>JAXCHB010000028.1:0-9331528 GCA_036926305.1 Uropetala carovei
ATACTCTCTAAATCTCTATACTCTCTATACTCTATATCTCTAAATCTCTATATCTCTATAAATCTCTATATCTCTATATCTCTATATCTCTATATCTCTATATTCTCTATATCTCTATATCTCTATATCTCTATATCTCTATATCTCTATATCTCTATATCTCTATATCTCTATATCTCTATATCTCTCTATCTCTATATCTCTATATCTCTATATCTCTATATCTCTATATCTCTATATCTCTATATCTCTATATCTCTATATCTCTATATCTCTATATCTCTATATCTCTATATCTCTATATCTCTATATCTCTATATCTCTATATCTCTATATCTCTATATCTCTATATCTCTATATCTCTATATCTCTATATCTCTATATCTCTATATCTCTATATCTCTATATCTCTATATCTCTATATCTCTATATCTCTATATCTCTATATCTCTATATCTCTATATCTCTATATCTCTATATCTCTATATCTCTATATCTCTATATCTCTATATCTCTATATCTCTATATCTCTATATCTCTATATCTTAAATCTATTATCTCTATATCTCTATATCTCTATATCTCTATATCTCTATATCTCTATATCTCTATATCTCTATATCTCTATATCTCTATATCTCTATATCTCTATATCTCTATATCTCTATATCTCTATATCTCTATATCTCTATATCTCTATATCTCTATATCTCTATATCTCTATATCTCTATATCTCTATATCTCTATATCTCTATATCTCTATATCTCTATATCTCTATATCTCTATATCTCTATATCTCTATATCTCTATATCTCTATATCTCTATATCTCTATATCTCTATATCTCTATATCTCTATATCTCTATATCTCTATATCTCTATATCTCTATATCTCTATATCTCTATATCTCTATATCTCTATATCTCTATATCTCTATATCTCTATATCTCTATATCTCTATATCTCTATATCTCTATATCTCTATATCTCTATATCTCTATATCTCTATATCTCTATATCTCTATATCTCTATCTCTCTATATCTCTATCTCTCTATCTCTCTATCTCTCTATCTCTCTATCTCTCTATCTCTATCTCTCTATCTCTATCTCTATCTCTATCTCTCTATCTCTATCTCTATCTCTATCTCTATCTCTATCTCTATCTCTATCTCTATCTCTATCTCTCTATCTCTATCTCTATCTCTATCTCTATCTCTCTATCTCTATCTCTATCTCTATCTCTATCTCTATCTCTATCTCTATCTCTCTATCTCTCTATCTCTATCTCTATCTCTATCTCTATCTCTATCTCTATCTCTATCTCTATCTCTATCTCTATCTCTATCTCTATCTCTATCTCTATCTCTCTCTCTCTCTCTCTCTCTCTATCTCTCTCCTTTTATCTCGTTCATTCTTTCTTTTCGTCCTCGAATCTCTTTCCCCAAAATCCAAACACTTCGAATGTATTTATATCTCTAATCTTCCACTTCGCATCTCAAGCTTTCTTTATCCTTATTTCCTCTCTTTTTATTCTCTAAACCAGGGGTAGGCAAACTACGGCCCGCGGGCCTCATGCGGCCACCCGGCAGCGTTTTATGCGGCCCGCGAAGCCAAGATGAAAAGTGATCGATATAATTTAACATAGTAAATTACATATTTTTTCAATGAAATAATGGTCTCAAAACCTTTTCTGGTGGAGTTTTGAGGCTAGTAAACTAATTAGAATTGATTTGCACTAATATGAGAGCACAAAATCTCTAGCTAACTTCTGATTTAAACACCCACCCGGCCCGACTCCTGCTCTAAACGATTATTCGTAGTCTCATCACTTGATTTTGTCACGAATTCACCCGATTGCTTCACATATTTGTTTTGTATTCTTCTTGCATCACGATCGTGTTCAATGTTAACAAATATATGTTAGTATATGACAAATCAATCGATGTTAAAATTATTTTCAGATCAGCGAATAAATTTCATAACGTTTATCAATCAGTAGAATGAGAAGACATTAACGTAGTAAAAGTCAGATTTCTTTTGCAAGAAAAATCTTCAAATATTAATACACAATAACTAGCTACTCTTTTGAACTATATATCTAAATTGGAAGATAAGTAGAGAGTAACAGAGAAAATAGGATAATATAATTTAGATAAACCTGCCGTTCCCGTGGATTTTGAGTTACGATGGTAATTTCCTCAGAATTTCACTGGAATGGCAATATCAGTGCGCAAGGCATATTTGAGGAAGTTTTAAAGAACAGAGTGTGAGAGAGGATTGGAAGAGTCGGAGTAGAGAAGATCTTGTAGGAATGGGGGAATTAAGAGAAAAGCCTCCGAAAAGGTTTGAGGAGACGATAAATATGAAAGGAGAAACGGGGCGCGTGTGGTGGAATTATTTAAGAGGAGATGGAGAGACGGAATGAGGGCTTAAAAGACAAAAGCATTGAACTCGGCATTAAGGGACTTTGGGAGTGGTCCAGAGTGAAGCGGAGAGAGCGTTTTTACGCTCGTCGCTAGTTATAGAGACCGAGAACGAGAGTTTTAAACAAAGGGATGCCAAATAAAAATTATTGATTATCTACGCAATTATTCAGATATATATTTTCCGTTAATTTTTATGACGATGACATTAATTGCAAAGGAACTTAGGACTGTAGGAATTTAAAACGTGGAAATTGATTGGTTAAATCTATTAGTGGTAATCAAAATAAGTTTATAAGTGAGTTATTGTTATTCTGCCTCGAAATACCCGAATGCACGTCAGATGAAGGTGCGCTACGTACTTCGTGCGATTGAATGAGCGGACATTATAAAATAAATTGGAGTGTAAGGACGAAATAACAAAAGAAAGGGTGGAGCGATGTGAAGAAGAGAGACGGACAGTAGGGCAACGTGAAGCTCGCGAGTGCGATTCAAAACTGGAAACAAGAGGCAGGGTTAGATAGAGGTGGACAAGTGGCGAGAAAGAGTGGAAAGGGAACGTGAAAAATGTGTTTTTAAGCGTGGTTGGACGGCGTTTGAAGAGAATAACCGACGAATTTCGCCGTATTTCTCTCTCGAGTCTAAAGCAAGGGATTACGAATGTACACGGGGGACGGGAGAAGGGCGGCATTTTTTTAGACCTCGAGACGGCCGCGCGCACGGGGAGGGAGAGGAAAAGAGCACAGGAATAAGTTGCTTAAAGTGGACCGAGGGGTTCCCGTATTAGAGGTGTGGGTTATAGGAGGGGGAGGGGAGGAGGAATGGAAGGAGGGAAGGGCGTGGAGTGTCGTGTCGAAGAGGATGCAAAATGCTGGAGATGGGCTAATGGGAGTCGAAAGGGCGGTGGTGGTGGTGGTGCTCTCTTGGGTGCTAGAAGTGAGGAGGATGGAGTGGGTTGCTGGGATGAGGTGAGGATAGGGTGGGCTGGGGAAGGTCGTGTCGAATGCGAGGAGGAAAGTGGGGCTTTTTTTTTTGAAGGGCGGCGGGGGAAAGCGAGAGGATTAAGGCGAGTGGGAAGAGTTTCTATGTGTGTGTGTGTTGGAACGGTTGAAAACTGCTCGCGTTCGCTCAGTGAAAACTAAATGAAAAACGAGAGAGAGCTAAGAGGCGTTTCAAGTTCTGCTCCTCAAAAAGGACAAAATGGAGCGATTAAAAAAAATCGAGTCGAGTTTGAGAGTGGAGACAGTAGTCGCTCCTACGCGGTTGGTTGTCTCGCAAATTCATTTCTATATTGCGTTTCTCTCGGACGGTAAAAAGGCAGTCTCTTTTGCGCTGAAGACGGATTCATGTATCGGAGTGAGGCGAGAGGAGTGAAAAGAACTTTGTTGTAAAAACAGAAAGAGAAATAAACAATAGTTTCATTACTCGCGCTTTTGTCGATTCTGTTATTTTATTTTATTAGGATAAAGGTGGGAAATTTTGCGTTGATATAATTTAGAATTTTCTGCAGCGATTTGTGTTAGCAGTTGTCAAATAAAGGTTTAATATGGTTGCTGTATATTCTCAATGTTAAAACGCAATGAATAGTTGGCTAAAAATAAATTTTTCTTCGACTTCTGAAGCAAGAATATATTTTTCTCAAAATTTAAATAAAAAATGAAATGTAAGGATTAATACTCGTTTTTTATAAATATAAATGGTTTGCCGGGAAATATTTATCGCTTAAAAGTAAATTTACCAGTTTTTAATTTAATTTTTACATACAATTAGTAAAATTTGCTATCCATAACCTTTCTCTTAATAAAAAATGCAACTGCTCCAATATTTATCTCATCAAAATGTTTTCTTGAGATGTGTGACCACTTTTTGAATTGCCGCAATTCTGAATGTAAAACATGGGGCTTCGAGCCTTCTTTTACCACAACAGTTCACAAGGGGCTTCAATACGCAATGTTAAATCCTGCGTACCTCCACAAATACCAAATATATGGAACGAGTGAAAATGTAGTTATGATAGGTGTGTGAGTGTATTTATATATAATATTTATTACAGCAAATTTACGTGAGATAATGATAATGTCGCAAATATTCGCAGGACTAATTCCCGAGTAATATCCAGCAGAACCACGTGTCCCCCTCCCTTCCCCCCCCCCACACACAACCCCTTCCCCCTCCCAGGATTCCACTCTCTCCCCTCAAACCCACCGCACAACGAGCTCATTTCCATGCAAAGCGAGAGAATGAGAGAGGAAGGGAAAGGGGAAGGAAGGAAGGAAGGAAGGTGAGGAAGAGAGAGAGAGAGAGAGAGAGGGAAGTGAGGTCGAATCTCGACGCGGTGATGAGACGAGGCGTACGTTCGCAGTCCAACTTGGAGGGGGTGAAGGGGAGAATGGAAAGGGGAGTGAGGGGAGGGGGATTGAATGGAGGGGGGAGGCTGCCACAGGGGCGGAGGCAATTTGCGGAGAGAATGTATCCCGTCGCCGCGAGGGGCAGTAGCGGAGCGAAGAGGCGAGAGGGAACGTTATACCTCTTCCTCCTTTGCCAGCCTCTCTCTCTCACTCTTCTGCTCTTCCCATCCAAAGGGGAGCGGCGGCGATGCACGACGCATATATACCAGGGTTGGGGAAATGGAGAGTTGGAGAGCGGTCCCTCGGAAAAATATAACGGAAAAGATGAAAACAAAAAAAAGTTTCCGTCTCTTCTACGCCCTCTCCCGGTGTGATCTTCAATTAAGGAACGAACACTCGTGGCGATTTTGAGAGGGAACGGGCAGGAGGGAGTGAGTGAGAGAGAGAGAGGACTCGAAAAACGGGGACGATTCTGTTGGCCGGGATGAGTGTCGCGGAGCGAGTGTTTGGTTAGGAGGAGCGGGATGTTTGAAGGGGGTGGGGTGAGGAAATGGACGGTTGAAAGGGCGAAAGAATGTCGAATTATTGTATCCGAGTATGTATCAAAGGTGTAGAGGCATGTTCTTGTTAAATAATTTCGCTTTAAATCGTTACATGATGTTCTCTCTTCACCTTATTTCGCCAAACGTTTATTATGAAATGGTGTTTTTGTGTATATCTATCTCACCTTCGTTCTTAAGAGCTTGTTACAGGACTTTGGAAAATATTTAAGATTGGGAAACTTGTATTTATCCCACTCATATTGGCATTGGATATAATAGGGCACAAAAAATATTTAAAACTGGAATTTGGTAAAGAGAAATTCATTTCGGTCCATCACAGTTGAAATTGTACGAAGAAGCTTCACTAAAATTTGAATATCTATATCTTTCGTAGAATTGTAAAATAAAAATTTATTTTGAAGATAAATTTTAAAATTATCACCGAAAATATGTTGTTTTGGAATTTATTAACTTTCGATATAGAGTAAATAAAAAATTTCGGAGTTCGCCTTATGAATAAAATCAGGTTAATACAATATGTCTAATGAAAGATAAAAAGTATGTTTCACTGCCACTAATGAAGAGCGGTTTGTTGCCGACATCCGAATATATAGATTTCCTAACCTTTTTTAAGGCAGTCGGAGAGATATATTAGATCAATTCGTTATAGGTCACTAGAGATTAGCATAAATTGCAATTATTGACCGAATGCATAGAAAGTACTATAATTCATGTTCAAATGAGAATATCACGCGATTGATCGAAAGTAATTTTCGCCGCCTTGAAAGAATAGAATAGTTTAAATGAAGAAAGAAAGTACTCGTAATAAATTAAATGAAGCTTTATTGAAGTGTGCATAGAAATGAAGCCGCCATAAATACATTTTTTGTGCCCAATTAACTTGAATAAATTTTTTCTCCTTCTGCTGCAAGAAAAGGAAACGAATTTTTTCATCTCTCTTATAAATCATAAGCGCCTCACAGCGTTAAGCTGCGTTGAAGACGATTATTTTAAGGAGTTAGCGTGCAAGGAATAGGACCTCTGTATTTAAAGTGGATAATATGAATGGAATCGAGGGTCGTAAGAGGATTGAACTTCTCTCAGACATTGTGGCTCGAACGCTAATTAACTCTGCACTCGAATCCATCGAGTCAAAGATGTCGATAAGACAGAATTCCAAACAAAGTTCGAGACAAAAGAGATATGATGGGTGTATGCCGTCCCATTGTCCGTGCGGATACGAGTACGTCTTTATCGTCACACTAAAAGAAATTATACTTACTTTCATTTCACTTTTGATTTTCTGGATGCGAATGAGTGCAATATCTCAACAAAGGTTTGAAACAATCGACCAAGAAAAGCGATAATTATAAATGTCTTAAAACTCCAAAATGGAAACTCAGATCGAAACTTTTCTCTGGTTAAGACGTTAGAGAATTATACTTTCTGAATACGCTTGATTTGCTTGAATTATTTATGAGGAAGGATGTAGGTTAATGTTTTGTGGTTTCGGTAACGATAATCTTGCATGAAAGGAATGATTTGGTGCCGTTATACGATACCTACCTTTTAATAACGCAAGAAAGAATTTAATGAAAAATTGAGGGAGAACACTACGTATTATACTATTTTCAGCGTATAAATAAACTGTGTTATTACTGTATTTTCCTACAAACAAAATTAAGACAATATTCTCTATCCATCATCATCATTAGTACTCTGTCCGCAGAGATTTCCTTGATTATGAGCAGAAAAAATTCTTCTCCGCTACCTTCAATTTTTGAGCCGCTTATCAGACGAAACATTTTCCTTCCTCTTTCGCCTGTAAGCTTATTTTCAATCGAATCTTTGGTGGAGTCTCCTCCTCGTCTCCTCTTTCTGATAATTAGTTTTATTTTTCCCATATTTTCTTTGCTTAAACTGGTGTAATCGATCCGTCTGTGCTTTTTTTATAAGATTTTTTGAAAATTTCCAAACATTTTATATATTTCTTTAGTGTGCAACGTTTCCTCTCCATAGAAGGCGATACTTCAGGCATTTCATTTTTTCAACTTTCCCTAACTCTTGTTTTGTTTCCCTTGTCAGAAGGAATTTGTCTCTTGATGGTAATCGTCGACTTAATAATAATAGTCTTATTTAGATTTGTCAATTTATATCTTTTTATTTAAAATGTAACCATATCGTTTCATATTTAGCTTCATTCGATCACTATAGATAAAAAATGAAGTGATAAAATCCCGTAGATTGATTATATTCAGAAGCTTAAGTTTTTTTTATACTTTTATTATACATTCATTATTAGATTTTTAATTTGTTAATCGCCCGTATTTCAGATGGGCCGGATGTGTTAATGGTAACATCCGAAGGTGGCTAATGTCGACATATGACAATTGTCTAAGCAAAGGAAGTATTCAGTGAATGGCACGTAAGCTACAATGAAATATGTTGGCATCCGAGTTTCTTTTATTGAAATGCTGAGAGAAACTTTAAAGGAATAAAGCCAAAAATTGTAAATTAAACTCAGTTGGTAATAAAGTGAATGGGAAGTAAAATCCATATTTATAATACATATGCAGTTTTTAATTGGCCATTTAAACTCATCTAAACCCCAGGCAAACTTTATTCAACTTTTACCTTGCTAGCTCCTGCATTAGCCGCGGTTCGGAAATTAGCCGGGGCAGTTACGCTAAATATTTATTCAAAATGTATGCATGATGGAAACGGGATAAAAGGGAGCTAGTTTTGTTATTTATTATTTGACAAACAGTGAGAGGTGCTCGGATGCTTCTAAGACATTGTTTTCCTTGTCGCGTCGTAAATACGGATGAAGACCTCCCCCAGACTCCTCCAATTTTCCATATCAACTCCTCTAAGTTGACCCTAAACACTTCACAAGTTCTCTATTCCATCTATTTTTGGGTCTCTTGATGTTTCTTGGGATCCATTCGATGAAACTGGACCTAAAACGATGGCCATTTATTCTAGTCAGCGGCCATTTTAGCGCCTTTACTCGCTTAATTACGTCACAGACTCATTTATTCTTTCTTACCCAGTCGTTCGTTTTGCGGTCTCTTCGGGTTATCCGCAGCAATCAGAAGCACGAAATATGGAAAAGCATCTAGAGTTGATGGTATTACAGCAGAAGCATTCAAGGCGATCTTATGGACCATATCCTCGCTATGATATTTACATCGTGGTTGAGGAATGAAAAGGTACCGGAAGTTTATAACTACGCAAACATCAATATTTTGCAAGGAAAAGGATCCAAAGAAGAATTTAATAACTACAGACTAATCTCCCTACCCCCCAACAGTCTACAAAATATTCACCAAATTACTCACCATGCGGCTTTAAAATCAAGCATAACTCGGAGAAAAAGCCGGGTTTCGCAGTGGGTACGATAATATGAGTCACATTAAAGTTGTGAGGGTAATAATCTGCAGGATTGACGAATATGACTTTCCTCTTAAAATTTGTTGTATCGACTTTGAAAAATCAATCGACGCTAACCAAACTTTGTCGGTGTGAAATGCACTTATGGAACAATATACGCACACTGATGAAGAATATCTTCGAAAATCAGTCAAGCTGCATGAATAAGCAATTGCTTTTAAGACTAAAGAGAGAGTAAGGCATGGAGACGGCACGTCTCCCAAATCAGGGGTTCCTAAACTTTTTGAAGCCACGGAACCCTTATATTCAAATATAATTTTCTAGAGGAACCCTAACTAATTGTAAGAAGTGGTCAGCCAAATCGAAAAAAAATTAACTTTATAATTACTGTAATTTATTATTTACATAATTTATGTATCTTACATTATACAGTTTACAAGTAAATCTCATGTTTCCTGCTGTAAATAAGAGGAGGTAGAACGTATCGAGTCTCTTTCTCTGTCTATCGCATCACTAAAAAGAAACAACATTCTACCAAATGGTTAAAAATACTTGGGACAAATCTTCCTGCTCAAGCCCAACCCTAATACTGGGTTTTCGTAGCGAATAGGCATATGTATATACGTAGATACGATATAATGTGAACAAAATACAAAAATGGAATGTTTTTCTTCTTCGTAAATAAAGAAAATTTGAAAAGTGGAAAGTGAAGTCTGAGTGAATGAATGCGAGAGGAACTTTCCTAACGAACAAATTCGATTTTCTTCAAAGTTTGTCCCCAAAAACTGTTGTATACTCTCTCTCTCTCTCTAGCGCAAACGAGCAGCATTTATAACCCATAACGCCCACCCACCGCATCCGCGAAAATGCGTTTCATCCGCTCCTCCGTTCGCCTCTTCTACATCTACTACCTCCCTAACTCCACCTTGCCCTTTGACTCCCCTCCTCTCTTTACGCTCTGACAATCCCAGAGTGATTCTAATCCTGAGGATCGCTGCATTGTTACGCAAAGAAGAGGAGGATGAGCGGAGGGGAGGGGTGGGGGAGCGAGGGGGGGGGAGGGGGAGGGACGGAGTGGGAGGGGTTGGAAAGAAGAGAAGCCGTAGCGATCCTCTTGTGAAAAGGCGAGCACAAAGGGGGAAATTAAAAAAAACCGAGATGCTCTTCCCTTTCGCTCCTTTCACGGCTACCTTTTCAAGCGGCCAACTTTCCCCCGATCACTCACCCCGCCACCCATCGCAAACAAAGGAGCATCGCCGTGCGCGATGCCTTCTGCTGCCTCCGCTGCCGCTCACGCTGACGCTTTGGAGCAGGGGCGTGGAGGAATGGCGAGGGAGATGGGGGAGAAGGGAGATGGAATTTATGATGGTCCACGGCGTGCCGCTCTCTTTCTTTTCTTCAATCCTGGAAAAATGAGAGGAAGGAAAATGGAAAGGTTTCATTTTTAGAAAGACGCGTGGAAAGAAGTATCACTACCAAGTGAGAGGCAATTTTAAAATCGTCACGGTGTTGACCCCGTGCAAAGTTAACATTGTAAAGGACGCGAATGTTTAGAAAGCACTTGATTTGCCAGATACCAAAGAGGCTATTCACGATAAAATGCATTAAAATCCGTGGCGTACTGCATTTATAAGGTTTGACCCATTAGTCGTTTAATAATGTTTTACAGGTAAAAATTGACAAAACTTGAAAATTATATTATAGAAATCTGTTACGTAGTTCCTAAATCCTGGATGTTAGTAAACGTAATCCCAATAAAGGCTGCGACAAAGTATCATTGAAAACTTCCATTACATCATTATCGCGCAAGCAACTCCAGCGTACAATGTTTGCTGTATTATGTGCTGTATTGTGTGCTGCATCGAATTTTATTCTTCGGGAACCGAATGTAAGTACGGATTCAGTAATGACAGATTAGGAAAATGCAGTTCGGCGTTTATGCAAACGATTTATTTCGATGCAGATCGATGGCGTTCTTATCGACTTGAGCAAGATGTTTGGTAAAGTCCTTACTACAAAATCAATAGTGAAGCAAGAAAAATACATAGTAATCTCCAAATTTGTAAGTTTGACGAGAGAATTCTTTTCGTGCACAAAACCGGGAGTAATTATCAATGAAGAGTGTCCAGAACCTCTTAATTTCGCGTCTTGGGCTCAAATGGAACTGTAATAAGGCTGCCACCTCTCCCGGAATCATGTATATGTAGATATGTTTCTCCCGTCTCCCGACGGAACTTACCCGTGAGGTGGAATTCTTCCGGAAATTAGTAATCGGCAGATTAATTGCTCTATTTAGGTAAATAATATTTAAAAATTTTACATGACCCTTACATTTAATTTGAAATGAATGGAAATTTAGCGTAAAAATCTTAAGTGCCCAGCAACTGACTTTCTCCATACAGAGCAATGAATATTTTCTCACAAAATCAGCGTACTCAGGAATAATTATCAGCAGTAACACTTATGAATAATTTAAAAACTTATTCAAGTCTTTATTTAAAAAAAGAATAAATAAAGAAAATTTTTATCTGTTTTTATGTCGATCAGTGGTTCTTAATCTTTTTCGTCTCGACAGTAATCACTCGTTGCAACTTCAAGTCGGCCAACTCGTGAGGCAGTCAGACAAGATATTGCCACACAATATTACGCTTTCTCGTTAGGCACAAATTGCGTAAAAAATCCTTGCTTTTTTTTTAGGAAAAAATTATTTTGGTCCAAAAAGCTGCACGCCTCCCCTGGAAACCTTGTACGCCCCCTAAGGTGGCATCCCTCTCCCCGGTTGAAAGCCATTGCTTTAGATAATAAAATGTCGATGCGCAAGGCTAGCAACAATTTAAAAAAATTATCATAGCAGCGGAAAAGATGGTATCACTTTGCGACGTATTTAACATAAACTTGGAAGAAAAATCACAATGTCGTAAACAATCGGTTTTAAAATAACGCTTCAAAAACATAGAAAATTACATTGCCTACAATTTTTATAATAACAAATTGAGTTTTAAAGGAGATATTTGGAAAAAAAATGAAAAATGACAAGAATAAACCACTTCCGGTTGAGAAGTTTCAGCTAAAACACTTTCAGAACTTCATTTCTTAAAAAAAAATCGTAAGATGAAAGTTTTGTGCCGATTTGAATATTAGTTCAGGGGCAATCCAGTGTTAGTTGGGTGGCATAAAATCAGGGGTCGAAGGTGCCTGATTGGTGTTATATATTTCAGGGGCAACCGGATTAAGTTTGCTGGCATAAAATCAGGGCAGGTCAGTGTATGTCGGGTGGTATACAATCAGGGGCAGTGGGCGCCTGTTTGGTTGCATATATTTCAGGGGCAATCTGTGTACGTTTGGTGGCATAAATTCAGGGGCATAAGGTGCCTATTTGGTGGTATAGATCAGGGGTCCCCAAACTTTTTATTGAAAGGGCAATATCACCACAGCGCGGGCCATTTAAGACTTTTCAAATGACTGATCGGGCCCTGTGAAAACTTCAAGTTTCGAGGGGGGGGAGGGTAAGGCAGGCGGGTCGGATTAAATCACTGCGCGGGCGGTGGTTTGGGGACCCATGGTATAGATGTTAGAGGAAGCCTAATGTAAGTTGATGACATAAAATCAGGGGAACATTTAGCGTAATTTAGTTAGTGTAGACTTCGGAGTGAAAATAGAGTGAGATGTAGAGTTGACACTAGGGCTGCCACCTCTCCGGTTTTCGTCCGGATACTCCGGTTTTCGCAGTTCATCTTGTCTCCGGTTTTAATAAACAGTCTCCGCTTTTTCGGCCTATTTTCCTCAAATGTCCATTATCCTGTGTTAAATCAATATGGGACGGACTTTGTGACAAAGTGAGTCCCGTATTATTACATTATGACTTCTTCTAAATTTCGCTTGTCTATGTCTTTCCAATGAATCTTTTTGTATGCAGATCTTGAAGGCTTTTTGATCAACTCGGACTCCGCGTTGGATTTCGCAAGCCACCGAGAACAGGTGTGCGATGCAATTTTATACATTATTTTAACATCATTGAAGAATATAATTTTTTTGCTCATATCTCCGGTTTTGGAATCCTCGAAAGGTGGCAACCCTAGTTGACATCTCTCCCGGAAGCAGGCGTATGCAGGTACGTCTCTCCTGGCTCCCGACGGACCTTGCCTGGGAGGTCGAAATCTCCCGGAAATTAAGACTCTGCAGATTCATTCTTCTGTTTACTTAATTAGAGTATTGAAATTTCGGTCAGGCCAATAGATATCATCGAAATTAATGAAAACACAATGCAAGAATGTATACTTTTACACAGCATCGTACCGACGATAACTCAGGTGCCTCTCAAAGGTCATGCCGTATTCAAAACTACCTACAAACATTTACTTATTTTATCCCTTGATTCCTTTTTAGGCTCGTTTCGCTTCTAGCGTGAGCGCCTATTATCGTCGGTCCGTCCGTCCGCATGTTCGTTCTCGGCTTTTACCCAACGAAATAAAGAAGAGTATTTCTGTTTCTATATATTTTTATCATAGGAGTTGCCGTTATCTAGAAAATCGAACAAGAATGTCAAATCGACTTGAACAGAAAATTTCTTCCATGGTTGCTTCTTCGTTGTTGCTAACATAAACAATCTCACAAACAAACGTTTAATTTACTTGCGTGTGCATGCACTATTTTTAAATAGGAAGAAAATGGATTATTTGTGATGAGGAAAGAACTTTAAAACGCTATTTCCCTCACGTACATGTATATCATTTATTTCTAATATTCCATTGCACGAAACGCGCCCATTTGTCATACGTTGTACACTTTCCTAACTTGTTAATCTTTGTCATGAGTTGACACTTTTATGTGAATATCACCAATGCAGCGGAATTTTTCAGCCTGCTTATTATAATTTTATTTTGTAAATTAAAGTCGCGTTTTTATCTCGCGACAGACATCAGATTAGCTTGGCAATGCCCTGCTTATACAGATCTTGAAGAAAATGCAATTAACCTATCTGTACCTGTAAATACATTGTGGTCTTTTTAACTACGGGTGTGACCACTAGAAATCGTAGGAAAAGATTGTACTCCTCGTTTCACTGTCATAAATCGAGTCAATATATATGTATATATTTTAGCGTACATAAAATGTTATGCAGTAAGTATTCCGTATAGCTACTATTGACTAATTTTTATTTTTAATATGCCAAGAATCTGCAATTTTTGATGTGGTAACCCTAGTTTGTGCAGTTTGGGCTCTCTCGTTTCGGTGATAAGCGAAGTCAATATATATTCTGGCAAGCCGATGTACAGTATTATCAAAACAAATTTCAGGTTGAATCAACATTATGTTTACTAATAAATAAATAACCAAAGTTATATTGTTCAGCTTAATTGTTTTCCCACCAAGAAAAATCTCCCGGAATCTCCCCGAATTGACTCCTCCTAAGGTGAAAACCTCCTGGAATTAGCCCATCATAAGGTGGTAATCCTAGCAATAGGCCATCTTATTAATATATGCCAACGATTTATGCTAGCTAATTCGTAGGAATATCATACATTTATAGGACCGCACAATTGCATGCAGAAAGTAAAACAATCATCATGACCAGCAGTCACTGCCGGAAGTCTTGGAAGAGCAATGGTTGACAAACTGAAATCAATTAGTTGCCGCAAATGTTCCGTCGTAGCTTTTTGGTTTGAAAGAACAAAGAGATTTCGGGTATAAAATCGATGGATTGTACATTCAAGTAGCCGAGTCTTTTAAATATTTAGCAGCCACCATTCGTCAAGAATTTTCGTGAAACACGCACAGTCGTCCAGTTGTCGGCGCGGCCAAAAAGTAAATTGGCCTTCAAAGGCAAAATACTACGAAATAGCAGCGAAAAATCGAAAACATTCCATTTATCACAGGTTGAATATCCTTCAAAATATATGGCATCCATGTGAGAAATGCCATATAGTCAAATAGTTTAACATAGAGAAGCTATATTCTTGGCACATGCATGATCATGAGCTGTGAGTAACCTCGATATTACAGAATTTGATTATGTATTTTCAAACTGAACGCTAGGCTAAGGCTTCTAGGATAACATGGGTTGAAAGGCTTTGCAGAGGAAGTTGTCGAAATTGCTTACTCACTGCAGGAAATTATAATACGTGAGATGTAATGCAGGACAGAACTATATCGCTGTTATATTTTTCGAAGACAATACGAAACCATTATGGGTGAGTGAAACCTGAAAATTGAAGTTCTTAGAGGTTTTCCTGGTGTGCATCACCTGCCACGCACCAATTTGGCAAATTAAAAGGTAACAGGTAAATTAAAATATTCTTTAACTTGTAGATGTAAACGAGTGATTACAGTCCTATGGGTCCGTCGTAGAGTGAACCAGAAATACCTGACGTCATTAAAATAGGGAAAGTAGAAAAACATTATTATTATTATTCTTAGAGAGTTTATTCTATTCATTAGAATTTTTTGCTTTTCGGTGTCTGCAGATTATCCACTTGGCTTTTTTAAAATTTGATTTCAATATTAACGTACAGAATTTTTGTTCTTGCACTCTCTTTCTTTCCAAAGAGTTAGAAAATAGTATCGGTTTTACTATTCCTGAGTATTCAGCATTTGGAAATGACCAGCCAAACGACGAAAAACTTCCATCGACTCTGTCGTCTCCGCATAAGAGCCCATTTTAGACTCTCTATCTATCACATAAGCATTAAGATGAAAGCGTAATTACTGAATAATTCTGTTCCGCCGAAGGTATTTGATCATAGAATTATGTTGCGACTCCTTTATATCTCTAAATATTTCTGCACTTTGCCGTGCGACGCTCTGATGTCAAACGATGAAAGCTAACTGGTCGACTAAACCGATGTACAAATATGAAGAGAAAGTTCAGCACTTTCTGTAATTGATCTCAAATGTCGCTCTTAGGAGACGAATATTTAGACGACCGCATGTATTGTTTGAAATATTTTCCTATGAAATGGCTACGGTTTAGACTCGTTCACGAAATTTGGCATTTATCTTTTTCCTATGTTCTTTATATTTATCCCACACTAATTATAAGTACAGAATCTTATGACTATTAAAAATCGAAACAAATCACCAATCAAAGACAAATTCATTACAGAAGATGAAGTTAAAAAATTAATTTTTCGTACCCAAACTTTAAACCGTTATTTCATCGTTGTTACAACGTTAATTGAATGGGAAAAAATATATTTAGTTAAAAAGCTTTAATGGAGCCTCGAACCGAGTAAGAATTTTTCAACTAAATTTTTATGCTCGAAATGTACATTATTACCATGAAAAATTTGAATTAATGATCTGACATGAAAAAGGAAATACCTTTCTAGTGAAATCACTCTGTGTTATAACTTCTTCTTTATTTGAAGAGAGATTCGTGGTAAGGTTTTGTGGGCGTAATAATCTCCACGCTCACATACTAATAATGATTGGTCGCCACGGGAAGTTTTATACGCACACAGATGAGGGATTTTAAGAGCGCTCGTATTAACAAACGTAGGCTAGGCCACCCCGAGGCGTCGGGGAGAGCTGAAGGGATTGAGAGATGGAAAGAGAGGTTAAATGGAGAGAGATGAAAGGAAGGAGTTTGAAGAGGAGAGGAGAAATGGAGGAGCGTAAAGAAGGGAGGATGGAAACGGTTGGGTTGAGGGAGGCTGGAAGGTAGGGGGTGGCTGGAGGGTAGGGGGCGGCTGGAGGGCAGGGTGCGGCTGGAGAGCTGGAGGCGGCTGGTGGGTAGGGAGCAGCTGGAGTGCAGGGGGCGGCTGGAGGGCAGGGAGCGGCTGGAAGGCAGGGGGCGGCTGGAGGGCGGGGGAAGTTTGGATGGTAGAGGGTGGCTGGAGGGCAGGGGGTGTTTGGTGTTAGGGGGTGACTGGAAGGTATGGGTGGCTGGAGGGTAGGAGGTGGCTGTAGGGCAGGGTCGGTTGGAGGGTAGGCGGTGGCTAGAAGGTAGGGGGTGGCTGGAGTGCAGGGGCGGCTGGAGGTTATGGGGTGGCTGGTGGAGGGTAGGGTGCGTCTGGGAGTCAGGGGGGTGGAGAAAGGAAGGGAGCGTAAGGATAAGGATGTTAGGTGGTGTAGAGCTCACCACAAGGGATGATTGCGATGGAACTTGACCGAGGTTCTTCCACTAGACTCCGGAATTAGTTGGCGGTATCTTCTTCGGCGGTCGGAAATACATAGTTCTTCGGTTTCTCCGGAGTTTCTCTTAGTCACCGCCGCTGGAAGCCGGCTTAATATGGCGATAGACATTCACCGGCGGAAATACATTTTAGGTAAGCAGAGGAAGAAATATTCTAAGGGAACGGCCGGTGGCGACGGCGTTTCCGGATGGTGGAAGGTCTCATAGGAGGCCACTACCGGTCGAGAGGCAACGAGGATTTCCTCTCGGGAGCCTCTCTTTGAGAAGAAGATAAGAAGGAATAAGGAAGAACAAAGGTGGCTGTATTGGGTGAAAGGTTGAGGGAAGGAGGATGGAAGGGAGAGGTAAAGGGACTGGGTGAGGGCGGGGGGAGAGGGAAAGGGGAGTGGAGGGGAAGAGAGTAAAAAGGGAGGGGTGGAAGCGAATTGCCTGGAAGGCCTCTCTCGGAGTCTCTTCACAGAGGGAGGAGATAAGAGAAGCGGAGGGGATTTAGAGGCCCTTGAGGAGAGAATAAAAAGCGCAAGTCTGGTAAAATTAATTAAGGGCCACGCGTGCGAGCAACGGTGAGACACGAGAAAGGTGGCGAGAGAAGATCGAACTCGCTTTAATTACGCCGAGGTCATCAATCGATAGCCATCCACCGCAGCGATGCTCTCCTTCCACGCTTCCAGCGAAGTTTTCGCGATTGTCTCTCAGTTCCCATTCCATGTTAAATTGCCCGTGGGCGCACGCACGTCGCTTTTTCGGTGATTAATCTCCTTTCGTCGCAATATAAGAGAAATGTCGTTCATTGACTGGCTCCCGCGTGACTCGGATTGCTCCATGTTATACTTGCCCACAGCTAACCATTTCCAGCCAGTGCCATCGCACGCACGATTTAGCGTATAACCACTTCCATCCATCAGCCAATAGTTGCGTGATAGACACTGGAACGTTCAGAGCTATACAAGATGCATTTGCTAATTTTAGTGCAAATATGCTATGCTGTAGAATTTTCGAAATTTATGCCATAATGCGCTCCAATGGTATATAGGTACCTTTCGCATTTTAAGTTATAATAATTATGAAAAAGGATTTAAAACTTTGCCGGCGAATATTTTTGGTGAATTATTCTCGGGTTTCACACCGGGTGATGTCTTGAATAGAATTCGACGTTTCGGCATATGTCACATCCGCCATCTTCAGGAAAACTGAATGATAATAATTATGTACATCGGTGTCTCATTTATCGATTAGTTGCTATACTGGCCGAGCGCTCACTTTCACTTTCCCGAATGGCCGTTTTCCCGAAAATCAGTTACCCGAAAATCAATTTCCCGAATATTTCAATTTACCAAAAATCATTTTTCTTAAAAAATATTTAATATTTTTAGTCATATATATAGCCAAGAAAATGTTGTATTTAATTGTCCTATAAAATAACAAACATAATTATCAGGACTCATTAGTGGCATCAAATGGTGAGGTCCTGTTTGGAAAACAAGGTAAATTATGAGAATAGTTTATTGATTTAATATATAATGTGTAAGGTTTTATAATGTTGGATTCTCCGAAGCCTGAATAAGGTTAATCGGAAGTAGAGGATCATTCGTCATTTTTCATTTTTTCGTAATATTTCCTTTAGAACTCAACTTAAGTAATTGTTTGTCATAATTATTGTTGTAGAAATTGTAATTTTATACAAATTTTGTATAAAACATTTTTTTCATAAAATGTATCGTTTAAGAGGTATTTCGATTTTTCATCTGAATTAATGTTAAGTTCGTCTCTAAGTGATAACATTGTTTCCGTTGCTATGGTAAAATTTTCTATTTTTTATAGCTATAACAAGGGTAATTTTTAAAATGATTCAAAAGTGGAATTGCCAATAATTATTATTGAGAACTCTGATGTCAAGAGCAATCATATTCATTACTCTGTGTGGGGAAAGTCTTGTTCTAGGCACATCAGATATTTTCTATGAGGAAGTCATTCGTCATCAGGGGAAACCTCTTTATTGCTGATTATATTGGATTATATAAAATACGATAAATAAAGCAAAACCTCCCTTATCTTCCACTTTACTAACAGGAAAATTCTATTAACCGGCAATGTTTCCCATAACCTTAATACAAACCTTATTCCACGAACCGGCACTAATTTACCTAGCTTGGTTTATCCAGCATCCTTAAATTCTATCGCAAAGGCTCACCCCACTCTAAGACAGTGGTATTCAGAGTGCGGTACCAATACTCAAAGTGGTACCAGCAAAATCTTAGCATTGCCTTAGTTATCTCTTATATCACAATCAGTCATTTTCTATCATTAAATTGCTTTTAAAAATCTATTTGTTAACTGTACAGAGTAAATGAACGTTTTTACGCTTCAATGCCATGATTTTGATGGCATTTTTTCAGAGAAATTTCTCTTTTACGAAGTCATGTGGTGGTACCAGGTTATTGATGATATTGTCCAAAAGGTACATGCAAAAATAAGTTTGAGTAGCACTGCTCTAAGAGAACGACCTTCTCGATTATGACATCTCTTACGATTGCAATAAGTATGTACATAAAATTGAGTTAATGCATATTAAGTTATTATCTACGCATATAAAAGTTATTTATAAATATTCGTTTTCCTATTTTCACTATTTTATCTCAGCCCAAGTAATATGATTAGCCAAATGTATACAAAAATATGTCATATTAATCAATTGAGTTACATCTGTCCGTGTTACCAATATAAAAGAAGCACAAAATTCCACAGGAAATTTACATAGTCTATTTAAAGGATGCAACGCAACGCGAACATTACCCGGCTCTTATATCTAATCTCCATATGATAAACACGCCGACTTCCATTCCATGTGCATATGTTAATTAGTCCCCAGAAATCCGCGGCGGGGATCAGGCACCATCAAATCTATTGCCTTCACCTATAGTTTCTTGGAAAATCTCATTGACAGAATCCTTGATAAATCAACTTCAGATAATTTTTGGTAACAGATAACACCCATTATTAAACACCTATGGTTTAAATCGCATTACCTCGGCAACTCATTAAGACATTTCCCACTCCAACTAAAATTATGTCTGCCTCAGTCCCACCAATCTAGTAAAATAATTAATAAACAGTAAATAAGGTGTTTACTCATAAACAGGGACGTATAAATTATTTTGTGATAATTGCAATGCCCTGTGCACACGTTAAACTGGAAGAAACTACAAACAAGCGCAGAAATTTGCTTTAGTAAATGAACTTTTCTTTATTTATCAACCGCCATTCTACTCAACGCGAAGGTAGATTCGAAAAAGAAACTTTTACAATGCACTTTTCGAGAATCGCCACTGAATACGACTGCATTGTAACCGATATGCGCATATCGTTTTTCATAACATTGTTATGGCTATTTGTGACACTTAACAAAAGTACTCACTTTTCATTTTTGTTTGCATTTGGAGTGTTTAATCTTGAACTTAATGATCTAATTAATTATAAGTCGCAGTTGTAGGAAAAGCTTTTGTCTTTAGCCAAACGAAACAATTAAGCTTATACGGAGTGGCTAGAACAATTCCCAACCGAATGATTCAGCCCTCCTATTGAGATTCGTCTATGAATTATTACGTAACAGAGATGTTTAGACTTAAGGAATTACGATTCTTCACGGAGAGAATATTACCTAAAAATAGCAAAAACGTTTTCGCATCTATGTTAGTATTTTGTCATCGGGAATGCATGTATAGTTATTCACTGAATGAATAAATTTCCCTTAGTATTTATGAGTAACATTAGAAATTACCCTAATTCGTTGCGTTTTCGTTAAAAATCAGCAAATAATTCCAGTAACGAAAGGGACTCTCAGCGGAAACAAAAAAACTCACTTTCCCTGGCTACTCTCCCTTTCTCCTCCCTTTCTTCCCTCTCTCTCCCCCTCTCTCCCTCCTTCCCTACTCGGGTTTCTCTCTGTTCTCCAGATTATTCTCGCCCGAGATTCCATCTCCCTCTTGGAAAAAAACTTCACAAACAACTTTTAATCAGTTCAAGACTAGCCATCAACGACTTAAATCTCATTTGCCCTCTCATTCTAATCTTTTCCCTTCCTTCCTTCCTCTATTTTTCCATTCCACCAAGGCTTTTTCGCATTTATTTTTTGGCAAATATTTTCACGGTCTCTTTACTCTCCGGATCTTCAACAAGAGAAGAAAAGAATGAATTGGATGTTTCTCTCTTTCTCTCTCTCTCTCTCTCTCTCTCTCAGTATCTCTCTCTCCTTGTCTCTCGGACGAGAAGATTCCTCCTTCCACATCCCTTTGCCTCTTTCTTTTCACGCCTGCCAACCCCCAGGCGCCTAAAACTTTAGCCGGTTTGCGGGTCTCTTTCGCTTTCTTACTCCATGCGTTCTACTCAACGTTTAAAAGGCCTTGGAATCCCTTAGATAGCCTCCGATGTCTTATAGAAAACCGTATCTTCAATTTCAACGGCAAGAGAAGGCGATAAGGGACTCAGAAGGTGAACGGAGAAGAGGGTGTTGTGTTTAAAAAAGAAGATTTTTGCGCCTCGCCTTTGATAAATGATCAACACATCTATAACATAATCTGTCATTCCTCCATCCGTTTCATTTATTTACGATATATCTTCCTGAATTTCAATCAAGTTGCATGCGCACACAATCTAGTCAGTCGTAGACAGTACCGACTCTATCGGTAACTTTGCAAGTCCTCAGAAACACTGCATTTTGAGCGAATTATTAAGTGTTAGTTAAAGTCAGGTAACCAGCTCATGCATCGATACGATTGTTGCTTGCCATTTCTGTTAGTGCAAAATGGCAGAGTTCAGTGTTTCCAAAGAGTAACATTGTTATAACTGAACGAAAAACATGACTTCACACCGCATCGTAATCATTTATAAAACGCAATTTAAAAATACATAGCTTTTAGGACTAATTCCCAAGTTTTTTTCTGTCATTGCACTCTTATGTTAATGTTACGGGTGAAGTTTGGCCGCAAGTCAGTGATTTTTTTCTGTATTTTTCCAATTCCTATTTGTTTGAAAGGTTATCTGTCATCTGTCATGAAATATCTCCATCGTGAAAACGTAGACTAACTAGAACATTTCGAAGATATATTTTTGCAACAGAATCACAGTAGCGGACTTCGAATCTGTTTCTGCAGCCTCTCATCGCTTCATCATTTTCTCTTCATTTGATATTTCCTCTTCATTTGATATTTCCTCTTTACCCGCTTTTCCTTCCTATATTTCGTTCCACTTTTTATGCCACTTTCTCATATCCTGTTTTATTCTGGATCGAAGCATTTCTCCATTCCTCAAACACCTCAATCTACATTTATGCACACACGCACACGCACATATATATATATACACACACACACACATACTTCTCTATCCGTTGCTGACGAAGGGCTTCGGCCCGAAAAGCTTTCAAATTTGTGTCGTTTTTCACGTGTTTCTGTTTTTCGTATGTCTTCAGTACTCTCACAATTCAGCGGCTCTCCAGTTTTGGTAAGTGTCCACTGGGCTTCCAACAACACCTTGTTGCCACCCACGTTTATAATTACCTTTCCTTTTCCTTAAGCATATATATATATATATATAGTTGTGTCTCTCTTGTGCTGACGAAGGGATCATCCCGAAAGCTGTAACGTCTACAATTGTGTCTCTCCAACACCTCAGCGGCTCTACTTCCGGTAAGTGTTCACTGGGTTTCCTTCAACACCTAGTTGCCCTAAATATCCTTACCTTTCCTCTTCCGTAGTATTTATATATATATATATATATATATATATGTATGTATGTATGTATGTATGTATGTATTTATATATAATTCTCTTCGTCTCCGCCCGTTCTCTCCCTATCTTTTCCCCTTTATCCTTCATTTTCTTCTCAAAGATCATATCTTAACTTTTCCTTCTCCTTCTCTTAGCATACTTCCTCTCCATAATTCTCAAGGGACTGCGAAACGCCTTATCCTGGAACTTTTTCTCTGTGCTCTGCTCCTTTTTAGATATACACTTGTGTCTCAAACTGTTTTTCATCCTTCTGTTTATTCAGACATAAAAGCCATTTATTTCCCCCTTAATCTCTCACACAGACGCACCTTATCGCTAAACCACTTCTCTCTTGGCATCAAAAGGCGACAGAGAAGGGAAGAGAGAGATAGGCCAATTGCAAGCGCGCACGCGCGTTTTTATATGCGCTTTACGTTTTCAAAAATTTATCAGACGCGTAAAGAATGTATCGTGTACATTCGGTGGGTATGTACATATATCCATTTGAAATAGAACTCGAGGTAACATTCAAGAAATAATTATGGAGTTCATCCCTATGGATGAAAACAAATTGAAATGCCAAGGTTCACCGAGATCCATCTTGTGTTTCGTTGAACCGGACGAGCAGTTCGACTGCAAATCAGCCCTCATCAGTATCAATTCACCTATAGTTGTTTGACTATCGATGAGTGTCTACTGACAGCGGCTTAATTCTCGCTGAAATATCCTTCTACTTCGACTCAGCTATCGGTGAAATTTAGTTCTTTTTAATTAGAGGTAAAACTCTCATAGCGACTGATTCCTCCTCTTATAACCCACTGAATTGAAAAGTTCGGTTTCGCCCGATGGAAATTCAGACGTTAGAGAATGCACAAAGATCGAGAAACGATGAACCAATCCCTTAACCCTTTCCTTCAGGTCGAGGCAGGGAACGTCGAGTTTCACCCTTTCCGCTCCACATCTTCTGAGAATAGATGGATAATATTTTGGAAAGTTCTTTCGCTATCCATCACGGCCATGCTACTGCCTGACGCATGCCACGTTTGACGATTTCTCTCCGCCCGAGGAGAGAATTGTTCGAGGGTTTGTTTTTTTCTCCTTTGCCGCCTGCGTGGAAACAGTTGCCGATCGCCAATAGACGAATTGTCGAGAGAGAGAGAGAAAAAAATGGGAGCTCTAAATTTAAATTTGAAACCATCCAAGCAGAATGCAGGCGCAGTGACCGCGAATTAATTTTTGCCCTGAATGCATGCGTTAGGTGTGCGTGTAGAAAGATGCATGCATGTTTACCTATTTGAGCGTGTGTCTTCTCGTCCCGAATGAATGCTTGCGTGTTTGTTTGTCCTAATTAATTCTACTAAAATCAACGAAAAATTAAATTTAAAAAATAATGTGATATTTATGTTGTTTTTATACTCAACTATTTTTTTTGGTTTTATCTCTTTTTTCTTTCGCCTTCTACTAGTATTGCTTCCTTTTGAAATTAAAATAGTTATTTATGAAAATAATTTGAAATCAACAAGAAGTATTTAAAAATATACTAATTACTTTACTTGTTTATTATCTTGGCAAAAATATTTCTTATTCCAAAAAATCTGTCTTTTATATTCTAACATTACATTATTAGTTATTTCACTATAACCTAGAGCCTGTAAACCAGGATGACGTTACACCTTAGGTTGACACCTCAGAGTGACGCGAGAGTTATTATGGAATAAGTTGAGTAATCGGTAAATTAGCAATATTCTGGCTTAGGAAAGCAAATAAAAACCAGGAAAATGTGTGCCTCTTTAATTACGCGAATTTTATCATAATGCATTAGCGAAAGGCCAATTTATCTTTGAGGGCGACGTGAAATAATATTGTAAACGGGGTGACGCAGGACTGAGAATGGGATGACACAAACAAAAAATATGGAAAACCACTATCATAACCCACGTTTTACAAATATCTCTAATAACGAAATTTTGTAAAGATTTCTCTGAAAGGTCATCATGACGAATTGGTACTGTTTTCCGTCCTGAATAATAATAAAAACGCTGAAGCCGTATTTGAATTCCACTCCTAATGCATTTTGTTTGAACGCCACTCTTCGCATCTGCCTTCCGATGAAAGGCCCTCGTTTAAGGCTAATAAAAATGATTAATCTGTTGTAACACAAAACAATAAAAAACAAACGCCTCTATTACATTTATTTTATGCGCTCGCACAGTTCCTACTTTGCCGTATTATAGGTATTCTCTAAGAATAGTTGAGTTTGTTTTATTCGACAAATATAATTTTGGAGAAATAGTATAGAGGATCATTTTCTCTAATGAATAAACGTGCCAAATATTCCTTGATAAATCTCCTAGCAACTCAATTGTCACAAAAGATATACACTTACAGAAAAAAAATACATATGTATATTTTTATATACTCATATACATATAATAATATATGAGCGTATTTTTGCCTATCGAGGGGTAAGTTAAACAGGCAAAAGTAATATCTTTCTATTTGGAGTAGGAGTTAAAATTTACTTCTAATTTTATATAAGGCACGCTATTTTGTAGTTAAATTAATAAAGAAGCATTTCTTGTTAAATTAAACGAGAATAACTTTATATATAAGCATATGATACTTCGAAATATGCCCCTTTGAAATTTCTAGGAAAGGGTGAACACGGAGGCATTTCAGCATATTAGTCTCCGTTCTGAAATGAACCGATGGCTCCCCCTCCCTCTTCCTTCCTCTCCACTTCATATTTCCCCTTCCCCTCTCTCTTCCTCCCTCCCCTATCCATCTTTCTCCTTCCCCCTTCTCTCTTCCTCCCCCTATCCATCTTTCTCCTTCCCCCCTCTCTCTTCCTCCCATCCTCTTTCCAACTTTCCCTTCGCCCCTCCATTCCTCTCTCCCCACTCCACCTTTCCCCTTCACATCTCTCATCCTCCCCCCACTTCATCGTTCCCCTTCCCCTCTCTCTTCCTTCTCTCTCTCCATATTTCCCCTTCCCCTCTCTTCCTTCCCCCACTTCATCTTTCCCCTTCCTATCTCTCTTCCTCCCTCCCCTCTCCATATTTCCCCTTCCCCTCTCTCTTCCCCCCTCCCCTCTTTATATTTCCCCTTCCCCTCTCCATATTTCCCCTTCCTCTCTCTCTTCCTCCCTTCTCTCTCCATATTTCCCCTTCCCCTCTCTTCCTTCCCCCCTCTTCCTTCCCCCACTTCATCTTTCCCCTTCCCATCTCTCATCCTCCTCCCACTTCATATTTCCCCTTCCCCTCTCTTTTCCTCCCCCCACTTCATATTTTCCCTTCCCCTCTCTTCCTCCCTTCTCTCGCTCCATATTTCCCTTTCCCCTCTCTTCCTCCCCCACTTCATATTTCCCCTTCCCCTCTCTCTTCCTCCCTCCCCTCCATATTTTCCCTTTCCCTCTTTCCTCCCTCACCTCTCCATCTTTCCTCTTCCCTCCCCTCTCCACCTTTCCCTTTCCCCTCTCTCTCATCCTCCCTCCCCACTCCATCTTCCCCCTTCACTCACTGCACCCTCTATTCTTCCGTGTTATCTAGCATGACATAAAAGGTCGAAAGGGCGACACTGTTCATTCCACCGCCTCCGTCACCCTTTACTTCCGTCACGACCAGAATTGCCGAGTTATCGGTCACATAGGAAGCGTGCACACTTCGCGGGAACGGATGGACCGTTTCCGCTCCCAGAGCAATCATTCGGTTTGCCATGTTCCGCGCGAAGACCGGCGGCGGCGGGACACGAAGATTGGGCGAGGCATAAGAACGAGATGAGAGAAGGAGAGGAGAAGAAGAGGGGAAAATAGGAAGGGAGACTGGGAAGGGAAGATAATGGGAGGGAAGAAGAGAGAGGAGTAGGAGAAGACATGGAAGGGGGAGACATGGGGAAGGGGAAGAAAGGGGGAGAAGGGAGGGGAGAATGAGGATGGGAGAAGTGGAGGAAAGAAGGAGAATTGAAGAGGGACGCAAAGGGAAAAATGACACTTGAACTTTGAGTAGAAGAAAAACCCGGGTCTCCCGTTCGCTGGGTAGACGCATTAACCCAAGGGCGGCCAACCTGCGGCCCACTAAGCAATTTTATGCGGACCACCGCCAGTGTTTGACACTTTTCATAGCTTTTTCATTTATTTTAATTAACTACTAAATATTACTTTCCATGTAGAAAAATCTGTTAAGATGTATAACGTTGAATTGTAACCTTTTAGTGTATATTACTCAATTCAAGTAAGTTCTTTTTGATGCTATTTTTTATTTTTTTCTCAAAGATATTTCTATGATTGAATTCCTTCATGATTTTAATATTGAAATGTTAACCCTAAAAATCTAATTCTAACTTGATTTCCACGCATATGGTGTCTAAGGATCTCTAGGTAACATCCGATTTAAATATATTCCATTGGTCATTTCCAATGCGGCTTACCGAAGGGTTCACTGCCATCAATGCGGCTCACCATGCAGAAAACTTTTCCCACCACTGCATTAACCGATTCTTCAAAATCGATAATGGAGAATTAGATTGGCTGGATAGCTTAGTTGGTTAAGTTTCGTTTCCCGGCCAAGTCAAAAAATTTTCTTCTCAAATTTCTGTTGAGCTTTATTCGCTCATGCATAACAACTTAATTCATCGACATTCCATTTTGAAAATGGTACTATGCCACTAGCCATCAATTAGTTATGGTCACCATAACGAAGAGCAGAACTGCGAATTTTCTCGATATGTTTTCAACGTATTTTAACACACTTTACTTAAAGAGTACAACCTGTCATAAATGATGACCCCCCGCAGTCACCAAAAGACCAGAATACAGGAATCCGCGGCAGAGGGTATATCTGCAGAGTCAATGTAGACGGAGTTAGAAAGCGATACGATGCAGGATCGTAATTCGGGAATTCGGTGGCATAGGAGTGAGGAATGGAGGGATACTTAGGGTGTGAAGGAAGTGTGAGAGAGAGAGAGAGAGCGGAAATGGGAGGGGATGGAACGAGGATGCTGCGGAGAATGTGTAGCGATTGTATGAGAGGGTGGAAGGGAGAGATGGATACAGCACGAGATGTGATGGCAGCGAGGGGGGAGGGGGGGAAGAAAGAGCGGGAGGGAGGGAGAAAAAATGGGGAGAGAAAGAGATGGAGGGGCAGAGCGGTGAAAAGGAAGAGAGAGAGAGGGATGGAGGGAGGAATGTATGGTGGGGTGTGGGAGGGAGAAAGTGTGGGAGGGATGTGGGGAGGAGAGTGAGAGGGAGGGAGACGGTTGCACGAGTGCAGCCAGGAGCGTGTAGGCGACGGTCAATCCATCAGGAGCAGACAGGGGGAGACCTGAGCAGCATTAACCAGGATAAGGGCGGGAGATGGGGGGGAGAGAAGTTTTTGGGGGGAGGGGGGAGTTGTGTGGGGAAGGAAAACGGGAGGGAAAGGATAGAGTGCGTGTCGAATAGAAGAGGAGGAATGGAGGAGAGGATTTTTATTTTGTCTGGATAGAGGAGGAGTTGCGAGAGATAGAGAGAAGAGATGGACGAGGAAGGAGAGAGAGAGAGAGAGAGCCAAGAAGAGGGAATGAAAAAGAAAGAAGACTGTTGAAAGGGAGAGAGAGAGAGAGAGATGGAAGGGAATGAGATAGACAGGAAGTTTGTCTTCCGCCGGGAAAATGGAAGTCGTCTTCCGTTGAGAATTTTGGAAAGCTATGCCGTTCTTATATTCTTCGTGGACTTTTTTTGTATTGGGAATCAAAATGTTAAATGCATATTTTTTGCCTCTATTAATTGTATTTTACTTATTTTGGAAGCGTTATTATTCAAATGTTAGTTTATGACTAATATTCACATTACTGTATTCAGTACTGCAAGAATTTCTGTAAAACGATCATTCAGGAGAACAGGGAATGATATCAGTATATCGCATTCAGACCTACAATTTAAGCATCCCTCACTTTGTAATGATTTTTTAAAATGAAGTTAGAGGAGGGGTCGTGTCGGTGGAGTGACAAGAGAGTTTGCCTTTAGACGCAGCGGTCCCGGGTTCATATCTGGCGAAGGGTCCGTTTTTTCAACCTGTTATCCTCTCGCCCCCTACTTGTGTTGTTTGATAAGACCACGCAAATCAGCGCTCGTCCTTCGGAAGGGGCGTTAAGCAGTTAGCACCTTTGTGCTCTTCATAAAGAGTCGCCTAATGCCGACACCTCCTCCCTTCTATATGTGACTGGCGTGGCTATAATATTTCAATGGGCTGATTAGCCAGAATTTACATGCATTCTTACGAGATTAGGAGAACACCATGCATCGATAATGACGCCAGGATATTTTAGATCTAGCATTGACTTGATAATCAAACTAACCTGTCGCTTGCCTAGCTATGCGAGCGAAAGGTCAATCTGCTTCTACGACGAAAGTACTCGCATTCTTATCATTCCGAAGCTGCTCACGGAGACAATTTACGCCGTGGACGCAAATGTGTGCGTTTGATTTGGTTTGAAAAGCGGAAATGTGCAGGAATGGCATTCCGTTTGCTTTTGTGAGTGCTTCGGACGAGTTCGTTAGTTTACTCGCCTGAGAAGAGGCTAACCTTTTATCCTTCCCTCTTTTTCCCTTTCTCTCCGTCACATGTCTCAATCTCTTTCCTCCCTCATCTTTTCTCTCTCTCTCTCTCTCTCTTTCTCCTCCCATCTTCTCCGTAAAAAATTCATTCAACCTCTCCTTCCTCTTCTTTCTTTCTCTCTTCACTCCGCCATTAACCGTGCATAGGCATGGAGATCTCCGTTCGCGTACTTCTCATTTCTCTTCATCACCGCCCATTAGATTGCTGTTCTACCTAATTAGTATAAAATGATAGATGAAATATATCCAAAACAACGAAAAATGTTCGACTTTTATCAAATTCTGGTCGGGAGGTATGATTGAAGGTTTCCCACCGTTTACTCTGCACTGCGATCATCAGTCTTATTCCATTGATAGTTCTTTCTTCTAATGGAAATGGATCTTTTCTAAGCTGTAATTGACATTTCTTGAGTTGAATCTTAGTACTGTAAAACTGAATATTTAACTCATACCGTGGTTATAGAGCGGAGCGCACGAAACCATAGCTCTACGGAAATGTATTTCGTAGTAGAGGTTTTATTTTTCGCTGTTTTCAGCAGGTTTGTACCGATGATTGAGAAAATCGTACATTTATGTAAATAGCAAAACTATTTAAAATAATCGGCGTTACTTAAGATGCACACCATAGCTATAATTATTCTTTGAGATGTATGTAAACATACACCTTATGCAAACAAAATCGCTGTAGTTGGAGGACGTTTCCTCTTTCGCCTTCTAAATATCTCGACTTTCTCCATTTCCTTCCTCTTTCTTCTAAACTCATGTTTACTTCCAATCCGCATACTCTTTCCTGTCACTTCTAGCTATCCAGATCTGTCGGATTTCCGATATTCCGTCTCTTTGCATGTGTTTCCTCTTTCGATTCCAAAACTCGGGATTTTGTTCTGAGCTTATATATCTCAAAGTTTATATACGTAATATCGAGGATTTAATTCAACAAACTGTAACACCAAATATACTAACGCATTTCTCACTAAGTTTAACCAAATTTCGTTAATCTCTTCCTTAGGCCAGCGCATTTATTATCGCTCTATCGCCTATAACGTCTCAGAGCGCCTGGAGCCGAAACTAACAATGCGTTTCATAAAGTCTATTAATAGTTGTCATATTTAAAAAAATGATAGATATGATTGCGTGTTGAGTAAAGTAATATGCATAAAAACGTTTTACTGTTTTCACATAAATTTAAAGTCAATTTAATTGATTTTATATGAAGTATTCCTATATTAACTTTCGGAGATTTAAATTAAAAATTAAAAAAACACTGCTACTTACCTAAGGCTATGTATATTTATATCTGAGCGAAGTATGCTTAAATCGGATGCCGCTGAAGTGCAGGCAATCCATTTATCCCCTTAAAGGTCACCTTTCGCACTCTTTTGACGCAATGTCAGCCTGTCACCAACACATCACTCCTCTCAAACAGCTCTTGTCCAATCGGATGGTGCCTTTTGTTCCTCGTAGCATCCTTTCTCCCCCACCCCCTCTCTCTCTCTCTGTCTCTTCTTCCTCTCTCTTTCTCTCTTCTTTCTCTCTCCTTTCATTCGCCCGACATACTCTATTATCTCCCCTATCTCCTTCCTCCCCGTCCCACTTACACTGCCCACGATCCCTCTAATCCGTATCCTTGTTATTCTCTCCCCCTCTATTCCTAAATTCATTCTCTTCTTCTCCTCTACTCCCATACTTCCTGCCTCATTGCTCTTGCTCTGACACTCATATTAGATGGATTAAGAGACATCGCAATCTCGCTCTAATCAAGACGTTTATCTTTGACTTCTCTCGTATTCCAACGAATCCTTACCGTATATTCTCTTATCAGTCCGCATTCATAAAGGCCTTCTAAATCCTTCGCCCTTTTCTCTCTTTCAATTCGTCATACTCTTCACGAATATCACATGGACAATATTTAGAGTGCCTTAAAGAAGAATAATATGGATGAACCTAAAAAAATAACATATTTATTCGAAAATGTCATTGCGAATTGATATTGTAGCTGCTTTAGACGTCGGCCCTTAAGTTATTCGCATCGGATTTTGGTGCATCGCCCGAGTAACATTAAGAGATATTTAAATACTAAATTGTGATTAAAATGTAAGATCGGCAATACATCCGTCAGATATTGGGAATATTTCATATAATAATTTATATCGGAAGTTATGTTCACTCTAGGATCAGTGAGATTCAAAATCTAACGGAAACTGTGGTTTCATTGCGATACCATTGCAGTTGTCCAATTGGCATATTCGTTTCATGACATCAATTTGCACAAAATATCTCTAGCGTTCACAAGTTCACTCGCTTAATAACTCGAACGATCTGATATTTTTGTTATATTCTCAAACCTTTTCGCAGAACATATCAATGAAGGAGTATACACTTCACGAGAGTTTTTTAAGGGAAGTCATTGCAGGTTGACAAAAAACGTGAGAGAATTCTTCCGAAGCGATGGAAAGCTAAAAGTCCTAATTCACTATCTACCGAGCCACTCTTCCCTTTTTCTCTGCTCTGCTCACTCCCCTTCCTTCACTCCTTGAACTCATTTCATAAATTGAATCAGCGAAGGGACGAATTGAGAGCTCAAGCCATTTTAATGCCCTCCTCGGGAATATTTTTTTAACGCCCTACCGAACGAGCAGATGAAACTAAGAGCGGGCCGAAGAGTGGTGGGAGGTGGATCGGAGTGGAGCGGGTGAGAGAGAGACGGAGGAAGCAGGATGAAGGTCGGGAGAGAGAAAAGTATCGCCGAATAGGAGGAAGCCATCGGGATAGGAATTTTGCAAGGGAAAAAGAATCGCAGTTGCTGAGGCATAATTAAGTGACCGAGATGGTGGATGGGCTAGTGAGAGGGGGAGGGGGGGAAGGGTGGAGAATAAGCGAGGTAAGAGCGGAATGTTGGAGAGTGGTGGGGAGGGAGAGGAGGAGAGAGGGTATGAGAGGGGAAGGAAAGAGGGGGAGGGAGAGAGAGAGAATGAAAGGGAGAGAAGAGATGGGAAGGAAATACGGGAAGGATAGGGGGGTGGAGATAGGGGAAGGAGAGAGGAGGGGAAAATGGAAGGAGAGAGGGGGAGGGGAGAGGGGAAGGGGAGAAGGGGTGGAGAGAAGAGGAGAAAATGGAAGGAGAGAGGGGGAGGGGAGAGGGGAAGAAGAGAGGAGAGATGGGAAGGAGAGAGGAAGAGGAGGGAGGAGAAGGTGAAAAAGGACGGATTTCAAGTTGAAAGAGGAACTGAAGGAGGCGAGACGAAAAAATAACGATTTGAAGGAAGGAAAAAATGAGTGGGCGGCGAAAGGAATTTGTTTTTTAAATTTCTTTCCTTCTCTCTGTGTCGGCTGAGTCCAGAGAGAGGTTGAGTAAGGGTAGAATAAAGGAGAGAGGGACTCCTCAGGTTGGAGATCGTGGGTCATTAAGGGAATGCTTCCGACAGGAAGCAATGATTCATCGGAAATAGGAAAAGGGAAGTGAGAGAGAGAGAGAGCGATCAGAGAGGGAGAAAAAGAGAGAGAGCGAGAAAGAGAGAAAGAGGTGGGAGGTAGTCTCTGAGGGGGAGATGTGGAAGACGAATGAACGTCCCTCCTGAAGGGAAGAGCGACAAGCGGAATGAAATCGAGGATTTCTCTATTTATCCCTTTCTCTCCATATAGACCCCGATGAGTCTCCTCCTGCATCGCGCCACTCTCTTCCTTACTTCCTCTTCCCTCCTACCCCTTTCCTCCTACCCCTTTCCCTCTTTACCCCTTTCCTCCTACCCCTTTCCTCTTACCCCTTTCATAATACCCCTTCTCTCCGACCCCTTCCCTCCTGCCCCTTCCCTCCTTTACCTTCCCTAATACCACTTCTCTCCTACCCCTTCCCTCCTCCTCTCTATTACTTCCCCTTCTCTCACCCTCTACCCCTCCTTACCCTTCCCCCTACTTCCACTCTTTTCCGTCCCACCGCCCTCCTACCCTCTTTTTCTCTCCGTTCACCGTCTTATTTCACTTGCGAATCTTGGTTGAGGAGTAGTAAACGTGCTTATCGTGTTCCAATCCTGCATTGTGACAGGTCTCTGTCGTTTTTACTTTCTCCATACGTAGTATAGAGAAAGTATTGTGATTACGAAAAAACGACCGAGATTTCAACGGAGATACACGTTTTGAGGTCCCTAGAACACGTTTAGACTATTTTCGGAATGGTGTGTGTGTGCGTGCGTGCGTGTGTATGTGGTTGTGGGCGCTCTAACTCAAAAAGTACTTGCCATATTGTTACCAAACTTCATATATAACACTTTAGCATGAGCATAAAGAACTGATTAGTTTTTGGATAATACAAGTTAAACGGAAGTCGAGGTTTATTCGAAACCCGATTCGGTTTTGGCGAAATATCTCCGTTAAAACATCATTATTGTATATACAATTCTATATAAAGGTTATAGAGAATGAAATTTTCTACAACTTTCATTTGAAATAATTTTCCATATCAGTTATTGTTTAGGAATTATTTATAAATAATCGGTTTTTTCGGTTTCCGTCAAATATCTCCTTAAAAACGTCGTTATTGGTAATATTCGTGAGGACGAAAATTGTAGAGAGTAGTATTTCTTCCAAGTTTTGTTTGAAAGAAATTTTCGTAGAACCATCCATTTCGGAGATATTTAACATTTTCTTAATTTCCAGTATACAGCGCCACCACCACGTAGCGGTGAATTCTGTAAACATATTCAAAATATAGAGTAAAACTCGTTTATAACGATCACGCCTAAAACGAAATCTCGGCTAAAACGAAGAAATGTCTCGGTCCCTTGAACTTCTCCATAAGGGCATTGGTGAAATTTCTCGGATGTAACGAACACGCATTTTACGAATTCTCGGCTGTAACGAACAATGTTTGGTCCCGTGGCAAAAAATGCCCCATATATAACGAATTTTGGCGAGCAGGGCGATAAGTAATAAATGGTTTCCGCCCGTTTACCGCGCACTTGTTCGTAGAGGTCCTCTTCCTCCATCTACCCCTTCCATATGAATTTCCACGGTCCCTTTTTTTGAAATTGATACGTATTATAAATGTGAAATTTTTATGTAAATTAATGCCCATAATAATAATATTAATTGACCATTTAAAAAATCGTATGTAATAGCAGTCGAACATCTTACATGCCGCGAAGTTAATAAGCATCTCTTTGCATATGTAAGTACGGTATTGAAGTCGACTCACTGCAAATACAGTAAAAGCTGTGTTATTCGGCTATCTTGGCGATTGTGGAAAGCCGATTAGGAGAAATATCCGGTTAGGTGAGCGTTTTTCGATTTTGACGTCGCAAATTTAGCAATAACCAAACAAAATTGGGCTTAGGTTCACTATCGTACTCCCCAAACATAACTATGCATGGGGTTTGCATTTTCCATTTTAATTCTTCCACACGTAGTTAGATATAGACACTATTTACCCATTCTTATTTAATACGTTGCAACGCTTACATGCAAAACAAACGACTATTGAAAAGTTTAGGGCGTCCGGAAAGTTTGGGGAGTACGGCAGTGAACCTGTTTCCAAAATTGAATTTATTGGATTATATCTTTCTTATTTATCTTTATTTACTCTATTAGAAAAGGACGAAATTATTTAATTCTTCTGAACATTTCTGTGAAAACCAGTCATATAATATTTTATTCAGTTCCTCCATTTTTGGCTTATAAAGCGTATGATGTTTATTAATTGATTTACTCGTCTCAGAAGATGACACAAATTTCATTAATTTAGCCTTATGAGCTATGGCTGCTCTATTTTTTTCCTTTTTCAATTCGTTTGATCAGCTCCAGCTTTTGTGTTAGCGTTAAAACAACCTTTTCTCTCCTGTTCCTTGCTTTTAGGTATTTATTTTGATGCCATATTCAATGGATGGGTAATTTTTTAAATAATAAAAAGCGATAAAACTGGAAATTGTAGAAGTACACCAAAACATCTAGACAATGCAAATGGCTTACGTAACCAAAAACGCCGTGCTTACCCGGCAGCCACAGAAGTATACGGAGTAAATACGTAATATATACATCTTATATTTTAAGAAATTTTAAAGTGGCAGTTGTGGTATTACACACATACTATTCACACAAAAATTCATAAAAAAGAAAAAGAAATACAAAATGAATTGTATTTGTGTAATTGCCGGTATCTAAGGGTGGCCGGTTCTAAATAGCCGGATAGCACAGCTTTTACTATATGTGTATACGTGTTATATGGGATGTATAGGCCAAAAACCATGTTTCTCGTATATAACGTAGTCACGCTTATAACGAAGCAATGAGTCGGTCCCCTCAAATTCGTAATAAACGAGTTTTACTGTACGTAATTTACGGCAATAAGGGCTGTATTCTTTTACGATACGAAATCATAATTTTGTCTTATAATGCTATTCATAATAATTTAAATATCTATACCCCAAATATGGAGAAAGTCATGTGTTGGCCACATCAGATTATTTTTTACTTCGCTCATTGCGAAAGGCCGCTTAATGCTGTGAAGGAGTTATGGAAAAAGAAATAAAATTATATTTTTCCTCATTCCGATTCTCATCCCGTTGATTTTCTAATACACAACTTAATAACTGATGCCGCCTCAATATCCCTCTTTCGATTCTTCTTTCCTTCATAAATTCCGCCGTTTTATTTTTCTTATCCATTCTCACTACTTTCTGCCCTCTCGATTGGAAGGAATTCATGTTAAACCAAATGGAACCAACGATTGTTCGGTGAAACCTGTCCTTTATTGTTGCTTTTTCGAAATAATACGAATTTTGTTCTACTACTGTGTTTTATTTTGTTTACCATAAATCTGTGCCTGTGATATAATAATTTCTTTATAATATAATTCCTAAATAAAAAGTACAGTTTTGTCCTAGACACCATGACTGAGTAAAAATCAAATTCTTAGCCTTTATTATTAACTTTTATATTAACTTGCCTCCTATTCTTATGTAGTATATTTCCGAAACTTTGTGTCTCAGTATGCACTGCCAAACTATAAAATCTAAAACAACCAAATGTCGTACGGTTCTTACTTACATCTTACCTTGGTGAATGGTCAAGGTTTAGTCAACTGGGATTAGTTAGTGCTGCCAATAAAGGGGATTGACATTTTTCCATGTGATAACACGTAAAAATCGATTGCTTTGACTTGCAGGTTGTTATTCTTTTGAAAATTAATATTATTTAAAATGAAGATACAAACTCGAGACAAAAATATGTAGTAGTCTGAAAGAGTCAACTTTATATTTTTAAAAGATAGAATTCTAATCTAAGCCGATTTAGAGTAAACTGTAATTTAGTCATTAAAAAAGATATTTTAATAGGCTTATAACAATGGAAAATGCTAAATACCATGGCAACGAGATCAATGCGTTTAAATGGGAACTAATTTGACATGTTTTACCGTTGGACAACTTTACGTTGCAACATCGAGAGTCGGAGGTGGAAAAAATCTGTCTGAACTCGCAGCAGAAGGATAGACTAGGAACAACGCCTATTATCAAGCATTGTCAAATGAATCAACCACGTTCAATATTCGTTTTATTTAGGAAGCCTCAAAACATTTTTGAACACTTAGAGTTTTATAAATTATAATTTGAAAAAAAAATCCCAAATAAAACTTTTCAAAGAGAAATAATTTTTCATTCATAATGTTCGACTTAATTTACAGTCATTTCGATTTGATTTATGTCTGAATAAACAGAAGGATGTAAAACAGTTTGAGAGACACATTTATATCTAAAAAGAATCAGAGTGCAGAGAAAATTTTCCAGGATAAGGCGTTTCGCAGTCCCTTGAGAATTATGGGGAGGAAGTATGCTAAGATAAGGAGAAGGAAAGGTTAAGATATGATCTTTGAGAAAAAATGAAGGATAAAGGGAAAGAGATAGGGAGAGAGATCGCAAGAGGAACGACTGGGCAAGAAAGAAGACGGGAGTCTGTGACGTGATTAGAAGAGTGAAGGCCCTAAGATAGCAGTGGGCGGGCCACATTGCTAGACGAAATGTCCAGCGTCGGACGTTCAATGTCATCGAATGGATCCCAAGAAACATCAAGAGACCGTAAAGAAGACCGAAAGACAGGTAGGACAGAGAGCTCGTTAAGTTCATGGGGCAAACTTGTAGGAGGGAGGCAGTTGGCAGGGAAAACTGGAAGAGTCTGCCCGAAACTTTGAATTTGGAGTCGAAAACCCCTCGGCAAACCTACATAATCATAACTCTTTACTAAAACGTGGGTATTTATTTTTCCACGTGGCTTATAAACAATTATTTATTAATCAGTTGATCTATTTAAAGCTCCTAAAAATATTTCAGTTGAATCATAGATTTATATTCTAAAGTTCACTGAGGTCAAATAATATCCCAGAAAGTGTGCAGGCAATGTTAAACAGTTTTTTAGTTAATCATATAATAAAATGTTAGCTTCGAAAATATTTTTTTTGAAATTGTCTCGAATTTAAGTTGGATCAAAAGATGTCTGACAAAAAGATATCTTCGGAAGAACGCAAAAAGTGACTAGCTTTCCAAATATTATACTAGGTAAAACGTAAATAAACAACTTTGAATACCTTTGAAAAAGTTTAAAGATGCAAGGCGTAAAAGAAAATTAGAGGAAAATAGTTATTTTTTAAAAAATGTATACCATTACTTGTTCACTTTATCTCGCTTAAAAAAATACAATTTTTCCTTGAATATATATGTATGCGAACAGAGTTAACCTAATTAACAGTAAAATTATAACTATTCCTTGTGTAATCAGTAAATAGAAAATTATGATTTACCAGAAAAGGTTCCGCTAGTTCAAAAGGAGATAAATTTTCTTTCTCGTCTGCTATGTAAAAATCCATTATATTCCGCAGTTGTAGAGCTACAAGCACGCAAGATGAAGATTTGGGGTCGTTTTAGAGGAGTTGTATGTATGCCTGGGAAGGAAATCGGTAGAACTGACCGAGATTGGAACGGGGGAGGATTAAGGGAGCGAGTGGCGGAGGGAGCGGGTGTTTGGGGCATGGGATGGGATCATGTGTTAAAGTGAGTTGTGTGGGGCATAGCGTGAGGTCATGTGAGTGGTGGCATGGGGTGAGGTTATGCGTTGGTGTGAAGAGTATACCAACGAGTTTAGAACTGGTTAGATTTCGCTTGTTACCTTTCATGTAACTTATCAACACAGCAACACCCGACAGATCTTTTAAATTAAAAACCATCTATTGTTGAGATGTGAGGCTATCGTTGGAGTACTCCTCTCTCGTCAGCTAATGAAATAGTTTTCTATTCCTTTTTCTTTTAAGATTGGTAACATGATGCGCGACGAAATAATATAGATCTAAATCACATTCATTGGCAAAAATTGTCAATTTTAAGCTACATTTTACAAGTTAGTTTGCGTTATTAATGTCTCTCGTGTAAGTATACGATACATAAGTATATTTCCAATATACGCAACGACAAAATAATTAAATCACCCCGTATCACCTGCGTGCATATGCCGAATTTGAATTCACAAAATTCTCTTCAAGTATTTTTCAACGTGTTTTTCATTGATAATAATTAACTTTCTTAAAGTTGTGATCCTATGAACAAAGACTCCTAGCCTTTTGATGTGGAAGAATCACAGAATAGTCAGATTTAAAATGGAAAAAAATGCAATTTGTATTTGGGAAGCCAGAGAATTTATCCAAAAGGCGATAAGAGACCAGAATAAAAATATATATTCGCGAAAGTTAATTAATTATTAGTTAATTGTGTTTGGGAATTTCAGAAAAGAAAGAAGAACCTTGCGAAGAACGAACTGTATTCTTGATCTAAGGAGTCAGCTTTCTTTCTGATTACAGATAGCGCATTTCCAAACTGTCGCTGAACAAATCCCGCCTCAGTTTCACTTTGACTTGCCCGAGCACAACGTGAACAAATATCAAGTTTCACACCTGTAGCTTGATCTATATCAGGAGAGACTTTTCCTTACGTTTGTTTTGAAAGTTGGCTCTTGAAGTAGATTTCATAAAATATAACATAACGGAAATGTTCTTTGTGAGAAAATATGTAGTTAATAGAGAGTCGCCCATACTTGCGATCAGCTTGACGTTTGCAGGGGAGCGAAACAGAGAATTCGTTACAATGGCCGATTCGAAGTATTTCGGAGCCGCGGGCAAGGATTCATGTTAAGATTTGCCCATCTAATTGCGGATCTTTTCTATGATTTTATTTTTAAGTGTATTTATTCAATGCTTCTTTAAACCAATGCCGAAACTTGAAACAGTGACTACGGACGAGTTTTTTAATGCCAACGAGCTACGCGCCCGCTGAGCCACAACCAAGATATTGATCACATAAAACAATCTGCACCATGTTATTTTATTTTCTGTTTGGTTTGTCATTAATCTGTAGGTTATACTAAAAGAATATTTTCTTTATATAAATTACCAACTACGATTATAAGTAATTTTATTTGCCTAGCTGTAAAATCTAAATGACTGATCATTAACTAACACTATAAATATCTTGCTCCGTTATCTATAACCTACAGAAAATGACATTCAAAACACCTTACGGTTCTCACAGAAGACGGAGTCATATCTCATAGCGATCGGGATTCTGGTTCGCGTGGAGCCAGAAGAAGGTGGTTAGAGAGCGAGCTTCGAAATTGGAATGACTCGACCGAAAATCTTACTCTAAATCGAATAGAACCTCACAGCGAGCGTGCAACGAGGATAAAACGCAATGGTAATTTGTTTGTGGCGTGTAGAATCAAACGGCTGAATGGCGAGGAGAATCAAAATGAAAAAGGTGGCCAATGAACTTTTTTTTTGAGGGATCGCATTTTTTTATTACTCACCGTAAATACACAAATTCGAATTAGAGGAATTAGACTGGCTTATGCGTTCACGCATAAAAATATATTTACCTGCATTAAATCTAGCGTTTATTGGAAAATGTTATGTTTAATATTATTATTAGTCGTTATTTACAAAAAGTAGAAAATGAATGCCTTATGGTCAAGTCATATCCGTCAGTCCATCTCTGAAACAAAAGTTTAGATTTTTTTTGGAAATTTGGTACTAAAGGCTTCTGGGCAAAGAAAATAAGAATTTTATTTCTGTTGCGTACTGCATATATACATAAAGATTCCACAATAATAGATTGTCTTGACTAAAAACTAAAAATTATACTAAAGCAAAAAATATTGTTGTATTAGATTTTACATTGCTTTTAAAAATACTCTCTATAGTAGAAAATGAATTTTTGAACATATTTTCAAATTTTTCCAAAATTTGAAGCCTTTTAACTTTCCTGCAGTGATACCGTAAACTCTTAGATTTACTCAGTTAAAAGTCAAAATATTTCATTTCTGTAGTTAGTTGCAAATGTTTCTATAGATCTAATTTACAATTTTTAGAGAATTTAAAAAGTAATAAAAATCTTTTTATATAAAAATATTATTGCTTTAATTTTATGATTTATAAGTTTTATAAGTTAGCTGTGCGCTGAAATCTTACACTTTCCTTTTGAACCATGCAAAACGTGCTCGTCATAAGAAAAATATTGACCTTTCTTTCCTTCTTGATTCTTATAATGATTTGTCATGTTCCTTTTAAATTCTCTCTCTCTCTCTCACCATTATTCGTTTCTCTCTTTCCTTTGAATCCATGCCCTTTAATTCAGTGCTGCTTGGAAACGATTTCATCCCTTCATCCGTTTTTTTTAATTATACATAGTCTACAGAGATTCCAAGTTATTAGAATACCGAATTTGTGAGAAAACCTATTGCGCAATGAGAGTCAGTTCCTTTTCTGTGGAAGGTGGCTTATCCAATTACTCGACTTTACAAAGGAAGTTAATCCTACTGTAGATGAGTGTTTCGTTAAGACAACAATCATTAATCTTCAGTCGTGTTCCGGAAAGAAGCGGAGAAATGTGAAAGAATCGGCGAGAGGTAGTTGGACTCCACACACACGCACACTTTTTGTGTGCAATAAATCTCATCGAGTCCATTTAATCGTAGCATTGGACTCTTGCGCTCTGTCTTGCATGGAGGGATATACTCGGATTATAAAAACATCTCTTTTCGGATCGAACGGAATAAATTTGCGCACCGAGCGTATTGGTTTCAAAGTCATCCCGAATGAGCTGGCACTTGCTCTTGACGGGAAGAGAAGAGAGGGTGATTATATTCTTTCAAAATAGAACACTCTGAGAAAGGAGCAAACTACGTAGTCATTCGTAAAAGCAACAAGAAGGAAAAGTATTCTCCGTAAAAGTAATACAGAAAGATTTCGAAAGTGTTTTTTATAGAGTTTAAGTAAAACATTTCTACCTCCGAAACTATAAGTTTCAGTGACGGATTACCGTACAGGCGCGTGTGGCGCTCGCCTGGGGCCTCGGCACTCTTAGGGACCTCAAAACTGTCAAAACTCGATTTTTTCAATATTTTATTTAGTAAAATATTTCACAATCAGTCTAATCTACTACTTACGTACACATCTCATGTTTTTAATTAGGTTTGTTACAATGTAACATTTCTTGCGTCATTCGAAAACACATCTCACAGTTATAATTCATTTTTGATTATTTTTCATCATGTTCAAGTTTATATAATAAATATTAAAATTTCTATTTATGATTTCTGTAAATCAATTTATTTAACCTGCTGCATACATTTTTTCCATTCGTAAGTTGTAAAATGTTTTGTAGATTGAGTACCCCCCTTCCCGGTCAGTTGCTCCTGGGGCCTTCAGATACCTTAATCCGGCACTGATAAGTCCTAACGATAATTTCATTTAAGTACTATTATAAAGTGTAAGTTCTAATTGGCAGATGCAGTTCAAAATCATAATAATTATTATAAGTATCGCTAATAACGTCAAGCGGTTCAAGAGATGAAAGTCGTGACAGAGGAGACGTGCCAATAAGACGTTCCGCTAATATCGATGCTAAATAACAACTAAAAATGACCGATTTCTTATGCCGAGAACCTAAAAACAATTCACTTTAATATCCTAAATAGGGTTTCTGATGTACCATTCATAGCTAATTTTTTATAAGTAATCCATATTTAAATAGTTATAGCAAGATGCTACCTTTGAAGATTCTTCAATAATTAAGGAATATTTGGTTAGAGCTGCAAAACGACGAATGTTTTGCGGTAAACTGTTCTGAACGAAAACTTACAATCGAAATGAAACTTTCCTGGCAATTAGCAACCATAATTATTTTTCATAAACTGGATTAAGCATGCTTCTAGAGAGAATAAAAAAGTGACGTGACAGCGTTGGAGTTGGAATCAGCGGATGTTGACAAGAAGAAGCTGGAGGACGCAGTTAATTGTGGAGGACTTCCAGCAGATGGAGAAGTTGCTAGCACATGAATCAAAATGTAGCTACACGTAACTGCACTTTCCTCATGAACAAGCTAAGATTTTTGCCCCACTTGGGAGTCTTATCTACACAATAATATCTTCGTGGCAATTCCCTCTTAATAAATTTATGGATCCTAAGAAATCTTCTCTTTAACCAAGTAATTTATAGCTATTCTTATGTATTATTTTAAAAGACCTTCGTTTTGTTGCATTGCTCTTTCAGTTTCGTCGAATTTCAGAACAGGAGGATTGTGGGAATACCTTGAGTTTCCTTTTGTTAATTACTCGCTTAATAGGCACCGTAAGTTACTCAAAAATAATTCATTTTCATATGAATTCGACGCTTTCTACACAACGTATCAATTGTGCCTTCCTCATCATTGTATCAAAGTAGTCCCTTTTTTCTGATATGCTACTTATGGAAGCCTTAAATGATAGCAGTAAGGAGGCAGATGTAAAAAATTAATTAACTTTTGACAGAATATCCCTTTTCTGAATCGGATGTGGGCGAGAATGAGGGAGGCAAGTAACTTTGCCTCGATTCATAAGTCTTCTTCCAAAGACACCCACGGTGAATTTATCTCTCTCCTCCTATTCCTTCAAATCTTTTCCTTTCCTTTCGTCATTTTTAAGGTCCTTACAGCTTCTTTCTTTATGCCGAACGCTTCTTCTTTCTCTCACATTTCCTTGCATTCCCCTCTATACATTTATCTCAATATCTCTGGCCTGAAACCTTAGCAAAGAATTTTTAATATTATTTTCTTCATAAAATATCTATCCCTAATTAATTTTAAACATATTTTAAATTTGAAAAATTACAAATTTTTCTATTAAAAACTTTTTCAAACAAATTCGTAACGTAATTGAATTTTCACGATAGAGAAAATAAGCTTTCTTCTTTTGTCTATTTAACTGTTCAAGTCCCGAGACCGTATCTCCATTCTAACAAAATTTAAAAAGCAATTTTATAATGCACGAAACAGATTCCAATTCTTTTCTGACGGAGGACATTTCTGTTTGACATTAATATCGTCGTAGCTTTTAGTTTTTTGACAGAGCATATACGTATGACAAATATAGTCTATACACCGGCCGAGAAATCAGTTTCCCAAAATCCTATAAAACATACGAAAAAATTTCGGACACGATTCACTACGGTAGTATAATATGGACTATCAAAATTGTAGAAATACAATTTTCAACGAGTTAGGTATGATAATTTTTATCATAAAACTGATTAAGAGATATTTCAATTATTCGCCTGAGTTAATGTTAGGTTTCTGTAACTATGATAATATTTTCCAGCTGTTGATAGTGACGCGTACGATGCCAAGGGTAATTTTAATTGCGATTCGATATTTTTTTACGCATAACAACAGCTAACAAGTCCATTAATTTATTAATTTTTCAATATCAAAATCAGTGATTCAAAGAATTTTTCACTAAAAAATTATTCAAGGAGTTTAACATTATTCGCAACCGTAATTGAAGATAATTTTTCTTGAGGACGCTGATGTCAGTAACAATGATATTCATTATACTGTATGGAGAAAGTCATTTACTGGACAGATCAGATTTTTATTGGAGGTTAATAAAAAATATTATCCCTAAAATTTGTATTTTAGCAAATTTGACCTTCGTTTCCGTTAAATAGTATATTCATAAATTAATTCAATAAAACATTTTAAAATTCATGTTTAATATTATCTTGTCATTTTAAAGTAAATTACACTATAAGGGGGCATTCTATCATCTGTCATATAAATAAATAAGAATGTTTGTGTGTGTTAACGCTGTAACTCCAAAACCAATAAACCTAGAAAGCTGAAACTTGGCATACATACTAAGAGCACGCTGAGGGTGTGCACCTAGGGCGTTTTTTGTAATTTTTGCCTTGAAACAGCACCAGGAGACAATTATCTTTTCCCACAATTTTACACGGGATTTTAGATTTTTCAGAGTGCAATGTTTTTTTCTTCGTTCGTCAACATACGTAAATATGGACCGATTTTCTTTATTTTTGCTTTATTCGACGGATAAAGCTCTACTCTATGTTATCTTGCTACGTTTACAAGTTACACTATCGAGGTTTTCAGAAATACGCATTCTTTTTATAAATTTTGCGGATTTTTCGTACTCTTTCCGAGCGTTGCCAAGGCGACCATCATTTTTGCCTCCGATTCAATTAGTGCCAATTAAACATTCAAATTGACGAAAGAAAAGCGTTGTTCGCTTTGAACTTTTGTTTAAGCATTGAAATTAATGACGCATAGCAACATAAATATTTAAAGATAATTATACTGTTGACTGCGCCTGGAAAGCGTTTCTAACGGTTTAATCAAGGCATTTCATCAGTAATTTTATGCTGCAATCTTACATTTTTGTAAGTAAAACTATTATATTATACATCTGTAATGCTTACTAATGCAAATAGGCTCACGCATAAATTTAGAATTGGAGGATAATAGGGACGTACGTTTTTTTAAATTTAATTTTGAAAGTTACATAGTTCTTTTCTCTTCGTATCTACATTTACGTAGATAAAGTTGTACATTTTGATTTATCATAGTATAAATAAAAGAACAGGTGAGTTAGTTTGTTTGTGTGTTAACGCTGTAACAACACACCAAACCAATAAACCTAGAAAGCTTAAACTTGGCATGTGTACTTAAGGAAACCTGAGGGTGTGCACCCCGGCCTTATTAATTTAAATTTAAACTTCTTAAAATAAGGATACGAACTCGAAATAAAAACACTCATTAATCTGAAAGAATAACTTTACATTTTTAAAGACTGAATTTGCATAACATGTAGTATTTAATCATGAAAAAAGATTTTTTTATAGGGTTGTAGAAATGGAAAATGTTAAATACTATGGCAACGCCGGGCATTTCTGCTAGTTTAGTATTAATATAACATTTAACATTAAATCTCTATCGATTTTTTTGGCAGTACAAGACGAGCATGAATCCTAGAGATAAAATTTCTTTCATTTCCTAAGCTTTATTTTTATTAATTCATTGGCACACCAACTTTTCCATTAATAGTAGAATGAAGTTCATTATCTTTTAAGATCCTTTTTTTAAACTTTAGAAGGGAAAAATGTAAATATTTACCATAAAACTGTGTTACCATTAATATTCAGCAGAATTTAATGGTCTTGATTTCGTTATTTTTCAAACTTTTAAAAAGTTTTCCCTCTCAACGCTCTCTTTCCCATCCACCTCTCTCTCTCTCTCTAAACTCCTCCGGCAGATCGCTCCCCATTCAATCCTTCTCTCATCATCACATCCTTCCCTCAACAGTCACCCCCCAACCCTCCTACTTGCCCCCCTCCCCCTCCCTCCAAATAACTGCCCGAAACCTCTTCCCTCACACCCCCGACCGCTCATCCCGACTCTTCCGAAAGGAGAAACCCTGCCAAGAAAGTGTGACAGCCGAATTATTATGTGTTCGGTATAGCGGGTGGGACAAGGAGGGTGTGGGGACCTTTACATAGTGGAAGAGAAGTGTGGCAGGTGAAAGGGACGGACCCTGAAAAGGCAGAGGTTGTCGAGAGAGGAGGAGGAAGGAAGGAAATGGAGAGAGAGAAGAAGAGGGGGAGAGTGTGGCGAGGCAAGGACTCCTCCAGATCCTATATGCTTCCTGAATTACTAATGTGACGCTTTCCTCCTTCCTCATGTCCTTCTGCTTACATCCACTTTTCCCCTTCCCCCACTTTCCCCTCCCCTCACTCTCCCCTCCCCTCACTCTCCTCTCACTCACCCCTCCATTCAATCTCCTCTCCCCTCAATCCTCCCTCCCCTCAATCTCTTCTCCCCTCCCCTCAATCTCCCCTCGCGTCAATCTCCCTTTCCCTCACTCTCCCGTCCTCTGAGTCTGCCCTACCATCACTCTCCCCTCCTCTCAATCTCCCCTCCCCTCAACCTCCTCTCCCCTCAACCTCCTCTCCCCTCAATCTTCCCTCCCCTCAATCTCCCCTCCCCTCAATCTGCCCTCCCCTCAATCTTCCCTCCCCTCAATATCCCCTCCCTTCAATCTCCTCTCCCCTCAATCTGCCCTCCCCTCAATCTTCCCTCCGCTGACTCTCCCCTACTCACTCTCCTCTACCACCCTCCCCTAACTTCTCATCACTCTCACCTCCCCTTCCCTACTTTCTTGCCTTTCCCTCTAGCCTAACTTTCCCCGCCAACTCCCTCCGGGAAATCGGCGCGTGCAACCCCTCATCTCCTCTCGTCCTCTGAAGGGTCTCCTGACCGCCTCGGTCAAACCGCAGAGGTCATCCTCGATCATCCTTTTCGCCCGCTTTAGGAGTTACTAAACTTCAAAATCGGAGACAACTCAAATTATTAAATATAAGTATTCTCTACGTGTCACCGTGAATAACGTCATCCTTTCATTTGAAGGCTTAATTGCGGCTAATTGAATCGGAGGCAACAATAAGGGTCGCCTTTGCAAAACCCGAAAAGTGTGCGAAAAATCCACAAAATTTAGTAAAAGTATGTAAAAATCGTAAGAATACGATAGTATACAGATTTAGCCATCGAATAAAGTAAAAAAGAAGAAATATTTAGCTATTTTTTCGAAACAATTTTTCCAAAATATTTGGAGAAAAAGTTAAGCAAAATTTTCCCAAAAACATTATTTAAAAAATGTTTCCAACAAAACTTAAAAATGGTGACAAAAAAAATTCGAAAGGCATTTTACCAAAAAAATGATCAAAAGAAAATTTTCAACTAAAAATTTTCAAAAAGTATTTTTCAACTAAAAATTTTCATAAAACAATTTTTTGAATTGTTCCATAAATTTTTCAAAATCAATTTTTCCAAAAAGGTTTTTGAAAAATATTTTACAAAAAAAATTCCCAAAAAAAACAAAATTTTTACAAAAATATATTTTTAAAAATAAAAATTTTCAATTAAATATTTTTATAGTATTTCATATAAAGTGGACTATATACGACGTAAACATGAAGATAAAAACCTTTATTTTAATTTTCTGTACAAAAACGCTGTCAGTGAAAAGTAAGGGATTATCTACCAGGGAGGAATGAACTTGAAAGTAAAGATTTCGTTAAATTTTCTCTAGTATTTTAAATAACTATCAATTTTTTATTATTTTTATATTTTAGATGTAAAGCTAAAACTTTTGTTCATTTCATCATGGGTGGCGCTTATTCTTCGAAAGTTGAGATTTGAAATCTTTACAGAAATGGATCGGAAATCATTCAAAACGTTTACTTAAAATTGATTGGGTTATAAACTTAAATGTCATTTTGGAAGCATTATTTATCCAAAAAAGTGTACTATGAGGTAAAATGTATGTTTCTGTATTATGATAAGAGTTACCAGATACCTGAGGTTAAAAAGGAGGACATCGAAGGCGAAAATGCCGGACAAAGCCGGACAAGTATTGAGGATCACATACATTTTAAAAATTCTTTGTTTTCCCTTGCGTTTAACAAACATATATCATAGCATTTCACGATTATTGTAAACAGACGATTAAGGCGGGAGTAACGCAGTAGCTAACTGTAAAATATTTTTGTTACCATTATGTTGCTTTTAGCTGTCTCTTATTAATTGTAAATAGGTATTTAGTATAACAAAACGTTCGTAATATTGTGTAATTATGAATGAATTTCTCATTTTTTAGGAAAAGCAAAGGGAAGGGTAAAAAAATACAAATGATATCATAGAAAGAATAAAAAGGAAAATACAGTTTATATTAATTTTATTGCACAGTTTGAAAAAATACAATTATCATTTTTATTTCTCTTTATTAATTTTAAACTTTTTGTCATTTTTTATATCGTCCGCACTATTTTTCCTAAATATGGCAAATAGATGGTTAAAAGTACTAGTATACTATTCTAGATATTTTTCTGAAGAACCTATTTTTTCAGGTCTCCGTTTTTAAGGAGATAATCATTAAATTCTTTGCAAGAAATCTCTTTCATATTGTATTGTGTCAAATTATACCCTTCATTGATCGCACAGACATTGGGTTTCTCTCCATTGTCCACTGAGCGTTTAAGAGAGAGAAAACCCTTTCCGAATTTCCGTTGTGCCCTTGGATACTGAAGAAAAATTCGCAAATTTGAGGAGCTCTGAAAAACAATCTTTTCAATGCATAACTTAAGGTTACAGTACTGATCTATTAAAATATTATCATCAATGATTATATCTTTGTCCTTGAGGTACGCCAGGCAGGGTAGTTATCCGTCAAATTTCTGATTTGTGCCCTTCTTAAAAACCATCCAATGAAAACATTGAAATTCCTCAAACGGTTTTAACCACTTCTCCAAATATTTAATACATACTTCGTACACTAGCTGCGTTTCCTCAAGAAAACTCTGGCATTCTTTGTCCATACCATCGCTTGTAAATTTTTCATGAGTTCCCTTCCATGAAGTGGAAGAAATTTATCTTTTAGTCGCGCTTCCAAAGACGTAATCGTAGATTGAAGAAAGCTCGCAATTTCTAATGCAGAATTATATTCTCTTTCCGCTGCCTCAATTTTGTTCTTGAAGACAGAGTGCAGAAACCAGAGATACATTTCTGAGGAATTGCTTTCAAAAAAGCTTTTAATAATAGTTGGGGGCCTACTAACAGATTTAAAATATTCCTTCAAAGCAGAAAACAGACTCAAATGTCATTGTAGTGCTGGAATTAAACTAAGCCACCTGGTTCTGGTTGAGGACAACAACTTTTGATAATTGACATCTACATATATACAAATGTGTACACAGAAAAATAATTGAATATCTTCAGAATAGGATATTCTACGTCAAATTTCAATACATCTGCACCATGCTGAATGCAGTTATGTAGAATATACGCAGGGCATCCGATACCCACGATGTTTCTTTTTAGTTTTTGTTTCAATAATGAGAAAACATTTTTGGTCCCATGTCTGTCCACGCCTCCAGAACTAATATTTGCATTGTTACCTGTGAATGCAACACATTTAGAAGAGAGATTATGCTTTTCTAGTGTTTCCAATAAATAAGTTGAAATGATCTCGGCAGTCATTGGGAGTGGCTTCTAGTTCAATCACTTTTGTTTTAATTCCACCCGCTTTCCTATCAAAATACTGCAGAAGAATTGGGATATGCTTCAGTGGACCATGTTTGCTGGCATTCGTTGAAACTCCAATACAAGAAATCTCACTCAGTGATTTCAACAATACTTCCATAGTGTGCGGCGCAATCACTTTATTTATAATTGCTTCCGTTTTCGTTCTTGCCCATGCAGGGTTTACGGCAGTTTCCGAGTCTCTAAGCCAGTGTTTCCCAACCTGGGTACCGCGGCGCCCTGGGGTGCCGTGAAGTGTTCTGAGGAGTGCCTCAAAAATTATTGTTTACCCATTTTAGCCTCATTTTGCATCGTCGGATTTCAAAAATCAAAACCAGAGTTAAGACGAGCTTCATTTTGTCGCAAAGGCACTTCGAAATGAAAGGAGATATGGAGAAGGGGGTTAGGGGTTCAACTTCACTACAATTATTGCTGATGGTGGATAGGAAGGGGTGCCGCCAAATTCTGAAAGATCACTTAAGGGTGCCGCGACTCTAAAAGGGTTGGGAAACACTGATCTAAGCAATTCACGTATCAAACCTGCGGTACAGTCCATTGATTTGTAAGATTGCTTTTCCATCACATTTAAAAAGGCGTGCTATAGGAATCAGTTTAACATATGGAAGGAAGCCACAAATGCACTTTCTGGAAAGAAAAGCCGGACATATTAGCAAATTTTAAAATGCCGGCCGGACGGAGGACGAAAGAGAAAAAACCCGGATATGTCCGGCTTTTGCCGGACATCTGGTAACCTTATTATGATGATATCAATACAGCGATAACGTAAGTGTTTAGCGTCTCTCATTTAAACCACACCTTCGGGTGGTAATCACTCCCTCTCCTCCCGTTATAAAACAAACGAGGCTGTAGTGCCCGAATACGTGGCAGTATAACCACATGAAAAATAAAACGCGTTAATTTCATCCATGTTCATGGTTAACACTACTTGTTTATAAACAGTTTCATATTTATAAATGTCTTAGGTAGCTGAAATTATTTGCTGTATACGTATTTGGTAATACTTCATTTTAGGAAATTTTAAAAAACTGAAATTAAAAACGTTCACAGCAGGTGATTCGTCAACTTAGCTTTCCAAGGAAATAAATTCACAGGAACAGGACATTTTTCAGAAATATAATTCTCACTGATTTATTTATTCATTCCTTTTGAAGATCACAGCATATTAAAAGTAATCGCATCCATTTTATCATCAAAACTGTTAACAAATGTGAGCGATACATGTCACTTTTAATTGAAGCACAAAAAGTTTCATAAAACGTCAAAATATTTTACAAATGACAGCCATTAAATACACTTACCAATCACCAGTGCCAAGTGACATATTGTCGAGATCGTATTATTGAGTAATTTATTTTGACATGACTACAACAAAACATATAAGCACAAACACGGTGCTAAAATCAATAGAACTTTAATTGGCATTCCAGATAAAAATTCATGCAAACGTCCGATGCAAATGTTTTCACATATCTTGAATGAGCTAGGAGCGATTAAATGCCAGTCAGCGTGGTGATTATATCGACTTTACCTCTAAATCGCAGAAAAAGAGAAAGGAACGCATTGGAATGGAAAGTAAACTATTCAACTGAAAGTGAGGGGACGATTTCCATTGAATTTAACGACTTATATAGAAATAAAGATCGACAGAGAAATTTCGTATCGATAGAATGGTATATAGGAAAGAATGTAGAATGAAAGAAATGTAAAAGAAATGCAGGAGAGACAAAATGGAGGAATAAATGCGAAGGACATCCAGGAATGGGTGTTGGCGATGGAATTAGGAGAGAGGGAGAGAAGTGGAGAGAAGAATGAAAGGGAGAGAAATTAAAAGAAGTGAGAGAGAAGAAATAAGGGAAGGAGTGGAGAAAGAGGTCCACTGGATGCGGTAGCAATCCAAATTAGTTTTTCAGCCGAAGAGCGGACGCGTGGAGACCCAAACCACGGCAAACACTCTTTTAACGTTCGAATAAAAGGGCACATGTGGGCGGGGAGAGGGGAGGGGGGGAGTAAGCAGGGGAGGGAATGTAAGGAGGGGAGGGAGGGTAAGAAGGGGAGGGAGGGTAAGGAGGGGGGAGTGTAAGGAGGTGAGGGAATGTGAGGAGGTTAAAGAGAGTAGGGAATGTAAGGATGGCAAGGAGGGAATGTGAGGGGAGGGAGTGTAAGGAGGAGAGGAAGTGTAAGTAGGGGAGGGAGTGTAATGAGGGGGGAGTGTAAGGAGGGGAGGGAGTGTAAGGAGGGGAGGGAGTGTAAGGAGGTAAGGAGTGTAATGAGGTAAGGAGTGTAATGAGGGGAGGGAGTGTAAGTAGGGGAGGGAATGTAAGTAGGGTAGGGAGTGTAACGAGGGGAGGGAGTGTAAGGAGGGGAGAGACTGTAAGGAGGGGAGGGAGTGTAAGTAGGGGAGGGAGTGTAATGAGGGGAGGGAGTGTAAGGAGGTAAGGGAGTGTAATGAGGGGAGGGAGTGTAAGTAGGGGAGGGAGTGTAAGTAGGGGAGGGAGTGTAAGTAGGGGAGGGAGTGTAATGAGGGGAGGGAGTGTAAGGAGGGAAGGGAGTGTAAGGAGGTAAGGGAGTGTAATGAGAGGAGGGAGTAGGGGAGGGAGTGTAAGTAGGGGAGGGAGTGTAATGAGGGGAGGGAGTGTAAGGAGCGGAGGGAGTGTAAGGAGGTAAGGGAGTGTAATGAGGGGAGGGAGTGTAAGTAGGGGAAGGAGTGTAAGTAGGGGAGGGAGTGTAATGAGGGGAGGGAGTGGAGGGGGGGAGATACTGTAAGTAGGGGAGGGAGTGTAAGTAGGGGAGGGAGTGTAAGTAGGGGAGGAAGTGTAAGTAGGGGAGGGAGTGTAAGTAGGGCAGGGAGTGTAATGAGGGAAGGGTGTGTAAGTAGGAGAGGGAGTGCAATGAGGGAGGAGTGTAAGGAGTGGAGGGAGCGTAAGTAGGGGAGGCAGTGTAAGAAGGGGAGGGAGTGTAAGAAGGGGAATGTAAGGAGGTAAGGGAGTATAAGGAGGGGAGAGAGTGTAAGGAGGGAATGTAAGGATCTTAAGGAGGGTATGGAGGGAAGGGAGAGAGGGTAAGGAGGGGAGGGAGTGTAAAAAGAGGAGGTAGTGTAAGGAGGGGAGGGGATGAGAGAGGATATAGGAGAGGTAAGTAGAGAGGAAAGAGGAGAGGAAAGGGGATATGAAAGGGAGAGGAAAGAGGAGAGGGGATGGGAGAGGAAAGGGGAGATGAGAGAGAAGAGTGGTTAGGGGCAGAAATGGGGATTTGCACGCGGTCGTTTTGAATTACATCCCATAGCTTCAATTTTCTCTCCTTTTCACCAGTTTCCGCTGCTATATCATCTCCCGAGAAACCTTTATCCCCTGACCTTATGTAACATCCCTGTTTGTTTTTTCCCATCACATATAAAAAACTCCCCTTCGTTTCTCACCGTTTCCTCTAGGCGACGACAGCCCGAGCCATGGCGGAACGGGAATTCGTGTCTTTGATGAAATTATCCCTCACTCTCTAATGGCGAGGGGTTTTTCCTTGGCGTGGCGGGAGGGAGAGGTCAAATGTGAAGGGACCAGTTGCTCCATTAAATGAATTAGTTATTTCGTAGAATTGGCTTGCGCTTCGAGTGACTCTCTTATTTTGTAACGAAAATTCGTTATTCTGCTCAACACAGTGGAAAAAATTATCAGACAAACATTCTGCTTCTTCGTGTGCGTAGGTTGAATTGGTTTCCAGCTTCAGGCTGTGCTGCGGCTTCGTTGCAGTATCGCAAATAAATGCCTAGTTATCTAAAATTAAATGCGGCGATCCTACTCCTTCGAGCAATACTCTAGATTCGGAAGGTGGTCAGATTACCCGAAAGAGTGCGTTTTACTAGCGTAAAATTTTATTTATGTTTTTTTCCTACGCAAACACGCAGACATGCTACGTAAATGCGCGCGCGCAAACACATACATTCATATATGCGAGTTTACCCGTAGCAGCTATGCTTACAATTAATCTTTAAATATAATCTACCAAATACTAGAAGTGGAAGGTGAGCGACCATTGAACTGATAAAAGTGTCGTCAGGTTTGAGAACTTCATAGTAATTTTAATATCTCTACCAACATGACGAACACAAACATTCATGTCCTCACCGGGATTCAAACCCTATCTTTCGTAGGCATATACTCTAATCACTCGTCTACCGCAGCAGTGTGAGAGGTGATTGCAAAACTGTTTCAGTAATAAAAATAAATTCGTTCATTACCATGCGAAAGAATATTTATAATTGTGTTCCTGTATAAAACAAATATTCTGCGATCAATGCTTCCTGATTCATCTTTGAAAAATTAATGAACTATTCCACAGAATAGATTTTCTTACAGACAAACGGGCATTATTTCAGATCATCTTGTACAGAGCAGTCTGCAGCATCTTAAGAAGATGTCAGGAATGAGCGAACCTTTCCGAAAACACGTGTTACAAATTTTAGGAAGGAAAAGGGGCAATTAAATTCTAGGTAATTTATTTTCATATACATAGTGTATTTATTTATACTTTAATTGGTGAGCTTATGAGGTCGATCTCCATCGCAACTGTCTTTGAGTGGAACCCATAGAAAAAATTATTTTAGGAATTATGACCGTCTGTTGAGACGGATCTTCGCCTATTACCATTTAAATTGATATTTGTCATTTAGGATATACATATACTAAAGTTTCTTTGCGTTGGAAATTTTACTTTCCCGTCTTGCAGTATTTCAACAGTAACTCTTTCGCTGCTCTAGACACAAGGCCCTAATACGCAACCTATATCCCCTGGTCTAATATCCTCCCCTCGATCCCGATATATTGCGAAAAAAATCGTGGAAAGAGTGTCTACCGCTCTTGAGCTATTTACGTTTTGGTCGTAAGTTTGGACATGCGTTTTATGCAATAAGAAGGTTTTTCCATGTCGTTGGCGTAACACTGCAAAAGTAATTAATTCCAACATAAACGACGAAATAACATAATCTGATTATTTCACCTCTCAAAAAAGTTATAACTAAGTTCGCTGCCGAAAAATAGACCAATTTTCTTTAATAGAACATATAAAAGACTTTTTTCCTACGAATAGGAGACAATAACTATTATACCAATGAAAGATTAACGCGTTTTATAATGTAAGAAAGTGAAGTCAACAGAAAACATACAATCATTACACAAGAGAATTATCGAGCTGGTCTTAATGTTAAAAATTTTCAATAATAAAAAACCAAAGATAAAAAATTTGAAAAGTAATTATCTCAATTATATAATGTAAACAAAACAGGATTATTCTTAATCTTGTCGCTAATACAAACAATTTATGTACATTTCACAATCATTAAACGGGTTCAGTTTCATGCAACATTTAAATGTGTAAAAATAACGTGGAGCTATAAACACAAGTTATAGGTTTAAATAAAAATCCGAATCAAAAATCAATTGGGCTTACGTGATAATGGCAAGTTCTGGGAACGTTTTACTTTGACGCAAAATAAATTCTAAGGCGATTCACGTGACTTGGGAGGAGAATGCGTCTTAAGGGGAGGAGAATGCGTCTTAAGGGGAGGAAACGCTTTCCCAGTCAAAATGCGATGGCAAAGCGGAATGGAAATGGGAGAATGTGGTCGAGTGTGCGAGGACCAGAAACGGGAGAAGAGAGATGAAAGGAGGAGGAGGGGGAAAAGAAGAGGGAGGAAGGGAACAGGAGGAGGAGAAGAAATAGAGGGGAAGGGGAGGGATACAGAAAGGTGAGGAGGGGTGGAAGGGGAGTGAGGAGGGGTGGGACCCTGCATTGGAAGGGACCCGCACTAGTTGAGACCGTCCGGCAACTAGCGACAGGCGCCATTCTCCCGCCCCACCCTCCCCCACCGTCACCAATAGACGGGTTTGCCCCCTCTGCCCCTCACTTGTTTTGTGCCATTAGTCGCCTTATTGTAAACGTGAGTGATTTTCATTCGCCAAAGGGAATATCGTGAAAGAGATGAGCGAGTTTGGTGTAATGCGAAGTATTGAAGCATTTTCGTATTTGATTGAAACTGAATAAACTGTGCTTTGTCCTGATAAAATATAAGAACTGCCGTGTTATCGAATCTTCGTTATAATCATTCGATAAACTTTGAATAGCATTGCGAGTTAAATTAAAAACCAAGAAAAAAAATTCTCCCCGGAATGGAATTCAAGATACCCGCCCGGCAGTGGAAGATTTTTTTCTCTTCTTGTTTCTATGTTTTCCCATATTCTAACATATGCCGGTATTATCGGAAATTTCTGATTTTGCATCATGCATTATGAGTCGTTTATAACGGTCATCTGTATATTGGATAAGCAATGCCATAGTCGTTACATTATTTGTTTGAGATAATATTGTTATTAATATGCTCATGCCAACTGAAATTTGTGGACTTAATCAAAGGAATGCATAAATACCACTAGAAAATGACGACAGTGATTTTTGTTAAAAGAATTTTTGGCTTTATCACGTCTATCTAAGGCTACCTTTAAAGTAAAAGGTATTAAGAGTGAAATTTAGGCAAATTATGCTATATAGTATGTGATTTTATCGCAAAATGAACTTGTAAATTAGGTCCATGGAGTCTGACGTTGGATATCGTTTTGAGAATGAAAGGAACGAAGAGTGAAATGGAACTTCTTACCACGCAGAAACAAAAGAATAGCTGTTGCATTCCAGGAGAAACTCTTGGTTCGATTTGACGCTGACCCTCTGAAAAATAAAACTTCTCGATTTGACCAAGTTCAGTGATCTTGTATTTACAAGATCAGAAGTGGATTAATGCTTTATTTCGACTAAATACGGAGGAATCGGAATTCGTGCAACTCAACGTGTCCCGAATATCCAGGAACGGGATCAATATATCCATACATGCATTTTAATTTTTAAAACGTTGATTGACTGCTAGACTACCATGGAAAGACAGTAGCAAGGTAGCTTATTTTACTTAAGACTTTATGTTGTGACATGAAGACCACATTGTGGTTACTCTGTGTGGTGGCCAGATCTCCTTGTTTCGGTAAAGATGACGCTAGCGTAGATGCCCTATCTGGGAGAGGAGTGAATGTAATTGTAACAGGCGGATATGTCGGACGCGGTGGCAATTAGTATTTAAGCCACGTGTATATCGGCCTTCATGCCAAACAAAAATACAGTCCACTACAACCAGCGACAATAAGTGTTGTTTGTTTTATGTTGTGAACCGAAGGCGCGATACTTTCTATAATTAATTTAATGGAAAATACAGCTTATCAATTCATTTTTCTATGTAAGAGGAATATATTTTCTGTGTTTTTTAAATGGAAAACAAACTTTATGCCTCTATCATCCAGCAAGAAATATCTTAGGTATATATATATATATATATCATATACATACAGTAGGGTTCCGATTATCCGAGCCTCGATTATCCGAGTCTCGATTAACCTAGGTTCGGAATTATCCAAGGTGCACGAGAAGAAAATAGCAAAGTATAATTTTCAAAATCTGAAATGGAAAATTATCATATTTAATACAATTGTATTTACCAAATATACACTAAACTTAACGTTTAGGATATTTTGATAATACATCCAATTTATTTCACAGTAATCTGTTTGTACTTTTATTTTTTTCAACAGATAGTGCAGCTAAGGTATGTAGTGTCATATACATCATATAGATAGGCCTACGTAATGAACGTAGATATCGGGAAAATATATGACAGCTTTTTTTATCGTCATATCTCACGAAAGTCGTCCCATATTTTCCCGATATAGGCAACGTTACGTATTATCCGAATATTTTATTATCCGAGGTTGGTGCGGGCCCGCCGACCTTGGTTAATCAGGAGGCACATACTTAAATGGGTGGCCACAATCACAAGAATAAAATACGAGAGATCTAATGTAGGACGGAGCGATATCAAGGTTCATTTTTCCCGAGGACCATACGAGACCATAACAGGAGAGTGATACCCGCGAGAAAAGTTATTACGTAGGCTTTGATACGCGACATCCCCTGCCACCCACCATTCTGGTGATTTGCAGGGTATCATGGAGATGTATATAGACCCTCTAGCTTTCCCTATCAACTGCCTCCCTCCTCCGAGTTGGCCCCAATAACTTCACAAGTTCTCTTTCGGTGTATTGATGTTTCTTGGGATATATTCGATGATACTGGAAATCCAACGCTGATCGTTTCTTCTAGCAATATGACCCACCCATTGCCACTTTGATGCCTTCTAGTCAAATCACAGAGTTCCGTCTTCTTTCGTAACCAACCGTTCCTTTTTGCGGTCTTTTCCGGTGATCCCTAACATTCATCTCTACATGTTCCTCTGTGTTGTTTGCAGGCACTGGACAATTCTAGCGTTCATGATCCGTGTTTCGTATTCAAATATTTCGTATTTTTTCCCAATGTTTGTGCGAAAAACCCTATAACCATGCCAAATTTTAAGTTTCTAACTCATCTGGAAGCGTCTTATATCTTTTATTTTTTTATGGGGCAATAATGGGTTAAAAACAACCCCTAAATATAAAATGTTATAAATGAGCTGATAGCGTGTTCATTTTCTCGCTTGAAAACACAAACGCCAATCTTTAAAAATAATTATTAGTTAAAACTTTAATAACTAAATCGCCGCTACATCGCAAAACCATCAATTGATTTAATTCGCCTTCGCCCTAAGGAAGGTTCATCATTCCTTAGTCATGGTGAAAAATCGCTTCCACGCATCATTTCAGTCTCGTTGCGTCGCCCGTAGTCGATATTAAAATAATTAGGCAATTTATAGCGTTTCAGAATTTTTGCTTTGTATTAAGGGCTTTCATGCAAAAAGTAAATCCTTCCGAAAGTCTATAATCATTTGGAGTTCTCCCCGAGTCATAATAACCTGCGAAATATTTACCAGCATACATTCGCGCATGCGTCCGTTAGAAGTTAATAATAATGTTCTTTCAAGTGCACGATTCCTTAATAAAAGGCAGACTATTCGATGCACTCGCCAACCACGGGTATGCGACGTGAATCGCAACATGGCGGACGCATCATTTATCCCAAGCGGTGGATGTAGCCGTCACTCAGTCACTCTCCCTATGAATTATATCAGACCACACGCTGCCAGCCAACGCCACGGATGAATAAAAAAGCGACTGAAACCTAATCCGCGGAAAAAATTACGTCAGTGTGTCAAGTGGGATTAATTGAACGGCGTTTCGAAGCCTTAGTGAAGCATGGAGGGTAGGGGACGGGGAAAGCGCGGGAGAGAAGGGATGTGTAGGAGGGGGGGAGAGGCGCCATCGCCCGTGGCATAGAGTGGAAAGTGGGGGAGGGGTGGGGGAAGGGAGACAACATCTATGCGAGGGGACGGAGCATACAGGCAGAGAAGGAGAGACACGACGCTCTCCATCGGAGGAAGGAAGGTGGGAGGGAGGGAGGAGGAAGGGAGGTGGGAGTGAATAGGAGGGAGGGAGGTGGGAGGGAGGGAAGTGGGAGAGACTTCGGAGGGTGATGGGGGGGAGGAGGAGGAGGAGGAAAGGGCGGAGAGGGCGAACTGGAGCACGTACACTCTGCACCTATGCCAATCGATTTGAACGGCAGCGATTTATAACCGAAGTTCTTCTCACGACGAAGCCTCTATTTCGTTCGCTTCTCTCTCTCTCTCCCTCTCTCTCTCACATGCACACACACACACACAAAATAACGCAAAAGCAGCCTCACACGTTCACGTTCACTGACGCCCTCTTAAAAAATAAATAAAAAACGCTACGCACTGTGTAACATGGTCGCATTTGAAGTAGGATACTCAGGACACTTTAAAGCAAGAGTGGTTAACCTTTTCCACATGGCGGGCCGCATAAGTGATGGCGAATCCTTCGGGAGGGGATGGGGGGGCGCATTGGCAGTTACCAATGCTATGGCTGGCCTGATTAGTTTAAATTGAAGTTACTGAGGGAGTATAAGGTATCATATAAGTGGAAGTAAATTCTAATTTAGAGTATTTAGGATTCACATTTCAGTATTAAATGCTTTATTATTTGGATTAAAAAATATAAGTTTATGTGATAAATTTTACGGATCTCTTTTTCATCACTGCTTAGTGGGCCACACAAAACGCTCTCGGGGGCCACATGCGGCACGCGGGCCGGAGTCTCCCTACCCATCCTTAAAGGAGCAATAGAAGTGGCTTTATACATTAAACACAATAAAGGTTTATTTATTTTGACTTGGAAAGGTCACGGTACTCCAGACGCAATGAACTCTCGCTCTGGAATTGTGATCGATTACGAATATAGCTTCTCCTTCGATTGACATAGGAATGTGCAGTTCGAATCTAAATTTGTCGATTAATATAAGTGTTTATAGAGGAGGACGTACTATCGATTGAACTGTCGATTGAAAATTAGGAAAATCTTGAAATGAACTGTGTAAAAGGAGAAAGCATGACGAACTTCATTGAGAAGAGAGATATTTTTAGAGGTGGAAATTATGTTCCAAGGATTAAAGTGATTTTTTGAGGTGAAATTTAAGATTTAAGTTTGTGGAACTTCTTTTCATAGCAACGGCGAGCAGTCTAAAGATTTATTCCCCACGAAAGATACGGTCATTACTAAATATTTGTTTTGCTGTTCATTAATATAAATAAATTAAATACAGTTGAACCTCCCTAATCCGGCAAACTTGGGACCTGACCGAAGCCGGATTAAGGAATTTGTCTAAAGTTAAACCTAGCCCATCACTTCATAATATTACAAGTTGTAATGTAGCAAATATTAAATTAACCGTACAGAATGCTATTTAAACGTAAGTTACAATAATAAGGTAATAAACAAAAAGTTAAGATACGCGGTGCGTTTTATCTTATGGTATACTGGTACATATCGTGTGTTTTCAGAATTTTAGAAGCTCACATAAAATGGATATTGTCGAAGTTAACTGAGAAAATCAGCGTTACTGATGTCCGAATGACGATGTTGACAGTTTCACTCTTTCAAAAAATCAATAAACTATCTTTTGAGGTTATTGCCTCTCTCACGTTGTTAATATTGTCAACATTAATATAAATTCACTATTTCGCACAACAACAACAATTCGTTGTTAAGTTGCGTTTGCCGAGTTTTTATTGTGGGACCTTGTGACTTCAAACGACTACCAGCGCTAGTAGGCTTCTTAGTCTAAATCACAAAGCAAGGGAGGAGATAAACCTGGTGCCGGCATTAGCCTACTCTTAACGAGAAACACCAAGGGTACCAACAGCTTTACGTCCCTTCCGAAGGACGGAGCGCTGATTCGCGTGCTCTCCTCTAAACAAGCAAATAGGGGGCCGCTAAACCTCGGAAAAAACCCTACTTTCGCAGGATTCGTACCCGGTTCGCACCGGGTATGCTCAGCGTAGCAGGCCAACGCCTTGCCGAGTGGGCTAAAGCAGTGGTTTCGCAAACTGGGACGCGCGCGACATACTGGGAGTCGCGAATCGCTGTTTCTTTTTTAAAAGAGGGACGCGAGTTTACCCGGCCTGGCGTGAATGTATTTGGGATCGATGATAAGCTGGCAGATCAATGTAACAATGTTACGCTCTGGCATTTATAGACTCTTTGTAGTGCTGCACAACTAAGTACAGTTGACCCTCGCCGAACGCTGGGGTTACGTTCCGGCCAATGGCCGCGCACGGAAATTCCGCGTTCCGCGTGGTATTGGTATAATGGTGAAAATGAGCTTACGTTCCCCGTGGCGGATTATCGCATGAGGAGTTCCCCTGGGGCCTCGGCACTCATAGGGACCTCAAAACAGTCAAAACTCGATTTTTTTCAATATTTTATTTAGTAAAATATTTCACAATCAGTATAATCTACTACTTACGTACACATCTCGTGTTTTTACTTAGGTTTGTTACAATGTAACATTTCTTGCGTCATTCGAAAACACATCTCACAGTTATAATTCATTTTTTGATTATTTTTCAACATGTGCAACTTTATATAATAAATATTAAAATTTCTATTTATGCATTTCTGTAAATCAATTTATTTAACCTGCTGCATACATTTTTTCCATTCGTAAGTTTTGTAGTTTTGTAGTTTGGGGCCTCCCGAATTTTTTTCCCCTGGGGACTTCAGATTCCTTAATCTCCCACTGTACGTTCCAGGACCTTGGATGTTAGACCTAAAAACTTATAACCCTTGCGCCATTAAATGTAAAATTGCTTGTCGGCTTCATGGGCCCTAGGCTGATATAATGCGTAAGGAAGGTTCGGCCTCAATCACAAATATTCTTTAATGAGAAGAAGTCGAGCGTACTTTCATTTGTTCGTATTCTTCAATCGCCCGGTAGATTTTATGATATTATTATTTTCCTCTGAATATGGATAAGTGTATTAGTAAGGGTGGTGAAAAACGTAGTGCTGCGTGCTCATCTGATGAATATGCCGCTGTAAATAGAATACAGAAGGTACGTGAAAAAGAAGTATCTGACGGACAACTCTTTGTACAAGTGAAGAAAACGTATCTTCAAATCGTAAAATAAGAAAATACAAAGAAGAATTTAATGAAATTTGGATTTTCGTGGACTTTGGTTAAGAATGAACAAAGATCCGGGTATGTAATTTATTTTGAAATGTTAAATTCGTATACTAAAACTTAAGTTATGTCGTGTTATTGAGCTAATGTGAGATTATTTTTTGTATGTAACGTCAACAATTTTATCCAATTGAAATAGGGGGGTGCCATCCTTTACGTGGATCAAAAAGAGGGGCGCGGCCTGTAAAGTTTGCGCACCACTGTGCTAAAGCATTAATTGGCGGGAGGTGAAGTGGTATGCAACCTGTTCGAGGAAGATTTTTTCTGATAAATGAGGGGTTGAATATATATATATATATATATATATATATATATATATATATATAACTACTGAAGTTAATATAAAAGTTGTTAATAAAGGAAATCATATTCAAATCCTTTAATCCATTAAGTGGTTAATAAATAATTCATTGAACTTTGGGATCGACGGTTCTAAGCATTGCGGTTCACGGAAAACAAGGCGAACTCGGATACTATGCAGGATTAGAGGAGTTGCCGGATTACAGAATGTCGGATTATGGAGGTTCGACTGTATAATTATATTTATCTTCGATAATGTTGTCGTGCAACTGCCTTTAGACACATCAATATGTTTTTGCATGAATCAATATTGTGTCTAACTCTTCATCAGCTAACAATGTCGATACGGCCACAAATTATCAGCTTTTACTTTACACTACATACATTTTTGTAAGGAGTGTAATAGTTATTTTATTTTGCTTGAAATTATCTCATTTTTTGTCTTAAATTTATCCTCAAAATTGAATTGAATTGAACCAAGGGTAGATCCAGGCTTCATCCAGTGCAGGATAATCAAGAATGAAAAAATAATCTATTTTAATATATCGTAATTTACGTACCTATATTTTAATACAGAAAAAGGAAATATATAACTTTTTGTACAACAAAATGAATGTAGTAAAACGGCGTTGTTCTCGCCTGACGTGCTCAGCAAGTAGAACAAGGTTTAGGGATTAATTGTTTTTAGTGTTCATAAATCTTGGGGTAATTATCTCTTTTACTCCCCCCCCGTATCCGTCCTTGGATTGAATCAATATTTCTTTTCAAATAGGGCTTCGAATTATTACGCTCGCCAATTTATGATCGTGATAACACTTACGGTTGGTCCGTCTTCACTGGTGGATTACCAATCATGGGCTATAGAGGGAAATATTCTAGAAATATAGACACTTAAATTCTACCCTAAAGGTAAGCTAAATGTTTACTTTTGAACATTCTTTGGTCTTTCAGTTTTAAAACGGCTTTCTGATAGAGCGGTGCAAGAAATTCTCCTTCCAAGGTTCGGGCGTTAATTTCCTCAGCCTCCATTTCTCCTCTCCAATTGGAACCTTTTAAATTCATAAATAGAAAGCCACTATTTCCCTCCATCATTCACTCGCTTCCTCTCTCTAAAATTATCTTTACCTATTCATTTAGTGAGATTGGAATTGCTTCATGTCTATTTAAAGTGACGTCTCAATTAGTGGTTGGTTGTAACCAATTTATTAACCACCAGTTGAAGTATCCGGCATTTCCCTGGCATATACAACACTTCATATATAATAAACTGGCGACCATTATCGTTACAATTTTCTCTAAATCACTCATTTCTCTTTGCAGGCTCGTTTTTAAATTTGTAAAAAACGAGCTGTTGTCATCGCTTTGTCATCCGTCCGTCTTTGGACATTCAACATTTTTGTTTTAAGAGATGGAAGAAAAATTATTTTTTGGTTGAATAGACACGAGTAAAATATTACGATTCGTATTTTACGAATCCTCTATTAGCTATAAATTCCTTCGTTTTGGAAAGCAAAGTTTAAACTAATCTGAATGTGAATAAATACCCTACAAGACACCGCAATTGGTATGTGACAGGGGGAGATTATCACCGACCTATCATATTATTCTCCTATTGTGCTCTCTTACTGTCTTAGGGAAGAAGGATCCCTTGTATTTTTTAGTTCTACAATTAATTTCTTGAATCATGTGTGGTCGTAGCGTCCTACGTAAGTTGTGCTCTTAATTATGCCTGAAAATTCATCATTAAAGTCAAATGGAAAGATTGAGAAGGAGAAAAATTCTGAACTTGACCCGGGTTCGATCCCCGGTCAAGTTCAGTATTTTTCTCTTTCTCAATCTTTCCATTTGTCATCAGTACTATGCACTCACGCATATAAGTTAACTTCCACCATTTAACTACCATTAAAGTCTTCTGATCTAAATCTTTGCTTTAGCCGTTGCCTAAACATTTTACGCATTTTCTCCAGAGACTCCCAACCAAGCTTTTCTATTAATCTCGCGAGACTTACTCGCCTACGATAACTACGTTTCACGAAACGCTCCCCCTTTCGTTCAATTTTTTCTAACTCTTGGATAAGACCTATCTCATAAAGTTCCCATACGCTACAGGCATACTCAATTAACTATCTAACTATGGAAAAATAACAAACCTCACTGGTATTTTCGTCACATATATCTTTGAATGCGATGGATAGTGAGAGAGAGAAAGACAGAGACAGAGAGAGAGAGGAGAGAGAGAAAAGAGAGATAGAGAGGAAGAGATAGAGAAGAGATATGGAGAGAGAGAGATAGGAGAGAGAGGAAGAGAAGGAAGAGAGGGGAGAGAGTATAGAGAAGTGTGTGAGAGAGAGGGAAGAGAGGAGAGAGAATACAGAGAGGGAAGAAGATAGGAGAGATAGAGGAGAGAGAGAACTACAACGTGAGATTACTCGGAAACATTTTGCGACGGCATATTTGTGAGAATAATACCGGGAGTCTATCAGTAACGGTTATTCAGTTCGGGAGCCGTCCTCTTTAATTTTTATGGTGGTGGTCGGATTTTTCACATATAAGACACAAGATGCGTCCGAATTAGCTAGACTTCACTTGGTGTTGTGACACCCCCTGCCAAACGCTTCTAGTGGCTTGCAGGGTATTGATGTAAATGTAAAAGGCTTTTCAATAAATTGAGTATGGGTCTGCTCGAATTGCAAGACGCTTAGGTATTATCGGATCTGATCGAGGGTAAATTCTGGAAGCACAAAAGCGAGTACATTTTTATCCATACCTTTAGACCTCGTGGATCACAAAATTGATAATACTAATGAAATTAGAATGAAGTTAGGTCATAATGCCTTCTCAAATGTGTTCGCGGTCAGAGTGAACAAATGCGATAGGCCGTATCCAGCCCGTGAGGCAAAGTCAGGACATTACAGCTTTAGAAATATTAATACCTTTGTCCCATTATCTTTCTTCCTCCGCCACTCCAGCTATCTTTTGATCGACGCCTCGTCCGAGCCAACCTCTTTAGTGGCCCACCTTTCAAGGTGCAACTCCCTCTTGCCATTTGGAGTGACATCCCTTTGGCCAGCGATCCCTATCTCCGCAAAGCGGGCTCAACCTGCGTCCGCGTGATTCAGCCCGGCTTCCAACCCCAAGGGGCAGACGAACGACCCCTCATCACGCAGAGAGGGAGAGGGCAGATCAGGGAGGGTAAAGGGGAGGAAGAGCGAATGTTACGAGGGGAAATATAGAAAGAGAGCGGACTATAGGAAGACTAGCGAGGGAGCCGTCAAGTGGAGCTTCTTGAGTGGACGTCAAACGCTCGCATTGAAAATTCGGGAAGATGCGTGCGAATCAAAACATAAAGAAATAATCGCTTCGAGTGCGACGTGGCCGGGGAAGGGGGATTTTGATCGCTACAGGAATACGAATTGCACAGTCGCAAAAGTGTGATGCAAAGTGCGACGAACAATGAACCAGAGAGTTTCATTTGCTTAGAGAATGCGTTCATAAATTGACTTCCCATAGAGGATAAAAGTGATTTTAAATATTCGTCGGCATTTTTTCTGTCCTTGCCACTAAAGCTTTCCCGATGCATTGAGAACGAATCATTTTCTATTTAATAATAGCGAATACCGGAGACAGCTGAAATTGAGTTTGATGATTTTTCACCAAGTCTATCAGACAGATAAATGATAATCTTCGTTTCTTGTGTCACAATGATACGCGACCAAATTTATGAAAATAACTTCGGAGCATCAAAGTTAGAGAGAAAAATCGAAGAATCAGACGAAGGATGCAAAAATAATCTTATTTAGAGTTTTTACAACAGCTGTGCTTCTAGTTCTTCCCTTTTTACGGCTAATTAACGCTCCCTTTCAGAGCTGGTTCACTTTATTCCTCCCAAAAGATTAAATACTATTGCCACCATCCCAATTCGTTACGACGAAAACCTACTTAGAACGTCTAAAGCTAATCGTCGAACCATTGCGACAATAAAGTGCGATTCGTCGTTTTTCAAAACGCAATTCCGTTGCGTTCTAATGACGTCATTGAGTAAGCAGTGGCGGGAAATAAATTGCGCAAAAAAAGGAAATGGATGAAAGTGAGAAGGGAGAAAAATACGAGAGGAGTTGAGAGGAAGAGAAGAGAGAGAGAATGATTCGCTGAAGCAGACGTGAGAGAGAGAGAGGGAGAGAGAGAGGGGAAGGGGGGGGGGGAGAGAGGGAGGAGAGAGAGAGAGGTGGAGAGAGAAAGGGAGCAGAAATACGGAGGCCACTCTTATAGTGGTGTGGGAATGGAAGAGAGGTGAGAATGGGGCGGGGCGTTGGAGTCAAGAGGGTGAGGGGTCGGCATTACTCACGGCCGGAAGCGTAAATTTCTGCCCCCGGAGGCCCGCCTCTGAGCGTCCTCCGGGCGTTATCTCTAAGCTGGAGATCTATTTGCGGTTACGAAGGTGGAGAAGTAGGGGAAAGAGCGGTATTGATGGAGGGAGAGGAAGGGGGAGGGAGAGAAGGCACACCACCCGTTGCGTGGAGAATCGCCTTCCGGTCGTCCTCCCGTTCTGTCTCTGGGATCACGTGACTTCCCTCGTCCGCCTAATTCCCCCTCCCCTCCCTCCACCCACCCCCTCCACCTCCCCCCACCTCATCCTCCTCCCTTCCTCTTCCCCCACTTCCTCCACCCCCACTTCAACCCAGTCATTTTTAAGTGCTGCCAAGAGACGATGACTTCATATCCAACCAAAGGATATGGAGTAAATAATTGGCTAAAGGGCAAGTGGTGATCTCTCGCTCAGAGGCTACTAAGATTACTTTCCTTCGTACACGAAACGCCCATTGCCTTCTAAATTGGACGAGAGTGCCTACATAATTATTTTCCAAATGTACTTTTCAAGTGTCGAACCGTCGAACTGTATTTCTTCCATTAAAATATTGACAAATCACTCAAATGGTTTCGTTAAATCGGTTAATTAGTTTAAAAACTGTAGTATCGTTCGAAATAGTTCTTCTTAAGACTTTGATAATGAAGACTCCTCCCATTATGCTGTTAAATATGAAATGTTATTAAATAATTAATTATTAATAATATTATAAAAATTTGCTGCAAATGAAGTGTTTTATTAAACACATCAAAGTAAAAAAACGAAGCCTTAGGCACTTAGCTTTGAAACAATAAATATTAAAAACAGGAAGACAGTGTTTTAATTAACAATTGGACGTAATAATGTATAAGTAGTGAAAGGCACTTTTTAAATTATCAATAAAATAAAAAACAAAATTATTAAAATTATACTTGACGTACATCTACATAATAACCTGCAATTTACTTTACTGGTGGATGGCAGGGGTATTTGCGATATCATTGCGATTTAGACATTTAACTGTATATTAAATTATTTTTTAATAGTTTATTAAACTTTTTGGACCAACGTGAGCTAATGGCAGACACAGCAATTGAGGCATGGGCGGAGAGTGCAGCTCGCGGCTAGGTAGAGAAGTTTTAATATCGGTAAATAATATCAGCAATCATATGCTTACGTATATATTGACGCACAAAACATACCACTGCCATTTCGAGATCGCTAGTTAAGCCTTCTTTGAAAGGATCAACAGTATTCAACGATGTGACATTTTAACAATGATTATGCGATGCTCGAAAGGACTGAACTCTGAAGGGAAGCCCTTCAACCTTATTTGCGGACTCTATTACGGTTTTGATATGCTCCCTACCGGACATGTTGTTACTGAGTGTAAATCCTAAGTATTTGTTGCTACTTTGTTACTGACATTTTAAGTTAAACTCAGAAACTTCGTAAGAGTAACAGGCTAAATTTCTGGAATTTGTGAAATTCAGAGTGGTACATTTTTCTTTATATAAACTTAGTTACTAGTCCTTAAACCACTTTCCAATAGCCTGTAGGATCCCTTGCAATATCACCTGGTCTTATCCTGAATTGTTATATTATTATATTATAGTTATATTATTTGCCAATTAATGTATGTATATATATATATATAAAGAGTAACAGCGGCCCAGTAACAGCTCACTGAGGTACTCAGGATGTCACTACGACGTCTGATACAACTCCGTCCAGAAATACTCTTTTGGTTCTATCTTAGATGAACGGGGAAATCTAGTTTGATTTTAATTTCTGCAGTATTTTAGCGTAGGGAACGATGTCCAAGGATTTACAAACTTTACAAATGCTACGTCTTCTCTTACCCCATCGTCGGTTGTTTTCACGACATCGCGGGTGTGTAAACCTGAGTCCCGCAAGAAGTTTCTCTCCCGATACAATGATTGGTTTAATTGAAGAATTGCCTTTGATGAATCACATTACTGACTTTAGAAAGGTGTTCGATAAAGTACCCCATAGGAAAATAATGGGAAAACTAGGAAAGTACAGTATCAATCCGGATATTGTGTGTTGAATAAAAGACTTCATCTCTAATAGAGAACAGTTAGTAGTCCTCAATGGGAATTCCTCCTAACGGTTAAAGTCGCATCAGGTGTTCACAAGGAAGTGTCATAGGTCTACTACTATTCCTAATATATATAAACGATATCTGCTCGGTAGTTCGCGGCAAAATCATACTTTTCGCAGTTGATACCGTCTTATATAACGAGATAATGATGCAAGATGACAAAAAACCGCTCCAGAAAGGTTTAAACATCGTTTCTGCGTTGTGTCAATAATGGCAAATCGAAATTAATCACGATAAATGGTTTCTCTTGAGTTTCTGGAAGGGCAAGCACAAGGATTTAGACTCGTAGTATATAATCTATGGATTGAATGTCCAATCTGCGGAATATGTTAACTATTTAGAAGTCACCATTTGTCGTAATCTATCGTGGAATATGCATATTCGAAGGGTCGTAGGCGCATCCAACAAGAAGTTGGGTTTCGTAGGCAGAACAGTAAAAAGTAGCACAGAACAGCTTCGAGAATCAGGTTATTTATCATTGGTCAGACCTCAGATCGAATTTCCTTCCAACGCAGAGCAGCCAGATTCGTAAAGCAAAAATATGAGCAAAGCTTAAGCGTCACATCACTGTTGACGGAGTTAAATTGGATGTCGCTGGAGGATCGCAGAATTAGCGCTAGATTAAGGCTTCTGGAGAAATTTAGGTCGGAATTTTTTTAGAGGAGGTCTCATGAATATTAGAGGCACCTACTTACATGAGTAGGCACTATCACGAGGATAAAATACGAGAGATCGACTGTAGGACGGAGTGATATCAAAGTTTGTGTTTCCCAAGAACCATACGGGGTCATAACGGAAGAGTGATTCCCGCGAGAGAAGTAATTAGGTAGCCTTTGGTTTGCTGTAACACTCTGCCACCCACCAATCTGGTGATTTACAGGCAGTGCTGCAGTCGTAAAAAATGCAGAGGGTATACTGTATACTAAGGCAAAACTTTGAGGGAGTGCTCTTACCCAGTTTTTTAGAGCAAATTACACGATAGTAATGTTGTTACGATACCAGGAGAAAACGTATGAGTGGTTTTTTTTCAATCGAACTGTATAATTTTTCATAAGGCGTGGATATACCCTCTTTTTTTTCAACAAATCAGAGGGTATACCCTATTCTCTCAGAAAAATCAGAGGGTATACGGCGTATATCATCGTATACCCTCCACTGCAGCCCTGTTTACAGGGTATTATGTAGATGTAGATAGATGTATACACTTCATAAAAGTTGTTTAAATTGAAAAAGTTCCTTTTTATATATACTTGTTATTGCGTCTTAGTCAAAAGCTATCAATTCACACAGAAATAACTTTTGTAGCAGTAAGAGCAAATTAGTTCTTCAATCTTTGTACAAATAAAGCTTATGTTCGCTTTTCGCAACCCTGCAATAATTTTTATCTCCAATAAGTGGTCGGTATAGCGATGTTGACCTAATATTCAGTAATAAATAATATGATGAGGTAAATCAAGGTACCAACAGTATGTGTTGATCTTCGAAGTTTTTATAGGGCGCTATTGTTGAGTTAAGTTCTAAAACCGTGTATAAAATATCCCATGAATCGTGCTGAGAGAAGATCAATGTTGATCGATATAATGTGGTGTAGTTTTGAATGAGAGTTGAATGCAAAGTAGAGAAATGTGCTGAAAAAAGAAGCAACGCGTAATCTGCAGCGAATACCCGTCCTTGGATTGGCAATAAAATGAGGAAGATGATAGTGGAAGAGAAAGTGACGAAGATTGTTGTTTGAATGATTAATTGTAAATAAGTAAGCAATAATGTGTAATATAGTTTAAGATTTTTCTGCATTAATATATGTTTTCGTCTCTTGTGCAGCCAATATTAGAGGCTGTCTTATTCAGGCCAATATGGAATAAACCTTTGAACTCTTTATGTTTGCCAATAAGTTTCTCCGTCCCCAATGGGTTACCTGCTACACTTGGTTACAACCTTAATATCGTTTTACCTTTCCGCTTCTTAAAGTATGTATATATATTTTTGTATCTGTGTGCGCGCGTGTGTGTATGTGCAATTATGAGTATGTGCGTGTGTGCGGCCGCACGTGTAGATCAAATGACGTGCGTGGGGCTGAATTGCATCCTCTGTGCGTCGTTTAGAAGAGAGCGCTCACTAATACCTGCAATTGGCCGGCACGAAGTGGAGCATTCCCTTTTAATTTTTTCTCTCACACAGCGAATTCATAGATAAAAAAAACCTTCCTAGTACCGAAAGAACCCCCTTACATGGTTCTCCTTCTTTCCCCGCTACCCAGCATTCCCTTCCGTGACTTACGTCTCTCACTTACCGTTTTATTAGCCCTACCCCACCTCCGACGTTCCCTCCCCAACCACCCTCCTCCCTCTTCTTTTTCTCCTCTTTTCCTTCTAATTCCATTATTTAGCCTTATCACTTCCATTTATCTCTTCTCCTTGACACTGCGCACAGCTTTAAGACGACGGAACGAGCCTCCCTCCCCCCCCCCCCTCCTCCGTCCCACATCTCCTATTTCGCTAAACCGCACTCTTTTTTTAATCTCGAAGGTAGATCTCGGTTCGATCTCCTCCTCCGTCCATGTATCATTGATGTCGCATGTGAGCAGCCGCACTATTTTTCCTATTTCTTGAGCGAGGCAAAAAGAGGGGCGAGGGGTGTATATAATTTACTGGAGAAGGGGCGGCGAGGGGTGAAGTGGGCGAGAAATCCGTCATGGGTAACAGTGGTACGCGAATTGTGTTCGCTGCGGTGGAGGAAGGGTACCGGGGGAGGAATGATAAAGAGACACTTAATCCGGAGAAGGCAATATTCGACATAAACGACGTAATTTCTACTCGGGGAGGCTTCAGTCTCTAAACCGACATGAATATTACAATAGGCTGTCAGCATTCGCGTGGTTTACGTTTTTTAAAGTCACCGCGAATTTCGATTGCGTGAATCATAAAACTAATGGTTTATGGAAAACATTGCGTTAGGTGGATACGAACGATAATGCGGATAATTGATAAGTGTAATAAACAAACTAATTATAGCAGGTATAAATAAAAACCTATAAGAACTTTTTACTTATGAAGCAAGTATGCTATCCTATATTAAAAGTTGGAAGCACGTTTTTTGAAAAATATTCAGGTTACTGGTTTGTCTCCTTTGAATAAGGGACAAATCGTACTAAACCTCCTCATCCGTGCAAACTTCATTACACTAAATTCAGAAGTTTAGCTACAATACCATTTCGAAGTTTTGAATTTCTTGACGTTGAAGTCACCTAGCAGAAAATCTATGAACTGATGGGAAATTTTTATTTGTATAACATTAATAAGGGCTATCTAATCCAAAAATAATTTTATAAATATCGCTTGAAACAGACGGGCAGACAGAGTGACGGGAACATAAGCACGTTTATTTTATTTTAGTAAAAAGTTTTTAAAATGTACAAATAACCACTAATTCACCGAAGATAACGGTATTTGAATGATGTTGTGGAGGAGTAGGTGAGATAGAAGGATTTTAAGTTCTAATGAAGAAAGGTACCTGAAATTTCTCTTACAGGAATCGGTTGCTATGAATTTCTTTTTTAAAATACACGTTAAATTAGATCGTCGCGTGTCGTTGCAAAGTCCCGATATATTTCCTTGTAAGATCCTGAATCCTATTTTATATTAGATGCTCGTAAACGTTAATGGATCCACTTTGAAACACCTTGTCAGGTAGAGACTTGTCCATAATCAGTCAAAACTTTCGAGTGTTTGCTGAAGCTTTGAAATGACATCAATCGATTTCTCCTTGCTGTCTTCACTTGAACGTACGAACTTCCCAAGTTCTTCCTTCATTTCTTAGTGGAATTTAAGCAGCCCTTCTTCTTCCCTTTCTTAGAGATTGTAGAAAAAATCTCTTCTCACAACATGTGCCAATCACATCTCTCCTTCTTCCGATGGAATGCTGTCTTTCATCGCATCACTCAACAGCTTTCTCCGGCAAGCATTCCAAACCGCTGATTTGATATCATCCAGGTATTCTTTTTTTGTCATTCTTATATTCAGCAGTGTTATACTTTTTCCAGCAATAAGCTGACGGCCCTCTAACTAGTCGAGGATTCTCTTGAATATTATGCGGGCGTAGTAAATCTAACGACGAATTCCTGATTCATCAGTTGGATAAGGAGCTGCATGGTTGGGAGGCTACCTCGTAAACGGGGGCGAATTGCAGGCTTTCAGGAAAGGAGAGATTTTCAGACTACGCTCTGTGACATCCTAGGTTCTCGGGAAAGGTTGGTGAGATTCCTCTACAGAAGGAGGGACAACTGGAGGGACCTTGTGACTTCAAACGACTCCAGCGCTAGTAGGCTTTTCAGTCTAAATCACAACGCAAGGGAGGAAATAAACCCGGTGCCGGCATTAGCCTACTCTTAACGAGAAACACCAAGTAGGCTTTACGTCCCTTGAACGAGAGGGAGAGAATGAATATGTGATGCTCTATAGGTTAGGATATTGGGAGGAATTATTTTAAATATAATAGTTGGGTGAACTCAGGAATTTTGAAAACCTATAGCCTAGAGCTTTTCGTATTATTAGGAGGATCTTGAATTCTAGATTTAGGCCTTCAGATACCCTCTCACTTCACGTGTAGGAGAGATGAGACTGATTTTTGCAATGAAAAACACAAACACATATCAATTGCGTCAAAAATATAAAAAATTAAAGTAAAAGAGACCCATAAGCAGACGGAAGCATTTGATTCCAGCTTCTTTAGAGAGGGACAAACCAAGTAAGCTCAAATGAATGCAATGAATAAATAATATTTAAAATTTTATCAAATGGCACGCTAGGGCAGAAAAACACAAAAGAGTGGTTTCCAAAAACTTTCACAACGCGAACTCATTCATATTAATTTTGTTGCAAACTCTTTCACCGTATCTCCTTGCGGCTTCGATCGAGATCCCAAAGAGGTAACAATTCATTGTTTGAGTTTTTTCCATAAAAGGTACAATGAATTTAGAATATCCAATAATTATTTATTATATTATAATATATAATATAATATATATAATATTATATATATTATATATAATATGTTATATATATTATACATAATATAATATATAATATTATTTATTATATAATAATTATTTTTTGAATGAGATAATCTTTTCCTGCTTGGTATGCTTTGTTCTTTTATTTAAAATTAATTTTCAACGAAACCACATAAGAGTTAAAGTAATAAATAGTACCCATCTGGTGAAAAAAACTTTTGATTAGGTCTTGAATTAGACCCGCGTTATATCCGATAACGCGCAATTGCTAGCCGCGTTATAACCGGGGTGCACTGCCATTTATACGTAAACAAATAACACGGCGCAAACTGAAGTAGTAATTATCATAATAAATAAGTAAAATACATTAGATATGTTCTTGTACTTCGACATTTCGCATTTCAACTCTTAACAAGTCCCTTTATTATTATAAATGAATAAGATATAATAATAGGAAATACTAGAGAAAAATAATAGGAACAAAAATATTGATGTTAAAAGAAAAAAATAATTATAAAAGTGTTTATTTGGTTTTGATCTTAAACTCATATTGACAGCAGGGAATCAAAATTCTGCATGAGAGCGCTTTTGATATCAGTTAGTTTTATTTTAGCACATAAAGGGGTTACGTTGTTTGAACCCACTTTGATTCTGTGAGCATCACGTTCACGAATAATTCTCACTGTGTTCGCAAGTAAACAATGGACATTCTCTCATTTCGATGCCGAATTTTTTAATCTATTTTGTATGTGCAAATGTAAAAAAAAAAGGTAGAGAACACATTTCTGATGCGTTGAGTGTTCCAATCTAAGTAGAAATTTAAAATAAACGCTTATTTTTCCTCCTTTGGCAGTTACTTGTTGAAAAGTATTTAAATTCTACTCGCTAATGACCTCATTTGTGCCAGCTTTACAAATTTGACAATTATTGCCTGAATTCATGAAATTAAAAGGATAAAAATTTATAATTCTATTAATTAGCTTAAAATGGCACTCGTACGTTCTTTAAGTATTTCCGAGAAACTTTTTAGGAAGGAAAAATACACGGGAAATGGGGTCCAAAATATAATTCTGTCTTTACAAAACGTTTAATATATCTTATAATATAAAAACGTTGTTCTGTAAGGAACGCAAATGGCCGACAGCGAAATTTAATTAGACCACTTGAAAATATGTTTTGTCAGTTAGCTAATACTGAACGCATTCTATCACAATATATTTTTGGTAGTTGTTAATATTCGAGTGGCACATTTAATTGTTAATGTAAATATCATACGTAAATCCTCACTTTAATATATCGTCTAGAAATTATTCCGCTGATTGATTAATTAATAGTGGCTTAAATCGGTACTTTATTGTTTACGTTACGACCGAGTTTCATTGTTATAACGTTTCATCGGAGTTTGATTTAGGTATCGGTAAGTCTAATATTTTATTTATATTTGTTTAGAATAAAAGTAGTAATATTGTGTGAGAATTGATTTGTAATCCTCATTTTAATATATAGTCTGTATTATTACGCAAATCCAACTTTATTGAGAATAGATTTTAAATAAATTTTTCTTCGATAAATTCTTCACTGAAAATTATATTTTTAAGCAAATTAAAGCATTTGAAAGATAATATTTAGGTATGTTTGGTGTGTTAACAGTTTACAGTGTTAAAATAATTTGATGATTTGTTTTTGTTCAGATAGTTTTAGCAGTGTTGAGGATTCGAGTAAGCTTTCTTTCTTCGTAAGTACAGAGTACAATTTTAAAACAATCATAACGTAAGTGCACGAAATTTAATTATTTTTCCTACGTTATATGTAAATATAATTATTTACAAGAACAAGTTGGGAAAAGAATATCAGAATCTTATAGCCGAAAATATAAACCAAAGGCATTTACTAAACGACAACAGAATGTAGTATATGACGAAATATTTCATATGTAAAAGTGTGCTATTAATTATTGAAATGCAAATATTAATAATCTATCTATCCATATTCTTCCGTTGATATTTCAACGGGTATTACACTAGTTCAGTGTAACGAGGAGTGTGAATTTTCCTCATATTCTCCATATTTACCTATAAACGCATAGAAAGACAACTCCGGAAAGTCTGTACAAATCGTTATTTGGAGGCATCGATAAACTTCCGCACTCAGTACTATTCTGGATGAGTGCTGAGGTGCAGCAACTTTCATGTTTCCAGTTCGCGATTAATATCATATAGTTTCGCGCGCATAATTTGATCACGGCACTTATCTCTATAACGAACAAATTCATAGTTTTACAGAAACTTTAAAAAACACGTCTAACCTCAATAAATTCAATGCTGCAAAAAAAAATTTGGCCGTGTTTTAAGCAATAATTCCAAACGCGTCTCTTCGCGTAGAATACGATGGAAGGTTTTCGATGTGTCCACGAGAATATTTATTCCATAAAATGAATCGATAATATATCCGGATCGTTGGAGCCATTCCACATTTGCAGAGGGGTTGTTCGCTCAGAGTGTTTACGCAATCAATGAGCAAACTCCCCTCATTCCGCTAATAAGGAACGGACGATTGCTTATTCATCGGACGCCGCTTGGGTGTCGACGTCGTTTGGGCCGCCATAAATGATGTATGCCTAATTGATTAATGTACTGATTGGGCATTTTGATTCCACCGGGACATCGGTAGGCGTACGCGCGCCTTCCATCGCCGTTTCACCAGCAAAATCCTTTTTTCATCGCATGCGCGCAAAATGAGCTCCGCATTGTTGTAATTGATTGCCTGGTAGACTATTTACAACGATTGATTAACCACAAAGGATGCGAAGCTCAATAGAAAGGGCGAGAAAATTCCACATCTATGACATGCGCAATTTTTTTTTGGAGAATTGAAATAAAATCCTTTGTTAGTCTGAAAGGCTTTTGAAGTTAAACCTATCTTGTTTAGTTTTAAACAAAACTGCATAATTCGCGCCTAGCTTTCGTAAATGGCAATTTTAAAATAAGCTTTGTATTCTACGTTTCTCCGGTAGAAAGTTTCAAACTTGATTGAATGCGATTTTCCGATCGATGGCTAAAAGGTACCTGTCGCTGACAGAAGAAGCGGGAATATGATTACATTAAGGTTATCCGGCGAAGCATCCTACAACGAGACCATGAGGAAAAATCTGAAAACTTTGAAATGCGGAATAATAATGAAGTAATTAATTTTTTAAAATAAAAATGTTCCCACATTTCTTCTCTATTTATATCAATAAGGTTTATTTGTTGCCCATTTTCATAGAGGAATCCTTCTTTATATATAGTTTTCATTTCTGGTAGGAACAACCTTGTCCTATTTGCCTTTCATAAGCCCACTGGACAACATCGCTTCAACTCGGCAATTTTCAACACACGTTCAACCCGGCAACATCGTCGCCAACATCGTCGACAACGTCCGCAGGAAAAACTTCAAAGGAATCGCCTTGTTGAAAAGTTGTCCGCTAAAAATGGGAAGCAAGGCGATTTCCCGACCCTTCAAACTTACTCCACCTCCACCCAATGCTCGCTGCGCATTCGTCTGAGTCAATAATGCGTTTTGCCTTTCACTCACTCAGAACAACTGTTTTCGTTCTCCCGCACAAAGGTCATTACGATACAGGCCTGAAAATTTGGAACGTCGAAAAAGAAATCGTCCTCTGTGCGGACGCGCAACAAGCTGTTCAACGTCGGTCCAACAACTTTCGATGTTGAGGACGATGTTGAAAGTTGCCGAGTTGAAGCGATGTTATCCAGCGTGTACATACCTTTGGGTTTCTCCCTGTATGCCCCCGTTATTCAGGGGTTTAAGTCAGTTCGGCACGACCGATTCGGCACGACCGGTTCGGCGACGGACTGTTCGGCGATGAGACTGTTCGAAAACGGACAGTTCGGCGCCAGCCGTGTTCCGCATGGCACGGCTGTTTAACTTAATACATTAAAAAGCTCCTCGCGTAAATTGATTTAATAGTTAAGCGGTTTTAAGTATGTCCATGTTTATTCAAACGTTATCGGTTCGGTGAATTCAAATCAGCGGCTTTAACTTCATTGTTGTATACGTATTGTGAACGTATTCTTACGAAAGTAAACTTGAAAGTTAATTCTTTAAAAATATAATCATTTTTATTTAAACAGTATTGGTTCGAGTCAAGTCAGCTAATTTATCTTAACAGTAACATTTGTATTAAATTAACATTAATATAATTAATTAATTGTGACAATCGTTATGCATATCATTTTTCGTCGTATAATTTTTATGGTGTACTTTTTCTCACGAAAGTTAATTTAAATCTATTTTCCTATAGATATAACTATTTTTATTTCTACGTAATAGATTCGGTAACTTAATAGTTGCAATATTAATATTATCATGTCGCCATTCCCTCCAAAATATATTGGAATTGTTCCGTGCGGAACACGGCTTGCGCCGAACTGTCCGGTGCCGAATAATTCTATCGCCGAATGGTCCTGTCGCCGAACCGTTCCTTTCCGTGTTACATGTGGTCTTCATGTTATAGCCATCTCATGAAAATATTGCCGAAGAGAGAACATTTCCTCGTCAAATAGATGATCATGATTTCAAGTCATCTACCTCCTATTTTTCTATATATGTTTATTATTTAAGTGCTTGCGACGCTATGGTCCACTTGCCACTGTAATTCTTATCGAAAGATGAAGGTTATGGAGGTACGTATCAGAAAATTGATAATAGCAAAGTTATATATTAACACGGGAATAGCATAAAGATTATCGATTTTGTCATAATTTTAACGTTCAGGCTATATTTGAGAAAATTATGCAGTCGGATCTGAGATTATGCCTCTCAATTTTATCTTCATATACGTATCTGGTATCGATATGCTTGAACTGCATTAATATTTATATATGTTTTTCACTGACATACTTTAAATGTTTAATATTTCATCTTCATATTTTCTGATTTTTCCTTTGGTGATGGGGATCGTTCTACATTTATTCAGACCTGATATCTGCAGAATAATTATTATTATTTTCCAAGATACAGAGTATAGTTTACATTTTCGAAAATTCTATACCCCGCAGTCTTAGCTTCACGCGATTAAAGTATGTACTTCACATGAACTGCAACGTGAAAGAGCTGCAAGGCCTTGCGTGTCTTTCAGGCAGTAATGACCATAAATTCTGTAGATACGGATCGCACAATGGGTGGCCATGGTGGCGTCTGTGAATCCAAAAAGGTGAACAAAAAGGCCCACTGGGCCCTTTAGACTGACGAGGTCAAGTAAAAATTGCAATAAAGGGAAGCGACTGATTACGTGCTCGACTAATTTCGCTTGGAAACGCGTTCAATGAAATGTCAATTTATGGAGAAGTGTGTGTGTGTGACTCGATATTTTTGGGTAGATGCTGATTAATACGACGATAGAGGTAATTCCACCAATTGCTTCATATCCTCAAAAACACATTTGAAAACCAAATAACCCATCAGTATTAAAAATATATAGAGAGATAATCTTATTTCGATGATATGTTGATAAGAGCAATTTGTTAAGTATTGTAACATTACTCGCCTGATTTCACCTCTTTAGCTATGTTCTTGTGAACTCATACGAAGAGCATTGGTAACGTTAGAAGACCAAGATCATTGGTAGAACATAAAATCGAATTTAAGTACACACAAGTAGATACACAAATATCAGTCGGGTGTACCTTTAGACTACGTTTGAATTATTTCTGCCAAGAACTGAACCATGTATGTATTGATACATATGGTGTGTGCGTGCGTGTGTGTTCGTGCGTGCGTGCGTGCGCGCGCGCGTGTACACACACACACATATATGTACACACCTACCCCTGCCACAAACTTAAACGGCGTATTCTACACCTCCAACTAACGAAAAAGTCCCAATAAACATGGGTCCGGAAACCACTCCTTTCCGAGATACAGCTCTTTGTAGTTGCAACATAAATCTCTTAGTAACTGGCATAATAAACACTGTAGGATGACCATACCTCACAGCAGCTGTTCAAATGACCTCCGTCGCTAGTCACGCAACCATTGAGACGTCATTGACTGCCTCACGCGCTCCAAAGTTCCTGGCTTGTTTCTGATGGCAGTGCATGCATTCTCAACTCGTTCCTGCAGTTCATCAACATTTACCACTAGAGTAGAGTATACCAATGATTTCATATGGCCCCACAGATAAAAAACAACAGAATTTAGGTCAGGAGACCGAGGAGGCCATGTAATTGGTCCACCTCGACCAATCCATCGTCCAGGAAACCTGTGATCAAGATACTCTCGGGCCACAAGACTGAAGTGTGGTGGAGTCCCATCATGTATGAACCACATGTTTCTCCTCCATTCCAAGGGAACGTCATCGAGCACCTTACTTGCTGTGAGGTATGGTCATCTTACAGTGTTTATTATGCCAGTTACTAATAGATTTATGCTGCAACTACAAAGGGCTGTATCTCGGAAAGGAGTGGTTTCCGGGCCCATGTTTATTGGGACTTTTTCGTCAGTTTTGAGGTGTAGAATACGCCGTTTAAGTTTGTTACAGAAGTTTGATAACACCCTGTGTGTGCGTATGTATATATATATATATATGTATGTATGTAGGGCCGGTCCAAGGCGTGGGCAAAAGCCACAGGCGACCGGTCAGAGGGGCGGCCATCCAGCGACTTATTTGCGAATATGGATAGGGAACGGCGCGGAAATTCCGTTGCCCGAAATTTTCCCATCTGTCCAACCGCCGACATGGTTTTTTCCATGTCGTTGGATTCTTGATTTGGAAAGGGCGTCGAGGAAAAGAGGATGCAATTATGTGCAAGAGCAAGGAAGTGGCATTGTCCTTTGGCGTCTGTGCCGCGTGCCGTCCGCTGAGTTATGACACATTGAGCCCTCTCCGCGAGGGCTGATGTTCTATGGTGCTTCTATCCCGCTGACATGAGTTTTGTCGAATTGTTCTATCCTTCTCGGATGTTGGAGACGTCATGGCTCTTGTAAACAAAGGATTTATCTTTCGGTTCCCTTATAAAGGCCTATGGCACCAAACGGAAGAAGTACCCAGGTTGAGATTACCCATACCCAATGTATGCTACCATTCTCGGCCTCTCTAACGACCTTTCCAACAGTAGGACAATGGCGAACACGCATCGCTACCCTTTACAGCCCGTGTTGCAAATTTCTGCAGTGATAAGCGGAAGAGGCTCGGTTTCCTTTCCAGAGGATGTATTTCTCCTTTATCTCGGTTCTAGTGCAGATGTCTCTGTGGAGCTGCGCATTCTTTGAAAGGTAACGTCCATCATCTCCGCGATTTCGGAACTGGTTTTCCCTAAAATAGCTGAAAGTTCCTCCTTCCTCTTACTCCTCCCATACGACATTTTTGATGCTTTCCGTCAGTCTTTCATTGTCAGGTGTGGAAGAATTATCTCAATTTTTTTGTGCCCTGGACGATTTTCTTCACTCACTGAATTACAGGTTGGTTTCTTATCATTTTACTATTTATATATATAGACCCAACTCTCGATTTACGCGGATTTCATTTACCCGTTTGTGGAATAACGCGGAAGTGATATTACTACTACATATTTTCAAATTTACACGGTCATTAGTTTAGAATTACGTGGCAAAAATTACTTACCAACGAAAGGAATCTTCTTCTGTTCTCGCGCAACCGATGTCGTAGTGTGAGTGATATTTTTTCTCTTGTGATTATTCGTGCTGTTTTAGTTCGTTGTGAACTATTTGCCCATATTATGACAGGAAAACGAATCGAAAATTGATTTACGCGGCCATTTTCAAGAACGCAACCACCGCGTCAATCGAGAGCTGGGTGTATGGTATCCTGAATATAACAAGATTACGAAAAGTGCAATATTTATTTATATGTATGTAATTTGGTAAGCTATTTCTGAAAAAGCGATTGGCAGAAAACTTTAATATTTCTTAAATCATTACATCAGGAATAATTCGTGTTTGGCATATACAATAATCAAATAATTTTGCCGGCCAGTATTAGAAGCGTATTTCTACGAAATGAGGAAAATACCGATCATCCAATGCGGAAGAAGTAAATCTCATTCTTATCTAATAGGTGTCAAGTTAATTTTAAGATCTTTAGTCCAACGGAAAGTTAATACGAAGTGATTCAGTGAAGCGGATTTGATTCGACGATGGATATGTCTTTCCTTTACCGCTTGGTTTCGAGGGTTGTTCTCCCAAAATTCTAATTACATTACTTTTTTTAAGTTTTCAGCGCTTATTTAATTATCAAGGTACGTTTCCATAATATTTAACTGTAATTGTTTCTTTTGCGAATTATTTGAGGTATTAGATATGCACTATTTTTTGGTTTTGTTATGTGCGGTTAATTATTACATCTACATCAAGTAGGTTCGCTTCCTTCTCCGAATGAAATTGTAAGATAACTAACGGCGCTGTCGGAGTAAGTAACGCATTTCGCGTCACCGTTGGCCTTTATCTGCCGGATAAAAAGTTTTTGTTGGCCTTCTAATGAAATTACGTACCTGTCTCACAATCCATTGGTGAAAATGTTCTAATTGAAAGCATTCTTTACTTAATATATGGCAGTAGATAGTTGTCCACTATCTGCAGAAACTATCGTATTCGCTTGGTCTCGGCTCCGAGTAGATACATTTATCGCATATATGACTGTTGGCAGATTAAGCATAATATCACAATCCATAGTCTGAAGGGTAACTGCCCGATCTTTGACAGTTTTCGTTTAAGTCCATTATTAACTCAACTGGAATTCTGTATGGCCGGAGAAATAACACTTTAATATTTAATTTTCTTAATTATTAATCATTACATTTTCCACTATTTCGGCTACACATACTATTCAAAATACTTGGTAATGATTTTTAATAATACTACACTTTTGTAAAGAAATTAAAAATAATAATTAAAAGTGAACTTATAACAAATCCCTTAATTTATTTAATTTTAGAATCGGAATTTTAGAAGCGGAAAAAGAATAGATTTGCACCGAACAAAAAGGCCTTTCCTAAAATATTTAAAACCAAGAGAAAGTTTTGATAGAGACACTCCAGGCTCATGTAGCCGTGATGTTGATAGAGATTCCTGTTTCGGGGAAACTCAGGATTTTAAAACGTTAGGATTTATTGAAGAAAGTGTTTCGGAAGATGTTGGCGTTCCAACAGTGTCAGAACAATCTGCTGATGAAAAATTTGGTGAAATTGATTCAAAAGATTTTAGTGTAAATGTTTTGGAGGATCCAGCTTTATGGCCAAAATTGGACAATGCAGTGATAGATATTTTGCTTTAAAAAGGGCCCCCTGTTAAGCTTACACAGTGTAATTTTTCAAAAGATAAGAACAAAAGATGTTTTAATGTATCCTATTACATTAGAGTATTGAGTAACGGTGAACAAATTAATAAGCAATGGTTGGTTTATTCACATTCGAAGAATGTAGTATTTTGCTTTTGCTGTAAATTATTTTGTAAATCAAACCATTAACATCGGAGGGAAATAACGATTGGAAACATATTTCTTCAGTTCTTCAACGTCACGAAAGGAGCCAAGAACATTATAACTGTTTCCAAAAATGGTTAGAATGAGAGAAAAGGCTAAAAAATAATTTGACCATCTCTAAAGATTTGCAAAATTTAATGAGAGCCGAAGAACAGTATTGGATAGATGTTCTAAAACGCTTAATAAACGTAGAGAAAAATCGACTGTTTATGAGCTCCTCTTCTCGTGTGGTTACGGATAGAAAATTGAACAATGGTATGTACTTCGCTAACAAAGAGTTTCCTTCCAAGAAAACAGCGCCATCGGGAAAATTTAGTAAAATACTAACATAATATATTGTGTATGCCCGTACTTGTAATGAATAAGAAAATAAAAGTAATTATTACAACATTTTTGGTGATTATAGATGTTTTTCGTCAAAAAGCTAACAAAATTGGTAGGGTTAAATAAATTTTGCATTGGAAAATAATGAATGTTCCCTTGAAATAGCGTATTCTCAAAACTTTGTACGGTGTTGGTAAGACAATATACATGCATACATATGTATATTTCGCTAACCGTGGATACTAGAAACCGCGGTTGGTAAAGAATTCGTTTATTAGGGGCGGCCAAATAAATTCTTGCCCACACTCGAAAAAAGGCTTGGGCCGGCACTGCATGCATGCATACATACATAGCTACATACATACATATTAATTTCCTCTACTCCATTATAAACGGCCACCACAGATCTCCTGCCTTTACTTCTTTCTCTCACGGGAATCCTTTTCGTACAACTCGCCTTTCTTCTCTTTTTCACCTGCAATCTTTTCGCTTCTCTTTTCCCCAACGGTCCTTTTTTTACCGCATGCCCCAAACATATAATAGTCTCTCCAATAGAATTCCCGCTACCGGCATTTTCTCAAACCTGACAACTTTCAGGAGATCTCTGTCTTTCCTTTAATGTTTTCCGTCTTCTTGATTAGTATGTCTCTGTAGCTGTGATTTTGTCTTTTGTTCTATGTTACATGTGTTCCGCGTAGTATTGTTGGATATTTGTATATTGTTTGTTGTTGTTATATTGTTATATATTGCTGTTGTACTCCCAGTGTAAAGGCCATAGGGTTTCTTCAATATATATATGTATATATATACACACCTATCGAAGTCTCAAAGTACATAATAAACATTGCATTTTAGCTTTTTGAATTCGTTTAATATGGTGTTCTGTTTTACATGGTTTACAATTTATTGACAATTAAAAGTAGTCAAGGACATAATAATCACCCTGAATACACATACATAAATAAACGAGTTTATTAATCATACAAATTACCAACTAGTAAAATAGAGATAATGAATGACCGTAAACAATGGAAGGGTAATGCCTGAATTAGATACAGATCCCTAACACACTATTGTAGATAAAATAAATAAGGTAAACGAGAAGAGAAAGAAAGACATCGGATATTGACAAACTGAAATAAAATCAGGATGCAGTCTAGATGAAATGGGAACGTGTCTTGGAAAGTTGGAATACAAACCCAAAACCGTGGGTACAGAAAAGGAAGAAAGTTGAAGTCAGCATCAAAGGAATTATGAATAATGAGATGGGTAAACAAGACAAATCAGAAAACCGCATATCACTAAGAAAATGATCAATCATTAAATCATATTTCGTTGTGTTTTATTTTTCACGAGTCTCTAATGATAGATTCCTTGTGAAACAGTGGGCATCTGCTAAAATCAGATTTTCCATTCTGTGATCCAACCTCCTGCTCTTCCTCTCTGAATCTCTGTTTATCTTCCCTTCCACGCACACTCTAAGCAATAACTGCTCATTAGCTTTTGCCTATTTCTCTAGGGAGCATGAATTTTTATATTTTATACTTGATAGTACGGTATACTGAAATCCCCATAAGGAGTACAGCATTTTCTCTGAAAGCATCTCGATGGGAAATCGGCATTCCCGCAGGTCCAGCGCAAATCGAAACCGGCAAGAATGAGAGTGTAACAAGAGAAATAATTCCTAGAACTTAAGATTTCATCACAATTCTATCGTGAAAATACGAGCGGTATGACTGATCATGGGTTCTAAATTTTTCAGTTCGGAAAATCCCTTCTCTTAGGATTTTGGCTGAGATCCGCAGGTCTTTTCGTGCTAAAGACAAAATGTGCTCTCAAAATTGGTGTAAACGAATTGAATGAGAAAGATGATTGAGCCATTTACGGATGAAAGACTACGTTAAAACCACAAAAATCTTTTTTCGGGATATCTGAAGTTCATACGTAGTATTAAAAAGTAAGTTAGGTTGTATTACAACACTTTGAAATATTTATTCAGTATTTATCCGGGGAAATTGACGGGGATTCAATAAAAGTACGTTAATTTGAAACGAACGTAATTGTGAAGTACGTTGTAACGAGATAACGAGAAAATGGAAAAAGAAACTTGTCAAGGGAGGGTAGAGGGAGAGTGAGGGGGAAAGGGGGGAGGGTGAGGGGGATGTGGGAGGAAGAGGTGGAAGGGAGGAGGAAAAGGAGGGTAGAAGGGGAACGAGAGGGTGAGGTGGAAGGGAGGGCGGAAAGGTGGGTGAGGAGGAAAGGGAGAGTGAGGGGGATGTGGGAGGGAGAGATATAAGGGAGGGGGAAGGGAGAGGGAAGGAGATAGATATATATATATAATCGGATTTATTTTTGTGCGAGATTGAGACTAGGCAGTCTCTTCTAAACATCTAACTCATTGTCAGTTACAAAAATATTAAAACTAACACAAACCGTGGGAGGGAGAGGGAGGAAGGAAGGGAATGAGAGGGGGGAGGGAGGGTAGAATGGAGGGTGAGGGGGAAAGAGATGGTTAGAAAGGGAGAGTGAGGGGGAAGATTCACGGAAAGTAATCGAAAGGGAAGTAGTCGCATAGAGGGCGAGGGGAAGAGAGAGAGATGAAGGGGGGGAGGGGTTCTAAAGAGGGGATGAGGCGAAAGGCAGAAAGGAGAAGAAGTGAGGAGTGAAGGAAGCAGGAAGGCGGAGTTGGATTGAAGGTGGTCGGGGGCGGTCTGCGGCTGCATCGTGCGTTCACTGAATTGTTTGCAGGGTTGAGTAGGGAGAGGAGGGAGTGGGGGGGGGGGGGGGAGAACCAATTACACGGGGCGATCTAATTAAAACCCAAACCAACGATTGTTGCTGTACAGCGGCGGTGGTATGAATTTAACGAACGCTCTGCAGTCAACGACTGGGTCCGAGTGCCTCTAGTGTCCTCGTGACGATTCGGTCCCGTGCACGCAGCTACATACGATGGCGGCAGTAAGAGTGACGGTGTGGCTCCTACATACGAGTTTGCTTAGCGGCGTTAATAAAATTAAAGATCAAAGATTTAACGCCAGGATGCATCCAGTAATGTTTATTCGGACGGATCTCTCGAGTGTTCGCCCATAGCTTCATGTTTTGCCACATTTAAACTATGATTTTTTAGGGACTGCCCTCTAAAAATCCATTTTTTTTTCAGAATTGTGAAAATCTCTCTCGATACTGATATTGGAGTCGTAATCGCTAATTTCCTTCGATTTGTATGGATCTGATTTCCTTTTTATTTTCTCCATACGTAGTAATGGGAAAGTATTGTGATCACGAAAAAAATCGACTACGAGATTTCAAGGGAAATACACGTTTTGAGGTCCCTAGAACACGTTTAGACTATTTTCGGAAAGATGTATGTGTGTGTGGCTGGATGGATATATGTGATTGTGGGCGCTCTAACTCAATAAGTACTTATTATCATATTAATACCAAATTTCATATATAATACTTTAGCACGAGCACAAAGAACTGATTAGTTTTTGGAGAATAACGGTTAACCGGAAGTCGAGGTATATTCGAAACCCGATTCGGTTTTTGCGATATTTCTCCGTTAAAACTTCATTATTATATATACAATAATATACACAGGTTATAGATAATGTAATTTCCTACAACTTTCATTTGAAACAATTTTCATAGCAGTTATTGTTTAGGAATTATTTATAAATAATCGGTTTTTTCGGTTTCCGTCAAATATCTCCTTAAAAACGTTGTTATTCGTAATCTTCGTAAGGACCAAAGTTGTAGAGAATAATATTTCTTCCAAGATTTGTTTGAAACAAGTTTTCGTAGAACTATCCCTTTCGGAGATATTCAATTTTTTCTTAATTTCCAGTGTACAGCGCCACCACCATGCAGCGGTGAATTTTGTAAACATATTCAAAATATACCTAATTTACGGCAATAAGAACTGTATTCTTTTACGATACGAAATAATAATTTTGCCTCATAATGCTATTCATAATAATTTAAATATCTATACCCAAATATGGAGAAAGTCATGTGTTGGCCACATCAGATTTTTTCATAATTATTTTTTATGGTCTTCCTTCAACAGTTCTAGAACGGGATCTTGTTTTAAAAAAACCTGCAACTATCGATGTAATGACGCATTGGCGTCGCCGCGAGTGAGAAGTAACAGAAAACGGTGAAATGACACGCGTTTAAGAGTACACACACTATTCGTTCTAGTACGAAAAACAACGCTCAAGAATCTTCCGTTGCGACTGGGATTTTGTGAAGCGAAAAGCATAGCGATTTTCACGAATGCGCTACCACGTATTTCGCGTAAAGTGGCCTTCGGCCTGTTTCTTTTGGAATCGGATCGATACATACAAATGCAGGATGCAGAGTAACCAATTGTAACGTTTTGTGAAGGCAAATCAAGTCGCGCTCTGAAATGACGGTGGTGAATTTTTTTCAATCTACTGACGCAGATTGACGTAAAATCCCATTGACTGATAGGCGGCAGCCATTTTAGTGGTGGGCAACTTATACGTGTAGCCACTATTTATGTAACGTGTGTTGTAAATGTCTTCCTAGAACTGGCTCTTATATTTGAATCCTGCGTTGGTCGCAGTCTAACAATTGTATACAGTATGTTAAATTTTTATATATTTACTTTTAATCGTGATGTTTTTTATCTACAAAATCATATTAACTTCCTGTGTATTGACTCCTTGCAATAGTAAAAAAAATCTGATGTGCCCAACACATGACTTTCTCCATATTTGGGGTATAGATATTTAAAATATTATGAATAGCATTATGAGGCAAAATTATTATTTCGCATCGTAAAAGAATAAAGTCGTTTTTATTGCCGTCAATTATATTTTGAATATGTTTACAAAATTCACCGCTGCATGGTGGTGGCGCTGTACACTGGAAATTACGAAAAAGTTAAATATCTCCGAAATGGATGGTTCTACGAAAATTTGTTTCAAACAAAACTTGGAAGAAATATTCTCTACAACTTTGGTCCTTACGAACATGACCAATTACGACGTTTTTAAGAAGATACTTGACGGAAACCGAATAAACCGATTATTTATAAATAATTCCTAAACAATAACTGCTATGAAAATTGTTTCAAATGAAAGTTGTAGGAAATTACATTATCTATAACCTGTGTATATAATTGTATATACAATAATGATGTTTTAACAGAGAAATATCACAAAAACCGAATCGGGTTTCGAATATACCTCGACTTCCGGTTAACCGTTATTCTCCAAAAACTAATATGTTCTTTGTGCACATGCTAAAGTGTTATATATGAAGTTTGGTAACGATATGGTAAGTACTTTTTGAGTTAGAGCGCCCACAAACGCATATACACAGACATAATTCCGAAATTAGTCTAAACGTGTTCTAGGGACCTCAAAACGTGTATTTCCGTTGAAATCTCGGTCGATTTTTTTCGTGATCGCAATACTTTCCCATTGCTACGTATGGAGAAAGAAAAAAGTGAACCCAAATGTAATTACTAGTCATTGCATCCTTCATCGTTATGCTTTGGCGTCGAAGACACTTCCACCCACTCACTCACACACACAGACACTGCTGTACAGACAAAGATGCCGACGCGGCAGAAACTGGGGGCATGGTGTCTGGCTTCTAACAGCACTCGAAATATTCGTTCGTCATTTCGCTGACGCACGAAACTCCGAATTCGGCGTACGGAAGGCGGTTTAAGGGTGTCAATGCATAATGAACGAAAGTGCGAGTTTATTTCATTAAAGAATTTTGCTATTTTCATAGTTTTTGTAATATTGCCTAATCCTGGCATGGCATATCGGAATCCGAGATAAATTCAAGTAAGAGACATCGAATTAATGGAAATCGCATTCATATCGTTTAATATGGCAAATGAGGCAACATAAAGAGAGCAGAGCGAGGAAAGTAAATTCATTCTAATAAAGGAAAAACGGTGTAGGTGGAGAAGGGGAAGCGAATTGGGAAGGGTCGGTCTGAGGGCGCGGTTCATAGCTTGGCTTAAATTCCGCGTTAGGGAGAATCTTGGAAAGAGAGGGTGGAGCGAGGGTGAGGAGGGAGAAGGGGGAGGGCTGGGAAATGGAGGGATGGTGGGGAGGAAAGGGGGAGAGCTGGGAAATGGAGGGAGGGTGGGGAGGGGAAAGGGGGAGGGCTGCGAAATGGAGGGTGAAGGGAGGCAATAAACGAGAATACGGAGGAATAAATATATTGTGTTGCCCTCCACCCCTTCCAGCTCGCCTCCGCTTTTTCTCTGACTCCTGTGTGTATCTTTCCAAAGACATATGGAATCAGATTGGCACAAATACATGAAAAGAGGTATAGAAAGAGCACTTCAAATGGCCAATTAAAGACCCCTCATAGTGGGAAATTTATATATGCGTCGCGAAGAATGACGAAGCGGAGCTAAATCCTTACAAACCAGAAAAAGGGGCCAAATAAATTTCAATTCATAAACTAAAGGCAATGAGCGCATTAAAGGAGAGCATAACGCAAATTAATTTATAGTTCCATTAAGATCTCCTTTAATTATTTTATTAAATTACAAAGAATCTTTATAAAAAATACTATCGTGTATTTCAATAATTAAACTAATTCGTTGTAGATAGTGATCTTCTGAAACTGTCTTAGCCTAAGTGCTTTCGAATTCTACATTTTTTCATTTATTTTACGCATTCTCTATTGCACTTATAATCTCAAATTTCTAGAAGCTAATTTCACGGAAATTTAGAGTTTTTGTCTATGCGATTAAAAAGATTTTGTAAAACATTGTCGATGGAGAGAAAATTTGAATAATCAGATATAATAAATAATAGATAGACACTTTTGTAACGTATGTGATGAAAGATAAAACTTTCTTCGTAGGCTAAGAAATGTATCCGTAGCAGTCAAACACAATAACAACAGAAGTAAATCAGTCATAAAAGCCGCAAAAATCGTTTACAAGTTGATGAGTACTAACGGTACAAAATTTGTCATCGAAATGCGAAATTGTCATTATTATCAGAGAACGATGATCCGTTTAAAGGGTTTTTTTTATAAAAGTCCGCGCAGCTAATGAGTATGTACCGAACGAACCCCGGTCGAAAGGCCTTCTGCTCCCTCTACTGTAGACCGCATCAACTGCTCCCCCACTCTCCTCCCCTTCCTGCCCCTAACGCCCTCGTATGCTCATATCTCCCTCTACCACCCACAATAATCGCATTTCTACCTTCTGCTTCACCATTCCAATTTTCCCCAGCAATCTCCCCCTCCTAACCCACTCCTGACTTACTCCACTTACCCCTCCTCCTCTGCCCGTCCCATCCTTCTTAACACTTCCACGCCCCCTCACCGCCCCCTTCTTCCCTATTCCAGCTCTCTCTATCCCTATCTCGCCCCTCTTCCCTTCCCTCCTCTCTCTCTCCCCTCTTCTCATCCCTCTTCCTTCCCTCCCCCTCCCTCTCTCCCTCTTCCTCCCAACCAACAATTTTCTCCCCTGTATCTCTCCCCTCGCTTCTCACGTTACCGTTCTTCGTCTCCTGTTCTTCTCCGCCCTCTGTCATTGTCCTTCAACCCCTCTAGCGTCTCCTCCAGTCAATCATGCACCCCCATCCCGTCTTTTGGACACGCGCACCCATCAAGGTGACTCACGCGGCACTGGCGTCGTGTCTTTTCCCCTCTTCCTCCTGCTGGCCGTCGCCAAGGCAATCGAATCGCTGGGCCCGAATAAAGGAGGGTAGTCGAGGGAATGGTGCCGGGGACGAGCGTGGTGAAGTATCGATACCAGAGGGATTTTTTGAGCATGTGTCATCCCTCCCACAAGGGACTGAACATTTCCCATGTCGTCAAAGATGGCGCTGTGAGGAATTACCAAAATAGAATTATCCTCTTTTTTGTTGAATTCACTGATATTAAATTGAAGGGACAGTTTATAAGTAGGTTCAGACGATTAGTATTACACATCACTACTTGGACTGACTTCGTTAAGAGCACATGACTTATGTATCTTTGTTTTTGAAAAATAAAAATTGTAAAATAAACGAAAATTACAATTAAGGTACCGCCAATCTGGTAATATTCAGCGTATTCTGTAGATGTAAGGTATTCCTTGAAAAATGTCTTAGAAATGAGTTTTGTTTTCTATTAATCTTAAGATTAACTGAAGTTCGTGAAAACGTTAAGAAAGTTATACGCTGGCATTTGCGAATAGCAATAAATAAACTGAAACTAATAGATGCATTTATGGACATAAAATTACGATAAATTTAATTGTTTTTATAGGAAATAACAGCAACTAACACATTTTCCGCTGCTTCAGCTTAGCTTCTTTTCTTCTTCCGCTATTGTTTTATGTTGTGAGGTGCCGAGGATGTGCCCTGTTGCACCCTCGTTGTTCCCCATGGCTGACTCCAGCGGGTCTCTGCACCGGTATGTGCGCCTACGTTGCCGACCGTCACCACAGCGGATTGGCCATATGCCCCTAGTTCATCCTCCTTCTTTTTGCGCGAGGGAGGTCTTCGGCAATTTCCGTTGCCGATCGGAGTCGTCGGGGTTCGATTTCAGGGAGCTGAAGTTCTGGAGCTGCCTTGCCCTTCAGGCACTCGAAGAAGGTTTGGGCTGCCATTGTCAGCATCTCCTGGAGCGGGATGATGTCTGCCAACTGATATAGCGCCGCGTTGGCGATGTTCCAGCCCAAACAGAAGGGATCTCAGACAGGTCCTCTCCGTGACTAGAAGGCACCTTCTATCGGAGCCCGAAAGACGTCCTCCCCATGCCGGTGATGCATATAACAAGGCAGAGGAGATGACTGAATTGTATAGGTGTAGCTTCCTCCTCAGTGAGATCACAGGAGGCCGGAGGAGTAGCTTTAATGCTGCGCGCGTGCTTAGCGCCTTCCTCAAAAATTTGAGAGTGTTTTCAGCAAAGTTCAGCTTGCAGTCAAGGGTCACCCCCAGGTAGGTGACTGAGTCCTTCCACTGCAGCTGGTGCAAATTGACGATGACGCCGTCCGGGTCTTCATCCTCTCTGGTGTAGAAGAGGATGGTCTGCCTCTTCCTGGCTTTTATCTCAATTTGCCAGGCCTTTTAACAGTCTATCAGCAGGTAAATGGCGTTCTGCAGATATTTTGTTGCGAGATATTGCTTCATCGATATCGCGATGAGTACTACGTCGTCTGCGTAAGGGGCTAGCATAGTGTTCCAGCCTAAGTCCTTCTGGATGCCCGCCGTAATGATGTTAAACAGGACCGGCCCGAGGACGGTGCCCTGTGGAACATCAGATGAGATATTTCTCCAGGAAGACACAGCATGTTGCCAGGAGACCCGGAATTTTCTCCCGCGGAGGTAGTTCCCCTCGAGTTTCCTCTGCCAACTCGGGTAGCTGAAGGTCTTCGTCTTCCACCGGAGTCCGCCATGCCAGACGCGGTCAAAGGCCTTTATGATGTCGAAGAAGTCCCCGGCGTATGAGCAACGCCTGTTGAATCCATCAGTGATGAATTCGCAGACCCGAGTCAGCTGGTGGCTCGTTGCACGTTCTGTCCTGAGTCCGAACTGCTGGGGCGATAGGATGCTCTCCTCCGTGGTATGTCGAGACAGGTGCCGGAGGAAGACTCTTTCGAATATCTTCCGAAGTCCACTGAGTAGTGAGATTGTGCGGTACTTGGTGGCCTCGCTTGGTGACTTTCCGTGATTAGGTAGGCAGACCACCTGTGCTGCTTTCCACGCTGTGCGGAAGTGTCCAATCTGGGAGCAGGCCTTGGCGATTTTCCGCAAGACTTAGTTCCGAATGCCGTCTTCTCCCGGGGCCTTTCGGAGTCGGAGTGACTTGAGCGCCTTCCCGATATCCTCTGAGCTGTCGGTAGGTGGTTCTGCGCCATCCCGCTCCTCGTCGGAAGTGTCATCTGGCGGATAGTCCCGGGTGGAGACCTCCTCGAGGTAACCGGCAAGCCGTTCCGCCTTTTCTTCCGGGGAGCTGGCTAGTACGTCCGGAGTTATGATGGGTGGCTCCTTGGTGGTGTTTCCCCTGCGCAGTGCCGTTGCCATTTTCCACGGCGAACCGTCGTTGGGTGAGGCGATATTGTCTCGGATCCGGTGTTACATGTTATTCAGGATTCTTCTGAGGCGCGGGCAGCCGGAGAGCTACGGACGACATTCTGAATTCAAGAATTTATTTAACCAGATCATAAATAGCCGTTGACTGTTTCTACGACCAGAATAATAACGGTTGAAAAGATAAACACATACAACCATGCCATCTACAGGATAAAAAATGTACAACCTATAAATGGGAGTCGGAAACACTAACTGCCATTCGATCATAGCAGGCAGCGGTACTAAATTACCAAAAAGTTTTATCGAAGGTTGAAACCATATACAATGAGAGAATCGAAAAGGTTATGTGTTCGGTTTATCATATTACGAACCCGACTATCGAATTCAGCGAACCAGATGAAAACAGAATATTAAATATAAAAATAGTTATTTCTATCCAACAAACATTCTCTGGTTATGAACCATACGAGCACTTAATAAATTAAAATACTGCTTTTGTTAGTCCAATGTGCAGCCAAGATGGATTCACTGAGGAAGCAAAGAATGATTAGCAACGATTCAAAAAAAAAACAGCCGAGGAACTACAAAAGTCGTCTTAAAACAAATTCAATTGTCAAAAGTTTAAAGTACTTGTCTTCAATAGGCAAAACAAGGTTATAAATACGGTAAACATTTTTTGGCTATTAGAGATAGCTGAGACAGGTATTCAATTTCTTTAATTTGAATTATAATAGGTGTCACTCTGCCGAATGATCAGTTCGACCTCTCCTTTCATCTTTTGATGCCCGAAGGTACCCTTTACACTACACCGAACTCTATTGCCTTCCAAACTCCACCTTCCAATCACCCTGGCAACGCTCTTCACATATTAGTACACATTCGAGAGTCGCATGGTTCTGCCTTAAAGGAGACTCTCATTGGCACTCGATAAATATGAGTATCCCAAAAGAGAGCGCTATTAATTTAGAAGCTTAGATATATACCAGAATCGCATATTGCATCAATTACGCAGATATATGTCTGCATGAGTTGAGACTATAGGAATAATTAAAACACTTCTGTATGTTAGTATCACAAGGATAAAATACATTGGATTTATTGTGCGACACTGCGATATTAAAGCTCGTGTTTTGACAAGACAATCACGAATAACAATGGGTCAGGCATTTTAGAAACTTTTTGGTGCATTGCCAGCCCAAACATATTTATTAATCGCTGGATAATGTGTACTAATATCATTGAATAGAACTAATTTAAATATGTTACTCAATTATTAATAAGGCTTTCAAATAACAATCGGCGGAAGTGATTCTCTAAATAGTATTTTATGGTACTTATGCAGCTTAAGTAAAAACTAATTTAATTTTTAAAGTATCTTAAGTTTCTCTAATGGCCTTAAAAATATTCTACTATCGAAGAATCATCGCTAATGGCAGTTACTTCGTAGCCGAAATTCGCATCTCGTTTTCCCAAATTTTTTTTAGAGATACTGGAGAGAGATTGTCTTCCGATTTAAAGCGAAGCTTGACCCGTAAGATGATGTACTTGAAGAAATTTCGATAAATGCAATACTTATCAATTTCAAGAGAATTCCTTAGGAATATTGAAAGACACGACTTCGTCAATAGAGATGCCTTAGTCACTATCCGCACTTACGGCCCTATAGTTCTTTAAGGCATCCGATCAGACATGATAATTTTGAATTCGTCTCAACTGACTTTTGAAATCAGAAATGCATGTTCGATTCATTACTATCGATTGATAATACGTATCAAGTTACAGACATACATAAAAAACTTTAACAAAAAAAACTGTACTCATTATATTATTATTCCGTTTAATCTTTCTGTGTAAAACACAATTTATAACCAAATATGTATAAAACTTGGAGTAATTGAAAACTGTTAACATGTTACTTTAAATTTATGACAAAATGGCACAGCACTACGGAATATGTAAAACTTCTCGCGTTATCAAGATTTAACAATCGCTAAAAATATTACACTAATTAAACTTTTGTCGACAAATCATTATGTAATGCCAATTACATTTTCACACATTACCTATAGAGTTTTGGAAAATAAAGGTGCTAATCAATAAATAATATTTAGGCTGGGCTATAGTTTATAATAGAATTATTTCGGTTATAAATATTCTATTAAAATGCCCTAGTCAGTGGTTATCAGTGATTTTGTACGAAACTCAAATGCGAGACTTAATTGTGTACCCTGCTTTAGACCATCCGGAATTTAAAGCTCGTTATAGGTTAAATTTCAATAAATCCTTAAACAAATCCGATAAAACTGTAATTTTATGGAAGCTCTTATTTGTATTTATGATGTCATTGTAAGCAATAGCAAATCTAAGAAAGTATTACTTATTTAATTTTATTTACTTATTTTAGGATCGATAAATATGCTTTATTTGTTTAACTAACTTTTTATATATTATTTTAATGCAATTCTCTCTTAAAGTACAATTCAATATTAATGAAGAACAATAATCCCAAATGGAGAGTGAAATTTGAAAACAAGTTTAAGATAAATTTAACACCGTAGAAATAGTTTTGGATGTGATTTTTAAGGAGTTTCACAACTATTAAACGACTGTTTGACATTTCATTTCAAACGATATATCCTAAACCTATTATACTTTTGTTAGGGAAAACTAAAGTTTATAAATGCAAAATATTTTCGTCAATCACCAACATTTAAAATAACATTGATTAATTAGAACTAATTGCATGGAAATGTTGAAACTTATTAACGCCATAACATTAAGGAATTTAATTTCTTCAGTTTTGAGAAAAATGTGTCAACTTCTAATGTAATTTTAATTTTTTTTAATGATAACATATTACACCTTAAAACAAAACGAAATTGTTAGGTAACTAGCGTTAACAAATTTTAACTTTTCAACGAATTCTAACTCAAATAGAGTGAAAATGAAAAGCGTCACGACGTTGTATGCTTTCGTTACAATTATACTTTCGCTTCGTTATAAACATGAAACACTGACATTTTTTCGCGTAGCCGGTCCAAAATTTGTCATTTAATAGAATAACTTAAGGCCTCTTTACCGAGTTCATATCTCGACAGAAACCTATTATAAAAGTCGGTTAAAACTTTCCCACGCATTTCAAATCGAAGATAAGGATGTGTCTGGACTCGTACCCATCATCCCACGAGAAATATTACGATGCCATTCACTTGCTGTTAAATCCCTATAGGGATATAGACCTTATGATTTGGTAGGGTAGTTTAGGAGGAACTAGTAAAGAGATACAAAGTGCACAATTATCAGAAAATACTTTTTCTGTATCTCGAACATATTTATCTGTTCTAATTTCGTTATTACTCATGCTAGACGACAGGTTTAACTTCACAGAAGAACATTTTGCCAACATTTCTACTTTTTTCACATCACACAATAAGATTTATTATAACCTTTTAATTTAACATATCATCATCATCATAGGTAGTCTGTCCGTAGACAGGTCCTTGATTATTCATGGTTAAACTTGGTTCTCCGATTGTTCCTATTTTTCGCAGTCTTCTTCACGTCTTGATAGCTCTCTTTCCCTTTCAAGTCGTCTATCACCTGAAACCTTTTCCTACCTCTTTCTCTTTTTCCATCCAGTTTTCCTTCTAGCGCTTCTTTAATCATGCACTCTCTCCTCAGGTAATGTCCAATCCAGTTCGCCTTCCTCTTTCTGATAGTCTGTATAATCGTTCGCGTCTCTCCTATTCTTCGTAGTACTTCCTCATTTTTCACCCTACCTCTCCATTTTATCTTCAGTATTCTTCTCCATGTCCACAATTCGAAATTTCCAAGGTTTTTTATATCACTTTTCCTTAGCGTCCATGTTTCTGTCCCATACAAAGCTATACTCCATACATAGCATTTTATCAACTTCTTGCGGATATCCTGCTTTATATTTCCCGTTAGTAAGAGTATCTTTCCTCTGAAAGCGGCTTTTGCTTTCGTTATTCTAGTCGATTTCATGGGTACATTTTGCTTCTCTCGTTATGATGCTTCCAAGATATTTATATTGGGAAACATTTTCTAATTATTTTCAAATTTTCTTCTCCTTTATTTGATATTCGCATGACCTTGGTTTTTCTGTATTAATTTCCATACCGTATTTTCTACCTGTTATCACTAATCTATTTATCATTTTCCGGAATTCCTTTTCCTTTCTTGCTAGAAGTAGTTGATCATCCACGTATTTCACTGTTCTTATAATCCTTCATTCGATTTTGAAATCTCCCATGCCTTCTAACGCTTTCTGCATTAGCCTCCTTCCATACACATAGGATCGGTGATAGGCAATAGCACTGTCTTACTCCTCTACCGATATTTACTCGGCTGGTGTCCGCACCTTTACTACTGGATTCACGTATAGATTCCTGATCAGTCTCCTGTCTTTCCAGTCTACACCTATATCCTTTAATATCCTCTTCAACATTACCCAATTTACTCTATCAAAGGCCTTCTGCCAGTCGATGAATCATACGCAGCAATCTTGGCTGTACTCTATTGCCCTTTCTGATAAGATCCTCACTACACCGATAGCATCTCTGGTTCCTCGTCCTTTTCTGAAGCCGAATTGATCTTCCCCTAGCATTTATTCGGCCTTTATCTCTAGCATTTTATTAATTTAACATATATTACACCATAAAACACGAATGCTTTAGTTTCCTACACGAGGTGCGAATTTTATACTACTGGAGATGAAAAATTTACTCTACGGAAACTCAAATTAATCATTTGTTCACTGAGCACAGATGCGTAAGTGTACTTTACAATTATATTGAAGAAAATTCTTTATTCATCTATTTTTGTAATACGTTAAATATCCGGCGCTGGAATCTTTTTCCGACAGAGAAATGAAAATTCCTGCTTCTTTATGAATCTAATTAATGATTTCAACTTTTATTCTCGAGATAAATTAATTAATCAATAAATATTACAAAATTAATCACCTTCAGACCTTCCTTAGTAATAATTTATTTTAATGAAGCTCGAGCGTAACGCCCGTCTGTAATGGATATATTTCTCTCTTTTGCGCGGAAAATTATCGATAACCACGGGAGAATTGTCGAGGCGCGCGACCACAAATCATGCACACGTATGCACGCATTTATGTAGGTATCTCGAAACGAGCATCTTTTTTTTTATTTGCGGAATCGGCGAGATTTAAATTTTTTCCATTCGAACCGTGCTCGTCAGAACGAAACCCCCTTCCACCAGAATTCGCCCCTTTTCGGAATGTTTTTCAGGCAGCGCGGTCGTTATTGCGAATCGCAATTGAATTTCGGTAGAGAAAGAGGGAGAGCGGTGGGTGGGAGAGAAGAGAGGGTTGACTTTAGGGAAGGGGGAAATGGGGGGGGGGGAGTGTGGAGGCGGTTGGAGGGAAGTTATTGGTTGTAATTTTCCTTTATTGCGGAGTCGCTTTATAGGGGAAGGGGGCGACAGTGACGGCGGAGATGATGTAGACGATCGGGCGCGCTCCGTCGCCTTCGATTGTTTCCGTTCAAGCGACATGGAGCGCGTCTTTGAGTCGGTGGGCGTAGGAAAGGGGTGAGGAGTAAAGGGATAAAAGAAAGAGAGAGAGAGAGAAATTGATAGGGGAATGGAGAGGGAGGGAGAGGGAAAGGGAGAGAGGGGAAGGTAGAGTGGGAGGGCGAGGAGGAAGGCGAGGAGGAGAGTGGAATGAAGAGGGAGAAGGGGGATGAGAGGAGAAGGGGATAATGGGAATTGCATGCACCACGGGAATTGAAGGAAGGAAATTAGTGCAGAGATTTGTTTCGGTGAAAAGAAGAAAGTGGTGCGCGGAACATCGAGAGTCGTTAATTTGAAATCATTGGTAATATAATTTCCTGAAATGAATTTCGAATACCAAATAAGAATTATGGCGACAAAACCAGTTTTACTTGTACTATGGACGATAACAAAGGAATGAATAGAGCCTCAATGTGAAAAATAACTGAAAGCAGTTCCAGCTGACATGTTGATACTTCAGTTACATATATCAATGTACACTCATGAAAATAGTAGATATATGAACACATTAGCTACATGGCGAAAGAGGGTAGTAAAACTTCAAAATGATAGGAGATTTGAAAGGCATGGTCGGAGAACAACAACGATCAATAACAGACTTGGAAAGTAAGCCATAGAGAAATATGACTAATAGAATTCTGTATTAATTGTGTTCTAGTATTAATGGATACAGGGGTCTAAAACATAAACGACGGAGACAGTTGCCAAATAGATTTGATATTAGTAAAACAGAGATATAGAAATAGCACCAAAAAATTCGAACAATGCAAAGATATAATGAATGTATCGTGCATATAAACAATAAAGTAACAGGACTGAGTTATTATTGGATATATAACAGCACTTGAGCGGCAGCAGCGGTTACGATGTGTTCCGACATGAGTGAAAGTTGTTCAGTAGTTAATTTGTTTTGATAGCGTTCGCATCGCGGGAGCAATGTTATCTTTACCCAAATGATGTATTAGGTGTCCCTCGGAAAAAATGAGTGACCAATTATTGGAGCAAAGGACCAAAATTAAACTCTTGGTGTGCTGGAAATAAAGGTACAGAGATAATTGAAATGTCATGCAAAGTAATGGAGATGGCAATATGTCAAGAATTTAATTAGAGATATTTAAGACATAAATATATCTCAATATCTTACCCACTGGACATTCTGCAACATCTGATCCATCCAAATTATCTGATAGGACTCGAAGATTGTCTAATCACATGATTACAACAAGTAAGAATTTTAAAAAAATTCAAAAATAAATTATTTTTGCTTTACAAAATAGGCGGCCTTAAATGATAAAACAAGAATATTTTCAGACTATTTGTTCGTTAAAAAATTTTGGTGACATATGCTTTTCATTACTGTTCTTTACATATAATTTACATAATAATTTCGCTTTAATCGGAGGTTTTCAAGGTTGAGCTTCAATAAAAAATCGGTACAATATACATTGTACATACTTTCTCATATACTAATGCGTCGTTTAGTTATATTTTGAAAAATATGAACTATGTACAATCATTATGAACGTCAACTTAAATAATTATTCGAAATTTGATGAAATTCCTGAGCAGTTTTTTTAGAAAAACCAAATTGTTATTAAAGTTTTCATAGAATTAACTTCAATTTTCATTCATTTTTTGAGAAATTTGAAACTTAAGTTTACGTTACTTAAGTTAACGTAATCTTAAGTAACTGTACGAAATTTGATCAAAATCGTTCTAACCATTTTCGAGAAAATCAAATTGATGTTAAAATTGCCTTGAATAAACGGCCCTTAATTATTCTGAAATTTCAACCATTTCATCGTAGCATTCTATTCTGTATGATAAAATGCCTAAGTACGAGATTTCATTCATTTTCGCTCTACCGTTTAGGCTCCAGAGCCGCGAAATACGGACAGAAGGACAGAGAAACAGACGGAATTGCAAAAACCACTTTTTCGGACTCAGGTGCATCTAAAACGTATATTTCCATCAAAATTTCGAGATCGAATTTTTTCGCGATTACAATACTTTCTCAATATACTTCGCATATGAGAAAATTGAAATGTGTTTGCTATTAACTTTGTATTCAGACTCCATTTATTCCAGCTTATGGATTGAGATTATTACGTAAATGATATGTAAAGTAAAAGAATAAGACACCAAAACCTTTTATAACGAACAAATAGTCTGAAATTTTTCTTGTTTTATCCTTTTAAGGCCGTCTCTTTTGAATTTTTTTAAAATTCTTACTTGTTGTTGTCATGTGATTAGACAATCTTCGAGTCCTATCAGATAATTTAAATGGATCAGGTGTTGCAGAATGCCCAGTGGGTAAGATATTGAGATATATTTGTCTTAAATATCTCTCATTAAGTTCTTGACATATTGCCATCTCCATTACTTTGCATGACATTTCAATTATCTCTGTACCTTTATTTCCAGCACACCAAGAGTTTAATTTTGGTCCTTTGCTCCAATAACTGGCCACTCATTTTTCCGAGGGACATCTAATACATCATTGCCATCATTTCTCAGGAGAAAAGCTAGTTTATTTATTGTATTCGGTGTGTACCATTTTAACACTTCATTACGACTATAATGGAGTGGTGAAGAAAATTGGATTTTATAGTCAGACTTCAAAATTGTCACCTCTCTACAGGTATATACAGAAAACTAGAGGTACAAAATTTTCAAAGTTATTGGCAGAGTACTCTTAAAATTACGAATATTTGTAAGTCATGAATATTATAATATTCTTGCAACCGGCTAAATACATATTCGCGGTGTTGAGGGTGTACGGCAACCGTCGACTGATGAAGAGCATATATGTAGATAGAAATGTAGGCATACTATTATAGCAAGTGAATTGGGTAAAAATAAATTTTCCAAAGAATTTGGGCCTCAAGGGGAAGGAATTTAAGGGGCGAAAGAAAACAGTTCCATTAAATACATGCAGTATAATGCTTAGAGATAGAGAGAGAAATTTAAGAGCGAAAGATACCGTTCTCTTAAAATTCTCGTATTCCATCCTATCTTTCAACGAATCCAATATACCTATCCTCTTCCTACCTCTTTGCCTCTTTCCTAACATTCTTTTTTCTATGACTTCTTTCAGTAAACCGTTTCCTTTCAAATTCCGACCCCATTTCTTCTGTCTACCCATTGTTTCTCTTAATTAAGTTCCTCTCTTCCCCTGCTACATTCAAAATTTCCTCACTCGTTTTCCTCTCTGTCCAACTGATTTTCTCTTATCCACGCCATACCCACATCTCAAACGCCTCTAATCTCCTCACACCTTAATTTCTCATTGTTCATGGGCCGAGTGAATAAAAATTAAGCAAATGCTTTGATTAAGATTCCTAGCATTTTCAAGCAAATGCTTGGCTTGAGGTGAATAAAAAATAGCGTTTGCTTTTGTTTAAAAATGTGTGAATAAAACCGACCTTTTGCTAAATCTTTTGAGCATATGCTTACAATTTCTTAAGTGAGGTGAGGGGCTCACTTAAAAAATTTCAAGTTCTTTTCTTTGTATAAATTTGTGACATTTTATGGATATTGTTAATATGGCCGAGATTATGATTACACGGAAAGTGAAAAAATACAAGAAAAGACGAATGTCAACAAATAAAATTTATATCGTTTCACGGAGGAAATGTCGAGTATATTTCGAATCTGTTTCTGGGAAAAAATCAAGAGGGACTTGGAGGAGCACTTCCTTCAAAGCAAAAGATTTTTAAGATATATCAGTGATTCCGGTTTTCAAATTGGAGTTCGGGAAGATCATCACATACGTCGTACTACTGTGTGTAAGACGGTGAAATTTGTTGCCTCGAAAATAAATGAAAAGGCGAATGACTGGATGAAGTTTCCAAAGACAACCGAAGAAATTGCGGAATCTAAACGTAAGCCGGCCGGGTTAGACTGGTAGGCCTGCCTTCTAACCCAAAGGTCGCGGGTTCAAATCCCGCTTCGGGCGTGGATGTTGTGATGTATGTTGGTTTTCTCTAACAGAATTTGACGGTGCAAAATGACCTTAGCTGTTTACGCACCTAAAAACCTAATTACTACTACTACTGTAAACGTAAATGTGGTCTGAAGTTTGAATTTCCCTCTGTAATTGGTGCGATAGACTACTCACGTGCAAATATCAAAGCCGGGTCGTTTTGGGGATATGTGAATAGGAAAGGTTTTCCTTCTATAAATGTTCAAGCTACATGTGATTCTGAGTACGTTTTCACCAGTGTTGATATTCGTTGGCCTGGTTCTGTGCATGACAGCCGTATACTTAAACGTTCCAGTTTATACGATTTTATGTCTAAATCAAAAAGTGCATCCGTTATTCTTGGAGATAGCGGTTATGTTATTTTGCCTTGGCTAATGGTTCCATTTAAAAATCCAACGACTCGACATAATAGAATCCATGCTCACAAAAGAGTTGTAATTGAAGCTGCTTTTGGGCAATTAAAATGTCGATTTCCAATGATTGGTTATAAAGTTCGAGTTTCTTTAGAAAAAATACCAAATCTCATATTATTTGTTTCATATTGCATAATGTTACCAAAAATTTAAATGATGGTCATGATTTACAAAAGAATTACAAGATATAGAACATATAAGAGAAATGGAAGAAGAGATGGAAACTGAAGCAGAAATCAAGAGAAAGGGGCAAAGCATAAGAAATGAAATTGCAACTTTATTGTATGATGATGGTTAAATATTTACAATTGTTAAGTGAAAGATAAACTTTTTGTTGAAATCAATTAATTAAAATAAATGGACTGTTTCATTACGTTCCACTGACGTGATTGCGGCATCTTCAGAGTCTTCCTTTTCTGCTAAGTATACCTATGGTCCCGACGTTCCACTAGATTTTAATATTTCAAGCTTATCTTTTTCCCGTTCTGTCTGTATATTTATTAAATTAAGTTGTTTTGATAAGACTAGCCTTTGCAGTTCTTTGAGGGATAACTTTCTGGTTTCGTCTGTCTCGTAATGTAGCTTATTTATAGTTGGTTTGCGTGCCATGGTCTGTTTTTTATCAGCTATAACTATTCTATCGTCTGCTACTTTTGGAGTTACTGAAGTAGGTGGGGGTGATTCAATAGGGTTTGAAGGCGAATCTATTCCATCTAGCACCATCTAATTATTTAAAAACTGGATTATCATCCTCATTCATAATGGCAAAAGAGGTTTGTTCCCAATTCTTCGATTTGATCTTTTTGTTACCAGTTTTCCTCAAATCAGTTTTCTTTTTTACTTAAGTCTTCATATTATGAATCTTTTTCTTTAAATGGGTGCCTGTAATGGGTTTTCCAAAGATTTGCTGATATTTATTCCCAATTTACATCATTGGTCGCTCCATTTTCTTTTTCATCTCTCGTATCTGGCTCTTATTTAAAATAATTTTGTTCTCCTATATCAGCTTTACAGACTGTATTTGTTGAGATGTTTCTTCAACATCAGATGATTCATCACTAGCTATATAGTATTCCTCCACTTTCCTTTAATTTATTTCTTTAAAATTAGTTTTAAGTTTGAGTGAATTAAATTAATTAAAAATGTTACCGAAAAATAATGATGAAACTTGAAGATTCAATTATTACGATTAGCTATAAATAGCCAGCTGTCACAGTCAGCTGTCAACATTCAATTGTCGCAATCATTTATCACTTGTTTTTTATGTAAACATCAGAAATGATTTAAGACATGCAGAGTAATTTTGGTAAGGAGCTTTTTTCTTTAAAAAATAAGAAACATTTTTATGAAACATAATTTATTTATCCATTCAATACACTTTTTATTTACAAGTTTATTATATCTAAACAAAAAGGCAGGGAAATTTATGTTATCTATCTATCTTCATTATTTTGTGAGGTATAATACTCTAAGTATGATTTATAGAAAGACTGCGCATTTACTACTCAGTTTTAAGCGAATGCTTAAAATCGTCTAGCAAATCTTTATAAGCAAAAGCAAACTTTTATTCACTCAAAATAAAGCAAATGCTTTTAGCATTTGCTTATGCTTTTAGCAAATGTTTTTGCTTTTACTAACATAAGTTCTTTAAGCATTTGCTTAATTTTTATTCACTCGGCTCCATGTCTCGCACTCATATAATGCTACACTCCATATCAGGGTTTTCACTAACCTCTTTTTAATCTCTTTATTGAAGCTGCCGATCAACAGCTCTCGTCTTCTCGTAAATGCGTCTTTTTCTCTTGCTATCCTTGTCCCGATCTCTTTCGTACTTATTCCATCATTTGACGGAATACTACCTAAATAAGTAAATCATTCCAACTATTCCAGCCTCTCCCCTACCACTGTAACATTGACCTGAGAATCCAAAACTCTTGGAAAATCTAATAACTTTCGTTTTCCTTGTATTAATTTTCACCCCGAATGACTTTGCATTTTCATTTAAAGAAGTAATTAGCATCTGAAGGCCCTTTTCAGAATTACTCACCAATGCTTTGTCGTCTGCATATCTAACTGATTTAACCAGGCTCCCTCCCACTTTTATCCCCGTTTCTACATCTTTCTATGCCTCCCTTATCATTCCTTCGGCACAAATGTTAAACAGTGCTAGTGAGAGTGGGAAGCTCTTCTCACCCTTCTCTCTACCGTTGCCCAATCCAATCCTCCCTCTTTTACCCTTAACTGCGCAGACTGGTTCATATACAGATTTCTGATTAAACGTCTATCTATCCAATCAACCTCTATATTCCTCAACACCCTCATCAGCTTAGGCCATAAATTTCTATTTTTCGAAATCTATAAAGCACGTATATACATCCTAGTTGAATTCAAAGTTTTTTCTACCAATTTTCTCATTACCCCTATTCAGGCCCTTTCAGAGATTTAGCGAGGCCCGGGCCACTTCCAGATTTTGAGGCACATGGTCACAATAAAAATTTTAAATAAGCCTTATTTAACTATTTATTTTTATCATCAAATGAAAATAAATTCTCATACGAACAATGAAATCTGGCTAAACCCATCTTGATCCATTTATTGAGATGTCATACCTGTCAAAAAATAAAAAAGTCTTTTAACTTTGCCCCCCTTGAGCTCGAGGCCCGGGTCAAATGGCCCTCCTGGCTCCCTTCTGATTGGCCCTGCCCATATTGTATCCAGGACAGGACCTTTGCGAAACCCGAACTGGTCTTCACCTATGTAGTTACTAGCTTTTGCTTCTAGCCTCCAGTTCAAATTCTGAGAATAACTTTAGCTGCATGCGAAATGAAGCTGACTGTTCTGTAATCCTGGCATTCGTGTGATTTATTCTTTTTCTTCAAGGGTATCAAAACAGATCTAAGGAAATCCTTTGGCCATTCCCCCTCTTCATATATCTTACGGCAAAATTCATAAAAGCTCTTTTTTCCCTCTTTTCCTATCTCTTTTAACATTTCTATGGGGAGGGCATAAACTCCTACTGCTTCCTTTGACTTCGTATCTCTTTTTCAATCTCACTATTCAATATTCCCGAATATATATTATCGCAGGTCACCTCTTCCTCCCTCTCTAGAATAGAGTCAGGCTTCAAATATTTAGCATATAACTTTTTAATATAATATTTGCATCTATTCCTCACATCCTCTGTCTCGTATAACAATTTGCCGTTTTTATCTTTAATTGTGGCCAGCGTATTTCCTTTCTTTTTTCTCGTTAATTCCTTCCCTACGATAAGTCTACTCTACCTTGCCTCTGCAGCTTCTTCACATTGTTCCTTCCACCACGACCCCCGTTTTTGTAGTTTCACTTATAATATTATTGTTTAATTCTCTATATATTCTTCTTGCATAATCTGTATTAATAACCTGATTTCAGCTCCTCCTCTCTTCCATCTTTTTAATCTTCTCCTCTGCAACCAAGGGCTTCATTATTTTCCTGGACGTTATTTTCCCTATCATTTTATTCGCGTTTTCTATGATACACGTTTTCTATGATACACGTTTTCATAGTCATCCAGTTATCCTCTACCGATATTTGCTGACTTGCATTTCCTAAGGCTTGCGTAACAGCCTCCTGATATTATTTCCTCTTTATTAACTTCAGCCTTTCTAAGTCCCATTTATGTACCCTGTTCTTTTTTATTATTTGTTTAAATTTTAAACGGGACCTCATGACCACCAATTTGTCACCAGGATCTGCATCTACCCCTGGAAAGCTATGTGAGTTCAGTACAATATTTCTATATCTTTGTCTGACCATAATACCTCTATGTTTCTCGGAATTTTATAAGTGTAACTTCGCATGTTGTGATGCGTAAACCACGTACTTGTGACTATCAATTTCATTTGTTAATTTAAAAAATGTAATTTTCTGCACACATTCATTTCTCTTTCCTAAGACAAAATCCCCAACCTCGCTACCGTCTTTGCCTTGCGCCACTACTGCTTTCCTATCCCTCATGACTACTAAGTTCTTTTTTACCGTTACTTCTCTCATAACTTTCTCGAGTTGATCGCACAACTCATCCAATTCCTCCTGCTGTGATCACTCGTGGGCATATACATATAATTATATAATCACTAAGTTGACTGGTTCTGCCTTGACTTCCGCTAACTTTAATAGATCGCTTATCTGCTGTGTTAACCACTCGTTTCCCCGATTTCTTATCTAAAACTAACGTTACTCTTCTTTGGCTCTCCTTTCCCCCACTCTATGTAACCCCGAAATCATCGCTCCAAAAATCTCCATCCTCTTTCCACCTGACTTCGCACAAACCTAACACGTTTATCTTACCCCTCTTTTCATTTCTACTTAATATTTTCTAGATTTCCTTTCCTAAGCATCGTCCTCACATTCCAAGTTCCTATCCTGATTTCCGAAGTCTTCTTTTTCTTCATCGTTCCGCCGGCATGAACTTTGTCAGGCTTAAATTGATGAGTCCTTTTGGTTCGCTTTGATGGGAAATATTTCGATCCCACATTAGTGTTTATATTTTTTGGAGAGGCATCGCCATTTTTCATTTATAACAAAATAATTTTTCACCAAGTGTTGATCCCTAGAAGAACTCATCTTTCAGAACTAAGATGAAGGGAAAACGGGACATTTGAAAATTTCACTACCACTAAAATTCCTGTCGCATATTGTGTTGGCTTGAGAATTTGGTGATTAAATGACAGAAACCCTCTTTTTATTCGTTTATCTGTAACACTAGAAAGTATTTAAATGGCTACTATCAAAGTAAGCTCTGACGAAACAAATCCAACTGCGATAATTTTAAATAGTTATTTACGGATAAATGCCATAATATAGCTCATTTAAAAAAATATAAGCCTTCATCACTACTTAATTGCAATATTTCGACCTGGAAACACGAGTTTCATTTTACACAGAGAAGAGATAATGTGTCATATTTTTCTTCCACTTATGTGCGTGCGAATTTGGAGTTGCACCCGGTGAAATATTTCCTTTTGCCTTTTATTGCTGGTAAATATTCACTTATTTCTCAAATCTATTTTAATAATTATATTTTCTGTGATGGTTAATTGATATATAGTTTCAATTTCCTTCATTCCGCCGAGAAGCGCTTATATCTGTACAAAGACTACAGTAAAGAGGTATTGAAGACAATGGGATAACGTACCTTATTATTGTCATCCGGCAAATTATACTTTTTATTGATATAACTTTCAGAAATTGACATAAACATGTATTTAAAAATGCTTAATTGCCAAAACTATGATATACAAAGAATGTAATATATTTCCGCTCACCTATCCTGTTTTTTGTTCCAGGCCATCGCTGACGTAGTGCATTACGTCAGCCCTGTCATCAGCGACGTGAGCGATACTCGCTAATGCTGCCGACTTACTTCGACTTGTTGGCTTTGAGCAATACGGACATCCGTACCAACAAGCCGTCGACTCTCATCGTCAACCGAACAGTTGTGAAGCCTGCCGGAGATCCAGCGGTGAGTGTCCTTTCTCTCTTGTATCCCACCTTGTGCTCCTTTCGGATCGTTCCCAATTGTTTTCAGCGGACATGGGGATCCAGGAGTCAGCACAACGTATGTGGAGCAAATAATAATAGTCTTCTACCAACCAGAAGAAAGACTCCGTTATTTTGTGGAAAATCGAGGAACAATCCCTACGTTTTTGTAATTGTGATGACTGAATATCTTATACCTCTCCGTTTGTTATTAAACATTAGGACGTCAGATTTTGATTAGCAGTGACGTTTTTAACGTAGGTGTAATCGGTACTTAAATATTTAGGAGTTACGACACACATTCGCCGAGTGATAGGTGCCGCTAACAAAAATTTAGCATTTATAGACGGAATAGTTCGAATTAGCGCGGAAAAAGTAAAGGAATTATGTTATTTATCCTTGATTCTAACTCAGGTCGAATATGCGTCAGCTGTGTTGGATCCTTACGAAAGTAATTAGATAGAAAAGATGCAGCGCAGGGCAGCTAGATTCGCAAAGAGAAATTACGATAATTAACAAAGTGTAACGTGACTAATAGAATATCTTATATGAGTTTCGTTAAAGGAAAGTAGACTAGACTAGATTTAAACTGCTAGAAATATATATATCAGAGGGACTAGAGGATGAGATAGTCGATCTTATCAGTCCGACATATATCTGAAGGCAGGGCAGCGAAGTTGGATCGATGGAAGTTTAAAATGGAATAAAATGGATTTCAAGTATAATGACGCGAAATATGGGATTCATCGTAACCGCTGCTCCAAATTACGCGTTAACTCCTGTCGCATGTCCTTGTGAAAACACAAAAAATCAACGTCGAAATATGGAATAAATGTGCAAATGAATCCTAAATTTATACTAGTTAAGGAATAAATGGTTTGTTAGATTTCAATAGGATTTAATTTCTAGCAAATCGATTAAGCACGAGAGCAATACGCACTCAGAATCCGTGTCGAATCATTATACTCCGGCTTCATATTATCGAGATGTAGATGGTCATCCGTGGGTGCATGCGCGATCGACCAATATGCCACCAAAGTGACAATTAAATCTCCATAACTGCAAATGAACATCCATACGTGAAATGGTAAAAGCAATGTAGAGCCTCTACGGCCTGCTATCGTTTCCGCATGGACGGTGGACAAATAAAAACTACAGTATAAAAATCTTTATTACTTTGCCAAATACAAAGAATAGCTAAGTGCGCACACGACATTGATAGGCGAATTTATCGAGGGTAATGGGAAATTTATACTCGAAAATGTAAAGGAGTTATGATTTATCAGCTAAATATCTAATAAATTTTGGAATTGCCCGAAAAAATCATAGTTCGTCTTTTTTTTGGTGAACTCGTCTTAAGCAGACAAAGTTTCATATATTAAACACGCATCGTGTAAAATTTTTGCATGAATAGAGAACTTCTGTGTTAATTAAAAATTAGTTCAATGATATTTCTAGTTAGCTCAGAGGTGATACAGTAAAAAAGAACTTGATTTTTTTCATTTTACGTTCCAAACTGCAAATGCGATGATATATTTCCATCAAATGATATATTTATCTAAAATTTTGACACAAAGTTAGACTTCAACCGGCGATTATTTTCTTCGTTTGCAATATTATTCATACTTCGAAATCCCCGAAATCTAAAAAAAATACTATTTATAACTTTTGAGGCCTAGCGTTTCCTCCGAGGAATATTAGACGCCTGCTTTCAGTCGTAATGACACAAAGGCTCTTCACTTTTTCGGCAAGAATAAATAAAAAAATTGGAAGCGCACGCACCACACATCCACGGTAAAAAAGGGAACAAATCCTTTTTCACATTCCAATCCCCTAAATGCGTAAATCACGCCAATGGTTTTCCATCCGATCGCTTCCTTCTCATTCGATCGGAAATTGAGACTTTCGGTTATTTCCCTTCGTCCCCTTCTTCTCTGTCTACCCCCTGACTCCCCTCCTCCCCTCCCTCCCCCTCCCCTCCCCCTTCTTCCTCCTCCTCCTCCCCTCTTTCTCCTTTTACCCTTCGCTTCCCTCGGCAGAGGCCAGAGACGTCGTCCTCGATGTCGCAAGCAAATCGTTTTGGATCCCATTTTCACTCCCCCAGGAAAACCAAGCCCTTTCCAACGCCTCCTCCTCCCCCTCTCGCTCCCCCCCCCCCCACCAACCTCTCACCCCCTCTCTCTCTCTTCCCCCCCCCATCCGCCATCCTCTTCCCACGAGATGATACCCCGCGGGGAATTCTCTCCCGTCGCACCCTCCTTCTCTTCCTCCTTTACGCTTCCACGCCTCGTTTTGGAGTTTTATTCCAGAGCATTTATTCCCTCCCCGTCCGCCTAAATTTCTCCCCCAATGCGATCCCAATTCTCGCTCGACTTCGATCCTTTCTTCTTCTTCTTCTCGGTCTACTCCCTTTTAGAAAAAAAGGATAACAGGATCCTCCCCAAATGACGTCACGCTTCACTCTACTTACTTGTTCCTATGCTGTCAACCCTCGCGAACATCACCCCAACCGATACTGAGATGAATCGGTATCATGCGAGGAGATGGATAGGTGGGAAGTCTAGGAAGTGTCTGTTATGTGAAGCGTACTTTATTCTACATTTTAATTTCTAATATACGTAGTTTGTGATAAAGTGTAGCTATCGCGATGAATGACGATTTCGAAGGGCCATTGTTTATTTATTTATTCGACGAATGGATTAGTAAACATGTAGGCAAACTTTCTTAGGATTAAAAAAAAAAAGCAACGAAACATTTTTTATACAATTTTGTTGATTTTCACTTGGATCTTGTCACTTGATCTTGTTTGTCACCAACATTTAGGGGGTCTTGTTTGTCACCAAAATTTAGGGTTGCCAACTCACTTCTTTATAAATTGAAAATTTTCAAAACAAATCGAATTTTGGCTAGTTTTTATTAAATAATATTTAATAATAATATTAGATAATTTTAATAAAAAGACTAAAAAGTATAAAATAAAAAAAATTAAAAATTTTTTTTAGGGAATACACTTTTATGTGAATTAAAATGCACTCAAAAGCAAAAAATTATTTTTTTTCTAGATAAATATTGTTATTGAAAAATTCGTATGCTTCATAAAAGTGGATGGCTTATTGTGGGAAATGATACTGGTATAATAGAAGAAATTAGTTGGTTGATAAAAAAAGCCAACTAATTTCTTCTATTACACCAGCATCATTTCCAACAATAAGCCATCCACTTTTATGAAGCATACAAATTTTGCAATAACAATATTTATCTAGAAAAAAAATTACTTTTTGCTTTTGAGTGCATTTTAATTCACATAAGAGTGTATTCCCTAAAAGAAATTTGTTTTAATTTGTTTTATCTTGAATGGCATTGCCGACCTCAATCTCTCGATCGCTCTCGCCTAATCCCTATCCAATTACGCGCCAACCACATCCTCAACACATATCTCGAGTTGCATTCTAGTACTTGGGAGCGTGAGAGAACGCCATTAATAATCCTGATATTCCGAGGCGTAACGAGTTTTCCATTTCAGCCGAGTGTGTATCTCATCCCATGATCGTACCATATCATATATCGTATTTATTTTCTGTACATTTCCTCTTTGCTATATGTCAGCGGTTTCCAAACTATGGCCCACGGGTCACATCCGGCCTTGATTAACCATCGATTTCTTTAAATTTTGTGTATTTACCTGCTGGGACTTTCGTTACATATCATTTTTATATCTAAACGACATTTTCTCAGTACTTCGAAGTAAAATACCTTTTACCTTAGGATGTATGCCTGAAAAAACCTGCACATTTACATAGGCGGGGGGGAAAAGACCCGCTGTGAAATAATAATGCTTGCTGATGCTTTAATTTTGGTTATCGCACTTTTTGTTTTTAAAATAATTCCTACAAGATTTAAATGTTGTAAAATATTTTTTTTTAATTTTAAAACAATTATTCACATTTACTGCAAACGTATATTGTATGTTCTTTGCATATTGTTATGCAACACTTTGGACATCTCCTTTCATATTTTCTATCCTTCTTTGATGGCCAAATTGGACATCTTTTCCCTGCTCTAGGTGTCTCATTCTTAACATTTTCAGAAACAGGAAGGCATTTTTATATATCCTCCATTGTATCTTTGGACAATCGAGGATTTTTTTTATCTCCTTGCCATGTACGGTAGCATCAACTCCTTGTTGGGCGTTTCTATTAGTAGCCTTCTTCTGTGATTTTTTCCACACTCAAACTGTGGTTGTTTATCTAAAAATACATGCATTCCATTGATTGCTGCGACATCCATAATGTTGCACCATACTGCACAAGGCCATCTCTTCGTCTTTTGCTTGCACGTATAGTTACTTATTTTCTGATCCATAAGTTCAACGCCAACTTTTTTTGTTATAAAAATGAATTATTTCTGGATTCCGTCAACAACACTATCACAATGCTGTGTACTCATTAATATTACAGAATAGTTCTTTTTTGGTACATAACTAAGGTCATCTGCTTTTTGAACCCAAATAATGATGAAAATTTTTCTCTGCCTCGATTTGGTAACATTTCTCTTGGAATGTCCCCCTTACTTTTTCTTATTGTTCCAACTGCTGTGATACCAATGCTCAGCAATTGCTCAAAAAGTTGAACGCCAGTAAAAAAAAGTTGTCCACAGTAATATTCCATGCAGAATTTTGAGTTGATTTTGTTAGATTCAGTACACCCATTGCATGGAAATATGTAGAGGCAGTCATTTTTTCTAATGTATACCAATGGTATGAAAAGTCATTACTCCAAAATAAAGACTAAATGACGCAAAGGAGTTTCTGAAGGCATTTACAAAATATTATTTTCATATCTTAAAAATTGTTTAATTTATAGCAATTTTTCTTTGCGCCCGGTTCTAAAATACCCCACCTATACATCCTAGGGTTAATATAGACATAAGACATTAATGAATTTTTAAAAATGTCAAAACTTGCTCTTTGAAATATTCACATGGTTGAATCAGTCATTTGAGAGCTCGTTTGTGGCCCTCACAGACGTACATGAAGCTTCATGTGGCCCTTTTTGTAGGTAATAAGTTTGATGACCCCTGAATGCTCGAGTATTTAGTTTCACAGACTGTGACAGGAATTTTCTTCCACGCTTAGACTTTCGAAGTGAACTGCCCCTGTAACAAGGATACAGGGGAAGATACGTATGGCCCGAGAGATACATTTTAGCGGTCAGATAAAAGTTTCAGTTTCTTAATTAAATTATAAATTAAACGTACGAATACATATAGTTTTTGAAATTTTGGTAATAAATACATTAATATTGAAATTTTATTCCATAATACTCATATAATAGATTTAATTTTTGTTAATGTCATACGCCAGATTTTTTATATAGCTTTCGATGAAACTCTAATGGGCCCTCCGAAACATTTGCAACTTCAAATGTGGCTCTCCGAAAGATTTTCAGCCACCATGCGGCCCGTCATATAGAAAAGGTGCCCACTCATGATTTATGACATCCATCGGAATACAGAGCTGCCACGTTTTTGTCAGAGACACGTATTCTTCGTTTATCATCCAAAATAACCTTGTTCATCAAACGCATCATTTTTTTGCGTGTTTAATAAATTAGTATAGAGATAGTTAAAGTGGCGGATTTTTTCAAGAATTCGGTTAAAGATGCCTTACATATTATGCTATAAATCCATGGTAACACATTCCAAGTCCTTCATTTTCAACATTTCATTTATGCCAAGTTTTAACCTTAAATCTTATTTTACAAGTATTACCTTGAATTGACGGCGAGTCGGTAGTTTTTAATAACTACTTTCGTAATGTTTCCTTTTAAAGATTCGGAGGAGAAATATTACAAATGTTTGCCCAGAAAATCCATTGCGGATAAGTAAAGAAGCATAATTTTAATATTCTAAATATAATTAAAATGAATGAACGTTAGTTATTTATGCTTAACTTTACATTGAAGTTGTTCGAAAAAAAATGTTTAGAATGCTCCCACTAATATACTAATTCTGTTATGCTGGTTCTATTACAAAAGTGTAATTCCGATTCGCTTAAATCAATATTATTTAACTGTTGGCCATGAGAAAAGAATAACGGCTTTTTACAAAGCCTCACAATATATCCAAAGTGAATTTTATATTTAGCTACCTAATCATAACTCAAAATGAAATAACAGTAATTATATTTTACAAAAATCTTCAAAATTCTCAGAGAAATATAAAATTTCGCGGAAAACGACAATGTTGAACAATAATTAAATTAAATCTCCTCTGCCCCTAAAAATATTCAAATAATAAATTTTAGATCTTTCTTATGCCCAAAAACTGAAAATTTGTTTACATTAAAATCTCTGAGCTAACATTTGAGGATCTCCGGTAAATTCTGGTGAAATTATGTATTATAAACATTTGAATTAGTATTCTTCGAATGGCATGATAATGACAAATAAATTTCTCACATTTTTTTAATGTTTAAAAATATCATCGTCATCGTCATTTCCGATTAATACGCTTATGATTTAAAACTTTGTTCTGAAGAAAGCAAAAATTTGACCTTTTTCCACAAAGACGTTCCAAAAAATGGCTATTTTTAAGATGCAAATTAATAACACAATAGTTCGAATAGAAATGTTCCTGGAATCTAACCTGTGCTACTTTCTCTGTTTATTTTTGGTGGTCATTTTGGGTGCGAACTCTCGTTCAATTTTATTGCGAAACAAAGATTTTATACCGCTCACTGTTACACGGCGCATTTTTTACCTAAACGCTTTAAATCGTTCTTTATTTAATAATAAAATTTGATCTACTTTTACTTCTTTATACTCGTCAAGAATTATAATTTCAATAAAAAACAATTATGATCAAGATATGACGTAGGTAATATAAACCAACATAAATAAATATGAATTACGCAAAAGACAGTAGATGTATGACTTGCGACACGTATGTGTAGAAGTTTCGCACCGCCTAGGCGGTGCGAAACTTCTACACACAGGCGCGCCTGTTTAAAATCGTTTTATAAATTAAACAAGAAAATAGTTCTTTTTCTTAAGTATAGAGAGGTCATACTTTGCCCAGGGCCCACCATTGTCGCAAAAAGGCCCTATCCACGCCTTATGAAAAATTATACAGTTCGATTGAAATTAAAAACAGCTCATACATTTTCTCCTAGCATCGTAACATTACAGTTGTGTAATTTGCTCTAAAAACTGGGTAAGAACTCTCCCTCAAAGTTTTACTTAATACTCCCTCTGCCTTACGACTACATCGTTGAATATAACAAATTCTTGCTCATTCAAGTCGTTTTCACCAATTTTGAAGGCATATTTTGTCTTTAGTTCGAAAAGATCTGCGGAACTCCAGCAAAATCCCAAAAGAAGGGATTTTCCCTACTGAAAATTTTAGAAACGATGATCAGTTATCCCTCTCATATTTTCACAATAGCATTTAGGTAAAATCTTAAGTTCTAAAAATTATCTCTTTTTTAAGACTCTCATTCCCGCCGGATTCGGTTTGCACCGGACCTGCGGGAGAAAAGATAATACTGTACACCTTATAAAAATGCATGCTCCGTATAGATACTTTGCATCAAAATTTTACTGTTTATATATGTGTGTATACACACACACATACACTCACACATACACATCTACACGCATACACGCGTGCACGCATACACATACATATATATATATGAATCTGAATAAATACCCTGCAAGTCACCGCAATTGGTGTGTGGCAGAGGGAGATTATCTCTTACCTATCATCGTTTATCCTATTATGTTCTCCATAGGTCCTACAATCAATTTCTCAAACCTTGTGAGCATGGTCCTACGTAAGTTGGGCTTTTCATTACTCCTGATAATTCATCATTAACCCGTAGACACCGTCATACGTACTATTACGTCCTCCGAAAACTGTCCCATTCGCCGTCATACGTACTATTACGTCCTCCGTTAGCACTACATTTAATTGTCTTTTGGCGCGAGAGATATTCTTATATCTAAAGAAACTATAAATTTTCAAAGAGGAAGCTTTGGCCTTTCTAGTAGTGCATGTTTTGTAATTTTAGTAGTGTTTTTGTATATTATATTCTACGTTAAATTCTGCAACGAAATTTTCATTTTTGCCACGAAATTACGGTGCGTCAGCACTAATCTTAATTATCTTTTGACGCAACAGATATACTTAAATCTGAATAATGTTTATATATTTTGAAAGAGGAAGCTTTGGCCTTTTTAGTAATTTGTGACTTTATATTTTATAATCTACGTTAAAGTTTGAGATGGATTTTTCATTTTTGCCACAATATTACGGAGCTCCAGCACTAATTTTAATTGTCTTTTAACGAAAGGGACATACTTATATCTGAATAACCTTTATATATCTTGAAAGGGGAAGCTTTCCAGTAATCTATGTCTTGTATTTTTTGTTGTGTTTTTATAATTTATAATGTACGATAAATTTGCGCTCGATTTTTTACGAAAGTACCGTGCGCCTGATGTTTTCATCACCTTTTGGCGTAACGGAGTTTCGTAAAAATAAATAAGCTTTATACACTTTGAAAGATGAAGCCTTGGCCTTTTCAGTAATGTAGGAATTGTAATTTAAAATTGTTCTAACGTTTTATAATCAACGTGAAATTTTCGTTTCTGCGCCGAAAATTTGGAGCGCAACCACATACTTTTGTCTAAATACGGAAGGCATATTCGTCCATCTGAGTAATATATACGTGGTTTGATAGAGGAAGCTTTGGCCTCTTCAGTAAGGCACGACCTGTATTTTTACTGTAGTTCTAACGTTTTATAATCAACGTGAAAATTTGCGATGAAATTCTCATTTTCCCACGAAATTACGATTCCTCTTTTCATTTTCTCGAAGAAGAAATATAATCTTTTCCCTTGTATCTTTGTGGAGCCTCGCGAGAAAAGCGGTCGTCCGCTTGTGAAAGAAATATGTCTCCTATATACTAAATACACACCAACCCACTTCAGATGCTTCTAAAAATCGCTTTTCAATTCACCAAGAATGCTTTCCTCTACGGCGATCCTTCAAAGACCTTCAACAACCGGCTTGTTCCGCTATTTGTATTGTTTGCAATGTATACCTATCAAATCCTTCCGTCCCCCAGAGACTCGAAACGGCGCGTTAAAATGAAAGGCTAACTCAAAACCGTAACATGACTGATATTTTAGTGAATCAATAGGTATGTTTTATCGATATTTAACATTAGGGAAAACTAAATAAAACAGCGCACTAAAATCAATTTTTGACGTAAATATATATTTTTATTGATTACAATAATAATAAATGCAATTTATGAACAATCTATAATAATAATAATAATACACAGTTTTTGTCTTTCGTATTCCACGGACCTATGCAGTTTCGATTTCTCAAATTGACCCATATAGTGCGTGTCGACGAGGAAACGGTCACACTCGGATATGATTCACGGTATCTTTTCAAAGACTTCGCTTACAAGAGATATGTTGACGATGATATAATGTAAATTTCATGCTGAATCCAATTACGCATGTGTACATTTTCTAAAACAATCGGGAAAGGACTTGTGAGCTGTGAGCTAATATGTAACTTTTAAAAGTTTTCAGTACTCTGTGTCTAAAATTTCATGATTAATACAACTCCATATCTCCGCTTCTAATGAAGGAAATGTAACCAATTTTTCTATTTGACTTCTGTAATGATTAAGAATGATGACTGCATAACTAAAACGTTTATATTATTTATAGAACGTCTTTTAAAAATCATAAATTTGTATTTTATTTGACTTGTTGTTAGCTAAAATTTCCAGTCAAGACATGGAAAAGTTGACATGAGACAAACTTTTTACCTAATGTGTTTAGATAGATGTATTCAGCGAATAAATGTTCAGTAATGTTTAAATGTTTTTAGAATAAGATTTCATGTCAATACATTTCATAGTTCTCGCGATTCCGAAAGTTAATATAAACCGTGAGCGCGCACCGGAAAATTATTTATTCGCTTCTACCGCAGCAATGTTTGTGCGCGACATATGATATTTTAAACGATACTGTTTAAAAAGTTCATCTTTTATGTATATTCACAAAAACTTTTATCAAAATAACAATAAAACATCAAAAGTTATGAATTTTTTAATATCTTCGCAAATTTTCTCTTTTACCTGTGTTTTAAAAAAACCTCATCCGGCGAATAAGGTAGGTTCTCATAAATCTCATCCGGGCTTCAGGGGTTAAGGTGTACTGATCTAAATCTCTGCTTTAGCCGATAGACTTTTCTCGCAGTTCCTCCAGAGACTCCCATCCAAGCTCTTCTATTAGGCTCGCGACACTACCTCGCCTACCATAACTACGTTTCACGTTTCGTTGAGTTTTCTCTAACTCCTCAATAAGGCTTATCTCGTAAGTGTACCATACTCTATACGAATACTCAGCGGTATAACTAGGAAAAATAACAAATCTCACCTGTCATTTTATCACATATCATATCTTTGAATGCGAAACGTTGACCATGAATGCAAGAATAGTCGAGTGCCTTCAAACAACACAGAGGAACATGGAGAGATTCATGTTAGGGATCACCAGATGAGACAAAAAAACGACTGGGTACGAAAGAAGACGGGAGTGTGTGACGTGTTAGAAGAGTAAAGGCGCTAAAGTGGCAGTGAGCGGGCCATATTGCTAGAAGAAATGACCAGCGTTGGACGTCCGGTGTTATCGAATGGATCCCAAGAAACATCATAACACCGAAAAGAAGACCGAAAGACAGATGGTTAAGTTTTTGGGGTCAACTTGGAAGAGGGAGGTAGCTGATAGAGAAAACTGGATGAGTTGTAAACTTATTTTGAAGAGAGGGTAATTATCTAGTTGAAGATATTTGAAAGATTTTCTAGGTTAAACAATGTCCGAATTTCCGTCGACTGAGATACATTCTGCGGTCGCCCATCAATCTAACACATTGAATAAACAATGAATTTGGTATTTCATTCTGTTCATGCTAAATCTTAGGGAAGATATGGGAATTATAGGGATTTCGGCAAAGGTCGTTCCGCCATTGTGGAACATCTCGTAACAATGCGTCAGAACCTATTGTTCCCGATGATTGCTGAAAAGTATTTCGAGAGAATAAAATCGTATAAAATCAAATTGGTTTACATCATGCAAGGTTTTATTTTCAAAGGCCGTTTCTAAGTAAGTAGTATGGTTCTCTCCTCTTCAAATCAATCTGCCGCACTTCCTTCTGGTTGCCTTTCTTTCTTTCTTTCTTTCTCTTTCTTTCTTTCTCTCCCTCACTCTCACTCTTTCCCCCCGACACACTTTAAGAGGCCATAACAGGTGCCACTTTGCCGTTTTCCGTCATTAACCGGGCGGAGCACCCAAGCCACGCCACGACCATTCGTAATCGGTTGCGCCACCCCTCCGCCACGCCCCCTCCTCCGCCTTTCCCTCATCATCGCCCTAGACCGCCATCTATACGGTGCGAGAGAACTCTCCGCTCATCCAACGGCATCCTGGATACGGCTATCCCGTTCGCGAGTGGGATAGGCGTCGAAGGGGGAGAGGGGGGAAGGGGGAAGAGGAGAGGGAGGAGGAGGGATGGGGAAGAAGGGAAAGAGAGAGAGAGAGAAGAGAGAAAGAGGAAAGGCGAATGCTCACTTAGCAGCCCTGGCGGGGACCTCCCGTGCGCTTTGGCTGCAAAGCCCCGAGGTATAATTTGTTTTCCATGGCGTTAATCCTTTTGGCAAGCCAATTCAGGAGACACGAGCGTAGAAGGGGCTTACGAGGTAGAAGGGGAAGGCCATGCCCACACTGCACACGTACCGAAAGCGCTCTTTGAAGTCGTGTGTGTTTTTTTTTTTTGGGTGAGAGAGAGAGAGAGAGGCCTCTACGCGAAGTACGCGTCGCGCGCTGCTCCTTTGTTCGTTTGCTGTGGCGGCGCCCTCATCGCCTCTCTTTTCCTCTCTCTCTCTCTCTCTTTAATGAGGGAAGGGGAATTGAAAAAACGTAGGAATCCGTAAGTTACCTTTCCTTCCGTTTTCGCCTTCGATTTAGACGTACATACGTTACCGCCAAACCGAGCTATGTGCTCTCTTTTTGTAGAAAGAAGCGATAAGCAGGCAGGTTCTGGAAAATGGCTGGAGGAGGGAAGGGGCAGTGGAGGAGGGTGGTGAAGGGGAAGTGGAGGGGGAGGGGAAATGGAAGGGATAGTGGAGGGGGGAGGGCAGGTGTAGTGGAGGGGAAGGAATAGTGGCTAGGTAGGGGTACTGGAGGGGGGAGGAGAAGGGGTGGTGGAGGGGGGAGGGATACTGGAAGGGAGAGGAAGGGGTGGTGGAGGGGAAGGGGAAGGGATAGTGGAGGGGGAGAGGAAGGGGGAGGCGAAGGGGGGGGAGGTGAGGAAAAAGGTGATTAGATGGGGAGGGGAAAGGGGGAGAGGAATGGAAGGGGGATTGGAGGGAGGGGAAACGAGCGGTGGATTTTAGCGATCGGCCGAATACAAAATCCCTCTCTCTCTCTCTGTTTGTTTGTACCTCAAGTATATTAGAGCGGCTGTTCGTGCCCTGAGCGACGCTGCTGCCCTCTCTCTCTTTTGCTCCTCTCTCTATGGTTCGCTTTCGAAAGGTTTTCGGAATTTCTGGGAATCCGTCTCTAAACCTTTTGTTCAGGTATTCTTCTTCTCTGTGTGCGCGCGTTCTCGAAAGGAGTGTTGACATTAACAAGCCGTCAAAAGGCCTCCCTCCCTCTCTCTCTCTCTTTTGGCGGACCAAAAGGAACGCACGTAGTAAACGTGGCAGTGATACGTAGTGCCTTTGTGAGATTCCATTCGCACGCGAAATGATGACGGGAATTTTTAGATTATGCACATATCGAGGCTGGAAGTTGTTTCTTTTTGCATTTTAAAAATAATCTATCGCGTGCAATAGAACGTTGCACATTTGTCCGGTAGTAAAAATGTAATTAATGTTGAGGAATGCGCAAAAAACTCCATCCATAAGCAAAATGACAATATTAATTCGGCCAACGATGTTGTATGACTACGCTTAGAAAAAGTAATTTGTTGTGAAATAGAGAATGTTTTTTGTACTTACAAACAGGGCCAGCCAGAGGTGCGGGCGAGCAGGGCTTCTTGGATTACTATACCGATCATATAATATCTATACATTACTTGCAAGTGAATAAATATGGGGTACCAATTTATATAGCGGAATAGACTTATAATATTGATATTATTCCTTTTATTTTTTTCATTATCAGTAATTTTTACATAGCGATGAATAAATTAACATGTACTTCGAAAATATCTCGACAAACATTTTCGGGGAGGGGGGCGCTGGAGTGCTATTTCGCCCGGGACGCCAAAATTCCTCGGGCAGCCTCTGTTTACTATATAATTCCCAAGAACGTCAATGATTTTATTTCTGATGACTGTGATAAATTAACGATAGCCATAAAAAATGAGAATTATTAAGCGACATCAAGATACGCATTTCCTTAGGAAATAGAATCGGAAATTGAAACATTATGGTCAAAATTAAGAACAATTTTGGTTTTTATTGTCCTCTGCTGTTATTATTAGGTAATGTATATAGATATTTTAGACTAATTTGCTTGTAGCTGTAACAGCAGAAAACTTACAAAACCAAATGGCTATACTTTGAAGAAAACGCTTCATTAAATTCACTCAGATGCCCGTGAGAGAAGGGAATTCCAGACAAAGACACTTTTACTCCAGTTTAATGTAGAAGGAAAGCTGTCGTCTCCAGATGTGCGACTGACCTGCAATGGAAAAACTTTATCAGAATGTGGAATGGAATCTAAGCATGAACAGGGGAGCCGCTCCGTCCCAAAGCTTCACTTTATCGAACTGCAGCGTTTTCTCGCTCAATAAAACGCGCAAGTTTTGGCTCTTAATATTATCTTACGTAATGCGCTCCGAAATGTATTGGCGCTGATCCCAGAAGTTAAATTTTGGCGAAGGATCCTAGATATGGAACAGCTGTGAGCGAGCTTTAATGCTTCACACCCCATTTAACATTATAATCATTTACCATAGTAAAATGTCTAAAAAGAAGCACAGTATTTTTATTAAGCGTTCTAACATAATCTGATATAAAAAAGCGCTTATCCCTTTCTTGGAGCGCAGCATGAAGTGAAATGATGGTGTTAAAGCATATGTTGATATCATGTTATAAACACTAACAAGAGTGCTTACAGCCTAATTTCAGTTTTGATTTAAAAATGTGTTTAAACAAGGGACGTAACACAATCGAAGACAACACGATATATTGCATAGTTTTATTTCTAAGAAAATAAATTTATATAGATTTATAAGTAAAAACTGGTTTGGGATTCAATAAAATGCCAATTCATAGGGTTTTTCACAGTGGTTAATTTTTTATTCGAATATGTGTCGTATTATGAACGAATTTGATATAATTTATTGAATTATAACATTTTCATTCGTATTTTTAATTAAATAACTGGATTATTGAAGCCTGATTTTTCCCGATTTGATAATACGTAATTTTGATTTAATAAATTTTTAGCAAATTTAAAATTTAAAACTAGTGCCAGAAATATTTAGAAATATTTGTATAATTAATGAGCAGTTAATTATTAAATTCTCTTGTTGAAGTAGAATTATTATTCTGCTTTTGTACAGCATTGAATTACAAGCATGTAACCTACCTTGATTTGGAAAGATAATAGGTTATTTTAGCTGACAATTATTAGGCAAATTAAAATGTCTTTAAGTTTATTCCTTCTAATGCATTAATACTGAAAATAAGGGATATTATACCTAAGATACGTACAACGGTCATGATAAATCAAGAGAAAACCCCAAAATTTATATATTATTAGTCAGCTCACATCTAAGGGACAAAAAATAATGAGGCCCGCACTATAATTTTCCTATTAAATTTCTTTGTTTTTTCGAAAGAGTTTCCTCCTATATATATATATATATATACTGCCGTTTCTGGTTTTTATTCACAATTTCCTCAGTCACAATTTCTTATCTCTTCTTATTTTCAATTACGAAAATTACTTCTGTTAGTACAGATCACCAAAACATTAGTAGATTAAAGGAATAAGTATCACATGTTTAATCCTTTCCAATTCCAACCCGCCACCTACTGGTTCGTTTTGTATTCCTCTACTCAAAATTATTAATCGCGCTGTTGCCCGTTCGTGCACGGCGAATTAAGGCGCTGCTGGTGATAATAGAGCTAATTGTCCTGCCCCCTCCCCCCCTCTCTCTCTCTGGCGCGCTTCTCTCGGATTTTCAGCAAGATTCCCCACGAGCGGCACGAGACGGTGATTTTCAGTTTAAAAAAATCTTTTTAAAACGAAGTTCCTCTTTTTCTCCTTGGAATCTCTCCGCTGTCATGATCCCTTCCTCCCTCGAGCCAGCTCCCTCTTCCCCCTCCCTCCCTCTTCCCTCTCATTCCATTGCCTCCCTCCATTCCTTCCTTCCTACCCCCTCTAACCCTCATCTCTCTTCGGTAAGACGACCGCCTCAAAAGCTCCAGGGTCACTATTTCTCCCTTTCTTTTTTTTTTAATGGCCGCGTTCTTCTTCGGTATTACGCCGAGTATTACACGCCCGACTGAACCTTTGGAACTGTGTTTTTTTCCACCTTTGGACAGACGAGAGGGCGTCTCGTCTTACACTCCCCTCCTCCTATCCCCTTTTCCCTGTTACGGCCTTATTCACTCTCTCATCCTTGCGATCTCTGCTTTCTTTAACACTCCGACTCGTTTTGTGATAGAAGATGAGCGCAGAATTGCCTAATCCATTTCGCTAAGTCCGCGTCGTTGTTGGGAGGGAAAACATAGGAAGATGCGCTCAAATGTGAAGAAAAACCGTTGATAAACGAGAATGAACGGTCATTACCGTTGATAATACGGTTTTCATGCTAAAAAAATTTATAGGTTTAAAAGATTAAATTTCAGACCTATCAGATTACTTATAGCAGCGTTTCGCAACCTTTTGAACTCCGCGGATCACTTCAGCAACCCTTTCAGGCCCTGCTGACCACCTCATTTCTTACATTAACCTACTTACTCTACTGTTTAAGAAAATGGGTTAGATAGTTTATTTCACCATTTTCAAATATATTACGTTTTTCTGTTTGAGGATGAGCTGATTATTCTTTTCCAAGAATTATTTTTAACATTTGCACTGGAGAATTTTTAAAAATATGAAATGTTTTGAAGACAAAACTCATAATAAGCATATTACAAAATGCCTTTTATTTCTAAACTATGGATGTAATATAGAAGGATTGTAATATACAAATAAAACATCTATTATTATAGGAACAAAAATGAATGTATTGTATGTATGCCTTAATGATAACCTTGGTGTTGAATATCCTGCATTATTACACTAATATTTGGAGCTAAGGAAGTCAGAGATAACCTTAACGTTGATTGCAGTTTTAAACGATTTCTGTCCATTGTTTTTGTAGCGACCACAGCTGAAAGTCCGGATTCACAATCAATTAAATACCAGTGATAGTGTAGAACGTGCTTAACCTTTTCCAAAACTTTCCAACTAAATATGGGGTGCGACCTAATAAAACTACATTTTTTTATACCTCCGCGGACCACCAACAAAACCTTCGCGGACCATTGGTTGGGAATCTCTGATCTATATAGATAAAATTTTCACCATTTCCGTAATAAGAGCCTTATATTCCCCATGATTTTATTCTAGGTTTATTAATACGAATTCTCGGATTGATAAAATATAAGACTCAAAGCGCGAGATGCTTAGAGGAACCACCACTCAAGAGAGGAAATTGGGAATGGCTGCTATAGTAGCTCAGAGAATGCTATTTATGAATCATGGACTGCATAAAAAGTACTAAGAATGGCATTTTGTGGTAAAAAGTAATATATAGCTACAGAGCTGGCCCGAGGTGCCGACAAGCATGGCAGCTGCAGTCCAAGTAATGGAGGCGCCAACACGATCATCTGTATTTATATTAATTGCAAGTGCATAAATATTGTATACCAATTTATATCGTGGACAGAAAAAATAGTGTAAAGATCAAATGCAACGAAATTATATATTATTTTGTAGTATAATGTGTCGTCATCTCACTCAGCACTAAAATGCGACATACGTTAAAGGGTTTAATATAATTCATTGGAAAAATATGAAGTTCATACTTTGCTCAACATCTTTCAGATGTATCGGATGAAATTACCTAAATAGTGTAGTCCTGTTACCGAGGGAAATTGAACATCCTAAACTGAGTCGATTTCTTCCGGAATCGTTACTAATTTCTGCTTATAATTATAGTAAACATTTAATTTCTCCAAATTCACCACCGATGCAGCTTGTGTCATCAAATCTGATGTATTTCGTCCAATTCTCTACTAAAGTAAATCTGAACCACACAATTCACAATATTCTTGAATTTAAGCCAGCTATCCATGTCAGTCCTCTCCTACCGCTTCGAATCTCCTAATGCTAAATCGTCTTCCACATAATCAGATCTCACGTACTTTTGTGTTCATGGTCGAGCCTTATTTGAATGATATATCGATACTAAAACACCATCTAATTGGGTGAAGCCAAGTGATAGATCCATGCATAAGGCGAACACTTAATTTTTTTTAAATTGATCTGTGAATCGTTTTGGTTATTACAACTCCGAGTTTTAATGTCTCTGCGATTAGCGAAAGGAGGGATTTTTCAAGATTTTTTTAAAGAGAAAGAAACATCCGCGTCCTCAGACGGAATACGTAATTAGTCCGCTACGAGATTTCAGTGGTAGAATACTTGCGCGGCAAGTGGAAAGCCCAGGTTTGATTACTTTTTTCTGATTTCAAATTATTCGTAAGATCCTATCTTATGCCATTCGCCAATGCATCTTCATTGTTTCATCAATGTAACAGGAATGGGGCTTTGTGTGGCAGCGAAGGCATCTCTGAGTTACTCGAATCGATCAAATGCCACGAAACCGAGGGTTAACAGAGGTAATTCCTGTAAAAATATTAAAACAAAACTTCAAAATTGAACGTTACTTGAAAATAATATTTGAGAGATCGTAGAGTAAAATGCGATTCCCAGAGATTGGCGGTTAGCGCACGTAACACTCTTATCAAATGGTGACGGAATATAGACCCCTGAAGATTATAGATCAATGTCAGAAATCTCTTTAGTTTTTTGAGATATCGAGGAAAGTATTGTGAGCTCTGCGGCGCGCGTTTTGAGGTAGTCGTTCTCTCTTTAACGAATGTCAACACGGTTTCAGGAAAGGTAAATCATGCAAAACTCAGCTCGGTCTTTTTATTGATTATATATAATATGCGGCAGGGATAAAAATACTCAGGCGGATGCCGTTATATAATTTTCAAGTGAAATCACTTTAAATCAAGCAGTCACTATTCATCTGAAAGTATTTTAAAGGGTAAAAGTCAGCAAACTAGTTGTTATAGAGCGCAATTAATTTCTATTGATGTTTTAACCGGTAACAATTGTGTAGACGTGACTATCATTTGTATTATTCCACCGAATATCTTGTCCTACTTATCTTGTAAATCGCTATTTTTCCTCACATTTATTCAAAATCAAAAAAATGTAACTTCATTAGCCAGCGGAAGCCACCGCTTTGATATAAAAATCGCATCGGTCATTTTCACGGCGCTATTTCTTTTGTTATATGGCGAATAACACATCCGTGCGTTAAGATTTTTTGTACTTGTCGGCAGATAAGTAGATTTTGAATGTATCATTCTCGCAAAAATAGATTAAATAAAAGAATTAATAACAACATTTTCCTCTTGGAAACCTTCCTTATTAACGAAAAGTGCAATCGCCATGATTTAACTATATTAAAACTAGAAGAATAGAAAGAATTCGTTTCCCGTGCAAAAATAGGTTGTTATGCTTCTCCAAATGTATGTTACATAAAATTATCATTAAAATTTAGTTATCTAATCACGTATGAAATTTTACCCATCCTCTCTCACTCTCCTCCAACCAATATTATATATTTCCTCCAAATTCCATTTTCTTCTTTTTATACAGAAAACCTGATTCTCGAATCCTCGTAGTCTTAAGATGGCGATTATTCAGCGAAACCGGCCATTGTGTGTAATGTGTTTTATATGGGAATAGCTCAGAATTACGTTAAAATTGTGTTGTTTTTATTTCCACTACTCCTCCTCCAACTCGCATTAAGATTAGAACTAATATAATATAGGTTTCAACTTTGAATAAATTTGGGACATTTAAGGACAGGAAACGATAATATCTCATATTGTTATAACAAATTAAAAGTTCTCGCTGATAATCTTTCGCAGAATATAATTGACAATAATCCCGAGATTATTCTCCAAGTTTGGGAATATATGAGATTTTCTTTTTTGTAGAAGAAATAGTATTTTTTATGTAGCTTCTGGCAGAATAAGCAGTTATGTATTTAAATTAAATTATTTAAAGTAAAATATTCATAGTTATTAGCTGATGAACTGTAATCATTGTTCTGTCAAATATTAGGACATGGATATGGCTAATCGCTTGCTAATGTAATTATAAGTGGAAATATTTGTTAACCATGCTGTTCTTTGTTCGTTGTTTTATTTAATTCCTATTGTTCTTATTTACAGTTATAACTATTTTCTTGACTCCGTTGCTGTTTTTCCACTAGTTTGATGGATGGCCATATTTTACTGATCATACTCAAACGAAAGATATCATAAAACCGGGATTTTTAAAATGTGTATGTAATAGGAATGGATACTGAAATTGATATAAACGAAGTATGCGCCAAGCAGATTCTGCAGCAATCCTAAAAAATTCACACAGAATAATCTTTCTCAAAAACTCTCAGAGAATAATCTTTTTGAGTATATTCTCAGAATATTCTCGTTCTCGGGGAATATTTTTTTGGGAATATTCTCTCTTCGCACTTAGTTATTCCATAAATTGGTCTCTATAGCTCAGCCACGGTTCAAAATTAGATTTTTTTCTTGTAAATATTAAACAGTAAAATCCGTTTATGGTGAACCTCCGCAGACTGAAAATCAAACGTTATTTTTTTTTAAAAAAACAGCGTCTGATTCTCGATCTATTTAGGAGGGAACTGAATTTTCGAAATTAGTTGCGTAATTATTATTAGATGACTCCATGATTGATAGGAGGTTTTTTTATTTCAAAGTCAGTCAAGATGCAATTAAATATTTTTATGGTGTAGCTACCTAAAAAAAGTTATGAAATTATATTTATTAAGATATGAGAATGGCGAGTTTTAAAAGGCCGGAGATTATATAACCTTTCCATTCTCCGTGTTCAAAGTCGTATTAAGTTTTATCTTCATCCGAAATTCGTGAAAGGGCCTACTATATCTGGACATAAAAATTCTTTGAACGCGAAAAGGTGATTATGTATCGGAAATACTCCGGTTACCGCTTTCCGTGTCGGTGGACAACTTGTGCCTGGTATTATTAATTCCACCCAAGGAAAACTTTCGGACATTTTTTCCCACTTGAGATAAGTTGAATGAAAAACTTTTACCCTCTATCACCATTTCAAATATAGCAAAATCGAAAAAATCGATGTAATTGTCTACGTTTTTTTATGCTCCTAGTGACGTAAATTTTATTCGTTTCACGGCGTTCTAAGTCACGCTCAATTTATATGTGGGCGCGAAGTGGAAAAAAATGTGTAAAGAGCGTGGATGGAAGATTTTTTATGCTTATTAATTGCAATACAGATTTGATTTCTCGGGACAAAATCGATAATGAGAAAGTTAATGTAAAGTACGTAGATAAAAACGGCTGCTAAATGGAGAATTGCGGACCGACTTATCCAGGAAATGTTACAACCACGCAAGCTGCCGCATTTCGTCCTGCTGCTGCAGGCAATGATTCGATCCCTCTACCAGAGAGACAATTTCACAACTTTGCTTCCGGATTTTTTTTCATATTACGTCAATAACGTGTCTTTCGCATCTTATTACTTGTGTGTTAGTACAAAAGCTGTTCATAAACAATCTTTTAAACTCTTTCCCCAGTGAGTGAGATTAGAAAGGCGTGAGTTACAGAGGAGTGAACAAATTTGGGCTGCCCCCTTTCGGCCTTAACCGCCTGCTCGCAACGGTGATTACTGACAATAACTTTCATTCATTTATCAGTTGTGATTCTGTCTTCATGGGTTGGAGATAGGCATAAATTAGTCGGACTTCAGTTTTATTATTGATCACCTTACATATGCTTATTTTAAAATGAATGTATTCTAAAATATTTATACGTAAGTTAAAAATAATGCATTCAAAATATTACTTTTATTGTAGCAGCAACATGAAAGTCAATCATTAGTTACCATACGCAATTAATAGATGCTAAGATTATAAATTTCCTAATCAAATGCGCATAATTTCTTGTTGTTCTTGAGATTAGGTCCATGAAATTGACATGTGACTAGCCCCTTTCAACGCGTAAGGCATTAACTATATGTGTATATATATATAGTGTTTTTCGTGTGTCCTCAGCACCCCCAGTGGCTCTCCGATATAGGTAAGTGTCCACTGGGCTTCCTCCAACAACCTGTTGCCACCTTTATTATTACCTTTCCTTTTCTTTAAGCATATATATATATATATATATATATATATACACATATATACACACACACATATATATAATATATCATTTGCGGTTGCATAAGGAGTGTATGGAAAACCAAATTTAAACATGAATAATCACGGACCTGTCAACGGACAGACTACCTATGATAATGAAGGACGCTTACCGTCTTTCATTCCACTCCCCAAAGTGTTTTTCATCATTGGCGCTTGAACATTTTATACCTAAATAAATTTGGACCTTGTGATAGAAGATTGTATCAATCATAAGATAAACTCCGAGTTCCCTCCCTCTTCCCTTTCCTCTGCGTTCTTCCTCTCTCTTTTTCCTCTCCGGTCTTCCTCTCTCTCTCTCCTCTCCTTTCTTCCTCTCTCTCTTTCTACTCTCCTATCCTATTCCTCGCGTAGAGCTTTACTGTCTCCAACTACTTCTCAACAATTCTTCTTCGAAACATTTCCCCTCTCCAATCCTTTCTCTCCTATCCACTTCCATTTCCATTCGATGGGATCACTACCTCTTCCTTAAACCGTGCCTTGCATCCTCTATATTTCCAGATACATTTACATCATCGCGCATGAATATTCATCGAGATTCTCGGAAAACTCGTCAGATGGCTCCTTCCATTTTCTGCTTGCTTTTTTATCATATCTCAGTTATTATCCGAATCGATGAGCATATAGACATCGGGTCAGTGTGTTTATCTACCTCCTTATTTTTACAGCAGCTCCTTGCTTCAAATGCACATATTCTACTCGAAACACGTATCATTAGACGCGGAAGTAGGTAAATTGCGGAGAAGTACGATATCTTAACCGACTTGAGGAAGGTTGGTGGGAAAAGGGAACCTGTAAATTGCGGACTAACCGGTGCAAACAATAGGTATGGAAAATCCAATTGGGAGTCATAGGGAATCCCAATTAGGTAGACTAGTGAATTTCTGTCATTCGTGCATCAGTTCCCGTGCAGCGTTATACTGTGTTTCTAGTTCAGTGATGGAAATTCGTAAATCAGTTTCCGAAAAAGGAAAGTATTTGTTGATTGTGGACGGGTTCACGTTTTTTAAGAAGAAACTTCTGAAAAGTGGCGAGGTTTTCTGAACTTATACGTACATTGAAATCGTGTAGAGATAAAATATTTTCATTGGGAGATGTCATAATATCGCGAAGTGATACAAACGTGAAAGAGTTAAACAGAAAAATTGTGAGCAATACCGCAAAGAGGAAAGCGAAAGAGGATTTGTCTCAGCGGCCATCAAAAATCATGAATGTAGCGATCAATGAGAACCAAAATGCTTTGGAAACTATCTACAAAATTGTACTACAAATCTGCCAGTCCTAAGTCTGGAAGCAGTGGGAAGGGAATCTTTCCGCACTCCGTTATTTATAGATGGGTTTTCAAAGAGCCGGTCCGCAATTTACACGTGGTATTAGCTTGGTGCGCAATTTACCTACGCCCATCAGACCTCGCCGCCGCATTTTCCAGTGTAAGAAATGCATCATCATATCAGGATAAAACGAACATTAAAATATTGTCCTCTGATCCTTTCCTTTCGCGTGTCGGACAACATCAGACTTTGGCATTTTTCCGTTGAGGTCCTGTGTCGCCACCTTTTCTTTATAAACATAAATCGAAAATAATTAGCAAACAAAAATATATAATTAATGCGATATCTCGGCCTTTTACTGTAAAGTTTCGTAAATACACAAAGGCATTATGAACTAGAAGACTCGCTTAGGCTTACCTCAGAGGGCATTACCTAAAATAAGTCATTAATGGTAAATTTAACGCCGGGTCACGACGTAACGGCGCGCGTGCCTCTCAGGAGAGGTCGTTCCAGCTGACCTTGCTCGACTCAATAGGCTAATTTTTATGAAACACTTCCTCCACATAAAATCGCATCGATCGGTGCGAATGAATTTCTATAAGGGGTTCCGTGATCTATACCGCGCGATAAAAACGTGATTTTTGAGGCGGTTGTCAGAAAATAGTCTCCGATCATATTATATGCGAGAGAACGCGAAAAATGTAAACTTGGACTCCCAATCCGCTCGCTGGAATCCCCAAATACCGCAAGTAAAAATTTTGGATTCGGAGGAGGAGAACGTCAGGTCACAGTAGCGCCTCTCCTTCTTTTAAAACTCCCAAAGAACTCCGACCACGCAATTCCACGCCCCTTAAAATCTTATCTATGCCTTCCGTCACGCAGCCTCGACGAGGTCACACACAAGCTCACGACCCCCGCGGAGGAAGGGAGATTCTTATCGCCACTCCAATGCGGCTCGCGACGGCCACCCTCGTGCCCACCGATTAGGCTTCCCCCTTCCGCCCCTCCTCCTGTTCCCCCCCCCCGTTTCCGCCCCACACACCTTCCGCCCCCTTCTTCCCTGCCTCCTCCTACACGACCGCAAACATGACCGCCGAACTCGGGTCCGCAAAGCGATAAACATGTAAGAGAGGCAGTGAGATGGAGAGATAGTTGGCTTCTCGAGGGGAAGGGAATAGCGCCTAGGAGAAGGACAGGGGGAGAAGGTGCGTGTGTGCCTGTACATGTTTGTGCTCCCATTTGGATTCGAAAGTGAGGTTTAGGATGTGGTTGTAGACGCAGAGGGACTTTAAGGTTGATTCCTATCTCCCTCTCTCTTCACACAGACACACACGTGTACATACACACACACACACACACACACTTACATGCACGCAGACACACGGGCGCGAGCGCGTATTTGGCTGAGTAAACTACCATTATTTTTCTTGAAACATTAAATGTAGTAATTCAGTTAATCAACTGAATAACTATTCAAACTCAGTAACACTAATTAGGATTCATTACTTTAAATATAATATCCCAAAATTCTATTTATATCCTAGGTAATTAAATAGACTGACGAAGCTCAATACTTGGTATTTTACAGCGGCGAAGTTTTCATTAGTGAGTTTATAAATGTAAGCAATTTTTTTTCATTATAAAATGACAGAATATTATTTTTCGGCATTACTGCCGCAATATCCTTTATCCAATACCTTGTTAGGAATAGTTCGATCGCTTCTCTCGCTGATTTGTGAGAATTTTAAACATCACGACATATTTTCAGCAATATTCGCATTTCGTTACACATTGCGTCTTACAGAGGTCGTTAAATGAAAATGTTTCTTGCTACTTCAGCCTCCGTTAGACCGCAGCTATTCCGACGCATATTACTTTGTGTCGGCGCATTCGGGAGCACGGTGCGTACAAATTTAGCAGTAAGGTTCCGAGGAGGTTTCTGAATTGATAGACAGTATTCTGCGACATTTAGCTGTGTCGTAAGACTTATTAAAAATCTATCTTTATTCTGTAAATATTAATGAAATAATGATAGCTGGGTGAGAAAGAGAAAAATATGGATTGTAAAAACACAGTTATCGATTATTGTTCATAAAATCACCGGGGTAAGAATATTACCAATCCTTCATTTGAATGGAATGCTATAAAAAAGACTTTTGTTAAGTTTTTCACAGAAAAAAATATTAGAGAACCTAAATAAATGGGCTGGGTAACTTATACTTTTTAGGCGCGTTTCGCCTTCAGCGTGAGCGCCTATTATCTGTCCGTCCGCATGTTCGTTCTTGGCTTCTACCGAACGGATTTTCATAACATTTGATATTAAGGAATTTTATCAAAGATAATATGAAATTCGCCAAAATGAATCACGTAAGCCAATCAGGGATACCACTTTACTGGTGATAAAAATAAACATTCCGTCATCTCGTAAAATAGTGCTCATATCAAAATATTTTTTAAAAAACCTTGTAGAACCGGTAAATTAGAGTATTTCTTTTCCTATACATGTTTATCGTAGGAGTAGCCGTTATCAAGAAAATCGAACAAGAATGTCTTAATTCGAGTTGAACTTTGAAAATTTCTTGCAAAGTTACTTCTTCATTGTTGCTAACAATAACAATCTCACAAACAAACGTTTAATTTACTTACGTGTGCATGCAATATTTTTTTAAATAGGAAGAAAATGGATTATTTATGATAAAGGAAAGAACTTTAAACTGTTATTTCCCTCGTGTAAAGGTATATCATTCCTTTCTAATACTCCATTGCACGAAACGCGCCCATTTGTGATCCGTTGTACACTTTCCTAACTTGTTATACATTAGGATTAACATGTTAAGCTTTAATATATATATGTATTAGTAATTAAAAGAAAAAAATTCAAAATTGTATATTAACGTTCCATTGTAATATTTGTCATGCGATGTTTATTGAATTTACACCGTATTTTTCAAATATTTGACTGTCGAATTTATGAACTGAATATTCATTCCACAACACTTAACCTGTCTTATGTCACGCTGCATACTATTTTCTCCTGTTTGTAACAATTTTCAACATTTAATTTCCAAATCCATAAATACCCTATTACAGTGGCTCGGAGGCACGACATCTTTTTGGCGCCCCTAAGGGGGGGAGGGTTTTATTCCTAGTCTAGCCCATATGACCTTTTTTTCTTGCCGCCAAGTTCCAGGGGGAAGGGTTTACGGGGTCTTCTGTACTTAATTTAGCGTGTTTGCGTCTTTAAGCAATTCCCTGTTTTGATACCCCATGCAAAAACCATATTTGAATGGGAAATTGGTGCGAGTAAGACTAGATGGCAGAAGACGCCTCAACTCAATTGCAAACCCCCATGACCCGTCGGCACAACATCGTTTACAAGATCCAGTCTAAGGAAATATATAGGCAAAACATGAGTGTAACACAAAGCTAAAAGAATGAGCGATAACCCCTAAGACTTCGAGTGAGACATGAAGAGGTGGCAACCTGAGTTGTCACCTCAAATTCGTCAATGACCCGAAGATTGTCATATGTGAAAAAATTGAAGTATGTTTACTGTTTTTAATTGTTTAACAGAAAAGTGATAATTTTCATAGAAAGGTGAATATGATGAGCCATATTTTGTCGCTCTATCACGCAATTTGGCGGCTCCCTCGAACACCAGCGAAAGATTGCAGTGGTACCTACTTTACATCAGCGCCGCCAATCCAAAATCACCGAATAAATGTAGTAATCAGAGCTACGAGCCATTCGCTGAGATTCAGAATTTGACGTTACCATAGATATCGTGGTAGCAAATACACGTAATGCGAGTCACCCACAAAGTTTTAGCTGCTGATGCGATAAGATTTTTTCCGTGCGTGTTTCAAAAATTAGACGTGTTTCTTCTTAAGATTCTAAAGGCTCCTGTGTTTCCAAACTAAAAAGAAATGTAACATAGAGGCCCTCGAGACTGTTTACTTCATAGAGAGCATTCTGACTTATGATATAGCATGGGTTTGGGATTAGACTTAGGACAAAACCCAAGCGATAGCTATGGTCTGTAATAAGCACCATCAGTTTTTAGGCCTCCTAAAGCGTATTTTCAAAACATTGTAGCTCATCTTGCTGCCTTGAACTGTGGAGTGTCTAGGGTGATCACATAAGATTGACTCTTTTAAGAGACAGATTCTTAAAACAAACCGAACTATTAAAAAAATTTCGGAATTTTTTTTACTTTGAAATTAAGACAAAAAGTATTCTTTGGAAGTCTATATATAAGAAAAAATATTTCTTACAAACAAACCTACAAAAGATAAACGCCTAGCAAAGAAAAAGAAAAAATCAATTATTCTTAAATAATAAAACTAAATTGCACTCAAAACTAAGAACATATTCAGAGAGAATAGTTTTCGTCCCAGTAAGAAATAAACAATATATCTCATACGATTTTTTTCGCTTCAGAAGATCTTCATTAGTAAGAACATAATTATAAAAGTCTTTACAAGAAAGATATGTAGTTGCTTTTCACCTGCAGCTCTGGTTTTACTGAACATCTGTCAAATCTGTTCCTATTGTCATTCCATTTATTAAGACATAAATAAAATATTCTTTCCACAAGAGCTTTAGAACCTGGTACTGACTTAATAATTTGCATCAGCTTACGAAATTATTTTTTCGCAAGAAGATTTTAAAGTCCCATTCCATTTATATAGGAGAGATGAAATCTTCTTTGTAACTTTTCGTAAAAGTTGGTTCATTTTTGTAAACTCTTCATACATTACATTACATTAATTAAGTGCTCGAAATGGAAAATATTACGAAACGGAACTTCCGGGAAGAAAATATTACAATTCGGAACTAAACGCCGATATTTTTGATACATGTACGGTCTAGGTTTGTTCCGGCTCATTCCGAGCACTGCATTAATTACCTTAAAATACGGGACATGTGATCAATATATTTATTTTCGTAAAAAAAAACACGGGACAAAGTGCGTCCCGTGTTGATTTCACACGGGACGCGGGACATTTGAGGAAAAAATGGCCGAAAAACGGGACGTCCCGGAAAATACGGGGCACGTGGGCACTCTGGTCCGTGTGAATTTTACCTTTAACCCGGAGACTAGTCCCAAAACCCGGAGACTCCGGATTAAATCCGGAGAGGTGGCCACCCGAAGCGGGACTTCACATATATATTTTGTAAATATTTTTCTCTGACCCGCTTACGATTGCCACTTCTTAAGTTTCAGGGATCATCTAAACGTAAACAAGCTACGGCATCACTATATGCTAAAGATAAATACGAGGGCGATCTCGGGCCAGTTCCCAGAAACATTTTTATAACTCGCGCCTCCTTTGTCTTAATCCGTTAGGATATTAAGTTCAGGGCCTATGGGTGCAAGGGGTGCATGGCACCCGGGCGGCAACATATTAGGGGCGGAAATTCACGGGCGGAGGCAAAAACCTCTCTTAAGTTTGTGTTTTTCACAATTTATTTCTTAAACTAGTGTATAGGCCGTCAAAGATTACGGGAGTAAATATTTGATCGATCAAGCTTTTTATGGAGATCAAATTGGCATCAGAAACATAAATTGTATTGAAAGTCATTTCCCTCTTCTCTACCTCCCTCTCCCCTCTCTCTCTCTCTCTCTGATATTAAAAGCATTCAAAGCACGTTTATACCCATAAGGATTTAAATAACAATATGATATCGAGGTCTAACAATGGAATTGGTAGGCAAAGCAACATCCTCTTAAAATGGCTATATTTCCTCAAACTGTGTGAATTAAACGTTTAAATTGAGCGATTTCGAACTGTAGGCGGAAAAAGACGAACGGAATAACAACCTTTATAATGTTTTCTTCAAAATTCTTTACCTACGAAGTTTGTAGGTCAATTCTTTCTAATTTTAATGTAAAAAAGAATAAAAACCTGCGCTTCGAAAAGTTCATTTTTATGTGTAATTACGTGCTACCTTATTGGAAATGGAAATTATCCCCTGGAGTCAAACCCGGGTCTTTGATCTCGAGTTGGATTCATTAAAACGTTTTGTTATTATATCATAATGCTATCCTGAAAATTTCATCAAATTTGGTTCAGTCGTTAGCGAGATAATAAGCTTCAAAGAGCGTTACTGACAGAGTGACTCAAGCAAATTATAAGGTAAGATTAAATACAACTTTTAATCTAAAAATCGAAAAAAATCTGGCGCAGGATGCTTTTATAAGTCCGTAAGGAGAGGCATAAACTGCGGGAAAATATGCCCGGCGCGGGCCTGATTACGTTACTCCGCGACCTCCTGGCGGATCTGCTTTCACCGATAAAAATCGGTCAGTGAGTTTGCGCCCCTTAAGCCCTGCGCTTGGGGGCAATTGCCCCCTCTGGCCCCCCTCCCCTTGCTACGCCCCTGCCCCATGATACATTTTAAGCTATGCTATTAATCGCTTGGTAGAAAACTTAGTATTTTGTCCAAAACCTTAATTATAATGGTTGGAAAATTATTATAATATTCGATGTTGGTCATAAAATATTAGGTTTATAATGAATTGGTATTAAGCATCAAAATTTCATGTTTTTAACTGCTGTCTCGTGGATGAATGCATAGAAGTTAGTGAATATTCTAACGTGAAACCTTAAACGTGTACCGTTACCAATAACTGAGAAAAATAACGCAGAGTCGAAAGAAGAAATACTTCTTGAATTACCGACAAATAAACACGTAAGTTGGTTTTAAAATCCGCTTTAATGTTCAGTAATTTTATCGGATTTAAAGTTAACGACAATACTCTCGGTGCTAAAATCGATGTCCTGATCCTTAAAAAACATCCGCAGTCAGCGTATCGCGCAGCAAATCTTCGCGTGATTTCTTGGAGCTCGTGTGCTTTCAAAAGTCACGGGAGAGGATTTTGTGGCGCGAGTCAATTCCTCGAAAAAAAAAAGAAAGGATCGGTCATCGCCATTGGAAGGTAAGGCGCTATCAGGATGGTCTTCGAGTCATTTTAACCACACCCTAAATCTGTCCTCGTGAGCGAAAGGAGTCGAGGTCATAGAAGGGTCGACGTCGGTCCTTCCAACGCGACCTCTCTGCAAACGGGCGTCGCTCCAGATAAATCGGACCCGATAAGGGCCAAGTCCAACGTTTAGACGAAGGGTGCGAAGGGGGAGCTAAAGAGAAGGGAGATGAAAGTGGAAAGGAGAGAGAGAGAAGGAGGAAGAAGTAAGGAAAGGAGTGGGGAGGGAGGGAGGGGGGTCGATCTCCCCTCTCCGACTTCGTGATAACGGTTTTTATCTTGGCGTTTGTGCTGGGACATTTCCTTATCTGGAAATCTTCATTTCGGTAATAGAGGGAGAGAGAGAGAGATTTATTCGTGGGCGCCGAGAAAGCGCAAATTGCCGGTGCGAACTCGATGCGACTCGCGAAGGAAAATAATAATAAAAAAAATGAACGAAACGACGGCAATATTTTTCAAACTTTTAAAAATTTCAAGATTGATATGGAGCATGCAAATCACTCCGCCTCGTTATCTCCATCTTTTCGAGTGACCTGTCCAACGTTTTCAGCGAGAAATTCCAACGCTCGAGTTTATTTTCGCGGCCGCATTCGGTATTTGTTTATAAAAAATGCAGAATGCGGCAGAACGATGTCGAAATAGAATAAATGACTTCTTCGTGAACGAAAAACTGACAAAATATGTTCGCGTGCTCCCTTCCTGCGGAATATATGATTTCGTTAACATCCGTAGATAAATATACAACTGAAGAGGTAATATTGCGCAGAATTTATAGTCGATTGGGAAATGTATCGAGGCTAGCTATTACAGTCATTATAAGCTGATAACGATCAATTTTGAAGGTTAATGGAGAAATACTTTTCTGATTTCAGAACTAGAATACTATATGATTAAGTTTGCGGTTACAAAAATTAATATAATTACAAAACATGCATCATCGTTAAATTTATAATTATTTATGAAACCTTGTTTTAATTACTGCAATAACTTCCTTCTAAAATATGATAAAAAATTGTCATTTCCAAAAATCCAATATTTATTCACGGAAAATCCTCGCAGAATATATGACGTAATGTCGCAAATACGAATAATATTAAAACGAAAAAATTTAAACACAAAAATAATAATTTTTAGAAATTATGTAAATACGTGTATGATAGATACCCTATCAAATTATTGGAGCGAGAATCTGCGGGGACGACACGACGATGTGCGCCTGCGCCGTTATGTTTACATGTATGTACACATATCCATGCGCGCGAGCACACAAACACACGTATTAAAAAAATCTGAATATCGCGGCAAACTCGACACGCTCCACCAAATCGCCATTCAAAATTTTTTCGCAATGTTTTTCGCGGAAAAATCCGCAGCGAAAATATAGCGACTTAAAAAAAATCGGGTCAGGGTGAAAGAAGGGCGGCGGAGAGTGTTGGAGGAGGGAAGAGGGAGGGAGGGAGAGAGGGGGCAAAGAGCGCCCGAAGGGGAACCGAGGATCGAATTAGAATGCACCCATGTGTGGCCGCACGATTAGGTTACTTACGCGAGGGCCCACCAGAGGGCCAGGCAATTAACGCTGCTCGATGAGGACGTGACGCGGCGAGTCAATCTTCGTGCGATTTTTTGCCCTTCCCGTCTCCCTCTCTCTCTCTCTCTCTCTCTCTCTCTCTCTCTCTCTCTCTCTCTCTCTCTCTCTCTCTCTCTCTCTCTCTCTCTCTCTCTCTCTCTCTCTCTCTCTCTCTCTCTCTCTCTCTCTCTCTCTCTCTCTCTCTCCCCCTCTCCTCGTGGTTCCTCGTTAAAAAGATTCTTCATTTTTTCCACCTGCGATGGCCGAGAGGGAGAAGGAGAGAGAGAGGGAGGGAGAAGGGAGAGGCGGTGTGGAGAGAGAGAGAGAACATGGGGCGTGGAAGCAGATATGAAAGGGGCAGAACGGCGCTTCACTCGCCCCACTCCATCACCCGATCGACAACGCCCACACACACACACACACACAGAACGGAAGCCCACGCCACCGAGAGTGTGTGCTCGCGCGGGTGTTTTTACCATCCACACCGCTTCTTCTGATCCAATGCGCGCCAATAGTCGCGACCGAAGCGGAAAATAAGTCCTTTTGCTCGAAGTAATGCCGTAGCGTGTGGAAGGAGCGGAATAATTTGTTAAAAAATCGAATTTTTTGAAACGTGAAGACATCGGAAACATTCTGGTGCTCCGATTCAAACGTAATCAGATTTGCGATCACGTACGTATTTGTAAACGCGAAAATTTTCAGGAAACACTTTTGGAGGGATTTTATGAAAAGGTAACAGTAGAATGACACCGAGTGTAACGAATTTTCGTTTTATTTATATGAAATTTGCCTCCTATTTTTTTATATGGGAATTTCCGCGCTGGATCTTTGATAAATGTGATTACATTCATAGATCATTATCGGTCCGTTTCTTCGGCCAAAAAGGGTTCGAAGAATGATTGGATGGGAAAATCGGGGTGAGAGATAGAAAGAAGAAATGATGGAGTGTGAGGGAGAGAGTGGGAGTGGAGGAAGAGAGGGTGGGCGGGAAGGAGTGGAAAGTGTGGAGAGACAGGGGGGGGGGGAAGAGGGGAAGGAGAAGGGGGAAAGAGAAGGGGAGGGGGAGGGGAGGGGTAAGGAGGGGAAGGAGAAGAGGAAAGGAAGGGGAAGTGAGAGTGAGGGGAAGGATGGGGCGGGTGGAAAGGAGGAGAAAGTGTGGAGAGACAGGGAGGAGAAAGAGGGGAAGGAGAAGGGGGGAAAGAAGTGGGAGGGGTAAGGAGGGGAAGGAGAAGAGGAAAGGAAGGGAAAGTGAGAGGGAGGGGAACGATTGGGGGGGTGGAAGGGAGGAGAAAGTGTGGAGAGACAGGGAGGGAAAAGAGGGGAAGGAAAATGGGGAAAGAAGACGGAGTGAGAGAGAGGAGTGGGAGTAGAGTATGAAGAAGGGTGGGTGGGAGGGAGGGGCACGAGAAGAAGAAGAAGGGGGAGTGAGACTGGAGAGTGAGAGAGAGAGGGGGGGGATAAGAGGGGTTGGGTGGAAGGTAGGAGAAAGTGTGGAGAGACAGGGAGGGGAAAGAGGAGAAGGAGAAGCGTGAGAAGATGGGGAAGTGGGAGGGAGGTGGAAGGAGAGACTCGTTGGGAACTTCCTCACAACGCCGAAACGCCCTCCAAAGCCGTAGTCTTTCCTAATGGAATACCAGAGAGAGGGTGAATGCTGAATCCTGAAGCTGGAGAAATGAGAAATGGAAGAATGGTTAAGCTGGAAGATAAAGAGAGAGATTGGGAGGGAAGAGAAACGGATAAGAGAATGTCTCTCTCCCTCTCCCTCTCTCTCTCTGGATTCTGGGAGAGGCGAGGCGATTCCTCTCGGCCATAGTCGACCTTCCACCGCTCATAGGCTCGCTTCCAAGGTTAGTTCTTGAATCTCGTCAACTACTCGAGTTATCTCCTTCCGTCGCAATCCGCGCCCCCGCAAAACAAACGAATCCCGCCTGGGCGACGACTCTCTCAGCGCCAGTTGAGAGTGAAAGGATGAGATGGAATTAGGGAGAGAGAGAGAAAGACGCATAAGAGAAGGGATATGAGGCAGAGAAGGATAGAGAGGGATGGATGGGAGGTGTAAAGATAGGGATTGGAGGTAGTAGAGTAGGAAGGATTTGAGGCAGACGGAGTGCAGATATGGGAGTGAGGCGGTTTCGTACGAGTTTGGATTTACAATCGGATGGAGTCACTCCCACTACGAGTGACACGTGATCGGGTCAACGAAGGGAGATTTCGCGGGGAAAACTTGAAGAAAAGGAGAGAGAGAGAGAGAGAGAGGCACCGTATATATTTGAAAGATAATATGACAGTATTCTGGAGACCCCTTGAGGAACTCGTGAATCCTTTTGTAATTGTAGGCGAGGAAACCTCGGTTCCCATCTGCCCTCCCCTCTTTCTCCTCTTCCCGTCCTGTATCTTATCCTTTACGTACGCTTCTCACTACGTTCTCTTTTAACGCCTGCGATAATCACTCGATTAGCCTTTTCTTTCGTCATCATTGCAACGAAAAAAACCTTTAGTTAGAAAGTGGCAATATTTTTAAATTTTTAATTTTAAAGAGATTTGGAGGCAAACAGTTTTCGTCTATCCATTAAAAAAATAATAAAAGCACGTCTATCTAATCCAAAAGCTCCAAATGAGAGAAGGGAACTCAGCACGTGGACAAAATTTGACTGACAAATAGCACTTCCTCTCTTATCTTAATATGGAAGCACAGATCTCAATTTAATTATCTAAGTTATTCCTTTCTTCAGTACTCGACTAAGTAAAAGAGCAGTTTTTCATTATTGCACCGTTTTTTCTGAGTCAAAAAGAAAATCTGAGCCCGAATTTTTGTATGCACACCATTATTAGCTGTCACCAGACGTATACACGCGCGAACCGAAGAGTCAATAAAACTTTAAAGGTTTTTAAATCACATTTTAAGAGAATACTGCTAATTACGATAAAAATCATGTGTATAAATGCCATAATGGGACCATTCTTCCTTACCACTCCATCCATAAATGTTGATATGGAATCCGCCGAGGATTACAGAATATCTGACGATCACGGCCCTATGTCGTATGCACAGCCTGGTTCGATTCGACAAAAATAGTATTTAAATCAAGTAATAAATTAACCAGACTCAACAGTTCGATTAAAGATGCGAATATAATTAGATCGGATCAAACAGATCTCAGGAGAAAAACTTCTACTGCCCTCAAAGTTGTCAGACTGACAGAATTAACATCACGAAGATCTAATATGGAAATTCAGCTGGTGTGTCATTAGATCGCAAACGTATTTAATGAGAATATGCAGCTGCAGTGGTGCCTCTTAGAAACCGAATTCCTTAAAACAATATTGTCAGTCTTCGACGAAGTAGTAAAACCATGACCTAGTTTCAGGATTAAAAACAAACTACATTTCCCATTCGTGAAATAGCAGCTTTCTTCCTCAACGTCTATTTGCTCCTCTCCGATATCTACATTCTGCAAGTATGAGCTGCGATGTCTATTCTCCGTTTTAATCTCTGCAGTCCCTGGTTGTTCCGGGATTAAGAACAGTTTCCGTATCCGTGATGCAGCTTCGCGTAAACCGAGAAGCATTCCATCGTTCCATTTAAAAAAAAAAGGAGTGATGGCGCGGGGTAAAATACTACTACAATGTATTTTGCAAGGTGGCCATAAAATGATAACTGCACTTCGTCTCCTCAATACCTTACTGGAAACGGTCGAACTTAAGATTAAGTAATGTCTACTCTGTTGTTGTCTTTTTACCGGAGACAATAGATCAATTGTATATGCTTGGGGTAATAATTAGCTAAGCCACAACTTACTTTAGTAAATTTCTATAATATTTTTGTGTTGTTTTAGTTCTCTTGTTTAAGTCCTCTTCTATATATGTACTCTCATTAGTAATAAGTTTCTGTTAATGTTTTGTGTAGTTTGGCGATTTTCTTTAATACTTTTGTGGAATTTTAATATCGAGAGAATATTTATTTAATTTAATATCGCTCATTAAGAAAGGATCAGATGGTTTTTAAAATCATTGGAAGAAGACGAATGGATTGTGTTAAGCGATAGCGACTCCGCATTGGGATGCACGAAAAACATTTTAACAGTAAAATTTATCAAAGTGCAGATAAAGATATAGAGTTGAATTCCGAAGAAGCCTCATCACAAATGAAGGTTCTTGATTAGTTTACAGGGAAATACAGAACCAAGTGGCAAGAAAGCAAACCCTCGTGAAATATTATCATTTGTGCATATAGTATCGTCGCGCATTTACCTAATGTTATTAGCCGAGCTGATTCTGCCACGAAAACACGGAGCTTATATTCACTCCAGAGATAATTAGAAAAATTCTCTTTTACTATAATACAAAAACAGAATCAGTAAGAGGCAAATAAATATCCTAGAGAAGCAAATGCCTATCCAATAAACTTAGAAGGATTTAAAGCATGATTGGGGCTGCTCTTAGTTTCTGTTTGTCTGAGATCATCACACTGAAGGTCTTTGGACTACAGATGGGATCGGCGTAGAGGCATTCACATGCTTGATGCAACAGCACGGGTTTAAATTCCTTTTGAGGCGAATCATTCATTCTATGATATAAATTACCAGTCTCCAGAAAAATAAACCAATAAATTAGTTCCCATATGCGAGTTAATTGAGAATGTTCTTGAAAAAATCCGAAATAGTTGCACAGTTATTATTAGCTTTTGTGGTAAAAATTTAATAGACAGTCTTCTTATTTCGCATGTCTAATGGGCCTTTCCGAGCAAATTTATCAATTACGAGTAAATCTCCAAAAAGTAATTATATACCCCCGCCAGCACTAAGGGATATTTTGCTAGCGCCACCACTGCAAGGTTGAACGCGCTCGCAAGCGATAATGTTAGCCTTAAGTTACAAAATATGTGATGAAATTTTAATTACTATTCTACTATTAAGTAATTTATTATAATTGCATCTGAGACATTAGTGATGAAAATTGGCATAAAATGTTCTATTATAAAATGGATGACGACTCTTTACAAAACTTCACAAAAAATATTTATATTATGACGGACAGTTTCGATTTTGTTCTTTTTTTATTCTTTGATTGAGATTTGATCACGTTATCAGCGTCAGATAGATCGAGTTGACATAGAGTTAAAAAAGAATTAACCTTTTCCCAAATCGTAGCCAAATCTCGCCTACCACAAAATCTTTCCTCTTACCCCGCCCACTCTCGCCCCCTCACTACCGGACCCCAACCGCTGGCTTCCACCTCCACGCCCATGAATCACATCCCCACCTCACTACCTGCCGCCACACCGAAACCAGCCGACCGCCACACCACTCCAGCCACTGCCGCAGCCACCAAGCCAGATGCCATTAGGCACTCCACATATCATTTAGCAAGTGTAGGCAATCGCATATATTTCCGCGGTCACCAGGGGGGTTGGGGGTTGTAAAAGTAATATCACGGTGAAAAAACGCCTTTTTTAATGTGCAAGAATTTCTGTTCGGCGTCGCCAACGCTCTGTCCTCAAACATGTTACAGACTAATCAATCCACATCATTCTTGCACGGAAGCGAATAGATAATTTTCCAGAAAAATAATACAGTGAACTTCCGATTACCCGCGTGCGGATTATCTTGTTTTTGGATTATCCGTGCTGTCTCGCTCCTTATATCTCGAAATTTTATTATTACTCTAATTGCAATGCTTTAAATGAAATTCATGACTGCAGGACCGCAATATTTTCGTATTCTCTTTACAGCGTCCAAATAATTATATTATATGCAGAAACGGCAAGTTTTTAGATATTTATATTGTTTTTTTATGTTCGGGAGTTTCACGAAACCCGCACGGAGAGACAGCATGCGATCTTAGTCGATCAGCTGTTTTCTTCCGCCATCTTGATTTTTTTCGATTCATTTTATTACGATTCGATTTTAAGTAGAGTCATTTGCCAAATTCAGCTGTGTTCTGGCTCACTGAACTACGTGGTTTTTATAGTAATAAACCTTTATCTTATCCACCGTTAAAATAACAGAAAAACGGAAGAAATTTTTTCTTACTGTTAGAACTTCGATTTCGATTATTCGTGCTTCCTCTAACATCCATTAGGCCGGATAATCGGGAGTTCACTGCATGTGACTATTATACGTGATGGCTGATTTTGTCTGTTCTGTCATTTACATGTTACCTAGTAATTTCAGACGGTGAGTCCGATAAACACCATAATATCTGTAAGCATGTTCGCGTGCAATCTTGAATGTCCTGTTTTGATCATAGATTGTCAAATGAAAAGTAAAACTCGAGAAGTCAGGTGAATGAAAAGGTCCTTTTGGCAAATTTCATTGTTGCATTATTTTTTATTTTCAAATTGTTGCATGATTATATTTAGATTCGAATAACGCGTGAAGATCAGAGGACTTACTGAAAATAGAAACGCTATAAGACAGATTTAGAAGAGAAAGCTGAGAAAATATTTATCGAAACGCATCCGATAAAGAACCGTTTGATGTAAGTAGGTGTTAAGGCGGGATCAGTAAAGTAATTATTCTAGTATATATATTCCATCGAGTAAACAGTACAAGAAGAAGGTGTGTAAATTCCAAATCAAAAAGAAGAAATTATGAAATAAGTTAAACAAAAAATAAACATTTTAGTGATGCGGGATCATGTGGGTAGGGGATTTCGGCTTAGGAAGGAGAAGTGGAAGAGCACGGAAAATTATTGATTTAGGTAAAATTAGGGTATAAATACGAGATATAAGCATCAGATTGACTATTTTATGGGCCTACTATTATAAAGAAAATTTTTTAAAGTACTGTAGCTTTCTTGGAGTAGATGGGCACAACGATAACATTTTATTCAGAAAATAAAATAATTTTACACTACATTTTTAAAACTTTATTTATCGAGCTTCAGTTTTAGTTATTCTACCGATACTTTTAAATTAAAACATTTTGCAGAGAAATTCAATCGCTCAAAATTGTTTAAAGTGTACTTACTCCAATCCTGGTATTCTATAATATATTGAAGCTTCTGTCATAGGATATAGGAGAATGAGGATACAAATTATGAGCTAGAAATTTGAAATTAAGAAATTTGGTCACAACCGAAGGAAAATATCCTGAATTGTTAAAATTCTCACTTAAGGGGATATTTTGCCCCATAAGAAAAGCACGTAAATCGGTATAGAGGTTTATATATTTGCTTTTTAAAATTATATTCCATCAAGATTCGAATTCAAAACTTAAACTATCGGAAAGTATAGTATAATATACTCCGTAAAAAGCATTCAAAGCACGCTTACTCCCATAATGATTGAAATAAAAATAGGATTTCGAGGTATAACAATGAAATTCGTAGGCAAGGCAACATCCCGTTAAAATGGCAAGATTTCCTTAAACGGCGTGAATTAAACATTTAAATTGAGCGATTTAGAATTGTATGAGGAAAGATATGAACATAAACGTTGTTATGTATTCTTCAAATTAGTTTATATCCGAAGTTCGACATTCTTTCTAATTCAAAATGAATGAAGGTTTGCACGTCAAAAATCGATTTTTAAGTGTTACCTAATGGGAAATGGAAATGCTTTCCTCGGAGTCAAACCCTGGACTTATTTCGAGATTTTTGTCGCCATCACCTTAAAAATGTGAATCAAGCATTTCTGTCAAATGTAGAGTTTTACATCTTTTCTTTATCGAGCTATTTGCATTTTTATATGATCACCAATCAACGAACCAACACTTGTATATTATTATAAGAGATAATATCCAAGGCGGTTAGATATAATGAATTTGTTATACTGATTGGTTACAACAAACTGAACGTATTATTTTGTCTGTCTTCCGTGACTTTGATTCATGGTGTCATTGTATTTGTCCGTAAGCCGAAATCCCTCTTTACTAAGGAAATCAAATCTGTTGGCTAGACCAAAATTTCACCACTCTAAATAGAGGAATGTCTCTGCAGATTACTAATTTCCTGGATATTTCGGCCTCTCAGGCAAGGTCTGTCGGGAGCCGGGAGAGACGTATCTGCATACGCCTGCTTACGGGAGAGGTGTCAACCCTACATCTCACGCTGATTTCACTATGAATTCTACACTAACTAAATTACGCCAAATGTTCCCCTGATTTTATATCTTCAGCTTACATTAGACCAGTGGTTTCCAATCTGTGGGGCGCGCTCCCCTGGGGGGAGGGGCGCGGTGGGCAGATTATTAGTGCGCAAGAAGACTTCACATTGTACTTACTGTCATTTTAATCGTCATAATCGTGAGATTTACAATATGCAGTCGCCGAATTCTAGCTCTCAATTGGCATTATTTCTAGTTGTAAAGTTTGGAAACCGCTGCATTAGGCTCTCTAAAATCTATACCACCAAAAGGAGACCTAATGCCCCTGAATTTATGCCACCAAACATGCACAGGTGCCCCTGAAATATATACAACCAAACGTGCACTTACCGCCCCTGATTTTATGCCATCCAACATACACTGGCTTGCACCTGAAATGTATACCACCAAACAGACACCAAAACACCCTGATTTTACATAATCCATCTTAATTTAGTAAGATATGACGAATAAATGTTTGTGGGTAGGTTTAAATCCTGCTCCCAAGTTGAGAGGCACCTGAGCTATCGCCTGTACGATGTTGTGAAAAAGTATACATTTTTACTTTCTCCATACCTAGTATAGGAGAAAATATTGTATTCTTAAAAAATCAAATTCGATTTTTTAACGGATATAAATGTAATGGTCCTCCGAGTACGTTTTGATCATTTTAGCAATGATGTATGCGTGTGTATGTGACAACATTTTGTGGGCGCTCTAACTCGAAACCTAATATTCAAATCAGCACAAAATCTTCTACTTAGTTTTTTTCTAGGAAATGAAGAACTGAAAAGGTTTTGGCTGAAAATATTCAACCGGAAGTGGAGGTTTATTTTTGGAATTTCTCTCTTTTTCCAAATATCTCATTTAAAACTCAATTTAAGTCGTCATATATTATTATAAAAATTGCAGACTCTAATTTTCGACATGTTTTTGAAACATGTTTTCATATATTAACGCATATTTTGATTTCTCTCCCAAATGTATGTTAAATTAGACGCTTAACCATTTATTCCGCTGCTATGATTAAATATTCTAATTATTGATTGCCTTGCGTAAACTGACAAAGGTAATTTAAATCCCGCATCGACATTTTATTATCTATATAAAAAAAATAAAATTTTTCTTTATTTATTCTTTTTATAAATAAAGACTTGAATATGTTTAAAATTTAAAAAAATGCAGTTGCTGATAATAATTATTCCTGAAGACGCTTATATAGTGAGCAATCATATTCATAGCTCTGTATTGAGAAAGTCATGTGCTGGACATATCCGTTTTTTAGATTAAATTTCCAATCATTTCAATTAAATGTAATAGACATATGAAATTTTTAAATATTATTTACGTAAATAGAGATATTAACCTGCAGATTACTAATTTCCGGGTGATTTCGGCCTCCCGAGCAAGATCCGTCGGGAGACGGGAGAAACGTATCTACATAGGCTTGATTCCGGGAGACACCCGAAATTCCTGGAGATGTGGAAATTCTGCTCTTTATACTAACGCTTTGATGATTTCTTGATATGATATCTTAGGAATGTGTGCGAATAATTATCAGCCAAAACACACGTTGCATTGAAAAAATATTATTTCGAGGCTTCATTTATTTTTACTTTATACTGAAAAAATACGTTTTATTGAAGTACGTTAACTGAAATAATTTAACAATGCTCACACGACATATTCGTCGTGAGTATTTAAAAAAGTATGTTAATCCGAACAGTACGCTGTTGTGCATTTCGTTTTAACGAGATTTTACTATATCAGACCTTCATCCTTAGTAACTTTGTAACTTAAACCTTATCATCCGATTTTTATATTTATTTTACGTCCAAATCATTATCAAGAACGTTCAATGGATTCCTAAAATAATTTACAATCGCGTAATTTAATTTTTACTTATAAAAAGGACGTGAATTTCCCACCGAATAAGTTTTCCGATCATTCGCGATGAAATATCAATTTGAAAAAGTGTGGCGATGTTATGGAATCTTCTCACGTGGTTCTACGTGCCCTAAAGCTTTAAAGTTTAAAACTCTGCAAGGAATGCCAATTTCAGCAAAGAAGTCCTCTCTATTCATTGCATCGCATTTCGCTTCACAACACTATATATTTATCTAACCTAGGGCGTGAACTTTATCCCTACTTTGTACTTATTTACACGTTCACGAATACATTATTTGTGATTATATTTTTTAAAAATCAGTATTATCCATGCAGATAATGAATATAATTGCTCTCCACATCGGCATCCTTAATAATAATTATCGTCAATTACACTTACGGATAATTTTTTAACACTTTCAATAATTTTTACATTGAAAAATACTTTTCGATCATATTTAATAAAACCAGTAAAAACCGTAAAACAGTAAAACCATAAAACGGTAGAAACTATAAAAACAATTGGTATAAGTTCCACAAAGTATAAAAGTAAAAATTACGACGTTTCGACTAGCCATATTCATCATCAGGTGAAGAAAGTGGGTGAATAAGCGAAATATATAGACAAGCAGAAGGAGGGGGAGGGGGGGGGCGGGAACGGAGTATGAGTACTCCGTTCCCCCCCCCCCCTTCCCAAATAAATCTCTCTGTATTCCATTTATTTTTTATTTATATATTTTCCTTCTTGTTTGTTATTGTGTAGGTCAATAAAACTATATTTATCTTTGAGATATATGATTTGGAAAAGTGATACTTAAAGATTTTTCCTCATTTTGTTTTTATTGCCTGTATTCGATAGTAAATGGTCTTTAATTAACATTGTATGCAGAACATAAATGTACTTGATTTTGCTTTTCATAAACAAAAGTTACTATGCGACGTGAATAAATGCATACACACATTATTTAATATCTGTTGAACTAACGTATAATTAAATGGCTAAGTAAAACAATTAAAGAGAGGTCAAATTACAACTTACCTCAGACGGAAAAATGCCTGGACACGGCTCTGAATCAGGGAATTTTGCTATTTTGTTTTAGCTTAGAAACGAAGAAGAGCCTTACTTAGTTTTTTGAACTTACATTGTATTTTTTCACGTCTTAATACTTAAGCGGAAAAGTCGAAAAAATCCAACGGATGTACGCGCTAAAGCATTTAACAGCGCACTTAATTTTGACTTGATCGCAATTTTGTCAGAAAAACATTTACCGTACAATGTTACAAGAAAAAATTCTCACGAAAGTTAAAACAATACGACTTTTAAAACCCATTGGAAAGGCAGACACTTTGTTGAACTTAATAATAACACACTTTCATTGCATATTAATTTAAATGAAGCTTTTTTAATACAGCATATTTAATTTTATATAATATGTAATCATACATATTAATACGATAAATCGCGGAAAAATTAATTATATGTGAGAAAATAATAATTTCATTCGCATAAAATTTCAGACTTGACTTACGTCTACCATTCAGCGCTCATAAGTGGAACAACTTAAGCATTCCTTCGGAGTACCTTCAGTTTATGCTACGCCTTGGAAAATATAAATTGGGAAAATAATTATGTAGGAGTCAACAACGCTGATCATTTCTTGAGAATATTCTCTTATGAGAGACGTGACTCTATACACCAATAGAAACCGTATCCTTCGCGGTCAAACTGAAGCATTTGAATATGAATGCAAATCCATTAAATGGGAGCGATTTTAGGAGAAAGAGTGCGGATGGAAGCGAAAATGGAAGGATTATTAAGGGAGATGAAGCGATCAAACCATTGGATGAGTGGGATGGGTAATGAAGCCACAGGCAAGGAAATGGCCGAGGATTAAAGAGGGAGAGGCGCATCGTTTTAGCGGTTCTCCCAACGACGTTCCTTTAATTGACCGTCCAGCCGCTCAAACGGATATGAAAGAGGAAACAGAGCGAAAGTAAATTAAACAATAGAAGAACTGGCATAACAAATGATCGATTTACGTTACTGCAAGATTTTTATACTCTTAGAAAACAATATTATTCGACAAAATGAAAATTTACGGCTAAAACGTACGAATTTCTCTCAGCAGAGGTGTGATAGGACGTGGAATTTTGGAGAATTTACCACTTTCGAGTTAGTAAAAGGACTCAAATTTCCGTTTACAATTTTTTATTGTTTTTTACTTTCTCCATACGTAGTAATGGGAAAGTATTGTGATGACGAAGAAAATCGACTTAGAGTTTTCAACGGAAATACACGTTTTGAGGTCCCTAGAACACGTTTAGACTATTTTAGGAATGATGTCTGTGTATATGTGATTGTGGGCGCTCTAACTCAAAAAGTACTTGCCATATCGTTACCAAACTTCATATATAACACTTTAGCATGAGCACAAGGAACTGATTAGTTCTTAGACAATACTGCTTAAACGGAAGTCGAGGTTAATTCGAAACCCGATTCGGTTTTTGCGATATTTCTCCGTTAAAACATCATTATTGTATATACAGTTATATACACAGGTTATAGAGAATGTAATTTCCTACAACTTTCACTTGAAAGAATTTTCCATAGCAGTTATTTTTTAGGAATTATTTACAAATAATCGGTTTTTTCGGTTTCCGTCAAATATCTCCTTAAAAACGTTGTAATTGGTAATGTTCGTGAGGACCAAAGTTGTAGAGAATAATATTTCTTCCAGGTTTTGTTTGAAACAAATTTTCGTAGAACCATCCATTTCGAAGATATTTTGCTTTTTCTTAATACCAGTATACTGCGCCACCTCCATATAGCGGTGAATTCTGTAAACATATTCAAAATATATCTAATAAGGACGACTGTATTCTTTTACGATACGAAATAATAATTTTGCCTTATAATGCTATTCATAATAATTTAAATGTCTATACCCCAAATATGGAGAAAGTCATGTTTTGGCCTCATCAGATTATTTAAATTTATTGATTATTATTATAAATAAACTTCCAAACATTAATAATATAATTAATGTTCACCAGAGATACGGTCTGCATCCAGAATGCGATCTTCTTTTATTTCAAACAGCACAACTGTTTTAAAAATGCTATGAAATATATTTATTTGAGGAAATAGAATGAAACGTCTTCTACTTCATCAATCAATATTTAGATATTCATTCGATTAATTTTGCAAATGTCTCATTACAAAACATTTCTTTCTGGTCGAATTTAAGTCGAAATGGAAGCAAGATTAGTTAAAATTGCTCAACGAGTGACTCATTTTCTGTTATAGCAGATGAACATCCCTGACTTAAAAATTTTAAAAATGACGTACGCTTGTTTCGTGCTTACGTTAGATTTATCGGCGATTTCCATCTAATCAAAAACGATCAGAATCTACGCTTAGTTTTTGAGAATGGTCACAAGTGTTGAGAGGACTAAAATTGTTCAATGTCCCTTTTGGATCACGGCTTCGATAGTGATTCCCTGGACTAATCTCATTACAATTGCACGCATTCCTTCCTAAACGATTCATCTCGTTCGATCCAATGGCTCTAATTGGCGCCGACGATGATTCTAGACAATCTGTCGATATCCGCTATGGTAAATCTTTCTGCCTAGCCCACAATTGTTGCCACTGCGGCGTGAATCCGATCCGCACCCTCAGCGGCGCCCCTGACCGCACGATGCCGCTCCTCCCCCCACCCCCAGATCCATGCCGCGCCCATTCCCCTGGCATTGCATCCGCTTCCCCCATCCCCCTACTCCGTCCTTTCGCTCCTCGTCCGTCGCTCCTCGTCCGTCGCCCCTCTTCCGTCGCTCTCCCACCTCCCCTCCGAACTACTTACTTGAAAGTTACTTTTCAACAAAATAAAATTCAGTGTTTCGGTATTTCTTGTAATGTAGTGCCGAATTAAAAATAATGCCATTAAACATCGAAATTGATATCACCATAGTAACTAATTAATTGGCTTCTAAATAATACTATTGTGATTTTGGTGAGGATGCGTGATTTACGTAACATATTCATAATTTGCACTTCGGTTCTTGACTACGCACGCTTCGTATTTATGAACACGCCATGTGTCTTTAATTTGGAAAACACCTGAAGCTAAATAACTTTAAATTATTCGTATTAGTATGCGATATATCTTTGGAAAAAAATACTATTCTCTCTTTTAACTTCACCGGCGATTACTTTTTACGATTAACAAATAGCAAAGCACATGCTATTTATGGAGAATAATTGACTTGGGTTTCTTTTCAATATATACGGCCATAATAGCTCATTCATTCCTCGAAGGAACTCTGCAGTCTCTGACATTGCTCTACGCTACGCCGAAGAGTCTTTAAGATCTTAAATAGGACAGTACCTGCGAAGTAAATGCTTTCTGATTTTAAATCTTCGTACTGAATCTTTGAAAGACGAATGAAGCGCCTCTTATTCACGTTGAACTTCCTTCAATCTCGCTTCTATAGATGTCAATATTATGGATAATAGGCTATCAAATTTTTCATCTAAAAACCTTATTTTATAATGCAATCGCACTTCTTTCAACTCTCCAGTGTCATGCATTAGAATTAAGTATCGCTGTGGATTTTCTTTGTCTACCGCATCGTTGCCTTTTTTCTAGTATTTTATGATTTATAAAAACCGGCTATTTCATCTGAGCTCGTAAAAAGTTATCGAATTTCCCCTATCTGAATCACCTTCAGCCATATTAGAGAGTGAACACTTTCACTTTTGTGTTTATAGAACAGTAGAATATTTGGAAATTTTTCTATTATGATTAATGTAGACATTTTTCAAGTTTAGATAAACCGCGATTGGAAATTTTGCGGAACTATATGATATGGCGATTATATCTGAATCGGTTGAAACGAATAGTTTTGTATGTACAACTAAAACAAAATCATATTTTCCACATTCTACTTGCTCTTATATCAACTCTGAGGTACCATTTTTAAAAATGAATTCATAAATAAAAATAAGATAATGTCCTCAGACTGCTTTACACACGCAAATCTTGTAAACGAAGGAAAAATTGCACCCGGATTCGAAATATGGTACTTTGAAGGAAAACGAATGACTTGTTTCCCTTTAGCTTGAAAAGACAGCCGGCTCTAAGAGCACCATAGAGCACCGAAGAAGAGGTAGGCCACGTTCTCTCTATGATATCGCAGAAATCTTTTTACGGAACAATTTTTTCTGTTTGCTCGGAAGTTTGGAACTGATGAACTACCTAGATCAAGCACAACGCAGGTCACTCCGAATAATTGTTGAATGATTGGTCGAAGTCGAATCATTAGTTCCTTAAAAATCCAATTTATTTCTCTCGTTTAACACCCGCACAGACAAATTTATTTATTGTAATTATGATTATGTTTACCCCCAGATTAAATGTACCAATGGGTAGAGACTTTCGGAAGCCCCTTTATATCCTACCGCCCTCACTCTACACCTAGTTACCCCTGATAAACCTATTTATCTTTCCTATTCCAGAAGCATATATATAATTTACACTCCCGCCAAGCTAATTGGAGAGCAAAAAAAGGGTAGGACGGTAAAATGATAACGGGAAGCTCTCTCAACCCCTCTCCCGAATAATTATTAGACGCATCCTCCTTCGAATTCCCAATCACCGAAATCGAATGAGCAGGAGCCGCTCTGCCGATAAAAGGAAATGTATTAATCAATCAATTATGGTCCATCTCTCGATCTTTTCCCCTTCGCGATTTCTCTAGTGCCTTCCGCTCCATCCAGATCCCCTTTTTTCACTCCCACCGACAATGTCTCCATCTCTTGGGTTCTCCATTAATTTCACCCCGGATGGATACCTCCATCTCGTCCCTCGCTCTTAACTCTCCCTAACCTGACCTCCCCCCTCTTCCCTACCACCCTTCCCCCCTTTTACCTCCCTTACCTCCCCCTCCCACTAATCTTCTCCGTCCACAATCTCTATCTCCAATCGAATTACGCTCTTTCTCTCTCCGTAATGACTCTTCTGGAGAGAATGCGGCTCTCTCGGGTAGGCGGACCGGGGCACACTTTCTCCCTTCTCCCATCTATCTCTCTGCCTCCCACTTTCACCCTTCGTCTCCACCTTCTCCCCTTCCTTTTCTTTCCAGCGTCACCGTCACTTTAGAGCTAACATCTCCCATCTACCTCTCTCCCATACGAATTTAGAGCGACGCAATCACTTTGGGAGCATCAAAACAGCTAAACAATTAAAGAATGAAGACGTTTCGCTTTACCTGTTGAGCACCGAAAACAATTTACACTGCATTAAAAATTTCTTATAATCTAAATTTTCATGTTGTTTTATTTGATTTTTGTGTGTCACGCTGCCAATACAAACGCCAGTGACTCAGGAACGGCTGAACCAATTTTAACAATTCTTTCAGTTTTAAATGGACACTGGGTATCCACAGTGTAAGATAACGGTCCTAGTTCGACTATAGAGCGATTTTATTTCTCCAATTGAATAAAAATGGAATGAGTGTTGGGTATTTTTTATTTGCATTTAAAAATTGCCTAAAATAATCGCACAACCATGGAGCGGCAGAATTAATTTTCCTGCTGCCGTTATGCAAATGCGCATCGGTCTGATGCAAATATTTCTTTCGGACACAAAAATTTCGAGTTTTTTTAAATAAGGAAATCATACTTCGTCAAGAGAAACAGCATTTTTGCTGATTTTACGAATGTAGTTATAACAAATTGAATTAAATTGGATGGAAAACGAGAAATATTTCATGAATTTTTAATATAAAGGCCAACTCAACATTCAGTTTTAAAGTTACACATATACAGACAAAGTAGTGAGTAAGGGGGAGGGGAAGGTGACAGAGAGAAAGAAGGATAGAAGGGAAAGGGAGAGGGGAAGAGAGAAAGTAGTCAGGAGTAGATAAACACATTACATTTTTTGTGCCTCCAACGTAAAAATTGGATTGAAAAATATATTTTCAAACTGTTATCTTTATTCCGTCACAAACTTAGTGTTTCGTTTACATTGCAAATATTCATAGCTTTTCAATCGCCGCATACAATTTCGTTTTGTTTGCATAGTAACGTATAAGATGACTATTTTTTCAACCGTATTTTTGTTTCGGCTAACTTTTCCCCCATTGAGTCGGTCAGAAAAATTGTGTTATTTTAATCGACGTTTTTAAAACATCTGAGTAAATTAATGACGATATAACTTATAAAGTACATTAGACTATGGCAATGGGCATGCATTTCTTCATTTTTATTGCTGTTTTGAATAAACGCTTAGTTGAGGACTATATTTTAAACCCTTTTAAACTTAATATTTTTTTCACGCCCACCCGTCATTTTTTACTTTGAAAGATTCTTAAATTCCAGACTATTAATAATTTTTAAAGCTTATTCTGTGCTGATTTCGGTATTAAAATCCAGGATGGTTATTTATCTGTAAGTTCGTTCAGACGCTGAACTCTTGCTTCATAATTTAGGATTTTAAAAATACAACTTACACGAATTTCTTACTTAGGAAAGGCTCATGGCCGAATTCTAAAAATTCAGCACGGAATTCATGAGAATTATGGCAAAGGGAGTATTTTTTTAATCCAACGGTCCACAAAGCATGTATTCTGCATGGGTAATTAGATTATTATCATCGCCAAACTTAATATATTTTAGATGGGGATAATTTTTTATTTTCAAAATCGATTTCAAATGGTACATATTGATTTGTTGTGGTTTACTTTGATCTTTTCAATTTTCAAAATTTGTAACGCCTTACTCATTAAAGGACAGTAATCGATTTTGGGGATCTTGAGTATCGAATTATAATGAATTCCAGCCCCTTATGAATCGCTATTAAAATACTCAGCCGAAGCAATTACGCTCCACTCTCCTTAAAACTCGGCGCTAATTTATTCGTATGAAATGCGAATCTCGAGAGAAATATCTGGAGCGTGGTTTTGAATTCCTAGCAGAAACAATTAGTCCACACTTAATGGTTGCGTCAATTACGGAATTAAGAGCTCAAATAGGTCTCATTAGTATTCCACCGTTACAATCGCTTACACCATGCTACGTTCTCATAAAAAAAAAGAGGGCTCTTCGGCGGATTCGGTATAATGAATGTATATGTACGTTCACATTCACTGAATATATGTATTAATCTTGGTCTCACTCCACTGTCTAATTAAGTGACATAAATAAAACTGAATTTTAAGTATGCATTCGTACTCATAAACTCGAAATCACATTATTATAACATTATATCAATCCTCTATAATTAAGTCATGGTGGAAGGGGAATGAGCGCAATTTACTAGTAGACAACTATAAAATCTCTTCTTCAATGGACTTACCACTCATCATTTTGAATTTTTATCAATATATTTGGTTTATTTTTCAATGAAATGAAAAATATTTGAGTTCAAGTATGACTAAATAGCGTCGTTTCATGCTATTGTTAACATATTCCAATGACGGCAGAGTGGCACCCATTGTCCTTCAATGGCGTCACCTATCAGACACCCTCTTATGCTTTTAAACATGAAAACGATTAAAGGAAATCGCGTCCATGAAGATAAGTGAGGAACTCCCTTCTGCCCTACCTCTCCTCCTCCCTCCCTCATCCCTTCTCCCCTCTCTCTCCCTCCTCCCTTCCGATCTCTCCCCCCTCCATAACCATGTCGGCCGGTATACCGTCAACTCGTCGCAGTCAATTCGTCGCACGACAATTCGTCGAATGACAAACTCGTCGCGCGCCAATATATCGCACGACAAACTCATCGCGAGAATATAATACGAGTTGTTGTAGAACCCTTCCTACCCTTCACCCTCAACATAAACCCGCTCTCTCCCCCCCTCTCTCTGTCTCTCTCTTTCTCTCTCTTTCTCTCTCTTTCTCCAATCTCTTTTAGAGACATGACATCAGAGTTTCATTTTCATAATTCTTACCATTCTCCAATCAGAATTTATTTCTTTTCAACTGTATTCTCATTACGGCTCAATTCCAATTCTCACTGCATAGACTTCCTCATGGCCGAGCAAAAATTTAATGCATCATTTGTTTGTTTTAAATATTCCACTCCTATAAGGGATAATATAAATACACTGTAGGCTAACAGAAAATAAAAATATCCTAACAGAATAATATTCGGTTTTAAATTGGCATGATTCATTGTATCGATAACGAATGAGTGCATACAAAAGGACTCACGTAAAATAGTATTTGCTTAGGTATTTTACCCTTAAGGTAATGTTGATTCTTATAAAACAGAATCCGATAATGACCGACGTTATCCGTATAGGAAATCTAAATTAAAATAGATTTTAAAACAATTATTAAGAGCAATAATATTTTAATTATAAATATATCCTATAAAATAAAAATAAATACTGTAGAAATTTCAAATTAAAATAGATTAATTATGAGCTAATTTTCCCTCCAGTAGGTCTAATAATTGTCAGTTGTAATTATGATATACTAATAAAATGTCAAAGTATGCTTTGAGACACATCAAGGTTGTTTTTCTGCATTTCTTCTATATCTTTGCACTCGCCAATTCATTTAGTGTTTTGCGCCGATACTACCGCTTCAAAAACGGCTATCACCTCTCCTCATTCTTCACCTTTTACAAAATTCCTCTTTGCTATATTTGCTCAATTTTCAAATCCTTCTTATCCGTTCCTCCATTTATATTGCTATTTCCTCTTACTCTAAAACGATCAATTCGCCCTATAAAGTCCACCCTGCACGGGTGGTCTCAAATGCACCCAATCCTATACACACACACACTTAGGGTTCTTTCCATTTTCCCCCATATTCTCCTCCTCTCCCTCTATCTCCCTTCTCTCTCTTTATTTCCCATCCCCCTCACGTATCTATATTCCTCATATGTCTCACCTCCCCCCCCCCCCTCTTTATATCCCCGTGCATCTACTCCTCCTTCTCCTCTCTCCTCCCCTCCCTCTTCCTCTATCACTTCCCCTCCCACTCTCCCTAGATCTCCCTTTTTCTCTTCTCCTACCTCTTCCCATTCCCACTTCTCCTCCCTCTTCTCCTACCTCTTCCCATTCCCACTTCTCCTCCCTCTTCTCCTACCTCTTCCCATTCCCACTTCTCCTCCCTCTTCACCTCCATCGTGTATCGTTTCCCTACCGACCATTCTCGTCAAAGCGCAAATAGAGTTTTTGGCTTTTGAGTTATAGATAACTCAGATGAAGGAAAAGGTTTCTCTTTCGGCCCCTTGTTCTTGAACATCTGACAATGATTTTGTCCCAATATATTTATCAGAATAAAATGTAGCTACCCGCTAATTGTATGCTCGTCTTAGAGGCCCATTTAAAAATTCCATTACGAAAAAGTAATTACAAGTACGTACCGATTATTTTAAATCTTCCTGTTTTAAGAACAAATTTGTTCATCCGAATATGACAATTTATAAATATGCTAAATATATATTAAATATCAAAACCATAGAAAAAATTGATAGTCCTCGTTCTCTGGCAGCAAACCATTTAATTGCCAAATGAAACACTTGTTCCATGAATGAAAACTGACACTTTTATTTTATTTTATAAGATATAACAATTTATTAGCCTTAAAGGCCTACTAAACTGTAAAACTTCATCTAAATATAATAAATAGCAATTTTTTTATTATTATTATTAGAAAAAATTACTAAAATACGAAATGTCGAAATTTAGGAGGATGTAGCATAATTATGAACTTGTACCCTGCCCAACTAAGATATGTTTTTGTTAGATAGAAGCTATGGGATTACACGGAATGTTATCTATTATTTACGACATTCATTTTGACAATATTATTCTAGTTTAAATGATTTACGACAGATATGCTCCTGTGGGTTGTGGACTTCGCAGTGTCTCGTGACAGAAACTTAGAAGCAAATTCTCCCCGATAACATCATACCATGGTCTTAATCATCACTTTGGGAATATTAATCATTGTGTTGGGGCTGCTTATACCCAATCTGCACAGTTCTTTCCCTCACAGACTAAGCTGCTGAATCTGTAAAAGAATGGAAAGTTTTTTCAATGTTAATCCTCAGTTATGAGCGCGTCTGGTCCGAGTGAGGACGTTACTGTGAAAGAAACGAACAAAGACGATTATTTTATTGATTTTTTAAATTTAAATAGGACATCTAAAATATTTCGCGAGCTAGTTTCACATATATGAAATAAGATTATTAAAGTGACCCATTTACGAAAAAAATTGTGACAAATCTTGGAATACTGGGCATTAAAATTTATCAAAAAAAATACGTTATTGCTTAGTATTTTGTTTTGTTTTTAGTTATTCATACATTTCTACGTGTTTATAACTCCGTATTTACGTACATATAATGCCATAATGTATTAGGTATATTTATTTTTATTTTTAGTCTATATTGGCAAGAAAAAACATTTTAAATATAACCGAAAATAATATTCATCCGTACTTGTTTCTATGGATCAGTGTTTATGAGGAAGATCTAGTACTAGATGAGGATTAAGAATTTTTGGCTGAATATAATGATAAAATTGAACAGAAAGCAACAATAGTGCATCAAAAGAGTAGCTAGACAGAAAGAGAGTTCCATTAGCTGAATCATTAAAAATTGAGTCCTAATCAGAGTTGTCTTCGTCAAGAAAAGCAAATACCAAGTAAACTGTTCTGAGTGTTCAAGAGCCTGTACCATCCAGAATGCATGGCTGTATAATGGTGAAGAAAAGAGAAAGAAAATGATGTGTTATGGGCTACAAAGAGACATTTGAATATAGGACCAACATCTCTTGTAGTTAATTGGTTGAAGCTTTCGCGGGTGCTTGTCATGCTGAGGTAATAAATGTTTTTTCGGGTTATCACGCGTAAATTTTTTGCCTTAACCGCCAACGTTTCTTCTCCTCTGCCAGAGACTTCTTCAGGGTGATCTGGCCGGGTGTCCTCATATAGACTACATATATATATACTACGGTAGCAGCGGAGGAGTGGGTGGTTTATAGGAAGGGGAGGATTGGTGGTGGGTTGGGTTGGGTTGTGGTATTCCTGTTATCATATTGTTTACTATCACTGGGGTCCAAGTGTTGCTCTGCTTATAGCCACTGTCCCTGTTGAAATTCTTTCCGTTCTTCCTTACTTCTAATGCCTCCCGTATTACTCGTTTTCCGTAAAGTTTTTCTTTTGCGAGCATTCTTTTTTTTGAAATCTATTTCGTGTCCCCCGGCGGCGGGTTCTGCTACTGCTGATTTGTCGGCATGTTTGACTCGTTGGCGGTTAACGCAAAAAATTTACGTGGGATAACCCAAAAAACATTTATAACCTCAGCATCTCTTGTAATATTTGTAATGCTTACCTATGTTATACAAAAAAATTGTGGTACTGTTCTATTATACCACCCGCAGTAAATCTTTAACGTAAACTAATATATTTAAATGAAACTAGATTAAAATATTGAATATAACTTGCATACAACTGTTGTGCTTGTCAAATATTTCGGACATCCCCCTCCTCCCTTGAGAGAATCCTGTGTGCGCTACTGTTTGTCTATATGTATTGTATTATACTTTGTCTAGAATATAATTTGTAAGGTCGCTAAGGAAACGTTAAATATCCTTCCCATGACTGATTGGCCGGTCTATACATTTACAAACCCAATCTCTGAACAACGTGGACGGTTTCTTTGGTTCCGGGCGAGGCGAAGGGCGAAGCCGAAGCCTCGTCAATATATACTTTTAATGTTATATCCTCTTGACTGTTGCGCCGCAAATGGAAGGATATATTGACGAGCCTTCGGCTCGCTTTGTTTTAATGGGTAGTCGTCTACGGGCGCTACCGCGGCTTTCGCCTCGCCCGGAACCAAAGAAACCCTCCACCTTGTCCGGAGATTGGCTTTGTCAGTCATGGGTTAGGAAAGCTACCGCATCTTCTTCACTATTTGGTAACGGTCGATATATTACACATTGATATAATATAATTGATTCCACTACTGCGGGCGGTATAATGGAGCAGCTACTGCGGGTGGTATAATAGCACAGTTGCGGGTGGTATAGTAGAACAGTTGCAGGTGGTATAATAGAACAGTACCAAAATTGTTTTGTTGAGCCACACCTAAATTCGTGGATCCATTATGTACGCGAAAACTAAGTGAATATTTTATTACTGCAATGTATTCTAACATAAATTATTGTCAGCTTTGGTTGTTGCGGAGTTACAGACCAGTAGTGGAACAAAGAAAAATAAAGTGTTATGATAGATGCTTAGCACTTATATTCTGTTAAATGAAAGGCTGCCCACTGGGACATATATATCCCATATCATATCATGGAAACGGAAAATGTACTTAACAGAATTTTAAATATATCACCTGTCACTAAATAATAGAATTTTCTAAAATTGATTTTTGTTTAATTTCCTTATGTCCCTTAAATAGACCTCGTGAGGTGTGTGAACACAAGTATAAATCGTAAAGATACGATAACTAAGACAATGAAAATATGCTCTTAAAATCCTCGATTAAAATACATATCTGATTCAATATAGGTGAGGTTTATTAACCCGTTGTACTTGGATGGGGCATGATTCGTTTGAAAATCAAATTCTGACCAGAATATCATTAAGTTTTGGAGACTTTTGGGATCTAGATTTCCGTAGACTATGCGGCGCAACATATTGAGAGTGAAGCAGGGGCGCAACCTCCCCAATCATTCAAACCTTAATGACGAAGGTGTACATAGGGAGGGAGAGGCGTATTATTTGCTCCGTGGAGGGGGGTAGATCTCCCGGTACGCCATTGGAATGAAGCCAATGTTTTTAGCTATTTCTAACCGAGAAAGATCGCTCGACCATTTTTTATGATCCCGCAGTCGGTCGTTATGGTACACTTTTACGGTATTGTTTACGACCGAACAACCAAAGTGGAGCGCATGGCATTCGGCGATTAAATGTATTTTACAGCTGGACGTAATTTTTACCCCTTAACCTTAGCGCTGATTGCGAGACTTCCATGGAAAACGCTCGTTTTCCCGAATCTCCAGGATTAATCGAAAATGAATCAATTTTAGAAAACTAGGACAAATACGGCAACATTTATTTTTAGCTCATTACGTTCCAACGATATATCACGCAATAATTGTAGGCTAATTTTTCACTCTCTCCATAACTTTTTCCGGCAGATGCGCGCTGTACGCGCGCAGAAAATGATCAAGCCGTGAGAAATGCAGTTATGACAAAATGTAAGGTTTTTTAGAGGGACTAAAATTCTCCCCTTTGTGCAGATGAAGATGCTTAAATCAGAGAATGCAAAATCACGCCGAAAATTTGTGTAATTGATGGCAGAATATTGGGAATTAATTTGGAATGGCATGAAAGCATTATTTTAATTTTATTTAAAATGTAATTGCAATCACCGTAATTGTGCCATTCACTTCAGCAAATGGCATCGCCTTCTCAGAGAAAGTATTTGATGCTCAGAGACCCGCCATTGCGGTGCCATCTCGTAATTGGCCTGTCGGGTTTTGGTGGTTTGAGTGCGGAGAGAGCATGACGAAGAGGAGCGTTTTCGTAAAATGATTTGCATGTATTTTCGTGTCGACCTTTGGGAAGGGAGCAACCGTCACCGTTGGAATGTGCATATTTCCTAGACCTGTTCATCCATGAAAACTACACTCCTCTATATTCAGTAGTTGGCAACAATACCATATCATAATTCTGAATTTTCCGACTTCGAGGTGAACTAACAGAAAATCTATGAACTACTTTGAAAATCCAATAGGTAGAAAATTAATAGAATGGAATGAGCTATTTCAAAAATGAATTTCCGAAACTTCTCTTAGAAGATTAAAGTTGATTGTCGACAGAAAATTACAGTGATTACATTAGCATGATATTGCTTTTAAGAAAACGTGCTAAAACCCGAAGAAGAACGCACGCCTGATAAACAGAAAAGATGTCTGATGTATTTCCCTAAAATTCCTTTCGAACCATCGCCAAGGTTATGTAATTTGCTCTAATCTCTCTAAATGAAGAGAAACACCATCCAAATTATTATTTAAAACCTTCGAACACTTGTACTTCCACTAAAATGGGTGATGCCTAAAGTATGTGGGGTACATTGTGTCGGTATTTGCGCAAAGAAGGGCATTCAGAATCTGTAGAAATCTCGAGTTTTAAGCCGAGTATCACACAGCCTTTTCGAAATAAACCATTTGGCGCCACAATGCTCTTGCCGTTTTTCACAAAATATCAATTTATTCTTCTCTGGATTCACGGATTCTAATTTAAATTTATTCGGTTATAAATCTTGATGCCATAAATAACACTTTGTAAGCCATTTGTCTACAAAAAATAACTATATAGCATCCAGCGACATCGTATCGAGTTTTCCCCACTCCTCCGACGTCACGCAACGATCCTTGTGTTCAGAAGCTTTCACAACCACCACCTCATCCCCCCTCTTACCCCTAATCCTCTTCTCTCCTTCCTTCATCCCCTTCCTCCTTTCTTCCCCTCCTTCCTCCCGCCTTCCTCCACCTCACCTCTTTTCCTTCTCCCCTACCTCCCCTCTTCCCCCTCTCCAGTCCCTTTTCCTCCCCCCACCCCCTCCATCCTTCCCTCTCCCTCCACCTCCTCCCCTCTTTTCCCACTCCCCGCTTTCTCTCTCCCATCTACCTACACACTTCACCTTCCATCCTCCCCTTCTCTACCCCCCTTTTTCCTCCTGCCTCCCCCTCCCCTTATTTCTCATCCTCTCCACCTTCCCATCTTCCCCCTCCTCCCCTTCTTTCTCATCTCTTATTCCTATTCCTCCCCCTCCCCTTATATCTACTCCTTTAAATGTAAGAAGGGACTATATAGTCTCAATTTCGCCATCAATTATGTCGTCTGTCTGTCTGTCTCTCATCCACTCATTGACTGATCATCTACTTGCAACGCTTTTGATGTAAGACTAACTTCGATGAATTAATTTTCCCGTGCAAATGCGTACAAATATAATCTGTGACGTTATTATATAGACTGGACGCATATTGATAAGGTTATTAAACGAATACCGAGCGTCATAACGTCTTTATATGACTAACATGAAATTTTCAATTTGAAAACGTTGTTCTCGCAATTTTCTTATTTCTTGTACTACTTTTAACATTGTTTATGCGACTTAAACCGTCCAATCGTAAGAATAACAGGTGCGCATTCTTATTGCGTAATGGGGCTCTGGGGGAGAAAATAATTGTAGCAAGTTACAAAATGAATGTGCCACGAGGGATACACTGTATTCCCTACATGGGTAGGCACTATCACGAGGATAAAATACGAGAGATCGACTGTAGGACAGAGCGATGTCAGGGTTCGTTTTTTCCAAGGACTATACCGGATCATAACAGGAGAGTAATTCCCGCGAGAGAAGTTATTAGGTAGGATTTGGTGCGCTGCACCCCCTGCCACCCACCAATCTGGTGATTTGCAGGGTATTATGCAGATGTAGATTTGTGCGACTTCGAAGTTAAACGGCTTGGTTACCAACAAAAATTTTCGCTAAAAACGTACAAGCTTCGTAATTAAAAACAAAATGATTGCTTTATGAAAAAATTCGGGCAAAAAAAACTAACCCCATAAACGCGATAAATCGCAAATATCCACTCTTCTTCAATTGAAACGAATCTGCCGATCAGGGCCTGCCGATGTGGCGCCAAAATATTGAGGACGATAACTCGAACATCTATGTCAAGTAGTGATGTGCCGGGTACCCGGGGAAGCAAAGAAAAATTACCCGGCCGGGCATCCGGGTACCTGGCCAGGTACGTTGAACCAATTTGGTTCAAACGATGGACGTACGTACTGACAGCAACGATTCATGTGCTCGTGATATAGGAATAGTACAATATAAATATATCGTAACTCATTTTAATCACTTGCAAGTAGCTTGTACGAGGCTGAAGGAAATAAAAACCAATTTTTCGGTTCCACAACACAAGCTGGTACAAGACGTAGCAACGCGGTGGAATTGAACGTGTCATGTGTTGAAGAGGATATTTGAACAAAATCAAGCCATCACATTATACTCATCAGACCACAACATACCCAACTTGACTGTTGCCAATTTTAAGCTGATTGAAAATGTAGTTGTGCTATTGGAACAATTTTACACCGTCAGAGTCGAAACCAGTTCAGACGAAACTCTTATTTCGATGGTGATTCCAAATTTAGCTGCTTTAGAGCGCTTTCTCAGCAAAAAACAAAACGACAAAGGCACCGTAACTATGAAAATACAACTGCTAAAATCTTTGCAACCTATATTTCATAATATGGAATTAAGTAAATTGCCACCATTTTGGATCCACCTTACAAATTTACATTTTAAAACCCCAATATAAGTGTTATTGCTAAAAATTGGACTACAGAAGAAATGAAAAGTCTGTCTCCAATATTTGAAAATAAAGAAAAATATGACAATGAAACATGAGAACCTACAGAAGAAGGAAAAGAGAAAATCGATGACGATAAAATTCAAGATATGTGGGCTTGCTTAAATGAAATTTCGTTTGTAAATAAAAGCAAACACGAAAAGTTTCGTACTGAGGATAATACGTCTTATTCTAAAGAAGAGAGGCAATATGAAATTTTTCTTAAATATCCTAATATCCCTCATAAAGAAAATCCTTTTAACTTGGTGGGCAAAAAATGCAGCTATCTTTCCTGAACTGTCAAAATTGGCCAGACGTTACTTGTCATCACCTCCAAGCAGCATACTCAGTGAAACGATGCTTAGCGAGGCGGGAATCATATACGAAGAGCGGAGGAATAAACTCCTTCCGCGAAATGCGGAAAAACTATTGTTTCTTCATCATAATCTCCCGTTGTTGAAATTTAATTATTAAAATTTTGACTGCACTTTTATTTTATTCTTTACTTAAGAAGATTTTATAAAGTTTATAAAATTTTACAAGCTGGTACTGTTAACCGGTCGTTAAGTATAATTACGCATATTAGGTAAAATGTTATTTCATGGTTCAGTTCAACTTTTGTTAAGAGTAGTCTGTTTTTAAAAGTTTATTATAATTAAAATATCGTTCCTCTGAATGTTTATTGCAGGCTAAAAAGTAAAAGTAAAATATTAAGTTCCATTTAATTTGTTTTTATTGTTATCCTATTTTGCTTATGAGGGACCCAGTACCCGGAACAGGGTCCCAGCGCCCGATGCCGGGTAATTGCCGGGTACCCGGTACATCACTAATGTCAAGCTTCTCTGAATATTGGACTACATTTATGACGGTGAATTGGAAATTTCCAATGCCTGGGCGGATTGGGTCAAAGTTAAATCGCAACTGAAAATGAAGTTAAAATTAGCATACCAATATTTAAAATCACGGTGGAATTCGATCTTAGAAATGCCTATGAAAAATTATTAAAAATTACATTAAAAAGAAAGCATTTGATTAGGTAAATATTTACTGAGTGGTTCCAACTTAACACAAGATATTTTAACAGATTTTTCTAGATGAAAAATAATATTTGATTGGCAAATTAAAAGAAAAATTATAAAAGTTTTTAAAACTAGTAAGCGGGGTGGGCTACATGTTATTGCTTACTTGGCCGCATGTTGAGCACCAGTGAACTAAATATACATTAATTGCAAAGAAATAAATGTTGGATACAAATTTTTAACACTGGACAGGGGGAAGCTAAATGTAATTCGTTTTTATTTTCATTACTAATTACTCTAAGGACCACTGAATAAATGAACCAGTTCTTTTCAAAACCATCTTAAGAGCTAGAGCGGTTTCTCACCCGGGGCGCCAAAATACATCGGGCCACCTCTGCTGCCGATGATGACGCAACGAGTGGTTAGGGAGGGGTTAAGATTCGACGCCCTAATGAACTCCTTTCAATTTTTTAATATCTGGTCACGTTAATAATCAGAAATTCTAGATAAGATGCGAAAAGGCATGCATTTACTGATCGAAACCATAGCAATATCTCAATGAAAATTCCAAGATCCAATTTAAAAATTATCTGTTAGAAAGTAATTTATGTGGAGTCATTTTTAAAAATCGCATCTATAAACTATAATATATTTGGCTATCATTAATTAAGATGTTTCTCGATGGTTTGATTGCGTGCCAATAGCCATTGCATTCATTGGGAAACGTATCGCTTGGTTGCTTTAGCGATTTGACGTTCTGCATCACAATCATCATCAGGAATCTCAGTAAACAAAATTTCGTTCAGAAACAGTGTTTATAAAATTAATTATGGATTTCAGACGGTAGCTTGCCTCGATTAGTTGAAGGTTATTTGTATGCTAAAATCGTTTCAGTGAACCTTATACCCGATTAATAAAAGAAGAGAAATCAGGAAGGATAATTAAGGTATATGAAATTCAACGATCGGTGAATTGGCACTGAGCTCTGATAACTGGACGTTGAATTGGAATACAGTTTGCTAATCCGCTATTTGACGATTTACCTGTCTCTTCAGTAATAATCCACGACTACTAGCCATTACGTCATGTACATGTAAAAACATACATTCTCAACCATCACGCCTTTGTATGACTTTCTATTTTGATCTAATTCTACCTGTAAAGGAATCTCAGAGATTAATTCTTCGAATTCATTGAAATTTCCATCCTTTGTATCACAATCAGCTGCATCGCAAATCAGGCTCATTTAAACTACAACGCCGAAAAGAACATATCTCTACGTATTTCACAATTGTAAATGTATTGCGTATAAAATTTCCTTAGTATGGACTTCGCAAGCTGATCAATCCAAAGCATAAGGTGCTTTTGACAGTTTCCCTAGACTCAAATATGGCAAGGAGTGCGGACTGTGTTATAATTAAGAAATTTCTCAACTTTAATATTCGGTTTTTTTGTCAATTAATTTTTTAATGTTACCGGATGAACGGGAGCTTAATCTAAAAATTGTAATATTGCACTGCGAACTCGGTAGTAAAACCAATGCTAAGAAGAAATACTTTCGTGATTATTACTAATTTTACTTTACTAAAAAGGCAAATAAGTAAAATGAAACATTATTTGGATATCGTGAAATAGAGTACCTCGAAAATAAACCAATCTAAGTCATAGACAACTGAACCTACATATATGTGAAGCATACATACATTAGTATATAAAGTAACCATAAGGCAGCTAATACTTTTGCTCTGCGAACAAGTACATTAATGAAGGAATTGCGAAAAGGAAAAAGTGAGACGAGAGGGAAAAAGCGAAAGGGGGATAAATAACTCGTATGAAAGATATCTGCGGAAGAGGGAAGGCGGTTGCGTTGGCCAGTGTTCTCAGTTAACGAGAACCTAATGAATATTTCAAGTTACGCTATTACCCTTGAGAGGGGTTGAAGTAGCGAGGAGGAGGTTGTAGGAAAGTAAAGAAGCGTCAGAGAGAGAGAGGGGGGGAGGGGGGGGGGAGAGTGGAAGGAATGATGGGTGTGAGGGATTATTCAGTTCGTTGTAGATAGTAGCGGAGACTATTATCATAATCCGCCAAATATCCAAATATTTAGGTTTAAATCACAACGATGAGAGTGCATACCTTAATTATTTAATAATCATTTTGTTTATGTGGTAAGCTTGATTGAAATTTTATTGCTAACAGCTTATTTTTTGTTAACAAAACAAATTCCTCTCACTTAAGAAAGACGGTTTTACTAGTCTAAAGAACTCGGGTGGTTTACGTGCATCTATATCTAAAATAACATTTTTAAGTTGAATATGGCGGGGAAGAACTCATGATGATATAGATCAAAGTGGAAGAAGGGAAGAAAGAGAGAATAAAGTGATAAGAATGGCTTCAAAAGAGAGGCGAAAAGGAAGGGATAAAGAAAGAGAGGCAAAAGGGAAAATTATGTTTGGCCGGTGCGTGCGTGGGAATGTACACGAGAAGTACGTGGTCCTCCATTAGTCAGGACTCTGCGACAATCACCAAATTCCATTTGGATAATAAACGACATCGTGTTGGGGTTTTCGGAATTTCCGCCGAAGGGACCGATGAAGGATTGAGGAGAGATAGAGAGAGGGAGGGAGGGAGACAGAGAGAGAGAGAGAGAGGGGGGGATGGAGAGGGAGAGAGAGAGAGAGAGAGGTGGGGGCGAAGGGAGGAACAAGTTAGCCAAGGTTCAGCGGGAGTCTTAGTTTCCAGGGCGACGCACTCCCACTAAACTTTCTCCCGTTTTCATGTAAGAGCTTCGGTCCCATTCAAAGGTGCCACCGATTGCTTCTCTCTCTCTCTCTCTCTATATATATATATATATATATATATATATATATATATATATATATAGTTCCATCGCCTCCTTCCCTCTCCCGTTCCACTCCATCGAGGAAGAAGGTAAGAGAAGAGAGAGATAAGAGAGAAGAGCCGAATATGGTATGGTTGCCTTAGTGAGGAAGAGAAGGAAGGGAGATCCTGTTAGATGGAGACCACGGTGGAGTTGCTACCTATTCATGGTTGTTAGACAAGTCGAACGACTCGGAAACCCCTTTTTATGAGATTACTCTTGTCACCACAGTTGATTCGAGAGTGTATTTTGGCTCAAATACGCCAATTCGACTTTTAAATAGCCGAAGAAATAGATGAAACTTATGTGACAACATTGCAAACTTATGAATCGCCCTTCGTTCACATTTCGCAGTATTAAAAAATTTATATCGTTGTATTTAACATACGGCGGTCAGTCTCCATAATATCAGGACACTTTTATTGCCTCTTAAGTCATTTTCTGTATGCCGCTGAGATTGATATTTATAACTCAAAAAAAAGAAAGAAACATCTTTGTAGGTCTCTCTACGTCACTCTGCGTTCAGGAAAAGATTCGCTTCTGTAAAGGTGTCAGATAAATTAAATCAAATGAACTTTTTTTGACAGAATAGCCGAATAGACCGTTTTCATTTCGATAATTAATTACATTTCGCCATGGTAAACGCTACATTAGCAGTTAAAAATGCGACATAAATATTTAATCTATATCTTCCAAAAGATATTGAGAACAGGGTATCAGGAAGGAGGAATAAAGGGGAGAGGACAGGCAGACGGACAGACAGACGACTTTATTCAGAGCGAAAGTGAGGCTATATAGTCCCTTCTTACATTTAACACTACGTTAGTAATTACAAATGAGAATAAAAAATAATAACATATAAACATACAAACGCATTGGCAGAAAAGAGTCAAAGGTGAAAATAAATTTTTTTTAAGCCCAAAGTTTGAAAGGTGGTAGGAATAAGCGAGAAAGACTCTTTTGAAAATATCGGCGATCTACTTTATTTTAAGGTTGTGTTCCGTTTGAAAAGCCGAGAGAGACGGTAACGAAGTCGGCGAGTGTATAGCTGGAAAGATGATCTTCGATTGATTTTATCGCCTTAGGTGGAGGTGATAGCAAATGGAGCACAGGAGACACAGATGGAACATCTTGAGGGACTTATTTGCGACGCAGCTCTAAAAGGGGTCGGAAGTTATGAATGGTTTGGCCGCATTTGAAGTCCATGTTGTAAATGACGCGTAAGGCGTCAGTTGAAATAAATAGGACTGGTTTTCAAGTAATATCGAAGCGTAGAATGAAGCTGTTGTTTTCAATGCAATTTTAGGGTGCGAAAAACTTCATTTTTACCTGCGTGCATTCACTAAGATGCGAATAAAAATCTGTTTAACTACTTTTGGAAAAACTGATTAATATGAGCAGTTTCGTTGTATTTACCACTGAGATACTTTTTGCAGCCTATTGCATAATATTAAATAACATTCGTATCTCCAGCCAAGTCTCCCTCAACTTTCCCAGTCGCCCTAATGACGTATCTCCTAGAAAATGGACTAATTTTCTTCTGCGTTATATGTTTTTAATTACACATAATTATTAACTCGGATATATATTTTAATTTTTATCAAATTATACGATTAAATCTTATAAACTTTCTGGGACTGTTTTTTTTAATTTTCCCTTAACAAATATAGTAATATTTCAAACTAAGCATTTCCAACGCTTTTCTTCCTCTTAATTTTCTGCGCGTAACACAAAATTTACGAACTTCAATTCAATGTATGGATTTGCTACCGCACTCCAATAAATGATGACAGCCAGACTCATTTATTCTTTCTCTTGAATAGTCATTTATAACAGCTCAAGATTAAAACGATCGACGTCATCATCATTGCGGCCACGTGGTTTGAAATATGAACCAAAGTTAATCGCTAGTTTTATCGACTCTGTCACCCTTTCCGTAAAAATAACTCATTGTTCTACCCATCATTTATCTTACGTGTATTCTGAGCAACATTATGATTGCATTTTCCACTTTCACATGAATTCATTGTATTTTCTCTGCCTTACATATTTATTTATCAATATCATTAAATAAATTAATTGTATCCGTCCTAAGAACCTCAAGCGAGAATAACAACTTCTATTTCTCATTTTTTATTCTCTTTACGAAAAGATTTTCCTTTCCCGCAGCCGCACATGTTCACTATGCTTTCTTTTAACGCGATATTGAAACACCGTCCGATAATTATTCTTCTCTTTAATATCATACACTATTTGTCTGTTATTTATGAGATTCAGTATTACTAAAATTACCCAGCGAATTCTATATTGAACCGCAGGACTAATCAGAAAATATCATTTATCTAAGACGGTGTTTCTTAATCGGTGGACCGCAGTATGTTTGAAGTGAGTCGCGAAAAATTTGCAAGCATTTAGGATCGGTTAACAGTATTTAAAACTGTCGAAAAAGTATAGCTAAAACTTAATAATTTGTAAAACAAAAGTAATAAATAGTTTAAAAACTTGAATAAAGAATATTCTCCAGCCTACACACACACATTTGATATACAGTTTGGCCGATGTTAATGTCTTGTATTTACTTTTGCTGGGTCGTGTTATCAAATAGGTTGAGAAAGCTGACCTAAGGGTCTAAATAACCTGTTAACTGCATATCGTAAATTATACGCTTACAGCCTGTTAGGAAAGCATTCCTTTTCCCCGATTTCCTTCGTCTCGTTAATGTGAACATTACGAGCGAAACGCATTCCTCCCTTGAATCTCCATTAAATATATACCTATACTATAAAAAAAAATCTGTTACTTCCCTCAGACATTTTCGCACTTTTATTATTTTGTTAGCTAAAGTAAGAGTCAAATATTTTCATTCCCATCAACTGCAACTTCTAACGTTAAACAGCCTCACAAACTCAGTATTCTCTCTATGAATATTGCAGCGCAAAAATTACTCAGCATTACGAAAACATCAAGTCGTATTTATCGTCGAACCTCAATGATGCAATCATAACTTGGCGCCGTTAAAACTCAAACTCACGTCCTCTCTCTTTATTCGCTAGGAGCTCTTAAGAGGGGGGGAGAGGGGGGGGGGGAGGAAGCCGGTTTTTTTTCCTTTTACATCCCGAAGCTATATGATCCCCACAACGTTAATAAAAAAGGAAAAAGAAGGGAATGGGATGGGGTGGAGAAAAAACCCCGAAGGGGGGAGGGAAAGGAGGGGGGGAGGTGGCTCTCCCTCTTCTCTTCGAGACTGGAGCGAAAGGAGGAAATTGATAAAGAATGAGGAGCGAAAATAATAGGTTGTAAATAGGTAAGTGCGAGGGGTGTTGAGGGGCGTGTCGGTAATTGGATCGCCGCTCTAAGCGTAATGAATGAGGGGAGGTTGAGGGTAGGTGAGGGAGGAAGGAAAGAAGGGGGAGGAAGGGAAAGGAGGGGGAAGAAGAGAAAGGAGGGGAGGGGAGGAAATATGGCAAGAGTAGTTAGAGGAAGAGTTTCGTTCGCCACTGCGATAGGAAAGGGTGATAAAGAGAGGTTGACGATGGATCGAAGATTCACGAGTGTTGAGAATTCTCCAACCGCACAGGAAATAATTGTTGTGAATGCGCGCAGTCATAAAAAACTACCTTACTCATGTCATGCACGGTCGTTGACAAAGAAAAACATGGCTGTAAAAATGATAGCCACATCTCTATACTTTAAAGCTCGGTAAAATAAATAAGCACTATAAAATTTCGTAAGCTGCCTCGTAAAAGTTGAAAATGTTTCATTCGTTCTCATATAGGTATGAGAGGCGCGGATAAAAGTTAATTAGAACAAAGATAATTAACAGTAGGTTTGTATTTCTGAATACTTCTGATAAAGTTTTTCAATTAAAAATATTAAAGCATACATTGTCACCGTATAAAAATAACAATATTTCTGTGATTTTTTCTAATAATATTACATTATGGGCACACAGAAAGAACTTTCTTTAATATACAATGTGGAAGGAAAATAGGAAAATGGAGAGAAATGTAGAAATGGAGGAGGAAGGAATAAAGGGAGGAGAGGAAGGAAAGAGGGAGGAGGGGGAGAGAGGGGGGGAGGGAAGTAGTAGGGAGGAAGAGAAGTAAATGGACTCCTCTAAGGACGCGTTTACTACGAGGAAAGGATATAACGACGTAACATGAGTGCTGTTGCCGTGGTTCAGTCAACAAACGAGCAAAAAGTTCATCTTTTTCCTTTCTCTCTCTCTCTCTCCCCCGATCGCTCCCATCATACTTATCGGACAGATATCTTTTTCACACTTGAAGCACATTAATAAATTTTAAGCTCATATTCCAACCTGTACGTAAACCAAATATTTCATACTCTTTGTGTTCAAATTATAACAAGAAACCAGTATGTTCCATACATATGTATGTAGTTATTTGTTTACAGGGTTATTCATAAATACCTGAACACTTTAGAAAATTTATTACAGGAAAATCAAAAATGCAATTGCGACATGCGGCACACAGTTTGTTGTAGGATCTCAAAATGTTTTTATCTTTGCCTACAGAATCTCAATGTGAGCCCCATGGGTTGTCCTGCACACCGTAATCCAGTTCCTCCCATACCATCACTAGATTGTCCACAGAAATTTCTGGGATTGCATTCCATATTATTATCTTTAACTCTTCCAAATCACAAGGCAAAGGTGGCACATACACCCTGTCTTTAACAAACCCCCGCAAAAAATAATTCAGCGGCGTTATGTCTGGAGACCTAGAGGGCCTTTTCAAGAATGTTTTGTCGTTATCTGTGCCAACCTGGCCTGGCAGTGTCTCGTTCAGGTGACTACGCATGCCCCGATGAAAATGTGGTGGGGCTCCATCTTGTTGGAGAATGAAATCATCTTCATACTGCTCAAGTTGAGGAAACAACCAGTTAATTAACATGTCTATGTACGACATCCCTGTGACGGTTGCCTCGCAGAAAAAGAACGGCCGGAAGCCATTTTGTGTATCAGCAACATCAGCGCCGCCAGGTGGGTGAAACTGAATCTTTACTGCCCTTAAAACCAAATTTGGCCTGTCCTGAAACAAACAGTGTGCCTCATGTCGCAATTGTATTGTTGATTTTCCTGTAATAAATTTTCTAAAGTGTTCAGGTATTTATGAACAACCCTGTATATTTATATATATAAATATATATAAATCACACTAGTAGTTCCGCCTCCTGGGACCGTCGGTTCCCAATCCCATTCGAGGCGAGTTTCCTCGCTGCACGGGATAACCTTTGGACTTCAAATTTCCTTCCTTCCGGCATAATATATGAGCAAGAATATTATAACGACTACCTCCTTTTGTGTTTCCTCTCAGTTGCTAACATGGATTGTTCACACCACTTCCTCTTCTCTCTCTTTAAGAAGGGACTATGTAGTCTCAATTTCGCCGTAAATAAAGTCGTTTTTCTGTCTGTCTGCCTGCCTATTTAAGTTGGCTTCTGAGACCTTTTTAATGAAGCTGCTTCAAGCATATCATAGACTGAATTTTCACAATAAATTTTTGCCGAAGGAGACATTCTGAAAGAATCTATTGATTTCTACATTTTACAGAGATACCGTATAAATTCTGCACATACTACATAAGTTTCCTCCAATATATAATATCGTTTGCGATATGAGATTCGTTCCCTTCGTCTATTCCAGGTGTCTCAAACTCGCGACCCGCGGGCCGCATGAGGCCCGCGCGTTGGATTTGTGCGGCCCGCGAAGCAATTTACTTTATACTACGCGACCCAAGCTCAAATCTATTTCTTATAAAATATTTCACGCAAATATTTCTAAATAATCTAAGAAGTATATCAGCCTGCACTGTTGAGTTACTGAAGAATGTTCGTCCCACTGTCAGCGAGTTTCTTGCTTATGAGAAGGACTTAACCCTCGGCGCCAAATCTAGCATTTTTGTAATGACTGCGTGTAAGACGCGTAATAGAGCGATTCCTCTCTTTTGGAAAGGGAGAATGAATATAATACAAAGAATACGAAAAGATGTGAAGACTGGGAAAGTAAGAAATGCGATCCGCGGATCGGCAGAGAGTCGTCATACACCGATGTGAGTTTGAGACCCCTGGTCTATTCAGTCTTCCGTCGTGACTTAACTGATTCCTTCAACCTCATAAAGTTTCATGGAATGTTTTCCATTTATTTCCTTTCCGCCTGAATTCTTATTCATACTTTAAAATCGGCAAATGTGCCATCGCTACCAACGACTTAAAATCGGACTGTTAATATTTAGTATATCGCGGTCAAATATTTGACCACCTATTCATTAATAGACAGCAAAAGTCTGTTTAACAGAATCTGTCCGCGGTAAAGTCTGGGGGAATTTCCTCTTCTTCAGAGGAGTACATATATTTCCATTCTAGGAGATTCTGGGATATCTCCAATTCCCTTCCCAGCGATTATCTCCGTCACTATTGCACGATTTAAAAAGCCACTCCGGAAGGGGCGAGTGGCAATGCAAAAACCATCGGTGACAAAAAGTTAACGAATTAGTATAATATCCGCTCTCTTTTTTAAACCTCGATTTTGGACCGTATGACTAATATATAATTAAATTATTCCATGGGGCGAGATCTCGGTGTGGCTTCCTCTTCTCACTGATCCGCTCTATCTACTCTTTGAAATCTTGCGCGATCGACATTATGTCATCCAGTGACCTTCTCCGGGATATAGTTCAGGTATCTGGTTGTAGATCGTGTTTACTAACCTAAGATAACAAAGCCTTTTAGGTCTGACAGTTTTGTATTACATAGACTCAGCCAGACTGTCGCATGGGAATAGGCATTCTGTTCCTTGAAGAAACCATCACCTATCAATAACGACCAAGTTGAGAACATTCGCGCATCTTCATTCGATCTCATGTTTAGCGTAAATTTATGAACTTCATTCAAAGGCTCAAAACCACTAATTTTTTATTGCTTCCTAGAAAATTAGCCGCATTATAGATCTCTTGACGACTGGTACCGTCCTTCTATTCTAAGTATAGTAACAATAATTCATTTGATCACACAATGTGCAGTCCGTCATTTACAATTCCATTCGTAGTATCATAGACTCCTCATCTCAGATAATGGCATCGTGTACAATCTATCTTTCTTTATCAGCTGTTTTATGAAAGTAAACATCTCTACAGTAAAATAATTCGACAAAAGCGGAAATCTTAGGCTGGTGGAGAAAAATGCCGTTTCCTCTGTACTTAATGTCTTCACCGTCAAGTACAGACAGTCGTTTTGAAAGAATTTTCAGTGGATAATTTGTTTTCACATATGCTTTTGATAGCTTATAAGGCCGGATCAACAAAGAATAGTGTAATTTTTATAAGCATATAATTGCAGCAAATCACCAGTATAGTTGGATTTATTTAATGCAGTGCGGGGAAATAGTTGGTGAATCGTCTTTTACTTGCTATAATAAAACTCATTAGCCCATATTTATCCAATTTATAATTACGGCATATAAATTTGAAAATAAGGTCGCGCTAATTTCCGTATTTGCCTGCGACGACCTAAACGCCATTGAACCAGACCTGGAAATAAAGGGATATTTTATTCCTTAGAAGAATATTCCCCTTAGCATTTGGAATGTAAAACAATCAATAATGAAGTTCTGAGAGGAGGGTAAAAATTCCTTTCTATCGGTTCCTCACTTTTAAAATGTCAAATATTGGCAGATGGGTATTTTTGAAAGGCATTTCTCATGTGTAGGCCAGTGCATGCTCCTGATGACGCAAGTTGCACTTTGGTAGTTTGGTGGACGACATTCCGAACTCCGTGTCTACGCTGATACCGTTTATGGAAGGGGTCTCAAACTCACATCGGTGTGCATGACGGTTGGTCAGTTGGTTTATGGTCATGGGAAAGGCATTTTTCCCATTCTGATATTAGTTGTAATTTTTGGCGTGAAATTCTCTCGCATAGGTCAGTTTACTTGCAGATGTCAAAGTGTTCGGATGTGACTAAGGAAGTTTACGTGATCTCCGTTTCGAAGAGAAGGCGATGCAGTCTCTCAAGATATGTACAATCGTTTCAAAAGAGTGAGCGGTATAAAATCTTTGTTTCGCAGTTAAGCACATGATACCGACGCACACGCGGCGTGGGCGACTAAAATTAGGGGGCTCTGGGCAGTTACCCACTTTGCCCACTGGAGAAAGTGACCTTGGGCGTGTGTATACACTGTTCGAAAAAAGCAGATTGCATACCCTATTAATTCGAAAAAAATCGGTACAACATACATTGTACAAACTTTCTCATATACTATTGCGTCGTTTAGTTATCTTTAGAAAATGAAAATGGTATGAGCCTGTTTTTATAAAATCCAATTTTTGTTAAAGTTGCCTCGAATAAACTAGCCTTATATTCATTTTTTTAAGAAAAATGAATTATAAATTATTATTGAAGACATAAACTCGAGTAACTGAGAAATTTGATCAAAATCGTTATAGCCATTTTCGAGAAAATCAAATTGTTGTTAAAGTTGCCTAGAACAAACTGCCCTTATTATGCAATGTCAACCATTTCTTCATAGTTTCTATTCTGTATGATATAATTCATTTTCGCTCTACCGTTTAGGCTCTAGAGCCGCGAACACACAGACCCACAGACAGATGGCATTGCGAAAACCACTTTTTCTGACTCAGATACACCTCTCTCCCTCCTCCTATCCCCCTTCCTTATCTCCCCCTCCTCTCCCCTCCTCCTCCCCCTCCTCCTATTCCCCTCTTTATCTCCAGCCCTCCTCCTCTCCCCCTCCTTTCCACCCCTCCTCCTATCCCCCTACTCCTATCCCCCTACTCCTACCCCCTCCTCATCTCCCCCTCATCCTTTCCGATATCCTCTCCCCGTCTTTCTCTCCCCTCCTTCTCCCCCCTCTTCCTGTCAATCCTCCTACTCTCCATCCTCCTCCACTCCCTCCTTCTCTACCCCTCATTTCCACCCTCCTCCTCTCTACCATATTCCTCTCCACTTTCCTTCCCCCCTTCTCTATATCCTCCTCTCTCTCTCTCTCTCCTCCTCCCCTTGCCCATGCCGAAGAGAAAAGACTCGCTTTACGTTCAGCACACAGCGCGTGTCAATAGCCTCCCGCAAACATTTCTCATCGCACACCTCTCCTCCCTCACTCCCGCGCGCCTCCTCGCCACCCTCTCAATTCCGCCCTCCACGCACGCCTCTCCTTGCGCCACCTCACCACACGCCAAATCAATCAACATAGTGAATGGAAGAAGTTACGTCCTTCCACGCATTGCGTGCTTCCATAACTCTTTCCATCTCTACCTCTCTTCTGTACCTTTCTCTTGCTCCGTGCTCATTCTATTACACGTTCTAGTATACTATATTTGATAGAACACCAAACTAGATCATCAAATCCGCAGCAGCAAATACCATGTGCTTGCAAAGATCTTTTTTCAAAATATTTTATTTACTTTGTGTAAGGTATAATGTTATCAAAGCTACAATATCTTTGGCCTGAGGCTGTACATTGTGCAATATGCAAAACTTCATAATGAGGAGAATAAAAAACTGGAATAATACATTTCAGCGGAAGAAGTATATGTATTTATTGTCCTCGCAATTAATATGTATCAAAGCTATTCACAATTTTTTATATTTTGTAAACTGCGCTTTCGCTGCTGTGAAGAATGGAATTAATTTTGTTCTTCGAGAAGTGGATCGGCAGGGACGCACTGATCCACAAGCACTTTAACGGGATATAGCGAAAAAGAATTTTCAGATATTATGTTGTTACTTGATGTCAACCTGGAAACAAATATCGAATGAAAAAATGAATAAAGCATAGATAAATGGAAGCCTTTCTTCCGCCATCCACGCACTTCCTCGTCTCTTCGACTGAATAATATTCTTTTTAATATTTCCCTCTCCATATTCAATCCATACACTTTTTTCCTCAATTTTATACATAATTCACCTCTCATATGATCCTTTCCCGTATCCCACTTCTTTTCGCATTTCCTAATCTTTCTTCCTCGATTCCATTCTCCCACTTTCTCTCCCTCCCTCAGTCACCCCTCTACCCCCTCTGCCGCCCCTCCGTCAGGCCTCCTTCATCCCTGTTTCCCGAGCAACTAAGCAGCCGAAGAACCCAGACACAACTTGAGCCAGAGGCTTCCTCTGCAGTTCAAAATTTGAATACCATCCCTTTGACTGTGACTTAATCCCATTATTCCCCATTTAAATAGCATACCCAGAGTCATTCAACAAGTTAGGGAGACTGTTGGAAGCGGAACGGTTTCAACTTGTCTCGTTCCTATTAGGATTTGATGTATAATTCAGGTCAAATTATGCTAACACGTGGGATCAAAAGTTGCCATTTACAGAAAATAGATGTATTCCCAACATTTTCTACCGTTTTATTACTTGTTAAATTTAATGTTCAGTCGGAATAAATCTTTCCATTCCTATAATAATATTTTAATTACCTCTCAGTTAATATTTCTTTTTAGTCGCGAAAGGAATTATTTGCTCAGAAAATGTATAAAACTTTGAACAGATAAACGCACCATTATTTAAGCTAAAATTTATGATTTAATTCAAATGATTATTTTATTGAGCAATATATAATGCATAAATCATGTTTTAAGGAAAAGTCTTCCTGAACTATATTTAACTAGCTCACGTTCTTAGAAGAGAATTAGTTTGCTATCCTTTTCTATTCCAATAAAAGTATTACAATTTCGAATCTTACCATTGGTGTAGGCTTTTAAAGTAAAATATACTTTATAATTTAAGAAAAAGATTGGAATATATCATGTCTCAATATTTTTCATGAATTATCATTAACCATTATGCGACTTAAGATCCATTCTACTTCACTTAATTAAGAATTTCTTGTTTTATTTAGGTTTCTATGCGCAAAAATATTCGACTTCAAAAGATTATTTTTTTATTTCGATAGATAGGAAAACATTTCCGATAACCCGTCAAACAGAATTTCATTTCGAATTATCGTTTTCATTTATATGCTACTCACGTCGTACGAGCAGTTTAATGAAATGTGATAATGTCCTTTGCCTCAAAGAACTCACAGGTAATAATTCATTCGCTAGAGTATTCTTGAGGTGCCATTTGGTAGCGTCGTGAAGATAACGACGCTGTATCTGAGCGTATCAGCTGAGCACTCGTGCGAACGGACGTCCCTCTGCTCGAATGACCTTCACTCAATACTGCACGTTATTCTTCACAGCTAATATGGTAAGACTGCCGATACAAGCATTTGGCATAAAACATATTACGAAATTTTCGAAACAAAGATCGGTTTTCATTTCAGTGTTTATCGAATATTTTCATAGGAACACGCTTAAGTGTGCGATTGCACCAGACGATGTAATTATCCGCCTCTAATCCAACATTCGTATTTTTTGGCTGACATTCCTTTGCATGTTATCAAACCCTCACATTGATTGAAAAGTTGAAAATTTTCCGGCTAATAAACTCAGTTCGTGTTTCATTCAAATCAGCATATTTCTCGTTAATATCCTCGTTCGGTCGAGGCTCGCCTATCAACCCTACTCTTATCCTTATGCAAGAGGACGCTTCGGAACTTTGAATGAAACATTTGCCGCCGATGTCTCCCTTCACATAACCTCCTCCCCCCTATCCCCCCTCCACTGCACCTCCCCCCTCTATCCCCCCTCCACTGCACCTCCTCCCCATCTCACCTCTCCCTCCTCCCTTTCTCCCTCATCCACTGCACCTCCTCCCCCGTTCCACTCTCGAAGGATGACATTTGCTTCTCTGATGCTCATGAATCAACTCGTCTGCCAATTAACCGTCGATAGAAAGTGACACAAATACAATGACAACGTCAGGAATTCAATGCATGCACTTCAATCGCGACGTTCTCTTTGATGGCTATGGACGAACCCCAAAATAACTTTAATATTTAGGATTCTCTGCCAATTACGGTTTCAAGATACAACACAAGTTTGAATGAATATGAAACGAAATTGACTCTGTAATGTCCTGTGATGATTTTGTCTTTTTTCATGGGGCGTATAATAAATTCTATAGTTAAATTAAAATTACATTTAAATTTAATCTAACGCTACAACATTAAAGCGGCAGTCTATCCTGATTAAATTAATAAATTATATAAGGGCTATGAGAAATAAAAACGACAAATATTCATTGCTAAGAATAGTTTCGCATTTTAAAGATTATCCTTAACTTTTGTCAGGGTCATAACATGGCAATAATTTGATATATAATTTTATTAACTGTGAAATTTCACGGTTCAAAATATTTTTTTAAATCTAACGCGTTTCCCACCAGAGTGTATTTCTCCAAACCCCGTGATGGCCGCCAAATTAAATTTATAAATTGCCTTATTTAATATGAGAGAAAATAAACCAAATCTTTTGTTAAGTTGTACAAACAAACAAGTAAGAATTAGGAGAACATAATTCAAGTGAATTTTGAGGAGTAAAAGAATAATTACGTAATTTGAATTTAGAGAAATTATTCGCGAGCGCTCTCATTATATCTCTCCCTTTCCAAAATCGCACGTGTAACTGCAATCCAACTGAGACCATCTCCTTATAGTTCGTCTAACGTGTCCCTGATATTCGAGTTACTCTCTTCATAAGGCAATAGGGCTGCGCGGAAACGTGTCTGTATTGACAAAGGCAATGGAGTAGTACTAAGGATTGATTCGAGAAAGTCCTCTTTTTTTTTCCTTTTCGAGAATTCTATAGATGTAGAGATCTTGTCGGCTCACGTCCACGGTAGATGTGATAAAACGCTTAGGATGGAGGAAAAAGGAGACTTGAGATGGCAAGAGAAGGGGGGAGGGGGGGGGGAAACGGGTGGGTGGAGGGGGAGGGAGGAGGAGGGCGTCTGGTAGGGGCGAATAGGGGGAAGGGCGGCGAAAGGACAGGATAAAAGGGAGCGGATGAATGGCGGAGTATTATTTGATGAAAGGGAGTCTTGGGAGAAAGTGTTCCAGAGGCAGAAAAAAAGATTAAGGAAGAGGGTGAGAGGGAGAGAGAGAGGGAGGGAGAGAGAGAGGGGGAGAGAGAGGGAGAGAGAGTCATTTTATTCCACGAGGGACCGTTTCCGAGGTCGAAGAATATAAAAAACGAAAATTCTTCAAATAAAATAAAAATTCCTTCAGCGTGAATAGATGGCCTTCGCCTGAGCAAGAGAGAGAGAGAGAATGCTCCTGAATGCGTTTCTTCTCGCCATTCGCTGCTCAAAGCGGCAAAAATGAAAAGGATGGGAGCTTTTATGCGATGGTCCGAAGATGGAAATATCGGGAATAGGAGAGCTCACCTTTTTTCCGTATAAACGCCTTTCTTCGTTTGCTCCGTGGGCGTGTGTATGGGCGTGCGTGCGTGTGGGGGAGTTGGACTGATGTCGCCCCATTTCTTCTTTGCGAAAGGAATGTGTTTTGATTTTTAAAGGAATTTTTCCAATTCACCTCGTTCGAACTCTATTATATTATTTATGGCGGCGGATTTACTAATTCTTGGAATGCATGAATAAAATATCGGATATTATAGCAATTGAGAGAGAGAGAGGAGTTAATATCTCTTTTCTCTCTTTCAAGCATGAATTCTCAACCCCGAAGTGTCGATAAACGAATCGATGACGGAATAAACACGCACCAACTTTGAAATCTTAAAGTTAAAAATATTTTCGTAACACCAATAAAATTTTATCGGCAAAAATTTCACAAGTGGATCCTAAACGAATTGGCGCGCTTTCCGCGTGCTGGCACAAAAAAATTCAATTTTATTTTTCTCGTTACATCGGTAAGCGTGTGCGTATAAACACAGGCCTACGCATACTAATATGGATTCGTGTAATATGCTTGTTATGAAGAAAACTGCCGAAAATAGGAGTATATGGAGAACCAAGTTTAACCTAGAATAATCACGGACCTGTCAACGGACAGACTACCTATGATGATGATATATAAACTTACGGAAGAGGTAAGATAAATGTGGATATTTAGGGCAACTAGGTGTTGAAGGAAACCCAGTGAGCACTTACCGGAAGAAGAGCCGCTGGGGTGTTGAAGAGACACACTTGTGCTGACAAAGGGATCATCACGAAAGCTCCAATAACTTCTACAAATGCGTCTCTTCAACACCCCAGCGGCTCTCCTTCCGGTAAGTGCTCACTGGGTTTCCTTCAACATCTAGTTGCCCTATATATATATATATATATATATATATATATATATATATATATATATATATATGTATATGTATATGTGTGTGTGTTTTTCTAATGCATAATTGAAAGGATATGGCATATAAAGCAGTTCTAAAGTGTCAATAAAATTAAATTAATAGTGGAGATAATTTATCAGCAAATCCCTTTTCCGTGAATTTTATCTTTCTTTAAAAATCCTGTATTACAATTGGAAGGAATAGTTTCACCACAGAAAAAATGGGATCGAGAATGTAGTAACTTCATCAATGTTGGAACACGCCATTCGCCTTTTTTCTTACTCCGCTGATTCCCAATTTGCCGGGTCGGTATTTCCAAAGAAATCGCCTCTACGGACGCCTGTTTTTGCTCCCGGAGTCCCTGTGGAGCGGATGGAGGATAAGGGGAGGAAGGAGGAGGGAGAATAAGGAGGGGAGGCGAAAGGGACGGAAGGAAGGGGGCGAAAGAGGAGGAGAGGATGGGAGGGTTTTCCGCTGGAGAGTTAAGTTTTTGTTCTCGTCGTTTTAACCTCGGCGGACTGGCTACGGAATCGTGGGAATAAGAGAAGTGGGAAAGGAGAGAGAGAGAGGAATAAAAAAAAGCGAGCGTTATATGGGAAAAGGGACCTGAACATGCGCGTGCGAACCAACGTAGTAAATGAGACAAAGAAAAATCGAAAGGATCGCGCTCGTGATTATTAGGCAGAAGAGACGTGAATGAGACAGAGATAAGGGGGTAGAAAAAAATTCCGCTGCGTGGTGGGGTGGGTGGGAGAGGGTGGGGAGGGAGGGAGAGGGAACGGGAGGGAGGGAGGGAGAATGAAGGAAGGAAGGTGAGAGGCAAGAGGCATGAACGTGGAATCTCACGAAACGTGGCGAGTAAGGAGAAATTAGCCATAGAGATAAAGAAAAAAGAAAGATCTCGGGAGAACGATACAGAAAGAGTGGAAAGGGTTTCCGAAGAGGAAGGGGTGGAAAAGTAGACGTGGAGGGAATGTGGGAGTGTACGGGAGAGTGGAAAGAGGGGAGGCAAAGGGGCTGTGGGATTTTCGGCTGACTTTCTCCTCTGGAGAGGAAGAGGATGATAGAGGGATGCCCCTTCCCCTCCCCTCTTCCACTTCCACCCTTTCCCCCCTCCGTTCTCTCCCCTCTTCCACCTCCTTCCTCTCCTTTCCTTTTCCCCTCTTCCTCCCCAACTCTTGTTCTCTCCGAAATTCTCGGCCACTCCCGCGCTCTCTATTGATGGATGTAAGAATCGGAAAAAAATGTTTCCCTCCGGCGTAGCCATTACGCATCCTGACTACTCCGATATTTTACAAACACGTCGCTTATGATAGGAACGGCTCGCCTCCTCCTCTTTGACACTTTCCTCTCTTCATCTTCACACCATTCATTTGCCATGAGTGGACAAAAACTTCCCGTACACATACAGCCGTAGGCATTATACCTTCAGCTTCATTTTAACCTCGGAATCCAAGGTGCTGCAGAGAATGCGCATTCGTTTCACCATGATATGACATCAACCATTGATTTTCCTCAAAATTCCTTAATGTGACATCTTGACCGCATCATCTTTTACGACACCGATTGCTGTAGAACCACGTGAAAATTTTAAATTTCTACGGATCTCGGGCTTTGCCCTCAGTAACCCTTTCATTTGTTTTTATCTGATTCATATATAATTTTGTTATGCTATTCTTTGTTTAATGCCTAAGTTTCTCAAACGGCGAAGTTTGTTTCTTTTTAACATTTCGGAATTTCTATTATTTCATAAATGTTCGAAGTATGAATTGGACGGGATTTCGTCTATTTTATTATTCTGATTTAGTTTCCGAAGAACAAAATGAAATATGCATAGCGCTCTCGAGAATAAACAAAGCGATCACTTTGGCGTCAATACCGATCGATCAAACATGTAAACATATAGGAGACTATTTATGTCATTTCAGTTTCATTTTTTTAATGTTCACTTTCGATTATGTTTAAATATAGGAATTCAAATTTTCATCACTTTATTTATTAACAATTTATTAACGGACCTGGTCGCTATCCTAAGCAAACTATCAAAAGTCTTAAGATATGCACTGCGAATTTCTCGTCAAAAATATAAACAGTTTTGCGTTTCGCATCTCTTTAATTTTCTTTTATGAGCCTGTGCACTTCCATCTTATGCTTTTGTTTAATATACTTGTATAAACTGATGCATTGCGTTACATTGAGTTAGTTTCCGTCAATCCAGTCATTATGTTTCACACGCTACAGTGCTAAAAATGCAACTTTGCACTCTATTATGCATTAGCCAAGTTGGAATGATAAATTGTTTGTTAGCGGGCTATAAAGCAAAACCGTTGTTCTCTATTCAAGTTTAAGGAAACATTCTTAGGTGCTTCTTTGCATTAAAACATAATTTAGGAACAAATGTATAAAAAATCTATTTTCCTAGTTGAATAATCAAAGGGATGAGATGATCGACGAATGATAATAGCAAGATAAACGAAAAGAAGACATTTTAAGCTACCTTCAGTTGAATAATGAAGGAAAAAATCCGAGGAATTTCTCCTTTATGACGAAGATTTGAGGCGGAAGAATCAACGGGTCGAGTTTTAGAATGTACAAAAGAGAAGAGTTAGATGGCGGCGGAGGGGGAAATTATGCAAGACGACGTTTCTTCTTTCATTTAATGCAACACATTTACAGCATATTTTTTATAGATATATATATTTAGGGCAACTAGGTGTTGAAGGAGTTGTGTCTCTCTTGTGCTGACGAAGGGATCATCCCGAAAGCTCTAACCTCTACAAATGTGTCTCTCCAACACCCCAGCGGCTCTCCTTCCGGTAAGAGTTCACTGGGTTTCCTTCAACACCTAGTTGCCCTAAATATCCTTACTTACCTTTTCTATTACGTAGTATATGTATATATATATATATATAGTGGCTCATGAACGTCCGTTTTACAATGAGGGTTATAACGATGACAAAGAAGAAAACACTACAACCATGTCCTCGGCAGGATTCTAACCCGAAATCCCAACGCTGGGAGCCAGACCCGCTACCCTAAAATATATTTTTTAATGCATTTAATTGTTTTACCGAATTTAAAGAGCTTTTTCTATAACCAAGTGTGCATATATTGCACGCTTGCGCATAAACACGCTCGCAATATCTTTCAACAAGGTCCGAATGAATGAAAACCCTTCTCTTGTCCGATATTATTCTCAAAATTTATTTTCGAAATAAAGAACTTAATTAGGTGATGAAATCCGCAATCAAACTTCGACCTCCGCTTCATCGTAGCAAACCAGACATCATAAGGCCAATTTTGCCGGCCTTGACAGGTTGTGCCACATGAAACATGGTCATCATCATCATCTAACACGTCAACCCGCCAAAGTTTTTCTTTTGCTCTTCTCCTTTAATCCACTCTAACACACTTTCCTCCCTCTTTCTCCTTCCACACGCCTTTCCCGATGGACCGCCTGAGAGGCAACTCTCTCTCTCTCGCCCCTGATACTTCTCCCCCCACCTCCTCCCCTTCTATCTCCGCAGATATTCTCCGTGCGGCAAAGGCTGCTGTTCGGCCCTATCCACTTTTGAAGCGAAGGAATTGAATCGGAAATCCCCCCTTCCCCTTTCCATCCTCCTATCCGGCCATTCCGTGTGGGAGAGCGTTAAAACGGGAGGCGCGTTCGGCCTCAGGAACTCGCATTCGAACGACATAGACCGCAGACCTTCGGATGATGACGCGCACCTCCATTCGTCCCCCAATATTCCTATTTTACGAGACACATTCGGGGTCCTTCTATCCCTTTATCCCGGAGGCCTCAACACGAGGGAGGGCCTTCGTCGCTTCGTGTTATATTAGGGAGCGTCTTGTTGTAGGGATTAAAGGTTTGAACGGGTGTGTTATGGAGGAGGAACGTCCCCTCTTGTTACTATAACTCTGCATATCTAAGGGCGGGTTTATCTGTGCGGCCGCACGAAAATTTCAATTCATTCGAAATACGGCTTTGATGTCATGAGAACTATCTTTAAAATTGTATGTGTGTGTGTGTATAACAAAAGTATTATTTAAATTCAGCTACGACAAAATGCTACTTTGTTAATTCCAATGGAATATTTATTGCATTATTCCTAATATGATTTTTATATACGCAATAGTATCGTAAGACGCGGTATTCATTATCTTGGTTCTATGTTCTATTTTCAGTTTATCTGTATAAAAATTGTGAAAAATTAAATACAAAATTCAACCGAGGTCACCATTATCCTTATTTAGAAAGTAATCCCTTTAAAAGAAATGAATACGCACTCATATATTTATATATTGTTTCGGTGTCTTCGGCCATTCGATTTCTTCGCGGTGCAGTTCAATTTTTTATAAATTCATTTCGCTTTCTCTTCTAAATCAATTTTTAACAAAAATTCCCCCGCCTCCGTCTCTAATGCTCTTTCCATTCTTTACCGTCTTTTCCCTCTTGTTTACTCGTCTCCCTCGACTCTCACCGGCCATCGCCAACTTTTCCCATTTCCCTCCTTTATACTCTCTCCTAGTTTCTTTCCTCTCTCTCTCTTTCTCCCTCACTCTCTCTTTCGCTTTCTCTCTAGAGTTCCCCGACCTGCATCCCCTATTCTACCCTAACCGTCCTCTTAATCTTAACTTACCCTTACTTTTTTTCTCTCTCCCAATTGACCCTCTCTTTCTGCTCCTCTCTCTTTCTCTCTCTCTTTCTCTCCCTCTCTCTCTCTTTCTCTCCCTCTCTCTCTCTCTCTCTTTCTCTCTCTTTCTCTCCCTCTCTCTTTCTCTCTCTTTTTCTCTCCTTCTCAACCATCCGAATTTTTATAAAACCAAGGCGGGCACGGAATGACCCGCTGTGGGGCAAGACTCGTAAACGGAGAGCTCGGTGTTTACGAGCGTTCGTGTTGCCTTAGGATCAGGCGCGGCAGTTCCTCCGTCGGTTGTTAAGGTGGACGAGAAGGAAAAAGTAGTTTCGATTTGAAGACGGTTGCGAGGGCAAAGTGATGCATGAACTCTATCGTGTGAGTTGGAAGGAGCTGCTGACGGCAGTTGCATTCTGTACTCGGGGGAAATTTATGCCGCGTCGATAAATTTAACCAATAGCTGTACATTTTAAGGGAGCTAAAATATTTACGAAATTCCATAAATGAATTCCTCGATTTCCAAACGTAAAATGAACGGTGTTGCTTTATTATTTCTTAGTCAGTCTAGTTAACATTAATTAATTAGTTAATTTTAATTATTGCCAAACATAATATTTAAATTAACTTTAAAAAATATAAATTGATGGAATTAACGGACTGAAGATCCTTATACGACAGGCATAAGCTGTAATGATGAGAAAACGTTGAAACAGGTGAGAAAATCTGCCATGACTGGGAATCTAACCCGGGCCTACCAATATGTGTACTTACTATCTACTTATCCATTAACTTATTTTCCATAAATTGCAGGCGAAAGGCATACTGTCGAGACAAATTGTTCTGTTGAATATATTTATAAGACTTCGGCGTATTGTAGTTGAAAGCGATAATTTATTGAGCTATTCCAAACCAATCTCTTCCTCAGTTATACTCCAAAAATTATGTGATTTATTTATTAATTCTTTATTTGGACAACGACCCTAAAAAGATAAAATTAAATACTCGAACGCACACGCACGATTTTGATGATTGTCAAAAATATCATAATAAAGAGGAAAATCAAAAATCCAAAAACTTTCGATTTCAAGATCATTGAATTCTTCCAAAGGAAAGGATAGAGTACATGATTTTGCGGAGTAATTAAAACTGTTTATTAAAAATTAAAGAGACCAAAAGATATATTTCTAACGTACTCACTACATAAACTGTGACGATAAAATATTATAAAATGTTAATGACAAATTTATACTCAAAAGTCACAATTTCACTCTTAAAAACCTTTCGGAGAAAATTTTATGGGAGCAGCTGAATAATGTAAAGCAAATTTCTGCTGCGTATGTTTTGACATCACATGTTATTGAAATAAATTGGGAAGCATCACAATATTTCAGAAAATATTCGTTTTTGCCTCAATCATAAAGAGATCTCTCGAACAGCAACTTTAATTTGTTCCATACAAAAGAGAAATTATTCGAAATGTCGCGTTTCAAATGTTATAATACCTTAAGAACAATGCCGTTTTAATGGTTAACCTGGCAGATGGTCATCGGAATATGTGTCAAAGAGAGAAAATCTGCAGAGTTTAGGAATTGTTAATGAATAGATCTTCGACGCTTAGCTAGTTCGCAACTACTGTCGTGGTTTTGCTGTAATATTTTAAGTGAGACATGTTTAATTTGAATGTTCGTGATTCCAGAAACTGAACTTTTTTTAGTACTCTGGCAGAAACATACCCAATGAACCATTTATTATCTATTTTTTGGACCACGAACACAATCTTCCGCCTGCGTGGGCAAGAGTATTCAAGATCTGTTGACGCAAGTAAAGTGAAGCTGCTATAACCCAACGTAAAACGTGATATATTTCAGGCCTAATGTCTTTTCCTTTTAGCTAAGCAATTATTGTGGGTAAGATCTTCTCTCTTCTTCACGATACGGCGACACGCAAGATCCTCTTTCATCAACTACGACTCCTAAGTTTCGTTTCGTGACAGCATTTATCGGGAGATAGTGGATCATATCGATTGAAAGAATGACATTCAAATTGCACACCAGAAGATGAAAACCCACAATCAATGAATGCTAATTCAGTATTTCTAAAAATATTCTCAATCGATGGGTGTGTTTTTGTAGCTTCAATTATTTGGAAATTAGAACTTACAAAGAATTACTCTGTAATTTAAAACAAAAAAAGTATGACGGATCCAGAAACTTTCCAAGGTGGATAGTACTAACTATTTTTCCATGGGGGCGGGGGATATTTTAAATTTGTACACTAAATCCTTGTCAAAATGACTTTTATTATTTTTATTGCTTATTTTTTATTAATAAACCACGGAGCGCAATAGAATACTGTGATAATTATCACAAATGTACATTTTTTTACAAATTAAGTATATAATGCTCACAAAATAATTTGATTCCTTGATATTAACGTATAAATGTTTATATAAAAATATAATTGCTTAGATTTTCCCCACAACACAAAAAGAACCAAAGGTCTGCAATGTGTAAAGGAAAATAAAATTAGTTAATATGAATGACAACTCTCTCGGCTTCCCCTTTTGCTACCCCTCAAGAAGATCCAGAGGGGAGGGGGCGATCGCCCTCCATCCCTTTCGATCCGCTACTGCTGTTAGTTAATTTTCTGTTAGAAATTTGAATTTAATTCACTATTAAATTATTCGAATTGAAAAGTTTCAATCGTATGGATTTTTTTCATTCTAAATAATATTCTCTGCATTAACAAAATCTTCGGCGGCACGTTTACATTGAAGGTTTGGTCTCCGTCTCAGAAGTTTTTGTTAAAAAAAATTTCATTCACCTAAGGCATGCTGAGGTGATTTTATATTCCGAATTGCACTTCAAACTGGAGAATGGTCTGAATATGGGCAGGATGTAGATTTATTTGTTCTTTTCATGCATAAAAGTTCTGTTCTTTTTTGTTGTGTCCCTGAGACAGATTTACTAAACTAGTTCATTTTTGGGAGTAATCACTTGCACCCTTTTCCTGAGTTTAATGGAATTGACGACCTTGAAAATCAACATTAGTATGATGGTAGAGGTTGGTTTTAGAAAATTTGGATCCATTTAGGGTTTTAATCATTAGTAACATTTTATTTGCTAAATTTAACTATTACACTAAATATATTACTTGTTTTTCTAACTATATCCAATAAATCTTTGTTGCCATTTTCCTTTAGTTTACTGATTACGAAAGCGTTTTGTTTATTTCATTATTATACACGTATTATAAAAGCACCAACATTCGACATAGATATGCTCTTTAAGAAATTCATTACGGAAATTCCTTTTAGATAAAAATCTCTAAACCAATAATACTTTCATTCATATATTTTTGTTTAATAATATATTACAAAAATTTGCTTGCTTTACGCATTAGAGAGCTCCAATAGCCATTAAAAATTTCTAAACTTCTTAGGCTCATCAGAGCTAACTGGTCAATCAACTAGATTGTAGCCATGAAAGAATATTGGTAATTCTTCATTGAACTAGGAGCAAAATTTACATCGTTTCATGAATAGCCCTATATATGTATTGCGCAAAAAAGTTAAACTTCGTAAAACTGCAAAGTTTTTTCACATGGATGAATAAAAATCATGGACGGGTGAAAAAGTTTAAAAAATTAAAGAGAGAATATTTTAGGCGAAATATCGGGCGAAGGTGCAAGATTACAGGCAAGTATATGCTACATAATTAACGAAGCAATGTTTAGATTACGCTTCTTCTATGAAAATTGCGTTTATTTTATGAATTTCCATGACAAATATTTAGCAAATGGAATGGCCACTCTCTCGTGAAAATTTAATTCGTAATTTTGGAGCAAGCTGCCCATCGAATGCGTCGCGAGCCGCTGGATCACAGATCGGCCCACAAAGTTCATTGACACAATCCGCCGCTCTTCAACTTACCCCTCCATTTGTGTCAGAATGCCAAACCACTTCCGATGTTAGTATGATAACAGCGATCGAATTTATCGTTTTCGTATAATATAACATTTAGCTGATCAATCAGATTTTTAGCGCGTTTTATTCTATAAACACGTTGTTTCCGCTGTCTGTCTGTCTGCGTAATCAATTAAATCAAAATAACAAGTAAACAGGAAAACATAGAAATCTAAAATTTGCGTGTATGTGTTCTATGATGCCATTTATTACGCTGTCAAAATATTTTTTGAAGAAATCGGTGGGCGGCAGAGGGTGCCTTCAAATAAATCAAATTTAGATTCTGAGCGACTGGTTATAAAAGAAATTTAAAATTTTCACTACTCGTGTGACCTTTAATTTTGTCTCTAAAAACTGCAGAAGAAATATTTTTGAAAAATCGGCCGGCAGCAAAATTTTCAATCTAAGATTTTGATCGAATGGCTTTAGATTGAAAGTTTTTTAAAAATAACTATTGAATACTTTGTCTAAATTTAATAAGAATTTTACTTTTACGATTCTAAATATACCTCAATAAACAAAATGCGCTTTTTCATATTGCGCTAGCAAATGAAGCTCCAATTTTTTTTAGTCCTTTCATCGTAATGATCGTTAGTAGTCCGTCCACGAGTTCCGTGTTTACAAATTGGAGCGTGTCCTCTGCACTTTTCCGTTCTTCGCAGCCTTCTTAATCCAACTCTCTTTCCTCTTTAAATCGTCCAATAGCATAATCTTTTTCCTTCGCCTTCCTCTATTTCCTTCAACTATTTCTTCAGTCGCATACTCACGAATTAAGTCTCTTCTCAGGAAATGCGCGATGCAATTTCCATTCGTCTTTTATTATTCAATTTTTATTTTAGTATTCTTCTTTATGTAAGCTCATTTTGTAGTCTTTCGAGAGTTTTATGTCGTTTTATCCATGTTTTCCTCCAAACGCAAAGAGTTTCGTATAATGTTTCAACAAATTTTTTCTCTGCTCTCCAATTATTTATTTTCTTTCATAAGTTTATTATTTTCCCTTCTTTTTTCGCATCTCATTTTCATTCGTCATTTAAGCAACTTGGGTTACAATGCATCTCCAATGTTTATCATCTGTTTAGTTTGTTCGAGCAACTTGTCGCCGTAGTACATATCCCTTCTCGATATCCTTATAATTTTTATGCATAATTCCATTGTATCTTCCATTTATCACCGATCTAAAGTTTCTTCTCACTCTGGAATTGCGTTAAATTCTACGTGATATCCCAAGTTGGTGACTTTATCATAAATTGTTAAAATAAATCTAGTTAATTTCTATAAATAGCTACTTGTAATCGATATATGTAACACTTGATTTGCTTAAAATACAGCTATAGGGAAATAAAATCTGCAAGAGTATAAGATTTAAAATGAAAATCAAACGAAAGATGTGGTCAAATTTCTTTGTCAATTCAATAATTAGGAAAAAGTGTGTTTTGGACCAAATTGTGTTTTTTAAAATTTTTGCGCCACAATCGGAGTATATAATTTAAAATGTGCATTGGCCATCCAAATAAAAAATGGCTCCCAAGACATTCTTTGCCGATTTATTTTCAAAACTTAATTTGTAAAATTCTTTTGGAATTTTTCTCCGAGTTGAATTTTCTCCGCTGCCCAAAAGCAGAGCGAAAATCGTGTCCACGCTACTCGTTTTTCTTTTCTTTTTTTAACGTGCAGCGGGAATCAAGTTTTCTCTCCCCCCCCCCCCTCTTCCTCCTCCCCGTGACTAACCACCAACTTGCATGGCGTGTGTGTGTGTGTGTGCGCGCACGAGGGACACGGAAGCAATTACCCTTTGTTTCAACCTCGCCTGCCCCTTGCCACCCACCCCCTCCCCACTACGCCCCCCCTCCCCCCAGTCCTTCCCTCCCCCCACCGTCTCCACCGCTTCACTCTGATTTGAAGCTCCGCTTATTGTGGCTTTGCCCCCTCGACGGAGAATTTTCGAAGAAAAATTTCCATGGCTTTCATTTTTGCCCCAAGTATACATATTTCATCAAACTCTCGAAAAAAGAAGATCAATAAAGGAGTTTCGGTTAATTCTAATTTTCCTCTACCCCATCATCGCTCCACGGCCATCCGTCTTTCTTATAAATTGGAAAATGATGAAAGGGAACTATGAGCGCCCAACTCCCGCTTTCTTCGCCCTCTCCTACTTCAAAAAAAACTAAAAGAATTCGTGGTTAAATAAATCGCCGTTTTCTGAAAATTTAGACCGTTATTGCGACGATTTTCCTCTCTTCTCTCTTTCTCACTCTCTTTCTCACTCTCTCTCTCTGTCTCTCTCTCTGTCTCTCTCTCTGTCTCTCTCTCTGTCTCTCTCTTCCTTTGTCTCCCTCTTTTGTGATAAAGCTGAGGAATATGACGGAGTGAGAGAGGCCAATGTGTACACATTAAGAAATTCTCCTACTAACTTCTCCAGAAAGTTTTTTCCTTAAGCACTAACTTGGGTTAAAGGTAGTAAATTTAAAAAATAATTTTATCAAAAATAAATACTTTTAGTGTCCTGCTTCTCTATTTATACTTTCATACGTTATCTTTATAGTTTGTCCTTTTTTAATGGTATCATAAAAAAATGCTTATGGTTCAATTAAATGTCGTATGCGATCACACAGCGTCTGAAAGTTATCGCATGCAACGATAGACTGTTCCCAATTTCTCTTATAAATCTCTTTAAATGAAGATCATATTAAATTATTATTATTATTATAAAATTCATATAGTTCGCATTAATGTATTATTTAAGCTTAAATCAATTATTATGTATTTTTAATAACATAAATCCAATTTGGATAAGTTATTTTCAAATTGGTTTCATATTACTTCCTTTTTTTAAATTTGGCAGTTTTTTTTAAATACAAACCATGAAGCACACGTTAGGCAATCTTTCACCTTTAATTCGTTTAATATAGAATGTAAATAGAAAGGGATTACTCTGAAACTATCGCAAGTTCCATTAAAATCTCCATTGAAAAAATCCATTGTTTAATTGCATATATTCATTGTTTAGTTGAATGAGTGTTACATTCAGTAATATTTCTGATTCATAAATACGGCTTTATGGAAACTACTTAGTTAAAAATCAATTCATATTATTTACTAAACTTATCATCTCAATTCACATACATGACTTGCTTTGTCTCCCGTTTTTGGAATTTATACCGAAAATTTTCAATAATCCCATTTATTTATTACTTTGCTCGCGGACATGCCACCGAATGCAATGACCACGTAAAAAATGTCGAAAGATGGCGAGTGTCAATCAAACTCTCTTTCGCAGTCTAGAATATTAATGGCGTAGCGATGTGTAAAATTGATATTGTCTCTCACCCTCCCGGCAACTACACAGTGGCTCCTCCACGTGAGAAATCCATTAACAACAAAATCGTTTGTCACGTAGCGGACGGCTCTAGACAAAAAGGTACGACATGAGTTTTATAAAAACAGAAAAACTCCGCCTCTCGTGTGAGGCTTAATATTTTATGTAAAATACTCCGATAACGTTTAAATATTAAGTATGGCCAAAATTAAACCTGCGAAAATGTATTTTTTATGTGACGACTATATTATTTGCTTAAAGCCATGTTACTAAATTTTCATAGATAATTTTATGATGTCTCTAATGTGAAAACGTTTTTATTTATAATGCATATTGAACAAGAGTGTCTTTTCATATCAATAAATATATTTCTCTGTAATGCTCTGATATTTTTTCAATTTGTTCGTTGAAGCATTTAATGGAGAACAGAAGCGTGTCGATAGAAAATCGCAGATAACCGGTCGATTAGCCTGAGATCGTTTCATTAATTACACATCAGTTATGTCTCCATATTCAACGTTTGGCACATTTTTCCTCGGCCGTAGGTCTCGAATATCCGTCGTCCTCACGTTTACCGAGAGATATCTCCCTAAACCCGTTCGGTTTAACTGGTCGGCGGTAGGCCACAATGCCGTTCTTAGCCACATAAAAGAGCTCCTTCCGACAGGTAGCAGCGAGGGCCCAAGGAGCGCCTCGGGGAGACGTACAAAGGGAGGCGGCCACCGCCGAAGCAAGATCTGCCCTTTGAAGGGAGGGAAAGCGTGCGCGAGCACCTGTGAAGGGGAGAGAGAGAGAGCGAGCGAGTAGGAGAACGATCAATACACGAGGACTAAGGACAGGGCACGGGAGTAGACTCGGCTCGGAGGTTCTACACATCCAGCAAGTGCCCTCCTCACGCGAAACTACGCCACCGAGGGATTGGGGAGGAATGAGGTGGGAAGGGGGAATGGAGGTGGAAAGGGGAAGGAGGCGGGAGAAGATAGGAGGGGGAAGGAGTGGGCAGGGGTTGGGTTATTATAACTAGCACTTCCGGTCCACACGTGTTGCGATAAAATGGAAGGAGGCCGGAAGAAAAGGGAGTGAAGATGAAATTTAATAAGAATGACATATGAAATCGAAGAACAAAGATGTGACTACATTCGGGAGGATAGAACAAAGTATTCCCGTAGCTAATTTTTGTTTTTGTTTCATCTTTTATATTGTCTTAAATTATTATAACTAAAACGCTCACGTAAAGTCAACGGATGATTGCCTTGCCCAAAAAATACTCTTGTTTATTTCATGTTAACGTAGCAGCTTAGAAAATACTTAGCTCGACGTTAAGAAGGATAAATGGAAAGTGGTCCACTAAGACACCGTCTCAAGCGACGAAATGATATCTCGCGCCCACCAGTGAGAGCGATACAGACATTTCAAGGATTAATTCTGATTACCTAACCACATTTCATTATGTGACGTTTATCGAGTTTAATTTTATACCAAAAAATGCAACATCTTTTGTATATTTTTATGTTATGAATCTGACTATATGAAAAAAATTTATAAAACTTGGCGGGATTTAAAAACGAAATTTTTACCCCTAATAAGTGAAAACGCCCGCCGCTACGATTCATTCAATACACCATAAAGTGCCAGTCGAAGGAAATGTAAATGGAGATTAAAAGGACAGCGACACGGTAAAACTTTTTACGCAGAGATTGATATGAAGAAATAGGCTGTAGAAAAAGACCCGAAATCCTAAAGTTTTCAAAATGAATTACTATTACCCATTAAATAATTGGAATTCACGAGCTAAGTATTATTTTGTTTTGCCCTATCGTCGTCTGTTTCGTGAAAATCCTCGAAAGAAGAACAGTAAAAGAAAGAAATGAGGAAGAATGAAATAACAGGAGATATGCTTTGAATTTCCATCGGCGACCACTCTTCGTAGAGATGTCAAGACTCTCACGAAAGAGACTATTTCAAATTAAATCGGAGCATTCTCCGTATATATTTGAAACTCGGATAAAAACAGCTGTCGCAATATTTTATTCTGCGAGCCGTTATCGTTTTATTTTCTTTCAGAAAACATTTTTGTGGATATTTTATTTTTTCCTCAAAATTTTGCATTCGTCTGCTAAATGATGACATAGATCGAAAAAATATGCTTTTGGCCGAATATTTAGTAATATGTGCAGTTTCATAAAACAGTAGAAATTTGTCTTTAGACTTTTGTGTCAGGTTTCGCTTATCTGCGAAAAGAATCATTCTGAAAAAAGTTTATAATTTAACCCGAATATATAAAGGCTTGCTGCGAGATTCAAAAAACCGATTCCTCCGTGGATTATGTTTTATTAGCCATTTTGAAGGTATTGTAAAACGTTTTCTTTAAATATAACGGCTGTCAACTGTTTTAATTGAAACGAGATCTCTCATGAAGCAAATAATTTTGAAGTAATATTTTCCTCTCAAACTGTCAAATTCAGAATCGACACGCGCCGAAAATAAGAGATATAAATGAAACCACAAGCAATGGAACGGTTTGAATGCGGTCTAAACGTAATAAGACATTGCGGCAGGATCAAATTTATTTTGCGCAAATCTGCTAAAATTTAAGCATTCGCTCGAATAATTATCCATTCGTTGGAACTGTGAACGCTTGATTAAAACGGTTTCTCCGATTACAAATATTTAAATGCTCAGTAATTTAAAATATAGCCTTTTAATTAGAAAATCATTTATAATTACAAACTCCACTATCATTTTAGACTGCAGTGTTGACGCGCAATTACAAACTCACTGTTCTAAAGATGGTAATCTGCAAAAACCATAAAATTGGTGAATTAAAACGGGCGGCTGCGTAAACCAACATCATAAATTACCCTAACATGATTAGTAAAAAAAGTTTGTACTCTTTCCACTGGAAAATGTGTTCTTTTGAGATCCCTGCAATCCAGCTGACGTTCTAAAAGTTTCCGAGGCATTCGTAACAACCAAACTCTCTAACCATCACTACCCGCCCGATAGCCATATTTCTCAACTTCAGTGCCATTGTTAGCCCGACCCAGATACGTCGCCGATTCAGAACGTGTTGCATCATTGTGCTCTCTACGTATTTTCATAAAAAATGCGTCTAGGAATTAATTTTAAACCATATTCTCCTTTTTTTCATTTCAAACATCTACGCTGTTTATATCGTCCGCAGCGTACGCCTTCTCGATAGAAACTAATACAGTTGCTAACGATACTATTTAGGAGATTGCATTAGATGCGAATTTCAATTTTCGAACTATGACTCTAAAATCGATGGAATAATTATATCAAAGAATCCTTTTTTGGGATAAGCGCGAGATAAAATGTTTGCAATATATACTATTCTATCAGACTAATTCCCCAGTTCTGTTCTGAAATGCGAGAATTAGTCTGCTACTACAGTCCAGTGGTTCAATAGTTCATAATATCCGCGACGACAATTGAACTACCCGGGTTCGATTCCCGGTCGTGACAGAATTTTTCTCTTGATTTCACATTATTCCCAAATTATGCCACGTTTATACTTTCGCAGTTTCATATATTTATTTCGGTCGTAGCTGTTCTTCCGCAATATTAATCTTCGCAGTTCCAACTGCTGTTCTTTCGCGCGTCGTGTCGCACCTGCGCGTGCTTCGCAATCCATCTCCGCCCTTGTCATTGCGTTTCGCGGACACTGTCTCCGTGACAAACTGTTTTGACTTTCGCGGTTTTGTGACTCGCGTCCGAGAGGCGATGTGTTTTTTTTTGTTTTTGGAGAAATTGACGCGATTTACTGCGCATTCGTGGAACAGAACACGTGCGACTTGATCACTGGAAACATTCCGTGACATGGAAAATATCATTTAAAATATTTACCTGCTAGTTCGTGTGAATTTTAATGTGGGATTCTTCTGTATTTAAACTTTTACTGCATTCATTTATTTTATTGGTTCGTTTTTCCCATAATCTAGTTCTGTTTTTTTTTGGACTATGAATTAGGTGGAAAAAAAGTTGCTCAGTTACGAATGGAAACCATGATTACGTGCTAAAACCTTTATTCCAATATGGTAAATGTACCCTTAATTTGCTCGTTACGATTCATAACTACTGCAAATAATATCTTTCTAATTACTCTGGTTTTATTTCCACTTAAGTGTAATCAAATTATCGTTTTACGTGACTCGGATGGATATTTTTCGGCTTTATACAAAAGTTGTAAAATATCCTCAAGTGGGAAAATTATATTTCTCCGTGATGTGGATTTTATATTTATTATAAATGATCGGAAAATATAAAAAACATTTCTCATTTATACATACGTACTCATAAATACATTTTCATTTCCTTACTTACAGTTCCTTCGTTAAGGAATAATCGGAGGTGTTCTGTATTTAAACGGGTAACTCGGAAAACGTAGCGTTTCAAGCTATTTGACATTTAGCTATCTAGAATAAATAAATATATATACATATAGGGAAGCTTATAGATTAGAATAGATAAAAAGAGGCCATGCTATTATACTTAGTAATTTTTCTAAATTTCCATTGGATGGATGAGAACGGGAGAGGTAAAGAAGGAAAATATCTAAGAGTTCCTGATTTATAGACCACTCGAAGAGTTTTATTAACTGCCGTTCGGATTTTTTAACAACTTTTATATTAACTTACCGCGATATATGTACGTATATGTATAGGTAGGTATGTATGCAGGTAGGTAGGTTTTAAGACACAGCAAATAATGTCTAATAACTCGTGAATGGCTGCATGTATTTTAGCCATTCTTTCAATTTTAAAGAGTGCCACACATAAAGACTCTTATGTGTTCTCGCCGTGAAAAATAATAACCCGAGTTCGATTCCAGGGACGTTTAATTCCCCCAATTGGATAACATGGACGGGGTCGTCTCGAATTTTCATCTTCTAAGCTATGTCTGAATTATACGCTCTCGCGGAATTTTTTGTTGCAAAGGTTGTCCTCTATCCGACTACATTTCTTAATCGACACCTTACAGAACATAGTATAAGGACAGGGGAGAGTAAAATGTGAATTTCTTATTGTTGGATTAATAGAAATGGTGTCTATTGACTGTGGCGCCGCAAATGGCAACGGTCATATATCGAATCACCCTTAAAAATGATTCCAACTCTTGAAGAATTTATGCGAATGTTTGGAGACAAAGAAAAGACGTAAAATTTTTAATTGACACTAAAATCATTGAATCAAACTTTTGGGTTGGTTAGGTTATGAATCTGATTACATGAAAACAATTTTATAAAACTTGGCGGCATTTAAAAACGAAATTTTTACCTCTAATAAGTGAGTAAGCCCGCCGTTAAGATTCAGTCAATACACCATAACTTGTCTCTATACACTTCCTAAAAGTTGTTTAACGTAAAAAAGTTGTTTTTTTTATATATTTCTTTTTTAATGAGGAATAGAAAACGTGGAAATTGAGTGGAGGAGAGATTGAGAGAGTAAGAGAAAAGAGGAAGGTAGAAAGTGGTATGGGAGAGTGAGATGAGGGGAATGGGGGAGAGGGGGAGAGAAAGAGGAGAGGGGTAGGTGAGAGAGAGAGAGAAAGGAGGAAAGGATAAGCGCCGTAGGAAATGGGGCAGGGAAATGGGTGGAGAGAGGGCGGATGAAGGGAAATATGGGTGTCGGAGGGGTATAAAAGGAGAGAAGAATGAAGTGGCTGTAAAGGGAGTGGGTAGGAGGAGAGATGAAGAGAGAGTGTAATCGTCCATGCGAATGAATCAGAGATATTTGAAAACAAAAACCGCTTCGATATTTCTTTGAGTGGATTCGAGAAACAACTGAAAAGGAAATGCGTTTGTCACAAAGCATCTGTCACAAAGAATACATTTTGGATATATACTAGATGGACGAATTAAGAACGAGTCATATTCTAAAAGCTCGTTCGTAAGTCGATTTGTTCGTAACTCGAGCTAATATTTACCATAAGAAATAATGTAAATTGCAGTATTTGTGTTCCTAAGCTTACGAACGAAGCCTGTTTAACCTTTCAAGTATTTATTTTGTATTGAAAATTGTATTAAAGAACACATTATACGTCCACAGAAGGTAAATATACAAATAAAACTATTAAAAAAGAAATAGACTAATAAAATGAGCTAGTGTAGAGTTTATTTACCTTGACTGTTGACATCTTGCATCCTGTAGTTGACGTTATGAGTTCTTCTTCTTCAAGTTTCGTGTAAGAGAGAAATAGAGAAAGAGATTGAGACAGATAGATAAAGAGAAAGTGTGTGGGAGAGAAAGATAGCAAAAGAGAGAGAGAGAGAGTGAAGATGAGAATAGAGATGCAGCTGGGGGGTCATCAGCAGCCATCTCAATATTGCTTACATCTGCTATATCAACATCTTCAGCAACAGAGGTTGATGGTTTCGTTTCCTCAAGCTTGCTGAAATATGACATCAGACAACTCTGAACAGTTGCCTTTTTTTTTCACAGTAAATTTCACGGTAACATGATATAGCATCCGACACGCTCCTGACAACTGATGAAAATCTTGCAACGTCCTGATCCATACTCTCAAAGATTTCAAGCACCTCTTCCATTTTTTGGAATGCCTTTTCCATTCTTTTTGTGTTGAATTGTTTTCCTTTTTGAGGTTCCGACACTTCCTCTACGATTACATCAGCTGTTTCCCTTTCTTTCTCAAGTTGAACCAGGTCCCCTCGTAAGATAAATCTTCTCTGTGAGAATCCAGCAATTTATTAATATCATTTTCTCCTAATTTTAGATCTAATTGTTTTCCCATTACAATGATATTGCGAGTGATATTTTTCAATCTCTCCTCAACTCCTGTAAAATCATTAACAAAAGGAGAATGCAGTTTTTTCCAGGCAGAATCCATCGTTGTTTCCTTCATATCGTCCCAAGAGTAACCAATATTTTAAACGGAGCTATAAATATTAAATGACCTCCAGAATTCCTTCAGGGTTTTGGAACGTTCATGTTCACTGGATTTCACGACCATAGAGAAAGTCTTACGAGTGTAGAGGGCTTTAAATGATCGTATAACACCCTGATCCATTGGCTGTAATATTGAGCATGAAGGAGTTTCACCTTTTTCACGTCTCTTTATAATATCCAGCTTAATTTCAAAGGTTATTGCCCTTCTTTTTTCACTAGCACTTGTTAATTCGCTAACGTTTTCCCTTTTCTCTTCCAATTTTGAAGGCTATAAGTAATTAAAACTATTTCTAAAAGGTGTACGGAAAGTAGATGTGTGCGCGGTCACAGAGTGGAGGAGACTGAGAAGTGTTGATGAGTGATGCAACTTATTGTTCGTATCCTCGGCGTCTGAGTCATCCCAGTGAAGTTCTGGGTAAATTTGAAGAAATGATACACAGCGAAAGAGAGTCAAAACCAACTGAAACCTGATTGTAATATCGCCATTTGAAGTTATGGGGAATTTCCCGCAAGAGAGATAACATGGGAAGGTGCGATGGGCTCGCAAAGAGGTCTGGGATGATTCAGTCACCCTGCGCGCCAGTGCCCAAGGACGTTCGTATTTCCGAACGTTCGTAAGTCGACGAGTGAGTGTATGCTGTAATTTACCGTAATATCGAGAGTTAAGTTATCATTAGTTGCAGCGAAGTGTGTTATAATACACAAATGATAATGAATAAACTATGAATACCGATAAGCATAAACTTCATGAAGGATAGATTCTTCGGACCCATAATTAATATAGAATGCATTATTTTGTAATGGAGACAATCGAAAAAGTCGAGAAAGAAAGGAAGGATTTCATTGCACCCATTCGGACATATCTAAAGTCCTTGTTCCGTAAGGAAAATGTTCCTTCTACCAAATAGCGCCAACGGGTGTTTGAATTAAAGGTCTCCTCCTTCCCTTTTTCTCCCCTCCATTCTTCCTTGACACTTTTTCATCTCTTTCGACCTTCCAATTTCAATTCTTAATCCAGTTGCTATAGTTTAATGCAATATTATTATTATCGCTCTCATTGCCATCTGCGCGACACCAATGTGGCTCCCCCCTCCCCCCCCCCCACCCCCCCGAACACATATATGCACCATTAGGCGGTACTTGCATTCTGCAATCATTTCAGCCTATTCTAATAAATGGGGTAAAAACAACATCTAAAAATTGGAATTTTAAAATTTTAGGATTTTTTCCATAAATTGTGACCAAAAAGCTATTATCTTTTCAAATTTAAAGTCTCTGGCTTATCTGTAAACTCTTATAATGTTTATCCTCGTATTGGGCAATAATGGGGTAAAAACAACCCTAAAAGTTAAAATTTTGACAATTACGTATTTTTTCATTGATTGCCATCAAAACTCTACAATCCTGCAAAATTTCAAGCCTCTAGATCATTTGAAAGTGTCTTATAATTTGTAGATACTATGGCAAAAAAAAACCCCAAAATTATAATTTTAACAGTTTTGGATTTTTCCCATTGGTCCTAGTTTAATATTAATGGCAGTATAATATAGTATAGGATTATGCCAATACAGATGGAATTTGTCTTGCTTTAACGCCTTCGCTGTCTGGCTATTAAACCCCTGTTATCTGATAACTCTAGTGATAGCTGCTGCTGTTTGAAATTGGCGGTCATTATATTTTTCAATAATAAAGTATGTGTTTCGGCTCCCACTATTTTTAAACTTGCGGATACATAAATAAATAAATGTCTATGACGAAGAGCTGAAAGTGTATAGCGGAGGGGGACGAGGAGAATATTAGTGCCCGCGAGCTTTTTCTTTTAAATTAAATGTGCCCTTGGATACATAAAGTTTGGGAGTCACTTGTATACACAGTTGGCGACGCGATTTCATCAGCGATTGTCATATGAGAGGCTTTTTCTCTGATATTTTAAATGCCTCAGTGGAAATTCAATTCGAAAAGAAAGTTTCTCGTTACAACCCGCCAGTTGCGCCCTCTGAGTAACTCAGAAACTCGATGGAAAGCACTAAGAGCATAAAAATTAATTTTAAAATTTCGCCAAATCCACCCTAATAAGTAACTATAAAGTTGCTAAACTCAACGAAAATGATGCCAAAAAGTCGTTAAAAATAAGATAGTGCACAAATATTTCAAATAATTCTTAGTATAACTAATTAGTAAGTTTATTATCTCTTTTATACATGAATATCAAATAAGAAAATATTTAATCTATTAGTATAAAATTAGGTAGATTTTTTGCATGCCATTTATTAATAAAAAATGGATTAGGTCAAGCTTATTTTATAAGTAGAAAAATAAAAGATATTAAAACTTTACCTATAATAAAAATACTACAGTAAATCTTCACACAAATAAGTAACATTCGGGTTATTCATCACCGCTTAAATGACTATCTTTTTTTTTATTGCTCATATGCATCAGCAGAACCAATTTTGTTTGTAACACTTGCGGGCAGTTCATAATTGTAAAAACATTTCCCATGCCTTCTTGAGCCGTATCTAATAGCCAAAATTGCATTTAAAGTTTTGATGCTCATTCCGTTTCATAATTTGACTTAGCAATGTTCATGACACTAAATAGATGTTCAGCATCAGCATTTGAGTGAGTTAATGTGAGTAAATTTAATGCTATATCTTAAATATCTTCAAAAGGATTTTCACCAGTTGAATTTCGGAAGCTAGTGAATTCCGGCTCAAGTTTAAGCGCATTTGAGGTTTCAGTCCACATGACTGTAAGAATGCCCTCTTAAACCATATCTAATAGCGAAAATTCCATTTAAAGTTTTGGCACTCATTCTGTTTCATAATTTGACTTAGCAATGTTCATGACACTAAATAGATATTCAACATCAGCATTTGAGTGAGTTAATGTTAGTAAAGTTAATGCTATATCTTAAATATCTTCAAAAGGATTTTCACCAGTTGAATTTTGGAAGCTAGTGATCTCCGGTCAAAGTTTTAGCGCATTTGATGACTGTATGTCGTTTTAAACACTGAAAGTCAATACGAGTCAGAATTATTTAATCTTCGAAAACATTTTTCGAAATTAAGTATTCGTTGGTTTAAACGTTCACTTGCACTCAAACAAGACTGTAGAGAAGACACATTTTATGGCGAACTCTAAGTTCTTTTATTAGTGAAACTAGAAATTTATGACACCTTTCACGAATTTCACGGTTTACTTCATCAGAAAATTTACGCTCTGATAATAATAATAATCATTTATTTAACACAAACAGGTTTCCCCAATTACATATGTTGTAATACATTTTCTATGACAAGCACAAACGACCATGCCCTCGGCAGGATTCGAACCCGCGACCCTTTGAAATTCATATCCTAAATAAATTTGTCGATCTAGCTAGCTGATTTGCAGTTACAATGCTTTCGGAAGCATTTCTTTTTGAAACATCGATCTTTGAACACATGGAATCGTTTAAATGTACCAAAACATTGAGTAACTTAGGGAGATAATTCAAGTCGGCTTCAACCTTCTTATTGATGGAACGTCTCTTAGAATTTACTTAAGAAATAATAAAAAACAATTTCTCTTATCATAATACTACGTTAAATATAGTAGTTTCTCTGTGTAACACCGTTCATGTTTCCTTGAAATTTCAGAATGGGTCTTTAATTCAATCCATTGGTGTAAAGGCCTTATTATGGCACCTACAACCATATTGTCTTTCTTCAATTTTTAATATAAATCATTTTTCTTTAATTTAAACTGCGTTTTCTGATGTAATCTTCTACGTAAATCACTATGTGATCTTTCGAAGTTAGTGTAAAATGTCTTAAAATTATGACAACTGAAAAAATAACAGTAAAAGATATTTTAAGTATAGATTTTAATTTCTGCTTACATAAAGCAATATCTAAATTTGTCGCTAAATTGGTATAAAATCGCAAAGTTAGTGAAACTTAGCTAGACTCTAAAATAAAGTCGCTAATAGTAATAAAAAGTCGCCAAATTGGTAACTGTGAGTAAGAGACGAATCATAAACGATACAGTTTTAAGGCAGAGTACAAATACATAAAATATGGTGCGTCGAGGAAGCGAAAGAGAGACGCGTTTACTGAGAAGGGATAATTGGAGGGGAAAATGTTTTGGCCATTCCAGCCGACGTTCTTTAGAACAACATAACCCATATTTCCTTTTCGAAGGCAATTTTTAAAAAAAACACAACCAGGAATGGAGTGGAAATGATTCTTCTCAACATGCAAATTCACCCCATTGTGCTTTACGGAAAAAGAATATTCGTCACGGGCACCTCGCACGTGCTATTAAAAATGTAGAAGCGCAAACGTCAAAAGGGATTTTTTTATCAAATAAAAGATAGCAATGCAGTTCCTTCCTGAGCGGCGGCGACCAATTCCGAAGATAGGAGAGCAGCGGAGACGAAAAGGAGGAAGCGGGAGACAGGAAATGGGAGTGGGGGAGAGAGAGAGAGGAGGTGGAGAGGGAGGGAGTGGCGGGGGAAGTGAAGAGGAAGCGAGGAGGAGGGAGGGAGGAGTGGAGGGGAAGAGCGAGATTCAGAACAAAAGGGTGTGAGAGAGAGAGGATGAAGAAGAGACACTCGTAAAAACCCAAAACAATGAAAAAGCGTTTCCTTCTCCCGGAACGGCAGAATGGCCGCTCGCATCCTCTTTCTCTGCGGATGCCGGGGTTATCATTCTCTCGGCACATTCTAAATTGCTCCAGCATCGCCGTTCCTAAACCAGTTAGTCATCTCCATCTTCTTCCACAAATTTTCTCCCTTAGTACGCTTCTTGTCTCTCTCTGTCTCTCTCCTTCCGAAAGCACCTCTTCTCGACGGAACGAGGGGGAGAGGCGAATGGACAGAAAGAAAGAAAGCGACCAATCGGACCACTCACAGACGACGAGGAGAGAGAAATCGCGTATATTGCAGCTACGGCTGAGAGACACGAACGAAGAAGGCGCGCTATAAAACCTAACGAAGCGAAGAGCCGTAATGTCGAATCCCGCCGATTCCGCCGCGGTCGGCAGACGCATTCTAAGCCGCTTAACGTTTCCTGCACTCCTTAATTTCCTTTCTCACTTTTCTGCCTCGCCCGAATCCTTAAATTCCAGTCTAAGAAATGATTCTATAATCTTTAGGAATTTAAACGTAATTTTTTGCCCTCCCTTAAAATATTCACTGGCCATAGTCACTCTCCCCTCTCCTATTGCATCTCTTCCACTCCTTCCACCCTTTACGTCCTTGCCATGCACTTTCGGACACTGTTTTGAAAACTTTGTGATCGCAAAGGTTTTAGACGCATTTTGATTTAATATTCGCCGTAGTGCATATGACGCAGAAATTCGCAGCTATATTTTTTTCTTGCATGACAAACATTTTATTTGATTCCCGCTCCGTGGAAAGAGAGAGTCCTTGTCCAAGTTAGCTGCTTTTTATCCGTAACACATTCATTGCGGTGACATTTACGCTGAACAATGCGCGTCTCCCCTGCGACTGATATTCCTCACGCACGGTTGAGCCTCATTTATTGCCGGTGCGAAATGATCCAGGAGACTGATATCGAGCGATCGGATCGAGGGACGGAGGCGGGCGGTGGGGGCGATATAGGGGTGGGGGTAAATTGAGGGAGGTGGGGGAGAAATGGAGGTGGGGGAGAAATGGGGCTAGGGGAGAAATGGGGATGGGAGAAATGGGGGTGGGGGGCTGAGGGAGTTCTCGCGGAAACAAAACCAGGGGGGAAATGCCATGTCGTCTCTTGCAATGATGCAAGCTCTTCGCCCAATAAAGGGATTTCTGGGCCGCAGTATTGCTCAAATGGCAGCAGTTACTGAGTGTGTGTGTGTACGCACACTCTTCTACCATTATCACCTAATGGAGGCTAATTCTCCCAAAACAACGCCCGAAGGGTTTGGTGGGGTCAAAAGCAAATCCTCGCGTACTTCCCTCTCCACTTCTTCCCGCCCTTCCTCTCTTATCCACCCTCCCCCAACTCTAGTCCTCCTTTCGTGGTCTCCCTCGTGGGAGATTGTCGTTTGTTGTCCATGGACTCTTTATGATGAATGATTTAATTCCTAAATTGGCATTTGGAACACCTGTATATATATATATAATGTTTATACAAGTCAAACTGAGTTTTAAGCGGAAATAAATTGACATATTAATATGTTGAAAGCAGTGATAAATGTGTGCTGAATACTTAACCGACATCTAGAACTATCCCGTTGACGAATGAGCACAATGTATTTTTTGCCGCGTGTGACACTTGCGAGGAACGACATGTAATTTATATTGCTTAGTTTAAAGTTCTTATTTGTAGAATGAGTCGTCGCTAAACATCTAATTCCTCCGTATGATGTTCAGTAATGTCTACACATCGCATAAATTGAAATTAATGAACTCTGTGATGAAATGCGAATATGCTTGTTATAAATATACGCAACTGACACCTAACGGTCATCTCGAGAACTCTATTGCGAGTTTGATGAGTGATTAATCATCCTTCTACCGGGAAACACTATCGAAATTTCCATATACAAGATTTAAATTAAATCCACGTAATGAAATGAATGAAATGTTTTCCTGGAAAACAATCATCCGTGTAGGATTGCTTTAAAGTGTGATAGCTACCGGGTCCAAATGAATTCCAATGAAGCGTAGATGGTCGGTCGTATTTCTAATCCGGCATTCTTTCCAGTACAGCTAGCGAAGGCTTTCACCCCCTACCACCCTCTGCTACCCTGGAACTCCTTCTACGGCACATCTCCATCCGCTCCACCGAGCCCACTCGTTCGCATCCGAGAAAAAAGGCGTTCGTCAGAAGACATATCCTCCCACCAAGGAGGAAGGAAGCCCAAAGTGCTGAGCTCATGTCTGCTGCACCTTCCTCCCCCTCCTTCCCTCCTCCCCTCCAAAGAACTCCAGCATTTGCATAATTGAGGCGCTCGATAAGGGAGGACCTTATTGGCCCACTTCGGCATCCAATCGGAAGAAAGCGATAAATGCTTCATCGGATTTGCATCGCCCTTGCGTCGACCACCCTCTGCCGCCTTTCTGTTCTTGCGTCTTCCTGACGCTCCCCCCCCCCCTCAACTTCACTCCAGCCGACCCCTTCCCTTCACTCCCAACGCCCCCCCTTCACTCCGTCCGCCCTCCCTCCTTCACTCCGAAAGCTTTCCGCCCTTTACGCTGTCTTCCGCGGAAGCCCTCGCTTCGCGAGGGAGTAGTCAGTCGGACGAATCTTACCTGAATTAAATATGAAAATTCCCCTTTAGCCCCCCTCTCTCTCTCCCCTCTTCCCCTTTCTATCTCTTTCCGGCAGACATTTCTCAATTTTCTTTAGAGAGACGCAATTGCCGGATGGGATTCACAGGAGTGAATATGACAAAAATCACACGACACGTGGAACGTTTTATTTCCATCAGGAGATCCGCGTGAGAGGAAAATTCGCTTTGCTCGAAGTGACTATCGCTCTCGCCTGATATATTTATTGTCCCAACTGGCGCTTTCTACCGAAGGTAGTAGGTTCTCGCTTTACGTTTTGGAATTTCGCACTGAAATGCCTCGTTTTTTTCGCTTAAAAGCTTATTTTCGAAAAGAAATGTCCGCTTTAACCGGAGATAGCCCAGGTAATAAGGACAGGTGGTACGTGGAAACCTTATCATGGTTTGCTATCGTTTCCCTTATTTAAAATGACATGAAAATTGACGTTTAAATAACTTTTAGAGTATAGAATGTAGTTTCTAGGAAAATGCTTCTCGTATTGCTGTTGTTTCTTTTGCCTTTAGTACGCAATACTGGAGGAATCGAGGTAGACCTCACCAACAGAGGAAATAATCGATATAACTTCTCTAAAACCATAAACTGATTCGTCTATTATAAAATACCTTTCCCTGATTCACCCCAACCCCGCATGCTCTCCACACATAATGTTCCACCTCCATCTCTTTTAAAACCATAAAAAAGTGAACCATTCAAAATGAGAAAATTCCGAGCACACCTCCACAAGTGAGAGGTGATTTATAAACTGTAATAACGGACAAACTACGCAAATTATTGAAACTACTTGCATTCAAACCTTAAATCTTTGATATAATTTTATTTTTTCAGTTATTTGGGAGTCTTTCCAATTAAAAGTGTCACTAATCCATAAAGTCGCATAAACCTTGCTCTAAATTAATCGCTCAGAAAATCATAAAGGTTTAATAGAGAATTATTGCCCGCGAAATGATGGGGAAACTTTTATGAGAAATTACATACGGAATGGGTCAATAGAGAGTCATATACGAGGGTGAGTAAATAAATAAGGTGAATTTACATTTTTCACAGACATATGTACCCATTATTTTTCTATCAGAAAGCTTGTCAGTCGCTGGACTAAATATGTCGAAAGAGGAGGTGATTACATTGAAAAATAGTGTATGTGCATGTTTTTGGAATAAAATGTGTTGATACTAAACTTAAATTCACCTTATTTATTGACTCCCTCTAGTATATTAATCCTTCAGCGCAGTGTTTCTCAAACCCGACGCTTGCGCTTCCCGAGAGAAACGCAAGCCTAATGATGAGGAGGCGCGATTAATTTGTAAGTTTTACCTCAAAAAGTATTTAATTTGGATTTATAAAAATGTAAGTGCATGACAGACATACCGTCACACAGCCAATAGAGATACTACCTAAGAACTTGAATTACGTACATATTTATGTGAAGCTGGTTTCTCTGCGGCTGCTGCTATTGAGACGAAATATAGATTAAAGATAAATGTCAAACGGGATATGAGAATGTCAAGTGTCGAAATGCATGCCACGCTTCGATAAACTGTGTATTGATAGAAAGCCTCATCATTTTCATTAATTAGATACGCTATCTGCAAAACTGAGGGTAAATATTCTTATTTCATGATTAGCAGTTGTTCACAGTAGAAATTGTTACTTTAATTAAAATAACTATTTTATATTATTTGAGAAATAAATGAAGGCGTAAAAAATTTTGTTATCTTCCGGGGAGGCGTTATTATACAATGTTTGAGAACCAGTTGATGGACAGTTTCATTATTTTTAGTCTAAAATTATGAAGACGCTGCATGGCTAATATTTTTTTACATTCGATTCCAAATTACGGAAATGGCCGTTGAAAATATGTGATAAGCGCCTAAATTACCTCAGTGGTCGCTATGGTGCCACGTGATCTGAACGTAATTATCCATCAGAAACCGCTAAGGAATCGAAGTACATATTCGGATCCAAATTCCGGAGGCCTTCTACGTTCGCATTCGAGAATGGAGTAAGGGCTCACGTGTATTTTTCAAGCAAATGAAAAAATGCACCAAGCGCATTAAATAAACGGAAGGAATTTGATTATCAACCGTCAGATCACTACAGGATAACGGCGTCGAAAAGGCTAACGAGCTGAACAGGAGAATTAATAAAACAATGGAAGGGTTAGCTGCTCCGAAATCGGAGCTCTATTTGAGTATTATGGTAAGAAGGCCCTCCGCTGCCCAAGCCGCGTGTCCCCGACCCACGCGCCCCCGACGCCCGCCGCCCTGCGTTGCCGCCGCCGCGCACAGAGGCTTGAAGCCCTATTCCAGCTATCCGCGTGCCATCCTTGCCGCTCCCCGTATCTCCTTCCCCTCCACTTTCCCTCAAGTGTGGCTGAGTGAAAGGGGAGGGGAAGCTTCGCTTCGGGTTGTGACTGACACAGGCTTTGCCGTTACACAATTAATATATACGTTGATGGTGACGATCGTCGAGGAATGCGTGCGAACACGCGCTTTCCAAATGTAGCCTATGGAAGGACTTTTTCTCACAAAGGGGAAATGATATTCTGGTTAGAAGCCGTCTTTCTTTAAAGTAACAAAAACCTAACCTACCGTTTTGTTATGAAATTTAGTTCCACTTATTTCTATTAGAAAAAGAGATTGTTTTTGAGTTCATAACCGGTACCACTGACTCCAAAATCAACATTTATCAATATAATTAACGGTGCAGTCGCAGCATGGAGTATCCATATCAGTGCCAATGCACTCCAGTAGGCAGATGAATTAGAGCAGAGAGCCACAACTCCAGATAAAAATCGTGGAGCCGTAGACGGTGCCTTCCTACAAACCGTGCCTACCCACGCGCGCAATCAGCCTCGTTAAAACACGCCCGACGGTGCACGCTGGAAATGCAACGGCTCTGCAGATGACAGGGAAAGGAATGTGCCCACACCTCCTCCACCCCCTCTTCCATTGTCCTTTCTCTCCGACCGCCCCCCACTCTGCTTCCTCCACCCAAATTTACGACTTTCAAAAACTGCCTGTGAAAAACACGTTTCCGCAACTCCAATTTATTCCTCATCCACAGTTTCATAGCTTTAATTCAAGTGATACTTCGCAATTCTCTTCAGTCTTTTGTCACTTCGCTATGCATGCGTCTTTTTCTTCCCTGTCGATAATTCCTTCCGTTCGTTCCAATCCCTCGTTTCCTTTCGTTTTCCATCCCATCTCCTCCCGCCCTCAAAAATTCCTAGAACCAACCAATAAAAAAAGCTTTAATTTCGCGAGTCTTTCTACATCTCTCTCTCTCTCTCTCTCTCTCCTTTCCCTTCCCTTCCTCCCTTCTCCTCCTTCACTTCATCCGTCGACGCGACTAAACCCGGAGTGGGGGCCACGGTCCCAAAGGGGCTTGACACGCGACCCCAAGTAGCGAGTGGACATGCGCGCTTGTCAAATTGCGACCACCGCGCTCCGAGTACCCCTTCTCCTTCTTCCCGCCCATTCCTCCAAACGCCCCTCCTTCCCCCCCTTCCCCCCTCCCCCCTCGTCTTCCCCCCTTTCCCCTTCGCCTGCCCCACCCTCTACACCGAGCCTCTTCCTCTCTCCTTCACTCCTTTCTTTCATTCATTCGCCTGACTTCTTGTCTTTTTCTCAGCCATTATTATTAAGAGCGGAGAAATTATTTTTAAATATAGTAAACAACTCCCGTAAATAAATGAGTTCTGATTTATTTATATTGATCTATTATTTAATGATGAATATTTATAAAATACTTACATTTCATTCCGATTGATTTTTGACCCAAACACCCAACGATTGATATAAAATGTCTTCTCTCCCTTCTCTCGCCATTTCTTTATTTCCTTCTCTCTCTCCCTCTCTCTCTCTTTTACTCTATTCTCTATCCACGATATCGAACTCTTCTTCGTGTAACATCGATCGTAGAGAGCGGAAGGCTTTAGACCGAGTGCGGCCGAGTGTAGGAGGGAACACTGTCGACCCAGGGTTTATTTGTCACGTGAGGGGAGGGGGCGTGTGGCGGGGAGGGGAGGGGGCGTGTGGCGGGGAGGGGAGGGGGGAGGGAGAGCAAAGGGAAATGCGAGAGTAAGAGAGAGAGAGAGAGATAGAGCCGACGAGGAGTGGGGGTGAGATGCGGCGGGGAATTTGGAACGTCAGGGACTCAAAACACGAGATAGGGAGAGAGAGAGAGAGGGATGGAATGGGCGGAGAGAAGGATTGATGTTGAGGGGACATGTTGATGCATGACGAGCGGTCGTTTTAAAGGGGATGCTGGCCCTAAAAGGGTGTAAACTAGATGAGAGAGAGAGATGGAAATAGTAGGTGGGGAGAGAGGGGGGAGGGAGGGAGGCTGAAGGGAAGAGAGGGGAGGGGGGGGTAAGAGGAGTGAGTGGACGGTGAGATTAAGCGCGCTCTTGAAGAGGTAAAAGAAAATTATTTGGTGCAACGGCGCATTCCTAGTGAGTGTGACCCCATTGAAGTTGGCACAGTTATATACAATAGGTCTTGGTTTCTGCTATTTTTGCATTATCTTCTTATTGGTAAATATGCGATGAATTTTATATTTCTTCCAATAAAAGCTTTTTTAAATGTAGATGATATATAAGAATATTTTAAAACGGGTTTATTTGTCATAAAAATGGATGGTTGCACGAAAGGAAAAAAATTAAGGCTCGTGATTAGGAAAAGAGGAATAATAATTAAAGCTGTCGAGTTTTGTAGAAAGGAACGGAGAGTGGCGAGAGGTAAGAGAGGAAGGAATGAGAAGTGGAGAGAGAGAGAGAGAGAAATACATGTGGGAATAAAGCGGAGCAATAGCGGAAATATCAAAGCGAAAGGTTAAAATGCTCTCGTATGATGCGAGTGTGCAGTTGCTTGAGAAGTAAAGAAGAGGATAGAAGAAGGGAGAGAGAAAAGGAGAGAGAGAGAGAGAGAGGAAAGGAGATGAATAAATGATTGTGGGCGAAAAGGGAGCGATGGAGCGAGTGAATGTGCGCTATTTAAGGAGAGCCTGGAGAGAGTGGAAAGAGAAAAGGAGAGGGGGGAGGGAGAGAAGAAAAGGGAAATAGGGGAGGGGGAGAAGGGGAGGGAGAGGGAGAGAAGGGGAGGGGGAAGGGAGAGGAGAGAGAGGGAGAAGGGGAGGATGAGAGGACTCCAGCTAGAAGTCAGCGAGATCTGCTTACCTCTTTTCAATAAGAATTTCTCGGATCTTTTAAACAGTCCCGCGAGTGTTTTTCCGAATACACCGTTCCGTTCTCCTTCAAATATGCAACACGCCTTTCGTACGTTTGAAGAGCCTCGGGCGGTGCAGTTGCTGATAGCGCTCAAAATTTTAAGCGCCGCCGTTCGAGTACTCCATCGATTTTTACGAGGTGCTGATAACTGCGGATGTCTGCGCCCAAAGTAAACTCTTCGCAAATGCAATACTCTCTCTCTCTCTCTCTCATCGCATTCCTAGCCGCAGTTGTCGAACAAACCGATTCGTCGCACGTGAGATATGCGTGATACGAGAAATCTCCTTCTCCATTGGATTTCGAAAATATATTTCGTGCATTCGCTATTCATTAGTTTTATCGTGGAAAGGATTTTATTTCTTATCGCAGATTTTTTTCCACGGGGACTCTTTTTCGTTTCCGTGACAATGAGCCATTATAAGGCGTTCGTGGTCTCGCACGGGACACCGACCCAAAGGTCAAATGCGACTATAAGTCGACATTTTCGCTGATCGAAGCGTTTTAGGCGCTCTCGCTGCGACGAAATTATTTCGATTTGTTTTTCGAAGAAAAAGATTAAATTTAACTTTCGGACGGAGGAACTATTTGAGGCAGGCACTTAATTTGTGCTCCGAGGGAAATTTGCACGAAAAGGCTATGTCAGGGGTCTAAAAACAAAATGAAAATGTTTGAGAATTCTATAACAAAACTGAACGCTGTATGAAACCTGGCATTATTTATTTAGAAGATTCTTAATTTATAAAATACAATTCTGCGTCATGAAATATTAATACAATCATTTCTTCCAAAACAAAATAATATTTCCTATTCACATTTTCAGTAAAAAATGTTGTTATATGTTTCATGTTACTTTTGTTATTAAGAAAAATTTATCTGTCGAAAAGGAATAAAATATTGGCATAAAGAAAAAGTAGAAAGAAAATATTTCGGTCATCCACCGATATGATTAGTTAGATCAATCTACTTGGAAAATTCTCAGTTTTTTATTCTTCGCTCAACACGTGCAGTATTGCTTTTATAAATAAGATCTCAACCATCTAAATTGAAAATTCATATTGGCGCAACTAAAAAGCTTTCAAAGCTTTCAAAGCTTTCTAAATAGCTCTTGGGCTACAGTTTTCATGAGGTATTAATCACACTTAGATGCTCAAAGACTTCGGAAAACACCAGCTCATGCGATGGGTACACACTGGTGTAATTGGGTAAAATCGATTTCCCCGCGAAACGATAGCCATTAAAGAAATTCCACAATGCCTCGTTTATGAAAACGTATGGGCGAGTGGCGCGCTCTCGGAGCGCAGTGAATTATTAATGCGATGCAACGGACGAGGCGGGAATGTTGAGCGATGGTTTTGTATGGGTGCGGGGGAGAGAGAGGCGTACTGGCACGGGGTGAGGGGGGAGGGAAAAATGGTAGGTGGAAGAGAAGAAGGGGGAAGAGAGGGAGAGGGAAAGAGAGGGAAGGGGTCCGATTGGCTTTGGCAAAAGAAGAAGCAGCTCGCAAACGCCACGTGCGCCCAGAGGTGATTCCTCTCTCTCTCACGTCCTGCCTCCTTTCGATCAAATACGTTCCTCTCTCTTCCCCATCCCCTCTCCTATCCCCTTCTCCTCCCTGTCGCCCTCCCTTCTTCTGCACCCAGCCCATCATAATTCTTCGAATCCTCCGCCCATAGCTCCACGTCATTCTCGGACACCTTTGAGACTAAATTATCCGGCAAGCGACTCGCGCACATAGACGCAAAAGAGAATTTCCGCATTGCATTCGTTTTACAAAAGAAATTACTAGAGCTCCGATGCCATCCAGACTATTTTTTGAGTACCACGTCAAACATATTGTAAAAAGATAAAATGACTAGTGGAACGAGTATTTAATGCTACATACTGAGTATCAGAAACCTCCATTTTGGTCACTTTCTGTTTATAAGTTCACATGTGTGTGTGTGTGTGAATGCGATATAAGTCGTGTTTCTCCCATTTTAAGAACTGGTGATCAATACGGTTTCAATTAAATTAAAGCGGATTTTGCTACGAATCTCTCTCTTTCTCCCTCTATTGCTCTTTTTGACCCTTGAGAGTGCGAGACATCGATTCTAAGCGACAACAAACAGTTTGCGAGAGAGAGAGAGGATGCAGGTAGGTACGTGCTCGTGCCGTGCGTCGTGGCCAAAGGGTCACGCCTCGAACAGAGCGAAGAGGAATCGCATTAATTGCTCCTGTGCCCTCTCCTCTCTCTAGAGGAGGACGATGGGTCGGTTTTCAGAGGGGATAGAGGCAGAGGGGGAAAGAGAAGGAGAGGAGGCAGAGGGGGGGCGAAGAGGGGGGAAGAGTGAGGAAGGAGGAAGGCTTTTGTGCTTCGGGATCGTACGCTGGCCAGTCGTCTTCGATGTTCTTCAGGTGTCTACTTAATTCTGTCTTCCATTTTAACGTTACATTACTCTTTAACTGATAACTATTATTACTTTTACTATAGTCAAGTTCCTATGACTCAAATAATAGGGGCTTATTTATGCCAACTATAGTTCTTTTATTTCTGACAACTGAGGCTGACAACGTGATAAATTAATTAATTAATCACTCAATTAAGCAATTTGACCGCAAAATGTCTCTAATATACTTTAATTCGTACGTTTTATTTGCTAAAAGAAAATAAGTTGTTTTTTAGCTTAAAATGTTCCTGTGGATCATGTGTAATAGATTTTTATTTGCAACCTCGCCAACTGCGTCGCCTAAGTCGATCGTGACGTAACGAATAAGCTCATTATATAATTTACATTAATGACACGTAGGTATAGGGAGCATATTGGGATATCCATCCGCCCGTTATAACACGCTATCCTGCCTCAAAAAACAAAACCGCTTATATAAAAATTAATAATAAAAATCAGTTGGATTTGGTGCCTTTTGGATGCGAATGTGTGCTAATATTTCCATCGTGTGTTTCGCCACTCATTGCTGAGGCACGAACTGTTTTTGAAAATTTACGATGTTAATCCTAATAGTAATCTTACTTTCAATAAAATTTTCTGTTTTATCTACATATAAATTTGGTCATATCTGCTTGTCTTTGATGCTTTATGGCAGGGGAGGGGAACCTCATGCGGCCATCGAGAGCGTTTTGCGTGGCACGCGAAGCAGTGATGAAAACGAGATCCGTAAAATTTAACGCATAAACTCATATTTTTAAATCCAAATAATGGTAATAAATGTTAATCCTAAATATTATTATTTTAGAACTGATTTCCACTTACGTGATACCTTATAATCTTTGAGTAACTTCAATTTAAACTCTAATCAGGCCCGCCAAAGCATTGGCAACTTCCAATGTGGCCCCCCGAAGGATTCGTCACCACTTATGCAGACTGACATGTGTAAAAGGTTTCCCACCCCCCCCCCCCTTTGCTCTATGGAGTTAAATCTGAGTTTATTTAAATGCTAACGAGTCGGTAACGATGCTTCATACATGTTAAATGTAAGAGTTTTGCTTTACGAGTTCGATTCCAAGAGAGCCTCTTTGCTGATTTATACGAGTAAATGTGTAGCATACTTTTCGTTTGCATGTTAATTTTGGTTATGGATTGATAGTGTTCCTGTCATAGGTTTCAATGTCTCTTTGGGCATGATCGTATGTTTTCGTCTTTCTCATTGTAAAACTCAAATCCATTAACCCTTATGAAATTATAAATTTGTTTTCTTTCTGTCAAAATTCGAATACTTGCCGAGCTGGACCGAAGAGTTGTTATGAACAGCAAATTCACGTGTGCAGAAATAATAGTTTTTCTAGATCAATGATATTGCATTATTTCTCTCTTTATGAAATTACGATAACCAAATTGGAAAAGCAATTTTTTTATTTAAACTGCTGATAAATTTAAAATCAAACTTTTTTTAGATGAAACTTTTCTAATGGAACAACGTAGAAATTCGTTATATTCAATGCATAGCATAATTACCTTATTTTCTAATATGCTTACTATGAAGGGGAAGTGTTTTAATCGCAACATAATTCGACTTCGAGATACTGATGGAAATATACACTTTAGGTATCTCCGAGCCCAGTGGTTTTCGCCATGCAGTCATTTTGATTGTACGCGGCTCTAGGATCTAAAAAGTTAAATGAAACCAATGATATCCCGTATTTGTGCATATACTATTATAGAGAGCAGAACTAATGAAGAGATGAACGCTATAGCATAGGGGTCTCCAACGAGTCGATCGCGATCGACCGGTCAATCTTTGGCCCTTTTAAAATCGATCGCTGAATCTTGCCTCAGCGCTATTACGTACTTTTCATTGAATCAAGTGAGAAATGTTGAGCCGATATAGATTTTGAACTTACAGTTGGAACTTTTTTTATCGAGCTATGCAGGTGATTTTACAATCGTTCAAAAATTTAGAGAAAGTGGAATGCATTAATCAAATAATACAGATATCTATCGATATCAGTTCTCGCAGCGAGACGCGAGCGTATCGGTGTTTATCGACCCTGAGTATTCTCAAGTGTGGCTCGATATGCTGTTTCATTCGCGAATGGTTGCAAAAGGCAAAGTTTTGAGGCTAACTGCGACTTTATGTGTAACTTGATTAACTAATTCGAGTTATGTTTTGGTTGATTTTTTCCGTCTGTATATTTATTTGATAGATATTTTCTTCAACTTTTAATATCTTACGACTTACTAATATATTGAATTATCCTTGTGAATAAAATTTTAATCAATTTTATTAAAACTAAGGCATTCTCTTGTACAGAACGAAAATTGGAATAAAACTTTATTCGAGCTTGTTTTAACAAGAATAAAAAGTTCTTTACGATTAAATTGGATTGAAGTTCTAAGAAGAATATTATGACACAGGTTTCTATGTTTCTTAAAGTTTGAGAGAAATTTGCGGGGACCCTCCCTCTCCCCTCCCTTCTACTCAACAATATTTCTCGTATCAAATCTCACTTCGCTGGGTCGATATTCGATAAATTTAAAAATGAATAGAAGAACATGGGTGCTGAAAGGTTGGAGACCTCTTATATAGCAAAACAATAAAGGGTTATTTATTCCTATTGATTTTCCCAAACTGACGATTTATTCAAAAATCGCTCTTACGATTTAGAATGAAATTCATCCAGTTATAAATCTTGTTGCCGTAAACAACATTACATAAGCTGCAATTATCAAAAAATAACTATATAGCGTCCAGCGACACTACAATACATAAAAATTGACGCTCAGCTACTGTCCAGCTCTCCCCACTCCTCTGACGTCACGCAACAATATTCGTCCAGTAATAATACTTTAGTATCCATAATCAACATAATACTCGATATTTAAGTATGATACAACTATTTACGTAGTTCGACTTTTACATAGATGAGTCTATCAATATATTAATACTATTTACGTGGAGAAAAAGTTTCCTCGATTTGATTGTTTTTTGGCAGCATTGCTTCTAAGAAATTCCTTCCAATTAGGAAAGAGTATTGTGAGACCAAACGCCCAAGTATTTTAGAAAGGTTGTGCAATGAATATTGCACCAATTTTTATTCTATTTAAGAATGCAATTGAGATTTTATTTATTTACATGGATAGTTGAAATTAACACAAAATTGTAATCTATTCCTTTGTTTAGCTTCGGAAGCGATGTGTTGAGGTAATTGTGTATTGTATCTATAGAAATTTAAACATTCTATATTTTTATATATAATGAATTTTTAACACGTGCAGTGCTCATCTAAAATAAAATTCGGTGATTCCCATCTCCTGGTATTTCCTCTAAATAAAATTTCTGACATTTACCCCTAAAGCTTAGGCAAGACATTGAGCGCTTTGCTTGTTCGGTTGCAGAACATTCAGGATATAATCGGTACGTGAATGTTTAATAACCGTTCCTGATAAAATTATGCAGCCCCAACAGATATATACAGTAAAGCAGGGGTACTTAACCTTTTTACGATTACAGACTCCCAATGGATTGCCCAATATGTCCCCATACCCCCTTCGCCAGACTGTCGAAGTCACCAGTCCTATTAGGTACCAGTATGACTTCAAAAGATGTCAATAGCTTGGTTTTACTTTACATATGGATAGCTAGGAACAGAACGGCTGAAAGAAAATCATAAGGATTTTATCATATTTATTTATAGAAAAACGGCAAATCACAAATACACAAGCTAGCTACAACTAGTGAGATTTTTGCTGTTCTTTTTGTGCAATCAAAACATGGAATCGAGGTATAGTTACTGATGATGTTACTCGCATGTCATCTGACACATCAAGTCGATTTCTCCACTTTGATTTCAGGTTCAATAATTCGGAGAATCCTGTTTCACAGAGATAAATAGTTGTGAAGGGAACCAAAGCATTCATTGCCCTCATCGTCAAGCTAGAGTAAGCTGCGATCTGCTCACACCAAAACCGCTTGTTATCCAGCCCAGCCTTTTCGAAATCAGCTTTCTTTCTTGGGTCTTCTTGGAAATCAATGAAATCATCCTTTGCTGAATCGTTGTCACTCGTCGTAGATATATCAAACGAGAAGGGGTTCATGATCCAAACAGATTCCATGCTAAGATCATTAATATAGAGATGTAACCCTCAAAATTTGTACTTAGAACTTCCAAATGGTTATTAACTTCTTGAAGTATTTCCGCAGGTATTGCCTTACCATCTCCAGTAAGGATATCGTCAAGGTTTGGAAAGTTCGCCATGTTTCCGCTTTCAACACGGCGACTCCAAATAGGTAATTTCCTCATAAATGTCGCAAGCTTTCCCCTGGCTCGAATAATATCCACATCCCTTCCCTGCATCGACATGTTCAAATCATTGAGGAGATTGAAAATATCGGCCAAATATCCCAGGCTAACAATAAAATGTTCATCTTCAAAATGGTTTGCAAGAGGGGATTGTTGATGCTTGAGGAATATAAAAGTTTCATACCGAAGTTCCACTACACGTGCGAAAACACGGCCACGACTTAGTCAACGTACCTCTGTGTGTTACAGTAAAACACAATGTTCCGCTCCAATCTCATCACGGAATGTTTGAAATAACCGATGATTTAATGCACGTCCACGAATAAAGTTGACTGTTTGCACAATTATTCCCATCACTTCTTTAAGTTTCTTTGGCAATGTTTTGGACGCCAAAGCTTGGCGCTGTAGAAAACAGTGTGTGATCAACACATATGGAGCTATTTCCTTGAGCAGAGCAACGAATCCAGAGTTCTTGCCAATCATGGCAGGAGCTCCATCCGTACAAATACACCCAATCAAATCCCATGCTAACTCATGGCAATCAAAGAACAATTGGATCAACTTGAACACATCAGCTGCTTTGGTTGTTGTTTCGAGTCGATCACACAATAAAAGCTCTTCCTTGATGTTCTTTTCATGAACATAGCGTACAAATACGATCAATTGACTGTGGTTTGAAACGTCAGTTGATTCATCGAGCTGCATGCTGATTTAATCTCGCTGACAACTTGGGTTACTATGTCCACACTCATGTCTTTAATTCTTTGGCGTACAGTGTCGTTGGACAAGGACACCTGACTCAATCGCTTAGCGGCATCCTCTCCCATCACGATTTTAGCCATCTCCAGCACACAGGGCTTCACTAGGCTTTCTCCGATTGTGTGGGGCTTCTTTTCTTTGGAAATTATGTACGAAACTTTGTAGGAGGCTTCCAGAAGAGCTTTCCCTGGAGGAGCAAACCCATATGATGAAAGAGTTCCTTTCTGATCATAACGAATTCTTTTCAACTTGAAAGCATCAATCGAGGTTCCAACATGATTACTGTGCTTGGTTTCGAGATGTTCTATCAAACCTGATGGCTTCAAATTTCCATTGCTCATTAGCAAATTGAAAATCATGCATTGGGGTCTTTCAGTTCCATCTCTTTCTGTCACACAGGTGAAGCCAAAACCAACATATTCATCATTCCACTTCCGTTTTTTACAGACGACATTTCGCAACAAATCTGTGAAAAAATAATAAAAAAATTAATAAACGCAAAATGGAAATTTAAATTTCAAATTAAAAATAATTTTTTTATGAAGTAACAGTATCCGAGAAATATCTCTTTCATGCCTTCTACCTTCTGCTCACTTTCGTCGACTTCTCTCACGTTCGAAGGAAATTACCCAGAATGCAATCCTTCTCGAAACGAGAAACTCGAATGAGAAGTTATGGAATAGAGGGACAGACTGTGGAAATACGTCCGTGTTGAGTGATCTGATCTCTGATTGGTTAGCGGCCTCGCCGCCTCAATCCGTATTGATAACGGTGATAGTTTATTCTAATCTAACAACAACTTTTTTAAAAAATTGTTCAGAGATCGAGTCCCATAGCCCCATTATTTGGTTCCCATACCCCCAAGGGGTATGGATACCCCCGGTTAAGAACCCCTGCAGTAAAGGAAACCTGAAGTAATTGTGTCTTCCTATTACTCTATCGAGGGCCGGTCAAAGGGGTAATGCGATGGATGCGAGGCATCAGGGGCCACGAATAATGGGCCCTCCAGAAGTTCTCAATTATTCAAGTATCGAGTGTAAATTTTGCAAAAACTTTTACTAAAAATCACCTTCAAACTGATTACCATTAAAGAAGAAACATTCCATAAAAGTTATAATATTAAACTGGGATTCCATAAATCGTTCGTTATTACCATAAATATTAATATCGTAGGGCCTCCATTGATATTCGCATCAGTGCTTGGCCGACTCTAACTCTATCATATACTTCCTTTCCGCTTATTTGTCTCAAATTTAAACTTTTGTTGCATAGTATCTGTTTGTTATTTCCTTTGTCAGTATGTGTTTCTCCTTTGCTGGGGACGGACCTATTCCGAATAATGTAGACCACTTGACTCAGTTTATAGTAAGACGCTAATCATGTCTTAATTTGTCCTTTTTGATGATTTTTTTAAAAGCCGATCTTTAGAATGAATTTACGGATACCCCTCGATAGCCTATTCCCATTTCGGTATTTATTCTTCTTTCATTCTTTCACTAAAGCAATAACAGTTTGGACAAATATTTTCCTCAAATCTCTCGTTTGCCATTTAATATAACTCCTCGACAGCCAGACTATTAACGATCTCCAACACGCCTGGTAACTTAGCTCGGTCACGTGACAAAACAAACCCTTTGATCTTATGTACGGTTTCCTTACCTTTGCCTCCGCCCTCTGAAAACGCGGTCGAGAGTGACATTGCCTTGAAAAATGTTAGCGAAGTCTCAAACGGTAATGAAGTCTGTAGCAGGAATAATTAATTTATTCTTACTAATTCCAATCTTTTATTTAGAAAAACTAAAAATTCAACCAGGAATGTAATTCAACCAACTAAAATACTAATGTAGCTCATATATTAGTCGATTTAACTGTACTATAAATTAGACGAAAAAAACATAATTACTTAAAGACGTGAACGCTTACAAAGTATGCTTCATTTATTTTTTAAATATTTGCTCAGCTCAGAAGAGTTTGGTGAAAACATTTCGTGTAACTGAATTCGGGAAGATCTACTTAAACTTATATATTAATTCACATAATTTTCTCCGAATGTCAAAACGCTTAATTAGGAAAGTTGCGAGACCCGTTTTAGATTGCGACCTCACAAGCAGTATTTCTCTCTCACCTTTGAAGTTTCTCTCTCCTCTAAAATCCTATTCTATCTCTCACACACATCTTCTTCCACTTGTAGAAATTTGTACTTCTATCAATTTGAGGTGGCATTCATTTACTGCTGCAAATTAATAAGAGGGGATACTCATTTTATTTCAGAGGAATTTTAATATTCGCTATTATGATATTTGTCCATTTTTCAATCTATCGACATGGAATTCGATGAAAATTTTCAATAAAAATAAGGTTGGGAATCAATTGGCTTGTTTCGGTTCAAAAACTATTTCAGACCAAAATAAATCCACTATGTGTCTTAATTTTGGCTTGGTCTTTGAAATGTTGTAAATGAATTTAACCGAAAAACGTCATTTTAATATATTTTATAAATTAAATATTTAATTTAAATTTAGCAAATGTACTTTAAAAGTTATATTAAAGATTTTTTCAATGTTCATCCTTTTGAATAACTTCAAAGTGCAAATAACGAAATAATGTATTTGACGCAGTCGAATTTATTAATCGGCTGCATCATCGAAGGGAAAGTTCTTCGTTAATTCAAGTCATAACTTTCGAATACTTCATCAACTCCTATAAGCCATTAAAACTTACTGATTACATTGTGCAACCCGTGTAACGAACTCATCATTAAGGCATTTTCTTCCCGAGGAACTCATAACGACAAGTCATGTTGCACGCCCTCCCTCTCCCTCACACATTCTCCGGCTTTGCCAACCCCCAAGAATAAGGAGGAGGCCCTCCTGAGTTAAAGGCGAGACGAAGCAAGCACCACCTCCCCCCCCCCGCCTCCCTCTTCATCCGCACCGCTTCCCCATTTTCTCCCTTCCCCTCATTCTCCCCATCTCCACGCAATCCCTCCCTCCCTCCCTCCCCCCCTCTCCCTCTGTCTCAAGGGCATGCGACGAAAATAAAGCAAGATCTCAAAACTGTATTTCCAGGCCCACGAGGTGAGTTCGCCGTTGGCATATTAATTCCCAGCGCGACCACAGCCCAAGGTTTAGGTACACTGTGTACGTAAACTCCGAACTCCGGATGTGTAAAATTTGTGTGGTTACATTACTCACACCCCAGGTAATCTATTTTTTAACCTCCTCTTCCAACTCGCCCCCTTTCCACTACGCCTCGCTCCTCCCCAACCACCCGTTCGACTCCTCCTTCCTATCACCCCCACCCCTTCTACCCCCCTTCGTTCCTTCCCACCCTCGCTCCTTCCCCCTACCCCTTTTACTCCCCCTCGTTCCACCTCATCCCCCTCTCCCTCTGCTCGTTCTTCACTTTGGACACTTCCGTGCATTCCCTCTCTTTCGTGCGGCACATTTCCCCGCATACTTTTCCTGATTACTTCGAATTTTTCATTTTCTCTTTTATTTGAGTTAAATTCTGCAATTTTAATTAAATGGCATTACGATTTTTGGAAATGTTTGCATTTGACTCTTACTGCTCAGCCTGCAGCGAATTTCTGTAACTTTTGTTTTTCAACTGTATAATATTTTCTAGACTTTTCAGATTATCCAAGAACGAATTGATAACCTTACACCACTGACTAAAATGTAAAACAGGTCTGCATTATCACAAGTATTATATTAACTTATTCTTTTATTGATGGAATCCTTCAAGGAAAATTGTTAATGCTTAATTTGCCTATATTTCATGAGGTTTATTGCAGCCCCTCTCTTTCTCCCTCCTGTTCCTCTATTATCCTTAAAATTCTCTGTCGTTAGATACCCATGTAGCCTATATTGAATGAGGATTTCTTTCACCATCCTCCCCTTCCTCTCCCCTACACTTCTATTTTCTTTATTTGTTATTCCTGAATATTTTTATTCTTTATCATATTCTTATCGATTTATAAAGATATTTTGGCTTGTGATTAGTTTCTCTTGCGATAATTGTGTGAGCTTAGGCCGAGATATTTTTGTCTTACGATGTTTTCAGCGCGATACAATTATCTGCGATATTTTCACGGTTCACCGCTCAATAGGACAGAAAGAAAGATATAGATGCGATTTCATATCCTCAGCTTTCGTGAAAGACACATGCAAATTTTGGAAATTCCTGTGTCTCTCCCTGACAAGATGTTTGAAATGGCCCCTTCAAAGCATAATAATTGAGAATAGACTCTTAGAATCCCAACAGTAATTTACAACTAAGGAAGAACGAGTATTATTATACAGAAACAGTGGTAAGTCTGCAAGAGACGAAGCGCGTAAGGAATCTGAGGCCTGCCGTTCCACGATACTCTCATATTCGCTCAAAAACGACTCGAAAGAATTTTGGTCGTACGTGCGAGAAGTTCGAGGAGGTCAGTCCACAGCATCTCATCTACTTACGGACAACGGTGCAAGTGTGCACGACTCTTTTATTAAGGCTAATATGTTAAATCGGATCTTCGAAAATTCTTTCACATTCGACAGCGGTCATTTCGTTGATTTCCCTACTCGTATAGATTCAAATATGAGCGATATAGAAATATTCGAAAGCGGTACCGTTAAATTACTAAATCGGTCCATAAAAGAAAATCGCCAGGGCCGGAAGCCATACCTGCCTTCATTATAAACTCTCTAGCGAACGAATTAGCTCCATACGTTAAGATCGTGTTCACAAAATCTTTAGACGAGGGAGTAGTTCCTTTGGTATGGAAAACAGCCCATGTTCCACCTATACACAAAACGGGAAGTAAATTTAAAGTGGAGAACTACCGCCCTATATCATTTAAGCACATTATTGGCAGATCAATAATGCGATTCCTCGAAAGTAAAGGTGCTCTGAATATAAACCAGCATGGTTTCCAGAGAGGCAGGTCATCCGAGAGACAGTTCTACTCACGCATGATATTGTGAAAGCAGCGGATAAAGGGATAGGAGTTGATGCAGTATTTTTAGACTTTAGGAAAGCCTTATACACCGTTCCCCACGCGAAAATAGTGCAAAAATTAAAGGATTATTCAATTAATGAGAAAATTGTTAATTGGATCGTCTCTCTCCTTTCGGGTAGAAACCAGAGAGTAGTTCTTGATGGACTTGCATCAGACGTCGTCAAAGTGACTTCCGTAGTGCCTCAGGGAAGTGTAATCGGACCGCTGTTATACTTGATATATATATGATTTAACGGATAATATAAAATGTAAAGTCAGACTCTTAGCGGATGACACACTTGTGTATGATGAAATCAACACAATATACGACCAGGTGACTTTGCAAAGAGACCTTCAGGCTATTATTGGATTGGCAACTCGACCTGAATATAGAAAAATATGCCACAATGAATTTCACGCGTTCCGTGAATTTCATCCGTTACCCGTACGAAATATCTGGATTAAAGCTAAACCTAGGAATCACACTCAGTAGCAACTTGCCTAGTAGGGGGCATATCAAAACCGTCATAGCATCGGCGAACAGGGCCCAATATATATATGATTTAGTGGATAACATAAAGTGTAAAGTCAGACTCTTCGCGGATGACACACTTGTGTATGGTGAAATCAACACAATATACGACCAGGAGACTTTACAAATGGACCGTCAGGTTATTACAAAGTGGTGTAAAGATTGGCAACTCGATCTGAATATACATAAATGCGCCGCAATGAATTTCACGCGTTCCATGAATTTCATCCGTTACCCGTATGAAATATCTGGATTAAAGCTAAAATACGTCAACAGCTACAAATACCTGCAACTTGTCTAGTAGGGAGTATATCAAAACCGTCATAGCATCAGCAAACAGGGTTCAGGGGCTTTCCTCTAGAGTCTTGCGGGGATGCCCCTCGAATGTGAAGGAAATCGCATTATTCTCCCTATTATGACCCGTCGTGGAATACTGTAGCGCCGTCTGGGACCCTTTCAAGGAGGGCCTAACTACCAATACTACCAGTATGATGCGAGCGTATCAGAGATTTTGAATAACCTGAAATGGCAGATGTGAAGAGTAGAAGAATTGAGTACAAAAGGAAACTATTTGAAAAGTTTAAAAGCTCCGAATTCGTTGAAGACGTACGCGGCATAGTTGTACCCATCGGTGTTAGTGAACGTAATGTTAGATCAGAGCGTAAGAGAAAATATATCAAAGTAATCGCTAGAACAAGAAATACTACAGATCTTTTTTCCTATACGCGAAAATACAGTCCAACAGAGGCATTAGTTAAGAGTTCATTTGGTGCTGTGACACCCCCTGCCAAACGCTTCTGGCGGCTTGCAGGGTATTAATGTAAATGTAAGAGGAATCCATCGAAACTGCAGCTTCATCCTTTGAAAATGTTTCTAATACACTTTCCAGGAACGATATTCAGGAGGGCACAATATTTCAATCCACCTTCCAATATCCTCAATACCTTACTGCCATGTCAATATTCTCTCCTCAGGGGAGTTAAAACAATTCTGATACTATTTTCTTATTCTTCATAAATAAAACATTTGCATGTATTACAAGCTCTCAAGAGAAGATGGCCATAACTTTTCTCTTTGTTTTGTTCGTTCCTCTAGCGTCAAAGTTATCACATATCATTTTCTGTTATATGCACGACGGAGTCTAACTAAAGACCGGGAATCGATAAACTTTACCCAATAACTCCACGTGTACTCATGTTAATAAGAATATTTTCCTTGCTCCAGCCAGATCGCCTTCATCCTACTCTTACGAGTGTGTTTTCAGATGCTATCAGAATATTCCAGATTATGTTGTACCTTCCGTTATTATATTGTCATACAATCAGTTCCAAGGACCACTCCGGATTCATTACTTCCAATACTAACTACTGAATACGCCTCAACACGCGCGCTAGACAAAGAGAAAAACAGCAACAGTTCGCCCGCCGCCGGCCGTGTTGTTTACTTCGTTTCCCTGTGTGCGTGTATACATAGAAAGTAGGTGAAGAGGAGGCAGACGAGTAGGGAAGGAGGAGTGAATGAAAGAGAGAGAGAAAAGGGAGAGGAAGAGGTCCTCATTTCGAAAATTTCTGCTCGCTCCGAAAAAATCGTGATCGTGTCTGAATGTATTTTGTTTCTATGAGAACGTGGGACAAGGCTTTCAAGTGGTGGGAGTGAGAGTTAGGTGTGGGAGCAGGAATGAAGCGAAGAAGAGCACATGAAACACACAGCTTTTATATGGAATTTGAGGTAATTTTCTACTAAATGGCTAGTTCAAAGGCCGTCAACGAAATATCCCTACTAAATCCTACAAAAGGAATTTTGAATTGATAGATTTATGCTGTTGAACCCATGCAGCAAAAACATCAGTGAACTTAACTTAATCGTCTATGATGTGGCTGAAGGAATATTTGTACTGAAGCTGTAATATCAAGCAGATATTTTTTATATGAATTAAAAATATTATTCCAGTAAGAGTCCTCCGAGATACGCCAAGAAGAGCCGTGACTTATCGCAAAAGATAATTCTCGTACTTTGCATTTCGGCAGACATCTTCAAGAATCCATTTTGTCTCTTTTAATAAGACATTTTGATTTTCGTATTGTCGTTTAAATAATCATATGTTTTAGAAAATAAAATAAAAACATCTCTTTATATATATATATATATGTAGAGAGAGAGGAAGGGAGGGAGGGAGGGGGAGAGAGAGAGAGAGAGCCTTCCTTCCGGTAAGTGCTCACTGGGTTTTCTTCAACACCTAGTTGCCCTAAATATCCCCATTTACTTTTTCTCTTCCGTAAGTTTATATATATATATATATATATATATATATCGTTTATTTCTATATAATATATTTAAATATTACCTCGTCAACGCGGAATCAGGCAATAAGAAAGATGAGTCATACAAAGATTGATAATAAGCTTTACGTAACCGGCTGAGATAATATTTCTTCGGGTGAAATTTACACGTTTTGAATAATAAAAGACAACGAAATATTGTGGATTTTATGTCAGACGGAGGGCGCTGGAGCGATAGAAACAAGATATATTTGACGTGCGGCACCGATAAATGGGCCAGAGTGAGGAGCGAGGAAGGAACGGCCTAGACATTGTAGTATCTTTGAAAGTTAAACGCAAAAGACTCCAATTAGTTAATAGGGGATTTCGCAAAATCCTGACATAAACAAATTAATCAGTGATCATCTCTCACTGGAGTACTAAATAAATACAATAATACGAACGTGAGAAAATATATTAGGCACTCCGATATTTTTTTAAAGGCAGAATTCCTAATATTTTAGGGTTTTTTTTTCTTGATGAATATCAAGGGCTACTGCAAAATCATGGAGCAATGAGATGGAAGAAAATCACAAATTTGTATTCTAAGGCGAGAAAGAGAAGAGAGAACGTAACAAAGGAGAAAGAGACAAAGAGAAGGAAGGGGGAGGGGGGGGGAGAGAGAGGGGGAATGGAGGCGAAGAATAAAGAGAGGTGGGGTGATTAAAGGTAGCAAAAAGGCAGAGGGAGACACGGGGTTCGGTGCATCGATCCGTTAGAATGAATTATTTGCATCTCCACGTGTTGTTGTGTTCCCCGTTCATCTGCTCATTACCCAGAGCCGTGGCTTTAAAGCGGACAAATGGCCTTGTAACGTGTAAACGAGCACGCGTTTTATTATCAACGTATCAACGTGGCTATCCGATGAGCACAAGACCTGATGCAGCGCGATATCGAATGCGCAAACTGACGATAGGGAACGACTGTTGCGAGAATAGACATTTTTTCTGTTGCGATTGAATTACATATTTGGATCGCGTTTAAAGGGAAGGCATAATCAAAGTCGTGCTTATTTATACAAAGAGCGCTTCGTTCATTGTGAAAGGTAATTTATTTATCCACCATCGACGTATTTTGTTAAACAGTTTGATTCTCTCCGGTCCGAAATTCTGTGAACCGAAAACATCTATTGTTCGGGGTATTTCCCGGAATTCAGATTAATTCTGAAAAACAACCCTGGTTTGGAAATGCGTATGGCTAGGGTTGTCCTTTAATTTATCCTTCCTTTGTGTTCCCAAGGACTAAGAAAGACTTTTTCAATGTTAAAAACTCCTACGCCTGGCGATTGTACAGGCCTTAAATAACGCAATTGTAACTACAGTCCTGGGACTGTAACAATAATAATTTATAAAAGTGTTCTCAGGATTGGAAATAAATTAAATTCCAACAATTTAAATTACTATTTATCTATAGATATCTATAAAGAAAAGTGTATGTATGTATGTATGTTTTTCTACAACTCTGCAACTACAGCACAGAAAAAAAGAGGAGGGTGTCATTTTAACCGGAATAAAGAGTTAAGTGGTGTAATCAGGTTTTTATACCGATTTGATTGACCATTCTAGTTTTTATAAATATTTTCTTTTTTCATTTTCTCCATTTGAATAACATAGGGATAAGTGCAGCGTATTTTTCATTCGAATTTTAAAATTACTTAGATACATGGTGCCTACGTACCTGAGACTTGGATGGTTCTACGAAGGAAATAACTTTTATTTATTGGAGACATAATCGGAATTCCGATCAGATTGGCGTAAAAATTCGTTTAGAATCAGAAAAATACGTGATTTTTATCAGTTTTGTGACAATACCAATTATAAGCTACCATGACAACTCTCATTGTCGCCGAAGTTGAGAGTCCAATGCATTTATATGGGAAAATTTTTAACGTGAAATCGTTTTTCATTTTGTGTATGCGATTTTGCTTTGTTTAAACTGCAAACAAATATTTGTTGATTTTAATTGAAATATTACTAATAAACGGTTTTCAATGATATTTTCGTGTAGCGTAGAGTACTCCAAAGCAAGCTGTTTTTAAACTACGTAACTGAAATAATTATACGTAGATTTTCTACAAACTGTGATTGGATATATCGTTCCATTGTTTCCAAAGTATTGTTGACATAAACAATTTTCTCCTAACATAACTCTAGGATGAGAGAATTGAGTTAATAGTCGGAGGATAATATTCACTCTATGATTCCTAAACGTTCTCTATTAATCTTTTTGTCTTTCGTTAAATTAATTAATTTCGTTTGTTCATCCACTATTCAGTAGATTATTTTGTTCTTACTGGTTTTACTTACAGTTTTCGTTTTGAAGATATCGTCACGAAACTTCGCATATGTATATAATTTTACCATAGGCTATATGGAGATTTTAAAATTTGGGGGGAGGGAGAACTTAATTCAATAATTACGTATTTTACCATAATTTTACACGTAATTTTCGATTTTTCCAGTGCAAGATTTTCTTCCTTCATTCATGTAAATGCGAAGGGTTTTCTTCATTTTTGCTTTATTCGACGGTTAAAACTGTGTACTATCTTATCATTGCAATGTTTACATGTTACACAGTCGAAGTTTTAGATTAACTAAATCCGTTGAAATTCAACGGGCACTTCTGCTAGTATATAATATACATGTGACTAGGAGTCTCCGCTCTCCGCCTTTAGCCGTTTGGTTCGCCCCGCACTCTTCATCTTTTCCTTCGGTTTCAAACATTTTAAACACATCATTGGCCATTTGGACAAATCCCATGCCAATTGTTACTAATTTAAAAAAATTATATTAATTTCTTATGTTATTTTATACCACCCCATGCTTTATTGACTACCAGAAGCAGTTCAGCGGAACCACTTTGCTTCACTCGACCAAGCTATCCCCTACTTTTACAATATTGGCCTAATAAGTGAATCTTAAGTGATCTCTTTCGTATCGGGTGAAGTCTTGACGCTGCACTCAGTACCTCCTGCTCCCACTGCAAACTACGTGTTACTATTGCTCCCAGTTACATTCCATTTCATCTCTTAAATTTTGACTCACTATGACATATTTTCTTATCTACTCTAAAGAGGCGTTTCTCAACCGGTGCTCCGTATCCATTAGGTTGGTGCTGCGCAAGATTTTCATACTTCATCATTTTGTATGGATTTGTTTTTTTATTAAATAACCAACATATAATATGTGTGGGATCGCCTTTAATTTCATTTCCATTTTTTGAGTTCAATCATTCATTTTTTTCCTAGATCGTTTTTGTACTGACAAGTGTACCTACTATGATGGACATTCCACCTGTTTGGTAACAAAGGTTTTCCTGAAATTTTTGTTCTAGTGCTCCTCCTAAGTTAATGAATACCTCTAGGTGCTCCCTGCTCTACTATATTGAGAAACACTGCTCTAAAGTACTTTACCAGACAGAAGCGAAGTTTTGCCAGTATTGACTGTAATTTTGTTCTTTACTGCCCATCGTTCCATCTCATGCAATTCCTTCAGCAACGTAATGCAATCTGTTTACTTACCAATTCGTCTGTAAACTGTGCAATCGTCTGCAAATGGCCTAACTTCAGAGTTAAAATATTGGACTGTCGTTTATGAAAATTAAGAATAATAAAGACTCTAAAGCATTTCATTGTGGTACTGCAGAAGTCATGAATTCATTCTCAGAGCCTACATCATTTACTTTAACTTTAAATTCACGACATGTAATGAATTCCCCCGACATGGATTTTATTATTATTATTATTACCTAAAGGTTAAAATTTCTCTAGGCAACTTTAAAGGCTCTAATACAGCATGTAAAAAAAGGTGTTTCAAAAATACAATATTTAAAGTTTTATCTAGTAAATCCTTCCTAAATACTACAATATTATGTAACTTCCGAATAGAATCCTAAATTATGTGCATCTTCAATAAAATCTACACTTTCGTAAATCTCACTTTTACCAGGACATAATTCCATTTCTCGTCTCAAATTTTTCATTTCTAGGTATTAGTATGACGTATTCAATGGCCGAAAGCGTGATACCTCAAATAAATGAAGATTTTAAATATTAATGCATAACAAAAAGTAAATCCGCCATCAAAATAATAAATGTACCTCAGATAAGCCTTAACTTAAAAAACGACGTAAATAAATTTGTCTCATTTTAAATATGTGATGAATATTAGAAAATAAATATTAGCTACGCCGTTACTATCATAGGTGACATGATTATAAACGCCGATAGAAGTTATATCTTATATATTTTAATGGAAGCAGCACACAAACAAAATTGTGTAAGGTAACTAAAAACCAAATTCCGATCAATATCCCTGATATAAATCATCGGACACGCAAATGTGGCGACAATGCGAGTCGCCATGGCAATGAAAATGTGTCATTATTAAAAACGTGACGAATTCCTTTTTTCTGATTCCAAAATAATTTTTCGGCTAATTAGGATCAGATTCGTATTATCTTAGCATGCAAAATAAACTTCGTTCGTCTGCTCATATGTTATACATTTCTTTCGAGTTGCTATTACGGATTAAACCTATTTTGAAATGAATATTGAAAATATCCTACACACGCTCCAATGATAACCAAGTAAAGAAAAGACAGGTTCTTGGAATCTAACCCGAGGTATCTATTAGGAAAATTTCGATTTTATAGGTCGTAGCCTATCATCTTCTATGAGGGTACAGAAATTAAGAAATTAATTCCATCGGGAAACGTCTGTAAAAGAATCACGATTGAGATTCAGACAGCAAAACAGATATTGTTTTTATTTAAGGCATAATAAATTTCATATACTCTCTTCATTTATATTAATTTTAGTTTTATATACTTAAAAAAATAAGGGCTGGGGTACCTAAGTAGATAGGGCGCTAGCCTTTCACGCCAACGGTCCGGGTTCAAATCCGGCGGAGGACGCAATTTTTAACTTGTGATTGTCCCCTACTTGTTTGGTTTGAGCAGACCGCACAAGTCAGCGCTCCGTCCTTCAGAACGGAGGTTAAGCACGTGAAACCTTGGTGTTCTTCGTAAAGAGTAGGCTAATGCTGACACCTCCTCCTTTCTGGTGTGGAAAACAACAGGAAACCGCTAAACCATAAGTATGTTCCCCAGCCAGTAGCAACCAGCCATGTTAATCGAAAGATTGATACTACTGATGATAATAATGATATTTTGAAATATGCGACATTAATTTTTGCTTAGTTTAAAGCGAAATACATTATGATTTATATCAATGTGACAGTCTACGCTTATGTGCGTTTGCGTGTAGAAAGCAAACCGGAATCCATACGGTTTTAATAATATAATGATAAGAGATATATAAGGACAAGCATGGTTCCAGAGGATATTCCAACGCAACCTTTTCAAATTAATCCGTTTTTCGTGCGGAAAGTAGGAACGCAATTAAATCAGCCCTCATTGGGCAGGGGAGATTTTTACTCGCGATAATTTACAGCTTTCCAGGTTATGGCCAGTCCAGTTCAACGCCTCTGCGAGAACGGCTAACCAGTCCCATTTATACCACTCCTTCCTCGCCAACCACGTCACTCCCACTGAAACCTCTCCCGCACTCATTCCCTCAATTCTTTGCATATTAGCAAAAAGGATAAAATCATTTCGGGAAGAAGTCTTAATGAATAGAGAGAGAGAGAGAAATCGCAAAGAATTATTCTCTCTCCCTTCCTCTCCCCCCCCCCCTCTCTCCCCTCTCTCTTCCTCCCTCCCTTGTCTACCCCTTATCTTTCTCGATCTTTTATTCCATGCATGTTGCTCCTCTTTTCCCAATTCTTCCCCTCCAAGTCCTATGCGACAGTGGGCAAGAGAAAATATTTAAAAAACAGCAACAACGATAAGAATGGAGATCGTCCAGAATCCTAGCGACCGCGTGTAACGATTTGTACGAGATTTTAAGTCCTCTGGTCGTGTATTTTTTCCTCTCATTTTCTTTTTTTTTCCTCCAAGGGAATGGCGTGATGGTTTGCCGCGAGGGAATTGCGGGAAGTGCGCGCCCTCTAGACAACAAACCGCGCGGATAACGGGCGCCGATACAACGGCTGCCCACGCCATGCTCCCGGGCACGCGAGCCTCCGCGGCTCCCCTGACCCGTTTTCCCCGACCCGCACCGCTCTCTCTCTCTCTCACTCTCGCCCCCTGCCCCGCTCTTTTTCCTGCATTATTCCCCCCCCCTCCCCTATTCTCCTGCCCCCACCACGCTCTTTCGTCTGCTTTCTGCCCCGCTCTCCTACTCCCTTCCCCCCTTTTTTCTCTCGCCCCATTCTACCCCCCTTTTTTCTCTCGCCCCATTCTACCTCTCTTTTTTCTCTCGCCCCATTCTACCCCCTTTTTTTCTCCCCCCTTTTTCTCTCGCCCCATTCTCCCTCCCTTTTTCTCTCTCGCCCCCTTTTCCCCAAGCATTCTCCGCGTTTCATCTTTATGACTGCCTCATTTTTACCGGAATCTCACGCCGCCTGCAACTCCACTCGATCCCTGTCTCTCATTACAACTTTACCCCCCCCCCCTCTCTCTCTCTCCGCACTTCTTCCTTGTTTCCTCCATCTCTTCAAAATCACATTTTTTTGCTCTAAATCCTTATTCTTGCCAAAATCCGAGAACTTTAAGGTGGATATTTTTCATTTTCAATCAAAAAACCTCTCATTCTCACCATCCTCATTTCATTTTCCGAACGACAGAAAGAACCGTCTCCACACACACACACGTTTCAATCCAACCCGTTCCCATACCTTTATCCCCCTCTTCGCCTCCGGTTCAACGCCCTTCCTCGTCCAATTCTTCGCGCTCATATTGCGTTCCTTTAATTTATTTCCGCAATTTTCCTTCGTTTTTCGAACACCTTGCGACCGAGCCAAGAATTCTCTCTGATCTCCTTTCCTCCCATTCCATCGCTTCCTATCTCTCCCTCTATTTCTCTTCCTCTCATTCCCTATATCATTCCTTCTCATTCTCTTTCGCTCCCTCTTCTCTTTCCTTCAACGACCCTTTCCTCTCCCTTTCTCTCCCTCCTTTTCTCTCCTCTTTCCCTCTTTCCCTTTATTCATGTCTCTCTCCATTTCCCTCCTCTCCCCTTTCTCTCCCCCTTTCTCTTCCTCCTCCCCCTCCCTTCTCCCTTTCCCTCCCTTCCTTTCCCTTCCTCCCTTTCTCTTCCTCCTTCCTCTCTCACCCTTCCCTTTTTCCTTCAGCCTCTCTTTCTCTCTCTCTTCTCCTCACTTCGCTTTACACCAGGGCTCACCAATTTAAACGTCTTCCTGTCGCCTTAAGTCTTTTTCATCATTATTACTTTATCCCTGGGGTAAATGTTAAATAATTTCTTCCGACGCAGTTCAATTTATTTTTTCTAAACAGCGATGAAACTAAAAAGAATCTATAACATTGTTTTTATATTTCCTTTTATTTTTTTCTCAGAACACCGTCGGAAGTTGTTGTTAATTATCTTAACTTTGTTGCTACATCATAATTACCGTATGATTGTGTCGTCTCTCTTTTAATTAGTTCGTTGCGTTGTTAAATGATATTGAGGTAGTTTTCTAGAATAGTAATAAAAATCGTATCTGCGGGATATGACGTAACTTATTCAATGCGACCACTTGAGATGAAAATCCTTGTATTCGAGAAAATTCCGCACTCCAGAATTCCTGTAGTGTGCTTCCGACGCATTCGCCCTCAAAAGAAGGTTGAATGGGATCACATTTTGAACTGACAGCCATACAATTTCTTTTCTCGTTTTCCTCGGATACGTCTCTTGTTCAGTGATTAAAAGAGATGCGGTTTGTATAATTACAGTGATTTCGGCATAATTGTTTACGTGCGACCGGTGCTCGTTTTTTTAAATCTCGTGCCCTGAGAAACTAGCACGCCTTTGTCTTGTAACAATTGACGTCATGCAAGGAGAGGAAAGAATCCAATTTTCTTATTTCTTAAGACGACACGCATCTCTCTCTCCCTCTCTCTCTCTAGCATTCCCATCTACTCGGCGTATTACATCTCAGAAATTGAGTCCATATGTCACACGGGTCTCCTTTTTTTCCTCTTCCTTCCAACCAGCACCGCCAAGAAATGCGCCAAAATTAAGGGAAACGACTCCGTCATCAATTTACTTTTGTATTTCAACGCTCTCTGGCGGAATGAAATATGTATCCTTCATTCGGACCCCTTTTCGAGGAGTTGCCCTTTTCGCAAAAAATTTGACTCTTAGAGTCGGCGGCTGCCGTATGTTTTTTCACGTCCTTTAAGGCGAGTGTGTAGGGAAATATGGCATCGTTAAAGTCGCACTCCCTCTCACCCTCTTCGCCCTCCATTCCACTCTCCTTATCTACCTTTCCGCCACTCTCTCTCTCTCACAATTCCTCTTGCGGAACATAAAAAAATGCCTCCCCTCTTCTGCCTAGGCAGATACCTCCTCTCGCCGAAAGTGATTCAAATGTCATCAATCGCCATGGCCGTAGGAAAAGAACGTCATTGCCTTAGTGCCTTCATATGCTCCATCTCTGCTTATTCACACTCCTCGGCCGCCTCCCCCATTTTCATCCCGGTATGCCTTGTATATCAAACCCTTTTCTTCTATCTCCGTATTCCTGCGACTCACGAGAGTCAGAGCAGACGCGTCCTTGACCCAAACTCCCGGACGCGAGGCATTTATCAGAATGCAGGGGAAAAATCTCCCGAAAGCGAGTGAGGTTGGATCTTTCTCCGCTCGGTGGCGCTCCTAGGAGAGATGAGAGAACGAACCTCCGAATAAAAGCGATGCATTTTCGCTGGAGCCATGACGCCTCTTCCCCATATCACGATCTGACGCAAAAATCTTCTGGAGCGAGCTCCAGGAATTGACGGTATTTGCCAAAAATGTGTGGTGATTCTAATGGCGTCTACCGAATGCAATGCGATATTTTACGGCAGTCGCTCGTGTTCAAACAGCACTTATGTTAGGAATCGAGGTCATTTTTCTCTTCTCCGTCTTCGCTGTTATTATAACGTAGATTTTTTTGAAATATAAGTTTAATTTCGAGGCTAAACTCGGTCGCAAAGTTAAGAAAGAAGTGATTAATGGAAAATCCTATTTTGTATTAAATTCGTTGGAGGTGGCTTCAGTAATGTTACTCGCTCAAATAGGTTCGCCGAAGAACCATTTGAGTTTTGGTATTAAAGAACAAGAAATTGGAGGTATAAACTTGCAGACTTTTCCATTCATTGCATTAATTATTTCTGATAACAATAACATTTTAATAAGCTTTAAACAAGGTGATGCAGAAGAATGTTTCACGCTAAAAACTCCCTTTCATATATTTTCTGAAAATAATTTACGTACATACATATATAGTGAATCTTCTAATGATAAAACGTATGAAAAATGGTCTTCTTAACTGCCTGAAAGTCTTCTGGGACGCGAGGCCGTATTTTTAGATGTACTACTTCTCAATATTTTTTGTGCTGGTTATCCTCTTCAACATCTTAGTATGAGAATATGATATTGCGTTGATTTTGTGAGATCATCGCCCACGTGAATACAGGAATAAACCAAGGTATGCAGTGGCCTTACAACTAGCAACTGGCTAGCACGTAGGCTAACGATTCTGCCACACTGACAATTCATATGAACGTCGACCACATGAGCTTTTGCGGAAACAATTTCACCGACGGGGTTCGGTTCTTACCAATTCTGGCCATGAAATGTTTCTTAACGGACAGTTCACGCTTTTAGAAGGAGATAGATTGAGTCCCTTAAAAATTATTTCTCTAATTAATATAATTAGAATTCATTAAAATGGAGAAAATGCCTACATTTCTTCTGATTCACGTTTATTTTCAGTATTCATTTAAAAACCGAAAAGAAAGAATTATTTAATCATTTACATAGTTGTGATTAGCAAAGATGGAGGCTTGAGGTTTTATACCACTCCGAAAATTGCATAACTAACGTAATTGGCCGTTGAAAATGAAATGTTGGGAAGGAATGAAGTACTTAACTAAAACTGTATTAGTTAAAGACGCAGATCTTAGTTATGAGTTTTTGTAGGTAGAAATGTAAAAAACGTACGCACAAACCACATTAAAAGTTTTATGAATCTTACAAAATAAATATGTGTAATATCTTTATTATTTTGCTGTGATGATTTTTAACTATAATTATAGTTACGTATATAAATATTATTTTGCTTTGGTAAACTAAAACCAAAGTACGAATGCAGTTGAAAATGAAATCAACCGCCTATGTGTTGATTTCTAAGCAAAAAATGGGAACAATCGAAAACCTTAATTACTATGAATCTTTTCCAATATAAAAGCACTAGACACGCTAATTAGGTGACGATACGAGTTTCCAAAACTGAAATTTTTTCCACTGTTAAATACATGAATAATTATCGTTTTTGGATTCGGAATTAATTTTTGAGCTAATTAAGGCCAGAAATAATTATATTTGCAAAAAATAAACTTCCTTCTACGGATCATACAAAAAATTGTTCCTATCTCGATTCAAACCTATTTTAATGTGCAGATTAAAAACATATTACCGTCACTCCGATGCTAACAATAAGTCTCAAATTTTCGCAGAATCCTTATAAATCAGCTACAACACCCAATTTGTGAACCACTGGTCCACAGTATCCGCGGTTCTCCGATCGCGGCTGTGAGTTTAATTTGATAATTTTAGTATTATATGACACGAAATGGATTATCTACGACGAAGAAATTAACTTTACATAAGTACGTTTATTTTCTTTACGTATACACATTTGCAAATGAAAATAATAATTTACGGCGAAGGAATGAACGCGAACGTAATAATTACAGTACTATTCCTTAATTCAAGTTAAATATGATTTAAGTAATTTTCGATTATTTTTTGAATAATTAGAAAATTAATAGATAAATCAAAAATTCAATATTTTCTTGGTATCATTTCTGATAAATTCTTTTCCAGTGTTTATATATTATTCTAAGACATTAATATTTATGACGTCATTGCATAAATCGTAAAGACCTCGCATATACGTATTCAAGCACCTTCTCTTGTTTTATTAATTAACAGTTCCTCTTTATATTTTGAACGTTGTTTTTTTCTAATTTTAAACATACCATACATATTTTTAACATTGAAGTGTACATTATAGGACATTAGGTATGTCCCTCAGGGATCACTCCCCCTCACCTCAAATTTCCCATAAGACCTCGCAAACCTCGGTTTGTTTTAACATCATTTGATATTATTATATTCAAAACAACTTTCTAGGTCTCATTAAAGAGTTCAGTTCTCCACACTCTGGAATTTACTCATGACACAAAAGTAAATAAACTATATTTCTTTCACGGAAATTTTTTTAAATAAAACATTTCCTTGATAGATACATAGCTTACATACTTTTGCGTACTTTATAGATATCGAATTTCATATCTAACGTTATTCCTTTAAAAATTGACAGATCTTACATGCGTAGCATCTCTGAATTTCATGTACTTTATCACCAATTTTTATGATCGCGTTTACCAATTATCCATTGCCTACACTTACTTTACATTGGCCTCTACCTTACCTACTCAACTACCCCTCCCTCCCCCTAACTCTCTCTCTCTCTCTCTCTATATATATATATCTCTCTCCCTCCCTTCCTTCCCCCCCTTCCCATTCCTCCCCTCTCACCTTTCATTCACCTCTCCTCCCTTTCCATCTCCCCCTCCCTTCTTTCCCCAATACCCCTCCTTCCTCCCCCATCCACCTATCCCCCTCTCCTCCCTCCCGCTTCCAACCATCCCACCTCGTAACAGAACCCGAAGGAATATTTCACGTAGAAGACGGGGGAACTCTTTCTGGGCATTATTGAGAAATCACCGGGCGGTCGTGTGGGGTGGGGTGGGGTGAGGTGAGGAGGGAGGAATGGAAGGGGGGAGAAGGGGTTTGGAGAGACAAGAGCGGAGGGGAAACAATATATTTCAAAAGCAGGTCTCCATGAATTCGTTTGCCCTCCCTCGCTTTCTCCATCCTTCACTCCTTCCGACCTTCACACGCTCCCACTCCGGAGCTATCTGCCATACTGTTTCTATTCCTCCCCCCTTTCGCCCGCTACCCTCTCCCACCCTCCCACCTCTTCTCCGTTTTTGTTTTAACTCCTTCCTTCTCCTTTGCAATTCAATTCGATGAAACTCTTTCGATGCCAAAAAAATTCCTCGGATTCTTGGGGGGGAACTAGGTAGCCCAACCCACGCCCCCTCGCCCACCCATCCACCCAAATGCCTTTCCCCTCCCTCTTATCCGCCCCCGTGTCCTTTCTTTTTACCCTTTCGATCACTACTAACGTCCCTTCAGATCCTCAAATGTGCCGTTCTGCTGGATGGCATTCGTTGCGGATTTAACGGAGATGGATTGATAGGCGCGTAAACGGTTGGCTTAACTTTCGTAAATTAATGCATATTAAATTAAACCCATCGATGATTTCGTAAACTTGTGAAATTGCGTTCTATAAAATTTGTTTCTCAAAACGCAGCGAAATTTAACACATACAAGAAATTCCAGCGATATGCAGCGATATTCACCTTATGAGGACTCTTTAAGACTGGAAACCATGGTTACATAACTTTGTTTGGGACTAATTACTGCATTTTTTGTACTAAGGTTTTTTGAGAATTCAATTTTCTAATATATATATATATATATACCTATATATTAATTTGTATTAATATATTTTCTCGTTGAGATTTATTCAGCTGATATGCGAGAGGAACTTCATCAATTTTCCAAATATATTCGTAAATAACTTTCCGGAAAAGACGGCTACATGGTTTCGTTCTCACATATTGATCATACTTGTTGCATGCCTTTTCTCATTGCTCCTATTATGTTGATTTTTATTTGTATCACTCATCAGTTTTCGGAGTCAAATCACGTTTAAGCAATCAAGTATTGATTTGACGAATTATATATATATAACAATGTTTTTATATTAGGATATCTGACGTAATCACAAAGGAATAATATTCATTCGTTAATCGTTTGTAATGATAACAGATTAAGTTTTGTGAAAACCATGTTCATTACTTAAAAAAACACATTTTCGTGGCATAGTAGTGAGGATGTTGCACAGCAACGAAACCAAGGTAGTTTTTTTTAAATAAATTTTTTTGTGGAATTACCAAGTAAATCTTTATTATTTCGACAATATGAAGAAATGAGACTGTTAACTATTAAAACAGCTTTACGGAGAAGGATGAAACGTGCAGAAAAGTAACATTAAACACAAATTTACAGCTAATGGCAGATCGCGTTATTATTTACAAGCACTTACTTTCGGTAAAGACGGTAATTTTCATGTTTTTAATGCGTTTATAAGTTTAATTCGTTATAATACAACAGATAGACTGCAAAACGCTGAGATATAAAGGCTTTGCAACAGATTCCGATTTCCGATTTGGTCGGATTGGACACAATCAATTGTCATAAACAGATTCTAATATATTACAGCAGTATCTTTTCGTTTGTTATATGACAACCGATTTAGGAATATAAATCAACATTAGAGGCACAAAATTGTGTGATTCAATAATATCGTCTTTCTTGAAGTTCTCCATTAATTTACTTATGATGACTTGATAAATAAGACAAAACTACATGAGAGAGAAAGTCTACCGAATAGCAATGCGTTACATTCGCCATAACCGTGTAATTTAAGTGCATTATTCTCGCCCGAGAGAAATTTAGTTGTAATATAATTTTAATTGAAACTTTTTTATTTAATGAGTACATTATAATGAATTTTCATGAAATTAATTCATTTTACATTTCGACCGTTGGCATTAAATCACGATCTCAATTTTATTTGTGAATCGAGTAGACGTTTCTCTATTTTAAATTTGGCAGTGAAAATTATTATCAACTAATGATCTATTATCTGCTTTGCCCATCTTCATAAAATTATTCAGATATAGTTTTCATTGAAATGACTCTATGCAATTCATTACATTTAAAAATTAATCCTAATTACACATTATTGATTCCCATGACAGTTTTTTGAATATATATATATATAATTATATAATGCACTGGTGATGTAGTGGTTAGCGTATCGGCTTCCCGTTACAAAGTTCCGCGGTTCGATCCACGCGAATGGAGGTTTTTTCACAAAAAATAATAAATTAATAAAAAAATTATCATCGGTGCCTGGAAGTAGGCAGCAGTACCGTCAGTATGGTAAACAAATGATGTCGGCTGGGTCTATATCCAATGGGATACCGACAAAAACCCCACCGACATAAGCCCCACCCCTAAACATCAAAAAACGACAAAAGTCCCACCTGGCATTTTTTCGCCTATGTTTACCGCTATCAACTTAGTTAAACAATTAAACGGGTTATATTTTTAATTAACTCACTTAGAATATAAACCATTGAACGGAAAATATTAACACCTGAAGTATAAACAATTGAACGGGTAATGTTAAACAACATATGTATAAAAATTTGAACTTGTTGCATTATGACATTATGAAGTTAGTGTAAATAGGCGTTCCATATGTCTATTATAGTGAAATTGAATCACTTAGCAACTTTAGATTGCGGTGGAGGTAGGAGTATTCAGGGGGAGAGAGGGAGAGATCCTAATGAATCACAAGCAATATAAGTGTCTATCGACAGGAAATAACATATACTTGAATATTCTGATATAATTCATATTGCGAAGGGGGAGGGGGGGGGGATGAAGTAAGGAGAGGTTGGAAGAAATCCTCATAAAGTACAGGCAATATAGGTGTCAATCGACTGGAAATAAAATATAAATGAATATTATGCTGTACCTTAACAATGTGCATGTACAGTACATTAACATTACGATGGAGGGAGGAGGGGAGTAAGGGGGAGGGTGGGAGAAATCCTCATGAAGTGCAGGTACTGCCATTCTTTTCGGCGTTAATACGATTATCGGCGATATACGATAGAGGCGTTTCACGAACGTGCATGTTCGTACGTTGCCATTCGTTAAGTGCGATCGTATAAGTGCGCAACAGGAAGAAAATCGCTACAATATTAAAGGATATAGGTGTAGACTGGAAAGACAGGAGACTGGCCAGGAATCTATATGTGAATCAAGTTGTAAAGGTCAGGTTGGAGAAGGCGGACACCGACGGAGTAAATACCGGTAGAAGAATAAGACAGGGCTGTTGTCTATAGCCGATCTTATTCAATATATATGGAGAGAAGCTATTGCAGGAAGCGTTAGAAGGTATGGAAGATTCAAAATTGGAAGAAGGATTATAAGAACAGTGAAATACGCGGATGATCAAGTACTTCTAGCAAGAAAGGAAAAGGAACTCCAGAAAATGATAAATAGACTAGTGATAACGGGTCGAAAATACGGTATATAAATTAATACAGAATAATCCAAGGTTATGCGCATATCAAGTAAAGAAGAAGTAAATTTGAAACTAAGTATTGGAGTAAAGCCATTAGAACAAGTTTCAGATTATAAATACCTTGGAAGCATCATAACGACAGAAGCAAAATGTACCGAGGAAATCAGGACTAGAATAACAAAAGCAAAAGCCGCTTTCAGAAGAAAGAAACTCCTACTAACGGGAAATATAAAGCAGGAAATCCGCAAGAGGTTGATAAAATGCTATGTATGGAGTATAGCCTTGTATGGGGCAGAAACATGGACGCTAAGGAACAATGATATTAAATACTTGGAAAGATTCGAAATGTGGACCTGGAGAAGAATGCTGAAGATAAAATGGACATACCTATATATATATATATATATATATAGATATGTTTATTTTTCTTCACGCGGTTGCAATTTTAAACTTATATGAGCCACTTTATAGAGACAGAGATACGGAGAATTGAGGTTGAATCCCTCCAAATCCGCTTAATATATTCGAAACTGAAATTTACAGGAAAAATAAGAACATAATGAGTAATAGATTTTCTTGAGTGATTTTAAATTGGTTCGATGAAGATAAGATAAAGAGTCATAACGGATTTTTCAAAAATTAAAAATGACCCGCCGAAGCGATAATGTCGGGTGGATATTCATTTCAAGCGCTGCTCAGTTGATTTGTCTCTAATCTATTCTTCCTCACCCAGTTTTTCATTTTTTATCCAAACTCGCCATTGCGTAAAATTGACCTCCATTCCCTTAAATCCTAATTCTAGCATCTCTCCCTTCCTTAACCCTCTCCCTCCACTCCCTTTCTCCCTCCACTCTCTCTCTCTTCTTTATCTCACTCCCTCCAATCTCTCTTTACTCTCTCCACTCTCTACCTCCACTCACTCCACTCACTCCCTCCACTCTATCTCCCTCCACTCCCTCTCTCCATATTACAAATATTTACATTAATTAAGAACTAACGGAGGTACTGTTTGGAAAAAACGAAGAATTACAATTACCTCCTCTTCACCAGTTTCCGCTAAAACTTTATCAGACTTTGAATTAGTACGAAAAATTTTAAATACAAAGTTTTATGGTGATATGATTATTAGTTTTTAAGCTAGAGCACCCACAAAATTCTTATCACACAGGCACAGATCGAGAAAAGAATGAAAACGTACTCAGAGGATACTGAAACATTTTACCTCCTATAAAATATATAGAATTCGATTTTTTCTCGAAGGCAAAACTTTCTCCATACACAGCAATGTTATTTTCATATAATAATTCTCCAAAGTCCTTCCTTCCTTCCGTCCACAACCCCTATCGATTTGTGCAAGGTTTTATTCCTTCATTCATTAAAATACGAAAATATATACCGATTTTCTTTGTTTTTGCTTTATTCGATGATGAGAACTCTATACTAACTTATAATTGCAATATTTATGTTACATGGTCTACGTTTTCAGAAATATGCATTCTTTTTTGAACTTTTGTGGATTTTTCATACTTTTTTCGGACGTTTCCAAGGCAACTCTCATTGTTGCCTCCGATTCCATTGCCGTCGACTTCAAATAGACGTAAGAAAAGCGTTATTCACTTCACGCTTTTTTTATGCTTCGAAATTATTTTTATCAATCTTTATACATGGCGATGTAAATAGTTATTACATAACTATTTTAATCTTCTTTCATCATCTGAATACCGAAACTTATTACTATTTCGTAACTAATTCGTATTCAACATTTTTGTGTTTATTAACGTTTTGCTCGATCCACCATGTATTATATATAGATGTTTTAATTTGCAATCAGAATTATTAATTTGCGAAATGATTTCATGTTTGAGTGGTACAAAAAATATATATTTTAAAAACTTTAAGTCGATTTCCAGCTTCCCTTTGAGAGCGTTTCATATTCAACACCATCACTTAATCCGATGACACCCCTGTACTTCCGGTGTCATAACAACCGCCCCCGCAGGGTACAGTTGCCTATATTTTGGCCTACCATCGTTTAATTCACCTAGAAAAAAATACAGGACAACTCGCAAATTTTAAGTGACACGCAATTCATCCTATCTGAAATTTAAATAGTTATATCTTTGGTTGTATGCCTATGTACATGTTTGCATATGTAATTATTTCTTGCAAATTTTAGCTAGGATCAAACATATCAAAGCATTTAAAGTGGACTTATGATTCACATAACTGATGTAAAATTTGATGATAGATGTCAATCCTTGCGAGAATTCATATTTTGATTAAAACACTTAGTGAAATGAATTTTCCTATCGAAAGCATAAGACTGCAAGGGTACGATAATGGTTCAAACATAAAGGGAAAACATTTCTGTGTTCAAAAGCGCATTCGTGATACAAATCCAAGACTTTTATATGTTCCGTGCAGCTATACTTCTCTCAACCTAGAATTAAAATACTTTACTTGAAATATAATGAAACCGTTTATGAATAAATAAATGCACGAATAATAATAACAATAAACATTTCCTCAAAGCTACCTCGAATATTTGTGTATAATTATACATTAATCGTCTATAACACGTTGTGTGTGATATATTTAATTTATTTTAATTTTTGTAAATTTCTGCTATAAAAATGGACGGACGAGTGGGGAATTCAGTAGGAAAGAGCTTGGTAGGATGATATACGGTTCGGGCTTTGACCACTAGTGTAGCCGTAAATGACTGCCTCGGACATTAAATAATAATATTAAAATTTATGCTAATGAAGAGGCTGCGTATTAAGTATTCAACAAAAGAAGGTTATCCGTAGGAAAGGGGAAATTTGTAGCCACCGATAATATCACGTGTTAGTTGAAAGGGTCGAGGAATTTTATGGAAGCGTACTTTTTACCAACAAGCGATAATTTATTGCTGAATTTGTTTCACTCTTTCAATTAATCAAAACAGAAAAAAGTAGTTCGTTTAATAACTACCCTCCCTTGAGGGTTTTCTTGAATATTTTAAAAAAATTGAATGAAAATTAACAGGATATTTGTTCATCAATGTCGGAATAGGTGCACATCATCCCTTACTTTCATATTCAGTTGGAGGGAAATATTTTTAAGGTAGCTGTTCAGCAAACTCAAACTAAACTTCTATTCTGCAAGAAAAGCCGATGAGATCCTAGTCTTTCGCGGCATAACGGCTATGTTGGACTATCTGGAATTTCTGTGAAAAATGGAACATCCCGAGCGAAGCATTTCTTAGCTCTTTAATTTAGAATCGTTCTCCTTGTGTCATTTACAACTACAACTTTCCTGTGTTAGCTGACGAACTCCAGTTGATTAAATTTAAACGATATTTGTACTGTGATTAATCCTTTATTTGTCCTTTAGTACTTGTAATATCGTTGACACTACTCCGGCTACTTAACATTGTAGCCTTAGCATTTTGTTTTTCGAAGCTGTCCAAATTTCCTTTAAATTCCTTTATTTGTTCTCTTGAAAGAAGAATAACCTTGAAGGTATACGAGCATAAATTGGTCAGGATTTTTCGCTTTCCGAAAGTTTGAATTTATCCCGTTTATGGCAGCTCTTTTTCCTCACCACAAATATGATTTAATCTCTGTGAAAAAAAGAGCTTAATATATTTATGTGGTTTTATATTTGCGTTTCGAAAGGGATTTCGAGCCTCGCATTAGCGGAACCAACCACTAATATTCAGGAATGGGAGAGATTTTAGCATCACTTTAAAGATGGAATAGAGATAGCTTCGAGCACATGCAAGGAAATCGGCGATAACCGCGGGTGACTCCAACTTGCAGGCTGCAAAGGTTAAGGTGGAGATGATTATTAGGTGTTTATTTTCCTTATAACTGTTTTTCATAAATATTAATTCTTCTATCAGCGAAAAGGAATGCACATAAAAACACGATTGTGATATCGAAATAAAAATTAATGATGTTTTCTTGTAAATATAGAACGAAAACCCTAAATCAATTCTTTATTTTTCTGCACCGTTAAATATATGCCGCTCCTCACGCAGTGCTTCGTTTGTACAAAAATGCGCTTTCCATCATTTGTTTCCTAAGAGATAATATTCTAATTAGCGCTCGTTTCATGCAAGTCACTTTCAATGCAAATGATACCAAAGGTTCCGTCCCTAGCGATGACCCTTTAAATGTAAGCATTTCTGAGCAGTGCACATCACGGGATTCCGTTCCATGAAAAAATTAGTTCGCATAGGCCATTATCGAGTTTTAAGCTATTCTCATTCCCCATTATTCTGATTTAATTCTGTTCCCATAGAAATATTATTCATTTTAAAATAGAAAATATACGGTCCTTGTGGAGAGCGATACAGGTTAAACTCTTGAGTTTGTGATGAGTAAATGTTGAAATATCGATTGAGATTTTGTAAATCTTAATTCATAAGATCACGACAGTTACTTGATATCAAAGTTGTAAAAATCATTCTTTCAGTTCAGTACATTTATTAATTTGAAGTTAAAATATGCAATGGAATACAAGTCAAGCAACACATTCAAATCCAGACTAAAGAATACATCTTAAGCTTAACCATGACAATCGGCCGCAAACTTTTGGACTAAAAATGGTCGTGCAGAACATTCATCTCGACTAATTAAATCATTTCGTAAGTAGCTTACTTAGGCGCAAGTGTCCCTACTCGACAGAAAAAAACACTCAATGACTTCGTGGAATCTTGTTCACCAACTCTCAGGTAGCATTTTATCGTTCCGGAAATCAAATCATATGAAAATCGATTTTTATCTATCCAAAACGAAATATTAGCCACGCGATGTTAACATTTCTGACCCAAAAGGAGACAGGAATTTCAGTTTCACAACCTTTAGCATCTTTCTACATAAAGAAGCATAAATACAATTAAAAAATTATAGATTTTTTAATCTGGATAGAAAGAAGAATTATAAATTAATAAACGCATGGTTTGCGTTAGTCACAAATTGCCATATGTTTAGTAAATACCTAAACAATGCCGATGAAAATGGGTTAGATTCTCAATTTGGCGTACGGATACTCTTTGCCATAGGGAAACTCCTCTCACTCCGTTCCAAAGAAAGTATTAATTTCGTAGACTTAAGTATTCCGCCTAAATATTTTATTCTCTCTCATCCACGCACATAGACTTGCAAACATTCTCCTTTAGGTTGCTTTTCCCACTCTCTCTCTCTTTCTTACTATTTGTTCTAAAGGAAAACGTATTTTGTAATGGACACGGTACGCCTTCGTTTATATTTATCACCGAGTCTGCCTTCCTTTCTTCTCTCTCCTTTCCTCTCTCCACAAACCACTCTCTCCCGCCCTCCATTCCTCCCTCCATCTCTCCATTTTCCCATCTCTCCCACTCTCCTACTCTCCCTCCACCCCGCTCTCCCTCCCTCCTTCCATTTCTCTCTCCATTGCGCGCTCTCTCCATCTCTCTCTCTCTGTCTGCTTTATTTTTGAAATCTCTTTCCCTTTTGGGAGCGACTCAAACAAAAGGGATGCAGAGAGGCTTTATATTTTTAACTTCTCGTCATCCCATTTTTTTCCCTCCTTCTTCTCACATCTCATCCCTTTACCTCTTTTCCAAAAGGCAATGGAAAAATGCTGGAATATTTAATCTCTTTCTTGGAAACCTTGTCAAAAGAAACTCACCCACAAAGGTATTATTACGCATACTCTCTCTCTCCCTGTTTCTCTCGTTCTATCATCGACCAACTCTCCTCACTTTTTCTTCCTATCTACTTCATGCTCTCTCTTCCTCTGTCTCTCTCACTCAGTATCTCGCTCCCTCTTTACGTACCCTTCCTTTTTCTCTATGTAACTATGCATATGTGTATATATATATTTATATATATATATATATATATATATATATATATATATATATATATCGCATTATTTTATGCGATAAATGAGAAAATTATAAAAGGTAACATAACAATAACGAATGCCATAAATTTATGGTGTGTCATCTCTGTGGACTTTGTCACAAATTTATCTACATAGAGATCCTAACGCTTATCTATTTTAAACCGCTGTTTGTCTAAAAAAAACTTATACTCCAAGTCTAATAAATTAAGATAAAATTAGTAAAGCTGTGGTTTGACTGAATAATAGACTCCGAACCTAAATAAGAAATCAAAGGTAAAATATCGAAATACGGAGAAGTCCGCCGCGAGTGAAAATTTTAAAGTTTTCGGAAATGCGACGAGAGAGAGAGAGAATGGAAGCGAAATATATCTCTTTCCTATAAACTAAAGAGAAGAGCGACGGGCCGCCAGCACCAAAACAAAAGAAAGAAGTGTTTATATTTCTTCAGCGGCGCGTTCACTGCGCTCATAAAATAATGATTCCTTCGGCGTTCTTCCACCGCCTCTTTTTCTCGCCGTCCATAACATATCCCTGTGATTGTGTGCGCCCCCCTGGGGGGAGAGGGGGGAGGGGAGGTCGAGGTCCATCTCCCCTCGCCGCCCACTCACGCTGTCCTCGTGCCATCTCCTCCTCCTCCTCCTTCACTACCTTTTTCGCACCTTTACCCTACCCTGCCCACCCTACCCACCCTTCCAACCTCTCCACAGCACTCGGAGCGCTTTCTGCCTGCTATGTTTGCACGTTCCACATGGCCAATGGACCATTTATACATTCCACCTCATCCTGCCGCTTTCTTTTCCTCTCGCTCACACACACACACACACGCATAAACATACACGCATGCACGCACACTGCCTCGCACTGTCACAATCTTCCTCTGTTCCCTCTTATTGCTCTTCATAACCTCCTCCCGCGCTATCAATTCCCCTCCCCCTCTCTCTCTCTTCCCCTCCCCCTCCCCCCCTTCTCTCCCTCCCCCTCTCTCTCTCCTCCTCTCTCCATCTCTTTCCCCTTCTTTCTCTCTATCCACATTTCGCTTTTACACGAAAAAGAACAACGACCTTTCCCCCTCCACTTCCTCTCCACCACTTGCCGGCTACTTCTCTCTCTCTCTCTCTCTCTCTCTCTCTCTCTCTCTCTCTCTCTCTCTCTCTCTCTCTCTCTCTCTATCTCTCTTATTTATGTCGCTATGCAAGATAAAGAAAGAGAATTAAATAGAAAGAGAGACGAGGAAAAAATGAAAACATTTCTCCCTTTTCTTTGTTTCTCTCTCACTCTCAGGAACAAAATAAAGGGAAAAGTACGATAAATCCGTAAGACAAATACCCCAACGCATTCTGCATACACTCGCTCGTATTAGCGCCGTCTCGAAATCGCTTGCATTAATGATGGAGTAAAGGTGCGCAGACGACTTTCCGCGTACTACTGGTCCCGTTGACCCGTTTGCCCCTCCTCCTCCTCCTCCCTTCCCCTCCTCCTCCTCCCTGCCCCTCCTCCTTCCCTCCCTTCCCCTCCTCCTTTTCCTCCCTTCCCCACCTACCGCCACGCCCTGGGACATGGCGCGCACTTGCCAACCCATTTTGACACGCCCTTACCGTAGCACATGCAGCCTTATTTAGCCTCCTCTCTATTTTTTTTTAAATAAAATAATCCTTTTAGTAATCTTTCTCTCTCTCCTCTGTCAAATTAGCACATTCCAAGCGGCTACATTTCCGCGAACGTGAGCGGACGTTGAATTTGCGTACAGATTTGGGATAGCCAGCCAGCGTCCTCTCCTAGAGCATTGGTCGTCTCGCTGTTCGTCCCTTTGGGATTTATGAATAAGCCTCGCTTATTTCAAAAGGCGGAAATTGCTTTAAATGAAGAGAATTAACCCTGTCCGTGTTAGTGGCAATAAAGGTTGCTGTGCATTGATGGCTAACTTTTTAGGCGCGTTTCGCCTCAAGCGTGAGTGCCTATTGTCGTTGGTCCGTCCGTCCGCATGTTCGTTCTCGACTTCTACGGAACGGATTTTCGTGAAATTTGGTATTAAGAACTTACTCTCAAAGATAATAAGAAAATCGCAAAAATGAATGACGTAAGCCAATCAGGGGTACCACTTTACTCGTAATAAAAATGAACTTTCCGTCATCTCGTAAAGTATTGCTCATATAAAAATATTTTTCAAATAAAACTTGTAAAACTGGTAAATTAGAGTATTTATTTTCCTATACATTTTTATCGTTGGAGTAGCTGTTACTAAGAAAATCAAACAAGAATATTTTAATTCGAGTTGAACTTATTTCTTGCATGGTTACTTCTTCACTGTTGTAACATAAGCAATCTCACAAACAAACGTTTAATTTCATTACGTGTGCATGCAATATTTTTAAATGGGAAGAAAATGGATTATTTATGATGAAGAAAATAACTTTAAAATGATATTTCCCATACGTACAGGTACATAATTTCTTTCTAATACTCCATTGCACGAAACGCGCCCATTTGTGACACGCTGTACACTTACCTAACATGTTGAGTATTTTTATGTAAAATATTAGGACGGCGCTTATTTAAGTCTCCGTGTTTCCTCCTATGTGGAAGACTTCAATACACGATAACAGCCCTATTATCTAAACTAGAGAAAGCCCGTTCTATGAACGGATGCAAATACGTAAATCTATTCATTGTAAAGTCTCCTAAAACGTTAAGCATTAATCCTATTGATGTCTCATTTTTCTTCTGCAGACAATTCTGCTCCATGTCTACATTGTCTTATCCGATTCAACACTTTTCTGTAGGTTTCCAGAACAATAATGATAATTAACTGATTAATTAATTTTGTTTTCGACTTATTTGTATTTAGTATATTAAGCCAAATATAAACATACAGTTGAATATCAATCTATAATAAAATCTAGTTTAATCCCATTGATTTTTCATATTATTTATATCATACTTTTATAAAACCTTTCGATTATAAAATACTAAAAGGAATGAAGTGCTTACATTTTTTATTATTGTAATATTTTATATAATAATAGCCGTCGTCTCTTTGTTTGTTGGTTGGTCACACTATGCAGACGCTAATAACTCGAAAAATAATAATAATAGAAACTCGAAATTTGATAGGGATGCTTGATTAACACTTCTTCAGAGAATGACAAATTTAAATCGCGAAAACATTCCTTGGTTCGTCTCCAAGAGAGGCATTTCCATTTCCCATTACTTAACATGTAAAACGCGATTTTTCGACGTGCAGGCTTTTATTCATTTGGTAATTAAAATTAGAAGGAATTAACCTACGACCTTCGGATTTGAACCATTTTGAAGAAAACGTTATATCGTTTCTTATTCTGCTCGTCTTTTTTTGCCCACAGTTCGAAATATTCCATATTAAACGTTTAATTTGCATATTTTGTGGAAATCTCGCCATTTTAACGTGATGTTGCTATGTCGACCATTATCATTGTTACACCTCGAATTACTATTATTTTACATACATCCTTCTGGGAAAAAGTGTCCTTTGAGTGCTTCAATACGAGAGAGAGAAAGAGAGAGAGAGAGAGAGAGAGGAAGGAAGGGGAGAGATTGGCGTGTTTTGTGGAAAATAAATATATTAACGTAAATATAAAACATTTTAAGTATAAACAGTGTCATTTTAGAAAAATTGGAAATAAAAAGCATTCTTAAATTAAATTCTTTTAAAACATACGTGCTTACGATTTTATACTGTTATTTTTCGAATTAATTTTGTAACAATGGCCAAAGTTTGGAAACGAATATAAATTAAAATTAAAAGGACATTTAAAACTGTTAACAGGCAATTTTCGAAGAAACAACAGTGGATTATTTAATGAACAGATTTGTTTTTACAAAAGGAATTTTGGTGCTTATTTAATACAGAGTACGTTCTAAGGCTTATATTCCATTTAAATCTAATAACAGTGGCTATTATATTTTAAAGAAAGAACTTTATTTATTCACTTTATAGAATGAATTAATTTTAGGCTAGCATTGCCTATTATAAAAGGAGTTACTATGGAATTTACAGTATGTAAAGCGGAAGTTGTACTGAATTGACTCAAGTATATTTCAAAGCAAAAATAAATTTAAAACTATTGAAAGTTATTGTTTCGGAGACTGAGAAGTCCAGAATGGTGAGCGGACGCTAAACGATATTAAGGTATATTTTATTCCAAAATCTATTTAAAGTATTATCAGAGGCAATTGAAGATTGTACAAATTTTTTTTACCGGAATTCTGCTTATTTCATGAAATTGAAATGCTAATGCATTAATCCTTCAAAATCTGTTAAGAGTGGCTATTTTAGTTGAAAGAAATATATGTACATGGTACTTTTATTCACTTTTCAGAATGATTGAATTCTAGGTTAACATTTCATATTATAAAAGGATTTTCTTTGGAATAAGAAGTTTTTTATGTGGTTATTTTAACTGAATTGAATCAAGTTCTCTTCTAAGTTTGAAATCCATTTAAAACTGGTGAAAGTGGTTGTTTCGGAAAATGAGAAGGCAAGAGTGCTGAGAAGACGATAAACGATATTGAGGTACATTATATTCACAAATCCATTTAAGGTATTATCAGAGGCAATTGAAGATTGAACCAATTTTTTGGAACCGGAATTCTGCTTATTTAATGAAATTGAAATCCTAATGCTATAATCAATTTAAAACTAATAACAATGGCTATTTTAGTAGAAAGAATGGTACTATTTTATTCACAAGGAATTTCTGTGAGATTTTAGTTAATTAATTAAAACAGACTTATAATATAGAAATATTCGATGGTTAAAACTGCATAATTTTATTCTTGCGATTTTTACATGTTGCATTGACGAAAATTTAGATTCATTAAACCCGTTGAAATTCAACTGGCACTTATGCTAGTTATTTTATGTTTTATAAGGTAAACTTCTCTCTATTTTGAATTTTTCACTACTGTAACTTCATCGCAAAAGGAATTGTAGTACCTAAAGTAATTTAGTAATCTAATGAAAAAATAAATGTCGTGTATTTACCGAAAAATGTACCAAAAACACAAATGAAATTTCGCGTAGTAAAACAGATAACTTAAAAAAGATAAACGAAAAGATATACCATAGCTGTTGTATATGAAACATGATTGAAGACTGTAAATATTCACAATATTTGTTAATGTTGTAATATTAATTTACTGTTCTAAGGAAAAAAATAAATTTCGTATACTTTAAAACTATTTTAATATTATCCGTTCGCGTAAGGTATACAGATAACGTAACCGAGGTTAACAGTTTGTTTTCTTTTCCCAAGAAAATATTCCCGTTCAGAAACAGGAGAATTAGTTTGACACGGTAGTTCAGTGGTAGAATATCCGCCCGGTAAGTGAGAAGGCCCGGGTACAATTCTCGGTCATGGCAGATTTTTTCACCTGTTTCCTCATTTCCCTTCTTTTCTCAATATTTGTTAAATTTGTAATATTTTTACTAATTACTTACATTTTCTAAGTTAAAATCGTCTATGCTATGACTTTTACTACTGTAACTTCATCACAATGAGAATTGACTGTGCCTAAAGTTAATTTTCTAATCAAATGACAAATGCTTAAATGTAGAATGTTGTCATATCACTTAGTACTATAAAATGTGTCATTTCCCTTCTTTTCTCAATATTTGTTAAATTTGTAATATTTTTACTAATTACTTACATTTTCTAAGTTAAAATCGTCTATGCTATGACTTTTACTACTGTAACTTCATCACAATGAGAATTGACTGTGCCTAAAGTTAATTTTCTAATCAAATGACAAATGCTTAAATGTAGAATGTTGTCATATCACTTAGTACTATAAAATGTCTCAAAGGAACAAAAGAAAATTTCGCGTTAAGCTTAGAAATAAAATCACTGCACGATGAAACCGCGTACAGTTTTATTTCATTTTAAAATTTGGGGATTTCAAATAGGAACTAATTGTCTATGAATTTTGAACTCAAAGAAATAGTGAATGAAAATGAGTGACGTCCCGATCTATTTTTGGCAGCTCATTTCGCCACGTAAATAAGGAAGTTGAGTGATGGTCAACGAATTACTGTTTTATAATGTCCGAAAACAATGATGTCGTGCAATTGATATTTGCGAGGAGTTCCTATTGTGAAACGACGTGATAAATGTATCACGATGCCATGTTATGATTATTTTTGACCTGTGACATATTTCCTTAACTTTAGAGTTTTTTCATTTTCCCCTTCCCGCGTTGTTGAGCAAAATGATGGAATCTTAAACGTAAATAAATAATTCGTCCTAACAAACAGGTACACAGACTTGGTAGGATTCGATTTTAATCAATAAATGTTGATAAACCTCGCTTTCACAAAAATTTCAAAAGGAAAATGAATTGCCGATTTTTCACCACTAAATTTTATTCGAAATTATAAGTTATTATTTTTTATTTAGGTTTATCATATTCAAACTTAATATATTTTAGCACCAAACATCCATAATGGAGGAAAAAATCGCTAATTGTCATATCACACTTTATTCGAAATTTCCTACACTTCTCCTAGTTTCCGTATGTCTTAAAGACACGCAATGAGCAGCCGAGGGATATGACAAGGGTATGGGATAATAAATCACTATAATTTGTCTGTTTCACTTTGTCTTTAGCCTATAATATATACGGTAATGGACGTTTTCACAATATGATCATCATCCAGACTTCGTTTACCGAAAAGTCGGGGATATCTATTGTGTCTTACGTATAACAAGAACAGCCTACTTCCTCCAATATGTGAAAAGAAGGTTTTTTTTTCAAAAAACATAATGCCGATCGCAAGATTGCTATACTGCATTTTAAATAAAATTTATCTTATTATAAAAAAATGTTGTTCTTATACTCACAATCAGATTAACCAGACATCCTATATTTTAGGAACGTAATATTTTTTAAAAATTGTCTTCTCCCTTTTTTGAATTTGCCATCCTTTCTTCGGTATTTAAGTTCGAATTATAGAAACTGCATTGTAACGCTGGCTTTCAATTTCTTTATTCAATCGGATATGTTGAATAATTTCTTCTATTAACCGCTCCGAGTCTCTTGTTTCCGTAAACATGAAAATTATAAATTTCATACCAAAAGTATTTTTTTCTTGCCAACGCATGACAATTCATAGCGAAAGTTGTGTTCAACAGGATTGAGACATAATTGAAGTGAGTTAGATGGTGTTACTTCAACAGAAAAAAGAACATTATTTTGATTATTCAAAAACTTGCATCATAAGTTAAATTTAAGTAAATGTAATCATTATTTAACTCAAAAAATTATTCATAAGATTAAACAAATTTTTAACATAACCGTCATTGCTAACCGTTTCCATAAGTAAATTTCGTGAAATCATGTTCGATCATAGCATTACTGCGAATTATATTTTGTTTAAATATTCCTCAAATATGGATAAAGTCTACCAATTCTAGCGGTCTACCATATAAAATATATATCGTTCAGAGATACATGTGTGTGCGCGCGCGTTCTTTTATGTTTTATGCATACCTTCATTCGGATGCATGTGTCAGACATGAGGTAATCATAGAACAAGCATCAGAGGAACGGATTCCAATTTTATAAATAACTTCATTGGCAGTGTTTGCTTCCAAAGATTGTATTTATAAACGACTTATGGATTTGCAGAAAATCTACCGCAAATTAACAAAGTGTTCTGGATAAACTCTGTGAGTATAATATGTTTAAATAAACTGGGCGTGCATTTCAACCCAAAACAATTGTTCTGAGCTGGAGTTTGTTATATCTGTTCGAATAGTGGCTCATTTAGCTTTCTCTATGAGTGCAGGATTAGCCTATACTTTCATGAATTGGGTAAAATATGATGAAAGCAGCAATATGGGAGACGTTAGAAGAAACAGATTGTGTTAAACAGCGTTGAGAAGACTCGGAAAGAAGTGGCTGAAAAATAAATTTAGTAGCTAGATTAATACTTTAAGTTAACGCCAACAGATCACGTGAGATATTTTCTCATCAACCAATGAACAGAACGCTCATTTCTCTGCTGAATCTGATTCCGCGTAGTTTTACGACGCACTGAGAATACATCTGCCTCGCTCAATTTCCCTCTCGAACACGTCTCTTGGCGTAATTAATTCGCCACTTGGCAGCGCCGTGCGTGCTTCGCTCTCTGGAAATAGATCCACTGTGCTCCCTTGACTAGGTGGATTTCATCATGCCTAGGATAATGCAGCAACCAATCAGCATGTTATAACGTCTTCCTATCCAATCAGCATATGTAGTTCCGCAACATAACTGCAATGCCTCTCAAGCTATATTGTCATGCAAAATTATTATATTGAGGCAGTAACTTGACAACGGCTCAAACAACTAAAATAAGATGTGTAACGTAATATGTTTTAAGAAAACTCTTGATGAAGATTTAAAAATCCATTTCATTCGAGAAGTAATTACATTAGGTATAGTGTTTTATATAAATTTGATTAATATGCGAAAAAGCATGAAGAAGCATTACTGTACATCTGCTATGGTGAATTTATGATGATAAAAGGATCTTGAGAAGAGATGAATATTGGAGTAATTACACAGCTCCCCGGTTATAACGGGGAGAAGTTGCGACCCGCGTTATAAGACAACCGCGGTGTAACAGGAATACACGACTGCATCGTCCAATACAGCATGTACATATAACTTTTTACTTTTTGAAATGTCATTAATCGCTACAAACTGCAAAATAAAAAGAAGAACATAAAGTCAGTACGAGATATTTTTCAAAGCAATTCTATAAAAAGTCTAATTTTTGCTGTTTTCACGTTAGTAATTTATAAAAAATTACAGGACTATCTTTCGGAGAAGGAATGGAGGATGTAAGGTCCGGAGTATAAGCGACGGCGTTATAACCGGAGAGCGGTGTATTATTATAACTGTACATCACCGAAATATTCAGAATTTAGGCAAAAATTCAGTCATCACTCACCGTAGTGATGTGTTTAATTTGTAAGCAAAAGTTTTCGAAACTATTAATAAAGAAGTATTCATCAGACCATACGCCGCCGCTCAGCTCACCCGTATTAATTTGCCACTGTGGCAAATGCGCTCTGAAACGCGAGATGGAGAATCCTCGTGTCCCAAAGGAGAAGAAAGTAGCGAGAGAGAGTTGGGAAAAATAACACGAAAGCTTTAAAAAAAACTTTCCAGAAATGGAATCCTTTTCTCGCCACTCCATGGCTCTGTAAAAACAGAATGTGAGTGAGCGACATCAGTCCTTTCCCATCCAAACTCCCTTACCACATCCCCCCTTCCTCTCCTCTATACTTCCCTTTCTACACTCCTCCTCTCCCCCCCCCTTCCTCCTCTCGCCCTCCCTTTTCTCCAATTCCCCCCTTCCTCTCCCCCTTCCTCCTCTCCTTTCCTTCCTTTTTCTCCGCTCCCCAAGTAGGCTGCCCCCTCTACCAATCTCTCTCCCCCTCTCCCTCTCTCTCTCTCTCTCTCTATCTATCTCTCTCTCCTCCCCTCCCCCTCCTTGGTTTCCGCGAAACACAGACTCCGTGCGCCTCGAGCATATTATTGCTCTACCCCGTCCCCCTTGATGAAATTTATGAAATTTCTCCCTTTTAGCATTGCAGAGAGAGAGGAAGGAAGAGAGCGCGGAGGAGGAGCGCGTGGGAGTTTGCAGGAACGAAGAAAAAATAGCAATCCCTCATACCGAAGCATCTCATAAGCAGTGCGGTGGAAGAAGGAAGAGAGAGAGTGTGTGATGGATTGGAAAGGAGACACGGAGGAGGGAATTGGCTGGAGGAGAGGAGTGGCTGGAGGAGGGGGAGCGGCTGGAGGAGGGGGAGCGGCTGGAGGAAGGGGAGTGGCTGTAGGAGGGGGAGTGGACGCGAGGAGGGACTTGACGGGAGATGGTTGCGGCGGGAGGTGGTTGTGGCGGGAGTAGGGGGGTGGCGGAAGGAGGTCTTTGGCTGGAGGAGGGAGTTGTCGGAAGGAATGGGTGGCGGGGTGAAGAGAGGTGCCCCTCTTAAGTGTAGTTTCCTCCTCGTGCAGTTAATCCCCCCGAACAGCGCAGTCTCTTGATACATTGCGAGAGTCTGCTGATACTCTGAAAACGCGCCCAAGTGCTCCCGCGGGACCAATGCAAAAAGTTATGAAACGCTGAGGAAATGGGCGAGAGAGTGAGCGAACGGAGGGTGGGGGGAGGGAGGGGGGGAGGGGGGAGGACCGGATGGATCGGTGGAAGGGGAAGGATTGGAGCGATTGCGGGGAATGGGTTGGGTTTGGGGGAGAGGAAGAAGGGAGGGAGGGAGGAGAAAAGAGGGTGACACACACACACACAAACACTCTCGAACGAATTCCGGAGGTTTTCGTGGAGTGGGCTGTAGGAGGATCCAGAATTCCTGCGGGCTCCTTTTTTTCATAAAGCGTCCTTGTCCTGGAAAAAAGCGGTGCGGAGGGCAATAAGGGAGACCTCGTCCCCCTTCGTCCCCTTCCTTCATTTCCCCCTTCTCTTCCCATTTGTTTCGGAATGCCTTACGACAGATCGTCCCGAATATTTAACATTTTGCGGTTGCACGATATTGTTACAGCAATTGCCAATGCTATTTTACGAGTACTCGATCGAGCTATTTTTATAATAACGCGGTAATTCTGATTCAAAGTAGTGAAACAATATATTACTAATGCTTCATTAAATAACATTATGCAATATAGACATAATGAAATCCTTGATTCGCAATGTCGAATGAAGCCATTGAAAATTTTTATGGCTGCTTAAATCCTAACACAATATATACATATAAGCAAATTCGGAGAAAATGAAGTGGATACTTCTAATGACACATCTTAGATTTAGATTGGTGAAACGAATTTTCAATAACTGGTAAAGATTTTTTCGGCTCCTAGGCGACCGCCTTTTATTGTGTCGCTTTCGTTTAATATGGTTGGTTCACTGCATTGACCGTGTTACATAGCGTCTTATTTCATTGTAAAGAGAGAATGTCAGGAAATTTTGTCAAAAAATTCGATTTGGTATGCTTATACATATATACTTAGGTTGCATATTATTAGTACTTGCATCAAACTCATTTAAATGATATTCGGGGAGTGAAGCCATTATTAAAGCAAACCGTTCAAAATAAACCGCCCCTATATATTATTAACGAGTTTTAAACTTACGTTTCGAGTGAAATTCGCCAGTGCTCTGTCTATATGGAAGTAGCGCTATTCAACTATTTATAAAATCATTCGTTATATTGAGCGCTTTATCTGTGAGTATATCTCGCTCAATATATATAACGAAATATACCCACTCAGCCGGCGAAAACCATACTTCTTTGTTACAATGCGAAAGTGAGTCTCGCGTCTTTCATGTTCCACTATCAGCGCTCTTTGCGATGACTTTTATATTCCGCTTGTGTGAAACAAACAATTATCATTTTGGGTTTATCAATATATCGAGTTTCGCAGTGTTACATTTAGGTTAATCGCAGGGTAACGTCGAATCCGCTTGCTATTAAGATTATAACTTGATAAAACTTACGCGCGATGATTGAAATTCATTTCATATTTCTTAAAATTTTCAAAATAAAAATAATCCTTTTTTTATTTGGTCAATTGCAAATTAAGGAATCGAAGATAATTAGCGAGAAAAATTCTGAACTAGAGCTCACGTTTGTGTCATAAGGCCCTAAGTTACCATAGAATATTTGTCATAATTGTCCTTTATGGCGCTACAGCTCCAGACGAGCCACAGCCTGACTCCGAATGTTCTACCACTACAGATTATATTCTCCCTTTCCTATTATGGATTTCCGTTTTTCTTAAGTCTAATTTTACTTCGTCCGTCCATCGTGATTCTGCCTACCTCTTTCTATATATTTCTTTATAGATTTGACTTTTCTTGATCGTCTATTCTGATTACTGTGATGTAGATATCTTTCGCATGTCAACCTGAACTTTATGAATGTTATTAACCTGTCATAATTATTTTGCTAAACGTAATCTCTCTCAAATTCACTTATAAATTAAAAAGAGTATGGAAATAAATTCTGGAGAAGAGAGCAAATAGTGGCTTTTAAAAAAACTGTTAATACAGAATATTAAAATTTATGTATACTAGTCTGAAGGAATATTTTATCATATGTATACACACACACACACACAAAATATTTAGAAAAAATCATATTGATAAAATGCTGATTCTGTCATCTTTATGTAAATAATATTTTTCCATACGCGAATTTATGATAATTAATAAAGAGACAATAATACGACGTACTTCGAAAATAAATAATCAATATTATTTAATAAATATTCATGCAATTGCGCTTTTGATTGAAAGCTTGTGCTCCCGAGGGTAAGGAAAATATATGGAGTTTTCCATAACAAACGAAAATAAAATTCCACGCGTTAAAAAGGATGGCTGTCAATGGTAATTTTCAATTGTACTTTTTGAGGCCAAATTCGATTTTTTCGCGCATTTTCTATGTAAATATACAGCAATGAATTATTTTTCTTGCAATCGCATAACATTTAACAATTTCAATCTTTTGCGAGGTGACTGCGGTGTCCGCAGAAGCGAAGTTGAGCCTTCATTCCGAGAGGGCACCGTTTCTATTTCTACGCCGGAGAGGTCTCCTGTTTAAAAATACAAAAGAAATTGAATAATTTTACTTTAGAGATAGTAACCATAACGATATTACGAAAAATCAGATGCGCATTTCATTTTTATGCTTTCTTTTCGAGGAATCACCACTGATGATGGTTGTATTGTAGCCGAAGCGCGCATTTGATTTTTCCTAGCCTTGGTATGGCTATTGAGGATAAGTGAGATAAGTATTTACTTTTTCAAGTTGTGATATTGAAGATTGTATTCTTGAATTAAGTTCTTCTTTGATAAACTGTTTATACCACGTGATCATGTTTTTAATTATACCACAGATTTTCAAACTCCATTGCGTGAAAACCCGCTGTATCTTCGTAAGAGAACGAGACGCATTAAACGCTTTAAGGAACACCTCCTGTTAAGGAATCTAGAAATGTTTTTTTTAACCACAACTGCCAAGGAGGTGGGGAGCCTCCGAGACCCACAAAGGTCTTTCGTTTATTTCTCTGTCAAAAAAATCGCTAACGCTTTGACAATTTATTAAATTGTACACATATTTACAGAAAATAATTATCAACATTTTTAAACGAATTTTACGCATTTTCCTATTTTCTGCCATTTATTTCATCAATGCCTGCGTTACTATGATACACGGGTGGCCTAAATAAAGATACGCCTGCTGCTCAATTAGTTTTATTTTTGCAACTTCCTCCTCCGAATATTATTACTTTTTCCAGTCTTTTTCTGAGGAATTTTATACTCCTCCAGACCATACGCCTTATTCTTAGCAAACTCATAAATCCTGCATCAAATAGGCCCCAGTTACACTTGCATCCACAATGGTGCATGACATACCGAGGAAAATCATTCTGATGCCGTCAATATAGCATCAATATGCCACTATCTCTGAAAATACAAATTAATGTGACATGAATCTATATTATAATTCCACGAAAGGCGGAGTTAATACAATAGGCAGATGGTAAGGAACTACTCTACAAAAAGAGGCACGAGGATTCTAATTGACGTGGTTAAGATCAATTTATACACAGTTTTTATTCTTAACTTTCCAGACTGGTGTGAGAATAAACATTAAAGGCACCGTCTATTTCTGAAGGATCTGGGACTAGAGTTGATAGTATCAAATGCTTATACTAATTACCCAGATATATGTCATCTTGTAAAATGTATCCAATATCTCAGAGGTTTAGAAATGTCCTAGTCAATATTTCTGTCTTTAAAAAATATAGAAAATTGGCAATAAAAATTTAATATACTATTTAATTTAATTACAATCCACAAATTATAATCACTTCCTCTGGTCCAACAACGTATGCATTTAAAAAAAACATTTTTTGAGTCCAGCTCAAACCACACTCTTAAGATATAAAGTGTTGCAAGAGAAGATAGGATATAATACAATATTAATTTTAATAATATGAAAGTGAATTTGTTTTTAAATGCACACCTTGCTCACGAGTTTGATTTCCTTCTTGTTTGCGCTGTATTTGCAAAAGTAACAAATTAAAAATTCACAATTACAAAATCTGTAAGACAACCACATGACTTTTTTAACACTTCTAACCAGTGGAACTGAGAAAAATCGGGTCTAAATAAATAACTCGGAAGTGTAGTTAACGGGTGAAGCCTTATTTTTAGAGCGTTTTATTTTTAAAAAACTAGTTCTCTCTGTCTGTGCAATCAATCAAATTTTAATAACACGTAAACGGTAAGAGATATGTCTTACATTTGCAGGATATACTATTCTCAGCTATTTTGGGCGATTTGAAGCCTTGTTTTCTGAGGTTTTAACTGTTTCGGGGTATAAATAATATAAAGATATAAATATTTTCATGAAATACGTCTACTTAATGCATTGTTACGACATATATATGGCTGGGGTTTTTTCCTTCCACTTAAAGGTTACTCATAAATCCTTTCTCTATCGTTATATGAAACTCTTTCCCTTTGGCGAATCATTTTGAAGGGATACACTTTTCTCATTTATTCCCAATTCTCGTTTGCTACTCCATTAAATAACCATGTTTTTTTACGAGGCAAGAATATTGCTCGAGGTAAAAACACGGAAAGTGAATGACATATAAAGAACAAATCCTCTAAACCGAATAAAACGAATGAAAAATAAAGAATTTACTGGATTAGAAAAAAAAGCGCCGGTTCCATAAATTCCGAAAGATCATCCGTAACGTATACACAGCCGTTGGACCATCTTCTTCCTTTTTACTCCCTCCATATCCTTTATAGTCTCCAATCGTACGGCCATAAAAATCAATCTTTCAATCAATTCCCTTCTCACGTACACCCGGATGCCTCTCTCTTCTCCCTTCCTCTCTTCTCCCCCCCCTCCCTCCCCTTTTACTCTCTCCCTCACGCATCCTTCGCCATTTATCTCGCTCTCCCATTCTGGCGCTCCTTCGCCCACGCACCGTCGCGATCCGCTCTCAATAAAAACAGCGAGACAGGAGATAAAGAGGGAGAGAGAGAGAGAGAAAAGAAATTGGTTAAGAGGCAAGAGAGGAATGGAATCTTGTAATGGCGGTCAATGAGGAAGAGAGAGAGAGAGAGAAAAGGATGAAAATCGTAAAAGAGAGCAAGAGATAGAGGGGTAGATAAAGAAGCGAGTTGGGAGCGCGTCGGAGGGTCGAAGGAGAGGAGAGGGAGAGGAAAAGAGGGAGAAATCTAGGAGGGACAAGAAAGTCGTGACTGGAATCAGAGATGCGAGGAGGAGACTTTTCCGAAGCAGGAGTCGCGTTGGGTCAAAAGGTGGGCAGCACGTGGAGTGGGAGAAATGGAATTCACCTTCTCGGTTCTCCCCTTCCTGCCTCGCTGCTCCCTTTCCACCCTCCGCCCCTTCTGCTGCCTCTCTTCTCGTCCACTAGATGTCGTTAGGTTCTTCTCCTCTACCCCTCCTCCCTTTCCACCCTCCGAACCGCTGCCACTCTACTAATCCCTCTCTTCTCAAAGTTCATCCGCCGAATTTTCGGAAAACCCTAACCCCCTCCCCCCTCTCCGCGCTGTTCTCCTTTCGGGCCCGCTCCACTGCAATTGCTCAAAATAGCGAAACGCTCTCTATTTAATAGGAACGCAGCGTAGCAGGTGTTTTTTCGACTTCTACGTCAAACTGACTCCCTTCCTTAATTTCCTGTTTTTCATTCCATCTCCGCTTGAAATTCGTGTTATTCTCGAGAAAATGCTTAAGCCCTCCCTGAAATATCGGAAGGTGATAAGGTTTTACGAATTCGGAGCTTCGTATCAATCTAATTTGACGCAAAAATGACCTTTTTTATCTCGGTTCTTGATATATTGTGTCGAATAAAAGATAGGGCGACTCGCGATTTTATGGCAGCCGTTGCCAAAATACGAATGTTGTTTTCGGCCTCTATTCTAGCTCTAATATGAGATAAACGCAATGGCGCGTCTTCTGATAAGGCTAGAAATATTGAGAGCTCTTGGAGAGAGGATTGAAAACACGTTCTATTCGTGTCTACCGATGCCGATTACTGCTCAATCAAAGTCAATCGAGTCGCAAGTCAACTTAGTTCCTTTGAAACGAGTTTGGATGGGCGTAAAAACAGATAGAGAAGTCATTTGAATGAAAGAAAGCACTCCCTCCTTTTTTTATGATCACGGAGTCGACTCGAGCATTTATTCAAAGTCATACAAGCGAAGGTTAACGAATAAAACCTCAACGATCGGAAGGAGAGAGCGTTTGTCTTCACTGTGGATGAGCTATATTATATATTTCGCCGATGACTTCTCACAACAAAAAATAAATTCATAACAGTTCATTTCCTGTTATAACGCGAATTTTGATATAACGCGGATTTTATCTGAAATTATAGATCGATCTTGGAAACGTTCCACTGTACTCATTGTAGATGGATAGCAGTTTTATTTTAGCAGTAATTATAAAGAATTTAATTTGGAAAATATGAAACATTTTACGTATTATAACGTATAGCGAAAGGGATAATTCCATCTGTTATACTACAAGATGGCTTATAACGCGAGTCCCAGCGCATTCTCCGAACTGCACGGTATCACTGTGCGCGTGTGTGCGTATATAAACACGCATGCTCGCGCACTTGCCTGGAGTGGTGCACACACGTGGGGGGAGGGGAGGGGGGGTGGTCCACCGGGGTCGGACCGTCGTCCCTTAGAAAATTGTGATTATTTCTAAACTGTGGAAATGTACATACTTATTTTAAATTTGGTTTCATGGTCGCCGTCAGAGAGGAATAGGAAACGGTTTGCCCCCTTTCTTTTTTAAGCATAAATATCATTAATAATGTAATACGCGACATTGACATAAGGCGGATACAACTTTTGTGCATGGCAAATATTTCGGACCCCCCTTGATAGAATCCTGTGAGCGCCACCAGCAATCCTTCTCCGCTGTGCGGAGCGCCCTCAGAGTTAATTTGGTGGAGAAAGAGAGGAATATCCACTGCGCTCGGGACACTGCGAGGGTACCTACCGTGACGGAGGAGCGGAGGAGAGGATAAGCCACGTACTGGGTAAAAAGGGGGGAGTGAAAAGGAGGTGGGAGTAGGCTTTGGGGGAAAGTGGGAAGGAGGATGGAAGGAAGAGGATCTGAGAAGCGCTCCAGAGCCCTCCTTCGAGTGGGTCCCCTCCGATAAGTTACTCCGCCGAGCATATCGAAGACGATAAAGGGACGAAGCCGAGTTCGTGCCGCGAAGAAATTAAGTGGATCGCGAAATCCGATGAGCCCATGTCTCGCACGCCTTCGATCCATCCGACGTCATCTCCCTCCCCCTCCTCTCTCTCTCCCTCTCTCTACTCCTCTCTCTCTCGTTTCATACCCCTCCGTTTCTCCATTCTGCCTCTTTATAAACGCACGAAAGGATATCTCTTCCCCCCCCCACCCCCATGAGGGCCGCCCCATCGCCCTCGCCCTCGCCCTGGCTCGGAGCATGTTTCGCCGTCTATATTTGTTTCGCAGCGATTCTTTTTTTTGTTTTCCTTCCATTCTGTGCGCCCCCGTGGTTTAATTTTCACTTCCCAGGGGGCTCTCTTCCCTTTCTCCGCTCTCTGAATCCAAAAGGTGTTCTCTTTCCCATGATGAAATGGGCAGAACCACAATAAAAAGGCTCGATCCTGCGTTTTCTTCATTTCTCCCTTTCGATTTCTTCTTCCCACTTACAAGGTGCGGCTTATAATTAATAATGTGTCTTATAATTAAAAATGCCATTGTTTTGTTGATCCAGGCTTATATTAAGCCCTTTTATTATAAGTAATCTATCAATGAAATGTTCCTTATTTTTCTTGATTATTCGTATAACTTTTACTCAAAAACCGTACGAGTTTAGGTCTGCTGAATTCAAGTTTGGCGGTATTATTTCGATAATTGATCTACTGCATTGGATTTTTTCACTATACAGATACACTCCATTATAGAGAATTATTGCTTTCTCTATTATTTTGACAATAAGTTAATCCATTATCATTGTTACCATGCGGTTCTTAAATTAAAATTAAAGATTAGTAAAACAGAAGAAAACAGGAGATAAAATTAGTAGACAACGTTCTTCCGACATATGTATGTTAGAGTTCCAATTTTTTACTACGATTATAAAATATTTTATAATTTAAATTAAAAATATTATGCATTGACTCCTGTGCATTTCTTATGGAGGAAAATATTGCATTTGGAATCGAACCTATTTACTCGTGAAAAAATATGAACATGCGTTGCACCCTTAAGGGAGTCTACATTTTCCAACGATACCACATTTAAGGGGGTTTTGCCTTCAGTTTTCACGAAATAGGGAACCGCATATACAAACAAGAAAACACACAGAAGTAAAATATGAGACAATATTTTTCCATAACAGAAATTAATTATAAATTTAAAATTCTTATTGAAATTTTCATGGCTTGATTTTTCGAAAATTGTGATTTCCACACCCTTAAAGATATCTTCACTAAACTTCGCATAAGTATATAATTTTACTCTGTGGGTAACATAAACTATATGACGATAATAAATTTGGGGAGAGGGGTTGCTTAATTCAATATTTATTTTCCCATAAGTTCACACGTAATTTCCGATTTTTCAGAGTGCAAGGTTTTATTCCTTCATTTATCAAAATCCCTTAATATGTACCGATTTTCTTCGTTTTTTGTTTTATTTGACGGTTGAAACTGTGTACTATTTTATTCTTGTGATGTTTACATGTTACACGGTCGAAGTTTTGGATTTACTATATCCATTAAAATTTAACGGCACTTCCGCACTTCGTGCCGTGAGAAATATTTGCCGCATTTTATTATCTTTCTCGTGATAACACTGTTTATTAGCAGATGCATCGGTTGCTTGAATTTAATTCCGATGATCTCGAATCAGATATGTCGCCCTTTACTTTGTGAAATTGTATATGTAACTTAAGCCTTAGTAGTGATCATATTTCATTAAATTTTATTTTAACTTAATATTTAATACACCCGTACCCGTCATAGTTGACGGGCAATTACGCTAGTTATAAATATCCTTCCATAATAATTATCGACAAATTTTGGAGGGAAAAATGTATAAGAGACTAGTGATATTCGAATTCATGGCCTTGTTATGTTGAGAAAGAATCGTCCGTAAATTGTTGTTTTGCGGATTAAGTGACATCGACCGCCGAAGAACGGCGAGCATAATTCACATGTAATTACACGTAAACATTGCAAAATGATGACTCGACGTACATTAAGAAAGACCTCTCTCGTGAGCTTATCTTCCTCTGGCACACATAGCAAATGATCGCTCAAGGTTTATTTTTAATTTCTCTTCCAAAAAGTGAGAAAGCCTTACTCTCAATAATCCTGCTTTCCACGAAAAGTTACCTAATGTCCTACTGATGATTTTCATCGCTTAAGCTTCAATAATACCTAATCTCAGATAGAATAAAGGCAGAAAGAGAGCACCGGAGAATGAGCGGTGTGGAGATTGCCATTTTCCGGCGCAAAAAAAAACACAATCAACCACGAGTCGCCATTAGGTCATTGCAAGCGATTCCCTTCCCGCAGAAAAAGTTTTAAAAACATTTCGTAATCGCTGTTTCGATATAAACGGAACCTATTATATTGGAATTCTCATCAAAGGCTTTAAACATCAATTTTACAATCGCTAATCACTTGCTACTTAGCTCTAAATTGGACAATCCGGTTCCGGAATAATTCCGCGACGCTCACAATTTCACGACTCTTTCATCTCGTCCGAGTTCACAAGAATCGCAGAAGGTAGCGAAAACGAGAATTAAAGCATTCGTCATTCTCTTTTCTCGCAAACGGTTGATCATTTAAACGTCGCGCACCGAGAAATTGCGTCTCTCGTGCCGTCTCCTAAAAGATTAGAAGCATCTCATTTGGCGTCCATTCCTCAAAAAAGGCATTAACAATGGGCTGCTCGCCTTCGCAATTCCAGCCTCAGGGGCGCCTCCCTCAGGGGCTGTGATGAGTACACTAGTCCTGCTGCAAAGACGAATGCGAAGAGAAGGAGAATAAGAGTGGCTATTATCTCAGCTAATGGAAAAGAAGGGAGGGGGAGAGAGAGAGAGAGAGGTAATGGAAAAGGATGAGGGTGAGAGAGGTGGAGAATGAAAGAGGGAGGGTGAGAGAGGAGGAGAACGAGAGAAAGTGAGAGAGGGAGGATGTGAGAGAGTGAGAGAGGAGGAGGTTGAGAGACGGAGGATGTGAGAGAGTGAGAGTATGAGAGAGAAGATGAGAGAGAGGGTGGGAGATAGAGTGGAAGAGGGAGGATGTGAGAGAGTGAGGAGGTTGAGAGAGGGGATGAGAGAGAGTGAGAGAGTGAAAGAGGGAGGATGATATAGGGAAGATGATAGAGGGAGGTTGAGAGGGAATATGAGAGAGGGAGTGTGAGAGAGAGGGTGAGAGAGAGGGTTGGATAGAGAGAGGATGAGAGAGAGTGAGGAGGTTGAGAGAGGGGATGAGAGAGAGGATGAGAGAGGGTGAGAGAGTGAAAGAGGGAGGATGAGAGAGGGAGGATGATATAGGGAAGATGATAGAGGGAGGTTGAGAGGGAATATGAGAGAGAGGGTGAGAGAGAGGGTGTGAGAGAGAGGGTTGGATAGAGAGAGGATGAGAGAAGGATGGTCAGAGAGGAGAGGTGAGAGAAGAGGAGGATGAGATAGGGAGGGTGAGAAGAAAGGAGAACCGAAAAGAAAAGAGAGGTACACACGGTTGAATTGCTCATAAAAAGTCCTTTTGGAGTGGCGCCCTGCCTTGCCCCTCCTCACCCCCACCCTCTTTCATTCCCACCCTCCTCCATTTCTTCTCCTCCCATTTTCTTCAACTACTCGACACGCCATTTGCCAACGCCTCGCCGCTGAAGGCGATCTCGCTCTTTCTCTCTCTCTCTCTCTCTCTCTCTCTCTCTCTGAGGCACTTTTCTCATTCAGCACTTGCGAGAAAAATATGACCTCGTCGTAGGCGTTCGTTCTCGGTTTGCTACACGAGAGCGGCGACAGTGGTGAATCCTATTCGAGAATTCACACGCCTATGCGCGTAGGAGAGTGTTCTAAAAGTCGTTTATTTGGCAGCGCGTCACATTTGGCAAATCGCGTCCACATTTTGATTCTTCGAGTTGATTCTTGTGTTCGCAATGAATAGTGTTTCATTTTTTATAATTTAACAGTTTTAATGAGCTTTCTCGATAAAAAGCCTTTCCTGAAAGTCAGTCGACAGGAGATATTCAGTTTAAATAGGAACTATCGTCTGTTGCTCGTATTCTGACTTTTAGACTTGATCTCTTGAAGTTGTCTTTCGACGCGGGCTAAGCCTCGAAGCTGTTTCGCACCTATCTACCTATTATGTCCCTCAATTTACATTTTTTTTTTTTAAGTTCCAATTTAAAAGTTTTTATTTCCACTGAAGTTGGTTACACATTTTTGTATTTCGTGAATTTCCAGTGTCCACTGAAAAATGCTGTTAAGGGTATTGGCATCTTCAGCGTGGAAGCAGGTTTATTTTTGCGACTGATATGGAGTTCTTCTGTTTCATCTTCGCGGGTGGCAATGCCGAGGCAAAAGGAAAATCAAACTCTATTCGGAAAGTCTCAACTAGTGAATGCATACAAACATATAAAGAGTGGAGCACGAAATAATCCCAATATTTCTTTTTACAATGTCACAGCAACTATAATACGGACAGAGACTGAATCGCATGGGTGAATGCATTAGTTTATGGAGATAACGTTAGGATGCATATGAATCCCGCGTAGCTAACACGAAAGTAGATTGCGCGAGTTTTCCCGCCAGTACGCAAAACGGCAGATAAAGGCAGGGTTTTAATATTGGATCATTTCGTTGGCCACCCTTTGAGGTATTATATCTATATCTATAGTTCACCCTGCAAGCCACCGCAATGATGTGTGGCATAAGAAAATTATGAAAGAACTTGAAACTATTTCCTTTCAGTCAAAGCAACAATTTTATATACATGTATATTCCAGATGTAGCACGTAACAAGTTATTTTTAAGGTCTCATTTGACTCTGTTACTAAAAAGTTTGGAAACTTTCCTGAAAATAAAATTTTCCCGAGATATATGCTCACCCCAGAATGTATTGGAAAAGTGACCTCATACTTCCGATTATAAGGACTTGAAATTCCAAAGTTATATATTTCCGGTAACACAGCTAGATGCCTCTTCAATATCTACATGCATCTTCATCTGAATAGATACCCTGCAAGCCACCGCAATTGGTGTGTGGCAGGGGGATATTCTCTCCGACATATCATATTATTCTCCTATTGTGCTCGCTCTTATCGTTTTAGGAAATAATGATCCCTTGTATCTATCGGTCCTACAAACAATTTCTCGAATCTTGTGGGTGTGGCCGTGGCGTCCTACTTAAGTTGGGTTTTAATTACGTCTGATAATTCATCATTGAAGTCTTCCGACCTAAATCTCTGCAATAGCCGATGCTTAGACTTTTCTTGCCGTTCCTCCAGAGACTCCCATCCAAGCTCTTCTACTAGGCTCGTGACACTTACTTGCCTGATATAGAATTGGAAAGTGTTAGCTGTGTTTGACTTAACGAACAAGTCATATTTGTCCTTTTTATCCTGTATTTTAATTCCATCCGATGCAGACATGCGATTAGAAAAATTTTTATATCTACATTTTCTCTAAAAATAGGCATCCTGTACAAAAATTAAAATTTAGAGTAAATGTTTCTTGTTCTCCTCTGCAACCTCTTAATAGTAATTGTCTTATCGAATGATTATTTAATTATATATAATTCATATTTTGTTTGATATGAAGTTTCAGGTCGGATTGAGTTATTTCAGCCGAATATGTCACTTTCGTCTTCTGATTTGATGTGAGTCCTAAATAACAACTTGTATCGATATTCTTCCTGCTACATATATAACACAAAAATAAACGCGTGCTGACAGAATGTCGGGCGAATCAAATAGACTTTTTTGTTTTAAAGAACATAAAAAGGCATGTTGTTTGTAATAAAATCTTTAATAAACAATTTCATCTACGAATGTCACGTCATTTAATGTTAAATAATTCATATTTTACTAAACATTTTTGCAATTAATTTAACAAATTTATATACAGGAGTGACTTGATACAGGAAAAAGTGCCGATTGCATTACTTTAAATATTAATGGTTTTTATTTTTCTAATAAAGGCATTATTTCGTTCAATGTTTATCCACTTGTGCTGAAATGGGACGATATGGAAAACTCCCTTTCTGAGTCGTTTACGAACAACCATAACAATTAAATACATATGTACGAGGTGGTACAAAGTGATGTTATAGCATAAACTACTTAATAATAAGGTGGCTGCTGTTGTTCAATTCGACCGTGTTCTCCGGGTGGCACCGCTAACAAACCTCAGGGTCGTGGACGCTGCATCATTTCCTCTTCCATGAACTAACCTCGAAAGCACTCCCGAATACCTATCCAAATGAAAACCCCATTCTGCTTCAGAGAGAGGCCACGTCACCCACCCCATAAGGGCGGCAATTTTATTACCAGACCTGCGTTTCCCAGGAGACGAATTCTTGACGTGACTCAGCCTAGGGGATGATTGGACCCTCTAACTCACCTCCCACCCTCTCTTCCGTGCCAGTTTCATCCTCCGACCGCCGCCCCCACCCCACCCCTCCCCCACAACCCCCTCACGGCGGTGACAATTGAACTACGACGGTGATCTAATCTCCGAACCGTCTCCTATACCAAACCGTCCCCTCAAGAGGTTCTATTTGCCCTTCCCACTTTTATCTACTGCCCCCCCGTTCCGCTAAGCCCCAGAGCCATACCTCTCAGGCGCGCACATTCTCCCGCCCCCACTCTAAACCCATCGTAAGTCGCTCCCATCGACCTCTCCCGCACCTTCTGCCCCCTTCCGCCTACGCGGGCGATCCCCGCCCCCCCCCTCCTCTCACGTTCACCAATGATCGGAATATTTATCGACCATCCCTGTCCCCTCTCAACCCCTTCATCCTACTCTCTCTCTCAATCCCAACCTCTCCGCCCCCCCTTCTCAACCCCCCTCCACCTTCTCCAACCCCCACCCACCCCCTCCAGCCCCTTTCACCCGTCTCAATCACTCACGAAGCCCCAAAAGCCGTAAGTGAGACCGGATTGGAGCAGAGCAAATCGATGAATGATTAATATTCGCGATGACAAACTGCCGAAATAATTCCATTTTGGGAAAGAGGAGAAAGAGAGAGAGAGAGACAGAGAGAGACTGGGATAAAGAGAGAAGGGGTCTTATTTGTTGATTACTTCTCTGTGCCTTTCCTTGTGCTCGACCCTCTATTTGCACAAGGACGGATCGCGGATTTAAACAAAAGTCGCACTTTTGGGAAAACATCTCGCTTCGCTCCCTCCGGGTGTTTTAATTTTTTAGCCGCCGTTCCGACAATTTCTTAATTAATTGGCGCTCCTTTTTCCAGTGAAAAGCGTGCCTACCATTCGGGCGATGAAGAAAAAAATTTCGAAATCTTTTTGAACGTTTTTTTTATTTGCTTATCTCGAGACTCTTGATAACTCAAAGGAGAGTAGTCGCATATCAAAATGAACTGATCTCTTTCTAGCCTATTTCTTGGGATTAAAAAATATTTGTTTGCTAGGGTCTTAATTTTCATTAAATCACTGTCGCACAGAGGATGCAACGAAATTATGACACTCCGACGTTATCTCAGCTTTTTGATATGGCCTTTAATTTAATTATAAAAAGCGAAATGTCGTGCTTTTCGCAAATTCAAAATGCTATTACGCGCAATTCAAGAAGTTTTTGTCACCCTTGTTGAATGAAATGCTCATTCCAATGAACACCGGCGGATTCACCACACTCATATCTACTGTGACTAATGTTCAACAAAAGAAGAGGACACCAGCTGCAAGCCGATCGGCAGGTACGGAAGCACCAATTGAGTGATATATAGACGGTGTTGTCATCGAGAGTGTTAGGGGATTGCAATCACTCATACGAAATCTTCCCGAATCTCTTAAGTACTTTGGCATCGAGTGAGACCATCTTTTGAAATAAATCCGACTCCCAGTGGAAGTAATCACTGAAAAGCTAATCATTATTTTCTGCTTTGATTAATTCATTAAGAAATGGCAGTTACATTTTAATAAATCAATGTGTGACTGCTGAAAAATTATAAAAAATATTTGAGGAATTTAGCAACAATTTGATGGACCTCTCCTGCGTTAGTATAAGTGCGCCCCGCGCATCCTCGAGGTTATTCGAGGGTACCACGAGTTTCAAACTGTTCCCGCTTATACTGCATCCTCCTACACCTAATTTTATGTCAATTCAATTAACTCGAAAGGCTTGTTACGCTACTACGGTAACTAAAATCGTCCGGAACACATCAAGTCGTTCTGCGCTCGACTATTCTAAGTGTTTATCTAGGCTCTGCGCGGATACCAGACCGCACAGGTTTATTCAACGATAACGCCGTTATTTTTACTGTCTATTAAAAGAGATCATTCTATTTTAAAATTTGCCGAAAGATAAATGGGTATGTTAACGACCCAAAATTGCGTTCGGATACGAAAATTCGAATGAGATGTGAATTGTATAGCTTATGAGATTATAGTTGTGGCAAAAGTGCCATGTTGAGAAATAACGTGAAATGTCGAGTCTGATGAAAATCAGAGCGGCAGACGGTGAAGAATATGGAGTGAAATGAGAATAATGAGAAGGGGTGGACAGAATTCAGAGTGGTTTAGATGAAAACATGACAAATGCTCGTCGTCGCGTGTTTTTATACAAGCATCTTACTCAAAACTGAAATCATCCATCAAATATTGATGATTTTAAAAATATTCCCGAAACTTTAAGTGAAATAGATACACTTATTTAAGATCTAAAACAGTAAACTGAAACGGTTCTATTCAGGACTGGGAAAGTTCCTGATCCGGAACAAGGAACGGTTCCAAAATCGTTCCGGTTCCTGGATCCGGAATGGAAACATTTATCGGAACCCGAACCGGAACAATGATGGTTTCCGAACGGCTCCTGAATGGTTTCCTTAACAATGAATAAATTATTATTTATATTTTTGTTGTTTTTATTTAAAACATAGGATTTTAAATTTCAACTATTATATTTTTAAACGAAGTTGAAAACGAGTATTCTTTCTCTGATTGTTCTTCTTCCTTTTTAAGTTGCCTCTAGTGTTTGGACCTAGGTATCCAATCAATCTACATTTGGTTTTCAAATTTTGCATAGTAATAGATACTGGTAAAAAGCAGTAAAGATTGCGTAAAGCAGGAAATACCAAGTAGCATTAAATTATTTACTCGAATAAATTGTAAGAACTCACTTTCCGATTAGTTTTATCATATTTCTTTGCATAATCATAGAAAAATATTCTCTACAGTGAATGCAATGAAATTGTCTGCTTAAAAGATAAGTCGTTTCTTGATATTTGAATATCATCCGTAATCGAAAGAAAGATAACGCATTTGAAGAATATTATTATGAATTTTAATTTGTTGCGTAATTGATCAAATGGTTTTTTTTTAAGACAGTGATTCAAGAAGCGCTTTATGCATTTGAAGACGAAAATATAAATTCAGCGTCTTGATGCTATCGACAAGATGAAGCCATATTATCTTAATCATCCGCCAAATAAAATTTTCTCATACTTGTATTCATAGTGTAAGAAACCAAAAAGTCACCCATAAATCGTTTCATGAACTGCAAGCTTGGGCAGAGAACGGCAATTTTTATCTAGCCCCAAGGTGGCAAACTGTCCGAAGGCATCCATGGCTGTAAATAATACATGGTGTAACTAATTAACTGGTAAATGTTAAAGTTGGGGAAAATAGGGAACGGTTGGTTAAATCATTATGATACACTCCCAATCGAGTCGAAGTAACGTACAGTATATATTGACATTGAAAATACTTTTTCTTTGCAAGGATTGAAAAATAAATATCTAGGACCAAATGCGTAGGTATTACTCGCCCTTGTTTCAGACAGGTGACTGCGTATTGCGCGGAACGGTCAAGAGTAATGGCTGGATTATTCTCTGGTATCGTAAGGGACAGGTCGAATAGCGCGGAATTACCTGGGTTTAAGGTTACGCGGATGGTCAGTTTCGATCCCTTTCTATATAAAAATCTACACCGATTTCTGTGCATTTCCGAATCAGGTGACGAAACATTGCAGCATACGTGGATGGCCTCTTATTTAGCACCTTTCTCGCTGTACACGGAAAACATATTGGCGCCAATATTTTCCAGGAACAAGTGAAACTGCGATATGCTCGACTTGCTTCATGAAGCAGGACTGAATCGCCTTCATATGAGTTAGACTCGGAGTACAGAATTGATAAATTGAATATCCAATCTGCGGAATACGTTAAATATTTAGGAGTCACAATTTGTCGTGATCTATCGTGGAATATGCATATTCGAAGGATCGTAGGCGCAGCTAATAAGAAATTGGACTTCGTAGGCAGAATAGTAAGAAGTAGAACAGAAAATCTATGAGAAACGTGTTATTTATCATTGGTCAGATATCAGGTCGAATACGCTTCCAGCATATGGGATCCGTATGAAAAGGGACAGTTACTTGAGATAGAAAGAATACAATGCAGAGCAGCCAGATTCGTAAAGCAAAAATATGAGCAAAAATTAAGCGTCACATTACTATTGAAGGGGTTGAATTGGATATCGTTAGAGGACCGCAGAATTAGCGCTAGGTTAAGGCTTTTGGAGAAATTTAGGTAGGAAGTTCTATTAGAGAGGGTTTCAGGAATATTAGAGGCACCTACTTACATGGGTAGGCACGATCACGAGGATAAAATACGAGAGATGGACTGTAGTACCGAGCGATATCAGGGTTCGTTTTTCCCAAGGACCATACGGGATCATAACAGGAGAGTGATTCCCGCGAGAGAAGTTATTATGTAGGCCTTGGTGCGCTGCACCCTCTGCCACCCACCAATCTGGTGATTTGCAGGGTATTATGTAGATGTAAGTCATGTGAGTTGTATTTATAGTATCCTGGAAAAACCCTTCGAAACATCCAATCATAGCGCACAATACAACCCTATAGAAAAGGGTCAAAACAGACCATTCGCGCAATTGGACAACAGCGTTTCAGACCGAGCTGAGGTAAAGTTGTCCTACACCCTCACTCTCCGCCCTCGCTACTCTTGAGGACAATGGTTCTTTCTCATCCATTTCACCCCAGGAGCCATCGTTTTGCCTCTAGTCAGATAAAATCTATTGTACATTTCAATGGCCAGAAGAAACTTCTATGAATGTGGGATGAAAAATTAAGCAGTGAATTATTATCTTTTCCGAACAACTCTCGCCCTAGAGTGCGCTTCTTCGAGAGAGATGTTGTATTCATTCCGCCTAAATGGTTTTCCCCAAGTACTATGGATGAATGAATTCCTCCACCAGAGAGCAATGTGCAACCGACTTCAATCCCTCCCTCGCCCCTTATCCAGATAAATTTTAAAGAGGTTTTCAGTCTTCCCTTAGCGGTGGAAACGGTGATATTCGTGATATAGTGTTACTTGGTTTTTGACGATTACTATTTTCAAGTTGTTAGTGGAAGGTATATTATATTTTTTAAATGTGTTAAAAGCTTTTTCTTATTTGCGGGTGGTGACAGAAATAATGAAGAATTATCGACGGTTAATTCCGCTTTTATTTGCTCCTTACGTCCAGCCATTCCGAATACTTCGTGAGTTCCACACCTGAGAATTTTCGACGATTTCTTATTTGAAATTGTTGGTTGAACGTCAATTTATATTCAATTTTTTAAATGTGTTAAAAGCTTTTTCTTATTCGCGGTTGGTGATATAGAAATACATAATGAAGAATTATCAACGGTTAATTCCACTTTTATTTACACACACACACAGGCATCATCAAAAAAATAGTCAAACGTACTAACGGGACCTCAAAACGTGTATTTCTGTTGAAATCTCGAATTCGATAATTTTCACGAATACAATACTTTCCATACACTACGTATGGAGAAAGTCAAGGAAATTTTCTTTAAAAATATGACCATTTTTGTACTGAACTGTAATTGAAAAAAAATTGTACTTCATATAAAATTTTACCAATAAAAACATTTTAATCACTCGGAACCGAACTCGGAACGGAACGAGTTGGAAAATTTAAGATCGGAACCGGAAACTTCCCAGCTCTGGTTCTATTTCGGCAGAACCGATCGAAGCGGAATCGAGAATATATGGCGTCGAATAAATTGCGTAACGATAAGAATTCGATAACCGATGAGTTTCGCTTAGAAGACATCTCTTCCGCGTCCATCTTCAACGCCATCCATTCTTTCGGCTGAATCCGACACATGTCTGCGGTCGCACTCTTCGTTTCGGCGATAGATGGCTGAATCGCATCCCTTCGATCCACAGCTCTAAGGCTCCCACCCAAGCTCAAAGGAAAACTAAACCGCGGAAATGGAAACCGACCGACACAACAAGAAAGGCCTCACACATTGACGAATCGTGCCGAATGTTGTAGATTGTGCTTCCGGAATAATTATTCTCTTGAACAGATCGCAAGCGATTTACGCTGCTTCACGATCGTTAAAAACGGATCTGAGAACGACGCTCGAAGAGGAAGAAAAAAGGCATGGTTGAAATGTCCTTAAAATGCCGCGAATAATGTATTGATATGTTATCCATACAGCAGGAGCAGAGCGGTTATTTCATTTGGTAAATTGCCCTGAAAGATACGAGCACTGCGTTCTTCTTATCGCTTTAAAGCAACAGCGAGCGCAGATCGAAACAAAAGCCACGTAAACGCTCTCAACATCACTTGAGCAACTCGTGATCATTACCTGCAAAGAAAAGAGAGACAGCCCGATGCCTCCCCCGCGCCCTTCCCACTACCCTCCATTCCGACCGTCCAAACACCCTTCCCCCCACGCCCTTCCACACACGTCCTTACCCCCACGCCCTTACCCACACGCCCTTCAACCCACGCCCCTCCTCCACGCCTCCCGAACGCTGGCTGGCTGTGCCCGAGACTTTCTCTAATCCCCTCAAACACCTGCTGGCATCTACGCCGCGGAGCAAACCGTGCATAAAAGCAAAAATCAAATGCATACGTAATGCGCAGTCGAGCTAAACGTCGTTTAAAATGGAAATGTGCTCTGCACGCGTGTATTTTGACGGCAAAGCCCTTCCCCACCCGCTTTCCCTCCTCTTCCCCCCCTCCTTCCCCTCCCCCTACCTTCCCCTCCCCCCTCCTCCCCCTCCCCCCTTCCTCCCCCTTCCTCCCCCTCCCTCCTAATCCCACTCGAAAGGGCTTCAAAGTGTTTCGCATAAACCACTACGGCTGCCTTTCGCTCTCGCCGTAATCTCCCCCGGCCACTTAGACGCGCCCCCCCGCCGAAGGCCCCGAGGGCCATCTTCGTCTTTTTGGCCCCACGCCGACGCGAGTATGCGGTCACGGCACACTACCCCATAACCTCCCATTTCTCTTTCTCCTCCCATATCTCTCTTTTTCTCTCTTCTCCTGCCCGTGGCGACCTCGCTACCTTTTTCGCTATAGCGTACGCCCGGGGCCTCGAAGGGCTTGTGCGGCGACTGCGGGAGGTAAGAAGCAGAGAGGGATGAAAGGGGGGCTTACTTAAGGGGAAAGGAGGGTAGTCCACGGCTGGGTGCGCCGCACGTGCATATTTAAACTGAGACGACTTGAGGGAGAAGGCGGCTTAGATTAGGTTGACGCGGAAACGATAAAAATACTCATTTTGTGCCGCGTAAGGTTGCTGCTACCTTGAGTTGGAAGAAAGGGTAGGTGATCGTGGTTAGGCGAGGTCTTAGTGAGGAGAGGGTAGGGGGTTTTTTAGGGGAGGGGATTTTGAGGGGAGGGGATTTTGAGGGGAGGGGGTTTTGAGGGGAGGGGGTTTTGAGGGGAGGGGTTTTTGAGGGGAGGAGGTTTTGAGGGGAGGGGGTTTTGAGGGGAGGGGATTTTGAGGGGAGGGGGTTTGAGGGGAGGCGGATTTTAGGGGAGGGGTTTTTGAGGGGAGAGGGTTTTGAGAGGAGGGGGTTTTGAGGGGAGGAGTTTTTGAGAGGAGGGGGTTTTGAGGGGAGGGGGTTTGAGGGGAGGCGGATTTGAGGAGAGGGGGTTTTGAGGGGAGGAGGTTTTGAGAGGAGGGGGTTTTGAGGGGAGAGGGTTTTGAGGGGAGAGGGTTTTGAGGGGAGGGGTTTTTGTGGGGAGGGGGTTTTGTGGGGAGGGGTTTTTGAAGGGAGGGGATTTTGAGGGGAGGGGTTTTTGAAGGGAGGGGGTTTTGTGGGGAGGGGTTTTTGAAGGGAGGGGTTTTTGAGGGGAGGAGATTTTGAGCGGAGGAGGTTTTGAGGGGAGGGGGTTTTGTGGGGAGGGGTTTTTGAAGGGAGGGGTTTTTGAGGGGAGAGGTTTTCGAGGGGAGGGGGTTTTGAGGGGAGTAGATTTTGAGGGTAGGGGGTTTTGTGGGGAGGGGTTTTTGAGGGGAAAGGGTTTTGAGGGGAGGTGGTTTTGAGGGGAGGGAGTTTTGAGGGGAGGGGGTTTCGAGGGGAGGAGGTTGTAAGGGGAAGGCGTTTCGAAGGTAGGAGTTTTTGAGGGGAGAAGAGCTGAGGAGGGGAGAGGGAGTCGAGACGGAGGCTGTTTGGAGGCGAATCTGATTGAAATCTCTCCGACATATACATATATTTACGCGATCGATCTCTTTCCATCGTGTCTTCACTTCCTTCTTCACCTTTCGCTTCTTCTTCCTACTTTCTACTATCCAATCTCTCGACCCATCTCTCTCTCTGTCTCTGTTTCTCTCCTCCCTCTTTCTCTCCTCTCTCTCTCTCTCTACTTTCTCCTATCTCTCTCTCCTATCCAATCTCTCGACCTCTTTTTCTTTCTCTTCCCTCTCTTTCTCCTCTTCTATCCAGTCTCTCGACCTCTCTCTCTTTCTTTCTCCTCTTTCTCGTTCTCTTCTCGCTCTTTCTCCTCTTATCTCCTGTCTTTCTCCTCTCTCTTTCTCCTATCCAATCTCTCGATCCCTCGCTCTCTCTTTCTCCTCTCTCTTTCGCCTCTCCTATCCAGTCTCTCGACCCCTCTTTTTTCCTCCTCTCGTTCTCTCCTATCTCTTTTTCCTCTCTTTCTCCTCTCTCCTCTCCTCTCTCTCTCTTCCTCTCCTCTCTCTCTCTTCCTCTCCTCTCTCTCTCTTCCTCTTCTCTTTCGCCTCTTATCTCTCATATGCGCTTTCCTATCTTACACATGTTCATTCATAATCTCTTGCATCGTCTCTCAGTCGCCGAGAAAACTATGGAATGGAATTATTGGCAGTCACTCGCGACGAAACATTAAAATGTACGTTATTATCAATTAATATGGAAGAATTCTTATTATATTCAATAAAACTTTATGCAACCTGAATTCAAGCGCGGCTTTTTCACTATTCCCACGTTTTAGTTCCGAGTGAGAGAACTGAATAGCGCAAATAATTTCACGGGACATTATAATTCCGATAGATACCGTAAAAATGTTATAATTGCATTTGCCATTATTAAGATCAAAAGGCTGAAAGAGCGAAAAACTATGCCTACACAATTATCTATAATCTTCAGGCGAATGGACAGGAAAAAACGCACATGCAACGTATGCAGGGCACACTCCGACAACCTAATTACTAGGACCGCCGAGTGCACGTCCATTTAGCTATACAAGTTTCAAAGCAATTATGTTGTGTAATCTACAAGCGAAGCGATAGTAGTGAAACGCCTTACGGGCATGTCTCGTCAGTCCGTCCGTCTCTCGCGACTTTCATCTCCTGAAATATTGCACGGATTATGATTATGAGCGACCCTTATTGAAATTTATAATTTTGGACTATATCCGTCAATTACAACTCCTACTTTATCATATAATTACGATTTTTAATGTCGGATCTTTTGATATAATTCTGCAGGTAAATTCCATTTTAAAAACTGAAATATGTGTGTATTCCATTTAGATAGTCCAATTTTCCTTCGTGTTTATGTTGTTATATAGTTTTATGAATAAAGTTTACCTAATAGGTTATATTTAACTGTTATTACGCGATAATATTTTATTCATACGTTGCCAGATACGAACTTAAACATGGCTAGAAATATACAGAACGTAGCCCTTCCCAAGTGCTTTGGTGTATCAAAATACGTACTTTTCCCTGAAAATTTCCTCAAAATTCGAGCCGCGTCTTATAACCCGAAAAATGCAGTGTATACTGCCATTAAAAACAAATTATAAAGGATAGCTTCTGGGAAAAAGTGTTCAAGATATCTCAAATCTAAAAAAAAATTGTTTGCCTAAACACCAAGCGCAATTATAGTGAAAATTTGGAAGTAATGAAAATATTACTTCGTAGTACATCCATCGTGCACGAACAGCTATTGAGGTTAAAAATTCCATATCTGAGATGAATAAATAATTTATGAATAAGTTAGAAATCCGTGACTCTTTAACAGCTTCACAACGCTCTTTGCTCCGACAGTTATTATCGCTTTTCATAGCAACGGCGTTTATCTCCTTTTAAATCGCAGGTACACTACGCAAATCAGCGTTCCTTTAAAGCAAAAAGTGCAGATAACCAAAAACATATGGTTCGCCGAAATACAGCTCAAATTAATCGTCTTGAAATATCTGTAAGACTCAGATATAGGCTTAAAGCGATATTTTAGAAAGATTTGTTGTAATATTGAAAGCCGAAGATTATAGCATTTTAAGAAAATAAAGTTCTTGTACAACGAGGATTTCGAAGATAAGAGAGTCTAATCACCGAGAGATTAAGAGGAATCAGAAAAGAGAAAATAAATACAAAAATATGGATTCATTACCAGTTAGTCATTCGCAGAGCAATACGAATGTCTGCAGTCAGTACCAATCTGATTCTCGTCCCAGAATTCGATTCACAATCCAAACAAGCCCGCTTGATAATATCTCGATATGATGGATTTGAATTTAATTCCACGTTCTAAGCAAGTAAAACAAAAATCTTATACGATTACTGATGAATCAACATCCATGATGAAGGAGTAGATACCAAAACAGTTTGTTGGATAGCCTTCGTACATGATATCGGCGGTAATAGAAAGGATTACATTCGGCGCACTTAATTCACGGTGTGACCAGAGTGAAGAGATACAACAGGAAGACGATTTCGGCCATCTACAATGGAAATGTGCAACGTTGCAGCACTAACATTAGACACCATCAGCATGGCAGGCGGAAGAACTAACCTGGGCTGGCCCGAGCCAGGCGGTTGTCCGAGGCGGTATAATACAGGTGGCGCTATATCGAGGTAGCGAGCAAACGAAGGCTAAAAAGGAAGAATATCAAAGGTGTTCCTTCAGTTTTTTAAAACATTTATGGACAATTGAACATATGCTACGCTTGAATGTCTTCTTAAAATTATATGAACTGAACTTAAACTTATTCTCGCCCAGGGCGCAATAGTGCATCGGCGGTCCTTTTCTATAAGACGATATCAAAAGAAAATATTTCCTACATCTACTTACAGGGTTTTCAGGTTGACAATGCATTTACATTGGGGAGGATTGGCCATATTTTCGAAAGGCATTAATAATCCTACCATAACCATAGCATTAGTCACAAAGAGGACGCGTTATAATCTCTTTCATTCGCAATTTTCCTAAATTAGCAAATCTCACACGTGCTTCGTATTTCTCGATTTTAATTCATCGTTCTCAGACCGTTCGTCACGTTCCAGTGGACGACGCTTTATACTTATCCTCGCGGCTGCGAAGTTCTCACTTACAATCGACGAGATCGATGTGTTGCAGAAATATTTGCGTCACATTATTCATTTTCATTACTGTTTACCATATTACTGCGATTAAATGCAGTGAACCAATTACACGCGAACTTAATAAGTCGTACAACGCACAACCTCTTCGCCTGTGAACATCCTTTTACCGCGTGCCTAACAATGAATGTTCGCTTCCTTCCAGCGAGTGAGTGAGTGAGGCGCATAGAAATGGCCATTCATCATCATCATCATAGGTAGTCTGTCCGTTGACAGGTCGGTGATTATTCATGGTTAAACTTTGTTCTCCATATACTACTATTTTCCGCAGTTTTCTTCATGTCTTGATAGCTCTCTTTCCCTTTCAAGTCGTCTACCAGCTGAAACCTTTTCCTACCTCTTTCTCTTTTTCCATCCAGTTTTCCTTCTAGCACTTCTTTAATCATGCACTCTCTCCTCAGGTAACGCCCAATCCAGTTCGCCTTCCTCTTTCTGATAGTCTGTATAATCGTTCACTTTTCTCCTATTCTTCGTAGTATTTCCTCATTTTTCACCCTATCTGTCCATTTTATCTTCAGCATTCTTCTCCATGTCCACATTTCGAAGCTTTCCAAGTATTTTATATTATTTTTCCTTAGCGTCCATGTTTCTGTCCCATACTACTGATATGTACTCCGCTGGTGTCCGCATTCTCCAACCTGACCTTTACAGTTTGATTCACATATAAATTTCTGATCACTCTCCTGCCTTTCCAGTCTACATCTACATGCTTTTATATCCTCATCAGCAGTACCGAATTTACTCAATCAAAGGCCTTCTGCCAGTCGACGAAACATACGCAGCAATCTTGGCTCTACTCTTATTACCCTTTCTGATATGATTCTCACTACACCGATAGCATCACTGGTTCCTCGTCCTTTTCTGAAGCCGAATTGATCTTCCCCCACCATTTCTTCAGCCTTTATCTGTAGCCTTTTATTAAAAATTCTCGTGATGATCTTCGAAGCGTGTGACAATAGGCTTATCGTTCTGTAGTCTTTACACTGCATTGCCTTTGGCTTCTTCTTTAGAGGGATCATCGTTACATCTAGGAAATCCTGAGGCCACCCTCCCAAGTCGTAAATCTTGTTAATTAGTTTCGTAATCACCTTTAGTCCTTCCGATCCCATGACTTTAAGTATCTCTGCCGGTATTCCATCGCTGCCTGTAGATTTTCCTTTCTTTAGTTCCAGTATCGCCTTTTGTACTTCGCTTTTCATAATACTTGGTCCCAAGTTGTCTTCTTCAATGCAATTCTCTTCTTCCAGTTCCATTTTCACCGATCCTGCCTGCTTTTTGTGTAGTTCCTTAATGTATTCTTCCCATACCTGTGTTACATCCTTTGGTTCTGCGATTGTATTTCCATCTGTATTAATAATTCCTTTACCACGAATCCCATTAGGCTTCTTATCTTCTAACTCCAGTGCCCTAGCGTACATCATATCGTACCGTCCTAACTTCTCCATCTGTTGTATTTCCCCACATTTTTCTTTTATCCAAATTTCACTAGCTTTATCTGTTACCCTTCTCAACTGATTGTTTATGCGTCTATAACTGGCTCTACCTTCTTCACTGTTAACATTTTTCCATTTCCTTCTCTCATCCATTATCTCCAGCATTTCCTTAGTGGTCCATGGTTTTCTGATTTTCTTCTCTTGTTTCCCAATCTCTTTATTCATATCCATATGTAATTTCAGAAGGGCATAGGTAAATTGCGATCCAAGCTAAAGGGATCGACTAATACTACTACGCGTAAATTGCGGACCGACTCCTTGAAAACCCACCTGTAAACTGCGGACTGCAGAAAGATTCTCTTCCCACTTTTTCCAGACTTAGGACTGTCAGATTTCTAATAAAATCCGATCCCATAGCAGCATCGCGGTCTTTGGGGAGCAGTGGTTGATTTTTTTCTCCTGGTATTATATATGTTCCGTCGAATACAGGATATATCATTTTGAGATAGTCTCTCCAAAGCACTTTAGTTCACTTTGATTGCTGCATTCATGACTTTGAATGGCCGCTTAGGCAAATCCTCTTCCGCTTTCCTCTTTGTAATACTGCTCACATTTTGTTTAACTCTTTTACATTTTTTCAGTAGAATTATTTGTATCACTTCGCAATATTATGACATCTCGCTCTCCCAATGAAAATATTTTCGCTCTACACGATTTCATTGTACAAGTCCAGAAAACCTTGCCACTTATCAGAAGTTCTTCTTACAAAACGTGCACCCGGTTAGTCCACAATTTACATATTCCCTTTTCCCACCAACTTCCCTCAAGGGGATTAAGGTATCGAATAGGTCCGCAATTTACCTACGCCCTTTCAGAACAAGTCGTCTTAATTATCCAGACGCCGTGAGATATCCTGCACGAGAATCGATCTTTGGAGGTCCTTTGTGGAGCAAAGGACGTGTTCAGAGGATATCACCACGCAAGTGATTCTTGCAAAACAGTCGTCTGAATGGGTCTCGTGGTCGAGGATAGAGCTTTTTAAATGACATCAAGATTATATATTCATATGTATTTGGATTTTATTTGTAGGGCCAAGACTGGAAAATGGTAATGATATTCTAGAGTAGGGCTGTCTAACTGGTGGCCCGTGGACCACATCCGGCCCGCGGCATGATTTTATCCGACCCGAGGTAAGGGCGAGGCGGGCGGCCGCCCGGGGCGCCAAAGCTCTATGGGCGATTACCTGTAGGTTCTTTTGTATCTACAAAATACCGTTAAGCTGCCTAAACACTACCAGTTATAAAACATTTTCCCCTGCGTGCCTCTTCCTCCTTCCAAAGTTTTTACCATCATGTGCGTAAACGGTTGGGAAAACCGGGAAGTCAAAAGCAGCCGAAAATTTTCCCCCACACGCCCGTTAACAAGGGTATCCACTATGGTTCTATACTTCTCTTGGAACTAAGTGGCGATACAATAAAAATGCAAGTTGGGGGCGCGTGCTTTCCGGTCTATCTGCGATCTTCGCTCGAACAAAATTTCTACTACCCCCCAACCCCAGTCCGGCTCGCCAGTCAGTGGCTTTCAACATATTTTTCCCGCCACACCAAAGAATTTGGAAAGACCTATTCTAGAGTTTGAAGAAATAGTGAAGAAATATCTTCTTAGTAATGGCCGAATTAGTCGTTCGATGCCGGATTAAATTTTTTATGTGAATAATGTTCTTAAAATGCATTTCAAACGTTAAAATGTAGAAATTAAATTCGATTCTTCCGAAATTACGCTACAAAATTTTAATAGGAGCGGTTTCTGAAAAGTCAAATAAAAAGACTATTTATTATTGGATAAAGAGAAATATTTCGCCTAAAGAGATGACGCAATCCGAGAGCATTATACCCTATAGTAAGCGGAGACAGCATTTAAACGGAGCAAATACCCTCTGCGATGGATTTAATCATGTTTTTGAGCGACATAGGATATTGTTCAAATCGAGGCAAAAATTAACCCAATTTCAGGATTCGTGATAAAATAAAATGCCAATCAAATCATTTTATTTGAAAAAGTAAACTAAACAAAGTTTGGGCAAGTTCGAAAAATGACTTTCTGTTAATCGACGCAAAAGCAAGCGGTGCTTCATTCTTCATTGTTACAGGCTGCAGAAGTAAATTCCTCGTTCCTAAGAATGATTTCGGACATATTTATCATGAATTGGGAGATCGCTTACTCTTTTCCCCGGAGGACACTTACTGCAAGAAAAGACAATGTGAGAAAGACCGTCCGAGGCGACATCTCTTCGGAAATTTCTCTCCTCTACTTCCTCTCTCCTTGTGCCTCATCCCAACCATCTTTCCTCTCTCTCTCTCTTATTCTCCTCTCTCTCTTATTTCTCCCTCCCTTTCTCTCTCTTATCCCCCCGTTTCCCCCATTCTACCCTCGTCCCCTACCCACCTACTTCCACCTCCGGATCGTTCCTCCCTCTCCTTCCAAACCAACCTTATGTGAAGAGTTGGCAACGCCGTGTAGACGGGAAAACCCCTTAAATCCTTTCTATTCTGCAGGCAGGGAGGATCGGAAATCTCTTGGGCGGAAAGAAGGATACGGAGGCCGAGTGCCGAACGTATGCGAAGCATGGCGTCGATCTAATACGCTAGTCATTTCCAAAGTTTTCTTTTGAATATTTCAATGCGTCGGTGGCAAGGAAACGCGATTGCTCGTTCGACAGATACGATCGGAGATTACGGAATATTCGCACATTCTTAAAATTTGCAGGTGTGATGTGCCGAGCTCAGACGTTTCGCGCATGACCTGGTTTAGTAGTTCTCAAATTGTATGCGTTTATATGTTAGGGTAAAATCCCGAAATCGAGCACATCGCTCTTTGCCCGGCTAATTTGGGCAAAACCGGAAATAATTTCAGAAAATGCACATTTTCGGGATATGCCCGGCTAAATCGCGACGTGACCACATAGGGTAATGACCATAGTTATTGACACTTTAAGCACCTTTCAACGTTTTAAATTATGTAGAAAATATTTACATCCTCTGTTTACCTGAAAAAAACAGCTTAATTGATTAATATCAGTGGTGCCCATATTTTCTACAGACGAGCCGCATCGGTTGTTGTGAATCCTTCCGCGGGTCTCATTGGGAGTAGCCAATTCTTCTGCGGGCCAGATTTGAGTTTTAATAAAAAGTTATCTATATATTCTGAGGTGCTATTTTAGTAAAAATTAAATGTAAATGAGGTTTTTATGGTAAACATTCCAATATTAAAAGTTTTCTTATCAAAATTTCCATTAAAATGAATGTATTTTGTGTTAAAATTTTCGAGTATTGCTTTCCGGGCCGCATAAAAGCCTTCCGGGGGCCAAGTCCGGCCCGCGGGCCGTAGGTTGGAAACCACTAGTCTATATCATCAAAGAATAAATAAAAATATTACAAAGAACAACATTTTCCATATTATTTTTAAAGTTAATCAAAAAATACGAAAAATATAGTAATTGGCACCCATGAATACAGTTTTCGGAATATTAAGCTACAGTTTTTTGACATGCAATTATCTACTGAAAAGGCTTTCATATTTATTTTTAAATAACATGGAAACATTTGTAGCACACTTATAAAATAGTGGCTTTAAAGGATCTACCTCATTACTTCTTTTTCTATTATATAAAAAATGAAAGAACTTAAAAATAATAAACTCTAAATTTGCTAAGATAAGTGAAAGGGGAAAATGTTTTAACAAGCCAATTTATTTCCCAACATTAAGACATAGGTGACAAGTATATATGTATATCATATTCACCATCAGGTAGTACATGATTCTGATGAGTTTTAGGTACACATTTTTGGTGGAATTTTCGTTCACGTATGGAGCATTCTAACACAACGTTTTCGTTAAAGTTATTGACACAAATGTAATATAAGGAAGGCTATTTGTTTTGATTGTTATTTGATTTTATTTTGGATTCTTGAAAAATATCTCCGAGTTTAACTGTTGTTGTATCTTTTTCGTCTGATAATTATTGAACTTTTGTTATAACCTTACCTGTATGTATGTAGGTATGTATGCTATGTTTCAAATCCCGATAACTAATACATTGTGGGCACTTCCATATGAGCTAATTTTCAGTTTCTATAGGTTATGGTATACCCCAACGTAAAAATTCGCAAATCTCAGAAAAAAAACTCGGATTCTACTCTTAGGGATAATTTCCATTTCCCGCAAGATAACACGTAAGAACCCATTTTTCGAAGTGCAAGAGTCTATTCTTTTGCAAATTTAAATTGGAAGAAATTGACCTACGATCTTCGGACCTGGGCTGTTATAAAGAAAAATAAATCGAGTTTCTTATTCTTATCGTCGATTTACGCCTTCAGTTCGAAATCACTCAAATTATACGTTGGATTAACATATTTTGGGGGGCAATCGGCTTTTTAGCTGGATGTTGCCTTGACGACCATGACATTGTTAAACCTCGAGCTTATATTTTGTCTACCTAAGTGTAAGAAAAGCGTGCTTTTAATGCTTTAATATGAGAGAGAGAGAGAGAGAGAGGGAGAAGGAGGGAAAGGGAAGAAGGGAAAGGGATTGAGGGAGAGTGGGAGGGGAGGGAGGGAAGGAGAGAGGGAGGAGGGGTGAGGGATAGTAAGGGAGAGAGAAAGGGAGAGATGGAGTTAAAAATTGCAATGAATTGTCTTTTCGTAAGACTAAAAACCTAAAAATAAATAAAATAAAATTCCTTTTTTACGTAATACAACTTAGGCACTAATAACCTAAAAATTAATTAAATTTTGACATGGGGTGAGTGTCATCTGTTGTGATAGATTCTCAAATTTCCATATTAATAACATATCTTGTGTTAGCATACTAACTACCAAAATTTGAACGCATCTTAATATAAAATTTGTGTAACTTTTTTAATGCTGATCTGATGGGCCAAGAAATGAAATACTAAAGCATGGAAAACGTAATGGCAAACATCAACATCCCAAACGTCAAACATTCCTGTAGATTTATAATCAGCTGATTATCCACATAACTACAAAAGTTGTATAATGTAAAAAAGTAATTTTATTATATTTATTTTATTTTTTAATTTAAACTAAATTACCTATTTCAGTTTTTTTGTAACTGTTTTATATTTCTTATTCAATTTTTTATTCATTTTTCCTCTGGCTTTCTTTCTTTTTTTGCTTTTCGGCTTTATTCTTCTTCTTCCTGCATTTCCTTCCATTTTTTTAGATGATGACATAATGAAGTTTTCGCATTTTTCGCAAACCTTTTCATTTTGGACTCAAAGGGAAATTTAATGTCACTCAAAGGAGAATTATATATATATACTTTGTTAACTTGTTGTTGGACTATTTTTTCTGGAATTGTATTGATTGGAGAACAATTTTTATCGTTTTCAACATGTACACAAGCAGCAGCCGTTGTTGTTTGACCTTCTTGTTTGTGTGAAGAATCAGAGAGAATTTTTTCAGAAATACCGAAGAATCCTTCAGCATAATGTTAACTCTCAAGGTGGTCTTCTTTTTTGTATAATTTTCACAATCAAAAACTAATTTTAAAATCTTCATTTAGTTGTGTATTATTGCCTTCAATATTTTTGTGTAGGGCTTCAAATCTTTTAATATTTTCTTCACCGATTCTTTGACAAAAAAATGGATAACTTATACTCATATTGTCATGTGAAGGAATTTGTGGAGTAAATCAGTCTGCAATGGTGGTTTACACATTGTGTTGTATATCATCCTGTTCTTTCTATCTACTAACTTGTGACAATGCAAGATGATAGGATCTTAAGCAGATAGGCAAATTATTGGTATGTCAGTTGCATAAAATCTTGATATGTCAACATACGAGATAATATAGTTATTGGTACTATCAGTGTATGATTATTTGACATGCCAAAATAATAATGCACAATATGCCATTAACTATATACAGTGAAAAGAATTTTTTTCATATATTGAGTTAATTAATGCGGGTACTTTTGAAACTTCAGTTATTTATTCATTTTCTGGTCGACAGTTATTGGGCACCCTCTATAAATGTGATTTATATCAAAGAAAGAATAAATAAATGTTTATATGAATAAATAACATTAAATATATAACGAAACTCATGTATCAAAAATTTCAATCGACTGTTGAAATTAACACATTACAAAAAGGGGTCTCTTATCCAAATCACAAGCATAAAAGCGGTACGCCTTAACTGTCAAACATGATGCACTATTGTAATTTTTGTCAACTGCATACTGACATCTAGCTTGGAAAGTAATTAACTTTATTGAAGATTTGACATTTATCAATTGTTAAAACAGAAATCTACTTGAGTTTTGTGAATGCGTCAGTTATTTTCTGTACTTTTTAATAAGGGTGCCAAAAAAAACTGTATAGTGCCAATCAACTATAGCCTTTCCTCTAGTTTTGGACAAATCTAGGTGTTACCACATACCTTTGGGCCAACTTAACGAATCATATTTCTTAAACCCTTCTTCCAACCAACCCAATCATTTTTCTGAAAATATTCCAACCCAACCCAACCCTCGAGTGGAATACATCCAGGATTCAGGATTTATTCCGTACGAAGACCAAGTTAAAAGGGACGAGGCCACGCGCTGTCTACTTTCGACCAAGCATGTGGATCTGGAACACAAAGTCGAACGGGAGAGGATTTATCGAATTTCCGAAGGAAACAGAAAGTGAAACTCTCTTGACATTCGTAACGGGAAAACCACTTATGCTGGATACGAAAGAGGTATCCTGTAACTCTGCGTCTTTGGACTCCGTACTAAGGCTTAAAGACCTCCCATTGCGTAACTAGTCTATAACTTAGGCGGGTAATTCCGATAGGCCTTGTGGCACACATGGAAGGTCTTTTGGCGAGTTTTTGTGTGCGAAAGACCTAATGCGATTGGAACTATACGAGTGTAATCGTCACGACCCGCGTTATGCAAGTATCACACATTAGCTGGGTATTTTAAATTATGTGACGCGACGGCCTGTTGCCGAGCACCGGGAGGTGAATCGGTGCATTAACGTGTACTCGGAAAGCGCCACTTAATCAAGGTACACGTGGCTGCTCACTGCTCAAAGACCTTGAGTGGCAATAAAATGCCACACGAACCATTCCTGCACTGCTTACATGTTAAGTTCGGGGCGGCGAAGGTTACTCTATGGAATGTACCCGAATCGGCATGCTTCTTAAAAGTAGCTGGAAGGAGAGGTAGGCCGATATAGTAGCGTCGAAGTGTGGTAACGGAGGTAGCCGATAACGACAGTTTCACCAAGCACCTTTTTGAATGAGCGTAAGAGCGTCGCCCTCTGTGGCGGTGTCTTCACAGAATCTAACATGCCTTAGGAGGAGGATGGCGAATGCGTGACACAGTGCCAGTGTGTCCGAATGTCAGGATTATCATATTTTATCTTGTATTTATAATTTATATACGTCGATAAGTAATAAATTTTGCCGAAAGATACCCTTCTTATTTCTTCAGCATATGTAACTTGCAGAAGATAAATAAATAAATTTAAGGTGAGTAATATGCCTGCGAAAATCACGATTATATATGAAGATAATGTGTAGGTTATGAGAATGTTTAAGAAAAACTAACAGAAGCGTTTATGGGTGTTCGCAAAAAGGGTTGCGAAAATAAGCGACACACTGACGGTGTCTTGTGCGTCTCGAGGGAAGACCAAAGGAAAATGCCTTTGGTGCACGGGTAGAACGCCGAAACCCGGCTGCGGATCCAGAAAGGAGCGGAGAGTGGGAGGATGGGCAACAAAGGGGAGGGGGTGCGGCCAGAGGGATGGGATGCGGCTAGAGGGGCGCGTTTCTACCAGGTCACCGCAACGGCAAGAGACGATACCCCGAGAAGAATGGAGCGGTGCATATCTGGATTGGCCATAGAACCACCGCTCTCTCCTACCTCTCCTCTGTTCAACCTCCTCTCCCTCCCACCTCCCCCCCCTCCTCTCCTCTCTCTCTCTCTCGCATTACGCATTCTGTCGACAGGGGACTCCGTGGCTGCTTTCAGGGGTCAGTTGGTGGTGGGATCTCAAAAGTAGTGCATGCAGCGTCTAGTGAATATTCCATCGAGATTTCATAGTTTGTTGGGGTTTCTGTTGAATTAATCACGGTCGGCTTGCCACAGGGATTTTACGTAAAGTTTTACATGCATCAGGGGACAGGCGGCTAAAACATTTTCTCTATTAAACAAATTAGGTATTTCCTTAAGATCTTGCATTCCGTAAATACGGTTTCCGATTATGTATTTGTTCAGATTAGTCCTCACTGCGCTAATTTATGTCTGTGAACGTGCATTACAACACTGCGTTAGTGGAGGAAGATTTTCAATTTCGCATCATATTCTAATTATTGCACTCGAATAAATGTGCAACATCTCACTATTAGCTCTACAAATTAAAAAGCGTTTGGATTAAATATAACAGATGTATAGAATACGACAAATGGAGGTTTCTATGAAGAAATAAATTGGAGGTAATAAAGAAGGAAATGCTAGCGCGAAATTAACAGAGAAAAATAAGATAATTTACGAAATATTGAGCGAGAAAATAAAAATATCAACTTCGGGCTCCTTAAAGATAAGAAAATCAAAAACATACTTTCATGTTCTAGAGTGATCACCAAGGTAATAAGAGAAGACACGCATACCAACTATTTAAAAACGACGGAAAAATCTTTTATGAGATGCTGCGGCCGGAACAGTGTCATTACCCACCGTCGCTTCGCTACTATCTCCTCCCTCCTTTTCCCCTCACCCCCTCCCCCTTTCCCCTCACCACCTTTCCCCTCACCCTCTTTCCCCTCACCCCCTTTCCCCTCACCCTCTTTCCCCTCACCCCCTTTCCCCTCACCCCCTTTCCCCTCATCCCTTTCCCACTACCCCCTTCCTCCTTCCGTCATTTATCCACGTCCAATTTGCGGCGCACTGCATCGCATGTGGCGACAACTCAATAAGACATCTCCGACCGATTCCCCGGGGTAATACAAAATAACACAACTCCATCCGCAATCCGTGAGCGAGGGCTAAAGGGAGAGAGGTATAGAGGGTGGCAGAGAGGGCGGAAATAGGGCAGAAAGAGTGCTTCGCCCCCCGCCGTCGCTAAGCACACTTTTCGGAGTCCATCTCCCTCGCAGCCGCCGCCGGGGATGTGGGTCACCACCCGCGACGGCCTACTCGATTCCGACGGCGTCTACCCCCCCCCCCCCTACCCCCCCCCCCCTCTCTCTCCCTCCATCCGGCCCCTCTTTCTCCTCCGTCTTCCATCACTCCGATGCTTCGCATAAACCGAAATCCGAGGAACCGAAAATCCGGTGCATGCGGAATAGGAAGAGTCGGCATCCGTTTGGGTCGCGGTACGAAGGGAATCGAACCCTGTGGCGTATTTATTCTGTGTCGAAGGTAGGCGAGAGAAGAGGCGGAAGGAAGGAGAAGAGGTATGGAAGGGAAGAGGGAGATAGATTAGAGGAAGGGAAGGGGGCGTTCCGAAAGGGGCCCTGAGTAGAGGAGGAGAGGAGGGTAAAGGAGCGGAAAGGGGATCTCCCGCGGCGAATGGATCGCCCTTACACCTAGCATGTTTGAACTTGCAGCGCGATCCGAGGACTCGTAAAATCCTTTTCTCCTTTCGCCACTTCTCTCACTCCCCCCCTTCCTCCCTCTCCTCCTCCCTTCCCTTCCCCTTCTTCTTCTTTCCCTCCCCCCTACACCTCCATTTTCTTCAGCTTCTCATTCACCCAATAGCATCTCTTTTCTCCCACCCATCAGGGTGCTGAGGAAACAAGACGAATATACTTAATATCTATATACTAAATATCCAATCTCAGTCGCGGTGACAATATTTGGATGGTTATTCGATAAAAATGCACAGTAAAATTATGGATTAGATTAAATATCTTGACGCAAGCGTTAGTGATTTCATTTTTTTTATTTAAGTCGGTTTTTATCTTGGTCACTATTTGGTTTCTGAAGCAATGGCATTTATTACAATAAATATATCCACTTGATGTTTGATCCACCATTCTGTTAGTACTTGCCTTAGTTTTCTTAGAAAAAATGAGACCGCCGACTTTAATGCATTTTTTATGCGAAATTTCTTTTGGCACACCTTATTTAACCGAGAATCTTTGGAGCTTTACCTATTTGTAAAACTGTACATGAGGCCATTTTATGTCATGATGCTGACCATGTAGAATCATCTGCAATAAAATGGTGCCCATTATGTGCATTTTTTACTCTCATGCTCCCATGACAGTTACAGTAAGAATAATGGATTTCTCATAGAAACTATAACAGTGATATACACTTACGTATGTATGATGGTAGACAGTAGATGTTCAAGTGGCAATTTAGACACCTGCTTCACTATTTATGTTTGAGCAAATGTTAAATAAAGGACAATTTCTAATAACAAATAACCCAATATAATATATGAGAAAACGTCAATGGAAAAATTTTATAAATTATAGTGATTATGAATAAATTGAAATGTATTGGATAAATCAAAATGATAAAAACTTCATTATGGCTCGATTCACGAAATCTATATTTGACGCATAAAAATAAAATTTAGAATTAAGCGTTAAGACGTTTTAACCCTCCAAACACACACTGGGGTCCCAGGGACCCCAGTATTTTGTTCCGGAGTTCGTGGAAGGTTAAGTTTGCATCCGGTGTATTTGGTACTTTTTATAAATTCAGTCGGTATCCCTGTCTGCCTTATCACGCGCACCTGAGCACTAGTGGTAATCTGACTGTTCACAGTAAATGTTCAAAATAGTGTTGAGGTCCATTGGACCCCAGTGTGCCAATCGTCTTACTCATTTCTATACAAATATTTTTTTTATCAGCTTTCATTTTTTGTTGTATCACATTCCACCTCTAATATGTGCCTGATTGTGTCTTTGTTTATTGTATTTAGTTTGGTTTTGATTTATATTATGTAATTATCATGCAATTGTGTCATCTCGGCTAAGTACTGAAGATGACCCGGAGTAAGAGTTTCTAGGAAGTGACGATACCGGTGATGATATGTATTATATAAAAACGCAGTAACCATAGGATAGTATCGACAAGGTTGATAGAGCCATTTTTAGAAAGACAACTCTAAAGTAGTACTACCCTTAGCAAAGGTATTCGAACTACAGTTCAGGAAATTTTAAAAATTGAATTTCAACTCCAAAGGATTGAAAGTTTGGATAGGAAGGTTCGATGTGCATTTTTCTGAAGGGAGAAAGATAGGAAAACCAAACAGTTCTGCATCAGCTGCTTACAGGCAATGTGCGATGAGCACAGGACGATGATTTGTAATGAATGCAGCAAGTAAAATTGGACGGTTTGGACTTAAAAATTAGAGATGTCCTACTATTATTATGGTCACCAAAGTTTTTGTCAGTCATATATCATGTTAAAGTATTAGGTTATAGTTTTTTTATTTACAAATTTAAATAATGTTTTACTACAAAATTCATTTTTAAAAAGATGAATTTTTTACACCTTAAAAATATTTGTAAAAAACAGTTTACGCTTAACGTATTATATACAAAAATAAATTAAATCAAAAAGAGTTAATACATTGATAATAAATATTTATTATTCCATTTAATATACTTGGGGTCCCACAGACCCCAGTGTGCCGTTCTTGTAACTGTAAATGAAGTGTGTGGTGGTTGGAGGGTTAAAAATATACCGTTAATATAAATATAGTTCAAAATTTACGATTGAGTCAAATCTTCTATTTTTTGTGCTCTAAATTGTACAATGGCAACGTTTACGTATATTATAAATGTATTAAAGTAATTTTCTAACCAAAACATTCCTAATCTCCTCTTACGACGGCTGAGAGATCGTTAAATGTTTATTTTTCCTTCCATTCCATTCTCCGTGTCGCTGGTATCCCGCAAGATGGACCACGAACCTAATGATTACGAAGAGTTGGAACCGTAAAACTTTTTATGTCTCTCTCGAGTGTCGGAAGCATCATTTCGAAGCGAGCCCAAAGGAACGCTCGCTGGTTTATTTTTTCCGGAGCCTGTAAAATTTCTTTTTCGCGGGCCACGGTTTCAAGATTTGTATTAAAGCAAATATTCCGAAACTTTAAAAAACTAAATAAACAATAATCTGTAGACCTCATGAGTCGACCTAATAAGAAATAGAATAATTGATGGACAATTTCTTACGTGAATTAAAATTTTATTTTTATTACCGCTTATAGTTTGGAACTTTTAATAAAATGAAAGATTTTAATAAAATCGTTTGAAATTACATAATACTATTCTCGCTATATTTTGAAAGCAGTTTATGCCGGTATCACGGAAGAAATTGGATAAAGGAATTCCGAAGAGATGGGAAAAAACGGATTACGGGAAATGAATATTAGATTTTTGAAAGCTGGAGTAACGTTCCAAAAATAAAATAATCAAGAATTAAATATTTTTCTTTAATATTATTTGTTTGCCGAATATGCTTGTTGTATTAGTACGAGTGCAGACCTCTGAAAGCAGTTGACGTAGACACGATTAAAAAATATAACTAATGATTAACGTTTCTTGGATTCGGCGTCATTTTATTAGATCTAGTATATCTTAAGGCATTTATAACAAACACGTGGCACTCATAATAAAAGAAAGAGTGATAGATGAAGCGATCCAATTACTCTTTTCACCGATTTATTTAAACCACCAATAATGGTATGAAGAATAAATAAAATCCACTCAACTAACTCCTTCACATTCTACAATTCCTTTTTCTACCTTTCAAGCTCTACGATTATCTCTGTCTTTCTCCTCATTTTCCTTCCTATATCTAAATTCTCTTACATTTCGTTTTCCTTTTCCCGGCCTCCCTCTACCTTTCACCCAATCTTAACCTCATTCTATACAACCTCCATTCGCATATCCGCGCTGCCTTTATCCGTCTTCTTCCTCCCTCCCTCATTCACTCCTACGCGGCACGTATTCGACTTGCTCACACGTGTACCCGTTCAAATGCACGCCGCTCTCCCCTCCCCTCGCCTGCACTCTCCTCCTACCCCCCTCCCTACGATCCACATACGAAAACTTCAATATACTTTCATTGCCGATCGCTTCCCCTTCCACCCTCTCCACTCTCTCTCCCTCTGCTGCCTCACGCCAAGCTCCTTAATCCCCTAGCTGACCCACGGTCGTGCATCCTCTGACCCTCCCCCTCCCTCTCCTCCCTTCCTTTCACCCCACCCACTAGCCTCCCGGCCTTCGCTCTCTAATCTGTTTAGCCCTCCACTCTCTCCTTTGTCTTTGAGCCGCCTCCGTCAAAGAGAGAGAGATAGAGAAAGGTGGTCCGAAGGGCATCTCCACTTCCATCCACGCCACTCCACCTTCTATAGCACGCCCTCCGACTCCAACCCCCTCCCTTACACCCTTCATCCGCCCTTTGTGTCTTCTTGGGGTTATTCCCATGGGAGACGATCCTCCGCTCCTCATAGGTTCCTCTTTCCGATCCTCTTTTTATTCCCCTACCTTCCTCCCACGACTACCCTCTACCTGCCTCCCGTTACCCTTCCCCCGTTACCCTTCCCCCGTTACCCTTCCCCCCCTACCTTCCCCTCCTTCTATATTCCTCTCTGCCCCGTTACTGCTTCTGTCTCCCTACCCCTTGCTCTTTTTCCTCCTCAAACTCGTATTCCTTCTCTTAAAGTAGTCCTTCAACACAGGAAATCTCTCTCCCCACTTTGATCCCCAGCTACCCTACCTTTCCCCCTCCTTATTCCCCCTTCCACACCTCTCATTATTTTTCCCCATTAGTTTTATCGTCGGCGGCCGCGACAGCGTCTTATTTTATTTTTTGGCGATTCATTTAGTATTTTTTCTACCCCCTCCCCCCCTCCCCCCCTCTTTCTCTCTCTCTCCTATCTCTCCCTCCCTCTCTCTCCCCCCTCCCTTTATCATGGCTTTATTTTAGATCTTTTTCCACAAATATGTAAATATTCCCACGTCGACTTTTCAGATCAAGCTATATGACTTTATCACTTATTTTTGTAGACATGCGAATATCTATATCTGAACTGTGTCATATAACGGAGGGTTAAATGTAGGAAGATGTTTCATATCGCCCACACGTTCGATTTGATGCGTTTAGCAATAGACGGATGACTTTTTTATTGAAAACGCCAATATTCGTGTGTTTCACTTTATTATACTTTCCAATATCTGCTCTGACTTGCAGCAAACTCTAAGAGTCCGCTTGGAGCAACCAACCATTTCATTCTGTTTACCATAAGGTAGGACTTACACTGAATAGTAATTGTAACATGCATGCCACTTTTGTCGTCATATATGAAGACATAATATTGTTGGTTACTCTTTGGATTTAATTCTCACAAATGCACAGATTCGTCTTCAACATCTACCAAAATATTGACGGTGTGAAGTCCGTATGTTCCGCAACTGGCATTCTGGATCGCCATTAGCATTCGAAAGATAACTGCGTAATTTCTTATTCCAAATTTTTTCTTCAGGTATTCATCTGAAAAACAGTTGATAGTTGCAATTGCTACTTAGGGACGTGACAAGCTTAAGTCTCAAAGAAGCTCAATACATTTTAAAGCGGTCGTTGCTCACATCGGTTGTAGTCAGGTGGATGACATTTTGAAAAAATCAAAAGAATTTTAGTATTACATAAATTTACGATGATTTAAAATTCGTAAGTATTATTATGTGTTATTCTTAATTATCAAAAGGTTACTTTAATTATTTCTTAAAATGGGACAGTGCTATTACAACCTTAAAATTTTAGAAAACCCGCCAAATATTTTAAAATTACCTATTATTTTCCTGCTAGATGGATGCTGTAGGGAGAGGCTATTGTTTCCGTTGTCTTGACACCACAGACGAACGGCAGAGCGAATCGAAGGCTTCTCCATGATTTACCCCTCCGACTCACCTGGCCATCCGTGAGTGCGCTCCTCTATCTTCCAAGGAACATAAGTTAGCCCGAACCAACGGTAAGCTGCCCTTACACCGTCATTTGTTTTGCAGCCGAGTTTGACGGCTCGATCTGCCGGCGCCCCCTGTTAAGCAAAGCACACATGCGTAAGGTTAACATCGTTCTGAGCGAGAGGGTACTTATTTGCAAGAGAATATTCGGTATTTGAAGGAGAGGGCCTGTATTCGGACGGGTATCAACGAGATATTTACCTCCGAAACGCCACGCGCAGTAACGCCATTTCCGGGAAGCAGACATCGACCAGAAAAGGGTTGGCGTGGTGCCACGTAGAGTTGAGTGAAGGAATCGAGAAAGGAGAAATCGTGGGTGAGTGTGAAGCAGGTGAGAAAGGGCAAAGTATAATTTTGAATGAATGGCTTCCATTATCTGTAACTTTTTTAACAACTGCTCGTTATAATTAAAGTTTGAGTGAATTTCTAGCATTATGACATTCGAAATTAGTTGTCATTCTTGATATTTTATCTGTACTTCATTAAAATATAAAAACTCATCGTAGTAACACATTAACTAAAACCGCTACATCCCTCACTGGATTTTTTCACTTCTATTTTTAATATGGATGAAAAGAGGAATGCCTTGCAGTTATGTATCATAATAACCAATATTTACGAGAGAATAGAAAACAGCAACGTTGCAACCGAATAGCAAATTTTGAGTTTTCAAATGCGTTCTTAGTTGTAAGGTAAAATATTCTGACGGCAGAAAAAAGCGAATGGTAATAGGCCGCATAAAATCAAAAATTGTTTTATTAATTATTACAAAGAGATCGCTTAATGCATGAACAGGAGGGATTTGTATTATACTTGCTTTACCACAAATTTGAAATTGGAAAAATAGAATAATCTAACAAACTCACGTCTTGTAATATGTCTGCATGCATTATATATTAGTTTCAAGTTAAAATAGTTTTTCTCTGATATTTTAATTAAAAGATGTGAAATATTAATATTTAAAGCTGCACAAAATCAGTTACCTATGAACAGAAGAGTTTACTTAGTGGTAGTAGAAGAAACTGAAGCACGTCTGTTAGTACATCACAGTATCTTTAACACTGAATTAAACACTGAAGTTTCTTTTTATTTTATGCAGGCTACGTAGCAACGAAAATACAAAATAAATAAAATTTAGACCAATTATTTGAAATTTATGCATTTAAAGGAAAATATAAGTAAATAGCACAATATGAAAGATAAAAATTCTAAAAATACAGAAAATAGTAAAATTTATTATATGTGTAAAGATTTGTTCTCTGCTGGAGCATCTAAATTGTGCAATGTTGTTAAGAAATGTGAAAGTAGAGGGCTTGAAATTGTTTTAGATGGTGTATATTGATTTAAGATATTTGCAAATTTATACAGAAAGGATCGGCAACATTTTATAAATATCTGAGTGTGCTCTTTCGAACATAGCGTGAAACTTTTTACAACCCGAGCATGTTCACCCGATCAATCTCTCGAGCGTTGGTCGCAGCCATAAACGATCACCAATATCATGGCGAATCGTAATATGTAGACAGTATGTTATGGCGTGGTGCTTCATCAAAATATTGTCAAGTCTTGCGCCATTTTATGTTACATCGACAATATAAATTGCAGATTGAAAGTAATTCGTTATTTATTTGTCTTCGTATTTGAATAAAATCGTTTAAATTTAAAGGGTATCTTCTTTTTGTCATACAACCATTAGTTATCAATCTTTTTTTTATCTTGTAGCTTCACCGTTTAAATGGTTTATACTAGCGTGGGCACTACCGGCACTACCGATTAGGCACGGCCGGTTCGGCGACCGACAATTCGGCGATGGAACTATTCGGAACCGGACAGTTCGGCGCCAACCGTGTTCCGCACGGCACAATTTCAATATATTTTGGAGGGAATGGCGTCATGATAATATTAATATTGCAACTGTTAAGTTACCTAACGAATCTATTACGTAGAAATAAAAATGACTATATTTAAAGGGAAATAGATTTAAATTAACTTTCGTGAGAAAAAGTACACGATAAAAATTATAAGACGAAAAATCATCGGATGATAGGCATAATGATTTTGCACAATTAATTAATTATATTAATGTTAATGTAATACAAATGTTACCGTTAAGTTAAATATTGTGAACGTTTTCTCACGAAAGTAAATTTGAAAGTTAATTCTTTAAAAATATAATCATTTTTATTTAAACAATATTGGTTCAATGAAGTCAAGTCGTCCTATAATTTCTATCGTGTACTTTTTCTCACGAAAGCTAATTTAAATCTATGTTCCTTTAAATACAGTCTTTTTCATTTCTACTTAATAGATTCGGTAACTTAATAGTTGCAATATTAATATTACCATGACGCCATTCCTCCCAAAAATTTATTGAAATTGTGCCGTGCAGAACACGTCTGGCGCCGAACTGTCCGGTGCTGAATAATCCCATCGCCGGTCCTGCCGAATCGGTCGTGCCGAACTGTCCTTTTCCGATACCAGCGTTGTCCAACCCGACATGTGTGGCGAATCGGCCAAAGAACGTTGGCGAATCGACTCCTTTCCTCAGATATATATGTATTTCTTTATTTAAATGGCCTCATGATTTCCTAGAAGCAACAATGATGCTTTTAAAGAAGAAGCCAAAGGCTATGCGTTTTAAAGGCCACAGAACAGTAATCCTACTGTCGCACGGGTCAAACATTATTACAGGAATATTCACTAAAATACCTAAGAATAATGCTGAAGAAATGGTAGAATAAGATGGACTTGTTTTCAGAGAAGGGCGAGGATCCTGAATTGCTGTCGGAGTAACTAGAATCACATCAGAAAGGCCAACATAGTAGATTCAAGATTGTTGCTTGTCTATCGTAGATTATCAGTAGGCATTTGATGAATTGGGTAATGACTATGGAAATATTAAAGGTTATAGGTGCTGGTTAGAAAGGGAGGAGACTAATCTGGAATCCATATGTGGATCAAGTTGTAAATGTCTGATTTTAAAAAGCTTATACCGTCGGTGTTAATAACAAGAGAAGATATAGATACTTAGGTAAAATATATTTGGAAAAAGGTTAACGTAAGAAGCGCAGAAGCGGACAGGATATTTCGAGATAGAGAGAAGAATTATAAAAGCAGAAACATATGCCTATGATAAAGTACTTATAGCACGAAAGGAAAATAAAATCGATAAAATGTTAAATAGACTGGTAATATGGTAGAAATGTGCCAAAACGAAATAAATATTCAGAAAAATCGAAGAGAATTCGAGCATCGAGAAAAGAAGAAAACTTGAGCATTAGTATCGGTGAAAACATTATTACGAGTTTCAGTTGGAAAATAAAAGTAATGAAAAAGATGAATTAAGGATTAAAAAGGAAAGGAAAGAAACTCCACCTCACGTGAAAAGCAAAGGAAGATAGTATATACGAAAGAAGTTGACAAAAATGCTGCGTGGAGTATCGCTTTGTATGAAGCAGAAATATGGGCACTTGGGAAGAATGATAAAAACATTTGTAAAATTTCTAAATATGGGAATAGAGAAGAATACTGAAAATGAATGGATAAATAGGACGGAAAGCGAGGAAATACTGAGTAGCATAGGAGAAAAACGAACAATTATAAAGAAGAAGCCAACGTTGCCGGATGACACACGATGATTAAAGGTGGCATAGAAGGAATACTTGAAGTAAAAAAATAAAGAGTAAGGATTACTGGAGTAGGTTGTTAAGCATGGACTCCCAATTAGGGTTACCAAGCCTCCCGGATTCGCTGGGAGTCTCCCGGAACAGGGCAATGTTCCATAAATTCTCCCGACTACCGGATTGATGTCTTTTTCTCCCGTTTTCACGTAACACGGTAATCGCCATGCGAGTTATAATACATATTTGGCCAAAAAAATGCTGTTGAAGAGTTGGCAACAACGGGCCGGGTGGGTCTCATGCATCTTCATTTTTAAATTTATTAGACGTGTGTACAATGCGTAATGCTGGAGTTGGGAGACAGCTCAACTAAGTTTAACGCAGCAGCGAAAAAGTATTGAGATTCGTGTTTAGAGCAGAGTACATGTATAATCCAATCAGAAAGTTAGACTACAGAAGAGATATCTATATTTGAATGATATTAGAAATGTTTTTAGTTCTTGCTCCAAGTCGGCAGACGTTTTGCGCAAGACTAGTGCCAAACGTAAATAAATTATAAAAACTATCGCCTTTAATATCCTGTCCTCTCACATCCAGGATTTTGGTTGGCACGCCAACCAAAGCATTTATCGTACTGATTTATTTCTGCAAAAACATATGTGTTATTTAGTTAACTATTGTAAACATTAGTTTTACGGTTACAAATTTCAATCTCTTATGTCTTGATCACGAATTTAATTTAATTGGCGCGCAAAGAAATGGAGGGCTTTTTGTGGCACGCGAGACGGAAAAGATTCGACAATTTCAGTAATATTGGCACGCGGGCAATAGAAGGTTCGCCATCACTGTTAGAGGGAATCATCCAAGATGGGAATATGAAGAATTGGCTGCCGTCTGTAAAGTACTGTAAAAATAAAATGAGATTAACTACTCGTTATACGTTTTCACATAAAAAATAATGAAATCATATATATTCGCTTAAGAGTTTTTTCAGCTTTAAGAAACTTCTCCTGGATTCTCCCGGAATTTCCGACTCATGAAGCGGAAATCTCCCGTAATCAACTCCACAAGAGTTGACAACCCTAATTCCCATACGCGCGCATACGACGAATACATAGCACGGTAAAACTTGTGCTGTGTTAGGCGAAAAAGGCATACACAACACTTTCGGAAGCGCATAAATGGTTTTATGGCCGTGACGTTGGTCTATGGAGACCTTGTCTAAGATTTTAATGGAAAATGCCGCTCTATGTGATTTTTGCTCGTTGTTAATAACTTTTTGCATTTACTTGGCTGCCACCTTCCTATCATGGAATATAGCGAGCACCGCTGTGCTCTTTGAAAGCCTAACTGTGCTCTTATGCGGTGCTTAAAACCCGGTTTCTTTTAACCAATAATTTAATTTTCTCGGTTTTCTTTCTAAACGTATCCAATAACATTTAGAATAACTCTGACGTTGGTTTGATTTCATTCGCGATCATAATTATTTCTTCAGAAGTATAGCGATGCTCGCTTCATATTCCAGCATACAACTTGGTGCTCGCCCGGACTATATGATGATATGACGAACCACTCCATAAACATTGCTAATAACAGTAGCGAATATATTTCCCCGCCTGATACGATCGCTAGTTTTTATCGATTCATCTTTTTGAATAACTTTGGATTCAGATCGTGATATGAACGGTTGACCAATGTTGTCTTCATTATAGATTCAATCACCTCTCTCAGAAAAGCATTTTTGCCTTTAAAAAATTCTACGGCGAGAAAAAATTGACGTTCAATGTACTTTTGGCCATTTCGAACGTTTCTGTACTCGCGCAAAATATTATAGTGTATTGTTGTTCTATTTGTAAATCCGCAATGGGTGTATTAAACAGCACTTCGCTCTATAAACGTTGTTTATTAACTAATGAAGTACATATTGTTTATATATGTATATTAGGAATAGTTGTGGGCCTATGATACTTCCATGTGGAACACCTGAGGCGACTTTAACCGAGTAGGAGGATTTCTTATCGATCAATACAAACTGTTCCCTATTAGAGAGGAAGTCTTTTATACAACTCACGATATTTAGCTCGGTGCTGTACTTTCCTATTCAATTCTTATTGGGTACTATAGTATATAGAACCTCTTTAAAGTCAATGAAAACGTCGTCAACCTGAGTGTTTTTCTCTCCGCATTGCAATAAACCATTCACGAACTGAACGAGCTCCGTTTCACATGTCCTACTTTTCCGAAACCATCTAAATAGCGCATAACAGTAAATCTACTATATTTTTCGATCTCGTGGGGCATCTCTCTAGCTGACACATCGAGTGTTTACCAATGGTTTCTATCAAAGCTTCGCGTGATTTACGCTCTGTACCACCGGGATCAAAGCAATTATGATTCCAGTCAATTGAAGATAGGTTGAAATCACCCTAATTATAATAGCCCTTTCTTTATTTTTCGAACTTAGCGATACCACTTTTCTCTCGAGATAATGAATAATTTCAAAAGTTGAATTAGGAGACCTATAAAAACCGCATATATTTACTATTTTAGAGTCGCTTCCTCCAACATTACACTAAATACTTCAACTTCGACGCCAGTTATCCTCAATGGAAAACTTTCGAATGCTTTGCTGTCTGCAATAAATACTCTACATCCCGACCGGATGCTACGATCTTTTCTAAGCAAAAGGAAAGATTGGGAGCGAGCATTCCTCTATGGAGGCGGAGTTTTCTCGGCTGAAAGTCCATCGGAAGATGCCGAATTAACCGAACTGAGGGCAATGGAAAGCCTTTACTCGTTGCTCTTTGAGATATAATTCACCTGAAATTACGTTCTAACGAGAGCAAAAAGTTTTCATATATATATATATTACATTTTTTTAAATGACGAAATTAAGAAGGGAAAATAAATGAAGTTAAAACTTCTATCGCTACACAATGCGTCTTTTTTTTAGGTCCGAATTTAAATGTCGTAAAATCTGAGACGTCATAATGAGGACGTCACGGGGCTAGCGCCACTTTTTGCCGTCGGCGAATGTCCGCCAGAGCCTTGGAGATGGGAGGGAAAAAAATTCAATGAATTTCCTAATTTTAAAGTTATTTTGTTTATTTAACGTATGAAATGAAATGTGTCATTTAAGAAGCTCATTTTTTCCGCAGAAAAAAACTTTTCCAAGAGAGTAAAAACAATGAAAGTGGCGTTGACAAAACCTTCTCGAAAGCGGTCATCTTCCTCTCTATCTCTCACCTCATTCCTCACTCAAAAGCTCTCGGCACAAAGCAATAAGCACAGCCTAATGAGAAATGAAGTTATTAATTGAGGAATGCGCCACACGGAATCCCAATCCAGAGGAGCGCTGCAGTCGCTGTCGTAGTCCTCAACACGTATACCGGTTTCGATCGCAAGCACGTGTAATCTTGTCTAAACCGGTTAAATTACAAGCGAAGCTTTCATATCACGATATCATTTAAGCGAATATAAATAACTAGCCTAAGTGCCCGTTGAATTTCAACGGGTTTAATGAATCTAAATTTTTGTCAATGTAACGTAAAAATCGCAAGATTAAAATTGTGCACTGTTTTAACCAACGAATATTTCTATATTATAAGTCTGTTTTAATTAATTAACTAAAATCTCACAGAAATTCCTTGTGAATAAAATAGTACCTTTCTATCTACTAAAATAGCCATTGTTATTAGTTTTAAATTGATTAGAGCATTAGGATTTCAATTTCATTAAATAAGGAAATTTCGGTTCCAAAAAATTGGTTCAATCTTCACTTGCCTCTGATAATACATTAAATAGATTTGTGAATATGATGTATCTCAATATCTTTATCGTCTGCTCAGCACTCTTGCCTTCTCATTTTCCGAAACAGCTACTTTCACCAGTTTTAAATCGATTTCAAACTTAGAAGAGAACTTGATTCAATTCAGCTAAAATAACCACATAAAAGACTTCTTATTCCAAAGAAAATCCTTTTATAATATGCAATGTTAACCTAGAATTTATTCTTTCTGAAAAGTGAATAAAAGTACCATGTACATATATTTCTTTCAACTAAAATACCCACTCTTAACAGATTTTAATGGATTAATGCATTAGCATTTCAATTTCATGAAATAAGCAGAATTCCGGTAAAAAAAATTTGTACAATCTTCAATTGCCTCTGATAATACTTTAAATAGATTTTGGAATAAAATGTACCATAATATCGTTTAGCGTCCGCTCACCATTCTGGACTTCTCAGTCTCCGAAACAACAACTTTCATTAATTTTAAATTGATTTTTGCTTTGAAATATATGTACTTGAGTGAATTCAGTACAACTTCCGCTTTACATACTGTAAATTCCAAAGTAACTCCTTTTATAGTAGGCAATGCTAGCCTAAAATTAATTCATTCTGTAAAGTAAATAAATAAAGTTCTTTCTTTAAAATATAATAGCCACTGTTTTTAGATTTAAATGGATTATAAGCCTTAGAACATACTCTGTATTAAATAAGTACCAAAATTCCTTTTATAAAAACAAATCAATTCATTAAAAGATCCACTGTTGTTTCCTCGAAAATTGCCTGTTAACAGTTTTAAATATCCTCTTAATTTTAATTGAATTTTAATTTATATTCGTTTCCAAACTTCGGCCATTTTTACGAAATTAATTCGAGGAATAACAATATAAATTCGTAAGCACGTATGGTTTACAAAGAATTTAATTTAAGAATGCTTTTTATTTCCAATTTTTCTTAAATGACACTGTTGATAATTAAAATTTTTTATATTTACGTTAATATACTTATTTTCCACAAAACAGGCCAATCTCTCCCCTTCCTTCCTCTCTCTCTCTCTCTCCCCCCTCCCCTCTCTCTCCCTCTCCCTCTCCCTCCCCCTCTCTCTCTCCCTCCCCCTCTCTCTCTCTCGCTCTCTCTGTCTCTCTCTCTCCCTCCCTCCCCTCCCTCTCTCTCTCTCCCCCTCTCTTATTGAAGCACTCGAGGCACGCTTATTCCCAGAAGGATGTATAGAGTAACAATGATAATGATCGACATAGCAACATCACGTTAAAATGGCGAGATTTTCACAAAATATGCAAATTAAACGTTTAACATGGAATATTTCGAACTGTGGGCGAAAAAAGACGAACGGAATAAGAAACTTTATAAATTTTTCTTCACTACTGGTTCAAATCCGAAGGTCGTCTGTTAATTTCTTCTAATTTTAATTTCCAAGTGAATAAAAGCCTGCAACTCGAAAAATCGCGTTTTACATGTTAAGTAATGGGAAATTGAAATGCCTCTCTCTTGGAGAGGAATCAAGAATTTTTTTCGCGATTTAAATTCCACCTCACCCGAAAAAGTGTTAATCAAGCATCCCTACCAAATTTCGAGTTTATATCATTATTATTTCTCGAGTTATTAGCGTTTGCATAGCGTGACCAACCAACCAACGGACGACGGCTATTATTATATAAAATTATAGCACCGAAGATAGGGTTCGTATCCCAATTATAAAAGCTTCTGCGTCATTTAATATCGAAATATGTGTATAATTTAAAATTTCCTGAAAATCTTAAAAAACAATTTTAATCATCGACAAGTTATGAAAAATATATCCGTCTTATTTTTTAAGTTCACGAATAATTTATTTATTATGGTTGATAATAATCAGTTTTTGTTCCACCAGAAACACTATGACGATCATTATAAAACAAAAATGAAATACGTTCGCATATAGTAGGAGTATATTATCACTTCACAGCAATTTCATAAATTAACTCCATGGATTTCGAGTTGTTTTTTATTGTATGCAAATAAATATCCTCTGTCAACTGTCAAATTCATGGCATTCAGATTCGTTTTATTCCAAAGTTGCAGAAAGTTTTTTCTCCGTTACTGTAATGATCTAGTTGTAATAACGATCCTGTTTAACTATATGTTTATGTTTTTTTATATTTGTATATTTTAATTCTGTGAAACTATTCGAGGAGTAAGCAAAGAGAAATCCTGTGATTTACATATTTGTATTTTTGCTTTTTTCCTTTATATATCGTTCGATTGCGTTGCTTTACATTTTAAGTAGAAACACTTATTTTGTGAAAGAAGGCTTGAAAATTTATGTTGTCTTCTTTTGTGTTCGTGCCAATAGTAAAGCCTACACTTTTCATTAGAAAACAAAAGATTTCTTACATCTTTGCCACCAAGGCAAGGCCGTGCATATTTGTGTATTTTAAATAACAGAGGTCAATGCAGACACCTTTTTGCAATGAATCGATGTAAATCATGGTTTATAATCCTATAAAAAATTGTTAAATAAAAGGAATCAATGGTTGCCATTAAAAATGATAACCTTGCATCTGTTCAAAATTATACGTTTCTGAATGAGAAGGGGGAATATTCATTTAATTAGCATATTATTTTAACACTTTCAATATTTAAAATGTGTTTTTTATTTAAAAAAAACGATTAACTGTATAACTTCATGAGATAGGTTATTTTCATTTAATATTAAATTTACTGATACCTGATGTAACATTAGGATGATTTTTAGTAAACACTACTGTTAAAAACGCTTAATACTTATTAGGCACCGAGGTACGAGAAATGTTTTGAAATTTTTCATATATGCAATTCTATTTGACACGTTTTTTTAAATCAGTAAACACTAAATAGACATATTTGTACTACCCTTCGTAAAAAGGTTTATTCTCCGCAGTAAGCGCTAAATATTAACAAAATAACTAAATCCCTATTTTGACGTACTTTAATCCTACCAATTGCGGAGCAATTAAATTATTATCGTTAATAATTTTGGTGAAAAAAATTCGATCGGTGATGCATAAAGATTGGAAAATTAAAACAGTCGAAGGATATTATTATTACTGACGAATGAAATAATAATAATTTTTCTATTGTATCGTGAATCTCTCTCCTGCGCTCCCTATTTAAAGAGTTACCCGTCTAATACAGGGAGAGAGAGAGAGAGGGCGTCGCCTTTAAAACGCCTTCCCCCTCCTCTCAAAAACCCTTTTCCCCCCGCGCTTCGTGCCTCACGTAATTGGATTCTTAGAAGCCCTTTGTCTTGCTGACCCTCGTTAAGAACTCATTAAATAAAAACAGCAGTCCTTGGTAACTCTTCTTGGCAAGTGTGTGTGTGTGTTCCTTCCGCGGCAATTGTTGGGATTCCGCTGCGAAAGCAGATTTAATAATTGATACGAGTGCCCTTTAAGAATAAATAAAGAACTATTCATCACTGCTTACGGAAAGGCACACACACACAAACAAACGCCCGCGCACGCACTCATAAGACTCTCAATTCAAGCGCAAGAGTTTTCCTTTTTTTTATACATGTCGGGTCATTTCGTAGAATCCTTCGAAACTAATTGAATTTATAGTGTCACGCTCAAATGGAAACATTTTTCAATTAATCCGACAAGGCGTAAGCAGATGAAAAAAAAACAATTAAATGGTCGTCTTATTATCGACGTAAATGACCTGTCGAATTCCTCCTTTCGTTTCTGCGTCTGATTCTTTTAATCTGACGTAGCCTGCCTTTCGCCACCTCAATAACTTTGATAGCATCGCTCGTTAAAAAAATACTAAACGTAAATCATGATTTACGTCATTTATCCATTCGCCAGCCAATTAGCATTGCTCGCGCCTTTGAAGAATATTTCACATTAATCCTTTTTTTTTGCGTAATTTCTTTTCTAAACGAGGCATGTCAAATTCTAATAGGTGTCATAGCGCATTTAAAGATATGACTATTATGGAAGGGCCGCGTAAGAATTAATTAATTGTTTAATGAGGGTCATATTTAGTAAAGATTGATTTTATTTAGAAGATTGGATGTCTTTTTTACCATTAAAAGTAACAATTTAGAAAACAAGTTGTTTGGACCATAGTAACAATGGCAAAAATACTGTGCCATATTTATAAAAAATTCAGCAATTATATAAAACCGTGAGCGCTTTAGTCGAGACAAATGAGCATTCGGGCTGCAGTCGGTCACAGAAAGAGACGCCCGTTTCATATGTCTGGTTTAAACGGCTTTTCTAACAACTTTTCTTGTTCTCAATACGAACAACAAAATACGACACCAGGATAAGATTGGCTTGCGTCTCTAGTGACACTCGTCATAATAAAGACGTTTTTACTCCTGCTTTGTATTTATTTATGGTACTTGAAGTTTCGGTATTTTAATCTATTTTTGCCTTAAAATAATGTTCGACATTATTCAGCGCGAGAAAAATATTTTTATTTTTGGATCTTCCTTCATTTACTTCTTCCCTATATGCTTTGTGTTTAGCGTAAATATTTCCCCACTTATCTCCAGCATTGTCTTTATAATGGTTTTTCCCACTTTTGGAATTTTAAACAGCGTAATTAGAAATTATGGCTCGCTTTATATTTACCTGGACTTGATCGCTAATGTTTTTCTTGAGAACAAATATTAAGGCAAACACGAGGGTTGTTCAAATTTGACGAGGGATTTATTTTTTAACCTTATATTTAATACAATGAGCTGGGGAGGTGTGTATATTATAATTATAATGTTAACAATACAAAAATATATAATATTTTGCTGCCATTGCAACACATGTCAAAACTAACAAAGATGTCGTTTGAATGTGTTTCTACTTCAGTGGAATAACGCAATATTATTAAATTTCTCTGTAAGGAAGATGCAAAAGGGACTTCAATTCTTCGGGGACTTCAAGTACAATATGGCGAATCCTGCCTGTTGTGGTATTCAGTGTTCGGTTGATATACATAAATCCTTCAAAAGTCCAGAAAACAAACGTTCCAGTATGGAGTGGAGAAACAAATTCTCCTGCGCCGAAAAAAATTCAAGACCATGTCATCCGCAAACAGCGTGATGGCCACTGTGTTTTGGGATGCTCAAGGCATTATTCATGTGGATTTTCTGGAAAAAGGCCGTACGATTAATGCTGCTCATTACTCATCGATCCAAAAAAACACTCTGAAACCATCTCTAAGGAAGAAACGACCAGGGTTTCTGTCCAAAGAAATTTGTTTTTTCCACGACAACGCCCAATTACATAAGGCTAACTTGACTATGAATACACTGGATGAACTCAGTTAGGAAGTTATTCCCCATCTTTCTTCTAGTCCGTATTTGTCTCCGTCTGACTTTCATCTGTTTGCACCGCTGAAAGAGCACTTAGGAGGCAATAAATTCAGTTCGAATTACGAGGTGAAAAATGCAGTCCTCAACTGGTGTCGACTTGAGGATTATTTTTATCAAAGAAAACTGTTCTGCTGGAAAATATTTTCAATCCCGTCCATCACAGAAAAATTATCTAAATGTATAGAACTCAACGACGATAATGTTGGTGATGTCTGGGCGTGATCGTATAATTTGATCATTAACGAGTGATAATGTATGTGTCACAATAAAATATTTTACCTCAGATACAAATCTAATCTGAGCCGGGTTGATTCCGATGAGGCTGTCTATCGCAAGGCCAAATTCCGAATGGGGATAGAACTGAATCCACACTAAAGCATTATCATTTTTATCCATTCTATGCGCGATTACGAAATTTCACAAATATTATTATTGTGCTTGGTAACTTTTACGATGTAAAAATTAATAAAATCCAGGTCAAATTTGAACGCGCCTCGTACTTCACGGCTACTAATATACATGATATATTTTCAGATAGTGCTCCCAAAAGTTTGATATTTCTTGTTTGAGGCCTAGACTAGTATGAAAATTAACACCTGTGTCCAGGGCTCTAGAAATCCGCTCGCCCAGTAGCCACTGGCGAGTTAACGGAGACCGGTGGCGAGTAAATTTTCAGCCTCTTTCAAGATGCATTTTAAATGTATTACGTTATTTCTTTACATAATTCACACAATATATTATTCAGCCAAGAAAAGACACACTGGAGGACATAAGAAGCCCTTATGTAACTAAACTAAATGTATTCTGTGTACATTCTAGATCCATCTAAAGGAAAGAGTGTTACTGTATAATAATGTGTAAGGTGTTGTAAGAATTGAAGAATACATTGTTTTTGTTTCATCATCATAACATTTAATTCTGAGGATTTTTTAAACATCACATATATAAATACATAAAACAGGCCGCAATACTATGAGCGAGCAAATATTTTTTGCGGCGAGTAAATTTAAGTTGTATTTCTGGGGCCCTGCCTGTGACACTGAAATAAGAAAACAATATTTATAGCCTCGAAAGCACAACTGGTCATATAAATTTCGCAGTTTTCTTTTGCGTGTGTCTCACGAGCGTGGAAGAGAAAAATTCGGATTAGGTGAGCTTCTCGTACTAGCCATCACAGTAGAAATCGCTCCAAACAACCAAACGAGAAATCCTTTTTACCGTGAAGCATTGCTATAATTGAGATTTTGCTCAAACTTATACCTTTCTCTACTATTAACAAACTCATAAATGCCATCAGGAATTGCCATTTATGTAACATTACGTAAATAGAAATACGTAGCACAAATCTGACTGTAAAATCAGCATAGACGCTATTGATAACCCAGGAAATATTTATTTGGTTGAATGATACATAAGACGATATCTTAGGGCGCCACAGGGAAAATTTTGAAAAAAACTGAAATTATCAGACAAACGTCTTCCAGGGACAAAATGCGAAAATCGTGGCACAAATATCAATATCAAATGGCTCAAGCCGCCACATCAATTATAATCACGCAAAGGTAAAGTAGGAAGAAAAGGAGAGAGGCTTATTACGAAATTATTTAAATAAAATTGAATTGAAGTATAGGACGAGTTTATCCGCTTACCTAAGTAGCTATTAAATAGTCTAAAATTATATCTCTTGAGTTGTAACTCTTAAGCTTGAAATTGATTTTTTTGTTGCTGCGTTAGTAATATCACATAGGCAAATAGGAATTACAATTCAGTTACAAATAAATTTTTATACCTTAAATGTATGTTAAAAATTCTTAATATTTACAACCAAGGGTATTAAGAAGTTACCTGAGTCTGAATAAAATATTTAAAATAGAGAAAATGCAAAAATAAATTAAACAGCACAAAATATTTTTAAATGTTTAGAACTTTTTAAGTCGCAAAAAGAGAAGGAATCGAAGAATCTCACTAATTACAAATTTGTAAGAAAGAGTTTCTAAAATTCATCTTCTGAAAGTTACATTGCTTGGTTATTATTTTTCAGCGAAATGAACTTGACTTAAGTCAGTCATTATTAAGTCGTACAACTTTTAGAAAGCGAATTTTTTTCACTTTTAGAAACTACTCCTTAGATATTTCGAATTCCTGAATAATTAGTAAGCTTATTCGATTTCTTACTTCATTTTTAGTCTTTTAAAGCATTTTAAAAGATGTTTAAAAAATATTTATTTTTTTTCTTATTTTTTCATGCATATTACAAACAACAGCGGCTCAATTACGCTTCCCTTCGTCTCTTTGCAAAGCATTTCGACGGCACTTGATTCAACTTCTTCAAGAATTGCTCGCTAGATAAATTAGGTAATCCAAATCCCTCGTCAATTGAGCAATATTTTAATTTTTTAATAATATTTTCGTGTGTGAAACTGTGTCGAATGCTTTACTAAAATCTAAAGGTAATCCATTTTCTCTTACTCCGTCCCCTGCTGCTTTCAAAATTTGCGAGTAAAACTGATGCTGTCGAGACCTTCCTCTTTGGAAATAATTCTTTTTTCTGTTCAGAGCACTTCTGACTTCTAGGAATCGCATTATTGAGCTACCGATAGCGTGCTTAAAATCATAACAGATAATGGATGACATTGATATCGGTCGATATTTTACTACTCTTAATTTAATTCCCGTTTTGTGCACCGGCGTAACGTAGGCTGCTTTTCATATTAAAGGAATTACCCTCTTCTCATTTAGCAACTTTTTTAGCATTATCGTTGGATAGTGAAACAAGTCATCCGCTTTCTCGTTTATGATGAATTCTGAAATGACTTCCGGTCAAGGTAATTTCCTAATACGAACCTGCTTTAACCAATTCGCAATTCTCTCATCAAATATTTCCTGTTCGTTCATTATTTTATAATCTACACGGGTATGAAGATCAATAGAATGGCCACTGTCGATGGAGAAACACTTTTCGAAGTGACGTTACAGTAGATTGGCCTAGGTAAAAGAGGTGCTCACACTTATCACCGCTTTAATTGGATAGTTTAGTAACTATGGACTGACCTCCCCGATCTTTGTTCACGTAGGACCAAAATTCTTAGAAATCCCTTTCAAGTGACTCAGAGTACGGTGTGTTGGCAATCGGCCAGACGATCAGGGAATTTTCTCATGTTTACCACCTGCAACTATCTTATGAAATCTCTAACATCTTGGACTTCTGAGACGTTAAATGGAGCGAAATAATAATTTTCTACGATTCACGTAAGAAGTGAGCACCATACGATTTTGCAATGTTCGCTGACGTCTACTTCCTCGAATTGGCTTCATAAACCAACAGCACCTCTGATTTTTCCCTCCGATATTTACGACACATCGCATAAACCAAAAGGCAAATCCCGTTCCAATTGGTTTCGTCCGACAGTTCCCAATACGACGTATAAAAAGTGGTTTTAACTAAATGTCAAAAGTCAACTTGTGTATTTTGAATTCAATGCAATTTTTCACGATAATTTTCGTATTTATTAATAATTTTTCTAATGATATTTTTGGTCTCCTTATTAAAACTGTAACACTCATTGTGATTTTAACAAAAATACTCGCTACCACTCTATTTTACTTTTTCTATATCTAGTAAAATAACAGTAATTCCGTCCTTGCTGCTAATATCGGAAACATTGAAAATCTGTGAAATGTGAAAATCATCGAATTGCGGAATCCAATCACAGATAAGGAGAAGAATCACTCAGTAAAAATTCTTAGGGGCACAACAGAAAGATTTATCCCTATTGGATTAATAGAAGCCGAGATATGACGTTTTACGTTTAAAGAGAAATAAAACCGTAAAATTGCTGAACGTTTTATGAGAAATATTATTAATTTTTCAAAGGCGTTTGATTAATAATATATGTTTTTAATTTATACATTTGTTATAATCAATATTACAATAGGCATAACAAAAAATTGTTCCTATTGGATTAATAGAAGCCGAAATATGACGTTTTAAGCTAAAACAGAAGTAAAAACGTCGATTACGGGACTTTTTAGATTCTCTTACTTTAATCAATTTTCCCAAATTTTTAGAAAACTAGCTATGCATTATCAGTTTCGGCGTAAAAATTTATTATGCTTGAGTAACATAATTTCACTTAAACGACATATCACGCGACGAGTTGACGGTATACCATAGAGACAATAATTTAAAAGTTTCATTATGGGTCTGTGGGATCTTGGCCACTATAATACTGCTGTATGTGTTATAGAGTGGGTCGTACACCTTCTCCGGAAACCCAACGCATGAAAAGAGGATTTTTTCAATTTTTAGTTTAAATGTTTATTCGTCGAGTATATAACACTTGCTTAGAAAGCAGCTTGGTCCTCGAAGTATACGATTTCCCAAATGATATTAATTCATCCCGTTGGAAAAGATTTTTTCCAATTTAAAAATTGTAGAAAATTAGTAAAAGATCAAATAGCGAGGATTTACTCTATTTATCTCTCATTACTTTAAAGAAATTCTAATATTCCACGTGAGCTTTCTCGTATCAAAAGTGTCCGAAGAAGAGTCCAGACACACATATCGCCATCTTCTCTCGAATCCACCTATCAGCTAGCGTCGCAATTATCCTTCCAGCGAACATCTCTACCATGCTACGAGAAAAATCTCAAAAGCAGCCCCGGTAAACATGATAAATGTTCTACTCTTGAGCCTTTAATAAGATTATCATTACGACGTAGGACACAGGCGAGAGAGGGCACGAACAAGTTGCTTCCTCGAGTCCCCTTCGCGTTCTTCCGCAGCCGCTGTGGAGGTGAGTGGAAGGAGGAAGGGGGAAAAACGATATTATGGGAGGGATTTCCACGCGGCATTTTCAGACTTTTATGGTCGCGAAATCGCGCAACTGTGTCAGGAAAATTTCTCCCTCTCTCTATCCTCTCGTTCTCTTTCCTCCGTCCATCTTTCTATCTCTCTCTCTCCTTCCTTCGTCTCTCTTTCCTCGCTCTCCCCTCTCTCCATCTCTCTTCTCCTTCTATCTCTCATACCTCGAACCATCTCTCTCACTCTCTCTCTCTCCTTTCTCTTTCCTCCCTCCATCTCTCTCTCTCCTTTCTTTCTCTCTCCCCCTCCATCTATCTATCTTTCCTCTCTTTCCTTCCCCCTCTCTCCTCTCCTCTCTCTCTCCTTTCTCCGTCCATCTCTCCCCTCCTCTCCTCCCCTCTCTCTCTCTCTTTCCTATCTCCCCTCTCTCTCTCTCTCTCTCTCTTCTCCCCTATCCCTCTTTCTCTCTTTAATATAGGATCTCGCTTTAATCCGTTTATGGTGTCCGTAGGAGTTCTTTTTTTTACCTTTCCCGTCCAGAAGAGCGTTTCCCCTTCTTATTTACTCAATTATCGAAGCTGTGTCCCCTTAGTTTTTATCGGCGCTGCGTTTTCCTCAATTACTGCCTCCGAATTGCCCCTCTTGACCTCTGCCACACTCTCCTCCACTGCACTAATCCGTCTGATCCTTTAGGCTCTTCCATGTTTTCTCGGACGCTTCTCACTTTACTTACTCCTCGATCGTTACCGCGCGGAATATATTCCAATTCTCTCGCTTATATCGTTCGGAATCCTTATAATATGTCGCTTTTTTTATTCTTGCGGAGATTCTTACCTTTATACTCTGGTAATCTAAGGTTAACGCCAATCGACCTCATTTCGAGTGTATTTATAGCTCCAAAAGAGCCTCTTAGCCATTCGGAGGTAGCGAAATAAAAATTTTTAATTGAAATCGCCAAATGAGTTTTCTGGCCTCAAACGAATCAATTATTTACAAAGCAAAATTTTTTCGAGACGTAATTGGTTCAACTTTCAAATGCATTTCCCCCACGTGGCACTACAAACAGTAATTTCGGTATCCATTGGGGAACTTTCCCGAGTTTTTTGGAGTGCTAAATCGGACGAACTACGCACAATGCAACGAATAGATCAGACAGCCAAGAAACCTTACATTTAGCTAAAGTGTGAGCCGTATTCTTATCAAAAAAAGTTGTGCTCATCTGACTCGCGAGTAGTATACATGATCGTGTGAGTGCATTATTTCGTGTGTGTATGCGCGCGTGCGTGAGCTTGCACTTCTCTTAACATCTTAAGCGGCGGACGGCGGAAAAAGAGCCGAAAAAGAAAACAAGATTCTCCTCTTATTAATATTCGTTCCCCCTACCTTTCCTCTTCTCCCTCCCCCTCTTTTTCCTCCTTTCCCCCTCCCTTTCTCGCTCTCCCTCCCCCCCTTCTTTCCCATACCGCTTTCCCCATCTGCTCCTCTCATCCCGCGGGAGGCCATTTCCCATTTAATTACCGTACTCCCTCCTCTTCTCCTCCCCCACTCCACGAATGATGATTGTCTCTCTCCGGCCGCTTAATAAAACGAAAACGAAAGCACGGAGATGGGATATTGAACTTTTCTTCTCCAGGATTATTTTGTGTAAACACGATATTTTGTTCTTTTTCCTCTCGGCCGTGGCTCCTTTCTCTCTCTCCCCCCCTCCCCCTCTCTCCCTCTCTCCCTCTCTCCTCCTCCCTCTGCTCATAATGCACCCACATTCAGCTCACCCCTTTCCACTCTAAACCGACTCCCCTCTCATCCAATATCATTCCGATGGCAATTCTCCAATTTCAAAAAGTTCTAATGGATTTTTGATGACATCTTCTCCTGAGAGAGAGAGTGTGTGAGAGAGAGAGAAAAAAGAAGAGATAAAGAAATCAGAAAAATTATAACAGACCCATCTTTCTCTTCAAAATGGCGTGCTTTGGGATTGCTCTTGGGCGATAATAAATAGTTTGGAACGGATTTTTATGTCTCCTTTGTATTCACTCTAAAAATACTAGCTATAGTAACTGATCGATAAAGAGTGCTTTAAAAACATTTCCACGGCGACGTCCTTCATCCATTGTACGCTAAATTTTCAATCTGTTTTGGCATTGAAGGCCTGAACTGCATATCAGAAAGGGCAAAAGAGTACAGCCTAAATTGCTGTTTATGTTTCATCGACTGGCAGAAGACTTTTGATAGAGTAAACTGAGTACTGCTGATGAGGATATTAAGGGATATAAGTGTAGACTGGAAAGACGGGAGACCAATCAGGAATCTATATGTGAATGAAGTTGTAAGATCAGGTTGGAGAATGCGTACACCAACGGAGTAAATATCGGTAGAGGAGTAAGACAGGGCTGTTGTCTATCGCCGATTCTATTCAATATATATGGAGAGAGGCTAATGCAGGAAGCGTTAGAAGGCACGGGAGATTTCAAAATCAGAGGAAGGATTATAAGAACAGTGAAATACGCAAGAAAGGAAAAGGAAATCCAGAAAATTATAAATAGACTACTTATAACAGGTAGAAAATGTGGTATGGAAATAAATACAGAAAAATCCAAGGTCATGCGAATACCAAGTAAAGAAGAAGAGAATTTGAATATAAGTATTGGAGGAAAGCCATTAGAACAAGTTTCAGATTATAAATACCTTGGAAGCATCATAGCGACAGAAGCAAAATGAGCCGATGAAATCAGACCTAGAATAACGAAAGAAAAATCCGCTTTCAGAAGAAAGAAACTCCTATTAACGGGAAATATAAAGGAGGATATCCGTTAGAAGTTAACAAAATGCTATGTATGGAGTATAGCATTGTGCGGGGCAAAAATATGGACGTTAAGGAAAAATGATATAAAAAGCTTGAATAGCTTCGAAATGTGGACATGGAGAAGAATGCTGAAGATAATATGGACAGATAGGGTGAAAACGAGGAAGTACTACGAAGAATAGGAGAGGAGCGAACGATTATACAGATTATCAGAAAGAGGAAGGCGAACTGGATTGGACATTACCTGAGGAGAGAGAGCATGATTGAAGAAGTGCTAGAAGGAAAACTGGATGGAAGAAAAGGTTTCAGCTTATAGACGACTTGAAAGGGAAAGGGAGCTATCAAGATGTTAAGAAGACTGCGGAAAATAGGAGTACATATTTGGAAAACCAGGTTTAACCATGATTAATCACGAACCTGGCTACGGACAGACTACCTATGATGATGATTGTCTGACTATAAATTTAGGTTGATTTTTTTCTGTACAAAAATATGTTTTCGTCTTTGATTAAATGAGCAGCTCATATATATTTGGTTTCAATGAGGATTTTTGTCAACCTTTTTACGCACATTTGTATTTTACGATTGCTATAAAGTACATATGTTTAGAAAAGTTCTTTGTTAGAAGCGTATACAATATGAATTGCTTAGCATTGTATTTCAATTATAGTAGTCTTAATTTAAAGATTTCGGGTTAAATTATAATTATATTAACGGATAATTATTTATTAAAACGCATTTCTAAACATTTATAGTTTATTTAATCAATCGATTGTCCAATCAAAACTTAATTTAGCAACACGGCAGTGTCGGACCACGACCAATGCAATTTAAATGCGTGCATGGTGCTTCGATCTCTTATTTCATTTCACATTTACGATATCGTCACTCCCGAAATTAGGATTCACTTCTCTTCTTGGCGTTTCGTGCGCCGTTTAATTAATTCCTATCGCAAAAAGACCGCAGCGCTAGAAAATGCACGCGTCCCTTTCCTCTCCGGTTGCCTCGATATAGAATTCACTTACGCTTCGCTTTGATGCTTGGCACGAAATTATACTACTGCTCCATTCGAACAATTACAGAGTGAAATAAAAAATCCGTTGCTCGGGAAAAGAACAAAGCATTTTAGAGGAACGTGTTTCAAAATTTAGAAAGAGAATAAAACACGCACGGAGATATTGCCAAGTGAACGAGTTCTCAAACGAAACTCGAAATCTTTTGTGTAGAAATACATCCGAAAAATATAAGCATTATTTGCAATATTTTTAAGGCATGGGTATTCAAATAGGAGAAAACTAGAATTTTAATTATTTAAATATTCTACTTCCATCATCAGCACACGTCAATAACAGGTTTATAATGGTTTATTTTCCAACGTTCTCTCGTTATTTTGACGTAAAAAAATATATTCGTTATACGCATGAATTTAAATTTATACCACAGCTTTTTATAGTTTTTCAGTTTTTATTAGTTTTCGGCAATTATTTTATGGTCTAAAAATGACTCTATGATCATCATAAATTTCGTCGTCGACAATATTTCTATATCTTCGTAAATTATCAATTCCTCCTTTACAAAGCTGCGCTCCTTCGTTACGACTGCGAGTTCGTCTTTACGGTGCACCGCGGTGGTGTGATACGAGTCAGGACGAATTAACAGATTCGGAATTTCGCCATCAGATGAATTACAAAAAGGAAAGTATCCATGAAAAAAGCGCCCGTCATTGAGATGCGTCATCATACACATCAAGGAGAAAAGCGAGACGTAATTTTTTCGTGAAAACGCCTCCGAAACAAATCCTTTTTAAGAATATGTGCCAATAGCAAGTGACGCCACACGCTCGCTCGTTCAACATTTAACGTGAACTAGGCATTAGGTAAACGCGGCAATTGCATGCACCGAATTAATCCGATAAAAGTAATTGTAGTATTTTTTAAAATAACAACGGATGTAATAGCGAAAACAATATATTTGGATAAGCTGAATAAAAAGCGTTCAGAATCCGCATAAAATTGGAGCTGAAGTCTGGTGAAGAAACATACGATTTATAAGAAAGTTACGTTAAAAACGCAGAAAGGGAAAAATTATTTTCAACTGTATAAGATGAGGCCTTTTGCCTCCTTGTCGTAGTATACAAGAATTTTTCCCGATGTACTCACGAATCCTATTTAATTTAATTTTTTGCTCTAAGCAACCCATAAAGTACCTAACGCTAAAGCAGTGAAGCAGAATTAACAGAGTGAGTAACTAAAAATTTTGAAACAATTCGCTCAAATGCGGCAGTTTAAAAAAGATTTCAGAGGCGATTCGAGAATTTAAGGAAAGTGCCAAGGAGCGACTTGTCGCCACAAAATATTCAAAGCGAATTCGTGGTACAGCTGTGGATCAACGCATGCTGTGAATGATGGACGTGGAGGAAAGGAATGGGTGTAGGGCAGGCATGTCAAAGTAGAAGAGGCGTCATGCCCGCATTACAGAAGAGCCACATAGGAACTACAACTGTTTAATGAGCGCCAGATTTGGTAAAAAACATTTTAACTAGCAAAATCCAATCTTTTCTTGCCATTAAAAACAACAATTTATAAAAACGCGTTGTTTAGGCTTTTGTAATATTCCCAAATGTCGTCTCCTTTTCATAAAAAATAAAGCATTTATATCAAATCATGAGCGCTTTAGTTGAGAAATAAATGAGCATTCGGGCCGCAGTTAGGCACAGAAAGGGCTAAATGCGGCTCGCCGGTTTGACATGTCTGGCTGTAGGGTATAAAAAGAATTGAATCGAAGTCTGATTTCGACTCGGATCACAAAGACCGACAATATTTCCAGTGGCTCATTTGCCGTCCTTTAGTATTTATGCTGCGCCATTAAAATGTCAGCTGGTAAATCAGTCAAGATATGATACTCGAATCAAGTCTGTATTTGTTACTAATCTTAATAGACACTCAGTTCCAGAATTAATTTTGTTACTTCGAGATTTTGATAAAGCGCATCACTAGAGAATTGGTTGTTTTGATCAAACAAATTTTAATGGAGTGCCATTCGTAAACAAATAAAAAAACAAACAATACGGAAGAAGCAAAATCATAATTTAAATAGCATTTAAGAATTTAAACTCCCAAACCGCTTCGGAAAAGCGGTTCGAAAGAGAATCATTTGAATAAAGAGTTTAAGTGTGTGACATACATCGAAATTAAACTCATTTTCCAATTTAAAATACATTATTGGAAATATAACACAGTAACGAAGATTGTTCCTGGAACTCCATCCCACACGATAGTATTCATTTAGTGATAAGTCACGCGGAAGTAGGATTCTTATTAATGCATGTAAGGAGGAATTAATTTCTGACATCTCCTTTAGCATAAATAACCATTGGTTATATTTCACATACAAAGAAACGAAAAATCTTCAATCTTTTCTCAAATAAAGCGAGTTGGCAATGATCGAGGAATTTACTTTATTTCGCCGCTGCTAGTGGAAATTAAGGAAGAAACATCTCATCTTTTTAAAACGGAAGCATTCCAAAAATTATGTTTTTGCCGTTCTCCAGGATACATTTTTCCATTATTGTGCCAACAACCACCATAGTTGCCGAGATTTTACTTTAGGAAAGGCCACTGATGAAAAATAATGAAAAACGTTTTTGTTTAATCTGAACATTTTTATATCCGATACAAATTTTTACTTTTCTTTAAGTATGAATAAAGTACACAAGCGGTACTTCTGCTCTAAAAAAAACTGAGCATTCGATCAAAAGGTCATGCATTATTTTCTCTGCTTCATAACTGTACTAAACAAATTGTTGGAAATGTCAGACACGATATGATATTAATAGAAAGGGTGAAATATTTTTTTAAAAAACACAAATGGATTCTATCTGCTTAATGCATAAATCCGAAATTTACCTGCAACACCTTATAATGGAAGGCTACTTTAATAATTTCCAGACATATATGAGGGTTTTTAATTAATCCTTATATAATCTGATTAACTCGGAAGTAGGATTTTTATAAATACATGTAAAGAGGAATTAATTTCTGGCATATCCTTTAGCAGATATAGCAAAAGCGGTTGAAGAATGTTTTAATGACTTTAAGCAATTCCAATAGGAAATTGAAGCTATGTTCTTTTATTCATACAGTCGACCATTTCACTGAATCTATTTTTAGTAATCTAATTTTATGTAATTAATTCTTTGAAGAGAGAGTGTAATTTTTATTATTGACATATAGATTCAAACGTGACAGCCAGAGACAAGAGGAACCATTTCATTAACTGTAGCTCGTTTAAATTTCCGAGACTCATTTTTCAATGTGACCTTACTTCAAAGATTTTTTCATAAGTTATCCGGTTAGCGTTAGCTAATCATAGTCACAACAGAAATAGAATGCATTTTCTTACTACCTCGATCTGTATAAACGTTAGTTTAAACAACCGCTTCGATATATTCTTGAAAACATGCAACATGTTGTTGAATTCATCAAAGATACAACAGACCGTTACATTACATAACTTAAATTAACTGATAAATTTAATTCTAGTTTGTTTGGGATTTTCCATATCTATTCCAAGATTAACCTATTTTCAAATATATGGAAAACTAGATCTCTTAATAAGTGAAGTTGTGGAGCCTTAAATATATCACCAAAAGAATCGATCGCACTCTGTGAAATTTAAAAAAAGAAAGACACTCGAAATAATTTGACATTTTTTTACATTACCAGTGCTCAGCCGCCATTCGCTCGCATTTAAAATAAAACTAACCTGTGGGACTGGAATTCTAGCGATATTTTTCTGGATTTTCCTGGCAAGCAATTTATAATAATAATTCACATAATTTCCCGGGTTTATTATTTCAAAAAAGCGGCAGCCGAAATAAAAACAAGAGAACTTTGGATGATTTAAAAAAAAATACGAATGTTCTCCCTTTAGTTAAAAACACGTCTCACAGAGGGGTCGGGGAAAGAGAGGCGAATGGTAAGGCGAAAAATTTTTCCCTAATGCGTCGCTGTTGACGTTAATCCGCTTTCGCGAACGACGGGGAGACAAAGTCCGCTAGAGGCGCGCTCTGGCGGCCACTCCACGAAGTTCGACCGCCGCATTTCCCAGCCCTCATCTCGCTCTCGCTCGCCGCCTTTGTCGGCAAGTTCTTTGAAGACTGAGTTAGCGAGGGTGCCGCGGAAAGAGAGACGGAGGACTGCACGACTGCCAGGGAAAATAGCAAAACAGCGAGGCAGATATGTATGTGTTTATGTATGTTTGTGTGTATATATCGATATATATATATATATATATAATTACCTTTCCTTTTCTTTAAGCATTTATACGCGCACACGCACGCACACACACACACTATATATAAAGGTGGCAGCAAGGTGTTGGAGGGAGCCCAGTGGACACTTACTTAAATTGGAGAGCCGCTGAAGAAACACGGAAAACACAAAATCACGAAAAAGACACTAAATGAAGCTTTCGGGCAGAGACCCTTCCTCAGCGACAGAGAGAAACGTACTCACCCTGCCTGAAACCTTCACTTTGTGTCTTTTTCGTGTTTTTATGTTTTCCGTGTTTCTTTAGCGGCTCTCCAAGTTAGGTAAGTGTCCACTGGGTTCCCTCCAACACCCTGTTGCCACCTTTCCTTTTCTTTAAGCATTTATATATGTATGCGTGTATGTATACACACACACACTTGTAGAAGAGGAAATGCAAAGAAAGATATCGAGGGCAACTAAGTGTTGTAGGACATCCCCAACACCCTGTTGCCACCTTTATTATTACCTTTCCTTTTCTTTAAGCATTTATATATGTATGCGTGTATGTATACACACACACACTTGTAGAAGAGGAAATGCAAAGAAAGATATCGAGGGCAACTAAGTGTTGAAGGACATCCAGTGAACACTTACCAGAAAGAGAGCCGCTGAAGTGTCGGAGAGACATTTGTGGACGTTGTATCTCTCCTGTACTGAGGAAGGATCAGCCCATTCTTCTTCATTCCTTCCTCGTAGCGTCGTAGTGCCTCAAGGCAGGTAGGGCACTGGCGGAAGGAGGCTGGGCGAGGACCACCACAATTTGCACACTTCGCCGCTTTAGTGCGCGGTATAGGGCAGTCCTTCCCTGTGTGCGGTCCGGAACACCTGAAGCAACGCGTGTCACATTTACACGCCATCGCTGGAGATTGAAGCAGGTCATGGGGCCTCTGCTTCCTCTGTGTTGATCAATGCAGACCTTCTTAATTGCCCCGATAGGTGGGGATTTTGCTGTCTTCTTCAAATTGGCGACGAATCGCACAATGGGAGTCTGCTTCCCGGTCTCCTCCACCGTCATCAGGCATACACCTCGCACGATGAAGCCTTTGCGAGCGAGGTCCGCCACGACGTCCTCCTTAGTGTAGTCGGACCCGATGTTGCGCAGGAGTAAGCGCACCCCCTGGACAGACTCGAGAGTGTGATGCTGGATGCCGGACGCATCCAGCACCTTAGTGGCCGCTCGATGGTGCTCTGGAGAGTGCATGATGGCTCGTGTTGATGCGCTTCGGACCTCAAATACTTCATCCCCGCAGAACATCTTCAGCTCCATGGCGAGTTTCTTGTGGGATACGATCCCGTACACCGTAATCGGTGTGGCGCGAATGTGTGACTTCACAACTTGTATTTATGCATCAGTATCTGTACACACATAAAAGTATATATTCATTTGCAGAACCAAAAGCAGGGCTGTGTGTGAGAAAAACCGCCTATGCTGTATAATAGGGTGAAGGAAGATTTAGGAATTTTTATGAATCACATTTAAGAGGATGGAAGGATAATTTAGGCTCGAAAACCCCAAAGAAACTATGGAGGGAGTCATATGGCGACAGTGCCATCTCGACAAACCGCTTCCATTCGAGGTGCACACAAGCGCCACTGCAGCGCTTACGCAAAGCGCAAACGAAGTGACGTGGATAGGGTGAGATGGTTAGAATGTGTGGATTGTTCTGAGAGATAGGTAGAGAGTGTAATGGAGAGAAGAAAAAGTCAGCCGAGGATGGAGAGAGATGTAAGAATTATTAATAAACACTTGTCCTCAATTATTAATTTTTCATTATTAATAAGTTATACGTTTTCCTGAATTTTGGTTTAAACTGTAGCCTGTCTTGTCTGTGTAGCATGTTTTAAGAGTAATCATGACTAAATTATATCAATTAGCCTAAAAAATTTAATCCGACGGAAATTGCACTAATTACGGTTTGAACTGATCAGAAACACTCTGCTGTAATTTCATTTAGATTCACTTACCACACAAGTGTTATTATTAGCAGGCATGAATAAATCTCGTCCAAATCTACGAGTCACTTCCAAAATTCAGCGGCCAGAATAGATTTCAATGCGATGCGATTTATAATTAGGATTATTCAAATCTGTATATGTAAACGTTTCGGAAAAAAGTGAAAAAATTCATTTTCCCATAAATAAGTTTTATTTTAATACTCAAACATTGATTTAAATATAATAAAAACGCTATTATTCTTTATTAAAACGCAAAAAAATATATCCTTCCTAACCAAGGTGTTTCCTAAAATTTTTCCATAGGCGTCATATCACCTAGGTACGTCTGTACAAGATACATGCAACGCAAAAATTATTATATACCTAGTAGCTCCATTGAAATGATAACATATAACAGAAAAATATAGTAGCCTCTATACTATTTTAGTCATAACCTCGAATATTCTTCCGTTTTGACATTTTATCTATTGGTGAATTTCCATTATTTTCACAAAAAAATTCGCTCTGTAAAATTTAATCCGTTCCGAAAATAACAACTTTTAAGGATTACCCGAAATAGGTTGAATAATCTGTAAACTATATGTCGTGTTTTACGCGAATGTAGTATTAGCTATAACAAAAGTATTAAAAATTCACCAAATGAAGCCACAATCTATGCTGCAAGCAAACGAACTTCTTGCGTCTTATACCACCACCCAAATTGGAGAAACTCAACGTAGTTTTTTTATCTTTTCCAACGATTCAAAAATTCTAAGGCACGAAAAGATTTTATAAAAAGTTTAATGCATATATGCTTGTGCGTTAACTAGATGGGGACTATAAAATCAATATTATGTCCAGAGGATGTGTTCGCAACAAAAAATATTCTCACCCTTGTACAAATGCGTCTCAGATGCAGATGCTTTCTGCTTGCGGATGAGTCAGCAATGACCTCTTGTTCGAACTCGGAGAAAATAAAATTCTTGCGCTTCTTAAAAAGCTCCGTGTTCGTGCTCGATCCAACTAAACGACGAAAAAAACAGAAAAGTTATATTCTGTGTACGTTTCATTTTCTAATGCGGATTTTCGCGTCTCTCCCTCTCACACCGCTTTTAACTCGTAATAAATCAAAATGAAGCCGCTTTAATATTAACTCGTTCTTGTGAACGTGCGTATTTTAACGTGCGCGTGATAGAATGAAGAGATTAAACGGAAAAATACTTCATCCTCACCTAGGAATTCGTTAATCGTGTGAAGTTACGCGCGTGACAAACTCTCCGCCCCAAAATTTCCTTTCACCCCCTCATCCCCAACACTCCCCCATTCCAGACCAGCGTAATACCACCCTCTTAGCCACCCCAATTCCCTCTTCTTAAGCGCGGCTTATTCCCGTAGAGGCAGAGAAGGGGGAGGGAAGATCGAAAGTGCCGGGGAGAGAGAGAGAGAGAAGAGAAGAGAGAGGGATGGAGCGTGGAATAGAGTGCAGAGCAGGTAATTACCCATTGGCCGACGTCAGACGGATTTTGAACCAACGGAGCCTAAAATTAAAATAAACAAGCCACGTAGGAGTTGGTTGGTATACATTAAAAAAATTCCCTGCGTGCTTCCTCTGCATCGCCGTTCCGAATTAACCCGGAATCATTCCACCCAATGAAGACGTGCCTCGTTTTGTTCTTCTTAATTGAATTTGGTGCTTCTGCGGCGGCGGCCCTTTAATTCTCGGCCGCTTGTCGAGAAACCTTGGAGGGAAGTTACCCCCACGGCACCCTCCTCACCCCACTTCACCCCCGTCGAATCGCGATCCATGAATCGGATATGGGAAAAGAGAGTCGTGACATCAAATGAGTTTATTGAGGATGGGCGCTCGTCCGAATCAGACATAGAGAAACCTATGAGAGGAAGGGATGTAGTGAGAGGGAGGGAGAGAGATAGTGAGAGGGAGTGAGAGGGAGGGAGAGAGAGGGAGTGAGAGAGAGGGAGGGAGAGAGAGGGAGGGAGAGGGAGGGTGTGAGAGAGAGAGGGAGTGAGAGGGAGGGAGGGAGAGAGGGAGAGGGAGGGAGTGATAGAGAGGGAGTGAGAGAGAGGGAGTGAGAGGGAGAGGAAGTGAGAGGGAGAAGGAGTGAGAGGGAGGGTGTGAGAGGGAGGGTGTGAGAGGGAGGGTGTGAGAGGGAGTGAGAGGGAGTGAGAGGGAGAGGGAGTGAGAGAGAGAGGGAGTGAGAGAGAGATAGTGAGATGGAGTGAGAGGGAGGGAGTGAGAGGGAGGGAGTGAGAGGGAGGGAGTGAGAGGGAGGGAGTGAGAGAGGGAGGGAGAGAGAGGGAGTGAGAGGGAGGGAGGGAGAGGGAGGGAGTGAGAGGGAGGGAGTGAGAGGGAGGGAGGGAGAGGGAGGGAGAAGGAGGGAGGAATTGAGAGGGAGGGTAAGACAGATAGGAAGGGAGAGAGAGAGAGGGAGAAAGAGGTGAGGCTCTTTTGCCAATTATCAGTCTAGCAACGACCACTCGTCCGTGAGAAAAAATTTCTCTGCTTCTCGAGGTATTTCTTTATGCCGCAGCAGTGCTGCTGAAGGTTTGTAGGCGAAATATTCGTAAAAAAATAATTTGGGGCGCCGCGTAGGATGAAGTTATAATGAATTAGCTTTCATGAAAAAGGAAAGGAAAAGCGAAAAAACCAGAGGAGTGTAACGCGCGTTTTCCCAACTCTCTCTCTCTCTCTTTAGCCAGGAACTTTCTCTCTATTTCACTTTTTCTCTAAATTTTCTTTTCCAAAGCCCGTTAAAATAAATGGCAAAGATCTCGGAAGAGGGAAAAGTAAGATAAGAAAAAGGGGATTAAGAGAGAAGAAAAAAAAAGTGGCGCACGGAATTTCGTGGGGGCTGGCCTAAGGAGCGGAATTTGGATAAATCCTTTATTTCTGGCATGATAAAGGAGTGGAAAGTGACTCGAATGAGAATAGTGATGCAACTGAAGGGAAAAAGCAGCGCCGATATATGACAGAGAAGTGAAAAAGAAGCGAAAGGTGACGATTGTCATATTGCAGCTGGAGAGAAGAAGGGAAATGCAATACTAGAATGATAGTGGGAAAACAGAGTTTTAGAGAATTATCTAGCTCGTGTCTTATGGCTGAGAGTAAATTCCAGAGCAAGCACTTATTTATCCAAAATTGAAAAATTTAAGCACTTGTCTTAGGCACCTCCAATGGCAATAACAAACTTATGAAAAACCCCCAAATTTCCGCTGAAAAGAAGCCGTCATCAGTGGTAAATAACCGCGGGTACATTGTTTAAAAAAACGGCTCTTATATAGCCAAATTGCGCTATGGCTTGTAGCGGATATTGAAGTTTTCTAAAAAATGTACTTAATTTTTAAATTTTGATACATAAATATGTTCTGGAATATGCAAGAGCAGTTACTGATTAGAGATCTGTGAAGACTAACGGTATTAAAACAGAAGTTAAAATAATTCCCTGCTTTGCAAAACTTCACGAGAGCCGTTTTTATTATGCTTTTATTTAATGGGAACGAATCGAAAGCGTTTCTGACTACTCGAATTTTCACGCTGACTGTTTATTTTTATTAAATTTTATATTAACTTCTATTTGATATTTGTTTATATTTCTGCTCTTCTTTTCAAATCCCAAAAGGAAAATATTCTAAAATCTTTTTTTTGGGAATTTCCGCTGAAGGCGGCTGCTTTGTAGCCGAAATACGCATCCGGTTTTTTATAAATTTGTTATAACTACTGGAGTAACCTGAGGCAAATATTTTTAAGTGATTGTTCTTGAACGCGTCAATATGATGCACTGATTTTTTTAAGACGAAATATTTGCATTATTTGACGAGAAAAATTTTTCTTCGTCAGGGTAACCCCATCGTTGCTGATTTGGCTAAATTACTTTCGTTGCATTGGATTAAACGGAAAAAGAGAAATATTCCGTGAATTTACACCTGTGACCACCGATTGTATAGTTTAATTAAAGAAGATGGATATATATATATATATATATATATATATATATATGTAATTAAGATGCTCCATTTGAAATGTGAATATTAGTTTTGTATTAAATTCATCATTGTCAAGTCTATGTCAAGCCTTCTCGAGTGAGATCACTTAATTGGAGAGATATTTCGGAACTAGAGAGCAATGAAGTCATATAGAATAATGTCTGTAATTGAAGTGCTTTGACAGATCTAGAAAGACTTCGGGCTTCACTGAAGTACAATGTAAATAATATAACCTAAGCTAATGTAAATAAAATTAAGCTAATGCATATTAAGGAATCACCTATATAAAAATTATTTACAAAAATTCTTCTTTATAACATCATTTGCTAAGTAATGTGCTGACGATGTATATACTCAGCTCAAGAAAACAATGCGTATATTCAAATCAAAAGTAGAACTCGAGTAATTTATGCCAAGTTATACTGTTAATTTGTCAGTACAATTCATTGGTATGTGGAATGTTCGTAAATACGAATTGTCCGTTTCTTGAATGTTCGTAAGTAGGGGTTCACCAGTACCAAAAAATAAACATTAATAGAGTTAGGTGGCTAATGGTGGAGATTTTTAAGCAGAGACGTTATTTGAGAAGGTCCTCGTCTTCCGTTCTTATCGAACATAAATGGGCAGATAAAAATTCCAGGATAATATTAGAAATCTAATGACCTTCGGTTGATTGACTAAAATGCTGTGCAGGAAGTTATATTATGTCGATATATACTTAATAATCCGCATTCACTTAACTGCAACGCTCGTTTATATAAAAAGGATTCAGAATTATTGCTTAATTATTTGCATCGTTAATTTGACGTATCGCCTTTTCATAATAGCTTACGGAGCGGTAAACGTGATTTCTCGGGCAATTCACTTCGAACAGATTTTAAAAAGAAGAGAGATTCAAATCGCTGTTTGTATTCTATCTAATGGCGCGCTCGGATTTATTCGTTTCTGCGGATCGTTTTTCCAGACACGAAATCAACATGACTTTATGACAAAATGATCATAGCCTACATACAGCCTCGCCTTAAATCTCTCCGTAACGTAGTGCGCTTTAGAAAAGTATTCTCAATATATTTGGTCGCGGCACACTATCAAAGATAACAGAATTTCACGGCATCACATCATTGAAACGAGGTTGTTTAATTTTTACACGCGGGCATCGCCTTATTTGAACGAACTAATTTCTCTATTTTAAATACTCTTTGATTTATTAGAGGTAAGATTATTGTCACCTCTTTTTTATGGCATTCGTATTTGACGAGAGATCGGAAGCTTCAGAACGGCATTAGCCAATCGAAGAGAAATGAAATTATGCACCAGTGATCTAACAATAGGGTATTACCAAATTCCAACGGTTCAATTATTCCGAATATAGAAGAAACTAAGATTGTTTAATGATTTTCTAGTGAAACATAATTTTTGGACAGACTTATTTAAAAAATATAAACCTTCATAACATATTCCGGGCAGGTGTTCATAAGCACAATTTTATAGGCTTTTCGATGGGTTTCAGGTTAAACTGAACATGTGTAGTTGTTGATTGAGTGGGTAGAGGGGGGGGGGGCGGAGAGCCATTAGTAATATTTTGTCGCGGGCTATTCTGCTCCTAGTTACGTCAATGTGATGCACTAAGCTTAGCCAGGACCGGCCCTAGAAATTGCGGAGCCCAATTAGAAAACTTTTGGCGCTGCCCCTACATCTAAAAGGCGTAGTTTCCTGCATCCTGAGAGCATCAGATGGCCTCTCATGAGATCACTTGGGTATGGATGGGACTAAAAAGAATCATCACCAATAGATAGTTTGGAGCCCCTACACCATTGTGCGGCCCCCTTAGCCGCGGGGCCCGATTGGGTCCAATAGATACAATTGGCCTAAGGCCGGCTCTGAGCTTAGCCCTATATCTTACTCCGTCCAAATACTGCGCTTCTGCGATATTTTGGAACCAAAGTCCAGAGGTAGAGGGATAAACAGCCCTCATCTCCCATATATACATTGTGGTAATTCGTAACAAACGATCATATATGCGCAACCAACTGCAAAATATATTCGAGTTGGAATGAATGAATGAAAGCGATTCATCGGCGCCATCTCAAATCCATCTCCAGCGAATCTTGAATATGGAAAATTAAACTTAGGCAATTATGCGAAATAAAATTAAACAATCTTAAACACAGAAAAACAATCATTCCGACGATACGAACGAATTTTACAGAAACTTTCGAAAGACAACAACCCTTTTAGGACGCACTGCGGAAATAAGCGTTGAGCGGCATGTTTAGAGGCAGTTGAATTAAACACAACGAGAAAAATATGTCTCCTATTCCGATTAACGTGTAAAAATATGTGATGTGGAAAAATGAAGGGCTTAGGCACTATAACGAGAAACATTTCATTTCTTTATTCTATAAGAGCTATTTAACAAACATTGTCATCAACAACTCCTCTCTCATGATATCTGTTAAATTTAAATATACCAAAATCGATATACTTGAATTATTTACTCTTTTGGCGTTGATTTCGACTAGCATATGCAAAATTCTGTTGTTTTAAACGCGAATAACATGCTTACAAAAAAAGGAACTTGTAGCTGGTTTATAAAAGCTGCATAGAATCGCATTCGCGCTGAAGTTCTTCTAACTTCCACGATTGCTTGGTTTTTACTTTTCTGGCTGCGAGACTCAAACAAAAGGAGAAAAGGGGTGCGGATGGGAAGGAAGAGTCAGTCCCTCACTCACTCTTGTAGGAAGGGTTGGAGTGGTGCGAGTGGATTGTCCGGTGAAATATTCAAGGCGCCATTACTAAATCAAGGAGTCGTTTCCGAGAGAGACGAATAGAAGGTCACGAGGCTTAAGGAGTGGAGGAGGGGGAGGCCTGGAGAAGGACTGGAGAAGGGCTGGAGGAAGGGATGGGTGCCAGCGCAGAGTGAAACAGGAGATGGGAGAATATGGTTGTTGGGGGAAAAGAAGGATCTTCCCTTTTCCATCCTCCTCCGTCATAACACACGTCTTTATCCGGCCACTTACTCGAGATTACATTCCAGCCACTTGTTCAAGGAAATGCTGGTTTAAGTCAGACATGGCGTTCATCAAAGTCTTGTTTGAACCTGCTTCGCATCCCAAACGTTTGATCAATCGAGTATAAAAAGCGAATTTGCTTCCGCGAGAGATGTACATTTTAATGTTAATGCCCTCGTCTACTTCCTTGCTGCGGTTGGCAAGGAAGCCTTACTCGTACGAAGAGAATTCACGCGGTTTAATTTACGTTACTGAAACGTAGGTAGGTTTGTTATAAAATGAGAAATATTAACATATTATTAGATAAATTGATGGAATGAATGATCAGAAGATCCTTGTGCGACATGCATAGCTGTAATGATGGGAAATGTGGAAACGTGAAAAAAATCTGCTATGACCGAGAATCGAACTCGGATCATCCGCTTGGCGGGCGGTTATTCTATCCCCATTAATAACCTCAGAAAATATTCTCGTTCTGAAACAGTATAATTAGCCTGCTACGGTATCCTTTTAGATGTTCTTTTTTAGGAATATTGACACCTTTTTTTATCGAAGGGTGAACAGATTTTTAAAAAACCGGTAAATTTATTACTACCTTTTTACAAAATCTTCTTGATCCTACGTCATGGGTAGAGACCCTGAACGTCACCTTGAAGAAACCCAAAAATTGTTGGTGTCCCTGATTATATCGCAAAACTGTTTATAATATCAATATTTTCATTAATCTTTATAACATCTGTATCTTTTCAGGCCATGAATGATCAGATAAAGTCGAGGTCACTATACTTTTTACTTAAAGGGCCACATCAGGGTTTAAATATCATTGTGCGGGCCACATGTGAACTTTCAAATGACGGACCGGGATTTGTGTAAATATAAATAGAGCAAGTTTTCAGATATTTCTCATTTTTTAACGTGTCGTACGCCTATATTAAAATTACATTACATCCACGAGCTTCAAATACCATTTATAGTTCATTGATAATATTTAATGGTACCTCCTGCTGAAAAATACACGAATATTCATGTCTTAAAGAAATTGATGGGGTAAGGCGGGTAGGATGGGATCACTGCGCGGACCAGATTTGTCCCTGAGCCGCACAAAACAAAACTCTCAACACTAGAGTTGTGGATTGAAAACTTTAGGTCGAGATCAAATCGTTTTTAAATCGATTTTTACGCTGTAATCTGCTCGTCCAATCATCCTACACTACCATTGTTGTGAGTACCTGGATCGTTGTGAAATTTTTATGTCGCATTTGATAGAACGATAATCATTCTGCTTAGGAAGTCGTCTCAGTAAAACGCTACGTCACGATTAAACTTTTATATCTGACGAACTCAGTTTGGATGTAAAACTCGTGCTCCGAGTACAACTCCATTCATTTGTCAAATTTCGATCACTATATTAATGGGTCGATAGAAAGAGATGGAACTTCCATCCAAGGGATGAGGTGAGAGCCGAGGAATCCCGATAGTAAAGAAACATTTCAATAAAACGTTTCTTATTTTGTCAAATTATTTTTCAAATCCGTATTTATTTTAAATTATTTATAAGCCTTTCCACTGGTTATTCGAGGGAAATCCAGTGTCATAGTTTTCTCTGTCCGCCCAAATGTGCAACATCACAATTATTCTCGGGAGACCTGTCAAATTGATAAACATTTCTACCATAATTTGAGTATCTCTGCAACATTATAGTGTCTCCGCTTGTTAGAAAGTTAACGGCCACCATTGTATAATTTATTACAGTAATTTGTTTCCCTTTACGTAAAAATAAGCATCAGTAATTTTTGCCGCTTCGAGCGTGTTCATTCAATCTTGATGCTCGACGTATTTGCATCCAGTTGGAGGCTCAAGACCACTAATTCAATCTTCAACACATAATTCGTAAAATGTTTGACGTATTTTAATGGCAGAAAGAAATCACCACATACTTGGACGGTGTGTCGAAATTCTAGGTCATACTTCGTTTGAATTATTGTTTTTTGTGCAATCCTTTTTACCAACTAGCATTCCACATGAACTAATCAAATGCTGTCGCATGGTGACAAAGCAGTTATACTGAGATAAGTGCTCTGCTCCATCAGAGATTCCTTGCCTCAGCACTCGTCTAACTAATCGCCACAAATTGAAAGTCTTCATAGATGGCGTAAAAAATTTGATAGATCGAACAAAATAAATCCTAATAATAAACGGGTGATATAGGATTGGCTCTTGTTAAATTAACTGCGGACTGTACGCTTGCTTATTTGCACAATTAAAACGGTGCACACCTCTTCATTAGTTAATATAAATATGATTTATTTAGCATAAGTTTCGCAACGTGCTAAGAAATTTAATGTGGTCAATTAACAAATACAGTGTGTTCATTCGTCGAAAGAGCATTTAGTAAAATGATGAATGAATGGAGGCAATCAGAATTTTTAGGTGTCATTCCTTTTTGCAACATGTCTACCCAACCCATAGCTCGCGGCGACATGTTACCCGTGAGATTACGTCCATGTTTCTCGCGAGGCGGATAATGTTCCAATTAATGAGAGAATGGAGCCATCAATTGCGATCTCCCGTCTATCTGCAGGGGATTAGTCAGTGCTCAAAAGCCTCACGGCCGAACGGCCAGCTTTGTGTTTCCATTAAGACTCTTTTATCCGTGTGTACTATAGGAAAATGTCTTTTTAGACATCTTAAATCGGGAAATAGATACGACGCGGCGCATACAAAGAAATAATTTGCTTCCATTGCAATAAAATTAGCTTGTTACATTAATTAACAAAATTTCAAAAGTACACGGGAGATCCTGTATCTCTTTGCACGTGATAAAACGCTAAAACATATTGTCCTTATTTGTAGCAGGAAAAATAATTCAACGTGGAAAGACACTTTATGGTCGTGAATTAACAGCGCATAAAAAATAACCAGAAAAAAAGACTCAAAATTTGATAAATTTAAAGGTTATTTATGAGAGCGAAAATCTATATTTGTTATGTATTTGTTATCTAAATTTTATCTAACAAATCAAAATAAGTGTTTTGTATAATGTAACTGAGTTAAATTTGAAAAATCTTATGATAATGTTACTTTAAATAAAGAATATTTTGCTGCAGTTGGAAACATTATATTCAGGAAATTAAAAAATATGCTATGCTAACAAAGAAGTATTACTTTCTAGTAACACAATAGCTATAAGAATCAAGTTCATGTTTACAGGTTTTGAAAATCCTTTGTTGCGCGATCTTCAGTTGTCTGTATCATTTTTCTCAAACCTCCAAACGAAGTTAAACTCATTTAATATTGAACTTCAATGGGAAAATAAAAGTATAATTGAAATAACCGGATCAGTTGATGCTTTTATGGAAGAACGCCATTATTGCATGAGTCAGCGTCGCAGAGCTATTTTCGTTATTTCCCTTCAAAAGAGGGCGGACGATTCATTATTTGGGCCGAATTCGATAAATTATGTAACGGCTTTGATAAAAGAGTTTGCCGCGCTCGTAGTATAAAGTATTTAGTGGCAATCATTTCTAATCCTTTTCAAGAAGATGATGTTAGAGGAACTTTCAGTCAAATTTTGTGCTTTAAAGCAAGATGCTAATTTTAAAAAATCTGATGTGGCCAACACATGACTTTCTCCATATTTGGGGTATAGATATTTAAATTAATATGAATAGTATTATAAGAAAATTATTATTTCGTATCGTACAAGAATACAGTTGTCGTTATTGCCGTAAGTTATATTTTGAATATGTTTACAGAATTCACCGCTACATGGTGGTGGCGCTGTATACTGCAAATTTAAAAATAAGCAAAATGGATGGTTTTACGAAAATTTGTTTCAAACAAAACTTGGAAGAAATATTATTCTCTACATCTTTGATCCTCACGAAGATTACCAATAACTACGTTTTTAAGGAGATATTTGACGGAAACCGAAAAGACCGCTTATTTATAAATAATTCCTAAGCAATAACTGCTATGGAAAATTGTTTGAAATAAAAGATGTAGGAAATTATATATTTTCTAAATTTTTTTTGTAATTGTCAATGTATACAATAATGATGTATTATCGGAGAAATATCGCAAAAACCGAATCGGGTTTCGAATAAACCTCGACTTCCGGTTAACCGTTATTGTCCAAAAACTAACCAGATCTTTGTGCTCATGCTAAAGTGTTATATATGAAGTTTGGTAACGATATGGCACGTACTTTTTGAGTTAGAGCGCCCACAATCACATACACACACAGACATAATTCCGAAAATAGTCTAAACTTGTTCTAGGGACCTCAAAACGTGTATTTCCGTTGAAATCTCGAAGTCGATTTTTTTCGTGATCACAACACTTTCTCTATACTACGTATGGAGAAAGTAAAAATACAGGGGATGTTGACCGCGCCTCGCTTTTTATAAAATCTTTTATATGCGTTCTTTCGATATTTATTTATTTATTCATTTATATATTTATTTATTTATTTATTTATTTTGGGGTAGACTATCTTTTGTTTCCTCATATCTCTTGAACGAATGATTGGATCGTAAAGACTGTTACATTGTTTGAAATCTTATGGCTTGCAGATGGTTATTAGCATAAAAACATTTTTGTAACTTATCTAGAAGTTAAACTGTGTATTTTCAAACTTTCTAAAGGTCTATTTGATTGCGGTGGCATTTTAGTAGCAAGAAATTGAACTACTGCATTCTTTGCCTCTACGTTAGAAATGAAAGCGGGAAATACGGATTTTAACGGGAGTTGTCATTTTGTCCAATATATGGCGAGAGAAGATATAACGCTTAATTGTACGAAAATTTTAGCCTATTTCTATTGTCATTTTATACCTCTATAATGTTCACTATTGGTTTAAAAATTTTGAACTTTTTCATAAACAATTAACAACTCATAATCGGTAAATGGTTCCTTTGGGAATGTATTTTTATTCCTCACGCTGCGGTAGATGGCTTCTGGGTAGAAAAGTATCTTCGAAATTTCAAAACTTGCGAAATGGGGTGCCGTGGCATAGTGGCGAGGGCGTTGTCCTGCTATGCTGAGCATACCCGTTGAAAACCTGCGATAGTTGCATTTTTTCAAGAGATCTTGCGGCCCCCTACTTACATGTTTAGAGGAGATCACGCGAAACAACGCTTCGTCCTTCGGAAGGGACATAAAACCGTTGGTCCTCCTTGGTGCTTTTCGAAAAGAGTAGGCTTATGCCGGTACCGGGTTTCTCTTCTTATTAGCTTTGTGATTTAAACTGACGAGCCTATTAGCGCTAGAGTCATATGAATTCACACAAATCACGAACTTTGACATCAATCATTGTAAAAAAGCGATTGAGGTAAATTATTTACTTTCGTTATTTTTCACTGAATGTTACTCATTTTCGGTCTTAAAAAATGAAAACCAGTAAGAATTTTAAAAAATCAAAAATAAAATCTTTTTGCTTTACAAGATAGGCGGCCTTAAAAGGATAAAACAAGAAAAATTTCAGATTATTTGCTCGTTATAAAAGATTTTGGTGTCATATTCTTTTCATTACTATTGCTTTACATATCATTTACGTAATAATCTCATTCTATAAGCTGGAATAAATGGAATCTGAATACAAAGTTAATAGCAAAAACATTTTTACTTTCTCATATACGAAGTATATTGAGAAAGTATTGTAATCACGAAAAAATTCGATCTGGAGATTTTCATGGAAATATTCGTTTTAGGAGTACCTGAGCCCGAAAAAGTGGTTTTCACAATTCCGTCTGTCTGTCTGTCCGTCCTATCTGTTCACGGCACTAGAGCCTAAACGGTAGAGAGAAAATGAATGAAATCTCATACTAGGCATTTTATCATACGGAATAGAAGCTATGAAGAAATTATTGAAATGCAGAATAATTAAGGGCCGTTTATTCTAGGCAATTTTATCAACAATTTTATTATCTCAAAAACAATACGATTTTGATCAAATTTCGTAGAGTTACTTGAGTTTACATCTGCAATTATACTACATAGTTCAAATTTCTCAAAATATGAATGAAAAGTCAAGTTAATTCCTTGAAAACTTTAATAACGATTGGATTTTCTAAAAAACGGATAATACGAATTTCATCAAATTTCGAATAGTTATTAAAATTGATGTTCAAAATGATTCTACATAGTTTATATTTTTCAAAAGATAACTAAACGACGCATTAGTATGTCAGAAAGTATGTACAATGTATATTGTACTGATTTTTATTGAAGCTCAACCTTGAAAACGTCCCATCAAAGAGAAATTATTACTTAAATGGTATGTAAAGCAACAGTAACGGAAAGGATATGACACCAAAATCTTTTATAACGAAAAAATAGTCTGAAATTTTTCTTGTTTTATCCTTGTAAAGCAAAGAGATTTTATTTTTTAATTCTTTTTTAATTCTTACTAGTTTGTCCACTGACCTCACAAGGTTGGACAAACCTCTTTGGCAAGAGCAATGTGTCGAGTTTAACAAATTTTAAAATTTAATTAAAAAATATGGACAATCTCAGGGAAACGCACTTCCGAGCTGTTTTTGGATAATTCGCATCATTAGCAATTATGTATTATAAACTGGAAAAAGTAGCTCATTCTACGTTTCAATATATTAGATACTCTATATGTCGAGAATTGCAGGTGCTGGAATAGATGGGTAAATAGGTCACGGATGCGCCATCAGTGTTACGTGTTGCCTCGAGTAGATTCCGCTGGCGTAATTGCTTCGCCCGCTATAATTAAGGCAATAGTAAATAAATAATGTCGCGGACGTGCTTAGAATCGTCTGAAAGCAGACGATTCCAAGGAGGGTGTGCAGATATACGATGAAGATGACGATTAAGTAGAAGTGCAGGAAAGTGCACCGATGCGCACGGAATGAATAAGGCAGAGACAAAAGAAGGGCGATGCGCGGCCAAAGAGAATTGCAGATGCGGGAAAGGGAAGCGGCGTGGGAGGGAAAGGGCGCAGAAGAAGAAAGCGAAGGACGCGCACGCGGTGTAATAATAATGCGTTGGGAGAAAGAGAGAGTGAGAGAAGGAGAGAGATATTCATGAGAGAGAATGCTAATGTTAAAGGGTAAAATTTCGGCGGAAAGGAGAGAGTAATGTTTTACGGCTGACCTGAAATAAAGACGTAGAGATACGCTCTTTGCAGGTTTTATCGACGCTTCCAAATATTTCCATACTACGAGAGGTAACGTTCCTCTATTCAACCCTTTGGAATGCATGTAATCGTGTAAGCAGCTGCAATAAAATGTCTCGCATCCATATGTCAGAACAGGCAGAACACATTGGGTGGTATAATCTCCTTTTTAGGATGTCTGGAATATTTTATTTGAAGATGTGTGCATCTTATCTTATATAATAAAATTGAATGTCAGTCCATCCGTGTGTTCCTTATACATTCCCACGCCCTTTGAGCTATCGGGACCAAACTTTGCAAATTGACTTCATATGATTCTACGAGTAACATAGGGTTCCAAAATCGACCCGGGTTCGATTCCAGGAGACAATTTTATTTTCCCATAAGTTTACACGGAATATTCGATTTGCAAGGTTTTTTTCCTTCATTCGTTAAAATCGTAAATATGGACCGATTTTCTTCCTTTTTGCTTTGTTTGACGGCTAAAACTCTATACTATCTTATTCTTGCAATTTTTACGTGTTACACGGTCGAATCATTCAGAAATACGCAATTGTTTTCGAAATTTTACGGATATTTCGTACTCTTTCCGGACGTTGTCAAGGCGACCGTAATTGTTGCTCCGATTCAATTAATGCCGATTAAACCTTCAAATAGGTGAAAGTGTGGCGTTATTCGCTTCAAACTGTTGTTTAAGCATCGAAATTAATGATGTATTGCAACGCACATAGTTGAGGATAATTATTCTGTTGACTGCGTATGGGAAGCGTTTATAACGACAATTCATCGTGTGTATGCTGGAATCTTACCTTTTAGTAAGTAAAACCTTTATATTATACATCTGTAATGCTTACTAATGCACATTTATAATACTCTCCATAGAAGTCACTCGACATAAGTTTGTGGTTGTGAATAAAACGTCTAATCTATAAAAGTTTTTCTAGGACACCAACATTTCCCCAGAAAGTGACAAATGTTTCTTTGGTTCGTAAATGACACACACACACACACCGAACAGCAATATATGGGGCATTTGCTGTAATTAGAAGGTAAGTATGCTTTATTAAAGATTCGATCCCATTTTGAATGTTCTTACAAGTTAAAATTCTTAAGATTTATGGATTACAGTTTAAAGGCGACTTTCTCTTGGTCACTTGGTTAGGTGCTTGGCATAACCCGGGCATCGCCGGGTACTTTCAGCAAGTTATATATATATATCGAAGGCAACTAGATGTTGAGTGATGCACAAACATACATACGGTCAGCTCCCGTTTTATATCTAAAATATATTGACGTTTCTGAAATGGGATATAGGAGGAGGAGGAGGAGGATACAAATTATAAGGCACTTCCACATGAAACAGAAAATTGAAATTTGGAAGGATTATAAGTTTTGGTCACGACCAGTGATGAGCTGTAACCGTTTGTTATTTTTTTCGGGATTTGCGATCCGTTTGTTAAACAAATATTTAAAAAAATAATTTTCATATTTTTATTCATTACTTATTACTTTATGCATATTAGCGATAGTGCGCAAACGTTTATGAAATGAACACAATATTTTATAGCGATTTTTATATTAGTTGAAAGTGAGCGAGGGAGGAAGCGAGGTTAACGCCGGGACTTCTCGATAGATGCGTCGCGTGCCCCCCGCGTAACCGTCGCTTCCTCCCTCGCTCACTTTCAACTAATATAAAAATCGCTATAAAATATTCTGTTCATTTCAGATTTATGAAATTGACTTATTCGTCATACAGAGCCCAAGATGAAGCCAACAATGTGCGTCGGATGTCTCACCACCGTATATTTGCGGAGATACGACGGTCTCATAAACTTAATTACACATCGTAAAAAAATTAATCTAGAAATTTAATATCTTGCTGGCATATTAATAAGAGTACGACTCACAAATTTTCAAAAGTTAGTTGCAATCCAACAAACCATTTAGTAATTATGAACCGGAAATTTACACCTTCCGTCTCAGAGCTCTAAAAATGGGCTCATTTTTCATTCTTTCCCCAAAAACGCCCCCTTCACAATGTTCACACAATGTTCAAAACTACTTTCATTAAACGCAGAATTAAACAGGCTATACGCTGATATGACCATAACTAAAAATCTTAGGAGCTGTTTTTGAGATACAGAGTCTCGAACTCGAGTCTACATACTTTTTCCGCCGATAGTAGGGCGTTTCTCGTCCGACATTAAAAATAAACATTAGAATAATACCTAAACTAAACTATTATACTAATACACTTTAACTAAAGCTAAAAATAACTGTATATTTGCAAGTATCACAAGGAAATTTCACTCTACTAAAGCGCGATGCTTATTCGTTCCCTGGACCCAAGTGACTTTCACATGCTACTGTGCATCCCCGTCCAGAGGCCATGAACGATGGCGACTATTATTTTAGTTTAAAAATAGTCACATGAATATAAGAACAATGAATTGCGCAATGTGTACATGTTTTATTATTCAAAATTAATCAGTTCGCAGCGAGACTTGTTCCTGCGCACTCTTGGCGTTCTCCACACTTGTAAATTATAGGTGTATTGAAAGCTTATGGCGTGCAAATGCGCGAACTATCACGTGATAAAGAGAAAGCCGTTTGGGAGGGGGAATCTTAACGGGGAAGTCGAGCATGTGAAGTTGCAGCTTACGCACACTATTCTCTCCCCCGCGCGGTTCGCGCTTCAAAAATGGATTCTTCCAAACTCAAATTCGTCTACTGAGCACCCGCCATAAGCTATCGACAGAGCTATACAGTTAGTAAAGTAGCACTCATCAGCTTTCGGATTTGGTAGTACTACGTGTGTCCACCTAACATGCTGGAATCACTGAAGTTACTTTCTGCTGCGTGTTTTGTGGAGTTCGGTAATTTTAATAATGTGCAAAAGTGCGAACTTAGTGTAATATGTTTTGAAGATTTATATAAAAATATATTCTATTTTCTTTTTTTTCAGCCATACATAAAAATGAAAAGACAAAGTACAATTTAGTCATTTATTAAAAGTAAGAAAGTAACTGTTTGTGATAACATAGGCAAGAACACATTAGGAAGGCAAACTACAGCTTCTGAAGTAATCAAACAGTCATCTTTAGCTATAGCTTCAGCATCTACATCCAACTTAGAAGAAAACTGTGATGCAGAATCATCTGCGGCAGACTCATCTAATATTCCTGATTGCTGGAATAAAAAGCAATTAGAACATTTTCAAGAAAAATATGTACATCTGGCCATCAAAAACAGAAAATTAGTTTATTCAGTATGTGCAAAAGCGTTGAATTTGGGAGAAGAAACCCCTAAATTCTATCATCTTTCAAAACAATGGATAAATAATGAAGTTGAATGCAATGGAAATTCAAAAGCATTAAGGCAGGCTTCTTTAAGAAAAAGATTGTCTGAACACTTTCCATCAGGTTCCCATTTGAAAGCTCTTCATATTGTAGGAGAAAGTGAAAAAGAAAAATACAGAATTTATTAAACAATATGAAGTAAAAAGAAGTTGACACAACTGTATACTTTGGTAAAAAGAAACAGACCAATGTCCGATATGGATGCAGTTTTACAGCTACAAAAACTAAACGAAGTAGACAGTGGCACCTGTTTGCATTCCCGATTTACAGCTGTTCGAATTGTTGAGCGTATGGCCAAGGAAATGAAATTATACTTCTTTAAGAAAATTATAAGTGAAAATGCAAAAATCAGCCATAGTTGATGAATGATCAACTATTGCTAGCAAAAGTGTTCTAATAATTTTCATTAAGTGTGAGTTGAACATGTGTGATGAACCAATTTTTATTTTCTTAGATCTTTTTGGATTGGAATCATCGAAGGCTGAAACAGAGTATGATGCTTTAATATTTTGTTTGGAAAACAGTGGATTCTCCAAAGACTATTCGACAAAAAAATTATTTGCCTTTTGTTCGGATGGTGCCAGTGTTATGCTAGATGTCAAATCTGGTGTAGCAAACTGGGTTTTACAAGATTTTCCGAATATAATTATCTGGCATTGTTTAAATCATAGACTGCAACTTGTGTTAGATGATAACATCAATGATGTACCAGAAATAAATAATTTTAAGTCTTTCCTGGATAAGATCTATTCCATTTATAACCAATCCAACAAAAATCAGTATGAATTAAAAGCTACTGCTGAAGATCTTGATATTGAAATTATTAAAATCGGAAGAATTCTTGGACCGAGATGGACAGCATGTAGTTTGCGCACTGCACTTGCTGTTTGGCGAGCATATCATGCTTTGTATTGCCATTTTTAATGCAAGCTACAGGAAATATTTTTTAAGGAATTCATCAAATCTTTCGAAAACACAGAACCACACCGATCTGTGCATTTAATTTCCTCTTCTTGCTACACCTTATTCTGTGTTGGTAGCGTAAACATCAAGGAGAAAAATACATGAAACAGCGTCTTACAATAAAAATATGTTCACTTTGATTCATTATCCTCCTTTCTAAATTATATGGAGAAATACATCATCATATATGTAATCTCCAACGTGGAGGAGCAATTGCGTGCGCTTCCGTGCCACACTAATTTTTAATACACTCGCACGTATATTTCATGAGAAAAAATGGCCATATAAATATCTACTGGGAAGTGTATTTAAATATTTGATCATACGACTGCGGCGTGGCTGCGATCAGAATTTATTAAGGTAAATGCAGCAGGGAAATACTCGCTTGTCTCTTTTTTACTGGAGGAAAATCGGAGTTTAATGTTCGCAAAAACATAAAATATGGCGTGAAAACGGAATACGCTATTCATTTATTCCGCGAGGCGAGTAATGGAGTGTAAACTTATTAATCATTCTCGATCCCTAAATGTTTGCCTCGAAAAAATATAACCAAAGTCGCCATTCTTTTGAAGATGCAACAAAACAATTACATACGTAGCTAATTTTTATAGAATTACAAAAAGCAGGTGCTTTTTTCCAACATAATTTTAAACAGATATTTTATGACATTTTTTTTTAATTTGAAATTTGCTGAAATCAACGAAATGTGCCAAAAGAACTTTAAATGTCATACACGCAAACTATTTAGATGAATTACACACCGTTGAACTACTTTACCTTTTGGATACCTATAAAATATTAACAATTTCTCGAGAAATCTACTTTAAAATAGGCAGTAAACTAAAGTTATACATTTGCAATATTCTAGATCATTTTTTATTGTTAGCAAATACAGATTATTCGGAAATAACTATATATAGAGATGCCACAGCAAAATTTATCGATAATACCATTACGTAACATCTGCATCGAATTATACATTTTTGGCGAAAACATTCTGGCTTATTTCATTTTACCATAGTAAAAATTTAACACAATTATCGAAATTCCCTCAAAATGTACAGCTAAAATAACTTAGAGTTTTCAAATATATAATATACCGTCATAATTTACCTCACGTTCTCCTTATAATACATATTAAAAATATTTATTAACTAAGTGTTAAGTTGTGCATAAATACATATATGTGGAGTTGAAAATTTGATTTAAAAGATGTTAAATAAATTAGTAACTATCAAATCTGCAGTAGTAAACTAGATGCGCATCACTTCTAAAAATATATTATAATATCCTTTAATTCCTGTAATATCTCTTATTTTCATAAATTCTCCGGTTCATCAAAATGTCTTATGTCGAAGAGACTTGTACGTATCATTCGCTAAAGCATAAAGGAGACATACATTTCAGACTTATTGACGTGTAAAATTATTATTAATTATGGAATTCTCACGAGAAAAACAATGATAGCATTCAGTGGCAAATGTTTCCAAAGAAACTGGTTCTTATATCAAATAAAAGAAAGTTTTTTATTATATATTTGTTTTCTAAACGTGCAATTTCTGATTTTCTTGCATCTTTGTAAGGTCTTTATCAAAGTGACGCTTGTAGATATGGAGATAATAAATCTGCATAAATCGAACACTCCGTCGAAGAAGCTGATATGAATATGAAAACTCTGTAAACTATGATGCTGCAAAAATCGTCGCACTGGAACAAATCTTTTGACGGAAATGTGATATTTAATAAGACAGAATGAACGAGGAAGATTTTGGGGAAATGTTTTTTTTAATACGATTTTCTAGTTTAGGCTGTAAAAACGTTTCTTAATTCTCTAAATGTTTTCCAATTATAGAGTTGATAACCTTCGAAAAACTGTCGAATAAACTTTTATGGCGATTTTCTTCGATGCAATATAAAAATATTGTTCACTCACGAAAGGGATATAGAGAAGATGAATGCGAAAGCGGAAGCAATGAAGGTTGGAAGGAAAAGAAAGGGAGAAAATAATGTAATGTAGGATATGGAGAGAGTCCGGAGGCTGTATAAAATATGAAATGAGAAAGGAATGGGAGAAAGACAGATAGAAAAGCAAGAATTAATGCAACGGGGGAAAAATTAAAGAGGAATGTAGAGTGAAGGAAGAAGAAGAGAGACGGAGAGAGAGAGAGACGAGGGAAATGAGAAAACAAAATTAAAGCGGGCTTACCGAGCTTAATTAAATATTTAGAGAAATTTGGAAGCAAAGCCCTTCGAGTTTTATCAGAATCCGAAAATATCTCTCTCCCAGCCGGTCGTTAATCAGAAGTTTCGCAAAAAAAAAGGAATGGGAAAGGGGGGAGGGGGGGGGGGAGGAAGAGTGGATTGGCTGATTGGCTTAACGGCGGCAGAGTGGTCAGCGACTGCTGGAGGTCATATTCGAAGCCACTGTCGAGCCGGGGAAAAATGAGAGAAAATAAACAAAGCGACGGGAGTCCCACGAGAGGAAAAGTAATGAGAGAGAGAGAAGGAGAAACGGAAGGGAAGAAAGAGAAATAGAGAGAGAGAGAGCTGGGGGAGAGAGCGAACTGCTTCATATTGGGTGAGCGTAGTGCTAACATATAGCTATTTGAACATATCTGGAAATGATCATTAACATATGCGGGTGTGAGTGTGGTTTGATCGATTCGTCTTTTATTTATTTATCTGTTTGTTCCTTTATGCATTTATTTATTTATTTGCCTACGTCCGTGTGCGTGTGTGGTTTACTTCATAAGTCGCGGGATTGTATATATGAATGCACGGTATGATGTTGGTGCGAGCGCTGACGTGCGCCGCTTCTTCATTATCCATTCGTCGGCAAAACTGAGAATGAAAACCACAGCTGCAGCAGCCTCTAGGAATAAAGGGAATTGGGTGAGAAAGGCTAAAAAAAACGGAAAATTTTCCGCCGCCTTAAATAAAAATGTATATATAGCACGTAAGCGCCGTGAGAGTGAGCGAAAAGGAGAAGAGAGAGGGAGAAAATAAAAGGAGAGAGAAATGAAAGTGAGTGCATGTGTGTGTGTGTGTGGTTTTGTTAGAGAAAAATTCATTAAGTGCCGCCTGTGGGGGGCATTTGTTTCTGTTAGCACTCGTGCCCTTCGTAGCCATGGTAATGAGAGAAATGCCTCGCAACGAGTGCGGTTAAAAAAAAGTTCTTTGAGTGGAATAGGAAAAGGGCGGAGCGGAAGAGAGAATTGGAGTATAAAAAATGAAGAGTTGAATGGCATCGATGTTGCTTGGAGACACGCGGCGGCGCTTCGATCGACGCCATTCGTCGAATTCCAAAGCGAGTGTCGTCCTCGCGAGAAGACACACGCGGTCCCATAATGCGCAATGCGGACGCGTAATTGCTCGCTCCGATCCCACGTGCTGCGGTTTGTTTTCTCCTTTTTATATATAGAAGTTTTCGTTAATATTAATATAGAACGAGGCGAATAAAATTGATTGGCTTATATAAAATAAATCCCTGGGTTAATTAGGTGTAACTTTATTAAATCGACGTCTATTTCGGCAAATAAAAGTGGAAAAACTACTAAGTTTAGGGAAATATAGTTTATTACATAAAAATATAATATTACAAAGTTTACAAGGTTTACAGTACGATAGGAAACAAAAGAGAAAACAAACAAGCTGCTGGAGTATAACTTTTATAATTTTGAAGGTTTGAAAGGAATTTAAAATAGAAACAGATGACTTTTTGTTCTTATATTAGTGTTTAGCAAAAGAGAATATTAGCTACATAAATTTTCTTTGTCTATTCGTAATGCGAATACAAAAGCATTCATTAATTTTATTTATGAAATAATTTCTGCATTCCTCATAACCACCTTAGAAAGTAGAATCGAATTTTGGATCCTTGCGTTTCAATGTTGATTATTATCTTGCACATTTTCTTGATTTTGCTGGTTTGGGTTTGCTGTTTGTGTTTTAAGGAAATTTTAAAACGAGTAAACCAACCCAAACAGGACAAATAAAGAATATGTGCATTTAATTTTCATCAATGTTTTTCGCAGCCTGGTTGTTCGATGATATTGTCAGCTTTCGATTTTAGTTGCTTCCGGAACATGATGGGACCGACGTTTCGCGACCGTTGCAGGTAGCTTCTTCAGGGCGAAGTGAATTTGCAAGAAAATTGGCCACGTACATATAGTCAAAAAGTGTCGTCCCCCATCCCCAGCCGTTGGTTACAGGAGAGTCCACATTCCCCCGCCTTCTGTCTTGTAGTCCTCCTGCCAACTGAGGCCTTCCTGCTGGTTTTGCTACGTCGACGACACTTTCGTCATTTGGCCCCATGGAAGGGAGACTCTCGAGAACTTCAAAGGTGAATTAAATAACATCCACCCTTCCATCCAATTTACGATGGAGATCGAGGAGAATGGTTGTTTACCATTCCTATAAGTGCTAGTGAAGAGAGGATCCAAGGGCGAATTAATCCACACGGTTTACCGGTATCACCACGCGGCCTCTCACCACCATCCGCTGCAGAAGCCTTGCTCTCATTAAGACCCTCATCCACCGGGCAAAGATTGTCTCAGAACCGGCATCGCTTACGGCTGAAGAAGCCCACATAACCAAAGCTCTCATGGACAACGGATACACCGAATCCTTAATAAGGAGAAACATAGTCTCCAAAAAGAAACTAACACCGGAAGAGCGACTCATACCCTTAGCGTACGCCATAATTCCCTAGATTACTGGTATATCGGAGAGGATTGCGCGGATTAAAATTAAGGAAAATCTGCCATCGGCCAAAGATCGGCTCCACCCTTTAAACACCGAAGGGATTTATGAGGTTCCGTGTACCTGTGGAAAAGTGTATGTTGGGCAAACAGGTCGCTCGATCGAGTGTTGATTAAAGGAACACCTCAGAGCGTTGAAAAACATGCAGTGTAAGGAATCAGCGATTGCGGAACACTGCAGATTAAGAAAGGAGCATCATATCAGAATGGAGGACGCCAAGGTTCTCGTGAGGGAAAAGTTTTACTTTCCCCGTTTAATCCGGGAAGCCGCTGAAATAGAAAAACGGCCTAAAAATTTCAACAGAGAAGACGGCTGGAAATTAAGCCTAACGTGGAAACGTTTGTTCCAACGGTCAGGAGAAAAGAAGGCGAGCGCCAATAGAATCGGTGAAAGGAACTTCGACTACAAGAGAAAAGACGGGGGGAGGGGGGACCCCCCTGTAACCAATGGCTGAGGACGGGGGACGAAACTTTTTGGCTATATATACGTGGCCAATACCATGACCAGGAAAACTTGAAAAATAGCCGACGATATCTGAAAATACGGCACGGACACTATGTCATCGGACGCCACGGCGCTAGATATGTGTAAATGCATTGAAGATACATTGGACAATAATAGCTTCACGGTGCCATCAAGAACAGCACCGTGAAGTTTTATTAACTTATCTATTTCAATGCACAAAACTCGGGAAATCTGGGGGGGGGGGATTTGGAGTCTCTTTGGTGGTATACATTTCTGAGGCAGGTCAATGTTTGTTGGGTGGCATAAAAGCAGGGGCGGCAGATACCTGTTTGGTGTTATATACTTCAGGGCCAATCAGTGTAAGTTTGGGGCATAATATCAGGGGCTTTGGTATTTTTGGTGGTATATATTCCAGGGGCGGATCAGTGTTTGTTGGGTGGCATAAAATCAGGGGCGGTAGTTGCATGTTTGGTGGTATATCTTTCAGGGGCAGCCTGTGTAATTTTGGTGGCATAAATTCAGGGGCATTAGGTGCATGTTCGGTGGTATAGATTTTAGAAGCAGCCTAATGTAACTTGATGATCTGAAAGCGGGAACATTTGGCATAATTTAGTTAGTGTAGGCGTCAGAGTGAAAATAGAGTGAGATGTAGGGTTGACACCTTTCCCGAAAGCAGGCGTATGCAGATACGTCTCTCCAGACTCCAGACGGACCTTGCTTGGGAGGCCGAAATCTCCAGGAAATTAGTAATCTTCAGATTCATTCTTCTGTTTACGTAATTAAGGTATTAAAACTTTAGTCTAGCCAATAGATTTGATTGAAATTTATGAATTCATAATGTAAGAATGTATAATTTTACACATCATCGCACCGACGATAACTCACGTGCCTCTCAACGGGGGTGTCGGATGTAAACCTGCCTACAAACATTTATTTATTTTATTTCTTGATCCTTCTTAATCAATGATAAAGAAATTTCTTTTTAATTTGTATCATGGGTTGTCACTTTTATGCGAGTACCACCAATACAACGGATTTTTCAGCCTGGTTATTATAAAAATATTTGTAAATTTTATCTCGCGAAAGAAGACAGGTTGGCTTGGGAAAGTCTTCCTTATACAGATCTTGCAGAAAATGCAATTAATCTAGCTATACCTGTAAATACGGTGTATTCTTTTTTACTGCGGGTATGGCCACTAGAAGGAAGCCTTCCGTGAGAAATCATAGCGAACGTTTGCACTCCTCGTTCCAGTGTCAGAAATCGAGTCAATATATATTTTAGCGTAAATAAGAGTCTATGCAGTAAGTATTCCGTTTAGCTACTATTGAATTATTTTTATTTTTAACATGCTAAAAGAGTAGACACAGTATAAAATTACTGATGTGGCAACCTAGTTTGTGCAGTTGGCGCTCTCTCGTTTCGGTGTTCATAAGCCAAGTCAATTTATATTCTGGCAAGCCGATGTACAGTATTATCACAACATAATTCAGGTTGAATCCTCATTATATGTTTACTAATAAACAAATAACCAATGTTTTGTCGCTCAGATTATTTGCCTTTTTCGGCTAAGAAAAATCTCAAGGAACTGACTCCGAAGGTGGAAATCTCCCGGAATTAACCCATCATAAGGCCGTAATCCTGGGTATACCGGTATCGCATTCCCTAGTATGAAGATATTTTGAAACAGATCGGCCTACCAAATAGGAATAAGAAACTCATATTTCTAAAAATGGTGGAAAAACCACTGATGGGGTTCTGAATGAAGAAAATAATCTAATCGATCCCAAATAAAATTTCAAAATATTTTTCTTTATTTTTTACTGGGTGTAGCGATAAATTCTTTAGAAGGAAGATTTTAAAGCTTAAATAATCAGTAAAATATTTCAAATGTTATACCATATATACAATGTTTAAAAATATGGACTTGGATGTGCTTATGAAAAAATGCAGCTATATCTAAATTGTTCTAACCGTTTCCCCAAGGGGTACGCGAAAGAATTTGAAGGGGTACTCAGAAGAATTTTTTATTTTACTTAACAATAGTTTTTTCAGCTTTAAAAAACAATTGATTATATATAAATATGATGAAGATTATCTTAAACTGGAATTTTCATGGACTGGTGATGAGATAGAGCCTGTTCCACTATGTGTAATTTGTTACGAGACATTAACAAATGAAAGTATGAAACCGTCAAACCTTAAACGTCATTTCGATACAAAACATAAAGAGTATCATGGAATGCCTGTAGAATTCTTCGATAATAGGCGCAAAAATCTTCAAAATTCACAGAAAGTAATGCGCAGTGTGACAGAAGGTGAAAATATGAAATATTATGAAGCTTCATATAGAGTGGCGTACTTAACAGTAAAATCCGGAGCTCCCGAAGTAATTGGCGAGACATTAGTAAAAACTGCGGCCAAAGAAATGGCGCAAGTGATGATTAGAGATAAAGCAAAGGAAGCCATAGACCGTGTTCCCCTCTCAAATACCACTGTTCATCGTAGAATCATAGATATGGCCGAAAATGTAAAGCAGATATTATTGTCACGAGTTCGTCAGAGTCGTTACTATGCACCGCAATCTGATGAATCTACAGATATTGTGATTTTGCTAATCTTTTATTGTTTGTCAGATACGGGCTAAATAATGAAATCCATGATGATATTTTGTTCTGCCAAAGTTTGCCAACACATACAACTGGGGAAGCAATTTTTAAAGTTATTAAAGACAATAGCTTGGATTGGAATCGTTGTGTTGGAATAAGCACGGATGGTGCAAGAGCCATGATTGGTCCTAAGAAAGGAGTTGTTGCACGTATTCAAGCTGTTGCACCAGAAGCAAAATCCACATATTGCTGTATACATAGAGAAGCACTCGCCATCCAGAATAATCCTGCACATCTAAAATTACTGCTTTATGAATCTATTAAATTATTAATTATGTAAAAGGCCGTCCTCTGAATGCACGGCTTTTTTCTCAGCTTTGTGATGAAATGGGCAGTGATCACATAAAACTTCTATTTCATACTGAAGTGCGATGGCTTTCTCATGGAAAAGTCCTCAATCGCCTGTTTGAGCTGCGAGAAGAACTTAAAATTTTTCTAGACGATACCTTAGATCTGCGGAACCGTTTACATGACTGGAGATGGCTATCTAAATTAGCATACCTTGCAGATGTCTTTTCCCATTTAAACAATCTCATTCTATCCATGCAAGGGAAACTAACAACTATATTTCATGTTCATGACAAAGTGTACTCCATGATTGCAAAATTGCAACTGTGGCATAAACGCCTTAATCGTGGAGAATTAGATTCCTTTCCATCTCTTTATGATTTGGTAATACATTCAGCTAACAAACTTGACGATGATATGTTACAAACTACAAAACAACATTTGGAAAGTTTGCAGAAAAATCTACGTAAATATTTCCCTGAATTGGAAAACAATTTCGAATGGATAAGGAACTCTTTCATTATCACTGTTCAAACATTGCCAAATAACTTGAGAAATTCAGAAGAAGAACAGCTCTTGGAATTGGCTGCAGATGGCTTCTTGAAAAGAAAATTTGAGCAAAATACACTGTCATCATTTTGGTTGAGCGTTAGTTCTGAATATTCAACTATATCTGACAAAGCTATTAAGTATCTTCTACCCTTCCCCACTTAATATTTATGCGAAGTCGGATTCTCTGTGCTGGTTGGCATCAAAACAAAAAAACGAAACCGTCTTATTGACGTGGAACCCCATCTTCTTCTGAAAATCGCAAACATCGACCCGGATATCCCTGCATTGGTGTCTGATCAAAAGCAGTTCCATCCCTCGCACTAAACAGCTTCAATACCAAAATGGTAAGTATTAAAAACGCGCTTTTATTCATTTGTTAACGTGCGTGCTTCAATTTCAGACCGGTACGAATCCAACATAAACAACCCTTTAAGAATATTTATTGATTTTTATTATTACTTCCATTATTTTAATTGTTATTTTTTAATTATTTCTACATATACGTATAACTTTTATACCTATTAATATGTAAATGGGTACCATACATTTATTTACTCTAGTCTAGCTCTTAGTATTACTATCCTGAAATTATCTTCGCGTAAGAAGGGGTACGCCGATAAGACTTAAGTCTCAAAAGGGGTATGCGATTATTGTAAGTTTGGGAAACACTGCTCTAACGGATGGAGATGATATAACGGTAGATGGAATTGAGTTGAAAAGTGAATTGGAGAATCTTCCAACGTTTTTATCCCCAAGAATGAATCCATTAGATGTGTTAAATTATATCTATTCTCATGATTTGGTCACTATTTTTTTCAAATACTATGGTTTGTCTTCGAATATTTTTAATTCTGCCCCTAAAAGTTACTAGCAGTGAAAGGAGTTTTTCCAAATTGAAAATAATTAAAAATTATCTAAGGACAACTACGAGCCAAAAAATATTACTAGGTTTAGCTATAATGGCAATTTTTTTTATTGTGATGATGTAATTAATACTTTTGCCAACTTAAAACTCGCAGAGTATGTTTTTAAATTTCTTTTTTCTTTGTTCATTTTGAATATGTAAATATGTAATCTTTGTTGGCTTGTAATTTTGTAAAATTTATGAATGTACATAGTACTTTTATTTATTTTGTTTTGGTTTCGCCTTTTTTGTATATAAGGTATAAATAAATGTTCTACATTTCAAATTACATGAAAATTAAAATATAACTGGAACCTTAATAAACGCAATTTTAATTATTATTATAATATTATTTAATTTTTTACTGTTTTTTAAATATTCCTATTTTCCGATTAATATATATTTAAAATTACTCATTAAAAATTAAGGAGATGCCATATTTCATCTCGCCTCAGGCGGCATAGTGGCAGGGCACGGCCCGGAATAGGTACTTACGTATTATATTATTGGTGAATAGCGGAAAAGTGGCAGATCATCAGACGTACATGTTCGCCTCAACGAACCATTTAGCTGGAATACGAAGGCTAGCTTCAATAGATAGCATCACATGCTTAATTTATAAGTAAACTGGTACTTGTCGGTTGTCGCGGACCATTTTAATTCGTATTGGAAACGTAAATGGTATCGCCTTGGCGATCTTCGGGCTCGCTTTGTCTTTAATCGGATGTAGGCCACTCAGGGCGCTGACGCCACTCTGGACACCATGTTTGCCGTGATTGGGTGGGAACTGTCGAAAATTAAAGAGGGGCCCTAAAAAATTTAGAATGGCTAAAGTGGCGTTACTTTTGAATTAATCGCGTTGGAGGCGCTTTTATGTGATGAATCGTAGCCATACTACTAATTGTATTTTGCCAAATTATGGTCAGGAGATAAAACTGAAATGGCCTCTTTCACAATTATATATATTATTATTACATATCAGAGTGGCTCGTTGGCTACATACAAAGGTAAATTGTGGCTCCTTCTCAGACTCTTGCTATGGGTTCACAAAAAACGTATATAAAGTGTGGATATTCACCCTCACGGGTGACTCTCTGCGCCGTCGTCCGTCGAGTTCAGCGCGAAAAAAAGCCTCGATTATAAAAAATATCTCTCACACATTTTAAAGTATAGTTTTTTATCGATAGAAATAAAAACGTGAGGTAAAACGTACGCCACGGGATGCGGATAACCTTTTCATGCAGATTTATCAGTAGAGTGTATCAGTTGGTTTCACGCTAATTATTCGCTGCAAAAATATGCCCTACCTTAAAACACACGAACGAAGTTATTTATCCTTAACATCTGCTATTAGCTCAAAATAAATTATTAAAACGCTCTGTGTTTATCTATTCGGCTTAAAAAACAAACCTAAGTAAATATTTTCTCTTCGGTCTACATAAATACTTGCTTCTTGTCGATCTGTAAGACTCGAAGTCAGCGTAGATGTTCAGTAGCGCGATCCATATCAACTCAGAATTGGATGAAGGAGCTAATTGGAATAACGGAACTGAATTTTCGACACGTATGTTGAACTTCGCATTTGAAATATTTAACGGGTGAATTAAAAAGAGAGTGTTTTTCTCAACCGATGAGTAGCAAACGGATTTCGGGTGGGCAACGAAAAATAAAAATATTAAAAATCGCGTAACAATTTTTAAGAACTGTCGCAAATGCTCACAGAAAAACTTATTTTGGACAAATCAAAAGTATCATATAACATGATTTTTCTAAATAAATAGCTTCTTTATTAGGTAACTTGCAACTTTTAATTAATGATATAGAATTTTCTCGTAACTATTGATATATAATTGGGCGCGAATAATTTCTTGCAGTTTAGATGGGCCGCGGACAATTTTCCGTATTTCCGTATAAAAAGGTTGAGAAACGCTGGTATAGAGTCCAAATTTCCTTATCGAAAATGTAACCCCAATGTCATTTCCCTCGAAAATAAAAACATATAATAATATTCTAGCTTCAGAATTTTAAATACATTTACAGCCATCTGAAACCTGGCATTGGAGACTTATTTTTCGTATTTTGACTTGAATCGGTTGCTATTTATCTCATAGTTCTGTGAGCTACGGCAATAACAGCTTTCAAAATTCTATCTTATAGGAAAGATATCTCATGGTTACACCTGTAGCATCCATCGTGGATTACGCACTCTCGGCATCCAACGTCCATTTCATCACGATAGCTTACGCCTTTAGGATTACTGCAGCTCCGTTTCTTTTTCAGCAGTTAAGGATAGCGAAATCGCATAAATGTCCCGATGAGAATGTGCGCCTGATTGCTCCCGCCCTCTGCCACCGCCTCCACATCCTATGCCTCCGCCTCCCCCCCTCCTCTCTATCCCCGCCCCCCCACCCCACCCCAACACCCACGTTCCCGCATTTCTCCGGATCCCCTAAATTTGCCCGAATCGTTAAGGGAGACAAATGAATCGATTCTGTGCGACACGCGATATTAGCGATAATCCCCTTAACGGCCGATGTGACACTTTTGGGGTGCTTCGAAATGATATTTCGAGTTTTGTTATACCTCTCGACTTTCAGGTGTCAAATTTTGGATACATGAAGTTTATGAGCGTTCAAAGAGTTTTTGAAACGATTTTGTGTTTCCATGGTACCATTTTATGAACGGTTTTAAAGAGTAATATTAGTGGATGAAGCTATGGCAAAATAATCTCATGTGATCTTTCAACTCATACTTTCCGTTTTATGTAGAGATCAGAATTTAATTTGCGATGAAATTCTCATTTTCCCACAAAATTACGTCTTCTCTGCCTTATAAGAAAAGTGTTCGCCTGCTTGAGTATGAATGAAATATGTCTCCTATATACTATGTACACACATCCGACTTGAGATGCTTCTAAAAATCGCACTTAAATTCACCAAGAATGCTTTCCTCTTCTGCGATCCTTCAACGACCGATATCAGCCTTTGTTCCTCGCAGCCAAAGAAAGCACCTTTCGATTTCCACACAGCGCTTGGACTTTTCCTTCTTCTCCACATCCTCTTACCAAAATCGGCTCTTTCTGTGCCTTGCTGCATTTGATTTCAGGAGTTTCAACTCACTTCCCAGAAGACGTTCCCCCACCTCCTAGTAGCTGATAGGCACCTCTCAAGAATATTACGCTCGAACCTCAGAAAGAAGTCCTAAGACAGAGTGTGGAGAGAGGGCTAGGCCGCTGCGAAGCAGTACCGAGGCCACGCGAAGACGAAGTGAAGGGTGTTTACCTATAAAGTCCTTCCGTCCCCCAGAAACGCGAAACGACGCGTTAAAATGAAAGGCTAACTCAAAACCGTAACATGACTGATAATTTAGTGAATCAATAAGTATGTTTTATCGATATTTAACATTAGGGAAAACTAAATAAAACAGCGCAATAAAATCAATTTTTGACAAAAATATATATTTTTTATTGATTACAATAATAATAAATGCAATTTATGGACAATCTATAATAATAATACAGTTTTTGTCTTTCTTATTCTCTTCATCATCTTCCGCCTACAGTTCGAAACCACACATGTTAAACGTGCGTGTAGACGAGGAAACGGTCACGCTCGGATATGATTCACGGTATCTTTTCAAAGACTTCGCTTACAAGAGATATGTTTACGATTCTATAATGTAAATTACATGCTAAATCCAATTACGCATGTGTACATTTTCTAAAACAATTGGGAAAGGACTTGTGAGCTAATATGTAACTTTTAAAAGTTTTCCGTAGTCTGTGTCTAAAATCTCATGATAAATACAACTGCATATCTCCGCTTCTAATGAACGAAATGTAACCAATTTTTCTATTTGACTTATGTAATGATTAAGAATGATGACTGCATAACTAAAACACATATTATTAATGGAACGCCTTTTAAAACATCATAAATATAACACTTAGTTAAAATTTTCCAGTCAAGACATGTAAAAGTTGATATTCGGCAAACTTTTCACCTAATTGGTTTAGATAGGTACATTCAGCGAATGATGTTTACTAATGTTTAAATGTTTCTTTGAATAAGATTTCATGTTAATACCTTTCATAGTTCACACTATGCTGAAAGTTATATAAACCGCGAACGCGCACCGTAACATTAAGCGATTACTGTTCATTCGCTTATATGTAGCAATGTTTATGTGCAACGCATGGTATTTTAAATGATACTGTTTAAAAATTTCATATTTTAGGTAATTACATAAAACATTTCGTCCAAAAACATTGAAAACATCAAAAGTTATGATTTTTAAAAGTTTTTCGCAACTTTTTAAAGTTTTTTCAAAAAACTCCTTCGTCCGCTGAGGTGGGAATTCGTAAAAACTCCTCCGTCGTAGAGGGATTAAAAGTTTTATTTTTCAAATAGTGAAATAAATTTTGGACTAAGGCTGTTCTTCCGTATCGTCCCTTTTATCATTCGGACCTATATTATAGTATAGGTATAGGCAAAGTATTGGTTAGGACAATACCTTGCCTTTTCACAGGTTTATTGCTTATTCAATACATAAAAAGTAAACATTTCAGAAAGACATAATTACACAAGAAATGAAGCTGGATTTGGCGAAAGTGATGTGATAGGAAAAAAAATTGTCGTAATGTTTGAATTTAATACGTTTGGAAACGGATTGTTTATAAACAAATTTGGTTAACAATAAGTGAAAAAGGATTCTTTATAGGTGATTTTCGGTTTTTCGTAAATAAAAATGTTTTTGTATATATCGCATACGCCCTAAATTGGCAGCGAAAGTAGATTCAATTAATCCGTTGAAATTCAACGGGCACTTACACTAGTAATGATAATAAAGCGTTTAATACTGAAATGTTTATCCTAAATACTCTAATTTGGAATTGATTTCCACTTATATGATATCTGTAATTACTCAGTAGCTCTAATACAGGCCCGCCAAAGCATTGGTAACTTCCAATGCGGCCCCCCGAAGGTTCTCCACCACTTACGCGGCCCGCGATGTGGATAAGGTTCCCTACCATTGATCTAAAGTATTTGCCATTAAAAGCATTAATTTGGAAAAACACGTTCCGATGTATCTTTATAACCATAAAAAGTCCTTTTTCGATTTCAATAAATAAATTATAAAATTTGAGCGATTCATTTAAGACAGATATTCGCATTAGGCCTGCAGCAAAGCGCAGAAAAGGACACAGTTTTATGTGCCAGATTCAGTGTAATACCAGCAAATGTTAATGGTTTAATTTCTACAGAACCCACCGAAATAGTGAAAGGTTTACATTTAAGTTAGCCACAATCATCAATGAAGAATATACAATGAGTTAATTCCCAATTCATCCATTCAATATTTTGTACATATATGAGGAATTACGGTTAATTATCCCGAATACTCCACGTGTGTATCAAAAGATATTTTAAATAAAATGTGTAAATATTTCCAAAATGATTTTTTTGATGCCTGAATGTTAACATTTTCAGTATAATGCATAGCTTAGATATTCCAAACACTTAACGGTTTAAATCAGATAAACTGTCTTTGTTAGAGAAACGGATGAAAATTAATCTAGATATTGCTCTGAACACAAATGGAGCAAGAGATCATGGAGGATTACGATTCCTATCAATAGTCGGCACGTTCCAATTAACAAAAAAAATGCAATGGCGCGGGCATAAAGTATCGCCGAACAAACATCAGAAAAAGGGAATATCAATTTGATGAAACTCTTAATCGGCTTATCAAATATTAGCCCTGGCGCCGTATTTAATATCTCTTCGGCGGTGAGCGTAAAACAATTCGTGTTTACTATTTTGTGCATGCAACGATGGCTTAAATACCAATGATTTAGCGTTAAACCTTAACACAAATTCATTTCACGAGAAAGGACCAATTTATCCTTTCTCTAAGGTATTTACGTGGTGGAATTTACTTTAACCAATGCTGAAAGGTTTTTTATGCATTTCTACATTCAATTCAAAAGATAAAAATATGATTACGCACGCATTAATGTGTGTTCACATATGCAGCTGTTTTATATTCGTGATAATATGGAAACTAGTTTGATAGAGTAAGATGTAATTAAAATGGATGTTAAATTAATATAAATTTAAAAAGAGACCCATAATTACATAAGGTTAATGCTGAAACACGCACGGCGTTATCGGCGAAAGATGAAATCCATCTCACCGTAAGAAACTCCTATTGAAATTAAAATAGAACGACAACTAGTTTATACGATTCTATATTTTTAAAATACCCAGACAACCATGTTTGCGAATCTCTCTCACAAAAGAAATCTTTCCCTGGCTTAAAAAATAATAACGTGAACCCGAACCGATTTTTTTTATTCCAGAGATAGACATCCCTATGTTGGCAATGTAGGACGCCTGGCATGTAAGCACATATCTCTTGCTTATCGGATTTTCGTATTTAAATCCGTTTTTTCACATCTGTGCCCCGATAACCGAGGCTTTCCGCCTTTGCGACCCCTTCTCTCTCTCTCTCTCCTCCTTTCTCCTACCTCCCAACTGATCCTTTTCTCACGCCCTGCTCAGTTCTCTCTCTCTCTCTCTCCTCTCATTCCTCTCTCTTTCTCTGCTGTAACTGTGATGTCGCAACTAGTAGCTCACTCAAAATGAAATCCGGAAATGGATCGGAATTAATGATCTTCTGTTATACCGAAATCATTTTCTTCTGTTTTCACTGTTTTCGTGCCATGTATGACCTTTCTACCTCCCCCCCCTCTCTCTCTTCTATGAGATTGAATCAAAATCCAATGCAGATATCTGATCAGAGGCTAGAGGAGTGAGTTTCGGTCGATGATCAAAGGAACTCTGAAGATGTCCTTTTTTATCTCTGCAATAAATAAATTTTAATCACTCAAACCACTAACTAAGAATGTTTATCGTGCAATTACTCAAAATTGACGTTTAAAATGGTTTGTATTTTTTATATTTTTTACTTGGCTGTAAAAAGTCGTTCACTTATGGCAAGCAGGTCTTTTATATTATAATTTGTGTTTGATCTGAAGCTAAGTAATTTGAATTTGGTCATACACAAAATTTTTCGAGATTATGTAAAGCAGCAGTGAGAGTTAATTAGCATAAAATATTACTTACAATTCCAATCACGAGCTTAAATATTTGAAACCCATACATTGAAATTCATATTTGCAGAATTGTTATTAGGTCACATAATTACTATTTAACGCTTTTTAATAAATAATAATCAAATGCTCTTCCTAATTAGGGACTTTCTTCTCCCATTAATGTAAATTAACGAACATTTCCGACTTGTATTTTTATTGTCAAATAGCTCATAAACAGTCGTTACAGTTTTTTTATAGTGAACGTTATAACGACAACAAAGGATATCTTATAGTACAACACTCTGCAGGACTCGATCGCGTCACCTGGTAGCTGCACATGAACAAGGTCGGCATTTATAGTTGCAAGGGAATGAATCATCTCAAGCGGCCATTAAGCTACTATAACATTTCCTTAATATCACGAACGTGCGCTCGCCTTTGTTATATTCTCAAGACGCCGTCTTGGAATGTCATCGATCCTTTTTCTGCAAATACCTTCATTAGACAACTTAAAAACTTTATTCCACTTTAATCCAACCATGTTATGCATAGTTATCCATTGCGAGTTTCCTGGAAAACTAGGCTATCTGACAAATATTCAGGCCACATTTTTGGCGGCCGGTCCAACATATTCCACATATATTATTCCCTCAACCGAGACAACTTTTCCAATATACTTTTCACAATCGTCCTGATTATTTATAACCGTGGTTTCAGTTATATTCCACATTTTTTATTAAACAAAATGATTTCCGTACAAATACAATGAATTTCCTAGGATAATTGCCAAATTATAAGGAAAAATAAATGACAGAGAGTTATTACATTATACCAAATTTTCGATCGCTTACATAATTTGACAAAATGGAACTAAGAATCAGGACGAATTATTTTTAGTTTAATTATGAAATTTAAAACAAGTAATTTAACGTTTTTGGCTTATGAATCGGTAAATGGATTAAAGACATAACTCCGTCTAATCTGACCAAGATTCTGACTAAAATTCAGTCCAACTCTCTCTCCCCCCCCCTCCCCCCTTCCGCTATACATCCGCCATCTCTCCCACGTCAGCACTCGCTTAAGCCAGAATAACTACCGGGTCCACTTGAAGGCCCTTTTTGACCGCCTCGAAGAAGTGAAGATTAATTTGAATACGAAAAGCTTCGTTTGAGGGCCAAGTTTCACCATCCCACTCTCTCTCCCACCCTTCCAGAAAAGCATTTCTGCTCATATTTTTCGAGCCACGTTTGCATAGAAAATCCTGGAAAGCTCTTACGTTTACAAAATCAATGACTCAATATGATAATGTGACCCGAATTCTCATTTGAATTTCAAAACGGATAATTTTTTTTAACGGCGTTATTATCGAAGTTAAATGGTTCGTTTAACACTAAGTGAAGTCTTAATGAACTGAGGCATTAGAAATTTTGGTATGATTTTGTACCCCGTGTCTGTATGTAAATGTAAACATTATATATATATATATATATATAGTATATGTGTATGTGAGACTCTGAACCTGCGTGTGGATGCGAGTTTTTTTTAAGGCCAAAGTTCGAAATTAGGCCAGTATCCAAAAAGCCTGGCCTTCATCTATATCATCCATTTTATTTGGCTAATGTCCGAAATTGTTATAAATGTGAAGACTTGAAATTCTTTCGTTGTGGCTGTCATTTTCTGGTTGGGTTCATTGAATGTACTTTGCACTACATCTATGGATCCGACCCAGGAATTCCAATTCGCGTAGGCGTAAGGGCAAATGTCGTAAGTTGCGGTCATGCCATGCAGCGAAAATGATTAACAAAATGATATATATACTTGCTTTTTAGATTCATAAAATTTGTGTGGAAATCAGATTTGGTCAAAAGTGTATGGACATTACTGATTATAGCCATAATACGTCCGAATTACCTCATCCCTAATATGTAGGTATTTCGGATATAGTTCGGTCGATTTGGTTTTGAACTTTACATATAAGTATATATACATACATATATTATTGCGGTAATAACGAAATAAATCACACATGGCAACAAAAAAGAAATTCTCAAATGTAATTTTATCTTGCTTAAGTAAACTATCTCTCACCGCCTACAGAAATATTTACAGAATTTTAGGAATATAATATGATAAAATTATCTTCTACGGCAAAAATTTCCTTCCATGAAATCTGGTTAGTGAATAAACTTACGCGATTCCACCTTGTGACCCCCCCCCCACCAAAAGATAATCCAACCACAACGTATGTCTACGTTTTCGTTGAAAGGTTCCGTTCGCCAAAATATCTCGAAAAACGACTTTAAACCCTTCAAAACAAACTGCGATGCTTCCAAAGATAAAAAAAAAGGATACCAATGAAATATCCCAAGAGCGATAGACGCAATTCGACAGGCCTTTCCGACCGAGGCGCCATATATATCTCCTTTCTTTCGCGAATCGCTCCATTTTCCTTCCTCCTAACCGCCTCTGTCTCTCTCTTTCTCTCTATCTCTCTCTCTTTCTCTCTCAGCTATATTTCCCTCCCGACCGATCCATCGCTTCCCATTCCGTCTCCATCTCATCCGCCCTTTCCAACTCCTCTCACACATTCCCCTCCCAATCGCTCCTCCCCAATCCCCTTTTGCTGGCGGCGAACACAGCCATCTTACTCCGCGGATTTCCGGCCATTTCCGGAGGCCACTGCCGCCAATCCACCTCGTGACCCACACAAATGTTTCTCGCTCATCGGATAGCTACTAAAAACATGAGCGACATCGTTCCCCCTTTCCACGCTTGTCCCCGCCTCCACTCGGCCCCAATCGACACCTGCAAATACGTAACTGGCAAGCAAAGGTCGCGGGCCATTTTAACCCCATACAAATTTTATTCCACTTGAATTTTCGTTCCGTGTAAGTTATTCTTCAGTTTAAGGTTCAAGTTATGCGGATTTATATAAGGATTTGATGCGATTCATTTATCTTTAGATTACGATAAGATGTAAAAGAGCTCCGATGAAAGACGTTTTTAAACCATATTTTCACGTCATAAATGGAAGAATCAGGCGATTAACTCCTGTATTTTTAATTATTTAGCCTAATGACTTATAATTTGACGTACATTACGATTTATATTAATCAAAATATAATTTTTACACACAAAATTATTTTTAACCAGATTTTCACCGATATCAGTATTCGAGGAAATATAACCCAAAAATCTTAGCCAATTTACGTGGTTGTATACGTTAAAAGAAAAAAATCTTGCGATAGAGTGGTGCAATGCATTAAAGCACCGGTTTAAATGACTTTTTTTGTCCCTAGCCATCTCCATAGACTATTATGAGCAAAATCGCAAGCAGTTTTTTTTGCGGCTATTGCGTTGGGCGGAGCAAAAGCCCCTTTCAGTCATGCGTCATCCCGGAAGAGTCTATTTCACGCGATTACGCCTGAGAGAGAGAGAGTTTCGACTCCTTTTCCCCGAAAAGCATAGAACGACATGAATCCCTTCTATGTCAAACAAAACCCACCGAAGATTTCCATTCGCCGTGCACAAAAAAAACCTTTTTCCAAGCTTAAAAAGAGCGCGAGAGAGAAGGGAAAAGTGGCGCGTTGATCTCCCCTCGCGACAGTCACATGCGGATGCGACAAGTATTGATTCCTCTAGCATAAAAATATCAGCAAATTTATACGAATTTAATAACCTTTATACTCTGCATCAAAAGTCTTTCTAAAGATAAACGCCATTTGAATAGACGGCAACCTATTCCCTGTTCGAAAGGGTTCGCGACACTTGCGATTGAGTGAGGCGAATGTAATAGGTGAATGAAGAAATCTAGGTATACGTTGTATATATAAGAGTGAAAGTCAGATTATGTTTGTTCTCTATACAAATCCACACCGTTGAAGATATTGGCACGAAACTTTGCATAGGCATGTAATTTTATCCTTCGAGAAGCATAGGCTATATGGCGTCAAAAAATTTTCGCGGGAAGTGGATGTTTAATTCAGTAATTAATTAACCATAAGGTTACACGTTATTTTCCATTTTTCAGAGTACTAGATTTTTTTCTTTTCATTCACCTAAATACCTAAATATGCACCTATTTTCTTCGTTTTGGCTTTATTCCACGGTTATAACTTTGTACAAACTTATTCTTTCGATGTTTAAATGTTACACGGTCGACATTTTCAGTAATACGCAATTTGTTTCGAAATTTTGTAGATTTTTCGTACCCTTTTCGGGCGTTGCCAAGGCCGCCATTATTGTTACCTCCGCTTTAATTAGCTTCAATGAAGTCTTACAATAGACAAAATAATAACGTTATTCGCTTTGCACTTCTGTTTAAGCAACGAAATGATCGATGTAGCAACGTCAATATATATACACACATAGAAATGTAAATAGATACTAATAATTATTCAGGAAACTACGTGTGGGAAACGTTTATAACGATTGACCAAAGTAATTGAACCTTTTTTCGTTTATTGAATACTGGAATCTTACCTTTTTGTAAGTAAAATCATTATATTTTACTTATTTCATGTTTATCAACGCAAATAGGTAAGTGTTCAATCATGGGCAACTATACGTTGTCTTTTAACGGGTTTCTTGCTTACAAGACATTAAAATAAACATTTCAGAAATACATAATTACATATGAAATTAAGCTGGATTTGACGAGAGTGGTATGATCTATATATATAAAAGTGAAATTCTCATTTTGTTTGTCCGCTATACAAATCCACACTGTTGAAGATTTCGTCGCGAAACTTCGCATAGATATATAATTTTACCCTGCTAGTAACATAAGCTATATGGCGATAAAAAATTATGGGTTCTTAATTCGATAAATGCTCTTTCCCATCTGTTCCCAGGCAACATCGGGTACTCAAACTAGTGAATAATAAAAGTGTGCAACAAGCGAAGTTTCCGAAAAAATGAACTGATAGTGATGTCGGTTTGTAGTAATTTCAACGCGTAATGAGTGAGGGACAAAGTAATACGGAGGTGGAAATGTGGAAGTCATATGCACAAAAATGAAAATCTCAATTTATTAGCATTAAAGTTAAGAGGCCTGGAGTGATTTTGTAAAGATTAATGCCCTAATTAAAATTCATAAAGCTATAAAAAGTGCCACATATTAAATATACATCTAAAACTGCTCTTAAATAATCAATCGCTAATAAAATTCAGAAATATAGAATTGAAAATTACAATTAATATCTAAGAGCAAGTAAAACTTCGAAAGTCGGCGGACACCAAATTAAAAACTACAGTAGCCGACAATCTTCGCGAGATAAATGATCTTACTTTTCCTAAAAGTAAATAGTGAATGAACTTTCGGATTCTTTTGCTAATTATTCCAAACACCATTGTTTTTACAGGGAGCTATTAATAATATTGGGATAAATCTTCGAATTTAGCAAAAAGAATCAGACAAAATAGAGATGATAGAGAGCAAATAAATTCAAAATGTTACCAAATCCTTAAAAATGTGAAATCGCAAGTTCATAATTAAATGAGGAAAATGCTCCTCAAACATCTTCATGGATCAGCATATTTGATATATTTCATTAACAAAATAATTGAATCTGGGATATTTCATAGTTAAAAGAAAACAGCAGTTATAAAACCGAAAGCCAATCCTGTTACAGAGAATGTTTCCACAAAATTGTCGTATCAATTAATTTGCTCATTGGGCTTTGTAAAAACTAAGTCATATATAATCAATGACCAAATCAATAGTAATAGCTTTTTCATTTATGAACTGCTTTGAGAAATCGTTCCATCGTCTAGCAAAAACCTAATAATTACTGAATGTGCTTGCATAGTTTTCTGTATAAATAAAAACACTGAGTCTTCACGTTAGATACTGAAAAGGCTATTATGACTCTTTGGGTTGAGGAACACACTTCCATACTCACCACTAACCTTAAGCAGTCGAAAATGGAGTTAAAGAATAATTTAAGTAAATGGCTGTCTAATTCGTTTTAAAGATATTCATAGCAAAATATGTTGTCTTACAACTCCATACGGTAAGCATGATAAATTGAACAAAAATACTAAAAAAAACAAAGTGGCCTCCACCCTGGATAGATAAACCTAGGTTTGCCATTTTGCTAATTGGAAACTGTCTTTCATACAGAAAATATGAGTCATTGGTTCATAATGAATTATCCAAAATTAAAAGTACAGAAGCTGGTGTATCTATGATTTCATTACAAGGGACAATTATTTTCAATATTGAAGTGAATGACATCCCTAGAAATAACCCAACTAACACTTTTTGCTGATGAAACAGCTTTGTATTCATCTTCTTGGTGTAATATATGAAAAGCGACAATTTTTAAATCTATTAAAACTAAATGAATATTTCCGCAAGTGGAAATTAAATGTAAATAAATCAGAATCAGTAGTTAATACGTTTTCTGATCAAAATCGAAACATGCTGGAGAAATTTTATGCAAACAACACATAAATTTAATATATAAATACAGAAAAAGTTCCGGAGTCAGTGTGTATTAAGAAATTTCGAACTTGAAAGTGTGCCACTGGACTCTTCTTTCCACCATTTCGTACACTGTCAAGTCCCGTGCCCTGAAAATGGCTACATTGTAACCTAAATACGTACTGGCCCGAAATCTCTCAATGCTTGCTGACTCCGGAGCTTTTGCTCGGTCTTTTTACATTCAATTAGCCAGAAAGCTCACATTTTCTTATCGATACAAAAATTACCAAGTAAAATGATGCTAAATACAAAGATATATCATTCGATAGGAATCTCATCTTTAATGGATATGTAAATAGAGTTTCAAACAAAGATCAAGAAATTTGCAATAAATTATATAAGCTTATTAGTATGAGAACCAATGTAGGTTTTTAAAATAAGACTTTTATTTATATGTGCATTATAAGGACTGCTATTTCCTATTCCGCTCCTATCAGAATAAAAAAAACTATGCCAAACTATAGGCCAAAATATTCTTTGAAATATGTTGACCAATAAAACAAAGGCGAAAAAGGTCTTAAGACATTTCTCTGTCCCTGCTTTAATGAGTTATGTAATAATTGAATAAAATACATAAAATGTTAATTTGCAAATTAATTTCATGGATCATAGCGTTAAGACATATTTGGTGTGAAATATATTTTCTAGAGTATTTTATAGAAATTTGAAATTTAACATCAGAGGTGAAATAACAATGTCAACTAATTGTTAGTTTTCAGAAAAAACTCATAAAACTAATCTACTATAATATATTTTGAAGCGTGTGGTTGTGTGTTGGTGTGTTTGTTTATTTGTGTGTTTGTTCATGGAACTCCTCCTAAACGGTAAATGCTAGAATAATCAAATTTGGTACGATTTTTCCTTACATCCTAAGTTAGTGAATGGTCAAGGTTTGGTCCACCGGGAATAATCAATGCTGCCAATATAGGGGATTAACATTTTTCCATAAGATAACACGTAGGAATCCATTTCTTGACTTGCAAGGAATTCTTCCTTCAAGCAAAATAATACGTAAATATGAACCGTTTTTTTTCGTTTTTGCTTTATTCGACGAATAAAACTCTATACTTTCTTATTCCTGCGAAGTTTACATGTTACATGTTTAATTAAATTTTACAAATAGTCATCCGTACGCTACGGTTTCTTTTTTTGGGCAACGAACGAGTAATGTTGATCACCGATTCAAGAATCGTCATCAAACATAAATTATTGGACTTAATTATTATCATTATCACTCACGTGTCCACAGTTACGCGAGTATATCAATTTATGGACCGCCTTCATTAAAAATGCTTTTTTTAATACTATCGAAATAGGTGATCGGGAGACGCGATGAATGAGATAAAAAGGGAAATGGCGTTCACTGCATCTCAACATTCCACTCGATTAGAGTGGATGCTTTTCACATGTAACCGATAGATGCTTTCCCAAACTTTAAGACTATCCATGCTGCAGAAGAAAACACCACGAGAATTGAATTTTGGCAAAAAATATGCAAATGCCCTTTCACATGTTTGTCTTAGAGAATATTAGAGAATAAATGTAAATGTAATTAACGGCGGAGAGAGGAGAGGTGGTCGGGGCAAGAGAGGCGTTAAGAGGACCATGTCCGACATAGCGTGGAAGATGATGAGGTAGAGATGTTACCCGGCCAGAAGGGTGAGAAAGGAACCGCAGAGTGTGGCCCTTGTAGCGCCCGGAATACACGTTAGGGGTTAAGAAGGCCAGGGGAAGGGGGGATGAGGCCTCTTTCCACATAAAGACCTATTCACTCCATTCATGTAATTTCCAAATTCCATTCTTCACGCTTCGTCAGACTCTTACTCACACACACATATAAATACCTAATAATATATTCATCGTGTTAATTTTTTCCAGTAGGCAATGACTCTTTAGGTATCTGACAAGTGTCCAATGGACGTCCTTCAACACCTTTATGCATCCCCCATCTTTTACATATAAAAGAGCACTATTATCCATGGATCCGTTTTCTTTTATTGCGCGGTTTTGCACAAATAGGTTACTGGCGCATCGTGTAACCACCTTATAAAACCGGAAGCGCGTTACACACACATATAACAGAGTAGGGAAACCCGGCATTAAACTGCTCTTAACGACAGACAAGGGGACCACAGCTTAACATCCCTTCCGAATGACGAAGCGCTTGAGTGTTCGCATGACACACATGTTTGAAGGGATAGAAATAGGCAGACCTCCGTCGGATATCAACTCGCCTGAATCGTGTAACTCTTTTACATATTTATTGAGATCTTACACCTCCAGTTGAAGAATTCAGCAGACAGTTATCGAGCACGTCTTAAGGCTGAAACAACTATATATAAAGAATAACTATTTTAATTTAAACAAATTTTATTGTCTATATTAGAGATGAAACACTAACCTAACGGTTTGATTAAATGATTTTACTGTCAATTAGAAATTGTACGTCTTTTCTTCTTCTCCAAACATTCGCATAAATTCTCCTAGAGTCGGAATCATTTTTAAAGGTTCATAGTAGAATGTAGTTCGGTATGAGGCCGTTGACATTTGCGGCGCCACAGTCAAGAATCGCCATTTCCGTCAATCCAGCAATGCGATATCCATATTTTACTCTCCCTTGCCCGTATATGATATATAAGGTATCAATTAATAAATTTAGTCGTATAGAGGACAACATTTGCACCAAAAAGTCCGTAAGAGAATATAATTACGACTTATAGTTAAGGAGATAAAAATTTGAGAAGGTCCCGCTAATGTTATCCAATTTTAAGGAATTGAACATCCCTGGAATAGAACTCGGGTCGATATTTTGCACGGTATTTCTGCATAAGAGTATTTATGCGTGGCACTCTTTAAAATTGAAAGAATGGCTAAAATGCATGCAGCTGTTCTCGCGTTATTATATATTATTTGTTGTGTCTTAAAGCTTACCTACATACCTATACCTATATATATATATATACACATACATTTACATATACACATACATATACATATACACATACATATACATATACACATACATATACATATACACATACATATACATATACAGGCGGGGCAACCAGGTCACGTTCCCAGGGCGCAGGTGCATAAGGGGCGCCAAATAGAAGTCTTATTATACACTTGATAAAATGTGGTTACAGTTTTGTTTTTTCGATCTCTTCGAAACTTATAACGTCTAACCTGAGGTTCAGCTGTAGGGCCATGACTGTACCAAGTCATAGGTGAACGTGTGCAAACTTAATTTGCGGCTTTTAGGCTGCCTCTACTCTTTACGCTCTGAATGTAATTTCTTTTATCTACCCTCTTCCCCAAAAATGTGTGCGCCCTATGGCACTGCATTAGTCGAGCAGAATTTTCGCCCAAGTTTTCGATACAAAGTAATAATTGAGGAGGCCTTTATTGATTTTATTGTTGTCAAGTCGAAAAAGAGACGAAATCACGTCAGAAATAATCCCAAAGTTGGAACAGGATGGACTAGATTTACAAAATATGAGAGCTCAACCGTATGAAAATGCTCCTAACATAAACGATTGCAAACATAACCCTCTTGCACGTTTCATACCACGTACAGAGCATTCGCTTAATTTAGCTTGTTATCATTCCACTGAAAAAACTAACCATCAAATTAGGGAATTTTTTGCAAAAGTATAGAAACTGTTCCCTTATTTCGCTGGTTCCACATCGAGATGGGTTGTACTAATAGAAGCCCTAAAGTTGACTTTGGAAAAACATGGCACAACACGATGGTCATCAAAGAAAATTCTATGAATTCATTGGGGTTACAATTTAAGGAAGTTTGTACGGTGGCAATAAAATTAAAGAATGGACATAAATGCATAGATGCTGAAAGTTTGTTAAAACAGATATTTATATTTTTCTTGTTATTTTGGGACGGTTGCCTCTAGAAGATCTCTTCAGGGTGCCGATATAACTGTGGACAGAGCCGATGACATGATCTGTGATTTGGTACTAGACATAAATAGTTTGTCATGACTGGAAGAGTATATAGAAGAGGCAAAGAAATTTTGCGATGAAAAAGGAATACCTGATGTGCTCTCGAAAATAAGAAAAAGAAAAAGGAAATTTCATGAGAGGATGGAAACTGAAGCACCTTCAATACCTGAAACAACAGAACATTTTAAGTTGTGCTTTATATAATATGACCAAAGATAAAATGCTAAATTCCTGTGAAAATGCTGCTAGTAAGTAATAAAAACAATGTGGATGAACGCGAGTTAATCGTAGAAGTTTGCAGTTTGAAACATCACCTGCCTTCGAAAAAAGTGTACAAATGACGCAGAAAGAAATATTGGAATTTATTCCTAATGTGGAAAATTTTCTGAGAATTTTCTTGACATTGCTCACATCAATTTCAACTGGAGAGCGTTCTTTTAGTAAATTGAAATTGATCAAAAATTACATACGGTCATCAATGAACTAATTGTAAGTCTTATTTATTGAATAAACTGTTAAAAATATAGATTTCAATGACATAATCAATGTTTGCCGCAAGTAAAGCCTTAAAAATAACTCTTAAAAGAAATGATTGTTTATTTCAGTAAAATACCTCTTTAAAAATATGCAGTTATCATTTTATTATATCATTTTGGGGCGCCAAAAAATCCACTGCCCAGGGCGACAAAAGTGGTGACTACGGCCCTGTATGTATGTATGTATATATATATATATACATACACATACATATATACATACATATACATACATACATATATACATACATACACATATATATACAGGTAGTCCTCGCTTTACGTCGTTCCGATTTACGTCATTTCGATATTACGTCGGTCAGGTGCCGTCGAGGTTATTTACTTCCGTAATTACCATATTTTTTAATTAAAATTTATTAAACGTACTGAAAACGAAAATGCGTCGTATTCGCTTACTTAGCTTCTCAAGTAGCATGAAAGCTGTAATCTACTTCCTTCTTTGGTTAAACATCACTTTTTTTTAATTAAAAAATGCGCTTGAAAACGAAAATGCGTCGTATGTGCTGTATTGAGCTGCACGACGTACTATTACAATGAAAGAACAACTAGCACAACCACACAAGGTGGGCTGTACTTCTTGAGAGTCTGTTTTGCGGTCAGTCGAGTTGAGTCTTCTTCTGACGTTCTGCGTTCCAACATTATTGCATTCAACTTTTTAAATTCGTTAATGTGCATACTACCCTTACCATGGCTGATAAAACTATAAGAAGTCCATCAACAAAAAGGTCTCGCAAAACAATCAGTTTGGATGTGAAGTTGGAAGTAATACGCCGTTTCGAAACCGGAGAGCGGGCTACTGATATTGGACGTGCGTTAAATCTACCACCTACCACTGTGCGAACAATTCGTGCAAATTCACAGAAATTAAAAAACTCCGCAGAAAGTGTAATTCCAAGAAGTTCTGTACGAATAGTGAAATGTAGAAGTAATATTATGGAGGAAATGGAGTCCCTTCTCAGGATATGGATAGAAGAGCAGAATCAGCAATCTATACCCTTAAGCCTCAGTGTGATTCAGGAAAAAGCACGGTCTATATGGAAGGACTTACGCGAAAGGAGAAGAGTGTGTGTGGATGAGGCAACAAATGAGATCACCTTCAACGCAAGTCGCGGATGGTTTGAACGTTTTAAACGGCGAGCATGTTAACAAGTTAATGCGCTTCCCTGTTAATCTGACTCCAGTTAATTAAGAGGGTACTGAACGGTAGGGAATAAGAAAAACTGGCACAACTTAACGTGACGCAATAGCGGCGGCTGTCGGAACTAAATCGAGGCGAAAGTTATTCAGAACGGAAACATCGCGGGGTGCTGCTACTACCTGCTAGGGTTTGGGGAAGGCGGACCAACGAAAGTGTCGTGTTTCTTTTGAGCAGCTGGTCTGTCTCGTGAGGACGATAGAGCTGACATAAGCATTAGGCAAAGGTGATACCATATCAACGGTAATCCCTCTCACCTTAGGAAATAGGGGAAGAAGCTTGGGAGAGTGTCCTATAAGGGAAATGACCAATGCTAATTTCCTCCGTTCTGTCAGGATTGTGCGATGTCTAGAAATGGGAATGTCATACTTCGCTGTTTGTTGGGCCATTGCCGGAAGTAGATACATTGAATTTGTGATCTTAAAAGGAGAAAATCGCAACATTTGACGATTTGTATCATAGTACGTCAACATAAGAAGTGCGATGTCGTCGAAGTATCGATGTTCCAGTCGATAAATCACAAATCGCGCGGCTCCACATGAGGAGAAGAATCGAATTCGTAGTAGGGAATGAACTTTTTTGTACTTTACTGACTGTACATGAATTAGTGCGACATAAATGCGGGTTGCATATACAATGCATGGTTTCGATTTACGTCGCACTTTCCTGGAACGCATCCCCGATGTAAATCGAGGACTACCTGTATATAGGTATATATGTGTATATCGCGGTATGTTAATATAAAAGTCGTTAAAAATTCAAGAAGTGCCACTTAAAAGTGAATGTCTCCGTTACCACCAATAGTCATAATAAGGTTATAAACAACAAGATCCGCATTTAGACTACAAAGCAGCCGTATTCAGTTATAGAGTCTGGTTTCGGTGAATTTCTACTGAATACGGCTGCTTTGTAGTTGCGCAATGCCTTACAAATAAGGAAATAACAATCGTCAATAAATAAGCAAACGTATTACTCGTTTCTCCTACTACTTTCGCGGAGAGCGCCAAAGAAAGGCTCTCCGCATCAATCTCTGCTCGAGTGAAGTAAGATGGAACAATAGAAGGACGCTGAGAAGCACCCGATCCGACACGCTCCTACCCCTTAATTCCCACCTCTACCATCTTCTCCTCCTTTGACTGCCTCACTAAACTCTCTTCCTTTCTCCCCATTAAATCTCTCGGGTCCCATTTCCAATGATTTCAGACATCATGCGCTCCACCCCTCCCTTTCTTTCCTAAGAAGAGAGAGAGAGAGAGGTAGGGGAGGGAGAGAGAGAGAAAGAAGAGAGGGCGCCTCCGGCCACGACTCCCATTTGTCCCGAAGAACCTCACCGCTTCCACTATTCGCTCATTCCTCCTTAATTCACCTTCCTCTTCTTCCCCATCATCCTTTCCACCTCACTCCTCCCTCAAACGCATTTTTCCCTTTCCACCCAATTTTATGCGCCCTCGTTTCCCGATTGAGTCTCGGCTGTTCCATGGCAGCCGCGCCGTACCCCCCCCCCTTCCCCCTCCCCCCTTCCTGTTACTCCTCTTCTCTACCTCCTTCCTCCGACTACTCCCCTCCGCTTCTCCCTCTTCTTCCCCCTTCCTCTTCCCTACCCTCCCTTCTTCACCGCAGACCTTCTTCCCTCACACGATTCGTTACTACTTTAACCTCCTCTAAGGGTAATATCTCCAAGGAACATCCCGGTCCTGAAATTCCACCCTTCCCTGGTAACTAAGTCCTCTCCTCCCTTCCATCCTCCTTCCTCTTCTCTTTCTCCCACCCTCCCATAATCCCCTCTTTCCCTTCCGACCAAACCCGACAATGCCCGCATACACTTACCCATTTTCCTCGCCTCCCTCACCGCCCCCCCCCTCCCGCTCCACTCCGCCCCACGCCAACCAACACCGCCGAACCCGCCTACTCAACATCCTCCGTTGCTACGCTCCCCCGTTATCGCATCGAGCAGAAAATCCCTTCCTCCCGCCCCTCTCAACTACGAGCCCCATCCTAATACTGTCCTACTTATAACAACTCACAATCGTGTGTGTGTGTGAGTGCTCGCGTGCGCGTCTATAGTTCGACGGGAAGTCTGTCGAAATGATTCTCATGGGTATTAAAGTTAGTAGAAACTGTTGTACTAATTGGTCTCGTGCTCATGCTCCTCACAGCGCAAAGTAACGTGTTCGCCGTCTCTTTCGGTAAGCGGTAAGGAGCTGAGAGAGACGTGTGAGGAGGAGAGAAGGGGGAGAGAGAAAGGGAGGAAAGAGAGAGGAGAGAGAGGGGGAGGAGAATGGGGGAAGAGGGGGAGGAAATATGGAGGAGAAAGAGGGAGGCGAGGGGAGATAGAGTTGGGGATGAGAGGGGGAAGAGAGGTGGGGAGGAGAGAGAGGGAGGGGAGGGAAAGGAGAGAGAAGTAGGAGAGAGGGGCAGGAGAGAGAAGGGAGTAGAGGGAGAAGAGAGAGAGAGGGAGAAAGGTGGAGGAGAGGGGAGATGGAGTGGGGGACGAGAGGGGGAAGAGAGGTCCGAGGAGAGAGGGAGGAGAGGGGGGAGTAGATAGGGAGGAGAGGGGGAAGAGAGGGGGATGAGAGGGAAGAGAGAGGATGAGGATGGAGAGATTAAATGGACTGTAGGGAGAAGGAAGTGGTGGTGGGGAGGAGGGTTGACGGCACCTATCCTCCCGCCCTTAAAACTCCAGTTTCTCGACCGAGAGATGTCGCTAATTGCCGATGAAACACGATGCAACACCTCCACATGAATCACTGCGCTTAATTGGCCGATTTGCGACAATGAGCGCGAGCGACGTTGAGAGAGAGAGAGAGAAGTAGAACAGAGAGGCTGAAAGAGGCTTTGAGGGCGTGGTAGCGAGGCACATTTCTAGATGATTCAGCTCCTATTTAGCGACATTCTAGGAGCTTACGAAACTAAAGTTTCTCTCTATTCTCCACCAGTCGATTTATTAGGCAACAACTGTTTCATTTGTGGGTGTGCACTTGCATGTACTCGTACATACACACACATGCACGCACAATGCACGCACGCACACACACGCGCGCGCGCACATTCATTTACGATGGTGAATCATAAAGTTCCCGGAATGATCTTATAAAAACAGAACAAACTCAAAACAAACATTTATTTTTCATTCATTTTTTCATCATATTCACTATTTGACTCTAAACAGTTTTCCATATGGTGTCGCCATATTTCTAACCCATTTCTGTTGAAATTTGGATCATCTGATTGAAACCAATTCAAAACTACCCGTTTTGCCTCAGATATCGATTCCCAGTGAACTTTCTTGATGTTATATTTTAATTTTTGGAACAGGGAAAAGTCTGAAGAAGCCAAGTCAGGACTTTAAGGTGGATGATAGAGCAGTTTCCAAAGCAATTCTCGAAGCACAGCCCTTGAAACCTTGGACGAATGTGCTGGCACATTGTCGCGGTGAAACAAAATTCGACGTTGCACTTTTCCAGGCCGTTTTGTCTCAAAAGCTACGTTGAATTACCAAAAGGCCTGTTCTTAATAACTTCTTTTGCCTATCCGTAGCCCTTCGAGAAATTGACTAAGATCACGCCATGACAATCTCAAGAAATCGTTGCCATAACCTTCTTGACTGACCTATCTATCTTGAAATTGACCCTCTTGGTAACCATTGTTTGGACTGAATCTTGCTTTCTGGATCGTACTGATAAATCCAGGTTTCATCACCAGTTACTAATCGGTGGAAGAAATCTTCAGGATTAGCGTAAATTTGGTGGAGAAACTCAACTGCATGATCAGCCCTTTGAGTCTTGTGTTCAGTGCGCAACGCTTTTGGTACCCATCGATCAGAAAGCACGCTCAATCCTAAAAAATCTACTATAATTGATTGAACTGAGCCATATGAGTTAGCCAACATGTGGCTATCGTTTGCACTGACATTCGTCAATCTTCTTCCACAATCGATTCGACGGCGGCCACAGTTTTCTCGTTGATTGACGTTGATGGTCTCCCACTTTGATGGCCATCTTCAATGTCCACTCATCCATCCTTAAACCGTTTCACCCATTCATAAAATGCTTTTTTTCTTTGGTGCAACATCCCTGTAAACTTTCTACAAATCCGGAATGATGGTAATCGGATCCCAACCACGTTTTCTCAAAATTTTATGTGAGCTTGAATCTCAAGTTTCAAATTGCCCATGCTCACGAAACAGTGGGTTAAAAATACTGAGGTTATTTTATACCAAATGAACGAATTCTTACAAAATATTTTATGTTTGTAGTTAAGCACATATTAATTTCAGACAAAAATGGCTTGTGTCTGCGGTTGCAAAGAAAATTTTACCTCGATGCCGTATTTTTTCAAATTTTTTCTAATGATCTTTTTCATTTGATGCTGTTAATTCACAAATTTTTCGACAGAATAATATCTAGAACGGTGTTTCCCAAAATGTGAACCGCAGCCTCCCAGGGGACCGCAAAATTATTTTAGATGTTAGGTGATATGCCAAAATATAAACTATTCTATAATAATAGTTTCATCAGGAAATTTTAGGAAACATGATGTGATAAAAATTATTAACAGTTATATAACATAAATCTATTTGTATTAAAGTTTATTATTTTTACTATTTTCAATTCAAATGGGGCCGCATAACACTCAAAGGGGCCGCTACAGTTGAAGGTTTGGTAATCACTGATCTAGAACGCAGAACTTATTCTGACTCGAGCATGTTTTCGACAAGATTTTGGATTTTTTCTTTGGAATTAGTCCGTGGAAATTTTTCAAACAGTGGTCACCTCTTCTCAGTGTTATATTAACCCTTTCTATTTCATATAGCCGTTCATCGGCAACTAATTCTTCTGCCATTAGGCCGACTATCGCGTCAGAACCATGTTCTTTGGTCATAAATTATTTATTTCACCGGAGGCCTCCGAAGAGAAAATGATTCCATTTTTGAGATACTAATGATATACATTTTAGAATACTGTGATCCTAGTTTTGCCAATATTTGTACGATATGCATTTATTTCCTATATTTCGTTCCTTATTATCTCAATAAACCCGTTAACAGAAAGAATGCGCGCGATTTATGATTCACTTGCTATGTTCATCTGTCACCTGTTTTATGGGACTCATGTTTTTATTTCTTTCTCCTCGTATTTTACTGTGCTAGCCCAACTAATAAATAACAAGTTTTACGATACGAAAGGCGACAGTATACATGTTTTAAAAAAATACCGTAATAGTTTCATTTTGCAGGTTATAACAAATTTATCGTTGAGATGAGCTTAAAACTTCAAGTGCGATTATCTTTCGTTTCAAATTCAAGTTGCACTCGAATAAAGTTTGGCCTTGCACTGTTGGTGCATTTGATATCATTTTTTACAGTATAATTCTGCCATGGTTAAATGATGTTTAATGGCTATCATGGCATTGTTATAATTTCCTCAAATTCAGTTTTTCAGTTCTGTTATCTGAGTCCTGGTTTAATTAGGAACAAAACATTGTAATCAATAGGAGCTATCCTATCGATATGAAAACGTACTTTATTTTTATTAACTATCAGTCTCAGGCTTTCTGTATGGAAAATTATATATAAATTAACATGCAAATATATTTTGTAAATTTTTATCGCTACAACTGCGATATACAAAAATGCATTGGATACTATTTATAAACCCTCGATTAGGAATGGCATGAGATACCGATTCGATCCGTGCTGATAGAAGAATGTTAGACAAAAATCCAACTATGAAAAATAAAAAGTTCTCGGCGAGTTGAGGTAATTTTTCGTGATCTTGGAACAAAATAAATGACCGATAACGATCTCCTTAGACAGACAACACCAAACATTCACATTTGGACCGCACACGTTACATCGGTCTTATATTATATGTATTTGTCCCGAACTCGACGGTCGTGTCTGTTGACTGTTCCATTCCCGCGGAACGTTTATTCGTCAGTAAAAAAATACAATATTCAAGAAATCTTCGTCGCCTTCTAATGCTTTGGCATGGTTTTCCCAAAATCGATAAGTTTTCTTCGTTTACGGACTTAATTACCTGCGCAAGTTGAATGCTGTAAGCGTGAGATGTTAATGTAACATTTTACGAAAAGTCGTTTTTTGGACCCCACGTTGCCGACACCAGGTGTGAGTGGACATGCAAACGCTCTGAGTGAATAAATCCTAATTTCCACTTCGGTATTGAAACGCTCTGATTCGGAAAATGCAGCATTCAGAGAGTTCCATAAAATTCCTGGCGCCTTAACTTTATGTTTGTTTTATCATCCGCTTCTTTACGTAACCTTAAATTTGCGATAAACAAGTACAAATGCAACGGAAGGAGAATGATGACAGAGTGAGCAAAAATAAGGATTCGATGAAAAAGAGGGTCTTCCCATTTAAGATTCTTGAGTTAAACTTGGACCTCGCGAATGCATCCTTCGCAATAAAATACGTTCTTCGAATCTTTTTCTTTATTTTTATCCCGGATGATGACCTTCTCCTCCCAATTGCCGCTATTTACTCTCTTTTTCATAGAACATGACATTCTCGAGCTGCAAACGGAGCCTCCTTCTCCAATCCTCTCCACTCCTTTTTTTTATTTATTCGTTTTTTTAGAAGCTTTCCGAATTAATAATGGGATATTTTGCTTGTGTGTTCTTCTATTTGTTTACTTACAGGTCCTTCTCTGTAAAATTGTGTGTAGGTTTACATATATAAAGTCATTATTTATATTATTGTATATTATTTTCTATTCTTCTCTGTAACTGTTGACGTAGGGTTAAAAGTAAGAAGGGACTATATATAGTCTCAATTTCACCCTTAATAAAGTCGTTTGTTTGTTTGTCTCCCTCTCCAATCCCCTACCCTCCATCCCCAACCCTCTATCCTCCCTCCCTAACCCCTCCCCTCCCTCCACAATTCCATCCCCTCCCTCTCCAATTATCCTCCCCTCCCTCCACAATTCCCTCCCCACCCTCTCCAATTACCCTCCCCTACCTCTCCAATTACCCTCCTCTCACTCCCCAATCTCCTCCACACCCTTCTCTCGCATTAATCCATCTATATCTCCATTATTGATTTTATATTAAATCGCCTGTTTAGCATTTCCGGTTTTATTTCTTTCTAATCTTCCTAATGTTTCTTCGGTGAACTTAGTTCTTGCCGTTTACCAGCCTCTGCTCCATCCGCCTCCCTTCTTTTACCTCCACCTCTCCCTCCTAACATATGCCTACACCTCCTCCCCTTTTGCCATCTGGGACCTCTTGCGCCGTCTGCAATAGCATCTCCCCGTAAACCACACACACACACATCCAGGTTCATTCCTTCTCGTATCGGGGAATAAATTTCGCCGAGGAATGGTTTGAGCATATTTCAGAGTCTATGGATTTGAATAACGTGACCGATATGATAAAAGGTTGACTCGACATAAAGGAAAAGATAAAAGAGACTCGTAATGCGCACATCTCCCTTCTCCTCGAAAGGGCTTCTAGGCTGCATGGATGAATGACGATCAGCTCCATGGTGTACAAAGGAGAATTCGGTAGCCAAGAGTTCATAATAACGCCTTTTCAAATATTTTTGCGCGTAATACTAACTGAAAACTTCGAACGTGCTTTAGTGACGTTATTGAAAGTGTTTACACCAATTATTTATTCGATAGATGTCACTGAACAAAATGACGTTTCAAAATGTTTATAAAATTAGTTATTGATAAATAACGTATCTCTCGATATATCGCTTTAAATTCTCGGCACGATGGGATAAGCTTTTAATAGTTAAATAAGAGAAAAGTTGTTCTAACGACCACTCGGCGATATGCGATCGTCGACACAAGTGCGCGCACACTTTTCTCCGACGACGCTTTCGGAGCGATAAAAAAAACGCGAAAAAGGCCACACGCGACCTTTACGATAAAAAGGCTTCCAATGGGAAAGAGAGGCAAGGGTCAAGGTTTTTTACTCTCGGATAGGTTGCCTTCGTTTTTTTCGAATTTCGCGAGAGAACTGATTGTTAAGTTGTGCGGCAGGAGGAGGAAGTCGGACTCGTGAGGTGTAGAGGGCGAGTTGGGGCGTGGCGGAGAGGGCGAGGGGAGGAGATGGCGAGGGGTCGGAGCACTGGGGTGTGGCAGAGATGGCGAGGAGCGGAGAGCGAAATTGATTACGGGAAGGGGAGCGAGAGGGGAAGGACTCGTGCGAGCAATGATGTTGATGGATGGCCCGAGAGGCTATCGATCACGACTTAAAACACGACGGTAGGAGAAGAATTTTTGGCGCGAGGCCCAGATTTCGCAGTCGCGGGTCCTTTTATTCCGGGGGAGAAGGTTTGGGGAAAGGGCCGGAAGAGGAAGAAAATCTCTCCCCTGGGATGGCGCGCCGATCGCCCTAATTAACGGAGCGGTTGGCCGTTAAAAGGCCAGAATGAGAGCGGGGCGAAAATTTCGTAAGAGATCGCGCGCGATGGCATCCGAAATTGCCTGCACGTGAGACTGCAAGAACGACATTGTGAGAGAGAGTTCGATTATTCGGGAATTTGAGGAACTCGAGAAGAAAGCAGCTGCGAGAGCGGTTTTTGTATCGAAGTGTGGCGATGAACGATGAAAGCATATAGTACGTAAAAACGTCTGGCGCCATAGTTTATCTATATATTAACATCCGAATTTAAGGGCATATTTATCACGATGTCGTTGAGTTACTTCGCTAAGACACTTTTCATGAAGTTAGATCAGAATTACTGAGTGGCTAACATTTTCTGCAAAGGGTTTTTGTATTTACTATAAAAAAATTTAAAATTCTCTTCAAATTTCAACTGAAATTAACTTACCTCTGTGTTCTAAATATTGGTATTTTTAAGTTTTCCATCAGTTTTACCTTCGTGGAAGGTTTGACATTATAAACTTCGGCCTTAAACCGGAAAGTATTTTCTTCCGCTTTTCGGGAAATATTCCAGTTATATAGAAATTCCTTACGCTTTCCTTCGCCGCAAACATTTAATTCACCGATTCCCCGTCTTTTGTTCTTCCAAACCCTCGCTTCCCATTACACGATTCCCCGTCTCTTCCCTCCACTTCTCCCGAGCAATCATAATATTCTTCTTCTTCCTTTACGTAGTCATTCTCCTCCGTCCAATCTCCTTAACCACGTTAGGCATTTGTTTCATTAAAGGAGTAGGAGAGGAACACTCTTAGGAATGGACGCGGAGATTAAAGGCGGCGCAGTTCCACCCGCCTTTCGAATGCAGTTCGCCCCCGCCCCTTCTTGCCCCCATAGCCTCGTCCCGCCCCACTCCAATTACCCGCACCTATCACGAGATCAACGTTATTTAACAACATATATTAATGTCGAAATAGACAAAAAAGCAAATAAACTGTAATCTACATGCCTAATTTATTTATAAATACTGGGAAAATGATCCGTATATGTTATATTACTCCGCTTTAGTCTGATATTGGCGTTAAATGATTTTCATCGGACGTACATTCTTAAACAAACTTGTGGATAAAAAATAAACCATGAAGAAATTGTTTGTTGATACCTTTGTCTTTAAAACACAACCACAAAAAATTCTCCACTAGATCTCTTTTATGGTGTTTGCGGGTATTCTTCTGCTTAGTCCGCTGAAAGTAGGCTATATACTAAAAATGCTCGCTAGCTAAATAGAGGTGTGGAAAATATGGAAACTTCATTATTCGAACTCTCTTATTTTTTCATTAACATATTTTTTAAAGAAAATCTCTCTTAATATAACGCTGCACCTCATAAATCTCCCTTTTATACATTTGGCCATAACTGCTTGATTTCACAATATCAATTCCCATTAAAATAATAAATCTTTCGTATAATGAGCATTCTTACGAGATTTCGTTTAAAGTAGTGAATAAAAAGATAAGGCTTCCATTACTACATGAAACCAAAGTGGAAAAAGGAGTAGAGAAGTGCTTTCGCGTGCCTGATTGACCTAAGTTCTATCTCCAAATTCCATCTAAATACGTAGTTTTATAGATTAAGGAGCTGTAGGCTGTTAGGAAGTCGAGTCTTTCCAGAAATTTCTCGAATGTGTATAAACATTAAGATGAAAAATATATAAAGTTTTATCATATTTGATCGTTAAACTGTTGGTGGAGACAGTTATCGCCTACGCGATTCAGTGACGAGATATAAGCTCATTCAGGATCCAAGGTAAATTGGACGTTTGCATCAAAATTAAAATCCATTCGAAAATTGCTATTTTCAATAGCATATGTGCCTCATAAGAATCAGTTAAGTGGTATATGAGATAAGCGGATATACGACAAACAGACAGGACATCTCTTTCATGCGTTCACTTAGTGCACGGCATTCAAAGAAAAAACACATTTTGTCCGATTTGAATCAGGTTTAAATGTGTTTGGTTGCTATGGTAACTAAAAATGTCTCTTTTTTTTAAATTCAGAATTAAAACCCGTTGTCTCGCCATTTCGATTTTCTTTGCTACCAAAATAAACTAAATTCTTTCCATTATCGACCTATTTAAATCCAGATCCCTTTATTATTATTAATTTTAAATTATGCAGAGTGGGCCCAAATATATACCAATTTCAAAAATTAAATTATAGGATAACCACAAAAGATAGGATTGATTAATAAAGTGTATTAACCAGAAAAGAGAAACAATGTTTTTACCAAACAACCTTTTTTGTTGTATGTTCAAAATGCTTCAGATAATTTACCATTTACCATTATTAGGCGTGAAACCCTATGGCCTCTAATCATCAGATGTGTTGCACACATCCGCGTGTGTGCTGAGAATTATGGAAGGCGCATTGAAAATCTGTATGAATGGAAACAAATCTGTAAGATCCCTTTATTAAATTGGCTGCTGTTCCACGCTCATATCACAGTTCATTACTTTTATGAATTTTGAAACTGAGAGTACATTTTTTGGCTCACCTTTCATTTTGAAATTCATTTCGATGATTACCGTATTTTCCTATGCGCAGATAAGTAAGGCTAGGAAAATACACTGTATAACTAACATTTTTCGTAATATTGAGCGTATTTCTGAATGAGATTTATTCAGCGATTAAAATAGAATATTGTATATTGTTAAGTTGAATATATTCGACACCTAACACGAGATTGATCTCCGCCCAATTCTGCGATATCGCTAATACTCGCTAAACTACAGTAGATCATCTGTTGTTTGCAAGAGTTGTCTCATTGTCAATTACAAGGATTAATGAGATCAATACGGCTTTAATCGATATCTCCTTATGGCTAACATTAAATGTGACGTAAGATTTCTATCCAGATACGCATTTCAACAACAAAACAGCCATCATCAGCGGTGAATCACCGATCGTGGAATCCAATACAGAATCCTTTGTAATAAATGTTTCAACAAGAAAAATTTTGCTGCGTAGGTTGCAACCTGTACAAAGCGAGTCTGCTGCAAACCAACCGTGACACTAACAAAAGGACGAGTAACAATAAAAATATTCTTCAACAGCAGAAAAATAATTTGTTGCTAATATGAAAGGTAAATAAATCTTTATAAACAAATATAGTATTGGCTGCTGATGATTTATACACCGATTATCACAAAAATTTTTTTTAACAGAAGCGCATTTCTGATACAAAACAGCCGTATATTGAAGAGAGATGGTTTTTACGACCGTTTTTAATATATCGGTGGTATTCTCCTTTCATTGATTAGATTCCAACAATATGTTGAGAACAATAATTTATATTCGACCGAGCAATCATTAAAATAACTCTTAAATATCATTTCGAGAATGACGTATAGAAATGAACAACTTTTAGAAGAATCATTATTAAACTTGAAAATACGCTAAAGAAAGAGGTGAATATTCAGCATATATCCGAAATATACAATTGGCATACACTTCGGTTTTTATTGCTACAAATTTGAAAAGAGTAAAATAAATTTAGATAAACTATTTGGCCAATCATTTACAAGGGATAGCGATATAAATTATTCCAATATCCCTCCATTTTTGTGAATCCTTCAGCGTCGGCCTCGCGATGCAGAGTTCTGTATATGACCGATTCCAGTTGGTATGTAATATATCAGGACACAGATAGAGGCTCTTTAGCGATTTGACCTCCAGACATTTCCGAGTGCAATTCATGTCTAACATATTGCCACGCGAGTCACTTGGGTGAAACACGTCAAACCCGTCCGTAATCAGGCGTTGAAGCGGATGCTATTTGCATTCCTCGTTGGAACATCTACGGGGTCATAGAGACCTCCCGATATCAAAATGGAGGACGGATCGCATTCATGTTGCGGATTTTTAGAGCAATGGTTTGAATGTGGGCGTCGCCGCCCCCAAAGAGGCCGTCGAGGATATTTGGGGGCCGTTGGATATCTAGAGAAATTTGTGCAATGTGAAATTTGTGAAATTTATTGCTTATCATTATGCCGGGATATAGATAGACTACGGAAGCTTAAAATTATGCCAACGCGATAATTATTGCCATATTGTAGCAGTGCACTTATATTTTAGGCGTCGGCGAAAAGAGGGTTGGACATTCGAGAAGTCCAATAGGTGCAAAACACGGTCTCCATTTCCGCTCTCAGGGTTCCTGTCATTTTCATAGAACTTTCTCTCAAACTGATAAGCCAGACACATGCTGCAGTGCTCTCGCATAGCAGGACTTCGCCAATTTCCATTGCTGCAGCAACTGGGCAAAAAGATAATTTTGGATAGTGAGCTAGAAATTTATTGTGCCCTTCTTGACATGTGTATTATATATATATATACACACACACACACACACACAAGGGGCTCCGCCCCCAGACCCTCCGGCGACGTGCTTCGCGTGCTCACTTCTTCCATAGTGAGCGGATTGCACAATATATTACTATTACTCCGCCAATCTTTTATATACGCCAACGTACCAAGGTCACCATTATTTAAATTATAATACTATTACAGTTTTTCATCGTGCTTGTATATATGGGCCAATCCCTCGGTACCTCGCTCCTCCATCACTTAGGTGAAAATGAAGTTTACTAATTTTGTGATTTCATTTTCAATTTTTGCTGTTCATCATTCGATTTGATGTTTGATAAATTCTAACCGAATTCCATTTTGTCAAATTCCGAATAGTGGAAAAATGGCCGAATACCGAATAGTTTTTGAATATTCGGTACATCCCTGCTATCTATTGATTTCTTAATACTTCATCGTAGACAATATTCTGAATCGTGTGTTTCCGTGTCGTTTTTAGCTCCTGTAACTTTGATTTTGATACTGGCCATGGATCGACACCGAGAGAGGGCCACGTATACAGTGACCAAATATTGGCTTACTCTTATCGATGTGAATGCCCACTCGGTTAAATGTTTGGCCTTGAGATTTATTAATTGTCATAGCAAAGGCTAACCGTAGGGGGAATTGTTTTCTGTTAAGAATAAAAGGTAACTCATGATTATCTCGAGCATTTAAAGAGATTCGGGGTACCGTAACGACATTTAAGCAACTGTCAATTCCAAATGGTCACCATGAATCCCATTCTTACTCGTGTGATTTGTATAATCATTTACTGATTTTATTGAGACACCGTAAGATGTATCGCCTATAACGAAACTGCTGTAATATGTCCAGTTGTTAGCAACTTGGGTTATTATTCGATTGCGTACTAATGCATGCTCTTCCTGGAGTCCATATAAGCCGTACGACAACGCTCGAAAAAGGGCAATTTCCATCCCCAATGATGTGATACACAAATGACCCTGGCCGTGAAGTAGAAGACGGATTGGCCCTGATAAGGGCGGTGAAATATAAGGGAAAGTTCTGCCTGATAAGGACCATTTTGCATGTGAAGATGAAGAAAATAATGACATAATCTCCATTATAGTCAGAGCGCGACTGGCGGGAAACATCGGCTGCCTCTCGCCTGTCAGAACTGGGATAACTGCGCCTGCGCACAACCGTCATTTTCTGATCACGCATCACTTAGTTACGACTTCAGAAGATTATAATATAGAAAAGATATATATATATATATGTACGGATTTGAATTAGCTTGTAGTACCTAATTGGGTTATTATCTATTTGTTGCCGATGTGGAAATCGTTCACGAAGATTTGCATGAGAAATCTACTTATCTTCAAAATGACGTCGAGGACAGGGTAGTATTCAATCAAACTGGTTAAGATTTTTGTCTCAACCATTCGTAAACGTACCCTCATGTTTTGGAAAAATGAGTATTTCCGACATTACTTCTTCCTCAATCTTATCAAAACCTATCAAGTATGAGTAAGAACTACACGTCTTGTATTAATTTTTCAATTTTTATTGTTACCGCCCTCTTTTAACCCACGTTGTATTACGAACCTTTTACCTCTAATAAAAGAGACTTTGTCAGATGATGATATACGCGACAAAAGCGCCGGTGACCTCGACCATCACCCGAGAACGACTCTTAGAGGTCTGCACGTCGAAACGTATAGAGTGCAGGCAGATAGAGGCAAATGAGAACTTGTTGAAAGGGCCGGGACCCAGATGGGGCTCCAGGGGCATGCCACTTCATAATATACGCCGGATGTTTAGGTGAAAAGCATCTCGCTGCGAGAGTGGCCTTGCGGCCATCGTGAGAGAGAGGGAGGAGGGCGGTGGGGGAGGGAAGGAGGAAGAGGGGGAGGAGAGGATGGAAGGGGGAGGGTGGACGGGGGGGGGCGTTTCTGAGATGAAATCATGCGGCGGGGAGGTGTTTTGGAGGAGAGTGAATCTCATGCAACCGTCGAAAAACGACAAGGAGAGCGGAGGAGGAAAAGTGTGTTATAGAGGCGAAAATTACGGAGAGGAAGATGCGGGAAAAGAGATGTAATACATAAGAGCCATTTAAGAAAAGAGAAACACAGGGAATTGCTAGCGAGGAAGATGGCCGAAGCGAGAGAGAGAGAGTGAATCTGGAAAGGGGAAGGGTGGAAGAAAAGTAGAGGTGGGTGAGTGGGTGGCACACCGAGCGACGACGTCGGGGACATTTGGAGGGAGAGAGGGCGCGGAGGCATGTGAAAGGCGTGCTGGGGGGGGGACTAGTGAAGGGTGGGGGTGGCGTGGGTGGGGCAAGACAAGGATGACGGAGGAAGGATGAAATAGGGAAGAAGGAAGGAGGATGCGAGTGCGTGCTAGTGTCTATGCCAGCGGCAAGAGGCGTATGGATCCCGACGAGGTGGGGTGGCTTCAACAGGTCCCATCAGCGTATCCGTGGTCTCATCCACCCGCCGCTTCTCGCTACCCCATTCATTCCAACTCTCCCTAAAAATCCCTCCGGCGAACGCCCACCGAAATGGATAATATCGGTGCTTTCGTAGTCGCGTTCTTCCGGCAAACCAGGAGAGTGTGAAGCCCCCTTCCAAAATCTCTCCCCCGCCCCTCTCACACACTCCTTTCTCTTTCGCGCGCTGCATCCCATTCTTTTTTTTCCAAACTCGCTTCTTTCCCTCGCAATCCAGTCTATTTTTCTCACTCCTCACACTCTACTCCCTCTCCCCTCACTTTCTCCCCCCCTCCAGTTCACTTTCTCCCCCCCTCCAGTTCACTTTCTCCCCCTTCCCTCACTTTTTCCATCTCCCCCACACTTTCTATCCTCCACTCACATACTCTCCCTCCCCTAACTTTCTCCCCTCTCCACAATTTCTTCCTCTCCTCGAACTTTCTTCCTCTTCCCCTCACTTTCATCTCTGCATGCTTTCTGGTTCATTCACGTCGAGACAAGATTTGCACCTTCCCTTCGTTTATTCGTTATTATTGTTTGCGGAGACGACATGGAAATGTCCGCACCCCTTTAGAATAATAGGAGACAGTAATAAATGGACACGTGAAAAGGATGGAAGGAGGATGGTGACAAAAAAGAGAACTTGAGAGTTTTCATGACGAAGGAATAAAACAGTAAGATATGGTGGACTGACAGTTTATAGAGGTAAGATGACTGAAAGATGAAGGAATGGAATGGCAGAGGAGAATTTAAATTGTGTACACAATTGTAGGAACAGCGGAATGGTTAGGAAACAGTTTCAGAAGAAAGAATGATTTAGAGAACCTCATACAAGTTTCATTGAAATCGTGGTAAATTACAAATTCATTCGTTGAAGCAAATTGAATTATTCGCAAAAATATTTATCCTAAGTACTTCCACTTCACTCTTATATTTTGATGTGTAGTTTTTATGAAATCTTTTAATCTCTAACTTATGTTTATCCCCGTAACGTGGCAGCCTGGAGAGCCACGTTACGGGGAGACTCCAGGACCCTCTCCCTTGATAGGGGATTTGGGAGCCATATACCAACGCTTCCTCAGGACTCCTCTCAGTTTTTAGCTGCTCTCATGCTGGTGCAGCATCTGAACTTAAGATTTAACATGAGATTCCACTCGATGTCAAATTCTATTAATTATTAAGATTGTTTTTCTAATTGGCTATTTTTTAAAGGAGATTCTGCCTAGGTAACAAAGGCCGCTTTATCGTGGATCAAAATCGGGTAATTACTTAAATGGAAATGTTTCTGAGGGTCATAATGCAGCTTATGATAAATTTATAAATTCTCGCCAGAAAGTTGTAATCGTTGAAGTATGATTCCGATTTCTCTCGTTGATATGTGCAACCTAAAAATGCTGCATTTTGGATTTCAGAAATTTTGTGGCTCTTCTAAAAGGATTACGTTCATCTTGAAAGTTATCGAATGGAAAGAGAAAACTACAAACACTTCCCAAAAAATTTTGTTTCTGCGACCTTTCACACCATCGCCTGGAGAACTGTCGAACTAAACGTTGCTACGCCAGCGCCTCCGAGGCGTAATCAAATGAGCGTAAGGGCGGAAGTTGCCACCGGTGCGCGTCTCCGCCTCCTCCTCCATTACCTTCATCGGCCTCCTCCTCCATCTGCCCTATCCACCCCTTCCCCCTTCCACTGCCCCCAAGACACGACTGATTTACGAGGCGCAAAAGCATCTTAATATAGCCGATGCCTCGAAAGCCGTTAAGCGTTCAGGGGTTTAAGGTTTTATGTAAATCCGCGTGTCGCCACTACCTTTCCAAGTTTAGTGCGAAGTTTATTAGATATTTTGATGGTTTAAATAAATCAATTTGTTGCATGAGAGAAACCATTATTTCAGGATTCTCACGTGCTTCTTGATGTCTGCTAATTAGTTCGAATGCACGCTTTCAGGACCGCTAATGTACCTCTCCTCCGCTCTTTTAGGACCGAACGACTATTATCAATTTCGTCAACAGGCAGCGAGGAACATATGCTGAGAGCATAATGGAGACATTTAATCCGCACTTAATCCGACTGAAGTGCAGGTAGAATAAATATTTGAGAGATGATTGAACACGACTTCTTCACGTGAGATATAAACGAAGTAAAAAGGCATGGAATTGGGAAAAATTTTAAATTTAAAAATTGAAGATGACGAGTATTTTTAATTATAAATTTCGACCAATTAAAATCAGTTAAATATGTAAATATGAATAGCACATTTCGAAAACTTATCTTTTAAGCGTTTTTATCAAAAATCGTACTTGCTTTTGGAGTACACTTTCTGCCGAGAATGTGTAAAGAGATAAAATGTTTGGAGTGAACTGGTGGATTAATGCTCCTTGTTAATAACTTATCTGTTAACTTACCGCGATATATACTTTACTTATATGTAGGTAGGTATGTCGATAATTTTTAAGACACAAATAATGTCTAATAACTCGAGAAGGGCTGCATGTATTTTAGCAATTCTTTCAAATTTAAAGAGTGCCGCACATAAAGACTCTTATATGTAATCGCCGTGCAAAATAACGACCAGAGTTTGATTCCAGGGGCGTGTAATTTCCCCAGTTGGATAAAATAGGCGGGACATCCTCGAGTTTCTATCTTCTAAACTATAAGTCGTAACTGTATGCTCCCATGGACTTTTTTGTTGCAAATGTTGACCTCTATCCGAATAAATTTATTAATCGATACATTACAGATCATATGAGGGCAAGGGAGACTAAAATATGGATTTCTCATTGTTGGCGGAAATGGCGTCTCTTGATTGTTGCGCCGTAAATGTCAACGGCCACATACCTAACTACGTCCTACGTACGTACGTCGACTTTTGAAGAATTTATGCGAATGTTTGGAGACGAAGAAAAGACCGTAAAATTTTTCATTTACAGTAAACTCATTTAATCAAACCGTTGGATTGGGTTGATGTTTCATCATGACTGTATACACTTGCTAAAAGTTGTTTAAACTAAAAAAATTGTTTTTTATATATACTTATTCATAGCTACGTTCAGTTTCTTTTCAATTCTCCGTAATGACTTCTAAAATTAGTTGCATCGGAGAGGGAGAAATATTTTCATACAAAAAAATATAAGCACTTTTTCGAATTATACGAAACTGATTTATTCAAATTTATTTAGTACTAGCGTAAGTGCCCGTTAAATTTCAACGGATTTAGTTAATCTACTTTCGCTGCCACTTCTAGTGCGTATGCGAGCTATACAAAAACATTTTATTCTACGAATAACCAAATCACCTATGAAGAATAGTTTTTACTTGGCTTTTCTTAACAGTTAACCATATTTATATCGCTATACACTCTCGGCATGATTTGTAATAAGAATTTAACATTTTAAAAATGTATAAAAATACGTAATTCGGGGATCTATCCGCCATGTTTAATTTTTACTGCTTTTCTAACTTTTTTATTAAACTTCTTTGGAATTAACATTACTAGTTTCATAACTTACACGGTATTTTACCTTGCATATTTATATTTTGGCCGTAATATACATCCATTCCGAGCTTTAAACTATCAGCATTAAGTAACTGGGTATCAGCATGTACGTCTAATGCATGGAAAGCGATAAAGAGAAATATCCTGTTGGCCAAAAAAGAGTGATTATGATTGGCATTTGTTCGGGATATATAAGGTGATCTAAAGGCCCTCTAAACTGAAATTGTCTCATTTGGCTTTCAAAGTTATCAGAATTTCAATCCTATGTAAATCCTCCTCCAATATTTGAGTCCTGAAATGTATTTATAACCTTCCATGGGATATCTATTGAAAAGAGCAACGTAAAAAATATGCAGCAGCTACATAATAATTGAGGATAGCTCAATACCTCAGTTAGTGCCGTGGATACGCTCTTGAAGATCACGACGCAAAAGTATAGCGAAAACTAATATTTTTAAAAATCGAACGTAACAAATAATAAGTAAAAAATTTTAACTAATTGGTTTGTTTATTCATTAACGCGCCACATTTAGTCAATTATATAAAATGTTCTCCTGTATACATAAAACTATTGATATACGTGCATGTGGGTCGCGGTCAATTTTCTGTAGCTTAAGTGGATCGTGTTATCAAAAAAGTTGATAACAATGCTGTAGACGACATTAAACGACGGTTAATTTTGGCAAATCCAAAGGGATTAACGTCAACTATGCGTAGACGACGCAATAGCGGAAAGACGCAAACTGAATCTGCGCAAAGTGAGGTTTATATAGTAGCAAAGGATATGACCGTTGCCTTAGATTCTCTTTTCGTGGCACGACAGAGGAGCCGAACGCGATGATCTATGAGGCATAATTTTTCACGAGCGATCCTCGCTCTGATGGAATTACAACCGTCGATTTCATGACGCGTTGATTTATATAAACGCGAAAAGTCTATCGAGCGAAGCTCTCGCACTAATTGACGCATTACGTCACTTCCGCTTTACCCCGCAAAACCTCCATTATCCTTCCCATCCGAAACTTCCTAAAATGTGGATGCCACCGTTTGATTCTGGAAATTAATGGGAGAGATTGTATGTAGCGGGAGGCATTTGACACGCCGTGAGAGGGGGAGGAAGAGAGAGGAGGGAGTGGAGAGGGGGGAAGGGAGCGGGGATGGTTTCTCTGCCGTTCATTTGGCGAATTAAAATTTTGTCGAAACAAAACTGCGGAGCACGATAGAATTTCTACAGTGGGAGTGTAGGATGAGGAGGGGGCGGGCGAGGCGTAACGACCCGTTGGTTTCGAAATCTGCCGTCGGTGCGCCCATGTGAATGCATTTCGCCGCGCCGAAGCACCCTCTGACGGAGCAAATCGGAAGCACTTCTTTGTCACAGGAATCGCATTTTTAAAGTTCATTTTTAGGTGCGTTTCGCTTCCAGCGTGAGCGCCTATTATCGTCGGTCTGTCCGTCCGTCCGCCTGTCTGTCCATCCGTCCGCATGTTCGTTCTCGGCTTATACCGAACGGATTTTCATGAAATTTTATATTAAGGACTTACAATAAAATACGAGTATAACAAGAAAATCGTAAAAATGAATCACGTACGTAAATGAGGGGTACCACTTTACCGGTGACAAAAAATTAATTGTTCGTCATATCTCGTAAAGTATCAGTCATATCAAAATATCTTTCAAATAAAAGTTGTAGAACTAGTAAAGTAGAGTATTTCCTTTCCTATGCATTTTTATCGTGGGAGTAGCCGTTATCAATAAAATCAAACAAGAATATCTTAATTTGCGTTGAACTTAGAAAATTTCCTCCATGGTTACTCCTTCATTGTTGCTAACATAAACAATCTCACAAACAAACGTTTAATTTTCTTACGTGTGCATGCAATATTTTTAAATAGGAAGAAAATGGATTATTTATGATGAAGAAAAGAACTTTAAAACGCTATTTTCCTTACATACAGGTATATAATTTCTTTCTAATACTACATTGCACGAAACGCGCCCATTTGTGACACGTTGTACCTTTTCCTAACTTGCTTTCATTATTTTTTGCGCGACAAATGGAAGTACAACAGAATCAGTGTAACTCGTCGCCGTGAAACGGCGACGTATGTCCTCTCACATGCAAAATGTTATCTCCGCATTTAATACAAAATGTCTTCCAGTTTGACATTTTGAAACCTTTATAATATTTAATTCCTTGTTTCTTTCTTCCTAAATCTACATCGCCATGATACCTTGCAAATCAACATATTGGTGGGTGGCAGGGAGTGCAGTGCAGCAAAGACTACCTAATAACTTCTCTCGCCGGCCTCCCTCTCCTGTTGTAGTCTCGTGTGGTCCTTGGGAAAAAAGAATCTTGATATCGCTCGATTCTTTTGAACCGATTACTCCGTACATTTATTTTTTCACTGCCAAATGATGGTGTCTAATCGTTTGTCATTAACTTGCAACAAAGCAATCTTATCTGCAGCAAATTTCAGTTAAAACTGGTGGTTTTTCTGCATACGGTTTTTCTTTGGCTAAGTTTTAAACACACCAAAATTATTCCTTCATAAGAAACCTGTTTTTCTTAATTAAAAAGGAAATTGTAAGTATGATTCTCAAATTCTTTTTGCAATTCACTATACATATTTATAGTCACCTACTGATAGAACGCATTCATTCCCTTGATCTCTACAACGGAAAAAGTATTGCTAGCTCAATGATTAACTAGGTATTGAAATGTATTCACTTTTAGAAAATCCTGATAAAAGCGATAAGTTTGCGATATTTTAATTTATTAAATTTATTAAATACATTTCTTTAAACAGTTATATCATAGTTTGAATATTTTTCTTTGAGGGATTCATGGAACGTTTCCGTAATTCTCTATGAGAACTTTCTATACAAAAATAGATTAAGATGTTTACCTTCTTAAAAATCATGATTATTAAATGAGATAAGTTCTAATTATATTTCTTCCTGCCTGCTTTCCCGTAAATAATCCCGATTCATATTGTATCTGTTATCAGCACCTGAAGAATTTTTACTGCAACGGCTGTAAATTCCTCTAATACGATTTCGAACAAAGAAGCGTTTGATTTGAAAAATTACAAATAACTTCGTTTAGAAAGCCATTCGACGAAATTTCACTGGTCCCAAGAATATTTATGTGGCTGTTACTTTCAGCAAGAACAAGTACTGTTCAATACTAGTAAAACCTCGATTTGATGTAATTATTGAAGGAGAGCTTTTGTTTTCTAAGATGGCTTTTGTTTTCTAAGATGGTTTGTCATCACTAGTATTACATAATTTAGTTCTTTGAGTTCATTTTTTCTAGAAATTTCATAACACTGAACCAATGGTTATAAAATTAGTTGACGTGTATCAAAACGCTGGCATGAGAAGATTAAAATAGTACCGCGTTCAAGTTCAGTTAATCTATGCACTTAGTCCATATAAATATTAGTATAATCTCACTTAAGAAATTATTGGTTGGTATAAAGGATGTATTAAGTTATTGATCAAAATAAGCTAAATAATTGGAATTGTATAATGTATATTTTATCATAATTCCAGTAGAAGACGTTGAAAATTACCAAAATTACGAATAATTATTAATATAGTTATAACTCATTTTTCCACTTTCAATTATAAAACTGAAAGGATTTTCAGTTTTATAATTACCTGTTTTTCCAGGACGCAGGTCTTCCAATTCTTTCAGGATTTCTGCTAATGAATCCCTCCTGGAATTCCTGTTGTGGTAGAGTTTTGATTTTGTATTGTACAAATTAGCGTGTTCTGAAAAACTATCAATCAAAAGTGATTGATCTTCTCTCGACCATGTTTTCGCCATTTTTCGACACGTGCTAGCGAATGCGATGGATTACGGAAATAGCCATCTTGAATTCAGCTTCTCCCTAATTAGCTATTTGACCGAAAATGTAGAAGCGTTTCTATTCATTTTGAGCAAATTATTTTGCTAAAAAATTTTTTAAACGTATTTGCTCAGATTTCATTTTTCTTCAAATTATCGATGTCACACGATACTTAAAAGTATTTGAACAAATTCTTTGTCAAAAAGTTTGACCGTGAGACACCGGCTTAAGATTCTCAGCCCCACCCACCATCCTCCTTCCCATTTCCTTGTAACTGACGTCTTCACGAAAGATCCGAAGGAAGTACGCATGCGCTGTCGATGCTAAAGCTACGATCGCTGACGATGCCACAAAAAAAAACAAACTCTATCCGAGAAAAGGACGGTTTTGCTGCGATCGTATATATTCCATTTGCGAAGGTTATGCGCCGTCTCTTTCGTAAGCGATTCGACGGTTTGGAAAGAATTCGAGATGTAAATTCCATTTATATTGAGAGATTCGCGGATTTATGGCGAACCACTTAACCTGTTTCAGATCGATTGAATTTTCCTACTCTGAATAAAAAAAAGTTAGACAAATATATTCGAATCTGGCGAGTGATATACCGTGCGTCTTATTTTAACGAGAGCCATGCGTTTTTCGGGTGACGTAGATTGAAATGCGTGCTGCCGATTCGGGAGATGCCTCCTGATCCTCCGAGATCACCAGCGCCACAAAAGTTACCTCTTCAAGTTTCAGCAAGCGAAATTTTGATTCCAAAATTAAATAAGACATCGCTCTAAATTTGATGCAGTTGTTAAATCAGTTCTCCAAATGAATAGCCGTGAGTTATTTCGCCTTCAGTATTAGGATTTAATGCTGGCTTAACATGGAGTTAAATATCGGCTTGCGAAATCAAGTGGAGGTTTAATCAGTATTTAATATTCATCAGATCCTTATCATCGTTATTTAAGGAAATGCAAATGACTGTTAAACAATAGCATAGTAAGTACATTTATCAGTGTTGACTATATCGACGTGCACTAATGCGAGCACTTTCAAAATGGAATCGAGTGCTTGCATGCAAGGAATAAACATCTTACTTGGTACATTATAAACTATCCTTTATCTAATTTTCATTAACGCGCTACATTTACTAAATAATATAGAATGTTCTCCTGATATTCATGTGGGTCGCGGTCAATTTCTGTGACAGAAGGCGGATAAAAAATGAAGTATCAGTCAATAAATCTTATGTGTCTTCAGCACATGACTTTCTCCATGCCGAGAAAATCAATAATATTCCTCTCGACGTCAGCGTCCTTAAGAATAGTTAGCGGAAAATAAATGTGTGAATAGTATTTAAACTCATCGAATCATTTTCACAGTGAAATAAAAGACTTTGAAACATTTTTCACTTTTAAAAACAATAAGCAAACAAAATTGTTAGCTGTTGCCATGGATAACAACATATTGATGCGAAAGTTAAATTACCTTTGGGAGCGTGGGCATCGCTGTCAACAATTAGAAAGTTTACCATAGTTACGGAAACAATGGTATCACTTAACGAAGTACGAACCTAAATTCAGACGAATTATCGAAATATCTCTTAAAGAATCCATTTTATAAAAACATTTTTCCTATTACACAGTCACTTACACAAATATAAAATAGTAAAAATGTACCCATGAGATCTTAAAGCGTATATTTCCGTTGAAATTTGATCTTTTTCACGAGTAAAATACGTTCCCCTATAACACTACTTGTGGAGAAGGTAAAATGAATAATGATCATTTAGGATAAATCGTTTTAAAGCGCTTTGACATTATACTAAGCCATTAATATTGACCTTACTTTTCACATGATTGCATAAATAAAAACGCCTCTCCCTTGCATGTGTGTGAGCATCATTTCTCTCTTGTTTCTGGCATTAAAAAAATGTTTTAAGATACTTCGGCATAGGATCTATCATTTTGAAAATATTCTGCGTTGTTTCGGCTGTATAAAACTCAAGTTTGCTTCTTAATTCTATTTAATTCAATATATTTATGCCAAGGATATGAATGCCGACGCAATGTGTTTCTTATGGGGAAATTTTCCTACTAAAAAGTTATTTAATAAGTATTCCACATTTCATGGTATTAAGATTCTTCCTGATGCTTTCACGTTTACATCCTCCTACTCCGGATATACAACTTCCACACCGGTGTGACATACGCACGCAGATCCGCTATGAAATTAATCTGTAGGATAGAAAACTTCGCTATTAGCCTAATTTTCGATGATCTCCAGCTGTAATTACCCTAATGACGGAGAGACAAACGGTTTTATTGGGGGCGATATTGATACTATATAGTCCCTTCTTACATTTAACCCTAAATGAGGTATCTACTTTGGTGAAAACTCAACAGAAATATATTTCCGCGGAATCCTAATTATTATAACCTTCCATTGTACTGGAGATCATCCACTCGCATTACAGTACGTAGTTGAAATAATATGGCAATATAATGATTCAAGTTCGCTCTCTCCCCCTCCCCTCCTCTCACTCTCCTCTCTCTCTCACACTCTATCTTCGCATCTGCTCTCCAGACCAGTCCTCTGTAAGAGTTTCCGCCCAGAATTCGTATACATTTTGACGAGGCACCCTCTTCTCGAATGGCCGCTTCACTTGCATCGCACCTAACCATGATAGGAATCGTAGCGCTATTTGCGCTGCCTTTCACGGACGCCGCACATCGATCGTACGCTGCAGGTGAGTGGATTTTTACGGATAAATTGCGATGCGATCCGACATCAGCCTACCATTCGTTGCAATCAAAGGCTGCGCAAATTCCTTCACGTAGCAGGGCCGGTTTCAGTCGTAAGCAATCGCTTACAGGCGCCGCTTCAGTAAGGGCGTCAAAATAAATATTTTGAAGTTTAAAATATTGTAATAATGAAGTATCTGATAACCCAGAGGATATATATTTCGAATATTTTTCTTCAGACTGTAGATGCTGTAATATTGCCGGTTAAAGTTCAATTCGAACAGCTAAATGAACAGAATAAACCGTGGATTTTTATATGATATTTAAATACACATGCATTGACTTACAAAAGTAGTTTTATGATTTCGAATAATCCCTTGCAAGCAACGGTTCATCGAAAATTATGTATATACAACTTTTAGGTTACGGCAGAATGCTACAAGGCAGGTTGCCTAAAGAAAATAATAGTTTCGCAGACTTAATTTCCGAATATATTGATGACGTTTCGTATGCAGTGAAATCTCGTTACAACGTACTTCACAATTACGTGTTTCAAATTAACACACTTTTTTTAAAATCTCCGTCAATTTTTCTGTATAAAAACTATATGAAAACATACTTCAACGTAATGTACTTGTATTTTTCAATATAACGTAATACTCCGTAAATAACTCAAGTAGGTATAACCAATTCTTGCTCGTTGAAGTCGTAATACATCAATTTTGAAGGCAAATGTTGTATTTAGTACGAAAAGATCCCAAAAGAAGGAATTTTCTAAACTGAACCGAGGGTCAGTTATCCCTCTCTCGTATTTTCACAATCGTCAGGATATGGAGATGATCAGGAGTGGATGGTGGGATGTCAGTGGAAGAACAATTTGCAGTTGGTGGAAGAAATCGGGCATTATATTTTCATCGCATTCACTTGTGAAGAGTATTTAGATGTTACGAGAGAGCCTTAGAAAGATGTCTCCTCACAACTTCAATTTCATCCCTCACTCACGTTTTGAAGAGATTTCAGGTGTTAATAAAAATTTGGAAACAACGCCTTTATTAACGGACGGTGCCATGAAAACGACGCAGAGTCTGAATTTCAGGCAAACTGCTGCCTAAAAATTCAGTTTTATATTATGCGTGTAACGTATTTTTGAACGAATTATTGACCTATGACATTGTTCCTATGGGAAAATCGGTTTCGTCTATCTTCCTTTCGCTAATCGTCAGAGATTCCAGGAACCAATTAATGACGGTTATCGAGGTTCCACTGTGTGTATGTTCGTATATCTGCACACACACACACATATGTATATATATATATTTCTATGTGAATGCATCAGAAGCTTTCTCTGTCTTATAACAGGTGAATTACACCAAAAGAGTGACCAATTAGAACAACGAAACTTGATCGAATGATAATTTCCTTTACTTGAAGTTCATTATAACTCTTATGGCTCGATTTTTTTTTCAGGTGCGTCCAGGTTACAACTGATACCAGAGGAGGAAGATACCGGAGCCGTCCTGGTGGTCCACAACGTAGACGAAGCTGATCTGCATGATCATAGCTGGGAAGAATCGTTCGAATGCGAGGTCGCGGGAGGTCATCTAGAAAAGGTCGGTAGAGAATGGAAGAGAAAAACAAAAGTGGACTTAGGCGATGGTCAATCCGTCAGCAATGAATTTTTTACGGGAGTTATATTAGAAGTTCTGTACGAAGTGGAGGGAAATCTTACTTGCCGAGATGTCCTGGGTCTCGATCTATCCTCGAACACACTTCTCCTACGCTTCAAAATGAACCAGGCTGCTGTAATTCGCTTCACGATGCGATCCCCAGAGAATCTGAGCAAAGTCATTGGATCATTCTGGAGCAGATCCATAAATAAAATGATCGCACGACTGACAAGCGTCGATGATAATGGCATCACAGCAGCCGCTAGAGTAACATACACTGCGGAATTTATCGACGACGAAATTTTAATCGCCAACATTTTCCACATAATTCATCGCTTGAGCGAACAGTACGATTTCCGAGTGGATTACGTGAGGAGCACGCGGTGGTGCCATCGAGTGGAAGGAGGAGGCTTCATTTGGCCGAAGACTCCAGTCGGCGGCCGCACCGTGCCTTTAGAACCGTGCGTGGATATTCACGGCACGCCGTCGCCCACTCGATCCTGTTTGGGAGACTTTTTCTCCGGAGTCTATTGGAGTGCGTTACCGTCGAGACCGGATTCCTGCGTGAGCGCATCTCATCGCTACAAGCAACTGCAGGACATGGCGGAGACGGCAAGCCAGACGGGTTCGCTGGAACGGCTGACAGGAGAAATATCTAGCGGACCACCTCTCACGCCTTCGGAGGTCTCGCATCCACCAAAAACAATTATTTTTCTTTTTCTTTATCACGCTATTAATTTAACTCTGCATTCCATTCCAGATCTCCTTAATATCTGTCGCTCTGAGGAATCTCAGCCGTCGTGTTGATACGAACTCTTCAAACTTGTCGACGCCGAGTGTGTCCGTCGTGGCCCAGATCGTCGACTCCATCTTGAAATCCGGCAAACATGCGATACAAACCGCCGATTCCGTTTCCGGCTCCTCTGATTCCATCTTGGACTCTGTTGACAGGTTGCTCCAGGCGGCGGCGTCCCCTACGCCTGCAATAGTAAGCACGCAGCATTTCACTGCCTGCTCCTCAGAAGCTGAAGCAGGAGTCTCCGGCTTCGCTCTGGTTCCAGACGAGAAAGGCTCAGATACCATGGTGCTGCTGTACAGGAACACTAGCAAAAAGGATGTCTTGTCTATGTCTCCAAAAATGGCGGCTATGTTGCTGGAGATTCCGGCTAACATGGGCGTGACTTCGACCGTGGTGGAGGAAGATAGCATCTTTGGCGGGCATTATAGTACAAAGGAAGTCCTGGGACCGGTCGTGGGTATGACGATTTTCCGAAAAAAGAGACCGAAAAGAACTTACAACGAGGTTCTAGTTACGATCTTGCTGCTGTTTGCTCGCGGTAAGCTGCGAGAAATTGTGAGAGATAAAGTTGCTTTTGCACGAGTCGAATGCTATAATATGCATGCAATCATAGAAATTTAAATTGTAGATTCTCACGTCAGATTAAACTGTTTCCCTTATATCGTGGGATTCCGTATGCTCCCATTTCCATATGGAAAATTTATCTTTATATCAACACCAGCCTAATTGCATGTCTAACTCGTATGCATGAATGATACCTATATAAACTTCCGTTATTCTCAATCTCGCCCCGACCTCATCAAAAAATCTATCAATCTCTCATTCCCTCTCTCTCTCTCTTAGTCTCATGGTCATCGGTGACTGACGTGTCTACGTTCGCTCCCCTAATCCCCCTCATTTTCTTAAATTTTTCTCCTCTCCAATGGCTTCCAACAACCCTGCCTCTCATAAAAATGACTTGGAGACGAGAAATAGTGAACTCAGCTCCAAACTTTATGCCGTCCTTATTTGAAGAGATTTCCGGATGTCCAAGCAAATATATAGCCCTAATAGAGTTAATACATTGAACTCTGTTGAGGAAACATTCAATATCTTATTTAAAAAAGTCTTTGAAGACCTCCAAACAATAAATTGCCTACTTGAGTCAATCGGCTCCAGGATTGAGGACTTTGATGATCGCCTGGAACAGTACTTCAGAAGAACATGCCTGCTCCTTCACGGGTGTCCGAAGACGAAAGAGAGGGCTGCTTGCATACAGATGTGACTTCATTGAGGATAAGTTCAGCATTAATATAGATCCAAAAATGCTGTCTCGAGCACATAGCCTAAAACCTAAACAGGATCTCCTCGACCAATTATTCCTATCAAGACGGAGATAAAGTGTGGAGGAGTAAAAAAAATCCTTGAAAAGCATTGGGCTCCTCGTAACTGAGTCCCTCTCTTCAAAACGGAAATGACATCCAGTCTCTGCCAAAAAATTGACGGGACCGAGGGCTGTTTGATCCCAGGACGGGAAAATTATTCCCCAGTGCCCAAATTGGAGCCGAATATTCATTTATAGGGATAAAGATATCTAAATCCTGGAGCGAGATCTAGATAATAGTAATATTAGAAAAATTAGAGGATTTCGTCCATTAATCTGACGCTACTCCGCATTAAGAACGTGTTTTCTGCCTTACTGCTTCGCCTGTCTCTCGGCGCTTCTGTACTGCTTTACTCCGGATACTTTTCGTTCTTTTTCTTCCGTGTTCCTGAGTTTTGAAGTTCATGTATCCATTTGTTTCTGCCCACCCATCGCCTGACGTAACTGATCCTTCTTCGCATCTTTTCTCTTCGGCCTTAGAGATTAAATATCTCTGCTCCTCCATAGTTTTTTTGTGTGTCCTATCCATTAGTTTTCCCATCTCCTCAAGTGCTTAGTGCAAAGTGCTCACCGTGAAGTGCTCAACTGATGTTTTTTCGCAATCGCTCCTTTGATCCAAGTTTCGTTTTATCTGCCCCAAAGTGCTTAATGTTTCATCCCCTCTGGTGAAAGTTTTAGCCAAATCACGGGAGCGATATCCAGCGCTTATAAGCTGGCATTGCGCCCGCGGATCCGAGCTAAACCTCCGATCCCCACATTACCCCAACCTCTCATCGACCTCATAAGGGAGCGAAATCGCGCGATGAGATGATGGCAGCAAAATCGTGACCCCATTTACAAAAGACCCACTAAGTGAGAAAAGGTATGACGGAATTTAATAACAAAGAATGAGAGAAGAAATTCTCCTCCCTCTCTCTCTTGACGAAGGGTTGACTTGTCTCGTGGGCAGGCGACTGACGAGGCAAGCATTCATGCCCACGCCCCTTCGACACAATGGCCAGGTTCCACATTTCCCGTCATTACAGCTTATGCGTGACACATAAGACTCGTCGGATCATCCATTACATCAATTTATAAAATAGCCATTCTCACCATTTCAGAGGTTAGAAGTTTTCTTTGACATACCTCCTTGAGGACGTCTGTTGGAGCTGGTTGATACTAGCATAGCTAGTCCGTCCCTAACCTAAGAATATATTCCCATTCTGAAACAGGAGAATTAGTCTGCTACGGTAGTTCAGTGGTAGAATATCCACCCAGCAAGTGGAAGACCTGGATTCGAATTCCTAATCATAGCAGATTTTTTCACCTGTTTCAACATTTCCCATCAAACTAATAGATTGACGACAAGCATTAAATACAAAAAGCAATGTAAATAAACAGCACCATAAATGCATACCGAATTAAAATTTTATAAATGATTGAAAATATTTATGAATACCGTTTTATAATCCATTTCATTTTAATTTTCAGTGCTTGACAACCTGACAGTTTTAGAGAAAAATATCGTTCCCTTATATTAACAGAGACCCCACAATTCTACTGCAGGAAATTATGAGCAACATTAAAAAATGTTAAAGATTGATATTTGGGAATAGTTAATTAAATAAAAATATATAAAAAATCTTTTTTAGTTATACTCTCTTTTATAAAATGCACTGAAAAGCATAAAATAAATTTTTGGGTTCAAGAAAATATATGGATCTTAAGGAAAATTTTCATTATATATGATCATGAATTACTTTTAAAAAGATGTATATCATATGCTGATTAAATTATTCACTACATTATAAATAGTCTGAAAAATTCTTGTTTTATCAACATAAGCCATACCTCTTTTTTAAGATCATATAGAATGAAAATTTTTCTTAAGATCCAGACATTTTCTTGAACCCAAAAATTTATTTTATGCTTTTCAATGATCTTTAGAAAAAGATTATAATTTTAAAAAGTTTTGTATATATTTTAATATTATACTTTTTAGTGAAATGAATTTATATTTTAAAAATAGCAGATGACACTATTAACACAATATAAAACTAAAACTGGAGGTACTCGGTCAACCTGTAAATTATCAACTGAAATCAACTTTTAATATAATTTAATATTAGGTAGATTTGTCGGTAAGAATTTTATTTCTAAGATGTGGAGATCGATTTCATTTTAACTGGTTTAGACCTTTACCTCGCTCACCTTTGGTTTCTTTTGCCAAACGTCGTGATTGATTTTTCCCCCAGCTTAACTAAACGTGTATCTCATTGTTCTTGTGTTTCTTTATTTACCCGTAATTTATAATTTGCATTGAACTTTTCTAATCGTTCCACACACTTTTTTATTTTCATTTTCCCTTCCTGTACCTGCATTGTTTTTCATTCGTTCCAGTCTATTCTTTTTCTATTCTCTCTATCCTATTCTCTTCCTGTTGCATTGTTTTTGTCTCTTTGATCTCACTACGTTTCTTCCTCCGTATCATGAGTAGTTTTTCTTTTCATGTCAAGAGTTTCTATGCAATAAAATACAATTATGATCTTAAAATCAAGTTAGATCATACAGGCCAGGAATTTAAATTAACCTTAATAAAACTAAGGTCTTTTAATATCCCGTCACAATCTCCGAAGTTATAAATAAAAACGGAGCAGAACTCGAAGAAGTCATGATTACTTTGGCAAGCTCATCGCCACGGACTGATCACCTTTTGGAGAGATCAACAGGAGAGTGAAGATGGCATGGAGTGCATCCGGGTGGAATGCAAGCATATTCAAATCAAATATCTCAGTCTATCTAAGAAGGAGATTGTATCGCATGACCAATGTTTTAGCATATGGATCCGAAACATGGACCATGAACACTTGAATAGTCCTTATACGTAGTTAAGATTTAACAGTTTCTTTAAATCGCTATGAATTAAACGTGCTTACACAGAGCTATTTGAAAAGAATCTATTATGATCAATTTTGTCAAAATCGAAGTAACATTAATCGGTTATATTTTCCTAGATAACGACATAATAGGCGATAGAGGATGCCACTTCTGGGACAGGAAGGACGGGCGTTGGTCAACCGATGGATGCTACATCACGAACGACACGGATATGTTTGGTTGCCAATGTAATCACCTGACACACTTTGCCATGCTACTCACACGTGAGTAAAAAATTGGAAAATTCAAATAATTACGAATAGTGATGCTTCGTTCAAAGATGTTCCTAAGTTATGACGTCATAGTATTGTGACACTGTTTTGCTCTTTCCACATTCCTAATTAGCGCTTTAGATGATATCACCAGTTGTCGCACATATCAGCTGCGGTAGTCAGGTTGTCCACTTTGTCTTAAGATACAGATGATGCCGATATGTGTTTCAGGTATAGAGTATCCACCATGAGCTTAATCTTTAGCATTCGATGCCTCGTAACTGTCGTATTCACATGATTCTTACTTACTGAAAATCAAACATATGATTGCTATTGTAGGACTGAAATACGCAGTGCTGAGCACTTTTTCCTCTCTATTACTAAGAAATCCTTTGACTCCGATTGATAATATTTCCATTAATACCGAATTTATCAATCAGAGGCTTTCATGAAATCTACAAAGATGGCATCAACTTTGGTGTTTCTTTATCTGCCCCTCAGTATGACAATTACTAATAAACCGGATTAGATGGCTGATTTTAAATAACTTAGATTAAATGTACTTGGATCATTCGGTTACCTTACAAAGCTTATATTTTATACGAATTTAATTAAAACCAAGGTGATCTTTGAAGAGCGGAAAGAGATGAAGATCACAGATCACGAACATCAAGACATATAGGCTTCTGAAAAAGAGTTACTCGCATTGGAACAATTCTCATTCAATGTAAATGATTCCCTCCATTGCAGGCATCGAGCCCAGCGACTCGGAGAAGGATAAGCTACGCCTCATCACCAGCGTGGGTTGCTTCACGTCCCTCTTCTGCCTCTTCCTCATCTTCCTCATCGCCGCCATTTGCCCGCAATGGTGTCAGGGCGCCAGCCGGAAAGTGTATCTCCACGTTTCTGCCTCACAAGCCTTTCTCATGCTATCATACCTCACGGTATCACTGCTTGGCCACGAAGCGCACCAGACATTGTGCGTCACTTTGGGCTCCCTGCTTCACTATTTCCTCCTCGCCTCCTTCGCCTGGATGCTTGTAGTCGCCGTGCTGCAGACACTCCGGCTGACGCCCAAATTGGCGATAGACGCGAGGCGTCGAGCGGGTACGCACCTCGTCCTACGGGCTTCCCTATTCGGTTGGGGCCTCCCGGCTCTGCCAGTTTTAATCAACTTCTGCATCGATTCACATGCATACAAGCGTCGCCCAGACACCGTTCTCTGTTATCCGGAAGGGAACTTATTCCTGGCCACCGTTTTCGCGCCCATTTCTTTTGCTATATTGGTGAACGCCTCTGTTTTCCTATGGATTATGTGCTGCCTTTTCTGCACCCTCAGCCCCGCCGTCAGGGTTCATAGTACGGGCCATAAGAAACAGTTCGTGCGTCGATGCTTCGTAACCCTCTTCCTCTTCTGTCTCCTGGGGCTCTCGTGGTTTTTCGGAGTCGCCGTAGAACTGAGTGCGGCCTCTGAGAGTGCCTCCATCATTTTCGCCTATTTATTCTGCGCAACTTCGACGCTGCAGGGAGCTTCTTTGTTCGTCTTTCTCTTCTGGGACAAAATTGAAGATGGAATTATTATCGTCCTACTGAAATTTAACGGCAAGGTCCCGCCTACTAATTCAAGCGGTAGCCGTCTTAAGCTTCCGAGGACATCGCCAGAAATTAAGCCGCTGAATCTGAAGAAAAATATATCGAAAAGTGCCGATTCAAAAAGAGTCCATGGAAACCGATATATTTATTTATCCAAAAATAATCACTACTCATCGGATGAGATACGTTTTAAAAACCAGTATCAAGAAGTTATTGATGAGCTGATTAGGAAAATTGATAACTTATAAATATATTCCTTACTTAAGAAATATTATTAAATCATTTAAAAAAAACTCCATATACATTCCTTATAGCCAACGGAACGAGACATATACTGTCAATAAAAACGGAGTAATTGGAGAAAAGAGATGATGAGCTAACTGGAAAACAAAATCGGTTTAAAAAAAGCCGAAGTGATGTGTGTGATGAGAATCAGATTCGAAAGGATTGTTTAATTCAACAACGATATCAACACAGGTTTCGTTGACTGACGGAAGTCAGATGATTAAGTTAACATTTGCTTATATACTTATAAAATGGTGCTTGAAGTAACATATTTCCTTCCTGGCGAAGCATTTTCCTGAAAGTGCACATAATAGTTCTTTTAATTCTACAATGCTTCATTCTAAACACAAGACGAGTGAGTACGGATGTTCTGGAACAATAAAAATTACGAAATTTATGCAAAAGATTGTTTTCTTGCTAGAGTGATAGTTTTTCAACAAATCTTCTGCTTTGTTAGATGTGTTATTTTTATTTTGACATCTCGTTGCGCGACTGTTTCATTTTCCATCCCCCGTCCCACTTCCTAACTGCCACTTCATGTTATTTACCATTCACATTCCACGACTCTTCAACTCCCTCTCAACTCCGCCTACTTTCTCGCACATTCTTGCTTTCTATTCCAAAAACTGTTTGTATTAATTTGGCACAAGAAGATGCTGCGACTGTATAGACATAGGTTGTATCACATTAAACCAAACTGGGAGGGATCCTGAGTTTTTATTTTACTCCTTTCATCCTGACCTAGTTACAGTTACCAATTGAACAGATTAATTCAATGCTACACTTATTTAGACGATTTAGTAGCGATTGTCTTCTTGCGTAAATTTTTGCGCTGAAACATAAACTAAAATAAAAATTGCTGATTTGATTGTTCACGCGACGTTTCTCTGTCCACCTTTTGAACATAAGCCGAAATGGATGCGTAAGCTGTTGTTTTTAATCCGAAAAGTGCTGATCTCATGCAGCGCATTAGGTTTTTTCTCAAAACCGATGATATTTTTATAATCGGTAGGTCCTTAAATATACATGCGTCCAAAATGTACCACTCAAATTAGTTGAAAATTTATCTAACGCTGCATAAAAGTATGTTTTAAGTGACCCTGTTTTATTAACTTTATTGCACTAGCTTATATTTATTACAAAAATAATTTGACCTAATACTTCATGTATTACAACTCTTTTTGGCGTGCTGTAAACACAAAACTTGGTCTTTTTTTACTTGTATTATTTTCTTTATATACAATCCTCTCTTTCTGCAGAACAAAGTAATCATATCGGATAGATATCAAATACATAATGATGAAATTGTTCTCCGATTTAGTTTTAGATGGATTTGTTAATCAAAAATCATACATGCATATTATTACGTGAAATTTACTTGCATTACATGCCATCTTTTCAAAAATTTTCTTCAAAGGACCATAACTTTCCCCCTTCAGACCCTTTCCTCCTGGTAAACCTCTGTGCCTGTAATTAGCAGGATCTGTTTGGTAATTACACCACTCACCACAATTTATGTGATTATCAAATGCATGATCTACAATACTTAGTATGGCCTTCTTGGTTCCTTCTTCATTATTTTTATTCTCTTGTAATGCATTGCCAAAACATTTCTTGAAGTATTTTATTACACAGGAAGTGATCTCCCTATGTGACTTCTGCGGTCTATATAACATATTTCCAAGCCCCTTCTTGGTATGATTGATATCAGACCATTTGAAAATATTATTAATGCCAGATCTTTTTATGGCAGAAATAGTGGCACTATCATCATCTCCTATTAGTACTCCGACTTCAACACCTGATTTCTTGAACTGCTCTGAATTAACAAGCTGAACTGCAACATCTGCCTCCATAGCTTTGGCACTACCACCAAAGTTCGCTCTGCAGTCATGGTTGGATTTTGGATCACCAGCATTGCATTTCCGACAGGTTTTACTTCTTATGCCAAAATTCAACACTCTTTCGGAATGCAACCCAATTTACGATCCATGACCTTAAATGAAAAATGTCAGCAAACATTAAAATCTATTATTTATCCAGAGCAGTTTTGATAACAAAACAATTTAATAATGAATCTCCAATAGAATAAGATATTAGAATAAATACCTGTAAGACTGTCATATGATTTTCCATTTCCACGCTTCTGCCATCCCATGTCATATGATGCTGCAATTTTCACAATGGAAATGTCCTCCTCCGTGACTTTGGTATCAGCTGATGCAACACTGTTTGGCCTTCAAAAAAATATTCAATAACGAATTTAAACTGAAAACAGCTATTATTAATGCAGTTCAAAAGATCAAAATCATAAATATCTTTCATTTAACATCAAAGATTTAAAGGAAAGAAATAACACATTAATGAAACAAAGTCAAATTACCATTGTTAGATAATAACACATAAATATAATAACATTAAGGAAAACGACTGGCAATAATGATTTTATACTGAAAGCACATGCTGTTAAGGTAGTTTACAATATCAGAATTATGAATTTCTTCAACTTAACACAAATATAAAAGAAAGAAACACTATATATTTTTCATTGATTACGCAAACTTTAAATAATAAACATGAAAATAAATTACTATTTATACTTACAAAGGAGATTGCTGAGTAAGAGATTTTTCCAACTCTACTGCCTCCTGACAACTTTCTTCAGCAACTATCTCTAATATAGGTCCAACCTTCCTTTCATACCTTTTGAATAAGTTTTTTGATGGAGGAGGGATATTTAATGCTGACAGTAGACCATTCAATTGGGTGGGGCCAATACCAATATCAATCATAGCTAGAAATAAATTAACCACTCATATTATTACACAATAATTGGTACCTATCCATTAAAATAAAAAAACAAATACATAATAATTAATGTTGTATTTATCCATTAATATGAAGACACTGACTTACCTGTATCTGCTTTAAGGTTAACATCACAGAAATGATGATCATCCATGACGGTCTTCGTATCGGTTGATACCGTCTTCACTGCAAGACATGTCCAACATCGAATAGAAAATATCGACAGAAGTCCTAGTTTCGTCTCATTCTCTATATCTCTGAACGAGAGCGGCGTATTACATGCCAAACACCACATTTCTTGTCCTAAATGGTTAACATTTACAATTCTTCGTCCTACACAATGGTTAACTTCACTTGCATCTGAATCTTCTTTTTTGATACAAAGAGATGAATTTTCTCTTTTATTTTTCTCCTTAAGGGAAAGAAACCTTTCCGATTTAGACCGGTTGTATTTCGGCATGGTTGATATGGGATTACACCGTATAAAGTATTTATAAAAATAATAAAAAGATAAACTATTCACGACGCAATAAAAAAGAATCAAACAGTCACGGATAATTAGAAAATTCCTCAAAAAAAGGAAGAGTTAAGGAGAGTAACGAAAAAATTGATAACAACGAAAGGTAACGAACAACAAAAAATTTAAATGTTTAGAGAATTTATAACAATATAACAACTTTATAACAATTATTAAACAATATAAGAAAATCTAAAATAATATCAACAGTAATAAGATGAATAATTTCAACAAAAAGCAATGCTAGAAAGTGCGAACCACATCAACAACCTCAACACAATACGGCAAAAAGCACAATGGCTACCAAATCGACAGAGATGCCAACTCTTCTTGATTGCGTTGTTGCCAAGTTTTTTGTATGCATGAAATAATGAATAAAAATTCGTACTTAACCTTATTTTACAAACTATTTTTGCTAAATCAACTACTACATCTATAACAATAGTTGTATAGTATATTTTCTTTTGATCTTTGACATTTTTTTTGCTATAGAAATACATCTGGCAACAAGCTTCTTGCTTCAAAAATGAGTCGAGATAGATTTTTAAAGGTTAATATTAAATATATTTCGCATTCAACCTGCCTTTCTATCGAAAACGTATATCATAGATCTTTCTACATAAATGCTACGTGCATGATTTTATAATAACAAATTTTATAGAAATGTATTCCACAATTCAATAAAAATGGTATTATTTCTCAATCTTGACTGGCGAAGTCGTAGGGCAACCTCCTTAACAGGGCCACACTACTTAGTTCAACGTTTCCCCACTAGATGGCAATACTTATGCATGCCGGTCTGCCTACTAAGAACTTCCTATTTAGGCCATTACATGGCACTGTATGCATTACTCGATATGTCTGCAATGTTTCTATATTCTCATTCCCAGCGGAATGAGATTTCCCCAAGTCCAGAGATTGCCCCAACCCAACCATTATTTCAAAACCCTTACGTGTAACAATAGCACCGTCACATTAATGTTTCGCGTTAAAGTTGTAACGGGAGCCTTAAATGGAACCTATCTCTCAGTCCCAGTTTGCAAGATAAATTGGCTTGCAAGCTTTTTTAACAATTATGTTCTGCAAAAAAGTTATAACAGTTGCCTAAAATGGAACTTATCCCTTAGTCTGGATTTGCAATCTAAATTTGCTCCATTTTCGTCGCACCAGTCAGGACAGAAGGATGTGATAAATATCTATGCGCATTTAAAATTACCCTTGACAGTGTATGCAATGCTATCAACAATTAGAAAATTTTAACATAGCAACTACTCTACATGAGATATAACTATGTCCCCAAGGCATTTATGGACTGGTGCATAGTGGGGGAGCACCACACATGTTTTGAAGCTCCGATGCAAGAGAGTATAGAGAGCCAGCAACCGTGTACCATTGCCATGCCTAAGGAGAGCATCCCATTGGCTACCAACTCCTCCAGTGCCTCCCTCCATTCATCTTCTCAAATTGAGTCAGAGACATAGTTATATCTCTCACTGACAATAACACAATGGTACCACTTAGCGACATATTTAACATAAATTTAGAAAAAATATCAAAATATCTTAAAATATTGTTTTATGAAGAAAAAAGTTTCAAACAAAACTTCTAGAAAATTATATTTTCTATAACTTTGATAATAACAAATATTTACGTAATGTGAGTTTTAATGGAGATATTTGGAAAAATGAATAACAGCAGGAATAAACCTCCACTTCTGTTTGACATATATTGTCCAAAAACTAATCAGATGTTGTCTCTATGATGAAAATATTATATTTGAAATTTGATATTGAAATGGCAAATACTTGTTGAGTTAGAGCACCCATTAAATTCCTATCACATACAGACAGACATAGCAAAAAAGTATAAACGTGTTCTATGGACCTCCAAATGTCCATTTCTGTTGAAATCTCAAAATCAATTTTTTTCATGAAAACAATACTTTTCCTATATGGAGTAAGTAAAAATGTGTAATTTGAGCCCTGATATGAACTACATGAATCAATTTCGTCCAGGATCCTTATGTCGGCAGAGAAGGTTTCAGAGGCCAAAAGAATCAGTCACCAGAGTCGCATAAAGCTCAGGAGCCACCATGTGTGCTATCATTAAATATACAGAAGCAATTTTTCAAACATTATTGTACATGTTCCACAGTACATTAATTACAAATAATAATAATGAGTGACAGAAACAAATTTGTAAAAGATTTTTTAATCCATGAAACAATCATAAAGTCTGTATTATGTAACATAAGTAAAACTTTGCTTAATATTATTACACTTCAGCATGAATGACTGTTGTACAAAAGCTTCTTAATAGACATAAGTCACTAAGTCTTCAGCATAAGCTATTTCTAATAAGTAATAAATTGCAATTCAAATTCATGGCCATAGTCTCGTAACGTTGTCACTGTCAGAAGATCCATTACTGTGAAGGACAGATGCCTGAAAATTACAAACAGAATAACAATATGATTTTTCTGGGTTCAATATTAGGCTGAACTCTTCACATATTTTATTATTTGAGAACTAATATATATCATATTAGATTTGCATATACTACAGTAAAAACAAGTTACAATGAATTTGTTGGGAAGTATGAATCATTTCATTGTTCTGAAATTTTATTCTAAAAATATTGATCAAGATTATTTACAAGATCAATTACTTGCTCAAATAAGCTCCACTGCACTTTTATAACAGACATAGCAGTAAATTCTGCTTTATTTTGTTTCATCTTCTTAATTAGTAAAAAATAAATAAAATACTTAAATACGCAATCAGTTAATTCAGGAACAAATCATTGTTTGCAGACACAAATTCCATGCATTCCACCTCAATTGGGACACCTACGACATGATTTCCATATTCTGGTTTCAATATCTGATTCAGTTTCTTCTTGTTGGATGCTTCCGTCCATCTCATTTTTTGTCAACATTTAATTATTGTTGATTTTTAATGGACCACCAAACTCCAGCAATCATGTCAACTGCTTGCTTTAATTCAGTTTTATCTTCTTTACTAGCAGGAGTGCCCATTGAATTTCAACGGATTTAGTGAATCTAAAACTTTGATCATGTAACATGTAAGCATCGCAAGAATAAGATAGTACACAGTTATACCCATCGTATAAAGCAAAAATGAAGAAAACCGCTCCGCATTTTCCTATTTAGATGAATGAAGGAAGAAAATCTTACGAAAATAACGTATAAACTCCCTCCCCCTCCCTTCCACCCTCTCCTTCCCTTCTCCCACTCCCTCCCCTCTCTCCCTCTTCCTCCCTCCCCCTCCATCTTTCACCCTCCCTCTCTCCACCCCTTTCCTTCTAATTCCCTCTCTCCATCTCCCCCCTCCGTTATCATCCATCTCTCTCCCTCCCGATCTCGTATTAAAAGCATTCAAACCGAACAAACTTACAAACATTCTCCTTTACATGTTAGATTAGAAGATAATTCAATTAAAAACAACAAATATTTCAATGAAATAAACAACAATTTAAAGAACAATTCAACAACAATTTTTACGTAAGATATGGAATGTTAGTAAATTTCTATACTTCAATAATGCCATAAATGCGAAAATTATGTTTTACAGAAATAACTGATGAAAAATTTATAGTTTTAAACCTATTTCAATTCATTGCTGAGATATACTCAAAAAACCAAAATTTGAACCGGCCATTACATTAAGACCTTTCGGCCCAGTGGACTGATTTTGTCCATTTTCAGCTAGAAAATGTATATCATCAAAACATTGATACTGGTGTAGGATTCATCAAAATCGGTCCAATAGTTGCTGAGATATCCTCAAGAAACTGAAATTTTGACCGACCGACCCGTGACCTCCGGGGTCACGACCCCATGGGCCGATTTGAATTATGTTCGGCACTGCAACTCCCATGATCAACCTGAAGCTGCTGTCAAAATTTCAAGCTCCTCAATTTATTCTCTGATGAGTTATGGCTGTCACAGACAGACATATAGACAGACAGATATCCTCTTTTATTTATTAGATGACACTCAAAATCAATAAGGATTTGTTTTGATAGCTTCTCAACTTCTGTGATGAATTTTAACATCATGAATCATGCCAAGATCCTATGGTTGTAAATGGCAGCTTAAATCATAGGTAAATATATAACCTGAAAATTTTCTAGATATGGGAGCATTTCATGTGAGGAAAAACTTTTGCTCAATAATAAAAGGACGCCTTTGGCTTGCTTCTATATGTATTAAATTTTATCATACGCTCATTAAATATGTTATGTTAAGGAATGTGGCTTGCTTAATTTTCCAATGAATAATGGCTTCCTCTTTTCAATTCTTGGTGCATTGCAACCAAAATCATTACAAGGTACATTATACAAACATTCTCATACAAATATATATGTGTATATTACTATAATTTTTTGCATCATGTAATATTCCTATGATTTTTGGTTAATAGAATAGCTGTTTAATAGAATCGAAATACATTTACAAATGTGATCACAATAACCGGCACCTACTATAAAGTTTATTTTATTGCTATTTTACTTCCTACCCCTTGGTTAGGGATCTGGAAGAAAAAATATATACATACAAAGGTTCGGTGGCTCCACAAAATTTGAGAAATCTTGCTTTAGAGCCATGTACAGACAGACAGCATGGAGAGGAAGGGGAGAAACCACTTTTTTGGGCTCAAGAGCACCTAGAATTTGTATTTCCGTCAAAATCTTAGGTTGATTTTTTTTGCGATTACAATACTTTCTCTATATACTATGTATGTGAGAAAGTAGAAAGGTGAAGTAAATCATTAAAATATCATTGGAATTGTAATCATTAATCAGCTTTTGAATTTCTCCTGCATGCCATTCATTTGCTTAATCTAGTGGACCATCATTTACCTCAGTATGGGTTTATTTTGATGCAATACCATACTGTTCGCGAAATCTGTTAAGCCACCCACCACTTGCTTGATGTATGTAATGTTCAAATAGGTTTGATAATTCTAATGGTTTTGGCCGAATGAGCAGGCCACGTAAAGGAATATTTCTAGAATGTACATTGAAATTTCTTTTCCAAAAAATTAAGTATCTTGGCAGTCTTAGTTTATCTGCCTTTGATAGAGAGAAAATGAAAAATAAATGGAAGGGTTAAGACTCAGGAATTCATTTCTTCATACCCGGCCATATTTTCAGTATCCAGAAATTACCCGGTCCCGGCACCAAGTGCTGGGACCCGGTGCCGGGTACTGGATCCCTCATGAGCAAAAAAGGATAAAAATAAAAACAAATTAAATGGAACTTAATATTTTACTTTTACTTTTTAGCCTGCAATAAACATTCAGAGAAACGATATTTTAATTATAATAAACTTTTAAAAAACCGATTACTCTAACAAAAGTTAAACTGAACCATGAAATAACATTTTACATAATATGCATAATTATACTTAACGACTGGTTAACAGTACCAGATTGTAAAATCTTATAAACTTTATAAAATCTTCTTAAGTAACGAATGAAATAAAAGTGCAGTAAAAATTTTAATAATTAAATTTCAACAATGAGAGATTATGATGAAGAAACAATAGTTTTTCTGCATTTCGCAGGAGTTTATACCTGTGCTCTTCGTATATGATTCCCGCCTTTCTAAACATCGTTTCACTGGGTATGCTGCTTGGAGGTGATGGCAAGTAATGTCTGGCCAATTTTGACAGTTCAGGAAAGATAGCTGCATTTTTTGCCCACCAAGTTAAAGGATTTTCTTTATGAGGGATGTTAGGACATTTAAGAAAATTTTCAAAGTGCCTCTCTTCTTTAGAATAAGACATATTATGCTCAGTACAAAATTATTCTTGTTTGCTTTCATTTTCTAACAAAATTTCATTTAAGCATGCCTACAAATCTTGAATCAAATTGGTTCAACCTACCCGACCGGGTACCCGGATACCCGACTGGGTAATTTTTCTTTGCTTCCCCGAGTACCCGGCATATTTTAGTACCCAGTACATCACTAAAGTACATGATATGCATAAATTGGAATTCAAATTAATTTTGCTTTCATTTTCAAACAAAATTTTATTTAAGCATGCCTACAAATCTTGAATCAAATTGGTTCAACTGGGTAATTTTTCTTTGCTTCCCCGAGTACCCAGCATATTTTAGTACCCGGTACATCACTAAAGTACATGATATGCATAAATTGGAATTCAAATTAATTCATTATACAGAATGTTTCATAAATAATTTTGTTATACAGGCGACTCCCAAGTCTCGATTGTTCGAGTTTCGATTAACTCAAGATTTCGATCCCACCGATCGATAATATATGCGGAATAAACTTCGCGTAGTAATTGGTTCCGACCAACCACTCGAGGTTTAGTTTTGGTGTAGACATAGTTATATCTGCTCCAATTGTTTGAATTTGTGCTGGTTTCATTCTTTTTTCTGTTAATCTTTTATTTAAATTTATTTATTTTATTGATTTATTTATAAATTTATCACTTGACATGGCATCTAAAAGGAAATGTAATAGTGATAATGTAAGTGAATCAAATAAAAGAGTGCATAAGACTCATAGTTATGAATTGAAATTAGAAATTTTAAAGCGTGTGGAGAAAGGTGAAAGCCACGCTGAAATCGCACGATCGTTGGGAATGTGTCGTTCAACTATTAGCACTTATGTGAAACAGAAGGAGAAAATTCTAGAGGATGTGATAAATTCAAGTAATTTTATAACAACAATAAACAGTCCTAGGTGCGGTGTTGTGATACCTAAAATGGGAAAACTTTTAAATCTTTGGGTAGATGACCAGTGTCAGAAACACATACTGAAAGCCATACTGAAATCGTACGATCGTTGGGAATGTGTCAACTATTAGCACTTATGTGAAACAGAAGGAAAAAATTCTTGAACGTGATAAACTCAGGTAATTTGATAACAACAATAAACAGTTCCCCACCCAATAGCTCCTCTTCTTCTAACTTCTAAATTCATCAAGTCCAGTAAGCGCAGTTGAAAAAGATTTAAGTTATGAAAATATTTTTAATTTTATTGTTTCCTTATTCTTAAGTTATTTTGTGCATTTTAAATAACTTTTATATTAATTTCGCTGCGATAATTAGTTGTATGTATAGATAGATGTACGCAGGTATGTTATCCAGCTTGCTCGAGTCGTTTGTAACAAATGACTCGTGCGATCCAGACTGGGCTGTCTGCACTGCATATTGCATACATCTATCTGAGGTATGTTATGCAGCTCGCGCTAGTCGTTTGTAACAAATGACTTGCGTGATCCAGACCGTCTGCACTGCATATTGCATACATATTGCATACATCTATCTTTGAAGTTCGAAACAAAAATTTATTTTTTCCTTTTTAGCGCAAAAAATAAGTTATACATTTAAAATATTTATTATATAATTGATTCATAATTTAATATTGTTGTATTAACATATTAGTAATGTTATTCTATCTTTATAGAACGTGAGGGGAGACTTTTTCCTGAGATGCGGGAACATATCTCCCGATTATAACATGCAAGTATATGGAAAAACAGTGTTTGACATTCGAATATTCGAGATTCGAACACGTTTTCAGGAACGCATCCCCAACGAGACTCGGGAGTCGCATGTAATGAGGTTTAAAAAGTACAATTACTTAGGGTAGTTGGCTGTGGCTTGGAAATATTTTTGTTATAGTGAAATTTTCACTATCTTAACCTCCATTGCCCATGCAGCATGAGCATATTTTATTTCTTTTTATGAATAATGTTCATTTAGTATCAATTAGATATCACAATACAAGCATTCCATTATAAATTCTTGTTCAAGATACACACTGTCACAAATAGTAGAAACACTCAGTACACAAAATTAAGATATACTGCATCCCATTCCTAATCAAACCCTTAAAAAAAATCAATCAACAATTTTTAAAATTGCTCAGGACATGACAAGTTAAGAAGATGAGACCATCCAGGAGGATTTATCCAATTCTGGATGCCATTAAGGGTTCAATCCCCCCCCATCGGTTTAGCTAAACTTTTTTTTATTTGCATTTCCTTTTACTACCAGGGCACAAGGGACCTTGGAGAGGTGATACATAAATCTTAATTATTTCCTCATGCAACCAGGGATATATTATTAATGTTTGTCTTTGTGCGGCTATTTTCAACAAAGTGACAAAGACCCATGGTGAGGCTCCATGCCGTATCTATTTATCTTGGAATATTCGAAAGGCGTAAAAATCATATTGGGAAATACCAATCTGCTATGAAGCGCACCCTCTGCTGCATTCTCGCCATTCTCACTTAGTAACAATAAAATAATAATAATTGAGCCGGCCCTGGGGGTGGGAAGGTGTAGAGGTGGGGTAGGTAGCCTTAGCTCCACCCACTGGTCGCCAAGAAGGTTGTTTTCTACACGGTCGAGCTATAATAGTGACTAACTGAATTGGAAGTAGATTTAGAAAAATGATCGGTGCTGCCGTAATGAGCGGGAGATTTAAGGGAGTCCGATCAATAATTTCGGAGAAGTATCTGAAAGCACAGTATGTGCACTGCGCAGCCCATAGTTTAAATCTAGCCTTAGCTCATTCATGTGAAACTTTTTCCGCGAGTCTTCTCAAAGAGAAGCAGCCTTCAAAAATGTACTGAAAGAAAGTCAGGATGAGTGTGTGAAACAAGATGGTCGGAAAAACATCAGTCAATAGCTCGATTTGTTGAAATGTATCCGCCAATAGTGCAAACTTTACAAACCTTGCAGAGCTCCAATTCAAAAGAAACATCGCAGCAAGCTTTTCAGTTTTTGCAATGTGTAACATCAGAACAGTTTGTAATGTCATTACTCGTGTTAAATAAACTGTTTTCTTACAGAGCCACACTATGTCAGGCACCTCAGAAGGTAGATTCTGATCTTGTTCAGTGCTGTGAACATGTGAGAGTTGTAATTCAGACATTACAAGAAATAAGAGCAAATCCTGAACACTTTGATGCAATTTATCCTTCAGCAGAAGAACTAGTTGGAGAAGAAATAAAGAAGCCGAGAACAACTAATCGTCAAACAGGACGTGACAATGCACCTGCTGAGAGCTCCAAGGAATATTATAAAATAAATCTTTATCTCACGTTCTTGGACCACTTCATAACAGAACTGAACTCTTGATTTTCCGACCATAATATGCACATTGCAAAATTGCAACTACTTCTTCCAAGAAAATGTGAAAATGCAGAGTCTCAGTCCTTGGAGCAGTGTTTTAAAATGTTTGATGGACTTGTTGGAAATTTTTCAAGTTTTGAAGCAGAACTGCAAAAGTGGAAAAATAAATGGCGAACAGTTTCTGAAGACAAAAAACCAGGGACTGTATTAGAAGCAATAGAAAATTGTGACCGGCTTTTTTATCCAAATATTCGCAAATTGTTGGTGATCCTAGCAACTCTGCCAGTTTCAACCGCAACGCCTGAAAGAATGTTTTCCACCTTGAAGAGACTGAAGTCATGGCTCCGCAATTCCACGGGGGATGCTCGACTGATAGGACTCGCTCTTCTAAGCGTTCATCGGACTGTTAAAATCAAAACAGATTATGTCATTTCCCGCTTGGCAGCAAGGCGGAAAAGGTTCAATCTAATTTTGTAGGTAATTGTCTGAAAAAAGTGGAGTTTTTACATTTTTAATAATACTTACTATAGCAAAAATTTCAATTAAAAATAGGATTGTAGATGATAAAACTAATTTAATAAATGCATGTTTTTATACATAATGACTATATAAATTTTATTAGCCTTAGCCTACTCAGAACTAAACACCCCCCATTCTTGATCTATATATACAACCATACCATTAGGGCTGAGGTTTTGCACTTTCCTCCTTGATTTCGTTTCTGTTTCTTGAAAATCTTGCGCAACCTTATTACAAACCTATCACCATAAAAACCTGTAGTTTAACTTTGATTATAGTCTAGGCAAGGTTCTGAGACTGAACATGTTTCGATTTATGCTGAACATGTTTCGATTTATACATAGAAAGATACAAAATATCTGAAAAACATTAAAATGCTTACTCAGGTTTAATGTGCATAAAGATTTATGAAAATAAGGGTACTTTTTCATAAAATGAGAAAAATCCAAAGCATAAGACTCACTTCCACTTTTTGGCACTCTAGGTAGGCATTATTTAGGAGCTGGTGTTGTTGGAGGAGGATCAGTACGGTCAGAGAAGACAATGCGGACATCAGTTGCTCCCATGTTAGGTGTGAGAAATTGCTGGAGAGTATCCACTCCAGTTCGAGGCATCCTGTCAAATGGATATCCCATTGACCTCTTGTCTGGAAACTTTCTGTCACGTAAGCCACAGTAACTGGATGCATCAATTGAACAGTTCTTGCAGTTGGGCTGTACAATCTAGTAAAAATATTTTTCATGTTACCTAAATGTTTAAATAATAAATGGCTTTTCAAAATGTTTAATGTTATTTCATAACTTGAACTCCCAAATAAATCCATCTGGTACTAAAAATAAATTACTCTGTATACTCATGTATAGGTCAATTGCAACTTTTTTAATAAAAGCTTTTGTTTTTTCGAATATCTTGTTTATAAGTTAACCCCAGTTTTTCAGGTGTAGTAAAATGAAAATTTTTTATTCAGTATGTATTAATCCATTTAGTTCCAGGTAAAGAATCCAAAAAAGATTATTTGTTGCATCACTATAATTCTTTGAATATCAAATTAACTGCATGGTGTCAAGTAACAGCGAAGTAGTGTGATTCCTCCCCCAGACAGTGCTCGGAATGAGCCGGAACGCACCAGAACGCCATTCCAGCTCGTCACACGCGCCGATGATACTGTTCCATTTCATCAGACATTAGAAATACCATCCCATATAATAAGCATTCCATTTTGTAAAAATTTTCATTCTACTACCAATTCAAGCATTCTGTTTCGTAACATTTTCCATTTCAAACACTGCCCCCAGATGAAGTCTTTGTTTACATATTACAGAGTCTACATATTGTGCCTCTGTCTTGCTGTCGTTCTTTGTTCTGCTGCTGTCATGTTACCGAACGTTGAGTTAACGAAAATTGCTTAATTACTTACAAAGCATCAGAGATCAACTTAGGATCACTGAATTATATAGTAACTTTATTCTTTTATACACATCGATATTAAAATATTTTACAGTAATCAATAGTTTAAATACAACAATAGTTTTAATTCCATCAAATTTTAAAAACTGTAGTGCAAATAACGTCATGCGTTTTAATGTAAAACAAATATTACTCGTTTATAAGTCGACCCTCAAGTTTTTCACTAAAAATTTGGTCTTAAAAACTTGACCTATACTCGAGTATATATGGTAGCTATATACTACAGCATAAAATATAAGCTTATATTAATGTAAAAAGATTGACTTTTGTTTCTATAATAGCATCAGGTATACTTCACAATTTCATACCAAGTCCTCTTTATTGTTTGAGATCATGACAAACAGATCACAGGGGTAGCCACCAGCATCACCCTTTGGAATCAGCATATGCTCTGGCCACCCACAGCCACAGTAATTGGCCGCTTGATTTTCTGCTCCACTTCCAGGAGTGTTCGTTTCTAAGTCACGGAAAGTCCTTTCCCATGGAATGGTGATTGTTGATTTGGAGGATGGTCGCTCAATAATATTTATCTTTGGGTTGTTTTTCACTAGGATTATTAAAGAAATAGTCATGTAAGATGCTTTCTATACAGAAATTATTCTATGATAGCAGCTAATTTTAGTTCAATTGTAACATGACCATTATATAAAGAATATTTCCAAATTTTCAATAGAGGACACCATATCCTGTTTATGAAATTTAAAGTTACAGGAGTAAATCACTAAGATATACAGGCGACTCCCAAGATTTGACAGTTCGAGATTCGACAAATCTGAGATTTCAACCCAGCTGATCGAATTGGGAGCTAGTTTACGCAAAGTAATTTTCGTCCCGACCAACCACGCGAGGTTTAGTTTCAGAGCTGACTCATTGCTAATATACATTTATGGAATTAGGTAATTTGATTACTTTTCCCTCGCTTACGCTTGTTTTATAAATTGATGGGATGAATGATCCGAAGATCCTTATGCAACAGGCATAAGCTGTAATGATGGGAAATGTGGAAATAGGTGAAAAAATCGGTACAACATACATTGTACAAACTTTCTCATATATGGGTACTAATGCGTCATTTAGTTATCTTTAGAAAATGAAAATCGTATGAGCCTGTTTTTGGAAAATCCAATTTTTGTTAAACTTGCCCAAGAATAAACTAGCCTTATATTCATTTTTTGAGAAATATGAACTATACAGTATTATTGAAGACATAAACTCAAGTAACTGTACGAAATTTGATCAAAATCGTTAGACCTCTTTTTGAGAAAATTGGATTGTTGTTAAAAATGTGTAGAATAAACTACTCTTAATTATTGATCAATGTCAACCATTTTTATGTATAGTCTGCTCAGTATGATAAAATGCCTAAGTACGAGATTTCATTCATTTTTGCTCTACTGTCTAGGCTCCAGAGCCAGTAACAGACAGACAGATGGCATTGCGAAAAACCCTTTTTCATATTCAGTGACACCTAAAACATATATTTCCATAAAAATCTCGAGGTCGAATTTTTTCGCGATAACAATACTTTCTCAATACTTCATATGAGAATGTAAAAATCTGCTATAACCTGGAATCGAACTTGGATCTCCCACTTGCCTGATGGATATTCTACTACTAAACTACTGCAACACCATTCATTTGTAGAATCATTCATCTCATCAATTTATAACATAGGCATTCTCACCATTGAGAGGGTATGGGTTTTTTTCTCCTTGAGAACATCCTTTGGGGCTGATTGATACTAGCATAGCTAGCTAGGTCCCAACCTAAGAAAATATCCCTGTTCTGAAACAGGAATTTCTCTGCTACAGTAGTTAAGTGGTAGAATATCTGCCCGGCAAGTGGAAGATCCAGTTTCGATTCCCGGTCATAGCAGATTTTTTCACCTGTTTCCACATTTCCCTCCACTTGTTTCATTTTCCTGGTCTTTTGCTCTTCTAATGATTAGACTCTCAGTTTGGATCTCTTCTAGTTCATTCAACTTCAAACTATGTACAGTCAGACCCCAACTTAGTGGCCCCATATATAGTGCCACCTCCACACATCACCCATGAATCAATGTGAACATAACTTCCATCTTAAGATTACATATAGCAAGCATATGCCACATTTTACTGTCACCCATGTTTTAGCAGCAAAGGTAGTGCTGGACAAATGATGGAGCTGAATCAAGGTCTGACTGTACTCTTAATATCCTCAATGTGAACACTTTTAATGTAAAATAATTTGCTTACATTAAAACATCTTTTTCGTTAAAAGCCAAGAATTCCTCCTCTTCATTCCCAGGTTATATTTGTCTCCACGATCTACTTAACATCACTGGCTTCATCATATTCCATGCCCTTGATAATTCACTCTATGCATCTAATAATTGATTACTTTTCCAAAACATTTAAAGCCACTTACAATTAGTCTCACCAACATGCTTCTCGAGAAGAAAAAAAAGTTATTCAAAAGACAATGGACCATTTAGTATTTCAAAAGGCTATTACCCTCTGATCCAATGTATGGATTAATGCTATCATGAGGCATCTGCCAATGAATTTTTCATCAGTTTTCATAAATTTTTAAAGCAAAATAATGTACATCTGAGGCACATTTGTAATGTTGATAAAAAGGGATGATATTAGAATATTTCCTAACAAAAACAGATTTTGATAGCGAATGAAGAGCTACTGGCCATAAGTCAAGCAAAGAAAGAATAACTGTAATGGGTTGCACCATTGGGACTGGTTAACTCAAAATTAAGTTTTGTGTAGTAAAGAAAGAAAAAAAAGTTGTTCAAAGGAACTGAAGTCTCAGATATTCTGGCATCTTACTTGGTACTAAAGATGCCTGAATGGACCATTTAGTATTTCAAAGAGCGATGCATCAATGTCTTTTTGCCACAGGTGCAAATGTATTTAGAAGAATATATGTTGCTTTTGAATAATGCACTATTGCATCTTAATTAAGATATTTTTCAATCACATGATAGCAAAATGTTGTAAAATTTCTATCATCCAACGTGATAAGTCTCATGATATTTTGTAACACAAGAGTCTCACAATAGAAAAAATTTTACCTGTTTAATAAGTAAAACAAATACAATAATTCACATGTAGGTTTAGTAAATGAATTGTTGGTCTGTAAATAATTACACAAGTACTTCTAACTTCCAGTGACTTTACTGAGAATTGTGAGTGAAAATCTTTGAAATAGTGTTCGCGCCACCGTTGACTGCCCAGAAACCGTTAGTGCAGGGCAGTCGAATTAAGCTCACCATGCGGTATTTCCGCCACTTGGGCAGCATTTTCTCCGTGCAGTCTCTGTGTGAAACGACCCATTTAAAGCAATGTACTATGAATAACTGCACGCGTCTGAAACGGTCCTAAGGATTAAAATCCAACATCCGAAATGGGTCAGGTCCCGACCATTTCAGATGAACGATCTTCTACTGTACCTCTTAAACAATCGAGTTTATGTAAAAATTTTCCAATAAAACTTGGAGAAAAAACACTGTCTACAAGTTCAATCTTAACAATTATTTACATAAATCTAGTTCTATAGGAGATATTTGGAAAAATCGATAAACGACAGAAATAAACCACTTTCGGTTGACAAGTTTCAGCTAAAACCTTTTCAGATCTTTATTTACTAATGAAAATTTTAAATATAAACATTTTGTGCTGATTATTATGGTAGTTTTCGAGTTAGAGTGCCCACAAAATTTTATTGCATACACAAACACTCAGACATGAAGAAAATAGTCAAATATACCCCTATACAACTTATGGAGAAAGTAAACATTGTTCATTATTCCTCCAATGAATAAAATTATAATTCTTAAGCTAATACTCACATGTAACTGTGAACTTGTCAAGCTCAATAAATAGAAGTCTTTGGTCTCTGAACAACATTGGAGTACCCCTTTCATCAAATTTGGGAGCCATGAAGATTCTAACAGTTCCATCAACAGTTCCATTTGTATTGTTCTCTACCTATAAATTTATACATAAAAGTTATTTTCTCTTTCATGTTGCTCTAAAATTTTTACTGATTGTGAGTTTAATTTTGATTTTTAACTTACGTTGCAATTGAATTTTCTTGTGTATAATACATCAGATGTTAATATTCATACAGATTACAATTAATTTAATATGTTTTCAATATAAGGAATTTTGAAGATTCATCATCACAGGCATACATTTCCCACAACGGTCCACCCATGGGTACATATAATTCCTTAATCACATATGCACATGTTTAATTTTTTCTTTTTTGTTCAAATAACTTATTCTCAATATGACGTGTGTAATAATATCATAAACCCTTGGTTTTTGTGATTGCAGTAAGCTATAAATATAAAATATTTGAAAATAACGAACCTGGATTTTATATGTGAAAGGCACATGTTGAAGATGGGTGATTCTTACAAACACCGAACCTCTAGGAGCAAAGTCCATTCCACGTGACAAGTCAACATCTCGCTGTTGCCAGAAGGTTGCTAGCTCATTCTTCTGGAGACCTTTGCCATTCACTTCAAAGCCAGTAACTTTTATTCCCTTGAAGTCAAGCTGAAATATAAACATATAAATGTTAAATACAGTAGAATTCAGTAATAATAACCTAGGTTAATATGAAAACTGGATTATGTAAGCATTCTCCATGATATGTTTGTCCACTTGATATTGACCTGCCATTACATGGATTTCATTTTCCAAAAAATTATCAATGTTACACTCACTTGGCCTGCCATTACTTTGATGCAATTAGTTGCAAACTCAGGTCCATCCATCCTTGTTTACCATCCAAAGAACATCAAAATGGTCTTGCTTTAAGTTTTTTTGCATTGCATACAAAACTCTTTTATAATAAAATAGTCTATATCAGTTGTGTTTGACTGTCTGATTTCTGCTGGATAATTTTTTACATAAAAGTGAATGAATAATCATCCAATGCATCGCATTCCATACTACCCAATGAAAATATTTTGTGCAGTAGAAATTCTTCTGAACACAACAATTATAACAGGTGAAAAATAAATTTGGGGAGTTCCATTATTAATCCACTAACAAAGGATGTTGACAGTACCATTTCAAGCAGTTGGAAGAAAAATATGGGCCCTTGAAAAAGTAGGTGACACATGATGACAACCGTCCATCATCTGATCTTAAGTCAGTGGAAGATCATACGATGACATCTCATCAAACTAGGCAATTGCATCAAAGGAAGAATCACTGAGCATGTTGTTAATGCTATAATGGATAACTCCTTAACTGTAAAAACAACTCAGTATGTAACAAAATGAGCAATACAATATAATCAAAATGCAGGTATACTTTACTACACAATCCATGAAAGCTGAGAACCAGGGCCACTTTATCCAATGGGCAAAGTGGGCAACTACCCAGGGCCCCATGATTTTAGGGGCTCATGCCGTGTGAGCATTGGTACCATGTGCTTAACCCTTAGACAGCGAAACAAAGATTCTATATTGTTCACTCATATGCGGTACATTTTTTACATAAACAAATTATGTTTTAAATTGTGCTTTTCTGATAATAAAAATTGATCTAATTTTACTTGTTTATACTCATCAAGTACTCTAGTTTCAATATACAAAACAATTAAGATCAAGATTTGATGTGGTTAACATAAACTAACATAAATAAATATGAATTATGCAAAAGACATTAGATTTATGGCATGTAACACGTGTGTAGAAGTTTTGCACCATCTGTTTAAAATCGTTTTATATATTAAACAAGGAAATAATTCTTTTTTTTAAGTAAAGATCATACTTTGCCCAGAGAAGACTGATGAATCACTTGATAAAACCAATATGTTAGATGCTTTATTAATTGACTTTAGAAATTATTAATTATTCCCAACTCCATTATAACTAATTTTTAAATGGAAATCAAAAAGATACAGCACACATACATTTTTCCACGTAGGCATATGGGATAAAGGGTATATAAGACTGCAGGATCCCTCAAAGTACAAAGAATGACAAAAATCACATATTATTATAACAGATTGATGTATTATTTGTGTTTTTATATCAGTTAGTAAGTAAACAGTATAGTTTTGGATTTATGAAGGAGCACAGAACGTATCTCCACATGAACTTTGTGCTGCCACCTTACGTGCTCTAACCTGGAGATGTATTGTGTATGGAGAAAGTAAAAAACTAAAATGTAATTTTTCTTATTCTCATCCTATAATAAAGTTTTCAATGTAATAAACATTAATAATCTTTCAAAACATTGCAAATCTGTGACTATTTCTGATGGCTCAAACATAGAAATTCCACACTAACTTAATAAATACAGTTGGAATTTCCAACTTTCAATTGTGTCAGATTTGGTATTCATGCAGTCATACTTAAGCAACTAGTCGTTAGAAGTTTATAATATAGTTTTTAAGTACAATTTTCCTAACCTCACTGACCTGAAGATAATCCTGACTTAGTAACTCAAAGCCAGGAGCTGACTTGCCCTAACTCAATGAGTTGACAACTCTACTTGAACTATTTTAATAACAGTTTGCTTTAAACAAATTCCATTTACACAAAATATCATAGGAATATAACCCTCATTTAAAGCAGTGTAATTCTACATGTTTCTGAATTTATCAGTCAGCAATTTGTAAAGAATTGATTAAAAATGTCATCTGGCTAGCTGGTGGCTAACTTGTAACATTTGCTTAATAATAAAAGTTAATAATGTAACAATACAATACAAAATGGCATGATGCCTACATATTCAGCAAATAAATTTTAGATAACATTTTTAAAAAAAATAACTATGCATTTTAAATACCAACCTGATCAGGAGTGTATCTCGGTAGAGTTCTTTTGTGCATCTGGAAAAGGTCATCAACAAAAGCATGCAAGCGATAGAAAACAGGATCTCTCATAGCAGTTGCAGGGTCTGCCACTGGACTGTATGTTTCCTGTGGATTGTTGTTAATAAATAAATTCAGATTGATGATTCTGATAGGTGGCAACTACAAAAACAAATGAGCAATTGATTACCATGCCATTACAAATGCTCAGTGCCACAGTGACAAATTCAAGATGATGAAAAATAACAAGGCAGTGCAGAATCATAAAAATTCACAATTGATAATGTTAATTAATTTTTTTAATTACAAAAATAATTCCATCTGCCTTGAATCCCTCAAACTATTAAATGCTCCACAGGAATTTATGCAGACATATTCTACAGTAACTTTAAACTGAATGTTTCTGATAATTCTCTTTAATATCTTACTGAAAAACCAGGAATAAAACAGGAAAGCTATTTTAATTTCAATGAATATCATATTGATGATCAGTCTTTCAATTACTATACAGAAGTCCCTCGCCATTCCCAAGGGTTACATTCATGAACACCCTCGCGAATGGCAAATTTGCGAATGGTAAATAATGGGGTATATGGAAAAAAATAGGGTTAGGTTCTTAGAGTTCCTATTCCACTATGTAACTTGCATTTTAACCCTTAAAAATATAATAGTACACTCATAAAATAGTAATTAAACACTGAAAATACATACATAATACAAGCAGTTGTTAATGCAAAGAAGGGCTAACTTGCCAAGAATGGCTTGCTATCAGTTGATTCACTAGCACTAAATATTAACACACAGTGACCATACAGTTGTTTGGCTTTCTCACAAATGACAAGCAAACTCAGTGGGGCTTTCTTGTTAGTTTGGGTTTCAATCCACAGTTTAAAGCCTTCTCCATCTTCTCTATATATGGATCCCGAGGCACAAAGGACACTATTGCACACGTTGAAGTACTATTTGCAACACTAGCTCTAATCACTTCTTCACTTTTCTTAATCGATCTTATTGTTGACTTGTTCACACTAAGTAATTTACCCACTGATGAAGCAGATTCACTACCTGCAAACCTATCTAAAACTTCAATTTTCTTCTCTAAGCTCATCAATCTTTTTGCCCTTTTTACTGACTTTTCTTTCATTTCACTAATCAGTTTCAAAAACAATGTCGTGGAGTGAGCGGTACTTCAGCGAGAATTCGCAGATATGCAAACTTCAGCCTCGCGAATGAAAAAACAGGTACTCAAAATGAAAATCGCGGATACGCAAATTTTGCGAATGGCAAATTCACGAATGGCAATGAATTACTGTACACACATTTTTTTAAATTTAACCATACTGAGGTAGCTCCATCTTGCTGAACACAGCAAATTGAGACAAGCAACTACCAAGTTAAGGAGCTGAATGAGACTGGGTTATTTTAGTAACTATGGATTCAAGATACCAGATGAGCTCAAGTCTAAATAAGCCTTGCTGTATTGAGACTAGTTCTCATGCAAAAGGTAATATTTATATACCTATGTACTTGTTTAAGATTAACAAAATTAACAGAGGGATAAGAAGTCTAGTGACATCAAGAATGAATCTATCTTTTTAGATCAGCATTCCATCCTAACTTCATTCTCTTTTTTATAGTATTGTTTCCACACAATGACATTACTGACTGGGCTAATTGGAGATAAACAATTCCTAAAATTATACAATGGTTAGGAACAGTGGTGTAGCAAGGTGAAGCCAGGCCCTGGTTCAAGAATTCTTTACGGGGCCCACTCTAATCCAATATATATGTGTAATCTTATTTTTAATATTGAATGATTGTATTTATATCAATTTATTAATTTTATAAATAAAATATATTTCCATTTTTTTATACAAGCTTGCACTCCTGAATAAACACCACTCATTGTGGCCGCACCATCGTATCCTTGCCCCCTTAAGTTATGTAGGGTTATCCCCTTTTGTTTTATTCCATTGCAAATTTGTTCATGCAAACCTAAAGCTTTTTGGCTTTCGACTATTTTAAAACCCAGAAATGACTCGCAAATTCTTAGATCGTTAGGTACACCATTTTTGTCCCTAGTTATATTTATTTAACGATAGACCATGCTCAGTTGGTCAATTTTGGAAATATCTTGCATAGTGTCCATTATTACTGAGAAAAATGGCACTTCTTTTAATTCTACAAGAATCTCGGATTTAATAGTTTCAGCTAGTAAAATAATTATTTCATTTTGAATTGTTGGACTCAGATAGGTAACGCTTCCGTTAGGCTTTGCTAGCACCTCTTCTAATACAGAGTCATATTTAGCTAAAAGATCAATTACAGCAAGAAAATTCCCTTTGTTTAATTCCTCATCATCCTCCCTATGACCTCAGAAAGCTATATTACTGCATGCCAAGGTAATTGTAACATTTACAATTTGATCTGACGATGTATTTCTGCTTCATTTACTTCATCTATAGTTCCGTGGTAGGAAGACGTAGGAAATTATATTTTCTACATTTTTTGCAATGCACAATGTATACAATAATGAAATATTATCGAAGAAAAATCGCTAAAACCGAATCGAGTTTCGAATAAACCTCGACTTCAGGTTAAACGTTATTGTCCAAAAACTAATCAGTACTTGGTGCTCATGCTAAAGTGTTATATATGAAATTTTGTGTTAATATGACAAGTACTTTTTGAGTTAGAGCGCCTATATTCACATACAACCATCCAAACAAACACATCATTCCAAAAATCTGATGTGGCCAACACATGACTTTCTTCATATTTGGACTATAGATATTTAAATTATTATGTAGTATTATGTAGGTAGTATGAGAAGGTGAAGAGAAAGGTTTTGGATGGTACAAAGTGAGTTGGGTTAGCCAAAAACCTACCGAAAAGTAGAGTATCTATAATGGTGACATTAGATATATTTATCAATAATAAATATTTTATTTGCACTCTCTAATACTTTTAGTCCAACTATTCTTTAGCATCTGCCAGATTTATTTTTACGTCCTCTCCTGTTATGAGATACTCCTCAGTTTCACATTATACTTAAATAATTTATACAGTGATTGATTTATTTATCTTAATTCAATGGTACCCAAACTTCATTGTTCTGTTATCTACTTTGGCAAAGAGATTTATCCCACAGTTGTCTCACTCCAACTTGCTGTAAGATTGGCCATTGTGTCAAGCTTCAGCAACTGGAATTTGGGAACACGTTGAGGGCACATTTTGAGCTTCTCCTTGGATAATCAAAGGAGCTCTTTCACTCTCTCGGAACTTATACACAAATCATGGATAAAGATAAATTTGGTTTTCTGAGCTTACCAAATGACGAAAGTCAGGATCATGAGCAATACCAAGAGCAGCATGAGCTAGGTTATGTAGGTCACCATAAAGATTGCGATTGATGGTGAGAATGCTGGATTCAACCATGTTACCCAATATATCAATTCCACCTTGTTCGGTTAATTCAACAGTTTCTTCTTTGTCCTAAACAAAATGAAACGATTGTTGCTATTAAAAGAATGATAATTTAATAAATATTGCTATATTTATTCACTTCATACAAAAATTTCAAGATATAAAATAAATTGATGGCTTATAATCATTATTCGTACAGAATATTATACAGTGGGATCAGATATTCAGAATTGCAGATGTATGGCACAATTGGAAACTTACATTCACAACTTTCCCAACATGTATAGCCTCGATTATTCTATCTCTCCAACGTTCCAAATCTTGAATGTCAAATATTATTTGATCAACTTCTCGGTTCACATCCTGAAATGAATGGGAGATTACAACTATCAGAAACATCTCACTTTCATGCTTGAATACCAAGCTTTAAATGTATACACATTATTTTTCATTATAACTAGGCTTGATAGGATTCAAATGAAATTGATAAATGTTGATTTCGTAAAAATTTTAAATTTCACGAAAATTAATTGTCGTCGATAAGTAGCGATTTTTCGCAATTATATTTTATGCGAAATTATGCGTCAATGTTTTTAAATTTTTAATAATTAAATTATCACGCTTATACTTAATATATTTTAACGTCAAGCATTCAAAACGGATGAGAAAATCGGTATTTTTCATAACAGACGGTAACACTTCATTCGAAAATCCCTAAACTTTGCTTAAGTTCAGTATGTCATTTTCTACCGCGGGGTCCAAAGACAAGGTTACGACAAAAGAATATGATCGGTTTATAGCACTTCGTCTTTAATCTTTACTAAATCCGATAATCCCTACGCACTTCTGGTCATTCAAACGATATTATCAGCCGACATTTACCGAAAATTCGAGGTCAAAGTACGTTTAGCAAAATAAATTCCGATAACAGGTTGACGGCGATGCCAACGGTTCAGCTGCACCGGGCCCCACGCTCTCAAAAAAGTATTCGTTGTACTTATAAAGTACAAGCTTTAAAACACGGAAAAATATCGAACGCTGTCATAGTAGGAGGAATCATTAATTAAAATTTACTATTAAAAATTTTTAACGCGTCAGAGGACTCACGCGCGAACTTTGCACCGAGCGATTATCCGGCTCTGGTTAACAGTGGAGGGAGGTCGAATTTGAATTGCCAAGCGCAGGTAATGCGTCATCGGCTATCGGCGTGAACGTACCTATACCGCCAGAAAATGAGCCAGCGAAGGGCGACCCATACTCAAACCAAGTATTCTCTAGCACCAAATTACTTTTTTGTATATAAAAAATGGAAAAGTAAAATGTTTTTAAAAAATACGCTCATTTCAAATTTGTTCTTTTGTGTAATAAAAATTAATTTTTGACTGTGAAAAAACTATTTTTCCTGATACACACCTGTTCTTGAAGTGTGGTATTATTCAATGAGGTTACTGTTAACATGTGGGGGTAATTTGGAAGAGGAAAGAAGAAAATAAAATAATTAGTAAAAATTTCACATTTAAAAACTCAGTTTAATATGACATGAGTTTCATTACGATGATTCTGCAGTGCAATGAGACCTAGGTCATATAAAGTGAAATTGTACTAAGTTTTTTATTTTCTTCTTTCCCCATCTGGAATGGAAAATTTACTCAATGTTGAGCTGAATGTTATAAGTTTTGTTGGTGTGGAAATCCATTTCACATTACCTCCAGTTCTATTACTGGATACATTTTCCCTTTTTTTAAATGAAAAATTATTTATTACAGCATGTAGTGTTAGTTTCTAGCTACTTTATAAAACAGGCCGATTAAATGAGCTACATTCTCGAAGTGAAAATTGTTCAAAAATAGTCTTCCTGATATATTTAAAAACTAAAACAAACCAAATTTTGCTTTTACAACAAAGGTATAAATAATGATATTCCAAATTATCCCCACTCACTCTATACATGTATAAAACCACACTGATAAAAAAGGACTTTTTATGTAAGATTTCAATTTACCTTTAAATAATCACCCAGGCTAAAAAATTGTCAACTCATACCTAGAACATTAAATATTCAAATAGAAATTAATAAAAATTTTTTGATAGAAATCCATAAAATACTTTTAAATGAATTTTGATATTAGTGGTAGATTTTAAAAGAGATGTAAACGTGGAAAAATAACAATCAAAATTATAATCCACACATTCGAAAGACTTTGTTTGCAAAACTCAAGCATATGCTAGGACTTGTATCCAATTAACATACTCTCAATTTGATTCCAGAAGGTCTCGATGCCCAAATGCGACTGGCAACAGAATTGTCCAGTTTAGGGAAGTATCCTTCAGGAATTGGTTCACGAAAATCGTGAAGGCGCTTGACACGACCAAGCTTGTTACAAAACCTTTCAAAGTTGTATCTGTAGAGTAAATATTAATAAAATAAAAGATACACTGGGAAAATATTTCGGCATTTACAAAAAATAAATAAACTGAAGATATAAACAAGATAATGTAATCCACTATACAATTACCTCGCTTGAATTTGTTGGTGCATGTAGTAAAAGATTTCTCCTCTGCGATCTTTGTCCACGATCTGTCGAGGTGCTTGAAAAGGATAAACTAAATGCCAGTGCCAATGGTGAAGATTGATACCCATATCTTCACGAAAATACGCAACGCGGTGCTCCACCTCAAGGTCCGTCGCCGTCCTGTCCCTGCTGATTACTATGGGCTCCTGATTACCCCATGAAAATAAATGTCTACATTCATCATCATTATCGAAATTTAGCCTTAGTTAACATTTAACTTGAAGAATCAGGGATATATTTGGCTATGGAAATTCTTCATTATTCACAGCTTACAAAATTCACGTTCCCTCATAGTTAAAAAAGTAAATAACTAGGAGCCCCCATCTTTACTGCAATGCTCCTTGACTTAAATGCGTGATGATGGAGAGCGAATTGCAATTATTCATTGGAGCGGAACCCAAGCGGATCTCTCTTCTAGCAGCCGAAAGTAAAAACGGGCGAAGCCCTTTCATTCCGCGAAGGTTTCCGAAATCAAAGAAAGAACGCGGTTCAAGGAAATCGATCAATTTATTGGCCGTTTTGGCGCTGCTCACCCTTGACACCTGATTGAGCGCGCCAACCTCTTCCCGCGCTCTGACGAAAACGCCCGCATCAAGATATTTGTCCGGGAATACCTCGTTGAGGGGAGGAAGGCGAAGATCTCTGGTTTCCGGTCGATGCAATATGGCCACGGAGAGAGCGTAGACATACATGTAGGGATTCACCCGGTCTCGACAGAACACAGAAGCCGAGAGGAAGTCATCGTAAGTCCGCATACCTAGTAAAACCATCGAACAAATAGAGACGTCATTTCTTAAAGATAACTCGACGATAACTTGTAATTTGTAACTTTCACTATTTACTCAAAATTACAACCAAAATCGCTCTCATGTGACAGAAATTTAAGTATTGCTACATATTTCTAAATTTTCTTATTTTATAATAAATAATGTATGCGCCTGCAACGCTTAACTCTATTAACATCGTCATATTAAGGTTCGCTTACGAAAACACATTTTAACAGACGAATGCGTCTTCGTCAAACTTTATGTGCACGACCAAAATTAACTTTAGCTTACACTAAGTAGACAAGTTAGGGAAGTGTACAGCGTAACACAAATGGGCGCGTTTCGTGCAATGGAGTATTAGAAAGAAATGATATACCTGTACGTAAGGAAAATAGCTTTTAAAAGTTATTTTATTCATCATAAATAAAAATATTGCATGCACACGTAATGAAATTAAACGTATTTTTGTGATACTGTTTATGTTAGCAACAATGATGAAGTAACCATGCAAGAAATTTTCAACTCGTATTAGGACATTCTGGTTTGATTTTCTTGATAACGGCTACTCCTACAATAAAAATGTATAGGAAAAGAAACAATCTTCTTTACTAGTTCTACTACTTTTATTTCAGAAATATTTTGATATGAGCAATACTTTACGCGATATGACGGAAAGTTCATTTTTTCTCACCAGTAAAGTGGTACCCCTGATTGGCTTACGTGATTCATTTTTGCGATTTTCTTATTATCTTTGATAGTAAGTCCTTAATATCAAATTTCATGAAAATACGTTCGGTAGAAGCCGAGAACGAACATGCGGATGGACCTACGACAGTAGGCGCTCACGCTGGAGGCGAAACGCGCCTAAAAAGATTCATTTATACTGAAACATATTGTGTGCTAATTTATATTCTGTTATGAATAGCAGGAATACGAAAAAAAGTGCTCGGGATAATACATAGATATCTAACTTAAAATAACCAAATATCACACACATTAATTACAACGAAACAATCTTACTCTCAACGAAAAGATGCAATTTACAAATTTAGCTCATTACCTATGAGTTGTGTATCAGCTCCAAAAATGTCTAAAATACTACATTTTATCGATAAATAATGATAAATTGACGGGATGAATGATCCGAAGATCCTTATAGGACAGGCATAAGCTGTAATGATGGGAAATGTGGAAACAGGTGAAAAAATCTGCTATGAACGGGGATCGAACTCGGGTCTTCCACTTGCCGGGTGGATATTCTACTACTGAACGATTTCCGGCAATAGCAGATTTTTTCACCTGTTTCCGCATTCCCCGCGATAAATAATGAATTTATTTAACAGTTAGAGGTTGAAAAACTCTGTTAGAATACTTTGGGATGTGAAAATGAAACACACACCCATGAATACTTCGATGAGCCTGGCGGCCATCTCACGATGGTACGGGATGAAAAGGGAAAAATTCTGATTCCTTCCCAGTTGGAGAGGAAAGGATATGTCCGGCATGGTAATTTGGCGAACTGGAATCTTGAGATTGGTATCTTCGCCGAAACGGGTTTCCAATTCGTCAGCTACGGGACGAAATCGCTCCACCTGCAAATGCGGAATTTGCTTCGATTATGCCCTTTGCCGCGTGTGCACCTGCGACTAATTCCGTCAAAGGTTATAGAAGTTGTATAAATTGACGCCAAGATAAATTATTCTTTTATCCAGAGCAATAAAGTAGGAAATTTATTTTTCGAGAAGAGAGGAAAGCGTTATAAACTTAGATATCGGAGACCAAAATTCGCGAAATAAATATTCTTGTATCACCCTAGAAATTACATAAAATTAATGCACCACGAATACAAGCTTAAAAATTAAATTGCAGGTTTGGCAAATTATTTAAAAACAAATCCACTCCAACTCAGAGGAGAAAATTATTTATGATAGCCTTCTAATTTACATTTACAACTTCAGAAGAATCTAGCACTACAAGAAGAGTGTTGACCATTTAACCCATTTCAAACAATGTGATTGGAGATTCATTTACTGATTCAATACAAAACAACGTGTTAAATTTTTTGAGATTTATTTGAATTTTAAACATAAAATTCTCTATAATTTCGGCACTATAATTTTAGGATAAAGTAAATTATTTAATATTTAATTTGGAAATTTTAACTTTCAAACTAAAGGCATTTGCTCAGGATATTAATTTGAAATTTTTAAAGCCATCCCCTGCCGCCCACCTAATTTTCAAAAAACTTTATTCTGAGGTATTATGGATGGCATTAAATATCACACAAGTAGCGGAATTTTTAACTATCTTTCTGAAACCATTTCCTCAGAATCTTAATTTGAAAACATTCAAGTCACCGATTCTATCGAAAAAAATCCTTTGGCAGCATAATAAATTGCATAATAGATTACATACACTGTAAATTTTAGTCTTATATCTGTTACCGTTCACTAGCCATTTTAATTTAATTACTTGCATAGATGGACAGACTGAGCGAAAATATATGCGCGTTTATAAAATAAAAAGCGCTAAAAATTACCTTGAAATGCAGAAAATTGTATTTGAGAATATAAATCACAATTCCAAGGCAATGCCAACTCTTTACAGCCCGAAAGAATAACTCACATGAAAACTTACGTTATTGAGATGACCGCAAACATTTTCGTAGCACGGAATAAGAATTTTGGAAAAACCGGATTTCCAACAACAGTTTCTGATATATTTTTACAATATAGCGTTTCGAATTAAAAGGTAATTAAATTTTCATTTCTCTTTTATTATAGCATAATATAATAAATCCTTTTAAAATTTCCCTTTACAGTTACAAAGTTTGCCATACAAGTATTAACGATCATATTCGGTAGCTTAAGCATTTCGTTTGAACATTGTTATTCTTCTTCTATCGAGTCATTCCAAACAAATCTCACAAATTCATCGCTTCTAGTCCGAGAATAATCTCACCAAGTAATCTGTGCTGGGTGTCTCGAAGACTGCACCCGCTTGTCCCTTGGGCATAAAGAACGGTTCCCTTGGTCTTTCCAGCAGGTACAGCACATGATGTTGGGTGGAGACTTGTGTGGCCGCCATCTCTCTTCGACCCTTCCAAAGCACTCGTTATGCTGGAATGCTCTTCACCGCGACGACGCTAAACGGCATCTTTCACGATACGACCAGGAAAGCGGATGTACACAGGATGTAACGCACCTAAGGAAGTCAAATTACCGCAGAGCTGGGGTTATGATAGAAATGTTATTCAGTCAGTGAAAAGCTAATGATGAAAAAGATATATAACAGTGTTATGTAAGTATAGCGGTTTAACCATGTTTAATGCTGTTTACTTATTTATGTAATTTAGAGAGCGAACAAAGAATGACGACGCCGAATGCTTTCTGGTACAATATATCATCGGAGCACCTTCCGAATATTTATATGGGTTTTTGTTAAAACGTTTAACTTCATCTTATATAACAACACGATTGAATGAGTTTTTTTAGCGCTAGAATCACTACTGGAATAAACTGTCTCTCAAGCGTTGCATAGGATACAAGTACCTATCCTAATCCTAAAAATCACATCTTTCTCACCAAAAAAGAAATTTATATTCAATACCAAAATGATGGAGGTAAATCCATCCAATGTTGAATTGCTTGATGAAACAAAAAAATTATATTTTCATAGTAAAACCTGCCACATCACTCGATTTTATTTACAAGGACTCTTAGGTCATTTTCTCCTGGAAGTCGAGATAAAAAATCTGATGTGGCCAACACATGACTTTCTCGATATTTGGGGTATAGATATTTAAATTATTATGAATTGCATTAAAGGCAAAATTATTATTTCCTATCGTAAAAGAATACAGTCGTCCTTACTGCCGTAAATTACGTATATTTTGAATATGTTTACAGAATTCATCGCTACATGGTGTTGGCGCTGAATACTCGAAATTAAGAAAAAGTTGAATATCTCCGAAATGGATGGTTCTACGAAAATTTGTTTCAAACAAAACTTGGAAGAAATATTATTCTCTACAAGTTCGGTCCTCACGAAGATTACCAGTAACGACGTTTTTAAGGAGATATTTGACGGAAACCGAAAAACCGGTTGTTTATAAATAATTCCTAAACAATAACTGCTATGGAAAATTGTTTAAAATGAAATTTGTAGGAAATTACATTCTCTATAACATTTGTATAGAATTGTATATACAATAATGATGTTTTAACGGAGAAATATTGCAAAAACCGAATCGGGTTTCCAATAAACCTCGACTTCCGTTTACCCGTTATTGTCCAAAAACTAATCAGTTCTTTGTGCTCATGCTAAAGTGTCATATATGAAGTTTGGTAAGGATATGGCAAGTACTTCTTGAGTTAGAGCGCCCACAATCACATACACACACACACGCACACACAGACATCATTCCGAAAATACTCTAAACGTGTTCTAGGAACCTCAAAACGTGTATTTCCGTTGAAATCTCGAAGTCGATTTTTTTCGTGATCACAATACTTTCCCATTACTTCGTATGGAGAAAGTAATAAAGTAATAAATTCGTCCCATTCATTTGAAAAAACAGCATCATATGTTAACGAAGTAAAATTTTAAGCTGTCAAGTTCGGTAAATATGATCGAATATGATAAATGGCACTTTTGAATTTATTATTTTCTCTTTGAAATAGTAAGGAAATAATCGACAATCGTGTTTTTAAAAATGCGATCATAGTTTCACTCTGGCATCTGTCTGTCCGTCTGTCAGAGCAATTGCTTAAATTAAAATTGCGACAAAATCGTAAATTATAGTGAACTAAAACTTGGACTGTATATTTCTGCACTGCTATCATCCGGTTTTCATTATACTTGAGTTTTTAAAAATATGCAGGGTCGGATAGGCGTAATATATATATATATATATATATATATATATATATATATATATATATATACTACGGAAGAGGAAAGGTAAATGAGGATATTTAGGACAATTAGGTGTTGAAGGAAACCCAGTGAGCACTTACCGGAAGGAGAGCCGCTGGGGTGTTGGAGAGAGACATTTCAACACCTAGTTGTTCTAAATATATACATACACATACACACACAGGGTGAGCCAAAAGTTAGGACACACTCAAAAAACAAGCAATATTAATGTATCTAACAAAAGTCAGGGCGCACAGAATAGTTGATATCACACCACCACTTGACGGCCAGCGTATCAGACAGTCAGTATTGATCAGTAAAACTATTATTGTAATAATCATCAATAAGCCTACGGTGCAAGTTTATACAAATTCCTATGGGACGCAACTTTTGGCCCAACCTGTATGTGTATGTACACACACACACACACATAATACATACATACATATATAAGAGCTGCAAACCGAACCGAACCAAACCGCTGAACCGAACCGCAGCCATTTTGCTGAACCGCGGACCGAACCGAATCCACTGATTAATTTTTCAATGAACCGTAATTTTTTGCAAAAGTGGTTCGGTTTCGGTTCGGTCTCAATCCACAAAGTACGGACCAACGAAAAGACCAGGAATTTCCAATGGAAAAACCAGCGGGTTTGCTTCAAAGGAAAGAGTGCCTAACTCTTTCCTCTCTGATACTATTGTTATCCACATAAAAGTCACGTTAGGATCAAAAATACCATTTTCTAAATATAAATAAATGAAGACTAGCAGCCCGTTGCAAATAATCTAAATAGTTCGGCCCTATGTTAGATCTTCTTTGTTTCCTATTCATTTGACGTGTTTCCCTATTTCTTTGTCTTTCTTGTACTCTCCGCTCCTCATCTACACTGGAAATCCTATGAGCTTCCGCATCTCTTTCTCTCTCTTTCCTAAACTACTCTTCCTTTGATCTCTGGCTCCTCTTCCTTTCTCTGGAAGCTGTAGCTGGGCTAATAGCTCTCCTTTTCACTGGTCTACCCCTTGGGATTTTAAAATTTTCTGCGATTTTACAGCAATATATTAGAGCAATTACGTGATAACAATGTCACAGAGTTACTCAATGCTAGTTTAATATCGTGGTATATTCAAAGTGGAAATTTTTTAAATTCTACCTAGCCTTAGTTCCAATGATTATCGTTGCACCCTTATAGACGAACTCACAAACAGTCGCTTTCCTTCAGTTGTCTATCAACGACTAATTTTAACTTCTTACATGACCTACTATAAAGGCGACGTCAATGCAAGCGTTTATTTAGATTATCATTGAAGAGAAAATAACAATAACGCCGTCTATTTGAAGGTTTATTTGGCCTTAAATGAATCGGAGGCAACAATGAGAGTCTCCTTGGCAACGCCCGGAATGAGTACGAAAAATCCGAAATATTACGAAAAAGAATGCGTATTTCTGAAATATTCGACCGCATAACGTGTAAACATTGCAAGAATAAGATAGTATAAAGCTTTACCCGTCGAATAATGCGAAAAAGAATAAAATCTGTTCATATTTAGCTATTTTAATGAACGAAGGAAAAAAACCTTGCACCCTGAAAAATCGAAAATCCCGTGTAAACTTATGGGAAAATATAATTGTCTCCTGGATTCGAACCCGGGGCACTTTAGCAAAAGAAAATATTTTTCCAGGGACCTCATAGCCAGTAGAAACAAAACGCCGCTTACCGCATATCTTTACGACGAACGGTTCTCGATAAATACACCGATATAATTACGCGAGGCTTCATACGCACTGACGGACGCAGCTTCACTACGCGCATAATATATAGGATGATGATGGGATTGTAATATAAATTTTTAAAATAGAAATTTTTCCTTCTTTAAATAAATTCTTCTTTCATTTAAAATAATAATGACTGCTGATTGATTTACTTATAGATTGATACTGAATGTGTAATGTATATATTGGATAAATTATTTCTGGTTAGTATTTCAAAAGATTAATTTAGTTGAACCGAACCGAACCACTTGTCAAAATTTCCGTATGAACCGAACCACTTCCAAAAATTTAGAACCGAACCACCTCCAAATTTTGAAGTGGTTTGCAGCTCTGATATATATATATATATATATATATATATATATATATATATATATATATACATATATACATATATATATATATATATATAGTGGAAACCAATTAGCACGAAATATTGGTTAACACGAAATGCATGCTGGTATCAGTTTTCTCCAATATGGTATATATTCCTCATCAGTCTCCTGTCTTTTCATTCTATACCTATATTCTTTAATATCCTCATCAGCACTAAGCAATTTACGCAACAAACTTGCCTGTATTTTATTGCTCTTTCTGATGTGATTCTAACTAAACAGATAATATCTCTTGTGCCTCTTCCTTTTCCGTAACCGATTTTATCTTTCCCTACCATTTCCTCGGCCTTTTTGCAAAACAATTTCTTTAAAAGGTTTTTAATAGCAATTTTAGTAAATATTGTTATACTATAGAAGCCTGCATTTCAATTTTGAAATGTTTCCAGCATGATTAATAACAAACAGAGAAGCTTGAAAGTTTATTTGATATTATTTTTAAAATTTCATATCTACAATACTTAAGTATGTATTCAGCGTAAATGCCCGTCAATATCACGTAAAAGAAATTTTTATTGCCGTATCTCCCTCCTTCCCTTCCCTTCCTCCTTCTCCGTCCCTCCCCCTCCCTTTCCCTCCATCTTCCTCCCTCTCACTCCCTCTGCCTGCCTCCCTCTCTCTCCCCCTCGATACATCTACGTAAATGCTACGTAGGTATATCTATTGCGTGACGTTTGAGTATTGAGGCAATAATAGGAATCTCGACTCTCAACAATGATATTCGTTGTCCATGAAAGTTATCGATAAAAGCGCGATATTTGGTCAAAAATTTGTTACATATCCGTTAAATATAAGTAATTTACAACGGAAGGCGAAAATAAGAATAAGAAACCTTGTACATTCTTCTTTTAAAAAATCCACGTGCGGTGATTGTAGATCAATTTTTACTTTCTCCATACGTAGTAATGGGAAAGGATTGTGATCACTTAACCTATATGAACATTTAAAGAGTGGAACTGAAGACGATTATGAAGAGAATTCTTCTACCTGTTTTTTAGCGAGTAAGGGCTGGTTTGATAATTTAAAGAAGCGTTTAAATTTGCATAACATTAAGCTATCAGGAGAAGCTGCATCAGCTGATCAAGAGAGAATTCTCCGGTGAATTTTTTAAGCTTGTCGAGGAGAAAGGTTATAAGCCAGAACAAATTTTCAATGTCGATGAAACCAGTTTATATTGGAAGAGAATGCCAAATAGAACCTTTATTTCCAAAGAGGAAAGTACTGCACCAGGTTTTAAGGCTGCAAAAGATCGATTCACTGTAATATTATGTGGAAACGCTTCGGGAGATTTTAAATGCAAACCAATGGTAATTTACCGTTCAGAAAATCCTCGTGCCCTAAAAGGGAAGATTAAATCAGATCTACCTGTCTTTTGGAGGTCTAATAAGAAGGCATGGGTTACTTGTAAATTGTTCGAAGATTGGTTTGCCAACTACTTCATCCAGCAGGTGAAGATCTATCTGAGGCATATGAATTTGCCATTTAAAGTGCTTCTCGTATTGGATAACGCTCCGGGTCATCCAGTTTCTCTTGCAGAAGGCTATTCTGACGTAGTAGTTGTATTCCTACCACCAAACACAACACCACTCTTACAGCCGATGGCCCAAGGGATCATTGCGACCTTCAAATCCTATTATATTCGCCGAACTTTCAAAAATATTTTACAGCAAATGGACACCAATTCTTTGATTTCTGTTAGTGAATGTTGGAATTCATTCAACATTCGAACAGCCATTTATATGATAAAAGAATCATGGGACGAAGTAAAACAATCAACAGTAAATGCATGTCGGCAGAAACTTTTTCCCGAGGCTGTTCATTCCAAAGTTTATCCCAGCATTAGCGGAGAAGTTGAAGAGATCATCGAAATGGCTAGAAATGTAGGTGGAGAGGGCTTTGAAGATCTAAAAGAGGAAGAAGTGGAGGAATTGCTCAACTTTCAACAAGAAGAATTAGCAAATGAGGAGCTTGAAGAATTTGCACAATCAAGTGAGAGCGAAAACAAAGAAGATGTAAAGCCTAAGATAAAACAGTTTTCAGCGAAGACCTTAGCAGAAATTTTAAATATGGCTAACGAGTTGAAAGAGAAAGTAATGCAGGCTGATCCATCTATGGAAAGGAGCATCAATTTTAAGAGAATAATTGACTCTGCAATATCTCCCTATGACGAAATTTATAAAAAAAATCAAAACAAAAGGGAAACAGCTCCAAATCACAGAATTCCTGAAGCCAAGTCCCTCCTCATCTTCCTCTTCCATCTCCAAATAATGCTCTTCCGAAACACCTCCATTGTCAACATCCTACGTATACTCCACATAATTCACGGTGAGTTAATAAACTTCTGTTTTCTTAGTTTTCCTAAATTTAAACGTTCGTCGGTTTGGTTTTCCTTTCATATTTTAAGCTTACTATTTGTTTCTCTGGCCTACAGTCGTCAGTAAGGTAAATTAAATAATCACTTAGGACCACTTTCGCGGATGTAGGAACGGAATCCCATTCTTCCATTAGTTTATGCATTTGCCGTTCGCGGTTTTGCGGTTCGCGGAGTCTTCGGGAACGTAACCCCCGCGAACGGCGAGGGATACCTGTATTTAACTTTTTCGTAATTTCCAGTACACAGCGCGACCACCATGTAGCGGTGAATTCTGTAAACATATTCAAAATATACCTAATTTACGGCAATAAGGATGACTGTATTCTTTTACGATAGGAAATAATTATTTTGCCTTATAATGCTATTCATAATAATTTAAATAACTATACCCCAAATATGGAGAAAGTCATGTGTAGGCCACATCAGATTTTTTGAATATGTTTACAGAATTCACCGCTACATGGTGGCGGCGCAGTATTTGAAGTCGGCAGTTACTATTTTATGGTCACCTATGCCGCCGTCGATTTGTAGATTTCTCGTCGATAGTGAGTGGGTAGTGGCTAGCAGATCTAATATGTTTCCGTTTCTGTCAATACGAGTCGGCTCGTTGACGATTTGCTATAGCGAGTTTACAGTAAACGCTTCAACTAATTCACGACAAGCTTCCCTATTTTTTCCATCACAAACATAGGTTACGGACTTCCAATCTATCGATGGAAGATTAAAGTCTCCTCCAAGAATGATTACTGGATCGTTCTTTCTCCTAGCTATCACCTGCAATGTACAGCTGAATTCTCTAACTTTCTCGACTCCTGAGTCAGGTTTTAGCATTTCTCGTACGAAGGGAGCACCATAATATCATTCCGTAGTGTTCGATGACCGTAATAGGATACGCATCAATATTTTGCTATCCATAGTATCAAATAACAATTTTGCTTCTGCTGCATTCACAAACTAAAAGCTATTCAACGCTTTATTTTAAATGTAAATTATTCAAAGTGTTTAAAAGTTATTCACGCGTGTAATTATAATAGTTACCCTTGAAGAAACTATTTTCGGAGCATATATTCACTGATCAGTATGGGGACAGTCATATTCTGGACGCATAAGATTTTATATTTGTTGTTTGAGAAGAGCATCTCGCGCGTGTGTACAATTGTTGTGTTACATAACATTTAATAACCGCATTGAGATACGAGGAAACTGCGGTAAATGTATTTCCTGTTGTTTAGCTCGTGGCGAGGAAATGAACTCCTGTTTTTCTCTAAAAATCTCATAATTGCCATAAAAACTCCGTTCTACCAAATGGACATATTTTAATGAAGTATATTTCAGTGAACTCTCTGTTATTATTTATACGTTGGAGAACTTTCTTATTGGAGCGTTCATTAAGGGGGAACGGATATCGTTGCTGCCGAGATATCTCTCTGTTACGCGTACAAAGCAAAAATATATCCATTAGGTTATATCATTTGATTGAAAATATTAAACACTTACATATAAAAAATTTAAACCAAGAAATATATATAGTTTTCCTTCATTTGACATCGAATTGACGTACTTATTATAGGCAGCGTGTAGTGTTTTCGTGCTTAAAATCGAATTACCAACTCTTTGTTGTAAAAAAAACTAAAATTTGCAGCAATTTTTAAACGGAATTTAACAGAAATTTAAAGAAATGCTGATAAAGATGCATAAAATAAAGATAAATAAATGGAGAACACTAGCAAATCGCTTATATTCAGCTGACACAGACATGCTACTTAAGTATTAGTTTTATTCCCTTTGGAAGGTCGTTTATCACAATTTAAATACTATTTATCAAAGTGCCTAATTAAAATGTTTACGCTGAAACCCATATTTACTACAAATAGAGAAAGGAAGTTATGCCAAATAAAATCATTGTTTCACTTCACGGCTTTAAATCGAAAGAGACTTTACATTGCATTTTACTGCAAGTGACTTACTCAAGCGAGGTGAAAGATGTAACCTGCCATGGCAACTCACATTGTCACCGCAATTAAGAGTACAATATTTTTACTTTCTCCATACGTAGTAATGGGAAAGTATTGTGATCACGAAAAAAATCGACTTCGAGATTTCAACGGAAATACACGTTTTGAGCTCCCTAGAACACGTTTAGACTATTTTCGGAATGATGTGTGTGTGTGTGATTGTGAGCGCTCTAACTCAAAAATTACTTGCCATATCGTTACCCAACTTCATATATAACACTTTAGCATGAGCACAAAGAACTGATTAGTTTTTGGACAATATCGGTTAACCGGAAATCGAGGTTTATTCGAAACCCGATTCGGTTTCTGCGATATTTCTCCGTTAAAACATCATTATTGTACATACAATTATATACGAAGGTTATAGAGAATGTTATTTCCTACAACTTTCATTTGAAAGAATTTTCCGTAGCAGTTATTGTTTAGGAATTACTCATAATTAATCGGTTTTTTCGGTTTCCGTCAAATATCTCCCTAAAAACGTCGTTATTGGTAATCTTCGTGAGGACCAAAGTTGTAGAGAATAATATTTCTTCCAAGTTTTGTGCTGAAACAAATTTTCGTAGAACCATCCAATTCGGAGATATTTTGCTTATTCGTAAATTTCCAGTATACAGCACCACCAACATGTAGCGGTGATTTCTGTAAACATATTCTGAATATACCTAATTTACGGAAATAAGGACGACTGTATTCCTCTACGATAAGAAATAATAATTTTTCATTATAATGCTATTCATAATAATTTAAATATCTATGTTCCAAATATGGAGAAAGTCATGTGTTGGCTATATCAGATTTTTTATGCTTGATAGTAATGATTGCGCTCGAGAATTCTAGAGAAACTACTGTTCTTTCAGACCCTCATTACACGAGAAATTTAATTTAAAATGATTCGAGATTCTAGAGAAAAATTTTTTGGAATCTCGAGATATTTTTCATCCGCAACCATGAAATATTTTTCATATTTACTTTCTCCATACGTGATAATGGGAAAGTATTGCGATCACGAAAAAAATCGACTTCGAGATTTCAACGGAAATACACGTTTAGACTATTTTCGGAATGATGTCTGTGTGCGCGCGCGCGTGTGAATGTGATTGTGGGTGCTCTAACTCAAAAAGTACTTGCCATATCGTTACCAAACTTCAATTGTATATAACACTTTAGCATGAGTACAAAGAACTGATTAGTTTTTGGACAATAACGGTAAAGCGGAAGTCGAGATTTATTCGAAACCCGATTCGGTTTTTGCGATATTTCTCCGTTAAAACATCATTTAACAGTTATTTCTTATAACAGTTGTCTCTAACTAGCTGAATGGGCAAGTGGCTTTTCATTCTTGAATTTTTTCTTCCTTTTTACTTTCTCCATATGTAGTATAGGGAGAGTATTGTGATCACGAAAAAAATCGACTGAGATTTCCACAGAAATATGCATTTTGAGGTCCCTAGAACACGTTTAGACTATTTTCAGAATGATGTCTGTGTGTGTGTGGATGTATGTGATTGTGGGAGCTCTAACTCAAAAAGTACTTGTCATATTATTACCAAATTTCATATATAACACTTTAGCATGAGCACAAAGAACTGTTTAGTTTTTGGACAATACTGGTTAACTGGAAGTTGAGGTTTATTCAAAACCCGATTCGGTTTTTGCGATATTTCTCCGTTAAAACATCAGTATTGGATATACAAATTGATACAAGTATTACAGAGAATGTAATTTCCTACAACTTTTATTTGAAACAATTTTCTGTAGCAGTTATTGTTTAGGAATTATTTATAAATAATCGGTTTTTTTGTTTTCCATCAAATATCTCCTTAAAGACGTCGTTATTGGTAATCTTCGTAAGGACCAAAGTTGTAGAGAATAATATTTCTTCCAAGTGTTGTTTGAAACAAATTTTCATAGAATCATCCTTTTCGGAGATATTTAACTTATTCTTAAATTTCCAGTATATAGCGCCATTAACTAGCGGTGAATTCTGTAAACTTATTCAACATATAATTTACAGCAATAAGGACATCTGTATTCTTTTACGATACGAAATAATAATTTTTCCTTATAATGCTATTCATAATAACTTAAATATCTATACCCCAAATAAAGAGAAAGTCATGTGTTGGCCACATCAGATTTTTTGAATTTGCTAGGTAGTTTCTTGTAATGGAACCTTCTAAAACTAAAAGAATGGGATGGACACCTTCAAAACGTACTAGAGCAATTGTTCTTCACGAGGAAGGGTATAGTTATGAAGATGTTGCACTGAAGCTGGGAGGCGGAGCCACTAAGTCTGGAGTTTGGAAAGTTTGCCAACGATTCAAAGTGAATAAAAATGCCAGAACTGGTCGGAAGCCCAAAGCTAGTGATCAAGATGAAAAGAGAATATGTACATTGGCTCTTCAAGACCGACGAATCAGTTTTAAAAAATTTGATGTGGCCAACACATGACTCTCCATATTTGGGGTAGATAGATATTTAAATTTTTATGAATAGCATTATAAGGCAAAATTATTATTTTGTATCGTAAAAGAATACAGACATCCTTATTGCCGTAAATTAGGTATATTTTGAATATGTTTACAGAATTCACCGCCACATGGTGGTGACGCTGTATACTGGAAATTTACGAATAGGCAAAATATCTCCGAAATGGATGGTTCTACGAAAATTTGTTTCAAACAAAACTTGGAAGAAATATTATTCTCTACAACTTTGGTCCTCACAAAGATTTAAGGAGATATTTGATGGAAACTGAAAAAACCGATTATTTATAAATAATTCCTAAACAATAACTGCTACGGAAAATTGTTTCAAATAAAAGTTGTACAAAATTACATTCTCTATAACACTTGTATCAATTTGTATATACAATAATGATGTTTTAACGGAGAAATATCGCCAAAACCGAATTGGGTTTTGAATAAACCTCGACTTCCGGTTCTTTGTGCTCATGCTAAAGTGTTATATATGAAATTTGGTATTAATGTGACAAGTACTTTTTGAGTTAGAGCTCCCACAATCACATACATCCACACAGACATCATTCCGAATATAGTTTAAACGTGTTCTAGGGACCTCAAAACATGTATTTCCGTTGAAACCTTGAAGTCGCTTTTTTTCGTGATCACAATACTTTCGCTATACTACATATGGAGAAAGTAAAAATACAGTCAATCCTGAAAACCACGGGTGTCACGGTATCTGATAAAGCTGTTTGGAGGAAATTACTTTAAAATGTTTTAAAGGTCAGAATAACCCGGAAAAAAAACTTATTTAAATGTGAAACAAAGGTGATCGATGTAGTAACATCAATCTTTATACATAGCAACGTAAATAGATACTGATAATTATTCAGGAAAAATATGAAGTGTTTATAATGATTGACCAAAGTAGTTGAACCTTTTTTCGTTTATTGAATACTGGAATCTAACCTTTATCATAAGTAAAATCATTATATCCTACATTACTAATGTTTATTAATGCAAATAGCCTCACGCATCTGGTGTAAATTTATCAGGGTCAGTGTTCAATCGTAGACAAATATACATGGCCTTTTCACGGCTGTTTAGTTGTGAGTCGAAATTTCCTAATTTGTTTTAAATCCATTATGGAATTAGAGAGGCAAACACAAAATATATTGTTTTTTAATTTTCTGTTTTCTTTTTGTGTTAAATTGTGTCCTTTAATTGCTAAACTCATCCTATTGTACTTTTGTGACTGCTGGAAAGCAGGACATTTATCTTTATACATAGAAACATAAATGGAAACTGATAATTATTCAGGAAACAGCCTGTAAGAAGCGTTTATAATGATTGACCAAAGTAGTTGAACCTTTTTTTGTTTATTGAATACTGGAATCTAACCTAAAAAATTGAAAATAACGAAAAAATCGCAACTCAGTAACACAGCAGCAATGCCGGTGAGTCCAAACACGCAATATGCGCTTCTATTGTTTTTCGTGGTGCATTGTTTCGTTGTGAAATTTCCCTCAATTGTTAACGTGTTACACAGTGTTACATACAGTGTTATTTCTCATTAATAATAATAATAATTTTTGTGTACCCATGAGCTCTAAGCATAGTGCAGTGTCTGTGCCAGGGAGGGCCAAAAAAGAGCATAAAACACTAACAATTGAGGAGAAAATGGATGTGATTCATTGCATGGAGTCTGGTGAGCGTTGGCCGGATGTGTGTAAGGTGTTGAGTTTAGCGCCTTCTATTGTATCAACGATTATGAACAATGTTGATAAAATAAAGCGCACACACACAGGAATAACAAGTGTGTCATACTCCAGAACAACTTATTCACGTAGTGAGACAATGGAAAAAATGGAGAAATTGTTGGTGTTGTGGGTTGACAATATGAACCAAAATAACGTTCTTGTGACACAGGCGGTACCTAATTCTGGACAAGGCGAAGTCGTTATTTGATGAAATATGTTAGGAGACTGGTAGCACTGAAACATTTACGGCCAGCAAAGGGTGGTTTCATCAGTTTAAAAACCGTTCTAAAATTCAGAATGTGAAAGTGTCTGGTGAGGCTGCTAGTGCTGACGTTGCAGTGGCAGAAGAGTATACTTCCGAATTTAAACACTTAATAGACGAAGGCAACTACCACCCTGACTTAGTTTTTAATGTGGATGAAACGGGGCTTTATTGGAAAAAATTGCCAAGTAGGATGTACATCGCCTGTGCGGAGAGGTCTGCCCCTGGTTTCAAGGTTGCATAAGATCGGTTGACATTGCTTCTGGGTGGCAATAGATCGGGAACATTTAAACTCAAACCGATGTCGGTGTACCACTCAGAGACGCCTCGTGTAATGAAGGGCATGGTGAAGACACGACTTCCTGTGTTTTGGCGCTAACAAAAAGGCGTGGGTGACTCAGACAATTGTTAGCGAATGGTACACCACGTACTTTTGTCCAGTGGTTGCTCAATTTTGTGCAGCGAATGGCTTGCCTCCCAAAGTCATCTTGCTGCTGTACAATGCCTCAGGACACCCAACCAACCTCCAAGAAATCCACAATGACCATTTAGAAGTTGAGGTTGTGTATTTGCCTCCCAACACAACTTCACTTTTGCAACCGATGGACCAGGGTATAATTGCGACCTTTAAGGCGTATTATTTGCGTACGACTTTCAAAGGGATTGTTGAGGCTGTGCAGTCTGATATAACTGTGAGGGACTACTGGAAGTCATATAACATCCTGAAAGCCATCACAAACATTGATTCTGCCTGGGAGGAAGTGTCACAGTCCTCCATGAATGGCGTCTGGCGTAAACTGTGGCCCGAAGCAGTGACTGAGTTTTAGGGATTGAGCCAGTTTCGGAAGTGGCTAAAGATGTCTCTCGCATGGCTAAGGATGTTGGCATTGACAACGTTTATCTAGATGACGTTGACCAGTTGCTGGAGAGCCATGGTGAGCCACTTTCAAGGGAGGAATTGGAGGAACTGGCTGTGCAACTTCAACAACATGAGGCTGACACACCAGAGGAAGTGGAAGAGTTGGAGCCAATCAGGACATTAAAAACAAAACATATTAAGAGCGCTCTTGCCAAAATTCGTAGCGCATTTGATGATCTCTGTGATAATCATCCTAATTGGGAACGTAGTCATGGCATCCAAAGAGGTGTCAACATGATGTTGAAGCCCTACTATAACATCTTGGAAGAAAGAAGTAAGAAGTCATGCCAGACATCAATACTGCAGTTCTTGACAAAGAAGGGAAAAAAACCCTCAGAACCCAACGACCCTCAACCAGGAACCTCCCATTAATGTCGCCCCATTATGCCATTGTCACATAAAATATCAGTGAAGGGGCCAGACAATGGTTAAAGAGGTACTCAAGCGATGGCTCCACAGGACAAAAGTAAGTTAAAATTTTTTTTTATTATTTGTTTTATGTATAAGTATAAATAAAACATGTTTAAATGTTTAAAATACTTAAATATTTATTAAAAAAATAGCAATATTAGTACATACTTGGGAAAATTTGGATAATTTTGGAACCTATCTCATTTAATTACATTATAATTTGGTCTTGTTTTACAACTTTTCATTTTACGACCCTGTTTTGCTGGAACCTAACCCTGTCATAAAACGGGTCCTACCTGTACATATTTAATGTTTATTAACGTAAGTAGGCCCACGCATCTGGTGTACATTTATCAGGGTCAGTGTACAATCATAGACAAATATACGTTCACAGGTGTTCTTTCTTACAAGATATAAAAGTTAACATTTCAGAAAGGCATAATTACACAAGAAATGAAGTTGGATTTGATGAAAGTGATATGAACTTTGTATATAAAAGTGAAATTCTATTTTATTTGTCCGATATAGAAATCCACATTGTTGAAGGTTTCGTCACGAAACTTCGCATAGGTATATAATTTTACGCTGCGAGTAACATAAGATATATAGCGATAAAAAAATTTGAGGAGGAAGAGGTGCTTAATTCAATAATTATTTTCAATAAGTTTACACGTAATTTTTCATTTTTCAGAGTGCAAGGTTTTTTTCCTTCATTCATCGAAATACCTAAATATGGACCGATTTTCTTCGTTTTTGATTCATTCCACAGTTACAACTGTGTACTATCTTATTCTTTCGATGTTTAAATGTTACACAGTCAAAGTTTTAGATTCACTAAATCCACTGAAATTCAATGGGCACTTCAGCTAGTATCTAATATGATATTTAGATTTTTACAGATTTCCAGGGAGGGGGCAACTCCCCCCATGGATAGAGACATTTCTTAGAATTAAGTCTCCTATTGTAAGATCCTTGCAGGATCTAAATTTAAGCGATTTGTGGATAGCAGAGGTAGATGAGGTAATGGCATTGAATATATTGAAAATTTAAAAACCTGTCAGAATATCGATTGAAGCTCTACGTCGAAAAGATGCTAACCTTTTAACTGGTGAAGGAATTCTCAAAGTTTTATTTAGGCTCTCAGGGAGAATAACTCAGAAATTAATGCGAGACATCTCCATGAAATAAAAAACCAAGTTGTCAAAAAACGTGATGGGTCACTCATATTTTTTATGTAAACGTGAACGGTCTTTTGCACTACATTAGAAATTCATAATCTATATAGCCAGGTCGTCATGTCCCGTGGAAGATATAGCAAATGACAGAAAGATTTGTTGTAGCAACAAAAAAAAACATGCCATACAAACCAAGCCTATAATATTTTAGCGTATTAATGTATTTTGTCATTAGGTAAAATGAAAGAGGGATTGAAACATTTATTAAAGCCTAATTACTCTCTGGCAAACTAGACATGTGACAAATCAACTTTCAATATAATACAAATAGTAATACTGTACAACTATATACAACTTTTAGAAAGTTTCTAGATTAAAGATGAAACACCAACCATTTTTTAAATTAAGGGAGATTTTTTATGAAGGAAGCTTTCTTATATTCCAGTAACACTGATTGACAAACTAAATTTACTTTTTCTCAGCAGAGGCCCAACCATGAAATTTGTTTTATTATTTATGCACAACACTTAGCTTCATGAAACCCATTCTATAATGGCTTATGCATTGAAATAATGATATAATTTCATGTCCAGTTAACTGTACACATGCCTATCCCTTGTATAATTTATTTAAATTTGTGTCCGTCTCAGGGAGGTAACTAGACTTTTATTATTGAGGGGGGCAAGGAGGGCCAATAAAAATTGAGGGGAGGCCAAGATAATTTCCAGGATTTCCTAAATAAACAAAAGAATGCAAACATCTTGCTACATAGATTTTAATAGCGGAATCTCTTTTTTGTTAGTATTGAATACTTTTAGATTAACGGATCGTTTTTCATTGAGCAGTTCATGAAAAGCAGATAAGGCAATAAATGCGCTTAGCTTCATTTTAATTGAAAAATATGGAAATTAATATAAAATACATTGCCAGTTAATGACATTTTATATAGGGTTATCATTTTACCGCAGAGATATACATAATATATAAATTAAATATATTTTTTGGGTTTTTATTTTCTTATATCGCTGATTATGTTGATTCAAGTCTAATCAAACATAATTATGAGTGTAAAATATAAAGTAATACATAAATTGATATACCACACTGGCCGGAATACGATGCAGTTTTTGTGTCTGAGATTAAAACAAAAAGTTTATTTTCCCATTCTATTTCTGGTGATTTAATTTGAAAATTGCTTAGATAATGCGATATCAGAATTACAAAAACGTCAGTATCTTTTAAGCATAATTGTAGAAATTTACGATAATTACTGTCATCAGCTGCTTTAGATTAATATATTAGAACTCATAATAAAATTTAAGCTTTTTTCGGAAATATCATTGTAAAAATTACGTATTTCATAACGCGCTCATTCACGGCAACGTGTAATATCTAATTTGGTGTAAAAGTATTAACCCTTACATAAGTGAATGTTGAATCTGGTGCACTTGAGTAAGAAAATCCTTCTTAGACCACTAGCTATCCAATCCCTTTGCACCACCAGACAATCTGGCCCTATTCAGAAGTTAAAAGAAGGTGGATTATGTATTTTCAAAGATGTGACATCAACGCTCATGGGGAATGGCTAACGGGACGGAACTGCAGAATATTCCGCGAATCTGAAACAGTGACAGAAATTCCATTCTCTCGCCCTTCACCCATAGGCCCTCATGGGAAAATTTCCATTGTCCATCCACAACTGGAACTAGATTCGAGACCTTTGAATCAGATGTTTTACACTCCTCAGAATAGGATTGGGGATGGAAGAGTCGGTTTTGAACGTGGGTGTAGGCACTTGGTTTTACCCTTACTACTTTCCGAATAAAGATATCCTATAAGTATTGTTCAGCTATTGAAGCGTAGAATATTCGGCCCCCGTCGAGACCATTTTCGTGGAAAGGCAAAACCCCAGAAAGTAGATCAACCCAGCTTAGTTGCGGAGGGAAATTTTCCGATTTTTCCCTGTATCTTTAACTCTTTTGGTATACGAGACTAAAAACTCCAAAATACGAGGGTGGAAAGCAATAAGCATGCTTCTTCATTGATACAGGCTTGAGAGATTTTAAATAATAAGATGATAATTGACGATCGGAAAAGCATCCTTATAAGCTCTGGCGATACCTCAGATGGTATACCATATGCAATATGCTGATGACATTCAGTGGAGGCTGGGGGGGCCAAGAGGCTTTGAGGGGGGCCAAGGCCCCACCTGCCGCCCCCCCTTAGTTACGTCCCTGGTCCATCTGTCTCTCTGTCCCCCTTTGTATCTTAAGAACCGCATGTTGTAAAGAAGTACTACAACTAAGATATTTTAACTTTCCTTATTCTGCAAACCAAATGTTTTCTCATTCTGGTTGTTTTTAAATTGATTATTATGTGCCAAATTGCACAAATTCAATCCTAGAAGTTTTTGTTATTTTTCAATTCAGATTCTGTAAAATAAACATTGGAAAAATTTCTTCATATAATTTTAATATTAAAAAATAAAATGTAATTTATTACTTACCAATTAATTCCTCAGAAATTAAATATTAAAATGGTTTCTCAAAGTTCGTAATGTGCTCATAAATTAGATATTAACAAAATTTCCATCTATCAGTTGATTTAGAAACCAAGACCATTACTTGAAAGATTGAAGCTTCCCCGAGGCCCACTATAAGTATCAAAACAAACATACAAGGCCCAGGTTTTCAGGATGTAGATAAATCGAATGACACCCATGTACAGTTAACTGGTCATGGGCCTCCTGCATAGGCCATTGATGTCCAGTTAACTGGACATGGGCGGTCAATGTGTTAACTTAATAATATTTTTCCACTGCCTTTTTAAACTAACCATAATAATCTTGCCTTATAAATTATATTCAACAAATTTATTTATTTAATTTGTGAAGTACAATACACTTTACTGTAAATGTAATAAAAACCTTTCATAACTGACTTTAAAACATCCCATGAATATTTAAATTATTAAAACATTTTATCATGCAGAACCTCTTGGAGATGATCAATGCCAATTTAACGGGTAGGTATTTAAACAGAGAATAAATTTAAGTAATTAAGGAATGTAAATATTTTTGTTCACAAAAAATGGCATATTTAATTGTTTCTTTGCCATTGAATAACCATTAAAAAAGAATAAGCAACTCATCATCATTTGCACCATCAGTTTCAATCATATTGATGATTTAAAAGGCAGTTAAATCAAATTACACCAGAAACAAAATCTATTTTTTAAAATTTTATTTAATTCTGACTTATATCATTTTTATTTTGTTAAAAGTTTCAATAATCACGTGATTTACTAATATATTTATTTAATCATAAATGATAAGATAGTTTCAATTTATAAACCATAAATTATTCCTCTGTGTCACTCCTAGAGGAGAAGCAGCCATCTAAATTGGGTTTTTGAGCATCCTTGCATCTTTTTGTCCAGCCATGCCACGCATCAAAGCCTTGCCGTTTATATATTTTGGAAGCACACTTTGCATCATCAGTTATGTCATCATCCACAAGATCTAGATGTAATAATAAAAGATGGTAATATTAAAATCCATCCCTTATAAGCATTTTAAAATTATTCACTAAAACACATTAACCCCTCAAGCATGACTTAAAAGAGAGTTTCCAAAATGATTCTAATACCACAGAATGCAACCTTTGTTATTTTAATTAAAGCAGAGAGAAAGTATTTATTTAAGGAGGTTCAGTAATCCAACAATCCTAGATAAATTGTAATATTTGGCAGAAACTAAACAGAAAAAAGATGAAGTACTGTGGTCCCCAATCTACAGCCTGCAAAAGATTTTTGTGGCCCTTGAAGCCATGATAAAAAAGCAAAACAAAAAATTTAACACAAATATTCATACATTTTCATGAAAATTTTAATACTAAAACTTTTAATACTGAAGTTTTAACCATAAAAACCTTCTTTTGACTCGATTTTTGATAGTACAGCATCTCAGAATATATAGGAAACAACTCTATTCCAGCCTGCAGAAGAATTTGTAACCACTGATGCACAGCAACGTAACTAGCCTCCCAACTCTGGAGGGGGCCAACGCAAAAACTAAAAATATTTGGGGGTCCATACCAAAATTTGAGTTAATACATATAAAAGCATATATCAGTATTTTTGTGCCCAAGCACAATTAGCATCAATTAAGCCTTTAATAAACCAAAGGATAGCGTTATTCGCTTCACACTTTTGTTTAAGCAACGATATTATCAATCTTTATCCACAACAATTTAATTATATATACTGATAAATATTTAGGAAACTGGTCAACGCATCTGGCGATAGGCTATTATAATGCTGTAAGGGGTATAAGCGGTCCCAGCAACAGATGGAAAGGTGGTTTGATGCGTAAACACGGTTAAGGGGTTAAGCAGTCCTTGTCTCCATGGTGCTTCTCATAAGAGTAGGTTTATGTGGGTGCTGGGAAAGTGTGACAGTTTGTATGAATGTGTATGGGTGAGAATTGATCCTGGAGAAGGTTTTGCAATGAGTTAGTACCCCATAATCACTAAAAATAACTGTAATTCAGTTTAATCATTAGTAACCAATGGGTACCAGAACAGGCTAATAACCAAATCCTTGAAGTGAAGATCAGAGATGTTTATTTTATGTGCAGCTGCACGTTTTATAGAAGCAATTATGATTTCAGGTATTTCTGAACTTTTCATTTTTTTATTTGGCAATGGTTTCTGAGGTAAAACTATGGGGGGATCAGTGATAAATTTTGCTGGACACTCACCAATGAAGCCATACATATTTGTTGATGAAAAGGGGATTCAAGTAGTAGAGATAAACTGACGACACCTCAGGGTACATATTTTATGCAGAATATATACAGGGGAAAGGAATGTTCAAAAAATTACTTCAGATTTTGTGCAAATGTGACGGTTAATACCCAGAAAAGCCTAGGTGTGTCAGTGTTGAAAGTAGACTAATTTCAATATGTGGAAAGTTAAAAGCAAATCCTAATTAATGTTTTTTGAAACAGTTTCCCAGAGAATGAAACAAATTAGCCATTTTCTGCCATTTCATGCAACCCCTAACCGGTTACATTTGGTATTCTTATGAAATAAAAAAAGCAAAAATGATGACTCATAAAAAACTGATTATCCAGTAAAGTGTAACAAAAAAATTAGATGATTGTCAGGTTATGAGCAGATAAACAAACACTATATTTAATATATAAGAGATACCTGTACACCTCTTGATTACTCTCAATTAGATATGAGAAAACAGGTTTATTTAAATGAAATCTAATGAGATTGCAATATATGAGTTAGTCATAGAACCTAATTAAATTTCTTGCCATTCAAAATCTTAAAATGTTCCTTTCTTTTTAATGCTAGCGACTCTTTCACTGACTACTTGTGGCACTCAACACCATCTAATGACTCATTTCACTTGCTTTTTATTTACATACTAATTAACTTATTTTTATGAATTTAAGAAATATTTGACATATATAATAAATTTTTATTAAATGATTTATACATATAAATAAAAGGAATGAGTTTTTTTAATTATTCAAATATATGTTTTAGGAATAGGATATGAAATGACATACAATATCGGACCTGTTATTCGGCATCCCAAAATCTGGCAGAACCTGAAATTCGGCAAAAACTTGTGTGGTTAGCAATTTGAAATTAGTACATATCGAAAATTTTCGCGAACTCCTAAAAGCGACGATAATTGCGCTGCTATCTTATCGTCGTTCTTTTGTTGAAATATGCTGGGTTTCACGAAATTCCTTTTTTGTGTTGAAATGCAAATCTAAAATCTTTGTGGTCCTCTTTTTATAAAAACGTCGAAAAGATCAGTGGAAAAACCCGTGATTATCGTAAATGTAAAGAGGAAGCACTTAACACTTAGTATTAAGAAGAAAGTTGAATTGCTAAAGCGTTTAGAGAAAGGTGCTTCGGTGCAGGAATAGTAGGTAAGGTGACCATCCGTCCTGTATTTTACGGGACAGTCCTGTATTTATGCAACTTGTCCCGTACATTTTAAATTATTATACAGGACGCCCAAATGTCCTGTATTTCATCAACTGTCCCGTAAAATCCTGTATTTTTTGACGAGTTTTTTACAATTATATTATAATAAGAAAAACCGCAAACAAATGTATATTTTCAATTGTATCCCAAATTCTTGCTCTCCTGCTTATTTTGATGTTATATATCGATTTCATACCCAGTTATTCCGATAGTTGAACGTCCAAAAATTGATTGGCGTACAAGTATTTGTGATAACTTTTCTGAAGAAAATGCCCCCAAAAAGAAAATGCGTTTTACAAAAGGATTATCCTTATATTAAGAAAACTATTTCCAGCATCGATGTTAAGTGCGAGAAGTGTTTTTCATCATTTTCAGTGGCTAATGGTGGAAGATCAGACATACAACACTTGAAAACACTTAGACAAAAAAAGCAATATCGTGGCTTTGTCAAATAAATTAGTTACATCTTATATGCAGAAAGAAGCATTTGATAATAATGAACAAAATTTAGCGCTGGTTGAAGGAGCTTGGGCATATCATACTGTGAAACATAATCATTCATTTCGTTCTACTGACTGTACATCTAAACTAATCAAGGTGTGTTTTGAGAAAAACTTTGCATGTGCTAGAACTAAAGTGAGGCAATTGTTTGCAAGGTTTTTTGCCCCAAATCATTAGAGAATCTTAAAATGGAACTAGCCCTAACAAATTGTGTTTCTGTGTATTTTGATTGCTCTAGCCATGGTAACATAAAAATTTGTCCAATTTTGGTAAGATATTTCTTGCCAGATTGTGGGGTGAAAGTTAACATTATGGAATTGAAGCAGCTCTGCGGTGAAACTTCAGACATTCTCTCAAATTACATAAAAGAAACTGGAAAATGATCAAGTGGGAAACAAACTGTTAGCTTTATGTGCTGATAATACGAACTGTAATTTTGGAGGAGTATCAAGAAGTGGACAAAATAATGTGTTCTATAAAATGCAGCAGCAACAATCACTGAGTACACATTTAATTGGTGTAAATTGTGCTTGCCATGTCCTAAATAACTTTATACAAACGGCATCAGACTGTCTTCCTATTGACATTGAAATTGTAATTGTGAAAATTTACTCATTTTTCTACATTTACACAGCCAGAGTAGAACAGTTAAGAGAAATTTGTGATTTTGTTAATGTCGAATACCAAAAACTACTTGGTTTTAGTAAAACCAGGTGGTTGGCGCTGACACCAGCAGTAGGGAGAGAGATGAGATTATTCCAACCATTAAAAACTTCTTTTTTTTTGTCTCAAGAAAGATGTCCCAAGATTTTGAAAAGCTTCCTTGAGAATTCATCTGCTGAGGTTTGGCTTTATTTTATCCAAAGTCAGGCCTTAACTTTTCAAACCTGTATACTCCAAATTGAATCAGAAAATGTCTCAATGCCAGAAGTGTCAAATATTTTTAAAAGCTTTAAATTAAAATTAATGGAACGACAAAGAGAAATTTTCTTACATGCTAATGTCAGAAAAATGATTTGTGATTTGGAAAAAGATGGGATTCTTGATGTCATAAAATTTAAAAAGCAAGTAAATTCCTTTTACTGTACCTGTGTGGAATACTTGGACCAGCGAACCAAAGAATTCGATGAAATTAATATTTTTGAATGGATTATTCTATGAAAAATTCCAGAATGGACTCAAATAGAAAAGTGTTTTGATTTTATTTCAATGAAACAATCAGATTTAAATATCGATGACACAGAACTGTTTGATGAAATCACCTGTTTGAAAAAATTTTCCACAATAGAGAAAATTGCTGATTGGATCAATAATGAAATACCTGTTGATCAAAAATGGGTTGAAATTTTTACACATTTTAACTCTAATGAAATGCCTTATAAAAACCTGTTACAGCATGAGCTGCACAGAATTTTATAATTTTCTGCAAGAACAAGAAGATATTTTGAAAAAATACAGTGGATAAATATAATAAATAATTTTCTTCAAGTTATTTACCCATGTATTCAATTAAGAGCTCAATAAAATTGTACTCATGAGATTTTGCTTACTGATTATTACAAAGTTGAGGATTTCTGTTTTTGTTTAAAAATACTGCTTATAGCAAATTATTTATTTTAATAAGTCTGTTTAAGTTATTTATATTAATTTATCTGGTGTTTTAAGGAGCTAATCACTTTGAAACAAAGATGTCATTTGATGTTCTGTATTTTGTCTTTCAGCAAATGGTCACCTTAGGCATAGGCGACGTAGGCCATGGCCTAGGACCCCGCAAACTTTTAATTCGGCTCTGACCAAATTGATAAATTTCACAGGTTATATTTCTAAAATAAACAAAGATCTGTCATCGCCTCTCAAAATGTTAAAGCACATCTGGGAATCCAGTTTTGGTGATGTGTTCCCAAATGTGGAAACAACTCTACGAGTATATCTGACACTGCCAGTAGCAAACACAGAAGGAGAGCACTCATTTTCTGTTCTCAGGCGCATAAAAAATATGTTACGTTCCAACCTAGGCCAAGACATCAATTTTAACCACATTACTCGTGTTACTCGAAATTTAAATTTTGATCAAATAATCGAAAGTTTCGCTAGAAGCAAAGTACGAAAAAAGGCAATGTAAAACATAAACCTTGTGTTTTTTAAGTTTGTGTCTATTTTTTATAATATTAAAAATAAATGTGTTATACAAAATCGTTTTAGTATTACATAAATAAGAAAGTACCTAATTCATCCCTCCCCCCCACATTTTCGGTACACTGGGGCCCGCACTGAACCCTGGCCTAGGGCTCTGCTTTGGTGAAAACATTGTGCAATGGGTATGGTGTTAGTTAATCGACTGTTTTATGACTTGAAGCAAAAGATTCAATTAATAAAATTTTGTGCAGAATGTGATGTTCCGAAATTAATGAACAACAGAAAAACACTCCATCAGTCAAAGGCAATCAACATGGTGTGTTACTTGAATAGATTAGGCTGCGTCGAAATGAAAACATCTCTTTAGATCACTCTCTTATAATGGCTCAAGCAAAAGTGTTTAACGAAGAGTTAGGTATGCAGACACCATGTGAATACTCATCAGGATGATTTAATAAATTTAAAAAACGCTATTGGATATGTCTTCTGAAAGTATGTGGAGAAAAATTGGCAGCTGATCATGAAGCCGCAGAGGAATACTTGAAAGAATTTTCTACAATGAAATCTAAAGAGGGTTTAACAACAGAACAGCTATGCAATGCAGACGGGTTGGCATTGTTTTGGCGATATATTCACAGAAAAACATGTAACGGCGGGTGAGTCAGCACCAACAGGGTTCAAAGACTCCAATGAACGACTTACTATATTGGGGTGTTTAAATGTGGCAGGAACCCATACGTGTAATTGCTCATTATTGGCAAGAGAATCCTAGGTTTTTCAAGAGGGTAAGATATTTCCAGTTGTTCATAAGGCTAACAAGCGTGCATGGATGGCAAAGCAAATTTTTCTTGATTGGTTCGAGAGCCATTTTGTCCCCGAAACCAGGGATCACTGTAGGTCTTCCTGTGGATTGCAAAATTATATTACTTCTTGATAATTGTGCTATGATATTATATCTATATGATCAGTGACGTATTTATGGGAGGGCAAACCAGGCAGTTGCCCGGGGCGACAAATTCGAGAGGCGGTGTTTAAATTGAACAATTTGTTTTTGGATTAATTAGTTTCTTTATATTACCTATATTACTACATTTTTTGCTTTACAAAACTTTACTTTAATATAATTGGTTCAAACAGAATTATTGTTTTCATGTAGCTAACTTATATAGAATTTAATATTGAAGTGAGGACGGCATTTCTCTTCTGCCCAGGGATGGCATCCACCTTTAATACGTCTCTCTATATGATATGATATTGCTATTGTAAAGTTTCATTTTCTTTATGTTGGTAGAATAATAAAAGCAAAGCATAAATACATTCCATTTACTTTTTAAAAGGGATAAAGATCATATTACAACTGCTTACCTGTGGTATGATATGTTTTAAATAATAAGGAGAGGTGGTCAAAGATTCCAGAAATTTACATGAACATTCGAGAAAAAGTAATTTTGGCTTCTGCTTCGGCAATTCTTTTTAACTTGTTATTATTATATACAGTTATTATAATGGCACACACAGACAAAACAGATGGATAATAAACTTTGTGAATGAAAAATGAAAATGTTTTGTTAGAGCAGAATTCAATGCTCGTTATCCTAACAGAGGCATATTAGTAATTTGATGAATTGATATTTAGTGAGTGAGCTCCAAAGTAAATTTCATGATAAGTTTGCTGTGTTTCATATTCACCTGAACAAGGGATTCCACAATCCTTTCCTTCCCCACACCAATATTTGCTGTTGATCTGCAAAAAAAAATTTTAATCTATCTTATTTATTTTAACTCATAGCACAACACTAATGGATAGGTAAAATTTCCAAAGAAAGTGTTTTGTTCAAACAGAACAATGGCTAAATTGAAAGACAGCATTCAAATTTTCCCAAGAGGAAATCCCAAGTTAATTATTGGACAGTTTCAATGTGTCTGTAATGCCAACTAATACCAGGTATCAATGTGATATTTATATCTGAATGTTAACCAGCATATGACATTTTCAGTAGCTCTTGTATTTACGTATAACCCCTTTTTCCGTTATTCATCAATTTAGTCTGAAATATAAAAGAGCATTATTCTTAATGGTTGAGGTATGCTTTCTAAACTTATATCAGCTAAAGTTTAGTATACCTGTGGCACCCATATTGGTCAGAATTACAACTATGTAGTAAGGATCTCTTTCTGCAGTGTTGTGCTACTCTGCTGGCATGGATAGGGAGATATGAAATTCGTCAGGGCGCCAAAGGCACCTAGCACAACCTGATCTCCATACCCCCCCCCCCCCCCCCCCCCCCCCATACTGTTGCCCAACTATCAACCCTTATTATGTTTGCTCTGCTTCAGGCACCATATCTCCAGGACATGTTCCAGTCCCAGTCAGGGCGCCGAAGCTAAGCAACTGTATGAAAACTCAGTCCCTTGAAAACTGCTATGGGTAAAGAACATCTATGATTCAAGTACTATGTAGTTCATTTTCTTGCCAGTTACAGCGCTAGTGGTACGTCACCTATTCTAAACCAGCTCCCTTATATCATCTATGCTAGCATTTTGTGTTTTAAAAATTATTTTTCTTTAATAATAGAAATCATCCATAGACATTGAGTAAATAATAAATTATTGAATATATAATTATGTACATTAATCATTTTACTAAAGTTAAAAGATTAATTTTCAAATATTATTATCCTTGGACAATGTTCAACTCAAAACATGGATATACAAATTTCATTTATTTATCTTCAATAGAACACTAAAAATTACACAATATTGTCATGACCATTGGGTGGCAAGTCTGGTTAGCCACCTGGTATGGCATGGCTGAACGAGAGACAAGAGAAGGACCACAGATGCTCGAGAATTGAGAGTGTGGCACACAGAGCGAAAGTGAGAAGAGAGAGTGAAAACTGGTGGTGTTCTTTGCGGTACAATATCATTCACTATTAAGACACATTTCAGACTCTATGTACTGCAAAAATGAAAACTCCCCATACACAAAAACGGAAGAATATTCTTACTAGTGCTTTCATAAACCCACATTAAAGAGAATACAGTGAAACCTCGATTCTGCGCTCTCCGATTTTACATTTTTTCCAATTCTGCACACTTTTTGTCTGGTTCCAGCCAAATTCTCATAAGAACAATGTAAAATTTTATCCGATTTTACGTTTCCTCAAATTTACATTTCCTCCAAATCTACATCTTATTTTTCGAGTCCTGACAATGGAAATTCACGCAATTTTACGTTTTCAATTTTATATTTCAGAAAATGCGAGGAAGCTCGTATTAAAGGTTAAAAATAGGCTTTATTCAATAGTTTTACTCGTAACTTTGTCAAACTCATTTAAATAGTCATATGTTTACACAAGAAATGTTTCCAACCACGAGTGGCAATACATTTATCAGCTAATCAAATAAATGAACACACTTCATGCTCACTGTTACGCTTGCATAGTTGTAGCCATTTGTTATTGTAGGAAGTTTATATCAACACGATGCTAGGCATTGTACGAGTATATAGGTTAACGTGGTAATCCGTTTATGTATCAGACATTTTAGTAGGAAATCAATGACATTTACACGAAGCTTGGCATTGTTTATTAACGTGGCAATCCATTAATTAATTTTTGGCCTGAAATATGGATAATAAAGGAAAACAGAAAGTATTTACAATAAGTGATAAAATTAATATCTTAGCTCAACTTGATGCGCATGTTGGAACACGTATCAAACTTTTTGACTGTTTAAAAAAATAAAATGTTATGTAAGTTAGTTTATTTGCAATTTCATTGTTATTGTGTTCAAACGTATATTTTACCAAAGTTATGATATAAAGTAACCCACATTTTACTTTATGTTACATAATCTTCATTTCCCCAATTTTACACTTTCCTCAATTTTACATTTATTTTAGGCGGTCCCTTCAATTGTGTAAAATCAAGGTTTCACTGTATATGCTAGAAGAATAACATATGTGTAAAAGTAAGTTTACTCTCTCTTTTGAACTTTTGCTTGTCATTAAGGAATTGATCACATGCTGTTATGAACAGTGCAGTGCAACTAATACCCAATAATTGGTTTTGCATGCATTTATAATGCAGCATTTAGGGTTTTTATAATCAAACATATAGTCCAGCAAAAACACCAATTTGCAGCTTCTATCTCTAAAACATAAACCTTAAACCTGGTAAATTAGTTTACTGCTTTTTTATTTCTCTTTTTTTGCTGCTTACAATATATTTATTTATAAATCCATTCAGATAGCCTGACTGTAATAATATCACTAAATAAATGTAATTTATATTTTACCAAAATGATTATAACTTCACTAGTAGTAATTGTATTTGCTTAAAATTATATGAAGTGCATTTCAGCCTGTGCTAAAGTTTTATCATTACAGCATTATTTGAACTTGAATTTTTCTTTTAGGTGACCACATATTCTCCTAAATTAATTTATTCTAAATTAACCAAACCACCTGCAACTTTCAACATGGCCCTCTGTATGATTCAGAATGATGAATGGGACCTGATAAAGCCTTCCTGGCATTGAATGCTGCTCTCCATTTAAATTGTTGCACATTTTTACACTCTAATGGGCAGAAGTTCCTAGTTCCTCAACTTTTTATAAATAACATTTTAGATGTCCGGTACAATATAAAAAAAATGTATTGAAAAATATGTTATTAAGTACTGCACAATATAAGTACAGTGTGCATGCAGATATATGAATGGAACCAGAGTCATCAAATTTAAGGCCCCAGGCTAAAGCAATAATGTGGACCCCTTAACCCATTGAATGCTGAGGATGTCAATTGACATCATTCAGTGTGCTACTGGGTGACTGAGGATGTCAATTGATGTCCTATTCCCCTACCTTTTGAACCTATAAATGGATGCCACCAGCCATCTCTATACGTCTCTTTCTTGCATTTCCATCATCCATTAAGGTTCAGGTCGAGGCTGAACTTGGAGAGGCAGTTTGCATAAGCGAAACTGAGGACGTCAATTGACATCCACTTTTATTATTACGAAAAAAGACTTTTCTCTAATAATAAACTTCAAAATACTTCACAAAACTATTTTAGGGAGTTATTGAAATAGAATAAATTGAAAAAAAAATTCAGTCACTGGATTGGGATTGAAATTTATCTGCCACAGGGTTAATATATTGTTAAGAAAACACAATAGTAAATTAAATAATTTTTTAAAGTTCAGCATTAGAACATAAATTCAAATTGTAAACAATTATCAAGCAAAGACAAAATTAAGAAAATTTTTTATAAAGTTATAAAAATAATTGTTATAGTTAAAGAAGAAATTTTCCAGATTTGTCTGCTGAAAAATTACCTATTACTGTATCATTACAGTCTAAAGTGTGAAATTCTTCACTTTCAGTGACAGTTATGGTAGCATTGATAATTTTGGTTGTAGTAAAGTATTTTCTAAGTAGTTCTTGATGTTTTTGCTTGTTTAGCATCACTTGTACCTTGAGTTTTCTGTTTTAGATTTAATCGGGCCCATTGGTCTCTTGTTGACAGTGGACTCTAGGCTTTGTTGGCCTATGCAGTAAAATTGCCCTGAATAGAAGTTGATTATGAAGCAGTAATAGTTGATCTACATTGCCTTTGTCCAGTTCAATCTGCAGTAGTTACATTATGAAATTTCAAGATACTTTGAAATATTCATGTTATGGATGCCTTAGATATGGTAGTATAATTTAATATACAGTCACAATAAATGTTTTCCTAGCTATATACTCTATTTTTCAATTTCTGATGGTTTATTTTTCATAATTCATACCTGGAAGATACCGTAGTCATAACTTCCATTGGAATTAGGTCCTCCAACCGCTGATGTGTTGCGGCCACTCTCATTCTCAACCAAACAAACCCCTAAATAAAATGGAAGAATTATACCTCTGAATGTTATAATTAATACTAATTAAAATAAGGAAGCAATGGAAATAAATTCTTAATTTCCAATGTTTTGGTAAGAGAAAATGCTGTACATTTTTATATGTTTATAAAATACGTGTCTTTATAAGTTTTAAATCATTTCTTTGATATGAGCACCATTAATTTTACCTCATGTTGAGAATTCATTAGCATTAAGAGCAGGTTGGAAGTACGAATTAAATCTACTTACATTAATTCTTATGGAAAAAATTCCTCCACCTTGTGTATTTTCAGTTAGTGCTCTATTTTTTAGGAATCAATTAAGAGCACTAACTGAGGGTATGCCTGTATTACAATAGTCCATGTAGTCTAATGTTTTGCTTCAGATTGTCCTACTAAATTCACGCCCTGAATTATAAAACATCTTTCTAAAGAATACTTTGTGTGTGTGTGTGCATGCATGTGCGCATAGACACAACTTATTGCTTAGAAAGAGGAAGGCCAATATGGTTTGCATTGTTACGAAAGGTTCCGCTATGTACTGAAAAGGAAGCGATGATCTCCTTTCCTAAGAATGATAAAATAGGTTTAGCTATGGACACATTCTTTTCGTGCTTCAAACAAAATTTTTATGTAAATATTGCTTAACTAATGGATTATTTTGCATTTTTAACAAAATATTAATACAGAATTTGTTAAAAACTTGAATGCCATAAGGACCAAATTAAGTCATTTACTGAAAAACTTTGCTCGCCATCACAGTTTTTTGACGTGAACCCCCTGAGACATCTGGCGAACCACCTGGGGGTTCGCGAACCACAATTTGGGAATCTCTGCCCTATACTACCCTTGGAAGTAGACTCCACTGAACTACTACAGTAAAAGCTCAGTTATCTGGCATTCATCCATCCAGAAAGCTCATGCAACCGAAAATTCTGAAAAATTATTTATTTCCAAAAGTGAGCTCTAATATCTGTCCTTATTTGGAAAGTATCAGTTATTTGTGCTGGTATATTTATATCGTTATATTGTTACCCTATCCAGTCGTTATGCCACCAAAGAACTATAAGAAACTTGGTGAGAAACGTAAACATGTCGTGTTGGTGTTAAAACAGAAACTGGAAATATGTAGAAGACTAAAAATATTGGATCGTCAACAATGTATGATGTAAAAGGACAAGCAGCAAAGTTGAAACAATTTAATGTGGAATCAGAAGGTGTGAAAAACATTAAAAAATGGCATACTCTTCATACTCCGAAATTTGAGGATTTAGATCGCGTGTTGTATGAATGGTTTACATTAAAATGGTCAGAAGGTGTTTCTATTTCAGGGGTACTGTTAATTGAAATAGCTAAAGACTTTTTGATAATTCTTTGTTTTATTTACAGCACTGACATTAGTATTAATATATTCCAAGGTTCCATGACGTTTCCCCCAAAGCTCTTCACCCACGAGACGTTTCACCCACGAGACGTTTCACCCACAGACACTTCACCCACAAGACTTTTCACCCACATAAAGTTTCATCCAAACAAGTTTCACCCACAGGAGTCTCACCCATGATTCAGAAAATGCATAAAATATATTAAAATTTAAATAAATATAATATGGGAGAAATAAGTATTAAATAATAACTTTTATTTTTTATTTTATGCATGCCATCCCTCTTTTATCCATTTGCTGAGGGAAATTATAAAAGTGCAAGCAGATAATGAAAAAAATGATGGTTGAAGTAGAATTTGGAAAAATGGTAAGAGAATCAAGTAGGACGAAGTACAAAAAAGTTACGGAGAAGTTACAGTCAATTACACTAGAGTATGAAGATTACAAGCAGTGTAATCGCGTAACTGATTATCTTTGTGTTTGTGGACTCAATTTCAATATTTAAATGCATATTGAAATGTTTTAATTTAAATTATATACATATCTTAAAACCTTTAAATAAAAATGTATTAAACCAAATGATTTGTAATTTTAATTTAAAAATTAAATAAGGTTAAATATTATTTGGATTAAATTATAGTTGTATTCATGTATAAAATAAAAAATAAAAGTTATTATTTAATACTTATTTCTCCCATATTATATTTATTTAAATTTTTAATAGGTTTCATGCGTTTTCAGAATCATAGATGAGACACCTGTGGGTGAAAGTTCTTTGGATGTAACTTTATGTGGGTAAAGTGACTTGGGGGCAAAATAACTATGGGTGAAATGGCATGGGTGAAACATTTGTGGGTGAAAAGTCTCGTGGGTGAAACGTCTGTGGGTGAAACGTTCCATGGATGGAAGTTCTTTGGGTGAAACGTCTCGTGGGTGAAGTGCTTTGGGGGAAACGTCGGGATACCTATTCAAAACATATAAATCAACCGTTACTTTACCTATTAACGTCTGAAAAGGTTCATAAGAATATTCTCGAACACTTTTTCTTACGAAATTTATATTTGTAATCCTTAATCATTTTGCTAAAGTTAACTTATAAATAATCACAAACAGTAAAAAAACACCTAATAAAAATTTATCAAATACAGAGGATAAATTTATTTTTTAACAAAAATACATGTGGGGTGTCAGGAACACCCTTCGCGAGTACTGACGTTCGAAAAATTCCCGCGAGTAAAAAATTATGTTTGCTCATGCAACTGGCAAATTCAAACAACCAGCACCCTTCAATCTCCACAGATGCCGGATAACTGAGCTTCTACTGTATTTCTCGTATTTATGTACCATGGATTTGCCACCCGGAGCGTTTTTGAGGAACGTAACTCCCACAGTTGGCGAGAGACTACTATATTTCCAGCAAATGTTAAAGAAGATACAGCTATTTCACTAAAATTATATTTGCATTCATTGAAGGACAACTCCATCATCAGATTATTATAATTGAATTATACTGAGACTTAAGAGCCAAATTTAATCATAATTTCATTATTAATATACTTAATTATTAGTAAATTGACCATTTTCATATAAGATTATTAAACTTACAATCTGGAAGAAGAGACCGTTTGAAACCCAAACTATAAAGTTCTCGTGCCAGCTCACATCGTTTGAAAACATATGCGGATGCCAAAAAATTTCCATTCAAAACATACATAAGAAGGAATATTCGGTAAATCTGAAAAATGATAAAATATGAAACCAATCATTAATAATAATTTTGTTAGAAGTATATGAAATATATAAAGGTAAAGATTATTCAAGTATGTTGGTAGTCACTTGATAGTAATAAACATGCACAGGTCTTATAAAATTTTAAACAAACACAAATCCCCTGAAACAATTGCCATTATTCACATCAAACCTTATTTTTACGTGGATTTATATGGTATAACTAGTATAAAAGCCCATCATATTGACGGGCTATCTCTAGTTAAACTTAAAATTGTTGCCTCTCTCCCTCCATCCACCTCTCCCCCTCCACCCTCTCTCCCTTTCCTTCCTCCCACCTCTTCCTCTCCTTCTTCCTCTCTCCCTCACTTCCTCCACCTCTCGTATTAAAAGGATTCAAAGCACACTTACACCCTTAAGGATTGAAATAACGATAGGATTTTGAGGTATAACAATGTAATTGGTAGGCAAGGCAATATCCCGTTAAAATGGCAAGATTCCCTCAAAATATATCAATTAAGCGTTTATCATGAGCGAGTCATATTGACATATGGGTTCTGAAGGAGTTGGTCCGCAATTTACCTACACCCTTCTCTATCTGGCTGTTGAAGAGAGCAGACATGCCTTCCACTTACTCCAGTGGAGCCCAGCGTACTTACGAGCGACCATTGCAGCAGTAGCATTTTGAGTAGAAATAGCCGTACCATTAAGTAGAACTAACTTTTCTTTTACATTACTTGTTAACCTTTCTTATAGCTTATTGTAGTAGTAGTTATCTTAACTAATAACCTCCTTGTCGTCTTTTATACTTTCTCATACGAAGTATTGAGAAAGTATTGTTATCGCGAAAAAAATTCGACCTCGAGATTTTTACGGAAATATACGTTTTAGGTTTCTCTGAATCCGAAAAAGTGGTTTTCTCAATGCCATCTGTCTGTCACTAGCTCTGGAGCCTAGACGGTAGAGCGAAAATGAATGAAATCTCGTACTTAGGCATTTATCATACTGAGCAGGGTATACATAGAAATAGTTGACATTGCTCAATAATTAAGAGTAGTTTATTGTACGCATTTTTAAAAACTCTGATTTTCTTAAAAACGGCTCCAACGATTTTGATCTACAGTTACTTGAGTTTATATCTTCAATAATACTGTATAGTACATATTTCTCAAAAAATTAATATAAGACTTGTTTATTCTAGGCAACTGTAACAATAATTCGATTTTCTCAAAAACGGCTCTAACGATTTTGATCATATTTCGTACAGTTACTTGAGTATACATCTACAATAATACTACCTATTTCATTTTTCTCATTGAATGAATATAAGGCTAGTTTATTCTTGGGCAACTTGAACAAAAATTGGATTTTCTAAAAACAGGCTCATACGATTTTCATTTTCTAAAGGTAACTAAACGACGCATTACTATATGAGAAAGTTTGTACAATGTATGTTGTAACGATTTTTAAAATCGTAATACTTAGTAGTCGTATACCGTAGTGTAGTAATTTTTCTAACACTCCATTTGCGCATTGCTTTTTTACACCGATATTTATATCGTAATTGTTATTATTTTCTTCGCTCTATAAACGTAACTTCGTTTATTAGAATTGTACGCTGTTTGTGTGCTAACCTGCGTTGTATTAACGTTGCTTCGTGCTTACTAACGTTGTTTGTGTAGTGAAGCATCCTTTCACTTTTTACCTGCGTTAACCCTAGATTACAGCGCTTAAGCCAGCCCACGAATAAGTTAGCCGCGTATTTTAAATTATATTTTAAAAACATTTAGCTAGTTCAGATTAGTTTAGAGTTTAGGATGGCTACCCCAAGGACTTCCGTTTCCTCCTTTTTGCGCGACGCTGGTTTGGAGGACATGCGGTCTCGAATCACGAAGCTTGAGAGGGTGGTTGCGGACCACCTTCGGAGGGTGGAAAAGTCCGAGGCGGCTTTGGTGCGTGTGAGGGGTGCGGGGTCTTCCCTGAAAGCGAACCGCGCCAAATTGGCGGCTCGGTATCGCCCGGGTGCGGAAGTCGGTAGAGCGATCGGGGTTGTCCGTGACTCTTCATTGCGGGCTGAGGGTGCTCGGGCCGGGAAACCCGACGAGTGGAGAGTGGTGTCCACTCGGGGGGATCGTGGAGTGGAGCTGGGAACGCTTCGGTGGAACCTCTTCCTGTCAGTAACAGGTTTGCGGTGTTGTCGGAGGACGAGTCCGAACCGTTGCACCCGCTCCCGTTTCCTGGGTGGGAACCGGGCCCAAGGGGAACTCGGGGAGAGCTCCAATGTCCGGCGTGTGGTGGCGCCTTTACTGTCACGGGCCCGCCGGGAGGGTGTTCTTGAGCGGGTGTTCTCCACGTGTATACCAGGAGGTACGGTGCCCCAGGTGGCGAAGGAGGTGAGGGCGTCGGTGTTGGGCACGGGTTGCTCCTCGTTGCGGGTGGTGGCTAGGGTTACCAACCCTCCCAGATTCGCCGGGAGTCTCCCGGAATAGGGCAATATTCCAGAAATTCTCCCGGATTGTGGCCTTTTTCTCCCGTTTTCACTTAACAAGGTAATCGCCATGCGGGTTACATATTTGACCTAACGATGCTATTGAAGAGTTAGCAACAATGGGCCGGGTGAGTCTCATAGATCTTTATATTGTTTAAATTGCTAAACGTGTATACAATGCGTAATGCGAGAGTTGGGATACAGCTCAACAAAGTTTCACGCAGCAGCGAAAAAATATTGAGATCCGTGCCTAGAGCAGTGTGAATGTATAAGCCAGTCAGTAAGATTGACTACAGAAGAGGTATCTGTATTTGAATAATATTAGAAATGTTTTTACTTTTTGCTCCAACTCGGCAGACCTTCTATATACATAGGATTATATTTTTACTACATGACTAGTGGCGAACGTAAATAAATTATAAAACTATCGCTTTTAGTTTCCTGCCGTCTCAAATTCAGGATTTTGGTTGTCATGCCAACGAAATACGAAAACCAATCAAAGCATTTGTCGTACTGATTTAGTACGACAAAAACTTTTGTGTTATTTAGTTAACGGTTACAAATTTCAATCTCTTATATCTTGGTCACGAATTAAATTTAGTTGGCACGCAAAAAAATCAAGGACTTTTTGCGGCACGCGAGGCGGCAATTTCAGTAATGTTGGTACGCGGGAAATAGTATGTTTCACTGTTATAGGCAGTTATCCAAGATCGGATTATGTAAAAATAAAATAAGATTCACTACTCGTTATATGTTTTCTCATGGTTCTTTTAAGAGATTTTTTAGCTTTGTGAATCTACTCCCGGAATTTCCGACTAATGAAGCGGAAATCTCCCGTAATCAACTCCTCACGAGTTGGCAACCCTAGTGGTGGCCCATGTTGAGACTAACGACGCATCGCGACGCCTCGAAGCGCGGCTCCGTGGCCGCTGAGGTTGCCCGTTTCCGGGAGGAGTCGGTTTCTGATGTGCGGCTTTCTATCTGCAGCATTGTCCCTCGGACGGACTGCGGTTCTATGGTTTAGAGCCGTGTGGCGGGGCTGAACCGTAGGCTGTGGGACTTCTGTAGGGGCAATGGAGTGGACTTCGTTGACCTAAGGCAGGTGCTGGACTCATGTAGGGTACCCCTAAACGGTTCTGGGGTTCACTATACTGCCGAGGCAGCGGATGCGGTAGTGCGCAGGGTTTTTGAACACGCTAGAGTTTTATTTAGGTTAAACGAGAAAAATATCAATACATCGGTTAGATTAGAGTCCCCCAATATTAACTTTAGGGATTCCACGAATAGCGGTAAATCGAGAAGTAGAAAAATAAAATCGCTAAATCAAGTGGCGGGGAATATCGATAGTAAGAGAAATAAGACCGATAACCGTGGTAGTAAGGAAACAGAAACGAAAATACCCGTAGAAAAAACAAAAATTATTATTATGAACTGCCAAAGCATTCGAAGGAAACAGGCTGATTTTTGTCACTTAGTTAAAAGCCATTGTGCAGACTTTGTATTGGCAACAAAGAGCTGGCTGTCAGACGAAATTAATTCTAACGAGATTTTCCCACCGGATTACGTGATATATCGCAAAGACGGGGGAAAGAGTCGGAGGTGGAGTTTTTATCGCCGTCAGAAACAGTATATCAAGCCAACTAGTGGAGTTTAACGTCATCGAACACTGCGAAATGATATGGTGCTCAGTTCTTACGAGAAATGATAAAAACTTATTTTTTGCTCATTTTACCGCCCATCTGACTCAGGAGTCGAGAATATTAGAGAACTCAGTTGTACATTGCAGGTGATTGCCAGGAGAAAGAACGATCGAGTAATTATTCTTGGAGGAGATTTTAATCTTCCATCGATCGATTGGAAATCCGTAACCTATGTTAGTGATGGAAAAATAGAGAAACTTGTCGTGAATTAATTGAAACATTTATCCTAAACTCGCTAGAACAAATCGTCAACTAGCCGACGCGATTGACAACAACGGAGACGGAAGCATATTAGATCTGCTAGGCACGACCCACCCGCTGTTGATTAGAAACCTACATATAGACGATGGCATAGATGATCATAAAATAGTAATTGCCGACTTCAAATATACCCCTGCGACAATAGATAAGCCAACGCGATTAGTCTATATCTTCAGTAAAGCGGATCTCCCAGGTTTCAAAACTTATGTTACAAATCAAATAACGACGTTTATCAATTTTGCGAATAATAACAGCGTAGATGATTCTTGGACGGAAATTTTGCGCATCATTCGCGAAGGGCTCAAAACGTTTGTCCCAACCAAACCCGTTCGTGATCGCAAGGATCCGCGGTGGATGAAGCCGAAGCTCCGCGGCTTAGTCAAGAAACAAAGACGGCATCACACGCGCATAAAGCACCTCAAACAAGTTGGTAGTGATCACGCGAACGAGTATTTAATATACAGAAAGAGTCGAAAGTCTGCAAGAGACGAAGCGCGTAAGGAATTTGACGCCTACCGATCCACGATACTCACAGATTCACTCAAAAACGACTCGAAAGAATTTTGATCTAACGTGCGAGAAGTTCAAAGAGGTCAGTCCACAATATCTCATCTACTTACAAACAACGGTGAAAGTGTGCACGATTCATTTGTTAAGACCAGTATGTTAAATCGGTTTACCGGTAAATATCGTTGCAAATATTGAGATCTCTATGGATACAATGATGGAAAAATACATACATACACTATAATCTTTGTGCGTCAGGTGATTAAATATGCAAAAAAGCATGGAAACCCTGCAGCAGAACGTCATTTCGGTCAACTTTAATTTAAATAAGCACTGTAATTAATAGGATTGCCTATTGCATTCAAGGCACATTTAGCCATACAAGTTTTGAATCAATTATTTATATTTTAGTACATCCTAAGTTGATTTCACGGATAAAGATTACCTAAAACGTTAGTCTATAAACTTTTATCACGCCATAATATTTTCTTTCAACATTGGCAGATACGGACTTAATCACGGCTAGAAATGATACACGACGTCTTCTTTCTTAAACACATTCTTAAAGCAAAATCCTTTTTCCCTGGAAAATCTCCTAAGAAAAATCGGGGCTCGTCTTATAGTCCGAAAAATACGGTATGTACACATTGATTTTCTCATTATAAGGTTTAAATGGTATGTTCAAGAGTAAGTTGCAGAAGTAATTTGTATATTCTTTCGACAAGTAGCAACAGTGTTGTATTTGGAAGCATTGTAAAGGGTTTTCAGTATGTTTTTCAAAACGATGAGGGTCTGAGAAGAGAAAGTTATGACTTAAAAGTTATGAAGGATCATTTGTACCCCACGTAAGGAAGTTTTTATAGATACTAATCACAAATATCCCAGGCAAATAACAGATTGTTCTGCTAGTTATACCATAAAACAATAATAATACTGGAAATAAGCCGTGATCTTCACTAATAACTGTGGCCTGAGGTGGTTGCGACCGAACCTTGCAGAGTTTAAAATGCACGCAAAGGGTAAACCACTCACATCGAATACGGTTTCACCACTGCGGTTTTAATTTTCGTCCAAACTTTTACCAAATTTGATATGAAAATTTTCCTTATAGATTCAGAATATCAAGTTTTTCGTTAACATTTTCCATTTCCCTTATTGAGAATTTCTTTTAAACCAGTTTACGTAAATCGGGGAACGCTCGTTTAAGATATTTTATATATAACTTCAAATGGAAAAGAATGGTGTTTTTTATAGCTGTTTTCATTTAAACGCGTTCCCACTTTAATCCCGCATCGCTGCAGAATAAGTTGCAAACGTTAACTTTAGTTGAAGGTAAAGCTCAAGAGTAAGAAAAAATTACTACGTAATCTACTTCAGTAAAAAGAATGTTTGTTTTCTTCCCTGCTATCATCATCCTTTATTTCAGAGGAACGGCAGCGCAGAATGAAATTGTAATTTTCTCCGTGAGATATATTACTGTTTACGATTGGTCGTGCACGAAAGGGAAAACCGGGTTCCGAGGTTACTAAAGAACTGCTCTATCCGCTTGGTATCCGAAACTACGAAAAGTTCGCGGGATTCGTTTGCCAGACAGCATTTGAAGGCATTCTTACGTCGCCGCCTGTTTCGGAAATAACGAAAGCCGCTGAAAATAATCGCATTGCTCTAAATGAGGAGATGTATTTTCTTCTGGAATTCTGGTTATAAACTGAAAAGCCCCGTCATCTTCCCTCCGCTGTCCTTAATTACCAACGCTCTTCTATAATACGCAGAACATACGTTACCGGCAAGGTTAGCCTTCGGCCGCTCGAGTACGCCATCGTAGGAAGTTCGCGAAGAAGAGGAAGGCACGAGGATGACGTTATTCAAGCACAGAAGACGAGTTACAAAAGCCGCGTCACTCGCAAAGTGGCGTTGCAGGTGATTCCACCTTTTCCCGATGCAATCGTACACGAAGCGCTGACGGATGACTCGCTTTCAAAATGTCACACTTTGGCGAACAAACGATGAAGGGAAAAAAAATCAACAAAACGAGGCTTCCTCTGACCCTGTGGCTGACCATTCGCAACCGTGGCCTCTGCTCTTTTAATACGCCTCATATTGATCGTGGGAGGCATCACAGGGGAGGGGGAGGGGAATTCCCTTCTGGCTCCGATATCTTTTGGCGAGCTAAAAGCCGAACGGAAATCTCGAAACGACGCCATGCAAAGAATCCCCTGTTTTAATGGACGATCGTGACGTAACGCTTCAGTTTTTCTGCTCGAGCCACGTGACCTCGAGATGCGAAAGACCCTGGAGGGATTAATGATTCGTGCATCTTTCGCCGGCGACCGAAAACCGTAGAACCAATTTTTTTTGCGTTTGAATGATTCGCACGCCATTCGCGTTTACGGCGGCCTCCGTAACCTTCGCGTAGATTCGGCGAATACATATTTCCGCTGTTCGGAAAGCAAGTTCGAGCAAAAGTTCGTTCGCTTCGATTGGCGAATAATGGCCGACATATTTAACTGCAGTTCGTCGTATAAATAAAAATGCAGAGGAAATCTCGGTTGTGACGACGTCTTTATCGCGAATCATTTCGCACGACGCGGGTTTTTTCAGATCGATATTTCTCGATGTCGCAATCGAGCGATCGTTTAATCTCTACGAGCGTTGATTCCCCCGTTTCGAGAGCGCGCGAGGCGTAATCACGCGTGGCGCGATCTCTAAAGAGCGACGCCGAAAGAGGAATTCAAGATAGCGAATGCGTGACGCTAAAAATAAACTTCCAAATGTTATATCACCGGTCATTTTATCCGAGCGCGCGAAGATGTCCGCTCGCCGCACGATAGCGGTGATTCCCCCGTTTCGAGAGCGCGCGTGGCGTAATCACGCGTGGCGCGATCTCTAAAGAGCGACGCCGGAAGACGAATTCAAGAAAGCGAATGCGTGACGCTAAAAATAAACTTCCAAATGTTATATCGCCGGTCATTTTATCCGAGCGCGCGACCGCACCGGAAAGAAGATGTCCGCTCGCCGCACGAATTGCCACTCGACTTCCCATGAAAACCGAATTTACGGAACGCAAACAACGTCGGCTTAGAGCGTTCGCATTGGCCCCACTTCCCCTTGAAGCAAACTCCTCGAAATAATTTTTCGAGGCGAAAGAAATCCGGTAGGAAAAAGTTATGTCGCTCTAACATGGAGCAAATTACGCGACAATTAATTGTACCGTGAAAAATCAATGGAAGTATTCACAATTAAAATGTTAGTAATGTAATTGTGAAGGAGGTTGTAGAGTAGGAAAGCCATACATCTCACCTTTTGTAATATCTTTGAGACTTTTTCCTTGTAAAATCCTTTCGCTCCAAGATATCGAAGCGTATTTTCCTTAGCGTCTATTAGAATTCGTTTTCGCACATTTATTCGATTTCATACAATACTATCGAAATTAGTCCGATGCCGATTAATTTTATGACTGGAGGATAGCAAAAATATATTTTTTAATGGGAATATTAAGTTATAAATACAAAACAAATTCATTCAATTTATGTGATACGAGAATATATAATACGTATATAATACTAATATTTAGATAAAATACAACAGCTGGCGCTGAGAATTTTTGTCTCATTTAGGATAAGGCGTAAGACGGATAGTCATTTGTTAGCGGGTTTACTTTTCCGTGGTTTTTAGTGGAATTGTTCAACTTGAATGACAAAAGATGCATACAATGATCCTTGCGAAAAAATCTAGCTGCTAGCGAATCGGTTTGGTTTCTATGACTGTGATTCTATTTAAACCTTTGTCTACGATCCAAAGAAAGAAAATCAATTTTTTGCAGAAAAGTTGGATGAAAAAGAACGCCTATATCTGTCGCCATAAAAATTATTTTAATAGATGCGACAGTTCTGTAGTTGGTCCGAAAGAGAGGATTTGCCCCGAAGAGCTTTCTACCAAGAGCAGTTATAGTCGTTTCACCAGTTAGCAGCAGCCTATAGGAGACTGTTTTTTGGGAAGGTAGTGGGGAGAAACCCAGTCTCACTTCTGCTCTCGAAGAGATCACATCGGGATGCGTTGCCATTAGAAATTGCCTAGTATATCAGCTGAAGGCGAAAATCCGCAAGAGCTGGCAACGCGCACCGGTATCTGCTGTCCCGCACGAAAGTTGAGAGGTGCGATGGAAGGGGAAACGTTCGTGATTGGCTACTTGCTAAGTAGGCCAAGAGACTTTAGCTGGTGAACCGACTATACCTGGAAGTACAGTGGTGGGCAAAAAAAACGCACCACTTTACGGGCGCTCCACCCGAATTTCAGTGAACTACTATTGTAGTGTCGAACAAACTGTCAAGCGATATGGCAACAGTGATAGTAGAGGAAGCGGTGAAGGCTCTTTTTCCTCTCCCTCCCCCCCTTAGAGAGGAGTTTACGGTTCTCTCCTAGCTCTTAAAGATGGGATATTTTCCCTCAAGATAATCGTTTTGAATTCAGTAGCGCTTACTTTCCCCGTTGCGGTAACACGTGAATGAGTGTCAGATATAATTCTTTTCATTTCAAAATTAGTTAGAATCGAGACACGAACTCCGGACGTCAAAAAGAACGATGTTTATTTTTCCATTCAAGATTAAATTAAATAAATTCCGAGTTAGCATAAATATTTATTAGGAATCGAAAGGAATACACATTTCAACGCCTTAACAATGGAAAATGTTTAGTTGCGACTACTTGACGTAACTGAACTAATAAAACAAATAAAGTAAAAATATACGCTTTTTATCTTTTTTCAATAAATCACCTTTTCTACACCAAGAATCCAACTCGATATTAGGGATTAAAATGAATTCAACACGATTTACACCACATATTTAATTTGTCACTAGAAAAAATCCATTTAACTAATTATTGTGCTATTAAATATCACAGAGCAAAAGGCTCTAAAATATTAATACACTGCCGAAATTATTCTCGATAATTTAAATTGCGTATTTTTATTATATCTTGAAATTATCGGCATACTTGAAGACTACAAAGGAAAGCCGACATCTTTGCAGGTGTCGTCCATGCGTGTCAGAGGAAGCCGACAGTATTAAGACGCGTATAAAAAGGATCAAGATAAATTCATATACAAAATTTGTAAATCATTTTCAAAATTAACTCTTTTTACTACATGCGATTAATTTATGTGATATTTTAATGTTCTAGATTATATTTTATTCAATTGTAATATTATATTACTGTAACGAAATTCAATACTGGGAAATAATTCTTATGAAACCAAACATCCATCGGGTTCGAATAATGGATCGAGCGGACTCGGCTTTCCGTAGAAATTTTTAACAACTGGTTCTAAAATTGCTTCAAAATTTAACAACCGGTTGGCGCGAATCGGTCCGAACCGGCTGCAGATCACCACTGGATATAACCCCTTCATAATAAAAGTGACTAAACTTCATGATTACCCGATATTCTTCCGCTATCTATTCCTGTGCTATACTTAGGGAAAATAAAATCCGTCCTAAGTGGGATAGCAAACCTATTGCACGCAAGACAATTGAGGTTAATATGCAACAGAAAAATCTTTTTATATTATAATATAATCATACTTAAATCATAAAATTATTTCTTTTGGATATATTTAAATTGACACATAAACTAGTCATTTTGTTTCGAATGGTGTAAGTTAGAAAACTTAAATTTCCAAACTTCCAATCATATTGAGTTGAACTTTTTTATTAATAACTCGACTTTAGATGAACTTGATCCACAGATGATATGTCCACTGCCTTTATGTCCACTCTTTTATGTCCACAGCCTTTATGTCCACTGCCCTTATGTCCAGAGTCTTTACGTCCACCGTAATATATGTCCACAGTCTTTATGTCCACTGCCTTTATGTCCACTCTTATATGTCCACAGCCTTTTCATCCACTGCCTTTATGTCCACTTTTGTTTATGTCCACAGCCTTTTTGTCCACTGCCTTAATGTCCACTATTATATATGTCCACAGCCTTTTCGTCCACTGTTTTTTTTGTCCACTTTTGTATATGTCCACAGCCTTTGCGTCCACTGTTTTCTTTGTCCACTTTTGCATATGTCCACAGAGACTTTATTTCGAAGTATGAAAAATATGAAGGGCAAACCTGAAGATGGAGGAGAGTTTGAAGGAGAGGGAGTAATCCGAAGGAAACACTGCGGACACTAATAACTCGAGAAATAATAATGATAGAAGCTCGAAATTTGGTAGAGATGCTTGATTAACACTTTTTCAGGTGAAGATGAATTTAAATCGCGAAAAAATTCCTTGGTTCGTCTCCAAGAGAGGCATTTCCATTTCCCATTACTTAACATGTAAAACGCGATTTTTCGACGTGCAGGCTTTTATTCATTTGGAAATTAAAATTAGAAGAAATTAACAGACGACCTTCGGATTAGAACCATTTTGAAGAAAAAGTTATAAAGTTTCTTATTCCGTTCGTCTTTTTTGTCCACAGTTTGACATATTCCATGTTAAACGTTTAATTTGCATATTTTGTGGAAATCTCGCCATTTTAACGTGATGTTGCTATGTCAATCATTATCATTGTTACACCTCAAATTACTATTATTGTATACATCCTTCTGGGAATAATCGTGCCTTGAGTGCTTCAATACGAGAGAGAGAGGGAGGAAGGGGAGAGATTGGCATGTTTTGTGGAAAATAAGTATATTAACGTAAATATAAAAAAATTTAAGTATGAACAGTGTCATTTTAGAAAAATTGGAAATAAAAAGCATTCTTAAATTAAATTCTTTGTAAACCATACATGCTTACGAATTTATATTTTTATTCCTCGAATTAATTTCGTAACAATGGCCGAAGTTTGGAAACGAATATAAATTAAAATTCAATTAAAATTAAAAGGACATTTAAAACTGTTAACAGGCAATTTTCGAAGAAAACAGTGGATCTTTTAATGAATTGATTTGTTTTTATAAAAGGAATTTTGGTGCTTATTTAATACAGAGTAAGTTCTAAGGCTTATAATCCATTTAACCTTTAAATGCCGAAAGGGACGCCGGTGTCCCGGAAAATTTCTGGGTAAGCCTGCCGAAAGGGACACCGGTCTCCCGCTTAGCTCTGAGGCTGCTCACAGATGTCGTTTTTGTCATAGAATCAAAATTTTTGGAGGAGAAGAAAGACCAGGCATCCTTTTCTATCTGCTCTCCCAAGGCTGAAGGTCTTGCATACTGGGGGAGGGGAGAGCAATCGAGAGTGCCTCACTCAAAGTGTACGTCTCCGCCGAGGTGAGAGAGACACTCGCAACACAAAGAGATGCAATAAACTGAACCCTAGAGGTCCCTTCCCTTTGTTATTCTTCCTTTTCTGCAGTTGTGTTTTACTACGTTGCAACCCAAAGAGATGCAATAAACTGAACCCCAAAGGTTCCTACCCTTTGTTATTTTCTTCTTCCTTTTCCACATATATGCATATATGTTTTACTACGTTTACGTTCATTCATTTGCAGACCACGAAGTAGAGCAGATGTAGACTTGTGCGTTCAAAATATCTGTAGCTGTTCGTCTGTTTATTTTTTAGTGATTCCTTTATTTTTATATAACTAGTTGAGATAGGATGGCTAACAGTTACACCATCGGTCGCCGCGCTTAGAAATGGACAAAGAAATTATTTTTTCATTTAGTCGATCTAACTATCCTAAATAGTTGGATTCTCCTTCCCTCGTGCGGCGGCACATTTTCACATCAGCAGTTCTGACTTTCCCTTGTGCGGAAAATGGTTGAAGAGGGTGCTAGGGCTTTTCCTTCCCAGACTCTCTCAAGGGGGCGACCTAGTGCTAGTGGAATGCAAATAAAGCGCTTAGAGGCAAAGGACAAGAAGCATTGGCCCAATTCGGGGACCCTTATCTGTTGCCATGTGTGTTCCTCAAAGAGTAAAAACTCAAGGACGAAATATAGGTGCAAGGCATGTGATGTGGGACTATGTGTTGAGCCCTGCTTCGAGGAATACCACACTAGCTCAACTCTATAGGGAAGTGTAAATACTGGGGTTGTGTCAGCTGCAGACTGAGCAGGAACCACATTGCCAAAAAGTGACTAAATGCAGTTTCTTTTGCACTTTATTTTGATTTATATCAACAATAAGTTATTTCGGCATTGTAATTTAGTCTGTTAGGCTTATTTTGCCCTGTTTATTTCTACAAATAGGCAGAACGATGTAATTCTCTGATAGTTTGACCACAAAATGCTTTTTATTTGAACATTTTATCACCAGTAGTTCACGAGATATGCAATTTTTGCAAAAGACATACACAAAATATTTAAATGTCCAAAATTAAATCCGGCAGCGGGACTCCGCCAGAGAGTATTTAAATCCGGCAGATAAAGGTTAAATCTAATAACAGTGGCTATTATAGTTTAAAGAAAGAACTTTATTTATTCACTTTACAGAATGAATTAATTTTAGGCTAGCATTGCCTATTATAAAAGGAGTTACTTTGGAATTTACAGTATGTAAAGTGGAAGTTGTACCGAATTGACTCAAGTATATTTCTAAGCAAAAATCAATTTAAAACTATTGAAAGTTGTTGTTTCGGAAACTGAGAAGGCAAGAGTGGTGAGCGGACGCTAAACGATATTAAGGTACATTATATTCCGAAATCTATTTAAAGAGGCATTTGAAGATTGAACCAATTTTTTGGAACCGGAATTCTGCTTATTTAATGAAATTGAAATCCTAATGCTATAATCAATTGAAACTTTCCTGTTAACAGGAATACCACAAAAAATAAACATGTATTGTTGTGATATGTTACAACGTATTTGTTTGTTAACAATGCCTAACAATGGGGGAATTACTTAAAAATCACACTTTTTTGAAACTTATTTATTAATAAAAGCAACATAATTACTAATACAATCCAAATTTATGTTACTAGGGGGTCAATATGTCTTTATGGCATTTAAAATAGCTGGAAATATGTCGATTTCTTTGTTATGTTGTCACCACATGAGTTCTTCTGCTGATAGGCTTTCACGTTGCATTTCCAAAATATTCTGTCACAGAAGTAAAGTTTCATAATATGATCCTTCTTGCACATTCGTCCTTTAGATAAAATACCATGGTCTTGAAGCAAAGATAAAGCTTATTCTTCACTCCTCGGCAAGCTCCACAAATTCATCATTAAGGGATCAACGTAACTGTCTTAACGAGATTTGTTATGCATTGTTAACAAACAAAATATCACAACAATACGTGTTTATTTTTTGAGGTATTCCCGTTAACAGGAAAATACCTTTAAAACTAATAACAATGGCTATTTTAGTAGAAAGAAAGGTACTATTTTATTCACAAGGAATTTCTGTGAGATTTTAGTTAATTAATTAAAACAGACTTATAATATAGAAATATTCGATGGTTAAAACAGTGTACAATTTTATTCTTGCGAATTTTACGTGTTGCATTGACAAAAATTTAGATTCATTAAACCCGTTGAAATTCAACGGGCACTTATGCTAGTATCACAATATTTTTCAAATAAAAGTTGTAGAACTAATAAAGAAGAGTATTTCCTTTCCTATACATTTTTATTGTAGGAGTAGCCGTTATCAAGAAAATCAAACAAGAATGTTTTAATTCGCTTTGAACTTACAAGGGGACGTTGTCAAGTCGATGTCAAGATTCCGGTTGAAACTTCTTGAGGTGAAACTAGAGACAAAATAAGCGGACACGTGTCCCGGCTTTCTTCCCCATAGGCCCGGGTTCGAGAAAAAATGGGCAAAATAGATTTACACGCGAAACATATACAGTGTGTCCTCATTTAACGTTGCTTCAATTAACGTTGATTCACGTTAACGTTGTTCAGAAATTACTACCCATATTCAAATTTACGTTGTTGATGATTCGAGTTAACGTTGCCCTGATTCGACAACGAAATGACACAAGAAAATAAACCATTCATGTGCATCAGTTGTGCAGCATCCTATCAGCTGCATAGGATCGCCGTAATTGAACACAGAAAGTGTTCTAATTGATTTGCATGAATTTTGTAGAATATTATTTTAGCAATGGGTTCAAAGGCAAGTGGCCATAATGGTGATATGTTACCAGCGAAAAAATCGCTCGAGACAATTACTTTCATTTACAGCGTTTTCAGTTCATATGAATATGCGTCCATAAAAGTGTTTGTGGCTCTCTGTAAATTTTTAAAAATGCATCCCTGTCGCTTTCTATCGTTCGTATGACACGGTATGACATTTCGCCAGGTCGGTGCTATGTAGTTCATCTTTTTGTCACTGGATGCACTTTTTGTGAAAATTTGCGATTTCGATTCCTGAAAATTGAAAAATTCGTAACTTTTTTCATTTTTATTGGATTTGTATAAAATTTTTTGAAGATTTTAGTAGATCATAACATTTATAAACAATTTCTTTTACATTATCTTACATTAAGCACAATCTTTACAGGAGAGAAGAGATGTACGAAATACGTAAATCACCCCGATTGCCGACCAGTTAGCGCGCACCCATGCTTTCATATATTTTTCAGTATTACGAAAACTATAAACGGCATTGATACGCAGTCTTTTTTAAAATAATATTCAGCTTTTATTAAGACTTCATTCGCTGGATGTACCTACTTAAACCAAATAGGAAAAAAGTTTCTCGCAGGTCAACTTTTTCATGTTTTGACTAAAAATTTGAAATAAATTTTACGTTTCATATATTTTAAAAAGATATTTCATAAAGCTTATGAAGTTTTGAGTTGTACAGTAGTCATTCATAGTCATAGAATTTATTGTGAAATTTGTCCTATTTCGTTCAGTAGAAACGGAGCTATGATGTTGTATGTATCATAATGTATGCGTAATAAGAAAATTAGAAAAGTTAAAAGTTTTTTTAAAAGGCATTTGCTTTATCCCATTTACTATGAAATTTACAAGAAAATATAACTTCAATGAAGCATCTATACTGAATTTTTTTTGCTAGCATTCACTTCAGACTAACTTCTTGAGAGCGACACGAGAATATTTCTCTGGCGGAGAAGACGCGATTCCACAATTCGCGAAAAATCGATCACAAAATTTAATGCACATTAAGTGTAATAAAAAAGACAAAAAGATCGCAGAATGACGATAAATAGGTAGGCCAAAGGTTCCTCTTTTAAAATATATAAAGGTTATCCGTATTTAAGAAAATATACTGTCAAAAAAAATAAAGAAAGCTAGCGACCTCCGCGGCGTACCCAGTACGCATGACGACCGCATGTGGAGTTTTCGTCCGGCGTACCCAGTATGCAGGACGATGCTGATGGGTTAATTGTTTATTTAATGCCATTTATATATTCATTTTTGATTTTTATTGTTTTATTTATGTTTAGATACCGTTTATATCATACAAGGCACCATATAGCTTCATAAAATAAAATACAGTAAAACCTGGTTAATTCGAACCTCTATATTTCGAAATTCGACGTAATTCGAAATTTTTTAACATGTGAAAGACCGAAAAAGCCAATTTCATACAAATGTGTTTCAATAATTCGAAAATCTCTATAATTCGTAATTCGAAAAAAATTTTTGCCCGATTCTCGGAATATCAACGCATTTTTGTCTACATAATTCGAAATAAAACTTACCAAAAAGAAACTATATGAAATTTACTAAAATATTTCTGGCACCATGTCGGCTGGTTTACAAACATTGTGCGATCGTGATCATACCCACTGGGCGTTGGGTATTGTCACAAGTTTCGGTCCATCCCCTCAATTTATCTACTGTTTTGCGAGTTGGAGTTCCAATATTCCTTTGGTTCGTTGTTTGTTTCATATTAGATTGTATTTTTCATCATTGTTAGTTACTTGTTTAAATAATATTCTTAGTTTAATAACTGCAAGAGAGACTATTTAAATTTATTGCTATAAAATATTTTTTTAAATATACCCTCCAATGGCTCCGGTTCGTGTTGCATATAAGACTCTTACTCTTGCTGAAAAAATGTCTTTGCTGCAAGACATTGACAAGAAGTTAGAATCGAAAGGAAAGCTGATTCAAAGTATGGGATTCCGAACTCGTCTTTATCTATAATTTTAAATAATCGGGCGAAGATTGAAGAAAGTTTTTATAAATTTAAAGGGAGCCTTCACGGCCTGCGAAAAACGAAGACCTCGAAGAAGAACTGACCGATTTTTTTTCACAAGTACGAGCGGCGAATTTACCTGTGACAAGCCCGATGCTCATTGAAAAATCAAGAAGTCTTGCGAACGCTTTGAACATTGAAGATTTTAAAGCGTCCAATGGGTGGTTGGATGATTTTAAAGACACCACAATATTGTTTGTCTCGCAGTACGTGGTGATGACCAATAAATTAACGAAGAGGAAGTGACCACCTGGCTGCAAAGTAATAAACATGTTTTGGAGAAGTACGCGCTCAAGGACATTTTTAATATGGATGAAACGCATTTTTTTTCAATGTTGCCCGATCGTACTTTGGCTCTCCGAGGCGAAAAATGTCACGGCGGCAAACGTAGTAAGGAGCGTCTCACCGCCGCGCCGTGCTCTGCACAAATATGGATGGGTCGAATAAAGAAAAACTTGTACTCATCGGAAAATATGGCAACCCACGCTGTTTCAAAGGTATTAATCGTGATTATTTGCCGATAATTTACGAGCATAACAAAAAGGTGTGGATAACAACAGACATATTCAAAAGTTTTTTAATAAGAATGCAAAAACGTGTGCCGGTGCAAAATCGTAAAATATTGTTGACACTAGACAACTGTTCTGCTCACCATGTGGCTCAGATAAATACGCCCAATGTTGAGTTGCTGTATTTTCCGCCGAACACAACCAGTGTTCTGCGGCCACTCGACCAGGGCATCATTCAAAATTTAAAAAGTCATTACAGAAAAAAAACTATTGTCGTCATACTAGCTGCAAATTACAAATGGATGTTCGCAGGATAATTTACGAAAATGGACGATTTTAGACGCGTGCCGGGCCTTGTCAAACCATCGCCAACTGTTTTAAGAAAAGCGGGCTATCTTCGCAGCCGGCAGAAGTGTTCCAAGGTACAGAAGTGGAGGAAGTAATCGACAGTAATGTATTGGGGCCTGTCAGTTTCGGAGACTTTGTTTCCTTTGATAATGACTTGGCTATGTCAGTTGTGTATGACCCCACGATCGAGGAATCGAAAACCGTTGCGAGTGATAGCGAGGAAGAAGACGATGTGGATAACGTCGATGCTAGGTTGGATGTGCCATTGCCATCTAAGGAGGATGTTTTAAAAGCTTAAGATACCCTTCAAAGGTACGTGTCCGGGATGCCTGACGTGCCGATGAATATCTGTGAAAAAGTTGATGCCATTATGCAACACATTGCGCTAGGGAGTGCCCTGAAATTGAAACGGGAAAATAACCAACTTTTTAAAATAAATTTAAATTAATATTTTAGTACACACTTTTATTTATTTACTTTTAAGTTGAAACAAGTGAAAGACATTATTAACATTTTAGTGGTTTAATTATATGTCCATATATGTTTCAATGTTTAAATGAGTAATCCTAAATTTGACTTTTATTCATCGACATCATATTTTGAGGTATGCATGTGTAGTACCTTTTTTTCTGTGTTTTAATCTGGTGTCATATTCTTTTCTTTTTCTGTAATTTATATTTGCATTTTTTAAATTTGGTAAATCACGCTTTTTTGTAAATTTCGAATTATAGAGGTTCTTCGTAATTCGAAATGCTCTTTCTTTGGTCCCGTGAATTTCGAATTAACCAGGTTTTACTGTATATGATATGTTATTGTATTTCGAGAGATTTTGAGCTCGAGTTTTTTGGAACCGATTTTACTGTATAACAAAGGTTCGTATGGGAAACATTGATTCATTTAACATTGTTTCGTTCAACGTCGCAAATTTCAGGAACGAATTAACAACGTTAATCGAGGATATACTGTACCAGTATTTAACTCGGCCATTTCATAGAGTGCCGTGGCTGCGGTCGCTAAGGCATTAGCATTGTAAGCATAAGGTCGGTGGTTCGATTCCCACCGTCTGCGAACTTCTTTTTCATTTTTATTTCCATTTTTTTTTTCAAATACCAATCTGGGTATGTTTCTCAACTTTGTTATTTGTGATTAAATGTTTTTTTATAGTATTTACGAGTTAAATAAAATAATTTTTGGGAATCTATTCTTTGGGTTTACCAAAATTAGAAGCAACGCATCGTCGAAGCTTGAAAAACGAAGCCCACCTTGCTTTTCTATGAAGAAAAAACAACGTGCAACGCAAAGATAACCACACCACGCCGTTAAATGAGCGTTTCTCAGGGTGCCCGTGACGCCAAGCGGGGTGACGCGCATGCTAAAATTCTACATATTTCCCCGCGACAATGTTGCAATACACGTGCTATTGTGGATCGCTCTTACAATTAAAGGCCGCAGATCATCACCAATTCAGTTATTGCCGTTCGCTGCTTTTGCTACGTGCTTCTCTCGCTTTACTCCTTTGATTTGCTTTTTTGATATCGACCTCTGCTCTCCTGGATCACTTACTCTCCCGTCAATGACCTCTGCGCTCTTTTTGGATTACGATTTAGCTGTTTGATCGTTCAGTATTCCGATTTTTCGTTTTTTTACGATTATCGTAATATTTTACGATTCTTGATTACCTCCCTGATTTCGACTTTTGCCTTCATGGACCATTTCACTTTATCGATGGAGATCGATCCAGTTGCCGGACCCTCTGGAAGTAGCTTTTCACCTCGTCATCAATGCTTCGTTTTTATCAGATAATCACGATAAACAAGATATAACGGGGGCTGTTCGTTTTTTTATAGGTAAGCAATTTACATTAATATGGCATCTTGTGGCTGTCTTCACCCGCATTCTGAGAAATGCTCCAGAATGCATGGTATGCATCAAAATTAGCTGACACCAGAAGTGTTTTCATGAACGTTCGGGGGGATTGTTTTCCCCAAGACCTACGCAAACGGAAGTGCATATGTTTCGCAATAAGTTTTGTAAGATGCGCGTGGTGCAAGGAATATCTGTGCTTTCCTTGTTTTTACGATAAATACCATCCAAGCCCTTGCCTTAAAAATATTCAGTTGAATGGTGAATAGTGAGTGGACCACCTCTTTTTACCGCTGACAAATAAAAAAATGAAAGATTAAAATAAGAAAAATTATTTTATTACTATAAAAAACATTTAATCACAAATAACGAAGTTGAGAAACGTACCCAGCTTGGTATTTGAAAACAAAACAGAAATAAAAACGAAAAAGAAGTTCGCAGCCGGTGGGAATCGAACCACCGACCTTATGCTTACAATGCTAACGCCTTAGCGACCGCAGCCACGGCACTCTATGAAATGGCCGAGTTAAATACTGGTATACACTTCGTATGCAAATCTATTTTGTCCATTTTTTCTCAAACCCGGGCCTATGGGGAAGAGAGCCGGGACACGTGTCTGCTTACTTTGTCTGTAGGTTCACCTCAAGAAGTTTCAACTGGAATTTTGACATCGACTTGACAACGTCCCCTTGTTAGGAAATCTTGCATGGTTACTTCTTCATTGTTGCTAACATAAACAGTCTCACAAACAAACGTATAATTTCCTTACGTGTGCATGTAATATTATTAAATAGGAAGAAAATGGATTGTTTATGATGAAGAAAAGAACTTTAAAATGGTATTTCCTTTACGTACAGGTATATAATTTCTTTCTAATACTCCATTGCACGAAACGCACCCATTTGTGATACGTTGTACACTTTCCTAACTTGTTAAGGTTACACAAAGAACAGTTGTTTATCTGTAATACAGAAAGGTGCAGTAGTCACGTGAAATTTTTCTGCTACTGGTCAGTAGGCATCATATCAAATGTATTTCATGTACCCAGTTTTTAGACATAATATTTGAGAAAAAGTGCAAAAGTTATTCAAGTAATTGTAGTATTATTATGCAAACAATAACACCTTACAGTATGTCAGAAAATCTAAGAAAGCTGTTGAAAAGCAGATATGTATGTGTATTCTGAGAAAGAATATCTGTTAATCAAGAAAGATGTCCAAAAACTTCCTGACAAATTTCTTTACATTGCCTTTTGAATCACAATTGCCATAATTTCTTCTAAAGAAGGGAAAGACAATCAAAAATAGTATTTATAACCTTTGTACACATCCTTCCACTCAAGAGGGGTGATGCTTAACCCATTAGTGTTTAGCGTCATCTTTTGAGGACAGTTACATTTTTGCTCAGTAACATCTACAGTGTTTTGTTCTCGTTAGCAAGTTACACAGTATTTATTAAATTCCTTCTTAAGCTCTCTTATTCTGTAAGCAAATCACTTCGTCTTTAGTTGAAGAGTTTTTCTTGAACTGACCTGTGCTAAATTATCATTTTTATTTTTCATCAAAATCCATGTAAATGGTAATTGTTTATGATATAATGTAACAAATATATGCACTTATAGTAACGTATAATTTGTTTATTTTATTTTATTTATTCTTTATGATAATACGTATAGAAATTGATTTCCTCAATTGTGGATGTTGGGCATTAAAGAGTAATTATTGCAATGACAGGTCATAAAGGTATCCTATTCCGTCTTTCTGTCGTATTTTTTAATCCACAGCTAATATGGATGAATGAGTAGGTAAAATGCTCCAGGAAGCATATGAATATTTATTTTCTGAAGTGATTGAAGCAGACTTCATAATTTATCCCCAAAAGTGGACGAATTGATGGATGGTGTTAAAGAAGCATCAGCGGCTCATGAGGAATTCAGCGAACACAGATACCGGATACCAACTTATTCGGGCAAAAGTATAGGTAGTGTGGCGACCAAAAAAAAACAAAGCCACATAATCCTCTAACTAAATGCTATATTGTACAAGAAATAAAGTAACAACAAAACAAATGCTCTTGAGACGTAACAACAGTCTCGCAACTTAAACAGTTCAGAAAATGTCAACTTATAGTTACACTCTGTCCTCCGGAAACTTTAGCACATGGCCCTTGCGAGGAAGCTCTTCTTGCTTTGGACTCCGTCACTCGAATCTCTAACTCTCTCCAGCGGCGACCCTCGGCTCACCGGGTCTCGGGATGTCTCGGCACTCGTTCTCTCGACGGCCACGGTCGTGTGATGGAGCCGTTCATGGGAGGTTCGGCGGGTAGCTTAAACGGGCGACTCCTTGACTTCGTATTGGTTAATTTCATGATTACGTGGTATAACCATGAGAGAAGGAGGGAATGGGAAATAGGGGTAATATTCGCCCTATATAAAGCGCGTTGCTGTGGGGACACGCCATTGTCGTGGAGGTTTTGTCGGTCGGTCGGTATACTAAAGGTTGAGAAACACTGTCGGTCGGTCAAGCTATCGAAATGAAATATATCGACCCTGGTGGAAAGCTGGGGTCATACTATAAACAAGATATATGAAAAAATCAGGTTTGTTCACCAAAAAATCAGGGGTCGTACTATACATGGAGTCGTCATATACACGAGTATATACGGTATTTCAATTGTCAAAATTTTCATCGTGATCTTGAAGATGCATCAATGGAGATATAAACTGTGCATTTAAACTATAAAGGTTTGCTTGTTTATTTATTTTCATTTATTTGCAAGTAGTCAGAGACAACACAGGGCCAATTATACTGAATATCGTAACAACAATAACAAGGATGAACACACACCACCATGCCCTCGGCAGGATTCGAACCTGCGACCCTAGCATTGGGAGCTAGACATGCTATCCACCCCTTTACCAAGTCTGTCTTGGTCGTATAGATACGTGTATACTTCATAGAATTCTTCATCTTCTGTGAGTATAAACGTAGATGTAAGCATGTTGTAGTAAATTTGCTACTGAAATTCGCTATGTATATAACCTGTTCAGAAACTTATATGTAAAATGTGCATTCCCTATTTTTTACCATCATTTTGGGAATAAAGGTGTGCGAGGTAGAACATGGTTTATAAATCATTGTTTTTAATTGCAAAACAGGTGACAAATCTTCTAGATAAAGTCTATTTTGCCAGTTCTGGCCCCCATTAAAGAACTGTAATCCTAATGTGGCCCTTTTATAGCATCCACCACTTCATTGTGGGCCTGATTCTTCTTCAATTTTGACATGCCTGCAGTAGATGCTAACAGATATGAAAAAAATTCTGCTGTTTGTCGCACTCATTTCTTACTTTTATTTCAATTTTTATAGATACCCTAGAACAGTGTTTCTCAACCTTTAGTATACCGAGGAGCACCTAGAGGTATTCATTAACTTAGGAGGAGCACTAGAACAAACTTTTCAGGAAAACATTTGTTACCTATGAGCTGCAATGTCCATCATAGTACACATGTCAGTACAAAAACGATCTAGGAAAAAAATGAACTAAAAAAATCTAAATGAAATTAAAGTCACACATATTATATATTGGTTATTTAATTAAAAAATAAATCCATACAAAATGATGAAGGATGAAAAGCTTGCAGAGCACCTACCTAATGGTTACGGAGCACCGGTTGAGTAATGCTGCCCTAGAAGATATTTGTTTATTTGTTACAAAAACTATACTATTTGCCTTTTGTTGTTTTTTCTATTCTAGGTATTCCAAAATTAGATGATGCAAATGATGCAGGTACAAGACACTCACTTGACTGCACACTTATCTTAACAGAAGGAGATTCAGCCAAGACTTTGGCTGTTTCTGGACTCGGGGTGATAGGACGGGATAAATATGGCGTGTTTCCCTTGAGGGGTAAGATGTTGAATGTCCGTGAAGCTACACACAAACAGGTAATGAAATTATCTAGTCTGTTATTCATAGCATTAACATCAGTAAGAATTGTATTTTTACAATTTTAGTGCTTATTGTAAAGTATTTGTTTGAATTTTTTTCAGATTTTAGAAAATGCAGAAATAAATAATATCATCAAAATTATGGGTCTTCAGTACAAGAAAAAGTACGAATCAATAGAAGATTTGAAAACATTAAGATATGGCAGGATGATGATAATGACAGATCAGGATCAGGTGATTACATTATATATTATGAACAAGATAACTCCAGTTTGTTACTAAAAGGTGTAAAATTTTGTTTCTGTGACTTTTTTGAGAGAATTTTTTAAAGTGTATCAGTAAATGTAACAAATGGGCTTATCTGTAGCAGCTATAAAAAAGAATGAATAATTTTCACATTTTTGGAAAATGTATTTTTTACAAAAGTCTAAAGATATTATTTTATCCATCAACATTAAATTGAATCTGGTTACTGCAGAGTTTTGTATTTAAATTCCCTTTTAAGTTCCATTTGCATAAAAATAACCATAGTTACATTCAAATTTCATTTAATCAAAGCATGTCATTCATCTTCACATCCCTTTTAAACAAAGATAGTATTTGTATTGATCACTATCGCTATTTTTTTTACCAAAACTGACAAAATGATAGTTAAGGTAGTCTATAAGAAGTTAGCGATCGAAATGATTAATGACAATGCACTCGATTGATTGATAGTGATTTCGAGTTTGCGATAGCGATAGATATGTTACAGACTAGGCCTCTTCATTGATTAAATTTGAAAAGTCAGTAAAATTCTTGAGTCCCAAGGATTACCGGGAATTGTTCAAAATAGTGTCTCGAGTCCCGGGAACCGAAAAAGTGCCAGGAATCAGAATCCCTAGTACACGTGCAAGCATAGTCTTTTACACACAAACAATTCACATTAAATCATGAAATTACTTTAAATATAAGCCATATTGAATACAGAGATTATGAATAATATTGTCAATAAATTATAATCACAGATAAACCTTCAACTAAAGGGCATTCACAACAAACAAAACTAATTTCTTTTAAGCAGACTTAAAGATCTTTTACACTGATCAACTCACCATTATGATGGAATGGTCATCTTGTTTTCCACCATGCTTGAAGAGGACACGATGGCGAGCCATATCAGCAAAGTATTCTTTAGCCTCCTTCGAAGTGGAGGTTCCCAAACCTTACATGAAGGATGCAGCACAATATAAAAACATTCCAGAACAATGTATAAAAAATAAATTCAAAACCCAGTATAATTGCTTCCAACGAATATCTATGGAAATACAGACTTCAAAATAATATCCTCTTAAATAAAATTAAAATTTGAAATAAAAAAATTTTCTCTCACTTGAAAACTATTTCAATCCCAACATAGAATCAGACTTAAATTAATTATTACGTAAACATGCTCAAAATTCAATGAAAACTTCTCCATTATGTAATATGTGAAATCTTTTATAAATATGCTACCACATACACTCAGATAAATACAATTTGAAAGATCTAATACTTTTTTGTTCATGTACATTTATGTTAGTTGACTCAAAATTCATAAAGTTTGCAGATTTTTCAGAGAATGATTAAAAGTCCTGCATTGATCATTAGCTACTAATATGTACCGTATATACTCGTGTATATGACGACTCCATGTATAGTACGACCCCTGATTTTTTGGTGAACAAACCCGATTTTTTCATATATCTTGTTTATAGTATGACCCCAGCTTTCCACCATGGTCGATATATTTCGTTTCGATGGCTCAATGGTTACGAGTGAGATATATCGAACGACCTTGATTTTCCACACCACCATAGAATAGACCGTAAATGTCGTAAATAGTATTTCTTGCGAGTACACTAAAATTCGGATAAGTTAAGTATCTTACTCCTAAAACATTTAATAAAATGTGATATGAATCATGACTGCACAAGATGAAATAAAATTGTTTCAATTCTAGTACATCTGGATTACGTTCCGCGTACATAATGGTTCCACTCGCTCATCTATTTAATAGGTAGGGATAAAAAGAAATTACTTTGTAATATTCCAGTCTTTATTGTTTCTTCAATCACACACCGACCGGTTTCCACTACAAAATCATTCTAATGGTGTTACTAACTGACGTAACACCTTTAAAATGACTTTGTAGAGGAAACCGATCGGTGTGTGATTGAAGAAACAATAAAGACTGTTGAATATTACAAAGTAATATATTTTTTCCAAGATGTCGAAATTCCATAAAGTTACTCCATCTACGATACTTTTAGTCCAACTCGTTCCAATCCATCCCTCGTTACAGGAATTTCATGAATTTAAACTTATACGATATATGGGATGAAGCATTGAAACAATCTATATATATATATATATATATATATATATATAACGCTTAGGTATGTATGCTTTGTTGATTACCATTACCAAGTAACCATATATTACCCCATAAGCATTGGAATCGGTGCAAGGAATTTTTTATTTCTTTTTAAAATTACTTAAAATTATTATACGAAGTCCGGACTTGAAGTATTAAACGAAAAATGAGTGAAAATAATTATTTTATAAAACAATACGAATTTATGCTGAATTTGCTTAAATATTTTAACTGCATAAGAACGAGAAGTTTTGAAATTTATAATGGGAAATTTTATTTTTTAGTTTTGTAATAATTCTCCAGAGACGATCATTAGAGTCAATGAAATATACACTAAAATAAATCCGAGGGAATTCATTATAAACAATGAATATAATACAATGGAAATATGAATAAATTTATTTATTTAAAATTTTGGTGAAATCACATATACAAATATCTTGCACACGCTTTTAGGTTTACAGGAGGTAAAAATCATAACATTCACATAATGTAGAAATTTTATCAATACCAAGCAAAAATTTTATAACTTTTAATATACAATGCATTCAATGGAAATATGAATATATTTATTTAAACGTTCGATCAAATCACATATACAAATATCTTGCGCACGCTTTTAGGTTCACAGAAGGTAAAACTCATAACATTTACAAAATCTAGAATTTTTATTAATACCAAGCAAAAATTTTATAACTTTTACTATACAATGCATTATTAGATTACATTCGTTTTCAAAAACTTTAATAAAAATTTACTTTGCGAGCTTGAACACTTTCCAGTTTAAATTATAGAAACTTAGAATTTTTTAAATAAAGTGGTGATTTTTGTCTGTAACACTGACGAAGGAAGGGATATTTACATCAAAAATATTTTTTATTTGCCTAACTTAAAAGTAAAATATGCAGGAACTATATTTCCCAATAAACACACACCTTTTTACAAAAGTAATATAATTGAAAAAACTTATTTCATCTAAAGTTTCCCTAAACTTGGAAACACACCTTATTTACATAGCTAAATATGGGTACAAACATGGTACCAGGAAGAGAGTTCCTCTTATTTTTTCACACAATGATACTAAAACTCTATCCCGCACATATTTTACAAAAGTAATGAAATTGAAAAAGTAATTATTTTACCTAAAAGTTACCTAAACTTGGAACACACATCTAAATTACACATTTACATAGCAAAATATTTTAACAAACATGGTACCAGGAAGAGTCCTCTTAATTTATGCACGAAGATACAGCAGCACATTTTGTGCATGCAGTGCACAATACAAAACACAAAATTTTACATTTACAAAATGCAGTTTACTTTCCATGAAATTTAAGAAATCATGGGTGGGGACAAAGTGGTACTACACTTGAAGAACAAGTATATTTTGTTCTTTTTTCTGCTTTCCTGGAGCAGCATAGGCGACATCTTCTCCAACTGCCACCTTGATAGGAAGATGCTTGACAACTACTTCACTATATTCCGATCATAACACATTAGAAATGTAAAGTTACACAAGAAAAATATAAATTTTGCTTACCTTACTCATCAAATAAAGCATCGTAACATTCAATGATTTCCTTGAAGAAAACAAATGCAAACTTGAAGAAGACATTCAGAGCAACATTGTAGATCATCTTCGCAATTTATACACCAACATCAGGAAGTATTTTCCAAACATCAATGACAACAATGTATTCGAATTCCATTCAGTATAACAGAAAACCAGGATTATCTGCAGTAGATTATGAAAATTTAATCGAAATCACTTCAGATGTCCATTTAATACAAACTTTTAAAGAAGTTTCTCTGATTACATTTTGGGGCAGCTTATATCATGAATATTCAGACTTATCAAGACGGGCAATTATAGAGTTATTACCATTCGCGAGCACGTACTTATGCGAAACTGGGTTCTCGAAATACACAACAACAAAAACGAAATACAGAAATCGACTACATGCCGTTCATATAAACGATTTTTATCTTTAAATATATGAAAATAGACGAAATGTTGATCACATGACCTATCTTTATTATTATCTGTACTTACTTGTGCTTTGATTTTCACCTTATAAACAAAATAGCTGTTTGGGTTCCGCAACTTCTCTTTCGAGTTGCAAGGGTTCCGTAGCAACATTAAATTGGGAAACGCTGCCCTATAGAAATAATTCTGCGCACCAAGTTACCAACAAAGGAAATGATAATTGCAGGTAAGACATACATAAGTCTATGCATTGGAGTATGTCTAGGCTGGTTAAAGCATTTCAGACCATTTTCTGACCCCTTGAAAAATTTTAATGCAACAATTTTTTCGTAGATGAGCCAAATTTGTTAGAAGCTTCTATGACGATGGCCTCTAAATCACATACATAACGTGTAATTACTACCTATCTTCATAAAAATAGCAAATTGAAATATTTTAGATACCAAAGAAGGGAGTTTGACTACGAGGTTTATCATAATCGAAAAATAGAAATTACTTACAACTTCCTGTCAATCGGGAAAGTAAAAAACTTGATGCCAGGACTTTCCCGTGTATTCCCGCAACCAACGACTGAACACCTTATAATAATCGGCATTTTTCCGTAAAAATTTAAACCACAGCTAAAACAGAACCAGTTCACAAATTCTCACAAGATGTCCGCTTTAAAAGGTGAAAAAGATTACACGGAGTATACAGAGTTCCGTTCCTTTCCTTTCACCTTTTTATTCGACACTAGCGCCAGTAGGCTTAGGATTACCCTTCCGAACTTTTCCGTCACAATTTTTGGCCGAAGTTTCAGAGGGATGGTTTGATGCATACAAGCGATTTAAACCATCGGATCCTGGTCTTATGGACGTTGGGGTTTGTTGATGTTTACTATTTTTCGGAGTGTGACTTGTGTATTTGCTTAGGAAAGACAAATTCTTCTTTATAAGTTTATAAAAACTAATAACACAATGGACTGTTGCCAAGTGTTTACTATGTGTAGGGAAATAGAAAAGAAATTCTTATATAATTGTAAATTTTGACAATTCACAAAAATTATGTCAATAAGTGTATATATCACCCTATGGATGCTAAAAGGTTAAGGAGGAAGTTGAAATTTAATTAATTGTTTAACAGTTATTATTTCTGTGAAATGAATTGATTTCATCCGATCGAGTGACCAGATTTTGACTTCATGAAAAGAGGACAAATTGCTAAAAATACAGCGAAAAACAGGACAGTATTGAGAGACATTTAAGAAAGGGTTAATATGAAAAATATTTTATTTGGGAAATTACTGGACATGCCATATTTGAAGAAAATATAAGAAAATCTAAAATTCAATGTAATTTTGCTATCTCAAGTGATTTAACCTAATTTATTCATGGAAGCAAGAAAAGCAATGATGGTTGTGATATTTAAAACATCTTGGGTTTCACATATTACATTTTAATTTTCCCAAAAAATTTTGAACTCAATAATAGTGATATTTACTTACATTTAACTTAAGGGACAAGGCTTTGAATGAAAGTTTTTCAGCTTTATTCTAATTAAATAACTCCACTCAACTCACTCTGATGTAAAAACTAACTTATTTTATTCATGGAAAATAAAAGACTTACTGAAGTCACACTAAAGTAAAGCTAAGCCAATATTATTCAGCATAAAAACATAAAGAATACATAATAATGCCATTCACATATGTTGTACCTGAAAAAAAATAGAGGACAAAAGTTTTGAGGCTAAAAAGGAGGACATGTTCTCTAAAAAGATGACGTCTGGCCACTTTATTCTTTATAAACTTAAAGAGCGGAAGAGTGGGTGAAATTCTGGCTGAGAGAGAACTCATTGGTTGTGATGTGGACTCCTTGAAAAATTTAAGGTTGTGCTATGAGCAATTCAGGGAAAGTGATTTTAAATGCAAATATCTTAGGCCACTACTGAAACCTGATGCCGTCCCAAGTGTTAGTATAGGTGAGTTTACGAAATGCTCATCGCACAACCTTAAAATTTTCAACTCCATATCTATTTTTACAAATAATTTCCTGTCAAATAGGTAACTATGGAGCCACTCCAGCATTTTTCCAAAAATTCCAATAGGCTTGAGTTTTTCCACAAACACATAAAGGTTTACAGTATCAAAAGCTTAGGAGAAGTCCAAATATATAACATCAACCTGTTTGTGTTCCCCTATTGCATGTAATGTAAAATGCAGAAAGGCCAGGTTTCTTTGAGTTGACAAGCCGGGTCTGAAACCATGTTGTTCTTCCGCAATTACCAGATTAAACAGCGGGCTCAATTTGTCCACAACCAGACTTTCTAAAGCCATAGCCAGGACTGATTGTATTACTATGGGTGGATAATTACAAGTATTGCATTTGTCACCACTTTGTGAATCGGTATAATGTAAGCAATTTTAAAGAGGTCAGGAAAAACGCCACTGCTAAAAGATTTATTAAATAGTATAAACAGTGGGTAAACCAGTGATTGACTGTCCTTTTTAAATAAAAAAGGGAGAGAGTTCATCTGGGCCAGTACACTTTGTAACATTTGTAGACAATAATTTCCTTAGTACATCCTCAGTTGAAACTGTCATTTTGCCAAAGGAAAACGTGTAATTTAAGTCAAAGGCAGGCTTTGTGTCAGGTATCACAGTACTGTGCACCTTAGAAAAGTTCCTTACAAAGAGGTTTGAAATATCGTGGTCATTATTTGCAACATGTTCTTCATAATAATACATTGTGCTTGGTATTCTATCCAATTTTTGATGATTTTTAACATCTCCGGAAATACTTTAAGTTGGAGGTAATATTTGTTTCCATGTTATTTATATTGTTTTTGCAACATGAACCAGAAAGTTTTTTGCATTCACCTCGGATTTTAGAAAAATTATGATAATCACCATTACTCCCAGTAATTTTGAAAATTTTATGGTAATGTTTCTTGAGTTTGATACGTTCCTTTAATTCAACACTAAACCATTTAGGATAAGATGATGTTTTGATTGTTAAGGTAGGAGTACACAGTTCTATAGCTTTATAAAGAATAGAGTAGAAAATTGATAGAGCATTATTAATCTCCTAATTGCACAATATTCCTGGCCAGTTTAAAGTATCTAAGTAGTTAGTCAATGTAGTATAATGACAGTTTCTATGATCATAAATAGTAAATTGATAATTGTTATAATCTAGTTCTTTGGCCAACTTTACACTGTAATGAATATCAAGGTGATGATTAACACATTTTTAAATAGGATATGGATCCTTTTCGGAAGTTACTTGCCCTGAATTAGAAAAAGCTAGATCTAATAGTGAATTGTACAAATAGTATTCATCTGCTTAAGACCCAGTAATGTAAAAGTTTCATTTATAATTCTTGCTTGAGTGGTGAAAGACATGCTATCACAGTCAGTGTTCCAACAGGGATCAAGTAAATTGTAGTCCCCCAGTACAATAATATCCAAAAAATTGTTATTATTCACAATATCTTCAACCACTTCACAATGAGATAAGTACTTATCAATGGCAGAGGCTGGGGGGATATACACTGCCCCCATTAAAACCTTTGCCTCTTGACTACAAATGTTTACAAAAATGTTCTACATTAATAATTTGGCTTATAAGCTTTACAGATTGCAATTTTGTTTTAATAGCAATTAAAACCCAACCACCACTAATTTTATTAGAAGTAATTACACTGCGATCACATCTATAAATGACATAATGAGATAAGTCCAATTCAGTTGTTTATGTCTTCACTGAGCCTAGTCTCAGTGAGTACGATAACGTCATAGTCAGCAGTAGAAATAGCTAGTTTAAGTTGCTCTAATATTGTCCTTAATCCCCTTACGTTCTGATAATAGATTGAAAGCGTTGTTAAGGACATAAGTTTTTTGACACTTTTTGCTTTTTTACTATGTTAGGAGTGACGATACTACTTGATATGCTACTCCTTTACATTCAAAGGAGGAATAGTGGCCTTATGTTTTTATATAAATTGTTAAATAACCATATTAAAAGCCCGGAATTTCATAATTTAATAAACTTCAGAGTGCCTTTAATGTATACAAGGTTAGATATGACTTTTCATACACCATATATGGACAGAAATTATATGTGCATTTTACCTTTGCATAGAATGATGAGAGACTACAACCTTATAAGTCATAAAGTTGATATATTCAATGAATCACTGCAATCATTTAAAACTAAGCTGCAATGCCTAACTGAAATGTAGTACAAATTTATGCCAACTTATGTCTATTTTAATTCAGGTAAATTTTTATTAAGTACCATGAATCTGATATAATTTTACTTTATGTCTTAGAATATTTATTTATTTATCATTTTTAAAGTTTACTCAACAAAATAATTACAGGATAAACTGGTTTACATTTTAATAAATACACTTGATTATAATTATCTTCATATCACGATGACAAATTATATTTGTAACAAAAAATCAATACAAAAGCATATACATTCACAAGCATAAAATATTCATTATTCAATACAATGATATATATATATTAACAAACACAACCTATGAACTATTTATAAGTAAATGCTGCCGAAACTACCCATGTAATTGTTTATGAAGACATGTCCTACTGAAAAATAAATGTTACCAAAAAATGCAATCGTATTTGCACCAAAAATTCGTTATAAATTAATTAATTACATAGTCTGTTTTTAAGCAATGCGAAAATATATTTTATTGACTTATTTTTACCTCCCCCAAGACGAATCCAAATTTAGGTTTGCAAAGCAAAAGTTTATTGCCAATAAATTTGATTTACTGCAAGTAATTTATAACATTTAAGCAAATTTTATCGATGCTATAATAAGTTATAATTGTGTTCCTACTAAAATGAGAAATCAAGATATAAAAAGGAATTCCTTATTTTTTGTAGTCTTTTTGTCGAAATTGTAAATATCCTGGTTTGTAAAGAGGAAATGTTGGTTAGCCTGCGCGCCTGCGCGTTACATCTAGTTACTTCATAGAAATTTTAAAATGGCTGACGAGATTATCTGGTATGTGCGTAATACCGTTTGAAATTTATTTTATGTTTCCATCAGACCTTTTTAGAAAAAAAAACTGGACCTTTTTATTGTATTCGAAATTGAATGTTGATAGTTGTGATCGTGATATAAGTTTGGCCGTGTGTTCTTCGAAAACTGGTCCACGTGATAATCATTTTGACAGCAGAGTTTTAATACTTTTGGTTATTTTATGTGTTTACACCAGAACTTTTTACAAGTAAAAAACTAATCCTTTTTATTGTATTCAAAATTTAATGTCGATAGTTTCGATCATGACAAAAGCTTGGCCGTTTATTCTTGGAAAACAGTGGTGCATGTGACGCATTTTGACAGCATTTTTTAAATATGTACTTTTAGTTTGATTTGTGTACGTTTTAAGACACTTTAAGTGAAGTGAAGTTTTATCTAAAGTTTTTTATAGTTTCAATGTGTGTAATCTTCACATTGCTTACTGGACATTAATTAACTTCTCTTAATAGTACTATTTCTTATTTTGTTATACAATGATATGTGAATTTGTATATGTAAATATTCAGTATGCCCAGTTTTGCCACTTAATTGTAATTTATGGTGATGTTTTGATGTATTATTGTTTTTCTTTAGTCCACTCGTGCTGTTATATTGTTTTACTTTGTATTTTCTTTTGTGATTGAGTTAGTCTTATTGATTTGCCATGTACCTATGATCTTCTGGAAAATAAATGTACTGTTATTATTGTGTGATACAGCTGTCCTGGTCAATCTCCTCGAGGATTTATATCTTCAAAGGTAAGGAAATCTTAAATAACTTCTCTATTCATCTTTGATTTATAGTTGAAATATCTTTACCGTATATATATGTATATAGTAAATGTTATATTTATCATATTTATGTATAATGGAGTAATTATTCTTATAAATTAGTCGTTATGTATAACATTTTGTTACTGGATAGCATGTTTAAAGAGTGATTTTATCGTTGTAAAGTATCATTTTCTGTGAAGGGTTGGTAAAATTTTTTGCATGGACGGATTTGTTTATGGGCAAATATAGCCAAAATATGGCGTTATACTCTTAACGTAGGATTAATTAAGGGTTTGTTATCAGTATATATTGTGTTTTGAACGTAAAAATTATAGTTTACCTCATAAAATGAGAATCTGTGTTTTTAAAAACGTATGAATAATACATTTTTAGCCAGTTTCCATTACTTTATAAACTTCAAATCAAAAGTTATTGTTAAGGTTTTGTAGAACTTTTATCCTTTGGGTGCGAGATTTCTGAGTTGGTTCTGTCGTTTCAGATGCGTGCCTCCGAAGAATGAAGTCTGAAAACGCAGCCAGCATGGTAGATCTTACTCAGACCAGCTCTGCTTTGCGATATCAAGAAAGAAGATGGGTGAGTGTGATTGATGTTGCATTTCAAATTAGAACTAATGAGCTTCCCGCTTTAAATATATATATTTCATGTCCTGGCATGTGCAGAAACTACATTAGTCTTACGTATTTTTACACATAGGGGTATTTTCTCTCTACGGCAGTTTTAATCAATCTAAAACAAATATTTTCATGCTGCTCCTGAATAAACGTAGCCCGTCGCCTAACATTCTTTGTCATTTAGATTATCTAAGAAGGTGACATAACCGTATAACTTTCAATTTGTTAAAAAATAATGTACGTCCCTATTCTCATCTGATTTTTAATTTATTCATGAGACAATTTGCCTTAATAAGCATTATAGATGTTTAATAGTTTTACTTACTGAAAAAGTAAGATTCCAGCATTCGAATGATTTAAAATAAGATCAATTGCTTTGATTAAATTGTTAGAAATGCTTCCCATACACAGTTATTAACTGGATAATTATCCGTAAATATTTTTGTTGCTATCTATAAAGTTTGAGATTGCTACAGCATTGATTTCGATGCTTAAAGTGTGAAGCGAATAACGCTATTCTTTCACTTATTTGAAGGTTTAATTGGCACTAATTGAATCGGAGGCGATGCCAGGAATCTTTCTCTCTCAGTCACAGTGCAATCATCATTCATTTGTCTGCTTCATTCAAAACTGGCATCGGAACTTTTTAATTTTTTTGTACCATTTGGCGACAAATGAGGGTTGATGGAAACAACGATTATCAACGGTGACGGTTATAGAGGTCCAACTGTATTTCAGATGTTTATATAAACTCAGATCGCGCTTGAAATTGGGAGCTTTTAGAATAACAAAAGATTATTTCATTTTTAACTCTTTTTAAGTACTAAGTTAAGATTCCATGAGAAGCACCTGTTGGCATAGGTTTGTAAAAGTTTGAAAGGATTGAAAATATACGTTGGATTTGTTATAACTATTTTGATTTTTATTATTCCAGAGCTTGCGATTATATACTTGATACGTTTTCGTGTATGGTATATTCCAAAACATGGTATCGTACACAGTCCGACGTCACATTCTTTACATACATACAGTGAAGCCTCGATATATTGGACTAAGAGGAGGGGAAGGCCTGTTTGTTATATCCGAAGGAAACGTATGTGTTGCCTTAAATTGTTAAAATGCGCATGTTATGAAAGACAATGTTTTACTCCGCTATATATTTATACAAATTGTTAGAGCGCATGAAATAATAGCACAGAGTTTTCTAATTAATTTAGGAAAATAGGAATCGTATTAATTTTTATATTTTACTAGTAAAAGGTGCTTGCAGTGTGCTAGCAGGAGCATACTTTTATAAGAACATAATTAAGAATGAAATAAATTATAGTGACCATAAGAAAAATTGATTTTCCCTTGCGTTCTTATTTGAAATGGAATTATTCTTAGGAATGGAACTTGGGATACTTTTTCGAGATTTTAGATTTTTCCGGACCCTGGTGGAAATTTGGCAGAAAGTAACAGTGTATACAAAGAATGTTTTAAGACAAATAAACCCCACGAGTAACGCAAGTCAGTCAATTTCAACCAGTTACGATGATCAAACTCAGGAACAATTAATTTTTGCGGATTTGCTGCACCAATAAATTATACATTGTATCTACCAGTATATACTCGTGTATAACGCGCTGTTTGAAGACCAGATTTTCAGGTCATAAAGTAGGGGTGCACGTTATACACAGGTAACACTTCTCTGCACTTAAAATGGGAACCTACGTCACGCCAGATTCACGCTTTTTGGGTTAATTAATGAGAAAAGCACAATAATTATTGATAATCCAGGTTATACATACATAATTATATGTATAGAACACCTAATTACTTCTATACATTTATAATCCCATGCTCTCCAATTATTCTGCATTTCATCAGCTGATTGCTGTAATTTTTGCAAAATCACAAGATGGTCTTCCTGCAAAACACACATCAAAAACAAAAAAAACATAGAATAAGCAAATTGAAATAATTTTATTTAATTAATGATTCTAGTATGTACGATTGACAATGTAAGTAATTTAAAACCCGTAGAATCTCGTATTTGAACTTAATCCTACCTGTCGCGTTTCCTGTTTCCAGATTTGTTTGTTAAATTTTTACGTTATTCCTTCTATTAAACAGTTTTAGAATGAGATAGGAAAGAGAGAACCAACACCCACTTTAAATCAAAACTATTTTATAGATCCCTTTTTGTCTGATTTAAAAGGATTGGCAACAGTGGCGCTGCGGTTTTCTACACGGCATCACTTTGCCCAACTTACTGTATGAAGTTGCTCCCATCTCAACTCAGTCGCTTTAATTATTGACGATGTCTCTCTTACAAGGGGAAGGCACTACTGACCTCCAACCAATTTGGCTGAAACTTCGTAGAGATAATGCCCATGACGTCCGATTAACTAAAATATATACATATCAGGGCCAATACTCAGCCGTTTTTATTTTATTAGTAAAAATAAGTTCATATTTTCCGAGCCATTACATAACTACCATACACGGTTACGTAATTCGTAAGAAGTGGCTCTTGCGTAGTGGGTAGCGCGCTCGGCTGAAAATGTCAAGACGTGTTGTTCGAGTCCATGTTCGGAAACTTTTTTTGATTTTTTCCCACATTTTCACTTTCATTATTTAAAGTATTTATTACCTAATTTTCTAATATTGCTTTAAGTTTAAATACCCATTTATTACTAAATAAAATTTCTAATCACAATGATAATATCTCTATGGGCAATGACAAATAAAACTCGTCCGGTTTGCGATAACATTAATTACATATTTAATGCATTCACTTTCTTTTTATTTTTTGCTGAACCCTCCTCCACCCCCGCCGTTCATTAGTGTTTCCCCTATATCGAGAACATTTCACGAATGCTTGTTCCCCGCAGTCGCATGTCAATGTTCGCAGGGATTCCGGAAAGATACTTGATTAACATTGAAAAAGATGCGTCTTTCGTCAGTCAATTTTGAAGCAAACCATGCATATTGAAGCAAACCATGCATATTGAAGCAAACCATGCATATTGAAGCATGTTCACATTCCTTGGGGCCGACAGCTGGTTATGTACCAACGCATGAATTTTCACCATGTCCTTCCTACTTGTGATCTCGCGTTGATTTTGCAGTAGGTAAGTTGCATTTTGCAACCGCCATTACAACACTACGGCCACATTCACTTTCGGGTACTTCTTTATCCGACATCAATCCATTTTTTCGGAGGAGCTTCATGCAGTAATGCATGGCGGTGTTCAACACGTCTTTCGCCGTTTCGTTGTCCAAAGGAGGAGACGTAAAAGATGTAACATTTTTGCTCGTTACAGGATTCCCCGCTGAAGATGTTGAAGCAGTATATTCCATTTTTGAAACAGCAAAAACAGCAGTATGTTAAAATTACACTTCGAAACACGCTAGATAACTTACAATGCTCTGATGAAAGAAGCAATACTGATATTGTAGCACTTGAAATCGCTCCTCTCCGATCCTTTTCTAAATGCTTACAATGTATTTATCGACAATGCCATGACTGTGAAACAATACATGCAAGACAATAAGTTTCTTTTCATTGTATATTCATGGGGAGGAGAAACTAATAAATCGCTTTACAATGAAAAATTTATTGACGAGGATAAACAACCGCTATGTCCGCTACAAATAATTCTTCAAAACTGCACATCAATATATTAAAAATATTAACTATTAAAAAATAAAAATATACTATTTTAGCGTTATTAAGAAATAAGCATTTAAATAGAGGAAAATGAAAAAAAGTTTCCGAACATGGACTCGAACAACACGTCTTGACATTTTTAGCCGAGCGCGCTACCCACTACGCAAGCGCCACTTCTTACGAATTACGTTACCGTGATGGTAGTTATGTAATGGCTCGGAAAATATGAACTTATTTTTACTAATAAAATAAAAACGGCTGAGTATTGGCCCTGATATGTATATATTTTCGTTAATCGGACGTCATGGACATTATCTCTACGAAGTTTCGGCCAAATCGGTTGGGGGTCAGTAGTGCCTTCCCCTTGTAAGTTAAGATTCCATTAGAAGCACCTGTTGGCATAGGTTTGTAAAAGTTTGAAAGGATTGAAAATATACGTTGGATTTGTTATAACTATTTTGATTTTTATTATTCCAGAGCTTGCGATTATACACTTGATACGTTTTCGTGTATGGTATATTCCAAAACATGGTATTGTACACAGTCCGACGTCACATTCTTTACATACATACAGTGAAGCCTCGATATATTGGACTAAAAGGAGGGGAAGGCCTGTTTGTTATATCCGAAGGAAACGTATGTGTTGCCTTAAATTGTTAAAATGCGCATGTTATGAAAGACAATGTTTTACTCCGCTATATATTTATACAAATTGTTAGAGCGCATGAAATAATAGCACAGAGTTTTCTAATTAATTTAGGAAAATAGGAATCGTATTAATTTTTATATTTTACTAGTAAAAGGTGCTTGCAGTGTGCTAGCAGGAGCATACTTTTATAAGAACATAATTAAGAATGAAATAAATTATAGTGACCATAAGAAAAATTGATTTTCCCTTGCGTTCTTATTTGAAATGGAATTATTCTTAGGAATGGAACTTGGGATACTTTTTCGAGATTTTAGATTTTTCCGGACCCTGGTGGAAATTTGGCAGAAAGTAACAGTGTATACAAAGAATGTTTTAAGACAAATAAACCCCACGAGTAACGCAAGTCAGTCAATTTCAACCAGTTACGATGATCAAACTCAGGAACAATTAATTTTTGCGGATTTGCTGCACCAATAAATTATACATTGTATCTACCAGTATATACTCGTGTATAACGCGCTGTTTGAAGACCAGATTTTCAGGTCATAAAGTAGGGGTGCACGTTATACACAGGTAACACTTCTCTGCACGTAAAATCGTAACCTACCTCGCACCAGATTCACGCTTTTTGGGTTAATTAATGAGAAAAGCACAATAATTATTGATAATCCAGGTTATACATACATAATTATATGTATAGAACACCTAATTACTTCTATACATTTATAATCCCATGCTCTCCAATTATTCTGCATTTCATCAGCTGATTGCTGTAATTTTTGCAAAATCACAAGATGGTCTTCCTGCAAAACACACATCAAAAACAAAAAAAACATAGAATAAGCAAATTGAAATAATTTTATTTAATTAATGATTCTAGTATGTACAATTGACAATGTAAGTAATTTAAAACCCGTAGAATCTCGTGTGTGAACTTAATCCTACCTGTCGCGTTTCCTGTTTCCAGATTTGTTTGTTAAATTTTTACGTTATTCCTTCTATTAAATAGTTTTAGAATGAGATAGGAAAGAGAGAACCAACATCCACTTTAAATCAAAACTATTTTATAGATCCCTTTTTGTCTGCTTTAAAAGGATTGGCAACAGTGGCGCTGCGGTTTTCTACGCGGCTTCACTTTGCCCAACTTACTGTATGAAGTTGCTCCCATCTCAACTCAGTCGCTTTAATTATTGACGATGTCTCTCTTAGACATAATATGGAGCTTATTGAATGTAATACACTTATGGACAAGTCCAAACGTTTTAAAATTCATATACCTATAAGAAAAAGTCGGGATTTTTTGGAATAAAGTACGAGTGTGCATTATACACAGCAGTTATACACTGGGACGCATCATACACTGGGACGCATCATACACGAGTATATACAGTAATTATATACATTATAATATGTATATATATGCATATATTGCGACGTATAAGTCGACCTTGAATTTTCAACTTGAAAATACTAGATTAGGTATATGTTCGCAGTATAAGTCGACCCCCTTTGTTTCACTTAAAAATACTTCTCATGAAATCGTTGCCAGGCAAAATCAAGGTCCTGTACAATCCAAGTTTTAACAAGATACAGAAATAAACATAGTAATAAAAAAATAGATGAATATTATTTCGGGTCCGTGCTATTCTTCTTGAGCCTTCCATTTGACAGTTGTTTTAATTTCAACCAATAAGAAACTGCTATTCTCAGAGAGCTTGACCAACTAAATAATGGTTCCTATGATTTGATTGATGTCGGCTGTTAATGATGCTATCAAATTTAACTGCACCTAGTTATCGCAATCAGTATCTACGGTGGTGAAATTCAATAAAGTATCGCATGTTGGCAGGCATGAGGATGGTTTTGATAATTACATTATTCCCCTTTTCAAAAAAGGAAATGTTTTTTTCGCATATTTTTTGATTATTTTTTTGTCTTTTTTCACGTATTTTTTTGTACTTGATTTATTTGCATATTCCACATATAATTATAACTTGCAATTAGTATGGTTAATTCCGATCGAAGAGTACCTCTTCTATCTCACTTACTTCTACAATATTACAATACTTCGGATGATGCAATTAAAAAAACATGGTAATTGTCCATAATAAACATTTCATAAATGTTGTATTAAAGAGTCGATATTTTAATAAACAATCAAGTAATGATTATAACATTCTAAGTTGTATTATTTATTTATAATTATAATATCATAATTATACGTGGAAGGTGCAAATAAATCAAGTACAAAAAGGTACGTGGAAAAGACAAAAAAATAATCACAAAAAATTGCGGAAAAAACAAAAATGTAATGAAGACATAATAATAATACAATTTTACTAGTTAAAATATATGTACATACTACTGAAAGAAAAAAAATGCTGCCAGCTGGGAATGAACCCCAGCCCATCCGACTACTAGACATTCATTCTGACCATTCAGCTATCGCTGCTTCTGTTTTGTAACCGTAAGGTTAATGGTATATGTTGCATCCATGCTTACACCTGAATTTAAATTGTTAATATCTTTTAAACAAGGGCCCATTGGCAAAAACGCAGAGAGATATAGGTGATGTTTTTGTTCTAGTTTCACCTCCTAAAAGGGTATTACGAATTTCAATATTAATGTTATGGCCTCCCCTTGTTAGTAAATGTTGATGTTATCCATCTGTGATTTAAAGTTTACAATTTTATATTCAGCATATAAATCAACTTTCAGTTTTTGGAAAATTTTTTTAAGCTGCAAAGGTCGACTTATATGCCATGATATACATTAGTTATAATGTTGCGATGTATTCATTAGGCCTTCCAAATAACGCACATGTGATAGGTCCGCATGAGACATTTTTAATAATGTATGTGTATCTGTAAATGTAATTACATGCAAGGTTATTTGTCAGGTGCGTTTCGCTTCCAGCATAAGCGCCTATTAGTATTAGTCTCCATCTGGTCTGTCCGCAAGTTTGTTATCTGCTTCTACCATGCAGATTTTCATGAAATTTGATATTAAGGACTTACAGTCAAAGATAATAAGGAAATCACGTAAATTAGTCACGTAAGCCAATCAGGGGTACCACTTTACTGGTGATAAAATATGAACTTTCCCTCACATCTCGTAAAGTATCGGTCATATCAAAATATTTATCAAGTAAAACTTGTAGAACTAATAAAGTAGGGTATTTCTTTTCCTGTACATTTTTATCTTAGGAGTCACCGTTTGTGAGAAAATCGAACAAGAGTCGTAATTTGAGTTGAACTTTGAAATTTTCTAGCATGGTTACTTCTTCATTGTTGCTAACGTAAACAATCTCACGGAAATATGTTTAATTTCCTTACATTTGCATATAATATTTTTAAATGGGAAGAAAATGGATTATTTATGATGAAGAAAAGAACTTTATAATGCTATTTCCCTTCCAAACACGTAAATAATTTGCCAAATACGCCAATGCACAAAACGCACCCATTTGTGATACGGTCTACACTTTCCTAACTTGTTTATATCTTAAAATCTCATTATAAATATTAGTATTATTTTAAACTCTTGTACTAATTTTTAAACGAAGTAATCAACTGATATTTTGTAATTATACAGTTTGCATAAGCACAACATTAAATTACCATAACTTTAATGTATGTTAGCAACAAATTGTTGACAACATATTTGTAGTGATTCTGAGATAAATACAGAGTTCATAAAATTATTTCTAACGAAGAATGTAAATTAAACTACAAAATATCCTTTTAAGATTTAGTCGCATTAAACGTTTATTAGGAAAATTACACTGTAATCGTTTTTGTGCATCATATCTTGGAGTAATTATTGGAATTTATTTTACAATGCTACACAAACATCTTTATATAGTTCTCTGGTGAATAAATTAAATTAAAATGGTATTGCAAAGTTCTTTGCTTATAAATAACTAGCAAATTTACCCAGCGTTGCTCAGGTTATGTTTTAAATCATCGTCACTTCAAATTATGGCAATAATTATGAACAAAAAATTATATCTATGCTTGAATTAAGTTTTATTTTGGAAATTTTTTCATATTTTAATTGATATAAATGAAAGTGTTGGAAAATATTTTGAGTATTCGTAATTAAAATTGACAATCAACGCAGTCGATTCATTTTGTGAGGTGACGCTTTTTGCCAGGTGGAGTTCGTTCTCTAAGCTTCCGGTAGAGAACGTGCATGTAGAGTACAGGTAGTTCCGCCTAATGTAGCAATTGAAAATTACCTGAAGTTACCTTACGCCTCAGTGATCGGAGGTAATATGTAGGGTGGAGGGGAACGAATTCCGTTAGAATAGAGGGGCATTGAAGGTGAGCGCGCTTCCTACAAAGGAAATCCCCGTGCACGCAGAGTAGAGAGGTGACTTCTTAAGTCAGTTACCATACGGTAGCTTTGCTTTACGCATGGACAGTTATATGCGGGATGCTCAAGAGTTCAAAATAAACATTCTTTAAAAATTCAGATAATACCAGGTTCCTAGAAAGGAGCGTCTGTCTCACACAACATTGTACGAGGGTTTCCCAGAAAGTAATGCACCACGTTTTGAAATTACTCACATTTAACGAATATGTGACAGATTTTGACTTTTATCGATAAGTTTCCTGGACAACGAATGTCATTGTTGAGGCTCGAGATTCATATTATTGCCTCGCGAGAGATAAGGGGGGGAACAGCAGAGGGAGGGAGGGGGATAAGGCATTGTCGAGTGCAATTTGTAACGTTTTAACAAAAGTATTGTCCACTTATTGTAACAAAGTATTATTCACTTGACATAAATTTATTTTAACAAAACTCTTTGCTTAGAGAATCATTCTAAGAGTCGGAGCGTTGAATTTCTGTGTGATTTTAATTCTCTTTTCTACTGTTTTTGTTTTTCGTTGCATTAATTCTTTTTGTTTGTTCATCTGTTGTTTGTCGTGTTGTATTAACCAAACCACGTCCAACACAGTGTAATGTGAGCAAATAAAGTAAGTGGTAAATGTTTTCACTTGTATAAATTGTGTAGTATCGAAAGTAAGATTGCGTAACCCGGCCGCTGTATGGGTTTGTTGTCTAACTAAGTAGGCTGTTATGAAGGTTAGCGTACGTAATAGTGTCTCATCGCACCGTCAAATGTCATGGATGTCTGTGTTGACCAGCATCATAGCTAACCCTAATATACAATAAACTTTGAAGCTTCTTTTTTTATTATAAAAAATTCTGTCAACATTTCAAATTTGAAATGCAGGCATCTCTAGTGGAATTATAAAATGTTATATTCTCCTATATTATTATTATTAATATAGCACTGACTATAATTAACCAAACCTTTTATACATTCATCAAGTTAAGGTGTTAATAATAATCGTACCAAATTTTAGTTATTCATATGTCTTATAGTTTATGGCGTGCAAAACAAACTTTTGCAAATATATATAGATTGTGGGAAGCTCATTCAATTCTATTTGGTATAATAATTATAGGATATTTATTTTGTCAATTTTGTAGTTATTGTTTTGATTCTCAGGTTGATCTCTATGTAAATATTAATGTTGTCTCTTGTTGGTCGAGTTATATTTTAGATTACTTAACAATTTCATGGCTGTTGTTTAAAATATCTTCATTAAATTATCGTAACGATAATTTTGGTAAACTCCGTATGAGATTTTGACTTATTCTAACACAAGCGTTACTGAAAAGGAATTCTTTAAATTTATTAACATAAATAACTCAATTGTATACAAATATTTAATGAAATACTTTAGTTTTTCGTGCACTCAATACTTTCATAAATTACAATCTGAAAATTCTTCAAATATAAGTTTTTAAATAAATATTTTGTAACGATAATGTATTGCTACTTACATTTTGTGCATTTATAATGTTAAAAAATATAATTATTGATAAATTTTTAATGATATGATTTGCTGATTTTTCTTTTAAATTTGCCAAATCGGCCATGAAAGTGTTAAGCTATTGATAAGGAGCAATGTGATTTGTTAATGATGAGTTGAGTCACGCAATGCAATTACTACTTAAATTTAATGTAAATTAACCTCAGATCATTTAATTTTATGCACTTACTGTACATTACCTGGAAATATAAGACAAACTTTGAGAATATGCTATATTTATTCATAAATAAAGTGTTTGCTTTGATTAAATGTTATATTTTGCATAATAGCTTTGAATCTGAACTTTAAATGAGCAAATATGTTTTTGATGTTGTAAATATAAACTTACCTCCATTAATGTTATATTTTTAAATCCAAGCAAGATAATTCTTAAAGACAAAATGTATTTAGTTCAATCTTTGTTGCTATAAAAATTAAATTATCAGAAGTAAATGTATAGTCTTTGAGTTTCTGTTATGCAATTAACGTTTTTAAAAAACAGTCAAGCGTCTAATTGAGGTTCATAGTGTAATTGAAATGCATTTTAAGCAAATTAATTTGGCAAATATAAAGAGGTTTAATTTTATAAACATTTGAAATAGGTATGCCATAAAATTTTAACATTGCATTTTTTGGAATTTATTTCTGACTTGGAATGGTTTATAAAAATGTTATTCTGGCATTTAAGTAACTCCAATTAAGCATTGCTTTGCGAGATTCATTATTTTTTGTCATTTATGCAAACATTGCTCCCATTTGGAATCAGTTGCGTGCATTCAATTTTGACCAATAAGAGACATTGTTAATTGTAATTAAGGTCATTGATAATGTGATATGTTTAAGTGTTTCCAGAACAAGCACTTGGAAAAATCGCTTGCCTCTGATAAAAATAGCTGCGACTGGGCTGTGAGAAAATTAATACATGCATTTCGACTTCAGAGCAGTTGTTGTCAGTGGCATTTCGCCACTGATGACGGCTGTTCTGTAGTCTAAATGCTTGTATTAATTTTTCCACAGCTCAGTCGCAGTTATTTTTATCTGAGGCAAGTAATTTCTTCAAGTGCTTGTTCAATAATTTAATTCAGCTGTAAAATGTGTTTGATGGTTTATTTTTTCATGTGATATATGTAGTTATGTCAACTGTTGAATAACAGTTGAAAATATTGTGTTATATGTAATTTGTCAGTTGTTCAATAGTTGAAATGTAGATAAATTGTCATAATGTTGAATAATTTGTTCAATAATCAGCAAAATTTGGCTGAATTTGTGGTCAAAAATGTCATTTTTAGGCTAAAAGTGTGCTAATTCTAGCAAAAATATACCTAAAAAAACCCCTTAAGTCCAACGATACCTAAAAGAGGCTCCGAGAAAAAGAAATTATTTCTATCTAAAAGGAGTCAACAGGTTTTGATCATAATAAAATGTCTTTATTGCAATGAAAATAATGTACAATGTATACATACAAGTTCAATAAAAATTTTACAATCTGAAATAATACATTTTCTCTACTTATTTTATCCTGGACTGAAAAGAAAACTGACTCTAGACAAAAGAAATGTTTGTTTACATTTTGGACAAGTCCTAATTTCAGAAATCTTTAAAGTCTTGGAGTTAAAAATTATTCCGTCCAAATTGTAAACACATTAATTTTTTTAACTTGTTTACAATTTGAACTTAGAATAATTTTTAACTCTTCGACTTAAAAGCTTTCTGAAATTAGGACAAAAAAATTAATTTGTTTACATTTTGGACAGAATAATTTCTGACTGACTTTAAAAAATTTCTGGACTTAAAATGCTCTGAATATTATCACAAATCAAAATTGCCATTTAAAAATTTTCATGAAGTGCAGAAAAAAATTTACAATTTAGCAAACACTACAATAAAAGTTAGACATTTTTACAAAGCACTTTGGCAAGGATAATATCATTTTAACAATTTCTATTGGTGACAAAGAGGAAAAATAGCACAGCAGCTTAGAAAAAAATATGAGACAAAATATATATATATACCCAAAAATGCTATTCTGGTTTGTTCAGATTTAAAAAAATGGCAGTAATTATACAGAATGAAAAAGCAATAGCTTATATACATTTAGACTTAAAAGAATTTACGATTTTTCGGAATAATATAAATAACACAACACTTTGGAAACCTATTTACAAGTAAATTGGATGTTGATGGAATTATTAAAATAACTTTAGTATACAGACTTGGAATTCTTTTTTCTGGATATTGACTTTAATTATGAATAAAAAAACCTTCACAATTTTTCTTAATTAAGAAATGTAACTCTCCACAAAGTTAAATCTTTTTCTAAATATTGCCTAGAATTAAGAACAATTAAATTACCATTTCCAATGAATGGCTTAATAATTGGAGATTATAAATTTTTCACAATGAAAATATTTTCCCTTACAAAGGCATTCAGTCGGATTTTCAATCAAAACTAACCGAAATTTCATTTACATTTTAAACTCTTTATCTGATTTTGATAACTTGAATAATGAATAGAATTTGTATTGCCTCAGAAATTTTTCTGCCTCGAATAAACCACAAAAAACCAAAAGAATATTTTCTGAATTAATTCAAGCATATTGTACATTTATCTCCAAATTTCTTTAAATTATTAAATTAAATCTGGAATTATTTAACCACGACAAAACCTCTTGGTAAAATTTTATATGTAAACACAAAACATCCTGATCCAAATAATCTTTTTTAAGGGCTGCTCCTATTTTAAGATTAAATTTAATTAATTACTTTCCAACATCCAATTTGCTGAACGATATTCACCATAGAAATGCATGACAAGTCTGCAAACATGAGCTAATACAGTGCTGCCTCAGAAGTCAATATGAAACCTTCGCATTTAATAAGTTTTCTAAGGTTTTTAAATATCTTCTGTAATTCATAAATAAATATTTACAATATTAGATTCTTATTAACAGAAGTGGAATTTGATGAAAAGTTAAAATTTATAGAAGTACGCTAATAAACTTTACAAACAAAATGGAATATGCCTTATAAAATCAAATTAGAGAAAGTTTTTAGAGTTGAAACTGAAAACCAACACCTTATATTCTCATAAATTTATAATCAATATTAAATGCATTTTATAAAAGTTGAGTTATCACAAAGCTTTTCAAGTTCAAAGAGAAAATTAATGCCTTATATTCTCAGAAATAAAATATTCTTACAGAAGGTACCAGTTAAAACTTTTTTTTCAGAGGTAGCGCTATATTTTTCATTTATTTACTTTAAGTGTAAATTGATTTAAAAATATTTTAAAGAGAAATTGAATTCTTGGGGTATCGTATAATCCGATCATAAATTTTGGCTTATTCTGAATTACGGGAAAAAAACAGCTCCTAAAAATTGGAATTCTTATTGTATCGTATTTATTTCAATTGGCTGAGCAGAAATCTATAATAATGCCAAATTTGAAGCATTTAGCCCATCTAAAAGTGCCTTATAATTTACAATCTCTTCTCCTAAATCTTCCGTAATATGCAGCCATATTATTATACAAGATATTTATCGCCTGATATATTGAACAAACCAGAATATAGCAACATATAGGTATAAAAACCTTCTCTCATCCCATGTGTGTAGCCGCCAGCACATAATCCGCTTTACTCTCGCACCCAGATGCATCAGTTCTTGTTTCAGCAAAGTAATACTCTTCGATTCATGGTTCCTTGATGCCTCACACCATCGCATTTTCACTCAGCATCAACTGTGAATGCCTAAAATAAAGAAGAAAAATGGTTGTGGTGAATTCAATTAAGAAATATAAACTAAAAAATCTAAATATTAAAGATTAATTTTCCCAAACAACACGAAAGAGCGCATCTCATTTACCAAGGTCTATTTAGAATCTTAAAATTTTAAATTCCTGACGAGTTTATTCAAATTATTATGTGAAAGATTTATTTGGCAATTAGTTTTAAAATTTTAACCTTCCATATGGTGTCGCTTAGCGTGTCGGCTTCCCGTTACAAAGTTCCTGGGTTCGATATCCACGAATGGAGGTTTTTCACAAAAAATTAATTAATTAATAACAAAAACTATCATTGGTGCCTGGCAGTAGGCAGCAGTACTGTCAGTTTGGTATCGAGCTAAAAACAAATTATGTTGGCTGGGTTTATATCCAATAGAGCTGTAGGAGTGATCGGGACGATTTGAATGACTACAGTACTGCGATCTGCGATGTGGAAAGCAACAGGGAAACTGCCACATTACAATTCCTTAGTAACGATTATATGGTTGGACAAAACGAGTTCTTTCGAGGTAAAATAATCCCCCAATAGGATCTCCGGGCAGGGACTGCCTTGAGGAAAGCATGTGTCGAAGATAACTTATGCATAGGTACTTGGAATGTAAAAACCATGAGGATGGCAGAAAAGATAAAGAACCTGAAAGAAGAAATGAAAAGAAATAGGATTGACATCACAGGGCTGAGCGAAGCTAGATGGGAAGGAGAAGGACAGTTCGACTCGGAAGAATACATTAGGGAACTATACAACAAGCAGGCAGGATCGGCACAAATGGAACTGGAAGAAGAGAATTGCATTGAAGAAGATTGGGACTAAGTATTATGAAAAGCGAAGCATAAAAGGCAATACTGGAATTAAAGAAAGGCAGCGATGGAATACCGGCAGAGGTACTTAAAAGTCATGGGATTGGAAGGACAAAGTGATTACGAAACTAATTAACAAGATTTACAACTCGGGAGAGAGGCCTCAGGATTTCCTAGATGTAATAATGATCCCTCTAAAGAAGAAGCCAACGGCAATGCAGTCTAAGGACTACAGAACGATATCCCTACTGTCACACACTTTGAAGATCACCACGAGTATTCTTAATAAAAGACTAGAGAAAAAGGCCGAAGAAATGCTAGGGGAAGATCAATTCCGCTTCAGAATAGGATGAGGAACCAGAGATGCTATCGGTGTAGTGAGAATCATATCAGAAAGGGCAACAGAGTACAGCCAAGATTGCTCCTATGTTTCGTCGACTGGCAGAAGGCCTTCGATAGAGTAAACTGGGTACTGCTGATGAGGATATTAAAGGATATAGGTGTACACTGGAAAGACAGGAGACTGATCAGGAATCTATATGTGAATCAAGTTGTAAAGAAAACTGCAGAAAATAGTAGTATATGGAGAACCAAGTTTAACCATGAATAATCACGAACCTGTCTACGGACAGACTACCTATGATGATGATGGCCTCAACTGATAAACCAAATAAAGAATTGATTTTTTTAATAGAAAATAAAGCGTAAATTATCAGGGGAAATAAAGCAATCGCGTTATATAACAATTGAAAGTTAAAATGAACCGAATCAAATATTTATAATTCAAACAAACTCTTTATAAGTTTAATAATAAATTGCATGGCAAAGTAAATATACTCAATAGCCAATTACGAGATATCAATGTTAATAATAATAATAATTTATTTAACACAAACAGTTTCCTCCAATTACATGTGTTGTAATATATTTTTAACAAGCACAAACGACCATGCCCTCGGCATTGGGAGCTAGACACACTAACCACTCCTCTATTTTTCACAACGAAAATATTTTCCTTTACATATAGGCATTCAGTTCGGATTTTCAATCAAAGCTCTAAAAACTAACCGAAATTTCATTTGCATTTTAAACTCTTTATCTGATTTTGATAACTTGAATAATGAATAGATTTGTATTGCCTCAGAAATTTTTCTGCCTCGAATAAACCACAAAAAAACCCAAAGAATATTTTCTGAATTAATTCAAGCATATCGTACATTTATCTCCAAATTTCTTTAAATTATTAAATTAAATCTGGAATTATTTAACCACGACAAAACCTCTTGGTAAAATTTTATATGTAGAACACAAAACATCCTGATCCAAATAATCTTTTTAAAGGGCTGCTCCTATTTTAAGATTAAATTTAATTAATTACTTTCCAATATCCAATTTGCTGAACGATATTCACCATAGAAATGTATGATGTCTGCAAACATGAGCTAATACAGTGCTGTTTCAGAAGTCAACACAAAAACTTGGCATTTAATAAGTTTTCAAGTTCAAACAGAAAATTGATGCCTTATATTCTCAGAAATAAAATATTCTTACGGACAATACCAGACAAAACATTCTTTTTCAGGGGTGGCGATATATTTTTAATTTATTTACTTTACGTGTAAATTGATTAATAAATATTTTTAAAAGAAATCAAATTGTTTGTGTGTAGTTTAATCCGACCATAAATTTCGGCTTATTCTGAATGATAGGAGAAAAACAGCTCCTAAAAATTGGAATTCTTATTGTATTGTATTCATTTCAATTGGTTGTGAGCAGAAATCTATAATGCCAAATGTGAAGTCTCTAGCTCATCAAAAAGTGCCTTATAATTTAATCTCTCCTCCTAAATCCTCCGTAAGATGCAGCTATATATTATACAAGATATTTATCGCCTGATATACTGAACAAACAAGAATATAACAACATATAGGTATAAAAACTCTCATACCGTATGCATAGCCTCCAGCTCAGATTCCTCTTTACTCTTGCACCCAGATGAATCAATTCTCGTTTCATCAAAGCAGTACTCTTCGATTCATGGTTCCTCTACAGCTCAGCATCAACTGCTACTACCTACAATGAAGAGGAAAAAATGGTTGTGGTGAACTCAATAAAGAAATATAATCTAAAATTATAAATATAAAAGATTAATTTGCTTAAACAATATGAAAGAGAACATCTTATTGATAGAGCCCTATTTTAGAATTGTAAAATTTTAAATTCTTTAAGAGTTTATTCATATTATTATGCGAAGATTTATTTGACAATTAGTTTTTAAATTTTAACCTTCCATATTGCCTCAACTAATAAACCAAGTAAACGATTTTTTATAGAAAATGAAGCGTATGCTGCAGAAACATGGACACTTAAGGAAAAATGATATTAAATACTTGGAAAGCTTCGAAATGTGAACATGGAGAAGAATGCTGACGATAAAAATGGACAGATAGGGTAGAAAATGAGGAAGTACTACGAAGAATATGAGAGAAGCGAACGATTATACAGAATATCAAAAAAGGATTGGGCATTACCTGAGGAAAGAGTGCACGATTAAAGAAGTGCTAGAAGGAAAACTGGATGGAAAAAGAGAAAGAGGTAAGAAAAGGTTTCAGCTAGTAGACGACTTGAAAGAGAAAGAGACCTATCAAGTCATGAAGAAAACTGCAGAAAATAAGAGTATATGGAGAACCAAGTTTAACCATAAATAATCACGGACCTGTCTATGGACAGACTATCTATGATGATGATGATTGTTGACTAATCAACCAAATAAAGAATTGTTTTATGTCGATTCTTCTAGTCTTTTTGCACTTACTATTAAGCTCTCGAACTGTGAGAAACTATCTGTAATTGAATAGAAACTTTCACAGCTTATGATAGAATACAAAGGGCAGGTAATGTGTATATTGACATTTGCAACATCCTTATATGAGATAAAAGGAAACTGAAATTTTCATGTACAAACAAATGTGGTATGTTTCAAAGCATTAATTTAACTCCATATATGACAGCAATTCCTAAAATGCATTTATTCCTGCTAATTGTCGTAATGTGATTAATTTGCATTTATAATTTCCACTGTGAAATATTTCTGTATTTTTATTCCTTGACCTTTTATAAAGAAATTAATAAAATGTTCGTGATTACCTTATAAGAAAAACCGAGTCCACCTTTGCAATTATGTCAAGAATAACTAACTTAATGTGGGAGTATAATGGCACTATTTGTTCGATGGTACAATTTTAAATGCTTAAATGAGGTGGTTTTCCAATTCTTTAAGAAATGTCATGAACCTTGCAGGTTTTTTTATCTTTCTGGTAATCTATGATTATTCATACCGATGAATGTCTTTATGTGCAGGTGGTTGGAATGGCTTTCATTCTCGCATATCCGAGATGCATATGAGCGTGGGGGTGTGCAAGCAGTGGTTCATAGAAATAATTCTGCGCACCAAGTTACCAACAAAGGAAATGACAATTGCAGGTAAGACATACATAAGTCTATGCATTGGAGTATGTCTAGGCTGTTTAAAGCATTTCAGACCATTTTCTGACCCCTTGAAAAATTTTAATGCAACAATTTTTTCGTAGATGAGCCAAATTTGTTAGAAGCTTCTATGACGATGGCCTCTAAATCACATACATAACGTGTAATTACTACCTATCTTCATAAAAATAGCAAATTGAAATATTTTAGATACCAAAGAAGGGAGTTTGACTACTTTGGTATCTAAAATATTTCAATTTGCTATTTTTATGAAGATAGGTAGTAATTACACGTTATGTATGTGATTTAGAGGCCATCGTCATAGAAGCTTCTAACAAATTTGGCTCATCTACGAAAAAATTGTTGCATTAAAATTTTTCAAGGGGTCAGAAAATGGTCTGAAATGCTTTAACCAGCCTAGACATACTCCAATGCATAGACTTATGTATGTCTTACCTGCAATTATCATTTCCTTTGTTGGTAACTTGGTGCGCAGAATTATTTCTATAGGGCAGCGTTTCCCAATTTAATGTTGCTACGGAACCCTTGCAACTCGAAAGAGAAGCTGCAGAACCCAAACAGCTATTTTGTTTATAAGGTGAAAATCAAAGCACAAGTAAGTACAGATAATAATAAAGATAGGTCATGTGATCAACATTTCGTCTATTTTCATATATTTAAAGATAAAAATCGTTTATATGAACGGCATGTAGTCGATTTCTGTATTTTGTTTTTGTTGTTGTGTATTTCGAGAACCCAGTTTCGCATAAGTACGTGCCCGCGAATGGTAATAACTCTATAATTGCCCGTCTTGATAAGTCTGAATATTCATGATATAAGCTGCCCCAAAATGTAATCAGAGAAACTTCTTTAAAAGTTTGTATTAAATGGACATTGAAGTGATTTCGATTAAATTTTCATAATCTACTGCAGATAATCCTGGTTTTCGGTTATACTGAATGGAATTCGAATACATTGTTGTCATTGATGTTTGGAAAATACTTCCTGATGTTGGTGTATAAATTGCGAAGATGATCTACAATGTTGCTCTGAATGTCTTCTTCAAGTTTGCATTTGTTTTCTTCAAGGAAATCATTGAATGTTACGATGCTTTATTTGATGAGTAAGGTAAGCAAAATTTATATTTTTCTTGTGTAACTTTACATTTCTAATGTGTTATGATCGGAATATAGTGAAGTAGTTGTCAAGCATCTTCCTATCAAGGTGGCAGTTGGAGAAGATGTCGCCTATGCTGCTCCAGGAAAGCAGAAAAAAGAACAAAATATACTTGTTCTTCAAGTGTAGTACCACTTTGTCCCCACCCATGATTTCTTAAATTTCATGGAAAGTAAACTGCATTTTGTAAATGTAAAATTTTGTGTTTTGTATTGTGCACTGCATGCACAAAATGTGCTGCTGTATCTTCGTGCATAAATTAAGAGGACTCTTCCTGGTACCATGTTTGTTAAAATATTTTGCTATGTAAATGTGTAATTTAGATGTGTGTTCCAAGTTTAGGTAACTTTTAGGTAAAATAATTACTTTTTCAATTTCATTACTTTTGTAAAATATGTGCGGGATAGAGTTTTAGTATCATTGTGTGAAAAAATAAGAGGAACTCTCTTCCTGGTACCATGTTTGTACCCATATTTAGCTATGTAAATAAGGTGTGTTTCCAAGTTTAGGGAAACTTTAGATGAAATAAGTTTTTTCAATTATATTACTTTTGTAAAAAGGTGTGTGTTTATTGGGAAATATAGTTCCTGCATATTTTACTTTTAAGTTAGGCAAATAAAAAATATTTTTGATGTAAATATCCCTTCCTTCGTCAGTGTTACAGACAAAAATCACCACTTTATTTAAAAAATTCTAAGTTTCTATAATTTAAACTGGAAAGTGTTCAAGCTCGCAAAGTAAATTTTTATTAAAGTTTTTGAAAACGAATGTAATCTAATAATGCATTGTATAGTAAAAGTTATAAAATTTTTGCTTGGTATTAATAAAAATTCTAGATTTTGTAAATGTTATGAGTTTTACCTTCTGTGAACCTAAAAGCGTGCGCAAGATATTTGTATATGTGATTTGATCGAACGTTTAAATAAATATATTCATATTTCCATTGAATGCATTGTATATTAAAAGTTATAAAATTTTTGCTTGGTATTGATAAAATTTCTACATTATGTGAATGTTATGATTTTTACCTCCTGTGAACTTAAAAGCGTGTGCAAGATATTTGTATATGTGATTTCACCAAAATTTTAAATAAATAAATTTATTCATATTTCCATTGTATTATATTCATTGTTTATAATGAATTCCCTCGGATTTATTTTAGTGTATATTTCATTGACTCTAATGATCGTCTCTGGAGAATTATTACAAAACTAAAAAATAAAATTTCCCATTATAAATTTCAAAACTTCTCGTTCTTATACAGTTTCCTCCAATTACATGTGTTGTAATATATTTTTAACAAGCACAAACGACCATGCCCTCGGCATTGGGAGCTAGACACACTAACCACTCCTCTATTTTTCACAACGAAAATATTTTCCTTTACATATAGGCATTCAGTTCGGATTTTCAATCCAAGCTCTAAAAACTAACCGAAATTTCATTTGCATTTTAAACTCTTTATCTGATTTTGATAACTTGAATAATGAATAGAATTTGTATTGCCTCAGAAATTTTTCTGCCTCGAATAAACCACAAAAAAACCCAAAGAATATTTTCTGAATTAATTCAAGCATATCGTACATTTATCTCCAAATTTCTTTAAATTATTAAATTAAATCTGGAATTATTTAACCACGACAAAACCTCTTGGTAAAATTTTATATGTAGAACACAAAACATCCTGATCCAAATAATCTTTTTAAAGGGCTGCTCCTATTTTAAGATTAAATTTAATTAATTACTTTCCAATATCCAATTTGCTGAACGATATTCACCATAGAAATGTATGATGTCTGCAAACATGAGCTAATACAGTGCTGTTTCAGAAGTCAACACAAAAACTTTCTGGTAGAATTCTAGCAGATTAAAAAAATGGCAATAATTATACAGAATGGAAAAGCAATAGCTTATATACATTTAGACAAAAGAATTTGCAACTGTTCTGAATAATATATAAATAACACAACACTTTGGAAACCCATTTACAAATAAATAATGTCTAGCAAATTGGATATTGATGGAATTATTAAAAGAACTTTAGTATACAGGATTGGAATTCTTTTTTCTGGACATTGACTTTAATTAAGAATAAAATAACCTTCATAATTTTTCTTAATTAAGAAATTTAACTCTCCACAAAGTTAAATCTTTTTCTAAATATCGCCTAGAATCAAGAACAATTAAATTACCATTTCCGATGCATGGGCTTAAATAATTGGAGAATATCAATTTTTCACAATGAAAATACTTTACATAGGCATTCAGTCCGGATTTTCAATCACAGCTCTCAAAACTAACTGAAATTTCATTTGCATTTTAAACTCTTTATCTGATTTTGATAACTTGAATAATGAACTGAATTTGTATTGCCTCAGAATTTTTTCTGCCTTGAATAAACAACAATAAAAACCCCAAAGAATATTTTCTGAATTAATCCAAGCAGATCCTACATTTATCTCCAAATTTCTTTAAATTATTAAATTAAATCTGGAATTATTTAACCACGACAAACCCTCTCGGTAAAATATTAAATGTAGAACACCAAAAATCCCGATACAAATAATCTTTTTTAAAGGCTGCTCCCATTTTAAGATTAAATTTAATTAATTACTTTCCAACATCCAATTTGCTGAACGATATTCACGTGACAAGTCTGCAAACATGAGCAAATACAGTGCTGTCTCAGAAGTCAACATGAAAACTTGGCATTTTATAAGTTTGCTGAAGTTTTTTAATTCAACAACTTCGGAAATTCGTAAATGACCTGTTACTACATTTGATTCTTATTAACAGAAGTGAATTTAACAAAAATTTAAAATTTATAGAAGTACGCTAATAAAATTTTACAAACAAAATGGAATATTCTTTATAAAATCAAATTAACCTTTATCCGCCGGATTTAAATACCCTCTGGCGGGGTCCCGCTGCCGGATTTAATTTTGGACATTTAAATATTTTGTGTACGTCTTTTGCAAAAATTGCATATCTCGTGAACTATTGGTGATAAAATGTTCAAATAAAAAGCATTTTGTGGTCAAACTATCAGAGAATTACATCGTTCTGCCTATTTATAGAAATAAAAATGGTTATATAACCCTAATAGACTAAATTACGATGCCGAAATAACTTATTGTTGATATAAATCAAAATAAAGTGCAAAAATACTGCATTTAGTCACTTTTTGGCAATGTGGTTCCTGCTCAGTCTGCAGCTGACACAACCCCAGTATTTACACTTCCCTATAGAGTCGAGCTAGTGTGGTATTCCTCGAAGCAGGGCTCAACACACAGTCCCACGTCACATGTCTTGCACCTATATTTCGTCCTTGAGTTATTGCTCTTTGAGGAACACACATGGCAACAGATAAGGGTCCCCGAAATGGGCCAATGCTTATTGTCCTTGGCCTCTAAGCACTTTATTTGCATTCCACTAGCACTAGGTCGCCCCCTTGAGAGAGTCTGGGAAGGAAGAGTTCTAGCGCCCTCTTCAACCATTTGCCGCACAAGGGACAGTCGGAATTGCCGATGTGAAAATGCGCCACCGCACGAGGGAAGGAGAATCCAACTATTTAGGATAGTTAGATCGACTAAATGAAAAAATAATTTCTTTGTCCATTTCCAAGTGCGGCGACCGATGGTGTAGCTGTTAGCCATCCTATCTCAACTAGTTATATAAAAATAAAGGAATCACTAAAAAATAAACAGACGAACAGCTACAGATATTTTGAACGCACAAGTCTACATCCGCTCTACTTCGTAGTCTGCAAATGAATGAACGTAGACGTAGTAAAACATAGGTATATGCATATATGTGGAAATGGAAGAAGAAAATAAGAAAGGGAAGGAAGCTTTGGGGTAGGGCTTAGTCCTGGGGTTCAGTTTATTGCATCTCTTTGGGTTGCAACGTAGTAAAACAGAAATGCGGAAAAGGAAGACTAACAAAGGGAAGGGACGTTTGGGGTTCAGCTAATTGCATCTCTTTGTGTTGCGAGAGAGTCTCACCTCAGCTGAGACGTACACTTTGAGTGAGGCACTCTCGATTGTTTGTTTACTCTCCCCTTCCCCAATACGCAAGACCTTCGGCCTTGGGAGAGCAGATGGAAAAGAAGGATGCCTCATCTTTCTTCTCTTCCAAAAATTTTGATTCTATGACAAAAACGACATCTGTGAGCAGCCTCGGAGCTAAGCGGGACACCGGTGTCCCTTTCGGCAGGCTTACCCAAAAATTTGCCGGGACACCGGTGTCCCTTTCAGCGGTTAAAGGTTAAAGAAAGTTTTCAGAGTACAAACCGAAAACCAACACCTTATATTCTTGTAAATTTATAATAAAAAAATAAATGCATTTTATAAAAAAGTTGAGTTATCAGAAAGTTTTTAAGTTCAAACAGAAAATTGATGCCCTACATTCTCAGAAATAAAATACTCTTACGGACGATACCAGACAAAACTTTTTTTTCAGACGTAGCACTATATTTTCCATTTACTTACTTTTAGTGTAAATTGATTAAACAATATTTTTAAAAGAAATCAAATTCTTGGGGAATCGTTTAATCCTATCGTAAATTTCTGCTTATTCTGAATGACAGGAAAAAAAAAACCTCCTAAAAATTGGAATTCTTATTGTATTGTATTTATTTCCATCGGTTGTGGGCAGAAATCTATAATAATGCCAAATGTGAAGCGTTTAGCTCATCTGAAAGGGCCTTATAACTTACAATCTCTCCTACATCCTCTGTAAGATGCAGCTACATATTATACAAGATATTTATCGCCTGATATATTGAACAAACCAGAATATAACAACATATAGGTATAAAAACCTTCTCTCATCCCATGTGTGTAGCCTCCAGCTCAGATTCCTCTTTACTCTCGCACCCAGGTGTATCAACTGTTGTCTCAGCAAAGCAGTACTCTTCGATTCATGGTTCCTCGACGCCTCAAACCATCGCATTTTCACTCAGCATCAACTGTGAATGCCTACAATGAAGAGGAAAAACAGTTGTGGTGAATTCAATAAAGAAATATTAACTAAAAAATCTAAATATTAAAGATTAATTTGCTTAAACAACATGAAAAAAGCACATCTCACTTATCAAGGTCTATTTAGAATCTTAAAATTTTAAATTCTTTACGAGTTTATTCAAATTATTATGTGAAAGATTTGTTTGACAATTAGTTTTAAAATTTTAACCTTCCATATGGTGTAGTGCTTAGCGTGTCGGCTTCCCGTTACAAAGTTGCGGGGTGCAATCCCCGCAAATGGAGGTTTTTTTACAAAAAATTAATTAATTAATTAATAATAAAAAACTATCATTGGTGTCTGGCAGTAGGCAGCAGTACTGTCGGTATGGTATAGAGATGAAAACAAATGATGTTGGTTGGGTATATATTCAATAGAACAGCAGGCATGATTTGAACGGCTACAGTACTGTGATGTGGAAAGCAAGAGGGAAACTACCACATTACATTTCCCTAATAATGATTATATTATATAATATTCCGGAGGTAAAATAGTCCCCCAATCAGATCTCTGGGTGTGGACTGCCTTGAGGAAAGCAACTGTCGAAGGTAACTTATGCAAAGATACTTGGAATTTAAAAACCACGAGGAAGGCAGAAAAGCTAGAGAACCTGAAAAATGAAATAGGATTGACGTCATAGGGCTGAGCGAAGTCGGATGGGAAGGAGAAGGGCAGTTCCGCTCGGAAGAATTCACGGTAGTTTACACTGGAGGAAATAGTGAGGCAAGGGGAGTAGCTCTGGTACTTAAAGATATGACGAATAGCGTGACAAAAATAACAGCAACGAACGATAGGTTGATGGCAATAAAGCTAAAAGTAGTCCCAGTTGACATGTTGATAATCCAGGTATATATGCCAACGTCCGCTCATGAAGAAGAATAAATCAGGGAGATGTATGAGCAAATGACTGACATTTATGAAGTAGAACTGCATAATAATGGGAGATTGGAACAACACAGTTGGAAAAGCCCAGGAGATAAAATGAGATGCCAAATAGATTACATCCTAGTAAAACAAAGATTCAGGAATAGCATAAAAAATGCTAAGACAGTGCCAGGAGCAAACATTGATTCAGATCACATCCTTCTAATATTCGATGTAACTACAAAGCTGAAACAAATAAGGAAAACGAGAAGAGAAAGACAGACTTGGGACCTAGAAAAACTGAAAGAAAGGCAGAATGCTTTCAGCATGAAGTCGGAAGGTCGCCTTAGAAATTTGGAAAACAAACCAAACACTGTGAATACAGACTGGGAAGAAATTAAAGCCAGCATCAAAGACACCTTGAATAAAGAGATTGGGAAACGAGAGAAGAAAATCAGAAACCCATGGATCACTAAGGAAATGCTGAAGAAAACGGATGAGAGAAAAAAATGGAAAAAAACATTAACAGTGAAGAAGGTAGAGCCAACTATAGACGCACAAACAATGAGTCGAGAAGGGTAACAGATAAAGCTAGGAAAATTTGAATAAAAGGAAAACGTGAGGAAATACAACTGAGAAGTTAGGACGGTACGATATGATGTACGCTAGGGCACTGGAGTTAGAAGATAAGAAGTCTAATGAGATTCGTGGTAAAGCAATTATGAACGCAGATGGAAAAATAGTCGCAGAACCAAAGGATGTAGCACATGTATGAGAAGTATACATTAAGGAACTATACAGCAAGCAGGCAGGATCAACACAAATAGAACGGAAGAAGAGGATAACATTGAAGAAGACAAACTTGGGAACAAGTAATATGGAATGCGAAGTAGAAAAGGCAATTCTGGAACTGGATAAAGGGAAAGCTAAAGGCAGCGACGGAATACAGGCAGAGGTACTTAAAGTCACGGGATCGGAAGGACTAAAAGTGATTACGAAACTAATTAACAAGATTTACGACTCGGGAAAGAGGCCTCAGGATTTTCTAGATGTAAAAATGATTCCTCTAACGAAGAAGCCAAAGGCAATGCAGTGTAAAGACTACAGAACGCTACTGTCACACACTTCAAAGATCATCATGAGGATTCTTAATAAAAGGCTAGAGAAAAAGGCCGAAGAAATGCTAGGGGAAGATCAATTGTTTCAGGAAAGGACGAGGAACCAGAGATGCTATCGGTGTAATGTGAATCATATCAGAAAGGGCAATAGAGTACGGCCAAGATTGCTACGTATGTTTCATCGACTGGCAGAAGGCCTTCGATAGAGTAAATCGGGTACTGCTGATGAGGATATTAAAGGATATAGGTGTAGACTGGAAAGACAGGAGACTGATCGGGAATCTATACGTAAATCAAGTGGTAAAAGTCAGGTTGGAGAATGCAGACACCAGTGGAGTAAATATTGGTAGATAAGTAAGACAGGGCTACTGTGTATCGCCCATTCTATTCAATATATATGGAGAGAGACTATGCAGGAAGCGTTAGAAGGCATGGGAGATTTCAAAATCAGAGGAAGGATTATAAGAACAGTGAAATACGCGGACGATCAAGTACTCCAGAAAATGATAAATAGACTAGTGATAACAGGTAGGAAATATGGAAATTAATACAGAGGTTTAACTACTGACAAGTATTAAATATTATCTGTTAATAATTTCAAGTGTAACAGCAATATTCATTTTAATTTATGATGTAAAATCAACTAAACTGATCAATTAACTTGATAAAAATCATTCCACGTACTCTTAATTGGAAATTATCGACAAATCACAGCATTTATTATAATGTCTATATCTATAATACAACCTAAAACCATTGTCATATTGGATAAAATTACAGTCTGTTTTTACCTTTAAAAACGATCAAAGAACATGAATTCAGAATGGAACTTTAAGCCAAAGAATAGTAAGAAAATATTTCTAATCTTCCTAAAGCTTGCATTGCGACAAGACTGCACTTAAAGAGGTAAAAACTGACGTTATCGCTTCTGACTTCATCTCACTTCTTTATTCACTGTCTTTAATACTTTATAAATAACAGGATAATAAGATAAAAATCATTATATTAATGCTATGAAATATGTTTCACATTTTAAAAAGCATTGGACCTCCTGTCGCACACCAGTTCCACCAAAAATAAAATCCGCTTGTCATAGTAATAAATGGCATAACACATGACATACACCCCGCAAACATCAGCCTTCTATCTCTTACAGTTAAATTTCTGTTTTGATTTGATTGATTGAACATTTATAAAATAAAATGCACTAAAATAGTATTTGAAGAAATTTTGTACAATTTTTGGATGCTCAACTGATGATTAGCCAACCACCGATGGAAATAAACAGAATAAAAATTTGCATGTATTCCAAGAATTCGACTAACTTTGACTAATAAATCTTTTTCCTTAAAATATTTCCTTGATTGCTTCAACAATTTCCGTTCAGACAGCCTTTTCCAAAGTATTTTAATAATTTTGGATTGTCTCAAACAGTCTCCATAATTTCAACATTAAATAGTTTACACATCACCAAAGAGCAAATCCAATAAACATTTCACATTACACTGTCGCTACAAAACTAATATTTTTGTTTCTATGAAATTCTCATATTTTTAATTGATTTACGTTGAATTGGAAGTCAGTAGACTGAAAAGTATAAGTTCTCCGGCTCAAAGTATTTCATAAAATATGCCAAAAATTGAAGCGTTGATAACACTTATGTTAACGATAATTAGCAAATCTTTGAAGGTCTAAATTATAAAATCAATTTTATTCTATCAACGAAATATCCACTTAAAAGATGTTGAGATTTATCACTTTCCGATATACGCTGATGTTACTACATTTTCACCATTAATAGATGAATAACTAGCACAATAAGTATTGAACATATAGTAAAAAACAAATGCATGGTCACACGACTAAATTTCTCCTAGCTATTCACTCAAATAGGTCGATAATGCTCACTGGGAACTTCTTGAGGTAACAGCCAACAAAAGTATCACAAAACAGCCAATATGTTAAATGAAATAGGCAAACTACTTAAAGAAACACGGAATATACTCACTGTTATTATTTCTTGTTATCACACACAGGAGAATATAACAGCTCAGTCCTGTGACGTCTTCTGCAAACATTACTATGAAACAAGAGAATCAAATCTTAAAGTATATACTGTAATTTCATGCTGAATAATATTCCTGATTACATTATGTAATGTCTCTCGTGCTAAATCACTGAGGTAACATTGGAATCTTTTCTATTGTAACTCAAATTCAAAGATATGTAATGAAATTAAAAACTTATATCACTTAAGTTGCTTGGTTAAGCTCAATACTTATTTCAAAACCACCTGACTACCATATATTGATTACGGAAATGAATATCAACTAAATAAATCATTGATTTGAATGAATTTTTCGGTAAAGGGTTTCCAACATTTAATAAGTCTAGACAGGAGTTTGCCCGAAAATTGAATACATACTTGGGAAGAAACCTTGTCAATATACTTTCAATTATTCATTAAAATAAAATCCTTCGTCATAGTAATAAATGGCATAACCACATTTCAGACTTCTATCTCTTACAGTTTAATTGCTATTTTGATTTGATTGATTGAATATTTATAAAATAAAATGCACTAAAATAGTATCTGAATAAATCCTGTACAATTTTTGCATGCTCAACTGATGATTAGCCAACTTTCCTCAAAATGTCTCCATAATTTCAACATTAGTTTACACCTCACCAAAGAGTTAAAAGTCAATGAACATTTCACGTTACACTGTCACTACAAAGTAATAATTTTATTTCTATGAAATCATCTCGTGTTTATAGAGCATACTTAATTGATTTATGCTGAAATGGATGTCAGTAGATTGAAAAGTAAAATTTCCCAGGTACAAAGTATTTCATAATATATGCCAAAAATTGAAGCATTGATAACACTTATGTTAACGATAATTAACAAATCTTCGAAAGTCGAAATTATAAAATCAATTTTATTCTCTCGATGAAATATTCACTTAAAATAAATTGAGATTTATCACTTTCCAATGTAAGCTTAGGTTACTACACTTTCACCATTAATAGATGGAAAAATTAGTACAATAAGTACTGCACATATATAGACGCAATTAAAACACATGCGTGGTTACACGACTAAATTTATCCTATCTATTCAGTAAAATTTGTCGATAATTCTCACTGGAAACTTCTTCAGGTAACGGCCAATATAAATGCAATTGGCAAACTACTTAAAAGATTGTACTTACCGTTAATATGTATTTCTTGATATCACACAAGGGAACATGACAGCTCAGTTCTGTGACGTCTTCTGCAAACATTCCTCTGAAACAAGAGAATGAAATCTTAAAATATGTACTGTATTTTAATTCTGAATATTATTTCTGATAACCTGATTACATTATGTAATGTCTCCCGTGCTAAATCACTCCGATAATAATATCCGAAAATATTGTATTGTAACTCAAATTCCAAGATCTGTAAAATATAAAACTTATATCCCTTAAGTTGCCAAGCTAAGCTTAATACTTATTTCAAAACCATGACACTAGTATGTATTGATTACGTAATTAATATCATTTCAATAAATGAAATGCAGCATTGCTTTGAATGAATTTCTCGATAATGGTTGCCAAAATTAAATACAGCTACACGCGGAGAATTCTGTCTGAAAACTGAATACTTAGGAGAAAACCTTATCAATATATTTTCAGTTACTCATTAAAATATTATTATTTAATCAAACATACGCTTTAACGAGATTAAAATACACGAAAATTATATGGATTACCTCGGAAACTCATATCAAACTCCCACCGTTGGCCACTCTGATCATAGGCTATCACCGTATACATATATCATTTCTAAAAATCAAAATTGTCCAAGACAATAGAAATTTCACCACCTGTCCTATGTGATAGAAAACGAACCTTTACCTTCAAACTATACGCTTACACAACCACTCGACAAATTAATAACCATATTCATGTCTCAACTTGATTCAAGTCCACCCGAAATACACGTGGTTAACTTTCAACACGAAAAATAATTGCATAGAACCACATATCTTATGTAAAGGTCTCTCCTAATTAATGTAAAGATTATGCCGACATTAAATTCAATGAAGAGATTAACCATTTCGTTTAATTAAGAAATAATTTCACAAAAGCTATGAACTACGGATCAGTAGAAATAATGACCTTGAGACATTGTACTGTAATATTAATGCGATAATGCTATCCCGTTCCGACAACAATTAAATTTTCGCTTAATTCTAACTAAAGCATTTAAAACCGACAATCAATCACAGTCACACGAAGTCGACGTAATCTCTTGCGAATTATGAACAGAAAGTTCCTTACCCGTTCACGCACCTACTCTTCCTGGACGTAGAATTATAATCGTCACAGCACACTAGAAATGTTCAAATAGTAGTATTGGACGTTATTATAACATTCTTACTAGCCAAAATTCCAATAACAATTTAACGAATAGTTAAACAATATTTGTGTAGAGTCTCGTGAAATGTATCCGAGTCAATACAATCTAAAAATATTTAAACTACTATCGAAATACCTGTAAAATTAATATTCGTAACGGAGAACGCCTTATCCTAATCACGAACGTCCATGCTCGTCTCGGACATCCTCGGCCGTCTCGGTTAAAACTGATTAGTTCCTTCCACTAACTATAAGAGGGCGCTAGTTTCCCTCTAGGATGTAGTGGCGCGAACACAGAGAACCGATATTTCGACAGGAAAATATCAAATAGCTCGTAGGTCTTATCAACTGCAGTCAGCATCGCGGTTTTCGACGTTACGTGCGGTTAAACTTACCTAAGCATAGATAAATGAATCGCCTCTGAAGGAATCGCTTGAGGCATAACGCGAGATTAATGAAATACTGAATCGGTTAATATGAAACGCGAAAAATAATCGGAAATAGGCATTTAAATAGGTATCGGTCGCACTTCCTCGTTCTAGGAGGATGTGGAGGTTTAAGTATGAAGGAAACGGTTTAGTGAAGACAACAAGAGGAGGAAAGTCACAGCGGGAGTGCATGACGTAAAGGTTACGGTAGGAGTGGGTACGGTTTAGGGATCTCCGAGGGTTGTATGCGAAACCCGAGGGAAGGAAGACACGTCAGCTATGCCGAGTAAAGAGAAAGATGCGAATTATGTATTCGTCAAATGGAATGTCTGGGCGGAATTGGGGGTGATGCAGGTTTGCTTTGGAACCCCTTCTCCTCTACAATTCAGAAAACCCCAGAGCACTATAAGGAATTGTAAAGTCAAGGCAACCTGTAATTTGGCGGTCAAGCACAAAATCCTTGGTTTACGGAATCGATTTTTTCTGACTGGTTTTTGAATATTTTTGCCCTTCAGTCAGTAAATAGCTAAAAGAAAATAGGTTTTTCGGCGCTAGAATACTAGAGTGTGTTTACGCCGGTTTGGTGGGTGATTTGGTGTGAATGGATGTGTGTGAGCGAATATGTAGGAGCGTGAGAGAGAGGTTGAGCGATAGGGTGTCCGTATGGGATTGAATGGGCGAGTGATTGAGAGGCGTATGTGTGTGCAGTGTCGCTACTAGAATATGGCGAAGATGCAGTGGCGGATCCATGAGGGGGGGGGCGATCGCCCCCCCCCCCCCCTTGGATAACCCCATTGCACTCCACTGGGCGCTTTCTTCAATTCATTCCGCGCAAAAATCCTCAATTATACGTCGCAGATTAGGTCTGTATAGCAAGGGAAAGGATTCTGATAGGAGTAGGGATTTTCAAAATATAGGGCAGTTGTAAGGGGCGGATTCGATAGGTGGAGGGACCCCCCCCCTCACCTCTTGAGAAGTTTCTGTATCCGCCCTTGCGAAGATGACATTTTGCCATATGCACCTCTTGCAAAAATGCACCAAACGTTCCCGAAAAAGTACCAAAAGTACATTTTCCTATAAATATTATTTTTAATTCTCAAACTTTATTTTAAATGTAATAAAACGCTACCATTCTTTGTTTGTACGTGTGTACATGTATTGTTTAATGTTATAGAGTATTATAGAAGGATTAAATTTTTTGCTTTTAATGCGACAGTTAACAAGCTAAACCTGTGTTCAACCGTACCTTGGAAGCAGCATTAAAAAAATTTATAAAATACTTGAATGTTGAATTGCTTCGAAATATTGACATGGAGAAAATGCTGAAGATAAACTAGACAGGCAGGATGAAAAGCGAGGAAATATAGAAGAAGGATTGAGGAGAGAGTATATGATTACAGACGTATTAGGTGGAAAACTTGATGGAAAAAGAGAAAGAGGTAGGAAAAGGTTTCAGCTGATAGACGACTTGAAAGGGAAAGGGAGCTATCAAGATATGAAGAAGACTGCGGACAATAGGAGTAGCTATATGGAGAACCAGGTTTAACCATGAATAATCACGAACAGACTACCTGTGATAATAGAAGAAAATTGAAAAATTATACATACAATAAAAAGAGCTGGATACCTGAAGAGAGAGAGAGAGGCATGGTTAAGGATGAGTTAGAAGGAAGAAAAGAAAGATGTAGGAAAGGGTTTCAGCTGATTTCAGCGATTTGATAAGGAAAGAGAGCTATCAAGAAAAGAAGATTTCGGAAAGGAGGAGTATTTGGAGAACCAAGTTTAACCAAGAATAATCTCGGACTTGTTTACCAACAGCCTACCGACGTTGATGGTTTTCTTGGATTGATTGTGTTTCTGAAGAATTTCTGTCATCATTTAATAGACCGCTGAAAGAAAAGGCTTGCCAAGTGTCACGCTGAAAGTTTACATTTCTAGTAATGTTTTCAGTTTTCAGTACATTAATGCTACTACTTACGCTTGTTCTGTATAAAAATATATAAAAATAATAGTTAATGCTAAATAATATAACCTGAAACCTATTTAAAAGGATTAGAATTTTTCTTATTAAATATAATGTATTTGGCACTATTTGTCGAGTTGAAATCCTGTTGGACAAAGCTGTTTTATATAGTACCGATCCTCATATTCGGTATCCCAAAACCCGGAAAGTTCAGAAAATCGGTTATTTTAAAAAGAGGCGCCTCGATCTTCGTTCTCGGGCAATTTTAGAAATATTAAAGATTGATAATGGGAAAACATGAATTTATTTCTCCTTGGGACGTTTTTCAATAATCACTCTTGGCTAAACTTTTACAATTGTGTGTCAGTAAAGCCATATTTTCGTTCAAAAAATGATGATTTTGGAGTGATTACATCTACAAATTTACTAATTTTATAATTAATTCACGAAGCCATAAAGGCTGCACCGCATTCGCACAAGAATTTAGTTCAAATGTTTACCGATGTGTGGCAGACACGCAAGATTTTTATTGCAATAGTGATGCGTATTATTCTTGCCATCAGTTTTGTTGTATATTCTCAGTAATAAAATTTCTAAGGGTATCTATAGTAATAACGTGCGATTTATGGAGCTCCAGTTTAATATTATTATTATTATTAGTATTACTAACTTTATGGAGTGTTTCTCTATTGTGAATCAGTTTTCAAATGACTTTTTAGTAAGTTTTTGCAAAATTTACTCGATACTTTAATACTTCTGGAGCTCCCATTATTCGGGGGCCCGGATGCCTCGCATCCACTGTATCCCTTCTTTGGCCGGCCCTGGACCTAAATACACTAAATTTGTAGTGTTGGAGAATCATTCAAAATGTTTTTTTTACCGCACTATAATGGGGCCCGATAGATAAAAATGTTTACAAGTAAGATTTTAAAAAAAAGTTAATCGTGCCAGATACGGACACTTCCAAAAAAGTCTGAACTTTATTTATTTAAAAATTTGGGGCACAGAACAGGAGGTCCTTACCGTCGTCAGCTTGTTCGTTGCCATTGTCCGAGATTACTAATACGTGACGCAAAATCTAGTATTTTCATACGGAATTGGTTTAAGAGAGGATCCTTGGGGCGATGTGGGAACCCAATAGAGGAAATGTGAGGAGAATATGAAGCGGGTTGAAGAATGGGAAAGCAGATAACTAGGAATGCAACCCTCGAATTTGATGTGACGTCAGTGACACTGCGGTACGAATTTGAAACCCTTGATCTGAACTAATTGAGGATGGAAATGCTTCCGATTGTTGTTTTTTTCGGATACCCCATCAGAAATAAATGCATAATATGCGAAGTTATTTAGGACAATGTAAATACGCGCTATAATGCTATACAGTAAATAGAATTAAAAACCCTGTAACATTTTATTCAAAATATAAATGGACGTTACCATGCACTAAATTTGATCGGAATATTCTTGCAGTTTAATCTCGAATTATTTTAAATATTTTATTCAGAGGTTATTTCACAAGGAAGATGAAAAATTAGTTAAAATTTATCCATAGCGTGTTTTACACACTAAAAATATCTTGAGTGTAGCTTTTAACGTCCGCGACTCAATCTATCCCCATCGGTGTTAGTGAACGTAATGTTAGATCAGAGTACAGGAGAAAATATGTCGAAATTATCGCTAGAACAGAGAAATACTACCGATCCTTTTTCCCAGACGCGATAAGACAATCCAACAGAGGAATTAGCTAGACTTCACTTGGTGTTGTGACACCCCCTGCCAAACGCTTCCAGCGGCTTGCAGGGTATTGATATAAATGTAAATGAATCCATCGTTTCAATAGAAAATACGCTATTCCTTTCCTATTGGCGACCGCATAGGCGAAGGGGATAAAAAAATAATGTATAAGGGTTACTTTTCATCCCTTTTCACAATTTATTTTTCTCCAACACACCCAGTCAATAAAGATGAATGTCGCGAAGAAAATTTTATTTTATAATATATCGGAACAGGACCGCGTCAACCCCGGTGCATATCCGCGCACTATCGTCATGTAAGCGCGCATAGCGATATTCATTCCGCCCACGGATGAAAAAAATTAGAAGAAACTACGCTTGTGTTCATGAAAAAAATCAACTTCGAGATTTCAACGGAAGTACACGTTTTGAGGTCCCTATAACACGTTTAGACTACTTTCGGAATTATGTCCGCGTGTGTGTGTGTGCATGTGTATATGATTGTGGGCGCTCTAACTCGAGAATTACTAGCCATATCGTTATCAAATTTCATATATAACACTTTAGCATGAGCATAAAGAACTAATTAGTTTTTGGACAATACAGGTTAACCGGAAGTGGAGGTTTATTCGAAACCCGATTCGGTTTTTGCGATATTTCTTCATTAAAACATCATTATTGTGTATATATATATATAATTCTTTACAAAGGTTATAGAGAATGTAATTTTCTATAACTTTCATTTGAAAGAATTTTCCATAGCAGTTATTGTTTAGGAATTATTTATAAATAATCGGTTTTTTTGGTTTCCGTCAAATATCTCCTTAAAAACGTCTTTATTAGTAATCTTCGTAAGGAAATTGTTTATAATTTTCAACGGCCAAGAAAATAAACATTGTTGCAATTTTTCCTATCATTATTTTTTTCGATTCACCTATGTATTAAATTTCAGCTCTCCAACTATTGTAGTTTGGGCCAGACATTAGTATCCTCCTATATCCTATATCCTCCTCTGTAAGAAGAGTGCTTATAGAATGATGTGGCATCCCCCACTTGTAAATTTACGAATGAGTTCCTATGGGGATGTTAAGACATTTATTTCCATTTATGCCAAGTGTATTTGTTTGTTAAATAACTTCCTATGGAGAAATTAAAATTATGAAAAAGTTGAATCTCCTGAAAATTCCAATTTATGGAAAATACTTCAAACAGTGTTTCACGGGAATAACTTGCTTTATTACCTCGCTGGAATTCAAAATTAAACATAATAAAGATTTTCATATAAACTGCTTGGAAAGAAAAAAGATCCGAAAGTAAATTTACACATCCCATTGCAGGTATTTCAAGAAATCTAGGGAGTATTTGCGACTTCAATCAAATCAATGAATATAGATTATTGAGGATTTCGGATGAATGATGTTAAATATAGAAGGTCAAAAACCTGCCTCTCTCATACGGCGACAAATACCCACACACAAAAGAATAATTCCGAAAAATTGGTTAATTATATTTAGTGAAGCATAAAGGATTCATTTCATTAATTCAAATTGCTTTGTTCACAAAAAAATACCAATAGTAGAATATATTTGTAGAATGAAAAATCGATTCTCCTTCAATATCCGTTTAAAGAAAAATACTCGAAACGAAAGATGCAGGAATAACATCCTCTATGACATGTATGTCCAACTGCTGGACGGTGCGTAAGAATCATTCTTTGGAAGCGTGAGTGCCACCCTTCTACGGCGTTGTTGGTCCGCTGTTGTCTGTTTACAGTTTGCTCATATACCTACACTCCATAATTCCAGAACAAACCTAGGAGGAATGGATCCTCTCATCCCCTGCCTTACCTTCCTCGTATATAAGTTATTTCCACATACGTTGCTAGATCCCCTAGTGTAGGGTCGAGGATTGCAAGCAAGTGGTCAAAAATATCAAGTACGTCCTCAACAGGGATAAACGGTAATGCCATCAGCTTCCGTATACCATTCCTAATAACGTCGTTATTATTGAATTGAGCTTTTAGACCTAATGCCATTACATGTTCTATATGGATTGACTAAAATGGAAGAGGCATTCATTAATGGTAGAATTGGGGAATGTTTTCCGCACTGCATTTATAGCACTTAATTCAAAATCAAGCATGAGCAGTTCTGGATTAAAATTATAATTTAAAAAGTCACAGTGTTGTTTGAGTTGTTAAAATATTTATGCATAAGAACCTTCGTTTTTCTTTTCGTTAGGCAATATACAAATGGAAATACACGCCCCTGCACCAAATCATGTATTGTATATAGCTGGAAAAATAGCTTAGGCGTTGTTTTGAAAATGCCATCCACATAGATCTGTGTGCTCCTGCACAACTGCTTGGGCCCCCACGCAACTCAAGTTTTGGAGCCCTTATTTATATAACGAGAAAAGGTTTTTAAAAAATTCAAAAATAAAATCTTTTTGCCTAATAAAATAGTGAAATACTAACCAAAGAATTGGATCCCTAAGATACAGAAGCTGCTTCTGCTATGCCCAGCTATGAGAACGTACCTTCAATGCTTCGTAGAGCTGCTGCTTAATATTGTCCTTGTCTACCAGATTCATTATCAGAATTGATCATCCTGGATGAATATACTACAAAATTCCTAGTCGATAGACACCAATGTCTGCAGTATTTCCTTCGGATTTCTTCCACACCCACTTTTCCCTTCCTCTTGTATTAGCCCCCCCCTAATTTTTCGCTTCATATTTGTAATTGTTATAAAATTCCTAGTCGATAGACACCAATGTCCGCTGTACTTCCTTCGGATTCCTTCCGCACCCCCTTTTCCCTCCCCCTCCTACTACACCCCCTCTATTTTCATTTTTTAGCTTCATATTCGTAATTGTTATAAAATTCCTAATCGATAGACGCCAATGTCCGCAGTATTTCCTTCGGATTGCTTCCGCACCTCCTTTTCCCTCCCACTCCTTCTACACCCCCTCCATTTTCATTTTTTAGCTTCATATTCGTAATTGTTATAAAATTTCTAGTCGATAGACACCAATGTCCGCAGTGTTTCCTTCGGATTGCTTCCGCACCTCCTTTTCCCTCCCACTCCTTTTACACCCCCTCCATTTTCATTTTTTAGCTTCATATTCGTAATTGTTATAAAATTCCTAGTCGATAGACACCAATGTCCGCAGTGTTTCCTTCGGATTGCTTCCGCTCCTCCTTTTCCCTCCAACTCCTTCTACACCCCCTCCATTTTCATTTTTTAGCTTCATATTCGTAATTGTTATAAAATTCCTAGTCGATAGACGCCAATGTCTGCAGTATTTCCTTCGGATTGCTTCCGCACCTCCTTTTCCCTCCCCCTCCTACTACACCCCCTCCATTTTCATTTTTTAGCTTCATATTCGTAATTGTTATAAAATTCCTAGTCGATAGACGCCAATGTCCGCAGTATTTCCTTCGGATTCCTTCCGCACCTCCTTTTCCCTCCCACTCCTACTACACCCCCTCCATTTTCAATTTTTTCGCCTTATATTCGTAATTGTTATAAAATTCCTAGTCGATCGATACCAATGTCCGCAGTGTTTCCTTCGGATTACTCCCTCTCCTTCAAACTCTCCTCCATCTTCAGGTTTGCCCTTCATATTTTTCATACTTCGAAATAAAGTCTCTGTGGACATATGCAAAAGTGGACAAAGAAAACAGTGGACGAAAAGGCTGTGGACATATACAAAAGTGGACAAAAAAAACAGTGGACGAAAAGGCTGTGGACATGTATAATAGTGGACATTAGGGCAGTGGACAAAAAGGCTGTGGACATAAACAAAAGTGGACATAAAGGCAGTGGACGAAAAGGCTGTGGACATATAAGAGTGGACATAAAGGCAGTGGACATAAAGACTGTGGACATATATTACGTTGGACGTAAAGACTCTGGACATAAGGGCAGTGGACATAAAGGCTGTGGACATAAAAGAGTGGACATAAAGGCAGTGGACATAAAGACTGTGGACATATCATCTGGGAACCATTAACTTATTTCATAGAAAAATGCATCCAAACGCAAGTTTAACGTAATTATATAGCCAAGAAAATGAGCAACCATGCCCTCAGCAGGATTCCTTTCGCATACTCTCCAAACCATGCCCACACTTGTATCACCTTCTCGTTCGCTATATTCCTAAATAATTCGTCCATTGATTCGTAGGCCAGTTTTTTTCCTCTGATTTTCAGGTGTGTTTAAACCTTCCCCATAAACTGTGGATTTTTCAAGACTATTGATAAGAGTGCCGTAACTAGGGTATGGCGAAGGTGGCAATTTCCATAGGCGCCGCCTTCAAAAGGCGCTAAACGCTCCCTCAAAACATTCGAAAAATAAGTATAAATTTAAGACTTTAATGTTAAAGACATCGTTAATAAAATGCTACCATTCTATTTTAAAACGCAAGAAAAATGATATTCTATCTAACTAAGGAGTTTCCTAAAAATCTGCCATAGGCGCCGTATCTCCCAGGTACGCCTCTGATTGATAATAATGGTTGCCTCACTTAGCGCACACGAAAAGTACGGTCGTAATTCATAACTGATTTACTACCTCCATGTCCCTCACTCAAGAGGCCATTTTCGAGAGATACGTTTTCGGAAATTGAAACTTTATTAAATGATATTATTGGTTCGCCCAATATCTAATGATGTAATGAACGTTTGCTGAGTCATTCTGTATGCAGCCGAAGACTGTCGTTTCTTGCGGACTGTGGAAATTGGTCGTATTACAATATGGTAATATGCTCGAGCTGAATTAAATATCATTCTAAGCCAAATAGTTGTAGTTTAAGTAACGCATATAACTTTTAACATTAACTGACGGGAAGGATTGACTATAAGATCACTACGCATAGGACATAAGCTGAAATGTTGGAAGAGGATTTTTGAAACGGGAAAATTCTGCCGGGAATCGAAGCATGTGTTAGGTACGCGTCGAAAAGAGGTGCAACCAAAATATTGTTTCTCTCCTAAATTTTTTTTAACAAAATGGGACTTATCCTAAAGAAAATAACTACTTGGCGCAGTGTTTCACAACCTGGGTGCTGTGAAGTGTTCTGAAGGGTGCTGCAAAAAATATTATTTTCCCATTTTTAGCCTCATTTTGCATCGCCGGCTTTCAAAAATGCAAACCAGACTTAAGACGACCTTCATTTCGTCACAAAGAACTTCGAAATGAAAGGAGATATGGAGTTAGGGGTTCAACATTAGCACGATTATTACTGATGGTGGATAGAGAGGGGTGCCGCCAAATCCTGAAAAGTCACTTAAGGGTGCCGCGACTCTAAAAAGGTAGGAAAACACTGACCTAGCATATTCATCGAAAGTTGTCATCAAATCTTTCGCGAAACAATTATGTGATCGATTGCATCCAACTGATAATGATCAGGGACAAGACGGATACAAGCAAAATGCAGGAAATGAAATCGATCCTTACAACGAATTGCGGCAAATGATTGATTCCGTAATATCTCGAAAACCAACATATTCTAAGAAAAATAAGTTTGAAAAGCGATAGAGAAAATAGAGGTAATCGGGCTGATAAGAAATTTTTATTGTTTTTAATTTTTATAGTTTTAAAGATAATTTTAAAATTAATGCGAGTAACCGGATATTACGTATCTTCAAAACTACTCGCCTACCCACGTCATGAATATTTCGAGTCATTTGGAATCCCTACTTCGTGTAATACGCATGCGCCACAGCTATTTCATATACTATACTATTTCATATACTACTTCATATACATACTGAGTCAATACAAACTTGGTCCAGTGCTGTTTGCGTAACGGTAGGACGTTTTTCCTTTGAATTACTTTGCAAACTTACTTACTTTTGCAGCTTATGGATATAAAAATAAGTTTTATGACTCATGATATCGACATGTTTACGGCTCAGCTGTTCTCAGTCTTCTTCTCCATGCAATAGTCTCTGGTCAATGCAATAGTAGTCCAACAAAGGTTTGTCCGCCCAAAGTGGGATTGAAGGAAGTGTGATGGTATTTGCCTTCATTTGAGGGAATCAGGAAGTTAAAATCGGTAGAACATCCCGCTGGGCTAAACAACGGATCCCTGTCTAGGAGATACATTGCGTACTAAAAATCTCCACTCACTTGTCTCATGACGAAGTAAAATCAATATCCATAAGCAACACTTTTATTTATGTAATGTGTAAACTGTGCAGTCGAACAGAAATTTAATTGAAATTAAAAGATAGATAAGGAAAAACTATTATGTGCTATCCATTTTTCAACTTTTCACTGGGAATTGTGAAAGTCAACATTAGCGAGCAATTTCACTGTGCTTATTTGACACTTGCTTTCAAAAAGACTGTAAATTACCTTTAAATATGTTAAACTCGTAAAAAAAATTAGCTAGGAATGCATCTCACCAATACTGTATTTACGCGAGTATAAGACGAGGTTTTTTGTTTTCCAATTTTAGCGCCTGAAAAAACTTGAGTCGTCTTTCATTCGCGTAGTAAGGAATAACTTCGCGTAAATCAATCGTATGTCGTAAAAGTGGATGACAATCGTTTTAAAGGATGACTCGGCGTCACTGGTTCCCTTCCGAGCTGCCATGAGCAACAGGAAAAACGATCGCGCGCGGTCGCTCGTCGGCCAAGGTATGCGCCGAGAAACAATCTCGCTGCGTCTATGGTTAAATAATGATGATGAATGGAGAAACCTAATAATCACAAAAAAACATTTTAAAAAGGAAAGTACTCACATACATGGTTTAGGGCAGGGATGGCGAACCTATGGCACGCAAGACGATTTTGGATGGCACGCCAACGAAAGGCGAAAACAAATCAAAGCATTTACTGTACTGATTTAGTGGCGCATAAACATTGTGTTATTTAGTTAACTATTGTATTTTATGGTTACAAATTTCACGAATTTAATTTAGTGGCCACGCAAGAAAAATCAAAGACTTTTTTGTGGCACGCAAGGCGGAAAAGATTCTACAATTTCATCAATATTGGCACTCGGGCAACAGAAGGTTCTCCATCCTTGGTTTAGGGGAATTTACTCAACGGCGGATACCAAACACACAAGCAATCTCACACACTCCGTGTTTAGGAGGAATTACTCCAACGCCAGGGATCCTTTTTTGGCTCACACACGCAAAAATACACATCAGACGAAAACCACACACGAGTACTTCCTTTCAAAAGAAATTCCAATGTACGTATTTCGGAATCAACGATTCCATGGACCATGGAAAGACAAACGTTAATTTTTCTTGTGTGTTTATCTAATTTAATTTTCCTTATTTATCAGTAAATAAGTCGTAGATAAGCGAGTCAATGTTGAAACGTATGTAAGTAAGCAGAACAATATAATTTCACTTACTTTCGCTTCATAAAACGGACAAATTTCACAGCAATGTTTTCATGGTCTAATGCAGGGGTATCAAACTCAAATCGTACGCTGGGCAAAAACAAAATAATTACACTTCAAAAGGACTAAAAACATTTTTAAATCTTTAAATTTAAAAAAATTCTTCGACACTGAGCATAAAATGAACACGCGGGCCGCGAGTTTGAGACCCCTGGTCTAATGTAATTAAAACGGCAAGCAGCGTACCACGCGTTCATTTTAAACAAAAATTGACATCGAACAACAATGCCAGAAATTTTTTTATCTCATCACAAAAATAAATTTATCTAAGCCAACATTTGACCTAAAATATGTTATTGTCTTCAGCTTTTGTTTGTGAAGCTGTAATAGCTAAAGAAGTCTATAGCAGAAGGAATTGGATTAAACCTTAAAGAATATTCCTGAAGAATTAAAATAAGGTTTCGTTTTCGCTGTATTTAAGGAACGTTTATTACTCTTATTTTTATTAATAAAAAGATAGCGCAGCTACTATGCAAGGTAGCACATCTGCCTATATTTGGTAGCTTCGCCGCCAATCCTTTGGGGTTGGGCCGTGGAACGGCCAGGGGCGGGACCCCTAGTTTTAATAATTGTAATTATGACTTTAATGCGAAAATTGTAATAATTGACTATAATCAAAGACTAAATTTGTGAAAATTAGTGGTTTAAATATTTTTCTTAAATGCTGAGTTTAAAAAAGGGAGGGTCGTCTTATATTCGGGTAAATACAGTATTACACGTACTTTAATGGGAAATCAATTTACAATTAGCTTAGCATATTTCAGGATCATGTACACTCTACTAAATTAAGGATAAGTGTATATACATTAAAAAAATTCATTTTGCAAACAAAATTTTCGGACATTTTCTTTAATATTCCAACATTAATAGTTAGCATGAAAGCTATTTTAATCATAAATTTTCACTTTTCATGTTTAAATTTACATAAACTTATATTAAAATTTTTAAGCAGTAAGCATAAGCTATTTCTACAAATTAACAGTAACTCGGATGCCATTCAATGTCACTTTTCATTTCAATAAGATCCACTCCACTGATGAACAGTTACCTAAAATATAACAAAAAGCATAATTAATGAAAACATTACTGGTTTTCAAACATCATTTGGCTTAGAACTGTTACAGATCAACATCGTCCACAGCGCCAATTTCTGTCAGGTTAGTGAGTGACGAACTACGTCAATATTCCTAAGGAGCATAATAACTTTCGTGCAAAATGAGGTTGTTGTCAGAAAGATTGCAGACCTATTTAGCTTGCAAACCGTGGTTGAGGGATAGATTCCATTTTAGACACCCATATTAACTTTCATGCAAAATGAAATTTTTGTCACAAAGTTTGCAAACCCATTAGGGATCTGCCTGTGGTGACATTTACCCACCCAATCACCACCCAAATGGTGAGGGATAGCTTGGTCCCAGGGAGGCTCTATAATCTAAAGACTATATTCTTGGTTACTAGGTAAATATAAACATTTACTTATTAACACCGGTGAAGGTAAAATGTACATCAGCTATTCTAAACTTCATCCACCCATTTAGCTTGCAAACCGGGGCTGAGGGCTAGGTTCCATTTAAGGCACCCGTGATAACTTCCACACAAAATGATGTTGCTTTTTTTTTACGGTAGTACCATAGTGCTACATACCGTATATCTTCGAGTATAAGTCGAGAAATTTCTTCCTTTTTTAGGTCGATCAAACCCTACTTTTGACTTATATTTGTGTCGCAAACTAGCTGGACTTTTTTCTGGGTCAATAATTAAACATGACTGTTGAAAAACAACATCTGACTGACTTGAAGCGCATTAGTATGAAAAATTTATGCTAACTAGCAGAAAATGCATAGGCGAATTATACAGCATCACCGTACTTATGTAGTTTGAAAGGAAAACTTAAAATTTATATTTTATCTATAAAAAAACCTGCTCAAATGAGTGGATTGAAGAGAAGAATCAATTCAGTACTCAAGCGTTGGTTTTTTTATTTTGATCCTGAATTCAAATTGTTAAACACCGTTCCATATCTTCAAAGACAGCATTTTTTTTTACTTATAATCACGGACTGAACAGAGCCTGCATTGCAAATATGATCCCCTATTTCTGATCTATGTATTATGTCCATTTTAGTTTCCATCAAAAGCACTCGATGTTTTTTTTACCACTCTTAGCACTTTTACGAACACAATGTTTACAATTGTTTTCCATATTTCAAGAGTAATAAAAAACAATACGTATATAAACACATATGGTTTCGAATACAAACGGCAAATGACGTGTTGACAAGTTTACGTGTTCTTACTGTGACCGATGTTCGCAAGTGCGTGAGGGTGTGTTCGTAAATGAAGTGTGAGGCGCAATTCTTTGGTATGTGGAATGTTCATAAATACGAATTGTTTGTTTCTTGCATGTTCGTAAGTAGAGGTTCGCCTGTATATATATTAATTTTTTTGTAAATTACAAAATTATCTTATTTTTGTTTTCTTTGCTTCGACTTATATTCGAGTCTTGGATTTTAGATGCTTTTTTAGGCTAAAAAGTACATTTTGACTTATACTCAAATTGCCTTATACTCGAAGATATACGGTTTTTCTGACACAAATTGGTGCTGGGAATGATGTTGACCCATAACGGTTCTGTTCCCATCACTCAAACTTATGGCTAATAATATAGATAAATTACTTGCCAATTTAACCTACACCACATTTTCACATTACATAACTAAATTTTAAATAGTAATCCTACAAATTTTAATAAACGATTCAGTACTTCCATCCTTAAAATGAGCTATTGATTCTTAATATGGCCCTGAATGAGTAACCTTTGATGTTTTATTTACTGTTAATAGAAATTGAACAACGATAAAAAAGCTTCAGAATAAAAAATATTGCAAATGACTACTATAGGTATCAAGGTTCATCATCCTATTCGTAGATGAATCATTGAATACCAAAGAACAAATGAGAGATGCATTTCTGCTGAACTGTGATGCAGGTTAAACCAGTGATTGTAAATCTGTGATTCCATTTCGATAATTTATTTAATTTAAAAGTAATGCAGAAATACCATCTATATGTGTTGATTAAACATATATCTCTGTTGAAGGTTGCACTAATTAATCATTCACCTTTTAACCAAGAGTAAGGCATTAAGTCAAATTATTTATGTATATGAATATAGCAGGGACCCGATCCGATCCTTGGTCCGGACCATGGTCCACGATTTTTAGCTGTGGACCAGGATCCACGGACCACTGGTCCGCGAAAAATTTTTGAGGACCATGGTCCGGGACTATTGGCTCGCAAAAATTTTGAGCAGACCATGGTCCAGGACCACTGGTCCACGAAAATTTTGAGCAGACCATGATCTGGGACCATTGGTCCACAAAAAAGTATAGAAAGGACCAATACAAAACAAGTGATTGCTAGAATGTGACAGTTCTACCGTGTTGAAATGCTGATTCTACACGTAAACCATGATCATCATACCATGAAGGAAGATACATTAACAAATTCCATTGTTAAAATGAAAAGAGAAATTTCTGACTATGTTCCAGATAAACATTACTCTGCTGACACCAATGTGTTAAAATACTGGATGTCTAAGAAGCTTGAGAATAAAAATTTGCATGATCTCGCAGTAACAGTGCTGAGGGTTCCCCCTACTCAGGTGTCAGTAGAAAGGCTCTTTTCTGGTCTCAAGTTCATACTGAATCCATTACGGTCCAATTTATCAAAAGAAAGAGTCAATGATATTATGATGTTAAGAACAAATGCAATTTTTGCTTGTAAAGCTTAAATTAACAGAAATGCTTTCATAATAATAATAAAAGATATTTATTATTTCCTTTTTTATTTAGTCAGTATATCTGTATGTCTATGTAGCCATAGAAATCTTGCATATCACCAACTGGTACACACACATAATAACAGTGGAGATGATAGATAAAAATAATAAAAAATTAAAAAAGTGACTCAGAAATTTAACAAAATGAAACGTTTCCTTGGCACGGCCCCTTTCTTCAGTCAATAAAGAAATTAGTAATGAAAAAAGAAAAAGATAAGAAATTAAGTGTGTCATATTATGAGGGGGGAGAAAATGGCTGGGGCATGGGGGGGAGTGAGACAGAGTCCATGGCGGGGAATAGGTGGGATAGAGTATTACAATGTAGTTGAAGAGTTTAATGAACAATATTCAGATGGGGGAATTAAAAGCTTTAATATCCAAATACAATCCAATTCTTTTGTCCTCACCTTGATGCAGCTGGCAGTGGGATGAAGGAAGGAAAGAACAAGTACAGAAAAACAGAATCAAATCATGCCATGGAAACGTTTCGTTTTATTAAATTTGTGAGTCACTTTTTTTATCTTTTTATTATTTTTATCTGTGATCTCCACTATTATTATGTGTATGTATACTATGTATGTATATACACATACACATACATAATGACAACCTTGGTCTGGGACCACTGGTCCGCGAAAAATTTGGGAGGATTGGGTCCCTGGAATATAGTGAAGTATTTCGTCTTTTGATTTCATTAAGTACACTTTTGGGCAATTTCATAACTGGTAGTCATAGTTTGGATCTCTTTTATTGTGAGGAAACACATTAGCTACAAATTATAACTCCATATTCCACATAAAATTTACTGCTGCTGCAGATGCCATAATTAAGAAACTATAATTTAGATACGACTGCTCTGTCTTGCATGCAAAAACACCAAATTCAGGACGTACATTATATAAAATTACGTTAAATGGTAAATATCCAGATATAGCAGAGTTTCCCAAAATATGGTCCACTAAGATTTTCCTGGGGGGTCCGCCAATTTTTTTTTTCTTTTCCAATGTTTTTCTAAAATATAGATACAAGAAAGTATCTCAACGACACTTATACTGACAATGAGTCGAACAAAAAGCGATATCTGTTGTTATTTATGCTTTCATTTTTCTGAGAATATCTTTTATATCAATTCCTTTCTTGTGTCATTATGAGTGCACATGTGTGTTATTCTTTCACTATATTCTTAATAGATTGGTGATTCCACAACCAACTGCTTTGAAGGCATTATCAACCCTTCAGCATTTTTAAATCAGCATGTTATGATGTTGCACTTTACTTTGTACAAATGTTCGTTGGGTTTCATTTATTTATTTGTGACAAAGTAAGGATTTAATTTAAATACGGGGCTTGGTATCAAAAGGAGAGGAATGAATGCAGGCAGGGAAATGGATAAATGAGAAATGAATCTGAATACTTTGGACTTTAATCTTAACTAATAAAATACTATGTATCGTTTATTGTAAATCATCAGCTTGCACTAATAAAAACTAAAAATATGTGTTAAAAATGTCATACCTATCTAATCCTAGCTGTGAGGGTCTTTGAAAATATGGAAGAAAGAGTGATGGTCTGCAAACCAGAAAAGATTGGGAACCACTGACATATAGGATGATTTCCTAAAACTTTTGGGCTTAAAAACAGAAAGTGTTCCATAGATGTATATAAAATAATTCTCCTGTATCCTCAGCAATGTTTTCAGTAAGAAACAAAAGTCAAACTACAGCAAGCTACAAAGTTATGATTACCTAAATGTAGATATTAAAAAGTATTTACCGTATATACTTTTGTATAGCGCACCCTCATGTATAACACACCTGTACTTTTTGCCAAAAAATCCCCACTTTTTCTCATACGCCGTGTATAACGCGCACCCTTGATTTTTGTAGGCTTTAAGAAAAAAAATATATATTCATGTTAAGTATTAACTAAAGTACCTTAAATAAATACATTAAAGCAATAAATTAATGCTAGTTAAGAATTTTAAAACGCTTGGACTTGCACGTAAGTATTACGTACAATAAGCTCCACATTACGTCTTAGAGAAACGTCATCAATAATGAAAACGAATGAGTTTAGATGGCAGCAACTTCATACACTAAGTTTGCCAAAATGATGCCATGTAGAAAACCAAAGTGCCACTGTTGCCAATCCATTTAAATCAGACAAAAAAGGATCTATAAAATAGAAAGAGTTTTGATTTATAGTGGATTTTGGTTCTCTCTTTCCTATCTTATTTTAAAACTGTTTAATAGAAGGAAAAACGTGAAAAAGTAACAAACAAATCTAAAAACAGGAAACGCAACAGGTAAGATTAACTCGTGAGAGCACCCACCGATAGGGAATCCCCGCACTTTTTTAATTTTTTCATATATTTCGCTGTCCAGCAGTAGGGTAAGCTAGAGACTCCATCTACCTTCCTGTTTACGTCCATAAAATTATTCAACGTCACACCAATGACAAATTCGCACATGTTTGTGTGTAAGTGGTCTTTTTGTTATCTTTTCGGTCGATTCCCCGTCATGCGTGTTATCACGTAATTGAATTTTGGTGGGTTTCTACGAATTTTTGAGTGTTTTATTTGTTCGATTATGATGTGGTTTACAAGTTTATTACCCTTTAAATTTATTTTATGCTATTGCCCTTTAAAATCAACATGGACAAAACCGAAATGCAGTGCATTTTGGTGCTTATTGCTCTAAAAGAAAGGAACCCAAAACCAAGACAAGATCTAAACATTGTGAAAAGCCGATTAATAGAGAGCATATAAAATTCACTTGTTCTTCATGCTATCAACAAACGAATTTTGAAGAAGAATCTGAATAAGTAAATCAAAAATTTTGTATTTCAATATTTCTATTCATACTCCTGTTTTTTAATCATAGTAATTTTCAATCATTTCATTCTTTATAAAATAGGTAATTACGAGGGTTTTTTAAATAACATGTATGCACAAATACAATTTTTGCAATAATAAATTTCAAAAAGTAAGTTTTTAGTAATTGGTCTTTTCCCTAACGTGCATGCCATGGTGTTATAAAAGGTAGCGCATGTTCTGGCGGGTTATGTTCATACACATCATTCTACGGGTTTAAAATTACTTACATTGTTAATTGTACATACTTGAATCATTAACTAAATAAAATTCAATTCAATTCAATTTGTTTATTCTTGTTTTTTGTTTTCCATGCGTGTTTTGCAGAAAGTCTATCTGGAGATTTTGCAAAAACTACAGCAATCAGCTGATGAGTTAGTGAAATGCAGAGTATTTGGAGAGGATGGAATTATAACTGTATAGAAGTAATTAGGTGTTCTGTACATATAATTAATATATGTATAACCTGGATTGCCGATAATTATTGTGGTTTTCCCCTTAATTCACCTGAGAATCTGGTGCGAGGTAGGTTTACTTTAATTTCCGATTTTAAGTGCACAAAAGTGTTACCCGTGTATAATGCGCACCCCTACTTTATAACATGAAAATTTGGTCTTCAAACTGCGGTTATACATGAGTATATATGGTATATAAATATCATGAAAATGAATTACATATTTTTTAAAAACAAAGATTAAAAACCAAGATATTCCTGGTCACCAGCCAATTCGTCCTCAATGATGTTGTTGAACTAGATGAAATAGACATTAATTTCATAAGTATTACATTCTGTATTGCAATCATTTTGATGGTTTTGTCAAGACAAAGGATGTAAATTTTATTTATTTATTTCTAGTATTGAAGAGACATTCAAAAACAAGTCTTCAATTTCACAATTAAATGTTAAAATATTTATGACACATCTTTTGATAGAATACAAGAATGTTCTATAATGGAGTATGTAAAATATTCTTAGAATTTGAGCCTAAAAACCTTTCTGTATCCTATAAGAAGGAATTTACACTATATTAAAATTATAATATTTCCATGATTTATTTTTTTAAATAATATACAGTATAGAACCTTTTAACCGGATTCCAGTTATCTGGAAATCAAGTTACCGGCTATTTTTAAACAATAATGCATTTTCAAAAATTTGCTAGAAGAAAGAAATTTAAATTCAAAGCCTCGCTAGTAATTATCCGGGTCACCATCATGTGTTGGGTGCGCTCCAGTGAATAAGTGAACACGTAATTTGGAAGAAAACAAGGAATTTATATAGAAAAGTACCCGATTACCAGAGCCAGCTAGGAAAACCGTAGAGCCTGGTGCAAAGTGTGCGCGCAAGGTCTCTTACGCGTCAAATATTTTTAATAGTAAAATTTAATAAACAAAGCAGTCTCTCTCGATATGACACTTTGATATTTTTTCAGATTTTCTTTAAAAATGCATGTACAGGCGACTCCCGAGTTTCGTTGGGGATGCATTCCTGAAAACATGTTCGAATCTCGAATAGTCGAATGTTGAATGCCGTTTTTCCATATACTTGCATGTTATAATCGGGGGATACGTTCCCGCATCTCGGGAAAAAGTCTCCCCTCACGTTCTATAAAGATAAAATAACATTAATAATATCTTAATACAAAATATTAAATTATGAATAAATTATATAATAAATATTTTAAATGTATAACATTTTTTGCACTAAAAGGGAAAAAATAAATTCTTGTTTGCAACTTCAAAGATGGATGTATGCAATATGTTGTACAAACAGCCTGTCCGGATCGCGCAAGTCGTTTGTTACAAATGACTCATGCGAGCTGGATAACATACCTGCATACATCTATAGATACCATCGATGTCTATAACTAACTGGATAGAGCGCCACAAGGTGTACGTAAAAGGAAAAGCATAGCCAAGCGCCGCCATATTGTTGGACGTCTTTTCTTCAGAAACTTACGTATCAGGTACCTAGCAATGGAAATATACTGTGTGGCATATGGATGCAAAAACCGGCAAATACCGGGTGATCGAAGTTTAAATTTCCATAGGTAAGTAAGATAAAGAGTATGTATTATATTTTTGAGATGGCTTCTGTTAATATGTATTATTTGTAACATGAGTCAAATCTGTAAGAATGTTTTTTTTTTAGGTTTCCTCATGGGAAGCCGGAAATGATGGCAAAATGGATTAATGCCATTTGAAGAGAAAATTGGAAACCTTGTGCGTACAGCAGGATTTGTAGTAGCCACTTCACCAAAGGCTGCTATCAAATAAGACCAGGGGTAGAAACAAAATGCCTTAGAGAAGACGCTGTTCCTATAGTGTTCGACTTTCCTCCCCATCTCAAAAACAAAAATACTACACCACGTAGGATATTGCAGAGAAACATTTCTACCGAGGTTTGTTACTTTGATTTTTGCTCTTTTTCACGGATGATTGTTATGCAACCCATTTAAGTAATCAATAAGACTATTGCAGCTTGTGCCTACCATGGTGTTTGTTTTCAAACACTTCAGTGAATCAATGTATTTTATTTTGGTTGAACTTAAGTGTGTGATTATTATATTTATTGTGGGTGAACTTGGAAACGTGGGTACTTGAAAGTAATCTTTATTAATTAAATTAACTGGTTTGCTTGAAAATGGTATTTACATGGTTAAATATGAATGCGTGGTATTAACATTTATTCTGGTTGAATTAGACGCCTGATAATAATAGTGCCAATATTGTCAGAACTGGAATACTAGAATGTAATATTTATGTAGTTGAACTTGAATGCATGATAATAATATTTGTACTGGTTGAACTTGTATTAATATTTAACTTTACCCTTATCTACTCTTGTGGTATTTATTTCATATAAGATATATTTTTGCTTTTTCACTGTCTTGTTTTGTATTATATTGTTGCATAGACACTTTACATAGTGTCAATATTATGATTATTTTGGAAATTTAATTAGTTACCTCAATGTTTGTATGTTTGTGTGTATACATATATGGTTTTATATCACTGACTTGTATTAGCTCTTGTCCATAATAAATGATTGTTATTATTATTGCCCAAGATTTTGTGGCAGGGAAAAAATGGAGGGTCTGTATTTGATAACACATGGCTACATTTTAAAGCAGTTAGTGTCTCTGATGTATTATCATACTTAACCTTTAAAGCCAAAAATTATTTATGATTTTGATTGCATTTAGGGCAGAGTCAACATTAAAGAAAATGTGGTACAGGAGATACCTGCTCCTTCACTTGAAACCCCAATATGTACCCCACCATCTCCGAAGAAACTAGCATTGAAGCGGAAGGTAAAGAATCTTCAAGCAAAGCTTCGGAGGAGCAACGCAAAGATAAATACAATGAAGGACCTTATTGCTCAACTAAAGAGACATGGAAGTGCCTCGGAAAACTTGCAGGAAATACTTGAGAGTTATTTCAGTGGATTTCCATTGGAGATATTAACTCAACAGGTAAAAAATGATGGTGAAGAACCTTCTCGAAGGAGGTATAGCAAACTTATGCGAGAATTCGCTCTAACTCTTTACTTTCATTTGCCGATAGCATACGCATATGTCCGGAAATTGTGGCATTTGCCCCATCCCTCTAGAATTCGAATGTGGATTTCATCTGTTAAATGTGAGCCAGGGTTTTTGACTGAGGTTTTTGCATTTTTAAAGAATGAAATTGCTAATAAGCCACATATAAAAGATTGTGCATTAATGTTCGATTCAATGTCCATTAGGAAGCAGATTTCATGGAATGCTACTCTTGGTAGAAGCACTGGGTATATTGATTTAGGGGGCATTGTAGATGTTGACAATGAAGGTTTGGTAACCTAAGCCTTAGTTTATATGATTGTTTCTTTGTCGGGCAATTTTAAATGTCCCATTGGGTATTTTTTTATAAACAAAACATCTGCTGAGGTTCAGGTGCAGATGATTAAAGTTAGCCTAATAAAACTTGAGGAAATATGGGTATGCATCCATTGTGTCACATGTGATGGAACTGCAACCAACATCCAGACACTAAGAAATTTAGGATGCAAATTTAACCTTAATGACTTGAATGAGTTTGTGACATATTTCAAGCACCCTGTGAGTCGAGATAAGGTCTTCACATTTCTTGATCCCTGCCATATGCTGAAACTGGCAAGAAATACTTTGGCAGACAAGGGTGTCATCAGCTCTTCCAAGATGAATGTAAAATGGGAATGCATAAGGAAGTTAAATAATCTTCAAGAGCAGGAACATTTAAAATTTGCCAACAAACTATCTGGGGCCCATGTAAATTACTGGAACAAAAAACAAAATGTGAAGTTGGCTGCTCAGACATTAAGTTCAGGTGTTGCAGATGCTCTTCAGTATCTGTTGATGTCAAAGCATCCTAAATGTAAGGACTGTGAGGCAACTGTTGAGTTCATCAGAATAATTGATAGACTGTTCGACATTTTAAATACCAGAAATCCCTTTGGCAAGGGGTTTAAGCAGCCACTAAAACTGTCCAATAGGGATTACTGGGAGAAGGCCCTCAATAATGCTTTTGAGTATTTAACCTCCTTGTTTGCTGATGGGACTCCTATCATGCACCACCCCAGAAAGACATTTGCCTTAGGTTTTACAGTTTGCATTAAAAGTGCTCTAAATTTGGCCACAAAAATTTTGGAGGGAGGGAGTAATAAGCAGTTGAAGTATTTGCTTATGTACAAAGTTTCCCAAGACCACCTAGAACTCTTTTTTTCTAGCATACGTGGGAGGGGGGGGCAACAATAATAACCCAAATGTTGACCAATTTAGATGGGCAATTAGGAAGTTGTTGTTTCACAACAGTGTTTGTGCGAGTGATAGTGCAAACTGTAAAAGTATAGATTCGACTAAATGTTCCATATTTGAGTTTAGATCTGCAAAAAGAACTTTAAGCGAATGTGGTTCTCCAGGTACCTCAGAAGATTTGATTCTGACAGAATTAGTGCCTCTTGTAGACTCAGAATCCCTGATGGATGTAGCAGAGAATATTGTGGGCTACATTGCTGGCTTTGTGGTAAAGAAGCTTTTGAGCAGATTAACTTGTGACGAATGCTGTAAATTGCTTTTGCATCGTAACAAGTATTCCGATCACACTTGCCATTGTCCTCTGTCATTTGTACAATATGTCAATAGGGGAGGTCTTATGCATGCCTCAGATGCTGTGTTTAAGATCCTTAATTACACAGAAAAGACTATTAGGTTTTTTGTGATAAAGCATAAGATGATGAGAAAAGTGACAATCTTAAGCTTTATTGTTCAAAATGTAGTAGATTTCTTCTCTCAGCCAGAGATGAGCAGAAAATTGCAGGAATGGGGTTTTTGCCATCCAGTTTCTGCAGAGATGCAATATGAAGACTTGCACGAAAATCAAATTATAAGAGAAATTGCAGAGGTGTATACCACCGTAAGATTACACTCGCATGCTAAAGAATTGTCTCTGCAACTTCAAGGAAATTCAGCAAGCATCAGGCAGAAATTGCATAAAAGCATTTTATTCAAACATGTATGAAAGAATATCCATACGTCTAAAAATAAAAAATTCTTCTGTTATGAAATTGCCTTGTTTTTTATAATTCCCTTAATATACCATAATAGGATGGAACACCTGAATGAATTTGTTTCAGTATTTTCTTGTAATCAGCATGGTGCATTACGTGAAATATCGTTTCCAAAATTTGTTTTGCAGGTATGTACAGTAACATTTTAAAAGTACTAGCTCATTAATTTCTCTGTACAGATAATTTTTATGTTTTCTCTCGATCTTTAATAAGCTCATGTTACTTTGTAAACGACTGCCTCTCAGATGAGTCTTATTAATATGTTAGTGACTGTTTCTTTAGAACAAAACTGAATAAGCTTAACTTTAACAGCAGACTTGCTCCATATTTTCTGTAGCTGTGTAATTAAGATTTTAGCTATCTGCAGTAATTTATTTGAGGTTGTCCCTGCTGTGTCTTTAATTATCAAGTTCTTAATGTGAATATAAGCAGTTAAATAAATTAATGAAGACCAACTGCTCTTAAACCACCGAGTGGTTTCATTGAATTGCAGAGGCTAGAGCAGAAAATTGCTCTGAAACCAAACAAAGGTCCTTTGTGCGACTCATGGTCCAGGGGAATTTTTTTTAGATGCAGTTCCACCCTAACTTTAATAGCTAACTAGTAAGGCAGCCCCGGATCTCCAATCCTCAATACAATTTAAATAAAATAATGGTTTCATTTAATAATTAATGAAATATAAATGAAATTCAAAGTATTAAAATAAAAAAGCATTTTATCTCACCTTAATATAAAGAGCAAGATAAAAACCTATAATCCAACCAAATTTCAAGTTTCTAGCATATCTACAGGTGTTAACAATAAATTGTAAACAGTCCTCAACGTAACCATTTAAAAATGTTATAGTATCAATTGAAACAAAATAAAAATATTTACGTATTTTAATATATGAAAGAAAATAACCTTGCACTCTGAAAAATCAAAAATCCCGTGTAAACTTATGGGAAAATACAATTGTCTCCTGGATTCGAACCCGGGACACTTTAGCAGACGAAAATATTTTTTCAGGAACCTCATAGCCAGTAGAAACAAAACACCGTTTATTGCATATCTTTACGACGAACAGTTCTCGAGAAATACGCCGATATAAATTGTAAACAAATGTCTACAGACGTCAACGTAAAATTAATATATAGTTAGATTTAAGTCTTGGAAAAAATACACCATGGCAACTAGTAGAAGATTATTTATTGCGAGTCACCTCATAAAGTGTAATTGGACTTGAATTATGTGCGATGATCATTCAATGGGGATTATAAAACTTTAATATCCTTCAAAATTATATGTAATACGTTATATGTAAACGTTATTAACTTTCCTTCCTACCAAAACATCAACGATGACAGACAGACGTCACCTCAAATTTAGACGTCCAACAACATGGCGGCGGCTGCAAGTGATGGCTCATTTTCCTTGCATGGAGCGATCTATCCAGTAAGTAGTATATATCGATGATATATACATACAACTATTTATCGCAGCAAAATTAATATAAAAGTTATTTAAAAAGCACAAAATAACTTAAGAATAATGAAACAATAAAATTAAAAATATTTTTATACCATAAATCTTTTTCAACTGCGCTTACTGGACTTGGTTTATTAATTGAGAAGTTGGAAGATTTTAGTTGGAAGAAGAGGAGCTATTGGGTGGGGAACTGTCTATTGTTGTTATCAAATTACCTGAATTTATCACGTTCTAGAATTTTCTCCTTCTGCTTCACATAAGTGCTAATAGTTGAATGACACATTCCCAACCATCGTGCGATTTCAATATGGCTTTCACCTCTCTTAACACGCTTTACAATTTCTAATTTCAATTCATAACTATGAGTCTTATGCACTCTTTTATTTGATACACCAAAACGGTATTACTAAATGTTTGATGAGACCGAACGGTATTATCGACACATTTGATGGACCAGAACACCGTTCCGGTGAGTTCTAGCTTGTTCTGAGAATTGTTTATGAGTATACATATTCCAGATAACCAACCGGATATCCTCATATCCCAAGCTTGCCAGATAAAATGTTCTATACTCTATTATGTAAATTTCATTGTTCATTTTTATCATAACATTATCTTACTGGTACATTTTGTAGCATTGGGTTAAGAAAAATTCATGAAAATATATTAACACTAGATAATATTATGTCTTTACAAATATTATTAAAAGAATGCTGCCCATTTTACAGGAGTGAAGGGAAGTTGTCTTGAAAAGTTAATTATGAGTGAGAAGATGTAACTTAAGTTATCCAGAAAAATAACCATTGAGAATTACATTTTTTAATGGCTTAATTATAGTGTTAAGATAAGGACAACATTAAGCCTATGAAATGGTGCAATTAAATTAAGAAGAAAACAAAAATTAATCACCTGTTTAAGGATTTAAGCACTTCTTTTGGGTGGTTCTTTTGGAGGTGGCTCAATGCGGCTAGAATTCAAAATGTTGACATCAACCACTGCCATGTTAGGAGTGAGAAATTGCTGGAGAGTGTCTACTCCAGTTCGAGGCATCCGGTCAAATGGAAAACCCATAGACCTCTTGTCTGGATATTTGCTATCACGTATTCCACAAAAACTGGCAGCATCCTTGGAGACTTTACTGCTCTTTGGCTGCTCAATCTATAAGAACAAGTTTTTTATAAATGTCACTCGAGAGAAGGCAAAGTAACTGACACATTGACAATTGCAATGCTTTCAACTCTCTTTTCAGAGGAGCATTATTTGCATGATTCCTTTTTGATAGGTATACATTTTTGAAAATATACTTAAAAATCTGATGTGGCCAACACGACTTTCTCCATATTTGGGGTATAGATATTTAAATTATTATGAATAGCATTATGAGGCAAAATTATCATTTCATATAATAAAAGAATACAGTCGTCCTTATTGCCATAAATTATATTTTGAATATGTTTACAGAATTCACCGCTACATGCTGGTGGCTCTGTATACTGGAAATTAAGAAAAAGTTGAATATCTCCGAAATGGATGGCTCTACAAAACTTTGTTTCAAACAAAACCTATAAGAAATATTATTCTCTACAACTTTGATTCTCACTAAGATTACCAATAACGATGTTTTTAAGGAGATATTTGACGGAAACCGAAAAAACATTATTTATAAATAATTCCTAAAAAATAACTGCTATGGAAATTTGTTTCAAATGAAAGTTGTAGGAAATTACATTCTATATAACATCAGTATAGAATTGTATATACAATAATGATGTTTTAACGGAGAAATATTGCAAAAACCGAATCAGGTTTCGAATAAACCTCGACTTCCGGTAAACCGTTATTGTCCAAAAACTAATCAGTTCTTTGTGCTCATGCTAAAGTGTTATATTTGAAGTTTGGTAAGGATATGGCAAGTACTTTTTGAGTTAGAGCGCCCACAATCACACACACGCACACACAAAGACATCATTCCGAAAACAGTCTAAACGTGTTCTAGGGACCTCAAAACGTGTATTTCCGTTGAAATCTTGAAGTTGATCTTTTTCGTGATCACAATACTTTCCCATTACTACGTATGGAGAAAGTAAAAGAAAATGAGAACTACATTTGCTGATACAATATGAAAAAGTGGTTTTTATTCATTGAAGTTTGTTTGGAATTGTAAGCTTAAAATTCAATAAAACTTACCAATATAATTATATAACATAAAGTAATTTAATCTTTAATTAATTGAAAATCTAAAGCCATTTGTTTGGAACCTTAATTCAAAAACTTTGAAGACACCCCTTGCAACCCACCAATTAAACGATCGTGAAGATAGGCAGACAGACAGAGATAAAACATAAGCCCATTTATAAAATAAAACTTGCAAAAAGTGTTTCCTTCTAAACATTGTAATTTAAAAGATCATATGTACATGCTGTGCATAAAAAGAAGTCATTTCTCATGACACGGAGGAATCCTTTTAACAAAGTGACTCTAAATGTGCTATATTTGACAATTTATGGAAATAAATATTCTGTTAAACTTTAATTGTGAATTTTAATAAGAAAAGTCTTTTCAAAATGCATTCAATAGCCTATTCACCATTTAGGAAACTGTGTGGGAAGCAATTAAAACGATTGCCCAAAGCAATTGAATCTTTTTTCATTATATGGATACTGGAACCTTATCTTTTTTGTAAGTATAATCATTATATGTATTTTTAATGTTTATTAACACAAATAGGCCCATGCATCTGATTTACATTTACCAGAGCCAGCGTTAAATCATGGGCAACTATACGTTGGCCTTTCAAGGGCTTCTTCCTTACAAGACATCAAAGCCAACATTTCAGAGGGCTACAGACAAGGAAAAGTAAGGGTATAATTACACAAGAAATGTTGTGTAAGGTACTTTTGGAAAACTAATGACAAATGCATGCACATTCATTGCAAAATTATAATCTCTCTATATTGAGAGAAATGGGTTGGTGAGCATAGCGAGCAGGGGGCAGAGTCCCCTAGTTACTAATATAAAAATGCATTTTCTGTATCTTTAATTCTTTATGAATGAGCAATTAAATTTTAAAAATGAATACTAGTACTTATATCTCAGAGTCTCCAATAGACACAACAAGGGTATGAAAATCAAAATTTGTATTTCAGCTGCCATGCAGCCATCTTCAGTGGTCATTCAGTTAGGGTATATTCTAAAAGAACATGGGTGCTGGTATATTTGTTTGTTTTATCTGGTATTACCATATCATCTTTTGCATTTGAGACCATGACGAAAAGGTCACAAGGGAAGCCACCAGCATCACCCTTTGGAATCAGCATGTATTCAGGCCAACCACAACCACAATAATTGGCACGTTGATTTTGAGGGTCAGATCCAGGAGGGTTGGTCTCTAGATCTCGGAATGTCCTTTCAAATGGTATAGTGACAGAAGAATCTTTTGAGGATCTCTCAATCACATTCACTTTTGGATTTTTATTCACTAGATTGGTGAAAATCAAAGTTTCATTGTTATTTTATTGAAATAATTTGATTAATATTTTTCCTAAGATGTTAATATAGTTACCAATCTACAAATTCAGCACTAGATATTAGCAGGATATCTTTTAAAAATTTGTCCACATTTAAAAAATATTGTTTTCCTAATTTAAAGAATACTTCAAAATTGCCAATGAATATTCTGTATATTCTTGTCAGAACCATTTAAACACTCTATGACCTACATACAACAATAAAAACAACACAAAAAACATAATGAGTGAAAAAGGCCACATTAAGTAATTTAATCCCTAAAACCAGTACCATATATACTCGAGTATTTTGCAACTCCGCATAATGTTCGACCCATTATTTTTTGCCTAAAAATCTTGATTTTATCCTATGTGTCGTGTAATGTGCAAGTTGGAATTTTTGCACATTTCCCTGCAACAGAACAGTGAACCATGCAGTGAATTGCAACAAATGGATGCTCGGCACGGTGTTGCAAATCGTTGTTCGCATGTTTTCCACCAGTATCCATTAAGTTACTTAAAAGTTAGAAGTTCGTGAGGCAAGGCCTCAGATCGAGGTTACGGGTTAGAAATATGTTCAAAACAAGAGATGATTTCACTGTTTCAAGAACATACTTCATCTAATTTGTGACCCCTTTATTTTTGGTTAAAAAATAGGTATCAAAAAGTTGAAAATTACGCAAGTATATACGGTAATTATCTTATCCTTGTTCACTTCTCAAAGTGGCCATTTGAATGTGTTTTCCTGGCATTTATGTTTATTTTTTCTGATGAGGATAAAACACATAGATGGCTGTAAAATTTGTTGAATCAGCAATAGCGTGAGCAAGGCTCAAGTATTGATACGGAAGTTCTGAGTGTGTTTCATTTAGGGAAAAATGCAACATAAAGCAGCTAGACATGATCAATACTTACATGTGACAGCAAATTTGTCAAGTTCAATAAATAGAAGCCTTTGGTCTCTGAAAAGCATTGGAATGCCCCTTTCATCAAACTTGGGAGCCATGAAGATTCTAACAGTTCCATTGACAGTTGCATTTGTATTGTTCTCCACCTGAAATAAATGGTGAAACATATTACACACCCATCCCTCACTTTGCATAGTACATATATGCATTTCCAGAAAATAATTATGAAGAAATTACAGTAAATATATTTATTTTCCTTTTGTGTACCTAAAGCGTCTTATGTAAAAGAATGGTTAATTTATTACAAAGGAATGAACATAACTGTACATATTACACTACAATCACTCAATTCAAGTGAGGTATGTTTTAAGTAATTTTTTACAGTTTTATTAATTAAAAATGATATAAAATAAATCAGCAAATAAAAATTTAGTATTTCCTTGGCATCACTTCTGATATATCATTTTGCAGTGGTTAGACATTAAACTTACCCATTAGTATTTAACTTGTATTTGTCAGGAATACATAAAACATAAAAAATGCCCCTCTATCTAGCATGTATGTGATGCATTAATCATTCCAACTCCTGGGATATTGTATTCAGAATTGTTTCCTTTGCTCTTTCTTATCAACTTTAAGCCCAACTTTCACTTTTCACGTCTTTTATTGCTCACTTCAAACCATGATGAAGCAAAATTGATGCAATTCAATGGAGTTCCTCAAAAAGAAAATCATACTAAACTGAAAATGAGTAAGAGGCTGTGCAAATTAGGCGATGGGTGTTCCATTGGCTCTGAGTGCACCATAATTACCATAATTCAATTTCTAGCAAAGACATCTGATTGTGAGCTGTGTCCACATTAGGTCCATGATTACATAATATACGTTATGTTTTTAACTGAAAACTTTTTTTAATTATGCAGAGCATTGACTAGCAGTAAAAGAAGAACACGATGAAATTGTAAGGAATTCATCTGTAACCCTACACAAGCAAATAGAACAAAAAACAAAACTCATGTTTTTAATCTTCTGCCAAATCTAGCCAATACTTGAGGCACCTAAAATTACATACTTTGAACGACAAACGTTGACAACGCTAAAAATTGACTTTTAACAATGAATTCTGAAACATTTATCATGAATGTGATATCAAATTATATTCATTTACCATTTCACCTCATAAAATGACTGTAGTCACCAAAATCCTTTTTGCAGTTTACCAAGCAAAGCAACTTTACCCCACAGTCATAAACAATGCAAAGCGACTAACTTCCCCATCCTAGCGCTGGGTATGTTGAGTAAAGTCACTTTACATGTATAAGCCTTATACGTATAAAGTCACTTTATACTATAAGGTAAAACCTTATACAATAAAAATCAAAACAATCACATCATTAATAAATATGGAAATATAAATATGTAAAAAATATAAATATATTAATTTCTTGACATATATAAAACATGATACAAATATAATTTTACTTAAAAATTTCAAACCTGGATTTTGTATGTGAATGGTATGTGCTGAAGGTGGGTGATTCTTGCTAACACAGAACTTTGTTCTAAAAAGTCCATTCCATGTGATAAATCCACATCTCTCTGTTGCCAGAATGTGCCTAGTTGATTCTTATTTAGTCCAGTGGAAATGATTTCTACACCCGTAACTTTTATTCCTTGGTAATCAAGCTAAAATAAAATGATCCATTTCTTAATTGCTAATAAAAACATGAATAATATACCAACATGACCCACCACTAAAATGTTCCTTTATTAATTTGTGAATAAAAAAGAGAAAATTTGATAAATTACTAAAATAAGCACAATTTTTCAAAACACCTTGAACTAACCTGAGCAACAGTATATCGTGGAAGAGTTCTCTTATGTGTATGAAACAACTCATCAATGAATGCATGCCAGCGATAGAAAACAGGGTCTCTCATCGCAGTTGCTGTATCTCCCATCACACTAAATGATTCCTATTAATTGTTTTAAAGACTTATTTCACACTTGTTAAATAAACATTAAAAATTATTAACATAATTGGAAATATATGGTTTTTAAACATATAGATATGCATTTTAATAATAATGATAATTTTTCCAGTGCTTATAACTCAATATCAAATGCTTACATTGGTAATATTAAGTGAAACACTATTTTAATAAAGTATAGAACCTTTTATCCAGCAAACTTGGGATATGTAGATAGCCAGTTATCTGGAATATACTCATAAACAATGCTCGGAAAGGGTTAGAACCTACCGGAGCGGTGTTTTGGTCAGTGGCATGTGTCGATAATATCGTTCCATCTCCTGAAACATTTAGTAATACCGTTTTGTTAACTTCATTTAATAAAAATTATACAAATTTTTTTTTACTTTTCTTCATCATAGTGCATAAGGAATAAATCAAAATTTAATTTGATTGTAAAAGTTCTATTAGTTATTTTGCATCCACTGCTTTCAGTTCCACTACCAGAACATACGTTCCGTTTTGTAATATTTTCCACTTCGAGCACTATTATAATATATACCTGTACAGGCAGACCTCATCTTTCGTGGGGGTTACATTCCTGAAAACACTGCAAAAGACGAAATCGTGAAAGAGAAGTAATTAAGGCAATGGGAAATAGGGACGTAACTAAGCGGGGTCCAGAAGTCCACGGCCCACCCTTGGCCCCCATTACCAATCGCTGAATGCCATCGACCTATTGTGCACAATGTGTAAATAGCACAAATAAAGCGAAAACTTCAGCAATAGCCGACGACAATTGTTTAGTCAGTCGTTATTTACGCTTACCACATGCAGTTTTCTGAATAATTATCAGTATATATTTACGTTTCTATGTACAAAGATTAATAATTTTGTTGCTAAAGCAAAAGTGTGAAGCGAATAACGCTATCCTTTGGTCTATTGAAGGCTTAATTGATGCTAATTGAGCATTGGCACAAAAATACGGATTTATTCTTTTATATGTATTAACTTTCAAATTTTGGAGTGCCCCAAATATTTTTAATACAGGGTTTGGTTCCCATCCCAGCAAGGACGGAGCATTTTCCTCTGTATTGGTGACCTCAGAAAAGTATAGAAAGAGACGGAAAAATGAACTTCAATGAAAGAGAGACTTAAACAAGATAAAAGAACACGAAAAAAGTATCAGAAAATAAAATCTTATTTTTTAAGTTCCTTATTAGAATCAAAAAAGAAAATTGCCGTTGCCTAACTTGCAGGAGCTAATTTCCCAAATATGGCAGAACTCGTCTTTCTTGGGGGTTACATTCCTGAAAAACTCTGTGAAACTCCACCAATAATGAATGATGCATAAAACGCAAAGCCTGAGTGTTTGAACTACGTCAAACCTGATCAAATACCCCAATGATCCTGAATAGGAAGGTTAAAGAGAGGGTTGAGTCTTTCCCCACAGGACTTCCCTTTCGTCAAAAAGAAAGAAAGCTCCTGAACAGCGATACCAGTTTATATTTTGCAACTTTTGACATGTGAAGGAGCAAAAAAGTTTGGTAGGATTGCATCCTAAAAATATTTAAAAGTATGTATATAACAAGCGTATCTATTTTTTTTAATTACACATATATATTACATTAATGCACTTACATAAATAATTTTACATATTAAAATAACGTAACAATATCTTTCAGGCCTGAATATGAGATAAAATGTGGAGAAAACGTGATTCGTTCCATATATAGAAAATTTCGGGTAGCCTTTTCCGTGATTTTTTCCGTGAAAGAGTGAAATATAAGACCGCAAAAGACAAAGCTGGTCGCAAATGTGGAACCGCGAAGACGAGATCTGCCTGCACTGTACAGTAGTAGAAATACTACAGTAATCGGGTTTATCAGGTACTTTCCAATGTAAAATCCTTATTCTCTTCCAAATGATGCGTTCAGTTGTTCACCGAAGCGCACCCAATGCACGGTGGTGAGCCGGGTAATTACTAGCGTGGCATTGAATTTAAATTTATTTCTCCTAACAAATTTTGGAAAATGCATTAGTTTTTAAAAATAGCCGGTTAACTGGATTTCCGGATAAGTGGAATTCGGATAAAAGGTTTTATACCTAATAACTTGCTGAAAAAATAAGCACAAAAAATATTAGTTTTACAAAGATAATTTGAGATATTCTGGACTTACCAAATGTCGATTATCAGGATCATGGCACAGAGCCACTGCTATATGTCCCAGGTTATGCAAATCACCATATAGGTTTCTATTGATAGTCAGAATGCTGGCCTCTATAATATTACCCAACACATCTATTCCACCTTGCTCAGTCAAGTCAACACTTTTCCCTTGATCCTAATTTAATATGAATTAGTTATCCATTAAATATCATAGCTGATAAATATCATGAAATAATTTCATTGCAGTCAATATAAACAAAAAATTTGATCAGCTTATCACCAACATACAAAAGAAATATTTGCTATCTTAGCCAATAATAAATAAGTCTCACATTGACGACTCTTCCAATTTGAATTGCTTGAATTATGCGATCCCTCCAACGCTCCAAATCTTGAATATCAAAGGTGAATTCTCTGTTCAAATCCTAAAGTTATAAGGCAAAGACAAAAAAATGTTACTACAGGAATACTAATAACCATATCTATTAATACTAATAAACATATCTGGCAGAACCTCAGGCAAACCTGTGGACCATTTGAAGAATTGAGTAATTGACAGTCATAATAGAAAAAGGAGACATTTTCTAAGACAAATTGCAAACTTAAAAAAGAACTTGTCATTTCCTTAGCGTAATCACAGAAATTCTATTAAATTAAAATGATCTTAACAACTAGTAAATATACAATTTAAAAACAAACAAATGGCAGAGTAACTGCAGATGTTTTATGTATTACTTTCTTTTCTATACTAATTATAAACCCTTTTTAAAAATGAGATAACTAGTTAGTTACAATATGTCTTTATTACTACTAGTGATAAAATCGATTTATTGGAGTTAAAGTTATGGTTATTATTTAAATGGGCACTACAGAAATAGACAGTTGTTTTATGATTAGCAAATGTTTTAAGAGTGTGGTGATTACATCTCATCATTTATACTAAGGCTGATATGAGTGCAGAATTATTAATGATTTAAAAAAAGCAAATGAAGTCTGAGAAGCATGACATGAAATAGAGAAAGAATATATTTTCAAGCAAGTCGATAATTATTGAGGACTTAGTAGAGGAAAGCTGGATTCCAATGCAAGAGTCATGGGTTCAAATCCTACCAAAGGCATGCTTGAATAAGCTTGCCATTGCATCTATAGTAACCAGAGTCATATCTGAAAGAATTAATACCTATGGCAGAGTTATATATACATTGGAACCTCAATAACAGTCGTTAATTGGTTCTTGGAATCCCCGTTGATTAGCAAAACGACAATGGCCAAAACCTATTTTCCCATAGAAACAATGTCATACGTCAATAATTCGTTCAAAAAGACCTTACCCACATCATATAAAACTGAATTTTTAGGCCTCAGTTTGCTTGAAATTCTAGACTCTGCATCTTTTTCATTTTATTTGCACGGATGTCACATTTACGGACCTTTTAGCTGCACTGTCACTAGTCCTACGTTTTAGGGCCATTTTTATCACTTAGGCTTTAAAGCTAAAAATTTAAGAAATATGTGAGGGGGGTTATGTTAACTGTTGATGAATGAGTTGACAGTTGTACTGCAGCAATCTGTGAAGGAACATTTTGCTCTTTGATTCTTAGATTTGAAGGCAAAATTCTAAATAGTATCTGTCTTTGTTTAACCCTCTTTCAATTTACACGAAATTTTTTTCACTCTAACACCATCGACTAAATGTTCTCCGAGAGCAACCTCAATGCATCGGTTCGATATGTGAGGCAAGCTAACATCTATGTTGCAAAATTAAACGTGCGTTACATAGTATGTTGCCTCAGGTGACAGTGTGTATGTCTGGACACAGTACTGATGGGCAGCAATCTTCTCACTCAGTTACAGTGCAATTGTCATTTTATTTGTTTTTCTGCTTCATTCAAATGGCGACGGAAAAAAGCATGATAATTTCTAATCTGATACATTCAATTGACATATTACTGTCCTCTTTATTTAATGCATTACCATCACAATAGTTGAGATTAAATTAAATTGAATTTCATTGCCAGAAAGAATGAACACCTCACTCAAATAGAACTATATAATCCTTCAAATACATTTACCTGCAGAACAGAGTCGGTGAATCGTGCTGGCCAAATTTTGCTGGATACAACATTTTCCAACTTAGGAAAGTAAGCTTCAGGGATTGGTTCTCTAAAGTTATGAAGACGTTTAACACGTCCAAGTTTGTTACAAAACCTTTCAAAGTTGTACCTGAAAAATAATTAATTGTGTACATAATGCTTAGAGCCAAAAATGTAATTTATCTCTTACCAGCTACAACAACACCAATTATGTTAACACTTTTAATTCATTTGTCTTGCTCAAAAACTGAAATTGGCAGTATATTTATGTCTTGGTCACAAATATTCTAAATTTCTCTTCTGCAAAGCTGAGTTCTTATACACAAAAATAAGGTCAATAAATCTAAACTTTGCATATACTTCAAACTTGACATTAAACACATCAATAAAATTTCTATTTTTATGGCTTGCATAAGGACTGTTGCTGTAATATGGTCACGTGATGCTGTCAAAGTCAATATTTATCCATTGAGGACAGGAAGAGTTATGACATAAGAACACATTACATTTGGAGACAAGTAAAGGAAATATTACACATTCCAGTGTTTCCCAAACTTTTTCCCTTTTCGTCCTGAAAACATTTTGCGGATCCTCTGACAAAAAAAGACCCAAACGTGATGTAAAAATTAAAAAAGAGTAATGTTGGAGGTAATACTGGAGACCTAAATTCTCACATCTGGTGCGACATACATTCGATGTCGGTACATATTCTTAGTTGCGACATATCCTGAGAACCGAGTCTCACATAGCTAAGTCATTGAGAAGGGCAGAAGCTTGAAAACCGCAGCTTAGGATAAATTTGGAAATATTCGTGAATGTAACTACCTCAGAAGTTTATTGGTGAAATTTCATTGTATATTTTGCTTTAGTTCAGAATTAGTTGTGATGTCAATAAGATTCTCACAATCCTCCACAGAGAAAGTATCTGGTTTACTCACCACAAAAAAGGGGTTAGCACCAAACTGGTATCTTTGACAGGTTGAGGAAAATATGTACTAATTGTGCATCTTAAATCATGCAGATGTTGGGCAATGTCATTCAGGACATCGCAATCTAATTTGCACTTTACCTCCTCCAGAAACTGACTAAGAGTTGTACACTAGTATCCGCCATTAAGAAAATGTGTTCTAAGATTCCCTGAGGAACCCTCATGTATCCCCTGAGATCCATGAGGATTCACACTTTGAGAATCACTGCAGCAAGGGCAGACTGGGCCACCGGGAGGTTTCTTGGTAAACCGGTCAACAAAGCTTACTGCGAGGCAGATCAACAACAACCTTCTGTAGGGAAATTAGTAACCTAGCAAAGAAATCGGAAAATATTTGGAGGATATGATGATAAACAGAACTCACTGCATGCAGATTTATCACTTGCACTAAGTTCTATGGTATCTAACGCAAAATGTAACGCTCAAAACTGGCAATGTGCGCTAAATCTCACTGAATCGTTACTCAAGTTTAAAACAATATTTACGGCACATATATATTTTTAAATTTTCAATACACTGGACCACTGTCAAAATATCTGCAGATCAGCAATTTAAATTTAAAATTATTTAGTAGCATACGAAATGATTATTAGTTCATTAACTTCCTTGAAAAACGTATATTGCGACTTTAGCAACATACTTAAAATTTCAAAATTATATCCCGAGCGAGCAAATAAATTGCTCGAGAAAGAAAACTGTGAACTAGTGGTAGAACAAAATCTTCCGGAAGAGGGAATCCGAAAACAAAAACTGGTGCTTGGTGAATTAACTAAAGACCACGTGTTTCATAATTCGACGGAAATTTTCTGGGTGAAGGTTTTTAATGTAATTATGGATAGCACAATAAACTCAATCGAGTGACATTTTCTAAATCGCGAAAAATTCATATCAGTTTTAGACCCAAAATATTTTAAAGAAAATAGTTGTCCGGAGACTTTTAAGTACGTTGCTTATAAAATATCACGAAACAGCAACAGCAGCAACGTTAAGGGAGGAATTAAAAGACAAGATTGCAAAATGGGACAATTTAAAAATAACAATAGAAGATATATATAAAATAGACTAATCAAACGAGGAGTCTGACTCAGAAAGAATCGGTAGTGATGTAAAGTGCGCCAAGGAAAAATCGTGCTGCAAAAATTGCGTTTGTTGCTGCTTTAATTTACTGTCTAAATATAATTTATATTTCAGTGCATATAGCAATATTTATTTGGTATATAAATTTTTTATTACATTGTCATGTACCCAGGTTGTGTGTGAATGAAGTTTCCTCGTTTAAAAATTATAAAAAGCACATTCAGGAATTCACCATCCAAAGAGAAATTAGAAGCGTTTATGCTTATATGCATAGAAAAATATATTTTAATGAATTTAAATATATCTACTATTACTGATACAGTCGCTGAAAGCGCACCATGTATTAAAAGGTATATGATGGGTTGATTTTTTATTTTTCAATAAAAATGTACATTTTGTTTTGTCTTTCGTGTTTTGATGCGGTAATTTAAGAATATCCTCCCCTCCTCCTACTTCTCCACAATGGAGTAATTTTACATTTACATGGTACGTCTCCGGAGGCCGGTCCACTAACGATTTCCAGGGTCGTTTCAATTTACAAGTCCCCCACTGCATCCAAGTCTCAAGTCATGCCATGTTTCTGAGTAATTTTAAAGTGCAAATTAAAAATAGTCCACACTCATGTCGGTGTGTCGGTTGCAGGATGCGGCAAAATACGTTGGATGATTAAATGGTTCGCCATTTCAAAAGAAAGTGAAGTACAGAAACTAAACATTAACCACTCACTAAGTTAGGATGTAAGGAAGAATTGTACAAAATTTGGTTGTTCTATCTATTATCATTTAGGAGGAGTTCCATGAACGAACATACAAACAAATTCTTTAAAATATATAGTAGATATAGGCATACATTTATAGATGTAAGAAGCAGCAATATACTATAGATTTGGGTACCTCTTTTATGTCTTCTTAACATGCGATAATGAAGAAAAATTTGGCTTAAATAAAAATAATATTTATTAATAAAGATTTTTTGGAATACTACTCATGAAAATTTTCCAAATAAATTCGAAGTCGGAGCGAAAAAAACCGGTTAGAACCGAAATTTCGTTTTGTGTGAAGTGGAACGAAAACCTGAGAGAAAAAATTCGGTTTGTTGCCCTGGTATATAGGGAAAGTTCGGATTCCACTAAAAGCTATTGATACAGTCACATATAGCATGCATTGTTGACACGCTGTTAAAAATGAAATTAGGTTGAAGCCAATGTTTCAACTCATCCGCCTATTCCTTTAACACCCATTCACGACATCCTGCTTGCATCACTTATTACCACTTAACTAGTTTGGCTTACTTTTATTATTATGCTTTTGGATAAAAACAACACATGGAAGCAATGCACTTATGTATGTGATATGTAATAATGAAAGAAAAATAATGTAAAAAAAATGAATGAACCTCGCTACTATCTGTTGATGCATGTAGTAAAAGAGTTCTCCTCTGCGATCTTTGTCCACAATATTACGAGGTCCCGCCACAGGGTAGACCAAATGCCAGTGCCAATGGTGAAGGTTGATTCCAATGTCTTCACGAAAGTAGGCTACGCGATGTTCCTCTTCAAGATCTGATGCTGTGTAATCCTTGGGAATTTCTATGGGTTGCTGATTGGATGATAAAAGTCAATATTTTAAGTATATTTCTAATAAGAAGACAAAAATTCTATGAAATAATAATTTGATGAGAAATGCCCACAGAAGAGGTTAAAATCTATTACAAAGATATCCCAAACATATGATTTATTTAACACCTGTTCTCTGAAAATATGAGAGAGATAAAAGATTTTTCTTCCTCTCTAACTTCACATTTGTGCTCTATAAAGATGTTACAGATATTTACAAACGTTCAAAACGCAAAAAATAATATACGTTAAAACTGAAAATTTTCACCCGAGGTGAACATTTACGTATTTGTCATAAAAATTCTTTTTCTATAATGTTATTAGTGAATTACACTCATTATCGTATGCAAGATATCGACATATTTAAGCGTTTGCGATGCAGTTTGTGGCCAAAAATGTATGTTAACTGATAATTTGCTATACTCGATTATCAAGCGTATTATCCTCAAAATTCAATTTAGGATTTATGCCTTCACCTACAAGAAAACTGAAGAAAGTACTTAAGTATTGGTTGAAAAAGTCAGTCTTGAGGTGTTATAGAGGACTTTTTCTTTCTTTTGCCTAACTGGTATGTGATCTCCATATTATTTGGAGAAAACTCTTTTGAACTTACTCTGGACGACTCTTGGAGGACCGCCGACTCTTCGCGCGCCTTGGCAAAAACAGTTCCATCCACATATTTGTCCGGGAATAGCTCGGAAAGTGGAGGAAGTTGAAGGCCTCTGGTGTCCGGGCGGTGCAATATGGCCACAGATAAGGCGTACACAAACATGAAAGGATTCAACCGGTCTCGGCAGTAGACAGAGATGGACAGAAACTCATCATAAGTTTTTGCCGCTAGAAAAATATTTTTTTATTATTAACATCGCAGTTCTATGCATTGACCTTAATAAGTAATAGAAATCTATCGATTAAGATGCAGCCAATTTGTACCCTGAGATATTTAAGATACTTAAGCTATATAGTCAAGAACGCATCTAAAACAAAATTGATAGTATTTTTTATGATCAAATGATATATTCAGGAATGAATAAAAATTCGAATGATATTTTCAGAACAGAAAATAAAATTTGAAAATAAAGTGAATGGAATACAGGTCAACTAGAATTTTGATGAGGATGGAGAGATTGGCACGGGTTTCAGGGCGGGAGAAAGAATAGCAACAGACTATACGAAAAGGTGCGAATCAGTGGAAGAGATCTTGATTCGAAAATTAATTAGTGAAAACTTTGGTATTATAATGAAACAGTGAGCTTTAAGTAGATGAGGATGTATGGTTCCAGATGGTATCAAGGCATTGGCCAGAAAATATATAAAAGTTTATAATAATGATGACAGGTTTGCCTGACCTTTTTGTGACTATTGAAGAAACAGTTTTTTGATTTCATTCATTCTAATTGTGAGTTCGATAATGCTTTCTTGAATGTAAAAGATAAAGCAAAAACACTAAACCGAATCAAGGGAAGGAAATATAGAGGTACCTTTATTTAGAGTGCATAAACGCTTATATTAGTTTAGAAACTTTTATTTTTCTGCTGAATAAGACATTTGAATAAAATTTAGTATACAAATCGAATAATAAATGTACATTTGGGATTTGATATTCTAAAAAAGCACGGATGTAATTTTACAGCATGCAATTGATAATGAGATCTTATTGCCATTCTTGGTAACGCTGTCTTTACACAAATGTCATGAAATAAACACATTTCTAATATATAAATAATCCAGAAATTGGAGGCTTATTAACAACCGTGCAACTTTTAACATGTTACGTACCCATGAATATTTCGATGACCCTTGCGGCCATTTCTCTGTGTTGTGGACTAAAGAGAGAGAATTGATCTCTCCTTGCCAGTTGGAGAGGAAGCGATAAGTCCGGAAATGTGGTTGCACGAACAGTGACCGTCACACCTGCATCCTCGCCGAAGCGCGTGCCCAGCTCGTCTGCCAATGGCCTGTATCGGTCAACCTGCAATCGAAAAGGCCGAAATTCAAAGGACCTGTCCACGCCATGGACGCTCGAGAAAGCAGAGATCCTCGAGAAACGAGAGCGTATGAAGTAACCGATAAGATTAACACTCTGCCGCACAGATTATTTAGTTTTAGAAAAATATTACTTAGAAATTAATTTTGCCATTTTAAAAATAGTTTGGACGTATCTAAAAATATCCTTTAACATCTTTAGCGAATTGGCGTCGATGGTAGCAGCAGCAAGTTTAGATAAAGTGAAGTAAAATTGTTTAACAATGGGCAGAAGAAATAAACAGCCTTACGGATGATAGTACCAAACGAGGTGGCTTGCAAATCACACCAAAGAAAACTTAGAAATTGTCCTTGAAGTAAATATAGTCTTGCAGGACTGATTTTCCGTTCTGTTAGTCTTGGAATCATTGTGGACCGTCTTATGAATTTGTTAGCCCTTTTATGAATTCTTTCATGTCATTTTTTGTGTTAATTTACAGTTCCCTGTACAACCGCCAACTCTTGATTTTTCCCGAGGTTGTTTTAACTGTTATGGGCGACCCACAGTGGCGGACCCAAAGGCAATGGGGGCGATCCCCCCTCTTGGATATTCTTTATTGGTAGCAAAAGGGGAATTTTATTTTTCGTTATTCATTGCAGACCTTTGTTTCTTTTTATGTTGTGGGGAAAATCAAAGCAATAATGACAAGCATTTAGTGTACAAATCAGAAATATTCCCCACCCCATGGAAAAATAGTCAGTAATCGCCCTCCCCACTTTGGCCACCCAGATAATGATAATTCTGAAGATATAGCTGTCGAAGAAGGCGGTATTGTATCGGACGCTGACGACGAATGAAATGCTCCAGAAAGTGAAAGTAAAAGTGAAAGTGATCATGGCTCTCCATTTCGTGGAGGAAGGAAACAGGCGAGGGAAGAATTGCGGAGAATATTACATAATATGTTGCTTTTTTCACAGATTGCTATCTGCCCAGTTGAGTAAAGAGTCGCATATGCCATGTATTGTTGGTTACATGGTATGTAATGCCTACATCTACAGCCGAATGCACTTTTTACCGATTATTTCCGATTACTCCTCAGTAGCTGATCTTATATTCACCAAATGTATACCATATGTATCCCTAATGTAGAACTATATATATACATATATATATATCATCATAGGTAGTCTGTCCGTTGACAGGTCCGTGATTATTCTAGGTTAAACTTGGTTCTCCATATATATATATCCTAGAATTTTGGCGATTGTAAATTACATCATGTTATGAGTTATCTTGTACACATACAGAAGGATGCATGAAACAAATACATAAGGATTTTTTTAGAAAAAAGCGCTGAAATGGTCAGAGTTAGACTATAGAGCTACCAAAAACCTCGTGACCCTCTTATCATCAAAATCGTTCTTTTCTCCAAAGGTTAGGTTCTTGCCCAAAATGATAGAACAGAAATCGATGCTTGCATATCGGGACCTTAGCGTGTAGTCATCCAACTGAGGAAATTACCAACTCTGTCATTCAACGATTTCCAAACCGCATGAAGTAAATGACGACCTAACAGCAACAAAAATCGCTTGCAGCCAATAAATTTCGTCGAATACGCTGCTAGCGTTGGCTCAGAAGAGTCAAATTCTGAATCCGAAGAAGCCGAAGAATTGGAAGCCTCCAAAAAGTCGATCATTTCGTTAATCAAAATTATTGGTTCAAAAGATTGAAAAAAATCGAAAAGGTACTCCATGATAAACTTTTAATCAAACCTATCTGCCATTTTTCTGAACCGCCACACAGCAACTGACTTTCATGCTGAAAGAATTAGGCATCATCTTCCACTTCTATCTACTCTCAAAAGACAAACTGTAGTAATATGTAGTCAGAGGGATACTAGCCGACGTCGAAGACGTGACTGACACTCGAGAAAAAAAGCTTCAGATCCATTCCATCCAACAAATTCTAACCACCATCCCACTCCTTTCGGAAGGACCTACCAAAAGGAGTGAAAACTGATGATGGAGTTGCGTTTGAAAAATAAGTGAGCATTCGTTAGTTTAAATAACGTAACTGGGGCATGCCGTTCCACTGCAAATATCTTCACCTACGAATTCCCTTGTAACCCTATCTAATGCATCCTGTGCCAACAATCGGGTCACAAAAAACGCTCCAACGCTATCGTTAAATGCAATGGTTAGTCGACTGATACCTTACTCCCATAGACAATAATAATGCATCAACAGTGGCTGAGAACCTACCGTCAGCTTTCGCAAAAGCCTAGTTTTAACTAAGCGAAAGGAAATTTGATCGGCTCTTCAAAACCCAAGATAGCAATTCCTAATAAAAATCTCACATCCACGGCTAATCCCTCCTCCTGTTTCCCAAACGCGAAATCTACCCACCGCTTTATCCACAGGTATTTCACCCACCACATCGATCCTTCAATCAACAACAAACCCAAACTCTCCGAAATCCATATTAAAACCCCCAATCCTCCCATCAGCAATCCAACCTCAACAGCATAAGTAATATATATTTTTTAAGTTTTCGAAGCCTTCCACTAATTGACAACAAAACCTTTTTGATATCCTCTCACTGCAAGATACACCTCTAACCTCCAAGGAACTATTTATTCCAAACTACTGCATCTACCTCGCCAGGTGAGGTCCTTATTGCAATCGTGAACAAGTGTATATAAAAAACAACTTTCTTAGTTTAAGCAACTTTTAGGAAGTGTAATGAGTAAATATGAAACACCAACCCAACGGTTCGATTCGATGATTTTACTGTGAATTAAAAATTGTACGTCTTTTCTTCTTCTCAAAATATTAGCATAAATTCTTCAAGTGTCGGAATCATTTTTAAGGGTTAATATTAGGACGTATTTCAGTATGCGGCCGTTGCCATTAGCGGCGCACAGGCAAGAGACGCAATTTCCGTCAAGACAACAATTAGAAATCCGTATTTTACTTATATGATATGTAAGGTATCGATTAATAAATTTATTCGGATAGAGGGCAACCTTTGCAACAAAAAAGTTTGCGAGAGCATATAATTACGACTTATAGTTCAGAAGATAAAAATTCGAGATGGTGCCGCCCATGTTATCCTATTGGGGGAATTAAACGTCCCTGGAATCGAACTCGGGACGTTATTTTGCACGGTGATTACACAAGAGTCTTTATGTGTGGTACTCTTTAAAATTGAAAGAATTGCTATAATACATGCAGCCGTTCTCGAGTTATTAGACATTATTACATATGTAGTGTCTTAAAACTTACCTTCCTCCATATATACCTATGTATATCGCGGTAAGTTAATATAAAAGTTGTTAAAAATAAAACCCACTTTCCATTTAACAATTGTAACGGTGGTGGTAGTCCTCCCAACCAGTTTGGAGCCACATCTTTATCACAGCATCCAATAACCGCCTTCTTAAAAACTGTCAACCGAAGATCTCTGTTATGCGAACAGGATTATATATAGCGGATAAGGACTAAAATGAAATAAATATTTAAAATTTAATAGAAGCAACTTTTCTCAGAGCACTCTAAAGGAGAAAATAATTTTTTTAGTTATAAGACTATCGTGTAACACGAGCGTTAAAAGGACGTCCGTTAAATTCACAGAGCGTTGTGTGTTGGTCCAATAGTCGTTGGTTTGATCTCTCATTGTGTATTCTTAAGCAATGATTTCGACTCGTAGGGCGACATAAGGAAAATAATTTAATTTGTGTATTTTGTACACTTTAGTTCAAAGGAAAAACGAAACAGAAACTTAACAGTTTCTCTTGGAATCATCTAACTTAGCGGTGATGAGTGAAAACAATGATGGGACAGCGCGAAAAATGTTGAAATTTCACCATACAAATTAATTAATCCATTTGTATGAAAATGTCCCGCGGTAAATTGAGATACTTACTTCTGAACTTTAATTACATACGAGACCGTGCCTAGACATTCTGTCACCTGGAGCTAACATAAAGTCAGTTTCTTAAACGCATGTTACATTTGGATAAAATGTGCATTAGTTAGAAACTTTAGATGTAAAAATTTCGCTAAATATTTTTACTTAATGATTACCAATTTTTCATAAAAATAATGGTTTTCTTATTTAAACTACTATTAAAATTTTATTTAAGAAATTTTCACATCTTCCGGGGAGGCGTTGTACTACAAAGTTTGAGAATCACTGATCTATAATTTCAAATTTTTACTATCAAAGCCTTTGTTGCAGTGATAACACTCAAGTTAACTGATAATAGGTGATTTTTTTGAAATTTTTATATTTATTTTATTTTTTACCGTTTCCTCTTAGAAAATTCTAAACAAATTTTTACTATTTCAAGTTTTCACAATACTAGCAGAGCAGACCTATCCGAAGGTGGGTTCATCCGGCTCTTATTGAGGAGGTATCAACGGCATATTATAAATTACTTGTTACCTATTACCTCTTACTGCGATGCCTTATTTAACTGACATATGTCATCGGCTGACTCCCCCCATCGACTAAACTCAACGCCAGAAAAGAATATGTGACATTTTTGAGGCTTTTGACTCACAATCAGTATGGCATTAGAGCCTCTTTCTAAAGCCGACTAGAACATTCGCTCCCTTTCAAATACAAAAACTTTTAAAAAGACTTTTAACCGACCGTCACCTTCAGTTAGCAATCAAAACAAAAGTCTATTAAAAATATTGGAAAGAGCCGGCTTACCTCAAGGAGACATCATCAGTCCCCTCCCATTTGATATTTACGCACACGACTTAACCCTATACATACATAGGTACTTATGTGAGCAGACAATGACCTAATAATCGTAATTCCCATACGTAGCGAATAAAAGGCTAACGAAACCCCTTTTGTAAAATACGCCAACGGAATTGGAAAACATTAACCAACCAGGAGAAGAACGCACGCGTGAACTTCTCTCCATTCAAAAATATTCCCTTCACCACTCCACATAATATAGCATGAAAACAGATCCAAATCGCTTCGAATGATAAACGGATTTTAACTGATTCAGTAATGGAAATGGACAGACTTCCAATGAAAAATCGAAAATTGAAAACGCGTTTTTATTTCGTTTTTTTCGAATGGTTAAACTTTAATTTCGTGGCTGCTTTTACAAATGATAAGATACAATGATCAAAACTGAGCATACTCCATTCAAATTTTGAATGGAAATTAAATAAAATTTGAAGATTAGATCAGATTATGGTGGAGTGATTTTCGTTCCTTTACTTAATTAAAGAGAAAGCGGTGATGTCACATTAAAACATTATATGCTGGATACATGTAGAGGTTTTTTCCCTAGAGACACGTCAGAGATGCGCTCCTAGGAAAACAGCGTATCTCGTGAGACATTTTCCCATATGATCCTATGTTATAATTAGGGTATAGATTTTTCGGGTTTAAAAAAAATCCATTCGGGGGGTAAATATCGGGTTTTATTATTTTTCTTTGCATTCGGGTAAAAATCGGGTGTAAATATGGCATAAATTTATCGTGGTCTATAAATAATTTCAATCTGGGTAAATATCGGGGGTTAACATAGAGTAATTCGGATGATTTAAAAAATATTTAAAATTTAAAATGTTAATTTAACAATTATTTTTATGGTTTACATACAATAACATTTGCATGGCGAGTTTTTCTTCCGTAACATTACTCCTTTCTGGAGTTTGCAAATGACGTAAATGAGAAAATGAACGCTCAACATCACAGCTACCCGTGGGCATACATAGTAATGTTAGGGCAAACTTGCTTAATTTAGGGTATCGGGTACCACAATCAACCCAAAACTTAATAATATCCGCATCAAAATAAGACTTTAAATCTCTTAACTATTTGTCCGCAAAAGTATTTTTGCCAATAGCGCTCTCATCGTGTCGATGTATGATAATAAACTAAATGGCTTACTGTAGATTCGAGTGATATCGAGCGTATTGGTATCTTCGGTCGAGTGTGCATTTTCTTTAATTTGATACTTTGTGCTACTCTGACAGATACACAATGCGCCACTTGTTATTTTCCGACATTTGTTACACTGTATAGATATGTTACAAGCCTAAGGTCCCAAAATGCGCAAGCGGGAAGGTAGCTGCGAAAAGGGGTAATCTTAACCGCTGGAGAGTTAACCTCCGATGAAGGGATATGGCTCGACACGAGTACAGAATGGGTGGACAAATGTAGAAAATAATTCCAAAATCTAGTAAAATTGATATTCGATTTGCTAATGAATAATTATTAGTATATGTAATATATAATACTATATATATATTTCAGTTCAACGAACATCACAGAGCTCATCCAAGTTCTTAGATGCATAAAAGCATTAAAATAGAATTTTTAATCTAAAAAGTTTTGTGCGATAAAATTAATGATTTCGGGATTTTCCGGGTTTTACCCGAATTTCAAAAAAGCCGTTCGGAGGGTAAAAATCGGGTAAAACCCGAAAAATCCATACCCTAGTTATAATCATTAATGTGTTCCCAACTCTCGAAAATTTTAACTTAGTCGTTACATAAATATCGTTGTGATTGGTCCTTTTTCGCCAATATATTGATACAATTACTTTGCCTTTTCCTTAATCAAAAGAGTACTTAAAGGAACATTTCTCTGAACCAGCTATTCAATCTAGATATTAAGTAACGTCTCTATCTTCTCCGTAATACGATTGTTTCACAAGAGCAATCCGAGAAGTTTGAGGAGTAGTAATTTTGTACATTCTTTTATCTTTTCAATAGATTTCAATATTGTATTCATAATGATATCTTGTGTAAGTGTATTTTGTTATGAATAATATGAAAAATGTCCATTAACTCACGTCTGGGACAGTTTTCTTATGCAATTTCCGTCCCACGCCGTCTTTTTTCAAAGCGGTTAAAAACTTCGAGTTTTATTTCAAGGGAAATATCCCGTTCCCTCTTAGATGCAACTTTAGCTTTCTTTTCCAAAATGAAGGTTGTTACTCAATGCACAAAAAAGCGATCAAAAATACTGTAATGGTAAACCCATGGATGCTAACACAACAGGAGAAAAGTTCTGAGTTGGTTTGAGCAGTCTTTAGTGTCATATCATCGAAAGAAAAAACGAGTCATTACGATAAAATACTTAAAATGTCCTATAAGTGAGGGAAGAGCGCGTATCTCAAAGTTTTGCCACGAGATATTAGCGAAAAAGCGTATCTTGAGGGATATTTGTATAGGTAGGTTGGAACTCACTGGTTCTCGGATGTCTTGTTTACCACTTTTGCGCTAGAATCACTCGAAAATACAAAAATTCCTTCAGGAGCTTCAAAATTATCAGAAAAATAACATGGTGCTAAATTGACCCAAATGAAGAAAAAATAATTTTAATAATATGATAAAAACATAATTAACTTATCATAAAATCTAAATCTAAAGGTTCAATGATAAGGTCGCATAAAGACCTCGCATTAAGATTGAAAGCAAAAATATCTGTAATAAGAACTACTTTTTAATTCTGACAAAATACAAAATTAAATTGGATTATATGAAATTATCTTGTACATATAATGTATACATTTAAATGTATTAATTAAAAAAAGTAAAATTTTTAAAAATCTTTAACAATTTTCACAACCATTATTAGAACAGGGCCGGTATCCGTGAGTTATCACCATTCTCAAGTGTAAAAGTTTTCAAAATAAAATGTATATTTTTAAAGACAAATTTATATATAATGGAGTTCCACTGAGTATTGTCGCGTGATATCGATTAATTTTGCATCTATTTTAGCCAATAATAAAAGACTAAGGAAAACGTAAGAAAAAAGCTTCCTGAAAATTTTTCATTAGTCGCTCTACACCTTGAAACGTTTTGACAACTAATATCGAATTCCGCACAAAAATATTTTAGCAAAACTTCATTTGAAATTCGTTTGACTGGCGATTTAAAATGTTGGAGATTACGAGAAAGAAATAGAATTCAATACAAATAATAAAGTCGATTCGAATGATAATACGCGATATGACTGAGACAAGTTACTTAGAAAGGAAAAGTACCTAAAATCGCAAGTGAAAATAAGTAGTACAAAAGTATTTTAAATCGCAGAACATGTGATTCAACTATTGCATTCACAATCCAATCCACAGTAAGCAAAAAGAAGCAAATTTTATAATATATTTTTACGAATTCCACCAAACACGTAGGATATTATAGCTATTGCTTTCCCTTCCCTTTCCCTTCCCTTTCGACGACATTTCCTCAGTCTTGGGAGAAAGGTATTAAGTGAAAGCATCAAGGAATTAGGCACAGTTATCTATACTATAGATAACTGTGCGTAATTCTTATAGCATCAGATGAACAAAAGAATTTTTTTTAGCAAGAACAGTGATGAGCTTAATCATTCCGAGTTCAAGAATGGTTCACGGAAGGCAGAAAGATAAGATGTTGAGGATAAAATTTGTAAACTCTACAGAAAATAAAGCAAAAACTATTGATCTTCTCATTGATGAGACATGCATTTTTAACCCTACTCTCTGCTGAAATATGCCGTGAGAACTCACTTATGAATTTAGCTCATGTTGGATGGAACTTTGTCAGATGTACGAATAATATAAAAGTATCGCAGAATCCTTATTATTTTACCAATTTTAATGCAATAAAAATAAAGGTTGTTGTACAATAAAATCATTTTAAGCCATAATAGCTTTCCTCAATACTAACAGCATCATATTTATTGATCTAACTTATCTCTAACGGTCAAAAAAGTATACTTAGCTTGGCATATTCAGGAAATGCACTTCCGAGTCATCCACATGTTTTTTATATAAATTCGGCCATTTGCTTGCACGACATTATCTGAAATTTGCAATGGCCGACTTAATCGTGGAAGATGAATTCAGCGAGAACGGATAGAAAAATGCACGACATTTTAATATAGGTGAAACATTTTCTAGAAGCATTTCTCTCATAAACCCCTCGAAAATGTCATTTCATAAAAGCTGCGTGGGTCGCCAAGGGTAACATCGAAAAGGGGCTCACCAAAAAATCATTGCTGGGAACTGCGAAGACCGCTCGTCTCCCTCCCTTTGGCACGAACAATGGCTCTCCTGGGCGATCCAACAGGTAGAGCATGTGACGCTGTGTTTCGGTAGCGGCGGCAGCCATCGTCCCGGAGTCTTCGGCGGAGAGAACGGGTGTGCGAGACTCGGATTTTTCTGTCGCTAATGAGAAAGGCTTTCAGGAAATGACGCTTCCTTCGAACGCGAAAGGAAACCACCGGACCGCATGGCGCACGGACAGATAACGAAGGGAAGTTATTTAATCTTGCGAGGGAAAGAGAAAGGATTAAGTAATTACGATTATTAGTTTCAGTCTATGTAATCGAATCCCTCAGCTAGGAGCTGAAATTGGAAACTAGGCTATGCTCGAGGAGCGGTCCCGGGTTCGTGAACCGATGGCAACAAAATGTACTTTTCTACCTCGCGGAGGTTAGCTGCCATCGGCAATGGGAGGTGAAAAAAATGGCGAGGTAGTCGGGTGGAAATAAAAGATACGGTTGCGACAAATATGCAATGTTGTAGTGGATGGTATACGGTGCTATACTCCGTATATCCTCTGCTTTTTTCGAACAAATAGCGTATACTTACGCCTTATACAGGTCGATTGAAAAAAACAGCTCATACTTTTTCTCCTGCCATCGTAACATTACAGTCGTGTAATTTGCTCTAAATAAACTGGGTAAAAACCATCTCTCAAAGTTTTAATTTAGTATACAGTATACGCTCTGATTTTTTTTAAGAGCGCAGCACTGCAAATGTGCATAAAACTCGTTGAAAGAGAATCTGGTTACTGTTACTACTAAGCCAAATCGAAATCAATGAAGATATTTTAATAAACCCCTAACGATGTATATGGGAATCTGTTAAACATTATGAGAAACAAGTAAGAATGATGCAAAAGCATAAATATTATATTCCTTTCGCTCACGAAATTTATATTCCTTCGATTTTATCTATAAATTTTGCGAATAAATTGTTTTCTCGGATGCATATTTTAAGAGATAAAACAAAAAGTTAATTATGTTTCGAGTAAAGCGGTAGCTATGACTTATTGATATGGCCCTAGAATGCCATTTCGGATGTCAAGTTTCCTTCCAAGAGGCGCATTAATAAATCAACAACGAAGAAAAGAAGGGGTATGAAACCGGTTAATAATTCCATGTATTTACATAAAATTGAATTACACAATTAAGAAACCCATCAATGAAGATGTAAGGTGATTTAATCATGAATCGGTAAAGAAAACAGCGGTAGGACATGAAAATTTGGAAATCTGCTAGAATTGACGGCGTTGCAATTTAAACACCCAAGGCAATAGGAAGCCATATGGATAAGGTCCTATTTAAGATCCGTGCATCATGTCTGAGAAAAAATAATATAAGATAGCTGTGAAATCATCCTTAGACGGAAGAATGTCCTTTTCAATGAGTTACTTCCAATCATTTCATTTCCGTTATCTACAGAAAGTGACCATGGGCCATCAACTAACTTGATTTGGTCTAAAACAGATAACAATGCGTACCTATGCGTTCCATTGATTGAGAAAAGAGTTGGATTCCATACTAACCTTTGATAAGTGCACTGAAAGTAACGAGTAGTAAAAGACATTCGTGTGATGAGTTATAGGAAACAATCACAGGACGTACGCTGTCCAAATGTTTGAATGGGAAATTTATTTGAAGAGGACAACCGAACGCACAATTTAGATACATACAACACAGCATAAAAGCATTTGAAAATGCATGAATTATTCAGGACCAAATTTTCAACGCGACTGGAATTCGAAATTAGAGAACTCATTTTTTGGGTACGTCTGATCATTTACGCGGCCAAAATACCATGTCACCTTTATTATTCATAGTAGCTGTTCAAAACGCTAAGGGAAAAAGTTTTAAACGAGTGTATTTAACCCTATTTAACCCATCTACGTATTGCTGATGACGTTATGATTAAGTATCAATCCTTTGACTAACCGAGGAAGTTCAACGGACTAGTGGAAAGGCACGCTCACGTTATTTATAACTCTTCCACGTCCTCTCATAAAATATAAATCGATATATGAGATAAATTAGTTACATATTCGTAGACTCGTTTCTTCGTACGGTTCTCTGAGAGATGAAAATGAAGATGGAGTGCATTAGAACGAATTGTAAATATCTCCAATTAAAACTCCCGACCTTCCTCGAGGGGGAATAATATGACCATGTCATTTTCCAGTTCTAATTTATAGATGTGAAACACAGGCCGTCAGTAGCGCTTTACCCACTAGGCCAAGTAGAAAACTGCCTATGGGCGCCAAATTTCAAGGGGCGCGGGGGCGTCAAAAAAAAAACAGGTGCTTCATTTAAAAAGTTTATGGCAAAAAATATGAGTTTGAGAGGGCGCAAAAATTTACTCTGCCTACGGGCGCACAATGTCTTAAAGCGCCCCTGCAGTCCGTGGAAATTATTCCACGTTTCACATATAATCCAGTGCTTCCAGACAACGTAGAGGAGCATTGAGAGATGCATGCTAAAATATTGCCCGAATTTGTCGCAAAAGAATTAAAAATGCGAGTACGCAATGAAAAGGCGTTAAAAGCGCCTTCGGGAAGGACTCATAGCGAGATAGAATGCATAAGAGTTGGACGATCTTCGAATGTATTCCAGTGAACATCAAAAGATCCGAAGACATTTAGATGGAATTAAATTGTAAGACGGTTGAGAGGATTGAATGGAAAGGATTGTCCTTCGTCGAAAGGGGCAGATTATGAGCATGATGACCATGGCGATACATACACTCCTGAGGAATATAATGAAGCAATTCTTTTGAATTACACTCCTCCATACAATTAACTTACAATTTCAACTCATAATCTTTCATGAAATTTAAATTATTTGGAAGCGCATCATGATTCACTAGACTCAGATAGTGATTTCGTTTGTGTGAAACTCAATAAGATTACCGTGACTATAACATGAATTTCATATACTGCCGCAACCGAATGAAAATTAACACGTGGAGATTTGAACGGTCATTTTTTCTCTCTTAATAGAAAGCAAACCGCGAGTCAACCGCCATACAAACTCTTTTCGAGAGCGAAACAACAGGATGGCCTAGAACCGCGACTTCCGTGGAACGTATCTTCCACACAACAATATTATGTAATGGAGTGATAAATTCATGAAAACAAAAAGCAGGACTTTGGTGTTGGATCTGCTCTCACGTGAAGAATATTAATAAAGTAAATCCTTTTAAAAGTTCGTCGAAAGAATTACGTTTTATCGCACTGAATATTAATGCCATCAATCTCTCCATTCCACAGCGTATGTGTTACACACGATCCGCAAACGTCAATACAGCGTAAACTACCTACGTAAAAAGTTATCTTAACAAAAAAAAGCTTGCTATAAAGAAAAATATTTTGAAAATAGATAATGTTTTCTTTGTATCCAAACATTTTGTGATCACATTATAGAATGCTGCCGAAATTAAACACAAACACAGTTGTTTCTGAGCAATTTAATGGTGAAATCTATAACTCCGCTGTTTTACACGTCAAACCATATAAAAAAAATAGCTCTAAGCATCGCAATGAAATGAGCGCTAAGATATTTTGCATGTATATTTTTTTCAATGTTTAATAAATACATTTGATTAACAATTTTAAAAATTGACCGAATTAGGTTTTTGTATAAACTCTTCGTATTTACGCTCTCTGATGTGACCTTTGGTGTGTTCCATTTTGTCGAAAGCATTGAGACCAAATGAAAATTTTCAATGCTACAAAAGAACGAAATTGAAAAATTAGGGTATTTTAGTATTCCCAAAATACCTATTTCATATGTGCGTACCCATATTGAGTGAATTAAAACAAGCGTAAAGACATCTTAGAAAGAGCAATGCATCGTGAATCGAATCGATAGACCAGCCTTTTACTCGTTTACTTTTTGAGCGATTGTTCTCTCTATATTGCCAGAAGGAATTAGCGTGTATTTGTTTCATTTTCAATTTTTTTTAAATATGCCCTAAATATTTTTACAGCAAGCAGCTTATTCTCTGCAAACAAGAACAAAATTAACAATATTGTAATAAATAATTATCCATTAGCAAAACTGAAATGATTTAGGGCAAATGTTCCTATGCTACAGGTGTTCGATGATGAATTATGACAATAATGTTAAGAACCAAATATTATCGTGTAAATTGTAAATGATTTTCAAACACGTAATTTTAGAGAGATAAAAATCAAGAGCAAAGAAACATGGCGCAGAATATCCGAACATTGAAACCCTAAATAAAACCTTCGAATGCTTGAATTTATTATGGTAACAGAAAATGTGAAATTATCGTAGCCGTTTCCAACCTTTAACGAACGTCTTAATTATTTATAATGCGTGGCTGCTAAGGGTGCGAGACGTTTGGCCGCCGCAGAATGGGATCTCCGATTGGGCGCCGGGAGTATTCAAGGCAGTCGGCTTAAACAAGACGCCATGTTTCTGTGAGTCGTTGTATAGGAATTTAGGGCGTATGATTTTCAGGCGATGCATTTCTGCGCATGTCTAAAATCGCGTTTGACCCATCGTCAGAGGAAGGTTGGTGGACGAAAAAACCAACAAGACCATTCCACCCAATTAAGCTCTTTCATATTATTTGATTTGTCCGGTCACATTTTTCATGTTTTATAATTTTATGACAGAAAGTCAATACGGCAAATATGTGATCTCACCTCAAAACTTTGATATGTGAAAAAGACGCGTTTTCTATAAATTTCAATGATGAATAAGGCTAATATATTGAAATATCAGATAAAATGAACGCTGACGAAAAAGCAGTCAGATATGCAAAATGAGAGCGGTACTTTACAAAAACGAGAGAAAAATAAAAGTTTTGGTGTCTGATATGAGTGTGCTGTTAACGCAACGCACCACTGAAATATTCACCTGAGAAACGTTGTTCAAGGAATGTTTTCCGCGGAAAAAGTGGTATATATAGCATTTCAAAGCAGTTTTACAATCGCTCCTATATAAGATCACCCCGAGGACGAGGAGCGGACCGAAAAAAAACTAATTAAGCTAGCAATGTGTTCCGAACGGTGGACCTCTACAAGACACCAATAAATCTCCCTTATCTCACATCTTCTTATATTCTAGCATAATTTGAACTCATTCTCAAACAGCATCCTTGAGCCCGTATAAATAGCAGCCATTTAAAACGTCCATTCTACCATTTAGATCCGCAAGTGACCTCATGCGGCCATCAGGGATTTTCGGTGAGGCCAAGCTGTTAATGAAAATATGTGGCCACCAGAAAAATCACTCTGGCCGCACTTGCTTAGGATTAATTATTATTAGACTTTCTTGTAATTCTTCCCAGTTGAACAAGAATGGTGCCGAATGGTCAAGGTTTGGTCAACCAGTATTAATCAGTGCTGCCAATATAGGGGATTAACATTTTTCCATAAGATAACATGTATGAATCCATTTCTTGACTTGCAAGGTATTCTTCCTTCAAGCATAAAAATACGTAAATATGGACCGATTTTTTTTCGTTTTTGCTTTATTCGACTAAGAAAACTATATACTATCTTATTCCTGCGAAGTTTACATGTTACACGGTCGAAGTTTTTAGAAATACGCTATTTGTTTCGAAATTTTGTGGATTTTTCGTACTCTTTCCGGGCGTAAACAAGGCGGCCGTCATTGTTACCTCCGATTCAGTTAGCTTCAATGAAGCTTACAAATAGACGACATTTTAGCGTTATTCGATTCGCACTTTTGTTTAAGCAACGAAACGATCGATGTTTATGGATAGCAACGTAAATAGATACTGATTATTATTCAGGAAGCGTTTATTGATGAAAGTAATTGAACCTTCTTTCGTCTATTGAATACTTGAATCTTACATTTTTTGTAAGTAAAATAATTATATGCTACATTATAATGTTTATTAACGTAAATAGGCTCACGTATCTGGTGTACATTTACCAGTCAGTGTTCAATCACGGACAACTTTTACGGGTTTCTTGCTTACAAGACATAAATGTAAACATTTCATAGACATAATTACACAAGAAATGAAGCTGGATTTGGCGAAAGTGATATATATGATAGGAAATACAATTATCGTTATATTTGAATGCAATACGTTCGGAAACGGATTGTTACAAGCAAATATGATTAATTGTTAAGAAAAGCTAATTGTAATTTAAAAAGTATCTACTATATATGTTTTTTAAAGAGTTTGTATGTTGTGCTGTAGTATGGTAGTAGCTTCACTAAATCCGTTGAAATTGAAGGGGAAATTCTGCTAGTATTTTATATATGTATTATTTGAATATTGTAAAAAATGTTATTGCAAACCCCACCGTCATCTCTCTCTTTTCTCCCCCCCTCCCTTTCACCCCCCTCTCTCTCTCCCTCCCTCTCAATTTCTTCCCACCACCTTCTCTCTTTTCTTTTATTTCTTTCCTCTATTTTATTTTCCTTCTTTCTTTTTTCTTTCTTCTTTTATTGCGTTTTTTAAAGAGAATTTCATTGGATTTCATAGGACCACGAAACACTTAATGTGCTGGTTCTATCCTGTAGTGTATTTTGTTGTTCTTTTTTCTATTTCTTCTTCTTCTTATATATGTTTATCCTATACATTATAGTCCAGTATATCATGATTTGTTTACTGAATCTTATCAGGTCTCGCAGGTTTTTAACACACACCCTTCTCTGTGGGTGTTTTCCTGCAGTGGGTTTTTTTTGTATGGATGCAATAGTCCTTATTTTTCCCACACAGTATTGTATTAGTATTATATTATTATTATTTATAGCATATAATACTATATTTGTATCATGACGAGGGGTTAGGTGGAAGATGGGACTTCCTTGTCTCAATCTCGCCCCAAATAAAGAACATATCTAATCTAATCTCCCTCCCACCCTCCCTCACTCACTCCCTCCCTTTCAAGATCTATTATACAAATATAAATACTTGAAATCGCCTTTCTTGTGCAAACAGAACATAGTAATTGAGAGTAAATGTATTGTCTACGACGAAGACATGATCGTAAATACGTTAATTTTCCTTTCGTGTGCACAAAGCGCTTTGTAAGTGAAAAAGAATTGATAATTTTACGACGAATAAATGAACTTGAACGTAAATATTACATTACAATTACTTAAGTACGTTTTAAATAATTTTCTATTGTTTTACTTATATCTCCGAAGATATAAAAGATGGAAAGGTAAATGTACCGATAATGCAACTTATTCTTCAAATGTTTTTAAAACTTTACAGTGGCGAATAGGGAAACGTTCAAAATTATAATACAAAATTGATTGCGCTCAAAACCAAATTAAACAAGGCACTAGTGACCGAATATGTGGTGGTATAACCACATGAAAAATATACCTTTATCAATGTTCATGGCTAAAACTGTATTTATTTATCCTCATTTCTGAATGACTTTCCTGTTAATAATAATCATATTCCTGATAGTCTATTAATAAGTGCAACTTGGTAGATTTTACAATGGCTTCAGTTTTGATGGGAAGTATGCATATGATAGCGAGGGTCCATATTTTTCCGATGGCCCTTCCGCTACTAGCTACGTCGCTGAGAATATGAGATACCATTGTCAACCACATGCTCTGGTATTGGAGTGGAAAGGTTATGCAGCTAAAAAGGCACTCGAATATGTTGGTAATGGGCCTGCCGCCATTCATCCGGCGCTTTTTTTAAGCTTATAATCGCACAATATCTCTGAAAACGTCATATTAAGGCACCAAAGCAGCCACTGTGTCAATTAAAGGCTCCACCCTTAGTAGAGCCGATCGACGTCCTTCGCGGCACGGCCGCGGCCACACCGGCCTTGATGATCAAAACGACTACTTCCGCTTCATCAGCGGAAAATAAAACACGATCTCAAAGTAGTCGCTTTCTTTTATACCCACCGGCGGTCTTAAAGCGAATCTGAATTGAAAAATATTCCATTTTTTGCGTGTTGCAACTCAAGCGGAACAATTTCTTAATGTCCCTCATTTGCATTCCACGCCAGCCGATAATTAGTGTCTAAAAACAACGAACGATCGAACACTAGCAAATAGTTATTGTTGGAAAAAAGGGAGAATCTTATTTTATGTCTCGCGTTATGTAGTGAAGCCAAAACTTTAAAGAAATTTTTTCCACGAATTATTACATTATCCTAATTACGATATAAATAAAACACAGTAATTAAATACTTGCATGTTTGATTTTCTATTATTTTTCGTTTATACGATATTTTTCTAAATTGCTCGACTAATTTGTCGAAAAGAAAAGCGAGAAATTTGTTGTAATTAAAGAAGAATAAGGTACGACGATTTCTATTACTTATTTTGATGCAGCAATATCGCCATAATTTTATTAAATTACTTAACCAGCGCATTTGGAGAGAGTAAGATTAAACTTAATAATATTTTTAAATCATCATTGTCACTGCTAAAATTTTCCGTGAATAAATTCAACGAAATAATTTGTGACGATAAAATTACCGTGAATTTTAGCTTGTTTAAATTGTCTTCAAAAATGGAGAATTTCCACCAAGTCTATATAGTGGTCTGCCACAGCGGCTTCGTTCCAATTTATTAAAAGCCAGTTCGCTTCATTTGCCAATATTTTCATATCCAGGTATCTCCGAGATACGTCGTCTCGAAATACGTCGTTTCGCCTATGCGTCGTTAATAAATTATTTATTTTATTGTAAACACCTACCTAGCTTAGAATAAAGAACTAAATTGATGGAATCACTACATGAACTTTACAATGGAATTAAAGAGTTATCAAACTGGTGCAACCTGCTAACAGGGCTGTTTCATGAAGTTTACGGGCCATATTCCGGTCCCAATACATAGATATCATCAAGGAAAACGTTTAAGCAAATGACTCCAATTATTTGAAGGCCAACGTCGAAACACAAAATATATATAGTCGAAATTCTATAAGCCTAGCCTCTATAACTAGAATTTTCCATAACTCGAAGTGAACTCATTTTACAAGACAAAATCTTTTTAGTGTTATTTTTCTTCTATAGCTCGAATTTTCTATAGGCTGAATACTTTTTTGTTTCCTTAGAGTTTTGACTTACAGAAGTTCCACCGTATTTTTAAACGAATATCAAAATCATAAAATTTGCAAAATCCTATAAATTGTAAACAATAAAACAATCTATTACATAAAGCGCTTATGATCTCTCCCTATATTATAAAATCGTAATGATCATCATCATGCTGCGTAACGCTCTAATTTTGCGAATAACTCGGTTAAAAATTTACTGAGGTGTCTGAAATTTCTCAGGATTTCAGTTTTAATGAATCTCTACGTTATAACTAAAAAAATTTTGAATGAGGTCATGGGTTTGACCCTAACAGGATGAATGTTGTTTCCCATAAAATAACACGTAAATATCACATTTTTGGTTTGAAGGCTTTCATTATTTTACTTTTTAAATATCTTAAAATTAAATTATCGATACGAAATTTATGCTAAAACACGCCAAAATGAATGAGGATTCATATTATTTCGTCGAATACTCAATCTCATGCGTATTCTCTCATATTTTGAATTTATACTCGAGATTTTGTAATTTTTTTAACATTTCAATACTAAGATTCCATGGTTACGGGTATTGTTACCCCCTATAATTTGTGCATATGTACTTAAATAATGGCTTAAAGATTGAAAATAAGATTAAAACTTGCTCTAAATGACCGAAGATATGAATTCAATGCAAATAAACCGAACGCAGTATTCATGTTATTTATATTTTTTAAATCTATATTACTAAAATCCTTTTTCTGGTTTCTCTCTCTCTCTCTCTTTAACGCTCTATAACTCAGCCATTTTTATTCTCCGGGAATTTCAGCCTTCTAAGTTTATTTTTTATCGAGTTATTCAACTACTTTTATTAATTTGTTATTAAAAACCAAACATACATCCTTTATAAAATATATTCATTAAACATATTCAAAACATATTCCCGATAAGCTAATCTAAATCCACAAGGGAACGAAGAAACAGCGAGCAAAGAGAGGGGGTGGGGGGGGGGGGGGGGGTTGGCGAGCGCCAGCGAGCAGGGGGCTTGCCCCCTAATATGTATATATTTTTATATGTACGTTAAAATTATTACGTTGCTATCTACAACCAGTAAATAAACAAAGGTTAATTTTGCAATTACTACGTTGCTATCTACAACCAGTAAATAAGCAAAAGAAGAAGAACTATATGGAAAAGTTATATTAGCACCTACAAACGTTGATCACTTAGAAAAAAAAAGAAATATTAAATCGAATGGTCATTGATGTGGATGAAAGCGAAGTAGTATATACAACTGCGGACGAGTTAGTTAATTGTAATGAAGAAGAAAAGGCAAATTTTCCGGTTAAGTTTTTAAATTCACTCACACTACAAGGAATGCCACTGCATAAATTAAGATTAAGATTTAGAGCTATGGTAATGCTACTAAGAAATATCAATGTAAAAAGAGGACTTTGTAATGGAACCCGCCTAATAGTTAAAAATTGGGAAAAACACAATTGAATGTAAAATTGCGACTGGTAGTATCAAAGGAAATTCAGTGTTACTACCAAAAATTCCAGCATTCAAACGATGAAACAAAACAAAAAACAAATTAACTGCACAATTTAAAATAAAACAATGCGCTGGGAGCTTGTTTGTTATACACATGTTATTGACACAGCTAGAAACGCTTCCCATAAGTAGTCAACAGAATAATTATCCGTAAATATTTACGTTGCTATGCTTCATTAATTTCGACGCTTAAACAAAAGTGCGAAGCGAATAACACTATTCTTTCACCTATTTGAAGGTATAATTGATAGTAATTGAATCGGAGGCAACAATGACGGTCGCCTTGGCAACGCCCGGAAAGAGTACGAAATATCCGTAAAAATTCGAAAACAATATTGTATTTATGAAAACTTCGACCGTGTAACATGTAAACATCGCAAGAATAAGATAGTATAGAGTTTTAGCCGTCCAATAAGGTAAAAACGAAGAAAATCGATCGATATTTACGTATTTTTCTGATTGAAGGAAAAAACCTTGCACTCTGAAAAATCGAAAATCTCGTGTAAACTTATGGGAAAATATAACTGTCTCCTGGATTTGAATCCGGGACCTTATGAAAATCTTTTTCCAGGGACCTCATAGTCAGTAGAAACAAAACGCCGTTTACCGCATATCTTTACGACGAACTGTTCTCGAGAAAATACGCCGATATAAATTGTACACAAATGTCTACAGACGTCAACGTAAAATTAATATATAGTTAGATTAATTGAATCGGAAGCAACAATGACGGTCCCCTAGCAACTCCCGGAAAGAGTACGAAATATCCGTAAAAATTCGAAAACATATGCGTATTTCTAAAAATCTCGATCGTGTAACATGTAAACATTGCAAGAATAAGATAGTATAGAGTTTTAGCCGTCGAATAAAGTAAAAACGAAGAAAATCGGTCCATATTTACGTATTTTAACGAATGAAAACTCGAAAATCCCGTGTAAACTTATGGATACATTTAATTGTCTCCTGGATTCGCACCCGGGACTTTATGAAAATGAGAATAGTTTTCTAGGGACCTCCTATCTTGTAGACACAAAACGCAGTTTACCGCATATCTCTACGACGAACGGCTTCTGAGATACATGGGGGGGGGGGGGGGGGGGGGGCGGACACTTCCAAAATTATATATAGGATTATTAGGAGACATGCAGTTTCTTACATACACATATTTTCCTTAAATAGGTCACTTATGTTCAAAAACTAAAAATGTTGGTTCGGGTCAACTTGACTCATGGTCACCAGGAATAATCACTTAAAGGATTAAAATTTCTACGTTGGTAAACTTGCAAGAAATATTGTTTAACTTTTCAAGTTTTAACATAGCAATGGGAGTTGTTTCTTCTGTTTTAGTCAAGTATATACAAAATTATTTATTTCAACATATAAATTTTCACAACTTATACCGCATTTATATGTGAATTTCAAGTAATCTGAAATTAGGTTTTTGGATTGCGATCAAGAATTCAATTCTAAAAAACATATGAATGTTATAGTATAAATGTTGAACGGGAATCTCTCGAAAAACGGCATGAGAAATCCAGGCATCGTCTATTGCAGAAATATAGTTCAGAAGAATTTAAAGATGAATTATCAGATTCACCAATCGCAAAAATCCAATAATTAACCTCAAGGGTGGAAACGGTGAAGATCCAGACGTTTACTATCATTTTCCACTCTGTGTATTTCTTTATTTATTACTTCTCAAAGGATGTACGCGGAGGGAAAGAGGCAGAGGGAAGTAGGGAGGCGGAGGACGGAAGGAATAACCCCACTCGTTTCGACCCGCGCAATTAGAGGCCGTCCAGAAAAGAGGGGGGGGGGTCCGTGAAATCGGACGAAGTCGGACAAGGGGGGGAGCAGGGGGTCGGGGCCTCTGGACGTCCAAAAGTTAAACGTAAATACTTTGAGTTACACAATTAATTTCAGTGGTTTTATATACCATCAATTGTATTTTAGAACTTTTACACTATTCTTTAAGCTTCTTAGACTGTGAGATACTATTTATAGGGTCTTGAATTTGAAATGTTGGATAAAATGATGGCGATATTGAAGCCGCAATGTCTGCGAGGAGAAAAAGTGAGACTGCCGCTGACGCGCGTTCTGTGCGGCGCCGGCGGCTGCCTGGGTGAGCGGCTCGGTGCCTACTGCAGAAGCATATGAGGCGTTCGAGTTTGGACACGTCTGCTCGCTGCATGCATCTAGTGTCGATCGGCTCGCAATTGTCAGTGTCCAACGAACTTCTGTTATGTTAACATGTCTGGGCGCGGAGCGATGTACGGCAAATTGTGGGAGGCATATAAGAAGACCTTCCCTTGTCGACTGAAGGCATCCCTTCAGGTGGATATGAACGCAGAATGGGAAAAATTAAAGAGTGATTGTTCAGATGACAGTATTCTGGAGTCTCTTGTGCAAAGTTCTGTGGACTCCTTGTTGCAAAAGGCAACCAAGGATAAGACGAAGTCTATTTTGAGTTTCGTCAAACCGGCAAGCACGACGAGAGTGAGTCAAGCTACCGACGGGGTAGGATCCACTGTCTCTTTGTCGACTTCGGCATCAAGTAAGTCGTTTTGCTGCGCCAAGTCGTATTATAGTAGATGACAGGAAACTATTGACATCGGCTGGCCAGGCCAAGGACTGCTAACCTTTTGTTTATACTTAGCTGCTAGCTCGAAAGGAGTCGCGCAACGGCCGGCAAAGGACTCAGCCCTCCTCCCCCTCCTTGGCTAGCCGGCGCGGCGTGCGAGTCATCTCGAGCTCGAGTTACGTGTAAACGAAAGATAGCAGTCCATGGCCTGGCCAGCCGATCTCAACCGTTTTCTGTCGGCTACTATACAGTGTTCGGTACATTAATTCGACCTGTCACCAAATTGCAACGTTTCCCTGCAGTTTCCACTGCAGATAAACCCGCCGTATGTGCTATATTACTGGACGAGGAAGAAAATGAGAAAGTTGCTGGGGAAGCAGTATCCTCTAGGTCTTCCTCAAGCTCAAGAGCGAAGCCGGCTCAAGAAGCAGCCAGAAAACGGATCGCTGAATTTAGAGCTGATATTACGAACTTGTCAGGTGCAATTGATAGAGGATTTGCTTCAGAAGGTGCTGAAACTCAAATTAAAAAACTATGAAAAGAGTTGCATGCTGAAGAGATCACTCTGAACAAAAAAATATCCGACGCCGACCGCAAAAAGAATGCCGGCCTCAAGCAGAAAAAGAAGCTTGAGGCAGCCTGTAAAAAATATCCTGATTTGAAGAAAGACCTAAAAGGCAGTGATGTCAAGGGCCGTCCCAGGGTCGAGGTCGAGCAGCCTGGTCTACTCTCCGCAATCACCGATATCGCCACTTACGGCGGTGCTGCAGACTCCCGTCGGAGAAGGGAACGTAAGTAATGAATTTTATTTTCATTACATTATCATTCGATGACCAGTAGTCGGCGCGCAGTACCTGGTTCCAAAGAATCTTATCCCTTTACCACCTCCACCCGTTGACGACTGGTATTCAATTCACGTGAGGGAGTCTCACAATCAGTACTGCCTCCAAATAGTGAAGTGCAGCGACAGCAGCTGTTGTAGGCCAAGTCGGAGCAGTCTGTGGCGCCTCCTGACCGCTGGATTCTTGCCACCTCCTATTCCAATCCAGCAGGGCCCTCTCGGCCTTCGTGTACCGCCCCCCTCCGAGGACGTCACCAAGTTTGCTCCCCTTCTGTACCGTCTTGCTGTGAAGCTGGAGCCTGAACAGGCAAACTTCAGTGTACTTCCTCATGACTTCTTCTGTCCCTCAGTGCAGTCCTCACTCACAGACAGAACCTGTAACGAGTGTTGGCTGTACCATGCTTCTCTTAAGTCAGCGGACGCCCATTACAAGAACGTCCATAAGAAAGGCACGAGAAGCCGCCAAACCAAGCCAGGAAGGGTCACTGCTAAGCGTGACGAAGAGATGCTCTGTGTTGTGCAGGATCCTGTGATGGGGCACAGGACGTTGAGTGGGCCCATCAGGATGATGTGTAGGGTGGTTACACTGGACTGGACTTGGAAGATGATACTTTGGATTCTATTCCTCTAATTAACCTCTTTGAGCATTGGATAAAAACCTTTTCACTCACTCTAACTAGTCACAAGCTAAAACAATTACAGATTGGGTGAAAATCGTTTTTTAAAAGTATTTTTGCTAAAAATACTTTACTTGTGTTTTTTATTATTATCATCACAAAAGAGACTGAAGAACCGGTTTTTTTATAGATATTTTTGTTTATTATTGTTGTCACTATGCAGACTGAACTGCGAGTTTTTTAAATTATTTTTTTGTAATAATACAAACGCGTTTGTTGAATATTGTCTATAATAATAAAGCCAGTCTGACTGTTTGCCTAGTGAAGTACTAGTCACTGAGAGAAATATGCATGTTCACTCTCTTGAATAAAGACAATAATTTTAGGCCTTTTTTTAAATCTTCTTGTAACATTTAGAAGAAAACCTTTATAATTTCGAGCACGACTGGAGAACCCACATGCTCTGTTTTCTCACTAAATCTATCATATCATTAAATTATGACCCGTGGCGTCTAATGCTGTTACTAAATTGAAATAGGAAGAGAAAATACAAATAATTTTTCTTTTAAAAATAGCAAATTTATCAAATTTTACGGTTTTTTGGAAGGGGATTGCCGCAATTTTGGACTTTTTAAGGGGGGGGGAGGTCTGCGAAATCGGACGAAGTAGGACCAGGGGGGGAGGGGGGGGGGGGGGGTCAAAAAGTGGCCTAAAACTGCGGACGTCTTTTATGGACGGCACCTTACCGCGCGGAGTTTTTCAATTTTCAAAGGTTATTGTTCGGCATTACTGCTTAAAACATGATTTATAGTATAATTCACAGATTCCTATTTAACATCGAAGACTCGCTGGTTGCCATGGAAGTTAAAAGTACTCATTGTGAAAATACCTGAAAATTTTGCGATTTTTCGGTTTTTAAAAACATTTTCACGCTGTTTCAGCGTAGGTTCGAATTCACCCTTTAATAATATTAAACTACGTTTCTCAGGCATACTAACGTCCATCTGTAGAATTCGTAACCCTTTTACAACATATTTTTAAATGTAAATTAAAAACGGCACGCAGCGATTCCCTTGTATTACTGATATTGAGGAAACGACCGCATGTGGAATCGAACCAACGAACTTGAGAAAAAATAGACACCCGTTGCTCCTTCACGGGAGTCCGTGCTTTCCATCCACGTCACATTTCGTGGACTCTAGTACTTTGTTTTCAAGTAAAAGGGAACCGCACATACAAGCAAACAAACCAACACTCTGAAATAATATATAAGATTATATTATAAGATAAATGAGTGTACGGTTTGGTATAAGATATATGAAATGGAGATAGAAATTAGAGTGAAAAAGGAAAGAGTAAATACAGGGAAAGCGGAACGTAATTTTTTCCAAATGCAGAAAATCCCCAATGAGATTTAAAGCCACGCAAAATATCGTGTTATGGCTTTGGCAATGGAACGAGGGGCCACATTAGACCTCTCGTCGCTTGCTACGCAGCGTCCACAGCAGGAGAGGCGTCCGGGTTAAGGGGACGGAGAGCTCGAAACGGGGAATCTGCGGTGGAAAGTGGTGTATATACGCCGAGGAAAGGATATGGCAAAGGGCAACGATATTTATGGGGTCAATTGTATTACGTCACGGACGAGCTATAGCCGATGGAAAGTAAGGTCCACGCTGTGGCCCAACCTCCAGTCGGGATGAGAGCCGAAGAGAAAGAATAAGCGAGGAAACCAAGGATTCATGAGGCAACCGAAGGGCTGGACACTTGTTTGCTCTCAGAAGAGTGGGAAATCTGCAGAAAAAAACTTAAATACGCCTTCCATTCAGGGAATTAGCGTCGATATTAGGAAAACAAGATGAAATGATGCATGCGAGCACAAATTCTCTTCGGATATTCAGGAATGGCAATTTCCAAGATGGCGACCCTGATAGAGCGCTTTGATTGACGTGTGCTGTTATCACAAAAATTTTCTGAATAAATTCGAAAGTGTTTTATTACTCTTTATTGCCACCAGCAATATGAATTTGATACGGAACTCCAAATCCAGTGTAAAACACATCATGTTTCAGTCATAGTAATACGAATACCGAATATAAATAAGTGATTTGTAAAAAAATCTCTAAAAACAGATCATGATGATTTATCCCAGTGCATTGGATGAAAAGCAACGTTAAGACTTGGTGTTTGAAATCCTCTTTAAAATAAACTTTAAAAAAACAGGCAATTCTGTGAAAATGATTTGAAAAAGAGTGTGAAAGTAAAAATACTGAAGAATCACTACTGAGACGATTTTGAAATGTATATCTGCAAAACACCCCGTTAGAAGAAGTATTCCGTATTTAAAAAAACGCAAAGGAATTAAATTACAATGATGCCAATTAAAACCCCGATCACAGTGATTTTTACTATTCGAGCGATGGCAGAAATTTAAAAAATGCTTCTTCGGCAGCAGGAAAGGAACAGAGTTGAAATTAGCTGTGCTTCTCAAGTGTAAGGGCATTACATATAAAGAAAGAATGCTTGATATTGAGAGAAAAGTTAGAGCCCACTCTTCTTTCGAGATTTCAACAATTTCGCGACATGCATAATAGATCTACACGCAAGTGACGCTCTACGTACATTTTATAAACCTACGTAAATTTCTCTGAAAACGGTGAAAAATATTTTCGTTAATATATCTAAGTGTATTAGTAGTTGCGTAATATTACGACAACGTGAGTCTTCGTCGCCTATTTTGACATAACATCGACATACGTGCCTGATAAATTCGCACGGGCAGATACTGCGAGTGCTCATTATTGGAAAAAAGATGCCCTACGCAAAGGTGTAGACAAAGTCGTTTGTTTTCCTAATCTGACACCGCTCCGCCCTCTTATTTATTTTCGCAAGAATATTTTCGCAATCTTTCCTTTTTTCTCAAAAGCCCAAAATATTCCAAGTAAAACATCTCTTCTTTCGACTCTTGGGCATCTCCTTAAAATATCGTCCGACAATAAGTCATAGTCCTAGTATAGAGTCGTGTCCAGTCCTAGTACTACTGAAGGCGCGCCACTGACTTCTTTCCTTTTCTCTTAGTTAGACCCCGCCATATTTTCGGCAAACGCCGAAACGCCTGAATCAGCTCCCTTTTCCCTCCGTCCCTAACCTCCATAACCTGAAGGAAGCCGAAGGCATCCACCAAGAAGGCCTCTGAGGAGAAGATTCCTAAGCCACTTCAGCTCCCCGTGGAAGGAAAACTGACCGCCGGGACAGTCACCGCAACCACCTCTGGTCATTCTATAAGGATTGGCCCCATTCAATACATGGTCGCTGAAGCCACCTCCACCGCCAGTGGAACTCCAGCTCCAACATCCACCCACCTCCTCAATTGCACCGGTAAGTTTGCCGCGGCGCACCTCTTTGCCAGATATCTCTGCGGCGTTGAATGTCTTGCAGACATACGAGGTGTTACCCAAAAGTTCCCGAAATGTAACTGAAAAAAAGTAGACTTGTCCAAAGTCCTAATCGCCACCGTCCCCTTCAAAGTAGTTCCCTTGGGAGCGTACACAACAATCCCAACGTTTCTGACACGATCGGAAGCTGTCCTGGAAGTCCTTTTGTATCAGCGTCTTCAGCACCTCCTGCGATTCGGCCTGAATATCCTCTACGGTGTCAAATCTTCGCCCCTTCAACTTGATTTTCATCTTGGGGAAGAGGACGAAGTCACAGGGGGCTAAATCGGGCGAGTAAGGGGGGTGGGGGACGGCCGCCATGTTTTTGGAGGCCAAAAAATGCTGCACAGCCAGAGCGGTGTGCGCGGGCGCATTGTCGTGATGGAGCACCCAGTTGTTCCTGCGCCATTTCTCTGGCCGCTTTCGCCTCAGGACGTCGCAGTAGAACTTCACATTGACGGTCTGACCTGGAGAGACGAATTCCTTGTGGATAATCCCGTCAATGTCGAAAAAGTACATCAGCATTGACTTAACATTGCTTTTGACTTGCCGCGCTTTCTTCGGTCGGGGTGAAGATGGACTCTTCTACTGGGACGATTGCTGTTTTGTTTCAGGGTCGTACCCATAAACTCAACTTTCGTCACCAGTTACGACCTTAGAAAGGAAGTCTGGGTCATTTCTGACCTGCTCCTGAAGTTCCATGCAGACTTCCAGCCGATGATGCTTCTGGTCGTCAGACAGCAGCCTTGGCACGAATTTTGCAGCAATCCGCCTCATGTTGAGTTCGTCCGACAAAATGCGCTGGCATGTCCCGTATGACTGTCCCACAATGTTGTAAATGTCATGGATCGAGGATAGCCTCACGCAATTTTTCAGCATTTTCCGGCGTTGTGCCGGTTGAAGATCGTCCAGAACGTGTGTCATCATCAACTGATGTTCGGCCATTTTTAAACCGGTTAAACCAGACGTAGGTTTGTGTCTGACCCAAAGCGTCATCACCAAATGCTTGTTTAAGCATTTTGTGAGTTTCCGCCGCACTTTTGCCAAGTTTGAAGCAAAACTTGATGCACACACGCTGCTTCTTCACGTACACCATTTTAACGAAAAAAATTGCAAAACGACACAAGCACGACGTTATAAAAACGCGTAGAACAAAAGAATGCGTGCACTCAGCGCGAAGCCACGTCGCACACTGGTTCATAAAGGATACATGCAGCGCTAGCGAGCGCCACTAGTCCGTACTACGACCGGTTCCCGCGCGACGTTCAACTTTCGGGAACTTTTGGGTAGAACCTCGTATGCACACAGCAAAGCCCGATTATTCTCGCGGCACCCGCTAACGTGAATCCATCCCAAGGGACCGACCGTAGTCGACACAAAAAAATCCGCCAGCTTAAAACGGATGCGTACCGCCTCCGTTGAATCGCTGACGGCGGTTGACAATCGCTTCTCCCCAATCGCCCCGAGGAAACCGACCCCCATGGAAGTGGCCCCTCAGGCCAAGGCCAACAAGGTCCCACCCATAATTCTCCAGGAAACGGAGAATTGGGAAGACACGTAAGCCAAGCTCGTGGAGGACCTTCGCGAAACGCCGACATGCAAGGCCCGCAGTCAGAATTCCATGACCATTCAATGCGGCAGTACCGAAGGCTACCGATTGACCTTACCTTTTCGGGCTATCAGCTGACGGAGGACCGCTTCCCGCAGTACGCCATTCGGGGGCTACATTCGAAGGCGAAGCCGAATGTAGTTAAACAGGCGCTAGAACGAATTGGATGGGAAGTGAGGTCGGTGACGCCGATCACCAACGCAAAGCCCACCCGATCCGATTGGGAATCAGTCTTACGCACGGCTCCACGTAGGCTCACCCCGATCTTTCATGTGATACTTGAGAGAACCGAGTATCAGACTTCCTTCGCAAAAATTCCCATTCTCTTGGGTTTAGGTTTGCCACATGTACGGCTTTCCGGATCCCCTCTCCCGATCCTCGCCGCGCGGCAGCGCAGGCGATGACTTTCACTGCATCCGAACCTACTCGCCCGCCCCAACCCCCTCCGCAAACCGAGAAACCCTCTCCAAGCCAAACAAGGGACTCGGCTCTTGGATACTTTCGGTCCTTTAGTCCCCGTTTACACGTTCCCGTTTTCGTGCCTGAAAACAGGCGCCTGGATGACTAGTCTGCCTGCGGTAACGTACGTAGTAGGATGGATTCAGAAAGAAAAGCTGTCCTTTTGACTGCTGCTGCACGTCACCTGTGTCACGTGGCAGTCCTCAACCAATCGACGTGTTTTGGGCAGTCTTGGAATCGGGAATCGCGCCTGTTTCGAGCCTGACGCCTTTCTTCGGCGGAATTTACTTGTGCGCATGCGCAGAAGGACAGGCGCCTGTTTTCAGGCACGAAAACGGGAACGTGTAAACGGGGACTGAAAGCAGCGTTTCTCAACCGGTGCTCCGTGGAACACTGGTGCTTCATAACCATTAGATAGGTGCTCCGCAAGCTGTCCTTCACTATTTTGCATGGATTTATTTTTTTAAATTAAATAACCAATATGTAATATGTGAGAGATCGTCTTTAATTTCATTTCGATTTTTGGAGTTCATTCATTCGTTATTTTCCTAGATCGTTTTTGTACTGACAAATGGACTATGATGGACATTACACCTGGTAGGTAACAAATGTTTTCCTGAATAGTTTGTTCTAGTGCTCCTCCTAAATGAATGGATACATATAGGTGCTCTCCGGTCTACCAAAGGTTGAGAAACACTGCTTTACAGTATCGTGAATTTTAAACACTCGCCGAGAAGAAGCTTTTCATCCTACGGGAAATCAGCGCAATCCTAGATGATGGCTGCTAAGCGCGGACTCAAAATTTTCGTTTTTTACTAACCCATAATTTTCTTATATTTTAACTGTTAAGTTTAATTTTAACTGCTTCTATTTCTCTTTTGAAATTGGTGTCATTATTCTATACAATATCATAATTTTGCACTGAATATACATGAATTTGTCGTTAATTTTCCAGAAGTACAATACACAACAATTCTTATTCACTTTTCCTTGTCCATATCTCTCTGAAATGTTTACTTTGATATCTTGTCAGCAAGAAACCCTTGAAAATGCCATGTCTAGTTGCCAATGATTGAACACTAGCTCTGGTAAATGTAAACCTATCTGCGTTAATAAACATTAAAAATGTAGAATATAATGATTTTACTTACAAATGACGTAAGATTTTTGTAAACAAATGATGAAAGGTAATTCAATTGCTTTGGTCAATCGTTATAAACGCTTCCCACACGCAGTTTCCCGAATGATTATCAGTAATTATTGACGTGGCTATGTATAAAGATTGACGTCTCTACAACAATAACTTCTATGTTTAAACAAAAGTGCGAAGGCTAAATTGACACAAATTGAATCGCATGCAACGCCTGGAAAGGGTATGAAAAATCCCCAAAATTTTGAAAAGGAATGCGCATTTGCGATATCTGAAGGCCCCAGGCACAAAAAATTCCGGATGCTCCCAACTGGCCGGGGGAGGGGAGGGGGAGGGGGGCGAGGGAAGGGGGGAAGGGAGGGTACTCAATCTACAAAAGAATTTACAACTTACGAATGGAAAAAATGTATGCAGCAGGTTAAATAAATTGAATTACAGAAATTCATAAATATAAAATTTAATATTTATTATATAAACTTGCACACATTGAAAAATAAACAAAAAATGAATTATAACTGTGAGATGTGTTTTCGAATGACGCAAGGGATGTTACATTGTAACAAACTTAAGTAAAAACACGAGATGTGTACGTAAGTAGTAAATTATACATATTGTGAAATATTTTTCTAAATAAAATACTGAATAATCAATCGAGTTTTGACTGTTTTGAGGCTACCATTAGTGTCGAGGCCCCAGGCGAGCTCCTCATACGCCTCTGCGGTAATCCGCCACTGCGCATTTATGTAAATTTCGACCCTGCAACATGTAAATATCGTAGGAATAAGATAGTATATAGTTTTAGACGTTGAATAAGGTAAAAACAAAGAAAATAGGTTCATATTTAAGTATTTAGATGAACGAAGGAAAAAATCCTTGCACTGAAAAATCAAAAATCTCGTGTAAACTTATAAGAAGATATAATCGTCTCTCAGAGTCGAACCTGGAACCTTTTCCTATATATTTTATATTTCCATGTCATGATTCGTTGGGGTTTAAGTGTGTTGAAAGTTTCTGCTCTAACTTCTATTTAGAAGTGTCCAAAAATAGCGTGGCAGATAGACGGACACTAATATATCAAGAAGTTGACGACGGAATTTTGATCTTATACATATATATAGATATATTTTTACTTAGAAAGAATTTTCTTTTGTGTTTTAACGTAATAAACATGTTTATGAAGCACATAATACTTATTTTTAACTTTGAATTGTATATTGCAGGACTTAAGTATACCTATCAGGTACCACTTTCCCTAACCTCCAATTTCCTTCGCCCATAGTAGTTTTGTCAGCCACGGGTTATGTCAGAATCGTATCCCCTGCGACTATACTTGGACATATGAGTGCTTTAAAGCTATGCCTCCGTAGCATTCACCCTAACGCGAGCTAAATCAACGGTTATCGCTGGTGGAATAGACATAGATAACTCTCCTATCCATTAGGTATGTTTGTGTTAATGAGATAGAAGAAAATTGAAATAGGTTTCGGAGCTGATTTTCACCTTTGATATGCTTGAAAAATGTTAACGGCCTTATCTGAACCGACAACAAAAAATGCTTTCGAAGAAACCTTGACGAAACTGGAGAGTATCCAACAGAGCATGGCTAGAAATGGGAGCGTGAGAAACTCGGCGTTTGGATGTGTGGAAAAATTAATTAAGAATACCTATTTCGGTGAAAAGGATATGACCATTCCTATTTTTTATGTATTAATCTGTATGTTTGCTTCCATAAATACATTTTCTCTTTAGCAGCTAACGGTATTAGTGATATTTCTAGTGACGGTGGCAAAATGTCTAAGTAATCTTCCGATTCTATTGTTAAACAACTGACTCGAAATTATCTTTAACCTCGTTTCTAAGGGATAAACGGTACAAAAATCTCCCAAGAGAATATAATTAACGTATAAATCCTAACTTCCTATAACAGCAAGTAAACCACACACAAAAGACATTCGAGTTCTAGAAACCCCTTCATAGTTCCCAAACTGTGGTACGCGAAATATTTTCAGGAGGGTCGCGAAGACGAAACTGCTTATATGTTTCAATAACCTATTTTTCGTTAATTTAATTTTGTGATTTTATTTTACTATAAATATTATCAAAACCCTGTTTTTTCTAAATGTTCCAATAAAATTTTAATGGATGGATGGATGACGTTAATGGGATACTGCCGATTGCCTTAATAGGGGGGTCGCGACCAGATCGGCTACCATAATAGGGGCTCGCAGATGCATAAAGTTTGGGAATCGCTGGGTTGGGCGATTCGAAGCTTTGAGCAAAAAAAATGATATGTTGCAAAAGTGATTTTCATTTTCCAGCAACTCACTCTGCCGTAATATTTACATATACGTTAAAAGATAAAAATCCATCGAAATGGTACGAATATTTATGTGAGACCAAAAGTGCTAACAAAGTTTGTTAAACTGTAGGAGTATGAATAAATAGTGATATTGTGAAATGAAAATAAAAAAATCAGAAAACAAAATGTCACACAGGTTAAAATAATAAAGGTGGAAAACAAGAGGAATTTTCTTCTTTCACGGCCGAGACGTAAGCCAATGAAAACGAGCGTAGAAAGGCGACGGAAATTTTTAACCTTTTGTTAGGACAACCCTCGCGTTCCTGACGAGGTTAAAGAGCCGTTTTTTTCTTCTTTTTAAATACATAAATATCACAGAGGCGAGCTAAAAGGATGCTGAAGCAATCACGGCGCCGGAAAAATGTACGAGAAAACGTTTTAGCATCTAAAGTTTGTTTCATTATTGAGTAATACAATTTCGAAAACCCCAAACTATGTTAGGTGACATCCAATGTGTACGTGGTTGACCAATGCATCGACCGAACGAAAGGCGAATCTGTGAGCAAAATTTCGAAGTGTGAATATCAATGCTAGGTGAAAATAGTTTTGTATTGTTTTAAAGTGCGTAGAACACTCAATTCGCCGTTCTAGAATTAGAGAATGGAGCAAAGGTTTTCCTGCCTTCACTATTTGAGTTTTAATAAAATCTTCAGCAAGTTGCGAAAAATATTTACCCCTAAGAAGTTTATACTTATATAAATGTTAATGTAAAATAACAAAAATGAGTTATTAAAACAAGAGTAGGTCTTTAGTTAGCTTATGTTTAATCACGATGAGAAATAATTCACCGACCAAGTATTAAAAGGAATTATCTGAAGAAAAACTAATATACGCAGCCAATTTCATCACAAGAAATAAGTCTTTAGATGCATTTCGGTCACAATTCGCTCATAGCACCATTAATGAATCGAAAGTAATAATTTATGAATAAAATCAACGGTAGACATAAAGCAACGTTCCATATTTCATGCAAAAGCTAAAACATCATTCAAGAGCGGAATTCTCAGAAAGACGAAAACAGTAAATTTCTTACCAATAGTAGAAACTTAAATGTACGATATAAGCTTGAATTAATAAATTTTAACGGATCAATTATAGTGGAAAATTACTGAAGCAGCGAAGGAGCGATAAAAGTGGCGTGCGTAGTTTCCACGGCGCATATCACGAGACTCAAAGACGGCCATTCGTCTCGATAAGGATGAAAAGGACCGAAGATTGAAGAAAAAAAAGGACCCATTAGGATAATCAAACGCGGGGACGCACACGTGCCGGTGCGATACGCGAGCGGAGCTAGAAGGTCATATACCTACTAGGACTGGGATTTGCTCGCGCACGCAGTTTACCTGCAATTCGCAAGAAGAGTTATGCTTCCATCGGATCGGATAAAAGTATCAAATCATGCCTCTCAAAATAATTGGCAGAAAAAATTACTCGTGAATTCTCTATAAAGCTAAGCTAAGCTGGTTTGAGGTATTAATTTGTGGAATTTATCCGTCTTGGAGAAATTGGAAAGAACTTGGTATATTTTCCACAATTTATTTTATTAATCAATCACGGCCATGGTTTCACTACACAATAGCATCATCAGGTGACCACTTACTTCCACTTGCCTCCGGTCCTCCCCACCTCCACGTTCTCCCCTCCCCGTTTTTAACAACCCCACATCTCCGGCTGTATATATTCCCAATGTTTTTCCTCTTTCTTGTCACGTGATGATTCTACTGTGTAGTGAAACCATGGTCGTGATTGATTAATAAAATAAATTGTGGAAAAAGTATCAAGTTCAGGAAATTCAGGAAAATCAGAAAAATCAGGAAATTCAGGAAAATCAGGAAATTCAGGAAAATCAGGAAATTCAGGAAAATCAGGAAATTCAGGAAAATCAGGAAATTCAGGAAATTCAGGAAAATCAGAAAAATCAGGAAATTCTGGAAAATCGGGAATTTCAGGAAAATCAGGAAATTCAGGAAAATCAGGAAATTCAGGAAATTCAGGAAAATCAGAAAAATCAGGAAATTCAGGAAAATCAGGAAAATCAGGAAATTCAGAAAAATCAGGAAATTCAGGAAAATCAAGAAATTCAGGAAAATTAGGAAAATCAGGTAAATCAGGAAAATCAGGAAATTCAGGAAAATCAGCAAATTCAGGAAAATCAGGAAATTCAGGAAAAACTGAAAAATCAGGAAATTCAGGAAAATCAGAAAAATCAGGAAATTCAGGGATATCAGAAAAATCAGGAAATTCAGGAAAATCAGAAAAATCAGGAAATTCAGGAAAATCAGAAAAATCAGGAAATTCAGGAAAATCAGGAAATTCAGGAAAATCAGAAAAATCAGGAAATTCAGGAAAATCAGGAATTTCAGGAAATTCAGGAAAATCAGGAAATTCAGGAAAATCAGTAAATTCAGGAAAATCAGGAAAATCAGGAAATTCAGGAAATTCAGGAAAATCAGAAAAAAAAGAAAATCAGGTAAATCAGTTAAATCAGGAAAATCAGGTAAATCAGGAAATTCAGGAAAATCAGAAAAATCAGGAAAAACAGAAAATCCAGGAAAATCAGGAAATTCTGGAAAATCAGGAAAATCAGAAAGATCAGGAAATACAGGAAAATCAGGAAATTCAGTAAAATCAGGAAAATCAGGAAATTCAGGAAAATCAGGATTTTCAGGAAAATCAGGAAATTCAGGAAAATCAGGAAAATCAGGAAAATCAGGAAATTCAGGAAAATCAGAAAAATCAGGAAAATCAGGAAAATCAGGAATTTCAGGAAATTCAGGAAAATCAGGAAAATCAGGAAATTCAGGAAAATCAGGAAATTCAGGAAAATCAGGAAATTCAGGAAAATCAGGAAATTCAGGAAAATCAGGAAAATCAGGAAATTCAGGAAATTCAGGAAAATCAGGAAATCAGGATTTCCTGAATTTCCTGATTTTCCTGATTTTCCTGAATTTCCTGATTTTTCTGATTTTCCTGAATTTCCTGATTTTGCTGATTTTCCTGATTTTCCTGAATTTCCTGAATTTCCTGATTTTTCTGATTTTCCTGAATTTCCTGATTTTCCTGAATTTCCTGATTTTCCTGATTTTCCTGAATTTCCTGATTTTCCTGAATTTCCTGATTTTCCTGAATTTCCTGATTTTCCTGAATTTCCTGATTTTCCTGATTTTCCTGAATTTCCTGATTTTTTTGATTTTCCTGAATTTCCTGATTTTCCTGAATTTCCTGATTTTCCTGATTTTCCTGAATTTCTTGATTTTCCTGAATTTCCTGATTTTCCTGAATTTCCTGATTTTCCTGAATTTCCTGATTTTCCTGAATTTCCTGAATTTCCTGAATTTCCTGATTTTCCTGATTTTCCTGAATTTCCTGATTTTTCTGATTTTTCTGATTTTCCTGAATTTCCTGATTTTCCTGAATTTCCTGAATTTCCTGATTTTCCTGAATTTCCTGATTTTTCTGATTTTCCTGAATTTCCTGATTTTTCTGATTTTCCTGAATTTCCTTATTTTTCTGATTTTCCTGATTTTCCCGATTTTTCTGATTTTCCTGAATTTCCTGATTTTCCTGAATTTCATTAATTTCCTGATTTTCCTGATTTTCCTGAATTTCCTGATTTTTCTGATTTTCGTGAATTTCCTTATTTTCCTGAATTTCCTTATTTTCCTAAATTACATGATTTTCCTGAATTTCCTTATTTTCGTGAATTTCCTGATGTTCCTGAATTTCCTGAGTGTCCTACATCTTTTATTTCAAAAAATTTCATAAGGAAAATCAGGAAAATCTGGTAAATCAGGAAATTGAGAAATTTAAGTAAATCAGGAAAATCACAAAAATCAGGTAAATCAGGTAAATAAGGACATTCTGGAAATTCAGGAACATCAGGAAATTCAGGAAAATCAGGAATTTCAGGAAATTCAGGAAAATCAGGAAATTCAGGAAAATCAGGAAATTCAGGAAAATCAGGAAATTCAGGAAAATCAGGAAATTCAGGAAATTCAGGAAATTCAGGAAAATCAGAAAAATCAGGAAATTCAGGAATTTCAGGAAATTCAGGAAAATCAGGAAATTCAGGAAAATCAGGAATTTCAGGAAATTCAGGAAAATCAGGAAAATCAGGAAATTCAGGAAAATCAGGAAATTCAGGAAAATCAGGAAATTCAGGAGAATCAGGAAATTCAGGAAAATCAGGAAAATCAGGAAATTCAGGAAAATCAGGAAATTCAGGAAAATCAGGAAAATCAGGATTTCCTGAATTTCCTGATTTTCCTGAATTTCCTGATTTTCCTGAATTTCCTGAAATTCCTGATTTTCCTGATTTTCCTGAATTTCCTGATTTTCCTGAATTTCCTGAATTTCCGGAATTTCCTGATTTTTCTGATTTTCCTGAATTTCCTGATTTTCCTGAGTTTCCTGAATTTCCTGAAATTCCTGAAATTCCTGATTTTCCTGAATTTCCTGATTTTCCTGAATTTCCTGATTTTCTGAATTTCCTGAAATTCCTGATTTTCCTGAATTTCCTGATTTTCCTGAATTTCCTGATTTTCCTGAATTTCCTGATTTTCCTGAATTTCCTGATTTTCCTGATTTTCCTGATTTTCCTGAATTTCCTGATTTTCCTGATTTTCCTGAATTTCCTGATTTTCCTGATTTTCCTGAATTTCCTGATTTTTCTGATTTTCCTGAATTTCCTGAATTTCCTGATTTTCCTGAATTTCCTGAATTTCCTGAATTTCCTGAATTTCCTGAATTTCCTGATTTTCCTGAATTTCCTGATTTTCCTGAATGTCCTGAAATTCCTGATTTTTCTGATTTTCCTGAATTTCCTGATTTTCCTGAATTTCCTGATTTTCCTGAATTTCCTGAATTTCCTGAATTTCCTGAAATTCCTGATTTTCCTGAATTTCCTGAATTTCCTGATTTTCCTGATTTTCCTGAATTTCCTGATTTTCCTGAATTTCCTGATTTTCCTGATTTTCCTGATTTTCCTGAATTTCCTGATTTTCCTGAATTTCCTGATTTTCCTGAATTTCCTGATTTTCCTGATTTTCCTGATTTTCCTGAATTTCCTGATTTTCCTGATTTTCCTGATTTTCCTGAATTTCCTGATTTTTCTGATTTTCCTGAATTTCCTGATTTTCCTGAATTTCCTGATTTTCCTGAATTTCCTGATTTTCCTGAATTTCCTGAATTTCCTGAATTTCCTGATTTTCCTGAATTTCCTGATTTTCCTGAATTTCCTGAAATTCCTAATTTTCCAGAATTTCCTGATTTTTCTGATTTTTCTGATTTTCCTGAATTTCCTGATTTTCCTGAATTTCCTGAATTTCCTGATTTTCCTGAATTTCCTGATTTTCCTGAATTTCCTGATTTTTCTGATTTTCCTGAATTTCCTGATTTTTCTGAATTTCCTGATTTTCCTGAATTTCCTGATTTTTCTGATTTTCCTGATTTTCCTGATTTTTCTGATTTTCCTGAATTTCCTGATTTTCCTGAATTTCCTTAATTTCCTGATTTTCCTGATTTTCCTGAATTTCCTGATTTTTCTGATTTTCGTGAATTTCCTGATTTTCCTGAATTTCCTTATTTTCCTAAATTACATGATTTTCCTGAATTTCCTTATTTTCGTGAATTTCCTGATGTTCCTGAATTTCCTGAGTGTCCTACATCCTTTATTTCAAAAAATTTCATAAGGAAAATCAGGAAAATCTGGTAAATCAGGAAATTGAGAAATTTAAGTAAATCAGGAAAATCACAAAAATCAGTTAATCAGGTAAATAAGGACATTCTGGAAATTCAGGAACATCAGGAAATTCAGGAAAATCAGGAATTTCAGGAAATTCAGGAAAATCAGGAAATTCAGGAAAATCAGGAAATTCAGGAAAATCAGGAAATTCAGGAAAATCAGAAAAATCAGGAAATTCGGAAAATCAGGAATTTCAGGAAAATCAGGAAAATCAGGAAATTCAGGAAAATCAGGAATTTCAGGAAATTCAGGAAAATCAGGAAAATCAGGAAATTCAGGAATTTCAGGAAATTCAGGAAAATCAGGAAATTCAGGAAAATCAGGAATTTCAGGAAATTCAGGAAAATCAGGAAAATCAGGAAATTCAGGAAAATCAGGAAATTCAGGAAAATCAGGAAATTCAGGAAAATCAGGAAATTCACGAAAATCAGGAAAATCATGAAATTCAGGAAAATCAGGAAATTCAGGAAATTCAGGAAAATCAGGAAATTCAGGAAAATCAGGAAATTCAGGAAAATCAGGAAATTCAGGAAAATCAGGAAATTCAGGAAAATCAGAAAAGTCAGGAAATTCAGGAAAATCAGGAAATTCAGGAAATTCAGGAAAATCAGGAAATTCAGGAAAATCAGGAAATTCAGGAAAATCAGGAAATTCAGGAAAATCAGGAAATTCAGGAAAATCAGAAAAGTCAGGAAATTCAGGAAAATCAGGAATTTCAGGAAATTCAAAAAAATCAGGAAATTCAGGAAAATCAGGAATTTCAGGAAATTCAGGAAAATCAGGAAAATCAGGAAATTCAGGAAAATCAGGAAATTCAGGAAAATCAGGAAATTCAGGAAAATCAGGAAATTCAGGAAAATCAGGAAATTCAGGAAAATCAGGAAATTCAGGCAAATCATAAGTAAATCAGGAAAATCACAAAAATCAGGTAAATCAGGTAAATAAGGACATTCTGGAAATTCAGGAACATCAGGAAATTCAGGAATTTCAGGAAAATCAGGAAATTCAATATAATCAGGAAATTCAGGAAAATCAGAAAAATCAGGAAAATCGGGAAAATCAGCAAAATAAGGAAATTCAGGAAAATCAGGTAAATGAGGAAAATCAGGAAATCAATCAACCGTTAGCTTGAAATCAGCGATTTCCCTTACGAGTTCCCCCCCCCCCTCCATAACCCCCCTCCCCTTGGTCTGATTTTGCACATCTACAAACTTGATCTTATACTTGTATTGAAAGTGATAAATATCAAATTTGAACTTCCTAAGTTAATTCACTCGAGAGTTATCGTCGAAAAACTAAATCGGTGACACCGCCAAACCCCCACTTAAAATTTTTTTTGAGATACACCGCATAGCCTATATTTTAAGCTGGACCAGTCTAAAGATACGCTGCAAGTTTCATAAAAATTCGACCAGCCGGTTTTGGTTGATGCGGTAACAAACAAACAGACAGACAGACAAAAATTGTGCAAACCGGTTCAAATGTCTTCTTGTGATGCAAAACACACAAAAAAAGTAAAACCCCGACAAAATAACAAATGTACAGACAGAGGTAACAATTTTATTTATATAGATGTAAGAAAAAACAGAATTGAAAATGAAATTTTTGGAATTATCTCAACTCGAATTTTATAAAAATTTGAACCGAGAAGAATTTCCACAGGTGATAGATAACGCAAATAAAATTCTGTCATTACTTGGCAGCACATACAGATGTGAACAATTTTTTTCATAAATGACATTTATAAAATCCAAGAACAGGTCCCGAATTTCTGACGTAAATTTAGAAAATACTCTGCGCTTGCTACGACAAATATCGATCCAGATATCGATTCAATGATAAAAATAAACAGTATCAAATCTCTCATTAAATATTATAAAAATAAAATATTGAAATTTTTGTTACTGGAATTGTATTTGTATTTTGTTACTATAATTGTATTTTTGTAATTTTATCTTGAAATTGTATTTCGTTTTTCTTATTAATAAAATTAATTATACGTACGAATAGACAAATATTACAATAAATAATATAAAACTGTTTATGACAATTTTTTATATTACACGGGTTTAATTCTAAAAAAATAATCCAAAAAATCGTGGAAAGCTAAAAAAAAATTTTCCCGCGTGTACCTTACAATCATTTTATTTGGCGCGCCTCTTAAAAAGGTTGTCCACTCATGATATAGAGAGATAACTACGGTTGCCAACTGGGTCATTTTGACCCGGAGACTCCGGGTGAAGCAATGTTTCTCCGGGCTCAGGGTTTTACAACAATTTCCTCGGGGCAGTGTCAGTAGTGGAACTACAATTTATCTAATGGTTCTCCTTACACAAACATACCAAAAGACACCGAGTATTTGCTTAGAAAATGTCGATTTTAATTAAGAAATGCACTTTTTACGTGTTTTTTCTTTGAAATGAACAAAATATGGTATCTTGGACGAAATATAACATTTCTTTGGGACCCAAAGACACCCTCGTCGTAATATTTTATCAATCGCATTTCCTCGAATTTCAACTAAATAATGCTGTTTTCACAGTATTAATTAAATATAACATAATACAAATGTTAACCCCTGAAAAATATTCTCCTAGACAATAACCTTAATACATTTTGATCTCGCAAAGAGGTGAGAATAACGCATTTACTTACTTTACTTATGCATAACGAAATACTAAATAATATTTCAATTGATAAATGAAAATGTGATATAATTTACAATACTTTTTAAATAGCAACTCGTGAATAACAGAAAATCCGTAAAAAGCGACAAAACAGGGTTTCCTCCAAATTCTCCGGGTTTCAGACTAAAATCTCCGGGTCGTTGGCAGCCCTAGAGATAACGTAGGGAAAATAATTAAATTTCGTGCACTTACGTCTTTTAACCTTGTAATTTATCTTAGTTCTCTAGATTATGACAATAAAAATCTTCTCCTCATTCTGTAGAAAGACAAACCGTGAAAATAAACTAATTTAAATATCTGCAGAAAGATTAAAATGTGAAATTTCTGTTTCTCGTGGCTTTTCTAATAAATATATGTGTTTGTTCTTATCGATGATTCTATAAATAATTCGCAGGTTACATTATAATTAACTTATTATTTTACTATATGTGCGATTCCATTTTGAAGACTTTTCGAATTCCCCTTAAGGCAGTGGTTCCCAAACTGGGAGACGTGAGAGACTTTCAGTGGGAGCCATGAAAACATAAATTTTTTATGTCAAATTCAGCTGAAATGTCACACATTTAATGTATTCAAATTGCAGTAGAACTAATTAGGGCCAACGATGGTTGAGATAGTTGAGAATTCAGATAACTGAAAAAATAAAGGACTAACGAGAGTTTAAAAATAAGCACATGGTTTTATTTTTCGAGGCAACACAGAAAGAAATTGTTTATCTGCATTACGAATCGATGTAGGAGCCGTGTGAAAATCGGTAGGCGAATTTGATGCATCCAATTTTTAGTCGAAATAGTTTGAGAATTGCGTAAATTATTCTAGGAATACGGTATCGATAAAAACATAATATTAATATGCCAAAAACAATATAATTGCTGAAGTGGGATACAATGAAAAAATAGGAAGCACCCACGTCTGATAACCAGAAAAGATGTTTAAAAACTGCATGACAAATTTCTTGATAGTAGACGATGTTCTTAATGTTTCTTTCTGATGCGAATACATATACGTACTTATATTTAGTTCACTTCCAACTCTCAATGTTGCAACGTATATACAGTTGTCCAACGGTATAGCATGTGAGATCAGTTCCCATTTAGAAGCATCAATCTCGTTGCCATGGTATTTAGCACATATAAAAATATCCTTTTTCGTGATTAAAACTAAATTTACACTAAATCGGCATAGATTCTCATTCTTTCTTTTTAAAATTTAAAGTTGTTTCTTTCAGCTTAATACATGTTTTTGTCCCGAGTTCGTAATTTCATTTCAAATAATTTAAATTTGCAAAAGAATAAAAGCTTGCGCGTCAAGCAATCGATTTTTACGTGTTATCTTATGGAAAAATATCAATCCCATATTTTGGCAGCACTGATTAATCCCGGTTGACCAAACCTTGACCATTCATCAAGTTATGATGTAAGAACCGTATAAACAAGGTTATAATAAACCAAATGCTCATTTCGGCTGAATTGTAACCGAAATGGGCGTCTAATTTTTCCTAACCTTGTTGTGGCTACTGGAAATACCTGAGATAAGTTCTCTTTTCAATCCTATGATTTTTAAATGCTTAACCCGCACGATTTTGCAATAACGGTATGCATAAAAATCGAATATAAAAAGTGCTATTTGAACAATAACAATCGCTTTACACTAAACAAAAAATCTATGATTTAAATTATGTGAAATGTAATCAGTTGATTGTAAACAATGAAACCGTTAGTGTTGTGCACTGTGCGAAAACGCATTTGCGATGTCGTAAAGTGGCATCGATCTCTGCAGCGCTTGGATTAGGTACTATTGAATCTCAGAGAAGAGTTTTTTGAACCATGACCGCTTTAAAAATTATTCCCTTTTCTTTATCACGTCTTTCGTGAATTCCTCCCTTAGTTGTTTTTTCTCGAAATACTTTCTCGCCGACCTACATTGATTTTGGTGAAATTCTAGGTGAAAATGTTACTAATGTAATCCGAGGACTCGTACGGAAAAAATGTACTTATTATGGCCGCATCTCTCTGTGTACTCACTCTAGCACAATCTCTACAAATGAATGTGGTGCCAAGATACCGTCGTCCGTTTCCTGGTTAGCGGGTGCAGCAACTGGCGCCAGAAACCCCTCCAAGCAACTCACAACACTTCGTGAAGATCTGCTATTTTTCTCGTTCAATGGAGGATGACCTGATTTCTTTACCTCTTTTTAAGATCGTGATGCGCTTTAGAGCGGCCATATTTTAAAATTCGGCCAACGTTTCATTAGATAAAATGTGACCAACTTCAAGGCCATCCCTGGGAAAATCTAAACCGTATCAATGGGGGCGAAGGACATCTCTCACAATTCTCCAATTTAAACTTCCACGTAGCTAAATGTTCGTCCATGTTTCATCTATTGAGTCATTAAAGTTTTAAAATGATTCTATAGAGCATATATAACAATATTAACTGGCGTTTATGAGTAGACCGGCGACTGATTTCCCAACAGTGTAAATGATAAAGGAAATGTTCTCAACATGTGGCGCGTCGGTTCCACAAAATTAGGTCAATACGCTTAAAAATATTTATATAAACGGATATTTAACCAATTTTTTAGTTTATTTATTTAAAACAGTGACTGCAAATTTTTACTGCATTTTAAATGGCTCAGTGGTTTTTCTTCTCAGATTGTTCCATAGAAGTGCGAAATTGATGAACAAGAAATGTTGGAGTGATTTCGATGAAAGCATATCGCCCTTGACGAGCATAATGCCAACACGAAGTTCTACATATGTTCGAGGGCAGCGGCTCTTCTGATGGTTCGCTGCGTCCCAAAACTCAATCAGACACTTTGGATCTCCGCCATTCATTGGTCACCTTTTGAAAATTAATAATTTTGTTGCTGCGAAGGCTTGAGCTACGGGAATGTTGAATGAATAAGATAGCTTTCAGTCAATTGTTTCGTTATGAAGCGTCATATACAGGAGAAAATTAGTTACTTAGTTTCCATCATGACACTTGATGAGGTGGAAACTTGAGACCTCCAAATTAAACTATCTTTTTCGACTGGTCACTTCTGAGTTAGCAACTGAGATTATCACGAATGAAGCGGATTTATCTGCAGGCACCAAGGCGAATCAATAACTTTTAATTTTATATATAAAAGAAACAACAAATTAAATGAAAAATAAACGTAAGCAAAAACGGGGTATTTATCGATGCAGAAATATCTACTCAAAATTAAAATAGAATACAATAGAAATTAACAAGTAAATTTCGATAATGAATGGGTAAAATCTTGAAGTAAATTTTGAATTTTTCGTTTTTTTACATAATTATCTATAGAGACCCTTCTTGCGACATTGTCATCTCAAATTGTTTTGATCTACTTCTCTTTGAAAAAAATACTTTTCACACGAAAAAACACATATTGGCTGAATTGTCGTAGCAATACCAGCGTTAAAGAAACATACTTTTTAATAATTATTTGTAACTATAGAATTCGAACATGATTTTAATACGAATATACAGTGAGGTCAGTTCATCGCGTATTGCCAAAACACCCATATATGTCTTGCAATTCTCCGTTTATCTTGTGTTTTAAAAGTTCCTCGTTTGATCTTATATTACTAGTGTCACATGAAAATTTGAAATGAAACTAAGTTTTGAAGGTAACCCAGTGAACACTTATCAGAAGAAGAGCCGCTTGGGTGTCGAAGAGACAAATTTGTAGACGTTCATGGAACTTTCGGAATGATCCATTCGTCAACACAAGAGAGACACGTGTCCCTCCGACACCCCAGTGTTCATTATATGTATATAGACTATTACATTCAGCAAAAATCTACAAGTCGGTCCCCTCGTTCGTTTCTATCTCCATAGCCCCATTTTCCAACTGCGCTGTAATCTTCCCTTTGTTCTCCTACTTTGGCATTGAAATCACCCATGACCACTTTTAGATGGCAGGTTCCTTTGTTGTGCAGTTCTCCAACTTCTTGGTAGAAATCTTCCACTTCCTCATCCGAGTATGATGAAGTTGGCGCGTAGACCTGGACTATTTGAAGTTGATACTTCTTATTTATTTGAAGTACCAGTCTAGCTGCCCGCTCAGATGAACTTTCCATTTCCACGATGTTGTTTTTCAATTTTTTTGTTGACTATGAATCCAACTCTTCCTGTTCTTCCTATGTCAGTTCCCCTGTAATAAAAAAGATGTCGACTCTTCAACTCCAATAGGCCTTCACCTTTTCTTCTCACCTCACTAAGTCCTAATATGTTCCACTTGATCTTCAACAGTTCTTCTTGAAGCTCTTGAAGTCTATCTTCGCTGGACAAAGTCCGGCAGTTAAAGGTACTAGTTAGGCTGAGGTTAAAGGAATTGGGTAAAGTTGAGAAAGAGTGGCAGTGGGTGTTTAACCTCCGGGAATTATTAGCACCCTCTGCCTTCATGCCTTGTTCCTAAATTTGATCGGCGAATTTGTGGGTGTCAGGTCTGAAACAACTATATTTGACGGTAATAATTTTATTGCTAAGATGTGGAGATCGATTTAATCTTAACTGATTTAGACGTTTACCTCGCTCACCTTTGGTTTCTTTTGCCAAACGTCGTGATTTATTTTCCCCTAGCTTAATTAAACGTTCTTCTCGCTGTTCTTATGTTTCTTCATTTACACGAAATTCATAATTTACTTTGAACTTTTCGAATCGTTCCAGACATTTTTTTATTTTCATTTCCTCTTCCTGTACTTGCATTGTTTTCCATTCCTTTCCAGTCTATTCTTTCTCTATTATTTCTCTATTCTATTCTCTTCTTTTCTTGTAGTATACTTTTTGTCTCGTTAGCTTTCCTTCCTCCGTTTCATGGATAGTTTTTCTATACATGACTCGAGTTTCTATGAATTAAAATACAATTACGATCTTAAAATCAAACTCAATATGGCGTAGTTTGTTTCCAATCGTATTGCATTTTCTTGCGACTTGGTGTCACTAGTTGCGCGATAAGTACTGCAATCGATGTGTTCTTCAATCACAAAATACAAATAAAGTGAAAACTGTTTAAATATTTTTAATCGTGGGATGTCCCAATATTTATTATCATGTACAACTATTGATTCAAATGCAATAATATACATTTATACTTCGGATTTGAATACATGTACTTATATATCTGAGTGAAGTTATTAAACAAGTTAGGAAAGTGTACAGCGTATCACAAATGGGCGCGTTTCGTGCAATGGAGTATTAGAAAGCAATTATATACCTGTACGTAAGGGAAATAGCGTTTTAAAGTTCTTTTCTTCATCATAAATAATCCATTTTCTTCCTATTAAATAATATTACATGCACACGTAAGGAAATTAAACGTTTGTTTGGGAGATTGTTTATGTTAACAACAATGAAGACGTAACCACGCAAAAAATTTTCTAAGTTCAACTCGATTTAAGATATTCCGGTTTGATTTTCTCAATAACGGCTACTCCTACGATAATAATGTATAGGAAAGAAAATACTCTTCTTTACAAGATCTACAACGTTTATTTGAAAAATATTTTGATATGAGCAATACTTTACGAGAAATGACGAAAATTTAATTTTTTGTCCTCAGTAAAGTGGTACCCTTGATTGGCGTACGTGATTCATTTTTGTGATTTTCTTATTATATTTGATTGTAAGTCCTTAATATCGAATTTCATGAAAATCCGTTTGGTAGAAGCCGAGAACGAACATGCGGACGGACGGACGGGCAGACGGACCGACCGACGATAATAGGCGCTCACGCTGTATGCGAAACGCGCCTAAAAAGAGTATAATAACAAAAAGGAGAAACTGAGAGAACGGCAGAACTATTAAACACATTGTATAACAGCAACTAAAACGCCTTTAACGCTTCCAACTCTCTTTACATATTTAAACACAGCCATAATTCCCACCACTTGGTGTCTCCCCTATCCTTTCCATTCCGCTCTAACAACAGTGTCTTATTCCCTTCACGCTATCAACCCGCTTATATAATTAATAATTAATTATAGGTAAGTTAATATTTACGTTAATTTCTGTAAAATTATTGTTAGATCCTCAGTTATTTGTAGTTGTTCTTTTGGTTATGCGGGAAGGACTGGTTGTTGTGTCGCGGAAAATATGAAACTGCAAATAACTAAAAAAAATTGTTTATCTGTGTGAAACTTTGGCACTTAGTGGAAACACCAGTGTGTCCACGTTCTTAGAAGAACGTTTCTTGAAAGAAATAATTATTGCCAATTATAGGTAATATATATATATTATTAAAATATCTTAATGATAATAATTCCATAGTTGATTTTAAATAATAATTATTTATATTAAAAAATTAAAATTTCATCGGTCAAATATAAAATGAGATGGAAAGGATTCAAGTTTGACATCTTTTATATCCATCATTCACGAAGAAAATGTATGCTCTAAAGCAGTGTTTCCCAAAGTGTGGTACGCGTACCACCAGTGGTACGCGAAACGATTCCAAGGGGTACGCGGAAGAAAATAAATTACTAAAAATCAGAACATTATTTGCACAACAAAAACTAAAATAATGTCATCTCCATTACTGCTCCAATAATACTTAAAATAAATAAAACCCCCTGCGAAAATCTCGTAAAACAAGGAGAAATAATAATTTTGTAGGGTCTTCCCCGAATTCAACTGAATTTCTGTGTGTGATTCAAATTGGAGCACATTGTTTGAACTGAACCCAACCCAACAGATTTGGCCGAAAACGAAAAGCGGCAATTATTGTTACGAGTATGACAGAGTCGCTACTTGATGAAGCTGTTAAAATTATCAATTCTGTTAAGAGCAGGCCACTGAATGCCCAAGTTTTTTCTCAGATTTGCGAAGAGATGGGCAGTGACTACACACATATCCTATTCACACTGAAGTACGTTGGCTTTCGTGTGGAAAAGTTCTCACTCGCCTGTTTGAACTGCGAGAAGAACTTCAAGTGTTTTTTGCATGAAACTTTTAGCCTGCGAGACCGTATGCATGACTGGAAATGGCAATGTAAATTAGCATACCTTGCAGATATCTTTGCTCACAGCCTCAATCTATCCTTACAAGGCAAGCTCATATCCATATTTCACGTTCAAGGCAAATTGAAAGCGATGATCGTAAAACTGACGTTGTGGAGTGAACGCCTTAACCGTGGCAAATTCGATTCCTTTCTATCCCTTAATGACCTAATCGTCAACTCAGCTAAAGAACTCGACGCTGATGCATTTCAAAATACGAAGGAGCACTTGGAAAGCTTTAAATAAGATCTTCGTGAGTACTTCCCTGAACCGGATGGCAGCTTTGAGTGGATAAGGAACCCTTTCCTTGTCAGTGTCCAAATATTGCCTAATAACATTTCAAATTCAGAAGAAGAAGAACAGCGTCTGGATTTCGCCACCGATGGCTGCCTGAAAACTGCGTTTGAGAAAAAGGCACTGACATCATTTTGGTTGAGCGTTAGTTCCGAGTATTCAACCCTATCGGACAAAGCAGTTAAGTATCTTCTGCCCTTCTCCACTACGTACATGTGTGAGTTGGGATTCTTGGCGCTGATTGGCATTAATACTAAAAAACGAAATCGTTTCATTGACGTGGAGCCGCATCTTCGTCTTAAGCTCACCAACATCGAGCCGTCTATTCCTGTCCTAGTGCCGGGTCACAAACAGTTCCACTGTTTGCATTGAACAACTTACATATTTCCATATATATATGTAAATTTGAATTTAATGATTTAACTGACATTATTAATAATACTCATAAGCTTCTGTGAACTTTTTTATTTATTTTTGTTCAATATGTGTATTTTAAAAATAGGTATTGAATTGTAGCACTTTTTTAAAAAATGTTAGATATGCTCAGCAATAATTTCAATACCAAGAAGTGGTACGCCGATAAGGCTGAAGTCCGGAAGGTGGTACGCGAATGTTGTAAGTTTGGGAAACACTGCTCTAAAGCACTTAATGTAAGAACTATTATGAAAGTTGTTACTAAAATAGTTAAATATATCCGAAACCATGCTTTGAAACGCCGAAAGTTTAAAGAATTTTTAATCGGAGTTGAAAGTGAAATACGATGGATGATCCGTGGAAATTGTTTAAAAAGATTTTTCGAACTTCCCAACGAAATTGCATTATTTACGGACTCCGAAAGCAATAGCGTTGTAGAATTATCGGACATCTCGATAATTCTCTGTTGACATACCGTTTTGTCAATTTCTTCCGTATGTCGTCGTCCACTTTACCCTTTGATAGAAGTTTCTTTTTCCTGAAAGCGTCTTTTGCTTTCGATATTGGAGTCCTTTTTCACGGGTGAATTTTGTGTCTTATTTTATGATGCTCCCAAGATAATCTGAAATTTCCCCGGCCTTAATAGAGGGGCCGCCATCGTATCTGACAAAAAACGAACTTGATGTCGTATCTCTTAAAATATTAGTTATACCGTCAAAGTCTTAAAATAAAATTTGTAGATTTAGCTAAATAAAATATATCTTGCAGAATACATTTTTATAGTAGGAGCAGCAGTTTTTACGAAAATAAAACAAGAATGTCGTAATTCACTTTGAACTTGGAAAACTCATACTGGTTACTCGATGTCAACGAAAACCGAAGTAAATAAGATCTATGCTATCTTGGGTTCTTGTTCCCTTGTATTATCCTACGATAATCTCACACATAGTGTAATTTATTATTATCTTTTTATTATAATTTATCGTTATTTGTTTTTCATTATTCTTTTTTCTCAAGAAATTTTTATTGCTGTGTTACATTTATTCGTACTGTTTGTAACACAGTGCTTCCATCCTTACTATAATCTAGTCGTTGACTATAGTTATTATATCTTGGTATTAAGTTCCCTTTTTGTTGTTTATGTCTATTTATATTTTTGGTGAAATTATCTTTGTTTATGGCAGTGTCATTTCTGGCATTGAACCCCAATACCGTTTTACAGGCTATGAGTTGGATAATAAATTACTTTGTGATTAATGAAACTTATTCTGTGATTTGTGACTACAATGTGATTACCGGCTGTAAATAAATATTATTATTATTAATGTGCGAGTTGTACGAATATCGAACGCAAGAAAGTCGAGGACCGCCTGAAGTGCACATACGAAATCCCTCTTTTTTCGTTAAAGCATTTGCTATTTTCATATTTTTTTGTAATACTGCCTAATCTTGGCCCCAAAGAGAGTGATGATTGAAATGAAAGAAAAGTCGATAAAAAGGGCAAAAAAAAGCGACGAGTTTGGAGAAGAAAATTGAAGTTTTAGATAGGCTTGCGCATAATGAATTTGCTTCATCAGTTGGTAAATTACTTGGCGTGAACGAGTCCACAATAAGACCGATTAAGAAAAGTGAAGAAGCGACCAAGAAAGTCCCGCTGAGTTCAATTGTCATTCACGAGAAAGCCAAGCTACTGCACAATCATTATGTCTCAAATTGTTTCGCGGTCTGCTAATGGGATATCGCCAACGTCATCGAAGCGTGTGTAGATCGGTTCCTTGCTCTTTAAAAAAATGTGGCCTTTATTCAGAACGCCACAGCACGTATTATATTATTATATTTGTTCTTCTCCTTCACAATTGAACACACACTCGACCGGCTTAAGTCCAATGAGCGTCCGATTGAAGCTAAAGATTCGCCGCTTTCAGCACGCCTAATTATTTCCATCTTTGTCTCAATCGTGTTCACTTTATGAGCCCTACATTTCTTATCATTTGTATTAGCACTTTCAGTTTTCCGTTTATCACTCATGTTTATAAAATAATACGTGTAAAATGCACAAACAAAGAAACACTGCTGTACGTACAAACAAAGATGATAACGTTGCCGAGACTGAATAATAATAATAATTTATTGATTATTAACCGACTTTACAGTGGTATTAATCTTGTCAAATTTCAGTACAATATTAAAAACATTACACACAAATCTTACATTACATACAATACGTATATTTTTACGTATCATACTTTAATTTATTAAAAGTGTTGGCTTGGCTGACAGACAGCGCCATTATGCGATAGCTCGAAATGTTTGATCGTCAGCTGACGAAAGAAAGTCTGAATTCGGCGTTGTTCGGCGTACAAAAGGCGGTTTAGGGGCGAGAATTTACAATGTACTAAAGAGCGAATTGTACGAATGTTGAATGTACAGATGTTGAGGACTGCCTGTATAGTGAAACTTCTATAAGTCGAACATTAAGGCCGGGTTCACCCGATGCAAGTTCACGCACGAGTTGAGGAGTGCGTGGTATGGCACAAGTAGGCGAACTCGAATGGGGCGTGCGTGGTAGCGTTCACACGATGCAACGGACTCGAATGATTTCTGTTCCCAAAATGGATCCGGTAAGTGAAGGTGTCAACGTGGTTTGTGCAATAATAGCTGAGGAATTGATATCGAGGATTAAAAGAAAACGTAAAAGTAGGTGTTGGGTGAGAAAGTGGATCGCGAAACGCGGCGAAAGTGGGGCTTCTAATACTTTATGTTATGAACTGAGATCAGTTTTGGAATCGTCTTGCCACACAAGTGTTTTCAGATGTCCTCAGAACATTCACAAAACAACATGTCATTCACTATTAAACGTCGAGAACTCTTCAGACTTTTGATGGAAAAGTCTCCTGATAGCTGGGATGTGAGGTACGAGCACGTGGATCTTCACACCAAGGGCGCCTTAGAAGTAGATATAACAGAAGCTGACTGGAAGGCAATGAAATCGGAGACTCGCAAGCAGTATGCTACTGTCAGAAAGAGGTGGGAAGAAAGTTGTCGTAAGGAGTACAGGTTCTTTCATAAAAACAATAACTGGCTTGACCAATCAATTACTATTTCTATTCCCACTGCAACGGCTGCTGCAGCTGCATCTAATGAAATGCCAAGTTCATCCAAAGGTAATTAAATGAGAATTTTCATGCAGCTAAATTCGAAGGTTTAATTGAATCGGAGGCAACAATGACGGACGCCTACGCAACGTCCGGAAAGAGTACGAAAAATCCGTAAAATTTCGAAAAAGAATGCATATTTCTGAATGGTTCGACTGTGTAACATGTAAACATCGCAAGAATAAGATAGTATAGAGCAGGGGTCGGCAACCTACGGCACGTGGGCCTCATGCGGCCCCCGAGAGCGTTTTATGCGGCCCGCGAAGCCATGTTCAATAAGTGATCGGTATAATTTAACACAGTCAATTCCATATTTTGTCAGTTAAGTCTCAAAACCTTTTCTGGTGGTTTTAACGCTATTAAACTAATTAGAATTGATTTTCACTAATATGAGACCACAGAATCTCTAGGTAACTTCTGAATTAAACGCCCAGCTGGCCCGCCGAAGTTCTCGTGATTTTCAATGCGGCCCTCCGAAGCATTCACAACAACGAATGTGGCCCGCCATATAGAAAAAATGCCGACAAACGTCAAGGGTAGCAAACAATGAGGATTTGTTGAATATTTTTTTAACATCTTCTGATCCATTTATTTCCTCTTTGAGGCCGCTATTGCCAAAGAAGGGTGGTAGGCTTAGTGCATAGATGCTGGCTCTCCTCACAGATGTAGAAATCGAAAATGAATCAGATGACGAAAATGATGTCTAATGAAAAATGTGTTCTCATTTATTTATCACGCTTTGTTTGAATATTACATTTAATAAGAAGAATTTCTCATGCATTGTAATTTTCAAGCTCTAAATTTTTGTAATAACACTACGGCAATAAAGAAAAAATAAAAAATATTATTACTTCCATCTCGGACAGCCACCTACAGCCACCCTCTCATAAGATTAGTGCATGGATGTGCAAACACTCCCTACAGATTACGGCAACCAGCAATATACGCACATTGCACCTTTGCTAAAACATCGCAGAAATGTTTGTACAGAATAAATTTATTCATAACCGTCTGTTGGAACTTGAACTACAGCACTGGGGACTGGATTTAGGTTTTGTCCACGTTTACTGGTATTTGGTCCCACTGCGTGACGTCTCGTGCGAGCTCTCGACTAGCACAAAAAATTTTTAAGCAGGTTTAAAAGTGATTCGAGCGGGTGCGTGGACTGGTGCGTGCACGCACGTGAAGTGTTCAGACGGTTCGAGTGCCCATTCGAGAGTTCGCACTAGTCATTTCTCGTGCGTGAACTCGCATCGTCTGAACCCGGCCTAAGGGACACCAAAAAAACGTTCGACTTGTAGCAAATTCGAGTTATAGAAAAAAGTAAAATGAAAAAGATGCCCTGTTAAATGAATTCATTTCGAGTTAATGGAATATTCGAGTATATAGACGTACCTACGATTTCACTTGAAAAAGCCGTCTTTTCATCGAAATTCGCCTTCGTATTCGTCTTTTTGTACCGGTGTTTTCCGTTCATTGACGTATTTACATTGTAATAATTTTTTTACAATGTTAAAGGAATGTCGTATCTCGTTCAGGCAAAGGAACGTCTGAGCACGCATTGAGACCACATCGTGTAGTTGCGCGCTCTATAAAACGAGTGCGCGCGATTAAAAAATGACACTAAAATCACCTCCGTGATATATAAAAACGCGCAATGTGAACACGCGTTATGTATATATAAGGGTCTACAGCAGTAGTTCTCGATCTTTTTTTGTATTCGTAAGATTATGTTTAGTTCATTCGGTTATGCGTCACCACCCCGCCCATTACCTCCAAGTCTTCCTTAAAGATGAATTGGCCTTTCCCTAACCACATTAAGATAAAATTCCGGCATTTAAATGTGTTTATTTTCCTGGTTTTATGTATGTTTATAAGACAGAATATGATACACTGTGTATTTATCAAATATTCGCGTCGTCCCTCAATAATCGTCGCGTCACCCTGGGGTGTCATATCACCCCTGTTGAAAACCAAGAGGTCTACACTATTACAACTACGGTAGTGAAGTATATTTTAAATAATTTTCTATTGCTTGATTAATTACAGCTTATTAGAAAATAAACCGTTAAATAAAAACGTTTAAAATTTCCATGGCATAATTTCTGATAATATATCGTTCCGCATTAAATAATCATTATAATACAATTACGTAAATATGTATATTAATGTGCCAATTTAGGGGAGGGAAGAAATTTTTAATAAACAGAGAAGCATAATCGGGTCGTAGTGTTTCGCTCTCTTAAATGTTTGAGTTCGTTCATAGTAGTATATCGTTTAGTTTTGAAATATTCCATCGCACGGCACTATTTGTGATGCGCTTTACACATTCCTAACTTGTTTCATAATCTCCAGCTGTAATGCATACCCATCGTCGTAGCGATGCAACGCGCGGTCGAAACGCCGGCAAAAAGACAGCGGGTTAATTCGGCACGGACGGAGAAAGCTGAGTTCCTAGTTCATGTGGAGCGAAAGTGAAATGGAAGCAACTCGCTCCTCTCTCAGACGAAGAAATAAGCACTTAGAGAAAATAGTGCAATTTGAGGAGAGAGAGAGAGAGAGAAAGGTCCTACAAAAGTGAAACTCTCGTTGAGGCCTCCCAGGAGAATGTCCGGTGATGTCGCATTTCACCGAAAATCTCTGTTTTCGTGTTTCAAGGAGTCACGATTGGATGACATATCGTTTTGCTAATCCCATCCTTGGTAGACGTGTGATTATAGTATCTGCCGACGGATATCAAAGTCATGGGTTCGAATCACGCTCAGAACATGGACGTTTGTGTTCGTCAGGGTTATACGATGTAAGAATGAACATTCTCTTAAAATATCGCCCTCAATAAAGACGGATTACAGTAGAGTCCCTAATTAACCGAGTCCCGATTATCAGAGGTTCCGTATTATCAGAGGTGCATGAGAAAAAATTAGAAAAGTATCATTTTGAAAATGTGCGATGAAAAAGTATCATATTTGATGCAGTTGTATCAAAGTGGCAACACAGCACTTAACGATTAGGGTATTGCGATAATAAATCCAATTTATATCACAGTAATCTGTACTTTTATTTCTTTCAACAGATAGTGCCTCTAAGGTATGTATTGTAATATACAGCATATAGGCCTAAATAACGAGCGCAGATATTGGGAAAATATGTGACGGCTTTCGTTAATGATATACCGCACAAAACGGGCGACGTTCCGTGTTATCCGAATTTTTTATTATCGGTGCAGTCCCGTCGACCTCGGATAATCGGGACTCCACTGTATTATTTTATAATCCTTTTGTGTAATTTTATGAGGCACGAATTGTCTTTGAGAATTTTTCCACGCATCCTCAATGGCGATCGTCGTTTCGACTCAGATAAAGAAGATTAATCGAATTTATTTCGATGACCCTCGATTGATCGCTCTTCGCTCGCATCCATTTGTTTATCAATACGCCACATGAAGCCCTGTTCGCATCGCAATGTCGTCTGCATTCGCAAAAAAATCTTACCAAGAATTAAGTTTTTAATACTTATCGTGAAAAGGGAAAACTTCTAATAGCTGACGCTTCTGTGAAATAGAAATCTTGCAACATTGGCAGTCTTGATATTAGAGTCAAGGATATAAATTTAACAAGGTCAAAATATTTGACAATCTAACCATGTCTGAGGAACAGAAGCATGGTCTGAATATTGGGTAGTAATTTTTAAATCGTAAATATCATTACGCCGGCATTAAATTTTTTTTTCATATTGTCTATTTAATAGCATTTTGCACAACAGGAAATTCCAGAACACTTCCTACTACGAATTTGAATTCTAAGGAAGTGCATTACTAGGCCTAGAGTGAAAAAGTTTCCTCCTTCCTTTATTGCTTATTAAAACAAACACGTCATTAAACAGATTTTAGATCCGTTTATAGCTTAATCAAACAATTATCTCTCGTTCTATTTAATTTTAACTTTACTTTATATGAAAAACCAAACCATTTAAATGAAATTTTCGTAACATTTAACCCAATACATATTAGTTTTACTTAATGTAACTAAACGCAAAATAAAAAAGCGGCAAATCCGAAAGTAACGAAACAAATAAGCTATGGAAGGAAGAAAAAATTGGTGGCCCCCTAATGACTAAGGTGATCAACCCTTCCGATTAGCGCATTGATTTCCTACTGATAACTCACTTTTGCAAACTATTTCTGTGTCCTCGCATTTTTCAGCCATAGTCGCGTTATTGAATTATTATTAGAGCTGACCGGGCTCTAGGGCCAGGCTGGCCCCGCCTAATTCCGCCACTGCTACATACATTACATATGTATAATCATCATCCCCATTAACTGAAAAAGAGTTATATGTATGGCCATTGCACTAGTCCCTCATAAAAGCTTTCGGCGGATATTTTCAACCTTATTCTGAAGAAAACGCCGAAATGGGTGTTAAGAAAAGGAGCTGAACGTTTTCATTCGGAATTTTACCCATAATCTCTCTCTCTCTCTCTGTCGTAGCGTTTTCTTCGATAGCCATAAGTTTCGGTCTCGTTTTAAACTGGGTCACTTTTCGCTAGTGATAATCAAGAAGAAGAGGTAAATTGAATAATGAAGGAGAATCGTGATGTCGACATGTTTTACTACGATCAATTTTTTTTATTAGGAGTAAAAGATAATTAATTGAATTATAACGTTTTCTGAAAAATCATAATAAATAACCCACTATTAAAAAATATCAAATTTTATGGTGTCAGCAAAATAATGAAAAACGTTCTTAATTGATTACGCTCGAAGGACAGAAATCACTACGAGCGAAGTCGACCCCTAATTTCTTTCGATGACCACTAATATTAAGTTTGGTCGAATTTAAAACACAGTTGACCGAGGAAGAGTCCTTTATTTTGCCGAGGCTATCAGCCGCCCATATTAATGGAACCCTTTTAGGGACGCTTTCTTCGGTTCCGAGGGACTCAAAACGCGTGTATTCCTCGCATCTTCCCTCCCCCTTCCACCCCCATCATCCCCCTCCGCCCCAATATATATCTCCCTCGTCCATCCTCTTCTTCTGTAGATTCTACGGCGACCTCCCCCTCGGCCCCTCCACTAGGCCGCACGACCTGTCTCTCCTGCCGCCCCCCTCCGCTCCCTCGCCGCCCCCTCCTCATTCTCCCTTCCCCTCGCGTTTTGTTTCGCGCAATCGAGGGCCACCGCATATAAAAGTCGTGTCGTAGGCTGAGGCTCGCCCATTCACTCTGTCTCCCACGCGCCTATAAGCGCACCTCGCTCCTTCCCGTTTGCACCTCGCCCCGTGCACCGAGCCTCACCTCTTCTAAGCCTCCCAAAGGATCTCACTCCGCCCTCGGAAGACGGCAACTCCGCCTTCTGGACAGCGCCGATCCGTGCATCATTATGGCCTTCTCGCGGACCGCCTTGGTGCACTGGAGGAGCATGGTACTGGTGCTGGTGCCCTTGTTGCTGCTTCCGATCCCGTTAGCTGGCCAAACCAAGGTTAGAGACTCGATTTTCGTCGCCGCCGCCGAAGACCGTTTTGGGTCGCTCCGACAGATCTCCGAGAGAATTATCCTCGAAAGTGAAGAGCGAGATTGGAGAGAGTGGCGCTATTTGGGGAGAGAGTGGCGTTATTTGGGGAGAGAATTCGGAGGTCCTTTCGGATATACTATATAAAAAGAGTGCCGTTTTGGCGCAGCAAAGTGATCGCATGTTAAATAGCCGCAGGCAGAAGAGCGAGTGAAAAGAACGTGCGGGGAACGTTTATATTCGTGATGATGTGAGATATCGGTTCTGGAGTCCTTCCCTTCCGCGTTGTGTACGAGATAAAAAGTTAAGATTGCAATTTGATCACCCTCTGCATTCTTTGTTCTTCCGAGGTTCGCTAAGGTTTACTAAGATTTCAACCATTACGGTGTTTTCAATTAAAATTCTACGAAATAAGGAATTTGCTCAGTTTACATTTTCGTAACATATTTCGCATTTATAATCCTACTAGCGTAATTGCTCGTCAATCTGACGGGATATCTTTAGTTAACCTTGAAATAGTTGCCTCCCTCCCCCTCTCTCTTAAATGTAAGAAGGGGCTATATAGCCTCAATTTCGCCCTCAATAAAGTCGTGTCTGTCTGTCCGTCTCCCTCCATCTCTTTCCCTCCCTCCACATCTCTTCCTCTCTTTTCCTCCCTCTCTCTCTCTCCCTCCCTCTTTCTCCCTCTCTTCTTCCCCTCACTCCCCCTCACTCTCTCCACCCCCTTCATTCCCTCTCTCCACCCCCTCCCTCTCATCCCCTCTCCCCCCTTTCCTACCTCTCTCTCTCCACCTCCCTCTCTGCCCCTGCGTTACCATCCCTCTCTCTCCCTCCCTATCTCGTATTAAAAGCATTCAAAGCAAGCTTACTCCCATAAGGATTGAATTAACAATATGATATGGAGGTCTAACAATGGAATTGGTAGCCAAGGCAACATTCCGTTAAAATGGCAATATTTCCACAAAATATGTGAATTAAACGTATAACATGAGCGATTTCGAATTGTATGCGGAAAACTATGAACAGAATAAGAAACTTTGTAATTTTTTATTAAAAATGGTTCAGATCCGAAGATCGTAGGTTAATTCCTTCTAATTTTTATTCCCAAAACAATAAATGCCTGCACATCAAAAAATTGATTTTTACATGTTACCTTACGGAAAATGGAAATGTCTTCCTTGGAGTCGAACTCAGGATTTTTTTGGAGATTTATTTTCGTCATTACCTCAAAATATGTTAATCAAGCATCCTTGCCAAATTTCAATCTTCTACCTATTCGGGAAGTTTGTTAAAAAGCTCTATATCGGCCATCGTGAAAGCGTGACCAACTAACAGACCTGGGCTATTATATTATAAAATAATAATTTAAAGAAGTTATTCTCGGCAAATGACTTTGCGTCTCTTTTAGAAAAGAAACGGTTTTATGAGAGCGAATCCTTCGGAAACACCTCCCAGTGTTTTTTTTTCTCTCTCTACATCAGGAGCCTTTCATTTTTTGTTTATCTTATATTTAATCGTTCATTTTTCTTTGTTGTCACACACGCTTTACGATTCGAAGATCTACAGGTCTCCAAATAGCGTCGGCGCAAGATGAAAAGAGAAATCTGGAGGTTCGCCGAGTACAGTACCAAACATTTCATTTCTCTCTTGTGGAACGAGACAATTATCGCTTTCCGTTATCCTTCGTGAGTGAAACGTCCAAACGTTCAAATATTAAGGTTTCCAACTGCGTTGACTCTGTCAATTTTTAAATTCCTATCGTCATAATCAAGGCATCCTAAATCAGTTTGTCATACGTTCCGTATAACTACGATGTTAAATGGTAGGAAAAATTCGCGAGAGGGATTACAATAAATTAATCCAATTAAACCGGTCGCTGCGCGTTTCCTCATTGCTCTACATTTTCCCATTCTCCAATCATCGACTCTCGCTTGTTCGTACTTCTCGTGGCGGTGGATTCAAGGCAGCGCTCAGTCAGTCCACGCATCTTTGCGAAAAAAACAAACGTCAACCTGATCCACCTGTCTGGATTCGCCCGTCTTAAATCGAATTGAGGAAAATTGTGCATTACAAACCAGTGTCGTTGTTTACTAAGAAAGATTTGTTTTTGTTCTGGGATTACTCGACATGCCAATGCCTGCATGTTATAACCAAAGGACTAGGAGCGTACCTCGGTTATACCGCATTATCTGTGGCGTTGAGTGACTGCTCGGAAAGTAGGAGAAATCGAAAAACTAATCAGACTGATAATAAAAAGAAACCAGGTATTTTGAAAAAAAATATTTACTCTGCGCAGGTTGGATCGGAGATCAATCACGCGTCGGGAATAGGAGAAGCGCTTCATTTAGGGAAAAAAAACCGTCGTTTATTTGTAAAATGACAGGTAACTAAGAATCGCGGTATTCCTAACGGATTTAAATTAGGCATCGCCGATAGAAAGCCGACAAAATTCTTGTTTGAATCGTTTTGGAAATTGACGAGGTCCTAAGAATAAATGAAACTCTCTCTGTCCTGTAAGGAGATAGGAAGCGCAAGATGTATGGTGAATCGCAACTTAGTTGAATTTCAGGGTGAAAACTAGATAAAGGTAAGTATAAAACAGCTGTTTGTTATTACTGTGAGTCTATAAAACTTTTTATGAAAACAGCTATGAATTGAAAGCGGAGTTGAGACAATATATTTTTTTTAGCCCTAGGCAAGGTTTGAAAATTATGCCTCCTCCTAATGAAAGTATACAGTATACAATTTTATCTCTCAAAACATTTATTTATTTACAATTTAGAAGTAAAACAAAATATGTGAAATATATTTTATAGTATAAAATGTTACACTTAAAAGTTCAAATCGTCATTTGTCCCAGAGCTGGATGAAACTTGGATAGAAAGGCAAACTTCACAGGAGAAATGCTTAAATTAAATTGCAAATTAAATTCAGACTAAAGGTAAAAATTGAAGGATTAGGCTGAAATAAATAGGTATATTCCAACATTCAAATATCAATTCATAGACCCATTACCGGTAGGTAAGCGTGATCGTATGAAGAAGGCGAGCGCCTTGACCTTTAAACTGCAACATTTTATGCAATGTCATCTAAACATGCTCGCTATTTGTTGGAAATGAATAAAGAGACAGATTTATAGTTAGGTCATTTAGAATTGGACTGAAAGACCGAATATGCTATGGAGGTATTTTGCATCATTTAAAAACCTCAGAGTGTCTTCAATTTTTACAGTTTAGGACATCTATTAGAAGATCCACTAATTATTTGTTATGTCAAATTTAGAGGTTTAAGTAAATGCTGACGAGTATGGTTTTTATGAAACGTATACATAACTCGTGTGATTACATGGTACCATTCGGAGAGCTTGACATCTGCGTGCTAAACCGTGCTTTATTTTTAAATTTTAACATTAATCTTCATTCAAAATTGCCACTTGCGATTAGTCGACAATTTTCGATATCTTCGTCTTTCATTCTCAGGTCCCTGTTAAAATCCAAGGGGAAAAAATTAGTTCGAGGAAAAGTAATGTTTCTACTTAATGACCTTAAATTGCAAACGAAGGTTTTTACATATTATTTGGACTACTAGTTGTTAATAGGATGAAATTGGAAATAAGATATCGACATTAATGGTATAATGCACAAAATTATTTTTGTGATAGTTAACAGTCTCAGGCGTAGCTTGATGGAATTTCTTCATAATGTCGAAATAAAAAAGATTTACTTGGTAATTCCACAAAATAATTAATTTAAAAAAAACTATCTAGGTTTCGTTGCTGTGCCTAATGATGTTGCACAGCAACGAAACCTAGGTCGTTTTTTATAATAAATTTTTTTTGGAATTACCAAGTAAATTTTTTTATTTCGACATTATTTTGGTGAGCTTAAACACGTTAAAAATAAACCTCGACTACAAGTATCGCGTTTTATTGGCAAATGTACGAGTATACGCTCCATTATGGTCACGGACCATCTCGACAATAAAGGTAAGCAAGATGAAATGCAAGCGATCCAACCAGCCCCGTCATATGTATCTCGAGTACTTCGCTAAAACTGCAGCAGTAAAGTTTAAATGTCATTAAAAGTAAGATCCATGCGAAGGAATATAGAATGAAAACATTTGGCGTCATTAGGTTAAAAACAAACGCAGCTACCAGAAGGTTAAATACACGACATACGAGGTGTGTCTTTTTATTAATGTATTCATCGACTTGTGAGAAAATTCTCCAAAACTCTCGACTGCTGTTCACGCCCTATCTTGCATCCACGTTCCTCTTAATCGGCCAGCATAGATCATAACGTCGTTAGTGTCCGTCGATAGAGTCATTGGAGATATTGGAGGCGGTTAAGGTGATGGAGGAAGGTGGTAGAGAGACGCTCGAGGTGCATGCGATAGAAATAAAATGGGGATACAGCCGCACGTGTTGTCTTTTTCGTTCATACATGCGCATACAAATGGATAATGTCCTGCTCCCTAATATAATTAATCCATTTCCTTTTACACGAACACATCTTATGAACTACATGCTCAACAACCAAATGTAGGCCCTTTTTCAATCAGATGGTCTCATTTTATTATGAAAACTATTTTTGAAATCTCCTTCCTCTATAGTTAACAGTATCAGGCGTAACTTGATGGAATTTCTTCATATTGTCCAAATAATAATGATTTACGTGGTAATTCCAAAAAAATCTTTATTTTAAAAAACGACCTAGGTTTCGTTGCTGTGCCTGGTTGCACAGCAACGAAACCTCTTTTTTTTTTAAATAAAATTTTTTATGGAATTACCAAGTAAATCATTTTTATCTCCTTCCTCCCCCTCCTCTCCAAATCCCTCCCTCTCTCCTCCCAACAAACTCTTCCCCTCTTCTCCCACCTCCCCCCAATCCCTCCCTCCACCTCAGCACCTCTCACCAATCTCTCCCGCCCTCCCTCCATTTACATCCAGATTTAGGTCGGAAGAACGAGTGATCGTCACGCATGGATTATTCGGTTGCGCGCTCCCATTTTTTTAGCCAACGAGTTTATCGCGAAGAACTCGGAAATAATTAGACAATCGACAAACGGGGAGCGTCCTCGACCTCTCTCTCTCTCTCTCTTTGGCACTCTGCAATGAGAGACTCGCTAAAAACCGTACTAATTGACTTTTAAGATGGACGCTGTTATTGCAATGCTTGTCTCGCTCTCATTTCCGTCTCTCATTTCCCTACAGACGGGCATATTTTACGCGGCCAAATTCGCACGTATCCATTAAAGTTTTTTCTCTCGTTCCTTGCTATTTTAATCGTAGTTTCGTAAGCCTAGAGCGACCGTGGCTTCTCAGTTCAAAATATTTTGCGAAATACCTTTTTGCGCAACTCGAACCGTGGTGGCTGCAAGAGAAATTGCGCTTGCGGCAATAAATAAAAAGGAAAAGAATTATCTTCGACTCGAACAAGTTTCGCGCGAACGGATTTTTTCACGAACTCGCGCGCGTGCTTATTTTATTTCAGGTTTTGTATTTTCCGTGCGCATGCTTTTCAAATGCGACGACTCTGCGAGAGCTCTATCTTTATACCGTTTTTTTTTTCCTTTTACAGATAAATTTGTCGACTCAAACCATTTGTCGTCCAATTTCACCGATTCTATTCCTTACTTTTAGCAAATGTGCCGCGTATGAGTGATTTCTGAAGGATTCAACAGCAAAGGACCGATGGAAAACATATTCAAGTCAAGGGACGAAAGGCGCTATTCCTCGAGTTTTATCGTCTCGAATGAGAATAGTGACCAAAGCGTTGGAAGTTCCACCCGTTGTAGCCAACGCGGATTCTTGTAACCAATGTCACGCCCATTAATTTTATACGAGATCCAATGATATAGTGTTCATTATCCAAGGATTTGCAACGAATTCGAAATAAACTCGATATTAAACCGACCTCAAAAATATAATAATTGCAAATACCGTTATCCTTTTCTTCTGTTCGCACGTGAAAGCGGCGATGTTTTATTTGTATCCATTTTTTCCATGGTTGTTGTTTAATCTTGGCCCTCTATCCACTTCCCATGAATATTTTTACTTTCTCATATACGAAGTATTATATTGAGAAAGTATTGTAATCGCGAAAAAATTCGATCTCGAGATTTTAATGGAAATATACGTTTTAGGTGTACCTGAGTCCGAAAAAGTGGTTTTCGCAATGCCGCCTGTCTGTCTGTCTGTCCGTCTGTCGGTCTGTTCGCGTCTCTAGAGCCTACACGGTAGAGCGAAAATGAATGAAATCTCGTATTTTATCATACAGAATAGAAGCTATGAAAAAATGGTTGACATTGCAGAATAATTAAGGGCAGTTTTTTCTATGTAATTTTAACAGCAATTTGATTTGTTGAAAAACGGCTTTAACGATTTTGATCAAATTTCCTACAGTTACTTGAGTTTACTTCTTCAATAATACCAAATAGTTCATATTTTCAAAAAATGAATATAAGGCTAGTTTATTCTAGGCAACTTTAACAATAATTTGATTTTCTTAAAAACGGCTGGAACGATTTTGATCAAATTTCGTACAGTTCCTTGAGTTTACGTCTAAAATAATACTACATAGTTCATATTTATCAAAAAATTAATATGACTAGTTTATTCTTGGGCAACTTTAATAACAATTGGATTTTCTAAAAAACGGCTCGTGCGATTTTCATAAAATTTCGTATAGTTATTTAAGTTGATGTTTATAATGATTGTACGTAGTTTATATTTTTCAAAAGATAAAAAAACGACGCAGTAGTATGTTGTACCGATTTTTGCTCAGAATTCATAGTCAACGACCAAAGAGCGAGTCGTTAAACACGGATGTTTAAAATAACGGGTTCAAAACCGGTCAGCCACATTCATAAATAACGGGCCGATTTCTTCCTTGTTTTCAGCATTTCACATAAACGATTCCGCTTTCTCGTTTTGTATAATACGTAGTGACGATATAAAATAGAATTTTGCAGTATTGCTTTGCTGAGTCTTTGGAATCGGAAATCCCTCGCATCGAAGGTCGCCTGCCTTCTTCTCGCTCTTCGTATTTATACGTTATCTTTGCTCGAAGACCGTTCCGCGTCGCGCGAAGTTCGTGAGTCGGCCCAAGTTTCGCCGAATCGGACGCGTGGTAATCGAGGTCCGCGTCCGTCCATCAGCGAGCCAATGCAGATGATGGGGTCGATTTTTCACTCGCGGAGGCAACGCGTGACGTATTGCTCTTCTCGGAAGGTTGAGAAATCCGTTGCGCTCGATATGGGATCTATAAGAGGTCAAAGGGTTTAACAGAGGCTGTCGCAAAGAACGGATGCTCTATCTCTCTCGGCGAGAGAGATAGGGAGAGAGAGAGAGATCGAATGTTCGACGACGAGAACGATTTCGAAGTGGAAACATTCGCCGAAAAGTTGAACATCGCCCTTACGGAAAAAATTCAAGGTGGCCATCCAGCGTCGATATAAAACGGTTTATCCAAGGACAGAAATGTCACTTTTGATTCTAGAATCAGAATGGAATTACTTATATCGGGAAGAAATTTTCAGAGCGTAAATATTATCTATTATTATACATATTTTCTCGAAGTTTTAACACCTCTTATTTGAAATAAGTTGTATTTTATCCTCAATTCCAATTCATACACTCATCCTATTTTTTAACTCACGAGCATCACGTTCCTAAGTTATGGAACGTTCGTCAAAAAGGATTCTGCTGCCCTGCAAATAAATTCCTTATATTTGCCGAATAATAAATTAATAATAAACTCAAAAAAGTCATTTACTACATTTGATTAAATAAGTCACAGCGAACGTACAAACGCATGAACGGTCGAGAGAGGTCAGGAATAGTTTTGAAAACTCACAATCAGTCACATGATTTTATTCGCTTTTTCGTGCTTTTTCCGTCCATCACTAAAGTTCGTTGCCCAAATATTTATAAAAATCAATAATGAATAAACAGTCATAAATCGAGAAAATCGAATTAAGGGCTAAAGTAACATATTTCCCAGGCGATGAGACGCATTTATTTCCAAAATGGATCTCCAAAAGAAGTGTCCCTCCTCTTATCGCTCCAAAGGTACACTCAGGAGGTCGTAAATTCAACATAAGAACAGGTTAATCCCAACCGTTATCTCCGGAATTGGCCTTCGCCCTCGAGAGGTTGAACGACGCAAAATTGCCTTCTTGACGTAAATGATTCAAATGAACTATCATCATATAGGAATGATAGGATATACCGAACAATCTGAAACTTCGCGGTACTCTATTAATATGCGGAAAATACGTATAAGAAAGAATTCAAAATTTGTGGTTTCTAAAGCGATTTGGCAATTGCATTAGGAGTTATGAGCCTAAAATAAAAATGTATTATTTTCAAAGGTAAACATTCGCCGCGTAACCAAAGCTCTCTTCACTGAGATCGCCAACGAAGTACGGATCCTTGGAAATGCCAATTCACGCGAATGATGCTGAAGCGAAGTAGAGACGGGTGACCCGAACAACATTTCCTGTTAGAGGGCGATGCTATTTGCTTCGTCTCTTATTCAGCCCACAGTGATTTAACATTTTCATGCTCAGGAGCATATATGCCAATCCGTCAAGGTTGCGAGTTAAAATTTGCTTCTCTCCCAAGAAGTTTCATGCTTAACCGTGTATTATGTACCCTATTTGGATCATCGGTGGAGATAAACATCTTATGATTTTCGTATGACAGCAAGGGGAAAAACAGTTTGAAAACAGAACTTCAATCATTCATTGTGACAAAACAAGGATAAATATCACGAAAAAATTACGTGGGAAGGAAAAAATGCAAAATATCCTCTTTATGAATATATTCATGAGGTTCAGCGTGTCTTTACACAGCAAGAGAGAGAGAGAGAGAGTTCTTGACCACGGATGGAGAGAAAGATAGGGTGAAATTATTCTTCTTATGCGTCTTATCTTATGTGCCTTTAAATGTTTTTGCGAGAAAAAGTTTCCAAGGAGGAATACGACTTCTTCCCTCGTTTATTGAGCAATAGTCATTTTCTTCGTCTTTTTCTTTTCTGAGACGGACGAGTGGAAGTTTCCGTCTAAGCGGCCCCTCAGGTAATCAATTCAACCAAATCGCTTATAGGCATTTGTTCCTTATTTTTCTCTGTTCTGCGGTTCCAACGATGTTTGGAGAAAAATTTCACTCATTTTGAGATTAAATATTTGAAAGATGATAAATTTCAATTCCGTTGTCGAAAATTACCCAACCAATCATGATCGCGATTGCCTTTTTTCATGTACGGTAGGTTATATCCTGAAAAATCCGTCGCCCAGTGATAACATTTTGTCGACTTGTATTTTTTTGTTATTAATGCGTTATATTTCGATGTATTGATCGTTAAACTGAAGTCATTCCCATATCTTAATTACCAGAATTGAGCGAATGCTTTGGTATACTCGTCCGTGACGAGAGAGAAAGCATAGCTGACGAAAAGATAAATACTCCATTCCACAGGTCAATTTTTTATCCTTCTTTTAAATGGTTCGACTTTGGTATATATGTATTTATGTTTATTTTCATTATAGGCTCCTTTTAAGAACCAACTTCACGGAATCCGCATATTTTATTGTGAACTTTTCAAATTAATATGTGTAGTTGTATGTTACTTTGCTATCACGTGATTAATATTATTTCTAATATTTCTACATATAAAGATGGTAAATGTTTTTAACGTTGTGTTTTATTTCATTTAACATACGACCACAACTGTTATTATAGAGCCAAAAAGCGACTGCCCCTTTAGTGGATAGGTTTTGTCGCAGATGAATTTTATCGAAAATGGGACATGCGTGCAGGGGGCGGCTGTTGGCCCTTCGCTTTCTTTTTGCAGGTGTTGTTTAATTGAAAACTAATAATTTGGCCATTAAGGGTTAAGTGAATTCGAAGCAAATATAAATTCCGAGTCTGACGAACTAGATTTCTATTCGACTCTGTTCATAAAATTTAGCTCCTGGAATATGGAAAGCAGCTGATGGTACATACGGAGAACCAAAAAAGTCAAATGATCTTTTTTTTCAGAAAAGTTGTACTCATAGCCAAGGCTGGATTAAGGGACTCAGGGGCGTAACTTGACTCAAACCAACCTCTCCCCTCACGTGCGCACCTCTGTGAACGATAAGATCCATAGGGCCTGAGTAGGGCCTTCTGATTACAGGACTTTGGCACCACGTAATTTCTCGCAATTTAAAATTTTACAGGTATTTTATAAATATTCACACTGCGACTCATGAGATTAAAATCTATTTCTTATTCTTAAATTTGAAGTGTCTTATCAGCTATTAAAATTTTCGATGGCCAAATGTTTCCATAGAGTTTCTAAAAAGCTTCAAAAATATTCAGAATATTCTCGAAATAAAAATGAATTTTGTCACCCCTCTTTTAACTTCAATACTCTGAAAAAGTAAAAATCAGGCAATTCCTAATAAATATTTTCAATGTTTCAGAAAATGTATACGTACCCGTTAGCTAGGAGCAACTAGCACTCAATTACGAGATATTTCCTCGATCATATAAAAAACCGTTTCCTTCCCCGCAAGGTGCACGCGTGTGTATGAATGTAAACATATACTTTCCTCTAGTTGCGAAAAATTCAGCCGAGTAACACAATTAGCGAGGTAACTCGACCGTTAAGCTACCTACACGAAGTCCGCGAGGTGATCGATTGTTTGGTGCGTGTTTACGCGTGCCCGTGTGCGTCTGTGGTGCGAGTAAAAGGTCCTTGGGTGAGACTTATGCGAAGAGACCCTTGGGAGACTCCATCGAGGTCAACGCGTCGTCATCACTTTCGTTTTCCACCTCACAGACAAATCCACGAGTACCACATAGAACCTACTTTCGTGTGCCTTCCACGCATTTCGTAGCATTTTCACTTTCTCTCCATTTCTCGGGACAGCTCTCTTTTCCAATCGATTCGAGATTTCCATTGCACCGACACTTCATATTCGCATGGCCCCGTCTTTCGTCGGCCTTTCTAATTAATTCCAGTGCGAATAAAATAATGTCGGATGCTTCTTCGTTTTCCTTTGTCGCTTCAATCCGTGGATTTCCGTTGACCTTTAGTGACGGATGGACGAACGCTCTCAGCATTTAAAAGAGAGATGGAAAGAGGCGGTCTGGAAACCGACTCTTCTTTTGAGGTCAAGGTCTGACATTGAGGAGCGCGTTGTCCCAAATACATTTTTGGTCGCCGTCGAGCGCGAGATAGAGAATAGTGGGCGTTTTGCCGCCAACGGATGTTCGCATAAATCAGGACTCAAATGGATCGTTTTCGATTTTCGGAAAATGAAGAAAAAAACACTATTATTGAGAGTTATTTAAAAAAATGCATTTTCCCGATTTTTTTTTGGGATTATTGTTCGAGATAAATGTTTACGAAAGATTTTTAGGAGACGAAAAATAGAAAATATTTGATCGGAGATTGTAAATCTGCACTATAGTTCTCTAGGTGTTATAATGATACGTAATAAAGCAGAGGATGGCGAAATGCGGGAGTGAGGTAGGTCGCTTTCCTGCGTTGCATTCGGATGGCGAGAGGGACGTTCCTCTGGACGAATCATTCTCTTGTTTATCAGAGTTTTTTGGTGATTCGCAACGTTCCAAATATGCACCCCCCGTGGTCTCATTCCAAGTGTTAGGCGACGTTTGCTTCGCCAGCGATTCGCATTCCGCAAAGTTACGCTGCGACGCTTTTCAGTACAATGAAACGATCCGGCAGGCAGTCATCGAAAGTGAACTCGTTATTTTTATACCCGCTGAAATTAAACGGTTTCGGAATCTTCTTCGCTAAGAGGACAGCCATTTTTAGATCGGATTCGAACTACCGTATTTGCCGGACGATAAGACACATTTAAATTTTAAGCGAACATTTACTAAAAAAATTGTAAATGCGTGCATTGACACTCACGTAGCTAACGGGAGCATAAACGACTACGTGGAACTCTAAAATAACCGAGTATAAAGAACAACAACAGTTACTTCATACGACAGGAAATAACAAGGCATCCACTCTTTGAGGAGCATCGATTAAGACCAAGTGAGCAACAGGTAGTTTTGTAAAAGTAAGGAATATAAAAAAAAGCCAAAGACATAGTTATTTCAAATGTATTTTAATGCGTATCAACAAAAAATAATCTTGGTTCTTGCGAGCGCGGTTTTAAGTATGGTAAAAGAGGAGATCCATACTGCCAAAGAGCAGAGCTGTGCTCGCGAGCACCAGGTTGAGGGCACTAATGCACTAATAAGACATTCCACCGCCAGTACGGAGATTACGGCGCCGGAAATGTCACTCTGAAAGTTTTAAACACGAGTCTCCTCAATAATCTACATACATATTGCGTCGTATGAGTAGGCCGTGCAAGTTTCAACTTGCTAAGGCGCGTTAGTCAGAAGTTAAACAAGATTTTATCAAATCAGTTCTTCTCTTGGGCTTAGTAGCAATGGAACTCAACATAGAACATTTTCAAAGTATGATTTTTATTACTTTAAAATTGATTTAGGTGAGTCGTGCTGCAAGTGTTAAGTGATGTAAACGAAGGTGCTTTTCTTTCCTGTGCTATGGTGTTCCATTGGTTTGCAGAATTTCGCAGAAGAAGAGATTCTCTAAACGACAAAACTCGTTCAGGACGACCTGCTATTATACCCTATGCTATGACGGACGAAAATGTGTTAACGACGTCCTTTCAGCTATGATAGAGATCACCTTAAAGATAGGATCGGCAGCGGCTTATAAACCATCGTCGGATTGCTTCTAAAAGAAATGTCAATTCTTTCTAATTAATACACAATGTAGCCTTTTTCCTCCGCTGCTCAAATGGAGAAATAGCAGCGAACCGTATATTTAACGCGACCGTCTTAAGTCAAACCTAAAATCACCTTCCACTGAGGCATATTCGCTCTTCTCGTGCCATTCCTTTTTCCACTGAAGCACCGAGGAATGGAACGTTAAAAGGAAGCAAATGAGAAATTCTTCGTCTCACGTGACCTCCTCGAAACGATCTCTCGAGCGATCCTTTCACCTGTTAGAGGCTCATTTGTTTCCTAGACGAAAGAAATGAGCTGACGAAACGTGGAGATTTCCGCCCGCGATCGTTGTTGGCGGGTCGGGAGAATCTTACGCATTGCTGCCATTTATTTACAGAGATACTGTCGAACTTATCGCCATCTCGCTACCCGTAGAAAAGGTTTTAGGGTTTTAATGGTTTCCCGGAGATAAATTCTCGCCATCGATATTTAACAATTATTTAACTTTCTTCACGAGTGTCCATTCGTGTAGAAGTGGCTCTGTAATTTTCCGAATCCAATTAAGTCAATCGCTCAGTTTATGCGGCCAGCATTCGTTTGAAGCAGGGTCGGGGAGCCCTTTCCACATGGCGGGCCGCATAAGTGCTGGCGAATCCTTCGTGGGGCCGCATTGGAAGTTTCCAATGCTTTGGCGGGCCTAATTAAAGTTTAAATTGAAGTTACTGAGAGATTATAAGGTATCATATAAGTGGAAATCAATTCAAAATTAGAATATTTAGGATTAACATTTCAGTATTAAATACTTTATTATTATTTGGATTAAAAAATATGAGTTTGTGTTAAATTTTACGTATCTATTTTTCATCACTGCTTCGCGAGCCACACAAAACGCTCTCGGGAGCCGCGTGAGGTTTCCCACCCCTGCTTTAAAGGGATTCATTTTGTCTCTAAAAAAAAGTACAATCTCGAGTAAAGCTACGAGGAGAAGTTAAATTCTAAGGTTGTTATCTAGCGGAAGAATTTCCATCGGTCTAATGTGGATGAAAAACTATTAATGGTGAGTGAGACTGCACGACGTATAAGGCGTGTACGAAATTCTTTATTTCATTGTGGGCCTCTCGTGAATTTTTAATGCGAAGCGGCTTTCTCGGCAAAGCGCCTAAAATGCTATTTCCATAAACTAACGCTCAATGAGCTGTCTGAAGATGAAAATTTAGTGTGCGTGCATGTTTCTTGATCTTAAAGTGCTAGAATGGGAAAAATTAAGGGAATAGTACGAACGATCGAGTACCTACATCTTTGGTGAATTTTCACACAAATGTCATCCAGAGATATTAAATCCTTAAAAATGTAATTGAATTTAAAAAATAACGGCATATCTTTGAATTGCGCCCGTGTGAAAGGTTGACATTTTAATTGCAGGCACGCAATCGATGATTCGCGAGAAACGAGATAATTAATCACGACGAACGCTTATTTAGTTTCATGCGCCGTAAGCTGCAACGTTGCGCGTACGGCATTCACGGTTTCGATTCTTCAGGGAGGACATCGGTCTGAGTCCATGGCCACTTCTCCTTTTTAGACAGTCTTAATTAAAAGTAAAGACGGTCAGGTCATGTCATGTCCGCCCGCCCGTGTCTGTCTGTCCATGTATTCCCGTATTCTGTCTGTCCGACCGCATGTTTCATGTGAACGGAAACGTTACTGAACAATTTTTAAAATTAGTTTTTGATTGTTTGGTTTGTTACAAATGATTATAAGACAAATCAGCAAATCAAAAATTAAATATTTCCTTTACTTCTGATATATCGTTTTGCTGTGTTTAGATATTATACTCGTACTAAGTAAGCCCAGTGACGTAGCAAAGGGGGAAGGTGTTTGCGTGTTGGAACATTCCCCTCTTAAGCTAACAATAAGAAAATTAAAATATTTCGATTTTGCCTGCGAATAACATTCAAGCAACAAATGAATAAAGAATTCTCGTTTAAATATTAATTTTTAGGCATTTAAAATTATAGTTTTGCTTTAATTATGTAGCTAATCATTTGCTCAACAACTTATGTGTTTCCATACATAGGCGCCGACTCCACAGGGGCGAATTGCCCCCGTGCTTATTTAGGCATGGGGGCAATTGCCCATATAAATATTCGGATATAACGATTCCGCCCCCGTGGTAAAAGTTAAAAGTCCATATAATCAAAGCAAAAAATCGCGCCAAACCACTGAAAGCCCTGCAAACGTAAATGTGCCGATAGTGCAGTTTTTGATAAGTTACAAATTCTCATCGTTATAGAACCTAAAAAATCCAGTTCCGAATTAAAAACTTTCAAGCTGATTTTTCATGGATTCGATTTCTCCCTTAGACAAAAATAAATATTTTTTATTTGCTCTGTCTCAGTTTATTAATTTAATTTTAACGAATCTTAAAATGAAAATTAAATATATTCTACACTCAATCGTATGTCAGTCATATGTATGAAAGAAATACTCAGATGATGATTAACATAAATGGTGAAATAAGATACGCTGGGCAAAAGCTTAAAGATTGGTTGAAATCGAAATAGCAGTTTTTCACTCACTCGTGCTCATGAATACCAGAATTCATCATTAATATTATCAAACTAAGCATATTGTTTGATCTTTATAGATTTCTCTTTCAAGCATTACCCGAGGTGATAAGACAAAATATACATATATCCTTATGTTGCTCGGGAACGATCCTTTCTATAAAAGAGAATGGCTTACGTCGCACGGTGTTTGATTGTGTAAAAATACACCAACGTTGTATTTTCCTGCATTTAAGTCACGTGCAACCGTTAACTTGCATAAGAGCTCTGGTATTTTGACGTCACGCTAAGCAAACAATCTAGAATAGTTGGACTGCATCGATTCTGTCTCTAAACAGACTCCTCGTACGACTGCCGATGTGCGCAACATTGATTCTCGATTGATGAAGAAAGTTAACAAAATCCAAATTCGTCTTTAAAAATAAACTTGCTAAGCGCCTCATCTCCTAGCCTATTATACCCATTTACAAATCATCGACGCAAATATAATGTTTCACGTGATATCGCTACCAACTAAATTTACACGTAACCTTTTAGAATAGCTCGCTCATTTTTCAAGTTTTAATTGCCTATTTCACAGGGCAAATTGCTTCTTTTTAATAACTTTTATATTAACCTCACTCGAGATATATATATATATATATAGGTACATATAGCGGTTTGTAACCACTTTGGCAGGATACAAAATTGAGGCACTTCCAGATGTGCTAGAAACTTGAAATTTGGTGGGATTATAGGTTTTTGGTCACAGCCAAAGGAAAAAATCCGAAACTTTCAAAATTCCCACCTTGAGGGGCTATTTTGGCCCCTTTTTGCCCCATTTTTGGCCCATAAGAAAACGTAAATTTGTATAGAGGTTTTTATATTTGCACTTTAAAATTATTTCCCGTCAAGATACGAACTCGAGACTTAAATTATCGGATAGGATATAAATTGTAGTTTCTTATTTTTGAAGACAGAACTTCAATCCGAGTAGAATTAGCGTAAATGTATAGTTTTTATCGGGAAAAGGTGGTAATTTTTCTGGGTCCAACAATCAGCTACCTAGGCAACAGGCTTAATGCTTTCATATGGGTAATATTTTAATGGGAATCAGTCTTATATTTCTCCTTTAAAACCTTACTAGCGTAATGCCCATTGAAATATCAACGGGAGTAAAGATTCGATCGTTCAAGCTATTTATGGAGATCAAATTGACATCAGAAACATTAATTGTATTGAAAGTCATTTCCCTCTCTCACCCTCCCTCCCTCTGTCCCCTCCCTCCCTCTCTCTCTCTCTCATATTAAAAGCAATCAAAGCATGTTTACGCCCATAATGATTGTGTAATAGTACCGATTATTTACCTTTGATATTATTCGTGTTGCACTTCGTTGATTTGTATACGACAAGAAATGTCTTCAGCCTTGATATCCAGATTAATTGAATATAACACCGCCTCCACCAGTAAAAGGTAACTTATGCAGGTAATTTCACCAAATTTGAAGTAAAGAGTATAATAAATGTTAAAATATAAAAGTTATTTATAAAAATTAATTTTTATACCCATTACTTGTTTTTTTAAGTAAAAAGGGAACGTATTTTCTAGATCCGAAAACCCGAATCGCCTAAAAAAAAGGCAAACATTATATTATTAAATTAATTAGATTATGTAAAGAAAATATCACGTGCGATTTTAAAATGCGTAGCAATTCCGACCAACGTAATCCATCGTTTTCGATCCATAAGTATTTGGTCAACCTCAGGGAAGAGCCTTCTATACGTCAATCAAATTACGATAAACAACCATATGACGGGCGTCGACTCTATATTGCTGGTGACGATGAATCTTAACGAAGGCACTCATATGCTCGAGAATTCTATTCCTCGGAGTGCTTGCGTCACCAAACCGTGTCACACGATGACCGAAGGCCAGGTCAACTTCGTCATTCACAACTAATACGCCAAATCGCAGCTTCGTCACTCAGGGCGTTTGTTCACAGAAGCATAGTATACACCCGCCTTATTATACCGGAGACAGAAATCCGTAAGATGCAACTAACTTATAAGAAAAGTTTTTTAATAATTATAATAATATAATTTTTGCATGAAAATGTCATAATACCATTAGATTCACAGGGATAACAAATGTAATCTTGGCAAATTCCAAATGAGCACTTTCGCAGAAAAAGTTCAAATTAAATTCATTTAATCGAAGGATATTCTAAAGTAAATCATAATTGTGAAATGAACGTTTTATGATTTGAGCTTCCAACGTATTAAGTAACAACTTATTTTGGTCAAATTATAAAGAGGTGGAAAGTGTTTCAAATGAAAATGTCAAAAACAGTTGGCAATGAATGTAACTGATGTGAGAAAATAGTCCGAAAATATACTCCGTAGACACAGGAAATAGATACGCGGTCGATGAGAATTGTCAAAAAAAGTGACCTTCAAACTTGTATCACTTAGGACTGCATATTTCCGTAGTGCTTCTTACATCCTACTAACATAATCGTGGTCCATTCATTTAAATTACCAAATATACAATTTAAAAGACCGTTATTGCCGCTTTAAATTACTCTTGGAGATAACTAGCCTATATTAACGGATATATCCATTTCGTACCAATGACTTTGTAGTAAATGGTTATTATACCGACTCCAATTCTTTAATCAGATTTTAGAGGTTTTCCGAGGTAACGGTACCTTTTTACTTTCTCATACGAAGTATCGAGAAAGTATTGTTTTCGCGAAAAAATTCGACCTCGAGATTTTTACGGAAATACACGTTTTAGGTGTCGCTGAATCCGAAAGTGGTTTTCGCAATGCCGTCTGTCTGTCTGTTACTGGCTCTGGAGCCTAGACGGTAGAACGAAAATGAATGAAATCTCGTACTTAGGCATTTTATCATACTGAGCAGAGTATACATAGAAATGGTTGACATTGATCAATAAATAAGAGTAGTTTATTCTACGCATTTTTAACAACAATCCGATTTTCTCGAAAACGGCTCTAACGATTTTGATCAAATTTCGTACAGTTACTTGATTTTACGTCTTCAATAATACTGTATAGTTCATATTTCTCAAAAAAATGAATATAAGGCTAGTTTATTCTAGGCAACTTTAACAATAATTCGATTTTCTCAGAAACGGTTCAAACGATTTCGATCAAATTTCGTACAGTTACTTGAGTATACTTCTACAATAATACTACGTATTTTATTTTTCTCACTGAATGAATATAAGGCTAGTTTATTCTTGGGCAACTTAACAAAAATTGGATTTTCTAAAAACGGGCTAATACGATTTTCATTTTCTAAAGATAACTAAACGACGCATTAGTACCCATATATGAGAAAGTTTGTACAATGTATGTTGTACCGATTTTTGTACTTAATATTTGCCACCATTTAAACTCAGATATACCACGCGAGTTGATTTCTACGTGCCCTCTCTCAATATCTCCTCCCCCCTCCCCTCCATCCCCTCCCATTTCTTCATTTTCTTCAGAGACGCATCTCCGGAGCAAATCTGTACAAGATACTGGATCGGAGTCTTACGTTATGCATGTGTACTCGGCAAAGACGTTCTGCAGAATCTCCGAAGCAAAACAAACCAGCATATGCACCACTAAGCATAGACGTAGAACTCATTTCAGCTTAGAGATGTAATGATGTAATCTTGCTTTGCGACATTTCTGAGCAGAGAATTTGACAATGTATAGATAAAACTACGGAGTAACTAGAGAGGAAATTTTCGCACTGCTGAATTTGACGATATCGAAGGGGCACAAGATGAAGTGTTTTATGGAATAGGTTACGTCACTTTATAAAATTTGTATTTTATCTTACCAAAATATATCTAACAGCTGGCAAAACTAAAATGAAGACAAAATTATCTTTTTATTCATCAAATGATCGATCGCTTTTATTTTGCCCTACCCACTTATTATGACTACTGTACTATAAGTCCAATATTGAGGCAAATATTTCTTACATTTAGAAAGTTTGCATTGGATAAAAGCATAAGCCGAGGGCAAAAACGATTATCATTTTTTTGTCCCGCAAGGGACCCTCTGTACATGTTACACGTCTGTCGGCCACAGTGAATTCTTCTACGGTAGTTAATAAATTTTTACCCGTTGAAAATTTTAAATACTTAAATATCGTCTTCTCCAAATTTTGGACATGAAAATGATATATAATTTTAAAAGTAATCAACGTAGCAAATGAAACTGTGAAAGGATTTTGTTGAACACTGGCAAATTAAGACGAAACTGCTATTTTCAGGTGCATATCGAGCTTCTCTCTCATATTTAAGAATCCATCCCATAATAATCTTCGGTAAGTTTTAGGATCTTCAGACAGATTTCCATGAAAACCGATACAATTCTAAGTCTATAAACCCGCGGTGATTTGCATCTGTACTTCACAAAGTAAACAGATAAATAATGCAATTAAGACTACAAAATTCAAGCGTATGTTACTAAATAAAAATAATTACTCTTTATTTTAATAAAAAGGAATGAGGAATCTTTTCCTTTATAGGCGTATGATTAAACCTCTCGTATTTCAAAAATGTTTGAATAACACAAGAATATTTTTTGGAGCTACTTTAAATTTTGTCCGTCAGATGGTAGGACAAATTGTAGCTATATTAACTCCAGAATAGTGCGGTACTATAATGTAAAAGATATCTGACGTTGCCTTATAACTATTGGTTTACACGTGAACTTCGGGATGCTCTACTGTACCACTGGATTCAATAGAATCCCCCGATGTTGCGAGGGCCTGTAACTTTGTTTACGTCTTAAAATCCGACACTGATTATCTCCCCCAAAATGAACCACTTAGTGAAAAACTCATATCATGTGTCGGTAAATTCCACAACGAAGTGAAGAAATAACCTTCCATAATATCCTGAACCTTTGCACTCAATGCAACGTTTTTACCCGGACACCACGACTGAAAGAACTTTTATCGAAGGACCTTCATTTCATGTCACAATGCTGTAAAACGAGGTCTTAAGATTATAATGACGCTTCTCTCTATAAATTGAGGTCAAATGCTGTCCCTAAATAATGTTTTATCGATGGAAATCGTTTACAACGCCTTATTTCAGACGAACATTCTAGTTTAATCTCATATTACTGTATGATTTAGTTACGGTTAGTAAAACTGTCCTTCAAACCATACAGTGAATAAAAATAAGCATCTTAACGGTTATTTCAAAACTACATAGTTATTTCTGGCCTTATAAATCTGATATATTAACGAAATACGCGAACACAACGTTGTGGTTATTATGTTCCGCAGGTAATAATAAATAAAAGCATAACTTTCTTTATTTCTCTCGGAATCTTTTCTTTTATCTTTGAGTGATGTGAAGGTAGACGAAACATTCTGGAAGGAAAATATGCAGGATGGAGGGGCTGACAGGAAAAAGCGGTCGACAGCACAGGAGGAAGTTGGTTCCAGGCAGCTCGCGGGGAATAACCGCAAGATGACGCATAAACAAACATGAGAAAGATTTTCTCCTGTTTTTGTAGGCAAGGAAACATGGGAATTACGGCATATACTTCCTCATGGGCCGTGAAAAAATGAAGTTTTTCAGAGTATGTATATCATTACCCGCGCTTTAAAACATGCGATAAGCTAAATTGTAACCGAATGTGGGGGAATATTAGAAGGCGTTTATTGTTTGTCTGTTCATACTAATCATTTTTTATGTCTTTCCAAATTTAAATGTCCACTCGTTCGGATACGCTCAATTTCAAAGGTACCAATGAATACAACAGAAACGCCCACTCTTTTGCGGCTTCATTTGAGCTTTCAAGCCAGAATGTGACGGTAGACTATTCGTGGAGGCGAGCAGCTCGTTAAATCGAGCAGCGGGAGATGGAAAAGCGAGCGAGGCCGAGATTATTGCGAAGTGCATAGATCTTCCCTCCTAACCTCTCCACGCAACAAGAATTGCTCAACGCTTTTCAATTCGATTGAGATAGTGTACATCGCATTGTATTTACAAACAATTCTTGACTTACGTGTGATAAAGGAAAACTGCATATATTTATCGCGTTCAAACATAAGTCTATAAATTAGTCAAGTAATCAACTTCTTCCTTGATATCTAAGGGATTAAAAATCTGTCACATAGCTAACTTCTGTCGTATTAGATTCTAATCACGAAGGGAGTTGATAAATAAGATTTATGAAATCGTCATAGGGACGATTTTGATGAAAATATGACGCGAAGTAAATGGAGAAGGATTTGTCGTGAAATTCATTAAAAAGGAGTAAAATAGAATGACGTGGATTAGGCGACGGAAACGTGACTTAGATTTATTCTTGGAGAAAAAACTACGATGTGCAAAAAAAGATCTGAAGAAAAACATTTATTGCGAAATTTCAGGAAACGTTAGGACCAATCCAGAGCAGTAATTGATATGAATATGCACTACATCAGTGCTCTCCAACCTTTTTTCTCCACGGCACACTTCATGCGTGCTTAAAAACATCACAGCACACCAAACCACCCCTAATTTCACTGCTTAAATACATATTTTTAAAGAAAAAATAAGCATAAAACAAGTAAAAGTCACAATTATATTAGATTGTTATGATTGGTAAACTCACATTCAAATAATTGTATAATTTTATTGTAAATTAAGTACATACATAATTCTACGTGTAAAAATTTTATGCTCATCGACGGAAAATTTAGGCTTGCCTTTTTGATAAAAAGAAACTTTATATTTGACTCAATAATAGAAAGAGCTGCAAGAACTTTTTCATATAGGTTCTTTAAACATGCCCCTTTAATATTTTTATTATTGGCCGTCGACGAACAACTAAATTCGCATAAATACGTTGTTGACTTTGGAACGTCATATAGATGGCATATTTAGCCAAAACACATCTAAAGGTAGCATACTAATTTTAAGCTGTATGATCGTTGCTAAGATCTATGAATTCCTCTCGTAGTTTCAGGATAAATTCCTCGGATGATAAAGAATTTGTTCCAAACACTTTTGTGAAAATTAAATATCCTCAGAGGGTCCGGCACACTAGTGCCTTCCTCGTGGCACACTAATGTGCCGCGGCACACCGGTTGGGGAGCACTGCATATGATTATGAATCCGAAAAATACATACGCCCTTATTATTTAACGACTTAGCGATGGAAGAAGTTGGGGAGGTGGCGAAATTTCACTATGTACAATAAAGAAATTTGAGCCCAAACGAACACTAATATATTAGTTTAGTGTCGAGAGTAGATTGTAAAAGATACACAATCGGATAAGGATGTTGCATAGCCTTTTATTCAACATTATTTGCGGTGATTTTCGCTACAGGGCTTTTGAGATAGTACCTCTTTCGTTTTGAGTGAGGACGGGAAACTAAACAGTGAAATCATTAACTTTAATTTTTTAAGGAAATAATTCATTATACAGATATAACGTGTCTTGAAGAAAGCCCCTCTCCGTCTGTAACTCAAAAGCAAAAAAACATACGTTCGTACCGTATATCCTTCCTTACACAACACCACTATAATAAATAAAATCGTATAAACATATTTTAAATATTGAAAACAAGATATCTGCGGTGTATAAAACACATCTTGGTGGCACGTGGCGCAGCCCTTAAAAATATTTTATATGTGAACCATTTAATTGTGCGCTTTTCGGTGTATCAGCCTGTAAGGCAGGAGTGGGCAAACCGTGGCCCGCGGGCCATATGTGGCCCTCGAGAGCATTTAACGTGGCCCGTGAAGCTTTGTTGAAAAAGCAACCTGTAAAATTCAACACAATTTTATATTACTTTTGGTAAAATTATGACAATAAAACCTTTAGTTTTGAAAATTTAGTCCTACAATCCTTGTTTGTGCTTGTTTTTCACTTATGTATGATGCCTAAGAATCTAAGAAATTTCCGATTTAAACTCGAATCTGGCCCGCCTAAGCATTGTCACCTTTCAATGTGGCCCGCTGAAGAATTCGCAAACACCGATGTGGCCCGCCATGCAGAAACGTTTGCCCACCCCTGCTGTAAGGGCATTGATTCGACGAGTGGCAGCCAGGCGGTGGCTGAGTGTGGTGCGCAAACTGCCAGACCTATTCCGACAATCGCTCTCATCCTCATTTAGTCCGGAGTAAAAAGAGGCACGACACTCCATTTGACAAACTCCGCGAGTTGATACATTCCAGCTTCGCGTCGAGTGAAAAGATTTTGCATTGATAGAGCCAGCAGCCATGTCGCCCGCCGAGATACGGTCACTATTTATTACATACTAACCATATACATAGATACGTTTGTGGTTACCACCAATCACAACCACACATAAAAATGGATGTTACAACAATTGTCTGTTTTGTCCTGATCTTCAATTTCTGATTATCTTGAGGTGAAAATGTCAAGAGTTGCATTGAAGCGCTGAATTTTCGTTTCGGGTATAAAATGCAGGCGGTGATTTTACAGGATTTTATAATTTTAGCATTTTCAATCTATGAAAATCCTACATAACAAATTTTGTCGAATTAAGTGGTACGGTTAAGCATAAATAGGGAGGGGCAAACCGTATAAAGTAGGCGTTTCTTCATTTATTAAGCGCGGCGGCCATAAACTGATTGTTTTCTATCAATAAGTATTCATGTCGGCCAAGTGGTGGTATCTGCATTATCTCAGGGTCACACATACCTATTTCAAAACCCTCTGATGAGAGTAAACTTTGGAGCGAGAACTTTATCTGGGAGTGGACTTTGCGATTCGTGAATTCATGCATTAAAAAACCACGCTAAGTACCGCAAAGGGTGTTCGATCCTTCGATTTTTAGGTTTTCGACGACAAAAAAAGGTCAAGGTCACTTATCGTTTTAATGCGTTTCTCTATTTTTTTTACTTGAGTAATTTGGGATTAATATACGAAATTTATTGCTAACAACATGTTACAATACTTCTAAATAATCGAAACCAATCTCTAATGAAACCGTATAACATTAGTGCGTGAAATGCCATAAAAGTGGAAAAAAATATTTGTTGATCACGCAATGCCGTTTTATCAAATAACGATATATAAAAAGTGTTCTTGCTAATCATTTAATTCATTTCTTTATTGCCCACTTGTTGATTTAAGGATTTAACTAATGCCTTTACATATATTTACTAGGTCTGACCTTTGCTGTTTTTTTCAATTAATTAAAAAGAAATAATTTGAAAAGTATAGCAATCATGCACGTAAAAATTAGGCGAGGAGTAATTGTTCAAAAAAAACAGTTTCTTTAGGTTAAACCACCCACCCAGAAATGAATTTTCAGTCTTACGTATGATGTGGAAACATAAACACAAGATAAGACAAACAAAATGGTATTTCATCAGAATAACTATACGCCGAAGTTCTTTCACTGGACTTTAGTACCAACATATTCGTCTTTATTTTTTTTAAAGAATTAAACGATTTTATTATTTACAAGAAGTTAAATCGATTCTTCGGCTTGTAAGCACATAAAACATTAAACATATAATAAAGAAATTTTCGCCGGATGGTAGGGATGACACTCGATTCTATTCTATTTAAGCGAGGGACCATTTTCCAAGACCGCTGCAATTATTTGTTTACAATATAAGTTTATCCACACACACAAAAACAATTGCGGGCGTTCAACATTCTCACTATCTTTAAAAAAAACAGTAAGTTGAAGAAAGTTGTAAAATTGACGGTGGCGTTCGGTTCCTCACGCAACGCCTTAAACGAGGCCACGGCACTAGTGGAGTACATCACAAGTGTCGTCTGATATACGTTCGTCCAAGAAGAAAGAGATTCTCCTCGCCACGACCGTCATAGCGAGGTATTCGGTTCGATCCGAGGGCCATGTGACCCATCCTGCGCGTGGCTGGACCCAATATCGTCGGGCTTCCCCACATTTCCTTCCCAGCATCTCGAGGGCCCTTCACCCCACCCGCCCTCCTAGACTCGAACCTTTGGCACGACAATCGAAGGGAACGCGCATGCGCCTAAACCCTCGCAACCATTATCGCTCAGAAGAAAGGTTTACGTAATTAATGGAAGATTTTAATTGGTTACCGCTAAACAGGACCGTGCACAGACATTTTGCCGCCTGAGGCGAGATATAATATGGCGCCCCCTGGCCTCGCTGGCCTTATGAATTTTTTTTTATAGGTTTTCATTTTTGTCAAATTTTGGCGCCCCCCTTCGAGAGGCGTCTGAGGAGGTTGCCTCGCCGCCTCACTCATCGGCACGGCCCTGCCGCTAAATATTCGCCAATTGAACTCTGGAATCGGAGCTTCCGGAGAAGACATAAGCCGGAGGACATGAATTGCCGTAGAACTATTGGAATGGAGTTAAACTCGCCCATCGAAGATACGTGCCAAACGTACCGCAAAATCGGGTTTCAACCCGAGAAAAACACAAATTTATGATAATTTTAATCGCCACGAGTATCTTGACAACTTTTATCTTGAATAATAAGGTGCAATAAAAGTGATACCCTAGTACCAACAGACATTTACATTATTATTTAAACGAATAAACAAAGAATTACTTTAAATATTGCGCAAAGTCTCTCTGTTGAACATCGACCGACCGATTCGTTGAGCTATAACTTATTTGAGTATTCATTTTGTCGTAATGCAGTGCTTTCTAAACTGTGGGGCGCGCCCCTTCGAGAGGGTAATTCGGGGGGAGCAAAAGATCTGACATGTATTTACTGTCTGTCTAACCACCCTAATCATGAGAGATACAATATGCATACGTGAAATTAAAGCCCCCTTGGGGTAGGACGTATCATCCACTTCCTTATTCTAACAGGTATTGTATGTCCAATAGGTATTGTTTCCGAGACTGAACATGGTATAAAGACAGTTTTCTTAGGGGACGGGACGGGAATATTTGGAAATCACTGCCGCAATTGCCCTCTGGTTACTTTAATCCTGAAAATTCTTCCGTTAATTTGGTTTGCAGAATTTTTTAGACTTTAAAACTAGAGCAAGAAGCTAAATGAACTCGTAGGCAGGTTTTAAACAAATACTATCGTAAAAAAATATATTCAATACATACGAGTTCCCTCGAAATCGCCGAACGAGTTGAGCTATTTGAGCAAGTCACCCTTTCGAGGCAGCAAATGGCGGAAAAATGATATCAAACCTATCGTCCGAAACCGACTTAAGTGTGTGACCGAACCCATTAAAAATCTATCGAAGGGCAAAAATGCGAGCGTAAATAGGAAAGCGGGCGGGGCAGCCATTTTCCATCGATACGAGTGCGGATTCCATGGAAACGAAATCCAGCAATAAATCCCTTCGAACGCAGTTTCAGAAAACAATCGATTCGGAAACAACCTCGACCTGTTCCACGCATAACCCACGCCGTCGAATTCACGGGAGACGTTCACCTTGTGCTGTGCTTTTTTAAACAGTTTAGAAGTGATCCCGATGCGCGACCAATTCCTAGCGATCGTCCTCGTCGTTATCGAATGCGTCGTAGAGAAGCGCGATTACAACAGAAAATATGTGAGGATCGAAAAACGTCGAAGATTCGAGTGCTTTCGATGAAACGCCCATATTACTCCCAAGTTGTCTCGAACGTCACTTTCCTCTAGCCATTATCCATTTCTAAACGCAAGGATGCTGAGATGCGTTCTTGGAGGGTTTTCGCTGATAAAAGAGTCTCGGTTTTAGGCGACGAATAACTCTTCATTAACCCTAGATTCATAAACATTCCTGGGAGATACACTATTCATAAACATCCGTCTGTCAAGACTACGGGTAAAAAAATAAAATTAAAAATTTAACAAAATTCATTTTATCAAAGGAACAAGACTACTTGTTAGGAGCATCAATATCCAATGCTAAAAACATCTCGTAATCAAAAAAACATTAGTCGCAACATCCGCTCCACTCCACCATTTTGGCCGTGGCGCCACTTTTCCAAGGCTGAGTTAGTCTCTCAGACGAATGTTTATGAATCCATTTTAATTGACCAACGAATGGAATTTGCGAGCCACGCCTGCATAACTACAGCGAATGTTACAGATAGGACCATAACGATTCTACGGGGGCATACGAGGACTGCTTCACCTGAACGAAGGGAGGGGGCGGTAGGGGGAGGGGGTGGAGATGCGGACGGTAGAGGGGGGGAGGCGAAAAGTGTCCGCTCTACCTCATGCGAGGGATGTCGCCGTGTGTAGTAACGGCAGCCAGACCATCATCGTCACTTTCTCCCACTCTTCTGCATCAACCTCCCCCTCCCTCTTCTTCAACTCAATCACCACTCCTTCCCACGACTCCTCCTCCTCGTCCCTCCCGCCGCCCCCACCTCCTCCTCGCCCTTCGCAGACGTTGACCTTCCGGGACCTCGCAATTTCTCCGCGAGTGAGGTTCTCCTCGGATGACGCCGCGAATCATAAACGACGACAAATGAATAGTGCTTTCGCACGCCATCGCAACCATGAAATCCTTCTTCGAATCCTCACCAATTGGACTAAATGACCAGCGAAGGAGAAAAAAGCATACCAACCGATGTCTGCAACAATTTAAAGAGAAAAACCTCCCTCGGTTATGTGTGAAAGTATTTCGGAGTGATGATTTATGTTTATATGCAGTTATTATTATTAAGGATACATTATAATTGGAACAGATGCCATGTTTATCATTATAACTTAACAGTCAAATAATTGAATTAAACGCCGAACGATTGGAAACTTTTAAAATAATACGTAGAAAGGGTAGAGTGAAATCACTTCTCTCCAAGGCAATCATCTTTCTTTTCCTCCTCGATAAACCCGGTTTGGGGTTTTCCCTCAGCACTTTCGAAGAAAGATCTCGCGTTTCTTTTTCCTCTTCGCTGCGGAATGTATAAACGGGCTGTTTTACGAACCATCCTTGCTCGTAACAGGAAGTTAATTTATTATTTAATGATAATAATAATTTATTTAAATTTTCTTTTGCATACATTTATTCTTCCTTACTTCTCATGAAAAATATGTCGTTAACATGAAATGACAATCAGAAGGCAACCGTTTTCGTTAACTGAAGAAATTAATCTTTCAGAGATGCTGAGAGTGGAAAAAAGTTGACAGTAATCGTAATATGCTTCACGCATGAATTTCAACGAAAATTATAAAACTTGGAAAGAGAAAATAGTATGATTTGATGATGAAGTATAATGAATTTTTCATTTTCAAAGAGTGAGTGGCTTTAAAAATCTCTTTTCGTGGATGAGAATGAACCTTTAGCTCACGTCCATCAAACTATCTTCCCTGTTTGCAGTTCTCCTGCGGATGATACGCAGGCATCTAATTAACCTTCCCGTCACAGCATTTACAACATCTTTTTTGCGTTTCGTTCGTGAAGGTCAATGTTGATAATATTAATAAAATATTTACTAATATAATAATTCATAATAACTTGAGGATTTTCTTCGCTTCCCTCAAGAATCGATATCGACGAGGAAATATAGGAAATGAGAAATTTATATACAGCTTTAATGTCAGCTAATCTTAATATACATTTATAAGAGAGTAATCAACATTTTCAAACGCAGGGGGCTCCAGTGTTCTTTCAGATGTATTTTTTGTTACGATGTTTTCCGAAAATAGCTTAATATTATAACAATTTCCGCAGGAGTTTTCAAATGCTTTTCTTGAAGAAATGTTAATTATAAAGGAATTTTCAATCTTAAAGAATATGATAGAGGTAAGGAAGATGCGAAGAGGATGTCGCATCTCTTGTACGGAGGCGAAGACACTCTCCTTCTCTCGAGCACAATCCAAAGCACCGTTATGGAGAGATTTTCAAGAGAGTCCACTGTTCAAAATGCTCTTCCGCCTTCTCCAATAAAAACAGAACATCAATTAGAAGAGAGATTTCAAAGGAAAACGTTTTCGCCCTCCGAGGGAGACGTTTCACGACCTCTTTAGAGCCGCATTGTGTTCTCGACTACAGCGCCATAAATTCGAATGATTCCGCGGAATAGCATCGCTATCCCGACTTTAATGACGCTTTTCTTTCACTCCAACAGAGATCTTATCGCGGATTCTTAAAGTGACAAGCGATTTCGCAAAGGGCCGTGACGAGAGCTTTAATCTCTGCCGCGCATTTGATTTCCCAAAATTCCGATTCGCAGAAGTAATCGCCATCATTCACCGTGGATATAATTTTGTAATTACAGGATTCATTGCATCGCAATTACAATATAAGGATATACATGTATACCTTATTTATATCGTCGATTCGAAGTCACGTCGCCGATCAATTGATACCTGTGTAGCCATTTATGACGTTTTGAATCGAAGTTAGTAGTCGTAAGAGGTGTAAGGTTCTTTAACATTTTTGTTTCCACCTTCCTGATATTGTTATTTGATTGAAATACTAAAAAAAAATCACGTATTGCAATCTAAATATCTAGTCTGTAAGATAATATCTAAATAAACAACGAACTTAAACATATAACATATATAAATAATATATATTATATAAATATAAATACATAGGCCAATGCTCTCTAGGTGACTGCTTAATATGTTACATTTGAGGGATTTTGTAACGAGAGAATCTAGTGATCCAATAACATTAGTTAATAAGGACGTGAAATCAGGGGTTTAGTCGAGGGTATACGGAGGTATGCGAAGTATTACAACTTCTTAACGTAACTGATCAGCGTATAACAAAAATTTCTCAAGAATAAAACGTAGGGTATACGCTGATAACGTTGCGTATAATAACTTCTTCAGAAAGTCGATCTAAGTTGGTATAAACTCAGCATCGGAAAACCTGGTCCTCGTAATTTTGTAAGTATTGATTTAGAAAATAAATGCATGGAATTTTGGTTATAGGTTATGTTTGAGACGAAAAAGATAAAAAGATGCGTGAGTCACTATCGGAATAATTGTAAGTTAACAAAACAAAATAGTTTAAATTCTATTGCAAAAGACTTTGTCGGATAGTCCCCCCTGCTGCGAGGGTAGAGGTACCTGAGCTCGGATTTGTGTCTGAGCCTCGAGGTTAGAGCTCCTAATCCGAGTTAATGTGGAAAGGTTCTACGACAACTCGTCGCAGTCAATTCGTCGCACGACAATTCGCCGCATGACAAACTCGTCGCGCATCATTTCGTCGCAGGACAAACTCGTCGCGCATTGCCCCACAAGGAAAGCCCGTAAATCGGTGTAGGGGTTTTTAAGTTTGCTTTTTAAAATTATTTCCCGTCAAGTTTCGAACTCGTGATTTAAGTAATCGTAAAAAATTAGCGTAAATTATTAGTTATTATCGAAAAAGTTTAATCAAAGCGTGTTCAATCATGGACGAACTGACGTGCTACGAATTGTCGTGCGACGAATTGACGTGCGACGAGTTGACGGTATACCATGTGGAACGAGGGGTCTGCGGCGCGGTCAGTTTTTGAGTTTGTCCCAGTTAGCCGACATAAGCCGATATTTTTATCTGCTAGTCGCTGTTTCCAACACTGCAACAGAAATACTTACTGCTCATAATTTATCAAAGGATATCCTTAACCTGCTTATTATCGTTTGTCTTTTCAGCAATTCGAAGGCGTATTGCATAAAGGGTTCGTCCAAAAGTGAATTCGAAATAACGAGCGGCGATAACATTCGAAACTTATCTCTATCATCTCCGGTTGAAAGAGGGATTCGAAGCAGTGCCAGATCGATTTTATCTCTCAAGTTCAGCTCCCCCGAATGCGAATAGCAGCCGAGAGAGAGGAAGAAGCCCCAGCGGGGGGTCACCACTCAGCAATGATACATGTAACGATTACATGGACGATGAAAATATGATTGGGATATCCTTTTGTGAGAAATCCCTTCGCTTGGAAACTCAAATAAAAACGACGGCGAAGCAAAATTACGATGCTTATACCTCGGAACAAACATTTTTATATTAAAATCCTAATTTCAAAGATTTGTTTGTAGCTGGTTTTATACCTACGCCTAAGGACGATAAATTCATATGATTTTGCTATCGACTCCTATCAATTTCATGTACTTTATATAGAACTCGTTAAAAACGATCAACTAAAGTTTCTGCCGGCCGAAGCGTCGGGATTTATTTTCTTACTCCGCATTCCTAATTATTAGTTCGATTCACACGAATCCATTACTATGTTTCATTCCCTTAATCATTAGGTAAGTATTATCGAAGTGGTTGTGCGCGTATGCATAAATATTAATATCTCTAAATATTTGATTTTATATGGAATCATCCGTCATTTGGTGATTATGTATATGATTTTTTAAAATTTATTGAAATACGTATTAGAAAGACTTTTTCCATAAATCCGTCAATTTAACATTTTTATGTTATTCATGGGGAATAAAGGTCTTTAGTAGAGTTGGCACAAATGTAGCCATTTAGGATATCGAAGTTCACACAAGGAAACAATTTGTTAAGGTTAGTGAGTCGCAAAAGAGGTCTGAAATGATTCTCGCAGTACGTACTCATTCCCAAGGAGCAGACTGAGCTGATAGATTGCTGCTTCTTTAACCAAGAGCTTCAGGCGTTTGGAATATACTCGACACGGACCATAGGACAGAAAAGGCTGCACTTAGGAAATGCGACGATGGGCCTTTCGTGCGACTGAGTGTCTGATACCAAGAGACATACTCTGAACGAACGCACAACACAAAACGGCATAACACCACGACCCGATGATGTCTCTCTGCCCGATAAAAATTCCTTGCCTCTTTTAATTTGGTGCGTTAATAAACGTATTTGCAAAAGTTTAGTGTAATGACAAAATACTGCGAAAAGATATAACAGAAATGCCCCCGAAAAATAATAATTTTTTTATTTTCCGATTTATTTTCTAATCGTTTTTATTTAATCAGACATTCAAAAATTAGTTCAAACATCCTCACGTGATTGTAATCTTTACCTTTATGATAATTTCTTCTTCGTATAATAATACATTTTCTTTCACTTTCTAAATGCTGCACGAGCATGAAAAGATATTAACGTATTTGCGTAATTAAAGATGATCTTGTTCGTTTCAGTTGACAGTTAAAATGCCAAGTAAGAATACTTCTAAGTTCAAAATAAATCACAACCTTCTTGTTTATTTTCTTCATAACGGCTACTACTACGATAAAAATGTATTTGTCAAGAAATCTTTTATTTGCCCGATTCTACAAATTTTATTGGAAGAATTTTTCGGTATAATTAATATTTTAAGAGATATGACGGAAAATTCCTTTTTTTATTTGGAACCCCTGACTGGGTTCTATGAATCATTTATATCACGTACTTATTGTCTTTGTGCGTAAGACCTCAATACCAAATTTCATTCCAATCCGCTCGGTGGAAGGCCAAACGAGCATACATACGGACGGACAGATCGAAGCTCATAGACCAGGGGTTCCCAACCTGGTGCTCGCGAGCATCGCTGTGCTCTTTGGAAGCCTGATCGGCGAATCGTCCGTTCGGCGAATCCTCCGTCGGCGAAACGTGTCAGCGAATCGTCCGTCGGCGAAACGTCCGACCACGGTCCAGCACATAACTTTCTCCATAGAGAGTAATACATCTACATCTGCATCCTCAAGAATAATTAGCGGCAATTTCATATGTGAATAATAATTAAACAATAATTTTCACTTTGAAAAAACAATAAGTAAAAAAATTGTTATCTGTCGCTGTGGATAACAAAATATCGATGCGCAATAAAAATTTTCTCTTGGCAGCGCACGCAACGCTATCAACAATTAGAAATTTTTACCATGGCCACGGAAACAACGATATCACTTAAGAGACTTATTTAACATAAACTCACAATCAGACAAAAACAATCAGAATATCTCTTAATCATGATAAGGCGGATGATTCTAAATGACTTAATATCTAGATTTAAGAAAATCATCTTCTTCTACTTCCTTTCGTGTTTTAGACCTCCAAGGCATCTTTCAATTTAAACGGATAGATTTCCAACTTACCGCAACAACGCACACAAACACAGAAGGAAACACGGTACTAGTATTAGCAAGAGCACCAAAAGAAGCAACTGCTTAACGTTCCTTCTTATGGACGGAGCGGTTTCGTCAAACCACCAAAATTCCAGGCTTAAAAATCCTGGCTTCGGCATGATTTGAACCCAGGACCAGCACTCAAGCCACTCTACGCACGCAACCCTTTTAGGAAATAGTGATTTTATTAAATGTTAAATATCTCGCACCCTTATATGTGTATTCGATATATGATTATTTTTTGCGACGTATCTTATGAATCAGGGCTGACTAGGTTAAACCGGTGATCAGTCACTTCTGTCCATGCCTCTCCGATATTGTCGATTGCCTCCATGACGTTTTAATCCATCCAAAAGTCCCTGCGCCCCACGTAGCGAGCTTTAGAAGTTGCAAATACCCTCTGATCCACGGAGTACTCAAGTTCTGTTAGGCGGAAAAAACGCAAATTATTTTTTGGAGACTTGAAGTTTTTCACAGCGCAGCCCTTATTCTTGAATTTTCTCCAAATAAGATAACTTTGCGTGACGTAGACAAGCTAACTAATAACTTCCAGCGTTAGAATTTTCAGTTTAAATACATTTTCGGCCTATTCATTTCATTTTTTTAGAAATCAAAATAAACAATAGTCTAATGACTACGAACTAATTCAAATTCCTTATTTCATACCTGCAATTTAACTCATTTAAGTGTTATTTTTTATAAAAATATGAACATGCTCTAGTGTTGTTCCTCCTTACGGAGAAAAGAAATACAAAAAGGATCGGTAAATGAAAATATTTGGAATTTCGCAGTTTATCAGCCATTTGTACCGATTCACCTGCATCCACGCACAATTTCATATCTAGCTATATATTATTTCAGAAGTACCTTAGACCAGACAGTCATCATATGGCTTTATGTAAACAATAACTTCTGCTTCACTTTGTTAAAACCATCCAGGTGTAAGGCTGATACAATGAAGGGTTATTATTGTCCTAAATCAAAACGAAATACTATTAACTCATTCTTATTAGTTTCCTTCGGCTCCAACGGATTCCAATCCGTTTCGTTCTTTCTTAATGCCCTCTATATTACTTCAAAATTCAATGTCTTATTATCATAATTTCCGGAGAAATCTATGATGAGAACTGGATATTATTTTTCGAGCGTGTTAAAGCCAAATAGTTTGTTTTTTTTTAAAGTAAGAAACGCTGTTTGGCCATAAAAGCTTTTGCTAACATTAGTTTTACAAGTCGCCCAGCGGTCAATGATTTTAACAGAACGCGAGACAATTATGTATCTGCAGAGTAGAATTTCTTACGTTCCTAGCATAAGAGTGATTCGATGAAAATATTTACAACTCTCCTAGAGTTTCGTGGATAATTTACGTAAGAGAGGCCCCACGCTTAGTGCTTACGGAAGAGTTGAAAATTAAAAAAAGGCCCGACTAGCGCCATGCCTTCAATTGCACTGCCGCATTGTTCAGGTCGAGTGACGCCAAGATCTTGAGCGTCGTTTGAACAAGGACACGAGGTTAATAGCAGGTCGCCCCTTTGGATCTCCTAACACACATCGGAGTTGTATTTTCTTTTTAGCTCGCCTTATCTGTCGCGCGCGCAGCCATTTTTAACCGGAATCTTTCGCTTTGGAAGCATAACGACGTGTACTCTTAGATTAGAAATGAATGTGGAGAGCGCATTATAAGATAACAATCCTACCTCCTCCGTAAAACAATCTCCGTAACGTTTTATCACATGAGGAACCTTCGGCGAAATTGTTTACCCTCTCGGGGGAAATTCCGGATGGAATAGGAGCAAGTTGAAAGTATAAAAAATGTATTTTTAAAAACCAACTTTTATTTATCTTAGCACAAAACTTTTCTCTCCGACAGAATGGAAACTTGTAGCAGGAATACGAGAGTTAACGCAAACGCTCAACAATGGAAAACAAATTTAAAATCAATATACTAGAATTCCGTTGTTGAGCGCTGTTGTGAATTCGAATTACTCATTAATAGATTAGTAATGAAATGATATTTAAGTTTTAAATTCACAAAAGTATCCAGCATAATTGATCTAAAACCTGTTTAGGAAACGAAGTAAAGTAAAAGCTGAATCTCTATTAAAGATTCATTTTCACGTAAGCAATTTAAAGAACCAGCACAAACGCCCACGCCATGGACAAGGCATTTGTACGACTACGAATCTGAAGAAAGGCGGTTCGAATCCTGAAGCTTCCAAGATTCTTTCTGCTATTGAAGGGGCTCAAAGCATATACATAATTATATATACTACTTTAGAAGTTAATATAAAAGTTGGCAAAAAAATCTTTCCATTTTATTGGGAAGTGACGAGTTTTTGCTAAAAAAATTAGATAATTTTTCATGAAAACAAATTATCATGAAAGAAAACATTCTTTTGCTGTGGCAAATCGCCATCCAAAAATAGGAAATCTTAGCGTTTAAATATAACTTCAAACTCTGATGTTATTCCCAAATCCACTCTTTAACCGCACCGGACATTTGTGAAATGCAGTCGTTTGTTCTAATTAAGCGATATTCCTGAAAATTGACATTAATAACGGGAAATATTTATGTGAAATAGAGATCGCAACACAGGTGATATTTTTATTCAAATTAATTCGCACCTTGCAAAAAGACAAATGTAACATCTTAATGGTTTTCAAATGTGAGAATCAATTCGTATCTCTTTCCCTCTATCTCAGGCGATTTACACTTTTCAGCGTTTGCCTGACCAAGATTTAACTGTCGGATAGCTTTTCCTTGTTTTGCAAAGACAGGTCGTACGACCACTTCGGAGGATCACACGCACACACACACACAAACCAGCGCGCGCATAAGGAAGGAGGAAAACCCGTTGTCCTAATTTTGCGGCAGTCACCAAGTGGGTCGCACTGTTAACTGCTGACTTGCAAGAGGGCCTCCTCATAGCACACAAGTAGGAGGCGATGAAAGCCTCGGTCGAGAAGGCAGGTAACAAAATCTGATGTGGCCAACACATGACTTTCTCCATATTTGGGGTACAGATATTTAAATTATTATGAATAATATTACGAGGCAAAATTATTATTTCGTATCGTAAAAGAAGACACGTCCTTGCCGTAAATTACGTATAATTTGAATGTTTACGGAATTCACCGCTACATGGTGTTGGCGCTGTATACTGCTATTAAGATAAAGCAAAATATCTCCGAAATGGATGGTTCTACGAAAATTAGTTTCAAACAAAACTTGGAAGAAATATTATTCTCTACAACTTTGGTCCTTACGAAGATTACCAATAACGATGTTGTTAAGGAGATATTTAACGGAAACCGAAAAACCGGTTATTTATAAATAACTCCTAAACAATAACTCCTATAGAAAATTGTTTCAAATGAAAACTGTAGGAAATTACATTCTCTATAACTTTTGTTTAGAATTGTATATACAATAATGATGTTTTAACAAAGAAATATCGCAAAAACCGAATCGGGTTTCGAATAAACCGCGACTTCCGTTTATCCGTTATTGTCCAAAAACTAATCAGTTCTTTGTGCTCATGTTAAAGTGTTATATATGAAGTTTGGTAACGATATGGTATGTGCTTTTTGAGTTAGAGCGCCCACACTAACATACACACACACACAGACATCATTCCGAAAATAGTCTAAACGTGTTCTAGGGACCTCAAAACATGTATTTCCGTTGAAATCTGGAAGTCTATTTTTTTCATGAATACAATACTTTCCCATTACTACGTATGGAGAAAGTAACAAGAATTCGAACCCGGGACAGCTGCGTGCGAGGTCAGCACTCGAATCACTCCACAACCACTTTCAACAGTGGGATTTAAAATCATTCATACCTCAAAATAATAAAAACATCGGGGATTCTCTCGTTTGTCTTCGTTTTAACAATGGAAAATATTTGCACGTGACGAAATGTTTGATAATCTTAAGGCTAATATTTTAAAATCCATTTACACCTTGAGCTTTCGAATCCAAAACCGCATGCAGTCAGTCGTCCTCGAGGTCGAGTGCCTGGGAAAACCACCTAATCGCATTGCATTGCTGTTCGTGCGCGAACTCAGCATCGATAGAATTTAACGAATTAACAAATGGGCGCATGATTTAATCGAATCGTACCTATATCACGAAAAACCTTTCTCCCCCCCTCCAACCTATGCTTCTCTCTTCAGGCCCGCGACTCCCTTTGGTGCAAGGGGTGCATTGCACCAAGACAGAAATCCTAGGGGGCGGCAAATCACAGAGGGAATCAGCTAGAAATATTAGGGGTGGTGAGAACTGCTTTCACCTTGGTCGGCAAAGATCCCCGGCATGTAACAGCAATAAAATGGTGGAAAAACCACATCCAACCATCTGTATTCGGTAGTATTCTCGGAAGCCGCTTTCGGAAATACTATTTTACCATTCGGAGTAGAGCCAGGTTATTGTCCCTGAACATTTATTTGAAGTCACATTTTCACATTTATTCGCCAGCTGCAAACACTAAACATATCAATGGAAAACCAAATGGAAAAACTAAATTAAGGTATTTTCCGAAATTTTTTGCGAAGAAAATCTGGCGGCCCTAAAAATTCGGCGCCCCAAGCGGTCGCTCTTGAGTATATGTAAACATATTCTTGAAAGAAACAACCTAAGTCAATTCTTACTCAAACATATTTGTTAGGTGGATATGATCTATGCTGGAAACGGGATATACATCCCTTTAAGAAAGGTCTGGCCAACCTTTACGCATCCTCGTATATATTACGGGCTCAGTCATCGGTAAGATTAGTCCAAAAGAGCAGGTTGGCTGTCCTTACGCTTCGAAATTTAATGGGCAAATCCCCATGACTGCCGAACTAGTTAGCGAATCACCTGGCTACTGATTCAGTAGAGAATTGTGAGTGGAGGCGGCGGCGTTGTCAGGAAGACGCAGAAGCAGATAATAAGTATGTAATCTCTATATATATTTTTTCCCTGAGCAAAAAGGAGGGGTGGGAGCTGGCTGTAGATAATTTATTGGCAAAAACTCTTATCTCTGTGTATATGGGACCTTATATTACGAAGTTTCGCTTTTTCGCGGTTCCTATATGCGATCAGTTTCTCCTTGTGCGATATCCTTATTCGCTTTATTGAAAATTAAATAAAGGCTCGTGGAGTTTATTTCTACTACTGTGAATTTTAAACGCAGTAAAATCTCACATAGCGCGAATTCACAAGGCGTGATTTCGCTAAGACGCTTTATACATTTCCCTACATATGCGACCCGCCTAAAATTTCAAAATTACCCGTTTGGCCAGCGTAAGATTTGAGTTTTAGAACCTTGACCTATCCCATCCACTCCCGTTTAACCACTGCTAAAACTTTAATGTAGTAACGATTTTTGATTGTTCCAAACAAAGGAGAACATTTCCTTGTACCAATGACATTTTACTCTGTGAAGAATTTGGTTAATATCAGTGGCATTAACTTAATTTGTTTTGTTCTACATGAATTGCTTTAGGACTAATCAGATGAGCTACGCGAAAGAATTAATTTAAATATTTAAAATGTTATATTTAGCCTTATCACTATTGTAATACGTCACGCAAGTGTTGGAGATAAGGGTTCTGGTCTGTTCTTTAGTATGGTTTCGACGTTGTGTATCGGTAGCTTGCGTTTTGGACCATCCCGGGGACCACCTGGATGACTCTCGCGGAACACCAGTGGTCCTCGGACCACACTTTCAGAACCACTGCTTTAGAGGTCAATGTTTCTGGTTGGAAGACTACAAAGACGACTCGAAAAGCTAACGATGGAAATTATTCAAAAAATCTCCAATTAAACAAATTTCGGGTCGATTTAGTTTCGTGAAATATGCCAAATTTATTTTCATTATCGAATGAATCTATTTTAGTGATTTGTTGGGCAAAATCGCTCGTTCAACTCGGGTGTAATGCTTTCTCAACCGTTGTGCCGTCAGATATGTACTTGTGCCCCGCGTAATTTTGGAAGAAGCGGGTGAATTGGAGAATATGGGTCGGTGTGCCGCCAATATTTTTTTATTTTAGTGAGTGCGCAGTGGAATGAAAAAGTTTGAGAAACACAGGAACAGAGAGACTAACATTAAATTCTGAAATATGGCGTTCACTCATCATCTTGAAAGAAAATAAAATACCTGTCCAAATACCCGAGAGCTAAAAGAGAAAGAAATGCGAGAAATTACGAATTCTCAGTTTTAACCTTTAATATTAAGCGAAAGCTAATATTTCCATGTTAAAAATTCTTTAATTAAAGTTTGATTGAACGGGAATTTTTTTAAAGGATGCTATTTGAGATATTTGACGATGCAGAGCATTCATTTTCCTGACTTACCTCTTGCTGATCACACTAGTGTCCGTAGCGATCATAAACATGTGCGCAGGCGCGAAGTTTCGCCGTCGAATCGAGAGGTAGAGAGGAATGGAAACAAGGAAGAGGACGAGAAAGAAAGAGAGTGAGAGAGAGGTGGAGGAGAGAGGGTAAGGGAGAATGATTAAATATGCGGTGGAGTTGGAGGAGGGGGAGGAGGAGAGGGTGGAGGAGAGGGAAGAGGAGAGGGAGGAGGAGAGGGAGGAGGAGAGGGAGGAGGAGAGGGAGGAGGAGAGGGAGGAGGAGAGGGAGGAGGAGAGGGAGGAGGAGAGGGAGGAGGAGAGGGAGGAGGAGACGGAGGAGGAGAGGGAGGAGGAGAGGGAGGAGGAGAGGGAGGAGGAGAGGGAGGAGGAGAGGGAGGAGGAGAGGGAGGAGGAGGGGGAGGAGGAGGGGAAGGGGAGGAGCAGGGGAGAAGGAGCTGGGGGAGGAGGTGAGTGATGAGGAGGTGTAGTTGGGGGAGTAGGTGTAGTTGGGGGAGGAGGTGGAGTTGGGGAGGAGGTGGAGTTGGGGGAGGAGGAGTGGGTGGAGAAAGCGGAGATCGCTTTGAGCTGTTGTGCGGCGCATACGTACCATTCCGCCCCCCTCCCCCACCCACTGGTGGCTCCCTTTCATTGGCGAGCGGAGCAATTGAAGTCTTTATTGACACGGCGCATGTCACTTGGACGACGCGAGGTCTCTGGTTGTTGGGAAAGAGTTTCCCGAGATGCAACGCCCGCGCGATGCTATTTCGCCCCATCCTCTTTCGATGCACGTCACGCGCAAAAGACGCAGTTTCCGCAAAGAGCAGTGGAAATAAACGACCAATTTAGAATTTAGAAGTAGCGCTATAGAATGAGATCGGATCTGCGCTACAACACGTTCCATATCCTTTACTATATTCGTATGTACCTGTTTACTCAGCAAATTAACTTTTTTTTAGCGTCACTTCGGCCCACCGATGGCTGCTCTGTGGTGCATTTGATGCTGCGCCCACCGCCTCAACCATTCGAAATGAATGCTCGAAATAATAGGAATAAGACAGCCACCTGCCCGACCGAAAATATCAAAGCGAGGAAACTGCGATGGTAATCCCTGTCTTAGGAGGAACGACGACATTTTCTGCATTGCGGGACAATTTGGAAGCTGGCGATTTTTGGGCAAACGCTGTAAGAGTTTTGCATCGGAAATTACTCATAGACACTTGTGTTATACGAGCGAAAATTTATTCAAACATTTTTTTAAGCGTTAAAGGTTTCGTTCAATTTTGAGAGTCGCTTTATAGCCATAGCAGTGCGATCCATATAAAACGGCCTGTTGGGCCGCATGCGGCTCTTTTGAGTTGTCCGTCCCCATTCTCTCTTGCGCATCTAGCGTTCTTTGACCTCTCCATTCACCTACAAGTGGTTAAATTGTGAACGATATAGACGGGGCCGCCGCGAACTTTTGTAATGTCAGGAACAAAAGCTTTTTAGCGAGGTATGTGATCAATGTTAAACGTTTCAAAAATTATTTATCATTTCGATTGGCAGCGCTTTCACTATTTATTTATTGCGAATCACTCCCGTACGTAGCTAAGCTGAAGAGCACACACTGTTTTCAGAGCATAATAAATTGTTCTTCTATGCACAGAAATCTATGCATTCATGTAACATCGAGAACTCGTTAGAAGTTTCTGTCTCCTATTTGCGAATGGGCAACATTTTTCCAAATACAAGCGATTAATTACATGTAGCCATCAGTCACAGGAGCGGCCCGAGGTATTTTGGCGCCCCTGGCGAGAAACCGCTCCATCGCCCCATTCCGTAAATATTGGAATTCTTAGAATGAACTTGTTAATTTATTCATTGGCCATTAAATAATTGATAATGAAAAGTAAAAAGAATTCCATCTGGATTCCAGTTTGTTCCGCGTTATCAATTGGTATCCAACATTTATTCACTTAAAGTAATTCTTAGATTAGGGTTGCCATTTTCCGTATATAGGTAATTGTCCTGTATTTCATTGCCTTGTCCCGATGTCCCGGAAAGGTCTGTCGAGACGAATAAATGCCCCGTATTTTAGTGTCCCTAACACAATGAACTGAAAAATAATAAATTATCAAGGCATTTTATTGTGTAATGTACTGTAACCTGCTCACTTTATGGGGTCATTCACAAATTACATTTGACATTTTACCCTTTCCCTCCCTGTAACACTTCATAATGAATAAATAATAAATTCTAAAAGTCTCCCTTCTCGCACGCATTTTCTCCTCAATGACCAGTCGGTGAAGCAAAAATAAAGATCGAAAGGGCATATCTAGAGTGAAGTCAACTCTGAAGTGAGCATGAATAAAATATGTCGTGCGGCGACTTTTAAAAGTATGCGGCTCCAAACAAACAGTTGCAGAGAGATGAGAGATCAGAAAATTTTGATTTTTTTAATATAACAATTGTAGCACGTTTTCTTAAAAGAAAAAACTTGCTTATGTGAGCACTCTGTCTGTCCGTCCGTCCGCCTGTCCTTCCGTCTCTAGACAGTCACTTTTTTAAGAGATACATATTTTGAAAATTCTTTTTGAATTAGATAGTTCTCAATGATCTATGAATTTTCCATTTATTGCATTTTCCAAGTAATTGAAAGATTTTCCGCTCCAAAAGCCGAAAACTCAAAACTTTGAAATGGTATTGCAGTCAAGTTAATGGAAATGTTTAGGAAGTTCTCCTCCTATCAATATATGAATTTTCCAGTGAATATATTATAAAATTATTTCATATACTTTCCGATAAATAGCTTCAAATTTGAAAAATTTGTAATGATATTGTAGCTAAACTACTGAAACTAGAGTGAAATTTTCACTCATGGGAAAGTCTAAGAGGATCTAAATTCTAAGGATATGATTTGTCCCTCAAAGAGGGAGGCAAACTAAAACCCTGAAAATGTTTAACAAAACGTGATTCCGCCTCTTACTTTAGCAAGGGTATCTTACTTATTTCATTAATGTTTCAAAGTTAAATACCAATGTAAATATCCCAAATAAAAGCCAGCAATTAATAAATATAATTTTAAATCAAAGATTAATTTAACACTATATACATATGTACAACTTTATCTTGTGTTTACCTTGATTTATCAACACTTAAAATAAAAAAGATGATATTTATAGTTCTCACACTCAAGACTAGTTTTTTCGAATGGTTTATGTTTCCCGTATTTGTCCCATATTTTAATGAAGAATTTTTTTATGGATTCCGTATCTTCAAAAACAAAATCTAATATACCCTAACATACATAGATAGCATTCCTAATACTTTGACGTCCCGGGAAGCCGCCCGGCTCTAACCGGACATAACCTTACAACTAACAAAAAATACGCTATTCCTTCCTCAAATTAATGAATTTAATTGAGCTCTAAAATGAAGGTGGTCTTTCTATGTTAAACCACTCGCTTGCTGTATTCGAAGAAAGGAGCTTTCTCTTTGGGAATCATACTAAATGTCATTCGGACAATTACGCACGCTCGCTCGAACATCCTAAGGGAAATTCTTTCCAAGAAATGGCAATCGCCATTTCCACCTAGAAACTTACTTTGTATTTTTGCATGTTTACTTTTACGCAATCACCTGAGAACATATAATTTCATTCGCAGTCTGTGGATGGATTAAAGTTGCAATAAATAGTATTGCCATGTCGGCAGAAATTACAGCTTCGCTGGGTGACGATTCTTTCTTTCCTGTTCCTCCTATCCAATCCACTGCAATCTGTTCCACTAGCCTTTCCTCCTAAGGAGGGCGATAATCCCCATCCACACTCCCTTCCCATCTCCTATTCCCCCATTCTCCTCCTCCCACTCCCCTTCTCCCCCTACCACTCTCCTCCACCGTTCATTGCACTCATCATACATCCTTTCTCTTTCTCCTCCTGATGACCAATGTGCAGTGGCGGCCCGAGGAACTTTGGCGCCCCGGGCGAGATAGCATTCTAGCGCCCTACTCCGTAAATGTTTGTTGAGATAATTACTAAGCACATGTTAATTTATTCATCGCTCTGTAAAGATTATAGATAAAGAAAAAATCTGATGTGGCCAACACATGACTTTCTCCATATTTGGGGTATAGATATTAAAATTCTTTTTATGAATAGCATTATAAGGCAAAATTATTTTTTCGTATCGTAAAAGTATACAGTCGTCCTTATTGCCGTAAATTACTTAAATTTTGAATATGTTCACATAATGCACCGCTACATGGTGGTGGCGCTGTATACTGCAAATTAAGAAAAGGCAAAATATCTCCGAAATGGATGATGGTTCTACGAAAATTTGTTTCAAACAAAACTTGGAAGAAATATTATTCTCTACAACTTTGGTCCTCACAAAGATTACCAATAACGATGTTTTTAAGGAGAAAACTGAAAAACCGGTTATTTATAAATAACTCCTAAACAATAACTACAATAGAAAATTGTTTCAAATGAAATATCATTATTGTATTTACAATTCTATACAAAGGTTATAGAGAATGTAACTTCCTACAACTTTTATTTGAAACAATTTTCCATAGCAGTTATTGTTTAGGAATTATTTATAAATAATCGGTTTCCGTCAAATATCTCCTTAAAAACGTCGTTATTGGTAATATTCTTGAGGACCAAAGTTGTAGAGAATAATATTTCTTTCAAGTTTTGTTTGAAACAAATTTTCGTAGAACCATCCATCTGGGAGATATTTAACTTACTCGTAAATTTCCAGTATACAGCGCCACCAACTAGCGGTGAATTCTGTAAACATATTCAAAATATACCTAATTTAAGGCAATAAGGACGACTGTATTCTTTTACGATACGAAATAATAATTTTGCCTCATAATGCTATTCATAATAATTTAAATATCTATACCCCGAATATGGAGAAAGTCATGTGTTGGCCAAATCAGATTTTTTTTCTATTTCTCGTTCTAGTTCGAAGAGCTTTGATTCCGCCACTCATATCATCCATCGTGCAATCCACGTATTTCACCCTCGAAACAGTTTTCACCGATTACGCGTCTATTTTACGCCTTATATTGCTGTTTGCGTTTTAAAAAGGAGTTTGCTCGTCATTCGCCCGTACCATTTTTAAGAATCTTTTTCGTTGGTCGAGGGAAAAATGAAACCGTAAAACGAAAAATTATTACGTCTAAGTAAATAGTACGACACATATAATAAAAAGCTCTTCTTAAACAAGTATATATAGCATTTCCAATGCATACAAAAAAAAGTATTCGCTCGTCAATGAAGAAGATTGCTGTCGAAATTTAGCCATGGGTTACTCGTCCTTCATAATGCTACATGAGTTATATGTGCATTTTATGTGAATGAAGCATTTAGATGAGCTTACCTGGTAACATTTGAAAATAAATACTGCTTTATAAACAGCGCTCCTTAGAATTTACATAGTAGTTATTTCAATTTTTATGTAAAACAAAGGACAGCCTTTGCTTGTCGTGGAGCAATACAGATAATAGAATTTCAGTGTATCAAGTTACAATTTATATTTCAGCACCATCCTCTTTTGCTGTGCGATATAGTCAACAAACTTCCTTCTATACAGATATTTGGCCAATTCGGTCGCCAGGGTTGGGTATCTTCATCTGAGAGACTCTTTCTGTCTTATTATGAGAACGGACCATGTTTACAGTCTCGATTGCTTATCCTGATTCTTCGAAATTAAATTTTTTGTTCTTTGGCAGATGAAAGTTTTCAAAATTTCATAATTTTTTTCTCTGCGGAAAAAAAGATCAACCTCTAGATAACGCATGATGGAAATGGATTAATTTGACAAGCATAAATAAATTGGACAACATCGTAGAGCGTGGAATCCATATTTTTCCTGTTCGGCGCTGCATTCTAAGTCGCTTCTGCTCTCTCATATTTTTTCTCCGAGCGTTTAACGATAGCATACGCTATGAATTGAATTACAGTCAGTTAACATCAACTAGCTATTTAGAGACAGCCTTTCGCTTTAAGGTTCGCGAGAAGCGTCGGGGCCACATCGTCTCATTCTGGCCGAATTCCTTTTGAGGATCAATCCGTTCAACTCTGGACAGACGTTTCCCTCTCGTCTCTCTCTCTCTCTCTCTGTCTGTCGTCTGATTAGCTTTTGCTCGAGGCTCAGCGTATCCGAAAGAATCGCCAACAAATAGAAACGACCTCGCTCCTTTTATTTGAAGGTCCGATTGATAAAAACGACGATCTTCTAGCGTAAGATTGCTTAAGCAGTTATTCGAAAGACCCTTACACTTTATATTTCTCTCTCTTTTAGTCATTCAAGGTTATTAAAACTAAATAAATATATTTTCAAACAGTGGCGCACCCAGAAATTTACTTTGGGGGGCAAAAACCTCAAACCTTACTATGTTATTCTTCGTTTTTTTAAATATCTATCATTTTAGCTGCGTAATAGAACATTTTAATTAATAAACATATAAATTCTAATTTGTACCTGTTCGATCCTCAATATTCTCAACGGAATATTACAAAAAATTCAATTTTTTATAGTCTTGGGGGGGGCAAATGCCCACTGCTTTCAAAGTGGAAGAGAATGCTTTTTTTCGTTCAATCCCCAGGCTGAAAATGCTTATTTTTGCTAGGACGAATATTATGATAACAATAATATTTTGCGAAATTCTCAATGACAAAATGTCGGAAATATTATGACTGTACCTTTTCTAACTATCCCTTGTTTTATACACTACAGCCTCCAGTCTCGTAGGGATTAAGTAAGAGAGAGACTGTTTATAAAATTATGGGAAGAAAGTTCAAATTTTTGTATGATATAGGAAATACATATATAGAAAATATCGATACTGAAAGCTGAACTATTTGTATCTAAAAACAAAACATCTATTCTTTTAAATAATAACATACGTTCCGTAGGGCATTCTCGGATATTTTGTTTATAAATCGCATTTCCATTTCAAATTAATCCGCAATTTTTTTCTTAATATCGCACATAAAAGTTTTCATTGACCTGTCGGAAAGTGAGAATTTATCCGTCACTCGAATTAATTTTCTATGTTATTCTTTTATGTTTAAGTTAGTGTTTTCCAAATAGAGTGCCGCAGCTGATTTTCAGGACTGTCGTGAAAAACGTTATGAAATAAATAAAACAACGATTTGGAACTGTTGGTAGGTCATTACGGTAATAACCATTCCTCAATAAATCGATAAATGGTGGATCACCGACAGATGAATGAACCCGAATAACAACCATGTGAAAATATACATAAAGTGGGTACCACGAAATTCTGTTTGTTTTCAAAAGGGTACCGTTACTACAGATGTTGGGAACCAATAGATTAAACCGACACCTCTATTATAGGGAATACTCTGAGAAAATGTGAAGCAAATGACATTAAATCGAAAACATTTATCGTGAATAAAGTACGCTGGCAGTGGAGGGTCTCGTTGGAGAGGTAGGGGAGCAGGGAGATCATGGAGAAGCGAGGTCCGTTCGAAGGGGGTGTGGAGGTCAGGGACGCGGCTGGGAGTACAGAGGGACGGGGCGTGGCCCTCGTTATTCGGAGGATGGCGTCATCGAATGATATTATAAGAGTCACGGGATGAGCGATTCGCTTTTCGAACGGCACCTCTCCAATCCTAATCGAAAAACTTAGGAAAAAATATGCGCGGCTAAAGAGCGATGTTCTTCGCGTTTTAGGCGCTCCTAATCGATAGAGAAAACGACATCGTGGAGGTCAGAATGTCAGATTTTAGTGACTTCGCTCGTAATTTGATGGAAAAAGAAATCGATCGTCTTCCAACATCGCTCTGAATCCTTCGATGGGAACGAAACTCATTACGCCTTACATTTCTTTGTCCGCAGGCGGCGCGATGCGGCTACGTGGTTATGCTGATGGCCATATTCTGGATGACGGAGGCCGTGCCTCTCGCAGTGACCTCTCTGCTGCCCGTGGCCTTCTTCCCGCTCCTGGGTGTCCTGTCCACCGAAGACGTTTGCATAGCCTATCTCAAAGAGACGAATATGATGTTCATCGGTGGTCTAGCAATGGCTCTGGCTATCGAACACTGCAATCTCCACGAGAGGATTGCCATGAAGGTCCTTCTGACAATCGGCACCAGTCCCAGGCTGTGAGTATGCAAGTCGCCTAACCACCCTCTGTTTTCCATTCGCAAAAAGAGGCGATTGTTTATTTTACGGCCGTGGATCGTCTCCTTGGACACAGAAACCGTGGTCCACGTTGCCTCGGCCGCAGTTAAGTGGCCCGCCGTCGTTACCAATGGCCCCGCCGTCGTTACCAATAGCCCCGCGGCGCGCCGTCGGGAGTCATCCCTTTGAGGGAGTCGGGGTCCTCCGAAAGAGGTCGGATCGAGAGAATGTTTCCCAGTGGGGGAGGCAGGACTTTTTCCGCCACTCTGCTATCACGATGACATGGGAACAGATTTCCACTGTTAGATATTCGCCTGATGAGATAAAGTCCTCAGATTGAATAATCGATACGAATCGCTTGGTTCTCGCCTTTATAGGAATTAACTATTTACCCTGGTTAATCTCTAGATTTAATTCTTTCGTAAGGAGCTTTGAAATCATCCTGCAAGAGGTGTTAGTCATCCTGACCATTCAAAATTGAAATATTATTTTGTATCCCTGACATCACTCGGTTTAAAATTTCTGTTGTTGACATCCTTTCCAATATCCATAAAAAGGTTAGGAAAGCCAGTTATACTTGGATCCTACCATTGGTGAATCATTACTGATGTCGGCTGCTTTGTTGTTTTCCTAATCTTTGCATAGCTCTGTAAATTTGGTAATAGCCATTAGCCGAAATCGACAATTTCCTATGGAATTCATTGATTATTTCTCAGCATAAAATTTCAAATTCTGCTAAACGCGGTCTTCTACTTACTATCTCAAAAAATTTTCATGTATGAAAACGATGCTGACACAAAGCGCTATTATCTGCTTAATCGAGTCCGAAAAAATCCACATACTTTCCGATGATGGCCATTCGTGTCAGAGATAATAATTCCAAGTGAGGCAGAGAGTACACACCTTGGGCTTCTTTTACAAAGTTCGCAAACCTCTGATCGACTATTTTGATCTCCCAAATATCTCAGCTAATTGCGGAGAAGGGTTGGCGAATACTTCCCTCCCTGATATCGAGAAGATAATTGAGGATAGATCGTGTAAAGCTTTGCTGTTCATATGTTTTTCGCTGCTGAAATATACGTATATGCTATATATTGAGGTATCGAGATTCAATCGAAGCGCTCTGAAGCAATTTATAGAATGTTCCACTTATCGAGGGTTTTCGTTTCCTTCGAATGTGTGGCCATCGCGCTTGGTAGAGGAATAGCTAGGGTTGCGGGTTCGAATCCTGCCTAGGATGTGACCGTATGTGTTCGTCTTTTTCAACGTTGTTGAACTCATTTTAAAAGGCCGTCATTTGCTGTCTGTGAGTTATTTTTTAAAATACAAATAGAAAAAATAGGAAGAGTCACATGAGTCGTGGCAATGGACGTGCACCATCGTCTTAAAATGTCATTCTCGCAATGTCATCGCTTCGCCATCATGTTTCGGCTACTGCTATCATATTGACGTTATTCCTGGCTCTAATTACTCTAATATTTCACTTTATTATCAAAATGCTACGCCAGTCAAAAAAAAATTCGTTGATTGAGAACCAAGTGAAAAAACAATTAGACTTAGTGAATCTTGGATACTGGAGAACAAAAAGCGAAGAATTTTCCACTTATTATTTTTGACATAGAAAGGGTAGGGGAACTAGAGGCGTCAGTGTATTAACTACCGTTAAATCGCATCTTCAATCCCAACACTGACTTGACATTGATGGCGAGTTTAGTACATTTTGTTGTTTTGAGATTGTGCTTCAGTGCAACGAAGCTGTGAGATGGGTCGCTGTTTTCATTCCGTTTTTTCTGATTTTTTTTCGTGTAGAGGACTTTGATTTAACCGTCGAATGGGTGAACAGTGTTCAAGGAGTGACGTCCAATTCGATAAATGTAGTATCTCTTCCGTCAACCACGTCTTGGTTTCCATATTGGTGGAATTAGATTGAATATCTACAACTCTGCAATTCTATTTTAAATGTCATAGCATCTAATATTAGACTTCTACTGCCCCTGTAAACTTGAATTAGCAAAGAAGTATTATTATATGTGATTACTTTACCTTTAATATATGTAAGTATACAGGATATTTTAGCTTTAACTTAGTATACCTACCCTCGATTTCAATTCTTTAATGATAAGAGATAATAATATTTAAAAACAAAGAGAAAATTCAGTTGTTTAATAATCACAATACTAGTTCAAAATTTTATTATTAAATAAAATCAAATAATTTTGTCATATCTGAACGTATCGATCTATAAATACTGCTACTTTACTTGAGAAAAATAAAGCTTCAATAAGTAACGTTACTAACGTGTCACACTGCGCCACGGCATAACTCCTACTTGTTTATTTTTGAGTTTAGCAGTGAAATTATTGTTCTCTCTTCTATTTTCCGTAGACTAATGCTAGGATTCATGCTCACCACAATGTTCCTCTCGATGTGGATTTCAAACACGGCCACCACCGCCATGATGGCACCCATAGTCACGGCAGTGTTAAAGGAGCTAAAAAAGGTAAGACGAAGAAAAATTTAAAATATATCAAAATTGATTCAAACATAGCCTTTAATGGAGAATTTATGTGAACCACGTATAAAAATGATGGAATGAGACCCGTCTTAACTTTAATATGTTTGTAGGTATCAACTTAATTAGCACGTCGCTTTTTTATTATGCTAGGGTAAATTGAGTGCCTCTGCTGAGCTTTAAAGGTGCCGCGAAATTTTTCTTTTGTAAATAAACCAACGATTTGGATGTGATGATAGGTATTTAGGGGAATAATTTTTCCTATGATAAATTGATCATGTAGTAGTACCAACAAATAGATGCGTCCAAGGATTGTAATACCCTATGTATAAATATGTAAACCTTGTTTCAAGGCTGGGATGCCGCGAAATCCTGTTTATCTTGAAAGTGTGCCACGCCTACAAAATGTTTGGAAACCGCTGTACTAGGAGCTCTGCCCATGGCCCCTAACGTCTCCAAATCCTGTCTGACGACTCCCTTCCCTCATCAACTATTTTCAGACTAATTGAGATTTTTTTCATGAATTTAATAAACATTTGAAATATATAGAACACATTTTCATTATCTGATTTCTGTATGCCAATAAACTATTTTCAGACTAATTGAGATTTTTTCGTGAATTTAATAAACATTTGAAATATACAGAACACATTTTCATTATCTGATTTCTGTATGCCAATAAATAAAAGGATTAATGAGTGTATTTTTCATAAATACGGTATTTTATGATTTAGGAATAATATTCAAGAATGAGCATATGGGGGCATATTAGAATTCCAGGCAGGGCGCAGAATTTTTTGGACCAAAATCAGTTTTTCCTCAATTTTCCATCTTTTTTAATGCTGTCTATTCTACATGCTTTAATGTTTTTAAATTTCTTTTTTAACTATTTCGATGACATTAGTCTTGTACTTATGTATTCAAATGCTCTGCCAACTCATCGCTTCCATAAAAGATGTAATGCAGACTAATAATTTATCGTACTGATAATGATGTTATGAAAAAATACACGGATTTTTTATGCAATGAGTGCTTACTGTTGACTACCCAAAAACGACGCAAGATTGTGAGTCGAAACCAAAATGAAAGATTAGAATTCACTACCGAACGTAGCTCATGCGTTTTGATAAGCAGATACTTAGAAAACTATGTAATAAAACATTGATTAATATTACTAATACATTTTTTATAAAAACCCATAAGCAAAAGAAAATTTTATGGGAATGGAAGGGGAGGGGGCGTGGGAATTATAGAAGATTATAGTGAAGATAAAAAGGTTAAGACCACTGGTATAGAGGTTATTATTCCCCCACTAGAGACTAAAAATATTCCATCGAGTTCTCATTATGCGAATTAGGGATGGGTGTATGAATGAAATAACATAAACAATTATCAATATAATCAATCAAATCTCTGAATATAACTATCGACGGATATTTTCGGCTAAAGTGTCTGCGCCACACGAATTAGCACATTTCTGAATCAATAGGTTCTGTGCATGCACCATTTCCTTTCTTACATAAATCTGTTCTCATGGGTCCAAAGTTCTTTGATAAGTTGCGTGTTGGCGCAAGAAACTAGATCCACCAAATTCTGACACTGATTGACTGATCGAGAGATAAAATCAATTATAGGAATTTCCGATACGTCATTATATGTAGGCTGCATGTCTCTCTATCTATAATATAATTCGCTTAAACCGACCGACGTGCATGCCTTTTTTTGATGCATGTGTACGTGAGCCGTTTACACAGGATTTTCGATTTTTCAGAGTGCAAGGTTTTTTTCCTTCATACATTAAAACACGTAAATATGGACCGATTTTCTTCGTTTTTGCTTTATTCGACGGCTAAAACTCTATACTATCTTATTCTTGCGATGTTTACATGTTACACGGTCGAATCATTCTGAAATACGAAATTGTTTCCGAAACTTTACGGATATTTCGTACTCTTTCCGGACGTTGTCAAGGCGACCGTCATTGTTGCCTCCGATTCAATTAATGCCAATTAAACCTTCAAATAGGTGAAAGAATACCGTTATTCACTTCGCACTTTAAGCATCGAAATTATTGCTGTAGCAATGTCAACATTTATACATAGCAACATAAATATTTACGGATAATTATTCAGTTAACTGCGTATGGGAAGCGTTTCTAACGATTCAATCAAAGCAATTGAATCTTCATCGTTTGAATGCTGGAATCTTACTTTTTTTAAGTAGAACCATTATATTATACATCTGTAATGCTTATTAACGCAAATAGGCTCATGCATAAATTTAAAATTAAATGACAATAGGGACATACGTTATATTTTTTAAACACATTACATGGTTATCTTCTCTTCATTGATTGTTGTATAAAAAAGGAAGGACATATATTTGAATAAAAAGAAAAACAAAAGATCGCGATCAATTACTGTGTAGGGAAATGGAGAAACAGGAGAAAAAATCTGCTATGACCGGGAATACGAACCCGGGTCATCCATTTTCCGGGCGTATACTCTACCACTGAACTACCTTAGCAGACTAATCCTTATGTTTCTGAGCGGCAGTAATTTCTTAGGAGAGTTAAATGTTAATTATTGAGATCAACCTATTTTACATACTTATAAGCATGTCCATGTTGCGGTTTTTTAAGTTTCATCGCTCTCCCACATTGAAAGGATATATTGACGAGCCTTCGGCTCGCTTTGTTGTAATGGGTAGTCGTCTCCGGGCGCTACCACGCCCTTCGCCTCGCCCGGAACCAAAGAAACCCTCCACGTTGTCCGGAGATTGGGTTTGTAAACGTCGAGACCGGCCAATCAGATAATTATTATTTATTTTGTTTTTATGGGGGCTCCGCCCCCAAACTCCCGAGCAACCCAACTACAGTACTGCCGTTTGTTTTTTGTCATTTTGTTTACATTTTATAGTAGGGGGTACCCATGTAAAGAAGTGCCCAAACATCTTTACGACATTCCTTTCATTAGAATTGGATTCAAAAGGTTAATCCTTTCTTATTAGAAATGGTAACTATTAATAAAACTAATAAACAATTGCGTTTCATTAGCAACTATAAATAAAATTGTAATTAATTGCGTGTGGGCGTATAACCGACCAGTACCCAATTGAAAATATACCGCGCAAGCATTGCGCGGGTTCAGCTCAAAGGAAACTCTAGGCCCGTTGTATTACGACCACAACGGGATTTTCTACTTGTACTATTATAAAATCGTAATGGTCATGATGCGTAACGCTCTAATTTTGTGAATAATTCGATTAGAAATAATCTTAGACGCTAAAAATTTTTCAGGATTTCAACGTTAATGAATCTTTACGTTATGACTAAAAATATTTCGAAAAAGGTCACGGGTTCGACTCCAGAGGATGAATGTTGTTTCCCATAAGATAACACGTAAAAATCACCTTTTTGGTTTGAAGGCTTTCATTCTTTTACTCTTTAAAATATCTTAAAATTAAGTTATCCACACGAAATTTGCGCTAAATCATGCCAAAATGAAAGAGGATTCTTATTCTTACGGTCGAATACTCAATATCACTCGAATTCGCTCATATTTTGAATTTATACTCGAGTTTTGGTAATTTTTTTTTAATTTCAATAATAAGACTCCATGGTTACCGGTATTATTGTCCTCGGTAATTTCAGTGCATATGCACTTAAATAAGGGCTTAAAGATCGAAAATAAGATTAAAACTTGCTCGAAATGACCGAAGATATGAATTTAATGTAAATAAATCGGATGCAGTATTCATGTTATTTATATTTTTTATCTATATTACTAAAATCCTATTTCTGGTTCTCTCTCTCTAACGCTCCATACTCAGCCCTTTTTAATCTCCGGGAATTTCAACCCTCTAATTGTAAGTTTATTTTTTATCGAGCTATTCAACTAATTTTCTTAATTTGTTATTAAAAACCAAACATACATCCCTTATAAAATATATTCATTAAACTCATATTCAAAACATATTCCCGTTAAACTAATCTAAATCCAAGGTACAAGGTACATGGTAGGAACGAAGAGACAGCGAACAAAGAGGGGGGGGGGGGGTGGCGAGCAGGGGGCTTGCCCCCTAGTATATAACATAATAAAAGGTTTAATGCTTCTCAAATAATTCTTAATTTATTCGTAAATTTCCAGTATACAGCGCCACCATCTAGCGGTGACTTCTGTAAACATAGTCAAAATATAATTTACGGCAATAATGACGACTGTATTCTTTTACGATATAATAATGTAACCTTATAATTCTATTCATAATAGTTTAAATATCTATACCCCAAATATGGAGAAAGTCATGTCTGGTACTAAATATAAAAATCTGTTGTGGTCAACACATGATTTTCTCCATATTTGGGTATAGATATTTAAATTATTATGGTAGTTTGTGTATATTAAGAAAAATTTTAATTATGAACTAGTGGAAGACTATATAGAGGAATGTGAATCTGTTATATTTAAAATAGTTAATGATATTAAATCATTGCAAATTGTTGCAATTTACAGGCCTCCAAACAGTAATGTTAACGTTTTTATTGAATCTTTGGAGAGAATGATGAATCATTCTAAATTAACAGAAACCATAATAATTGGCGATGTTAACATTAATTTAAGAAATAAAAGTCAGATTCATACTTTAAGATATTTGGAAATTATATCAACTAATGGTTTTTGGCCTGTCAACAGTGTATACAAGAGAAGAATTTAGAAATGGGAAATTAGTGCAATCATGTCTTGATCACATATTATATAATGGTAAAAGTGAATTCTTGGAAGGTTTTGTTATTAAAACAAAAATTTCAGATCATTACTTAATAGGTGGTTGTTATAAGTATAATGCTTTAAATAATGCCAGAACTTATGAGGAATTTACTATTATAGATACTAAAAAATTGTACAGAGAAATAAATAGATATGATTGGAGGTTACTGATGTTGCCTGATAATCGAAATATTATTTATAATAATTTATGCTCTATATTTCAATATTTATACAACAAATGTAAACATCAAGTTAGAATTGGTCATAGAAGAATGGACAATGAATGGATGACTGCCAAGATATATCAAGCCATATCTGACTTGGAAAAATTGTCCATCTAATATATTTTATAGATCATACTATAAATATATTAGAAATATGGTTCTTAAGGATATCAGAAAAGCTAAGAAAAAATATTTTATGAATACTTTTAATAATATTACTAATTCCAAGAACCTTTGGGATGAAATTAATAAAATTACTGGTAGAAAAAGTAAAAGAGTGTCTTATGATGATTCAATAATTAAGTATAATGGTGAAAGAAATATTTCAGAAATATGTCGCAATTTTTTGACTAAGTTTACATATGGAATAATAGATATTAAGAATACCTGCACCAATAAATTATATAATGAGATAAGGACAAATACAATGAATAGTAGATATTTACCTGCACCTAATGAGAATATAATCATGAGAATTACTGAACAATTGAAAAATAAAAGACCAGGACATGATGATATTAGGATGATTGATATTAAGTCTAATAAAATACTTATTCCGGATTTGATCTCTAAAAGTTTGGAAACGGGTATTGTTCCTTAAAGCCTAAAAAAGGCTGTTGTCAGACCGGTGTATAAAGGAGGTTCTTATACAGATTATGATAACATTAGACCCATATCCATATTGCCTGCTATAGGTAAAATCACGGAAAAATATGTTGCCAATTGGTTGGTGGACTATATGAAGCATTCTAATTATATATCTAATGACCAATTTGGTTTCCAGGAAAATAAAGGAACAAAGAATGCGCTTGAAATGTTTTCAGAACTAATTTATGAGAATTTAAATAAGAATAACACAGTTATAGTGGTATTCATTGACTATCAGAAAGCATTTGATACAGTGAATCCAAAAGTATTATTAGATATTATATGACATGGGTATAGGGGTAAAATTCATAACTGGTTTATGAGTTATTTGAAGGATAGAACTATTCAAATTAAAATTAAAGATAATTTTGGGCCCAATTCTTTTTATTACATGTAAATAATATTTTTAAGTGTATAAAAAACTGTAAAATTTTGTTATATGCAGATGATGTAGCCATAATCTCAACTCATGTGAGTTATCAAAATGCAGTTAATATGATATAATATGATCTTAATAATTTAGCTCTATGGTCACATGATTTTGACCTAGTTATCAATACTAAAAAATCAAAAACTATGCACTTTGTGAGTAAAATAGAGCAATGGAGACAAACACAATTATTTATTCATAATCATGAGTGCTTGCATAAAAACTATAACTATGGGTGTAAATGTGAAAGTCTTGAACAAGTTCTACAATACAAATATCTCGGTGTGATGTTTGATTATAAATTAAATTTTAATGAACACTGTAAAAAACTTTTTAATAAATTAAACAGTATCAGTTATCAATTTTACTATATAAAAGATATTATGCCTATGTCAGTGAAAATTAAAATTTATTATGCTTTAGTAGAGCCATTATTAAGATATGGTTTAAAGGTATGGGGGATGACTAGGTATACACATAAGAAGAGCATTATTTCGATCCAAAATAAAATAGATAAAATGCTGCATAATATAAAGTATTTTGATGATACAGAGAATAAACATGATGAGTTAGATGTTAGTTACATATATAAACAAGTTAGGAAAGTGTACAACGTATCACAAATGGGCGCGTTTCGTGCAATGGAGTATTAGAAAGCAATTATATACCTGTACGTAAGGGAAATAGCGTTTAAAGTTCTTTTCTTCATCATAAATAATCCATTTTCTTCTATATTTAATAATATTACGTGCACACGTAAGGAAATTAAACGTTTGTTTGGGAGATTGTTTATGTTAGCAACAACGAAGTAACCATGCAAGAAATTTTCTTACTCTACTTTACCAGTTCTACAATTTTTTTTGAAAAATATTTTGATAGGAGCAATACTTTACGAGATATGACGAAAATTTAATTTTTTGTCCCCAGTAAAGTGGTACCCCTGATTCGCATACGTGATTCATTTCTGCGAGTTTCTTATTATATTTGATTGAAAGTCCTTAATATCAAATTTCATGAAAATCCGTTCGGTAGAAGCCGAGAACGAACATGCGGACGGACGGACCGACCGACGATAAAAGGCGCTCACGCTGTAAGCGAAACGCGCCTAAAAATTGAATATATTGCCAATTGAAAAACATTTCATATATGTTATTGTAATTGAATATTTTTTTAATAGTAAATATAGAGCGGTCAAAGAAAAATCACATCCAATGAACACAAGAATGCTTGTAAATTTTAATGTTAGTAAATGTTATAATTTCTTTGGTGAAAGAAGAATTAATGTGGTTCTATCAAAAATATTAAATAATTTACCCAATGATATTGTAATGTGTACAAAAATATCAGAACTAAAGAGTAAGTTGAAAGCATATTTACTATTATAATAATGTTGGGTATTATTTATATTGATATTAATAAATGGGTTAGGTACTACCATAAATGATTAATTGTTGGCACCTCCTGATGAGCCTTCTGATATTAGGCTCAGGGGGACCATATTGTTTTTTACCTGAAGGATTGTGCTGTTGACTCTTTATTTCTTGTTTTAATTTTTGAATCTTTAAAAAAATAAATAAATAAATAAAATAAGGCAAAATTATTATTTCGTATCGTAAAAGAATACTGTCGTCCTTATTGCCGTAAATTAGGTATATTTTGAATATGTTTACAGAATTCACCGCTAGTTGGTGGCGCTGTATACTGGAAATTTACGAGTAAGTTAAATATCTCCCAGATGGATGGTTCTACGAAAATTTGTTTCAAACAAAACTTGAAAGAAATATTACTCTCTACAACTTTGGTCCTCACGAATATTACCAATAACGACGTTTTTAAGGAGATATTTGACGGAAACCGATTATTTATAAATAATTCCTAAACAATAACTGCTATGGAAAATTGTTTCAAATAAAAGTTGTAGGAAGTTACATTCTTTATAACCTTTGTATTGAATTGTAAAATACAATAATTATGTTTTAACGGAGAAATATCGCAGAAACCGAATCGGGTTTCGAATAAACCTCGACTTCCGTTTAACCGTTATTGTCTAAAAACTTATCAGCTCTTCGTGCTCATACCAAAGTGTTATATATGAAATTTGGTAATGATATGGCAAGTACTTCTCGAGTTAGAGCGTCCACAATCACGTATACACACATACATACCTACACATAGACATCATTGCGAAAATAGTCTAAACGTGTTCTAGGGACCTCAAAACATTTATTTCCGTTGAAATATCGAAGTCGATTTCTTTCATGAAAACAATACTTTCTCTATACTATGTATATGGAGAATGTAAAAAGCAATGATCCACAGACGATATGTCCACAGTCTTTATACATAAACAAAAGTGGACATAAAGGCAGTGGACAAAAAGGCTGTGGACACAAAGGCAGTGGACATAAAGACTGTGGACATATCATCTGGAAACCAAAGCAATCCTTAGTTTATCTGCATATTCCCTCGAAAACTCATTGCCAAGGAAACATTGCTTTAATATTATATTCCCATTTATAAAATTTACTGTCATCGATCTCAACTGTCAATCCACCGATTAATGGAGGATTTTCAGAGTCGTCACATACTTCTCTCACATAAATATCACATTCTGACCATGAATGTCTTTACATAACCAAGTCTCTGTAACAGAAATCAAATGTTGTAATTACATAGCACCGGTTATAAATAAAATATATTATAGCCGCGAAAGATAATTAATTTCCTTCTAATTACGCATATTTTCTAATGCCAACTTAAATATGGAATTTAGTTAACAAAATCTTCAACTGCCATTCTTTACAGATAATTTTCATTGCATGGTTATTTTGGTATTCTCCATTCTGTGTTGTCCATAGATCTTTTATTTCAAATAGGAATCTGAAAGTGACTTACAAGTTTGGTTATACTATCGGATTTGTCCCTATTTCTTAGCTCAGGTATGACAAACATATGGCACGCATGCCACTTTTGGGCACGTGAGGCGATTTTGGTTGCTACGCAATAGGAAAAAATTATTCATAACCTATCTCCCTTTATTAGTTTTCCATTCTGTCACCATATAAAAGTCTATTTATTGAGAGATTATTTTGATGAAATGCCCCATAATTGTCGTTCGGCCATAAATAATCCAAAACAATGAGTCTTTTTAGTTGATAAATTGAGTTTCGCATGAACAATTTATCGTTTTCTGGGCTCTAAGTCTAAAATTACATATTTATTTTGGATGCATTTTAAATAAGTTAGAAAAGGAAACCAATTTTTTGTAATTTTGGCAGACGAACAAAAATATTTTTGTCTTATTGTTAGCCTAATCAGAAAATAATTGAATATTTGCGAAATAAACTGTTTTTTATTTATATCTCGGATTTCTATCTGAAATATATTTTTAAACCGCGATTGTATTACACAACCTAACTCCCATCATTTCACTTCGGGAAACTGAGATTTGGAAATCGCGTGTAACACAAAGCAGACGTAATCAATGAATGATGAGCCACTGATGGTTAATTCGATAAGAGAATTATCGAGCTCATCTTATGGCTGCCACAAATTTACTAAATAAGCATTTAAAAATCAAAGTAAGAAGATAAGTGCTAATTCCCGATAACTACAACAAGGTAATAAACAACCAGAAGCGCATTTCGGTGACAAAGCAGCCGTCTTCAGTGGTGATTCGCCGAAAGCATGTCATGAAAAGGATACTTGACTCTGAGAGTGGGTCTTCAATGAGGATGGCCGCTTTGTGGTCCATATGCCCATACAACCGTTATCATCTTTGGGAATCAACTTAAAAGGCGAAATATCATTTTGCAACACAACTTATGCTACAGCGGCTAGATTTGTAAAGGGAGAATACCGGTATAACGCGAGTGTAACAGGGATCTTGAGGGACCTGAAATGGCAGACGTTGAACAGTAGAAGAATTGAGTACAAAAGGAAAAGTTTAAAAGTTCCGAATTCGTTGAAGATGTACGCGGCATAGTTGTACCCATCGGTGTTAGTGAACGTAATGTTAGATCAGAGTGTACGAGAAAATATGTCGATACAATCGCTTGAACCGAAAAATACTGGATATTTTTACCCAGGTGCGATAAGACAGTCCAACAGAGGAATTAGTTAGAGTTCATTGGTGCCGTGACACCCCCTGCCAAACGCTTCTGGCGGCTTGCAGGATATTAATGTAAAGGTAAAAAATCTGATGTGGCCAACACGACTTTCTCCATATTTAGGGTATAGATATTTATATTATTAAGAATAGCATTATAAGGCAAAATAATTATTTCGTATCGTAAAAGAATACAGTCGTCCTTATTACGTAAATTTTGAATGTTTACATAATCCACCGCTACATGGTTGTGGCGCTGTATACTGCAAATTAAGAAAAAGCAAAATATCACCGAAATGGATGGTTCTACGAAAATTAGTTTCAAACAAAACTTGGAAGAAATATTATATTCTACAACTTTGGTCCTCACGAAGATTACCAATAACGATGTTTTTAAGGAGAAAACCGAAAAACCGCTTATTTATAAATAACTCCTAAACAATAACTACAATAGAAAATTGTTTCAAATGAAAGTTTTAGGAAATTACATTCTCTATAACTTTTGTATAGAATTGTAAATCCAATAATGATATTTTAACGAAGAAATATCGCAAAAACCGAATCGGGTTTCGAATAAACCTCGACTTCCGGTTACCCGTTATTGTCGAAAAACTAATCAGTTCTTTATCCTCATGTTAAAGTGTTACATATGAATTTTGGTAACGATATGGCACGTACTTTTTGAGTTAGAGCGCCCACACTAACACACACACACAGACATCATTCCGAAAATAGTCTAAACGTGTTCTAGGGACCTCAAAACATGTATTTCCGTTGAAATCTCGAAGTCGATTTTTTTCATGAATACAATACTTTCCCATTACTACGTATGGAGAAAGTAAAAATGCTACGTTCGCCGTGGTTTATGCGGCGCGAGGTAATACCGAGGGCAAAATGCCTCGCGTTGACCGTTTTCTCTCTCTCTCCTCAGGGAAGTACGGGTGCCACAAATTGGGGAGGCTCCGGTAAGGGCGGCCCCGAAAGAGAGACGGCCGCAGTGGAAGAAGGCATTTCCACTGTGGAAGTGCAAAAAGGAAGGAAAGGGGGCAACGAGGAGGAGCGCGAGAGGTAAGAATCTCTTTCTTATACCACACGTATCACATTCATTTATATATTAACTATTAAGAAATGTTTGCATTAGCTTGTAAAGAATCTATCGGCTCCATTCTTTGACAAGTTTCGAAGTCATGATCCTTTTGAAATTTCTAGAAAGGAAAGAACAATTCGATTCCTTCGTGAGTCTTCAATTCCTGCAATTCGAAAGTTATCCTAAACGAATTTACTCTTTCGGATGCCGAGCTCAAAATACTTTTAAGCATTCCAGAAAAGTCTCACTCGAATTACAGCACGCGAACATAGGTCATTTTATTAGCTAAATAAATAAGCCTTAAATTGCAAATAAAATTCATTTTCTTGTATCAATGAGGTATTTTCGTTTCTTCGACGCGACATTTAAAGCCGTCTTCGAGAAAATCGAAAACCGCCAAAAGTAACCTACAGTCCTAGTTATTTTCTGAGACATATACTTATGGTTTAAAGAGTATTGTTGAGAACATTATTTCGTGTTACTGGACGAAATTGTATCAAAATCGTCAGGGCCGTTTTTGAGAAAATCGAATTTGTTTATAATTTTCCATCAATAAATTACCCGTTATTATTGCAATCGAGTTTCTACTCTGAATGGTAATATGGCTAAATGTTAGATATCACTTTAGGTTAGATATCACTTTAGGCTCCAGGAGAGCGAACATCCAGACAGACGGCATATCAAAAACCACTTCTCCGGACTCGTGAACCCCCGAAAATGTGTAAATCCAATGAAATCTCGAAGTCGATTTTTTCACAATTACAATACTTTTTTAATATATTACATATATGAGAAAGTCAAAAGAAAATATTTTTTTTAAGGATGAAAATGTAAAAAGGAACTATGATAAAATAATCTGAAAGCATATTTTTAAAATATGTATATCTATCCAGGAATATTAAGTAAAATGCGACAGTTAAATTAAATAAAACAAATGACAAATTAGTTTATTCAAAAAAATTACACTTTGGGATTTCATAAAAGCAAATTCTTTCACAAAATCAACATTCAAATCATCACTTAATTAATTTTCTAAGTTAATAATAGCCAAACTACTTGGTCGCTCTTGGCTGACTAATGAACGCAAGTGGTTTTCGATCATTTTAAGCTTGGAGAAAGATCTTTCCTCTGCAGCAACTGTTATAGGAAGTGTATAAGCTCAGTAGTTAGAAATTAAATTAGGCTCTTCGCGGACAACACCGTCATTTATAGAGAAATAAGCAATTTGGAAGATCATTTAGAAGCTATTTAAGCGTGGTGTATGGAATTTCAGTTGGAATTCGACCAAAAGAAAAGTTACGTCGCCAATTTCCAGAGAACCAAAAAGAACTCGCTGAATGCAAATTATTCGTTCGACGGATTGAATATTCCTATTTCCGATCCGGTTAAATATTAAGGAGTTACGATCTCTCGTGGGACCCCCACATTCGCCGAGTGATAGGTGCCGCTAATAAAAATCTGGCCTTTATAGGTAGAATAGTTCGAATTAGCTCCAAAAATGTGAAGGAATTATGTTACTTATCCTTCGTTCAACCGCAGATCGAATATTTGTCAGCTGTGTGGGATCCTTACGAAAAGAGACTCACCAAAGAGATAGAAAAGGTACAGCGAAGGCAGCCAGATTCGTAAAGAGAAATTACGATTGTAAACAAAGCGTAACGTCATTGATGGAAAATCTGAAATAGACTTCGTTAGAGGAATGTAGATTAGCCCTTATCTGGATTCATGATTTTACTAACGTAGTTGCATTCCTGGCGGCGCACAGTGGGCTGGCGACCCTGCTTCGGCGCTCAAAAGTCCTCACGGATTTCTTGTGCGTTAAATGAAAAAAAGTTTCAAACAAAAGTTGTTGCTTTCGTTAACAGAAACATGTCTGGTCCATTATACATAATCTGGAGGGGTTTTTGATCACGTGACCCACTGTATCAGGAAAACCATTGGTCGGATGGAAAATCTGTTTGTGCGATTGGTTTCTACTATGAGGGATAAGCCATAACCATAGTTATTTTTCATGCTGAAAAGATAATTTTATTGTTCATCGTCACTGTCATATGTAAAATCAATATCATGTGAATCATGGTGGGGTTCTTGGAGAAGCTGTAAGACTCCACGAGGGGGACATGTGCTTTTCTTCTTCGGCAGCTTCCGGAGCGACGTGATCACTGAGTCTGACCATATTAATAACATGTGGAGCAGGTCTTCATTACAGGATATCCTTGAGCACTTTCTCGAGTTAAATTCCCTATAATGCTTGCAGTCTTTATTTCGGCTCTCCTGAGCATCTTCGGCAAACATTCCGATAAGAAGAGGAGCTGCTCGTATGATATCTGCCCAATGTAGTAGGATCTTGTGCAGGGTGGGTGTCATAGGGTACCAAATATAGAGAGAGATATAATCTTTTGCCGTCTGAAAGGTGTATTTCTTGAACGCTTCTGTATTAACTTCATATCCGCTTGACAGTGCGTGCAGAATGACAGAGAATCGAGTAATCAGCGCTTCGTCAAGGCCGGTGATGTTTGCTGTGAGGGTAGGGTTTTCAAAAAAGCGACGCGCAGTATTCCCATCATTAGAAGAACCGGTTCCCTGCTTAGGCATATCGATAACTAAACCTAACTCATCTCTAAATCTATTCTGAATTTCTTCTTTCCTCTTCTTTACGCTATCTTTGGTCTCATCGCCCTTTGCCTGTGATCAGCGTCTATTACAGGTATCAAAGAGTCCCTTATTTCTCGATGTGATGTCATTCTTCGATCTTTATCGTGTGGATACGCAGTGGATGTTAAGGCTTTCCATGAGTACGCTGTAGCAACAGCAAGACTTTATGTAAAAGAATACTCGTGGTATCCGATGCCTCCATCTGTTCGCAAAGTTCTCATACACGGCTCAGAAGTAATTGCTGTGTCCCTTCTTCCTATCGGGATGCTGAGCGAGGAATAGCAGGAGGCACGCAATAAAGATTTTAGACAGTACAGAGAGGGTCACCGCAGGATGACGTCCAGGGAAGCTACAAATCTCCTGCATATTATGCTCACCTCATCGGATCCAGTTATATCGTCTCACAGAAAACTTCCTCCGAAAAAGAGTGGAAGTCTTAGCGCTGAAGTAATTAGCCTTTTAGCCGAAATGCATGACTCCCCATTAGATGATGACAATAGAGATAGTGATGATGATGAATAAAACAAATTGACTTGTAAGGTAGAACATTATTTTATCACCCTGTCGTTCGTGTATTACTAATGCACCAGAATAAATTTTGTTGAATCACGATATCGTTTTCTCTTTGCATTAAGAAACCATTCCTTATGAAAGTAATCGCATTCAAACTTCCCATTTGCATTTGGAATGAAGTCAACTAGTAGCATAAATACGTTGAAAAGCTGTATAATGAAATATAGGCAAACTATCCACTCAACAAACGCGAACATTAGCAAAATGCGCGACTCTTACGTTTCGGCCAGTTCTTCGGGTGCTTGGTCCTGTAGAGAGTTACGACACTGGCCACAAGAAGTCGCCCCTGAGTCTTAAAACCGCAAGAAATGAACTCGGCTTCCCCAAAAACCCATTCATACACAAAATCAGGCCGATCAGATTGAATACTGAGTTTTGGCGAGCAAAGCAGGGCTTTGGTCCCACTGTGCGCCGCGTCAGGAGCAAGTGGAAACTTGCACACTCGCACGATTCAGTACTCTTACTTCCCAGTCCGGCGTACGGTATCGGTGACTTACTATATATGTTACTAACAATCGGAAATCTAAAAGAGGGCCAAACCCCCATGCGTCCCAACACGGGAGTCCGAAATGTGCAAAAACGCGTTCATAGCTTTCGTTACATCTCGCTTGTAACTGGTGGATTTTTCGAGAAGCGGCAGCTAAAGGCAGCTGAATTTTGTACAGAAATGCAGTATATGGTTCATATTAATTGGTACATACCATGACAACACGGTTGTAGATGGTTGTTTTTTTGTATGTCCAAGTAAACATTAAATTTTGAGATTTATGACATCTGTGTGCACCTTGAGCAGGTTTGCAACAACTAAACGGCAGGGGTTCAAATCGGAGTTTCATACAACTACATTAAGGGCTATTGTAGAGAATAACATGAATAGAAATGACCCAAAACACCGGTTAGTCGCTAAAAATGACATATGCATAATACACTGGAATTCAGCTGTGACACATTTCACCCAGATACACGAACTTCCCAAGCTCAGCCCGAGAATAATGCGATCCACTGGGCAAAAAAATGCCCGATTTCTGATGAACAGATCTCTTATCTTCACTTTTACACCATTTTGAGTTACTTTGGTTGAAGTTGGTTAAATCGACTTTTGAGCGCCGAAACAGGGTCGCCAGCCCACTGTGCGGCGCTAGTACTAAAATTATTTTTTTAGTATATAAATTAATTAATTGTGCAACATTATATATTTAGATTGTTTAATTAATGTTTATTATTATGAAAACTTATACCGTGTATTTAAATCAAAATCTTGTAACAGAAATACACAGGAAATATTTTTACAAATGTTGTCAGTCTTATTTTTATTATTACTCAACTTAATCATCCGTCAGACTTTTATCAATTTACTGTTATTTATTGTGTATACACAGTAAAAATAAAAGACTATATAAGCTTTCAAGGCTATTTGTGACAACAACGTCGGCAACTATGTTTGAAAATTGAAAACGCCGGCACCGCTGCAGTGCCATGAATCCAGATAAGGGCTAGACTAGATTTAATCTGCTAGAAAAATATATGTCTTAGGGATTAGTGGATAAGACAGTCGATCTTATCAGAAGTCCGACATATATCGGAAGTTAGGATGGTGAGGATAAGATCCGCGTGATAGATTGTAGGACGGAGCGATACAGGGGATCGTTTTTCCCTAGGACGATAGGAGAACATAATAGGAAGAGGTAACGTAGGAAAACTAGGTAATCTTGGTGCACTGCACCCCCAGACATCTACCAATAAGGTGACTTGCAGGATACTATGTAGATGTAAGTAAAATACGTAAAGCAATACTTATATTTGGATAAACACCTGTTAAATCCTTGGCAAACATAAATTCCATAACATTTGCAGGTCCCATATTTGGTTCTAAATAACATTGAAGTGCTTCTAATTCGTCACAGAGATCAAAAGCATCAATATCACTTTTTTTCTGGTAATGTCGGACAGTTTATTTTGTAGATCCATGAAGAATTTCTTTTTTCCTTCATAATTCGTAACTGAGAAGCTATGGATGTCATAGAGCAGGGGTTTTCAACCGGGGGTACGCGTACCTCTATGGCAGGGATTCCCAAACTTTTTGAAGCCACAGAACCCTTTTCAAATATTTTTTCTCGCGGAACCCTAACTAAGAGGTGATAATCCAAATCGCAATAAAATGAACTTTATATTTGTATTGTATTTTTTACATGGTTTGTGTATCTTACAGTATACAGTTTACAAGTGAGGCTCATGTTTCCTGCTGTAGATAGGAGAAGGAAGAGCGTATCGGGTCTCTTTCTCTGTCTATCGCGGAAACCCATTTAGCTCCTGCAGAACCCTTGGGTTCCGCGGAACACAGTTTGGGAAACCCTGCACTAGGGGTACGTAAAGAGTGTTGAAGGGGTACGCGAAGATGTTAAAGATTATAATTTTTATTGTTACTTCGTCTTTCTCGCATGACTTCGGAATCAAAAGTTGCGATTTTACGATTAAGTATAACGTTATAAAATATAAAATAATCAAAAACAGTGAATTTTGTCATTATAAACATTAGTTATCTATCTTAATACAAGTGTTATTCATTCATTACCATTTTAAATGTACTAAGGGGTATACGAACATTTTAAAAAAGGCTTTAACGGGTACTTCAGCAAAATAATGTCGGAAACTCCCTGTCGTAGAGGAAACAAAGCATTTTGGTGAAGTTTTAATTCATCAAACCTTTCATTTACAGAGATTATCGTCGTATCAAAACTTTAGTGAAATAAGTTTATTTTAAAACTGTTTTCTGGGTCTTGAACTGTTTCATCTTGATGTTTGTAATTGGATAATCTTTTTTCTTACGTGGTAGAACTGACATCAATTGAGGAAATGTTGGTTCTACATCCTGCACTATTTTACTCACATCAATTAAAACGCGTTTAAATCCTTCATTAGACCTACTAATTTTCAAATATCCAAGCAAGCCATATTGCAGTTGAAATAATTATCCCACGGCGCGGAGCTGAGCTTTCTTCCTCTCTCTCTCGATCGATGACAAAAAAATGTTGTACTCACCCATACCACGAATCTTCGCTAGTAGGAGGGCGCAATAGAAATACCCTGCACCCTTGGCGCGGTCCTGATTATTTTATTGCAAATGACTTCGTCTGATACGTTCTAAGTTATGCAAGTTAATATTTTATTGCAATACAGGTTCCGGAACGGCGTTTCGGCAGAAAAAAGCACTGCGATTTCCAATCACCTTATTTGACTATATGTCCCATGGCACATATCCTGTGACTTCCACTGACAGTATTAAAAACTTAAGTCGCCATTTGATTTCTGAAATACTTAACACCATAAAATAAATCGTATAATACGAATGTTTTCGAAAAACAATTAGACAGAAAACATCTAATCTATAAATTTTCTTATCTTTCTTATTTTAGTAGTAATTTATTTATCACATACAGGAAATCCCAATCACATGCAATTTAATAAATGAATAAATTATGGACTAAATAGACAGAAATGGGGTAATATATTAAAAACATTAAGAAAAATACAGCGAGGATATACTAAGGTAACAAGCAATGGTAGTCCTTAGTTTTTGTTCTGTATCAAGGTATTTTGCTACCAATATTGTATAAAGTAGACCGTCGATTATCCGAACCCAGATTATCCGGATCAAATGTTAACTTTCTGGTCAATTTCTTCAAATTTCAAAAGATTGTGTATTGTCTGACTGTTGTCTCTGTAAGTCAGAGGCGCCCAAACTTTTCTACGTAGCGGGCCATATCGGTGGTTGCGAATCCTTCGATGGGCAATGGAAGTTGCAATTCTTCTGCGGGGTACATTACATTTTAAATCGGAAGTTACCTATATATTCTGAAGTGCCATTTAAGTGAAAATCAAGTGAAAATGAGGTTTTCATGGTAGAAATTCCAATATTAAATGTTTTATTATAAAAATTTTCATAAAAATGGATGGATTTGTGTGTTAAATTTTTCGCGGGCCGTAGGTTGGACACCACTGCTCAAAGTTGACTCCTCTCATTCAAATAATACTGCCAATTCGAACTACGACCGAGACTCGTCCAGATGCATAAGAAAAAGCAATTAATACGAATTGCCTTAAAATGTTGTCTCGTCTACCTCAGAAAACAATGTTGCCTACATTAGCGGCTGAGAGAAGATAAAATAGCGTTTTAGTTTGAATTTTGTACAGCATTTCCTCTTGTATACCTAAAAATTAAAATCCTTTTTTCCTTAACTCATAATTGCATTTTTGTTGATGTAAAAATATCTACCAAACGCAAGTGTTTTTTATAGTTGGATAACATAATGGGCATTGCGAACAAGTTAAAGAAAAGTGAAAGTTAACAATGCCTGTTACATGAGGTTTTAAAAAAGCGGTCATTCGGAGAGCCCATCTCAGGTCTTGTTCTCTATGAAAAGGCAATTTTTAACTGAATATTTGAGGCAAAAAACTTTCGGCTGTCCTTGATGAGAATGATGATTTTGTGAAATATTTAGAAAAGGTTAATCTCACAGAAAAGTATGACACTGACTTAACCCATAATGTAGATGAAAATGGAAAACTCTCCCAAACAAATCAATTGCATCCGGGACCAGCTCAAGACATTTTGGCGCCCGAAGCAGATTTCAATTATGATGCACAATGGTGCAAGGGATTGATGAGTCGAATGTGAGACATTGGAGAAGACAAAGAGAGAAACCGGAATATTTTTGTTGCGAGATTAAAAATCTGGGACATAACCAGGACAGATTACATTTTAGTAAAAATTGTATTGGATGCTTGAATATAACGTATGTAATTTGTGTTGTCCTAATTTTAGTTGATACCTTTTTATTTAACAACGAATTTAAAAAAAACCGGGGCATTCATACTTTTCAGTATTTTTTCGCGACAAATCCCAGAAAACTAGGATGTCTCCACACCCAACATGGAATTTTCCTCGCGTGTCCTTGTGAAAAGTAGGGGTCGGCTTACAATCGATTAAATACGGTAGTATATAAAAAGATCGAATAAAAATATGTACATACTAACTTCCTGCTTTAGAAAATCTTCGTTGATCGTAGACTAGGTATAGTTCCAACCTCAGGGTGAAGAACCCGCTTTTATCACTGGGAAAAAATAACATTTACACTAACTATTGACGTCACTTCTTGAAAAAAGACAAAAACATATCAATTATGCCCAAGGGAAACTAGCCTGCTATAACTTGATAACAGATTCTTCAAACACTATAGTCGGTTCACTACCTAAAGTCTCTTGGCCTACGCCAGTTAGCAGCAGCCAATAGGAGACGGTTTGTTTGGGAAGGTAGTGGTGAGGAACTCAGACCCACTCCTGCTCTCGAAGAGTTCACATCGGTCTGCGTTGCCATTTCTACCGCCGTCCAAAGCCCGGATCAAAAAGAAGGATGGGAAGTATTTTATTTAGAAATTGCGTAGTATATCAGCTGAAGGCAAAAATCCGCAAGAGCTGGCAGCGCGCACCGGTATCTGCTCTCCCACACAAAAGTTGTGAGGGGCGATGGAAGGGGAAACGTTCGTGATTGGCTACTTGCTCTATGAAGGCCAAGAGACTTTAGGTAGTGAACAGACTATAAAAGACACACACCACTCGACAGGCGTTTCCAAAACGATGGACGTATTGGAACTAATGCGGACAAATAGTTCTTTTTCGATGTCACCGATGCAAAATGCGAGGGAGGAGGATATGTTAAAGGAGAAGGGGTTGAAAACGGTGGTGTGAGAATATGTACCCCGTCCTCACACACCCTAACACAGCGTAGCAATTACTAAGAAGCAGTAAAAGAAACCCAAAAGATATATATTTCATCCTCAACCAAGAGCCACAACCAATCAACCGATAATTTTGAATGTGCCTGAATGAATGCACGTGGAAACAAAGAGGAACCGCAGGAGGGAGGGTTTTGGGGTATCCCGTATCCTCCTCGGACTTTCTGAAGATTTCCTTGCTCTTGGGCATCCTTGCAAATGTCTCCCGCTGGCCAACTTCTGATTAGACTGCAGAGGCCAGGGTTGCCAGATTGGCTTTTTTGACGCCAAATCTGGCTTTTTTTCAGTTTAGTTGGCGTCAGAGAATTGATTTGGCTTGTTTGGCTTTTTCCTAGCTTTTTTACATTAGTTGCACGAAAATTACATACCATCCTCTTTTAAAATAATTTTCCTTTAAAAAAGTTATTTTTGCTCCAAAATGGCAACACCTCAATGACAGAGTTGCCAAAAATCAGAATCCACGCAGTTTAAACTCTGATTAACAGTTGACTCGAACTTCCAAAGTGTTTGGATGTGATTGTGATTCATAATCATATAGGCCTAGGTCTAACTCGGCGTTAACTTGTGAAGTGTACTTTCTATAGTTAATGCGGTGACACTGTTTGTTTTTATAAATAATTTATTATTCTCACCCATGTCCATGTCATCAAAGGAATGGAAAGTTTCTTATGATAGCAATCGTAAGTACAATAGTAATTGGGAAAAAACATACGTATGGCTCAAAAAGGCTTCTGGTGGATCAGAGGCAGCATATTCTAAACTTTGCCACTGCACTATTGTACCAAGAAACTCTCAAATCATGAAAAATCCGTAAAACACAAGATGAAAACCCCATCAAAAAGCCAGACACAACTTAATGTAACAAAGAGTCCTAGGCAAAATAATGATAAAGTTAAAGCAGTAGAGCTGCAAATTGCTGTAAGCATGACCTGCCATCAAACATTGGATTTTTGCTCTCAGAAATACCTCAATGGTTTCGTCATAGTGATTTAAGATGAAAAGCCTACAAAGAATTGTTTAGAGTGATGAACACATCTACGGAATTTGAATCAACCCGAACTGCCCCCCTTCCCTTTGAAAAGCCTTCATCTACTCGGTGGCTTGTACGTGGAAAGGTTATGTTTAATATTTTGATGAATTGGGAAGAGCTAATGGCTTATTTCACTAGTGTTGAATTAGCCCAATCAAAGTTTGACACAAAATTCAAAGCAAGACTGTTAAAGGAAATGATGTTAGACTACAAAAATTACTTGTTCTTTGTGTTTGCGACACCTGTTGTACAGGAATTTGAAAGACTGAACAGCCTTTTTCAGCAAACCAAAGCTGATCCTCATGAAATGCACCAAGAATTATTCTTACCAGGGCCGGCTCAAGACATTTTGGCGCCCAAAGCAGATTTCAATTATGGCGCCCCATCGATACATAAATTTTACATTAAAATTCGGTAGTTTAGTAGTATAATAGGATATAATTATTTTGAAGTTTTGTGCATTTTTATGATTAAACGGTTTGATAAAAAAACAAGGTTTTATTCACAGAAAAATAAATTTGAAATGTCACCAAGAAATTATAAATTGTGCGATACGTATTTCAATGACGATGAGATTGATTGGAACTATTGCATCGCTATACGTATGCACAGATGGGGCTCAATCAATGGTTGTCAAACTTGCTAGTGCAGTAAGTTTCATAAAGAAGGCATCGAAAATTCAACATCGACACATTGCCTTATTCATACACAAGCACGCGTTGCAAAACGCATGAATAAAGGCAGTGACGAACTTATCTAAAGCTAATGGTACAAATTGGTCTTGGAATGAAATAGAAAGGATGAATTTGATTCTTGATTGCAAAATGCACTTGGGAGTCTGTGAATACTGCAAAGGAAGGATGCAGAGGAAAAAGAAGCGACAAAACGAATCGAATGAAACCTTATCGTGGAAGTGCCCTTGGAAAGACTTCCGAAAAAAAATTATTAAAAACATATGGGTTGGGATGAAAAGCGGGCTTTATCGTGAACAAATGAGACTCCAACTTTATGACTGATTACGAACTTAAACAGCAAGATAAACATCGTCTATTACCTGGAATCATTACAACAAAGGACAACTTTCGTTACAGAAACAGCTCACGAATTTGTTACCAATTCAAAAGTGAAAATTTAAAACGACCTTCAGGATGAATTTCTTAAAAGGAAATAAAATTTCCCAATAATAGAGTTAATTACCTCAAATTTTAAAGAGAAAAACCTCTACATTAAACAACTTATGAAAGGTTGATTCAAGAAAGAGTATAATAGCAACAAACTTATTTGAATTAAATTAAAAAATAATTTAACCATACAACGTGAAGATATAGGTATAGAAAAAGATCGAATAAAAATATGTATATACTAAATTCCTGGTTTAGAAATTCTTCGTTGATCGTAAACTAGGTATAGCTCCAACTTCAGGGTGAAACACCCGCTTTTATCAATGGGTATTTTTCCCATTTACACTAAATATTGACGTCTCTTCTTGAGCAAAGACAAAAACATCAATTATGCCCAAGGAAAACTAACCTGTTATAGAAAAAACCTGCGATAACTTGATAACAGATCCTTCAAACACTAAAAGACGCACACCACTCGACTGCCTTTTCCACAGCGATGGGCGTATTGGAACTAATGCGGACAAATATTTCTTTTTCGATGTCACCAAAGCAAAATGCGAGGGAGGAGGAAATGTTGAAGGAGAAGGGGCTGAAAATGGTGGTGTGATAATATGTACCCCGTCCTCACACACCCTAACACAGCGTAGCAATTACTAAGAAGCAGTAAAAGAAACCCAAAAGATATATATTTCATCCTCAAACAAGAGCCGCAACCAATCACCGAGAATTTTGAATGTGCCTGAATGAATGCACGTGGAAACAAAGAGGAAGCGCAGGAGGGAGAGTCTTGGGATATCCCGCATCCTCCTCGGACTTTTTAAGGTTTTCCTTGGCTCTTGGGCACCCTTGCAAATGTCTCCCACTGGCCAACTTCTGATGAGACTGCAGAGGCTAGTAAGGCGGGGGCGATGCCGAGGCATGACCTTTCTCCCACCTAAGGGAATGCTCCTCTCTTCAGGCCTTTGGCGCAAGGGGTGCACTGCACCCGGAGAGAAACCCTCGGGGGCGGCAAATCACAGAGGGAATCAGCTAAAAATATTAGGGGTGGTGAGAACTGCTTTCACCCGGTCGGCAAAGATCCCCAGAATGTAAAGGTATGTACACATATGCGCATTTCCCTGCAACAGAACAACGAACCTAGCAAAGTAGCGCAACATTTTGGCGAACGCGAACGTGCAACATTTCCGCGCAACACACTGGCGATCCATGCGTAGACGGTATTTCAGCGAACCATCAAAGGATATTACGCGCGCACATTGCAACCTGTCTGGACGGGCGTGCAACATTTAAGCGAGCGTAGACGTGTTTACATTCAGTTATCATCTTACCACCAAGAAAGACACGTCGTTGTTCGCATGTGTATATCGTTCAGTTGTAGAGTGTATTATTAAAATGGAGTGGCCAAATGAAATGTTGTTGAAATTTATTGAAATCTATAGCAGCAAACAGGTTCTTTGGGATGCAAAAAACAAGAACCATTTTAATAAATTAATGAAAAATGATGCTCGGGAGGAGATTGCAACTTAAGTCGGCTCCTCAGCTGATGAATGTCAGAAAAAGATGTCAAGCTTGTTATCATCATTCCGGCGGGATAGAGCAAAAATTTGTAAAAGCCGTGGAACAGGAAAAGCTAGGTATTTTTGCGAGTTGCACGAGAACGAAGTGGACTGTAATGTAATTTTAATTCTATGCGAGAGACACTGAGACTGGAACCCAAACCCGCGACAATAATCCACTACTCACCTCTTCTCTTGGGTCCTTTGCCTTCAGTATTAGGGAACTTTCGGCTCCTCCTTGTCGATCCCCACTCCTCCGGTATCCACGACGACAACTTTCGACAGACTTCTTCAACAACTCTCCGTCCATTTCCTCAGTGAAAAACCACCTAATGACAACAACTTTATTAACTCATCTCTAACCTTTACCGCCTCCTCCGCTGGAGGACTCGACAACACGATGTCATCCATGTAAGTTGCTCTGCAAAGAGCTTGCGCTGCGGCCGGGTAAGATTCCCCTTCATCCTCGACTAATTGTTGCAACGTTCTTATTGCCAAGTATGGGGCCGATGCCACTCCATAGGTTACTGTTGTAAGACTATACTCGACGAGCGGCTGTTCCGAACTTGCACGCCAAAACACTCTCTGGAAATCATAATGCCTCTTACTAATACAAATATTCCGGTACATTTGGCGAATGTCCGCGATAAGAACTACCTTGTGCATTCTAAATAACAACAAAATATCAACGATGTTCAATTGCAGCTTTGGGCCGCTATGTAAGATCTGATTCAACGAATCAGTCTTCATGGAGGCGTCAAAGACCACCTTTCGAATTTATCACCGTCGCGATAAATGCAATGATGCGGAATATAAATGGGCGTGGAGACTATCGGTGGCTCCACGGCCTTAATCATATGGTCTTGCGCCTCGTAATCCGCCATAAAGGCATTATAGCATTGCCTAAGTTTCTGCTGTTTATCAAGACGCCGCACAGTGGGACCAAAAGCCAGTATGCGTGGCCAAAACCCCCCCGAGCGAAAGTTTTCCCCCACAGACCTCATACTGTCTAACTCAAGGAGTAATGCTCAAAGTAACCAAAAACACATGAATTCGTAGTACATATCACCATTGGGGCTGACTATGGCTTCAGGAAGATTTGTGTCTACTCTGCCAAACAGCACGTATACTCCGTTTCTGTTTGTCATTTCCAGTAAACCTAACAGCCATACAATGCACAAAATTCGATTTATAACGACTTTAGACGTTCTTTGTGGATGATGGAAGAAAATTATAATAATCGAATTCTAAATTCAAATATGCAATTCTAAACATTTCGTCATAGGATGCGTTTTCAGATGTTTCTCTTCATACTGTTAGACCTACAAAAAAGCCAAACGAGGCCAAGCTGAATTTCCACATGATATCATAAGAACGGCGTGTTATCACGTTGCTCCAAAAAATTTAGCTGCTACTATTTGCTACTTTTCAAGAAAATGCTCCCTTTTGGTCAGAGTGCATGCGCGATCAGGAGTCCAGCTAGCGGGCGCCGCGTCGTAATGTGGTCGTTTACCATGTTTTGAGGGGATACGACTTAAAATTAAAAGTATAATTGACTTTAATCGTTAGAAATATATAATGCACCGTAAAAATTAAATAAAAATTTTCAAAAGTTTTAGTTCAAGTTGGTGAAACCGGCGAAATGCATTGTTTCGACTGTTTCCTAACAGCACCTCATCACTTCGAAAAGGAAGCTCAACTACGTAACGACCAGTTTCCAATCTAGATACGGTTGACTGAAAGTGAGATTCACATTGTTTATCATCCTCCCTTAGGTAATGAGTGACCGGAGGTTCCTCCACCTCCCAAAATTTCCGAATAATGTAATCCAATTGAGATTCCATCGTCAAGCAAAACGAATCAATGCGGTTGGCCTCTTGAGGCACCTTTCCCACTAAACAATAGCCCCAAACTGTCTATATTGCACACGGAGCGCCCTTTGGACCTATTACTGCATTAACAATCATTACTGTGCCCAACCATTCGGCACCCAGCAAAATATCAATAGCCTCAGGACGATAATACGATGGATCCGCCAGCGTAAGATTACGTATGTGCGGCCACTGCTGCCTTGCTACCTCCATCGTAGGGCAACGCGCAATATTTTCTATAACTAAGGCTTCAAGCTCTAATGCCCCCATCTTCGGAGTCTGTTCTAATACACAAATTAATTTCCCTTGAGCGACGCCCACCGATGTTTGAGCTAAACCTAAAATGGACGTGATCATCCTTTGAATAGGGAAACCCAGGCGCAGTGCGCACGCCTTCGTAATTAATGTTCCTAGACAAAAATCAAAATCAAAATTTTTACACTCTGATAACTTCCATGTCGGTCCCGCACCCGACCTTGTGCGGTGGATAACAAAACAACGTACTTTGTAACTTCCCCCTGGGTCTTTGATGAATCAACAACTGCTTCCACAGGAGTGGCCGACGTTATAGACGCACCTTCAATTTTTCCTTGAGCAACGGAGGTGCTTTCTGTATTCGCTCCCTTTTCCACGCTCTTGACTACCCTTTCACTACCCGAGGCTTGATTCCGTGGAGTGAAATGCAGCAATGAATGATGACTAAACGAACAGTACCGACAGGGGTTTCGACTGCTACAAGTTTTAATCAAATGCCCAGACTGCAAACAACTTAGGCAAAGGCGGTATTCCTTCGCCACACGAAATCTATCATCTACAGATAAACCCTTAAATTTTCCGCACAAGTATAGTGGATGCTTAGCTCCGCATAACACGCATTTCAAAGACGCGGGAGAAGGACATGCATCCGTGCTTGCCACCTGAGTACTAGTCCGGGCCCCATACAATTTATATTTTTTCTCCATTTGTATTCCCGATGATCTAATACCGGGCAAACTTCCTTTCGAAGGCCCACCTTTGGCTGCTTCCAGCACCCGAGCCTCCTTTTCCAAGAAGGAAATAAAACATTTCACCGTCGACAACCCTTCCTCCGAAACATTTTTCTCCCACCCCTCTCTCAGATCTGCGCTGAGCTTCTTTCGTAAAATAGACAAAAGAAGTACGGCCCAATCTTCGACGCGATGCCCTAACACCGTTAGAGCGCCCGTATATTCCGTCAACAACGTAACGAAAGTTCGCAGTTGTTCGGGTGCTCGCTCCACTAATTTCAAACCCAGTAGCCCTTCCAAATAGGCCTTCGTTAACAATGACGGTTCACTGTAGCGTGACATCAACAACTCTCCCGCCACCGAATAATTCCCACTAGTAATGGGCAAAGATGACACCAACGACAATGCTTCTCCTTTTAGACATGACCGCAAATACATAAATTTCTGTATATCAGACAATTCGGTACTATGATGAATCGTAGCCTCAAACATGTCATGAAAACCTTGCCATGCCTTAAGGTCTCCATTAAATTCAGTTAAGTTCAATCTGGGTAGCGCAATGCCCGATATCCCTGGCCTGGTCATAATGTTAGGAGAAACTGACGCATCTTTATTTGACCCCGATCCCTCCAAAAGAAGCATAATTGCCCATACCGCCTTAATGTTATAGTAACTAGATTCAAACTGGACAATCTTATACTGAAAAACTTCGGTTTGGTCATCATTTTGTTTCTTATAATTCAACACGATTTTCGCCAGAATTTCATGATAGCGATCAAACATTTGATCCAATCCTTCCGACATTACCCGCAATAACGCCGCATCTTTCTTGTTAGCCGGATCCCTTTTGACCCAACTAGCCACCTCCTCGATACGAATAATTTTCTGCGAAATTAACTCCTCCTTTACTAATAATGCTTCGATCGTAGGCATGCTTACCAAACGAAAAATGCAACAAATGCCACTTTACTATACAAAGTAACAAATTCTCAGCGAAAATATTTTTGCGATTTGCACGAGAACGAAGTGGACTGTAATCTAATTTTAATTCTATGCGAGAAACACTGAGACGGGAACCCAAACCCGCGACAATAATCCACCACTCACCTCTTCTCTTGGGTCCTTTGCCTTCAGTATTAGGGAGCTTTCGGCTCCTCCTTGTCGATCCCCACTCCTCCGGTATCCATGACGACAACCTTCGACAGACTTCTCCAACAACTCTACGTCCACGACGACGACCTTCGACCCACTTCCACCGAGACACAGTGCCTTCATAAAACCCCGACAGCGACCAATCCGTGAGCCGTGAACTCATGCCCCGGGTGACTCCCTCTCGCGCATATATTACGACAGTCCAAGGAAATAGTATACCGCGCGTATTCAATCCTTTAAATGGCGCGAACAGATACATTATTTATTTAACGAAACCAATTTTCCTTCTTTTCTTCTTGGAAGCGTATTTATGCACAAAAATATAAGCTGCAGCAGCTACTTGAAGAGAAGTCATGTCTACTCGGAGACCGAAAGATACTGGCGGAAAACAGGCGAACAACGATTTGCAACAACGTGCCGAGCGCCCTCTTGTTGCAAGGTTTGATTCGCTGCTCGATCCGCTGCGCGGTTCGCTGTTCTGTTGCCGGGAAATGCGCATATGTGTACATACCTTAACAGTATTAAAATGTTGGAAAAACCACATCCAGCCATCTGTATTCGGTAGTTTTCTCGGAAGCCGCTTTCGGAAATACTATTTTACCATTCGGAGTAGAGCTGCCCCTGAACATTCATTTGAAGTCAAATTTTCACATTCATTCCCAACCTGCAAACACTAAACATATCAATGGAAAACCAAATTGAAAATTTTTGCCAGGAAAATTTGGCGCCCGTAAAAATTCGACGCCCCAAGCGGTCGCTTGGTCTGCTTGTATTGTTGAGCTGGCCCTGATTCTTACACCAGAAAAGTCTTCAGAACAAACTGTATGATGTCAATGGACAGAAAAAAAATATTCTTCAAGTTGATTTTGGTATCAAATTCTTAACAGAATGTAGTAAGTTACTACAGAAGAACAACAGTACTGAGGCTCATCTAGAAATAAAAAATGTCAAAGAAAGATGTATGTGTATGCTAGAAGAAGCTCTTAGTCAACTTACATGTAGACTTCCCTCGGCGAGAGATATATTTCAAAATCTATCAAAATTGAGCCCTATGGTCATTTTAAATCAAGTTTCAAGGACCATGTTTTCAGAGTTACCCTTTATACACCTTGCAGAAAACAACATCAGCACTATTGAAGAACAATACAGAAAAATGCTTTTTGTCGATTGGAAAGAAGCTCCATTTAAGAAAGATGGACTCCCTACAGACAGTGAACAGTTTTGGATTGGCGTACTTCAACATCAGGCATTTAAAGAGCTTGCCACTTTTGCCCTTACTTGTCTAATAACCCCAGTTAGTAATGCCATAGTTGAGAGGATATTCTCTCTTGTAACCTCAGTTAAAACAAAAGCATGAAACAAAATGCAACTGAATTTTCTTGATGCTATTGTGAGAATCAAGGCAGAACTATTGCTTTCAAACAAATGTTGTAAGGACTTCACTCCATCTGCAAAAATGCTAAAAGACTTTACATCTGACAAGGTTTATGCTGTAGGTTCCACTTGTTCCAGTGAGGATGACAGTAATGAATTGGATCTAGAGCTTTTCATGTGATGTATGAAAAATATGTTTAAATTTGTTGGGATTTTTTCTCGCTTTTTTTTGGTATTGTTTGGCTTTAAATCAAAATATTAATCTGGCAATCCTGGCAGAGGCTAGTAAGGCATGACCTTTCTTTCCTCCCCCCCCTTAAATGTAAGAAGGGACTATATAGTCTCAATTTCACCCTAATAAAGTCGTTTGTCTGTCTGTCTGTCCCCTCCAACCTAAGAGAATGCTTCTCTCTTCAGGCCTTTTGTGCAAGGAGTGCATTGCACCTGGACAGAAACCCTCGGGGGCGGAAAATCAGTCGGAATCAGCTAGAAATATTAGGGGCGGTGAGAACTGCTTTCACCCCGTCGGCAAAGATCCCCTACATGTAACAGCAATAAAATCTTGGAAAAACTACATCCAGCCATCTGTATTCGGTAGTATTCTCGGAAGCCGCTTTCGGAAATACTATTTTACCATTCGGAGTAGAGCCTGGTTGCTGCCCCTGAACATTCATTTGAAGTCACATTTTCACATTTATTCGCCAGCTGCAAACACTAAACATATCAATGGAAAAACTAAATTAAGATACATATTTTCCTAAAATTTTTGTTAGGAAAATTTGGCGTCCCTAAAAATCGACGCCCAAAGCGGTCGCTTGGTCTGCTTGTATGGTTCAGCTGGCCCTGATTGCATCAGGGAGAGAGGCTACTATGCCCACTTACAAAATGGCTAAATAAAAGTGTGGGAAGAGTGGTACTTGTAGGAAAATTAAGAATAAATTAAATCGGGCATTTAAGAATGGCATATATTATTCCAGATGCATATATTCAATAGAAGAATAAATATCATTATGATCAAAATTGTACGCATTTAAGAATACAGGTTCAAAAGTACATGTACCTCCTTTAAGGTACATACAATTTTTTAAATTTTGTGCAATTATCCAGATCTTTCATAATCGGGATCATCCTTGGCCCCAATTGATTACTTTAGTTCTAACTTTACCAAGCTACAAAAATTCCTTAATATTCAGCAAGAGAGAGTAAAATCTTGAAAAAATCTTCAACTGATTACGTATGCATTATAATAAAACAAAGCAATATTACCAATAATGAGTAAACTACACATATTGTTCAGTTGTTTGCTCTTTCTTCAGATAAAAGCTTCCTCTTAAGATTTTCCTTGAGAATTTTTCAACATAAGGTCCAGCAAAAATGTTACAAGTTTATTTATCTAATAGCGTAATAGTCCACCATTAAATGTGATATGAGATCAGGATAATACAAGTAAATGCAATACTTTTAATAAAAACTTAGATGAAGATTAACTTTTGTTCAAACAAGAAAATTTTACATATTTATATTATGCTAGCAGAAATACCTGGTGTAGCCGGGAAAATTTGGTTCAAATCCGATTGGAATTCTAGATGATATACATGGTACAGGCAGTCCTCGACTTTCGTACAACACGCTATTTCGTATATAGATTCTCACCCCTAAACCGCCTTTCGTCCCCGAAATCGGAGTTTCGTACACAGCTGACGAACAAAATTTTCGAGCTATCGCATAGTGGTCTGTCAGCCAAGCCCGCCAAGCCAACACTTTTAATAAATTACCAAACGAAGCAAAATGCATAAATATAATAAAATTCAAAAGAGTAATGGCTTCTTGGATTAAATCTAAATCATTCTACTCCATTGATGAGTTTCTAGAAAGTGACCTAGCAGATTTAAATTTCTGAAGACAAAAGTAAAGTATGCTCTGAAGTCAAACTTCCGGTTGACGTGTATGGTGGTCGTTTAGTACCTTGTCTCGATAATTTTTAAAAATTTTAGGTTTTTTTCTTAATGCTCGTCTTAAAATGCCTTTAATTTTTCATAATGTGTTTGCACTAAAGACCTAAACTCGGAAAAGAAAATCTCTTGCGCGAAGTGTAAATTACATTTGCATGTCACATGTTCAGGACTGTCTCGGCATGAAATAACTACTGTGAAGTCTCCGAATCGTAAAGGCTTTTCTATGTGACCCATGTTCACACTTTGGAAGTGAGATCACGGTGCTCAAGAATACTATCAAAGACGTAACGAAGAGATATGAGCTCTTCGAGAATAGATCCAACTCTGATCATAATGTCCCAATGGAGTCCATATGTGAAATGAACGAGCGGAGATTCCGCTCGAAAAATATCATTGTTCATGGAATTGAGGAACATGATTCACCGAAACCTGAGGAGCAGAATGCACATGATAAAGAAAAACTAACTGTGAGTATTGAAAAGGACGTAACAGGCCACTAAAAGTTGTATTCAGCAGTGAAGAGGACGCGACCACGGTATTTTTTTATTTTCTCAAAGCTAAGAAATTAAAAACAACATTGATATCGGCAACATCTCAATTACTAAGGACAAAACATTAGCGGAACGCAAATATCTGCGTAATTTGAACTTGGAAATGGACGAACGTACTAAGAAGTCATCTGAAAATTAAATATTTTTATGGTTTACCCAAAATTGTCAATTCGAGTCGAAAAAACTAGATAGGGCTACGGGAAGCCTCAATATTTACTATCAGAATGTGAGGGGTCTTAGGACCAAACTTAACGATTTTAGATTTTCTTTTCCACACTTATATTATGACTTTGTATTTTTAAACGAGACTTGGTTAAATGATAGCATTAGTTCTGTAGAATTTGGTCTGACTATAATGTATATAGAGTTGATCGTAACAGTTCCACCAGTTCTAAGATTAGTGGTGGTAGTGTTATGATTACGGTGCACAACAAATTTCATTCTATCCTTAAAATCAGTCTCATGCAACCTTGAACAGGTTATTGTTCATATAAGATTAGGTTCTTTGGATTTAATATTAGTCTGCATCTATATTCCTCTGGATTCGAGTGCTCATCTCTACGAAGAGCATTGTGATGAACTTGAAAGGTTGTACTGCACATTTCCTGAATCTAAATTTATAGTATGTGGCAATTTCAACTTGCCTGATGTAAAGGTTGGTGATGGTTTATTCAATTACTGTGAAAAAACTAAGATGTTGGATTCCATGACACTATTTAATTTAAGTCAAGTTAATAATGTAACCAGTTTCAATGAAAAGATTCTTGATTTAGTATTTACTAATATTAATGTGATATCATTGTCTGAGACTTGTGATTTCCTAATTAAACCAGACCCACATCATCCACCTTTGCATTGTTGGTTCAGTGTGGATTTCTGTGATAATACCATTGATAATAATATAAATTACCATAATTATAAGAAAGGTAACTATGATTGTATTAACGAATATTTATCTTCAGTTGACTGGAGCATTATGTCTAAGACATGTTAATAGTGCCTTGAAATATTTTTATGATGTAATATATAATGTTATAGACTCTTTAGTTCCCAAAGTGCAACAATATAAGAGGAACAGGTTTCCCAGTTGGTTTTCTAAAGACTTGATAAATTGTGTAATTGAGAAAAAGATTGCTCACAAAATTTACAAGGCAACCATTAGTATCAGACACTGTAGAACTTTTTCTGAATTGCGTAAAACTTTAACAAAGAATTGTTTCAAAGAGTACATTTATAAGATAGAAAACTCCCTACCGTCAAATATAAAAACCTTCTGGAACCATGTAAACTCAATGAGAAAAGGAAATGCTATTCCCTCATTTGTTAAGTTTAATACAGAAAGTGCATATTCTCCCATGGCTACAGCTGAATGTCTCTTCCGCTTCAGAAGATTAGAACCGTGCTCAATTCCTTAAACATAGGTCCAGGCCCTGACAAGGTTCCTCCATACTTCATCAAACAGAGTGCTTCCTCGCTTAGCTACCCTTTGTATGTTATTTTTAATCTTTCTTTATCTACTGAAACATTCCCTGATATATGGAAAAGTTGCTTTGTTGCCCCTATTTTTAAAAGTGGTGACAAGTCAGAAGTTAATAATTACAGTTTGTCTTCTCTCATGTTTTTCTAAAGTTTTTGAAAAATTGATTCTGCAGGTAACTATCCCATTATATAAAAGTATTATCATTCCTGAGCAACATGGCTTTTCCCACAATCATTCTACTATTAGCAATCTGTTAGTGCTCGAGGATTTTATATTTAATAATTTCAGTAGTGATCAGCAAGTGGATGTCATTTATATGGTTTTAAGCAAAGCTTTTGATCGAGTGAGCCATGCAGTTTTATTTAAAAAAAACTGGAAGCAGTTGGTTTCACTGGTTCTATATTATCTTGGTTCAAAAATTATTTATCAAATCGAACTCAATCTGTGAAAATACAAGATTCTCTTCTCCTATTACAGTTACGTCAGGGGTACCCCAGGGTCCCTTTCTTTTTAGTATATTTATCAATGACATTGGTGCTGATTTGTCCGGAGTGAATTTTCTCTTATTTGCAGACGATCTAAAAATGTATGCTACTGTAAAAAGCCATTTGGATTACCAGTACCTTCAAAATGGTATTGATGTTATCTTGGATTGGTGTGATAGAAATTTAAAGCAGTTAAATACTTCAAAATGTAACACAATTTCTTTTTATAGATATAAAAATCCTATTTTCTTTGATTATAAGATTGGTAATACAGTAATTTCTCATGTCTCATTTGTGAAGGATTTTGGGAATTTTATGCGATTCCTCTCTAAATGTTGTGACTCACCTCACTTTCATTAAGAAACAAGCACTCAAGATGTTAGGTTTTATAATTCGGAATACTTATCATTTCAAAAACATAAATTCATTGAAAATTTTATATTGTTCTTTAGTGCGACCTAAAATTGAATATGCTTCAACAGTGTGGTATCCATATTATAATGTACACATCAAAGAGATTGAAAAAATTCATCACAAATTCTTACATTTATTAATTTTAAGATGGGAAATTCAGCAAAAAATACTCTATGACTTCTTGTTACACAAACTTCATCTGCAAACTTTGTACCATAGACATATTACCATGGACCTAGTTCTACTTTATAACCTGTATAATAACGGCATCAGTTGCCCAGAATTATTATCATCTATTTACTTTCGTATACCTCAATACTGTACCAGATCAGATGATACATTTTTTGTTAAAGCGTACTCAACTAATTATAGGTATAATGCACCATTAACTAGTATGCAGAGACTTGGTAATTCTATTCTATCTCTTAATAACATCGATTTCTTCAACACCAGTATTAAACACATTAAATCCATCACTAATTTCACGAGCAGCTAATAATTGCTATACTCGTGATATTATGTTTTAGTAAATTCTTATCACATATTTTGTAATTGTACACTTTTGTTTAATGAATCCTAGTATTGTATTGCATTTTTATGCTTTTATGACTCTGTTACATCTAATTTTTAATTATTGTATACTCACTCAATGTAAATCATATTCATTTTTGTTGTAATGTATATTATCTTATTTACTTCACATTTTGTAAGTGGGGCTTCCCGTATAATAATATATGTAATGTAAGATTTGTGTGTAATGTTTTTTAATATTGTACAAGTGGTTCTCGACTTTCGTACATTAAACATTGACACCCCTGAACCACCTTTTGTACGCCGAATTCAGACTTTCATACGTCAGCGAAATGACGGACGAACATTTCGAGTTATCGTGTGGTGGTGCTGCCTGACAGTTAACAGTTTCTGGAGCGTCGTAATCTTTTTCTGTACAGCAGCATTTATTTGTGCAATTACTTAAATATTTTATTGCATTTTGCCCTATCTCTCTATATTATAAAATCGTAATGGTTATCATCATGGTCATGCGTAATGCTCTAATTTTGTGAATAACTCGATTAGAAATAAACTTAGAATCCTGAAATTTCTCAGGATTTCAGTGTTAATGAATCTTTACGTTATGACTAAAAATATTTTGAAATAGGTCACGGGTTTGACTCCAGAGGATGAATGTTGTTTCCCATAAGGTAACACATAAAAAACACCATTTTGGTTTGAAGTCTTTCATTCTTTTACTCTTTAAAATATCTTAAAATTAAGTTATCCACACGAAATTGCGCTAAAACACGCCAAAATGAAAGAGGATTCTTATTCTCACCGTAGAATACTCAATCTCATTCGATTTCGCTCATATTTTAAATTTATACTCGAGCTTTGGTAATTTTTTTAACGTTTCAATAATAAGATTTCATGGTTACCGGTATTGTTGTCCTCGGTAATTTCCCTGCATATGCACTTAAATAAAGGCTTAAAGATCGAAAATAAAATTAAACTTTCTTGAAATGAACGAAGATATGAATGAAGCGGCGAATCTTTAGCCTCAGTCAGTCGCTCATTGGACAAGCCGGTCAATTGTGTGTTCAATTGTGAAGGAAAAGAACAAAATTAAAGAACGTACGAAGTGCTGGAAATATATCGTCGACGATTGTATCTAAAAGGCCCCTGCTCAAAAAACTAAACATTTATACCATAATTAGAGATTTTATAATATTTTTTGGCTCTCTGGGAACAGAACCCCCATTATAACATGTAAGTCTAGTGTTCGACTTTCGTACACGTTTTCAGGAACACATTATGTACGAAAGTAGGGGACTGCCTGTATTTAAAAATTCAATCGGCCGCTGTTTTGAATAAAACGGGCAGAGATAAACAAAAACCACATATGAATTATTCCTGGGAGCCCTCCACAATCATACCAATTTGATTCAAATCAATACCAGGACTCTGGAAAATACATATAGTTTAATGTTTAAATCGGTCGCCAATTTGAATCAAGCAGATAGACGGACACTATAACCCCACGTTGACCTTTCCCTTAGTGTCCCCTACTATCGTGCCAAATTTGGTTGGAATCAGTTGAGAAATGTGGACGTGCATAAAGGAGCAGAGAGAAAATAGGCTGCCATTTTGAAACAGACGGACACTAAAACCACGCATTAACCTTCCCCTTGGTACTCCCTACAATTGTGCCAAATTTGGTCAGAATCCGTTAAGAAATGTGGGCGTGCATAAAGGAACACACAGACAGACAGATAGACTTACTAAAATATAGTGGTGGAGATGGATGAACGTGAACTTTAGAAAAATAGAATTTGTTTTCCTTCCATTAATTTTGTTTCTTTGTAAATTTTAAGTTATTTTATGTAAAACTAAGGCTTCGGAAACTCAATATTTTTAATATTTTCCACCCAAGACCATCAAATGAAACCATCTGCTACTTCCTGGGGGTGGCATATGCAGCTAATATTGGTGGAACTGGGACTGTGACCGGGACAGGAACAAACCTCACATTCATGGGCATTTTTGAAAGGTAACAAATTGAACGACTTAGTTCCCATTTACACGTTCCTGTTTTCGTGCCTGAAGACAGGTGCTTGGCTTACTTGCCAGGAACGAAAAAAGCCTGTCTGTTTACATGTTCCTATTTTCATGCCTGAAAGCAGGCACCTGGATGGCTAGTCTGCCTGAGGTAGTATATGTAGTAAGATGGATTCAGAAAGAAAAGCTGCCCTTTTGGCTGCTGCTGCACGTCACCTGTGTCATGTGGCAGTCCTCAGCCAATCGACGTGTTCTTGGCAGGCTTTTTGTAAATGAAACAATTAATGATCAGAAACGCTATTGCATTCTTGTATACAAAAATATATTATACACACCAATAATATGAAATTTTTTTTTTTTTCAAGGGACATTGTAGAAATTTGGGGTACAATCAAAAATATATTTATAGCATTTTTTTTATTTGCCCCAGAAATACTCTGAGATTGATAGATTTTTCATTTGAAGCTTATTATGACTCTTCCCCTTTATAATCACTAGAGCCCAGAAGTTCAGGCAAAATGCCATAAATGCCTTTTTTTGCCTATTTTCATGTTTTTTTCATATATGCCTTTTTTATTCAAAGATGCCTATTCTTTCCTATTTAACTCAATTTTTGCCAAATGTCATTCCTTTCTGCCAAATCTTTTAAATTTAGCCACTATACTGTTTTGCTTGACTCTTCAATGAGGGTTTTTACCCACCCTGGGTTTGGTATCATAAAAAATTCTGACCATTGGTCCAGATATGCCTTTATCTTAATTCGACCCTTCAGATTGAGAAAAAGAGAATGGGAGATAGAAGTGGAACAAGAGTAAGGAGGACTTAAAAAGAAGGCATTAACTTCATCTTTTCCTGAGAGAGAATGAGTTTTCGACCGGGTAGGTTCCACCTTCTTCATTCCTATTGGTTCCTTCATGGTCACGCTGTGGAAAGCTTTCTCTTATCTCTCTTTATAGTTCACTTTTGAGAAACCCATGGCTGCGGAAGGAAGTGGAAGAGTCTTTTGGCTTTCAAACAGTTCATAAGTTGTTTTAACAAATTATTTGTGTGGTGAACATTACTTGAAAAAGGGAGGAGACGTTGGTCAATTCACTGAAGGTGTTTAGAGAAATCGTGGAAGAAATATGCTGTGCTCCAGGTGAAAAGGGTGTAGTTGTGAAAAATAAGTGTGAAACAGTGTTGTGTGCCAATAAAGATTTGGAAAAAATGAAAATAATTGCGAAGATTCTTAAGGGGACAGTAATGCAGAAATTGAGACAAGTCCCGCAGATATGGATTGCTATAAATATGCCCCTGTCACTTCTGTGGAGGTAGAGAAATCCTTTTCATTTTTTAAAACACATCCTAACTGACAGAAGACAGAGTTTTTCATTTCAGAATTTAAAAAAACATCATTGTCTCGTGTAATAGTTCATAATTCGAAGACATTATTAATAGCGATTGCAATAATATTTTATTGAAATGTTATACCTACTCCATACAATAGTAATATTTGGGTTAAAATAAATGCCTTTTTAGTGCCTATTTTCCTGTTTTATTGTGCCATTTTGACATTTTATAGTGCCTGAACTTCCGGGCTGTAATAATCACTAATTAAAAGCATCATCAAAAAAATATATTCATTATAATTTAAGTTAATAATTACCTGTATAACTGGGTAATGATTATCACTCAAGGTGCATAAAAATTACTTCATAATAATATCATCATATATTTGAAAATCAGTCTGATTGTTCCCTTTACACATTTCTTTCATGTTACCCTTTGCAACATCAAGTCTCTTTCCTCAGGCCACTGGGGTCAATTTTGCTACATGGATGATTTTGAATGGCCCAGGGATGCTGATAAACATCTTCCTGGCTTGGATTTGGCTGCAAGTGCTCTATATGAAGTTATTCAGGTATATATTTGTTAACTTTATAATTTTTCAATCACCGTAATAATATTATTAATTATACATATATGTAGTTTAATATATTGTTACTAAAATGTTTTCTTCTAAAATATTTGAAAAATATAACGTGCTTTCCATAATTCCTCTTTGAGAAGAAATTTCATTAACATTTAAAACAACCTATAAATAATTTAACATAAAAATATAAAATACCTAAATTTAAAGAATTTAATATACTGTTGCCTTTCAAACAAACCCGAATTATATAAGAATACTCACTATTTAGAAATATTTTTAGCATCAAAAAGAGTGCATGAAGTCTACATGATGACATCTGTTACTTTATCATTACTCTATTAAATCATTTGCCAATAGAGGAGGAATAGATACCGGTGGACCTGAAGCTTCAAAGAAAGTTAAAGATTTGATCCAGAACAAATACGATGAGCTGGGACCCATGACTTTCCATGAAGGCAGCGTTCTCACCCTTTTCATCATTCTGGTGCTTCTTTGGTTCTTCAGATCTCCTCAATTCATTACTGGCTGGGCAGATTTAATACCAGGCGTGTAAGTTGGATAAAATGACAAATACTAAAAATATACATTTGCATATATTTTCAGTAATATATTACATTTTCTGACATTAAGCTTGACATACTTTTCTTAACAATAAACATTTAATTAATAGATGTAAGTTATTAACATGAAATTTTCATTGGAAATCTAAAACGACCATTTGACTATCTCATGCCTTAATTTTGATTAATATTATATACCGTAATATGCTCGTGTATAGGTCGATAGCAACTTTCGTAATAAAAACTTTTACTTTTTGAATATCTTGTGTGTATGTTGATATCATTTTTCCAGGTTAGTTGAATGAAATTTTTGTATCCATTATGTGTTGACCCATTTAGTTCCATGTGAAGAATGCAAAAGGACAATTTGTTGCATCTCTATAATTCTTTGAATATCAAACTGTTTTGATTAGTTCTAACCCTTCTTCATCCTGATCAATACTTCAGTATTTCTCACTTATACAGTCCACGGTATTATCAGCTTCCAATCTTTTTACACTCGCTTTTATCCAAGTCCATGTTTCGACTCTGTAGAGTAAGACTGATTACACATAGCAATTGACCATTCACCAGTGTAAGTCAAGCTTTATATTTTTATTACAAAATGTGCCTTTTATTTTTATAAAACTACTTCTGGCATATTCTAGCTTTTATTTCTTTTTCTGGATCCCATTCTTCATTGAACACACCTCCCAGATACGTAAATTGCTTCAGTCTTTCTATCTTTTGATTGTTCAACTTCAAGTCTATATTGTATTTTGTCATTGAACTACTTACTATCATAAACTTTGTTTTATTAATATTAATTTTAAGTTCCACTTTCACACTTTTTCACTCACTTTCTTTGATAATGTTTGTAGATTTTCTGCATTCTCTGCAACTAATATGACATAGTCTGCATATCTGATATTATTGATAATTCTGCCATTGACTACAATGCCTTCTCTTTTGCTTGCCAAAGCTTTTTGGAAAATTATTTCCATGTACACATTGAACAATGTTGGTGACAGTATACAGTCTTGTCAAACTCCTCGATTTATGTTAATGTTATTAACAGTTTAGCAGCTTAAGTTTCAGAAAGAGAAATGTAACAACTACGTTGATTATACAGGTAACCCCGCTTAACGCGCCCCCGACCAACGCGGATTCGTTATAACGCGGATTTCATTTTGAAAAACATTTTTTTAAAGAAATATATATAAATTTATATCTATACACATATAAATGGATATCTACAATTTTTGACAATTACAATGTTAATTTACCATATCATTAAAATCTATACTACTTATATATTAAAGATAATTCTCTTTTTCTGTGTGTTTGCACAGATATAGCAAATGCGGTACATCACACTTTTCATTTGCATTTTAAATCACTTAGATTTGCGATACGATTGCGAAACTTGCACCAAACAACGCCTAAAAGAACAGATATTCATTTTCCTGTCATCGCTTTTCGAATACGCGTCTAATCATTCCACAAAATCTTTATTAACACGAACATTTGGCAAAATTTTAGAAGAAAAATTTCATCGTCAAGGCGATGGTTTTGTTGCTGATCTGGCAAAAATAAGTCTGTATCAAAAGCAATGACATGAAATTTGATATTGTATTTGAAATCAATTGTGAGAACTATTCTTATCTATTTTGAATGCATTTTAATCGGAAGGATAGTAATGAAGACTTACTTTGAACTAAACGTTTTTTACTGCATTACCATTTCCAAGGCGTAGAATAAATGCGAACGAACATACGACTGCTAATATTATAATTAGCTTTTTGTTTTGTTTACCTTGACAAATAAATAAATAATGAAATATAAATTGCAGAAAACCGAACACATGAGACTGCTGATTTGATACGCAGAACTGTGCTCTTTTCCCATTGGCTCTTGCCTCCCTTCCATGTACGAGTCGAGTTATATACAGACAGATTCTATGGAATAAGCAGAAAAAAGCTATGCAGACGGCTCTGGACCTTTTTTTAATAAAACATAATAGGTGTGTGGCGGTATTTTCAAATTACGTAATTTTACCGCTAAAAATGTTTTTTTTTGTTTACTTTGTAATTTTATCGTTTAATAAATTGTTCTAAAACTCCGATATAAATATGTTTTACATCGAATGTGGGTCCAAAATACCATTTGTGAAGTTATTTCCATCTGGGCTCATAAATTTTAGGATCCCCTGGCAAACACGGATTTTCACAACGCAGAGACCTCCGGAACACATCCCCCGCATTAAGTAATTATCATTCACAAAAATAATTTTAGTTGAAGGAAATAATTCTAGTTTAAAAAAATAATTAATAGTCTACTAAATTAATCACTTATTATTTTAGTGAGAATAAATGTTTCTTTTAACGAATTAAAACAATTTTTATTCCATATATACTTCAGCTATCCTAAATTAATCTGTGATGCTTAGAGGTGAGTGTTGCCTCTCGGCCAATTGCAGATGAGGTGTTTCGTTGTTTACGTATTATGGTGTTTACATACTGCACCTCTGTCTTGCTGTCAGTTGTTTGTCTTGCCAACATCACATTACTGAATGTTATGTTAATGAAAATTGCTTAATTATTTGCTAAACATCAGAGATCAACTTAGGATCACCAAATTATATAGTAATTTTATTCTTTCGTATTTAAGTATTCGATAGTTTAAATGCAATAGTTTAAAGTTCCTTCAAATTTTAACAACCGTAGGGTAAATAACGTCATGGGTTTTAACCTATCACATATATTACTCCTGTATAAGTCGACCCCAGATTTTTTCGCTAACAATTTTGTCTTGAAAATTTGACTATACTCAAGTATATACGGTATATATATGTAAAAAATACTGTAAGGATTATTATATGTTTTAAATGAAGTGCGTTAATGTTTCCATTTAAATGTTTTTTACATTTTTATGCCTGTATTAGTTAAATTAACCTTTGATATCCATAGATATACATTCACTTGTTATAACTTTTACAACTTAAAAATAAGCTCTAAAATTTTTTATATGGATTCTGTGTAATGATATCTAATGTTTTAATTTATTGCAGCAAAATTAAAGATGCAACACCTGCAATGGTGATAGTTTTTCTCATGTATGTCCTTCCAGCAGATCTTAACTTCTTGTCATGGATATTTAATAAGGGTAAGACCAATTTGGGATATTTTCTTCCTAAAATATACTCATCTGCATCTAATTTTAATAAATGTTATCACAGGTAATGATATTACATCTGAATTGCTAACGGGTTAGTTTTTTAACTCTATTTGGAGTATGAGAGGAATTATAACCAGGAATGAAACTTGTTTATTCCACTTGCTGAGCGGATTGGATTCCTGGCACTGGCATAATTTTTGTAACAATATCTAATTTCTCCCTTACTCCAGCTTACGCATACATCATAAAGATCCATGATTCACTTTTTCCATCAGTATGTGGAGTAAATAAAATTTAAGCTATGAAATTGTATGCTAATGTGTTATGTTACATTTTAAAGTATTATTAATATGGTATATTTAGATGAATGACTATACCCTATCAAGTATTATATAATTTCAGGAAGAAGACCACACAAAGCCAGCCCATCACTACTGACATGGAAAGTATTGCACGAAAGGCTTCCATGGGGTCTAGTCCTATTGCTTGGTGAGGATTTTTCATTTATAAAATTAATGAACTCACCATTTTCATCTATGAATTACCCTGAAAATAATGAATCAGTCATTTTATACTAAGCAATTAGGGTGACCACATATGGTTGACGATTTTAAGGGACAGACCCTTCAAAAAAATGGGACTATGAACAATTTTACGGGACTTTTTTAACTTTGAAATTAAGTAATAAAAACTATTCTTTGAAAGTATATAAGAAAAAATTATTTTTTTACAAGCAGACCTACACAAGATAAACGCCTAGCAAATAAAAACAATACAATTATTCTTGAAAAATAAAACTAAATTGCACACAATACTAAGAACATATTCACAAAGAATAGTTTTCGTCACAGTAAGAAATAAACAATATTTCTCATAAGTTTTTTGCACTTCAGAAGATCTCCCTTAGTAAGAACATAATTATAAAAGTCTTTACAAGAAAGATAGTTACTTTTCACCTGCAGCTCTGCTTTTACTGCACTTATGTAATATCTGTTCCTATTGTCATTCCATTTATTACGACATAAAGAAAATATTCTTTCCACAATAGCTTTAGAACCTGGTACTGACTTAATAATTTTCATCAGCTTACAAAATTATTTTTTTGCAAGATTTTAATATCGCATTCCATTTATCTATGAGAGATGAAATCTCATTTGTAACTTTTCTTAAAATTGGGTTCATTTCTGTAAACTCTTCATAGATTACATTCATTAAGTGCTCGAAATGGAAAATATTAGGAAACGGAACGCTCGGGAATAAAATATTATAATTTGGAACTAATTGGCTGTATACTTGATTCATGTGCAGTCTAGGTTCGTTCTGGCTCATTCCGAGCACTGCATTTATTACATTAAAATACAGGACATGTGGTTACCCTAATTGTATCTGAAATCAATATACAGTAAGTCCTCGGTTTACGCGATAGATGCATTCCTAAAAACCATAGCGTATATTGAAATTGCATAAATCGAACCCCATTTTCCCATATACCTAATGTATTATAGAGGGGATAAGTGTTTCACTGACGAATTTTGGGAACAAATATAAACACGAAGAACTTTAAATGCCCCAAACTAAATCCGGCCGTGAGTGAGGCTTAAGGAAACGTGTTTTTGTGCCCAGTCTTCAATACAAACACCCAACAACCTCTCCATATTATCCATCACTTGATCACTACTTTTATTTCTTCTATAGCACTTAATGGTGTCACATTTTGAGCACATTCACAAATTTTCTTTTCATTAATTTTAATTGTTCTTACAATTGAATCAGGTAAGCCGAGCACCCTTGCAATTTCACTTGGCCATTCACCAGCATCATGACATCTTAACACTTCTAATTTAACTTTTAAATTAACACTTTTCTTTGGCGAAGAGGCAAAAACTCTATTTTATGAACGTTTTCCACTCATATTGAGAGGGGTCAGTAAATTTGAACAATTACAAAAGTTCAAATAATGTTCAACACGGTTTTCTTGGCAGCAAAACCAACTAAGCAGAACATGCTCACACGAGTCGTATTAACATGACGAGAAATATTCTTGTCGAGAAATCCGATCGGCATTTCCATGTACCAAATCACGTTATAGCAAATTCCACTCGTGTAAATCGAATTATGTTCCTTATTTTGTAGATCACGTATAAGCGAATTCACGTAAATCAAGTTCGCATATAATGAGGACCTACTGTATCTATTTTCATAAAAGAATACGGGACAAAGTGCGTCCCGTATTGATTTCGCACAGGATTTGGGACATTTGAGGAAAAATTGGCCAAAAAACGAGACGTCCAGTAAAATATGGGACATGTGGTCACCTTATAAGCAATATACATGTTTTCTTTGAATCAAAATTGAGAAGTAAAAATATAAACAACCTTTTCCAGTAACAGCCAAGAAATATTACAGCCAAATTTCAAGAAACTGTTACTTTGCTCACACTGACAAGATGTGAATTGACATCAGGCTAAATAATGAATAATAAAGAGTAAATAATTTTAATCAATAGAACAAGAAATGGAAAAATACTATGAGAGGGCAATAAATAATATAATAAAGAAATTTTTCTAAAACAGTAATTGAAGATTCTTCCTTAAGCACAGAACCACACAATATGAAAAAAATACTTTTCCAAAGGTGGAGGCTTTGCCATGGCAAAAGCATGCAAGGAATCTGGTCTTTCATCGTGGATTGGGCAGCAGCTGATTGTCCTGAATGTCTTACCTCCTTGGGTGCTAGTAGTTGTCATATGCTTTCTCACAACCTACTGTACTGAGGTCACCTCTAACACAGCTGTAGCAAATATCTTCCTTCCGGTTCTTGGAGAAATGGTAATATACTACTATAATGAATATACTAGTAGGCAATAAATGAGTTTTGGAATTTGATATTACAAAATAGTTGTATCTGTCAGAAAGTCACAAATCCTCCTAACATAAATGTATTCTGGGTATACTAAGTGATTCCATCTCTTATATAACTTATGATTAACTGTATCATATGCTCAGCTACATGCATAGCTTCATTTGTGACTCACTAATATGGGGAAAATTACAAAAAATATCATGAATGAATTGATGAAAGGAAAACTATGGAGGATGCTAATAAATAGGGAAGGAGACTACGGCAAAGATAACTTATAGCTAAAAAATAATAGATCCAAACCATACAAGTGAGGACTTATAAAAGACCAAAATGTTAGATACATATTTCAAGAGCCAAGCTCTCATCATCAGTGTCCGATTTCAACATCAGCTGCTGATAATGAGAGCTTGGCTCTCGAGATACGTATCCAGCATTTTGGTCTTTTATAAGTCCTCATTTGTATGGTTTGGAGCTATTATTTCTAACTATAAAATGTATGTGTTGTTAGAATGTAATCATAAGTTTTGATTCAAAAGTATTATAAATCTAAATTTTAAAACTAAAAATAAAGAACATGAGTTCAATTACTATAGAAAAAATATTCCTTCAAAATTTTACATCCACACAATATTATTCAGTGAAAAATGAATTCTTCTTGTAGGAAAATAAAACTAAGTAAGCTACCTTTTCTATCAATTTCAGTCTAAGGCCATTCATCAACATCCTCTATATTTGATGATGCCAGCAACTTTGTGTTGTTCGTATGCTTTCATGCTGCCTGTTGCAACACCTCCCAATGCCATTGTTGTGGCAGCATCAAAAATGAGAGCCGTAGATATGGTGAGATGAACTGTTTAATATATATATATATATATATATATATATATATATATATATATATCAAACAACATATACAAAAGGGAAACATAGACTGTAATTAATTATGATATTTTAAAATGTGCTTTGTGGTGCAAGCCGCATTTTAAACTGCTCTCTTTCTGAGGTATAAATTACATTGCAAATAGATGTGTTGCATTAATCATTTTACCAATTTAATTTCTGTAAAAATTGATTGTTAAAGACAGAATGAGAGTGTGAAATGAAAGTAACACAAGCACTTTTGAATTAAATCATCTTCAAGCATGTTACTGATAAAAATTTATATAATATTCTAATAAATGATATTTGTCAAATTTCAAGCAATCTCAGTGCTACACCTTGCTCAAAAATACAAGGGTGTGAAAATTGCACTTTGCACTTACTGCGATATATATATAGGTAGGTAAGCAGGCCCACACCGGGAATATTTTCCACCAGGGAGAAGGCAGTTTATGCCTCCCCTTACGGACTTATAAAAATATCCTTTTCGATTTTTAGATTAAAAGTGTTATTTAATTTAAGAAATAAATTGTGAAAAACACAAAATTAAGTAAGATTCTTGCCTCCACCCATGAATTGCTGCCCCTAATATTTTGCCACCCTGGTGTGATGCACCCATAGGCTGGCACGGCCCTTTAGGTAAGTTTTAAGACATCACAAATAATGTCTAATAACTCAAGTACGGTTGCATGTATTTTAGCCATTCTTTCAATTTTAAAGAGTGCCACTAATATAGACTCTTATGTATAATCACTGTGCAAAATAACGACCCGAGTTCAATTCCAAGGACGTTTAATTCTCCCAATTGGATAACATGGGCGGGACCTTCGAATTTTTATCTCCTAAACCATAATACGTAATTATATGGTCTCACTGACTTTTTTATCATAAATGTTGTCCTCAATCAGACTAAATTTATTAATCGATACCTTACAGATCATATAAGGGCAAGAGAGAGTAAAACATAGATTTTTTATTGTTGTATTGATGAAAATGGCATCTCTTGTGTGTGGCACCGCAAATGGCAATGGCACATACCGAACTACATCCTACTGTCACCCCTCAAAAATTATTCCGACTCTTGAGTTTTTGCGAATGTTTGGAGTCGAAGAAAAGACCGTAAAATTTTTAATTGGCAGTAAAATCATTGATTCAAAGCGTTAGGTTAAGTTGGTGTTTCATCTTGACTCTATACAATTCCTAAAAGTTGTTTAAGTTAAAAAAATTGTTTTTATATATGCTTGTTTAAATTTTCATTTACTAGCTGAAATAGCTGGCATTGACTGAGTAAATCCAATATACTTTATGTATGACAACTCCCTAGCTCTTATCTGTTAAGCACTAGTTAGAAAAACTTTTCAGAAAAAGTACAATTGCCATATATTTCCTGTTTGATCTATTATCTTGGCATTGCCCTCTTTTGTTTTCAATGTTTAAACCAAATTATTCCAGTTACTTCCTCTCATATATTACCTGTAGCAATATCATTCATATGAATGGATTCCATAAAATGTTCTTCAATTGCTGTTTTATCTATTAATTACTATTCTATTGTGATATCATGTCCCTTGTAAGTTAGGTACTCCTTACAGCTAGTACACAGAGTGCAATCAAGGATAATGAAAAATTAGGTTTTATATTTTCTATTATAACTTCTTTTTAATCCTTTACAATTGTTCCTTCAACACACCATCGTACATATTCAGCTAGAAATTCAAAAATATTTTAAAGAGTTCTATAACTTCTCAGATCAAGTTGCTCAAAAGATCAATTAAATTACATTTTAAGTAAAAATTTCTTTTAAGAACATTAATCCAATGCTCTGTTATCAGTTATAAATGGAGTAGTAATGCTATAGTTATTGTTTACAGGTTCAAGTAATTTGCTGATAATTTCTGTGTTCTATACAATTTTCATACCTTTTAAAAATCCAAGAAGAATGTATCCAATCATATAATCCATTTGTAGATAGATCAGATGGTTTTTACTCCATAATTTACAACAAAAACAAAAAATGTTGCTCTTTGTTATAAACTAAGCAACTCTTATTAGGGTGCATTAAGTTGACCTTCACAGTGATAAAACATATTAAAAAATACTAGGATCAACTTATTTGCTGAGTATAAAAATGAAAACCTTGAATTTTAGGCAATTGATATAGAATCGTAGTTGAATACTGTGACACAGGTGATTGCCATATTGAATCAGCTACTTTAGTGTTTACAATTTATTTAGCAAACATTTTTTATGATTAATAATAATCAATTTATATACCTATCTAATTGTACTGTTGAAAATGGGAATGTAGAAAACTGATAAAATAGATAACCTAAAAGTGTCATTTACCTATATCTAATCATCATAATCATAAGTAGTCTGTCCATAGACAGGTCCATGATTATTCATGGTTAAACTTGGTTCTCCATATACTCCTATTTTCCACAGTCTTCTTCGTGTCTTGATAGCTCTATTTCCCTTTTAAGTCGCCTAACAGCTGAAACCTTTTCCTACCTCTTTCTCTTTTTCCATCCAGTTTTCCTTCTAACACTTCTTTAATCATACTCTCTCTCCTCAGGTAATTATATCTAAATTAAACTTTAATCTACAAACATAAATCATTTTCCAGTAGTAACAATAAGTTTTATGGAACAGTTAAACTTTTCCTTGTTCCTTTAGCAAAACAGATCTAACCCATGAGGTTACTTGCCATCAAAGCTATTCTTAAAAGCAATCCATTACATTTAGAACATAATTTTATATTTTCCAGTAAGTATATGTCGTAAATGAAATCATTAATCATATATGTTATAACTAAGATAATTCATTGTAGATATTCATTCAAAAGAATGGAAAATGATAACTTAAAAATATAAAATTATATTATATTTTTAAACGTTTTTAATATTTTTTTATTATTACAGATGAAAGCAGGGATTGTTATGAACATTTTGTGTGTTACAATGCTCACCATCCTGTTCAATACTTTGGGCCAGCTTGTATTTGACATGTCTACATTTCCTGAATGGGCAAAAACTGATAACAGCACAGGGAATATAGCTCCATCCTTATAGGTGATGAAAAACAAGCATTTGAGATTTAAAATGCTCCACAGCAAACATGCTCCAATACAGAGTGATAAACAAAGTCTTATTGTTGAATTATTTATATGAACTACATTGATCCTGTGATCTTTCTGATATGATGCTGAGTGCATTAGTGAGCATCAATTGCTGCGTTTAAAGTAGCACTTGTATAAAGACTGGATTTTAAGTATTCATGGTATTATATGTTCTAATTTGTCCATAGCAAAAGAAATTGGTGATTATAACTGGTTAAATCAAAGAATGTGTAAAAAAGACTATATATAGGTGAATATTTCTTGTTATAATAAGAAAGAGGATGTGCTCTCTGTTAAAAGGAAATTAGTAGCATGAAATTTCATTATATACAGGGCCGTCGTGTGAGGTGACTTTTGTGGCACTTGTTTATGAGTATCACTGCCAATTAGCACCTGTATGTCATGAACTGGGATGGCATTTTGCCCTTATGCATCAGAGGGCAAATTTCCACGCATTGGCCCTGATTATATATAATCACATGTGGAAAATTGTCTGACATTCCAGTAGGCTCACTGAAGAAAAACTTGTTTTAGAATTGTTGTATGAAAAGAAATATTTCATTTATAATTTAACCATACAGTAACGAGTATATCAACAATGAAAAAATATAACAAACCTCAAAAGCAAATTTTAATATTATAATGAATTTGTATGTTTAGATCAGGAGTGGGGAACCTATGGCCCGCAGGCCACATTCGGCCCACGAGAGCATTTTGTGTGACCCGCAAAGTGATGAAAAAGTAACCCATAAAATTTAACACACAACATATTTTTCGATTCAATTTTTAATAATAAAGCATTATATAGTAATTTCAACCCTAAAAACCTCAGAAGTGATTTTTACTTATATGATATCCCAGAATCTCTGGGTAACTTCTAAGTTAAACTCTAATCCATTCTGTCAAAGTATTGGCAACTTCCAATGCAGCCCCCTAAGAATTCACTGCTGTCAATGCAGTCCACTATGTAGAAAAGGTTTCCCACCTCTGGTTTAGATGATCGAAATGAAAATTATAAGAAGCATTATGTATTACTGCAGAAGGAAAAACAAAGAAGTATATTGTTTAAATCTAGTAGAAAAACATTTTTATTTAAATATTTCAAAAGTTTTACTACATAGATATTGACCGAAATGAAAACAAAGTTCTTAAATTAATGTAAATAGTACTGTTATAAAAATGTTTAAGAATTCTAATGTACATCAAACATAGTGTAAAGTAAAAAATTGCATTTCTATCGCCATTAATTTTCTTTTAAAAAGGAAATTGTAAAAATGTTGATGTTGCTGACTATATTGAATCATTCATTTTTCTTAGTGATTGTCAATATGGTTTATGATAATCTAGTATTGAAATGTATAAAATTATTGTTAATAAAATAATAACGTATTTTCCTATGACACATTTTTAGATAATTTTTCATTTATTTTTTATTTTTGGACCAGTTCGAAGAGGAAAAAATAAATTCGCACTTTAATAAGTTGACATCTACAGCAGCGGAAAATTAGAAAAAAAACAAAAAAGTGTTGGGATTCCATGTAGGTGTGTTCTCTCCATGGTTCCCTCAAAGCTGCATAGCCACGCAGCAGTTTTTGAAGTGCCACGCACTAAATTTTTCAACCGCCACGATTGTGTGTATCTTAGAATATGTCGGAACAGGGCCGCATCAACCCTGGTGCACATACATGCACTATGGTCATGTAGGAGTGCATAGCGATATTCATTCTGCCCATGTATGAAAAAAATTAAAGTGAACTATGGTTCTCTCCCGGGTTAAAGGAGCATCAGCGGCTCACGATGAATTCGGCGAATACAGATACCAGATGCAGCCTTATTCCAGCATAAAGTGTAGGTAGTAACTGATAGTAAATTTTTAATGACTGAACTGCTTTTTTTGAGTAACAATAATAAACTTAAAACTCAATTAAAAGATATAGCTTTAATATTATAAAAATATTACACCATCTCAATGTTGAAGATGCACCAACGGCAGTATAAACCGAGCATTTAAACTCTAAACGTTTCTTGGTCGTGTAGATACACGTAAACTTTATAGAATTCTTCGTCTTTTGCGAGTATAAATGTAGACACAAGCATGTTGCAGTAAATTTACTTTTGAAACTCATAATTTTTAAAACTTGGTCAGAAATCTTCATGTATGATGAGCTGTCTCTTTTTTTACTGACATTTTGGAAAAAAAGGTGTGTGGGGTTCACATATGCAACATATTATTTAATTTCACCACCATAGAGATTGATCACGATCACTAGGTATAGTTCATTTCAATAGTATCATTAGCAGCTGACATCAATCGAATTATAGGAAACTTTATTTAGTGGGTCAAGCTCTCCAAGAATAACAGTTTTTTATTGATTGAAATTAAAACATCTGTCACAATTGATTGCTCAAGAAGAATAGCATGGACTCTAAACAGTATTTATATATATTTTTATTATTTTTTATTTCTGTTAACACTTGGATTGTACATGACTGATTTTGTGTGAAAACAGTTTCATGAGGAGTATTTTTAAGTGAAAAAGTTGAGGTCGACTTATACAGCAAACATATGCCTAATCATGTATTTTCATTCAAAAAAGCAGGGTTCGACTTATATGCCGGAACATATGGTATATTATAACTATCAAATAACCCGTGAAAGATCACAGAAACAAATTCAAGTAAAATATGTAGACAAAATTAATGACTTTTTTCCTGTAATACTTTTTATTAAATTAATATTTCCTTATGAACTATATTAGGAGTGTAGGTTGTATTTAAATGGTGAAGCATTTGTCCTTGAACTCCGGCAACTGACAATATTTTTATTTTCGTGTTTTCTTTTGGAGTGTATCTTGTTAATCTTACATAAAGTTGGCCACAGTGGCGTAGCCAGCATTTGACCAAGGGGAGGGATTCAGGTTCAGAGGAATGTACCGGACGGGGGGTTACACCGCCACGGCACGCCGGAGGCAAAACATTTGTACTTTATTTAATGATTTACACACGTGTTCCGTAAATCCCTATATAGATTTTTTTGTTAAAAATTAATAAATTGTGTTGCCTCACCAAAATTAAAAATTTTCTTAAAATATAATGAAATTCGTGGGATTTATAATTAATAAATGGGTTATCGCCAATGTCATCGAAGCGTGTGGAGATCGGTTCCTTGTTCTTTAATAAAATGTGGCGTTTATTCAGAATGCCACAGTACATATTGTATTATTATATTTTCAAGGGCAAAAATGCAAGTTACATGCTGGAATAGGGACTCTAAGAACCAAACCCCATTTTTTCCATATTCGCATTTACTTACCATTCACAAATTTGCCATTCGCGAGGGTTTTCAGGAACCTAACCCTCGCAAATGGCGAGGGACTACTGTACATTCTTTTCCTATCATAACTGCATTTTATACAACGTTAGTAACAAAGACGTAGCTAGGAATATTGGTGCCTATGGCTAAGTTATCAAAATTTGCCTTTTTATAACACAAGTATTTCTAGAGTAGCATTTATGTATTATTTCTAAAAATGATCAAGCGAATTACCTTAGAATGTATAATGTATGATTAAAATATAAAATATCTTGTATGCTTGGTTGATGTAACGTCAGTAATAAATATAAACTTTAGCTATAAAAATTAATTTATGTAAATTTTCATCTTAAGGATTCTGGAAAATAGGTACTAACAATAAGTCACATTGTCATTTATCCTAGACATTAAAATTTTTAGTTTAAAAACTCATCGCTACAAATACTGTTATTAAAATATGAAATATAAAATTCTATATAATGTTACTAGATGCATTAAATTTTATAACTGCCACTCAGGGCCGTCGCGCCAAAAATTGCTGTCTGAGGAAAATGTATTTTATGCTGCCCTTTTGCACAGTAACAGCATTTATATTTTTTAGACCCATTGAATTTTCTTAATTCTGAAAAATCTTGATATATTTCAAAAGAGAAACCTTTGGCCTTTACTTTTTCAGCTCCATTCTACAATTTAGTTCATATAATGTACATTAATTTTTGCGTTTATATTTTCATGCAAGTAACAAAAAGTGGAACGTCTGCATAAAAACCCCATATAATTCTGAGACGAATCTTATCTCGGCACAAAAGGAAGGAGCCATCGTCCACACATATCTTATGTCAGTTACAATGAAATGCCTTAAAGAAATTTACGATGTTTATCTCTTGACCGAGAGTGAGTCCGAGATGCGAGGGAAAGATTCTCGCATTCAAGTTGCATAGAAAACCCTCTCCTGTCGCCATATCTCCAGTTCTAATGAACAAAATGCAACAATTTTGTGTGAATGACTTCTGTAATGTTTATGAATAATGATTTTATAACTATAACTTCTATATTAATAATGAGCTGTCTTTAAAAAAATCAGAAACGCAACATTTTCTTGAAAATTTCCAGTCGAAACGTCAAAAAATTGATCTGTGGTAAACTTTTCCCCTATTTGTTTTAGAGAGGTACACCCAGCGGATGAAATGTTTAGAAATGTTCACATGTTTCTTTGAATAAGATTGCATATCAATAGATTCAATAGTGTTCACAATACTGTAAGCTATATGAATACCGGGAACTCACCGATCTTGACCAATGGTGGACCTTAGGTAGTTTTTCTATTTGAAAATTAATTACTATTATTTAATTTATATTATGATTAAAATTCCACATTTCTACGATGATTATTAGTATTTTAGAACTCCTCTGTTTCCTACAAAATACGATATCATATATACCAATTTTCTGATAAAAATGCTGCCATTATATTGATGAGTGATTACGTACCTAGATGTAAAGATTATCCAGGAAGAAGATGTCAGTGTTACTGGCTGAAACAGTGGTAAGGATGCACTTAGGAACCATCTGCAGAAACTGAGTGTAACCGTAAAACTACACTCAGACAGGCTGCCCTACATTAGACAATACCTGCAGATGTACTTTTTGGAGAGTTATCTTCTAACATGACCGAGTCCGGTGATCCCATAATTCTGACTGGGAACTAAGATGCAGCAAGCGAAGAAAGGGAAAGGAAACTCTAATCTAAACATCCCAACGTCACAGAGAGATATTTAAAAAATTCAAATTATTTTTTTTAATGCTCCGAGTGAAAAATCATGTACGCTTAGTTGATGTTGAAGTGGTGAACGACAATGTATGGGCACCCTTTTCTTTTTCGCAAATCCGCAATGGCAGTTGATTTTTGTCTCAATATGCATCTGAAAATGTCGCCCCAAGTTAAACGCCGCCTGAGTGTACAGTAGACAAAAATAATCCATAAATAGCAAAAATAAAGCAAGAATCAGCGTTCCATAATAATTTCACACCCAAGGTTGTGCGTGCTTCAAGTGCGGCACTTGTTTCACTTTGAAGTATAGATGATCAGCTCACTGTTTTTGTCTCATATTTACACAGCATTCTTTGTTACTATTTCGTTAATTATTTTTACTAATAAGTTCAATTTTTTCACTGGATGTCATAGTTGTAATAAAAACAGGCAAAAAATAATAATAACAAACAATTTTTCGATTTTCTCATGGGGGGTTTGAACTTGGCTATGCCTCTGGTTGGCCAAGTGAAAAAACTGATTGAGGCAAGAAAAGACCTACTTTCTCAAATGTTTGGCCTTGCAATTTGTAATAACAAATGCTGGTATAATTGGGAACTGGCGTCTTTTGAGAATAAAAGGAAGAAGAGAATCGCTGGGTGTTAGATCTATTCGTGGAATGAAGACTGTCTCCTTTATTTGTGCCAGTTAGTACCTCTGCATCAAAATGGATGAATTATTTTCAGTCTCGTTCCATTGCATAAACCCTTTCTTGGATTCATATTTCTTATAAGCATAATTATTGTTCCCATTTTTAAATTTAACACGTGGTGGCATCCCAGATGGTGTCAGGGAGTTTAGAAATTCTGTAGTATAATTGTTGTAGTTTTCTTCTTCATCAGTTACCATTTGATCAGCTCTTTTGTATTTTTTAAATTCACCAGGTATAAGGTCAATTATGTCATTATTAAGCTTAAGCACAACATCGTTAGTAGGTGTTAATTTGATTTTTTTTGCTAATCATGCATTGTTGTAATCAATGTGATCTCCATATATGGCTTTGACTATTGATTCATCTTCAATCATTGTCCTGGGTATTTCAACAATTGTTGGACCCAATCCATCGTTGTTGGTTAGAGTTCCATTTCTTACACTTAATAACCATCCATTATATTTTATTTCATTTGCACCTGTTCTCATGTTTTTGTTTAAGGATACTGTAGTAAAGTTTTGCCAAAAAATACTACTTTTTAAGCAAGATTCTATAACTTGGGCTTTAGTTCCTTTTGGTACAATTAGGATTGTTTGACGGAAATCTCCACCAAGAAGCAATACTTTTCCAAGAAGATGATGCCATTATTTCTCTTAATAATATATCATTGCACCGAAGTCCATGATTTCTTTAATAATTCTATCTAATATTAACATCACTTGTTGATTGCATTCAGCATTTGCTGATAAATTGAGTTTCAGATGTTGCTTGTACCGAGTCCAACACATATAATTGTGCAAATTCATGTGTTTGACCATCAGGGGGATGTAAATTTGATGTTTTGTGATAAATCTATCCATGAATTCAGAAACAATATGGTCCATTACCAGATATATCCTCCTAATGATGCAAAGGCCAAACTGCTATTGAATGATTCAATATGTTCATGAAAATTTGAGTAATGAGGATTTGTTGGATTTGTCATAACATCCTTTAAAAATTCTGGAAATTCTCTTCTTGCTGATAATTTCCCTTTTCCTTTGTGACAACAATTATTGAATTTACCATCAGCAGGTTTTTCTGCTTTGAAGTTGATATAATTGCAAAATTAGCAGAGTACATTCATAGGACCACAAAAATGCTGGTCAATTTGTGACTTGACAGATGATAAAATATTTGTATGATTTAATATTACCAAATTTTGCTATCTCTTCTGTCAGCATGCCTTTCACACTCTATTTGTCTTTGTCTGCTAATTTCTTCTTAAGTAAGTTGTGATCTATGTCTTTGTTGTCTTTCTCGAGTAAGTTGACATCTCCTTTGTTCTGTAGTCTCATTTTCCATTTGTAATAAGTTGGATGCTTTGTTTTTAAAAAATAATATCCTTTCAATATAGATGGCTCTATAAGCTAAAGACAAAGTGAGCTGAAGACATGCCAAGGCGATACCATCTCATTAGGTAAGTAGTACATAGTTCATTTTCCTGACAAAAACTTGTGCTGCGGTAAAGTAAATAATTCCATATAGTTTTAGAGTCTTAAGTTTTCCAAGCATAACTCTGTGCATCTTGTTTACGGTGAAAATCGTACTTAAGGTTATCGAGTGCAATCAGTATGTTCTCCTTCATATCATAATCCTTATATATTGGGTCTACACATACATGATTTTAAATTAATATGATTGGAATGAAAATGAAATATAATTAATATACATATTAATAAAAAAAATGAACTTCAATATACTCTGTAGCTAGATTTATAACTAAAACTTTCTTTTAACATGTGATCTGTAAGGTATTGACTAAAATTTTATCAGATAGAGGACAACATTTGCTATTGTAAAGTCTGTGAGGGTATTGTGAAGAGAGAGAAGGAGAAAAATTCTGAACTTGACCATGGATCAAACCCGGGTGTCCCACTTGCAGGGTAGGCGCTTTAACCAACTAAGCTATCAATCCAGACTAATTCTACATTCTGTAAGGGTACATATTTATGACTTTTAGTATATTAGACCCCTTCCTGTTCTATCATGTAAGTAGATGTAATTCATTTCTCTTTTAGCCCAGTGTTTCCCAATGTTTTTGTAGGTGTGGTCCCTTTAAAAAATAAAGAGAATTTTTCAGCATCACCACCTTAAAGCACGATAGTATATTTATACAAATGGGTACAACAATGTTTGGATGCATTCATTTACTGTTATTCCATCATCAATTTATTAAGGGTGAATTATAGCCCTAGTGATTTATAAACATTTCCAAATCAGTGATTTATTTAATAAAGTTTTTAACGGCATCCATTGTAGGTGGTACTCCATTTGGGAAACAGTTTTAGTCTAAAGAAAAACTCTACACCTTTGAGATAGATATATGATTCTTCTATTCTTAACCTCAATCATTATCAGAGATACATTTTTATCTAAATAATGACACATGAAAGGGTTGTTCAAATGCTTGGGCTCTCCTGTACTTTTCTTTAGTCATTGAGGATGAATAGTGGGCTCAATGTCTTTCAGGGAGAGTACACAGGGCCATGACGTGGCATGGAGCGTGAAGCAACTGCACCAGGTGCCATATTTTTTAGGTGCCTTTGGAGTCAGATATTTTTCAAACCATCAAGAACTTCAGAACTCTAAACTTTTAATCAGTTTGCATGAAAAGCTCAAGTGAAAGGCAGGACTTCCTTCACATTTACCATTCATATATGTGTTTCCAGGCATCCCTCACAATTGTCTCATGCTGGGTGCCTGCAGGTCTATAGCCCCTGGTCCAAGACAAAAGGGAAGCTACCTAACCACAACTGATAATCCATGAGGACACCTCCCATGTTTGTGCCAGTGGGTGGGGAGAGAAGGTGCTTTTAGGGTATTGTGTATGTTGGGATAATAAAGGGTGAGGTGGGATAGAGAATTGCAGGGACATTGGGGTGAGTGTTATGGGTGGTAGTTGCAACTGCCCACTGGATTTGATCCCGGATCAGGTCAGGCAGGTATCTACGCTGGAGGAATGCATGTTCGAGGGTGGATCAATACTCAGAAAGTGACACTGTCTGAGAAGATTCCCTACCCTCAGCAGATAGGGCATAGAGAAATGAGGTTTTGGTATGGAGTGGGTAGAAGCTGTCAGAATGGGGATGCTGAAGGCATTTGGAGGGTTTCATATGTAGATTGTTTTCCTGGGTGGAGAGATTGGCATCCATGAAGGTGATGTTGGAAGCAGAGGAGTGGTGGGTGAAGGGTGGGAAGAAAAGCATGGCAGAAAGGATAGGAGAGAGTCAGGTCCATGTGTCCATAGAAGAAATATGTCATCAATATAACTTAGCCATATAAATGGTCTGGGATATATACTGTATATACTCGTGTATAATGCTCACCTGAACTTTTTGCCAAAAAATCCCGACTTTTTCTTATACCCCCTGCATAACGTGCACCCTTGATTTTTGTGGGATATAAGAGCAAAATTATATCGTCATGTTAAGTATTAACTAGAGTATCATAAATAAATATGTTAAAGCATTAAATTATCACCAGTTAACAATTTTAAAATGCTTGGACTTGCCGATAAGTATTATGTTCAATAAGCTCCACATTACATCTTAGAGAACGTCATCAATAATGAAAGCAAATGAGTTTAGATGGCAGCAACTTCATACAGTAAGTTGGCCAAATTGATGCCATGTAGAAAACCACAGCTCCACTGCTGCCAATCCTTTTAAATCAGACAAAAAAGGATCTATAAAATAGATAGTTCTTTCATTTCCATAAATTAATTCTCAAAGTTTGAAATTATTACTTATACTGTAAAATTATCATATGTAAATATTTGTATTTTACATTGTGTTGCCACCAGAGGTGCCGAGGAGAGCATCAGTACACAGAAGAAGGCTATTATGATATAAAATTATAATATCCATTCAAATAGTTCGCATATATATAGTAAACTGCAAAATTTTTCTTCAGAGTAAAGAATTTTAATTTTCTCGATTTTACATTTTCCTTGATTTTACGTTTTTTTTAAAACGTAAAATCAAAGTTTCACTGTATAGTGTTTCTGAGTCCCTAAATGATGCATAATTGATTTTTGTCGTCTTTTTATTTTTATGTTTTTGTTTCTGTATCTTATATAATATTTTATAAAGGTATTTCACATTATTTATATTTGACGTGTCTTATATCTGCCTTTGGTACAATCTTTGGACAAATAAATTTGATTTGATATGAAGAATTTTATTATTCACATATTTCTGAGAGAAAGATCAAAGGAAAATCTGGTACAATAATTTAGGAATTTTATATACAGTCGAGCACCTTTAATCCATCACCATCGGGATATGGGCTAAGCCGGATCATGGATTTTTCCGGACCTTGGGTGCTACGTGGTAACTTTTGTTTCTTTAGATTCATTGGTATTTTCAATCAAGTAGCCAATGTTTTAATAACAGATTTTATTAAGTTATCCAATTATTACACAGGGATATCAGAAATAATGAAGGATATTATGTTTAGGAATCTGCAAATACATATAAACATTTAACGTAGGTATTGCAAGCTGCACATGAAGTGAACATGAAATAAACTTAGAAAAACAATGAATTTCTCTGTTATATGATGCTGCATGCAGGGCTAAATGGGCTGCAGTCCTAGGGCGCCCGGCGCCGCCGCTCCACAAATAAAATATATATATTTTTAAACTTCGCATCTTTGTAATTTAAACTCAAAAAGTATAAATTGTCATAGCCTTTTATTTCTCAAGAGACTCACCATCTATTACATGCTTCAGGTAGTGAATATGTGGCTACTTCCCTGTAATTCATAAATATTTTGGGCAATCGGAAATGCTAGGGGTTTTCTGAAAGTACGTACTATGTAGGACGGCAGCATTCAAAAATTTCACTCGTCGCACACTGTATACTGGACAGAATCATAATAGCTATACTTCAGAGGCTCCGAGGAGAAGTGAAGGTCTGGCGAATTTACGAGGGCTTAACGAAGGTTCAGGTTTAAATTAGAAAATTCTCGGGCCATGTGATTTCTTCCCATAAGCATTTCTCGACGCCAAAACATGATGATATAAAGGTTCATTCATATAGAATGCACACATCTACGAGAGGAAACGAGTATAAGCTACGTGTCTGTTTGTACAAATATCCATACCACTTGAGATGGCAATCTGGACCAACATACGCTGTGATAATTGTTTCTCGGTTCCCAGGAATCTTTCTCGTGCCCTGTGGCTAGTCTGATGGAAGTCTTTACAACGAAAGGTAGTCGGCAGTATTACTGTATTAAATACGTATTAATGCAGTTGTGATGTACATGTACTTACACAGATTGAATTGTGTTGCTATTTTCAACATTCTCCGCAATCTACACATTAGGAGTTTTGTCCTCCTTTAGAATGTATCGTGAAGTAGAAAGAAAGTTCCATTCCAGTGCATCGAAAGAAAAAGAAAAGGCGAATTGGAGAAGATGGATTGAGAACTACATAAGTGAGTCATATTTTTTTATCAAAATCAATTAATTACTCAACCCGACAGTCATGGTAACCTGTCCTTTTGTATAGAAATATCTAGTTTTGTGGTTTACCTTCGTTAGGCTTAGGAGAGCATTGATCAAACATAAATTTCTTTATTTGTATTGCGACGATTATTTGGCAGTGATCCCTTTTCTCTGAGTAAGCAGTTAATAGTGGACTGTTGAGTTATTTTGCTAAAATTACTCCGCGGACCAAGTACGCTGCATGCCCGGTGACTCGTGTGACAAATAAGAGTGCGCCCACTCGAGGATTAAAATGTTCCCACAACATTATTGCGCCTGCAACAATGTTACAGATATGTTAAAATGTAGTTCGCTAGTGTATCACACAGTCTGATACACTTCATGGTTTCTACTGCCTGTTCATGTGTCATGTGTTTTGAAAGTTACCTAGTTACGTCTAAAATTGTGTGTTTAAAATTAAAATAATAAACTTGTGACTGTGTTGTTTGCAACAGTCGATTGTTTGAAGAATAGATGAAAATATACACAACAGTCAAATGCCTTGTAGGTAAGTGGCAAATGTAATAATTCTTAAGCATTCATTTGTACCATAATTTCACCGGGAGCAATCAGAGATAACTATAAACGGTTCCCAGATGATATGTCCACAGTCTTTATGTCCAAAGCCTTTATGTCCACTGCCCTTATGTCCAGAGTCTTTACGTCCAACGTAATATATGTCCACAGTCTTTATGTCCACTGCCTTTATGTCCACTCTTATATGTCCACAGCCTTTTCGTCCACTGCCTTTATGTCCACTTTTGTTTATGTCCACAGCCTTTTTGTCCACTGCCTTAATGTCCACTATTATATATGTCCACAGCCTTTTCGTCCACTGTTTTCTTTGTCCACTTTTGCATATGTCCACAGAGACTTTATTTCGAAGTATGAAAAATATGAAGGGCAAACCTGAAGATGGAGGAGAGTTTGAAGGAGAGGGAGTAATCCGAAGGAAACACTGCGGACATTGGTATCGATCGACTAGGAATTTTATAACAATTACGAATATAAGGCAAAAAAATTGAAAATGGAGGGGGTGTAGTAGGAGTGGGAGGGAAAATGAGGTGCGGAAGGAATCCGAAGGAAATACTGCGGACATTGGCGTCTATCGACTAGGAATTTTATAACAATTACGAATATGAAGCTAAAAAATGAAAATGGAGGGGGTGTAGTAGGAGGGGGAGGGAAAAGGAGGTGCGGAAGCAATCCGAAGGAAATACTGCGGACATTGGTGTCTATCGACTAGGAATTTTATAACAATTACGAATATGAAGCTAAAAAATGAAAATGGAGGGGGTGTAGAAGGAGTTGGAGGGAAAAGGAGGAGCGGAAGCAATCCGAAGGAAACACTGTGGACATTGGTGTCCATCGACTAGGAATTTTATAGCAATTATGAATATGAAGCTAAAAAATGAAAATGGAGGGGGTGTAGAAGGAGTGGGAGGGAAAAGGAGGTGCGGAAGGAATCCGAAGGAAATACTGCGGACATTGGCGTCTATCGACTAGGAATTTTATAACAATTACGAATATGAAGCTAAAAAATGAAAATGGAGGGGGTGTAGAAGGAGTTGGAGGGAAAAGGAGGAGCGGAAGCAATCCGAAGGAAACACTGCGGACATTGGTGTCTATCGACTAGGAATTTTATAACAATTACGAATATGAAGCTAAAAAATGAAAATGGAGGGGGTGTAGAAGGAGTGGGAGGGAAAAGGAGGTGCCGATGGAATCCGAAGGAAATACTGCGGACATTGGTGTCCATCGACTAGGAATTTTATAACAATTACGAATATGAAGCTAAAAAATGAAAATGGAGGGGGTGTAGAAGGAGTGGGAGGGAAAAGGAGGTGCGGAAGCAATCCGAAGGAAACACTGCGGACATTGGTGTCTATCGACTAGGAATTTTATAACAATTACGAATATGAAGCTAAAAAATGAAAATGGAGGGGGTGTAGAAGGAGTGGGAGGGAAAAGGAGGTGCGGAAGCAATCCGAAGGAAATACTGCGGACATTGGTGTCTATCGATTAGGAATTTTATAACAATTACGAATATGAAGCTAAAAAATGAAAATGGAGGGGGTGTAGTAGGAGGGGGAGGGAAAAGGAGGTGCGGAAGGAATCCGAAGGAAGTACAGCGGACATTGGTGTCTATCGACTAGGAATTTTATAACAATTACAAATATGAAGCGAAAAATTAGGGGGGGCTAATACAAGAGGAAGGGAAAAGTGGGTGTGGAAGAAATCCGAAGGAAATACTGCAGACATTGGTGTCTATCGACTAGGAATTTTGTAGTATATTCATCCAGGATGATCAATTCTGATAATGAATCTGGTAGACAAGGACAATATTAAGCAGCAGCTCTACGAAGCATTGAAGGTACGTTCTCATAGCTGGGCATAGCAGAAGCAAATTCTGTATCTTAGGGATCCAATTCTTTGGTTAGTATTTCACTATTTTATTAGGCAAAAAGATTTTATTTTTGAATTTTTTAAAAACCTTTTCTCGTTATATAAATAAGGGCTCCAAAACTTGAGTTGCGTGGGGGCCCAAGCAGTTGTGCAGGAGCACACAGATCTATGTGGATGGCATTTTCAAAACAACGCCTAAGCTATTTTTCCAGCTATATACAATACATGATTTGGTGAAGGGGCATGTATTTCCATTTGTATATTGCTTAATGAAAAGAAAAACGAAGGTTCTTATGCATAAATATTTTAACAACTCAAACAACACTGTGACTTTTTAAATTATAATTTTAATCCAGAACTGCTCATGCTTGATTTTGAATTAAGTGCTATAAATGCAGTGCGGAAAACATTCCCCAATTCTACCATTAAGGAATGCCTCTTCCATTTTTGTCAATCCATATAGAACATGTAATGGCATTAGGTCTAAAAGCTCAATTCAATAATAACGACGTTATTAGGAATGGTATACGGAAGCTGATGGCATTACCGTTTATCCCTGTTGAGGACGTACTTGATATTTTTGACCACTTGCTTGCAATCCTCGACCCTACACTAGGGGATCTAGCAACGTATGTGGAAATAACTTATATACGAGGAAGGTAAGGCAGGGGATGAGAGGATCCATTCCTCCTAGGTTTGTTCTGCAATTATGGAGTGTAGGTATATGAGCAAACTGTAAACAGACAACAGCGGACCAACAACGCCGTAGAAGGGTGGCACTCACGCTTCCAAAGAATGATTCTTACGCACCGTCCAGCAGTTGGACATACATGTCATAGAGGATGTTATTCCTGCATCTTTCGTTTCAAGTATTTTTCTTTAAACGGATATTGAAGGAGAATCGATTTTTCATTCTACAAATATATTCTACTATTGGTATTTTTTTGTGAACAAAGCAATTTGAATTAATGAAATGAATCCTTTATGCTTCACTAAATATAATTAACCAATTTTTCGGAATTATTCTTTTGTGTGTGGGTATTTGTCGCCGTATGAGAGAGGCAGGTTTTTGACCTTCTATATTTAACGTCATTTATCCGAAATCCTCAATAATCTATATTCATTGATTTGATTGAAGTCGCAAATACTCCCTAGATTTCTTGAAATACCTGCAATGGGATGTGTAAATTTACTTTCGGATCTTTTTTCTTTCCAAGCAGTTTATATGAAAATCTTTATTATGTTTAATTTTGAATTCCAGCGAGGTAATAAAGCATGTTATTCCCGTGAAACACTGTTTGAAGTATTTTCCATAAATTGGAAGGAGGCTCTATTCGTCATCATCTTCTCTCTCGATCGCTGGAGTTTCTTTGGGATCAGTCGAATCTTAGCGATTGCTAGAATATCCATTTAATTGTCAGAAAGTTGCTACCATGCAATTGTCGAAATGTGCCGGATGGTGGGTGAGACATTTAGTTAGTTAAGCAGAAAAATATTTCTTTTTTGGAAAGTGCAAATGATTTATTGTATTAGCAGTTACACTCCTTGTATAAAATACAAAACCAAAAACAAGTTAGGAAAATACTGCAAAAGTAGATATTGTAAGAAATATTATAATAATATATTATAAGAAATATTAGAAGAAATATTATTCTCTACAACTTTGGTCCTTACGAAGATTACTAATAACGACGTTTTTAAGGAGATATTTGACGGAAACCAAAAAAACCGATTATTTATAAATAATTCCTAAACAATAACTGCTATGGAAAATTCTTTCAAATGAAAGTTATAGAAAATTACATTCTCTATAACCTTTGTAAAGAATTATATATATATATATATATATATATACAATAATGATGTTTTAATGAAGAAATATCGCAAAAACCGAATCGGGTTTCGAATAAACCTCCACTTCCGGTTAACCTGTATTGTCCAAAAACTAATTAGTTCTTTATGCTCATGCTAAAGTGTTATATATGAAATTTGATAACGATATGGCTAGTAATTCTCGAGTTAGAGCGCCCACAATCATATACACATGCACACACACACGCGGACATAATTCCGAAAGTAGTCTAAACGTGTTATAGGGACCTCAAAACGTGTACTTCCGTTGAAATCTCGAAGTTGATTTTTTTCATGAACACAAGCGTAGTTTCTTCTAATTTTTTTCATCCGTGGGCGGAATGAATATCGCTATGCGCGCTTACATGACGATAGTGCGCGGATATGCACCGGGGTTGACGCGGTCCTGTTCCGATATATTATAAAATACACACAATCGTGCGCGCTTGAAAACTTCAGTGCGCGGTACTTCAAAAACTGCTGCGCGGCCGCGCAGTTGCGCAGCTTAGAGGGAACCATGAACACAAGACCACCCAAGACTTTCCCATTACTACGTATGGAGAAAGTAACAAGTTGGGAAGGTGTACAACGTATCACAAATGGGCGCAATGGAGTATAAGAAAGAAATTATATACCTACCTGTACGTAAGGGAAATTGCGTTTTAAAGTTTTGTCTTCGTCATAAATAATACATATTCTGCTATTTAAAAATATTGCATGCACGCGTAAGGAAATTAAACGTTTGTTTGTGAGATTGTTTATGATAGCAACAATGAAGAAGTAACCATGCAAGAAATTTTCTGTTCAACTCGAATTAAGACATTCATTTTCGATTTCATTGATAACGGCAACTCCTACGATAAAAATGTATAGGAAAGAAAATATGTAATATTCTTTACTAGTTCTACAACTGTTATTTGAAACATATTTTGATATAAGCAATACTTTACGAGATATGACGAAAATTTAATTTTTTGTCTCCAGTAAAGTGGTACCCCTGATTGGCGTACGTGATTCATTTTTGCAATTTTCTTCTTATATTTGATTGTAAGTCCTTAATATCAAATTTCATGAAAATCCGTTCAGTAGAAGCCGAGAACGAACATGCGGACGAACGGACGGATCGACGATAATAGGCGCTCACGCTGTAAGCGAAACGCGCCTAAAAATGAGTGAAGCGGCAAAACGACGTGGTCGTGCAGAGGAATGTATTAATGCCGTTGTTGCGAAATGGTGTCTCAACAAATGGCGTGGAAGAATCGCGGAATTGCCTCGCGGTTCAACAAGTTTGTCTGCTTCCGCGAGAAGGACGCGAAATGGCGTTGGTACATGCGAAAACGTATGGATGTGTTCGGTAAGCGATGCGATGAATGGTTTTATGTGTCCTCACGCGATACTTATTGTTAGTTTCGCTCTGGTTTTTCTTCGCGACATTCATCTTTATTGACTGGGTGTGTTGGAGAAAAATAAATGTCGAAAAGGGATGAAAAGTAACCCTTATACATTATTTTTTTATCCCCTTCGCCTATGCGGTCGCCAATAGGAAAGGAATTGCGTATTTTCTATTGAAACGATGGATTCATTTACATTTATATCAATACCGTGCAAGCCGCTGGAAGCGTTTGGCAGGGGGTGTCACAACACCAAGTGAAGTCTAGCTAATTCCTCTGTTGGATTGTCTTATCGCGTCTGGGAAAAAGGATCGGTAGTATTTCTCTGTTCTAGCGATAATTTCGACATATTTTCTCCTGTACTCTGATCTAACATTACGTTCACTAACACCGATGGGGATTGATTGAGTCGCGGACGTTAAAAGCTACACTCAAGATATTTTTAGTGTGTAAAACACGCTATGGATAAATTTTAACTAATTTTTCATCTTCCTTGTGAAATAACCTCTGAATAAAATATTTAAAATAATTCGAGATTAAACTGCAAGAATATTCCGATCAAATTTAGTGCATGGTAACGTCCATTTATATTTTGAATAAAATGTTACAGGGTTTTTAATTCTATTTACTGTATAGCATTATAGCGCGTATTTACATTGTCCTAAATAACTTCGCATATTATGCATTTATTTCTGATGGGGTATCCGAAAAAAACAACAATCGGAAGCATTTCCATCCTCAATTAGTTCAGATCAAGGGTTTCAAATTCGTACCGCAGTGTCACTGACGTCACATCAAATTCGAGGGTTGCATTCCTAGTTATCGGCTTTCCCATTCTTCAACCCGCTTCATATTCTCCTCACATTTCCTCTATTGGGTTCCCACATCGCCCCAAGGATCCTCTCTTAAACCAATTCCGTATGAAAATACTAGATTTTGCGTCACGTATTAGTAATCTCGGACAATGGCAACGAACAAGCTGACGACGGTAAGGACCTCCTGTTCTGTGCCCCAAATTTTTAAATAAATAAAGTTCAGACTGTTTTGGAAGTGTCCGTATCTGGCACGATTAACTTTTTTTAAAAATCTTACTTGTAAACATTTTTATCTATCGGGCCCCATTATAGTGCGGTACCAGACTTTTTATCCGGCAGGCTTTTTACCCGAGTATTGTCGGTTATTGCCAGTATTGCCGGGTAGGCCCGATGAAGTGATGCCTCTATTCTATGTTGACGCCTGTAGCGGAATTTGTAAAAATTATACGTACATAAAAAGAAAGATTAAATGATGACTGGTTTTATACGTTGAAAAAAATAGCCTGTGATGATGATGTATGAAAACAAGCGACTCCGCCATGCAATATGGCTCCTTAGAATTAACGAAAATCGTAGTAATGGATATTACAATTAATTTATACACTACCTTAGGTAAAATTATCAAATAACGAGTTAAATCGGCGGACTCCGTGGTGCAGCGATAGCGCGTCTGACTCCAGATCAGAAATCAGAAGGTTGCGTGTTCAAATCACGTCGGGGTCAAAGTTTTTCCCGCGTTCTTAAAAAAAAACATTTTGAATGATTCTCCAACACTACAAATTTAGTGTATTTAGGTCCAGGGCCGGCCAAAGAAGGGATACAGTGGATGCGAGGCATCCGGGCCCCCGAATAATGGGAACTCCAGGAGTATTAAAGTATCGAGTAAATTTTGCAAAAACTTACTAAAAAGTCATTTGAAAACTGATTCACAATAGAGAAACACTCCATAAAGTTAGTAATACTAATAATAATAATAATATTAAACTGGAGCTCCATAAATCGCACGTTATTACTATAGATACCCTTAGAAATTTTATTACTGAGAATATACAACAAAACTGATGGCAAGAATAATACGCATCACTATTGCAATAAAAATCTTGCGTGTCTGCCACACATCGGTAAACATTTGAACTAAATTCTTGTGCGAATGCGGTGCAGCCTTTATGGCTTCGTGAATTAATTATAAAATTAGTAAATTTGTAGATGTAATCACTCCAAAATCATAATTTTTTGAACGAAAATATGGCTTTACTGACACACAATTGTAAAAGTTTAGCCAAGAGTGATTATTGAAAAACGTCCCAAGGAGAAATAAATTCATGTTTTCCCATTATCAATCTTTAATATTTCTAAAATTGCCCGAGAACGAAGATCGAGGCGCCTCTTTTTAAAATAACCGATTTTCTGAACTTTCCGGGTTTTGGGATACCGAATATGAGGATCGGTACTATATAAAACAGCTTTGTCCAACAGGATTTCAACTCGACAAATAGTGCCAAATACATTATATTTAATAAGAAAAATTCTAATCCTTTTAAATAGGTTTCAGGTTATATTATTTAGCATTAACTATTATTTTTATATATTTTTATACAGAACAAGCGTAAGTAGTAGCATCAATGTACTGAAAACTGAAAACATTACTAGAAATGTAAACTTTCAGCGTGACACTTGGCAAGCCTTTTCTTTCAGCGGTCTATTAAATGATGACAGAAATTCTTCAGAAACACAATCAATCCAAGAAAACCATCAACGTCGGTAGGCTGTTGGTAAACAAGTCCGAGATTATTCTTGGTTAAACTTGGTTCTCCAAATACTCCTCCTTTCCGAAATCTTCTTTTCTTGATAGCTCTCTTTCCTTATCAAATCGCTGAAATCAGCTGAAACCCTTTCCTACATCTTTCTTTTCTTCCTTCTAACTCATCCTTAACCATGCCTCTCTCTCTCTCTTCAGGTATCCAGCTCTTTTTATTGTATGTATAATTTTTCAATTTTCTTCTATTATCACAGGTAGTCTGTTCGTGATTATTCATGGTTAAACCTGGTTCTCCATATAGCTACTCCTATTTTCCGCAGTCTTCTTCATATCTTGATAGCTCCCTTTCCCTTTCAAGTCGTCTATCAGCTGAAACCTTTTCCTACCTCTTTCTCTTTTTCCATCAAGTTTTCCACCTAATACGTCTGTAATCATATACTCTCTCCTCAATCCTTCTTCTATATTTCCTCGCTTTTCATCCTGCCTGTCTAGTTTATCTTCAGCATTTTCTCCATGTCAATATTTCGAAGCAATTCAACATTCAAGTATTTTATAAATTTTTTTAATGCTGCTTCCAAGGTACGGTTGAACACAGGTTTAGCTTGTTAACTGTCGCATTAAAAGCAAAAAATTTAATCCTTCTATAATACTCTATAACATTAAACAATACATGTACACACGTACAAACAAAGAATGGTAGCGTTTTATTACATTTAAAATAAAGTTTGAGAATTAAAAATAATATTTATAGGAAAATGTACTTTTGGTACTTTTTCGGGAACGTTTGGTGCATTTTTGCAAGAGGTGCATATGGCAAAATGTCATCTTCGCAAGGGCGGATACAGAAACTTCTCAAGAGGTGAGGGGGGGGGGGGGGGCGATCGTCCCTCCACCTATCGAATCCGCCCCTTACAACTGCCCTATATTTTGAAAATCCCTACTCCTATCAGAATCCTTTCCCTTGCTATACAGACCTAATCTGCGACGTATAATTGAGGATTTTTGCGCGGAATGAATTGAAGAAAGCGCCCAGTGGAGTGCAATGGGGTTATCCAAGGGGAGGGGGGGGGGCGATCGCCCCCCCCTCATGGATCCGCCACTGCATCTTCGCCATATTCTAGTAGCGACACTGCACACACATACGCCTCTCAATCACTCGCCCATTCAATCCCATACGGACACCCTATCGCTCAACCTCTCTCTCACGCTCCTACATATTCGCTCACACACATCCATTCACACCAAATCACCCACCAAACCGGCGTAAACACACTCTAGTATTCTAGCGCCGAAAAACCTATTTTCTTTTAGCTATTTACTGACTGAAGGGCAAAAATATTCACAAAACCAGTCAGAAAAAATCGATTCCGTAAACCGAGGATTTTGTGCTTGACCGCCAAATTACAGGTTGCCTTGACTTTACAATTCCTTATAGTGCTCTGGGGTTTTCTGAATTGTAGAGGAGAAGGGGTTCCAAAGCAAACCTGCATCACCCCCAATTCCGCCCAGACATTCCATTTGACGAATACATAATTCGCATCTTTCTCTTTACTCGGCATAGCTGACGTGTCTTCCTTCCCTCGGGTTTCGCATACAACCCTCGGAGATCCCTAAACCGTACCCACTCCTACCGTAACCTTTACGTCATGCACTCCCGCTGTGACTTTCCTCCTCTTGTTGTCTTCACTAAACCGTTTCCTTCATACTTAAACCTCCACATCCTCCTAGAACGAGGAAGTGCGACCGATACCTATTTAAATGCCTATTTCCGATTATTTTTCGCGTTTCATATTAACCGATTCAGTATTTCATTAATCTCGCGTTATGCCTCAAGCGATTCCTTCAGAGGCGATTCATTTATCTATGCTTAGGTAAGTTTAACCGCACGTAACGTCGAAAACCGCGATGCTGACTGCAGTTGATAAGAATAACGTTGACCTACGAGCTATTTGATATTTTCCTGTCGAAATATCGGTTCTCTGTGTTCGCGCCACTACATCCTAGAGGGAAACTAGCGCCCTCTTATAGTTAGTGGAAGGAACTAATCAGTTTTAACCGAGACGGCCGAGGATGTCCGAGACGAGTATGGACGTTCGTGATTAGGATAAGGCGTTCTCCGTTACGAATATTAATTTTACAGGTATTTCGATAGTAGTTTAAATATTTTTAGATTGTATTGACTCGGATACATTTCACGAGACTCTACACAAATATTGTTTAACTATTCGTTAAATTGTTATTGGAATTTTGGCTAGTAAGAATGTTATAATAACGTCCAATACTACTATTTGAACATTTCTAGTGTGCTGTGACGCAGTGGTGAGGTCCATGTTCGTCTTAAGAGGAGCATTTGTTGCACCCCAGAGAATAGTATCCCACTGCTGGATGAGTTTTCTCAGCTATGGTAATGAAACTGAAGTAGACTCTATATTGAATGTTAATTGGGTAAACAGTATTTCATAGTAGGGATGGCATCGCTTGTAAACAATTACAGTTATTGCAGTTTACTGCTGTATAGAGGAATCCTTGTACATGGCTACAGAGTTAACTATAATCCATACAGCTTACTCCACATTACAATATTTTAGGCAAAAATCTTCCTAACAGACATTTCTCTTATCTTTTGTGGCTGAAGTTGGAGCATGCTACATTTTTTTGTATGACAGATAATTATTAGGCAACAAAAAACCTACGTGTTTCCAATTAAAACGTAACTTCCACATAAATGTATTTCTTCAAATATTATATCAATCCTCATATTTCATTGTTAAAAGCAAAGCTAAGTGAAGACAAATCTCACTTATCACAGTTGCAGTTGGACTTAATTATCCCCCAAACATTACCACTTTTTACATAGAAGTTTTCCTATTCCCTCATTTTCCCAAGTTTCCCTCCTTACTAGTAATATTACCTTAGAAGAGGTTAGATAAAGAGAGCAGAATTGGGATTTAGTGATATAATATTGCTGATACAAGTATTTATTTTGTGTCACTGAGATGGAATAACTCAATTTCCTTACTTTAAGAATTTTCTTTGCTCTAAAATTTATCTGATGTTTCACATTCATGTGAATGTCTCCTTTGGTAAGAAGGCTTTCTGGTAGCTAACTTCTTAATCATATCCATGCTCATTCTTGGGGAAAAGTGATTGAATTTTCTAGCATTTCATAATTCTCATTATTAGTTAGACAAATGAAAAGTAGTTCAGTATTTTATCTTGTACATAGTTTATCTCAAGCAAGGGATGGCCAATGCTTCATTATAAATGTTTGATAAAATAGTCGACTTAGAACTGTTCTGGGTCAACATCGATCACAGCACCAATTTGTCAAGTGGGAGAGTGACGAACTATGTCAATATTCCTAAATTATTCCTAAGGAACAATTTTCAAATGTTGCAATATAAGCATATCACCCTTTTAAGATGGAACCGGCTAAAGTTTAGTATAGGTGACGTCCCTGTGGCGATGACTCAATCTCCATACTTCCTGACTGTTGCTCAACTATCAACCCGTATTATGTTTGCTCTGCTTTGGGCACCGTATCTCTGGGATGGGGAGGGAGATATGGTTCCAGTCATGGTGACGAAGCTAAGCAATTGTTTGATAATTCAGCCATTTGAAAACTGCTATGCGTAAAGAACGTCTATGATTCACGTGCTACGTAGTTCATTTTCTTGCGAGTTACGGTACTGCGATCGACATTGACCCACAACATTTCTGTTCCAATAGTCTTCTTGAATTTAAATTCTTGTACATGCAATAATAAATGTAATATTTATTCTACATATTTGACTAATGCAATAATTATTCTTATAACTGTCAAAGTCTGGGGCAGTGTTCTTAACTACAACTTCTTGCTACAGTGATGACAGTATGACATGTTCACTGTGTTACTGAATTATTGTCGCCATAAATACATTTTTATAGTAGCAAATTTTGTTCCTGGAAGTTTTGTAATTTAAAAAATAAGAATTGATTACATAGAGACATAATAGCCTAAGATGAATATCAATGGGGTCATAGAATAAGCTTTTGTTAGTATTAATTTAGAGTGGCAATTATTTCAAATTGATGCAACACCACATCTCTTTACTGAGTCAGATTTTCCCCAACTTTTTAATCGCACATTTTTTCTACTGCGTAAGAAGTGAAATATTCGTAGTCTTGAGCACTTTTTAAATTGTAACACATTTATCTTTGAATTATAAATATTAATTATGTATTTATTTTGATATCAATTTTCGTAATCAATAAATAACCAAGTGTTTTGGAACTAAAAATTGTAGTTTAACTGACCAACTTAGTAACAATGTTATTAAAGATGTATAAAAAATAATTTTACTTAATTTCTTCTTTAAAAATTTTCAAATTAAAGGGCAACATGCGTTTTTAGAAATTTAATTCTGTAAAATTATGCAATGATTTAACATGAGGGATGTAAGAATACCACTAATTGTAAGTGCCTTAATGCAATGGTTTCATAACTGTTGGGTGCATTCTTAAGGGGGCATGGTTCAGCTGGTAGGTGAGGGCATAAAACATTTGAATTATATTTACAATCTGTTTAATAATCATAATATTGAGACCTGGAATGTGCAGCAGTCAAATTCGAAATCTCATATTGTTAGAATTTATGACCGTTTTATTTTGATGGTTATATTCATGGAAATTGTATATCCAACAGATATTGTCAATGAACTATGTCTGAACATAGTAGAGAGGAGGTAAGAAGGGGCAAGGTATTGTTATGTTTGCCCTAATTTCAGCATGACATTGTTATGTACTAAATTTTTGATTTGTTTCTTTTGTTGTTTCAGAAGCATGGTTCCAAGAAATATATACCAGGCCATTGTGAACGTGATCTACCAAACTGCTAAATTGCTGGACCTGACATATTTTGTGATACCAAAGGATACTAGGTGTGAGTGGCATCAATTTTTGTTACAAAGTAGAATGAATGAGCTTCCCACTTTACATGTTGTATTTATCAGGTTGAATCTCATGTGTGATGGTTACATCTTGCAAGGTGTCAACTAATGTTCCAATGTTTCTTTTTGATCTATTTATTCATGCAGAAGCAATAGGAATTGGAATGTAAAACAACAATCAAACACCTAGCTTGAACAATCTTTAACTCTAAAATTCACCTCTGATATTGTTATTACCATTTTGATTTCCTTTAGCATGTTGTTAAATAGTTCTGGAATAATGATTTTTAATTGATTTTAACATTTACGTTGACATCTATCTTAATTTATTGTCATTTTAATTTCTTAAAAATCTTTTAGTCTTAACATCAAAAAATAAAATTTTCACAAAATCAGAACGAATCCATTACTATTCCATACAGTGTGTTGTATAATATAATACGAATATATTTTGTTCTATTAGGTATATTATAAAATATACTTGTCTAATAACCATGTTTTTACTTTGGACTTTACCTCATTCATTGTCCTTAGTTGTCTAATTTTGCGTGGTAATTCATTAATAAAAGTAGTTTCTAATACCTATATCTGGGCTTTACCTTTCTTTGTATAATATTTTGGTATTTCATATATCACCATATCTCATAGGGTTATGCTTGTTTCATATGTTTTCCTTTTCTTGTTTTTGTTAGTGAAATAATTATCAATGATTATTACATACTTAAATAGATTATCATCAATTGGCAGTACATTTATTGTTTGAAATGGCTCATCATTAAATGCCCCATTTTTACTATTATTCCTGTAAAGTATTATTTTTTCTATAAGCCTAGCTCGACTTGATTTTAATAACTGGATACACATTTTCCCAGCAGAACCCCATACATATACGCAATACCTCAACAGATTCTCAACGAGAGAAAAATACATAATTCTCATCACATGAATTGGAACAATATATTTAACATGATGAAATAGATAAGAAACATTCTGTAACTTAGAATTCAGATTTTTAATATGTGAATTAAATCTAAAATTTTCATCAATAACTGTACCTAAATACGTATATATTCATTTACCTGATCCAAAGTTTTACAAGCACAGGCTGTCAATTTTTTATACATACAATCATGGTTATGAATAACTATATTGATATTTACACGATCACAAGTTTTGTTCATAAAATACATTAACTTTGTTTTCTTTTCTTTAACTTATGATCATGCATCCACATCAATATATTATTTAGATCAGTTTGCATGTGTTTTTTAGCTTCAATAACATTCTTATGAGGGGCTATTAAAACTGTATCATCTGCATATAAAAGTATTTTATAATGTTTTACCACATAAAACATTTAATTTACATATGTAATGAAGAGAATGGGACCAAGTACAGTCATGCCTTGTTTAGAGCAAAGGATATGTTCCGGACAGTCTTTGCGCTAAACAAACTGATTATAACATGTACTTAGTAGTGATCAGTTCGCGAAATTGCAAGGTTCACTGTTTCTTTGTTTATTTATTTAATATTAATTATTAAAAATCAATATTAATACAATTTTAAATCTTTTGCGGCGGTGCTCGCATTTATGTATAGATCGCTAGGTTCTGCGAGTTATCATTTTCGTCACTGCAGCGCTAAAATCTACGCGTAAATTACTTATTGTATGTATGTTGGGGGGGTATTCACCATTTTCAATAATTGCTTGAAATTCGTCAGGAAACTTTATATCTGCATCCAGGACCACCGAGATCCAGAATGGGCCCAGGGGAAAACAACCTTCAGTCTTACCTGAATGCTTCAAATATGCACAGACAACTTCTCTAATGTCAGTTGCTGTAAGAGGAACATGCCACTTGGAACACAAAATTAATCTCTCCACCTGTCTCTCCTCTTCTGCTTTGGTGAGAGCTGTTTGTCCCCCATGCTCTTGCTATACTTGCCTTTTACATTATCACAAGTAGATGTGAAAGGCACACCATACTTCTCAGATGCTTTTCTTATTGTAATAACTCCTTTCTTAACCTCTTCCACAGCTTTCCGCAAATTTTCCTCACTGTATTTATGTCTCATGTTTGGTCCTAGCTGCCTTAGGTATTTTCGTGGCATGATCAGTATCATCTCTGAATAAGCAAAAAAATCTTTTAAAATCTGTAAAAAATTCAAAACGTGAATTATTAATCTGAAAATTAGGTTGGAGTTCGCAAATAAAACTTACTTTAATGTAGCGATGTTACAAGGGGTCTCTGATGAAATCAGTAGTCCCGCCAATAGAACGTAAACAATACTTCTAATTTTTAGCAAAACCAGACAACGTGTATCTCAATTCACGATGACTTACTCTGACAAAACTAGGATATTAACTACGTTACATCTGGTCTGTAGTCTTACATCACATCTGGAAAATGATATTAGACGTAGTTTCCAAGTGGTCTCTAGGTGGCAGAACCATGCAGGTAAGCAAGTGCATAGATGATCCGTCTGATTGATATCGCCCTGGTTTACAGAACTTTCTGACATCCATTCTTTCTTAGCTTGAATTAATTTCCTAGGTTTAACTTTTGTGCACTGCTTGTAAGATGCACATAAGTCCCCTTCTATTGTTTCAGTCATATTGCACACTTGGATTTTCAATCTCCAGTACAGTTTCCCAATTCTTATTTTTTATCAGGTTATTAATTTTTCCCTTATTTATACAAGAATAACTCTTCTGTATATCCCTTTAGCTTTATTTTTTCTTTTCAAGTTTGATAGATCTACTGCTATTTCATAATGATCTGAGATGTTAGATTTTATAATTATACCCACAGTATTAAATAATTTGTCTTTATAATAAATATGATCTATACAAGATTTATCCAATCTTCCATCACAGACACACTCCCTTGTATAGTCATGTATTACTTGACTAAACCCTCGTGCAGCCAAGGCATCCTGATAGTTCAATGATCCTATTTCTTCTAGTTTAGCCTATGAAATCTTGTTCACTCCAATTGACAAATTGTTCAAGATAGAATTTAGCATTTAGAAATAATTTAGTGTGTGCAATAAGAGAATAGAGTGCAGATTTCTGAGTAGGCTTAGGAGAGTCTTGAGAGCTTAAAAGAATCATCTAAAAATCAGAGTTGATGCCAACTTAGGTTTTAAAGCGATGCAGTAAAATCTCGATACAGTGTAACTCTTCAGAGCATGAATTTTTATATTTTATACTGAAAGTATGGTGTACTGTAAATACCGAAATACATGTCTATATATATATATATATAACGCTAAGGCAATGTGTGGCACGCTTCAGTAGTTTGTCTATCTGCCGGCAGATGTCTCATTCTTAGGTGCGATTGCCAATAGATGTCTCATTCTTAGCTGCGATTGCCAATAGATAAAACTACTACTACTTGACTATATACTTTAAAATATACTTTTTAAAAGATACTTAACAGAGGTAATGGCTTCAAGAGCAACACATTACGCTGATTATAATGCGAGAAGAAGAGTGGAGCGAGCAAATCAATCTGTTGAAGAAGCAAATAGAAGAAGAACTGAAAGAAATCAAGCCGGCAGAGATCAAAGAGCCAATGAAGATGACCAACAAAGAGAAGAACGTAATCAAGAACAAGGAAGAAGATTGTAGTTTGGAATCGAGAGAAAATCGACTAAGCAAGCTAAACGACGTAGATTAAATGAATGTGCATTGAATACAAATAATTGTCAGGTTGAAGTTACCATTAAAGAACATAATTGCAGAAATATGACTCAGACCTGCAATTGCTGTGGTATGCTTTACTGGCCGAATGAACTCAACACTTCTAAAAAAATACGCCAAATGCTGTCACAACGGAAAAGTTTCACTCGAAGATTTATCGGAAATGCTCATAGAGAGAGACCGAAATGTTTCTTTTTAGACGGACCTGCAGGTACAGGAAAAACATGCGTTTACTCAACACTACATACAATCAGAGGAAAGGGAGATCAAGCTACTTCTATAGCTTCAACTGGAATAGCAGCTACTCTATTATCTGGAGGAAGAACTGCTCACTTTTCAAAATACCACTCATCCTAAATGCTACTTCGACTTTCAATTTAAAGCCAAACACACCCAAAGCAAAAGCACTCTTACAAGGGGAAGGCACTACTGACCCACAACCGATTTGGCTGAAACTTCGTAGAGATAATGTCCATGACGTCCGATTAATGAAAATATATACATATCAGGGCCAATACCCAGCTGTTTTTATTTTATTAACCCTCAAGCGGGCGCGCCCAATTATATTACACGACCGGGCACGTGGCATACTTTGTACACCGTGTAATTTTTACAAAATAACTCATTCGTTTGGTGTAATTATTAGTTTATTTTCATTAAAATGCTGTTTTATCTCTCATATCTATTAATACCAATGATAATTTTTGATTAAATATGTTGAATTCTGATTAAACATAATTTAATTGATTAACGTACAAGTCTTATATATAAATATCATCTACAACATCAGAAGAGATGTTCTTCTGTAACCACACTAACTAACTCACGTACATTAACTTTTAAATTGTCTATAGTTGTGTTTTCACTTTTCAAACCAACAATTTCCATATTATTAGCCAGTTCTTTTTGCTCTAGGATATTCATTCGTGTTGTGAACTCCTCAATCACTTTATCCTAATTTTAATTCTTGTTTCAAATCAGCTACAACATCTTTGAAACACTTGATGTCATCATAAATTTTTTTCACATCTACCTTAAGTATGTACATCATAATCATCACTGAAGTACTTTATAGCTTTTTTAAGATCTTTTATTTCAGCCACTAATTCTTTTATTTCGGAGGAGTAATCATTGTTACTATTACTCATGCTAGCCACTTCAATGTCTGTACCAGGTTCCTCTTGATTCCGGCAGTCAGCACACCAGTCTTCCTTCTTTCTGGCTGACTTACTTTTCCAGGTACTCTCTGATACATGTGCACATGCAAAGTGCATATTTTCATCACAACCACAACATTTCACACATTACCCGTCCTTTGGGAGTTGTTTAAGGCACTTCTTGCATACAACCATTTAAAAGCAGTGGTATGAGATTATTAAATACCCAGATTTTAAGTATTCTGCACTTATTATAGTAAGGAACTTCAAAAAGTGCTATTACTTGCTAACACTCACACAACGGGATGAGATTATTACATACCTAGTATATAATGATTCAGCACTTATTATCACAAAAAAACTTTTTAAAAATGCTAATAAAGGTGAGATATAATAAAACAGATGCCATTCAGTGGACATCAATATATAAGTATGTAAATACAGTGAAAACCGGTTAACACCTAATGATAGGGACCAGCACAATCATTTCGTGTTATCCAAATTTCGAGTTAACCGAATACCATGTTAATAGTTTTAATTGTAAAATTTTCATTTATCAAATATGGAATGAGGCTCGTAGGCAAATCCATGATACTTATCAATAATATGATGTAATACATAGCTGAAGATATTATCACAATCATGGGGAAAGTCTATCTCAAATAATTTTGCATGTATTTATTTTTGTGGGACCAAAAAATAATTTCGTGTAAACCATTTTGCATTAACGAATGGATATATACTGAAAGTTATAGGCACTGGAACGGATCGAGCACTTTTTTCGTGTTAACTGATATTTCGTTTTAAGCGTTTTCATGTTAAGTGGTTTCCACTGTATATTGTTTCCAGAGTGTGGATGTTGTCATGATTGAGTATGGAGGCAGAATTAACAGCAGCTGATGTTTAAGGTGGATTCAGAAAAAATAGTTAAGGGGAGTGATGGCAACCAAAATTTTTAACAACGGGTTTGTTTTAAAATACATTTTTATAATTATTTGTTACATTCATATAATTATTTTAAAAGGAATTTATTGAGAAAATTAAAAAGAAAAAATCAATTTACCATTCAATTTATTTCTGTTTTAAATGTAATTTTTTAAAAAAACTTCACGAAGCAATATCATTTTCCGAATATTTTTTTGCTACGGATTTTCTAATTCTTGCATCAACTGCTGTATGATGATCTTATCATAGTCACTTTTTAATGAATAGTGTGGCATCCCATTCTCAAGTTGATGGTCCAAACAAAGATATAGTCATTACATCGGCGATATTTTCTACAAGAAGTAAATTTCTTTTTTCAGTAGCATATTATTCATGAGACTAAATGCTATTTCAGCTTCTGGTGAACTGACAGCAATCACTTTCATAATTCTTTTAGCTTTTTTGATGCTTTGAGGAATTTTGCTGTAAGTGTTATCTTTAACTTTATCTTACAATTAGCTTAAGGGCATTATAAATTTATAAAGATTAACTATTATATGGAATTGTCATTTTTTTAAACAGGAAGGTATTCAGCCCTGTCAGGGCCGGTGATACTGTTAATAATCCTCCATGCTTCTTTGGAATTATTTGGAGCATTTGCAATCCTTGCATCATTTGGTAGTTTTATTAGATTTCTGTATTGATTATTTTTGGTGGAATATTGCTGATGGGTTACTAAGTTGCCAGAATATTTAATGTTATAGGATAAAATTTTGATATGATGAGACATAGTTAAGGTGACCAGACATCCTGCTTTTTTTTAACTCTTCCATCAAGATTGACACCAGTATATTACAAGGGTTCATTGAGGAGTACAAAAGAAAACAGTTTTGATTAACCTAAAAAACTTTAAGATTTAGTTGTAAACATTCTTACATAAAATGTTTGTTAAATCTTGGATGCATAATTTTATTATGTTACATGAATGACTATATATAGTTTTCTGACATTCAACTGCTTAAATGCAAATGCAGTTCCAAAGGCTAGATAGCATAAGTTGAGAGTTTGAATTAGGCTTTTTCAGAGGGGTAATTTAATTTTCTGCGCTGGTGAATAATTTATTTGCATTCGAGAATTATTTCCGTCGGCCCTGAATTATTGTTTCAGGTGCGAAATTAATTAGTAATTAATTTTTCACACATGATTTTTTTTGTGCCAGTGTATTAATTATTTATGGCTATTTACTTATTCAGTTGTGGATACTTTTCACGTTGGAAAATATTTTTTTGTCGTAAGTCAATTTTTTGATTTCGCGATTTTTTTTAAGCGCTGAACGTTTTTTTTCGCCGGCGAATTATTTTTATTCGGCGTTAATCAATTTTTCAATTTTCTCTCTGCCGAATTTATCTTGTGAATTTATTTTAAATTTTCCCTCGCATCTCGTTATTTTGCAGGGGAATTTATAAGTACATAATAAGAAAAATAATAATTAGGAAAATGGGCGCCGAGTGCGAGATGAGCGTAGTGGTTTTCGGAGACGACTTTTTCTATGGCGTCCTTACTTTTTTCGGTTTCGACTTATTTTACTCGGCGGCGATTTTTCTAGGCGGTTTCCTCGTCCGCGACTTTTTTTCGGCTGCGATTTACATTTAGATTTCCCTTTTTCCCGTTGCAAATATTTTTCGGTTGCGATTTTTTTCTGTCGGCAAAATTTGCTAATTTCTTTCCGATGGCGAATATTATTTTCCGACTACGAATATTGTTTCTTATTGCGATTTTCTCGGCGACGACTTTTTCTCGCCCTCGACTATTTCTTTCGGCGTCAAGTTTTTTCTCCCCTGCGACTTATTTTCTCGATTGCTACCTTTTTCCTTAATCGGCTAGTTTTTTCTCGTCGGCGTCTATTTTTTTCCTTTCCTTTCTTTTGGCTGCGACCAATTTTTTTAGGTTATGCATTTTCTCCGATTGCAAATATTTTTCGATTGCAATTTTCATTTCCTTGGTTTAAATTGTCTAATTTCTTTCCGATGGCGAAAATGCTTTTCCGGTAACGATTCTTTTTCTGCGGCAGACTTTTTTTTTCTGCGGGGAACTTTTTTCCGTTCTTCGACTTTCTTCTCCGCTGTATTTGTTTTTCTCAGCAGCGACTATTTTTTCGGCGTCGACTTTTTTTGCGTAGAATTTTTTCCTCGGCGATGGATTTTCCTCGTATGTCATACATACTCTGCCGTGAAATTTAAAAAAGTTGTCAGAAAAATAATTAATAAAGAAAACGGAAGCAAAACCCGCCCAGAGGCCGAACAACACCACAATGGGAAAGTGCTTCCCCAAACAATGCAAAGAAGAAGCGGATTCGACCACGGCGGCGGATCGACAGAGTGAAAAAATACCTTGTACTCTGGGCGGGGGGAACTTCACAGTGTTCACGCAAGGTAATTTTTTCACTCCGGCCGGCCCATCGGCGAACGGTCAGCCGCCGGGATCGAACCCGCTTCCTCAGCATTGAGGGGAAGATACGCCGCCTTCCCCACTGTGCTATCGAGACGACGAAGAAATGTAGGAAGTTTAAGCTATTTCCCTTTCGGCAGGCATTCGGAGGGGAGTGGATAGAAGAGGGGAGGGAGGTAGTGGGAAGAGAGGGGAGGTTCCCCCTGGAGTAGGTGAAAGAGGGGAAATGAAAGGGAGTTGGTATGGTAAGCGGGAGTCGTTCGATTCCGATAAGAAAATTGCAGTTTCTCATGACGTATAAGCAACAGAATTTCCTTCGTAAATGTAGGTGACTATAATATCACTGCTTCGCATCTCTTATCGAATAGTTCTGTATTAGAGCGTTATTCTCGTGTTGTTTATAGGTAATGGCGTCCACATAGTCATTTCTGGCAAAGAAATTTGACGTTTGCATTATAAGAAACCGGGATAATGTATTTTTTGCGTGGTTGAAGATTCTCAGATACGCGTTTTTGGTATGATGATCTGTTTTATGTAACGGTAACGATTTTTTCAAGAATTTTATTCATTTTTTTGCACGGTTTTTGATTTGTTAATAATTCATCACATTAAACTTAGGTGCTATTTTAAGTCATGCTTGACTTGCCGCTGCTTTTTGATCACATGCAAATTCTTGACACAAAACTAACATTTCACTGTATATAATTGATTAATTTTCGTTGAACTACTTCGGAGATAGAATTGGTATATTTCACAATGTCCTTGTGCATTCTCATAATGGCTTCGTAAACCTGTTAGGTCTTTCGGAAGCATGTTTACGCTGTTGCACGATTGTATCTTCTCTTTGAAATGCCTTTCAGACTACGTTCGCTTTACCATCATTCTCGAATACCGACCGGCCAATATGCTTTAAGTTTCAGAAAAAAAGATCGATAATCTGAATTTAACTGTTCGTGTATGTGAATAATCGATGTCCTTCCTTTCTAGGATTTTCCGGAGTTAGAATTCTCGAAAAATACCAATATCGAGTTGTGAAATAGCGTCTATCGAAATGCAGTCAGTCTGAACGTCTGAAAGATTTCTTGCGGCTACTTTTTTTCGACAGCTGAATGTGTCTTTCGGCGGCTAAATATTTTTTTCGACGTCTAATGTGTTTTTCGGCGGGTAAATATTATTTCGGCGTCAACTTTTTAGAGGTATATACTTTTTTTCGGCCTACTTTTTTTTCAGTGGCTAAGTATTTTTTCGGCGGCTAAGCATCTAAGCATTTATTTCGGCGACTAAGTATTTTTTTCGGCGGCTGAGTAATTTTTCCGGCGGCTACATTTTTTTTTCGTTGGCTAAATTCTTTTTAGGCTGTTAAATATTTTTGGCGGTTAGTTTTATTCGGTGTCTATTTTTTTTCGGCGGCTAAATATTTTTTTCGACGGCTACATTTTTTTTCGGTGGCTAAATTCTTTTTATGCGGTTAAGTATTTTTTCGGCGCCTACTTTTATTAGTTGTCTACTTTTTTTCGATCTACTTTATTTTCGCTGGCTAAGCATTTTTTCGGCGATTAAATAATTTTTTCAGCGGCTAAGTATTTTTTTCGGGGGCTAAATATGTTTTTGGCAGCTAAATATATTTATCGGCTTTCTCGGCGACTAAATATATTTTTCGAATATTGTTTTTGACGGCGAAATATTTTTTTGTGGCGACTAAATATATTTTTCGTCGGCTAAATATCGCATTTTCCTAATGCGATTTTTCTGCAGGTTAATTTTTTCCAAAGTCGTATTGCTTTTCGGAGGCAAATTTTTCAGATAGAAATGTTTTCCGCGTCCTAAGATTTCTTTTAGATGGCTAATTTTTGGAGTCTTTTGTGAAGAGGAAGCATTTTTCACAAGGCGAATTTTTTATTCCGAAGGTGAATTTTTTCCGAAGGCGTGTTTTTTGCAATAGCGAATTTCTTTCCTATTTCGCATTCTTTTCCGAGGGAGGACTGTTTTCTGATAGATGTTTTTTCAGATTGCTAATTTTTTGCGAAGGATATATTTTCTTATGGCGAATTTTTTCCGTTGTCAGACGTTTTCCAAGTGTCGGTTTTTCCTGGGGCTACTTTTTTTCAGCGCATGCTTTTTCGGCGACTATATGTTAATTATTTTTTTGGCAGCTAATATTTTTTTCGGCGGCTAAATATTTTTTCAGCGACTTAAATTATTTTTTTGGTTACTAAATATTAATTTTTTTTTCTGCGGCTAAATAATTTTTCGGTGGCTAATATTTTTTTCGGCGGCTACATATTTTTCCGCCGGCTCAGTTATTTTCACCGCGACTAAAAATTTTTTTCGGCGAATTTTTTTCCCTGCGGTGATTTTCTAATTACGAGTTTTTTCTGATATTGAACTTTTTCATGTGTCGGATTTTTCCCGTGGCGAATTTTATTAGATCTTGTTTTTTCTCCGATTTAAGATATTTTGCGATTTCGATTTCTTCTTTATTTACTTCTTTTCTCTGCGGTTATTTCATTCCGCAGCTCCATTTTTCCGGTAGCTATTAATGTTTCCACTGGCTAACATTTTTTTGGTAGCAAACGTTTCTTTCCTGCTGCGAGTTTTTTTTCGGCGGCAAGATATTATTTTTGCGGCGGCAAAATATTTTGTTTGCGGCGGCAAAATATTTTGTTTGCGGCGAGTTTATTTTTCGGAGGCTAAATTTATTTCTCTGACGTCTTTTTTCACCGGATAAATATTTTTTTCTGTGGCGAGTTTTTATTTCAGCAGCTAAATATTTTTTTTCTACGGCGCGCTTTTTTCGGAGGTTAATATTTTTTTTCTGCGCCGAGTTTTTCTTTCGGCCGCAAAATATATTTTTTCTGCGACGATTTCTTTTTCGGCGGCAATATTTTTACAGTTTTCCGATTGCCTTCGTGTAACCGCAATAAAATTTTAAAAGCTGAAGTCAAGTATCTAATTAAGTAAACGGAAGCTAAATATTTTTTTCGGCGGCTACATTTTCTTTTCGACGGCTAATTTTTTTTAGGCGGCGAAATATTTTCTTGCGGCGACTAAATATTTTTTTCTACGGCTACATTATTTTCGGTGGCTAGATTCCTTTTAGGCGGTAAAATATTTTTCGGCGGCTACTTTTATTCGGGGTCTACTTTGCTTTCGGCGGCTATATATTTTTTCGGCGGATAAATATATTTTTCGACCGCTTAATACGTTTTTCGGCGGCCAAATATTTTTTTAGGCGGCCAAATATTTTTTTCGGCTGCTAAATTCTTTTTCGTCAAAAAAATATTTTTTCTCCGTCGCATTCTTTTCTGACTCGATTATTTTTTATGCGGTAATATATTTACAAATTTCCGATTTTGCTCTTGTAACCGCAAATAAAATTTAAAAAAGTTTAAAGGAAAATAACTAATTAAGTAAACGGAAGCAAAACCCGCCCAGAGACCGAGCGGCATCACAGTGGGCGAGGGCTGCCCCAAACAATACAAAGAAGCGGATTAAACCACTGCAGCAGAACCGACAGAATGAAAAAGTACCTTGTACTCTGAGCGGGGGGAACTTCACAGTGTTCGCGCAAGGTAGTTTTTTCACCCTGGCCTCTTTAAGGCGGACTCTTTCTAATCCCCTTAGGCCCGCCGTCCACTGCAGCTAGAAATGTGTAGCGAGAAATGTGCGGCGAAAAATGTGTGAGCGAGGCGGGCGAGGTTTGTGCGTCCACTACGACGAGTTTCTTGCTCAACTAGAAATGTGTTTAGTTCCGAACGGTGCGGCGACGAAGTCGGACCCGTTCGATGTTCACCGTTTAAAAAGCACAAATATGTACCACTTTTGCCCAATTCCATCCCAATTGACTCCCAAAGGACTTCTTTCATTTTGACATTTTTATAATCTTCGTCCACAGTGTCGTACAGACAGGAATGACTCCTTACTAACTCGATTAATTTTTCCATTATCTTAATCAATTACTATAAAAGATTTCAGGAACAGTACCTAAACGCAGTGTCCACAACTAAGCTACAAAGTCAACTGAATATCCTGTGAGAGAAGAGCTTGGAAGGATCACGTGCGGATGACTCAGGAATCATCGGGAAATGCTTGGGGAGGGGGTAAATGCGAAAGAGAAAATTCGCCCGACTAGCGACTTGGAAGAGGTTTCTCTCTCGACGCATTTCTCGCCTCGGTCAAATGTATGGACCCTCATTTAATCCTATGCTTTCGATTTACACATTTCTCGCCGCACATTTCTCGATACACATTTCTCGCTGCAGTGGACAACGGGCCTTAGGCGGAGGTTTCCGCCAGACATCTGAGGGTGATTGTACTGGAGTAATCGCCCGTGGGCGAACGGTTCTGCTGCAGGGATCGATCCCGCTTCCTCAGTATTGGGGGGAAGTCACCTTCCCAACTGTGCTACCGAGACGACATAGAAAAGTAGGAAATAAGTTAAAGCCTTTCGGAGGGGAGTGGAGGGAAGAGAGGGGAGGCACAGTGGAGAGGGTAGGTAGGTTCCCCCTGGAATAGGCGGAAGAGGGGAAATGAAAGGCGCGCACCCAGGGGGCGGGGGAGGGGGGTTGGTTTGATAGACGATTTTATGAATCATTGTATGTTTCTTTTCACGGTTTTTTGTGCTTAAATAATTCACCACATTAAACCTTCGCTCATTTAGATCACATGCAACTTCCTGACCCGAAAATACCATTGCACTCTGTCGAACTGTTTTGAGTTCCTTGGGAGATAGAAATGGTATTTCGATAAGTTGTTTCGTAAGTTTGTTGTCTTCACGAAGCCTGTTTACGGTGTTGCACGATTTACTATTCTCTCTGAAATGCCTTTCAGGCTACGTTTATTTGACCATCCTTCTCGAATTTCGACCGGCCAATATTATTTCTGGTTCGAGAAAAGAAGATTGCTTGTCTAATTTGAGCCCTTCTTGTACGTGAATAGGCGACGTCCTCCCTTTCACCGATTTGCCGGAGTTCGAGTTAGAATCCTCGAAATTGAGGCGAGAAATAGCGGCTACAGAAAGGAAATAACGTTTTGTGTTGAAGTGATGGCAGAAGGATACGGTTTCAAAGGCATTCCTTATGTAAGTTATGTACAAAACAGTATTGAAAGATATGCATTTCTACAATTTCCATTTAACCGGTGGATTAGTTTAAATGTTCATGTAAGGTGGAAGTTCTAATTGATGGATTTAATTAAATATTAATATTTAATTTAATCCTAATTCATCAAGCAGTTCAAGAAATTAAAATACCACTAACACTTTGATAAAGAATGTCTACAAGTTGAAAACTTACAAAATAACCCTTTTGCAGAATGAAGATAACAAATTCTGACTTGGATGGCTGCTATGAAGCTGATATTGGGATTATCTGAAACATCGATCGGAGAAGGGAGGCTTGATAATTCTGTTTTGGATTTGGTGAAGGTAATGTAACGTCAATTACTGCATAAGTTAATAAAATCTAACTATATATATTAATTTTACGTTGACGTCTTTAGACATTTGTTTACAATTTATATCGGCGTATTTCTCGAGAACCGTTCGTCGTTAAGATATGCGGTAAACGGCGTTTTGTTTCTACTGGTTATGAGGTCCCTGGAAAAATATTTTCGTTTGCTAAAGTGTCCCGGGTTCGAATCCAGGAGACAATTATATTTTCCCATAAGTTTACACGGGATTTTCGATTTTTCAGAGTGCAAGGTTTTCTTCCTTCATTCGATAAAATACGTAAAAATGGTCTGATTTTCTTTATACTATCATATTATTGGGATGTTTACACGTTACACAGTCGATATTTTCAGAAATACGAATTCTTTTTCGAAATTTTGCGGATTTTTCGTACTCATTCCGGGCGTTGCCAAGGAGACTCTCATTGTTGCCTCCGATTCATTTAATGTCAATTAAACTTTCTAATAGACGAAAGAAAAGTTATTCGCGTCGAACTGTTGTTTGAGCGTCGAAATTAATGAATCATAGCCACGTAAATACGAATAATTCGTCTGTCGACTGCGTATGGGGCAGTATGGGAAGCGTTTGTAGCTGTGTGAATAACGTGTAACAAACAAGTTCCCAGCGAATTGTTTTATTTTAAATTGTGCAATTTGTTTTTATTTTGTTTAAATTGATTCTATAAAGAATTGTTTCATTTTAAATTGTGCAGTTAATTTGATTTTTATTTTGTTTCAATTGATACTATAACGTTTTAAAATGGTTACGTTGACGACTGTCAGCATTTGTTTACAATTTATTGTTAACATCTGTATAACAGCTGTCAATAACATGTGTATAAGAAATCTAACTATATGTTAATTTTACGTTGACGTCTGTCAGCATTTATGTACAATTTGTTGTTAACATTTGTAGATGTACTAGAAACTTGAAATTTGGTAGGATTATAGGTTTTACGCTTACTCTTTAAATTAAGGTGAGATAGAATGCATTTTTATTTTAATACTTTGCATTTCATTAATTTTATTCAATAAAAATTATTTCACTAAACCTTCAGTTTATGTAAATTGCATTGAGGATCGGAGATCCGGGGCTGCCCTACTAGTGTGCATTCATTTTGGGTTACATGTAGATAAAAAATATCCTCCCTTATTTATTCCTAATCAGGTTAAATTGTTCTTTTAACCATTGTTAGTCATATTGTAAAAGTTGGCCAAATATTTCTTCTGCAATCACTTTATATGCTAATAGGTAATAGTTTCTCAATCAAACCCTAAAAAACTCTTTCTTATAAATTTCATTACAGCCTTTTTCATGATCTTTTAAATTAATTTCATTACCATTGCTCTACATATCATTTACGTAATAATCCATAAGCTGGAATAACTGGAGTCGAAATAGAAAGTTAATAGCAAATATTTCTATTTTCTCATATGCGAAGTATATTGAGCAAGTATTGCAATCGCGAAAAAATTCGGTCTCGAAATTTTGATGGAAATATATGGTTTAGGTGTACCCAAGTCCGACTTTTGCAATTCCATCTGTCTGTCTGTTTGTGGCCCTAAAGCCTAAACGGTATAGCAAAAATAAATGAAATCTCGTACTTAGGCATTTTATCATACAGAATAGAAGTTGTGAAGAAATGGTTAAAATTTCAGAATAATTAACGGCCGTTTATTTATTCAAGGCAATTTTAACAACAATTTTATTTTCTCAAAAACGGCTACAATTTTTATCAAATTTCATAGTTAGGTTCACGTATGCAATAATACTACATAGTTCAAATTTCTCAAAAAATGAATGAAAATTGAACTTAATTCTTATAAAACTTCAATAACAATTGGATTTTCTAAAAAATGACTTACAAATTTCGAGTAGTTATTTAAGTTAATGTTTTTAATTATTGTACATAGTTCATATTTTTCAAAAGATAACTAAATGATGGATTAGTATATGAGAATGCTTGTACAATGTATATTCTACTGATCTTTTATTGAAAACCTCTGATCAAAGCGAAATTATTACGTAAATGATATGTAAAGAACATTGCTGAAAAGAAGATGATTTTACTTTTGAATTTTTTAAAAATTCTTACTTGTTAATTTTTCTCATAACAACTGTCCTTTTCTGTAGTTAGATAATTACAAAAGCTCTCACTACTGACCCTTTCTAATTCATGTGAAATTATATACCGTATTTTCTGGCCTAAAAGATGCAACCCGATTTTAAAACAGAAATTCCAGAAAAAATTACACATGGATTTTACCTTACCAAATTGACAAGAACAAAAACAGTTTCTCTACATTAAAATAATCAACTTTATTCATAGTATAAAAGCCAACTAAATTGTCATCATTGCTGCTACAATCATCATCACTAGCACTTTTGTATGAATCTTTAATAGCTTTGTTCAGGTGCATGTTAAGGAACATTTATAGTTGGCAAAATTCCTAATTCTGATACACAATTCAATCACAAAGTGATAGTTTTATTTTGTTTGTTTAATAAATTACCTTGTATGGCTTAAGAAATCTTTCTATTCATCGGTCAAAGCACTCTACAGAAATTTATCATCTATTATTAATCTCAGATATTTAGTATAATCTACTTGAGCTATGGATTCACAATTACACCATGAGTTAAAAGTATTAATTCGACGTAAGCGCAATCATGTTTGTAAAGTTTAATAGGAAGAAGTGTTTAGGATTTCTCATGCATGCAGTTTGTCGTCTTTATGTTAACTATTAGATAATGATCATGAGACCAGTTCTGAATACTATTGAAATCTTGTTGGCAATAATCTATGGCTTTGTTAATATTTTCATGAACACTTACTAAAATGATATCAGCATATAAATAAATCTCTGAATTTGTTACAACTTCAAATATACTATTTACATAGTATTGGTCCCAAAATTGAGCCTTGAGGCACACCAAGTTTAACATCTCTTAGTTTGCTAAAATAATTGTCTATTTTTAGTAATTTTTCTATTATTTAAATAATCCTTAAACCAATCTAACATTATGCCCCTGATCCCAATTTCCTGCAGTTTTTTAATTAAAACAGAATGTGAAATGGTATCAAATGCCTTACTATAATCAACAAACACTAGGATGATATGATTATTTTTGTGTAAATTAGCGGATGATATTATTTTTGTCTAAATTAGCATTGAGCTTCTCAGATAAGGCTTCTAATAAAAGTTTAGTGCTTTTGTTAGGCTGAAAACCATATTGGTTTCTGTGTATAATGTTATGTTTGCTTAGGTAATTTAGCAATTTATTAGCAACTAATTTTTCCATAATTTTATCAATACAAGGCAAAATTGCTATGGACCTGTAATTCGTGAGATCATTATGCATTCCTCCTTTGTATATTGGATGTACAAGTGCTGTTTTTAAATCTACAGGTATAACTCCTTCTAAAATACTGTTATTGATTAATTTTCTCATGAGAAGTGTGATGTCTTTATTCACAATAAGATCTAATTTTGTCAACTCCTGGTGACTTTTTGTAATTTAGGGATTTAATAACAATTGATTTCTTTAACTGTCACTTCCGTGAAGAAAAGAGTATTTCCTATTGTATAGGGAAGATGGTTACATATTTTAATAGTACAATTGTTTTTCATGTTTTGTATTGACTCGGTAAATTGTACTGCCAGATTTCTTGTTCAATGTATTTACTCCCCATGTATTTCCCTATAATTGTTCCTATACTCTCTTTTCTTTTACATCATAATAAAATGTTTAGTTCTTTCCATGTCTCCTTAATATTACCTTTCAGTGAATCAAATTTTGTATAATCTTTTTTTGCTTTCCTAATTAGATTCACAGATTTCTTTGCTTCTTATAGTTTAAATGTTGTATTAGAGGGATTGTTTTTCCATAATTGATATAACCTCTCTTTTTTGTATTTCCTTCATAACATTGTTGTTCATCCACCTTTTTTTCAATACAAATTTGCATTTAGTCTTCTCTGCATTATCGTAGACACAATTCATTCTTAGGTTTAAGTTTTCATACAAGTTAACATTATCTATATCATGCAGGTCCTGTTATTTAGTGGAGTTAATGCATCTTTTTACTTCCTTTTCATCAAGATAACTGGAGTGAATAGGAGGTTGCTCTACACCATCTCTATAAATAAATCCTGTTAAGTAATGGTCAGATATTTTCGTCTGAAATATAAATGATGAAATATCTTTTATAGGGCCTCTATAGGCAATATGGTCAATACAGAACCTTACCATTCTATTTAATCTAAATTATTCTCTTGTATATGTCTTTATTAATTGAATGAAACCTTGTGGTGATAGAAAATTTTGGTATCTCAATGAATGTATGTCAGATTTATCTTTTATGTTTATATCTCCTGCTTTGACTACTATTTTTACAATCAGTTAAGGCTAGACTTAATTCATCAAGAAATTCATTTTTATTTAATGATGGGGGTCTATATATACCAATTAGCAAAATTTGCATGCTCTTAATATTGATTTTACAAGGTATTACTTCAGCAGAGTTCATTGTAATTACTTTTTGATTAAAATATGTCATCCTTAATGTAAAGGATTTGGCTACCACCCCTCTTATTTTGCCTTAAGTTATACACCATATTATATAAATCTATATTATTAGAATTCACATTTACCTCAGTAAGCAATACAAACAAATATTGAGAGCAATATGATAGTTCTTGAATAATGTATAAAATTTCATCCCAACTGTTTGATAGACTTCTAACATTCAGTTGATAGAACAGAAGATTTGCAAATGATACATTTTGTATAAGGCTGTTTAAAGAGCTTGTCTTGTTTCTTAATTTAACGATAATTTTTTTGCTTTTCTCCTGGTCCTTTTGATTCATCACAAATTGACAATGTCAAAAGGATCAAAATTTTTACAACCTAGATCATTCACAAGTTTCTTGATGTGATCCCAAGGTTATCACCTTTTTCAATCAGACCAACTATTACTATGTTAGAACCTAAATCTTTTTACTCCATGATATTAACTTTAGTGGTGAGACCTTCAATTACTCTGTCCTTGTTTGCATTTTCCCTATGGAGATCGACCACCTCCTGCTTTACTTCTTTAATAATATTTTGATTTACGCATAGCGTCTCCCTTACTTCATCATACCCAGTCACAAAGGAAAGATAAAATTTTCTTTGTGTGTGTATTAAAGTCTTTTTTGATACCTTTCAATTCATGCATAATTAGGTTTAAATTTCTTTCAATGTTACACCAGCCTTTGAATCTTCTCCGTTGTATCCATTATCAGCTGGCCTCGCTGTATTTCTGCAGCTTAAGCATCTCCATTCATCCTTTGCTTTAGTCAACTCGGATTTCCAGGTTGAATTCCATTTTAAATAAAAGTAATAATTCTCCTGTTGATATTTCAACAGGCATTATACTAATTATGTATAATGCACATGTATAATGGCATGGCATCCACACAGGAAAAATAAAAGTACAAATCATCAGTAGTGATTGTCTAGAAGTAATAACGAAATAGGGAATTCTTTGTTTCAGAGACATACTCTGCATAAATCCTAATTGACTGCTCTCAAACTGTGGATATCCATTCCGATGCTACAGGAATGATGGATAATGCTGCTCTGAGACACCAGAATTTGCAGTCAGTGTTCAACTCATCTCTGCACCTGCATAAAGAAGAAATTGGATGTTTGACTAAAAATATGTACATATTAACATAAATGTCAATCTGTATAGAATCTTGTGATTAAATCTTATTTAAAAATTGTAATTGCTTTACTAAGTAGCATTGCCTAGGTTACAGGTACAGTTACTTCAAAGAACACTAATAGAGAACTGCATTATCAGATAGGACATGAAAGCACCTTCCAGAGAATGTTGCTGTGATAGATCATGAGGAAGCTTTTGCTAGAGATTGAAATATGGTAGGTAGTCAGGGTATCCTAGTAATACCTAGATGTCTTATATTATGACAGTAAGTCAGTCGGGGGTATCCTAATAATACCTAGGTGTCTTATATTAAGACACTAAGTCAGTCAGAGTATCCTAGTAATATCTAGGTGTCTTCTATTAAGACATTAAGTCAGAGTATCCTAGTTATACGTAGGTGTCTTATATTAAGAAACTAAGTCAGTCAGAGTATCCTAGTAATATGTAGGTGTCTTATATTAGGACACTAAGTCAGTAAGAGACTTATATTAAAAAACTAAGTCAGTCAGAGTATCCTAGTAATACCTAGGTGTCATATAAAAACATTAAGTCAGTCAGAGTATCCTAGTCATACCTAGGTATCTTATATTACGACACTAAGTCAGTCAGTGTCTTATATTAAGATACTAAGTCAGTCAGTTACTTATATTAAGATACTAAGTCACTCAGAGTATCCTAGTAATATGTAGGTGTCTTATATTAAGACAGTCAGAGTATCCTAGTAATACCTAGGTGTCTTATATTAAGAGAGTGAGAGTCAGATACTTATATTTAGACACTAAATCAGTCAGAGTATCCTAGTAATACGTAGCTGTCTTATATTAAGAGACTAAGTCTTCAGAGTCTTATATTAAGACACTAAATCAGTCAGAGTATCCTAGTAATATGTAGGTGTCTTATATTAGGACACTAAGTCAATAAGAGACTTATATTAAAAAACTAAGTCAGAGTATCCTAGTAATACCTAGGTGTCATATAAAAACATTAAGTCAGTCAGAGTATCCTAGTCATACCTAGGTATCTTATATTACGACACTAAGTCAGTCAGTGTCTTATATTAAGATACTAAGTCAGTCAGTTACTTATATTAAGATACTAAGTCACTCAGAGTATCCTAGTAATATGTAGGTGTCTTATATTAAGATAGTCAGAGTATCCTAGTAATACCTAGGTGTCTTATATTAAGACACTAAGAGAGTCAGATACTTATACTTAGACACTAAATCAGTCAGAGTATCCTAGTAATACGTAGCTGTCTTATATTAAGAGACTAAGTCTACAGAGTCTTATATTAAGACACTAAGTCAGTCAGAGTATCCTAGTAATATCTAGGTGTCTTCTATTAAGACATTAAGTCAGAGTATCCTAGTTATACGTAGGTGTCTTATATTAAGACACTAAGTCAGAGTATCCTAGTAATACCTAGGTGTCTTATATAAAGACACTAAGAGAGTCAGATACTTATATTTAGACACTAAATCAGTCAGAGTATCCTAGTAATACGTAGCTGTCTTATATTAAGAGACTAAGTCTTCAGAATCTTATATTAACACACTATGTCAGTCAGAGTATCCTAGTAATATGTAGGTGTCTTATATTAGGACACTAAGTCAGTAAGAGACTTATATTTAAAAACTAAGTCAGTCAGAGTATCCTAGTAATACCTAGGTGTCATATAAAAACATTAAGTCAGTCAGAGTATCCTAGTCATACCTAGGTATCTTATATTACGACACTAAGTCAGTCAGTGTCTTATATTAAGATACTAAGTCAGTCAGTTACTTATATTAAGATACTAAGTCACTCAGAGTATCCTAGTAATATGTAGGTGTCTTATATTAAGACAGTCAGAGTATCCTAGTAATACCTAGGTGTCTTATATTAAGACACTAAGAGAGTGAGAGTCAGATACTTATATTTAGACACTAAATCAGTCAGAGTATCCTAGTAATACGTAGCTGTCTTATATTAAGAGACTAAGTCTTCAGAGTCTTATATTAAGACACTAAGTCAGTCAGAGTATCCTAGTAATACCTAGATGTCTTATATTAAGACATTAAGTCAGAGCATCCTTGCAATACCTAGGTGGCTTATATTAAGACACCAAGTCAGTCAGAGTCTTATATTAAGAAACTAAGTCAGTCAGAGTATCGTAGTAATATCTAGGGGTCGTATATGAAGACATTAGGTCAGTCAGAGTATACTAGTAATACCTAGGTGTCTCATATTAAGACACTAAGTCAGTCAGAGTATCCTAGTCACACCTATGTGAGTTATATTAACACACGAAAAAGCGTGCAAACAAATACAAAATGCTTGGAAAAATCTGCTATCTAACCGCTACATAGATCAACGCTGACCAACAAACGAAAAACGCGTAACTGAGAATCGTCCAGCGTCAAATTTCTTTGCCAGAAATGACTATGTGGTCGTATTTATAAATGACACGAGAATAGCATTCTAATATAGAAAAGAGAACTATACGATACGAGATGCCGTGCAGTGATATTCTCACCGACATTTACGGAGGAATTTGTTGCTCATACGCAGACGCATAGCCAGGATTTTCTCTTGGGGCGGCTCAACTATATGATTATTCCACCAAACATTTATTGAACATGTTACGTTGTCAATTGTGATACAAACGTACCGACTCTCGGGATATAGGGGAAAAAAGAGGGTTGGTACTCGCTCTAGAAAAAAGAAATGCGATTGAGCTTTTCAATTTCAAGCGACGGAAAAGTTAATGACAAATCAAACAACTGGAACCCAGTTAACAATCAAAAAGAACTGTTTCTTCCACCTCTGCAGAGTATACCTCATATAGTAGGGCAGCCCCGGATCTCCGATCCTCAATGCAATTTACATAAACTGAAGGTTTAGTGAAATAATTTTTATTGAATAAAATTAATGAAATATAAATGAAATGCAAAGTATTAAAATAAAAATGCATTCTATCTCACCTTAATTTAAAGAGTAAGCGTAAAACCTATAATCCTACCAAATTTCAAGTTTCTAGTACATCTACAAATGTTAACAACAAATTGTACATAAATGCTGACAGACGTCAACGTAAAATTAACATATAGTTAGATTTCTTATACACATGTTATTGACAGCTGTTATACAGATGTTAACAATAAATTGTAAACAAATGCTGACAGTCGTCAACGTAACCATTTTAAAACGTTATAGTATCAATTGAAACAAAATAAAAATCAAATTAACTGCACAATTTAAAATGAAACAATTCTTTATAGAATCAATTTAAACAAAATAAAAACAAATTGCACAATTTAAAATAAAACAATTCGCTGGGAACTTGTTTGTTACACGTTATTCACACAGCTACAAACGCTTCCCATACTGCCCCATACGCAGTCGACAGACGAATTATTCGTATTTACGTGGCTATGATTCATTAATTTCGACGCTCAAACAACAGTTCGACGCGAATAACTTTTCTTTCGTCTATTAGAAAGTTTAATTGACATTAAATGAATCGGAGGCAACAATGAGAGTCTCCTTGGCAACGCCCGGAATGAGTACGAAAAATCCGCAAAATTTCGAAAAAGAATTCGTATTTCTGAAAATATCGACTGTGTAACGTGTAAACATCCCAATAATATGATAGTATAAAGAAAATCAGACCATTTTTACGTATTTTATCGAATGAAGGAAGAAAACCTTGCACTCTGAAAAATCGAAAATCCCGTGTAAACTTATGGGAAAATATAATTGTCTCCTGGATTCGAACCCGGGACACTTTAGCAAACGAAAATATTTTTCCAGGGACCTCATAACCAGTAGAAACAAAACGCCGTTTACCGCATATCTTAACGACGAACGGTTCTCGAGAAATACGCCGATATAAATTGTAAACAAATGTCTAAAGACGTCAACGTAAAATTAATATATATAGTTAGATTTTATTAACTTATGCAGTAATTGACGTTACATTACCTTCACCAAATCCAAAACAGAATTATCAAGCCTCCCTTCTCCGATCGATGTTTCAGATAATCCCAATATCAGCTTCATAGCAGCCATCCAAGTCAGAATTTGTTATCTTCATTCTGCAAAAGGGTTATTTTGTAAGTTTTCAACTTGTAGACATTCTTTATCAAAGTGTTAGTGGTATTTTAATTTCTTGAACTGCTTGATGAATTAGGATTAAATTAAATATTAATATTTAATTAAATCCATCAATTAGAACTTCCACCTTACATGAACATTTAAACTAATCCACCGGTTAAATGGAAATTGTAGAAATGCATATCTTTCAATACTGTTTTGTACATAACTTACATAAGGAATGCCTTTGAAACCGTATCCTTCTGCCATCACTTCAACACAAAACGTTATTTCCTTTCTGTAGCCGCTATTTCTCGCCTCAATTTCGAGGATTCTAACTCGAACTCCGGCAAATCGGTGAAAGGGAGGACGTCGCCTATTCACGTACAAGAAGGGCTCAAATTAGACAAGCAATCTTCTTTTCTCGAACCAGAAATAATATTGGCCGGTCGAAATTCGAGAAGGATGGTCAAATAAACGTAGCCTGAAAGGCATTTCAGAGAGAATAGTAAATCGTGCAACACCGTAAACAGGCTTCGTGAAGACAACAAACTTACGAAACAACTTATCGAAATACCATTTCTATCTCCCAAGGAACTCAAAACAGTTCGACAGAGTGCAATGGTATTTTCGGGTCAGGAAGTTGCATGTGATCTAAATGAGCGAAGGTTTAATGTGGTGAATTATTTAAGCACAAAAAACCGTGAAAAGAAACATACAATGATTCATAAAATCGTCTATCAAACCAACCCCCCTCCCCCGCCCCCTGGGTGCGCGCCTTTCATTTCCCCTCTTCCGCCTATTCCAGGGGGAACCTACCTACCCTCTCCACTGTGCCTCCCCTCTCTTCCCTCCACTCCCCTCCGAAAGGCTTTAACTTATTTCCTACTTTTCTATGTCGTCTCGGTAGCACAGTTGGGAAGGTGACTTCCCCCCAATACTGAGGAAGCGGGATCGATCCCTGCAGCAGAACCGTTCGCCCACGGGCGATTACTCCAGTACAATCACCCTCAGATGTCTGGCGGAAACCTCCGCCTAAGGCCCGTTGTCCACTGCAGCGAGAAATGTGTATCGAGAAATGTGCGGCGAGAAATGTGTAAATCGAAAGCATAGGATTAAATGAGGGTCCATACATTTGACCGAGGCGAGAAATGCGTCGAGAGAGAAACCTCTTCCAAGTCGCTAGTCGGGCGAATTTTCTCTTTCGCATTTACCCCCTCCCCAAGCATTTCCCGATGATTCCTGAGTCATCCGCACGTGATCCTTCCAAGCTCTTCTCTCACAGGATATTCAGTTGACTTTGTAGCTTAGTTGTGGACACTGCGTTTAGGTACTGTTCCTGAAATCTTTTATAGTAATTGATTAAGATAATGGAAAAATTAATCGAGTTAGTAAGGAGTCATTCCTGTCTGTACGACACTGTGGACGAAGATTATAAAAATGTCAAAATGAAAGAAGTCCTTTGGGAGTCAATTGGGATGGAATTGGGCAAAAGTGGTACATATTTGTGCTTTTTAAACGGTGAACATCGAACGGGTCCGACTTCGTCGCCGCACCGTTCGGAACTAAACACATTTCTAGTTGAGCAAGAAACTCGTCGTAGTGGACGCACAAACCTCGCCCGCCTCGCTCACACATTTTTCGCCGCACATTTCTCGCTACACATTTCTAGCTGCAGTGGACGGCGGGCCTAAGGGGATTAGAAAGAGTCCGCCTTAAAGAGGCCAGGGTGAAAAAACTACCTTGCGCGAACACTGTGAAGTTCCCCCCGCTCAGAGTACAAGGTACTTTTTCATTCTGTCGGTTCTGCTGCAGTGGTTTAATCCGCTTCTTTGTATTGTTTGGGGCAGCCCTCGCCCACTGTGATGCCGCTCGGTCTCTGGGCGGGTTTTGCTTCCGTTTACTTAATTAGTTATTTTCCTTTAAACTTTTTTAAATTTTATTTGCGGTTACAAGAGCAAAATCGGAAATTTGTAAATATATTACCGCATAAAAAATAATCGAGTCAGAAAAGAATGCGACGGAGAAAAAATATTTTTTTGACGAAAAAGAATTTAGCAGCCGAAAAAAATATTTGGCCGCCTAAAAAAATATTTGGCCGCCGAAAAACGTATTAAGCGGTCGAAAAATATATTTATCCGCCGAAAAAATATATAGCCGCCGAAAGCAAAGTAGACCCCGAATAAAAGTAGCCGCCGAAAAATATTTTACCGCCTAAAAGGAATCTAGCCACCGAAAATAATGTAGCCGTAGAAAAAAATATTTAGTCGCCGCAAGAAAATATTTCGCCGCCTAAAAAAAATTAGCCGTCGAAAAGAAAATGTAGCCGCCGAAAAAAATATTTAGCTTCCGTTTACTTAATTAGATACTTGACTTCAGCTTTTAAAATTTTATTGCGGTTACACGAAGGCAATCGGAAAACTGTAAAAATATTGCCGCCGAAAAAGAAATCGTCGCAGAAAAAATATATTTTGCGGCCGAAAGAAAAACTCGGCGCAGAAAAAAAATATTAACCTCCGAAAAAAGCGCGCCGTAGAAAAAAAATATTTAGCTGCTGAAATAAAAACTCGCCACAGAAAAAAATATTTATCCGGTGAAAAAAGACGTCAGAGAAATAAATTTAGCCTCCGAAAAATAAACTCGCCGCAAACAAAATATTTTGCCGCCGCAAACAAAATATTTTGCCGCCGCAAAAATAATATCTTGCCGCCGAAAAAAAACTCGCAGCAGGAAAGAAACGTTTGCTACCAAAAAAATGTTAGCCAGTGGAAACATTAATAGCTACCGGAAAAATGGAGCTGCGGAATGAAATAACCGCAGAGAAAAGAAGTAAATAAAGAAGAAATCGAAATCGCAAAATATCTTAAATCGGAGAAAAAACAAGATCTAATAAAATTCGCCACGGGAAAAATCCGACACATGAAAAAGTTCAATATCAGAAAAAACTCGTAATTAGAAAATCACCGCAGGGAAAAAAATTCGCCGAAAAAAATTTTTAGTCGCGGTGAAAATAACTGAGCCGGCGGAAAAATATGTAGCCGCCGAAAAAAATATTAGCCACCGAAAAATTATTTAGCCGCAGAAAAAAAAATTAATATTTAGTAACCAAAAAAATAATTTAAGTCGCTGAAAAAATATTTAGCCGCCGAAAAAAATATTAGCTGCCAAAAAAATAATTAACATATAGTCGCCGAAAAAGCATGCGCTGAAAAAAAGTAGCCCCAGGAAAAACCGACACTTGGAAAACGTCTGACAACGGAAAAAATTCGCCATAAGAAAATATATCCTTCGCAAAAAATTAGCAATCTGAAAAAACATCTATCAGAAAACAGTCCTCCCTCGGAAAAGAATGCGAAATAGGAAAGAAATTCGCTATTGCAAAAAACACGCCTTCGGAAAAAATTCACCTTCGGAATAAAAAATTCGCCTTGTGAAAAATGCTTCCTCTTCACAAAAGACTCCAAAAATTAGCCATCTAAAAGAAATCTTAGGACGCGGAAAACATTTCTATCTGAAAAATTTGCCTCCGAAAAGCAATACGACTTTGGAAAAAATTAACCTGCAGAAAAATCGCATTAGGAAAATGCGATATTTAGCCGACGAAAAATATATTTAGTCGCCACAAAAAAATATTTCGCCGTCAAAAACAATATTCGAAAAATATATTTAGTCGCCGAGAAAGCCGATAAATATATTTAGCTGCCAAAAACATATTTAGCCCCCGAAAAAAATACTTAGCCGCTGAAAAAATTATTTAATCGCCGAAAAAATGCTTAGCCAGCGAAAATAAAGTAGATCGAAAAAAAGTAGACAACTAATAAAAGTAGGCGCCGAAAAAATACTTAACCGCATAAAAAGAATTTAGCCACCGAAAAAAAATGTAGCCGTCGAAAAAAATATTTAGCCGCCGAAAAAAAATAGACACCGAATAAAACTAACCGCCAAAAATATTTAACAGCCTAAAAAGAATTTAGCCAACGAAAAAAAAATGTAGCCGCCGGAAAAATTACTCAGCCGCCGAAAAAAATACTTAGTCGCCGAAATAAATGCTTAGATGCTTAGCCGCCGAAAAAATACTTAGCCACTGAAAAAAAAGTAGGCCGAAAAAAAGTATATACCTCTAAAAAGTTGACGCCGAAATAATATTTACCCGCCGAAAAACACATTAGACGTCGAAAAAAATATTTAGCCGCCGAAAGACACATTCAGCTGTCGAAAAAAAGTAGCCGCAAGAAATCTTTCAGACGTTCAGACTGACTGCATTTCGATAGACGCTATTTCACAACTCGATATTGGTATTTTTCGAGAATTCTAACTCCGGAAAATCCTAGAAAGGAAGGACATCGATTATTCACATACACGAACAGTTAAATTCAGATTATCGATCTTTTTTTCTGAAACTTAAAGCATATTGGCCGGTCGGTATTCGAGAATGATGGTAAAGCGAACGTAGTCTGAAAGGCATTTCAAAGAGAAGATACAATCGTGCAACAGCGTAAACATGCTTCCGAAAGACCTAACAGGTTTACGAAGCCATTATGAGAATGCACAAGGACATTGTGAAATATACCAATTCTATCTCCGAAGTAGTTCAACGAAAATTAATCAATTATATACAGTGAAATGTTAGTTTTGTGTCAAGAATTTGCATGTGATCAAAAAGCAGCGGCAAGTCAAGCATGACTTAAAATAGCACCTAAGTTTAATGTGATGAATTATTAACAAATCAAAAACCGTGCAAAAAAATGAATAAAATTCTTGAAAAAATCGTTACCGTTACATAAAACAGATCATCATACCAAAAACGCGTATCTGAGAATCTTCAACCACGCAAAAAATACATTATCCCGGTTTCTTATAATGCAAACGTCAAATTTCTTTGCCAGAAATGACTATGTGGACGCCATTACCTATAAACAACACGAGAATAACGCTCTAATACAGAACTATTCGATAAGAGATGCGAAGCAGTGATATTATAGTCACCTACATTTACGAAGGAAATTCTGTTGCTTATACGTCATGAGAAACTGCAATTTTCTTATCGGAATCGAACGACTCCCGCTTACCATACCAACTCCCTTTCATTTCCCCTCTTTCACCTACTCCAGGGGGAACCTCCCCTCTCTTCCCACTACCTCCCTCCCCTCTTCTATCCACTCCCCTCCGAATGCCTGCCGAAAGGGAAATAGCTTAAACTTCCTACATTTCTTCGTCGTCTCGATAGCACAGTGGGGAAGGCGGCGTATCTTCCCCTCAATGCTGAGGAAGCGGGTTCGATCCCGGCGGCTGACCGTTCGCCGATGGGCCGGCCGGAGTGAAAAAATTACCTTGCGTGAACACTGTGAAGTTCCCCCCGCCCAGAGTACAAGGTATTTTTTCACTCTGTCGATCCGCCGCCGTGGTCGAATCCGCTTCTTCTTTGCATTGTTTGGGGAAGCACTTTCCCATTGTGGTGTTGTTCGGCCTCTGGGCGGGTTTTGCTTCCGTTTTCTTTATTAATTATTTTTCTGACAACTTTTTTAAATTTCACGGCAGAGTATGTATGACATACGAGGAAAATCCATCGCCGAGGAAAAAATTCTACGCAAAAAAAGTCGACGCCGAAAAAATAGTCGCTGCTGAGAAAAACAAATACAGCGGAGAAGAAAGTCGAAGAACGGAAAAAAGTTCCCCGCAGAAAAAAAAAGTCTGCCGCAGAAAAAGAATCGTTACCGGAAAAGCATTTTCGCCATCGGAAAGAAATTAGACAATTTAAACCAAGGAAATGAAAATTGCAATCGAAAAATATTTGCAATCGGAGAAAATGCATAACCTAAAAAAATTGGTCGCAGCCAAAAGAAAGGAAAGGAAAAAAATAGACGCCGACGAGAAAAAACTAGCCGATTAAGGAAAAAGGTAGCAATCGAGAAAATAAGTCGCAGGGGAGAAAAAACTTGACGCCGAAAGAAATAGTCGAGGGCGAGAAAAAGTCGTCGCCGAGAAAATCGCAATAAGAAACAATATTCGTAGTCGGAAAATAATATTCGCCATCGGAAAGAAATTAGCAAATTTTGCCGACAGAAAAAAATCGCAACCGAAAAATATTTGCAACGGGAAAAAGGGAAATCTAAATGTAAATCGCAGCCGAAAAAAAGTCGCGGACGAGGAAACCGCCTAGAAAAATCGCCGCCGAGTAAAATAAGTCGAAACCGAAAAAAGTAAGGACGCCATAGAAAAAGTCGTCTCCGAAAACCACTACGCTCATCTCGCACTCGGCGCCCATTTTCCTAATTATTATTTTTCTTATTATGTACTTATAAATTCCCCTGCAAAATAACGAGATGCGAGGGAAAATTTAAAATAAATTCACAAGATAAATTCGGCAGAGAGAAAATTGAAAAATTGATTAACGCCGAATAAAAATAATTCGCCGGCGAAAAAAAACGTTCAGCGCTTAAAAAAAATCGCGAAATCAAAAAATTGACTTACGACAAAAAAATATTTTCCAACGTGAAAAGTATCCACAACTGAATAAGTAAATAGCCATAAATAATTAATACACTGGCACAAAAAAAATCATGTGTGAAAAATTAATTACTAATTAATTTCGCACCTGAAACAATAATTCAGGGCCGACGGAAATAATTCTCGAATGCAAATAAATTATTCACCAGCGCAGAAAATTAAATTACCCCTCTGAAAAAGCCTAATTCAAACTCTCAACTTATGCTATCTAGCCTTTGGAACTGCATTTGCATTTAAGCAGTTGAATGTCAGAAAACTATATATAGTCATTCATGTAACATAATAAAATTATGCATCCAAGATTTAACAAACATTTTATGTAAGAATGTTTACAACTAAATCTTAAAGTTTTTTAGGTTAATCAAAACTGTTTTCTTTTGTACTCCTCAATGAACCCTTGTAATATACTGGTGTCAATCTTGATGGAAGAGTTAAAAAAAAGCAGGATGTCTGGTCACCTTAACTATGTCTCATCATATCAAAATTTTATCCTATAACATTAAATATTCTGGCAACTTAGTAACCCATCAGCAATATTCCACCAAAAATAATCAATACAGAAATCTAATAAAACTACCAAATGATGCAAGGATTGCAAATGCTCCAAATAATTCCAAAGAAGCATGGAGGATTATTAACAGTATCACCGGCCCTGACAGGGCTGAATACCTTCCTGTTTAAAAAAATGACAATTCCATATAATAGTTAATCTTTATAAATTTATAATGCCCTTAAGCTAATTGTAAGATAAAGTTAAAGATAACACTTACAGCAAAATTCCTCAAAGCATCAAAAAAGCTAAAAGAATTATGAAAGTGATTGCTGTCAGTTCACCAGAAGCTGAAATAGCATTTAGTCTCATGAATAATATGCTACTGAAAAAAGAAATTTACTTCTTGTAGAAAATATCGCCGATGTAATGACTATATCTTTGTTTGGACCATCAACTTGAGAATGGGATGCCACACTATTCATTAAAAAGTGACTATGATAAGATCATCATACAGCAGTTGATGCAAGAATTAGAAAATCCGTAGCAAAAAAATATTCGGAAAATGATATTGCTTCGTGAAGTTTTTTTAAAAAATTACATTTAAAACAGAAATAAATTGAATGGTAAATTGATTTTTTCTTTTTAATTTTCTCAATAAATTCCTTTTAAAATAATTATATGAATGTAACAAATAATTATAAAAATGTATTTTAAAACAAACCCGTTGTTAAAAATTTTGGTTGCCATCACTCCCCTTAACTATTTTTTCTGAATCCACCTTAAACATCAGCTGCTGTTAATTCTGCCTCCATACTCAATCATGACAACATCCACACTCTGGAAACAATATACAGTGGAAACCACTTAACATGAAAACGCTTAAAACGAAATATCAGTTAACACGAAAAAAGTGCTCGATCCGTTCCAGTGCCTATAACTTTCAGTATATATCCATTCGTTAATGCAAAATGGTTTACACGAAATTATTTTTTGGTCCCACAAAAATAAATACATGCAAAATTATTTGAGATAGACTTTCCCCATGATTGTGATAATATCTTCAGCTATGTATTACATCATATTATTGATAAGTATCATGGATTTGCCTACGAGCCTCATTCCATATTTGATAAATGAAAATTTTACAATTAAAACTATTAACATGGTATTCGGTTAACTCGAAATTTGGATAACACGAAATGATTGTGCTGGTCCCTATCATTAGGTGTTAACCGGTTTTCACTGTATTTACATACTTATATATTGATGTCCACTGAATGGCATCTGTTTTATTATATCTCACCTTTATTAGCATTTTTAAAAAGTTTTTTTGTGATAATAAGTGCTGAATCATTATATACTAGGTATGTAATAATCTCATCCCGTTGTGTGAGTGTTAGCAAGTAATAGCACTTTTTGAAGTTCCTTACTATAATAAGTGCAGAATACTTAAAATCTGGGTATTTAATAATCTCATACCACTGCTTTTAAATGGTTGTATGCAAGAAGTGCCTTAAACAACTCCCAAAGGACGGGTAATGTGTGAAATGTTGTGGTTGTGATGAAAATATGCACTTTGCATGTGCACATGTATCAGAGAGTACCTGGAAAAGTAAGTCAGCCAGAAAGAAGGAAGACTGGTGTGCTGACTGCCGGAATCAAGAGGAACCTGGTACAGACATTGAAGTGGCTAGCATGAGTAATAGTAACAATGATTACTCCTCCGAAATAAAAGAATTAGTGGCTGAAATAAAAGATCTTAAAAAAGCTATAAAGTACTTCAGTGATGATTATGATGTACTTAAGGTAGATGTGAAAAAAATTTATGATGACATCAAGTGTTTCAAAGATGTTGTAGCTGATTTGAAACAAGAATTAAAATTAGGATAAAGTGATTGAGGAGTTCACAACACGAATGAATATCCTAGAGCAAAAAGAACTGGCTAATAATATGGAAATTGTTGGTTTGAAAAGTGAAAACACAACTATAGACAATTTAAAAGTTAATGTACGTGAGTTAGTTAGTGTGGTTACAGAAGAACATCTCTTCTGATGTTGTAGATGATATTTATATATAAGACTTGTACGTTAATCAATTAAATTATGTTTAATCAGAATTCAACATATTTAATCAAAAATTATCATTGGTATTAATAGATATGAGAGATAAAACAGCATTTTAATGAAAATAAACTAATAATTACACCAAACGAATGAGTTATTTTGTAAAAATTACACGGTGTACAAAGTATGCCACGTGCCCGGTCGTGTAATATAATTGGGCGCGCCCGCTTGAGGGTTAATAAAATAAAAACAGCTGGGTATTGGCCCTGATATGTATATATTTTCATTAATCGGACGTCATGGACATTATCTCTACGAAGTTTCAGCCAAATCGGTTGTGGGTCAGTAGTGCCTTCCCCTTGTAAGAGTGCTTTTGCTTTGGGTGTGTTTGGCTTTAAATTGAAAGTCGAAGTAGCATTTAGGATGAGTGGTATTTTGAAAAGTGAGCAGTTCTTCCTCCAGATAATAGAGTAGCTGCTATTCCAGTTGAAGCTATAGAAGTAGCTTGATCTCCCTTTCCTCTGATTGTATGTAGTGTTGAGTAAACGCATGTTTTTCCTGTACCTGCAGGTCCGTCTAAAAAGAAACATTTCGGTCTCTCTCTATGAGCATTTCCGATAAATCTTCGAGTGAAACTTTTCCGTTGTGACAGCATTTGGCATATTTTTTTAGAAGTGTTGAGTTCATTCGGCCAGTAAAGCATACCACAGCAATTGCAGGTCTGAGTCATATTTCTGCAATTATGTTCTTTAATGGTAACTTCAACCTGACAATTATTTGTATTCAATGCACATTCATTTAATCTACGTCGTTTAGCTTGCTTAGTCGATTTTCTCTCGATTCCAAACTACAATCTTCTTCCTTGTTCTTGATTACGTTCTTCTCTTTGTTGGTCATCTTCATTGGCTCTTTGATCTCTGCCGGCTTGATTTCTTTCAGTTCTTCTTCTATTTGCTTCTTCAACAGATTGATTTGCTCGCTCCACTCTTCTTCTCGCATTATAATCAGCGTAATGTGTTGCTCTTGAAGCCATTACCTCTGTTAAGTATCTTTTAAAAAGTATATTTTAAAGTATATAGTCAAGTAGTAGTAGTTTTATCTATTGGCAATCGCAGCTAAGAATGAGACATCTATTGGCAATCGCACCTAAGAATGAGACATCTGCCGGCAGATAGACAAACTACTGAAGCGTGCCACACATTGCCTTAGCGTTATATATATATATATATAGACATGTATTTCGGTATTTACAGTACACCATACTTTCAGTATAAAATATAAAAATTCATGCTCTGAAGAGTTACACTGTATCGAGATTTTACTGCATCGCTTTAAAACCTAAGTTGGCATCAACTCTGATTTTTAGATGATTCTTTTAAGCTCTCAAGACTCTCCTAAGCCTACTCAGAAATCTGCACTCTATTCTCTTATTGCACACACTAAATTATTTCTAAATGCTAAATTCTATCTTGAACAATTTGTCAATTGGAGTGAACAAGATTTCATAGGCTAAACTAGAAGAAATAGGATCATTGAACTCACATTTTTTTAAGTATAATAATTTATTTAATCTTAACAATCCCATCAATCACAGGTTTAGAATCTAAAAGTTTTTAACTGAATGATTTCAAACAACTGTAATTTTAACTAAGGAATTTGGCTCTCACATCTGTCTCCATTTCTACCTTAAACACTAAAGACCATTTATTTCATTTTTATTCACTATCTTTCATCTCTCCCCCCCTCTCTACTTTCTCCACTGTAATTTTTAATTAGTTACCAATTTAAATTCTCTTCTCTACTTCTCCCTCTAATCCTGTTTAAATAAATCAAGTTGTAACATTTGTCAACCTAAGATAACACAAGAGCAGCACAAACAGTTGTATTGAGTAAAGCCTCGAAGGCTACAAAGATTTGCTTCTGTTTTAAATAAGAAAGATTATCCTAATCCACAAGGTTGGACCAAAACTTGTACGAAATATTCCTTTTCAAATTTTTAGGAGTATAATTTGGTTATTAATCATTATAGGCAATTTAAAACAATATAGTTTTCTTTTTATTATCTCAACAAAAATTCTTATTCATAAACTAAATGCATTTACTTCTATTTCTGCAATGAATTAAAATAATATACTATGCACTATTGCTTTAAAAAACTTATGCATTCAAGTGAATTACAGGGCAATAAAAGATGCTTAGGATACAAATATGATGAAAAACAGAAAAGAGTCCAAAATCTCAGTAAACATGTTCAACCTCATAGCAAAAATGGTAAGCTCATTCGTTCTGCTTTGTAACACAAAGAATGAATGGCACTCACCAATATGATTTCTTGTCATCTAATGAAAGAAGAGTCTTGCTGATGAAGGATGACTGAAACATGGTAGTCCTCCAAGTCAGAATAACCAGCTATCAACTTCAAACTACGCTGCTAAAACAACAAGAGAATTATATCAGAAATAATCTTCTGCCACAAAATGACGTGTCTTAAGGGTACCTAGTTTGTAATGTTAAATTATTCTACCAAATGCTCAAAATAGAATTAACAGTTAGATTCTCAAGCCATTTCTCAATCAGAATTTATATGGTTGAATAATAGTAACTATGGGACATAAAACTTTATACTGACATGAAAAACAGTAAATATAGCAGTGCTGATTGCCCAAAATAATTGATACCACGGATGCACAAAAACCAGACTTTTTAAAAAGTTGAATGCTGCGATATTTATAAGGTCTGATATATTTTGAAAATATTTTTAAATGTCATCAAACGTTTGCCAAAATGATTCTTTCTTCACAAATTAATAATAACATAAATAATATATAATACAGAAATATTATATTAACAATAGTAATTGAATCAACTAATGCTGTTACTAACTGCGATTATGGATATTAAATTACGAAATACATGCTCACCTACAGATGGAAATTCGAACGGCATGGCTTCGGATGAAACAGTTTTCTACCTGCATGAAAAACAACACAAAGAAATATTAATAGTGAAGAATATCTCTCAGAAATGCCATCATATTACAGTCAAATTCAATGTTTCAAGACCGTGAACGAAAATAAGCTACGAAAATCTTACCTTAAAATTCAATAACGCATTACGCCAACACGCCCCTTTCCTCACGTGACCAATGTTTCTAGTGCATTCTGGGTTGGCGGCGCTTCAAATAAAATTTCGTGGCGCCGATTTAATTGAACGAAAGAACATTCGCGAAATGCATGTTTACTGAAACCATTCCAGGAAAATCACCATTAACGCGCGCTACATCTCCGTTCAGCATTCTAAGCTGTAGGAATTTATCGTTACTTTATCGGATGTCTTTTAAGAATTCAAAATTAACTGTGAACTATGTTATTCTTGCGATGTTTACATGTAACACGGTTAAGTATTAGATTCACTAAATCCGTTGAAATTCAACGGGAACTTCAGCTCATTAATTAATTAATTTTAACACTGGCTTTATTTAATAGTTTACAATGAAAGCTAAATTTAAGTACTGGAAAGAAGGTAAAAGCACAATCCTTGAGTAAATCCTTTTAAAGCATCAATGAAATAGAAAACGGAATTCGAACGTAGAACTATTTAAGGAACTAAGAAAAAGGTTTTAGGTTATAAATCTAGCTACAGAGTATACGGAAGTTCATTTTATTTATTAGTAAGTATAATAATTTTGATTTCATTCGAATCATATTAATTTAAAATCACGTATACAAAGTCCCAATATATCAGGATTATGAAGGAGAACATAATGATTGTACTCGAGAACGATTTTCGCCGTAAATAAGATGCACGGAGTTATGCTTGGAAAACTTAAGGATTTGAAACTATATGGAACTGACAATGAGTGCATATTTACTTTGTTTTGTTTACAATTTTAAATTCAGTAACATATTTGACACTGCATTCCTATAAATAGATATGTTATGGAATGTTTTAACTTTATGTGTTTTCAAATAAAGCCATTCGGAATTTATTTCTTCATATGAGCAGTAAATTTCAACAATTAAAAAAGGGATAATCATAAATTGTTTTTCTGATAGCAACCAGGATGTAAATAGCTGATTCTTGAACTAAGAGAAACAATGTTTAAATCCTAAGGAAAAAATCTTGAACAAAGTAGGAATTTGTGTAAATGATGTGTGTTTCAGTCATGGTGAAATGTAAATAGCTTTTTCGAAAACCATTTCTTGAGATTTACTAAAAATTGAAGTATGTACTTGACAGTAATATAGTGAGAATGTTTTGAAAATCTAAAATGAATATTTTCACATGAAATAATCATGTTTACACATGCACATTTCCCGATGATAAAGCACACTATTTATCCCCGCCATATTTAAAGGGCAATTCTACTAGTTATTAAGTAATATCTTTATGTTACCATTTCATATGACTATTATGCTAGCATTTGTTTTTACTTGAATGTAGGTGATTAAGTAAATGAAATGTCTACGCATTTCTCAAATAGAAAATCTTTATTTTATAAATCTTCAAATTGCACACATGATTTTCAACATAGTATATGTAAATATATTAAAATAATTCAGAACAATGATTCATAAATTTTGCTTCTCATTTAACTGAGATTGGATTTGTATGTTTTACTATAAGCTCAAGTGTCTTTTTAAAAACTGGCAAGAATGAAATAACTTTTGCAGCAAGCAGATGAAAATATGCTCCCAGTCACTCCAATCCAAATCCTTCTGCATTAGAGATTGCTATGATCAGTTTCTGTCTCAGTGTTTCTTGGTTGCGATAAGGGGGTAAAACAAGCTGGTTAAAACATGTATGAGCTTCAGGGAGTTGTTCTTCTTGCTCATCAGATTCCCACGCCTCGCTTTGCTTGTTTCCCCTGGTTCCCCCAATCCGTCTTCTCATTCTGTTGAAACCTCGATTGGGAATTGGGGGAAGTTTTGTGATTTTGAAAGGCATTTCAGACATCCCACCTACAGGAACACGGTCACTCCCAGTGGTAAAATGAAGAAACTTCTTTTGGAGATCCAATGGCAAAGATTCAAGCACCTCCCAGAAATCCCTGTTGATTAATTTTTAAAATTTCTCAATTTAAGACATTAACAAGATGTGTGACTTCAAATATAACATGAACTTTAACTTGAATTTTTAAATGATTCATCATAGAAAATAACTAAATTATCCCAATTAACATAATAAACCATGTAGCAGCACCTCCCTAACCTAAAAAAATATCATTTCTGTTTTATTATTTCTTAATTAATTTTTAATAAATGAGGTACCCAACCTTTCCCGAGTAAATCTAACACTATCGCTAACACTGTTTGCTATAAGATTGTTTGTGCAGACAATTGGGAAACCATGTTTTCCTCTCCATAATCTGTTAAGTTCTGCTTGAAAACTTTTTTGGAGAAAATACTATGATTGCCACAGAAATGTCAGCAAGAGCTCTTAATTAAAACTAATAGTTTTGGCAATAGAAATTCGAGAAATTTCCAAACATGCCATTATGTATTTTGTTTGCATGGGTTGAAAAGAAAATTTTTTGGTAAGGCCCATTAATCCACTTTATTTTCCTCTACCTAGATATTTTATGATTTAAAACTAATAGATAAGGCTGAGACTTCGTGGAATTCCATCATAAAAGGATGGGATGAATTATTAGTACGAATAATTCGTATAATAAAACAATTTAATAAACTATTACAGATTCCACACAAATTTTGCAAAACACTATCGGTTTCGGTGAATAATCACCATCATCAAGTAACAAGTAATTACGAGATTACTTATGGGGAGGGGTGGGAGGAAGGAGGGGTTGTGATTGTGGGAGGAGGTGGAAGCACTGACATGAGAAAAGGGGAATAGGAAAGGAATTGGTATTCGTTGACTAGAAGAAAATCAGGGTTGTGTTTCTCATTTAAATTTCCATTTTTTCCAATATGTTTAACCTGAAACCTTTATCGGCTATGTGAAGAATTTTGGGGGTAAAAGAGGTAGAATTTAATTTTCAATACGGTCATTAAACTATTCCATCTCATTGTTGATCCTGAAAAGAATATGAAAAAACACTATATTGTTCCAAAGAAAGTAACCATTGTTTGTGTGACACTCGCAGCATGAACCCCCACAAGATTTAGGGAATGAGTACAACATGGAACAAATTTCACAAGCTCATTTTTTTTCTAATAATCATGCCTGAATGCCATTATATTTACCAGCTATATTCTCTCCATTATCATAGCATTGGTCTCTACAGTCCTTAAAATCTAAGCCATCTTTTAGAACTATTTCTTCAGTTTTATTTTTTGAAACGATGAAGTCAATAAAACTTTCTTCGATATTGCAATCTTCATCGATCTTGACGTATCGTTTAATCTGTGTCATTTGCTCCTTATGCAATACGTCCAGTGTACAGTCAAACAACAGTGAATAGTATTTGGACTTCTTTACCTGAGAAATAATTTCTTATCTCACTTTTGAATACAGTAAATTGATCATTTCATTTTGAACATCAGGAAAAAAATACATTAAAGTTGCAAGACCTTTCTTCATGCTTCCAATATGAACAGCTGTTTAAAGAACCGATTTCATGAGATGAAGATGAACCTCTTAAAACAAGGTTATTAGTTGTACAGAACGTTATAACATCAACTGCAACTTTCAGAAAGTCTCAATTTTTTCTTTTCTTTCTTTAAAACCAGTTCTAGATGATATATATATAGGTGAGCCCCGCTTAACGTGGGGGATGCGTTCCTGAGATCTCCGCGTTAAGCGAAAATCAGCGTTCACCGGGGCACCATAACCTTTAGGTGCCCAGAGGGAACTAACTTCCCAAATGGAATTTTTGGTAGACGTATATAATTTCAAAATATTTCTCAGAACACCTACAAAGTTTTATTAAAAAAAGAGTCCAGGGTCGACTGCTTAGCTTTTTTTCGCTTATTACGTAAAACTTGTCCGTAGCATTCAAATAGTCCATCGCAACCCCGCTTAACGGCACTCACTCTGTGAAGTCATTGTGCTCCTCCAACAAAGTCATTCACTGATCGACGATGCTCCTGCAGCTCCGCTTATAGATCAAACCCATAGTGCATGTTGGGTTTTCTGCAATTTATATATCATTATATACAGTGATGAGCTGAAGCCAGCTCGCGCCAGCCTGTTGTTAATTTTTCTGAATTTGCGAGCCAGTTGTTAAATTTTTAGAAAATATGGAAATTTATTGATTGTGTCCTTTCAAGTACATTTTACCCTGTCTGATAGTCAATTACCGACAGTGTATGAAATGGAATATATTACGAACCGAACACTTGTTAAGCTAGCGGAACGCTATTAAAAACCAGAGCGATATGGTGCCCCTGGCAAATAGACCTCCCCTACCATCCTTATCCAAATTTCCTTACTACTTTTTTTTAAAGAGCCTGTTCTTAATTTTTTTCCAGCTCATCACTGATTATATATTATTATACATTATATACATTCAAACATTAAGATCCCTCCATGCGTACCACATGTTTTTTCATACGTATATCAAAATTATATAATTTTTTGATGTGTAGCATTATTGTTTTATTATTATTTATAATGATATGTTAATACGGTAAATTAAAATTATATTAAAATAATTGTCAAAAATTATAGATTTAAAAAATACAAATCATCAAAAACATTCTTTAAGATCCAATGATGCCAAAGAAACGAAATATGAATCATATTTCTATTTCCGTTTTTCAAATGTTTTCCGCCTTAGAAGATTTTTTGTGTTAGACCCGTGAAATATACAGGGAAAAGAGTAAAATCTGCCACCAGAAAATGCTGAAATATCACAATATTTAGCATACTTTATGAAATTTGATTATTGCAAAATTTATAAAATCATAAGATATTACACTGCGGTCGCACTGTGCATAAGATATCTATATTTAAAAAAAATTAATTTGAAATAAAATCCACGTTATAACGAATCTGCGTTGGCCGGGGCCTTGTTAAGCGGGGCTCATCTGTATAGCCTTTTCTAAGTCGTGTTTCTAAGTCTTTCCAATTCATGTATGATTTGCGATGTTCTATGGAATTTTCGCATTCATCAATCCTGGGATTTAATTTTTTCCATTTACAGAACCCTTTTTCTGGGTTTCCTATGGCTGAGGTTGGAAAAAATATACAAGGGAAACAGAAAAGAGATCCTTTAGTTTTGCTATATAGAAACCATTTTCTTTCAACTTTTTCTCTATTCAGAATCTTTTTAAACCATTCCTTACTGAAATGTCTCCTATCTTCTGACATTGACTGAATGTAATCAGCTTCAACGTCTTGTTCAGGGCCATGTTCTCCTATTGTGGAAAAGAAATTTCATGGATACGGGTATTGCCAAGTTGCTGGGTCACTGAAATTTATGGCTGTATCATAACAAGAGGTAACTGATATTTCAGTCTTTAACTGTTGGCTGTTAATAAAAAAGTTTTCCACTTCTTCTGCTCTTAGCACTTCCTGCTCATTTTATCCTACTACTTCTTCTCCATTTGCTGTCTCTAATTAATTTACTGCAGTGTAAGAACAAACAAAGTACCATAATTTTCCGATTATAATACACAACCTATATAATATGCATCCATGTTTTCACGAGTGAAATGTGAAAATTCTCTTATCACTATGTATAATACACACCAATTTTTTGTAATTTTACTTGACTTTGTGCAGTATTGGGACAGTTCTCGCCTTGTTGCCAAATGAGATACGTGTGAGAGTTTACAAGAATATCACGTTACGTTCTGACTCTCCCGTTAAAGATTGCTATGCTGTATAAAAACATTTTGTCTCAATGCCGTCTTTTGTATTAATCTCGTCGGTTGGAATACAAGTTGGCGCTTTGCTGCCAAACTAGACATGTGTGAGGGAGTTTACAAAAATATCACGTTATGTTCTGACTCCCATTAAAGATCAATACAACGTATAAAAACCTCAGTCTCAATGTTGCCTTTTGTATTAACCTGGTCGGCTGGAATAACAGTTCGTCCTTTGCTGCCCAGTGACATCATTTACGTGAACATCAAGTCCAGTTCATACAAGCTGGTCAAGGTGTGTAAAATACTATTTGTTGCAATTTACGTAGATGATGACAGAGAACACAACAGTAAGGGGAGAGGTAATGAATTCCTTGGCTTTAGTAATTCTGACAGCTAAAGTAAATAAATAAATATTCTTATTTTTGTTTTGAAAAAAATATTTAAAGGAATGTAATTGATATGCATTGAAATGTACAATTTATTTGTAAAAACATGTTCATTATCGAAATGTACGATTTATTGGTAAAAATATGTTCGAAAATATAAATTATTTCTATATTGAAAAAAGTTGTATGCATTTATCACCATATATAATACGCACCTTAACTTTTTGTCAACTACTTCAAGAAAAAAATGCGTATTATAATCGGAAAATTACAGTATATGCCAATGTAAAGTTTCCAGTTGTAAATAGTTTAGAGAAGTGGTTCTCAACCTTTTTAGAAAGTGGAACCCTCAATAAATCTAATGTCTTAATTATATCCTTTGAATAGAAAGTTTCAAAATTTTATGAGATTTAAAAGATCGTTTTCAATTTTATTTAGATGTATAAATAGTCAAACTACTGACTTTATGGGTTTCTAACCATAATACAAACTAAATAAAGCTTGAGGAACACCAACTGAGAAACACTGGTTAACACTAGGGGTACCGGAGTCAGCGGCCTGCCTGCAAGTACCTTGTACCATCAATTGACGGGTGGAGGAATTTCTCGCTTCTGACGCCTATTTTAAATATAAATGTGTTGGTTTTCAATAAATAAGATGTATTTTTATGAGTTTCATCCATTTGAGTCGTCTTACCGCATTAGAGCCTATTTTTTGGGCAGAGAAGGTACAATGCAAGGAAAACGGAGAGTTTACAGTAAAACAAACAAATTTATTTTTCTCGTGGCAAAGAACACGAGGCCCATTCAGAATGATGAAATTACAATGTTCTTGCTTTTATCATATGTTCTGCGATATTATTTGCTTAGATAACATCCAAATACGCAAATAAAACAAAAAAAAATTTGTTTTTTTGAATTTGTGGTTACACATAAAGTAAAGTTTAGGAATCACTTTTTCACAAAAAGAGGTGCATAAAACATTTCAGATATGACTAATGATCAAAAGAATAATTTGTGATGTCACAGAAGAAGATATTCAGCTTTTGTACTTTCTTTACAGGTAAGTAGAGGACGGACTCTAGGCAGGTAAGTTTTCTTGCAAATCTTACTGCGGCATTGTCCGCACACTAATTTTTTGCACTTTTCACACAAATCTTTTGTTCTGTTTTTGTTGCAGAGCCCAATCTGGCATTGCTTGCGGGAGCTGAGTATGGAAGCTGGGACGGCCTCACGTTCTCACCCTCCCGCCCAGAAGAGTTCCCCTCGATACTTCCTTGCTCTAGCTTGCATAAAAAAGCCGAATTACCATTTGAAAAGACACCTTTATTACTAATAATAACGCAAGATACGTCATTTTTAGAGTCAAATACGATTTTTTTGCATACCAAAATACGTTATGGAACATTGTCAGATGGTGAACAATGTTCAAGCATCAAAATTCCTCCATAAAAAGGCAAAAAGGGTAGAAAAATAGCCTACCCGTCAATTGACGGGTCGTGGTACTAGTAGGTAAAAGATCCTATTATGAAGAATCTAAAGTGGAGAAAAAATTACAACACGGTGCAAAAAGAACATTAGCCTAAAATATTAAAAGTCAGAAAATTTAAGAAATCTACGATCAATCATACAAGAGTTACAGCTCTGCGAAAACCGAAAACCGTCAATTGACGGCACCCGATACTCCTAGTGTTAAAGCAGTGGTGCACAAACTTTTCAGTCTCCCCCCCTTTCCATCCACGAATCCAATGCTTCCAAGATTTTAATTAGAAATTAATACAAGGTTATCATCATCATCATAGATAGCCTTTCTGTAGACAGGTCTGTGATTATTCATGGTTAAACTTGGTTCTCCATATGCTCCTATTTTCTGCTGTATACTTCATGTCTTGATAGCTCTCTTTCCCTTTCAAGTCATCCATCAGCTGAAACCTTTTCCTACATCTTTCTCTTTTTCCATCCAGTTATATTGATATTATATAATATATATATATACAGTGCCGGCCCTAGAAATTGCGGGGCCCAATTAGAAAACTTTTGGCGGGGCTCCTACATCTAAAAGGCATAGTTTGAAAAGAAAGATTTGGGAGGGGCACAGCAAGCGAGGTCCAAAGGACCGAAGCAACAAGACCTAAAAGGCTGAGCCAGGGGGTGGGGATCCGGGGTGTATCCCAGGCCGCCAACGCATTTCCTGCATTCTGAGAGCATCAGATGGCCTCTCATGAGACCACTTGGGTATGGATGGGACTATGGATAAGTCTAAAAAGAAATAAAAGAACCTAGAGGCGATATAGAGCGATTTGCTAAAAACGAATTTTGACGGCAACGTTACGAAAAGGAAGGAAGATAGCGACAACGTCTTATTCGTCTACTAGGGCGTTGGATACCAGATACTAAAAAACTGTCTTTTAATGTAGTTTGCAGTTTGAAGTTTCGATGTCCACAAGCTGTTTCCCTTCCCAAAAAATATAGAACAAGGTGTGGGGCCCCCTTAGCCGCGGGGCCCGATTGAGTCCAATAGGTACAATTGGCCTAAGGCCGGCCCTGCATATATATATATATATATACAGAGCCTTTCAGAGGCCGAGAGTGGCCCAGGCCACTTACCTTTTTGAGGCCCCCGGTAAATTTTTAAAAATGCCAAACCATAGTTATAAAAACTGTTATAATTTAAATGATCAAATTTGCAAAAATATAGGTTTTAAAAGTTTAATCACAAGAAATAATTATAGAATACACAAGAAATAAAAATGGAATAGTTAATACACAAAGTGGAAAAGTTTAATACACAAGAAATAAAAATGCATTAGTTTAACAAGATTGAACATCGGCATATATAACTATGCAGTTACATGCCGCTCCAATAATTAAAAAAATTAACAAATGTTCCTTTTCATTTTAAAAAAGCCTTTCTAGCTTTTTTCTGTGCAAACGCATCAATTATTGATGAAAAATTTAGTTGCCTTGCAATGTCATGGTTGATGTTTAGGGTAGCAAGGCCATTCAAATGATCTTGTCCCATAGTTGAACGGTGGTAGTTTTTGATCTGTTTCAGCACATTAAAAGAGTGTTCACTTGAAGCTACTGACACAGGTAGACTGAGAAAGATTCTCAATGCAATTGCAATGTTTGGAAACACACCAGCAAGTCCAAGTTGAAGTAGTTCTTGGAGCAATTCTTTGGGTTTGCAATCCGGTTTGAAGTTTACGGAATGTACGCGCTTGAGAAAAATGATCTCATCATACAGATCTGTAGATATTTCTTTGGTGTATTTTCCTTGGAATCGCTCTGCTGATGCCCGTAAATCTTCATTATTTAAGGTATCAAACTGCCACAGAAATCCAAATAGATTGCAAATTGTATTGAGAGATTCAAACCTCCTCCTAAGACCCGATATAATGGACTCAATGATAACATAGAAGACATTAATTTTATAATGTTGTTCAACATTAAACTCATTATAAATCTTCCGATGTGGGATCATCTCAGATGAAATACCAATATTCTGAGCTATTAATTTGGTCTCACACAAGATCGTATGCCATTGTTCACGAATCTGCTGAATGTCTTTAATGAGGCTTTCAATGTTATCTCTCTCAACATCAAATGTAGCATTACGTGCTTCAATTAACAAATTAGTCTGGTTGATCACTGTAAGTAATTTAATCCACAAAGATGAGATTAGAAGAAATTCAAATTTGGACATGAATTTCTGGATAACATTAAGTTCAGTTCGAGCCTGTGCTGTAAGATTGAGAGACTTCAATTCAATTAAGGCGTTTCTGATTTCACCCAAATGATTTGCAATTGGACGAACAGCATCAATCCGTGCAGACCACCTTGTTTTGGAAATTTGGTGCAATGATACAGGAAGGTGTTGCTTTCATATTTACCACCTTTGTGGACTGCTACAGAATAAATTGTACATTTGCTGTATGGTTCCAAAGAAAGTAATAGCCTCATTGCATGATTCTGCACAGTCAACACCTACAAGGTTTAATGTGTGGTTTCCATAGCTAGAGAAAATGCAATTTGAATTACGCTCAAGAAGAATGGCTTGTATTCCATTATATTTTCCAGCCATGTTCGACCCATTATCATAAGCTTGACCAATGCAGAGTTCAAAACTCAACCCAAGTTCCTCTAGAATTCTTAAAATTCAAGAAGAAATTTCCTTTCCAGTTTTTTTATTGAAATTATCAAAGCCAATAAACCTTTCCTCAATTGAAAATGTTGAGCTGTTATCGGGAATCTTAACATATCGAATTATAAGAGAAGTTTGTTCCTTGTTGGTACAATCAGGTGTAGCATCAACAATTAATGCAAAATATTTGGCATTTTGAATATCATCGAGAATAGAATTTTGAACAAATGAACCACAAATTTCAATGAATTCATTCTGAATGCGTGTGGAGAGGTAATGTACTTGCATACGCTCTTGATTATCTTGTGATTCTCGAACTTTTCTTACATGTTCCATTAGAATTGGGTCATATTTGCTTAACAGTTCTATGATGCCTAGAAAGTTTCCATTACTATGATCGCCTATGCGTTGGCTAGAACCGAAGAAAGCCAATCCCCGTTCAGAGAGAAAAAGTATGACATCTAGGATGCGCTCAAGAATTTTCTTCCACGAATTAACCTCTGTATAGATTTCAGACAAAAGTAATTTCTCTACTGACTTATCAGCTGATGCTGCTCTGCCAGCTAATTTCCATGCCACATAGTTTTCTTTGTGTGATGTTGAACTCTCATGGGATGGTATTCTGTTTTTCAACTTCCTCCAGCCTCTTTTGATGCTCCATCCTGGTTCATTAGAGAGAGTTGATGCATTTGTAGAAACTTTATTGTAAAGAAAGCATGGTACACAGTACAGAGATTGTTTTACTGTGCTCCAACATAACCAATCTCTGGTGCGAGTTTCACCATTAGGTAAAACTCTTTTCAGTAGACGACTAGGAAAAGCATGGTTTCCAGTGTCGTGTGGAATGCTGTCTGGAATTTCAAAAGAATGAATTCTGAGGAACGAATGGATTTGGGTAGCATTGTTTTTGTCAAGAACTCCAATGTCATTCACACAAAAAGCCGTAGTAGTGATGAATGATTCTTGATGAATAGGAAGTATATTTTCATTTATCTCCTGCTGATGAGTTTCTTGATTACAAGTGGAATTTTCTGATGACTTTGTTGGAGTTATTTCTAACACATCTCCTTGTATACTCTCACCATTGTTAGATATTTGCACTGAAGTATTCAAATGTGCTGTTGTAGAAATCGCTCTAGAAGATTTGTTACCTGCAGTACTTTCTTCTACAAAATCACACCCATTACCTTCGCCTGCATCTACTGGCATATCATTCTCTTGACTAAGTCCTTAATCTCGCTCTTGTAGTCACATTGAAATATCTTTTGCTGGAGTTTCAGAGGTTTCATTGTTTGTAGGACTGTCCATCCAAGAAGAAAAGTTAGCTTCGTTAAAAAATGATGTTATTAATTTTGATTCTTTAATTGCTGCTTCACTTGCTTGTTTACGTTTCCTCTTGCACCACTTTCAAAACTTCTCGTCGTAGTGAATGGGGACCGCTTAAAATCTGAAATAATTAATTCATAATTTTGCAAAAAGATATGTAAAATACAATTTGTATTAAATTTATTTCCTATTCTTATTAAATAAAAACCTAATTAAATAAAACCATTAAATCAAAACCCAATTAAATGAAACTACGAAATACTTAAGATGAAAATGATTCTAACTTACAATAAATCTATTGTCAGTATTAATATACAGTAAACCCTCGATTTAACGGACTAATAGGGGGAAGGGTTGTCCGTAAAACCCGAATGTCCGTTAATTGGCTAATGGAATTTTTTATACCAAAAACGCATGCGTACTGGCATGAGAAAACCTCCTTTATCAATGGCAATGATAATTACTGCATAAAATACAGCTTTCGCTGGAAGATGCACTATGAAACTGAATTTAAAACAATGCTGCTACACTGTTCCTTTAAAAACGTTTTTTGTTTTGGATATTTGAAGAAAATATGTTAACATTGAAAATACCATAAATATTGCAACCTATGGATATATCTGAATTGATTTTCTCTATTAGCCGTAAAATAAACTATATATTTTCACGTAATCATTGCAAAACACTTGGATAAATATGTCTCATCATTTTGACGGCATACTCGAAAAAAACACCGCGGCACAAATTTAGAACTGGCATTATTCTTAATAAAAAAGAGATATTTAAACTGCGTAAACTGAGGGTTGCCTATAACGTTTCACTATTGTAAATCGGAGAATATTTTTTGGTCCGATTAACTAAAAGATGCATTTCGTCCGTTATTGACCTTAACAACATTTTGTCCGTTAAATCCGAAGTCCGTTAAATCGAGGGTTTACTGTATTCGCATTTCAACTCGTCCACCAAGTCCCTAAAATCGTGATTTGGATTTCATATTTTATAAGAAAACTTAAATTTCCTATTCTTTTTTCTCCCTCTTTCCAAGGAGACAAAAAATTTCAAGCTTTTTACAATTTATCATTCCTTTTAGTTAATCGAAAATAAAGTTGATAACTTACCAGAACCCGTTCAGTTATGCTATAATAGTCAATCCAATCCTTGCATACGTTTGGTTGAATGCACCGTCAAACACTATAGTGGCAAACAACGAATATGATCTGCTAAATGATAAACAAGGTATTGTTATTAATATTATTCAAGAAGTTGCGATGCAACGAAGCACAAAAGAATAAGGCTCACCAATTTATTCTGCCACCTGTTCACAAAGCACCATTCTTTTTTATTTCTCAGAGCAAAATAACCACAACAAGACACCTTGCATTTCTGATTCCGCCAAATATTGTTGGCGCCCGACTGTCGGACTGACGAAATGTATGTAACTAGATTTCTCATGACACGATAATCTACAATGTTACATTTGTCTCGAGTTTCAAATTCAAAATTCAAATTCAAATTCAAATTTACAAAGTATGAAGTAAGTCTATAGGATATAGTTTTTTCAGCAGAAATTTTCAGTCATTTGTCTCTCCCCTCCTCTATAACTAAGAATATTATAATGCTCATGCAACACTGTATAGTTCTTCAATAATTTTACAACAATGTATAACATTTCATCACATTTTTGACATGACTTTTGAAATCCAACGCGATGTCCGAGATGTTCAAATTATCTTCAAGATACGCATACGAAAGATGCATTGGACCGACTTAAAGATGGTCAAAATTTAGAAGCCATAATGTAATAATATAGGATGCGCTTTGTCACCAAGTTAGTCCCGTATTGATTTTGCACAAGATAAGGCACATATGAGGAAAATTAGTCCTTTTCGTATAATAAACGATAATTTTAACAATGGGCTCACAGATTTTAAAAAAATTAACAATGGGCTCTTGCGAGCCCACTACAGCTCGCCACTGGGTTTAGCTAAAAAACCAAGTAACACAGGGAAAGTTTGTCGGAAACACTGACACGACTATACAGTCTGAGAAATCTCTCTGCAATGAATGCGTAGCACATTTTTAGGGTACTCTAAAAAGATCACGTTGAAAAAAAACAACTTTCATTCATTACTGCTTAGAGAGAATTTTTTCTTTTGAAATTGTTAATTTAGAATGTTATTAACTGACTTTTCATAGTTATACATCCCTGTGTAAATTTAAGGCCCCCGTGAATATGATGCCCGGGCCAAATGGCCCGGCTGACCCCTCCTGTGATAGGGCCTGTGTGTGTGTATATATGTGTATATATGTATATGTGTATATATATATATATTATTATATATTAAATAGGTCTATGTAAATTTATTCACTTTTGTTATATATATATATAACAAAAGTAAATAAATTTACATAGACCTATTTTAAAATATAAATCAAACCTATGCTAAACTCATTCTCGTGCTCATCAAAAGGAGAAACCACACCCATCTAGAATCAAAGCCATCACATTAATGATTTTCTTACGAGTGAAAGTACTAACCTGCTATATTTAACTTGACACTGAATGCACAAAATATTGATACAACACGTAGCTCTCACTACCCGTATTACTTCGAGGACAAGCCAAGTAAAAGTGAAGGCTAGGAAGTGGTATCCTTTTCGAGAAATTGGAAGGAGTAAAGGGGAGAGGGATAGAAATAATGATGCAAAAAAGACCCCCAATGCATTTGCTTGCAAATTTTCATGTGTAGGCTAGGAAGAAACCGTCAAAGACATTGCCCAGCGGTTTATGCCACATCGGGGGTTCTAGCAAGAGGGAAGAGGAGTCATGAGAGTAGCACGTACAGTAGGATGCCGTAAAATGTACTTTCTTTTACCATGTGTGACTTGTGTCACTCCATGGAAAGTTATGAAGCAGAGAGTAGGAGATGGAAAAGGAGTGGTTAAAGTTGGGAAAAGCCAAAGCGAGGACCAAGAACTGTAAATGGGAGGACCAAACACCATCCCCTGGTATCGGTAGCTGGCATACATTGCGATCGCACCAATTCCAGGTAGTTCTGAACAGTCACCCACATCATTCATGCTTAGTAGAGGTCTTCGGACGCCTTCAGCCGAAGATGAAATTTCGTCTCTTTTAAAACGTCAATTAAAGAAAGCTATACGATAAATAATCCGTAACAATTTTGCTTAAGTATTATTGAATACTAATTTCAAAATATCCACTTGATTTATTTTGCCTGTTTGATGCCCCTTGGGCTTCGGCACCCGGGGCAGTCGCCCCACCCTTGCTATGCCCATCTACATTTAAAGTGTGACTTCCTACACTTTCTGTGAAGGATTGTTTTGAGTTTATTTTTAATTTGCTGATCTCACAAACCATAAATATTTATTTTAAAAGTAATCTTGTTTCTATGAAGAATGTTAGCAAAGAAGTAAAAAATAAAACACACTAATAATACTAGAGCCCCTTATGCAAAGCCAGTTTGAGCAAATGCACAATCATATACTGCTCATGGGCATATGCAAATGCCAATATTAATTAGGTATCTATATCATTTCAAAATGTTTCATTAATTTTTAGTTCTTATAATTGAACTACATATTTTTGTTCTGCATCTATTAATACAAATAATAAATAAATTGAATCCTACTGATGTTTTTTGTTAGTAGTTAATTTAAAAAATTTTCTTAATCTTTACAAGGGTCTCCCAAAAAATTATGCTTGAAGGCTTCAGAATTACACTTACCTTATAACAGGATCATCCTCATTGTAGCCATCATACTCAGTTACTTTCTGAAGTTCGTGAAGGTCAATAGTTGGAGAACCACAAACAAGCATCTCCACCTCCTCCGGGCGTAGCAACTGGTTTTCAAAATTTATTCATGATGCAAATGATGTGGTTTTTAAACTTACATTTCAAGCAATGAGATATCTGATTTGAAATCATGTTGCCCAAGGCTTAAGATCCATTTTATTTTGAATGCATGCAAAATAGTGTCACAATGTAATTTACTCATCTCAATGATTTACTTTTTGTCAGATTATGCTTTCTTAAAATGTATTCACAAGCAAATTTCAAGAATGATATAAAAAATAGCATGCAGAAAAATTACATGCTATGATCCGAGTTTATAAAGTGGTGAGAATATATAGCAACTATATATATATATACTAATTACTAATACTTACCAAGAGAGCATTGGAGTCACACACACACAATGAAAACCAAGGTAAAAAGATCGAAACTGATGGTATATGGCAGAGTTAAGTACCCAATCCAAATACAGGGCAACATATTCATGTCGGTTTTCATTTGTAACAGGAATATCAGCTCCTCCCTCTTTCATATCATATGTCCTAACTTCACCATACTCTTCTAAGGAAACCTATCCAAATTAAATCTCTATTAAGATAAAATTTAGTTTTATTCTGTCATTCTGTGTAAAATTTTAGGAATTAATGCAAATATCTAAAGGAAGGTCTAATTTTGATGAATATTTTGTCAGATATTTGATGCATCCCTGATAAGGGCATGGATTCAATAGGTTTATTTTTTCTATTTTACTAACCTGTGATTGAGTGAGGATATTTTTTGTATCTGTTAAACAAATAGTAAAAACCAAAATATGTGTTTGGGACTTGAACTTCTTGACTAAATAGATAACATTTATTTCTCTATTCAAGAAAGCTTGAGTAATTTCTGCATTAGCTTAAAAACTCGAGTTCCAATACAGAAAATGAAAAAAATTCATCAACTTAAAAGTAAAATTTATCATGAAGTTCACAAATAATTGCTCTTTCCAATCATAAATGGATTGATTATCAAATTATTTATATTATTAGACAAGGTGAGGTGATGCTTTTTGCCAGGTGGAGATCGTTCTCTAAGCTTCCGGTAGAGAGTGTGCATGTAGAGTACAGGTAGTTCCCCCTAACGTAGTGACTGAAAATTACTAGGAGCTACCTTATGCCTCGGGGATTGGAGGGAATATGTAGAGTGGAGGGGAGTGAAGTCCATTAGAAAAGATGGGCATAGAAGGTGCGTGCATCCTAGAGTGGAAATCACTGTGTGGAGTAGAGAGATTAAAGGTGAAATATTTGGAAATCATTCATTCCTGTCCTTTTACAGGCAATAATTACCATATATTTTGTAAAATTCCTTAAAAGTTGACAATGAACCTTGGATTTTTAATTTAAGTCGCTATTTTAAATAAAAACCTGACTAAGGTCTCCATCTTGATCTCATTTAATATCAACTTAATACTTTGTTGATACTACCCATTATTTCTGATTTGCAATCACAGTACTTCTTTTATAAACTGCATCTTTGGGATGAAATTTCAAGAATTCATTTGGCACAACATGAATATTTGGGCCTACTTTATGTGTTTTTGCATTAACTTCTTAAAAGTCAATTATAGATATTTCACTGAATCATTAAATGAATATCACAATTGGTATAATCCTCTTGTCTACTTAAAAGTCATATTCAAGGCAACATTATAAATTTGATATTGTAATGATAAAAAATTCTGTTGGTTGATATTTGGCAATTAAATTCAGTGATTGAAAATATTAATAACCATTTATTTCACAATTTTGATGATAGATCTAACCTGAAAATTCATGCACATATCTTCTTCAACATTCCCTTCATAAGCTAGCAGCTCCGATAGACCACGGGCAACATCCTGCGTGTTAGAATTTAAATTTTATTAATGTAATTGATATAATCCATATAAATAATTACATATTTTAATACTCAACAAATAACTTAAAATATTCTACTAAAAGTGACTATCAAACGAAATAAATTCATCACCATTACTATGCCAAATATAGCAATGAATGGATACACACTAGATGCTTACAGGCATGATTTCAGCCAATGCTTCTATTGATGGTGCCTCAACCAATCCAACCTTGTCTATCCTTGAGGAGTTAATTCCAGAATTTCTAACATGAGATTGCTCCGAAAGTATAACACTAGAAATCAATTTCCTTTGGTCTTGCATTAAGCTATCATCATCACTCGCATTGTATTCAGTATTTTCTTCATCTGATGTGTCTTCATCTGTCCCATAAACTAATTCCTCATGCTCATCTTCTGCCTCAGCTTCTGCCGTAGAGCCCCAAGGAGCCACAGGTGGTGACAACAGCTTACGATAACATATTGATGGAAAATGGAGATCAAGTGTAATGGAGTTGTAAACAGCCAATCCCATTAACACCCCAATCAAGTTGTACTCTCGAAGGTTTTTGCTCTGGCTTATTATATGACTTTGATAGCTCCCTGGTCTGCTTCTGCTAAGAAAAATATTTGCTTTTAAAGAAAACCAAGGCCACCAAACCTTTAATCAATAAGTTAATTGGTGGAAAATGAAATGAATGAGAAATAATAGCATGTTTTTACTTTATGGACTTTTTTATTTTAGGTTCTATTTAATAAATAATCTCTTAAATTATAAATTATTAAGTGAATCTCAATATGATCGTTCTTTTCATAATATAAAGGAAAGTAAATCTTGCCTTTAAAAGTCAATTTATTGTAAGGCATTTTTTCATCTTGAGGATTAGATTTTTAGGTTCATGAAATTTTATAAGTGAAGAAAGTGGACAAATTAAATTACACATGAAAAGAAAACTTGGGCAGTTGCAGTTTTCTCTATGATAGCAGTGGCTAAAGCTTTTTAAATAAATATACATATATATGACACTTATGAAAATAATGAATAAACATATATTAACTTTTACACCATCAAACAATCATCAAGAAAGTTTAAAAAGCCAGTGTTACCTGGGCTGTGGACTATCTTCACCAGAGCTACTACTGCTAGAGTTACTGTAACCACTTCCACGTCTTTTCCTTGTCCCTTCTTTCTTTTCTACAGCTCTTGTTTTGCCGTTAATACATCCTGCTGAGGTGCTAAACCAGTAACACCGAGAATTTGAATGGTAGACAAACATTCCATAGTCAGGCTATTAAAAATAAAACAAAATTTTGGATGAGCACAATTACTAATGCTCATTTTCATTGACATTGCTATTTACATTAAAAATTTTCCTTTTATTTGTTGCAAGAAGTTGAATGCATAATTAAAGTATTACTCCAAACCTCAAATATGTATCTTATAAGAAGAAGCAGCCATTCTTTCGCTAGTCCACCCATATCAAGTCCTGGTTCACCAACAAAGGAAACTTTTAATTTCTTTTTGAGATCTTGCTGCTTGGTGGCAATCTGGAAATAATATTCAATTTTATTAAGACATTTTTCTAAGGGAACTTATGGTAAAATTTCCCTTATTCTAATTTCATTTTCTTCCATAAATGAACATGTCTAACAATAAATTTCCTGCATAGCGCTTTTAATTAATTTTTGCAATGCTAGAATTTAGCAGGCTATATTTTTTGACTAGGCAATTGAAATAGAAAGTTGTAAGAATAAACTCATTTATCATCTTATCTTTACCATTACTATATGTTAATTTTTAATCTTCTTTTGTCTTGCACATCATCTGATGATCTATATTACATCATCTACAAGTTATTAAACATCCTCTGATGACCTATATAACAAGTTAATCATTTGGAGTTTTGAAAACATTGTCTGTCTTTTAATTCATAATTATTATAATTTAGTTATTTCTTTGTCTCACCCATACCTCGTTCAATGAATCAGAGACAAGATGTGATCTTCTGATTCTTATGTTCAGAAAAAAAAGATCCATTTGTGGTTGATATCGATAAAATGGTCCTTTAGCCTCTATGCTACGCCTTGCTGTTTGGATCATTTGCTGTTCTGAATCCTACAAAAATAATTACATTTTTCTATATTATTCAATTATAATTCTCATAACAATTGTATATCAAATTTATGTGAACATAACAAGACTCCAAATACAAGATGATTACATATAAAAACTTCTTATATCAAGAAAAAAGGATTCGAACTTGTGTTAGTAATACCGTATTTGACCGAATATAGCCCCCCTGTTTTTGGCCAAAAGTGAAGTGCAAAAGTTGAGGGGGGTGTTATTTTCGGGCACTAAAAATTAGGTGGGTACAAACAAGTGCAAAGCTTCAATAATGATGAATTTCTTTCGAGTCAGTAAGTGTTTCTATCCATTGTAAGACTAAACTACTCGGGTTGCGAATATTTATTTGCAAGGCTGATTGACGTCACCATATAGGAAGGATTTTTCAATTACCTGATCGCTCTCATTATCGTCAAATTGCAAGTTTTACCGTATTTGCTCATGTAAGCCGCGCCCCCGTGTATCCCGCGCACCCCGGTTTTTGGGCCAGCTCTAGGGAAAAAAATTTATTTGATCCGAAAAAGGGTTTTTTAAATCACCAATTCCTATTTCTCAAAAATTCTACGCTCAAGTTAAGCATCTTCACACTCCTACGTGACGAATTTATTGGGTGATCTCTTTATATCGGTACTAGCAGAAATCTCCTCGGTAGTCCTCTTTTATTAAACACTTAACTGTTTTTGTCGTCATATTGGTCATGTTCGGCAGAAATCGCTCCGGTAGCGATCATTCTGCTGTACATAATTTTCCAGCCATATGGTCACTGATCCCTACCGTAGCGGTCGTCATTTTTTTGGCGAACTAAAATTATGATCAGCGATCATTCAATGATCACCACGGTGGCTATGACCTATGACTTTCATAGACGTATCATAGAATAAAGGAAGCAGGCCGTAACTGAACATGGTAGGCGTCGTCTGCCGTGAGAACAAAACCCCCACCAACCCAAACTGGTTGCGCATGCGCCGTGGCCTCCGTGACAATTGTAGCAGAAAGCCGTCGAGTTTGGGGAGCACCCGTTAATAAACTTAAAACTCATTTAAAAATTTTATACAATGAATGAAAATGACTAAATACACCGCAATTTAGAAATAGAATAATAGATGCGGCATGGGTGCTAGCTTAACGTATATTTGTTTACCAACACGACATTTTGGGAAAAAAGGTGAGCGGCAAATAAAAGAATTCGTGTAAGACACGCACCACCTTTTTTCCACCGGCGTTTTGGGGAAAAAGATGCGCAGCTTACACGAGCAAATACGGTAATACCAATAAAATTAACCTTACCCGAGAATGTACTAATTGCCTGGCTAAGCTCGAATTGTTAATTACACAAACGAAAGATAGATTAGCATTGCGCATCGAAATATGAGCAAAGTGCGAATTTATATTGCTGCATAAATTGGTATGTTATTTCGACTTGCTAATATTGCTGCATTAATTATTATGTTATTTAAAGTTTATTTTTACTCCCAAAAAATATATTTTTGTTCATTTCCTTGTCAAATATCTCCTTCGTTAGTATACCCTCTGAATTCTGAGGTACAAATCTGAAAACCTTAAAATTCGAATTAGCATGGCGTTTTATCACTCGCTAATTGGTACTTTTTTATTAAATGAGTGCAAGTTTGATATTTCTTTAAATTATACAGCATGTTTCATGACATTAATGTCCTAAAAATGATCATGTCCTTTCAGGGTATTAAAATATTTTCTAGATTTGTGGGAGAAAAATGGGTAGGGGGGCTATATTCGGAGGGGGGCTATATTCGGTCAAATACGGTACCTATTCTCAGGCCCTCAAAGTATTACCTCCACTAACATCATGCTGTAATGCCTATGTGAAAACAACTTGTTTTTTAATCTTGGTTCTTGCAATATGGCTATATTTTCTATATATAGTAATCCCTCACCATTCGCAAATTTGCCATCCGCAAAATTTGCATGTCTGCGATTTTCATTTTGAATACCTGTTTTATCATTCCCGAGACCGAAATTTGCATATCCGCAAATGATCACTTAAGTACCGCTCACTCTGCAACATTTCTTTTCAAAACTTCTCCATTAATTTCTTCCAAACACCATGCCGTGCCACCAGTCACTTAAGTAGTGCTCACTCAAGTTTCACTCTTTCTCAAACAGTCTCATAGTCACCATGGTAGTGTTCACTTGCAGTTGCTCGCCTATTTCATGAATTTATTGTGCCATTTCCATAGTTTTTAATATTAATATTGCTCAATATTGCTTCTATTACATATGTATTTCAGTGTTAAATTCTTATTTTATGAATGTATTTACCGATTCAAATACAAGTTACGTAGTGGAATAGGGGGACTAAGAACCTAACCCTATTTTTTTCATATATCCCGTTATTTACCATTCACGAATTTGCCATTTGTGAGGGTTTTCAGGAACCTAACCCTCACAAATGGCGAGGGACTACTGTATTGATGTTGTTTACAAGTATCTTTTCTGACTCTCACGGTCAATTAAAATGCAGCCCTGAGATGAATTTTTTGGTCGTCCTACATATCAATATTAATGGCTAAATTTCCATTCGAGCAGGAAATTAAATTTTTAATGGTACTTACCTTTGTAAGTAATAATAATAATAATAATAATAATACAATTTATTTCACCGTTGGCAAATACATTTGCATGGTTTCGTCACAATATTAAATATTTACAAAACAAGACAAGAGGAGAGAAAATATAGATATGCTAGCAAAGAAAATACAATGATCAATAACACAAAGAAAAGCAAAATCATACTCTATCATTGAGGTATTCACAGACACTGTAGTAAGTTTTCTTCAAGAGGAACTTTTTAATTTTTCTTTTGTACACTTTGTAGGACTGAACTGATTTAATATCCGCAGGCAGATTATTATATATTACAGAGGCTGAGTGATGAGGACCTTTTTGAGAAAGAGCATTGTTGTAGTCATTGATGTGAATGTGAGATAGCGAGCGGGTGAAATGGCTATGGTATTCTGCATTTGTAGGAAAAATGTCATGGTTTGATCTAACAAAAGTTGCACAACTAAAAATGTAAAGAGATGGTAGGGTTAAGATATGGAGAGATGAAAATAAGGGTTTACCCTGTGTACGGTAAGGTACTCTACATAAAGCTTTGACAGCTTGTTTCTGTAAGGAAAAGACTTTAATAGCCAGTCTACAATTACCCCAAAATAATATTCCATAGTTTAATAATGAATGCACTTTAGCATAGTACAGAGATAATAGGCTTTCAATAGGAAGTATTGGAGCCAATTTTCTTAGCATAAAGACTCCAGTAGCTACTTTTTTAGCAACTCCATTGATGTGATCTAGCCAGTCCAAATTCTCTTTAATATGTAGCCCAAGGAAATTGGTGGATGAAGATCTAGCAATGCTTTTATTGTTCATTTTAAGAAGTGGGCTACTATATGGGATAGCTTTTTTATTGTGAAATAGTAAGTAGGAGGTTTTGTTGATATTTATAACAAGATTGTTTAGATTGCACCATTCCATCATTTGGTTAGCTGATCTGTTAGCAACCTCAACCAGAAGTGGGAGACTATCAGCAGTTACCAGGCAGGATGTGTCATCGGCATATAGGGTCGGAAAACAATCAGAGAATTCTTTGGGAAGGTCATTCATGAAAATTATGAAGAGAAGTGGTCCAAGAATTGATCCCTGAGGAACACCAGTATTAATTTTTAGAGGTGTAGAATTAGCTGTGGTAGATCCATTTCTAGCTCTTTGAGAATACCTCACAATTTGATAGCGGTTACTTAGAAAGGAAATAACCCAGTTCAGGGAGTTGCCCCTGATGCCCAAATTACAGAGCTTCCCAGAAAGTATTTTATGGTCAATGCTGTCAAAAGCTTTACTGAGGTCATAAAATATACCTAAGGTATGCTGTTTGTTATTGAAAGCTTGGTGTAATCTGTTGATGAGGTTGAAAGCAGCAGTAGATGTTGACTTCTCTTTCCTAAAGCCATGTTGATTAGGAGTTAACAAATTGAAGGAGTCAAGAAAAAGCAGTATGCGATTAAAAAATAATTTTTCAAATATTTTAGAAAAGGCAGATAGAATAGAGATTGGTCTATAGTTTTCTGATTCTGAGGGTGAACCTTTTTTAGGTATTGGAGATACACGAGAAAATTTTAGGTTAGTAGGGAACTGTCCAGTGCTGAAAGATAGATTGATTATAGTAGATAGAATAGGTGCAGTGATGTGGGAGCTTGTCTTAATAACTGTCATGGGAATATCATCTATACCGCTAGAAAAGGAGCTTTTAAAAGATTTGATGATATCTATTATTTCCGAAGTATCAGTGTAGTGAAGAAAAACAGAATTTGGGAAAACAGAGCTGGTATTCCTGGAGGGGTATTCAGGGGAAGATGCTGCTTTATCATTAGTATTGCAAAATTGATTGTTAAAGTTCATAGCTATATCAGCTGGATTAGAAACTACTATGCCATTGAAGTCTATGAAAGAAGGACTTAAGTTGCTGGATGCAGCATTGGAATTTAGTTTGATAATGTTCCATGACGCTTTAATCATATTATTGGAATTATTTATATAGTTAACATTTGCAGCTTTTCTCTCAGCTGATAAGTGCATTCTGAAGTCCTTTAGAGCACATAAGTATGCCCCACGAAGGTTAGAGTCAACAAATTTATATCGAAAGTATAAGTCCCGAACATACTGAGACCTGGTAATAAGATGAGAAGAGTATAATTTTCTTTTATGCACGTTTACATTATGTTTAATATTTCTGACAGGAAAGGCTGCGTTAAAGCAAAGGGTGAAAGTGTTCATGAAAGAATTCCATTTAGAATCAACACCACTTGCATAGTGAACATCATCCCAAGATTCCTGTGAAATATGGTGAAGAAATATTTTAGTCGAGTAATCGTTAAAGATGCGTTTAGAGATATACATAGGGTTGGGTTGAGAGATAGTTCTATGTAACTTAATGGTTGTTTTTATGCCTAAATGGTCAGAAAGGCCTGTGAAGATGGTTTCACAGGTAAAGTAATTAGGAGGTAAATCTGAAATTACATAGTCAATAAGTGATTGACTGTTGGGTGATATTCGGGTGGGCTCGCCATTCACTACCTTCAAACCAAAAGTAGATAGCATATTTATGAGGTCAACCTTTTCAGGGGATTCATTCAGTAAGTTAACATTTATGTCACCAATCAATATCATACCATTGGTAGTTTTTATTGATGCAAATGTAATGGCATCATGTAGGCTCATGAAGAAATCATTTATATTACTGCTGGGAGAACGATAAATAGATAACAGAGCATAGCAAGAGGCATCAATGTCAATTAATGCAATAGAACATTCAAAAGTTTTATCAATGCTCTTGTTAAAATTCAGGCACTTCATACTTACTGAGGGTCTACTATAGATGGCTACACCTCCACACTTAAATTGCTGGCGACAAAAGGATGTTATTAGATTAAAACCATTAATATGGAAGACAGATATTTCATTTGCTCTTAGCCAATGTTCTGAAAGTATTAACACATCAGCCTTTAGTTCCTGAAGTAGGAGTTCAAGGTTAAGGCCCTTATTCCTCAAACACTGAATATTTATGTAAAAGCATTTAAGGGAAATAAAATTAGAAAGAGTACCATCACCTTGGTCGAGTCACATTTTCTTCGGTTTTACGACTCCCGCCTGAAGTCGGGTAAGCATTTTCGCCGGCTCTTCTACCTTTGTTTCTACCTTGTTTTCTCTATTTTTTTCCTCTCTTGCGTCCACATTTACTCGCTGGCTAGGGCTATTCTCAGCGATCCTACGAGGTCTTTTAATATTGAAACGCCTCACTGACACTCCACTAGGCCATGTTTCGCACTTGAAGAGGTCGTCAACGAGGCTAAAATCGGCACTAATTTTAAATGAGCTGTATGTACCTTTCCCAAGCTGCTCACACTCGAACTCAAAACCTTGGAATTTTCCTTTCAAGTATATTTCAATATCACTCGCCGTAGCCTCTTTCCGAACCCGGCCAACGTAAATCCAAGCCCGCCGGGGTACACCAATGAACTTCGAGTTCTCAGTTTTTTCTTGGTTTGAACCAAACACCGTGCTAACTCTACGTCTTCTTTTTCTATGGTTTACAAGCGTGAAGCCGTCATTTTCTTGCGCGGTTTCTTCTTGCTCGCTAATGTTGATGTTACCCTGCTCACCGGTTGTCAGCGAAGTGGATTCCACCGCAGTTCCTTTGATGGAGGGTTCCTTCCGCAGGGGTTTCTCATCATCTAAAACTTTCGTCGTATTTTTAGGTGTCTTTTCCGTCTTCTTGCGACGAGTTGACTCAGATACTGCCCCCTTCATTAAGCTTATTTCGTCTTTTAGATTTGAAATTTCGGTGGCCATTTTGAAAATTGATTTGCCTCGGTCCACGCGGCAGAATAAGCACATCCAAAGAATAAATGGCGACTCACTGATAGCCTTCAAGCATAAATCACTTAATTCCGTACATTTATGATGATTTGTACGAAAGCAGATGCCACATGTAACCACTTTATCCTGATTATTAAGAGATTTTTCACAGGACTGACAAGCTAATGTTTCCCAACCGGACGCCATCTTTGAAAATATGGTGCGTTTTGCCACTATACTTAAAAGGAATGGATACTGACAATATGAAAACTGTCCTGGATGACTTTGAGTGTTACTCTGCCACGTAGAAAAGTCATTCATCAAATCCAAGTGATCCAAGGCAGTGTTGTACAGATCTGTATAGTGAAGTGGAGGAGGTGGAGACAGTGTTGGATCAGACAATGCATCTGATGATAGGAAGCATGTTGATGGTGTTGAAAGTTCATTTGATGCATCTGAATTAAAGAGGAAAAAGATACTAATGAATAAAGATTTGAACAACTCAGTTTTGTGTTATTAAATTATTAAATATCAACAAATAAATATTATGGCTTATCACACGTGCCAATGATACAGTTCCATTTTGTAACATTTTCCATTTCAAGCACTGAGTAAGTGGCTCACACCACCTAGTTCAAACTTTAGATGGTTCTCAACCTTTTTTGCCTGCATCACCCTATGTTCAGTTCGTTCAGTTGTGCGTCATCCTGTTTACAGTTCTATTAACTTCAAGTCACCTTTAAAGATAAATTGGGCTTTCCCTAACCACATACAGATAAAATTCTAGCATCTAAATAAGCACAAGTGTTTATTCTGCTGGTTTTAATTATGTTTCTAAGCCAGAATATGATACATTATGAATTTATCGAATATTCGCATCACCCCTCAATAACCGTCGCATTACCCTGGGGTGTCATGTCACCCTGGTTGAGAACCACTATGCTAGATGGTACTTTGTATGCGCCCCGTTGTGCTTCTCAAGAACTCCCTATTTTGGCCATTAAGTGTCACTGTGTGTATTACTTGATCTCACTGTGATGTTTCTTGCCTTCCCATTCCCAGCGGAATGGGATTTTCCTGAATGCATGCAACACCGGGTTTTTCGCTACTCTTTTGAAAGTGCAATATATCCCTCCCTGAGAGTGGCGTCATAAATAGAACCTATTTAGCTTGCAAACCAGGTCTCAGGGTTAGATTCCGTTTCAAGCATCTATAATAACTTTCACGCAAAATGTAATTCTTCTTACAAAGCTTGCAGACCTATTTAGCTTGCAAACCAGGACTAAGGGTTACGTTACATTTCAAGCACCCATAATAACTTCCATGCAAAATGTAATTGTTATGGCACTACTGTCGCACATCAGGGTTTCAAAAAAATGGTTGGGTTGTGGCACTCTCTGGTTCCGGGAAAATCCCATTCTGCCAGGAATGAGAACACAAGAAACATTATCGTCAGAGCATGTAAGGCATACAGTGCCACATAATGGTGAAAATAAGAAGTTCTTGGGAGGCACAACAGTATGCATAAGAAGTGCCATCTAGCGTCTAAACATTGAACTACATTGTGCAAGCTGCTTACTCCCTAAGTACACTGATCCCCGGTTATACTGCGGATTCCAGGGGCGGATCCATGGGGGGGGGGGCGATGGGGACGATTGCCCCCTCCTTAGATAACCCCATTGCACTCCACTGGATGCTTTCTTAAATTCATTCTGCGCAAAAATCCTCAATTATACACCGCAGATTAGGTCTGTATAGCAAGGGAAAGGATTCTGATAGGGGTAGGGATTTTCAAAATATGGGGCAGTTTGCAGGGGTGGATTCACTAGGTGGAGGAGCGATTGCCCCCCCCTTGAGAAGTTTCTGGATCCACCCCTGGCAGATTCCGATATACCATAGGTCTTCCATCAACCCCTTCCTCCTAGAAAGTCCTGTCGTTTTTTTAAGTACTAAAGAAAAAACAAAACTGGCTTTTTAAAGTAGTATGCACATGCTGTACTGGACAATACAATCATGTCCTCATTTATACCACGGTTGTTTTATAATGCAGGTTGCAGCTACTCCCCCGAAACCCCACATTATAACCGTGGAGCAGTGTACCAATATTATTTAAAAACATTTTTCCATCATGTATTTAACTTTGGAATGGACCTGTGTAAAAATATTTTAAAGTCCCTTTTTAATAAACACACAAATAATTGGAAAACAGTGTTTCTCAGATAACATGAAAAGTTTGAAAAACTGTATGCGCATTTTAACAGAAAAACAGCCATTATTATTGGTGATGCAGTGATTCTAAAAAGAACTCCTACTGGAGAAACATTTTTTTCAATTTATATTTCACCCACAAGGCAAGACTGATAATTCTTAAAATTCAGTTCTACATATTTCTTACATATCTCACACATTATGATAGACTCAAAGTGACATTCTGTAACCATAAGTTGGTGAATCTTGGTATTTTTCAACTAATTTTTATAATTAATTTAATAAATAAAGTGTTAATATTAAAACTGCACAATTGATTAGGATAGTATTTCATCCTCTTCAATTAGGACTATTTTTCAACATTATGTTAACTGCATTAGTTTCATTAATTACAGATATAGAAAAATTATAGGAGCAATAATTTTGTAAGGATGATATACAGTAGAAGATCATTTATCCAGAAGGTTCGGAACCTGGCCTGTTCTGGATAAACGATATTTCCAGATTTTAGATATCTTAACCCTAAAATAGCACAATGATCAGAAAAAAACGTTTTAGTAAGGTATGGTAAGAAATAAATAATTTTAAAAAACATATACATATAATTAGAAAACCTTTTATTTAATACAAATATTATACGAATCAATGGAACACGGCTAATCAATTGAAGAATACATTAAATATCTGTAATCATGTTTGGATGGTGAATCAATTGAAAATATGTTTACCTGAAACCGGCAACAATAACACATGCTACTCCTACATTTGATTTATCTAAATAAACATGTCAATTACATTTATTTTCTTTACGTTGAAATCAAAAATCGTATGGATGCAGCACACACTGTGCCATGCTCATAGTTACATCCCAGAAGTAGATGCGCGTAATTAAAGGCAAGAAGTGGTGATGGCTTTCGAAACCACTAAAACAAATCAGTCATCAATTAATTAACATTAAATAATGTTAAATATCAAACAGACTTAGAAAACATTTTATTAAATGCAAAAAATCAAATGAATCATCTTACGACGTAAATATCTATACTTGAGGTGGTGGTCGCTTTCGGAACTAAAATAAATCAGCCATAAATTATTCTGTTGTTAGGATGTTTCTGGTGTTTAGAGTTCTGGATAAACGATCTTCTACTGAATTCCACTTTTATAAATACAGCCATCCCTTGCTTAACAAACATTCGGTTAACGAAGTTTCGCTATAATGAAGGTTTTTATTTGATACTACTTTCGATTATAACGAAGACCTTCTCGCTATAACGAAGGCGAAGATGTTTGAATTTCGCACGCGGCACGAGGTCTGCCTGCACTCACGACAGCAGACGCCTCGTATAGGTTGCAATTTAAGTCGCTACAATGTCGCTTTTGCTCTAACTTGAATATGTATTATGTAGTGTTCGGTCGTGTTTTCTGTAACTTTTTTCTTTTTTCAATCTCCGTTAGTTGCGGACTTTCCCCTGTGGCGACCAATAAACATAGCCACATACTGCTCTAACTAAATGCTATATTGTACAAGAAATAAAGTATTAACAACACAAATGCTCTTGAGACGTAAGTCTCGCAGCTTAACCACTTCAGAAAATGTCAACTTATCGTTACAGTCTGTCCGACAGGAAACTTTAGCACACTCTCCCTTGCGAGGAACAACTCTTCTCACTTTTTTCTCCATCACTCCACTCTCTCTAACTCCCGCTCACCGCCGGCGACCCTCAGCTGTCGGTATCTCCCGGTGCTTCTGTCCTCGTTATCTCGATGGCCACTCTCGCCTGATGTCGCCGCTCAGGGGGGGTTCGGCGGGTAGCTTAAATGGGCGACTCCTCGACTTCGTATTGGTTAATTTCCTGATTATGTGATATAACCATGCGAAAAGGAGGGAATGGGAAATAGGGGTAATATTCGCCCTATATAAAGCGCGTTGGTGTGGGAGCAGCCATTCGGCGGAGATGTTTGGCGTTCTCTTCACCGATTACGAAAGTGCTTTGTTAAGTGCGGAGGTGTGCGGAAAATCGCTGCACCCCTTAACAATTCCGACGATCCCCGCAACTTTTGCAGTGTTTGTTTGATCTCGTGTTGTGTTCATATAGCGCGTAAATAAAGTTCCATCACTATTACGTATTACTATTTTCATAACCATTATTGATATCATGATTTCAAAACGGCAAGGTTCAACATCAATACTCAATCCTGCAAAGAAGAAGAAGGCAATAACAATGGAAATGAAACTAGAAACTGTCAAGAGAAGGGAAAGAGGACAGAAGACATCTGTTGTTGCCCACGCATTTCGAATGGCCGAGTCAACGATTTCTACCATTTTAAAGAAAAAAGATTCTATTAAAAAGAGTGCTCAAAGGTCAGTGAGTGTCGGCGCTTGTCGCTTTATTACAATAAAACGAAATCCCATGATGGAGAAAGTTTTAAACACTTTGAATATCAAAATTCCCGTAATTGCCCTCTCTCTGGTTCTGTCATTCAAGATCAGGCAAGACGAATTTGGAGTGATCTTAAGAAGCAGCGAGAGGATGAGCCTTCGACATCGGCTCAAGATGAGCAGCCAGAAGAAACGTTTGTTGCAAACAGTGGGTGGCTTGATAAATTTCGAAACCGCTGTAATTTGCATTCCATCAAGAAAACTGGAGAAGCTGCAAGTGCTGATAAGGAAGGGGCTGAACGATTTGTGGTGGAACTAAAGAAAATTATAGAGGAGAGGGGGGGTATCTGCCTCAACAAGTTTATAATTTTGACGAGACAGGTCTCAACTGGAAAATACTACCCGACCGCACGTACATATCCCGTAATGAAAAACAGTCGCCAGGATTCAAAATCTCAAAGGAGAGATTAACACTCGTGTTTGGGGGAAATGCAAGTGGTGATTTTAAGCTTAAACGCTGTCTCATTGGACGTTGCGAAAATCCTAGAGCGTTGAAAGGGATCCCAAAGGCATCTCTTCCAGTGTATTATAAGTCTAACAAAAAAGCGTGGATGACAGGTAGCATATGCTATGATTACATGAAAGGTTACATTGGAAGTGCGATTGAGGATTACAATAAAAAAATAAACTACGATAATAATAAATTTGCTCATATTGGATAATGCCCTTGGCCATCCAGCATCAATCGTTGATGTGTGTAGCAATGTGAAAGTGATTTTTTTGCCCCCAAACACAACGAGCTTAATACAGTCTATAGATCAAGGCGTAATAGCTACTTTTAAGACTAAATATTTATGTCGTGTAGTGCGTTTTGTTCTCTTTGAAAGTGAGAAAGATAAGAGCAACTTACTTATTGACGTTTGGAAGAAATGTGATTAAAAAATGCGATTAATAATATTGCAGCAGCCTGGGACGAAATTAAGGAAAGTACGATGAATACTGTTTGGCGAAAGTTATGGCCAGAAGCAGTTAATGACTTTCGAGGTTTCGAATATATTGCGATCATTAAGAAAGACATTGTAGCAATCGCAACTGAGGCTGGGATAAATGGAATTGATGAAGAGGGAGTTGAGGAAGTTCTTAATGCAGTTCCTGAAGAACTTACAACCGAAGATATTCAAGAATTGACAAAAAAGTTGGCAACAGCCGAGTCCGATGATGAATGCGAGGAGGATGCTAGAAATCTTAGTGTGAAAGTTTTAAAGGATTTATTCGCAAAGATGGAGGAAGCTTTCGAAATTCTCAGAGAAAATGATCCCGAAATGGACCGTAGTATCAAAGTTATTCGTGGTATCGAACAAAACACTCTTTGTTACAGGGAGATATATGATGAGAAACGGCAAAATTTAAAGCAATCCTCTCGTGATTGTTTCCTTAAACAATCTTCCTCCAATTTTCCTACCACCACAATGTCATCCGAGAAACCCACGGCTACCGGGAAAACCTCACAAGAGTCAGTTGATTCGTCTGGCATGGACTCCCACTCCTCGACCCGCTCCACCTCCCCCCACACTTTGACATAAGAAACAAAAGACAGCAAATCCACTGACTTCGCTTTTCTTGCACGGAACTGTTGGCCTTAAAATGGTGAGTGTTACAAATTCCCAATTAAACATTCATATTATACAAGATTTAAGGAAAAACGCTTTTTATAATGTACCTAATTTTATAGGTGGAGAGGCAGACGAAGTTTTCATCGCATTGCTGATGTTTGAAGCATTGAATTAGAATCTTTAGCCTTAATGTAACTGAAGGTTTAATTTGAATGTATTTAAGACTCTCGTAAAAATGAAATTACTTTTATTTCACGCATCCTACATTATTGTGCTATATTTGCTGGAATATATCGGCGAATTATAGTTACTACATTATTATTAAGTTATAAAGTTGTGTGCTAGGAACCGAACGGCATACTTTCTATATAAAACAATAGAAAATTAGCTCTCGCTTAACGAATTTTCACATAACGAAGGTTTTTTAGGAACGTAACCCCTTCGTTAAGTGAGGGATGGCTGTACCAGTTTCTAATTTACTCTGATTAAATCATCACCAAACAAAGAACAAAACTTTTAAGTGTAAATCATCACCAAACAAAGCACAAAAATTTTAAGTGTGAATCATTCACTTAAGCATAGAATTTGTCCTTGATGATACTTTATGTGATTGTAAAGTTCAACTTCATACCATTGCCAACAAATTTTCATCACACAAATAGAATAGTGTGAACAACAATAGTTCTCAGCTTACTGATTAGTGCTAGTGCCTTGGCAGCTGGGGGAATCCACCAACGACTAGATGAATTTGATGGTAAATGATGTCTTGAAGATGGAGGAAACTGTTTTACATTGATGAATTGTATTGTATTTCTAACGATCTTCCTAAGTTTCTCAGCTTCCATCCTATTAAAAATTAAGAAAATATGAGAGAATTCATGTCGTTGACAATCTGTGATTTTAATGTCTTACAATTATCAAAAACTTTCTGTTAATATTAACTTGACTTGGAAGCCTAAAATAGTTTAACCTTTATCCGCCGGATTTAAATACCCTCTGGTGGGGTCCCGCTGCCGGATTTAATTTTGGACATTTAAATATTTTGTGTACGTCTTTTGCAAAAATCGCATATCTCGTGAACTATTGGTGATAAAATGTTCAAATAAAAAGCATTTTGTGGTCAAACTATCAGAGAATTACATCGTTCTGCCTATTTATAGAAATAAAAAGGGTTATATAACCCTAATAGACTAAATTACGATGCCGAAATAACTTATTGTTGATATAAATCAAAATAAAGTGCAAAAATACTGCATTTAGTCACTTTTTGGCAATGTCGTTCCTGCTCAGTCTGCAGCTGACACAACCCCAGTATTTACACTTCCCTATAGAGTCGAGCTAGTGTGGTATTCCTCGAAGCAGGGCTCAACACATAGTCCCACGTCACATGTCTTGCACCTATATTTCGTCCTTGAGTTATTGCTCTTTGAGGAACACACATGGCAACAGATAAGGGTCCCCGAAATGGGCCAATGCTTATTGTCCTTGGCCTCTAAGCACTTTATTTGCATTCCACTAGCACTAGGTCGCCCCCTTGAGAGAGTCTGGGAAGGAAGAGTTCTAGCGCCCTCTTCAACCATTTGCCGCACAAGGGACAGTCGGAATTGCCGATGTGAAAATGCGCCACCGCACGAGGGAAGGAGAATCCAACTATTTAGGATAGTTAGATCGACTAAATGAAAAAATAATTTCTTTGTCCATTTCCAAGTGCGGCGACCGATGGTGTAGCTGTTAGCCATCCTATCTCAACTAGTTATATAAAAATAAAGGAATCACTAAAAAATAAACAGACGAACAGCTACAGATATTTTGAACGCACAAGTCTACATCCGCTCTACTTCGTAGTCTGCAAATGAATGAACGTAGACGTAGTAAAACATAGGTATATGCATATATGTGGAAATGGAAGAAGAAAATAAGAAAGGGAAGGAAGCTTTGGGGTAGGGCTTAGTCCTGGGGTTCAGTTTATTGCATCTCTTTGGGTTGCAACGTAGTAAAACAGAAATGCGGAAAAGGAAGACTAACAAAGGGAAGGGACGTTTGGGGTTCAGCTAATTGCATCTCTTTGTGTTGCGAGAGAGTCTCAGCTCAGCGGAGACGTACACTTTGAGTGAGGCACTCTCGATTGTTTGTTTACTCTCCCCTTCCCCAATACGCAAGACCATCGGCCTTGGGAGAGCAGATGGAAAGAAAGGATGCCTCATCTTTCTTCTCTTCCAAAAATTTTGATTCTATGACAAAAACGACATCTGTGAGCGGCCTCGGAGCTAAGCGGGACACCGGTGTCCCTTTCGGCGGTTAAAGGTTAATATTACCACAAAGTAGAACCAGTTTTCAAATATTTTATTGTGAACTGGAGATTTAAAAGAAGCTCCAAAAAGATCACCATTATAATTTTCTTATTGAAAATTCAATTGAATAGATTGGCAATTTGTAGAGCATTAAAATTTTGTGGTGATTGTTTAATTTTTTAAATTATAAAGTGCTACACACATTTAAGGAAATTCCAATGACGTACAATTTTTAAATATTGTCACAGATTAAGAATGATGTGAAATTCAACATACCGTACCTGCCCGAATACAAGCCGATGTTTTTTGTCAAAATTTATCATGAAAAAATCACCCCTTGGCTTAAATGCGAGTCCGAGGAAAATTTGGGTTATGGTTAAATCTCGAAGTCTCTCATTGCCTTCGCATTCAAATGATAGTACTATATTTTTCGTAAAGTAAATATTTGACCTACGATGAATATATATAAAAATATCTTCGCGAGAACACGTAAATTGACGATTACGCAAAATGCGTTGATGGCTTTGAACGCTCAACTGTTTGAATTTCGGTAAAACTTTATATGGAATATGTATAATTATAAAAATGAACTTTCTTAAGGCAATGTAAATGCTAATTTCATTGGAAATAGACTTGGATGAAAAAATATCTTGGCGAGATCGCTGTTACTATATTTGACCTTTTGTGAAAATGAAGATGAATGAAGTTATTGCCACTGAATGTGGAACATTATTCAGCAATGCAAAATTACTAATTGGAGTAATATTTCAAAATGTCAACAACTAAACCATTTCCCACACATTTCTTTGATCTCGAATAATGTATTCTAAGATGTGCATGAATGCCCGGCACACTTCAGCATAAAATCTACGAAATTTACGTTTTTGCCAAAAAACTGCAGAAATTTTTGGGGGATCGGCTTAAATCCGGGGTTGACTTCTATTCGGGCAGATATGGTAACTTGCCACTTGAGATTAGGAAACAATATCAAAGGATATTTATTAGGAATTTATTACATAGAGACTTACCCCCTAAACCACTGAATAATATGTTGCTTGTGGACATTGGAGAGATTAACTATATGCCTGAGCAGATGTGCAAATACAGTATACGAAGACTGAGCTGCAAATACAGGATTCTGGATCAGGACAAACAGGGCTCGAACCTCATCAGCAGGTGTTAATCTGATGAGAAAAATTTTAATTCTAAAATTGTCATATTTGATTGTTTATTAAACATCTAAAGGATACAACAAAACCTGACACATAAAACCAATAAATATTATAAAATAATGTAGCCACTTACTCTTTATCCTGCAATAGGGCAATGATAATACTCTTAAGTACAGTCTTGTGGATGGTTTGAGGCTGCAAAAATTAATGGATCACAAATTAATTTATGGAGGGGGAGCACTGTACAGTAAGACCTCGATAACCATCGTTTTAATTGGTTCCTGGAATCCCCGATGATTACCGAAATGACGAAAGTCAAAACCGATTTTTCCATAGGAACAATGTCATGGGTCAATAATTCGTTCAAAAAGACCTTACAGGCATCATATAAAACTGAATTATTAGGCCTCAGTTTGCTTGAAATTTTAGACTTTGCATCATTTTCATTCATTCACTTCTAGTTTTATTTTAAGGGATGTCACATTTCTGGACCTTGTAGCTATAAAATATTTAAGAAATACGTTAACTGTTGACAGTTGTACTGCAACAATCCACAAAGGAATGTTTTGCTGTTTGATTCTTATATTTGAAGGCAACATTCTAAGTACTATTAGTCTTTGTTTAACCATTTCAATTTATACAAAATGTTTCACTCTAACACGATCGACTAAATGTTCTCCGAGAACAGCCACAGTCACCATTTCAATAGATCAGGGGTGCCCAACCTGCTGCCCATGGGCCGGATGCAGCCAACTAAGCAATTTTATGCGGCCCACCGTCAGTGATTCATAGTTTTCAAAACTTTTTCATTTATTTTAATTAACTACCAAATATTATTTTCTGTGTAGAAAAATCTGTTAAGATATCTAACGTTGAATTGTGACCTCTTAGTAAATATTATTTCTTGATTCAAGTAAGTTCTTATTAATATTGTTTTTGATTTTTTTCTCAAAGATATTTGTAAGATTGAATTCCATCATGATTTTTAACCCTCGAGTTACGTCTTTGGGCACGTGGGTGACACAGGTCCCCCAACACTTTATTTCCATTTTTGGACTTATTTCTCACTTTCATTCAACAGTTATTGATTTTTTCGGGATATCTGGGGTCCTGCATTAAAACAAGCAATAGTTTTAAGCAAAATTTTAATCAAAATTTTAATCAAAAATAGAAATTCAAAATCTGAGATTAGTTCAACTCGACTTACATTAATTCCAAACTATTTACACAAACTTCTCTTAAATGATCATTGCATGTCCATTTCTGGCATATGATACACCATTTTCACGTTGTTTTGTCTCTACTTCGACCACATTAGTAACATCGACCTCTTGATCCTTGTCATTTTGGTGGTGTAACAGCTGATCTTTCTTCTACTCTTGCACGCTGCCGAAGTTGTCCTGGTATTTGAGGGATTGTACTTCTCGCATTATTTGTGATTTTATACATTCCCAAGCAATCTCTTCCAAGAATTCTGTCTTCAAAACTTTTTTCTGGCTATTATTAGATTTATTGATACATAAAGCATTTATGGCCGATATATTCTAAAAATTCGTCGTATCTTCTGTAAAAGTAAAATAACTGATTGCCAAAAATGCCTGCAGATGAACTAAAAAGAGTACTGTGAATTTACAAAAAATTAAATGAAATTAAAGTGAAAAAGATCACGAAAAAGGAGTTGCGCGGCGTACCAAAATCAGTAACACGACAAGGCGCATGGGTGACAGATGTCCCCCAGCAAAACTTATCTGTTGCTCACGTCGAATCTTAGGGAAGGCACAAAGAAACTGATTCATGCATAGTAAAGAGGGGTCTCTCAAGGCCAGCTACTGAGATCTGCACATGCGTCACTCCTCCACTGTCACAGACACACGAAGTTGAAAATCAGTGGGGGACAACTGTCACCCACGCGCCCACTCGAGGGTTAATATTGAAATGTTAACCCTAAAAATCTAATTCTAACTTTATTTCTACGCATATGGTGCCTAAGAATCTCTAGGTAACTTACAATTTAACTAAAATCCGCTGTCTATTACCAATGCGGCCCCCATAAGGGTTCACTGCCACCAATGAGGCCCCCACCATGTAGAAAAGGTTGCCCACCACTGTGATAGCAATGTTTCTCTCTCAGTCACAGTGCAATCATTGTCTTATTCATTTGTCTGCTTCATTAAACAATGGCAATGGAGCTTTTTCATTTTTTTCTACCACTTGGCGACAAACAATGGTTGATCGAAATAACAATTATCAATGGCGACGGTTACTGAGGTCCTACTGTAGATGTTAACAGAAAAATACAACTTTTTTAATGGAATATAATGTACAATACAAAGAAGTGCAGTAGAAGATCATTTATCTGAAACTCCAAACAACGAAAACATCCAAAATGCGAAATAACTGATGACCGATATCAGTTGTAGTTATGAAAGCCACCACCGGTTCAAGTAGCCTGATTACCCTCCTTTAGTTTGTTATATAGGTGATTCAAAACATTCCATCATTTAACATTGTTAATTTTTGCTATTTCCAGGTAAACACGGATGTTAATTGTTGATTTCCCATCTGAGGATTAATACATATACACTTTTAAATATTACTTAATATATTCACTGTACTTACATCAGAAGGTGACACCTGTAATTTTTTTTGTTATACAAGATGTTATCTAAGTTTATTTTATTTGTAACATCATTTATTTCTACCATTCCTCGTTACAAATGTTTTTCATGGTTGATATGCTGCATAAGTGTTAAGACATCTAACATCCTAAAATATCGTATATCCTAAATGGGTCAGATCCTGACCATTTCGGATAAACGATCTTCTACTGTAGTTGTATAATTTTCATATCCATTGCTGTAATCTTTTCTGAGTGATGGCTGTATTCAGAAAATCACTGTTGATCAACATCGAGATTTCAAAATGATAAATTGTAGCATTTTAAAGCACATAGCATAATGTAAAATTGAAATAAATGTTATGTTTAAATGACTTTTTACTTACGAATATAGCAAAGTAATTCTCAGAGTAATACTAAAGAAGACATCTTTCAAACTGCCTTCAACCAAATAAAAAATGAACAGATTCTTGTCAGTTCTCATAGATTTTTAATTGTTATTAGGTCTGGAAGGTCAACATTACTTTATAAGTTTAGAAAAAACCACTCATAGCTGCTGACTGTCAGTTAAATACATACCATTCGACTGAGTGTATCGTGTACTACATCCAAGATGTCTTCTCGAAGACTTGGATGCCATGCTTCAAACTCTGATGTAGATGATTCTGGATCAGCCTTAAAAAGAGCCAACAGCTTGGGAAATGATGAATAGGTGTTCGCATAAAAACGCTGCATTGGTGAAAAATTGCCAGTGCGGTGAACATCCCTTAAGCTCCTCCTGGGATTAAGATAGATGATTTTTTTGAGTAAAAGAAATTCGTCAAATAAATTACCTGGAAAGTTACTTTTATACAAGGATTAAAAATCAAAATTAAGCACAACAAAGTACATCATTCTTTTTAACAGATAACTATTTCAAAGCTATTTCCATATTTTACCATACAAATACAACTGATTATTACAGCTGTTTGATGCTGTATTGAAATAAAATTACTCATTTTATGGAAGGAAAGTTTCCAATGATCAATGTGTTTCCTGTGAATTAGGAGAAAAGAAGATCCTTAACATTTTCAAATAATTAAAAATGAAAGTGTTTTTTTTTTAAGTGGTGGGGAAAGACTTGAAAAGGTTAATGGTTCAAGGTGACATGATCTCCAGAAACATAGAACCTTATAATAAGATAAAATTAATTATAAGAAATCCAAATGAAGGGTTCCCAGATGATATGTCCACAGTCTTTATGTCCACTGCCTTTATGTCCACTCTTTTATGTCCACAGCCTTTATGTCCACTGCCCTTATGTCCAGAGTCTTTACCTCCACCGTAATATATGTCCACAGTCTTTATGTCCACTGCCTTTATGTCCACTCTTATATGTCCACAGCCTTTTCGTCCACTGCCTTTATGTCCACTTTTGTTTATGTCCACAGCCTTTTTGTCCACTGCCTTAATGTCCACTGTTATATATGTCCACAGCCTTTTCATCCACTGTTTTTTTTGTCCACTTTTGTATATGTCCACAGCCTTTTCGTCCACTGTTTTCTTTGTCCACTTTTGCATATGTCCACAGAGATTTTCTTTCGAAGTATGAAAAATATGAAGGGCAAACCTGAAGATGGAGGAGAGTTAGAAGGAGAGGGAGTAATCCGAAGGGAACACTGCGGACATTGGTATCGATCGACTAGGAATTTTATAACAATTACGAATATAAGGCGAAAAAATTGAAAATGGAGGGGGTGCAGAAGGAGTGGGAGGGAAAAGGAGGTGCGGAAGGAATCCGAAGGTAATACTGCGGACATTGGTGTCTATCGACTAGGTATTTTATAACAATTACGAATATGAAGCTAAAAAATGAAAATGGAGGGGGTGTAGGAGGAGTGGGAGGGAAAAGGAGGAGCGGAAGGAATCCGAAGGAAACACTGCGGACATTGGTGTCTATCAACTAGGAATTTTATAACAATTACGAATATGAAGCTAAAAAATGAAAATGGAGGGGGTGTAGAAGGAGTGGGAGGGAAAGGAGGTGCGGAAGCAATCCGAAGGAAACACTGCGGACATTGGTGTCTATCGACTAGGAATTTTATAACAATTACGAATATGAAGCTAAGAAATGAAAATGGAGGGGGTGTAGTAGGAGGGGGAGGGAAAAGGAGGTGCGGAAGGAATCCGAAGGAAATACTGCGGACATTGGCGTCTATCGACTAGGAATTTTATAACAATTACGAATATGAAGCTAAAAAATGAAAATGGCGGGGGTGTAGTAGGAGGGGGAGGGAAAAGGAGGTGCGGAAGGAATACGAAGGAAACACTGCGGACATTGGTATCGATCGACTGGGAATTTTATAGCAATTACGAAGATGAAGCGAAGAATTGAAAATGGAGGGGGCGTAGTAGGAGGGGGAGGGAAAAGGAGGTGCGGAAGGAATCCGAAGGAAACACTGCGGACATTTGTGTCTATCGACTAGGAATTTTATAACAATTACGAATATGAAGCGAAAAATTGGAATTGGAGAGGTGTAGTAGGAGGGGGAGGGAAAAGGAGGTGCGGAAGGAATCCGAAGGAAACACTGCGGACATTGGTGTCTATCGACTAGGAATTTTATAACAATTACGAATACGAAGCTAAAAATGAAAATGGAGGGAGTTTAGTAGGAGGGGGAGGGAAAAGGAGGTGCGGAAGGAATCCCACGGAAACACTGCCGACATTGGTATCGATCGACTAGAAATTTTATAACAATTACGAATATGAAGCAAAAAATCGAAAATCGAGGGGGTGTAGTAGGGGGGGAGGGAGAAGGAGGTGCGGAAGGAATCCGAAAGAAACACTGCCGACATTGGTATCGATCGACTACGAATTTTATAACAATTACGAATATGAAGCGAAAAATCGAAAATGGAGGGGGTGTAGTAGAGCGGGAGGGAAAAGGAGGTGCCAAAGGAATCCGAAGGAAACACTGCCGACATTGGTATCGATCGACTACGAATTTTATAACAATTACGAATATGAAGCGAAAAATTGAAGATGGAGAGGGTGTAGTAGGAGGGGGAGGGAACAGGAGGTGCGGAAGATGTCTGAGGGAAACACAGCGGACATTGGCATCTATCGACTAGGAATTTTGTAACAATTACGAATAAGAAGCGGAAAGTTCAAAATGGAGGAGGTGGAGTAGGAGGGGGAGAGAAAAGGGGGTGTGGAAGGAATCCGAAGGAACACAGCGGACAGTGGTATCCTTCGACTAGGAATTTTATAAAAATTTCGAATAAGAAGCGGAATGTTAAAAATGGAGGGGTGGAGTAGGAGGGGTAGGGAAAGGGGGGTACGAGAGGAAACCGGAGGAAATACTGCGGGCATTGGTGTCGATCGACTAGGAATTTTATGACAGTTACGAATAGGAAGCGAGAAATTAAAAATGGAGGGAGTGTAATAGGAGGAGGAAGGAAAATGGGGTGCGGAAGGAATCCGAGTGAATAACGGCGGACATTGGTATCGATGGACTAGGAATTTTATAACAATTACGAATAAGAAGCGGAAAGTTTAAAATGGAGGGGGTGGTGTAGGAGGGGGAGGGAAAATGGGGTACGAGAGGAAACAGAAGGAAATACTGCGGACATTGGTATCGATCGACTAGGAATTTTATAACAATTACGAATATGGAGCGAGAAATTGAAAATGGAGGGGGTGTAGTATGAGGAGGAGAGAAAGGGGGGTGCGGAAAGAATCTGAAGGAAACCCCTTCTATAGGACAATCGGGGAACATAATAGGAGAGTTTCAGTCAGAACAGAGGAAAATTAGTGATACTTTGGTACCTCGCACCCCCACCCACAAAGAAACTTGTATAGCATATTTTGCCTTGCATTTTTCGTTGCTTTTAAAATTACTTACAATTACGCGTAGTAATTCGCTACTTTGTACCGAACAGCGTCTTAAAGAATGAAAATTCATTTTCTTATACAGTGGAAACCACTTAATATGAAATCGCTTAAAACGAAATATCGGTTAACATGAAACGCGTGCTCGGTCCGTTCCAGCGCCTATACTTTTCAGTAGGTATATATTCATTCGCTAACGCGAAACGGTTTACACGAAATACTGCTTAATATGAAAATATGTTTCGGTCCCACGAAAATAAATGCATGCAAAATTCTTTGGATTATGTGAAATGGCATTTGAGATAGGGTTTTCCCATGTTTGCGATAATATCTTCTGCTGTGTATTACATCCTATTATAGATATGTATTATGGATTTGTCAACGAGCCTAATTCCATATTTGAAAAATGAAAATGTTACCATTAAATCAGTGAACATGAAAGTCGGTTAACTCGAAATTCGGATAACACGAAATAAGTATGTCGGTCCCTAGCAATTCGTGTTAACCGGTTTTCACTGTAGTCGGTTTTTAAATAATCTTCAAATTAGTCTACAAATTTGATACACAACTTTTTCTTAATGTTAATATCTTCATAGGATTTACTTATGAATGAAGAAACGGAATTCGGGGCTGAAATGGCAATAAATGTTTAAACTTCCTCTGCGATTCATTTAAGGTAATCTTTGTTTTATCTATATTCTCAGAACATTTTTCAACGCTTGTGAGGATTAGTTCATTTCATATTTGAACTAATTCGCGCATCGCTGAATATACAGATAGTAACTCGATTATTTTAATATATTTCATAAAATTACCTTTCAGGTGTTAGAAACATTCCGTATGTGTACTGACTTTCGAAATATTCGTTCGAGTAACGCCGAGTTGAGAGCGAAATAAAAAATTTTTCGTTCTCGCAGGAACGGCAAAAGGAGCTATCTGGATTTCCCCAGCATTCAAAGACCTTAGATTTCAAATTCCTCCGTACCCCTCGCACTTGTGTCGTGCTGTGACGCCGTCCCACCCAAAACTCAGGTACAAGAGGAAAGGTTTACCTCCCCCACTACGACCCACCATTCACTGGGACATCTGGTCTTGCATGCTGTCCATTTACACCCTTTGTCTTTTGAGCGAAATGGCCAAAAGAAGCTTTCATAAATGTTGCCGCTGGTCGTGGAGTCGTTTCACCTTCCTATCTATACCAACCGAAGTGCACGCCATTGTGTGTAACCTCGGGAAAGAGTATTTTTGGGATTCTGCCAAAAGGGTTTTTCCCAAATACGAAGTATAGAATGGAATGGCCTTTCACTAGAGGGCTATGTTCCTCTAACATCCACCCCTTCTTCAGATTATTGGTAAGAATATTGTCACTCTTGCTTTAACAGTTGTATGAGAAACATTCTGATTTGGTAATTTTGGATGCTTACGAATACCTCACATTTATGCAAAATTTCATCGTTATAGCGCCTCTAGTAGTGCATTTATATGAATTTCATTGTTTAACATTTATGAATTTTTAACAGACACAATATAAAACTTTTATGTAATTTTCAATGGAACATTATTTCCTAACTTTGTTAACATTTTCAGCTTCCTAGATCTTCATAATATACATAAACATTAGTCAATTTGTTTAACATTTAGGAATTTATTACGGCCGAACGAATAAAAATTTTCAAATTTCTATAATCCCGTTTTCATTATTTGACAAATTCTACCATTAGAAAAAATTTCTGCTTCATAGCACATTTAGAAGTAGGTACCTAAACCATGAAATGTTTGTAAAATTGTTTATAATTTTCAACGGCCAAGAAAATAAACATTGCAATTTTTCCTGATTATTTTTTTCGATTCACCTATGTATTAAATTTCAGCTCTCCAACTATTGTAGTTTGGGCCAGACATTAGTATCCTCCTATATCCTATATCCTCCTCTGTAAGAAGAGTGCTTATAGAATGATGTGGCATCCCCCACTTGTAAATTTACGAATGAGTTCCTATGGGGATGTTAAGACATTTATTTCCATTTATGCCAAGTGTATTTGTTTGTTAAATAACTTCCCATGGAGAAATTAAAATTACGAAAAAGTTGAATCTCCTGAAAATTCCGATCTATGGAAAATACTTCAAACGGTGTTTCAAGGGAATAACTTGCTTTATTACCTCGCTGGAATTCAAAATTAAACATAATAAAGATTTTCATATAAACTGCTTGGAAAGAAAAAAGATCCCAAAGTAAATTTAGACATCCCATTGCAGGTATTTCACGAAATCTAGGGAGTATTTGCGACTTCAATCAAATCAATGAATATAGATTGAGGATTTCGGATAAATGACTTTAAATATAGAAGGTCAAAAATCTGCCTCTCTCATACGGCGACAAATACCCACACACAAAAGAATAATTCCGAAAAATTGGTTAATTATATTTAGTGAAGCATAAAGGATTCCTTTCATTAATTCAAATTGCTTTGTTCATAAAAAATACCAGTCCTAGAATATCTTTGTAGAATGAAAAATCGATTATCCTTCAATATCCGTTTAAAGAAAAATACTCGAAACGAAAGATGCAGGAATAACATCCTCTATGACATGTATGTCCAACTGGTGGATGGTGCGTAAGAATCATTCTTTGGAAGCGTGAGTGCCACCCTTCTACGGCGTTGTTGGTCCGCTGTTGTCTGTTTACAGTTTGCTCATATACCTACACTCCATAATTCCAGACCAAACCTAGGAGGAATGGCTCCTCTCATCCCACTGCCTTCCCTTCCTCGTATATAAGTTATTTCCACATACGTTGCTAGATCCCCTAGTGTAGGGCCGAGGATTGCAAGCAAGTGGTCAAAAATATCAAGCACGTCCTCAACAGGGATAAACTGTAATGCCATCAGCATCCGTATACCATTCCTAATAATGTCGTTATTATTAAATTGAGCTTTTAGACCTGATGCCATTACATGTTCCATATGGATTGACAAAAATGGAACAGGCATTCCTGAATGGCAGAATTGGGGAATGTTTTCCGCACTGCATTTATAGCACTTAATTCAAAATCAAGCATGACCAGTTCTGGATTAAAATTATAAGTTAAAAAGTCACAGTGTTGTTTGAGTTGTTAAAATATTGAAGTATAAGAACCTTTGTCTGTTCTTCTCGTTAAGCAATATACAAATGGAAATACACGCCCCTGCACCACATCATGTATTGTATATAGCTGGAAAAAAAGCTTAGGCGTTGTTTTGAAAGTGGCATCCACATAGATCTGAGTGCCCCTGCACAACTGCTTGGGTCCCCATGCAACTCAAGTTTTTGGAGCACCTATTTATATAACGAGAAAAGGTTTTTAAAAAATTCAAAAATAAAATTTTTTGCCTAATAAGATAGTGAAATACTAACGAAAGAATTGGATCCCTAAGATATAGAAGCTACTTCTGCTTTGCCCAGCTATGAGAACGTACTTTCAATGCTTCATAGAGCTGCTGCTTACTCTTGTCCTTGTCTTCCAGATTCATTATCAGAATTGATCATCCTGGATGAATAAAATATAAAATTCCTAGTCGATAGACACCAATGTCCGCAGTGTTTCCTGCGGATTTCTTCCACACCACTTTTCCCTAACCCTCGTATCCCCCCCCCCTTCTATTTTTAATTTTTCGCTTCATATTTATAATTCTTATAAAATTCCTAGTCGATCGACACAAATGTCTGCAGTTTTTCTTCAGATTCTTCTCGTACCACGTTTTTCCTCCCCCTCCTACTACATCCCCTCCATTTTACATCCTTCGCTTGATATTCGTAAAGGTTATAAAATTCCTAGTCGATCGATACCAATGTCCGCAGTGTTTCCTTCGGATTCCTTCCGCACCCTGTTTTCCCTCCCCCTCCATTTTCAACTTTTCGCTACATATTCGTAATTGTTACAAAATTCCTAGTCGACCGATACGAATGTCCGCCGCGTTTCCTTCGGATTCCTCTCATACCACCTTTTCCCTCCCCCTCATACTACACCACTCCATTTCCAATTTTTCGCTTCATATTCGTAATTGTTATAAAATTCCTAGTCGATCGATACCAATGTCCGCAGTTTTCCTTCGAATTCCTTCCGCACCTACTTTTCCCTCCCCCTCCTACTACACCCGCTCCATTTACAATTTTTAGCTTCATTATCGTAATTGTTATAAAATTCCTAGTCGATCGATACCAATGTCCGCAGTGTTTCCTTCGAATTCCTTCCGCACCTCCTTTTCCCTCCCCCTCTTACTACACCCCCTCCATTTACATTTTTTAGCTTCATTAACGTAATTGTTATATAATTCCTAGTCGATCTATACCAATATCCGCAGTATTTCCTTCGGATTCCTTCCGCACCTCCTTTTCCCTCCCCCTCCTACTACGCCCAATCCATTTTCAATTTTTCGCTTCATATTCGTAATTGTTATAAAATTCCTAGTCGATCGATACCAATGTCCGCAGTGTTTCCTTCGAATTCCTTCCGCACCTTCTTTTCCCTCCCCCTCCTACTACACCCCCTCCATTTTCAATTTTTAGCTTCATATTCGCCATTGTTATAAAATTCATAGTCGATCTATACCAATGTCCTCAGTATTTCCTTCTGATTCCTTCCGCACCTCCTTTTCCCTCCCCCTCCTAGTACACCCCCTCCATTTTCAATTTTTAGCTTCATAATCATAATTGTTATAAAATTCGTAGTCGATCGATACCAATGTCCGCAGCGTTTCCTTCGGATTGCTTCCGCACCTTCTTTTCCCGCCCCCTCCTACTACACCCCCTCCATTTTCAATTTTTAGCTTCATATTCGTAATTGTTATAAAATTCATAGTCGATCTATACCAATGTCCGCAGTATTTCCTTCGGATTCCTTCCTCAACTCCTTTTCCCTCCCCCTCCTAGTACACCCCCTCCATTTTCAATTTTTAGCTTCATAATCGTAATTGTTATAAAATTCGTAGTCGATCGATACCAATGTCCGCAGTGTTTCCTTCGGATTCCTTCTGCACCTCCTTTTCCCTCCCCCTCCTACTACACCCCCTCCATTTACAATTTTTAGCTTCATTATCGTAATTGTTATAAAATTCCTAGTCGATCGATACCAATGTCCACAGTATTTCCTTCGGATTCCTTCCGCACCTCCTTTTCCCTCCTCCTCCTACTACACCCCCTCCATTTTCATTTTTTAACTTCATATTCGTAATTGTTATAAAATTCCTAGTCGATCGATACCAATGTCCGCAATGTTTCCTTCGAATTCCTTCCGCACCTCCTTTTCCCTCCCCCTCCTACTACACCCCCTCCATTTTCATTTTTTAACTTCATTAACGTAATTGTTATAAAATTCCTAGTCGATCGATACCAATGTCCGCAGTGTTTCCTTCGAATTCCTTCCGCACCTCCTTTTCCCTCCCCCTCTTACTACACCCCCTCCATTTACATTTTTTAGCTTCATTAACGTAATTGTTATAAAATTCCTAGTGGATCTATACCAATGTCCGCAGTATTTCCTTCGGATTCCTTCCGCACCTCCTTTTCCCTCCCCCTCCTACTACGCCCAATCCATTTTCAATTTTTCGCTTCATATTCGTAATTGTTATAAAATTCCTAGTCGATCGATACCAATGTCCGCAGTGTTTCCTTCGAATTCCTTCCGCACCTCCTTTTCCCTCCCCCTCCTACTACACCCCCTCCATTTTCAATTTTTAGCTTTGTATTCGAATTGTTATAAAATTCTTAGTCGATCGATACCAATGTCCACAGTGTTTCCTTCGGATTCCTTCCGCACCTTCTTTTCCCTCCCCCTCATACTACACCCCCTCCATTTTCAATTTTTAGCTTCATATTCGTCATTGTTATAAAATTCCTAGTCGATCGATACCAATGTCCGCAGTGTTTCCTTCGGATTACTCCCTCTCCTTCAAACTCTCCTCCATCTTCAGGTTTGCCCTTCATATTTTTCATACTTCGAAATAAAGTCTCTGTGGACATATGCAAAAGTGGACAAAGAAAACAGTGGACGAAAAGGCTGTGGACATATACAAAAGTGGACAAAAAAAACAGTGGACGAAAAGGCTGTGGTCATATATAATAGTGGACATTAAGGCAGTGGACAAAAAGGCTGTGGACATAAACAAAAGTGGACATAAAGGCAGTGGACGAAAAGGCTGTGGACATATAAGAGTGGACATATAAGAGTGGACATAAAGGCAGTGGACATAAAGACTGTGGACATATATTATGGTGGACGTAAAGACTCTGGACATAAGGGCAGTGGACATAAAGGCTGTGGACATAAAAGAGTGGACATAAAGGCAGTGGACATAAAGACTGTGGACATATCATCTGTGGATCCTATAAACACATTTCTCAAAAATCAAAAATATAAATTTCACTTTTTAATTTTACCAATGTTTAAATTTGAAGACATACGAAGTTTCACTTTATAAAAGAATAGGTTTGTATTGGTCATCTTGTTTTTTATTTTAAATAATACATGGTTTAATAATTTTTCTACTTTCATTATCTTTTGAATGTACAGGTAATTTCCTATTTATGTCGTTCTGATTTACGTTGTTTCGATATAAAGTCGTTTACAAATAAGGGAAAGTTTCACCGTTTTGCATTGTCCGTCATTTCTATGTCCGATATAACGTCGTTTTAAATCTTGATCTTTTGAAGAGAATGCAGGGCAGCAGGTAAAACTCAACAGAACCAACCAAAGAGACTACCCTAATTTTTCGTATATAATACACATTTTTTCAGGTAAAATTGATCTAAAAGTTGGGGTGCTCATTATACATGCTAACAAATTCAAACATTTCATTCCAGGTAGTCAATAACAGTTATATGTATCTGTACGCATTGTCGCTGATAAAGCATAGTTTTTATTAATGTTCTGTATCGATGGCATTTCTTTTCAAATTTTTGTTTGAAAAGCAAAAATGAGAACTTTTTTATATTATCCATTGATAGAGATAAAACGTAAAATTTCTTTGTTATTAACATATAAACCTGTTTAAAAATGTTCGGAGTCAGTACATTATTACAGAAGATATCGCCCTCATCCCTATGCCCCTAGCTCGGACTAACGGAAAATGATTGCTATCCGAAAAGCGAGCCGCTACAATGTATCGAATGCTTCTCCTTCTTTCAATCACTATGCAGATGGAGGATTAGAATTAATCATTTAATTAGTTAATCTCCTTCATAACATATAAATATATGAGAAAAACATGTCCGATTTACGTCGTTTCCATATACATCGCCGGCTCTAGGAACACATCCCTGACACAAATCGGAGATTATCTGTATTTGTATTTTTTAAATATAGGTAATCATAATAGCCATATTTTTTTTGCAATTAAACTAGTTTTTTATTTTATTCTGTTAGGCCAATCAAAGTAAATATGAAGTCACAAAGAAATAAACATTTTCTCAATGTTTTCATAGTTCATTTACCAATATGAAAGCATTAAGCCTGTTGCCTAGGTAGCTGATTGTTGGACCCAGAAAAATTACCACTTTTTTCCGATAAAAACTATTAATTTACGCCAATTCTACTCGGATTGAAATTCTGTCTTCAAAAATAAGAAACTACAATTTATATCCTATCCAATAGTTTAAGTCTCGATTTCGCATCTTGACGGGAAATAATTTTAAAGTGCAAATATAGAAACCTCTACACCAATTTACGTTTTCTTATGGGCCAAAAATGGGGCAAAAAGGGGCCAAAATAGCCCCTCATAGTGGGAATTTTGCAAGTTTCGGATTTTTTCCTTCGGCTATGACCAAAAACCTATAATCCTACCAAATTTCAAGTTTCTAGCACAACTGGAAGTGCCTCAATTTTGTATCTTGCCAAAGTGGTTACAAACCGCTATATACCGTATTCACCTGAATCTAACAATAAGACGACCTTTTTTTCCAAATTTTCAGCTGTAAATATCAAGAGTCGTCTTACATTCGAATACGAAGTATATTTAAGCATTTAATCAATGGTTTTTACAACAAATGGTATATTAGAGTAAACAATTCACAACAGCAAATTCAAGTACGTACATAAACAAGTGAAATAAACAAATAGTATTAACAATAAGAAAAACATGACGGGAATAATAATTATTTAGACTAATAATCATCGTCGACGATCATAACACAGACGACGTACTTTCATCTTGCACGTAATGCCAACCGCAATGCAAAACAAATGAGAGCGGATATCATTGGGATTCCCCTTTCAAACGACGCACCGCGATTCACTAAGAATAAGGGGTCGTCTTGGATTCGGGTGAATACGGTATATATATATATATACCGTATTCACCCGAATCCAAGACGACCCTGAATCTAAGACGACCCCCCATTTTGATGATTCCAAAAGAGAAAAAAGCTCAATTTGACCTTCATGACTACAAAAATTATAAATCTTGTGAAATATTTATTTTCTCTTATACTTTTCTTGAATGTCATTGTCTTTTAACATTTTAAAATCATAAGATCACATCACAAATAGAACCATTCAGGTTTTCAACAAATTAAATGGTAGCATTCATTTTAAGATAACATTAAAAATAAAGTAAATACATTGAAAGAATACACTCATTTCAGGACAACAAAAAAACATTTCAATCCAAGTGCTGCATAAAATCATTTTATTGTGTTAGTCATCATCACTGTCTATGCAACCTTCACTATTTTCCTCATGCTCACTATCTTTATCACTCTCAACTTCATCATCAGTCTCCCACAAAACATCATCCTCACTCCCATCCATGGCATTAGATAAGCAGCATTTCTTAAATCCTTTCACTATTACTTTTGCATTTATTTGTTGCCATGATGCCTTGATCCATTGGCAGAGCATTGCAACTTCAGGTTTCTTAAGATTTCCTTTTGGTGTTAAAGTGTGAGTTCCACTCTGTAACCACTCAGAATACAAAACCTTTAAATTATTTTTAAAACATTGGAAAAAAAGGTCGTCTTAGATTCAGGTGAATACGGTATATATATATATATATATATATATATATATCGAGTGAGGTTAATATAAAAGTTATTAAAAAGAAGAGCGGTTATTACTATCTTAGAGTAAACGAAGAAAAGAAAGTGAAGCAAGACGCATTAATAGTAAAAATTCCATTGTTAACAACTTATTTTTTAAAAAATGATACTACAGCTAGTACGAGTGCCACCTTGGATCTGAAAGACGAAGAGAAAAATGGACAGAATGTAGAAAATGAAACGAAAAAAGAAGAAATTCAAGATTCAAGTGAATGTGCAGTGTGTGTTGTTTCAGAAGGTAATGAAAATGTGAACCAAAATCCAATTAATTTTGTTAACTACGACGATCCTGCAAAATGGGGAGAATTGAGTGATAAGAAAATTACCGAAATAATTGCTAATATCTCAGATATTGATATTAACAAACTAGATTTACTGCATCAAAAGTTTCTTATAAAACCCAAAATAGATTCGCAACTACAGCAATGTTTTACAGAGTTCTGTTGAATAGTAAGCAACAAAAAAGAAATTGGCTATCATACTCAGTTTCAACTGGAAAAGTATTCTATATTCCTTGCAAATTATTTAGTAGAATATCTAATGCCTTTAGTGTGGGATTTAATGATTTGAAACACACAGACCAAATTACGCACCATGAAAACTCCGCCCAGCATAAAGAAAACACCCGAATATATGTAAATATATTAACTAATCAAAAAGAATATTTTAAAAATTATTCCAAAATGGAGATGACCAAAAATATTAACTACTGGAAAAATATATTGCTTCGAATAGTTGAAGTTATAAAATTTTTAAGTTCGAGAGGATTTGCTTTTCAAGGCAGCAATCAAATTATTGGAAATAAAAATAATGGAAATTATTTGGGATGTATAGAACTATTAGCAAAATTCGATCCATTGTTACAACAGCATTTATCAGATTTCGCAAATAAAGGTATGGGAAATGTAACATACCTGTCAGCAGGAATTTGTGATGAATTTATTAACATTTTGGGAAATAATGTCCAGAATTCTATTGTTTCCGAATTAAAGGAAGCCAAATACTTTTCATTAATTATTGACTCGACACCTGACATTTCAGACGCAGACCAGCTAACGATTGTGATTAGATATGTTAATACTGCTGGAATGGCAGTTGAAACATTTTTGACCTTTGTTGAAAATGTAGGCCATAAAGGTGAAGAAATGGAAAACTGCATTATGAAAATTTTAACAGATTTAGACCTTAATTTGTAAGATTGTAGAGGACAATCTTACGATAACGCTTCCAATATGTCAGGTGTTTATAGTGGCCTTCAAGCTCGTATAAAGCCAAAAAACTATCTTGCCATTTATGTGCCATGCGCAGCACATTCAGTAAATTTAATTGGAGAATCTGCAGCAGAAAGTTGTCTGGAAGCCACGAAATTATTTTTGTTCATTCAAAATTTATCCAATTTCTTTGCGGATTCAACAAGCAGGTGGGAAATATTGAAAAGTCATTTATCACCGAAATGTAAGGTACCGAAAACATTAAGTAACACGCGCTGGTCAGCAAGTGCCGAAGCAGTTAATGCAATAGTTATAGGTTATGGATGTTTTAGGAATGCACTAAAAGAAATATCTGAAAATTCTACACAGAAACCTTCTGCCAAATTCGAAGCAAAGGTCTTGGAAAATCAGCTAAATTTATTGAAAACTGCTTTGATGATCTCATTTTGGAATGATATGTTGGAAACCATGAATAAAACTAATATTACTTTTCAGAAAATTGAAATTGATATTGAAACTGTAGTACATTTATTTAGTTCATTAGAAGGATACATACTGGATAAGCGCAATGTAGATAGTTTCAATTATTATAAAGTAAAAGGGGTTGAATTGTCTGGATTCGATGAGTACAAAATAACAAGAAATATTAAAAGAAAGAGACAGTTAGACAAAAGTAAATCAGCAGATAAAGCATTTGATAAAAATGAAGATTTCCATATAAATACGTATTATGTAATTATTGACAAGCTTCTGACAGAAATTAATAAAAGAAAATATGCTTATGATGACATTCATTCTAAATTCGACATTTTAATTAATTTAAAAAAATTAGATGAAGATATGATGAGAGAAAGCTACTAATCTGTATAATGCATACCCAGATGATTTAGAGGAGAATTTTATTGAAGAGTGCTTGCATTTTAAACATGTGAATATTTTGTCAGATAATAAAATAGCATCTAATGCAGAGCTTCAATTAAAAACAATAATTGATTCAAATATTGAATCTACATTCCCCAATGTAGCTACAGCTTTTCGGATTTTTCTAAGTATTGCCTGTACTAATTGTTCCGGAGAAAGATACTTTTCTACACTTAAGAGAATCAAAAGTTATCTTCGGTCATCATTAGGACAGGGCAAACTTTATAACCTAAGTATTTTAGCTATAGATATATAGATTTTTTAGAAAATATGGACGTGAATGATATAATTAACGAATTCGCCCAAAATAAATGTAGGAAAAAGTTGATTTAAAATCAATACATATTTTATATTGTATTTGAGCATTAAAACTTTGTTTTACATTAAAAAAATATCGACTTGTTTTCACAGTTAATAAAAAATATAGAAAAACGAAGTTATATATTTTTTTATAAATAATTACAATTCCATGCAAAATAAAGCTATTACTACTATTTTGTGGTTGTTTAAATTGAAATTAGACTGTATTCAATACGTACATTAAATTTTTCATATTGACAGTTAATGAAATGGAAAACTGGTTTTAACTTAATAAAAATTATCAAATTCAGGCATCAGGCATAAGACTTGTACTACTTTTCCTGCACATAATTGTACTTGCAATTGTTCCTCCTATCCCATAAGGGCGCCAAATTTTGTTAGCCCAGGGTGCCAAAATGTCTTAAGATGGCCCTGGCTGCACATATATAAAGTAGATAGTTAAATACATTTGTGGCAAGTGAAAATAATCCTATTTTAATGAAAACGAAAACAGTGCTTGGAATTACGTACATTAAATTGTAGTGTTCGGTTTATGAACAGCTGATGCATCTCAGTTACTTCTAGGCATGCCATCAGGCATTACGTCACAGGAGACTGAAGTGGAAGCTTTTAGATTTTCCGTGTCAGTATCCTTTGATAACTTTTTAAACATATCTGTTAAATGTGCTTGCTTCATGTTTTTTGTTTTTTCACAGACGAGTTGACTTTGCAGCATGTAAATGTTCATGATTTGTTGCTCACTGATAAAACTATGCTGTTCTAATCCTGCTATGAGCTGAGTCGCATGATAAATGCAATCGTCAACAGATATTCTTTCTCAAATAACTTCAGCTTTATCATCTTCAGCTTCACTTTCATTTTTGTTGTTGTTTTGCACCATTTCTACTATCTCCTGGTCTGTAAAATGAAGCATAACTGGAGTATCTTGGTCAATATCTATCCATTCTTCTAAATTTTCAATTTCCATTTCTTAAACTCAGGGTTATTCCTACCTTTTGCATAGTGAAGCAACGCCATCATCATCCATTTTTCTTCTGAAATTTGGAACTCTTTGAAATCCACAATTGTGATTTCATTATCATGAAGCCTAAAAGCAGGCCATAATTTAAACCATGCATTTCTTAAAATGGATTTTGGAATACTTTCCTATGCACGAGAAATTGCCAAAATTACATCTTTTAGATTGTATTCTTTCATTATTTCTGTGGGCGATTTCCCTGAATTTAAACCAATGAGAAACTGCATCATGTACTTAGATCGATACTAACACTTCAGCGATCTTAATATGCCTTGATCTTGAGGTTGTATTAGAGAAATGCAGTTTGGAGGCAGAAAAATCACAGACACAGTCTTTGATTATAAGTTCTGGTTTAGGGTGAGCTGAACAATTATCTAGTATGAGTAAATGTAGCAGTTTCCCATGCTCTCGAGGTGTGTTCTGCAAACCAAAATGGGGACAACTTAAGTGGATAATTTGTTAAAATTGGATAATATGTACCAATTCATTTAGTACTCTTAATTATTTTCATTAAATACATCGAAATTTTACCGATTTCTGGCCATAGAGGGCATAATTCACCTCAGGAGTGGTATGCAGTACCAAGAGGTTTAAGAACAACTAACATGTACAATTTTTTTTAGATTTCCCAAATTAGTCATTTTCGCGAATACTGCTGCACCACAGGTGTTCCCAGATTACGGATGTTCGGACTATGGATGCTCGACTGTATTTAATCAATTTAATACATATAAAGAATTTTATTATTCACAAATTCCTAGAGAAAGAACAAAGCAAAATCAGGTACAATTATTTAAGAATAAGTTTAAAATACAAATGGTAGTTTGAGCACAAAATGGGGGTTGGTGAGCAAAGCGATATTTTGAATGATCAATAATGAAAATTCATTTAATAGTAATGACATAAAATCGTTTACATTGTTGCTATCCATTTTATTCTATTATTCGGATTAGTTCATTGTCAATTGCATGATTCATTTCTGCGAGAAAGGATTTGCTGTAGAGTAGATTATAAACTACCATAATGTGTTACGCCTGGAAACATCAAGGAACATACATACTTAGTGTCTTTCTTCATAGTTTTCATTACACATATAAAGCAACATAGACCAATTTTTGGACATGGATAATTTTATGTAGCTATATCCAGAGCAAAGTCACATCAGGGAGTGAAAATACAAATAACTGGAAGTGTTACTAAACCAGAAAAATAACATAATTAACCCTTTCACTATTGTGCTTGAGTATACTTGAGCAGCCAGAAGTGGTCCCTCCTTACTGTACTCACCATCAATACTTTCTTTAATTTTCTCAAAATCAATTTAAATGCTTTCTTTCATATTTAAGTAAATATTTTTTTGCCATGGTCATCTTATTTGTCAGATATTTTGAGTAAGAATTATTGTTTTTCATGTGTGTTTTTATATCTGTTTCTACCAAAATGGCAGGTGTTAGTACAAACAACATTTTGAAGGTTATAGATGGAATAGATTCTGATGAAAACTTCAATTTTAGTGAAAGTGAATGTTATAGTGAAATATCAGGGTGTGATAGTTAAAAGGAAAATCTGCCCAAACAGAAGAAAATGAACATTTTGGAACCTGTTTTTTCATGGTCCGACCATTCATTTCATCTGTTTGTTCTACAGAATCCTGGTTTCACCACTCGAAACATTACATCAGTAAATTAAATACAAGTATGAGCATGTAAATACAAATAAACACTGTGAAAGAAAGTGGGAACTGGGGAGCCAGAACTAGCCCAGCACTGGAGGCACTGCAGGTAGCATACCAGCAAAAGGGTTAATAATATTAGTTTAAAGTTAACTTAGTTTTCTTTTAAATTTATTTTTTTTTGTTAATTTGTCATTAAAAATTAAACATACATTCCATATCAAATACAGTTATTTAATTAATTTAAAAAATATATTTCTGCTATATTTACCTATCTAAATTCAATACATGGTTAGAATGAAGTGACTACGAGCGAAGCAAGCAAAAGGGGTTTGGTGAGTGGGAGCAAACAGGAGGCTTGTCCCCTAGTTGTATTATATATATATATATATATATATATATATATATATATATATATGTATGTATGTATGTATGTATGTATTTATTTATTGTAAAATACATTTTAAAAGTTTTTTCTGTGTTTTATATTGCAAAATTTCAAATCAGATAACAAACAATAATATTTTTTGTCATAAGTGACTAGATGAAAACTTTTATACAGGCAATGCATGTAACAAGCTCAAATATTTATTTATTTCCTTTACCAATGTATTGTTTATCGTATCCAAGGTCTTGTTTGAGCTTCAAATTAGCATTGACTTTCATTAATATATACCTATTCAATGTTACAGTTAGGGTTGCCACATTTTCAGAATGGAAAATTCGGACATTTTTCACTTTTCATGACAGAAAATCTGGACAATTTCCAAACATGTTACCTATTCAATCTAAAATATTTGAATATTTTAAAAAAATATGTATATAAATATACATTTCCATTAAATATCTTTATTAAACCAGCATATAAAAAGTATAGCGAAATAATTAATTTTCAAACCTTTAATAATCTCCAGGCATAATAAATATGCAAATTTTCTTAGAAGATGATATACAGAAATTGATGTATACATCAGTGGCGGCTCGTGATATAATAAATAGGTGGTTGCACATTTTCAAAAATATGTTTCAAATACATGTTTCGATAACTGATTAGCGGAGAAACAAAGATACTCATTAGCTAAACAAAATGAACTGTATAAATTTGTAGGTGTTGATTAAATCACCGAATCTATATTTCTAAAAAACAAATTATGATACATTTAGTAATGCCGGGAAAAAACCCAGCATCGATCACACAACACGGCTTGAATGAATGAATATATTTATTCAAGTATCATCATTCCATAAATTTATTAGCAATTACAAGTAGCAAAAACACATGTAAATTGTTTTCCGTAATAAATTCCAGTAAACTGATTGCCCCCGACATCGACCTGAATTATTTGGTGCTGTACGCATACCGCTTAATCCGGCCCTGTACACAACCAATTATGTTTCTCATACACTAACTGATTAAAACTCCGCCTAAACTGACTGTTTTTACACTTCACTGTTTGTACAATATTTAACTTTGCAGTAGGCCTTCCAAGTTTTTTAATTTCTAATTTTTTTTCAGCAGAAAGTAGTGAAAAAGGTTTGGTTTGTAAAGCAACTACAGAATTCATTTTATACACTTCTAATAATGTCACTTGACTGCAACAACTCGCTAACAGGAATAATGGAATGGAGGGAGTGAGAGGGAGGAGGTGCGCGCACATATGCTCATAGCTGCTTGGGTTTTCTTGGTGTGGTTGCAGAAAACATGTAACCTCTCTACAACGTGAACCGATTTCATTCAGAATTCTTATCGCAAGCATTTCATAAAGGACATTACTACGTAGAAATAAAACAAATTTACATTTTATGAGAGAAATAAAGAACTAAAATAAATACTGATATAACTGGTGGTTGCGCAACCGTGCAACACAGCCAAAAGCCACCCCTGGTATACATGCTTTTTATACAGTATTATTATTCTTGAATTTGTACTTTTTGTTACTCTTAGCAGAATTTAAATCCATATAAGTTCCTTCTGAGACTTGCCAGCAGTGACGTAACTCCCGGGGTGCAGAGGGTGTAAAGGCCACCGCACACTGGGCGCTATACTATGAAGATATAATATAAAGATATATCGCTAACTTTTGTGCAACATGTAATTCAATGTAGGCCCACAGACTGAAGGAAAAATATAGCGCGCTATAAGCTATAAAACCCCACTATATAGCAAGCGTTGTGGTCTTGGCTATTTTTACAAAGTATAGCAGAACTGGCGCATGCGCAGAATGCACGGGCGACCACGTGTGCAGTGCTCCTAGCGTCATATAGTTGAAGTCTTTACTTGAGCAAGTATCGGGCTGCTTGTTTTTTTTCTTATACAGTGTTTGACATGGAAGACATGCAAGATCTCTTCAAACTGTGTTTTTGTTAAACGAAAATACTGTCGGAACTTTTCGTCATCGTTTTATAGATCCTGAAATAAATGATGGCACTCTCCAAGTTGCTCTCTACTAATGTTAATTTCATGAATCCACTTCCTCTTCTTTGGCTTTAACCCTTAAACCGAAGTATCTACCTTTTGTCTATTATTAGAAGTATGTGTATGTCAGACACGCATATAAAAATATTCAATTTTTATTGTTTTATTATTAAATTAAGTGTAATGATACATTAAGCTTATTCATTTATTACATATAAATAATATTCGCCATATACCAGTGTAATATCTACATATTAATATTTAAAAATCTTTGCGTTAAAAGTATATGTAATGTAAAAAATAGTTTGCGCTTACAAATCTCCACAACATATGTCACAAATCTTTTTGAAACATTGTAAGTAGATTGGCCTTTGACATTTTATGCATTTATACCTGGTATTTCGATTTTGTGTATAAGGACATTAGCTACACTTCCTTTTTCTTTCAGGTCTGTCGCTCTCAGATTTCTGTTTTGGTTTCGGTGTACCATACTTATTTGCTTCTTGTAAAACGCTTTCAATGAGTTTTTTCAAGTCTGAACGCAGATTTGGAACAGCAAGTCTGTTTCCTAGGTGTGGCCTCAAAAGTACTACAGTTAATTCTTTCAAAAAATTGAATCTCTTTATATTTTTCCGAATTTTTGAAACATAAGTAGACTATGTAACTATTCACCACAGATATGTTTACAAACATATAAAATACTGCTAATGGCCAACGTCGACTTCTTCTGTTATAAGAATAATTAGCGCATTTATGATCCATTACATCGACGCCTCCTTTTGTTCGGTTGTAAAATCCCACTATTTCCGGTTTATTTGTGTCGATGCATAGTTGATACCATCAGCACCGCTTTATATTTTTTTGGAACGTAACTGAGCAATGTGATATCATTACTAAATCCATACAATGTCGAACCAACTTCTCTTTTCCTCGATGGTAAAAAAACTTTTGGGATTTTCGTTTTTTTCTCTTCAGTGTTCCTACGTATGCTAGCTTTTTCTCTCGTAATATTTGCACCAATTCTTTGATGTACTACCGTCTTCTGAGGTGCTAGGGCCTGCATCCATTCTTACTTCTGTAATAAATCTAAATTATAATTATATAATTCTATAAATTGGTAGAATAAGAAATGAAAATAATATTTATTTGTAATAGTAATAATTTGTTTCTATCTTACCGAAGGAAATTTCTCCGTAATTCGAAGTATGTGTCCACCAGACACGCAAAAAATATACGTTATGAGATGTAGGTGTCCACGAGACACTGTAACTTTTGAAAAACGATTTCTTACGAACGGTCGAGAAATTGCGACTGCAAAAACAATATATCATCCGCAGCAGGAAGTAATTTGAGGAAGGTACTGTGAGGTTTGGGCCGCCAGCTCAATCAGTGCAGCCACACTAACAAAATGAAAAATCGTATGTGGTTGTCAGACACATACTTTGGTTTAAGGGTTAAAGCCAATGTTAAATACAGCAATGCCTCGGCGTTTATTCTCTTGGCCATCTTGTAGAACTAAGCGAGTTTCCCGGGAAAAAAATAAAACATATTATAGTATCTGGTGTGCGCATATTTATATCTTATCACTAGCTATAACATCGCACAAAAATATAGTGCTATATAGTATAGCGCCCGGTGTGCGGTGGCCTTAATGCACTCGGGCCCACTCCGCAGAGGGGGCCCACTCAGTGCCGTAGCCGGGACTAGGGCACTGGTTTAGGTTTTTAGGGCCGCATTTTTAGTAAACATAAAAGTCATCCAGAGTAACCAATACTGTACGTAACGGAACTAGTCCCACGAAATGAAAATTGTTCAAAAAACAAGAAGACGAAATTAAAAAATGTCAGAAAATAACATCCTTTGTAAAACCATCTTCAAATCACCAAGGACAAGGGTTGGGCAGTGATGAAAGAATATTGTCTGAATCAGAAACTCCACAACCAGCAGGGAATGAATTCGAAGGCCCTTTGGAATTGGATGCATTAGATGAGTTATGAAATTGTTGTTGAATTACCTGATGATACTCATTTACAATCTGCATGCTCCAAATATATATGATTGAAAATGAAAGACCAAATCAACCAAAAGAACCATTTCCTAAAGATGCTAAAGAGAATAACAGATAATTCAATGAATGTTATTATTTTCAAATCACGCAAGCTGGGATTCATATTAGAAGATATTGGCTATGTTATTCTAAAATAAAGGATTACTGTCAACTATGCTGGTTATTCTCTAAGAAAGTTCCAAACAGTATGGCAAATGGAAGCAGAGGTTGGCAACATTTAACTCGAAAAATTCAACGTCATGAAGAATCTTCTGATCACAAACAGTGCTGTGCAGTGCCGAGTCAGTGGCGTGAAGGAAAAACAATCTCTGATGAAATCAGTCTCAAAATAAGACAAAAACCTTCATACTGGAGAAGAGTCCTTGATAGATTAATCAATGCTACGCTCACATTAACTTTGAGGAACTTGCCATTCCGTGATCATTGAGAGGATAAGAATACTGCAAACAGGAAATTTTTATCAATTATAAAGTTATTAGTAAAGTATGACGTGTTGGATCAACTTTTAAACTCACCCCAAGGAAAAATAAAGTATTTATCGCCAAAAATTCGAAATGAAATAATTGAAATATTAGCAAATGCCATTTTAGGAAAAAACATTCTGAATGCAAATCAGCAGCTTTTTTCTATATTGGTTGATACAACGCAAGATATATCAAAAATCGATCAGTTGGACATCATTGTGCGTTATGTAACAACTGATTGTGAGTACAATGAATACCACAAAGCCTCAGCATTGAAAATTAACGAATACTTTATTGGGTTCATTGCAGTTGAAAATCATTCTGCAGAAGGACTAATGAATATAATTGTTTCAAAATTAAAGAAGATTTTAGGAGGAATAGAGAAGCTTCGTGGGCAATCCTATGATGCGGCATTTGTAATGAGTGGTGTATACAATGGAATACAAAATCTGGTTTTAAAACACGGTACATCAGATATTGAAGTAGACGACTTTTTTGATGTAGTGGATTCAGTTTAAGTATTTTTAGTGACAGTGTGATAAGATGGAATTTAATTAACAAATCAAATTCTGAGGAACGTCTAAAATCACTTAAACCTGTATGTGCTACATGTTTTTCTTCTAAAAAAGACAGCTTGGAGGCTTTAAGATAACGATTTGTTGATGTAATGAAATCCTTAAACGTGATCATACTGAAAAGTACCGAAACACAGGAAATCATAAAGCAAAAGTACTTTTAAAACTAATTAGTTGTTTTGAATTTTTTTATGGTGGTAGTATTTACATGTATATTGGAGAAAACAGATGCCTTGACAAAATTTTTACAAGGCAAATCTTCTTGATTTACAGAAAGCTATCCATTTTCTCCAGACTTTGCAAGAGTATTCAACCGAAATGAAAATGAGTTTGAAAATGAGTTCGATAAAATGAAAGAAAAAGCTAGTGAACTACGTCAGTCTTGGAGAATTATGCCAAAATTTAAAACAGTTCGAAATAGGGCTATTTTGGAAAATCCTAAGTTTAAACATAATAAATTTAAATACAAATATACTTTGGCACATTAAACAAATTTTCAGAGCAAATAAAAAAGACATTTGAAGGTGTGAGAACAATCATGGAATATTTTTCAATAATAACACCAAAGCGTTTATCAACAAGCACTACAGAAGAGATCCACACTATAAACAAATTGGTACAATACACATTGTACAAACTTTCTCAAAAACTAATGTGTCGTTTAGTTATCCTTTGAAAAATATGAACTATATAGAATCATTATGAACATCAACTTATATAACTATACGAAATTCGATAAAAAATCGTATGAGCCGTTTTTTAGAAAATCCAATTGTTGTTAAAGTTGCCTAGAATAAGCTAGCCTTATATTCATCTGTTGAGAAATATGAACTATATAGTATTATTGCAGACGTAAACTCAAGTAACGGTACGAAATTTTATCAAAATAGGTGAAACAGTTTAAAAAAACCAAATTATTGTTAAAATTTTCTAGAATAAACTAGCCTTACATTCATTTTTTGAGAAATGTGAACTATCTGATATTATTGAAGACAAAAACTCAAGTAACTGTACGATTTTTGATCAAAATCTTTAGAGCCGTTTTTGAGAAAATCAAATGGTTGTTAAAATTGCCTATAATAAACTAGCCTTACATTCATTTTTTGAGAAATGTGAACTATTTGATATTATTGAATACGAAAACTCAAGTAACTGTACGAATTTTGATCAAAATCGTTGCAGCCATTTTAGAGAAAATCAAATGGTTGTTAAAATTGTCTAGAACAAACTGCCCTTAATTATTGAGCAATGCCAACCATTTTAGTAGTTTTCTAGATGTATGCACTATATTAATGCTTTTCCTAACATTGCCAGTAACGACGAATACCAATGAACGAAGTTTTTTAAAACTGAAAATAATAAAAAGTTATTTACGAAGTACCATATCCAAAGAACGACTAAATGGCTTAGCAGTTCTTTCAATCGAGAATGAAACAGCTAGAAAATTGGTACTTCCAAAGGTTTTTGCCAATGAAAACGTCAGGAGAAAAATATTAAAGGATTTAAGTAAAACATTTTGACGTAACGCTATATTTATAATAAAATCATACAATACATATTTACGTTAAGCAAAATTTTTCATCTTCATGGAAAGGTTTCGTTTTAAAATTTCTAATAAAGATTTTTGCCTTAAATTTTAGAAATTTTGTGTTAAATTTCATATTCACAAAAAATTGTATATTTTGTCGTAACTTTCTATTTATATAATTTTATAAAACATTTGTAAAGGCAAATGTGTTTCTTTTTTATTAAATTGTCTTGTTTATTTAAATTCAATTAGAAACTAATGTGCTAGGGGCCCACTTTCTCAATCTTGCACCCGGGCCCATGAAAGGATAGTTACGCCACTGCTTGCCAGTAGAATATAATTCATTGAAAATTACTGACTACTGACTTAGGCTTTTACCCTTTTTATGCTACTACAAAATACTAAAGTCTTTGAAAATAGGTGGATAAAAGAATTTTTAAGAAAATAATTACGATTATTTGAAAACTTTTCTTAAGGTTTTACATTTAATTTTGTGATGCCTGATAAACAAGAATTTTTGTATGTTAATTGCATTAAAAATTGACCATGTTAATTTATTGGGAGCACAAGTAACATACAGCATTTATGTTTGTCACAAAAAATAATTTACACCATTATGTATTGGCTTTTCACAAAAAAGGTTTATCTTAAAATCTCATTTATTTGACCTATTTTATGTTTTCAATACATAGGTTTAAAATCTTTAAAAGCACTCATGACAGCCCAATTTATAAATATAACTAACTTTCCAATGATAAACTGTATATACATTTTTATTGATACAAGAAAAATTCATTTCAAGTTATTTACATTTATTACAGAGCTATAGTAAAACTTTGTCCATTTCATTGTGTAAAATTGAGTCATTCACCAGAAATACACACATTTTTCCATAAACAATGACAATGACTTAAAAGGAATAAAAAACTAAGATGCCAATTACAGTTCAAACATACAAGTAAACTTGAAAAACTGCACCACTTAGATTATAACCCATTAATTCATGAAATGGATCAACAGCTATTCAAAATCCAATACAATCATGTTAAGGAAAATGTAGCATCCCATTCCTGCCATAATCTCAGATTAAATAAATGGCCCACAAATCACACAAATCTTTAAAAGGTAAATAAAAAGCCAAGCCTGTAAAAAGTCAAAACAAAAGCCAAAACATGCCTTCCCTCCTGACCTTGCCAACAAAACTTGGAGTACTTCTATGCACAGCTTCCAAAAACCTACAGGCTCCAACATCCAGTCATTTCATAACAAACAGCAAATAGCTGTGGACCAAAAGGGACCAATGGCAAACATCACAATTCCACTGCAATTTCCAGTAACAATACACCCAAGAGCATAAATGTCAAGCCAATGGACATAAGTAAGAACTAAGTAAAGATCTTCCACTTCACTGTTCACATGAATGCTTTCTAAGGGAGTCCACGGATACCCTTCTATATTGAGTTTCTCATTAACAAGCCAGCATGGCTCAGGATAGTCAAATATTTTTATATTGTTGACGAACAATAAACCTTAACAGAACATTTTTTACATTACCCAATTTTGTGACAAAAATAAGTATTTCCAAAATATTTAACCAATCACATTATTTCATTATATGCAATCAAATGGTGAGCTAGAGAGAAGAATAAAACCCACGGGAATTCATCACAGGCTTGGCAGTGTTGGGTAGAAGGATTCATATAAAATGCAATATGAAGCAAACAATTCAGTCATCCACAGAGGAAAGTTAAGGTAACAAAATAGATTGCGACAAAGTATTTCCAGCTACATAAGATCCAATTTTTTTTAAAGAGATTTAAGTGTAATGGCAATGATGTGCCAAAGGAAGACTAGTATGAAATCATAAATCACTGCTCTAGCCATAACTATGTGGTGGGGATCACAAAATATATTTCATAAGTCTGCAGCCTAATTCTTAATGTTCCAATCCAAAACCTTTCAATGGCAACAGCAGTCAAATATCCACTACATCACAATATAAAAGAAGAGCTTCATTAATTTGGACACAAATTTAAGACTATTACTGTGAATGTTTCAAAATAAAGAGCACATTTGGCTGTTTTTTTTAGTAAAAGAATGAAGGATGATGAGGGATGAATTTAAACATACCACGAGCCGACCATTCACAAACATACTCAAAAAAAGCCTCAGCAACCCAATTATCAGCAATTCATTGCACAAAATATTCACCAGCCAGGCACCAGTTACATTTGGCAAACCTGGCAGGAATTGATGTCATCCCTTAAGAGCAGTCACAACTTTCCTTCCTTTCACATCATTGGCCTCACACGTACCGATTCTGCAAGCAAACAAACCTCACGCACCATCATGCAGGTCCTGAGCAGTGGCTGGTGGGAAGCCAGTGCACCAGATGAGTGACTGAAGGACACGCACAGGCAAGGGGAGGTCCGTGCCAGATTGCCAAATATGGACATGCTGAAGCTCGCACGATACGGGAAGATGTGCATCCCATGCCGATGGCACCCATGCTTCCAGATGAGTGAGTGTGGTCTCCCAAGTGACTTCGGTACCCGTGCCGCCGTCCACCAACCCTCTCCCTGCATTGGGTTTCAGGGTGGCGGTGCCGTGGGACAACGGGTATTTGAGGTCACTCATCAACCACACCACCAGTCTCTCCACCACCCGTTGTGCCACCTGGCCCTCCTCCACTCATGCTCCCCACTAAGGCACCCTTTTGGCGCGAGTATTCCAGCCTGTAGGATCCTGAGAAAGGGACCAGCAAGCTACAAGTTGCCATATGGACTCTAAAATTTTGCAAAACAAATGTTCCCTAAAATGATGTCCTATATTCTTATATTTAATGTTCATAGAACACTATTAAATGTTATTACTAATAGGATTATGTTTTTTGGCCAAAGCAAAAAGGATTAAACAATTATTATCACATTAAATCCATTGTGAAACTAAAGTACTTTCAAAAATATTATCGGCATTATAGGGTTTATACAGGGTCTGCCAATAAATATGAACACTTTAGTCCTAAAATGATTCTAATTTAATTTAATTCTATTTAACTGTTTTACTAAAATTCTTGGATGAAAATTTGAAACTCACAGTTGCACGAATTTGAGGATACCATGAAAATAAGAAATGAGTAATAAATTGTGTTATCATAAAAAATTTTAATGTAATATCAAAATGAAACATTGTTATCATAAGATACACAGCTCATAGCTTAACTTAAGTAAGTTGTTCAACATGTTTTCCTCAAATCTCTACTACTTTCCCAAGCCTTGTTGGAAATTGTCATTCTCTATAATAAAAACGTTGTTTTGTAAGGAATGCAAGATGGCCAACAGCGAAATTTAATTAGACCACTTGAAAATATGTTTTGTCTGTTAGCTAATACTGAACGCATTCTATCACAATATATTTTTGGTAGTTGTTAATATTCGAGTGGCACATTTATTTGTTAATGTAAATATCATAACTACCTATTATTTTCCCTACGTTATATATGTATACATATAATTATTTCCCTGTCTTTGCACACTGACAATTATATATAGCATTGACGAGAACAAGGTGGGAGAAGAATATCAGAATTTTATAGCCGAAAATAAAAACCAAAGGTATTTACTAAATGACAACAGAATATTCACTAGAAATGTAATATATGACAAAATGTCATATGTAATAGTGTGCTATTAATTATTTTCAATGCAAATATTAATAATCAATCTATCTATAATTCTTCCATTGATATATCAATGGGAATTACACTAGTATAGTATGATTCACCTGTATTTAGGTAGAGGCAGTCCTTGCACTTACAACACAATTGGTTCTTGAAAGTCGCATCCTAAGCTGAAGAGTTGTAAGTCGAAGCATATTTTCCCATAAGAGCAATGTTAAAAATTTGGGTTACATTTCTGTTCAAACAGCATCGATATATTTTTTATAAAATGACCAGTAATATTGTACTCAGGCAAATATAAACATAAATATAACTTATTAAAGACTAGATAAATCTTTTTATTCTAATAGGGAAATAATAATGACAAAAAAATCTTTGAGAACAAGTAGAAAAAATTACTGAAGGAATAAAGTACGTACTTATTAAAATTAGAGGTTATAATGTCGCCATTTTAGGTGATTGCCACCACCGACATAAGAGGGATATCCAAGGCCCGACCGATGTTGATAGGTGTCTCACCTTTTTCAGAGGGCTTAATTACATCAACCTTTGTTTCTACGTTTCTTAGAACCAGAAACATTTCCAGAACTTGAATTTCTCTTATCAGACATTTTTAAGGGCAAATAAAGTTTTAAAAAACGATGGAAAGAATATGAAGTTTTCAACAACCACGCTAATGTCGTAATATAGACGAAATGACTCATAAACTGTGGACTGCCACTCTAAGAATAACCTTTCGTATTTCATTTTCCAGAGATCTAACCATTTAGCTGCAAAAATCAGATTTATCCCACATGCTTAAAAAAAGGTGTCACCGATGCTATTTCCTCCATTTTACCTCTGTAAGTTTTAATCACACACATAATCACTCTGAATGTCCTTCTTTGTCCGAAATCTAATAACTCGTGTAGAATGGATTTAAGAAGACAATGACTTGACAGGTTTTCATGTGAAGTTGCGTTAAATTATACTGTAGCATGTTTTTCTTGGCATGTCATTACTTGCCGTATACATTGTAGCCTCTGAATCGACCTTAAGGCATCAAATGACATTTAGGCCCTTCTGGCCGGCCTAGCGTCATAACTGTGGAGCAGCGCCTTAAGTCCGGATTACGTTCCTTAATTAGTAAATGTCTTAAGGTCGGAGCATCGTAATTCGGAGCATCATAAGTCGAGGACTGCCTGTAGTTCATCCCATTTTCCTATCAGTGCAATTCTGATTTAGTTGGCATCCTTGATTTGCTTACCGTAGAGTCTTTCTGAAATGTTCTTTCAGATGCTATACATGACTGGATTTGTCAGGGCTGTTGCTGAGATATCCCTTGTACTGATAAACAAAGTGAAAACAAGTGTTTTTCCAAAACATAAGCACTAATTAACCCAAATTTATTACTTTTTTAATTTTCATGGCATTCTTGAACGAATATAGTTTCAAATTTACATCCAGGAATTGCTAGTAATATTTTAATATTTTTAAGTTAAATTATAACCGTTTTACAAATATAGATTTTTATAGTACACAGCAGGGGTGGCCAAACTGTGGCTCTTTTAAATTTACATTCAACGTTTTTCTCTGCAGAATTCAGTGACAAGGTGTAACTTGAGACATTTTGGATATGCCTAAGGGACATGTAATATATCTGAATTGCTTTGAATACAGGTTATGTACTGTTCATAAATTTATGAGCACAGAATGTGTCGTGGGGTTTTTAAACATTATCGTATGCAGCTCCGAGAGTAAGTAAGTTTGGCTACCCCTGGCATATAGTATAGGGCAGTGATCATAAACCTATTTTCCTCGTGCCAATATTATAAAAATTGTTGAATCTTTTCCACCCCACGTGCCACAAAAAGTCCTTGATTTTTTTTGCATGCCAACTAAATTAACTTCGTGATCAAGACATAAGATTGTAATTGTAAAACTAATGTTTACAATAGTTGACAAAACAACACAAATGTTTTTGTGGTGGTAAATCAGTACAATAAATGCTTTGATTGGTTTTTGCCTTTTGTTGGCGTGCCAACCAAAATCGTCGTAGACATTTTCACAAAAATCTAACCCAATCACCCTAACTCACTTTGAACTTAATTTCTTGTATGGTTTTTTTTGTTGTCCAAGAAAACAATCTTTGTAGCAATTGAAATAAACAAGACGCAACAATTATGAAAATAAATTTAATTCCCTTTTGTGCACATAAAGCATTTTGTAAGGAAAAATATGAGAAAGTAAAAATGGAAAATTTACGATGAAGGAATGAATGTGAAAATAAAGATAACATTACATTATGAACTACTTAACGCAACTGAGGTAAGTATGAATTAACTTTCAATTATTTTAGGGCAGTGCATTTTCCTAAAATTAATAAAACTTACAGTGGAATCCCGATTTAAGGTTCTCCCATTTAAGGTTTACCCACATTTAAGGTGGTTTTTTTGTGGCCCAGACCAAAGCTCCATATAAATAATGTATTGTATCACCCGATTTAGTGTTTCTCGATTTTGTGAATTGCCCACAATTAAGGGACAAAATTCTGATCCCTTGCAGGGCATCGTCTCGATTTCAGGTGCGTTTACACCGTGACTTGAGAATATTTCATTTGGTGGAGATGTAATATATTAATTCAATCTAACATCAATGGCACAACACATACTGGCGTTGTTATTACATTAAATGAACTCAAAAGAATTAACATTTAGTCAATCCACCTTAAATGTCCTAATCTGTTACGTACTTTACGAAAGTTGCAATGACGTCAACACGTGAACACGGATTTTTTTACGTTTCAGTTCGCAGGCGGTCGCTCACTAACGTGACGAGTTAGCTAATTGGGCCACCCGTGTTTACCACAGCCATATTTACCGTGCTAACCCGAAAGGAAGACAATCCCCCAAAAAGGGGATGTCTTATTCACAACAATGCTATTATTACATCGAGGCGGCAATGTTATTAAAACTTTGGATGTATGTTCTTACTCGTTAGTCACTGTCCCTATACCGCGCAGGACACGGAATCAAATTTGCGAGCCCACTTCACATAAAGGGCCAAAATGTAACAAATGACACTAAAAGGCCGTTGGAACTAATAGCGTTGTCATTTTCTGCACGGTCAGCCGATAACAGGCATTGAAAAGTCTGCCAACGCTCACCACACTGTTTCACTGAGGGATAATTATTCGAAACTCATAAATATCTTATACAGGTAAACCTGGTCTTTCGCAGCTCTTTCTTTCGCATGTTTCGATCTTTCGCGGTTCTGCATTTGCGACCAGTTTTGTCTTTCATGGTCTTATGTTTCCATCTTTCGTGGAAAAAATCACGGAAAAGGCTGAGCGAAATTTTCTATATATGGAATGAATCGCATTTTCCTCACCTTTTTTCTCATAGCCTGACTATGAGAGAAAAGGTGAGGAAAATGTTGTTACATTATTCTGATATGTAAAAATATTTACGTAATTTAAAAAAATAGATACATGTATCTATTTTTTAAATATATATATATATATATATATGTATATGTATATATATATATACACACAGTGTTGGACCCTGTATCCGGCTACCCAGTATCTGGAATGAAGTGGAGTTACTAAAACGTCTAGACAAAGGTGCATCGGTATTTGTGCATCTTGTATTTCTTCTTGTGTTTTTTTGTACATTTTAGGCCTGGCTACCCGAATTCCGGAAAAACCCCCTATCCTGCAACCCTCAGGTCCCAAACATGCCGGATACAGGGTCCCACACTGTATATATATATATATATATATATATATATATATATATATATATATAAGACGTGTATGTGTCTTATATATACTTTTAAATATTTTTAGGATGCAATCCTCCCACACTTTTGTGTCCCTTCGCACATGAAAAGTTGCAGAATATAAGCTGGCATCACCGTTCAGGAGCCTTTTGTCTTTCTTATGATAGGGAAGTCCCGAGGGGAAAGATTCAACCCTAAATTCTTGACCCTTCCGATTCAGAATCATTTGAGTTATTTGCTCAGGTTTGACATAGTTCAAATGCTTAAGGTTTGCATTTTGCACATCATTTATTATTGGTGGAGTTTCACAGAGTTTTTCAGGTATGTAACCCCAAGAAAGACGCGGTTTGCCAAATTTGGGGAATTAGCCCCTGCAAGTTAGGCAACCTCAGTTCATTTTTTTCTCAATTCTACTACGGAACTTAAATAAGACTTTATTTTCTGATACTTTTTTTGTCTTCTTTTAACTTGTTTAAGTCTCACTTTCATTGAATTTAATTTTTCCATCTCTTTCTCGATTGTTCTGCGGACACCAATACAGAGGACAAATGATCCGTTTTTGCTGAGATGGGAACCAAACCCTGTATTTCCCATTGCCTTAATTACTTCTCTTTTGCAATTTTGTCTTTCGCGATGTTTTCAGGAATGTAACCCCTGCGAAAGACGAGGTCTGCCTGTATAATCTTATATAATACATATGAGCCCAATTATATCATGTATTCATTATAGCATGCGATATTAAAAAACTGAAAAGATCTGCACGCTTGGTTGATTCCTCCTATATCGGAGCGCTTCAATTGTGTTTATTTGCTTAAAAGTTTTAAGAAAGTTTGTCTTGGAAAAATTAAAGATCGCAAATTCACTGCTAGGAGGTGCAATGAAGGTCACAGCCATGAAATGACCACTAATTTTGCAAAAAACCATAAGCTAGAAGAATCACCTTCGCTGGAGAACTTACAGTTGGTATTATTCTCAACCATCTTCGTTCTGTGAAATTTTATGAATGAAAAAACTGATCGTAATTATTCTAGACACTTAATATTTATGTTTTAACTAATAAAACATATTTGACATTAATGAACTGCCGTTAATCTCTCAATTTTAGATAACCCCCATTTAATGTATTACTCGATTTAAGGTACAAGAAACTTGTTCCCGATGCAAACATTAAATGGGGATTCCACTGTAATTCCTTTCCTAAAGGTGTAGTGTAGTAATATAATTGCCTATAGGAAAACCAGTTATGTCGAATCCAGAGCTCCCATTAACTCTGATTTGGTATATATATCCTCTTTGCAATGACAATAATGAAGGAAAGTCTGGGGCAAATTCCACAACATTTGAGTTTTCCTCTCAAGCAATTTTTACTGACAGACAGCATTACGTCACCTTTTTCGGAGTAATGCCAATGAAGGGATGTAAGTGATCATAACAGGTGACGAATCTATTCAAACTAAATATGTTATACAGGCAGCATCCACTTAACGTACAGGTAACATTATCGACAACTCATACATTAAGCCAGTTTTTTTCAACCTTTTTTGAGTGATGGAACACTTTGGAATGGGAAAAAATTGGCAGAACACCTATACACATATGCATTTATATATATTTACATGTAACCTTTATTTTATGTACTTTATAGAAGTACTTTCTGCTCCTGCAATAGACGGAATTATGATGTGAGAGCAAAATATAAATACTTTTTATTTTTAAATTCATTAAAAACTCTAAATTTATAGAAAAATTATTTTCGGTGGACTATTTCGTGGAACACCGGTTGAAAAACAATGCATTAAGCAGATGGTGTTTTACCATATAAATACATGTTATAAATGTAGATGTATTCCTGTACAAGTCCATGAATTGTTTCACCCAAAATTTAGTGTCTACATAAATTATTTTTATTGTGCTTTATGTTAAACTAAAATTCATTATAACATAAATCATTAAGAACACTTCTGCTTGCATGTATGAAGTAGGCATCTTTCTTCTTGAATTATTCTTATGCTTGCCCTAAATTTACAACTGATGTTGATATTTTATTGTTATTAGTAATTATATAGGTGTCCTACAATTTAAGTTGTAACATACCATAACCAGTAGTGAATTTAATAAAATTAGTGGTTCTATTATGTTAAACTTTTTGAATTTTTAGCAAAATGCATTTAATAGCAACAAATTATTTTTTTAACTTCTTGAAAAGGAATTTACAACATTTCTTTAGGTTTTATGTTTAAATGAAATAGTAGTGCACAAAAAATTTGAAATATTATTGTTATTATAAATATGCTTGCTTTTGACTTGACATAGAGTTATATCATCTCATTTACGTTGAGTATGAGAAAGAATTGTAATCACAAGAAAAATTAGCCTCAAGATTATAACAAAAAAATCAGTACAACATACATTGTACAAACTTTCTCATATACTAATGCATCGTTTAGTTATCTTTAGAAAATGAAAATCGTATGAGCCTGTTTTTAGAAAATCCAATTTTTGTTCAAATTGCCCAAGAATAAACTAGCCTTATATTCATTCATCGAGAAAAATAAAATACATAGTATTATTGTAGATGTATACTCAAGTAACTGTACGAAATTTGATCAAAATCGTTGGAGCTGTTTCTGAGAAAATGGAATTATTGTTAAAGTTGCCTAGAATAAACTAGCCTTATATTAATTTTTTTGAGAAATATGAACTATACAGTATTATTGAAGACGTAAAATCAAGTAACTGTACGAAATTTGATCAAAATCATTAGAGCCGTTTTCGAGAAAATCGGATTGTTGTTAAAAATGCGTAGAATAAACTACTCTTAATTATTGATCAATGTCAACCATTTCTAAGTATACTCTGCTCAGTATGATAAAATACCTAAGTACGAGATTTCATTCATTTTCGTTCTACCGTCTAGGCTCCAGAGCCAGTAACAGACAGACAGAGAGACAGACGGACAGACAGACAGACAGATGGCATTGCGAAAACCACTTTTTCGGATTCAGCGACACCTAAAACGTGTATTTCCATAAAAATCTCGAGGTTGAATTTTTTCGTGAAAACAATACTTTCTCGATACTTCGTATGAGAAAGTAAAAAATGCATTTTAGGTGCCCTAGAGTTCCTAGAACTAGTTTATGGTTTGTCCATCTAAGTGTTCACATCCGAGTCATCTGTCATACCAAAATACAGATATCCAAATTGTGTATTTATCAATTTTTATAACTGAAAAAGATGTTCCATGAATATGAATTCAACATTTTAGAAATTAATGTTACTATACAAGAAGATTGAAAAACAAAAAGTCAATTTTCCTTAAAAAACGTGAAAATGTTGCTCATTTACATAAAGCAGGGTGCTAAATAATGCTTCATGGACCAAATGTTCCAAAATATAATGTGAAAGAGGTAAAGTTTTTCTTTTTTGTCATTTTACATACCTGTTACAATTTAAGCATCTTTAGGATTTAATTCATTGAAGAATTATTTAGCTCCCCTTATGGCTGAAAACAATTTCAAGAAATAAGCACTTAAGAATCAACATTCGAGAAAATGAGTACCTTTTTTTAAATTTTTTGCTGCAAATAAGCATAAACCTGCATGTACCCATATTAATGCTCAATTTCTATCATGATAACAGATCAAACAAATCCCTTCTAGTCCCTCTTTTCTGCCCTTCCATCATCCTCATTAGGAATGGGCAGGCCATTTTTTGTATAAATAATAATTTTTACTGCATGTTTCAAGAGAAATATTCGATACTACTGTATTCAGAATGAAACTGTCTTCATTTTTGTCAACAAATAAATGAAATCTTTCAAAATAAGTGTGGCCAAGTACAAATTCAGGGATAACTAGTATTTTGAAAATTTTTATTCCTCTCACGTTGCAGGATTTTTAATAAATTTGTACCAAATGCATTTTCATGACTCCCATAGTATGAAAGTTATTTGTGGACATGCAATATCATGAATAATCTGCACAGAGTGGTTTCACCCTCCTACCCTGATACAGTTTATTAGTCAGTAAGAAAAACAATGCATCTCATATTTCAGCCATCTACATGCCTATGTTTCATCAATACTGAGGTGTAACAGCCAGAAAACCTTCCTTGTTTTTATCACTTACAAGCATACAATGTCATATCTCAGATCTCAGTCACATAGATATTAAAGTTATAGCCTTTTAAATGGGACTTTAGTGATCGAGAATAATAAATATGTAACTGAAAATATACAGTAAAACCTCTACCTTACAAATTCCCTTACAACAAAGAACTCCATATAACAAAAATTATTGCCGGTCCCGAAAAATTGACTAATAAAACTATATAGAAAACCTCTACATTATGAACCTCCGATAATTATGAAACCTCACAATTCCACTACAAACAAACCTCCATATGGCAAAATTTAAAAAATGTGATGTGGCCAATATGACTTTCTCCATATTAGGGGTATAGATATTTAAATTATTATGAATAGCATTATGAGGCAAAATTATCATTTCGTATCATAAAAGAATACAGTCGTCCTTATTGCCGTAAATTAGGTATATTTTCAATATGTTTACAGAATTCAACGCTAAATGGTGGTGGCGCTGTATACTGGAAATTACAAAAACGTTGAATATCTCCGAAATGGATGGTTCTACGTAAAAATGTTTCAAACAAAAGTTGGAGAAAATGTTATTCTCTACAACACTGGTCCTCATGAAGATGACCAATTATGACGTTTTTAAGGAGATATTTGACGGAAACCGAAATAACCGATTATTTATAAATAATTCCTAAACAATAACTGCTACGGAAAATTCTTTCAAATAAAAGTTGTACAAAATTACATTCTCTATAACACTTGTATCAATTTGTATATACAATAATGATGTTTTAATGGAGAAATATCGCAAAAACCGAATTGGGTTTTGAATAAACCTCGACTTCCGGTTAACCGGTATTGTCCAAAAACTAATCTGTTCTTTGTGCTCATGCTAAAGCGTTATATATGAAATTTGGTAATAATATGACAAGTACTTTTTGAGTTATAGCGCCCACAATCACATACATCCATCCATTCACACACACATCATTCCAAAAATAGTCTAAACGTGTTCTAGAGACCTCAAAACGTGTATTTCCGTTGAAATCTCAAAGTCGATTTTTTTCATGATCACAATACTTTCCCTATACTACGTATGGAGAAAGTAAAAATAATATACTTTTTATCATAAAGTGAATTTTTTGAAAACATTTTTTAACTAAAATGTTAATGTTGAAATAAATTATAACCAACAATAATACTCTAATATGCATATATGATGAATCTGAAAAAACCTCCATACAAAGAACCTCCTTACAACAAAGTGCCAAAAATTGGGTCCCTTCAACTTCGTTAAAAAGAGGTTTTACTGTATAAGGTTTATGAAAAAAAAACATTTAAAATTTAATCAACTTCACCATTTCCTTAAATGCTTGACAGAGCAATGGAAAACATTTTAGCAACTTGACTTAACAATGTGTTAAGCAAATTAAATTAGCATAAATGCTGAAATAGCTTCTAAGAAGATTCCATATAAATAACTTTTATAGTTTTCAATAAAAAGTAACGAATATACAAAATATGTATGAGCTAAATACCTATACAAGTGGTGACTGAGATGTTGTTGGCAGAGTTGCTTAATTTATTACAAGAGAAGATTGAATGGTTAAACAATACAAATAATTACACATAAAATCCTGTCCCTTATTTTAATTTATAATTCTTGTAAAAATGTTTGATTACCTTTAAACCATTTTATAAATAAAATAACTCTGCAGGATCATGCTTTGCTTGGTACATTTTTTACAATTGAATATTTTTAGAATGTTAAACAACCTAATTTAGGATATTGCTACTTTCTGAATTTTTACTGGAATGTTAGGAGAAAGTTTTTAAATTGTATTAAGATGAAGCGTAAATTTTCCGTGTTGGTCAATGAAGGGCTCAATCAGCTTTTTTCAGTTACCAAGGCTGCAACATATGGGTGTGCATACTATACAAAGCTTTTATTTAGAATAAAGGTGACATTTTCAGGATAAATACTGAATGTGAATCAATGAAAGGGCATTCAAAAAACTCTCCCAATGCATCAGTTAGTATGCATCACTCTCAGCTTTCTCGATGCTGATCTTGGATTATTTTAATGCTATTTTTCATTATTAAACTGTCAGCATATAGTATCCCTTGTCCTATTTAACTGCCCATTTCAAAGGTCACTAATGCAGGTTGGGTCATACCTATGATTATATTTCTAAAGTTGTTCATCTGGACTGCTTAGTAGTTCAATCTGCACCAGACTAAATTTTGGAGTAAAGGTAATATTTCTCAATTACAAATCTCAAATTAGCAAAATTAGGAGTACAAAAAGGTGAAATTAGTCACTTAATTGGTAATCATGAATAAAAAAACCATTAATGGGGTTTTTACATTTTAGCATTACCAACCATATACCATAGCAAGTGGAAGATTGAAAATTAATGTTGACCGAGGCACGTGATACACAAAATATTAAGGCTAGTTGGAACAAAAGAGTGCAAACTTGTTTCTGTATAGACATTTTTTTCTTGGCAGAGATTCTTCTTAAATTTTGGGTTGCCTTCCCTTAGGCTACAATGCTGTGTAACAAGACCAAGCAAAAATCTTATAAAATTTACAGAACTGTATACTGATTTTAATATACAAGGAATTAGAAAACTTTTATGTCAATTCAAATTTGAAACTCAAAAACTGTAATGCAGAAAGAATTAGGGCTTCCCTGATACTAATTTTCCAAGGGCTAATGCTCCAAATAATGTCAAAAATATTTTACAAAATTATGCATATCACCTGAGGAAGTTAATAAATCCCAGAGACCTTATCTCAATTACCACTGTGAAAATTGTAATAGTTTTATTTTGTTATAAAAATGTAGTATATTTATATAATTGAATTTATATACACATTTGCTTGAGAAATACCTGCAGTTTAAAAAAAATTCCTTCAAAATTTAATTATGGAAATTACACAGATTTTTTCTAAGGCAATTTAGAAAATCAGCATTTGTTATGTATATAATTCTTTCCAAATGTAACTCAAAAGGTTCAGCATATGCAATTGATCAACTACAGTTAAGCTGATATAAATTGGGCCCTAGGCCGACCCTAAGGGGAGGTTGAAATGTTGCCAAACTGAACTTTTGGAGTATGTGCACAAAAAAGATGTTCCTATACAGAAAATTGTATGCAGATTTTAATAATCACTTCTGAAAATTTGCTCCAAAATTATTTACAATTTAAAGATTTCCATGATTTACCAGAAAAAACTTTTTATTACTGGAGCAATTTTAAGAAAATGGTCAATTCAACTGCAATGAAAATTTAATGCAATATTCCTTCTATAGCCCCTTCATAAACTAGTTTATTTTTAAAAATATATATTACTGCTTAAGGTTATAAAATTATAAAAGGCAAGGACTTGAACAGAACAAAACTTTCTGTGTTTCTTACAAAAAATAAATTGTGAGTGATTACTTTAAATATGTTAAAAGGCCTAAGATTTGAAGAAGCAAAGTTATTATATGAAGAAGCTGTTGACAATTGTTTCAATGTAGGAAAGGATGCACCAGTTCTCAATCAACAAACAGACAGTGAAGTTGCTGACATGGTAATGCAGCGTGGTAAACAGAATGACAGATGTAATTTTTGATCTGGAATCAGGGTCTTGTGAAGAGAACACCCCAAAAGCATGACATCACAGCAGGGTGAGGCAAAAATTCCAAAGGTGAAGGACTCCGGGGAGGGAAGACTTCAGACCTAAAGAGTCAGCTTCTCTTTCTCTCAAGTGTTAGGGCTCAGTCCCCTCTCATATCTCAAGGCGAATAAGTGAATAAAATGAGGTCACATCAGCTGCAGGAGTGAGTAAGAACTGCAATGCCAAAAACTATATATATTGTTGTATTTACATTTTTTGTTTACAAAAACTTTATGCCAATGTTTTTTGACATGTTTGTGTTTGTTGTGATTATGGTGAATATACCATTTAAATGAAATTATGATTCTCAATCATAGTAAATTCCACGTTGAATCTGATTAGGTACCTATAATACAATTTTCTAAAAATTTGGTAAACATATTTAGTATTAGAGAAACTAAAAATATCGGTATGGTAACAATATTAATAATTCTAATTCACTTTATTAATTCTGCCTCCATATTCTCAGGTACCGTTATCCTAAAGAATAGGCACTTTTCTGCTTCACAGGTTAATATTTCACTGCAAATAAAAGTTACAGGTTTCTTAACAATAAAACAGCGCCTTTGCATGGAGAATCGCCTTGTTCGGCCAGGTGGTTACATCTGAAATCTGTATTAGAAACACAGCAGTGTCGCGATACTATTACGGGTGAGACTGATATGCAGCACTAGTACTATTTATTTGGACAGGGAATTCTCATCTGCGTGGCCACCTTAAACAGTTTCCATTGGATCTATTATGTGCATTTTTTCACATCCAAACCCGTACTCAGTTTGTCGAGTATCGAGAACCAACATTGAGGGGTAACTGCAATCAGTTGTTCCAAACTATCCTTAACTCCTGCACGCATCCCCCCTAATATCATTTATTCTTGTGGAAAAAACTGCTTCAGTTTACATCGATTCAATTTACGTCACACTTTTCAGGAACATATCCCCGACGTAAACTGGGGTATACCTGCATAACATTTTTATTTTTTGTTATAAACATCATGTTTACTGCACTTATTATTCATTTATTCTTATCAATTACTAACATTTGCCTTGGTTTCCATATCAAAGGTCCACCTAACCTGCTTTTTTCTATAAACCTCTAGTCTTAACATTTATAATGATTTTCACGAACGTAACCCCAGCAAATGCTAAGAGCCTATTACCGTATTTGCTCGTGTAACCTGTGCACTTGTGTACCCCACACACCCATTTTTGGGCCGGTTCAGAAGGAAAAAAATTAATTTGAGCTGGAATAATGTATTTTTAAAGTCAGCAATTCCTACTCCGTGAAGCAAATTCCACTCAAGTTAAGCATCTTCTCTCTCCTACGCGATTCTATTTATTGGGTGATCTCTTTATGCCCATAATAACAGAAATCTCCTCCTCGATAGTCTTCTTTTGCTAACCACTTAACTGTTTTTTTGTAGTATTACACAACTTCATACCCACTTCACCAGGGGTAGACAAATCCAAGGCACCCAGTCGCATTGGTGCCTGAAAATATTCACATGTCGCCTGAGTTTCAAATTCTATTCTGAAAATTTTATTTTTCAAAATTTGGATTTCTCTTATGAAGCTTTCATCTCTTTAATAAAGCAATGAGTACAATATATGGATTTTTTCTGTTTGCATCTTTTCTGCAGACTACTTACGGAAGAGTCAGAATAATGAAGATGCCAATATCAATTTTTGCACTATCTCCAGCAGAGTTTTATTTTCTGCAGCGATATGGCAAAGTAATTCATAATCTTAACAGTAGAGGGTGGTAGTGCATGCCAGAACACTTGGTTTTTGGGGTGGGAGCTCTCGAGAATCTTATTACTATTGCATTTCTACGCCTTGTTATGTAATTTATTTGTGTTCAATGCATGAGAGTGACCACGTGTGCAAAACATTTTAATTAATTTAGGTGAGATCCTCCATAAAATGAAAAGAGCAAACCTGCAAAAATCGACTTCCAAAAGTAAAAAACAGTATACACTTACAATTTCTTTGTAAATAATTTGCCTGTAAGTGTAAAACAAAGTGATATTGGTAATGTTTGAGAAAGTAGTGAGGAGCTAACTTGAAGTAAAAAAGATGCAAGTGTGAAACAAAGAAGCATCAGTACTGTTCGAGAAAATAGTGACCAGCCAACTTCAAGTAAAAAGGATGCTAGTGTTTTGAATTTACGGCCCCAGTTCTCTCAGTCTTATACAAAGGGCAAACAAAAATTTCAACAATTGTAGCTGGAAATACTGCCGTGGTTGCGATATGAAGATGGAATTGCAAAGTGTGCCATGTGCAACATGTTTCCCAACCTTGCAGATGAAAACTATAAAGTTGTTTCTGGATTTCCAGATCCATTTAAACTGGAAACTTGAAGAAAACATGAAAAATCCCGTCCACACATAAAGTGCGAAGAGGCCAAAAGTGTACAGAGAAATCCAGAAAATGCTCCTTTAGCAAAGTGCGTTTAAAAAATAGATGAAAATATACTGCAACATATGCATGCTCTTTTCACGGCATCATATCATATTGCCAAGAATAACAGACCCTACACCAATTTCGATGGTTTGGTTGCTTTGTTAACCAAGCTGAATGCCACTAATTCTGACCAATATGTGAATGAAAAACAGTGTCAAGAGTTTATTTCACATATTGCCTCAGATCTTCGTTAAGATTTGATATGTGAAATAAGGGAAAGCTCGTATGTTAGTATCCTACTAGATGGATCAACAGACAAATCTGATGATGAGAAGCTCATATTATATGCTCGTTTTATAAGGCAATGGAAGATAAAGGAGATATTCCTTTCTATTGTGTCGTTGAAAGCCATAGAGACGGAATTATTGCAGCTATGGCTTGGAGAACTCTTGACAGGTACTACATTAATAGGAATAGGAACCGATGGAGCAGCAAATATGATTGATGTGCGTAATGGTTTCGTAACACAGATGTCCCAAAAACTTGAGAACTTGGTAAATGTTCACTGTGTTGCACATCAACTCCGACTGTTCTTTACTCAGTAAAGTGAAAATCATACATAAAATTGATCTGACATTGTGTAAAATATATGTTTTATCGACATACACCAAAAAGACTACGTGAACTGAAGAAAATTTCGGAGCTATTGGAATGTGAAATATCTAAACTCCAATACCTACACCAAGTTAGATGGGTGGCCAGCAAAATAAATGCTTTGTATGCCATTGTCAGGGACTGGGAATGTCTAGTGGTGCATTTAGAGAACATTTCTGAAAAGAAAGGTGAAGAAGGAAACACTGTTAAAGGCCTTCTAAAGAAAATTAAGGAGTTCAAATTTGTAATCACAGTTCACTTTTTGTATGACTATCTTAATGTATTCAAAAGACTTTCTCTTGTATTCCAGAGGCAAAATCTTACTTTAAGCCAAATAACAGTGCATGTAAAGAAGGCCATTAATTCACTGGAGCAACTCAAAGACAACAATGGTCCAATGGAGAAAAATTTGGTTTCTAGTACAACACTTGCAGGAGTTTACAGAGGCATACAGTTATCGGATGTTTCAAATAAGAGTTTCATGAGTGATAAGGAAAATCTTCTAACCAGCGGAATTAAGTTTCTGAAAGAGAGATTCCTGAAAAATGAGGACATACATAGTGCAACTGGTGTTTTCGACACATATTCCTGGCCATCGGGAAAAATGTTGGAAAATTATGGTGACAATGAAATAAAATCCCTTGCCACTCATTTTTACAAACATCTGCATATTGAAGAGGACAACATAGATGAGCTACTGAGTGAATGGTATGAGTTCAAAGTATTAGATAAAGGTTTTGGGTTAAATGAGCTGCTGGAGAAATCGCTGACTCTGAAAGGACGATTTCCAATTTTAGGAAAGCTCTTCAGTATTGTAGCAACAATACCTGTGTCAACCTCATCATGTGAACGAGGCTTCAGCACAATGAATGTCATAAAACACAAATTGCAAATCAAGCTTTTGGTGAAGAACTTGAACAGCCTTAAGATGATATCTTTGAATGGACCTTCAATCAAAGACTTCTCTCCAGCAAAATCTCTTGATCGTTGGTATTTCAGCACAAAATCAAATAGACACATATAATGCTGAAGCTTTAGTGTAATTCTTTAAGGAAGACTGGAAGCTGAATGATGTACATTTGGGTAAGTGTAGCTTTAAAAAATGGATGACTCTTAGGCTTGCATACTTTGCAGGCATAAAAGTCATCCATTTTTTATATTAATTAATAAATTAATTTTGACTGTTTAAGGTCACAATTCAGCATGTGTAGTTTTTTCTTAGATCGATCTGTAGTTTTCTTCCTCTGTCTCTTAAAAAAACTTCACTGTTTCTGACATAATATTACGCACCAAATAAGAGCTTCACATATTGCTTGTTTTTGATGTAATATGTCGTTCAGCATCGATAGCCAGCACAGTTTGGCCCTCTCTCAGAGGAAATATTACAGGTTTATTGCATGTAGCGAACGAAAATTTACAAAAAAAGAACTAATTTACATTCTACAAGTCGTTGAAGGAAAAATGGCAGCCCAGTAAATAGATGATATTATTGTGTTAAAGCAACGTAACTGGCCTCCCAACTCTGGTGGGGCCAGCCCAACTGCTAAAAATATTTGGGGTGGGACACCAAAATTCGAAAGTTAATATATATAAAAGCATAGATCAGTATTTTTGTGCCAACGCTCAGCATCAATTAAGACTTTAATAGATCAAAGGAAATGTTATTCACTTTGCACTTTTAAGCAACGAAATTATCAATATTTACACACAGCAACGTAAATATGTATATACTGGTAATTATTCAGGAAACTGTATGTGGGAAGCGTTTATAATGATTGACCAAACAATTGTTGTCAGCCATTGCTACTGCTATTTACACATGCCGCAAAATCTGTCAGTGGCATTCAGTGAATGGTAAGGGGGACCAAGGGGGGCGTAGGACTTTTAAGTGGGGACCAGGACCATGGTTCCCTCTAAGCTGAGCAACTACGCAGCAGTTTTTGAAGTGCCGCGCACTAAATTATTCATGCATGCACGATTGTGTGTATCTTAGGATATACTGAAACAGGGCCGCCGCGTCAACCCTGGTGCACATCCGCACACTATCATCATATAGGCACGCATAGCAATATTCATTCCGCCCATGGATGAAAAAGAATTAGAGGGAACTATGGCCAGGGTCCCCCCCCCTTAGTTATATCCCTGTTGTGTTATTACATAAAGAAAATTATCATATTGGCCCGAATATAATGCGATGTTTTTTCTGAAACGAGATTGTAAGAGCAGTACTTGCATTATATTTTAGGACAAATGATTTTTTAAATAGTAAAGGCACTTTAATCTCCACCCATTTGTATAAGAGGTACACAAGGGCATAACTACGATTTTTGGGCCCCTATCTATATAAAAAAATTGTATAAAATTAATTTTATAGCGTTTTAATTTTTAATTAAATGCAATGCATCTCATCATGAAATGTGGCTACAATTAATTAATTAATTTCAACCCGTAAGTTTACTTAGTGCTATTCAGAGCATGCTAAACCCAAAGACTTCGGGTGAAACCATAGTCATGCACAAAGCCTAAACACTTTTAATTCCTGTCATCTATGAACGGGAACTTCCCTACGTGGGTGGGGAGTTCTTTCACATAGTATCTCGTGAGTAAATATTGGAAGGTTAGGAACAAACAAGTCCAAACACTTCCTTGGTCACATAAATAGGCATATACTTCGTAGAATTTAACGTCTTTTACAAATATAAATGCAGATAATTTACTATACTCACGATTTATATAACCTGTTCAGAAATCCTCGTGTAAGATGTGCAACCCCTTTTTTCACAGGAGTTTCAGGAAAAAAAGAGCGTGGGGTACATGAGTAAATATGGTATATCCCAATCAGAAAAACCATTTCCCCAGTTGTATAAAAGAGTAGCTGTGATGGAGTGGCTAGAATGGTGACCTTCCATCCAATTGCCCCAAATTCAAATCCAGGAAAGGTTGTACTCTTCAACCATCTACCCTAATTGTGAGGTTTGTGGAGAACCTCCAAGTCAATGCTCTATCCTTCAGAAGGTATGTTAAAACAGTTAATCCCCTTGGTGCTCTACATAAAATCAAGCTATTGCTGGCAAAAGATTTTCTTCCTTCCTTTCGTGTACAAGTAAGTGGTGTGAAACACGCTTCCTACCTAACAGGTCCATGTATTTTTGCAACAAAGTAAATAATTATTTTCTTGTTATAATCAACCCCTGTCATCAGACATTTTTAATGCAATCAAATGTGATGGAACTCTGCCCAAGCTTGACAACCACAAAGGAGTGGTACAGCAGATTTAACAGATGCAGAGAAAGCAATTTGGATTTATCTTTCACCAAGAAAGTATAAAATATATGGTTTGGATATTACACACAAAGGCATGTGTATTTGGAGAGAAAGAATGCCTCCTATATCAAAAGACGCTCTTCTATTAACATGATAGATACAGATCTGAAAATCTTGCAACTAAATAAAAATACAGGTATTAAACTCTAGACAGCTTTTAATTAAATAATGCAGTTAAAAAGTGTTACAGATGTTTAAACAATGGGGTTCCAATATGAGATATTTAGTTTTATAAAGAAGCACTGGTAGTGTAGTGGTTAGCTTGTCAGCATTCCATTACAAAATTCTGGGGTTCGATCCCCACAAATGGAGGTTTTTCACAAAAAAAACTACCATCGGTGCCTGGCAGTAGGCAGCAGTACTGTCAGTATGGTATAGAGCCGAAAACAAATTATGGTGGCTGGGTCTATATCCAATAGAGCTGTAGGCGTGATCGGAATGATTTGAATGGCTACGGTACTGCGATGTGAAAAGCAAGAGGGAAACTACCACATTACAATTTCCTAGTAAAAGTTATATGGTTGGACAATATGAGTTCTCTCGAGGTAAAATATTCTGGAGGTAAAATAGTACCCCAATTGGAAGGCAGGAAAGCTAGAGAACCTGAAAGAAGAAATGAGAAGAAATAGGATTGATATCATAGGGTTGAGAGAAGCTAGATGGAAAGGAGAAGGACAGTTTGACTCAGAAGAATTCACGGTAGTTTACTCTGGAGGAAATAGTGGGGCAAGGGGAGTAGCTCTGGTACTTAGGAAAGATATGATGAAGAGCGTGACAAGAATAACAGCAATGAACAATAGGTTGATGGCAATAAAGCTAAAAGCAGTCCCAGTGGACATGTTGATAATCCAGGTATATATGCCAACGTCCACTCATGAAGAAGAAGAAATTGAGATGTATGAACAAATTAACGAGATTTATGAGAAGACGGAAGAAAAAAGGTAAACTGCATAATAAAGGGAGATTGGAACAGCATAGTTGGTGAAGGACAAGAAGAAAATGTTGTCGGTCAATACGGACTTGGGAAAAGAAACCGAGGAGGAGAAAAACTGTTAGAATTCTGTGTTAATAACGATCTAGTAGTGACTAATACATGGATCAGAAACCATAAACGAAGGCTGTACACATGGAAAAGCCCAGGAGATAGAATGAGATGTCTATCGTCGATTCTATTCAATATATATGGAGAGTGGCTAATGCAGGAAGCGTTAGAAGGCACGGGAGATTTCAAAATCACAGGAAGGATTATAAGAACAGTGAAATACGTGGATGATCAAGTACTTCTAGCAAGAAAGGAAAAGGAACTCCAGAAAATGATAAATAGACTAGTGGTAACAGGTGGAAAATACAGTGTGGAAATTAATACAGAAAAATCGAAGGTCATGCGAATATCAAGTAAAGAAGAAGAAAATTTGAACGTAAGTATTGGAAGAAAGCCATTAGAACAAGTTTCAGATTATAAATACCTCGGAAGCATCATAACGAGAGAATCAAAATGTACCGATGAAATCAGGACTAGAATAACGAAAGCAAAAGCCGCTTTCAGAAGAAAGAAACTCCTACTAACGGGAAATATAAAGCAGGAAATCTGCAAGAAGTTGATAAAATGCTATGTATGGAGTATAGCTTTGTATGGGGCAGAAACGTGGACACTAAGGAAAAATGATATTAAATTCTTGGAAAGCTTTAAAATGTGGACATGGAAAAGAATGCTGAAGATAAAATGGACAGATAGGGTGAAAAACAAGGAAGTACTACGAAGAATAGGAGAGAAGCGAAGGATATACCGACTATCAGAAAGAGGAAGGCGAACTGGATTGGGCATTACCTGAGGAGAGAGTGCATGATTAAGGAAGTGCTAGAAGGAAAACTGGATGGAAAAAGAGAAAGAGGTAGGAAAAGGTTTCAGCTGGTAGACGACTTGAAAGGGAAAGAGAGCTATCAAGACATGAAGAAAACTGCGGAAAATAGGAGTATATGGAGAACCAAGTTTAACCATGAATAATCACAGACCTGTCAACGGACAGACTACCTATGATGATGAAAGAAGAAACAGACATTATTAAACTTATATGTGATATGACAATCATTTTCATGAATCATTTTCTTCATGCTGTATTTCCTGATGAATAGCAGCATCAATTTGATATTGTGGTACTTCTTAACATTTTACTACATGCAGTTCCAGTGTTCTCAAATGGCTGCCAGCAACCCCTCACACACTTTTTCTTGATGTGAATTCCACACAAATTATTCAAGTGAATTAAGGTGCAGAGAATTTGATGGCCATTCATTAGCTTTAGCATGATTTGCTATCTGCTGGGTCAAATACTAATGCATTACTGTTACTGCTCACAGGTTAAAAAATATTGCACTCTAAGAGAATATAGTGATCTGCATATAATGATTAATGTTCACTTTAGTACCTTAAATATAAAAAAATGCATGTTTTTCCCCTTTCCATGATTACAGGAGATTATTCATGTTAATGTGAAACAACTTTTCATGGCACAAGCGTGCTGATTTAATGAAGACTTTCTTGTTTAAAACTTACTAAGTTGTTTTGAGAATTAGAATTAGTAACAAGAATTCCTTTCCTTTCTGAAAACATTAGTTTCACATCATCTAAACAGTATTTGTGATGATGAATGAAGAAGTCACCTAACAACCATAAAAAAAATATTTTAAGTATTTGTGAGTAATCGAATGTAATCATAATGAATGACTGTGTATGTAAAGTGGTGCACTTTATACGAGGGTGATTCAAATGAAAACCTTAAAACATCTTTTACAATTTCTATATTGCATATATGCTTGGTACAGTTTTATCATTTTTCAACATAGTCCCCATTGCATTCAATACATGTCCTCCAGCGCTTCACTAATGCCTGGATTCCTTCTGAAAAAAATTCTTTTGGCTGCATGTATAGCCACTCATGCACCGCCTATTGTGCACCACCTCTTGGACTTCTTCATCAGAACGGAAAGTCTTTCCACCTAGCACCTCTTTGAGTGGCCCAAAGATGTGGTAGTCACTAGGGGCGAGTATGAGTATGGGGGATGAGGAAGACATTCAAAACGGGTGTCCTTGATGGTCGCAACCATCGCATGGGCAGTATGGGGCCGAGCATTGTCATGCTGCAGCAAGATGCCAGAGCTGAGCAGTCCACGACGTTTCGATCTGATTGCTGGTTTCATATGATTCCTCAAGAGGTCACAATATGTAGCACTGGTTACTGTGGTCCCCCTGGACATGTAATGCTCTAAAATTGGACCTTGGTGACTCCAGAATAGCATCAGCATCACCTTTCCTGCAGATGGCTGCGTGTTGAATTTTTTTGGTTTTGGTGAGCTTGAATGGCGCCACTCTTTGCTTGCCCTCTTCATTTCAGGTTGGAAGTAGTGGACCCAGCTTTCATCACCTGTCACTATGTGCTCTAAGAAGGTGTCTTCTGCTTCGTAACGTTGCAAAAGTTCTGGAGAGGCATCTACACGTCTTTCTTTCAGTTCAGGTGTCAGTTGTCTAGGCACCCACCTTGCAGACACTTTGGGGAACTGGAGCACATTGTGGATGATATGGTGAGCTGAGCCATGACCGATGTCCAATTCTATGGCCACTTCATCCACTGTAACACGATGGTTTTCCTTTATGATGCGTTCAACTTCCGCAATTGCTTGCGGCGTTACCACTCTGTGGGCTTGGCCTGGTCGAGGAGCATCAGCAACACTAGACACACCATTTTGAAACTTCCTATTCCACTCATACACCTGCTGTAGTGATAAACATGCGCTACCGTATTGCACCTTCATTCGACGATGAATTTCAGTGGGTTTCACACCCTCACTACCCAAGAAACAGACGACAGAACGCTGCTCCTCCTTGGTGCATGTTTCCAAGGAAGCTGCCATCTTTGAACTGCTCTGCTGATGTCATGCTGCGCACCTTGCCAAATCTACTGCGTGCACACGTGCCTCTAAACATTGCTGGTGGCTCACCGAGCCTATAACCGCAAAACAACAGGTTCTCTAATTTATACTACTCTTTTAAGGTTTTCATTTGACTCGACCTCGTGCTTTAATTAAAAAGAGTACAAAAAATGGACGATCTCAATTACAAAACCACTTCCTCTTGCAAAATTTTACTGTTATTTTAAAATATGTAACTTTCTTGTATAATTTTACTGAACACAAATGAATGCAAATCAAATTTAATATTATTAAACTTAATGCCTCAATGTAGAATACAATTGTTTTGAATCTTAAGTTTTAAAACCTATAACTTTTCACCTATAGATATTATTTGAATAAAATTTTTTCAGAATTTAAATTATTATGTTTTAATTTAGTTGTAAGATTTTCAGATCTCTATATACCAAGTTAACAGAACAGCAGCAATTCAATTTGAATCTGCTTTTTCTGCACCACCTCATACACTTCTTCTCAACTCAGAAAAACTCTTTATAAATGTAAATAGGCAATCATCTTGCTGCTCTTACCTGGCCTTGTGATCTCCTCCATTGTGAGTTCACGGCACTCCACACCTCGATGCGTGTGCCCACCACAGTTATAGCAAGTACTGCCCTTGCCACGAGAAGTCAGCAGGACAGGAATGTAGGGTGGATACCCAGGTTGTTGCAAAGGTGGCGGTGCAGAGTGATCCAGCACAGTTGGGGCTGCCCCAACCCTCGGGTGATGTCCCGAGTGGGCATGGTACTGAGGTGGAGGTGGGGTAGCCGTCACAGTGGCATACATTATATCAGCAGGAGGAAGTCCATTAGGGGCAAATGGGAACGAATGACGCATGGGAGTACCTCCACTGCCAGGGGGCAAATAGCTGCTGCCACCAACCGTCTGCGTGCCTCCACTCCCACCTCCACTGCCTGCCCCGGTCCCCCCTGATGCAGAGAGAAATCCAGGACCAAAGGTTGTGGTAGGGAATCGGAGGGCATGGTGGTGGGGAGGTGGAAGAAGGTGATGATGCGGAGGCAGGAAGGGGGGAGGCACCTGAGGGGGTGGTGGCGAGTAAGGCACACTGCTGGGGGGAGGAGGCACCTGTGGTGGAGGGGGAGGTGGTGGGGGAGGCTGAGGGCTGACCCCCGAGGACGAAGATGACGATGACGACAACGAGAGGGAGGAGGAAGAGGAAAATGCCGAAGAGGGAGAAGAGGGCACAGGTGCCACTCCTGAACCCTGGTCCGCCCCACTTCCCCTTCCTGAGCTGCAACTGGTCATGGGAAATGCCCTCTGGATGGAAGGCCGTGTATGGGGAAGGCATGGCTGGCGAGGTGCCATGGCTGTGGCAGTGGCACTGGGCAGAGCTGCACGCACCCACTGCATTGATTGCACTTCCGAATCCTCCTCCAGAGATGCTTCTGGTCGGCCTCCGTCAGTGGTGAGGGCCTGTGGTGGAGGCATCGTCCTGCCATCCAACAGGTTGCTGCCATCTGCAGAAATTATCACTAATGTAAATTTTCAACAATCCTTTTTAATCATATTCAAGGCAAAATTACATGGTTGATATCCATGAATTGTGTCATCACAAAGAAGAATATTATTTACAAAAATCTCATTCATTTCACTGGAAATGCCATTCTGGCTGAGGTTCTATCATTTGAGGGTCTTTTTCTTTTCTGCGTAAAAAATGACATCTCACTAACTTAGTTATTAAATTAAAAAAGAAATCCTTTCTATTAAAATTTCCTAATCACTTTGTTCTATTCATTTTCCCTCCACAACTTTGAAAAACATGCACAAAAGAGGTATTTTTCATTAATTCAGACAGCTTATTTTAGACACAAAGCCCCTTATTATCTATGATGCCAATAACTTACAATAACAAAGACAGTAGGATGCAATACAATGCATAATTCATCAGCATCCAATTTCACATTAAGTTTAGAAGTTTTTCCATATAAATGATTAATCCTTATATTAAAATATTTTCCTGGATTTTGAAATAAATAATTTATCATTCATTTTTCTGCTTGAATTAAATACTGTTTTTGCCACGAGAATCATTAATTTGAAACACCTACAAGGTGTGACCAAGAAATTCATGGACTTAAGATACATAAAATTTAAAAGAACTTAAACAACCTTCTAGCAGGTCCATGCACTTCTCTCCAAGTTTTTTATGCCAGGAAATATTTTTGTAAGCCTTGTTTTGTAATGTTCTGTATATTCACCAGTGTTTTTTGCTAGATTACCTCTATTGACTCAAAGTGTCATCTTTTCAAATTCTTGAACTTAGGAACAGGAAGAAGTCATGGGCAAAGTCAAGTGAATACAGTGGATGCTGAAGTGGATTTAAAGTTTGCCAAAAATTCTCTTAATGAGAGGAATGTATCTACAGTTCTACAGTTTACCCTGCAAGCCACTGCAATGGTGTGTATGAGACAGTATTTTTACTATGAAGAATCTGGCCAAAGATATGCCCTCTTCCTACAAACAGTATCCCTCAGACGTCACACAGGCCCTAAGTTAAGTGCCTTGCTCACTATTCAACCCAGAAAAATAAATCAGCAATACCTTTAATACTAAACAAATGAGCAAAAATTGCCTTCACCATCAATTTTGACATTTGCATCTTTTAGGTCTTGATGATTCATGAGTTTCCACTTAAGATTGACTTTTGGTCCCTGGATTATACTGAAAGATCCACGTTTCATTCCCATTGATGAATCCCTAGAGGAGTCGAACTCTGTAGATGATATTAGAACAAAAATTTTCCCATTGCAAATTTTGTTCATTGGTTGAACACCTTTCGAGACATGCCAAAAAACCTATTATGAAAAACTAGCACAGCACAAATCAAACATAACACATGACTATGATATCATACAATGTCAATAACAAAGAGTTCCAGTTCAATTGAGAATTAATGAGCTTGTCTAATGTAGTGGTGCCCAACCTTTTCTACATGGAAAGGCTCATCAGTGGTTGTCAATTCTTTGGCAAGACAGATTACAGTTTAAATTTAAAGCTACTTATATACTCTGAGGTGCAATATAAGTGAAAATCAAGTCTAAGTAAGGTTTATATGGCTAACATTTCAATACGAAAAGTTTTATCAAAATTTTCATAAAAAGTATGAATCTGTGTGTAAATTTTTTCTGATTTTATATCATAGTTTCTGCAGACTGTAAGTTGGGCACCATTGGTCTAATGAGTGAAAACAAATTCAAGAATAAGTACTTCAAAAAATAAGTACTAATCTTAATATCTTCCAATGGCCATAATAATGTTATGAAAAGCAAACAGGTATTTTGGTTACAACACAGCTGACTTTATTGGCGATTCAGCAAAGGCAGATTCTCAAGAAGAACATTTGTTAACAACTATTCTTGTAAACACTTGTCCATAAACTGTCTATGGTTAGGTGGAAGAGGAGGCTGTGTAGCCTCAACCTCACCGGTAAAAGTTTAAATAAATAAAGAAAAATAAAATAAATGTATGATGGTATTTTTGTTGTTTTTGCACATGCGCAGTAGAGGGGAAAACCTGTGGGTAGGTGTCTGTTAAAGGTGTGCATAGGAGGGCCTATTGTTTCTACCTATCCACAAAAAATTAATTTGGTAACTTATGGGTCACACCTTATAGTAAATGAAATAGCATTTCAATAAAATTTGTCCTCACCTCCTTCCAACATACATAATCGATTTTTGACCAATGGGGTTTCCTCCATTTGTGAAGTTGTTATAGGTGGAGAGGAGTTTCCTAAGTGCACTGCATCATTTCCTTTAGATGGAATACTTTCATTCAAAGCAGAGGAAATTGTAGGGGTGAGACAGGTGGCCATGTGCTGAGCATCAGACAGATCTACTCCAAGCTGGTTCTCAGTTGCAACAGGTTCTGTATTTACTGTTTCTTCCGACTCCTGCTGAAATTAAGGTGCACCATTTACGATTTAAACACAAGACTATATACAATTACACACAGAGTAACAGATCTAAGTGATACTTTCTCTTAGGAATACTTTAACAGAAAACACAGATTACAATGGAATAAAATGTAATTAAAAATTTGTTTTATTTAGAAAATGATATCTACCGGTTTACCACTACATCATAAGGCAAATTACAAGCTCAGTCTTAGGCATGTATAGGCTTCTGGCAAACTGGGAGAAAATATGGGAAATCCAAAAACAATAGTGCAATTAATGACTTTATATTCCTTTACCATTCCCTCTCCTTTATGGGTTAGATGGAAGAAGGGACTGTCCAGTCTCAATCTCATCCAGAAATAAAGATGATATCTATATATCTAACTATCCTTTTCATCACCAATATTCTCAACCTTCCTTCCAGAGAAGTTAGCTGATTCCTAGTCTGATTTACAGCTACTTGTCTCAACCTTCCTTCTTCCCAGCCTTACCACTCTTTCCCAATACTTCCAGTTAGCTCTATGCTTATATCATAATCTAATCGATAAGCCCACCTCTTCTGCATCTCCCAGCTGAGATCCATATCGAACAATTTCCTTGGCTGTCACCTCTCTGGGTGCTTGCTCCGACCCCCTGGTTCTGACTTGGTGCCGCCTTGGTGAGGGCCGCCTTTGGCTAGTGCTCCCACCCCTGTGTCCACGTGAGACACGAGGAGGCCCTTCCCCACCTTCCACTGACTCTCCACCAACGCCTGGGGATGCAGACTGCTGCCTCCTCCTGTGAACCCTCGCTGAGACCACAGTGGGACTCGAGGTGAGAGGAGGAGAGGTGGGAGGATTGGTTGTGGCAATCAATGGGGTCGATGAGGAGTCTTCCGAAGGATTAGAAGAATGCGTGGGAGAGGGCGATGGGGAAGGAACAGATCTGCAATTGGCACCCACTTGCAGTAGAGAATCCTCAGGGTGATGCTGCTGGCGAGTGTGCTGAAGTGGGTATCTGTTTGGGCGCAGGTATGCGAGTAGAAGGGACTGTGGAGCAGTGGGTCCATTCCGAGAGATGTTCACTTGAGAACCACTGGCAGCCTCATGACTGGCTTGGCCGCACAACTTCCGCTCAGGTGCTGCCAAATAGAAATGATTGTATGTTGGATTGATAAATAAACAATAATACTCGCCGTACAAGTCTACCCACTTTTACCACTTAAAAAATATTTTTATGAAGACTTGGGGCAAATTGAGGGTCCATTTTCTTTTCTAGATAGCATGGTGATTTGAACTCTACCAAACCAGTTGCAAAATAAAAGAAATGAAATATTACAGAAAAATGCCAAAATCTAGTTGAAATGTGCATTTTTGGTAATTATTTGCAATTTGGTCATTCAATGAGGAACTAAATAAAAGCGAATCATGCAATTTTGTCACTTATTAGGGTAACATGTAAAAGCGAATTCATGTTGCAGGAAACCTCATTTAAGGAAGTTTTATTTTTTAATTAACAGGGCTTGTAATATACAAGTGGAGGACTATGTGAATGATTATGAATATAATCCATCACAACCGCTCTACCAATTTAGTGAATTTCAAATGCAAAATGACGTAGGACTATCTGTATCAAAAAACTAATGCATGCCAATACCTGGAAATAAGCTGTGTAAGTTCGTCAGACAATGCATTAACCCAGGAAGGAGCTTCAGCACAATAACAAAATAACAATATAACAATAACAAGGAATAATCACCAATTAAATGACTGGATTGGGTTGGATGGTTTTCATTGGATTGATATTTTTGGTAAAATCAACTGTAAAAGATCATTTAAAAGATGCATAAAGCCAGTGGGTCATTGCAATGGTATTGCTAAGTTAGATTTCAGTAAATTAACTATAAAAAAAATTTTGTATTAATTATGTTTATTAGAATGAAGGGTTGCAGAACCCCTGCTGTTTCCTCTGTATTTGGAAAGGTTCACTCGGACAATTGGACCAATTTTTTTTCTCTATCCTCAACAGCTTACATCCGTCCTTTAAATTCACCCAAGAGATTGAAGTAAATAACTCCCTCAACTTCCTTGATTTAACCATACATAGAGGCACACACAGCTTACAACTCACAATTTTCACGAAACCAACTTATACCGATCACATTATTCACTCTTCTTCTTTCCACCCCACTCCACATAAACACGCAGCTTATCACGATTTAATACATCAGTTAATCCACACCCCTCTCTCATAGGTAGAATTTGATAAAGAATTAAATGTCATTAAACAAATAGCCACCGCCAATGGTTTTTCACATAAATTAATCGACACAATCCTATATAGAAAACAGAGGAAACTAACCCTTGAACGTTGTTTTAATACTCCGCCATCTGTTAACAAACCCCGTTGGTGTAAATTACCTTACATCCACCACATTTCCCGGTTAATTGCAAATTGCTTCCCCAAAGATATATTACGTACAGCTTTCTACACACTCAATAATCTAGGAAAAATTTTATCTAACAATAAAGATAAGGTTGACAATTTATTTAGGAGCGGTGTCTATAAACTCTCATGTAATGACTGTAACACCATTTACATAGGGCAAACGGAGAAATTTCCAAGTTAGGACAACCGAACATAGAAAATCTTTCTTACAAGGCTCATTCAAATCACACTTTGCCAAACACTTATTTGAAAACAACCATTCTTCCAACTTTAACCCGGAGGTAATTCATTTCACAACTAAAGGTCCCAGTTTAAATCTTTTAGAACAGTTGGAAATACTTTTACACCACAATGATAACACACCCAACCTTGTTAATGAACTTATTTCCCCCACCCACTCTCCCTTGCCTACTTTGTTTCTTTCTAACACCCACCCCTCCCCAATACCTTGACTCAGCTTCCCCCCCCCTCTCTAGGAGTGGCCCCAAAAAACTTATTTTTGAAAAGTTATCCTGCACATGTCTCATATGGTGCCACTACCTGAGAAAAAATTCCCTAAAAAATTTCAGCTCAATCGGACAATATTTAGCGGTCGTGCAAGCGTCTTAGACTTTGCAAGTAAACGCTCCCATGGGGTGCACGCTCCCAACCCTGCTCCCCTTCCCCTCTCCCCCTCCTCTACCTTCCCCTATGTTACTCGTGTAGAATTGTGCTAGAATTGGATGTAATTTGATTGCCTGGGTAGACTACAACAATCTTACACATATTCTTGCTGCAATTAAGGCCAAAAGGCACTTTCATTGAAGTTTTATCGTAATTAAAAAGTCTCAGAGATTACAATCATACTGTAACTAGGGTTGCCAACTTTTAGATCATCATGAACTGGAGATGATGTTACGGGTTGCCTACTTTAAGATATTCAGGAACCTGAGTATGTTTGAAACCTGGATACTTTAGAAGAAACCCAAGAGAAATTAAATGTAAAGATAAATATATTCAATATTCTGAAAGGCACTCATAATTTTAGGACATACGATTTAAAATCGGTTTATTTTTTAAAATATAGATAATTAACGAAATTGTAAGAGCATCATCAATTTAAGTTTTTATATAAAAAAATACAATGAAAATTAGAGTCAAACTATCTTAATTTGAATCGTTCATTAAAAAAATGCAAAAAAGTCATAAAAAGGGCTTTCCGCTGCTATCGAAATTGAACCCGAGATTTGTGCTACTCATCCGGAGACCGGAGATTATGGCGATGACCCGGGGATCTCTGGCCCAAAAGCCGGAGGTTAGAAACCCTAATTGTAACTCGTCGGCAAAAGTTAGTTCTTCTTCTTAACTGGTTTCGGGTTTTCCTTGATATGTGACTGAATAGTCTGCACTAGAGCACTTTTCTGAGTGTCCTTCTTTGTCAAGATAGGGTTTGTGTGTGTGCACACAACAATTTGTATATTTATATGTATGGACATCAATGTACATGGTGTTATTTTGTCAAAGAGCAGTCCTATTTACAAAGTTGACTTTATAAGCATACTTTGAGGGCAGTTTGGGAGCTTGGACTGGCCTGCACAGTCAAAATCCCAAGCTGTTTTGAGTAATGCAGTTATGAAAGGGTCAACTTCTTTATAAAACAATTGAAGAAAGCTAACAAAACAATGAAATATGTAAATCATAAGATTAATACTGATTGGAAGTATCTCCTGGCAATGTATGCTGCTTCTGTTAAACTGCAGGATAATTTGCAAGCTTGTAACCCAAAATGATGACTCTATAGGGTAACATAACTGAAATACATAGTTTCTTTCAACTTATTAGTGTTCCAGACCTTTTTAAAGGATTCAATTACTTAAAAGTTCATTAATGGTAAGTATAACGAGATATTAAAAACTGCTCTTACTCCAAATAAAACAGACAATTGCCACAGAAATATACTTCATTGTAATTTTCAATGTTAATTGCCTCTGAAATACCAATCTCTAACTTTATGAAAAATTTCAGCTCCCTAGCTCAACCGAAAGTACATAAACATTTGTCTATTTGTTTAACTTTTATGAATTTTTAACGGCCAAATAAATAAATATATTTAATTTCTATAATCCTGTTTTGGTTATTTAGCAAATTCTACTGTTTCAAAAAATTTCAGTATTGTAGAACATTTAGAAATATCTAAACAATGAAATATTTGCTAAAATTTTAGAATTTTTTAACGGCCAAAAAAATAAACATTTTTGTAATTTTCGATTTTTCTCGTTGGTTTTTCCACTAGACCTACGAACGCATCAAATTTCAAGTTCGTAGCTCATGTGGAAATGCTTCATAATTTATATCTACCTCCTCCTCCTTCTCCTATATCTTATGTCAGAAGCGTCTGTATATTATAGATATAAAGGTGGCAACAAGGTGTAGGAGGAAGTCCAGTGGACACTTACCAAAACAGGAGAGCCACTGAGGGTGCTAAAGAGAAACGAAAAACAACACAAATTTGAAAGCTTTTCTGGCCAAAGTCCTTCGTCAGCAAAGGAGAGAGAAGTAAATTTCCCCATCCTCGAGGTTTTTTTTATCACGCTGTGACTCCGTTTTCCAAAAATGTCTACCAAGAGGAAAGCAAGTGATAATACAGAAAGCAGAAGCAAAAAGATGAAACGTATGCAGCAATCTTGGCTGTACTCTATTGCCCTTTCTGAAATGTCTCTCACTACACCGATAGCATCTCTGGTTCCTCGTCCTTTTCTGAAGCCGAATTGATCTTCCCCTAACATTTCTTCAGCCTTTTCATCTAGCCTTTTATTTAGAATCCTCCTGATGATCTACGAAGTGTGTGACAGTAGTAGTAGTAATCTTTACACTGCATTGCCTTTGGCTTCTTCTTTACAGGGATCATTGTTACATCTAAGAAATCCTGAGGCCACTCTCCCAAGTTGTAAATCTTGTTAATTAGTTTCATAATCACTTTTAGTCCTTCCAATGTCATGACTTTAAGTATCTCTGCCGGTATTCCGTCGCTGCCTGTAGCTTTTCCTTCCTTTAGTTTCAGTATCGCCTTTTCTACTTCGCTTTTCATAATACTTGGTCCCAAGTTATCTTCTTCAATGTAATCCTCTTCTTCCAGTTTCATTTGTACTGATCCTGCCGGCTTGTTGTATAGTTCCTTAATGTATTCTTCTCATACCTGTGCTACATCCTTTGGTTCTGTGACTATTTTTCAATCTGTATTAATAATTCCTTTATCACAAATCCCATTAGGGTTCTTATCTTATCACTGGCCTTAGCATACATCATATCGTACCATCCTAACTTCACCATCTGTTGTATTTCGTCAAGTTTTTCTTTTATCCAATTTTCCCTAGCTTTATCTGTTACCTTTCTCAACTCATTGTTTATGCATCTATAATTGGCTCTACCTTCTTCACTGTTAACGTTTTTCCATATCCTTCTCTCATCCATTTTCTCCAACATTTCCTTAGTGATGCATGGTTTTCTGATTTTCTTCTCTTGTTTCCCAAACTCTTTATTCAAGGTATCTTTGATGTTGGCTTTAATTTCCTCCCATTCTGTATCCATGGTCTTTGGATCATTTTCCAAATTTCTAAGGCAATCTTCCAACTTCGTGCTGAATGTATCGTTCTTTTCTTTCAGTTTTTCTAGGTCCCAAGTCTGTCTTTCTCTTCTCGTTTTCCTTTTTTGTTTAAGCTTTGTAGTTACATTGACTATTAGAAGGATGTGATCTGAATCAATGTCTGCTCCTGGCAATTTCTTAGCATTTTTTATGCTGTTCCTAAATCTTTGTCTTACTAGGATGTAATCTATTTGGCATCTCATTCTCTCTCCTGGGCTTTTCCATGTGTACAGTCTTCGTTTATGGTTTCTGAACCATGTATTAGTCACTACTAGGTCATTATTAACATAGAATTATAACAGTTTTTCTCCTCCTCGGTTTCTTTTCCCAAGTCCGTATTGACCGACAACATTTTCTTCTTGTCCTTCACCAACTATGCTGTTCCAATCTACCATTATTATGCAGTTTACCTTTTCTCTTCCGTCTTCTCATAAATCTTGTTAATTTGTTCATACATCTCAATTTCTTCTTCTTCATGAGTGGACGTTAGCATATATACCGGGATTATCAACATGTCCACTGGGACTGCTTTTAGCTTTATTGCCATCAACTTATCGTTCGTTGCTGTTATTTTTGTCATGCTCTTCATCATATCTTTCCTAAGTACCAGAGCTACTCCCATTGCCTCACTATTTCCTCCAGAGTAAACTACCGTGAATTCTTCCGAGTCGAACTGCCCTTCTCCTTCCCATCTAGCTTCTCTCAGCCCTATGATATCAATCCTATTTCTTCTCATTTCTTCTTTCAGGTTCTCTAGCTTTCCTGCCGTCCGATTGGGGTATTATTTTACCTCCAGAATATTTTACCTCGAGAGAACTCATATTGTCCAACCATATAACCCTTACTAGGGAATTGTAATGTGGTAGTTTCCCTCTTGCTTTCCACATCGCAGTACTGTAGTCGTTCAAATCATCCAGATCATGCCTACAGCTCTATTGGATATAGACTCAGCCACCATAATTTGTTTTCGGCTATATACCATACTGACAGTACTGCTGCCTACTGCCAGGCACCGATGGTAGTTTTTTTTTTGTGAAAAACCTCCATTTGCGGCGATCGAACCCCAGAACTTTGTAACGGAATGCTGATAAGCTAACCACTACACCACCAGTGTAAACATTTATATATATATATATATATATATATATAAACACAAGTTCAACTCTTGATGGAAAAAAATTTTAAAAAGGAAAATATAAACTCAACACTGATTTACATGCTTTTCTTATGGGGCCAAAATGGCAGCTCATTAATGGAATTTCAACAATTTTAGATTTTTTCCTTTGGTCGTGACTTAAAACCTATAATCATGCCAAATTTCAAGTTTCTAGCTCATCTGGAAGTCTATCATAATTTGTATCTTTCTTCTCCTCCTATATCAGAAGCATCTATATCTAATAGATATATCACACTGAGAGAGAAAGCTACAATTTGAGGGAGAGTGAGGAGAGAATGAGAGGAAATGGGAGGAAGAGGGTAATCGGAGTGAAGAAGAGAGAAATGTAAGGTGAATGGGAAGTGTCTTTATTTTAATTTAATACTTCATTCATTTAGACCCATCATTTTTGACAAGCAATTACTCGAGTCTTTATAATAAAAGCTCAATTATGCCTATTAGTTTGTTTATTGAGAATGCTGATGTTATGTGAACAACTTGAGAATATCAAGTATGATATCAATGATTTTTTGCAACATACTAGCATCTACTTCTTTTAAACATATCATCTATCATAATGTCGACTTCAGAAGCATTATTTTCTCCACCTAATTAACACATTATGAGCATATCATATTAATAATTTGCATTTTAAAATTAATAAAAACATCATACAAACTCGGGATCTTTACTTCTATGCTTAAAAGAACAAAGCTTATCATTTTGGAGAGAGAACTCAAATCCCTGTAGAATTGGAATAAAAATTTCTATACTTGTACAATAGTAAAATACATGACTTTTTCAGTTTTTAGCAGCAATAAGAAATATACGCAAGCTACCATGACAACTCCCATTTATTTAATGCTTTTGATTTGAATTAATAAGAGCCTCTAGTGTTAAAGAGCAATATTTCTTTGTACTTAGAATGTATTACTTTTTCTATAATAAACATGCTTTTTTAGAAGTATAACATTTTCATTTTAAACATAGACGTGTACATTATAGGACATTAGGCATGTCTCTCAGCAGTGACGTAACTATAAATCCTGGGACCCCCACGAAAATTTAGAATGGGCCCCCTTTAAAAAATCAGTCAACATACATTGTACAAACTCTCTCATATACTAATGCGTCATTTTGTTATCTTTAGAAAATGAAAATCGCATTGAACCTGTTTTTAGAAAATTCAATTTTTGTTAAGTTGCCCAAGAATAAACTAGCTTTATATACATTTATAAAATGCCTAAGTACAAGATTTCATTCATTTTCACTCTACTGTTTAGGCCCTAGTGCCAATAACAGACGGACGGCATTGGAAAAACCACTTTTTCGGACTCAGCTACACCTAAAAGGTATATTTCTGTCAAAATCTCGGTCGAATTTTTTCGCGATTACAATATTTTTACTTTCTCCATACGTAGCAATGGGAAAGTATTGTGATCACAAAAAAAATCGACTTCGAGATTTCAGCGGAAATACACGTTTTGAGGTCCCTAGAACACGTTTATACTATTTTCGGAATGATGTGTGTGTGTGTGGGGGGGGGGGGGGGGGATGGATTTGATTGTGGGCGCTCTAACTCAAAAAGTACTTGCCATATCGTTACCAAATTTCATATATAACACTTTACCATGAGCACAAAGAACTGATTTTTTGGACGATATCGGTTAACCGGAAGTTGAGATTTATTAGAAACCGATTCAGTTTTTGCGATATTTCTCCATTAAAACATCATTATTGTATATAAAATTCTACACAAAGGTTATACAGAATGTAATTTCCTACAACTTTCATTTGAAACAATTTTTCATAGCAGTTATTGTTTAGGAATTATTTATAAATAATCGGTTTTTTCAATTTCTGTCAAATATCTTCTTAAAAACATCATTATTGGTAATCTTCGTGAGGACCAAAGTTGTAGAGAATAATATTTCTTCCAAGTTTTGTTTGAAACAAATTTTCGTAGAACCATCCATTTCGGAGATATTTTGCTTTTTCTTAATACCAGTATACAGCGCCACCACCATTTAGCGTTGAATTCTGTAAACATATTCAAAATATAATTTACAGCAATAAGGACGACTGTATTCTTTTACGGTATGAAATAATAATTTAAATATCTACACCGCAAATATGGAGAAAATCATGTGTTGGCCACATCAGATTTTTTCAATATACTTCGTATATGAGAAGGTAAAAATCATACGAAAGATCTACATCTACATTTGCTTCAAAAATGTTGATATAAATGAAAAAATGTATTTTTTAAATGTTTTATATACATAGTACAAAAAATGATATTTTTGACTAATAGACTATACTTTTGGTATACAAAATTACATGTACAAATGCCACACTGACTTGAAGAGGGTTTAACACCGTTATATGCCCAAATTTACAAAATATCCTTTTCCAAACCATATAATAAACGATTTTCCTAAAGTCCAACTTTAGCCAAGACCCACAGTGTGATGCTATTCACAAAATCGACAAACCAGAAATGGAAGCGACGGAGTCTGTTTTCAGTTCTGACCCACCAATATCATGAATGCAAATTAATAATAATGTTATTTTTACTCACCAAATCTTGTGAATTACCTGCTCACAATAAGAGGCCTGTGCTTTTACTGCATACTATTACACAAAAATGAATTGGTTGTTAACATTTGCTGCATGGTCAGGTGAACTTATGTACTAAACTGGAAGGGATGAACAGAGATGAAGATGTTGGGTTGAGCTAGAGCTCTGCATGGGCCTGATTTTCTAGGCCCAGCCCTGCCCATACAAATTCGGACCCGGCCCAGTCCGTATGATATCGAAGAAATTGTAAGCCCAGTGAGACATTATGGAGGACCAGAGTAACTCGTGTGATTTGTAAAGTCCGGCACAGGCCCGTAATTAATGTGATCGGACCCTACCTTGCCCATGGGCCTGACAGGCCTAGGCCGGCAGGCTAGGCCCAGCCCACGCAGGACTCTAGGTCAAGCCACACCAATGCCACAGCAAACGTTCTATCTTAACCCTCCAGCTGGTATGCTGTGGTACAGAGTGCAACATTGTTAGTTTTCTTAGTCACATAACAAGCAGAGGGAGGAGTTAGTACCCAAACACTCGTACATATTATTCCTCCTTTGTATCAGTCTCTAGCCAACTGTTTAGCTGTTTGGTGTATAATTAGTTCAGTGTGAAAATAAAACAAGTTGAAACCAGATAAAGTTGTTTTCATTGCACTGAGTATATCGCCCGTCTGGTCATGTATTTTTAACCTTAATTTTTATTGAATTCACTATTTTTCCTTTAATTTTTTGTTTTGCTGCATATTAAAAATAATCATGGCGGTAATTTTGGAGCCCAACAACAGGCAGTAACTTGAGTGAATGATGAAGCCAAGGATCATGAATACTCATTCACTCTGTTTACAGTGGGTGAAAAACTAAGAATTTCAGTAACGACTTGAAAAAATGTTGTGGCTGGCATCGTGGGCCCCCAGACCCTTTGTGCCCTCTCGCGGTGATGGACCTGGTGGCATACTAGTTTCACCCACCTCTCAGAGATCACCCTCCCTAACCCCCAATTACCCAAAATCCCAGGTCCACAGGGTCGTCAGGAATCTAGAGTATAGAGCACGAACGAAGGCGGGTGGAAAGTCTATGCGCAGCATGAGGGAGTGTCACGTGATTTCTCACTTAACCAATCCACGTCAGTCAGTTTCAGTAGTTCACGGTGTGCGGTTCGTACGTGTGCGGAGTGGCTTCCTCGTGAATTTGTGTTTGTTCTATTGTGGGTTAAATACTACCTGCTTTTTGTGATCAAGAATGGAGGGGGAAGGTAGCAAATGCAAGGTTTTGCATAAACAAGCAAGAGAGACGGTATATAAAGTATATCAGTACTTTAAAAAAGAATCCGAGGAAGCGAGTGAAGCAAAGGGCGTAGCTGGTTGCAATGTTGCCAGGTGTCAAGAGCGAACAGCGAGTGCTTGTGGCGTTGGACTACGAACTGTACAAAGAATTACAAGTGAAGCAAAATCTTCATTAGACACCAGTGGAACTGTGGTGTTTCGGCCGCCCGGGAAACATCATAACCGTGAAAAAGTAAGCACAGACTTGGATGACTTCGATAAAAATGTGTTGCGACGAATTATTTTTGATATGTCCGCCGATGGAGAATTCCCTACAGCAGAAAAACTTGTAGTAAAACTGAAAGATTCTGTTGGATACCCTGGAAGCAAATGGTCAATGCTTAGAATATTAAAGTCAACTGGCTTCAAATACAAAAGATCCAGTGACGGAAGAAAGTTTTTAATGGAACGGAGTGATATTGTAGCTGCAAGGATGATGTTTCTGAGGACGATGCATGAAATTAGGAAAGCAGGCAAAGCTCAGGTATACTATTTAGACGAAACCTGGGTTAATCAAAACCACACGAAAAAGAGTTGCTGGAAGATGAGCGATGGTTCTGGTGGACTAAAGGTTCCTATCGGTAAAGGTGGTTGCCATGCCGGTTCAGCAGCCACGGGATTCATTCCGGAAAGTAAATTAATTTTCCGATCAAAATCTAAAACTACGACAGATTATCATTCTGAAATGATTGCAAATACTTTTAAAAAGTGGTTTGAAGAACAGCTTCTGCCCTACCTTGCTCCACAATCAATCATTGTAATGGACAATGCAAGTATCCATTCGGTTATGACGGAAAAGACTCTATGCACAAATACCAGGAAAGGTGATATAATGGCATGGTTAGCTTCTAAAAACATTCCTCACACTGCTGCACAAACATGTGCGGAGTTATTGCAGTTGGTGAAAATGAATAAGCCACACCAAAAATCGTATGAATTGGATTGCATTGCAAGAAAACACGGCCACAGAGTGGTGCGCCTACTGCCCTACCATTGCCATTACAATGCAATTGAATTAATTTGGGCGCAAGTAAAATCATTTGTAGCTGAGAGGAATAATACTTTCAAAATTGCCGACGTTGAGCGATTAACTCACGAGGCTATAGAGAGTATACAGGTTTCCGCATGGGAGAGTTGTGTGAAACATGCAGAGAAATTGCAGGAAGAAGATTTTCAGAGGGAGATAGCCAGAGACGACATGTTGGAACCAATCATTATAAACCTACAGGAATCAGATTCGGAAGAATCAAACTCCAGCGACACCGATGAAGACAACTCAGATTGAATACTCAGATATTGTGTAGAGAATAGTCATTTCTAGCATGTTGTATTCTAATTTACATTTTATATTGGTTAGATTCGTATGTTGTGTTCCGAACGTATATTAACTGGCGGTTTGGCAGCAATGTAATGCATATTCCCTCTCTCTCTGCGCAGGAAATATGACTCACCCGCCTTCGTTCCTTCTCCCAACTCTAACCCCCATAGTTGACCATGGTATTTAGATTAATAACTGAGTTAGCCCTTTCTTCACCATAAATAATCCAATTCAAGAATGGAGAATTAGACTGGCTTGATAGCTTAGTTGGTTTAAAGCACCTACCTGGCAAGTGGGAGAACCAGGTTCGATTCCCATTCAAGTTCAGAATTTTTCTCCTTCTCTATCTTCACATTTAGAATAATAAGCTTAAGGGTAATTCCACTAATATTCATTGATAGAATTATTCAATTCTTTGTCCATGGAAGCGATGATCAACTAACTTCATCATTAGTTTATGCTTCCTTTACTCATTTATCAATAAGTTGAGCTGTATTGAACAATGTAATCTCAAATAAAAGTTATTGTGGAACTTTAAAACAATTCAAATGACCTTAATTTATTGACACTATTTATATTCATTACATTTCAAGATTTGTAATAATTTCATTTTTGAATAACACCACCACAGCATTTAATACAAACAACACTAATACAAAACAAATACAGCTTTCTGTCTACCCATTTATAGTTCTGTGGCAGAATTGGTCACATGGCACTACCCAGAATAAAACAATTTCTTTGTTGAGCTGATTATAGCATACCATCTTATGATTTCCACAAAGTAAAAAACATAACACCTTCCTGAGTCAATCTTCCCATAAAAGTCTAAATATTGGTTAACTATAGGTAATCTCAGATTTATGTCATTCTGATTTACATTGTTTTGATATAAAGTTGTTTATAAATAGGGGGCAAATTTCTCCGTTTTACATTATTCGTCACTTCTATGTTTGATATAACATCGTTTTAAATGTCGATCTCATGAAGAGCGTGGAATTTACGGCAGCAGGTAAAACTTAACAGAACCAACCAAAGAGACTACCATAATTTTCCGTATATAATATGCATTTTTTAGGAACACATTAATCTAAAAGTTGGGATGCTTGTAATACTTGGTAAAAAATTAAAACATTTTATTCCAGAGTCAATAACAGCTATATCTGTATGCACTGTCGCTGATAAAGCGTAGTTTTTATTAATGATCTGTATGGATGGCATTTCTATTCAAATTTTTGTTTGAAAATCAAAAATGAGAACTTTTTTCAATTATCCATTGATAGAGATAAAATGCCAAACCGTAGAAGCAAGAGAAAGGTATCATTTTAACCGGAATAACGAGTACGATGGTATAGTAAAGTTTTTATATCGAATTGATTGACCTGTCTAATTTAAAAAATATTTTCTTTTTTTCATTTTCTCCATCTGAATAACATAGGGACGAGTGCAGCTTATTTTTCATTTGAATATTAAAATTACTTAGAAACATGGTACGAACTTGAGAATTGAATGGTCCTACGAAGAAAAGAACAAAGTTTATTTTTATTGAAGACAGAATCCAAATCACGATCAAATTAGCATAAAAACGCATTTAGAATCAATACAATACGTGATTTTATCAGTTTTATTACAATACCCATTATAAGCTACCATGACAACTCCCATTGTCGCCAAAATTGAGAGTTCAATGCATTTATAGAGGAAAAATTTAACGTTATATCATTTGTCAATTTCTATATACGATTTGTTTTTTTAATTGAATTATCTTCTAATCTAACATGTAAAGGAGAATGTTTGTAAGTTTGTTCGCTTTGAATGCTTTTAATAGGAGATAGGGAGGGAGAGAGATGGATAGTAACAGAGGGGGGAGATGGAGAGAGGGAATTAGAGGGAAGGGGTAGAGAGAGTGAGGGGAGGGAGGGGGAGAGAGAGGGGGGGAGGGAGAGGAGGGGGGAGAGAGGGGGAGAGAGGGGGGAGAGAGGGGGGAGAGAGGGGAGGGAGAGAGAGAAGGGAAGGAGAGGGTGGGAGGGGGAGGGAGTTTATACATTATTTTCGTAAGATTTTCTTCCTTCATTCATCTAAATAGGAAAATGCGGAGCGGTTTTCTTCAGTTTTGCTTTATTCGATGGGTATAACTGTGTACTATCGTATTCTTGCGATGCTTACATATTACACGGTCAAAGTTTTAGATTCACTAAATCCGTTGAAAATCAATAGACACTCCTGCTAGTAAAACAATAAAATAAGGTATGGTATGTCAGTCACTTGAAAACAGATATGCATAGAGAATGTCTATGATTCATGTACTATGTAGAACATGTTCTTGCCAGTTACAGCGCCAGTAGCATGTCACCTATTCTAAACCAGCTCCTACCGGAATTTAAAATTAAACAATTCATGATAAATATGGATCAATATAAATGAATAATAACTCTTAGAGATATATTATAAAATACTGAATTACAAATAATATCTCAAGAAGCACACACACACATGCTTAACGTTAACGTATGTTTTCCCTATAATATTACAAATATCATATGAACAGGGTGAATCGATTTTTTAATAATGATAATTAACATACCTTGGTAGAATAATTAAAGAAAATATTTACCCTATATCACTTACCACATGAAACAGGAATAGCAGTGACCGAGGCTGGCTGGACGTACAAGTACTGAGCGCCACCACAAGTTAATACGGTAGGATCAATGTCACCCACCTAAAACAAAGAAACAATTAATATGCATAGTGACAAGGTTGGATCCATTAAATTCATTCATCTGAATTGTTACTAAAAAAAGGCCTAAAATCTGATTGCTATAACTTCAAAATTACACTAAAAGTGTTTGCGATAAAATGGGTTGACAGCACTTTGCATACTTGGTCAGAAGACCTGACTATGAACCATATAATGCTGATAAAATTGAGAAACTATTGTCAGTTTGATTTCAGCAATTAAGGAAGCTCAATAATTCTATTTGGACCAATACTAATTAAGTTAATATTAAAGAATGTTTACTTCTTGGAGGAAAAAACAAGAAGACCACTTGAGTGGCTATAATAACTATTGCTGAAATTACATCAAGGAAAAACTTCTTAAGCACACTGAATGAAAAGTAGATTACACAAGTGACACCATTTTCTGAAGAATAATTTATTCACACAATGCTTAGCTTTAAGGCCCTATCAAATGCTGATGATATAATAATAACTTTTTGAACCGTTTATTGTAGCATTAAACCGTTATATGGTTTCCATGCAAATCCCATGGTTACAAACCTACTGATATATAATTGCATTGACTGGTCGTGAAGCAATATTAGTGAATATCAGTGAGAGTGGTCAAGCATAGTGCTTCCAGAATTACTTTAAGTCCATGATGCTGCCTTCAGTTTTGTGTGGACCCACTTGGGCATCAAACTTCTTTTAAAAAACTTCACTCATATGATTATCATTTTTGGAGAAATGAAATAATTTAATACTTCCCTTCACTAGCAGAACCAAAAACAACATGTAGATGAAGAAAAACCGTTTTTCCTAATAGACTATACCTGCAAAATTTAAACTGCAAATAAATTTCAATATAAAAAAGTTTAAATAACATGACATAGCTACTTTATATCTGTAAGCTACTCCTTTCTATTAGCGATGAATTCTTTTTTGAAAGATTAATGTATCTCAAATCCTTACTGCAATAAATAACAAATATTGAAACAAAAAACAAATGGAACAGTAAACAAAGCATAAGACGTCTAAAAAGGATAGGACTATAAGTTAATGGGAATTTTTGCAAAAACTATATCAATTGGAATGACAAAATTCTAGTAAAATTCTCGATTATATTTTTTAACATAATGAATATAAAAAAACTAGACCAACAAATATGGACAATTCAATAGCCTTCAAAGTTCTTCGAACAACCAATTTAACTTAGACATATCATTTTTAATGATTACATACAAGATAACATGGTACAATTACTGAGAAGTGCTAGTTCATATTTTTCCACAAATCAAAATTAACAGATAACGCAACTTTGACTTGAAAAGAAAATCAGCATCAATGGATGAATCAACATTAAGTATAATTAAGCTAAAAATTAAGTTATCAAACTCCTATATTATTATTATACAAGGAATCATAGTTAATACATTATTTTGGCTAAGCACATCAGCATTACTAATCAAATGTATCAATGACATATATTTTTGCGGAAATATAAATTAAATACGAAAATCCTTGGAATGACATCATTACAAATTATTAAAATGTCTTGAGAAAACTATGTTATTTAAATTTAAATCAAGTGATTTCCATATAGTAGTAGTCAATCGAATGAAGTAAATGTTACATTATTCCGCAATGATAAATTTAACATTGTCTACATTCAGTTTTTTAATATAACTAATCGATTCTTAGCAATCCAACAAAATATCTGGAATCAAATAGTTATGCAAGAAACTTACCTGCAAAGCAGAGTTCATGTAAATAACAACATTTTTCGACAAACATAACTTATTCTCTTCTTCTTGAAGTTTTAGCAATATACTTCCAAAAACCGATTTCTGCTCATACGTAAAAGCAGGATGATTCAAAGCCATCGTATAAAGTAACAATAATTCATCCAACGGATGAACATCCAAATCAGATTCGGATACTGAGCCATTGACAGTATTAATTTCACTATAGTCAAAGTTCGCAAGTATCCTGTACAAGGCGTTAGAACATGCATGATTAGAAGAATGTAGTAAAGACAAATAAATTGCTACACTGCGTCGTGTCCGCTTCTCACTAACACTCTGAAGCTCAGACAACACCGATAAATTATTTGCACGGTTTTCTGCTTCTCTGAGGTCATGAAAATCTCGTTTCCCGAGATCCTCGACACATGTGCCTAGAAATCTTAACTCAAAGGGAAGGCACATATTTAACAAACTACACATTAAATCAATACGTTTGTAACTAGATGACTCCTTAAACCACGTCACAACGTCTTCTTTACACACCATTTCCAGTAAACATCGATACTAGTTATTTATTACATCTAAAAAAAATTGGGAGAAGAAAGCAGCATACAAGGAATTGTACCAAGATATCGTCCAACATCCCCATTTAGCATCCCGCTTGGTGATAACCGAGATAACATTGTATCGATAAATTAGGCGGAAGTTCAGATGTATCGGAGGATCGATGTTTAGTAACATCGCCTTCGATTGTCGACTACAAATTTTTCGGAGAAATCAAATCGAGGGTCGTAGAGTGTTTTCTAGAGGGAGATTTAAAACCTTATATTGTTGGTCAGAAATGTATTTTATCTTAAGCACTTACTTCGGAACAAACAATTTACCTTTCACTTCCATTTTTCATAATTTATCATATCTCTCGGCGATTTATTACTTTCACGATACGTAATAATGGGAAAGTATTGTGATCACGAAAAAAATCTACTTCGAGATTTCAACGGAAATACACGTTTTGAGGTCCCTACAACACGTTCAGACTATTTTCGGAATGTCTGTTTGTGTGTATGTGATTGTGGGCGCTCTAACTCAAAAAGTACGTGCCATATCGTTACCAAACTTCATATCTAACACTCTTACATGAGCACAAAGAACTGATTAGTTTTTGGACAATAACGGATAACCGGAAGTCGCGGTTTATTCGAAACCCGATTCGGTTTTTGCGATATTTCTTTGTTAAAACATTATTGTATATACAATTCTAAACAAAAGTTATAGAGAATGTAATTTCCTACAACTTTCATTTGAAACAATTTTCTAATTTAGTTATCGTTTAGGAGTTATTTATAAATAACCGGTTTTTCGGTTTCCGTTAAATATCTCCTTAAAAACATCGTTATTGGTAATCTTCGTAAGGACCAAAGTTGTAGAGAATATTATTTCTTCCAAGTTTTGTTTGAAACTAATTTTCGTAGAACCATCCATTTCGGTTATACAGTGGAACCTCGCTTAACGAGCACCTCTCATAACGAGTAATTCGCATAACGAGCAAAATAAATTGTAAAAAAATGATTCGCTGAACGAGGGACGTTTCGCATAACGAGTGACGAGGGGAGGGGAAGTCCCGGATTGTACGCCTGCAACAGCGAGGGTCGGAAGGCGAGGGGGGTCGGACAGAGCGGTGCGGGGGGCTCTATATAGGGCCAGCACCGCAGAGCGCCGCAGTCGCCTGACGTCTCGAAATCAGCCAATCCGAGGAACGGATGCGTAAGCTGCAAGCCTGCTGCTGACAGCATGCTTGGATTTCCGCTCTGTCCGTCCCCCCTCCCTCTTAGTCAACCGTCCATGCCTGTTCGACAAGTTTAAGAGAAGAACCGGCATCCACAGCATTGTGAGGCACGGTGAAGCAGCAAGCTCCGACGCAAAGGCAGCAGAGAACTTCATCGGCGACTTCAAGAAGCTCGTAGATTCTGAGGGTTACCTGCCGCAACAGGTTTTCAATTGTGACGAAACGGGTCTCTTCTGGAAAAAGATGCCGAAGCGAACCTATATAACAGCAGAGGAGAATGCATTACCCGGCCACAAGCCAATGAAAGACCGTCTCACGCTGCTATTTTGTGCCAATGCAAGCGACGATTTGAAAATTAAACCGCTGCTTGTTTACCATTCAGAAACTCCACGAGCCTTCAAGAAGTGTAAAGTCCATAAGAGCAGGCTAAATGTGATGTGGAGGTCCAACAACAAGGTTTGGGTGACACGTGACCTTTTTACTGATTGGATCAATGAAGTGTTTGGTCCTTCTGTGAAAAAATATTTGCTTGAGATGAATCTACCACTCCAAATCTTGCTTGTTATGGACAACGCTCCTGCCCATCCTCCAGGACTACAAGATGACCTCCTTGAAGAATTTAAATTCATCAAGATCCAGTTTCTGCCTCCCAACACCACTCCGTTACCCCAGCTCTTCGAGCGTTGTTTTGAGGTGACTGAAGGGACCAATCTCACTCTCAGAGAGTTTTGGAAATATCACTTCCACATCGTTGCCTGCCTCAAGATGATCGAAAAGGCGTGGGAAGGGGTTACCAAGAGAACCCTCACTTCTGCTTGGAAGAAGCTTTGGCCGGAGAGCGTTGTCGAATGTGACTTTGAGGGGTTTGAGACAGTACCTGTGGAGCCTGTAGTCAACGAGATTGTATCTTTGGCCAAGATCATGGGACTGCAGGTGGATAACAAAGATATCGATGAGCTTGTGGAAGAGCACAGCCAAGAGCTGACCACCGAAGAGCTTATTTAGTTACATTGTGTTCCACAGCAAGAAGTTGTGGAGGAGAGTTTGTCCGAGGAGGAGGAGGAGGTAACAGCAAACCAACAATCTTCTGGCGCAATAAGAGAAATGCTGAAAGCATGGGAAACTGTTGCATCGTACATTGAGAAGCATCACCCTAATAAGGCAGTGGCTATGCGCGCTACTAATTTATTTAATGATAATGCTGTGTCGCATTTCCAGCAAATTCTGAAGCGTCGGCAAAAACAAATGTCTCTAGACAGCTTTCTAGTAAAAAAGAATTAGGTATGTATCATAAATAGTAAATTAATTATTTCGATTTTTTTTTGTTTTCTACAAATCGAATTCTCATTCCAGGTTCGTTCATTCCGCGATAGAAGAAAAGATGAAGATGAATCACGCTCCTTAACAATGTATATATAATTTTCTTTGAATAAACGTCATACATAAAATATTTTGAGTATTTTTTCGGCATGGAACGCATTATCGTATTTTACATTAATTTGTATGGGAAAAACTGTTTCGCTTAACGAGTGTTTCGCGTTACGAGTAAGATTCAGGAACGAATTATGCTCGTTAAGCGAGGTTCCACTGTATTTCGCTTTATCTTAATACCAGTGTACAGCGCCAACACCATGTAGCGGTGAATTCTGTAAACATTCAAAATATACGTAATTTTCGGCAGCAAGGACGTGTCTTCTTTTACGATACGAAATAATAATTTTGCCTCATAATATTATTCATAATAATTTAAATATCTATTCCCCAAATATGGAGAAAGTCATGTGTTGGCCACATCAGATTTTTTTTTGTTTCCTCACCCCTATTTTTACTTTCTCCATACGTAGTAATGGGAAAGTATTGTTTCATGAAAAAAATCGACTTCGAGATTTTAACGGAAATACACGTTTTGAGGTCCCTAGAACACGTTTAGACTATTTTCGGAATGATGTCTGTGTGTGTGCGTGCGTGTATGCGTGTGAGCGTGCGCGTGCGCGTGGGCGTGCGCTTGCGCGTGCGCGTGTGTTAGTGTGGGCGCTCTAACTCAAAAAGTACGTGCGATATCGTTACCAAACTTCATATTTAACACTTTAACATTAGCATAAAGAACTGGTTAGTTTTTCGACAATAACGGGTAACCGGAAGTCGAGGTTTATTCGAAACCCGATTCGGTTTTTGCGATATTTCTTCGTTAAAATACCATTATTGTATCTACAATTCTATACAAAACGTATAGAGAATGTAATTTCCTACAACTTTCATTTGAGACAATTTTCTATTGTAGTTATTGTTTAGGAGTTATTTATAAATAACCGGTTTTTCGGTTTTCTCCTTAAAAACATCGTTATTGGTAATCTCCGTGAGGACCAAAGTTGTAGAGAATAATATTTCTTTCAAGTTTTGTTTGAAACAAATTTTCATAGAACTATCCAATTCGGAGATATTTTGCTTATTCTTAAATTTTCAGTATACAGCGTCTCCACCATGTAGCGGTGAATTCTGTAAACATATTCAAAATATACCTAATTTAGGGCAATAAGGACGACTGTATTCTTTTACGATGCGAAATAATAATTTTGTCTTATAATGCTATTCATAATAATTTAAATATATATACCCCAAATATGGAGAAAGTCATGTGTTGGACACATCAGATTTTTTCTTTTTCGGTGTTTGGTTTCATCATCAAACCGCCCCTATATTAGGCCGGTTTTGTAAAAATAATACTAATGTAGGTAAGGTATGAAGTATAATCTGCCTAATATATAAAAGGCTTAATGTGACTTTGTGTATGACACTTTTTAAATCTGTTTCAACAAACTTTCCGACTATGTAAAAAAGTAAAATTGGGCATTAATCATTGATTCATATATTAAAAAGCAATGAAGAAAAAACCCTGGAAAAAAGTCTCTGGTTTGACTTAAGGAGGTAATTTCTATTTCCCATAAGATAACTCTTAAAAGTCGATTATTTGAAATTTAAAATTACTTAGAAACAAGCTATGAAATCGAGACTTGAACGGTGTTACGCTTAAAAGACCAAAGGTAATTATTGAAGACAAAACTCGAATTCCTGTATAATTAGAGTAAACATTAGTTTTTAATCGCGAAGAAAGCGTATTGCTCTGAGGTACGACACTGAAAAATTCTTACTACCATAGCAGCGATTAAACAGAAAAAGTTCAAATGCGCGTTATCTATATTTTAATCAGATTGTAATCAATTAAGATATGCTTTATCGACAAGAAAATACGGTAATAAAACGTTAAATACTATTCTATTAAATTAAAAGATTTCGAAATCTGTTAATTTCTTCTCTAGGTATTTCGGGATTCGGGTCGGTTTTTTGTTTTTGAAAAACCGGATTTCGGGATTTAGGGCGGTTTTTTAGTTTTTTAAGTTGGCCACCCTACGTGTGACACGAGCTACGGAATATTTGTTATAAATTTGGTAAACTGTGTGTACTCCTTTTGTTTTATTGCAGTCCATTATGATTTTCGGTATTTTTTCTCTCTGCCTGTTTTATTGATTATGAAACCCTATGCCATTAAAATAACATAGAAGACGATAAAATTGAGAGAATTAGGAATAGACGCACGAAGGATTGAAAAGCCGTTCGAATTTTTGAATTGATAACGTTGATATACAGTCTAAGTTCTATTAGTTCAGTGGTGTTCAACCTTTTCTAGGTACGGGCCGCATCAGTGGTTTCAAATCCTTCGGCTGGCCGCATTGGAAGTTGCCAATTCTTCTGTGGCCCGGATTACATTTTAAATCGGAAGTTATATATATATATATATATATATATATATATATATATATATATATATATATATATATATATTCTGAGGTGCCATTTAAGTAAAAATAAAGTGTAAATGAGGTTTTTATGATAGACAACCAAACATTAAAAGTTTTATTAACAAAATTTCCATAAAATGCATGAATTTGTGTTAAATTTTTCGGATTGCATTTTCATCATGGCCGCACAAAAACCCTTCAGGGGCCGTAGGTTGGACACACATTAGTCGAACGTGTATAACTCGAATTTTTCATAACTCGTAGTGAATTCTTAAAGAAAAAAGTTTTTTTCATGTTATTTTTCTTCTAAAAGTCGAATATTTTTTGTTTCCCTTGAGGTTCGACTTATAGAAGTTTCAGTGTACTTTCAAATGGACCAAAAATTTTCACGAAAATAAAATCTTTGCATGGCAATGAAGAGGCCATGGATAAATCTGGTCCAAATAGGATGGCCACTTCCAAAATAGGATGTGATTTACACTCAGAGTGTATATTGCATTTACATACGACCTTAACAGTATTACCTATTTAGTAACTTTACTGAACTAATAAAATATAACCGAAAAATCTGATGACTTTCTCTGTACAGAGTAATGAATACAGATGCTCTCGACTTAAGCGTTCTTAAAAACAGGTATCGGTTAATTACCCCTGTGAATAGTTTTTAAACACTTTAAATAATTTTCAAAGTCAACAATATTTTGAATCATTATTCGCATTGAAACAAAAATAAGATGGGATCATTAGTTATTATATTAGAGTGCCCACAAAATGCCTATCACACACATAGAGAGACAATCGATAAAACAGTCAAAACATAATCAGGGAACTTCAAAAAGTTTATTTCCTTTGAAATATCGAATTCGATTTTTTTACGAATACAGTACAGTAAACTCCCGATTTACGAGCATTCGGTTTACGAACTCTTGGTCTTAAGAACTAGAATTTTTACGCCACTAATTCGACTTACGACCTCGAAATTTGATCGTACAAATTTGAATTCAGTCAACTCTGATTATTACTATAATTTTAAAACATTGCACGAAAACGTAACATGTATTTTGGTATACCTAAATAAATTGTTGTTGGACTCTTTCAAGGAGGTTTAAAAGATTGTTTCATTGCTTTGTGTCTGTAATTCGCGTTAGACTTCCTTGGATGTGTTTTTCGTTCCTTTGCAGCACAACTCTTCTGATATAAATGTTGAAAGTTCTGCACTTTCTTCCATATAGTCAGGCCTTATAATCTGCCCTCACACCCGTAAGAGCTTTATCCCAAACTTCCGCTTAATGTGGAAAATGACGCCCAATTCAACGAATGAATAAGTTATGATTAAGATGCAGTTGTTAAAATCTATTATGATTTGTTTCGTTCTCCTTTTCTTTGCACTTATAGGAGAAAAAATTGGTTTTCGAACACATCCCATGATTTCAACATTGCATTAATGGGAAAATCTCTCCCGATTTACGAACTACTTTTCAGGGGTGCATGGTGTTCGTAAATCGGGGGTTTACTATACTTTCACCTATATTGCTATGAAGAAAGTAAACAAAGTAAGGATATAATGCAACGTGAAATTATAAATAAACATAATAAGCAATATATTTTGTCTTTAACCCAAAATTCTCATAGTATATATTAAATATATTTTTTTAAAAATCAGGTATGTAATATTGATCCGTAACTAAACCCTTTAATTTTCTAAAATTATTCTTCAACTATATTTTGGGTTGGGTGAGCCTGACTCGGGGCCAGTCGATTACGGAATCAAGCCAAGGGAGCGGACGTAGCACCAAGAAGAAAAGCATAGAAAGCCGAAACTGGACTATGTATACGCATGGCCACAATCAGTGCCGCAATCTATATAAATAAAATTGTAACCTCTGTCTGTATATTTGTTTTTTTGTAGGGGTTTTACTTTTTTTCTGTTTTGCATCGCAAGAAGACGTTTGAACCGGTTTGCACAATTGTTGTCTTTCTGTCTGTTTGTTTGTTACCGCATCATGCAAAAACGGGTGGTCGAATTTTTATGAAACTTGCAGCGTATCTTTAGACTGGTCCAGCTTAAAATATAATTTAAAAAATTTTAAGTGGGGGGTGGCACCGATATGGTTTTTCGACGATAACTCTCCAGTGAATTAACTTAGCAAGTTCAAATTTGATATTTGTCACTTTCAATACAAGTATAAGATCAAGTTTGTAGATGAGCAAAATCAGACCAAGGGGAGGGGGGTTGTGGGGGGGAGGGTTAGGGGCACCCACAAGAGAAATCGCTGATTTCAAGCTAACGGTTGATTAACTTCCTGTTTTTCCTGATTTTCCCGATTTACCTGATTTTCCTGAATTTCCCGATTTTGCTGAATTTCGTGATTTTCCTGGATTTCCTGATTTTCCTGAATTTCCTGAGTTTCCTGATTTTCCTGATTCTCCTGAATTTCCTGATTTTTCTGAATTTCCTGATTTTCCAGATTTTCCTGAATTTCCTGATTTTCCTGATAATTTCCTACATCTTTTTATCAAACAATTTAATAAGGAAAATAAGGAAGATAAGGAAATTCAGGAAATTCAGGAAAATCAGTAAAATCAGGTAATTCAGGAAATTCAGGAAAATCAGGTAAATCAGGAAAATCATAAAAATCAGGAAATTCAGGAAAATCAAAAAAAACAGGAAAATTAGGAAATTCAGGAAATTTAGGAAAATCAGGAAATTCAGGAGAATCAGGAAAATCAGAAAAATCAGGAAATTCAGAAAAATCAGGAAAATCAGGAAAAACAGGAAATTCAGGAATATCAGAAAATTCAGGAAAATCAGGAAATTCAGGGAAATCAGGAAATTCAGGGAAATCCTGATTTTCATTAATTTCCTGATTTTCCTGAATTTGCTGAATTTCCTGATTTTCCTGATATTCCTGAATTTCCTGATTTTCTTGAATTTCCTGATTTACCTGATTTTCCTGATTTTCCTGAATTTCCTGAATTTCCTGAATTTCTTGATTTTTCTGATTTTCCTGAATTTTCTGATTTTCCTGAATTTCCTGATTTTCCTCAATTTTCTGATTTTCCTGAATTTTCTGATTTTCCTGAATTTCCTGATTTTCCTGATTTTTCTGATTTTCCTGAATTTCCTGATTTTCCTGAATTTTCTGAATTTCCTGATTTACCTGATTATCCTGAATTTCCTGATTTTCCTGATTTTCCTGATTTTCCTTATTTTCCTTATTTTCCTTATTTTCTACATCTTATACACAGTGAAAAAAGTGGGAAGGACTACTTCCTTATCCGTAATTGTACGGCGGGTTCTGATTAAACTACGCGTATTTTCCCAAGTAGATTTGAAGCAAATTTGGTATGATTATGGAGGGCTCCCAGAAATAATTCATACGTGGTTTACTTTCTCTCTGCCCGTTGCATTCAACACGGCGGCCGAGTGAATTCTTAATACCATGTATCATTTGGAATTCTGATCGGATTTGAAACAAATTTCCCCGGGCAACGCTGGGAATTTCTGCTAGTAGATTATATGACCCTCAAGTCGTAAAGTTTGCCCTTGGCAACTATTAGTATCCTTAAAGTAGGGCAACCCAAAATGCACGAGACAGCCCCTCCTCCTTAATGTTAGGCAACCCAAACAACATATTGATGCCATTCCGTAATAAATAAAATCTGATGCGGCCAACACGACTTTCTCCAAATTTGGGGTATATATATTTAAATTATTATGAATAGCATTATGAGGCAAAATTACATTTCGTGTCGTAAAAGAATACAGTCGTCCTTATTGCCGTAAATTAGGTATATTTTCAATATGTTTACAGAATTCAACGCTAAATGGTGGTGCGCTGTATACTGGTATTAAGAAAAAGCAAAATATCTCCGAAATGGATGGTTCTACGAAAATTTGTTTCAAACAAAACTTGGAAGAAATATTATTCTCTACAACACTGGTCCTCACGAAGATGACCACTTACGACGTTTTTAAGGAGATATTTGACGGAAACCGAAAAAACCGATAATTTTTTATAAATAATTCCTAAACAATAACTGCTATGGAAAATTGTTTCAAATGAAAGTTGTAGGAAATTAGATTCTCTATAACTTTGTATAGAATTGTATATACAATAATGATGTTTTAACGTAAAAACCGAAAAGCAAATGTTAACAACCAATTCATTTTTGTGTAATAGTATGCAGTAAAAGCACAGGCCTCTTATTGTGAGCAGGTAATTCACAAGATTTGGTGAGTAAAAATAACATTATTATTAATTTGCATTCATGATATTGGTGGGTCAGAACTGAAAACAGACTCCGTCGCTTCCATTTCTGGTTTGTCGATTTTGTGAATAGCATCACACTGTGGGTCTTGGCTAAAGTTGGACTTTAGGAAAATCGTTTATTATATGGTTTGGAAAAGGATATTTTGTAAATTTGGGCATATAACGGTGTTAAACCCTCTTCAAGTCAGTGTGGCATTTGTACATGTAATTTTGTATACCAAAAGTATAGTCTATTAGTCAAAAATATCATTTTTTGTACTATGTATATAAAACATTTAAAAAATACATTTTTTCATTTATATCAACATTTTTGAAGCAAATGTAGATGTAGATCTTTCGTATGATTTTTACCTTCTCATATACGAAGTATATTGAAAAAATCTGATGTGGCCAACACATGATTTTCTCCATATTTGCGGTGTAGATATTTAAATTATTATTTCATACCGTAAAAGAATACAGTCGTCCTTATTGCTGTAAATTATATTTTGAATATGTTTACAGAATTCAACGCTAAATGGTGGTGGCGCTGTATACTGGTATTAAGAAAAAGCAAAATATCTCCGAAATGGATGGTTCTACGAAAATTTGTTTCAAACAAAACTTGGAAGAAATATTATTCTCTACAACTTTGGTCCTCACGAAGATTACCAATAATGATGTTTTTAAGAAGATATTTGACAGAAATTGAAAAAACCGATTATTTATAAATAATTCCTAAACAATAACTGCTATGAAAAATTGTTTCAAATGAAAGTTGTAGGAAATTACATTCTGTATAACCTTTGTGTAGAATTTTATATACAATAATGATGTTTTAATGGAGAAATATCGCAAAAACTGAATCGGTTTCGAATAAACCTCGACTTCCGGTTAACCGATATCGTCCAAAAACTAATCAGTTCTTTGCGCCCATGCTAAAGTGTTATATATGAAGTTTGGTAACGATATGGCAAATACTTTTTGAGTTAGAGCGCCCACAATCACATACACACAAACAGACATTCCGAAAATAGTCTGAACGTGTTGTAGGTACCTCAAAACGTGTATTTCCGTTGAAATCTCGAAGTAGATTTTTTTCGTGATCACAATACTTTCCCATTACTACGTATGGTGAAAGTAAAATAAGTACACGAAATTGATAGCTGTTGTTATGGATAACAAAGTACTGATGCACAATTAAAATTGCTGCTGGAGGCATAGGCATCGCTATTAACAATTAGACAGTTTTATCATAGCAACATATTCACCCACTGTTGGAAACCCATTGCAGGAGGCGAGGGGTCGAAAAATTAGCTCATCCTTCTCATATGCTGTCTTGATTAGTTTTCATCAGTAATCACACCTACAGGCACATACACAGCTGATTATTGCTGTAAAACATTTGGAGGACCACATCGTAAACCAGCAGTGGCATATCATCTATGAAAGTCACTCATGAAGTACACAATGACGTCCTTTCTGATACCAGTTTAGTCACATTATTTTCTTTATTCTCATGTAGATTTCAGTGGAGTAGGATTGTTAATTACACTGAACCCCTTTTCCCTCTTTCATAAATATTTTTTATTTATTTTTCATTTATTTCTAGAAAGAAATATCTCTACTTTGTTTACTGTCCTTTAACAATGAGTTATTCCCACTTTCTGCACTTCCCCTGCCACAAGTAGCTTTACGTGAACTTATATGAAACGATTATCTTTCAACAGAACATATGACAAAATTCAACGAAATTTTTCACAGCTGACTGATGCAGCCATAATCCTAACGTACGTTTAGATATAGTTCTGGGTTAGAAAGAAATGTTGCATTCTAATAAGATGTACATCCAAAGTTTTAAAATGGGCTTTTTGTAGGCGGGTTTCGCTTCCAGCGTGAGCGCCTATTATCGTCGGTCTGTCCATCTGTCTGCTTCTCCTTCCATCCGTCTGTCCGCGTGTTCGTTCTCAGCTTCTACCTAACGGATTTTCATGAAATTTAATATTAAGGACTTAAATTCAAATATAATAAGAAAATCGCATAAATTAATCACGTAATATAATCTGGGGTACCACTTTACTGGTGACAAAAAATGAACTTCCTGTCATATCTCGTAGAGTTTTGGTCATAACAGAATTCTTTTCAAATAAAACTTGTAGAATTGGTAAAGTAGAGTATTTCGTTCCCTATACATTTTTTCATAGGAGTATCCGTTATCAATAAAATCTACCAAGAATGTAATTCGAGTTGATCTTCATTCATGCATGCAGATCCAGCAAGGAAAATCACGGGGTCCAGTGCAAAGTGTGCGCGGGGTCTTGCCAAAATAAAGGAATATATTTAGTAATCTACACACCGTCAAAAATTCTCTCTCCCTCAATCCCTCTTCTATCTTTTTCTTCATCTCATTTATACTTGTGAATTATCTTTTGTTGCAATGTAGCTAACTGTATGAATTAACTTCTGAATTTTTTCTTTGACCTTTTAATGTATAATTTTAAATTACATACCTATCCTTTTTAAGTTTTTTTCAACCAAAAAACTCACATTATTCTATAGTAATACTTTATATGTATGTAATTAATATGTAACTAATAACTTCATATATTAGGGTTAGGACCGGATTAGACTGGTAGGTAGTGTGCCTGCCTTCTAATCCAAAGGTCGCGGGTTCGAATCTTGCTTCGGGCATGGACGTTGTTATTCGTCTTGAGGTTTTTCCCCTACCTGCAGACAAGCCTAAAAAAAATTGGCTTTGTGGGGAATGCATCATTAAAAAAAATGTAAGAAGGGATTATATAGACTCCTTTATAACGCCGCACGCCTCTCTGTCTCATTCTCTCTCTGTCTTCCTTTATCTCTTTCTCCCCCTCTCTCCCTCAAAGGTTAAATGTAAGCGTGGACCATATGCTCTAAATTCCAACCGAATAAAGAAAATTATCTATCATTCTCTCCCTCCTCGCTTCTCTCTCCTTCTCTTGCTTCTACACTCCCTCCATCCCCCTCTCTCTACTCTCCTTTTCTCTCCCTCCTCACTTCTGTATTTTTGTTTGTATCTATATAACCCTATATGGACTTATATGGGAGAATGAGAAAACCACCTATGACTCGAGAACATTTCATTCTTTTACCATCACACTCTCAGTATTCACTTGGACTTACCCCTATTAAATTATATGCTGCTCACCGTCTACACTGAAGTTATCGCTTCGATTCCAGTGGCATATATTTTCTCCATTTGATCAACATTATTACTCTGGTACTCTCTGATCTAACCGTAAGCTCACTCCGATGTGTACAACTATGCACCGTAAGTCTTCAACAAATTCCGAGCTAACATTTCAAATTGCTTCCACTTGTATTCCATTCATCTACTCTGCATATCTTTTGAAAACTTTTATGTTTTTATGCATGATGTTTATTAAATCAATGTTTAACCACCTTGAATACATCTCACATGTTTTTTTGGCCCCATAAGAGGGCCAAGGAGCATGTTACATTTTATGATAAGTCTCTATCATTTTCTCCCTCTATATCCACTCTCCTATCTTCATTCCCTCCCTCCTCCCTCCCCTCCTTCCAACACTGTCTCCCTTTTCCCAAGGAGAGATTGCATCCACCGATGAGCTAATCAGAAGAAATCTCTCTAACAAAAAGCCCATCCCATAAACACCATGTGGTCTCCCTCCAGCAGTTCATATTCACTCACACAAACCTATCTATATCCCTCTCATATGTTAGCATTCGAGACACATCCAAATATTCATATAATTCGTTTAAATATCCTAGAACACGGAGGTGTCCACTGAGCGGCTTGTTCATGCAGTGTTGGACATGAATTCTTAACACTTATAAAGCGAGACAAGTGTACGTTAACACTTTTAATAGTTTAAGTAAATTTTCACCGATAGATATCCTCTCAAAAAAGCTCCATTTGTTATACTATTTTTACTTTCTTCATATGTAGTATAGCCAGTACTGTAGTCATAAAAAAAAGCAGAGGATATACGTGTACTAAATTAAAACTTTGAGGGAGGGTTCTTATCCAGTTTATTTAGAGCAAATTACTCAATTTCATGATTTCATGAACTCGAATTAAGACATTCTTGTTTGATTTTCTTGATAACAGCTACTCCTACGATAAAAATGTATAGGAAAAGAAATACTCATCTTTATGAGTTCTACAATTTTTATTTGAAAAATGTTTTGATATGAGCAATACTTTACGATATATGACGGAAAGTTCCTTTTTTATCACCATTAAAGTGTTCCCCCTGACTGGATTACGTGATTCATTTCTGCGATTTTCTTATTATCTTTGATTGTAAGTCCTTAATATCAAATTTCATGAAAATCCATTAGGTAGAAGCCGAGAACGAACATGCGGACGGACGGACAGACGGACAGACAAATGATAATAGGCACTCATGCTGGATGCGAAACGCGCCTAAAAACTGACCTAATTTTTGGTTTTTTCCAAGTGACATAATAATTATTAAACTTTTTGGTATATTCATTTACGAACACCCTGAATAGCAGAGAAAGTGAAATAGGGCCGAATTCATTTTTAGATGTGTTCATCCTATTTTGTATTTAATTTGAGATTTCCGGGTTAAATTAGATTCGAATAATTTAACTAACAGAGCTCGTCTTTTTCATAACATTGCCATGGCTAATGGAGATACCTAAGCTAAGTACTTATCTTTTTGAGTGCTTTGTTTATAAAGTGAAATATTCAATCTATTGCATTCTATCCACTCCAGGTGAGAGGGTCTGCTGAAGGGACAAAGTTGAGTTCCCCTGACATGCTGTCAATGTACTCCAAGAACGCCGAGCGTTACACGACCAGCGTGCCACGGCGGTGGTAAGTTGCCCACACAAAGGAACACCTACCATCTGGAATTTCTCATGCTAACGTTTATAAGAGCACTTCGACAACTTCAGCCTCGTGGCAGAAATGGAAAAGCCCGGGTCCGGTATTAGACGAGAGGAGCGGGAAGGTGAGGTACCGTCTGGAGCAGGTGAAGCACAACGGAAAGCGAAGACATTTTACTCTTCACCAACGCCTCCTTTAAGAGAGGCGACAGTTGTGTAAACAAAGGTAAAAAATACATCATTGATGGCATGTTCGAAGGAAGGACTAATGAGGTAGGGGAAGCAGAAAGAGACGATCTTTTTTATTCCAAGCTTTTGTGTTTTTCTAAGAATTTTTCGGAAAGGCTGATTTGGAAAGAATTTCTATGAAAAAACACGAAAGGCAAGAATTATAATTTCGAATTTCGAAAGTTAGCATTTGCCTTTGAACAGCCAGGGGTGGCTGAATTGAAATCTAAGATTCTGCATGATCTAAAAGACATCCACAGAATTTTGAATTATGGAGCAGCTTACTCGTTGTTTTACATTACAATGCACGAGTGGCTGACGAAGCCGGAAGGAGACTTTTGAAATATGAGGATTGAAATATGGCTCCATATATTTTGGCATCAAAAATGTCATAGAAAATTTGAAGAGGAGAAAGAATATCTTAGATGATGAACATCCAGAAACTTTGCATAATAATGCAGGTGTTCATACATCTTGGGAAATATGAGGAAGCTCTCAGTATATTTAAAAATGTGTATCAGAAGAGAAAGAATATCTTTGGTGATGCACATCCAATTATATTGACAACTTTGCATAATAATGCAGGTGTTCATAAATATCTGGGAAAATATGAATAAGCTCTCTGAATACACAACAATGTGTATGAGAAAAAAAGAATATCTTAGGTGAGGGACGTCCAGGTTCATTCACAACTTTGAATAATATTGCATGTATTCATAAGGATCTGGGAGAATACGAGAAAGCTCTCTCTCTCCCCTCCCCCCTCTCTTTCTCCCCTCTCTCCCCTCCCTCACCCCCCTTCTCTCTCTCTCTCCTCTCCCCCTCTTTCTATACCAGGACCTATATGAAAAGCAAAAGAGGGCTTGGAGTAAACATCACCATCAAACATTACCTACAAAGTGCCAAGTTGATGAACTTTAGAATCAATTAGCGCAAAGTAGGTGTGGAAATTTTGGTTGTAGTTTTCTGTAAAAATTAATTGTTTTTGTTAAAGACTTTTTCAAATCATAATCTTGTTTGCAGCACCTGCTGTTTTTGGAACATTTGTATTTTTTTACTCATAAGCTAACATTATATATCCCTTGCATTTTCCCCTATATGTACTTCTAAATATTTATGAAGAACAGTATTCCAGTCTTTGTCAATGTGTTAATTAACTAAATTTTGATTTCGTTTGTATAATCTTCATTTTTTTATGAATATATTTTTCTGATGTTTTAAATAAAATACTTTGGTTGTATCTGTTACACTTGTTGATACTTGCTTATTCACCTCTCATTAATCTCAGTATGAGTATCTGTTTCAATGTCTTCGTTTAGACGTCAGCATGTAATTACGTTGGGGATGCATTCCTGGAAAGTGGGACGTAAATCAAATTGACGTAAATCCAAGCAGTTGTTCTCATAAGAATCAATGATATTAAGGGGGATGCGTGCAGGAGTTAAGTATAGTTTGGATCAACTGATTGATGTAACCCATCAATGCCAGCACTAGATATGCACTCGACAAATTAAGTCAAGTTTGGACGAGAAAAAAACGCAGGTAATAGATTCCCCATCCGAATAAACGGAAGTGCTGCATATCACGGTCACCCACAGTAGGATGGCAACACTGCTGCATTTCTAATATGAATTTTGGATATAGCCACCTAGTCGCATGAGGCATTCTCCTCGCAAGGGCATTGTTTTGTTATCAAGAATCATATTCTTCTTATTTGCAGAGAAATGTTAATCAATGAAGTAGAAAAAGTGCCTGTTCTTTAGGATAATAATGTTTAAGGATGTAGAGGCAGAATTAATAAAGTGAATTAAAATTATTAACATTGTTACCATGCCGATATTTTTAGTTTCTTCAATACTAACAATAAATACTTTTATAGAATTTTTAGAAACTTACAATATACTTATAATAATTATAATATATCTAATCAGATTCAGTGTGAAATTTACAACGATTGAGCATCATAATTTCATTTAAATGACATTCACCATAATCATGAACAAATTCTAGAGGGAGAAGCTAATAGTTGGACGTCGTATAATTCCCCAGTCAGCTCAGATACGAAAAAATCGCTCCTGTGCCCTTGTGTACCGAGCATTTCACGCAGAGGTGAAGTCCTATCTAAAAAAGCTGGCATACGCTTGAAGAAACATTTGGTTTGACGTATACTCTTGTCTTATGTATCAAGAATTGCTGGTATGTCACGGATTTTAAAATCTTTAATTTATAAAAACTCATAGAAAACAATAAAATGTATTCCAGTTGGCAATGTACAAATAAAATCTTTTTTAACATCCTTTTTCTAGATTGGTTATCTTTAGCTAATCTGTGTGAATTTTTCCACGATATGTCTGACCGGAATAAATTCACACAAAGGTGGCCCATTTATTTTAATCGTTAGTAAACTGCTGATGTTTTCCAATCAAATTCATTGTGTAATAACCCCCCTCTCACATTCGTCTGTGCTGCAAGGAAATGTTTTTGCTAATTTAAATAATAACTCTAAAGAATATTCTCGCATTCCGTTGATTGCTTGTTTGGAAGCAAAAATAAATCTTTATTTATATTTTAATGATACCACTCTCACCGTCAGTGGCGTATCCAGGAATTTGTCAGAGGGGGGAGGGGAGTTGAAGCTAAACCCCATGATAATTTTTTTAGTGATTCGCGAGCGTGAAGGAATTTTTTTAAACGAGGGGTTGGGGTTATGACTCCCAAAATCCCTCTCTGGATATGCCACTGCTCACCATATCTAGTAGATGGATACTCTGACCAAGACTCTATTCCAAGGAAGGAAAATACGTGGCACACGTGCGATTTTACTTGGCACGCATAAGCTTGTATTTTCTATACAAAATATGGCGGTTCTTAGACAAGGAGTAAACTAGTGGCACGCGAAAAAATAATTCTGATGGTTCACACCACTTTCTTGGCACGCGACTCAAACATCATTTGCCATCCCTGCTCTATTCAGTGCTTCCAAGTCAGACAACCAGGAACTCTGGTTATCAGCAAGAACTCACCAACAGAAACAATGTCTATATTTTGGACCACTTTTTCTCTACGGTCGTTTTTAAAGAATTGTAGTACGAGTACATACCAGTAACGTAACTAGCTTCCCAACTCTGGGGAGGGGGGCAGTTTAAAAGCTAAATATATTTGGGGGTGGAGCACCAAAATTTGAATGTTAATACATATAAAAGTGTAGATCGGTAGCTTTGCACCATTGCTCAATTTGCATCAATTATGACTTCAAATACACGATAGGATATTGTTATTTGCTTCTCACTTTTGTTTAAGCAATGAAATTATCAATGTCAGTATTTATACATAGCAACGTTAATAGATACTGATAATTATTCAGGAAACTGCATGTGTAGTCAGCCATTGCTGAAGTATTTTATTTGTGCTATTTACACATGCCGCACAATCAGTCAATGGCATTCAGCGAATGGTAAAGGGGGGCCGAGGACTTTTAAGAGGGGATCAAGGCCCCACTAACCCCACCTTAGTTATGTCCCTGTGTAGTACTCTGATGGTTTGCTATATATGCACGTTTGCTTACTTAAGGTAAGTAACTATGATTCTCTTAAGGTGACCGAATAACTCGTCATCTGGTGGCAGTAACTTTGATTCTCTTAAGGTTGCCAATTAACTCGTCATCTGACTGCAGTGCCAACAGTTCAATTTGTATTCATATTTTTTAAATGATCTTTTCATTCAACAAACTTTTTCTGGTGAATGATATAGAAAACATTGGATGACAGACTTAGTGGTGAGCACAACACAATACTGTCAAATATGTTGTCATATTGGAGCCTTGCATGATCCAGCACAGAAAAGACAACTCACATGAAGATTTTCATGGGTTGCAGCTAGTTAACCCTCCAAATACCAGAAAAAAATCTTACACCTGATACCAGTGGGGTCTCCAGCGATCCCATGCAAGACATGAATGAAATTTGAGTTAAAACATTTATTTGTTCAATCTTTCAATTAAAGAACACTGTCATTACTGTTAATTGAACAATAATTTTGTACTTTAAGTATCTATATTATAAAAGGCGTGGGATTCTTGCTTTCTTGTTTGTTTTCACACTTTTGCAGATAATTTCCGAGTAGGTACGAGTTTCAAATTTGGCAGGAATGCAATGAATGCAAGGCAATGACGAAAAAAATCCGGAAAAAAGATCCGGGTTCGACTCCAAGAGATAATTTCTGTTTCCCGTAAGAAAACACGTAAAATACGATATTTCGACGTGCAGGATTTCACTCTTTTGCAAAATAAAATAAGACAAAATTGACCTACAATAACCATACGTGGACTGTTTTAAAAAAGAATGTACAACCTTTTTAATTCTTATCATGTTTTCACCTTCCGTTCGAAATTACTCATATTTAACGAATATGTGACAAATTTTGATCAAATATCACGCTTTTATTGATAAGTTTCCTGGACAACGAATATCATTGTTGAGATTTGAGACGATCTTCCATCTCCGAAGATCAGGAGGATCGCGTAGGGCAGTGGAGCCCTCCTTATGTAGGCCTTAAGCGGAATACACCACCAGCACCTCCACTAAGAAACCTTTAACAGTTGGTAGTGGAAAATACAGGACAAGCTGAATTTCCGTCTGCATCATCATGTTCATGTATCGAGCGAGAGGGAGGGAGCAGAGGGAGTGAGGAGGAGTGGGGAACGGAGGAGGGAGGGATTGACGGGCATTTACAACATGAAATTTAAAAAAATAATATTCAATAAACTTTCAGGCTTCTCTGTTTATTATTAAAAATGCTGGCAACATTTCAAATTTGAAATGCAGGCTTCTCTAATATTTATTATAAAAAATATTTTGATTAAGCAATACCGCGAACATATATGAATCACTACTAATCAATTCAATCCAATATGTTTCACTAATTATTCTTTGTATATACAGTAATACCCTGATTTACATTTCCCCTATTTATGTTGATTCGAAGTTACGTCGTCGATCATTTAGTACCAGTGTACCGATTTACGTAGGTTTGCTTTGAAGTTACGCCGTTATCTCAGATTTTTCGGAATATAGGAAAAAGTCAGAAAAACATCCAATTTTGCCGTTTCCATCTTCTTGAACCTATAAATGAATGACAATAATTAATATACAATTGTAAAGTATTAAGACAAAAACAATTATATTCACTCGTAAATTAGAAAACATAATGTAAAGATGGATTTTTAGAATTTGGTTGGGATTAACTGCTGTCTCCTACGTGACGCAATTTATTGGATGATCTCTTTATGCCGATACTAGCAGAAATCTCCTCATCGGTAGTCCTCTTTTGTTAACCATTTAGGTAACTGTTGTTGTTGTTATATTACTTAACTTCGTCCCCACTTCACTGTTTTTGACGTAATATTACGCACCAATACGGAGCTTCACGTACTATTTGTTCGTCTATGAACGGGAACTTCCCTATGCGGATAGGCATTTTTGTGTTATGCCCCTCCTTGCAAAATTTTCTGCCGACGCCCTTGTTGATGAGTATTATTCACAGCCTTTTGGATTGGTAAATTTTCGAGGAATCTCAGTTTTAACTCTTTGCTATGTTCCAACAAATGTCAGTTGCCTCTTTTCTAATTCTCTTGCCTAATCAAAACTTGTGAAGAAATTATGTTGTAAATTATGGCCAAAATGATTTAACTTGTATGTATAATACAAAATTCAGAGTCATTACATTAACTATAGCGAGAATATTAAGTTTTCAGCGTGCAATTTTTATATTATGAATATTGGTGGAAGTCATGCTCTTCTTCCCTCATCATACTTCCGCGTTGTGATGAACAAAAGAACGAGTTACCGCGTCTTTACGAGGTCTTGAATGAAGTTTTGTCAAGAATTTGTAGTTCAAAATGTCATACTTGGATTATGTTGGAAATAATCCTGGTGCAGTGAAATACGGAAATTTTATTAATTATTACCAATTTCATCCTGCAGAAGAACGTTTACAGGACTTTCCGACGAACATTTGGAGTGTTAGGGACGGCAGGATTTTCTCATGCTTGGATGTAGGCTGTAATTCAGGGGTAGGTGGTATAAGTTTGCATTTTTATTGATATGAACCTGAATCATCAAATATGTGGAATTAAATCTCATCGTCCAAGTTTAACTACATAAATCATGCTTAACCTAAGATATTATGATGCTTCGGTGATATAAAATTAGGTCATGTTTTCTAAGTATATGTAACGAAAACTTAAATACCTATTCAACTTTATCACGGGGGAAATAAATGCATTAATTTATTCAGAAATTATTTGAAAAAGTATATTCGTACTCTTACACATTTACTACTCAACCCGGCAGCACTCGCTATATCAGCTGTAACGACAGCACTCGCTATGTCAGCTGTAACTCCAGCACTCGCGCGTGAGATTTTATCTCACATTATTTTAAAATGTATGTTATACATTATTTATTCTTGTGACGTAAATCACTTATTTTCCACTGTTAATTTTATAAATTAATCTGAAAACAATAAAATAATAAACTTTATACGTGAAATTAATTTTTACACTTTAATAGTCAAAAATTGTTTCAAAAATATATACAAAGCAAGAAAAAGACAAAGTAAGAAGAAGCATTAGAAAAAGAGAAAATGAAAATTAATTTGACGATTCGTTTGACTCTTTCGCAGCACACGTAGGACATGAATAGTTTGAGTGTTCTGGGCATATTGGCTTATTACAATAGTCACACTGCTTCCTCGTCTTTCTATTTTTCCTCGTCGGGCAAAATGCACAAAATCCTTTCTTTCATGATAGAACCTCTCTCTGGACATGGTTGCCCTAAAACATTCTGGTGCGGTTCCATCTTGGACCCGTAATTCCTTAACATTTACGTGGTGAGCTTTTCTTACGCCGCCATGTACAAAAGTCCAAATAAAGCACTTAGCTCTACGTAATCCATATTGCAACAATCTCTTGAACGACTGTAATTCTGGCGTAATTTTGAAAGGTAAATATTGGTGCAGTTCACAATGTGACAAATCAACGAATCTGGAAAAAACAGTTTCCAACATTCAGTAGGTGTTTTTGCATGTTTAGCAACATTTTTGACGCCTGGCAGATGAATAACAATGTTATGTTTTAGTCTTCGAACATTCTGTCTAGGAGGATTAGCGTGCCAACGAGTTGTTTTGTTCCTGCGAATATAACAAGGTGCTGACTGACCAAGAACACTATTCTCTGAATCACTACACTCCTAATCACTATTATTCAAAGACTGTTCTGAATCAGTTTCATGGTCGCTGTGCTCGCTCTCAGCATCACTTTCTATGTTGTCGTATTTTCATTGTCGGCTAAGTCATCAGGCTGATCTCCCACCGTCCATGGAGTTTCTAAAAACATGAAAATATATGGTAATCCCTTGCTATTGCACTAAAATAAATAATAATGTTACCTATTAGTAGTTCTTCACATTTTAGTCTGCCCTGTTCAGCAAGCATTTTACTCCGAATCATCTTAATTGCGCTACAAATGAAAGAAATTATCTCAACACACAAAACCACAAATAAAAAGAACTAATTGATCGTAATATACTCACATAATAAGCGCACCAGCGCTCACGCGATGAGAAAATGTTTCACAAAAAATAACTACCGCCAACACTCGCGCGATGAGAGAAAGTTTCACACTGCAGTTACTGCGCCAGGGACAACCCTCTGTCACGGGTCATTTTGTACAAATTCTAAATATAAAGCGATTTACCATTAGGCAAACACTACAAAGTCAGCTAGAAGAGGCGATACCCGCCCTCCACTTCCCTTCTCCCGGCAAAAAAAGTTTTTCGAAACGTGTGAGAGAAAATCTCATATAGCGAGTGCTCCCGGGTTAAGGCCTACTCAACGGCGTTACCCCATTTGCCCTAATCCGTATGCCCTAATCCCACTTGCCCTAATTTTTACATGCCCTAATCACACTTGCACTAATTTTTACATGCCCTAATCCCACTTGCCCTAATTTTTACATGCCCTAATCGCAATAAAGAGTATTTAATGAAATAATAAACGAATTGCGGTCTTACCGATTTGATTTAAGTCAATTAAATAGTGATATTAGCTGCGCTTTATTACCTTAATTAATTAACATTGTATTACGTCTTTGTCAGAAAATGGTCCATTTTTGACAAAAAGAAGTACATTGTGATACTTTGAAAATTATTGAAAAGAAGTACATGTCAAACAAAGCAATAGAAAATCATTACTTTATTTCCTAAATCAGTACAACTGGCAAGCCTACCTACTCAGGCGTCTTCAGAGATTGCTGAGTGTAATATTTTGTTCGAAGAAATATACGCTCAAGTGTCTTATGGGATATTTGGAAGTGAGTCCTATTCGGGAGAGTGCACGTCGGAACCTATCTTCCTCTTCATCGTTTTAAATTATCAAGTAAGTAGCCTATATCAAAAGGATATAATATTTTTTACTTAAGCAAATCTTAACGAAACGCTTATTTTTTCTTTTGCCATCACTGTTAAAAATGTGACAAGTAGGTCCTGTAATATTTTTTATCATTTAAAATAGGTCCATTAAGATGTCATCGGTCGAGATTATTAAATCCAGGAAAGCAAACCCGGAATACTTTATTCGATGGCTATATCTACCAATATAATGCAAAAGGTCAGAAGGACGTCCTTTATCTTCGATGCAGTCAAGCCCGTCATCATGGGTGTTTAGGACGTGCGACAATTGTCAAAACGGTGGATGGAGTCATACTGAAATCCAAGAGCGGCAGTCATAATCATGAACCTGATATTCAAGAAGCAATGAGAGCTAAAGTGGTGGAACAGATGAAAGAGAAAATCTCGACCCAGCCGGAAGCTTCAGTTACTTCAGTTTATAAGGAAATACTAAACAAAACGTTGGATCCCGAAGATATAGAATTTACTTCTGCTATGCCCAGCTATGAGAACGTACGTACAATGCTGTATAGAGCTGCTGCTAAATCTCGTCCTGTACTTCCGGATTTATTATCAGACTTGATCATTCCAGAAGAGTATAGGAAGTTAGAAGATGAAGAATTTCTGCTATTCGAAGATGGAGAAGACGAAAAAATTCTTGGATTTGTAACTGCACAGTTCCTTCAGATTCTGTGCAAAAATCCTGGCAATGCCATTTATTTGGATGGAACATTTAAAGTTGTTCCTCAACTGTTTCATCAGCTATATACTCTACATGCCATGCATGGAGGTAAAGTATTTCCATTTCTTTATATCCTTCTTCCAAATAAGTCTAAATCAACTTACAATCGCATGTTCATGTTAATTCAACAGAAGGCATCTCAAATAGGCACAACGTTTCAACCAAGAAAATTTCAAGTTGATTATGAGTGTGCAGTTACCAGATCTATAAAGGAAACTTTTCCTGATGCAGATATTAAAGGCTGTTTATTTCATTTCAGCCAAGCAATTTGGCGGAAATTACAAACTTTGGGACTCCAATCAGCATACATCGAGGAGCAACTTGTTAGAAAATTAGTGAAGTCAATGGTGGGGTTGACATTTGTTTCCTTAGATGAGCAAGGGGAAGCCTGGACAGGAATCATTCGTGATGGTCCACCACCAGATCATCCAGCATATGATAAGTGCGAAGAACTTATTAAATACTTTGAAACAAATTGGATTGGACCCAATTCTCGCTTTCCACCACTATTGTGGAATCACCACGCTAATTTTGGTCCTCGTACCATAAATCATGTGGAAGGATGGTATTATGCCTTAAATAAATCTATAGGGCACCATCACGTTAATGTGTGGACGATGATAAATCACTTAAAGAAACAGCAGACTAATTTTAAGTGTATGCTAAGTTTAGTAAACGTTGGAAATCTTCCGCCTCGTAAAAACCGTAAATACGAGGCCATTAACAAAAAACTAATGAAATTAACTACAGATCGACAAACCGGGGATATTGATTTACATGATTTTGTGCAAGCAGTTGGTTACTTCCTTCCACTAATTGATTAATGTAATTCAAAACGATCTATGTATAGAGCCAATAAATGGTTGAGCAACTTAAAATTTGTATTATTTCTTTATTTGATTTTCAAAAATTTGTAACTTCAAATCTTAACCCTTAAAAGATCGCGCGGTAGTTGTGATGCGTGGGGTCGCACACTGCCATTTCGACCATGTTTGATAGATAGGGAAAAATAAACAAAAATAAATGTTTGTTATGCATTTTTTTATTTATAAGCATATTTTTGTTCAAAAAGTGTTTTAATATCGATAACTGACTGTTAAACTAATAAATTGAAATCCATTTTCAAAGCTCACAGAGTGGGCCCTTCAGGCCCATTATATGATACACAATGAATTCTAGGTAAGGAATTGAGAAAACCAGAGTTGAAATGATACTGAAAGAGTATAGGTTTAAAATAATGTAAACACTCGGTCTTATGGACCGTGACGCGACCTCTAAAGGTAGAAATTAGGGCAAGTAGGAATTAGGGCATATAAAAATTAGGGCAAGTGGGATTAGGGCATACGGATTAGGGCAAATGGGACCTAACCCTACTCAACAGTTAAATGTTATTCTTCCATTGTTGAATGTAAACCGTTGAATTTTCATCTTGTAAAAATTCAGGGTTGCGTTATAATTATTACTTGTAATAAAATATGCTTTTGACCTATATGAAATTTAATTTTTAAATAATGGCAAAATGAAAAAATAAGTACTCTTGAAGCAGCACACACTACTAAGATGTGTAGTAAATGATTAATTTGTAAATTAGCAATGAAATAATGAAGAAAATTGAAAGTTTCTTTAAAATGAATTGCGTAACATCAGCAAATGTATAAAATTATTAACTTACCAGCTATTTACGTAACTTGATAATGAGGTTCAGATCCACGATCTAGATCAGAGTTTTACAAAGTATGGGCTGCGGCCCAACGGTGGGCTTCAAAACGTCCGATAAGGGCCTCAATGAAAGGTCTATCCAAAATATTTTGATGCAAAATTCGGGCTAAAGTGTTGCCATGTCGATCAAAATCAACAAATGGTATTTAATACTTATTAAATTGTACCGTTTTGATTTTAAATACATTCTTAAAAGTACTTATTGCAATATTTTATGAGCTAGAATAACCTGTTTTCTATTATTAATATTGAGCATCGGAGAAAAAGTTTGAAAACCACTGATCTAAACCATTCGAATATTTTTTATTAACAATATAGAAACAAAGAACTAATTACAATTAAACTAATTACTGAAAGTATAATTTTTTAAATGTGCATAATTTCCAAAGAAGTGTCTTTCTAATACATGATTTGCTGACAATATTAATTTATTCTAAATGAATAATATATCCATATCAATTTAACTCTTATTATTTTTTTCTTGTTTCATTAAAAAAAAGGTTACTCTCGAGTTCTCCAAAATAAAGGGTCCCCTTGACCCTCCTTGATTTTTCAAAGAATATCTTCTGCAGTGTTATAGATGGCATTTAAGGTCAGACAAACTATGATAAAAGTTAACTTTCTATCTATAACTCTGAATCTTAATTGGAAAATTTTGAAGGACTTTTCCCTGACACCTTTCGATGTTTCCAAAAAATTTCTTTGGCAGCATGATATCATGCAAATTTCATTCTTCCATCTCTTACCATTTACTTGCTATTTTAATTTAATCGACTGCACAGATGTACAGACAGAGTGAAAACATAAGCTCGTTTATGAAATAAAACACTAAAATCAACGAGAACATAATATGACTATGTACAAATAGTTGCTGACATACTTAAAATTGAGTTATCTTTTATGTATGAAGGATTTATTGCATTTTTCTGGCAAAGAATACATCTCATTGCTCAACTAGACTCTGTCTTCTATAGACATCTATCAATAAAGATGTTTCAAAAGTAAATATAACTCCTTAACCCTACAAGGCACATATTTAGAGACAACACAAAAGGAGAAAGATAAGAAGTGGACAAGAGAGGTAAAATTAGCTACAAAAAAGGGGGGCACCATTTTGTATGTATTTTTTCCTCTCTTGCCCACATTTTATTTTCTCCTTTTGTGTTTTCTCTAAATATGTGCCTTGTACAGTTAAGTAGTTATATTTATTTTTGTAACATCTATCTCACCGTAGTCTCCACCACCTTTTTAATTATCTCTAAAGATGGAAACATTTCTGGCCTACCAAATTTGGACTAAGTTTAAAATCAATTTTTTAGTAAACATGCGCTTTTGAAGTTTTTAACTCATTAGCGCCTGCTAGAAAACGGCCAGGCAAAAATTGTTCTTATTCATTCACTGATGAGATAAATGCTAAATAAAACAATATATTAAAAGAATTCAACGAAATTTACTTTATTTCTTTGGAAAAATTGCCGTCCTCAAATGAGGACGTTAGGCAGATACAAGGTATTTTCTGTAACAACCCTTTTCTATACATAATGTTTTTTTTACATTTTTACAGGACTATCTAGCCTTCATGTGACACACAGCATTTTAACTTTTATTCAAGTTTTTCATGAATATGATTTCCATTGCTCAACTCGAGATTGCTGCCCCATGCCACCATTATTTATAGCTAATGATGCAGGTTAAGAAACGTTAATTTTAGCCTTTTCCACTTTAGACCATCGTTTTACATAATGCAGTTGTTCAGTGAAATCATAGTTTGTTAGGATAGAGCAGACATTGTTGTCCTTCCACTTTACACACAATATGTCATTATTCTCGTCAAAACTGTAATCATAAGTTCCTCTGTTCTTTTTTTTCATATCCTTTGAAGGCATAATAGAACAATTATTAACTCAATTGTATCTTACAGTTCCCATTGCTCTGATTATTTTTCTTTTGAGGTATACCAGTAATGCATAAGTGGTGAAGTAATTATCGAAGAAAACCGCGTGATTTGAGGGATTTGGTACGAGGTTCAACAAATCGATCACTACTCTAGCACCTACAGGTAAAGATTTGGAATGTCCCTGTTGATTATGATTTTTTCCACAGTAAACATCAAAGGCATAACAATACCCAGAAGAACTGCTCAATATCCAGTTTTCTTTTTATAAATTTTTTTGCTGGATTGTGTCCGAAATACTTTACCATGGATTCATGATAAGTCTTTTTGGAAGAAACCCCATTGGCAAAAACTTTTTATAAGCATGTTCATAAGTGGCCTAATTTTGAACATTCAGTGTTGAAAATTTCCTATTTCGCTATTATTAGCCATGTGCAAAAACAATTTGATTTATAAATATAGATCTCGTGAGATGCTATCGTAAATAAGTGAAACTTTCAGGTCCTCGTCATGAGACCAATACATTCGCCCTTGTGGTAAACAATTATAACCTGTCAGCTATAAAACGGCAAAAAATGTTTGCATTTCATTCACACTAATGTTGAAGGCATGATGGTTTTTCTGTTGTGCATATAAAATAGTTTGGTCACAAACATATTGTACGATTTCTTCACTAAGAAGCTTTTCAAATATACCTCTCGGAGATAAATCTTTCAGTTCATTCAATGGAACCAGGAATATCATGCGGAAATAAATTAGATCCACATAAAAAGTCATCATCAAATTGCTCACAGTCTGTCAGTTCATCTAAATTTGGTGCAATAATATTGACTTGAAACTCTTCAGCATTTTCATAGTCACTTGATTCTTCATTCATTATAGAAAGAATGGCCTCTTCCAGTCCATCAAAGTATTATTCTCGAGAAAAAACCCTTCTATCCATGGTAAATTGTATATAGTTTATTAAAATATCATATCTACAATTCAAAACCAATTATATATATAAGCGCCTAACGTCCTCATATGAGGACAGCATAAAATAACTTAAAAAATAACACAGAAATTATACAAATAAATATAAAACGATTTTTATATATGGTAAATTAAAGTATTTATAACAAAATGCACTTTACATAATTTATAAAATACTTTGATTAATTTTAATTATGGACAAATTTCTTTGTAGCTGCACATGACATTTTTTTCATGCTTTTTGGTTGGCGGTCAACCACAGACTAAACGTTTCTAGCGAAGTAATATGCATGTAAATAGTCTCTGAGACTTCTCTTATTCGTATAAAAGTATAAACAGAAAGACATTATAATATATTTTGGCACAATAGTAGTTCAACTAGCCGGCCGGCGCTGATGGGTTAATCCATCTATGAAATATGTTCCTGACAAAATTTTAATGTGACTAATGAACCAAAAAATGGAATTCCACTTCATAGGGAATCACTTTTTCTGTTTTTCACCAAAATGGGAACATGACACTTGCTTTGAAAATCCTTATACTTTGACTCGGCATACTTCAAGACTAAAGCTTTACAGAATTAAATTTTTTTTCAGTTGTACCACTAATGATTTGAATTAGCCAAAAATCTATATTTCTAGTGGTGAATTTGATCTACACAAAACATTATAACTTATGTAAATTATTAATTTTCACAGAGGTTTCCAACTCAGAAAGAATTTTTGAAGAATATATTTTAAAATCTGCAAGTACGACAGGCAGACATATTGATGGAGGGGAGATGATTTGTTTTCAAGAAAATAACCAAGAGAAAGACATTAGGTAAAGAACATGGCTTTGTGCAATAAAATTTACTTAAAGAAGTTGATACTTAATGATGCATAGAGCATGATGAATATTAAATCATCCCTTAAATTTATAATATGTTGCAAACCATAGTTGTTCCTTGTAAGGCACACCAAAATTTCAAACTAGAAGGTATAGAAAAATAACACTGAAAGAATACTCCTGTTTACTTACACAGCAGAACTAGGGCACACAAAAATAATAATGCAATGTCTTCTCACACATCACAGATCAAAACTTGAACAAACTCATTGCAGCTAAACCCAACACTCAGTTTGTAGATTTAAGAGTTACTCTTTTCGAAATTGCGTGCCATCTTGACAGTTATACAAAGCATAACTGATATTATTCGTTTTAATGATTTCACTATATAAAATTGACCATGCCTTTTTCTGAAAGAGAACAACATTACCTCACCACCAAACCTATGACATTATTAATCTCAAACATCATCATTTGGCGTGAAATGAGCTTGCATATTTGTCTCCTTCTTTTGATGAAAATGATCAACAAGTAGGTCCATGGAACATAAAATCAGGGCCGGATTTAAGGGGGGACGACCGGGGCGGTCGCCCTGGGGCCTTCACAAAATCCAAGTTTTTTTACGGCGAAAAATGTCCAGTTAATCATCGCTGGAAATCGATCACGTGATCGGTAACTTGCTTAGAGTGGAAGAGTGGGAGTGTCATCTTCAGCTGGGCATAGAGTACCACTTAATTTGGTAGGGAAAGTAGCTGTCAATTTATGTCCATCAGCCATTATCTTTTTTGATTTTGTCCAGCATATACAGATGCTCCCTGACTTATGCAATCATTCCGTTCTGTAAGGCATCGCATAACTCGAATTTTGCATAAGTCAAAAAATTATATACACATACGTAAAATTATATAGACACCTCCCTACTTACGTAATAGTTAGGTTCCCGAAGGCCCCATGATGTTATCAATCATCAACTTAATCTGAAGATGTGGAAGGAGAAGAGATAGGCATCACATCATCGGGATCAGCATCATCTGAATCAACATCGGCGATCAAGGGGGCAGAGGAGGAGGTGGAGGGTTGAGGAGATGTGAAAGGTACATGCCTTTCAACCTTCCTTGTGAACTTGTCAAGAGATGACTGGACAGTGGCCTTTTTTCTTTTTTTCGTAAACCTCTTTATAACATGCCAATTTTTCATCAATCCCTCTCTGCACTTTTAAAAATCGTGATGAATTAGGGTCCATCTTCTCAAATCTTGCCATTGCTGAGGATATCTCACGAAATGCAGTTGCCATCTCCTTGGTGATGAAGCTTCGTGGCTCTTCAACTTGGTCCTGTTCTTTAGTTTTTGATGCCTCTAATTCCATCAATTCTTCATTTGTTAATTCAGCTCCATGAGCATCCAGAAGTTCTTCAATATTGTTAGCATCAACCTCCAGTTCAAGCTGCTCGGCAAGCTTCACAATTTCATTAGCCACGTCCTGATAACTTTTATCTTTTTCAAAACCTTTAAAACTGTGTACGAATTGGGGACACAAATTATTCAATACAGCATTCATATAAACTTGGCTAACTTCTTCCCATGCTTTAACAATGTTTAGTATGGACTGGTAAATGTTATAGGACTCCCAAAACTTGCATAAAGTTTGGCCTTTGTCAGTTTCTTCAATTGCCTGTGCAAATGTTTTTCTCAGATAATAGGCTTTAAAATTGGCAATGACCCCATGATCCATAGACTGGAGGATTGATGTGGTGTTTGGAGAAGAAACACGGCTTTCACATTTTGATGAAAGTCATCTAAATGTGCAGGATGACAAGGAGCATTATCAACGATAAGAAGAACCTTGAATGGAATGCTGTTTTCTTGGCAATATCTTTCCACTTCGGGAATAAAACAATTTATGAACCAGTCTTCAAAAAGGGCTATTGTCATCCAAGCCTTGGAATTTGATCGGTAATAAACTGAAAGGGTAGCCTTGCTTACGTTTTTTAATGCACGAGGATTTTCTGAATGATAAACAAGATAAGGTTTCAACTTATGACTTCCGTCTGAGTTACCTCCAAGCAAAAGCATAAGCCTATCTTTCGCTGCTTTGTATCCTGGCATTGTCTTTTCATCTTTGGAAATGTAAGTTCTATCGGGCATTTTTTTCCATAATAATCCGGTTTCATCCACATTATAAATTTGCTGTGCCTTATAACCCTCTTCTTCTATAATTTTTCTTAAAATTTCAGGATATGATTCTGCTGCTTGTATATCTGCACTTGCAGCCTCATCACTAACCTTTACATTATGAAAATTTGCACGAGCTTTAAATCTATGAAACCACCCATTACTAGCAAGGAACTTCGCTGCTGGATCATTGAACTTCACCTTTATGTCTTCAAAAAGACTTCTAGCTTTTGTTTGAATTGTCATTAGGCTAAGTGGCACATTTTTTTGTATTTGATCCTCCATCCACAATATTAATAACAGAGCACCTCCACGCTTCTTCGTAATTATTGTGGATTTTAAAGGTGCTGAACCTTTCACATGATCTTTTATGCATTCACAATCTTTCAAGATTGTTTTCACAGTTGAAGTAGCTAAATCGAATTCTCGAGAAAGTGAAGTTAGGGTTTGGACATTTTCAAACTTCTTTATAATTTTCATTTTGAGTTCTAAATCTATTATCTTTTCTCTCAGAAATAGCTGCAACACAACACTGAGTGTGAGTGACTGTGTGTGCACTCTCTCCCTCTCGCCCAGCAGTATATAGGTATTCCTCCGCCATCCCCAACTCACTGCATTTTCATTCCTGTAATGGCATGCTTTTCAAAAATTTTATTATTTTCTTTTGGAAAATTGCATCTGAAATTGCATAAGTCAGGGAGCGTCTGTATATGTATTTTTCATGGCAACACTACATGTTATGAAATTCTTACTAAAAAGTTGTCTGAGGCAGGCACAAAATTTTATGTGCCAAAGAACTTGAGTCAAACCCGTTGATCTTGCCAAGCTGATGCGACGAAAGCCATTGCACATGGATATGAAAAGATAAAGGACGTGCTACATGCAATCTGAAATGATCAGCAGCAAAAAAGGACATGGTTTGAAATGAAGCTACTGATCTGTATCAGAAAATGAGTAGTCACGTAATTGCACTGTACACTACGTTTTGGAATGATATAATGCAACGATTCAATGCTACAAACCACATTCTACAGGACCCAAGAATGGTTCTTCAGTCTGCAGTAATAGCACTGAAGTCTCTTAAGTCATTTGTAGGATCTAAGAGAGACAAGTTCGATGAATATGAGGATGTGGCAAAAAAATGTCTGGAACAGAAGAATATGTTCATGCATGTCCTCGCAAAATAAATGTGAAACTTACCCCATTGGATTACGGTAAAGCAAAGGAAGTTCAGCAAACACCCAAAGAGAAGTTTAGGACACGAACTTTCATTGCTGTTATAGACCAACTTGTTATGTCATTGACAGAATAAGTGCCTATGATGAAGTTTCCGAACGGTTTGGTTTTCTTAGCAAGCTGGATAATCTGAGCGATACTGACCTCTACTCTGCTGCAAACAGTCTGGTCAACATTTACAAGGCTGATTTGGAGCCAAGTCTTGGTGATCAACTAGTTCAATTTGCAGCGATTATTAATATTTACAAAGAAGACTGTAAGGACAATGTACCAAAAAAGTATTTTTTTACCGAGTTCTTATTGAGCATGACTTCAGAGCTACATTTCCAAATGTTGAAATTGCTTTGAGGATATATCTGGTATTAATGGTATCCAATTGCACTGGAGAACGATCATTTTCAAATATGAAAATCATAAAAAACAGGCTTTGATCGGCAATGAAACAAGATCGTCTCTCATCGCTTGCATTGCTGAGCATTGAGTGGGATTTGCTTCGTGAACTAGAATCCACAGATGTTATTGAGACATTTGCTTCTCTAAAATCACGAATAGTTAGGTTGTATTTTTAGTTATTATAAGAAATAAGAAAAAAAAAAGAATTGTCAAAACATTTCCCTAATAATTTTTTTTATTTATACTTAATTATTGTTTATTTATAATTAAATGCAATATAACCTAAATTTGTTGTTACTGATGGGGGGCCTCCAGATTTTGATTGCCCCAGGGCCCCCACGACTGTAAGTCCAGCCCTGCATAAGATGCACAGTAATATTGTACAAAATCTGTTTTTGTCCAATAAATATAGACAAACAAATGGAATTTTAAAGGAAAGTCTCTAAGGAAAAATTTCAAATTTACCCATTACATAAAATAAGAAATGCATAATTCTATTGGGCTACATTTACTATTTCTTGTGAAAAGTTAATTTTCCTATTCAAGAATTGCAATTTATCCTTAGAAAATGTTATTATGGTTTTTCACAAAACTAGACTTTTTCTCAACAGGAATTGACTCAGGCTCTGTGGGAATTCATATCCATTAATCTCAAGTCTGAATCAAGTTATTCAGAAGGTGATGATGAACCAAAAACTGTAGATACTGCCAAATCAGAAGTATATATTGACATTGGCTGTGTGATTCTTGCCATTGATTTGGATGACACACTTATCACTCGTGCAGTTGAATGCAATCCAAGAAAGGACAACATTTCTTTTATTACCTGCAATTTCATGGATGAAAATGAACTGTGCTTGGCTGTAAAGAATTTTCATCTTGATGGTGCTCAGGAATCCTGCTACCAGCAACGATTTGATGCTGTCTTTCTTTTTTCTGTAACAATGTGGATTCATCTAAATTATGGAGATAATGGGTTTCGGAAACTAATATTGAATGCTGCTAGCCTATCTAGAAATTTGGTGATTGTAGAACCACAGCGATGGAAATGCTATGCAGCAGCAAACAGGTAAGCCTTTTAATGTTTTACTCCATAACCAAATTAAAGATGATTCATTCTAGAAAAAATTATCTTCTGTATTTTGGTAGTTAAAAATCATGACTCCTTTTCTCATCTATTTACAATACAATAACAACTTGTACCAGTGTTATTTCCTGTCAAAAACTATTCTTATTTTCCACTTTGATTAACCCGTCAGCGTCGTCATGCGTACTGGGAACGTCGGACGGAAACTCCACATGCGGTCGTCATGCGTACTGGGAACGTCGCGGAGGTCGCTAACTTTCTTTATTTTTTTGACACAGTAAATTTTCTTAGATATGGATAACCTTTATATATTTTAAAAGAGGAACCTTTGGCCTTCCTATTGTGCTTAATTCTGTAATTTTTACTCCTTCTTTTTACTTTTATTATACGTTAAGTTTTGTGATTAAATTTTCACGTAGATAGGAGAATTGGGGAATTTTGGCTTCTAAAAAAGCTCCTATTCAACGAAATCTTTGCACGAAAGCAACTGTGAGGTGTAAGAAGAGGATATAGGCCCCATTTGTCTGCTATCAGACATCTCCAAGTTCGGAATCAAGACCTTCGAGCTCTGTGATTTGACTGGCTACTTATGGTCATTTCTTGTATACACGGGGAAGGATACTGTGTTTCATTCGCCCCTTGTCTCAGCTAATGTAAACAAGACCATGGCAATAGTTTTGAATAGGTAGGCCAAAGGTTCCTCTTTTAAAATTATGAAGGTTACCCATATTTAAGAAAATTTACTGTCAAAAAAATAAAGAAAGTTAGCAATCTCCGCGGCGTACCCAGGCGTACACAGGACGGCGCTGAGGGGTAAGAATCCTTATTTGAAGGTTTTTTTTCTGAAAAACTTACGGGGAAGAAGTTGAAATCCAAGATAAAACAGTAGATGTGAAGTACTCCGTAAACTTTGAATAAAGAAAAACTGAGTAAATGGCTTCCGTGATTGAGTGAAAGAATTCATAGGCGTATTTCACGCGAATAATAATAACTAAGACGGTGTGAATAACATAAGTAAATATGCATAGTTTTACGTAAAACCTCAAAAAATTTCAGTCAAATTCCATAAATATCTAATAAGTTACGAATTTTTATATGGTTTCGCGCAAAAACTGCGAATTTCCCTAAATCTCTTCCGACCTGCGTGACGTATTATAGTTAAATGTCCTCCGCGCTTGAGGGGTTAAAAACTCTTTTTTTCATTTAGATGTAATTTACAAGCAAAATTGAAATATTTTATTTTTCCTACCTTAAGGGGAGATGTTCAAACACACAAATGCCACTGTGTTTGTGTGCATATGGTTGAACATCACAGAAGTACATGATGGAATTAGAAACAACTTATTTGGGAATATTGAAATATACAATGTATCTTAGAAAAAATATCAAATCTTTTTTATTTTGATCTATTGTTTTTCTTCTTTTTACTCTTTATTCTATAAGTGTGCCTTAGGTCATAGGCTTCAAACATTCATATGTTATTTACTTTGGGTCTCTTGTGTTTTCTTATCATTTTGTGGTCTTTTATATGCTGGGTAGATAATTGAATTTTGATACCATACAGCCTCACCAAAATAAGAAAGATGGCTCGGCTCAAGGTTGTCATTCATGTGAGGTTAACACCAGGGGAGTATATTCTGGGTGTGCTTGGTGTGCACCACACGCCCAACGAATATCACGATATCATCATATCATTTCCCCTTATCCAGTTCCAACCGGGTCGGGGTGTGGATGGTACTTCTCCACCTTCCTCTCTCTCTCCACCACTCCTTCTCCATCATTGTGTTCCAGGCCAGGTTTCTTCTTCATCACGATATATACATATGTAATATTATTAAAACTATGGCAACTATGAAATGCGGTTGTGCCAAAAAAGTTACGTGCATGAAAATACATTCATTGGAAGATCTCTAGCAAAGTTGTGCTATCGGACATCGCACGATATATAGCATTTAACTAAATAGCCAAGCAGACTGGGGTCATGCGTAGTAGACTACAGCCTGGACTCAGGGCGAGCGGCCTGTCTCATCAACACCCATGTATAGTGATGCGGTGGAGAGAAAGTGGAAGTTCTTAAGTCAACACTCCAGGCAGTGCTGCTCAGAGATCGCTCACCTATCTCCTTTGAAGCAGATTGTGCTGTAGACAAGTGCAGTGGAGAGATATTTGGGTTATGCATGTTATGATATAGCTGTCTGGGCATGCTGCTATTTTAGCAGACCCAAGTGAAGTTGTGGTCTTCGGGATTATCGACTGTGTTATCGATAACGTGGTTGATAATCCCACAGAAACTTCAGACCAGCTCTTAGGAGTGAATTGAGTGTTTAGTCAGCAGGAAGCTTGAAGTGAATATGGCATTGTGTTACTAAGGGTTTGTTTATTCTATTGCAGTTTCTATTATATTAGTTTTTGTGCAAGTTTCTTTAAAATTTTCTGTTAGTGTTTGACAGTTTTAAAAATGTGTGTCCTTCTTATACAATGGGAAATAATGTTGAAGATTTGCTGAGTATACAATTTTGAACTTGAACCTTTGGTAATTGTATGAACATTGTCCAGCTCTTCCAAATCTACTTTTTAAACATAAAGACGCAAAAACTGATTATACAAGACATTTTTCCATTTCACAATATGAAACGATGGAATGGTTAACTGTCTGAGAAACGCCATCTAGACTTTTTTGTTGGTCATATTTATTGTTCTCAAAAGAGAATGGTGTTTTCCGATCTTAACCATTTAGCAGCAGCACAGCAAAAACATGAAAGATCTGAAGCACGTTCAGTTTTTTCTTAATCTTAAACTTTTTGGAAAACAAAGAATAAACACTTGACAACCAACAAAAAACTGAAATAAGCTGGCATAATGAACAAGTGAATAAAAATAGAGATATTTTGAAAAGGCTCATTGATGCAATATGTTATTTATCTAAACAAGAACTTCCTTTGCGATGTCATGATGTGTCTAAAAATTCAATAAATAGAGGTTATTTATATAGAATTTTTAAATGTATTTCACGACTATGATCCTCTTTTAGATAATCATTTAAATACATCAACTGTGTTTCAAGGAATTTCTCCCACTGTTCAAAATGATCCTATCACATCTATATCTAATGTTGTTAAAGATGCAATAAAAATGAAATTGATGCAGCAACTTTTATAACCATTGTACTGGATGAAACTTCGGATGTCATGTCAAAATCACAGCTCTCAACAGTTTTGTGATTTGTGCATGATGGGAAAATACATAAAAGGTTGATTGGATTTACAGATGTTAGTACTGATAGAACTTCTAGTGTTCTATTTAATCATGTTGCCAATACAGTTCAAGAATTTAAAATTGAGGGATAATTGGTTGGACAACTGTATGATGGGGCATGTGTAATGAGTGGACATGTAAATGGTTTACAGAGCAAAGTTAACGCTTTTTACACATTGCTATTGTGTTAAATTTAGTTTTGAAACAGCCTTTCAAATATCCGATATCTTACCCTGATATGATACTCAACATCCAATGCACTCCAGAGTCTTACTTTCTTGTGTATATTTTCGGCCAATATTCAGTTGGACGATATGACTCGTCCGCATTGTAAGTATTAAGTTATTGATTGTTTTGTCTTAAAAATGTTTATTATACAACTTTTATACTAACTTGACCTGTATTATACAATATATAACTTGTTGGTTCTTTAGCTATTAAAGCGCATCTCAATTTATAACATGTAAGCCTGTGGGAAATTGATATTTGACTTACGATGTGATTTTCAGGAATGTTTAGAGTCATAAGTTGGAAACAGATTGTTGATATTCTGGCAACTGTAAGTACACAGTACTTCCATTTTACCAATATGCTTTGTTCTTTCACATGTGATTTTAAACATTTCATTTTACATGTAACCAATTTTTATAAGAAAACCACATTAAAAATCGAGCGATGTATTCCATATTTACGGGATAAATGCCAGGACACATTGAAGTAGATATAATTCGCTCAATACCTGCAAGAGGGCAGTTTGTCATTTTACTGTACTAGTAGTTCCACTGTTTCCCTAGAGATGGCAGTTGGAGTTTTCCTTGATGTAGTATGGGTTGCATAAAACTTTTTTTTTCTGCCCTAACCACACACCCTCCATTGATGATCAGGATACACAACTGGTTAACACATTCATGGATAAGATGGCTATAGCTCACCATAACGTTATTGCATAAAGCCAATACAGCTATAACAGCCACCATTCATATTGCAAATAATTATTCATTCATAATACCCACATATGTAATTACAAAAACTTCAATATTCATGGGAGGACTTAAGATATTCTAGTGCAGTGCTATAATTAATCAAAAAAATCTACTCTGTGAACCTGTTAAAGAATAACAAGTGCAAACTCGACATTCCAGTCTCACATTCAAATTCTTGTGGGCTCCCCTGAAGTATGGGTTTTGCCTGGGTTTCCCAGGTGGTTGCTATGCCAATGAGCACTGGTTGATAACTAAATTCTTGCATTGCTTTTTCAGGAGGTGCACTCGCTCTGGTGGGAAAGGCTTCTCATTCCTGAGTGAACTCACACTGAGAGATGATGTGGCCATCGAGAATGAATTGGATCAAGTCCTCTCTGAATGTGGATTCAAAAAGATAGCCCAATCAAAGAAATCTAAGTGGGACAGAAAGATATTGTTCTACCAAAAGTTTCTGTGATGAATATGAGGCTGGTATATTATTTAATGTGTACATTGTTTTCTTTATGTTTTTCTAAAAAACATGCTCCTTAGTTATTTTGAATTAAAAGTATCTGTGATGGTATCAGAAAGCTTGTTTGCCCTGATTTATTATGATTATGTAAAATGACTAGCTACCCATTCAGCTCCAAAATCGGAGCTCTGTTGGAGTATTATGGTAAGCGGGCCCTCTACTGCCCAACGTGCGCACCCTCGACAGTACACCACTACCTCTCACCCTATGCTGCCACAACCACACATTGAGGATCGAAGCCCTCCTCCTGCTACCCATGGCTCCCCTCGTGCTGCTCGCATGCTGCCCAAGTGACCGCCCGGCCTGCTACTGTGCACACCATCTGCGCATCTCCTTCCCCTTCACTTTACCTCAAGCGTGGCTGAGGGGAAGTGGAGTGGAAGCTTTGCTTCGGGGCATGACATACACCTTACTCAATTAATATATAAGTCGATACCGTATTTCCTGATCAAGTCCTCTCTGAATGTGGATTCAAAAAGATAGCCCAATCAAAGAAATCTAACCATCACGAAAAACGTCACCTAAAATCAACCTGTGTTATGTGCTGAGGGTAAACATTTGCTCTGTTGTATAGCTCATTGCTAAACATCGTGACATATCAAACCAACCCTATGTAATTTCACAGCTTGAATACATGTTTTTAAAGAAGGATAAAATATTAATATATTTTAAAATTAATTTAATATTAAAAATCTATTAATTCCTCATGCAGTTTAAGGATAAGTTCCTTGGATGATGAAATTTATGCAAATTTTCTTTATTTCAAATGCTTTAGTAACAATTAAAAGTCCTCAGAAATGGCAGCACACTAGTGCCTTCCTTGCAGCACACTAATGTGCCGCGACACACCAGTTAAGAAGCTCTGGTATAGATTTCCCAATATTCTGTAGAGTTCTTTGACTGAGGAAAAGAAATATTTCCTAAGCTAATATATGAGATGATTTATTAAATAAACAATACATATTTTAGGTACAAAATAAGATGATCACTTTGTGATTGAATTGCATATCAGTATTAGGAAAACAATTTTGGCATTGGCTTTCCAGCTATAAATGTTATCTAGTATGCATCTGAAGATGGTCAGTAGGGTGGAGCGAAAAAGTGAAAATGATTTATTGACATTCTAATAGTGCGAAAAGTTGAATTTCATAATCAGCAAACTACATGCAAAATTTGGTAGACATTGGTTTTCATTTTGAGGTGCTGCCAGGATCGCGAAGTTTTTGATTTTTCTGTCTTCATATTTAAGTGCTTTGAAGTAGGCTGGGCAACATTGCTTGTCACATTGGCAGCACTTCGGGTGATGTACACATGTGACTTGCCTCCACAAGGTGCCCAGCTCTTTGTTGAAGCACTTAGTGTTGTCAAGAGTGGAAACACAACCTAATAAGTGTTAAAATTAATGTTAAACTAAGCACTGAACGTTATTATACTGTTCTGTATCCAGTAATATATTTCTATGTCATTTAATTAGCTTGTTTACAAAATGTGTGAATTTTTTGTCACCAAAGGCTCCAAGTGAAGCATGCTGTTTTTGGGATGCCTAAAGAACTCAGTGATATTGTTTTGCCGATGTACGAAGATGTGATGAAGTTTTATTTGCGGGTAACACATGACTTAAAAGGAACCAGTAGTGTAAGAGAGCCAACTGTGACTGAAATTAGTGATATAGTTGCAGCTAAGTTGGACCAGTTATGGTTAAAGTCACTACTCCACCTTTCTCCGACACCTGGTTTGGCACTGAGTATTAATTCCAGCATTGTTGACTTCATGAACAAAAATAATATAGATACTTCTAAATTAGTGTCAGTCAGATGTAGTGGTACTGCTATGAATACTGGTACCAAAAGAAATAAACACTTATTGTTGGTACGGATCAAGCATATCTGCTAGATATTTGCCATGCTGTTTCCAATAAGGATCCAGGTCGCATTTCACACTCAAGATGGTTGACTACAGCTAATAGTCTTTTGTGATTGTATGTTAGTAGTGAGAGGCCATCAGTGCAGCTTCAAACATTGGTGGAATATGTTATGAAAGTATATCCCTCAATGTGGTTCAACATCGTCTAATTGTTTTAGCAAAGACAGTGCAAAACACGGAGAATGATAAGCCTCTCATGATATCTACAAAAAGAGGTTAGAGATGTTGATGCTGTTATTCAAAGGAATGGATATTATGGCTATCCTGAGAATATTATTTTGGCCATGTTGTGACAAAAGGGAGTATGTAAGAGAACTCAGTCTGCAACGTATCATGAAAGTAAGGGCTCGCATTAAGTCAAAAGATGTTCATTCATTCAGTATTCCCCTTTTGAAATTCCATGCCAGTGATTATGTAGATCTTATTTCTCAGCAGGAATGCACTGTGACAGAACCACTGCTCACATATGAGATAACTGACCAGCAGGTGAAGACAGAAGTGGATGTGATGGAATTCCTGCATTTTCCGTGTCACACTCAGTAGAAAAACACATCAAGGTAGTAACTGAGACATCTGCAGCAGTATATGGCAAATCTGACAGAGACGGCTTTATACAAGCACGAATCAAGTCAAGAAAAATTATTATCTTCAATACCAAATCTCAATATCACACTGGATTTGAAGACTAAACATAGCCATATTCAATGAACACTAAGCACAGGATGGCAAGTTGGATGGGTGATGGACAGGGACTGGTGGAACTCAACATGCAGCCACCTCCTCATGGTGATAGGCGGGCTTTCTCACAGATTATTGTGCAAAACAAGAGCTGCAATTATTAAGTCTGACAAAAAAGCAAAACTTTCCATGCCTCGGCAGCTCCTCTGATAGCAACCATACTGTGTACAATTCATCAGCTACCTAAAAGGCAAATTTTCCACACTATTAGAATTTAAAACAAAACAAAAATTTTGGCCCTGATTCACTCCACTCTAATGATCAGCTGTACAAAGATAGTGAAGATTCATATGAAAGTGATGATGTAGCAGCAATGATGACGATTTCCTTGGCTTTTACATTGAATAAACTTATTATTAATGTAGATCAACCCTGTTTTTATACTTGTCAATTTGGTAAGATAAAATCCATGCATATTTTTTTCCTGAAATTTCTATTTTAAAATCGGGGTGCGTCTTATGAGCCAGGAAATACAGTAACTACTTTTATCATTTTCCATGTGTTTTCTACATTCTTGAAGGAGATATTTACTATTTTTTACTTATTCTCTCTTCATACAGTTTTTCTTTTGCAACATTTTATCCTAAATTCTGCTGTTAGAAGTTCATAGCCCAAATCAAGTTCTGCAATAAGTTTGAACGTTATCGCTGAGGACCCCCATTGTTCTTTATTAGTGTACAATATTTTATTATCTCTTCTTGTAGCTGGATCTACTATTCTTATGTGCTCATCTTCATTGTGTGAAGACCCCGTTACATATATTTGTATGATCTTTATAAATAGCTTCTCCCCCTTCCCATTAGTCTTAATGTTATTATTATTGAGGAGATTAGGCTGATTTTGAACATATAACATTTTTCCAGATCCCACTGTTGATCATTTCTTCCAGAGTAAAATAATCTTGCATTTTTTGTATCTAGATATCTTTGTCTGGTCAAGCGTGTTTCTGAAAAGTGAGCAATGATCCACCTTTCAAATTCTTTCCCCACCAGCTTAAGTTTTCCTGGTTTGTGCAATTCATACGTTAACTATAACAATGTAGTTTGTTGATTTTGTAGATCACAGCTGATTTTATGCTGCTTTCTGTGGTAAAACGTAAGTCATGTTGGTTGCCCCAAAAGTAGTAGCACTAACTATTCATGCATGGGTTATATACAAAGAAGGCAAAGTAATGCTGCAGTTTGCCAATCTTTTGCTGTATAACCTGCAATTATCATAGGTTAGGACTATGCAGCTAACTGGCCACGTCTAACATGAAGTTCAGACACCTTTTCTAACAGCCTCTAAAATGGAAATACACACTGATTTCACTTGTAACCCAAGGGAGAGTACCAGTCAGGTGCTGTCAGTCGATCAGGCTGAGCCAGCATTTGTTGTGGAAGGATCTGATAAGAGAAGTCTCTCATGACCAGGAGATGGATTTCTTTGAAACTTGGTAGGCACGTAGTACTCTTCACCAGGATCACTCCCCTTTTGGATGCAACTGACTTATAGTTTAAACAATAAATGGGTTTATTTTAATTTTCTTTAAATACACTACAGTACACGTTCAGCCAATACAGAGTGGTGGTCAAACACCTGAGTTCTATGCTGTAGGTCAGTGGTCCAACTATTTTTGCTCCATAAGAAAAGCACATAAATCGCTGTAGATGTTTTTATTTTTGCTTTTTAAAATCATTTCCCATCAAGATTCAAACTTGGGGCTTAAAACTATCAGAAAGTTTAGAAATTGTAGTTTCTTATTATTTAAATCTGTGACTGCTTAATATGTTAGCTTTGAGGGGGTTTGTAATGAGAAAACCTAGTGATCCAAAAAAATTGGTGACTTAGGACGTGAAATCAATAGTGTAGTTAAGGGTATATGGCACATAACTTCTTAATGTACCTGTTCAGCATATAACAAATTTCTCAAGCACAAAACATAGAGCAGGGATTCCCAAGCTTTTGGGTTTGGTGAGCACCACGTTATTTTTTTTAGAACATCTTGTAAGCAGTACCGCACTTTTATGAAAGTGGGTATGATTACAAATGAAGGCAAATCACCATCAATATAATAAATGATGGCTTTTGAAATGGTTAGATAGAAAAAAAATGATCAGATTAAACCACTAGTGCTAGGAAAAGCAATTTTAAACATCTTAGATGAGCACCACCAGGCTGCCAAAGAGCACGATGGTGCTCACAAGCACCGGGTTAGTAACCTCTACTTACTGCGCATCTTATCAAAGGATATCCTTAACCTGTTTGTTATCATTCGTATTTTTTTAATTAGTGGTGTGCTGAATTATTTTTTGTTTTTACTGTGCCCATAAAAAAGTAAGAATGACGAGAAAAATTTGTGTTTTCATACAAATTTGGTTCTATTAGATCAACTAAAAAGCTTGAAGTTACTCTGTAGCAGAAAAACATGAAAGTAATGATGTATTCACTAGCGGTGGTGTAAATGGTGATGATGTTAGTAATAATATGTTTAAGAAACAGCCTCCAGCAACAACCATAGCATGATGGAGACATAGGTTCTTGCCCGATCGCCGAAGTTAAGCATTATATGGCCAGGATAATACTCGGATGGATGACCATCTGAGAAAAGTGGATGCCATTTCAATTATCCATAAGACGAGTTAATTGGCAACCTTAACAGAATCATAGTTACTCCTTTACAGGAATTGGAGAAAATTATGTAGGTAAATAAATTTATAATTGAGCTTCAACCAATTATCAATAAAAATTTAGTTATTCTAATGATTGTATTTGTACAATGCCTACTGGAATAAATTTTGTTTTCTATTCTATCCTCCACTTCTGAAAGTCCAACTACTAGCCTCCCCCTCTAGAATTTGTTCGTGATTATGGTGAAGTGTCACTTGAATGAAATGATGACACTTGATCATTGTAAATTTCACATTGAATCTGATAAGGTATACTGTAAGCTCCTAAAAAATCTATTCAAGTATTTAGTATTAAAGAAACTAAAAATATCAGACTGATAACAACATTAATAATTTTAATTCACTTTATTTATTCTGACTCTACATTCTTAAACATTATTATCCAAAATAATAGGCAATTTTTCTACTTCACTGATTAATATTTCTCTGCAAATAAGAAGTATGTATATGTTTCCTGGAAACAAAACAATGCAGTTGCGAGGAGAATGCCTCATGCGGCTATGTCTGAAATTTGTATTAGAAATGCAGCAGTGTTGCCATCCTGTTGTGGGTGACTCTGATATGCAGCACTTCCATTTATTTGGATGGGGAATCTAATACCTGCATTTTTTTCCTGTCCGAGCTCGAACTTAATTTGATGAGTACATATCTAGTGCCAGCATTGATGGGTAACAGCAGTTGGTTGTTCCTAACTACCATTAACTCCTGCATGCATCCCCCTTAATATATTGATTTTTGTGAGAAAAACTGCTTCGATTTGTCGCATTTTCCAGGAATGCATCCCCAACATAAATCAGGATATACCTGTATTCATTGCAACAAAATTTGGCATTATTTCAATACAATTCCTTTAATCATAAACATGCATGCACAAAATGATCAAGAATTTTCAAATTGGCTATTGGCATTAGGTGAAGGTAGAATACCAATACAACATAATAGTGAAGCTGATTGGAAGCAATAGGAATTCTTAGTTTTAGGATAACACAAATTAATAAAACCATTTGTTCTTTTGAAATATCAGCTGATTGTCTGACAATTTTATAACTAAAATATTCGGTGAACTGTTTACAATTAACACTGTTGAAAGATTAAGTAATCATGCTTTTCTTTGCCCAAAATAACAGGCATTCTAGGACAATCAACAAAAAAGTGCTATCTCAGTTATATGGGGAACTTAGAACCTACTATGCATTCAGTACTTTAAAAAATAACTGGAAAGGAAGCAGCAGATGTTTAAATTTTAAAAAATAGCAAGTCCTAAGCAAGAACCAACTGTCATAAATAACATGGTGTATAAATAAGTTTTGCAAATTAAACAATCGATCTAATATAATTTGCTTGGTTTGTCATAAACGCTTATTCTGCATTTTCATTGGTTGAATGGCAGCCAGTCAGGGTTCACGACACCATTATGAAATTAGAGAACATCTGCGGCGACATCTGTCGGCCTTTATAGATGGATGGTTAGTATGTACATACATCTGCTGACGGTAATTAAGGTCGTGGGTTCAAATTCCGTCTAGGACATGGATGTTTGTGTTCATCAGATGCAAATATTTAGAGTAATCAGATGTATTGTATTTTAAACGTTTTGCTTTCTGAATGACTCGACTGATCGTAATCCTCCCGTTAAATTTTAACAGGCATTTATATTATGTATGTAAAATTATTTACATTAAATGTTTTATTTTTCAAATAGTAATATAAATTTGTCAAATATGGTAATTTTTTGCATTAAAAGTTTTATTTTTCAAATATTAATATAAATTTAAGACAGGTATGGTAAATTATTTACATTAAAAGTTTTATTTTTCAAATAGTAATTTAAATTTAGAGCTAGGGCTGTTCTTCCATATCGTCCCTTCTATCTTTCGGACCTATATTATAGTAGGCAAAGTATAGGTTAGGACAATATGTTGCCTTTTCTCGGGTTTCTTGCTTACAAGGCATAAAATCAAACATTTCAGAAAGGCATAATTACAAAAGAAATGAAGATGGATTTGGCGAAAGTGATATGATAGGAAATAAAATTACTGTAATATTTAAATTTAATACACTTGGAAATGGATTGTTCACGGACATATTTAGTTAATTGTTAAGAAAAGTGAAAAAGTATTCTTTATAAGTTTTTCGTAAACTAAAATGTTTTTGTGTATATCGCGTATGCCCTAAAATCGGCAGCGAAAGTAAGTTCACTAAATCCATTGAAATTCAATGGGCACTTACACTAGTATCACAGAAAAAGAAATAGGCTCTTAGTGTGAATATATTACATTATTCTTGCATCTTTTAATCTCAAAGCCTAGCTGAGGATGAAATTGAGTCAATTATTTAGTAGGTACAGTGAAGCCTCGCTATAACGCGGTGACTGGGGTCCAAAAAATTCGATCGCGATAAATGCGGGGTCGCATTATAGCGAGGTTACGAAAATTTACCATGTCAAGCCGTTCAGTTAAGTCTTGTAAAAAAACAATAGTGGATATGTTATTACGTGTATTTCATTATCCCAGTGTACCGTATTTACCTGAATATAGTGCAATGTTTTTTTCCGGAACATGAACCATGCGTCTGTTTAAGAGAATACAAGATACTTGTTACATTGTACATGCATGTTATGATGCTACATTGTACTCGAACATACGAGGCATTGTTGTTCTTTGTATATAAATTTTAAGTGTATAACAATAGGCACAAAGATTGGGTCAGCGTCGCCACCGTGGATTGAACGCGTCACACGAGCGTTAGAGACACCAAATTGTAGCGGTGATAAAAATTAAAGTCTTTTTAAATAATGGAGGCACCGGTTACAATATCACATTCTGCTGCAACATTGTTAATACCAGCTACTTTTAAACTTGTACATTAAATTACAATGGAAATGCGCGGAATTTTTCCGCAGGTCTGTGTATCAAGAGATTTGGCCACCGGGAAACCGGGCAGGAGAATTAGAAGGATCAAGTTGTTCCTTTTCCCTCTTCCACTTGAAGAAATTCTGAGTGGTGAAAAAACTCCCCATCTGCGTAGGGAAGCTCCCATTCATAGATAAACAAATATTAGTTCGTGAAGCTTGGCCTTGTGGCGTAATAGTCTCAAAAAATCTGATGTGGCCAACACATGACTTTCTCCATATTTGGGGTATAATTATTTAAATTATTATGAATAATATTACGAGGCAAAATTATTATTTCGTATAGTAAAAGAAGACACGTCCTTGTTGCCGAAAATTACGTATATTTTGAATGTTTACAGAATTCACCGCTACATGGTGTTGGCGCTGTAGGCTGGTATTAAGATAAAGCGAAATATATCCGAAATGGATGGTTCTACGAAAATTAGTTTCAAACAAAACTTGGAAGAAATATTATTCTCTACAACTTTGGTCCTTACGAAGATTACCAATAACGATGTTTTTAAGGAGATATTTAACGGAAACCGAAAAACCGGTTATTTATAAATAACTCCTAAACAATAACTCCTATAGAAAATTGTTTCAAATGAAAACTGTACGAAATTACATTCTCTATAACTTTTGTTTAGAATTGTATATACAATAATGATGTTTTAACAAAGAAATATCGCAAAAACCGAATCGGGTTTCGAATAAACCGCGACTTCCGGTTATCCGTTATTGTCCAAAAACTAATCAGTTCTTTGTGCTCATGTTAAAGTGTTATATATGAAGTTTAGTAACGATATGGTATGTACTTTTTGAGTTAGAGCGCCCACACTAACATACACACACACACACAGACATCATTCCGAAAAGTCTAAACGTGTTCTAGGGACCTCAAAACATGTATTTCCGTTGAAATCTCGAAGTCGATTTTTTTCATGAATACAATACTTTCCCATTACTACGTATGGAGAAAGTAAAAAATGTATGACTGGCCTCATTAAGTCAGCATGTGCATGAAGTCAGTACATTTAAGAAGCCCATCAATTCCACAAACTCAGTTTAGAAGTTATGTTTTTGCAGGTAACTTTTAATTTAACACATCACGTAACAGCAAAAATTTTGTACAAGGGATGTTCAGAAAGTTCTAGGAATATTATTGAGAAACAAGAATGCATCAACCAATTAAGACAAAACTTATTGTTAATTATAATGTAGAGAAATGTGTAATCTCTCTAATTTGATAAACTAATTCAATTGCAATTCTTTGGTTATCTTATAGTGACCGTATTGTTGAGTGCCCTAACCCACAATGGAAGACAGTGAAATCTCAGTGTTGCATTATTTTCTTTTTGTGGAAGGAAGGAATGAAGGCAGAAGAAATAGTTAGGCATTTGCAGGATGTTTTCAGGGATGCTGCCGAGTCAAAAAGCACAGTATGACAATTCAAGAGTGGTCGGCCGAGTCTTGAAGATGACCCTTGAACTGGCAGGCCTTTGACTGCTGTTAATGAGGAAAGCATCAGAGCAGTTGAAAAATTGGCATTGGAAGACCAACAAGTGACCGTTCAAGAGATCTCCAGAGACATTGGAATTGATCTTGACTTTGTTAAAGAGATCCTACACAACCACTTGGGCATAAGCAAAGTTTATGCCAGATGGCAACAGAGCCAGCTTTAAGACAAATGCGATACCAGGCAAAGTAGGTTTTTGTCACCCCCTTGAAGGTTATACCTCTATCCCATATGGGGTTCCTTAGGCACACCAGGTGACTGCCTACTTCTCCCGCACCTAAGGCCGGCACTGGATGGGTACCTAGGCTGTTGGAGCCTGACCAAAAGATCAACCATATGGAAACATGTCGTGAGCTATTGGAACTAGCAAACAATCATGGGCAAAACTTTTGGTGATGAATAACAACCACATATGAATCTTGGCTGCCTTACTTCGATCCCGAGACCAAAACGCAATCGATGGAATGGCGGTGGCCTACTGAATGGACCTCCACTCTAAGCATCCTCTAATCCTTCTGTTGGTAAGGTTATGATAACTTTTCTGGTACTGCAAAGGGATTATTCATATCAAATATCTTCTGAAAGGAGACACTGGTAATGCAGCGTACTATTCAGCACTATTAAAGGGCCCTGTATGGCAAGTACTGATTAAAAATGGCCAGGAAAGCTTCACCTATGATCTCTGCCGCAGCAGGACAATGCCAGACCTCACACTGCCAGGCTTTCTATGGATACCATAGCGCAGTGATGGCGAACCTGTTGCCCGCGTGCCAACATTACTGAAATTGTCAAATTTTTTCCGCCTCGTATGCCACAAAAAAGTCCTTGATTTTTTTTGCGTGCCAACTAAATTAAATTTGTGAACAAGACATAAAAGATTGAAATTTGTAACCACAAAACTAATGTTTACAATAGTTAACTGAATAACAAATGTTTCTGCGGCACTAAATGATAAATTCTTTGATTGGTTTTAGTCTTTCGTTAGCATGCCAACCAAAATTGTCTTGCGTTCCACTTATCGCATGCATGCCATAGGTTCGCCATCACTGCCATAGCCGATCTTCACCATGAGTTGCTTCCTCATCCACCTTACTTTCCAGACCTAGCACCCAGTGGCTTCCATCTGTACTCAGAATTGAAGAAACCACTCCAGGGAATAAGATTTTCTTTCTTAGAAGAGCTGAAATTGGCAGTAAATACCTGGATAAAAACACTTTAGAAGACTTCTTTAATAATGGACTCCAAAAGCTAATTTCTCGTTGAGAAAAGTTTATTAAACTAGGAGGCAACTATGTTGAAAAACTAAGTTTAAGTAATGAATAATAAATCTTGGATTTCATCTTTCTTTAAAAATTCCTAGAACTTTTCAAATACCCCTTATATTTAATGATAAATTAGTATCTAAATCATGTTATTTGTAATGCAAATGATTGCTAATTATCTGGAAAGTAAAATGCAAATTAGTCACTGAAAGAAATGTGATTAAAAATGTTGCTTAAATAATGCACAACTTTTATTACAACCATAGCTCAAAATTATTCAAATATAAGCTACAAACTTATCAAGGAATTTAACTCGGTAACTCCTCCTTGATACAATTAATAGCACATGTAGATATGTTAATGTAGTAAATGTCTTCTCACTTTTTATAAACATTACATTGAACTGGACAGGCTTTCAGCCACTCACTTTAATTTTTCCCAATATAGAGAAAGTACTTATCACAAATTAACTACCAGACATACAGTCTACTGTCCTCACGTTCACTTCATTGCCATCCCTAATGTCTCCACTTGATTCGTCTTCATCCACAGACACACTCTGTCCCCAATCACATCCCTTATCCTTGCCCTTACACTCCTCCTCCTTCATCTCACCTCCTCCGACACCATCCTCGACCCCCATTTGCAACCCACTGCTCTCCAATGACAACTCCAATGTCTGTACGACCTCTCCTGACTCAGGGTCCACATAGGTCCTTTCTGTCTCATCCCCTATCTCTTCTCCTCCAGAGCCATCATCGATTGGTGGTAGAAATCTCTGATAGCCTTCCTTACCAGAGTCCTTAAAAATCACTTTCTCAACATCCTTACTTTTTCCCTCCCACAATTCTATCCTTTCCATGAACACATATGCTTCCGGCCTTGGCAGGGTCCTTGTTGCTCGAAAGTGCAGTTTAATATGCTCTCTGAGGAAGTGAGATTGAGGTGCTGCATAGTCACAGTAAGGACAAGGAAACGGACCTGGAGCCACACTAAGTTCAGTTGCCCCCGGGTGACGTCGGGTGTGTGCCTCCAACGAGTCTTTACGATGTGTGCTATATGGACATCGCATACAAAGAAATACATTCCTCTTTCTCCTCTCTTCTTCTTCCCTCTCCTGTGCTCCAGCAGCTTCCTGGCGGAGACGCATGAGCAGGGCCTGCTGCTTCTCTGCAGTTGACAGTGTTGGCAATGCAGCTGGTGCAATGCTCTTCACTGGGCGTGAGGGTGAAGACTGTGTCGCTGAAGTAGGAGGGAGCAAGGAGGGTGGTGCTGGTATGCTCGGCACCTCCAAACTGGCATGTGAGACTATCCCATTGGCAGGTGCATACTGCTGCTGCCGTGCCAGCTGTGCTTCCTCACAGCGGGTGTGTTTCCTCACATGCTGGATATAATTGGCACAGTATTTCACAGCATAATCACATTTATCACAACGATACCTTTGTTTTGACCCATGAAGGGAAAGATGAACTTTGTACTGCTCACGCTTTTCAAAAGCTGATGGGCACTTGTGGCATTTGTAACGTTTTTCTTTAAGTTTACCATTTTTAAAATAGGTTGGGTAAATAAAGTCTGGGTTGCCATGCATTAATGTACCAAACTGTGGATCTACACTGGGAGAAATAGCAGTTGAAGTCACTGCATGGGGTACAACTACAGTGGGAGAGGAGTGAGGATTATCTATTCGACCAGCTGCCTCTCTCTGGCGGAACAATTCAGTTCCCGAAAGTGGTACCACTGTGGGAGGATGGTGAACCGGACCAGCATGGTTAGAAGATGACTCAACAGGTCCATGAATCATTTCATGTCTCACTAAGTTACCATATGTTTTTACGGCATAATCACACGTCCTGCAACGATAAGGACCAGGTCCACCATGAAGAGTCAAGTGATACTGAAGTGCCATACCTTTGAAGAAACGTGCAGGGCAACGGTCACAGGCATAATGTTTATTTGGTTGAGGAGTAGATGAAGAAACCCCAACAGAACCTGATGGTAAGTCTGTCGAACTTTCTTGATTTGAACGAGGCGACTGCGATTCTGGGACGACAACCCACATTGGCTCCGGATGAAGGGGATCATTGGAGGAGGTAGGAGCTGTGTGTGGACGAGGATGAAGCATCGAGACAGTGTGGGTAGCTGCCAGTGTGGCACTCTTCTCCTGATATTCTCTGGTATGCACTTTGAGATGGGCCAAGAGGTGAGGGCGCTGCCTGGCAGCGTAGGAACATGCTTCACATTTAAACGGGAGACGTATTCCATGAAAACGACGATGAATGACAAGTTCACGTTCAAAAACAAATCTGGCAGGGCAGGTAGGACAGAAGTGCAAAACACGGCCTTCTGATCCATCAACATTGGCTTCAGATACCTCTGAAATATCAGGCATTCGTTCTGCAAGGTCTTCTTCAGGAGTTATTCCACCATTTTCGGAATCTGGTTGTTCCTGGTTCGATGAAACAGAACCAGCCTCCAATTCAGCTATCTGCTCTTCGTCTCCACGATTAGTATCCACCAGACAATGCACTTTTCCATATGACTCGAGATGCACTTTTGCATGAGCAGAGAGTACTCCTGGATTGTTGCAACTGTAATTGCACTGAGGACACTTATGAGGACTAGATGCAACACTTAATGACCCATCCAATCCAGTAGCAGAATGGCCCTGGCGAGAATTCAATGGAGAAACTCTACGTTGCTTGTGCATCTTCTCGTGCTCCTGGATATTAATCTTACGAACGTTGACATGGGGACAGTAACGACATTTGAACATTTTGTGAAACTTGCCAGCTCGTGACACCCAAACAAGAGGCACATAAGAAAGTCGACTAGTGTCAAGAATTGGCTGTGGAGGGCGTGCAGCAGGTCGTGGCCACTTTGAACTATCTCCCTGTCCCTTGGCATCTTCGTCTTTCATGCCAGATGGAACAGAAACACCATGAACGCGCAGATGTTGATGTAGGAGATGGCGACGAGACACACTGTACGAACAGAAGGAACATTTGAATGGTGCCACACCACGTGGCCTATGGAACTGCTTGTGGTACAAAAACTGGCTTTTGCTGTTGCTGACATATGGGCAACCTACACAGCTATATCTTTTTCCCTGGAAACAAAGAAACATGAAATAAGTAATACAACACTTTATCATTTTAACCACCACAAATTGCAGAAATTTTAACAGGAAATTGTAACTATTCTTTACAGCTTAACTAAAATGAAAGTCTAGAAATAAATTCATAAATTTTTATGTAAGCCATGCCTTGCATTAATTTTAATAATAGCAAACAAAACAATCATGAACAAACCAAAGTGCTTTTCTAAGTTGTAGTAGTTAAAGTTCATTGAAAACAAAAACAATTTTTACAAATTGATATAAAAATATTATCAATACTATTTATTATTATTATATGCCTGCCTGGTCAAGTTTTGTGATCAGAATAATATTTTTTGGGAAATTTTTTTTAAGCATTTTATCATATAAGAGAAAAGGACCAAGGATTTTATTCCAGAATCAAAGCTACGTCATTCATTATTAGGTATGAAAGAGATTTCTGCACATGATTATGTCCTAAATCAAAACCAAGTATCATTGTTCCTGAATTTAAGCCTTTAGTTCCAAAGCTGAAGTTTTTTTTCCTTTTTCATAATACCACATGGTCTCAACTTAAGTGGGTAAATTTGTTCTTGAAATCAGCCATGTAAGACGAATTCACATAAGTCAAGACATTTTTCTGTAGGGTTAATGTTATAATAGGGTAATGCATTCTCGATGGACACCAAAGAAGCAGGTTTTAACATAGAGAATGCAGTTTAACAGTAAATAAACATGTTATAAGTATGATAGGTACATAGCTATATAAATTAAAGTTTAAATAAGTATATTAAGCAATACATATATCCAGTGCTTTTTTTCTGGAGGAACATGGGGGCAGGCCGTACCTCCACCTTTTTTTGTAAGGATAAAAACTGTAGTACTATTGCTATGGTATTGCCAAAGTGCTAAGAGCAATCTTCAGAAAAGGAAAGGAGTTTGTTAATCATTATTAACCCACACTCTCATTACTCCTCAGTGGTAGAACGTTTGTGAATGAATCACTCAAGTGGAACAACTTTATATTATTCACTCAAGATTTATGATTCAATTGCTCAATGAACTAAAGGATCTAAAGATTCAAATCAAAAGTGAATCGATTTATTTGCTTATGCATTAGGACACTAGGTGTTCCACGTTGAAATTGCAAGTTCAACCCATTAAATGGTCGATATTTCTTTTTATTGATCAATCGTTTCAAAAGATTCAATTATGCTGAATCCTTCTCCTGCCACCATTGCGCTTCAATGTCTCACTTTGTTTACATTTGGAGTGTAAATTTGGCTATCAGCATTCCCACTTGAGTTGTGGCATTGTGTATTATCTTGTGAAAACTTTTTACTGTGTATAGGGAAGTTTTTCACTTTATATAATACTTAAAATAAGGAAATCCGGTAGTAATCAAAAAGGACCTGAAAATAATGGTATACAGAAAACAATTGTCACTGTTTTGGTGTCTTTCTCTTCTAGTGTTGAAAAGCAACATGCCCAGAAATGGTCTAGCGGTTGGGACTTTGGAACAAAAAATGAATTCTGCAAAAAGTATGACTGGTTATCTATAAAAAAAAACATGAGCATTGGTTGCACGTTGTGCCAAAAAGTTGAAAATGATGGACTTGAGAAGAAAATGAGAATGAAGGTAGCAAAAGAATGGGCCGATAATGAAGTCACTTATTATGGTATAACAAAATAGCAGCAGTTGATGTCCTTGCGAAAAACAAAGAAAGTTCTGCTCTTGTGAGAAAGAGGTAAATGCCAAAATGTTTTGCACTGTTTATGAAGTGGCAGAGAATGAGAAAAAGCTAGGTTCATAGAATTTTAAGTTCTAAAAGTAAAATATCATTAATAATTGATAAAGCAACAGCCATCAGTAAAAAATCTACTTAAATTTTGTATGCCCAAGTATTTATTTCGGCCTGTGGAATGACTGCACCAATAAATTTATTTATAGATTTAACTGAATTGGAAAATGTAACAGCCAAAGGGATTTTCAGCTCTATGATTTGTCATCTAAAGTCTACCGGTATGAGAGAAGAAGACTTGAACAACCACTTAGTTTCTGTTGCTTAGGATGGAGCAGCAGTGATGCTCGGTGCTCATGGTGGAGTTAAGAAATTACTAAAAGAAAAATTTCCCTCAGTTATTGTATGGCACTGTGCTAATCACAGATTAGCAGTCCATGATACTGTAAAAGCTGTTTCAGGAATCAATAGATTCAAATCATTCATTGATAAGCTGTATGTGGTGTATCATTCATCACCGAAAAATGGTGATGCAAATGCACTGGAAATTCAGCTCTTGAAAGTTGGACGAATCTTAAGCACTCATTGAGTAGCGTCTACTTTTTGATTGGTTTCTGCAGTATGGAGTGATTATGAAGCATATTATAAAGAATATTTATCTACTTTTTTGGATAATTTAGCACCGTTTTTCAAAATTCACTCAACTGCTATGAACCATAATGAACAAATTTCTCTCAGATTGTTGCTCTGTTTGTTTCATGCACGCATATTTCTTTGCTCATTAGCTGCTCCATTAAGCTCATCCCTGAGCTCTCCGCTCCACTATGCTCATAACTTAAGGGACACAAGTTGAATTTTATCTGAGACCCGATAATAAAAAAAAAATAAGTAAATTACAATTGCATAAGTCGAGACTGTGATGTACTGTAATTTATTTTAAATTTTCTTGCTCTAAGAAGAATGGAATAATGAAAGCTAATCAAATACCATTTCGATGAGATTTTGTTTCTCAAACAATTTCATCAGTCACAACAGTTGTTTTTGATTCCTATGTGACCAACTTTGAATGACTTGAAAATCTATGGGAGCAGCAAAGCAACAGCTTGCACAATTAAAATACATACCCCTTCTGAAACTTCTTGTTTTTCCTTCATGTCTCCGACCATTGAACCTTGAACTCCTTCATTAGTCTCTACTACACCACTTTGCAGCTGCTTTGATGAATTATTACTTGGTGCATGTAGTCTCATGTGGTTCAGCAGGTCCCTACAATAAAGTTTTCACACTTAATAAAATAATTCACACATACTATACATCAGGGCTCCAGAAATACGCTCGCCCACTCGCCACGGGCGAGTTAAAGAAGGGCAATGGCAATTAGATTTTTAGCCCAACCCATCACGAAATTAATTATGTAAGAGTGGTTTTTGTCAAGTGGCGAGTAGGTTTTAGTTATATTTTTTGAGCCCTGCTATACATTTTAAAATCTAAGAAGTATGTATATTTAAAACAATTTATTCTCAAACAAACACTATACCATGAATGAATGAAAACATTTCCTGTAGCAGTAAATGATTATAACACATACAACGCCTACTAACAACTTTTTCAGTGATTTCATTTTAATGCAGATTCTGAAAGCTTTGCAGAGCATTCATCTATTATTAAACTTGGTAATCCAACATTTTCAATTAGATAAACAGTTCAGTAAATTAAAATTTGTTACAGAAATATATGATAATTTATCACAGCCAAAAAATAAAGTTACAAAAAATTAATAAACTCTTTATGACAGAAGATAATGAGCCACTGGTATTCTGTTAAGCAATACAATGGCTAATTTTAAAATTCCTTCTGTAAATGAATGTAATAATTTTTTTTCAAATAAAGCACCTATAAAATAAATATGAACTCATTAACTAATTACAATTAATTGTTAATAAAATATCTCATAAACCTATATGGATATGAACTCTTAACCCTCTTAGTGCCACGCAAATTTTGGGGGGTAGAGACAGAAGTGCCAAGGGCAATTCCTGAAGTTTGTATTACCTTAGGAAAATTATCATTGTGAAATTATTTCTTAAGATAAAATATTAATATTTTCAGCAATTGTAAAAAACTCTAATCTTCAAAAAAATATAACTATTATTTCTTTTAATGATAAATTTATCAAATAAAAACTAATGATATTGCATATCATGTTGCAACAAAAAAGAAACAATAGTTTATTACCTAATATTTCCATTTGAATTTCATTATACAGCATTAAAACTTATAAATTATGAAATCTACATTAGTAAAGAATATAATTAGAAAGAATCAGCAAGGAATACAAAAAATTATATTAAATACAGATATTTTCCTGGACATTTTCATCTGGAGCAAATAACTGACTGGACATAAAATTTGTGTTAATAAAATTATACTTAATGTAATAAGTTAATTTCTGCATGATTATTAAATAATGATACATTATTCAAAACTACATAATTTGTCAATCAATCGAACATGAAATTATTAATTAAAAACAAACATCTCATTGCAACAAAAAATATCACAAAAAATTTACGTTTGAATTTCATTATACACATTAAAACTAAAGAATATAATTAGCAAAAATCAGCAAGGAATATAAAAAATACTATAGAATTATTTCAGTGAATGTCCGCATACGTTAGTTAATAACAAATAACTTCTAAAAAGTATACTTAACGTTTGTGTTTTGACAAACAAACACTATGCACTCCCTTTTCACATTTTATGCACACTGTGTGATACCTCACTCTCTTCCCATCACATTTTCCACTACATATAACACAGTATTTTTCTTTCCTGCCTGGAAGTTTCCTTAGTCCAAATTCCGAATCTGTCTCTCTTTGTGCACCCAAACTGCTTGAAGTGGATGGTACACTTCTTTCCCTACCACTCTATCTCAAGACCCTCATAATGCTTAAGTTTCTCTTTTATGAGGGTTCAGGGATCATCCATATGTGCGTTTCTCGCGACCAGATGTGCAGTAAGCAAGACGCACATCTGGTCGCGTATTCGCATGGTCAGCGCCCTTTACTTCGAAAGAGAATATTTCGTTTCCTTTAACTTACGTGAAATTTTGTTCACATTATAAATAAATGCAGTATTTATTAAGTTTAAACTAAGTTTATTTATACTTTGAAGAATACAAAACCTTAGAGAAACAAATGTATAGTTACAACTAATTCAATTGTAGTGCCAACATTTCTTGAATGGCCTACTCATGAAAGCATCGATTCGCTTTCTTACTGACACTATCCAGTTAAAAAAGTCACAGCAGAGGGCAGTAACATTCGGGATAGGATACAAAAGGAGTCGTGACTACAGGACTTTATCCCAATGAGAGAAAAAAAATTTTGAAGGTTGAGATTGTGTTCCATACCACACAGACGACTATACACCACAATTATGACCATTTATAAAGCTTAAGTCAGTGGTTCTCAACCTCTTGTGTCCCACCTACCACCTTTTCAAGAAACCCTGGTCCCATCATGATATAAAGAAAAACCACTTTTTCTAATAATTGTATTTCTACGTTTATAAGCATATAATTAGTACATTAATAATTGGTAGACACAATGGAGAAGGTCAAAATAAAAAAGATTTACTTGGTAAATCCACAAAAATTTATTTATTTAAAAAAATAATTTTTGTGGTACTACCAAGTAAATCTTTTTTATTTCGACAATATGAAGAAATTCCATCAAGTTACGCCCGAGACTGTGAACTATATAAAGGAGAAGGTGCCAGAAAGTCTAACCGATTGGGGTACCAAAATGTATTCAGCTGGCTCTGGTCCAACCTAGACAGCTTTCAAGTCCCACCAGTGGGACATGTCCCACCGGTTGAGAAACACCGACTTAAGTGATACATTCACGATCGAAGTATAACAAAAGGAAAAAAAGATTTATTAACTAGGAAGCATCCTCTTTCAGACAATGACATTATCAAATGCCATCTATCGCATCTATGATGAACTATTATGAGTTTAGTTTCAGTCTACGTGCGGGCCGATATAGTGGCCAGTGGCACTAAGAGGGTTAATTAGTTGTGTGAGAACATTTTTCAGCCAAGAGCGAAAGAATTTAATTGCCAACCTTGACCAATTTTACAATTCTTAACCATTAACCTAATTGACGTTTTTCGTAAGTCCTTTAAGTACTGTGATGATGTGAGAGAACTAAACTTTTAAATTATAGTGACAATACTACAAAAGAGGGTATTGATAGATGCGATTACTTACAACATTCGCAGAAGAAATATGAGGTTTATATATATATGTATATATATATATGTGTGTATATATATATGTATATATATGTGTGTGTATATATATATAGTATGTATATTTATAGTATGTAGATATAGTATGTGTGTGTGTGTGTATGTCTTTTTTAATTTAGCATTGCTGAAACCATGGTGTTTATCATTTACAATCAATGAGTCAAAAATCCAAATAAGGTAATAGAATGAATAAATTGGAAAAATACCTCCAAATCACTGTAAAGGCAGTACTTACGCGCCAAGGCACAGAAGACTCGCAGGATCACTCAGGATGCACGTTTTGGCAGCAACGCTGTCATCTTCAGCAATGTCATTGCTGTTGAAATGCGTCCTGAGTGATCCTGCGAGTCTTCTGTGCCTTGGCACATAAGTACCGCCTTTACGCTGATTTGGAGGTATTTTTCCAATTTATTCATCCTGTCTTCACCGTGTCTCGTGAGTTCTTCATTTTATTTAAGATAATACAACAAAATATTTTTGAAAGTTCTATTTAGAAAGAAAAGAAGCAATGAAGGTTCTAATCTCCCACTACAGAATGGTCTTTGAGAGGAAGATGCATATTGTGCCCAAGAAACAAAGCCATGATGTGCCAATTGCATGGCATTCATTTTCAAGCTCATGATAATCAATGTGTCAATTGCAGACACGGAATAACAATTAAAAATAAAAATCTCAAATCATAAACAGAGTATTAAATGTTATTTTATAAAATATTTCTGGTAAATTATTGGTGAAACTAATTATGGTGTGTTTATATTTCCGTAATGGCATATATTAATAAATGTCTCCTTGCTAAAATGAAAAAATAATAGTGGGGTCATACTAACCTTATGCAACTAATTATGGAAATTTTAACTGTGACTAGCTAAGGGTCGGCAGTGAATTAATAATGTAAGTCAAATAAAAAATAGGACTAATTTTTTGTCTCAAAAGTAAAAGCTGAGATTAAGTAGATAGTAAGTTTAGCATCAAACATTATTTTTATGTTATTTAAATTATTTATTTAAAGAACATTTGGTAAGATTATAGGTACTCCTCATATTCCACTGATCTATAACGCTTATCCTGCTTTTAAACTATTTTCATATTACACCCACTCCCTGTTTTATGCTAATCAGCTTTTGGTAAGTTTATAAACACTGCCTATGTCATAGGTTCACAATGTGATGCCCGCTGAACCATTTCTAGGTGCCTGCTTTCCTCTGCACACATGAAGTGTTCATAATCCCTTACCCAATGATGCAAGTCTTGAAAATTTCATTACTAATATTTTTGTTTGCAATGCTACCAAAAACATTAATGCCATAACGAACAGTAAAAATATCTCATTTGCTTCATGAAAATAATCATTACTACCAGAACAGTGCCCAGACATCCTGTCACCTATGATTTCTTTCCATACAACTTCCTCAACTCAAGAGTCTCTCCCTCATCTGGTAGAAAAAGTATTAAAATCAGTTTGTTTTCTTTTTACAGAATTTGTTTCAAGCATAATCCAAAAATATTAGTTGTTAAGTATATTAAATTATATAACTCACTGCATCATTTCCTGTGATTTCTAACATTTTTTAGGCTTGTGCCTACCTCCATATCCCAGAATTTGTTAAGTGCCCAATGGAGGTAAAAGTTTGAGAACCACTGGCCTATGTTATACTGATCTGCCTAATACCAAATAATCCACTCTTCCCATATTATAAACACATCCCACTATATGCAACAATATTTTCTTCATCATTTGTAGGGAAATGTTTCTGAGACAGCTATGAATGGTGAAACCACTAACACTGATACAAAGAACTTATGGAAGAAATTGAGATATCTTCTCGGCACACAAAGAAAATTAAGCTGTTAGTTATTATCCACAGTCCAGTCATGAGAGGTTTAATACATCCACTGCTCTTAATATGTTGTTTCAATGAACTAACATGTCTCCATCACCAGTGCTGAATGTCAGCATAATCATTTTGATGTTCATATGGCTCTTTTCTCCAGAAGATATAACTGAAATTCAGCCAATCGTTAATCTTTAGAAGAATCAAAATTATTAATATTTGATAATTTTGCAGTTTTAAACTTTGGTCTGTTATGCTCGAGAATGCCGTATTTACTTGATTGTAAGCTAACATTTATCATCTGTTTACAATTGTCGCTCAGCTTACAATTTAGTTCATTTAAAAATCAGCATAGAAGTATTGTGATCCTTAAGCTCAAGCTACAAAGTGGGATGTGAAAGAGATTTATATTAAAAATATAACAGCATCCATTAACCTTTAATAATAATTAAAAAGTTATATTAAATTGGAGGCTCTGCCTTTGTGCACTTTGCTTGCTCTGATCTGCTTGCACATTTGGGACTTCCACTCTTTCCTCAGTCTCTCTCCACTTAATAGGAATTCATAAATGCTAGAAATAGGATTGCTACCCATTTGGTTTTACTAGGAACAATTCACTAAATGAAGAATTTTTTTCCCAGTGTTTGATACTTATGTTGATCCGAACACAGAATGACCAATAATGTTTAAGCTGCTACCATTATATCACTTTAAACATGGTGAATTAATCCTTTTCATTTCAAAAACTTCATAATGAGCAAAATCATAGATAAATATCATATAGTGCATCAGTGAAACTTCACTTTCAAGGTACCTAAATAACAAGTTTACCATGTTTGTTACATATAGTTATTATTGGTAGTAATTCAATTGCTAACATTGTGCTATTTCATAAAATATTCATTAATTTTATCAAAGTGTTTGGTTATGTTCATTAAATATGCTGTAGAGTTATTGAAATGTTCAATAAACATCTCAGCAAAAGGTGTCAACCATAACTAGGAATCCCCCAGTCCTTTACTAATATGTTTTTGAGAGAGGGTGCATGGTATAATCAAGTTAGGTTATAGTTTGCACATTCAAAAAGTGCTCCATTTCAAACTCATTTGGTAGAACAGAAGAAGCTACAATATGGGATAAGGACAGGGACAAAGAAATTTCATCAGATGATGACGCAGTTTGTTGACTGTTATTTTACTTATTTATAATCGAGGTGCTCACACACTCCAAGCAAAAGGGTTGTTAATCTAAGTATGATCAATTGGTAATAGTGATTTTTTTAGCATTGAAAAACAGGAGTCAGCTTACAACTGAACAAATACACTAAGCACTTTAATATAAAAAACTGAAAAAGTAAACATTTAAATATTTCATCTCCACAAACCTTTTCTGGAAGACATAGTAGGAACAGAAGTAGCACTTAAAAACTGCTCCAGCTCTTGGATAATGGTTGGAAGAGTGAGAATCCATCTCTGAGAGACTGCTTGCTAGGAATGGACACTTTTCACACTTCAAGGTGGCTACAGTTAAAGTGAAAGTTATCATAGTATTTAAATTTAAAAATAAATAAAGGATTGCATATAATTATTTGAATGTATTAAAGAGATTGTTTGGGCATAATTAAACAGCCAATTATAATTGTGATGGCATAACAGAAGGAAAGAGTTGATCTAATTAAAGTTGATGAACAAGTATACAGCCATATCTAGCTTTGTGCAACAGATAGGGTCGTGAAAATATCACACTAAGTGAGATTCATGCAAAACAGGGTCATAAACACATTTTCTCAATGAGGATAGATTATATGGAGGCAAAAACTAAAGTGTAACATTAATAAAAGTATGCAGTTAACCTGAAAAAACATTAAATGAATAAAAAATTCTGATAAGATGCTGCCCTCTCTGAAGCCTCCACCCAAGTGCAGCACATATTAAAAACCCAGCCCTGACATTAGTGATAAGTTTGGAACAAAGAAAACATTATTTTCATGAATATATTGAAACTAGTATAATGCCCATTGAAATATCAACGGAAGAATTATAGATATATAGATAGATTATTATTATTTTCATTTAAAATATTTAATATCCCACTTTCACATATGAAATATTTTGTCATATACAACATATCTAGCGCATATTCTGCTGTTGACAGGCTATCTTTAGTTAAACTTAACATAGTTGCCTCTCTTTCCCTCCCTTTCTCCCCCCTTTCATAGCCTCTCTTCCTCTCCCACCCTCTATCTCCTTCCCCCTCCTCATTTCTCCCCTCTCTCTTCTCCCCCTCTTTCCCCCTCCCCTCTCTACTTCCCTCTCGCTCCTCCCTCTACCTTTCTCCCCCCCACCCCTCTCTCGTATTAAAAGCACGCTTACACCCATAAGGATTGATACAACAATAGGATTTTGAGGTCTAACAATATAATTGATAGCCAAGGCAACATTCCGTTAAAATGGCAATATTTCCTCAAAATACGTGAATTAAACGTATAACATGAGCGATTTCGAATTGTATGCAGAAAAAGATGAACAGAATAAGAAACTTTGTAATTTTTTCTTCAAAATGGTTCAGATCCGAAGATCATAGGTTAATTCCTTCTAATTTTAATTTCCAAAACAATAAAAGCCTGCACATCAAAAAATTGATTTTTACATGTTACCTTAAGGAAAATGGAAATGTCTTCCTTGGAGCCAAACCCAGGACTTTTTTGGAATTTATTTTCATCATTACTTTAAAATATGTTAATCAAGCATCCTTGCCAAATTTCAGTCTTCTACCTATTCGGGAAGTTTGTTAAAACACTCTATATATCAGCCATCGTGAAAGCGTGACCGACCAACCAACAGACCTGGGCTATTATAGTATTAAATATTGAAAGTTTTTCTTTTAAAATGTTAAGGTAATACTTTGATTACTTAAAATAATTTCACTCCTTCGACATCAGGTTCTTGTCGGCTACCATCCACCCATCAGTGCCGGATGCAAACCTTCATATTTCTTCAATATCTTATCTTAATAAGCATGTTTAATATGCTGTAGAAAACTAAAAACTTCATTATGTTAAGATAATAATAGCCGTCGTCCATTGGTGGGTTGGTTGGTCACGCTATGCAAACGCTAATAACTCGAGAAATAATAATGATAGAAACTCGAAATTTGGTAGGGATGCATGATTAACACTTCTTCAGAGAATGACAAATTTAAATCGCGAAAAAAGTCCTTGGTTTGTCTCCAAGAGAGGCTTTTCCCATTACTTAACACGTAAAACGCGATTTTTCGACGTGCAGGCTTTTATTCATTTGGAAATTAAAATTAGAAGGAATTAATCTACGACCTTCGGAGTTGAACCATTTTGAAGAAAAAATTATAAAGTTTCTTATTCCGTTCGTCTTTTTTCGCCCACAGATCGAAATATTCCATGTTAAACGTTTAATTTGCATATTTTGTGGAGATCACGCCATTTTAACGTGATGTTGCTATGTCGACCATTATCATTGTTACACCTCAAATTACTATTATTGTATACATCCTTCTGGGAATAAGCGTACCTTGATTGCTTCAATACGAGTGAATACGAGAGAGAGAGAGAGGAAGGAAGGGGAGAGACTGGCGTGTTTTGCGGAAAATAAGTATATTAACGTAAATATAAAAAATTTTAAGTATCAACAGTGTCATTTTATAAAAATTGGAAATAGAAAGCATTCCTAAATTAAATTCTTTGTAAACCATACGTGCTTACGAATTTATATTGTTATTCCTCGAATTAATTTCATAACAATGGCCAAAGTTTGGAAACGAATATAAATTAAAATTAAAAGGCCATTTAAAACTGTTAACAGGCAATTTTCGAAGAAACAACAGTGGATAATTTTAATGAATTGATTTGTTTTTATAAAAGGAATTTTGGTGCTTATTTAATACAGAGTAAGTTCTAAGGCTTATAATCCATTTAAATCTAATAACAGTGGCTCTTATCGTTTAAAAAAAGAACTTTATTTATTCACTTTACAGAATGAATTAATTTTAGGCTAGCATTGCCTATTATAGAAGGAGTTACTTTGGAATTTACAGTATGTAAAGTGGAAGTTGTACTGAATTTACTGAAGTACATATATTTCAAAGCAAAAATCAATATAAAACTATTCTAACAGTTTCTACGATATACAGTTAGTTTATTTTTTTGTTAATATGGATCTCCAATACAAAAATCCATTCAATCGTCAAAGAAACAGTTTACAATGTTGAAATAAACTGATTTGTTTTTGTTCATATAGTATTCAAAGACATTATTCCGCTGATTGATTAATTAGTTAGTTTTTAATGTAAATATTTAAAGAGTTTTATTTTAAATATGTAATATATAATGACGGAGAACATTATTGAGGATTCGAGTAAGCTTTCTTTCTTCGTAAGTACAGAGTACAATTTTAAAACAATCGTAATGTTAAGTGCACGAAATTTAATTATTTTCCCTACATCATATATGTATACATATAATTATTTCCCGATCTTTGCACACCGACATTTATATGCAGCATTGACGAGAACAAGGTGGGAGAAGAATAACAGAATTTTATAGCCGAAAATAAAAACCAAAGGCATTTACTAAACGACAACAGAATATTCACTAGAAATGTAATATATGACGAAATATTTCATATGTAAAAGTGTGCTAATAATTATTTTAAATGCAAATATTAATAATCAATCTATCTATAATTCTTCCGTTGATATTTCAACGGGCATTACACTAGTGTTAAGATAAAAGCATATTTATTTCCTGCATGAATGAAGTCCAAAATAAATCTGTGAGGCAGTATTATTTAAGAAGTCACCTTTCTTTAGAAATAATAACCCCAAAATAAGCATTGATTGAGTGATAATAAAAACAGCATGCAAACCTGGAGATTTCTTTTATACCATGAGCATGCCACATCCTGACTCTAAAATCCACAAGCCTATAAAATGGAATTTCTGATACATTTATGTAGGGATATATAGTTTCATAGTTAGGCTGCCTCAATTGTCAGCTGCTTTTGTTTTTGAACAACTGGTAGGTGCGAGTCTGCTTGGCACTATAATGAATCTGTTTAAAACAGGGATGCACAAAACAAACTATGGCTGTGTATAGTTTGGTAAACATTTATGAATGATTAACTTATTATTTTCTGAAAGTAAACTACATAAAAGACAGTGAAAAGTGCTAAGAAATAACTGAATAAAAGGTTTACTCATTACAGCAATAATTTAATTTTAATGAAATACCTCTTACAATACCAGAAATATACAAGGCAGTGTTTTTCCAACTTTTTATATCACAAATGCCTCATGACCCAGTCAAAGGGCAGACAACACAGGGAAAAACATTTTCTGAATTGAATTTTCATTAACTCTCGATAAAAAGTAACTTATATCAGATGATTGTATTTACATTAAGAGCATTTAGTTCCCTGGCATTTTTGACACATTTCAGCTAGTTATGTATTGAGTGCTCAGATTTTCCTCATGAACTTTGTGGCCCATACTTTGAAAAACACACTGTCATAATGGATAGATTTTCAATAATCAATGGCATTAATTCTTTAAAAATTTCAAAAGATGTTTCTGTATTTTCTAAGTACTTACATTCGGACATTTCATTTGATGAGGGCTCTTCATCTACAGAAGTTGGTTGCTCAATAACTAATATATCTCCGCCATGCTTCAGACGACAATGTCTCTGTCAAGAATCAATGAACAATATTAGTGATGTCTGAATCCCAAAAACATTAAGATAACATAAATGACTACTACTCTATAAAATTTGAGCTTGACTTATACAATTTAGAAATTGTTGTTGTTCAAACAAGCAACATATCCAGCAATTTTGACAGTATTTTTATAGTGAATATAATTATACTTATCAGTAGTTTTATATAACGATGTTTATACTGGCTTAACAGACAATGAGGCTAAATTATACATTTTCACACATGAATTTAAAATGTAAACATTGTATCTCAGGTGGACAGGCTTCTTTTTCCACTTGGTTATTTGCCCTACTGGCAGTATATCATAAATTTGTGGGTTTTGTAAACATAAACATAACAGCCCTTCTACTAGCCGGGAATGAAGAGAAAGTTTTATTAACATTATCATAAAAATCATTATTTATAACAAGTTAGCTTGTGCTGTTACATTGCTATAACATCAGAATTTAATACTGGGTCTTCTACAATACAAGTAATCACAGTATTTTTTACACTTCAGAGCATATCAGTAATAATAACTGAAATTTAGACATATTCTAGCTTTATTTTATAATTATATTTTAGTGAATTTTTCTTGCATTAAAAAATATAATGTAACAAGTGTATCAAAGATTAGATGTTCTGGAATGCTCCTTTTTAAATAGCATAGGTAGCCTACATTCTAGGTGTGGGACTGCAATCAGCACATCATCCAATATGGCATCTCTTATGGTCTCAAACACGAAGGGTTTAAGGAATTTTACTGTATTATGTTTTTACTGAAAACAGTATTTTTTGCACCATTGTGTGATAATAACTTGCCTAATCAAGATATAATACAATAAAAAACCTTATAAAAGTAAAAACTTCAAAAAATATTTGGCTAAAAACAAAAATCAAACCATGACTCAAATTCCTTATGGAATTTACAGTTGTGATATAATCATTTTCTGACAAATATTGTTAAAAGAATTTTTAAATAAAAAATTTTCAAATTACTGTATTAGCCCGAATATAATGCAACCTCGAATATAACGAGACCCCATAAGGTTTTGAAAGTTTTTCAAGAAAATACTGGGGAAAAAACAAAACAAGAAAAACGTGAAATTTTTTTGTATATCACCTTAAAATAATTAATAAACAGATTAATAATATTATGTGCTGTAGTTACGGTAATCCTGCACTTATAATTGGGCTCTCGCCAATGTTTCACCTTTCCTGAGTCTTCTTCATTCACCCGAAAACATTATATAACGCATAATGATAATAACTGCAAAAGTTTTATGAGAATGTACCAACCTGAATGACATGTTTCCAATTGGATATGTGACCACAGTGGCCACAGCCATAAGGCTTTGACTCTGAGCTTTTAGCTCCTGTGACACTCTCGCCACCTGACACATCCATCGATTCGCTTCCATCCTCGGCACCTAATTTCCTCTCAGATTTCTCCAAATTCTGTGTGTTTGTCTGGTGGAGCGAGGAATGTTGCTGAGGTGGCTGCTGCTGCTGCTGTGTTGCATAGTGTTGCCTCACATGGGCCAAGATCAACTCTCGGCTTGCATCCCTGTGAAATAGTACAAATAAGTGTTGAAATGAGATTCTTGACTGATTATCAATATAGTAAATGGAAGAATTTTTCATATGTGTCTTCATTTTAATAAATGTTTATATATATATTTCAGTTAATAAGTTGGAATATTTTGAAGGAGCATACAGAAGGTTTCTAAGGTACTTTTCAATTTAAAAATATTTTGAGGACTGATTAGACCAATTATAAATGAAGAAGAATTTCCTTAAGGTGGATGTAAATGATAAACTATAAAATTGAGTTTGCTATGAGAGCAATGAAATTAATTCCTGTTATTAATTGCCTTTGAAAATGCAATTTTTTAATTGCCTAGTTAGGGGTTAAAACAAGAGAGGTAATTATTACAAGTTTGCTCATGTATTTTATCTCCAAACTTAATTATAAGCAATTTGTTTTTGTTCCTTACTCTAGGAGAAAGGTCACATGGAAATTTGTCTTTTCTCACTTCATTGATTAAAAAAAAAGAATCAATTGAGGTAAATTCATGGGTGGAATTCAATTGGTTATCCCATTAGCTCCTAAAGCCATAAAATACTTATGAAAGGCAATGTGTATTTCAGCTATACAGAACCTATTTTTTGTGAAATTTTTAAAACATATCATTGATGAATTGCCACTAATAACAATTACTTTGTAATAAATACATGCAAAAGTTTTCTATAGCTGTTAAAGCAATCCATCCAACTGATGAACTAGCTTCATACATTTTGCAGATATTCTCACATAGCAGACAGATAAGTTTTTTTTTAAAGAGGCCAAAAATTAACAAAAACTTAGTATTCACTTAAAGAGAGAAGAAAATGCTCCTCCAAATTTTTCTTTAAAAAGAGAAATGAGAATCATCTTTCAACAACCACTTCTCTCTGTCTTTTAATTTAATTCACTCTTGGAAAATTGTAAAATGTTTAAATTCCCCAATGTCCTCTTTCATACCTGTAGTTGCATTTCTTGCACTTCCAAAGTGTCCGCTTTGCACATCCTCCTCCCTTTCCTTCGCCCTCGCTGCCTCCCTGAGCTGATCCTGCCGTCCTCTTTACTCCTCTTGATCGAGTCTCCTCCATCTCCTCTCGCTGCTGCACTCCTGCAGTGGTTCTCCCACCGGGAGCAGATGCCGCCGCTCTCAGTGGAGGAGGTGGGCGAAGAAGAGGAGGAGGGCTAGACTCTTCCGATGGATTGGCTGGCTGCACAGGTGCTGGTGTCAGTCGAGGTGGTGCAGGCAGAATAACCAACAATGCTTTGCCCATCTTGTTGTTCTCTGCAGATCCAGGAGAGGGTGCTTGGGATGCAGGCTGCTGCGTCTGCATATCAGGGCCTGTTCCAGATTCTCCACCGATCATTTCATGAACCCTAACAAGAGTGAGATGACGGTTGTATTTGGAGTAATTGCGACGTCCTGTTTCGTCCGTCATAAGAACGCGAGGTCCTGCACCTTCCCCACCACCAGGAGGAGACCTATGAGCTTCATCCCATGCAGCACGAAGGCGAATGTGCTTGGTGATATCCCAGCGCCAGTTGGAGCGATAACCACAAGCAGAGCATTCAAAAGGTTTACGGTTGAGATGGCCAACTGCATGAACATGGAAGCGAGAAGCTGTAGTGGCCCAAAAAGAGCACTGGGGGCATTTGAATACCTGTTGAAATTATAAATTATTATTAGAGATTATAACATATATATTAAATATGAGATTCCATTAGAAACTATCGTGAGATTTAAAATCTATATTAGCCAGAATGCATAACTGGATGAGATATAAAGCATTTCTTAAAATTTCCAGATAAAAATAAATGATGGAATGAATAAAACAAACACACATTTACTGCAGAGTAAGAAAAAACTTACAAAATAAAAACTACTGCATCTTCAACATCTCACTATGATTTCTCAATATCTAATTATTTTAATTTTCTTCAATATAATTTACCAGTAAAATAATGATTTCACAGTACATTATACCAAATTATAATTTTAGTCATAAATAACTTGATAAATCAATATAATGATTCCCTCAGTTCAAACATACTTAAGCATTTTTAAAGAATTCTGCAAACAAAAGGTGAATAAAAAGTCACTTCTGAGACTGATACAAGGCCTTTTTTAATAACTTTTATATTAACCTCACTCGATATATATATATATATATATCTCCCCCTTCCAACTGCCTCAAAGTCAGCGGAAGGGTATAACCAGAGGCTAAAGGGCGAAGAACAGTGGTGTCCTCGGACACCGGTAGGTTCAACCATGCTGTGAAGTCATTCTGCAATATCTCCGGCCAAAGTGAAAGAGGTACTCACCAACCCGCTCTGGGCCAGCGTGGTGTTTTAAGGCCCACAATCCTCCCATGACATGTACACCCATAAAAAACGGCCCTCATTCTCTGGAGACTGGATTGCCTCTGACCGTGGCAGTGGTCAGGAACAAGGCATGAAGGCAGAGGGTGCTAAGAATCCCCGGAGGTTAAACGCCCACTACCACTCTTTCTCATCCTACCCAATTCCTTTAACCTCAACCTAACTACAGTAAAACTCGTTTATAATGATCACACCTAAAACGAAATCTCAGCTATAACGAAGAAATGTCTCGGTCCCTTGAACTTCTCCATAAGGGCATTGGTTAAATTTCTCGGATGTAACGAACACACATTTTACGAATTCTCGGCTGTAAAGAACAAATGTTTGGTTCCATGGCAAAAAAATGCCCCATATATAACGAAGTTTGGCGATCAGAGCGATAAGTAATGAATAGTTTCCGCCCGTTTACCGTGTACTTGTTCGTAGAGGTCCCCTTCCTCCATCTACCCATTCCATACGAATTTCCACGCTCCCTTTGTTTTGAAATTGATATTAAAAATGTGAAATGTTTATGTAAATTAATGACCATAATAATAATATTAATTGACCATTTAAAAAATCGTATGTAATAGAAGTCGAACATTTTACATGCCGCGAAGTTGGTAAGCATCTCTTTGCATATGTAAGTACGGCATTGAAGTCGACTCACTGCAAATACAGTAAAAGCTGTGTTATCCGGCTATCTTGGGGATTGTGGAAAGCCGATTAGGAGAAATATCCGGTTAGGGGAGCGATTTTCGATTTTGACATCACAAATTTAGCAATAACCAAACAAAACTGGGCTTATGTTAGGTTCACTATCGTACTCCCCACACATAACTATGCATGGGGTTTGCATTTTCCATTTTAATTCTTCCACACGTAGTTAGATATAGACATTATTTACCCATTCTTATTTAATACGTTGCTACGCTTACGTGCAAAACAAAAAGACTATTGAGAAGTTTAGGGCGTCCGGGAAGTTTGGGGATTACGGCAGTGAACCTGTTCCCAAAATTGAATTTATTGGTTTATATCTTTCTTATTTATCTTTATTTACTCTATTAGAAAAGGACAAAATTATTTAATTCTTCTGAACATTTCTGTGAAAACCAGTCATATAATATTTTATCCAGTTCCTCTATTTTTGGCTTATGAAGCGTATGATGTTTATTAATTGATGAATATGACACAGATTTCATTAATTTAGCCTTATGAGCCTTGATATCGTAGAGCTTGGAAGATCCGATGTTGAATTATTTTGCTATGGCTGCTCTATTTTTTCCTTTTTCAATTCGTTTGATCAGCTCCAGCTTTTGTGTTAGCGTTAAACCAACCTTTTTTCTCCTGTTCCTTGCTTTTAGGTATTTATTTTGATGCCATATTCAATGGATGAGTAATTTTTTAAAATAATAAAAAGGGATAAAACTGGAAATTGTAGAAGTAGGCCAAAACATCTAGACAATGCATATGGCTTAAGTAAACAAAAACACCATGCTCACTCGGGGCCCCAGAAGTATATGGAGTAAATACCTAATATATATATATAATATTTTAAGAAATTTTAAAGTCGAAGTTGTGTTATTACACAAATACAATTCATACAAAAATTCATAAAAAAAAGAAAAAAAATGAATTGTATTTGTGTAATTGCCGGTGTCTAAGGGTGGCTGGTTTCTAAATAGCCGGATAGCACAGCTTTTACTGTATGTGTATACGTGTTATATGGGATATATAGGCCAAAAACCATGTTTCTCGTATATAACGTAGTCACGCTTATAACGAAGCAATGAGTCGGTCCCCTCAAATACGTATTAAACGAGTTTTACTGTACCTTTAACTGCCGGACTTTGTCCAGTAAAGATAAACTTCAAGAGCTCCAACAACAACTGGAGAAGATCAAGTAGGACATTTTAGGGCTTAGTGAGGTGAGAAGAAAAGGTGAAGGCCTATTGGAGTTGAAGAGTGGATATATTTTTTACTACAGGGGAACTGACACAGGAAGAACAGGAGGAGTTGCATTCATCAACAAAAAATTGAAGAATAATATCATGGAAATGGAAAGTTCATCCGAGCGGGCAGCTAGACTAGTGCTTCAAATAAATAAAAGATATCAACATCAAATAGTCCAAGTTTATGCGCCAACGTCATCATACTCGGATGAGGAAGTGGAAGATTTCTACCAAGAAATTGAAGAACTGCACGACAAAGGAAGCTGCCATCTAAAAGTGGTCATGGGTGATTTCAATGCCAAGGTAGGAGAACAAAAGGAAGACGACAGCGCAGTTGGAAAATGGGGCTATGGAGACAGAAATGAATGAGGGGACCAACTTGTAGACTTTGCTGAATGTACTAGTCTATATATAATGAACACTTTCTTCAAAAACAGTCCCAATAGAAAATGGACCTGGAAAGGACCCAATGGTACCAAAAACGAAATTTACTACATACTAGTCAATAAGAAGCAATTGGCTGAAGACTGTTCCATCCTCAACCAGTTTAAAACTGTAAGCGACGTCGCTTGGTAAGATGCAGAATAAAATTCAACTCAAAGTTAGAAAGACAGAAGCTTATAAAGAAGCCTAAGTCTATTATCAACATGCAGGTGCTAAAAGAATGAAAAGAAGAATGTCAGCTCCAACTGAAAAATCGATTCAGTGCACTGGAAGACCAAGAAGTTGAATCTCAATTTATAGAGATACTCAAGGAAACTGCTGAAGAAATAGGCAGAACAGTTAAAACAAAGCCAGAGAAAAAGTTGACGGAAAAAACAAGACTGCTGATGGAAAAAAGAAGGAAAATGATAATTACTAAAGATCCTAAAGAAATGATCCATTTTGCAGAACTAAACAAAACTACAAGGAAGTGCATCAAGGATGATGTGAAAAAATATAATTATGAGCTAATCAAAAAAACCACAGAAAACAATAGAAGTTACAAGCAAATGAAGCAACATCTCTCGATCGGAAAGAGACAGCTGGTGGTCTTGATGCTAGAAGACGGCTCCATAACCCATAGTAGGAAACTAATACTGAAATGGGTACAAGAATTTTACACCAAGCTCTATGAGGATCCTCTAGGAAATGATGATGGAAACATGCCCACCGAAGACGTCCCAGATATCCTTCCAGAAGAGGTGAGAGACGCAATCAGAAGTATGAAGAATGGAAAAGCATCTGGAATGGATGGTATCACAGCGGAAGTATTCAAAGCAATGGGTAATCATACAGAAACAATTCTCTATAAGATTTTTAATTCCTGTCTGAGGAAGAAAAAGATACCAGAAACATGGAACCATGCATGTATTATCCTTCTGCACAAGAAAGGTTCCAAAGAAGACTTGATAACTACAGACCGATCAGCCTACTCCCAACAGTCTACAAAATATTCACCAAAATACTCACTATGCACCTTCAAAACCATCTTGATTCTGCCCAACCCAGAGAGCAAGCTGGATTTCACAGTGGGTATAGCACGATTGACCACATCCAAGTCGTGAGAGAGGTAATCAGTCGGACTAACGAGTATGAATTACCACTATGTATGTGCTTTATCGACTATGAGAAAGCATTCGACTCTGTCCAAACTTCGTCGGTGTTACGTGCACTAAAGAAACAAGGAGTAGAAGAAACGTACATAACCTTGATCAAGAATATCTATCAGGGAGAGTAATTTACGTTCTGGGGGGCTGAGGTCATGCATTGATAGGTTAACTAAGTCCTCTAGGTCTGGGTTGTGTCGAGAGTGGGGAGGCATATTTGAGCGATGTTTGAGTATGGGGTCACCGCACCTCAGTTTGGGTTTTGTTATGCATAGAGGGGGAGGAGTGGGAAGTCGGAAAAGATCGGCTAGGCTGGGCTTCTGTCCGAGCAGGGGTGGCAGAGGGCGTGGTTTATTACCCTGGTCGGGAGAGGTAAAGGGTAGCGGGAGACCCATCTGGAAGTGCTTGATGCAGAGGGTGGAAAGTTTCCTCATGGCTTTCTTTTTGTGAGGCAGCGTCTTTATGCACACTTAGAACGTGTTCCCGTGAGGCCGGAGTTGATTTTTTGATTTTGTCTTCCGGGGATATGGCGGTATTCTGATGAAAGATAGCAAGGGATTCATATTCCTGGAGAACAGACCAGGTGAGGGAAATGGAAAAATTGTGCTGAAGGGCGGCAATTTGTCCTCAAGTATTCATACGGTTAACACCAACTACTCAGATTCCACTTGCATCAATTAATACCTTATTGATTACAACAATTCTAAGCACTTTTATCGCAAGATTAGTAATACTTTGGATAGTCACACAGCTTATGGGATTGTTGACTGTCTAATTTTAATTTTATAACCTGAGAACAGTTGCCTTTTTGAAATAATGAAATTTTATGGCTACCTCGCGAATACCTGAACTCGCGAATGTAAAACTCGCGGATGTTGAGGGGCTGGTGTATACCCAGTGATCGCGATCAATCTCTACGATGGAGAAATTCAATAAAATATCACAAATGTGTACCCCGAGCACCTTTTCCCCCAAAATGTTGGTCATAAATGAAGATTTATGACCAAGTTTTAAAAATTACAAGTTTCGATAGTAAATTTACTGCAACACGCATGTACATTCATACTCGCAAAAGACAAAGAATTCTACAAAGTTATGCATATCTACATGACCAAGAAATGTTTAGGATTTAAATGCGCTGTTTATACTGCCATTGGTGCATCTTCAACATTGAGATGATGTAATATTATTATAATATTAAAGCTGTACCTTTTAATTGAGTTTTAAGTTTATTATTATTACTCAAGAAAAGCAGTTCTGTCATTAAAAATTTAGTATCAGTTTCTACCTACACTTTTTGCTGGAATAAGTTGGTATCTGGTATCTCTATTCGCCATATTCATCGTGAGCCGCTGATGCTCCTTTTACCCGGGAGAGAACCATAGTTCCTTCTAATTTTTTTCATCCATGGGTGGAATGAATATCGCTATGCGCGTCGACATGACGATAGTGCGCGGATATGCACTGGGGTTGACGCGGTCCTGTTCCGCTATATTCTAAAATACACACAATTGTGCATGCTTGAAAAATTTAGTGCTTGGAACTTCAAAAATTGCTGCATGGCCGCGCAGTCACGCAGCTTAGAGGGAACCATGGAGAGAACACACCTATGGAGAATCCCCACATTTTTGATTTTTTCTAATTTTCTGCCACCGTAGACATTAAAGTACGAATTTATTTTTTTCTCCTCGAACTGCTCGAAAAATAGGGGTGCACGTGGTACACGAGGACGCGGATTACGTCAGTACATACAGTATTAAAATTAATTATTATAAATCTTCCAAAATACCGTATTTACTCATATAACCTGTGCACTCATGTACCCTGCACACTCCTATTTTTGGGCCGGTTCGGAGGGAAAAAATTAATTTGAGCCAGAATAAGTTTCTTTTAAGTCACCGATTCCCACTCCCTGAAACAAGTTCCGTTCAAGTTAAGAATTTTCTCCCTTCTATGTGATGCAATTTATTGGATGATCTCTTTATGACGATACTAGCAGAAATTTCCTCGCCGATAGTCCTCTTTTGTTAACCCCTTATATGTTTTTGACGTAATATTACGCACCGATGTGGAACTTCACAAACTATTTGTTCATCTATGAATGGGAACTTCCCTACGCAGATGGGGAGTTATTTTGCTTATCGTCTCAAGAGTAAATATTGGAAGGTTAGGAACAAACGAGTCCAAACACTTGAGATGTGAATTTCCTTCTTCCTTATGAACGATGAAATCTTTCATTCACAACAAAATTTCACCACTCCTAATTCCTTGAAGTGGATGAGGGAAAAGGCCAAACTTGAACCTACCTATTCTCAAGCCGGCAAACCCTCAGTAGTCACTGAACTATAGTTATCCTTTAGTCGGCATATTCTTTCCGCCTACTTTTGCGAGTTTTTGCCTGCAACTTACACGTTTGCTTGGTCGCATAAATACGCGTATACTTCGTAGAATTTGACATCTTTTATGAATATAAATGTAGACGCAAGCATATTGCAGAGAATTTACTATCGATACAATTTATATAACCTGTTCAGAAATCCACATGTAAGACACACACCCCCTTTTTTCCCCAGCATTTCGGGAAAAAATGTGCGTGGGATGCACGAGTAAATATGGTAAATGCCATAAAATGTAAATACTGGAACAGCTGATTCAAAATAGCAATCACCTCCACCGAAAGATCAACGGTCTTCTTAAATATCAGTGTTATTCATTTTTAATTTAAGGTTCACATTTTTATGTTCAGCGTATAAGTTGACCCTAAGTTTTAGGAAAATTTTTTTCGACTTCAAAGGTCGACTTATATGCCGGAATATATGGTAGTTTTAAAATTTTATCAAATTACAAAAAGTCCTTATTGCTCCAAAAATTTCGATCATAGGAGAAAATCGCATTTTTGATTCCTGTCCAGAATGTGTCAAACTGCCTTGCTCAAAACTTTTCTGCTATGCATTCACACACTTCATCAATACAGCAATATTATCAGAGAGAGCTTCCAGTGTGCAGCATTGCCAAAAGATTTTAGCAAAAATTAAAAGCTGAATGAAACTTTCTCGCAGCAAAATAAATCCAGAAACTGAGTAATACACATCAGAAATTAGAGATTTGTTCATTGTCTTTTGTCTTGATGGAATTATCAATGATAAGTAATATGGACTGATAATAAATGCTTAATGATAAATAGGATGTCTTGCCAAACCAACCTTTTTCAAAGTAACCTTGCCACCTGGATTGACAGCAGTCAAATCAGCTTCACCACGACCTGTAATCGCTCCGATGCCTGGAGCAGTTTCAACCCCAACCAAGCCATCACCATCCTCCCCATAGCTAGCAGAACCATCTTCCCCACTCTGTAGGCCCCCTCCTTCTCCATCAGAAGCAGACGAAGCCTGAGGGGGTTGTCCCCCATTGCCAGTTGCCCCTTCTCCTGGCTGCGCACAGCTGTTCCAAACAAAAACCTTGTTTTCCATCGGATGAGGTTCCTCCTCTTCTCCATCCTCACCCTCTTCGTTCATTTCCTTCGGTTCGCACTTGGCGGCCTTCATCTTATCTTCTTCTTCCTCTTCCTCCCCTTCCTCTTCCTCCTCTACTCCTCCCTTTCCTTCTTCCTCCTTGACGGAATTCAAGCAGGACTGAAGATGCACCATGAGGTCGGCACTCGTCTTGCACCTCTGGCGACAGTGTTGGCAGCGAGTGGAGGATAACGCCACCAGAGAATTTCCACCGGTCACTTTTCTCTTCTTGCCTCCAGAACTCTCTTCCAATTGCATCCCTTCTGGAGTGTTGTCATGCAGCTTTTGATGACGTGCCTTCTCCGAGAGGCACTTGGATTCATGACCACATATCTCGCACACGAGACCATCACCTGCACTGACCAACAATCTTTCCTTTAGACGGTCAAAAAATGAAGCACCTGTCTTTCGGCTGGGAATAGATGTTGAGATGCCAATGGCAGAAGAATCTGAAGCCAGGGAGTCTATTACAGTGCTTGCTTCACCTGCTTCTTCTGGCAAATTAGACACAGAGTTTTTGGGAGGTGTGCTTGGAGCAGACTTGGCATCTGCTTCATCGGGTAGATCTCCAATGAGCGAGGCAAAATCTTTCAATGCACTGTTTCGAGATGACTCTGCATTGATGAGAGCATTCATGTCTTTATCACTCATGGTGACCTCGACCTCTGATCCAGGAGCCTCTTCTCCAGTGGATCTGCACTTCAAATTAGGAATCCTGAGGATGGGAAGTGAGGAAGTATTCCCTGCTGGGGATGCTGATGGCACACCCTTCCCCTGAATGGGTATAAGATTTGGCACCGGACGAGGACATCTCTTGCTTCCTCCCCCACCTGCACCAGACTTGCCCAAAGGCTTTGGATGATCTATTCCATGTGCTTTGCTTTCATGACGTAATATTTCTCCTTCCCAAACAGCCTTGAAGCTGCAGTAGTTGCATTTGAGATTCTTAATGTAAACATTGCCATTTTTCTGAATAATGTCATCCGGATGGATAAAATCAGTACGGAAATTATGTCTCTCGTTCTGTTCTTGAGCAGCACTGGGTCCTCTCAACTTCTTTATGGTCACCTTAAGCTTAGAGGGTGGGACAGCAGGTGGAACTCCTCTGCCTTGGTCTTCATGTGACTGATGGAGAGGCGGTTGAACACTGTCCACCGACATCCTCTCATAATTTCCACCCTAAAGACAATAATTCATAATTAATTTCATTTTTATTAACATCTTATTTGCTTATACTAAATTAACAAGAATAATTTTACCAATGAAAATAGCTTGAGAAATAAATTTCTGCAGTGAACACCATTAGTAGCTCTTGATTGGTTTTAAGTTATCCTAACTAATTATTGCTTCACTAAATATAAATGAAGATAAAAATACTGTGTCTGTAAAGCATAAAGTAATTGGTAATTCTGGAAAATTAATTACTTTCTGTGTTAATGAGGTGAGAACCTCCAACTATATAGACAGTTTGCACAGAGTGGTGGACAACAATTCAATTCATTGTCTGCGAGTAAACAAAAAAAACTCAAGAATATATAATTTGATAATTTTAAAGAATAAACAATAGAATATACATGTAAAAAATGTCAGTATCCCAAACAATCCCTTATTTGCTTCAACTAGTATATTTATTTCTTCTAAAAGTTTTAATGGAAATGTATGAAAGCATCATTCCTATTTATTTATTTTTCATGGCATGATGCACTCAATTTAAAGGCATTTTTTAAAAAATAGTGAGCAGTGTAATGTCACCTAACAATGCAAATTTTACAAGTTGCTGAATGAATCCACCTGTATGTTAACAATTAATTAAAACATTTTCTGTAAGACAGAATAAACACTATGCAAAGAGGCATTCGATAAGCAGTAGATGCAAATCAAAATATTTTTTGGTAACAAAAGGAATTGGCAATGCAGGGAAAAATGAAATATGTTTACTAAATTGACTGAAGTTTTCTAGAAATGCAAACATATAGTTTGCATAATGACATAAATATTGGCTTTACGAGTAATTACTTAGGAGTATAAATTTAGACTTATATAGCCATCTCATTCCTGTTCAACACTGCCAGGCAATACTACGAATGTGCAGCAGCGTGAATGTATCAGAAATTTGAAAAGCACCTGAAAGTAATTTTCCTCTCTCTCCATACGTAGCAGCTCCATCTCCTCACTGTCTATTGTGGCTCCTGTGGACATTGCAGCTGCCTCCGCATCTGCAGAATCACTTGCACCTACCTTGTTTCTTCGGCGAGCTGCACGTGCTTGAACCTTTAAATAGATAAGAGAAATGATCAATTTTTTACCCAGGATGAAGAATTAGTCAGCCACTTTTGTTAAAAAACTGAGTGAAATGAACTGCAGATGTATGGAAGCAGTGCAAGTATGAAATGCAAATTTTTTTACTAAGATTAACTTCAAATAACTATCCGCAGTTACACGCATGATTAATTTTTAAAAACTGAATAATTTTCAAAATGAAAAATACTTTGCGTCGCTTTTCACATAGAAAACGTATAGGTAAACAAAATTTTTATATGGTGCTGTGGATAACAAATAATTGACGTGAGATCAAAATTACGATTAGTGGCACTGGCCTCACTGTCAATATCCATTATATGAAAAAATGTTTTGTACAAAACTTGTAGAAAATTACATTTTCTACAATTTTAGGAAAAGGTGCTAAGTATGGGAGGTAAGGTTAATTTAGAATTGTAAACTTAAAATTCTTTATAAATTTAGTAATATAATCATATGACAAAATAATCTATCCAATAGTCAACTGAGAAATTTTTACTTTCTATATATAGGTGAGCCCCACTTAACACGGGGGATACATTCCTGAGTTCTCCGCATTAAGCGAAAATCCGCGTTCGCCAGGGCACCATAACCTTTAGGCGCCCAGAGGGAAATAGCTTCCCAAATGGTGTTTTTGGACCCGCATTCAATGTAAAACATATTTCTATCAGACTTTTAGAACGTAATTTATTAAACAAACTATAAAATTACCTAGTAAACAGTAAGACAAAAAAGCTTTATAGCGGTAAATGTACATAATTACAAAATATTTCTCAGAACACCTACGAAGTTTTATTTAAAAAAGAGTCCAGGGTCGACTGCTTAGCTATTTTTCACTTATTACATAAAACTTGCCGGTAGCATTCAAATAGTCCGTCGCAGCCCGTTTCACGGCACTCACTCGTGTGAAGTCATTGTGCTCCTCCAACAAAGTCATGCACTGATCGACGATGCTCTTGCAGTTCTGCTTATAGATCAAACCCATAGTAGTGCATGTTGGGTTTTCTGCTCGCTCGAGCCTGTTGTTAATTTTTCTCAGAATTTGCGAGCCAGTTGTTGAATTTTTAGAAAATATGAAAATTTATTGATTTTGTCCTTTCAAGTACATTTTGCCCTATCTGACATTCAATTACCAGCAGTGTATGAAATGGAATATATTACAAACAAGACACTTGTTAAGCTAGCGGAACGATATTAGTAAACTAGAGCGATATGGTGCCCCTGGCATATAGGCCTCCTGCCACAGTTATCCAAATTTCCTAAACTCCCCTTTTTTTAGAGCCGATTCTTAATTTTTTTCCAGCTCATCACTGATTATATATTACTAGCAGAAGTGCCCGTTGAATTTCAACGGGTTTAATGAATGTAAATTTTCGTCAATGCAACATGTAAAAATCACAAGAATAAAATTGTGCACTGTTTAACCATAGAATGTTTATTTATTATAAGTCTGTTTTAATTAATTAACTAAAATCTCACAAAAATTCCTTGTGAATAAAATAGTACCTTTCCTTCTACTAAAATAGCCACTGTTATTAGTTTTAAATTGATTATAGCATTAGGATTTCAATTTCATTAAATAAGCAGAATTCCGGTTCAAAAAAATTGGTCCAATCTTCAGTTGCCTCTGATAATACTTTAAATAGATTTTGGAATATAATATATGTATCTCAATATTGTTTATCGTCTGCTCAGCACTCTTGCCTTCTCATTTTCCGAAACAACCACTTCCACCAGTTTTAAATGGATTTCAAACTTAGTTAGAAGAGAACTTGATTCAATTCAGTTAAAATAACCACATAACAAACTTCTTATTCCAAAGAAAATCCTTTTATAATATGCAATGTTAACCTAGAATTCATTCATTCTGAAAAGTGAATAAAAGTACCATGTAAATATATTTCTTTCAACTAAAATAGCCACTCTTAACAGATTTTAATGGATTAATGCATTAGCATTTTAATTTCATGTAATAAGCAGAATTCTGGTAACAAAAAAAATTGTTCAATCTTCAATTGCCTCAGATAATACTTTAAATAGATTTTGGAATAAAATGTACCTTAATATCGTTTAGCGTCCGCTCACCACTCTGGACTTCTCAGTTTCTGAAACAACAACTTTCAATAGTTTTAAATTGATTTTTGCTTTGAAATATATGTACTTGAGTAAATTCAGTACAACTTCCACTTTACATACTGTAAATTCCAAAGTAACTCCTTCTATAATAGGCAATGCTAGCCTAAAATTAATTCATTCTGTAAAGTGAATATATAAAGTTCTTTTTTTAAACGATAAGAGCCACTGTTATTAGATTTAAATGGATTATAAGCCTTAGAACTTACTCTGTATTAAATAAGCACCAAAATTCCTTTTATAAAAACAAATCAATTCATTAAAATTATCCACTGTTGTTTCTTCGAAAATTGCCTGTTAACAGTTTTAAATGGCCTTTTAATTTTAATTTATATTCGTTTCCAAACTTTGGCCATTGTTATGAAATTAATTCGAGGAATAACAATATAAATTCGTAAGCACGTATGGTTTACAAAGAATTTAATTTAGGAATGCTTTCTATTTCCAATTTTTATAAAATGACACTGTTGATACTTAAAATTTTTTATATTTACGTTAATATACTTATTTTCTGCAAAACACGCCAGTCTCTCCCCTTCCTTCCTCTCTCTCTCTCTCTCTCTCGTATTCACTCGTATTGAAGCACTCAAGGTACGCTTATTCCCAGAAGGATGTATACAATAATAGTAATTTGAGGTGTAACAATGATAATGGTCGACATAGCAACATCACGTTAAAATGGCGTGATCTCCACAAAATATGCAAATTAAACGTTTAACATGGAATATTTCGATCTGTGGGCGAAAAAAGACGAACGGAATAAGAAACTTTATAATTTTTTCTTCAAAATGGTTCAACTCCGAAGGTCGTAGATTAATTCCTTCTAATTTTAATTTCCAAATGAATAAAAGCCTGCACGTTGAAAAATCGCGTTTTACGTGTTAAGTAATGGGAAAAGCCTCTCTTGGAGACAAACCAAGGACTTTTTTTGCGATTTAAATTTGTCATTCTCTGAAGAAGTGTTAATCACGCATCCCTACCAAATTTCGAGTTTCTATCATTATTATTTCTCGAGTTATTAGCGTTTGCATAGCGTGACCAACCAACCAACGGACGACAGCTATTATTATATAAAATTATACCTTATATGCATTCAAACATTAAAATCCCTCCACGCGTACCACATTTTTTCATATGTAGATCAAAATTACATAATTTTTTGTGCAGCATTATTGTTTTATTATTATTTATAATGACATGTTAATCTATATCTACAGTCCACCCTGCAAGCCACCGCAATGGTGTGTGGCAGGGGGTGCAATAGCACCAAGGGAAAGCGCATAATAATGAATAATATCACTCTACGTCGGCTCATTTCTTATCGTAACTTCTCGTCTGCTCAGCTATCGTTCTAGGGAAAAACGGTAAATTAACATAGTAATCAAGTAATTGTCGAAAATTATAGATTTAAAAAATATAAATCATCAAAAACATTCTTTACGATCCAATGATGCCAAAAAAACATGAAGCATGAATCATATTTCTATTTCTGTTTTTCAAATGTTTTCCGCCTTAGGAGATATATTTTTTGTGATAGACTCATGAAATTTACGGAAAAAAAGAGTGGAATTGGCCAGCAGACGATGCAATATTATGCAACACTGCAGAAATATCACCATATTTGGATACTTTATGAAATTGGATTAGTGCGAAATTTAAAAAATCATAAGATATTATACTGTGGTCGCACTGTACACAAGATATCTATATTTTTAAAAAATTTTAATTTGAAATAAAATCCGCGTTATAACGAATCCGCATTGGCTGGGGCTGCATTAAGCGGGGCTCACCTGTATAACCATTTGCTCAGAATCTTAATTAGAAAATTTTGACAACATCCCCTGTCATCCACCGATTTCTCCAAAAAAATTCTTTGGCAGTATAATAAATGGCAACATAGATCACAGACACCCTGCAAATTTCAGTCTTATATCTCTTATCATTCACTAGCTATTTCGATTTAATTACTTACATAGATGGACAAAGAGGGCAAAAACAAGAAGTGTTTATAAAATAAAACATGCTAAAACGGCAAGTGTAGCTTTCAGGAATGTCACAGAGAAATTTGCATCTTTTATATGATAATAGCATTGCATCTTTTATACGATAATAGCAATCTTGAGAAAAAATTCAGAAATCCTTTCTTCAAACTTATAAATGACTAACACTGTCAATTTTCAAAATAAAATAAGGTGATATGCAACAGCCATTGAACAGATGAAATATAAAATATATAAATTGGAATTTTTTCATCTAAATATCCTCAGTAAAGACAAAGACAGTCGGCCAAATTCACCTCTGGTGTATAAGCCAGCATCAACACCATAAAGTTTGGAAATATTAGACTGTAGTTGCATTGAAATATAAATATTATGCAATTGCTTGAATTCTTACTAATAAATAAGCACAAAATTATATGAAGGGTGTGAGAAAAAGGGAGAAAGTAGTAGGCATCACAATGATGTTTCTAGGTGCCTAGACAGTCTGAAAGACAGTGTTCTCAAGCTATGCAAATGACCAATACAATCAAATCAACTCAGACAAGGAAAAGAATGCATTTGTTCATTTACTCACAATTTCAAAGAAACCATTTAATGAATTGATTCCAAAAATATCAATTTGCTTCAGAAACAAAAGGATGGAATAAAGAGTATTACTCTACGTTCTACTAAACTTATGCTAAAATTGAGAGTAGGATTAAACAGTACACTTGGATACGATGAGCATAACTGCCTAAGTAAATACTTTCACAGAAGGACCCATTTTACATCATCTTGATTGCTATGAAACAGCAAAAGAAAGAAAGTAGAAGAGATGTTGTGGTGGCACTGCATCCCAACCATGTTCCAAATGGTTAAGCATGAATCCTGGCCACAGCGAATAAGATTCTAAATATTAAAGCATGAATTGCGACCAGAACAAATGAGATTCCATCTTATTATGTGGCTACAGTGCAACTTATTCGAGTTACTACTTGATAGCCTCCAAAAATTTATGCTGGGGAAGAGCGCAGGGCATGAGGAGAAACTCACACAGTGTGAATTGAGCTCTAGTGCAATGTCATCTACAGTGTAAGCAGCTCAACCACTCCACTCCACCATTGTTTGACTCAGCATGCCATGGCTGCCAGAGGCACCAACAGCCACCTTCCCATTCCGCCATTATTAGGCAACTATCGTGTAACATTTAAAAAATCACACAATAGTAACAAAAATGTGTCCATCAGAATATACCACACTAATTCTGTGACATCTTCAACTACATCCAATAAACAAATATGGGTGCAATTTTTGGAATGGATCCAACAAAAGCAGATGCTAACATAAAGTTTTGTTTAATGGTATTTATAAAAGTAGGATTTTTCGCATAAGGATTTCCAGAGGATACCAGAATATTATGTTAAATCATCCGACCTGCTAATGTAATATTTTTTCTGTTGTAATAATTGTAAATTTGAAATAATTTCATGTGTTTTATATACTAATAAGATAGAAAATGCCTAAGGAATAGGACAAGCAAGAAAGAAAATGACTCATAGTCAGAATACACCTAACAAGCACCTTGGAGTGTAAACTAACCATAAAGATTCACAATATCTTAAAGATGAAAATTATTTTTCAATAGTGGAGTCATAAATAAAATTTTGGTACTTAATACCATAATTTTTTTGATTACTATAAAACTATGGCTCAAACAGTCAACTATAGACTAGACAAATTGAGTTTATAACTCAGATCATACAGGTTATTACTTTCATATTATGCTACTTTGCATAAGAAACAATCTATGAAGTGTTCAAGTGGTTATACATGAGAGATTTATATCATGTCAAAAACAACTTGGGTGACTTCAATGCAAGAAATGAATAAAGGCAGACAGACAGCTATCAACATTGGATTGCATGATGGGAAAAAGATGAAAAAGATAATAAACACTGATAGCACCATCAGCTATTGAGCTGAAGAAGTACAAAGAAGCAGAAGATCCATTGGTAGCATTTTGATGAAAGCTATGCATGATTACATTAACAGCAATGAAGATTATCTAATATTGGCAAAAGAGAGAAATAAAATTAAAGAAATCAAAGACGACATTATTTTCTAAGACATCAGCACAACTATTATAATGAACCAAAGCAACTGAGTGAAGCATATAGTGATTCAAAGGTTAGATTGAATGACAAAAGTGCATAACTGTTTTAGAAGGTTAACCACAAACTCCATTATAACAATAACATGGCTAAATAACAAAAGACACACATTTAACTACAAAGAAAGCAAAATATTTGTTAACCCTTAGCAGCGAGAAAAGAATACAGCTGAGGAATGAGCTTCCAACTTTCAGAAAAACTGCATTCAAGAAAAGTATCAGGCAAAGAGAAAGTTTCGCGAAACACTTCAAACTAACATGAGAGAATAAATAACATAACTTTGCAATGCCATTCGATATAATGTCAATGAAATAAACACATGAGCAACTTAAGTAATAGGTCAATGTATCAATGTGTTACAGTTTTACCACACAGGTTTTTATGAATTTACTAATTACTCAGTAATAAGGGAAGCTAAATTAAGCCCACCCCACAAGAGTATGCTGAATTCCTACAGCGATTCAAATGGAGAATATTCTAATTCTAGTTGTACCCAATTAAATCTCTTTCTTGAGAAATTTTATGATATTACAAACATATGCAGAGAAGACAGATTGGAATAAGTACTTAACAATTGGTAAACAACAGTGGGAAATTCAAGAATAAGCACTTCGATATAAGAATTGCAAAAGTCCTTATCTTAGGTATCTTCAATAGTAATTACAAGATTATGAAAAACCACACATTTCAGCTACAATGTGGCCGTCTACAGTGATGATTCACCAAAAGTAGATTCTAAAACTGAAGTGCTTATTCTTGAATGTTTTCAGCCACAATATGAGCTCAATAAATCTCTTGTGAATTAACAGTGAAAAAGCAAAAATATTAACTCCATCATAACCAAAAAGAAAAATTGTCAACGAAGAGCAACATCATTATAAGTCCATAGAACTCTCCAAATACATTTATAAAATTTAAAGCGTATAAGATGGGAACCAAAACTAGTCTGAATACTTGAAGTTTATTTTAAAAATATTTTCTGTGACAAGTACAACAAGGATGGAAAATGGCAACCAACTGGATGCTAAAACAGTTCCACTGAAAGGACACCCAATGTAAACAATCCTGTCTACAATGGAGCAAATTATAATTAAACCACCAAGAGACAATGGAAGGGATATAATGAGTCAAAACTAAGAAGATATGAAACTCTAACACGAATAAGTGAAGACATGACAATGGACATAATGCACTGGACAAAACAATGACCAAAGGAAATTCTAGACAATCCTAGTTAGGCAACAAAAATAAAGGACCAAACAGGAGATAGTCAGAAAACCTTTTAAATATTGCTGAATTTGAAAGAGATGCAGTGAAGTTTTCAATTAAATCATCATACAGCATTCATCAATGGATAAACCCAGACAAAATGATGACAATACACTTAGTTGTGCAAACATATACATGTATGCATTTTCGTCAGTGTATGGAGCTAAATGGTAGGCATAAGTACAATAACGAAAAACTGCCAACATCATTTAAAAACGAGGATTTGTGGCACAAATTAATGTGTAACTTATCTAAAAACGTATTTTAAACAGCCATAGTGTAAATTATCAGGCTTTCTCTTTAAGATGAAAAATGCTCGCAAGGCTTCTGATTTAAATGCCAGTTAAACTCATCCTATAGGTATATAAATAGAATACAGAATAATCAGTTTGGCAAGGCTTAAACTTGCAACAAGGCATACCGTTTTCATGTTTAACGAAAGCTAGTATGGTTTATCTACAAGTGCTTTCAGCAAACAACGAATTTAATTGTGACATTACCACAAATAACATGAAATCTAATGTAGGCGAATTATTTTGTCGGTTTTGACAAGTTTTAAGATAAACTTTGTCTTAGCTCGAGTATACAAAGTACGAAAACGAACCTAATTTTGTCGTTTAACCCCATTATAGTTACCTTAATATATTTATATGAAAATAGAGAAATTTGCTATCGATATGAAAACAACGGTTCGAACTAGTTTATCTTTAATTTATAGCGTCCGCCACCACAAGTATGTTGTTTGTGATGCACCTATTGGAAATTATCGCACTTTTAACGAACAATAACATTAAGAATATAAGAAAGGCATCAAAACACGAAAATAAATAAACGAAAAAACAGAAACGAGAAATTCGATGATCCGTCTGAACTTTTAAAGACGGGACTGAAAATAGAGCGGAGTAAACATCACCTTTTCGAAGTATAACCGCCGCAGTAGCACAGACAAACGGCGGTTTCCCGCGCTCGTAATAGAGACGAGCAATGCTCACCTGCTCGGGAGAAAGATGGTGGTTCTGAACGTGCACGGTCAGCGACTGCTTAATGTCGGCAGAGAAATCGCACAGGGGGCATCTGAAAGCGCCTTGCACGTTGGCCGACGGATCGCTCGAGTGGTTTTTGCAGTGGCGGTCCAAGTTCCATTTGTAAGGCGTCCGGAAATCGCACCGCTCACACTTGATCATGGGCATCGAGTGGTACTTGACGTGTTTCGTGTAGCGAGCCTTCACGTGCGTCGCGTAAGAGCACTTCCCACAACGGAAGAAACGCTTCTTGAGGACGTGAGCTATGTGCTCGTGTCGCATCACGAGGGACCTGCTTCGGCTGGAGAAGGAGCAAGCTGAGCAGCGGAAGGTGGCGGTCGGGAGGGAAGGGCCTCCGAACCCCCCCGCCGCACCACCCCCTCCGGCCTCCCCCCCGCCCGCAACGCCCCCCGCTGCCGCTTCGACCGATCCCCTCTCCTCTTCGCCATCGCCTCCTCCCCTGCTGCCGCCACCCCTTCCGACGCCTCCACCACCCGGCCTCCTGCGCTCGGCCCCACGCTTCGCCGATCCCTTGTTACCCTTGGGCCTTCCCACCACGTGAACCATGTGGATGTGCCTCTGCAGCTTCTGGCTGTGCTTGGAGGCGTAAAGGCAGTTTGGGCACTCGTACACTCTGATACGCTCACCGTGCACGTCCCTCAAGTGGTAGAGGTAGAGTCTGGGATTCTGCGTAAAGTAGTTGCAGTGGCATATGTAGTTGCGTTTTATCTTGCATTGCGGCAGCCACCCTTCGCCCGCCCCACCCTCCTCCTCGTCTCCGCTGCTGCTCCCGCCCCCGACCACCGTCGCGCCGGCCGCCGCGGCGCCCCCGACCACCGCCGTCACTGCCCCTGCCGCATCCTCCGAATGCGCCGCGTCCTCGTCCACGACGAGGGCGTCTTCTTCCTCCGCCCCGCTATCCTCCTGCTCGTCGTCGGACGGGGGGAAGGCGTCCTCGCCGCCCCCTCCCGCCGTCGCCTCTTCGTCGGAGGCGGACATGGCACCTCCTCCGCTCCTGCAACGAAAGCAGCCGATCCGGTCGTCAGTCGGCGAATCCACTGAGAGAGCGAAGGAAGAGAGCGAAGGGGAAGGGAGGGGCGGTGGGGTGGGGTGGGGGGAGCGTACGTCGGGCGAGCGGAGGAGGGGCGGGGTGGCTGGCACGAGGGAAGGAGGAGGGGCGGAAGGGGGACTCTCTCGAGAGATAGACGGGCGACACGGCTCTCCGAGCAAGCAGAGCTTCCATCTTGCCATCGCGAAACACCAGATTGACGAGAGAGAGAGAAAGTGAAACGGACCTCCGATGACGATTTATTTCCGTGGAGGAAGGTTCCTCCTGGGGAGGCTCGCACGCTGCCACCCTCCGTCGCGAGGAGGGGAGAGAGGAGGCAGGTGGGGAGCTCCCTCTCGTTCGTCCTTTCGCGAATGGCGACCGAAAAGAATAAGGAGATAGGCGCAGCCGGTACGGCATTCCCTCGATCGAGACCAACTCACCTCGTGCAGCCCTCTCCCGCACCGGATGACCGCCTGGAAGAGGGGGCTCACGTGACTTGCGTGGGGGTGGGTCGCGAGAGAGGCGCACGGCGGTGACGACGATCCTCCTCCTCGCCGCCCGCCTCGCGGCCCTTCCGGTGAGCTAGATATCGGGGCTCTCCTCCTCTTGGCGTCGGAGGCGTCGGCCGAGAGGGAGAGGGAGAGAGGAGGACGCAATCGATAGCGCGAGGGCCGCCACCTGGCGAGGGACGCAAGAGGCGCGTGTTCCGAATCCGTCCGCAGCGCCCTCGGGGGCGGTGGCGGCCTCCGCTCGGGTAAGTCGCCCCTCTCGCTGGACGAGGATACCGAATTATCCAGAACCTTTGAGGCGAAGTGCAGACGGAGGAGGAGAGACGCTCTATCAATAGCCAAGGCGGACGAGAGAGTCCTTTGGTGCGGGGAAGCCGATGAGGAGAGAGAATGGGTCGCAGAGGCGTCCTTCGACGCGGGGATGCGCCCACGATTGAATGGACGCGACGAAAGGCATTTTTCCGAATTAGATAGGTCTAAGGTAACATGGACGGCGACGAAATAATAATCTCTCCCGTCCAAAAAGTAAAATCGTCTGACGTTGCGTTACGTTAGCATCGGCGTGCGACTTGGACGATGGAAGCACGGTCGTGGGGGCGTAGAGGGACGAAAGAGCGGCCATGAAACCACGAGAAACGCTCGAGCCACCGAACGAGGCATTGCCAACGGACGCGAATGAATCGCCCTTTAATCTCCCGTCGAGACCGTCGTGTTTATGCGTCACCATCGAAACTCCCTTTACGCTCCACCGCATGGTAGTAGCTCCTTCGAATTGACCTGATTGATAAAATCGTGGACAAGGCGCATATTAGGGATTCTACTTCATTCTTTAACAGATCCTATTAATGGTCAACTTAACAATCTATCAATAGCCGGAAGGTTATTTGGCTTTAAATTGGATTTATGGAGGACAAGGTTCATTCGAAACGAGGTCTTTCTCGTTAGCTATTACAAAAACTACGGTTTGCTAGGATTTACGAGATTATGGCCTATCTATCGGCGAGGAGCAAAATCTTGTGTAAACTCCAAAAGATTCTAACGAACAACAAGCGATTCAAGTATCTTTATAGAATGCATAAAAATGCGTAAACGTCTTATTTGAGAGATAGAAAATATAAAGAAATAATATATCTTATGCACCAACGGGTAATAGCATAATGTTTTTCTGCTTTTATCGATCCGCTTCTAAAAATCTGAGCGTTAACATAATGGTTAGCAAATCCTTTTCACATGGATCGCGTTACCTTCGAGTTCTGGGGCACCAATGGTATGCGCTGTAATGTCATCACCCATGCATCGTGTACGGCCGTTCTGGTGGCGCCGCCAGCCGCCTGCCGTGGACAACCAACGTGGCTATTGACTCGGCTAGAGAGGATAGCAGTGGTTGACGGCAACTGTGTTATTTGTTGAACAGCGGAATTTTATTTTGGTCAGTATTTAAAAATATGAGGCTAAATATACGTTCCTCTCCCCAAAAATTAATTAGAAAGATTATAACGTAATGCAGAAAGTTTTCGAAAAGACAACCCTACAATCGCGATATACGTATTGCGTTATTTCGTAAAATAATGATTTTTGTGACCTAAAAGTAAATATTAAGGCTTTGGAATTGATATTAGAAAAAATCAAATCGAAAAATTAAGACAGAACTCAAAGTAGTTGCAATAGTATTTGGTACGAAAATTTTCAAAATATACAAGCGAAATCACTTCTATCCTCGAATCTCCGTATGCTATTAATACCAAAAACAGTTTACATTTAATTTAAGGGTGTAAATATTCTTGATTTATTAGTTATGAGACCTGACATCCCGCTGGTTTCTCTCAAAACTTCCCCGTGGTTAGGCTAGTTAGACACAATTAGAAATGAAACGGAATCTTAACTTTTAAAAGAGTGGTTTAAAAACAAATAATTTGGGAAATAACAGGGGCCAGACATGATTGATTGGTTTGACCCTTTGTTGGCGAGGTTAGTAGGTGTATTTGTACAAGAAACCTCCCAAAAATGAATGGGTACACCATATATAATAACTAGAAAGCGTTTAAATGTAATGTTTGGCAAACATAGAAATATAATACAGGGTAATGCCAACCCATAATTCTGAACTGAAAGAGTAAGACATTGAAAAAATAAGCAGTGTATAATAGAAGCAGACGGGCTAAATTTTTCACAATAAACAAAAGAATGGAACAAAATAAAACCCTCAATAAGGGTACCTAAGGATACAAAACAAAAACTGTTTTTAAACAAAGTTCGACAATGGAGGGGGAGACTACGCTCCCCTCTTCGGTTCCCCTCTCAGCCTTCGGATGCCCTCTAAAAAAAGCATACCGTACAGAATTCCTTGATTTTTGCCTCGCAGATGAGATCCTTCGGACAATGGAAAGATATATGTAGTTAACGGCGAGAGCCAGAATGAAGGACCTGAAGGAGGCGGTTTCTCCACTCCATGCCAAATTTCTGAATCCCCTCCTGCACTCCGCGGAGAGTAATTTAGGCGCCGTTCATAGAAGTTTCTTGGTTATCTCCGGAGAATCATTAAAACTAAATGAGGATTTAAAATAAATAAACTCCATTCTACTCAAGGGAGTGGGAAAAGTAAAAATGAATCCGTAGATTTCCTTCTGTCGTTGTAAAATTAAATATTGCTGTCGCAAAAGTGCGCAAGTATTATTTTGGATTCAAAGTGCATGAACAGGGTAGTCGTAGCAATTAAAATTTATATTGTTAAATTGGCATTTTTCAATTGTAGTTTTTGGTAATACTTGATTTTTACTCGTAAAGTAGTGGAAATAGATCAAGCATCATTGTTTTATTTCAATGACGAGAATGTTTCTCAATTAAAATCTCTGAAGAATATAATGGTCGGGGAACAAGTTAGGAAAGTGTAAGGCGTATCACAAATAGGCACAGTACGTGCGATTGAGTTTTTGAACAATATAGTTTGAACGAACGCACACCATAAAACAGTGAAACGCCCCGACCAAGGGCGGAAACAGGAGGGGGTAAAAGGGGTAATTACCCCCTCTTCCCCTCCCCCAATATTTCTGAACACTACAAAAAACTAACACCTAAACCTCGTCCTACGTGCTGAGCACGTCAGGCGACAACTATACCGTTTTACTACATTCATTTTGCTGCACAAAAAGTTATATATTTCCTTTTTCTGTGTTAAAATATACGTGAATTACGATATTTTCAAATAGTTTATTTTTTCATTCCTGAATACCCCCCCATGGATCTGCCCTTGACCCCGACCCGATTGTTTCTCTGTCTAATAAAAATGTCTTCCTTCCCCTTAGTTGGTGCATCAATAAACGTATTTACGTAATTTTAGTATAACGATTAAACAATGAAAAACGCCATATTAAAAGTGATGTTAGGGAAATAATAAAACGTTACTTACCGATTTGTCTTCTAATCAGTTGTAATTAATAAAACGATCGAAAATTATTTAAAACATACCTCACTTGAGTTAACTAGTTGCAATATTTACGTATACGTTCTTTTCTACTTCGTAGATAATCTATTTCCTTCTGCTTAAAAAATGCTACATGCAAACGAAAGGAAATGAAATGTATTTTTCTAATTATAGCAGATTACTAAAAAGAATGTTTTCGTTGACAAAAATTAAGTAGCCAGTCATGAATTTTTCTAAGATGGATTTTCTTGTAAACGGCTACTCCTACGATAAAAATGTATTCATTAAGAAATATCCTTTATCTAATTTTACAAGTGTCTGTCTGTCCCCATTTGTATCTGGAGAACCGTTCGTCGTAGAGATAAGCGGTAAACGGCGTTTTGTTTATACTAGGAGGCCCCTGGAAAACTATTTTCATTTTTATAAATTTGCCATTTTAACGCTAAATACCTTGACGACAGACATTGTCGTGCTCGAAGTACTATTGTTGTCAAACGAGCGTAAAATTAACGTGTTTTACGAAGAGAGGGTAAGGGAAAAAAGAGAGAGGGGAAAGGGTACAGACTAAAGGGGAAGGGGGGATAGGGAGAGGGGGAGAGGGAGGGGAGAGGAAGGAGGGAGATGTTTCAATAATGCAAGAATGTAGTAAAATACGTCTTTAATGGAATATTTTTCTATAGGGATATCATTTGCATTACATTATTATTAATAAATTAACTGGAAGAAATCCGCGCAAACTTGCGCGGGTACAGCTAGTTCTATTTAACTAGTCCTACAAATTTCATTTGAAGACTTTTTCTTTATGACTAATATTTGACGATATGTTAGGAACAGTTCGTTTCTTGTTTCCAATAAAGTGGCGCCCCTGAATGAGTTATGTGAACCACTTATTTTAGTTTCTTATTGCCTTTTCCCATAAGTCCTAAATACCAAATTTCACGAAATTCCGTTCGATATAACCTGAGAACGAACATGCGTGCGGACGGGCAGACATAAGCTAATAGCCGCTCACGTTGGAAACGAAACGCACCTAAAGATGTAGCTATGACTTTAAATTGTAGATTATCGTATCTGGACAAACGTCGTTTATAATTTCCGGGTGAGAGTAAAGGACTTCTCAAAACACGATAACTTGTGCGTACGTATTAAGAAATTCCCTCTTCTGGCTGATATGCAATGGAAAACCTTTGGAGGGCCATTTTGCTAAAAGAAAATGCGTCCATTTTATTGCGGTTGGTCCTATTTTGATGAGATTTGGATTTCGAGATATTTATTAGGCGCTCTTTACAAAAAGTAAAAAATATATGAACGCCTTAAGGTCGTTTCGTGTCCATTTGTCTGACCGCATCTTTTATATCCGATACGATTGAGTGGATTTTCACGAGGTATGCTACTAAGAACTTTATGGGCAAGGGAAACATGAAAATGATGTAAATAGTTCACATAAGCCAAGTACCTTTTCTCGCTTGTAAGGTAGACTACAAAAATGAGATCCTTAGGCAAGCCCAAACAGGATTGCCAATTTACTGGATTATATAAGGAAACAATCTTTTTCCTCGATTCATTTAATATTCACCCGAAAAATATGTTTTCACTTAAGTTGAAGTTCAGAAAGAAAACTTTATTTGACATACGTGAACTTTGTGTTTATAGAGTGCTCTAATTTTGTGTAGATGGCTATAAAAGTTCACTTGTCTATAACGACTGAGTATTTTATTAAAATTCAAGACGGCGCGGCGTATGTTTCACTTGCGACTGACAATCTTACTCATGTTGAAACAACGGGTGAAAAAGACATAATCGGATAAAATCACTTAGACTGGTGACATATTATCGAAAATAAAATATCAATTCTCAAAACACAACTCTCGCGATAGAATTTAATTACATTTAGTATTTAGAAATTAAAAAATCTTATAGATAATGCCACTTGAATGGAAACAATAACAGAAATTTAAACTGCGAAACCTGTCGAGAGACGCTCCTGATTTATGTAACGTGCATTGCTCCTTCTATAAGAAGACGCGTTTCGCTTTACGATTTTCAGGGAGAACAATAATTTGTCGCAGGATCATTTTAACATTTAAGTGTTTTGTTTCCAATGAAGTAGCTGCTCTTATAGAAGAATAAGATAGAAATATGATCAATACGCGAGTATAGGAGGTACTTTTTGAGCTGAAAAATGGTTGGCACTCTACGGGAATATTTCTCACGTGAATGTCCTCAAAAGAGAAAATAAAATCTGCAAACTCAAACGCATAAACGAAAAGAAATTTATCGCGAATATCACGAAAATAAAAAATTGCAGAATTATTATCGCGAAATACTGAATTTATATGTGGAAAAGAGCAAAGAGAATTTTAATAAAAAACTATTATTAAAATAAGAGCTCATACTTGATTATACCATGGGTGGGCGACCTATCGTACGCGTGCCGAGAGGTGGCGCGGTATTTCCGAGAATTGCGAAAAATATGTATTTCAAAAAGAATTTTACTTTTATTTCACTTGTGTTTCATACTGTCATAATAAATTTTTATATTCAGTATGCTTTGTAGCATAATAATCACTTGTCATAAAGACTTAATGAATTTAAGAGTGGTAAAAGATTATGAATATTGATATATCTGACCGCTCCAGAGACTAATGCGCTGATTTCTGGGAAGAGTCGAAGTTTTGATTGCCCACGAGGCGTGGCCGAAAACTCTTCCAACCGTTCAACTTCTAAGCCAAGAATTTTATTCTCCTGTGACTCGTTCGTAGTTGACGACTGGTATACTTGCCGTCTTCTGAGCTTTCCAAACGCTGCAATAATACGTAATAATAAGACGCATTTACAAATGTCTTTGTACCAGCAGTTAGTTGCTGTTGGAAGGACTTTTTATATTCACGTCCATATTTTCCAACACATTGTAACTACCTTTTCGGAGTGCCGTAACTAATTTTAATTTTCACATTAAAAATTATTCTCAAGCCTACGGTTTATCCAAGGAAGACGATTCCCTTAGAAGACGAGCTTTAAGCCTATTTTGAAGAGAGCGAACCGATTTTCAACTGACAACCCTCGTAACCGTATTTTCCGATGAATGGAATAGTTGACTCGTTCGCATTTTTCCAATTGGTTAAACCAGTGATGGTGTCCAAAGTTTTCGGCAAACTTTCGCACTCACCAAAGAGCCACCTGAGGTCAAATATACAGTTGGAAAATAATCTAAGGAAATTAAATAGTTCAGATGGAGATTGATGTTGCCAGATATGCTTTAAATTTATTTCTGTTATGAGAATAGAGAGATAAAGACGAAATACCATCATGGAACTTCTATAATCCGTAGGTCAACAACTCGAATTTTATACAACTCGAAGTGAAATAATTTTATCGGCCAATATCCTTACGTTTTTTCATGTCGTTTGTTTTCTGTAGCCCAAGTATGGTTTTATTCGAAGAAGATTTCCCGATTAAGATTTTTTAACGTTGATGTTTCTGGTAAATACACCTCTCCACATTTACGATATTTCGACTCTCCATAATGCTTTTGAGTTTGCTTTACATAGGGTGATTCGTCTCTATATTAATTATTAATATGTACTCTGGTTTCGAAGTTTCTTTTTCGGAAAGCATAATTCGGATTTTTATTTTAATTGTTACGGTTTACGCAGCAGTTTATGTTTTACATCTCCGGTTTGTATCAAGATGTTGTAAAGCGTTCTAAGATAAAACTCACCTTACCGAACGCCAGTCGATACGGGGAAAATAGAAAACAATCCTTTTGCTTGTGGACACATTTTTTTAATGAAAAACTATGTGCTGGTGAAGCTGTTTTTTAACCACCCGACATGATATATAAAATACAAGCTTTAGATCAAGGTATTATAAAACATTGAAAGCATCATTGTCATAGAAGAACAGTTGTGGAAATATTAAGAAAAATCGAAGGGAAAATACTCCACATAAAACTTCTTGACTGCATTATGTAGCTAGACAAAGCCTGGTACATATTGTCACCTGAGGTACAATTTCAAACTGTTTTTAAAAGACTGGAATAGGTAAAGGTGAATGGAAGAAAAGAATGTGAAGTAAGAAGTAACATTCCGCTGTCCGAGCTTGAATTGTCCAACTTTAAAAAACAGCTCAATTTTGAAGTCACTTACAGAACGCATATTTGATGTAATGGTAGCTGAACTTAAATATGGTGCTGACATTAAAGAAAAAATGGCACAGTAATGAAATTTTAGAAAAATAAGTATTAATTGGGCTAAATTACTTTTGGGGATTTATTAAAAAAACAGAATTTCTAACTAGTTTTAACATGTAAAAAATTATACTAAAATAGAAATGAGAAAAATATTTTTTCTATAGGTCGAATACTTTTTGTTTTTTATTCGAGTTATAGAAGTTCCACAGCATATTGTTTTTATAATTTGCTAGATTTCTTTTGTTACATTTTGACCTTTAATTAATTAAACACGGCTGACCGAATGAAAACTCTCCACGGGCCATAATTTTGGCACCACTGGACTCAATTATGAAACGTTTTCGTTTAATAAGGCTTTTTGAGAGCTATTGTCAGTTTTTGTCTCCGGGGAAAGTATCGTCTGCAATAAGACACGCGGCATACTGCGGGCATATCCATTTTGACGCGTTTCATTGGTTACAGAGAGACGGAAGTGACAAGATTCCGCGTGTCGATGGTGATTATTATGTTACCTAACGTTTTAGCGTTATAATCTTTAAATTAGGGAAAATATGCAATTAGTCCCTAATATAATTTATTAGTTGTTTTTATCCTTAGGAGATCCTATACTTAGGCTTTGCGGTTTTCAACGTTTATTTTTCATAAAAATCGGCGACGAATAGCGATATTTATTTTAACACACTAGACTAGGGTTGGTAGTTTTCGAGGTTAATATTTCTTAAAAAGTGACCACTAATATCGACGTTTATTTTATTCTGAAATTCGATGACACATATCGACATTTATTTTTATACATTTTATCGACTTTTATCTAGAAAAGTTTTATGGAATGAATTATTTATAATTAAATATAATTAGAAGTGTATAAGTTAAAATAAGACTTCTTGTATGCTGGTTTGTTTGTTGTTATCTACATTATGTTGAATATGTTGTCGTTGAATTTGACCACCAACCTGGAAAAGATATTTTTCGGAATAAATCAGAAAGTATAGTCGATAATCCATACCATGACATCTGTCGATCGCTACTAATTTTTCAGCTCAGAAAACCTTTCTTTTCGCACAGAAGACACGATAGACCTCTCGGTAAATAAAGTCCAAGTGTGTAAAGATTATCAAATCTGGTCGAGAGTAAAGATAGAACGCAACAAGTTAAGAAAGTATGTACTGTGAAAGCAGATATTATAAGGCGACTTTTTTTTACAAAAAATCTAAGCTTCAAATGTAAAGGGTACATCTTGAAAAAAATCTGATGTGGCCAACACATGACTTTCTCCATATTTGGGGTATAGATATTTAAATTATTATCAATAATAGTACGAGGCAAAATTATTATTTCGTATCGTAAAAGAAGACACGTCCTTGTTACCGTAAATTACATATATTTTGAATGTTTACCGAATTCACCGCTACATGGTGTTGGCGCTGTATACTGGTATTAAGATAAAGCGAAATATATCCGAAATGGATGGTTCTACGAAAATTAGTTTCAAACAAAACTTGGAAGAAATATTATTCTCTACAACTTTGGTCCTTACGAAGATTACCAATAACGATGTTTTTAAGGAGATATTTAACGGAAACCGAAAAACCGGTTATTTATAAATAACTCCTAAACAATAACTACAATAGAAAATTGTTTCAAATGAAAACTGTAGGAAATTACATTCTCTATAACCTTTGTATAGAATTGTATATACAATAATGATGTTTTAACGAAGAAATATCGCAAAAACAGAATCGGGTTTCGAATAATCCTCGACTTCCGGTTATCCGTTATTGTCCAAAAACTAATCATTCTTTGTGCTCATGTTAAAGTCTTATATATGAAGTTTGGTGACGATATGGCATGTACGTTTTGAGTTAGAGCGCCCACAATAACATACACACACACACAGACATCATTCCGAAAATAGTCTAAACGTGTTCTAGGGACCTCAAAACATGTATTTCCGTTGAAATCTCGAAGTCGATTTTTGTCATGAATACAATACTTTCCCATTACTACGTATGGAGAAAGTAAAAATCTGATGTGGCCAACTCATGACTTTCTCCATATTTGGGGTATAGTTATTTAAATAATTATGAATAGCATTATAAGGCAAAATTATTATTTCCTATCGTAAAAGAATACAGTCGTCCTTATTGCCGTAAATTACGTATATTTTGAATATGTTTACAGAATTCACCGCTACATGGTGGTGGCGCTGTATACTAGAAAAAGCAAAATATCTCCGAAATGGGTGGTTCTACGAAAATTTGTTTCAAACAAAACTTGGAAGAAATATTATTCTCTACAACTTTGGTCCTTACGAAGATGACCAATTACGAGGTTTTAAAGGAGATATTTGACGAAAACCGAAAAAACCGATTATTTTTACTTTCTCCATACAAAGTAATGGGAAAGTAATGTGATCATGAAAAAAATCGACTTCGAGATTTCAACGGAAATACACGTTTTGAGGTCCCTAGAACACGTTTAGACTATTTTCGGAATGATGTCTGTGTATGTGATTGTGGGCGCTCAAACTCAAAAAGTATCTGACATATCGTTACCAAACTTCATATATAACACTTTAGCATAAGCATAAAGAACAGATTAGTTTTTGGACAATAACGGTTAACCGGAAGTCGAGGTTTATTCGAAACCCGATTCGCTTTTTGCGATATTTCTCCGTTAAAACATCATTAATGTATATACAATTCTATACAAAGGTTATAGGTAATTTCCTACAACTTTCATTTGAAACAATTTTCCGTAGCAGTTATTGTTTTGGAATTATTTATAAATAATCGGTTTTTTCGGTTTCCGTCAAATATCTCCTTAAAAACGTCGTTATTGGTAATCTTCGTGAGGACCAAAGTTGTTGGGAATACTACTTCTTCCAGGTTTTGTTTGAAACAAATTTTCGTAGAACCATCGATTTCGGAGATATTCAACTTTTTTCGTAATATCCTGTCTACAGCGCCAAAACCACGTAGCAGTGAATTCTGAAAACATAATCAATATATAATTTACGGCAATAAGGACGACTGTATTCTTTTACGATACGAAATAATAATTTTGCCTCATAATGCTATTCATAATAATTTAAATATCTATACCTCAAATATGGAGAAAGTCATGTGTTGGCCACATCAGATTTTTTTCGATAAATACTAAAAATATACTCTGAATCTACAGGGATTTGAAATGTCTTCATAAATAAGAAACTACACTGTCTTACAATTAGCTTTCCAATAGTTTGTCCCGAGTTCTCATCTTGACAGGAAATCGTTTTAAAAAGCAAATATATAAACCTCATCACCGATTGACGTTGTTTTCTTATGGGGCAATAATGGGGCAAAATTACCCCATGAAAATTGGAATTTTAACAATTTAACTGATTTTTGTAAAAAAAAAAACGTTAATAAACCGATTATATTGTTTCGTCCAACTTACCATAGCTTTGACTGTGGATCCCGCGGCATATCAGTATATGCCCTTAAAACGGTTACATTAGAGACAGAAAAAAAATGTAGTGGATTCTGAATGTTGTGTGGCCGTTTGGTATCAAAATAACAACATTCTCTTATGTTTTGGATGCTTGGTGGTAAAATATAGTTTGTGTGTGAAAGGCCAATTTTAAAAATCATCACAATTTTGTAGAAAATGTAGTGGTGAAAAACCGGCGACAATTAATTTTCGTTGAATTTAAAGGTTTTTAAAATTCTATGTCTATCGACATTTATTGATTTAAATCGAATCCTACCAAGACTACCTATACTCCGCAACTTTAATTTTATCGGTAGGTACTGTATAAAATCGTCATCGAAGTCGACTGGGCCTACTCGAACTCTTAAATAACAGATAGTATTTTCGAATGCACTGCAAACGACAGGTCATCCGTGCTTATCATTCGTCCTTCAACGAAGCATTTTTCACTCCTACTTGCAACGATGATCGCGAAATAAGATGGCTGATGACAAGCTTCTTGTTCGTAAAGGAATTTTGCCGTGATTATTGTATAAAATACGCTCTTGAATTTTATCGATAATATTGATGTAGCAAATAACTTCACGTCTCTTATTCTCCTCTATTACAATACAGATTTACTACAAATACCAGTCATTGCCGCTGACAAACGTCTTTCAGATTAACAGAAAACCTATGCGTTCCCAAATTTATTGTATTTTCATTTAAATAACATATTATAACGATAAAAGACATAATTTCATTTTCTGCTTTTCATTTCCGCAACACATACCTACATTTCATAGAGCAGGGAATCCAAACCCCGTGCTCGCGAGCACCGTAGTGCTCTTTGGCAGTCTGATGGTGCTCTTTTACGATGCTGAAAGTGTTGCTCGCGAGCACCGTAATGCATGAAAGTGTAGATTTTGAGTCTTATACCTTAGAACAAAGGTTCTCAACCTGGTGCTCGCGAGCACCGCTGTGCTCTTTGGAAGCCTAATGGTGCTCTTTGACAGCTTGACCGAGCTCTTCTACGATGCTTAATATCCCATTTCTTAGAACCAATAATTTAATTTGTTTGGTCGATTTCTTTCTAAACGTATTCAGGATCATTAAGAATAACTTTGATGTTGGTTTGAATTTATTCATTATCATTACTACTCTTGCGGAAGTGTAGTGGTGCTCTTTCGATATTCTAGGATACAACTTGACGCTCGCCTGATGCTTTAGGATACAACTTGGTGCTCGTCACATCTCACCGGCCTCTTCGCAGCACCTTCTTCTACGTCCCAATCACACCTCGCCTCTGCACCATTCAGGGTGCCATCTAAAACTCGTTTCTCAATTCATTCGACGGCCACTGCTCGCAAGAGAAACTTTCTCTGCCACTGCCATTCCTTTACGAGAATCGTCGTTCCCTAGAGTTCGATCCAAAAAAAAGCCGTGATTGCAGTCGGACTGCTTCCTACATTCATCTACATCTACATAATACCCTGTAAATCACGAGATTGGTGGGTGGCAGGGAGTGCAGCGCACCAAATCCTACCTAATAACTTCTCTCGCGGGCATCACTAGCATTTACAGAAATGATTCATTTATTCTCAAAATCTTCATTCTCGACATCCTGTACACATCTTATTTATCAAATAACCGTCGTTGAAACGCTTTTCTATGCTCGGTGATGAATGGAAACATCGCCGGAATCTTAACGAAATGTTCGAGAGCGCTATTTTCTCGAATTAAAATTAATGTACGCCAGTGTGTGGATAGCTTTGGCCATCGACTGCCGAGATAAGTGATTTTTGAGGTGTCACTTGCGACATTCGGGAAAGAACTTTTCCATTTGGTACAGCGTTCTCTCCTATTTTACTCTACTCAGCTTCAGTTGCAGAAATCCATTCTCTACTTTGCATTTCGTAGTAAACGTCGTTGCAGATTTAATAATATTAATGGCTGTCGTTACCACGTTTGTTCAGGCAGGCATCTCTACTGCATTTTTTATTCATGAGCTAGAGGGGCATATCCCTCTTGTTGACATATAGTTGCACATCAGATAAAACAAAGTAGCGTATATTACGTGCTTCGCTCAATTGGATGCTCTTCCATACGAGGCAGAAAACGGATGCTTGTCCTTCCGATGGTCGTCAGTTCAAACCGCTGGCCGCATGAAGAAACGAACTCCTTAATATCTAAAAAAAAAAAAGAAAAGAAATCCAAAGACAGACGAGCAGCAAACATTAAATGCCTCGATGCACGTCACGCAGAACACGGACTCCATTATAAATGATAAAAACGAAGCGTTTCTGCACCTACCCGTGAGTTCCGATATTTGAAACGAAAGTATCATCGGCAGTTCGTTCCGGAAAAGATCTTATGTTATCTTATGAACACTACAAGAGGAGAAATCGTTTTTGGTAAACATGGCCGAATTAACAGTGTTATGCTGCCGCTAGAATATTTTTGGCATTCAGCGCCACGAAGAAATGCAGGAAGCCCGAAAAAAGCGATCGAAAAAGCTCTGTGAAAGAAAATATATTCCGCGCATGAGGCTTCCGCATCAGGCGAGAGATGATTAGGAAAAATGTAAAACAATTACAAGTTGTAAACGAGGAGCTTCAACCGTGGTTTCGGACCATCGATTCTTTATCAGCGCGCGGAGTGACAGAGCGAGCAGGAGTGGAGAGCGAGAGGGCGCGGCGAAGGGGTGCGGATCGGAAAGGCGTTCTTCTTTGGCGCGCCTCTTTCACACGCCGTCCCGCCCGATGTGTGTGGCATGTAGCACCGTCGCCATCTTGAAGAAAACTAACCGCAGCGGGATCGCAGTTGTCGGTCCTAGGGATCGCCGAGAGTGGCTATTGAGAGTGGTTGGAATGATTCGAAACGAATTTGTATTCCTAGCAACTGCACCCCGACCACATAATACCCTGCTATTTACAAGATGGGATGCTAGCAGGGGTTGAAATATACAAAAGTAATGCTAACAGTTCACGCTTATTGGGATAATCCCACTAATGTGATCCCTATGTTCGAAAAACCTACTCTTTATATCGTTCAGGCATACGATCGATTTCACTTATGTCTTTTATCATCGAGTCTTCCGGTACATACAGGAGATGTTCCTCAAAACTACTCAATTGAATTCTATAACCTCCTATAAAAGTTTCAAAATAGTCCGATCTGAGTTCCTATATTGTGATGTACGATCCAAATTCATCAATAGCTGAGTAATAATTTATGCAAAAAGTTCGTTTCGAGTTTCCAGTAAAATATATTACGTGACGTCCAATTTTCTTCTTTTCCACCATATATATGAAAACTGTATGAAAATGCGCCCACTTGTACATGTCAACGGCAAGAAATATTTGTCGTTTTGCTCTACTATATGTGAAAAGAAATTGTATAACTTTATAATACATATAGTATAACGAGAAAGAAAAAAGAAAAAAATACGTCCGTGGTCCGCGACTCTAACGGCCAAACGGCAGAACAGAAGAATCTGTTGAAATATTGTATTAACACAGAGTATTGCCCGGAATGGATGTCATACAATGGCAGCTGGAAATCCACCACCGTAAATCGGTTAACTAATTGCCTCTCGTGGGTAATAACTGTTCCCTTGATTCTTCAGCATAGCCTATGAGAAACCGACATTCTCAAGGAGAAGAGTACGGAAAAGAGTCGAAAAAGTTCGAGAAACGTGTTTTCTATCATAGGTTAGACCGTTTCATATGCGTGGAATCCCCACGCGAAAGACCACACACCGCAGTTAGAAAAGGTTAAGAGTAGCTAGATTAGTGAAACAAATATATGACAAAATTTATATTTACCCCGTTGTTATCATAATAAATCGTAGGAATTCCTGTCTCTACTGGAAGAAGAATCCGCGCTTTGAATCGCCATCTCCTGCGATCTTTGCTCACAACCGATCACTCTTCCAATGTCACCACCTTTATTGCTCTGAGGACGGGTCAGAGTTGAAACATTTCCCGGTCCATGTCGAGATTGCCGGGTCGAAAGAGGTGGAAAGCAATCCAAGAGCCGCCGCTTGCGTCAAACCAGACATCGGCCTTATAAGGTGGCTAGGAATCCAGCGGTTCAGGAGCGTCGAACGAATGCTTCCCTCGAGTCGCATTAGTTTGGGACACCTCTGATGAAGACTCAAGAAATGTACTCGAAAAATGGAAATTTATCTCAACGAGTATTAGCCACCTTCGGCGACCTCTTGATTTTCGTTTTGTGCCAAAAAAGAACGACGCTGGATTCGCAGTCGATTAAGATTTTCTTTTCCATTTGACGCTGAAGTGGCAGTAACCTTTTTTTTTCCGGTGGGCTCTGCGCGCTTAGCTAATCGATGTCGCCAAAGAAATCCTGCACATGTCCAAATAACGATATCCAAGTTCTAGAACAGGTTCCCGCTGTTATCCTGGGCAGTCTCACGCTGTCGTTCTACGAAGCTTAAAACTGCTATCCCAAACACCAGGAACTAAATTTGTTAATTTTTTTCCTAATTTATTTTAAATACAGTAATAACTTTTGGTTTGCTTTTACCTACGATTATTCCTAATTTCTGTACAAAACATTTAGTGTCTCTCTTCCTCTTCTCTATTATAGGTAATAACTTTGTGCTCGTCTTATTGAAGAGGTTTGAGGTACCTACTCTACATCAATAATTGCTAAACTCTTCGTAGGATTCGAAAAGGGCGGTTTAATTGCCATTAAACCAAGGGAAATCGGCGCACCGAATCGTCTTGCATCCACCCATCTTCAGAAGGCTTCTTGCCTCAGGTCGCCTTCTTTTCATCAGCCTCTTCGTTATTTGGGACCCGCTTTGGCTCAAAGTCTTTTCGGCCCCCATCGCTCGCTTCGACGGGCGAGTGGCAGCACCACCCAAAGGTTTTGATCGATCGATTCGTGGTCCTCGAACGTAGCCGCGGACCGCCCTGCGGCGGAACGTGGTCCGCTCGCAATCCCACTTTAAGAAAAATGGATAAATCTCGTCCCGACGTCCTTAAGGTTGCCACTCCGTCCCTAGCGCCTTTATACTGTCGGCCCTAGCGTCGCACCTGGAGATGGCCTCACCCATCTGTTCGAACGTTCGTCCCAAAATCCTCCCAGACTAAATACTCGGTCCTTTCTGCGTGTATACGTATGTGGCGTCAGCTCGCTGTCCGGAGGAGGAATGGGGTCTGCCCCCGCCTTCGCAAGACCGTCTCTCTCTTGCTGTATATCGCCCAGGTGGACGAGTACGTTCCGCACATGTCGGTCGCCTCCTCCCTCCGAGGAGGATAAAGGGAGGGAGGAGCGGCCTTGGCGGGGCGGGCCGATCCAGGAGAGCCTTTAGGACCGAGAAATATACGCCAAATAGGCGCTGAAACTACAAGAAATAGTGACGGAAGTTTTCTCTATGGTCTCTCTGATCCAGATTAAATCTCGCCGTCGTGATACGACGTACTATTGGGTAATGTAGCATAAAATAAGGCGCCACTGCAGTTTGTGTGGTTAAGACCAATCAAAATCCAACAATACATACACTAGACAAGACGCAATGCACGTGAGAATCGTAGCATTAATTACGCGTTTCTCTGAGAAGATTCAGGGATTGAAATTTCGATTGTTTTACAGTAGGTTGGCAGCCCTGACAGAGCTAAACCGTCCAAATATGACATTAACTCGATGCATTTAATTATTTTTTCTAGTTATCGAATTGGATAAGTAATATTATAAATTTCATTAAGAGAAGACCACTTCTGCACAGGTTGTGCATACCTTAAGTAGGACTATAAATGGTGATGTATCTTCAGGGTGAAAAATCTCGATTGTCTGAATTCTTTAGTGTGTTTTAAAATGGTTACTGCGAATAGCTTATTTAACTGATATGACTGCAGCCCCAATTGACTCAATGTTAGCGATCAGAGGCGAGAAAAATTGTTACATTTTCGCAGAATAAAGTGAATGCCTCACAAAAAACTGAAAATAAGGTAAATTACTCTAGAAACTGGGAATTTGTAATCATTACCTAACATATGAAAATTTGCTGAACAAATTTCGGTCGACGGCAATATGAATAATCTAACTTAGATAACTACATCATACGCTGCAAGTCACCTAAATGATGGATGGCAAGGATCGCAAATGCACCAAACATGTCACTAGCAATTCCGCGGTGTCGTGTCGTGCGATGTGTGCGACGCACACAGGCGGCCAATATTTATAAGAGTAATACAGATTGTATTATAATATGCCGTATATTCTTACATATTTAATGGCTATAGATTTTATCAAACCATAAGGCGTTTTTTTAAAGAACGCCTAAAAAAGGGCGGCCAATGAGAGACTTGCACATGGGAGGCCAATGACAGACTTGCACACGGGCTGCCAATGAGAAACTTGCATACGGGCGGCCGTGAGGTCCCTGCGTTTTCCTATTGTAATCCCTAATCGTCCAGAGGAAGAAAGACCTTTTGTATCGCTCCTTTCTACAATAGATCTCGAGAATCCTATCCTCATTAACGTGCCTTTCGAAATATGCTGGATTCCCGATAAGGCCTATTAACCTCGTTCGCTAGTTTCCCCGACATATATTTTACTATTAGCTTAAGTCTAGCTAGGGGCGCTTTTAACGTCAGTACCACACATCGACGGGCGTAACACATTGCGGGCTCCAAAGTAATTCACATATGGCGAGACCTGCGTGTTGATTCTTACTCAGAAGTGTGCCTTTGTGTTCATAACCATAGGAATCGATGTCAGTGAGTGATTCTTCCTCAATTTACACATTCAGTATTTTACATTAAATAAAATCAATAACGTAAGTTAAAAAATTGAAAATTAAAATTGGAATTGTTATAGCAGATCAGTGCAAATGATCTCCCTAAGAAAATTGCACCGAGTAGTTCGAAGTCTTAAAAACGCCCCTAAATCTACCCTGTAATCTTCTATTAGCAACCTGACGCTCTGCTTATCCTTTATCTAATTTTATCCCATATCTAATTTTACAAGTGTCCGTCCGTCTGTCTGTCTCCATTTGTATCTCGAGAACCATTCGTCGTAGAGATATTCTGTAAACGGAACTTGGTTTCTACTAGGTAGGAGGTCCCTGGAAAAATATTTTCATTTTCACAAAGTCGCGGGTTCGAATTTTAGGAATCATTTATATTTTCCATAGGATAATACGTAAAACTCGACTTTTCGGCGTGCAGGCTTTCATTCATTTGCTCATATAAATTCGAAATATTGCTTCGGAGCTTCGGACCTGGATCGTTTTAATCTAGCTGCCCTGCGCTGTACTTTTTCTATCTCCTTTATTAGACCCTTCTCATATGGATCCCATGCAGATAATTAATATTCTGCGGTCTTACCAAAGAGATAAATAACATGATTCTACCACTTTTTCGGTTCTATTCCGGACTATCTAACCTGTTAAGGCCAACTTTTTGTTAGCAGCGTCTATCACCCGGCGAACCTAGCTGGAACGATAAGACATGGGAACTAAAAAAATGAAATCGCTCCCAACATGACTATGGCACGGGAAAGGAAGAATTCACAATCATTTTCTTTTTAAAGAAAGCGTTATTAAAACCGATGAACTGAAAGTAAAGTCCCATGATGAATTAACGTTGCGTTTAGAAAAAAATTTGCAGTTGCCAATCTTTGCATAAGACATAAGTTTTAGCAAGAACAAATCATGATATTTATAGTTGGTGTCTTAAGCCTCTTGTGACGTCATTCCTTGCGAGTTCAGAATGTCAAAGGTTTCGACAAAAATCGAATCATGGAGAATGTCATTGGAGAATGATTTACTTTAGCGTTTTTCCGCAATGGGACCTTATATTAATAAATATTCCGCATGAAACGCATTAAGTGTGAACGATAATAATGCCACAGAAGAGATGCAACCACTCGACCGAGATCGTTCCGAACTCGAACAGCATCATATACAGGCTATCCAAGTTCGTTTTTAATGAATAAGGGTTTCATGAAACAGAGGATAGCTTAAATTTTTAAACATTAGGATTGGAGAAATTAATGACATTTTATTTTTTCTTGGCATCTAATCTTCTTACACCCACTTCCAAATAAGGAGCATTTCTTTCGAGAAATGACTGTTTAATAATTGGAGATGTCAAAAAGGCATTCGAACTGGAGAGTGGTAGATTAAATAGTGGACTGTTTTGTATTTTCAACAGTGTCCGTTTACTTATTTCCAACGGCCGCTCTAACTATAACACTTAAGATATATTTTATAGAAATACTAGCAGAAGTGCCCGTTGAATTTCAACGGATTTAGTGAAGCTAAATCTTCGACCGTGTAATATGTAAAGAATAACATAGTACACAGTTTTAACTGTCCAATAAAGCAAAAATGAATTTAGATGAATGAAGAAAATCTTGCACTGTGAAAAATCGAAAATTACGTGTAAACATATGGGAAAATAATTATTGAATTAAGCATCCCCTTCCCCCCAAAATTTTTATCGACATATAGCCCATGTTACTCGCAGGGTAAAGTTATATACCTATGCGAAGTTTCGTAACGATATCTTCAAAACGAAAACTGTACGAAAAACCAGCAAGAACACAATTATTAACAGAAAATGGATTAACAAAGGAACAAAGGAAATTAATTAAATTAACGAAAGACAAAAAAGTAAACAGAGAACGTTTAAGAATCACAGAGTGAATATTATCCTCCGACTTTTAGCTCGATTCTCTCGTCCATGAGTTCTGTTATCAGAAAATTGTTTATATCAATAATACTTTGGAAACAATGAAACGATTTATCCAATCACAATTTGTGGGAAAGCTACGTCTAATTATTTAAGTTATTTACGTAGTTTTAAAAACAGCTTGCTTTGGAGAACTCTACACCACACGAAAATATCATTAAAACTATTTATTAGTAATATTTCAATTAAAATCAACAAATATTTGGTTTCCATTTAAACAAAGCAAAATCGCACAGAAATTGAAAAACGATTTTACGATAAAATTTTTCCCATATAAATGCATTGGACTCTCAACTTCGGCGACAGTAGGAGTTGTCATGGTAGCTTATAATTGGTGTTGTCATAAATTTGAGAAAATCACGTTTTTTTCTGATTCTAAACGCATTTTTACGCTAATTCGATCAGGATTCGGATTCTGTCTTCAATAAAAATAAACTTTGTTCTTTCCCGCATAGAACTATTCAAGTATGAAGTTCGTATCATGTTGCTAAGTAATTTTAAAATTCAAATGAAAAATAAGCTGCACTTATCCCTATGTTATTCAAATGGAGAAAATGAAAAAAGAAAAGTTTTTAAAATTAGAAAGGTCAATCAAATCAATATAAAAACCTGACTACACCACCTATCTCTTTATTCCGGTTAAAGTGATACATTCCTTTTGTTTCTACGTGCTGCAGCTGCTGAGCTATAAAAAACATACATACATACGAACACTTCTCTTTATAGATATCTATAGATTAGTTACGTTCATTTAAACTTCAATTTAAGAACAAATGAGTGTTATATATTGTATAATAAGCATTTTAAAGACAAAACAATCAATAAATTAATAGAGGCCGTTCCCGACTCTAATGCGTTCCTTAAAATCGCATTGTAAGTCGAATATCAATTTCCCATAGACTTACATGCTATAAACTGATTGTGAGATACGTTCCAGAACCTTGAAAAAAATATCTACCGAGCCGTATTTAGGCTATAAATGAAATAATTACAATTAAGAACCAATTAATGTTATATATTGTATAATAAACATTTTTAAGACTTAAAACAATCAATAAATTAATATGTACCTATAATGCGGACGAGTCGCATCGTCCAACTGATTATCGGCCGAAAATACGCACACGAAAGTATACTCGGAGTGCTTCGGATGTAGAATATCGTATGTTCGGGGTACGATATCGTATGTCGATTTCGAGGTCAATGTACATATTGTCGTAAGTCCGGGTTTATCGTAAGTCGGGAACCGCCTGTATCCTGTTGATGTCCCTTGTAATTAGTCTTTCCTGTTGTCTTTTTCCTACCTTAACCCTTAAACCTAAGTATGTGTCTGGCAGACACGTACGATTTTTCATTTTGTTAGTGTGGCTTCACTGATTGAGCTGGCGGCCCAAACCTTACAGTAACTTCCTCAAATTACTTCCTGCTGCGGGTGATATATTGTTTTTGCAGTCGCAATTTCTCAACTGTTCGTAAGAGATCCTTTTTCAAAATTAACAGTGTCTCGTGGACACATACTTCTCATAACGTATATTTTTTACGTGTCCGGTGGACACATATTTCGAATTACGGAGAAATTTCCTTCGGTAAGATAGAAACAAATTATTATTATTACAAATAAATATTATTTTTATTTTCTTTTTTACCAATTTTTAGAATTATATAATTATAATTTAGATTTATTACAAAAGTAAGGATGGATGCAGGCCAGGGTTACCAGATTTCCGAAACTACCGTGCGGGACATTTTTTGTGTCGCCAATAATACCGAAGCTACTGCGTGGGACATTTTTTACGCTCGGCAATAATAAGAAATAAAATATTCCCGAAACAGAATAATGTTGAAATAATACCAATGTGCCAAAAGCTTTCAATATGATTATACACTAACGCTTTCTATTTATAGTGGGCGCATTCAAATCTTTAGTTTCGAAATGGTTTAGCGGGACATTTGTAAGTCGTGCGGGACGCGGGACAATTCTTTGTTGTGCGGGACGTCTGGCATCCCTGATGCAGGCCCTAGCACCTCGGAAGGCGGTAGTACATCAAAGCATTGGTGCAAATATTATGAGAGAAAAAGCTAGCGTACGTAGGAACACTGAAGAAAAATAAACGAAATCCCAAGAGTTTTTACCATCGAGGAAAAGAGAAGTTAGTTCGACATTGTATGGAGTTAGTGATGATATCACGTTGCTCAGTTACTTTCCAAAAAATAATAAAGCGGTGCTAATGGTGTCAACTATCCATCGTCACAAATAATGGAAATAGTGGGATTTTAGAACCGGACAAAAGGGGGCGTCGATGTAATGGATCAAAAATGCGCTAATTATTCTTCTAACAGAAGAAGTCGACGTTGGCCATTAGCAGTATTTTATATGTTGGCAAACATCTGTGGTGAACAGTTACATACTCTACCTATGTTTAAAAAATTCGAAAAATATAAAGAGATTCAATTTTGTGAAAGAATTAGCTCTAGTACTTTTGAGACCACACCTAGGAAACAGACTTGCTGTTCCAAATCTATGTTCAGACTTGAAAAAACTCATTGAAAGCATTTTACAAGAAGCAAACAAAGATGGCACACCAAAACAGAAATCTGAGAGCGACAGACTTGAAAGAAAGAAGTGTAGCTTATGTCCGTACACACAAAATCGAAATACCAGGTTAAAATGCATAAAATTTCAAAGGCCAATCTGTTTATAATGTTACAAAAAGATTTGTGACATATGTTGTGGAGATTTGTAAGTGCAAAATATTTTTTACATTGCGTATACTTTCAATGCAAAGATTTTTAAATATTAATATGTAGATATTACATTGGTATATGGCGAATATTAATTATATGTAATAAATGTATAAGCTTAATGTATCATTACACTTAATTTAATAATAAAACAATAAAAATTGAATATTTTTATATGCGTGTCTGACATACACATACTTCTAATAATAGACAAAAAGTAGATACTTCGGTTTAAGGGTTACATACTTTTGCATCGATCCTCGTAACACCAATAGTCAAGAATAAGCACTTCAACATCTTTAAAAAATTGAAAAAGCAGGTACTTATCTTAGGTATCTCCACTAGTCATACCGAGGTTATTTTCATTACCTTGCTATGGCTATTGGAGATACCTAAGATAAATATTTACTAACAATTTTTAATTTCTCACATGCGTAGTATATACAGAAAGTATTGCAATCGCGAAAAAAATTGACTTGGAAATGTTGATGCAAATACATACCTACACATTTTAGGTGTCCAAAAAAAACTCTCACCATGCAGTCTGTCGGTCTGTGCGCGGATATAGGGCCTATGGGGCTGAACGAAATCAAATGATATGTCGTATGTATGCATAGCGTCATCCAAAATAGACCCACCCTCTGAGGATATAACGGTAGAGCGCAACAATTAAGGGTTGTTTATTCTTGTCGATTTATTCAAAAATAGCCTAAACGATTTTGATTAAAATTCATTGTTATATAGAGTTACCGTCCAACTTTAGCGCCGATATGGCTTCGCCACTCCACATAATACTTGATGTTTATGTATGGTATAACTGTTTCGTATGTATATCAATATATTAATACAAGACGTGCGTAAAATATTTACCGAGGTTTGTGGTTTTTGTAGTAACATTACTTCTAGGCTTAATAAGTCAGCAAATAGGCAGGAGTGTGAATATAGTTGGACGAAATAAAAAATACAGAATATCCTTACAAGGTTCCAGAATACGTTCCAGTGTACGTTTCACAACCTTATTTATTTTGCACGAGCTGGAGTGCCCAGCGTTGCTCGGGACCAGATGGAAAACGGCATTTATTGAATTAAGCACAAACCCCAATTTTTATCGCCATATAGCCAGTTACTCGCAGGATAAAATTATATATCTATGCGAAGTTTTGTGACGATATCTTAAAAAGTGTGGATTTGTATAGAGGACAAATAAAAATAGAATCTCAGATCTATAGATATAAACCTAGTGTAAGTGCCTATTGAATTTCAACGGATTTAGTGAATTTACATTTGCTGCCAATTCTAAGGGCGTATGCGGGATATACAAAAACATTTTAGCCTACGAAAAACTGAAACTCACCTATAAAGAATATTTTCACTTAGCTTTTCTTATCAATTAACCAAATTTGTTTGTATCCCAAGCGTATTGCATTCAAATATAAAGATAATTTTATTTCCTATCATATCACTTTTGCAAAATCAGACATTTCTTGTGCGATTATACCTAGAGTCGGCCATGCACTGAAGGGGGCCCGGATGCAAATAACAATGGGGGCCCCACGATAGTAATAACGAACGATTTCTTGAGCCCCAGTTTAATATTACAACTTTTACGGAATGTTTCTTTATTGGAAATCAGTTTGCAAGTGATTTTTAGTAAAAGTTTTTTTCAAAATTTACACTCGATACTTGAATAATTGAAAACTTCTGAGACCCCCGCTATTCGGGGTCCCGGATGGTTCGCATCCCCCCTTTGACCGGCCCTGATAGAAGGGTGGTTAGATTATCTTCCGCGAATACTAAGATCGCGGGTTCGAATCCCGCCGAGAGCATGAATGTTTGTATTCGTCGTAATGGGTTGTATGTAAGAATGGACTAAATTCTCTAAATATCGCCCTTGAAAATAAAGTCGAATTATTATTATTATACCTTTCTGAAATATTTACTTTTATGTCTTGTAAGCAAGAAATCAGTGAAAAGGCAATGTACTATAGTTATCCATTATTGAACATTGACTCTGGTAAATGTACACCAGTTGCGTGGGCCTATTTACGTTAATAAACATAATAAATGTAGAATATAATGATTTTACTTACAAATAAGGCAAGATTCCAGTACTCAATAGACGAAAGAAGGTTCAATTGCTTTGGTGATTCGTTATAAACGCTTCCCACTCGCTGTTTCCTGAATAATTATCAGTATCTATTTACATTACTATGTATAAAGACTGTATCGATCATTTCGTTGCATAATCAGAAATGCAAAGCGAATAACGCTAAATTATCGTCTATTTGAAGCATTCATTGAAGATAATTGATGGCCGCCTTGGCAACGCCCGGAAAGAGTACGAAAAATCCACAAAATTTCGAAACAAATTGCGTATTTCTGAAAACTTCGACCATATAACATATAAACATCCGAAGAATAAAATATGTAGTAAAATTTAGTAAAAAACATTTTTAGTGTAAACACACTAGGGGAAGCCGGGGCAAGTTGCAACAAATCAACTTTACCGAATATTTTCAAGAACTATTTTATTAATAAAAACAAAATTTTCCAATGTACAAGTGCTTTATTCCTTTACTTAAATCAATATTCAAAATATTTTCTTTTTACATTTTAATGGTAAAAAAAATACAAAATATAATTATGCCAAATGTTGCAACATGCCCCGTGAACGGGGTAGGTTGCAACAGTGGTAGCGGCAAGTTGGAACACTATTTATTTTAATCATCTGATTCAGAATGTTCATTGTCAATGCCAGCACAGTCAATACAAACATAAAAAGGGTTGTTATTTGCACACGACCAATGAGACCACTGTTTACACCTTACACATTGTACCCATTCTTCTTTATTATATATCTCACCACAGTTCAAGCAATAAGTTTCTTCTTCGTCCTCAGAAGAAGTGTCACAATATTAGAGTTTTCTTTTGCAGCCAGTAGACTTTTTCATTCCCATACTGAGTTTAGACTTTCTTTCCTTTGATGGTCTTGTAGTATGCTTACTTTTCTTCTTCTTGCTATCCCTTGCTTCTTTTTCTTTTTCGAGTGCTGCTTTCTCCGGAGTATCAGTGAGAACTGTAGCTATCCCAGTTTCATCAAGGTTCCATATTCTTGATGGAAATAGTGACTGAAGACCAAAGACATCAGCTAATTTTTTTTGTAAAACTCGGCCACATGTCTTGTTGAAGCTCATCATTCTTGCTAAACTAGTAGGTTCAGGCTGTCTTACAGAAAGGTTGGGATGCCATTTTAAAAAACCACTGAACCAATCAACTCCTGCAGCTTCTTTTTCTGTCCAGGTGGGAGGCATTTTCAATTCGTACTTTTCTGCACAAAGATAAGCAAGCTTTCTGACTTCTTTTGGAGACAAACGAAAAATGATGTCGCTACATCGGCGAATATACTCGTTGAGAATTATTTCCTGATCATCAGAAAAAACGAGTTCGCTTAGAATAACCACATCGAATGTCTTTGTCTCCAGTAGGCCCCTCTAGTAACTTCTGTTTTTTGTTATGAAACGAGAAAGTGTTGAATAATGAATATTGAATTCTTTGGCGGTTGTTCTAATTGAGAAGTTCCTGCTTGAGCCCTTGTTGTCTATGACAAGATTTGCAGCCCTCTCCATTACGCCTAGGGGTTTTCTCCCCTTTTCGGTTTTCCGCTTGAAGTTCCTCATCTCATCTACCTGTGTAAAAAACCACCTTTTACCTTGGGTAGGTAGAGCGTAAAACCGGGGGGAAACAGTACGGGGCAACTTGAAACACCTCTGGGGCAGGTTGCAACAACTTGTTGCAATGTGCCCCATTACGTTTTTCTAAATAAAAAGGAAATTTACACTCTAACCTTGACTGATAAACAAAAACTGTTGCTATGGTTCTAAACTATAATAAATGCCCTATTCAACAGTTATAACATCCCTATAATAACATCAAAACCGAACCTCATATTGAACAGATGAAACAAGTTATAGAAATTTACTCACCTGTTGATAAAATAAACAAATCCGCCCAACACTAAATCAGTCGACTAAATGAAACATCACTCATATGTCGGAAGACGACTTAGTAGTAGTACTCTCGACAGCCGCCGGAGTGCTCCACTTGGTCTTATTTGTAACCATACAAAGTCGACTGTTGCAACCTACTCCTGTTGAAACTTGCCCCGGCTTTCCCTATTACTTAATACTGCACTCAAAGGTAGAAAATAATTTTTTCCTGGACAAAAAATATTATTAAAACTTTGTACACTTCGTAAAAGTGAGTGGCTTTTTAGGAGCGTTTCAATCCCAGCATAAGCGCCTAGTAGCATCGGTCTGTCCGTCCGCATGTTCATTCACGGCTTCTACCAAACGGATTTTCACGAAATTTGATATTAAGGACTTGCAGTCAAAGACAAGAAAATCACATAAATGAATCACGTAAGCCAATCAGGAGTACCACTTTACTGATGACAAAAAATGAACTTCCCGTCATCTTTCATATAGTTTTCCAATTCTGTCTGTGTATAATGCTCTTAGAATCTTTCAATATCTCAGCACTGGAAGCAGCTAGGAATATGAAATTTAGTGTGTTCTTAGAGGACCACATTAACTACTAGAAAATGTTATTACTTTTACATAAAGTGCCCTAGGTTCGACTCCAGATATTCTTTCGTATTGCCATTTAAAATCACGGGAAAAAATGATTTTGGCCGTGCAGACATTTTTTTTGCTCATTAAAATACCTAAATATTAACTTAGAAACTTCAAACAAAAACTAAAAGACGAATGAAATTCTAAATTATTTTATTGTAGTGGTTTTTCATTGTATCTTGCCCTTTAAAATTTAAAAAAATACTTAAAAATGCACATTTTTGTGATTTTAACGCTTAATCTAGCATGAGTTGCTATGTAACCTGTTTTGTTATTAATTAATCAAGTCACTACAATCTTCCAAAGCTTACTTTTCTTGAAAGAAGCAAGCAAGAAGTAGTGTATTCAGTGTTATCAATTATAATAACCTAATTAAAGCATTTAACAAAAGGTAAAGTGCACAAAGTGTCATCTATTATTACGATATTAACATAAATATTATATAGAAATTAATTTTAGTGTTTTCAGTATGTTATAATTTTTAGTTACCCATCATATGACGGGTTATTGTTCTAGTATCAAAATAGTTTTCTAATAAAATTTGTAGAACTAGTAGAGTAGGTACTTCTTTTACTATATATTTTTATCGTCGGAGTAGCTGTTATCCATAAAATCAAACAAGAATGGGTACTGTACTGTTATACCCCTGCAAATTTATTGTTCCTTAAAAACTCCCAAAAAAGGTTTTCCCACATATTATTTCTTGTAATTATCTAGAACTCGACTTACCCAATCCACCCAACACAACTCAACAATACAAAATGTATTTATTTTATATTAAGTAACAGTAAATTACATGTTTTGTTAATTAAATCGTTTCTATTATTACACTATAACAATGAAAATAAATATAAACCGTAATGGCTTCCCTGAATTGCCTATTATTAATGATAGAATTCGACTTGGATCAATAATCATATCCGATGAATGGAGGGCATACAGAAACATTCAAGGCGAAGGATTTTGTCATCAAACTGTGAATCATTTGCTGAATTTTGTTTATCCGGACAGTGGTGCCAATACTAAAAAAATCGAAAGGTTATGGAGATCGTTAAAGGAGAGAAACAAGAGACAGAATGGAACGGATCGGCAAATGACAGGGTCATACCTGATGGAATTCATGTGGCGTCAAAAAAAATTCAAGAAACAATCCATTCAACACTATTTTGAAAGATATTTCAACATCTTATCCTCCATCCATGTGACTATATCTTTAGTATTTAACAAGTTAGGAAAGTGTACAACGTATCTCAAATGGGTGCGTTACGTGCAGTGGAGTATTAGAAAGCAATTATATACCTGTACGTAAGGGAAATAGCGTTTTAAAGTTTTCTTCCTCATAAATAATCCATTTTCTTCCTATTTAATAATATGGCATGCACACGTAAGGAAATTAAACGTTCGTTTGGGAGATCGTTTATATTAGCAACAATGAAGTAACCATGCAAGAAATTTTCGAAGTTCAACTCGATATATGTAAGACATTCTTGTTTGATTTTCTCGATAACAGCTACTTCTAGGATAAAAATGTATAGGAAAGAAATACTCTACCAGTTCTACAACTTTTATTTGAAAAATATTTCGATATGAGCAATACTTTACGAGATATGACGAAAATTTAATTTTTTGTCACCAGTAAAGTGGTACCCCTGATTGGCGTACGTGATTCATTTTTGCGATTTTCTTCTTATATTTGATTGAAAGTCCTTAATATCAAACTTCATGAAAATCCGTTGGGTAGAAGCCGAGAACGAACATGCGGACTGACGGACGGACCGACGATAATAGGCGCTCACGCTGTAAGCGAAACGCGCCTAAAAATGTTTGAAATATAATTTAAAGCTTTGATGTTTATACTTATTATAATTCATTTGTGTTAAATAAGTTCTCATTTTCCTTGGTAATTATTTATTATTCACACCATTTTTAGGCGCGTTTCTCTTACAGCGTGAGCGCCTATTATCGTCGGTCCGTCCGTCCGCATGTTCGTTCTCGGCTTCTACCCGACGGATTTTCATGAAATTTGATATTAAGGACTTTCAATCAAATATAAGAAGAAAATCGCAAAAATGAATCACGTACGCCAATCAGGGGTACCACTTTACTGGTGACAAAAAATTAAATTTTCGTCATATCTCGTAAAGTATTGCTCATATCGAAATATTTTTCAAATAAAAGTTGTAGAACTGGTAGAGTATTTCTTTCCTATACATTTTTATCCTAGAAGTAGCTGTTATCGAGAAAATCAAACAAGAATGTCTTACATATATCGAGTTGAACTTCGAAAATTTCTTGCATGGTTACTTCATTGTTGCTAATATAAACGATCTCCCAAACGAACGTTTAATTTCCTTACGTGTGCATGCCATATTATTAAATAGGAAGAAAATGGATTATTTATGATGAAGAAAAGAACTTTAAAACGCTATTTCCCTTACGTACAGGTATATAATTGCTTTCTAATATTCCATTGCACGAAACGCGCCCATTTGTGATACGTTGTACACTTTCCTAACTTGTTTGGAGTTCTTAAGGGACTATACATTTGTGGGGTATAACAGCACAGTACCCAAGAATGTCTTAATTCGAGTTGAATTTTGAAAATTTCTTGCATGGATGTTTCATCATTTTTGCTAACATAATCTCACAAAAATAAGTTCAAATTGTGTGCATGCAATAATTTAAATAGGAAGAAAATGGAGGTACTTTCCTGTTAACGCCCCACAAATAAACTGTCCCATAAAAACATTATCACGTTGCTAGGGTCACGATGAACAATTGAGGGAACTACGTTTTATTTGTAGATCGAGTTAATATCAGACCTGATTGGCCGGTCTCGACATTTACAGACCCAATCACCGGACAACGGGGAGGGTTTCTTTGGTTCCGGGCGAGGTAGCATCCGGAGACGACTACCAATTAAAACAAAGCGAGCCGAAGGCTCGTCAATATATCCTTTCAGTGTTATATCCTCTTGACTGTTGCGTCGCAAATGGAAGGATATATTGACGAGCCTTCGGCTCGCTTTGTTTTAATGGGTAGTCGTCTCCGGGCGCTACCGCGCCCTTCGCCTCGCCCGGAATCAAAGAAACCCTCCCCGTTGTATGGTGATTGGGTTTGTAAATGTCGAGACCAGCCAATCAGGTCTGATATTTAAGTATTAATGCTTGGAAGATCATCTCCACGTTACTATGTTTCTTATTTATTTAACATTTCCTAAGCCAAAATTAGGTGGGGCGTTAACAGGAAAGTACCAAAATGGATTATGTATGACGAAGAAAATAACTTTAAAACGCTATTTCCCTTACGTACACGTATATCATCCCTTCCAAATACTCCATTGCACGAAACACGCCCATTTGTGATACGCTGTACACTTTCCTAACTTGTTTATTTGGAATTCCTTTTATTTACACACTAGCAGAATTTCCCGTTGAATTTCAACGGATTTAGTGAAGCTACTACAGCACAACATACGAACTCTTTAAAATATATAGTAGATACTTTTTAAATTACAATTAGCTTTTCTTAACAATTAACCATATTTGCTTGTAACAATCAATTTTCGAGCCTACTGCATTCAAATATAACGATAATTTTATTTCCTATCATATTACTTTCGCCAAATCCAGCTTCATTTCTTGTGTAATTATGCCTCGCTGAAATATTTACTTTTATGGCTTGTAAGCAAGAAACCCATGAAAAGACAACGTAGTTGTCCATGACTGAACACTGACTCCGGTAAATGTACACCAGATACGTGAGCCTATTTACGTTAATAAACATTGTAATGTAGAATATAATTATTTCATTTACAAAAAATATAAGATTCCAGTATTCAATAGACGAAAGAAGGTTCAATTACTTCCATCAATAAACGCTTCCTGAATAACAATCAGTATCTATTTACGTTGCTATCCAGAAACATCGATCATTTCCTTGCTTAAACAAAAGTGCGAAGCGAATAACGCTAAACTTTCGTCTATTTGTAAGCTTCACTGAAGCTAACTGAAGCGAAGGTAACAATGACGGCCGCCTTGGCAACGCCCGGGAGGGGTACGAAAAATCCACAAAATTTCGAAACAAATAGCGTATTTCAGAAAACCTCGACCGTGTAACATGTAAACTTCGCAGGAATAAGATAGTATTTTATTCGTCGAACAAAGCAAAAACGAAAAAAATCGGTCCATATTTACGTATTTTAATGCTTGAAGGAAGAATATCTTGCAAGTCAAGAAATGGATTCGTACGTGTTAACTTATGGAAAAATGTTAATCCCCTATATTGGCAGCACTGATTAATCCTGGTTGATCAACCCTTAACCATTCACTAAGTGAGGATGTAAGGAAGAATCGTACCAAATTTGGTTATTCTAGCTTTTACCGTTTAGGAATTCCATGAACAAACACACAAATACAGAAACACACACCTCAAAATCTACTATAATAGTTTACAATGTCTGTCAGCAAGATGGCCGCCAGCGAAACACTGAGAAATTACGACGAACAGCGTACTCTATATTTATTACGAATTATTATTATTTGGTTCATTCCGAAGGAAACACTCCGACACAATACTTTTAATATACGAGAGGTGGAAGGATGGGTATTATTTTCATTGCAATTAACGTAAATGATTTTTATTCTGAAAGTAGCAAATATAATAATTATTATTATTTGGTTCATTCCGAAAGAAACACTCCGAAACAATATTTTTAATATACGAGAGGCAGAAGTATAGGTATTATTTTCACTGCAATTAATGTAAATGATTTTTATTCTGAAAGTTAGCAAATATAATCTATTTTTGTATCTGACCTTACACCCATAAGCATGATTTGAATATTTTCATTACGTGAGAGAGGAGAGGTAATTGAATTACATAGCAACCGAAGTAAACAACATTCGTACGTTATTATCAGTTATTATTATTTTGAAAGAATGCTACTCAAAATGTATTTGATGCTCATAGTGAAAAAGAGTAGTTTATTAAACTGTATATTTCAATATTTACTTAGTATAATTGGTGACAGTGAAGAAACACTTGAAGAGAAATATTATGTATTGTAAAACTTCGATTATTCATGAAATATATCATATTGAAGTGAGTTAAACTACCATACTATATGAACCATTTCTTGAGAATAGATTGACTTCAATGTTTATAAACTTTGTATAAATTATTTTATTTGTTTAACGAATTTAGAATTTTAACTTAATTATTCCGTTGCTAAAGAAGACATTGTTTGCAATATTAGAGTTTAAAAATTTTAAGTTTAAGTTGAAAAAGTTAAATAGTACAAAAAAGCCAGCGGAAAACGATTATTCATGCGTTTCTTTCTTACATATATCAATTAAGAACAAGTATATGTGTTTATATTGTATATTCTTCTAATATTCTATTTTTAAAACATAATAAATTTATTTTTCCTTCTTTTTTGAGATATTATAAAACTGATAACCAGACTGTGCAAGAAGAAACCACTGCAAAGACGTCGACGACAAAACAGAGAAGCACAAGCAAGACGTAGAGCTCGACAATCGAATGAGCAAATAGAAGCAAGGAGAACACAGGATCGTGAAAGAGCTTCCAACAGGAGACACAATGAAGGTTACGCTCAAATAGGTAATCCTGTATTTTAGTGTCCCTTATTATTTTCGCAGTGTTAAAAGTCCTATATAATATTTTAGTGTCCCTTATTATTTATTGTAAAATTTCAATTTTCAATACAACATTAACAGATATTTACGAACCCAATCACCGGCAACGGGGAGGGATAGTTTGGTTCCCGGCGAGGCGAAGGGCACGATAGTGCCCAGAGACGACTACCCAGTAAAACAAAGCGAGCCGAAGGCTCGTCAATATATCCTTTCAATGTTATATCCCCTCAATTTGCGGTGCAACAGTCAAACGAGATATAATTTCTCTGTCTCAAATGGAGAGGACATTGGCGAGCCTTCGGCTCGCTTTGTTTCTATATCAGTTGTCGTCTCCGGGCGCTACCTCGCCTTCGCCTCGCCCGGAACCAAACTATCCCTCCCCGTTGTCCGATGATTGTGTTTTTAAATGTCGAGATAGGCCAATCAGTTTCTGTTATAGTCTGTTCACTATCTAAAGTCTCTTGGCCTTCATAGAGCAAGTAGCCAATCACGAACGTTTCCCCTTCCATCGCCCCTCACAACTTTCGCGCGGGAGGTGAGATACCCAATCACGAACATCAACAGCAAGGTAGCGGCGGTGGAAATGGCAACGCAGACCGATGTGAACGCTTCGAAATCAAGAGTAACACTGAGTTCACCCCACTACCTTCCCAAACGAACCATCTCCTATTGGCTGCAGCTAAGTCTTCAAGGCCAAGAGACTTTAGATAGTGAACAGACTGTAATGTTGTTTTGAAAAATTGAAACACAATTTAAATGATATTTGTTCCGTATTTATATTTTGGTATTATTGTCGTATGCGGGATAGCATAGACCGCATACGACAAGAATACCTAATGGGATATATTTTCTAAATAATAAAAATAGAATTTATAGTAAAATATGGAAGGTTTAGTAAGGAAATAATAAGGGACACTAAAATACAGTAGGTTTATATGTAAATAATAAGGGACACTAAAATACAGGATTACCCTCAAATAATGGTAATTCAGAGAGCTAATGAGAATGAGCAACAAACTATTGTTAGACCTCTATATCATATTGTTAATTCAATCCTTATGGGTATAAAGGTGCTTTGAATGCTTTTAATACGAAAGAGAGAGGGGGGAGAGAAGTAGAGGGGGGCGAGAGGGAGGGGGAGAGAGGGAAGTAGAGGGGGAGGGGGAAAGATGGGGAGGGGGAGAAATGAGGATGGGGGAGGGAGAGGGTGTGAGAGGGAGGGGGTGTGAGAGGGGAAGGGAGAGGGGGGAGGGAAAGAGAGGCAACTATTTTAAGTTTAACTAAAGATAGCCCGTCAACAACAGAATATTCACTAGAAATGTTGTATATGGCAAAATATTTCATATGTAAAAGTGTGATATTAATTATTTTAAATGAAAATATTAATAATCTATCTATCTATAATTCTTCCGTTGATATTTCAACGGGCATTAAACTAGTATATTATAGTAGATAGACTAGCTGACGTACAGGGTATCCACAATGTCTTGTCACTCCCACTTAAGCTTGCTGATAATTTGTTCGAGTTATGACGATGTGATCAATCTTGTGATACTTATTAATAAGTATAATGTAAAGTAAAAATTGTAGTAAAGATATTTCATATAACAAATGGCTGTATCGTTCTTGTATTTCTGAATTTAAATACTTTACAGGGGGGCGACAAGACATTGTACACGGCGTTGCCTGGATAAATTCAATATATGTACTTTATGCATGATAAACTCCTTAGCTCTAGTATGAGATTCGAGAAAGTGTCAGACATGCCCTTAGGCATTTTTTCTACATCATCTAACATAGTGGTTTCTTAACTGTGAGGCGCGGTGGCGGTGGGCAAGTCAGGGGGGCGAAAAAAGATTTGACATTGTATTTACTGTCGTTTTAAATGTCACAATCGTGATATGTACCTATGCAGTCGCCGAACTCTAGCTCTCAAGTGGCTAGGGCGTATCATTTGCCATATATTTGACATAAAAGGAGGCGCAAGGACATTTTTCTTATTGTTAGTTGAAGGGGGGCGCGGCTTTGTAAAGTTTGGAAACCGCTAATCTAACACGAATATTTTAATTAGGTGCAATAAAAAAACATTTTCCTCTCCCAAGGGTATTATATGAACTGATTCGAGAATTTTACAAGACTGAAAATCTCGCAAACGAAGGAAAAATTCCACCTCGATTCGAACCTTTCGAAGAAAAAGTAATACCTCGTTGCCCTTTACCTCGAAGGAATAACAAAACTACCAACCTTTGGCTTACTCGGTAGCCACCGTGAGCGTCAAAAGATATTCAGATAAAAAAACGCCACATTTTCGTGCTAAAAACAAATTTGCGTATCGATTTGTTGCTTCTTCGATAATCGAGAATATGAAAATAAAAAAATCTCTTCTTTTAGGCGTTTATTTTGTCCCGAGTTTATACTGTGATTATAAGCAATTTTAAAATGCAAAGCAAAAATACGGTGCATTCATTCCTACGCAATTCTAATGAGAAAAAGAAAAGCCTGGGCATTGGAATCGGATGTAAACATAGCCCTCGACCTTACCCTGAATGTAAGTGGATTCCATGCAAATTTTGATTGCGCTGGCTCTCGCGTCATCCGAGAGAATAGAGGACAGACAAACTTCTTTATACATTTGATTCATTCAGCACTATTGATAAAATTTGTGGTTCCTTTGGTACTTTAAGTAATAACGGGTGAAGGGTAGAAAATTATAATTTGGATGTAAAATGGTACTGTTTATGCGTTCGCCGCAAAATTCAAAGAAGTTATCAATAAAATTGTTAGGATTACCCGTAAGTACACCGCAACCCAACCCTCCACCGTCACCCGTTAATACCTAAGTACCATATGTCGGTTTGGTTTTTGGTTGGGGTATATATACGGGTGACCCTATAAAATCTATAATTACTTCTGTGCCATATTGCGGCCAATATTAGAATTTTTCCCGTTCACCCGATAATACACAAGAACTTCTCCTTTTTTCTCATAGTTACTTCTGTTGATGTTTTCCTTTCCCTTCCGAATTTACTTTTTCCTCTCTCTACCTTTGTAGGACGCCATTTATTAAATTACGGCATTAGCGCCGATTCTTTCTTGAATAATGTCTTATACGTAGTCTCCACTCCTCATTACTACATGTAGTACATAAACGAAAGAGACTAGAATTCACATATTGTCCCGTTTCTTCATCCTCCGAACGCTTCCTCGAAGTCACCTTACACTCGAGGCACGCCACTCACAATGGTGATCCCTCCATTGTCACCTGGCTTTTAATAGGTAACTACCGAATGAATCGTTCACCTCTAACAATAAGAGACCTTCGCTCGTTTATCTGCTTATCAACTCGATTGTCCTATAATACATTCAATCACCCGAATTTATACTACTTTCTCCACCAAGGCTTGCCTTTTTCAAACCTTTCCGCGGCTAGCTGCACTTCAAAGAGTCGTAAGGCCCCAGTCGTCTATGGCGCAGTAACTTTCCTCGAGTATACCTGCTCTCCCGGTAGGCTCTCATTCTTTGTAACACTGATTCTCGTTGTGGGACGCGAAGATTCGGAAACATAATTACTATAACACCTTTTCTCTTCCAAATTACTGAATTCTTTAATGGCCTTAAAAATTTCCAGTAACAATTGATATAATAATAAAATACATTTTAAGTAAAAATCCATTTATTGGATGGTTTTGTCGTTTCATGTGGAGTTTTGTTCTTGCCATGGTGGGACCCAAGTTGATGGGACAAAAACTGCAAGGGATTGAGAACCACAAATAGCTTTATCAGCAGGGACTCTACACTCTAATGAGCAAATTTATTCTAAACCTTTTTAAATTAAAAAATACAGTAATTAATCACAAAAACGACGGGTATACTACTGATTCTATGAAGACTTTGATTCTAGTCAGTTTAAAATTCTCCCTGCAAAAAAAATGAACTTTGATATTTCAAGCATAAAATCGCCCAAATTCCAAGTTGAGAAGTAATTTTAAAATGCAAATGATCAATTTGCCACACTCATCTCCGTTTTAATCAAAAAGAGAATAATAATGCTACAGTAATCGAACCCACGATAATAAGATGGACGATGACATGCCAAAAAGGTGCAAGAGGTAAGATCCCAGTAATGGTACTCCCCCTTCTAGAGTTATTCGTATTGCCAAAATTCGCCATCACAGTCGTGATGTCAGTGTTCTCTACAAACAAACCAACACAGATTTGAGCTTTATAAAGGTTAGCGTATTTTTCCGTAAAAAATGACGGGTACGCATGAACAAAGTATTATGTTAAAATGCAGTTTAAATAACTGAAGTACACAAGGTTTTCTATGCACTAAAAAGTAAACAATATAAAATTCACAAAGTTGGATGCGCCAGAAAGAAAAATAGTTTAGAGCATATAAAAGTTGTATGGCAAAGAAATATTAATGATGATTTATTTAACAAACATTACGCTACACATCTGTTACAGACCCAAAATTATTTTAACTTTTTAGAACAATCAATTATAAGAATTTTAGATTTATTTTTTTGTTTTAATGCATATAATACGTGATTTCGTTAAAATAAATTTATATAAACTCAATTTTCTGTTCTAGTCAAAGATTAAAAACTTAGCCTTCGCTGGTAATGTCATAAAAGACCTTAAAAATTCATAAATTTTAATCTATCTAAACTCATTAACACAACATCAACGAATAATTGAATATTTATTCATTTTCGTTGTCGCCGTATAATTTATCGTAACTAAGGTGTTATTTAAATTTAAAACCAACGTCGAAATATATGGATAACGATAGACGGAAAATTTTACTGTTACTAACGTCAACAGAGAAAGAAGAACATTATATATTTTGCATAGATTTATAAATATAAAAGAAACTTCTTCATAGTTCCAGAACTAATTTCATACTATTCACTGATTAGTTTATTTGTATCTAATCAAAATTAGCTGCATTGACGTGATTGAAAAAAAGCAGATCACGGAATTGATAGACACACTATTGGCTATTATTATAGCTTTACTACCTTCAACTTCAAAACATCTTCCCATAGTCGTGTTGAACATACGCGTTTAAGCGTGCTTCTACGATTAATATCAACCCATCCAAACCAACCAGCCATTATAAATTACTTCCGCACAAGAATGCTCAGGTTTCCGAGGAAATACTAAGAGGAATTATCGTTGAGCAGCGTTTTAGTCGGGTGGACATTTCTATTAATATTAGCCGCAGACGATCGATCAAAAGATGCGTATGTTAATTGCGACAATGTGAAGGTATTGCCAGGTCGCATTTCAGTAATAATTCCTAACTTTTATTATTCGTGTTTATTAGAGAGGGGCGTCGCAGAACCGCTTTGCCGTTCCTTCAGGTAATAGGTGTATGGCTCCAGAGGAAAGATTAAATAACGAGGGTCTACTCAGGGTCTAATGAGAGAGCAGGAAAAGTGGCCGACGTTACTCCGCAAGAGCCCCACAAGTCACCTCTTTCATGGGAACACCTCCCTTCCGCTTCATATCGAACGAGAATCCGACCGCGACGACCACAAGTTGCTCTTTTCGCTCACAGAGGTCGATAGATTCCGGCGAAGCTTACATTAAATTCGGATATTGCTTCCGGCCATGGAGGCACTCTTCCGAGGATCCCTTTGCTTTCGGAAGCGCATGCCAATAGTTCAAATATCACCTAAGCGAAAATACAGGAAATAAATACTGATCGATAAACAATGTACACCAACAGTTACGTAGGGTCGTCATCATCACTAGTGCTAAAGCGTAAGTCGCGAAAAACCATTTTATCTGAAAATCATAGTTAAAGTAACTTAGAAAGTTACTTTTAAAAAGTTGACTGCAAATATCGATTGCATAACCTGTATAAATCACCGAAAATGCAAAGAATTGTTCGGCGAAAGTGGTAGTGGCGACTTTCGCCGCGACAAGCGCCAGTCCGGGAACCAATCTCTTTGACAAAAATTTGCTAACTATTGGAACGTTTTTGAAAAAATTGAATCTAGGGAGGAGCGACGCTTTCCCTAACGTAAAACGATGGCGGGCAGCATTAATAACTGTAGCACAATTGCTCGAGGGAAGATGGCTCTCGACACAACTTCAGAAATAAACCTTCCGAGGTAGCTCGTGCCGGGAAAATGGCGGGAACCAATGTTGTTACTGAAGAATCCCAGTTGCACACCGCCTATAATACCAACTTATTGAGTATTGGCAGTTAAAAATCGTTTACTTATTTAATTTTCCTTCATTTTTCCTGCCTCAGCCTAACAAACGTAAAAAAGATTATGCATGAATCGGAACTTCCCGAAGAGATCATTAAGCGGCTTGATAAGTTCGCCAGCGAAATAGCGACTCATACAGCAAAGAAGACACAGCCACAGGCGGTCCAGCTGCTAACGATAATCTCTCATACGGCTTTTTTCCCACGAAATCTTTACCTGGCGTTTCCGTCGAGCCATCCCACGTCCAGGCTTAAGTTCCGAAAGAATGAACGGTCAGCCGATGGAAATTTCTCTCACCGCTCGTTAAAATAAGGCGCGAAGGGCTACCACCGCACCACGCCGGTAAGATAGCGAGATTAGAGCTCTGGCGCTGATAAATGTGTCGCAAGTATTCGGCGGAAAGACGCCAACAGGCAAGCCAACCTCACGAGGATCAGACGAAGGGGCACTTCACCGCTCCGGGAAATGATTGCCAGTGAAGATCGATCGATTACACCGTAAATAAGCAAGCACGAACGACGAAGGCGATTAGATGAACTGTATGCAACGTAAGAATCACCACCGTAAAAAACAATAAATGTGCCATTATATAAATAGATAACCTAAAACCGTCGAGGAAAACACTGCAGCGACTAGGTAGCGTTCTTCGGAGATAACCTACTGATGGCTGATTTCAATGACTTCCGATATTGGGAGAAATAATTACATTTCGATAATGTCAACTCGTTTTGCAAGAATATTGTCTTTGCGCTTTAGCGTGGGTGTGCTCCACGTACAGGAGCGGCCCAATGTATTTTGGCGCCCCGGGCGAGAACCCATCCCAGCGCCCCCTTCAGATTATTTTAAGACGTTTAGAACATGTTAACGCATTCACCGCTCCTTAAAACATCGACTACGAAAAGATTTCATGGGTGCCACTGATATCCGCTCTTTAAGCGACAAGCTAGTCCACGTCTATCTATTTACAATTTATAGAGAAAGATACTCCTAGATTTCGGCTCCCTGGTACTTCAGGCAGGGCCCGGGAGACAAATTTCGGACCCCGGTGCTTTTTCCGCTCTCGGTCCCCCTTTTATAGTATTGCAATTCATCTTCACAGGAAACTTTTTCCCGAGAGCGGGCCTCCCTTAAGCCCGGGCCCCGGTTATTTGCACCCCCCTCCTCTCCCGGGTCCTGACTTCAGGTCGTTCGTCCACATGTCGTGCGCAAGACGGCCGAACTACGATAGGGCAGCGATGGGAGGGCCACCGGTCGCTAACTAAGTCGTCCAACACGCGGTCAAAACAGAGTTGTCGCGATTAACGACCATTTCTGAGCGAGAGCGGGCAGCAAGAGAGCCACCGATGCGGTTCTTCCGAGGACTTCATATCTACCCTTATATGTTTCGCATGCATGCAACTGAGCGCTTTATCTAATGTGACGTTTTTGGGAACTTCTTACGAACCGGAAATCGAATGCGACCAAGTATGTAGTTCCAAATCACCGCCGCACCCGAAAGGATATTTACGATCGTTTTTCCATGTATCTAGCACAGGGGTCAACAATTTTTTTTACTCAAGGAACCGCATATACCACCGTACGGGACACATACGAACTTTCAAATGACGCACCGAGCTATATATTTCAATTCGATAATTTTTTGATTTTGTAATGTGTATTTCATGAGTATATCGCACCCACGTGATCGAAAAACGTTTAGATTTCATTAATGTCACCTAAGGACATCTCCTGCGACCAAATATACGAATATGCATGCCTTTAAAAAATTGATGAAGTCACTGGGCTCAGGGACCACGTCTCTTTCTCGTCAGGGACCTGCTTCGACTCTTAAGCCACACAGCATACCGACACTCGCATTGTGCGCCACAATGGCGAGTGGGGAGGCACCAGTGCCGCTCAGTCCAATGGGCAATTGCCCAGGACCCCTGTTTGTGGGGGCCCACGCCGCGTGAGCGTCGGTACCATGTGGCTAACCCTTAGACCGCGAAACAAAGATTTTATACCACTCACTCGTACGAGGCTCATTTTTACCTAAACAAATTACGCTTTAAATCGTGCTTTTTTGATAAAATTTGATCCAATTTTACTTGTTTATACTCGTCAAGTATTCTAGTTTCGGTAAAAAAAAACAAGATCAAGATATGACGTGGATAACATCAACCAACATAAATATAAATTACGCAAGAGACAGATTTATGCGTGCGAAACGTGTGTAGAAGTTTCGCACCGACTGTTTAAAATCGTTTTATAAATGAAACAAGGAAATAGTTTCTTTTTTTAAGAGAGGGGGCACCCAGATCATACTTTGCCCAGGACCCACCACCACCATAAAGCGGCCCTGGGAGGCACCGGCAACGGACGACGAGCTGCAGAATACTGGCGAGCCCAAGTGAACCCTTCGGAATAATTTTTTTCGTAACACTAGTTGCGGAACATAACTGAGAGGATCTTATTTTCGGCATAGATACTATAATTTCTTTAAACGCGTTACTTATGCCGAGGAAATTACATTCGCATTAAATCTATTGCCTTAATATGAAGAATTCGTGAAATACCAAGCCTCGAGTATCATGTATGGGCGGCAATCTTTCTGCAGGGCCTCGACGCAAAAATTTACAAAACCCCAGCTCAGGTGCGTCTAATGCTTCGTTCGCAGGAAAGGCAAATGAATCAGATAGTTTGTTGCATCCAGATAAATGCGGTTCGGCGGCAGAGCACGCGTAGCATCCTCTCGCAGTCGAACAACGACACAACCAAGAAAACGTCGCTACGCCGACGGTAGGGACACTCGACACGGTTCTCTTATGACCGCACCGATTCTATCGATTTTTACTATGCTATTAGAATTACTAAACTGACAACAGATAAATTTATATATACTTTATTATACCGGGGATGGTTCTTGAAAATAAATTTTGACCTCGTAAACAGCGTCTCGTTGATCGAGTTTTTTAAATGAGAGCATCAATACTTAAAGAGAAGTAAACCCAATAAATATAATTAAAAAAGACTTCTTATTTAATTGGTATTCATCCCGAAAATCCTTATACTTCTGAGCGAGGTAAATGCCGCTGACAAAACCTCATCGAATGATTTCTGATGCATTACTTACTAGAGCGTTAAAGCAAGATCGGATTGAAACGGCGTCGCGCCTCTAATTAAGACGCACCATTCCTCTCCTAAAACATTTCCATCCGATAATATACAGCGCCCAGATCAAATCTGATGGCAGAAAGTTTCGTGTCTTTGCCACGTTCAACCGTCGATGCCTACATGATGCAGTAAAGTAAAAATCAAATGGTTAAAGACCGAAAATTTGACATAATGAGGACATATTCCTTTCGATCATGCACAAAACTCTATATAACGTTACTCGACATCGTTGAGTATAAGCAATTACGCAGCAACAAGAATGACAGGCTGTCTTCTGCAAAAAAACTTCCAAGAAACAGTGTCGGTTACGAGCCAGAGGACTTCTTCGTTGGAAACACATTTGTCAGGAAATTCACAGTACCCGTCGATTCTTATTCGAATTGAACCTGTTATACACATCCAAACACTGTGTGTGCAAATAAAAACGTAAAGCGGCGAGAGAAAGTATCGTTGCACGTCTCTGCGATGATTGGCGTGCTCAAGCTTAAAAGGAATGAAAGACAGAAGATAGGTTATCAGACAACAGCTCGATAGACGAAGAAAGGCGGAAAGGACTTCGAGATTAAGGCGGAAAGCGAAGCCACGCTCTCGAGAAAGGTACGAGTGCGCGATAAATATGGAGATCATCCTCAAGTATCCATCCCAATGGCGGAATCGGAAAATCGCTGTTATTACGCGGCGCCTAGAAACTTAACTCTTCCAATATAATTTACGTACGGAAAACAAAACTACGAATAACACGTCCTCTTAAAGATCGGCAAGTTCCTGTCATTCATGATAAAAACGCCATCGCCGCCCAGTATAAATAAAATTTCCATTCTATTAGTGCATTACGGTCTTCAGCCGGGAAGCGACGTCGCCCGAGATGGCTATGAAGGCCGCCCGCGGACAACCAGAGCGTCTCACAAGGTCATCCGCAACACGGCCGCCTCAAATTCAATAGCGAGAGTACGCGAAAGAACCATCCATTCGTCGAATAAGACGACCGGACTCTCCTCGAGGACGTTTCGCTCGCAATCAAGCCGCGCATTCCACGTCTGCAATCCGAGCGCTTCGTCATCGATTGCCGTCACCCGCGTTCCCCCGCAACAATCCAACGAAAGCCGTTCGCGCACGGGCCTAGGGAAGATATAAATCCCTTACGGGATCGCTACCTCACAATCGCTCAAGTGCCAATTTTTCCGCGATGCAAAATAATTCCAAAACGCATTTATACTTCCGCGCGACGACATGCGCCCGAATGACTCGAGGCTGCGCCGCATCGGCCATCCAAGGATAAATAGCGAAGGCGAAGCGTCCTTAGCACCGATAGTGGCGCGCGGGAAACTCCGTCGGATCGAGCACAAACGACAAGCGTTCAATTCACGGAGCTTCGTGCGTAATACATCATTTGTGGATACCGGGGCGCAGTGCTGCATAGCGGAACGAGGACTCACCCCGGCGTAATAATTTAACGCAGCGCCTCTCACCACTCCCTTTTCGGACATCTCGCAGCACGGCGACGACGCTCTCGCCCGACAGGGCGGTATTCTCGGGCGCCGAGGGTTCGAGAGAAAGGGAGGGAGAGCCCCCTTCTCTCGTGCGCTACCTTCCCCTCGACGTCCATCGGTCGCCCATCGACTGCGCCTTCCTTCGGCCCCACGGCGGCCGCGCATGCGCCCTCCCCGGCTACGTGAATATTTCGCTCGGGACCACGTGGCGGATAGCTCGTGGGACGTCGCTCGCTTTCGAGCCGAAGGAGCACCGTTCTGCGGGCGCATCGCAACGCGAGGGAAGACTCAAGCTTCGGCGTCCCGCAGGGGATCGATCCCGGCCCCGCGGAGGGAAGCGCGAGGTACGACGACCCGAGGGCGCTCCTCGGCCGCCCCGCGCGAGGCGGGGCACCGCCCACCGCACCCGCTCTATCGATCCCCCCGCCCCCGACAGGGAGGCCTCCTCGGCGTGCCCACGGAGGGAAACGTCGCCCGGGGCACAATGGCCGCCGCGGAGTCGCCGACCCGATAGCGTCGGTCAATACGATCGCGCGGCCCCGTGCGAGAGGGCCCTCGACGACCCACGCCCCGTCCCTCCGCGGACCCGCTCCGGAAATCAATATGGCGCGCGGACGTCCTTCCGCCTGCGTCCACCCACCCGCGGAGGAGCCACCCACGTACGCCTAAGCGAGCGAATACGTACCTCTCGTTCTCGCTCCTCCGAGGGCCTCTTCTCTCTTCGGTCCAAACGGCCAGCCGACGACTGCGGCCCTAGAGGGGCGTCGAGACGAGTAGACGGCGTCTTGCGAAACCCGCACCCGCGCCTCCTTCCCTCGCACGGAGAGAGAAAGAGAGGGAAGGAAGGAAGCCGCCGGCAAGGCAGGTGGGGCAGTCGACAGCGACACTCTCGCACACACACATACACACACACCACCGCCGCTCTTCGCCCCCTTCCGCCCGACGCGACCAAGCGATCGCCAACTCTCTCGCTCGCTTAGTCCCTCCTAGAGAGAGCGGGCACGTAGCCACCCGGGCAGCAAGAGGCGGATGGCGCCGGGGAAGAGGACGGAGGAGGCCGCCCGCTCCTCCGAGAGAGGGAGAGAGGGACCCCGGGCGCGCACACTCGGGTTAATTATAAACGCCTCCGGAGATGGAAGCCGGGAGAGGAAGGCGGTGAGCCATCCGAAGCGATCTCTTTCGAGGAGCGAGTCGGATCGATCGGCCATCGGATCGCTCCTCGCACGGGAACACGCGTGTCCACGCCGATCGATGTCTCGCCTTCCTCTTCGCCCGGCAGACGCCGACTGCCTCTTTCCCTTTCCCTCCGAGAGGAGGCGCGGAAAAAGAAGTCATCTCTCGCACACGCTCCTCCCTCGCGAGGGGCCTCGCCCATTACGACCAACTCGTGGGGACGCAGGGAAGGGGGGAGGGGGCGACTTTGGCCGCCGTCGGTCGGAGAGGCCATCGGGAGAGGAATCTTTTGCAACGCGCTCTAGTGGTTGGAGGGAGGAAGGGGTCACGCCCGACCTCTTTCCGGTGGTGAGCGGACGCCACTCGAAGATATGCACCGCGTTGTAAGATGGATGGCGAGAGCACGGTTATTCCTTCCGACGGCGAATTACTCACTCCGGATGGCGTTTATATGGCATATATGCTCAAAAATTATTTAACAGGGGTCACCTTATCGCTTACCACGCAATTTGAGCCCTCGGAACCGTTAGTAGGAAAGACGCAAGATAACGACCCTTGGATATCATGTCTCATCAATTTCAATGCTAACCGATAAATAGACTACATTATTATGGTTGGAATTATATTAATGAACAAGTTTCAAAAAATTTTTTCATTATGGAGAACGAGAATCTTTTTTTCCTAAGAAAAGCAATACACAACACAGGCTTTGAAAATTTCCCTCTACATAATTATTGTGGCTACATAAAACACTCATGTTACTACTAAAATTCATCTATGCATGTTTTTGTATATACATACATTTGCAGGTCCAAATATTGTGGAATGCATTTACATGTAAAAAACGAAATGTAAAAGACATGCATTGCTGTATTTGAGTTAATGACAACAAAATCTACCAAATATATAGTTCTAATTAACTCAAATATATATAAAAAGAATTCACTATAGCACACTCAGCACTTTGATAAAAAAATTCTTCTACTACCAAATTCCACTGCATACAAATCTAAAGGAAAATTATATTTATAAAGAAATAGGTAATTTAATGACAAAAAATAATAATGCCATCAGATTTAACAATTCTTATCCTTTGCAATGGTACTTCTTTGCATAAAACTAAATTCAACCTTGAACATTCCGCCAAAAAATGACTAACGCTATAATCACTTTTAATTGATTAAAAATGGAAATTATGGGCAGGTTAATTACCTAGCATATTAATCGAAATTTCAAAAACTGTTGTACCACATGGCAAAACGACAACTTGCTATGAGCTCATATAAGTAGAAATTAATTGTAAGAAAATTTCATGATAGGCCATTACCAATTACAGCAATACATCCAATCTTTTATTTTCTTTCCTGACAAATTCATTCAACGGTATGGAACCAACTTTTTACAGAAGAGATGCAAACATTAATGTATCTTAGAAGCTACAGACACAAATTAAGGAGTACTAATATCTTTTTAATACACACCAAGTATCTCATGGGAGAGGTATCTTTTCCATGCATCACTCGGTTTAAGTCTATAAAATCATTCACTTGAAATAGAAGAGCAATACACAATTCTCTTTATAATATTTAGTATCCAGAACTACATGGCCCATTATTAAATGTATCATTGTATCGCTCTAGAATAAAAGTTATTACCATGTGCCAAATAAATATTCAATAAAAACTCCTACTTGTGCTGAAACACACAATTTTACTCCGTCCCATACCTGCATCACAGAAATTTCCTCATTACAAATTAAAGTGAAAGAGCCTCACCAATGTTTTCACATGGAATAAAACACCATACCCTTGAAAAGAAATAAGATTTTAGCTTGGGATTAACAAATCAACCTCAAAAAGTTTTCACAAAACAGTCTTTCCAAAAATGTTTTCTTCACAAGAATAGTGAACCGTATAAGTCAAAAGTTGTTTCAACTCACAGTCAAACATTTTCTCAAAAAATCCATTCATTCACCATGGCACCTCGACCAAAATATTCCAGGCAAATGAATCTGTCCCTAACAATGCCTCGCTCTTTCCTGACCCCATCAACGACACAACCACCTCGGCCAGGCCACGTCCAGCGCAACACCAATTGTACGAGGAGGATGACAATATAGGGCCAATGGTCCCAACCAGATGCAAGGGACTGAAGTTAGATTGACGAGTGCAGCTCCCTAATGGGAAAACATAGGAGATGAATGATGGTGCTCATTGGTTGGGACAAGGCATCCCTCCTCCACGGTGATGGTGATCTTCATCGTCACTGGCATATGCCTCTGACCTTTCACCCCTGCCTCGATCTTCATTTGGGTCATACTCCTCCAAATCTACCTCCTCCACACACTCGGTTGAAGGTGCTATGAATTCCGGCCGAGAAGGTAGCAACACCTCCAGCTCCTGCAAAATTTAAAGGAATATTTGAATGGAAATCAATTTCTAAAATTAGTTTATCAGGTTAACCATAACATCTTACCTTAAGCTTATGGCTGTCAGCAAAGTGATTGAGAGGGAAGGTAATGTTGAAGTGAATATAGAGATTCCCTTTTTCAAATGGGTTGCGATAATGTGGCATACCTTCCCCGGTAATACCTTTATTGTCACCTAGTTGAATTGGGAAAGTCAACTTTACAAAGTAGTTTTCATAATCATTCAAACAAACATATCTTAAAATGGCAATATTAATGAAATAAAAGCACAAAAAATTAAAGCTTAAATAAGTAAATTGTTCTCACCAGGTTTGATTACTCGCCCAGGTGGATGGGTGATCAATAACTCTCGTCCATCAAGATGCTCCAGGAGAAAGGAGAAACCACAAAGGGCCTCTGTGAGGCTGACGGTATATACCATTGCCAAATCATTACCAGATCTTTGGAATTTAGAATGAACTTTTTGCTGAAGAACAATGATGATATCACCAGGCTCCACATCTGGCTGAATAAACATACAAAAATAACATTATTTAAATGCACTGCTTACAAGCTTGTAGAAATTGATGGAGTATTCCGCTGCCAGAAATCATTTACCTGCTGGTCGCCTTCTCCTCTGAAATATATTTTCTGTCCTTCCTTCATGCCTTTATCAACATGGACTTCCAAAATTTTAGATTCATTTACTACCTTCTGAGCCTTACATCCGGTACAACGATCCTTTTCATTAATTACCTCACCTTAATAAGAAAAACCTAGTTAAAAGCCATAAAAAACTTACAAATTCAATCACATGAAAACAAATATAAGCAAATAGATCATTTTTTTCTAATTCTGCCACTTACCTTTGCCATGACAATCATGACATCTAGACTGAATTTGCTGGGTCATTCCAGGGGCCAACTGTCTGTATGATACCTTAACACCATATCCACTGCAAGTGTGGCACATGTGGGGATGACCAGACTTACTTCCTTTCCTACAATTTACGATAAATCAACAATAAATAGCTGAAAAATATTCCATAACCAAGATTGAGCACAAAAATTAAATTGTAAGATAACGCATTATTATATGTTGAAATAAAAGAATTTTAGCAGTCATGCTATTACAATGCCAATGGGTAACCACAAAAAACATTAATCTTTACTTGAATGAAAGGTGAGAAAGAATCTAAGAGATTCACAAATATTTCAGTAGCATCCATGTGTTTTTAGTCTATTTTTTTAAAAGAACCAATGTGTTTATGTGATCACTCTTCTCTGCCTGTGGACAATCATGTTTTTGTTTTGAGAGATATTTGGAAAATTTTTGAATTGGAGAGCTCTTATTGATCTATGAATTTTCCAATGATTGGATTTTCCATGCAGTCCATATGTGGCTCCAAAATCAGAAAAAATCTAAATTTCTGAATGGTTTTGTAGCAAAAATACTGGAGATATTAAAAAAATTCTTTTTTAAATATCTCATCACTTCAATTGATCTATCAATTATCCAATTATTTCATTTTCTAAGTAGTTCATACATTTTCTGTAAGGTGGCTTAAAATTCAGAGAATTCAAATTTTGAAATACCATTGTAGCCAAGCTACAGAAGTGAAGTTTTCATGCATGGGAAGGTCTAATGAAGATCTAAATTCCAACGGTGTGGGTTGTCCTGTCCCCAAACCAGATCCCTGAAATTTTTTAGGAAAACGTGCTTCCACCCATGTGTGATGCATGCAATGCACACAGATGGGGACAGCCAATTTATCGTCAGACACATAAAGCATTTTTAACAGTAATGTGGATTACACTATAATATGCCTTATATTCTTTCATATTTGTTGCCTACCAGAAACACAAGAAATCACTGACTTTACTGACTCCAGGTGTTTGACTGGCTAGATCCAACTCAGCGCAACTTCTGCACAAACACTAGCGCTCACGATTTTCATAAATGAGAAGAAAGCGACAAAGCAACAGCCTTGTGTTCTAAATAGCCTTTTGCATGAGTTTCATTTAGTTCTTCAAGTTTCTATATTATAGCGATATATAAAATATAGTAACGTTTAATCAGTACCATAAATATTATGAACAGAAGAACCCAATAGAGGCAGTCCCCTACTTTCGTACATAATGTGTTCCTGAAAACGTGTATGAAAGTCAAATGTACAAAAGTCGAACAATAGACTTACATGTTATAATGGGGGTTCTGTTCCCAGAGAGTCAAAAAATATTATAAAATCTCTAATTATGGTATAAATGTTTAGTTTTTTGAGCAGAGGCCTTTTAGACACAATCGTCGATTTTATAATATAGAGAGAGGGGGCAAAATGCAATAAAATATTTAAATAATTGCACAAATAAACACTGCTGTACAGACAAAGATGGCGACACAGCAGAAACTGGTGGCTAGCAGCCACCACCACCACGAGGTAACTCAAAATATTCATTCATCATTTTGCTGACGTACGAAAGTCCGAATACGGCATATGAAAGGTGGTTCAGGGGTGTATCAATGTATAATGTACGAAAGTGCGAGTTTTTTTCATTAAAGCTTTTTGTTATTTTCATAGGTTTTTTGTAATATTGCCTAATCATGGCCCCAAAGAGTGTGATGATTGAAATGAAAGAAAACTTGGTAAAAAGAGCAAAAAAAGTGACGAGTTTGGAGAAGAAAATTGAAGTTTTAGATAGGCTTGCGCATAATGAATCTGCTTCATCAGTCGAACGAGTCCACAATAAGATCGACAAGGAAAGTGAAAAAGCAATTAGAGCTAGTGCTGCAAGTGGTACTTCAACGAGTACAAAAGTGTCTTTTGTACCTAGGAATCAATATGTACAGAAGACATAGAAGGCTTTAAACCTGTGAAACTGTGAAAGTCTTGCTGAGTTCACTTGTCATTCGCAAGAAAGCCAAACAACTGCAAAATCATTGTCTCAAATTGTTTCGCGGTCTGCTAACGTAATCGCCAACATCATCAAAGCGTGTGTAGATTGGTTCCTCGCTCTTTAAAAAAATTTTAATCTGCTAGGTCACTTTCTAGAAACTCATCAATTGAGCAGAATGATTTAGATTTCAGCCAAGAAGCCATTACTCTTTCGAATTTTATTATATCTATGCATTTTGCTTCATCTGGTAATTTATTAAAAGTGCTGGCTTGGCGATAGCTCAAAAGGTTTGTTCGTAAGCTGATGTACGAAAGTCCGAATTCAGCGTATGAAAGGCAGTTTAGGGGTGCGAATGTATAATGTACGAAAGTCGAACGAATGAAAGTTGAGGACTGCCTGTATACCACGTCTTTTAAAAAGACGGTTATACTCTACTCTGAAACACATGGAAACCGTGAGGCTGGGTGGCATTACAGAGTAAATGAACGATGCATTAGGAGATGGAGAACGAAGCGCGACAAAATTCTTAAAGAAAAATCAATGAAGAAAGGGCCCAAGAAAGGTTTGTTTCTGGAAATTGATGGTGAAGTAGCAGAACTTGGGAAGAAGAAACGTGAAGATGGACTTCCGGTAACAAGTTATTAAAGTTAAAGCATTAGCAGTCACAAAAAGACTGCATTTCTGGCAATGACTTTCGAGGATCCCACGGCTGGATGATGCGTTTCATGAAGCGGCATGGGTTTTCGCTAAGGCGTCAATCTAGCATTATGCAGAAGTTACCTTCCGATTTTGAGGAAAAGCTACTCAAATTTCAACATTATGTGATTACCCTTAGAAAAAAGAATAATTATTTGCTTGGGCAAATGGGAAGCTGTGACGATACACCAATATTCTTCGATATGCCCTACAACTATACTGTTAACAAAAAATCTAAAGGAAAAATCTGATGTGGCCAACACATGACTTTCTCCATATTTAAGGTATAGATATTTAAATTATTATGAATAGCATTATGAGGCAAAATTATTATTTCGTATCGTAAAAGAATACAGTCGTTCTTATTGCCGTAAATTATATTTAGAATATGTTTACAGAATTCACCGCTAGATGGTGGCACTATATACTGAAAATTTAAGAATAAATTAATTATCTACTAAATGGAAGGTTCTACGAATATTTGTTTCAAACATAACTTGGAAGAAATATTATTCTCTACAACTTTTGTCCTCAAGAATATTACCAATAACGACGTTTTTAACCCTTCTGTGACTGCGCGGGGTAACTGAGTTACCCCAAGACATAATTTTCTTGAATAAAATTTTCATTCTTTTGTCTATTATTTCCATCCTCCAGGTTATCGTATAAAAATCTTTTGGCTTAAATTTTATGCTGACATTAATCATTTCAAATCCCAATTGTCTTCTAAAATTCGTAATTACTGAGGTGGGGTACCTAAGTTACCCCGCATAGGCGCTCATGCCGTCACGGAAGCATTTACTCATATATGGTATGGCAATTGCTGTCTACGAATGTTCATGGAAATTATTGATATGGCAGCCCTAAATGCCTACATAATTTGGACAAAGAAATATCCCAAATGGAAAGTAAATGACCGTGGCCGAAGAAGAAAATTTCTTCAGAAATTTTCAGTCGGACTTGCTAAAGACAATGTATTATGCAGAAAAAATAAAAGCCAAAATTATCATTTGCCCGTGAAGTCGGCAATAGATCTCTTTTTGAAAGAATATCAACCTTCAAATGAAAGTGAAAGACATGAGAATGTCCGAAAGATCTCCAGTAGCACGACGCGTTGTTGTTTTTGTCCAAGAAAATGAGACAGAAAGACGAAATTGTTTTGTACAGATTGCGTTAAACCGCAGTGTGCAGTTTACAAAGGGAGGAAAGAAAACAAGTATTATGTCCTAAATGTAAAGATAACTAACGAATGTATTTCAAAAGTTTAAATGTTTGTACAGTTATGAATAATGAACGCAATGTATGAATAAATGATAATGATTGTAAAATTCAAATTGAAGTGTTCATTTACTTATGATTTCTTGAAAAGATAAATATAAATACAAACACCCACATTTTCCAGGCTAATGTAGTAAGAACCTGGTAGTATTACATAGCAGAAATAACGGAAATATTTGCAAAAATATGATGGAATACAACTAATATACTGAGATACTAAAAACAGTCAAAAAAGAACAAAAGCTTATAACAAGAAGTAATATTTTTGAAAACCACCCTGGGGTACCCAATGTACCCCACACAGCCGCTCACGGAACTTTTAGAGGCACAGTCACGGAAGGGTTAAAGAGATATTTGATGGAAACCGAAAAAACCGATTATTTATAAATAATTCCGAAACAAAAACTGCTATGGAAAATTGTTTCAAATAAAATTGTAGAAAATTACATTCTCTATAACCTTTGCATAGAACTGAATATACAATAGTTATGTTTTAACGGAGAAATATCACAAAAACCGAATCGGGTTTCGAATAAACCTCGACTTCCGGCTAACCGGTGTTGTCCGAAATCTAATCAGTTCTTAGTGCCCATACCAAAATGTTACATATGAAATTTGGTAATGATATGGCAAGTACTTTTCGAGTTAGAGCACCCACAATCACATACACACACAGACGTCATTCCGAAAATAGTCTAAACATGTTCTAGGGACCTCAAAACGTATTTCCGTTGAAATCTCGAAGTCGATTTTTTTCGTGAATACAATACTTTCCCATTACTACATATGGAGAAAGTAAAAAAGGGGAAAACAAGTGAAAGTAAAAATAGGTTCAGAAAAGCAAAGGGTAACAGTGATGTTGTGCTGCACAGTAGATGGCTGGAAGTTACCACCATACATAATTTTTAAAAGAAAATCCATTCCTAAAAAATCTGATGTGGCCAACACGACTTTCTCCATATTTGGGGTATAGATATTTAAATTATTATGAATAGCATTATGAGGCAAAATTATTATTTTGTATCGTAAAAGAATACAGTCGTCCTTATTGCCGTAAATTACGTATGTTTTGAATATGTTTACAGAATTCACCGCTACATGGTGCTGGCGCTGTATACTGGTATTAAGATAAAGCGAAATATCTCCGAAAGGGATGGTTCTACAAAAATTTGTTTCAAACAAAACTTGGAAGAAATATTATTCTCTACAACTTTGGTCCTCACTAAGATTACCAATAACGACATTTTTAAGGAGGTATTTGATGAAAAACGAAAAAACCGATTATTTATAAATAATTCCTAAACAATAACCGATATGGAAAATTGTTTCAAATGAAAGTTGTACAAAATTACATTCTCCATAACCTTTGTATAGAATTGTATACATCATAATGATGTTTTAACGGAGAAATATCGCAAAAACCGAATCGGGGGTCGAATAAACCTCGACTTCTGGTTATCCGTTATTGTCCAAAAACTAATCAGTTCTTTGTGCACATGCTAAAGTTTTATATATGAAGTTTGGTAACGATATGACAAGTACTTTTTGAGTTAGAGCGCCCACAATCACATACACACACAGACATCATTCCGAAAATAGTCTAAACGTGTTCTAGGGACCTCAAAACATGTATCTCCGTTGAAATCTCGAAGTCGATTTTTTTCATGATCGCAATACTTTCCCATTACTTTGTATGGAGAAAGTAAAAAGGAAAATATATCCGAAATGGATGGTTCTACGAAAATTTGTTTCAAACAAAACTTGGTAGAAATATTATTCTCTACAACTTTGGTCCTCACGAAGATTACCAATAATAATGTTTTTAAGGAGAAAACTGAAAAACCGGTTACTTATAAATAACTCCTAAACAATAACTACAATAGAAAATTGTTTCAAATGAAAGTTGTAGGAAATTACAATCTCTATAACTTTTGTATAAAATTGTAAATAAATAATGATGTTTTAACGAAGAAATATCGCAAAACCGAATCGGGTTTCGAATAATCCTCGACTTCCGGTTGCCCGTTATTGTGGAAAAACTAATCAGTTCTTTGTGCTCATGTTAAAGCGTTATATATGAAGTTTGGTAACGATATGGCACGTAGTTTTTGAGTTAGAGCACCCACAATAACATACACACACACACACAGACAGACATCATTCCAAAAATAGTCTAAACGTGTTCTAGGGACCTCAAAACGTGTATTTCCGTTGAAATCTCGAAGTCGATTTTTTTCGTGAATGCAATACTTTCCTATTACTACGTATGGAGAAAGTAAAAAGAAAAATTTCCAAAAACTGTTCAACCACTTGATGTCTGCATAAATAAGCCATTTAAGGACAAAGTGCGGCAGCTCTACAGTGAGTGGCTTTCTTCCAAGTATCACCAGCTAACACCGACTGGGAAAATAAAGAGGACATCTCTTTTTGATCTGGCTGGTTAGATTTCCACTGCATGAACTTGTTGCTAAGGAATTCAAAAAGAGCTGCATTTCTAATGAATTGGTTGGCATGGAGGACGATATGTTATGGGACGAGTACTGAGTTAGTATAGCAGACTTTTTTAGAATTCCTAATTCAATAAAATTCATCTTGTATTTGAATTTGTTTTGGGTGTTTTGTAAGTAAGGTTATGTTACAAGCGGGAGCACAGGCTTATACTTCCATGGGTTAATTTTTGTGTTAAAAAAAGGAACAAAAATTTATTGGTTTGTGGCTGGCGAATATTTGTGGAGCCAATTCTAACTTTTGGATTATTAACGGTATTTATATGACCTGTGAGAAGCATATTCGTAGTTTTGTGTATTGTATGTTTGTGTTTATTTTGAGTTTAATAATACAGATAAAAGAAAAGACGTGTGTTATTCTTCTTCCATCATGCAGAAGCAAATACGGACCCGAGACGTACTCACTACAGTACCTATTATACAAGACAGCTTATCCGCTGTAATATTTACGTTCGACAAATTCATCATGAGCCTTTGATGGTCCTTTAACATAAGAAGTGTGAATACTAAGAATGGGTTTTCTACTGTAACATCCACAAATAAATTGCGTCACACAGATAGGAGGGAGAAGATGTTTACCTTGGGGTTACTTTGTGTTGTTGAAGAAGAACAGACCGCATTTTTTATAATCCCAGATGTCAAATTATTCCAGCGCAAATTTATTTCTTTTCCCTCCAAACTGGTAAAAAATAAGAATGCCCGTATCACAAGTGGGCTGTGTTAACGAGTAAATACGGTATTTTTACGGTAATACGGTATAAATTACGGTATTTGTTTCCGCTTAATTTTCCTTCGTTTGCTTACTTATGAGAAACATGTGGGAAGAAGAGGAGTAAAATTACGGATTTCTTAAGTTGGATCCGGGCAAAGTCAGCTAAGAAAGCATAATTGACTTTCTAAAAATTTTTTTCCATCTTCGATGTTGAAAAACCCTGTGTGCGGCTTATATGCAAGTAAATATGGTATACTAGCATAAGTGCCCATTGAATTTCAACGGGTTTAATGAATCTAAATTTTCGTCAATGCAACATGTAAAAATCGCAAGAATAAAATTGTGCACTGTTTAACCATAGAATGTTTATTTATTATAAGTCTGTTTTAATTAATTAACTAAAATCTCACAGAAATTCCTTGTGAATAAAATAGTACCTTTCTTTCTACTAAAATAGCCATTGTTATTAGTTTTAAATTGATTATAGCATTAGGATTTCAATTTCATTAAATAAGCAGAATTCCGGTTCCAAAAAATTGGTCCAATCTTCAATTGCCTCTGATAATACTTTAAACAGATTTTGGAATATAATGTATGAACCTCAATATTGTTTATCGTCTGTTCAGCACTCTTCCCTTCTCATTTTCCGAAAAAACCACTTTCACCAGTTTTAAATGGATTTCAAACTTAGAAGAGAACTTGATTCAATTCAGTTAAAATAACCACATAACAAACTTCTTATTCCAAAGAAAATCATTTTATAATATGCAATGTTAACCTAGAATTCATTCATTCTGAAAAGTGAATAAAAGTACCATGTACATATATTTCTTTCAACTAAAATAGCCACTCTTAACAGATTTTAATGGATTAATGCATTAGCATTTTAATTTCATGAAATAAGCAGAATTCCGGTAACAAAAAAATTTGTTCAATCTTCAATTGCCTCTGATAATACTTTAAATAGATTTTGGAATAAAATGTACCTTAATATCATTTAGCGTCCTCTCACCACTCCGGACTTCTCAGTTTCCGAAACAACGTCCAATAGTTTTAAATTGATTTTTGCTTTGAAATGGTACTTTCCTGTTAACGGGAATATCTCAAAAAATAAACACGTATTGTTGTGATATTTTGTTTGTTAACAATGCGTAACAAATCTCGTTAAGATATTTACATTGATCTCTTAATGATGAATTTGTGGAGCTTGCCGAGGAGTGAAGAAGAAGCTGTATCTCTGCTTCAAGACCATGGTATTTTATCTAAAGGGCGAATGTGCAAGAAGGGCCATATTATGAAACTTTACTTCTGAGACAGAATATTTTGGAAATGCAATGCGAAAGCCTGTCAGGGCGACAACATAACAAAGAAATCGACATATTTTTCCAGCTATTTTAAATGCCATAAAGACATATTGGCCAGCTAGTAACATAAATTTAGATTGTATTAGTAATTATGTTGCTTTTATTAATAAATAAGTTTCAAAAAAGTGTGATTTTCAAGTAATTCCTCCGTTGTTACGTATTGTTAACAAACAAATACGTCGTAACATATCACAACAATACGTGTTTATTTTTGGAGGTATTCCCGTTAACAGGAGAGTACCCAAAATACTTGAGTCAATTCAGTACAACTTCCACTTTACATACCGTAAATTCCAAAGTAACTCCTTTTATAACAGGCAATGCTAGCCTAAAATGAATTCATTCTGTAAAGTGAATAAATAAATTTCTTTCTTTAAACTATAATAGCGACTGTTATTAGATTTAAATGGATTATAAGCCTTAGAACTTACTCTGTATTAAATAAGCACCTAAATTCCTTTTATAAAAACAAATCAATTCATTAAAAGATCCACTGTTGTTTCTTCAAAAATTGCCTGTTAACAGTTTTAAATGTCCTTTTAATTTTAATTGAATTTTAATTTATAATCGTTTCCAAACTTCGGCCTTTGTTATGAAATTAATTCGAGGAATAACAATATAAATTCGTAAGCACGTATGGTTTACAAAGAATTTAATTTAGGAATGCTTTTTATTTCCAATTTTTATAAAATGACTGTTGATACTTAAAATTTTTTATATTTATGTTAATGTACTTATTTTCCACAAAACACGCCAATCTCTCCCCTTCCTTCCTCTCTCTCTCTCGTATTGAAGCTAACAATGATAATGGTCGACATAGCAACATCACGTTAAAATGGCGAGATTTCCACAAAATTTGCAAATTAAACGTTTAACATGGAATATTTCGAACTGTGGGCGAAAAAAGACGAACGGAATAAGAAACTTTATAACTTTTCTTCAAAATGGTTCAAATCCGAAGGTCGTCTGTTAATTTCTTCTAATTTTAAATTCCAAATGAATATAAGCCTGCACGTCGAAAAATCGCGTTTTATGTGTAAAGTAATGGGAAATGGAAATGCCTCTCTTGGAGACGAACCAAGGAATTTTTTCACGATTTAAATTTGTCATTCTCTGAATAAGTGTTAATCATGCATCCCTACCAAATTTCAAGTTTCTATCATTATTATTTCTGGAGTTATTAGCATTTGCATAGCGTGACCAACCAACCAACCAACCAAGTAACCAACGGACGACGGCTATTATTATATAAAATACTTACTACGACCTGTAGAACTTGATATGAATGCGTTGTAAATAAGGCAGTACTTTCACACTTATTTCCTAGGCGAGAAGTAGAACTTCGAACTCTGGAACAACCCATCAAGCCCCAAGGACATTTAATTAAATCTCTCCTGTACGGTTGAAGAAGAGTTAAAAAGATCAGTGAGTATGGTGCTAAATTTAAGAAACTAAAACTTTTTTTATATAAATTGTATTTATGTAAAAAATTTTGAGATCTTAAGTAAAAAATAAACTTTTTAATTATATTTTTTTATATTACCTTAATAACTATTGGCAACCTGATGATTGAGAGAAGTGTTGTATCCAAGGGGGCGTCTGGACGGAATTCCCCCTCGGGATAAATTATTAAAATTTTATATAATTTATTTAATACTAGCAGAATTTCCCATTGAATTTCAACGGATTTAGTGATGCTACTACATCACAACATACAAACTCTTTAAAATATAGTAGATACTTTTTAAATCACAATTAGCTTTTCTTAACAATTAATCATATTTGCTTGTAACAATCAATTTTCGAGCCTACTGCATTCAAATATAACGATAATTTTATTTCCTATCATATTACTTTCGCCAAATCCAGCTTCATTTCTTGTGTAATTATGCCTCGCTGAAATATTTACTTTTAAGGCTTGTAAGCAAGAAACCTGTGAAAAAGCAACGTACAGTTGTCCATGATTGAACACTGACTCCTGTAAACGTACACCAGATACGTGAGCTTATTTACGTTAATAAACATTATAATGTAGAATATAATTATTTTACTTACAAAAAATGTAAGATTCCAGTATTCAATAGACGAAAGAAGGTTCAATCACTTTCATCAATAAATGCTTCCTGAATAATAATCAGTATCTATTTACGTTGCTATCCATAAACATCGATTGTTTTGTTGCTTAAACAAAAGTGTGAAGTGAATAATGCTAAACTTTTGTCTATTTGTAAGCTTCACTGAAGCTAATTGAATCGGAGGTAACAATGACGGCTACAAAAATACGGAATTTCGATACAAATTGCGTATTTCTGAAAACTTCGACTGTGTACCATGTAAACTTCGCAGGAATAAGACAGTATAGGGTTGTATTCGTCGAATAAAGCAAAAAAGAAAAAAATCGGTCCATATTTACATATTTTTAAGCTTGAAGAAAGAATACTTTGCAAGTCAAGAAATGGATTCATACGTGTTATCTTATGGGAAAATGTTAATCCCCTACATTGGCAGCACTGATTAATCCCGGTTGACCAAACCTTGACCATTCACTAAGTGAGGATGTAAGGAAGAATCGTACCAAATTTGGTTATTCTAGCTTTTACCGTTTAGGAGGAGTTCCATGAACAAACACACAAACGCTTCAAAATATATTACAGTAGATTATGAAACGAAGTTAAGAAATTGAATGGGTCAGGAAACTCTGCAGTACTGCATGAAAATTGCCATGGAGGGACCCAATGAGTTGCCAACTACATTAATAGATGAAGTTATTGAAACATATGCTAAGAAAAACCAAAGGCGACTCAGGTTAATTTAAAGTTTTAACTTATTAAATCATATATTCAATATTGCAATTTATACTATACTAGCAGAATTTCCCGTTGAATTTCAACGGATTTAGTGATGCTACTACAACACAACATACAAACTCATTAAAATATATAGTAGATACTTTTAAAATTACAATTAGCTTTTTTTAACAATTAATCATATTTGCTTGTAACAATCCGTTTTGTTGTTTAAATTTTATTTAATTAATTATAAGAAAAACGTAAGGAATTGTATATTTTCATGTAACAATTTAATTTAAAGTTTTTATATTAATAAGTAAGAATAGATTACATACCTTCTACAGTTTTGCAAAAATCAATATTCCAGAACGATAAATACTACGTTCTTATTTACAGCTTTTGTTCTTCAAATTTTATTTAACTAACAGAATTGGAAAAATAAAAAAACTCCAAATCATCGTAAAGGCGGTACTTACGTGTCAAGGCACAGAAGACTCGCAGGACCACTTAGGACGCGCGTTTTGACAGCAACGCTGTCATCTTCAGCAATGTCAAAGTGTGTAAGGTTAGGCGGAGTATTTATACTATTGTTGACCGTTAGAGAAGTAGGGGAGGGGAAAGAGAAAGGTGTATCGATCGTTAACTGAAATAGAGGGGAGTGGGGGATAGGGCCACCGTCGTTATTCATTATCTTGTTTTGGTTGTGGTGTATGTAGAGGCTTTCATAGGCATCTAGTTTGTTTTCGTTGGTGACCGTTTTCAAAGTTTTAAATTTTCGGTTGTGATAGGATGATGGCAGGTGTTGATATGAGCTGCTACACTGGACTTGTCTATTCTGTTGTTTCTGTAATGGGCTAAGTGTTCTTTGAAACGTGTTTCTAATTTCCTTTTTGTTTGCCCAATATAAATTTTGTCACACTTTTCACATTTGATTTGGTATATGCCTGATTTCTTATGGGAGTGTATGCTGTCTTTAGGGTTCATAATGAGATTTGACAATTTATTTTCATTAACAAAAACTGTGTGTAATCCTATTTTGGAGAAAATTTTTTTTGAAGTTTTTTGGTAGCATAAGGGTAGTAAGGTAGCTTCATAAATTTTTTGGTATTGGTGTCTTTGTTGTTGAGTGTTGTGCAGTTTCTAAGGTTCATTCTGTGTTGATGTTTTTTTAACATTTTATGAATGAGTTCTGGTTTAAAACCATTCTGAATGGCTGTGTGTTTTATATAGGATAATTCTTTGGAGAAATTTGTATTTGATAGTGGTGTGTTGATTAATCGATGGATCATTGAATGAAAAGGTGCTAGTTTTTGTGAAATGTGATGGTGAGAACTCATGTGGATGTATGTGTTGGTATGTGTAGGTTTTCTGTAAATGTTGAAATGTAATTTGTTGTTTTTCCTCGTTAGAAGAATGTCTAGGAAAGGTAGAGATTTATTATTTTCTGTTTCATGTGTGAATTTAATGGTGTCAAACTGCTTGTTTAACAAGTTTAAGAATTCTACAATGTTTCCTTTCGATGTGTCGAAAATAGCGAAGATGTCATCTACATATCTGAGCCAAATTTTAGGAAAATACGGAAAGGTGTTCTTACAAATGCGTTCGGAATTAGTAATGAAGATTTCTGCTAATAAGGGAGATAAAGGGTTGCCCATGGTTGTGCCTTCTTTCTGTTGATAAAAAGAGTTGTTGACCTGAAAATATGTTTGTTGCATACAGAGGGAAGTTAGGCGGATGTATTCGTCCACAATCGGGCCAGGAAGGTTTTTTTCTAGTAGTGAGCTTTTTAGAAATTCTATTGTTTTTTATGGGGACACTAGGAAATAGAGATTTTACGTCAAACGATACCAATATTTCGTTGTCTGAAAGAATTACGTTTTCTACTTTGATGATGAAATCTGTCGAGTTTTTGATGCGTGAATCATTAGGAAACTGCATTTGTTTAAATTCGTTGTTCAGCCAATGGGCTAAATTGTATGTGGGAGCATTGATTCCTGAAACTATAGGTCTTAAAGGAATGTTAGGTTTGTGTAATTTTGGTAGGCCGTACATTCTGGGGACTGTCGGATTTGAGATGTTTAAACGGTAAAGGAGTTGTTTGTTTATTAGTGTAGGACATGTTTTAAGAACGTTCTTTGTAGAGGTGATCATTTTGTTAAGAGGATTTTTTGTGATTTTCTCGTACGGACCTTCGTTGAGAAGATGTTCAACTTTTTTGTGATAATCAGTTTTATCTATTATTACTACGTTGTTTCCTTTATCTGCTTTTAGGTAGTAACAATTTTTTTTTGTTTAAAGAACTAATCGTATGATAAGTTTTCGGTGTTTGTGTTAGGAGTTTATTTATGTTGGTGATATTATTTTTTATTTGATAGTAAGTGGCATTTCTGATGAATGTTTTAGTGTTTTCAGGGAGGAATTTTATGGAAGATTCGATATCCGCGATTATGTCGTCTATTGGAGGTTTTTGGTATTGAAGAGTGTGTTTGAGACCTTTGTTGAGAAGATCAATTTCATTTTTATGGAACAATTCATTCGATAAGTTAACAACGAAATTCTTAGATGGACTAGGTGTGGGTGAAATAAACTTTGTTCTTTCCCGCAAAAAAGTATCCAAGTCTCAAGTTTGTACCATGATTTTAAGTAATTTTAAAGTGCAAATTAAAAGTAGTCCACACTCATCCCTGTATTTCAATTGCAGGACGCGGGAAAATACGTGATATTCGATAATTAAATCGTTCGCCATTTCGAATCAAAGTGACGGACAGAAACAAAACCTTGACCATTCAGTAAGTTAGGATGTAAGGAAGAATCATACCAAATTTGGTTATTCTAGCTTTTATCGTTTAGGAGGAGTTCCATGAACAAACCAACAAACACAAAAACACACCCTTCAAAATATATTATAGAAGAAACCCGTGAAAAAGCAATGTACAGTTGTCCATGATTGAACACTGACTGGTAAACGTACACCAGATACGTGAGCTTATTTACGTTAATAAACATTATAATGTAGAATATAATTATTTTACTTACAAAAAATGTAAGATTCCAGTATTCAATAGACGAAAGAAGGTTCAATCACTTTCATCAATAAATGCCTCCTGAATAATAATCAGTATCTATTTATGTTGCTATCCATAAACATCGATCGTTTCGTTGCTTAACGAAAAGTGCAAAGCGAATAACGCTAAACTTTCATCTATTTGTAAGCTTCATTGAAGCTAACTGAATCGGAGGTAACAATGACGGCCGCCTTGTTTACGCCCGGAAAGAGTACGAAAAATCCACAAAATTTCGAATCAAATGGCGTATTTATGAAAACTTCGACCGTATAACATGTAAACTTCGCAAGAATAAGATAGTATAGTATTTTTTATTAGTCGAATAAAGCGAAAACGAAAAAAATCGGACCATATTTACATATTTTTATGCTTGAAGGAAGAATACCTTGAAAGTTAAGAAATGGATTCATATGTGTTATCTTGTGGAAAAATGTTAATCCCCTATATTGGCAGCACTGATTAATCCCGGTTGACCAAACCTTGACCATTCACAAAGTTAGGATGTAAGGAAGAATCGTACCAAATTTGGTTATTCTAACTTTTATCGTTTAGGAGGAGTTCCATGAACAAACACACAAACACAAGCTTCAAAATATAATATAGATTATATACATGTGAATTTATAATTTGTTTGATTTTCACATATTACGCATTCCAAAGACTTTTCTAGTGGTAATGAAGCTGTTGAAATGTCATGTAAGATTTACAATCATATAATACCTGATACAATGCAATTAGCATTTATTGTGATTTTTTATAACTAGAATTAAAAACTATATATGTCATTCAAACTTCAATCTAATGTTTACTTTAAAAATACCTCCAAAGTTATTTTCTCCCCAGTCAACAATACCTGGATTCAACACTGATTGAGTGTCAAGGAAAATGTCACATTACATAAATGCTGAAAACAGAAAAGAAACTGCCTTTGTAAAGGTTCTTTCCCAACTAGCTTGTTTTAGAGAGGCAAGAAACGTGCCAAAAATTCCAAATCAAACCTCTTAACATTGGTCAAGATATTACATCATATGTACGAGGTGCGATCCAAAAGTTCCTGGACTGGCCGTAGGGGGCTCAAATGGCATGCGGTTCAGCTTTGTGCTGCGCTAGTATGGCGAGTTTTGCCATTATAGCATTTTGTAGCAGCTGTTTATTTACATGAGTGTTCAGTGCGTTCAGCCATTTTAGTGCATTACTGAAATGGATAACTTGAAAGAACAAAGAATTTGCATCATTTAGCTTCAAACTCAGCAAAACTGCTTCAGAGACACATGAAATCCTTAAAACAGCTTTAGGTGACAATGCCATGAGAAGGACAAAGACATTCCAGTGGTTTTCCAGGTTGAAACATTGGCTGAAGATTCTGAGCATTCAGGTTGTACATCGTCAAGCCGGATTGACAAAAATGTGGAGAAAGTTTGTGAAATCATCCATGAAGACCAACAACGTACCATTTTGGATGTTGATGGCATGTTAGGCCTATCCTATGGAACATGCCAGCCCATTCCAATGGAGGACTTGAACATGAGGTGGATTGCTGCAAAGTTTGTGCTGCATTTGCTCAGCAACAAGCAGAAGCAAACCCGAGTGTCTATGTGCCAGGACCTGTTGGACCAATTTAGGAACGACCCAAACTTCCTTTCTAGGGTCATAACTGTTGATGAAAGCTGGGTTTATGGTTATGACCCTGAAACCAAACAACAGTCATCACAGTGGAAGAGAGCTTCATCCCCACGTCCCAAAAAAAGCAAGGCAGGTCATGTCGAACATTAAAAGCATGTTGGTGGTTTTTTTACTGTGAGGGAATTGTTTACCACAAATCTGTTCCTCCAGGACAAACAGTCAACCAACATTACTACCTGGCAGTCCTGAGGTTTTTGAGGGAACATGTCTGCCAAAAATGTCTGGAAAGGTGGCTCAATCAGGACTGGTTGCTGCACAACGACAATTCGCCGATGCACACAGCTTTGCCTGTGAAGCAGTTTTTGGCCACCGACAACATGGTCCCCCACCCCTCCTTACTTGCCTGACCTGGCACCCTGTGACTTCTTCTTGTTCCCTAAGAAGAAATTGCAGCCAAAAGGGCGGCATTTTGAGGACGTTCCTGAGACCCAGGCAGAATCACAGGTGGTCCTAAATGCAATTTCAAAACACGAGTTCAAGCAGTACCTTCACCAGTGGCAGAAATGCTGGACTCTGTGTATAAACTCCAGAGCAGACTACTTCAAGAGGACAACACTGACCAGTGACTTAGTTATTGACTTAGTCTGGGAACTTTTGGATCACACCTCATATATTTGAAATGGCTGGTTTGTGAATCATTTTGTAAAAAGACCTTAAGTTGTGATTAAGCTCTGTTATTATAAGCCAAGTAATATGCTTCCATTTCTTGCTATACATATAACAAGAAACATGGACTCAAAAACATAAACACTTTGATGGTAGATCTAGAGAGCCGTCTGTAGTAAGAGAAGAGATGTGGAACATCTCGTCAATATTGCCTCTCTATCATTTCGCTTCGTTACCCATATTTACCAGATAGCAGTTTGGTATGGCCAGTGAGGGTATGTCGAGGTGGTATGAATGACAAATTGGGATTTATATCAAGATTTTTCAAAAAGAGAGGAAAAATTGGGGCATTTAACAAAGTGGGATGAGTGATAACTAGGAGGGTCTGCCCGTCCAAATTTGGGATGGTTCGTCACCCTAACATTAAGTATAGAAAGATTAACATTCAGCCAAACAACTGTCTGTGACCAGTTTATTCGCAAGTGTACCATCACCAGCTCATCTCCAGGGGCAGTAAGCAGCAGTACATGTGATCCCGACCATTAAAGGATAATGTACACAAGTGAGGTCTCGATTATCCGAGGTCCTGTATTATCAGTAGGACTGCCACCTTTTAAGGATTCCAAAACCGGAGATATGAGCAAAAAAATTATATTAAGTATTTACATGAAAAAAATGCTCATGCAACAATGTAAGGTTCTTCAATGATGTTACAACAATGTATAATATTGCACCGCATATTTGTTCTTGGTGGCTTGTGAAATCCAACACTGAGTCCGAGTTGATCAAATTGTCTTCAAGATACGCATACAAAAAGATTCATTGGAACGACTTATAGATGAGCGAAATTTAAAAGAAGTCATAACGTAATAATACAGGATGCACTTTGTCACAAAGTCCATCCCGTATTGATTTCACACAGAATAAGGGACATTTGAGGAAAATTGGCCGAAAAATGTCCTGTAACCGGAGACTGGCTATTAAAACCAGAGACAGGATATGAAATGCAAAAACTGGAGAGGTGGCAGCCTTAATTATCAGAGGTGCATAAGAAAAATTGCAATTCAAAAGTATCATATTTGATACGGTTGTATCAAAGTGGCAACACTAAACTTACAATCAATTAGATTATTGCGATAATAAATCCAATTTATTTCACAGTAATCTGTTTGTACTCTTATTTATCTTAACTGATAGTGCAACTAAGGTGTGTATTGTCATATAAGGTATATAGGCCTACATAACGAACGTAGATATCAGGAAAATATGCGATGGCTTTCATCAATGAAAAGTCATCGCATATTTTTCTGATATGGGCAATGCTATCTGAGTTTTTGATTATCCGAGGTTGGTGTGGTCCCACTGACCTAGGATAATTGGAACTCTACTGTATATTTTACTTCATTATAATTTTTAATGAAACATTTGTATAGTGTGAAACATTAGCTAAAATTCAAGATTTGTTGAAAAAATTGATAATTATAATGTTTTTGCATTTTGGAAAATGTGAATCTTCAACCAATATGCATCAGGCATATGCTGGAATAAGTTTTGTTTACATGATCTTTGATGTGATTCATTTTGAAATCCTGTGAATTGTGCATTATTGTCTTGTATAATGATTGTGCTACTGTTTGATCTTTTGAACCTTTTACCCCAAGTTTTTAGTATTTTTTTACCATTTCACTTCACATGGCATTTTCCAAGGTCAACCATTGTGTATATCAACGGCTGACTGTAAAATAATTTTTAAAAACCATTTAAAATGTATGTTTAAGTAACTTCAAAATATTAAGTATACATAACTAACTCCGCAAAGAAAATTTCCCTTCTAAGAAACTTTTAAGATCAAGCCCTGTGGAAAACTTCTTACAAGGGTTTCCTTGTACACAATCTGATGCACAATGTTCTTTCAAGAGGTTTGAAATTAAAATAACCTTTTGGAATAGTAAAATTTTTAAAAATTATACATGGTTTGGAATTTTATATAACTAAAGCAGTGTTTTTAAAGTAAGGCACATAACCTTATGGTTAGTAGAACAAAACAAGCTGGGTTGCAAGCCTCATAACAGCATTCATTGTACAAGCAGCTGAATTATATGAAAACATTCAGGTTTTCTGACCGAAAAAAGCTTGGAATGAAATAATTTACACTTGCCAAAGTGATAAATGAAGGAGAAATTTTTGAAAAACACTATTTCAAAACTGAAGCTGACAAAGGTTTTTCAAAGGATCAGGTGTTGATGTTTTGAAAATATTATTTTCTTTTTTCCTCATGAACACAATCTGCAGGATTTGATGCATTTAAAAATAATTGCAATACTCAAAAAATATTTTTTAGCCATTTCCTGGGAATGTGCCATAACATTTTTGGAAAAAACAAAAACCTGAAAAAATGTTACACTGAGCTGACTATTACATTATTGCTTGAATTCTTTGTATCTTATAAATTTTTTTGGGAGGGATATGTCTTGAGCTGCAGTACATTTGAATCCATGGTCGATGGATACACATAACAGGGTTCTATTGTAGAATAAATAGGCCCATTCAGTAAAAGAAGTGTAGCAGCACAGTTGCATTATTAAAAATAATTTTATTATGCCAAGAAAGGATAACTCCGAGCCTAGAAGGCTTGCTCCCAAATGAACCATTTTAAAAACAGAAACATTTCCTGTTACCACTGCTAGAACTTTACGTCATCTCTAAGACAGGACCACAACTTTTTCAATGTGGCAAGCACAAAGTTACATTCTAGAGCAGGTGACTCAAAATCATGGCCCACAGGTGCACAAGGCCCACACAGTGCATCTGTGTGCAGCACCGGCTTCAGACGGTAAGCAAGTGAGGCAATCGCCTCAGGGCGCACTCTCGAGGGGGGCGGCCTAATGCCGTTTGTGGTCACAATGACGCCCCTCCCTCTCACTACTTCGGTCTTACAGCAGGAGCGGCCACCCAGCTCCTAGAGACATATTTGCGAAAAATGGAGGGAAGTATAAAGCAAAACAAAGGCAACATGTGCGGGTCGGATCCGCGAGGTAGTTTTTACAAGCTTTCCGTCTCCTTTGTCTCCAATGGTGAAGGAAAAAAAGGAGTTTTCAAGAAAGTGGGGGGGGGGGGGGGGGGCGATTTTCCACATTGGTCCCATCGGGATATCTCTGAGAATCCAGGAAATGGCACGATTTGCACATGAGTTGAGAAAATATTTTAACGCACTCTTTCGGATGTTTCTAAAGGAAAAGAATAATTGCAGGACAGGAACCGATGTACCGTCTTTGACGGTTTATTTCTGTATGGAAATTCCATGACCACCTGCATGCGCCTTTCTTCTGAATGGGAGGACACGTATGCGAAGATCATAAATGCTACTGCTGGCAGTCTCTCCTTCGTTTTGAAGGTTTTAAAGTTTATGACCTTATGGGTGGCTAGAAAGAAATCTTACCGACGCGTCGGCAAACGTCGCGATGTTCCCAAGAAAACTTTCTGACACGTGTTTTACACATTGGTCTCTTCACCCTCTCTCCTTTTTCTCTTAAAATTTCTCGAAAAAGAAATTACTTCAAGACCCTCAGATTTTCTTAGTTTGTGGAAGAAGTAACATCGCAGAACGAGTCGTGTCGTATTTTTGCAGTAACAGTGTGCATTTTGCGTAAAAATTAATAGGACTGGTTAGTATTTTAACTCATGAAATATTTTAATTATTTGTTTTTAATTTCTTTTGTTTCGCTTTTGGAGTTTTTGTGAGAGAAACTGTTTTAATTTTGGTAGAAGGATATCCTAACGATCCAGATCTTCTCATCACTACGTGGGACATCTTCACTCACAACATTATCAGTATATTGTCTTCCATTGGAGAGGTTAGTTTGAATTTAATGAATTGTTACTGTTTATATTAAACTTCTTTTAGTACCTAATCTGATTTATTTCGAGAGATTTACTTCAATTATTTCTCGGTGTACTGTGACATTTCTCGGAATAATTAGTATTATTAATATTAACCGATGTCGGCATTTTCGCCTTGTCATAATGACCCCTATGTTATTGATGATTCCTATAATAACTTGCAAGTCCAAATCAGTTATTCAAGTAAAAATCTTAAAAGTTGCAAAAATAAACCCTAATATTTAGGATGATCATTTTTCGGATAAATTTCCCACCCCATTATTCGCTAAACCCTTTGTTGTGAGGAAATCCTACCGGCGTCTATAACTGGAAAAACCTTACTGAATATAAATATCGCTGCTCTCAGCTTCAGAGCAACTCCCATGAATTCTCCTCCATACTACCCCTACTAAATTACACCTTTTCATTGCTTTACTTTTTGGTTTGCCAAAACAAAGGGGGAAGGTGTGAGTCTAATTTTTATATAATTCTTATATCGAAAGTGAATTCTTATAGTTGCGTAGTTATGTTATAGTCGGAATTAATAATGTTACTATTTCTTTATTCTTTGAATTAAGTATGGTTGATAGTAAAATTAAAATTTTTAACTTATAATTTTCTTGTTGGATTTTATTCGTTTATCTAGTCCTTAGGTAATAATCATTACTTGTATTTAGTATCCTTCCATTATTGTACGATAAATTCTATAAATCTTTTCCCCAGTACTCACAGTAGCTAGTACTTTTCTCCTGTAAGGATTTTCACGAAGGTAGGTATAATTAAATAAGTGAGAAAATTACAAATTTTCAGATCAATCTAAGATATCAAAATAGTGAATAACATTTTGTTTTTGAGGATATTACTATTAGTTGCTGTGCCTATGACCATAACTTAATAATTCTCGAGGAGTGAATTGTTTCTCTTTAACTTTGTTAAAATGATTGAAATGACAAACGTGCGACGCATATTTTCTACAGAAACTTCAATCAAGTGCCTTATTCCTAGCGTCTCTAATTCGGAATGGCTTCAATCTGACGTCTATAGTAGTTTTTTGTTTCATCTCATTTTAACGTGATGTCCCCACTGCGATTTACATTGTTGGATTGCACTGTCGCACTCGATTCAAATCGACTCGAAAAAACGCCTAAATTGCATTTCACATTTAAACACTAGCGGATATTTTCTTATGAGAAATAGTTCAACATAGTGCTTACATTTCATTCTATTTAATGAAGCAATTAGTTTTCTGTGTATGCATTTAAAAACTTTTCATTTTTATGTCTTCATTAAAACGAGTTTTACATATTCCGACCTAATTATGTGGCTCGATGTATTAACCTTTTCTGTAAGAGTACGCAATTTTGTAATTTGATATATTTTTTTCTACTGGATACTAAATATGTTCATAGCATCATTAACTTACACGAGATTTATATTCAATTTTTCACTGGCAAATAAGATATTTTCTTCCCTCTGTCTGTCTGTTCTTTCTTATTCAGTTTTGATCCAGTGGGTGAATACGAATCCACTGTAAATTTAAATATGAGGTAGCCTTACAAATATTGTTGTTTAATGGACACTCGCACAATAATGGATTTTGTTTAATATAAAATTAGTATTACAGTAAAACCTCTATCTAGTGAACCTCCGTTTATCGTAAACCTCCGTATTTCGTAATATCTTTTGGGTCCCGCCAAAACTGTATGTTACGGTATAGACAAACCTCTTAATATCGTACCTCCGTATTTTCGTAATTCTCCGTATATCGTAATGGGAAAATGCACCCCTGATAAAAAAAACCTCCCTATAGTAAAATAATGTATTCCTGTTTACGGATAAAATAATAAAAGCTAGTTTGCAATGAAAATTTGCATGTGAATAACCAAAAGAAATCAGTCGATGGTATATGCATACGTACGTACAAGGTTATCCCGTTGAGGCAACCTCTCGAAAAAGTCGCCAAAATATTATCATAATGCAAAAAATATGCACAATTTAAGTTGAAGTTAGGTTGCATAGTTTATTACCTATGCCAGGCCCTACGAGTTCAACTCGCTCAGATTTACGGTCTCCTTCTAAAAGGAAACAACGGCAAGCACCAATAGTCAATTCTTCCATGATTCTCAAGTTACACATCACTGCCACTTATGTACGTATCAATTTTAATCACTCGTGAAAAGTGCCACGAGAATATTATTACAATGTTGCAAAGATATATCATTTAAACGTAAATTAATTCTCGATCCTCAGCTAACACACCATTGCTACGTATTTATTAACTTTCACGGCCTTTGAAAAGAGCCCTGAAAATATGACTACAGTGTTGCAAAGGCATTTAATTGTCAATTCTTTCGTGATCCTCATGTTACTTTTACTGCCTCTGAAAAACCCACGAATATATAACTGCAACATTGCAAAGACAATATTTAAGTCAATTCTTTCGCGGTCCTGAGGTTAACAACGCACCACTGCTACGTACGTATCACTTTTTACCACATCTGAAAAGAACCGTGAATACATGACTATAATGTTACATAGACATAATATTTAAGATAGGTACTACTTCTGCTGCGAAGATTTCTCGCCTGGTGAATCCCCTCACACGTTCCGGTTTATCCCCTCATGCAGGCGTCCAGCTATACGCCGGTATGCGTCAAGTTTCTATGAACGTGTAGTGCTTATGTTTGACTAATACGAGGAGCTTGTCAAAATTACTGGTTACACCACATTGATTTGTTTCATTAAGCTATAGTGGATACATAATCTACAAATACGTGTTTTTTAACGTTAATTTTGTCCTTAATCACGTGAGTATATTATTTATTATATCACAACTTTCATGTAATTATTAATGCATTAAATTTCCGATTCTAATTAAAGTTTGTTAGGTGTATAACAATATACTTCATTATGCCTTTTATAATATTGTGCAATATTTACAAATAATACAAAGTAATTAATGAATATGTTTATGAATAAATTAATTTTAGACCCATAATGGACATGGTAAATCATAGAAAAAGACGGCTGCTGAAAATAGAAATGAAGTTATCAATTTTCCAAGCCATTGATGAGGGGAAAAGAAAAATAGATGTGGCAGAAACCTTTGGCATACCACCGTCGACTCTAACATCTATTTTAAATAAACGTAAAGAAACTGAAGTAGCAGCACATCAAGGTTTCATCAATAAAAGATGTCGGGCAGTGAAAAATGAAGAATTAGATAAATGTGTGTTTGATTGGTTGATGGAAGCTAGAGCCAGAAGCATACCTATATCTGGGCCTATTCTACAACAGAAGGCTAGGGAAATGGCATTGAAAATGGGAATAGATGACTTTCAAGGGTCAAATGGATGGCTACAGAAGTTTAAAGTGCGCTGGAACCTAAGAACTTTAAAAATGTGTGGGGAAGAAGCTTCTGTAAGTACAATTGTGGTAGAAGAGTGGAAAAACACTCTGCAAACAATTTTAGTGAGTTATGATCCTAAAGACATTTTCAATGCAGATGAAGCTGGATTTTTTTATAACTTACTCCCAGATAGAACTATTGCAGTTAAAGGAGAACCCTGCCATGGAGGGAAAAAAAGCAAGGAGAGATTTACAGTGCTTTTCTGTACCAATGCAGATGGCACTGAGAAATTAGAGCCACTTGTGATTGGGAAATATAAAAAACCCAGATGTTTTAAGAATATAAAAAAACTTCCCTGTTTATACAGAAATTCTAAAAAGTCATGGATAACTGCAGCTTTATTTAGTGAGTGGCTAAGCATGCTTGATGCAAAGATGGGCATAAAGAACAGAAAAATAGTTCTTTTTCTGGATCAGTGCACTGCTCATGAAGTTGAGGGGATCGTGTTGCGACATGTTAAAATAATGTATTTTCCTCCAAATACCACAAGTAAACTGCAACCACTAGATCAGGGCATAATTTCTAGTGTTAAGAGAAATTACAGACAGCAGTTGGTGCTCTATATTTTAAGAAATGTGGATGAAACAAATGATCTTACAAAATGTAAATGGAATATATTGCAGGCCATGCATAGGCTCTGCCTAACATGGAATTATGTTCAATCGGCCTCTATTAATAAATGCTTCATAAAGGCAGGATTTATGAGGACAACATATGAGGAAGATGAAGTATCAGATGATGAACCTTTGGAATGGGATGAAATCAATAAAATAATTCATCTTCAAACATCATTTAATGATTTTGTTAATGTTGACACATCCCTATTAACTTGTGCACCAACTGAGGGAGAAATGGTAGAAGAAGTGGAGATAGAAGTTGAAAGGGAGACTATAGCAGAGACTAATAAGGAAGAAGAAGAAAATGATGAAGAGGAAATAATTCCATCTCCAAAAAAGAGTGAAGTGCAAGAGGCTTTGAGTGTGCTAGAAAGATTTTTTATGAATATGGAGGATTGCAGTGGTGATAATCTCTTGCTACTAAATAAAATAGAAAATGTTGTATCCAATGAATTTAAGAAAAAGATGACACAGACTGAAATTACCAGCTTTTTTTCCAGTAAACAATAGGTAGAGTACATATTCATTTTTTGTTCAGTTAGGTTGGTATTTATATTATAAATATATTAAATTTATGTTGTGTATATATAAATATACTAATATAGTAATTAAAAAGACAATAGTACTTTTAATTACCAGTTTGTGCATTTATGAATAATAATATGAAGGTCTTACGGTAAACCTCTTTATAGTGAACCTCCATTCATCAAAATGCCTAAAAATCTGGTCCCTTCCATTTCGATATATAGAGGTTTTACTGTATTATCATTTTTATATTATAAACTAGCAGAATTTCCCGATGAATTTCAACGGATTTAGTGAAGCTACTACAGCACAACATACAAACTCTTTAAAATACCTATATATTATGTGATAATTTTAGATATTAATGGTTCAAAAAAGGGTGAATTCTTGATCATTACGGGACATGAGGGTGGGAGGGGGCAGCCAAAATCTTCACGCCTCTGGGCGGCCAAAAGTCTGAAGCCGGCCCTGTCTGTGTGGCCCACAAAGCAATTTACTTTATGCTACATGACCCTAACTCATATCTAAATAATCTAACAAGGGAAAGGCACTACTGACCCCCAACCGATTTGGCTGAAACTTCGTAGAGATAATGTCCATGACGTCTGATTAACGAAAATATATATATATCAGGGCCAATACCCAGCCGTTTTTATTTTATTAATAAAAATAAGTTAATATTTCCCGAGTCACTACTTAACTACCAGACACGGTAACACAACTAGTAAGAAGTGGAGCTGGCGTAGTGGTAAATTGTCACTAACAAGGAAATCAAAGAGTGTTTAACATACAAGGTCTCACACAAAAATAACGAGACTGACCCTATAACTAAGGAACCAAGAGTGGGAGGGGAGAAACAAACAGCCGATATTTGACCTTGAGCTATCCTCTCGAAGTGAGACAAGTTTCATCCTGCTCGCTTCACTCAGTAGCAGTGGACGAGTGTTCCAGTACAGATTTTTATGCTCGGTCGGAAAATGTCGGATTCTAAAAGTGAGCAATGAGTTAACATCAAGTTCCTCATTAAACTTAAGAAATCCGCGATGGAAACTTTTCAATTATTGACTGAGGCTTATGGTGAAGATTGTTTGTCTTTGGCATAAGTTTTTGAATGGCACAAACGATTTTCGGAAGGCTGAGAAAGCATGAAAGATGATGACTGCCCAGGTCGTCCACGCACATCAGTTACCGATAACAACATTGAAAAAGTGCAAGATGTGATTCAAAAAGACCATAGGTTGGGTGTTCGAGCATTAGCTGATATAGTTAATTTAGACAGGGAAAGTGTTCGACGCATTTTAACGGAAAGTGCGCGAACGAGATTGAAGGAAACGACCAGGATTGTGGAGAAACGGGTGGATTTTGCACCAGGACAATGGGCCAGCCCACAATGCTTTGTCTGTAAAGCAGTTTTTCGCCAATAAAAACATCACTGTGCTTGAGCACCCCCCCTATTTTCCAGACCTGGCTCCCTGCGACTTCTTCCTCTTCCCAAAGATCAAGTCCGTGCTCAAAAGAAACCCATTTTGTGTCGGTAGAAGAGGTGAAAGCAAAAACGACAGAGCTCCTGAACAGCCTTACAGAAAATGATCTGCAGCATTGCTTTGAAAGTAAAATGAGTTACAGCATCAGTCTCGTTATTTTTGTGTCGAACCTCGTAATGTCTTTATGATTGTTTTCTCATGCCCCTAGAGTATGCATTTGAAGACGGTCATCAGCCAATTAATTGAAATAGAGTTAGTTTCAAATTCAGTTATGCCAAAATCGCAAAATACTTTAACGATGTCCTCCGCTCCACCTAAGGCTAAGAGGAAGAAATGCCTTTGCAAGTTTAATATAATATCTATTTGGTTTGGTTTGTTAAGGTGAACCTCCATCTATGGTTAGACAGCGCCTTTTACAAAACATGCAAGTGTTAATTATTAGTCCATTCATGAAAAAAAATTCTTCCCCTTGAAGATCCTAATCTCCCCTTTGAAAAGTCCAATCTCAGTCTATTTCTTGGAAAAAAGTTGGGAAGTCTGGGTAAGTGAAGGATTTTCCACCACCTACAATATTAGTCAAGAGTGATGAAGACAGTCATCATAAGGGATGAACGAAAATGTTTAGAATTTACACACTCCATTCCATATGTAATAGATATACAGTACTTCAAGAGAAATATTAGATATACACACCCTTGGCATACTTTGCAGACTACTTTTTTGCAAAGCTGAAGTTTGGTGGTTTTCCCATTATACAGGTCCTCCAATGTTACTCTGTAAAAAAAGCATGTATTTCAATTAGTGTTCAAATTTTAGCATGAAAATGACATCATACCATTTAAGTAATTTTAAAAAATAAATAAAATAACTGAAAAATAAAAAAAAACTAATCTCATATGTAGTCATCCTTCCTATAACACGAGGGATACGTACCTGGAAAACACCGTGAAATAGGAATCTACATTATAAATCTATGAGAAATAGAGGGATAGAAAAAGGATTTGAGTCTTTCCCGGCGAATGATATGGAGAAAGTTTTCTCGGGTTTCCAGCCGGGTGGTGTGGAATAATGCTTCCGACATTTCGGCAACTCTCTCTGGTGCCATCTTCAAGGAGAAGTGTCGAGTTAAGTTTTTGGTCCGGTATTTATAAGGGCTGGCCGTAACGGCTCGGCCTCTGATTGGCTGTTGCAGGTAGGCCAATGAGCGCCTCGTTTATCGGCTAGGCGGGAGAGCATCGGGTTCCACGTCTTGCTGAGGAAGAAACCCGTGTCTCGGTTGAAAGTTTGCCATTCTAACCTGATCTCGATGGCTTCCTTGACCAAACGGTCCCAGAAGCCATAGGCCCGGTTTATCATTCTTGTCTCGGCGAAATTTATTCTGTGGTCAGAGGATATGGAGTGTTCGGCCACTGCAGATTTCTCCAGGTAGTTCAGCCTGATGCACCGGGCATGTTCTTTTAGACGGGTCTCCATAGTACGACCCGTTTGCCCGATGTATGCTTTTCTGCACTCACACGGGATCTTTTATACTCCAGAGGTCTTGAGGCCTAGATCATCTTTCACTGGGCGGAGGAAGCTCCTTATCTTACGGGGAGGCTTGTGGATGGTTTTGATATTATGCCTCGAGAGAATCCTGGCAATTTTCCCCGACACAGATGAGATGTACGGCAGGTAAGCTGAGGAAGGTGGTTTCTCAGTTTTGGCCGGTTCGGGAGGATTTGTGAGAGGTCTTTTTCAGGGCCATGTTGATGTTCCGAAGTTTGTATCCATTTTGTTGGTGAGTCGTTCATAGATGTTGGAGCTCTGATGGCAGGCTTTCAGCATCTGAGATGGCAGTTGCCAACTTCTTCATGGAAGATTTCGAAGAACAAGCCCTCAACTCGGCCCCTCTGAAACCCAAGTGCTTCTACAGGTACGTGGATGACACCTTCGTCATCTGGCCACATGGAGCGGACACCATTGGGGAATTCCTGGACCACCTCAACAGCCTCCATCCCAGCATTAAATTCACCATGGAGATAGAAAAGGAAGGCTGCATTCCCTTTCTCGACATACTTGTGCGCCGAAAGCCAGATGGTACCTTGGGGCACAGCGTGTACAGGAAGCCCACGAATACCGACCTCTACCTGAATGACCTAAGCCACCACCATCCGTCCCAAAGGAGTTCAGTACTAGCGACCTTAGCCCATCGTGCCTTTGCCATCTCAGATGCTGAAAGCCTGCCATCAGAGCTCCAACATCTATGAACGACTCATCAACAAAATGGATACAAACTTCGGAACATCAACATGGCCCTGAAAAAGACCTCTCACAAATCCTCCCGAACCGGCCAAAACTGAGAAACCACCTTCCTCAGCTTACCTGCCGTACATCTCATCTGTGTTGGGGAAAATTGCCAGGATTCTCTCGAGGCATAATATCAAAACCATCCACAAGCCTCCCCGTAAGATAAGGAGCTTCCTCCGCCCAGTGAAAGATGATCTAGGCCTCAAGACCTCTGGAGTATAAAAGATCCCGTGTGAGTGCAGAAAAGCATACATCGGGCAAACGGGTCGTACTATGGAGACCCGTCTAAAAGAACATGCCCGATGCATCAGGCTGAACTACCTGGAGAAATCTGCAGTGGCCGAACACTCCATATCCTCTGACCACAGAATAAATTTCGCCGAGACAAGAATGATAAACCGGGCCTATGGCTTCTGGGACCGTTTGGTCAAGGAAGCCATCGAGATCAGGTTAGAATGGCAAACTTTCAACCGAGACACGGGTTTCTTCCTCAGCAAGACGTGGAACCCGATGCTCTCCCGCCTAGCCGATAAACGAGGCGCTCATTGGCCTACCTGCAACAGCCAATCAGAGGCCGAGCCGTTACGGCAAGCCCTTATAAATACTGGACCAAAAACTTAACTCGACACTTCTCCTTGAAGATGGCACCAGAGAGAGTTGCCAAAATGTTGGAAGCATTATTCCACACCACCCGGCTGGAAACCCGAGAAAACTTTCTCCAGAGGGATAGAAACCTCTCAGACTAATTTTCGATATCAAAACTCCAAATAATATAGTAAAACACTTAATAATATACTAATAAATTGGCATATTAATATATCTTCAATAAAATTGGATTAATAAAATAAAAATCACCCAGAATAAAAAGTTTCTTGCTATATCTCACGTGTGCAGCATAGCTTCTAAAACAAATATGAATGGATTGCTACACAATTGTACTCAAGATTGATGATGAACTGACTGCACGTTTACATGTGTGCAAAAGTGCAAGGAAGCTAATACAAAAAAATATGATGTGGCCAACACATGACTTTCTTCATACAAAGCAATGAATATGAGTGCTCTCAACATCAGCATCTCAAACTTCCAACTTATGCCTGTAGCACAGGGATCTTATGATCCAGTAATTCAATCAATTTGTCTTGGATTGAAAAATTGGTTGTTTTATAGTGAATGCGATACATATGCTTTTATTCATGAAGTCTAAATTTGTGCAACTCCTGAAATAAAACTTCATATTAAGGTCGATCTGTGGGACTTTTCATTCCTCTATTTGAATAGCATGCGACTCGGCAAAACACATTTTTAGGCGCATTTCACTTCCAGCGTGAGCGCCTATTATCGTCGGTCTGTCCGTCCGTCTGTCCGCATTGTCGTTCTCGGCTTCTACTGAACGGATTTTCATGAAATTTGATATTAAGGACTTACGATAAAACATAATAAGAAAATCGCAAAAATGAATCACGTATGCCAATCAGGGGTATCACTTTACTGGTGACAAAAAATTAAATTTTTGTCATATCTCGTAAAGTATTGCTTATATCAAAATATTTTTCAAATAAAAGTTGTAGAACATGTAAAGAAGAGTATTTTCTTCCCTATACATTTTTATCGTAGGAGTAGCCGTTATCCATATAAGAAAATGAGAATGTCATAATTCGAGTTGAACTTAGAAAATTTCTTGCATGATTACTTCTTCATTGTTGCTATGATAAACAATCTCACAAACAAACGTTTAATTTCCTTACCTGTGCATGCAATATTATTAAATAGGAAGGAAATGGATTATTTTTTAAGAATATAAGAACTTTAAAATGCTGTTTCCCTCACGTACAGGTAGGTATATAATTTCTTTCTAATACTCCACTGCAGGAAATGCGCCCATTTGTGATACATTGTACACTTTCCTAATTTGTTTATTTGTATTTTAAAATGTATTATAATCATCATACAACCTCAGGCTTGAACCAAAGAATGCATAAAAGAATGAACATTTATTTTCCATGGGAAATTTTCATATACGACTCCAATTGGTTTATAAAATTGTTTTAAGCATGAAAATCTTATTGTTAGATTTTTTTGAGGAGGAAATCTTTCGTAACCAAGGCAAACTGAATTCATTGTTGCCAGCGGTTACCAAAAAGGACGTTGCAACCTCAAGAGGGGTCAAGAAAGGTTTTCAAGGAGGTCGCAAAGGCGAAATAGCATATATGAAATATTTTTTCTGTTATTTTTTAGTTAATTTTAATACTATAATTTTATTTCATTGCCAACACATGACTCTCTCTATAGAGAGTAATGAATGTGATTGCACTCGACATCAACATCCTCAGGAATAATTATCAGCAATTGCACTCATGAATAGTTTTGAAACATTTTTAATAGTCTTTATTTAAAAAACAATAAGCAAAGAAAATTGTTAACTGTTCTTATGGATAACAAAATACAGATGCGCAATTAAAATTATCCTTGGCAGCATAAGTAATGCTACCAACAATTTGAAAATTTTAACATAGCAAATGAAACAATGGTATCACAGCAGCATATTTCACGTAAATTTAGAAGAAAAATCAAAATATCTCCTAAACTATCAGATTTATGAAAAAATCCTTCAAACAAAGCTTGCAGAAAATTACATTTTACCACAACTTTAGTAATAACAAATATTTACGTAAATTGAGTTTGAAAGGAGATATATGGAAAAAAGGAAAACAACAGGAATAAACCTCCACTTCTAGTTGACCTATATAGTCGAAAAACTAATCAGCTGTTGTCCCTATGATGAAAATGTTATATTTGAAATTTGGTACTGAAATGGAAAATGAGTTAGAGCATCCACAAAATTCCTATCACATACACACTGACGACATCGAGACAATAGTCAAAATGTACTCAGGGGACCTCAAAACGTATTTATTTTCATTGAAATTTCAAATCGACTTTTTTTCATGAAAACAATACCTTCCCCTATACTATGTATGGAGAAAGTAAAAAACGTCCGTGGATGTAATGGCATTCATTTCTTGATATGTGATTGATCGAGAGAGAGATCCTCGAAAAAATTCCATGGATGTATAAATTAGAGTTAAGACTTGTTTCGAATAATTAAAATGTCAGCTGAATCTGATAGTCAATAAAACATTTATGAAAATTCAAAGTGCAAGGAAGTTCATACAAAAAGTGTTTGTGGATGTCATGGTGTCCATTACTCGATTTGTGATTAGTCAAGAGAGAGGCATCCTCAAAAATTCCATGGATGTATAAATTACAGTTGACTTGTTTAGAATAATTTCATTTGACAATAATAATTTCAATTTTAAATTTTAAAAAATATAATTTTAGAAGATTTCAAACTTTACGACACATGGATTTGTACTAATAGTCACATAAAATAGTAGAGTACGGTCTTCAGCCTCAAAAGAGTTCACCATTGATTTTTCTTTATTGTCATTACTTAATATCCCTAAATTTGGCAATGAAAAGAAAAAAGTTAACAATATAAGAAAAAGAGAAATTATCATACGGGAAGTGGAAAAAAAATCAAACGTACAAGCAGTAGACATGGCTCTTAAATTTAATCTTGCACCATCTTCATTATTTCACATAATGAAAGACAAAGAATCTATTCTAAATGCAGAAGTGAAATGTGGAGGTGAAGTAACAAAAAGAATGAACATTAAAGCTTCTCCATATGATGAAACTGAGTATTGTTTGAATGGGTTGAAGAAATGTTTTAACAACATTCCAATCAGCGGAACAATAATGCAATAAAAGTGCCCGAGTAGGAGTTAGATTGGGGATCGGCACCTTCACAGCCTCAGAAAGATGGTTGGACTGCTTTTAGAAGCGTTATGGACTCACTTTCAAAAATGTATGTAGGAGAAGTGCAAGTGTAGATAAAAACACGGTTAATTACTGGAAGACCACACTATTGTCGAGGCATTTAAAAGGTAATAGGCCAAAAGATATTTAATACAGATGAGACTGGCATATTCTATAACCTTCTTCCTCAAAAAACACTTCCAGTTAAAAGGGGACCGATGCCATGGAGGAAGGAATAGTAAAGAAAGGATAGGTGCTCTTCTATGTGCCAATGCTGATGGTTGGGGAAAGTTTCCCCTCTTAGTGGTGGGGAAATATGCCAAACCAAGATGTTTCAAGAACATGCAGACATTGCCATGCAAGTATTCAAATAACAAAAATGCCTGGGTTACTACTGGATTCAAAGATGGGTGCATTAAACTGGAAAATTTTATTTATCAATAAATGTCCTGCGCATCCTCCAGATATCTTTTTTACGAAATGTTGAAGCAATATTTTCCCTGCTAATTGCACCAGTGAACTACAGCTTGGGGATGATACATTCCATGAAATCAAAGTACCGGAAAACTTGTTGCAGAAAACAATTTCTTATCTTGCACGACACCAAGAAACAAAACTGAACATTCTCCAGGAATGCACATGCTGACAAATGCCCGGAATTCAGTTAAGCCGGAAACCATAGTTAATTGTTTCTGTAAAGCAGGAATCTACCAGAATGAGGATGCTGAAATGGATGAAGCAAATACTGATATCAATTCCATAACAGAAGACTGCAAATTTTGCACCTGAAATTGCCAACTGAGGAGGAAGAAATGCCTTCTCTCACATTTGGTGAGGCAGTTGATGCATTCGAAACTGTGCAAAGGTACACTGACAAAACTGAATGCATTGGAGATTTTCTAAATGTTTGAAGGACCAGCCAGACTGTGCAAACAACTTTACTCAATTACTTTAAGAAGTAATTTTCCAAATTTACACCATCAGATGAATGGTGAAAAATGTAATACAACAAACGGCAATCAGCTGTGAAGAACAGCACATATTAGTAACAGAGGAACATTTTCCAGTTTTAGTTAAATATGGACATTTAGTATTAGTCATAGATTTTTAATTATAGGTATGTACATACATATTACATATTTAAAAATGCACAACTGTTATAAGAAATACTTAAAGTTCCCTGAATTTTTCTTATAGACTTTTATTGTTTGCATTAAGTGACTTATTCTGTGACCTGTAAATTTTGACAAATTTCATTGAGTTTTTCTTTATCGAACTGTCTTTTTGTCTGTAATGCATAGCACTTTGTCAAAAGTGTTAAAGTCATTTAAGACTGCCTAAATTTTCTTACCTTTCCATTAGATAATAATATCTAAAATACAAAAGTCCCTACTCAGTGAATTCCTTTACATAAAATTGTTCTATATTTGAAACTTTGATAAACAGGAAAAAATAATGGATATTTGAGATGTGTCAAAGAACTTTGTATGTCAGAGGTATATCTATTATATACTTTGAAAATTAATAAAATGAAAAACTTACATTATAGCATTTATATTAACATGGTTTTAAAAAATACAGGTCTTAAAGGAAACCATCATATGATGGGAAGATATTCTAGTTTGTAATACATGGTTTATTATGTGATATGTAAACTCTGCCAAATTTGTATTTCTTGAACATCTAACTACGCGACATTCGGGTAGCCAATTTAGTTCTTCTTTTGCGAGCCTTTAGTATTCAATGTATAATAGAAATTGTGCAAGTAAAATGACCTGCCTCTCAAGCATTTTGGAGAAAGAAGGTTATTTCAAAGTCACAAACAGTTTAAGAATTGTTCCTGCGACCTTCCACGATCAAGCCTGGCAGTTGAGGTGGTAAGATACAGGGATCCTGCATGGGTCTGGGTTCGAATCTCAGTTGGTGGAAATTTTTTGTCTCCATGTTCTACATATTAGTTGTTACAATTATTATTTTAATGTTAATTAACCACAAAGTACATTATTTAAAAAATTTTCATCTAATAATGGCATAATATTGTTTATGTATGCCATGTGTTGTCGCTACTTCTTCATATTTTTTGATGCGCTGAAATTTCTTTGATCTTACCAACTTTAATGAATTTTAAGAGGAAACTTTTGCCTTACTAACTTTCTCTTATTCCTTAAATTTTATGGAATTTCTTATTTTTTGACATTCATCAATGTTACTCAAGGTTTTTTCTTCAAAATGTTCATAAATACATTTGATTTTACATTATGATCATATTCATATTGCTGTTGAATGGTCATGACTTCATCAATAAGAGGTGTGATTTTACGAGTAAATTATACTTTCTTATGTATTCCGAAGAATTACCTGTTTCAGGTCTGTTGTCAAAGTCAACAATAACACAGTCACCAAAACTTTGAGAACAAGAAACAATCTGGCATAAAAGAAGTAAGAAATTTTTCAAGTTAAAAACTGATGAAACATTAAAATAATAATCGATACGTGGTTGCTTTATAAGAACTATAAATTCAAAACTACCAACGCTAATAAAATGTATTAAAATAAACCATGATATTAGTTCAATGTTTCAGAAAATTAAGATTTATTTTAGTAGCCAAATTTTAAGAAATGCAAAAGACAAAAACTACTACTACTTGCATGCTACCAGGGCTGAGCCCAGACATTTTGCCACCTGAGGAGAGATATGATGCCTCTTGGTTTATTTTAACAGTTGTTTAAGACAGAATGTAGAAGTAAAACAAAACTGAATTTTTACTTTCTCCATACACATATGTGCAGTAAGGTTTCCCTTGTGAAATGTCACTGATGTGTTCCTAAGAAACTAAGCATATCTCAGGAGACATTTTCCCATATAACCCTATTTATAATGAATAATGTGTTCCCAGCTCGAAAATTTCAATTGGTTGTAACTTAAATATTAATAGTTCGATAATATGTTGATTAAATGAATTTGCCTTTTCCTTAATTAAAAGAGTGCTTAAAGGCATATTCTCTTGAACATGCTCATCAATCTAGGTATGAATTAACTTATCCACATAAGGATTCTAATTCACAAATGTTGCAAAATTTTCCCAGCTTCCATTTTTTATATTCTTCTCAGATTGAGACATTTTTCTCATGCATTTGTTTAACAAGATGATCGCCATGAGAGATAAATGACTCATGCAGTTGTATTTCTGAATAAAGATGATGAGAATAAAGACGATTTTTTCGAAGAGGAGAAAGAGCCTGATACAGAAGATGCTCTTCTACTCGAGTCTGCAATACAAGTAGGAAACTTGGGAAGCAAATCCTCATCTTGTTCTCCCGCAATGACTTCAGCAGCAGTCATCTGACATTAGACTCATGCACTGTGTGATCCACACATTACAGCTGGAGATTTGAGAACTACACTGCACAATTATTGGGAAAAATTCAAGCTGTTGTGAAGAAACTCTTTCTCTAGTGAATATGCAATACAAAGTCGTTCCAATTTTGAATAATGAAACTCGGTGGGGCTCAACATTTTGTATGATTGAGCGACTTCTTGTTTTGTGCCCATTCTGTGAGCAAGTTGCAGCAATATGCTGTGTTTTTTTTCTATCTCTTGAAATGTGGGAAGAGATTGAGCACCTCAGTCAAATTCTGAGAAAGCCAAATTATGTCACCACCAGACTTCAAAGAAGTAATATGACTCCTGGTGAGTTCTTAATAGAATGGTGCAAATTGAAAGAAACACTGTTGAAGAACTAAGGAAAAATTGCAGCAGATATAAAAAAATCAATGCCAAAAATGGAAGAAAAGTTACTTGAAAATGATATAGTCCTATCTGCAATTTATGCTGATGCTCGGCACCACATTTTGTTGACTCCTGGGCAACTTGGAGTTGCTAGAGGGTTTGAAAGCTGTTGCACAACTAATTTTGAAACAGGATACAGAAAATACCCTATAAATAGACGAAATACCAAGACAGCATACAGAAGTGGAACAACCTGTAGCCAGAATTCCAACCGGCAGTAGTGAGGAGGATGATATTGAAACAGAGCTTGGCCAGAAGGAAAGAAGATATCAAATAAATTTAGTGCTGAAGTCAGAAAAAGGAAATTTTGAACAAAATTTTGAAGATGACTGCAAGGCCACTGAAGAATTGTGGCAGTTAAGAGTAAAATCTGTATCAAGTTTGCCTGTTTCACAAGCCAGTGTTGAGTGATTGTTTTCAACCCTAAAGTTCATTTGTAGTGACCTCAGATCATCAATGAAAAATGATATTCTGGAAGTTATCCTCTTCCTACATATGAATCATTTTTAAATTTTCAGATCATTGATTTTTGCTAATTGTAAGGAACATCCAAATAAAATAATCTCATCCAAAGTATTTCTATTTCATCTTACCAATGACAGAATTTTAGTAATTTTATATTTGCAGGTAACACTTGATCCGATTCATATTTCCTGTTGTAAATGATGAAAAGAAAGTTAATAAAGAAATAAAGCTGAGCTTTGATTTAAAAACCAAACAATTTTAATATGATATGGAATCTGTCCAAGTATCATTAAAGTTGTTTTGTTATATGAATTATTTGTATTAATAATTTATCCCATCCTTTTCTAAATTTAAGGTTTTTATTAGAAAGTCCAGGTCTAATTAGATTTTGGCTAAAATTGGTCAACCGAAAGTGGTTTACTCTTGTCATTCTTCAACTTTTTCTTTTTCATTCTTCAGACTTCATTAATTTAAATATTCGTCACCATCAAAATTTTGGATAATATAATTTTCTGACTTTTGTTTGAAACATTTTTTCATAGAACAAAGTAACAGAGATATGTTTTTTCTCGATCTAATTTATGTTCAGTACATAGCATGTCGCTAGATCAGTGGTTCTCAACCTTTTCTTGTCTGTGTCATCCCATGTTCAGTTATGCGTCACCCCCTTTAGTTCTATTACCTACAAGTCAACATAAAAGATAAATTGGGCTTTCCCTACCACATAAAGATAAAATTCTGGCATTTAAATAAGCATGAATGTTTATTCTCCTAATTTTATTTATATAAGCCAGATTATGATACACTATGAATTTATCAAATATTTGCGTCACCCCTCAATAACCCTTGCATCACCCTGGAGTTACATGTCACCCCCGTTGAGAACCACTGCGATAGATGATAGCTCTGTTTCCACTGCATTGATAAAAACTTTCAAATTTCTGATAGCAATACCAGCACTGCAAACAGTAATTTTAAGCACAATCAAAATTTCCGTCTAACATAATATCTTGTAAATAAATTTTCTTGTAAATACTGACAGCAATGCCAGAGTTGTTGCCAAGGGTAATTTTAATTGTGAATATTATGCACAATAATTTGGCCTTAGCAGTAGGATGCTCATCAACGTTGTTATCCATAGCAACCCAACAATTTTGTTACCTGGTTTTTCAATATGAAAAGTGAGTCAAATTATTTTTCATTGCAAAAATTTTTGATGAGTTTTTAAAATTTATTCACAAAAGTTAGTTGCTGATAGATATTATTGAAGAAGTTGTGGTACTATCCCATTATGACAGTCAAGCAAGATATAATTCCTCTGTAGACTACAGATATCTTGGTAGAAACCAATCCAACCTAAGTAGATCAACAAATAAAACGTAGATCCCTCAAATGTTAATCATGACCCTAGTGACATGATAATTTGCGGGGTCATAATGGGACAGTACCAAAGTTGTTAGGAAGAGCAACCTTTAATTACTATTGCAATCATTACTGTGTGGAGAAAGTCATGAGCTGGTCATATCAGTTTTGTTATACAAATAAATATAAAGAACAGAATTTATGTTAAGTACTAAATAAGCCGTCATTGTTAACCTGCACGCCACAGGAATTAATAGAAATGCACTAACTCCTCTGAGGAACTTAGGCGTAATAATGCTACTGCAGAGCCCAGGGTAAACTCATTATTATAAACAATTAAAAGATGGTTCTTTGCAACACCATTAAGAAAATGTCTAAAAATTATGAATATTTATGGAAAGACCATTGTAGTTTGGTACCCCTCATGTATGCCACCACCAAATCTCTTAAGAATATTTTTGTTTTTCCTCCAAGGACAAACTGAACATAAATTATGAACAAATGATTAACTTTAGTAGGTTTTTCTTTTAAACTTGTAAAACGAAGCTTTAAAATTAAAAAAACCATATACACATGCATATCATAGTTGGATAATTGAAAAATGATCAATTTTGTAAAACATACTTCAGTCCATGAACTGTATCCTCTCCTTTACGAACTCGAGGCATTCCCATTCCTCCACCACCCATCATGCCAAACAGCCCTGAGCCTCCAAATATATGTGAGAATAGATCGCCTGCACCAAAGCCGCTTCCGCTGTCCTCACCCATCCTTTCCTTAACACCTCTCATTCCATATTTGTCATAAATCTCTCGCTTGGATCGATCAGAAAGAACTTCATAGGCAAAGGAGATTTCCTTAAACTTATCTCCTGCTTCCGGATTCTTGTCTGGATGAAACTCCTTAGCCAATTGCCTATAAGCCTGAAATGTCAACAATGAATAGAAAATATTCAATGGGAAAACTTAAAAATTCATTTATCGCTAAACGGGCATTATAATAATTTCCATAATAGAACAGAATTATATGTTTAACACGAATGGAAAAAACTACGAACTCAATTCATAGGAGGCAAAAAGTAATGTAAAAAAACTAGTACAATAGGAGCATTCGTGCTACGCCATGATGAATCTACTGATACAAGACATTTTTCAAAAATCCCTAATTTAAACAGCTCCACGCTGGCAAATAGAAAAACAATATCAAATTTCTAAAAACTTACTCTGTATTAGATTTAAAAGAATATATTTCATAGTAGAAAAGTTCATTTTTATTACTTATTTAAAATTTAAAACCAAAACATACAAAATATATATGCCACTTAATAATTAATAAATCCACAATTCCGTAAATAAGTACACAACGGTGTAAACAACAATCATTTTTTAAAGTGCTACGCATCAGTGTTTACGATCAAGACGAATTAAAGACACTTAAAAAGCTCATTTTGATTAACTGAGGAAAAGACGTGCACAACCTAAACGATGAACTGATCGTTACGCAAATCTTAATGGTAGGCATAATTTTCTTGAAAATAAAGGATTGTGCTGATTATATCTTTACCTTTTTTATTTCCAAGTCAGAAGCGTTTTTATGTACACCAAGTATTTCATATAATTTCACGTCAGCCATTCTGAATGAATGTATAAAGTCTTAATCGGTATTAATGGAGGTTTGGACGAAGCTTTATCACCAAGGAGAATAAATACCCGGAGAAGTAGAGTGTAAGGTTAACACCGATAGGTGGCATTACTGTATCTCATTTAGTTACAAAATATTCCGAAAGCAAATTTGTGGCGCATAATATTTTCGCTAACAATAAGTGAATATACTTATTTTCTTTGTGTTAGAAATATTATCATTAAACATTTTTTAGAAATAACTAAAAAAGGATAGAATTTTAAACATTATTATAGTTACAACTAAAAGTATGCTAAGGATTATATGTTTAAACAAGTATTTTCTTAGTGACGACAGTGTAAGAATTATATTAATCGACTAAATGTTGTTATCCGGATAAAGTTAGAAACACTGAAATATTTCTTAAATAAGTAGGAGAGTTTCATCAAGCTGCTATATAAGTCAATGCTAGATGTAAAAAATAACGATAAAATTTATAACGAAGAATAATATTGATGAAAAATAAAATCTAGGAAATAAAATGTTAAATTAAAAAACCAAAATCCTATGAATTGCCCAAAATTAAAAAACGCCAAATGAAAACGAATTTCACATTCAGCTGATTCTTTCGCAAAATTTATATAGTATGTTGGTGTGGATAAATTTCTTTTTAATATGTTATAATGTTTTCCCATTGGAGTAAAAAAATTGCATACAGACGCCATCTTATATCTTGATTCAAGATGGTATACATACGCTATCTCACAGATAACGCACACACCGCACACATAACTATTTTTCCACAATGAACACTAACCAGTTTACTATTCCTTTACAAGATGGTGTATGGAATCACAAGAATATCGGTCAAAAACACATTTTAAACTAAAACTCATAAAATTTACTAATTAATTATTTTTCATAATGTTATAAGATTCTTGTATACGTATATATTTCCACATTATAAACTCATAACATTTCTGGGCATAAGAGTTTTTGAATTTATAAGTCATAACTAAAGTGATCAACTTTGAAGCCCTCCGAACAAATGGCAAAAGTTTGTCCATAAATATCTTCAATATATCTGATTAAAAGGGAAAAGTCAGTGCAAACCTTTTCGTTGTATGTTTTGTATAAACCTCGCAAGTAAAAAATATTTTGGCTACGGTTCCATTTTCTCTTACCTATATATTTGTGTTATTTTAACCGAAGGAATTTTAGAACGATTTCAATATGCACTTAAATAGTGTTTAAAAAATAAGTATCCATTTACTGCGTTAGACAGAGATTCTCATTTAAAGAAAATATTCTTTTGAGTTTAGATCATTTTTGTTGTTTTATTTATACTCTTGGCTAAAGTTTATAAGAGCTGACGCCTCTAACGGTCATAATGAGAACAATATAGTGAAGATCTTTACTTACTAAATCTTTTGTAGTGATCCTAACAAAGCTTTTCTGTCTACAGTAATTTTGTTCTATGTGCATCATAATTAACTATTTTTTTATACTCCCTAAAACAGGGTCGTCACCCTTTGATAATTTCTTTAACTTTTTTCGTTATCTATTAAATACACGACTTAATAAACGTAAAATCAAAGCCGTTGGTGGCCGTTGGTACCCCTGGTGAGATCGTCGGGTACCACACTTTCAGAAGTTGTGCTACAAAGAATTTTTTAAGAAGTTAGAAAAAATATATTTGTTTATTATTTATTTTTCGGCTAGTTAGGAGAATTCGTACTCTCTACAGAATACCAGTAAGTGCGTCAAGAGACATGAAGGCATTTCATGAAATAATGAGCTATAATATTATTGTATCACTACGAATTAAATAACTACAGTTGGTCACTACGGCTAAAATGGGCTACAACTACGATTATAACATTATAAGTGTAAAATATTGCTTTCGGAAATATGTGATTTTTCCTGTAGATGTTGATCTCACTTTCATAATTGCGTAATTGTGTTCAGCACTTAAATGTTTATTATTGTAGATAATTCGTATTTAGCCAGCTCAAAGAATTCGCTGGTCTTAATTTTGAAAAATGCCTTGCTTTTGCGTAATATTTAATGAGTGAGCACAAGTAAATTTCAGATAGGTTTCATTACTCGCATAATTTTATGTTTTGTTCTTGATAATTCCGTATAGTATTTGTGGCTAAGGAGTAACATGGTCGATAATTTAAAGTTCGTTAGTATATATCACGTTAACACCTCGTGAATATAAATACGTTAGTTTGAATTACCAATATTTCCGTTATCTACAGTTGACCTTTAAATACACATTTTTAGCAGTGATTATTTTGAAATACATTAAAAAGTTTCCTCGAAAGCAAGCAGAATTCCCGCTAATATATTGTTTTTTAAATGGGATATTAAGATGAACAAATTAAACGTTTATTCTGGGTATTTTGATCTCAGTATTCAGTTTGAGAAAGATACAATTAAAAAGACTCTGGCTGTGGCTAAAAAACGTAATGAATTTTGAAGTTTGATGGTTACATTGAGAAAATCCTTTGAATTGTTGTTTACATTATCTCTTTCCTCAGTGGGATATAACGTGGTTGCGATAAATACATACTTGGAAGAATCAGTGTTCGAACCAAAAAAGAAGAAGAAAAAAGGAGAACCACGTGAAGTTACCGATGTTGTACCGGCACCCTTGGATTTGGAGGATGTTGTGGATGTAAGTGCAGTTTGCTATGCAGTTCATTGTTCCAAGTTCCATATTATGTGAAATGGTTATTATTTTTAGGACGCTAAATGTGATCTGAAAATTCTTCGTCGCCTCACAGTGGAATTTAGCGACTCATTACAGGCGCATAAATTGGTAAAGCACTTAAAAATTTAGACGAGTAAATCCTTGTAGTATTTCCATTGCACCTTTTAATAGTTTTTATATATTTTCAGTTGCAATCTAATAATTTTAAGAAGTATGATATTGTGGCTGTGATCCCAAATTCACAAAATGCCTTGCAGGTATGTTTTATATCCTTTGTTGATATGCTAAAGTGTTAGAAAAGTTTAATAAATAAATTTTATTTCAATTTATTTATTTATAGCATTCATGTTCAGCTTTGGATGTGGATATAATATCCTTCAACCCCACTAATCGGCCATCGTTGCGTTTTACAAGGAAGATTTATAATATGGCCGTTGAACGCGGTCTGTATTTTGAACTATTGTATTCTCCAGCCATCAATGATTCTACCGCAAGGAAAAACATAATATCTATGTCGCATGTCTACTATGCTGTTGGAAAATCACAGGTATGTTAAGTATTAAACTTCATAGTGCTGTGGGGTTGGTATCATATCCATCGACTCTTCGTTGAGTTGAAATTTCATTTTAATAGCCATTACTAATAAAATTTTGACGTTTCAAGAATTGTTCATGATACCCTGCAAAGTGTCGTGCCTTACCATTTTAAATAATAATAAAAGAGGTAGATAGAGATAGAAATATGTTATCAGAAAAAAGAGATTCACATTGAATCGGTCATTGGAATCCATACTTTTTTATCTATGACTGCAATTAACTGATATAGACATTATTTCCATCATTTGGAGTAGGTACTTTTTTAGTGAGTTACCGAAGTAGTAGTCAACATTGAAGTTTGAAGAGCATTATGAAATTTAAAAAAAAAATCATAAAGTAATTTTGTGTAATCTCTAGCATTTAAAAGAATAGATCGACAGGCACTTGAATGGTGTGAGGAGTGTATTAATTTGAATGAAATAATTTGGAGGAAATGTTTAATGGATTGTATTTATTCAGGAACTTCATTCTATTGAAAAATATTATTTTGAATGGGTATTGCAGTGCATTCTCATTGCAAGAACATTTATTTGATGAACCTCTTGTGGTTTCAAGAATTTCATGTCTTCTTCGATATATATAATTTAAATGTAAAAGAAAATCGAGTTCACTACCTCCTTACACCTTCTGTGTTATAGGTTATTTCACTCTTGGCTTCTAGCAAAAATTCACTTTTAACGTCCATGATGCACAGTTACAAATATTTTTTCAAAATTAATGTCTTTATGTTGCTATCTGTAGAGTTTACATTTCTGTAAACGCTGCAGATGACAAAACAAACCATGGTTAAGAAAACAAAGAGGATAGAGGTAAAAAGGGTATTGGTTCTTGGCTCGCATGACTGATCTTATTATCAAAACATTAAGTACATGCAACTATTTCAAAAGGACAAAATAATAGTTCATAAAACATTATAATCAATGTAATATTGTTATTAACAATCAAAATACTCACTTGTGACTAAGTGTATTTGCAAATATCAAGGTTCTAGTTTGGCTGGTCCATTATTTGTGTTGGTTTACCTTTATTCTAGAACTCCCTTGGAATTGACATAATCTTATCTATGGTCTCTTTGTAATCGTGTATGATATTTTATCTTAAATAGTTTCTTTCTCAGCCCTACATAGTTGTTTGTTATCTAACTTGTCTATAATATATATCATGTATGAATGTGATACCTGGTCACAGGACCAGGACGAAGGTGGGGCGAGTGGGGCTCTTACCCCGGGCACATTTTTCTAGGGGGCGCCAAAGTTGTGGTTATATATATTTTATATAAACATATATTTACAAAAATAAAATTTATTGAAATGACATGATAATGTGAGATTGGAGGTGACGAGAAGACAGTAATTATAGTTGTTATTTTTTAAAATGACATAAAATGCAGGGTTTGTTGTAGGGTCACGATTCATGTTCTTTGTCCCGGCCGCCGAAATACCTAGTCCCGGCTCTGCCTGGTCAGTCATATTTTTCTACCTCCACTGTCATTACTCTTGTATTATTATTATCAACTACTGGGAAAATCAAAAAGAAAACAAATATGAGCTAGAAAAGTCTTTATCCTTTGAAATATTTAATTTTGATTATAACATCGGGAGGCATATCTAGTACATCCTTGTACCTGAGGCTTTGCTCTCCATGGTCTTGCTATCCCAGGTTAAACTTTGATGGTGTATAGGCAACTGACAGCACCCACAAGTTGTGCAGCAGTTCTGGACCTTTATTTATTTATGGAGGATTTATTTTTTGATGTGCATTGCTGACTTTTTTGCTTAATTTTTATCTATAATATAGTGACACTTCTGACATGGGATGAGGAGAATGAGGATAAAAATTATAAGGCACTTTTACATGTGCTAGAAACTTGAAATTTGGCGCAGATATAGGTTTTTGGTCACATCCGAAATTGTTGAAATTCCAATTTTCAGGAGCTATTTTTGCCCCATAATAAAAGTATGTAAATCTGTGTGGAGGTTTATATATTTGCTTTTTAAAATTATATCATGTCAAGATTTGAACTTGAGACTTGAATTATCGTAAAGTTTAGAAATTTTAATTTTTTATTTTTGAAGACAGAATTCAAATCCATGTAGGATTAGTGTATATTTTTATTTTTTATGGGAAAAAAGTGGGAACATTTCTGGGTCAACAATCTACTACCATTGCAATGAGCTCAATGCTTTTATATGGGTAAGCTTTTAAAGGGAATCAGAGGGCTATATTATATTGCCATTAATATTAAACTATGACCAATGGAAGAAATCTGATGTTGTAAAAATTCCAATTTTTAGAGGCTGTTTTGCCCCATTATTTCCCCATATAATGATAAAATTTATAAGCACCTCCAGATGAGATAGTGACTAGATATTTGGCACGATTACAGGTTTTTTGTCACAACAGATGGAAGAAATCCGATGTTGTAAAAATTCCAATTTTTAGGTGCATATCTTTCCCCATTAATGTCCCATAAGAAAAGCATGTAAATTGGTGCAGAGACTTCCAAGTGAGCTAGAAGCCTGAAAATTATTATAGATTATGATCGTTGTTCTCTCTAATTTATTTCATCCATGGGCTGAACGAATATTGCTATGTGCACCTATGTGACGCTAATGCACGGATGTGCGCCCAGGTAGGCGCGGCCCTGTTTGGATATATCCCAAGATAAACATAGTCGTGCGCACTTGAAAAATTTAGTGCACAGTACTTGAAAAACTGCTGCATGGCCGTGGAGTTGCACAGCTTAGAGGGAACCATGGTTATGATTATAGGTTTTTGGTCACAATCACTGCAACAATACCAAGTTGTGAAAATTTTATATTTAATGGTTGTTTTTACCCCATTATTCAGAAAGACTGAAAAGCTTGCAGAATTCAAGCAATGAAATTTATTTGGTATTGAAACTTCGGGGAAGGAGAGGGGTGGGGGCTTGGCGGGAAAGACTCCCCTCCCTCACAGCCAATCACAGGCGGAGGGGAGGGAAGTGTTTCTAAGAGCAACCACGTTGTGTTTCCGCTATGTACCCTGCAAACAAAATACTTACTCGGGACCGCTCGTGTGTCTCTGCTGCTAGGAGGTGGGAGGACGTCTTCTGGAGAGAGAACTCAAACGGCATTGCCATATCTACTACACTGGAATGCACCTTTCGGTGGACTCAGGAAGCAAAAGGCAACACAGGACAGAGAGACTCAAAGTGGACACGACGGAGGCTTGAGAGAGAATGAAATTGAGCCCAGTGACGCTCCGCCTCCTTCATTCCTATTGGTTCTCGCTGGTCACGTTTTGGGACACTTTCTCTTCTCTCTCTCTCTCACTCAGTCGAAAGATACTTGAAACTGGTTTTCGCACGGGTCTTGGGGGCATCTGTTATGCACATGCTGGCAACATCACACCCGAGCCACCTCAACCGTCAATCCCAAAGTAATATCGTCCAGACCGTAGTATATTATAGATAGATAAGTTAAGGTAATATCAATTTATATAACGTAATATGTTGTTATTATTGTTATTATTGTTATACCAACTAGCATTTTGGCCAAACTGTAACATTGTACAATAATAAAAACATTGATAGGTAAGAAACTTAATTAAAAGATTTTTAAATTTATAGTGGGAATATTTTTCTCACCTCCAAATTCTGAAAAAAATCAGTTATGCATCACTGCTTTTTTGACAAAGCTGAAAGGTCTTTCTTGTGTGGTATAATCACAAGATGCATATTATGGCACTCATCTGGTGATATCACATGGAAAAATTTAACTTATTAGAAGGCTCTAAAGTCGTGAGGGGTATGTTTAGGAATAGGTGTAGACAAGGTACTATCAGTTCTAAATTTCTTCTAAGAAATTATGAAAAAGCAGAAAATAGGAATCAGGCTTGCCAGATACTTCTATTGGACATTATTTTTAATTTTTAAAAGACCTAAATTGATAGAAAGGATGATCTGAAGATCCTTATGAAAAAATCTGCCATGACCGGGAATCGAACCCAGGCCTTCCACTTGCCGGGCGGATATTCTACCACTACTTTCCTCATCTCCCATTTAAAAGACCTAATCATCATCATCATACATAATCTGTGTATAGGTCTGTACTTTTATTTTCTGCAATCTTCTTCCTTTTTTGTTAACTCTCTTTCAAACTTTTCCTTCATCTTTCTGTTTATCCATCCAGTTTTTCTCATAGAACATCTTTGATCATGCTCTCTCTCCTCATGTAGTGTAATCCAGTATGCCATCCTCTTACTTATTGTATTTATAGTCATTTGCTTAGTATTTCCTCATGTTTCATCTGATTTGTCCATTTTATCTTCAGCATTGTTATCCATGCCCACATTTAGATGCTTTCCAAATATTTTATATAATTTATCCTGCTTCTGTTCCACACAGCAATACTCCATACGTAGCATTTTGTCAGTTTCTTACACATATCTTCCTTATGTCTTTTACTTTTGGTAGAAGTTTCTTTTTTCTGAAAGTGTGTTTTGCTTTCACTGTTATGGTTTTTCTTCATCTCTTATTAGGATGCTTCCAAGTTATATGTATATACAGCCATACACTTTTTATTTTCCTTCCCCTATATTCTCCTTGGATTTTTCATTATTTATTTTCATTCCATATTTTCTACCTGCTATTACCAGAATATTTATCATAGTCTGGAGTTCTTTTTCCTTTCTTGGTAGAGGTCTTTGATCATCAGCATATTATCATATAATCCTTCCTCCAATCTTGAAATCTCCTGTGCCTTCTAGTTCTTCTTGCATTAACCTTTCTCCATATACCATATATACTCATGTATAACACACAGTTTGAAGACCAAATTTCAAGTCATAAAGTAGGAGTGCACGTTATACACGGGTAACACTTTCGCGCACTTAAAATCGGAAATTGAAGTGAACCTACCTCGCACCAGATTCTCGCTTTTTGGGTGAATTAAGGGGAAAACCACAATAATTATCGATAATCCAGGTTATACATGTATTAATTATACATATAGAACACCTAATTACTTCCATACAGTTATAATTCCATCCTCTCCAAATATTCTGCATTTCACTACCTCATCAGCTAATTGCTGTAATTTTTGCAAACACGCAAGATAGACTTCCTGCAGAACATGCATCGAAAATAAAAAATGTAGAATAAGTAAATTGAAATAATTTTATTTAGTTAATGATTCTAGTATGTATAGGTGTCCCTTGATATTCGTCCTTAATTGGTTCCATGGAAACTGGACAATAAGCGAAAAGACAATTTTCAGGGCTATTTTCCCTTAGACGCAATCTTATAAATGTATAATTCATTCCTGAAAACCCAAAAAGCAGACTAAAATATTGATATTACTTTATTTTATGGAGTTATTGGTACTGTAAACACAATCTATAGGAAGGTACAGCCCACGTGAGCATTTTATGTGGCCCGCGAAGGCAGGATGTAAAGACAACTACAAATGTGGCTACCACGTATGAATGGGGTTATAATTGGTTATGGACGAATAAGCGAAAAGACGAAAATTGGGGGGGCAAATAGCGAGGGACGCCTGTACAATTAATAATGTAAGTAATTTAAAACCCATAGAATGACGTCTGAACTTAATCTTAACTGTCGTGTTTCCTGTTTCCAGATTTGTTTGTTAAATTTTCACATTATTCCTTCTATTAAACAGTTTTAGAATGAGATAGGAAAGAGAGAACCAAAATCCACTATAAATCAAAACTCTATCTATTTTATAGATCCCTTTTTGTCTGATTTAAAAGGATTGGTAGTAGTAGCGCTGCGGTTTTGTACGTGGCATCAGTTTGGCCAACTTACTGTATGAAGTTTCTGCCATCTCAACTCAATTGCTTTCATTATTGATGATATTTCTCTAAGATGTAATGTGGAGCTTATTGAACTTTTGGGAAGTCCAAGCATTTTAAAATTGTTAACTGGCGATAATTTAATGCTTTAATGTATTTATTTATGGTACTCTAGTTAATACTTAACATGACGATATAATTCTAAAATTTTATTCTTATACTCCACAAAAATCAAGGTTGCATGTTATACACGGGATATAAGAAAAAGTTGGGATTTTTTGGCAAAAGGTACGGGTGCGCTTTATACATGAGTATACCTCATATAGGGCAATAATGGGGCAAAATAGTGCCAAAAATTGGAATTTTTATAAATTTGTATTTTTTTCTTCGGTTGTGACCAAAACCTATAATCATGCCAAATTTCCTACCTCTAAATCATCTAGAAGTGCATTATAAATTTTATCCTCATATGGGGCAATAATGGGGAAAAACAGCCCCTACAAATTGGAATGTTTACAATTTTGGATTTTTTCCATCAGTTATGAACAAAAATCTAGTAACTTGCCAAATTTCAATTTATACCTAGCCCCGGCTCTGAATCCAAGTGACAGTCTAAGCCAAATATAATTTTAAACAATATCTGTTTAACAATATTCTATCATTTTCATGCCATAATGTTGTATTACTTTTCAGAATGTCTTTGTTGCCAGTGGTGCAACAAGTCCATATGATTTACGTGGGCCTTACGATGTCATAAATCTGTATCCTTTATTTGTTGAATTATTTTGATGTGTAAGTTTTAAATATCCAATCTGCTAGATTTAATTAGAATATGGATTGAAGACTTTTCATTTACAGCAAGTCTAGGCTAAAGTGCTTATTTAGAGTATTTTATACATGTATGGATTGCAAACCAGCACTCGGTCACAAAGATTACAAGTTAAACATGAAATGCAGTAGTCCCTTGTGAACCATAGGGGTTATGTTTCTGACTTATAAGAGGAGGACCAGGCATCGATATCACGAACCGTAACCAAACTTTGTTGGTAGATAGAAGGATAAAACTAAACAGACACGTGTCTCGGCTTTTGGCTCCATAGACACTAGTTTGCAAGAAATTGGGGGTCAAAGTTTATTGAAGATTACTCCACCCCTTAAAACCCCTTAGTGGAAAGTTCATTATTAGGTTGTCAGGGCAGTTGAATGGCTGAGGCGCTAGACTACGAAGCTGTTTGTTTTGTGGTTTGAATCCCTGTGCTGGCATTTTTTTTAATCTTTGACAATGAAGTACAGTGACTCCCCAACTTACACGGGTCCAAGTTACACGGATCCGTAGATACACGGATACATGACAAGTTATCAGCGCACTCCGTTTTTAGTTCAACTGCCACTCAGTAGATGGCGGTACTAGTACAGTGATCCCTCGGTATACGAGTAATTGGTTTACGAGTTTTCGCTTATACGAGACACAAATTAATACCTGATTTTCAATTTACGAGCCAATTTTCGCTTATACGATCTCCTTCCTCTCGCAAACCGATCGTTTCTCCCGGCACCTATTCTCGGCTTTCGTCGGTTCCCGAATCTTCTCGAATGCGCAGAACATCACGGCATCCCAAATTTAATGATGTAACTGTTGTGTATAAAATTTATAACATGGGATGTATTGGGAAATTAATTTTCGCCTGACGAGCAGTTTTCGAGGAACAAATTAAGCTCGTAAACCGACAGATTACTGTACGCTGATGCACAGCTGACAGCGTCGCTTTCGCCATTTAGATTTGTTATCCCGTGGGTGGAAGTTGTCTTGTTATTGTACTGCTCTTCATAAACAAACTGTAAACTCTCATCACATAAGCACTACTTTTTTAGCTTTAACTATTTATTGAAACGAACATATATGTCAAAAAATATATCGTATTTAAGCATTGTTGGACTTACACGGTTTTTGACTTACACGGCGACATTCGGAACGAATTAACCGTGTAAGTCGGGGACTTACTGTACATACTTTTGGGCTAAGTTTTATTCTTTTCTGAAAAAATGCCTTGGATTGTTATTTTAAAGGAAACAAATTATGCAGTTCATGCACGGTAAGCATACGCATGAGAGAAACAGTTCCTCTTGCTTACATAATGCATATTCATTAACAATTAATTAAACATAAATAAATTTCGAAGCAGTAGCATTGTTGAACAGCAGGAAGATATAGCTAGCAAAATATTTTATTATTTTGAAAATATATTTTATTCTAATGGAGAGAGGGTAACAATTCAAAATGCAAGAATACAAGATGTATTAACCCACATGCATGCACACACACTCTAAAGAAAAAAAATGAACTGGATATGGAAAAGATCCTTGCTCATACCACATATGACACTCTATCAAAGACTTATGCATCACAAACATAAAAAACATTGTCCACCTAATTAATATTAATTATAATACAAATACTAATATTTTCAATAGAATTGGATAGGATATCAAACAAACGTATTTATCTCTCTCTTTTACATTTATAAAATGAACAATTGCCAATATTCACTATCGTATGGGATTGGATGGCCAAGAAAAGCATTTACTATCTCAATTTTAATTTACTTTACCAAACAAATGCAAATATTTTTAATTTTATTAGATAGGATAGCAAACAAACAAAAAAAATTTTTCCAACAAAACTGATTCGAACCTCAAAACAACAAGCATCAGCTTCGTAGTCTACCACCTTAGCAGCTCGACTGCCCTGACAACCTAATAATGAACTCTCCACTAAGGGGTTTTAAGGGGTGCAGTAATCTTCAATAAACTTTGACCCCCGACTTCTTGCAAACTAGTGTCTGTGGAGGCAAAAGCCGAGACACGTGTCTGTTTATTTTTATCCTTTTATCTACCAGTGAAGTTTGGTCATGGTTTGTGACATCGATGCCTGGTCTTCCCCTTGTTGGTTGGTGGTTGACAAAATCACAGTTGGCGATGGCCAGGACTTACAAAAATTGGGAGTTAGGGCAAGTGATATATGAGAGGCATACCTAAATTCCTATAATGTGCACTTCAGTGTTAAAAATATGTATGCTCTATTTCACAAAACAAAGTGCTGAATGTAGGTTGTGGTTGCGTATATTGTGACATGGTAACCCGACATTTCAATCCCAATGCTAATGATCTTATTCAAGGATGAATTGTTGAAGCAGTCTTTTGTTAAGCATTTATATGGTTAACCTCAGGTTTTCCCCACATGCCAATCAGGCCTCTTCCTTTGCTTTCCACTTTGATGTTACTATTCTACTTTTCCAATGGTTTTTGCCCCAACTCTGCTTCCAGCTGTTCACTAGTTGTCCCCTCTCTTTGGTCCCATTCACAGTCTTCTTATTGAGTTCCTCCTTCACTTTATTCCTCCCCTCTCTGCTTTTCTAATCTATCTCTGTCTATCTCTCTCCCTCCTTTTGCCTCTCCTCTCTCTTTTTCTGTATGCCATCCAGATGATTGGAAAAGGTGTTTCCAGGTCCCACTGATTTTTTAGGTATCCTCTCTGTTGAAATTTGAGGGGTGTTTTCCTATGACCTCTCAAATTATACATGTGAAGTAAAAATTCTATTTAGGGAGAAGTTTAGTCTGATCCAATAATATTCTGAGATTCTTTAGACTACCTGTTATTTATAGCCCTTCCATTTTCACTCAACTTAGTTGGGATGGAATGATCAGTTTGCTCATTGTTAACTTTGTCATGTGAGCAAGGCACTTTGTACGGCCTTGAAATTGACATTGAAGAAATTTCTAGCAAAATAGGAGATAAGTTCAACATGGATGTAACAGATCTGGAAGATGAATGATTATGTTGCAAAGCAGAGCTGGCTTGATGGCGGTGCAAACGGTGTGACTGCACCGGGCCCCGTACTTAAAGGGGCCCCGCATTCTCTATAAATACATTTGCCGTACTTATAAAGTATGTACATGCATTTAAATAAAATCTGAAAAATATCGAAGTGTCATAGTGAGAGATTGCTTTAGTTATTAAAATTTACTATTAAAAATTTTTCAGGCGTAAGAGGCCCCATGCACATACTTTGCACTGTTGCAAATTGAGCTGAAAGAAATATATAACGATTCAAATTTTGGAAACCTGTTACATCTGAAAATTTTTCAAATATAAAAAAGTTGCATTTATTTTGAAAGCATATGATCCTTCGTCTTATTTATGCGAATCTGCATTTTTTAATATGAACTTAAATTAAATCAAAAACCAGAAATGCACTCACCAATGAGGATCTCGAAGATTGTTTACGCCTCTCGGTTTCACGTTAGAAACCCAATTACCAATCACTGGGTGAAGATAAATGCTCCCATAATCATTTAAATAAAGAATAAATTCATCAATTATTTATTTTGTCGATTTTCATAGATAATATAATGAGTGCTTTCTTTATGGTTATTTTTGCATTTAACTTATACTAATTACCATACCCTATGTATATGTTAAAAAATTTAGTAGCCCACAAGACAACTTATAGAAGGAAAGTAGCCCTTTACATAAAAATGTTTGTGAGCCTATGCCCTATACCTTTAAGTTTGTATTCTTGTTTTCATTTATTTTCATTGTTTTTCAACCCTCCACTTTGATGCTTTGTTTTTTTTATTTCCTTACTTTTCTTCTCAGTGTGTCTCTAAATACAGTATAGAACCTTTTATCCGGCAAGCTTGGGATATGGTGATAGCCGGTTATCTGGAATATACTCATAAACAATGCTCTGAAAGAGCTAGAACTCACCGGAACGGTGGTCTGGTCCGTTGCACATGTCGATAATATCGGTTTGTCTCGTCAAACATTTAGTAATACCATTTTGTTAATTTCCTTCAATAAAAATAATATAAAAAAATTTTCTTTTTCTTCGTCATAGTATATAAGGAATAAATCAAAATTTCACTCTATTGTAAATGTTCTATCAGTTATTTTGCATCCACTGCTTTCAGTTCCACTACCAGAACCTGCGGTCCGTTTCGTAATACTTTCCATTTCGAGCACTATTATAATACATACCTGTATTCAGTGATGACCTGAAGCCGGCTCGTGAGAGCCAGTTGTTAATTTTTCTCTGAATTTGCAAGCCGGTTGTTAAATTTTTAGAAAATATGAAAATTTATTGATTTTGTCCTTTCAAGTACATTTTGCCCTATCTGACATTCAATTACCAGCAGTGTATGAAATGGAATATATTACAAACAAGACACTTGTTAAGCTAGCGTAACGGTATTACTAACCTAGAGCAGTGGTGCCCAAACTTTTCGGCCTGAGGGCCACATAACCCATTGCTGCACTCATCGCGGGCCACATTGTTCAATTTCATACTCTTCGGGAGCCACACCTAGTTGAAAATTAAGTTTAAGAAAAACAAGGAAATTGAGAATTTAGTTGTGTGTCGAAATTACATGTTATGTTTTAAATAAATTTATCTATGGAATTAGAAAGGTAAACACAAAATATATTGTTTTTATAAATGTATATTTTCCCTATATGCTACATTGTGTCCTTTAATTGCTAAAGTCATGGCGGGCCAGATTTTGCCTGCGGGCCGTAGTTTGGGCACCACTGACCTAGAGTGATCTGGTTCCTCTGCCATGTATGCCTTCCCTGCCATCCTTATCCAAATTTCCTTACGACTTTTTTTCTTTTTTTTTTAGAGCCTGTTCTTAATTTTATTCCAGCTCATCACTACCTGTACTGTACAGTAATAATAATAATACTACTGTAATCGGCAGGGTAGGCTTGATGGCGGTGCGAACGGTGCATCTGTGCCGGACCTCGCACTTAAAGAGCCCCCATGCTCTCTAAAAGATATTTTGTCATACTTATAAAGTACACGCATTTTTAAAGAAAATCTGAAAAATATTGAAGTGTCATAGCGAGAGAGACTGTTTTATTTATTAAAATTTGCTATTAAAAATGTTTGATGCATAAGAGGCCCTGCACGCACACTTTGCACCGGGCCCCGCAATTTTCCTAGCCGGCTTGTAATTGGGTACTTTCCAATAAATTCCTTGTTCTCTTCCAAATTATGTGTTCACTTGTTCACTGGAGCGCACCCAAATTACTAGCGAAGCTTTAAATTTAAATTTGTTTCTCCTAGCAAATTTTGGAAAAATGGATTATTTTTTTTAAATAGCCGATTAACTGGAATCCAGATAAAAGGTTCTATACTGTATTGAATTATATGGTTAAGGAGTCAACTTTACTTTAATATTATTTTTCACTGTAGTCTCCATTGTTATTTAGTTATAATTTCATTGATGAAGATTGCCTAGTTAACTGAGAGAACACTGTTTGAGGCGATTTTGTTTGGTGTTTAGTAGATTCATCCTACTAGTTTGTATGTGAAGTAGTCTCTGGAGCAATATTATTAACTGTAAAATGTATTGTGTTTGTTAGTAAGGTGTTCTCAAGCTAAATCTCCAGTGTTGCCACTTGACTGGAACCAAAATGTGAAATCTTTGCTTTGTCTCATAAAATATTCATCCGAGAAAATAATTTTTTCATAATTAGTGTAGCAGAGCCAACTAAACGTTTCTTGCAGTATGCTTATTTTGATAGGACCTAGTCCTTGTAGAAAATCACAAAAATATTTCTGTGGCATAGCTGTATACATGTCACATTCATTTTGGCATCGTATATGTGAGGCTTTTAGTGTGAAAATATTTGAGCTCTCAGTCTTTAGATGACAGTTATCATGCTTATGTTTATATCTTTGCTCATAAAATTGAGAGTATGGAAAACTCTTGCCATCTGCATTATTGATAATTTTTGTTTATTGTGACCAGACTTTGTCATTTGTGAACTTTACCCTATGGTTTGTGAATCACATTCTGTTATCAACATTCCACACTGACCACAAAAAAGCTGATGGAACTCAATTGCTTCTTCAATTTATTGACATTTTTCAAGAGTGGAATTTACAAAGTTTTTTCTTTTTTAATCTTGGGCAGTTCTACCAAATAATGCCAGAAACTATTACATTGATAGAGTGGAATTATGTGAGAAGGAATATGTGAGTGTAGTGCTACAGAAGGGTTTTTCAGGAAACAAGATATTAAAAGCTTTTATAAAGAGTTAATTGAAAAATGGTAATCAGGGGAAAGGTTTGTTATGCAAAAGTAAGATAGTAGTCTGTTATGTTGCAGTTTTGGTATTCTACAAGTACATATGTACATGCACAGTTGCTGCATCTAACAAGAAAGGCAAAAGCATTTAATATTTTAAAAATCTTCTCTCTTTGAAAGCATGTTTTATCAAATATATACCATATTTTCCAGTGTGTCCTAAAATCTTGCTGCATCTTATACAGTGAAGGTTTAAATGCTGATAAGACATTTCACTTAAAATTTAGACACATATTTTTCAAATTCTTGTGACATTGTTTTTGGCGTAGAGTGTGCAGTACAGGCGTCTCCCAAGATTCGACCAACTCGAGAATTCGACCGGTCGAATCGACCCAGCCAATCGATCGGATGAATTAGAAACTAATTTACACGAAGTAATGTTCGAGATTCGACCATGTTTTCAGGAACCCATCCCGGTCGAATCTCAGGAGTTGCCTGTATATGCAACTTCAACACTCGTGCTAATTCTGTTGAAAACTTAACACTTAATAAAGTTTTGGTGAATTATTTAGCTTTCCTTACTCCTTCATGATCTCCCACCTACGTTAACGTTCATATTCATTTCCAAATACAGTAAAACCCCGCTATATGTTGTTTCGCCAATCAATTAAGGAACACGTTTCGTTATAAGTTGTGTCACTTCGCATATACGTCGTTTGTGAAATGCTAAAACCAAAATTTCAGAAATTCCAATTGCAGTGCATAAATTGTTACTATAACAATAAAAACCCTCTATTCGGCTTTTAATTTCATGTTTATTATTATTTTTATGAATTAATTTAATTTCGTGTTTATCAATTCGTGTAAAATCATACTCATAATAAACATTTGCTGGCCATGTGTTTGAGAGATCACGATGGGTTAGGTGGTTCACAAGTCACACAGGGGATAAGGGATTTTGTGTAAAAACCTATTTCTGAGCGACAGTCGGCTATAAGAGAGCTTTTTGAACAGTTGTGTCTAACATTTTGTGTCCTTTCATCCCGGTTTACATTTGCATTGATATCTCATGAGATATTGGATATAGGTACTTTGGATTGCGACATCTGCATGAAAAGTACTCTAAAGTGCATATCAATGTGTGTGTAAGTAAAGAAACAATTTTTGTGCTCCATCACACTATAGACAGTTATTTTCGGTGATTTCTGACTTTATTATTGCAATTGGTTTCTCGTTGTTATGATTAAATGTATACTAAACCCTAGTAGCAATGAGTGGTAAACACATGGTGGAAACATAGTATGTCTAATGTACTGTATTGGTATGTATCATTTGGGACACAAGTGTGTCACAACATATCCGCCAGGAACATAACCCCTACTATTATCATAGGTCTTATGGGAATCTTTGTTTCGCTATACGTTGTTTCGTTATAAGTCGCATTTTTTCCGATGTATAGTGGGGTATTACTGTATTTCCAAATTCAAATACTGAAAAAATTTCTCCGAATAATGAGAGAATTATTGACATCTACTTCTTCATTGGATTTTAAAATATCGTAAAATGAAAATACGAAGTCGGGACTTTGACATAGGAATGCGTAAATAATTGATGTTTTGTTTTCTTATTGTCAGAATAAATATCAAATCTAATTTGGCTTGTAAATGGGCAAAAATATAGGAATTTTTGAATGATAATTAATGTAACAGGACAGAGTGCTGAATTATAATCACATGTGCAATGAGTTTTATAATTTTCCTTCAAGCAGATATTAAATGATATGTTTGTATTGATAACTATGCAACTAATTTTTTCAATGAATTCGTTATGGGATACATCGACAGAAATACATCAGCTTGTGTCCACTCTCTATCTATGAAAAAAGATGTATACCACGAAATTTTGCTAATAGGGGGGCACCCGGGCGCGAAACACCCTAAGCACGGCCCTGATCACATCCTACGTGTTGAATCACCCAGCCATTTAGTGAATTCCTAGTGAATTTTAACAATTATCTCAGATTTTTGGATTTTTCCTTGCATATAAGCCACATCCTTGTTCTGAAAATGAAAAATTTGAAGAAAAAAAGTTCTGGTAATATGGAAGTAAATATATTTTCAAAATTATCAAACTAATAGATGCTTTTCAACCAACAATTAACTTTTGTTTTTTTAACCACTGATGAATCACATGTACTTATCCAATGCCATTATATTTGGAGGTGCATCTTATAAACTGGAAGTTAAAGTAAATATTTTGTACCTCAGTGTGTTGAATAACAGTATGAATTTTTTTAATTCTATGCCATGATTGCTTTCACTTAACACATTCAGATGTTTGATACTTGGAATGAATGAAGAAACGGCTAAGCGTGCCATTTGTGATGCCTGCAGATCTCTTTACATTCGTTCAGGTATGTTGTTAATTCTGTACAGAAAATAGTGAGAGTGAGACTCGCATGTTACATTCTAATTTTTATAAAAAGGAAATGTAATTTCATCATCAAAATTTTTTCATCTATATATGTATAATAATATAAAACAATTGTAAATTTCCATGGATTGTGTAGAGTAATTATTATGCATATATGAATGTTTTTAGATTCCTTAAATTGAAAATGTAATCAGTTGCTCATTAATCCTTGTCAGCCTGTATCTATTATCATAAGGGTTGCATTGAGTGGTCATAACTATCTTTTAGTTATTTATTTGGAAGTCCTTTGTGTAATGGTTATGAATCATTAGATTTTGTTGGGTATCTTAAAATCGATGAGTAGAAACTAAAATTCCATGCAAAAGTAAATTTTGAAAAATATATGATCAAGTTTATCACTTAAATGTATGTGTGTGGATGATTTGCTTAAGTATATTTTGTGGATCATTTGTTTGATGCTTTTATTTAGGATAATCCAGCTTGTTTTAGGTTTATTTATTCCAGTTTAAAGTTATGATATTTCATTCTTATCTAGCCTAAAATTACTTTCTTCATATGCATTTCAGAGAGAATATTAATTTTGTGAATAAATCGAATTAGAGATTTCATTAAAAATACACATTTGAAGATCCTGTGAATACGTTTTTACTATTTTCTCAATGGTGTCTGTGTATGAGATGAGAATTCTTTGTCCTCGAGAGCTCAAAAAGTACTCATCTTAATCAGCACACTTTACATTTAAGATTTTATTTAAAAAATCAAGGTCCAAATAGTTTTTGGCTAAAATTAGTCATCTGGAAGTGGAAGATTACTCTTGTTATTTTTCTCTTTTGACCAAATATCTCCTTTAGGACTTAATTTATGTAAATATATGACATTATCAAAGTCGTAGACAATGTAATTTTTTACATGTTTTTTGGAAACATTTTTTCGTAAAACAGATTAAGAGATATTTTGAGCATCATCCGAATTTATGTTAAGTATGCCGCAAAACTGTTCCTTTGTTTCCATTGCATGTGCACCTACATTGCTACTCATATTCTTCTTGCCAAAAAGGTCCCTTGTATTCAGCCTCACGAATTTATAATCACTTGCCCGATGACATTAAGTTGATATCTTCCAATAATCAATTTAAAAGCAAGTGTAAAGCTTGGTTATTGTTCAAAAGTTATTATAGTGTCAAGGAGTTTATGGATGACTAATTAAGGTGTATCTTGCAAATTTGTAAATTGTATTTATTTTCTGATTATCTATATCAGCATTTCCTAATTTAATTTTGCTACGGAACCCTTGCAACTCGAAAGAGAAGTTGCGGTACCCCAAACATTTATTTTGTTTATAAGGTAAAAATCAAAGCACAAGTAAGTAAAGATAATAATAAAAATAGGTCATGATCAACATTTTGTTTATTTTCATATAGTTAAACAAAAATCATTTATATGAACAAAACATTTATTATAAACCAATAGATATAATATGAACAATAAATAAAACTGACTGATTGTATACATTACATTAGCAATTTTCAATGTGAAGAATGAGTTTTCTTCTTATTTTGGCAATTTTTTTTAATATTTGGTTTAATGCTGGAAAGTTGAATTTGCATATCAGGCAAGGCATCTATAGTGCGTTTCCCGAAGTCGTACGGGTCAGATTTGCAGTATTCCGTCCGCATTCGGGTTATTTCGCTTAGGCTACGACCCAATGTTGCCACATTTCGAATTTCGCTCATTTCAACAGCAGCTGTGGACGAGTGAAGTTCTGAGAGCAATCGTGTCAACAGCGCTCGTCAAGAATTTTTGAAAGGCGTGGGAAATTTAAGACCTCTTATTGGCTGACACTTTCTCTCCCTCACCGTACAAGTCTAACCGTAGACACGCCTCACCCGTACGATCTCTGGAAACGCGGTATAGTCGATTTCTGTATTTTGTTTTTGTTGCTGTGTATTTTGAGAACCCAGCTTCACATAAGTATGTGCTCGCGAATGGTAATAACACTCGAATTGCCCGTGTTGATAAGGCTGAATATTCATGATATAAGCTGCCCCAAAATATAATCAGAGAAACTTCTTTAAATGTTTGTATTAAATAGACATCTGAAGTGATTTCAATTAAATTTTCATAATCTAGTGCAAGTAATCCATCTGGTTTCTCGGTTATACTGAATGGATTTCAAATCCAGTTATTGTTGTCATTGATGTTTGGAAAATACTTCCTGATGTTGGTGTATAAATTGTGAAGATCTACAATGTTGCTCTGAATTTCTTCTTCAAGTTTGCATTTGTTTTCTTCAAGGAAATCATTGAATGTTGGAAAACAATCCAAATTATTTTGTTCTACATACAAAATCCAAAACTGTAACTTCCGGGAGAATGACAAAATTTTATCTTTCGCATTGAAAGTAGTTACATTCTTTCCTTGCAACAATAGATTTACTTCATTTAGTTTTGTAAAGATGTCTGCAAGATACGAAACTACTGATAACCACGAAAAATTTATTAAACAATGTGAAAGCCAAAATTTGTCATTCAGCAAATATGCAGAGAACTCCTGACGCAACTCAAATAATCTAACTAGCACTTTCCCTCGCGACAGCCACCTGACTTCCATGTGTAGAAGCAGGGCTGTGTGCTGGCTACCCATATCTTCACACATAATTTTGAATAGCCTTGATTGCAATGGTCGTGTTTTTACATAATTAATTATCTGTACTGCTTCGTCTAACAATGTTTAAGAGAGAGAGAAATACTTTTAACTACCAGTGCGTGCCGGTGGAGAACGCAGTGACTGCTAGTACAGTTGGGTGCTACAGTTTTTATTCGTGTTACAGTGCCAGATACTGTTCCTACCATTGCTTTGGCGCCATCACTACAGACATCAACACATTTTCCCAGCTTATTCCATGTGTTTTCATAAAGTGATCAATACAATTAAATATGTGTTCACCTGTCATATTGGTTTGCAAAATTTCGCATAAAAGCAAGTCTTCTTCGATAGATTTATCAAAATCATAATGCACAAATACAAGCAAAACTGCAAGAGAGCAACGTCGGTGGATTCGTCTAACTATAATGAATATGCATCACATATGCGTAGTCTAGAAATGAGCTCCTTCTCGACATCAATAGCAAGATCGTGAATTCGACGTGCGATAGTATTGTTTGAGAGCGGTACAGCCTCAACCTTTTCACAGGCTTCCTCATTTAACATACACATTACAATATCTTTTGCACGTGGTTTTATGAGCGATTCCCCAATTGTGTGCGCTTCTCTGGCAAGAGATATACGATAGCTTACTTTATAGGATGTAGCATTTTTGGAATCAGTTTTAAGAGTTTTTAACATGAACTGTTTACTTTTTTCTAGTGAATTAAGCTTTTGCTTAAAAAAATCAATATATGTATTTCTGCATCTTGTTATTCTCGCGGAACCCCTATTTACGCTTTGCGGAACCCTAGGGTTCCGCGGAACACCATTTGGGAAACACTGATCTATATTATGTAATTTTTAATTTTGTATATTATAATTTGATGTATATTACCCATGACATACTCCATGTCTTCTACTGTAAGACCAACAGAGCAAATAAATATTATATTATATACTAGCATAAGTGCCCGTTGAATTTCAACGGGTTTAATGAATCTAAATTTTCGTCAATGCAACATGTAAAAATCACAAGAATAAAATTGTGCACTGTTTTAACCACCGAATATTTATATATTATAAGTCTGTTTTAATTAATTAACTAAAATCTCACAGAAATTCCTTGTGAATAAAATAGTACCTTTCTTTCTACTAAAATAGCCATTGTTATTAGTTTTAAATTGATTATAGCGTTAGGATTTCAATTTCATTAAATAAGCAGAATTCCGGTTCCAAAAAATTGGTTCAATCTTCAATTGCCTCTGATAATACTTTAAATAGATTTTGGAATATAATGTACCTCAATATCGTTTATCGTCTGCTCAGCACTCTTGCCTTCTCGTTTTCCGAAACAACCACTTTCACCAGTTTTAAATGGATTTCAAACTTAGAAGAGAACTTGATTTAATTCAGTTAAAATAACCACATAACAAACTTCTTATTCCAAAGAAAATCCTTTTATAATATGCAATGTTAACCTAGAATTCATTCATTCTGAAAAGTGAATAAAAGTACCATGTACATATATTTCTTCCAACTAAAATAGCCACTCTTAACAGATTTCAATGGATTAATGCATTAGCATTTCAATTTCATGAAATAAGCAGAATTCCGGTAACAAAAAAATCTGTTCAATCTTCAATTGCATCTGATAATACTTTAAATAGATTTTGGAATAAAATGTACCTTAATATCATTTAGCGTCCGCTCACCACTCTGGACTTCTCAGTTTCCGAAACAACAACTTTCAATAGTTTTAAATTGATTTTTGCTTTGAAATATACTTGAGTCAATTCAGTACAACTTCCACTTTACTAGGGTTACCAGACACTGAAGGGTAGAATGGAGGACAATAAAGGCAAAAAAGGAGGACACAAAAGAAAAAAGCCGGACAAATAATATTAGGGAATAATTAACCGGCTTTTTTGGAATAATGAGTGTGTATAATTATTTATATGTTTTTGGATATTCTTTTGGTTATTTGCTCCTTAAGATAGTTTCCATATATATTTATTAAAAGAAAATTTATCCATTTCTCTAAATAATCAGTGAATTCTTGATATACAAGCTGAGTCTCCTCAAGAAAACTCTGGCATTCTTTACCCATCCCCTTTGCTTGTAGTTTTTCCATGAGCTGTCTAACTGATAATGAGATAAAATTTTCCCTAAGTCGTAATTTCAATGAATTTACCAGTTTTAAGGAAGTGCAAAATTTCTAAAATGGAATTCTTTTCTCTTTCAACTGCCTCAATTTTGTTCTTGAAAATAGATGTCAGCGAGAGTAAAACCCACAGGTATAATTCGGACATTTCACTTTCAAAAACAATTTTGATCAGTGTTGGTGAGTGAGTAAGGGATAGAAAATATTGCTTTAAAGCAGGGAACAACTTCAAAGGTCTTTCCACAGCTAATGCTAAACTTAGCCATCTGGTCTTAGTTGAAGATAACAAGTTGTGCTACTCAATTTCTATGTACTCGCAAATGTCTTTCAGAGCCTCCGAACAGTGTACAGGTAGTCCTCGGTTAACGCGGTAGATACGTTCCTTGAAAGTAGCGCGTTAAGCGAAAACGCGTTAAGCGAAAATCTATATCCCATAAGAATATATGTAATAATGGTTTGATGCGTTCTTGGGTCCCGAGCTATACATTTGAGATTCCTTTGACTCTTGCTATTTTTTCAACGCACAGGACGAGTCACGAGCCTATCGTCATGCAAGCGCTACTACCTGGAAACACTTCAAACACTCGTCATCTATGTGCTGAATAAATACTCTTTCACGCAGATTAGGAGTTCTGTCCTAGCAAAAAGATTAAGGCTACAACTGAATGTCTCAAAATACTTGCGACGGGGATTTTCGGTGTCAGTTCCTTGACTGAGGTCTTCAATTGCATCAAGATTTTACCTCTGCTAACGTCTTCTTTTGAATGACAGAAAAAAATTCTAAGGTTTTTCTCGAGGCCTCCATGCTTCAAAAGCTTCGAGAATCCGTGGTAAAGAAGACATCCAAGAAACAAAATAAAAAGCGAAAATAAAAGTTGTTTAAAAAAGGAGTTATTTAATTATTTACTTTTTAACTAAAGAATAACAAGCTTATGAATGTTCATTATACATCACTTTTGCAAAGCAAATTTTCGCCATATTCATTAAGACCAAGTAAAAATAATTATCCCATGACAAATTAACTCTCAAAATAATATAAAGGAACAATAATTTTTATAGTAACCGTTTTTTACAATCCAAAACAGGTTTCGTTGGCAGTTACTCGAATTATAGGAATAATATTGTCTGCTTCATGAAATTGCTAATAAAATAAATATGAAAAACTGAAATTATAATTTAAAGAGATTTTGCGTACCTATGATTTTTCGCACTCAATATTTTTTGTCAGTCGCTTGCGAAAAAAAGACGGAAGACTTAAATTTAAGGCGGGGGAGGTTGAAAATTATCAGCTGATGAATAAGAATTACCCAAACAGTTGCAAGAAGCACATCTGTTTAAAAAAATGTAGGTGCTGCTGGGTCTGCAATTGAACTGGGGGCTTCACAGTTGCTGCTTCCTGTGGAAAAAAAGGTTTAAGGAAAATTTTTTTTTCGGCTCGCGTTATCAGGTTTTGCCCTTGATTACCGAAAATGGACTCAATTAAAAGTTAATGTATAAATAAATATATGTATTTACAATGTAAATGCTAATGGGCATAAGATTAAATAATCATACATGATCAGTACATTAATAATTAAAAAAATAGAAGAAGATTTTTATTACCTAGTATGATTTTGCCGATCATTTTCAATTATAGAGATTGAAGATTTAAAGGCTCAATTTTCAGTGTATGACTGAGGGTCATCAACTGATGAATCTGAATCATGTAAAGGGTTGGCACGAAGCTCCTTTGTTGCTGAAGACGATGGATCTGGACTGGAAGGACGAACGGCTGATTGTTTGGGCTTAAGAAAATGATAAATGGAAAGTTGCTTTGCTCTTTTCATTTTTTCGTTGTAGATTTGCTTGTAGCAATGAATGGAATTTTCAAGCATCCGACCAACTTTGGAACTACACTCCTTGTCAGAATCATCTTCATTAAAGATTGACATAGCCATCTCGATATGCTTGAATGCTTCAGACAGGCGCTTTGTAGTTAACACGTGTGTTGTTGTAGGAAGCTCCGTTTCATCTTCATCTTCTACCTCTCGCTGATTATCTAGCTCCTCAAGTTCCTCATTAGACAATTCCTCTTTATGGGACTCAAGAAGTTCCACAATATCCGATTCTTCAACTTCATCGAAGCCAGCCTTCTTTGCCATGGTGACTAGTTCTTCCGTTACTTCTGGAACTCTATTAAAACTTTGGAAATCTTTAACACACTGAGGCCAGATTTTACGCCAAATGCCGTTCATACAGGCACGTGATACCTCACCCCATGATTCAGCAATGATGTCGATGGCATCTTTGATGTTAAATTTCTTCCAAAATTCTTTTATGGATTGCTTATCATCTCCATCGGTGTCCTTGATCAATCTGGCAAATGTGCGGCGTAAGTAATATGCTTTGAAGGTCGCAATTGCGCCCTGGTCCATCGGCTGAATCAAAGATGTTGTGTTCGGTGGAAGATACACAACATTGATGTTTTCACATAGATCAACAATGGTTGCAGGATGGCCCGGTGCATTATCCAGAAGCAGGAGTATTTTAAAATCTAAACTCTCCTTTTTACAATAATCCTTGAGTTCCTTGTACAAACAATCTGTCAAGTAGTTTACAAAAATATTTGCTGTCATCCAAGCTTTAGCATTTGAACGCCAAATGACAGGAAGGAGTTCTTTTCTATAACCTTTTAAAGCCCTTGGTGTCTCCGAATGATAAACCATGAGAGGTTTGAGCTTGTAATCTCCCTCGGCGTTGCCTCCTAGCAGCAGCGTGCAGCGATTTTTTGCTGTTTTGTACCCTGGCGCACTGTTCTCCTCTTTGGAGATGTATGTCCTATTTGGCATTTTTTTCCAGTAAAGTCCCGTCTCATCGATATTAAAGACCTGCTTCGGATTGTATCCTCCTTCTTCAATAATGCTAAGTAGAATTTCAGGGAAACTTTCTGATGCTTCCGTATCAGCTCCAGCGGATTCACCTGTCATTTTCACATTATGTAAGCTATACCGTGATTTGAAGCGTTCAAACCATCCATGACTTGCATGAAATGGTTTTATATCACTAGGAACAGGTTCAGAGGTCTTCAGATGTTCATACAGGCTTCTAGCCTTTTCTTTTATAGTATTCAGACTTAAAGGCATGTTCTTTCGATTTTCATATTCTATCCAGATGCTTAGTAGCCGTTCCATCTTTTCTATTATAGTTGGCCGTACACGACTCACTCTAGAAGCACTTAAAGGTGTTGCCCTCTTAGCACTAGCCTTAATTTTATCGGAATTTGCGCGAATTGTTCTAAGTGTCGATTCCGAAAGTCCAAGTGCTTTGCCGATGTCAACTGCTTTTTCACCATGCTCATAGCGTTCAACAACTTCTAATTTTACACTTAAAGGTATTGCTTTTCTCTTAAGTTTAGTCACAGATGAAATGGTATCACTGTAGGATCGTTTGCCACTCATGATGATGTTAATGAAGGGTTAAATCAGTTAACAATAATTATTCCAAAAGATCGAAGAGACTTCAAATAAACGCTACGGAAACCAATTCAAGACTGGTCAAGACAGGCTGGGAAACTACGAGGGTGGGGTTAGGGTACTCTCCATGCAGCACCTACTAGTGACCTTCACCGGAACCGCGTTATACCGAAAAAATGGCGCGTAGTACAAAAATTGTCCATAATTAATAAACCGCGTTAAAACGAGAACGCGTTAACTGAAAGCGCGTTAACCGAAGACTACCTGTATATTGAAAAATAATTGAAGATCTTCAAAATAAGGGACTCCACATCAACAGTTAATACGTCTGCTCCATGCTGCATCCAGTTGTGTAATGTGAGCTGGACACCCAATACCTACAATTTCTCTATTTAGAGCCTCCCTTAAGTGAGAGAGCACATTATTACCCTTATTTCTGTTAATGCCTCCAAAATTCTGAAATTCCTTCAGCAGCGCGTGCTTTTTTATCACACAAGTTGTTTTGGAGACAAAGAGATGTTAATTTTTCGCATGAAGACGAAATTCGCACCATTTTTCTATGTTTTTCACTTTGTATATGATGCTCTAAATCATAAGATCCCTTATTTGCAACTGATATGTAACAATCACAAATTTTACACTTCGTCTCATATTCATTCCTCCGGATGTCGAAACAAGGATACTTTGCCTTCAGATTACTGGAGAATTTGCACTTCCTTTTAGGTGATGCCATTTTAATGGGATGGAGTTCCTTGAGTATTCTATAGCAACCACTAGCCACAAATAAAATAAATCATTAGTTTTATTAATTAATTATAATTTAATAAATAAATAAATATATATATATATGAACCCATGAAAGTCTTCAGTTTCTTTTCTTGGAATTTGACCATGTACATCTGGTCATTCCGTAACGTCACTTTGCCACTGCACACCATGACCACCAGCAAAAGAGGTGTTTGAAGAAAATTAGTGACAAATTATTGAGTGCTTGACCCTCACAGAGCGGTGGCCCTTGCATATAAATTTTAAGAGGGAAAGGAAGGGAGTCATAAAAGTGCCATTCTCACCCTTGTCTCTTTCGACAACACATGCAGGAGGGTTTATTAGCACAGCCTTTGCAAGGGTTTGGATAGGATTCCACCACACATAGGAATTGAATGGTCTACCGGTCAATGGAGCCTTAAACTCACATTTCCTAGAAAAAAGCCGGACAAAATCCTAAAATTTAAAATGCCGGGAGGACGGAGGATGGAGAGGCAGAATGGAGGACATGTCCTCCTTTTGCCAGACGTCTGGTAACCCTACACTTTACATACTGTAAATTCCGAAGTAACTCCTTTTATATTAGGCAATGCTAGCCTAAAGTTAATTTATTCTGTAAAGTGAATAAATAAAGTTCTTTCTTTAAAATATAATAGCCACTGTTATTAGATTTAAATGGATTATAAATCAATTCATTAAAAGATCCACTGTTGTTTCTTCAAAAATTGCCTGTTAACAGTTTTAAATGTCCTTTTAATTTTAATTGAATTTTAATTTATATTCATTTCCAAACTTCGGCCATTGTTACGAAATTAATTCGAGGAATAACAATATAAATTCGTAAGCATGTATGGTTTACAAAGAATTTAATTTAAGAATGCTTTTTATTTCCAATTTTTCTAAAATGACACTGTTGATACTTAAAATTTTATATATTTACGTTAATATACTTATTTTCCACAAAACACGCCAATCTCTCCCCTTCCTTCCTCTCTCTCTCTCTCTCTCGTATTGAATGGTATTGAAGCACTCACAAGCACTCAAGGCACGCTTATTCCCAGAAGGATGTATACAATAATAGTAATTTGAGGTGTAACAATGATAATGGTTGACATAGCAACATCATGTTAAAATGGCGAGATTTCCACAAAATATGCAAATTAAACGTTTAACATGGAATATTTTGAACTGTGGGCGAAAAAAGACGAACGGAATAAGAAACTTTATAAATTTTTCTTCAAAATGGTTCAAATCCGAAGGTCGTCTGTTAATTTCTTCTAATTTTAATTTCCAAATGAATAAAAGCCTGCACGTCGAAAAATCGCATTTTACATGTTAAGTAATGGGAAATGGAAATGCCTCTCTTGGAGACGAACCAAGGAATTTTTTCACGATTTAAATTTGTCATTCTCTGAATAAGTGTTAATCAAGCATCCCTACCAAATTTCGAGTTTCTATCATTATTATTTCTAGGGTTATTAGCATTTGCATAGCGTGACCAACCAACAGACGACAGCTATTATTATATAAAATCATTATATTGCTATGATAAAATTATCTAATTGTTGTTAGCAATACCTACCAAGGGCAATTTTAATTTGATAAAAATTACCCTATGTTATCTAGTGTCATATTTTGTAAACAAATTTTCTTGTAAATATTGCCAACGATCCGAGTACAGCTAATGGTAATTTTAATTGAGCATCGATATTTTGTTATCTAAAGCAACAGATGACAATTTTGACAATTTTGTTTACTTATTGTTTTTTTCATTGTGACAAAGTGATTCAAAGTATTTTTCTCTGTGAAAATCGTTCTGTCTTTAAAAATTATTCACAGGCATAATATCCGATTATTATTCCTGAGGTTGTTGATGTTGAGAGCAACTTCCCTTTACTATTGCAATCATATTCAGTATTCTGTGTCGAGAAAGTCATGTTCTGGACACATTGGATTTTTTGCTCTAACTTCTAAATCTAATAGGATGCAGTTCTACTTGTGCTACTTCTGAATTGTTATTTGTTTTTCTGGTCTCATTTACATCTCATCGTGCGACTTTTCTCATATTTTCCTGTTAAAAAGAGTTTTCTAGATCTGTTTCCTTCTTTGACTTCTTGTATTTTTGGCATTTGAATTTCACTTTTCAGGTGAAGATTTTAAATTTTAACTGAAATTTTCATGACTATCAGCTGTAATGATAACAATTGCTCCATATTTACTAGAATCCAAGATGACTCCCAACTTTTGAGACTACACAGTAAAATGTTTTTTAACCTTAAGTCCATGTGATTCCTACTAACATTCAAAAGGCCTAAAAAATTTACCGAATTTTTTTACCTTAACCTTTTCAAGCCCTATAGTTTTCTTATAAAATTATAGTATTATTCATCAATAATATCAATCAGTCTTCATTGTTAACTATTACTTTCTTCACCATTTTCTTCATTCTGTTATTATCGCTCCCACCTTCATCCATAGACTCTCACAAATCATCTAACTTCCTAAATGCACTCGCTACTTCTGGATATATCTGTTGCCATGGTGTCAATTGGCAGAGAAGTGCAACATGAGGATTGTTTAGCTTTCTTGTTGGTGTTAAAGTATGGTCTCTAGCCAATAACTATTCCAAATACAAACCCTTTATTGGACTTTTAAAAGGCTTGTTGATGGCAACATTAAGAATTTGAAGTTGTGATGCCATCCCTCCAGGGTTGATTACAAGGTTGGTATTCATGATCCTAATGGAAACCATAACTTCTGGAGTTGTATGTCCTTAGAACAAATCCACATCCCACTTTTTCTTGACAATGTTTCTGGTTTTATATTCCAGACGACATGCGAATGACCTCATTGCATCATACAAACTCAACATGTTTTTTCTACATCATGAAAGTGACCACATGTAGATTTACTTTTTGAGAGTCTCTCCCAACAGGTTTGCATTCTTGTGATTGAATTTTCTAATGGCCTTAAAATTATTAATTTTTAAGTTTAATTTATCACTATTAGTTCTCAATTTGGACTTGCATTTATATTGATACCCTCCCGGTTGCAGCTGTAATCACTACATGATCTTCAATTTTAAAGTTTAATTAAATTAATATGAAATCCATTTTTAATGGATTTAAGGTTGCAAAATCACTGCTATGATGGCTGCCACTATTGAAGGAGAGAATCCCAATAAGTTGCACCATATATTTTATGATATTGTTATGGACCAACAGTGTAACCCTATTAACTGTTGTGAAACCTGAGTTATGTTGTGGTATGTCATTATAAATGCAAAGGGACAAAATGCTGGTTATGATAGTAAGCATTGCAAACCAAATTGTAAGTTTGCAACACAAAACTGAAAAGTATTTACCTCATATTTTATTCGTCTTAAAATATTGACTCAACATGTGACTTTATTTTGTACTTGAATGTAAGATGACAATTAATTTTCAAAGACTGAATTTAGAATAAACCTCATCTTGGATTCAAGTAAATTTAGTATATAATGAACGTAATGTCATTTATGTTTTTATCTGATAACTGAATTTTATTTTGTCTTATGCAAACATGATTTATTTGTCATATTTATTAGATTAAATACTAAAATACAAGTTTCAGTGAGGAATGAAGAAACAGTGGACTTCAAGGTTAGTATATTTACTTCTCATAGAGTTATTTAAAAAATGGGATAATGTTTATTAAGATCTGTATTTCCATTAATTATGCAATCATCCCTCCTATAATGGAAGGGGTATGTTCTTGGAAAATATCATGCAATAGGAAACCGAGTTATAGGACCTCTTAAGTCCATGGGAAATTGGAGGATAGTGATCTATCATGCTAACTTTCAATATTAAAAATCCGAGTAATATTGTGAAATACAGCATTATATAGTTATTAGCAGAATAGCCTGTTCTTTGCCTTGAGTAATTATAATTAATATCTTGTAAAGGCATATTATAGCAAATTGATCTGAATAATAATCAGTAAATCTTACTTTTAAAAAGAGTCCTGCAATGCTTAACTTTAACTTTCAATCCAGGTTAAAAGGAGAAAATGTGTAAATGCCGCATCAAGAAATTCACAACTGTATGTTTTAAATAATTCATACATAAACCATTTTTCTCAATACATAAAATAATTATTCATAAACAATGATACACTTCATTTTTCAAAATTTATATACAAACTTTCATCAGCACCAACAAGGGTTGAAAAAACTGAACTAAAGCCATTTTCAAAGATTAACAATTTTTTATCCTACTTATAAACTAATAAATATGGAGTTTTGTAATTTTTCCCTTTGATGAATTTTGGAAAGATATCTCTATGCAAATTTCCACCTTCTAGATAAGGCCCTAGACTTTAGCGGTCAGACCTAGAAACTTTCTACTTCATTAGTATAGATAAATCGATGTGCAGGTAGTCCGTGCTTAACACAAGAGATACGTTCCTAAAAAGTGTTTTGTTAAGCGAATTCATGTTAAGCAAATGCATAAATACCATAAGGAACTACATAAAAGGTTAGAGGGAGAGAGAGAGCATGCAAGAAAGCAGAGATTTAATGGATTACAAGCATTAATGTGCATTTTAGTTACGTTTGTATGCATCAAATGTAATAAACAATACAGTGTAAATACAATACAATGCATAAACAATCATGGGCGTACCGAGGGCGGGGCCCACCGCGCCCATGCCCCCCCCTAAGGAAAATACAACTGACCAATTTATGTTTCCATAGAATGTGCTGGCAAAACACACCCATTTTCGGTCTTCTTCTATAGCCTTTTATTTTTCCTCTTCTTGGTTTTCCCTGACTTGAGCCTTTCACCCCTCCTCCCCTTGCATTCCCAAGGCAAGAAAACTGACCGCAGTGCCTCTTTGACTTCTTTCAACCCCTTATCCTTCAACACTTGCTCTTTCCATATATTTCGTATTTATGACGTCAAAAAAGAGCTGACCCCATCAGGTCTTATAAATATAGTAATATGAAATTCCTTAAAAATAAAGTCAAAATGTTGAGATAGGATTAATTTTATTTCTTCTGTTTTTAAACCTTCCTATGAAACTACTGTCAGAGACAGTTTTAGGAGAGTGAGCAGCGACAGAGGTGTAACATACATGTAGTGAACTGGTGCACTGCACTGGGGCCCCCAGCCAAAGGGGGTCCCAAATGCCCCTGATACATTTCATGATAAAATTAATTATAGGGGCCCCAAAAGTGAATATTGAACAGGGACCCCATAAGAGTTTGCTACTCCACTGAGCCGCGAAGTCCCTCAGGCCTGCAAAAATTTTGCAACATGCGCTGTATAAAGGGTTCGAAGATGGGAGAGACAGAAAATGCTACTCTTTTTCAGAAAAAGTTGGGTGAACAAAGAAGAGACTTCAGGGGTGATGTAAGGAGGAAGCTCCTGTTACAATGGAAAGATCCCTAAGTGGGATGGAAGAAAGGGAGAACGTGAAAAGGGCATGACATATGGTGAAGGGTGTGAAAAAATTAGTTACACTGTTGCAGTATGAATTGTCACATTGAAATACATCCTTACCATATGGTTTCCGGCGTTGAACCCCTAACAGTGTCACTGCTAACTCTTTGCCATTCTGCTGCAACAATTTCATTGGAGTGGCCATTTGTGTCGGAAGTTTCTTGGCGAGAAAGGAGGCTTAGTGTTTGTCTTCTTCTGTTTTTGTTCAATTATTTGGGTTAATTTCATACTTTCCACCTGGTCGGTGAACACGGCAATTCTTCGCAGCCACTGACAGTCTTTTGCCTCATTCATCTCTTGGAAGTGATATCACCTGTACAAGAAAGCTTCATCGAATGGTTGGAGATGTGTAGGTTAGTGACCCTAATTCTTTTAAATGGAAATGTTTTCCGGTGTTACCTGAATTTTCTATATGTACTTCCTAAAACCCACGAAACATAAACATAGCCGTGAGGTGGCATGTTGTGGTGGAGCGACCGCACCAGGCACCATATCTTCGAGCTTAGAGCATTGGTTCTCAAAATTTCAACTGTCGCAGGTCCCTTGAATGTTATGCAGCCTCCTTTGAATTGAAAATAGTAAAAATAATAAACTTTAATACTAATTCCTTTATTTTATATAATAGTTAATAATTTTTATCGCATTGTATTTCGTATAATTTTATTATTGGTGAATATTTTATATTTTGGTATTTCATCTAACATCTAAAGTAACTTTGGACCCCACAGTTTGAGAAACACTGTCCTAGAGGACTGATATTTTTCAAGCCTTTAAGAAATTCTGAACTGAAAACTTTTTTCGGAACTTGTAAATAGTGACAGTGAAATGCAGGATTTCTCCACTGCTCAGTTATCCTCCATTTTCAGGTTCCCACCCATCCTCACATTTGTCTCATGCTGTGCATCCAGGAGTCTATAGGCTTTGGCACAAAACAAGTGCCGCTGATCGTTTAGAAATTCTGTTCCATTAGTCATATCCCTCCGGTGTGCATATCCACGGTGTGTATCATTGGAAAAGATATTTTTCTCTATTCTGCCAAAATGTTTTCCCAAATGCATGATACTGGTGAAGAAATGAATAACTCTAAGAGACAATCGCTCCACAAACTTTCATATCTTCTCATCAGAAATCCATCAGTCGCACACACAAACAGGTAAACCTCGTCTTTTACTGCTCTGTTTGTGGTTTCGCGATCCCTATTTGTAACCAGTTACTCATTTCGCAGGATCGTGTTTCGCTCTTTCACGGTAAAAAATCACAGAAAAAAATTTTTCTTTCACCATGTGACTGTGAATTGTAATTATATAAACATTACAAATATAAACGGAAACGAATATTTTAGTTCCAATCTAGGCAATATATTTTTATCTATAACAAAAAACCTACATGACTGAGTAATTTGAAAACTTGCCTACATCAATGGCCGCAACAAACATGCACTGCTAATAACATTTGATGCAAGACTTGATGGTGGACTTTAGTAACTAAAGTTTAATCTTCGGTGTGCAATATTACTCCCCTAAAATAAATCTGCTTCTAAAGATAATCTTTTAAAAACTTTTTTTAATGGGGGGGAAATAGCCCCTGGGATGTAGGCAACCCACGCTAATAAATATATTAATGTGAATCGGAATTGATGTGTGTTGTTCTGTGCCCCCCTCCCAAACCAAAATTCTGGGTATGCCACTGTAAACAATACACATAACATGTAAATAAAGTATAAAAATGGCGACGTGTTCTAGTTCGGCAGGTCCTTTAGAATCTAAATACTATAAATTAATGGCAATATTTTTTTATTTTTTCACGTTCGTGTTGCAATTCGTGTTAAAACAGGAGCTTCTTCATGTAAAGTGAACAAGTTCCACAATTGGTAAATCGTGCTAAAGTGAATTTCATGTTAAGCGAACTTGTGTCAAGCGGGGACTACCTTTATTTATATTGTATTTATACAAATTTTCTTTAAAAAATTGGATTATTGTAATAAAACTTGGTTTTATGTACTAATAAATGGGCATTAATTATATAAATTTCATGTAGTATACTGTAATGCAGTTCAATATTACCTTTTATAGGCTGTGTGTGCACTTAAATGCCAAAAATGTCCACAGTATAGAAGAAAAATTGATTGTAAAAGAACGTGAAATAAACATTGCATAATAAAAGAATATGTAAATTTTACCTTTAATAGAATATTGACGTTGCTTCGGTGGGCCTGTTGGAGAAGTGGTGAGGAGGGTTTTTATTGTTATAAAGGAGTCCAACTGAATTGACTCAAGCAGGACTCACATGGGAGTATGGCACACCAATATTGTTCCTCCTCATTAATTCATTACTTAAAATCAAAGAAATCCAGACTTTGAAAATACCATAAACGTGAACTAGGACCACGTTCTAGGATACTATGGTACACATGAAACTGAGCTCAAGAATACCATGTTATTGGTGGGATGACTTTAATTATATTTGGGGACTAAGTTAGGGGATGGATTTATTTGCTACCTATAAATAAATTACTCAGACTTAAAATTTTTTCTTTTATGATTCAGGTAAGATTTTGGTACTAACTTTGATTTACTTATAGTTGGGCGGCGCTGTGGAAAAGCTGTTGTGTGGGTCAGCAAGATTTCTTCTTCTGATGACGAAGCATCTTCTACATTTGAAGAAGATAAGGGTTCAGAATTTCCAAATAATGGCAAATTACCATCTTCAAGTTCTGTAGCACGAAGAGTTGATACAGGATTACCTTCTTCAAGCTCTGCACGAAAAGAAAATAATGACTTTGAATTATCATCTCTAAATAATATGGAATCCTCTACTAAAAGTTCTGCACTTGAAGAAGATTTTGAAGATTCCAAATCTCCAAAAAGATTCAAAGCTGGAAGTCCAACTATGTTAGTTGATTGTGATGATTAATGTTTTGTAATTTTTAAAAATATAATGTTTTGTAATTTAAAAAAATATATCATTGAAAAAGTTGAACGTATTTTGCATACCAAATGTGGTGCAGTATATATTGTATTTACCTAAATTTTGTTTGAAATTTATGGTGATTACTCATGGGGTTACACTGGTGCTATAAATCCTCTTATTGGCTGCATTTATTATTGAATTTGAAATTTTAAAGTGGAATTTGATGGACAATAATCATTACAGTAGGGGATTTTCCATCCAGTTTCCCAAAAATGAGAATTTTCTGAAAACTTTTATGCCTCGAGTCAACTTCGATTGGTAATTTACAGATTTAAAGGAATTAGAATCTTTTTATGGTTAAATGTATTTGCATACAACATTGTCATTATCCTAACGTGAGCCATCAAGTGTAGAATTTGAGGGTATTAAAACAATTTAGTGTTGAGACCTTGTCATTGTCATGAATGTTGATTTTTAGTTTCCTCTAAAAAATTTCATGGGATGATGTAAATGCCTTAATGTTGACTATTTTAAACATTTAAAAATAAACGCCAGTAATGCTTGATTAATGTACATAGTATCATACACTAGTGGCTGTCTTAGAGGAAAATTTATTGTTGATATATTATTCCCCAAAGACATTACGCTGGAGAAAGTCAGGAAACCTTCATTTTTATCAAAATGGTGTCCGTTTACCATCGACTTCATGTACGCTGTACCAATTCTTAAGTTAACTCACTATTGGGATCATTCGGAAATTTTAAAAGAAATTATACATTCGTTAGTAAAAACATGCACCCAACAGTAGATGTGTCCAGAAATAAAACGCCAATAGTGATAAAATGAGCGCATCTTCATAGACGCAAAGTTACCGTAAAATAATCTTTCGAGGATGGGAAAAAGTTTACGGAACCAAGCGGTATAAAGGCTAATGCAACATGAGCTCCTGAATGATACGAAAATTAATATAAAGCTGAATTTTTATCGATATATTATGCGATTGTGAATTATTATCTTGGCAAAAGTTTCCCTTAGTACCATACAAAGTCTGCGCACGGGTAGAGCAGCTAAAGAAATGCCAGGGTTAATATATGGAATAAAATAGATGCGGTGTGGATAAAATTACAATTTTGTAACAGAAGCAGGTGATGACTTAAGTCGTTACATAAATTGCAGGACGCTCACGAAATTTACGTCACATTCAAAAATGTTTGCCGCGAGTATGCGTTTAAACTGACTCTTCCAATAAATATTAGGTTGGCTAACTTGGGGTTTCATTATCCAGTAATATTCGAAATAAAAATTCCATTTAAATAATAAAAATAGCTTATTTCCAGAAACGGTTCAACAAATCCTTGAATTTTATAGTATAACATACAGCAAATATTAACCCAAAAGTACCCCTAACATCACTTTATCGCTATAGTACCATATACAACCATACAGTACTACAATTATTCGTTTCTCTTATATTACTATTTGATTGGTTCCTTTTAATTCCACTAGTAGCAGCACACGCAATTCTTCCCCTCCAGCGATGCTGCCTCAATGAGTGCAATATTTAAAAAAGTTAATCGAGAGGAAGAGAAATAGCTCACTCAATTATTTTATTTATGCCTAACCAAATACATATCGACCCAGGCCGATCATTATACCTCTTTACCTTCAAAGGAATTATCAGATAGAAAGAAATTACTATCCGGGTTCTTCTTCCGATGCTTACATACTATTGGCTGCTGCTACTCCGCATTCTCGAGCTCGCTCTGTAAGATATTTTCTGATTGGTTGTAGGATGTAGTAAAGGGAGGATTTTCGGCATTATTCTAACCAATTAGAATGGTCTTCTGGAGCTGGTGTAGGCTTGTTCACATGATACCGTACGATATGTGCGTGAAAATGTTTAGAAATCTTTAAATTTGTTGTTTTTGAAGAATACCATGCATCACCAGACAACTCGTAAGTATTTCTATATTGAATAATGATGCTTTATAAATCTCCTTTTTTTTAAAGCGGAGCCAGATCTTAGTGTGTTCAGTCATTGTGTACTCTTGGGTCTTGCAAGTATTGAACGTATAGAGGCACCCAAGCCGAAAGAGGACACTTCGAATGGCGTTCACTAAAGTTCATTGTTCCTTCGGCCATAATGAAATCGAAATTTTTCATGGCTTCTCTTATAAGATATGTACGCAATAATTTACTCGTTGGGTTTAATTTCACCGGATAGTGTTTTGTCATTAAACAACTTTAGGAGCTTATAAAATATAATCGGCCGGTCTCCTTTGACAGCTGAGTTTTCGTTTGTATTGGTTGTGACCACTCCTATATCAAATAGCTACACATATTAGCTTCCAGTGAAATATTATCGTGTAAAACAACCAAGTTTTCTCTTCGTCTACATCTGTAACGAGAATTAATTAAGTGTGCCATGCGAATTCGATGCTTTTAGTATACCCATTAAGTATGTCAAGATTCGGCTCCATTAGTTTAATAAACGAAAATGGGTTTGGAATATAACTATTTTAACATACATCGTAAACTTTTATAGGTGTTTAATTTATTTTTTGTCGATTGAAGATACATAAATTCACTTGAGAAAAATTAGTTATTGTTGAAATTCCAACTATTTGAGCTAGCATAATTTTACTTTTCGCATTTTTATACTACCAGTTGTTTATATTCTTACATTGTATGTAATTAAAAGGGTAACATTTTTATTGCATGTAATAGTGTTTCATTTATTGATTGTATTTGTTAGTATTATGAGTTTAAACGAAGTTGGAGCCCACTTATATTGAATATGCCGTAATAAGGAGAAGACATTTTTGATATTATATATCGAAGAAGATTGATTGGAGTGAACCTGGCGGGAGAAGCTGTTGCGATTATGGTTACCAGAAATGGTTCACAACAACATAAGCGTATAGCTTTTCCCCTAGGTTCACCCGTACAAACGACGGTCGGGATCTTATGCTCGCTGTTGGTTAATTATAAGTTTTTTTATCGTTTCGATGTGGATTATTAAATGTGGATGATTATTATATTAGCTGTATGGACAGCTGAGTCTTAACGTATAGACGTTTTGGCGATGAAAAATTATCCTAATTGAGTTAATGATAAACTTGCAGTTCATAAATCGCTATTTAAGCAAGACCTGTTTTAGATATATTGTAGAATATGAAGATAGTCAATGCATTATCGGACTGTACTACATGTTTATTCAATATTTTAAGTCGAGCATCTCATTCAAAGTCGGCACAAATGCTTCACCTAGGAATCTTATCCCGGGGTATCATTCTATCAAAACATTATGTCAAGCCGTTTTATTTCATTCTTGAAATTTGTCACGTTTTAATGAGCAGTTTAATGTTAATTACTCTGATTTTCGTAATTATTTATAATTACCAAAGTAATGATATTTACATTGTTTTGGTACCAAAAAGGATTATTTTTAAGTTTTATCCTTTATACTCATATTTTCCTGTTATATTAACCATACTTTAGCCTTTCTTTCATTTTAATGTCATGGAACATAACTACTAACTAGTTTTTGAACACTTCACTTGGCTTTTGTATACTTGCATGAATATTATTAATATTGTTATATTTAAAATATTCCATTAAATTAATCTTTTGATAATGTCATCAACCCTGATTACAGTTAAATTCACTTGACAACCTCTCTTGATGTACCCATCTCATGTGAATCTTATTTTTCGTGGATATGAGTTGAAAAAATGGAATGCAATTTGAAGTAATTGCATTCATATTGCATTGCGTATTAAATGAATGTTGTGTTGCCAATTATTGTATTTTAGTATAGTCAGATGGTTAATGTCTGATATTTATCAATTATCGTATTTGTAAATATGTTTATCTTTTAACCTGAGATGCGTATGTATTTATCTTCGTTTTTTGTGTTTATGAAATTTGTAAAAAAGCTTCATTAACGTTTTAAAGATGCATTCATTGTTGTTAGAGATTATATAAAGGTATCTGTATTTGTTATTCAGATATTATTTTCAACTACACGTGACAAATTTAAATTTAATGGTTATTAATTAAAATCCTCTTGATTTTCTTTTCTTTGGATATCTATTAAGAAATGATGCTACTCATCATTTGGCTCTCAAGTATTTCCCACTACTTTACTTGTGCGAACATGAATGAAAGGTTTATTCGTTAGGTCTTTTAACATACTATGGCAGCAGTTCTTAAACAAAAATGTATTGTGGACTGGTGACTTTTCTGAATATTCTGCCAAGGACCATTAACATCAAGTTTTAAACACCAACTTTTTGACAATTTTACGCTTTGACTGCCAATTGCAACTGAAAACACAAACTTCTCATTAATTAATGCTGCCCATCACTCAACATTTTATGAGAAAAATGGAGCATCTCATACCTGCATGTGAAAAACGCTCTTCTAAAGTATGGGATAAAAGGGGCTGGACTCATTGTTATTAAAAATCAACTCATTGTTAATTTAGTAAACCTGATATTGTTTCGTTGTTGATGCCTCTTGTCTAATGTTGTATTTTAGTATTCCTACAATTTAAATTTAAATGCTCTAATAGTTTAGCTTATCAAGGATTTTTGTTAATTGTGATAAATATTTGAAACATTTGGCTAATAAAGTTTTAATAATGCCATTTTTCTGGTTTTGTCAATTTGGTTTTTATAGTTGTTTTAGTCAATTGGTGCATTGAAATAACCATTGGTTCGATTATGTAAAGGACAGTCTCTCAGAAAGTCATGTGGGTGTGAGTTTACAGCAAAGATCTCTTTTAGAGCATTTTTCGTTTTTTTTAAAGCTGAAAATAGTATAGCCCCCTTAAAAAATATTTGCCCAGGTACTTCATTGTTGATTTCAATTAGAATTATTTTAATGAGAAGCCAGGCACTGAAAACCAAAAAGGAATTAAAATATAGTTACATATTGCTGTAGTTAATATGAGATCTTTAGTTAAATGTTAACAATCACATTGTTTTAAAAGTAAAATTGCATTATTTGGAATAAAATATTCAGTGTCTTGTATGATTATTTATACTAAAATATTTGATTTACCATGCAGTCGTACTAGCTGCTCCAAAAGCTGCATTTTCAAGTCAATGTTATAGTTATGAATGAATGCTTGATGCATTCTAATGTTACTTGAACCAGTGTTATGAAATTACATAAAAATTGCAAAGCCGAATTTTGTTCAAAATACTGTTTGTTTATGTCACAAAAATGCGATAGCTTACTTCAGTTTATATACTTTCGTATTTATTTGGAAATGTTACTTACAAAAAAAGATTGTGAAGCACCATTAATTGTCTCCAAATGTCAGTAGTTTCACTTGTAGAACTGATGTTCAAGAAATGTACCGAAGTATTTCATCAGCGGAGAGGAAATTCCAGGTAGTTTAGTTTGAAAAAGTGTTCTGGATAATGAACTGACGTACCAATATGGTATGGTTCATAGTGGGCATTACTGTGTGCATGGTAAGTTTTCAGTGGTTCATGAAATGAAATCTTAGGTAATTCAAATTTAAACAAGTGTTGATTATAGTACAAATGTCTTGAGATTACCTATTTCGAATATTCTAATATAAACACTCATCTCTATTCAAACTATGAATTTTAATTGTTGATTATAGAATGCCTAAATTCAAATTGTATTTAATAAAACTTTAAATATTTGATTTTTTAGGATTGTTTGAAATGTCAAGATGCGTGTCCACTACTCTTTTTAAAAAGTTAGAAAATCTTTTTTTCTGGGGAATAATTGATGAAAAAATATTCACTCTTTGTGTTTAATTGGTAGAAAGTGAAAAAAAGTATGGTATTTCAGCTTCTCTAACAGGGATCAAGTTTATTGGTAAAGAATCAGTGTAACATAGATTTGGACTTAGCCAAATTTATTTTTTGCTTCAATAGCTTGCCATCATTATAGTTAGTATTCTGGATTCTTTCAGCACAGCAGATTTCTGGGGCTTTTAGGATGACCTGATACCAACATCATAAAAATAGTTTTCCATAATTTACAATGGGTCAGCAAACAGTGACCAATAGGCTGTGAGGATCCTGAGAGCACTATGTGTTGTCCAGAAAGCTATAATGAAAAAGTAGTTGATAAAATTTAACAATGACAATTTCATATTTTTCAGTCATGTTATGTTCTTAAAACCTTTTCTGGTGACATTTTAATGTTAGTAAATTATCTGGGTAAATTCCAATGTAAACACTCATCAAAGCTCTTGTGGTTTTCAATGAGGCTCTCTGAAGCATGTGCAACTACGAATTTGGCCTGCCAACCCCTGATCTATAAAACAGCACAAATCAATCATATTTTGCTATAGTTATTCCTTTGTAAGACAGGTGTGTTTTCAATAGAAGTTTATCAAATGGCTCACCTATGCCTTTGCTTTGGTTTATGTTTACAGTGGTGTGGAAAGGCTTAATTTTTTGTTTATAATTTCTTTCTCTGGATTGAGATGTAACTTGAAAACAAAACATGCAATATTATAAAGGAAACTTCTGTACGCTGGACTCCTGCAGTAATTTTTATTTAAATTAATATTTCAAATCAAGTCCAGGCATAGATTATTATGCTATCTATACTTGTACTGTAAAAAACCAACTTTTTCTATTATCTCCAAAGTTATTTGAGAAAGTAAAAAAATAATTTTTCTGTTAAATGAGAGCATCAATAACATGTTATAGTAGGTTTTTGAAAATGTTTAAGATACAAGACAAGTGACCATCATAAGAAATGTTTGAGACAACTGGCAATATTATGTAAAACAGGATGACCATTCACTCTAAAGTATTTGAAGAGAAGCTAAATGCTGAGGATTAACCATATCAAGGGCATTGTCAACTGGAAAACATTTAGTCTAGAAATACTAATAATGTTCCTTATGCAATTAAAATTGCAAGAACATATGATCAGCATTAAATTATACATTATTTTATTGGTGGAAAAATGTTGAATTGGGAGTATAATATGCCAAAGTTAAAAGTCAGGATCAGTTTATTTTGCTGCATCTTACGTGGTAGGACACAGCAGTGGGACATTGTTTATGCTTGTAGTTGTTGATGTTAAAATATAGCTGTGAATTTCTCTATACATATTTTCAGTTGCAAATTTCTAACATTTACTAGAATATTACGATGTGCTCTACTATCTTGAAAATATCTCGTAGTTGACTTATTGTTATGGCGATAAAGGAATTAATCTTAATAAGTGTTTAAATGAAGGTTGAAGCATTAATTTAAGGAATACATAGTTATAATTCATTATGTCGGCCTTGGTAGACTAATTGCTAGAGTATCTGCTGATGGTTACTAAGGTCACAGTTTCAAATCCTGCCTAAGACATGGATGTTTGTTGTTCGTTAGGTTTATGTGTAAGAATGGACATTGTCTAAATAATGATGTAATAAAGATGGCTTATAATTCAATAAAAGAAAACGTACGAGTAGAACTATAGTTTGAGTTTTAGAGAATGTTTTACAATATTTCGATTTTTCCTCAGCTTTAATTTCCCATACCACAGTATATAAAGTATTGCAATTGTGAAATAAATTGACAGCAACATTTTAGTGGAAATATACATTTTGTCTCCGAGTCCTAAAAAGTTGTCCAGTCTGTGCAGTTTTAGGGCCTAAATGGTTAAATTAGGGTACCATGTGTCCAGATTTCCCTGGACATGTCCAGGTTTTTCTGCTGTCTGGGGACATGCAAGTGGAATTTCAGATGCCCAGAGTTATAAATATTTGTGTTAAGGTAGGGGCAGGAGAGTCACTATCTACATTTTCGAACTACATTTTTTCTACTACTGAGATAAACTACGAAAATGCTAAATTATTTCAAACTTAGGATATTTTTATTGCACATTATAATATCTTCATTAAAAATCAGTCTAGCCCGTATTTTTCCAGTACACCTTATTGATAATTTAAATTTTGCTATAGATATTGGCGCACACATACGACGATGCATATGAAAAGCCAGGTAATTTCTATTTGTTATAACAATAATTTTGCTTCATTTAAGTCCTGATAGTATAAAAGGACATGTAAGTGAAAAAAATATAATAAATTTTAAAAATAGTACCATTGCTATCGTACCTTTAAATACCTTATCCTCAAAAAATCATCAGTATACGATGAAAATACAAGTTTGGTTTTGTCTAGATTTTTGAGTTCTGAGGTCTGAGGAATAAAATTTAAAATATGGCAACCCTAGTTAAATGAAATCAAATTATCTTGTATTTATGCATACCGTTATCCAGAATAAACCCTCTGAGGAGATGAACGATGTAGCCCAACATTAACCGGTAGTTTATTCTTGTCGATTTTCAAAAACTCAATCAAAAATAGCTCCAGTGATTTTGATTAAAATTTATTCAGTATTAGAGCTTACTGTCAAAAACTATATTGCATATGCCATATTTCTCAAAAAAAGAACTATAGCATCTGGTCACATAAAATATCAAGTCTTATCCTCAGCCACTCTCTGGCTCTCCTCAGTCCTTTGACATCCTCATCCAGTAATAATGCTTTAACACCTGTATGGCTTTGGCAATCCACATAATATTTTATATCTATATTTAGTGATTTTCACATTTATGAGGTTAGCACCGTATTATGTGTGGAAACCATGCTTCTTCCAGGCTTAGTTAGTTGGCATTGGGTAGGAGAAGGAATAATTAGGGGCAATTAGTGCTTAATTTCTGACAGTATGCAAGGGAACAGCATTCCCTCACTTATTTGGGAGGAAGTTTCTAAAATGTTATGAATAAAAAATGTTTAAGTTACAAGAATTTAAAGGCTGATGAATGTCTGTACATTTCAACCTCCCTCATGCGGGATAACATCTGATTTGTACAAGATTGTTTTTTTTTATTTTACACTTATCAAGTTACTTTATATTTATTAAAGACCATAGACCTCATTATGTATTGAGTTTTGTTCTGAGTAGTTAGGTTAGGTAAGGCTAGGCATTCCATTTCTTATTTGGCTACAAATTAAGCACTGGGCGCAATAAAGCCAAAATAGCCTTACATGGTTTTCAAGAATTGAGAGATAAAGTGTATGTTCCATGTCTGCGGTGTCACAACCTTAGTGTGTTTACTTCACATTTATTTAGTCATGTAATTCTTCCTCTCAACCCATTGAGAAATTGATTTTTCACTTAAAAACTTCAATTTTGCTGTATTTTAAAAATCCAACGAAGTTCTATAATAGTACATCCAATCCTGGTTATTGATTCCTTTACAGGCAATAAAATTAACAAAATAATTATTTTATTGATCTTAGCGCGATAAAAAAACCTTCTTATACTTTAACTCTACAAAATAGCCATATAAATATCAGTAAAATAAAATTTTTTAGCAAGATAGCTTTCATACAAGTAAGAAAAATTGCCAGAAGTATTAAATCCTGAGGACAAAGTGATGCTCATCAAGTCATGGGGATGAATTGTCAAACATAGAGAGTTCTTTTCAGTCAGGAAAGAGTGTAGCGAGACAAGATACATATGTACATGAGAAACTATGTGCAATGTATATTGCACTGATATTTTATAATTAGAGTAATGAAAATCTGGTATGTGACTCGATGAATTTTTTAAAAATTAACTAAGTTCGGTGGTGGAAGATTTATAAAAAAGATCTTATGATCACAAATGTTCAGCAGTAATAATAATTAACAAGTAAGATACCTTTGCTAAAGCAAGAGGTGGGAGCATGTCTTCTCATAAATTTTCGGGTTCTGGTTTTCATCCCCTTATAGGGATGGGACAACCTGCACCATTTGCAAGCAGGTCCTTGCTAGACCTCATCCATGAAAACTTCAATATAGATTCAAAAGATTGGATATAATGCCATTTCATAGTTTATAATTTTCTGATTTTGAAGTCGTCTAGTGGAAAAATGTATGAAATATCAGGAAAATTCCGGTCATTGAGAAATTTATAGATTGATAAGAGCTACCTAATTCAAAAAGAATATTCCAAGTATCTTTTGCTTTCAGGAAAAAGTTCTAAAAATAACATTTTTCAAGAAATTAACATCTTTGTAATTTCTATAAGCATTTATCAGTCGTTTCAGAAAAATTAGCTTACTGATATTTAAGCTTATTTTGTTATTTTTAAGTTGTTATAACACAAGAATAAAATTCAATTTTTTAAAACCATAGAATATTAATATGATTAGATTTCCTAATAGTTGATTTGCATGTTAACCACTGAGTGAAAATTAGCTGATGGTTGACTCGATTGTAAAATGGGTGAATAGTTAATAATAGCTGCTGATCTTTGGTTAAAATGTGATTGATTTGTTCATCTGTTATATGGATGTAGGAATCTATAATTTTCTATGCAAAGCATAAGCTATACTAGTTTGTCAAGCTTGGAATATTATTAAGTGCTTAGAAGTTATGATTTGTTTAATCTTACAAATAGTGCTTGACTTATACTGTACCTAAATTGGTGACAATTTAATTTATTAAATGAAATAAGCAGGTTTGCTTACTTTCATAAATTGAATATCCAAAGCAGTTTGATTAAGATAATTCATGTAGAGATTAGCTTAAGTACATCAGATGCTTCTGGTACATCATTTATATGCTATCGAAAATAACTGTAAATACAGTAATTTTCCACTTTTATTTGATACTAGGGTAATTGCCTGTCAAATATGATGGGTATATGTGAATAAAGTGTTGAGTAAATATAACATTTAAATAAAAAATTAGTGAAACCAACTTTTATACATGGTAAAAATTAACAGTATATATAAAATTCGCATAGAATGTTCCAGTGAGTAAAGATAATTATGGGTAAGGAAACAATGTGGCAAACAATTATCAATGAATATTTATTCCTTAAACATTATGCTACACAGCTTTAATATGCCCAAAACATTTTTACTTTATAGAACATTCAATTACGTTAATTTTATATTAATTTTTTTACTTTTTAGTGCATACAAAACATGATTTCAATAAAATAAATTTATGCGTTTCATTCTAAGGTGCGTTTCACTTCCAGCATAAGCGCCTATTAGCGTCCGTTTGTCTGCATGTTTGTTCTTGGCTTTTACGAAATGGATTTTCATGAAATTTGATATTGAGGACTTAAAGTCAAAGACAATAAGAAAGTCACATAAATGCATCACGTAAGCCAATCAGGGGTATCATTTCACTGGTGGCAAAAATTGAACTTTCGGTCATATCTCATCAAGTATTGCTTATATCAAAGTAGTTTTCAAATAAAACTTGTAGAACTAATAAAGTAGAGTATTTCTTTTCCTGTACATTTTTATCATAGGAGTAGCTGTTATCAAGAAAATCAAACAAGAATGTTTTAATTCGAATTGAACTTAGAAAATGTTACTTCATCATTGTTGCTAACATAAATAATCTCACAAAAATACTTTTGATTTCTTTATGGGTGCAGGTAATATTTTTAATTAGGAATGCTATTTCCCTTACGTACACACATCATTTCTTTCAAGTACTTCATTGTGATACGATGTACACCTTCCTAACTTGTTCCCTTTTAATCTAAAATTAGTAACTTGCTCAGCTTTTGCAGAAAATATCCTCTAAGACCTTAAAAAATAATTTTAATCTATTATCTAACTTCATTGAAACAATAAATAAAATATTCAGCATAGTATTTCATTCATCACCTGAGGCTGACATATCACGTCAAAACCATGGTTGCTAGTATTAAATAAATGAAAATTACTGTTTTAAGATATTTATGATAATGGTAGTTACTCCAAAAAAGTTAAATTGATTGATATGCTAATCAATGTGGTAGTGGTGGTTTTCTTGAAGTCTTTTTTCATGTAGTTGATCACCTAATTATTAGGAGAGGAGAGAATAGGTATGTTTGTTGTTAATAGTGAGTATCTACTGAATTTTTTTTACATGTAGTTAGTATTATTTGTTTCATACTCTAAAAGAATTATTAAATTTTGATGTAAAAATTTAAAAAGTTTCTTCATATATATACGCACACCAATATATATATACACACACACACCATATATTCTGGCATATAAGTCGACCTTTGTAGCCTAAAAAAGTTTTCCTAAAACTTTGAGTCCACTTATACGCTGAACATAAAATGTGAACCTTAAATTACAGATGAATAACATTGATATTTATGAAGACCGTTGATCTTTCTGTGGAGGGTATCTCTGTTTTGACTCATCTGTTTCAGTGTTTACATTTTATGGCATTTATTTTAGAATATGTTTAATAATTAATACTATTTTTTTACTCAACATAATCCACACCCTTGTGTACACGCGCACCCTTATTTTTGGACTAGTTCGAGGAGAAAAAATAAATTCGTGCTTTAATAAGTTGACATCAATGGCGGCGGTGCACATCCACGCACTAGCGTCATGTAGGTGCGCATTGATGAAAAAATTAAAGGGAACTATGGTTCTCTCTCGGGTTAAAGGAGCGTCAGCGGCTCACGATGAATATGGTGAATACAGATTCCAGATGCCAACTTATTCTGGTAAAAAGTGTAGGTAGAAACTGATAGTAAATTTTTGATGACAGAACTCCTTTTTTTGAGTAACAATAATAAACAAATATAAAAAATAAATATAAAAATATTACATCATCTCAATGTTGAAGATGTACTAATGGCAGTATAAACCGTGCATTTAAACCCTAAACGTTTCTTGGTCGTGTAGATATGCATAAACTTCGTAGAATTTTTTGTCTTTAGCAAGTATAAACATAGACACAAGCGTGTTGCAGTAAATTTACTATCAAAACTCGTAATTTTTATAACTTGGTCAGAAATCTTCATGCATGATGCGTTGTCTTTTTTTATCGACATTTTAGGAAAAAAGGTGCACGGGGTACACAAATGCGATATTTTATTGAATTTCTCCACTGTAGAGATCGATTGCAATCACTAGATAGAGTTCATTTTGATAGTATCATTAGCAGCTGACATCAATCGAATTATAGGAAACTATTTAGTGGTTCAAGCTCTCCAAGAATAAGTTTCTTATTGATTGAAATTAAAACATCTGTCACATTCAAGAAGAATAGCATGGACTAAACAGTATTTATATATATTTTTATTATTATGTTTATTACTGTTTTGTTAAAACTTTGGTTTTGTCTGAAAACAATTTCATGAGAAGTATTTTTAAGTGAAAAAGTGGGGGTCGACTTATACACCGGATCGACTTATATTCCGGAATATACGGTATATTTATATATGTATGTGTGTATATATATATAAAACCAAATATTGCAGTTAAAGGGTTAACCAGCTATGTACATGTATGTGGTTATTGCGGGCTGAAAATTTATAGCAACTTCAAAGTGTAAGGTACATTGATGATGTGTGTATATACATACACACACACACACACACATATATATATACAGGGTGTTTCAAAATTATTGCGACAAAATAATAGCACAAATGCAGTGAGTAACTAGATCGAAGATGCACGTATCTGTTTCGCGCTAAGCCCATACGTTTACGAGAAAATTAGGTGTAACATAGACACAAGCGTGTTGCAGTAAATTTACTATCAAAACTCGTAATTTTTATAACTTGGTCAGAAATCTTCATGCATGATGCGTTGTCTTTTTTTATCGACATTTTAGGAAAAAAGGTGCACGGGGTACACAAATGCGATATTTTATTGAATTTCTCCACTGTAGAGATCGATTGCAATCACTAGATAGAGTTCATTTTGATAGTATCATTAGCAGCTGACATCAATCGAATTATAGGAAACTATTTAGTGGTTCAAGCTCTCCAAGAATAAGTTTCTTATTGATTGAAATTAAAACATCTGTCACATTCAAGAAGAATAGCATGGACTAAACAGTATTTATATATATTTTTATTATTATGTTTATTACTGTTTTGTTAAAACTTTGGTTTTGTCTGAAAACAATTTCATGAGAAGTATTTTTAAGTGAAAAAGTGGGGGTCGACTTATACACCGGATCGACTTATATTCCGGAATATACGGTATATTTATATATGTATGTGTGTATATATATATAAAACCAAATATTGCAGTTAAAGGGTTAACCAGCTATGTACATGTATGTGGTTATTGCGGGCTGAAAATTTATAGCAACTTCAAAGTGTAAGGTACATTGATGATGTGTGTATATACATACACACACACACACACATATATATATACAGGGTGTTTCAAAATTATTGCGACAAAATAATAGCACAAATGCAGTGAGTAACTAGATCGAAGATGCACGTATCTGTTTCGCGCTAAGCCCATACGTTTACGAGAAAATTAGGTGTCTGTATTTTGACGTAATGTCCTGGCGCGTACTTTGAATTGAGAACGCGATCACGGTAAAAACAGAGGGATGGGTGGGCCGTGGGACTTGAGAAAGTAACGGCGGAGGTGAACCACCTTTAGCAGGAGACATTTGGTAGGATGAGAGACAAGTAAATGAAACATTAACGCGGGTTATTTTAAATGTTTATTGCTAAATTTATTTAGCAATTGCAGTCGACTTATAGCAAGTATTCAAAATGGCGACTGCTAACTTCAACACAGTTCGCAACGGTGCTGTAGAGAACGGCAGACACACTGGAAGATTTTGGTGGAGTTGCCGACATGCGTCCATGATCCTCGGGAAGAGATCTTCCTCCCTCTAGACCGGCATACTGTAGACAATTGTTTTTAGATAGCTCCATAAAAAGAAGTCCATGGACGTGAGATCTGGCGAGCGCTGTGGATTGGAAACTGGCCTACCGCGTCCTATCCACCACCCAGGAAATCGTTTGTTCAAGTACTGCGTGGTTGTTCGGTTGGAGTGTGGTGGCGCTCTGTCATGACAGAACCACATAAATTGGCATACGTGAAGGGGAATATCTTCCAACAGCTCTGGTAGTGCTTTCTCCAATAATTGCCGGTATGTCTGCCCATCCAGTTGACGAGGGAGAACATAGGGCCCGATCAAATAATTGCTGACAATTCCAGCCCAAACATTAATGGGAAATCTTTCCTAATATCTGCGTATTGCCACGCCATTTGGGTTCTCATTGGCCCAGATATGATTGTTCCCTGATAAACCCTCCCTAGTAAACGAAGGTTAATCGGTAAACAAAATCTGAGATGGAAACTGCGGATCGTCCACCACCGAGAAAATTGTAATCTTCAAGGGTAATGCAGTGGAGTGATGTCTTGCACTTTCTGCTTGAGGAACGGATACAGTTGCTGCTCATGTAGTATCCGTCAGACAGTGCTATGGGGAACACCAATGTCGCGACTAATGGTGCGCGTGCTTGTAGACGTCCGCTCGTGTATGGCCTCTAACATCTCCTCCTCCAAATGTTATGTGCGGGCCATTCGGTCATCCGGCGTCAGAAGAACGAGGTAACAGCATGCCGGTTTCCCTTAATCTTCTGTCGATGCGTGCAAACAGTGCATGATTGGGATGCCGACGATTCGGAAAGTGATCTGCATAAAGGCGTGCTGCTTCCATTGCATTCCCCATTGCTGTACCATATGCCAGATGCATGTCCGATAGTTCTGCATACGAATACTGCACAGGTGCCATTGCCATGTAGCAAACAAGTCAAAACGATCGTTTCTAGAAGGGGGTGTGGGTGAAAGTTAGCATTCTCTTTCAAGACCTCACTTCTGCTAAGCCGCTGCCTGAGGCATTTCGCCTCCCCTCCCAGTTTCCTCCCCTCCGTCGGTTGATGCTCTGCCGCTCAACCGAGTGCCCCCATGATAGCAGGAGTGTGGCGCTATGCCCCGAAGTGGTTGCTCAGTAGAATTGGGCGCGCAGCTGACTTGTAAAGCGGCAGGAAACTCAAACGGTCGGCAGCGGCACGCGCCGCCCGTGTTCTCAATTCAAAGTACGCGCCAGGACGTTACATCAAAACAGACACCTACTTTTCTCGTAAATAGATGGGCTTAACGCAAAACAGATACGAGCATCTTCGATCTAGTTACTCTCTGCTTTTGCACTATTATTTTGTCGCAATAATTTTGAAACACCCTGTATATATAAATTTGTCATAATAATCATTGAATAATGTATAAATAGTCTCTTATTTTTAATGTAGTATTAAATTTTTTCTGTTCTTCATCTGTTTTTAATGTGTCTTTTCAGTTTGACACTGCACAACAACAATGGAGGAATGGATCAAGCTTGGAAAAATGTAAATTTTGGCAATTCACTAATTTCTTGTTATTATAAATCTTTGACCATGACAATTAGTTTTTGGCAATTTTTTGTGAGAATGTTGTGCCAATGAAGTGAATATGGCCATGGTGATAGTGAAAGAGTCAAACGGTGGAATGCAGCAGGTTTAACCTGCAGCGTCTAAGTAGAATGGACTCCTACGACCTGTTTGGCGAGGATGTGGGAGCAGGGATGCTGGATGGCCTTCCGGACTTGGGTTCGGATGGCTTTGATCCAGCACCCGGGCAACCACAGTCTCAGCCACCGCAGCAGCAGAGTGGACCAGGAACTGTGGCCTCAGCTGGGTCGGCTGGTGCTCGCTCTGCTCCACCACCTCCTTATGGCCAATTGGAGCACCTTTCTTCTCTTCCTCAAGAAAACTCCCTTCAAAAGCTAGCAAATTTTGGAGAATATGGAGGCCATCATCGACCTTCACCTCAACAACATCACATGGATGGTCAGGGAGGAATGTATAGTTCACCAGCTGCACAAATGAACCACCATCATCATCCGCAACAACATCTTGCTGGTGGAGGCTATGATACCTCTGGATCTATGATTGGAGGGGGAGCTGCATCTACTGGGCCATTGTGTGGTCCTGTAACTTATCAGAATCCTGGTACCTCTGGCTCTGGGGGAACAATGCGAACGAGCCAGTTTTCTTCATTCTGCCCTTCTACTGAGAGTGGGATATATGGATTAGATCAAGGGAGCATGGTTGGCAGAAATGAGCAGGCTGGAGGAGTGGTAGAGGTGGGTGGGGATAGTGCAAATGATGGAATCAGAGGTGGTGGTGGCTGGAACGGCTCCACCTCACAAAATTATCCGGTTAGTGCAGGGAATAGTTACAATGCACCAATGGGATCTCAGCAGGACCACTACCGACAACAAATAGGAACTTATTCTCAGCAACGTCAACCAGAAGGACAGGAAATAGGAGGGTACTGTGGGCAGGATCCCATAATGGCTGGAGGTCCCGGTGTAGCCATGTCCCGTGGATATGCACCGATGCAACAGCGTGTGCCTGGTTTTAATGAAGTGGGTGCAGGAACTGAAAACCCATGTGCAGGTGCAGGAGTGTATCAGGGGCCTGGTGTGAGTATAAATAGCGGGGCAATGGGGCAGCAGCAGGTGAGTCAGGGATATGTTAATTATGGGCAGACACATCATCACGTGCAGTATTCAACACCTCAACAGCAAGGTGGCAGTTGTGATATGGATGTTGTAAACCAGCAGACATCCCAGTACAACCATGTGCAGATGCCTCCGCAGCAGCATGTGGCACAGGTCATGGGAACAGCTGCTCACCATCATTCCTTTGTTTCTCATCGTATGCAGGTTCCTCCAGTGTCAAACCACAGACCTCATTATGTAGGCCCTCAACATCCTATCCCTCCTCAGCAGCAGAAAGTTCAACAAATGGTAGTCACTACTGGAGAGAGTAGCCCTCAATACAGAACAGCTTTTCCACAGCACTCACCACAAATGTCTCCTAGAACTGCTTCCATTCAGCAACGTGTGGGTTCTCCAGGACCACTGCGTATGTCCCCGAGACCCCCACAACTGGCGCAGCAACAATTAATGCAAATGTCTCCGGTGAAACCTTGCCTTTCCCCTCACCCTGGTCAGACCACTATGTCTCCAAGGCCCCCTGGAGCGCTAACTCCCAAGGCATCTCCAGGATACCCTCAGGTGAATCCAGTGGTAGGTCAATCATCTCCTGTTCCTTCTTTACCCCAGCAGAGCACGCTCCAACGCCTCGAACAAATGGTTGGACCTCCTGCAACCTCAGACTATACACAGAATCAGTATATCCCTGATGGGATGAATGCTATGGGTAACACAACACTTGGGATTCCTCTCACAAATCCAGGCCACGGCCTTCCTCCTCAGCGAGTTCTTTCATCGCTTCCATCTTCTTCTCCTCTTGCTGTTCCATCTGTTCAGTGGGGTTCAAGTGGTCATGTCCCTACACAATCCATGGGACTGGATATTACAGGTAATACTGTGGCAGGTCCTGAGACAGTTTCACACCAGATTAGGGTTCTGCCAGTCTCAAGTGATCCCAGGATCTCACAAACAATTGGCAATTCCAACAATGCACAGACGCATGTGGGGGATGAATCTAATAGCAACCGAATGCAAGGCATGGGAAGTCTCTCTACTGTCGACCCTAGCTGCAACTTACCAGCATCGCCACGCTGTATCCCAGGAGCTGATGATGTCTCTCTTGTCGCCCCCATAACAACTGACCCCGATCAATCTCTGGTCATGCCTGAATTTCCTGCTGTTTCTAGTTATAAGTCTTCTGAGATGGTTTCCATAGAGCAGGGTGGTTCAGATTCAACAGTTGTGAGGCAGGTTTCAGCATTAGGAGCAGAGGCTGGGGATCCATCTGGTGGACCATATGGAAATTATGATGGAGTAGGTGATGGATGTAGGGTACAATTAGGTTCTACCCCAGTTGAAATGCCATGTCCCGACCCTAGATTCTCGGCCCCTGTAGGTTCGGTGGGTAATTATGCTGTTCCTGGGGGAGAGGGTGTCAGTGCAACACTCCCGTTATGTCCTGCTGGAAATTTGACAACAGCTGTGCCTTCAAGTCTTTCAAATTCTGTTTCATCGGCAGAAAAACCACCCGAGTTGAATTCTACACAGACAGGGTTTACACACGTGCCAGAGGGTCAGTTGCCTTCTGTCTCGTCTGTATGCACTCTTCCTCCAGTAATGCCTCATGGAAATTTGGCTTTACTTTATGATCATCGTCAAGAGATGAATAGCTTGCAACAACAGCTGCGTGAATTGTTTTGTATGCCAGCACAGCAGCCTATTCCTGAAGTGCAAGAAAAGGTGAGAATAAATGCATGGTTATTAAATAAAGATTCTTATCAATACAAAACTAAATATTGAATTATTTTTATATCTTTAACACTTTTCATTTGCTTAGCATTGTCTAGTTTTGAATCTACATTTCCCAGAAATGAATTTTCATTGCAAAATAAATGACTTACAAAATGCAATGATTAATATTTTGGGTCCATTTAAATGAGAAAACAAATATTTTCATCCTTAAAATATCTGATGTGGCCAGCACATGACTTTCTCCATATATAGTAATGTATATGATTGCAATGGTACTTAAAATTGCTCTCATCAACAGCTTCCTTGAGAATAACTATTACCAGTTAACTTGTGAATAGTTTTTAAACTCTTGGAATATTTTTACTTTCTCATATACGAAGTATATTGAAAAAGTATTGTAATCACAAAAAAATTCGATCTCGTGATTTTGATGGAAATATACATTTTAGGTGTACCTGAGTCCGAAAAAGTGGTTTTCGCAATGCCGTTTGTCTCTCTATGGGTCTGTCTGTTCACAGCTCTATAACCAAAACGGTAGAGCAAAAATGATTGAAATCTTGCAATTAGGCATTTTATCATGCAGAATAGAAGCTTTGAAGAAATGGTTGAAATTGCACAATAATTAAGGGCAGTTTATTCTAGACAAATTTAACAACAATTCGATTTTCTCACAAACCACTCCAACAATTTTGATCAAATTTCGTACAGTTACTAGAGTTTACGTCTTCAATAATACCAAATAGTTCATATTTCTCAAAAAATGAATATAGGGCTAGTTTATTCTAGGCAAATTTAACAACAATTTGATTTTCTCACAAACCACTCCAACAATTTTGATCAAATTTCGTACAGTTACTAGAGTTTACGTCTTCAATAATACCAAATAGTTCATATTTCTCAAAAAATGAATATAGGGCTAGTTTATTCTAGGCAACTTTAGCAATAATATGATTTTCTCAAAAACGGCTTGAACGATTTTGATAAAATTTCATACCATTACTTGAGTTTATGTCTGCAATAATACTACATACTTCATATTTCCAAAAAAATAAATATAAAGCTAGTTTATTCTTGGGCAACTTAACAATTGGATTTTCTAAAAAAAATGGCTCACGATTTTCATCAAATTTTGTATAGTTATTTAAGTTGATGTTTATAATAATTCTACATAGTTCATATTTTCCTAAAGATAACTAAATGATGCATTAGTATATGAGAAAGTTTGTACAATGTACAAGGGTCAGTACGAAAGTAATGCCTTCAAGTTTTTTTTCAGAAATTATAATTCCAATCACAATGAAATTTACAGGGAAGATTTATACATTTTTCACAAACATGAAGCTATTTTTTGCAAAATCTCCGTCCACTGCAATACACTTTTGCCACCGTTTAACAAGGCGCTGTATACCGATGTTGTAAAACTCCTTGTCACGACTTTGGAGCACATCACAAACACTTTGCTTCACTTCATCATCATCTGAGAAATGTCATCCACATAGTTCATCCTTTAGAGGGCCAAACAGGTGGAAGTTGGAGGGTGCCAGATCTGGGCTGTAAGCAAGATTGGGAAGAACAGTGCATCCCATGGCTGCAATTGACTCATGTGTGCGCAGCCTGGTGTGAGGCTGGGCGTTGTCGTGATGGAGAAGGACTTCATTAATGTTTCGGTTAGGACGAGCTTTATGGATGTGGTGTTTCAGTTTCATTAACATTTCCATATACCGTTTAATCGTGGTACCCTTCTCCAAGAAGTCCTCAAGCAGGATACCCTCTTTGTTCCAAAACACAGATGCCATGAGTTTATCCAGAGAAGACTGTCGTTTGAACTTCTTCTTGTGAGGTGATGTCTTATGGTGCCACTCCATAGACTCACTTGGTTTCAGAGTCGTAATGGTGAACCTATGTTTCATCCCCTGTGATAATGCGAGACAGAAAACATCACCCTCATCATTGTAGTGCTGGAGGAGTTCCATACAGATGAATTTCCGGGCTTCTTTGTGCTCTGTCAGCATCTTAGGGGCCCACTGTGCACTAACCTTGGAGAATCCCAGGTTGTGTGTGATGCTTATGACTGCTGGTTTTCCAATCCCAACAGTATCGCACAACTCACATGTTGTGATGCGGCAGTCCTGTTTAATGAGCACATCAATCTGGCTCTTGTTGTCCACTGTCACTGCCATAGCAGGCTGGCCGCTTCGGGGCCTGTCGCCGCTGTCGTTTCACCACTCTTGAAATGCCTGACCCAACGTCTTACTGTGCTAACATCAACAGTACACTCACCATACACACTTCAGACGCCTATGAATTTCTTTGAGACTGACCTCTTTGAAGGTAAGGAATTCAATCACCACTCTGCTTTTTACGTGTATCTTGCATAGACGGCATTTTGAACTAGTCTGGCATTGTTGCTGTATGACCGATCCCATTGTCACTCACTTTCAGAGAAGCTTGAGACTCCAACTGTTCATTGAGAGACGATTGCGGTTTTCTGTGTCACTTGGTGTCGAAGAAAAAAAATGGAGGCATTACTTTCATACCAACTCTCGTATATTCTACCGACTTTTTAAACTCAGAATAGTTTTCACAAGCAAAAATCTGATGTTTCCAGCCAATTGACTAAACTCCATAAAAAGTAACGAAAGTGAATGTTCTCAGCATCAGTGTCCGTAAGAATAATTATTGGCAATTACACCCGTGAATAACTTTTAAAAACAATTTTCACAGTGAAAAATGCATTGAATCAATTTTCAAATTGAAAAAAAATCTGATGAGGCCAATACATGGCTTTCTCCATATTTGGGGTATAGATATTTAAATTATTATGAATAGCATTATAAGGCAAAGTTATTATTTCATATCGTAAAAGAATACAGTTGTCCTTATTGCCATAAATTATATTTTGAATGTTTACAGAATTCACCGCAAGATGGTGGTGCTGAAAATTTACAAATAAATTAATTATCTAGTAAATGGAAGGTTCTACGAAAATTTGTTTCAAACAAAACTTGGAAGAAATATTATTCTCTACAACTTTGGTCCCGAAGATTACCAATAATGACGTTTTTAGGGAGATATTTGACGGACACCGAAAAACAGATTATAAATAATTCTTAAACAATAACTGCTATGGAAAATTGTTTCGAATAAAAGTTGTAGGAAATTACATTCTCTATAACCTTTGCATAGAATTGTATATACAATAATGATGTTTTAACAGAGATATTTCACCAAAACCGAATCGAGTTTCGAATAAACCTCGACTTAAGGTTAACCGGTGTTGTCCAAAAACTAAGTAGTTCTCTGTGCTCATACCAAAGTGTTATATATGAAATTTGGTAATGATATGGGAAGTACTTTTTGAGTTAGAGCGTCCACACACACACGCACACATACACACAGACACCATTCCGAAAATAGTCAAATGTGTTATACGGACCTCAAAACATGTATCTCCGTTGAAATTTTGAAGTCGATTTTTTTCATGAAAACAATACTTTCTCTATACTACGTATATGGAGAAAGTAAAAAAACAAAACAAACTTGTTAGCTGTTGCTTTGAATAACAAAATATTGATGGTCAATTAAAATTACCCTTGGCAGCACATGCATTGCTATCAACAATTAGAAAATTTTACCGTAGCAATGGAAACAATGGTATCACTTAGCGACGTATTTAATATAAACTCAGATGAAAAATCGAAATATCTCTAAAACAATCCGTTTTATGAAAACTTTTTCGAACAAAACTTGTAGATAATTCTATTTTCTCCAACTTTAATGGTGACATATATTTACATAAATTGAGTTTTAATCCTTTCACTGCTAGGCTTGAATATACTTGAGTGGTCGGAAGTGGTCCCTCCTTGCTGCACTCGAGTATACTTGAGCTTGACTTTGTATTGTCATTTCACTATCAATACGTTTTTTAATTTTCTCAAAATCAATTTAAATGCTTTCTTTCATATTTAAGTAAATATTTTCTTGCCATGGTCATCTTATTTGTCAGATATTTTGACTATAAATTATCGTTTTTCATGTGTTTTTATATCTGTTTCTACTAAAATAACCAGTGTTAGTACAAACAACATTTTGAAGGTTATAGATGAAATAGATTCTGATGAAAACTTCAATTTTAGGAAAGTGAATGTTGTAGTGAAATATCAAAGCGTGATAGTTAAAAGGAAAACTGCCCAAGCAGAAGAAGAAGAAATTTTTGGAACATGTTTTTTCATGGTCTGGTCATTCATTTCATGTGTTTCTTCCACAGAATCCTGGTTTCACCACTCGAAACATTACATCAGTAAATTGAATACAAATATGAGCATGTAAATATTAATAAACACTGTGAAAGAAAGTGGGAACTGGTGAGCCAGAACTAGTCCAGCACTGGGGGCACTGCAGGTAGCATACCGGCGTAGCAGCGAAAGGGTTAAAGGAGATATTTGGAAAAAACAGAAAAAATTACAAGAATAAACCTCAACTTCCGGTTGAGCAGTTTCAGGAAGCTTTTCAGATCTTGTATTCCTAATAAATATTTTAAGTATAAAGTTTTGTCCTGATCTGATTGTTAGTTTTTGAGTTAAGAGCACCCACAAAATTCTATCACATACAGACGAAGAAAATAGTGAAAACGTGCTCAGGGGGCCTCAAAATGTGTATTAATGTTGAAATCTCAAATTTGATTTTTTCACGAATACAATACTTTTTCCTATAATGTATATGGACAAAGTAAAAATACTTCCTTTTTCACATTGAATAAACAGTAAGTAAACAAATTGTTATTTCTTGCTATGGAATAATGATACCTTTAAGGTAAAATATTTGAGATTAAAAGCAACGGCATCACTACCAGGAATTCAAAAACTTAATCATAAGAACAGAAACAATGTTATCAACTTTCAACATTTTATATACTGAACATAAATTTAGACAGTCAAAATATTTTATTGTTGAAAGAATCCGTTCTATGAAAATTGTTTTCGACAAAAGTTATAGAAAATTATACTGATCAGTTTATTACTTTCTGAGTTAAGAGAGCTCACAAAATACTTATCACACACAGAAACATCGCAGAACTAGTGAAACATATTCAGGGAACCTTAAAATGTGTATTTCTGTTGAAATTTCAAATTGATTTCTTTCATGAAAACACTAGAAAGCAGAAAGGAAATTATTACATGATAATTTAATCTTTTTTTCTGAATTAGGAATTTTGAATCATGTTTCATTGCAAAAAAACTTTGTAGTAAATGTAATTTGAATTCAAGAAATAATTTTTTATTTATGAAGATGTTATATTGACAAATAATTTTTGAGGGTTTATAATACAAAGCAATGTCATTTGTAACAGAAGACATTAATTCTGAATTTAGTTTTTAAAAAGTAAGCTTCCAGTTTGACATCATATTAATTGCATTGCTTTGGCATATTTGAATGGTCATTTTAATTCATTGCATCAAAACAAAAACACAACCCAAAAAAACTAAATGTTTTGAACCAAAACCAAATACCAGTATTTATTTTGCTCCTCTTTTAGGTTCACATAAATAGTGGAAGCGAAAGGTGGGAATTTCCCACCGATCAGTAATCTTCCATGATCATATACCCATCACCTCCCTCACACTCCCACCCCATCGCCATGGGGTCCAAACCCTCAAGGCCCTTGGGTCGTCTTACAAATATGATCTTAAAGTCTTTTATAAGATAATATCTATCAACTTCCGGCAATTCCACAAGGCAAATTTTTTGTATTGTTTTAAAAATCAGTGTATTGTAAAAACCTTTTTTTGAATAGCACTAATGTTATAGTGAATATGTATTTGTTTTAATTAAAAATTACATGAAGTAATAGGTAAAGTCCATGAAAATTTCCTAAAAATATTTTAAGGTCGGAGCGAAAAAAATCGGTTCGAACTAATTCATTGATAATTTCCTGAGCGAAACCGGAACCGAACCAAAATTTTATGTTTTGAGTGAGCCGGAGCAAAAAAATTACGGTTCGCTGTCCTGTTTTAATTTTAAGAAAAGAATTTTGGGTTGTATTGAAGATTATTCAGTGAAGTTGGGCATCCTAAATTTGGGAAACATTGGATGTTGTCATTTTGCAACTTACAAATACAGTATTACAGGCCATGTTTATAACTTTAAACTATTGAAAGGATTTTATCCAGGATTTTAAAATAATTATTAGCTTTGAGAAATAGAAAATCTCAATTTATTTTCTATTCCTTTACAAATTTTCAATCATAAGCTTACTTTTACAAGGATCATATTACCAATCATGTGTGTTAAATGTAATCCATATTGTTTTATTATGTCTTTTTCATATTAAAAATAACTTGTTTGATTTACAGGTAGTTCGTCTGCAAGAGCGGTTGCGCCTTTTACAGCAACATGAAGCTACTGATCACTGCACTGGAGGTCCCCAGTGTATATTGGGACCTCCAAATGCAGTTCTCCCTTCTGTTGGACTTCCTTCCAGCTCTATTGAAGGACAGGTAAAGATAAGCTATTGTTTTTAGGTTTTATTGTTTCCATAAAAATTTCATTGCAAAACCTTTTTCTTGGGCTAAAATGTCCCTACAGAGTGACAGACAAATTATTGAAAATCACAACAAATATTTTTTAGATTAATGAAGTCGTTTTTTTTTATAAATTATTACTTTATGAGTATTATTTCAATTTTTATGAGTTACCTGGTGAAACTTTGAGAACCAAATAATTTGCATGCCATGATTCAGGATTTGTTTGGTTTCAAGAGGTACGTTAAATGGTTATCCATGGTAGGTATGAAGCAGAATTTTTTCAAAAGTAGGTTATGATAAATATTTGTATTATCATTTTCATTTATATAGTTTCAAATTATGTGTGGATTGAAATAATTATTTTGCTTTTTATTTTATTTTTGTCTAATGTTTTTCGCATTCTTGTGATTTGAAACATCTGAACATTATAGAAACCTCTAGATAAGTAACAAATGAAGTGAACATAAGAAATTCCTGAAGCTACAATAGTTAGGGATATAAATAGTTGAAAGATAAATGTCAGCGATGTGAATTTTCCAGAAATTTCTAGATATTGAGGAAACTTGTAATTGCAGGCAAAAGCAATATAGAGGAAGACACATTAGAGGTAAATAAAATACCTGCACTAAATTATTTAATCTTTTCCAGTAATTTATAGATGCATTTCGCTTCCAGAGTAAGTACCTCTCAGCTTCAGTCTGTCTGTCCATCCATCCATCTGTAAGCATGCTTGGTCTTGGCTTCTACGAAATGGATTTTCATGAAATTTGGTATTCAGAACTTTTGGGCAAAGGCAATAACAAAATTATTTGAATGGTTCAGCTAACCCAATCAGGGATGCCACTTGAAACAAAAAGTGAACTTTCTGCCATATCTCTTAAACTATTAGTCGTACCAAAAAAGTCTTTAAATGAAACTTGTAGTACTAGTTAAATAGAGTATTTCATCCAGATATATTTTTATTAAACAAGCAGCTGTTTTCAAGAAAGTTGTAATACAATTTGAATTTAAGGTATTTCTTGCGTGATTTTTCATGTCAATGAAAATAATCTTCATTGCAATTAAAGTATCTGTAAATACGTTTAATTTCCTTTCATGGGCATTAAAGAATTCAGTAAATGAAGGGAAATGGATTATCTTAAATGAAAAAAGGAACATAATTGTTTCTTTTGCTTGGGCATGCACACAGCATTTGTAATTGAACAGAAATGGATAATTTCTGACAAAGGAATATATGTAAATAAAGATTACATTACTATGTACTACTTAGCTAAGGTGAGATGTTTAAAAATAATTTTTGATTGTTTCATTAATTACAGCTGATTAGAAAATTAATCAATAAATCAAAATTTACTGAGCTCCTTTTCCTGGTTGATCAAAGCTGCAAAGGGGCATGTGGCAGAGACATCGAAAAAGGTGGTTAAGAAATGAATAGTCCTGGGTTTGCAATTTGAAAAATTTTAGGAAAGATAATTCAGTGATGAAAATACGTTGCTTCTCTGCAGACTCACACCGTCCGAGAACAATCTTCAGAACTCCACATCTTTCTAACCCATCTTCCCAAAAAATCACCACCATCATCATTTCAGTATTGTCATTGGTGAATTAGAAGGGGTTTTTACATTATATTTTGTTTACTAGGGGCTTGCCCATTAAAATTTAACGGGAGAATTACAAACATTAGAATCACCAAGAAAGTGTAGCGCTTCAAATATAATACGGTCGAATACGCCAACTAAGTATTCAATAATGTCATTGTAATTTTCTGTGATGATAAATAAATTATGGCATCTATATGTATACTCGTGCCTTGCTCTTTTCTTACGTCATGATTTGCCAGTCTCTTGGGCCGTAATTCTTCCCCTTCATTTTCCCAGTTATTTTCTAGCCTCGCGACTTGATCTGCCATTCCTTTAGTCCATTGTTTGGTAGTTTCAATTGAACATTTTTGTATTTTTCTTAGAGCTTGATCTAACGCTGTAAAGCTGGTTTCATAATAAGTGTAACATTCAATTTCCACACAACAATCCATATGGTCAACAATATAGTGTATCGTAAATACATACATATTGAAATCAATAAAAGAATGAGATATTATTTTAATTTTATTTCGCATATCTCCAAACGTTGATATCTGTAAAACTGAAGGTAATTATCGATACGTTTTCCAATTATATTATTCGACTTCAATTCCTTTAATTAAACAAAAGACATTTTTACTGATAAAGCAATAGACTTATAACACAATGAAGGTAGTTTTGTCATTAAATTTTGTATTAATGTCTCCGATAATTAATTCGTGAGAGTTTTTTTCAAGTTGAAATAAAATCGAAGAATTCCTTTGTTTTACTTTGACACACGTAAATTACGCAAATACAAGCGGTACGTAATTTAACTAAAATGAAGCAACATTAATTTATAGTTAATTGTACTTGTAATAATACTTAATCAAATATAGTTATATTTACATTAATTTCTTCATTGTAGAACATTCATTTCCTTTTACTTAACGTCTTGTTTGCTTGAATAAATTAAGTGGCCTGTGGAAAAACTCAAAATTGGTAATTTTGATTTGTTCCCTCCTAGCGCACGCTTTATCTTCAATTTTGCAGAAATGACGGGCTCAAAGGATATTTTCTAAGACATTCATATGATTTAGTAATTCTCACAACATAAGTATATTTCTGAACCAAATACATCAAATTTTTATTTAAAGATGCTAAGTTGGTGCATATAACACAATATATAAAAGAACATACAACATATGTATCATAATTCAGTTTTCTCAGCGGTTAGTTCTAGTAACAACAATACTTCTTTTACTGTGTGTGAATTTGGATTTGTCTCTTAGTTAAACCGAAGACACCTTAACTGGATTTAAGTAGTCAATTATCCCCATAATATAATTTAAACATGAATGTTTTTAATTTATGTTTACAGAAACACAATGAATGTTCATGAAACTTAAATGTGTTTGGTGTAATTTGAACCACTGGATGAGCGTCATGCAATGAGATGACGAACTGTATTATATTATAGATTGTTAATAGATAAAATGTTTATATTGTTTTTTTTATTTTTTATGTTAACACTTTATAGCATTTGGTTTCATTCTGATTACACATGTATATTTGGCTTGGTTTCTGTTTAAATATAAGTATAATAATATAAACATAACCTTATTTTTCTTTTGAATAAGCCCTTAGTCTCAATATTTGCTGCGATTTCTAGCAGCATAACTCCATGTCTTCTGAGGAAGCTACTTATATATTTTTTTATTGAATATTAGTACTATTAAAATAATTTCTCAGTTTTTTATTTTCTGTTTTAGATGGAAATCTTAATTATTGCTTATTTAAGGGAATTTTTAAAAGCAGGGAACATATTCTGTTGACATGACTGTTTCTCTAACCTAACCCATGCACTGACCATTTTTTCCCACTAGCAGTCGCTGCAAATGATCATTTTATTTAGGTACAGACTGTGTTAGGCTACTGTTATTTACAACTTTTCTTTGAATTACTTGTTCATTGTTGAAGGTTTCGACTGCAAAAGGAAGAGCTAAAGGAGGAGGTACTTCAAAGCCCAAGAAGAGCCGTAAAAAGAAGGATGAATCAGGAGGGCAAACTTCGAGTGAGCCTGTTACTGGACCTGATGGCCAACCTCTTCCTCCCTCAGAAGGAAAGCCAAAAAAGCCTAAAACGCCAAGGTTGGTCTTTTAATACTTAAGACTAACTGCCTCTTCTATAGCCACACAATTTTCTCTGGAGGATCTGGTTTAAATTTGGATGTTGAAAGTGCAATTTTTAAACATTACAGTTTTATTCGTGTTCTTTATGTAACTAATTTGAGCAATTCCGCACCCGGTACATTCACAACCTGTTTGTTGCATGTTTGTATATGATTATGGATTATATTAGTGTGATATATCAAACTCCTATATTTGAAAATTCTAGGAACTTGATGCATATTTCAAGCAGCAGGTGCTCCTTATCTGATTTGAGACACAAAAGTAGATTTTTTCAAATAAACTGTTTGTTATTGTTAAGGAGCTTCTTCAGTGGCAGGAGAGATTGGCAAAACCCAAAGGAGTATGATTTCTGTTTAGTGGGTGGGGTGGATGAGAGAACAAGGTAGAATGTAAAAGGGATAGGTTTTGGGTTATGAAAGGAGTCTTCCTCTCTGTATATGATGTCTGGTGATATAATTCTTAAAGAATGGAGATATATTGACTGCATGCTGGCTCCTAGATGTGCAGGGGTAAGATCTTACAATTGACAGTGACTCATTCTGCATAGATGTTTACTGAAATAAATGTTTTACCATAAGATCGTAGTGTGGTAAGAATGGCTTGTTTACCGTCACATTTCTCACTTGATGTGTATGAGGTTGGTTTTCAGTTTTCACTTTTTTCTTTGAGATCACAGTGTAATCATATTTTTTATTGCTACTGGATTGCCACAGCAGAATTCAGTGAAATGGCTGAATGGTAAGCATGTCAGGAAAAAGGCAAACAAGTGAAATTATTGAAAATGTAAAAATGATCTAGGAAAAGCATTTTTCTCTCTTTAGAGAAAAGATGTAAGTGATAACACAACATGATGATGTCAGAGTGATATTGCCTGTGAGTTAAAAATTTTCACCTCAGTCATGAGGGCAAATATATTAATACTAATTAGATAAAGCCATCTGCTCAATCCACCACTGCATTCATTGTTGAGAAATTAGTGCATTTGTGTAGCAGTTTTCTGGAAAAATGGAAAAGTTATTAGTGCATTGCATTGATAAAGCCAATGTTTTGACTCAATTAGCTAGATGATCATAATGCACAAAACAAGGAACATCTGCAATCATTAAAGAGAACAAGAAGTAAATAAATAAATATATTTATTAATCCAAAGATAATTACACTGATATAGGACAAGTCAAAAGGTAATACAGGCAGTCCTCGACATCCGTACAACTTGCTCTTCATACATTAAAATTCTCACCCCTAAACCGCCTTTCGTACTCCGAATTTGGACTTTCGTACATCAGCTGATGAATAAACATTTTGAGCTATCGCATAATGGCGCTGTCTGTCAGCCAAGCCAACACTTTTAATAAATTACCAAATTAAAGTATGCCCTTTTTACCGACTTTTCGTTCATTTCAATCGTCACTCTTTGGAGCCATGCTTAGGCAATATTACAAAAAAACTATGAAAATAGCAAAATGCTTTAATGAAAAAAAGAGGGATTTCACATGTGCGCTACAGGCTGTCCTCAACTTTCTTGCGTTCGACATTCATACAACTCTTTTTAATAATAATAATTTATTTACAGCTGGTAATCACATTGTAGTCACAAATCACAAAATGTTTCATTAATCACAAAGTACCATATATACTCACGTATTGTACGATCCCGCGTAATATACGATCCCTTGTTTTTTGCCTCAAAACCTTGCTTTTATCCTATGTATCGTGTAATGTGCGAGTTGGAATTTTTTAGTTCCAGTAGCGCGACCTTAGTTCCTTTTAAAATATAGTGCGTTTTCTTTAGTTCATTTCCATATGATTTCTATCTTCATGAAAGTTAAGGGAAAGCATTATTTAAATGTATAACTGTACTTCTAATTGAATAACTACCTTTTAATTACCTATATTTATGCAATAATGAAGGCTTAGCATAAATGCCATACATCCCTGAACCGCCTTTTGTACACCGAATTCGGACTTGTGTGCGTCAGTGAATTGACGAACGAATATTTCGAGTGCCAGCCACCAGTTTCCACTGCGCACCATCATTGTCTGTACAGCAGTGTTTATTTGTGCAATTATTTAAATATTTTATTGCATTTTGCCCTATGTATCTATATTATAAAATCGACGATTGTGACTAAAAGGCCCCTGCTCAAAAAAACTAAACATTTATAACATAATTAGAGATTTTATAATATTTTTTGGCTCTCCGGGAACGGAACCCCTATTATTACATGTAAGTCTATTGCTTGACATCCGTACATTCGACTTCCGTACACGTTTTCAGGAACGCATTATGCACGGATGTCGAAGACTGCCTGTGTACAATATCATATAAATGCAAAGACAGTAAAAGATTAGGAAGCTATTCATAGATCTATATAGAATAACATAAAAGTTAAATTACAATTAACAAGAATATTGTACTTTACAGCAAATCAGTAACATTTTGACCCCTAATTTTATTAAAATATTTGGCTAAATATAATACAGGCAACTCCCGAGAATCGACAGGGATGTGTTCCTGAAAACGTGGTCGAATCTCAAACAGTCAAATGTCGAATCAGCACAAATTCAAACAATTAGAGCAGAAATAACGATGTCCAAACAGAAACTAAATCTTGTGGTCGGGCGGGCCAAAAATTACTTTGCGTAAACTAGTTTCTAATTTGTCCGATTGATCGGCTGGGTCGATTTGACCGGTCGAATTCTCGAGTTGGTCGAATCTCAGTCTAGTCTCGGGAGTCGTCTTTAATTTAATTAAATAGCATTCAATATGTCGAAAAATTATGGATGGATGATGTAAGCATTTCACCATGGTTACACAGCATGCCCAGTGCTGGAAGATGAGTATCATATTAATGGATGCCACATTGACACATGTTATAGGTAACACATTAATTTGTTGTTTCAAGTGAGTTTAGGAATTACATTTGGTTGACAGTAAACAAACTTATTTTTAGTAATTTTAGTGCACTAGATGCCTTGTTTTGTTTCTGTAAACAATGTAAGTGTAAATAAGGGAATTGAAAATTTTTATGAAAAATATAGCCCAAAATCTAGGTGCCTTTATCTCCCGGAAAATATGGTAAATCCTCATAATTACTCAAATCGCAGTACTAATTTCATACTCACTTCCATTGTAATTATCATCCATGTCACATTTTGATTCTTCAGCAGTTTTACCGTATTTAATGGATTGTAAGCTGATCTTTTTTTACTTTTTTACCTCCTTAAAAATTGCCACTTTGCTTAGAATCAAGTCTTAAAAATTGAAATAAATGTTTCGATAGATTCACTCCCGAGCCATCTCTAGTATGCACGTGCACATAATCCTAGGATTCCTTGAGCCAACCATCATTTCCTCATGCCTTTGCAAGCATAAATTTTTGCTATTTACTTTGGTAAGTTTTTCAGTTTTTTCTTAATACATAATCCCATTTTGGGAGAAACGCATTATTCTGCAGACTTTACTAGAAAAGTGATAGCATATGTAGAAGACACATCAAATTTTGCTGTGCAATGGTGCTATGGGATTGATGAGTCAAATTTGAGACATTGGAGAAGACAAAGAGATAAACCAGAATATTTTTCTTGGAAGATTAAAAATCCTGGACATAACCAGGACAAATTACATTTTAGTAAAAATTGTATTGAACACTGGAATATAACCTAATTTGTGTTGTCATAATTTAGTTGATACCTATTTTATTTAATTACTAATCTAAAAAGCTGGGCCATTCATACTTTTCGGTATTTTTTTTGCAACAAATCCCAGAAATCTAGGACGTCTGTACACCCAACATGGAATTTTCCTCACGTGCCCTGATGAAAAGTGGGGGTCGACTTACAATCGATTAAATACGGTATACGTCACAGTAATAATGCGATAATTAATTTTCATTAAAAAACTAGGAAAACTGTTTAATTGTATTTCTCTAGTGGGCATATTTTGTGATATACGTTAAAATTGTACCCGAAAGACGTCTTATTCTTTATCCTTATTGTTAAGGAAACCAAGGGAACCAAAGAAGCCTAAAGAACCTAAACCACCAAAGGAACCAAAGGAACCAAAAGAACCAAAGGAACCGAAGAGGAAGAGGGAACCTAAACCCCCGGGAGAAGGAGGAAAAACACCAAGCAAACCAAGAAGGTACAGCTCTCATGGTGCAATTAATGATACAGGCCAATAACTTATATATTTTTGTCTTCTTGGTATATCATACATTAATTAGGCATGTTTTGCAAATGATAAAAATGAACACTTTAGGGTCAAGTCATGTCTGTCTCTCTTTCCATCTGCATGTTTCATCTCTGAAACTAACAGGCAAATTATCATAAAATTTGGTTCTAAGAACTTATGGTCAAAAGCAATAGGAAAATGCTAGAAATGGCTCACATAATATAATCAGGAGTACCTCTTTACTTGGGACAAAAATAAACTAAAATATTAGTCATATCAAAAAAGTCTCCAAACAAAGTTAGTAGATCTAGATAAGTAGTGTTAGTAGTATTTATTTCCCTATGCAGTTTTATTGCAAGAGTAGCCATTTTCAAAAAAATCAAATAAGGAAGTCTCAATTCACTTTGAACTTTTGTATTTGAAAACTTTGAACTTTTGAAAATTTCTTGCATCGTTTTTTGAAATGTTGTCAATGAAAACAATCTTGATAGTTACTGAAGTAAACAAGACCTGTTATAAATAAGTAAATATGCTTAATTTCTTTTTGTGTGCACACAGCATATCTATGGTATATAGCTGCTTCTTACGATATAAGAGGATATGAGATATCTTATAATATATTGACGCTTCTGACTTCTGACATAGGAGGATACAAATTATCAATTTATATCATGACATTCTCACCATTTGAGAGGGTAGGTGTTTTCTTTGATGTATCTCCTTGAGGACAGCCATTGGGGCTGGTTGATACTAGCATAGCTAGCCCGGTCCCAACCCAAGAAAATATTCCCGTTCTGAAACATGAGAATTAATCTGCTACAATAGTTCAGTGGTAGAATATCTGCCCGGCAAATAGTAGACCACCCAGGTTCGATTCCCAGTCATAGCAGATTTTTTCACGTTTCTACATTACAAGAAATGCAAAAATCCAAAATTAAAAAATTCCAATTTTTTGGGGCTGTTTTGCTCCATTATTGCCCCATATGAGGATAAAAATTATAAGGCACTTCTAGATGAGCTAGACTTGATTTTGGCACCATTTCAGGTTGTTTGTCACAACCATTGGAAAAAATCTGATATTATAAAACTTCCAATTTTTAGGGGTTGTTTTGCTCCATTATTGACCCATACGAGGATAAAACTTATAAGGTACTTCTAGATGTGCTAGAGACTCGAAATTTGGCAAGACTAAACATTTTTGGTAACAACCAATGGAAAAATATGAAATTGTTAAAATTACAATTTTTACGGGTAGTTTTTATCCCATTATTCAGAATAGGCTGAAATGCTTGCAGAATGCAATATGGAAAAATATGAAATTGTTAAAATTACAATTTTTACGGGTAGTTTTTATCCCATTATTCAGAATAGGCTGAAATGCTTGCAGAATGCAAGTATTGTGTACTAGTAGTAAATGTAAGGAAGTGGATTATCTATGACAAAGAAGTGAACTTAAATATATTTATTTTACTTAAGTATAGACGCTGCATTTGTAAGTAAAAAGAAATTGATAATTTACAATGAAGGAATGATTGTGAACGCAAATATATTACATTATAATTATTCAATTCAAATGAATTATTTAAAAAAATAATTTTCTATTGTTTTATTAATTGCAGCTGAATGTCAGTTTTTACTGTTGAAAAATGTTTTTATTGATCAGAAGTTGAGAATAGAAAAGGAATGGCTTGAGGATTTTCTTTCCAATACTAAGCCTCTTGGCTTGAATTCTAATATGAACATAAATTTATGTCCTTTTCTTTGCTATTTCTATGAAAATCTTTGTGGAAAAGACCAAGAAAGTGCTGTTTTAGACCTTAATGGAAATGAATAAATGTATTGCGACAATGTAAGTTATTACTTATTATGTTACAATTAATATGCATAATGCTCTGTATTTCATTCATTACATTTATAGTTGCAGTATACCTTCCTTAATTTCTCAAAATTTTGTTCTGATTAACCCTCTTAGTGCCACGGGCCGATATATCGGCTTTTGCTACTTGGGCGAAGAGTGCCACGGCTGATATATCGGCCCGCACGTAGACCGAAACTAAATTCGTAATAGTTCATCATAGATGCGATAGATGGCATTTGAGAATGTCATCATCTGAAAGAGGATGCTTCCAACTTAATAAATCTTTTTTTCCTTTTGTTATACTTCGATCGTGAATTTATCACTTAAGCTTTATAAATGGTCATATTGGTGGCGTATAGTCGTCTGCGTGGTATGGAACGAAAATAATCTCGACCTTCAAAATTTTTTTTCTCTCATTGGGGTAAGGTCCTGTAACCATGATTCCTTTTGTATCCTATCCCGAATGTTACTGCCCCCTGCTGTGACATTTTTTAACAGGATAGTATCAGTAAGAAAGCGAATAGATGCTTTCATGCATAGGCTGTTCAAGAAATGCTGGTGCTACAATTGAATTAGTTGTAACTATACGTTTGTATTCTTCAAAGTATAAATAAACTTATTTAAACTTAATAAATAGTGCATTTGTTTATAGTGTAAACAAAATTTCACTTAAGGTAAAAGAAACAAAATATTCTCTTTCGAAGTAAGGGGTGCTGACCGTGCGAATACGCGACCAGATGTGCGCACATCTGGTCACGATAAATGCACATATGGATGATCGCTGAACCCTCATAAAAGAAAAACTCGAGCATTATTGAGGGTTTTTGAGATAGAGTGGTAAAGAAAAGAAGGACTCAAGTGTACCTTCCACTACAAGCGGTTTGGGTGCACAAAGAGAGAGAGATTCGGAATTTGGACTAAGGAAACTTCCAGGCAGGAAAGAAAAAAACTGAGTTATATGTAGTGGAAAACATGATGGGAAGAGAATGAGGGATTGCACAGTGTGCGTAGAATGTGAAAAGGGAGTGCATAGTGTTTGTTTGTCAAGACACAAATGTTGTGTACTTTTTTAGAAGTTATTTGTTACTAACTAACGTATGCAGACGTTCACTGAAATAATTCTACAGTATTTTTTTCTATTCCTTGTTGATTTTTTCTAATTATATTCTTTAGTTTTTATGTTGTATAATGAAATTCAAACGTAAATTTTTCGTGATATTTCGTTACAACGTGATGTGCAATAACTTTTGTTTTTAATTAATAATTTCATGTTCGATTGATTGGAAAATTATGTAGTTTTGAATAATGTATCATTATTTAATAATCATGCAGAAATTAACTTATTACATTAAGTATAATTTTATTAACACAAATTTTAAGTCCAGTCGGTTATTTGGTCCAGATGCAAACGTCCAGGAAAGTATTTTTTGTAGTCATTGCTGATTTTTGCTAATTATATTCTTTACTAATGTAGGTTTCATAATTTATAAGTTTTAATGCTGTATAATAAAATTCAAATGGAAATTTTTGGTGATAAACTTTTTTTCTTTTTTTGTTGCAAGATGATATGCAATAACATTAGTTTTTATTTGATAAATTTATCATTAAAAGAAATAAAGTTATATTTTTTCGAAGATTAGAGTGTTTTTTACAATTACTGAAAATATTAATAATTTATCCTAAGAAATAATTTCACAATCATAATTTTCCTAAGGTGATACAAACTTCAGAAATTGCCCTTGGCACTTCTGGCTCTACCCCCCAAAATTTGCGTGGCACTAAGAGGTTTAAGGACAATAGAAATTAAATTTGATATTGTCTCTATTTTTGGCTTAAAAATATTTTGGAATTTGAGCACCTCTTTGTGTGACATTATTTTGAAACAACAGTAAATGGAATCATAGTATGGTACCAATTAGTTTATTTCAACCCATTTTTACTTTCTCATATATGAAGTACCGTATATGACCGAATATAGCCCCCCTGTTTTTGGCCAAAAGCGAAGTGCAAAAGTTGGGGAGGGGGCTATTTTCGGGCACTAAAAATTAGGTTGGTACAAACAAGTGTGCAAAGCTTCAATAATGATGAATTTCATTCGAGTCAGTAAGTGTTTCTATCCATTGTAAGACTAAACTACTCGGGTTGCAAATATTTATTTGCAAGGCTGATTGACGTCACCATATAGGAAGGATTTTTCTATTACCTGATCGCTCTCATTATTGTCAAATTGTAAGTTTTACCGTATTTCCTCGTGTAAGCCGAGACCCCGTGTATTCTGCGCACCCCGGTTTTTGGGCCAGCTCTAGGGAAAAAAATTTATTTGAGCCGAAAAAGGGTTTTTTAAATCACCAATTCCTATTTCTAAAAAATGCTACGCTCAAGTTAAGCATCTTCACATTCCTACGTGACGAATTTATTGGGTGATCTCTCTATATCGGTACTAGCAGAAATCTCGGTAGTCCTCTTTTGTTAAACACGTAACTGTTTTTGTGGTCACATTGGTCATGTTCGGCAGAAATCACTCCGGTAGCGATCATTCTGCTGTACGTAATTTTCCAGCCATATGGTCACTGATCCCTACCGTAGCGGTCGTCATTTTTTTGGCAAACTAAAATTATGATCAGCGATCATTCAATGATCACCACGGTGGCTATGACTTTCTTAGACGTATCATAGAATAAAGGAAGCATGCCGTATCTGAACATGGTAGGCATCGTCTGCCGTGAGAACAAAACCCCCACCAACCTGAACTGGTCGCGCATGCGCCGTGGCCTCCGTGACGATTGCAGCAGAAGACTTCGTCGAGTTTGGGGAGCACCCGTTAATAAACTTAAAACTCATTTAAAATTTTTATACAATGAATGAAAATGACTAAATACACCGAAATTCAGAAATAGAATAATAGATGCGGCATGGGTGCTAGCTTAACGTATATTTGTTTACCGACACGACATTTTGGGAAAAAAGGTGAGCGGCAAATAAAAGAATTCGTGTAAGACACGCACCCCCTCTTTTCCACCAGCGTTTTGGGAAAAAAGGTGAGCAGCTTACACGAGCAAATACGGTAATACCAACAAAATTAACCTTGCCCGAGAATGGACTAATTGCCTGGCTAAGCTCGAATTGTTAATTACACAAACGAATGATAGATCGAAATATGAGCAAAGTGCGAATTTATATTGCTGCATAAATTGGTATGTTATTTCGACTTGCTAATATTGCTGCATTAATTAGTATGTTATTTCGACTTTTTAAAGTTTATTTTTACTCCCTAAAAATGTATTTTTGTTCAATTCCTTGTCAAATATCTCTCTCGTTAGTATACCCTCTGAATTCTGAGGAACAAATCTGAAAACCTTAAAATTCCAATTAGCATGGCGTTTTATCACTCGCTAATTGGTACTTTTTTATTAAATGAGTGCAAGTTTGATATTTCTTCAAATTATACAACATGTTTCATGACATTAAAGTCCTAAAAATAATCGTCCTTTCAGGGTATTAAAATATTTTCTAGATTTGTGTGAGAAAAATGGGTAGGGGGGCTATATTCGGTCAAATACGGTATATTGAGAAAGTATTGTAATTGCAAAAAAATTCAATCTCGAGATTTTGATGGAAATATACGTTTTAGGTGTACCTGAGTCCAAAAAAGTGGTCTTTGCAATGCTGTCTGTCTGTTCACAAAAATGAATGAAATCTTGTACTTAGGCATTTTATCATACATAATAGAAGCTATGAAGAATTGCTCAATAATTAAGGGAAGTTTATTAAATGCATTTTTAACAACAATTTGGTTTTCTCAAAAATGGCTCCAACAATTTTGATCAAATTTCGTAAAATTACTTGAGTTTACATCTGCAATAATACTACATACTTCATATTTCTCAAAAAATGAATATAAGGCTAGTTTATTCTTGTATAACTTTAATAACAATTAGATTTTCTAAAAAATGGCTAATACAATTTTCATCAAATTTTGTATAATTATTTAAGTTGATGTTTATGATGATTATACATAGTTCACATTCTCAAAAGATAACTAAACGATACATTAGTATATGAGAAAGTTTGTACAATGTATGTTGTACCGATTTTTTAATCTTGAATTCATTCTCTCATTTGAACAATCTCTGAAGGTATGGGAACATTATTAATGCTATTTCATGCTGGATTTCTTAATAATTTAGGAGTAGGAGCAAAAAGAAAGAGACATCTCCTGATACTGTGACTGCCACAACTGCTGCACCTACTGCAACAGAACCTCAAGGTGATGGAGAAGCTGCAGAGACAGTTATAAACACAGACGGAACCCCACCCGAGGTTAAAGTCGAGAAGAGTAACGAGGCAGCTGTAACCCCGGGTGACACTCCCAAAGGGAGCGAAGCGGGTGAGGGAGATGGTGGCACACCAACCACACCAAAACCCAAGAGGCCCAAAAGAGATCGCAAAGGGAGGTCTCCAAGGGTTTCTGGTACTCCAAAAATACGCAATGCAAAGTAAGTGATTGAAACTCATCTATTTACCAACTCCACTTAACAGTGGATACCAGTTAATGTAAAATGTGGGAGATTGACACAAACATTTTGTGTTATCCAAATTAAGTAAAAAGAAACCGTGAATATGACAGGTATTGTGTGAGAGAAGGTTTTCCACTCTTACAAACACTGTTTAACATCTATACCAAAGAAGTGATAAGTGAGGCATGGGAAGCTGTTTTTAAAGAGCGGGATTTGATGAAGGGAGCTCGTATTTTCATTATCTGCTAAAAAGTTTTTTTCCATTTGTGTTGCTTGGAGATGAAGGATAGATAAATGTGTATCCTGGCAGAGAAAAAGTAGAGGATGGAGACTAAGAATTGCATCAGTTTGGAGGGGTGCTGAATGCACACACATTACATTCACTATGTAGTGGTAGTTATAACTGACATCTTCGAATAATGGCGAAGGAGGGGATCCCATTCCTCCAGGAATGATGACTTAAGATACACGACACATAAGAGCGACTAATATACTCAGTGCCACGTATTGGCCAAAATTGGAAGTTATTGGGAGGCACAACAGCACACAAGTAGTGCCATCTAGTGGCTAAGCGTTGAACTCGATACTGCAAACTGTGTATTCCCTAAGTACCAAATCACCTTATAATATCTGCTTTAGCTGTACTTTCTTAACTTTTTTTATCTTTTACTTTGTGTATGTTTTTTTGGTTTGAGAACTGTAGTGTATTTTTCCCATGATCTGATGCATTTGTCTTTCACAAGTTCTGGAATGGCAAAGGAAACACGTAATCTTTATAGCAAAATGATGCACTTTATTATCCAAAGAATTCTCTGATGAATTATTGAAATGACTTTGCATTTTGCTCGTGATAGCAAACTGCTCTTTATATGCAGTATTTGTTTTAGAGAACTTTTGCTGTATTAACATTTTTCTGGTATTAACTCTCACAAAGCATTTAAGACAGAAATTAACATCGAAAAGTGAGCAATGTTTTAACCTTTATCGTCCATACGATTCCTAAAGGGACCACAATGTTTTCACGAGTGGCCTTGCAGTCCCTAAAGGAACCACTAAGACACTCTTTGTTTCCGAGCAGCTTAGTTTCTCTTCCAATGCAATAATAAGGAAGATATTTATGTGGGGCACTCTCAAGGGCTTGCCTTTGATAGTTACGGTGATGGAACTCACTTTCAATGTGGTATACGTCTGTCAACACATTCGAAATTAGCCTCACGTTGCCCCTTCTTCCCTCCCATCTCTTACTGTGTCATCATCAAAATAACCAGTCTCGAGGATCTCGGGTATCTTGAAACTTCATCTGTGGTCAACATATTTCTCTTTTTCATCAACAAAGATGATAATGAAACCCCAGAGAGTGGACTCCGAGATCAATTTGGAAGTGAGAGCGATTTCGAAAGCATCCTATACTATATCAAAACGGATCTTTTTAGTTTTGCATTGTGTCGTTGAAGATTGTTTTACCCTTATATGAAATGGCTAAGAAGCTCTCAGAAAGAGAAATAGAAGTCTTTTTGGAAAGTGATTCGGAGGCGGAAATAACTTTGTCGGAATCATGTGAGAGCGACGCCGAAGGGGGAGGATACTCTGCTCGTGCTCCCATCAGTGGATGGACCAGCTGTCACCGCCGCCAAACCGACAGCAGGGCTTTGCCTTACTCAGGGGAGCATAGTGGCTTCAACAATGAAGAGGCCCTTCATATAGAGAGAGATGCTTCACCTGGGGCAATATTTCTGCTGTTCTTCGCTGAAATTATTCATTTGCTTGTGGAGGAGACTAACAGGTATTACAACCAGTACTTGACTTCATTAGACGATGACAAAAGACCTACTTCCCAACCTAACATGACTAGAGATGAAATGTTTTCTTTTTTGGCACTCATCATACAAATGGGACATGACTTACGTGACACATTGAAAGATTACTGGTCTAAGCTTGAGCAATTTGATGCACCATTTTTCCGGAACATAATGAGACGTGACAGATTCTTCCACATACTCAGATTTCTTCATTTCAGTGATAATGGTGATCAGCCTGACAAAAATGACGATAACTATGACAGACTTTGGAAATTGAGATATCTATTTGAGAAACTCAATGACTCCTATGCAAAATTTTATGAACCCACTGAAAATTTGGCAGTTGATGAAGTAATTGTTTTATTTAAGGGTAAAGTTATTTTCAAGCAGTATATTTCGAAAAAACATAAACGCTTTGGAGTAAAAATTTACAAACTTTGTGACTCTACTGGCTATACTTATGACATGGTAGTTTACTTGGGATAGGACAAAAAAAATGCCACTGCGACAATGTCTGCAACACGTGGAACTGTGAAGCATCTGACGAGGAGAGTGGAGGGGGTTGGACGTAAACTTTATATGGACAATTTCTTCTCATCCCCTGACTTATTCAATGACCTAAAGACAAGAAATATTTTTTGCTGTGTGGCTGTTAGACCTAATCGCAAGGGAATGCCAAAGATGTTTGATAGAAAGACACAAAAACTTAAAAAGGGGGACGTGTTAGAGTGCGAGACGATTTGACAACTATTACCTGGAGAGACAAACGGGATGTACATTTACTGATAAATATGCACAATCCACTCGCAGATGGTAATTTCAGTGATGAACGTGGAAATGCTATAAAACCCGTGATTATTCAGGACTACAACCGCAATATGGGTTTTGTAGACAAAGGAGACAAAATGGCAAATAGCTATTCAATTAGCTGAAGGATGTGGAAGTGGACAAAGAAAGTGTTTTTTCACTTGATGGACGTGACAATTCTCAATAGCTATTTCAAAATCACTTGGCAAAGAACTATCCCACCAGAAATTTAGATTAACTTTGGTTTGCGATCTTTTGGAAGTGATAGGGAAGAGAGCAGAGACAATATCAAGAGGGAAGCCCAACTCGAGTGAAAGCAGAATCACAAGATTAGAAGCAAGACATTTAGAACATTGGCCTGAAAAGACGAGTAAATTACGGTGTTGTGTTTGCTCGGCTAAAAAAATAGTAACCCGCACAAATATATGCTGTGCGAAGTGTGATGTTGGCCTGTGCATCGACCTGTGCTTTCGTGTATATCACACAAAAAGGAAATTATAATTAGCTACAAAAAGGACAGATTCATATTAAATGGTATTGCAGATCTTTCATATAAATTCTTAATATTTTTTCGTTACTAATTGAAATTACCGATATCGAATATAATGTTGAACTAATAAATATTTTTATTCTCTTTCAGTTTATGTACACTCATCATCTTACGATCTTATTATTGATATTAAATAATTATATCAGAGTAATCATCATCGTGTTTCCTTTAATATGGTTTTTGTTTGAATGTTTTATCATAGATACCTTTTTAGTAATGCAACTTTTGCTGGGAAGTCGTCCTTAATAGAAACTTGGACCATTTAAATGCCCGGCCATGCAGAGCTACATTTTATAACGTGTTTAACCTTTAAAAGACGGGATTAAATCCCAAATGTAGCTCTGCATGGCCGGGCATTTAAATGGTCCAAGTTTCTATTAAGGACGACTTCTCAGCAAAAGTTGCATTACTAAAAAGGTATCTATGATAAAACATTCAAACAAAAACCATATTAAAGGAAACACGATGATGATTACTCTGATATAATTATTTAATATCAATAATAAGATCGTAAGATGATGAGTGTACATAAACTGAAAGAGAATAAAAATATTTATTAGTTCAACATTATATTCGATATCGGTAATTTCAATTAGTAACGAAAAAATATTAAGAAATATATATATATATATATATATATAATTTATATAAATATTTAATACAAAAGTTCAAAATTATGATAATTGTTATCAGCTCTTATTATAGCAGACTTGTATTACATTTTCATTCACATTCATTTTTATTTGTTCTGCATGTGTAATCATTCATATAAGAATTTTTATAGCAACATTAAAGGTGGTTTTAAAAGTTAAGATACAGACAGTCTCATGACTCATGGAAATGATTCCCAACTTCCCAGTTACTTTTGTGATTTGTCATTTGTGAGGGTTTGCTGCATTGATCTCAAGTATACTCATCCATTCTCCAGGATAGCCATAAACAAGTGAACCAGTTTGTGATTTTATTTTGCTCCAGGTCAAGATAGCTGCTATTTTCAGAATTCTGAGACTTGTAAAATGATTCTCCGTTTAGCTAAATGCAATACCATCATCAAATTAACACTTGGTGGCTAAATAGTTAGCCACCACTTTTTTCACTTTAATTTGTTTATTTTTTGAATAAATTGGAATAGATTTTTATGAAGAATATTAATAATTCTTCATATAGTAAACAGAAACTATTTTGAAAATACTTTACATAATTATATAAAAACAATGATAAATATTTAGCCACAATTAGTCTACGTGAAAGTGCCATCAGATCCTGTGAGCATTAAAGGGTTACAAAATATTAAGTTACGTGGTTGATCCCTCATGATGTGATCTAATGTTAAATGCAGATTGTTATATGGTCACATTTGGCATTCAATTGCTGGATGACCCCTTGTTATTGAAAAGCTGTGTAGGGGAGTTGATAATTGCTAATCAACATAGGTTGTCCAAATTTGTCAATTGATTTTTTTACCTAAGTTAATGAAATTACTTTTAATTTTTTTATATTTTCCTTTTAATATTGTAGGGGAATGTTCAGCAGCTTTAAAAAGAAAACAAAGAACAAAAATGGGGAGTCGGAAGTCTCTGACCTGGAAGTTACTCCTCCTCCATCTCCTGAAGCGGAAGCAGATAATGGGGTCCAGGTAAATGTCGCTATAGGTTTATTTGTTTGCAGAAGTATAAACGTGGCAGATAAATCATTCTGTAAAATGCTTCAACATTTTGCAAAACATATTTTGCTAATTATTTTTTAGGCAGATAGATATTAGTCTTTATGTGGGTGAGATTAAGACTAAGCAGGCTCTTCTTCCATCTAACCCATAATCCCATCTGACTCCCCGGCTGGCATTTTAAGTGTATGCTGGACCAAGAGCGCCTATATTTTGTGTAGAATAAAGTGTATGCACATGCAATAAAGGTTAATATAGATTATTACTAGCTGAAAGTACCCGGCGATGCCCGGGTTATGCCAAACACGTAACCAAGTGACCAAGAGAAAGTCGCCTTTACACTGTAATCCATAAATCTTAAGAATTTTAACTTGTAAGAACATTCAAAATGGGATCGAATCTTTAATAAAGCATACTTACCTTCTAATTACAGCAAATGCCCCATATATTGCTGTGCGGTATGTGTGTCATTTACGAACCAAAGAAGCATTTGTCACTTTCTGGGGAAATCTTGGCGTCCTAGAAAAACTTATATAGATTAGACGTTTTATTCACAACCACAAACTTATGTCGAGTGACTTCTGTGGAGAGTATAATAAATGTGCGTTAGTAAGCATTACAGTTGTATAATACAGTAAAACCTCTGATTAATGAATTTCAAGGGACGAATTTTTCGCGTATTCGTTATTCGGAAGTCCGTTGTTCGGAGATGAGTTGGGCATTGCATAACTCCAGGGGTCGTCCGACTGTTAGATTATACGGAAGCATTGGATTGTCCAAATGAAGGCAAAAGCAATTATTATGCAGATATGGCACAATCTAATAAAACCCTGTACGAAAACCCATTAATTATGCCTTCTCTTTAAAATTATATAATGTAAGAACTGACAGCATTAACCAGATGCAGGAAATTCGTACTACATAGGTCACAAACATTTGTTAGCAAAACCTTTTCCATCTCCGATTAAGAATCAAAATTAATTTACACGAAAATAACGTACCTAAACTATAAATACCTCTTACCAATGGCGCAGTCACGGGGAGCTAAAGCCCCCGAGATGCAAATACTTCTTTTTCAATTAATGGCTAATTTTCATTATTATATTTCAACGGAAAGCAGCAAGTACAAAGCGCACACTTTTATTTAATCAATGAAAATATTGCCTAAAGGCATAGATTAATACCCGGTAAATACAGGGTGATCATTTTAACAGGAAATGCGCTAGCACCAGACCTCGCACGGCTAATTCCTCCGTATTGGCCGCATGTGGCAGTATGAGTGGTTGCGCTATCTTGTTGGAAATATGCGTATTGTCTTTCTTCGTCAGTTAGCTGAGCAAAAAATGATTCCAATATGTTCCTAATGTATCGAACCGAGTTCACGGTTTCGTTAAAAAAAATTGGACCGATTATTTTTCTAACACTAACAATCTTTACATCATGTAACTGGATGTGGTGAATTGCATGTGGATTCTCGTCACTCCATATTCGGGTATTTTGAGATTTTACATAACCACTGACATGAATATAGAACTCGTCAGTTATGAAGAGCAATTGCAGATCAGCGAGCCCGTGGTGCACATTTTGCAGTGCCCAGTTACAAAATTCAATCCTTTTGAGAGCATTAAGAGTTTTGAACTCATGCACTACTCGCACCTTGTATGGGCGAAACTTAATTAACTTAGTAGCCTTGAAAGCAGATCCATAAGATACACCGGTCCCTTGCAACAAACGTCGTAAAGATTTCTGAGGGCTAAACTGTAACCGCGCTTAAATATCTTGAATTGTTTCGTCCGTGAGCACTGTCTTAGTTTATAAAACGCTTAATAAAATAAAATTATAAAACTATAGTTTATAAAACACTTAATAAAATAAAAATAAGAACAGCAACGAAACAAACAGTACCACAGGTCTTCCTTCCGAACAGAATGAAAGCTTACTGGCTATGGCTAGTAGAACTAGTGTAAACAGGCTCGGGAGATCACCGCTAATGAGCCATCGCCACATGCGGCCGATACGGGCTGAAGTCCGGAGGAATTAGCCGTGCGAGGGCCAGTGCCAGCGCGTTTCCTGATAAAATGATCACCATGGATAATAGCAAATAGAGTATACTTCTCGATTTAAAAAAATGGAATCTGACCACCCTGCATAAACCTAGTGAGATTTATGAATATTGCACTTTAATTTATTACAATATTGCCGTATTGTAAAAATTTACGATTTCAAGACAATATTTACGTGATCTAGTTTCGTAAAAGTATGGCCACATGAACTGATAAACTAAAAACTTACCTTGAAAATCAGCAGATTAACAAAAGAAAATGAGTCGTGAACCACTTAAATAACGAGCAATAAATGAATAAACCTCTCATTCACGTTTGTGAACAGGATCACCTTATCGCAGGAAAATACGTTAACACTTACTACACACCTCGCACCAAAAACCACCTAAGACACTGGCCATGCGGTTAGGGACGCTTAATTTTTCAGCAAAACTGGAAATATCATGTGACAACATAAGTTAATGCGCTGATTGGCTCATTCAAAGCTAACACCTGATTGGGCCTCTGTATTTTCAGTCGTTTTCCGCGCTTATATGAAAAATAAACACTTTTGCGGGCGAAACTTCGTTATGAAGAGGTAAATATCATCGGAAGGGACCATTTTTTCAGTTCATTATTCGGAGTTTTACGTTGTACAGGAGTTCGTTGTCAGGAGGCATTTTCCCGTGCTTTAAAATAGGAGTTTGATGGGACCAACATCATTTGTTCGTTATTTGGAGGTGTTCGTTAACGGGGTGTACATTAGGTAGAGGTTTTACTGTATAAAGGTTTTACTTACTAAATGGTAAGATTCCAGCATACACATGATGAATTGTCGTTATAAACGCTTCCCATACGCAGTCAACAGAATAATTATCCTTAACTATGTACGTTGCTATACATCACTAATTTCGATGCTTAAACAACAGTTCGAAGCAAAAACGCTATTCTTTCACCTGTTTGAAGGTTTAATTGGCATTAATTGAATCGGAGGCAACAGTTACGGTCGCCTTGACAACGTCGGAAAGAGTACGAAATATCCGTAAAATTTCGAAAACAATTGAGTATTTCTGAATGATTCGACTGTATAACACGTAAACATCACAAGAATAAGATAGTATAGAGTTTTAGCCGTCGAATAAAGCAAAAACTAAGAAAATCGGTCCATATTTACCAGAGCTGCAAACTGAACCGAACCGCAGCCATTTTGCTGAACCGCGAACCGAACCAAAACCACTGATTAATTTTTCAATGAACCGAAAACCGAACCGCATTTTTTTTCCAGAAGTGGTTCGGTTTTGGTTCGATCTCAATCCACAAAGTACGGACCAACGAAAAGACCAGGAATTTCCATTGGAAAAACCAGCGGGTTTGCTTCAAAGGAAAGAGTGCCTATCTCTTTCCTCTCTGCTACTATTGTTATCCACAGACGACATTTATGGTGAGGGTTATGGGGACACCAACTGCGACAATATCCAGGTCAACCACTGTAGGCAGAAACCGACCAACAGAATATAGAAAGATCTTTATCTGAACGCAGGCAAAAGGGTCGTTTTACAAAGACCTAGAAAGGAGCTGTAATCTGCTTTCGTGCCGAGAGAAAAATCCATACCCTTACCATCACTTTCATCCCCTACAGCATTGTAATTAGCAGACCTGAGAAAATATGCCCCGCTGTGTCTTTCTTAGAACACCATTAACTCTCCTCCTATCTTTTTCTTCAGAAAAATTCAAATTGTTGCTCTCAAGGGCTTGAGCTTTCAACGACACCATTCCTTTTCCAACTCTCGTGTGGTTTTCTCCCTATGATAGGTATTTCCATTACTTGTTGGTTTATATTCCAGCAAAAAAAGGCGAGGGCTTCGGCGGATCCCTTGGATCGGAGGCATTCATTTCCCACAGAATTCCTTGAATTATCTAAAGTGTGTATTTTTAATAATATTTTAGTAAACTTTATTTGAGACAAATACAATTAATTAACATGTTAGTGTTATTTAAAGAGGGTCACTCTATATTTTATAATCGTTTGTTTTGAACCATAAGTGTCCGCACTTCGTATATTGAATAATCTGCCCCGAACAGTCGATTAATTTTAAATTATTCTTGTAATGAAATTTTACTATCATATTGATTTTTTAATTACTTTTATAAGGTGGCAAAAGAAAAAAGTTAGCAATATGTAATATGTTTGGAATCGAGCTAAAAGTGTCTTTTTGAATTTATTATATAATAATAAGAATTAATAATCGAATTTATTAGTTTTACATATCATAAATTCATTCGGAATAATATTTTATTCCATATTATTTAACCAATTACCTAATTAAAATATTTTATTTACATAAATTTATTATTGAAAGTTGGAAAATTGAGACTCCGTGCATCATCGCCATTGGAAAGAAAGAAACTGTCTACTTCAATAATTAAATTTATCATTCAATCAAGGAAATCTTAATAAGGGCTTACGGAAAAGAATTTTCCTAGGCCCTTGATAAATATAGCGAACATTTTTTTTTATTTGTTATAAATGAACCAAAGGAATAACGCTTTGTAACTTCCATTGTTTTTATTTCTCTTACGACCCGGGTTTCGACGTTACAATGCTATCATCAGGTGCAGATATGGTGAGAATAGAAAGTATATACAGAGAAATGGGTAGAGACGGGGAAAGGAGGGTAGTTTGTAAGATGGAAAGGAATGGAGGGGAGGGAAAGGAGGAACCTATCTCATAAGGTTACTGCGGGGGGTAGGTTGTAAAGGGATAAACAGGAAGGGGAAAGGAAAGGCTGGAGGGGGAGACCATCACGGGAGGGTTTGGGGAAAGACGGGAAGGACTAAAAAGAAAGGTCTTGTGGAAGACGGAGAGAGGGTGAACCCCAGAGAGAGGATGGAGGAAATTATCAATGCAGCAATGGGTATGTGTGTGGGAATAAGGAAAATAAAGGCAAGTGTGGGTGGTAGAACTAAAGAGGTTAAATATTGGGAGACGGTCAGTAAGGCCCTTGTTATAAATCTCTTTTCCTCTAAATAATGTGTATTACAGATAAGAAAAAGAAATGAAATGCCTGAGGAATAATTTTCTTTGATTTTTAATGATTTCTTTAAAACACTTTTGTTTTTGGTTTGTCCGTCCATCCAGGGATAATCTCAAAAGCGGTTTAAGCTAGAGGTGCATTTTCTTTCTGATTATGTGAGATTGTGTTTGCTGGTAAATGAATTTGAAATGAATCCATTCAGAGACTTTTTAATTGAAATGTAAACAACAATGTACAAAAGTCATGTTAGGATCAAAAATACCATTTAAAAAAATATAAATAAATGAAGATGATGATGGGATTGTAATATATTTAAAATATAAATTTTTCCTTTCTTTAAATAACTTCTTCTTTCATTTAAAATATTAATGACTGCTGATTGATTTACTTACAGATTGATACTGAATTTGTAATGTTTATATTGGATAAATTATTTCTGAATAGTATTTCCAATGATTAATTTACCGTATTCACCCGAATCCAAGACGACCCTGAATCTAAGACGACCCCCCATTTTGATGATTCCAAAACAGAAAAAAGCTCAAATTGACCTTCATGACTACAAAAATTATAAATCTTGTGAAATATTTATTTTCTCTTATACTTTTCTTGAATGTCATTGTCTTTTAACATTTTAAAATCATAAGATCACATCACAAATAGAACCATTCAGGTTTTCAAACAAATTAAATGGTAGCATTCATTTTAAGATAACATTAAAAATAAAGTAAATACATTGAAAGAATACACTCATTTCAGGACAACAAAAAAAACATTTCAATCCAAGTGCTGCATAAAATCATTTTATTGTGTTAGTCATCATCACTGTCTATGCAACCTTCACTATTTTCCTCATGCTCACTATCTTTATCACTCTCAACTTCATCATCAGTCTCCCACAAAACATCATCCTCACTCCCATCCATGGCATTAGATAAGCAGCATTTCTTAAATCCTTTCACTATTACTTTTGCATTTATTTGTTGCCACGATGTCTTGATCCATTGGCAGAGCATTGCAACTTCAGGTTTCTTAAGATTTCCTTTTGGTGTTAAAGTGTGAGTTTCACTCTGTAACCACTCAGAATACAAAACCTTTAAATTATTCTTAAAACACTTATTGACAGCAACATCTAAAAGTTGCGATGTCATTCCTCCAGGTATTACAATAAGATCAATATTCATCGCACTCATTATGTTTTTAATTTCAGGAGATAAGTGTCCTTGAATGCATCCAGTGAAAGCATTGCTCTTTGTTTCAGTAAAGCTCCTGGCCGTCTATTCCACACCACATGTAACCAATCTCTCATTAGTTCTTTAGTCATCCACCCCTTTTCTTGACACCTATTATTCCACTTGGCAAATGTTTCTTAGGCATTGTTTTCTGCTTTAGAAACACATATGGTGGTAATTTAGTCCCATCTGCTAAAACCGCCAACATTACCGTGACTCGCATTTTTTCGTTGCCTGTAGTTTTAATTAGGACGGACTTTGCACCTTTTTCGTTCACAGTATAATTAGATGGCATGTAGAAGAAAACCAGAGTTTCATCGGCATTTCCTATTTGGCTCAAAAGGTAATTATTGGTTTTTCTAAGTCCAATTACGTATTTCTGGTAAGCGAGAAGTTTTTCAACATAGTCTTCTGACAATTTCTGACACAGCGAAGTTTGTCGCCGTAAAGAAAAATTATTTCGTCGCATCATTCTCACGCACCAACTTCTGCTGGCCTTGAATTCTTGCAATGATATATTAAGTCCTCTAGTAATTTCGTTAGCTTTAAGTATAATACTTTCAGTCGAAACAGGCATACCGTTCTTCCTCATGGTGCGCAAACTTGACTACTTCTTCAATGCCATGAAATCGGCCTAATTTTGGACCACTGAGCGACTTCCTTGTGGCTTTGGCTTTTTCTAGTTCCTGTTTTGAGAGTTTCCATCGACGCACATTTGCCTCAGATACACCGAACTTTCTACTCGCATCACAGTTATTAGTTTTTTCGGCGTAATTTATCACGATCAGCTTAAAATTTGTATCTTAGCTCCGTCTAATTCCTTTGTTAACTTTCCCCTTTGCACTCGTGCCACGTACTTCAACATGATCTGTCATTTTAACTTAAGGGTTGTGCATTTAAATCAAGAATGCACAACTCAAAATTACTGTCACACTTAGTGAATCGCGGTGCGTCGTTTGAAAGGGGAATCCCAATGATTTCCGCTCTCATTTGTTTTGACATTGCGGTTGCCATTACGTGCAAGATGAAAGTACGTCATCTGTGTTATGATCGTCGACGATGATTATTAGTCTAAATAATTATTATTCCCGTCATGTTTTTCTTATTGTTATTACTATTTGTTTATTTCACTTCTTTATGCACGTACTTGAATTTGCTGTTGTGAATTGTTTACTCTAATATACCATTTGTTGTAAAAACCATTGATTAAATGCTTAAATATACTCCGTATTCGAATGTAAGACGACTCTTGATATTTACAGCTGAAAATTTGGAAAAAAAGGTCGTCTTAGATTCAGGTGAATACGGTACTTGAACCGAACCATACCGCAAACCGAACCACTTGTCAAAATTCTTGTCTGAACCGAACCATGAACCGAACCACTTCCAAAAATTTAGAACCGAACCGCGAACCTAACCACTCCAAATTTTGAAGTGGTTTGCAGCTCTGATATTTACATATTTTAACGAATGAAGGAAAAAAACCTTGCACTTTGAAAAATCGAAAATCCCGTGTAAACTTATGGGAAAATAAAATTGTCTTCTGGAATCGAACCCGGGTCGATTTTGGAAATCCCAGGTACCCTATGTTACTCGTAGAGTCATATGAAGTCAATTTGCAAAGTTTGGTCCCGATAGCTCAAAGGGCGTGGGAATGTATAAGGAACACACGGATGGACAGACATTCAGTTTTATTATATAAGATTGATTTGCTGTTATAAATCAGTGATTCCCAATGTGGGCGGTACTGCCCCCAGGGGGCATTAAGGAATTTTGTGGGGGGCGATGGACATCAAGGTTGTTGCAGGTGAGAATTTAAGAAACTGGCATTATGTATCATAATAGTATGATATTGATAGACTATGAGTGATCAAAACTGTTAATTGAAAGTTGTAATTCAGTACAACCTCTTTAACCCGTGTTCCTCTAATCTGAGAACTCCTGTGCTTTGGAACAAATCGTGGAGTTTTTCTCAGTACCGTCACTCTCACATTGGTGCATTTAAATTAAAAACTTAAAAAATTGTTTCATATACATATCATATAACAGATAAACTCCCTTTCAGAATAATAAGGCAAAAACTCAAACAATCACTTGAGAATAATGTCACCAAAAGTTTAACATTCTCCCCTTTTTCTCTGCCTTTTTCCTATCTGAATAGATACCATAAGCAAACAACATTTATTAATTACAACCTATAAAATCAATATAATAGGCAATAGTTACCATAAGCAAACAAAATTTATTAATCACAACCTATAGAATCGATATACTAGGCAATATAAAACACCACTAAGAATAATTAAAATTTATCGATGGTGAACATCTGTAACGTTTCTTTCATGATTATGTTAACAAACTTCCTTGTTGAGTCTAATACAGTGGTCTTCAAGGTGGGCGATAGCGCCCACCAGTGGGCGTTTTTGGATTTTTGGTGGGCGTTAAAGAACTCACCAAATGCTATTCTAATTTTTACACTGAAAAATAAAATTCTATAAAAAAGCTTAATGATATGCACACATATTCTGTACAACCATTTTATGTTACAGTTCGTTTGTCGTTAACTATAGTATCATATCATACTATACTAGCGATAATGTATCCATGCTGCAGTAAAATTGAAAGGCCCATGAGGGTGGTCGGAGTCTCTCGCAGAAGTAGCGAAGCGTTTAAGTTTAATTTTATCAAATATATAAAATCATAAATTTTTAAACACTGTTATTACCACTGAGACCGTATTCGGTAATTTCATCTAATGTCAATCCCACTAGTATTAGGCTTACCATACCTCCGTAAATCGCTTTGCTACTGGGGGCGCAAAATTCTTCTTTGTCCCGGGCGCCAGAAACCCTCACTACGCCACTGGGTGGGCGGTGAACTTATTTCAAAGGACAACATATGGTAAAAGTGGGCGGTGGCTCAAAAAAGGTTGAAGACCACTGGTCTAATATAACCCTCTCCTCACACTGCACGTTTTGCTTCAAAGTTATTAAAACCCTCAAGGAAAGGCATCAGTGAGAAAAGCTATGTAAGTTAAGACAATTCATTGTCAATTCATTGAAAACAATTACAATTTAGCGCACCTTATTAAAACATTGCGTGCAAACAATCACCTTTATATGAAATTTTTGGGCATCGCCTATAAATTTTTACACGATTGAGCTTGTTGAATCAAATAAAATCCGCAGAATGGCATAATGAAATGGTTATTCCAGATAAGAAAGTACAGAACTGTGGTCACGTACGATGCGTGCAGTTGGAGGCTGAATTGCTCAATGCATAAAACCAAAAATGATTGCATAGATTTTGTTTACCCTTCAATATGGCTAATTCCTGTGCTCTTGAGAAATCCATAGTACAGCATAACCTATGTCCCAAGGGCTGAGGACAAAAGAGGTTGCACTAATACAAATCCATAGAAGTGTAGCATATGGTATTAGTTTGAACAAGTTTTAGACATGGGCAACTGTAAGGACGACTCAACATTAGAGGCACCTATTGTGTAAATGGCATCTAACATGTCCCCAATCACCACCTGTGGCGATCAAACCATACTTGGATATATTTTAGCATGAGATATGGATTGCAAATACATTCAGCCCTGACTTTATGACTATCCGATTTTACGTGGATTTCCTCATCAACCCAATAATCCAGTTTTAAGTCGCCAAATCTAGTTTTACGCCACTATGAAATATTGTGTACATTATGAAATATTTTTTATATTTTTATGTATTAAAAATGTTTACATATTTGTTTTTATTAATGCTTAAATAGATTTATACAGTGCTGTTTTTTGTAGAAAAAGAGGTCCCTCCACCTCTTCCTGCACTCTCTTCCCCCTTCTCTATTGAATTTTTGATGACCTTTTAATAACAAAGTTGATAATTATAATCAAAATGTTTAACATTTATAAACCCATTTATTACTTTAGGTTTTAAAGAATTTAAAAAAATGAAAATGTACTGAAATTAGACGGGTGTCAATATTGCTCTGAAAAAAAGGTACCAGTATGCCGTACTGGCACGTACCGTTACAAAAAAGCACTGGGTTTATACATATTTTTATTATTTCTATGATGTCCACAGGCCCCAAAAACAATAAGTTCCACTTTAAGTCGGAATCCGCTTTACAATGGTGACCTGGAACCTAACCTGTCATAAAACCGGGGGTTGACTGTAGTTCTTTAGCTGTGTAGGGCGGTATTCATTAAGGGGGCGGTGGCAAATATTTTTCAGCAAAAAGGGGGCATTGGGCTGAAAAAGGTTGGGAACCACTGTTATAAATACAGGCAGACCTCGTCTTTCATGGCTTTATCTTTCGCGTTTTTCGATCTTTTGCAGTTCCGCATTTGCGACCAGCTTTGTCTTTCGCGGTCTTATGTTTCACTCTTTCACAGAAAAAATCACGGAAAAGGCTGCGCGAAGTTTTTTTTTTTGAATGAATCGCATTTTCCTCACATTTTCTGTCATCGTCAGGCCTGAAAAATGTTACGTTATTCTGATATGTAAAAATATTTACGTAATTTTAAAAAATAGATACGTGTATCTATTTTTTAAAAGTATATATAGAAGACACATGTATGTGTCATATATACTTTTAAATATTTTTAGGATGCAATCCTGCCACACTTTTGTGTCCCTTCACATATGAAAAGTTGCAGAATATAAGCTGGCGTCATCGTCCAGGAGCCTTCTGTCGTTATTACGTCAGGGAAATCCCGAGGGGAAAGACTCAACTTTTGGCCCTTCCGATTCAGGATCATTGGGTTATTTGCTCAGGTTTGACATAGTTCAAACGCTTAAGCTTTGCGTTTTGTGCATCATTTATTATTGTTGGAGTTTCACAGAGTTTTCAGGAATGTAACCCACAAGAAAGATGCGGTCTGCCGTTAGGCAACCTCCGTTCATTTTTTTTCTCGATTGTACTATGGAACTTAAATAAGACTTTATTTTCTGATACGTTTTAGTTTCTCATACGAAGTATCAAGAAAGTATTGTTGTCGCGAAAAAATTCGACCTCGAGATTTTTACGGAAATATACGTTTTAGGTGTCGCTGAATCCGAAAAAGTGGTTTTTGCAATGCCGTCTGTCTGTTACTGGCTCTGGAGCCTAGACGGTAGAGCAAAAACGAATGAAATCTCGCACTTAGGCATTTTATCCTACTGAGCAGAGTATACAAAGAAATGGTTGACATTGCATAATAATTAAGTATAGTTTATTCTATGCATTTTTAACAACAATCCGATTTTCTCAAAAACGGCTCTTAACGATTTTGATCAAATTTCGTGCAGTTACTTGAGTTTACGTCTTCAATAATACTGGGTAGTTCATATTTCTCAAAAAATGAATATAAGACTAGTTTATTCTAGGCAACTTTAACAACAATTCGGTTTTCTCAAAAACGTCTCTAATGTTTTTGATCAAATTTCGTACAGTTACTTGAGTATACATGTACAATAATACTACATATTTTATTTTTCTCAATGAATGAACATAAGTAAGGTGACCATATGTACCGGTTTGGCCAGGACAGTACCAGTTTTGGAGCGCTTGTCCCGGTGTCCCGAAAGACTAAACCAAAATACTTATTTGTGCCGGTTTTGGGATTTATGCTCTCAAGGTTTCGATGATACTATCGATCCACACAAGCGAAAATAGGGAATAGATTTGATAAAGACCGATGGAACGAAGTAACTATACATAGCGACATTAAAGCACTCTATCTACTATATACATATAATTAGCCAAAGTAGGGGTGGTAGATGATCTGGGAGCTTTGCTGCGCCTGCTTACGGCATATTGCCGAGAGAGTGGTGGAACTGCACGCGTGGGGAAATAACCGGTAAGAGACGGGGATTCCCAATTGTTTGTTCCCAGCGAATTGTGGTAGTAGGGGTAACGAAAAGAATGAGAATTGATGTATACTACCACAGTGTACTACAATGTAGCTAACTGGCCTGTAACAATCTCGAAGTTTTGACTCCGCCATTCTTCGTTTGCCATTACATTTTTTGTTCTGTTTACTCTGTGGAATTTCCCGTTCCACTAGTTTGAAGGAAATGAGATGTGAGGACGTGTATATAATTTGAAGTCGTTCCACGAGGTAAGAAGTTGTTAACAACAATTTAAAATAATTTTTGCGTTTCTATTTAACCTATTCTATGTTAAATTACTTTTCTCAGCATCGATTGAATGTTGGCAACCCTAATGACAATAAGAAGAAAGTAATGCCAGGGGAAATTTTGCAATTGCAACAAATTGTGCATTTTCCAGACTGAAATGAAGACTGGATTCCCCTCTCCACCCCACCACCCAACCATATTCAACAGTAAGGCTTGGATTTATCGGAGAAATAATGTAAAGAAACACTTTGTTTGTTGTGGTCTGCTTTCATCGTGTGTAAACCTCAGTCTATTATTGGAAAAACTCAGCCTTGTTAGCTTATTTAGTAAGGTTAGTAATAAAAAAAGAAAAATACTCCTAAATCATCATGACCCCTCGTAGGAAATTTTTTGAAGATGCTACATCTGAATTATGGTTACACTTGTTACTAATTCAGTTGAAATTATTTAATGACACTGTCTTAAAAATTGAAGAGAAGAATATTTCATTAATGGAAATAGCCACTGCCCTGGCTAATTTGAGAAATCAGATGATAGTAAGAAGAGAAGCCAAGTTTGTTGGAATGAAGTGTCAATGATGGTTGAATCACTCGAAGACGAAGGTGAATTAATGCCTGAGACATTCTGTAAGACAGTCGATATTTTCTTCCAGACTACATTGAATTATTTAGAAGAATGGACTAGAAACTTTAAATTTGTTTCCATCTTTGAATGTACAACCTCTCACTTGATCGGAGGGAGGTGATTCGATGGTAAATTGCCTATACTCCAGGGGCAAACAGAGTTTGTCCTGGTTTAGCTGATCGGAAATCTGGTCACCTTAAATATAAGGCTAGTTTATTCTTGGGCAACTTTAACAAAAATTGGATTTTCTAAAAACAGGCTCATATGATTTTCATTTTATAAAAATAACTAAGCGAAGCCTTAGTATATGAGAAAGTTTGTACAATGTATGTTGTACCAATTTTTTCGTCTTTCAATTTGTTTAACTCTCACTTTCATTGAAGTTAATTTTTCCATCTCTTTCTCTATTTTTCTGCGGTCCCCAATACAGAGGACAAATGATGATGGGATGGGAACCAAACCCTGTATTTCCCATTGCCTTAATTACTTCTCTTTTCATCTTTCGCGGTGTTTTCAGGAACGTAACCCCTGCAAAAGACGAGGTCTGCCTGTAATAACATAAGTAAAGAGCCTTCATTTCTACTCATGGAATTTTGAGATATCTTAAAATGTTACAATGTGATATTTGTGAATAATTAAAAATAATAATATGAATTAATATGGCCATCAATATGAGATTCAATATTTAGCACTTCAGAAAGAGAGACTTGTTTTGGATTTAAATCTTCAGAATTTTAGATACATAAAATAAATGAAATGTGTTAAGAGAATAATAATCATATGACTGATTTGTTGTCTTGTTGTGTAATTAATGCAATTTTTATATTTATTTTCAGAAAAGGCGATCTGCTCGCAACACCCATCGTAAGAAATATGTGGATGACATAGAACTTGCCATCTCGGAAGATGAGCTACATGGCTTGCTTCCTCTGACCCTGTCATCTGCCACAGTTTCTTTGGGCCCACTGGCAGAAGAGTCTCTGGCTGGCTCTCCTACCCGAGGGGAGGGAGGAGGGGCAGGGTTAGGAGGGGTAAGTGGGGGGTCAGGAGAAAGTTCTGGGCGTGTTACAGTTGCTGTGCCAAATGAGACGAGTAGGCGCCGCCGCAACCCAGCTTCTGCATCTGCTGGGGGGGAGGAGGAAGGGGAAGGAGTTGTGAAGCCAAATTTTGTGTACATTGTGAGTTGTCTGCTGCCAAGCAGCTCCCTAAATGAACTTTCTGAATTTGTTTTTATACTTTGTGTAACACATTTAGCCCCTCGTCTACAGTGAAGATCATTAAAAAAATGTTTAATGACCTTATTTACCCATTACTTTTATATAAATTTATGTTGCAAATGAACTTTTAACAGGGTACGTATTTTGTTATAATCATGAAAACATCAATTTCCAAAATGATTTACTACTAGGATTTTGTTAAAAGTTTGGGCCAATGAAGCATTTGTTTGTATTTGGCAAGGATTTTAGTTTATTTTCCTTAAAATGCCTTCCACTTTGCAAGGAAATAAAATGTCTACTTAAACAGCAAGTAGGAAGCACAAAGTTTGGCTCTTCGTTTTGAAACCATCAATTCTTGTACCTGTCAGACCTCAATTACCTAACTTTTTATAGAAACATGGAATGGTGTTCATTTTTTAAATCATAACATCAAAATATTAATTTTTAAACAACGTTCAAAAATGATATTGCAAACAGTATTTGCATTATATAATACTTGAGAAGTATTTTTGTCGTATTGCATAAATGAATATTTATTTCTTAAAAACGGTTCTTGTAATAAAGTTGATGCTATAATTTTTCAGCATGTTTCACTTGAAATCAATTTTTGTTTATTGTTCCTACTTTAATGATTTCAGAACACGACTGATGAAGACTCTATGATAGTGCAGCATGTGCTAGCTGTGAGGATAGGTAAGAGAGAAGTGAGAAAAGTAACAGGCAAGCAGACAGCGGTAGTGGAAGGAGAAGATGGCGTTGCAGCTGAGGAAGAAGATAAGCAGGGAGAAGGAGGGAAGGAGAGAGTGGAAGAGGAAGAAGAAGGGAAGGAGGAAGAGAAAGAAGTAGATGAGGAAAGGAAAGAAAAGGAAGAGAAAAGAGAAGAGGAAGGGAAGGAAAATGAAGACACAAACCAAAGCAACAATGTGGGAGAAATAGATGCCAATATACCAACAGATGAAGTAAAAGATATGTCGTTAAATGATGGCAAAAATTGCACTGTTGAGGAAATGGAAGTAGGAATCGAGGTCAAATTATTGGATAAGGAAGAAAGTGTGATGGATGTATGTAATGTGAGTGAGACCGAAGTTGTGATGGAAAGCCTGAAAGAGGAGGAGATTGAAGGAAGTATTGTTAAAGAGGAAGATAACGAGAAAGAAAATGAAGTGGAACAGTCAGATAAAGATGTAATTGAGGTGAAAGAGGAAGAAGAGCGACCTCAAGAGTCAAAGGAGCAAGGAGCGATAGAGTGGTTAGAGAATGATGAGGAGCCAGTCGTTGAGAAAGCTGCTGTTGATTGCTGTGAGGATGGTGAAGATGTAGGTGCTAAGAAAGAAGAAGGCTCGATGGAGGGAATTGGGGAGAAAGATGGGGAAGGAGAAAAGATGGTTTGTAGCGAGGAAGGTGAGAGCACTAAGGTAGAAGCAGAAGAAAAGCAGGGAGAGACTGGTAAGGAGAATGAAGAACAAAATAAAGAACCAGAAGAAGAAGAAGAGGAGGAGGAGGAGGCTATTATCGAGGTGGTTGATGTGGAAGAGTATTTTGTCAAGTATCGAAACTTTTCCTATCTTCACTGTGAATGGAAGACAGAGGAAGAACTGATGAAGGGAGACAAAAGAATCTCAGCTAAGATAAAACGCTTCAAGCAGAAGATGGCACAGACTGCTAATATTTTTGAAAATGTGAGTGAATTTTCCATTTCCTAATGCTCTTTATGTTATTGAAGATGTAGAGTGGAATTTTTGTTGTAAACTGAATTATTTTTGTGTTTGATGTTTAGTGTAGGGCATGTATTCATTCAAAAATAATTTCTACTAGCTGAGCCCGTGCAAAATTTGCGCGTTTAATTTGAAATTGATTCATAAAAAAATAATAAGTTTGTAAAATAAGTTGATGTTAATAATTCATATTTTACTCTAGCAATGAATTTACACAGTATAGGATACTTAGATATTTGACTCCCAATGTTAGGTTTGCGTGTTAGAATCTCACTGAGGGAAAGGCAGTGTGCGCATATTAAAAAAAATGTTATCCGTAGGTAATCAGAAATCTGTATTTTATAAGTTACAAGTAAATGTGTGCTTGCATTCTGCAAGCATTTTCTCTCACCTTAAAGTGAAAACAAAAGCCGAAAAATAATTTTCAATGCATAAGTTCACATCTCGGCCCCGAATTACGTGTTTCTCTGTTTTGAAAATATTGAGGTATAAACAACCCCTAAAATTTATAATTATAAAACATTTATAGGTTTTTAGCATTTCTTAGGAATACCTCACATTTATGCAAAATTTCATGTATACAGCACCTCTAGAAGTGCATTTATAACAATTTCATTGTTTAAAATTTATGAATTTTTAACAGCCACAATATAAAACTTTCATGAAATTTCAAATGTTATTTTCCACCAGAACATTATTTCCTAACTTGGTTAAAATTTTCAGCTTCCTGGCTCTAATTAAAGTACATAAACATTAGTCAATTTTTTAAACATTTAGGAATATATTATGTCCGAACGAATAAAAATTTTCAAATTTCTATATTCCCGTTTTCATTATTTGGCGAATTCTACAGGTAGAAAAAATTTCAGCTTTATAGCCCATTTAGAAATACCTAAACCATGAAATGTTAGTAAAATTGTTTATAATTTTCACCGGCCAAGAAAATAAACATTGTTGCAATTTTCCAATTATTCCTCTGATTAATTTTTTCGGTTCACCTATGTATTAAATTTCAGCTCTCCAGCTATTGTAATTTGGGCCAGACATTAGTATCCTCCTATATCCTATATATATCCTATATATATCGTATATCCTCCTCTGTAAGAAGAGTGTTTATAGAATGACTAGTTAATTGTGCTTGCATTCTGCAAGCATTTTCTCTCACCTTAAAGTAAAAATAAAAGCTGAAAAATAATTTTCAATGCTTAAGGTTGCATCTTGGCTCCGAATTACGTGTTTTTCTGTTTTGAAAATATTGGGGTAAAAACAACCCCTAAAATTTATAATTATAAAACATTTATAGGTTTTTATCATTTGTTACGAATACCTCACATTTATGCGAAATTTCATCAATGTAGCACCTCTAGAAGTGCATTTATATGAATTTAATTGTTTAAACTTTATTAATTTTTAACAGCCACAGCAATAAATATTTCTAAAATCTTCAATGTTATTTACCACCGGGACATTATTTCCTAACTCTGTTAAAATTTTCAGCTTCCTGGATCTACAGAAAGTACATAAACATTAGTCAATTTTTTAAACATTTGAGTATTTATTACGCCCGAACAAATAAAAATTTTCAAATTTCTATATTCCCGTTTTCATTATATGGCAAATTCTACCTCTTGAAAAAATTTCAGCTTCATAGCCCATTTGGAAGTACCTAAACCATGAAACCATAATCTACAATAAACTCGTCCTAGTCACAGAAAATAATGTTACTGAATGTTCTCGAGTTAAATCATTATCTTAATGAATTCATCCATTGTGATATTTATAACAATAAAACTTTAATTAAAGCAGAAATGTAGCGTATAATGATCTTACTAACTTAGGGATTCCATTTTTACGTCAATATGAACATTTAATCGATGGTAATTGAATCAGAGGCAACAATTAAGGTCGACTTGGCAACGTCCCGAAAGAGAACAAAAAATCGGCAAAATTTCAAAAACAATTGTGTATTTCCAAAAATTTTGACCGCGTAGGGTATAAACATTGAAAGTATTTTAACGAATGAAGGAAAAAAACCTTGCACTCTGAAAACTCGAAAATCCCATGTAAACTTATGGAAACATATAATTATCTCCTGGAATCGAACCCGGGACTTTAGGAAATTGAGAATAGTTTTCTAGGGACCTCCTGGCCTGTAGAAACAAAACGCAGTTTACTGCAAATCTCTACGGCAAACGGTTTTCGAGATAGAGGGGAGAATGGACGGACAGATGGACACTTCAGAAATTATATGTAGGATACTTGTCAACCTTGGTTGGAGAGTCGAGTTGAATTTCTACCTTACAAAACTTAAGCTGTAGGATTGAATCTCACGTTGAGCAAATTTGTGCTTGTCTTCATAAAAGGCCATATAGTGTTGTGTCATAGCAAATTAAAAATAAACTTGCTTTTGGAATACCAGATTTAATCGATTGTAAACTGACCTATTTTTTCAACACTCAAAAAGTAAAAAAACATCACCAACAATACTTTGTCAGATTAACGACCCCTTTGCATGACACGTATGAGAATATTGATTGTAAATAAGTCAAATAACAAAGTCATCAGATGATCACACTTTTAGGTGATTCCATTGACATGACTTCTGCTGCCAAATTCTGTGATATTTTCTTATCAGTGTTCTAATGATTTCATCTTATTTTTGAATCATGCATGTGCTTCTGTAATGAGGATGTTGGAATGTTGAAGTTAATAAATGGTGATTTTGGTCAATTATAACGTGCAAAAAAGTAAAATGGTTAATGCCAGGTTAGCAAAATATACTTTTATTTGATTAGAGAAAGTATGTTGAGTGAGGTAGATATCACATAGCCTAGTTGAAACTAACTGGATCATTAAAATTTTTGTTTTTAAGCATTTTCTGAGAAAGTGGTCATGTTGAATTTCTAGTTTCCTTCCTTTCGGAAAATTTTTGAATTCTTAATCAGTTGCTGTTGATTTTGAAGAAATATTTCTTTTCCATAATCATAAGATAATATGCTAAATTTTACTTTGCAATGGTGGCAGGTATTATCAAGTCATTACATCTGCATGTGAAATTTTATTTTATTATTGTGGTTGTTTTGTAAGATTTACCAAAGAAAATGTGGTCAACAATTTTAAAAAACCAAGTAATTTTATAAATATGCTTTCATTTCCTTCTTAATTTTTCGTTACCTAAAATTATAGCTTTTACTTTAACAGTATAAACTTGCTAAGATTATAACAAATGTTTTCAGTTTTTCATAAATTTTAAATTATTACATTAGTGACAATTTTTTTAAATTTTAAGTATCCTATATTGTTTATGCCTCGTAATCTGTTTTTCTTGTTTGGACACAGCTTGAGGATGAGCCATTCAATCCAGATTATGTGGAAGTAGATCGTGTTTTGGATGTGGCTGAGCATACAGACCCTAACACAGGAAAAACTACAAAGAACTACCTTGTCAAGTGGAAGGGTTTGCAGTATGAAGATGCTACCTGGGAGCTGGAAGAAGATCTTGATCCAATCAAAGTTACGCAGTTTGAAACGTTCAGGGAGCTTCCTCCTAAGGATCAGTGGAAAGTGAGTCTTGAGTTTTTGCAACACTTTTATTAAATAATATATTTGCATGTTATACCATCACCTATATTTAAACAATATTTGGAAAAATAAAAATTCATTTAATGAAATCTGGAATATTTCAGTGCCATATATGCATAGTTATTAGATACAACTTTTGTTCCTATCCTGATGTTTTGTTTCTAACACAATTTTTAAAAAACACTTAAAAAGGAAATTTATACAAAAATAGGAAAAGCATTATATAAAAGTTTTAATAGCTAGTGAGACAAAAGGGATAATGTCAATCTTCCTATGTGCACACCCCAATTTGCTGTAAAGTGATAAAATATATAAAACTCCTGTGCCAATTATCAAAGAATATGATTATAGAATGTCTTAATGTGGCAGATCGTCTTGTTAGATACGAAAGGATGAGCTTGAAATAAAAGAAAAAGTATATTTCTTTTTTAAACTTGACCATTACTTGTTCATGATTCATTGGAAAATTGTCAAAGAGGGAGGGCGGGAGGGAAAGGTAGTGTAGAGCTGTGGTGAGCAACATCCAGCCCTCGAGAGCATTTTATGTGGCCCTGTGAAGCTATGATTAAAAAGAGATTTAACACATTTATATAATATACATTCAAGTTACAACAATATAATACTTGATGTTGAAGTGTTAGCCCTTATAACCAAATTTAGACTTGATTTTCACTGTTATGATACCTCGGCCTCTCTATTTAACGTCCGATTTAAAGTCTAATCTGGCCCACCAAAACATCGACAAATTGCATTGTGGCCCACAGAGGAATTCATAACCACCAATGCGGCCCACCATGTAGAAAAGGTTGCTTATCACTGGTGTAGAGTGTAGATGAAAAGACTATGTAACAAAGTATGCTACTCCCTTGTGACATCCAATGCTGCATTGCCAAAGAGCTTTAATGTGCCAAATCTCAAATGAGATGAAAATATTCAGTGTAAGTAAAACTCATTTTGCATTTTATTATACAGGGTGTACCACATACCGTTGTATGTGCCACATATGATAGCATATAAAAGGACAGTTTAGTAGAATAAAAATTGACAACTGTATACCTACTTTCGGCACACCCTGTACACTAGCAAAATTGCCCGGCATTGCTCGGGGTTATGTTTTTAAATTGATATGATTGTAAATTAAGACCATTACAGTAAAACCTCGATTCTGCACTCTCCGATTTTACATTTTTTCTGATTTTGCATACTTTTTGTCTGGTCCCAGCCAAATGCTCATAAGAACAATGTAATATTTTATCCGATTTTACGTTTTCTCGAATTTACATTTTCCCCCAAATCTGCATCTTATTTTTCGAGTCCTGATAATGGAAATTCACCCGATTTTACATTTTCAATTAACTATTTCGGAAAATACAAAAAAGCACCGGCGGTGTTCCACTCATATTCATGGTTAAAAATAGGCTTTATTCAATATTTTTGGTCATAACTTTGTCAAACTCATGCTTAAATAGGCATATGTTTACATAAGAAATGTTTGCAACCTCGTGGCAATACATTTATCGGCCAATCGAAGAAAAGAGCATACTTCATGCTCACCGTTACGCTTGCGTAGATGCAGCCATTTGTTTTTGTAAGAAGTTCATATCAACACGATGCTAGGCGTTGTATATACCATATTTACTCATGTAACCAGCGCACTCGTGTACCCAGCACATTCATTTATGTATCGATCATTTTAGTAGGAAGTCGACAACATCTACACGATGCTTGACGTTGTTTATAAATGTGGCAATCCATTAATTCATTTTTGTTCTGAAATATGGATAATAAAGCAAAATGGAAAGTATTTACGATAAGTGATAAAATTAATATCTTAGCTCAACTTGATGCGCATGTTGGAACACGTATCAAACTTTTTGACTGATTAAAGAAATAAAATGTTATTAAGTTAGTTTATTTGCAATTTCATTGTTATTGTGTTCAAACGTATATTTTATCAAAGTTATGATATAAAGCAATCTAACTTTTTACTTTGTTACATAGTCTTCATTTCCCTGATTTTATACTTTTCTCAATTTTATGTTTATTTTAGGCGGTCCCTTCAGTGGTATAAAATCGAGGTTTCACTGTATTATGAATAAAAATTATTTTTATTTGAAAAGTTTTGTCTGGAAATTTTTTCATATTTTAATTTATAAAAATCTAAGTTTTAGAAAATATTTTGATGATTCCTAATTAAAATGAATATTAAATGCAGTTGATTCATTTGACAATGCTAGATAGTAGATGATGCTCTTAGTTTTTCTTTCTTATGCGAATACATATATATTTAGTTCACGTACAACTTGCGATGCTGCTACGTACAGTTGTCCAATGGTATAGTGTGTGAGATTGGTTCTCATTTTAAAGCATTGATCTCGTTGCCATGGTATTTAGCATTTTTCATTGTTACAAACCTATAAAAACCTATTAAAAACTAAATTTTACATTAAATCTGCTTAGATTCGAATTGTCATTAAAAATATATATAGTTGATTCTTTCATCTTGATATGTGTTTTTGTTCCTAGTTTGTATCTTCATTTTAAATAATTTAAATTTGCAAATGAATAAAAGCCTGCACCTCAAGCAATAGATTTTTACATGTTATCTTATGGGAAAATAGTTTGGGCGTGGATAATGAGACAAAAAACTTTCAAAAATATATATAAGATAATAGTATAACAGCCCATCAACATGACAGGAAGGAATATAGTATTTATTATTTAACTTAACATTAAAATTGAATATAATTTTAGAAACAACACAAAATGTTTGTGACAGACAGATCACCCAACAGAATTGCAATATTATTATAATAATTAACATTTTGAACAAGAAGATTAACATTGTTTGTTTTTTGTTCTTCAGCCAAAGAAAAAGCCAACTGGTGAGCAGTGGGAGAAGCTTGAAATATCTCCAGTTTACAAAAATGACAACAACTTGAGAGCTTATCAACTAGAAGGTCTCAATTGGCTATTGTTTTCGTGGTACAATGGGTAAGTTGTGTTTTATTAACAGCATTTATCATATTTTATCTTTTTCAGAAAAGATGGTTTCATACTTTCTAAGTATGGGGAAATATAAGATGAAAATACAGTAAAACTCGTTTATAATGATCACGCCTAATACAAAATCTCGGCTATAACGAAGAAACGTCTCGGTCCCTTGAATTTCTCCATAAGGGCATTGGTTAAATTTCTCGGATGTAACGAACACACATTTTACGAATTCTCAGCTGTAACGAACAAATGTTTGGTCCTGTCGCAAAAAATTCCCCATATATAACGAATTTTGGCGAACAGAGCGATAAGTAATGAATAGTTTCAGCCCGTTTACTGCGCACTTGTTCATAGAGGTCCCCTTCCTCCATCTACCCATTCCATACGAATTTCCACGCTCCCTTTGTTTTGAAATTGATATTAAAAATATGAAATGTTTATGTAAATTAATGACCATAATAATAATATTAATTAACCATTTAAAAAATCGTATGTAATAGCAGACGAACATTTTACATTCCGCGAAGTTGGTAAGCATCTCTTTGCATATGTAAGTACGGCATTGAAGTCGACTCACTGCAAATACAGTAAAAGCTGTGTTATCCGGCTATCTTGGGGATTGTGGAAAGCCGATTAGGAGAAATATCCGGTTAGGGGAGCGATTTTTGATTTTGACATCGCAAATTTAGCAATAACCAAACAAAACTGGGCTTATGTTAGGTTCACTATCGTACTCCCCACACATAACTATGCATGGGGTTTGCATTTTCCATTTTAATTCTTCCACACGTAGTTAGATATAGACATTATTTACCCATTCTTATTTAATACGTTGCTACGCTTACGTGCAAAACAAAAAGACTATTGAAAAGTTTAGGGCGTCCGAGAAGTTTGGGGATTACGGCAGTGAACCTGTTCCCAAAATTGAATTTATTGGATTATGTCTTTCTTATTTATCTTTATTTACTCTATTAGAAAAGGACGAAATTATTTAATTCTTCTGAACATTTCTGTGAAAACCAGTCATATAATATTTTATCCAGTTCCTCAATTTTTGTCTTATGAAGCGTATGATTTTTATTAATTGATTTACTCGTCTCAGAAGATGACACAAATTTCATTAATTTAGCCTTATGAGCCTTGATATCGTAGAGCGTGGAAGATCCGATGTTGAATTATTTTGCTATGGCTGCTCTATTTTTTCCTTTTTCAATTCGTTTGATCAGCTCCAGCTTTTGTGTTAGCGTTAAACCAACCTTTTCTCTCCTGTTCCTTGCTTTTAGGTATTTATTTTGATGCCATATTCAATGGATAGGTAATTTTTTAAATAATAAAAAGCGATAAAACTGGAAATTGTAGAAGTGCACCAAAACATCTAGACAATGCAAATGGCTTACGTAACCAAAAACGCCATGCTTACTCGGCAGCAGCAGAAGTATACGAAGTAAATACGTAATATATACATCTTATATTTTAAGAAATTTTAAAGTGGAAGTTGTGATATTACACATATACAATTCACAAAAAAATTCATAGAAAAAGAAATACAAAATGAATTGTATTTGTGTAATTGCCGGTATCTAAGGGTGGCCGGTTCTAAATAGCCGGATAGCACAGCTTTTACTGTATGTGTATACGTGTTATATGGGATGTATAGGCCAAAAACCATGTTTCTCGTATATAACGTAGTCACGCTTATAACGAAGCAACGAGTCGGTCCCCTCAAATACGTATTAAACGAGTTTTACTCTATAAATATTTTCAAAATGCCTAATATGTCCAATTTCCTGTTACTTAATATTTACGATATTCTTTTATATCTAAAATTACTAGGAAATTGTATCTTAACATTTATGGATAATGGTTTATGATGATCCATGTACTATTGTGTTTTATTATGTCTAATGAGCAAGGCTGGGTTGAAGGCGGAACAAATAGAGTAGTTGCTCCAGGACCCCTGCCTGGTGGTGTTCCCTATAATGCAGTGATATAATAACTAACATGCTAAGTTGAAGTTGCTCCATGACCTGTCACCTTAAATTGGCCCTGCTAATGAATATTAGCACATTCAGAGTTGTTTGGACTCAATTTGTAGGCTAGAATTTATAGGTTTTAGGCCACCTTTTTGGAAGAAGTTTTCATTACGTACATGTTGGGTGGCATTATAATTTATTTATGTGAATATAATGGAATGGTAAAGAAGAAAAGTGAATATAATGTTCAAACCACAAAATTATAGCTGTTATAACCATGATATACTAAAGGAACGGGTTAAAAAAATAATGTTTAATGCAGAGTTCCATTACAAAATCAATTTTTTGCTGGCTTGTTAAAAATAAAACCTTTCTTTAGGCTTTCTATATGTACTCTGGAGGCTATCTCAAGCAGTTTTGAAAAAGTGGTATTTCAAATGCTTTTTGACTCCACCTGCTTACATTTTTGTGTGATTAAGCATTTTGTTTCCCTTTTATAAACCATTGAGTTAATTTTTTAATTCACTTAAAGAGAATTTTGTAATAGCCTTAGAGATGCACTGAATATGGTTTTCTGCCAAATATCAAAGTCGACATTCGGCTGAAGCTGAGGCCGAATAACACTGTCATAGGATTAAATTTTAACCAGGGAGTGGTCGCCCGGGGTGCTGTAGACATCCCAGCCCTAAGTTTTATGACAAGGTTCCTTTACTTTTAGGTTTTATGATTCCTTCCCTTCAGTAGCTGGAGTAGCATGTGTTTTCAACCATTTTAGCCTGAAAGGGCTAGTATCCTATGGTTATTCTTTGAGTTCGGACGTTTTTCTTATATGGTATGACAGAGCATTGTGCGGAAATCTCCATGTTTTTTGTTTTGCGAGTGGTTTATGTGTTTCATTGTAAAATTATTGTTACTCTTTGCGTCATCGTTTCCTTTTTTGATCTGGGACTGTGATTGAACAGTTACTTTACTGATTATCATTTTCCAAGGTTTGTATTATTTTTTCTTTACTGACAATATATTATGTTTTTATCAGTATTTATCCTTATTGCGTAAAATCATCTAAATATTTATACTAATTCACATCCAACTACAGATGTCAACTCATCATTCCGAGAGAGAAGCAAAGCAGATTGTTCGCCTTCTAAATGAATCTTCCGAAGAGGAGGCTATTGATTCTGGAGATGAATCTTCGGAGGATTGTGTTCATTTATCGGATCATAATAGTGAGAGTGAACAAGATGCTAGTGATTCTGAATTTGAAGTGGAGAATGGAGAGAATCTTTTTATTGGCAGAGACGGTATCACTAAGTGGAAAAAGGAAGGGCCGTGTCCTAATGTTAGACTTGCAAAACGTATCATCATTACCAAAAAGTCTGGCTTTAAGGGTAGAAAAGAAGAGACTGTTTTCCTGGTGGACTGTTTTTGCCTTATGCTTGATAAACGTATTATAGACATAATAGTGAATTGTACGAATATTCACATTCATATGGTCGCAGAAAAATATTCTCGCAAGAGAGATGCTAATCCAACTGATGAGATATTCTACTTTATGCAGGGGCAAGCAAATCTGGGCGACAAAACCTGAAAGACTTACGGGACCGCAATGGATTAGGTATCGAAATATGTTATGCTTCAATGAGCTACCAAAGGTTTAGGTTCTTCCTTTGATGCCTTCGTTTTGATGATATAAATACCCGAGAGGAAAGGAAAAAAAGCGATAAACTAGCACCAATACGATATATTTTTCAGTTATTTTTAGTGAACTTTCAGTCTCAATATACTATTAGTGAATTTGCTACAGTAGACGAGCAATTAGTCGGGTTTCGAGGCAGGTGTTCCTTTAGGCAATACTTACTGTCAAAACCTGCAAAATATGGGATAAAAGTCTTTGCTCTGGTGGATTCGAGAGTATTTTATACCCTCAATCTGGAGGTCTACGCAGGTACGCAACCAGAAGGTCCATTCAAAATAGAAAACAGTTCGAGAGAGGCCAATTTTAGGGAATGGGAGAAACCTCACCATTGACAACTGGTTTACGAGTGTGCCTCTTGCTGAGGATTTGCTTCAAAATAAACTGACACTAGTGGGTACCTTGCGAAAAAATAAAAAAGAATTGCCACCACAGGTAGTAAATGTAAGAGGAAGGGAGGAAAGAAGTAGCTTGTTCTGCTTCAAAAAGAATATGGCTCTAGTGTCTTATATTCCTAAGAAAGGAAAAAATGTAATCCTGTTGTCAACTATGCACAACCAAAAAAATATTGATGAATCTACCGGAGATAAAAGAAAACCCGAGATTCTAACATTTTATAATGTTACAAAAGGGGGCGTAGACACTGTTGACGAAATGTGTGATACCTATAGTACTAGTAGGAACACAAGAAGATGGCCAATAGCCATATTCTTCCATTTGTTGAACACCGCAGGAATAAATTCATTTGTTATTCATAGAGATATAAATGCCACTTCTATGATGCATAGGAGCACTTTCCTTCGAGAAGTAGCGAGGGCTTTAGCTTTACCTTTTATAAAGAAAAGATCGAGTATGAAAATGCTACCAAAAGAATTAAAACGAAAGACTGAAAAATATAGAGACATCTACTGCAGAAGAACAAAAAAAACCAAGAAAGGGTATTAGTAGCAGATGTGTAATTTGCCCTCGAAATAAAGACATAAAAACAAAATCATTTTGTGAATCGTGTGACAGGTGGATGTGTGGAACTCACATGATGAAAGTTTGTAGCGATTGTTTCATAAATAAATAATTGCTGTTATTACTGGTTTACCTTTTCATTTCATTTAGATTACAAAATATAAATTTTCATAAAATTAAGAGCAAATGTATTTTTCACAATTATTATTTTCCTCCCGGTTTTGTTAAATAATTGATGTCTTAAAATAAATTTCAATTAATCCAACATACATCAAGAGACAAAAATAAATTGAAAATTTTATTGAAAATTGACAATTAATAATTTTTTAAACAACATATCCGTGGGGTGTCCGAGACACCCCGCACGACCTCTTACGTTACAAAAATGAGCGTACTGCCGGGTTAAATTACCAAAATAAAACTGAAAATTTAACAACTCACCTTTTTATTTATTTATTATTACAGTTTTTTGCTGCCAATATTAATTGTCAACTTTAAAAAGTTTATTTTATGGTGCATTGTCTTCCACCAAATTACTCCTGCGGTCACTTTATTGAACACCTGCAATGCTAAAAATATGCTCACTTTCGACAGAGGCGGAGGAGTGTCAAGATATTTCTGCGCAAGCTTTGCCAATGTGGGATACTGCTGCTTTCTTCTTTGCAACCAAGTTATTGCACATTGCTTTTTTTAATAGTGCCTTGTCAAGATATTGAATAATCTCCTGTTTAACTCCGGAAAAACTTGGCGGTTTGGTTGATACTGATGGCTACACAATTTTGTTGAAACAAACCCATAAACTGACATAACAATAGCACTCTCTTTTGTCTCTTTAGTTCTAATATTTTTGCTTCCACTTGCTGCTTCACTATATCGTCTGTGAAAATTTGTTCTAGAAAAGTGGTAGTTCATTTTCAAGACAGCAATATAGTCTCTGGATTTCAGTCTACATCTCTGTCTTCATGGCACTTATACCAATGTCAGTACAGGTCGAGCACCCTTTATCCGAAATCTTTGGGTAAGATAGTATTTTGGAATTGGGAAAATTTTGGTTTTTGGATATTACACATTGTTAGTATGCATAGCGTTATTGCATAAGTGTATCCTGTACATTATTCTACGAGCACTAGACAACTCACGCTACCTTTTACCAGCTTGAATACATATGAACAATTATTAAATACCGTATTTACTTGTGTACATTATTTCCCGTAATGCCGGGGAAAAAAGGGGGTGCACATCTTGTGAGGATTTCTGAACAGGATATAAAAACTGTATCGACAGTAAATTCTCTGCAATTTGCTTGCATCTACGTTTATATTCATAAAATACGTTGAATTCTACGAAGTATATGCGTATTTATGCAACCAAGCAAACGTTTAATTTACGCCCGCGCTGCAGGCAAAAACTCAAAAAGATAGGCAGAAAGATTACGCCGACTAACTGATAATTATAGTTCAATGACTACTGAGGGTTTGCCGGCTTGAGAATAGGTAGGTTCAAGTTTGGTCCTATTCCCTCATCCACTTAAAGGAATTCGCAGTGGTGAAATTTTGTTGCGAATGAAATATTTCATCGTTCGAAAGGAAGACAGAAATCCACATCTCAAGTGTTTGGACTCGTTTCTTCCTAACCTTCCAATATTTATTCATGAGACGATACATGAAAAAACTCCCTATCCGCGTAGGGAAGTTCCCTTTCATAGATGAACAAATAGTTCGTGAAGCTCTGCATCGGTGCGTAATATTATGTCAAAAACAGAGAAGTGGAGAAAAAGTTGCTTAATATTACAGCAAAAACAGTTAAGGGGTTGACAGAAGAGGACTATCGGTAAGGAGATTTCTGCTAGTATCTTCATAAGGAGATCATCCAATAAATTGCGTCACGTAGAAGGTAGAAGATGCTTAACTTGAGCGGAACTTGTTTCAGGGAGTAGGAATCGGTGACTTAAAAAAAACTTAATCGGGCTCAAATTAATTTTTTCCCTCAGAACCGGCCCAAAAATAGGAGTGCTCTGGGTACACGAGTGCGTGGGTTACAGGAGTAAATACGGTATGTTTTATTATAACATGCTGTATTAAAATAAAAAATATAAATGAACATTTACCATAGAGCCGTTAATTTCCGCCTTATTAGTGAATTTTTATGGAATGGCTCATGGGATGAAAGAGTTTTAGAATAACTGCTACAGTCAGTACACAGTACGAATACATGGTGATGATACCCCTCGCTAAATCGCTTCACAGATGCACCACGATCAACTTTTGCAATAACTCAACTTTCTTAGCAATTGATCATGAATTGTGCTTCCTTTTTGTTTTCATATTGATACCCATAAGGGCATCTGATGGTCTTTTTGACATGTTCACTATCACAAATACAATAAATAACCACAAACGTCTTACGTTATGTCAGGAACCAACCACTACAAACCGCGATGATGAATGACGCAGTGAGGGCAGTGTCAGATGTCAGGTTACGTTGTTCGTCAACAAAGAATTCTTTGAGCAAGTCAGACCCAGTGATGACAATTTTTCTATTTTGTTGCTAGATTTAGAGACTTCATTTCATCTAGCAAATTTTTTTTGCGTTTAACAATGTAGTGAAAAATTTGAGGATTTAATTGTACTGTGATTTAATGATTTAAACGTCGTTAATAAGTAAGATAGACTGCATTTTATTATTTATGTATTAGTTATTACAAGTATTATTTTGAAGTAGTTTTGCACTTATTAGGCGGTAGCAGCATTATAACAACATTCATTTGAGTATAGGACCTTTTTGAGAGCAGACCATTTTTCCTAATCTTTGGTGTTGACAGATCAAAATATTTTCGGATAATTTCTGTTTTCGGATTTATGGATAAAGGGTGCTTGACCTGTATTTTCCTTGGAGTAGAATGATAAAAGGCTTTTTAATTTAGGTATCGACTAAGAAATACTTGCACTCTCAAGGTACATCAGGTTTGTAGCTTCAACAGGTCCCAGCAAATGAACTGGTTTCTCTGCATTGTTGGTTTGTAAGCTTTTTTATGTTGACATTGTTATCTACAAAGTACAGGATGGTGGCTTTCTTTTGCACCATTTTTAAATGTAGTAGCTGCTATTTCGTCTGGTTTGAACATCTTGTATAAGCTCATTATGAGGAAGTTCCAACTTCTCTTGTATCTAGCGTACTTTGTCTTTTGCAAGGGAAGAATGATGATAGTATCCCACAACCTTTCTGCTTACAGTCAGTAACTCGGCTACATTACACTGTGCTAGAATTGCTGTGTGCACACAACTGAAATGTGTGAATAAAGCATCTTATACTTGTGATTCCTAGATCATTGCCTTCACCATGTTTGTTCAATGTTTTTACAGTTTGTATTACGTTAGTTTACAATACTTTTTAATTAGGCAATTCGCGAATACCAGAAAACTTGTGAAAAGCAAAAAACAGGGTTTCCTCCTAAGTCTCCAGGAATTTAGATGAAAATCTCTAGGTCATGAAGGTCTTAAAGTAGGCAACCCTAGTCTTTAACCAAAGTTTTCAAGGTTTAAAATTACACAAGCACTTTATAAACTCCCTGTATATTGTTAAATAATAATAAATATTTTATTTTATTCCCTTCATTTAAAAAAAGGTAGAAATATAGAAATAATTTGGTATTTGGATTAGAGCTAGTGTTGCAAGTGGTATAATGAAATTCAAACGTAAATTTTTCGTGATATTTCGTTACAACGTGATGTGCAATAACTTTTGTTTTTAATTAATAATTTCATGTTCGATTGATTGGAAAATTATGTAGTTTTGAATAATGTATCATTATTTAATAATCATGCAGAAATTAACTTATTACATTAAGTATAATTTTATTAACACAAATTTTAAGTCCAGTCGGTTATTTGGTCCAGATGCAAACGTCCAGGAAAGTATTTTTTGTAGTCATTGCTGATTTTTGCTAATTATATTCTTTACTAATGTAGGTTTCATAATTTATAAGTTTTAATGCTGTATAATAAAATTCAAATGGAAATTTTTGGTGATAAACTTTTTTTCTTTTTTTGTTGCAAGATGATATGCAATAACATTAGTTTTTATTTGATAAATTTATCATTAAAAGAAATAAAAGTTATATTTTTTTGAATATTAGTGTTTTTTACAATTACTGAAAATATTAATAATTTATCCTAAGAAATAATTTCACAATCATAATTTTCCTAAGGTGATACAAACTTCAGAAATTGCCCTTGGCACTTCTGGCTGTACCCCCCAAAATTTGCGTGGCACTAAGAGGGTTAAAACACTGAATGACCTTAATTTTTTCCTCAAGATTTATGCTTTTCCTTGATAATTTAGGATTATTTTCTATACTTTGACTGCCTTTACTCACTTTTCTCCTTTCTGCCATGATCGCCATGTTTTACTGAAATTATTTCCCCCTATTTACTGTTAAAATGTTATTTTGCCATAGATACCGTATTTACTCGTGTACCCCACACACATTTTTTCCCGAAACGCCGGGAAAAAAGGGGGTGTGCATCTTACACGAGTATTTCTCAACAGGTTATATAAATTGTGAGTAACAATAGTAAATTCTCTGTAATATGCTTGCATCTATGTTTATATTCGTAAAAGATGTTGAATTCTACGAAGTATATGCGAATTTATGTGACCAAGCAAACGTGTAAGTTATGCCTGCGCTGCAGGCAAAAGCTCGAAATAGTAGGCAGAAAGAATACACCGACTAACTGATAACTATAGTTCAATGACTACAGGGTTTACCGGCTTGAAAATAGGTAGGTTCATGTTTGGTCCTTTTCCCTCATCCACTTCAAGGAATTCGGAGTGGTTAAATTTGTTGCGAATGAAAGATTTCATCGTTTGAAAGGAAGACAGAAATCCATATCTCAAGTCTTTGGACTTGTTTGTTCTTAACCTTCCAATATTTATTCAAGAGACGATACGTGAAAAAACTCCCCATCCACCTAAGGATGATGAACAAATAATTCGTGAAGCTCCACATCTGTTCGTAATATTACATCAAAAACAGAAGTGGGACGAAGTTGCATAATATTACAACAGTTAAGGGGTGAACAAAAGAGGACTATCGGTGAGAAGATTTCTGCTAGTATCATCATAAAGGGATCATCCAATAAATTGCGTCACATAGAAGGGAGAAGATGCTTAACTTGAGCGGAACTTGTTTCACGGAGTGGGAATTGGTGAGTTAAAGAAAAAACTTATTCTGGCTCGAATTAATTTTTTCCCTCCGAGCCGGCCCAAAAATAGGAGTGCGTGGGGGTACACGAGTGCGCAGGTTACATGAGTAAATATGGTATTAAACAAAAAACAGCAAATATGTCATTGGAACTGATTACGTGAAAGCAGCTTTCCTTTATTTTTTTAAGCAAACAAAAGCTAGCAATAATGTGCACTGTGAACAGCATTTTCATTTTGCAGTACGTACCATGCATACAGTATGTATTTTATTAAAAAATTAAAAAAATGTATATCACGGGATTTCAATTGCGCTATATCGAAATTGTGCTAAATAAATGCACTAAACGAGGCATGACTGTATAAACATTTTTTTCACTAGTTTTTAATAATTTTTTTATTTATAAAAATTGAAAGAAACTTACTTTTGCGTTGTATCCAGTGATGAGCTGAAGCTAGCTCCTGCCGACTCACACAAGCCGGTTGTTAATTTTTCTCTGAATTTGTTGTTAAATTTTTAGAAAATATGAAAATTTATTGATTTTGTCATTTCAAGTACATATTGCCCTATCTGACAGTGAATTACCAACAGTGTATGAATTGGAATATATTAATAACCGAACACTTGTTAAGCTAGCACAACGGTACTACTAAATTAGAGCGATCTGGTGTCCCTGGCATGTAGGCCTTCTGCCACTATAATCCATTTTTTTTTTGAGAGAGAGCCGGTTCTTAATTTTTTAACAACTCATCACTGGTTATAACTTGATGAAACTAAAGTCATTAGTACTCAAACTGTTTGTAAGTTTATTAATATTATTTTAAATTAAACTGTAGCATGTACATACGTTTGTATCAGCAATACTTCTACAATGCATCAATTTAGATTTCACTGTTTGCTTAAATCCAAGATACTTAGATTGAAATATGGTACAAATTATTTTTTTAACTAAAATCGCAAGAATAAAATTGTGCACTGTTTTAACCATCGAATATTTCTATATTATAAGTCTGCTTTAATTATAGTCTGTTCAATAGCTGAAGTCTCTTGGCCTACTTAGAGCAAGTAGCCAATCACGAACGTTTCCCCTTCCATCGCCCCTCTAACTTTCGTGCGGGAGAGCATATACCGGTGCGCGTTGCCAGCTCTTGCGGATTTTCGCCTTCAGCTGATATACTACGCAATTTCTAAATAAAATACTTCCCATCCTTCTTTTTGATCCGGGCTTTGGATGGCGGTAGAAATGGCAACGCAGGCCGATTTGAACTCTTCAAGAGCAGGAGTGAGACTGGGTTCGTCCCCACTACCTTCCCAAACAAACCGTCTCCTATTGGCTGCTGCTAACTGGCGTAAGCCCCGTCTTCAAGGCCAAGAGACTTCAGCTAGTGAACCGACTATAATTAACTAAAATCTCACAGAAATTCCTTGTGAATAAAATAGTACCTTTCTTTCTACTAAAATAGCCATTGTTATTAGCTTTAAATTGATTATAGCATTAGGATTTCAATTTTATTAAATAAGCAGAACTCCGGTTCCAAAAAATTGGTTCAATCTTCAATTGCCTCTGATAATACTTTAAATAGATTTTAGAATATAATGTACCTCAATATCGTTTATCGTCTGCTCAGCACTCTTGCCTTCTCATTTTCCGAAACAACCACTTTCACCAGTTTTAAATGGATTTCAAACTTAGATTCAATTCAGTTAAAATAACCACATAACAAACTTCTTATTCCAAAGAAAATCCTTTTATAATATGCAATGTTAACGTAGAATTCATTCATTCTGAAAAGTGAATAAAAGTACCATGTACATATGTTTCTTTCAACTAAAATAACCACTCTTAACAGATTTTAATGGATTAATGCATTAACATTTCAATTTCATGAAATACGCAGAATTCCGGTAACAAAATAATTTGTTCAATCTTCAATTGCCTCTGAAAATACTTTAAATAGATTTTGGAATAAAATGTACCTTAATATCGTTTAGCGTCCGCTCACTAGTCTGGACTTCTCAGTTTCCGAAACAACAACTTTCAATAGTTTTAAATTGATTTTTGCTTTGAATTGGTACTTTCCTGTTAATGGGAATACCCAAAAAATAAACACGTATTGTTGTGATATGTTGTGATATTTTGTTTGTTAGCAATGCATAACAAATCTCGTTAAGATATTTACGTTGATCCCTTAATGATGAATTTGTGGAGCTTGCCGAGGAGTGAAGAAGAAGCTGTATCTTTGCTTCAAGACCATGGTATTTTATCTAAAGGGCGAATGTGCAAGAAGGATCATATTATGAAACTTTACTTCTGCGACAGCATATTTTGGAAATGCAACGCGAAAGCCTGTCAGCAGAAGCATTCATGTGGCGACAACATAACAAAGAAATCGACATATTTCCAGCTATTTTAAATGCCATAAAGACATATTGGCCCCCTAGTAACATAAATTTAGATTGTATTTAGTAATTATGTTGCTTTTATTAATAAATAACTTTCAAAAAAGTGTGATTTTTAAGTAATTCCCCCGTTGTTACGTATTGTTAACAAACAAATACGTCATAACATATCACAACAATACGTGTTTATTTTTTGAGGTTTTCCCGTTAACAGGAAAGTACCCAAAATACTTGAGTCAATTCAGTACAACTTCCACTTTACATACTGTAAATTCCAAAGTAACTCCTTTTATAATAGACAATGCTAGCCGAAAATTAATTCATTCCGTAAAGTGAATAAATAAAGTTCTTTCTTTAAACTATAATAGCCACTGTTATTAGATTTAAATGGATTATAAGCCTTAGAACTTACTCTGTATTAAATAAGCACCAAAATTCCTTTTATAAAAACAAATCAATTCATTAAAAGATCCACTGTTGTTTCTTCGAAAATTGCCTGTTAACAGTTTTAAATGTCCTTTTAATTTTAATTGAATTTTAATTTATATTCGTTTCCAAACTTTGGCCATTGTTACGAAATTAATTCGAGGAATAACAATATAAATTCGTAAGCACGTATGGTTTACAAAGAATTTAATTTAAGAATGCTTTTTATTTCCAATTTTTCTAAAATGACACTGTTGATACTTAAATTTTTGTATATTTACATTAATATACTTATTTTCCATAAAACACGCCAATCTCTCCCCTTCCTTCCTCTCTTTCTCTCTCTCTCGAACCTAACAATGATAATGGTCGACATAGCAACATCACGTTAAAATGGCGAGATTTCCACAAAATATGCAAATTAAACGTTTAACATGGAATATTTCAAACTGTGGGCGAAAAAAGACGAACGGAATAAGAAACTTTTTAAATTTTTCTTCAAAATGGTTCAAATCCGAAGGTCGTCTGTTAATTTCTTCTAATTTTAATTTCTAAATGAATAAAAGCCTGCACGTCGAAAAATCGTGTTTTACATGTTAAGTAATGGGAAAAGGAAATGCCTCTCTTGGAGATGAACCAAGGAATTTTTTCGCGATTTAAATTCGTCATCACCTGAAAAAGTGTTAATCAAGCATCTCTACCAAATTTCGAGTTTCTATCGTTATTATTTCTCGAGTTATTAGCGTTTGCATAGCGTGATCAACAAACCAACGGCTATTATTATATAAAATGGTATAATATTTATGTATATTACAATGATACTTAATGCTTAAATGTGATTGGTGGATTTCAAAGTAATGGTTGAGCATGATAGACAGAGTGGCATTCTCTGTAACATTAATATGATAATTATGTAACACTGACATTATAGCAAGTTAAGTTTTATGCTCAGTTAGTGCCAATCTCTTATTAATTGCAGCAGCATTGTTCCTATTAGTCATACCATGGAAATATGTATTAAGTTAGCTGGAGACAATTGCATTTGAGGTCTGTGCGATACATGTTCATATGATATTTATAGTGCTTATGCCAGAAACTACCGCAATCATATTTTAGGATTACATGTTGTTGTTAAGGGAAAAGTCATTAACAACAATTTTGAGACAAATTGAGTTTTTTGTATACTTAATTCATAATATCGATTTTCTATATCTGGAATACCATATTAAGCACCTATTCTAAGTATTTCTTATAGAAAATCAATGCAAATAATCACTAACAGCAAATGAGCACTAAACATTTGTAAAGAAAAAGTTACTAAATCTGTTAGTCTATAATGTAATTAATGACTTTGTCCTTGACAAAGGTGGTATATCATAATTAAGCACTGATAAATTTTAAATTTTAAAATTATAAATTGTAACTAAATGTAATTTTTATTTTCAGACGAAATTGTATCCTGGCTGATGAAATGGGCCTTGGCAAGACAATCCAGTCAATAGCATTTATCGATGCAGTTTATCAGTGGGGTATAAAAAGACCGTTCTTAGTTGTGGCTCCATTGTCCACAATACCAAATTGGCAGAGAGAATTTGAAGCCTGGGCTGACATGAATGTGATTGTCTACCATGGCTCGTAAGCACCATTTATTTACTTTTTTTAAGAATACATAGTTTTATGACAATCATTTAAATTTCTTTTTGGACAAATTTCTTGTTTTAATGAATTACCTATTGTATTTTTTCTCTTTGTTCATACACACATGAGCAGGGCTCTTCTGATCTCAATGAAATTTGTATTTAGGGTTTGTATTAAAAAAGATGAAAATGATATACTTGGGGTAAAATGTGGTGCCATTTTCCATGAAACAAGAATTGAAGTTGTAAAATATTTATGTAAACAAATAATTTTTTTCAGCAGTCACATAGCAGACTGACATACTTTACGTCGCGAGGTATAAGCGAACCTCAATTTCTCAGCATGAAAATGCACGTTTGGGCATATGCACTCTCCATCTAAGTTGACTGTAATTTTCCACTTAAATACTTTTCAAAAAGTATTTCAAGTAAAATGGAGGTCCCATGCAATTAAAGTTTTGAATAAAATATGGGAATAAGCATCTCATTACAGGCAGCGTCTGCTTAATGTACAGGTTACATTCTTGAAAACCCATACGTTAAGTGGGTCATTTTCCATAGAAACTAATGTTAATGTTATAAATGGAGATTTACAGGAGTGCAATTAACGAAATGCTTCAATTTAGTTCACTTATAGATTCGCAGTTTCGCAGTTTTTTTCGACTACTGCTGCCATCTTTGAAGTGATGAGAAAAAACACTAAACAAATGAATTTCCCCATCCTCGAGTTTTTTTATCATACTGTGGCTGTGTATGCTCAGCCTGGGGTTCGTTTTATAGCTCTCACCAAATTTAATGCAGTTTTTTGTTGTTTATGTGATTCAATAAATATTTTTTTGGTATATTTGCTAATCATGGTTTATGCATACTTATCTCTTTAAACCTACTGTACGGCTATGGCAGATTTAAATGCCACACTAGCAGCCCGCTGCAGCTAAGCTTGCAAATATTCTAAATAGTTCGGCCCTACGTTAGATCATATCGCGGTATATTCAAAGGGGGAAAATTTTTAATTCTACCTTACCTTAGTTCCAATGATTATCGTTGCACCCTTATAGACGAACTCACAAACAGTTGCTTTCCTTCAAGCATCTATCAACGACTGCTTTTAATTTCTTACAGGACTTACTATAAAGGCGACGTAAATGCAAGCATTTATTTAGATTATCAATGAAGAGAAGATAACAATAACACTTTTCTTTGGTCTATTTGAAGGTTTAATTGGCCTTAAATGAATCGGAGGCAACAATGAGAGTCTCCTTGGCAACGCCCGAAATGAGTATGAAAAATCCGAAAAATTTCGAAAAAGAATGCGTATTTCTGAAAAATTCGACCGTATGACGTGTAAACATCACAAGAATAAAATAGTATAGAGCTTTAGCTGTCAAATAAAGCAAAAAAAGAAGAAAATCGGTCCATATTTACGTATTTGAATGAATGAAGGAAAAAAACCTTGTGCACTGAAAAATCGAAAATCCCATGTAAACTTATGGGAAAATATAATTGTCTCCTGGATTCAAACCCGGGACACTTAAGCAAACGAAAATATTTTTTCAGGGACCTCATAGCCGGTAGAAACAAAACTCTGTTTACTGCATATCTTTACGACGAATGGTTCTCGAGAAATACGCCAATATAATTACGCGAGGCTTCATACGCACACAGCTTCACTTACATGCTTAATATATAGGACTGTATTGGTTCAAAACCACTTTTAGCCTACCTTTTCAGCATTTATTGTTGTCAAAATAATGGAGAGCCGCGAACCTAACCCTCATTTTCTCATAAGGCCTTTGCTTCTATTTTTGCCTATTCCAAATTCGCGGTGTTTTCAGGAATGTAACCCCGTGAATTTGGGGGTTCTACTGTATAATATGCACCCATGTTTTCATGAGTGAAATGTGAAAATTCTCTTAACACCCATGTTTAACACGTACCTAGTTTTTACTTTTTGTAAAAACAATGTTAATCAAACTTGATCATTAGCAGTATTGAGACAGTTCTCGTCTTGCCACCAAGAGAGATATGTGCAAGAGAGTTTGCGATATAAACATGGCTTTTAAAAGTATTGCCTCACAAACTTCATGGATGGTTCTGAAGACAACATTATATAGAATGGGGATTCCACTGAGGTAAATAGTGAGGATGAAGATGATGTTCTCAGTGACACCATGAGAGAAAAAACAGGATTGCTGATGAACTATTTGAAGACAGTGAGAAAGAATTTATAGGCTTTAGTGATGATGACAACTAGAAGTAATAAATGATTATTATTATTTTGGTTAAGAATTTTTAAATATTTGTAAGCAATGCTATTGTAATGCAATGACAAGCATGATTTATTAATAAAAATGTATCCAAAAATATCAGTTATTTACTGGCTGGAAAAAGTTGTATGAGTATGTTACCATATACTCTATGCACCCTAACTTTTGTGAATTTTTCTTCGAAAAAAATGTCTTGTGTACAGAAAATAATGGTATGTTGCTATTATTGAATTACGTTTATCTTCAGTAAGTTTAAATAAGATTTAAATTGTATTATGTCTATGTTCTTTAACCCTCTCACGAGCAAAGATGCCACACGTCTGCTGACTCCACAAGTCCGAAAAATTCCAAGATGTCCACCAATTTTGGAAAGCATTAAATAAAATAGTTATACATTCACAATTTAAAGATATTTATTTAGAAATAATGTTGTTTTTACAGACTCCAATGAATTACTGCTGGATATTTTCTTCCGTTTCTTCATCCACAAAAACATTTTTGGAATCAACTCCAGATATACATACTAATTTCATCATCCAAAATATTGCTAACATCAATATCTGACTTGCATTGTAAATTCTGCGAGGTTCTGCAGAGGAACTTGTTCCCAGGAAAAATTTGTCTTCTACGTCAATTCCTAAAAATTCACTACCTGAACTATAATTTACATCGTATTCAGAAGTAGAAGAGTTACCGTTGACCACTTGGGGTGGTTTTTATACAGAAAAAAATAGAAAACTTTGATTGAAAGTTGGGAAAGCAAATTCGTACACACACTTCAAAAAAGGATGCCAAACACACTAGTCTCGTGTTTCTATGGTATACTACGTCATTTCAATGAGGAAAAGTGAAGGTCACAGTTTTTGGAGGTAAATTTGAAAGCATATTTTTCGGTCAGTTGCAGGCGGTCGGTCAGTTTGAGGCAGGAAAATTATAGGCGGATTCAGGCCTGGTCATGAGAGGGTTAAATTGAAACTTTTTTCGTACAACCTTAGTTGATTTTAAAGCAACTTTTGCATAATAATGTAAACCAATCTCACATATCTATCTTTTTTTATTTTATTACAGAACTGCCAGTAGAAATATGTTACAGGAATATGAAATGTTTTATCGTGATGAAAAAGGTAATCATGTAAAAGACTTGCCAAAGTTCAATGTCCTTATTACAACGTTTGAAATAATCATAGCGGATTGCATGGAGCTCAGGGAGTTCACATGGAGGTTGTGTGTAATAGATGAAGCTCATCGCTTAAAGAACCGCAACTGTAAACTCCTGGAAGGCCTAAGGCTTCTAAATTTGGTGAGTTTTCAAAAAAAATTTAATTTTAAAATTAGAAATGACGGTTAGTGTGCATTTATTCTTAATTTATCTCATCAAAGTCATGTTCAAATTTTTGTATGTTGTGTAATTTAAATTTGCCTTATTTTTATTTAATTCTAATTGGAATGTTATATATCTAACACAGATATCCTTAGTTAATTTTTTAGTCTTAATGTAATGGGTACCTGCATTAATAGATTGTTAGCATTTAGGATTCTCAATTGACTTTTTCAAAGTTACACATGATTAGAGGTAACTTGTATGATACATGAAATTATTTGAATAATCCGTGTCTAAGTGTATCAGCACAGAAAATAAAATATTTTCTTTATTACTCTATTTTTTTAAATATTCAAATGTCCCTTGCCTAATGTTTTATCACAATCAGTTTTTACATATCTTTTCTATGGAAGAAGTTTTGTAAAGGAATCCTTTGTTGCATATTCTCATTTAGATGCACAATTTATATTTAGTCATCATAAAAATAAATTAAGCCTTGAAAAGTTAGGTTTTTCTATTAAAATTTGCAAACATTGCTAAATGCCTTCTGATATTACCTTATGCATTATCAGATTTTTTCCGAAATAAATAATCATTTAGTAAGGAACATATGACTTGTTATGCAGTCAATAATGGTTGTCGCTATAATATATATAGTAGATGTTCATGTGACATCTTCGTAGGCCATCCATACTTTTAAGTAGTTGCCAACAATCAAAGTTGTCACTGTACTTGCAGGAACATCGTGTGCTCTTATCTGGGACTCCTCTTCAAAATAACGTTAATGAGTTATTCTCTCTTCTCAACTTTCTTGAGCCAAGCCAGTTTGGTAGTTCAGAATCATTTTTGCAAGAATTTGGTGCACTTAAGTCGGAGACAGAGGTGCAGAAGTTACAAGTTTTACTTAAGCCAATGATGCTTCGGAGGCTCAAAGAAGATGTGGAGAAAACAATTGCCCCGAAAGAAGAAACGGTTATCGAGGTATGGAATCATCTCTTTTTGTACTATTGTTGTGATTCTTTAACTGCCCTTATTGCAGACAAATCTGATGTTAGTATGTAAACATTTCTCAGTTTGAAGTATATTTAGTTAAATCAAATATTTGAAATATTTATTTTTTGTCTTAATTCATTTCAATCAAAATTAATATGCAGTAAAATTCTTTTATCAGTTTCACAGAGATGCCAGATTAGATGCAATGCTGGTTGCAAGCCCGAATCTTGAATGTAGGCTACCTGTGTTATGTTTAGAAAAGATCGTTCCAGAATTATGCCTAGTTAACATAATCTTTAATACTTATTTAATGCTTATTATGTATTGCAGAGCCCTACAATTGTCATATAATAGCATAGCCTTGCAGTCTTCAGGAAAACCTATTTTGACAAAATGCCTTTCACTTCATATAGTGAAACCAATAATGAAAAACTTACTTGTCTATGCAAGCTAAATTTTGTGCTGAATTATTTAATGGTAAATGTCTTATGTTTTTTAAAGTTCACAACAAATGATTTAATTCAATTAAAATCGATATAAATTGTCGAATGCTTGGTTGTATTCTTGCCTGTTAAAGAAACTGCTGGAAAGAGGAAAAGTGAAATTGACGTAGGACTGCTTATTTGCAGTTTTGTTAAATAAGGGCAGTTGAAAGACTTTCTTTCCTTGGACAATATTTTATCTACTTATGTGTCTAATTCCTGAGGATATACCTTATTTTCTCACATAAAGCTGCACTTTTTTTTCTAAATTTTAATTAAAAAAAATAGGGTGGGGCTTATGTGCGATTACAAAGGAAAAACATTCTTAAAGTGAGATATTCTCACATTACGATCACATTTTCCACGTTTATGTCATTCTCAATTAGAAGTCGTAAGACATATACATTGTTATCTTATGTAACCTATTTTTATTGCCTGACTAGTCAAACAAGTTGTTAGCAGCCTTTTAGCTGTTGTTCTTGAGGAGTAAAACAGATACAGAGCTATGTGTGTTGCTTCTGCTGTGTTAGACATGCATCGCGATTTGCCTGTAAAAGTTTAAATATTTCAATAACGTAATTTTTTTAGCATTATTTCTTCTATTTTTACATCTTTGTGCCAAAAATGGTGCTTATATAAATATATTAGGATAAAAAAATTTTAATTATATAATATCATATGGTACTAAATACCGTATTTACCGCGCACCTTTTTTCCCAAAACGCCTGTGAAAAAAAGGGGGTGCACGTCTTACATGAATTCTTTTATTTGCCGTGCACCTTTTTTCCTAAAATGTCATGTCGGTAAACAAATATACGTTAAGCTAGCACCCATGCCGCATCTATTATTCTATTTCCAAATTTCGGTGTATTTAGTCATTTTCATTCATTGCATAAAAATTTTAAATGAGTTTATTAACGGGTGCTCCCCAAAGTCGACGAAGTCTTCTGCTGCAATCGTCATGGAGGCCACGGCGCATGCACGACCAGTTTGGGTTGGGTTGGGTTGGTGGGAGTTTTGTGCTCACGGCAGACGATGCCTACTATGTTCAGATACGGCATGCTTCCTTTATTCACTGATACGTCTATGAAAGTCATGGCCACCTTGGTGTTCATTGAATGATCACCGATCATAATTGTAGTTCGCCAAAAAAATGACCGCTACGGTAGCGATCAGTGACCATATGGCTGGAAAATTACATACAGCAGAGTGATCGGTGATTGCTCCTGGAGCGATTTCTGCCGAACGTGACCAATTTGATGACAAAAACAGTTAAGTGTTTAACAAAAGAGGTCTATCGAGGAGATTTCTGCTAGTACTGATATAAAGAGATCACCCAATAAATTCAACACATAGGAGTGTGAAGATGCTTAACTTGAGCGTAGCATTTTTTAGAAATAGGAATTGGTGATTTAAAAAAACCTTTTTCGGCTCAAATAAATTTTTTCCCCTATAGCCGGCCCAAAAACCGGGGTGCGCAGGATACACGGGGGCGCGGCTTACACGAGTAAATACCGTATATCTTGAAACTTCGTCGTATATAATGTAGAAAATCCTAACAATAACTGCAACAATGAGAATTATAAATCATTACATGTATTAAAAGACTGAATAAACAAAAATTAGAATGAGTCTATCATTATTATTACTGTTTACATTCGCATTTTCCACACACTGCAATGGCGTGCTCAGTGCGCCACGCGACCAGTTTCGTGAAATTCTTTGATGTGCATGCAATGAAATATGCGGTACGGAAATTTTCGATATATTTTCTTTATGCATAGTTTTCCTTTGTTTGCAGTGGCCGCATAATCTTACTCATTTAAAGCAGGCAGGGAAAAGAAGAGGTAACTCACAAATCTCTTGCATATGCACCTGGGCAAAGTCAGCTGAGAAAAATGAAAATCAACATTTTAATGCACTCATACTTCAATTATTCTACACCATAACTTTTCAATTGGACAGCAAATAAGAAAATTTCTGGAGCCTCTGATTGTAGACATATTTTTGAGTTCAAAATGCAGCTTATATTGAGGGAAGTTTTTTTTCCTATTTTCAATGTTGAAAAACCCTGAGTGCTGCATATATGCGGTGGTGGCTTATATCCGAGTAAATATGGTACTTAATTCAGTGACCTGTATTTATTATAAAAGTTATGTAAAATATGAAAATTTATAGTAATTCAAAGGCTGTCAAAAGTACATTTTCCTAAGAACTCCAAATGACCAAGACTGTGCCTGTGCTATATACAGTAGAATTCCATTTATCTGGCATCATGTAATACAGCACTGTCAGTGATCTTGCATACTTTGTTGTCAGATGACTCATAATTAGGGTTGCCGTCCCATATTTTTTACTTTTTTCCTCTATCCCGTATGAACTCTATACGGGATGCTTTTTTTCCCATATTTTAAATTATAATTTCTTATTTAACTAGCGCATTATATTACAAAAGAATGTTTAAAAATTTGATCCACAATAGTATGGATGGAAAAAAATACTCCTTTAAGCATCTATCAAACATATTAATACTGAAACTTCAGTTTATAGTCTAATTTTTAAGCAGTTGATTCACCTTTAAACGGTACCACCAATACTGAAGCTACTTCCATTGAATGATTGAATTAGAATAAAAATAAGTTGTCCTGTATTTCGCTGTCTAAAAGTTGCGGTTGACCTGTATTTCCATATTTAAAAGTTGGCAACCCCACTCATAATGTATTTATATTTCCAGGCCTATAAGACACTTTTTCTTTAAAAATACCTTTAAAATCGGTCTGCATCCTATAGGTCAGGGATGGCAAAATGATTTCTGAGTCGCATGCCAAGAAGGTAGTGTGAATAATCAGAATTTTTTTTCGCATGCCACAAGTTTACTCCTCTAAGAAACTTCATATTTTATACAGAAAATACAAGATTATGAGTGCCGAGTAAAATTGCTTGCATGTCATTTCTGGCACGCTTGCCACGTATTTGCCATTCCTGCTATTGTGGGGAACCTCTTGACCCACGGGCCATACGCAGCCCTCGAGAGCATTTTGTGTGGCCTATGAAGCGGTGATGAAAAAGTGATCTGCGTGAAATGCTCTCGGGGGCCATTGTTTTTCCAACCATACTATAGGTCAGTGATGGCGAACTTTCTGTTGCCTGCGTGCCAATATTACTGAATTTGTCGAATCTTTTCCGCCTCGCACGCCACAAAAAAGTTCTTGGTTTTTTTGCATGCCAGTTAATTAAATTCGTGATTAGGACATAAGAGATTGAAATTTGTAACAATATAATGTTTACAATAGTTAAATAAATTACACAAATGTCTTTGCATCACTAAATCAGTACGATAAATGCTTTGATTGGTTTTCTCCTTTCGTTGGCATGCCAACCAAAATCGTCTTGCGTGCCATAGGTTCGCCATCACTGCTATAGGTCATAGGTACCACGGTCTCCTAAAGACTGTATTAGTAGTGCAAATATATGATGATACAATTTTTACCAGGAAATTGGTAATATATATCTATTAGATCAGGGGTCGGCAACCTATGGCCTATGGGCCACATGTGGCCCCTGAGAGCGTTTTATGTGGCCTACAAAGTCATGATGAAAAAGTGATTGGTATAATTTAATACAATCAATTCCATATTTTTTCAGTGAATTATGGTCTCAAAACTTCTTTTGATGGAGTTTTAATGCTATTAAACTAATTGGAATTGATTTTCACTAATATGAGACCACAAAATCTGTAGGTAAATTTAAATTTAAATGTTCATCCGGCCTGCCGGAACTCTTGTGATTTCCAATGCGGCTCTCTGTAGCATTTACAACAACGAATGTGGCCCGCCATATAGAAAAGGTTGCCGACCCCTGTATTAGATAACTGTAAATGTAGTATCCACTGTTCTGCACTGCGAGCTAATTGTATAATGTGTTTACACCTGCAATTGTTTTTGTCATTTTTTACAATTAAGTGCTCTGTAAAATGTTTTAATTCTTTTTATAATGGCGTCAAATAATAGCCCTTCAAACAGCCAGAAAATGAAGAGGAAGTGAATTTTATTAATGTTATCACAAAAAGTCATTATTTATAACAAGTTAGGTTGTGGTGTTAGTCACAATGCTGTCAGAATTTAGCATTGGGTCTTTTGTAATATAATAAAACCTCACATAGCATGAATTCACAATTTTGCTAAGATGTAGTATACATTTCCCTACCAAACCTCAGAAGATGCGGTGGTTTGTCTTACTAAGGCATGGTTTGACGAGTCAAAGCCAAAGTTAATCTTTAAATTTCTCGTAAACTGCGAATGATAAAAACTTCAAATTAAGATGTTTTAAAGAAATAATACTGACAAATTGGTTAATGTAATTATTTTACTTTATAAAAATGTAACATCGAGATTTGTATGTGTGCTTCTCATATTGTGCTGTTATGGCAGAACTCAACCGTGTGCCGTGATAAAGCCCTTGATGTGCTGTGGTATATTTTACATTATAAGCAAGGGAAGGTATTACTGCATTTTATTATCCTCCAGATATGACCACAGAAAATACATTTTTAATAAGCAATACTTCATGACCGAATTTGTTACACTGTTTCAGTTACTTCTTTGAGAAAGTAAGTCACACAGAACAGTTTCAGGTAATGCAATCTCCACAATTTTGTATGTAACTGTGATGTTTGAAATGAAAAATTATCCAGTTTTTCTACTCTATATAATTCACTCACCTTTTTCTCAGAATTTCATGGCCAAAACTATGGATGCGTGAAATAAATTATTATATTATTTTTTCTTAACTCCAAATCAAGAAATAAGGTTGCATGAATTACGTGATGGCATGGATTATGGGAGTAACATGGTATTATTTTATGTATTTAAATACAGGTCAAAAAATTATTCTAAAAAAATATAGAAAATATGAGAACCAAGAACCTAACTCCCTAGTTCCTATTAAGAGGCTACCGGAGAGACGAAAAATTCGAGTGCTGACCGTGGCGCTACGGGCATTCACGGCTTCTGTCAGAACTATGTACGTTCGGGATTCACGAATACCCATCCCCCTCCCCAAGTTACCCAAGGATCACGCCTCGACCATTTCTCGACCGAGATATGTTTACATATCTCCAGTAAGGCTTGGCTCAGCTTTTTTCACTTTCCTTTTGCAACGTGAGATGAGCAGGGGCGGACGGGCGAATCCTGGCAGTCAGTGCCCAATGCCGTCTTTATATTTCTGACAGACAGATGGTGGTTTTCAATATAATAATATGCCCTTAAAATTGTAAACAAATATGTAGCGTTTATACATTTGACTAATAAACTTTACTCGGGCGATTAATAAAATGAACAGAAATACCGTTTATGAAAAAGAGTACCAAGTCGATTACCTAGTATTATAAACTATAATTATACGAGTGAAGAAAATTAGTAATGAAAAATATTTTTGAAATAAAGGAAACATTGTTTACATAAAAAACGAAAACCTTAGATGTATTAATTCCTAACAAGATTTTACACCATCAAGACGTATTTTTTTCGCTGCGGATATTCTATTTATATTTTAAGTTTTGATAAACTTTTTTAAATTGTCTGTGTTAAATAATATTATATACGAAAATTATAGTATCACAGTAACAGAAACTATACTTCAAAATAACAAAAAATCTAATTGTTTCTATCCTTCCCTTGCTCTTAATAAAGGTACTTTACATTCACTTAGCTACAGCTTTTTCTCTTTGCGATTCATGAAATTTCATTCACAGAATACGACAGAGGGAAACATTGTTCGTGTACTTAAATGTATGTAAGATTTATAACAGGCAATTAAGAAATTAAGTTCGCATACTCGCATACATTTGCAGATTTTTGAACAAGTTCGGCGGGAAATGTCCCTTCGATCTATTACACCACTGGAAATGGAAATTATCTTTTTCCAACGGATATAACTTATTTCTATTTATTACTTAGACTCACATATGCAGTTAACTGTTGGCCCTTTTTCTTTTCTTTCCTTGAGTCTCACGAGTCACGGCTTGAATACACGTTTTTTGGAGAGGCATCGATCGTGTACGACGAGGGTCCACTAATTCGGGCAGAATACACTGGAGGTAAAAGTTACTCAGTTTTTTCTCCATTCTTTTCTTCCAGAATTCGTCGTCTCTTGCAATTCTTTCAAATTTCAAAAAAGGCTCCTTTTGTGTCCATACTGCAAAAAAGCAATACTTCCTCCTGGTGACGTGCAATTGTCCCTGCACCTACGAATTCCCAAGAATGATTTTGTGTATATGATTCTTTCCATTGAACCGGTATGCATATCACGAAAATTGTATACAAGAAACAAAAGAAAAATAATTTTTTACCTGAAAATAGTAGTTGTGGTTCTCGTTAATTCGTCCATTTACTGACCAAGCCGTTACCTTCCTTGCTTCAACTGCTTCATCTGGACTCATATGTCTGGCAGAATACGGGCATTTAATTTCTACAATTCCGTCATTCCCGATTATCCCGTCTGGTGAAGCTCCCAAGAACGGAAGATCAGGATCAACAAAAAAGCCGCACTTGGAAATTTCGACTCCTAGCTGTTCACTAAGTTGGCAAAGCGCTGTTGTCTCCAATTTTGAGCCATATTCCATCGCCGTATTTGTAAAAGTTTTGTACAAAAGGCGATCGATAAGCTTGGAAGAACACGTTGAAGGTCGGAGGTGACAAACTTGTCCGAAGTTGGACGCTGTCAATCTCTTCCTCCTTTCTTCAGTCCATATAATATTTTGCTCCTGGTCTTGTGTGGACCTCTCCAGAAGCTTCCTTTGTTCAGGAGACAATTCCAGCCTCATCAAATATTCATCAGCTTCCTGAGCATAGTCTGATTTGCTGATATCTGGCTTTGAAGAGAATGGTCCATAATCTTCATCTTGCTTACTCCGGCCAAGAAGATGAGGGAGCAGCTTTCTTGGCTTGCACCTATCCAATTCTCTTCTGTCTAGGTTTTTCGCCAGTCTTTTTTGTCGCCGAGCTTCCATTTGCTTGGTGAACTTCCCAGGGCTTGAGGAACAAAAACGCTTGTGGATTTTGGTGTGCAGGAGCTTTGTGTTGTGGGATATAACGGCTGTCATTGCTCTAGCCTGGTATGAACCCTTCAAACAATAATTTACCCTTTTACCCCCAACTAATTTTGCCACTATTGAATTAAAATGTTCCGCACAGTTGCTGTTTAGGTTTTGAATCAGACTCCTAGTGTGCCTGGCAAGGGTTACAGATATAACTTCTTCCGCCTTCTGGAATAATCCTACGCTCAACAATTTAGGAACAAGATTATCCTCCCCTTCTTTGGAGCCAACACAAAAGTACTTGTCACACTGTGCGTGGTCACCGAAAATATGCCGTGGAACATTCAGTATGTCTTTACGGAGGGATGATATTCGGTCGGAGAGAGAACCGTTTTCTTTTTTTCTATGTAGGATCGCTTTATTAATGGACCCCCGGATCCTTAGAATATTCCCTCCAATTTTCCTACGTAATTCAAGAGGCCCACTCGTGCTGCTCGAAGCAAGATCACGCAATTTCTTGCAGAAATTCCTCAACAAGTGATTCTTGCACTCAATTTTTTCTATTGGGGTATTCCTATATGGGCGTGCTTTCAAAATCCCCGAATAGACACTGCTGTCTCCATCAGCAATCAATTTATTGTAGCGCACTCCATACATTTCCTCGCTCTTCTTAAAATCTTCAACAATAATGGAAGCCTCCATACTGCTGGAGCTTTTAGTACTCTCCCAATTTTTGAAGCATGCATGAGGCTTCGAGTCCTCTCCCTTATTTGCGTATCTTGCACACACAGTGCAATATTTATTGCGAATACCGATGAACAGAACTTTTTTTGTTCGATACCCAACAATAGCTGCCTGAGGAAGAAAGGAATGCATGCATCAAATAATTCATGAAATGTGAATATCCTTAAATTATTAAACGTCCTTCTATAACATAAGCAACGAAATAAAAATGCATATACTTATATACTTTTGTGATTCTATATTTTAAGGAAATTGTATAAATTGTGACAAATTAACCATAGAGAACACCGTGATTATGAATGTTGGGCGTGCTACGTTCGGCTGGCGTGCGTTCTATGATATATGCCATCCCGGGGACTGACATTCAAAAATAGGAAAAAACACATAGCTTACTAATCAAAAAATTTATATTTTACGCGATCGGTATCAGTTTCAGCAGGTTAATGAGACTTCCGCTTCTGACCGATTTCTTCCGAATGATAGAAAGAAATATTCTATGTTGAGGTATTCAAAAAACTCCTAACGAAATAACCCTCTGTAATTACCCCAAAAATAGGAAATCCAGAATTAAAAAACTAATTGTGACAAGATACATTCTACTTACAAGTCCAGAAAATGAGTTGTATTTAGTTCTGTACGATCTTTTTGCCCAGCTGCCATCAGCAACTACAGGAATGAGAGGGACTCCATCATCATCAATATCTCCCATTTCCACAGCAAGTCGCGCTTCCTCTTTCGCCGCGTTTTCCATCTCAACTACAGCGGCGGACAGTAAAATGTTTGCCAACCTCTGCTCGTATCGAATGTAAGTTTTGGAAGATATTGAGGGAATATTCATCGCTCCAAAAACTTCTTCCAGCTGAGAATGACCACCACCAGTGCTCAGAAATCCGGAGACAGATGCAGTATTTATGCCGAGCTTCGACGGTTCTTTCTTTTTATCGGTCCATATATGTCCTTTGAATTGGCACATCTTACATTCAAAAGTGAGACAACTTCGAAGACCTTCCATTTTCTCGCCCGTTACTATCATGTCCACCAATCTGCAACCAAATGGTCCATGGTTTTCCAATGTCTGTAGTTGCTGCAAAAAATATTGTAGGTCCACGACCCTTCGTCCTGTGAGATAGTATACTGTAGAGGAAGCTTCTTTGAATGAGCATTCTAATGAGTACGATCCACTCAATGATGGAGAGGATGGAGTCTTCTGGTTGTTTTCTGGAGTCGTCATTTCTATGTTCTCAAGAGGTGTTACGCACGATGTTAAAGTTTCCGAAACTGACTCATTTCTCGACGCACCCTGAGATTTGCGCCACAATCGTAGTCGATCACCACCACGGTTTTTTCTTCTTTTATCGGAATGCCTTAGTTCGTGCTTGCGATCCATAATGCTTGTGAGGGAGGCAAAAACAACGTAGAAAAGGCTAAATACCTAACTAACAAGAACCTAAAAAAACAGCAAAAAGGTAGAAATTATGACCACAAAACGAAACAATAAGTAAACGTTGAATATATTATAGAATTTCTCGACTGCAGACAACCTACTCGCAGCACTACAGCAGAAATACTGGCCTGGTCTTATCGAGGCAGCTCTGGCGGTTAGTCGATTCTTTCCTAAGTTAAAGAGCTTCATTGGACGTAAACAGATATTTTGTTTACGTTTCATTCTTAGTCATATGGAAGAGGGCCATCTGGAGAATAGATCTCCTCTCTCCTTCCTGGAGACGGTCAAAAGGAAATTCCTCCCCGTCTCATAGTAGGGACAAGCCGGTCCGTTCAGATGACGTCAGAACTACGGTGGCGCGATCAGTCTCCAGATCCGTGAACTATTAGAAGCTAAAACGAAGTTATTAACAACTTCTACTGATTTCTTTGTCAAAAATTATGCTACATTAACAATTTAAGAATAATTTAAAAGAGAAAAATATGACCTTTCCGGCGTGCGAGCGATATTTTTCATTTTTGTTTTCCATTAAAAGATATTTAACAATTTAGAAGCATTCGAAAAAAAAAACAACAACAATTCAAAAAAGTGAGACACGTCCCGGATTTATATTGTTTTAGACATTCTATATCCAAAATTTTAGCCCTTTACGTTGAGCGGATTCCGAGAAATCAGTCGACGAAAATTCGGGTCGAAAACCCTCTCTCCGGTAGCCTCTTAACTTAATACTTCATGTAATGCAATTTCACAAGACGTGGTGATTTCAAGGAACACAACTACCGTGCTATGTGAGGTTTTACTGTACTAGTAATCACAGTATATTACTGTATATACCCACGTATAACACGTTCTTTTTTCCCTAAAAATTTTGGCTAAAAAGTAGGGTCTTATACGAGGGTATATGTTTACCAGGGTATTTATTATAATGGACAGACGTTAGAAAATGTCATCGATTTTACGTCCGCTCGATCTTGGGATGTTATTAATAATTCTGAGTGTATTGTCATGCATTTTCTCAGTAATAACTTGAACGATAAAGTAACATAATGAACAAAAGCGCCAAATTTATTAAATAATTATACTTGATGTACAATACAAGATATTTCAAATAAATTAAAAACAATAAAGAACATTATTAAACATCGCAAAATCCAAGAAATTCTTGATCACTGCCTCATTCATCAGCGATGTTATCGGTATCATCTTCCATGGAAGGTAGCGTTACATTTTCCATTGCGTAATTCCACATTATAATTTCCTCGCGATTACATTTACGTTGGTGGCTAACGCACAAATAATAGAGTTGGCTATATTAAATAGCAGCGCCAGTCGACCTCCACCGATGGGTCCGAAGTGCAGTTGAACTGCAACTATGTATTCTGTTTTGACTGATATTTAAAACTGTTGCCTTCACACTGGGAAACCCTTAAACTGTGTAACAGCTCTTTTCTTAAATGGCAGATTTTTATGACTGACTTGAGTGAAGTGCTGTGTTACTTATTGTTAGTATGAACTGAAGTATGTATAGTTTCATTAATTTACTTATCTCAATGATATTGACAGTATAACGAATAATTTTACCGTTGAATGATAGGCATGTGACAGAAATTGAATTCTAGAAACATATGCATGCTATGTGCGGGTACATAAAAAAATCACAGAATATGGTGCCAAAAACCTCCCTGCATGTTATATGCAGTGTGTTTTATATGTGGGTACAGAGCCGTAGTGAGGGCAGGGCAACTGGGCACGTGCCCAGGGGGTGCCAAATAGAAGTCTTATCATACACTTTATAAAATGTGGTTACAGTTTTGTTTTTTTGATCTCTTTGAAACTTATAACGTCCAACCTGAGGTTCAGCTGAAGGGCCATGACTGTACCAAGTCATAGGTGAATGTGTGAAAACTTAATTGGCGGATTTTAGGCTGCCTCTACTGTTTACGCTCTGAATGTAATTTCTTTTATTTACCCTCGTCCCCAAAAATGTGTGCGTCCTATTGCATTGCATTAGCCGAGCAGAATTTTCACCCAAGTTGTCGATAAAAAAGAAATTATTGAGGAGGCCTTTATTGATTTTATTGCTGTCAAATCGAAAAAGAGAGACAAAATCATGTCAGTAATAATCCAAAAGTTGGAACAGGATAGACAAGATTTACAAAATATGAGAGCTCAATCGTTTGAAAATGCTCCTAATATTACCGGTAAATTAAACGATTACAAACAACCTTTTTGCACGTTTCATACCACGTACAGAGAATTCGCTTAATTTAGCTAATTATCATTCAACTGAAAAAACTAACCGTCAAATTAGGGAATTTTTTGCAAAGGTATAGAAACTGTTCCTCTATTTCCCTGGTTCCACATCGAGATGGGTTGTACTAATAAAGGTCCTAAAGGTGACGGAAAAACATGGCACAACACGATGGTCATCAAGAGAAAATTATGTGAATTCATTGGGGTTATAATTGAAGGAAGTTTATATGGTGATAATAAAATTAAAGAATGAATGAATGAAAAAGGAATACCTGATGTGCTCTCGAAAATAAGAAAAACAATAAGGAAATTTCATGACATAATGGAAACTGAAGCATCCTCAATACCTGGAACAACAGAAAATTTTAAGTTGTGCTTTATATAATATGACCGAAGACAAAATGATAAATTCCTGTGAAAATGCTGTTAGTAGGTAATAAAAACAATGTGGATGAACGCGAGTTAATCGAATAAGTTTTCAGTTTGAAACACCACCAGCCTTTGAAAAAAGTGTAAAAATTACACAGAAAGAAATATTGGAATTTATTCCTAGTATGGAAAATTTTCTGATAATTTTCTTGAGATTTGTCATATCAATTTCAACTGGAGAGCGTTCTTTTAGTAAATTGAAATTGATCAAAAATTACATACGGTCATTAATGAACTAAGAAAGACTTTTTGGTCTAGCCATCTATTGAATAAACTGTTAAAAATAATGTTTGCCGCAAGTGAAGCCTCAAAAATAACTCTTAAAAGAAATGATTGTTTATTTCAGTTAAATACCTCTTTAAAAATATGCACATCACTTTATTAGATCATTTTAGGACGCCAAAACATCCTCTGCCCAGGGCGTCAAAAGTGGTCACTACGGCCCTGTGTGGGTATATACAGTATTTACGTTTTGTTTATTTATGTATCAGTAAATAAGCATTGAAATAAAGAGTTGTTTTTAATTAACATTTATTGAAGTTTTCTTGTATTAACAGCTAATAATGTAATGTAATAAATGTAAAAGTATAAAAAACTTGTGCTGTTTAGACCTCATTCAAGGACAATTATTTCCAAACAACATAGATGTATGCCTGCAACTGGCACATCATCTAATCCAGTATCTTTATTGTCTTAAATATGCCAGATAAAAGGAATTTTACTATACATACAAATAAGGCTGGGTGCATGTATGCACCTTTTATATTGCATCTACAAATAATTTTTATTTTCAGGTGGAGTTGACCAATATTCAAAAGAAGTATTACCGTGCCATTCTTGAAAGGAATTTTTCTTTCCTTTCCAAAGGAACTACTACAGCAAATGTGCCCAATCTGATGAATACCATGATGGAACTGAGAAAGTGTTGTATTCATCCATACCTTCTTAATGGTAATTCCTGGAAAAATAACTGTACATAAGCTCACATTTTATAAAAATCATACTAATTTAATTAATGTTAAATTTATTAATCTATATCTATAATAGCCGGATGTCCGTCCGTCCCACCTTGTATCTCAAAAGCCATTCGTCGTAGAGATATGCAGTAAACTGCGTTTTGTTTCTACAAGCTAGGAAGGCCTCTATAAACTATTCTCATTTTCATAAAGTCCCGGGTTCGAATCCAGGAGACTTATATTTCCCCATAAGTTGACATGGGATTTTCGATTTTTCAGAGTGCAAGGTTTTTTTCCTTCATTCATTACAACACGTGAATATAAACTGATTTTCTTTGCTTTTGCTTTATTCGACAGCTAAAACTCTATACTACCTTATTCTTGCGATGTTTACATGTTACACGGTCGAATCATTCAGAAATACGCAATTTATTTTGAAATGTTACGGATATTTCGTACTGTTTCCGGATGTTGTCAAGGCGACCATCATTGTTGCCTCCGATTCAATTAATGCCAATTAAACCTTCAAATAGATTAAAGAATAGCATTATTCACTTCGCACTTTGCTTAAGCATCAAAATTATGTTGCTATGTATGTCAACATTTATACATAGCAACATAAATATTTACGGATAAATATTCAGTTAACTGCGTATGGGAAGCGTTTCTAACGATTCAATCAAAGCAGTTGAATCTTCCTATCATCGTTTGAATGCTGGAATCTTATCTCTTTATAAGTAGAACCATTATACATCCATAATGTTTATTAACGCAAATAGGCACACGCATAAATTTAAAATTAAATAAGAATACGGACACACGTTATTCTTTTAAACACATTACATGGTTATATTCTCTTCATTGATAATCTACATAAATGATTGCATTGATTGCTATATAAAAAAAGGACATATATTTGAATAAAAAGAAAAACATAAAAGTTCGCGATCATTTACTGTGTAAGGAAATGCATTTTTAGAATTAAACGTGAATTATCGAGATCAACTTATTTTACATACTTCATCATTTTTTATAAATCAATTTTAAAATTAACCACACAATCTTAGCACAGGATCAGCTAGTATGTTATAATATCATAGAAAGATGTCGTATTGTTCTAAGGTTATTTTCTCTCCATACAAATACGAAGAATTCTCTTGAAGCAATGTACATGATTATAATTTTCTGATATAGTAAAATGAATACTCCACTTTAAGCATAAAATAAAGCTTCTATGGAGATGTTTCATAAATGATACCTGTAAACATTATCATCAACTACACCACACCAAGCATGATCCTTATCTTTTATTTGAATGTTTAGTACATGTTCCTTATTTGTTATTTGAATGTTTAGTACATTGGTTCTTGACCATGTAGACATGACAATCTCGAATGATGAAAGAGTTATTAAGGAATGACGTGAATATTTGATCAATTCACTATATCTTATTTTGGGTTAGAAAAATAAATAAAACCAGGTGAGTATGCATTCTTGTTTCTTTAAATATGAAAATTTTCATCAGTGTGATGTGGGAAGCTAATTTAAGGGTGACCTGAATAAAATTAAAAAAATATTGAAGGCCCCAAAGTAATTCACGAATGGCGAGACCTGCATGTCAGTTCTTGCTGAGATGCTTGCCATTGTGTTTATAACCATCAGAATCACTGTCAATAAGCGATTCTTCTTCTGGTTATACATTTGGAATTTTATGTTAAATAAAATCAATAACATAAATTAAAATTTTGAAAATGAAAATTTGAATTTTTATAGCAGATAAGTACAAATCCCCCTCCTAAGAAAATTGCACCGAGTATTTCAAAGTCTTGAAATTTAATCCCAAAAGTTTGAAGCCAGATATAGCAAACAAAATGTAAGATTTGAATTTATCCTGTTTTTGCATTTTCAATTATGTCTTTCCCTTACATAAGCTCAGTCAGTTGAGAACATACTTTGCAGATTTTTTGCAGCAATTTTTAAATCACTTTCGTGGGTAAGTTTAGAGTCTAAAATGTTATTTATTCCATCCTGCTTCAGTTCTATAAATAAAATACTAGCAGGTCAACCTCTTCTTCACCTGTAATGTATATCACTATTTTTACTTTTAATTTATTGTTTGGAATAATCATCCTCTTTTATATTAATTACTTAATCACCACTGATCAAATCACAAAAGTTTACTGAAAATTAGACCACTTACACATATTTTTTATGTTATAGCTAGTGTAATGCCCATTGAAATATCAACAGAAGAATTATAGATAGATAGATAATTATTATTTTCATTTAAAATAATTAATATCACACTTTTACATATGAAATATTTTGTCATATACAACATTTCTAGTGAATATTCTGTTGTTGACTGGCTATCTTAAGCTAAACTTAAAATAGTTGCCTCTTTCCCTCTCTCTCTCACTCCCTCCCTCCCCCTCTCTCTTCTCCCTCTTTTTCTCCCTCCCCCCTCTACTTCCCTCTCTCTTCCTCCCTCTCGCTCCCCCCTCTACCTCTCTCTCCCCTCTACCTCTCTCTCCCCCTCTACCTCTCTCTCCCCCTCTACCTCTCTCTCCCCCTCTACCTCTCTCCCCCCTCTCTCTTGTATTAAAAGCATTCAAAGCACGTTTATACCCATAAGGATTGAATTAACAATATGATATCAAGGTCTAACAATGGAATTGGTAGGCAAGGCAACATCCTGTTAAAATGACAAGATTTCCACAAAATATGTAAAATAAACATTTAACATGAGCGGTTTTGAACTGTAGGCGGAAAAAGATGAACAGAATAAGAAACGTTATTTTTTCTTCAAAGTGGTTCAGATCCGAAGATTGTAGGTTAATTCCTTCTAATTTTAATCTAAAAAAGAATGAAAGCCTGCACGTCATAAAGCTGATTTTACGTGTTACCTTACAGAAAATGGAAATTTCTTCCTTGGAGTCGAACCCAGGACTTTTTTCAAGATTTATTTTTGTCATTACCTTAAAATTTGTTAATCGAGCATTCCTGCCAAATGTTGAGATTCTGTCTCGATTCTTTCTCAAGTTAATACCATAATTTGCTACCAATTATGGAATAGTGTGACCAACAGACCTGGGCTATTATATTATAAAATATTTTCTTAGTTGGATGGCCATTTTTCTACTTTTGTTTGAAAATCTTTTCCTAAAGACTGCATTATTCCACTCTGTCAGGTTGTTCATCTTTGATCTATTTCCTTTGACAACAAATGTAGTGTAGCCTATTTCTTTTTTAAGATTGTTAATTTTTGTTAATTTTCTATACAATTTGTCATTTTCTCATATTTATGTTCTGAAGCTCTTTTATGAAATACCGTTTCAATAAGAGCATTATTTGAATGTCAAGTATCTGTATAGTTTTCTTACATTTATTATCCTGTAAGCAGGATGAGGTATTGCATCAAAGAATGTTTGTAAGTTTAATTGTTTATTTTAGGTGCTGAAGAACAGATACAGCTGGAATATAGACAAGCCCATGGAGAGGACCCTGATGCTTACTTCAAGGCCTTGATACATTCGTCTGGAAAGATGGTGCTCATTGACAAACTTTTACCTAAGTTGAAGGATAATGGACATCGAGTACTTGTCTTTAGTCAAATGGTTCGCTGTTTGGACATTCTTGAAGATTACCTAGTGTACCGAAAGTGAGTGGTCTGAATTGCAATACTATCCATATTCTACTGATTTACTCCTGCCTATTAGTTTTTTACTCATTTTTTGGTGAATGGTATTTTAAAAATCATTGATGTATAGTAATTTTTATTTTATATTAAGCTTAAATGTTCAGCTTATGGTCATGCTGTAGCATACCTATTTGCCCAAATATAACGCACCCCAATTTTCCAAAGTCATCTTCAAGAAAAACCATTAATAGAAAGTGTGTGAACATAATTTGCATAGATTTTTGTGAAAGTATTTTAGGAAAAAAGTGCACATTTTATTCAGGCAAATGCAGTATCTTAACAGCCAACAGACTTCCGATCCAACATTTTAATTAAATGTTTCCGTAAGAGGATTTTTTTTGCTTATTTTGCATAGGTCTTCAGATCTTAATCTATGATGTGTTCACTTAAAAGATAACTATACATATGCATTTGTCATTTCAGTAGTTTAGGGTAGAAATTGATGCATTTATATCAAGTCATCAAATAAACAGGTTGATCCAGAAACCTGTATGAATTTAATATGGAATTTTCCTTTTATGGAGTAAATGACAAATGAAAAGTGATTTTGCCTTCAGATGAAGAGGGAGGTTGAAAAAAATTGAATGGGGATGAAAGGAGTGGCTGAGAGAGAATCAATGCAAGCTCAGTTTTTCTAGCACTATTTGTTGCAGGAAATGCTGTTTTTCTTTCTCACGTAACAATAAATCAGAAAGTATAGTTGACTTGTTAAATCATTCCCCTTGTACATAAAATTGTGACAACAAAATTAATAGGCATTAATATAATGTACATTCAAATGTATATATGAAATTTTAAAGAAAAAGCCTGACCTTTTGAATAATAAATGATGAGGAATGTTGGAAAGCCCATACTGCGAACTTAGCAGTTCAAGAGAAATAAAGCATGGGACATGCTCACATGGAGGATGAATTTTGGACATGACTCCCAAAAATATAAATTTTGACCATGTTTGTAAAAATATTAAAAGGACATCTGGCAATCAGTACTTATTTTTCAGTGTAGGAAAACCTTTTTGCATGTTGGAGGAGGTCGGCATATCTTGCAGCACAGAAGACAATACAGGCACACTCTGAGTTGCGTAAGGAATGCATTCCAGCACCTGTTCCATAACTCGAAATATGCGTAAGTCGAAAATTACTACGGATAGTATACAGTACAGTATAGGGACTTAGATTCAATAACTTGATTTGACATCGATTTTTCCTCGAATTTCTTAACCATTACATTACTTTGCTAATTTACTATAAAAAACTGTCATAACTTCAATTATTGTCTATAATGATTTTTTTACTGGCATTTACTCTTATTCTGTTATAACACTCACAGCATAGTCTCAATTCGTCTCTTCATTGCTCTCTTACAAAAGTAAAGTCTTTTTACGAGTTGGTCTGCTTAAGGTATTGGGTGTTTCTGGTCAACAACGCCATACCAAGAGCACGTGAGATGTACAAAAGCAACTGGCCATTTTCATAACTCTTCACAGTATCCATTTTTTCTTTTACATCACTTCTTAGCAACACTATCACTTTTACTCTCACTTCAACACTTATCAGCCATGATTCTAAGGGCAACACTTAACATTAATTTGTGCAAAAGTAAAACACGTGTTACGAGATCAAGCAAATTTGGTAGAACACACTGAGAATATCGCATTACAACCCATGCTTTGTGTTCCTCTTCCATTCTCCTAAGTAGTTCCCGCTGGCTTATGCAAACCGCTAACATAAACTTTCTGCGTAACAAAACATTTTTTAGTGATTTATGGGGCTGATTACTCGAGTATGGGTTAACATAAGTCGGGCTTACATAACTCGAGGTGTGCCTGTAGTTGTATAACTTTATTATTTTTTACTTCTTGTTGGCTTTGTATGTTATCAACATTATATATGTGCTGGAAAACACCTTTATACAGAGGATATACATGGACAAATGTTGGCATTATAGCCAGTGTGAGGGCATCAGTTATTCAAATATATATCTCACTTTATTTTTACCATTGAACGCATATTGCTACCATACTGGAATATAGTGTTCTGAGCAACATGGGAATATTTTTATTGAAACTGCAAGAAATTGTTGTTTTCCAATGAGGCTTTTAATTTCATTGAAACTCGTCTGTAAATTCTGATAGAAATGGCATTGCATTAAGTATCTGTTGAATTTTGTAATATAGGTTTTGAGGGAATGCTTAGTTTCTAGGTATATAATGAGCAATACTTAAAATATAATTGAAAAATCGGTGATAATCATATTGATTGGGGAATTTAAAAAAGTTAAATCAGTATGAAATGTAATGATACCATAAATGTCAAGCATTTAAAAAATGAGGGAATAGTTTTATATTTTCACTTAATGAATTGAAATCAGTTAATTAATTGAAATTAATCTTTCTGTTCTTAAGTTGCATAGCATGTTTTTGAATGTTATACACTAATAAAATTACTTCATGACTTGGTGGACTCGATATTAATTCTCTAATGCTATGCTGCTTTTATAAAAACAAAACAGCTTTTAAATTTATTTTGAAATTTTTAGTATAATATATGCTACTTAAAATTGTATTACTGTTTATCATGAATTATTTTAATTGCTGTTCATGTAAAATTACAAATAAAGATCTTATTTTTCATTGAATCATTTTCCTCAAATGAGTGACCTGCATCATAAATTTGCTTACTACATCATAGTTGAAGTTGTCATTATTTCTTAAGGGTTATTTTGTATATGGTAATTGGTGAACTGTTAAAAGTAAATGATCGAAGGTGCAGTTTTATATCAAATATAAATTTTTCAACCTTTAGGTATCCCTTCGAACGTATTGATGGTCGAATAAGGGGGAACCTACGGCAGGCTGCTATTGATCGTTTCTGCAAGCCGGATTCTGATCGTTTTGTCTTTCTCCTCTGTACCAAAGCAGGAGGATTGGGCATCAATTTGACTGCTGCTGATACTGTAAGGAAAATTCTAAACAGAATCGGAAGTTGGTGGTGCCTCAGCAATGTCTCTTTTTATCCTACATGTTTCTTGCTATGATTGATTTGTGTGTAAGCAAATACCTCATTGTTTGCTACTTAAGCACCTTTTTTTAACATGAGACTTTAATGAGGACATTTTGTACCAACTTGTGTTATAAATGAATTGGAATATATTCTATGCATAAATTTTAAATACCTTCTGAATTTATGAGACTCATTGAGGTACTTTGACATAGCAGTGTTTTTAGAACTTGAGACTATTTTTGCTTGAATTGAAACATTTTAGCAAAGTTTCTTAAATTTGTTGCATTCATTATTATTCACAAGGATGACATAAAACCATGGATCCCATCAATTATATTTATAGTCATTAATGTAGGCCAACTGTGGCAAGTATTTAGATGTTGATATACATTGAAATATTATTATTTCAATAACATTGAAATATGGATTAATTTGAAGTTAGAATCGCTCCCTGACTAACAACATTTTAGTGTTATGTATATATGTTTTTAGTATGGATAATTTGAATTTCTATTTATCAAGGGATTTTTGCTCTGGTTTTCTCAGAAAGAAGACTTAGAAATCCTTGTCAGATTTAACCTACTTTTTAGTTATCACTTAGGCTGTAATGTTTTTAGCTTATTTTATTTTATAAACACATTTGTGTTTTTGCTGTCTGTACGTCTGTGCAATCGATTAAATCAAAATAGCAGGTAAATGGCAAGAGAGAGAATACTGAAATTTGCAGGTTGTATGTGATTTACGATGCCATTTATTATTTTGACAATTGTTTCGAAGAAATGAGTGAGTGGCATGGGGTACCTTCAAAATTTTAAAATTAAGATTCTGAGCAAATAGTTATAGGTAGAACGTTAAAGGTTTCTCACAAGTTTATAAAGAACCTGGTTTATAATTCTAAATAAACATCAATAAATAAAACGTGCTTTTTCATATTGCATCAGCAAATTAAGCTCTCATTTTTTATTTTGTTTAGTTTAGTGGCTCACAAACTTTAGCACCCTTTCAACGACAAGAGAAAAGAGAATTGTGATGCCCTAGCCTTGAAAAAAGGTTTCATATACCGTATTTAATCGATTGTAAGCTGACATCAATTGTAAGCCGACCCCCACTTTACACAAGGGCACGTGAGGAAAATTCCATGTCAGGTGTACACTGGATGTGTCCTGGTTTTCCGGGATTTGTTGCGAAATAATACCTACAAGTATGAATGCCCCGGTTTTTTCAATTCGTAATTAAATAAAAAAGGTATCAACTAAAATTACAACACAAATTACATTTCGTGGTTTAGGTTCTTTAGGCTTGTTTGGTTCCCTTGGTTTCCTTAACATTAAGGATAAAGAATAAGACGTCTTTTGGGTACAATTTTAACGTATATAACAAAATATGCCCTCTAGAGAAATATAATTAAACAGTTTTCCTAGTTTTTTAATGAAAATTAGTTATCGCATTATTACTATGATGTATACCATATTTAATCGATTGTAAGCCGACCCCCACTTTTCACAAGGATATGTGAGGAAAATTCCATGTTGGGGATTTGTTGCAAAAAAATTACCGACAAGTATGAATGCCATGGTTTTTTCAATTCGTAATTAAATAAAAAAGGTATCAACTAAAATTACATTACACAACACAAATTACATTATATTCAAGCATTCAATACAGCTTTTACTAACATGTAATTTGTCCCGGTTATGTCCCAGGTTTTTAATCTCGCAGCAAAAAATCCTGGTTTCTCTCTTTGTCTACTCCAACGTCTCACATTCTAATCATCAATCCCATAGCACCATTGTGCAGCAATATTTAATGTTTCTTCTGCATATGCTTTCACTTTTCTCTTAAAGTCCGCAGAATAATGCATTTGTTCCCATTATGGATTAGAAAAACTGAAAAACACGCCAAAGTAAATGACAAAAATTTACACTTGCAAAGGCAGAAGGAAGTGACGGTTGGCTCGGGGAATCCTAGGATTACGTGCACGCACATACTAGAGATGGCTCGGGAATGAATTTATCAAAACATTTACTTCTTCCTATTCTATTATTGTGATTCTTTTTACATACATTTAAAGTAGATTGTTTACTTATATATTAATACACTATTATCTAGAGTTATAATGTAACTATAGATTCTTATGCAATGATTACTTTACTTTTTTGTTGGTTGATACGTAAGACCTGATTCTAAGCCAAGTGGCATTTTTTAAGGAGGTAAAAAAGTAAAAAAAAAGTCTGCTTACAATTGATTAAATATGGTATTTACATATGGGGATTAAAACCTCTGGGTGCATCTATTTGTTGGTACTACACCATAATCACTTTAATAGAGGAATAATTATACCTCTAATTACCTACAAACACATCAATATTATTTACCGTGTATTCCGGCATATAAGTCGACCTTTGAAGTCGAAAAAAATTTTCCTAAAACTTAGGGTCGACTTATACACCGAACATAAAAATGTGAACCTTAAATTACAAATGAATAGCATCGATATTTAAGAAGACCGTTGATCTTTCAGTGGAGGTGATTGCTATTTTGAATCAGCTGTTCCAGTATTTACAATTTTATGACATTTACCGTATTTACTCGTGTACCCTGCATACATTTTTTCCCGAAACGCTGGGGAAAAAAGGGGGTGCATGTCTTACACGAGGATTTCTGAACAGGTTATATAAATTGTATCGATAGTAAATTCTCTGCAATATGCTTGCGTCTACGTTTATATTCGTAAAAGACGTCAAATTCTACGAAGTATACGCGTATTTATGCAACCAAGCAAACGTTTAAGTTATGCCCGCGCTGCAGGCAAAAACTCAAAAAGATAGGCAGAAAGATTACGCCGACTAACTGATAATTATAGTTCAATGACTACTGAGGGTTTGCCGGCTTGAGAATAGGTAGGTTCAAGTTTGGTCCTCATCCACTTCAAGGAATTCAGAGTGGAGAAATTTTGTTGCGAGGAAAGATTTCATCGTTCAAAAGGAAGACAGAAATCCACGTCTCAGGTGTTTGGACTCATTTGTTCCTAACCTAATATTTACTCACAAGACGACATGCGAAAAAACTTCATCCTCCTAAGGAAGTTCCCGTTCATAGATGAACAAATATTTCATGACGCTCCGCTTCGGCGAGTAATATTACGTCAAAAACAGTGAAGTGAGGACAAAGTTGTGTAATATTACAACAAAAACAGTTAAGAGGTTAACAAAAGAGGACTATCGGTGAGGAGGTTTCTGCTAGTATCTTCATGAAGAGATCATCCAATAAATTGCGTCACGTAGAAGGGAGAAAATAATTAGTGCGAACGGAACTTGTTTCAGCGAGTGGGAATCGGTGACTTAAAAAAAACTTAATCTCGCTTAAATTAATTTTTTCACACCGAACCGGCCCAAAAATAGGAGTGTGCGAGGTACACGAGTGCACGGGTTATATGAGTAAATACAGTATTATATAAGATTATGATAATTAATTTTAATACTGTATTTACTCACATAATCCGGGTCCTAGTGTACCACGCACACTCCTATTTTTGGACCAGTTCAAGGAGAAAAAGTGAATTTGTGCTTTAATAAGTTCACATCTACGGTGGCGGAAAATTAGAAAAAAAATCAAAAAGTGTGGGGATTCCCCATAGGTATCCCCTCTCCATGGTTCCCTCTAAGCTGCGAGGCTGCGCAACAGTTTTTAAAGTGTCGCGCACTAAATTTTTCAAGCACACATGATTGTGTGTATTTTAGAATATAACGGAACAGGACCGCATCAACCCTGGTGCATATCCGCACAATATCGTCATGTAGGCGCACATAACAAAATTCATACTGCCCATGGATGAAAAAAATTAGAAGGAACTGTGGTTTTCTCCCGGGTTAAAGGAGCATCAGCGGCTCACGATGAATATGGCGAATAGAGATACCAGATGCCAACCTATTCCGGCAAAAAGTGTAGGTAAAAACTGATAGTAAATTTTTAATGACAGAACTGCTTTTCTAGAGTAAAAATAATAAACTTAAAACTCAATTAAAAGGTACAGCTTTAATATTATAAAAATATTACGTCATCTCAATGTTGAAGATTCACCAACGGCAGTATAAACAGCGCATTTAAACCCTAAACGTTTCTTGGTTGTGTAGATACGTGTAAACTTTGTAGAATTCTTCATCTTTTGCCAGTATAAACGTAGATGCAAGCGTGTTGCAATAAATTTACTACTGAAACTCGTAATTTTTAAAACTTGGTCAGAAATCTTCATGTATGACCAACATTTTTGGAAAAAAGGTGTGTGGGGTACACATTTGCGATATTTTATTGAATTTCTCCACCGTAGAGATCAATCACGATCACTAGGTATAGTTCATTTCGATAGTATCATTAGCAGCTGAAATCAATTGAATTATTTGGTGGGTCAAGCTCTCCAAAAATAAGTTTATTAATAAGTGGAATTAAAACATCTGTCACATGGAATGCTCAAGAAGAATAGCACGGGCTCTAAACAATATTTATATAAATTTTTATTATTGTTTATTTCTGATTTGTTAAAACCTGGATTGTACATGACTTTGTCTGAAAACAGTTTCATGAGAAGTATTTTTAAGTGAAAAAGTGGGGTCAACTTATATGGCGAACTATGCCTAATCATGTATTTTCATCCAAAAAAGCAGGGGTCGACTTATACGCCGGAATATATGGTATTTATTTACTAAACATTCTTCCTGGCATCCCAGGGTGTTTTAAAACCACTGGTTTAAGATTTATGTAAGTATTCCTCAGGAGAAAAATCATTGACCCGATAATATGAGTACTTGACAGAATTAGCTGATGTAAAATGCTTATTATGATGTTTTATCAATTTTAGTGCTTGAGTAATGCTTAAAAAGGTTGAGCTGTTTAGAAAAATTCTGGACATTTAATTGCAGCCACTGGGTGATATTGGGGTATTTTAGCACCACACATTGAAGGTTAATTATGCATTTACAGTCTCATTAGTGAATTGTGGATGATTCAATATAATTTTCACAGAATAGATAGGATATAGCAATTAAAAAAATGTATTTAAAATCTAAATCTACTTCAGTCAGTTTTTTCTGGTGTAGTGTTTTATAAGACTACAAATATGACAAGGGTTTCTAGATGAATAGTGACATGTTACATATTCTAAACAGGTCCCCAGACTACAGCCTCCAGTCTGTATCAGCCCCATGCAGTGATTTCTTCTGTCCTGCCTTACCTCATTGATTTCTTTAAGATGCATATTGCCAGCAGGAGTTGTCATTAGATATCATTTATGAAATCTAAATGATATAGCATGTGGATGCGATATATGTTTAATGTAGGCATATGTTACATAATAAAAAGTTCTCAAAACTAGCTCATTTTCAAATTCATGCATCAGTCATTTGAAAGGTCATAATGTGGCCCACAAATTGGTTTAAAAAGTCTCATGTTGCCTATTTAGTAAAAAAATTGGTGCCCTCTGCTTTAAAACATAGCAGCTATAATGTGTCTGTATTTTCCCTAAAAACATGAAATATTAATTCAGGTAATTTTATCATATAAGAACATGGAAGTAATTCCATTGATACCAAAAAATGACCTTTTAATTAGCTGCTATAAGTATAAAACATCCACTTATATTTATTTAAATAATTCTGTACCAGTTTAGAAAGCTTGAGGTATAGGTCCTTCATGTGAGTTTTCCCAAATAACTATTTAAATGATGTGAATGAGATAATCCTAAGTTATGTAAGATTCAGTTTATATTACAATTGAATACGGTATTTACTCTAGTAATACCCGCACACGTGTAATACTGCACCCACGTTTTTGGAAGTAAATATCTGGGGAAAAAGGTATTCGTGTAATGCCTGCACTTTAAAAATTCCAATTTTGTTATTTAACGGCAACTTAGGTAAACTAATCTATCTGAAGTCAAGTCTGATGATGCGTAAGCGGCAAAATTCATGTATTTGAGACATAAATATTAACACAACTTTTAATGTCCATTCTTACACAATCAGTCGCGAAAAATTGACATTCAGCAATATTATATTATAAGGAAAGAAGTCGAAAGCGTATTTTGAAGGCCAGTGCATTAATATCGTCAAAAGGTTCCGTTTTGAGTAACTGCACAGTGTACATGCTAAATGTTCAGAATCACGACGGATATGCTACCATCACTGAAAAGAGTGCACCTCTCATAAAAGAAAACTTAAAAATTATGTGCACAAACTAAATCCCAACATTTAATAGAACGATTTTTGATTCTTTCTTAACATAATTATAAATCGATTTAGGTCTTAACCTATCATCTGGGTATGCCGTATATATACGGCATGGGCGGACGCTCCGGTGGTGGGTATGTCGTATATACACGGCACGCCGAATTTAAGTCCATTTGCTATGGGTATGCCGTTATATTCCGTCACGCAGCTATTCTTACTCCTAGCGGCATCCTTTTAGTTTACTGTCTCGCCAGTAGATGGCACTTCCTTCCTTATTTTGAGAAGCTGTATGCCTCGTACCGAAACCCTGACTTTGTCCTGCGGGTTGCCTGTTATTGCCCCTACATAACAACAAATGTTCATTTGTTGTTTTAAACATGTTGCCTGATTTTTAGCATTCTGAAATTGTTTATTTCATCAACTTTATCATTATTTACAGAAGTGAAACATAATTTAATGTCTATAATATTTCATTCTGAAAATTTCGTAATTTATAAAAAAAAATATTTTTTCATAAATGTTATGATTTTGACATGCAATTCATAGTTAATTATTATTTATTTCAATTAAGTAATAAATATCTATTAAAATCCTTAATAATTGTCATGATTTTAAAAACCTTTCATTCGAAGAAAAAGTATCCACCAGCTATGCGTCAGGGCAAAATTAAATACCCAGATGACTGGTTAAGGCTCCATGTGGTCTCATTATCTTTAGATTAATAAATTGTATGTAAATACCCGTAAAAATGACAATGAAAACAAGAAATATTGTAAAATCCCAAATTTTTAAACGAATCTATTCAACTCGCAGTTCAAGGGCTTCTTTAGGAATTCTACGTTCACTTTTTTTTCTAATACCTAATCACTGATCTGGTCTTCATCTGCAACATAATCACCCCATAAGTAATGGTCCTCAGTTCCATCCAATGAATTCAAAATTCCAGTCACTTTAAAGCCTTTGATCACAGATTCGTCACTTAACGCCGTGCCATGCTGCGAGCACCCATCGGCACACTTCAGAGAATGGATCGTGTTTCAGCCTGCCCATTGCCGTTATGTTCTTCAAATTTAAGCATGAATCACGTAAAATTAAAGACAAAATCCCCAGTGTTCGACACCTTCCAGGAAACACGTTGAATTCATTCTTTGCCATGAAACACGACAGGTGTTTCGCTGGTGGCCTACCATTGAAAGGTAAAGGGGCATATCTCGTGTAATGTCCACACCCCATTTTTCTGGGTCCAGTTTTAGGGAAAAAAGTGTGGGTATTACACGAGTAAATACGGTATATTTTGTATAATTTAAATGAACTTTAAGTTCTAGTATTCCTTTCAAGTCTTTATGAACTTGTTACAATTTAAGTTTTTGTTGTTTTCAAGATGCAATGTTTGTTTTATTAATTGAAATGAGTTCTGTGTTCCTTAACAGGTAATAATTTATGACAGTGATTGGAATCCCCAAAATGACCTCCAAGCACAAGCACGATGCCACCGCATTGGACAACAAAAAATGGTCAAGGTATATAGACTTCTGTGTCGCAGTACTTATGAGCGGGAAATGTTTGACAAGGCATCATTGAAGCTAGGCCTCGATCGTGCTGTTTTGCAATCAATGAACACAGCACAAGGAGGCAAAGACCCTGCCGGCACTACCTGTATTGGAGGTCAGAAACAGCTTTCCAAGAAGGAAATAGAAGATCTTCTTAAGAAAGGTAAAAGTAGTAATTTAGATACTCCTAAAAAATTTTATGGTCCTTGTTTAAATATTGCAAAAATCCCTTACTTTGGAAACATGATGAATGTTCCCTTTTTCTTTCATATGTGTGCATTAGTTTACCATTTCCTTGTTCTATAGGGGCATATGGAGCCATAATGGAGGAAGACAATGCTGGAGACAAGTTTTGTGAAGAAGATATAGAGCAAATATTAGAGAGGAGAACCCAGATTATAACTTTAGAAACAGGTGAAAAGGGCTCTACTTTTTCAAAAGCATCCTTTGCGTGCTCTGGAATTAGGTCGGATATAGACATTGATGACCCTGATTTCTGGAAAAAGTGGGCAAAGAAAGCAGACATAGATATGTCTGAAGGAGGGGAAAAGGTAAGAATTCTTATTCTTTATTCTGTATTCAGTAAATACTTAAAAATTTCAAAGTTAAGGGACCAAGAAATGATATCTTTGAATTTTTTGCTTTAAACTACTCAAACTTGCAAAATTAATGAATCATGCTAACAATCTGTTATTCAGACTATAAAGGCATAAGGAAGAATTATTTATCTATTCTCTCAAAGATATATCAACCTTGCTTACAACCAACTCTTCAGAGTATAAGTGTGCAGTGAACAATTTTTATATCCATTTGTACCATCAAAAATGTGTTGGACTTGCCTACAAGTTGCTTCTCTGACTGTAAGTGCCTAATTTAGTATTGTGATATCTTTATCATAAATAATGCAGTCATTGCAGAATATTGATCCAAATTCCTGTCATGCTTTTATCGATGTCTTTCACAATGGAATTTTACAAGAAGTTATTGTCATACAAGATGTCGATGGAATACAAGGAATTTCAGACCATCAAAATCTTTCTGCAGCTTTGATTTTCAGTGAAGCTGCTTCACCACCTACAAGTACTGATTCAATATTGTGAAACCACCCATTTGCACCTTTAAAATCTATAACCAACTTAAGTTCAATATTCTTGGTTTTATCTTTCAACAGTGGTCCAGATAATGTAACATTGTTTCCCCTCTATTAAAAAATTCATTCTAGCACTTCACTCTCTCCAAGTCGTCATGTGCATTCTCTTCATGCTCCTAACTTTGTTCTCACTCATTGCTTATTTTTTAGTAGCATCACTATCTCTCAGAAGCATTGAAAGAGTTAATTGTGGAATTCTATTTTGGCTAGCAATTTCCCTTTTTTATTTCATATGTTTACCAATCTCACTGTCACTTTTATCATTTTTTTTTTGGAAAATTTTAACTCGTAATATCACTTTGCTGTACCCTTACTTTTCTCATAAGCAATTTAATGAATATCTTCTTGAATGGTCTTTTTGAAAGGTGTGCTTAATTGGCATTTTAATGCGTTTCTTCTCAATGACCCATTAAGTGTTTTCGTATTCACGAATCTCTTTTGAAGTCTCTGATAGAAATGTTTCTAATCTTATTGTGAACTATCTTTGATACTTGGGGAGTAAGCGGTTGACCCTACCTAGTTCAACGTTTAGCCACTAGATGGCACTTCTTATGTGCACATTTGTGCCTCCCAATAACTTCTTATTTTGGCCATCACGTGGCACTGTGTGCAGAACTTACTGTGACTGCAAGGTTTCTGCATTCTCATTCCCGGCAGAATGAGATATTTCTAAGTCCAGAGAGAGGCTCAACCCAACCATTTTTTTTAAACCCTGACGTGTGACAGTAGTGCTATAAAAATTACATCTTGCATGAAAGTTATTACGGGTGCTTGAAATGGTACCTAACCCTGAGTCCTGGTTTGCAAGCTTCATTTGCGGTGTCACAGTCAGGGGGGGATATATTGCACTTTAACCACCAATTTTCCTTTGCACATAACAAAAGAGTAGCAAAAAACTATGTCGTGTGCACTTGGGAAAACATTGGACCAGGTAGTTACTCCCTAAGCACCTTATCTTCTACTTTTAAATCAACATCCATAATGTCACAAAAACATAGAATCAATCAAGCAAGCAAATACATCAGTGGAGTCCACATAACAGCCATACACTGAACTACAGGTGACACTCGTTATATGCCAATTTGATTTACACGCTTTCTTTTAATGCCATTTATAACAATGATTATAACGTCCACCGTATTTCCTGGCGGATGCACTTTTTCCCCCCGAAAAACGTCAGCTAAAATCAACCTGCGTTTTATACGCCGAGGGTAAACATTTGCACGGTCGTATAGATCAGTGCTTCTCAACATTTTTTGATCCACGGCATGCCTTCATGAACACTTAATACACATCGCGGCACATCAAACCACCCCTATGTAATTTCACTGCTTTAATACATGTTTGTAAAGAAGTATAAAATGTTATTATATTTTTAAATATAATCCTTGATGAAATACCGTATTCACCTGAATCTAAGACGACCTTTTTTTCCAAATTTTCAGCTGTAAATATCAAGAGTCGTCTTACATTCGAATACGAAGTATATTTAAGCATTTAATCAATGGTTTTTACAACAAATGGTATATTAGAGTAAACAATTCACAACAGCAAATTCAAGTACGTACATAAAGAAGTGAAATAAACAAATAGTAATAACAATAAGAAAAACATGACGGGAATAATAATTATTTAGACTAATAATCATCGTCGACGACCATAACACAGACGACGTACTTTCATCTTGCCCGTAATGCCCAGCGCAATGTCAAAACAAATGATAGCGGAAATCATTGGGATTCCCCTTTCAAACGACGCACCGCGATTCGCTAATTGTGACAGTAATTTTGAGTTGTGTATTCTTGATTTAAATGCACAACCCTTAAGTTAAAATGACAGATCATGTTGAAGTACGTGGCACGAGTGCAAAGGGAAAGTTAACAAAGGAATTAGACGGAGCTAAGATACAAATTTTAAGCTGATCGTGATAAATTACGCCGAAAAAACTAATAACTGTGATGCGAGTAGAAAGTTCGGTGTATCTGAGGCAAATGTGCGTCGATGGAAACTCTCAAAACAGGAACTAGAAAAAGCCACAAGGAAGTCGCTCAGTGGTCCAAAATAAGGCCGATTTCATGGCATTGAAGAAGAAGTAGTCAAGTTTGTGCGCACCATGAGGAAGAACGGTATGCCTGTTTCGACTGAAAGTATTATACTTAAAGCTAATGAAATTACTAGAGGACTTAATATATCATTGCAAGAATTCAAGGCCAGCAGAAGCTGGTGCGTGAGAATGATGCGACGAAATAATTTTTCTTTACGGCGACGAAATAATTTTTCTTTACGGCGACGAACTTCGCTGTGTCAGAAGACTATGTTGAAAAACTTCTCGCTTACCAGAAATACATAATTGGACTTAGAAAAACCAATAATTACCTTTTGAGCCAAATAGGAAATGCCGATGAAACTCCGGTTTTCTCCTACATGCCATCTAATTATACTGTGAACGAAAAAGGTGCGAAGTCCGTCCTAATTAAAACTACAGGCAACGAAAAAATGCGAGTCACTGTAATGTTGGCGGTTTTAGCAGATGGGACTAAATTACCACCATATGTGATTCTAAAGCGGAAAACAATGCCTAAGAAACATTTGCCAAGTGGAATAATAGGTGTCAAGAAAAGGGGTGGATGACTAAAGAACTAATGAGAGATTGGTTACATGTGGTGTGGAATAGACGGCCAGGAACTTTACTGAAACAAAGAGCAATGCTTTCACTGGATGCATTCAAGGACACTTATCTCCTGAAATTAAAAACATAATGAGTGCGATGAATATTGATCTTATTGTAATACCTGGAGGAATGACATCGCAACTTGAAGTTTTAGATGTTGCTGTCAATAAGTGTTTTAAAAATAATTTAAAGGTTTTGTATTCTGAGTGGTTACAGAGTGGAACTCACACTTTAACACCAAAAGGAAATCTTAAGAAACCTGAAGTTGCAATGCTCTGCCAATGGATCAAGGCATCGTGGCAACAAATAAATGCAAAAGTAATAGTGAAAGGATTTAAGAAATGCTGCTTATCTAATGCCATGGATGGGAGTGAGGATGATGTTTTGTGGGAGACTGATGATGAAGTTGAGAGTGATAAAGATAGTGAGCATGAGGAAAATAGTGAAGGTTGCATAGACAGTGATGATGACTAACACAATAAAATGATTTTTTGCAGCACTTGGATTGAAATGTTTTTTTGTTGTCCTGAAATGAGTATATTCTTTCACTGTATTTACTTTATTTTTAATGTTATCTTAAAATGAATGCTACCATTTTATTTGTTTGAAAACCTGAATGGTTCTATTTGTGATGTGATCTTATGATTTTAAAATGTTAAAAGACAATGACATTCAAGAAAAGTATAAGAGAAAATAAATATTTCACAAGATTTATAATTTCTGTAGTAATGAAGGTCAATTTGAGCTTTTTTCTGTTTTGGAATCATCAAAATGGGGGGTCGTCTTAGATTCAGGGTCGTCTTGGATTCGGGTGAATACGGTAGATCCAGATCATCAGAGGAGCTCCAAAGTTATAAAAGGCCCAGCGTTCGATCTTCGTAAGCATTTCTTGAGAACAATGCAGTGATAGAAGAGTGTTATTTTAGGTAGTTGCATGCATAATTTAGAATGGACACTAGCTGAGTTCTGTATAAAAGCCTCACGTCGCTCTTAATCGGAAGGAAGCCTATGCACTCAGCGAATTCACTTATATTCATAATTTTTCTTTGATTTTATAAATTGGAATCTCTTTGCTGATTGTATTTAAAACATATTATATAAAACTATACAAAAAATCATAGGTATAATTTGCCCAAGTTTGGGAACGGAACTCCTTTCATTTACATGTATCCTATGGGATAATTACTTTCAATTTACACCATAACCCTCAGGAACATATCTATGGCATAAATAGCGTCACCTGTACCTATTTGTGAACTAATACAGTTGGGCCTCTGATCCATCAAATGCTGTTTCCATAATTAGCATTACATCGTAACCAACCATAATTACATTTGCATTTTGAACACAAAAAGTTATTCTGTATTGCAAGTAGACTTCTTCTTCTATACATTCAATAAGGCTAAAAATCTTGTAGAGTAACAAAACTCAAATAGGTCCAAAACACTGAATTTAATTTTCAGTACTTACACCTCCGAACAAAGAACTTATGGTTGGAAAAACTACCTGGCAATATTTTCATAATAATTGAACTGTTCACTGGACCTAATACTGTCTCTTAATTTCATTATAGAAACATTTGAAATATATGAAGAAGCATATAAAACACTATGTTGTTGGCTGGAAATTGATAGTAACTTTGAATTAAGCCATACCTTGAAACATTGAACTTGGGTTTTACTGTATAAAATGATCATACCTTAAATTTAAAAATTATGTCTGCCCAATAGTTTTTGGTCAAATATTGTGCATTTTTCGTACCTTTTCCCTTCTCAGTTATAATATCCTGCATCTCCAAATTTGGTTTGGTGCAATAAGTGTATATACGTAGTTTTGAGAGGCTTGATAAGCTAAATGGCTCAAAAGTTGAGAAGATGATGCAAATCATAGGGACGGTATAGAGGATATTTTGATCCACTTATAGTGGATGTTCAGCTTTCATGCTGGGTTCTTTTGAATATTTTGCAAGTGAAAGGGTTAAATGTAAATATTGTTTCTTAAGGTTTTAATATTTTAGAAATTGCAAATCTTACACGTTCTATCTCATACCCAAAGCAATGCAACATATGAATTTTGTTGTCAATGAGCCAATTTAAGTATACCAGGAGAAAGGACCAAATTAATACTTAGACTGGTAGGTAGTGTGCCTGCCTTCTAATCCAAAGGTCGCGGGTTGGAATCCTGCTTCGGGCATGGATGTTGTGATTTGTCTTGGGGTTTTCTCCCTACCTGCAGACAAGCCTAAAATTGGCTTTGCGGGGAGGGCGTCATTAAAAAAAAAAACGTGAAATTTAATTAATTTGCATATTGAACAAATGCTCTTTTGAAAAATCTTAGGCACTATATGTGACAAATTAATCATTATTTTAAAAAGTAATTTAAATGAACAAATGTTCATTTTAAAGTTTTTATTACTTTTAAAAACTAGTGATAATTTTTGGTGGAATTCTCTAATTTACTTGCATAATTTCATTTCTAGAATGACCTTGTTATCTCAGAGCCTCGCAGAAGAACTCAAATTAAGCGTTACGGTCACGATGAATCTCTAGTAGACATGTCAGAGCTGGATAGTTCTTCAGATTCTGATGATGAAGGTAGCAATGGAATTGGTCGCGGAAGAGGTGAGTTACTTGATGTAGATGTATATCATGACCTTATATGATATTTAGGTTGTTTTTTTAAATTTACATGGTTGGTACTGTATGTTGGTGTTGGTATTAGAGAGAATTTTTTGCATTCATCATGGCGATTTATTTGAAAACTTTCCTATAAACAGCAGGTAGACGCTGTCAAAGAAATTCAACAAAATTTGGTCGTCGACCGAGGTCTCTCAGTAAATACTATGGTGAAGATCATATTCCTCGCGAAGGGGAAATTGTGTATGGCAGTTGGGCTAGAAGCGAATGCTTTAAAGTTGAAAAGGGTCTTCTTACATTTGGGTGAGTAATTTGAAAAATTAGCAACATTCTTCTAGTAATCATATTTAAGAATGTTACTAGTTCTATTTGAAAAATGTTATGCTAAGTTCTCTTAAATGATGATTAGCCATGCTAATACTGAGGGTAGCATTTGGCTACCTAGTGAGTTAAACTAAGCTGGATCTGAAGGTTAACTATTTAAAAGTATGTCATTGTACGTTCTTCTTAAACATTATGACCTATGTTACAATTAAATTTTTTTCAGGTGGGGACGTTGGCCAGAAATTCTCAACCAAGGACAATTCAGAAGAGGCTGGAGAGAAAGCGATGTTGAGGATTGTGCCAGAGTTATTGTGAGTAGTCTTTCTTCGAGATGGTGCTCAGCACTGTCTGCGATTAGGTCTGAATCTCTGTCCTTTGAGCTGCAATTTCATCTTAGGGAACAAGAAAAAATCACAGGGATCCAGGTCTGGAGAGTTATTATCTTTGACAAGTTTGGGTTTCTGACATGTTCATGAAGATCACAGCACACAGACACTTGGTTTTGATTCTATTCATCACTGAGCAGATGAGGCACAAATTTTGCTGCGATCCGTCGCATGTTCAGATCTTTTGATAAAATCCGCTGGCATGTTCCATAAGAGAGGCCTAACATGCCCGCTAAATCGTGAATAGTAAGTCGTCTGTCTTCATGAATTAATGCACACACCTTTTCAACGTTTTCATCAGTTTGACTTGAAGTTGGACAGCCTGAATGTTCTGAATCTTCAGCTGATGATTACCCATTCTTAAATCTAGAAAACCACTCAAAAGTCTTGTGTCCTTCTCATTGCATCCTCTCCAAATAATGTTCTCAACATTTCATAGGTTTCAGATTCTGTTCTACCAAGTTTATAACAAAACTTAATGCAAACTCTGCTCTTTCAAATCAGCCATTTTGAAAATCACAGAACATGAAAACAACCGAGCACCTAAATGGTGTTTATTTGATAGAGGGTTAGAACTTAGATATTCATTCATAGTTATTCTACCTCTCCATAGGTTTTTGGCCACATAACTTTAGACCTTTTCCTTGGTTCTCTCATACCCATTCCATTGTTTTAATGCATATAATAATCTTTTCATTTTTCTGCCTCTTTCCTAACATATCCTCTCTTTTATGAAATCTTTCAAAATTCGACCTACCCAAATCTTGTCTCTCTTTTAGTACTTTACTTAATCTCCTCTCTTTCCTACTGCATTTAAAACTTCCCATTTTGTTTTTCACTCAGTCCAACTAATTTCCTCAACTCTATTCCACACCCACATCTCAAATGTCTCTAATCTGCTTAGGTTTTCTTTTCTCATTGTCCATGTCTTACATTTCATATGAAAGTTTTCACTAAAGTTTTTAATACCTTATACAGGCTTCTTGTCAACAACACTCATCTTCTCATAAGTGCTGCCTCCTTTGCTCTTGCTATCCTTTTAATGATCTCTTTTGTACTTCCTCCATCTTGAGTCAGCCTTCTATCAGAATAAGTAAAATATTCCACCTTTTCCAGTCTTTCCACATCCACTGTAGCACTGACTTATAATTCCCTGCTTTTGGCAAATCTCATGAATAAAGATGAGAGCCACTGTTTTAATAAGTAATAATAGCAACTTTTTAAAGAAATACTGTGCTTCTTTTTTAGACTTTCATTGTATTCTTTATTTCCAGCTCCTATATTGCTTAAGGTATTACCATGGAGATGACAAGATCAAGGGTTTCATATGGGACTTGATAACTCCTACTGAGAATGGTGAATCCAGAGTTCAAAGGAACCATATGGGTGAGTGACTTCCATAAAAAATCCTCTTTTGGCTTGTGTCAATGTTTTCAGCAAAGTTTCTCTTCAGCCTTGATTTTGAAATGGGTTACTATTAACAGGTTTGGGTTATTATCTGCATTTCATTTGTTAATGTTAAACAAAGAAGATGAAGATAATTTAAATATCTTGTCAGGTCTCTCAGCTCCAGTTCCTAGAGGTCGCAAAGGAAAGAAAAAGATGAAGGAGGCTCGAATGCTGAATGCCATGATGGAGGTGAATGACTGGAGTAGGAATGAAAAATATGATGGAGATATTTTTCTTGAGAGTAATTACAAGAAGCATCTCACACGACATGCCAACAAGTAGGTTGCAGTTAAAGCATTTCGTATTTTATGCTAGCGGTACTCAAGCTTTTTTCATGATGATTGGTACTCATGTGCACGACAGACACAATCTGCTAAACCAAAAGAGGAGGAATGTGTGATAAAGAAGGGTTTAAGCCTAAAAATTGTTTTTGCTATTGTCAAAAATAATACAAGAGAAAGACAAAAACTCTGCTCTACAAAATGTACTTTATTTTTTACAAGCCCTTATTAAAATTTTCAGCACAAGTTGAGAACCGCTGTTTTAAAATATTTTCAGAATTCCTGCCTGTAAGCTCTAATCTGATATCTTACCTTTGTGAAATTTTATATTGTAGGATATATTACAGCAAGAAATACTTTTGTGCTTTTAAATCAAAATTTTACACTTTAATAATTATAATTATAATTTTGAAAGTGAAATGTAAAAATGAGCACATAATATGTTTCATTTGAGGCATGATTTTGTCCTATTTTCTAGCTTTTTATATTGATGTACCTAATTTGTTCTAAGAGCACTAATCTTTGTAACAAAGAGCTATGATCTTTTCAGAAATTTACTTTTACTTCCTGCCCTTTTGGTTTGTTGATGAAAGATATGAACTCGATTATAAAGAATGTAAGAATCTTTTTGATCACTTGATATCTATAATATGACACTTCTGACATAGGATATATGAGGATAAAAATTATGAGGCATTCCAGGTGTGCTAGAGACTTAAAATTTGGGACATTTATAAAAAATCCAAAATTGTTGAAATTACAATTTTCAGGGGCTATTTTTACCCCATTATTGTCCTATAAGAAAACATGTAAATCGGGTATGTTCCAGAGATTGGAAAAAATTATTTTCATCTACCCTGTCATGATATTATTCTTTCAACAGTATTGATGCTTGCAATTACGAAATATTTTCACATATGTCGTTTTCCAGAGTCCTGCTACGAGTACGGATGCTGTATTATATCAAGCATGAAATTATTGGTGACTTGGTTCAGCAAATAGCTGATGGTGTGCCTGTCAAGTGAGTAATATAAGTGTTGCCCTTATTCAAAGAGCACAGCTTATGGTAGTCCTTACCCCCACAACCTTTGACTCCCTTTCACCTCCTTCAAACTCAGTCATGCTCATTATGCATTTGGCTGGAAGCTTGGTTTTGCTCTCCATTCAATGATTAACATCATGTTTTTCTCAGCGACCAAAGATTGTGCAATGCATGGCCAACCATTTTGTTTTCTGTGTGAAAAGAATTGGCTTATTATTGTTTTGACTGATTGCTCTTGTTCTTGTGGGCTTGAATTCCATTCGCTTGATCATATTTTCTATGTGAAAATAATGAAATAACTGGTGTACACAATGTTTACATATAGTTTATTTTTTCCTGACCTAACCTTTCAACTCCTCTGCAACATTTAATCAGTCCCTAGGACTTCATTTGGTGCAAACATCTCAAAACATTAAGCTTGCAATGCTCGATAACTATATGATATTGGTTTAGTAAGTAAAATGGAGAATATCTTTTTTAACAACTTAAGCTTCTGCATTTATTTAGTCAGTTATCTTATTAAACAAGACAATATTTACTTAGGTTATCTTAAATGTTTATCAAACTATTTGTTACTTGATACAAAATATTTATTCAAATATAAAGAAGTATAATCTTCATTTCAACATCTGGCAAGTCCGCTGCTGGTAGGCCGAAATAGTCCAGAGAAATCCAAGATGGCCACCACCTTGAGGAATGAAAATACCATATTTACTCATGTAACCTGTACCCTTGTGTACCATGTGCACTCCTATTTTTGGGCCAGTTCGGAGGGAGGAAAATAAATTTGTGCCGGAATAAGATGTCAACTAGGATTAAAAGAAAAGGTTGGCCTCTTAACTGATTCCTCCTCCCTGAAACAAGGTCTGCCCATGTCAAGCATCTTCTCCCTCCTACCTGCGTGACAAAATGCATTGGGTGATCTCTTTATCTCAATGCTAGCAGAAATCTCTTCCTTACCACTGTTATATTAAAGGAGCATCAGTGACTCACGATGAATTTGGTGAACTTAGACGCCAATTTATTCTGGCAAAAGTATAGGTAAAAATTAATAGTAAACTTTTAATGACAGAACTGCTTATTTTGAGTAACTATAATAAACTTAAAAACTCATTTAAAAGGTACAGATTTAATATTATAAAAATAATGTCATCTCAACCGTCAAAATATCCATTGTGATCTTGAAGATGCACCAACAGCAGTGTAAATCAGACATTTAAACCCTAAACATTTTTTGGTCATATAGATACTTGTATATTTTGTAGAATTCTTTGTCTTCTGCGAGTATAAACATAGACACAAGCATGTTGCAGTGTATTTACTATCAAGACTCACAATTTATATAACCTTTTCAGAAATCTTCATGTAAGGTGCGCAGTCCCTTTTGTTACTGACATTTTGGGGGAAAAGGTACACTGGGTACATGAGTAAATACGATAATATTTCGATAATTTGATAGAACTTGTTAATTGAAAAAATGTACTAACAAGTGACAATATAAAAATTAATTTTTGTAAATAAATTTTGTATAGTTAATACCTATATATGAATTCTTTGTAATGAAGCGATACAGTCTATAATTTGCTAAATCAGCAACAATGGAGTTCCTCTTGGCAGCAAATATTTTTCACAGCAGATAACCTAAAATTTGTTCCCAACATTCTGCGTCAAATCTGTGTGTATTTGTAAATCGACAGTAGGAAAATGGGCAATGTAGAAACAGGTGAAAAAATCTGCTATGACCGGGAATCGAACCTGGGGTCTTCAACTTGCAAGGTGGATATTCTACCACTGAACTACCGTAGCAGACAAATTCTCCTGTTTCAGAACGGAAATATTTTCTTAAGAGAATGAATTTTCATTCTTATAAGCTTGTGCTTACTACATCCAGATGTGGATCACCTTGGTTTTCCTGTCAGTAGAGGTCATAACTGGAAGTAGTAAATGCAAGCTGTTCCCCAAATGGTCCCGAAATCAAATCAGACTGTTATATTGCATGGACATCACCCTCTTTATGCATCGATCTCTTTAAATTTAGAAGAATTATTAAAATAGATTCAGTGCTAAAAGTGGAAGTCTTTAAGTTCAATTCCTGTTCAATGCAGAATTTTCTCCTGCTTTTTCAGAAAGTCATCTTACTTATCACTTATGATAAATGGTGTAATTGTTTTTATTTTAACTTTGTTAAAGGAAGCAAAATTTTCTAATTACAATTATTTAGAAAAAATGATTATTTATTGAATTTATAACATTAGTGGTGTTGTTCTATTACAGGTTAGATTATTAAGCTAAATTAAATAATTATACTTTGGCCTACTTTTTACAAGATTTTGATCACAGAAGTTGTTTGTCATTTAAGAAACCTCACCTAAAAGGAATTTAACCTTTGCATTATTCTGTAAATATTATTTTAAATTGATAATTGTGTTACATTTAGCATTTTTACATGGACTGCTCACATGTCGCATAAGAAGATTAGAAAAATAGAAAAGGAATATATTCTTCAATTTTCCTACTTGATGAATTCTTTGAATTACCATTTTGAATTATACTTGTTCTGTTATAATTATTAGTAATATTACTACTGTTCTGGCTTAGAAGATGATGTACTAAGAGGAGATATGAATAGATTTAAACAATTTTATTTAAAGTTTTATATTGCACTGCTTGTCCTGCTTTTTGAGTTTTGTTCTCTTTGACATGGTGGAAACCACAGATTACTCATTTCATCTTCTACTTTATTCAAGAATTACAATGAATCACGTCTTTGTGTGATTCCCTCTGGGCCCTAAACTATTTTTCATTTCTGTCAAAAAAATCTTCAATTTCCAAGCATTTATTATTCCCTCAGGTTTTCTGGAAAGTATGAAATGCATAAGCATCTCTTTTCACTCTTATATGCTTATTATGGAATTTGATATTCTGTTCAGTTATGTTTTTCAGAATTTGTTGCATTTACTTCATATCATATATTTGTATCATTGAAATATTGGTAATACCACTGATTATTTTCTGTCGTTGTTTGGCAGATGTCGTTTCTTTATCTTCATTAAGTTTTTTCTGTTGTAAAACTTTAATAGCAACTCCTTGAGTAGATCATGAGAATTACATATTGTACTTGTATCGTCTATTTGGGAAGATGAACACCTCTACAGATCATATAAATTTAGACCCGTTTCTCCACAACTGTTTAAAACATTCAATGAATATATTTTGTAATAATTATGCTTTTCCAAAAATGGATCAATATTTGGCATAGACAATATCATCCATTCTACTATGGTGGAGGGTTTTCATATTAAAAAACTATAATGTTTATTGTGAGAATTTCATGAGAAATTTGTGCAAAACTATATAACAAAAATAATATTCCTGTAGAATCTGAGATTCACTTTGTGTTCTTTAAGACTAGAGAGTAGCTCTAATTTTAATGTAAGAAAAAGAGAGGCCATCAATTATGAATGCGTTTATTTTTTATTCATATTCTGATGTCATAATCTAATACTGAACTATCATAATATCATCCGAATTGGTGCTCTGAAAAGTAAAGTAAAAATTAGAGCTACATTTAAAATTTAGAAAATAATCATTTGAGTTTAGCTAATGCTTATGGTTTCTTTCTATTGAAAAACTTCTCATATTTTTGTATTTTATGTGGCTCCAAAGAGAACCATGCTGTGTAGCCTAATGATTAAAAACTGGTATTATTAACAGCCATTTTGATAGCAAATATCCTTTAAGAGCACAGTCACTGTTGCAGATATTTTTGTTAATTTTTGTGTAGATGATAGCATACTACAGTGGAATCCCGATTTAGGGTGGTTTTTTTGTGGCCCCGACCAAAACTCCATATAAATAATGTATTGTATCACCCGATTGAGTGTTTCTCGATTTTGTGAATTGCCCACAATTAAGGGACAAAATTCTGATCCCTTGCGGGGCATCGTCTCTATTTCAGGTGCGTTTACACCGTGACTCGAGAATATTTCATTTGGTGGAGATGTAATATATTAATTCAATCTAACCATCAATGGCACAACACATACTGGCATTGTTATTACATTAAATTAACTCAAAAGAATTAATATTTAGTCGTGCTCTTTTGTCAATCCACCTTAAATGTCCTAATCTGTTACGTACTTTACGAAAGTTGCGATGATGTCGTCACGTGAACACAGATTTTTTTATGTTTCAGTTCGCAGGCGCTCACTCACTAACGTGACGCGTTAGCTAATTGGGCCACCCGCGTTTACCACAGCCATATTTACCTTGTTAACCCAAAAGGAAGACAATCCCCCAAAAAAAGGGAAGTCTTATTCACAACAATGCTATTATTACATCGAGGCGGCGATGTTATTAAAACTTTGGATGTATGTTCTTACTCATCAGTCACTGTAGCATTTCCCTACACCGCACAGGACACGCAATCAAATTTGCGAGCCCACTTCGCATAAACGGCCGAAATGTAACAAATGACACTAAAAGGACGTTGGAACTGTTAGCTTTGTCATTTTGTGCACAGTCTGCCAATGCTCACCACACTGCTTCACTGAGAGATAATTATTTGAAACTCGTAAATATCTTATACAGGTAGACCTTGTCTTTTGCAGCTTTATCTTTCGCATGTTTCGATCTTTCACGGTTCTGCATTTGCGACCAGTTTTGTCTTTCACGGTCTTATGTTTCCATCTTTCGTGGAAAAAATCACAGAAAAGGCTGCGAAATTTTCTATATATGGAATGAATCGCGTTTTCCTCAGCTTTTCTCTCATAGTCAGGCCAGAAAAATGTTGTTACGTTATTCTGATATGTTAAAATATTTACGAAATTTAAAAAAATAGATACGTCTATCTATTTTTTATAAGTATATATATATATATATATATATTTATATATATATATATATATATATATATATATATATATATTTTATATATATATATATTTTATATATATATATATACTTTTAAATATTTTTAGGATGCAATCCTGCCACACTTTTGTGTCCCTTCACACGTGAAAAGTTGCAGAATATAAGTTGGCATCACCGTCCAGGAGCCTTCTGTCGTTATTACGTCAGGGAAATCCCGAGGGGAAAGACTTAACTCTTGGCCCTTCCGATTCAGGATCATTGGGGTATTTGCTCAGGTTTGACATAGTTCAAACGTTTTGCGCATCATTTATTATTGCTGGAGTTTTGCAGTTTTTCAGGAATGTAATCCCAAGAAAGACGTGGTTTGCCATATTTGGGGAATTAGCCCCTGCAAGTTAGGCAACATGTTCATTTTTTTTTCTTGATTCTACTATGGAACATAAATAAGACTATTTTCTGATACTTTTTTCATCTTCTTTTAACTTGTTTTAGTCTCATTTTCACTGAATTTAATTTTTCGATCTCTTTCTCTATTGTTCTGCGGACACCAATACAGAGGACAAATGATCCGTTTCTGCTGGGATGGGAACCAAACCCTGTATTTCCCATTGCCTTAATTACTTCTCTTTTGCGATTTCATCTGTCGCGATGTTTTCAGGAATGTAACCCCTGCGAAAGACGAGGTCTGCCTGTATAATCTTATATAATCCATATGAGCCCAATTATATCATGTATTCATTATAGCATGCAAATTTTAAAAACTGAAAGGATCTGCACGCTTGGTTGATTCCTCCTATATAGGAGCACTTCAATTAAGTGTGTTTATTTGCTTAAAAGTTTTAAGAAAGTTTGTCTCGGAAAAATTAAAGATCGCAAATTCACTGCTAGGAGGTGCAATGAGGGTCACAGCCATGAAATGACCACTAATTTCGCAAAAAACCATAAGCTAGAAGAATCACCTTTGCTGGAGGACTTACAGTTGGTATTATTCTCAACCATCTTTGTTCTATGAAATTTTACGAATGAAAAAGCTGATCGTAATCAATCTAGACCAGTGGTCTTCAAGGTGGGCGATAGCGCCCACCAGTGGGCGTTTTTGGATTTTTGGTGGGCGTTAAAGAACTCATCAAATGCTATTCTAATTTTTACACTGAAAAATAAAATTCTATAAAAAAGCTTAATGATACGCACACATATTCTGTACAACTATTTAATGTACAACTATTAGAGTTCGTTTGTCGTTAACTATAGTATCATATCATACTATACTAGCGACAATGTATCCATGCTGCGGTAAAATCGAAAGGCTCATGAGGGTGGTCGGAATCTCTCGCAGAAGCAGCGAAGCGTTTAAGTTTAATTTTATCAAATATATAAAATCATAAATTTTTAAACACTGTTATTACCACTGAAACCGTATTCGGTAATCTTATCTAACGACAATCCCACTAGTATTAGGGTTACCATACCATTTTCTTAAAATTTGCCGAGATTTTAGCAAATAAAGCTCATTTTTTTCTGGTTATGCCCATCAAAATCTTAACATTATAGACTTAAGCAATTAGATACCTTGTTTTTTTAAAAAAATTATACTACATTTTAGGTTTAAAATTAAATTTGTCCGGGTTTTATTATCAGAATATGGTAACTGGTATGTGCCATTTAGGAAAGAAAGTATGATCGAATTATTCACCAGCTATGCCAAGATAATAATGAGCAGTTTGTTCGTTTGTTGTTACATACTGAAGTTCGTTGGCTCTCGAAAGGGAATTGTTTGACACGTTTTGTAGAATTATACGATAGCGTGTTGTTATTTTACCTTAATGAAAACAAAATTGACATTTGCAATGATTAAAATTGGTGAAAAAGGATGCTTTTTACTTGGCTGGAATGTTTAAAAAATTTAATGAAGTTAACTTACGACTTCAAGGAAAGCAAGTGACACTCATTGATTGCAAAATGTTAGTTCGGTATTCATTGACAAATTGGATTTATTCAGAAAAAACATCCTGCAAAAAGAATTTTACCAGTTTCTGGAACTACACAACATCAAAGATGATCTTACAGCCAAAGACACAGACAAGTTTGCAGATCACCTTTCTATCATTAGAATTGATATGATGACTCGTTTTCGCGATGTAATAGACTTGAAAGTGGATGCCTGGATGGTGACTCCATTCATCACAAATGTGTGAGATGTAGATATTGAATACCAAGAGGGGATAATAGAATTAATTCATGATGATGAGTGTAAAGCCAATTTCAACCAAAGTGGATATGTACAACTTTGGCAGAACAAGAAAATCTCCTGTCCAAAAAAGAAACCGCTTACAAATAACAGAAAGAGGAGATCTTCGAATGACCCTTACAGACTTGAAGCCAGACATTGATTCCCTGTTTTGTAGGCACCAAGAACAAAGTACGCATTGAAATGTATGCCAAATGCTTATTTTAACATTGTTTTGGGATTAATAAACATAATTAAATTTGATGTCTTTCATTAAAAACTTTATTGTTAAGTTGATACGGTAGGTGGGCTCAGTGGCGTAGTGAAGGGGGGCAGGGGGTTGCAGGTGCCCGGGCGCCGAGTTCAGGGGGGCGCAAAAATATCAAAGTAGCACCCGTCGGGTCGAGGTGCGATTTGCACACACACCCCCCCCCCCCCCCCTCCGTAAATCGCTTTGCTACTGGGGGCGCAAAATTATTCTTTGCCCCGGGCGCCAGAAACCCTCACTACGCCACTGGGTGGGCGGTGAACTTATTTCAAAGGACAACATATGGTAAAAGTGGGCGGTGACTCAAAAAAGGTTGAAGACCACTGATCTAGACAATATATTTGTTTTAACTAATAAAACATATATGACATTAATGAACTGCCGTTTAGTCTTTCAGTTTTAGATAACCCCATTTAATGTATTACTCCATTTAAGGTACAGAAAACTTGTCCCTGATGCAAACGTTAAATGGGGATTCCACTGTATTTGTGGGAGAAACAAATTTTAATTGTGCTTATGAGTGACTACTCTTCAGTATTAGTAATTTTCATGTTCTAGTCTCTTAATCAAAACTTTACTGATTGTTAGATAATTTTTTATAATAAAGTGACTTGTGAAATAAAATACCTCAGCTGTTGAAAGCTATTTTGGTTCATAATTAAATTTGAAAAAACCTTAAGTGATAGGTAATTATATTAGATTGGTTTATAATTATGTTAGCATTTTCATAAGGGTATACATTATTAAAACTTATATTATTTAAAGAACATTTAAATTTATTTTTATTATCGCCATCAGTCACAAATTGATAAACTTTGTTTCTCCAGTAACAATAAAGAGGTTAGAAAAACCAGGTGTGAAATTAAGCTACAAAGAAGCCATCATCAGTGGTAGTAGATTGCAAAAATATCTTTCTTTTGCAGCTCATTGCTCATCTGATTTTTTCCAACCTTTTAAGGTTATTGGACTAACACATCGATTATATTCAAATCAAAAGGTGAGCTCCATAATTCTCTTTTGAGTCTTCTTGTTTAGAGATGTTATTAGTGTTACCCTGTTGGCCATTGTACCTTTCCCAATATTACATTTACCCACTAACCCCTACCCCTCCACACGTGCACAAAATGACATGCTTGGGAGTTGCTCTCTGAGAGGGAGACGGTACCTCACTTGTGCAGAATGCTGGAGATATATCCTCCCTATTGCGACGCCCCTCCTGCTCGCTGGTGGGACATCGAAGCGGACAAGTCCCTGCTGGCGGGGACCTACAAGCATGGATACGAGCGGTACCGAGAGATACGTGCAGACCCACAGCTATCATTCCTCGCTCAGGTTGGCCCGCCGCCGCCCCTCCCCGAGGACCCCCTTTGTTCTACCCCCTCCTCCCCTCCCAGGGACACTCCCCGACGACGACAGCTCAACGAATCTGCTGCCAAGTAAGTGTTATAATGAATCGATTTGTTCAAGTGCAACTAAGGCAATTTGATGACATCTCCTATGTGATGATGGGTCTAGGATACCAGAAGTCTTGATTACAAAGTACATTGGGACTCTTCCTTCTTTTTTCCATGAATATTTTGGATTGAAGTTACTTGCCAACAGGTGACTGTCTTTATCAGTAGCTCTTTCTAGGAGCAATAGCAGAACTAATGGCGATATGGATGCATTTTTGTCTCTGGTCCTATTCTCTAAGGGGAATTTTTCATATAGCTTGTCCTTCCTTCCTGCTTTCAAGTTAGCCCATCTGTTGCATGGAGGTGTGCTGCCTCAACTTCCTTTAAACCCTGCATGTCTTTTGCAAGTTGCTCGCTTAACTGTGCCGTGTTTGCCTGTGCTATTGTTTTTCACCAACATCTATCATATTTTCCATGAAGTGTTTTGAGTGATTTTTTTTATTTATTGAGAAAAAACTGAAAACTGCAAATTTTTTCTTTTCAAGAGTTTTCTCTTTACAGCTTTCATTTGTTTGTTTTATTTTTATATAAATGTATTATTTAATTGAGATTAATTAAAGGATTGTTTTATCAAACTTTTTAAACACATTTGTCAAAGCTGTCTTTGAGATTATTAACATGTAAATTTTAAAAATTATTTTTATTAACCAGGTATATACTACGTTATATTTGTTATTTTCTGCTGCTAGCTAAAGTTCTGTAGCTCTCTAAGTAAATATAAATTTTGTGTTGTGTGCATGTGCAGTTTGGACGAGGACAAAATTTCTGAAGATGAGGAGGATTGCATGGTAGTTGAAGGTGGCAGCATTATCCATTCAAATGTACCTGGATCCTCAATGGGAGAAGGTGTTGGAGATCTTGGTGCAAACAGTCAACAACATCATACCAATCCTAACCAAGAACGCCATCTTACTCCTGAGGAGACTCACCTGCGATTCTCGCAGGCTAATCAGAATACTCCAGTATCTTCTGTTGTGCAGACAAATCAAGGTCCAGGACAATACTCTCTATCTGGAATGTCTACTGATAATTCTCAGGTATAAAGTTTAAGTATTTAATTATGTAGCAAAATGAAAATTTTATAATCCATGGATATTTGTTTTTAGTTTCTTATCAGTTTTCCTATTTTATTTTAGAAATATAGTTTCAGAAATATATTTAACCCTTTATTATGGTGGATAACAGAAATGTCCAATTTTGTCATCATACCTATGATTGCAAAATAGACCCCATAATGACCTTATTTGTGGATATGGTAATGGACTCCTGTGAAGAGTCACTTAGCAGTCAAAGTGTGAAAAGACGTCCTCGGCTTACACTTTATGTATCAAGGACAAATCAGTAACTGACAGCAAATGATGATGAAGTAACAAATGATATGCCTAATTGTGCATCATCCTTATGCCTCTTTGCACTCCATTAAAAGCTTTTTCTATAAGCTGAAGAAGAATGCCCTTTCCCCTATCATTTACTTGAATTTTGCTGTTATTACAGTCACCATGATGTACGTGTTGAGTTAGCTGGCCAGCTAAGTAATATCTCTGCCAGGAAATGTGTGTTAGTTTCACATTAAAGATAGTAAAATTATTCTTAGTAATTACGTCTCTTCTAAAGCCCATTATTCTACTTTGAATGCCATAGTAAGTCTTAGCAAGATTGACTTATTTAATACATACTAAAAGCATTTAACAGTGATAAATGTACCATATATACCCGAATATAAGACGACTCTGATTATAAGACGACCCCCCATATTGAACTCCTAATAAAAGGAAAAAATTTATTATGCACACAATGACAAAGGTTTATTATACCATTGACTAATAAACATTGAACCAATTGAAATAAGCAATTTTGTAGTGTTAGTTGGCATATACAGTTGCTTTCCTTCAAGTGTCTATCAACGACTGATTTTAACTTCTTACAGGACCTACTATAAAGGCGACGTCAATGCAAGCATTTATTTAGATTATCAGTGAAGAGAAGATAACAATAACGCTTTTCTTTCGTCTATTTGAAGGTTTAATTGGCCTTAAATGAATCGGAGGCAACAATGAGAGTCTCCTTGGCAACGCCCGGAATGAGTACGAAAAATCTGCAAAATTTCAAAAAAGAATGCATATTTCTGAAAAATTTGACCGTGTAACATGTAAACATCACAAGAATAAGATAGTATAGAGCTTTAGCCGTCGAATAAAGCAAAAAAGAAGAAAATCGGTCCATATTTAAGTATTTTAATGAATGAAGGAAAGAAACCTTGCACTCTGAAAAGTCAAAAATCCCGTGTAAACTTATGGGAAAATATAACTCTCCTGGATTCAAACCCGGGACACTTAGCAAACAAAAATATTTTTCCAGGGACCTCATAGCCAGTAGAAACAAAACACTGTTTACCGCATATCTTTTACGACGAACGGTTCTTGGGAAATACGCAGATATAATTACGCGAGACTTCATACTCATGGACGCGCACAGCTTCACTACGCGCATAATATATAGGATAAAATTCAAAAGAGTATTTGTATTCAAATACATTTGAATTGATTCATTTTCTACGACTACTTTTAATAATCGATTGTTTCGATTGATTTAAAGAATCGAATATTTCGATTATACTCTGCATTCGGTTCCTCTGTCAGTCAAACTATTACGCACCGCGCGATTATAAGACGACTAGCGATTTTTCGGTCATAAACATTGGAACAAAACCTCGTCTTATATTCAGGTATATACGGTACTTGTTTCATTTAACCAAATTTATGTACTAGTAAATCCAACTCTTCCTTAAAGTATAATTCAGACTCTGAACAAAAATTCTGAAAGGAAATGCTGATCTGCGCAAGTTAAGAATTGAAAGTTTAGAAATACTAGGGTAAGTACAGTAAAACCTCATGGTACATTCTTGGTGTGTTTTCACTATTTTATTTATACACCAATTTTCTTGTAATGTGATCCATTTTCAGTCAAGACAGTGAGATTCGAGAAAGAAATATAAAATCTTTGCAAGATTTTGATTTTGTGTGCTACCTTGGGCATCTCATACTTCCACTCATTGACAAAATAATACTATAAAAATGATAAAGCAGCAAACATGCTTCTCTTGCATTGCTTCCAGGGCAGGCTCAAGGTACTGGCTCACCAGGCAATTGTCAAAGAAACCATCAGCCAAAGGGTACCAAATGGCCAAAAATAAAGAAACAAATATAAATGTGTACATATTACTTTAATTTTAAAAAAATATTTCTGTTGTTGATTATAGATATTGTTTGACGTACTTCAGCCATTATAAAACAAACACAAAAAAGTTATTAAAACAATGGGATGGGTTAATGCGTGTTACTTAATTCATGGAGCAAATGTCAACTATGTGAGTTTTTTTAGAATTAGAGAGAAATTCAAATGTGAAGTCACCTATACAGACTTTTCTGGGTTAATGGCATAACATTATGGCAATTTCTTTTATAATGAAGCAAAGAAGTAGATCTTCTGGATTGGTTGTTTACCTATTTAGGGTTTCAAATCCAAAAGCCAATCAATTTATTTTTGTCTTTGAGAAAATGTTATACTGGTTTCATGTTTCTCCCTCAGGATTGTTACACTAACACCAAATATGGGCTCTGGACCAAGGCTGAATAAATAATTAAGTTAAAATTCCTGGTTGCTGGCTGTGTGGCCATTGAAATACAACAGACATTTTGAATGATGTTAAATAAGGAAATGAAGGAATTATTAAATTTGCTCTCAATTCTAAAACTGTTATTTGCTGCTATATTCCCAAAGATCCATTTTCTCGCCTATTAATGGTCAATATTTCATTCTGTTTCTAACTTGAGAATGCTACCTCCTTTCCAATTATAATTCTAAATTCAAACAAAGAATATAAGTAGACGTTTTTATGCTTACTGTTGCGGGGCTATGGTAAAATATGAACACCAGTTTTGTCTGTTGAAAGTATGTCTTGTGTTGTAAAGATATATTCATTTCAATTAACAGTTATTTTTTTTACAAAGATTCTGCAGAGATTGATGACAAAATTATTTTTTGGCTTGATTTAGGTTCTAGACCAGCATAATCATGGCATGATTTCACAGTTAACTGATGGATCCTCTCAACAACAAGTGTCAGATGATAGAGAAAATGCAGGTGCAGGTGGGACGTGGCCCTCTGTTGCAGACCTAAACACCCGCTTACGCAGAGTGATAACTTCTTATCAGAGAAATTTCAAGAAAGAAGAGTTGAAAATGGCTCAAAAGGCAAAGGTGAGATCCAAATTAGACCTTCCACACTCACGCTTTATACGTGTATTGTTTTATACTCCAGGGATTCAGAAATCGAGAGCCATCTTGTATTTGGTATGAAATGAAACTTGTGAAGTCATTGCTTTTACTGTTATGCAGCCAGTGATTATTTTTTAGATGATCACATTTTTGGGGGGTGCTTTCTGGAAAGTAGCTGTGCACTGCTATCTTAAATGTAACAAATTTGGATAGTTCTTAAATCGAAACTTAGCATTTAAAAAACACCTCACTATAATCACATACATTCTTGTGTTGTAACTTAAAATAAAAATCTTTTACTAAACAATGATTAACTTAAAGACTGGAGGTAAGGAGCAAAAAGAAACATTGGTAGGGGACTATATGCCTGAAATGTACTCTTGAATTGTAATGATTAAATAAATATTAACCCTAGTGGGTTTATGTTATTTATGCCATTAACCGTTAGTCTTAATTTTTTGTCTTCTTTTTACCAACTTTTATATCCTAATTCTTTCAGTTTTAAATTGCTAATTAACAGAATTTGTTTAGTCAAAAAAGGGCAAATGTAGATGAACGGGAACCATAAAATGGCATCTTTCTATATTATCCATGGTAGTATTTGAGAGTATATGTTCAATGATATGCATTTCAGGTGTTGGGGTTGAGATTAGTTTAATGAACTAAGTGAAATTTACTTTTTCTGCATTGTAGTTTTTCTAAGGAGGGATTTGTTTTAAATTCAGGATTGTCTTTTGTAAACGTGGGAGTAAGAAACTATTTTATCATTTATACTAATATGGTTCCTTTTTCCTCATCTTGTCTGCTCATTGAATTGGTCTCAATAGACTGCAGCAACAATTGCTGATTGTCGCCGTTGGCCACAGAAGATGGAACGGAAGGATAAGGTGGAGCAGATGATTCGGGATAGAGAGAAAGTGCGCTTAGAAATCAATCAGAGGAGATGGTCAAGACGAGAAGAAGCTGACTTTTACCGAACTGTCTCTACGTTTGGAGTTGAGTATGATAGGTATGTTTTCATCTATTGTCAAATTTCTAAGATAAAAATGTTTGTAAAATCTTGGATTTATTCATATTTTGTGCTTGTGGCTTATCCAACTGACAAGGAGAGTTACCGCTGCATGAAAGACACAGTTTTTTCTAGCCGCCAATGGCCATTCATTCGTAAGTTATTAACATTTAAAGATCATGAAAAACCTGCTGACTCTTTAAATACCTTCGATAACAGCCCTTCTGACAAGTAAGTGGTGTAGCCATGGCGGTAAAGGTGCTGAACCTGAGGACAATCCTCACATGCGGCATATTTTTTTCATCACCTACGGACGTTTTCTTAACTTAAATTTTTGCCTTTACGTTATATTAGTATGCATCTCTCTCGGTAGATTTTTATTTCTATTTTGAAATAATATTTATAGGTTTTTCTTCTCTTGCGATTCTTGCTTTATGTTACGCACATTAAAAAGCAACTTACTTCCTAACATGTCGTGATTACTTTTAAGGATCTGTTTTATTTTGTACTTATAATTAAAAATGTTTACTCAACGATAGAGCTCAGCATTTTAAGTAGGTACTGTTTCTCCGTGCCTTCCTTCGAACTCTGTATTTCTTTCGGGACGCCCCCTAAATTTGTTCCATTTGGTTAGAAAATAAATTGTGTTAAATATTTTTACAATCAGATAACAGGAAAACGTGCCGCATCGCACTTGAACTTTATATATTTCATCATTTTTTATGGTATTTGGGTCATTCCTAGTGAAAACAGAGCAATTCCAATTTTGGATTTGAACGGATTGTTTTGATATTATTACCAACACTTTATTAGACATTTTTGCTGATGTATCTCGAATATTCATATCATCTGCCCAGTAGTTGCCAAGATTCAGCCCGGAAAGTGAGCGCGTGCCATGCAAGTCGCAGCGTGCCGCGGCGCAACTGCTCAAATCTGTCAAATTCGCTGCCTCTTATCTCGTAAAGTATTTCGCCAGTAGTTCCAGAAAACACAACTTATTATCGTTTTTGGCAGTTCTTTAAGGTTATTTACTTAAATATACCTCATGACTTCCATATTTTGAATAAAAATACGCGAAACTTGAGAAATATTCAGATTTTTTCGTTTCGCTTATGTATTATGTCCCTCGCGTCGGAGTACCTCCATGAAATATAATAGTGAATAAAAGTTTCCGGAAATCTTCCCTTCTGTGATATTCCTAAAAATTTAGTATACACTTGGCGTCTACATTGTACAATTAAGGTACATTGTTTTAAGGAGAGTCTATGACAAAAAATTTGGAAAATATCGGGCCCAAATGTTCCCCTCTTCAAAAGGTTTCAGGAAGCATGGCCTCAACTTAACAGGGAGAATTTTAAACCTGGAATGCAAGACTAGCGGGTTCGAGAAGATCTAAAGGACGCGGAAGACAAAATTCTTGCTTTCGCGCTGCAGCATTTACAGGGAAGATTACTGAGAGCTCCTTGAACTAACTCATTTTTGGGGGGGGGGGGGGTTTCCTCCTCGAGGAATATCATTTCGTGTTCCTGGTGCATTTCACCATGCTAGGTGGATGGCTGAAGCTATATACTGCCTAAAAATGTTTCTTCTTCGCGATGAATTCTCCTTATCTGCCGAAGAAGAAATTGCACTCCGCGACGTGTGTGTCTTTCTAGTACGTTTGTACGTGGAGGCTTGGATTATCGCGCCGATTGCCATTGAAGCTCCTCGGAGAGTTTGCTGTTTTTGAAAAGTCTGTACGAGTACGACAAGACTGATAGTGAAATTAACCTTGTGGCAATGAATAAATTTTGTAACCACTTGTGGTACCTTGCACCAGAAAGTGCAGCTCCAGCGTTTTTCAACGACAAGGTATCAACAGACACTATATAAGAAACGAATGTTATTAGCCTTGCAACAAGAATTCAGACGTTACTCAACCAAAAGATTTTCCGTACACCCAAAAGATATAAAACACTTCGTAGATAAGGGACTTGAACATTTTATTTTTAATGAATCTAGACAATTTTTCAAAAGGTTCAATATTTCAGTGACATTTCTCTCTAAGGATCCCCTTATGTGGAAGAATGATCACACCTATAGAGAGGGACTGGAGAATGCAAAACAACTGAAAGTCGTCAAAGACGCTGCAGAAAGAGGAGTTAAGATAATGGAGGGCTTTAATAAACTATTTACTAAAAGTGAATCTCAAAAACAGTTCATTTTGAAAGTTGTCGCAGGCTACCGGCATAAATTTTCAGACTGCAACAGAGCAACGTTGTCAGAAGAATTTTGAGAAACTCGTTATAATTTCAATTTACTCTTAAATTAAACTTCTCTGAAAGGTACTTTACTATTTTAATGATCATAAGACTTTGAGAGAAAATATTTTCATACATTGAAGTAACAATGTTTTCCCACAAATTTAAAGTTTTTAAATAAATAGAAATATAAAAAATTACACATTATTTATACCTCACAAATTCACTTTATTGATTTAACAAAGGTTTCAAACTTTTTATTTCAAATATGAAAAGTGTTGGCTTCGTACAGTAGCATAGCTAGATGTTTCGGGCCCCTAGGCAAGAACCGGAGATGGGCCCCCTAAGCGGAAATATTTTAGTAAAAAGATTTATATATATATATACTATTTTATTGGTTTATTTTTCTCTGTGGTGAGGGCCCTCTTCAGGAAGAGGTGAAAACGATAATCTCATGACAATTCATCAAAGTGACGCTTAACTAATCGTTGTCATTCATTGTTCGAGGGTAGGCATTGCCTACTCTGGCTATATGGTAGTTACACCACTGGCTTCGTAATATAACATTGAAACGAAAAAATTGAATATTTCTCAAGTTTCGCATATTTTTATTCAAAATATGGAAGTCATGAGGTATATTTAAGTAAATAACCTTAAAGAACTGCCAAAAACGATAATAAGTTGTGTTTTTTGGAACTACTGGCGAAATACTTTACGAGATAAGAGGCAGCGAATTTGACAGATTTGAGCAGTTGCACCGCGGCACGCTGCGACTTGCATGGCACGCGCTCACTTTCCGGGCTGAATCTTGGCAACTACTGGGCAGATGATATGAATATTCGAGATACATCAGCAAAAATGTCTAATAAAGTGTTGGTAATAATATTAAAACAATCCGTTCAAATCCAAAATTGGAATTGCTCTGTATTCACTAGGAATTACCCAGATGCCACAAAAAATGATGAAATATATAAAGTTCAGTGCAATGCGGCACGTTTTCCCATTTTCTGATTGTAAAAATATTTAACACAATTTATTTTCTAACCAAATGGAACAAATTTAGGGGGGGTCCCGGAAGAAACTTAAAAAAATGTTTTTGCCTATAGCTAAGGACCACCCTAGTGTACATGTGCCATGGTTATCCCAAGTGAGAGCGAAGGACCCGCCACATCGTCACATAGTGCTTGGGCCCAAAATTTTCCTTTCGGATGTTGGTGGAAATTTCATCGGTCTGCCTCTGATACTGAGTGCCGATGAGGGAGCGTACTTATTATGCCGTGGCATAGTGTGTTGCAGTAATAAATATCAGCACATGCCATCCCGTTGTGTGGTATTGGAATTTTCTCCATTTCGATTGTAATGGTTATAACTAGTAAATTAGAGTACAGGCGACTTCTGAGATTCAACAGGGATGCGTTCCTGAAAACGTGATCGAATTTCGAATGTCGAATCAGCACAAATTCAAACAATTAGAGCAGAAATAACGATGTCTAGACTGAAACTAAACCTCTAGTGGTCAGGCAGGCCAAAAATTACTTTGCGTAAACTAGTTTCTAATTTGACCGATCGATCGACTGGGTCGATTCGACCGGTCGAATTCTCGGGAGTCGCCTGTATTTCCTTTCCTGTACATTTTTATCGTAAGAGTAGCCGTTATCGAGAAAATCAAACAAGAATGTCTTAATTCAAATTGAACTTAGAAATTTTCTTGCATGGTTACTTCTTCATTGTTGCTAACATAATCTCACAAACAAACATTTAATTTCCTTACGTGTGCATGTAATATTATTAAATAGGAAGAAAATGGATTATTTATGAAGAAGAAAAGAAGTGGGTTGATGCTTCCGGGAGGCACTGCATGGACGACATTACTGCTCTTGACGTTTCGCCTTCGATGCTGAAGGCGAAACGTCGAGAGCAGTAATGCCGTCCACGCAGTGCCTCCCGGAAGCATCAACCCACATCATCAAACGCTGAGAAAACCTCCAAACGAAGAAGAAAAGAACTTTAAAACGCTATTTCCCTTACGTGCAAGTGTATCATTTCTTTATAATACTACATTGCACAAAACGTGCCCATTTGTGATATGCTGTACACTTTCCTAACTTGTTTACTTATAATCATGGACTGAACAGAGCCTGCATCGCGAATATGATCACCAATTTTTCCTTTGTCTTTTAAAATGGTTGTAATTGTTGAATGATTGAGATCATAAACATAACTAATCGAAGCAAGCAACTCAACTTTTTCTGATATATTTATTACGACAATTTTAGTTCCCATCGAAAGCACTCGACGTTTTTTACCAATCTTAGCACTTTCACAAATACTATGTTTACAATTGTTTTCCATATTTCAAGGGTAATAAAAAACAATGTGTACATAAACACGCGCCTGTACCATTTCGAATACAAACGGCAAATGACAGTTCTTGACAAGTTTCCGTGTTCTTACTGCGACTGATGGTCATAAGTGCATGGGGGTGTGTTCGTAAATGAAGTGCAAGGTGCAATTCATTGATATGTGGAATGTTCATAAATACTAATTTTTCGTTTCTTGAATGTTTGTAAGTAGAGGTTCACCTGTATATACCATATCTGCCCGAATAGAAGCCGACACCCCCAAAATTTCCACCATTTTTTGGTAAAAATGTAAATTTCGTAGATTTTATGCTGAAGTGTGCCGGGCATTCATGCATGGCTTAGAATACATTATACGCGATCGAAGAAAAGTGGGACATGGTTTAGTTGTTGACATTTTGAAATATTACTCCAATTAATAATTTTGTGTTGTTGAATAATATTCCATATTCAGTGACAATAATTTCATTCAACTTCATTTTCACAAAGGCCAAATATACCATATTTACCTGAAAGGAAGACAAGGTTTTTTACAAAAAATATCCACAAAAAAATTAGGGATCATCTTAAAATCGAGTACGAAGTTTTAGGTGGGAAAAATGCGTGCATTTTAAACACCGCACGGAACACCCGGATTTCGAGTATATGTCCATGAAAACACATTTATAAATGCATTCAACAATACATGTCATTTAATTAATTTTTAAAATACATTAAAGATGCGTATCATAGTTCTTAAAGTTGCACATGGTACGAAAGATTACCTCCAGGGTACTGATGGAAGGGGCGTGTTTACAGCTGGGTAGGAAATCTGATATGTGCGACAATGTAGATGCTTAAGCAAGGATTGGCTGCCGTATTTGAGGTATCTTGTTACATATTAAACATGTCTATTTACAATTTAAAAATCTGCTACCTTTCGATTGGTGCTCCAGCAGCAGATGAATGTACACCTGAATTTTAAAGAGTATAACATTTATGAAAGCACTCCATCAGTACTCACTTCGCCAAGTTTTAATGTGAAGGGAAAACTAGTCATTATTTTTAAGTTTAAAATAAGTTACCCCAAAGATATAATGTCACTATAAAAACTTCCAGGAATGAAAAATTACGCGTTAAGGTAATGCTGACTGCGTTAGCAGTTGGCACGAAGTTGCCGCCGTATGTTATTTTAAAACGCAAAACAATGCTTAGGGAACTGCTACCTAAAGGAATAATTGTTAGATGTCAAAGCCAATGCCTTTTTACTTTCTCATACGAAGTATTGAGAAAGTATTGTTATCGCGAAAAAATTCGACTTCGAGATTTTTACAGAAATATACGTTTTAGGTTCGCTGAATCTGAAAAAGTGGTTTTCCCAATGTCGTCTAGAGCCCAAACGATAGAGCGAAAATGAATGAAATCTCGTACTTAGGTATTTTATCATACTGAGCAGAGTCATTGAAGAAATGGTTGACATTGCTCAATAATTAAGGGAAGTTTATTCTACGCATTTTTAACAAGAATTTGATTTTCTCAAAAACGTCTCTAACGATTTTGATCAAATTTCGTTCAGTTATTTGAGTTTACGTCTTCAGTAATACTGTATAGTTCATATTTCTCAAAAAATGAATATAAGGCTAGTTTATTCTATGCAACTTTAACAACAATTTGGTTTTCTCAAAAACAGCTAGAACGATTTTATCAAATTTTGTATAATTACTTGAGTATACTTCTGCAATAATATTACATATTTCATTTTTCTCACTGAAAGAATATAAGGCTAGTTTATTCTTGGGCAACTTTAACAAAAATTGGATTTTCTAAAAACAGGCTGATACGATTTTCTAAAATAACTAAACGACGCATTATTATATGAGAAAGTTTGTACAATGTATGTTGTACCAATTTTTTATTCATGCTTTTAGTGTGTTATTATTTAAAAGTTTTTCGTGAATAGACCTTGGTTTTTTTAGGGATCGTCTTAAATTCGAGGTCGTCTTCCTTTCGGGTAAATACGGTAGTAATAGCGATCTTGCCAAGATAATTTTTCATCCAATTAAATTAGCATTTACATTACCCTAAGAAATTGCATTTTTATAATTATACACGTTCCATGTAATGTTTTACTGTTCATTATCAGCTGAATTTTGCAGTTCCAGCCGTTGCTCATACCTTCAGAGCAGATCTCTCGTTATTTACCGATATTCAAACAGTTGAGCATCAAAAGCCATCAACGCATTTTGCGTAATCATTTGCAAATCACGTGACCACTCAAATAATGAGAAAAACCCAGCCTTAAACGGTAACAAAGCACAGGTAGTGCTAAATTCAATATTCTAGCCATTATTATTTATTCATTAACTAGCTGAGCCTGCGCAAAATTTGCGCGTTTAATTTTAAATTGATTCATAAAAAAATAATAAGTTTGTAAAATAAGTTGATGTTAATAATTCATATTTTACTCTAGCAATGAATTTACACAGTATAGGATACTTAGATATTTGACTCCCAATGTAAGGTTTGCGTGCTAGAATCTCACTGAGGGAAAGGCAATGTGCGCATATTAAAAAAAATGTTATCCGTAGGTAATCAGAAATCTGTATTTTATAAGTTATGGTAGAGAGTAAATTGATGTGGCACAATAATTAAATTGAAATGATTAGTGATCGGAAGATTCTTACGCGACAGGCATAAACTATAGTGATGTGAAATGAGGAAACAGAAGAATAGAACTGCTAAGACCGGGAGTCAAACTGGGTCTTAACACCCCCAAGAAAGCAAATATTGGGAAAAGAAAGATGTGAACTTTCTGTAATTTACAGGAAATGTCATCCACTTAATCAATCACAAAACATAACTCTTGTAAAAGCGATGCCACAAAAAATAATTATTTATCCACTTAAGCCAGGCAAAAGTATTAAAAAAGTAAGCACTGAAACAATTGATTGTAGAATAATGCGGAGTATAAACTTACCGGGGTTTAGGAAGATTCCTCCTTACCAAAACCTTCGTAATAAAATGACAGAGTCTTAGGCGTATTTCCACTGACAGGGTGATTCTTGGTTGCTTCAGTCACAAAAACAAAAACATTTGGTATTTCCAAAAGGTTGAATACTCTGATACAGTATTTTAAAAAAATAAATATGCTTTTCTACCACAATCTACGATAAACGCGTCCTAGTCACAGAAAACAATCTTACTGAATGTTCTCGAGTTAAATCATTATCTTAATGAATTCATCCATTGTTATATTTATAAAAATAGAACTTAAATTAAAGCAAAAATGTAGCGTATAATGATTCCATTTTAACGTCAATATGAACGTTTAATCGATGGTAATTGAATCAGAGGCAACAATTAAGGTCGACTTGGCAACGTCTCGAAGGAGAACAAAAAATCGGCAAAATTTTGAAAACAATTGTATATTTCCGAAAATTTTGACCGCGTAGGGTATAAACATTGAAAGAATAAGATAATTTAGAGTTTTAGCCGTCGAATAAATCAAAAACGGAGAAAATCGGTCCATATTTACGTACTTTTATGAATGAAGGGAAAAAACCTTGCACTCTGAAAACTCGAAAATCCCGTGTAAACTTATGGGAACATATAATTATCTCCTGGAATTGAACCCGGGACTTTAGGAAATTGAAAATATTTTCTAGGGACCTCCTGGCCTGTAGAAATAAAACACAGTTTACTGCAAATCTCTACGGCAAATGTTTTTCGAGATAGAGGGGGGGACGGACAGATGGGCACTTCATAAATTATATATAGGATATTCATCGTAAGTTAAATATTTACTTTACGAAAAATATAGTGGTATCTTAAGACGTGCTGCCATCTATGAGTGACTACGAGATTTAACCATAACCCAAATTTTCCTCGGACTCGCATTTAAGCCGAGGGGTGATTTTTTCAAGATAGATTTTGACAAAAAACATCAGCTTGTATTCGGGCAGATACGGTATATTAATTTTTTTGTAAATTTCAAAATTATCTTGTTGTCATTTTTGTTTCTTTGACTTATACTTGAGACTGGATTTTAAATGCTGTTTTAGGCTAAAAAGTACACTTCAACTTATACTCGAATCGCCTTATACTCAAAGATGTACGGTAAATATTCTGATAATAAAGTTTATATTTTGAACTACTAAAATAATACAGGTTACTAAATAATAAAATAATTAAGGTTATCAGACTTGTTCATTGTAGAAGATTTGAGCATAAGGAGAAACCCTCCTTTCACTCCCACTGTTTCTGCAAACCTATAAAAAGGAAAGAAGCAGTGATGATGAGCTGAAGAAATCTTAAGAACCAACTCTCTTAAAGAAAAAAAGGTCTAAAGGAAATTCAGGTAGATATGAGGGAGGCCTACCTTCCGTAAATAAAGATAAGATATAGTTTGTAAAAAATCAATGCCACCATCTAAACTTTCCACTTGAACAACTCATACACACCAGCATTGTTTGAGCAAATGGTCCGATCCAGAAAGTCCAGGAACAAGTTAGCATTACATCAATTCTCTTGTCAATAGGGCAGTAGTTTTCAAAATAGTTTGCTGCCCAGTTTTGTCCCACATGTTGGTAATATAGTTCTGCTTCTTCATATATTTATTAATACTGTTCCACTAATTTAACAAGCGTTTGGTTCATAATGTGTTTGATGTGCATCATTATCAGCAACTGAATTGTAGACAATGCAACATTACACCCTTCCCTCGCCAACCGCGGGGGTTACGTTCCTGAAAAGTACCGCAGTTGGTAAATACTTAAGTATATTGGAAATTGGGGGTTAGGTTCTACGGTTTTTATTACTATACCATTTATTATTGATCACTTACATTACTCACTTATTTCTCACTTAAATACATTATATAAATATTACGAATACAATAACATGCTGTTTTTTCCTTATGAGCTCTCTGGTTTGGCATAGTCGAAACTCCCGTTGATGAAAAATGTGACGAAAAACAATCACCGCCATCTATGTGCTACTTGTGGTACTAAATGCGAGAAATAGCTTTCCGCTGTTCGGAACTACATATTCTACAACAGAATGAATTCTTTTTTAAAGAATTTCTTCAGACGTATCACACTATGCATAAGCCAAACTACTGAGTAAAACAATTACCAACTGAAGGATTACAAACGCCCCGTAGGTAATGGAGAAATTACGTGCATACTACGACGTATGTCACATCATTTTATACGATTTACTACGGTCTTCTAATCTTACCCGGCGTTTTTTGCATTTAAACAAATATTATTACGCACAAATTCAGAAAAATATTAAACGTTTAATTTATTTAGTATGCTGATATGAATAATACACAACTAAACACGTCGTGTGGACTTGCGGTGCGCGAAAAGCATGCGTATGCTGATTTGAATAATGCACAACTGATCGCCCGTGTGGAATGTAGAGACTTGTGGCGGGCGAAAAGCGTAATCGTACATTACGGCAACAAAGTAATAGCAACCAAGTTAGAACAACAACATAGCCGTTGTGAGTGAGTGCAGATTACAACAAAGTCATACGATGCGGGGGATTATCGTGTTGAATGCAGTGACTTGTGGCGCACGAAAAGGATACGTAATTATGTCAGTACGGCAACAACGTAATAGTGAGCAAGTTAAAATGACAACAAAGTCTTTGTGAGTGAGTTAAGATGACAACAAAGTCATAAGATGCACGGTATTTAAAAGCTTTCTTGGTCCAAACCGTGGATACGCAAGGGAAATGTCCGCGGTTGGGAAGGGTAGGACTCAATATGTAGACCGCGTATAGTCGAGGGCTGCGGTTAATAAACCCGCAGTTGGAGAGGGAAGGGTGTATTTGAAAGAAAGGCAATTGATACATTTTAATATTTGAAAAAATTTTAACAACTGGCTTGCAAATTCAGAGAAAAATTAACCATCTCACTCAAGCAGGTGTAAGCTGGCTTCAGCTCATCATTGTAAAGAAGTAAATATTGGTTTTTTGTTTTGGTTCTGGTTAAAAAAAATTTGTTTGGTTTTGGCTTCATTCCGACTAAAAATGTGGGTTTTTATTCATTTTCACTTTGGTTCTGGTTTGATGCCCTGATTCTGAACCATGAGATATTTATACGTGCATGAATTAAGTATTTAATAAAAATAAAATCTGTATAAAAAAGTTTTATAATGGTTCTGATCTGATTTCTACTGTTTTGTATCTTTACAGGAAAAGAGGAAGATATGACTGGAATCGTTTTCGTGCCATTTCTCACTTGGAACGTAAATTTGATGAGTCTATGACAGAATATTACAAAGCCTTTTTGGCTATGTGCAAGAGATCATGCGGACTGAAACTATTGGATGATGAAGGTAAGACCCAGGGACATAATATAGGAAGACCGATTACATGTTAAAAGTGTGAGACATGAGGGCAAGCATCTAACAGGCAAAAACAAAACGGGAGGATGGAAAAAGGGGCAATCATCAAAAAGGCAACACTCCAACACTCGCGTGATGTATTACAATAGTGATAAGGATAAATATAACATTTTAAATTAATTCATTTGTGAAGCTCACTTGATTAGTCTTAAACCAATTAATGTTGTCCAAAACAAATTAAATTAATACCACTAAAAAATAACTAATTTCTTCTCAGCATAGAATCTCAGTGGATACAACAAAATGTTCTAACAACCATTCTTACTCCTATCCTTTGTTTGGAACAATAAAAATGGTTACTCTATTAAAGTTTTAGCAGTGGCTAGATGGGAGCAGATGGGACAGGTGGTTGAACCTGCCAACAAACAGTATCTTGCCTGCCTTACCGATTTCTGTATATTGTGCCTATTCATGTATTTGCCACCAGGAATTAGATATTGCTTATAAAACCTGAAAGATATTTTCTGAATTGTTGTTGAAGTAGTCTGCCCTCCTCCAACGTGGGGGGTTACATTCCTCTAGTGAGATACGTGAACAAAAAACCTATATATCTAGATATGTAGATTTTTTTAATACGCACATAGATGGAAAGCCCTACATATATTGCGTAGGAACTAAATATATATACCACATATTTTCTCTTCACTCTTCCTGGTAGACTCATTCACGCCATATTCCCGACCTACTCAAGCTACTTCATAACTTATCAAGGATCTTAATTTTCTCAGCTAATGTCATAACTTTGTGGCTTTTCTTTGCCTCACTACCACTTGAAGATGATTTACGTTTTGATTCCATACTAAGGGATATTACAAAAAAATGCAAAAAGTGGTCACAATGCAATAAAATTAGTAATTTACTGTGTATGAAATTTTGAAAAACAGGATATACAAAGTCCTACATTACATTTCATGCATTGTCTATGAACAGTTTTTGAACACATTTCACCAGCACTGCAGTGCCTATTACCTGACTTTACCAAGTGTCCGATGACATCAAGGCGAATTTCATCACTGACCTGAATCTGCAATGAGCTAGCTTTTGGCATTGATGTTTGCCCTGTGGCAAGAGGAGGATTTCTATATCTAGTCATAGATTTGAACTATACTGCGACGAAAATCCAACTGAGTGATTTCAATGCCTGACTTTTTAGTAAGTTCACGCATTGTAAATGGATATGTCAACTAACCACGTAAATAAACAGAGATAGTGATGTTTACATATCTGATTAACTAATAATTAGAAAATTAATTTCCCCAAGCAGATTTGTACAACACTCTGTGGAAAACATCCATCTTCTAAAAGGTTTCTTCTTCACACTGAGACCTTCATAGAAGAAGCCAATAACCTGACGCTATGTGCTCCCTAAAAAATAAAAATACATTCACTACCATTATCTGCCACTTTGTATATCTAAGACTGGGGTCTGACCTCTGTCATTCTAAATTGAGTTTCACCCAGCTTGTGCTCAACATTTTTTACAGAAGGTTTGTCTCAACACTTTCTTTCATTTTGAGCTTTGGTCGGCATTTTACTTCGGTTCGTATGACAGCACATTGACACATCCCATTGCTAAGGGATCCGCCTAGCATGATCATATGATCACGCACACATATAATGTGTTACAAAAACAACAATTATTAATATTTTGCAAAACAATTATTATGACAGATGATACATGATATAATAAGCATATGTGGCATATAGATTAAACAAAGAACAGTAGAAATATTTACGATAAAATAAAAACTAAAGTCTAATTTTGATGTGATGCCATTCTATTATATGCAGTGAATTTAAATTATAGTAAGTTAAAAACTATGGTTTCAATTGCAGAAAAAATATACCTGCAGTATATACAATCCTGAAAAACTACAATATATCAAAACTAAAGAAAATAACACAAATTAAAGGTCGGGATGCCCACTGTGATCGTATGTTCACGCTAGGCATTAAAGGGTTAATAAAATAAATTTTCTTTCAACCAAAGAGTTGTCCTGCTTTATCTACTATAATATATTTTGAAGCGTGTGTTTGTTGGTTTGTGTGTTTGTTCATGGAACTTCTTCCAAACGATAAAAGCTAGAATAACCAAATTTGTTACGATTCTTCCTTACATCCTAACGTAGTGAATTGTCAAGGTTTGGTCAACCAGGATTAATCAGTGCTGCCAGTATAGGGGATTAACATTTTTCCATAAGATAACACGTATGAATCCATTTCTTGACTTGCAAGGTATTCTTCCTTCAAGCATTAAAATACGTAAATATGGACCGATTTCTTTCGTTTTTGCTTTATTCGACGAATAAAACTCTATACTATCTTATTCCTGTGAAGTTTAAATTTACACGGTCGAAGTTTGCAGAAATACGCAATTTGTTTTGAAATTTTGTGGATTTTTCGTACTCTTTCCGGGCATAACCAAGGCAGCCGTCATTGTTACCTCCGATTCAGTTAGCTTCAATGAAGCTTACAAATAGACGAAAGTTTAGAGTTATTTGCGTCGCACTTTTGTTTAAGCAACAAAACGATATTTATGGATAGCAACGTAAATAGATACTGATTATTAATCGGGAAGCGTTTATTGATGAAAGTACCGTATTTGACCAAATATAGCCCCCCTGTTTTTGACCAAAAGTGAAGTGCAAAAGTTGAGGGGGGAGGCTATTTTCGGGCACTAAAAATTAGGTGGGTACCAACAAGTGCGCAAAGCTTCAATAACGAGTTTCATTCGAGTCAGTAAGTGTTTCTATCCATTGTAAGACTAAACTACTCGGGTTGCGAATATTTATTTGCAAGGCTGATTGACGTCACCATATAGGAGGGATTTTTCAATTACCTGATCGCTCTCATTATCGTCAAATTGCAAGTTTTACCGTATTTGCTCGTGTAAGCCGCGCCCCGTATATCCCGCGCACCCCGGTTTTTGGGCCAGCTCTAGGGAAAAACATTTGAGCCGAAAAAGGGTTTTTTAAATCACCAATTCCTATTTCTCAAAAATGCTATGCTCAAGTTAAGCATCTTCACACTCCTACGTGACGAATTTATTGGGTGATCTCTTTATATCGGTACTAGCATAAATCTCCTCGGTAGTCCTCTTTTGTTAAAAACTGAACTTTTTGTCGTCATATTGGTCATGTTCGGCAGAAATCGCTCCGGAAGCAATCATTCTGCTGTACGTAATTTTCCAGCCATATGGTCACCGTAGCGGTCGTCATTTTTTTGGCGAACTAAAATTATGATCAGTGATCATTCAATGATCACCACGGTGGCTATGACTTTCATAGACATATCATAGAATAAAGGAATCATGCCATATCTGAACATGGTAGGCGTCGTCTGCCGTGAGAACAAAACCCCCACCAACCCAAACTGGTCGTGCATGCGCCGTGGCCTCCGTGACGGTTGCAGCAGAAAGCCGTCGAGTTTAAACTTAAAACTCATTAAAAATTTTTATGCAATGAATGAAAATGACTAAATACACCGAAATTTAGAAATAGAATAATAGATGCGGCATGGGTGCTAGCTTAACGTATATTTGTTTACCGACACGACATTTTGGGAAAAAAGGTGAGCGGCAAATAAAAGAATTCGTGTAAGACACGCACCCCCTTTTTTTCACCGGCGTTTTGGGAAAAAAGGTGCGCAGCTTACACGAGCAAATACGGTAATACCAATAAAATTAACCTTACCCGAGAATGGACTAATTGCCTGGCTAAGCTCGAATTGTTAATTACACAAACGAAAGATAGATTAGCATTGCGCATCGAAATATGAGCAAAGTGCGAATTTATATTGCTGCATAAATTGGTATGTTATTTCAACTTGCTAATATTGCTGCATTAATTAGTATGTTATTTCGACTTTTTAAAGTTTATTTTTACTCCATAAAAATGTATTTTCGTTCATTTCCTTGTCAAATCTCTCTTTCGTTAGTATACCCTCTGAATTCTGAGGTACAAATCTGAAAACCTTAAAATTCCAATTAGCATGGCGTTTTATCACTCGCTAATTGGTACTTTTTTATTAAATGAGTGCAAGTTTGATATTTCTTCAAATTATACAGCATGTTTCATGACATTAAAGTCCTAAAAATGATCATGTCCTTTCAGGGTATTAAAATATTTTCTAGATTTGTGTGAGAAAAGATGGGTAGGGGGGCTATATTTGGAGGGGGGCTATATTCGGTCAAATACGGTAATTGAACCTTCTTTCGTCTATTGAATACTGGAATCTTACATTTTTTGTAAGTAAAATCATTATATTCTACATTATAATGTTTGTTAACATAAATAGGCTCACGTATCTGGTGTACATTTACCAGTCAGTGTTCAATCATGAACAACTGTACGTTGCCTTTTCACGGGTTGCTTACAAGACAAAAAAGTAAATATTTCAGCGAGGCATAATTACACAAGAAATGAAGCTGGATTTGGCGAAAGTAATATGATAGGAAATAAAATTATATTTGAATGCAATAGGCTCGGAAACGGACTGTTACAAGCAAATATGATTAATTGTTAAGGAAAACTAATTGTAATTTAAAAATTATCTACTATATATTTTAAAGAGTTTGTATGTTGTGCTGTAGCAGCTTCACTAAATCCGTTGAAATTCAACTGAAAATTCTGCTAGTTTTAAAATAAAACTTGGGTATGATATTTCAGTGTGAGGGCAGGTTTTTATAATTAAAATAATAGAAGTAACTTTTCCCCCTGTAGAAACAAGTGAAATAATATCAAATCAGGTACTGGAAATTTTGAATAATGAATCCCTTACTGAGAAAAATTACATTAAGTGCAAATGACTTAAACACGAATTTTGGAGAATTGAAGAGAAAAGGAGAAGAATGTTGGAAAGTTGGAGAGCAGGACAAAATAGGAGACAAGGGAAAAAAGCAGGACTGAGTTCAAAATAGCAGGACTGTCCTGCCGGAATCAGGAGGCCTGGTCACCTTACTTAATACTTAAATCAGTATTTTTCAACCTTTTTCTATTAGCATACCCCTAGAGCTTTTTTAAATGCTCTTGTACCCCTTATAGCAGTTTTTTTATGGTTGCGTACCCCCAAATACATTTAAAGTGATGAATGACCCTTGTATTAATTTAGATAACCTGTGTTTATAATGTTAACATTCACAGATGTGGTGTATTTTCCTGTTTTATGAAGTTATTCTTAGTCGTCATGTTGCAACTTTTGATTCCGATGTCATGCATGAAAGACAAAGTAAGAAGCAAAATTATAATCTTTAACATTTTCGCATACCCCTTGAAAACTCTTGACGTACCCATATGATTATGTGTACCACTGGTTGAAAACTTCTGACTTAAATCCTAAATATTAGTAAAGTAGAGTGCGATTATCTCAATTCTCTTGGTCTCCCAAACCTGGAAAAGGTTTTTCTCATAAGAAAGTGATGTGCTCCAGAAAAGACTAGAATATTGATTTCTGTTACTGAATCAACGTTGTACTAAGTTATACCAAATTTTGTCTCTAAAAAGATCACGCCTATGTTTTTCTGGAGAATATGTGATGAGTCAAAAATAAAAACCCAGTGGTTTTCTCACAGTGTCATACAAGAAGAGCATAATCTAATAATCCTACTGCTGGTTTTCAAATGACTTGAACGTTCTTGTGACGTTTGTGACCACCTTGAAATCAGCAGTCTTTCTCACAGCATAGTGTCATTGTAATCGTTTTGAGCAAGATTTTGAGGCAACAGATCAAAAGGTAGCTAAGTGAAGCTTAAAGATCTGCCTTTTGAGAGCCTAAGAATTATGGAGGCATTTAAATCTCATTTATGTAATATTTGTTATTTACAACTTTTTATTAGGTAATGCATATTAAGAGTTCTTATTCCATTTTAAATTAAACACACTAAGTCCATCAGCTTATTTAAGCAACGAATTGACAGGCTGTTGCAGTATTCTATTTTACTGACAAGTAATTTCACTCTACTTCTGATAATTAGAGTGCATCATAATGTAACGGTCATTATAAGCTAAAGAAGAAAAAAAAACTTTCATAGACAAAAAAATATTTGTCCCCAATTGACCGCCCACCATTCTATATTCTATTTTTTTATTGTTGCTCTAGCAGCAAATTTTCCTGACATGCCGGTGGAGCCATTGCCTGAAGATAAGGCACGCCGCACCCTGGAACGAATTGAGTTGCTGAGAAGGGTGAGGGAAGATATACTCTCTCATCCCCGTCTTGGAGAGCGTCTGGCTCTTTGTAGGACCTCTGGAGAATTGCCAGAGTGGTGGATTGCAGGGCGCCATGATCGAGAGCTGCTTCTGGGAGCAGCTAAGTAGGTGACAGTAGTGTAAAGTTGTAGATTAGCTCCTCTTATCAGCTCTCTTCACGTTTAATTTGAAAACAGAGGAAGAGCTAGCATGTAAGTGAAGCACAAATGCTTCGCTTAATACTAAAATTGGTTTCATCAAAGTAATATGTAGCGAAATTGTTCTCTTGGATTTTTCATGTACCATTTAAAATTAAAAAGGATATAAAATGCAGGACAATAGCATGTACTGTAATTTTTTGATTATAATACGCAACCTGTATAATACGCACCCATGTTTTCACGAGTTAAATTTGAAAATTCTCTTATCACTATGTATAATATACACCTATTTTTTTGGAAAAAATGTAATTTTACTCTCCTGTGTGTAATATCGGGACAGTTCTCACCTTGCTGCCAAGTGAGATACGTGTGAGAGAGTTTACAAGAATATCACGTTACATTCTGACTCTCCCATTAAAGATCGCTATGCTGTATAAAAACGTTTTGTCTCACTGTCACCTTTTTTATTAATCTGATCAGTAGGGATATGAGTTTGCGCTTTGCTGCCAAACTAGATATGTGTGAGAGAGTTTACAAAAATATCACGTTACGCTACGCTGTAGAAAAACATTTTGTCTCAATGTCACCTTTTGTATTAATCTGATCGGTTGGGATATGAGTTTGCGCTTTGCTGCCAAACTAGATATGTGTGAGAGAGTTTACGAAAATATCACGTTATGTTCTGACTCCCGTTAAAGATCGATACAATGTATAAAAACTTCAGTGTCAATGCTGCCTTTTGTATTAATCTGGTCTGTTGGAATAACAGTTCGACCTTTGCCGCCCGGCGACATCGTTTACGTGAACATCAAGTCCAGTTCGTACAAGCCAATTGAGGTGTGTAAAATGTTCTCGACGATGCAATTTACGTAGACGATGAGCGAAAACACAAGATCGCAGAGGAACTGCGTGAGGACAGTGAGGGGAGTGATATTGAATTCTTAGGCTTCAGTAATTCTGACAGTTAAAGTAAATAAATAAATATTCTTATTTTTGTTTTGAAAAACAATATTTAAAGGAATGTTATCGAAATGCATTGAAATGTACGATTTATTTGTAAAAACATGTTTGTTTTCGAAATGCATTGAAATATACGATTTATTGGTAAAAACGTTCAAAAATATAAGTTATTTCCGTACCAAAAAAAGTTGTATGCATTTATAACCATATATAATACGCACCCTAACTTTTTGTCAACTATTTCAAGAAAAAAATGCGTATTATAATCGGAAAATTACGGTATTTTAATTTCAGTTTGATCTATAACTTATTATTGTTTTATAAAATCTGATCTCTTTTCTTTGCAGGCATGGGCTTGGTCGTACTGAATTCTACATCCTAAATGATCCAGAACTATCGTTTCGTGAATTTGTGCGTGATGGAAGTGGTCTGCAGAAAGAGCCACAGGCCGTAGGTGACACTGTCAAGGAATCTGAGAACAGTGGTCAGCAGAGTGTGTGGGGAGAGAGTGGCGGTGATGTGAGACAGAGAGAAGATGAAGTGCAGATTACCAAAAGTGGTTCAGGTGATGTCCTGCAAATGGATGGGAATGAGATGATAGTTAGGTTAGAGAAGGGAGAGGGAACTTTGAAGATTGAAAGAATAGGGGTGAAGAGAGAGCCAGGGTCAAGAGGGGATGAGAAAACCGAGGAGATAGCCACCGAGCAGAAGGAAGAAGAGGAGGAAACGGGAATAGTGAAAGAAGAGAATGAGTGCTTGTCTCAGGTGAAAGTAGAGGAAGAAGAAGAGAATAAGGATGTAATGGGAGAGATTGAGATGGAAATTAAGGCACCGAAGGAGGAGGAGGAGGGAGGTGGTGAGGTGATGGAGGAGAGAAAGGCAGAAAGTGGCAATATGGAGGTGCAGGAGGAAGGGGTATTTGGCACGGCAGTCGTGAAAGAAGAGGTAGATGAGATGGAGTTGAAGGAGGAGGTTAAAGAAAAAGATGAAGAGAAGACAGAGATTGCTGCGGTGAAGGATGAGGTTGCCTCTGTTAAAGATGAGGGTGAAATGGAAGGAGTGGTGGTGAAAGAAGAATGTGACCTGACAGAGGTCAAAGAGGAGATCGGAAACTGGGTTGCAGTGCTGAATGGCAATGAGAGCGAAGTTGATTTGAAAGAAGAAAGTGATCTGAAAGTTGAAGGAAATGGAGTAATACTGGAAGATGTTCCAAAAAAGGCAACTGTTGAAGCACAACCCAGTAGCCCTAAAGAAGGCTTTGAAGCAGAGGCTGCTGTTGATGAGATAGTGCCACCTCAGTCATCAGAAGAGGATGCCAACTTGGTTGAAGAAAGGGATGAAAAAGCACATGACAATGAAGAAAAGGAATCTTTAAAAGTGCAGACAGAAATTAACTGTGAGGATCTATCAAAAAGTTTAGAAAAAGTAATTGAACTGGAGAATGTCCAAACTGACGCTGTGGATGAGCATGATTCTCTTGAAATGGCTGATGAGGCAGATATGATGCCAAGTACCACAAATGAGGAAGTGGAAGTGATTTTGGCTGATGCGGAATATGTGACAGATGAGAGGATGGATGTGGACGAGTCGGTTGTTAACGACCAGCATCCAGCAAAGGAAGGACAAGAGGAGGATGCCATTGTAGGAGAGAAGTGTTTGGAAGAGGATTATCTTGGGGGTGAAGAGGAAGAGAAGGACGTAGCCATGGAACTGTGTGTCAAAGAGAGGGAGGAACAGCAGCCAAGTGTTGATAAACCAGATGATGATTTGAGTGATGCAGCGGAGAGGAAGCAGGAAGATCTGCCTAATATGAAAGAGGATGGATTGGAAGTGGATGCTGCTTCTCCAGATGTACAGATTCTTGCATCATCAGAATCAAAGGATGAAAGTACAGTGGCTGTAGAAAAGGATGTCCAGAGTCAATCTGGCTCCGTTATTAATCCAGATTCAACAGTTTCTCCACCCAGCTCAGCATATTGGCCCAAGGTATTAATAAATTATATTTGTTGCATGAATACTAAGTTCAGAACGGTACGATCATAAGATTATGACACTAAATAATTTTCCATTCATTTTTACTTTCTCCATATGTAGTATAGGACAAAGTATTATATCCGTGAAAAAATCGAATTTGGGATTTCAATGGGAATACACATTTTGGGATCTCCTGAGTGTGTATTTTCTTGATGATGATGTGTGTGTGATGTAATTTTGTTGGTGCTCTAACTCAAAAACTAATGATCAGATCAGCACAAAACTTTATATGTATTTAAGAATTCTATTAGTAAATGAAGATCTGAAAAGGTTTTGGCTGAAACTGGTCAACCAGAAGTGGAGGTTTATTCTTGTTGTTTTTCCATTTTTTTTTTCAAATATCACCTTTAGAACTCTATGTAAATATATGTCCGTATCAAAGTTTTGTTTGAAACATTTTTTATGAACTCAATTGTTTAAGAGCTATATCAATTTTTTCTGAATTTGTTAAGTACCGTATTTACTCGAGTAACACCTGCACAAGTGTAATATCCGCACCCCTGTTTTTGGAAGTAAATATCTGGGGAAAAAAGGTATTCGTGTAATGCCTGCACTTTAAAAATTCTAATTTTGTTATTTAATGGCAACATTGGTAAATTAATCTATCTGAAGTCAAGTCTGATGATGCGTAAGCGGCAAAAATCATGTATTTGAGACAAATATTAAAACAACTTTTAATGTCTATTCTAATGCAATTAATCGCGAAAAATTGACATGAACATTATTATATTATAAGGAGAGAAGTCGGAAGAGTATTTTGAAGGCCAGTGCATTAATATCGCCAAAAGGTTCCGTTTTGAGTAACTGCACAGTGTACATGCTAAATGTTAAAAATCGCGACGGATATGCTACCGTCACTGAAAAGAGTGCACCTCTCATAAAAGAAAACTTAAAAATTATGTGCACAAAATAAATCCCAACATCCAATAGAACGATTTTTGAGTCTTTCTTAGCATAATTATAAATCGATTTAGGTCTTAGATTATTAAATTGTATGTAAATATCCGTAAAAATGACAATGAAAACAAGAAATATCGTAAAATCCCAAATTTTTAAACAATGAATTTATTCAACTCGCAGTTCAAGGGCTTTTTAGGAATTCCATGTTCGCTTTTTTTTCTAATACCTAATTACTGATCTGGTCTTCATCTGCAACATAATCACTTCATAAGTATTGGTCCTCAGTTCCATCCAATGAATTCGAAATTCCAGTAACTTTAAAGCCTTTGATCACAGTTTCTTCACTTGAGCCGTACCATGCTGCAAGCACCCATCGGCACACCTCGGAGAGCATATTTCAGCCTGCCCATTGCCGTTGTGTTCTTCGAATTTAAGCATGAATCACGTAAAATTAAAGACAAAATCAGCAGTGTTCAACACCTTCCAGGAAACATTGAATTCATTCTTTGTCACAAAACACAACAGGTGTTTTGCTGGTGGCCTACCGTTGAAAGGTAAAGGGGCATATCTCGTGTAATGTCCACACCCCCTTTTTCTGGGTCCAGTTTTAGGGTAGAAAAGTGTGGGTATTACATGAGTAAATATGGTATATAGCTAAGGGATAACATTGTTTCTGTTGTTATGATAAAATTTTGTAATTATTGATAGTGATGCCTACACTGCCAAGGGTAATTTTAATTGTACATAGAAATTTTTTTTGCCCATAGCAACAGTTAACAATTTTGTTTACTTATGGTTTTTTTCAATATAAAGATTATTGAAAGAGATTACAAATTATTCACAAGTGTAATTGCCAACAATTAATCTTGAGGATGCTGATGTCAGGAGCAATCATATTCATTACTCTGTTTGGAGAGAGTCATGTGCTGGACACATGAGATTTTTCTTTGTGTATTGGGCAGTAATGATAAGTTTTTCCCACTTAGAATTTCAACTAGCTGGGGTATCCGGCGTTGCCCGTGATAGGCAACAATAAAAAACTGGTTTCATTCACACCCTTTATTGTAGTGCTTTTTGGTATACAATATTTTTAGTCTTTCCTTCTGGTGCATATATGAAAAGATTTTTTGGAATTCCAACCCTGGAGCAGGCAACATAGAACACGAAAAAAACCCTGTAAAATATACTTATCAAAGTAAACATATTTAAACTACTTAAATGAAATCAAACTCATCTTTTCAATGGACAGCACGCATTAACAAAACTGTTTCTACGATAAACAAACACCTTTAACGACCAGTGTTTTTAAATTTTGTATGATGATTCTAAGTAATTTTAAAATGAAAAATATGCTGCACTCGTTCCCGATGCGAAGTTTCAGTTCTTTAGTTTTTATGACCGTTTATTTAATTTTTTGACTCCCCCCCCCCCCTCCTTCCAAGCCAAAAATTAAAAAAAAGCCCGAGGTGCATACACTCAGGTTTCCCAAGTACACATGCCAAGTTTCAGCTTTCTTGGTTTATTGGTTTTGGAGTTACAGCGTTAACTCTCAAACAAACTAACATATATTTTCTTTTATTTATATGATAAATCAAAATGTACAACTTTATCTGTGTAAATGTAGCTACGAAGAGAAAATAACTATGTAACTTTCAATATTAAATTTTAAAAAACGTACGTCCCTATTCTCATCTAACTTTAAATTTATGAGTGAACCTATTTGCATTAGTAAGCATTACAGATGTATAATATAATAGTTTCACTTACAAAAAGGTAATATTCCAGCATAAAATTAATGATGAAATGCCTTGATTAAACGCTTCCCAGACGCAGTCAACAGTATAATTATCTTTAAATATTTATATTGCTATGCGTCATTAATTTTGATGCTTAAACAAAAGTTCGAAGTGAACAACACTTCTCTTTCGTCAATTTGAATGTTTAATTGGCACTAATTGAATCGGAGACAACAATGATGGTCGCCTTGGTAACGCCCGGAATGAGTACGAAAAATAGGAAAAATTTCAAAAACAAATGCGTATTTCTGAAAACTTCGACCGTGTAACATGTAAACATTGCAAGAATAAGATAGTATAGAGTTTTATCCGTCGAATAAAGTAAAAATAAAGAAAATCAGTCCATATATACATATTTTGATGAGCGAAGGAAAAAAAACCTTGCACTCTGAAAAATCGAAAATCCTGTGTCAACTTATGGGAAAATATAATTGCCTCCTGGATTCGAACCTGGGATACTTTAGCAAATGAAAATATTTTTTCAGGGACCTCATAGCCAGTAGAAACAAAATGCCGTTTAAAATGATACATTTCTCTTGCTTTTACCATCTGTAGTTTTCGAGTTTTAAAATTATGATACACACACACACACACATACATTCACTTTTATATAATAGATGAGTGAAAATTTACCACATTAGAATAATGAATTAAAGTTATTCAGCTGCAAGCAATCATAGACCATGTCATTGACACTATTGAATGTACTTGTTTTTCACTGATGAATTTTTTGTCAAGCATTTAAGGCAAAATATTATAATTAAGTTTTATTCATTAAGTATCATTATGTTTGAAACATAAAGAAGTCTTTGCTCATAGTTGGTGACACATCACTAATGTACTGCATAGGGAATTTTTCTTTACATTAAGCAATTGAAATCCATTTCTTTGTCCTCTTGTTATCATTCAGACGTAAATTTAAGCTCATAATGTTCAACAAGTTTTACTTCATTGTGTATTTATTTTGATATGGCTAGAATGTGGTTCATTGAATTGATTTATTATTATTATTTTTCTTATGCATGCTTGATGCATATAAATACTCTTAAATCCTCTAAATGCAGATTAAAATATTTCTTTTTCACTTTAAAGGACCGAGTCCTTCAGACACGTCTGGAACACATTGTTCATGTTGTAGAGCATGGAGAGTGGCCAACTAGTAACACCTCCTGTCTACTGCCAATGCATCCTCAATCTATTGCTACTTCCACCCAATCAAACATTGTGGCAATGGGCAGCAGCATGGCACGTCTCGTCGGAGGACTACTAGGAGCTCTTGGGAGCCTTGGAGCGGCAGCGAACAGAGGGGGCCAAGGGAAAGGTCCTAGCGATGGTGTCATGGGATCTGATTGTGGTCGCAATCTTGCAGAGGTGGGGATGAAAGGCTCTTCATCTCCTCTTCCCTCTTCAGATGTCGTAACTATCACCACCACAACAGCAGACCACGTAACCCTTGCCCCCATTGTGCCCCGGCAGAGGCCAACGGCTGTGTCCCAGTCCCTCCTCCAGCCTGCCCTTGGAAACATGGGAGCCAGGAGGAGCAATGAACTTCACGTAGGAAGGGTTCAACCACCTGCATCCTCTTCGCCTATAGCCCACCAGTCTGCAGTCAGCAACCTCGCACCACCACCATCAAAAAAGAGGAAAAGGCACATAGCCATAGATGTTGAAACTGAAAGGGGTGAGCATGACACACAAACTGATAAATCTATCTCAGCTAATCTTGGTTGATCATTTTAAGTGAATAATTGAAATTACCATTGGAGTATGTACTATACCTGAACTATTTATGGATAGCCTGAAAACTAATAATAATTGAGTTTTTTTATTTGATCAAAGACTAACATAACATTTAGGACTCTTAATGGAGTTATTTTAGAGATATGCTATATACTGCCTTGTTAGTTTTGCAATAGGAGACTAGTGGTGATGTTTTCTTTGCCTGAAGGAACTGGCTGCGAGTGAAACACTGGAAAGCCCAATAGATGATACACGTTTCCCTTAGGGTCTTTTCAAATGGCGCATCCACAATGAATATAGCTCTGAATGCACCTTTCAATACAGTGGTGGCAACATCACTTTGGCCGTACGACCAGTAGGATCAGTCGCGTCAACCTTTTTGGTGGCACTATTAGTCAAGATACATGTAAAGACATGAGTGCTTTCAGACAAGTGGCCACCAATGGAGCATTCAGTACAAAAAATGGAAAGATTTGGTATGGATCGATTCATTGTGGAAGTGGAGATTCACCCTGCAATTTAGGAGATGGGATGTGATGATATGCAAATCGTGATTTGAAGAAGAAATGTTGAGAGGAACTAGTGGAGCTATTCAGCAGGAGTGAATTGAATACATAAGCTGAAATAAAGGAAATATGTAAATAATATAAACTATTTAGTACGGAACATTTTTATTGAATGACCTGTAGTAGATATTATACATTATTTCGCTATTCTTTCATGTCAAAGTTAGATAACTAAATTCATATTTTCTCGTATTGTCATTCAACCTTGCCTTCATTCACAAAATAATATGAAAATCTATTTAGAATAGACAGTGCTGATCTATTTGCTCTGACTGTGTCCACTCTTTGTTAATCCTCCAAGCCTAGAATAGTAAATGTATCTTCAATCCTGTAACCATCTCTGACTTGTACATTGTTATAAAGAAGGCAACAAGCTTTTACTATATCTTCTGCAAAATCAATTTTTACAGTTAAGGGTCCGTGAAGAATCCTATTTGTTTACTAAAATCCCAAAGGTACGTTCAATATGTCGGCGAGCTCAAAATAATCTGTAGTTAAAAGTGCGCATTACTTTTTCTGAAAGGGCAAATGCCTCATCTCCTACCAAAACATATGGCATCGGTACTTCATTTTCACTAGAAAAAGGCACAGGATCTGGAATACATAAGGAATTATTCATGAGTTTCTTGTAAAATATAATTTCTTTAAAAATAGACATCACTGCTTTTTCCATAGCACACAGCAGCTGTCTCTTCAATGTCCATTTTGAAACTGACGAATATGGTGGCATTTGTGGTGGCTTTGACTATATTGATGGCATGACCATGGTGGCATGGCCATATGAAAAGGCCCTTAAAGAATTCATTATGATACGCTGTATTTATTTTCCTTCATACTCTTACCTATGGCACAATTTTTAACTCCAAAGTATCATATTTTTTGGTAACTTTCTTTGGTCAGATTCTTCCAATGATAGCCTAGTAAACATTCTTCATTAAGGAGACATAAGAAAGTCTCTTAACAGCATCTTGGAAGTGAAAGGAAAACTGGGTGTTGATTATCCTTGCTGTGAAGCTAAACCAGTGATGGGCAAGAGAGCGCTCTAAGAGCACGCTCAGAGCACGGCCGTAAGGGGGAGCAACGTTGAGCGAGAGGGGGAGCTAATGGAGGGAGAACGAGAGGGAGGATATGGAGAGGGGCGAGGACGTGACGCAGAAGGCAGGCTTAACGTTGGCGGGTGTTTAAATTGCATGAGAGTGGAAATAAACTTACATGTAGTCCTTAAGTAAATTTTACAATGGAATTTTATTTTGATGAAAATTACATTGTGCTCGCATTACTTTGATTACGTCTACGTAACACCAAATCATTTATTTGCGGGACTATAGATCGCGCACTTTTGATGCATAGCATGGCTGTGAGATTTTCATCTGAGACTCGGTTCCTGACATTGGACTTCGTTAGTTTCATGAGAGAAAAAAGCTGTTTGCAAATGTAAGTTGAGCCAAACAGATATTATTTTCCTCGCTAAGGTGTGCAGTTCGGGAAACGTGTCCTTGGAAAGTTCTCGTAGAACTGCACTAAACTCGTTCTTCTCTCATATTTGTCCTTCATTTCACGATCACAATGAAGATCAAGAAACTCGCACTGCAGTGCGATTGGGACATCATTTGCATCGAGGGAATTTGAAAATGGTGTCGCGAAGATTTTCATTTCTGTTTCTAATGCATTCCAGTCGTCGAATCGTTTATTAAATTCATTACGAAGTGTGCTGAGTTTTGCAGCATACTTCTCAAGATCATGCTGATGCAACAAGTGTACACGAGAGGTCAGCTTTGGAAAGCTCTTATTCTCTGCTTCCGAAGCGCACGAAACACAATACTATTTCTTCTTGAAGCAGGCTGCGATTACTGCATGAATGCAAGGGAAGCGCTAGCGACTGATAACGCACTTTACCACTACCTGTCAAATGCACCGCCTTTTCCACGTATGAACTACCTAGAATTCTTACGTCAAAACTGTCTAAAAGTTTCCCCCTCCGCAGCTCTTCGCTCTCAACGCAAAGAGCGCTCTGGGAGCGCAACCAGTCGTTTGCCCATCACTGAGCTAAACCATAGCCATTTTAACTGTCTCAAATAATACTACAAAATTCCTATTTAAAAAATATATGTATAGCATGAAAAATGTAACAAAATCAAAAATAAAATGTTATTACTTGATGATGAAAATTAACCAGGTAAATAGGTTCAAAGAAATTCAAAAGGGCACATAAAGTGATAAGTCAACAAAGCAAAAATAACTTTTTGCACACCAACATTATTCTAAGTAGGGCATCTCTTAAATTCAAGGTCATCTTCCTTTGGGTAAGTAATGTATTTACTAGCATGCAAGCCTCACTTTTTCCAAATTTGTTGTCTCCAGAATGAAGATGTGGGTTATATGCAAGGGAACAAATAGGAAAAATTAAAAAAATATCAGATAATCATTAAAATTCACTATGGCTCAGTATTTGAATGCTCAGGATGTGACATATAAAAGCATTATCTCAAAAAATAACAAGCAGAGTTTTATCCATGAACATGAATAAATTAGCATAATTCTTATTTTTCACGTGGTTATACCACTACATATTCGGTCACTAGAACCTTGTTTAGTTTAGTTTAAGTGCAATCATTTTGTATTATAATTTTGAATGTTTCTCTATTTGCATTTGTAAAGTTTTCAAAAACTTTTTAAAAATAAGTGGCATCACTGTGGAAATGTACACGTAAACATTTAGCTTTCCATCTTTTGTACCTTTGGAAATACGTATAAGTAAAACAATTGAAAATTATTTAAAACTTACTTCACTTGAGTAATTGTAACGTATCCTTTATGTTAAAGTTCATTTTTTCATCATAAATTATCGATTTGTTCTCTCTTACAAAGCACTTTGTGCTCACTAAAGGAGAATTAATATATTAAGTTAATTTATTTGCCTTAGATAAACCATTTCCTTTCATTTATTATGTTCTGTGTGCACAGAAAAGGAAATTAAACATTTACGAGTTTGTAGTAGACCTTGTTTACTTCAGTTGCTATAAAGATTGTTTTCATTGACAACGATTGATAAATCCAAATAAGAAATTTTTTAATTTCAAAATTAATTTTGACTTTCTCGTTGAATATTTCTCAGACTTTTACAGAATAAGTGGCATTAATGTGGAAATTTATGACCTAGTTTTCAGCTTTCCGTCTTGTATACTTTCATAGATATTCAAAAAACAAAATTTTAAATGGGCCTCAATCCAAACTTGTATGTTTTTCAATACTCAAATTTAAACAAATGGCAGCAGTACAGAAATCTACCCTCCAATTTTACAGTTTCATCACGATTTCAATAAAGCAAGTGAACAGACAGACAGATGCCCAAGTGAAACTACAAGTGCATTAAAAAACAGGCTAAAAAGGAAAAATATTATTTTTACATCAGGTTTTGATCACTACAATAATTCCAGAGGCCTGCAAGAAAAATGCTGTAGTTTGACTAATATCAAGGCATTATCACAGTTTAGTCTTATATCTTGATAATGCTATATCATGATAAACGTTTTGGTGGTTTCTTTTGGTTTGAAAGCCATTTTTTTGTCACTTTCCACATGTAACTTTTTCAGGTAAAAAGTTGTTAATTCCACGATTTTCAGCAGTATCATCCTTTGTATCCTGTGAAATTGATATATGAGGGCTGATCCAAATGTTCTCAGACTGTGGCGATAAAACGGAACGGTGAACTTACCTCCTAATGTTTCATATCATTTTAAAAGTAGTTCCCTTGAGCATATATACACTGGTTCCAGCAATCTTCCCACCATTTGAAGCAAGCCACGAAATCTTCTTTTAGGATGGCGTTCAGTTCTCATGTCGCATTTTCTTTAATTGAATCTATGAATTCAAATCTTGTTCCTTTCAAAGGAATCTTCAACTTTGGGAACAGGAAGAAGTAGCAGGTTGCCGTATCTGGAGAATATGGTGGGTGTGGCATGCTCGAAATACTGTGCTTAGCAAGAAACTGCTGGACAGACAACGCACAACGAGCTGGGGCATTGTCATGGCAGAGAAGCCAATTTCCATATCCTCAGTTCTCCAGGCATTTTCTTCCTACAGATATGTTTCAGCACCTCAATGTAATATTGCTGATTGACTGTTTATCTTCTGCTACCTCTCTAATCATGAGATGTTCTAATTGAATTTTTCTCAAACTTGACCCACCAGATCGTTCGTACGCAGTGTGGAAGGTCGACTGGATCGCGGTTTGTCTTTAATGTCTTCTTGGCCACTCTTAAACCCATGAAAACCTTGTTTCCCGACAGAAACATTCATCGCCAAATGCTGTTTTAAGCATTTCATAAGTCGCTGCACCTGTTTAACCAAGTTTCACACCAAATTTAATGCACACACGTTGCTCCTCTAAAGTTGACATGTTGAAACTCAAGGGCGGCACTAAACACAAGTAGACAAAAGCAATGTTATACACAACTGAGTCATCACAGGAGGGTGGCAACATGAAGATGATTCATACATATTGGAGCTATCATTTCATAATCCTGTCTCAACACATTTCTGAATTGTAGCACAAGTGTGAGAACTTTTGGATCACCCCTTGTATTGCTGATCGGTTACAAGTAATTCTCTGAAATACTTTGTTATAAATAATAATATTTATTGTATTTGTGTAAATTTTTAATTAGCCAGAATGTTTTATGCCTAATCGTGATTTCTGAAGTGGGCATATATTCATTCCACCTAAGATTCAGTTCAAAAAACAAAGTGTGGCTTATATGTAAGTAAATATGGTATTGTAGCAACAAATTAATCTTGCACTAAAATTAAATACTAAAGTTATATGTACTTAATTTTCATAATATTTTATTATAATTATTTCAAGGTCTGTATCAGTTATTTTCAACATCACTTGTCAATTAATGCTTTCTTTTTTCTTTTAATTGTAGACCACTTTCTTATCAAGGATCATCTTCTATCATATCTTTACAGCAAAGCTTCATGCCCTGTTGAATAGTAGTTCAAACCAGTCGCAGTCATCTCAAAAGATTTCTTCATCATCAGCTTCCATTTGGGGAGGTGATGAGGAATCATCATCTAATGATGCTGGCTCCAGGTAAGACCTTATCTTAAACTAGTCTAGTGGTTTCCAAACTGATGGCCATGAAAGATTCTCACAGTGTATATGTAATAGTTGGATTATTTTATTTTCAGTTTTCATTGCATAACTATTACATTATTAATATTAACAAAAATCCAGATCTTCTGCTGCTGAACTAGTGAATAAAGGCTTTAAAGTATCAGCATTTTTGCATGATAGGTATTCTAAAATTTTACTATTTTGAAAATTATTTTTCTAATAAGTATCACAGTATAACAGAAATACACAAATATTGAAAGAATCACATCTGAAGGTAATTAATATTACCATAATTTTCAGATTCTGTAATCTCAATTTTGTCTAACTTTGCATCCATATCCTAGCAGTATGAGTCATTTCTATGTTAGGAAAATATTATTTAACCCTTAAACTGCTAAGTTTTCCTGCATACCTATTTTACTCATCTGAGTGTTTTAGAAAAATCTAGAATAGGTGTTTGCCAAATAAAATCCAAGGTGCCCACAGAATGGCTTTTAGGTTCTCCAGTAAAATACAGTAGTCCCTCACCAACCATGGAGGTTACACTCCTGGAAAACATTGTAGTTAGCAAAACAGCGGTAGGTCAAACCCAGGCTTTATTGGAAATAGAGGAACCCACTTACAAGGGTAGTATAAACTTCATGGGCCTTTCATTTCACTTCTGTTTGTTCATGCTGAAATAAAGTTCATTTGCCTTAGCATCAGTTTTTATAAGCTTGTCATTGCATCATTTGTCATGGCTACATAAAATTCGATCTAAAAAATTAACACATTATATATGTTACGAATAAGAAAGTAAAATTGCTGAATTAAACATAAATAGTAAGTAAAGATATTCTTCTGTTAAAATACATACAGATTATTCAGAGTTAAAAAAAATCATTGCAGCAAAAAATGAGTGTGTTTGGAACTGCAGATACTCAAAACCTCATCCTATGATTGATAAAATGGTATACATTTTGCTAACCACAGTTGGCGAGGGACTACAGGTGACTCCCAAGTTTCGTTGGGGATGCGTTCCTGAAAACGTGTTCTAATCTCGAATAGTCGAATGTCAAACGTCGTTTTTCCATATACTTGCATGTTTTAATCGGGGGATACGTTCCCGCATTTCAGGAAAAAGTCTCCCCTCACGTTCTATAAAGATAAAATAACATTACTAATATGTTAATACAATAATATTAAATTATGAATAAATTATATAATAAATATTTTAAATGTATAACTTATTTTTTGCACTAAAAAGGAAAAAATAATTTGTGTTTCGAACTTCAAAGATAGATGTATGCAATATGCAGTGCAGACAGCCCGGTCCAGATCGCGTGAGTCGTTTGTTACAAACGACTTGCGTGAGCTGGATAACATACCTGCATACATCTATATATACATACAACTATTTTCTCCTTCTGTTTCACATAAGTGCTACTAATTGAAGGACACATTCCCAACGATCGTGCAATTTCAGCTTGGCTTTCACCTTTCTCAACACGCTTTAAAATTTCTAATTTCAATTCATAACTATGAGTCTTATGCACTCTTTTATTTGATTCCCTTACATTATCACTATTACATTTCCTTTTAGATGCCATGTCAAGTGATAAATTTATAAATAAATCAATAAAATGAATAAATTTAAATAAAAGATTAACAGAAAAAAGAATGAAATCAGCACAAATTCAAACAGTTAGAGCAGATATAACTACGTCCACACCAAAACTAAACCTCGCATGGTTGGTCGGAACCAATTACTCTGCAAAAAAAAAAGTAGTTCCCAATTCGATCAGCTGGGTCGAAATCTTAAATTAATCGAATCTTGAACGTTCGAAACTCGAGAGTCGCCTGTACTTTGTAGTTGTATTATTATCAAAAAATGTTACTCTATTCATAGGATGCCTTCTAAGTCAGGAGCATGTAGTTATTTGTTGTTCTTCAAAAATGTAATCAATATCCGTTGTGTTCTAACCACAGGAGGATACAAGGCAGTATGCAGCCTCCTCCTGCACATCAGCAACAAGGCAGCACACGAGTGCTATCAATGCCATTGTCTTCATACGATTTGGGAAAATACCACCCTACCACCTCTCAGTCGTCTACTCCACCAAGTGGTGAAGCACCATCAAATGCATCAGGAAGCAGTGTTACACCAATGATAAAGAGTATTGGGCCAACAACCCTTATTCCAGGGACTTCGAGCACACTTACACCCATTGACCTCTCTTCAGGGTAAGTTCATATTTTTTTGCCTTGTGCTACATGCTTCGAAAACTTCTTTTAAAGATGATAATTTCTGTTCTTTGTATGACATTGTTTTCAATGTTTGACTATTTGTCTATTATCAAGTTTGTGCTGGAGTAAATGATTGGAGTACTGTTACTTTAGATTGCTATGGGCTGCTCTGCCCCTGGTCTCTTATATGGCCCAGCCACATCATGAAATTGGTATGGCAAAAGGTATTAATTTAAAATCTACATTTTTCAGATTACCCAAAATGGAAGGCTGTACAAAGAACTCAAGTGAGGCACAAGATTTCTCAATGTCCTCAAAGGGTAAACAAAAAAGCAAATTGGATGATATGTTGGACAAGCTGATGAAGAGGAAAGTTTGTGTAAGTACAGTTACATTTAATAGATAATGTGAAAATGAGGAAGCCAAGGTGATTATGGAAGTAAATGTACATTTAAAAAACTGGTGACATTGGCAAAATGCCCTGTTGATAACACGTACAAAGGAAATACAGGTGACTCCCGAGATTCGACGGAGATGCGTTCCTGAAAACGTGGTCGAATCTCGAATTGTTGAATGTCGAACGCCGTTTTTCCATGTACTTGCATGTTATAATTGGGGTATCACTCCCTCATCTTGGGAAAAAGTCTCCCCTCACGTTCTATAAAGATAAAATAAACACTAGTAGGGCAGCCCTGGATCTCCGATCCTCAATGCGATTTAAATAAACTAATGGTTTAGTGAAATAACTTTTATTGAATAATTAATGAAATATAAATGAAATTCATAGTATTAAAATAAAATGGCCTCTTATCTCACCTTAATATAAAGAGGAAGAGAAAAACCTATAATCCTACCAAATTTCAAGTTTCTAGCACATCTACAGATGTTAACAATAAATTGTAACAAATGCTGACAGTCATCAACGTAACCATTTTAAAACGTCATAGCATCAATTGAAACAAAATAAAAAACAAATTAATTGCACAATTTAAAATAAAACAATTCGCTGGGAACTTGTTTGTTATACACGTTATTGACACAGCTAGAAAAGCGTCCCATACACAGTCAACAGACTAATTATCCGTAAATATTTACGTTCCATGCGAATAATGCTTTTCTTTCGTCTATTTGAAGGTTTAATTGGCCTTAAATGAATCGGAGGCAACAATGAGAGTCTCCTTGGAAACGCCCGGAATGAGTATGAAAAATCTGCAAAACTTCAAAAAATGATGCGTATTTCTGAAAACTTCGACCGTGTACTGTGTAAACATCACAAGAATAAAATAGTATAAAGCTTTAGCCATTGAATAAAGCAAAAAAGAAGAAAATCGGTCCATATTTACGTATTTTAATGTATGAAGGAAAAAAACCTTGCACTCTAAAAAATCGAAAATCCCGTGTAAACTTATGGGAAAATATAATTGTCTCCTGGATTTGAACCCGGGACACTTTAGCAGACGAAAATATTTTTCCAGGGACCTCATAGCCAGTAGAACCAAAACGCCGTTTACCGCATATCGTTATGACGAACGGTTCTCGAGAAATACGCTGATATAAATTGTAAACAAATGTCTACAGATGTCAACGTAAAATTAATATATAGTTAGATATGGAAAGAGGAATTGGAGACTACGGCGAAATTTGTTGAATTTGGAAAAATAACTCCTAAGCCGTAACAATGAAAATTTAGAGGCAAAAGGGAGGGGAAAAAACAGGTTATGAGGGGTTAAACAGAAACCCGAAGTCAAAAGTCATGCACTCGCTCATTCACACTATCAGGTTTGCAGATTTTTATCTCTCGCCAGGGACCTTAAGGTTCATGCACTCACTCAGTCATGCAAGGAACTTACAGGTTTGCGGAGTATTACTTCACGCCAGAGACCTTAAGTCACACGTCCATACACTCTCTATTCACACTGGAACTATCACACGATGTCTGAATGTTTATGTCTGACAACAGCGACAGGGACCTATCAGACACACACACACTCACTCAAAGAAAAGACAACTCTATAAATATCAAGGAATACTAGATACGTATTTCGAAAGTGAAGCTCTCATCATCAGTAGATGATGTGGAATGAAGGAAAGGGAGAGGGTGTAGGTGTATTTAAAAGGTGGAGTGAAAGTGAAAGAAGGTAGAGGGTAAACGGTTAGGCTGTGGAGATGGGAGTGGGAGAGGGAATTTGAGAGGTAGAAATGGAAGGAGGTGGAGGGTTGACGGTTAAGCTTTAGAGAGGGGAGTAGGGCAGAGGGCCGCGGTCATTATTCATGGTGTTGTGTTTGTTTTTCTATCAGCAGGCTTTCATAGGCGTTTAGTCTGTTTTCGTTATGTATAGATTTTAGTAGTTTAAGGTTTTGGATTGTAATTGGGTGGTTATGTTCTTGTATGTGTATTGCTACACTTGAATTATTGAATCTGTTGTGTTTAAAATGTGAAATATGTTCTTTGAATCGTGCTTCTATTTTTCGTTTTGTCTGTCCTATGTATACTTTGTCGCATCCGCTGCAAGATATTTTGTATATTCCTGGTTTCTGTAAAGGGGTTATGGTGTCCTTTGGATTGGGGAGGAGGTTTACTAGTTTATTGTGATTAACTTGTACTGTTTTAAAGTCGTGTTTGGAAAAACGTTGCAACAATGAATGGCTATGACACAAACATAATTCAAAACATATTACGCAAACATAAGAATAAACTCCACCTCAAAACACACACAACCCTCACAAATACCTATTCCGCTAAATCAAAACACATTAAAATTCCCTTCGCACCAGGAACCACAAACAAACTCAGCAACATTTTCTCCAAACACAACTTTAAAACAGTTTCCTTCCTTCCACATCATCTACTGATGATGAGAGCTTCGCTCTCGAAATACGTATCAAGTATTCCTTTGATATTTAGAGAGTTGTGTTTTCTTTGAGTGAGTGAGTGTATGTCTGTTAGGTCCCTGTCGCTGTCATCAGACACACAAACCTTCAGACATCGTGTGATAGTTCCAGTGTGAATAGAGTGTGTATGGATGTGCGACTTAAGGTCTCTGGCGTGAAGTAATACTCTGCAAACCTATAAGTTCCTTGCATGGCTGAGTGAGTGCATGAACTTAAGGTCACTGGCGAGAGGTAAAAATCTGCAAACCTGATGGTATGAATGAGTGCGTGCATGACTTTTGAATTTGGGTTTCTGTTTAACCCCATTGTGTTGTGATTCCTAAAATGGAAAAACTTTTAAAACTTCGGTAGATGATCAGTGTCAGAAACACATTCCTATTAGTGAGACCATGATTAGAGCAAAGGCTAAGGATCTCTATGATGATTTGAAGGAAAGGATGGATGAAATTTCTGTTGATGAGCCTCCATTTAGTGCAAGTCAAGGCTGGTTTGACAGATTTAAGAGAAGGGCAGGTTTGCATAACCTTAAATTAACTGGCGAGGCTGCAAGTTATTTTGTGCTTTTTAATAACTTTTATATTAATTTCGCTGCAATATATAGTTGTATGTATAGATCAGAGTTTCCCAACATTTTTAGAGTCGCGACACAAGTGACTTTTCAGAATTTGGCGGCACTCCTCCCTGTCCACCATCAGTAATAATCGTGGTGCAGTTGAACCCCTAACACCAATCTCTATATCTCATTTCATTTGGAAGTGCCTTTGCGACGAAATGAAGGTCGACTTAACTCTGGTTTGCGTATTTGAAAGTCAACAATGCAAAATGAGGCTAAAAATGGGAAAACAATATTTTTTTGCGGCATCCTTCAGAACACTTCACGGAACCCCATGGTGCTGCGGCACCCAGGTTGGGAAACACTGGTATAGATAGATGTATGCAGGGTTGTGCTGCAGACAGCCCGGTCCGGCTCGCACGAGTCGTTTGTTACAAACGACTCACGCGAGCCGGACCGGGCCGTCTGCAGCCTTTGCTCTAATCATGGTCTCACTAATAGGAATGTGTTTCTGACACTGATCATCTACCCAAAGTTTTAAAAGTTTTTGCATTTTAGGAATCACAATACCTAGGACTTTATTGTTGTTATCATATTACCTGAATTTATCACATTCTAAAATTTTCTCCTTCTGTTTCACATACTGCTAATAGTTGAACGACACATTCCCAACAATAGTGCGATTTCAGTATGGCTTTCACCTTTCTCAACACGCTTTAAAATTTCTAATTTCAATTCATAACTATGAGTCTTTGCACTCTTTTATTTGATTCACTTACATTATCACTATTACATTTCCTTTTAGATGCCATGTCAAGTGATAAATTTATAAATAAATTAATAAAATAAATAAATTTAAATAAAAGATAATCAGAAAAAGAGTGAAATCAGCACAAATTCAAACAATTAGAGCAAATATAACTATGTCTACACTAAAACTAAACCTTGCGTGGTTGCTCAGGACCAATTACTCCGTGTAAAGTAGTTCCCAATTCTATCAGCTGTGTCGAAATCTCGAATTTGTCGAATCTCGAACAGTCGAATCTCAGGAGTCTCCTGTAGTGCCATCGATCAAGTGGATTTATTTTATGCTTTTTGGTGCATTTGAATAGTTAATATTTTTTAAATCTTTTTTTGTTTATTAAGTTGCTTTTGAGAAGAGTAGGAGTAGGCATGATAACAAAAGAGGAATCAAACAACATCAACATTTTGTTAAATTTTAATGTTATTTATGAGGTTGATTAAGGTGTGAAAGGACCAATATACAGTATTCCATTGTCTGCGACACATCCAAATACTCAAATGAACTGCTATGTTCTTATCCCTCAGAGGGTTCTAAAAGCAGTTTAATTGTGAATGTATGACAGCCCAAATTAGCCTTATGAAGTTGGTATGGCTGCATCCTTTCTCAGAGTGTAACCTTACCTTAATGCTATTGGCATTTGATCTATCTCTGTACCTTGAGTGCATCACACGAGATATTGCCACTTTCAAAACAAATTACTTAAACTCAGTTTTGTGATTTAATAATATAAATTCTTATATCTGCTTCCATCAAATGAAGTACTGCTTTGAATTGCTTAAATTTGCTATGCAATTAATATTCTGTGCACTCTTACAGGTAGAAGAACCTGCTGGAAAGGAAAAGAAGCGCCGTAAGCTGGATGAGATTGTGCTAGGTTTGTCTGCTGCTAGGGAACAATCCCTCTTTTCTGAAGTGAAAAAATCTGGAACCTCGATTACTCCTATTCCCTTGCCACCATCACATGCTGCCTCCCAAGGAGGAAGTCACAGAGGACGACACGGGGCTCCTTCACCTCAACAGCAGTCAGCTGGCAAGCCTTTCACAATCACGGTGACTTCTGTACCTCCAGGGCAGTCGCGTCCTCCTCCACAGGCGGTGCATGGCCAACCACTCAAGTGCCAGAGGCCACAGGTGCCAGGACGGGCTCACCCATCTAGCGGACAGCATTCATCTCCTTCTCCCTCGGCACATCCTCTGCAACAGCAACAACAACAACAACAGCAGCAACAACAACAACAGCAGCAACAACAGCAGCAGCAGCAGCAACAACAACAGCAGCAGCACAGGATGGATCCATCGTCTCAGTTACGTGCATCACAATCTTCTGCTCCTCAGACACCTACAACACAGCAGCAGAACCAAAGGAAGAATGTTTATGAGTCGATGTTGGCTGATCTTGGAAGAGTTGCTGACTTCTCTCGCATAGGGTCATATTCTCATGAAGCCAAGGTGGGTGTAATATTTATTAAAGAATGACCTTGCCTCCAATCTGTCCTTTTACCTGTGACAAAATCTTTCCACTCCATAGTAAACTATTTCTAATCCTGTTTCATATCAATCTCCCATGCATGTAATCAGGCCCCTGGCGTGAAGTAATATTCCCTAAACATATTTACAGGCGTGTTATTATTTGATGGAAGGTCGCTGGCGTGAAGTAACTCTTCTTATATGTGTGTGGAGCAGTTTAACCACCCATACACCAAGTATCGTATTTATCCAAATATATGATGTTTTTTTCCAATTTTAGCGCCCGAAAAATCTTGAGTTGTGCTATATTCGTGTGGTATGGAATAACTTCGTGTAAATCAATAGTACTATATCTGCCCGAATAGAAGCCGACCCCCCAAAAATTTCAACAATGTTTTGGCAAAAACATAAATTTTGTAGATTTTATGCTGAAGTGTGCCGGGCATTCATGCACGGCTTAGAATACATTATTCGAGATCGAAGAAATGAGTGGGAAATGGTTTAGTATTTGACATTTTGAAATATTACCTCCAATTAATAATTTTACATTGTTGAATAATGTTCCACATTCATTGACAATAATTTCATTCAACTTCATTTTCACAAAAGATCAAATATAGTAATAGCGATCTCACCAACATATTTTTTTCATCCAAGTCTATTTCCAATTCTCTTGGTTTTTCTCTCGATTATATTGATTCGGGAATGGGATGTATAATATATATTTGCACAATTGCAATTCAACGCTTTAAGAAAGTTTAAACACTTCGTAAATCTGAATTGCCTACTAGCACATGTGGTTAGAAAGCTATTAGCGGTTGTGGTGGCTTTCGGAACTACTATAGCAAATCGTTCTTCAATTATTACAGTGGCGTGATTTCAAAAATGAATGATCGTACAATAATCCATTCAGAATTATTCCGTTGTTTGGAATTCCGGATAAAAGATCTTCTACTGTATAATGACTATTATCATGTAGTTCATTCAGTACTTAAAAACGGTATTATTGTGTTACTTCTCGCATGTTTTTCTCCAAGACGTTAATATTTTTAATTATTGTTATTATAGGAGCGATTTTGCAACATTTACATTATAAATGCATAAGTGAAGGAAGTCATCTCTGAAGCCCACCCTAGGTCATTTTGAAGAAAGTGAATACGGTACACTAAACTTTTTCTGAGGAGAAAGTGTGCTGTTCTTATAGTTTATCTCGAGTTTAGTGAATTCTTTTTACAGTTTTTACAATTTTTCGTGTTTCAGACCATTTTAACCGTTTACTTTCTCGAAATCAGTTAAATTTAAAAGAAAAAGTGGAAGTGATGGAGTTTTACAGGAAAGAAAGTGCGGAGTCCATAAATTGGTTGAACATTTCAAAATAAGTAAAACATCAGCAGCACTCATCATAAAAATCAAGAGGCCTTGTTAAAACAGTGGCGGGGAAACAGGAATGGAAAATAATACCATAAGTTCTGTAATGGCAAAGGTAGTTTTGTGGATAAATTGACTTTTGAGTGGTTATGTCGGGTGCGAGTCCAAAAAATTTCGATCTCCAGGCCTATCATACAAACAAAAAGCTTTGGAAATAGCTGCAGAAATCGATACAATTGATCTTAAAGGCTCAAATGGCTGGTTGGATAAATTCCATGGACAGCACAATATTTCCTTCAAAGCAATTTGTGGGGAGTCTGCAGATGTAAATTTGGAAACTGTTTCCGAGTGGAAAAATAAGTTGCCGTCAATATTCGAATCATACTCTGCAGAAAACATTTTGAACACAGATGAAACAGGTTTGTTTTTCCGTGCAATCCCTGAAAGGACACTGTGTCTTAAAGGGGAAACGTGTGTTCATTCTGCGAAACAACGAACATCAGAACAGCTAATTGCAGGCCTTACTATATATTTCACATTCCAAGCACGTGGTCATTAATGTTGAGGACGCATAATCCTGTATAACTTTATCTGTTTCAACTTTAATGTCATATTTGGGTTATAGTTTTAATGCTGCATTTTTGAGGTATTGAACATGTTCTGCATCGATTGATATTTGAAGGAGATAGTTAACAGTACAGGTTTAATTCAATCAGTTATTGAGCTCACCAGTGTAGAATTCATTTAAAAATTATGAACTCTTACAGCCTTACTTTGTACATTTCTTGGGATGATCTATCTGAATATGTATCTTTATTTTTATATTTAACCTAAGTTTATGAGCAACAAGAATGTAAATGAAGTACAGTAATACCCCGATTTATGTTGAGGATGTATTCCTGAAAATCGCAACGTAAATCAAATCAACATAAATCGAAACCATTTTCCCCATAATAATCAGTGTTATAAAGGGATGATGCATGCAAGACGTCAGAATTTTTACCTTGAATATTACTTACCGTATTTACTGGTGTACCCTGCTCACCATTTTTCCTGAAATGCCTGTGAAAAAAGGGGGTGCGTGTCTTACAAGAGGATTTCTTAACAGATTATATAAATTATGAGTAAATTCTCTGCAATATACTTGCGTCTACATTGATATTCACAAAAGATGTCGAAGTATATGCGTATTTATGCGATCGAGCAAACATTTAGGTTATGCTCGCACTGCAGGCATAGAATCGCAAAAGTAGGCAGAAAGAATATGCCGACTAACTGATAGCTATAGTTCAATGACTACTGAGGGTTTGCCAGCTGGAGATTAGGTAGGCACAAGTTTGATCCTTTTCCCTCATCCACTTCTAGAAATTCGCAGTGGTGAAATTTTGTTGCAAATGAAAGATCTCATAGTTCGAAAGGAAGATGGAAATCCCCACCTTAAGCGTTTGGACTTGTTTGTTCCTAACCTTCCAATATTTACTCATGAGACAATACACGAAAAAACTCCACATCCATGTAGGGAAGTTCCCGTTCATCAGTGTGTAATATTACATCAGAAACAGTGAAGTGGGGACGAAGTTATGTAATATTACAACAAAAACAGTTACGGGTTTAACAAAAGAGGACTATCGATGAAGAGATTTCTGCTAATATCGGCATACAGAAATCATCCAATAAATTGCGTCATATAGGAGGGAGCAGTGAATCCAAACCAAACTAAAATTCCATCTATCTTTTCTAATACAGTCAACTTCGGTTATGCCGGATCTTTGGTTATAATGGTTTTTTGTCATTCCCTGATGGTTTTTCTATGCTTTATCACATAAACTACTTCGGTTATACTGGTTTCGTGTGTATCGGATTTTCGGTTATATCGGATTCCTCCGACAGTCCCTAACAGATAATTTTCTTCGGCTATAACGTTTTTGAAAAAGATAATGGAGTGCTAAAGCATTTTTGCAAGGTTTAAAAATCCCATAGTGCACAGATGACTCACTCGTCATGAAGACATAATTATTAAGGCCCCGTTCACGGACCAGTTGCATGGCGAGGACCGACTTTGATGAACTGTAAGCAGAATATCCGTAGTGTTCTTCCACGCACTCACACACTAATTTCAACTCTCATAAAGCATGTGCCTTTGGAAGCAGCTGACCAAGTCACTGCATGCGCATATTGGTTAAGTCAAAAACAATCAGTAATTGTTATAAATCAGTGAGATTTACTATTGATGAAAACGTAAAGTTGAGTGATGATTTATCAGATTTTGCAGGATTTGACTCTAACAAAATTGATTGGAATGCACTTCAGCGCTGTTTCCATTGCCGATGGAGTCAACTTTAACCCTCCAAGGACGAGAATTTTTTTTTCAAAAATCTTCTTATTTTTAGTAGTTTTTTCTTCAGATGGACTATTTGTATAAGGAAAAAATATTTTTTAAATTATAAAAATCATGGGGTCTTCAAAAACACCCGTTCCCATATGGGAACGTCAGTCCTTCCCACTACTACTATTTCGAGAAATATAAAAAAAAGAATAAACATTACTTTTCAAAGAAATCTTGATTTATTTAACAATTTATATACTTTAAATTATATTATTTTCAAATTACTTCATATGATAATTTTTAAAACATTTTACAGAAAGTCCCACATCGCGTTTCTCGCACATGGTTCTTCCGCGTGATGAACATTCCTCATTTGCACATCGCCTCCTCTTTTTCCGTGGAATTTCTGTTATATAATGTGCCAACCTATCATATCTTATTACTTCAGTAGAACCACCTTTTGAGGTGGATGCCCTGCTCATTTGTCCTCCAGGTGATTTTAGTGGCATTTTGTATTGCGTTAGGTACACCTGCACTATTTCTCTTCGAATTTCCAGCTTCGTCCTCGGCTCCGAGGATTTTTTTTCAAAATCCACGCATTGTTTATTGCTACGTCTAAGAGCCAAGTAAAAATTGGCCACCACCATTTACGCCCTCTTATACCTGAAAAATCAAATTTGTAAAACATTTCTGTTCCCACAAAAGGAATTCGTGATACACCGCATTTGTCCAATTATAACGAAACGCTTCACGTTTTCTAAGCTTTTCTAGAGAGAAACGTAGAAAAGAATACAAGAGATTTTTTTAGGTTTCTCTATATATATTACATATGGGATTATTTATAAATTGTAAACGCATTACATACTTCTACACAAATTAATTATTTGTAAAGATATACCTGGTAAAGAAAAGGAATAGAGCAATCCGCAGCTTCAATGCATTGAATATCGAGAAGTTATGGCTGCAGAACACGAATGTGAAGATCAGCGATAACTGACCTAAGTCTGTTCCCGCCTTTGATGTATTTACGCATCTAAATTTGTAAATCTATTTCATTGCATTTCAAGTAGAAATAATTATTTCGAATACAATATAATGTGTCCGCTCACAAGTCTACAGTGTTACATTTATCTAATATCTTATGAAAATGCGTGATTTTTACGTTTTATTTTACGAAACGTAAGATTTCACGGTGCATTAGAATAACTAGCAATTAAATGCAATGCAAATTCTACTTTAATAAATTAGTTATTAGAAGAGTACATTGCTATATGTTCGAAAAAATACGTTATATAATATTTCTTGAACGTCATCGAAAAAAAGGAACATAGCAGTGGGAAGGACTGACGTTCCCATATGGGAACGCTGCGATAAACAACCCAATTGTGACCACAGGAAGTAATCAGTTTTGCAATTTTTTACATTAATAGAGAGCAGCAACATTATATTAAAAATATCAAGCGACAAAACCGCTGAAACTGTAAAAGACCAAGAGATATAGTACTTACCAGACAGCAGGGTCCATCTCGAAAATTGTCCTTCTTTTGAAAAATCGCAAAATATACTTCACTGAGCCAAACCGCTCTAAGGTCAGAACCAAACTAAATCTCAGACCTTCAAGATCCAGAAATAGCATATTACGACCTTTTTCAGATAGCTAGGGCATCGTTAGGTCTCCTAGAACAAAGGGCTGAAGCCGTTCCCAAATGGAGCCGTCAGTCCTTGGAGAGTTAATGATTATGCCTCTATTGACGATAACACACCGGTTTCTGAAGTCCCTACCAATTGGGACATCGTTGCCGCTGTATCCTACCGTGCTGTAGCTGACGACAGCAATGATGAAACCGAGATCAGTATGCCCGAAGACGAAAGTGAACGCCCAATTATCACAGTGCAGGAAGCTCTGAGAGCTTTTAAAATAGTTTCCCAGTATTCTGACGAGAAATTAGACTTTAATCTGTTCTGTATTGAGAAAGACTTGCAAACACGATTATCTTGCTCGAAGAAACAAACGAACATAACTGATTTTTTTTCAGTAAAACAAAAGTGAGCAAAAATTAACGTGTAAAATGTGCTTTTTGGTGTGATAAATGAATGCATTTCTGTTAATATGCAATAAAACTGAAAATAAATTTAATTTTAATGGTATTAATTTGAAATTCATTTTATAAAACCTAATTTTGCCAGACTTCGGATTTAACAGTCTTCGGCTATATCGGATTTTTTCAGGGCTCCCCTGAAGATCCGTTATAACCGAAGTTGACTGTATATGAGTGAATACGTATAATTGTTTTTTGTCTTAATATATTTAAAATGTATATTAATTGAATATTGTAATTCATTAAAAGGTTCAAGAAGATGGAAACAGAAAAATCTAATGATTTTCCAACTTTTCTCATTTTCTGAAAAATCTGAGATAACGACATAACTTCGAAGCAAACCAACGTAAATCAGTACACAGGTACTAAATGATCGATGATGTAACTTCGAATCAGCTTAAATAGTGGCAACATAAATCAGGGTATTATTGTATTAGTTTAAATGAGAAAATAATCACACAGACAACATGAGAATTTGAAAAAGTTAAATTGGAATTATTTTATTTGTAAAGCACAAAGATTTTCTTCCATAAGTATAATTTTTCTTCAAAATATAGAAATTAGTTTTGCTAGATTTGATCAGTTGTTGTTACTTGTAGTACCTTAACCCTTCGCACTCAGATATTTTTTCCTTTCCACTATTACGCAGCTATTTATGCTGATACAGTAAAAGCTCATTTTAACGGCACCCATTCTAGCGGCAAACTTGCTCTAACGGCATCTTCGGTGAACTTACACTTTCCAATTGTCTAATAGATGTCGCCACAGTCATGACATCTTCCGTAAGCTTAACCACCGAAAAATCTGCAAAATTTCGAAAAAAAATGCGTATTTCTGAAAACGTTGACCATGTAACATGCAAACATCACAAGAATAAAATAGTATAGAATTTTAGCCGACGAATAATGTCAAAACGAAGAAAATCGGTCCATATTTACGCATTTTGGTGAATGAAGGAAAAAAACCTTGCACTCTGAAAAATCGAAAATCCTGTGTAAATGTATGGGAAAATATAATTGTCTCCTGGATTCGAACCCGGGACACTTCAGCAAAAAAAAATATTTTTCCGTAGACCTCATAGCCAGTAGAAACAAAATGCAGTTTACTGCATATCTTTATGACGAACGATTCTCAAGAAATACGGCGATATAAATTGTACACAAAAGTCGACAGGCGTCAACGTAAAATTAATATATAGTTAGATGATGGTTGTAGTAATAATGTTATTTTCGATGGACCCTTTTGGTTAATGTGTATTTCTGAAAACGTCGACCGTGTAACATTGTAACATCGCAAGAATAAAATAGTATGGAGTTTTAGCCTACGAATAATGTCAAAACGAAGAATATTGGTCCATATTTACGTATTTTGGTGAATGAAGGAAAAAACCTTGCACTCTCAAAAATCGAAAATCCTGTGTAAACGTATGGGAAAATATAATTGTCTCCTGGATTTGAACCCGGGAGACTTTAGCAAATGAAAATAGTTTTTTATGGACCTTATAGCCAGTAGAAACAAAACGCCGTTTACCGCATATCTTTACGACGAATGGTTCTCGAGAAATACGCCGATATAAATTATACACAAATGTTGACAGACGTCGACGTAAAATTAATATATAGTGAGATAGATTTATTACACCGTAATAATTACGGCAAAAAATAGTAAATTAGATAACGAAGAACAACATATTCAATATCTTATAGGGAAGAAGAACGTTAAAAGATACCAAATATGCTCTCATAATAATTGGAATGTGATTTTGTGGCACCATTCGTTATAGTGGCACATTGATTTTAGCTGTTAGAATGGGCTTTTACTGTGTGTGTGTGTGCCCACATGCATGCGTGTGTGTGAAATGTGGACATGGAGAAGAATGCTGAAGATAAAATGGACAGATAGGGTGAAAAACGAGGAAGTACTACAATGAATAGGAGAGAGGCAAACGATTATACAGACTATCAAAAAGAGGAAGGTGAACTGGATTGGACATTATCTGAGGAGAGAGAGTGAGATTAAAGAAGTGCTAGAAGGAAAACTGGATGGTAAAAGAGAAAGAGGTAGGAAAAGGTTTCAGATGATAGATGACTTGAAAGAGAAAGAGAGCTGTCACAACATGAAGAAGACTGTGAAAAATAGGAGTATGTGGAGAACCAGGTTTAACCATGATTAATTATGGACCTGTCTACGGACACTACCTATGATGATGAGATATATATATACACACTGATAATCCAACTTATTTATGGTTAGGGTGCTCCTTAGGCATAAGAAAATACAATTGCAAGCAGGCCACAGAAAAATATTTCTAAATATCATGCCTCTCTCATTCTCCAAACACTTAGCGAGTTACACTCAACTTTCAAACTGCTATAGAGTCAGATTTGACTTGCGAGTGCAAAAGGTTAAAAACTAATAAAGTATTTCAGTACCGTTTTTACTTAATCATCTTGGAATTAAGGTGTGCTATTTTCATTGGTTTGAGAAAATAGTTTAGAATGGTAAAGACTTATTTATCATTCAAATTTGTTTCATTACAGGTTAACAAGTGGTTGGCTGAGCAGACTTCTCTCATTCCTGAGCGTTCCCATGCTCTGCCTCAGCATTCTACTGGAAGTACTTCAACTGCTCAAGTTGTAGACCTTCAGTCATCAGTCAGAAGACGTCGACCACGTATGGATCCTTCTCTCCTTGACTGGAAAAAGCTCTCTGGTGATGAAAACATCTCAGTCATTAATCGTATCACAGGAAAGAAGGTAATACATTTAAATTGAATTTCTACTGACTTGCAATTGGTTTTCCTATTTAAACAAGAGAATACCTTTATATGCATTAACTTTATTTACATTACTGTAGGTTACATAATTTACAATATTAACTTTAGAGAAGTTTGAAGTCTTTCTATTTCTGCTAAAGCACTTTGGTTACATACTTTATTCCACGTCTTTGTTGCTCTCAACTTCTGAGATCTCTATCGCATTAAGAGATTTATATATTCATGCTTTGTTCAGTTAAACCTTACTATTGTTGGTCATGGGTACAAATTCAAGAAATATTTCTTGTTTTCTACATAATCCAATGCAATTATGTAATTTTGCTAAATCAGGAACAGTAGGGTTTCTCCTTACATTGAATGAGTTTTCTCGGCCAAAAATGTAAAAATTAAAAATTATTCAAATGTAGGAATTAAATGGCTCTGAAATTGAACTTGGGCTGTCATATTACATGGTGATTATCCGTAAGCCTCTTTAGGTGTTGGTCTTTTTTTTTTAAACTGAAAGAATGGGTAATATAGGTTCAGCCATTTTCTAGTTACTCGTCATTATTTGGGATTTGAATACATAGTAGAAATACACAAATCACCAAATAAGTTACTATAAAAGTTGTTAAAAATTAGTGTAACATACATTGCATAAACTTTCTCATATACGTCATTGCACCCAAACTCAATTCCTACTACTGACTATCACCAACTTATTGAGCATAGAAGAAACACTGTTAGTACAAAAACAAAACCAGAAAATGTTTTCTGCATGTAAATAGTATTAACACATTGCTAAACCCATATATGTGAAAATCGTTGTAGTTGCACCATACATAAATATCAAGTATGCTAATTTCATTGGAAATAGACTTGGAAGAAAAAATATCTTGGCAAGATCGCTTGCGTAAATTGACGGTTACGCAAAATGCGTTGAAGGCTTTGAACGCTCAACTGTTTGAATTTCGGTAAAACTTTACATGGAATGTGTATAATTATAAAAATGCAGTTTCTCAAGGCAGTATATATGCTAATTTCATTGGAAATAGACTTGGATGAAAAATTTCTTGACGAGATCGTTGTTACTATAGTTGACCTTTTGTGAAAATGAAGATGAATGAAATTATTGTCACTGAATGTGGAACATTATTCAACTACGCAAAATTATTAATTGGAGTAATATTTCAAAATGCCAACAACTAAACAATTTCCCACACATTTCTTCGATCTCGAATAATATATTCTAAGATGCGCATGAATGTCCGGCACACTTCAGCATAAAATCTACGAAATTTACGTTTTTGCCAAAAAATTGTGGAAATTTTTGGGGGGTCGGCTTAAATCCGGGGCTGGCTTCTATTCGGGCAGATACGGTATATTGGAAAGTATCCGATTACCAGAGCTGACTAGGAAAATCATGGGGCCCGTGGCAAAGTGTGTACGCATCAAAAAATTTTAATAAATAAAGCAGTCTTGCTCACTATGATACTTTGATGTTCAGATTTTCTTTAAAAATGCTTGTACTTTATAAGTACGACAAATATTTTTTAGAGAGCGCAGGTGCTCTTAAGTGTGGGACCGGTGCAGTCGCACCGTTTGCACCATCATCAAGCCTGTCCCGTCGATTACTGTAGTATTCTATTACTGTACAGTCAGGGCTGGCCCAAGGTACGGGCGAGCCGGGTGGCTGCCCGGAGCGCGTAATTGTTGGGGACGCTATCCCGATCATCTATCTGTGCATTATTTTCAAATGAATAATTATTGGACACAAATTTATATCGTGAAACAGGCTAGAGTCACGGTGAAATTCCTTTTATTTATTCATTATCAATAATTTTTTGGAGGGTTGAATAAATTAACCTATATTCCGTAAATATCTCGACAGACATTTACGGAGGGGGGCAGTGGAGTGCTATCTCACCCGGGGTGCCAAAATTCTTCGGGCCGGCCCTGTGTACAGTACAGGTATATACAGTAAAACCTCGTTATTTCGAAGTTCAAGGGACTAAAAAATTACGACTTCAAAGTATCCGGGTTTGAAATAAATGAACTTTCATAAAAATCGAACTTTATTACAATCAGCTACTTGGGCAGCAAAACTGCAATACAGAATCTTATCTATCCATTCTACAAATGAATTGGCCTTGCAACTTAGTATACATGGTGAATTTGAACAGAGCTAAAGTGAACACTTAGTTTGCGATTCACAAAGACCACCACATGTGAAAAAAGGCTCCATTGAATATCCTGAATTTCCCAGTACATTTCAGGTTATTCTTTTATGCCATGAAGAAAAGACGTTCAACCGCACACCAAAAGATTATCACTCATCTATACTCCATACTGCTGCATATATATTACATTGTGCTCTTTTATGACATAATGGTAAAACCAGTGATGAGCTGAAGCCGGATCCTGCTGACTTGCATGAGCCGGTTGTTAAATTTTTAGAAAATATGATAATTTATTGGTTTTGTCCTTTCAAGTACATTTTGCCCTGTCTGATAGTAAATTACAGACAGTATATGAAATGGAATGTATTACGAACTAAACACTTGTTAAGCTAGCAGAACGGCATTACCAAATTTCCTTACAACTTTTTTTTTTGGGGACCTGGTTCTTAATATTTTTACCAGCTCATTACTAGGTAAAACCACTAGGCTTTTGTTTTTGGCTCATGACTTATTCTCGGGTAAAACAAAGGCATGATCTTTTTAGAGACAACATTCGGTATAACTTCATACAACGTTATTTAAAGATTGGTTCTGTAACAGAAATCAATATTACACAGTCTTTTCTGGAACGTATCACTTTCTCATGAGAAAAACCTTGCCCAGGTTTAGGAAAGCATGAGGATTGAGATAATAGGAGTTATTGCAATTTCCGTTTGTTTCAGCTTGGTTCTCGAATTTCCATAATGTTGGAGTTTAATTTTCATGGTTACAGTACATTCTCTATATACTATGCATATGAGAAAGTAAAAATTATAAGCAAGTTTTAATGAACTTGGTTTGAAATCTTAAAAGTATGAATAGTTCAATTTTAGGGGCCAAATTTCTCAATTACATTTATATCTGGTCTTTGCTATTAATATGCTATTAATTCTCTTCTTATGATTGGCTTGCTTCTATATAAGTCAACTAGCTGGAGTGCCCGTTGAATTTCAACGGATTTAGTGAATCTAAAACTTCGACCGTGTAACATGTAAGCATTGCAAGAATAAGATAGTAGGTACACAGTTATAACCGTCGAATAAAGCAAAAATGAAGAAAACCGCTCCGCATTTTCTTATTTAGATGAATGAAGGAAGAAAATCTTACAAAAATAACGTATAAACTCCCTCCCCCTCCCACCCTCTCCTTCCCTTCTCCCCCTCCCTCCCCCCTCCCGCCCCTCTCCCCCTCCCACCCTCTCAACCTCCCACCCCTCTCACCCTCTCAACCTCCCACCCCTCTCACCCTCTCAACCTCCCACCCCTCTCACCATCTCCCTCCCTCTCACTCCCTCCCCCTCACTCTCCCTCCCTCCCCCTCTCTCTTATATGTAAGAAGGGACTATATAGTCTCAATTTCGCCCTCAATAAAGCTGTTTGCCTGTACTTCTGTCTCCCTCCCATCTTCCCCTCACTCTCCCTCCCTCTCTCCATCTCCCCCCTCCGTTACCATCCATCTCTCTCCCTCCCTATCTCATATTAAAAGCATTCAAAGCAAACAAACTTACAAACATTCTCCTTTACATATTAGATTAGAAGATAATTCAATTAAAAACAACAAATATTTGGTTTCCATGTAAACAAATTAAAATCGTACACAGAAATTGACAAACTATATTACATTAAAATTTTTCCCATATAAATGCATTGAACTCCCAATTTCGGCGACAATGGGAGTTGTCGTGGTAGCTTATATTTGGTATTGTCATAAAACTCATAAAATCACATTTTTCTGATTCTAAATGCATTTTTATGCTAATTGGATCAGGATTCGGATTCTGTCTTCAATAAAAATAAACTTTGTTCTTTTCTTCATAGAACCATTCGTACCATGTTTCTAAGTAATTTTAAAATTCAAATGAAAAATAAGCTGCACTCGTCCCTATGTTATTCAAATGGAGAACATGAAAAAAGAAACTTTTTAAAATTAGACAGGTCAATCAAATTGATATAAAAACCTTACTACACCACCGTACTCGTTATTTCGGTTAAAATGATACCTTTCTCTTGATTCTACATGCTGTAGTTGCAGAGATATAAAATTACATACAAACACTTTATTTTATAGATATATAAGATGTTAGTATTTACAATCTAGTTGTTTTGATTTTTACTCTCGGTATGATTTATTTGCCATGTATACATAAACCACCTGATGTCTTTATCCCAATTCGTGAAGGTCGTTCAAGGTGTTACAGGAGGTGACAATGAATCCTTGTGTGACTGGGTTTTGAAAAAGCTTCTTACAGTAGTTACCGTATTCACCTGAATCTAAGACGACCTTTTTTTCCAAATTTTCAGCTGTAAATATCAAGAGTCGTCTTACATTCGAATACGAAGTATATTTAAGCATTTAATCAATGGCTTTTACAACAAATGGTATATTAGAGTAAACAATTCACAACAGCAAATTCAAGTACGTACATAAAGAAGTGAAATAAACAAATAGTAATAACAATAATAAAAACATGACGGGAATAATAATTATTTAGACTAATAATCATCGTCGACAATCATAACACAGACGACGTACTTTCATCTTGCACGTAATGGCAACCGAAATGTCAAAACAAATGAGAGCGGAAATCATTGGGATTCCCCTTTCAAACGACGCACCGCGATTCACTAAGTGTGACAGTAATTTTGAGTTGTGCATTCTTGATTTAAATGCACAACCCTTAAGTTAAAATGACAGATCATGTTGAAGTACGTGGCACGAGTGCAAAGGGAAAGTTAACAAAGGAATTAGACGGAGCTAAGATACAAATTTTAAGCTGATCGTGATAAATTACGCCGAAAAAACTAATAACTGTGATGCGAGTAGAAAGTTCGGTGTATCTGAGGCAAATGTGCGTCAATGGAAACTCTCAAAACAGGAACTAGAAAAAGCCAAAGCCACAAGGAAGTCGCTCAGTGGTCCAAAATTAGGCCGATTTCATGGCATTGAAGAAGTAGTCAAGTTTGTGCGTACCATGTGGAAGAACGGTATGCCTGTTTCGACTGAAAGTATTATACTTAAAGCTAATGAAATTACTAGAGGACTTAATATATCACTGCAAGAATTCAAGGCCAGCAGAAGTTGGTGCGTGAGAATGATGCGACGAAATAATTTTTCTTTACGGCGACGAACTTCGTTGTGTCAGAAATTGTCAGAAGACTATGTTGAAAAACTTCTCGCTTACCAGAAATACGTAATTGGACTTAGAAAAACCAATAATTACCTTTTGAGCCAAATAGGAAATGCTGATGAAACTCCGGTTTTCTTCTACATGCCATCTAATTATACTGTGAACGAAAAATGTGCGAAGTCCGTCCTAATTAAAACTACAGGCAACGAAAAAATGCGAGTCACGGTAATGTTGGCGGTTTTAGCAGATGGGACTAAATTACCACCATATGTGATTCTAAAGCGGAAAACAATGCCTAAGAAACACTTGCCAAGTGGAATAATAGGTGTCAAGAAAAGGGGTGGATGACTAAAGAACTAATGAGAGATTGGTTACATGTGGTGTGGAATAGACGGCCAGGAGCTTTACTGAAACAAAGAGCAATGCTTTCACTGGATGCATTCAAGGACACTTATCTCCTGAAATTAAAAACATAATGAGTGCGATGAATATTGATCTTATTGTAATACCTGGAGGAATGACATCGCAACTTTTAGATGTTGCTGTCAATAAGTGTTTTAAGAATAATTTAAAGGTTTTGTATTCTGAGTGGTTACAGAGTGAAACTCACACTTTAACACCAAAAGGAAATCTTAAGAAACCTGAAGTTGCAATGCTCTGCCAATGGATCAAGACATCGTGGCAACAAATAAATGCAAAAGTAATAGTGAAAGGATTTAAGAAATGCTGCTTATCTAATGCCATGGATGGGAGTGAGGATGATGTTTTGTGGGAGACTGATGATGAAGTTGAGAGTGATAAAGATAGTGAGCATGTGGAAAATAGTGAAGGTTGCATAGACAGTGATGATGACTAACACAATAAAATGATTTTATGCAGCACTTGGATTGAAATGTTTTTTTGTTGTCCTGAAATGAGTATATTCTTTCAATGTATTTACTTTATTTTTAATGTTATCTTAAAATGAATGCTACCATTTAATTTGTTTGAAAACCTGAATGGTTCTATTTGTGATGTGATCTTATGATTGTAAAATGTTAAAAGACAATGACATTCAAGAAAAGTATAAGAGAAAATAAATATTTCACAAGATTTATAATTTTTGTAGTAATGAAGGTCAATTTGAGCTTTTTTCTATTTTGGAATCATCAAAATTGGGGGTCGTCTTAGATTCAGGGTCCTCTTGGATTCGGGTGAATACGGTATTTGTAAAGCTTTTTAGCTGTTAGCATCTTTGCTTGTGTTTATGCTTCTTTACAGTTTTTCATTGTTTATGTTTTATATTTTGATTTTTGTTATACATTTCTACATTCTCCAAAACGGTACATGATTAGAGGTTAAATATAATTTGTAATAAAATGTTCAAACAAAAAATAAATGCATTGTTCTACTTTTTTAAATGAAATTTTGTTATTGCGAATTGTAAATCCATCAGGGAAGTGGTTAAGGGCACTATAGAAATTGTGTCCTGAGAGGAAAAACTCATCCAATATAAGTATTAAAATACTGAGGCTTACTTGATGATTTAAGAGAAACAATAAGATTGTACAGGCAGACCACGTCTTTCACGGGGGTTACGTTCCTGAAAACACCATGAAAGACGAAATCGCAAAAGAGAAGTAATTAAGGAAATGGGAAATACAGTGTTCGATTCCTATCCCAGCAAGAACGGATCATAGCGTGATTTGTCCAATGTTGGTGACCACAGTAAAATAGAGAAAGAGATGGAAAAAATGAACGTCAATGAAAGAGGGACATCAACAAGATAAAAGAAAACGAAAAAGTATCAGAAAATAAAATCTTATTTAAGTTCCATGGTAAAAGCGAGAAAAATGAACGTCAGGTGCCTAACTTGCAGGAGCTAATTACTTGAATCTCATCTTTCTTGGGGGTTACATTCCTGAAAAACTTCACGAAGGTTGTCTTTCCCCTCGGGACTTCCCTATCGTCAAAAAGAAAGAAAGCTCCTGAACGGTGATAGCAGCTTATATTTTGCAACTTTTCATGTGTGAAGGTGCACAAAAGTGTGGGAGGATTGCATCCTAAAAATATTTAATTACGCATATATATTACATCAGTGCACTTATGCAAATATTTTTACATACTAGAATAACGCAACAATATTTTTCAGACCTGACTATGAGAGAAAATGTGAGGAAAACACGATTCATTCCATGTATAGAAAATTTCGGGTAGTCTTTTCCGTGATATTTTTCCACGAAAGAGTAAAACATGAGACTGCGAAAGATAAAACTGGTCGCAAATGCAGATTTGCGAAAGATCGAAACACGAGAAAGATAAAGCCGCGAAAGACAAGGTCTGCCTGTAATTAACATTTTTCATTTAAAGATACCTTTGACTTTCCTCGGATGTGCCAATACAAGTGCTCTTAGCCTTGAACCTCAACAATATTAGGTTTTAGAAATGATTGTGTGCCTAATTGTGACATCCAATAACTAATTTTCTTTCTTATTCAGATTACAGGCAATAAGGCTCCCCAGCTAAAGAGACTGGGTGCATGGTTAGTGGAGAATCCAATGTTTGACATTGACCCAAAGTGGGCAGAATTGGTGAAAGAAAGGGGTAACCTTCCACGAGACTTGCAAAAGCGTCTGCCTCCGGGTATTGTGGTGGCAACTCCTGGAGTAAGTTCTGCACCTGCAGCTGGTGGGGATCAACGTAAAAAGGGTCCCGGAAGACCAATGACCTCCCACTCCCAGGTTGGACACCCTGTTTGCCCTACATCTTCTAGTGGTCACTCATATCCAGTTTCCTCGGCACCTTCACCGGTCACTTCCTCACCCTCTATGTCATCCCTGGCAGCTGGCCTATCCAATTTAAGTCCTGCATTGCTCTCTGGACTGGGTCTTGGTGCCTTTGACCCAAAGAACAACCCTCTCTTAATGCCCTTTGGTAGAGGTACTGGGTCCAATTCAGCTGCAGGCTCTCTCCCTGGTCTAGGAGGTATGAGTGGTCTTGCTGGGCTGGGTGGTCTTGGTGGTGTCTCTAACCTAAGCCTGGCCAACTCGCTATTTGCCAACTTGGCTGGACTAAATCTTCCCTCTGTGGACTCGTCTCAGTCTGATGGCACTTCTAGGAACACTAGTGGGAAGAGCAGAAAATCTGATAGCAACAAGGGAACCAACAATCCAAACATCCCTACAAGTTCAGCATTTCCTTTCTTTTTTCCAAACCCTAGTCTCTTGTACACACCTCTTGGGCTTGGAGGTTTGAACCCATTCTCGCTGCAGCCGGGCATGTCTTCCGCGTATGACGGCCTTGCACAGCAGTGTGGTTTGCTGAATGGTGTCAGCACTGCTTCTGCAACCCCTACCTCCAACACTTCCTCCACACCCACTTCTGCAGGGCGGCCTCTAAGCAGCCAAAACAGTCGTGGTCGGCCAAGTTTGGCTTCCAACCACCGGCATCGTGCTCGAGAGGCCAAAGAAGCCATCGAAAAGCAACAACGACACCTTCAACGACTACTGAGTTCCCAGGGAATTTTCCAGCAGGGAACCGAATTAGAAGGTCATATGGTGGCAAATGAAGGAGCAGATGCGAGCACAGGTAGAAATGGCGAATCCCCTCCCAAACCTGAGCGCGAAAGCAGTGAGGAACGGACAGGGAAGCTGGTCTCTAGTGCAGAGGGAGAAAGAGCTCGTTCACCTCGTGATAGGGAAGCATCAGATGACTGTGGGGAGAGCTCAGCAGCTGTGCAAAGCAATCGTCGCATGAGGTTAGGACCCATGGCAACGGGAGCTGGGATGAGCACTGCCGGAAGTGTCGCCAAGCGCCCGCGTCCAACGAGGCTCGAGGAAACGGTGAGCAAGTTGAAGGAGAACGTGGGGGAGAAGAAGAGTTTGGGAGGGATGTTAGGCAGGTGTACCTCAGACGAGGGTAGGGCAGAGGCTCACTCGTCGCCCCCAAGTGCCTCGGGGGAGGAGGACATGGGAGCAGGAGAAACGTGACAATACTCTTAAGGGTTGATTTCTCTGTAGTTGGCTGACATTGTGGGTGTGTGCATGCTAGGCACATAGCTTGTGTTATTGGGTGCAAATGAGATTCGGGGAGAGCTTGAGCCCCTCTGTATGTGTGTGTATGCATATTTGTGTTGTATCCTCCAAAATTTAGGACTCATCTGTTTTATTTCCTCAGCATCATCCCTCTTTCCCGTTATCCAATCCCTGACGTTCTGTGATAGCAATTGCTCCATCATTGCTGGTGTAAAGAAAGTATTGCTTTTGATTTAGTTAATTCTTTTATCTAGTTATTTCCCATTTGTATTCCCCCGCTAACTGCAGCTATTATAGCTTTTATTTTATTCACTCGAAGAATATGGTTGACTTTGGAAGATTATTTGAGTGTTGTGATCAGTTAATTGGTGGTTTTGAGAGATAATGAGTATCACCCAAGTATCTTGACTGCTGATCTTACACTGGAAATACATAGTATGGCCATTTTTAACTACAAAACACTTTCTGGGAGATAGTTTGGAATGTTCTTCCTAACACCATTGTAAAACAGTGATCATTGCTGATAATTTGTATATACATACCGTGTTGTGCAGGCAGAAGTGAAAAATTGTTCTTGTTTGTATAGGTTGTAAAGGGGTATTAAGATACTTTTGTTATTTAACCAGAAAGTAGTGATACATAAAAGTGTTGCAGAAGTATTTATATATATATTTTGCTGCTGATGTTACTCTTTTTCTATGTATTTTTATTTGTGCACTATTTATTGTATTTTGCATTTACAATTTGCTGGCGTTACTGCTCAGACACAGCTGCAATTAATCTTATGGGGTACTTCATCAATGCCTCTTATAAAGCAGACAGAAAACCCATTTTATTGATAATGACTTCCACTTTTGTTCAAAGCTCTAGAATATTTTGTACAAAAATAAGATGAAAAGCTTAAATTGTAATTTGGTGTCAATAAGCATACCCTCACAGGTGAATGTTAAAATAAATACTCTTACAGTATAAGTTGTGAAAAATTCTTCTTCCTTACCTGACTAAAATACAATTAAAAATAACAGCAGCTGTTCAAGAGTGGCACTAGAAACCCAGATGTATGTAGATGTATTATTATCTTATATAATCATCTTGTAGCACTACTGGCTGCTCTGCTGATGTTACAAATTGTACACCAGGCTCAAATGATTTAATGAACTAAATGATGAAAATATTAGACTTGAAATTTTTTTCAGTTACTGATGTTTTCCTATAATATATCATCTAAAAATAACATTCGTTTTTAAGTTTATAATTTAAATACCTGCTAGAAGATGTTTGGAGGATTAAACAATGTATTTACATTTTATTGAAATTTTTTAAATATAACTTTATCTTAATTTATTAAAGCAATTATGATAAAATTTTATTTTTGTTTAGATCCTAAATTTAGATTTCTCAAATTTAGGTTAAACAATTATTGAAAATAAACAGCTCATCTACACGTTGAAATGAGGTTTTGCTTCATTCCATGGTAAAATGTTATTTTTTAATTTCAAGTAACATTACATGCACTTATATTACGAAGTGTAATGTAATGATTCATCAGAAAGAAAAAAAAGGCCCACCTGAAGTAATTATCATTGAAATATTTCTTAATTTTTAAAAAGTGCTTTTAAAAGTTAACGAAATGCATAAAAATTTCGTAGTAAGCATTGTGACAACATCCTATGAGTATATTGCTAAATAAGTTGTAAGTCAGTCAGGTAAGTCTGTATTATGACCCAAAGGTCATGGGTTTGAATCCTGCTTTGGGCATGGATGTCAGATTCATCTGGTGGTATTTTCCCCTACTTGCAGACAAACCTTTGTGGGGAAGGCATCATTAAAGAAAGTCAGGGTACAAGGTTTTTACTAAAAGGACCACATAAGGCTTTACCTCTGTGGGCCACATACTAGAGCTCTGCATAGGCCTGATTTTCTAGGACCAGCCCATACAAATGCAGACCCAGTTTGGCCCCATACATTGTCGAAGAAATTGTAGGCCCGGCCCGTGAGCCTACTCAGCCCATTTAAAGCCCCTCGGCTCGAAAAATGTAATTATTGTATTCCAATTTTTCTACCAACGTCTGTGTGCTGTTCAGTGATTTGAAAAGGATTTAGAAGACCACAAACAAAGTTAATTACTATACAAAATACACAAATATACCGTATTTACTCGTGTACCCTGCGCACATTTTTCCCGAAATGCCTGGGGAAAAAGGGGATGCGCGTCTTACACGAGGATTTCTGAACAGGTTATATAAATTGTATCGATAGTAAATTCTCTGCAATATGCTTGCGTCTACGTTTATATTCGTAAAAGACGTCGAATTCTACGAAGTATACGTGTATTTATGCGACCAAGCAAACGTGTAAGTTACGCCCGCGCTGAAGGCAAAAACTCGCAAAAGTAGGCAGAAAGAATACGCCGACTAACTGATAACTATAGTTCAATGACTACCGAGGGTTTGCCGGCTTGAGAATAGGTAGGTTCAAGTTTGGTCCTTTACGCTCATCCACTTCAAGGAATTCGCAGTGGTGAAATTTTGTTGCGAATGAAAGATTTCATCGTTTGAAAGAAAGACGGAAAATCCCCATCTCAAGTGTTTGGACTCGTTTGTTCCTAACCTTCCAATATTTACCGATGAGACGATACGCGAAAATACTCCCCATCCGCGTATGGAAGTTCCCGTTCATAGACGAACAAATGGTTCGTGAAGCTCCGTATCATTATGTAATATTTCATCAAAAACTGGAGACGAAGTTGCGTAATATTACAACAAAAGCAGTTAAGGGATTAAAAACAAGGACTACCGGTGAAGAGATTTCTGCTAGTATCGTCATAAAGAGATCATCCAATAAATTGCGTCACGTAGAAGGGAGATGATGCTTAACTTGAGCAGACTTGTTTCAGGGAGTGGGAATCGGTGACTTAAAAAAAACTTATTCTGGCTCAAATTAATTTTTTCCTTCCGAACTGGCCCAAAAATAGGAGTGCGCGGGTTACATGAGTAAATACGGTAATGTAATAGGCAAAAAATATATTAACCAATTCGGTACAGAGGACGAGTCACACTCGTTCTTAACTATCCCTGGGTTAATTTACTTAAAACACCCGTGCCACTTTTTGTGCTTGAACCCATTCTGCATGGACTAATGTGACTCGCGTAATTCTTAAAGCTAGGCCGGCGTTCTAGGTTTGGCCCGTGCAGGACGCAAAGCCTTTCAAACTACTGATTGGGCTGTATGTGTAAATATCTGAGACCTATTTTTGAAAATTGTTTCGATTGTATGATACGCCTGCATCCAAATACTCAAAAAGTTTTGTTTAGGTTTCATAATTGATATCTAATGGCACTATACATTGACAACTATTCGAATATACCTGTATGTCTTAGAACTGGTTGCCCGAGTGGGTACCGCAAAATATTTTGTAAACATAAGTTAATGATTCAAAAATGTTAGTCTTTTGTGCACCAATATTTGCTTCAATAAATTGATGACGTAGTACCAACAAATTAATACGCCCATACATTGTGATACACGCATGTAGAAATATGAAATCTTGCTTGATTGTGTCGGTGCCGCAGAATTTTTATATTTGAAGGGGTGCTGCCTCTAAAAATTATAGGGAAGTTGAGGTGACGCGGGCGGATGAAATCACTGCGTGGGTAGTAGTTTTTGGTCCCATAGACTAAATAATTTAAAGAACGGCAATCATCTTGTTGTTTGCCAATTTAACGTTTTGATTCAAAATGTTTAATGAGGAAATATAAACTTAAATTTCAATAGGGACTGAAGCAATAGCAACCCGTCTACGTAAAATATTTTAGCATCGGCATTGTCTTTCTAGATGGCTTTCCTTCGTCTTTTTATTTTCTCTTTGAATGAATAAGTAATAAAATGGGATCTTCATGGTTTAAATTTATTTAATAAATGTGAATAACCATATATTTTTAAAAGAAACGTTTGCACTGTCAATAATTGGCATTTATGCACAGAGGAGCTATTAATCTTTTTTTACGATTTTTTCCAAATGTTACGTTTTATGACAAACTAAACTTGTATACACGAAATATACTAACTCTAAAAATTCTGGCGAATTCGATTTCAAATGCATTAATTATACCGCCTTTCCACGCTGTTTATCATTGCCTGATAGATGTCACGGAATTTCTATTTTTCAGTATTTTACTAGAATTCACTAGAAATCAAGTTTTCTATTTCTCAGGTCATTACTCGCGAAGATGCATTTAGAGGAATGAAAAAATTGCTTTCCTCGAAATTTAGGTTCGTTTAGGCTTACAGAGGCCGTGAAACAGAATTCGTTAATACCGAACAAGTGTTTTGTGCTGCCACTCCTGGCAAGGGACCGGTACTACATAGTCAAAATCTTGCGCTCTCGCGGTAATTACCGACTATCGACATCTGCGTGTGTAAGCTCCTAAAGCTGATGAGTCGGACGAAGAAAGTAGACGCCGTCAGTTGTAACTGTTTCGTCATCATCTGGTGGTGAAGAAAGTTGGTTTCATCTGATAGGATGGTGCACGGTGTACTCGGGCGAAGGACAGAGGAGCATAGGCGCCTACTCACCTCTAGCGTTGACGGCGTGAGGCACGGAGCAGAATCCCTGGACAACGGTGAGTGCAGGCGGCGATCGATGTAGGGCGTGGCTGAGGTGGGATATAGAGCATAGCGCTAGTAGATTTTCTTTTGTCGTGTTGGTATTATTGTAAAATTAAAGTTAAAATAACGGATTTGAGTAGGTTGAAATTTCCTATTTTTCTCGTACATGTTATTCTTCTTATGTTTAGTCAAAAATATTTTCTTTGTGGTTGCGTTTAAATTGAAAAGTGCGGTGAATTCTCAGGGTTATATTTTTATGAACGAATGTTATTGGTCCTAATAATTACCAAATTTTCCCTTACTCAATTTGTATATAATACATTCGGCAATATTATCATATTTAAAAAATGGATAGGCCTAATTTAAGAATAAAATGTTTGTCGGCGTATTGTTCGATTTTTCAAACTGTAAGTTTAAGATATGATATAATTGATCGTTTATTGCGAATTGTAAGTGATAATTCGAGAAGTATTTGGTCGAACCATTGGTCCAAATCCATAATTACGATGGAATTATCACAATATAATTGTAAATTTGATTTATATATGTTCGTTATTATAAAAAAATGTCATTGCTTATTTGATCAGTAATGAGGGGTTTAAATGAAGAAGAAATGCTAAGAAATTTTAGTGTTATAAGATTGATGGAAATGAAGAATTGAAAACGCAACAAAAGAGAAAATGCTAGAAATTGTATTTTTTAGCCCGCGGAATAAAGATAACCTTGTACTTTTTATCATTTATATTTTCGGAGGACGTTAAATTTTGACCCATAGAATAATTATCATTTTATTATTATTGCCTTGAAACTACCAAAAATTTCCTGTCAACCACAGAAAGAGATGCTTCAGTCTTTCAAAGAGGCTTCTGGATGTTTGAAGTGATAGTTTTATATAATTTCACGTTCAATTACGGCAAATGTTGATCGGTAAATACTATTATTGCATTATTAAATGCTTGTACGCATACATACATTAAATTGAAACGTATAAGTTTCCAATTGAATCATCCATTTCATTTAGTTAGGAGATATAGTATTATAATTGTAAAACAGTGTAGCTGCCACAGAAACAGCTGTTATTAAACTTGCCGACAGCCTGTAAGGTATCTTTAAACTTGGTACCCAGTGCCCCTCGATACACAAATACGTCTGTGGACAGTTGTCTTTAAAGTGGAATTACGTTTGTAAAAAGATTCGTTTGCACAAAATATTTGGATCATTGGACGAATAACTTTAATGGTACTTTACGGCCTTTCTTATTTTCGATATAAAACGCATTACGATCGCAATACATCTACGGCGAGAAAGTCTTTTGTTAGGACTTTAAGTTGTGACCACTTCTTTTATTTTGCACTAGCAGAAGTACCCGGGGTTGCTCTGATTTACCATTCAAGTGTAAATAATAATAAAAATATTTGATTTTTTATACAATTTTTTTTGTAAAATTATTAATTTACAACAAAGCATAAAATATAAGAAAGATATTCATGTTTTCACCTGGCTGAAAAATATCTGCAAACAATCCGTCATCTATATAGGCAGGCTTTAACAATATGGCGTCGTGAATACTGTGTTATGCGTATTTAAAAAGGCAAATTATTTGGTCAAAAAGCAACCAAATCAGTTTAAAAATCTTTTTACGATGAATCACTCTTTATTGCGGTTAAAATGAAGTCTTACTCTTGTTTCTACTTCCTGTATTTGTGGAGATATAAAATTGCACACAACTCAGCGAAAGGGTGGAAATAGCCAACTTTAGCATAAAACTGCCCACTCTGACCTCGGACGACCTCGAGGGTCAACAAAACAACCCTTTTCTCCTTCTTCATGAAAATACACTTCCATGCCAAATTTGAGGCCATTTGGTCCATTCATTCGGGCATAAAAACGGAACATTTCCACATACATGCATACGTACACCTTGCTTTATGTCAGAGGTTCTCAAACTGTTTCACGAACCCCCAGGGGGTTCGCGACAAAAAATCTGTAATGGCGAACAAAGTTTTTCGGTAAATCACTTAATTTAGTCCTTGTTGGCATTCAAGTTTTAAAAAACTATATTTCTATTTTGTTTAAAATGCAAAATAATCCACTAGTTAAGCAACATTTACATCAAACTTTTATTTGAAGCACGAAAAGAATGTGTCTGGAGCTAAACGTATTTTATCACCCTTAGGAAGAAAAATCATCGTTCTCTTTTCACTACGTAGAGGAGCCTTTTGTAACAACGGAAACTATCGGCCTTCGGCTTTGTAAGAAATAAGTTGATAGAAGACCATTGTCTTCTTTAAACAATGCACATATCGATATAATGGCGGATAATATAACTAATGCACTCTCAACGAAAGGGACAAGGACGAATGTTGAGATAATATTGTACGTAAATTGTAAAAAAAAGAATTTTTTTTCTTCTGGACTTTGTTTTAAATGTCAAATTTTCTTGATAATTCTTCGTAATTTTAATATGCAAATAAAAATTACGCTGCTCCCCTTACTACTAATATGACCACAAGGTTACAAACACCCAACTAAGCAACGGAAAAGTATATATAAAAGGTGGAAATAAAAATGTTATAATAAATTTTGTCTAGTTAAATAAATAAATACAAAAAATTGTTTACAACATATATTCATTAATAATTTATACTCAGGTAAGAAAGATAATCCTTGAAAATTTTTATTTTTAGGGGGGGGTTCGCGAGACTTGGACCATTATAAAAAGGGGTTCGCGCCGTCAAGAAGTTTGGTGAACACTACTTTATGTCTATAGATTTGTCAACGCACATGTACCTGCTGTAGAATTACCGAGCCTTTATAGAAAATTGAAGTTAACAAAAATAATTAGCCGAAAATTTTAAAGAGATTTTTTATATATTTTTCCAGAACTAACAATGTACAATATTTTAATTAAATATTTCGGATACACTATCTATTACGCTCGAAAATCGTCGAAACAAAAACTAAGCGTGTAGACCAGGGGTCCCCAAACTACGGCCCGCGGGCCACATCCGGCCCGCCAGCCAAACCCAACTGTACCCAACCCAACTACCCCCCCCCCCCCCCTTCCCTCGAAATAATTTGTAACTGTGAAATTTCTCAATAACCATCCCCCCCCCCTCGAAACTTGCTCTTTGAAGTTTTCACCGGCCCGATCAGTCATTTTAAAAAGTCTTAAGTGGCTCGCGCTGTCGTCCATAAAGCCTAATGTGGCCCTTTCAATAAAAAGTTTGGAGACCCTTGGTGTAAACGATAGGCGTCCACACCTATTTATTATATTCAACGTCAGTAGATATGTACATATCGCTATCATCAGGTCCGCTTCTAGTTTCTTTCGTGTAGTTTTCCAACACCAAATGCAAAGCTCTGAGGCCGTCGTAAAAGTTAAAATATATTTTTAGGGCAACAAAAACTATTAGAACACTACATGTTCTCGAAGATCGCCATAGCAGAAAGCGATTATGATAATATTATGCAAGGGAAATTTTCTTTCTCTTTGCCTGCGCCATCTTCTATCCCTTTTTTTTGTCACAAAGATTATTTGTAGTCAGTGCCGTAACTAGGATGGGGCAAGCGGGGCATCTGCCCCTGGCGCAACCAAGCAATTGGCGCAAAAAATCCAAATAGTAACTAAATAAACTAGAGAAAATAATTTCTTAAAGGGGGAGAGGGCGCATATTTAGTAGTTTGCTCCGGACGCTAAAATATCTATTTACGGGGCTGCTTGTACTTAATACTCTACTATCGGATATCTTGGAATACTTCCAGTAAAGTAAAAATTTAAAAGATATCGTGCCTCGCAACGTGCGCTATGAATGAAAAGAACCAATAAAAGCCAATTGTTTGTCAGAAAGCTACATGTAGTGAATTTCCATCAATGGCTGTAGGAGAATATGCATATGTTACTAGGGGCTGCGCCCCTGGCGCCTACGGCTCCCGATCCCGCGCCTCGCTTCACGAATCGTTTTCACCCGCGAATTTTTATAATTTCTGATTTTTTTCTTCGGTGTTCCTAAAAACATTCATTTCTGCCAAATTTCAAGGTTGTAGCTCTTTTTAACCTCGTGTGGGGCAAAAATGGGAAAATATTCTCTAAAATTTGAAATTTTTATAATTTCGAATTTTTTTCTTCGGTGTTCCTAAAAACCTATAATCCTGCCAAATTTCAAGTATCTAGCCCATCTAGAAGTGCCTTATAATTTTTATCTTCTTATGGGGCAAAAAGCCCCTTAAAATTTAGAATTTTTACAATTTCTGAGTTTTTTCGTTAACTGCGCACCAGAATTATTCAACATGCCAAATTTCAAGTCTCTAGCTTGCCGGGAAGTACCAAATAATTTCGTCACCCACCTCAGCTTTATATTATAGATATTGCCGAATTTATATAGCAGAATTTTTTATGTCACTTTGTCTTATCTTAAAAGATTTATATTGTATTTATTTTGGACTTCGCTAACATTTTAATCCAGTGAATTTCATCGTAATGGAGATCAGAGATGACCGATACTGGGTCTCGGAGAAAAATTCTTCCGGGAATCGAACGCGGGTCTTCGACTTTCCGGGAGGATACATATTATAACACCGAAATATCGTAGTAGAGTAATTCTCCCGTTTCGGAAATGGGGACGTTTTCTTGGTTGAGCCTGGGCTAGCTGTAAAATTATTTCTTTTTGGATGTGTTATAAATAGTATCTGGAAAAGGAAAACCAATTTTTGTAATTATGGTAGGCGGGTGAATAAAGAAAAGGGTGTTAGGCATCCTTGGCATAAGGTGAGGGCCAAACACCTGAAAATGGTGAGAAGAAAAGCGATCGATTAGGAGGGAGCGGCGGGCAGAGCTGACTGAAAGCGGCTGACTATGGAAAGGCGTACTTTCTACTTTCACCCGACAGAGATTTAGCGCCGCGTTCCTTGGTGAGAATCGCGCGGCTAAACCGCGCTCCCTCGTCTCCGTGGAGAGATTGCGTGCTCATTATCGAGAACCAAAACCGTTTCGTGACTTTTCAGCTCTGGGAAAGCGACCTTAGAAACGACGCTCGTTTCTGAGCGTGTCGAGTGTTTTATAACGGTCAATTCATCGATCCTTGCATCGCCTCACTCAACTCACGCTTCTATTTAGGATGCTCGATTTTTCTTCCCTTCGCCATCCTGTTTTTTTTCTGGACTCCTATTATCTTATTTTTGCAATTTCGGAAACCCCATTCTGGTTCTTAAAATATTGGGTCTAAATAAATGGCTGGTAAAAAATCTGGAAACTACGACTTCGTGGCTAGGATTAAATTGTGGGGCGGGTTCAAATTTTAGAAGCCGCGCGGAAGGATTAATTAGTGGGAGATTATAACTTCTTTTATTTCAAGATATCGTTTAGTTTAATTTCCAAAATAAACACAGACAAAAAACTATTCGACATTTTCATTTGCGAAAACAAGTATAACTTTTTTACCAGCAGACGGTTGCTGCCTTGATAATGCAGAGTTAGATGTTAAACGGAAATCATCTTCAGTCTCGTGGATTTTTCGGTTCGCCTTTAAAATGCCAGTTCGTTCTTTAAAATTGGGGTATTGCTATAACACCACTGGCATTGGCGGATTTGCAATAAGGCCAAAGTAGGAAATGGTCTAGAGGCGGCGGGTTTTTGAGAGCGGCAGGATTTCGGAGGGGTCGGATTTGCATATTCATTCGCCAAGTTGCAAGACTGTCAATATACTAGCAAAAATACCCGGCGTTGCCCAGAGAAATTTTGCTAAAATCCGATCGGAATTCTAGATGGTACATGGTATTTAAGAATTCAATCGGCCGCCGTTTTGAATAAAATGGGCAGAGAGAAATAAAAACCACGTATGAATTATCCCTTTGAGCCCTCCACAACCGTACCAAATTTGATTCAACTCAATAGTAGGACCCGAGAAAATACGTAGTTTAATGTTTAAAACGGTCGCCATTTTGAAACGAACGGAGAGACGAACACTAAAACCACGAATTAACCTTCCCCTTGGTACTCCCTACAATCGTGCCAAGTTTGGTTGGAATCGGTTGAGAAATGTGGGCGTGCACAAAGGAACTAAAATATAGTGGTGGAGATGGAGAAGCACCTTAAAAGAGGGATTTCATCGTCAGTGTGATTTTCAAAATTATTCTGGGAACAGAACCAAACCGATATTTTAATAGGTTCAAATCTATCTATTTCATTATATTTAACGTTGTCCTGGCTGCTGCTATTTTCTCCTTCGTTGACTTCTGGATAAACTCAAGATTCCACGTACGTAATTTATGGAATTGATATCCCCGCAGTGGAATCCTTGGAATAGCGATACCTCTCTCGTATCTTGGCAACCATTAAATTCGGCGGATTTCTGAGTGGCCGTTGCCACCGAATGAAGGATATTGTCAATTACCAATTTGGTGGTCCTCTACGGAGCGTCTATCGGGAACCACTCGTGTTTTTCTCATTCAAACTGTAACAAATAAATGCAGACATTTGAAAAAAATCTATTGCGCGTTAAATTTTTAACAAGATTTGGCCGAGGGCTGATTATTTTCTATCACGTAGTATCGAATTGTGGTTCGCAAGAAGACAAACGTCGATTCCTTTAATACAAGTCTTAAAGTGAAAAACCATTCCCTTTCAATGTAAAGTTTTGTTTATTTGGTATTTATACCTTCATTTGGTATAAATGTGCGAATTATCAATGCGAAAAAATTTTTCAAACAAGATATTTATTTTGTAGGGTAATTGGTGTGCTCATCGACACACGCTAATGGAGTATAATTATCACCAGAAAGCCATTCATCACTACGGGAGTTTAACTTTCACTAAATATATCTTTGTCACTACTGGTAATCTGTAATTGTCGTCGTCTTTATTCGTTCTTATTCCATTACGGAAAATATCGCGACCCTTTCGCCAGCCTCCTACTCCGCCCCTATCTTAATCGATGTATTGTAGGGGGAGGAGAAAGGGTAGAAGGCGCCGTGTATCCTTCTCCTCGCATTACGGAAGTTCTCCCCCCCCCCCCTCCCCCAGGTCTCTATAACCCCACCCACCCCTCTACTGGACAGATCGTGCCCTTCAAAAGGACGCCCTCGCACTGATCTAAGGTTCCCACGTTGTAGGAGAATGGAATCGAGCCATATATTATTAATATGTGCTCACGGCGACGTATATTGTTTCAGCAGAGAAGGATTCGTCGCAAGTAATTTGCGATCGATTTGAGTCCTTGCATTTTAGAGACCTAACGATGCTATGAATAACTCGTTTGGAAAAAATAACTAAATCTTTCTTGTTGTTATCTATTGCCTTATAAACATTTGTACACAAAAAATATAACGCAATGTATTAATCTATTTAATTTTATTAATTAACTTGACTAAACTCGGAGAAATTTGTATGAATATTATATTTTTTACAAGTTAATGTTGTGAATTTACACTTAAAAATTTTTCGATAAGAATTAACTATCACTAGCGTAAATAAATAAAACAATTGCATTGGAGTAATGGAAAATAAATGCTAGAACATAAGTCATTTTGAAAAAAATTCATCGACTTTTTATTCACTTTGCACTTTCTCATATAAGAAGAATATACAAGAATTATTTTGTCTGATTGTGAGAAAAAATTATAGTTAAATATCTAATCTAACTATATATTAATTTTACGTTGACGTCTTTAGACATTTGTGTACAATTTATATCGGCGTATTTCTCGAGAACCGTTCGTCGTAAAGATATGCGGTAAACGGCGTTTTGTTTCTACTGGCTGAGGTCCCTGGAAAAATATTTTCGTTTGCTAAAGTGTCCCGGGTTCGAATTCAGGAGACAATTATATTTTCCCATAAGTTTACACGGGATTTTCGATTTTTCAGAGTGCAGGATTTTTTCCTTCATTCGTTAAAATACGTAAATATGGACCGATTTTCTTCTTTTTTGCTTTATTCGACGGATAAAGCTCTATACTACATTATTCTTGCGATGTTTACACGGTACACGGTCGAAGTTTTCAGAAATACGCATTCTTTTTCGAAATTTTTCGGATTTTTCTTACTCTTTCCGGGCATTGCCAAGGCGACCGTCATTGTTGCTTCCGATTCAATTACTATCAATTATACCTTCAAATAGGTGAAAGAATAGCGTTATTCGCTTCGCACTTTTGTTTAACATAAGCATCGAAATTAATGAAGCATAGCAACATAAATATTTACGGATAATTATTTTGTTGACTGCGTATGGGACAGTATGGGAAGCTGTGTCAATAACATGTGTATAACAAACAAGTTCCCAGCGAATTGTGTTTTATTTTAAATTTTGCAATTAATTTGTTTTTTATTTTGTTTCAATTAATACTATAATGTTTTTAAATGGTTACGTTGACAACTGTCAGCATTAGTTTACAATTTATTGTTAACACCTGTGTGATAATATGTGTATAATAAATCTAACTATATGTTAATTTTACGTTGACGTCTGTCAGCATTTGTGTACAATTTATTGTTAACATCTGTAGATGTGCTAGAAACTTGAAATTTGGTAGGATTACAGGTTTTACGCTTACTCTTTAAATTAAGGTGAGATAAAATGCTTTTTTATTTTAATACTTAGCATTTCATTTATATTTCATTAATTATTCAATAAAAATTATTTCACTAAACCTTCAGTTTATTTAAATCGCATTGAGGATCGGAGATCCTGGGCTGCCCTACTAGTTTTGATAAATGTGAATGTTTAAAATGACCCTTAACCCGAAAAAGTGATACGTATATCCAATTTAGCCTGCCCGTAGTCTGTGCGCAGATCTAGGTGCTAAACGGTTTAACAGATCTTATCAATTCTCGTATTCATGTGGGATATTATCCGGAGGACTTATAGAAATGAACCATATTGCCCGACATGGAGAATATTTAATTTCCCCTCAATAAAGTCGTTTGTCTATATTGCTTCAGAATATCTTGGATCGACTCTTATTTGAGGTCCTTATTGAACGTTTTGCGGCCCATTGTTGTTTGAAAAACCCTGCTATAGCTCATCTGGAAGTGCCTTAAAATATTTATCCTCTTATGGAGCAATAATGGGGTCAAAACAACCCCCAAAATTAAAATTATAACAATTTCGGACTTTTTACATTGGTTTTGACCAAACGCTATATTCATCTTGAAAACTTGAATAATTTTATAATCCAGGCAACCACGTTTTTGAGGACTGACGGTAAAATCCATACCTACAGCAAAGGAAATACATGCAATGTAGAGAGAATATATATAAGATATTTCGCAGTTAAATTAACAATTCATAAATTTCCGTAACCAATAAATATGAAAAAAATATTCGAGAGTAATTCTGATTCGTTTTCTCGGCAAACTCATCCTCGCGAGTTCAATTGTGAGGCGCGTTTTCTTTCTTTCAGGTGCAATCAATGGAAGCAATTGCAGAGTTCTTTTTCTCCACAAAAGCCCCTCTCTGCCTGCCCGAGATGCTTTGTTTTATATAAAAGAATTACAAATTGGTGTTTAGCGATTCCAAATGTATTTTTATCACAAAAGTATATTTTTGCGTCAGAAAATCGAATAGATGCCAACGTAGCTATTCCTCGGTCCGACCGCAGCTGTTGCGCGGTTAGAATATCTACCGATGGATACTAAGGTCGGCGGTTCGAATCCCGCCTAGGGCATGGGTGTTTGTGTTCGCACGCCATGATTATAAATGGAAATGATTGTCCAAATATCGCCTTCGATAAAGACATTATTATTATTAAGTTGTGGAAGTTGTGTGCTTGAGATACGAAGTACATATTTTACGGTGAGACCATCCTTCGAATGCGTGCATTCTGGTTTTCTAAAATAAAGCTTCACCTTGTATTCGCGTGAGTGCTGTGCCATAACGGAACACATTTAGGCGGAAGTTGTATGATGACGCATCGGCAAATTCCTCTTGCGCCATAACCAGGGTGACAAGACGTCCTGATTTTCTGGGATTCGTCTCGGTTTTAAGAGCTATGACCAAGTATCGCGCCTTTCGTAGGACGCTGTGTTGTCTATTGTAAACATTAGTGTTATTTGACTATTTGACAATATTATATCGTTGATTTGTACTAAATGTGACCGTAATGTATTTAATTTACTGTTCAATTTTATACTATAATAGCCCAGGTCTGTTGGTTGGTTGGTCACGCTTTCGCGATGGCCGATATAGAGCGTTTTAACAAACTTCCCGAATAGCTAGAAGATTGAAATTTGGCAAGGAAGCTTGATTAACATATTTTAAGGTAATGACGAAAATAAATCTAGAAAAAAGTCCTGGGTTCGACTCCAAGGAATACATTCCCATTTTCCGTAAAGTAACACGTAAAAATCCATTTTTTAGCGTGCAGGCTTTTATTGTTTTGGAAATTAAAATTAGAAGGAATTAACTTACGATCTTAGGATCTGAACCAATTTGAGGAAAAAATTAAGTTTCCTACTCGGTTCATCTTTTTCCGCCTACAGTTCGAAACCGCTCATGTTAAACGTTTATTTTACATATTTTGTGGAAATCTTGCCATTTTAACGGGATGTTGCCCTGGCTATCAATTATATTGTTAGACCTCAAAATCCTATTGTTATATCAATCCTTATGGGTGTAAGCTTGCTTTGAATGCTTTTAACACGAGATAAGGAGGGAGAGGGAGGGATGGTAACGGAGGTGGAGAGAGAGAGAGGGAAGGGGGGGAGAGAGAATGAGGGGAAAGGGGCGGAGAGAGGGGATGAGGGGGAAGGGGAGGGGAGAGGGAGGGGATGTGGGGAGAAGAAGGGAGGGAGAAATAGGGAGGGATAGAGAAGTTAGAAAGAACCTGGAAGTGTGCCGTGAAATAAATTATTTTGAATTTTTAACAGCGATAAATAATCTTTCTCAAGTTTTCATTAAAAACTACCATACAGGATACAATTAAGTGGAAGAGATACGTGAACCACACTTGACAAATGAAGTTGCTAACAGCCAAAAAAAACCATTTGGAGTAAAAACGTGATTGCAGGCTTGGATTTTTAAAACCAAAGACCAGACGACACAAAACATTTTTATGCACATAAACATACGATCCATTGGAAACGAACAAGATGAATTAGAGATAAAACTTAACGAAAAAAACAATATATTGTGTGTGTAACACAGTGGCGGCCAACCTTTTTCTGCCGTGTGCCACAAATCAATGCAAAAATTCATCGCGTGCCACCCAATAATTTTTGAAGTCATACAAATAAATTTACAAAAAAGTAACACAAACAAATTCTGTATAATAATTTTATTCCATATCATTTATTTATTAGCATACATTTTCAAATTTAAAAATATCCAAATCTCTCTTAATGAGACACTTGCAACTGCATATTATTTATTATTTCATCGTTGTTTGGATTTGTATTTGAGCGTGCTAGTAGTATTAAATTTTTTAGATGATCGTCAGTAAGTTTTGATCGATACTTGGTTTTTATGATATTCATTGTTGAAAATGATTGTTCACAAATATATGTAGAGCCAAATTTGCACGAATACCGGAGAACCAGTTTGCGTAAATTTGGATATTTATCCACAGGAAGAAATTTCCAAAAATCAATATAATCTTGACTCACAGGAGTAGAAATTATTTCTTTATATTTGCTGTGTAGTGCAGTGTGGTTCTGGAGATCAAGAATTTCAGTTTGAATTTCTGCTGGATACCTATCGAGATTATCAATTTATATTGAAAAAGGGTTTACATATAGTTCAACATTGTATTTGTCTTCCTGAAAGTCTTCAAATGAAGTTTTCAAAATATTCACAAAATTTTTATACTTTTCAAAATTTGCTCGGTTACTACTTTCATTTTGAATTTGTTGCATATGACTGAAATGAGTCAAAAAATTTTGGGAAAAATCTTTAGAAAAAAGCTGAAATTTTGCTTTGAACGATGTTATTGTGTTGCACATAGTAGGAAATACATTATTTTTACCCTGCAAGCGCAAATTAAGGTTGTTCAAATGTCCGGTGATATCCGTAAGGAAATCAAGATCCCACAACCATTCTTCGTTCTTCAGAAGTCTGCAGTCTTCAGGCAGTTCATCCTTTTCTTCTAAAAATTTTAAAACACTGTCTCTCAGGTGCCAAAATCTCTCGAGTGCCTTTCCCTTTGATAGTCAACGAACATTACAATGCATCAATAACTCTTTATTATCAGCTGAATCTGGGTTTTCAAAAATTAAGTCACGAAATTCACGTCGGTTTAATGCTCGGGATCGAATTCTATTTATACAGCGTAGTACTGGATCAAGTACGTGAGGTAAATCCAAATCCTTGGTACAAAGAGCCTCTTGGTATATAATACAATGATATTTATGTATTTTGCGACTCAAGTACTTTTCTATTCAAGTTACAAAACCGTTTTTCTTTCCTCTCATCGCAGGAGCCCCGTCTGTACAAATGCTGTCTAATTTTGTCCAATCAACCTCTTTTTTTTCAATACAGTTTTTAAGTTGTTCGAAAATGTTTTGACCTTTGCAAGGAATTAATTGACATACATCTAAAAGTTCTTCATTTATGTCAAAATAGTCATTTATGCTGCGGACAAATACAATGAGCTGAGCACTACCAGTATTGTCACAACTTTCGTCAATAGCTAATGAAAAATATTTACATGAGTCTAGAGAAGAACTGATTTGTTTCTCAACATTGCGGGACATGTCATCAATTTTTCTCATAACACTATTTCGGGAAAGTGCTACATTGTCAATCATTCTTTTTATTTCAGGATCACCACTATATTTTGCAGATATTAAAAGGCTAGGTTTAATAATTCCTTCTCCGTCAGAATATGGTTTTTTCTTACGAGCAAGATGAAGTGAAATTTCATAAGAAGCTTTTACCATAGGTGTTAATTCATCAACTTTTTTCTTAAAAAAAGATTGCTGGCCTGACAAAGTCTTCTTTTTAGACACAAATTCGGCACGCAAAGTAGTACCAGCTGGATATTTGGATTTAAAATCTGAATGCATTTGGTTAAAGTGCCGTTCTAAATTGAATTTTTTTGGGACAGCAACACAAGTATTACAAATGAGACATACTGGCTTTTCAACATCCTGATTAGTAAATAAAAAGTGTTCCTCCCAAGCTATATTGAAATCCCAGCAAGCAATATCTTCTTTATATTTCCTCTTCATCGTAGCTGTTGAAGTACTTGGTTTATTGATTGACATATTTTAAAAAGGGTTGCCAAAAATAGCGTATTATCTGAAATAATAAAGATGTTAATTAATGTATATAGTAAGAGAAAATATTCAAGCAGACATGTATAACGTGTGTGTTCGAACATCTTGTGTTCGAAAATTAAAATCTAGAAAAGGTTATGTATTACAATTACATAATAAAATAATAGAATTACTTACTCTGGAAAACTTGTTTGAAGCACAATTTTAACGATGAATAGCCTGAAACCACTTTTCTCTAAAATTCACTGTTCTTTGGTGACATGAGCATCATAACTTGCCGACAAGTCGCATAATTTCCCTTACGTTTTGGCATACAGCACTTGTAAATCATTTTGGTGGAAAGCAAACACTTCAGAATTGATTTTAAAATGAATATATGACTAATTATAACAAAATCAAAATATTTCGCGTAATTAAAGTGAAATATTAAGAGTGCCATTACAGCTACCAGCGAATAAATGGCGGAATTCAGTATTAAATGAACACTAGCCTGCGCACGGATATATATTTTTTCAACCTGGCTGCGTGCCACAAGTAAGTGTATCGCGTGCCACGAATGGCACACGTGCCGTGGGTTGGCCACCACTAGTGTAACAGAACATTTTAATTAAAGATGAAATGGATTAAATAAAAAGTCTAACATTCCAGTGACATAAACTGAAAAGCACTAGGTATCTTCTATCGCTTTACAAAAGCATTTGATTCAGTCAATCACAAATTATTGCTAAAAAATAAGTAAGAACCATTACGTAACAGGTGAAACGGAGGATTTCTCTCACAGGGCGCAAAAGCTGTGCTCTTAAGAGACCCGCGCTTTAAGGGGCTCCGTACGTAACAATGGACAATATTACAAAACACAATGTCGTCGGTAACCATCTTTCCTTTCATAAGTATTGCTCTCCCTCTTTCTCTTTCTTCGCAAGTCGCCAAAGCCACAGCTCACGTTATCGACTAACGACACTTTAAAAATCGTATAGCGTCCTATGCATTATCAGTTTTGTTTTGGAACGTAATTATCTAAACCGCAACCTTTTAAATTTCACGGCACGCTTTCAGATTCTTTCGAACTTCGCGGCACACCGTACCAAATTTGTCGAGACTAGGACATTTTTATCACCCTGTAGGAACAAAAAAGATAAAATCGCCTTTCGCACACAAATCTAAATTTTTCAAATCGTTTAGTCAGGAATTAGGAAATAATCCTATGATAAAAATTCCAATTCTCCAGTTACGAAGCAACTTGGTTTCGGTTTCAAGTAGCGGAAACAGCCTAAGAAATCCTACATAAGAGTTATTTGGTTTCTGTGGTCTTACCGTTAGAAGAATAAAATATTATTTTTCCCATGCCTATAATTTCAAATTTTACCGCGGCACACCGAGTGCTTTGTCGCGGCGCAGTAAGGTGCCGCTGCAGACCGGTTGCGGAGCACTGTTCTAAAGTATCCAGGTTTCAAGCAAATTCGGGTTCATTAATATCTTAAAGTAGGCAACCCAACACGTTCATTGCGGAAAAAAATTATTGCGAATTACCGGATTAAGGAAAAAAATTTTATTGAAGAAATTCAATATGACTTCACATTTATGTCCTAAATATGATGTTAAACAGGGAAAATGTCGAAATTTCTAAAAATATATATTTTTTGAGGAGTACTGCATATGCAGCGGTCAGTAACGTGCGTTGGCCGATAAGGTATGCAACCCGCCGAGCAAATTTCGGCAAAATGTTATTAGTTTAACCTCAGATGGTGCATTCTTCCTGGATGTGTAAAATTTTGGAGGGATCATCCTAGAAGCCTCTTCTCAAGATTTGTTGAGGAAACACGCCGTAGGTTCCAATACTGGGGGTTAGACCTTACACCCAGGGCCGCGCCGACCTATGGATGCAAGGGGTGCATCGCACCCGGGCGGCAACATATTAGGGGCGCAATTCACGGGCGGAAGCAAGAATATATCATAATTTTGTGTTTTTACAAACGCACAAACGTCCTTTACATTCCGCTGTGTTTGTAAACTCATGTGATAAACCGTCTTCTATAACCAAGTATTTTTACGTAATATGATTCGTATACGAGAAAGTTTGCGCAATGTGTTTTACACAATTTATTTCTTAAATTAAATAACTTTTAATCAAAAAATCGAAAAAAAAAACTGGGCCAGGTTGCTTTTATCAGTCCGTAAGGGGCGGCATAAACTGCTTGCACCCGGGCGGCAAATACGCCCGGCGCGGGTCTGCTTACACCAAGAGTAAGGGATAGAGCCCAGCTGCTCTCTAACCGTAACCCACTTCACACTCCACGTGTGGGCAATAAAAATGTCCTTGCATAGGAGAAGTTTCTTGAAACCCTTACCGTTATTTTCTTCCTCCCTTTTTTCTTCTGCATGATTAGACCGCGTATATTCATTCGTTAGCGGACTTTCGAACAGGGCGTTAGATGGGACAAGAATTTTTTTCTTGATAGAAAAGTGAAAATCTCTATTCTTTCCTTGATGAGTTGATTTTTTTTATATTCATTCTCCCTTTGCCCTTATATATTGTCTTTATACTTACACCATTATTCACGATCCACCGGGAGAAGGAAATTTCAGTGATGAGCGGGGAAATGTTCTGAGGCCGGAAATTATCGAAGACTACAATCGCCACATGGGTTACGTAGACAAGGGGGACAGGATGGCGACTATATATTACTAGTGAAGGTGTGCTTGCATTCTGCAAGCATTTTCTCTCACCCTAAAGAGTATGAGCTGACAATTTTTAAACGCAACAGTTTGCACTTTCTTGCCGATTTACGTGTGCAAGTGCAAGCGTGGTCCCATTGAAGAGTTTAGAGGCTACAGAAAACAAACATAGGCCAATATGCCATGTGTGCGCAGAAAAACGAAAATACACACGGAAAGTGGCAAAATGTAAAATATGCGATGTTGGTCTGCGCGTATTTTCCTGTTTCGAGGAATATCACACGAGAAAAGATTTATAATATTTATCAAATAAATATATAAGCTATAAAAATTGTCACTAATATCTTTTATTGAATTTGTCCTTGTTTTTATGACTGTTATCTCGCAGAATTACGCCAGTTTTGCGCTTTTTTGTTTTCTTTTTCGATAAAAGACGTAATTCCGCTATTCACCAAACGATTGACTAAATGATACTTTTTATTTGAACGTTTTGTCACTAATAGTTCATGAAATACAAGACAGTTTATGATCGATTGCAAGAAAATTTTAAATGACCAAAATTAAATCCGGCAGCGAGAGTCTACAAAGGGACATATAAATCCGGCTTTTAAAGGTTTGAAAATTTTTAAAATTACGCTGTAATGCATTTTTGTTTGACAAAATGCAGTAGTGCAACATATGACGTCGTCCGTTATTCCTTAAGTGAAACGATGGTCAACCTTTCTTCTCGGCATGTTCACAGAAAGCACAAACAACGCATGTGTCTGCCATATCTCTAAAGCTGTTTCTTTTGATTAAAAATAAATAAAAGAAGTCATTCATGAAACGCTCAAGACCCCTTGTGAGTTCTACGGAATAGTTGATGAAGGACGTGTACCTTAGCAGAAAATAACAATCTCAAAATTATAGCATCATGTGAGGCGTCAATATATAGTCAAGAAAAAGTCTTATAGATAAGGAATGATGTTTGACAGGGGTAATTTGTGACACCCTATGGTCGATGTGGAAAGCAAGAGGGAAACTACCACATTAAAATTCCCTAGTAATGATTATATGGTTGGACAATATGAGTTCTCTCGAGGTAAAGTATTCCGTAGGTAAAATAGTCCCCCAATCTGGTCTCCGGGTGGGGACTGCCTTGAGGAAAGCATTTATCGAAGGTAATTTACGCATAGGTCCTTGGAATGTAAAAACCATGAGGAAGGCAGGAAAGCTAGAGAACCTGAAAGAAGAAATGAGAAGAAATAGGATTGATATCATAGGGCTGAGCAAAGCTAGATGGGAAAGTGAAGGACAGTTCGACTCTGAAGAATTCACGATATTTTACTCAGGAGGAAACAGTGGGGCAAGGGGAGTAGCTCTGGTACTTGGAAAGATATGATGAAGAGCGTGACAAAAATAACAGCAACGAACGATAGGTTGATGGCAATAAAGCTAAAAGCAGTCCCAGTGGACATATTGATAATCCAGGTATATATGCCAACTTCCACTCATGAAGAAGAAGAAATTGAGGAGATGTATGAACAAATTAACGAGATTTATGAAGAAGACGGAAGAGGAAAGGTAAACTGCATAATAATGGGAGATTGGAACAGCATATTTGGTGAAGGACAAGAAGAAAATGTTGTCGGTCAATACGGACTTGAGAAAAGAAACCGAGGAGGAGAAAAACTGGTAGAATTCGGTGTTAATAACGACCTAATATTGACTAACACATGGTTCAGAAACCATAAACGAAGGCTGTACACATGGAAAAGCCCAGGAGATAGAATGAGATGCCAAATAGATTACATCCTAGTAAAACAAAGATTCAGGAACAGCATAAAAAATGCTAAGACATTACCAAGAGCAGACATTGATTCAGATCACATCCTTCTAATAGTCGATGTAACTACAAAGCTGAAACAAATAAGGAAAACGAGAAGAGATAGACAGACTTGGGACCAAGAAAAACTGAAAGAAAAGGAAGATGCCTTCAGCACGAAGTTGGATGATCGCCTTAGAAATTTGGAAAACAAACCGAAGACCATGGATACAGAATGGAAGTGAAAGCCAGCATAAAAGATACCTTGAATAAAGAGATTGGGAAACAAGAGAAGAAAATCAGAAAACCATGGATCACTAAGGAAATGATGGAGAAAATGGATGAGAGAAGAAAATGGAAAAATGTTAACAGTGAAGAAGGTAGAGCCAATTATAGACACATAAACAATGAGTTGAGAAGGGTAATAGATAAAGCTAGGGAAAAATGGATAAAGGAAAAATAAAGCTAGGGATAAAGGAAAAATGTGAGGAAATACAACAGATGGAGAAGTTAGGACGGTACGATATGATGTACGCTAGGGCACTGGAGTTAGAAGATAAGAAACCTAATGGGATTCGTGGTAAAGGAATTATTAATACAGATGGAAAAATAGTCGCAGAACCAAAGGATGTAGCACAGGTATGGGAAGAATACATCAAGGAACTATACAAAAAGCATAGAGGATCGGTAGAAATGGAACTGGAAGAAGAGAATTGCATTGAAGAAGACAACTTGGGACCAAGTATTATGAAAAGCGAAGTAGAAAAGGCGATACAGGAACTAAAGAAAGGAAAAGCTACAGGCAGCGATGGAATACCGGTAGAGGTACTTAAAGTCATGGGATCGGAAGGACTAAAAGTGATTACGAAACTAATTAACAATATTTGCGACTCGGGAGAGTGGCCTCAGGATTTCTTAGATGTAACAATGATCCCTCTAAAGAAGAAGCCAAAGGCAATGCAGTGTAAAGACTACAGAACGATAAGCCTACTGTCACACACTTCGAAGATCATCACGAGGATTCTTAATAAAAGACTAGAGAAAAAGGCCGAAGAAATGCTAGGGGAAGATCAATTCGGCTTCAGAAAAGGACGAGGAATCAGAGATGCTATCGGTGTAGTGAGAGACATTTCAGAAAGGGCAATAGAGTACAGCCAAGATTGCTGCGTATGTTCCGTCGGTCTTCTTCGGGTCACAAAATTTGCTGTGGAAAACACTCATTCACTTTCAGTAGAAGCGAGTTTTATGCTTTTTACGCATTAAATAACAATAATAAATTTAGTGTTATTTTTTTAGTTTTTTTCATTCATTCGTTCGTGGATGGAGCGCTTTTCAAACTCTGTAATGTCACATTCCAACTAGTGACATTTTGACTTTTCGCCTCCACTTTCTTCGTTAATGTCAGTTGTATATGTATATATATCTTCAAATAGTTCTTATTGCATCTTTGTCGTATAATTTATAATTTTATTTTTTAAATTTATTTTTAAAAATATATCGCCCGGATTTGTTTCAATACATAGAGGATTTCCTAGATGTTTCATTAAAGATATCAACTAGTTCTGTCGCCTTTCTTCTAAATGATATTTTAATGTATTCATTAATTCACTGCCTAATCTCGTATTTATTTGAGACGTTAAGCACAAATTCAAATAAAATAATTCCCGGGAATTATTAAAAATTCTCTCGGGAATCGGAAATAAGTATAATATTGAAAACATTTCTGGGAATCGGGAATTCCCGGTTTCAAATCTCGAGGTGCCGCTCACATCGGAAATCACTGCCCTAGAGCAGTGTTTCTCAAACTTTTTCGTTCCACGGCACACTTACTCGAATAAAACAATATTAGCGGCACACCATCTCATACTTTTCAGTGTAGTTCTCCCGCTTCTCTCAAAATTCCACGGGACACCAGTTCATGTCTGACGGCACACCGGTTGAGAAACACTGCCCTAGACCAGTGGTCTTCAAATTGTGTTCCGCGGACTTATCACAGGGGTTCCGTATGGCTTTCACATAAAAAAAATGTTTTATTTAAATCCAAAGTCGGTCTTATGGGCGGGCGAGCCGGGCGGTCGCCCGGGACCGCCGAAAAGAGACACGGTATGAGCAGTGGGGGAAATCACATAATTTTTTGCTACATACTGTCTCCGGCTGATATTGGAAGATTCAATAGAAAAACAATTATACCAGTTAGTGATGGTTGCACTCGTCTGGTTGTTCTGAACTTTGACCACATTTGCAAACAAGGGCAGGCACAACCTAGCCATGGAATACTTGTAATAATTTCAGTGTATAATGAATTTAAAAGTCTTTGTTTTTAATGTTTTTTAGTTTAAATTTTTTTCTTTTTTTGTGTTCTGAATAAATTCTATTTTTATTTTGTTATAAATTTGACTTTTCTTTCAATTTTACTTCCTAATACCATCTTTGGCGCGTTTTCTCGGTGTTAGAAAAAATATTTGGACGAAAGGGTTCCGCGGCCTCATGAAGTTTGAAGACCACTGCCCTAGACTAATGAAGGCGCTTCCGTCATAATCTGTTTTCGTTTCGTTATAGCAGCATTCCAAAGACTGGGCGAAAGCCAAGGAGAGATCGAAGGTGCGTCGGAAGCCACGTTGGTCGCCAAGGACACCGACCTCATCTTCCTCAGAGGGCTGCTAGACGCTCCGGCACGCTCTTTAGCCAAGGTGAGCCCTTTTTAGTTCCTCTCGCAAACGAAGTGCGCGTCCATCCCACCTACAAACTGCCCGGGGGAAGAAAAACTCCGTTTGCAAATAGACAGGTTGTGGCCAAGGCCGCTTTTAGGCAATGGTGAGCCCTGGTCAAAGTATGGTCTTGCCCCCCACCCCTCCCCTCTCTTTACTTAAGAAAAAGAACTATTTCCTTTTTTTTAATTTATAAAACGATTTTAAACAGACGGTGCGAAACTTCTACACACACGTGTCGCGCGCCATAAATCTAATGTCTTGCGTAATTCATATTTATGTTGGTTTATGTTTCCCACATCGTATCTTGATCTTGTTTTTTATTGAAACTAGAATACTTGACGAGTATAAAACAAGTAGAATTGCATCAAATTTTATTATCAAAAAAAGCACGATTTAAAACGAAATTTATTTAGGTAAAAAATGCGCCGCGTGCGGGTGAGTGGTATAAAGTCTTTGTTTCGCGGTCTAAAGGGTTAAGCACATAGTACCGAAGCTCACGCGGCGTGAGCCCATAAAACCATTAGGACACTGGGCAGCTGCCCACTTTGCCCATTAGATAAAGCGGCCCCCGGTGGTGGCTAGCAATATACATCGTGGAAAAGGCGAAATATCAATCGATTCCATCAAATTTTTCGTAGTTTTAGTTTTGAAGGACCTGTGCATAAATAAAAATGTACGTTCTTCTCAAAATTTTCTGAAGGGGAACTGAAGTCTCGTCCAAACGCTTCGTTCCGCCAATCCGAATGCCTTTCTTTCAATCGATCCGATTCTATCCTGTCGCATCGTGCTTCGATGACGCCAATCTTCTCTTATATTAGCTGAATGTTCCGAGATCGCATCCAAAGGTACAAATACACTCAGGGGCGGATTGGGAGCAAAAATCGGCCCGGGCAAATACTCGGATATCGGCCCACCTAACAACTAAAATAATGTTGCGGCCCCCTAGGAGGCCGCGGCCCATAGTTTGAGAAATACTACTTTAGAATACGGAAATCAGCAGCTCCTGGCCGAGGCAGCAACCACTGAGGCAGACCCAGCCCAGGAGCAGCATCGGCCCACCGGGACTTTTCCCGGTGTCCCGGCGGCCCAATCCGCCCCTGAATACACTATACGAACGGCCGACAGCGAACGAATGTTTTTTTGTTATTCGGACCGTGCATTTGATCAGTCGTATACACTAGAGCGGGTGTTTGCGTTTTTGGATGTTCGACGCCTTGAACAGTTTCTTTCTGAAGTTGCTGAGTTGTTTACTTAACCGTCCACACTGAGCACGAACTTCCTTTGATGTACCGCCCCGCGTCCAATGCATTCGTTCACTTTCGTTCGCCTTCGTTCAACCGTACACACTACATGGATTCATTCGTTCGCTGTCGTTCGTTCGCCTTCGTTCGCATAGTGTATTTGTACCTTAATAGAGCGGACGCACGTCGAACACAGTCAAGGCGCTCGCGGGGTCGGATTCACGTCTCCTCTCTCATGTCCTCCCACCAGAAATCTCAAATTCAGAGAGAAATAGAGACGTTTCATTGGTCGAACGAAAGAGGTTCTCGCGAATGGTTAACGGTTGACGCATCTTCCCTGATTGTCTCTCGAATCTGAGAGAGGAAGCACGGGACGCGTGGTCTCCTGGCGGTATAAGTCTATCTAACTATGGAATAGCAAAGGCGGATAGAGGGGAGGAGGGGGATAAAGGGGGTAATTGTCCCCACCCCCCAAGATTTATGAACACTAGAAAATATAACCCCTAACGTCAGGCGAGAAATATACCGTTTTAATGCATTCATTTTGCTATACAAAAAGTTATATATCGTCTTTGTCAAGGAAAAAGTCATTAACAACAATTTTGAGGAGAATTGAGTTTATTGTATACCTAAGTCAGAACATAGATTTTCTATGTCTGGAATAACTCTTTAAGCGTCAATTGTATTTCTTATAGATAATCAATACAAATAATCCCTAAAAGCAAATGAGCGATAAACATTTCTAAAGAAAAAGTCACCAAGTCCATTAGTCTATAATGTAGTTAATGACTTTTTCCTTGACAATGACGATATTTCCTTTTTCTGTATTAAAATGTACGTGAATTACGACATTTTCTAAATTGAAGATAGAAACGGAAAATAAAATTCTCCCGCGATTCAATAATTGTGTGAATTAATAACTAACAATAAGTGAATTATCATTTGTTTTTTTTGAAAATTTGATTAAAAAAGTAAAAGGGTCCTTCTTGCGGCCATAGTCGACCTCATACGGCCACTTAATAAAGGCACCTGTATCCTGCCCTTCGAGCCTCGAGGCCCACCATCTGGTCCCCGAAGACTGCAAAGGCTCTCTAGGCAAGGGAACGACGACGCGCCGCCACCTCGCTCTCCCCTTCGACGCTCGCCTTTTCATTTTTACACGGTAGGCGTATTTGAAACTCGATCTTTCCTCATGCCATGCTTTCAATCGCGTGACCTGTTCGACCCCGAGTCGGCAACAGGATTTTCAGGCAAGCCACAGGCGTGGCGAATGAACCAATAAATTCGCCACACTAAGTAAAAACACCTAACAGTATGATAAATTCCCTTATTAAAGAATAAACTCCTGAAATTGTTTTAATGAACTTTATTCTAGCACGCTGATACGCCAAACACAAAGTAATCAATCATTTTCAATAATTGAGAAAAATCAGTGCGAAATTTTGCAATCCTTTCCCATGACCAACTGAAGAAAATTCGGCTTAATACTTATGCACACCTCAACTTTACCTTCAAATTCATGTCAAGAATTCGGGATCTGTATTTTTACTTGATCAAAGTTACCGAAGAAAATGTTGATTCGCAGTGCCATGTTGAACCAAATATTGAAAACAAGTACATATATATTAAAAACAACTTTTAGGAAGTATATAGAGTAAAGATAAAACACTAACCCAACCCAACGGTTTGTTTCAATGATTTTATTGTCGTTTAAAAATTTTACTGTCTTTTCTTCGTCTCCAAACATTCACATAAATTCTTCAAGAGTCGCACGTACGTACGTAGGACGTGGTTAGGTGTGTGGCCGTTGCCATTATGAAAAATCTATATTTTAGCCTCCCTTGCCCTTATATGATCTGTAAATTAATAAATTTAATCGGATAGAAGACAACATTTGCAGCGAAAAATTCCGCGAGAGTACATAATTACGACTTATAGTTTAGGAGATAAAAATTTGAGAAGGTTCCGCCTATGTTATCCAACTGAGGGAATTAAACGTCCCTGTAATAGAACTGATGTCGGTATTTTGCACGGTGATTGCACATAAGAGTCTTTATGTGTGGCACTCTTTATAATTGAAAGAATGGCTAAAATGCATGCAGCCGTTCTCGAATTATTAGACATTATTTAAGGTGTCTTAAAACTTCAATCACATCCATAATTTATTTCATTGCAATTGAATTTCGATTTCCACAGCTCAAGAATAAACACATTTCTCCAACTCTCCCCTCCCTCTCCATTTCCCTCCCTCTCACTACCTCTCCCTCCCTCTCACTACCTCTCCCTCCCTCTCGCTCGCTCGCTACATCTTACGTAAATGCTTCGTATTTCTATCGTATGACGTATGAATATTGAGACAATAATAGGAGTCACGAGTCTTAACAATGGCATGCGTTGTCCAGAAACTTGTCGATAAAAGCGCGAAATTTGGTCAAAATCTGTCACATAATCGTTAAATGTAATTTCGAGCGAAAGGCATAAATCGACGATAAGAATCAGAAACCTTGTAAATTCTTCTTTAAAACAGTCTACCTACGGCAGTGGCGGATCCAAGGGGGGGGGGGGGAGGGGGGGGGGGTGGAGCACCGGGGCCCCTGCCCCCCTGTAGTCAGACCCGCAAATATTTAATTGAAAATTATATATTAGTATTAATTCATAACATTCATTCCCAATGCCCAACCACCACGTAGTATAAATGTTATTTCGACTTATGTATGTGTAACAAAAGAGTAATGGAGCTTAACCCTTTCCGTACTGACTTTTAAATGTATGATTATCCCTCTCCGTACCAAGCCGGCCGAAACTGGCCGCTCCACTTCGACCTGATCTGCGTCATCTCTTTGGGCTGATGAACTTCTTCTTTGCGCTAACATAAGATGCATTAGCCTAACGTATATTTGTGGATTTTATTTATTTAATTTACAAATTGCTACTAGTAGTTATGGACAGGGCTCGAAAAATACGGTCGCCCGCTCGCCAGTGGCGGGTTGATATTACCAGCTGGCGACAATCTATTCGCAATAACAATTTTTACTTGTAAATTTAGCTATCCGCCGATCAAACCAACTTCCCCTACTATTCAAAATAGATTCGCCTGTCGCAGTTGTCGTTGGAACGTCTGTGAAGTACGTAGTTAGCTCTCCGCCGTTAAAAAAGCGTCTCGTTCACCTCGCCTCCATAAAATAAAACGCACTGCATATCTTAATTTTTTGTTTATTACCTTATTGTAACTCATGTTTAAATAACATTCTATGCATTTAATTTAATATTTACTATATTACAACGTGTAATATCGTGAAGAGATGGGCTAGGGTTAACTATAGGATTAGGTACCTCCCGTAATCCGGCAAATTCCCTAATCCGGCTTCGGTCAGGTCCCAAGGTTGCCGGTTTAAGGAGGTTCAACTGTATTCAGGTCAAAATTGAAAATCTTCGGGTTGTCTCTGAGGAAAAGGTGGCAACCCTATTCCCACACATGCAGAAACTTACAAGAACACATGATAATGTTTGTTTGTTTATATATTTTTATTATGTGTCCCCCTGTCAAATTTTTCTGGATCCGCCACTGACGTACAGTGATTGTAGGTCATTTTTTTCTAATTTTAATTTGCGAAAGAATGAAAACCTGCACGTCGAAATGTCGCATTTTACGTGTTTTCTTCTCCTTCTTCTCCTGGAGTCGAACCCGGGTCTTTTTTCGTCATTGTCTTTTAATGCGTGATTCGTGCATTACCTACTGACAAATTTCAAACTCGTACCTACTCGGAAATTATCTTAAATCTCATCTAAAGAGTGGGTTCAAAAGTGTGTAGACAAAAAAACAAGAAAGAAAGAATGTTACGCCTTTTATATATAGATACGTAGCTAAGTGTATTGTTTCAGTTGGTATGTTAAAATTTTCTAATGGTTGATAGCGTTGCGTACACTGCCAAAGGTAATTTTAAGTGCGCATCGATATTTTGTTATCCATAGAAACAGCTAACAATATTCTTTACTCATTGTATTTTTAAATAGACTATTAAAAATGTTTTTAAATTATTCACTAGTGTAATTGCTGATAATAATTCATGAGGATGCTGATGTCGAGAGCGATCAAATTGCTCTGTATGGAGAAGGTCGTGTGTTGGTCACATCAGATTTTTAAAAAATATTATCAATGAAATGTAATTGCTGATAATAATTCATGAGGATGCTGATGTCGAGAGCAATCAAATTGCTCTGTATGGAGAAGGTCGTGTGTTGGTCACATCAGATTTTTTAAAATATTATCAATGAATTGTAATTGCTGATAATAATTCATGAGGATGCTGATGTCGAGAGCAATCAAATTGCTCTGTATGGAGAAGGTCGTGTGTTGGTCACATCAGATTTTAAAAAATATTATCAATGAAATAAAATTATGCTATTACAAAAACCTAAATATTTTATACTATAATAGCTCAGATCTGTTGGTTGGTTGGTTGGTCACGCTTTCACGATGGCCGATATAGAGCGTTTTAACAAACTTCCCGAATAGCTAGAAGATTGAAATTTGGCAAGGATGCTTGATTAACATATTTTAAGGTAATGACGAAAATAAATGTCGAAAAAGGTCCTGGGTTCGACTCCAAAGAAGACATTTCCATTTTCCGTAAAGTAACATGTAAAAATCAATTTTTAGCGTGCAGGCTTTTATTGTTTTGGAAATTAAAATTAGAAGGAATTAACCTACGATCTTCGGATCTGAACCATTTTGAAGAAAAAATTACAAGGTTTCTTATTCTGTACATCTTTTTCCGCATACAATTCGAAATCGCTCATGTTATACGTTTAATTCACATATTTTGTGGAAATATTGCCATTTTAACGGAATGTTGCCTTGGCTACCAATTACATTGTTAGACCTCAAAATCCTATTGTTGTATCAATCAATCCTTATGGGTATAAACGTGCTTTGAATGCTTTTAATACGAGAGAGTGGGGGAGAGAGAGGTAGAGGGGGAGTGAGAGGGAGGGGGAGCGAGAGGGAGGGGGAGCGAGAGGGAGGGGGAGCGAGAGGGAGGAGGAGAGAGGGAAGTAGAGGGGGAAAGAGGGGGAGAAATGAGGAGGGGGAGGGAGATAGAGGGTGGGAGAGGGAGAGAGGGTGTGAAAGGGGGGAAAGAAAGGGAAAGAGAGGCAACTATTTTAAGTTTAACTAAAGATAGCCCGTCAACAACAGAATATTCACTAGATATGTTGTATATGACAAAATATTTCATATGTGAAAGTGGGATATTAATTATTTTAAATGAAAATAATAATAATCTATCTATCTATAATTCTTCCGTTGATATTTCAACGGGCATTACACTAGTAAAAGATTATAAACATTTCGAATACTCTATTTCAACTTCGCGACCTCCTTGAAAACCTTTCTTGGCCCCTCTTGAGGGGCGACTCTCTGTTTGAGAACCGCTTACGTAAGTAATTTAATGAATCTGTCAACAATGAATTCGGTTTGTCTTGGTTACAAAAGATTTCCTCCTCAATAAAATACTAAGATTTTCATGCTGAAAACAATTTTATGAACCGTTTGGAGTCATGTATGAAAATTTACCTTGGAAAATAAATGTTCATTCTTTTATGCGTTTTTTGGTTCATGTCCCGAGGTTGTACGACGATTATAATACATTTTAAAATACAAATAAGAAATGCGGTGTGCCGATTCGCATGCTATTCAAATGGAAGAATGAAAAGTCCCATGGATCGACCTTAATATGAAGTTTTATTTCAGGAGTTGCGCAAATTTAGAATTCACGAATAAAAGCGTATGTATTGCAATGACTATAAAACAACCAATTTTTCTATCCAAGACAAATTGATGGAATTAATGGTTCTTAAGATCCCTATGATAAAGGCGTAAGCTGGAAGTTTGAAAATACATAATATGAAATCAGAAGAAAAATATTTGCTATAGCCGGGAATCGAACCCGAGTCTTCCACTGAACTATGAACCCCTGAACTATCGTATCAGAATAATTTTCCTCTTTCGGAATGCTGATCTTTTCTTCGGGGTTTCAATAATTTAATAACAGTCGGAAATTTTAATCCATCACCTTTGGATATGTTGCGCACAGGGCCGGCCAAAGGGAGGATGCAAGGCAGGCGGACCACCGAATGGGGCCCACAGAAGTTCTCAAATATTCAAGTATCGAATGTAAATTTTACAAAAAATTGTATTAAAAATCCATTGCAAACTGATTTCCAATAAAGAAACACTGTAAAAGTGATAATATTAAACTGGGGCTCCATAAATCGTTCGTTATTACTATAAATATTAATATCGTGGGCCCCCACCGTTTCGTCAAACATTTAGAAATACCGTCCCTTATAACAAGCGTTCCGTTTCGTTACATCTTCCATTTCGAGCACTGTATTTAACGAATATGGGACAAATTTTGACCAAATATCGCGCTTTTATCGATAAGTTTCCTGGACAACGAATATCATTGTTGAGACTCGAGATTCCTATTATTGCTTAAATACTCATACGTCATACGATAGAAATACGAAACATTTACGTAGATGTGTCGAGCGATAAGGAGAGGGAGGGATGGGGGAAGGGGACAGAGAAGGAGGGAGGAGGGGAGGGAGAGGGGGACACGGCAATATACAGGCGACCCCCGCATTTACGACCTACGGTAAAACCTGCCTAAGATGACCACCCACGGGACTGTACAAAAGTGGTCACCTTAGGCAGGTGGTCAATATAGCCAAAATTTTTATTTTTTAGGTAGAAAAACATCATTAGAAAATTTAATGGCAGAGAAATTAATACGTAAATTAACAATAACTTTTATATAGGAATTTAATTTATGCAACATAAATATCAGTAATTGAACTCTTCTAGTTGCAACAATAAATAAATATATAGTTTTATTAATAAATAATTCTTCCTTACAATTTTGTAAAAAGATAATAAGAATGAATTGATTTAGTTTCTTTATTTTTTAAGAAATCTATGTCACATTCTGTGAAGTTCTCCATGTCACTGCTATGCAGATCCGGCAGCACGACTTCATTTTCAAAATCGTCTGTATCAAAACTATCTTTACTTGAAAACCCAGCCTTTTTAAAACATTTACCAATGGTTTCCTCTTTTACCCTTTTCCATGCATCTGCAATCCACATAACAGCTTCAAGTAAATTCACTTTTGCAGCAAAAACTGAAACAGATTGCACTGCATTTGTTTCGCATTTCGATATAACATCTGAAAGTAAAAACCTTCTATAAAATGCTTTGAAGCTAAAACTTGAGCGTTACATTAGAAAATTTTCGATACAGGGATGAGCAGGACAATTATCAACAATCATTAAAATGTGTCTTTTCTGCTTTCTCATCTTACTATTGATATATTGCAACCATTCAGTGAACAATTCTGAAGTCATCCACACCTTTTTAGGCGCGTTTCGCTTCCAGCGTGAGCGCCTATTATCGTCGGTCTGTCCGTTCGTCCGTCCGTCCGCATGTTCGTTCTCGGCTTCTACCGAACGGATTTTCGTGAAATTTGATATTAAGGACTTGCAATCAAATATAATGAGAAAATCTCAAAAATGAATCACGTGCGCCAATCAGGGGTACCACTTTACTGGTGACAAAAAATTTAATTTTCGTCATATCTCGTAAAGTATTGCTCATATCAAAATATTCTTCAAATAAAAGTTGTAGAACTGGTAAAGAAGAGTATTTTCTTACCTATACATTTTTATCGTAGGAGTAGCCTTATCGAGAAAATCAAACAAGAATGTCTTAATTCGAGTTGAACAGAAAATTTCTTGCATGGTTACTTCTTCATTGTTGCTAACATAAACAATCTCACAAACGTTTAATTTTCTTACGTGTGCATGCAGTATTTTTAAATAGGAAAGAAATGGATTATTTATGATGAAGAAAAGAACTTTAAAATGCTATTTCCCTTACGTACAGGTATATAATTTCTTTCTAATACTCCATTGCACGAAACGCGCCCATTTGTGATACGTTGTACACTTTCCTAACTTGTTATTAGCTCTACAGTGTACTGGTAGCTTGTTTATTTTTGCATTTTTAAAACACCGGGAATTTTGATATTTTCCTATCACAAGTGGTTCAAGATTTTCACCTTTTGCACTAGCTGCAAGCAAAATTGTAAGACGTTCCTTTGACATCTTTCCACCTTTACACGGATCCCTTTTAATTACCAAAGGGCGATCAGGCATTGCTCTAAAAAACAAACCACACTCGTCGGCATTAAAAATATTTTCTGGGGCACAACCTAAAACAAACTCAAGAGAAATTGGCTTGAAATTTTTCAACAATAGCTGGATTTACTTCATTTGCATCACCACCTGCCAGTATTTTTGAGGAACTATTGTAAGAGCCAATCGTTTACCGGTAACTATATGGGAGGTGTATATACTAGGACTGCTTCCCAAAATAGTTGTCACTGGTAGCAATGGACAGATGGTCACTATACACAAAAAATATTACATTGACCCTATAGCATTTCCGCGGGGACCATTAAAAAGTGGTCACATTAAGCAGGTGTTCACTGTACAAAGGTGGCCACATTAGCAGTTTCTACTGTAATTGGTTCCTGGATGACGGTCGCAAAGCGAGCCGTCGTAAGTCGAATCCTTATTTCCCATAGGCGCAATGTTGTAAATTGGGGTTTCGTTCCTGGAAACCCATTTCATATAATAAAAATACCAAAATTGACCACGAAAATAAATGAAAATAAAATAAAACATATATATGCTTTTACAAACATTTATTAAGTAAAAACAAACACTTAATACAAAAGCGAAGCATATATATATAATACATCGCCGAAATCGTTGCTTGGTTCAGAGGCATATGGATTCGTTGCGTCTGGTCATTTATCCATAAAATCAAAAGTTTTTCCACCTCAGGAATCAGCCCGTCACGTTTTCTTAGCTCTCTTCACTTCCTTCAAATATTTTTCCCTATTCTTCAAAATTGTGCTCACAGTTGAATTCGACAATTTTAACTGGGTGCGAGCTCATTCACTTTCATTCCCGACTCATGTTGACTCAAAATTTGATGATTCATTTCCAAAGTGATGGCTTTTCTTGACTTTTTGTTGATTTAACATTCCGTGCATCACATTTCCTCTTCTCAGACAGTGAAAGGGGAAAGAATTTCAAAATTTGAAGAAAATTGACAAAGTGAAGAACGTTACGAAAGAGATGCGTTCGCTCTAGGCCAGGGGTCCGCAACCTGGTGCTCGCGAGCACCGCGGTGCTCTTTAAGTCTTTCCGTATACTTCTGCGATGCTAAAACACGCCTTTCTTAGTACCATTTGCTCGCCTGTTATCTCTCTAAACGTACGAAAGGACATTTTCATTCACTTTGACGTTCATTTGATTTTATTAAGGATCATTCTAACTTTAACAAAGGTATAGAGGTGTTCGCTGGGTGCTCTAAAATGTAACTTGGTGCTCGCCACATTGAAAAGGCGCAGCTGCAGACTGCGTGAGTCAGCTGATGCTCTGCCGTCGACGCGTTCGCTGTGTTGCCAATCAACTCGCCTTTGGTCGCAGTCGTTTGGCGGTCGTAAATATGAGTTTTGGTCGTTACTGTGGGAGTCTTATTTACTATTAGAAAGGTCGTAATAGCGGGGGGTCGCAAGTCGAGCCGTCGTAAGTCGGGGGTTCCTGTCATATTGAGGTGCATTTACGCAAAGTACTTAAGTATTGTAGATATGAAATTTAAAAATAATATTCAATAAACTTTCATGCTTCTCTGCGTTTATTATTAAAATGCTGGTAACATTTCAAATTTGAAATACAGGCTTCTCTTGTTACTTTATAAGTAGCAATATTATACCTTTTGCAATGCTTTTATATTATAAAATCCGTAACTGCGATGAAATTAATGTCGAATTCTATTTGATTAATTTACCATCTATAAAATCCCTGGTAAAGAATGGGAGAATAGGAGAACAAGTTAGGAAAGTGTACAGCGTATCACAAATGGGCGCGTTTCGTGCAATGGAGTATTAGAAAGAAATTATATACCTGTACGTAAGGGAAATAGCATTTTAAAGTTCTTTTCTTCATCATAAATAATCCATTTCTTTCCTATTTAAAAATACTGCATGCACACGTAAGAAAATTAAACGTTTGTGAGATTGTTTATGTTAGCAACAATGAAGAAGTAACCATGCAAGAAATTTTCTGTTCAACTCGAATTAAGACATTCTTGTTTGATTTTCTCGATAAGGCTACTCCTACGATAAAAATGTATAGGTAAGAAAATACTCTTCTTTACCAGTTCTACAACTTTTATTTGAAGAATATTTTGATATGAGCAATACTTTACGAGATATGACGAAAATTAAATTTTTTGTCACCAGTAAAGTGGTACCCCTGATTGGCGCACGTGATTCATTTTTAAGATTTTCTCATTATATTTGATTGCAAGTCCTTAATATCAAATTTCATGAAAATCCGTTGGGTAGAAGCCGAGAACGAACATGCGGACGGACGGACGGACGGACCGACCGACGCTAATAGTCGCTCACGCTGTAAGCGAAACGCGCCTAAAAAGGGAGAAAAATTGGAGGAAAGAATGGGAGGAAGAGATTGAGAGAATGGGAATTTTAATTTAATGCTTTATTCATGCATACCCATCATTTATATGTACACACACACAACAAGAATTTCAGCCTACTTTCAATAATGGGTAAAAACAACCCCTAAAAATTAGCATTTTAATGATATCGGAATTTTCCCATTGGTTGTGACTGACAACCTATAATCGTGCCAAATTAGAAGTTCTTAATTCCATATTAATATATTCATGCTTTGCTCAGTTAAACTTTATTATCGGTAATTACGGGTGTAAATTCACGAAATATTTCTCGCTTTCCGTGTCGTAATCTAATATTATGTTATGCGTAGTCACGCTAAATCAGCAACATTAGGATTTCGCTCGACGAAGAAAGATTTTCGTAGCAAAAAAAGTCAAAATTTCACATTCAAAAGAAATTTGTGCATTTGAAAATCGACGATCGGAAAATGATTTTCATTCTTTAGACGTTCTTCCTTTCAAGTGTCAGGGTTTTACGATTAAATGTCAATGTTGACCTTTATATAAAGCATTATGAGTTATCGCATAAAAACTATATTTACATACATTCCGTCTGGTGTACGATTATTCTACGTAATTTAAAATTCAAATCAAAATAGCTGTTGCTGCGCCCGTTCCCATATCATTCATATTGAGGAATGACCTGGTCCTGGAATGGAACTCGCGCCATTATTTCACATTGTGATTACCCATAATCCTCTTTAGGCGTCGGTCTATTTAAAGCCGAAAGAATGGTTAAAATAGATTCATCTTTGGAGCATTCCCCTCTTAACGCCGTCTGCGCCGAGAATCCGCCTGATGAGATCCCCGCCCACCGACTACAGCTTTAACCCCTCCATGCCCGAAGGAGATTTTTTAAAATCAGAAATGCAGGTGCGAAATTTGCAAAAAATTATATAAAAACTCATAACTTTTCACCTTTTCATTGGATTTTTATTAATTTTTTAAAGAATTCACGCAAAACATGATATTTTAAAACTATAGCCTTTATATGTACTACTATCAGAAGTGCCCGTTGAATTTCAACGGATTTAGTGAATCTAAAACTTCGACCGTGTAACATGTAAACATCGCAAGAATAACATAGTACACAGTAAAGCAAACATGAAGAGAACTGCTCCACATATACCTATTTAGATGAATGAAGGAAGAAAATCTTGCACTGTGAAAAATCGAATATTACGTGTAAACTTACAGGAAAATAATTATTGATTTAAGCTCTCCCTCCACCAAAATTTTTTATCGCCATCCATATAGCCTATGTTACCCACAGGGTAAAAGTATATACCTATGCGAAGTTTCGTGACGATTTCTTCAAAACGAAAACTGTAAGTAAAACCAGCAAGACCACAGTAATCAACAAAAAATAAGTGAACAAAGGAACTTAGAAAATGATTAAATTTAACGAAATACAAAAAAGTAAATAGAGAACGTTTAAGAATCACAGAGTGAATATTACCCTCAGATCTTTAGCTCGATTCTCTCATCCACACTCATACATGCTTGTACATGCTCATACACGAGTTCTGTTTGGTTTTGTTACAAGAAAATTGTTTACATCAACAATACTCTGGAAACAATGAAACGATTTATCCAATCACAATTTGTGGAAAATCTTCGTCTAATTATTTAGGTTACGTAGTTTTAAAAACATCTTGCTTTGGAGAACTCTACGCCACACGAAAATATCATTAAAAACTATTTATTAGTAATATTTCAATTATAATTAACAAACATTAGGTTGTCATGTAAACAAAGCGAACTCGCACATAGAAATTGAAAAACGATATTACGTTAAAAATTTTCCAATATAAATGCATTGGACTCTCAATTTCGGCGAGAATGGGAGTTGTCGTGGTAGCTTATATTTGGTATTGTCATAAAACTCATAAAATCACACATTTTTCTGATTCTAAATGCATTTTTATGCTAATTCGATCAAGATTCGGTTTCTGTCTTCAATAAAAATAAACGTTGTTCTTTTCTTCATAGAACCATTCGTACCATGTTTCTAAGTAATTTTAAAATTCAAATGAAAAATAAGCTGCACTCGTCCCTATGTTATTAAAATGGAGAACATGAAAAAAGAAACTATTTTTTAAATTAGACAGGTCAATCAAATCGATATAAAAACCTTACTACACCACCGTACTCGTTATTTCGGTTGAAATTATACCATTCTCTTGTTTCTACATGCTGTAGTTGCAGAGATATAAAATTACATACAAACACTTTATTTTATATATATATATATATATAAATACTAAGGAAGAGGAAAGGTAAGTAAGGATATTTTGGGCAAATAGGTGTTGAAGGAAACCCAGTGAACACTTACCGGAAGTAGAGCCGCTGGGGTGTTGGAGAGACACATTTGTAGAGGTTAGAGCTTTCGGGATGATCCCTTCATCAGCACAAGAGAGACACAACTATATATATATATATATATATATAGAAAAGAAATATAGTACAAACTCTTTGATGGACAGAATTGATGGCACACCGATCGCTTACCTATCCAGCGCATGCCCGCGATTTCATTTATTTATCAGTATTGTGAAAACTAAAGAAGTTATTGGCATGGAATCTTTTTCGAAGATATATTTTTAATATTCTGAACATTTCATTCGCTGAATGTACCCCTCTAAACCAAATAGGGAAAATGTTTCCCGCAGGTCAACTTTTTCATGTCTTGACTGAAAGTTTTAGATAAATGGTACGATTGTTATTTTTTAAGGCAGTTCATAATTCTTATTTATTTTTAAGTTACTTTGTCGTTATTAAGAATCATTACAGGAGTCACATAAAAAATGTCCGTTTTTATTCAATAGAAGCCGTAATATAACGTTGTATGTATAAGAAAGGAAGATGTACGCAAAATAAAAAAACCATTTAAAATACATATTTTTAAACTTTAAAGAAACAGTCATATTCCGTTTAACGCCGCGAATGCGTTCCTGTAAACGAGAGCGCAAACTGAATCAGCGTTATGCGGGGTCATTTTAGCATAGTACTTATGGAAATGCGTTCCTAAAATCGTAATTTATGACAATTATACGAAATCCATAATGGATCCATATAGATAGTTCGTAAGGGGTTTTCTAATATCCTGTTAAAAGGCAAACGGACAGACGGACGGACCCCAATTTTTTCCATATCTAGTTCGAATGTAGAACTATATATCCTGACAATTTGATGTTTGTAGCTTACGTAATTTTTGAGTTATTTTGCACACGGTCATACAGACAGACGGATGAACCGAATATGTGTTTGTCGTCGGTCTGTCCGTCCGTCTGTCTGCCTGTCCGTCCGCCTGTCTGCCTGTCCGTTCGCATGTTCGTTCTTGGCTTCTACCGAACGGATTTTCGTAAAATTTGATATTAAGGATTTACAATCAAAGATAATAAGAAAATCGCAAAAATGAATCACGTAATCCAATCAGGGGTACCACTTTACTGGTGATAAAAAATGAACTTTCCGTCATATATCGTAAAGTATTACTCATATCAAAATATTTTACAAATAAAACTTGTAGGACTAAAAATTAGAGTTTTTCTTTTCCTATACATTTTTATCGTAGGAGTTGCCGTTATCTAGAAAATCGAACAAGAAAGTCTTAAATCGAGTTGTACACAATTATAAAATTTCTTGCATGGTTACTCCTTCGTTGTTGCTAACATAAACAATCTCACAAACAAACGTTTAATTTCCTTACGTGTGCATGCAATATTTTTATATAGGAGAAAATGGATTATTTATGATGAAGAAAAGAACTTTAAAACGCTATTTCCCTTACGTACAGGTTTATCATTTCTTTCTAATACTCCATTGCACGAAACGCGCCCATTTGTGATACGCTGTACACTTTCCTAACTTGTTTTATAAAAAAAACGCCAAAAAACCTTATGGCCAGGCCATGTCCACCCAACCTTCTGCTTCTTTCATTGTGAGTTGTACAACCCTGCTTTTGACAAAATTTCACTCAAATTTTTGCAAGCCCTTTCGCGCTGAAATCCATACGTTTGAGCCAAAATTGATAGAATGTTCAATAATTGGCACTTTAAGAGAATTTCGCAGGATAAGTAAATTGAAGAGATTGAAAGTCAGTTGTGTAGTGCGTAGGACCCATGGCTTGTTTATTCCGAACAAAGAAACAGGCCAAGGTCTCCCGGAAATTTACCAAGTTAACCCTTAACGAGAGCTATTTAAGTCAAAACGTGCATAGAATGGAAGAGTCCACTTTTTAAACTCAAGAATCTGTCAGAGAGGCTAATAATTAACTCAAATATAGTCAGCCCCCGCTTTTCGGCGCTCCACTTTTCGACGATCCACTTTACGTCGGTTTTCCAATAGAACCAATAATTCAGTTTTAAGAGCCCAAGATAAGGTAAAGAAGGTAAGAAATATTGTGTACATTATGTAATTGTTTTTATCTTTTTACGTATTTCAGATATTTACATAATTATGTTTTTCCAATGTTTAGATGGGTTAATACAGTAGTACGTCGGAGATGTTCATGTTCCTTAATTGATTGGCGATGTATATGCGAAACAACGTATAGCGGGGTTTTACTGTACATATTTGTTTTACTTCTATAATGTCCACAGACCCCAAAAATAATAGTTTCCGCTTGAAGTCGGAAGTCGCTTTACGACGGTGTCCTGGAACCTAACCCGTCGTGAAATCAGGGACTGACTGTACTGGAGAATTAGTTTCACAATCAGATCATAACATATCTCGTTTGACATTCGTCCTGAAAAACACGTCTAATTGTAAGTCCTCGTACATGATGTATATACGTACATACTTTGTTCTATCTTTGCGCTTGTCTCACACTCGTAGCTCAAGGGCCTCAAACCGGTGCACGAGCCGCATTACGGCTCTCCAGAAAGTCCTCGAGCCTCATTCCATACTTTCGCAGTCCTCACACCCAGGGCCGCGCCGGCCTATGGGTGCAAGGGGTGCATCGCACCCGGGCGGCAACATATTAGGGGCGGCAATTCACGAGCGGGAGCAAGAATATATCTTAATTTTGTGTTTTTACAAATATGCAAATGTCCTTTACATTCCGCTGAATTTGTAAATTCGTAATAGACCGCCTTCTAAAGTGAAGTACTTTTACGTAATATATCGAGACGATTCGTATACGAGAAAGTTTGCGCAATGTGTTTTGCTCAATATATTTCTTAAATTAAATACAATATTTAATCAAAAAATCGAAAAAAAATCTGGGCCAGGGTGCTTTTATAAGTCCGTAAGGGGCGGCATAAACTGCTTGCACCCGGGCGGCAAATATGCCTGGCGCGGGCCTGCTCACACCGTTACATATTGTTTGGACATTCACTTCCGCAAGGGCAGAAATCGCCATAACCCTGCGATGAGATCTAAAAACCCATTTGTTATAAAAAAAGATACTAGATTCGGCCTCGAGGCTTATGTCCTTCGTACACGTAAGAAACACAATAACAGCGAGAAGAACATTCTTCTGTATCCCAACTGTTCAGGGTGTTATAAATGGGAATGAGAAATAAACCGCGGATGTTTTAAAAGTGTCGATTTAATGCATTTATTTCATTTTTTATATTTACAAAGATTTGCGCGAAATATTTTACAAGAAATGCGTTTAAGTTCGGGCCATCTAGAATAAAGTAACTTACTTCGCGGGACGAGAGTTTTGAGACCCTTGTTATAGCTACCTATAATCCCTAATTTTCGTAACATTCCATAGAAATCAGCCTTTGCGTTGGTGACACGGAGAAAAAATTTCCTGCGGAATGAAGTGAAAATTATTGAAAAGTCATATCTTAAGATTTTAAGAATATTATCAATGTGGGTGTGTGATATTATTTGTACGTAGCATGAAAGGGCTAGTTTCGTCAACTGCACATCCGCCTCCTCAAATATATACGCCAATGCTGACTTAATTAATTCGACAAACGGATTCTGGAGACGAATAGATGAGTCTACTTGGATTGATAATATATGTTACCTATGATCCCGAAAGAAATGAAATGCCCATTTTCTACGTGTTCACTTAAGAAAATCACATTTGTTAAATCAGGATAGGTTGCCACACCAGCGCGTATTGGTCCATTTAAAGAGTGGTAGATCGAGTATACTTAAGGCAGCGCGTCACCGCAAGCTCCTCGCGAGGTCTCTTGCTTTTCGTACCGCTACTTTTATTCAAGGTGTGGCAACGGTGTCATCGCCAGTGAGAGCGTCTATCGTTAGCGAAGGAAGGTAAACTCAGCGCTGGTGACGCTAGTGTTCCGTACGCTTTACGTTTGGTGGTTAATTAAACGTTGAACCTGGGAGAAAGTTTTTGTTAAATTTCATATTATCTATTCTTTCCCGTTTGGGTCATCTTCGTACATAAAATTGTGATGTTTTCCTTACAATCATAACAGTTCAGGTATGTTTAGATGAAGTTCATTTTTGGTGATTTTAATACTGGTGTAACTGTAACGCTATATGAAGTGGACTTAACAGTGTATTAGTAAAATCTAATCATGTTTCAATCGTTATAATTAGTGCATTTCTGGCAACTGTTGTAGTTGGCTTTACTGAATGTAATCCAATCGTACCACACCCCAATTAGCAAAAATTTCCAACGAAGATAGGCTTTAACTGTTGTTTGTAGAGCTTTGTGGATCAACAAAATGGCCATATATGTGTGTGTATATAGATATATATATATATAGTTATGAATTTCGCCTTTACATTTGACGATACATTATTTCATATCCAGCAATCGCATTTTTTATCCAAGTCAGCGTACACCTGTTAAGTGCCACTCCCTTAACGATACCTGGATTGAGGAAATAATCTAAAAGTTGGATTATCCTACGTTTGATATGCATTTATTTATCAATTTATTTCAATAGTGGTCCTTTCTATTTTACGCTAAGTTGCCAGGAATCGTTTTGAAACGCGATGGTTTCTTTCGACGTCATCGATATGAGTGTGTATACACAATGAAATGTACTTCCTGTTTTTAAATAAATATATAATCTCGATGGTACATATTTACTTTACATTCTTTTAGCTGAATAGTTACATGCGGATAAATTTACGTAAAATTAAATTTTAAACCAGAAATTGGGTTAGGAATAATCGTTATATAAAGTTTTTTGGTAAAAAAATTTACATTTTGTTTTTTGAACAGTTTGAATTCCAGAATTGTCTCTCTTTTTCCAAATGCAATTTTAGGTTATGATTCTTGCGTATATTGGGCAGTCATGAGTTTGGTTTCATATTTACATCATACCACTTACCATACCATAGCTTATCGGTAAACATTTTACACTCAAATGCACCAAACTACGAATATTCTAAATTGTATTTACGTAAATGACCTTCAGTATGTTGAAGTTATTCTTAATGTAATAAAAGTATTTTATGTGTATGTCATAAATTTAATTTTCAAGTTTTATTCTTCATTTGGGACACAAAGTTGACTCTCTTAGTAAATTACAAGAACTATGATTTATTCAGCTATATCAGGAGTAAAATCTTAACCTTACTTGTTAAAATTGCTACTTCAGTCAATTATTAACTCAATTTTTTGTACTGAATGGTGTATTGTTTTCTTAATTTTAAGATATTTAATAATTTCAGATATTGGCTTACCTAGTTTTGAAATCATCCCTGTTGATATTGCCAAAAAATTATTATGCAATAGTGAATTCAAATTTTTTATGGTTGTTTGAGAATTTATGATAGTCTCTAATGGAGTATATTTTTGTTCTGATTGTTTTCTGTATTTATATGATAACAGGAAAAACTTGAGGAAATAGTGGGTTTGTCACAACCAGAATGCCTACGTGCTCAAGAAGTCTTGAAAGAAGTACAAAGGATCTGCAAGTGCACTAGTAATAGGCAGGCCCAGGAACTTGCCCGCATTCTTGTTGATCTCCATATTGGCGTAAGAAAATTTTTCTCTATTTCAAGTTAGTTGATACTGTTTATTATTAAGTAGTAATAATGGTGATATAAAAGTTTGTTAGTTAAAATTTCCCAAATTATTTCTTGTATAATTAGGTAATAAATAACCTTAGTTCTTGCAGAGAATTATTAAATATTTTTAAATGGCAGAGGCTGATCTATTCATAAAAGGGGTGCCATTTGAAGTGTTGACTATTTTCCATTATAAAAAAATATTCTTTTATATCTGTTAACATAGTTACAAGAATTCATTAAATTGTTTCCTGTTGTTTAAATGCTGCATTAAAAACACTTGCATTTGTTAACTGTCCACGTAGTAAAATTTTCTATCTATTCAGTATTTGTTTCACTTTTACCCTTTTATCTTTAACAGTAATTCATAGGAAACATATTTTATGCTAATTTATGAAGTACACCTGATGAATTTTATTAATTTTTTATAATATCACCTTTGAACGGAATTGCAGGCATTAATTGAGACACATGACTTGGTAGCTGAGTTTCATCAGAAGAAAGCATCGGAAAGAACCAAAAAAAGTGTTGGTAGCAAGGTGCATGCAAATAGCTCTTCAAAGAAATTATATTCTTTGGAGAGTACATCTGTAGTTGGGGAACAGCCAAAGGGTAAAAAAGAAAGCATATCAACCATGCCTGCTGACACTGTAAGGATGGTAGGCCTTCGGAAGAAACCAAATGAACCACTGGTGAGTGTGTAAAATATGTTAAAGGAAGTGATCCAGTAGCCAAACACATTGATAGGCTAAGATTAATAGACTAGATCAGGGGTTGGCCTCCAAGAGCAGCTCATGGAGTTATGCCAAAAAAGTGATCAATAAAATATTTAATATTGACAATTTCATCTCTTTCAATAGTATTGTGGTGTCAATACATTTTCTGGTGAAGTTGTAATGCAATTGAATGATTTAGACTTGATTTTCACTAGTATGACAACAGAATCTAAGTAACTTCTGATAGAAATGCTCATCCAGCCTGCTGAAGCTCTTGTGACTTCAGATGCAGCCCTCAAAAGCATTCACAATTATGAATGTGGCTCGCCATACAGAAAATCTTGCTGACCCCTAGACTATTTTATTAAAAAATCTGATGTGCCCAGCACATGACTTTCTCCAAACAGAGCAATGAATATGATTGCTCTCGACATCAACATCCTCAGGAATAATTATCAGCAATTACACTCTTGAATTAATTTAAAAAATTTTCAAGTCTTTATTTAATAAAACAATAAGTAAATAAAATTGTTAGGTGTTTTTATGGATAACAAAATATCAATGCCCTTGGCAGTGTAAGCAATGCTATCAACAATTAGAAAATTTTAACGTACCAACTGAAACAATACACTTAGCTACATATTTAACATAAATTTAGAAGAAAAATCAAAATATCTCTCAAACTATCAGTTTAATGACAAACTGTTTCAAACAGAATGTGTAGAAAATTACATTTTAATAATAACAAATATTTACATAAATTGAGTTTTAAAGAAGATATTTGGAGAAAAAAAAGTGAAAACGACAGGAGTAAACTACCACATCCAGTTGAGCAGTTTCAGCCAAAATCTTTTCAGATCTTTATTTACCAATAAAAATTTTAAGTATAAATTTTTGTGTTTATCTGATTATTAGTTTTTGAGTTAAAGCACCCACAAAATTCTTGTCACATATACGACGTACACAGACATCACAAAAATAGTCAAAATGTGTTCTAGGGACTAGAGATCTGCACGTATACAGATTTCTGTATCCACACCCGACCCATACCCGCAGGCTACATATCCGAACCGTACCCACAAAAATTTCAAAATTACCTGATCCGACCTGCACGAATGAATTACCCGACCTACAAGCAGAAGTCGTATCTACATGCAAAAGTGATCTGGAGAAAAACCCAAAAATTCAAAAGAAAATGTCTCTCAACAGAACATATCAACGACCCTCTCTTAATGCATACAGTGTTTTGGAAAATCCCACCAATAGCTCCCAAAGAAAGTTGCATCCCTCGAAGGGTAAGGGGGAAGGTAAAAAGAGACCCATAGCCTTTAGAGTTATCAGCTTGGATGGGCTAGGAGAAGGGTCCAACCAACGTTATTATTTTTTCTCATGCTCAAAATGCTGAATTTTGAGTTTAGCACGGATACTGATTTTCGTATCCACAGGCTATATATCCCACCCGCATCCGCAAAAAGTTACACATAATCTGACCTGAACCGCAACTTTTCGTGTGGATATCCACAGGTCGGATCGGATAAATTGCGGATATGCAGATCTCTACTAGGGACCTCAAAACATGTATTTCCATTGAAATCTCAAAATCGATTTTTTTCATGAAAACAATGTATTCTCTTATTACATTCTCCATACGTAGTAATGGGAAAGTATTGTGTTCATGAAAAAAATCGACTTCGAGATTTCAACGGAAATACATTTTGAGGTCCCTAGAACACGTTTAGACTACTTTCGGAATGATGTCTGTGTGTGTGTGTGATTGTGGGTGCTCTAACTGAAAAAGTACGTGCCATATCTTTAACAAACTTCATATATAACACTTTAGGATGAGCACAAAGAACTGATTAGTTTTTGGATAATAACGGTTAACCGGAAGTCGAGGATTATTCTAAACCCGATTCGGTTTTTGCGATATTTCTTCGTTAAAACATCATTATTGTATATACAATTCTATACAAAAGTTATAGAGAATGTAATTTCCTACAACTTTCATTTGAAACAATTTTCCATTGTAGTTATTGTTTAGGAGATTTATAAATAACAGGTTTTTTGGTTTTCTCCTTAAAAACATCGTTATTGGTAATCTTCGTGAGGACCAAAGTTGTAGAGAATAATATTTCTTCCAAGTTTTGTTTAAAACAAATTTTCATAGAACCATCCATTTTGGAGATATTTAGCTTTTTCGTAATTTCCAGTATACAGCACCAGCACCATGTAGCGGTGAATTCTGTAAACATATTCAAAATATACGTAATTTACGGCAATAAGGACGACTGTATTCTTTTATGTTACGAAGTAATAATTCTGCCTTATAATGCTATTCATAATAATTTAAATATCTGTACCCCAAGTATGGAGAAAATCATGTGTTGGCCACATCAGATTTTACTATGTATGGAGACTGTGAAAAGGAAAAATGACAGGAATATACCTCTACTTATAGTTGATGTATATAGTCCAAAAACTAATCAGGTTTTCAGGACCGCATCCCTGTCGAATCTCGGGAGTTGCCTGTATTCAAATAATTTATTTAACACATACAGGAATCTCCCAAGTAATGTGTTATAATTAAAGGTATAAAAAAATTTTAAAATACAAAAATAAATAAGATAAAAATAAGACAAAGTTATTAATACAATGGGAGAAATATATATATATAATACTAGTGAAGGTGTGCTTTCATTCTGCAAGCATTTTCTCTCACCCTAAAGTAAAGAGTATGAGCCAACAAATAATTTTTAAACGCAACAGTTGCAACTTCTTGCTGATTTACGTTTTTTTCCTTATGGTCAATATTGGGGTAAAAGCGACCCCTAAAATTTATAATTATTAGGCATTTATAGGTTTTTAGTATTTGTTACGAATACCTCAAATTTATGCAAAATTTCATTGATATAGCACCTCTAGAAGTGCATTTATATGAATTTCATTGTTTAAACTTTATGAATTTTTAACAGCCACAATATAAAACATTTATGAAATTTTCAATGTTATTTTCCACCCGAACATTATTTCCTAACTTTTTAAAAATTTTCAGCTTCCTGGCTCCTCAGAAAATACATAAACATTAATCAATTTGTTTAACATTTAAGAATTTATTACGGCCGAACGAATAAATATTTTCAAATTTCTTTAATCCCGTTTTCATTATTTGGCAAATTCTACCACTAGAAAAAATTTCAGCTTCATAGCACATTTAGAAGTACCAAAACCTTGAAATGTTAGTAAAATTGTTTATAATTTTTAACGGCCAAGAAAATAAACATTGTTCCAATTTTTCCTCTATTTTTTTCAATTCACCTATATATTAAATTTCAGCTCTCCAACTATTGTAGTTTGGGCCAGACATTAGTATCCTCTTATATCCTATATCCTCCTCCTCTGTAAGAAAAGTGCTTATAGAATGATGTGTCAGTCACTTAAGGCCCTAAATAATTTGGTCCTAAAAGTAAGAAGCAAATCGTGGAAGGTGTTGACAGAGGGTTGTCTGACTAGCAGCTCATTTACAGTTGTAACCATTCTTGGGATAGGAGAATATATACTGTATATCCTTGTGTATAGGTCAATCGCAACTTTTTTAATAAAAACTTTGTGTTTTCGAATTTCTTGTTTATAAGTCGACCCCAGTATTTCAGGTGTTTTAAAACGAAATTTTTTTATTCAGTACGTATTAATCCATTTATCTCCATGTAAAGATCCTAAAAAGGTTATTTGTTGAGTCTCTAATTCTTTGAATATCAAATTAACTACATGGTGTCAAGTAGCAGCGAAGTAGTGCATTGCCTCCCCCAGATGAGGTTTCTTGGTTTATAAATTACAGAGTTTACATAAAAATCCGCCTCTGTCTTGCTGTTGTTCTTTGTCCTGCTGCCATCATGTTACCGAATGTTGCGTTAACGAAAATTGCTTAATTACTTACGAAGCATCAGAGATCAACTTAGGATAACAGAATTATTCAGTAACTTTATTCTTTTGTATACATCGGTATTTAAATATTCAGTAGTTATCAATACAGTTTAAATACAACAATAGTTTCAATTCCATCAAATTTTAACAACCATAGGGCAAGTAACATCATGCGTTTTAACTTAACACAAATATTATTCGCATATAAGTCGACCCCCGAGTTTTTTGCTAAAAATTTAGTCTTAAAAACTCGACCTGTACTCGAGTATATACAGTATATACATTCACTCTTGAGTAAGGCTCACGGAATAAGGGGGGTCCTTAACCTTCTCAGGGGGGTTGCAGAATGAATGGACATAGTGTTGGTTCTGAGGAAGTTGTGACAGATTTTGAAACCTAATTGGTCCCCATGCCCTCCCCCGGGAAGTATTTGGATCCACTCCTGTGATCATTAGTTACAGTTTGGTTTTAATATTATTACTTCCTCTTGCATCAAATGAATAAATGTGACTTGTTGTATGAATGGTGTTATATTTTTTGGATGTTTATCTTCCATTCCACTCATTCAAATATCATTCTTTTGTCTGTGTGACATTTCGTAGGGACTGACTGTGGTGGAAACAGAATGGGAAGGAAGACAGGCTTTGAGTATAGCACGAATATTGGCTGGTGGTTCAATAGACAGGCAAGGCTTGCTACATGTTGGTGATGTTATTACAGAGGTGAATGGAGTGGTTGTAACTTCCCCCTCTGAACTTCAAGAATTGATTGCTGATGCAGGAAATTATTCAATCAATCTCAAGGCAAGTTCACATTGTGAGGGAGCAATATTTAGTGATAGCTTTGTTTCCAATTAAAATTTTTTCACTTGTAAAAAAGTTATAATTCAATATTTGCTTTCTAAGAATGTGGCAACAGTGATTTCGTTTGAGTTTTATTCTGTAAATGGCCAAAAAGGAATGTGACTACCTAGCTTTATTTTTTGTTTTCTTGTGCCTCCTAATTAAAAGTCAGTGTCTGAAAATTAGTCATATACTTCTTGTCCTTCAGTATTTTATCATTGCTTAAAATACAAATCATATTACTTAATTGCAGAGCCTTTTTCTAGAAAAATGGTACCAGTACTTAGATTTACTGGAATCATTGGGAGTGGGGATTTTTTAAAAAAAGATTTTAAATTTTTGATTTACAATTTTTAAATTTTTTTAACCTCTTTCAGGAAAATGGCAATAAGGAGGAATATAACAAGTTAGGAAAGTGTACAACGTATCACAAATGGGCGCGTTTCATGCAATGGAGTATTAGAAAGCAATTATATACTTGTACGTAAGGGAAATAGCGTTTTAAAGTCCTTTTCTTCATCATAAATAATCCATTTTCTTCCTATTTAATAGTATTACATGCACACGTAGGGAAATTAAACGTTTGTTTGGGAGATTGTTTATGTTAGCAACAATGAAGTAACCATGCAAGAAATTTTCAAAGTTCAACTCCATATAAGACATTCTTGTTTGATTTTGTCGGTAACGGCTACTCCTACGATGAAAATATATAGAAAAGGAAATACTCTACTTTACCAGTTCTACAACTTTTATTTGAAAAATATTTTGATATGAACAATACTTTACGAGATATGACGAAAATTTAATTTTTTGTCACCAGTAAAGTGGTACCCCTGATTGGCGCACGTGATTCATTTTTGAGATTTTCTCATTATATTTGATTGAAAGTCCTTAATATCAAATTTCATGAAAATCCATTCCGTAGAAGCCGAGAACGAACATGCGGACAGACGGACCGACCGACGATAATAGGCGCTCACGCTGTAAGTGAAACATGCCTAATAAAAATGAACATATCACAGTTGCAAATTTCATACATTTCCAAATTCTCGTCACATTTTCATTTTCTTTGTAGTGGAACATTAAAAAAAATTTTATAGTAAATATCTTGTTTACGGGCAATACTGTGAAGAGGTGGTGAAAATGGAAAATCTGTTTTAATAAAAATAACATATTTACATGACAAGTTTGTAATATCAAAATAAATCAATGGAACCCAGGAGGGCACTGACTTAGAACATCATTTTGCAGTGAAACGGTTTAAAATGTATATGATGGGATACTGTATTTTGAGGCACTTACTGTCAACCAATGTGTGATCATTTTCAATGAAAGCTGAAATTGATTATTTTGTTTCTTTTAAAAGTGGATTTTTTGTATATCTTAAAAAAAAAGGTGCCAATACTTTGACGTATTGCCAGAAATAAGGCCCTGCTTAAATGTATTAAATTTCTTTTGTTTAAATGACATGAAGTTAAAATTGTTTCCTTTTACGTATTAAATTTTACTAATAGTTTATTATTTAGTGGGTGTTTCATCATTTCATAAGCTAATTCTGGGTTAGCTAGGTACTATCTCTAAATGCAGTTGGTTGATGATTTGAATATGTAATTCTTTAGTATTTCATATTCTTATAACATAATGGCAGTTTTATTTAAAGTACAGTAAAATAAAGAAGCATTTGACAAAATATTATTCTCATTGCTTTTATGTTTTATTTTATTCATGTCCTTCATTTATATCTAATGCATTGATACATTGTTAGAATCAATCTATTGACTGTACTTTCAGAAATCAGATATGATTTGTCAGTCACTTGAAAACATTTTGCTTTTCTTTTGTTAGTATGCCTTTTGTATGACATAATTGTTCTTCATTCTCTCATTAAACAGGTGATACCCAATGGTACCTCAGCTTCTTCCTCTGCAAATATGACTTCATCAGGAGTATCTGATTTGTCTACCTCTAAAGGACAGGTAATTCTTGCTGTTTTATTTTTATTTGTCATTTATTATAGCAGTTATGATTAATTCAGCAGCAGTTTTGCCAGTTTCCTCATTGTACATGGTGCTTTTATAAAAAAGAATTGTTTAACTTGCCTAATTTTGCATCATGTCCCTTTCAAAATATTCCCTTTTGGAGTTAATACAATGATTCTGGCATTGTTGGATGCATGTCTAAAACTCTTCTATCATAATATGGTGAAATGCCTCCCACAATTGTTGCTGAATCTCCCAAACATCATTAAATCTTTTGTTTGAGCTTCAACTTCAACTTTGGAAACAAGAAGTCTCAGGAAACAAGGTCTGGAGCATAAGAGGGTCTTTGGATCATAGCCATGTTGTTCTTGGCCAGAAACCTTTGGACACTTGGTGGTGTTAGCAGGCACATTGTCATGATGAACCAACCAACTTCTATTTTGTAATTTCTTAAGACATTTTAGTATGCTTCATAAGATTTTTTGCCAAGCTTGAAACAAAACTTGATGCAAACACTTTGTTCTTTTTAATTGCTCATTTAAAAAATCACAGAACATGTTGTGCACATCTTTACTAAACTGCTTCACAAATGTGGGTGACACAACATAAAATGGCGTACAATGTGGCAAACTGCTTCTGAAAGTATTCTTTATCACCACCTAGCAGGAAAAATTTGTACTATTATTGTTAGCATTGTTATGTGAGCATTCTCATATCTTTTGGGTATTTGTGCTTTTGTTCCTCATTTGGCATTTAATCCTCGAACAATAAGGCCATTATTTCAGTATGGTCCATTTTGCGATAATTCTCTTTATGACTAGATATTCACCTATTTATGCTTTTACGGGGCATGACGCAAGCTTAAATTATGATTATAAGTAAGAAGATGTGCAATTAATAGGCTTGACATTTTCTAATTACTTTTTTAGTTGTTCTCACTACCCCTTGCTTAAGTAACTTGTTTGGCTATAGATGCTCAGAACACTCAATAAGTTAATTTGAATAAATGCAAGAGAACAAGATAAATAAAAAGTATTTTTGGTACTTAGGGAGTAAGCGGCTCACACTACCGTATTTTAAAAGTGTAATGGAAAATGGTTCAATTACTCATAGCAGAAAATTAATTCTAAAGTAAGTACAAGAATTCTATACCAAACTATATGAAGATCCAGTAGTCAGTGAGGAAGTAAATGAAGAAGGAAATATCTCCACTTAAGGTGTTCCAGATATTCTCCTAACATACCATCATAATAGAACAATACAAGTATCATCATTTTGCCAAAAAAAGGCTGTGAAATAGGTTTGAATAATAACCTGCCAATGGCAGTCTACAAAATATTCACAACGAGTCTCAATATGTGCCCTCAAAACCCTTTTATTTTGCCCAACCCAGATTTCTCAGTTGATATGACAGAATGGGCCACATTCAATTCGTTAAAGAGATTAACAGTCAGAGTAATGAGTTGCCTCTCTGTACAAAGAAGTAACTATGTACATACAAGGGAAATCAATAGAAAAGAATGATGTTCCCTAAGAGATCACACTTGATTATTTTTTGTGACACTATATAGCTTTTGCTTAAGATAAATGCTTTTCAGATATCAATTATTGAATTACTTAGAAAATTTGGTTATATGGAATTTTATGAATAATTTTGAACAAAGCTGACTTTACTCTTTTCCAGTGCTACATGAGAGCACTTTTCGACTATGACCCAGCCCAGGACTCCCTACTACCTTGCAAAGAGATTGGACTGCCCTTTGTTCACGGTGATGTACTTCAAATTCTAAACAAGTCAGATCCTAATTGGTGGCAGGCTCGTAAAGTATACTCTCGGATTCAGGATAGGTAAACTTATTTCATTATTATTATTAAGTTCTGTAACTATGCATATTTATGATTTTCACTAGTGATGTCATATTGTCTTCATTAAATGACAAAATTATCATTGTACATATATGCCATTTTATAATGGGAAATTGTAATTGATGCTATATTGTTGTAACTATCGATAATTGTTGAATTTTAATTGATAACCATCTTTTTTAACGTTTAGTAATGTGGATGCTCCAAACAAAGACATTACTGCAACAGATACTGGTCTTGTGCCATCGCTAGAGTTGGAGGAAAGAAGAAAGGCATTTGTGAAGCCGGAGGCAGACTATGTGCACAAAATTGGCATCTGTGGGACAAGGGTAAGACATCTTTTTCATATTAGTCTTCCAGATACACATATACTTCATAGAATTTTTCCTCTTCTGCGAGTATAAACTTAGACGCAAGCATATTGCAGTAAATTTACTATTGAGATTCACAATTTATATAACCTGTTCATAAGTCTTTTTGGGAAAAAAAGTGTGCGGAGTACACAAGTAAATACTGTAATTGTGTCAGATGCTGTTATGCCCTTAACCTGTCAGCGTCGACCCACGTACTCAGTACGTTGTGGGTATTGCTAACCTTTTTATTCTTTTTGATGCGATGAATTTTCTTAAATCTGGAAACCTTGATATATTTGGCCTACCCATTTATCATTGTTCTGTGATTTTTATTGTCTTTCTTATAACATTTAATGTGCATCAAATTTTGATTTTGATTTTTCACATGAATTGGGAAACTGCGTCTTCAAAATAACCCCTATACATTGCTGAGATGAAACGTGTCTCGACATGAATGCTACTGCGAAGTAAAATAAGGTATGCGGTCCACAGAAATCTCTTTTTCTTGAGTTTTTCTTTTGAGTCAGCGGTTAGAGGAGAAGACAAGAAGAGCAGAACAAAGAACCATTGTTTCGGTCTCCGGGCCATGTGGTTGCCTCAGCATTTCTTGAAAGCAATAAAGTACAAGAGAGGTCTTTTTACATAATAGCCATTCAATGACATATACTGCTATTTATAGAGCAACAGTGCATATGCTATGAGCGCTTGGGTTGCAAGAGAAATATTCTCATGTCACTCTAAAGAAGTCAGTCCAAAGGAAACCTTTGCAGTGTGCAGAGCCAATTTTATTTTATAGAGTGTATAGTTTTTTTATAGTGTGTATTAGTGATGCACCGAAGTTCGGCCTCGGTATTCGGGCAAAATCTGCTATTCGGCTTCGGGCTTTGGATGGCCGAATAGCCGAATATTACATATTTTTTTTGATAAAACGAAAAATGATAATGACATAATAGAAGAAAGCTGAAAACACTAAATAAAAGCATAATACATTGAGTTGTTGCCGGTACAATTCACATATCTCGGATTCAGCCTGACAATTATGTGCTTCTCGTTTTTATGGCCTACGACGTGTAATATATTAGTGTGTTCCAATATGTGGACAATTCATTTATTTAGAATACTCATTAGTTGGAATTTTTGATGTTTTACAGTACTGTGTAAGTAGCAGACAACCTCTAACATCTGGTTCACGTTTTTGCATGATGTAATATGACGTATAAACAGTAGCGCCATCGTGCCAAAACCAAAATGACACAGTGTCGACTGAGTTTTCGTTTCATTTTTGAATGTCATAAGTGCAGACATTTTTATATAACAGAATATATAATAAACTTAACATGGCTGCGATTCTTTGTATATATCTTCATATTAACAAAGAATTTAAATAGATTTCTATAGAAAACATTAGTGTTCATTAGTTGGTACTTCAGGTTGGTAGTGTTTTAAAAACATACCTGCATACATCTATCTATACATACAACTATTTATCACAGCAAAATTAATATAAAAGTTATTAAAAAGCAAAAATAACTTAAGAATAAAGAAACAATAAAATTAAAAAAATTACCTGAATTTATCATGTCCTATAATTTTCTCCCTCTGTTTCACATAAGTGCTAATAGTTGAACGACACATTCCAAACGATCATGCGATTTCAGTATGGCTTTCACCTTCCTCAACACGCTTTAAAATTTCTAATTTCAATTCATAACTATGAGTCTTTGCACTTTTTTATTTGATTTACTTACATTATCACTATTACATTTCCTTTTAGATGCCATGTCAAGTGATAAATTTATAAATAAATTAATAAAATAAATAAATTTAAATAAAAGATTAACAGAAAAAAGAATGAAATCAGCACAAATTCAAACAATTAAAACAGAAATAACTGTCTATACTGAAACTAAACCTCGCGTGTTTGGTCGTGATAAAAATTACTTCGCGTAAACTAGTTCCAAATTTGATGGGTCAAATAAGCAGGTTTCTATGGGTCGAATAAGCAGGTTTCGACTGGTCGAAATCTCGAATTTGTCGAATCTCGAACGGTTGAATCTCGTGAGTCGTCCAGTAGCCCAGAGATGCCCTACATCATAAATTGCCATATCATATAGATTGTTTTTCCTATGAAAATTGATCAGTGTTACAGGAATGAAAAAATAATATGTTTTTATCATAAAATGAATTTTTTGAAAACATTCTTTAACTAAAATGTGTGTTGAAATGAATTATAACCTAAGTCTGGCTGGCCAAAGTGGAGATGTGGGGGATGCAAGGCATCCGGGCCCCCGAATAGCGGGACCTAGAAGATCTCAATTATTCAAGTATCCAGTGTAAATTTTGCAAAAACGTTTACTAAAAGTTACTTAAAGTCTGATTTCCAATAAAGAAACAGTCATAAAAAGTTATAATATTAAACTTGGACTCCATAAATCATTCGTTATTACTATAAATATTAATATCGGGGGGGGTCCCAATGATATTCGCATCCGGTCCCACTTCAGTGCTTGGCCGACTCTGTTATAACCAAGATTAATATGCTAATATGCATATATGATGAATCTGAAAAAACCTTCATACAGAGAACTCCTTACAACAAAGTGTCAGAAATTGGGTCCCTTCAATTTCGTTATAAAGAGGTTTTACTGTAGTAGGAAAAGGCCAAGTAAACCAAGTGAGGAAAGGATGATAATGAACAATGACTTGGAGGATAGTAGTACCTAAGTCAACAATAGTGACTGTATTGAAGATCGTTCAGAAGTCGATGTGCTGTCATACATTGACAATGAGCAAGAGGAAGACAGTGTATAAACCTTTTTTTGGGAGAGCAAGGCAAGTTATAAGGGGCAAAGGGAAGCTTTTGTAGGTGATTGCTGACCTCAGAAAGCGGCGGAATAGTTTACGGACATTATGGGTATTTTCATATTGTTGTATTTTTTAATTTTTTCAGTACAGATGACTCATTGAAGTTATTATATTTTTTGTAAATTTCATGGTAAATAAAAAACTTTTAACATATCTCTGCTTCTACTGAACAAAATAGAACAGATTTCACCATGTAAATTCTGTAATGATTATGAATGACTATTGCATAACTAAAACCTTATAAGCTTTATGAAATGTCTTTTTAAAATATATGAAACATAAAATTTATTTCAAATTTTTAGTCAAGACGTAAAAGTTGACCTGCAAGAAACTTTTTTCCTATTTAGTTTAGGTAGGCACATCCAGTGAATGAAATGTTAATAAAAGCTGAAATATTATTTTGAAAAGGACTGCATGTCAATGCCATTTATAGTTTTTGCAATACTGAAAGATAGATGAAAGCACGGGTTGACAATTTACGTATTTCGTGTTTCTCTTCCCTCCTGTAAAGAGTGTACTTAAAATAAATTAACGTAAAAGGTATTGCTTATAAATGCCATGTTCTACTAAAATCCTTAAAAAATTTCATGCAAATCCAATAAAAATGAAAAAGTTATGAATTTTTCCAATTTCAGGATTCGAAATTGCATTTTTGACCCAAAAAGTGGGATTTCATTAAATGACCTCCGCGCTTCAGGGAATGAAGTGGAATTTATTTTTTCTCAAGTTTTGTTCAACATTATGTATATATTGTTTTCATTGTTTATAAAATTGCTAATACAGGCAACTCCCAAGATTTGAAAGGGATGCGTTCCTGAAAACACGGTCGAATCTTGAATTGTCGAATGCCATTTTTCCATAGACTTCCATGTTATAATCGGGGTATACGTTCCTGCATCTCAGCTTGCGCGAGCTGGACTGGGCCGTCTGCAGCAGATCCCTGCATACATCTATCTATACATACAACCAGTGGTGAGCTGCCAAAATTTTAACAACCAGTTCCCTATTCTGATTCACAACACGACCGTGGCACTGTAGTTACAAGTTTTGGAGTTATTCAGCTGTTATTTCATTTCGTACCGAAACGTTCAATAGGGAAAAATAGTCAGTAAAACTAGCGCGAGAGGCAAGGAGCTAACAAAAAAGAAGCGTTAAATAAGAAAAAATTCTTTGAACTGAACTAATAAAACAAATAAAGTAAAAATATATGTTTTTTATCTTTTTTCAATAAATCACCTTTTCTACACCAAGAATCCAACTCTATATTAGGGATTAAAATGAATTCAACACAATTAATTTACACCACATATTTAATTTGTCACTAGAAAAAATCCATTTAGCTAGTTATTGTGCTATTAAATGCCACAGAACAAAAGGCTCTAAATTATTAATACACTGCCGAAATTTTTCTTGATAATTTAAATTGCGTATTTTTATTACATCTTGAAATTATCGGCATACTTGAAGATTATAAAGGAAAGCCGACATCTTTGCAGGTGTCATCTATGCGTGTCAAAGGAAGTATTAAGATGCATATAAAATGGATCAAGATAAATTCATATACAAAATTTGTAAATCATTTTCAAAATTAACTCTTTTTGGTATTTGCGATTAATTTATGTGATATTTTAATGTTCTGCAGTATATTTTATTCAATTGTAATATTATATTACTGTAACGAAATTCAACACTGGGAAATAATTCTTATGAAACCAAACATCCATCGGGTTCGAATAATGGATCGAACGGACTCTGCTTTCTGTAGAAATTTTTAACAACTGGTTCTAAAATTGGTTCAAAATTTAACAACCGGTTCACGCGAACCAGCTGCAGCTCACCACTGCATACAACTATATATCGCAGCGAAATTAATATAAAAGTTATTAAAAAGCACAAAATAACTTGCAGCCTCGCCAGTAAATTTAAGGTTATGCAAACCTGCCCTTCTCTTAAATCTGTCAAACCAGCCATCAAATTACGTGAATTTATCACATGTTCTAGAATTTTCTCCTTCTGTTTCACATAAGTGCTAATAGTTGAACGACGCTCTTTTATTTGATTCACTTGCATTATCACTATTACATTTCCTTTTAGATATCATGTCAAGTGATAAATTTATAAATAAATCAATAAAATGAATAAATTTAAATAAAAGATTAACAGAAATAAGAGTGAAATCAGCACAAATTAAAACATGTAGAGCAGAAATAACTATGTCTACACTGAAACTAAACCTCGCATGGGATGTCGGGACGAAAATAACTTCACGTAAACTAGCTCCCAATTTGATCGGCTGCGTCAAAATCTCAAATTTGCCAAATCTTGAGCTGTCGAATCTTGGGAGTCACCTGTACATTGTATGAATTACATTTTTACTGCATGTAAAAAACATTTTTATGTAAAGCTTGAATTTAATGTTGTCTTCTCAGTGTCGGTCTATAAGATCAGAGGAATTTGAGGATTGTTTCCATTTGAACCACTGTTAAATGCACCATATTTAAAGGAAAGAATTCCTCTCAAGCTGTAATTTTTAGATGAAAAACTAAAATAATTAATTAAAAGATACTAAAGTAATTTATTCTGATTATCTTGCCAGTGACCTGGATTAACAAATGCTCCTAGCTCTCCTAAAAACACCATTAACACTTGGCACAAACAAAAAACACTCCACTTTTCAATATTAGTGGTTGTAAAATAAACAGTCACTATATAAAATAATCACAGACAGTATCAGTATACAATTCAAAAGGATTACTCATCTTATGGTCATATAACACACTTGCCATTTCCCTAATTGTTAAGCTACAAAACATGACAATTTGAAAATCATACTTTTCAACTTTGATATGTGTTATGTTTTAGTGTTGTTGATATATTGAAATCATTTTGAATGCATATTAGGCCATTATATCCTGGAGCAGAGCTGTCCAACTGGTGGTCCACGGCACGGCTTATTGCAGCCCTCAGTGAAGTTCCAAAATATTATGTTAATGCTGTTTGGGGTGACATTTATTTTCCTAATGCAGCTGTTCTTAAACTGTGAAACTAAGTATAAAAAAGTTGTTTACTCAACTTTGTTCTGAATGAGTGAGCTGCGAATTTGAGAAAATTGAGTGTAACAGGAATTAGCGTAATACAGAATACATTTTTCCCTTTATTTAATGTTTTAAATTGAGATACCTTCAGGAAAGGCATGGACAGAAACTTTACACCAAAGTGAAATTCAGATTGTTTGTTCTCTATACAAATCCACACCTTTGGAGATATCGTCACAAAAGTTCGCATAGGTATATAATTTTATCCTGCAGGTAATATAGGCTCTATGGTGATAAAAAGTTTTGTGAGAGAGGGTGTAGGTAATTCAGTAATTATTTTCCCGTAAGTTTTCATGTAATTTTCGGTTTTTCAGAGTACAAGGTTTTTTCCCTCATTCATCAAAATACCTAAATATAGACTGATTGTCTTCGTTTTTGCTTTATTCAATGGTTAAAACTGTGTACTATTTTATTCTTGGGATGTTTACATGTTACACAGTTGAAGTTTTAGATTCATAAATCCGTTGAAATGCAACGGGTACTTCCAACAGTAATAAACATTCACAATAAATGGAAGTTAAAAACTGCAGAATTATTTAAATTGGTAAGTAAATTTTTTGAAGCTACATAAAATGTAATTTCAACATCATCTTTAGAAGAAAAGAAAAGTTACGTGAACATAGAAATGCTTATGTTGATAGCTGTATTCATCTCTGGAGACAGACCCATCAGTATGTAAGAACAAGAACTTATTCATTATTTTACTATTTTTTTAATTCAATATTTTTACAGGTGTCGAAGAAAAAGAGAAAAACAATGTACCAATCAAAGCAGAACTGTGAGTTTGACCGTGCGGAGCTTTTACTATATGAAGAGGTGACACGTATGCCTCCATTCAGGAGAAAGACACTTGCATTGGTTGGATCTCAAGGCGTCGGCAGACGAACTTTGAAAAATAGACTTATTAATTCTGATCCTGAAAAATTTGGTACCATTATTCCAGGTATGTCATTTTGAAAATCGTTTATTTGTTTTAATTGCTTTTAATATAATGGAGAGTTTCACTGTCTTATTGAGTTTTATCTTGGAGAATTTAATCTTCTTGATGAGTTCTACTGCTTCGAACATTTATACTGCATCAAGCAGATTTTTAGGGTTTGTGCCATGAGAACAGGTGGAATTCATTGGCCTATTATTATTTTTTTATACTCCTAGTATAATTTGACTAATTTTCTGCAAGATTCTTTAAAGGTCTACGTATACACTACAATTTACGGTAAATGAGAACTTTTCTGCATAAGTCTGAAAATCTTTAGCTTTCAGTCAAAGTCTAATCAACAAATTTTAAAGAACTGTAGACCTCTAATGACATAACTTTGACCCAAAATTATGTAAATTGATAACACGGGTATTATTTGATCAATGGCATAACATTGAATTGGTGTAAATCGGGATACATATATTTTTATATTTTACTTTTAGTGACATCGAGGCCTCCAAGAGAGCTAGAGGAGAATGGTCGTTCATACTGGTTCATGGATAGACACCAAATGGAGGCAGAGATCAGAGAACATTGTTTCCTGGAGTATGGGGAACATAACAGTCACCTGTATGGCTCAAAGTTGGACTCAATCCGACATGTCATTCGGCAAGGCAAGATGTGCGTCTTGGATTGTAGTCCTAATGTAAGCTGCTATTTTGTAATTTTATAAGTTCTATTATAATATTGGTGTTCATTCATCATAGTCTGCATTTAGGGTTACCAGATGTCCTAATTTTTGCAGGATAATGATAATGTGTTTTCCGCATCCCGACTTATCTTTCGAATGTCCCGCTCTTTAAAGAAAATTGTTCAACACCCAAAATTTAAATTGGAATATTTGCTGGGATACATTGTTTAACTATTGGAATATCATTTTTCAGTTACTTTGTAAAATTGTGGCATGTGTTTATATTGTCACGTGTCTATATTGGCATTACATTGTTGTGTGGGAGACGTTAGGCACCGTATAGGTAAGAAATTGGCATGAGAGGGGCACGAGGTGTGTAGTTCGGAGAGTCTCGCACAGGCATCTGAATGTGTCGGTCGCATTATCTAGTTTCCCATTTGGCCATACTTCATTTAGTTTTTAATATAATTATATCTTGAATTTTATTTTATACAATTGTCCCGACTTAATATTTCAAAAATGTTTGATTTCATGTAAAAGTCCCAATTTGTGATTTCAAAAATCTGGTAATGCTATTTGCATTAAATATTTTCTATCATCTCTTCAATATATGAATCATTGCTTAGGTACTGATATGTGAAATTTAACTTTGGTGGCTTAAGAATAAACTTATATCTAATGAAAACAAATGTTTTTATAATGTTTGTTTAATTAAGATGCAGAATTTTCATTTTATTTACTACTACTTACTAACAGTAATTCTTTAGTACAGGAACTCTTAACCTTTTTGCACCCACTGACTCCTCAGATCCCCAAGTTTTACCCATGCACCCCCACTGCATTTATATATTTTCATAAGGCTTCAATATAAGAGAATAAGAGGGAAGAGAGGGGACAGACAGACATGCAGATGACTTTATTAAGGGTGAAATTGAGACTAGAGCTCATTCTTACACTTAACCCTTCTTTCATATAAGAATGGTAAGGGCTTTTTAATTAAACTCTTGATTCATGCATATACATAATTGTTTAAGGCAATTACACTTGTACATTTAATTTTCCATGGATCTCCTGGATCTATCCCATGGGTGCATTGGCATAAAAAACTTCATTATCTATAGATATCTATAAAGAAAACTGTTTGTATGTATGTGTGTGCATGCGTGCATGTATGTTTTTATAGCTCAGCAACTGCAGCACGTAGAAGCAAGAGGAAGGAATCATTTTAATCGGAAGAAAGAGTTAAGTGGTATAGTCAGGTTTTTTTACTGAGTTAATTAACCTTCTAATTTTAAAAAGTGTTTTCTTTTTTCATTTTCTCCATTTAAATAACATAGGGATAAGTGCAGCTTAGTCTTCATTTGAATATTAAAATTACTTAGAAACGTGGTACGAACTTGGGACTTGGATGTTTCTATGAAGGAAAGAACAGTTTATTTTTATCGAAGATAGAATCCGAATCCTGATCGAATTAGTGTAAAAATGCATTTAGAATCAGTTTAATGACAATACCAATTATAAGCTACCATGACAACTCCGATTGTTGCCTAATTTGAGAGTCCAATGCATTTATATGCTAAAAAGTTTAACGTAATATCGTTTTTCAATTTCTGTGTGCGATTTTGCTTTGTTTACATGGCAACCAAATATTTATTGATTTTGATTGAAATAGTACTAATAAATGGTTTTTAATGATATTTTCGTGTGGTGTAGAGTTCTCCAAAGCAAGCTGTTTTAAAACTACGTAACTTAAATATTTAGACATAGGTTTTCGACAAATTGTGATTGGATAAATCGTTTTATTGTTTCCAAAGTATTGTAGATATAAACAATTTTCTTGTAACAGCACTCATGGACAAGAGAATCGAGCTAATAGTCGGAGGATAATATTCACTCTGTGATTCTTAAACGTTCTCTATGTACTTATTTGTCTTTCATTTAATTAATTAATTTCGTTTGTTCCTTTGTTAATCCATTTTCTGTTGATTATTATGTTCTTGCTGGTTTTTCGTACAGTTTTCGTTTTGAAGATATCGTCACGAAGCTTCGCATAGGTATATAATATTAACCTGTGGGTAACATAGGCTATATGGCGGTAAAAAATTTCGGGGGAGGGAGAGCTTAATTCAATAATTGTTTTCCCATAAGTTTACATGTAATTTTTGATTTTTCACAGTGGCAGATTTTCTTCATTCACCTAAATAGATAAATGCAGATTGGTTTTCTTCATTTTTGCTTTATTGGACGGTTAAAACCGTGTACTGTATTATTCTTATGATGTATACATGTTACACATTCGAAGTTTTAGATTCTCTAAATCCGTTGAAATTCAGTGGGCACTTCTGCTAGTATTCTGAGAAAAGTGTAAATATTTCCAGTATGAATGAGATCCTAAATAAATCAGTGAGTAAGTTTTATTCTGAAAGTCGTCTTTTCATTTCAGAAATAACAATGCCAAGATAAGAGTTGATCAAGTGCTAAAAATGGTGTGCTTTTTTGTAGGTTTCTTTTACAGCATGGGTGTACCACATCCTGACCCTAAATGGGGATCTACAGGCAATTTTACTAACATTCATTAAACTGTAAAAAATGGAATTTCTAATACATTCATGTATATATATACATATATATGGTTTTATTGTTACGCTGCATCAATTTTCAGCCATCTATGTTTATTGAACTCCCAGTAGGTGCAGGCCTGCTTTGTGCTATAATAAATCCTCTTAAAAAGAGATTGCACAAAGCGAGGTATGTGACAGTGTTATGATTTGAGCTCCCTTGATTTTTATTACATACTATTTGCCACTTTTGTATTGTCCTCTTCACTTTACAGGCATTGAAGATTCTGCACAATTCTTCTGAGTTCATGCCGTATGTCATCTTCATTGCTGCACCTGGTATGGAGCAGCTTAAGCACCTTTATGACCATGGAAGATATTCCAGCCGAAACCTTACAGTAATTGTTTTACATTTTTATGGCTTGGTATATGTACACGTTCTCCCATGGTATATGATAATATGTTTTACACCAAGTTGAGAGATCAAAAAAATATCTTATACTGCAAACATATTAAGTGACTTTATAGTTACTTTCCTTTTGAGTAGCTGGGTTTTAAAATTCTCAAGAATGTGTGTTAGTGAAGGGCATTTTTTAACTGTCACAAAAATTCATCTCCATTCCAAATCAGCCTGAAAATCTATTTTAAACTTGAAAAAAACATCTATGCATCAATATTTTAACAATGAAAATGCAGAAATATACTTGCCTATAGCTGTAGCCGTTGGAGATACAGGCGGTCCTCGACTTTCGTACATTCGACTTTCGTACAATTCGCACTTTCGCACATTATACATTCGCACCCCTAAACTGCCTTTTGTACGCTGAATTCAGACTTTCGTACGTCAGCTGACGAACAAACATTTCGAGCTATCGCATAGTCAGCCAAGCCAACACTTTTAATAAATTACCAAATGTAGCAAAATCCATAAATATAATAAAATTCAAAATTGTAATGGCTTCTTGGCTGAAATTTAAATCATTCTAGAAAGTGACCTAGCAGATTTCAATTTTTTTAAGACCAAGGAACCGATCTACACACGCTTCGATGACGTTGGCAATATCCCATTAGCAGACCACAAAACAATTTGAGACAATGACTGTGCAGATGCTTGGCTTTTTCGCAAATGACAAGTGAACTCAGCGTGACTTTCTTGAGAGTTTGGGTCTCGGTTCACAGTGTTAAAGCCTTCTCTGTCTTCTCTACATATGGATCTAGGTACAAAAGACACTTTTGTACTCGTTGAAGTACCACTTGCAACACTAGCTCTAGTCAAAAAACCTATGAGAGCGAACAATATATTAGATTTATTAGCAGTTAACATCCCCGAGCGTGTTTCCAGAGTAACTGTTGAAGAAGGAATCAGTGGTCACCAAGCAGCTCGAGTACTTTTGGATATAGCTGTCGCAAAATATCGCAAGCCTAAGCGAAAAGTGTACATATATAAAAATGCTAACTTTGAGGATTTCAAAGGGAAACTCGTCAAGGATTACAGCGATTTCAGCAAATCGACAAGCACAAAAAACGTTGAGGAAACTTGGGAAGCATTTCTATCAGAAATTAGAATGGGTATTAATATGTATATACCAAGTAAAGTTATTAGTGATAATGGAGAACCAAGGTGGTATAATCGGCAGGTTAGGTGTGCCCTCAGACACCAAAGAAAGCTTCACTCCAAATTTAAACGCATCAATAACTGTAAGTCACAGGAGGAAGTAATTTCAATTTCACATAAATACAGAGATTGTCGGACTAAGACCAAAATGGTTATGCGCAAAGCACTTCAAGAAAAAGGCTCTTAGTGAACATCTAAGTGAATATCCCAAATGCGTTTGGTCATATGTTAGAGAAGTTCAAGGTCGACGCCCGACCGTAGCCCCATTAATATATGACAAAGGAGAGGTAGTTAGCGATAGCACAGATAAAGGAAATTTGTTAAACTTATTTTTTCAGAGCGTATTTACTACCAAAGACGTGAGAGCGAAGGTCGTGGCGCCCGAACCAGACAAGGAAAAAATGAACGGTATAGTCATATCAGCGAAAGGAATAGCTCAACAGCTTAAAAATATCAAGTCAAATAAATCTCTGGGTCCAGAAAAGATACCAGCTAGAGTATTCAAAGAGTTAGCACTGGAAATAGCACCTTATCTTGAAAAAGTTTTTGGTAAGTCAGTTAGTCATGTACCTAAGGAATGGAAATTAGCCTTAATAACGCCGTTACACAAAGGTGGGAAAAAAGACGACAGAGAAAATTACAGGCCAATTTCGCTTACCTCCCTATCCTGCAAGGTTCCCGAGCACACTATCGTTAGCTATGTGGTGGACTTCTTAGATAGCCAGAACTTGCTAAGTAAATATCAGCATGGCTTCAGGAAGACGAGATCTTGTGAGAAACAGCTCGCTCTGTTCGTTCACGATATACTAAAATCAGGAGACCGTAAGACTCAGTTAGATGCGGTTTTCCTTGACTTCAAGAAGGCTTTCGATAAAGTTCCGCACAGTAAGTTAGTGAAGAAATTAAATGACTGTGGAATTAATCGAAAGATAATCGAGTGGATCAGGGACTTTCTTAATGCGCGTGAACAAATAGTAGTTATAGATGGATTTAAATCAGATTCAGTCAGCGTAGCCTCAGGCGTTCCACAGGGAAGTGTAATCGGCTCCCTACTATTCCTTTATATATAAATGACATAGATAAGGTTATTAAAAGTAAAATCAAGTTATTCACGGATGATACAGTAGTTTACAGAAAGATTAACAGTCCTAATGATCAATTATTACTTTCTGACGACTTAAATGCAATTCTCAAGTGGTGTAAAGTGTTCATTTGAAAATCGAGCCACTGCTTCCTCTACTTCGCCCTTTACCCTTGGCCCGAACTTTCCAGTTTTTTCTTGAAGGCATATGAACACCAATGGAAGTAGTTCTCCAGAAAACGCTAATCCATATTGAACTGTATATGAATGTGTCATCTTATTTAGCTGACTGACATATACCTCCGTACTTTTTTCACCCCAGTGCGACAGCATCCTTTTGATGTGTGCCCTGTACTCACAGCCCATTTGGTCCGTATTGATAACCAATGCAGCCTCAAATTGTGGTATCAAATTTTCCAGCTTTTCTTGAAAAAGAATGGCAGAATGCATTATTTCTTCTGCAGTTGCCCTTTCTCTTCGGGAAACATATCTTGTAACATGTTGCTGTCGAATTTTATGTTTTCTTTTGAATCTCGTCACCCAAGATGAAGATGCTTCAAATTTGAAAGCATCAGACGTGAATTGAAATGCGCCCCTATTGCCCACTGCTTCAGCGTCCTCGTTGTCACATGTTCACTATTAGATCGGCACTCTAAAAAGCAATCATATGTCCACTTCTCAATGGTTTCGTACTTATCCCAGTGCGTACCTCCTGCTATGATATCCTTCTCCCATATTTTGATGCTGTCCATTCTTTTGATTCTTTGGGTCACTCTTGCACGAAGAGATTTGATAGTCCAATTGGGATGCATTTTCACTGCCGTGACAGCTTTTATTTTAATGTCCAGCGGAATTCGCGACATTTTTTTGGGCGATGGCTCAAAGCAGTCATCAGAAGAACTGGATGAATGAATTGGTTCGTCTTTGTCGTCTTCTGATGCATCCATAGTAGTAGGAATGGGCTCGAAGTCATTCCCAACAAAAAGTTCATCATCTTCCTCGATGGACATTTCCTCCATCATGTTAATAATGCGCATGTACATTTCACGTCCCACTGCAATCGCCCGTTCAGACATCACTGGATTGACACCATCCAAAATAATGCCTGTTTCACGTAAAAGTTCGGCACAAAAGTGCAAACCATCGGCGAATAATTCACGCTTATCGGGATCATTTGCGCCAATGGCTGGCAAAACTTCTACATCTCTGGTGATTTTTTCCATAATTCCAATGAAACTTTCTTCCTGAAAATTTCCAAATTTCAAGATATGTCATTCGAGTCCTACCTCCCTAACCTTTGACCTTTACATTGTCATCAATTGTATGAAGATGCTATCAAAGGGACAAACAAGCAACCGAGGAAAATATGAATGTGCACAACAACATATGACTCGCATAGTCACCAGGGGTGCCCATTTTGTCGCCCATGTGCGACAGGTCTTTAGGAAGATTGGAGTAGCCCGCTGCTACACTGTAGAAAATATTGGTGCTTCCGTTGTTTTTTTGATTTGTATTACCCCACATACTGTTGTTATGAGAATGAGATGGAATAGGATCAAGATGAATGAAATACCGAAAGAAGAGATAAAAATGTAGAAAAGCCCACAAAAAAAACGGAAAAAACGAAAAAAAACAAATATTAAAAATTTCATAAAATGTAAAAAGTATGGTTGTCATAATAATGTAGCATCGTCACATAAATGAAACAAAAATTAATGTCAATAACAAGCAAAAAAAGAAAAGCAACTGTACGTGAACTCTGTACCTTCACCTCCGTACCCTACCATGTTACCCCTCCACCACGCCGTACCTTACATGTCTAGCGGAGACAGATGGACATCTCTGAAAATCCAAACTACAAACGCATTTTATTGCTAAACTATTGCTCATATAACCGCAAAAGGGGGGTTATTCATTATCGTGGTGTTGTGGGCTATATAACTATCAAATTTCAGCTAGATCGGTGACCTGTAAACCTGATCTTCCCCTTGTGAGAGGTACAAAGGCTCGTTTTTTCCTAGAACGATAGCTGAGCAGAACAAGTTACGATAAGAAATCAGCCGATGTAGAGTTATATTATTCATTATTATGCGCTTTCCCTTGGTGCTATTGCCACACACCATTGCGGTGGCTTGCAGGGTGAACTGTAGATATAGATATAGAATCGCTTCTTCACTTTCCTTATTGATCTTATTGTGGACTCGTTCACATCAAGTAATTTATCAACTGATGAAGCAGATTCATTATGCGCAAGCCTATCTAAAACTTCAATTTTCTTCTCCAAACTCATCACCTTTTTTGCCTTTTTTATCGACTTTTCTTTCATTTCAATCATCACTCTCTTTGGGGCCATGATTAGGCAATACAGGCGACTCCCGAGTCTCGTTGGGGATGCGTTCCTGAAAACTTTCGAATCTCGAATATTCGAGTGTCGAACGCCGTTTTTCCATATACTTGCATGTTATAATCGGGGGATACGTTCCCACATCTCGGGAAAAAGTCTCCCTTCACGTTCTATAATGATAAAATAACATTACTAATATGTTAATACACGAATATTAAATTATGAATAAATTATATAATAAATATTTTAAATGTATAACGTATTTTTTGCACTAAAAAGGAAAAAATAAATTTGTTTTTTGAACTTCAAAGATAGATGTATGCAATATGCTTTACAGACAGCCTGGTCCGGATCGCGCGAGTCATTTGTTACAAACGACTCGCGCGAGCCGGACAACATACCTGCATACATCTATCTATACATACAACTATTTATCGCAGCAAAATTAATATAAAAGTTATTAAAAAGCACAAAATAACTTAAGAATAAAGTAACAATAAAATTAAAAATATTTTCATACCTTAAATCTTTTTCAACTGCGCTTACTGGACTTGGTTTATTAATTGAGAAGTTGGAAGATTTTAGTTGGAAGAAGAGGAGCTATTGGGTGAGGAATTGTTTATTGTTGTATATCAAATTTCCTGAATTTATCACGTTCTAGAATTTTTTCCTTCTGTTTCACATAAGTGCTAATAGTTGATACATTCCGAACGATCGTACAATTTCAGTATGGCTTTCAGTATGTGTTTCTGACACTGATCATCTACCCAAAGTTTTAAAAGTTTTTCCATTTTAATAATCGCAACACCGCACCTAGGACTGTTTATTGTTGTTATCAAATTATGTGAATTTATCACGTTCTAGAATTTTCTCCTTCTGTTTCACGTAAGTGCTAATAGTTGAAGGACACATTCCCAACGATCGTGCGATTTCAGCTTGCTTTCACCTTTCTCAACACACTTCAAAATTTCTAATTTCAGTTCATAACTATGAATCTTATGCACTCTTTTATTTGATTCCCTTACATTATCACTATTACATTTCCTTTTAGATGCCATGTCAAGTGATAAATTTATAAATGAATCAAAATAAATAAATTTAAATAAAAGATTAACAGAAAAGAGTGAAATCAGCACAAATTCAAACAATTAGAGCAGATATAACTACGTCTACACTAAAACTAAACCTCGCGTTTGGTCGGAACCAATAACTACACGAAGTTGATTCCGTATATATTATCAGTCGGCGGGATCGAAATCTCGAATTAATTGAGACTCGAACAATCGACACTCGGGAGTCACCTGTATTACAAAAACTATGAAAATAGCAAAATGCTTTAATGAAAAAACTTGCACTTGGGTACATTATACATTGACACCCCCTTTCGTATGCCGAATTCGGACTTTCGTACGTCAGCGAAATGACAAATGAACATTTCGAGTGATGGTGGTGCTGGCTGCCAGCCACCAGTTTCTGCCACGTTGCCATCTATGTCTGTACAGCAGTGTTTATTTGTGCAATTATTTAAATATTTCATTGCATTTTGCTCTATCTCTCTGTATTATAAAATCAACGATTGTGTCTAAAAGGCCCCTGATCAAAAAACTAAACATTTATACCATAATTAAAGATTTTATAATATTTTTTGGCTCTCTGGGAATGGAACCCCATTATAACATGTAAGTCTATTGTTTGACTTTCGTACATTTGACTTTTGTACATGTTTTCAGGAATGCATTATGTACGAAAGTAGGGGACTGCCTGTGCCTAAGTTAAGTACTTTTTTCTGAGTGCTTATTTTTTAATTGAATTTTTTTTCAGCCATTGAACAGGCTTGATAATTCTCAAGTGAAGTATACGTACTATTGGATTAATTTATACATACGGGCTCTTTGAATTGAAAATATCTTTTTTTGGAGAGCTAAATTGTTAATTTTTAAATTAACTCTATAACCAGTGATGAGCAAAAAATATTTGAGTAAAAATGCTTTCTGAATATGAGTTTTCGAAGACTTGCACAAAGTTCATAAGTTATTGTAATTGTATTTTTCTTTTAAAATTTCATAACAACAATGCACACTAATGAAATTTAAAAAAATGTTTTTAATGTACCTGAAAGGTCGCAAAAACAATAACATTTTATATTTAGGTCCTTCTACTGAAGTTTCTGGCTTACAATTTCCTTCTAGAAGAGATGATAAAGCTACAGATTGTCCTATTATGCTAACATCTGTGTTATTGCTATCATTTGTTTCCCTACTTTAACTAACAAATTTTATATAATAATAGCTGTCGTCTGTTGGTTGGTTGGTTGGTCATGCTATGCAAACACTAATAACTCCAGAAATAATAATGGTAGAAACTTGAAATTTGGTAGGGATGCTTGATTAACACTTATTCAGAGAATAACGAATTTAAATCGCGAAAAAATTCCTTGGTTCGTCTCCAAGAGAGGCATTTCCATTTCCCGTTACTTAACATGTAAAACGCGATTTTTCGACGTGCAGGCTTTTATTCATTTGGAAATTAAAATTAGAAGAAATTAACAGACGACCTTCGGATTTGAACCATTTTGAAGAAAAATTTATTAAGTTTCGTATTCCGTTCGTCTGTTTTCGCCCACAGTTCGAAATATTCTATGTTAAAGTTTAATTTGCATATTTTGTGGAAATCTTGCCATTTACACGAAGTAATTTTCAGCCTGCCCGACCACGAGAGGTTTAGTTTCAGTCTAGACATCATTATTTCTGCTCTACTTGTTTGAATTTGTGTTGATTTGGCATTCAACGCTTCGAGATTCGGTCACGTTTTCAGGAACGCATCCATGTCGAATCTCGGGTGTCACCTGTATTACGTTCAATAAGCTCCACATTACGTCTTAGAGAGACATCATCAATAATGAAAGCAATTGAGTTGAGATGGCACCAACTTCATACAGTAAGCTGATGCTGCATAGAAAAACTTAGCATCACTGCTGCCAATCCTTTTAAATCAGACAAAAAGGGATCTATAAAATAGATATTTTGATTTATAGTGGATTTTGGTTCTCTCTTTCCTATCTCATTCTAAAACTGTTTAATAGAAGGAATGACACGAAAATTTAACAAACAAATCTGGGAACAGAAAACACGACAGTTAAGATTAAGTTCATACATGTCATTCTACGGTTTTAAATTACTTACATTGTTAATTGTACAGGCGTCCCTCCCTATTCATTCTCTCTATTTTCGTCTTTTCTCTTATTCATCCATAACCAATTATAACCAAACCCCCATTCATTCATCCATTCCCTCGCTTATTCGTCCTTTGAAATAGCTGGGACCTACGAAGAGGGACTCTCATACGATTACTCATCAAACGATGAGACACTAAGGATTTATCGTTCCCAGCAGAATAAACTTATAACCTTACGTTCAAGAAATGAAAACTGTGGCTAACAGCAAATTAAAGCACACCACAGATGATTTCATAATCACGTTGAGTTTAGGAGGAGTTTTGGGAGATCTGTTTTAGTATTCGTTCAACCACTGACTCCACTGGTCTCAGTTACTCTGCCTTGCTCCGTGTTGTTGTTCGTTTTTCCTTAGTTTGCGGTTCGGCATAATTTTATATTGTTGAGTGAGAATTTGAGCTCTGTGTTTGTGATTAAATCAATCAATTACGTGGCAGCCACATTTGTAGTTGCATTTACATCATGCCTCCATAAGCCTCATAAAATGCTCCCATTGGCCGGATGTGGCCCGCGGGCTGTAGGTTAGTATAGATTGCGTTTATAGTACCAATAACTCAATAAAATAAGGTGATATCAATATTTTGGTCTGTGTTTTGGGTTTTCAGGAATGACTTATGCATTTATAACATTGCGTCTAAGGGAAGATAGTCCCCGATATTCATCATATCATATCAGCTGATGAAGTAGTTAAATGCAGGATATTTGGAGAGGATGGAATTATAGCTGTCTAAAAGTAATTAGGCGTTCTATACATATAATTAATATATGTATAACCTGGATTATCAATAATTATAGTGCTTTTCTCCTTAATTTACCCCAAAAGGAAGAATTTGGTTCGAGGTAGGTTTTTACTTTAATTTCTGATTTTAAGTGCCCAAACGTGTTACCCATGTATAACGCGCATCCCTACTTTATGACCTGAAAATTTGGTTTTCAAACTGTATGTTATACACAAGTATATACTGTAAATCTACAGATTTAGTCAAAGGTTAAATACAACAATAATAATATTATTGTTGTATTTGAGCCTTGACCACATCTGTAGATACACTGAAACATAGTTATGCACAAGCAAGATTGAGAAACGTTAAGAAAGATAATCTAATAGTTAGGTTCTCCTATTTAATAAATATATGGTATTTGTTTCCTAAATACTGGAAGTGATTTGTAGTATATGACCACACTGTTGCATCTGGTGTGTATCTCTTTGAATGCTCTAATCATTCTTGGGATAGGGGAATATTTATGAACATTATTCTTGAAAATGGTTCATGTAAAAGGTGTGTGACGGGACTTGCTGGGTGGGACATTAAGGCCTATCAGTGCCATTCACTCTTTGTATTCAGTAGTTCTGTTCACAATATTTGAAGGAACATATCTCCGAAAGCTCATGTCTAATTAAGGGAGAACTCACAAGGGGACGTTGTCAAGTCGATGTCAAGGATCCGCTTGAAACTTCTTGAGGTGAAACTAGAGACAAAATAAGCGGACACGTGTCCCGGCTTTCTTCCCCATAGGCCTGGGTTCGAGAAAAAATGGGGAAAATAGATTTGCACGTAACACGTATACCGGTATTTAAGTCGGGCATTTCATAGAGCGCCGTGGCTGCGGTTGATAAGGCGTTAGCATTGTTAAACGTAAGGTCGGTGGTTCAAATCCCACCGGCTGCGAATTTCTTTTTCGATTTTATTTCCGTCTATTTTTTCAAATACCAAGCTGGGTACGTTTCTCAACTTCGTTATTTGTGATTAAATGTTTTTTAAAATAGTATTTACGAGTTAAATAAAATAATTTTTGGTAAACTAGGAACTATTCTTCGGGTTTACCAAAATTAGAAGTAACGCATCGTCGAAGCTTGAAAAACGAAGCCGACTTTGCTTTTCTATGAATAAAAAACAACGTGCAACGCAAAGATAGCCACACCACGCCGTTAAATGAGTGTTTCTCACGGTGCCCGTGACGCCAAGCAGGGTGACGCGCATGCTAAAACTCTACATATTTCCCCGCGACAATGTTGCAATACACGTGCTATTGTGGATTGCTCTTACAATTAAAGGCCGCAGTTCATCACCAATTCAGTTATTGCCGTTCGCTGCTTTTGCTACGTGCTTCTCTCGCTTTATTCCTTTGATTTGCTTTTTTGATATCGACCTCTGCTCTCCTGGATCACTTACTCTACCGTTAATGACCTCTGCGCTCTTTTTGGATTACGATTTAGCTGTTTGATCGTTCAGTATTGCGAATTTTCGTTTTTTTACGATTATCGTAATATTTTACTAGTCATGATTACCTCCCTGATTTCGACTTTTGCCTTCATGAAACATTTTTCGCTTTATCGATGGAGATCGATCCAGTTGCCGGACCCTCCGGAAGTAGCTTTGCACCGGACGATGAAGACATCGTTAATGCTTCGTTTTTATCAGATAATCACGATAAACAAGATATAACGGGGGCTGTTCGTTTTTTTATGGGTAAGCAATTTACATTAATATGTCATCTTGTGGCTGTCTTCACCCGCATTCCGAGAAATGCTCCAGAATGCATGGTATGCATCGAAATTAGCGGACACCAGAAGTGTTTTCATGAACGTTCGGGAGGATTGTTTTCCCCAAGACCTACGCAAACGGAAGTGAATATGTTTCACAATAAGTTTCGTAAGATGCGCGTGGTGCAAGGGATATCTGTGCTTACCTTGTTTTTACGATAAATACCATCCAAGCCTTTGCCTTAAAAATATTCAGTTGAATGGTGAATAGTGAGAGGATCACCTCTTTTTACCGCTGGCAAATAAAAAATGGAAGATTAAAATATGAAAAATTATTTTATTACTATAAAAAAACATTTAATCACAAATAACGAAGTTGAGAAACGTACCCAGCTTGGTATTTGATAGTATTTCGCAGTTGGGTATAATAGTATATTTCCTGCCACCGGAGGGTTGTCTGACAATATCGAATCTGTTCCAAATTTTCATATTTTTCAAAAATTTTAACAACCGGCTCACAAATTCTGAGAAAAAATAACATCCAACTCATCACTGCCTATAACTAAATCTTCCAATGACTTGTTTACTATTTTGTCAGCGTAAATCTCTATTTTAGATATATCAGAGTTGATGCAGTTTGAAATCAAATTTCATGCTGATGGTTTGCCCATGAATGAACATGATATGAAGTCCATATCATTTTCAAGATTGGTATTTTTATTAGTCATTCCTAGTTAGCATATGCTTAATCCTTCCACTTTTAAGAAAACTATCATATGTGTAAAAGGCCAGATATTTCTGTTCTGCAAATGCTTTGTTTACATAGTAACCCAGAAATGGGACTACTTTAGATATCGGTAAGTCAAATATTTTATTTTGATTTGTTTAGAATAAAAGTAGTAATATTTTGTGATAAATGTTTTGTAATCCTCACTTTAATATATAGTCTGTATTATTACACAAAGCCAACTTTATTCAGAATAGATTTCAAATCAATTTTTCTTTGATAAATTCTTCACTGAAAATTACATTTTTAAGCAAATTAAATCATTTGAAAGATAATATGTAGGTAGTTTGTTGTGTTAACAGTTTACAATGTTGAAATAAATTGGTGATTTGTTTTTGTTCAGATAGTTTTCAAAGAAGTTATTCCGCAGATTGCTTAATTAGTTAGTTTTTAATTTAAATCTTTTAAAGAGTTTTATTTACATGATGATGGAGAACATTGTTGAGGATTCGAGTAAGCTTTTTTCCTTCATAAGTATAGAGTACAATTTTAAAACAATCGTAATGTAAATGCATGAAATTTAATTATTTTCCCCACGTTATAAATACATATACTTATGTCCCTGTCTTTGCACACCGACAGTTATATGCAGCATTGACAAGAACAAGGTGGGAGAAGAATATCAGAATTTTATAGCGGAAAATAAAAATCGAAGGCATTTACTAAACGACAACAGAATATTCACTAGAAATGTTGTATATGATGAAATATTTCAAATATAAAAGTGTGCTATTAATTATTTTAAATGCAAATACAGTTAAGGACCTCAAATCCAGAAAGCTTGGGACCGAAGGCTTTCTGGATTTTGGAATTTTCTGGATTTTGGGTCCTTGGTTAGGAGAAATTATAACACGTGCAAATATATATTTAAAACGTATCAAGTTACTGTTATTTATAAATTTTTACAAATTACATAATGGTTTGAGTAACTTTCCAATATTCAATTTAAGTAACTTTATCATGTATTACAAAATTTTGTCTGTAAGTAGATAATTGCATTTTACTTGAACACTGAGAGCATCATCACTTTTGTCTATATTACAGTCCTTAATTTTTTAAAACATGTCCTGCAAAGTTAATTGTTTCATTTGCTTTGACTTATTTTTTTTCAAAACCTCATATATGTTATACACCCACATAATATACTGCTCAGAAATAAAACTTTTTTGCACTAATCCCTTAATAAGGTCTTCAGTATAACTAATGCACTTGTCAGTTGAAATTTCTTCGCTTTCATTTGCCCCTTCATCTATATCATATCTCTTTTTTCATCATTTTCAGGATGCATAACCATTTCAATTATTTCACTGTCTGTGAGTTGGAAAGCAACAGAAACATCATTCTCTACATTTAAACATTCCTCAGTAGCCTCTTCATTTAACATTTCTGCTTCTTCACATCTTAATTCTTTTGCATATTTTAGCAAATCATTCACCACTTGCTTGTCGTGTGAAATAGAGAAACCTCTAAAATTGGGAGTGTTGTCATTTTCATTCTCTAAAAACCGTGTAAAAGCCCGCAACTTATGCCATCCATTTGACAAAATTTCTTGCCCATGCCTTCTCAGCTCTCCATAATGCATCTTTTACATTAAAGTCTTTTTGAAACGCCTGAATTCCCATACCACTATTGCATGAATTCAGCATTGAACATAAAAATTCATGCTTATATCTGCACTTGAAGGAACGGAGAATGTTTTGATCCATAGATTGGATGATTGACGTACAATTGGGAGGCAAATAGACTGCATACACATTGTCTTTTTGTAGGAGATCTGCAGCTGGGTGTACGGGACAGTTGTCTAGTAGCAGCACTATCTTGCAATCATTGGGGAGACCTGCCTTTCGACAGTTTTGTTTGATGAATTGAGTTGATGAACCTATATTGACAAACTATAAATGAACGCCTAAGTCTTTTTAAAAAATTGGAATTTTTCAGGTTCTAAGCAAATTTTTGGACTTAAAGGCATCCATTGCTTAGCAATGTCTTACTGAACAATGTCTCATGGATACAGTGCCATAGTATCATGACAGTGTTTTGCTCTTATGACAGGCTTAATTCATGGTTACAATACTGGCGTAAGTCTTCATGCTTATCAGTTTCCCGCCAGTCTTCCCAGTTTGTTATATGATACCAATATGGGTTTCAGTCACAGAGTCAGTGCAGTCTTCGGCACATCGACACCTGATGTCTCGGAACTGTTGTAAACCAATCCACATGATTCCTGCTAATGGATAATCAACCAGATTACGGTTACTTTGTGACTCATTGGTGCCTTACAATATTTTATAAACCAAGGAATATCTTAGATATTCAATTCCAAAATAAGATTGCCATGTTGTGCATATTCGTTTATAGTCCATTTTTTGGCTTGTCATCTGTCAGGCCTAACATGTACAATAAAATATGTTTTAAAATTTGTGTTTACTAGTTTTTGGCCAGGAATGCATCATCACAGTATTAAATTCTTATGTTTTTTCTCTTATTCCCCCCCCCCCCCCCCCCCTTTACTGGTTGTTGTGTCTCTAGATATTCACCTTGTACGGTTAAGGAGTTTTACTTTTTTGAAATACCAATCTCGCCTTTGTCTCCAACTCCCTCTTTCGTGGAACTTCAAAATATAATTTTTTGTTAATTTTAACCTCTTCTTACTATTCTACAGTTTGACCGTGCCAGCTCAATTCGCTACAGTTCTAGACGAGCCAGAACCCTGGAATCCTTAGCTTCTCTTTATGAGGTGTGTAAACATTTTTTATTTATTAATGATTAGTAACAATACAATAAATTTTTTTGTTGAATTGGATTTATGTTTTTCCAAATAACCTTGTCTTATTTTTCTTCTTTTAAACATTTAATGAACTATTTTCAGGAGGAAGATTTGAGGAAAACCCTAGAGGAAAGTTCCTGTCTTCAGAGAACTTTTGAAAAGTACATTGATGAAGTAATTGTTAACGATGACTTTGATTCCACATTTCGCAAAGTGCTACAATCACTTGAAGCTCTCAGCACCGAGCACCAGTGGGTGCCATTGTCATGGGTCTACTAAAACAATTACGTTGTTTCATCACACATATCTAATTTCCCCCAATATTCTATGCCGTGCTTATGAAATAGAATTAAATTAATAATTAGAATATTCATTTAAAATATTATTTGAACAGTATGAGCTTGGATTAGTGAAGTTACTGGAGAGGGGAAACATATTAACTACTTTAAATATGTTGGTCTGTTGTTGATAATTAGTTTAGCCTTTTAGAACTTGTTTAATGTTGCATATTGTTGAAGTGTAGGAATTTTAGGATATGAATGTGTTGGCAAGATTGCAGTGAAACCTGAAAGCAAATATATTGTTTGTTTTATTATTTTGTGGTGTGATGCATATGTCTGTGAGATTAGAAAATGAGGTGATTTAGGATCACATTCACTTTGCTTCAAAACATCTAAGAATGCATCAAAGCTATAAAAGGGCTATTTTTTGCAGTAAAAAGTTATAAAGTTATGTTCTCTTTTTCATTGTAACAGTGTAAATTGATGATTTTTATACTACCTAAGATATGAAAAGCTTGTAACAACATCAAATGTAACCGTTAAAATTGTAATCAGACTCATTTGTATTTAAGGGTATTGATGAAAGTTCACTTTTTCATAGTTGCTATTTATGATGTAAAACTGCATAAATAAGAAACGCCTGTTTAGTGGTTACATTTTTGTACAATTTTTATTGATTTTAGTAATTAGGTACATGCTTTATTATGCTTTATTTTAATTCAGTATAAGTGGGAAACAAATATTAAAACCATTTGGATGTTTCCACCTAATTGTGATTTATGATCTATTGTGATAATAGATGTTTTGGGTTTTATTTCTGAAATATAATTTTATTTTGTTGAAATTAGCATGTAGTACTTTAAATTTGCTTTTTTATAGGCACCTTGGTTGAATGTTTATTGTTGTTTATTACATGTTATTTTTTATTATAAGTATTACAAGAATGTGAAATCATTCTTTGTCTCTGCCCGTCCAAATATTCAGGGAATGGAATTTTAAAATAACATTAAATGTAGTGTTAAATTCTAATTTTACTAAGAATTTTTTATGAAAATAAACTTTGGAGTGAAAAAAGACTCATTTGTTTTTCTCTTAATACAAATAATATTCTACAATCTATGCCATACCCACATGTCATCAGGTGCCTTTAATCTGAGCACACTCATTGTCCATTCCTCACACCCATTAATGCTACATTCCATATAAAAGTTGTCACTGTCCTCTTTTTAATGTCTCTATTCAGACTGCCTATCAACAACTCTAATCATCTCATAAATACTTACTTTGTTCCTGCTATCCTTGTCCTGATATCTTTCCTACTTCTTTCATCTTGAGTCATGATAATAGATACCTATTTAGGTAATAAAATTCCACTTTTTCCCAATTCCTGTTTTTTATCTAATGTTAATGCTACTGCCCTCTGGCTTTCATTTCTCCCACTATATGTAATCCTAAAATAATCATTTCAAAAGTCTCCTTTCTAACTAACTTTGCACAAGGCCAAGATATTTATTTATCTTTTTTCATTTCCAGTTTTATATTACATCTCAGAGCTGTTTTATGATCTTAATGCAAAGAGCATCAATTTATTCCAGGTGTTTAGACTGAAGATGGTTGTTGGATGTTCTGCTGCATAGTTTTTCCTTGAGTGGTTATCTAAGGTCTTTTGTGACTGCTTACTTCTAAATATACCATTATTCATAAATACCTGCTCAATTCAAGTGGCTTGAGAACTTAAAATTAATGTGCTTAATTAACTTTATTTATTTAATCATTTACTCAAGTGAAGTATTGGAGGGCATGGGTCACCACAACTGGAATTTTGGTCGCTGCCAAAAAAGGTTAAGAACCACTGTTCTACGGTTATTTGTTTTTCCTCATTTTTCTCATCAATATTATGATTAACATTAAGGAATAATACCAAAGCAAGGACATTAACCAATCAAAGTTGACAAGTGGAAAGATATTGATGCTTCACAAGGTAGCCACTATGGGCATTCGCCTGGGAAATTCTTAATGCAGTGCATCCAGTAAGTGGAATTATAATGTGATCTGCAAGTAAACACAAATCTGGTGTGCTGGTAAAAATTAAGTGATGTCATAATGCCATGACCTGTTTGTTTTATGCTTTATTGAACATGAGGTAGTACAATTCAGGTACCAATGAAAGAAGTACATTAATAAAAACATCTGCAACCATGCAATAAAATGTGGTTGATATTGACTCAAACTCTGATGGGAGCTATTGTTAAAGGAGATAGCAGTCTTTTTTCAGATTTATGAAAAAATCATTCCCATTTTGGAGCACATATGTGATTTATTTTTGCAGGAAATTTTTTAAATGGTTTATTGCCTTAATTCTAGCTGTTTGATCATTCCGCAATTCATGTGTAAACACAAGTTCATCACAAACAACTTCGGCACATATGGTGGGAGCATTTGGTTTCAGCACATATTGAATAACGTCGAATATCGCATTTTCAGTTGTTAAACCCTGTACACATTCAAAAAAAAGTTTTGAATTTAATTCTACTAAGCGTTTTACTTGGGAAAACATCCTGTCAACTCCATAATTCTGTACACGATCTTTAAATCTGGAAAATATTAAAAAGTAAAAGATCATTAGTTTTAATTGTTTTATTATAAATTTTGTGGAATATTATTAATATATTGTGTAAACTAGCGTACTTTTTCCTACCTTTTTTATATCTTGTTGTAAAGTCAGTTTTTATTTACGTGCTATAGATAAGCAATATCATTATTTTTAGGGTTGGTAAGATTACTCACCTTTTCTTGAAATGGTTATAGATATTTACATCTATGATATTGAGTTCTTGTAACATATACCTCTCTTTCTCCGTCAGAATTGATTCTTCATGTGCATTTTTTCTATTGTTGAGGCTTAAAAAACGAACTTCTTCAAGAGGCCAGCACATAAGTTCAGCAAGAAGAACAAGTGAAGCTTCCATAAATTCTGTGATCATTACTAAATCAAATTCCACTTCTATTTTACTGATTAGACTTGGAATTATTTTAGGTGAATGTATCTCCTGAATACTGACACCTAGGTCCCAGGCCATCTGATTCCAGCCTAATTTTTGCCAAACCCTTGGTAATTGTGAAAGGGTATTATAGTCCACATGAAGCAGATTAGCCAGTGATGTATTGTAAAGCCTGTTGAACCTGTAGTAGTCATACATTGACAGTTGAAGAGCTATTGGGTCACGCATGATCGTAACAAAGGGTGCCTTTTCTTTCATCACTCCCTTGATTGCTGAGTACTCAAAGCGAGTATGGTGGGTGAATATATCGTATTTCTCACCCTCATCCAAAGCAAGTTTAGGGCCTATCATGTCAGGGGAAAAACTCTCTGGGTTACCAACATAATTATCCTTTTCAGGCAACACAAAGTTTAGGTGACGGCTTCGACCAAAGCGCATAAATATATTTTGAACTGTACTACTACCACACTTATGTATTTTTAGGAAAAACACTGAGGTTTTTTCAATGCAATTTAAGTTCCCTTGTATTTTCCTGAAATATTATGCACAACGTTATTAAATGTACATATTAAAGTAATTTTTCAATCTGAAGTCCACTATTCAGCTTATGGATATAATCCTTACCCTTTGGGAAAAATTAAGGTAGTTTCTTGTGCTCCAGAGTAATGGTTATAAGTTATAGCTGGTTTGTTGCTTGTTGTCTCCTTCCAGTAAATGAAACCAACTAGGGAAAATAAAAATAATCCAATTGCTAGGTATCGATGTTTCATCTTAAGCAATCTTTTTGATTCCCTATTTTAAAAAACTGGGATAGTAATGAAATCATTTTTACATTTTAAAAGATTTTATGTCAGATTTTTTTCAATTTTGTCAAATGTATTAAGAGTATCATACTTACATGATGCTGTTTTGGAGTCCTCTAGTTCTGCTCCTCTATGTAATTTGAGGTGGAAATCTATTTTGTGAGAATGGAATAACATTCCAACTTAGTATCCAGACTGAATAAATAGCTGTAAAATACATCTCAAAGCATTAGTGAATTCAAGTATGGAATATTGTATTGAAAATGATTTATAAGTTTAAGCTTAAAGCAGACTGAAAGTGATCAGTATAGTTCTCATTAGTCTAATTTCATTGTTTGGTAAACTCATGTAAAATAAGTCTCTAAATCGGTAGTTTTATGCAGGTTGACCAGCATGAGTATTTCTGTTTTTTATATTTTTTGATTTACATGCTCATCTTGTGTAACTAATAAATTGTTTAGTTTAAAAACATTTTTATCACATCCAATTTCATGTATAAAAAACTAGATAATTAGATCTTCTTACCCTATAGGAATTGCACCCAGTACATTGCAATTTAATTCATATTTGTTTTATTTGCACATTAAGTAATTAAATCAAACATTTTAGAAACATTTCTTGGTATTCATGTCATATGCGTTCTACAGCCGAAATCAACATGCGGTCTACGGGAAATTATAACCCTCTACATTGTCCGGAGATTGGGTTTGTAAATGTCGAGACCCGCCAATCAGTTTCTGTTAATGTTGTTTTTAAAATAAAATGTTGTAAATCCAACAATACGTCAAAACTAAATTTAATAAACCCAATATTTTAAACATAATATATTTAATTGAATAATATTTATTCTATAAACTGTTTGCATTAACAGAAACTGATTGGCTGGTCTCGACATTTACAAACCCAATCACCGGACAATGGGGAGGGATAGTTTGGTTCCGGGCGAGGCAAAGGACGCGGTAGCGCCCGGAGACGACTACCCATTAAAACAAAGCGAGCCGAAGGCTCGTTAATATATCCTTTCAGTGTTATATCCTCTCAGTTTGCGGCGCAACAGTCAAGAGGATATACTGTTGTAGACCGCAAACAACCTGTAGACCGCATATGACATGAATACCCATTTCTTTTATGAAGCTGTTAGAATCCCATCAATGTCTAACATACTTTTAGGATATAAATTTAAATTATTTAAAACTTATTAATACTATAATAGCTCAGGTCTGTTGGTTGGTTGGTCACGCTTTCACGATGGCCGATATAGAGTGTTTTAACAAACTTCCCGAATAGGTAGAAGATTGAAATTTGGCAAGGATGCTTGATGAACATATTTTAAGGTAATGACAAAAATGAATCCAAAAAAGTCCTGGGTTTGACTCCAAGGAAGACATTTCCATTTTCCGTAAGGTAACATAAAAATCCATTTTTTGGCATGCATGCTTTTATTGTTTTGGAAATTAAAATTAGAAGGAATTAACCTACGATCTTTGGATCTGAACCATTTTGAAGAAAAAATTACAGTGTCTTATTCTGTTCATCTTTTTCTGCATACAGTTCAAAATCGCTCATGATATACGTTTAATTCAGATATTTTGTGGAAATAATGCCATTTTAATGGAATGTTGCCTTGGCTACCAATTCCATTGTTAGACCTCAAAATCCTATTGTTGTATCAATCAATCCTTATGGGTATAAACATGCTTTGAATGCTTTTAGTATGAGAGGCGGGGGGGGAGAGGGGGAGAAATGAGGGGGGAGGGAGAGAGAGGGTGTAAGATGGGGGAGAGGGAAGAAAAAAGAGGCAACTATTTTAAGTTTAACTAAAGATAGCCAGTCAACAACAGAATATTCACTAGAAATGTTGTATATGGCAAAATATTTCATTTGTAAAAGTGTGATAATTATTTTAAATGAAAATAATAATAATCTATCTATCTATAATTCTTCCGTTGATATTTCAATGGGCATTACACTAGTTATTTAATATTTGAAGTATTTTCAGGTCATAGTGGCATAGGATGATTCTACATAGTAGTGAAGTAAATATAAATTTATAATTCCTCCAACTAGTATTCAATAAAATGTTATATTTCCAAAAGTGGCTTGGCTTCCTCTTATGAACTAAAGGTATATTTTGTGTTAGAATTGTGCTTTTTATGAGTATGAATAATTGTGTAAGTGAATAAAGGAGTTATATCTGAAAATGTAAGTACAACGCAGTTATAATCATCGTGTCTTAATTTTGGACCTTTGGCTTAATGTGCATTCTTGATCATTTATACTTGCTGTATGACCTATTTTATTTTTACTCTAAATAAAACAAAAATAGTTTTCTGCATCTTGGAAGATTTTGGGGTTGTAAATTTATATTAGAATATCATTGAACTTATTTTTGATTAAAGTAAGAATCCAGTGTAATATTTCCCAGAAATACTTGCTTTCATCATATTTATTCAGTGAGGTGATGTGGCAATCCATAACTGTAGAGAAGGATACATTAAATTGTAATTTCAAGGAGAATCCATAGAAAGAGAAAATTTGCTTTATGATTCAGATCTGCAAGCTTAACATTTGGTATAAGAGATGCATCAGGTAAACTAGTTTCTTTGCATCAAGACATTCATGGAAGTAGTGTTTTATTTTATTTACCTAATTTTAAAACCTGGAGATTTTATCAAACAGGAAACCCGGAGGTAGATGTCAAACTATTTAATGTGAGAAGAAAAGTGCCATTATGTACAGCTAAAAAATACTCCTCTTCCCATAAATGCCATGGTCCAGAAAAGTTTTTGGTTCTGTGGATTCCAGTCCACCTTTAAATAATCTTTTGGACAAGGTAATTAGCCTTTTCTTCAAATTCAATGTAGCATTGTTGTGGAAAACAATTTGCAGGTGGTATAGTGTGCCACTACATACTCCTTGCTTTGAACATAAATTTTTTTCTTGCTAATTAATGCATTTTAAAAAGCTACAGATTTTATGTAATAATTATGCCGTTTTTCATTTAAATTTCCTTCCTTCATTTCATCTCTTCCCCTTTCTCCTTTCCCTCTCCCTTCCTCTACCTCCCTCTCCTTCCCTCTCTCACCCTCCCTCTCTTTGTGCCCTCCCTCCATCTCTCATATTAAAAACAATCAAAGCACGTGTACACCCATAAGATTTGAAATAACAATATGATATCGAGCTCTAATAATGGAATTGGTAGGCAAGGCAACATCCCCGTAAAATGGCTGGATTTCCTCAAACTGTATGAATTAAACGTTTAAATTAAGTGATTTCGAACTGTAGGTGGAGAAATATGCACAAAATAAGAACCTTTATAATGTTTTCTTCAAAATGGTAAACATCCGAAGTTAGTAGGTAGGTCAATTCTTTCTAATTTTAATCTAAAAAATAATGAAAGCCTGAGCGTCGAAAAGTTCATTTTTACATGAAATTACGTGTTATCTTATTGGAAATGGAAATTATCCCCTGGAGTCGAACCTGGGTCTTTCATCTTGAGTTCGATACATTAAAACGTTTTGTTATTATATTATAATGCTAACCTGAAAATTTCATCAAATTCGGTTCAGTCATTTGCGAGATATTAAGCTTCAATAAACATTACTGGCAGTGACAGTCTTTTATATATCGTAGTTTAGATTGATCTGATATTTTTTGAGATGATAATTGTTGAAAGTAGATGGGTATGGTCTGAAACGTGCAGGTGAAACAGCGTCTGAGCTGATATTAATTATTATTATCATTAATTGTCAGCATTGTGATTCTTGACAAATAATGTTCTCTTTGTCATGTGCTACATTTTCTCATGTTTGGTTAATTTTTCACATAAGTATGTAACCTGCATAAACTATAAAAATTAATCCATACAACATGCTGCATAAAATTGCTGGATTTTGTTATTATTGCTGATTAATTATTTTTGAATTATGCACTTCAGAGCTAATTATTTTTAAAAAGTTAGTTTTGCCTAAATTTATTAATTTGATGCTTTAAAATTACCAAAGTTTGACAAAGTTTTATCTTTTTTCATCTCTGGGGATAAGTTTATTGCCGTCATTCACACTTCCTTTAAACCCAATCAACATATTTCTAAGTTTAACAGTATTACAAATATAATATTTCTGTATTAATTTAACCTCTTTTAGATTCACTGAGTGTTGTGTATTTCAATGTAAACGCCATTAGTAAAGTGCTTTCTCTGTATACACAGTATATACTCATGTATAGGTCGATCACAACTTTTTTATAAAAACTTTTGCTTTTCGAATATCTCGTTTATAAGTCGACCCCAGTTTTTTAGGTTTAGTAAAACGAATTTTTTTTATTCAGTATGTATTAATCTCTTTATCTCCATGTAAAGAACCCAAAAAAGGCTATTTGTTGAGTCTCTAATTCTTTGAATATCAAATTAACTGCATGGTGTCAGGTAGCAGCGAAATAGTGCATTGCCCCCCAGACGAGATGTTTCTTTGTTTATATATTACAGAGTTTACATATTGCACCTCTGTCTTCCTGTTGTTCTTTGTCCTGCTGTCATCATGTTACCAAACGTTGCGTTAATGAAAATTGCTTAATTACTTGCGAAGCATCAGAGATCGACTTAGGATCATCGAATTATACAGTAACTTTATTCTTTTGTATACATCGTTATTAAAATATTTGATAGTTATCAATACAGTTTAAATACAACAATAATTTCAATTCCATCAAATTTTAACAACCATAGGGCAAGTAACATCATGCGTTTTAACTTAACACAAATATTATTCGCATATAAGTCGACCCCCAAGTTTTTCACTAAAAATTTAGTCTTAAAAACTTGACCTGTACTCGAGTATATATGGTATGATAAAAAATATATATAAATCATGTAGATTAACTACTAAAAAAACTATTAATAACAAATTTCAAATAATAAATATTAGTAAAATAATAATGCATTGCCAGTCAATGCATCAATTCTTGATAGTGAATAAAATTTTTGGCAAAGGTTTTAAGGAAAAACTTTTAACTGACAAGGGGAAGGCACTACTGACCCCCAACCGATTTGGCTGAAACTTCGTAGAGATAATGTCCATGACGTCCGATTAACGAAAATATATACATATCAGGGCCAATACCCAGCCGTTTTTATTTTATTAATAAAAATAAGTTATTATTTCCCTAGTCACTGCTTAACTACCGTACACGGTAAATGATCTCGTAGATAACGGTGTTGGCGGAGTGTCTAGCACGCTTGGCTGTAAATCTGAAGATCTGATGTTCGAGTACTTGTCCCGAAACTTTTTTTCATTTTTTCCCGCATTTTCACTTTCATCATTTAAAGTATTTATTACCTAATTTCCTAATATTGCTTTAAGTTTAAATATCCATTTATTTCTAAATAAAATTCCTAATCACAATGATAGTATATATAACTATAAGCTAACTCTATTTCCTCATACCCGTGCATTTCGTCGACTTCATCGGGCCCCACCAGATCGTAATCTTCATGGAAGTTCATCTCGCCAAGCATATCCACAACACGTGTATAAATTTCTTGGGCCATTACAACACTACGGCCACATTCACTTTCGGGAACTTCTTTATCCGACATCAATCCATTTTTTCAGAGGAGTTTCATGCATCTTTCGCTGTTTCGTCGTCCAAAGGAGGAGACGTAAAAGATGTAACATTTTTGCTCGTTACAGGATTCCCCGCTGAAGATGTTGAAGCAGTATATTCCATTTTTGAATCAGCAAAAACTGTAGTATGTTAGAAATACACTTCGAAACACACTAGTTAAAATGCTCACAATGCTCTGATGAAAGAAGTAACACTGATCTTGTAGCACTTGAGATCGCTCCTATCTGATCCTTTTCCAAATGCTTTCAAAGAATTTTTCGACAATGTCATGATTGTGAAACAATACGTGCAAGACAATAAGTTTCTTTTCATTGTTTAATCATGGGGAGGACAATAATAAATCGCTTTACAATGAAAAATTTATTAACGAGGAAAACCAACGGCTATGTACGCTACAAATAATTCTTCAAAACTGCACATCAGTATATTAAAAATATTAACTATTAAAAAATTAAAATATATAGCGTTATTAAGAAATAAGCATTTAAAATGAAAGTGAAAATGTGGGAAAAAATGAAAAATAATTTCGGAACAAGGACTCGAACAACATACATTGACATTTACAGCCAAGCGCATTAACGGCTACGCTAGCGCCGCCTATGAAAAGCAACGTTACCGTGTATGGTAGCTAAGCAATGACTAGGGAAATAATAACTTATTTTTATTAATAAAATAAAAACGGCTGGGTATTGGCCCTGATATGTATATATTTTCGTTAATCGGACGTCATGGACATTATCTCTACGAAGTTTCAGCCAAATCGGTTGGGGGTCAGTAGTGCCTTCCCCTTGTGAGTAAAAAGTGATCGATACAGGTAATATTAAGTTTATATGTTACTATATATCAGGGTTGGTCGGTCTATGCTAGCAAGGCAAGCACTGCTTGCCTAGTGAAACAACAACTCAATAAACTTTTTAAAATACTTCCAATAACTGCAGTTACTACTATAAAATTGATAGAAATATATTTAGCATTTTCATCATTTGAATGAATTTCTACTACTTGATTGCAATTTGTATTATTCAGTTGTTACTTAGCAGGCCTCACGAAGCATTTCAGATTTCCTTCTATGGTGGTTATATACGAGAGAGAGGGGAAAAGAGGGGAGGGTCTATGTCAGCCCAATGGAAGGGGAGTAAGCAGGATTTGAAATGCTTCTATGTGGTGCAGAACGTGACATGAAAATACTGTGTGGTCTCCATCTATTGGGGAAATTTGGTTTTACATTTTTTAGAGATGTATCTGTTTCGCTGTTTTGTTGGTTCCATGTGATTTATAGTGTTTATTTTTGGTGCGCTACATCGGTACTTCCTTCTATTAAACATTATTTACTTTTAATCCTAAAAATGTGTGAGGATAATGAGCATTGTGTAATAAAAAATTATTGGTGAAATCATTTTCAAATTATCAAGATTTTGGAACTAAAAAATCATTGTTCAAGCCGGAATACCAACAATTAGTTGAAGCTATAGAAGTAATTACATGGTTATGATATTTCCAAAGCATAATTTAATATATTTCTGTTGATTAAAATTATTGGAAACAGTGAGTGAGAAATACATTTGTTTCAAACGAGGTGTACCGTTATTTGTTATACTCGTAGCTTACTTCCGAATGAGATACATGAATGATGAAGCGAGCCTCGCAAAGCGACCAATTAGTAACGCTCAGCTACACAAACTAAAACTGTGCCACTGCTTGCCTTACTCAATGGGTTAAGTTACGAAAGGAAATCAGCCGACGTAGAATGATACTATACATTATTATGCGCTTTACCTTGGTGCTATTGCACCCCCTGCCACACACCATTGCGGTGGCTTGCAGGGTGAACTATAGATATAGATATAGATGGGTTACTCACCGTCACTGCTATATATAACTTTGTTGAATTCGTCACTAAAAATCGTTAATTATCTAACATAGACATTGAAAGGAAAAATAGGGATTTTGTTTATTTCCCATAATCTTTTAACACTAAATTTGAATTGCATTGACAGTATAACACAAAACTTAGCCTATCTTATTGGATAAGAACTTTCAGCTAGTGCCCTAATGGTATAGTTTTCAAAATTTTTATCTCAATACCAAGTGAAACAAAAATACATCCCTGTGATGTTTTGCACCGTAAGAAAAAATTAATCTTCCATTTAGTTATCATGAATTTGCAATCAAAGATGCCATAAGGGAGGCATTTAAGTAATAAACATAGTTTCCCACCTCATTGTGTTGATATGTAAGTTTTGTATGCAGTTGAGCGCTCTAATTTTTGTGAGCAGTACTATATCCCAACTTATTGCATGATATTACTACAATGCAACATGGATTGCAACTATTACTTTGGAAATGTAGTTTTACATTTTCAACACTGGTGAAATTCTTTTCGCTCATGGAAATCATAAGGCCACATTAACTAATTCCTTTTGTGAATGTGGTGTCCTAAATGGCAAAGCCTTTCATAGATTCAGAATCTTATAGCAGAGGACCCCAAACTACAGCCCATGGGCCATATCTGGCCCATGCACTGATTTCATTTATCTCAGCAATTTATTTATGATATGCTCATTTGTATATTTGTTTGAAGGTGTCATTAGATATAAAATAAATTTTTTTGAGTGCGTGGATTCATTATATTTTTAATATTATCTTATGAGAAATTGCACAAACAAAATAATTCTCAAATCTACCTCTTTCAAATTTACCCATGGCCTGATCAGTTTGAAAGTTCTTATGTGACACATTCAAAGTGGCATATAAAGCTTTATGTGGCCCTTTCAGTAAAAAGTTTGCCGACCACTGCCTCAGAGAACTAAATCTATTTTTTTATATGAAAGCCCATTAGAATACTTGATATATGTAGTTTAAAACTAGAATTAGAATTTTCTGGCATTATCCACTCACCTACAAGAGCAAAAGAGCAATTAAATCGTTCGAAATCATTGAATCATAACAATATCTTTCCCTTCAGCAAATAAAATTACAGAATTGCTTTTGGAATATTCCACCATGACAATGAACTCTCTATGTCTCTTATCAAACGCCAGGTTTTATCTTTTTCTTGTAATTCTTTACTAGAAGGAAAATCTTATCTTAATGCTTCGTGGGATTCACACGTGAACCGTAGAGTGCGGCAGATATAGATAAGTTCATTTCTAGAAAAAAAAAGAATAATTTGGGAATGTTGCCTATGGAAGCAAAGAAAATTAATGAGTATTACTGTTAAAATCCTTAATTGAATTAATTAGATGTCCCGGATTATACGAGACGTTCACAAATTTCGTCACAAAGTTTCAAATCTTAAGGTGTCCGGGAAAATATACCGCATTCTATAGATAGATTCGCGGAGATTGCGTTCCTCGAGAACCTCGCGAAAGACAAAAACACGACCATCAAGTAAATCAACAGAAAACATATGATGTGTTCAGTACATGACTTTCTCCATACAGAGTAAAAAATATGATTGCTCTCGCCATCAGCGTCCTCAACAATAATTATCGGTAATTACACTCGTGAATGGTTTTTAAACTGTATAATTTTCACAGCGATAAATACTATGATTCATTTTCACATTGAAACAAGTTAGGAAAGTGTACAGCGTATCGCTTATGGGCGCCTTTCGTACAATGAAGTATTTGAAAGAAATGATTATATAAACGTTTGTGAACTTGTTCCTTCGTTGAAAATTATTCATTTCTTTTAACTTGCAGGTTTTTGAGTGTACTTAAAGAAAAGTGTTAGTTCTTTTATTCGTCATAAACAATCCATTTTATTCCTGTTTAAAAATGTTGCACACACGTAAATTTTTGTAAGATTATGTTAGCAACAATGATGAAGTAACCATGCAAGAAATTTTCTAAGTTCAAATCAAATTAAGACTTTCTTGTTTGATTTTCTTGATCAAGGATAATCCTACGATAAAAATGTATAGGAAAAGAAATACTCTAGTTCTACGAATATTATTTGAAAACTATTTTGGTATGACCAATACTTTACGAGATATGACGGAAAGTTCATTTTTTTGTCACCAGAAAAGTGGTTCCCCTGATTGGCTTATGTGACTTTCTTATTGTCTTTGACTGTAGGTTAATAAACAATTTCATGAAAATCCATTCGGTAGAATCCAAGAACGAACATACAGACGGACAAACCGAAGCTAATAGGCACTCATACTCCTCATACTGGAAGCGCACTGAAGCGCAGCGCGCCTCGCGCGCATAAAACAATAAGTAAACAAAATAGCTGTTGCTATGAATAAGAAAGTATCGATGTGCAATTAAAATTATTCTTGGCAGCGTAGGCATTGCTTCAACAATTAGAAAATTTTATCGTAGCAATCAAAGACGTACCTAGGCGATATAGCGCCTATGGCAAAATTTTAGAAAACACCTTGGTTATGTAGGATATAAGTTTTTCTGATTTTTAATTAAGATTAATAGCGTTTTATTACATATAAATTAACGTTTTTGTATTAAAATATTACTTATTTAGGGGAAAATGAACTTTTGGCACTTTTTTCAAGAACGTTTGGCGCCTTATACAAGCGGCGCATGGCAAATACCACATTCGCCATACACTAGTTACGGCACTGGTAGGAATGGAAACAATGGAATCACTTTGTGACGTATTTAAGAAATTCAGACGAAAAATCGTAATATCTCAAAAAATGGAGTTGATGAAAAAATGTTTCCAACAAAACTTGTAGAAAATTACATTCACTACAACAGTGGTGCCCAATTTACGGCCCGCGAAGGGTTTTTATGCAGCCCGCGAAATCATGATGGAAAAGCAATACGAAAATTTTAACATAGAAATTCATACATTTTTATGAAATTTTCAAAAACAAAAAACTTTTAACATTGGCATGTTTACCATAAAACCTCATTTCAACTTGATTTTCACTGAAATGACAGATCAGAATGTATAGATAACTACCGATTAAAATTATAATCTGGCCTTCCGAATAATTGGCAACTTCCAATGCAGCCCACCGAAGGATTCGCAACCACCGATGTGGCCTGCCATGTAGAAAAGGTTGGGCACCACTGTTTTACAGCAATTTATACCATCCATCACTTTTCTCACCACTCTTGAGCTCTTTCCTCATCCGGGTCATCTTCAGCGAAGATCTCCATAGCTTCCTTTATCAACTGTAAGGCTTTGGAAAGTATTTTTGTCAAAATTCGTTTCTCGGATATTTCTGCAGAGTTGTCATCATCAAAGGCTTTCTGCAAAGCTAGATCCATTAAGTCCCTGTTGCTCAGTGCTTTATCATGAGAACTAAGTACCTCGTCGATGTCGGCCTACTCCATTCCCACTTTCTGTTTTAAATTGCATTTCTCTTCATGGCAAAAGTAAAAATTTGCTCTTTTTATGTCGCTTCTTCTCAAGTCCCGGGAGTTCGTATCTCGATTTGAAGCAAATGTGAAATGCAACTGAATTATAGGATGAGATTAAATCCTGGAGATTCCAATCTAGTCTAATGCAGAGTCATGAACATTTCTGTCACTCATTGAACCTGCGTTATTTCGGCGTGAAGCATTTTTTTCTCAAAAAAATGACTTCCACTTTCAACGCTTGCTGAATTATGAAAGCAATTCTTTTTTATGCTAAGTCCCTCCCAACTTCTGAATCACTTTATGGGAATACAATCTGCTGTTTTGGAACAGGGCAAACGCCGTGAATGGAGAAACCCGGTTAAAAAAACGAAGCAACTGTGATTTTCAACAATGCAAAACAGATTTTCAGCTACTAATATCTGAACGATTCAACTGCATAATTAAATAGTTATTTTCCACAAAGTTTTCATGTAATTTTCGGTTTTTCAGAGTACAAGGTTTTTTCCCTCATTCATCAAAATACCTAAATATAGACTGATTGTCTTCGTTTTTGCTTTATTCAATGATTAAAACTGTGTACTATTTTATTCTTGGGATGTTTACATGTTACACAGTTGAAGTTTTAGATTCCTAAATCCGTTGAAATGCAACGGGTACTTCCACCAGTAATAAACATACACAATAAATGGAAGTTAAAAACTGCAAAATTATTGAAATTGGTATGTAAATTTTTTGAAGCTACATAAAATGTAATTTCAACATCATCTTTAGAAGAAAAGAAAAGTTACGTGAACATAGAAATGCTTATGTTGATAGCTGTATTCATCTCTGGAGACAGACCCATCAGTATGTAAGAACAAGAACTTATTCATTATTTTACTATTTTTTTAATTCAATATTTTTACAGGTGTCGAAGAAAAAGAGAAAAACAATGTACCAATCAAAGCAGAACAGTGAGTTTGACCGTGCGGAGCTTTTACTATATGAAGAGGTGACACGTATGCCTCCATTCAGGAGAAAGACACTTGCATTGGTTGGATCGAACTTTGAAAAATAGACTTATTAATTCTGATCCTGAAAAATTTGGTACCATTATTCCAGGTATGTCATTTTGAAAATCGTTACTCAACCAATTGTTTTTATTTGTTTTAATTGCTTTTAATGTAATGGAGAGTTTCACTGTCTTATTGAGTTTTATCTTGGAGAATTTAATCTTCTTGATGAGTTCTACTGCTTCGAACATTTATACTGCATCAAGCAGATTTTTAGGGTTTGTGCCATGAGAACAGGTGGAATTCATTGGCCTATTATTATTTTTTTATACTCCTAGTATAATTTGAGTAATTTTTTGCAAGATTCTTTAAAGGTCTACATATACACTACAATTTACGGTAAATGAGAACTTTTCTGCATAAGTCTGAAAATCTTTAGCTTTCAGTCAAAGTCTAATCAACAAATTTTAAAGAACTGTAAACCTCTAATGAGACAACTTTGACCCAAAATTATGTAAATTGATAACACGGGTATTATTTGATCAATGGCATAACTTTGAATTGGTGTAAATCGGGATACATATAATTTTATATTTTACTTTTAGTGACATCGAGGCCTCCAAGAGAGCTAGAGGAGAATGGTCGTTCATACTGGTCCATGGATAGACACCAAATGGAGGCAGAGATCAGAGAACATTGTTTCCTGGAGTATGGGGAACATAACAGTCACCTCTATGGCTCAAAGTTGGACTCAATCCGACATGTCATTCGGCAAGGCAAGATGTGCGTCTTGGATTGTAGTCCTAATGTAAGCTGCTATTTTGTAATTTTATAAGTTCTATTATATTATTGGTGTTCATTCATCATGGTCTGCATTTAGGGTTGCCAGATTTCCCAATTTTTGCAGGATAATGATAATGTGTTTTCCGCATCCCGACTTATCTTTCGAATGTCCCGCTCTTTAAAGAAAATTGTTCAACACCCAAAATTTAAATTGGAATATTTGCTGAGATACATTGTTTAACTATTGGAATATCATTTTTCAGTTACTTTGTAAAATTGTAGCGTGTGTTTATATTGTCACGTGTCTAGATTGGCATTACATTGTTGTGTGGGAGACGTTAGGCACCGTATAGGTAAGAAATTGGCATGAGAGGGGCACGAGGTGTGTAGTTCGGCATCTGAATGTGTCGGTCGCATTATCTAGTTTCCCATTTGGCCATACTTCATTTAGTTTTTAATATAATTATATCTTGAATTTTATTTTATACAATTGTCCCGACTTAATATTTCAAAAATGTTTGATTTCATGTAAAAGTCCCAATTTGTGATTTAAAAAATCTGGTAATGCTATTTGCATTAAATATTTTCTATCATCTCTTCAATATATGAATCATTGCTTAGGTACTGATATGTGAAATTTAACTTTGGTGGCTTAAGAATAAGCTTATTTATAATGAAAACAAATGTTTTTATAATGTTTGTTTAATTAAGTTGCAGAATTTTCATTTTATTTACTACTACTTACTAACAGTAATTCTTTAGTACAGGAACTCTTAACCTTTTTGCACCCACTGACTCCTCAGATCCCCAAGTTTTACCCATGCACCCCCACTGCATTTATATATTTTCATAAGGCTTCAATATAAGAGAATAAGAGGGAAGAGAGGGGACAGACAGACATGCAGATGACTTTATTAAGGGTGAAATTGAGACTAGAGCTCATTCTTACACTTAACCCTTCTTTCATATAAGAATGGTAAGGGCTTTTTAATTAAACTCTTGATTCATGCATATACATAATTGTTTAAGGCAATTACACTTGTACATTTAATTTTCCATGGATCTCCTGGATCTATCCCATGGGTGCATTGGCATAAAAAACTTCATTATCTATAGATATCTATAAAGAAAACTGTTTGTATGTATGTGTGTGCATGTATGTTTTTATATCTCAGCAACTGCAGCACGTAGAAGCAAGAGGAAGGAATCATTTTAATCGGAAGAAAGAGTTAAGTGGTATAGTCAGGTTTTTTTACTGAGTTAATTAACCTTCTAATTTTAAAAAATATTTTCTTTTTTCATTTTCTCCATTTGAATAACATAGGGATAAGTGCAGCTTAGTCTTCATTTGAATATTAAAATTACTTAGAAACGTGGTACGAACTTGGGACTTGGATGTTTCTATGAAGGAAAGAACAAAGTTTATTTTTATCGAAGACAGAATCTGAATCCTGATAGAATTAGTGTAAAAATGCATTTAGAATAAGTTTTATGACAATACCATTTATAAGTTACCATGACAACTCCGATTGTTGCCTAATTTGAGAGTCCAATGCATTTATATGTGAAAAAGTTTAACGTAATATCATTTTTCAATTTCTGTGTGCGATTTTGCTTTGTTTAAATGGCAACCAAATATTTATTGATTTTAATTGAAATATTACTAATAAACGGTTTTTAATGATATTTTTGTGTGGTGTAGAGTTCTCCAAAGCAAGCTGTTTTAACACTATGTAACTTAAATATTTAGACATAGGTTTTCGACAAATTGTGATTGGATAAATCGTTTTATTGTTTCCAAAGTATTGTAGATATAAACAATTTTCTTGTAACAGCACTCATGGACAAGAGAATCGAGCTAATAGTCGGAGGATAATATTCACTCTGTGATTCTTAAACGTTCTCTATGTACTTTTTTGTCTTTCATTTAATTAATTAATTTCGTTTGTTCCTTTGTTAATCCATTTTCTGTTGATTATTATGTTCTTGCTGGTTTTTCGTACAGTTTTCGTTTTGAAGATATCGTCACGAAACTTCGCATAGGTATATAATATTAACCTGTGGGTAACATAGGCTATATGGCGGTAAATAATTTTGGGGGAGGGAGAGCTTAATTCAATAATTGTTTTCCCATAAGTTTACATGTAATTTATGATTTTTCACAGTGCCAGATTTTCTTCATTCATCTAAATAGATAAACGTAGATAGGTTTTCTTCATTTTTGCTTTATTGGACGGTTAAAACGGTGTACTGTATTATTCTTATGATGTATACATGTTACACATTCGAAGTTTTAGATTCTCTAAATCCGTTGAAATTGAGTGGGCACTTCTGCTAGTATTCTGAGAAAAGTGTAAATATTTCCAGTATGAATGAGATCCTAAATAAATCAGTGAGTAAGTTTTATTCTGAAAGTCGTCTTTTTATTTCAGAAATAACAATGCCAAGATAAGAGTTGATCAAGTGCTAAAAATGGTGTGCTTTTTTGTAGGTTTCTTTTACAGCATGGGTGTGCCACATCCTGACCCTAAATGGGGATCTACAGGCAATTTTACTAACATTCATTAAACTGTAAAAAATGGAATTTCTAATACATTCATGTATATATATACATATATATGGTTTTATTGTTACGCTGCATCAATTTTCAGCCATCTATGTTTATTGAACTCCCAGTAGGTGCAGGCCTGCTTTGTGCTATAATAAATCCTCTTAAAAAGAGATTGCACAAAGCGAGGTATGTGACAGTGTTATGATTTGAGCTCCCTTGATTTTTATTACATACTATTTGCCACTTTTGTATTGTCCTCTTCACTTTACAGGCATTGAAGATTCTGCACAATTCTTCTGAGTTCATGCCGTATGTCATCTTCATTGCTGCACCTGGTATGGAGCAGCTTAAGCACCTTTATGACCATGGAAGATATTCCAGCCGAAACCTTACAGTAATTGTTTTACATTTTTATGGCTTGGTATATGTACACGTTCTCCCATGGAATATCATAATATGTTTTACACCAAGTTGAGAGATCACAAAAATATCTTATACTGCAAACATATTAAGTGACTTTATAGTTACTTTCCTTTTGAGTAGATGGGTTTTAAAATTCTCAAGAATGTGTGTTAGTGAAGGGCATTCTTTAACTGTCACAAAAATTCATCTCCATTCCAAATCAGCCTGAAAATCTATTTTAAACCTGAAAAAAACATCTATGCATTACCACTTCAAAAAGAAAATGCAGAAATATCCTTGCCTATAGCTGTAGCCGTTGGAGATACATGCAGTCCTCGACTTTCGTACGTTCGACTTTCGTACAATTCGCACTTTCGTACATTATACATTCGCACCCCTAAACTGCCTTTTGTATGCTGAATTCAGACTTTCGTACGTCAGCTGACGAACAAACATTTCGAGCTATCGCATAGTCAGCCAAGCCAACACTTTTAATAAATTACCAAATGAAGCAAAATCCATAAATATAATAAAATTCAACATTGTAATGGCTTCTTGGCTGAAATCCAAATCATTCTACTCAGTTGATGAGTTTCTCGAAAGTGACCTAGCAGATTTAAATTTTTTTGAAAGAGCAAGGAACCGATCTACACATGCTTCGATGATGTTGGCGATATCCCATTTGCAGACCACAAAACAATTTGAGACATAATGACTGTGCAGTTGCTTGGCTTTCTCATGGATGACAATCTTCTCTACATACGGATTCCTAGGTACAAAAGACACTTTTGTACTCATTGAAGTATCACTTGCAACACTAGCTCTAATCGCTTCTTCACTTTCCTTATTGATCTTATTGTGGACTCGTTCACGCTAAGTAATTTATGCACAAGCCTATCTAAAACTTCAATTTTCTTCTCCAAACTCATCACTTTTTTTGCCCTTTTTCCGACTTTTTTTTCATTTCAAGCATCACTCCCTTTGGGGCCATGATTAGGCAATAATACAAAAAAGCTATGAAAATAGCAAAATGCTTTAATGAAAAAACTTGAACTTTCGTACATTATACATTGACACCCCTGAACTGCCTTTCGTACGCCAAATTCGGACTTTCGTACGTCATTGAAATGACGAACGAACATTTTGCAATGGTGCTGCCAGCCACCAGTTTCTGCCACGTTGCCATCTATGTCTGTACAGCAGTGTTTATTTGTGCAATTATTTAAATATTTTATTACATTTTGCCCTATCTCTCTATATTATAAAATCAGCTATTGTATCTTAAAGGCCCCTGCTCAAAAAACAAAGCATTTATACCATAATTAAAGATTTTATAATATTTTTTGACTCTCTGGGAACGGACTCCCCATTATAATATGTAAGTCTATTTTTTGACTTTCATACATTTGAATTTTGTACGTTTTCAGGAATGTATTATGTACGAAAGTAGAAGAGATGATAAAGCTACAGATTGTCCTATTATGCTAACATTGTGTTATTGCTATCATTTGTTTCCCTCCTTTAACTAAGAAATGATAAAATAGTAGCTTGTCTTTTCTTTTCTATATATATGAAATCGAAAAAGTATAATAGAGTAAATAGGTATTTTTAATATGAGTTTTCTAATATTTGCAAGAGTTCAGAAGTTATTATGCTTGTTATCTCTTCATTTAAAATTCTTATAATTACATAGGATTAAAGTAATAACATCCACTGATGAAATTTTAATAATGTTTTCAATATACCTGAAAGACTGCAAAAAATGTCACATTTACATATAGCACCTGGTAGATACAAAACTGCAATGCTTAGACATCATGAGTAGCTTTTGTGTCTAGCACAAGGGCAAATGCAGAGAGAAATTAACATCATCCTCACATTGTCAACAGTGGTGGTGCTAGTAATGCTGGTAAAATTATTTAGAAATAGTTGGCTAACTGAATGCTAAATATTTCAAAGTATTTTTAAAATACGAAAATTAATAAGTCTTGAGCACAGATTTTGCATTGTGGGTCAAACCTCGTGTAAAATGTACTTTTTGCCAAAAAATCCAGACTTTATTATACCCCGTGTATAACGCACACCCTTGATTTTTGTGGGGTATAAGAACAAAATTTTAGAATTATATCATCATATTAAGTATTAACTAGAGTACCATAAATAAATACATTAAAGCATTAAATTATCGCCAGTTAACAATTTTAAAACGCTTGGACTTGTCCAGAAGTACAGGCGTCTCCCGAGACTCGACCATTCGAGATTCGACCAACTCGAGAATTTAACCAGTCGAATTGACCCAGCCGATCGATCGGTCGAATTAGAAACTAGTTTACGCGAAGTAATTTTCGGGACGCCCGACCACGAGAGGTTTAGTTTCCGTCTAGACATCATTATTTCTGCTTGAGTTGTTTGAATTTGTGCTGATTCGACATTCAACAGTTCGAGATTCGACCGAGTTTTCAGGATTGCATCCATGTTGAATCTTGGGAGTCGCCTGTATTACGTTCAATAAGCTCTACATTACATCTTATTATTAGAGAGATATCATCAATAATGAAAGCGATGGAGTTGAGATGGCAGCAACTTCATACAGTAAGCTGGGCAAGCTGATGCAGCATAGAAAAACATAGCATCACTGTTGCCTATCCTTTTAAATCAGACAAAAAGGGATCTATAAATAGATAAGAGTTTTGATTTACAGTGAATTTTGGATCTCTCTTTCCTATCTCATTCTAAAACTGTTTATTAGAAGGAATAACAGGAAAATTTAACAAACAAATCTGGGAACAGAAAACGCAACAGTTAAGATTAAGTTCATACATGTCATTGTACATTGTTAATTGTACAGGCGTCCCTCCATATTCGTTCCCCTGATTTTTGTCTTTTTGCTTATTCGTCCATAACCAATTATAACCAAACCCCCATTCATTCATCCATTCACTTGCTTATTCTTCCATCGAAATAGCTGGGACCTTCGAAGAGGGACTCTCAGACGATTACTCATCAAACAATGAGACACTAAGGATGTATCGTTCTCTGCAGTATAAAATTATAACCTTACGATTAAGAAATGTAAACAGCACGTAGGATGTCTGTCTTCCTTTTGTGACTCTGGCTAACAGCAAATTAAAGCACACAGATGATTTCATAATCACGTTGAGTTTAGGAGGAGTTTTGGGAGATCTGTTTTAGTATTCGTTCAACCACTGACTCCACTGGTCTCAGTTACTCTGCCTTGCTCCGTGTTGTTGTACGTTCTTCCTTAGTTTGCAGTTCGGCATAATTTTATATTGTTGAATGCGAATTTGAGCTCTGTGTTTGTGATTAAATCAATCAATTATGTGGCAGCTGCATTTGTAGTTGCATTTACATCATGCCTCCGTAAGCTTCATAAAATGCTCTCATTGGCCGGATGTGGCTCGCGGGCTGTAGGTTACTATAGATTGTGTTTATAGTACCAATAACTCAATAAAATAAGGTGATATCAATATTTTGGTCTGTGTTTTGGGTTTTCAGGAATGACTTATGCATTTATAACATTACGTCTAAGGGAAAATAGTCCCCGATATTTGTCTTTTTGCTTATTGTCCAGTTTCTGCAGAACCAATTAAGGAGTAATATTGAGGAACGCTTGTACATACTACAATCATTAACTAAATAAAATTATTCCAATTTGCTTATTCTATGATTTTTGTTTTCGATGCGTTTTGCTGGAAATCCAACTGGCGATTTTGCAAAGACTACAGCAATCAGCTGATGAAGTAGTGAAATGTAGAATATTTGGAGAGGATGAGATTATAACTGTATAGAAGTAATTAGGCGTTCTACACGTATAATTAATACAGTGAAACCTCCCTAAGTTGACCACCTACGATACCCAGAGAATTCAGTCGCCTTGGGAAGTGGTCGCCTATACAAGAATGTTAATGAAGAGCTGTCATTGGTATTTTTAAATGGAAGTACTAAAACAAAACGGCTACTGTAGAAATTGTTTTCACCAGATCTTCAACATTTCCTGCAGTCCATTTTTGCAACCAATGTTATTAAAATCTGTCGTCTATAAAACAATTTGAACGTTTGAATTATTCCCTGGCCTAGGGGCTGTAATTTGCTGGATGTATTGGAAGGTAAAAACAATAAGCTTACATTAGACAACATTAACCCTCTCGGATGGCATGGAGCATTATCCAACATCAGTTGAACCTTTCTATTTTCTTTTTTTCATTAAACATTTCAAACCACTCGGTAAAAATCTTAGTCGTCATCCATGCCTTTTTATTTGCATACCAATGAACATCCATAGCTGCCATATTCATGTTTTTAAAACATTGTGGTCTTCTGGCAGTATTAATTACTAAAGGTTTTTCTTTATGACCTTAAGCACTTGTACAAAGCAATATAGTCAGCCTTTGTTTCGCTTTCTTAAATCCAGAACACTGAGGACCTTTCACTGCCAATGTTTTGTTCGCTAAAACATGATAGAAAAGTCCCGTTTCATCGACACTGTAAATGTCTCTCAGTTCATATTTATCAATTAACGATTGTAAATGTGAAATCCGCTCCGCCACATCTGCGTCATTCACTGTTCCACTTTCGCCACTGATTGATTTCAATAAGACGTTGTTACGATTGCAAAATTTTTCTAGCCATCCAATGCTGGCAAGAAAATTTTCGATTTTTAAATTTTTTGCAAACAATCAAGCTTCTTCCTCTAATATTGGGCCACTAACAGGTATTCCTCTAGCACGAGCACCATCAAACCAGGACCAAGTCAATTCGTTGATTTCTTGGAATGGTTGATGAGAATCACGACATACACTTCTATTTGCATTTTGCAACCACTTCTGTTTAATAAAGTCTTTGTCCTTCAATATTTTATGAATCTGCATTTTCCCACAATTGTATTTTTCTGCTAATCTCCTTTGCGACAAACCTTTTTCGGAATCTTTTATCATTTTGATACGCACTGATAAATTCAAGACTGTCATTTTTCCCATAACTTCTGCCATAGCATCCATACCAATAGCCTCTCCATTTGCGGCGCAACAGTCAAGCGAGATATAATTCCTCTGTAGACTACAGATATCTTAGTAGAAACCAATCCAACCTAACTCGATCTACAAATAAAACATAGATCCCTTAAATGTTAATTGTGACCCTAGCGACGTGATAATTTGCGGGGTCATAATGGGACAGTACCCATCTTATCGTTCTCATTTTATTGTTGCTAATATTTATTTGGGTAAACATCAATAAGTTTCTAAGGGCAACATTTACTCGTACGCATACTCGATAGTTCATTTTTCCAGAATCAGGAGGTGCTGCGGTCGTGGGTGAGCTATATCAAAGTTATCTTGCTTTTTGTACAGTTAATATAAAACATTTGGGATTAAAAAGTAGCCTACGGCCTTCCTATTTATGAAGAAAGTATCTGTTGAAAATTTGATTACTCTAGCTTTAATGGTGTGGAAATGTATAGATGCATAAATATACAAACAAACAAATTTTCATAAATATATTATAGATGATAATTTAACCTCTTTTAGATTCACTGAATATTTTTGGTCATTGCTAAGTATTTCAACGTAAATGCCATTAGTAAAGTGCCTTCTCTGTACACACAGTAAATACTCATGTGCTATAGACCAATCGCAACTTTTTTATAAAAACTTTTGCTCTTCGAATATATCGTTTATAAGTCGACTCCAGTTTTTTAGGTGTAGTAAAATGAATTTTTTAAATTCAGTATGTATTAATCCATTTAGTTCCATGTAAAGAATCTTAAAAAGTCTATTTGTTGAGTCTCTATAATTCTTTGAATATCAAATTAACTGCGTGGTGTCAAGTAGCAGTGAAGTAGTGTGATACCTCCCCCAGACGAGGTTTCTTTGTTTATATAATACAGAGTTTACATATTGCGCCTCTGTCTTGCTGTTGTTCTTTGTCCTGCTGCCATCATATTACCGAACGTTGCGTGAACGAAAATTGCTTAATAACTTGCAAAGCATCAGAGATCAACTTAGGATCACTGAATTATATAGTAATTTTATTCTTTCATATACATCGATATTTAAATATTTGATAGTTGTCAATACAGTTTAAATACAACAATAGTTTCAATTCCATCACATTTAATAACCGTAGAGCAAATAACATCATGCATTTTAACCTAACACAAATATTACTCATGTATAAGTCGACCCCTGAGTTTTTCGATAAAAATTTGGTCTTAAAAATTCGATCTATACTCAATTATATATGGATGATAAAAAATATATATAAGCCATGAAGATTAACTACTAAAAAATAGTATTAATAACAAATTTCAAATACTAAATATTAGTAAAATAATAATGCATTGTCAGTCAATACGTCGTATCTTGATAGTGAATAAAATTTTTGGCAAAGGTTTTAAGGAAAAAGTTTTCACTGAGTAAAAAGTGATCGATACAGGTAATATTAAGTTTATATGTTACTATATATCAGGGTTGGTCGGTCTATGCTAGCAAGGCAAGCACTGCTTGCCTAGTGAAACAACAACTCAATAAACTTTTTAAAATACTTCCAATAACTGCAGTTACTACTATAAAATTGATAGAAATATATTTAGCATTTTCATCATTTGAATGAATTTCTACTAACTTGATTGCGATTTGTAATATTCAATTGTTACTTAGCAGGCCTCACGAAGCATTTCAGATTTCCTTCTATGGTGGTTATATACGAGAGAGCGGGGAAAAGAGGGAAGGGTCTGTGTCAGCCCAATGGAAGGGGAGTAAGCAGGATTTGAAATGCTTCTATGTGGTGCAGAACGTGACATGAAAATACTGTGTGGTCTCCATCTATTGGGGAAATTTGGTTTTACATGTTTGAGAATAATGAGCATTGCGTAATAAAAAATTATTGGTGAAATCGTTTTCAAATTATCAAGATTTTGCAACTAAAAAACATTGTTCAAGCCGGAATACCAACAATTAGTTGAAGCTATAGAAGTAATTACATGGTTACGATATTTCCAAAGCATAATTTAATATATTTCTGTTGATTAAAATTATTGGAAACAGTGGGTGAGAAATAAATTTGTTTCAAACGAGGTGTACCGTTATTTGTTATACTCGTAGCTTACTTCCGAATGAGATACATGAATGACGAAGCGAGCCTCGCAAAGTGACCAATTAGTAACGCTCAGCTACACAAAGTAAAACTGTGCCACTGCTTGCCTTACTCAATGGGTCACTGACCGTCACTGCTATATATAACTTTGTTGAATTCGTCACTAAAAATCGTTAATTATCTAACATAGATATTGAAAGGAAAAATAGGGATTTTGGTTATTTCCCATAATTTTTTAACACTAAATTTGAATTGAATTGACAGTATAACACAAAACTTAGCCTGTCTATCTTATTGGATAAGAACTTTCAGCTAGTGCCCTAAAGGCACAATTTTCAAAATTTTTATCTCAAAACCATAAGAATCATAATAAAAAATTAATCTTCCATTTAGTTATCATGAATTTGCAATCAAAGATGCCATAAGGGAGGCATTTAAGTAATGAATGCAGTTTGCCACCTGACTGTGTTGATATGTAAGTTTTGTATGCAGTTGAGTGCTCTAATTTTTGTGAGCAGTACTACATCCCAACTTGTTGCATGATATTACCACAATGCAGCATGGATTGCAACTATTACTTTGGAAATGTGGTTTTACATTTTCAGCACTGGTGAAATTCTTTTCACTCATGGAAATCACAAGGCCACATTAACTAATTCCTTTTGTAAATGTGGTGTCTTAAATACCAAAGCATTTCATAGATTCAGAACCTTATAGCAGAGGACCCCAAACTACAGCCCATGGGCCATATCTGGCCCATGAACTGATTTCATTTATCTCATCAATTTATTTAAGATATGCTCACTTGTATGTCTGCTTGAAGGTGTTATTAGATATCAAATCTAAATTTTTTTTAATACGTGGATTCATTATATTTTTAATATTATCGTATGAGAAATTGCACAAACAAAATAATTCTCAAATCTATCTCTTTGAAATTTACCCATGGCCTGATCAGTTTGAATTTTCATATGTGACACATTCAAAGTACCAGGTAACTTGTTGTACAAATGCAAAGATTTTATCTTGAAACCATTATTATTCTTATTGAATGAGTCCTTAAGGCTAAGAACCTTCCCTGACGCATTAAAAATTAGCAAAGTAATACCAGTCTACAAAAATAAAGGGGAAAAAGAAGATATAGGCAGCTATAGACCAATTTCTCTTTTATCACAATTTTCTAAGTTATTTGAATTAGTCTTTTTCAATAGAATTATTATCTTCGTTTAAAATTTTAGGTTAATATCAGACTCACAATGAGGTTATAGAAAGGGAAGATCAACAGAATCTGCTCTTTTCCAGGCTATAAATTTCATTTTAGTTTTAATTGACAACAAAAACCAAACCTTAGGATTATTTTTTGATTTTAGTCATGCTTTTGACATGGTGAACCATCAAATCCTAGTGCATAAATGTCACAATATGAGAATCAGATGGGTAGCTTATAATTGGATAAATTACTATCTTACCAATAGATCACAGAGAGTAATTTTAAACTTAAATAATACTAAGCAGTGCTCTGATATAAAATCATGCGTAACTGGTGTCTCCCAAGGCTCCATTCTTGGGCCTATATTGTTTATAATTTTCATAAATGATCTCCCACTTATATCTAACAAATCAACAGTAAAAAGCATCATCTTTGCAGATGACACTAATTTTATCATCTCAGTGCCTGATACTAATTCACTTGAAGCAGAGGGTCAAAATATTATCTGCAATATGAACAGCTGGCACAAAACTAATAGGCTGCAATTGAATTATGATAAGAGTCAAGTGATGCACTTTTCTCAGAAAAAAACTTCAGGATACCATAAGCCTAATAGTCAATGATGTAAGAATCACACCTACTCCAAATACCAAATTCGTGGACATTCACATTAAAGAAACATTAAACTGGTCAGAACATGTAACACAACTCTCCAAAAAATTAAATTCATCATTCTACTGTATAAGATTTATTAAAGATACAGTATCTCTTGAAATCCTCAAATCTGTTTATTATAGCTATTTTTATGCAAGAACTTCATATGGTATTGTTTTCTGGGGCTCATCTCCATCATTATTGCACAAAGTGTTCCTTATTCAAAAGCGCATTGTTATGTGTATGTTGAATGCTCCTTACAGGGCTTCATGTAATCTCTTTGTACTCAATTGAATATGTTAAACATTCCAAGTTTGTACATATATAATATTCTTGTATTAGAAAATTTTTCATTAGCATGTTTATAAAAAATGATTAATTGTAAGTACACAAATATGGTACTAGAGGTCATGAAATGATACATCTAGTTCATCACAGCAGGAAGGTGACATGTAGAGGCCCCCTCGCCATGAGGACAAAATTATATAACAAATTACCTATGGAAATTAGTAATATTACCAAATTATTATTATTCAAGAAAGCGGTTAAAAAATATTTTATTCTTAAATGTTTTTATAATATCCATGAATTTCTTATCTGCAAGAGGTGACTTCTTTGTTATGTACAATTGTATGTTAACCGTATCATATTGTGATTTTATTATGACGATTCCTATACCTACAAAATGTATGGTCAACTGGGATAATAAAGATTATTATTATTATATAAAAAGGGCTACCATAGGATCAAAACCGGTACAAAGCGATTTCTGGAGAAGAAAAACCGTGACAAATCCGGAACATAACCTAACATGACCGGGACAAAATCGGGGATGGCTAGTCTTTTCTTTTTACTTTCTCCATACGTAAGTATTGTGATCACGAAAAAAATCGACTTTGAGATTTCAATGGAAATACACGTTTTGAGGACCCTAGAACACGTTTAGACTATTTTCGGAATGATGTCTGTGTATGTTATTGTGGGTGCTCTAACTCAAAAAGAACTTGCCACATCATTACCAAACTTCATATATAACACTTTGGTATGGGCACAAAGAACTGATTAGTTTTTGGACAATAATGGTTAACTGTAAGTCGAGGTTTATTCGAAACCCGATTCGGTTTTTGCGATATTTCTCCATTAAAACATCATTATTGTATATATAATTCTATACAAAAGTTACAGAGAAAATAATTTTCTACAACTTTCATTTGAAACAATTTTCCATAGCAGATATATTTTATGAATTATTTATAAATAATCGGTTTTTTCGGTTTCTGTCAAATATCTCCTCAAAAACGTCATAATTGTTCATCTTCGTACGGACCAAAGTTGTAGAGAATAATATTTCTTCCACGTTTTGTTTGTAACAAATTTTCGTAGAAAACATATTTTTTGTGTGACGGAGAACATCGAAAATAACCTGTTTACTCGCGTATTCACCCCATTTTTCCGCAGGACTGTTTTACACAAGAGGGGGTAAATGTTCGGTTATCCCTTATCGCAGCAACTTTCGACCGGGAGTTCGCGAACCAAAAGTGGTTGGCGTAAACGTTAAAGTCGTTCGCAGCTCTAAAGATAAAAATCTGATGTGGCCAACACATGACTTTCTCCATATTTGGTGTATAATTATTATTCTCCATACGAAGTAATGGGAAAGCATTGTGATCGTGAAAGAAATCGACTTCGAGGTTTCAACGTAAATACGCGTTTTGAGGTCCCTAGAACACGTTTAGACTATTTTCGGAATGATGTGTGTGTGTGTATGTGGATGGATGGATGTATGTCATTTTGGGCGCTCTAATTCAAAAAGTACTTCTTATATTAATACCAAATTTCATATGTAACACTTTAGCATTAGCACAAAGGGCTTGTGTTGACTAACTGGGACGCTGACCCCTGGACCGTCATTAACTCGGGTTAGAGGCCCATACCTCGAGGCCCATCCTCAAATCCGAGCTCAGGTGTCTTTACTCTCTCAGCAGGGGTTCACTAGCCGACCACATCTTTTGCAATAAAATTTAAACTATTTTATTTTGTTAACTTAGTGAGATTGTGACTCAAGCAACATATTCGGGTGAATGCGCTGATCAGGAGCGTCTTTTTACCGGAATTCTACGATAAATAATAACATATTTACACTCACACTCACACGAGAATAAAATACGTGAGATCGACTGTAGGACCGAGCGATATCGGAGCTCGTTTTTCCCAAGGACCATACGGGATCAAAACAGGAGAGTGATTCCCACGAGAGACGCTATTAGGTAGGTTTTGGTGTGCTGCACCCCCTGCCACCCACCAGTCTGGTGATTTGCAGGGTATCATGTAGATGTAGATGTAGATCTAATCTTGACGCCAAGGAATACCAACCTCTTAAGAGTTTTCGGAGGGTATTGTAATGAAAGCAGACATTCGCGAGACGGTGCGGAGGGTGTAACGCTTTTATCTAGTTAATCGCATTTTTCTATGATCACCAACCAACGAATAAAAAATTAAACCTAATTTTTGGCTTTTTTCTAATGAGATTTGAAATTCTACGATATGGAAATTTATTTTCATACTTTTTCCGGCATAACTGTGAAAATACCGCGTCGAAATCTCATTTTTAAGATATTTGAAAATACTAAAGAAAAGAAGCCTCGCTTCGTTTCAGCTCTGCCCAAGTTATTCAAATGGAGAAATGATATGCTCCTGAAGTCAAACCCAGAACTACTATGTACACGGCGAGCAGTTTCAAATTGAAAGTGATTCCTGAAAGTTTGATCGAAAAAGGTTGTAAAGCGGTTTCCCTTTTCTCCCATCTAACACCATATAACAACCAAGCGTTACATCCTCCGCACCGTCTCGCGAATGTCAGCTTTCATTACAATCCCGTCCGAAAACTCTTAAGAGGTTGGTATTCCTTGGCGTCAACATTAGATGTGAGCGTAAATATGTTATTATTTATCGTAGAATTCCGGTAAAAAGACGCTCCTGATCAGCGCATTCACCCGAATATGTTGCTTGAGTCACAATCGCACTAAGTTAACAACATAAAATAGTTTAAATTTTACTGCAAAAGACGTGGTCGGCTAGTGACCCCCTGCTGAGAGAGTAAAGACACCTGAGCTCGGATTTGAGGATGGGCCTCGAGGTATGGGCCTCTAACTCGAGTTAATGACGATCGAGGGGTCAGCTTCGCGGTCAGTTTAAAATGTGGTCCCAGTTAGTCGACATAAGCCGCACAAAGAACTGATTAGTGTTTTGAAAATAACGGTTAACCGGAAGTCGAGGTTTATTCGAAACCCGATTCGATTTTTGCGATATTTCTCCGTTAAAACGTCATTATTTTATATACAATTCTATACAAAGGTTATGGAGAATGTAATTTTGTACAACTTTCATTTGAAACAATTTTCCATATCGGTTATTGTTTAGGAATTATTTATAAATAATCGATTTTTTCGGTTTCTGTCAAATATCTCCTCAAAAACGTCATAATTGTTCATCTTCGTACGGACCAAAGTTGTAGAGAATAATATTTCTTCCATGTTTTGTTTGAAACAAATTTTCGCAGAACCGTCCATTTCGGAGATATTTTGCTTATTCGTAAATTTTCAGTATACAGCACCAGCACCATATAGCGGTGAACTCTGTAAACATTGAAAATATACGTAATTTACGGAAATAAGGACGACTGTATTCTTTTACGATACGAAATAATAATTTTGCCTCATAATGCTATTCATAATAATTTAAATATCTATACACCAAATATGGAGAAAGTCATTTGTTGGCCACATCAGATTTTTTACATTTTCAAAAACAAAACTTTTAACATTGGAATGTTTACCATAAAACCTTATTTAAACTTGATTTTCACTGAAATGACACCTCAGAATGTATAGATAACTTCCGATTAAAAGTATAATCTGGCCCTTCGAATAATTGGCAACTTCCAATGCGGCCCGCCGAAGGATTCGCAACCACCGATGTGGCCTGCCATGTAGAAAAGGTTGAGCACCACTCAAGGGCGTTGGCAGAAAATTTCGCGGGATGGAGGGGGGGACACAAAAATGCCTATTCCCCAGGGGAAGACGCAATTTTTTCCAACCCGAGAAAATTTTACTCAACCCGCCCCCATCTGACCACAAATCCACAGCAATGAATCACTATGAGTTATATGTATTATCACTGTATATACTGAATATCCTCTTGAAATTAACTTAAAGTATATTTTAAATGACTAATTTATTCCGCGCGTGATGATTGACCTTTCCCTTGAAACAGGTTAAAATCAGTGCTTGAAATGGAAAATGTTAAAAAACGGAACGCTTGTATTGGTATTGGAACGGAAATCTTTACGAAATGGAACGCTTGTTATAAGGGACGGTATTTCTAAATGTCCGACGAAACCGAAGGGGGGGAGGGGCAGTTGCCCCCCCCCTCCATGGAAATGTGTAAAAATCTAAATATTATATTAGATACTAGCGGAAGTGCCCGTTGAACTTCAACGGATTTAGTGAATGTAAAAGTTCGACCGTATAACATCTAAACATCGAAAGAATAAAATAATAGATAGTTGTAACCTCACGGCCGCCCCTGTGCAAGTCTCTCATTTACCGCCATTTTTAGGTGTTCTTTACAAAAACAAGAAAACGCCTTATGGTTTGATAAATTTCCGTAGCCAATAAATATGAAAGAATATACGGCATATTATAATATAATCCGCATTAATGTTAAAAATACTGTACGTGTCTGACGATATATCGGCCGCCCCCGTTGTTTGACCGCCCATGTGCATCGCAAAGTCGCTTATATTGTAACCGTCGAATAAAGCAAAAACGAAGAAAATCGGTCCATAATTAGGTATTTCGATGAATGAAGGAAAACAACTTGCACTCTGAAAAATCGAAAATTACGTGTAAACTTATGGGAAATAATTATTGAATTAAGCACCCCTTTCCTTCAAATTTTTTCTCGCCATATATCTTACGTTACTCGCAGAGTAAAATTATATACCTATGCGAAGTTTTGGGCTAAACCTTCAACAGTGTGGATTTCTATAATGGACAAAAAAACAGAATTTCACTATTATATACATAGATCATATCACTTCCGCCAAATCCAGCTTAATTTCCTGTAGAGTATAATGATTTTACTTACGAAAAGGGTAAGATTCCAGTATTCAATAGACGAAAAAATCTGATGTGGCCAACACGACTTTCTCCATATTTCGGGTATAGATATTTAAATTATTATGAATAGCATTATAAGGCAAAATTATTATTTTGTATCGTAAAAGAATACAGTCGTCCTTATTGCCGTAAATTAGGTATATTTTGAATAGCTACGTTTACAGAATTCTTACATGGTGGTGGCGCTGTATACTGGAAATTTAAGAATAAGCAAACTATCTCCAAAATGGATGGTTCTACGAAAATTTGTTTTAAACAAAACTTAGAAGAAATATTATTCTCTACAACTTTGGTCCTCACGAAGATTACCAATAACGACGTTTTTAAGAAGATATTTGACGGAAACCGAAAACACCGATTATTTATAAATAATTCCTAAACAATAACTGCTATGAAAATTGTTTGAAATGAAAGATAAAGGAAATTATATTTTCTACATTTTTTGTAATAGTCAATGTATGCAATAATGACGTATTATCGGAGAAATATCGCAAAAACCGAATCGGGTTTCGAATAAACCTCGACTTCTGGTCAACCGGTATTGTCCAAAAACTAATGTTCTTTGTGCTCATGCTAAAGTGTTATAGATGAAATTTGGTATTAATATGACAAGTACTTTTTGATTTAGAGCGCCCAGAATCACATCCATCCACACACACACACACATCATTCCGAAAATAGTCTAAACGTGTTCTAGGGACCTCAAAACGCGTATTTACGTTGAAACCTCGAAGTCGATTTCTTTCACGATCACAATGCTTTCCCATTACTTCGTATGGAGAATAATAATTATACCCCAAATATGGAGAAAGTCATGTGTTGGCCACATCAGATTTTTATCCTTAGAGCTGCGAACCACTTTAACGTTTACGCGAACCACTTTTGGTTCGCGAACTCCCGGTCGAAAGTTGCTGCGATAAGGGATAACCGAACATTTACCCCCTCTTGTGTAAAACAGTCCTGCGGAAAAATGGGGTGATTACGCGAGTAAACAGGTTATTTTCGATGTTCTCCGTCACACAAAAAATATGTTTTCTACGAAAATTTGTTACAAACAAAACGTGGAAGAAATATTATTCTCTACAACTTTGGTCCGTACGAAGATGAACAATTATGACGTTTTTGAGGAGATATTTGACAGAAACCGAAAAAACCGATTATTTATAAATAATTCATAAAATATATCTGCTATGGAAAATTGTTTCAAATGAAAGTTGTAGAAAATTATATTCTCTGTAACTTTTGTATAGAATTATATATACAATAATGATGTTTTAATGGAGAAATATCGCAAAAACCGAATCGGGTTTCGAATAAACCTCGACTTCCGTTTAACCGTTATTGTCCAAAGTGTTATATATGATATTTCGTATCATTATGACGTCCTTTTGGGTTATAGCGCCCACAATCACATACATCCACACACACAGACAGATATCATTCCGAAAACAGTCTAGACGTGTACTGTGGACCTCAGAACGTGTATTTCCGTTGAAATCTCGAAGTCGACTTTTTTCGTCATCACAATACTTGCCCTATACTACGTATGGAGAAAGTAAAAATCTGATGTGGCCAACACATGACTTTCTTCATATTTGGTGTATAGATATTTATATTATTATGATTAGCATTATAAGGCAAAATTATTATTTCGTATCGTAAAAGAATACAGTCGTCCTTTTTGCCGTAATTTATTACTTTCTCTATACATAGTATTGGGAAGTATTGTGATCAGGAAAAAAGTAGACTTCGAGATTTCAACGGAAATACAGGTTTTGAGGTCCCAAGAACACGTGTAGGATATTTTCGGAATGATGTGTGTGTGTGTATGTGGATGAACGGATGTATGTATATGATTGTGGGTGCTCTAACTCAAAAAGTACTTCTTATATTATTACCAAATTTCATATGTAACACTTTAGCATTAGCACAAAGAACTGATTAGTTTTTGGACAATAACGGTTAAACGGAAGTCGAGGTTTATTCGAAACCCGATTCGCTTTTTGCGATATTTCTCCGTTAAAACATCATTATTATATATACAATTCTATACAAAAGTTACTGAGAATTTAATTTCCTACAACTTTCATTTGAAAGAATTTTCCATAGCAGTTATTCTTTAGGAATTATTTATTAAAAATCGGATGCGGCCAACATGACTTTCTACATATTTGGGGTATAGATATTTAAATTATTACGAATAGCATTATAAGGTAAAATTATTATTTCGTATCGTAAAAGAATACAGTCATCCTTATTGCCGTAAATTACGTATATTATGAATATGTTTTCACCGCTACATGGTGGTTGTCCTGTATACTGGAAATTTACGAATAAGCAAAATATCTCCGAAATGGAAAATTTGTTTCAAACAAAACTTGGAAGAAATATTATTCTCTACAATTTTGATCCTTACGAAGATGAACAATTATGACGTTTTCGAGGAGATATTTGATGGAAACCGAAAAAACCGATTATTTATAAATAATTCCTAAAATATATCTGCTATGGAAAATTGTGTCAAATGAAAGTTGTAGGAAATTACATTCTCTGTAACTTTTGTATAGAATTGTATATATAATAATGATGTTTTAACAGAGAAATATCGCTAAAATCGAATCCGGTTTCGAATAAACCTCGAGTTCCGGTTAACTGGTAATGGTCAAAAGCTAATGAGTTCTTTGTGGTCATGCTAAGGTTTTGTATATGAAGTTTGGTAACGATATGGCAAGTACTTTTTGACTTAGTGCGCCCACAATCACATAGACGCACATCCACACACACAGACATCATTCCGAAAATAGTCTAAACGTGTTCTAGGGACCTCAAAACGTGTATTTCCGTTGAAATCTCTAAGTCGATTTTTTTCGTGATCGCAATACTTGCCCATTACTACATATGGAGAAAGTAATAATCGGTGTTTTCGGTTTCCGTCAAATATCTCCCTAAAAAACGTCGTAATTGGTCGTCTTCGTCAGGACCAATGTTGTAGAGAATAATATTTCTTCCAAGTTTTGTTTGAAACAAATTTTCGTAGAACCATCCATTTCGGAGATATTTTGCTTTTTCTTAATTTGCAGTATACAGCGCCACCACCATGTAGCGGTGAATTCTGTCAACATATTCAAAATATACGTAATTTACGGCAATAAGCTTGACTGTATTGTTTTGTGATACGAAATAATAATCCTGCATATAATGCTATTCATAATAATTTAAATATCTGTACCCAAATATGGAGAAAGTCTTGTTGGCTACATCAGATTTTTATCTCGATATCGTATGCGGTTCGATCCTATCGAATACAACTTCACACACGTTAGATTTACACACCCCTTTCGTTGGAGATTTCGTAAAGAAAACAAAACGGCATGGCTGTTACCACAATGTTTATGTTTCGCAAGAGTAAAGAAGTTTTTGCAAAAGGGTTGTCGTTATTTCGGTGTCAAAGCACTTATAGAAAGTTTTACAGGACGAGGTTTAATGCTGGAGTTTGTACGTGTGTGGTTGGTGGTGCGGTTGCCCTTTATTATGGTTATTTGTGGAAGAAAAACTTGACGGTTTATGCCCTGAAGTTGAAAAAGGTATAAATAAGACATTATAGCGTTAATACAGTATTAGAAGTGCGTTTTTTATAGAAACATGTTGTAAGTGACCTAATAAACTAGAAAGGTTTAATTCAATATTTCAATTGAATATTGATATAAGTAATGAAGAATTGTTTTTCGTATCATAATAAAGTATAAATTAATTGTTATAGGAGGAAATATCGAGGCCGGTAAAGCTCACTTCGAGGGAGCGTCGATTTATTAAGTTTGCATCGGTTGAGTATGATAATCAAGTGTATATGACACCTCAAGACTTTCTCGAGTCTGTTGTTGAAGCTGAACCAAGGGGTAAAATTTGTTTGTGAAAGTAGATTATAGAATTCAGTTCTCTTTGATATAATGCTATATTTCTCTAATCGCTGTTCATGTATATTAATTCAGCTCGTTTAAAACGCCGACAACTGACAACCAAAGAGCTGGAGTCTATAAAAAATTCGACCCCTTCTCTCAAAGAAGGAAATAGTGACATGTTCCGAGATTTACGAGATAGAGGTTCGTATAAGTTGTATGGTAAGGTATTTGGTTTCCAATAATTTCCTTGATGAACAAATAACTTAAGTTTTTCTTTTAAGAAAATGAATAATTATCTTTGTATAGAATTCTTGTGATTCCCATACACACACACCACTGGTATTGGTGACTAAGAAATTAGTTCCTGCATTAATTACTTTCAATATTTTCAGGGATTATTTCATATACAGAATACCTATTTTTGCTCTCCATCCTCACAAGTAAGTTTCTTGTATTTTAAAGAATGAATTTATTTGCTTTCTGGTGAATCTTTCTCAGGTAACTAAAATCTGGTAATTTGGTCCCCCCATTAATATAGAACCTCAGACAGGCTTTCGCATTGCATTCAACATGTTTGATACTGATGGAAATGAGAGGGTGGATAAGAATGAATTCTTAGTGGTAAGTTTATCACTCACCAACTTTTTAAAGATTTTACTGTTAATGAATTCTTTAGTATTACCAGTAAATATTGTTAATTGGTGGAAGCTTTCGCAGGTGCTTGTCATGCTGAAATTATAAATGGTTTTTCGGGTTATCCCGCGTGAATTTTCTGCGTTAAACGCCAACGTTTCCTCTCCTTTGCCGGAGACAACTTCAGGGTGATCTGGCCGGATGTCCTATTGTTGACTTTTTATATACTACGTTAGCAGAGGGGTGGGTGGTTTATAGGAAGGGTTGGTGGTGGTGTGAGGTTTGTTGTGGCATTCGTCTTATCATATTGTTCACTGTAAATGGGGTCCAAGTGTTGCTTAACGTTTAGCCACTGTCCCTGTTGAACTTCTTTCCATGATTTTTTATCTCTAATGCCTTCCATATTACTCATTTCCCATGAAGTTTTTCTTTCGCGAGAATTCTTGTTTTTTCAAATCTATTTTGTGTCCCCCGGTGGCGTGTTCTGCTACTGCTGATTTGTCTGCATGTTTGAGTTGAATGGCTCTTTTTGTGTTCTTCTATTCGTGTCTTGATCGTTCTTCCTGTTTCTCCTTTATAAACTTGTCGCGAGTCCTGCATGGTATCCTATACAACCCCTCCACCTGTAGTGGCTTCCTATGTTTAGTGGTTTTTAATGTCTTCTTAATTTGGTTGACGGGCTGAAAAATTGTCTTAATGTTATATTTCTTTAATGCGTGTTGCAATTTGTCCATTGTTCCCTTGATGTAGGGGAGATATGCCCATTTTTCTTTCTCTCTTTCTCTTCCATCTTCTCGCTTTGCTTTCAGTTTCCTCGTGATCGTCTGATTTATATGGGGTTCTTGGTATTTGTTGGCTTGTAAAATCCTTTTTAATTCTGGTTGAAGGTGGTTGGAGTCGCTTAATGTGATGGAACAATGGATCATTTTTTCCATCATGGCGTTGATTTGCCTTGGACGATGGTGGGAGTTTGCATGTAGGAACCTGTTCGTATTCATAGTTTTCCGGAACACAGTGTGTCCCAGGCTCCCGTCTTCATTCCTGATTAAAAGCACGTCTAAAAAGGGTAATTTCCCATCTTTCTCTATTGTCATAGTGAATTTGATGGTTTGGTGTCTTGTGTTTAAAAAGTCAAAAAACTCTTCCAGTTTTTGTTGTCCGTGTGTCCAAATTATAAAAGTATCGTCCACATATCTCAGCCAGAGTGCAGGTTTATCCTTGGAGTTGTCAATAGATGTTTAAAAATTTTCCATAAAAAGGTTTGCTACTGCTGGTGAGATTGGTGTTTAACACAGAAAATTCACATGGGATAACCCGAAAAAACATTTATAATTTCATCATACTAGTAAATACTTTATTTCACACTGTTGGCACTTATGTTATTTAAGCTTCACTTTTACAAATTGATTGTTTCATAAAAAGAAAGAAATTATTTTTTGGCTAAAAAAATTAGAGTATTTAATGTTGTTAATATGTGATTCATATTTCCATGAGAAATTTCAATTTATTTTTTATAACATAAAAAACTTGCATATTTTAAATGGTGTTGTAGGGTTTGAACCAGTAACCTACACCTAGAGGCATAATATCTAGGATTGTAGTGGAGTTTTATGAATTTCAACATCAGTTATCCTTTGATTTATCTTAGCAGTGTTTTTGTTAGAATTGTTTGTGGGAAACTTGTATGGTTAGTTTTCTGTAAAAACATATCTTTCATAAGAATTTTTGCAAACACAATATTTTAGTACATTACGTGAATGTAAGGTATCTGGTGGTTTTGTTAAGGACAGTCTACCTGCCATTGCTCTAATGTAAAATGCTATTATTGTTTTATAGTTCCTGTGTTACTTATAAGGATTCATATTTGCTCGGATTAAGATGCTTATTGTATTTAGATTGAATAATAGGTGGGTAAAAGATTCTTCATGCAATTTATTGCATTTTTAATATCTGCATTAAAGTAATAGCTGAAAATTGCCTTATCACCAACTAGTTTTTTTAAATGGTATATTTTATTTTAAAATTTTCCAAGGCATTTTAATGAGCATATTATGTTTTCAGGCACAGACATGGAAATCAAATTGTACACTCTCTGTAATACATTGATTTAGTAAATTATTTATTGATCTGCATGAAAGTGATCATATGAGTACATTTCAGTCTACAGGAAAACTGCCTCATGGGGCTTATGTTCTAGAACAGTGGTCTTCAACCTTTTTTGAGTCACCGCCCACTTTTACCATATGTTGTACTTTGAAATAAGTTCACCGCCCACCCAGTGGCATATTGAGGGTTTCTGGCACCCCTGGCAAAGAATAATTTTGCGCCCCCAGTAGCAAAGCGATTTACGGGAGGAGGGGGGGGGGGGTGCACCTCGACCCGACGGGTGCAAATTTGATATTTTTGCGCCCCCCGTGAACTTGGCGCCCCGGCAACTGCACCTCCCTGCCCCCCTTCACTACACCACTAAGCCCACCTACCGTATCAACTTAACAATAAAGTTTTTATTAAAATAAATGTTTAAAAAGACAAAATTTAATTATGTTTATTAATCCCAAAACTATGTTAAAATAAGCATTTGACATACATTTCAATGCGTACTTTGTGTTTGGTGCCGACAAATCAGGGAATCAATGTCTGGCTTAAAGTCTGTAAGGGTTATTCGAAGATCTCCTCTTTCTGTTATTTGTAAGCGGTTTCTTTTTTGGACAGAAGATTGTCGACTGCACTGAATCCCTTCTCGACTACATATGAAGTTGGGAAAGCTAACAAGAGCAACGATATTTTCTTCCACAAGCATGGATACAGAGAGGGCATTTTCTTGTTCTGCCAAAGTTGTACATATCCACCTTGGTTGAAATTGGCTTTACACTCATCATCATGAATTAATTCTATTATCTCCTCTTGGTATTCAATATCCACATCACACACGTGATGAATGGAGTCACCATCCAGGCATCCACTTTCAAGTCTATTACATCGTGAAAACGAGTCATCATATCAATTCTAATGACAGAAAGGTGATCTGCAAACTTGTCTATGTCTTCGGCTGTAAGATCATCTTTGATGTTGTGTAGATCCGAAAACTGGTAAAATTTTTGCAGGATGTTTTTTCTGAATAAATCCAATTTGTCAATGTATGCTGAAATAACATTTTTGCAATCAATGAGTGTCCGTGGGAAGAGAGAGTATACTTATCTCTTAATATCGCTTCTCTTTCACTTCACTGCGTTCCCCATATAATGTATCAAATATCTGAGTGAAGGTATCCCATTGGGGATTTTAAACCACTGGCCGCATTCCAGCATTTCTTTCCTAAATGGCACATACTAGTTAGGATTACCGTATTCTGATAATAAAACCCGGACAAATTTAATTTTAAACCTAAAATGTAGTATAATTTTTTAAAAATCAAGGTATCTAATTGCTTAAGTCTATAATGTTAAGATTTTTATGAGCATAACCAGAAAAAAATGGGTTTTATTTGCTAAAATCTCGGTAAATTTTAAGAAAATCCGGACGTATGATAACCCTAATTCTAGTGAGATTTTTGTTAGATGAGATTACTGAATACGGTCTCAGTGGTAATAACAGTGTTTAAAAATTTATGATTTTATATATTTGATAAAATTAAACTTAAATGCTTTGCTACTTCTGCGAGAGACTCCGACGACCCTCATGGGCCTTTCGATTTTACCGCAGCATGGATAGATTGTCGCTAGTATAGTATGATATGATACTATAGTTAAAGACAAACGAACTGTAATAGTTGTACATAAAATAGTTGTACAGAATATGTGTGCGTATCATTAGGCTTTTTTATAGAATTTTATTTTCCAGTGTAAAAATTTGAATAGCATTTGGTGAGTTCTTTATCGTCCACCTTGAAGACCACTGTTCTAGAAGAACGAAGTGTTGCTGGAATCTGGATTGGGAGGGAATCGCTTAAGCTACTGGAAGAATAAGGTCAGGTTCCAAGATCAAAAAAATAAATACTAAAAATAATATGACAAATAAAGTGGTAATTTTATGATTCTATGCAAACATTATACAGGCACTCCCCGAGTTACGTAAGCCTGACTTACATAAGCAGCACAATAAATCACTAAAACAAATTTTTGTTACGTGGAAAGTTTACGTTAGCGATTTGTGTAAGGGAGCAGGAACTACTTGCGTGTGCAGAGGAAGAATGCAAGGTGTGGGTTGTAATGCGGTGTTCTCAGTGTGTTCTACCACATTTGCTTGTCCTTGTAACATGCTTTGCTTTTGCGCAAATTAACATACGTGTTGTCCTTGCATTTGTGGCTGATAAGCATAGCAGTGAGAGTAAAAGTGCTAATGCTGCTAAGAAGCGATCTAAGAAAAATGGATATTGTGAAGAGATATGAAAATGGTCAGTCGCTTTCGTATATCTCACGTGCTGTCAGTATGGTGGTGTCGACCACAAATACCCAATACCTTAAGCAGACCAACTCGTAAAAAGGCTGTGCTCGCTTTTGTAAGAGAGTAATGAAGAGGCGAATTGAGATTACGCTGTGATTATTATAACAGAGTAAGAGGAAATGCCAGTAAAAAATCATTATGATGGTAGATTGATCTTATAACAGTTTTCTTATAGTAATATAATGGTTGAGAAATGCAAGCAAAAATCAATGTCAAATCGAGTTATTGAATCTAAGCACCCTATACTGTACTGTATACTATCCATAGTAATTTCGAGTTATGTAACAGGTGCTGGAACATATTCCTTGCATAACTTGGGGAGTGCTTGTATATGGTATGGAAGTTTACTCAGGCCTTGGGAGAGGAATGGTAAGGGTGTCTAGCTTCCAATGCTAGTTCATAGGTTCAAATCCTGCCGAGAACATGGTTGTATGTGTTTGTCATTGTTATCAATGTTGTAGAAGGCTTTAAAGTGCTTTTTATGAGCCAAATAAAAATAATTACATTTAAGATTAAATAATGAGATAGCACTCACTTCTTTACTTAACAGATATTTGTATGAAATCTTCCAACAGAATGAGATCTCATATAGTTCAAGTTTTGAAGAAATCATGACAGTTAACACTTAAGAGTGCCAAGGAGCGGTATCGCGCTCCTTGCAACTCTCGCATAAAGTACCAGGAGCAAGATAGCGCTCCTGCTGCAGGGTCTCGTATATATACTGATTGTACACATATTTCTGCTAGATGGCATCTAACATCTGTCTGTGTATTACAAGGGGAGTGTCTAGTTTCGGACGCCGCCGATATTTCTTCTCTCCTATGCTATGTTGTTATTTTATGCGTTTTTAAAATTTACGTATTTTTCTAAACCCATAGTAATTAAAATGGTGTCAACTTCAAGGGAAGTGTTTAGCAATGATGACGATATAGTGGATTATATTAATAGTCTTGGCAATGATGAAGATTATGTAAATCCTGCTGATGAAATTTAAACTCCCACACCAAATTATGAATGTCATTTCGTAGTTTCAGATGACGAAAGTGACAATAGTGACATTATTTTCCCTTGTAAACAACTTGTTGCAGTTATAAGTGAAAGTTTCAATAGTGAAAGTGTTGTTGACATTGAGGAAAGTGGTAATGACATGGATAATAGTGAACATATTTCTGTATGTAAGGAAATTCAAGCAGACCATGACACGATTCCAGACAATTTCTTCACCAGTATTGCTCTGGCGAAGTACCTGTTTCTAAATTCAACACATATAACTGGAACAATAAGGTGCAACAGAAAGGGACTTCCAAATGATTTAAAACAAAATTTATGTAGGTGATGTAAAATATTTCCGAGATAACGAGATTCTTGTTTGTGGTTATAGAGAAAAAAAAATCCAGTGTTGCTTGTCTCAACTCTAGAAATTGCAGAGAACAAAACAAGAACAAAGAGGCGAAATATGATGGAAAGGGAAATAACAAAGCCAGCTATTGTCCACAATTATAATAAATTCATGGGAGATGTAGATGCATCAGATATGATGCTCTACACCTACCTTGATGACCGACAAACACTGAAATATTGGAAGAAGGTAGTTTTTATTATCTTTGCCAGGATAGTGTTAAATGCCTATATTATTTACAAGGAAAATACCTCGGGTAATAGAATGTTACGTCTCCAGTTCACTTCTTTTATAGAAGCAATAGAGGAAGAATGGCTACAAGAAAAGAACAAAGGACCTGTTGCACCCGTGCCAACTGCACCAGTGGAGGATGCTCTATTAGTAAAATTGCCAGGATGTGATCTGAGAAGATATGTTGTTTGCAGCAATAAAGATGGAGGAAAAACAAAATGATCAAATACTGTATGTGCTAAGTGCAGAAAAGGGCTGAATGGATTGTGTCTAGGAAAGCACAAATGTTAGGTGCTAGACTATTATTTCAAGTGTATATAATTTGTATGTATGTTAGCGTTGTATAAAACATGTTTTCTCAGAAACTATCCATTAGAAGAGAGTGAATTCTTTTGTGTAGCCAAAAAACATATTGGGACTTCAAAAAATACTTTACGTGAGTAAAGTAGAAATTTTTCTACCATTTCAACTCTCAAACTTAAATTTTATTTTTTTAAAAGTTGATTTTATTGTTAAATTCTTCTTTTTCTTCAAGTAAGATGATATATAATCTTTCATCGTAATTTTTGTATAGGAAGAAAAAGATACTGAATGTTCTATAAAAATTTCAATACAATACCTTGAAAATTGAGTGAGATATAATTATTTTTCTACAATGGTGTAAATTCGACAAAAATTCCCTGGCATTTTTGGCATAGATACCAGAAAATTGACTAGCACTCAAAGGGTTAATGCCTCAATAATGTGTAGCTAATTTGATGGCTGGAAAATCTTTAGGAAATTCACAAGGTTCACATGACATCTATGATGTCTCATTATTACCACTCATTGATATTTATTGGGAGTACAATATAAATTACTACAGATGTACCAAGTATGGATTTTGGCTGAATGCCGAATGGCTGCATATTAAAGTCAACATTCAGCCGAAGCTGTGGCCCAATAATACTGTCACAGCATTCATTTTTAAATTACCAAAATAAACCTGAAAAATTATAAATTAATCTTATTATTTATTTCGACCTCTAATGACTAACGTTAATTTTGACATATTGCTATCACTGGAAAACTAAGCAGAGACTGTTGTAGATATTTTGTCTCGTAATGATAATGTGATGTTTAGTTTCCCAGATGATATGTCCAGTCTTTATGTCCACTGCCTTTATGTCCACTCTTTTTTGTCCACAGCCCTTATGTCCACTGCCGTAATGTCCACAGTCTTTACATCCACCGTAATATATGTCCACAGTCTTTACATCCACCGTAATATATGTCCACAGTCTTTATGCCCACTGCCTTTATGTCCACTTTTGCATATGTCCACTGTTTTCTTTGTCCACCTTTGCATATATCCACAGCGACTTTATTTCTAAGTATGAAAAATATGAAGGGAAAACCTGAAAATAGAGGAGAGTTTGAAGGAGAGGGAGGGAAAAGGGGGGCAGTAGAAATCCAAAGAATTATGAATATGAAGGGAAAAATTGGAAATGTAGGGGGAGTAGAAGCAGGGGGAGGGAAAAAGGGGGGAAGAAGGAATCCGAAGGAAACACAGTGGACATTGGTATCGATCAACTAGGAATTTTATAACAATTATATATATGAAGCGACAAATTGAAAATGGAGGGGGTTGAAGGAGGGGGAGGGAAAAGGGGGTGCAGAAGAAATCTGAAGGAAACACAGTGGACATTGGTAAAATAAAATTGGTAAATAAAATTCCTAGTCGATCGATACCATTGTCCACTGTTTCTCCTTCGGATTCCTTCCTCCCCTTTTTTTCCCTCCCCCTTCTTCTACCCTCCCTCCATTTTCAATTTTTCGCTACATATTCGTAATTGTTATAAAATTCCTAGTCGATCAATACCAATATCCACTGTTTCCTTCGGATTTCTTCAGCTCCCCCTTTTCCCTCCCCCTCCTTCTACCTCCCCTCCATTTTCATTTTTTTGCTTCATATTCTTGTTTTAACCCTTTAAGGTTACTGGTACAATAGTGTACCACTTTTTAAAATTTCTTTGGTTAGTAATATAATATGATCTTTAGCATTTATAAATGAAAATAAAGTGATTTTCATTCCTTGACTTCTTGCCCTATAAAGGGTTAAAATTCCTAGTCGATTGATACCAATGTCCACTGTGTTTCCTTCAGATTTCTTCTGTCCCCTCCTTTTTCCTCCCCTCCTTCTACCTCCTCCATTTTCAATTTGTCGCTTCATATATAAAATTTTATAAAATTCCTAGTCGATCGATACCATTGTCCACTGTGTTTCCTTCAGATTCCTTCCTCCCCCCTGTTTTCCCTACCCCTGCTTCTACTCTCCCTTCATTTCCAATTTTTCCCTTCATATTCATAATTCTTTGGATTTCTACTGCCCCCCTTTTCCCTCCCTCTCCTTCAAACTCTCCTCTATTTTCAGGTTTTCCCTTCATATTTTTCATACTTAGAAATAAAGTCGCTGTGGATATATGCAAAGGTGGACAAAGAAAACAGTGGACAAAAAGGCTGTGGACATATAGCAGTGGACATAAAGGCAGTGGACCATAAGACTGTGGACATATATTTCGGTGGACATAAAGACTGTGGACATATCATCTGTTGATCAATGTTTATTTTTCGTATTAATTTTCAGTAAAGGAGTGTTCCTGATAAAGACATATCTGATTTCATTTCATCCTAAATGGTTGACAGAGGTAAAGATAAGAGATCCTTTTTTTCCTCGAAATTTTCGATACATGAATTCCGAGTCAAAAAATAACCAGGGTAGTCCCATGTTATACTGTGAGACATGCAGCTGTGGTCTCAAGATAAGGCCCTACTGACAAAGAGCTGAAAACATTTAAAAGTTTTCTCATTACTATTAAGAAAGTAAGGATTCTGGAAAATTAAGAGAAAACTTCTGCCTTGATCTGATTAACTTGCCATCTGGCTGCAACAAATATGATTCTCTTAAGGTTTCCAATTAACTCATCATCTGGCTGCAGCATCTGTGATTCTATTAAGGTTGCTAATCAACTATGGTCCAATTAAAATTGCGAATTAACTCATCTTATGCATAATTGAAATGCACCGTTTTTTTCCCATACGGACACCCATCCAAGTACTATCCCAGGCCTATGATGCTTAACCTCAGCGATTGAGACAAGAACTGATGTCTCCATCGTGTTATGGCCATTGCCAAAGATGAGTCTGTTTCTTAAACATATTATTACTAATGTAGTAATGTAATGTAGGGGTAATAACTAAGACCTGCATTGAGCAAAGTGTGCATCTGAGGCTATTTAAACTTCTTCCCTCTTACCACCAACAACCCAACCCAACCAGTACCTGTTCAACATCACTGCTCCCTACATTGCTGTATACTAGATCTTTCGGTATTGCTATGCTTTTGATTTTATCTTATTAGATGCAACTATATAAGCATTTTACATTAATATAAGTCTATAATTTTTTATTAGTTGCGAACTCAACCCTCTGGATTGGGTTAGGAGCTGGTGCACATCACCTCCCTTTTTCATATAAAAGAAGAATTGGCTGAGTTACATATGAGTAAGCTAAATGCAGTGATTTTGAACGGGATCATATTCAACTTGCAACCTGAGGTCCAGTCACAAATTATAACTAAGAGCAGCTTAAGGTTTAGCATTAAAGTAATGCTTTTTTTAACATTGAAATTCACCGCATTGTGAGAGTAGTAAGGGACTGCAGTTACTTAACCCCTTACCTTATCGTCTATCATATATGATACAAAGTGAAAATATACTACTGACAATTTCTTCTGAATTGTGATACAATGAAAGACATTTTTTCTAATGCGTTACATTTTGAGAGTCATTGGATACTATAATCATTGTATATTAATTAAGTAACTAGCTGGCCTGATCAACACTTCATATCTATAAAGTGGAGCAGGAGGTCCAACTACAGAGGCATAGAGTGAAAACCTTTTATTATGCCTCTTGTCTGTCAAGGTTAACAGAGAGAATAAAAAAGGAAAGAGATAGGCAGTTATAAAGTGAAAGGCATGGTGATCCTTGGAAGGAGAGAGGGAGTAAGAAGAGGGAAGAAAGATGAGAGGAGATTTTGATATTTGGACTTCTAACGTATCCTCCATATTTTGTACCTCCTGCTTTGGTGTGTGCCAGTTCCATTTCTGCAAAAACATTTCAAAATAAAAAGGGACTTTATTAATAAGCCCTTTTATTAACATGTTTACAGTCTATCTTTCATTATTCATTATTTTTTAAATTAACATGTTTATTACATTGTATATACACTTATTGTATGTACCGTTTTTCTGTATCAGTGGTCCACCTTAGTCCCTTTTTCTCATAAATTTAAGATATTAACATTCGTGCAGATTTCTAGGAAGGTAACTGTGCAAATGTTGAGAGCCTACTATACTTTCAGTTTAGGCTCTTATGGTGCAGACTTGCGTAATCCATATTTTGGTTTTGTATTTCTTAGGTTTTTGGTACAGTGAAGATTGTATAATATCTTGAAATGAGAAGTAATGTGTATAGAATATAGATCATGCTGGTGAAGCTTAGTTTTTAATGGCTTTTAAAACTCTTTGTGAGGCACTTATGACCTTATAAGAGGGGTGGTTAGTATGTCTGGCTCCCGATGCCGAAGTTTAATTTGATAGGAAAGTATTTTGTAATATTCCAGTCAAAAGAAAGTATTTTTAGTGTTTGGATGTTAAAATTTGTGAAATTTGACCTCTTAAAAGTGACCTCTTTAATTAGATCCGCAGATTGATGGCTGGAAAGTTGGGCAACATTAGGCCTGAACTGAATGAAGGCACGATGAAGAAGAGGACTGTGAGTTATTCACTTCATATTGCAGTGGAAGTGTGATCCTCACCAAACTGATAACATTTTAACGTATTACCATTTTTATATGTTTGAGCTAACACCTTTGATGCATATACATATCCAAGTTTTATTAATGGATTAATTAATTAACTGAAGTGCTCAATTTCTCACCTTTACAAACCGCTATTATTCCTTGCAAATTTTAAATTACATGTCTGTTGAATATTCACTAATTATTTAGTAAAATTTATAGTTTTATTCTGTTGCTGATCTGATTAAATTTCCCACTAATAAGATTATAAATGTGAGGCCTGTTTGAAATTTCTCTTTTTTGTCCTGTGATCTTTTGTTGATATATTAAACCTTGTAGAAAAATGTATTCTTTTTTCAGTTTATACATGGTGATGGGAAGTAGCATTTTTGAAAGTTGGTATAAGAATTTTAAAGATGTCTGGAATAAGGAAAGAGTTTAATCTCTTTACAGTTTAAGTTTGTGTGAATCTTTCATTATTACTTTCTCCATACGTAGTATGGGAAAGTATTGTGATCCCAAAAAAAAACGACTTCGAGATTTCAACAGAAATACACGTTTTGAGGTCCCTAGAACACATTTAGACTATTTTCGGAATGATGTCTGTGTGTGTGTGTGATTGTGGGTGCTCTAACTCAAAAAGAAGTTGCCACATCGTTACCAAACTTCATATATAACGCTTTGGTATGGGCACAAAGAACTGATTAGTTTTTGGACAATAATGGTTAACTGTAAGTCGAGGTTTATTCGAAACCCGATTCGGTTTTTGCAATATTTCTCCGTTAAAACATCATTATTGTATATACAATTCTATACAAAAGTTACAGAGAATGTAATTTCCTACAACTTTCATTTGAAATAATTTTCCATAGCAGATATATATAAGGAATTATTTATAAATAATCGGTTTTTTCGGTTTCCGTCAAATATCTCCTTAAAAACGTCGTAATTGGTCGTTTTCGTGAGGACCAAAGTTGTAGAGAATAATATTTCTTCCAAGTTTTGTTTGAAACAAATTTTCCATTTCGGAGATATTTTGCTTATTCGTAAATTTCCAGTATACAGGACAACCACCATGTAGTGGTGAATTCTGAAAACATATTTATAATATACGTAATTTACGGCAATAAGGATGACTGTATTCTTTTACGATATGAAATAATAATTTTACCTTATAATGATATAATAATTTAAATATCTATACCCCAAATACGGAGAAAGTCATGTGTTGCCCACATCAGATTTTCTGAGTTTTCTATTAAGAATGAACAGTATGTTGATAAAATGGATAAATAGCGAAACGGCATTTTAAATACAATAATTTCCAGTATCTGAATCATCATTTTAAGGGTTTATTTATGACATCCTATTACCAATATATAATTTTAATTGCATAATTTTGTAGATAAACCGCTTTAACTGCATATTTCAAATAAATACCTGGTTTGAAACAATCTCAGTCGGTGAAAACATCATTTTATTGAATTTTAACATTGGAGTAAAAACATTCTAAAATTTTCTTTTGTGCCAGCTTTAAACATAGCAGCTTTTATTTTCAGCATGATTTATGGAAAATTGTACACTCTTAAATTGCTTTTAAGTGCCATGGATTGTCTTAGAGATTGTTTCCCTCCTTTGGCACCATTTCCTCTGTCTGCCTGCTCTTTACATGCAGTTCTTATCCTCTGTCTGTTGTTTGACACCCTCTTTGCTTTATGGTTGGAGAAAAACAGCAGCCACTGACATACTAGTCTTGATGAATTCTTCAATTTAATTTTTGAGGGAATAGTGATCACTTTTAAAACTACAAACTAGCATTTCAAATTTGAAGACTTACCTAATTGTCTCTGTAATATTTTGTAATTAAACATCCTGTAAAGCATTTCCTCTTTCCTACAGCCATACTTCTTGTGTCATTCTTTCTCTCCTTCTGACCAATCTCCTTGTCTCTCTTCCACTCCATCTTTCCACGTTTCTCTCATTGCTTGCTCACCTCTACTTAGACTGACTTCAATGAATTTGTTACTGTAGGAACTTGAATTTAATTTTATAAAAGTCCACGTAGCACCAGTTATGGGTTGACAACTTAAATGAATCAAAAGTCTTCAGTGATGAGAAATTCAAATACAATGATGAAATTGTGTTGGAATGTAAGCTGGCATCTAGTTTATTAGCATTTATTTCATTAATAATTTAAGTTCACAATTCATCTTAATTGAGTGGATCTAAGTCATCTGTTAATGATTTTAGAATGAAATACAGTTTACTCTTTATGAACTGGCGAAGGATAAAGATGCAAAGTTGATGCTAAACACAATAGGAAATATTTAATTAAAAAAATAAAATTAGGCCTGAAAATACAGGTTTCACAGATAATTTGAGGCCAGTTGATGAGCATGAGTATTCTATATTTGTATTTTACAATACATATGTCAATTTGTGTCAACTAGTTTTTTCCATTTTCTCTTTGTGCTCCTGGCTTTTTTTGGTTTTAAGGTCTGCCCTCTTACAAGTCCTTGAATTATCATTCACCACTAGTGTAAGAGCCTCAATGCTTTGGTTTATTGAATTCCTCTTAATTTCTTGTGGCTGAAAAACTGCTGTTGCCAGTTTTATGTCCATATGTTGATAGTTCTGGCTCCAGTGGTGCTCCAACGTGTAGAAACATGCTAATAACTTTTAATTTCATTTTGTGTAGGATATTTAGGATTTTGCTGAAGTTATCTTATGATCTCTGATCCTCTTTATGAAGTGTTATCTTTAATGCAAGCTCTGCAGTGTATTTGAAACTGAAATTACTAGTGTCACAACCCTATAATTTTTTTATTGTTCAGATATTTTGTGAAGTTGAAGTTTAAAATTTCAACTCATCTTTTTTAATTCCATGTAATATTTTCACTTCGCTTGGAATTGGTTTTATTTTAAATTCAGAAACATTTATTAGATAAGTGAGATTTTTTTGTTTCAGAATGCATCTTAAAGCCAGGTAAAGATAATATACTTGAAAAATATATTATTAATTTTGCTCTATTTTCCATTTTTACTAATTATTTTTCTTTTTATTAATTTTAATTTGGAAGCATCTACCTGGCATTATGTAAAACTGTTTCAGTAAATAACGCATGCACATAATCTACATTGAAGGCAATTGTTTGTGTGTATGCCTGACGTAAGGAGAGGTATTGGCTTTATGTACAGAGATTCAATTATGTGAAGTGCTAAAAATAAAATTGTGTACTGTGACATAATTTTTAATTATTTCCTTGCAGTTCATTTGGACTTGAACATTATCTCAATTTCTGCATAAAAAAATTAATTGTTAAATTCATCAATTGGTATTAATTTATGGAGGTGATATCCCATTAATGTACTTCGTGAGCAATTTATTGGTGGTATTAATATAGGTTTAAGTTGAATATGATGTTGATTACTAGATATTTCAATATTTTGTTTAATGCTACTGAAGGGGAATGAGCATTTAGAAACACTGGAAACTGATTATCTGCTACACTTAAATAATGCAAGTATTTCTTTTGTGCCCTTCCTGATATACCTCCTAAAACTCACTCAGGACTTTTAAGAAAGCTTACTTATAAGTATGACATTGTTATTATCATTGAAGACTATTAAATCATTCATCTTGTGATCAACATATTACACCATACTGTGCAAGTTAAAGTTGGCCTAATATGTTTGGGGTGGGTGGGAGTGGAATGTTGAAATGGCATGCATTCAGTTTTATTTAAGGTTTGCTGTGAGCCAACCTATAGTGGGATTAATTGGTGACATTGATGGGATCATTTTTATTGTGGCTGTTTCCCTGTATAAATACAGTCATTTGTTGCTTAAATAAGCATACTTTCATCTTGTCGCTCATAGATAGGGACAAAGTTAAATTAGTCACATGTAAAGGCAACTGCTCTGACTGTAATCCATTTTCTAAGGTCAAATTGAATTGTAGAATTATATCTCATAAAGCCATAAATATTTTAATAAGCCTCCTGCTTTTATACTAAAAACTGTAGTATATCAAAGATGCACTGTTTGTGAATGCAGACATTTAACCATTTTTTTGTAGAGTAGAATAACTTTATGTGGAATATATACCTTCATTTTTCTTAGTTAGATATTAAATTAATCTCATAAATATAAATTTCAAAATACCTTTTTATTTCACTCATTTTGATTGATGTGGAATTATTTTTTATATATTTGGTCAAGTTATGTAACAACATAGTTTTAAAGAGTTAACTATTCAGTTTTATTGGTCAGAAGTATGTGGCCCTTAGTGCTAGTATGAGTTTTTAGTGTTCTAATTTCACATCTGTTTTACATACAAAATTCAATAAGATGGAAATCAGTTGTAATATTTGATAGTGTTGGTATAGGTATCAGTTGTTCTTTGTTGGACACTTTGAGTGTGTTTTGTAAATTTTGGCTCTTAATTAGAAGTCAAAATAATGGTTTTCCATTTATGCAATTTTTCACTATTCTTAAATCAATTGCATATGATGTCAGATGGAAAAGATATTCAGCCATGCTTGGAGGGACAAAAGAGGACTAGCGAAAACAAAGACTGAAGGAGAGGGGGAGGAGAAAGAGGGTGCTAATAGTGGAGGAAATGCCAAGGAAGGTGGTGCCAAGGAGAGTAGTGCTGAGGGTGAGGTGGTGCAGGAGTATGTGGATGATGATCAAGGTCTTCAGCGCAGACACCATGTAGACACCACTTTGCTAGTCCATTTTTTTGGCAAGAAAGGCAGAGAAGAACTTCGATTTGAAGGGTTTCGTAGGTAATAGTTGCTATCATTATAAAATTTGAAATATGAGAAGGATAAAAATTCTGAATTTGACTGGGATTCGAACCCAATTTTCCCACTTGCTGGGTATGTGCATTTACTAACTCAGCTACCAAGCCAGTCTTAACTCTCCATTCTGGAATGGATGCACAGCAAGTGAGAGAACTGGGTTCGATTCCTGGTGAAGTTCAGAATTTTTCTCCTGAAATTTCTGTTAATCTTTATGCACTCATGCATAACAACTCCATTCTTTAGCATTTCATATTGTTATTGTTACAAGAAACGATGATAATGAACATATTGGAAACTAACAAATTTGTGATTTATGTAGGTTTATGGAGAATCTTCAAACTGAAGTTCTTGAATTGGAGTTCCATGAATTTTCTAAAGGGCAAGATACAATAACAGAGGTAGATTTTGCCCGAATTCTGCTTCGTTACACTTATCTAGATATGGATGAGTAAGTATTACTCCTATTAATGATTCATTATTTCATTGTTTATATGAACCATTAGTTATAAATGTAAATGTGATATACCTAAATGAAACAGGCATTTCTTAAAAATGGATTGATCAAAACTAAATCTATCCTGCTAGCTTTTTTAGCCTTGAACTGTTTATTTTAAAGCAAGCAGTATGTAGGAGTATCCAGATGTCTTTTATCAGTTTTCAACTAACTTTAATACCTATATTCCAATTAAATTTTATGCTCATTAGTTTAATTTTTGATCAAATGCATCTGCAGATTTAGTTAAATTTGCTTAAATTTTTTGAAAATGTTTGTCGAAATTCAAAATTTTCTATTGTCTCTTCTCTACCCAAAGGTATGATCGGTATTTGGAACGCTTGCTAGATCGGATTCGAGAGGAGCGTGGAATTTCATTTGAAGAATTCAGGGTTTTTTGTCAGTTTCTGAACAATCTGGATGATTTTTCTATTGCAATGAGAATGTACACATTGGCTGATAACCCTATTTCACAAGGTTTGTGGTCTAATTAAATGATACTTGGCTTATCACTTGATATCAGAAGTCTCATACTTATCAGTAATACAGTGAATTGTTCAGAGCTAGAAAGTTAATTTTCTATATAAGAATTTGAGGTTTTAATGGCTGCTGAATGTTTATATTGGCATGTCAAAGAAAATTTTGCCATCAATTTTAATTTTTTTGAAATATTATCAGCATAACATTATAGAGGTTAGTATAATTTAGCATTCTAATCTTTTTGTGTTTCTGGATTTTAATTTAATTTTACATTGTGAGCAGAGGAGTTTGAACGTGCTGTACGCATATGCACTGGGAAGAATCTGTCAAAACATCTTGTACGTACTGTGTTCCAAATCTTTGATGAAGATGGGGATGGTCGTTTGTCTCATCGTGAGTTCATCGCCATTATGAAAGACCGTCTTCACAGGGGGTTTAAGGTGTGTGTGTGTGCCATTTCATTTGAAAGATTTGAAATGAAAAATTACAATTTATGGCATTGATGTTTACGTATTTGTTGCCTAGTTAATTTTAATCAAATAAAATCATTTATCTGACAAAATGGAAATGCAGCTTTATACAAATTATATTTGTTATAAAAGATTTTACGACAGTTAAATTTTTATTGCCTCCTCAGTAACGTATTCTCTTTCCTTACCAACTTGATATTCTTTTCTTCTTACAGTCATATGCCAAAAATGAAGGGTGGGAAGCTTTTAAGAGCTGTGTGAAGCAGGAAATGAAGTCTTTTGTATGAGGTGCATATCTATTGCTATAAGCTATAGTTAAATGTTTTGTTAAGAGCTTGTAAAATTTTATGGCTGTGTTTTGTTAATGTTTGTTATCTAATGGTGTCACATTTTCTCATTACTTGGATATTATTCTGTTTTGTAAATGCATACCTTTTCCCAGTAAGAGTTTTTATTTTGGAAAGTTGAATTACATTTTCGATTTTTAAAGTGCTCATATCTTAGTTCCTATGGTAAGAGAACATTACTAATTGCTTGATAAGGAAAATGTGTTATAATTATTTGTTGGTGGTGCTTATATTTTTTAAACAACAAATTAATGCTCTATGTGTGTGTGTGTATATATATATATATATATATATATATATATATATATATATATATATATATATATGTATGTATAGATAATTTTTTATAACTTTATAATTATTTATATCTATGTTGGGAAACCTTTTCAAGCTCATTTATTTTTTTATGTACATTTACTTGCATCATTATTTGTAGAAAATTTTATTTTTTTTAAATGGATTGTTTTAAATATATTTTTCTTCTAAACAATCCTAGTCAGTTCAAGATAATCTTGTTTGAGATTTTCAGGTTCTTCCTTTGAAACGCAACAAAATAAATTTATTAAGGCCTAAGTTGATACATTGATTGCCCCTTATGGGTGCACACATTTTTACTTCCTTCTAATTTCTGAATCAGTCCATTTTTCATTATGTACTTGGGCTTGATTAAGATGTCTTTTGTAACAGTGCCATTGAAATTGTTTTTCAATTTATTTTTAGGTGCCTCATTATAAATATCTTAATAATAATTAAGTAGGGGACTGTAATTTGATTAGAAACCATGCACCTGATTTCATTCTTGTAGATATTCATTATGTGCTGGAGCAGGGATCTCAAACTCATGGTCTGTGTGGCGGTTTTATGTGGCCCAATAAGTTAGATTATACTCCATGGCTCAAATCCAAATGTATTTCTTATAAAATATTTCATGTGAATGTTTATAAATAATTTAAGAAATTTAAGAAGTGTATTGATTTTAAAATATACCCGGAGTATTGGTCATTCCCATTTATATAAACCCTACACAGTTGTGGATGCTGCCAGCATGTTTCTTTGGTTTCTGAAGGACCAAACCCTTGATACCAAATGTATTATTTTTATAATGAATGGGTCTAACGAGCAACATAGGATTGGGTAAATTTCTCACCTTTTAGAAAGGTAGAGTGAATGTCAAAAGAAAATGAAACAACGTGAGGACTTGGAAAGTTTGAAATGTAGCTCGTGACTTTGGTACATTGCCTCAGTGCAGCCTGTGCACTTAGTGAAGGGCCTTCATGCAACCCGCTTACCAGTATGAGTTTAAGACCCCTGCACTAGAGGTTTTCAACCTGTGGTCTATGAAACATATATTTGATTCACATTAGCTATTTAAAAATAGAGTTGAAAGCTAAGTGATTAAAAAGGGGATATTGTACCAGTGGTACAGAGAGGTTACAAGATGTGATCTGGCAGGTGATCCATGAATGCAGTAATATTGAAAAACACTAGACCAGTGGTTCTCAAACTTTCAACTGCCATGGCCACATTGAATGTTATGTGGCCCCCTTTGAATTGAAAATAGTAAAAATAATAAACAATACAATTTCCTTTATTTTATATAACTGTTAATAATTTTTATCACATTGTATTTCCTAAAATTTCCTGATGAAATTTTATTATTCGGGAATATTTTATATTTTGGTATTTCACCTAACCTCTAAAATAATTTTGCAGCACCCTGGGGACCATGGCCCACAGTTTGAGAAACACTGCACTAGACAATCCCTTTTTTATAGTGATTGCCATTTGGATTTGATATTTTTTAAAATTAAAGATAAAAGTTCATTTTATGAATTAAAATGCAGTAAGGAAGTGTTTGTATTTCCTTTATTAGTGAATAAATTAGTTAGAAAATTATTTCAGATAACAATAAGTAAGTAAAAGTTTTTTTTAGCAATTCTTTATACTGCACTATTTCTGAATTGGTAATTTTGGAAGCGGTTCAAAAACCTTTCAAATGCGTAAACATTGGCACATTTTATTTTCTATCTATCTAATGGTTAATGATTTCTGCATAGTCTGTTGCTCTATAAAAAAGTTGTACAAATGGGAATTGAAGATTAGACGATAACACATTTTGAGTAAGCTGTGTTTAGCCATTTGTTAATTGGATCTAAAATGAACTTATTATGTGAATATACCTGAATATGAAATTATAAATAAAATTATATATTGGTCCATTAAAAGATTATGAAATAATCAATGGGCTATTTAAGTTTTGACTTTGGGAGTTAGTTTACTTAATATTTCATTGAATATCTATCTGTGAAAGAATTTTTCCTCTGCCATGGATATAAGATGTAAGGAGTGAAATGTTAATATTAGGCTAATGTACATTGGTGGATAAACTAATTTAATAAAACTAATTCTCTTTTCACTGTAGAAAACGATCGTTAATAAATATTCATCTTCTTTTGCTTGAGATATTTTTCGGCTGCATTTCCTAAAAATATTTGTTAAAATCATATTTTTTTATAATAATGCTCATAAATGTAATATCCCCCCTTGTAAATAATTGTATCATCATTATTTTTCTCCATTTCTAATCTTCACGTTATTTTAATTTCCCATTAAGATTTATGAATGAATGTAAATATCTAATTGGTTTATAACAAGTGAATTGAAGTATTATTTCAAATATTGAAGGATATGTAAGTTTTCATTTTACTCACAATTTTCATTAGTTTTCCTATCTTTCATACAGGGCATGCATGAGCATACAAAATCTTAACATTAATTTGTTTTGTCATGATATAAGTATATATATAATAGATGTTTGTTAATCAAAAACATAAGTTGTTGCTATATTTATCAACCTAATATTGCAATTAGAGTTTGTGTTGGGAGTTATGTTTTGTCTTATTGGCTTTGTTAATTATTTTAAAATATTGTCGTTTTGCTTTGTTTAATACTTATCAAAGCTCCTCGTATACTTTTGTAGAACAGTTTCTTTTATCACTATTGTAAACCAAAATTTGACTCTTGACTTTTAAATGTGGCTAAATGTAATTAATATATTTTAGTGAGTTTGGTTTAACGGCAGTAAATAAATTGTAGTGCTTTGTTACATACTTAAAGAAATAGTAATTCATGCAATGTTGATTCAATATTATAGTTGATTTTTCAGATTATTCCTATTGAAGCTAGTCACAATTATTCAATGTTGCTATTATAAATATTGGTAATGTTTGTAAATTGTTTTTGAACAGAACCTATTATTGTTGAACTGTTACATCATTTGTTTTACTTACCTTTTGTTTTGATTAGTAAAATTTATTGTCTGTTAACTTTCTTGTTGATCTTTTATTTAAGTGGCCTGTGAGTGTTAAACCACTATCCTTAACACACTTGAATATAAAATGAGGAGACTACGGTGATTGGAATGATATAAAGAAAAACTCCTAAACCGTAAAATGGACCAGAGAAGTACTCACTCAGTAAAAAGGAGAGAAAAAGATAGCAAGCTTCTCTAGAAATATACAGCTAGTTATGGATTTCGAGACTTAGCTCTCATCTGCAGTAGCTAAGTCATATGAGTTGTCTGTGTCTTGTGTGTTTATACATTCCGGGTAAAAGTGAAAGGATGAAGGGGGTGTGGGGAAAGGACTGACTGTTAACGTATAGGAGGGTGAGTGGGGAATGGGTTCTCGGTCGTTATTCATAACTGTGTCTCTGTATTTGTTTATAAACATGCTCTCATAAGCTTCTAGTTTCCAGTCTGTTTGTATTGATATGAATGGGGTGATTGTTTTCGTATGTGTATTGCGAAGCTAGACCTGTTAAACCTATTGTGTCTGTAGTGTGCAAGGTGTTATTTGAACCTTGTTTCTAGCTTTCGTTTCATTTGACCTATTTATATTTTCTCACAGTTTGTGCAAGCGATTATGTATATGCAGGATTTTTGTAGGGTTGGGATTGCGTATTTTGGATTTTGTTGTAAGTTGGAGAGTTTGTTTTTGTTAACAAGTACAGGCGACTCCCGAGTTTCAACCATTCGAGATTTGACAAATTCGAGATTTCGACACAGCCGATCAAATTGGGAACCACTTTACGCGGAGTAATTGGTTCCGACCAACCACGTGAGGTTTAGTTTTAGTGTAGACATAGTTATATCTGCTGTAATTGTTTGAATTTGTGCTGATTTCACTTTTTTCTGTTAATGTTTTATTTAAATTTATTTATTTTATTGATTTGTTTATAAATTTATCACTTGACATTGCATCTAAAAGGAAATGTAATAGTGATAATGTAAGTGAATCAATTAAAAGAGTGCATAAGACTCATAGTTATGAATTGAAATTAGAAATTTTAAAGTGTGTTGAGAAAGGTGAAAGCAAGCTGAAATCGCACGATCGTTGGGAATGTGTCGTTCAACTATTAGCACTTATGTGAAACAGAAGGAGAAAATTCTAGATGATGTGATAAATTCACGTAATTTGATAACAACAATAAACAGTCCTAATAACTTTTATATTAATTACGCTGCGATAAATAGTTGTATGTATAGATAGATGTATGCAGGTATGTTATCCAGCTTGCGCAAGTCTGCAGAACATATTGCATACATCTATCTTTGAAGTTCGAAACAAAAATTTATTTTTTCCTTTTTAGTGCAAAGAATAAGTTATACATTTAAAATATTTATTATATAATTTATTCATTATTTAATATTGTTGTATTAACATATTAGTTATGTTATTTTATCTTTATAGAACGTGAGGGGAGACTTTTTCCCGAGATGCGGGAATGTATCTCCCGATTATAACATGCAAGTATATGGAAAAACGGCGTTTGACGTTCAACAATTCGAGATTCGACCACATTTTCAGGAATGCATCCTCGTCGAAACTCGGGAGTCGCCTGTACTGTTTTAAAGGTCTGTTTTGAGAATATTTTTGATAAGCCGTTTGTGATGCCTGGGACGAAGGGGATATTTATGTATGAGGGTCGTTCGGAAAATAAGGGCCGGTCGGCCATTAAAAAAAATGTAACAACTCAAAAAAAAATTTATTAGAGCCAAAACTTAACTATTACGTTAGTTTACTTTTCTACGTAGTCACCCCCAGAATTGAGGCACTTATCATAGTGGGGCACCAGCTTCTGTATCCCCTCGTCATAGAAGGTCGCCGCCAGTGAGCCCAATCAGTTCTCCACCGTTGATTTGAGCTCGTCATTGTCCGCGAGGACAGGAAGTTTTTGAGGTGAAGAAACAAATGATAGTCGCTGGGGGCCAGGTCTGGGCTGTAGGGTGGGTGGTCGAACAGCTCCCACTTGAATTGTTCGATCAGCTGGACGGTGCGCACAGCAGTGTGGGGTCTCGCGTTTTCGTGCAACAGCACAACACCGGAAGTCAGTAGGCCATGCCGTCTGTTTTGAATGGCCCGCCTTAATTTTCTCAAGGTCTCACAGTACACTCCGACGTGATTGTTGTTCCTCGAGTCATGAATTCCACCAGCAAAATGCCTTTCCTGTCCCAAAAAACCATGGTCATGAGCTTCCTGGCAGAAAATGTTTGCTTGAATTTTCTCGGTTTTGGCGAACCACTATGCATCCACTGCATGGACTGTTTCTTGGTTTCAGCATTCATGTAGGAGATCCAGGTTTCGTCATCAGTAACGATGTGATCCAGGAATTTGTCACCATCAACTGCGTACCGCCCCAGAAACGTTAAAGCTGAGGTCATGCGCTGGTTTTTGTGCACATCAGTCAGCATTTTGGACACCCATCTTGCACAAACTTTGTGATACTGCAGTCTCTCTGTCACAATTTCATACAGTACCGTACGTGAAATTTGTGGAAAACACGTTGCCAATTCAGAAATTGTGAATCACCAATTTTCATGAATTTTGTTGTTCACTTTGTCAACAAGCTCGTCATTCACAACGGACGGACGACCACTGCGCTCCTCGTCATGCGTGTTTGTTCGGCCATCTTTGAACTGCCTAACCCACTGCCGCACTTTCCCCTCACTCATTACACTTGGCCCGTAAACTTCACATAACTGACCGCATTAAGATTTTTTGCATTCAAAAACCGTATCACGGCGTGAACTTCGCAACTGGTGGGATTATCGATTATTTTACTCATCGTAAATCAATACAGCGCAGCAATAAACATCAACAGGTGATTGACACAGTGGCGTCTGGTTTCACAATGAACCACTTAAAGTCACAATGCATGCACAAACCCGATCGCATTGGTCCTGCAGCTGGCATGTGCAACCGGCCCTTACTTCCCGAACGACCCTCGTATTTCTGTGTTTTGGTGGGTGTATTTGTGAAGGTGGTGTGTTTTTTAATGTGGAGACTGTGCTTACGTTTGCATAAGATATTTTCAATAATTTGAGGGTCGTATCCATTGATTTTAGCGCAATTTTTGATATGTTTTAGTTCTTTGAGGAAATTAACTTTAGAAAGAGGAACTTGTAAGAGTCTGTGTACCATGGAATGGAATGGTGCTACTTTATGTGAGATGTGATGATTAGAATCACAGAGGGAATATATGTGTCCATGTGTATGGGCCTGTGGTAAATCGCGAACTTGATTTTGTTGTTGTCTCTTTTCACCAGGAGGTCTAGGAATGGTCGTGTACATATTTTGTTTTCCCTCTTCATGTGTAAAGTTGTTGGAAGCATCGATTGTTTAGTTGTTGTACAAAATCTGTTGTTATTTTTGGAGGTATCGAAAATATCATCTGCTTATCTTAGCCATAAACGAGGGAAGTAGGTGAAGGTATTTTTGCATTGTTTCTGAAAGTTAACCATGAATAGGTTGGCTAAGAAAGGTGAAAGGGAGTTACTCATGGTTGTGCCGTGATTTTGTTGGTAGAACTTGTTGTTAATTTGAAAATTCAATAAATGGTAGGCACTAAGTACCTCTCTCCCTTTTGGTATTGGAAGGGCAATACTTACATGTGTTGCAGTCTGCAAGATGGTGGTGTTCTGAGAAGATGAAAATGCAGAACGTAAAAATGTCTGCTGAGCTATAGTCATTCTGCTTATATTTTTAGTGGTCTTTTCAAAATAATTTGCTTATGTGTTTGGTTTCTCCGTCTGTCTAACGAGGGGAGAGCCACTTATTGGAATCTCAGATTTTGATGAAACTTGGTAAATGGATAGTAGTCGAGACGAGATTTATGAATCACCCCCCTTTTCGGCGTAAACAGTTAATAGTTTAGCCAGAAAATGAACTTTTTACTTTAGGGTTCCTTTAAGCCAATTATGGGCACCCCATAACTCACAGAAGACGTAGTGTAGTGCTACTCATAGGGTTTTGAATCCAGAGCTCGACATTTCCTTTTCACCTACCCGATTTTATTTTTTCTTGTCTTTAACTTTACGAAAACTTCACACCAAATCATTTTCTCTCGATATTTTGCGTTTGAACAAATCTGCAAATTTATTCCGATTACCACTAGCTTCACCTTCACTTCCTAAAAATTACTGTTTTGTATTGCTGCTCATGTGTCGCATGGACGAACAGTTGAAAAGGTTTCGTTTGGAACAATTGTCGTCGCCAGAGAAAGTTTTGCCATCTTCATTGGTAATGGCTAAAAACTTTTCGAAAGATATTTATACACATGAGCGTCAATACAATACATAGTAATTTTTAGGAAGTAAAAAGTTCATTTTCTGGCTAAACTATTAACCGTGTATGCCCAAAAGGGGGTGATTTGTAAATTTCATCTCGACTACTATCCATTTACCAAGTTTCATCAAAATCGGAGATTCCAATAAGTGACCCTCCCCTTGTAAGATAAAATTATTTTATTCTTTATAGAATCAGAAAAGCCTCATCACTGCTGCTACAGTCATCACCATTGGTATTTTCTCATGAATCTTCACTTTCCTCTTATAGTCAATCGTTGTTGCCATATGCTCGATTATTAATTCCTCATTTTTTTAATGAATTCAAAATTGTCTTGTGGTTCACTGACTAACTGGAATTTTTCACTTACAAGTACTTGAAATCAAGGGTCATTTCACTTGTCCCATTGAAACCTTAACTGGATTTGGATCTACAGTCTATTTGGTTAACTCTTCCTGCATGAATGGCTTGAATTGCTTGTTAACAGAAACATCTGGAGACTGTCATTACTAGATAAACCTTCAGGAATCTATGTAGGCTGCATCTTCTGATACAGTTAAGCAGTTGGTGAGTGTTCTTTTATTAATTTCATTTTTAAACTTTTTATGGAATTTAGTTAATTTTCTGTTATGTTACTGATGTCTGTATGTAAAAATAGAAACTAAAATTATCCTCATGTAATAATGTCTTATCAAGTGAATGTTGTGGATGCAAGTTACTTCGCAAGGCTTTTCAGGAATCCCCCTCTAACTTGTATACAAATTTTCTGTCCCTTTCGTCACAGACAGCAAAGATTTCAGTGATTTCTTAGATGACATCTGTCCCATTTGATGAAGTTTTTTATCAGTCTTCACCAGTACAGTTACCGAGATATTTAAATCAAACCTCTTTGCGATATTTTTCTAGACATGCAGATTCTAAAGTAAGTATCCCATATCTGTATTCTCAAATGCGACACTAACTTATGTATCAAGTCAAAAGATCACTTAAGAGCTCGAAGCTTATAACTTCATTTCTCGAACCACTGGAAAACACATCTGACCCAACATCAACAAAACATAATTCCTCAAATAATGATGAAAATGTCTTAACTGCAACAGCTGATATTGCAAAGCAAGAACCTGAACACAATAACAGTAATCAAGAAAGAGATGGGCCACAGCCAACTGTGACGTCCATGGCAGATGCAGCAGAAGGTCATGTGTTTGATTCAAATGTTCAACAGCTACATGTAGATCTAGATCTTGCACAGCAAGGACAAGAACTTATGAGTACTGCTACAGGCATGACGGTATTTGACATTGTACTTATTGATAAGAACAATTCTATCCAAATGCAATAATTTCTTAAAATTAATTGTTTTGAAATTCCAAGTAATATTCTACGAGATGCTGATAATCATGCATTTCCTACTCGTCTGCTGACATAAATTCTTCATAACAGAGCGACCTGCAAAAGAGACTGGTTATGCTGGAGTATGGAAAAACAATCTCTGTACTGTGCACCATTTCATTTTCACCAAAAGTACTGCAAATATATCGATTTTCTCTGACATTGCAGGTTGGAGCATCAGCAGAGGTTGGAGGAAGTTGAAAGACCGAATACTATAACATGAATGTTCAATATCACATAAACAAACCTGTTGCATGGAGATCAGCCAGTAGAGCAGCATTAGCTGAACATACAATTGACAATTTGCTCTTGACTGAACTTACTACAGAAACTAGTAATTGGAAGAAACTTCTTGAGAACACCTAAGATGTCATCTTTTTACTCTCTGAGTGGGGGTTGGCTTTTTTTTGGTTCAAATGAACGTGTTGGTGACACCAAATGGAAATTTTCTAGGCATTGTAGAGCTCCTCAGTAAATATGACACACTTTTAGCAGTGCATGTTCAACAGGTTTGCGAATTGCAAGAGAATGTGCAAAAGTGCATGCAAGTACATTCTCTCTCTGCACAAATACAAAATGAATTTATTGAGATATGTAGGTCATTCGTAAAAACAATAATTCTTTATGAGACTCAAAATGCTAAATACTTTTAAATCATTGTTGATGCAACTTCAGGTTTTTCTCACAAGGAACAGACTACTATTGTTATTTGATATGTTAAGATTGTGAACAGCTCAGTGTTTTCAGTTGAAGAATGGTTTATCTTATTTGATAATTTTACGGGCAAAACTGGAAAAGAAATTGCTGCTGGAGTACTTGAAATTCTGGAAATTTAAAGTTAGATTTTCAAGTCTGCATTGGCCAAGTTTATGACAATGGATTGAATATGGCAGGGAAGTACAAGGGTGTACAAGCAGTTCTGCTTGAACTTAATCCAAATTGTATTTTCTCCAGCTGTGGAAACCACACTCTAAACCTCGTGGGTGTTGATTGCATGGAATCATGCAAGGAGGCAGTTACATACTTTTGGAACTGTTCAACAAATGTACAATCTCTTCAGTACCAGTCCATGAAGGTGAGAAATTCTGAAGAAACATCTTACTATTTCACTGCATGGTATGTCTGCACGAATTGATGCTGTGAAACCAGCTGCACAGCATTTGAGCCAAGTGATAAAGGCTTGAATGAGCTTGAATCTCTCAATCTCAATGGATAAACTTGAGACAAGGGCGGATCCAGAAACTTCTCAAGGGAGGGGGGCAATCGCCCCTCCACCTATCGCATCCAACCCTGCCAACTGCCCTATATTTTGAAAATCCCTACCCCTAACAGAATCCTTCTTTCCCTTGCTCTAACAGACCTAATCTGTGGTGTATAATTGAGGATTTTTGCACGGAATGAATTTAACACTAGAACCCCGGAACTTTTCCTCTGCGGTTAACCCCAGGAGCCGTCATTTGGACCGTTCATTATTATTTTGCGTAATTTTTATTTATTACTTTGTTAACTTAGTTAAGAGGTTACTATGGTTGGTGAGTGCCATGAGGCATGAAGTACTCATTTCAGGTTGCCGGAATTCAGGGGAAAACTATACTTTTCCTTAAAATTTGTGGTTTTTGTGGGTGTGTGACAGTTTTATCCACATACATCTGTATATTAGATATTTTCTTATATTTTGCAACTCAAGAGGGTATTTCAAACCTTTTTTGGCTCTTATTTTGTTGAAATAAAATGCCTGAGTAATGACGTGCCGGTCTCAGTGGATAGCAAATAGGTACGGTTTCATCAGTGACATCACATGTTCCGGAACAGACGCACCCTGCGATCACTGTTCATCTTTCCCCAAGTATGGCAAACCATTGCTAAAGTATTTGGAATCTACATCTCCCAGAAGCCAATATTTGATTCAAAATTTATCTGGCTTATTTGCCATGTATTGAGTGAAGGGACAACGACATCTCATAGGATACAGTTGCTCGTCAACTGTGAGATTCACCCCAGGTACGTAGCAGGAATGACAGTTGTCAATGAATTTATTCCAAATGGTTGAGGCCAATGCAAATCTATCTGTATTCAACCTTTCTGATCTGGTTTCTCTTAGGACGAAGCAAAGAAATCTCATGATTTCCACAAAAGTGTCTCGAGACATTGTCTCAGAATAGATCGGTGCACCCCACTTTTTCGACCAAAGCTCTGCAAGTTCAAGAGATCTGCCTCCCAATGCACCGTGTAAGTAAATCACAGCGATGAAAGCATCAAGCTTCTGTAATGAAATAGTCCACGTATCGTCGTGGAGCTGCCTTCGTGCTTCTGTCTCCATGCAGTGCTTGATATGGCGGAGCATCGGCTCATCGACGAAAAGCCTCCAAGAACTGGCAAGGCTTTCATCACTCACGTGTCTTTTAGGGAAAGGTGTTGGGCCTGGCTTATCTTTCAAGATATTATGATGGGCCCTCCTAATGATATTTTGCCCAGGATCTACCACTTCCCATTCCGTAAGACCATCTTTTCCTAGAATTTTTGTACCTGGAGCAAGTTTCTCGGTTTCTCGATGCCCGTGCCTTCCCTGCGCTACTTGAGTCACCCGTGTCTGTCCAGACGCTGTTGCAGCATCCCCATATCTAGAGGCCACCTGAAATATGGCTTCACTATAACTAAATAGTAAATATTTCTGGCGCCGCATTACTAACAGTAACTGAAAAAATTGTGGGGCTTCTCAGCTAACACTAACTTCAAAACTGCATAATAACAATGGAGTGGTCAAAATGACTGCTTTTGGGGTTCTAAGTAGTAGCTCTCACACACGTTAAACGAATGATGTCACAGCTACAACATATGTATCGTATACTTAAGATAAAGTTAGGAAAAGTCAAGAGGTATCATAGTTATACTCCGCAAACAATGGGCTAAAAAAATCGAAAAGCGGTCAAAATGACCACCTCCGGGGTTCTAATGTTAAGAAAGTGCCCAGTGGAGTGCAATGGGGTTATCCAAGGATAACTTGGATCTGCCACTGGCTTGAGATGAACTTCAGGCTATTCAAAAGTATATATCCAAATTTCAGTTCATTCTAATGTCATCTTTCTGGATGAAGCTACTTTCAGTGATTCACCAAACTAATCTTTTAATTGGGGCATGCAATGCTACACTTGCCGGGCGCACCTACCTGGGGTGCAGTGGGTGCAATGCACCCGGGCACCAACTTGCCGGGGCGCCTTCTCATCAGGGTATTTGTATCTATATATTATTGGAATTCGACTTGGGAATGTTTCCTACTTTGTCCGAGTGCAAAGGGAAAGTTGGAGATTCTAAAATGACACAAAATCTTCCATGCAAAATTTTTCCAATCCCTTGCGATATGTGGTCGAATGACTCAGGATCGCTAGAACACACATCAGTGATGACCGAAAATGGGTTCACCGTAGGAGTCGCCAAGAGGTGGGGGTGCTACTCTGTTAATTGCTATCCCGACCCTAGCGAAGAGCTCCAGCTGAGGCGGCAATCCTTTCGTGAAGTACCTTTACCACAAAGCCTTTTCCTGGAAGAATACCAGGTGCCTACTCTTTTTCTCCCACTTACCGAGTCTTGGAAATTCCAAATCTGTTTTAAATCGGTTTTGTATAGCTTTTCCAAAAACTAGCTTTCCTTACTCCTTCACGATCTCCCACCTACGTTAATGTTCATATTCATTTCTAAATAGTACCAAATTCAAATACCAAAACAATTTCTCCAAATAATGAGAGAATTATTGACTTCTACTTCTTCATTGGATTATAAAATATCTTAAAATAAAAATACGAAGTCGGGACTTTGATGTAGGAATGCGTAAATAATTGAAGTTTTGTTTCCTTATTGTCAGAATAAATATTGAATCTAATTTGGCTTATAAATGGACAAAAATATAGGAATTTTTGATTGATCATTAAGGTAACGGGACAGAGTATTGAATTATAATCATATGTGTGGAGAGTTTTATAATTTTCCTTCAAGCAGATATTAAATGATGTTTATATTAATAATTATGCAACTAATTTCTTCAATCAATTCGTTATGGGATACATCGACAGAAATACAGCAGCTTGTCTCCACCCTCTATCGATGAAAAAAGTCGTATATGATCATAGCAAGAAATATCACTAGTAGGGGGGCGCCACAGAGATATCTTGCACCCGGGCACGAAACACCCTAGGTGCGGCCCTGTACACTTGATGTTTAGATGAGTAACATTAATAGTCTTATCAGTGATATTCAACAGATTTATGAGCGATGGAATGTGATAGCAGCTGAATCTAAATTAGTAGCACAATATTGGCATTTTCCTTAAGTCGCATCTTACATACTGAATCTTATACTCAGCAGTACTATAAAGTCAATGTCTTCTTCATCATCATTGATAATTCAATGGGGTCTTAAACGTCGATTTGAGTCCCTTTATCAAATTTGTAATTTTTTGGATTTCTTTGGCAGTTCAACGAACTAATCGATGAAGATATAAATTCAGCAGCTGAACAATTTTTGAAAAAAATACAAAAAAGAAATATTCACAGATCTCAGTGAAGAGGCCTTCCCCAAATGTATATATTCTACAAATTTTAAACTGAATTGTAAGCCTAAGGAATTGCATCAGGAAATACTGGAACTTGGACTCTCTGAAGTGTTTTTTAATATAACAACTGCACTGAGAATTTTTATAAGTTCGCCTGCATCAGTGGCTTCAGGCGAATGCACATTTAACATGTTTAAACAGGTAAGAAAACTATTACCATTCAACAAAGGGACAAGAACACAATAATGGACTCGTCATGCTAAACGTTAATTGTGATCAGCACTGTATTTATACATAGGCAACTGCCTACGGCACCAAATTGTGAAAGACCCCAAAATATGAACGGCACCAAATTATGAAAGGTGCCAAATTATGAAAGATGCAAAATATCTATGTTTTCTTTAAATAGTAAACAAATTTTTAATTATATCGCCACATTTAAGAATACACTAGCGTAATGTCCATCAATAATTATGAGATTCTTCAAAAAAATACAAACTTTAAATTTCATATTTTACATTATATTAAAGTTTGTACTAAGGCAAAAATCCACAGAATAAGCCTTTCATATAAGTAATTTTCTTATTCGATGGCAGTTCAATATATCATTTTTACTTTCTCATACGAAGTATCGAGAAAGTATGGTTTTCGCTAAAAAATTCAACCTCGAGATTTTTACGGAAATATAATTTTAGGTGTCGCTGAATCTGAAAAAGTGGTTTTCGCAATGCCGTCTGTCTGTCTGTCTGTTACTGGCTCTGGAGCCTAGATGGTAGAGCGAAAATGAATGAAATCTCGTACTTAGGCATTTTATCATACTGAGCACAGTATACATAGAAATGGTTGACATTGATCAATAATTAAGAGTAGTTTATTCTACGCATTTTTAACAACAATCCGATTTTCTCAAAAACGGCTCTAACGATTTTGATCAAATTTCGTACAGTTACTTGAGTTTACGTCTTCAATAATACTGTATAGTTCATATTTCTCAAACAATGAATATAAGGCTAGTTTATTCTAGGCAACATTAACAATAACTCGATTTTCTCACAAACGGCTCTAACGAATTTGATCAAATTTCGTACAGTTACTTGAGCTTAAGTCTTCAATAATACTGTATAGTTCATATTTATCAAAACTTGAATATAAGGCTAGTTTATTCTAGGCAAGTTTAACAACAATTCGATTTTCTCAAAAACGGCTCTAACGTTTTTGATCAAATTTCGTAAAGTTACTTAAGTATACATCTACAATAATACTACGTATTTAATTTTTCTCAATGAATTAATATAAGGCTAGTTTATTCTTGGGCAACTTGAACAAAAATTGGATTTCCTAAAACAGGCTCATACGATTTTCATTTTCTAAAGATAAGTAAACGATGCATTAGTACCCATATATCAGAAAGTTTGTACAATGTATGTTGTACCGATTTTTTCTGTGTGGAATAAGCAGGATTGTGACCAGGGCTGGGGCAAACTTCTTTTGGATGGACCCCTATGTACATTTCCATATTGACCATTCCCTCTGGAAGCTATACTATTATTTTTTTTCTTGTATTTATGGACGTATATAATTTGTAATTAAATACCTTCGTAAACTCATTTCGAAATGCCCTCGCCATCCAATCCATACATTTCAGCTTATACAAGAGCAAGGGAAAGGAAAATTTTGTATTTGGTAAAACTTGGATATACTTTCCTTACCAATGTTTAATTTTCTTTGTGTAAAAAAATAGCAGACAATTTTCTTATATTTATTTATTTCATTTTATTAAAAACAAATAATTGCTTGTGCCTTTTTTCAGTAAATACTTCAGTAATGTCTGTAAAGTCAAGTTGATGAAGTATATCAGCTTCAGCACTCATTATAGTAAGATTATTTAGACTAATCTGAGCCATAGTTGTCCGTTGCAAATTTGTAATCAGTCCCATTCTTGAAATAGATCATTCACCACAAGAATTGGTGATAAATGTTTAAAAGTGGATAGCAGATTTTATAAATGAATTTGGATGTTTTTGCTCATGTGTTTACAAAATTTTGTTCCATTTGGTGATTCTGATCACCATGCACCACTTACAAACAACACCGAGAGTTACTGATGTGTGGTAAACGTCGTTGCTTCGCGCACAAGGTGATTCATTTAACTGATAATGTAGAACACCCTTTGGGATGGAAAATTCCCACTAATGGCCCTTCCTGTCGATATAATTCATATTTTATCATGGCTCGCATTATGTTGGAACAATGAAAGAGGGTAATAAGTCTGCTACGGTAGTTCAGTGGTAGAATATCCGCATGGGAAGTGGAAGACTCAGGTTCGAATTCCCGGTCATAGCAGATTTTTTTCATCTGTTTCCACATTTCCCATAATGTTTCACGTTTTTAATTTTCTTCGCGACGTGGATTTTGCCATACCTTTTTTGTTGGGTTCAGTGCTTGTTTTTCTCAAGAAGGAAATTTTTTATGATGGCTTCTATTGAAATGTCATTGGTACACTTGAGCATCGTCTTTTTTTAATCAGTCTATTTCAATATAGGCATCGATATTAACTCGTCTTCCGGATAATCTCATTTCTACGTCCGCGACTCATGGTCATGGTGATGTGAGGTTGAATGTCTTGAAACTGGTAACTTCTGCTAATAAGGAGACCTTTGACCTGATGGCGGGCGTAAATGACCATCAGTGCTTCCTACAGATTAAGAGAGCCTCAACCAAGGGCGGATCTAGAAACTTCCCAGGGGGGGGGGCAATTATTGACTAGTTTTCCATGGGGGTGAGGAATATTTTTAATTTGTACACTAAATCCTTGTCAAAATTATTTTCTATTAATAAACCATGGCACACGATAGGATAGTATGATAATTATCACAGTGAAGCCTTTTGGGGAAAACCTGCAGCATGACTACCCTCTCGGCTTCCCCTTTTGCTAACCCTAAAGAATATCAAGGGGAGGGGGCAACCGCCCCCCCTCCCCCTCCCTGGGATCAACCACTGGCCTCGACTGATGCATCTGTATGGAAAATTATATCGAAAAGTTCTGAGGAAGTATAATGGATATTACACGAATATACATGGCGATAAATCGCCGAAACTTCTACCGTTGTAATCTAATGAACATGTTACTTAACTTTGCATATTCGCTATTATAATTAAGTGAAGGTGATTATGTGTGAAATTAGTCTTTCGAGTGAAAGTAATTGTAGTTCTCGACAGAGTTGCATCAGACATCGTGTAAGTCAGTGGTTCTCAACCTTTTGCCTCTTGCATCCCACCTACCACATTTTCAAGAAACACTGATCCCACTATGGTATAAAGAAAAACCTCACTTTTTATAATAAATGTATTTCTACATTTATAAGCATATAAGTAGTACATCAATAATTTGTAGACACGAAGGAGAAGGTCGAAATAAAGAAGATTTACTTGGTTAATCCACAAAAAATTATTTTATTTATTTATTTTTAACAATTTTTGTGGAAGTACCAAGTAAATCTTTTTTACTTCGACAATATGAAGAAATTCCATCAAGTTACGCCGGAGACTGTTAACTATATCAAAGAGAAAGTGCCAGAAAGTCTAACCGATTGGGATGCCAAAATGTCTTCAGCCAGCTCTGGTCCCACCTAGACGACTTTCAAGTCCTACCAATGTGATGCGTCCCACCGTTTGAGAAATACTGGTGTAAGTGACATCCAGAGTGCCACAGAAAAATGTAATTGGGCCGCTGTCGTTCTTGATATATATATATATGATTTAGCAGATAATGTAAAGAGTAAGGTCAGACTCTTCGCGGATGACACCCTTGTGTATAGAAAAATCAATTCAGGAAAACTCCAGGTGAAAATGGACCTTCAGGCTATTACGAAGTGGTGTTAGCATTGACAAATTGACTTGAATATAGAGAAATGCGCCGCAATGAACTATACACGTTCCAGGAATTTCATCCATTTATGTTAGTCGTAGACCCCCGCCAAACGCTTCTGGTTGCTTGCAGGGTATTAATGTAAATCTAATGCAAACGAAGCATCAAAATGTGATATGGGTATGGCGGCTGAGTTTCTGAAGTGTTTTGCTCTAGCTAAATTCGTTTGTAAGAAACTGCCGGCGTGAGGCGTGTGCAGTCGGTTCCCCCGAACAGGGCCTTGCGCTTTTTTAGGGGTCCCACACAAGGCTCAATTCTCATGTATTGAGATTTGTACAATTTTCTTATTACATATTAATACATTGCGAAACAACAAACAGAGTCCACCACCACGGGAGGAGGGAGGCAATACAAGTGGAAAAATAGAAGAATGCCATAGACACTTTTGTGAGAAAGTTCACTCCTCTCCGCCAGAATGATACAGCGCCTGCAAACAACACAGAGGAGCATGGAGAGATGTCTGTTAGGGATCACCCGCAGAGACCGCAAGAGGAACGACTGGGTAAGAAAGAAGATGGGAGTCTGTGACATGATTAGAAGAGTGAAGGTGCTAAAATGGCAGTGGGTGGGCCATATTGCTAGACAAAATGACCAGCGTTGGATGCCCAGTGTCATCGAATGGATCCCAAGAAACATCAAGAGACCGAAAAGAAGACCAAAAGACAGATGGGACAGAGAGCTTGTTAAGTTCTTGGGGCAAACTTGGAGGAGGGAGGCAGTTGACAGGGAAAACTGGAAAAGTCTTTTGCCTCCACTCCCAGTTTCCTCCCCTCAGTCGGTTGAGGCTCTGCCGCTCAACCGAGTGCCCACATGATAGCAGGAGTGTGGCGCTATGCCCCGAAGTGGTTGCGCAGTAGAATTGGGCGCGCAGCTGACTTGTAAAGCGGCAGGAAACTCAAACAGTCGGCAGCGGCACGCGCCGCCCGCGTTCTCAATTCAAAGTACGCGCCAGGACGTGACGTCAAAATACAGACACCTAATTTTCTCGTAAACGGATGGGCTTAGCGCAAAACAGATACGAGCATCTTCGATCTAGTTACTCTCTGCTTTTGCGCTATTATTTTGTCGCAATAATTTTTAAACACCCTGTATATATATATTTTTTTTTTTTGTGTGTATACACACAATATATATAAAACATAAATAGGCCCCGCTCCCGCTCAATATCCAACTAGGCCCCGCAAATAATCACGTCCTGGTAAGAAAATGCAAAACAGAAGAAGGTGTTTTCTTACATAGGTTAAAATCGAGTGTCATCCATTAATACAATCTAAGGTCTTAAATTCCAATATTTCGCTGTAAACTTCTTTTGGAGCAGAGTAAAGTTATAAGCTATCAGACGGACTTTGCGAAGCATACTAGAAATCGATGGCCAAAATCGAACTGCTCATTCCTTTAATTCAAATCATTTGGGAAGAAATTGAAATAAAAATAACGGAAAATCGATTGAATGGCCGCGTAAACGCTCCTTCAGAAAGAGACATTTGGAAAGGTCCACCTCTTCACTGGGACTGGATTCGCGTAGAGGCGGGATTATCTATTGGGCGTCGGAGGATGCCGGAGTAGAGATGGTCCTTCGATAGATAGCGGCGGATAGTCCGAGCGACGCCCTCTCGCAGTGCAGCCCAACGGTTTTCGGCATTTTTTCGCTTTCAGAAACGGTCGAGTTTGCGCCATGGATACAACGTCCGAAGTTTCGAGGATTCGAATCAATGTGAAGTGTGTTAGCGATGAGGTCATATCGCTAGGGTTGCCATCCCGCCCGGAATGACCTGCACCCTCCGGGAATTTCAAAACTTCTCCGGCTTTCCGAGCACGAGATGGCTCTTTCCTCTGCTCAACGCTTTCTTAATCACAGACGCACCATAGTATCGATTGAACATTTTGTCGCATACGTATCTAAAGTAATATAACGTAAAAATATTCGTGTTCCACCTGTTATGCTATGTCACAGCACTGGTAATATTTTTCGATGTGTTACATTGTTTAAATAATTGTAATTTTCTCCGGCTGATGGTTGGCATTGGCCCGTGCGGAGGTCCTCCGCGGACCGTCATCCGAACGATGGTAGCGAGGCGTAGATGCCCCAGATGAGGCCGGCCATAGTGCCGATCAACTCGGCGATGTAAATGGCCAGGGATCCGGGTCCGAAGTCCTCACCGGAGGGTGGCCTCTCACTCCCGCCTGCCGCCGCTTCTGGTGATTCCACTTCGTCCTCGGCGGAGACGATCAGCAGACACAACTTCTGCAAAAAGAGAGTTCACCACCCGTTAGCGTGTAGGATGCTAGAGGAGGAGCGGGGGGGGGGGGGGGGGGGGGGGGGGGGGTAAAGGAATTTTGGCGTCCCGGGAGAGGATCCATTTCAGCCTCACATTCAGAAAATTTGTATGAAGAAATTTTGAAGTCACCTGCATTCATGGCCATATATAAGCGAGGGATTAAGGATTCAATCCCCCCCATCGGTTTAGCTAAACTTTTTTTTATTTGCGTTTCCTTTCACTACCAGGGCACAAGGGACCTTGGAGAGGTGATACATGAATGTTAATTATTTCCTCGTGCAATCGGGGATATATTATTAATGTTTGTCTTTGTGCGGCTATTTTCAACAAAGTGACGAAGAACCATGGTGAGGCTCCATGCCGTATCTATCTATCTTGGAATATTCGAAAGGCATAAAAATCATATTGGGAAATACCAATCTGCTATGAAGCGCGCCCTCTGCTGCATTCTCGCCATTCTCACTTAGTAACGATAAAATAATTAACTCCTATTTAACTAATAAATAAGCCTTCATACAACTTGTATTAATTTGTGGGGTGCCAGAATTGATTCGAAATTTCCTTGGAACTGTCAAATCGGTCATCAACTTTTTCCGCGAGTCTTCCCAAAGAGATGCAGCCTTCAAAAATGTAGTGAAAGAAAGTCAGGACGTGAGCCACTACAATATTCTCCGATTGTGTGAAACAAGATGGTCGGAAAAACATCAGTCAATAGCTCGATTTGTTGAAATGTATCCGCCAATAGTGCAAACTTTACAAACCTTGCAGAACTCCAATTCAAAAGAAACATCGCAGCAAGCTTTTCAGTTTTTGCCTTGTGTAACATCAGAACAGTTTGTAATGTGTTAAATAAACTTTTCTTACAGTGCCACACTATGTCAGGCACTTCAGAAAGTAGATTATGATCTTGTTCAGTGCTGTGAACATGTGAGAGTTGTAATTCAGACATTACAAGAAATAAGAGCTAATCCTGAACATTTTGATGCAATTTATTCTTCAGCAGAAGAACTAGTTGGAGAATAAATAAAGAAGCCGAGAACAACTAATCGTCAAACAGGACGGGACAATGCACCTGCTGAGAGCTCCAAGGAATATTATAAAATAAATCTTTATCTCATGTTCTTGGACCACTTCATAACAGAACTGAACTCTCGATTTTCCGACCATAATATGCACATTGCAAAATTGCAACTACTTCTTCCAAGAAAATGTGAAAATGCAGAGTCTCAGTCCTTGGAGCAGTGTTTTAAAGTGTTTGATGGACTTGTTGGAAAATTTTCAAGTTTTGAAGCAGAATTGCAAATGTGGGAAAATAAATGGCGAACAGTTTCTGAAGACAAAAAACCAGGGACTGTATTAGAAGCAATAGAAAATTGTGACCATCTTTTTTATCCAAATATTCACAAATTGTTGGTGATCCTAGCAACTCTCCTCGACGCCTGAGAGAATGTTTTCCACCTTGAAGAGACTGAAGTCATGGCTCCGCAATTCCACGGGGGATGCTCGACTGATAGGACTCGCTCTTCTAAGCATTCATCGGACCGTTAAAATCAAAACAGATTATGTCATTTCCCGCTTGGCAGCAAGGCGGAAAAGGTTCAATCTAATTTTGTAGGTAATTGTCTGAAAAAAAGTGGAGTTTTTATATTTTTAATAATACTTACTATAGCAAAAATTTCAATTAAAAATAGGATTGTAGATGATAAAACTAATTTAATAAATGCATGTTTTTATACATAATGACTGTTTAAATTTTATTAGCCTTAGCCCACTCAGAACTAAACCCCCCATTCTTGATCTATATATACGGCCATGCCTGCATTTGATGTTCTTTCTAACGATCTATACAAATTTAAATATGGAATGGAAAAGCATACTATCGTGTTTCCAGCCTGTTCAGTGATACCAACTGCTACCCAAAATTTACCAATTGCAAATAATATATATACAGGAAGAAGCTCTCGCTGGCACCTCGTGCCGGACCTGGTAGAAACAGGTAGGCCGCCGATCAGCGTCTTCTACGACTTCGCTCCAGTCATTTCTCGTTATCTTTCTCGGGAAATTTCCTCTCAATTACGCGACCCCAGTCATTCGAGGAGAACGGTCCGAACCTGGGAATGTCACCTTCGCTATGTGGATAACACCTGGACGATCCGACGTTCGTAAACGGGATGCGCGCATGCTTTGTTTCCATCCGGGTAAAATAAGAACAGAATCACTGGATTTACTAGGCAATTAATTTAGAGGGAAATCACAGAAGGAACTCTTTGACAAATGCAGTATTTCGTGGATCGGAAGCTGAGTGGATTTTCGTCGGTCAGTCTGAGAAATTTGGCGTCTGGACACTTAACCTTCCAACGTACGTAAGGGACGCTGGGAAAATGGAGGGGCGGACAGGGAGAGAGGTGCAAATATTTTAATGCCGTTAGTTATCGTTTGTATGAATCAAGTTTAGATTTGGTCCAAAGAAATTTATTTTTTGCTAGTCTCGAAATGTGCTACTTAAAATTTTCGATAAATCGAAGAATATGATTGTCCCGCTCGTGACATGCGTTCAAATGAAGTTGAGTAACTATAAATCGGATAAGGCGCAATAAGAATGTGGTATTACGTAGTTGCGACTTTTCAATTGTAAGATATCTCGAAGTTGATCTCGTATGTTAGAAGACCTCTTTTTGTGCTTAAGCCTGGAGGCGTGAGTGAGCTTTCCAACGCAGTCTGGCGTTATTGACAGTCACCAGGAGGAAGGTTGCTTTGGTGTAGCCCCGGTGCAGTTCAGGCCTTGGAAGTGTTTGACTCACAGGTTCTTTCTGGAAGGAAACGAGGTGCGTTTTTCATGTACGTGTGATTCTTATTGTTTGCCACTGTATTGAGAACACATCGTGGATAATTAGCTACCACTGCCTATGTTATATTTTGATATTTACCATTTGGTTAAATCAAGTTGATATAAGTAAGTGAGGATGAATTATTTCATGCTGAGGAATGTAACAAACCACTTTGTCGAAAATATGGAATGGTTACCTTCGCTCTTCCTCTATCTATCTCTACACATGCTCTACTTCTCTCTTCCTGTATGTGTTAATGTGAACATGTACGTTTTTCTAATTTATTTATGTATAACTGCATTTATATGTATTTAATTTAGTGTAATTATCTTTTTTAATATTCTCAATCTACTTGTGTGGGGGTTTTCCTAGGTTATAGTACTTTAATTATTCCTAGTTTTTCCCCACAAACAAATCACCGGCTCTTTTCATTTCCAAAAATGCTAACTTGGAACTCTATTTATGTAATACTAAATTTCATGCATTATTTTATTTATTTTATTCTTTTCTCCTTCGTAATTAATGGGTTAGATGGAAGAAGAGACTGCCTAATCTCAATCTCGCTCAAATAAAGACGAATATCTATCTATCCCTCTTCCTCACTCTCCAGTAGCGCACACAGGATTCTCTCGAGGGGGTCCGAAATATATGGCAAGCACAAAAGTTCTATGCAAGTTATATCAATGTCGCGTATTGCATTATTAATTGTATTTATTCTAAAAACAAAGGGGGCAAACCGTCTCCTATTCCTTTCTGACGGCGCCCATGAATCCAAATTTAAAATAACGGTTCATGTTTCCACAGTTTAGAAAAATCATAATTTTCCAAGGGGGAGTCCGGACCCCCCCACCCCCCCCCCCCCCCCCGTGTTTTCGCCACTGTCACTCTCCCTCTCTATTTATCCCTCCCCCATCTCTGCCTCCATTGCGTCTGTCACTTGCACAACGACGTCCCAAATTTTTTGGAAAGTGAGAAGAAAGAGGACGGTAGGTGGGATGGGGGAGCTCTGTGGGTCTCGAAACCGCGATGAGTGCCACACAAACAATGTAACATAATGGTGGTCCCCTCCCTACAATGGCGCGATAGTAGAGCGCCCTAAAAGGGGATTCGCTTCGAGAGAGAGATATTCGGCGACCTATTTTTCGGCTCGAAAAGAGAATCAGATTTTTGGAAGTTTTTCTACCGAGTAACTTGAGGCAATTGCGGGTACGGGGAGTTTGAGGGGAGAAGAGACATCGGGAGGGGGCAGGGGGGGGGAGTGATCGCCCTGCACGCATTGGTAAGCTAATGGTTCCGCCCCTAGTCGAGGCGCGCGGAATTTTAAAGGGAAAATATCTTATTGTTAGTACATCTCAGAACTTGTTGCGGTCTTCCTCTTAAGACATTGGGAACGAATTCTCTGAAGTTATCTATGAATGCATTCAGATGTGGCAGACCATCGAGCAAAGCCACTCGCGGTTCTCGGCGTCTAAGAAGAAGACCGTACCGTGATGCGTATCTTCCTCGGTGGCTTTAAATGGGAGCCACGCGGACATAAAGGTGGCGCAATTGATTTTTGTCGAAGTCCCCACTTCGGGATTTTAGAGTCATATTTGGAGAATATACTTTCAAAGATTCAAATCTTGGTTCAGTTGACGTTTGGGTTTCAAAAAGGAGTGTAATCGGATATGTGACTAACAAAATTAGAAAGGTGTACAAAGGTGATCTTTAAGATTTATGCTATCATATCAGGAAAGATAAATATTAATGGCTTAGTCCAGTGGTGTCCAACCTACGGCCCGCGAAGCCATGATGAAAAAGCAATCCGAAAAAATTAACACGCAAATTCATGCATTTTATGAAAATTTTGTTAATAAACTTGTAATATTGTGTTTCCTACCATAAAAACCTCATTTATACTTGATTTTTACTTAAATGGCACCTCAGAATATATTCCGATTTAAAATGTAATCTGCCCCGCAGGAGAATTATTAAAAATATACCTTGATTAAAATGAGCTTTAATTTACGTTCACGTTCATTCCTTCGACGTAAATAATCCATTTCTTTTAATTTACAAAAGCTGTAAGGGAAATAAACCTGTTTAATTTCTTTGTCGTGGATAATCCGTTTCCTTTCATTTACTATGTGCTGTAAGGCGCACAAAATGAAATTAAACGTATTTAGACTAAATATTGTTTACTCAAGTTGCTTCGAAGTTGTTTTCGTTGACAACATGGAGAAAATTCAAAGTGAACTTTCGCGTTTGATTTTTTGAAAATTGCTACTCTTTTATAAAAATGTACCGAACAAAATACCTATATTCTATTTCACTAGTTCCACAAATTTTGTTTGAAGATTTTTTATACAAGCAATATTTTACGAGATATGACTGAAAGATTATTTTTTATCATCAGAAAAGTGGCACTCACTGATTAGACCACGTGATACATTTATTTTATTATAAAATCTTTTGTATGCGTTCGTCCGATATTTATTTACTTTGGGATAGACCATTTTTTGTTCCCTCATATCTCTTGAACGAATGATCGGATTGTAAAGAATGTTACATTGTTTGAAAGCTTATGGATTCCAGATGGTTTTTAGCCCATAAACAATTTCGTATCTCATCTAGAAGTTAAACTGTGAATGTTCAAACTTTTCAAAAGTCTATTTGGTTGCGGTAAGTAAGCCTGGGGGCATTTTAGTAGCAAGAAATTGAAGTACTACATAGTCACAGCATTCTTTGCCTCTACGTTAAAAATGATAGTGGGAAATACGGATTTAAACCTGAGTTGTCATTTTGACCAATATGTGGCGATAGAATTTATAACGCTTATTTGTACGAAAATTTTAGCTTATTTATATTATGTCATTTTATACCTATACTAGTGTAATGCCAGTTGAAATATCAACGGAAGAATTATAGATAGATAGATTATTATTATTTTCATTTAAAATAATTAATATCACTTTTACATATGAAATATTTTGTCATATACAACATTTCTAGTGAATATTCTGTTGTTGACGGGCTCTTTCCCTGCCTCTCTCCCCCCCCCCCCCCCTCCGACACCCTCTCTCCCTCTCGCTCCCCCCTCTACCTCTCCCCCCCCTCTCGTATTAAAAGCATGCACGTTTATACCCATAAAGATTGAATTAACAATATGATATAAAGGTCTAACAATGGAATTGGCAGACAAGGCAACATGCCGTTAAAATGGCAAGATTTCCTCAAACTGTGTGAATTAAACGTTTACATTGAGAAATTTCGAACTGTAGGCGGAAAAAGATGAACAGAAAAAGAAACTTTATAATGTTTTCTTCAAAGTGGTTTATATCCGAAGATTGTAGGTCAATTATTTCTAATTTTAATCTAAAAAAGAATGAAAGCCTGCACGTCGAAATGTCCCTTTTTACGTGTTACCTTATGGGAAATGGAAATTATCTTCTGGAGTCGAACCTGGGTCTTTGATCTCGAGTTCGATACAATAAAACTTTTTGTTGTTATATCATAATGCTATCCTGAAAATTTCATCAAATTCGGTTCAGTCGTTTGCGAGATATTAAGCTTCAAAAAGCATTACATGACAAAGTGACATTGTGACACTGTCTTTTATTATTGTAGATAATGTCCACTATTAGTTTAAAAATTTTGAACTTTTTCATAAAACAATTGACAACTCGTAATCAGTAGAATAATGTAGATGGTTCCTTTGGGAAGGTATTTTTATTCCTTACGCTGCGGTAAAGCAACAGTAATGAAAAGAATATGACACCAAAACCTTTTATAACGAACAAATAGTCTGAAATTTTTCTTGTTTTATCCTTTTAAGGCCGCCTATTTTGTAAAACAAAAAGATTTTATTTTTGAATTTTTTGAAGTTCTTACTTGTTTTCTTTGCTGTAAAGTCATTAATACCAAATATCATGAACCTCGCCCATTTGTTCCGGAGATGAAAAATACGGACGGGCAGACATACGTGTCCGCAAGGCGTTCCGCTACTATCGTTTCGCTGGTAAACAACGCCTAAAAACTCTTAAAAGTGACGTAATCATGACTAGTTAATGTCTCAGTACCTAGCATACTGAATTTCACAAAAAACGACACCGAAATTCCTCCAGCACCAAGATGAAAAAAATTATCTCCAGGCAGCACTTTCGATTGTGGGTAAGATTAAATCCGAGCGTTGCACCCTGCACCGAGATCATTTCTATCATCTATATTCTCAAAGATTGGCGTGCCGTCGGAAAAAGTGGACAAAAGAATAAAATTCTAATCATTAAGAATCGTTCACGTAAATATAGGTAACGGTCGTTCAATGAAATACGTACCTATTGAAATAAAAATAGATTTGGAATCCCATAAATGTCATCGCCTGAATTGGTCCGTTAAAGCATTAAAGAAAAACGAAGTGCTCCTCGTTAGAAATTACGGCGTGATAGAATTGGGAATTGCGATAAGCGAGTTGGCCCGCAGTTTGAGCCACCCGCACGTCCTCCTCACACGGAATATTTAGGACGACATCTATTGCTTAAAAGCCTTTGTGAAAAGGGTTCATGAAATTCGGCTCTTATATCGAACCATCTGCTTGTCGAACCATCGCCGCCTTCGAAAGTCGCTCTCGCACACGTTCTTCGTATTAATTATAACAGCCTATAATTAGCAGATGAATTTAAAAGCGGGAAAGAATCCTTTCCGCGGTCTATTCTAATAATTCTGTGACGGCATCGTATTTGTTTCAAAATTTAAACTATCCCTTTTTTCCACTAGGTAAGCCCTAATTTTGCGGCATTCCATAATTAGGAAAAATAACACAACAAACTATGTACTAATTCCACTATATTATTCAGCAACACGGGACCAGATTTCAACGTAACTACGTCATCATCAGAATACAATAGAATTATTACATAGTTGGTCGTCGTATTATTTTTCCTAACTATCGGATTTTGCTCGGCGATGTTTTTTACGGTTTCTTTTATGGCGGCATTGTCTAAATAAGATGTCTAAAAGTCAAAGGGAAGATGGCAGATAATAGATCGCATTTGGCTATTTCCTTTCAATAAAAAATTTCGATTTTTTCATGTAATCAATAAACGTCTCAATATTAATTATAGCAAAAGCAATACGCATATGCAATGAGAATTAATAAAATACGAAGAAATAAATAAATACCCATGAATTATATCCTTGTCCAAGATATAAATCTCCTTCCTAGCCTCAGTAAGATACATTTCGTTCAGGAAGCGTTGTTAAAATTACATAAAACTTTCCCTCTACTTAATTTCAGCGCTCTTTAAGTTGATATAGGCAATGTATCGCCTCTTCAAATAAACAAATGTACGTGCATGTTTTCAACAGATTAAAAGTTGAGATAAATGTGCGCTCGTACTTTTGTAGGTTAATTCGTCCAATTTTATGCCGTCACGACGGTTCCCTTTGCCAGGAATGATGGGCCTACGAATGGACAGCGAGAGCACAAGTGTCTTGTATACGGGGTCAAACTATTTATTTTTTTACTTAGTATATCGCCTTAAAATATTTCCTGTTGACACTTTTGCTTTAAAAATTGTTTATACGTGGCTATCACTGATTCGGTTTCTCAGGATCTCTAATAAAGTCACCGCTGTAAGATTATAACTCGCAATGTCCTACCTCATTCACTCAGATGGGTTTCCAGCGATGTTTGCTTACCTCCAGCTGTTAATACGCGATCCGTCTTCTGTGCCGATTTCCATTTTAGATAAATCCGAAGAAAGAAATAAAATCTGAAATCTGCTATTATTTTGTAACACTTTTTCTTTCTAAATTATATGAGAGCAATCTGTATTTGCATGCCATTGGTTCCCGTGCGAAGGAATTGCAGACGAATGACGAATATCTATCGGTTGTCGTATCGCCCGAATCTTTCAAATGATTTCCGCAACCAAAGAAAACTGAGAAATCGCTGTATTTCAACTCTTTCGGGATTAAGAATATTTTGACATTAGACAATATTTAGATTTTTAAAATATATCATATGCACTCCCAAATTATTCGCCGATCACTTCCATGGAACTGTAAACTCGTAAAGAACAACTTAGCAGCCCCAAAGAACTTCCCTATAGCCGTGAAAGGAGGGTAGCCGTCGAGACAATGATGTAGGCCGCTGGAAAACCACGGGCCGCATACAAAGCATTTGCATGAGTGTCGTTGTATTAGAAAAAATCTCTTTCTTCATTTACATTTCCCAAATATAAACGTTTCTGGGTTTTCTGCCACCATATAAAGCATCACGTAAAAATCTCTTTAAGACACCCGATGCGCCTAAAACTCCATCAGCCATCGCTGAATTTCCCAATAACTTTTTCGCAGTCATTTCGAGCCAAGAAAAAATAGCGCAGAAAGGAAAATAAAAACATCCGGCGAATCGCAGGTTAAATTTTACATCTAGGCAACTAAAGGATTACGTAATCTCAGTTCAATGGATGGAAGGCGAATGTAACTCGGCACGGGGTGCGGTAAGGGTGCCGTACTCACGAAGGCCAGCAAGAGGAAGAGGAGAAGACGCGACTGCGGAACTGCTGCCATTGGGACCGGAAGTGGAAAGACAACCTCTCTTCTTCGACGGTGAAAGCTGAATGCCCTATTGGTTACCTGCGGCGTCGTCTGTATTAGAGAGAGCCTCCCCTATTCCTACTCCCCGCTCTCCTTCCCACTCCCACTCCCTTTCCCCCTCCAACTCCCGCATCCCTCCCACTCCACCTCCCCCTCCCATTCCCACCCCACCTCCCCCTCATTTCCAAAACGCGCAATCGCCCGCGCCGTGCCCACTTCCCGCATCTCGGCTCCTGCGGCCGTGACACGGTTGTTGATCGGTGTCCACGGGGTGACTCCGCTCTTCCGATCCACGAACTTCCCTTCCTTATTAGGCCGCTGTCTACCGCCGGAAGACTTTCTAAGACCCGTGTCGCATCGACCTATCTATGCGTCCCCCTTCCTCCCCCCCCCCCTCCCACCACACTATTATCGCCTCCCTTTTCTCCTCTTTATTCCTATTTATTTTCGATGTGTGTGTCGCGTGGATATTGCGTCCGCTGCCCCGCCCTCCTTGGGCCCCCCCCCGCCCCCCTCCCCTTGGCCCCTGATTCTGTGTCGACACTGGATGCCAGATTCGCCCTCAGATCGCGTACCCACCGCAACGGGCTAGCTGTAACAGCTTAATTGTGAACCGAAGGACAAGTGGAATAAATCCGGCCTCGTTATCACATTTTCGTGGAATTCGAAAAAAAATAATCACGGTTTTTTTGTTACCCAAAATATTAAATTTAATTTTTTTATTACATTCATGGCTACGGAGATATCCCGTATTAAATTTGTATTGCCCGCTTACACAAAAGAGAATCAAGAATATTTCTGCTACTAATTTTAATTTTTTCTAATTTGATAGCGAGAAGAAGAATCCAGTAACATGTTTTAATGATTTAATTTTTACTCAAATTCTTGCCACGAGCGTCGAAGCTACTCATGGGCGCCCGCAGTAAGGGGCAAGAGGGGGCACTTGCTTCCCCCCCCCCCCCGCCCACGTTTCCCAAAAAATTTTACATATGGCATTTTAAAGTTTACGCTAGCACAAGCAGAGCTGACATATCGCGGTGTCAACGGTGTGAGTGCACCGATCCCTGCTTCTTCTAAAAATATTTGTTTTATTTGCGGCTGGGCGAAAATCTGCTGAAGTGTGGCTGCAAGTAAATGTTTTGAGTGCTGTAAAACTCCCATACTCCTTCTGTTGAAACTGCATTTCCGAATGTTGATTGTAAGAAATATAAGGAATGCAGATGACTGGATGTAATTTTCCCGACATTTTTGTTGCCATTTGGGTTCTGTATACTCAATAGTAAAGGAACAAGTAATCCGAGCACTTGCTGAGAGGCTTCCCGGAAACCCATTCGCAAAACGGAAGAAGAAAAGACGGAACACGTTAAAGTAATTATTTGCTCTCAGGCATTATTCCAAGTGCCGTACGCTTGAATATGAAGTAGCAGAGATATCTTTGAAACTTTATCAGGGCGGTACTGCAAACAGGCACACAGCCAGGGGAGGGAGGGAGTTTTACTTCTACTGTGCGACTGCGAATAACAAATAAACGAATATTTTGAATGTAAACGAAAATGAATAGTTCTGATCCAATGCAGGAAATCTACTTTTATCTATAACGAAAAAACCTACTTCGCTGAGTAATTTGGAATCTTTCGATATCTATCGCGGCAACTAACTCGCGTTGCTAATAACATTAAATGTAATACTTTATGGAGAATTTTAGAAACAAACATTTTATCTGCGGTGTGCAATACTACTCCCCTAAAACGAAAAGCAGGCCCTGCTTAAAAAGTCAATTTAAAAACGTTTTTACTTTCTCCATACGAAGTAATGGGAAAGTATTGCGATCATGGAAAAAATCGTCTTCGAGATTTCAACGGAAATACACGTTTTGAGGTCCTTAGAACGCATTTAGACTATTTCCGGAATGATGTCTGTGTGTGTGTGTGCGTGTGTGTATGTGATTGTGGGCGCTCTAACTCAAAAAGTACTTGTCATATCGTTACCAAACTTCATATATAAAACTTTAGCATGAGCACAAAGAAATGATTAGTTTTTGGACAATAACGGTTAACCGGAAGTCGAGGTTTATTCGAAACCCGATTCGGTTTTTGCGATATTTCTCCGATAATACATCATTATTGTATATACAATTCTATACAAATGTTATATAGAATGTAATTTCCTACAACTTTCATTTGAAACAATTTTCTGTAGCAGTTATTGTTTAGGAATTATTTATAAATAATCGGTTTTTTCGGTTTCCGTCAAATATCTCCTTCAAAACGTCGTTATTGGTAATATTCGTGAGGACCAAAGTTGTAGAGAATAATATTTCTTCCAGGTTTTGTTTGAAACAAATTTTCGTTGAACCATTCATTTCGGAAATATTTAACTTTCTCGTAATTTCCGGTATACGTCGCCGCCACCATATAGCGGTGAATTCTGTAAACATATTCAAAATATACCTAATTTACGGCAATAAGGAAGACTGTATTCTTTTACGATACGAAATGACAATTTTTCCTCATAATGCTATTCATAATAATTTAATAATCTATACCCCAAATATAGAGAAAGTCATGTGTTGGCCACATCAGATTTTGTAATTATGCTTCGCTGAAATTTTTATTTTCTCTTGAGATCAAGAAACTCGTGAAAAAGCAACGTACAGTTGTCCATGATTGAACACTGACTCCGGTAAATGTACACCAGATACGTGAGCTTATTTACGTTAATAAACATTATAATGTAAAATATAATGATTTTCCTTACAAAAAATGTAAGATTCCAGTATTCAATAGACGAAAGAAGGTTCAATTACTTTCATCAATCGTTATAAACGCTTCCTGAATAAGCATCAATATCTATTTACGTTGCTATTTATAAACATCGATCGTTTCGTTGCTTAAACAAAAGTGCGAAGCGAATAACGCTAAACTCTCGTCTATTTGTAAGCTCCATTGAAGCTAATTGAATCGGAGGTAACAATGACGGCCACCTTGGCAGCGCCCGGAAATAGTACGAAAAATCCTCAAAATTTCGAAACAAATAGCGTATTTCTGAAAACTTCGACCGTGTAACATGTAAACTTCATAGGAATAAGATAGTATAGAGTTTTATTTGTCGAATAAGGTAAAAACGAAAAAAATCGGTCCATATTTACATATTTTTATGCTTGAAGGAAGAATACCTTGCAAGTCAAAAAATGGATTCATACGTGTTATCTTATGGAAAAATGTTAAACCCCTATATTGGCAGCACTGATTAATCCCGGTTGACCAAACATTGACAATTCACTACGTTAGGATGTAAGGAAGAATCGTACCTACCAAATTTGCTTATTATAGCTTTTATCGTTTAGGAGGAGTTCCATGAACAAACACACGCTTCAAAATATATCTACTATAATATATTTTAAAGCGTCTGTTTGTGTGTTTGTTCATGGAACTCCTCCTAAACGATAAAAGCTATAATAAGCAAATTTGGTACGATTCTTCCTTACATCCTAACTTAATGAATGGTCAAGGTTTGGTCAACCGGGATTAATCAGTGCTGCCAATATAGGGGTTTAACATTTTTCCATAAGATAACACATATGAATCCATTTTTTGACTTGCAAGGTATTCTTCCTTCAAGCATTAAATACGTAATATATGAAGTTTGGTAAGGATATGGCAAGTACTTTTTGAGTTAGAGAGCCCACAATCACATACATCTACACAGACATACCATTCTGAAAATAGTCTAAACGTATTCTAGGGACCTCAAAACATGTATTTCCGTTGAAATCTTGATGTCAATTTTTTTTGTGATCACAATACTTTTCCCATACTATGTATGGAGAAAGTAACAAGTTAGGAAAGTGTACAACGTATCACAAATGGGCGCGTTTCGTGCAATGGAGTATTAGAAAGCAATTATATACCTGTACGTGAGGGAAATAGCGTTTTAAAGTTCTTTTCTTCATCATAAATAATCCATTTTCTTCCTATTTAATAATATTACATGCACACGTAAGGAAATTAAACGTTTGTTTGGGAGATTGTTTATGTTAGCAACAATGAAGACGTAACCATGCAAAAAAATTTCTGTTCAACTCGATTTAAGACATTCCGGTTTGATTTTCTCGATAACGGCTACTCCTACGATAAAAATGTATAGGAAAGAAAATACTCTTCTTTACAAGGCCTACAACGTTTATTTGAAAAATATTTTGATATGAGCAATACTTTACGAGAAATGACGAAAATTTAATTTTTTGTCTTCAGTAAAGTGGTACCCCTGATTGGTGTACATGATTCATTTATGCGATTTTCTTATTATATTTGATTGAAAGTCCTTAATATCAAATTTCATGAAAATCCGTTCAGTAGAAGCCGAGAACGAACATGCGGACGGACGGACGGACAGACAGACAGACGGACGGACGGACGGACCGACCGACCGACGATAATAGGCGCTCACGGTGTAAGCGAAACGCGCCTAAAATGGCATGTTTAGGCTAAAAATATGAGTTTTTGGACCAAATTATACCTTAAAAAGCCGTAAATCTTAAGATGCATAAAACAGCCTCCGAGACAATGAAATTAGTTTTAGCTAAAAGGAGTAAACAGGTTTTGTTCATAATAAATTGTCTTTATTGCAATTAAAATAGTACATGTATGCATACAAAAAGTTCAATGAAAATTTTGCACTCTATACATTATTTTACTCTACTTATTTCATCCTGCACTTCAAAATAAAATTATTATTCTGAACTTTAAGAAATGTCTGGATTTAAAATAATTTTTGACTTGGGACTTTAAAAAAAATTGGTTTGTTTACATTTTGCACTTAGAATAGTTTTTGACTCATGGGACTTTAACCCTTCGGCACACGTAATGCCCTCAGAGACATCAGCACACGCATGTATCTGTGAGATACATCATGTTTCTAATGCAAATTATAATGTTTTTACACTTGTCAAAGTTCCTGATTTTATTTTTTTACCCTCTCAGATACCCGTTGAAAATAATAAAATATTAAATCTCCAGTTTTTGCTTATTTTTTATTAATTGCACTTATATAGAAAATGTTTCCAAGTATTAATTAATTATTGCATTTTGAGTGATGGTATATTTAATTATTTTTTATTAAGACAAAAATTAATCAATGTAAGAACTAAAGAAATGTCATTACTAAATGCACATTGTTTAATTTTAAATAATTGTTTAATTGTTTAGTGATATAAAATTTGTCAGAATCAGAGCCTGAACTACATGTTTGATTTTCACAGCCACTTGAGCAAATCATATTGGCATGTTCTGAACAAATATATGAATCACAAAATTTACAACAATACTTCGTCAACCTAGTTCTTTTCGTAATGTTGCAGGGGCTTTCACTCTACTTCAACACTAACGTAAGAGCACGCAACGTACCTGGGAGTGTGCCAAAGGTGTTTTAAAAAATTCGGGACTTACTACACTTATATTGCACAAAAAGAATAATTTTTGACTTGTGGGACTTAAAAAAAAATTCGGGACTTTAAAAACATTTGGGACTTATCACACTTATAAGCCTTTGAATATTGCACAAAACAAAACTATTTAAAAATTTTCTTGAAGTGCAGTAAAAAATTGAAAATATGGCAAACAAAATTTGACCATTTTTACAAAATATTTTGACAAGGATAGTCATTTTTTAATCATTTTTCTCTAAAAAAAAGTGCAAAAGTAAAGTGCTGCTAATTCTGGTTTGTTCAGATTTGAAAAAAATGGCAGTAATGATATGGAAAGCAATAGTTTATACATTTGGATCTTAAAAAGACTACAATTAATCTGAATAATATAAACTCATTACACTTGGAAGAAAATAAATGGAAAAATTATTGACAAATAAATAATGTCTAGCAAATTGGATATTGATGGAATTTTTCTTGATTTAAGAATTAATAATTTGAGATTATAATTTTTTTAACAATTTAAATATTTTCCTTTGCATACACATTGTCTGGATTTAAAATCAAAGCTCTAAAAACTAACAAACTTCATTCGCATTAATCTCCTTAATCTTATTTTGATTATTTGAATACAGAATAGAATTTTTATTGGCTTAGAATTTTTCCTACCTTGAATAAACAAAAAACCCATAGAATATTTTATAAATTAATTCAAGCATATTGTACATTTATCTCTAACCTTTAAATTATTAAGCAAAATCTGTAATTATTTAACCACGACAAATCCTCTTGGTAAAATTTTAAACATGGAACACAGAAAATCCTGATCCAAAAAATCTTTTTTAATGACTGCACCTATCAAGATTAAATTTAATTACTTTCCAACATCCAATTTGCTTAATGATATTCACCATAAAATGTATAATAAGTCTGCAAATAAAGTGGTCTCAAAAGTTGATCTAAATATGAAAACTTTGGCATTTAGTAAGTTTTCTATGGTTTTTTAATCCAATATATATTTATATACAGTCTTTTGTCATTTGCAAATAACTTGTTACTATATTAGTTTCTTTATTAACGAAAGTGAAATTTTTGACGAAAATTTAAAATTTATAGAAGTATGCTAATCAAATTTTACAATCAAAATGGAATATTCTTTATAAAAATTAATTAAACGTTTTTCAAGTTCAAACAAAATTGACATCTTATATACTCAGAAAAAATATTCTTACAGACAACACCAGTTCAAGTTTTTCAGAGGTAGCACTATATTCTTCATTTATTTACTTTAACCCTCCAGCACCGGTAATTTTTTTTCATGAATTTTACATCTTTTTGGGGGTATCCATTCGTAAAACAGTTAGAAGGGATGCAGAAAATTGATTTTAGTAATTTCTGATGTACCGGGAACACGTGAGCAGCCGTTGCATATATGCAACGCTAGGCGCTCCCACTGCTATTTTAGTTCCCCCAATGCCGTACTTGTCATATGCTATGAAACAGGAAGTTGAAAAAACAGTGCTCATAATTAACTGTAATAATAGGTTTATTATAATTTTATTAATGATACAAATGAGTATTAAAATTTAGGAATTTCGAAGACTATAGTTCTAGAAAAAATGTGCAGAAAAATGTAAAATAACACAGAAATAACAGACCGTTAGTTATGGTAGGGGACAAAACAACTAATACATAACCCTATATCGCATTTGATACACATAAAGCGTACAATTGACGTACAACCTTCCAAGGCACATCTCTGTCTTTTATTGTTTGGGATTTCTTGGACAAAATGGTCAAGTCTGTCATACCGTAAGATTTCTTTTGACCCACTACGAGATTTTGAAGACCCTGGTGCCTTTGGAGGCTTTTTGTACCTATTCAAATATATCTGGACCACTTCTCTTCAAAACTGCAATTTCGTCACATTTTTCTGGCAGGCCTTCTTGTGCAATAGCCAGGCGTTGTTCATGGCGACGTCGAGCATCCATGTGAATACCGACCACCACTTTTTTCCTCGAATTTCTGCCAAGAAAATTTGATTGGATTTTTTTTCATAAGATTCAGTGACAGTGAAGATTAATGAAATTATAATTACCGAATCTCAAAGCATTCACATCTTAGTCCATTCAATCAGTGCCACCCATGTATCTGTTATATTCTTTGATGGCTATCGGTTAAGGGATCTGAATAATTTTTTTCAGCTTCTGAGAAAATCTTTCAAAAATGGATTTTGGTGCATCACCATATTCCGTAGAGGCTACTGAAACTACAGAGTTGTCCATCCATTTTATAATTTCAATTCCGTCAGTCTTGTCTAATTTATGTTCCGAGTCTTCTCGATTCCATTTGGCCATATCTGTTTTGCTCGGTAAAGGACAATCCTTTGGAATTCTGTTCTCCTGTATTGTTCCAGTTCCATTGTAACCCCTTAGATTCTACTCCATCATCTTCGTCAGCGGAATCTTCGTCCGTGCGATCTCCTGTTTCTGTTCTGGTGGTGTAATAAATATCTCTGCCTCATTTCCTTCTATATCTCCTTCCCCCTCAAGAAGTCGCATTGCCTCCTCCATTGTTATCCCATCCTCCAAAACAATGTTGTCCCTAATAAAAAATTATATTATAAAAATTTAGATTCTTTGGAACAAATTATAAAACTTTGACAATGATTTGACAAAATAAACATCCGAAATCAGTTCAGAAAAGTGTATCATAGCATTTCTGGTAATGTAGCAGTGATAACGCCGAACATTGCACATATGCAACAGCATGGTAAACGTCTATCCCAAATCCACTTATTAGAAATAATAATAACAATTTTGCTATGGATGTTGAAATTGTATCTTATTGTAACAAATAAACATAATTTAGTAATACTGAGCTGTTATATAAAAGAAAAAAATAACTTACCATCCAGAAAGATCCATACCACAAAGGTGCCCTTCTAAGAATCGGTTAACACACGAAGAAAATACACTGAAATCACTGAATGCTAGTCGACGACTGAATCTTAGTCATCCAGGAATCCGCAGTAGAGCTCTCTTCGACAGTATGAGTCATAGACAAACACAGTGAGTGTTTATACTTCGGCATATTCATGTTGCATAAGTGCAACACTTGGCGCTGGAAGGTTAAGGGTAAATTGATTAAACAATATTTTAAAGAGCAATCGAATTCTTGGGGTGTGGTTTAATCCAATTGTAAATTTCAGCTTATTCTGAATAATAGGACAAAAATGGTCCCTAAAAATTGGAATTCTTATAATATCGTATTTTTTCTGTCAGCTGTGACAAAGAATCGATATTCGTTCCAAATTTCAAAGTCTCTAAGCTCATCTTGCAGTGCCTTATAATTTTTATCTTCCTATGGAGCAACAATGGATCAAAAACAGCCCAAAAAAAATCTGATGTGGCCAACACATGACTTTCTCCATATTTGGGGTATAGATATTTAAATTATTATGAATAATATTACTAGGTAAAATTATTATTTCGTATCATAAAAGAAGACACGTCCTTGTTGCCGTAAATTATGTATATTTTGAATGATTACAGAATTCACCGCTACATGGTATTGGCGCTGTATACTGGTATTAAGATAAAGCGAAATATATCCGAAATAGATGGTTCTACGAAAATTAGTTTCAAACAAAACTTGGAAGAAATATTATTCTCTACAACTTTGGTCCTTACGAAGATTACCAATAACGATGTTTTTAAGGAGATATTTAATGGAAACTGAAAAACCTGTTATTTATAAATAACTCCTAAACAATAACTCCTATTGAAAATTGTTTCAAATGAAAGTTGTAGGAAATTACATTCTCTATAACTTTTGTATAGAATTGTAATACAAAAATGATATTTTAACCAAGAAATATCGCAAAACCCGAATCGGGTTTCGAATAAACTTCGACTTCCGGTTAACAGTTATTGTCCAAAAACTAATCAGTTCTTTATGCTCATGCTAAAGTGTTATATATGAAATTTGGTAATGATATGGCAAGTACATTTTGAGTTAGAGCGCCCACAATCACATACATGCACACACACAGACATCATTCCGAAAATAGTCTAAACGAGTTCTAGGGACAGGGATGCCAGACGTTCTGCAATGCGCGGGACACTCCCGCACAACAAAGAATTGTCCCGCATCCCACACGACTTACAAATGTCCCGCTAAACCATTTCGAAACTAAAGATTTGAATGCGCCCACTATAAATAGAAAGCGTTAGTGTATAATCATATTGAAAGCTTTTGGCACATAGTTGCGCGAAAAGTCACGTGATTTAGGAAAGGCCGTTATGGATAGGGAAGCTTAATGGGAAATGAAACTTTGGCTCAATAGAGAATGACTGATTTACTCATCCCTGCGCAGTTCTCCTTTCGAGAAAGAATTGGACACTAGATGGTTGCATTTCTGTTTTATATGTGCTTTTGGCGTTATATTTTCATATTTTGTGTATTATTGCCAAGCTTGTGGTTGTACTACGTAATACTGATTGTAAATAAATAAATGTTTTCTCTTTCAAAAGTAAGGTATGTATTGATATTATTTCAACATTATTCTCTTTCGGTAATATTTTATTTCTTATTATTGTCGAGCGTAAAAAATGTCCCACGCAGTAGCTTCGGTATTATTGGTGACACGTAAAAAATGTCCCGCATGGTAGTTTCGGAAATCTGGTAACCCTGTCTAGGGACCTCAAAACGTGTATTTCCGTTGAAATCTCGAAGTCGATTTTTTTCATGTTCACAATACTTTCCCATTACTACGTATGGAGAAAGTAAAAAGGGACTCACAAAGTGAAGTACTCCCAAAAGCACTAACTATTTTTGCAGCAAGATTTCTCAAGTTTGGGAATTTTGATTCTTCAACGTGTTTGTTGTAAAATTGAACTATTTCATTTTTTTCAAAAATAAATTTTAATTCAGTATTGCATTGCATATCAATTATCTCCAGCTGCAATAGTGCTGGTGCTGTGCTTGCATCCACGTCAATTGAAAATAGACAATTTGCAAGAAATGGGCCACTTTTGTGTGGAAAACCATAAGAAGTTTGTGGGCCGCAAAACACTCGGAATGGGCCACGGGTTGCACAGGCCTGCCCTAGTTAATTCTAGCAATTTTTGTTTCCATTCATCAACAACGGTCAAGCTGACATTACCTGCCTCCCCCAACAAAACTTCAAAGCTTATGCTGTGTCTCTTTCTAAAGCTCCGTAACCAGCCATTGGAAGCTTTAAAGCAGAGCTGCAAACCACTTCAAAATTTGGAGTGGTTCGGTTCGCGGTTCGGTTCTAAATTTTTGGAAGTGGTTCAGTTCATGGTTCGGTTCAGACGAGAATTTTGACAAGTGGTTGGTTCGGTTCAACTAAATCAGTGGTCTTCAAGGTGGGCAATAGCGCATGGTGGGAGTTAAAGAACTCACCAAATGCTATTCTAATTTTTACACTGAACAACTATTACAGTTTGTTTGTCGTTAACTATAGTATCATATCATACTATACTAGCGACAATGTATCCATGCTGCGGTAAAATCAAAAGGCCTATGAGGGTGGTCGGAGTCTCTCGCAGAAGCAGCGAAGCGTTTAATTTTAATTTCATCAAATATATAAAATCATAAATTTTTAAACACTGTTATTACCATATTCGGTAATCTCATCTAACGACAATCCCACTAGTATAAGGGTTACCATACCTCCGTAAATCGCTTTGCTACTGGGGGTGCAAAATTATTCTTTGCCCCGGGTGCCAGAAACCCTCACTATGCCACTGGGTGGGCGGTGAACTTATTTCAAAGGACAACATAAGGTAAGAGTGAGCCGTGACTCAAAAAAGGTTGAAGACCACTGAACTAAATTAATCATTTGAAATAATATCCAGAAATAATTTATCCAATATAAACATTACAAATTCAGTATCAATCTGTAAGTAAATCAATCAGTAGTCATTTTCATTTTAAATGAAAGAAGAATTTATTTAAAGAAAGGAAAAATTTATATTTTAAATTATTGCAATCCCATCATCATCTTCATTTATTTATATTTTTAAAATGGTATTTTTGATCCTAACATGATTTTTATGTTCACTGTTGTTTACATATCAATTAAAAATTCTCTGAATGGATTCACTTCAAATTCATTTACCAACATACACAATCATACATAATCAGAAAGAAAATGCGCCTCTAGCTTAAACCGTTTTTGAGATTATCCCTGGATGGACGGACAAACCAAAAACATAAAAGAGTTTTAAAGAAATCATTAAAAATCAAAGAAAATTAGTTTCCTCAGGAATTTTATTTCTTTTTTTACCTGTAATACACATCATTTAAAGGAAAAAAGATTTATAACAAGGGGCTTACCACCCGTCTCCCAATATTTAACCTTTTTAGTTCTACCACCCGCATTTGCCTTTATTTTTCTTATTCCCACACATATACCCATTGCCGCATTGATAATTTCCTTCCTCCTCTCTCTGGGGTTCACCCTCTCTCCGTCTTCCACAAGACCTTCTTTTTAGTCCTTCACCCGACTTTCCCCAAACCCTCCCGAGATGGTCTCCCGCCTCCAGCCTTTCCTTTCCCCTCCCCCTTTATCCCTTTACAACCTACTCTCCACAGTAACCCTCCGAGATAGATTCCTCCTTTCCCTCCCCTCCATTCCTTTCCATCTTACAAACTACCCTCCCTCCCTCCCTCGTCTCTACCCATTTCTCTGTATATACTTTCTATTCTCACCATATCTGTACCTGACGATAGCATTGTAACGTCATAACCCAGGTCATAAGAGAAATAAAAACAATGGAAGTTACAAAGCGTTATTCCTTTGGTTCATTTATAATAAATAAAATAAAAAATGTTTGCTATATTTATCAAGGGTTTAGGAAAATTCTTTTCCGTAAGCCCTTATTAAGATTTCCTTGATTGAATGATAGATTTAAATATTGAAGTAGACAGTTTCTTGCTCTCCAATGGCGATGATGCACGGCGTCTCAATTTTTCCAACTTTCAATAATAAATTTATGTAAATAAAATATTTTAATTAGTTAATTGGTCAAATAATATGGAATAAAATATTACTCCGAATGAATTTATGACATGGAAAACTCTAATAAATTCGATTATTAATTTTTATTGTTATGTAATAAATTCAAAAAGACACTTTTAGCTCGATTCCAAACATAACCCATATTGCTAACTTTTTTCTTTTGCCACCTTATAAAAGTAATCAAAAAATCAATATGATAGTAAAATTTCGTTACAAGAATAACTTAAAATTAATCGACAGTTCGGGGCAGATTATTCAATATACGAAGTGCGGACACTTATGGTTCAAAACAAACGATTATAAAATGTAGAGTGACCCTCTTTAAATAACACTAACATGTTAATTAATTTTATTTGTCTCAAATAAAGTTTACTAAAATATTGTTAAAAATACACACTTTAGATAATTCAAGGAATTCTGCGGGAAATGAATGCCTCCGATCCAAGGAATCCGCCGAAGTCCTTGCCTGTTTTTGCTGGAATATAAACCAACAAGTAATGGAAATACCTATCATAGAAGAACACCACACGATAGTTGGAAAAGGAATGATGTTGTTGAAAGCTCAAGCCGTTGAGAGCAACAATTTGAATTTTTCTGAAGAAAAAGATAGGAGGAGAGTTAATGGTGTTCTAAGAAAGACACAGCAGGGCATATTTTCTCAGGTCTGCTAATTACAATGCTGAAGGGGATGATGGTGATGGTAAGGGCATGGATTTTTCTTTCGGCACAAAAGCAGATTACGGCTTCTTTCTAGGTCATTGTAAAATGACCATTTTGCCTGCGTTCAGATAAAGATCTTTCTATATTCTGTTGGCCGGTTTCTGCCTACAGTGTTTGACCCAGATATTGTCGCAGTTGGTGTCCCCATAACCCTCACCATAAATGTCGTCTGTGGATAACAATAGTAGCAGAGAGGAAAGAGATAGGCACTCTTTCCTTTGAAGCAAACCCGCTGGTTTTTCCAATCGAAATTCCTGGTCTTTTTCTTGGTCCTACTTTGTGGATTGAGATCGAACCGAAACCGAACCACTTTTGGAAAAAATTACGGTACGGTTTTCGGCTCATTGAAAAATTAATCAGTGGTTTCGGTTCGGTTCGCGGTTCAGCAAAATGACTGTGGTTTGGTTTGGTTCAGCAGTTCGGTTTGCAGCTCTGCTTTATAGTCCTCAATTTTGAGAACCGCTGTTGTCTTCAATGCTGTTTCCTGTAACATTGGTCATAACGTGATCCTGTTTAGAATGTATAAGCACTACTTGATAGAACATATTGTAAGTAATTTTCCAAAATACATCAGGAGATTCGGTCAATTTTGAAATAAAGAGAATAAGAAGTAGTATATACCCTGTTTCCAGATTAATAACTTGACTAACTCATTGTAGTTACATAAGTAGCAATAAATGAACGAGGAGGTTAGTTCCTAAGGAATAGTCGGAGAATTTAATCGCAATTGGCAAAATAACTGCCATTCTTTTAATTTCATCAAGTGTTGACCTTGTTGCATCGTCTTTTTTCGCCTTTCACAAGTTTAAAATGTACTAAAATATTCAAATTAAAATCATAATTGATTTTCTGTCCGTGTCTCATAAGTTTCCGCCTTATTGAGTTTAAAATACGTGAAAATCGGTCCAAGGGAATTTTTTTTCCGGCATTCGCAGGTTTCTGCCTTAATGGATTTCCGTCATTCAAGACTTTGACTATACTTAATTCATGCATACCTAGGGGCATAGCGATGGGGGGGCAGTTGCCCCTGGGTGCTGGTCTTAAGGGTCGCAAACTCACGGACCGATTTTTATCAGTGAAAGCAGATCCGTTAGGAGGACGCAGAGTAATGTAATATCCTTGCGGTTTAAGACTTATGAGAGGCGAGAATCATCAAAAACGCTTCTGGAAACTGCTCCTAGATGCAATGAATCACCCTTGTATTTATCTTTAGGATATAGTGACAAAACAGGAGATAGTGAATAATTGCAGATATAAATTCAAATCTTATTATACATATTACAGAACAAGAATGAACAATGGTATTTGGTATGGTTTCATTTTTTAAATTCTTTAAAACTCACGATAATAAACAGTGTCTATAAATGTTAAACCTTTTGATTTTTATTATCAACTTTGTTATTAAAAGTTCATCACAAATTCAATAGAGAAGGGGTGGCAGGAAGAGGTGGAGGGGGATGGGAGAGACATTTTTACAATTTATCAAGGCATGAATACAGGCACCTCTAATTTCACAAAAAAAGCACTGCCTATATTGTTTGTGTTTAATAAGTATTTCTCCCACCCTCCCCCTCCTTCCAACTTCGTTATCTAAATTTGTTAATTTAATGCATAATCTTGAACAATATGTTATTTCCAATCTACGAGGTGCTACCCAAAAGTTCCGGGACTGTAGCCATAAACTACCGTAGGCTTACCTGAGGTTCTAATCGCCACCATCACCGTCGAAGTAGTCCCCTTGGGAGTTGATACAATGATCCCAGTGCCTCTGCCAGTCATGGAAGCACCGCTGGAACTGTGATTTTGAAATGCTGTCCAGCACTTCCTGCGATTCCTCCTGGATGTCCTCAACGGTGTCAAATCTCCGTCCCTTCATATGAATTTTCATCTTAGGGAACAGGAAGAAGTCACAGGGGGCTAAGTCGGGGGGATGGAGGACCACTGCCATGTTGTTCTTGGCCAAGAACTGCTGCACAGACAGAGCGGTGCGCACGGGTGCGTTGTCGTGATGCAGGACCAGTCCTGTGTGCACCACTTCTCCGGCCGTTTTCGTCTCACGTCCTCTCTCAAACGCCTCAGGACTTCGGTTTAGAACTGCTGATTCACCGTCAGACCTTGAGGAAGAAATTCCTTATGGACAATTCCCTCCATGTCAAAGAAGATGATCAACATGCTCTTGACCTGCCTTGCTTTTTTTTGGTCAAGGAGAAGATAGAGTCTTCCACTGAGAAGACTGCTGCTTGGTTTCGGGGTCGTAGCTATAAAACCAGCTTTCATCACCAGTAATGACCTTTGAAAGAAAGTTTGGGTTGTTTCTAACGTGCACACACTAAGTCGATGTTGGTTCTGGTCCTGGGTCAATACGCGGGGCACGAATTTGCAATCCGCCTCATGTTTAGTTCATCAGACAGAATTCATTGACATGTCCCGTAGGACAGGCCAACAATGCTGCTGACATCTTGGATGGTACGCCGACGATCCTCGAGAATGACCTGTCGCACTTTTTCCATGTTTTCGTCCGTTGTGCTGGTTGAAGGACGACCAGAACGTTCGGAATCTTCGACAGTCCACGTTTGAAACGCGAGAACCACTCGAAAGTCCGGGTTCTACTCATAGTCTTGTCACCGAATGCTTGCTTAAGAATTTCATGTGTCTCAGATGCGGTTTTGTCAAGCTTGAAGCAAAACTTGATGCAGACGCGCTACTCCTTCAAGTCTGCATTTCACTACACAAGAAAATCGCAGAACGCCGGTAACAAGGGTTGAAAAAACTCGCGTGAAAAGAAAACACGTGCACACACACACCTGAAACTTTACACACTGCTTCATAAAGAATGTCTTCAGCACATCCTAGCGGCAGAAGTCCCTACTACTTCCAGTTAGCGCTCCATGTGGTCAGTCCCAGAACTTTTGGGTAGTACCTCGTATAGATTCCTCTATTGCTTGTGTTTAACAAGGATTTTCCCACCCTTCCCCAACTTCATTATCTAAAGTTGCTAATTTAATGCATAATCTTGAACTACAGGTTATTTTCATTAGTTAGACACCTATATTGCTTGTATATAATAAGGATTTCTACCATCCTCCCCTCTTGTTCCTCCTTCTCCCACCATCTAAATTTCGTAATTTATTGCATTTTACTATTGTTCCAACGGTGACTCGTTGTGGTAAATGCAAGTGGACTGTATAATTTAATAAGGTTAAAAAACGTAGGTGGAACAATCTCCAGATTTATAATTCTTCTACACAAGGGGTGAAAAACAGACTTCCAAAAAACTGAACACTTAAATGAATCCTCAATAGTACTGCGTATCTAAGCACATTGCCAGTTAGTGTTTGAATCGCATTGTTTAAAGGATAAACACTTCCATTGCACTTCGTGTGTGAAGCTCACCAAAAATACGTCTCGTCGTGAGAGCGAACATGAATGAACTCATGAACTAAACTCTTTCACAAAGACAACCAACTGGTCGTCTTCCCTTTCACCACAAAGTAATTCACTGGCACAACTCTCACATACAATGTAACTCACATACAAGCAACTCACATACAAAGCTTCTCACATACAAAGCAACTCACATCCCGAACATACCGGCCACTGAAAAAGAATCACAATCTCTTTTTCTAACAATGACATACAATAAATTCTAGAAACACAAAATAATTATAATTCTGGTGCCACCGGGAGTGGGCATAACTTCGTAATTGGTCTCTTAAAAGTCCCGGAAGTAATGCGGATAGTTGCTACTCGCACTAATCCATCAGCACCTGGGTGAACTTCTTTAATTACTGCTAGCCTCCAGGAGAGTGGCGGCACGTTGTCTTCCTTCAGGATACAAAGGGCACCTGGATGCACATTTGTGCTGAATGAGGTCCACTTGGTCCTCTGCTGTAAGTGACTGAGGTAGTCAGTCGACCATTTGCGCCAGAATTGCTGGAGCTGCTGCTGTTTGAGCTGCCATCTGGAAAGTAAGCTAAGTTTGACATCACCTAAGTCTGGTTCAGGGAAACTAGTGATAGCAGTGCCAATCAGAAAATGACCCGGAGTGAGAACAGAAGGGTCGTCAGGATCATTTGAGAGAGGAATCAAGGGTCTAGAATTAAGACATGTTTCAATCTGGGTTGTTAGCATGGTCAATTCCTCAAAGGTTAAACACACAGTTCCCATAGCTCGCCATAGATGATACTTGAATGACTTCACTCCAGCTTCCCATATGCCGCTACAATGTGGTGCTTGGGGTGGAATGAAGTGCCATGTAATGCCCTCTTGTTGGGCATATCTATTAACTTGTAACTGGTGGTCTTCTGCTTGGAAGAGCACTTGTAGTTCTAATAGTTCTCTTTCGGCTCCTATGAAATTCGTTCTGTTATCACTGTAGATATTGTTGCATCTACCTCAACGTGAAACAAACCTTTTCAGGGCTGCCAAAAATGCTTGTGTGGACATGTCGCTTACAACTTCAAGATGGATGGCTCTCTTAGACAGACATACAAATATGTCGATATAGCATTTGCTCTTTACCTTACTTCTACGAGTACCGATTTTCATATACATGGGTCCGGCGTAGTCAATTCCACAATTAATGAATGGTCTAGCGGGCTGCACCCTTAGGCGGGGTAGTTGTCCCATGAGTTGATGTGTTGATTCTGCCTTCAACTTGTGACATATTAAACAGTGGAATAGGATTCGTCGAATAGTGGCCTTTCCATTTATGATCCAGAAGTGCTGTCTTAATGTTGATAATAGTAATTGGCCGCCGGCATGGAGCATCCGCCGATGTTCGCTTTCAATGATCAGCTGTGTTAGATGATGGGGGCAAGATTACCTGATGTTTTTGTTCATAAGAAAGCTCAGCATTCTGCAGACGTCCTCCAACTCGGAGTAGCTGTTTATTGCACAAAAAGGGGTTTAAATTCTTTAGCTTGCTCTTGTTGTCAAGAGGCTGAGGATTCTTGAGCCGCTGGATCTCTGGTGAATATTCCGTAACTTGCAATGCAAGTATATAGTGATGTCTGCAATTCTTCCTTAAGAAGCGGACCAGTTGTGGCGACCAAAATCATAGCCACATACGGCTCTAACTAAATGCTATATCGTACACATAATAAAGTAAAATAAAGTATTAACAACACAAATGCTCTTGAGACGTACGTCTCGCAGCTTAACCACTTCAGAAAATGTCACCTTATCGTTACAGTCTGTCCGACAGGAAACTTTAGCACACTCTCCCTTGCGAGGAACAACTCTTCTCGCTTTTGTCTCCGTGACTCCTCTCTCTCTCTTACTCTCGCTCACCGCGGCGACCTCGGCTCTCGGTATATCCCGGTCAGCCCCTGGCAACTCAACGGTTTTCAGAGTTTCAAGTTACGCTCATCTTTGTTGATAGGTGTCACTGGGTGCGCTTCAAAATGAAAGTGGGGGAGGGGATGGGTCTGGGTGTAATTCTACGTCCAGGAAGAGTAGGGTCGTGAACGGGTAAGTAACTTTCCGTTCGTAATTCGCAAGAGATTTACGTCGACCTCGTGTTACTGTGATTGATTGTCGGTTTTAAATGCTTTAGTTAGAATTAAGCGAAAATTTAATTGTCGTTGTCGGAACGCCGCATCGGGGTGGCATCATCGCATTAATATTACCGTTCAATTTTGTCTCAAGGTCATTACTTCTTCTGATCCTTAGTTCATAGCTTTTGTGAAATTATTTCTTAATTAAACGAAATGGTTGATCTCTTCACTGAATTTTATGTCGGCATAATCTTTACATTAATTAGGAGAGACCTTTACATAAGATATATGTGGATCTATGCAATTATTTTCCTTGGTGAAAGTTAATCACGTGTATTTTGGGTGAACTGAGTCAAGTTGAGACATGAATATGGTTATTAATTTGTCGAGTGGTTGTGTAAGCGTATAGTTTGAAGGTAAAGGTTCGTTTTCTATCAACTTTGATTTTTAGAAATGATATATGTATACGGTGTTAGCCTATGATCGGATTGGCCAACGGTGGGAGTTTGATATGAGTTTCTGAGGTAATCCATCTCATTTTCGTGTATTTTAATCTCGTTAAAGCGTATGTTTGATAAAATAATAATATTTTAATGCGCAACTGAAAATATATTGATAAGGTTTTCTCCTAATTATTCAGTTTTCAGACAGAATTCTCCGTGTGCAGCTGTATTTGATTTTGGCAACCATTATCGAGAAATTCATTCAAAGCAATGCTGTATTTCGTTTATTGAAATGATATTAATTACGTAATCAATACATACTAGTGTCATGGTTTTGAAATAAGTATTAAGCTTAACTTAGCAACTTAAGGAATATAAGTCTTATATTTTACAAATCTTGGAATTTGAGTTACAATACAATATTTTCGAATATTATCGGAGTGATTTAGCACGAGAGACACTACATAATGTAATCAGGTTATCAGAAATAATATTCAGAATTAAAATACAGTAGGTACATATTTTAAGATTTCATTCTCTTGTTTCAGAGGAATGTTTGCAGAAGACGTCACAGAACAGCTGTCATGTTCCCTTGTGTGATATCAAGAAATACATATTAACGGTGAGTACAATCTTTTAAGTAGTTTGCCAATTGCATTTGTATTGGCTGTTACTTGAAGTTTCCAGTGAGAATTATCGACGTATTTTACTGAATAGATAGGATAAATTTAGTCGTGTAACTACGCATGTGTTTTAATTGCGTCTATATATGTGCAGTACTTATTGTACTAATTTTTCCATCTATTAATGGTGAAAGTGTAGTAACTTAAGCTTACATTGGAAAGTGATAAATCTCAATTTATTTTAAGTGAATATTTCTTTGAGAGAATAAAATTGATTTTATAATTTCGACTTTGAAAGGTTTGTTAATTATCGTTAACATAAGTGTTATCAATGCTTCAATTTTTGGCATATTTTATGAAATACTTTGTACCTGGGAAATTTTACTTTTCAATCTACTGACATCCATTTCAGCATAAATCAATTAAGTATGCTCTATAAACACGAGATGATTTCATAGAAACAAAATTATTACTTTGTAGTGACAGTGTAACGTGAAATGTTCATTGACTTTTAACTCTTTGGTGAGGTGTAAACTAATGTTGAAATTATGGAGACATTTTGAGGAAAGTAATTAAAATATTTTGCTTGGAAAAGGCTATCTATATGGAAATTGCTAAAGCAATCAATGAAATATTTTGAGGAAAGGGATTTCTTAGTCAAAGTTAGTCGAATTCTTGGAATACATGCAAATTTTTGAAAAGTTTGCTGCTAATGAAAGTTTATCGTGACAATTGGTTTTTATTCTGTTTATTTCCACCGGTGGTTGGCTAATCATCAGTTGATCATGCAAAAATTGTACAGGATTTATTCAGATACTATTTTAGTGCATTTTATTTTATAAATATTCAGTCAATCAAATCAAAATAGCAATTAAACTGTAAGAGATAGAAGGCTGAAATGTGGTTATGCCATTTATTACTATGACGAAGGATTTTATTTTAATGAATAATTGAAAGTATATTGACAAGGTTTCTTCCCAAGTATGTATTCAATTTTCGGGCAAACTCCTGTCTAGACTTATTAAATGTTGGAAACCCTTTACCGAAAAATTCATTCAAATCAATGATTTATTTAGTTGATATTCATTTCCGTAATCAATATATGGTAGTCAGGTGGTTTTGAAATAAGTATTGAGCTTAACCAAGCCACTTAAGTAATATAAGTCTTTAATTTCATTACAAATCTTTGAATTTGAGTTACAATAGAAAAGATTCCAATGTTACCTCTGTGATTTAGCACGAGAGACATTACATAATGTAATCTGGAATATTATTCAGCATGAAATTTACAGTATATATTTTAAGATTTTATCTCGTTTCATAGGAATGTTTGCAGCAGACATCACAGGACTGAGCTGTTATATTCTCCTGTGTGTGATAACAAGAAATAATAACAGTGAGTATATTCCGTGTGTTTCTTTTAAGTAGTTTGCCTATTGAATTTGACATATTGGTTGTTTTGTGATACTTTTGTTGGCTGTTACCTCAAGAAGTTCCCAGTGAGAATTATCGACCTATTTGAATGAATAGCTAGGAGGAATTTAGTCGTGTAACCATGCATTTGTTTTTTTACTATATGTTCAATACTTATTGTGCTAGTTATTCATCTATTAACGGTGAAAATGTAGTAACTTCAGCGTATATCGGAAAGTGATAAATCTCAACATCTTTTAAGTGGATATTTTGTTGATAGAATAAAATTGATTTTATAATTTAGACCTTCAAAGATTTGCTAATTATCGTTAACATAAGTGTTATCAACGCTTCAATTTTTGGCATATTTTATGAAATACTTTGAGCTGGAGAACTTTTACTTTTCAGTCTACTGACTTCCAATTCAACGTAAATCAATTAAAAATATGAGATAATTTCATAGAAACAAAAATATTAGTTTTGTAGCGACAGTGTAATGTGAAATGTTTATTGGATTTACTCTTTGGTGATGTGTAAACTATTTAATGTTGAAATTATGGAGACATTTTCAGACAGTTGAAAGTGATTGAAATACTTTGGAAAAGGTGTCTGAACGGAAATTGTTGACACAATCAAGGAAATATTTTAAGGAAAAAGATTTATTAGTCAAAGTTAGTCGAATTCTTGGAGTACATGCAAATTTTTGGAAAGTTGCTATGCTAATGGAAGTTTATCGTGACAGTTGGTTTTTATTATGCTTATTTCCATCGGTGGTTGGCTAATCATCAGTTGAGCATCAAAAAATTGTAGAAAATTTATTCAAATACTATTTTAGTGCATTTTATTTTATAAATGTTCAATCAATCAAATCAAAACAGAAATTTAACTGTAAGAGATAGAAGGCTGATGTTTGCAGGGTGTATGTCATGTGTTATGCCATTTATTACTATGACAGAGGATTTTATTTTTGGTGGAACTGGTGTGCGACAAGAGGTCCAATGCTTTTTAAAATGTGAAACATATTTCATAGCATTAACATAACGATTTTTATCTTATTAGCCTGTTATTTACAAAGTATTAAAGACAATGAATAAAGAAGTGAGATCAAGTCAGAAGCGATAATGTCAGTTTTTACCTCTTTAAGTGCAGTCTTGTCACAATGCAAGCTTTAGGAAGATTAGAAATATTTTCTTACTATTCTTTGGCTTAAAATTCAATTCTGAATTCATGTTCTTTGATCGTTTTGAAAGGTAAAAACAAACTGTAATTTTATCCAATATGACAATGGTTTTAGGTTGTATTATAGATATAGACATTATAATAAATGCTGTGATTTGTCGATAATTTCCAATTAAGACTACATGGAATGATTTTTATAAAGTTAATTGATCAATTTAGTTGATTTTATAGCATAAATTAAAATGAATATTGCTGTTACTACTTGAAATTATTAACAGATAATATTTAATACTTGTCAGTAGTTAAACCTCTGTATTAATTTCCATATTTCCTACCTGTTATCACTATTCTATTTATCATTTTCTGGAGTACTTGATCGTCCTCGTATTTCACTGTTCTTATAATCCTTCCTCTGATTTAGAAATCTCCCATGCCTTCTAACGGTTCCTGCATTAGCCTCTCTCCATATATATTGAATAGAATCGGCGATAGACAGCAGCCCTGTCTTACTTCTCTACCGATATGTACTCCGCTGGTATCCGCATTCTCCAACCTGACTTTTACCAGTTGATTTACGTATAGATTCCCGATCAGTCTCCTGTCTTTCCAGTCTACACCTATATCCTTTAATATCCTCATCAGCAGTACCCAATTTACTCTTATCAAAGGCCTTCTGCCAGTCGAGGAAACATACACAGCAATCTTGACTGTATTCTATTGCCCTTTCTGATATGATTCTCACTACACCGATAGCATCTCTGGTTCCTCGTCCTTTTCTGAAGCCGAATTGATCTTCCCCTAGCATTTCTTCGGCATTTTTCTCTAGTCTTTTATTAAGAATCCTCGTGATGATCTTCGAAGTGTGTGACAATAGGGATATCGTTCTGTAGTCCTTACACTGCATTGCCTTTGGCTTCTTCTTTAGAGGGATCATTGTCACATCTAAGAAATCCTGAGGCCTCTTTCCCGAGTTGTAAAGCTTGTTAATTAGTTTCGTAATCACTTTTAGTCCTTCCGATCCCATGACTTTAAGTACCTCTGCCTGTATTCCATCGCTGCCTGTAGCTTTCCCTTTATCCAGTTCCAGAATTGCCTTTTGTACTTCGCTTTCCATATTATTTGTTCCCAAGTTTGTCTTCTTCAATGTTATCCTCTTCTTCCGTTCTATTTGTGCTGATCCTGCCTGCTTGCTGTATAGTTCCTTAATGTATACTTCTCATACCTGTGCTACATCCTTTGGTTCTGCGACTATTTTTCCATCTGCGTTCATAATTGCTTTACCACAAATCCCATTAGACTTCTAATCTTCTAACTCCAGTGCCCTAGCATACATCATATCATACCGTCCTAACTTCTCAGTTTTATTTCCTCACATTTTCCTTTTATTCAAATTTCCCTAGCTTTATCTGTTACCCTTCTCGACTCATTGTTTGTGCATCTATAGTTGGCTCTACCTTCTTCACTGTTAACATTTTTTTCCATTTTTTTCTCTCATCCATTATCTCCAGCATTTCCTTAGTGATCCATGGGTTTCTGATTTTCTTCTCTTGTTTCCCAATCTCTTTATTCAAGGTGTCTTTGATGCTGGCTTTAATTTCTTCCCATTCTGTATTCACGGTCTCTGGTTTGTTTTCCAAATTTCTAAGGCGACCTTCCGACTTCATGCTGAAAGCATTCTGCCTTTCTTTCAGTTTTTTTAGGTCCCAAGTCTGTCTTTCTCTTCTCGTTTTCCTTATTTGTTTCAGCTTTGTGGTTACATCGAGTATTAGAAGGATGTGATCTGAATCAATGTTTGCTCCTGGTAATGTCTTAGTATTTTTTATGCTGTTCCTGAATCTTTGTTTTACTAGGATGTAATCTATTTGGCATCTCATTTTATCTCCTGGGCTTTTCCAACTGTGTTGTTCCAATCTCCCATTATTGTGCAGTTCTACTTCATAAATGTCATTCTTTTGCTCATACATCTCCCTGATTTATTCTTCTTCAATAGCGGTTGTTGGCATATATACCTGGATTATCAACATGTTAACTGGGACAACTTTTAGCTTTATTGCCATCAACCTATCGTTCGTTGCTGTTATTTTTGTCACGCTATTCATCATATCTTTTAAGTACCAGAGCTACTCCCCTTGCCTCACTATTTCCTCCGGTGTAAACTACCGTGAATTCTTCCGAGCGGATCTGCCCTTCTCCTTCCCATCTGACTTCGCTCAGCCCTATGACGTCAATCCTATTTCATTTTTCAGGTTCTCTAGCTTTTCTGCCTTCCTCGTGATTTTTAAATTCCAAGTATCTTTGCATAAGTTACCTTCGACAGTTGCTTTCCTCAAGGCAGTCCATGCCCGGAGATCTGATTGGGGGACTATTTTACCTCCGGAATATTATATAATATAATCATTATTAGGGAAATGTAATGTGGTAGTTTCCCTCTTGCTTTCCACATCGCAGTACTGTAGCCGATCAAATCATGCCTACTGTTCTATTGAATATATACCCAACCAACATCATTTGTTTTCATCTCTATACCGTACCGACAGTACTGCTGCCTACTGCCAGACACCAATGATAGTTTTTTATTATTAATTAAGTAATTAATTTTTTTGTGAAAAAAACCTCCATTTGCGGGGATCGCACCCCGCAGCTTTGTAATGGGAAGCTGACACGCTAAGCACTACACCTTATGGAAGGTTAAAATTTGAAAACTAATTGTCAAACGAATCTTTCACATAATAATTTGAATAAACTCGTAAAGAATTTAAAATTTTAAGATTCTAAATAGACCTTGATAAGTGAATGTGCTCTTTCATGTTGTTTAACACGTTCCGTGCGGGAGCGATTTTCAGTGGTGGTTGTTCCGTGGCTGAAATTTTTTTTCCCGTAAATGTATCGTAATTAGCGTCTATAAGCTGGGAAAAATCAAAAAAAAATTCTAACGTTTAAAAGTACCGTTTTTATGCGAAATATGGAGAGCATGATATGCCGCTCTCCGCCGTCGGAGTGACTCTAAAAATACGCTACGCGTTTTGCGGGATTGCCTACCTTGCACTATTCCCGATTCGTATATTTCTTTACATTATATAACTGTTGATTTTGATATAAGAATTAGTTTACAAAAAAGGATTTTAATAAACCAATATTTTAAACAATTATTTATTAAACATAGTATAATAATTTATAAAAAATTACTAAATATTTACAATTTTAGAAAATGTTTACATTTATTCACCGAAACAATTACATAATTTACGAAAATACTTTTTTGTATCATTCTATAAGCACTCTTCTTACACATGAGGATATACGATATATATAGGATATAGGAGGATACTAATGTCTGGCCCAAACTACTATAGTTGCAGAGCTGAAATTTAATATAGAGGTGAATCAAAAAAAATTATCTTAGGAATAAATGCAAAATTGCAGCAATGTTTATTTTCTTGGCCGTAAAAAATTGTAAACTATTTTTCTAAAATTTCATGGTTTAGGTACTTCTGAATGTGCTATGAAGCTGAAATTATTTCAAGAGGTAAAATTTGCCAAATAATGAAAACGGGAATATAGAAATTTGATAATTTTCATTCGATCGGCCGTAATCAATTCTCAAATGTTTAACAATTTGACTAAAGTTTATGTACATTCTTAAGACCCAGGAAGCTGCAAATTTTAACAGAGTTAGGAAATAATGTTCCAGTGGTAAATAACAGAAAATTTTAGAAATATATATTGTTGTGGCTGTCAAAAATTATTAAAATTTAAACAATGAAAGTCATATAAATGCACTTCTAGAGGTGCTACATTGATGAAATCTTGCGTATATGTGAGGTATTCATAACAAATGCTGAAAACCTATACAAGTTTTATAATTATAAATTTTTGGGGTTGTTTATACCCCAATATTGACAATAAGGAAAAACACGTAAACCGGCAAGAAGATGGACGATTAATAAAAAATCTTGTTTGGTTTAATCATCCGGGGGTTTGCGTTGCGTTTAAAAATTATTTGTCGGCTCTTACTCTTTACTTTAGGGTGATAGGAAATGCTTGCAGAATGCAAGCACACCTTCACTAGTATACAAATATTCTATATATTTCAGTTGTAGACTCCCATGAAAGCATTTACATATTTACAAATTTTTTTCAGAAAAATATTCACAAAAAATATATGAAGATAACTGCATATAAAACAAAAGATAATATATATTATAAATATAATATATAAAAAAAAATATTATATACAATAAATACAATATACAAAAATAATATATACAGTAATATCATATATACATATATACAAATATACATATTTATACGCTTTCATGGTAAGGGAGGAAACAATCAAGACAGAGAGGAGGAGACCCTTGGCAGTGAGGACAGATGAAGGGAGTCTCCTTCCTGACTTTTTTGGAAAGACATAAGCGGCACCTCTTATGTACTTTCCTACTAGAGCCAGGAGCGGTTTGATAGATGGGAAAATGGATGGGTAATTTGGGTTTGGGAGTGGATCTGGGATTGGCCGCAAGAGAAGGAAGGATGAGGGACTTTATGACGGACAATCGGAAATCATAAAGGCTGGTTGGAGAGGATTTTAAATGGAGGAAATAACTATTGACTAAGATGAGGTGAAATATATGGATACCCAGCTTCTTATACCACTTAAGGCATTTTCTTTGAACGGGATAATAAGCCATCATCTGATCAAGGTGGTCAATTCCACCCATCGACTTGTTGTATTGAACAACAGCCTCAGGTTTGGAAACAACCCCTCCTCTTTTTCGGCGAGGAACATTAACAAATTCACTCCCGAATTCAGAGCTGATCATCAGCACTTCCCTTTTGTCCTTCCACTTAAGGACACAAACACCATCATCAGAAAAGGCATCCACAATTTCACCCCTCTTTAATCTTTTGGCTACCACTTGTTGGGGGTTGCCTTTCCGGTTTGGTCGGAGAGTTCCTGTACAATAGGTTCCACGTTCGAGTAGTTGGTGCACCAAGTCAACGCTGTTATAATAGTTGTCCATAAAAAGTGAATGACCTCTATCTAGATTTCCTTCCAACAATTTATGGACAACACTGCTGACATGTCCCGGACCCCCTACTTCGACATCTCCAGCCCCGGTGTACACAATAAATCTCAAAACCAAACCGGAAGGCTCGGTAAGCATGTAAAGCTTTATTCCGTATCTATGCCTCTTCCCCTTCATATAGATACGGAATACTAACCGCCCCCTCCAAAGGACCATAGACTCGTCAATACAAATTTCCCGGGAAGGAAGGACAATATTTTTCATCGTAGAATGAAAAATATCGAGGAGAGGTCGGATTTTATGCAGCCGGTCTGTCGGTTTCGGGTCATTCGGTCGGGGATTGGGGGCGAAATGGAGGGCTTGTAGTATTTGCTGGAATCTGTCACGACTCATGCAACTCCTAAAGAAAGGAAAATTGAACAGAATATCCGTACTCCAATAATCCGGTATTCTGTTCAAGGGAATAGATCCCATGTGGAACAATAGCCCTAAAAAAGTTAAAAACTCTTGAAGGTCTAATTGTTTCCACGATTTAATCCTAGCTTTAGGAGAAACACTTGCCTGCATCAATTCCCTAGCAAATACATTCGTCTGTGTAATTACCAAGTCCGTTAATTCGTCAGTCAGTAAGAGATTAAAATAGTCTCGGGGTTGGGTGCCGGCCAGCGGCACTTTTATCCCAGCTGTTGCGGAAAAAGGAATATTCTTGGGAGGGATTTTTGTTTTCGTCCATTGTCTCGTCTCAGGTCTTTCGGCAGCCGGCTGAGGAACAACGGGATCGGAGGATGGGGCAATAAACGGGGTAGGATCGGCGGTGGGCAAAGGGATACTACCTGCCAAGGGTTCCTCCTCGCTTTCCTCTCCGGAAGAGTCCCTAAAGAGCGTTTCCTCGAGGTCGGAATCTACAAAACCTTCCTCGTCGCTCTCCTCCAAAATTTTTCGGAGCTCTTCCGGGGTGTATATCCTCGTCTTGTCTCTTCGGGATGTCGACGGGTGGGGCTCCCCTTGGGACGTTGAGGGAAGGGGCTCCTCTCTAGAGGTCGACGCGAGAGGCACATCTGGAGAGGTCGACGGGAGGGGCTGCCCTCCGGACGACGATGGCTGCGAGCCGTCATGCTTCCTCTTCCCACTCCTTGTTCTAACCATACTGAAAAAATATCAAAGAAACTATTATATATATATATATTTTATATAGTATTGAGTAAAATTATTCAAATTTCATTAAAAATTTTATCCTTTCCCTCTTTTCCGAGTCAATCCGCAATATAATTTACTATAACATTCTACTTACAATCATACACAATTTGTAAAAATTCGAATTGGTTGTTGTTGTTAATAAGGGTTATTTTGTACTTATGTAAAATTATTTTGTTTATTTGAAAATAGATACTATCATGAATTTAACCCATTCACGACATACCTAAGATTCCAGAGTAAAGGTATAAAGGAAAAAATATTCGCGGGAAGCACAAAAGCATCTTCCTTAATTTTTTTTTACTCAAAGACAAAAATGTCTACCGTGAGAAATACAGTTATAAGAAATTATTTTATGAGGTGCTATAAAGAGAAAGATTTTAAACTATAATAATTTAAAAATAACTAGTAGGGCAGCCCCGGATCTCCGATCCTCAATGCGATTTAAATAAACTAATGGTTTAGTGAAATAACATTTATTGAATAATTAATGAAATATAAATGAAATTCAAAGTATTAAAATAAAAAAGCCTCTTATCTCACCTTAATATAAAGAGTAAGAGAGAAACCTATAATCCCGCCAAATATCAAATTTCTAGCACATCTACAGATGTTAACAATAAATTGTAAACAAATGCTGACAGTCCTTAACATAACCATTTTAAAACGTTATAGTATCAATTGAAACAAAAGAAAAGCAAATTAATTGCACAATTTAAAATAAAACAAGGCGCTGGGATCTTGTTCGTTATACACATGTTATTGATACAGCTAGAAAAGCTTCCCATACGCAGTCAACAGACTAATTATCCGTAAATATTTAATATTTATTTAATTTCGATGCGAATAATGTTTTCTTTCGTCTATTCGAAGGTTTAATTGGCATTAAATGAATCGGAGGCAACAATGAGTCTCCTTGGAAACGCCCGGAATGACTACGAAAAATCCGCAAAACTTCGAAAATGGATACGTATTTCTGATAACTTCGACCGTGTACCATGAAAACATCTCAAGAATAAAATAGTATAAAGCTTTAGACATCGAATAAAGGAAAAAAGAAGGAAATCGGTACATATTTACGTATTTTAACGAACGAAGGAAAAAACCTTGCACTCTGAATAATGGAAAATCCTGTGAAAACTTATGGGAAAATATAAATGTCTCCTGGATTCGAACCCGGGATTCTTTAGCAAACGAAAATATTTTTACAGGGCCCTCATAGCCAATAGAAACAAAACGCCGTTTTCCGCATATCTTTATGACAAACGGTTATCGAGAAATACGCCGATATAAATTGTAAACAAATGTCTAAAGACGTCAACCTAAAATTAATATATAGTTAGATAAATACCTGTCGATTTGGATGAACAAAATCTAGCTGACACACCTGCTGGCACAGTCCGACAATGCAAAAGAACAGGTAATTGTCGAAAATATGTAGGCTGCCTAAAATACACTGAAAAAAAAATTTTTTAATTCTCAGAACACAAGCTTATAGAATTAAAACATAATAACTACTACTTTGCTTTTAAGAAGCATGAACAAAATTATGAATAAAAGCCATTATTTCTTTCCGTAGCACGTGCATTAAAGAATTTAAAAAATTTGATAAAAAATTTACCTTATTTACACGAAAATCCAATTTTCACGAAAACGTTCTCACTTACTATCTGGGTTCTGGAAAAGATAAAAACTAAGTTACTAACCAGAAAATATAGTAATAACTAATAATAATTCATAATAATAAATAGCGAAAATGTCAACATACCTGATAAAATAAAAAAAAACTTGCTCCGCAATGGTAAGGCCGATCTGAAAACGAAATACACACTTTCGAAGCTGAGAACGAACTGGTGGCGGCTGTAAAATTAGAAGGCTCCAACGCATGGCTGGCTTCCACGAGAGCCAATAGAAAAGCAGTGGGGCGAGCGCGCCATATGCCGCTCTCAGCCACCCAATTGTACCTACTGCGGCGGCATATGCCGCTCGCCGCACGGAACGTGTTAAGCAAATTAATCTTTTATATTTAGATTTTTTAGTTAATATTTCTTTATTGAATTCACCACAACCATTTTTCCTCTTCATTGTAGGCATTCACAGTTGATGCTGAGTGAAAATGCGATGGTTTGAGGCGTCGAGGAACCATGAATTGAAGAGTACTGCTTTGCTGAGACGACAATTGATACACCTGGGTGCGAGAGTATAGAGGAATCTGAGCTGGAGGCTATACATATGGGATGAAAGAAGGTTTTTATACCTATATGTTGCTATATTCTGGTTTGTTCAATATGTCAGGCGATAAATATCTTGTATAATATGTAGCTGCATCTTACGGAGGATGTAGGAGAGATTGTAAATTATAAGTCCCTTTCAGATGAGCTAAACGCTTCAAATTTTGCATTATTATAGCTTTATGCTCACAACCAATGAAAATAAATACAATACAATAAGAATTCCAATTTTTAGGAGGTTTTTCTCCTGTCATTCAGAATGAGCAGAAATTTACGATAGGATTAAACGATTCCCCAAGAATTTGATTTCTTTTAAAAATATTGTTTAATCAACTTACACTAAAAGTAAGTAAATGGAAAATATAGTGCTACGTCTGAAAAAAAAGTTTTATCTGATATCGTCCGTAAGAGTATTTTATTTCTGAGAATGTAGGGCATCAATTTTCTGTTTGAACTTAAAAACTTTCTGATAACTCAACTTTTTTATAAAATGCATTTAATTTTTTATTATAAATTTACAAGAATATAAGGTGTTGGTTTTCAGTTTGAACTCTGAAAACTTTCTTTAATTTGATTTTATAAAGAATATTCCATTTTGTTTGTAAAGGTTTATTAGCGTACTTCTATAAATTTTAAATTTTTGTTAAATTCACTTCCGTTAATAAGAATCAAATGTAGTAACAAGTTATTTACGAATTTCCGAAGATGTTGAATTTAAAAACTTTAGAAAACTTATAAAATGCCAAGTTTTCGTATTGACTTCTGAGACAGCACTGTATTTGCTCATGTTTGCAGACTTGTCATGTGAATATCGTTCCGCAAATTGGATGTTGGAAAGTAATTAATTAAATTTAATCTTAAAATAGGAGCAGCCATTAAAAAAGATTATTTGTATCGGGATTTTTGGTGTTCTACATTTAATATTTTACCAAGAGGGTTTGTCGTGGTTAAATAATTCCAGATTTAATTTAATAATTTAAAGAAATTTGGAGATGTAGGATCTGCTTGAATTAATTCAGAAAATATTCTTTGGGGTTTTTATTGTTGTTTATTCAAGGCAGAAAAAATTCTGAGGCAATACAAATTCAGTTCATTATTCAAGTTATCAAAATCAGATAAAGAGATAAAATGCAAATGAAATTTCAGTTAGTTTTGAGAGTTTTGATTGAAAATCCAGACTATGTAAAGTATTTTCATTGTGAAAAGTTTATATTCTCCAATTATTAAGCCATGCATCGGAAATGGTAGTTTAATTGTTCTTGATTCTAGACGATATTTAGAAAAAGATTTAACTTTGTGGAGAGTTAAATTTCTTAATTAAGAAAAATTGTGCAGGTTATTTTATTCTTAATTAAAGTCAATGTCCAGAAAAAAGTTCTTTTAATAATTCCATCAATATCCAATTTGCTAGATGTTATTTATTTGTAAATATGTTTCCAAAGTGTTGTGTTATTTATATATTATTCAGAACAATTGCAAATTCTTTTGTCTAAATGTATATAAGCTATTGCTTTTCCATTCTGTATAATTATTGCCATTTTTTTAAATCTGAACAAACCAGAATTAGCAGCGCTTTTGGGTATATATTTATCGTCTCTCATTTCATATTTTTTTCTAAGCCATGCTATTTTTCCTCTCTACTTTCTCACCAATAGAAATGATTAAAGAAATATTATCCTTGCCAAAGTACTTTGTAAAAATGTCCAACTTTTATTCTAGTGCTTGTTATATTTAAAAAAATTTCTGCAGTTCATGAATATTTTTAAATGGCAATTTTGATTTGTGCTAATATTCAGATCTTTTTAAGTCCAGAAATTTTTTAAGTCAGATATTATTCTAAGTCCAAAATGTAAACAAATTAATTTTTTTCAAGTTCTAATTTCAGAAATCTTTCAAGTCTAGCGTTAAAAATTATTGTCCAGATTGTAAACAAATTACTTTACAAATTGGACAATAGTTTTTAACTCTTAGACTTGAAAGATTTCTGGAATTGGGACTTTTTCAAAAGTTTTTCTAAGTACAAATTGTAAACAAATCAATTTTTTTTCTCAAGTCAAAAATTCTTTTAAGTCCAGTATAATTTTTATTTTCAGGTGCAGGATAAAATAAGTAGACAAAATGTATTATTTCAGATTGTAAAATTTTTATTGAACTTGTATGTATACACTGTACATTTTAATTGCAATAAAGACATTTTATTATGATCAAAACCTGTTGACTCCTTTTAGATAGGAATAATTTCTTTTTCTCGGAGCCTCTTTTAGGTATCGTTGGACTTAAGGGGTTTTTTTTTAGGTATATTTTTGCTAAATTTAGCACATTTTTAACCTAAAAATGACATTTTTGACCACCAATTCAGCCAAATTTTGCTGATTATTGAACAAATTATTCAACATTATGACAATTTATCTGCATTTCAACTATTCAACAACTGACATATTACATATAACACAATATTTTCAACTGTTGTTCAACAGCTGACATAAATACATATATAACATGAAAAAATAAACCATCAAACACATTTTGCAGCTGAAATAAATTATTGAACAAGCACTTGAAGAAGTTACTTGCCTCTGATAAAAATAACTGCGACTGAGCTGTGGAAAAATTAATACAAGCATTTAGACTACAGAACAGCCGTCATCAGTGGCGAAATGCCACTGACGACAACTGCTCTGAAGTCGAAATGCATGTATTAATTTTTTCACTACTCTGTCGCAGCTATTTTTATCTGAGGCAAGCAATCTTTCAAAGTACTTGTTCTGGAAACACTTAAAAAGAAACATTTCACATTATCAATGACCTTAATTACAATTAACAATGTCTCTTATTGGTCAAGAAATACGTAAAATTGAATGCACGCAACTGATTCCAAATGGGAGCAATGTTTGCATAAATGACGAAAAAATAATGAATCTCGCAAAGCAATGCTTAATTGGAATTACTTAAATGCCAGGATAACATTTTTATAAACTATTCCAAGTCAGAAATAAACTTCAAAAATGCAATATTAAAATTTCATGTCATACCTATTTCAAATGTTAATAAAATTAAACCTTTATATTTGCCAAATTAATTATTGTATAAATGCACAAATTATATTACCTCAATTAGACGTATTACTGTTTTTTGAAAAAGATTAATAGCATAATATAAACAAAGATTTACTTCTGATAGCAATTTAATTTTTATAACAGCAAAGATTGAACTAAATACATTTTGTCTTTAAAAATATAACTGATTAATCAAGGTGAGATTATATTTACAACATCAAAAACATATTTGTTCTAATGTAAAGTTCAGATTCAAAGCTATTATGCAAAATATAACTGATTTAATCAAAGCAAACACCCTATTTATGAAAAAATATAGCATATTCTCAAAGTTTGTCTTATATTTCCAGGTAATGTACAGTAAGTGCGTAAAATTTAACGACTTGAGGTTAATTTACTTTAAATTTAAGTAGTAATTGCATTGCGTGACTCAACTCACTATCGTTAACAAATCACAGTGCTCCTTATCGATAGCTTAACACTTTCATGGCCAATTTGTCAAATTTAAAAGGAAAATCAGCAGATCAAATCATTAAAAATTTATCAATAATTATATTTTTTAACATTATAAATGTGCAAATTGTAAGTAGCAATACATTATCATTACAAAACATTTATTTAAAAACTTATATTTGAAGAATTTTCAGATTGTAATTTATGAAAGTATTGAGTGCACGAAAAACTAAAGTATTTCATTAAATATTTGTATACAATTGAGTTATTTATGTTAATAAATTTAAAGAATTCCTTTTCAGTAACGCTTATGTTAGAATAAGTCAAAATCTCATATGGAGTTTACCGAAATTATCGTTACGATAACTTAATGAAGATATTTTAAACAACAGCCATGAAATTGTTAAGTAATCTAAAATATAACTCAACCAACAAGAGACAACGTTAATATTTACATAGAGACCAGCCTGAGAATCAAAAGAATAACTACAAAATTGAGAAACAAAATAAATATCCTATAATTATTATACCAAATAGAACTGAATGAGCTTCCCACAATCTATATATATTTGCAAAAGTTTGTTTGCGTGTCTCATTATGCATGCCATAAACTATAAGACACGAATAACTAAAATTTGGTACAATTATTATTAACATCTTAACTTGATGAATGTATAAAAGGTTTGGTCAATTGGTTAATTATAGTCAGTGCTATAATAATAATAATATAGGGGAATATAACATTTTACAATTCCACTAGAGATGCCTGCATTTCAAATTTGAAATGTTGACAGAATTTTTTACAATAAACAAAGAAGCTTCAAAGTTTATTGTATATTAGGATTAGCTATGATGCTGGTCAACACAGACATCCATGACATTTGACGGTGCGATGAGACACTATTACAACGCCAACCTTCATAACAGCCTACTTAGTTAGACAACAAACCCATACAGCGGCCGGGTTACGCAATCTTACTTTCGATACTACACAATTTATACAAGTGAAAACATTTACCACTTACTTTATTTGCTCACATTACACTGTGTTGGATGTGGTTTGGTTAATACAACACGACAAACAACAGATGAACAAACAAAAAGAATTAATGCAACGAAAAACAAAAACAGTAGAAAAGAGAATTAAAATCACACAGGAATTCAATGCTCTGACTCTTAGAACGATTCTCTAAGCAAAGAGTTTTGTTAAAATAAATTTATGTCAAGTGAATAATACTTTGTTACAATAAGTGGGCAATACCTTTGTTAACACGTTACAAATTGTACTCGACAATGCCTTATCCCCCTCCCTCCCTCTGCTGTTCCCCCCCTTATCCCTCGCTAGGCAATAATATGAATCTCGAGTCTCAACAATGACATTCGTTGTCCAGGAAACTTATCGATAAAAGTCAAAATCTGTCACATATTCGTTAAATGTGAGTAATTTCAAAACATGTGGTGCATTACTTTCTGGGAAACCCTCGTACAATGTTGTGTGAGACACGCTCCTTTCTAGGAACCTGGTATTATCTGAATTTTTAAAGAATGTTTATTTTGAACTCCTGAGCATCCCGCATATAACTGTTCATGCGTAAAGCAAAGCTACCGTATGGTAACTGACTTAAGAAGTCACCTCTCTACTCTGCGTGCAAGGGGATTTCCCTTCTAGGAAGCGCACTCACCTTCAATGCCCCTCTATTCTAATGGAATTCGTTCCCCTCCACTCTACATATTACCTCCAATCACTGAGGCGTAAGGTAACTTCTAGTAATTTTCAATTGCTACATTAGGCGGAACTACCTGTACTCTACATGCACGTTCTCTACCGGAAGCTTAGAGAACGAACTCCACCTGGCAAAAAGCATCACCTCACAAAATGAATCGACTGCGTTGATTGTCAATTTTAATTACGAATCCTCAAAATATTTTCCAACTCTTTCATTTATATCAATTAAAATATGAAAAAATTTCCCAAATAAAACTTAATTCAAGCATAGATATAATTTTTTGTTCATAATTATTGCCATAATTTGAAGTCACGATGATTTAAAACATAACCTGAGCAACGCTGGGTAAATTTGCTAGTTATTTATAAGCAAAGAACTTTGCAATACCATTTTAATTTAATTTATTCACCAGAGAACTATATAAAGATGTTTGTGTAGCATTGTAAAATAAATTCCAACAATTACTCCAAGATTTGATGCACAAAAACGATTACAGTGTAATTTTCCTAATAAACGTTTAATGTGACTAAATCTTAGAAGGATATTTTGTAGTTTAATTTACATTCTTCGTTAGAAATAATTTTATGAACTCTGTATTTATCTCAGAATCACTACAAATATGCTGTCAACAATTTGTTGTTAACATACATTAAAGTTATGGTAATTTAATGTTGTGCTTACGCAAACTGTATAATTATAAAATATCAGTTGATTACTTCGTTTAAAAATTAGTACAAGAGTTTAAAATAACACTAATATTTATAATGAGATTTTAAGATATAAACAAGTTAGGAAAGTGTACAACGTAACACAAATGGGTGCGTTTTGTGCATTGGAGTATTTGAAAGAAATTATTTACGTGTTTGGAAGGGAAATAGCATTATAAAGTTCTTTTCTTCATCATAAATAATCCATTTTCTTCCCATTTAAAAATATTACATGCATATGTAAGGAAATTAAACATATTTCTGTGAGATTGTTTACGTTAGCAACAATGAAGTAACCACGCTAGAAAATTTCAAAGTTCAACTCAAATTACGACTCTTGTTTGATTTTCTCGCAAACGGCGACTCCTACGATAAAAATGTAGAGGAAAAGAAATACCCTGCTTTATTAGTTGCACAAGTTTTACTTGATAAATATTTTGATATGACCGATACTTTACGAGATATGAGGGAAAGTTCATATTTTATCACCAGTAAAGTGGTACCCCTGATTGGCTTACGTGACTCATTTATGTGATTTTCTTATTATCTTTGACCGTAAGTCCTTAATATCAAATTTCATGAAAATCTGATTGGTAGAAGCAGATAACGAACATGCGGACAGACCAGATGGAGACTAATACTAATAGGCGCTTATGCTGGAAGCGAAACGCACCTGACAAATAACCTTGCATGTAATTACATTTACAGATACACATACATTACTAAAAATTGTCTTTAATGACAAGAATGATATGTTACTTATTTGTTCAATATACAAGTAGAAGGTACTTGCATTCTGTAAGCGTTTCAAGTCATTATTTATGGCTTTTGCAAAGTAAAAATTATAAACTAGTTAAATAAATAAAACAACTTCAAGTACTCATTAGAATAAACTTCATTAGACCACTGATTCCCAATGAAAAGACAAAACTGATAATGGTTTGATTCCGATGCAAATGAATTGGAATATTTCGAGGCGGTGCTTACTGTAAAAGAGAGACTGACTGATATTATTCACTTCTTTCGGTAAATTGTGATGAGATTAGCCATGAGGAAGTGTATCATCCGAAACAAAAGTACCACGAAGCCAATGAAAAGGAAGAAATCCACAGTACATTGAACCCTCTGCATACTGGACCTTGATGGAACGTACTTAGGATATAACGGACAGAATGTCCGGCGATGCAAAACAGTTAAATGACGCCACTACTACATTGTGTCTCATGCGGACCTATCACATGTGCTTTATTTGGAAGGCCTAATGAATACATCGCAACATTATAACTAACGTATATCACGGCGTATAAGTCGACCTTTGAAGCTTAAAAAAATTTTCCTAAAACTTAAAGTCGACTTATACGACAAATATAAAATTGTGAACCTTAAATTACAGATGAATAACATCGATATTTACCAACAAGGGGAGGCCATAACATTAATATTGAAATTCGTAATACCCTTTTAGGAGGTGAAACTAGAACTAAAACATCACCTATATCTCTCTGCGTTTTTGCCAATGGGCCCTTGTTTAAAAGATCTTAACAATTTAAATTCAGGTGTAAGCACGGATGCAACATATACCATTAACCTTAAGGTTACAAACAGAAGCAGCGATAGCTGAATGGGTAGAATGAATGTCTAGTATCGGATGGGCTGGGGTTCGCTCCCAGCAGCCAGCATTTTTTTCTTTCAGAAGTGGTCTGTACATATATTTTAACTAGTAAAATTGTATTATTATTATGTCTTTTTTGTATTTTTGTTTTTTTCCTCAATTTTTTTTGTGATTATTTTTTTTGTCTTTTTCACGTACCTTTTTGTACTTAATTTATTTGCACCTTCCACATATAATTATGATATTATAATTATAAATAAATAATAAAATTTAGAATGTTATAATCATTACTTGATTGTTTATTAAAATATCAATTCTTTAATACGACATTTATGAAATGTTTATTACGGACAATTACCTTGTTTTTTTAATTGTATCATCCAAAGTATTGTAATGCTGTAGAAGTAAGTGAGATAGAAGAGGTACACTTCGATCGGAATTAACCATACTAATTGCAAGTTATAATTATATGTGGAATATGCAAATAAATCAAGTACAAAAAAGTACATGAAAGAAGACAAAAAAAAATAATCAAAAAATATGCGGAAAAAACATTTCCTTTTTTGAAAAGGGGAATAATGTAATTATCAGAACCATCCTCACGCCTGCCAACAAGCGATACTTTATTGAATTTCACCACCGTAGATATTGATTGCGATAACTAGGTGCAGTTAATTTTGATAGCATCATTAACAGCCGACATCAATCAAATCATAGGAACCATTATTTAGTTGGTCAAGCTCACTGAGAATAGCAGTTTCTTATTGGTTGAAATTAAAACACCTGTCAAATGGAAGGCTCAAGAAGAATAGCACGGACTCGAAAAAATATTCCTATATTTTTTTATTACTATGTTTATTTCTGTATCTTGTTAAAACTTGGATCGTACAGGACCTTGATTTTGCCTGGCAACGATTTCATGAGAAGTATTTTTAAGTGAAACAAAGGGGGTCGACTTATACTGCGAACATATACCTAATCTAGTATTTTCAAGTTGAAAATTCAAGGTCGACTTATACATCGCAATATATGGATATATATATACATATTATAATGTATATAATTACTGTATATACTCGTGTATGATGCGTCCCAGTGTATAACTGCCGTGTATAATGCGCACTCGTACTTTATTCCAAAAAATCCCGACTTTTTCTGATACCACGTGTATGACACACATCCTTGATTTTTGGGAGGTATATGAATTTTAAAACGTTTGGACTTGTCCATAAGTGTATTACGTTCAATAAGCTCCATATTATGTCTAAGAGAGACATCGTCAATAATTAAAGCGACTGAGTTGAGATGGCAGCAACCTCACATGGTAAGTTGGGCAAAGTGATGCCGTGTAGAAAACTGCAGCGCCACTGCTGCCAATCCTTTTAAATCAGACAAAAAGGGATCTATAAATTAGTTTTGATTTAAAGTGGACGTTGGTTCTCTCTTTCCTATCTCATTCTAAAACTGTTTAAGAGAAGGAATAACGTAAAAATTTAACAAACAAATCTGGAAACAGGAAACGCGACAGGTATGATTAAGTTCACACACGAGATTCTATGGGTTTTAAATTACTTACGTTGTCAATCGTAGACACTAGAATCATTTACTAAATAAAATTATTTCAATTTGCTTATTCTATGTTTTTTTTGTTTTTGATGTGTGTTTTGCGGGAAGACTATCTTGTGATTTTGCAAAAATTACAGCAATCAGCTGATGAGCTAGTGAAATGCGGAATAATTAGAGAGGATGGAATTATAAATGTATAGAAGTAATTAGGTGTTCTATACATATAATTATGTATGTATAACCTGGAGTATCAATAATTATTGTGCTTTTCCCATTAATTAACCCAAAAAGCGTGAATCTGGTGCGAGGTAGGTTCCCATTTTAAGTGCAGAGAAGTGTTACCTGTGTATAATGTGCACCCTACTTTATGACCTGAAAATTTGGTCTTCAAACAGCGCGTTATACACGAGTATATATGGTAGATACAATGTATAATTTATTGGTGTAGCAAATCCGCAAAAATTAATTGTTCCTCCGTTTGACCTTTGTGACTGGTTGAAATTGACTGACTTGCATTACTTGTGGGGTTTGTTTGTCTTAAAACATTCTTTGTATTCATTGTTACTTTCTGCCAATTTCCACCAGGGTCCGGAAAAATCTAAAATCTCGAAAAAGTATCCCAAGTTCCATTCCTAAGAATAATTCCGTTTCAAATAAGAACGCAAGGGAAAATCAATTTTTCTTATGGTCACTATAATTTATTTCATTCTTAATTATGTTCTTATAAAAGTATGCTCCTGCTAGCACACTGCAAGCACCTTTTACTAGTAAAATATAAAAATTAATACGATTCCTATTTTCCTAAATTAATTAGAAAACTCTGTGCTATTATTTCATGCGCTCTTAACAATTTGTATAAATATATAGCAGAGTAAAACACTGTCTTTCATAACATGCGCATTTTAACAATTTAAGGCAACACATACGTTTCCTTCGGATGTTTCGGATATAACAGACAGGCCTTCCCCTCCTTTTAGTCCAATATATCGAGGCTTCACTGTACGTATGTAAAGAATGCGATGTCGGACTGTGTACAATACCACGTTTTGGAATATACCATACACGAAAACGTATCAAGTATATAATCGCAAGCTCTGGAATAATAAAAATTAAAATAGTTATAACGAATCCAACGTATATTTTCAATCCTTTCAAACTTTTACAAACCTATGCCAACAGGTGCTTATAATGGAATCTTAACTTAGTACTTAAAAAGAGTTAAAAATGAAACAATCTTTTGTTATTCTAAAAGCTCCCAATTGCAAGCGCTATCTGAGTTTATATAAACATTTGAAATACAGTTGGACCTCTATAAACATCACCATTGATAATCGTTGTTTTGATCAACCCTCATTTGTCGCCAAATGGTACAAAAAAATTAAAAAGTTCCGATGCCAGTTTTGAATGAAGCAGACAAATGAATGATGATTGCACTGTGACCGAGAGAGAAAGATTCCTGGCATTGCCTCCAATTCAATTAGTGCCAATTAAACCTTCAAATAAGTGAAAGAATAGTGTTATTCGCTTCACACTTTAAGCATCGAAATTAATGCTGTAGCAATGTCAAACTTTATAGATAGCAACACAAATATTTACGGATAATTATCCAGTTAATAACTGTGTATGGGAAGCATTTCTAGCAATTTAATCAAAGCAATTGATCTTATTTAAAATCATTCGGATGCTGGAATCTTACTTTTTCAGTAAGGAAAACTATTAAACATCTATAATGCTTATTAAGGCAAATTGTCTCATGCGTAAATTTAAAATCAGATGAGAATAGGGACGTACATTATTTTTTAACAAATTGAAAGTTATATGGTTATGTCACCTTCGTAGATAATCTAAATGACAAAGAATGTTAGGCGACGGGCTACGTTTATTCAGGAGCAGCATGAAAACATTTCTTTTAGATTGATAACCTAGAACTCGCCGAAACTTATCTTCTCTTCATTGTTAATCTAAATAAACGGTTGCATTGATTGATATATGAAAAAAAGGACGTATACTTCAATAAAAAGAAACAAAGAAAATTAAAAACATAAAAGTTTGCAATCAATTACTGTGTAGCATTAATTTCCTCTCTAATTTGACTTTTAAAATACAGATTTCTTACTGACTTTGCATAATTAATTGTCAATATGCACACACAGCCTCGCCCTCAGCGAGATTTCTACCCGCTAACCTTACCTATACTGGGGAAATGCATTATCAGAGTTAAATGCGAATTATTGAGTTAAACGTGAAATATTGAGATCAACTTATTCTACACAATTCTTAATTTTTTATAAATTAATTGAAAAAACAGTGAAAACACTGTGTGGGTACAGCTAGTACTCCGTTAATTCATCAAATAGAACTTATAATTTTGTTTGTTTAGTTTACATAACAACGCTTTTACTCATTATTACCTCTGACGGTAAAGCACTATCAATTGCAATTTCCCAGGTTGTTGTTACTATCAGCATTTTAATTACTACAAATATAACTTTTAATTAAAGTTTAAGGCAATAATAGCCCATTAATTCATCAAATGGAAGAAAGAAGAAGATAACGAGGCCTTTGAATCTGTGTAATTTTTACTTATGTACCAATGACGTGAATCTAAATTGATTCTTTCGAAAATTTTAATGTAAATCTGATTCAAACGTACTTTATTGTGTCATTTTATGTTACTTGTCGCCACCTGGCACATCCAGCCACCATGTGACTAAATGAATAAATAAATAAATATTATAGAGACAGAAGAAGATAAAGAAGAACGACGTAGAAGAGAGAGTGAGAAGATAAAATACGGACAGATGAGCAAAGGCAAACAGCGAGAGAGACCATAAACGAAATCAGGTAACAAAGAAGAAAAGAACAAACTGAAGAAGGGAGTAATATAAGAAGAAGCCAAAACAGAATCGATGCAGCCAACGGCGGAAGACGAAGAAACGACACAAATTTAAACTCAGCAATAGGAAACGGATTAGCTACTCGACGAGATGATTCACATTTAGGAAAAATTAATAAAGAATGTCAATATCGTAGAGCTTTGTTTTTTAATAACTGAGAAAAGCATAACAGATGCTGGTACGAGAAGAGCACTTCCGCAGCTTCCAGATATATTAAAACTGCCGTAGAGAGAAAATACCCCTATGTGTAAAAATACGTAAGACTAATGTAGTTTCTGCACATGCCAGGACATGAAATATATATTTAAAGCGGGAAGCTCATTAGTTCTAATTTGAAATGCAAAATCAATCACACTCACCCATCTTCTTTCTTGACATCGCAAAGCAGAGCTGGCCTGTGGAAGATCTACCATGCTGGCTGCGTTTTCAGACTTCATTCTTCGGAGGCTCGCATCTGAAACAACGACAGAACCAACTCAGAAATCTCGCACCCAAAGGATAAAAATTCTACAAAACCTTAACAATAACTTTTGATTTGAAGTTTATAAAGTAATGGAAACCGGTTAATAATGTATTATTCATACGTTTTTAAAAACACAATTCTCATTTTATGAGGTAAACTATAATTTTTACGTTCAAAACACAATATATATTGATAACAAACCCTTAATTAATCCTACGTTAAGAGTGTAACGCCATATCTTGGCTATATTTGCCCATAAACAAATCCGTCCTTGCAAAAAATTTTACCAACTCTTCACAGAAAATGATACTTTACAACGATAAAATCACTCATTAAACATGTTATGCAGTAACAAAATGTTATACATAAGGACTAATTTATAAAAATAATTACTCCATTATACATAAATATGATAAATATAACATTTCCTATATACATATATATACGGTAAAGGTATTTCAACTATAAATCAAAGATGAACAGAGAAGTTATTTAAGATTTCCTTACCTTTGTAGATATAAATCCTCGAGGAGATTCACCAGGACAGCTGTATCACACAATAATAACAGTACATTTATTTTCCAGAAGATCAAAGTTACATGGCAAATCAATAAGACAAACTCAATCACAAATGAAAATACAAAGTAAAACAATATAACAGCACGAGTGGACTAACGAAAAACAATAATACATCAAAACATCACCATAAATTACAATTAAGTGGCAAAGCAGGGCATACTGAATAATTACATATACAAATTCACATATCATTGTATTATAAAATAAGAAATAGTACTATTAAGAGAAGTTAATTAATGTCCAGTAAGCAATGTGAAGATTACACACATTGAAACTATAAAAAACTTTAGATAATACTTCACTTCGCTTAAAGTGTCTTAAAACGTACACAAATCAAACTAAAAGTACATAATTAAAAACTGCTGTCAAAATGCGTCACATGCACCACTGTTTTCGAAGAATAAACGGCCAAAATGTTGTCAAGATCAAAACTATCGACATTAAATTTCGAATACAATAAAAAGGATTAGTTTTTTACTTGTAAAAAGTTCTGGTGTAAACACATAAAATAACCAAAGTATTAAAACTCTGCTGTCAAATGATTATCACGTGGACCAGTTTTCGAAGAACACACGGCCAAACATATATCACGATCATAACTATCAACATTAAATTTCGAATACAATAAAAAGGTCTAGTTTTTTCCTTCTAAAAAGGTCTGATGGAAACAAAATAAATTTCGAACTGTATTACGCACATAACAGACAACCCCGTCAGCCATTTTAAGATTTCTACGAAGTAACCAGAAGTAACGCGCAGGCGCGCAGGCGCGCAGGCTAACCAACATTTCCCCTTATAAACCTGGATATTTACAATTTCGACAAAAAAACCACAAAAAATAAACAATTCCTTTTTATATCTTGATTTCTCATTTTAGTAGGAACACAATTATAACTTATTGTAGCATCGATAAAATTTGCTTAAATGTTATAAATTACTTGCAGTAAATCAAATTTATTGGCATTAAACTTTTGCTTTGCAAACCTAAATTTGGATTCGTCATGGAGAGGGGTAAAAATAAGGCATTAAAATATATTTTCAGATTGCTTAATAACCGACAATGTAATTAATTAATTAATAACGAATTTGTGGTCCAAATACGTATGCGTTTTTTTGTAACATTTATTTTTCTGTAGGACGTCTTCATAAACAATTACATGGGTAGTTTCGGCGGCATTTACAAATTATGCGGAAACAATTATTAGTTATTAAAAACTATTCACGAGTGTAATTATAAGAATAGCAATTATACTCCGGAAAATACTTTCAGGTTTTTATCTTATCCATGTACTTTGGAAACCTGTGGTATATTCAATTGATACCGATAAAATATTCGTATAAATTTGAAATGTAGGTACCTACGGTGGCAACAAAGATAAAATGTCAAAAGATTTTAAAGTGAGAAGGAAGGTGTGTTCCGTGAGTGGGTGTGAGGGACGCAGCGATGGGACAAGAAAATTTTTTAATTTCCCGAGGACGGAAAAAGTGTAAGTTAATTTATATTAATGAATATTTTTCTTGTGAATGCTGAAGTGTTTCTGCAAGTTATAAGTGTAGTTTATAAATAGATACAACGGTTGTTTTCAGTGCGAAGATTGTCATTTATAAGCGAAATTTAGAATTTTATTTATTCACTCCGCTTTGAGGAAGTACGTTTAACTAAATGAAGGGATTTGTAAGGCGAACATATATGTGTCATTGGTCTCTCCATTTGTTAAATATGTATAGGTGGTTTGTTTGAAATATACATGAGTTTCGTCAATTAAATCTAGTGGAAAAGTTGCTGCCTAAATTATTACGTTTTGTAAATTATAAATTACATGATTTCAGCTTCAATGTGAATTATTGTATGCTTTTGGAGATTCGTTCCTTACATACTCTTTAGGACGTAGGAATTAAATCATTCTTTCCGTATTTGTTTTTAAAAAACTATGTCGATTCTTCTAGTCTTTTTGCACTTACTATTAGCCTCTCAAACTGTGAGAAACTATCTTTAATTTAATAGAAACTTTTACAGCATATGATAGAATACAAACGGCAGGTAATGTGTATATTGACATTTGCAACATTCTTATATGAGATAAAAGGAAACTGAAAATTTCATGTACAAACAAATGTGGTATGTTTCAAAGCATTAATTTAACTCCAAATATGACAGCAATTCCTAAAATGCATTTATTCCTGCTAATTGTCGTAATGTGATTAATTTGCATTTATAATTTCCAGTGTGAAATATTTTTGTATTATTATTCTTTGACCTTTTATAAAGAAATTAATAAAATGTTCGTGATTACCTTTTATATAAAACCGAGTGCACCTTTGCAATTATGTTAAGAATAACTAACTTAATGTGGGGGTATAATGGCACTATTTGTTCGATGGTACAATTTCCAATGCTTCTTAAATGAGACGGTTTTCCAATTCTTTAAGAAATTTTGTGAACCTTGCAGGTTTTTTTATCTTTCTGGTAATCCATGATTATTCATACCGATTAATGTCTTTATGTGCAGGTGCTTGGAATGGCTTTCATTTTGCCAAAACTGGCAGGTTCGTGACATGTATGAGCGTGGGGGTGTGCGAGCGGTGGTCCACAAGATGGTTTAAAATTTTGTAATTTTTTTATTTTAGGGTATAATTTTCACGTCTTAGTAAATATATTTTATTTTAGTGTATAGGTTTCACATTTCTTTGTCACTGTTTTATTTTAGGGTATAGGTTTTACATTTCTTTGTCAATGTTTTATTTTAGGGTATAGGTTTTACATTTCTTTGTTAATATATGTTATTGTAGGGTATAGGCTTTAAATTTTGTAAATATATATATATGTACATATTCATTATTCAATCTTTTAATTTCTATATGCTTTTTGTTGGGGAAATTAACATAATTCAGATATTGTGCGACCTTTTATGTTGCAGTATGTACACATTTTCACTTCTTATGATTTAAAATTATCTTCCTAATATCATTGCCCTCATTAGGTTTGGGAACAGGTATTACATCATGCCTCTTAATGTTAGAGTACATATTTGGATGGTTTCTGTGTGTTGTATGCACTGCTTAGTGTATATATGTTCATTTTTATACTGTTTATTTGGTTACCTTGATATGATATTATGAACTTGTATATATGTCATGTGAAGGGTGTCACTGTTTATATGCTTGCATGAATTAACACATTTGAGATGTTGCAGTATGTACATACTTTTACCTTCCTGTGATTTCAAATTATCTAATATCAATGCTCTCATTAGCTTTGAGAGAAAGTATGATTTTATATGCATTTTGTGGCATGAACTAGCGCAATGCAGATAATTTGCAACCTTTTATTATTTAGTATGTACCTGCATACATCTTTTTTGTTAATTCATTGTTCATTATGTTCATATTACATTTTTTGTCTATGTTCAATTGCATATTTTCATGGTTTACAGTATTGTCTATACTACTTCGTGTATGTTAAGATTTTCTTATACTTAGTCTCACTTTTTTCTGTTTGTGTAATACCAGTTGAGGATACATTTCCACATATTTTGTACTTTTCCATGTGTGATCTCTGTTGAATTGCTAATGTTTGAATTGAGATTTGGCAACTGTTTGTTTTCATCTGGTACTACTTTGTAATGTAACTGTGCCATCTTTCTGAGTGTATATCGCAAATAATTTGTGATGTTTGCAAAAACCTGTTTGCAATCTCAGCTGAAATGCTACAGAATTGTTTCTCACTTAAAATACGGCATTTACTTGTTATGTGTACATCTAACGAAGCTTAAATAAAGCAATATCAATAACGTACAATAATTTTGTTGTTTTTTCAATTTTATATTTCTATTTAAAATTTTGCGATCATATATATTAAGCATTTTATGAGGAATAAATAACCTGATATTTTAAACGCGCGCGCTTGGTGCGACGGTGGTGCCATCTATGAACAAATGTAGTCGTAACTTGAACCTATTTCCCACAAGAGTAAGATGCACAGGGCTGATCCCGGTGGTCTGCCCTCGTTCTCTCGACTGCCGCTCTCGCCTGACGTCGCCGCTCAGGGGGGGTTCGGCGGGTAGCTTAAATGGGCGACTCCTCGACTTCGTATTGGTTAATTTCCTGATTATGTGATATAACCATGCGAAAAGGAGGGAATGGGAAATAGGGGTAATATTCGCCCTATATAAAGCGCGTTGGTGTGGGAGCAGCCATTCGGCGGAGACGTTTGGCGTTCTCTTCACCGATTACAAAAGACACCGATAACAAAGGCGAGTGCTTCGTTAAGTGCGTAGAACTAGAGAAAATCGCTGCACAGTTGTTTGATCCACAGGTAGTAGTTTGCAATTGGAAGCAAAACGAAGACAATAAGCTACAACACTTTGTAACCTTGTCAGGTTAGAGAACCTCATGATCATGTCGTCGTGACGATGTGTTGTGACCAAGCTAGTTACAATCTTACATTGTTCTAGCATATCGTGTGATGCCAGAAGAATGCCTGTGGTAGGCCATGAAGTTGATGGTTCCAGGAGCCATGCTGGTCCATTCAACCATAGTGAGTTTTGCACTAGAGCATTTGGATTGACCCCTCTTGATATCAGGTCAGCTGGGTTGTCCCGCGATGCGACATGTCTCCACTCAGCTACTGAAGTGTTGTCCTGGATCTCTGAGACCCTGTTCACAAGGAACGTCTTCCATCTTGTCGGTGCTGCGGAGAGCCATGCTAACACTAACGTAGAGTCAGTCCATAGGTAGCTGTGACTGATCTTCATGTCGAGTAACTTTATGACCTTACTAAATAATCGTGCTAGTAAAAGTGCACCACACAATTCTAGGCGAGGAAGCGAAACCTGTTTCAATGGTGCAACCTTAGATTTCAAGCATAAGAGCTTGACAGCTGTTTCTCCATTCTGATTGGTTGACCGTATGTAAATACAGGTCCCATATGCACGTTCGGAGGCGTCTGAAAACCCATGGATGTGGATATTAACTGGTGTACCTCTCACCAGTACTAACCTGTCGATCCGAGTGTTGTCTACTAGTGGAATCTGGTTATACAGTGGTTGCCAGCATTCGAGCAGTTCTGATGTTAAGTTGTTGTTCCAGTCTAGTTTTTCCTGCCACAACTGTTGGAGAAACATTTTACACCAAATTACAATAGGACTAATTAACCCTAGAGGGTCGAAGATAGCTGCAATGGTAGAGAGGACCTTTCTCTTGGTGAAGATGTTCTTACTTGTACTTGACGTTGTGGTCTTGAGTCCATTTACAATCTGAAACTGGTCTGCTGCGGGGTGCCATAACAGACCCAGTGTTTTGATGTTATCATTGTCGAGTTGTAATGGCAGTTGTGTCTCTCTGAGCTCTTCGGGAACACATTCAAGTAGGGCTAGAACACCACTTGCGTAATAGAAATCTGCCCTCCTTCAAGAGCTGCATAAGTTCTTTCTGCACAAGTAGAGCTTCTTCAATGGTCTGTGTGCCAGAAATACAATCATCCACGTAGAAGTCGTGTAATAAGACCTCCGCCGCCTTGGGGTAGGACTCGGCTTCTGCGATGGCGAGTTGTTCAAGGCAAAAGGTGGCTAGAAAGGGTGTGCTAGCTGTTCCGTAAGTCACAGTAGTCAGATGGTACTCTCTGATTGGTGTGGTAGGCTCCTTTCTCCACAAGATTCTCTGAATATTGCCGTCTTGAGGATCTACCTTAATTTGTCGATACATTTTTGCAATATCGACTGTAAAACACACCTGATGTGTGTGAAAGCGTATAATAATAGAACACAAATCCGGTTGGATTGTAGGTCCAACCATTAGCAAGTCATTCAAAGATGTGCCATTACTCGACTTTGCTGAGACGTCAAAAACCACTCTAACTTTGGTCGTGGTGCTAGACTCTTTGAAGACCGGATGATGCAGTATATAATTAACTGTAGCGGGACTGGTTAATGTGTCGACTGGTTGCATATGGCCCAGGGCTTCGTATTCTTGCAGTTGGGACTGCCTATTAAGTCTCCTTTCCAGCTGATCAAATCTTGTTGTTGCCACGTGGTGTGAATCGCCAAGGTGTGTGGGATCCTGCCGCAATGGAAGTCGTACTACAAATCGTCCTGAACTGTCTCTATTGATGTGTCGTTCAAAGTGTAGTTCACATTCCTTCTCCTCTTGTGTTCAAGGTGTCGCTATGTCTAAATGTAAGAGACTGTGGTGCTTCTTGTCAGAGGTACGGCAATCACGAGAACGGCACTGTCTTACGTGGTGGTTCTGAAGACAGTTGTAACATAAGTTATTAGCTTTAACAAATTCTATGCGTTGTTGTACATCTGCTTGAGCAGTCTCTGCATTTGTACAAGGTGTGTGGCTCTTTGCAAAACATACATTGATCTTTGGTTATTACATATGACTGCCATGGCTGACAAGTATGTTTAATTCTGCTTTCCTGAGACTTGTAGATAATGACATTAGCCTTGTTCTGGTCAGGTAGCATAGCTTCCAAAGCTTTGCATTTTGTTTCTAGGAATTCACATAAATCGTCCAATGTCGAGAACTGCTGTGAAGCTCCCATTCTTTCCTAGTGATACTATCTATTCTTTCAAGAATCATTTGAGACAGTAATAATTCGTACATTGGCATTTGAATATCTAATGCCTTGATTGCATTCGTATTGCTTAATGTTTGATTTAACAGCACTCTAAGATCTGCAGCAGATTGCTTATTCACTGTTGGTAAATTCAATAAGTGTCTAATATGCATGATAGCAATTAAACGTGGATTATTATAACGATGGCAGATCAAATCCCATGCTACATCAAAATTTTTACTAATAACAGGTAGATTTTCTATCAATTTATGTGCTTCTGCCATTAATGAACTTAACAAATAATGAAATTGTTGAATATCATCTAGTGCATCATTATTAACAATAAGACTAGTAAACATGTCATAAAAATGTCTAAATTGAGTTATATCTCCCGCAAAAATAGGTATTTTAATAGTTGGGAGCCTTATTTCCTTCTTACTTGCAAACAAAGAATGGTTGGACAGTAAATTTTCTCCGTTAACTGATCCTTGACTAATGGGTGATTTATTATCTGTATCTTCTATTAAAGTTAACATCTTTGTTTCAAGTTTGAAATATAGAGTTTCAATCCTTTCCCTGTCTTAGCATGCATTTCAATATCATCTATAAATTCTAACTCTTCCTGAGCAATTTCAACTTTCTGTTGAATATCAGGTAATGCTTTTAGCCGTGTTTTTATTGCATTTAGGTCTGAGCCTCTCTCAAAATTTTCCAAAAATGTTGAAATGCGCATCAACTGACCCTTGGCAACAGCCCTTCTCGTTATTACTCTTTTCTTATTCTCCTTTTCCATATTGAAAATTAAAGGAAAACAAGGAACATAAGACAAATCGGACGTAAATCGGAGATTACCTGTAATCTCCTATTTACGTCGTTCCGATTTACATTGTTTCGATATAACGTCCTTTACAAATAAGGGAAAGTTTCACCGTTTCTATGTCCGATATAACGTTGTTTTAAATCTCGATCTCATGAAAAGCGTGAAATGCAGGGCAGCAGGTAAAACTCAACAGAACCAACCAAAGAGACTACCGTAATTTTTCATATATAATACACATTTTTTCAGGCAAAACTGATCTAAAAGTTAGGGTGCTCATTATACAGTAAAACCGCCAAATTCACGGCTTCGAAATTCGTGCTTCGCAGTTTCGTGGTTTTGGACTACTGCTGTCATCTTTGAAGTGAAGAGAAAAATCACTAAACAAATGAATTTCCCCATCCGCGAGGTTTTTTTTATCATGCTGTGACCCCGTTTTGCGAAAATATCTACCAAGAGGAAAGCAAGTGATAATACAGAAAGCAGAAGCATAAAGAAGACGTTAACTTTAACCAGTTGAGTGGGTATGCCGTATATATTCGTCATGGTCTGTTGTAATTTGTATGCTGTATATATCTGTCACACCATTTTTCGGGCCATCCACTATGGGTATGCCGAAATAGTCCGTCATGAAGCACCTCTGGTATCTAGCTGTGTCCTTCTAGTACAGGTTAGAGCCCATAGATTGTGTTTTCTACCTTTTGCCGAGAAAAAATATGCTTCATACGAAAACCCTGCATGTGTAATGCGGGGATGTCTATACCTGCCCCTGTGGTAGTGAAAGCGGAGGTTTGACTTTCCTCTAACGGTATAGGATATTTCTAGGGAACTGGAGCAATAAAATCCTCCTCTCCATTGCAGTGAATGTTTCATATGCAAAACATAAGTGAAGAAATATTCTCAGAATGTTGAAAGGGATATTTGTGATATTATGGATAAAGTGAAGCTTAAATGAAAAATAGAGTTGCGAAATAAACATGCTAGTGGCCAGAGTGCAGCATCAGTGGGCAGGCAATATGCGATAAACTGTATGGCTATGGCAGATTTAAATGCCACATTGTATTGGTTCAAAACCACTTTTAGCCTACCTTTTCATCATTTATTGTTGTCAAAATAATGGAGAGCCGCAAACCTAACCCTCATTTTCTCATAAGGCCTTTGCTTCTATTTTTGCGGATTCCAAATTCGCGGTGTTTTTGGGAACGTAACCTCCGCGAATTTGGGGGTTCTACTGTACATGGTAACAAATTCAAACATTTTATTCCTGGCAGTCAATAATAGTTATATGTATCTGTATGCACTGTTGCTGATAAAGCATAGTTTTTATTAGTGTTTTGTATCGATGGCATTTCTTTTCAAATTTTTGTTTGAAAACCAAAAATGAGAACTTTTTTCTATCATCCATTGATAAAGATAAAACGTCAAATTTCTTTGTAATTAACATATAAATCTGTTTAAAAAACGTTCGAGTTGGTACATTATTACAGAAGATATTGCCCTTATCCCTAGGGCCCTAACTCGGACTAACGGAAAATGATTGCTATCCGAAAAGCGAGCCATTACAATGTATCAAATGCTTCTCTTTCTTTCAATCGCTAGGCAGATGGAGGATTAGAGTTAATCATTTAATTAGTTAATCTCCTTTATAACATATAAATATATGAGAAAAGCATGTCCGATTTACGTCGTTTCGATATACGTCGCCAGTTCTAGGAATACATCCCCGACATAAATCGGAGAAACCATTTTCATTCAAGTAAATAGCCATGCAATTACAATTATTATTGTTGTTTTTTCTTTTAATCATTTATCCATATCATCATTGCAAAATTATATCCTGATTTTAGAAACAAGTTTATAGATAATAAGTAGGGTATGAATTTTTCGGGTTTTACCCGATTTTTACCCTCCGAACGACTTTTTTGAAATTCGGGTAAAACCCGGAAAACCCCAAAATCATTAATTTTATCGCACAAAACTTTTTAGATTAAAAATTTTATTTTAATGCTTTTATGCATCTAAGAACTTGGATGAGCTCTGTGATGTTCGTTGAACTGAAATATATATATATATTATTATATATACTAATAATTATTCATTAGCAAATCAAATATCCATTTTACTAGATTTTAGAATTAATGTCTACATTTGTCCACCCATTCTGTACTCGTGTCGAGCCATATCCCTTCATCGGAGGTTAACTCTCCAGCGGTTAAGATTACCCCTTTTCGCAGCTACCTTCCCGCTTGCGCATTTTGAGACCTTAGGCTTGTAACATATCTATACAGTATAACAAATGTCGGAAAATAACAAGTGGCGCATTGTGTATCTGTCAGAGTAGCACAATGTATCAAATTAAAGAAAATGCACACTCGACCGAAGATACCAATATGCTCGATATCACTCGAATCTACAACAAGCCATTTAGTTTATTATCATACATCGACACGGTGAGAGCGCTATTGGCAAAAATACTTTTGCGGACAAATAGTTAAGAGATTTAAAGTCTTATTTTGATGAGGATATTATTAAGTTTTGGGTTGATTGTGGTACCCGATACCCTAAATTAAGCAAGTTTGCCCTAACATTACTATGTATGCCCACGGGTAGCTGTGATGTTGAGCGTTCATTTTCTCATTTACGTCATTTGCAAACTCCAGAAAGGAGTAATGTTACGGAAGAAAAACTCACCATGCAAATGTTATTGTATGTAAACCATAAAAATAATTGTTAAATAAACATTTAAAATTTTAAATATTTTTTAAATCATCCGAATTACTCTATGTTAACCCCCGATATTTACCTAGATTGAAATTATTTATAGACCACGATAAATTTATGCCATATTTACACCCGATTTTTACCCGAATGCAAAGAAAAATAATAAAACCCGATATTTACCTCCCGAATGGATTTTTTTTTAAACCCGAAAAATCCATACCCTAATAATAAGCCACATAAAATCAGTATTGCCTGCATTACATAATCAAAGTGGTATAATTTTGTAGAACTACTTTTCTGTCTGCCATACACTCAGTGGTTCCATTCAGCCGGTTGTTAAAAATATAATTAGCCACCAAACCAGTTGTTAAAGGCTTATAAATCTGCACATTTCTTGGCTGCTATCTAATAGTCCGGGAGTTTTTACTGTCTAGACCAGTGATGGCAAACCTATGGCATGTGTACCATAAGTGGCACGCCAGATGGTTTTGGTTGGCACACCAACAAAAGGTGATTACCAATCAAATAATTTATCGTACTGATTTAGTGCCCAAAAACATTTGTGTTATTTAGTTAACTATTGTAAAAATTAGTTTTATGGTCACAAGTTTCAATCTCTTATGTCTTGGTGACGAATTTGATTTTGTTGGCACGCAAAGAAAACCAAGGACTTATTTGTGGCACGCGAGGCGGAATAGATTCGACAATTTCAGTAATATTGGCACGTGGGCAATAGAAGGTTCACCATCACTGGTCTAGACCAACAAAATCATTATCTTGAACGCACTTTCGAGAGGGGCCTGATCCCAGCTTCCTTGAAACAACTCATAAATACTTTCAATGAATATTAAAAAGCAGCAATTAATGTCCAAAGCAGATATATGGTTCCGTGACATTTCCCCCAAAGCACTTCACCCACTAGACGTTTCACCCAAAGACACTTCGCCCATGAGACGTTTCACCCGCAGATGTTTCACCCATGGGACGTTTCACCCACAGACATTTCACCCATGCCCTTTCACCCATAGTCCATAGTTTTTTCACCCACAAGTCACTTCACCCGCATAAAGTTTCATCCAAGGTGTCTCATCCATGATTCAGAAAATGCATGAAACGTATTAAAAATTAAAATAAATATAATATAGGAGTATTAAATAATAACTTTTATTTTATGCATGCCATCCCTCTTTTTTCCATTTGCTGAGGGAAATAATAAAAGAGTGAGCAGATAATGAAAAAATGATGGTTGAAGTAGAATTTGGAAGAATGGTAAGAGAACCAAGTAGGAGAAAGTATAAAAAAGTTACGGAGAAGTTAGTCAATTACACTAGAGTATGGAGAATACAAGTGGTGTAATCGCATAACTGATTATCTTCATGTTTGTCAATTCAATTTCAATATTTAAATGCATATTGAAATATTTTATTTTAATTACATATCTTAAAACCTTTAAATAAAAACCTATTAAACTAAATGATTTGTTGTAATTTTAATTTAAAAATTAAATAAGGTTGAATGTTATTTGGATTAAATTAGATTTGGATTCATGCATAAAATAAAAACTAAGTTATTATTTAATACTTATCTATCTCATATTATATTTATTTAAATTTTTAATATGTTTCATGCGTTTTCTGAATCATGGGTGAGACACCTGTGGGTGAAAGTTCTTTGGATGAAACTTTATGCGGGTGAAGTAACTATGGGTGAAAGGACATGGGCGAAACGTCTGTGGGTTAAACATCTCGTGGGTGAAACGTCCTGTGGGTGAAACGTCTGCGGCTGAAATGTCTCGTGGGTGAAGTGCTTTGGGGGAAACGTCCGGATACCAAAAAATATACATGGATTGGGTAAACATAAAATATTTCTGATGGATGAATTTGAGGAAAGTAATTAACAAGTTAAAAAAGGTCACCAAAAGCAGATTCTAAAAGCACTTATTTAGAATGTTGATTTATATTGTTGAAATCACTGATCTCATCTTCCTCTTTCCCCTACATTTTTATGCATAACTCTACACTTTTTTAATATGATCTTTATCTCTTTTGAAAGTAAATTGAATGCATTACGCTTCGTATTTGTAGTAACGTAAACAAAACAAAATAACGGACCTGTATCGATAGTTAATGAGGTTTTTTTTAATCTTGCTAAAAGGCAAATGTACAGATGGATGGACAAATCAATAGAGTACACGTCTGTCACCAGCTGAAACTACTCTGGAAGTCTTAGCTTTCCAGCTCTTCTTGTTGCTTCAAAATTTTGTGCATGGAGGGGGGAAAGTTTTTTTGCACATGACAAATTGAAAGCACATGTAATGATGTTAAACGAATTTTTATAATTATAGCAGATATTATTTACTTCATTTACTGCTAAAATTGTTTACACTGACAAATACGAAATATATGCGGGAAGGCTAAACAGAAACTAGGATTCATCAAACGCATAGTAGGTAAAAGTGAGGAAAAAGTCAGAGACATGTTACTTCTCGTTAATAAGACCGCTATTAGAGTACGCGTCGAGCATATGGGATCCGTACGTGAAAGGATCAATCTCAGAGTTAGAAAGAGTGCAGCGAAAAGCCGCTAGATTCGTCAAAAATTGTTACGATAGAAACAATAGTGTTACAGCCTTGATACAGGACTTAGGATGGGAATCACTAGCTGAGCGCCGATCACGCTCTAGGTTAAAACTTCTCGAAAGATTTAGAACGCATATATTCTCCAGCGATGTCGAAGAAATAATAAGAGCGCCAACTTATATTGGTAGAACGGACCATCCTCGTAAAATAAGAGAGATAGCCTGTAGGACTGAGAGGTATAAAAGCTCGTTTTTCCCTAGAACGATAGCTGAGCAGAACAGAAATTACGAAAGGAAATCAGCCGACGTAGAGTGATACTATACATTATTATGCGCTTTACCTTGGTGCTATTGCACCCCTTGCCACACACCATTGCGGTGGCTTGCAGGGTGAACTATAGATAGATAGACAAGAATTGCATATTCATGCATGAATTTTTCCAAGTTCAAAGCAAATTACAACATTCGTATTGGTTTTTTTGATAATGGCTAATTCTCTGGTAAAAAAAACTGAACAACAAATGTTCTAGTTGAATATATCTACAAATTTTTATTTGAGGACCTTTTCAATATGACTAATATATTTATGAGATATGAGGAAAAGTTAGTTTTTGGTTATGTGAACCATTTCTGCCATTTTCTTATTGAACTTAGCCATAAGTTCTAAATACCAAGCATTATGAAATCTGTTCGGTAAAAGCAGAGGATGCACGTGTATGGATGGATGGCAGCGCATGAGCCTAATATCAGGAGACTGCTGCTGAAGCCATTGCGCGAGAATAAGACAAGGATCTTCTTCCAAGATGGCAGACTTTCCTATCTGATTCTCAGACTCAAGCTGTTGAAACATCTTTCTCCTCTTCCAAAAAATCCTCTTCATTATCTTCACATTTATACAGAAGTGCAACTGCATGAATCATATTAGATGCATTGCCAATGCTGAGATTAATTTATACCAAAGCTATGTACATAATGCACTGTCATGCATTTTCTTCACCACATCTGAATTGTGTTTACCCTCTGTATCAATAAGAGTCAAGGTTTTAATTTCTATTTTTCCTTACTCAAAATGATGGATATTGATTCCAAATTAATACTTCTAATGCTGAATAACAACATCCATCTTTATATATACCAGCATCTGAGTCAAGATTTTATTTAATGCATTCCTCTCATCTTCATCAAGCTTTGTGATTGAGTTTTGGATTGATTCACATTATTAAAACCTACTTGCTTGCCCACTTGAACTTCCACTAATTGAAAACCTTCTCAAAAAGTCTTTGGTGAAATTCATTAATCATCATTAACAACCCCTTTCCAAAAATTTCTGCTGACATATGAATAGTACCTTTCTCACTTCGCATATAACCAGTGGCGGCCCGAGGAATTTTGGCGCCCCAGGCAAGATAGCACTGCCGCACCCCCCTCCATAAATTTTTCTTGATATATTTACAAAGCACATGTTAATTTATTCATCACTCTGTATAACTTACTGATAATGAATAAATAAAAGAAATTTAATCAAGAATCCAGCCTGTTTCACGGTATAAATTAGTGTCCAATATTAATTCACTTGCAAGTATTGCACAGATAGACGATCAGCATAGCACCCCCAAGACTTTTCCACCCCTTACAGCCGCCCGGCTCGCCGGTACCTTGGGCCGGCCCTGCATATAACAATCAATTTGAGTCTGGTTAATTGTTTTTTGTCTTTACCTGTTCAACCAACTGTGCTTGCTTCCTTTTTCTTGATTCCTCTTTCTTTATTCTCTCTGCAAACTTGAATTCAGCAGGATGAGATCTTTCCATATGATGCTTCAAATTATAAACTTTGGCATTCCTGATCTGCATGCCACAAGAAACCACTTCAACATTTTTCTCTCCTTCAAATCCTGCAAGTAGCCAATTTCTTGTTTATATCAGTTGTAGAGAAATCATCTAGTTTCACTGGTTTTTCTGAATTTAAAAGCCATTCCCTGTCCTAGAAGTAGGCTAAAATAAAATATTATTTTTTCCTCATCAAAGAAATATATATCCAGCGACATACTATTTAGTTTGAAACAAAAACAGCAACAGAACATATTTCACCTTAAGTTCACCTCTAATGGGATGCATGTGCTTAAGAAAAATACTGCTCAGCATGAAGGTGCGAAAATCCTCTACGTGCACAGATCAATATAGAGATGGTTATGATAAAAAGTAGTTAATTATACATACATACTGATGTTCTTTAAAGTCAGAAAATATTAGCTTAAGTTTATCATCTTGTAAATCTGGTATAAGTTAAATTATGGCTTATAATAACAAAAATCTCATTTCAACCTTAAAGCTTTCCAGCAAATCATGTAAGGAAGAGAAATATAATACATTTGAACAACTTTCATTGTTTAATCAAGTACTAAAAATTAGTTATATTATGAAGGATTGTCGAACACTTGCCCTCTAATACAATGGGCCAAGTGAATAAAAATTAAGCAAATGCTCTAGCATTGTTAAAGCAATTGCTTGATTTGGGGTGAGTAAAAAAGACAGCATTTCCTTTTGCTTGAAAGAATAAGCATTTGCTTATTTTTAGGATCCTTCTTTAGCATTTGCTTAAAATTGTGTGAATAAAACCAAGCTTTTGCTTAATCCTTATAGCATATGCTCATATTTTTTAAAGTGAGGACTTGCTAAGATATTTTTAAGTACTCTCTTATCATGATATTTTGACCCTAAATATAGATATAGCTGAGTTAATGGTGACAAGAAAAATTAAAAAATACAAGAAAAGAGAAATGTCAACAACCAACGGTTATCAAAATTTATAATGTTTCTCTGAAGAAAATATGAAGTATATTTCAAATCTGTTTCTCAGAGAATATGAAGACAGATGTGGAGGAGAACCATCTTCCAAACAGAAGATGGAAATATTTTTAAGGTACTTGAAGTGATCCCGGATTTCAAATAGGAGAAAATCATCATGTACATCACGCTACTGTATGTAAGATAGCCAGTGCTTGAATGCCGCTCCAGCTTGTCACACGCGCCGATGATACCATTGTGTTTCATAACATTTTCCATTACTAGCCCTGGTTGCATCCAAAATCAGTGTAAAAGCAAATGACCAGATAAAATTCCCAAAGACAACTGCAGAAATCATGGAAACTAAGTTGAAATGGAGTCAGAAGTTTTAATTTCCAGCTGTAATTGGTACTATCGATTGTATGTACTCATGTGAAAATAGTAAAACTGAGCCACTTTAGGGATGAATACATAAATAGGAAAGGTTTTCCATCTATAAATGTTCAGGCAACTTGTGTGATACAATCGAATTCAGATATCAAGCTTATCTAATACACCTATCACAACCAATCACCACTTATCATATGTAAACAAAAATAACATAAGAAGTGCAGAATAATTTAAGCAAGAAACATATTTCTTTCAAAATTTAGTTAAATTTTTGTAAAAAAATTAATTTTTAAAATTGTATTTTTCACCTTTTCCCTATTATTATAACTAAATAAAAATGCTAACCCTCGGAGAAAGAAAAATGAATATTGATAATCGATTTAATATATCTTAGAAAGTTATTAAAATATTATTGGTTGATAGAGAAGCTGCACACTTTTTGTACTCATTTTAAGCAAATGCTTATAAGTAAAAGCAAACATTTATTCACTCAAAAAGAAGCAAATGCTTTTAGCAAATGATTTTGCTATTTGCTTGATTTTTATTCACTCAGCCCAATATCTTTAGCTTCTTATGGCACCTAGTAGCAGTTTTAAAATTTTTTGCATGCTGCAATACATTTTCAGATGAAATATGTCAAGTGCTAATTAAACAATATTGTCCCAAATAAATCACCAACATCATGAATGATGATTATATCATCAGTTTCAAAACAAGAAGCAAAATCACTCACGCCATGCTTTTTTCAGGATTCCAGGTTATTTCTAGTTATAGGTAAAAGATTTGAATAAATTCATACAAGACACATCTGTAAAAAGAAGCCTTTTTTCAATATAGGTACACTTGATTCTTTTACAATTATGCAGTAACAACGGTCAAATCCAACAAATCACACTCCCAGTCTGAGTCCACACTCACTGGTCAATCCACCCTCTTACCCCCCATGAGGACACAATTAAGAGTGAGGATAGGATGGGTGTCAGGTGGAAAGGCAGCACTCCAAAAGGGGGAAGGGGGAGGAGAGAGAGGAACGGAGCTGCCTTGGTTAGCTGCCACAGGCTAAGCAATCCATGACAGCAAAAAAACAACCAACAATGAGGATCTTAGGACTAACAGTAAAAGTTTTACAGCTTTGAGGCAAAATATAATGGCAGACAAATGTAAACCTTCACAAAAAACTTACTTATCAAACACAGATAACTCTTAACACACACCGATAATAAAAACTGCCATTATGGGGAGGACACACACACACACACACATTCACACTTCATTCATAAATCCCATTCTGGCACGAGTCAGATCAAAAAACTCGCTGAAAACTGCAGCTTCATAGTAACATAGTAATGAGGTATAAATTCACAGCTAATCTTAAGTTTTCTTAACATAAAAAAACAACCAAACCAAAATCCAATTTGCATTTCCATGCTCAATCTAAATAAGATGTCTATAATCTTCGTATTTATAAAATTTTGGCTAAATGATTTTCAACAGTATCATCAGCACATCAACAATCAGATCAAATTAATTGAAAATAATAAAATAAACACAAACTAAAAAACTAAATTCCAAATAATTTGTACAACACTGGCAAAAAACAAATGAAGGCACACAAAATACCAAACAAAAGTGGCAAAGTTACCTCCAAAATGAATGTGATAATATTCTCATTTTTTCAAAGAGGGAAGATATCATGATTTTAAGTAATGACCTTGGGCCATCAAGTGTTATCCACAAACATGGATATTTAATCAGTTAAAATGACCCATAAAAATATTGCATTTAATTAAACACTTAATATGATCAAGTTACCAAAACTAAATCACAACCAATCCAGATCCTTATTAAATGTGCACTCCACAATGTTTCAACCATTACTAAAGAGTAATAAATGTCAAACGAGTCTGTCATTCAAAAAATAAAATCAACTCTGCTCATCATTCAAGTCTTTGTTGGCTAAAATACTCCAGATGTGGCACCATAAAGGGCACCACATAGCCTGAGATTGCTTCACAAAAATGTGAAAATACCATTCTCAATTGTGCAATCCCCTCAATGTGAAAAACTAATTCATTTTCTAACAATTTTAATCTCAGCATATATGCAACATATACGCATCATGTATGCAACATATATGCATACATCAACTTTCAAAGGCAGTTTTCTAATCAATCATTGAGAAGATAAAGTATAGTGGTACTTCATTTTCATAATATTTACATGTTAAGCATAACATCATTCATTAGTCATATTTCTGGCAATAACAAGACCCTTTACGAATGCATGTTTTCTTTAGTTTTCAATTCCCTCTCAGAGGATAATTATGCACTATAAAAACTGCCCAATAAGAACAAAACCCTAATGAGAGTCTTGTGAGGTCATTGGTGAAATTAGTTGGTAATACTGTTTAAAGTCTCCTGTGACTTATCAAAGCCATTTTCTATTTTTTTATTGATCAATATATATATATAGGTATATATATATCTTCTTTGGCAATTATCAAGTCTTACTCAAAATACCATTATCGTCATTGCATAAACAAGATTAATTGCTATGAAGATGTTGATGGGATAAAATTTCTAGTGAAAAATAATGCCTATAAAACATACAACGGCAAAATGCTACTCAATATGGCTCTAAAGAGCTGATGGTTGAATGGATGACAGGTGTGGGTAAATTAGCTATCTTCGAGAAAAACAAACTGTAATCAGCTAAAGTTTCCCACAGACAAATGATTTGGCTATGCAATATGGCTTACTAACATGAATAAAAAAACCACAAGCATCCTCACAGGGGGCAGTAGCGTAGAGGTGTGAAACCTAGTTGCTTTTGCCAGCACTGAGGGAGACGATGGGGGAGGATTATTGGAGGAGAGAGAGAGACCTAAGAAGATATGGAACGCCTCTCCCACTTCTCAGGAGAGTGATCCTGCACTAGGAGGCTGCTGAGGCTGCTGTTGAGGAGGCTGCTGCTGGGGCTGTGGCGGTGGTTGTTGCTGCGGTTGGGACATTCCCGATGAAACCACAACTCCCTGCTGACTCAATTCTGCCTTGACACGCTTGGCTATGTGTGTTTGAGCATGCTTATGCAGATGATCTTTACGAGAAAAGGCTTTACCGCATTCTGTGCAAGCATGACTTTTATCACCAGAGTGAATCACGTAATGACGAGTCAGATGTTCATTGCGTTTGAAGCCCTGAAATATTTAGAAAAATAAGTGTAATATTTTTATTTTTTCACTGAGGCACAGGTAGCAACAAAGTTACTTGGCTTGAAATTATATTTTGTTACACAAGCAACAACTTACAATCAACAATACATGGCAAAAACGAACATTTGAAAACGTCTTCAAAGTGTACAGAACTATTTGGTTTCCTTCCAATCAAGTACTTTACTAAAAAGGATAAGATACACTTATACTTTTCAAACACAGCATCCTTGGTACCAGGAAGTTGCCAGTTTTCAGAATATCTCACATTTAGAAAGCTTGCAAAAGTTAGAATTGTTTATCACATAGCAAACATAGTAGCGTTAAAATTTAAAAAAACATTGAGCAAAGCAATACAGAACAATAACTAAGAAAAGTAGACATTTTCTGTACTTGTAAAAATTTTCCCTTTCTTTATTTCCAAAATGAAAAGTTGAAAGGAGGGCACTTTGATTTTACATTGGCAGAGATGATGGTGAGATTATGCATTTGTTATGTGATTTATTACTTGTCTACATATATGAGGCGCTATCAGAAAATTCCCAGACTGTATTTAAAAAGAAAAAAATCGAGTCAATTGCTGCCTATTCCATGTTGTCACCCTTTAAGTACTTGTCTTGAGACTCAATACAGCGAATCCAGCAATCCTACCACTGCAGGAAGCATTTCTGGATCCTCTTTTTCATGATCATTTCAGTGCTTTTGGCAATTTTTCCTGGACCTCCTACAATGCCATCAAAGTCATACAGTGAAAATTTCATTTTCAGGATCATGAAAATATCATAGAGTGCAAGATCTGGCAAGTACGGAGGGCAAGAGACCACAGTTGTTGTTCTTGGCCAGGAACTGTTGCATAGAAAGGGTGAGCATTGTTGTGATGCAGTAACCATTTGTCAGCATGCTCCTTTTCAGAACACATTCACTGCAACCTTCCTGTAGTAACTGCAGAACTTCAATGTTGAAATGTTGATAAAGAGTTTGGCCCAGTAAAACAAATTCTTGATGCACAATACAATCATTAACCTTTATTTGCTGAAATACGTTGATTGGAGTACCTTCGTTTCGAGGCTACTTACAGATGTTTTCTTTGTCATGGAAGAGGAGTGGGAAAAGAACACTCCAGAAGAAGAAAGACGTCAATCGTAGGCCCAGGTATACATGTTCTAAGGAACAGGGGTGGACAGACAGAAAGAGAAAACAAAAACTTGAGGAAGCTTATGACGCAAGATCTAGGCAGAGGACTTGCTTTCAGAACTCAAAGGAGACACAATATATGTAACCCTGAGAGAGTGCTCCACAACCTTTAAGGGTCTCCTGGTATTTTCCCTTACTTCCCTTTGGGTATCTGTGTTTTGTGAGCCATCATATTCAGTCGTATGTGAACCACCAAGTAGAGCGTTGATAGGCATGCACAAGTGAAATTTTTGTAGTATTTCAACTTCGTAATATCCAGTTATACCTTCCGTTATATTTTTATATTATTATCTCTGCTTTATTGTTATTTTCATAAATATTGTTTGTTATTTAGAGAAATTACTTCAAAATGTAAGGTAACAGATGTGAAGCTTTATATTGATTCTGATTCGGATGCTTACAAAAGGAGAGTTGGGAAAGTGAAAGTGATGATGGAGTGCACAAGTATAACTCAACAATCAGGTTACATCATCTTTGGGAGTGAGTAGGAACCATGAGGCCAAAAACAACTAAATATAGTGGTATTTATATTTTTATTATGTTATTCCTATTTTGTGTGCCAATACATCTTTTCGATGTGTTTATTTCCTCTAGAACAGTGTTTCCCAATCTATGGTCCGCAAAGGTTTTCTTGGTGGTCCGCGGAGGTTTCCAAAATGTAGTTTTTTTTAGACCGCATCTCATATTTAGTTGAATTTTTTTGGGAAAAGTTAATCAAGTTTTACACTATCACAGGTATTCAATACTTTATTAATGTCGTTAACTTAAAGATTTTCCCACTCTTTCATATTTCCCGATTCCACCTCTCTGCTATCCATAACTTACACTTAATGATCTTAGTGTGAATTCTAATGATGTTAAAACCAAAGAGTTACATATTTGATTGTGTTTCATCTCACATAATAACACTTCAAGAGAAATTTGAAAACTGTTTCCCTGATGAATCTGACCCTTGCAAAGGTTACTTATGGGTTTTGGATCATGACGATAACCAGTTGTCACTCGAAGAGGAACAGTCACTAATAGATATAGCATCAAATGCCCAATGCAGAATTTAAAAAAATAACACTATACAATAAATTTTTGGATAAAGATTAGAAATGAATACCCTGTACTGAGTGAGAAACCCCTGAAGATTCTCCTTCCATTTAGCTCTACATACTTATGTGAATTAGGATTTTCAGCAAAAACAAAGAAAAGAAATCGTTTATTAAACCTGCAGTCAATGTTAAGGTTATCTCTGACTTCTTTAACTCCAAATATTAATGAACTTACACGGGATATTCAACACCAAGGTTCTCATTAATACATTCATTTTTGTTCATATAAAAATAAATGTTTATTTTGTATTTTACAATTATTCTGTATTAAGTACATAGTTTAGAAATAAGAGGCATTTTGTAATATGTTTATTATGATGTTGTTTATAAAACTATTTTATATTTCACAAATTTCTCCTATAAACGTTGAAAATAATTCTTGGAATAAAACAAAACATAATCAGGAGCCCCCAGGCGGGCACTCATGGGAGGGGGGCTGACGGGCTTTAGCCCTCCCCTAAGCTCTACAGGTTCTTCCATAAGAACCTTAATCTTGGGAGTGTGTATTAACCAAATGCCTTGGTACTCAGCAAATATGCTTTTTTATTTCGTTAATTTTCTAATATTTCTCTCAGCAAATACTTTATAACCATTATAAAGATATTTCTTGAATTGTGCGCGTTTATTCACGCGAAACAAGGCGGGCTCTAGCAACAAGCGATCTCCCCATGTATTTTAGAAGCCCACAGTGAGCTCAACAAAGGCTACGGATTCCATGGGACCAATTCGTTGTGGGCACTGCAAGCGCGTGCCTGAGAGTCAAGGCAGAAAGGCGGTCATAAATGCCGGTGATCGAGTAGATGTTTTTCATCCGTTTTCCTTTTGCACATTGTCGAAGTATGACTTTTTTCTCTCCTTGCACTCCCCTTAATCTCACTTCACTACAGTCCCATAAACCAATGGAATAGTGACTGGAAGGCACCCTGCACCGAATAAGAAAAATGTCACTTCAGCCTTCCTTTGTTCTCCATGTTAAGGGTAAAACGAAGCAACCTTGGATCCGTAATAGTTTCCAGATGGAGGAGACAATAGCCTGGGAACGACGCGAAGGGGGAATTTTGAGGAAAGATATTTCTTAAGAAATTTAAAAGCCCTTTTGAGGAAAGAAAGAATTTTTGAGGATTATGCCAATTTTCAAATGACTTGGCGAGTGAGATTTCGGCTGCACTCGGGACCGCTCGTATCTCTCCGCTGCCAGGAGGTGGGGGTAGGGTTGGGATAATTCTATAGTTGTTTCTCCCAAGAGAAAATCCTGGGTGCGCACCTTGGAGCCCCTCAAACAGACAGAAACGTGCAATATATTTGAACATGTTCAAATAAACTACGTAACCAATTAACCCCTTTTCTTAGACGTAGTTACAGTAAGTACGTTAGTTTAAGTAATGAGGTGGTCCACGGGGCCTGGAGGGTTGCTGAAGTGGTCCGTGGAGTTCAAAAGTTTGGGAAACACTGCTCTAGAAAACAAAATATATCAATTCTACAATATTTGTGCTATAAAACGCTCTTTATTTGAACATTTCATGACCAATAGTGCACGATATACTTGATTTTTCCAGAAATCATACAAAATTTTTTAAACACTCCAAAATAAATCTGGCACCCAAACTCCGCCACCTGCAGGCATTTAAATCCAGCAGATAAAGGTCAACAAAAAACCAATCAACATGTTCTTTACATTTGAGTGAACCTGGCTGGCCTTCTTTTGGCATGGTTTCCAGTGACTGGATTGCTGCTTTGTTTCTGAATCATACCCTAAGTCAAGTTTCATCTCCTGTAAATGATCTTGGAAAGAAAGTTTAGGTTATTCCGAACTTGGTCAAGGAGATCCTGATACACAATAGATAATTTATTTAACACAAAAAGGAATACCCAAGTAACATGTATTATAATAAAAAGTATAAAAAATAAATAAATGACTCAATGTTACTTCTTGTTGACAATGAGCAGTTGCACAATAAGAGGTTCAGTCAAAATGCTTTAGCATTTTCTGTATGAGATCCCCACTTCAGTTGCCATCTCATGGATGGATGCAGTAAACATCTGGTATCTTCAACAAAGGTCAGGCCATCTTTGAGTCTCACAAACCACTCAAATGCTTGTATTCTGTCCGTTGCTTGCTCTCCAAATACTGTTTTTGACATTTTATGAGTTTTACAAGCTGTTTTCACAAGTTTGTAACAGAACTTGATACATACTTGCTGCTGTTTTAGGTCCGTTATCTTATCTAACACCTGATGATGATTATATTTTAGTCGGTTATTTTTTGTGCAAAATCCTAACAATTTAAACTTTACCAAGTTTATTTCCTTATATGGAGTTCCAATGCATGAAGGTTCCTTCAGTAAATGTTAAGAAAAAACTGATAAAACAAAAACCACAGGTGGCAATAAACTCAACCTTCCTTACAGGCAGGTAACTCAAGACTAAAGCAAGACAGAATAATGTGTAATATACACTACCTAAAGGCAGAACTCACATGTGAACAACTGGGTTGCTATCCCAAGAGCAGTCTGAGAATTTTATGATAGCATCTCGTAGACTACATACTTGTATGATGATGATGATGATGAAGCAAGGTTAATATATTTTAGACAGTTTAAAACTCACTCATTTCATCATTCCTTCAACTTTGAACTAATGAGGTTTTACTGGTGTAACACCTTCACTTTCTTCAATGCTTTCTAGAAAATGCTGTAAATGCCTGAATACAAGCTGACCTTGAATTTAGGCTGACCCCCTAAAAATGTCCTTCATTTGTAAGAAAATGGCAAATTTAAGAGTTTTATAAATAGTAAGAATATTAACATGCATAAATTTATTATAGCGCAGAAAATAATAATTACAGAGAATAAATTTAATGGTAATTAACGATAAGCAAAATAGACAAGCTTGTCACAAGTAAGAGAAATTCTACAACTGTTGTTCATATTAATATATAAAAATTCAAATTTTAAATTAATTAGCTCAATTTCTATTGTAATTATCCATCAGTTCTCAACAACTGTCATCTTCACTTGATGACTGGTATTCAGACTCTTCAACCCAAAGAACATCATACTCACTGTTACCTTGATTATTGGAAATAGAAGTGATAATTTTATAATCAGAGCAGAATTTACACTGGAGACCAACTTTTTCTTATTATATGTACTTAAGAAAAAAGGTCTGCTTATATTCAGCCATTTACAGCAACCAGATGCTATGAGGAAATTGGAGATCAGTTCACATGCTCATAAGACAACTTTTTCAAATGCTATGATGATCCATAGTCTGCAGCTTGGTATTGACCTAATTGTGTGTGACCAATATTATGTAGTGGAAAACTTTTCAATGGCATCATCGCAAATTTACTACATAATACACTGAATAATGTAGCTGATAAGTGACAATGACGTGATGTGCAATCCACAATATTGCAACTGAACTAAAGAAACAATAGCCTCCAGAATGTAAATTTTGCTGGATGTTATAAACTTAAGTGAAATGACAACTTGGTGGCAAATGTTGCATATTAGCATATAGAAATGTAAATTCTTTCATGAAAATGCATTGTTATCCACAACATTATAATGTAAATGCTAAAAATACATAGAAACAATATGAAATGGTTTAATTAGTTCCTGACCCTAGAGCCTCAAACCCTGAAAATTGACATTTTAAAGCAAAAAATTGCAATATTGCCAGATAAGAAACCAAAGGCTGAGATTCAATGGAATATAAGCTGTAAGATGAACTAAAAGCTGAACTTGTCAAATCTGTCACCCACAGGACCAAGACTACCAGATTATGAATTTCTCAGGATTTGAGGCAAGGAAATCATGTAGCCAAACAAGATCTACTACACTGATGTGGCTAGTGATCTTATGGGGAAATTTACACAACAGTGTCTAATGAACTATATAACATTAAATGTACATTAGTTGGTGAGCAATTTTGTCAGGAAATTGCATTATTTTTATAATACCACAGATAAAGAGAATACAAGTGGGAAACTAAAAATATTTAAATGTACAAAAAATTCTTATTCATGGAGCATTGTTATACATCTTCAAAAGTTGAATTATTTATATAAATATTACTCAATTCATTGCATATAAAATGAACAAAACCCTATTGGAGCTAAAATTTCAAAAAATGAAATGGTTAGAACAAAGGATTCTGGGAATTTTTAATTGGACCAGAGAGGTTTAAATTTAATATATGTTCTGTTTTTAGGTGCGTTTTGCTTCCAGCATGAGCACCTGTTAGCGTCGGTCTGTCAGTCTGTCCGCATATTCATTCTTGGCTTCTACTGAACGGATTTTCATGAAATTTGATATTAAGGACTTAAAATCAAAGTTAATAAGAAAATCACATAAATGAATCATGTAAGTCAATCAGGGGTATCACTTTACTGATGGCAAAAAATTAACTTTCCATCATATCTCATAAAGCAATCGTCATATCAAAATACTTTTCAAATAAAACTTGTAGAACTGATAGAGTATTTCTTTTCCTATACGTTTTTATTGTCAGAGTAGCCATTATCAAGCAAATCAAACAAGAATGTCTTAATTCGAGTTGGACTTAGAAATTTTTTTGCATGGTTACTTCTTCATTGTTGCTAACATAAACAATCTCACAAACAAACATTTAATTTCCTTACGTGTGCATGCAATATTTTTAAATAGGAAGAAAATGGATTATTTATGACGAAGAAAAGAACTTTAAAACACTATTTCCCTTACGTACACATATCATTTCTTTCAAATATTCCATTGCATGAAACGTCCATTTGCGATACGCTGTAAATTTCCCTAACTTATTATTATTTTTTATTGCGAAGTTTCTCCATTACTTATCTACAAGTTTTGTTTGAGGCATTTTCTCAGAAAATGAATTGTATAAGAGAAATTTTGATTTTTCTTCTGAATTTATGTTAAGTTTGTCGCTAAGTGATAGCATTGTTTTCATTGCTATGTTAAAGGTTTCTATATGTTGATAGTGATGCAAACTCTGCAAAGTGTAATTGATATTTCATTATCAATGCCAGATATCAATTTTGTTTACTTATTGCTTTTTCAACGTGACAAGTGGTTCAAAGTATTTTACACTGTAAAAATTATTAAAAGTATTTAAAATTATTCACAAGCATAATTGCCAATAGTTATTGAGTACGCTTATGTCAAGAGCAATCATATTCATTACTCTGTATGGAGAAAGTCATGTGCTGGGCACATCAGATTATTTATATCAATTTTATTTTGATTTTATTCATGCACAACTCTTATTAGCAATTTTTTTTACAAATCACTTGCCGTATATACTCGAGTATAAGTTGAGTTTTTAAGACCAAATCTTTAGCAAAAAACTCAGGGGTCAACTTATACACGAGTAATATTTGTGTTAGGTTAAAACACATGACGTTATTTGCCCTACGGTTGTTAAAATTTGATGGAATTGAAACTACTGTTCTATTTAAACTCTATTGATAGCTATAAAATATTTAATATCAATGTATACAAATGAATAAAGTTTAATTCGGTGATCCTAAGTGGATCTCTGATGCTTCACAAGTAATTAAGCAATTTTTACTTTCTCATACGTAGTAATGGGAAAGTATTGTATTCATGAAAAAAATCGACTTCCAGATTTCAACGGATATACATGTTTTGAGGTCCCTAGAACACGTTTAGACTATTTTCGGAATGATGTCTGTGTGTGTATGTTAGTGTGGGCGCTCTAACTCAAAAAATACGTGCCATATCGTTACCAAACTTCATATCTAACACTCTTACATGAGAACAAAGAACTGATTAGTTTTTGGACAATAACGGATAACCGGAAGTCGAGGTTTATTCGAAACCCGATTCGGTTTTTGCGATATTTCGTGGTTAAAATATCATTTTTATATTTACAATTCTATACAAAAGTTATAGAGAATGTAATTTCCTACAACTTTCATTTGAAACAATTTTCTATAGGAGTTATTGTTTAGCAGTTATTTATAAATAACCGGTTTTTCGGTTTCCGTTAAATATCTCCTTAAAAACATCGTTATTGGTAATCTTCGTAAGGACCAAAGTTGTAGAGAATAATATTTCTTCCAAGTTTTGTTTGAAACTAATTTTCGTAGAACCATCTATTTCGGATATATTTCGCTTTATCTTAATACCAGCCTACAGCGCCAACACCATGTAGCGGTGAATTCTGTAAACATTCAAAATATAAGTAATATACGGCAACGACGTGTCTTCTTTTACGATACGAAATAATAATTTTGCCTTATAATGCTACTCATAATAATTTAAATATCTATACCCCAAATATGGAGAAAGTCATGTGTTGGCCACATCAGATTTTTGTTAATGCAACCTTCAGTAACATGACGGCAGCAGCACAAAGAGTGACAGCAAGACAGAGGCACAATATGTAAACAAAGAAACACCTCGTCTGGGGGAGGCATCGCACTACTTTGCTGCTACTTGACACCACATAGTTAATTTGATATTTGAAGAATTGTAAAGACACAACAAATAGTCTTCTTATGGATTCTTTACAAGGAACTAAATGGATTAATATGTACTGAATAAAAAAATTTCGTTTTACTACACCTGAAAAACTGGGGTTGACTTATAAGCGAGACATTCGAAGAACAAAAGTTTTAATTAAAAAAGTTGCTATCACCCTATACACAAGTATATATGGTATGTATTCACTTTGTCTGTCCGTCCACCTCTCCGGCTGTGCAAATGATATCTCTGAAATGGTTCAACATAGAGTAACCAAATTTTTAGGATAAGTTACTACATATGAGAGCTACATGAATTTGGTGGACTTGGATCAGCTGCTTGGGGCTAATTTGGCCCCATTATCGTCCCATAAGAAAAGCACGTAAATCAGTGATGAAGTGTATATATTTGCTTCTTTAAAATATTTCCCGTCAAAATTTGAACTCAAGACTTGAACTGTTGGAAAGTTTAGAAATTGTAGTTTGTTATTTTTGAAGATGAAATTCAAATCCCTGTAGATTTGGCGTAAATTTATAGTTTTTATTAGAAATAGTAGGAGTTTTTCTGGGTCTTAACAATCAACTGCCATGGCAATGATCTCAATGCTTTGATATGGATAAGCTTTTAATGAGAATCAGAGGGCTATATTATATTGCCATTAACCAATAGACGCCGTCTTACGTATTATTATGTCCTCCGTCAGCACTACATTTGTCTTTTGATGCAAGAGACATTCTTAAATCTACATAACCTTTATATATTTTGAAAGAGGAAGCTTTGGCCTTTCTAGGAATGCATGTGTTGTAATTTTTGTAGTGTTTTTGTATTTTATATTCTACGTTAAATTTTGCGATGAAATTTTCAATGTTGCCACGAAATTACGGTGCATCAGCACTAATTTTAATTGTCTTTTGACGCAAGGGAGTTTCGTAAATCTAAATAAGCTTTACGAGATGCTGTCAAAAAGTTTCCGGACTGGCCTCGTGCAGCGCTTCCCATATGAACCCTGCACCTGCACAAGCAGGGATGCGCATTATACTTTATTATGCAGTTGTCTGCCGAGTAACAGTGCGATAGCATGGGGCGTATTGTTTTGGCAGCTCTTTGTTTCATGTTGTGTCAGTGTGTGTCTGCAATCCTTTTTAAATAAAAAATGACATCTTTGAAAGAAAAACGTGTGGGTGAAATTTTGTTTTAAGCTCCGCAAAACGGCTTCAGAGACCCACAAGATGCTTCAGCAAGCTTTTGGTGAGGAAGCCATGGGTAGGACCCAACATATCGACTGGTTTTCCCGGTTTAAGGAAGGACAAACGTTGGTTGAGGGCAATGAACGTTCTGGCCGTCCAGCAACCAGCAGAACTGACGAGAACAACAAAAAAGTGTGGGAGGCCACTCGTGAAGGCCGTTGTCAGAGTAACCAGGACGTTGCAAACATTGTTGGGATATTGTATGGGTCATGGCAAAGCATTCTGACAGAAAACTTGAACATGAGACGAGTTGCTGCAAAATTTGTGCCTCGCCTGCTGACGCCAGACCAGAAGGAGCAGCGTTTAAACGTTTGCCAGGACCTCAAACAACAGCTCGGAAAAGATCCAGACTTTCTTTCTAAGGTCATCACTGGTGATGAAAGTTGGGTTTATGGATACGACCCAGAAACAAAACAACAATCGTCCCAGTGGAAAAGTCTGAGATCACCAAGACCGAAGAAAGCCAGGCAAGTCAAGAGCACTGTGAAGAGCATGATCTTTTTTTTGACAAGGAGGGAATTGTGCAAAAAGAATTTGTTCCTCAAGGGCAGACGGTGAACCAAAATTTTTACATTGAAGTCCTGAGACGTTTGAGAGAGGATGTGAGGAGGAAACGTCCGGCCCTGTGGGCATCCAAAGACAGGTTGCTCCACCACGACAACGCGCCTGCTCACACCTCGCCGTCTGTCCAATGGTTTTTGGCCGACAACAACATGGTAGTGGTCCCCCCCCCCCCCCCCCCCCCCCCCTACTCCTCCGACCTCGCCCCGTGACTTTTTCCTCTTTCCGAAGATGAAAATGGTACTCAAGGGGCAGCGTTTTAACACCGTGGAGTAGATTCAAGCTGAATCGCAGGAGATACTTAACAACATCGCCAAAAAGGAGTTCCAGAACTGCTTCCAGAAGTGGAAACGTCGCTGGAATCATTGTATTGTTGCACAAGGAGAGTACTTTGAAGGAGATAACACCGACTAGACAGTTGGGTAAGCCAAACTTTTTTTTGAGTTCAATCCGGGAACTTTTTGACAGCACTTCATACATATTGTGAAAGAGGAAGCTTTGGCCTTTGTACTAATGCATGTCTTGTACTTTTCATTGCGTTTTTGTATTTTATAATGTACGATAAAGTTTGCACTCGATTTTTCATATTTGCCATGAATTTATGGTGCGCCAGCACTTTTCATCGCCTTTTGTCACAATGTAGTTTCGTAAATCTAAATAAGCTTTATATATTTCGAAAGAGGAGGCTTTGGCCTGTTTTGTAATTTTTGTCATGTTGTTTATATTTTATAATCTACGTTGAATTTTGCACTGGATTTTTCATTTCTGCCACAAAATTATGGTGGTTCTCGTTCTAAAAATCGCTTTTCAATGCACTAGGAATGCTTTTTTTGGCGTTTCAAGTGAGGTAAAGAAGAAAGAATCTTCCTGCCACGTTTTTACTTTGTGGACCTTTTCGAGAAAGCTCTTCATTGCCTTGAGTCATAAAAGGAAAAGGTCTTGTAAATGTTTACCCTCAGCCTACTAGAGATGTTTCCAGTGAAATTCATGACATAAGTTGAGGCACATTCGCTTCTATGGCCCTTCAAGGTCACCTCCACAACTATTATGGAATTTTAATTTTTGCCATGGACCTATGCACTTTCGGTTTCTCAAGATGACCCATATAGAGCAAATGACCTACAAAGAATGTACTCCCTTTCCTCGGCGTTCGAAAGAAAGGATCCTTTGTTATGATATTGCGAGCACTTGGAAGTGAGCAGGCATGACCGGCGAGAAAGCTCACACTCGGATGTTCATGAAAATAAAACATCTGGTATCTTTTCACAGAGAAGCTTACTAGATGTGTTTAGAGTGTTATAAGGTAAATTTCATGCTGAATTCAATTACGCATGTGTACATTTTCTAAAACAATCGGGAAAGGACTTGTGAGCTAATATGTAACTTTTAAAAGTTTTCCGTATTCTAAATTCTAATTCCGTGTCTAAAATCATTCATGATATATACAACTTCATATCTCCGCTTCTAATGAACAAAATGTAACCATTTTTTCTATGTGACTTCTGTAATGATTAAGAATGATGATTGCATAACTAAAACGTTTATATTATTTATAAAATGTCTTTTAAAAAATCATAAATACAACACTTATTGTCTGTGAGATATAAGTATGCCCCTGACACGACTTGGGAAGGCAAGTGGCGGGAGGCAGTGGAAGAGTCGGCAGCCAACGGGATGCTCTCGCTAGGCATAGCAACAGTACACGGTTGACGGCTCTCTATACTCTCTCTCTCTTAGTTTTCTCTACTCTCCCGGCGAGTTAACAGTGTGAGTACGTGTTCATTTTGAGTTCTATTAATTCTTTGTTGTTTTTGTTATTGCTATTGGTTATCGTTCCTTTTGAGTTCTGTTAATTCTTTGTTGTATTTGTTATTGCTATTTGTTATCGTTCCTTTTGAGTTCTGTTAATTCTTTGATGTTTTTGTTATTGCTATTGGTTATCGTTCGTTTTTGAGCTCGGTTAATTCTTTGTTGTTTTTGTTATTGCTATTGGTTATCGTTTCTTTCAAGTTCTGTTAATTCTTTGTTGTTTTTGTTATTGCTATTCGTTATCGTTATTGTTGCTGCTGTTAGTTATTGTTAATCATCTCTTTGGCCCGCAACAATGACACAAGAACCATCTAGTTCTGGAAAGAAGAATTTAGGTTGAGGTATTGCTCTTAAAGGAGCAGCAAGGGAGCTTTTGCATCGTTTGAGGATGCACCTCGAGGCAGAAAAGAAGAATGGAGGACCTCAATTGTCACTTGATTGGGTCGTAGAAAGAACCATGAAAGCCTTGGAGTTTCATTGAATATGGACTGCTAATTTTCCATTAAAAAAAAATGGGGGATTATCACGAAGAAATGAACCATGAAAAGTTCAAGTTATGGTTTGAAGAACAATTGATTCTGAACCTGCAAACATCTTCCACAATAGTTATGGATAACGCCCCGTACCATTCAGCACAAATAGATAGGCCTCCAACAGTGGCAGCAAGGAAGTCAGATCTTATAACTTGGCTGAATAACCACGGAATAGAGTTCACAGTTGACATGAAGAAAGTAGAACTCATGGATCTCGTGGAAATGAATAAACCGCGTTTCCCACGATATGCCATTGATGAGCTGGCAATGAAACATGGTCATAGAGTGATTCGTTTACCACCGTATCATTGCCAGTTCAATCCTACTGAACTGATATGGGCACAAATTAAAAATTGTTGCAGAAAATAATAAGAATTTCACCATTTCGGAAGTTCAGAGTTTGACGATGGAGGCCATTGAGAAGGTTACCATAGAAAACTGGGCTAATGCAGTGACTCATACAAAAACTATCACTGAGAATGCTTGGAAAAAAGAAGGGCAGATTGAAGAGTGCATAGAAGAAATTATTATTTCTTTAAGTTCAAGTTCATCAAGCGGTTCTGATGAAAACTTTTCTGCCGAGGAAGTGTGACCCAGTGAAATGGAAATTTATGAGGATATTGGTGTGTTTCCATTAGAGTAATTAAAAGAATATGTTTTCTAAAAAAATGTTAGGTTATTGTTGTTCTATGTATAGCCAATAACATAGTATGTGTGTCTTATTGTGAATTCATTTTTTCCATTTTAAAATAGTATATATCGGGATAAACTTCTATTTTTATCCAAAGCAATTTAGTTGAGAAGGAGTCTATGGTCTTCACGCAGACAAATTCTTAGATTTGCTCTATTTTTTACTTGCAATATACGTTTAGTTTTGTGATGGAATTTTAATTTTTGCCACGGACCTACGCACTTTTGGTTTCCCAAGTTGACCCATAAAGAGCAAATGACCTACAAAAAATGGGCTCCCTTTGGGAATTCGAAAGAAGATACAGGGTTTGTTTACCTTTAGGGGCCCTGTGCTGCTTCAACACTTCGGTATGAGAGGACGAGAAAAGGTCACGTCTGCAAGATTCATGAAAGGAAAGCTTTTATACACAGCAGCTTACTAACAGATATTTTTACAATGCTATAAGGTAAATCAAAAGTTATGAATTTTTAAAAATTTTCACAAATTTTCTCTCCTTTACCTGTATTTTTTAAAAACTCCTCCGTAAAAAAATTTTTATTGATGTATGCATGTTAAACTATCAGGTGCTCCCATAGAGTAATAATATTACTATATTACTAGTAATAATATTACTATATTACTAGTAATAATAATATATTATTACTCTATGGGTGCTCCAAATTCGACTGAAATAACTTTCTTACGTGTTACAGTTTAGTTTAGTGTTTGAATATCCAAGAAAACAAATCTTCATTAAACTTTATATCATTTGCTTTATTATTTTCTATTATAACTAAATAAACTGTTTATTGCTGGAAGAGGTTCTTTTGAATATGACTGTTTTATGGTGGAATGTTCGTCCGATGTTTACTTCGCTTTGGAGCTTCGAAACACGTGCAGTTTGGCAACACTGCTCCCCCACTATACACCAGTCCATAAACTCCTCGCATAGTTATATCTCACGTACTATAGTTTAAAATTTCCAGTCAAGACATGGAAAAGTTGACATGCGACAAACTTTTCACCTAATTGGTTTAGATAGGTACATTCAGCGAATGAAATGTTTAGTAATCTTTAAATGTTTTTTTGAATAAGATTTCATGTCAATACACTTCATAGTTCTCGCGATGCCAAAAGTTATATATAAACCGTGAACGTGCACCTGAAAATTGAGTGGTGTTTATTTGCTTCTATTGCAGCAATTTTTGTGTGTGACATATGATATTTTAACCTTTATCCGCCTCATTTAAATACCCTCTGGCAGGGTCCCACTGCCAGATTTAATTTTGGACATTTAAATATTTTGTGTACGTCTTTTGCAAAAATCGCATATCTCGTGAACTACTGGTGATAAAATGTTCAAATAAAAAGCATTTTGTGGTCAAACTATCAGAGAATTACATCGTTCTGCCTATTTGTAGAAATAAACAGGGCGAAATAACCCTAATAGACTAAATTACGATGCCGAAATAACTTAGTGTTGATATAAATCAAAATAAAGTGCAATAATACTGCATTTAGTCACTTTTTGGCAATGTGGTTCCTGCTCAGTCTGCAGCTGACACAACCCCAGTATTTACACTTCCCTATACAGTCAAGCTAGTGTGGTATTCAGGTTTCAACACATAGTCCCACATCACACGCCTTGCACCTATATTTCGTCTTTGAGTATTTGCTCTTTGAGGAACACACATGGCAACGGATAAGGGTCCCCAAAATGAGCCAATGCTTATTGTCATTGGCTTCTAAGCGCTTTATTTGCATTCCACTAGCACTAGGTCACCCCCTTGTGAAAGTCTGGGAAGGAAGAGCCCTAGCGCCCTCTTCAACCATTTGCCGCACAAGAGAAAGTCAGAATTGCCAATGTGAAAATGCGCTGCTGCACGAGGGAAGGAGAATCCAACTATTTAGGATAGTTAGATTGACTAAATGAAAAAATAATTTCTTTGTCCATTTCCAAGTGTGGCGACCGATGATGTAGCTGTTAGCCATCCTATCTCAACTAGTTATATAAAAATAAAGGAATCACTAAAAAATAAACAGACAAATAGCTACAGATATTTTGAATGCACAAGTCTACACCAAGTCTACTTTGTAGCCTGCAAATGAATGAACGTAAATGTAGTAAAATATATATGCATATATGTGGAAAAGGAAGAAGAAAATAACAAAGGGAAGGAACCTTTGGGGTAGGGCTTAGTCCTGGGGTTCAGTTTACTGCATCTCTTTGGGTTGCAACGTAGTAAAACACAAATGTGGAAAAGGAAGAATAACAAAGGGAAGTGACCTTTGGGGTTCAGTTTACTGCATCTCTTTGGGTTGCGAGAGAGGGTCTCACCTCGGCGGAGACATACACTTTGAGTGAAGCACTCTCGATTGTTTGTTTACTCATCCCTCCCCCAATACGCAAGACCTTCGGCCTTGGGAGAGTAGATAGAAAAGAAGAATGCCTCGTCTTTCTTCTCCTTCAAAAATTTTGATTCTATGACAAAAACGACATCTGTGAGCAGCCTCGGAGCTAAGCAGGACACCGGCATCCCTTTCGGCATTTAAAGGTTAAATGATACTGTTTAAAAATTTCATGTTTTATGTATATTCACAAAAATTTTCATCAAAATAAAAAGAAAACAACAAAAGTTATAAATTTTCAAAAATTTTTCCAAATTTCCCACGTTTCCACATCTTTTTGTGTTTTTTTAAAAAACCTCATCTGTCAAATAATGTAGGTTTTCATAAATCTCTTCCAGACTTTAGGGGTTAATACTAAACTACGACCAATGGAAGAAATTTATTTTTTTGTAAAAAAAATCGCCTTATAATATCTGCCTATGCATTACTTTTTTAACTTGTTTTTCACATGTGATTACATTAGAGCAGGGATGACAAATAATTTTTGTGTCACATACAGAGAATGTAATATGAATTATCAGAATTTTTTTTGCATGCCACTAGTTTACTCCTCTAAGAAACTTCATATTTTATACAGAAAACACAAGCTTATGTGTGCCAAATAAAATTACATGTGTGCATACAAAGTTTTTTTTACAAAGTATAGGCTTTTGCAGCTTGTAATTTGGATATTGTTCGTGCAAATAATTTATTTACAGAATGATGAGTAAAGGAGTTCCTGGTATTTGATTGTCAATTGCGACAGATAATACCTTGGTCATAATACATCGATAATAAAAATTCAACTTATTAGTGACAGTTTCACTACAAAATGTGTAATGACAAATGCAAAAAAAATGATAAGAATTTACTGTTGTAAAAGGGTGATACAAAAGAAATTGTTCTGAAATAGATTTGAGTTATTGATTTAGCTTTAATATAATACGAATTCTACTGATATGTTTGATAACAATAAGACACTTCAGCAAACACATCTGAAAAAAATCGGTATAAAATACATTGTACAAACTTTCTCATATACTAATGCGTCATTTAGTTATCTTTTGAAAAATATGAACTACCGTATATACTCGTGTATATGCCGACTGCATGTATAGTACAACCCCTGATTTTTTGGTGAACAAACCTGATTTTTTCATATATCTCATGTATAGTACGACCCCAGCTTTCCACCTGGGTTGATATATTTCGTTTCGATAGCTCAATGGTTACGAGCGAGATATATCGAACGACCTTGATTTTCCACACCACCATAGAATAGACCATAAATAGTATTTCTTGCGAGTACACTAAAATTCGGATAAGTATCTTACACCTAAAACATTTAATAAAAAGTGATGTGAATCATGATTGCACAAGATGAAATAAAATCGTTTCAATTCTAGTACTTTATTTATTTATACAATGATAATATCATTAGGAATTAACACTTTTATTTATTTTTTTATTAATATACGTATACAAATCAGCAAAGTTCATTTTCCTTGCCTGTTTCAGGGCAAAGATCCAAACTTGCCCACGAGAAACACTGTTTCCATTCTGCCGAGTTTCAGTGACAAATTTATTTACTTCATCATCCAACTGTGGCCACCTACTAGTCTTACCTCTATTCACACATTTGTTCTTAGGCATTTGCATAAGCTGTGTAGACAGCTTCCTCCAATTCCTAACATTTTTCTCCGTGGTACCAAATTGTCTTGCAGCAGCACAATTGTTTGTCTTTTCTGTATACTCAATCACTTTAAGCTTGAACTTAGCAGTATATTTATTCCTTTTTAAATCCATTTTTATAGACAATATGGGTTTACAGTTTATAGATAGAAAATAAAGGCACACGGATGAAAAATATAAAGATTATAAAGAATTCAGACAAAAACCATCCGGAAAAAATATATGAACGTCTGGATTACGTTCCGCATATGTAATGGCTCCACTCGCTCATCTACTTAATAGGTAGGGATAACGGATAAAAAGAAATTACTTTGTAATATTCCACAGTCTTTATTGTTTCTTCAATCACACACCGACCGGTTTCCACTACAAAATCATTCTAATGGTGTTACTAACCGATGTAACACCTTTAGAATGACTTTATAGTGGAAACCGATCGGTGTGTGATTGAAGAAATAATAAAGACTGTTGAATATTACAAAGTAATTTCTTTTTTCCAAGATGTCAAAATTCCATAAAGTTACGCCGTCTACGATACTTTTAGTCCAACTCATTCCAATCCATCCCTTGTAAAAAGACGCAAACAAAGATATACAGACATAAAATTCAAGAAAGGAAGTGCCCGTAAATCTTCACTTATATCAAGTATTTGTGAATTTGAAGCTGTATATATGAAAAAGACTCTACTCTTCATGAAGCAACATAACAACGATAAAGGACCTCACTGTTAAGGTTAGCCTACCATTAGAATGCGTGCGGGTGGCATAACTTCACCGAAAATGCCCGTGAAGATACATGAATTTTAAATCCTCAAATGCATTACTCATGTATAGTATGATCCCCAATTTTTGCAATAAAAATTTGGTCGTAAAAACTCGTACTATACACGAGTATATACGGTATGTAGAATCATTATAAACATCAACTTAAATAACTATACAAAATTTGATGAAAATCGTATGAGCTGTTTTTTCAAAAGTCCAATTGTTATTAAAGTTGCCCAAGATTAAACTAGCTTTATATACATTCTTTGAAAAATATGAAATATGTAGTATTATTTCAGATGTCAACTCAAGTAACTGTATGAAATTTGATCAAAATCGTTATAGTCGTTTTTGAGAAAATAAAATTGTTGTTAAAAATGCGTAGAATAAACTTCCCTTATTGAGCAATGTCAACCTTTTCTTCATAGCTTCTATTCTGTATGATGAAATGCCTAAAAATGAGATTTCATTCATTTTTGCTCTACCGTTTAGGCTCTAGAGCCATGAATAGACAGACCCACACAGACATCACTGCAAAAACCACTTTTTCGGACTCAGGTACACCTAATACGTATATTCCCATCAAAATCTCGAGGTCGAATTTTTTCGCAATTACAATGCTTTCTCAATATACTTCGTATATGAGAAAGTAAAAATCAAAAAAGACAATCCTTTATTACAGCTAACAATTCCTTTTTCCTGCATATTGTCTTATTGATTTGCAATCAGCCCACCATGATTGATTCATACCTAAACCAGATCAGGATTTCCCATAATAGTCCCCAAAGATGCTTAGTTTACAGACATTTTTAAACTGAAAGTCATAGGGTGAATTTTGTGAAAGAAGTTTTGTAAGATAGCAATTACCTGGATTATTATTCATTAATTTGAGGCAAAAAATACAATTTAACTACATTTCAATCACTAATGTAACTTTCTTTTTAATTGCATAATTTAATGTAAAATACATACCTTTAAGCAAACAGTGCAAACATATGGTCGTTCTTGCGAGTGGCCACGTTTATGTTGATCCAAGTGCTCCTTACGCTTCAAACCTGCCCCACAAACATCGCATACAAACCGCCGTTCAAGCTTGTGGCCAGAGAGATGCTGTTCTAACATAGATCGTTCAGGATATGCCATGTGGCACTCAGGACAACAGAACAAAGTGGAACCATCAAGAGCAGTTGACAAACGAATTTCTCCTGGCCGTGGTCTTGGACCCCTGGACATACACAAAGAAACCCACCATGCAGTAGTGTGAACAAAACTTTAAAATTTGCTTAAGAATTCTGCAATAAATTTATAATACAAGAGTAATTATTCAATATACAATCTTAGATTATTTATAAAAAATTTTATAATGTACTACATAATGTATATATTGAAGTCATGGAGTTGAGTCCAGGAGCTCATCTTTTTTCCATTTGAATAACATGGGAAAAGCTGAAATGCAGCATTCAAGTCTTCTTTGTTAACATTTTAAAATTATGTATAAACATTGCACAAACTCGGGACTTGAACCAAAGAGCGACTAAAAAAATAACGATTTATTTTCCTACTATCCATCCATGATGAAATTGATCCACAACTTTATTTTTAACGTCAAAATTTCATGTTTATTGAAGGAAAATTGTTTGCTGCCATGGCAACCATTATTGTTGTATTTTTGCAAAATAATGTAATCCTAATGGGACTGGAATTTTTGTATGGATTCGTTTGCTTATCTACATGCCTATATAGATGTAGAGAAAGAGGGAGGGGATGTGGAGAAGAAAGGGGATAGGGTGGAAGGTAGATAGGGAGGAAGAGAGAGATAGAATTAGAAAAAGACAAAGTTGGAGAGTGAAGGATTGGAAGAGGGAAGGAGAGAGGAGAATGGGGTGGGATGAAAGAGAGGGGGTAAGAGGGAGGAGGAGGGTGAAAGGCAGGGGTGCTTTTAAGACTTGGAAGTACTCGGTTAAATTTATACTAATCTGCTATAAAAATTCGAATTTTCATTTTCCAAATATCAATTTACGTTATTGATTTTATTTAGAATAAAATATTGGATGTGCAAATACAGGAATAATCACTTATTGACATTGATTCCAATGGTTATGAACACAAAGGCAAGCTTCTGCGCAAGAATCAACATGCAACCTCGCCATCTGTGAATAACTTTGGGGCCTACAATATGAGAAGCCCAACGGTGCCCTGCAGGAGAAAGGGGTGGTGGGTGGAAAGAGGGGCAGAGAGAGTAAGTGCATTACACAAAGAGACACTATGTAACAAAATAACTGAGGTTTTTATTATGTTTAGGTAAGATATGAGCTTGGGGCAAAGGTCATTGTGAGATAAAATTGATTCACCTAATCATCATTTTGATGGGCAATTACACTAGTAGTAGAATAATATTACCCATATCTTGTTAGTCCAGTCTTGGCACTAAAGCTATTTAACTGTTTCTGAATCCTATGCTAAAACATACAAGGTTAAAATAAATGTCAATAATTGTATCCATTAGGAAAAACAAAATCATAAAAAACTATTTTACAATGGAAAAGAAATTGCAAGCAAAGACGGTAAAAGCCCGAGTGACGAATAAGCGAAACAAAAAACCATGGATATCAAAACATAGTTCCATAATACATGAATGGAGAATACAGAATCTGCAAATACCGGGCACCCACTGTATATAGTTATATGTCAGTTTGTATTAGGTCTCATAAAATCATTAATAACTTGGAACCAGTAAGAGATCCTCATGGAACTAAGGCTGTGTGAGTTGAGATTTTAAAAGTTTTAATAGTAAGACGTCATTTTGTAGAGTTATACAATGAAAAAAATTGTAATTTGCAGAATTGTCTTAACAGCAGCATCGCACTGTGCATCAGCCGTATAGCGGCAGCGAGAAATATGATTTCCACCATAGATTTCAGACTGACCGATATGTGGCAGGTGTATACAACAACAGGTGAGAGTGCTGAAGGTACAAAACATTTAGCTGTGAGACAAGCTTGACTTAAGTTATATGATTTGTAGGATAGCCTTTCCTTGAGGTAAATTAATAATTTTTGTATTAACACGTTCAACGCGGAGGACGTCAATTGACGTCCTCAGCCGTTCTATTGGGTGGCAGCGGACGTCAATTGACGTTCAAGGTTGCTTCCTTTTCCAAGGGACGTTTGAGACTCTACGCCTTCTCCCGCCATCGTTTCTTTCAGCACAGTCATTGCTTAGTATCCTATCTTGATACACATCTTTGCCGTTTCAAAATAGTGCTATTAAGAATTTTTCCATGATTTTATGAATATTTAGATTTTTTTTCGTTTTTTTTTGTGGCTGTATGTTTAAATAAGAGAAGTACAGGCGACTCCTAAGTCTCATTTGTTCGAGTCTCGATTAATTCGAGATTTCGATCTCTCCGATCGATAATACACGAGGAATAAACTTTGCTTAGTTATTGGTTCCGACCAAACGCGAGGTTTAGTTTTAGTGTAGACGTAGTTATATCTGCTCTAATTGTTTGAATTTCTGCTGATTTCACTCTTTTCTGTTAATCTTTTATTTAAATTTATTTATTTTGATTTATTTATAAATTTATCACTTGACATGGCATCTAAAAGGAAATGTAATAGTGATAATGTAAGGGAATCAAATAAAAGAGTGCATAAGATTCATAGTTATGAATTGAAATTAGAAATTTTGAAGTGTGTTGAGAAAGGTGAAAGCAAGCTGAAATCGCACGATCGTTGGGAATGTGTCCTTCAACTATTAGCACTTACATGAAACAGAAGGAGAAAATTCTAGAACGTGATAAATTCACATAATTTGATAAAAACAATAAACAGTCCTAGGCGCGGTGTTGTGATTATTAAAATGGAAAAACTTTTAAAACTTTGGATAGATGATCAGTGTCAGAAATACATACTGAAAGCCAAACTGAAATCGTACGATCGGTGGGAATGTGTCAACTAATAGCACTTTTGTGAAACAGAAGGAAAAAATTCTAGAAAGTGATAAATTCAGGTAATTTGATAACAACAATAAACAGTTCCCCACCCAATAGCTCCTCTTCTTCCAACTAAAATCTTCCAACTTCTCAATTAATAAACCAAGTCCAGTAAGCGCAATTGAAAAAGATTTAAGCTTTGAAAATATTTTTAATTTTATTGTTTCTTTATTCTTAAGTTATTTTGTACATTTTTAATAACTTTTATATTAATTTCGCTGAGATAAATAGTTGTATGTATATATAGATGTACGCAGTTATGTTATCCAGCTCGTGCGAGTCATTTGTAACAAACCACTCATGTGATCCGGACTGGGCTGTCTGTAAAGCATATTGCATACATCTATCTTTGAAGTTCGAAACACAAATTTATTTTTACCTTTTTAGTGCAAAAAATAAGTTATACATTTAAAATATTTATTATATAATTTATTCATAATTTAATATTGTTGTATTAACATATTAGTAATGTTATTTTATCTTTATAGAACGTAAGGGGAGACTTTTTCCCGAGATGCGGGAACGTATTCCCCAATTATAACATGCAAGTATATGGAAAAACGGCGTTCGACACTCAAATATTCGAGATTCGAACACGTTTTCAGGAACGCATCCCCAACGAGACTCGGGAGTCGCCTGTACATACATTTTTGAGTAATCCAAGGCTTTTTTCTATAGTAGTAGGTTATATATTTATTCCAGTTAGATGAAGGTTTTGTGTGAATGTTTCGACCGTATTTTTTCAATAGGTAATTTACGTTATAATCAATTGAGTGTGTACAAGTGGTTTCATTTTACGACCTGCAGAGGAACAATAGAAAGCAATTATGTAAAAGTTGAAAAGGTAAATAAGATGTCTATATGTTATAACTATTATAAAATACACATCTTTTGGTGAAAATAAAAATTAATATGATTTTTTGCGCTTGTAAATTGGTTGGTAAGTATATTCATGCTGGCAACAGAAAATGCTATTATCCCAACTACCCTTATATTTGAAACTCGACAAACACTACACATGGAATGCTGATAGATCCCATTATCTCTCGTTTCCAAAAACCCTGGCCTTCCAACCCTTCAAACTTTAGTGACGACTGGCGATAATTCTCAGAAGCAGAAAAAGAATGAGACTATTCTCAGAAATAGCAGTAAATGGGAGGGGGTAAGACTTCTCCAAAATTTCTTGCTATTCAGCCATCACTTAGCATCCGACCAGCGTAGTGAGTTTTACCCGTTCCTCGAGTGTGGTTCGCTGCCGTGGTTCATCCAGTTTCAGCAATTTTTCCTGTGCGTTTCCTGCAGCTTTCCTGGAAGTTGAGGTGTGAGTTTCTTTTTATTTGTTGTAGTGTTTTTATGAATCATTTTGATCGTATTCGACTCCGTTTGATGGAAAATTTTTAAGTTCTGATAAATTCTGTTTTATTTTTGCGTAAAGATTTATTCCGTTATTTCCTATTTTCAGCGATCGTTTTCCTTCTTTGGAGTTTTTTCGTGGAGCAGAAATATATTTTCTGTAAGAGTTAAATGGTGGAAGTTAACTTATATGCTTGAGTGCATAGTATTGATGACAAATGAATTTTTCTCCTTCTCAATCTTTCCATTTATATTTTCTGTGTTTTGTGTCTGCTTCTTTCCGGGAATTTAGAAGGTGAGTGTCTATTCTACTGTATTATAATGTTATTTACCACTTTCAGATTTAAAAATTGTTTGGATGATACCAGGATTACTTTTTGAAGATAAATTTATGAATTATATTTTCAAATTTGTATTTCATTTTAGAATGGTTCATACCCGTGGAGGTAAACGGAAGCATTTGAGCGCTACTGACCCTCAGCCATCAACCTCTCGCAGTCTTGAGCCGTTGACGGACCCAGACGACCCGCAGCCATCAACTTCCTGGGGGTTCGATCTCCCGATGTATGCGGACAATCCTGAGCCTTCAACGGCCCAAAAGAAAAAAAAGCGGCCCGCCCCAAAATATGTCTCCGAAAGGGACATAAGGAGTATTTTGGAGAAGAGCGACGATGAATTGAGCGGTGGGTCAAGTGATTTTTCAGGGGGCTCTGATTGGAGCGACAGTGGAGAGGAAGACGATGAAGAGTTGGATGATCCCTTGACAGGTCGGCAGAGCTCACTCTCCCCGACTACCATTACCCCACAACCTACCGGCGCTACCCCTTTCCCACAACCCACCCATGCTACCCCTAACCTTCCACCATTGGCTTCCACTTCTCAGAGGAGACAATGGCACGGACAAAGACCAACAGTCACTAAAATCCCTTTCACTCAAACTCCTGGGTTGAAAGTTGGATCCCCAGGGGATGAGCCAAGAAAATTTTTTGACTTGGTTTTCACGGACAAAATATGGGACTTGAAGGGCAATCCGCCGGATGTCCTTTCCCGAAAACTGAAGAAAGGTGAAATTGTGAATGCCTTCACCAATGATAATGTCTCCATCCTCAAATGGAAAGATAAAAGGGATGTTCTGATGATTAGTTCCGAATTCGGAAGTGAAATGGTCAGTGTACCCCACCGGCGAGGGAGAGGAGAAACGTTATAGCCAGAGGTTGTGGCAAAATATAACGAGGCCATCGATCAAATGATGGTTTATTACCCTATTGAGCGCAAGACTTTGAGGTGGTACAAAAAATTGGGCATTCACATATTTCACCTTTCTCTTGTCAACTCCTATTTCCTTTTCCTGAAAACCCAACCCAAAATTCCTCTGTACGATTTCCGTCTCTCTGTCATCACATCTCTCCTCCTTTCTGCATACAACCTCTCCCCCAGACCTCTTCCTTCTCACCAGCCACTCCGCAAGACTGTAGACTTCAAAACACACTTCCCCGAGACGATCCCCAGACAATCAGGACAAAAACGAACTCCACAAAAGAAGTGCCGAGTGTGTAGTGCGAAGGGTATCCGAAAAGACACTACAATTTTCTGTCCTGCCTGCGAGGGGTCTCCAGTGCTTTGTTTAGCAAAATGTTTTTTGGAATACCATAACGAAATTCAGCATCCTTGAAACATTTCGTTATGGTGTTTCATATCTAACAAGAAAAGTCCAGTCGAAGCGAGGTATCTGCGGAGGGCATGGAGGGCGCCTGTTGGACTCTGCGACTCTTTTAGCAATGCGGAATTTGCCGCACATTTTACTTACTGTTGTTCCAGGTGAGATCCCTCTGCCCTCTCCGACAATGAATTTGCAAACTTTTTGTCTAGTTGTAGTTTAGTTGGTGTCAATAGTGTGTTACCTCGAAGGTGTAGATAGCGAAACAAGTTTGAGGAAAGAACTCGCGAGCGAGTTGTTGTTATGGGGGCGAGTGATAGAAACCAAGGAAAGCGTAAACAAAAACATAACGGGAAGAGTAAGAGGGAAGGGGAGCAGGTGACTTTGCCGAACGTATCTCCCCGCTCGGCCGGCTTCGCTCAAGTGGAAGGAGGGCATCTGTTGGACTCCAACGGGCGGGATTATAAGTGCCGATAACTGACCGTGAGGGCCCGGTATTTTTACTGTAGGGGGCTAATATAAAGGGGAATAGAAGATGCCAAAGGTTTAGAGCGTTCACCTCTCTCCTAAACCTTGGGATTCTCGGAAGCACACGAGCATTCTGGCCATTTGGTCCTATACATTGTATGTACAATAAAAATAAAGGTTGTGTATGGGAGTGCAAAAAGAACTGAGGTGTTTCATTTCTCTCGGTCAAGCCCGTGACCAACCCACGCTATATTTGTAAATGGGTAAATAAATAATTCCTTCATAAATTACTTCGTTCAATTCATTCAATAATTAGTATTCACTCTTACTCTATTCTGACGCTGAATGTATGGCAAACTGGGTGTAGAAAATAAATTTTTATATAGCATCTGAAATATATATAAGTACTGAATATACACCTATATATACACCCGATACTGTATATATTATAGGTGAATATATAGTACTTAGTAAGCAAACAATAGTACGTGAAAAGCATTTCTTTTCCTAAAAAAATCTGATGTGGCCAACACATGACTTTCTCCATATTTGGGGTATAGATAATTAAATTATTATGAGCAGCATTATAAGGCAAAATTATTATTTCGTATCGTAAAAGAAGACACGTCGTTGCCGTAAATTACGTATATTTTGAATGTTTACAGAATTCACCGCTACATGGTGTTGGCGCTGTAGGCTGGTATTAAGAAAAAGCAAAATATATCCGAAATGGGTGGTTCTACGAAAGTTAGTTTCAAACAAAACTTGGAAGAAATATTATTCTCTACAACTTTGGTCCTTACGAAGATTACCAATAACGATGTTGTTAAGGAGATATTTAACGGAAACCGAAAAACCGGTTATTTATAAATAACTCCTATAGAAAATTGTTTCAAATGAAAACTGTAGGAAATTACATTCTCTATAACATTTGTTTAGAATTGTATATACAATAATGATGTTTTAACAAAGAAATATCGCAAAAACCGAATCGGGTTTCGAATAAACCGCGACTTCCGGTTATCCGTTATTGTCCAAAAACTAATCAGTTTTTTGTGCTCATGTTAAAGTGTTATATATGAAGTTTGGTAATGATATGGTATTTACTTTTTGAGTTAGAGCGCCCACACTAACATACACACACACACAGACAGACATCATTCCGAAAATAGTCTAAACGTGTTCTAGGGACCTCAAAACATGTATTTCCGTTGAAATCTCGAAGTCGATTTTTTTCATGAATACAATACTTTCCCATTACTACGTATGGAGAAAGTAACAAGGAATTTTTGAAAAATTTCCCATTCTATTATTATTACTTGACAAATAAAAAAATAACAAACTTACGACTACGACCTATAGAATTTGAATATTTATCTTATTACTAAATTAAAAAATAACGCAAAAGGCCATTATATAGACTGTTTCCATTATGATACAAAAAAAATTTTTCAGCCACCGGTAAAAAATTTTATTTTTATTGTCGCGTTGAATGTGTTAACTTTGCCTTAACAAATATATGTCATGGAAAAATGTGAAATGTCTGAAAATAAAAGAAATTACTATTTGAAGAGAAAGCTCAAAGAAACAGAAGAAAAGCATAAAAATGTCTGCAGAAGATGAAAAAAGCTGTGACAGAATGGAGATGATCAGAAACTGAAGAGTGATGTGAAGAACATTGAAAGAGGCAATGAATCTATATAAGATAGTAGGTAATTAGTGAACAAAAGTTTGGACCAATGTACAAATTGTTTGACTGTGGAACGAGTAAATAAAAGAAAACAATTAGACAATGAAAGTCATATACATACGGAAAATTGCTTGCATCAGCGATTACAATGCGAAACGCAACAACAACACGAACAGCGATTGAGTCAGATATGCATTAATTGTACCAATTGATTAGAACGTGAAACTCAATAGCAGCAACATCAACAATTGCATTAGCTGTCTATTAATCAGGCCAATCGATTACTATGTGAAACTCTAGAACAACCTGAGCAACATTTATCTATTAATAAGGCTTACCTATTAAATTTATTCAAAAATTGAATTTGAAATAATGTTAACAAAATATTCTTTTTACAGATTCATTGATTTTTGTACTTTTATAGAATGTTGATCAACTAAAAATGAAATGGATAGGCATTTTTGTACCTTTAAAAAGTTTACTATTCTATTAATATGCAACTTTTGATGATACATGAAATGTTATTATTAAAATATGCAAAACTGAAAAGAAATTATAGTTTAAGAATAATAAATTTAGTACATTATTAACTGTTTACGAAAATATATAATTTTACTTCTTGAGACTAAAAAGTAAAAAATAAAATAATAATCAAAGAACTTTTTACTTTCTCCATAAGTAGTAATGGGAAAGTATTGTGTTCATGAAATAAATCGACTTCGAGATTTCAACGGAAATACAAGTTTTGAGGTCCCTAGAACATGTTTAGACTATTTTTGGAATGATGTCTGTGTGGATGTATCTGATTGTGGACGCCCTAACTCAAAAAGTACTTGTCATATTAACACCAAATTTCATATATAACACTTTAGCATGAGCACAAAGAACTGATTAGTTTTTGGACAATACCAGTTAACACTTTCAGCCCGAATAGTATTTTCCGAGAATTTCTGAAATCCGAGGATTTTTTTCTGTGATTTTCCTTCTTAATAGTCTACTTATCCTATTTGAATGAAAATTACTTTTTTTTGTTGAAAGTAACCGTTTTTTGTTGAAATTTGCACTTTTTCTTTAGTTTTTCGAACAGTGCCTACACCTCTTTTGGACACTCCTATCATTTCTTTTTTCACGGTATTTTGGAAAATCTGAATCTATTGATATTATAGCGGGTCTCCAAAATACGGACTAATTCTGCTGAGTAGTTTGCTTTGCAAGAGCGTCTATGATGGACAATCTGTATTTGTACAAGGTCATTTTATTATAACTAAATTTTTTGTACAGGATAATTTATTAACATCAACTAAATAAAAAATTAAAGAAAATATTAAAAGTAAAAGTTAGGAAAATATGGAGAAATAAAACACTTCGACAGAAACGCCTATTAAAAAATGCCACTGTTACAAAAAAATAAAAACTCGGACCAAAAACCGACCCATAGCACATGAAAGGCAGGCCTCAAATGTGACCGCTGTGAAGGTTCGAGAGTTATACCTGCAGAAATGGGAGGGGACGAGAGTTTGAAAGCCGAAGCGGAACTGCGTAGTTGCCCGTCATCTATTGATAGTGCTCGGATCTCGGCAAAGTCCGAGCATCATATATTGATGACGCTCGGCTTCAATGTGTTAACTGGAAGTCGAGGTTTATTCGAAACCCGATTCGGTTTTTGCGATATTTCTCCGATAATACGTCATTATTGTATACATTGACCATTACAAAAAATGTAGAAAATATAATTTCCTATATCTTTTATTTCAAACAATTTTCTATAGCAGTTATTGTTTAGGAATTATTTATAAATAATCGGTTTTTCGGTTTCCGTCAAGTATCTCCTAAAAAAACATCGTTATTGGGAATTTTCATAAGGACCAAAGTTGTAGAGAGTAATATTTCTTCCAAGTTTTGTTTGAAACAAATTTTCGTAGAACCATCCATTTCGGAGATATTTTGCTTATTCGTAAATTTCCAGTATACAGCGCCACCACCACGTAGCAGTGAATTCTGTAAACATATTCGAAATATACGTAATTTACGGCAGTAAGGACAACTGTATTCTTTTACGATACGAAATGATAATTTTGCCTCATAATGCTATTCATAATAATTTAAATATCTATACCCCAAATATGGAGAAAGTCATGTGTTGGCCACATCAGATTTAAAAAAATAACTTTCATAATTTGCACTAAAAAGTAAAAAATAAATTTTGATTTGCAACACTTGATTTAGAACCTTTGTAAAAGTTATATGGGTTTTAACCTTCTTACACTTTAAAATGATTTTTCTGGCCTTCACCCGTTAACGCTTAAGTATCCAATATTGTATCTATGGTTGGGAATAAAAGTTATGAAAAATACTTGAACGACAACTTAAATAAAATAAAGAACTACAAACGCAGAGAAAGCATCTAAGTATCCACAAATGATTCATAAACTATCATCTAGCAAAGCTATTACAACCTGATTAACCTCAATAATCAGTTAATATAATGCAAGGACATCTAAAATCATAATAACTCCTGATATGTTAAAGGTTTCAGCTGATAGGTGAAGTGAAAGGAAAAGAGAGCTATCAAGACATGAATAAGACTGTGGAAAAAAGTTGTATATGGAGAACCAGGTTTAACCATGAATAATCACGGACCTGTCTACGGACAGACTACCTATGATGATGATGATGATATTAAAAGATGTGAAGTAATGTTGGTCCACAAAGCAACAACTCATCACAGTCATACACAACATTATTATATCTAAAATAAAAAACTTCAATTGTTAAATAATAAACAAATGAATATGATGATTTTACGATCTGATATCAGGACATTAAATTTAATTTAGATAATAAAAGCTTAAGCTAGTTTTGCCAACAAATGTGTTAAAACTCAGTTTGGGTTGATGTACCATATTTACCTGTGTACCCCGCTCAATTTTTTTCCCAAAGTGTCAGTAAAAAAAGGGACTGTGCATCATACATGAAGATTTCTGAATAGGTTATATAAATTGTGAATCTCGATAGTAAATTTATTGCAACATGTTTATAGTCACAGAAGATGAAGAATTCTACAAAGTATAAGTATATCCATATGACCAAGCAAACGGTTAGGTTTAAATGTGTGGTTTATACAGCCATTGTTGCATCTTCAAGATCACAACAGACATTTTGACAATTGAGATGATGTAATATTTTTATAATAATAAAGCCGTAGCTTTTAAATAAGATTCAAGTTTATTATTGTTACTCAAAATAAGCAGTTGTCACTAAAAGTTTAGTATCAATTTCTATCAATACTTTTGTCAGAATAAGTTGGCATTTGGAATCTGTGTTCATTGAATTCATTGTGAGCAGATGACGCTCAATTAACATAAGAGCGGCGACTACCAAGGAGGAGATTTCTGCTAGCACCGGCATAAAGAGGACACCCAATACATTGCATCTTGCAGGTAAGAGAGAGATAAGATGCTTAACTTGGGTGGACCTTGTTTCAGGGAAGGGGGGAATCAGTTAATAGGCAGACCTTTTTATTTAAATACCTCAGAAGTCAACTTATTGCGGTATGAATTTATTTTTTCCCCTCGAATTGACCCGAAAATAGGGGTGCGCATGGTGCACGAAGGCACAGGTTACACGAGTAAATATGGTAATAACAGATTGTGTAACTGAAACAGAGAATTAATTCACCTTCGCTCTTTACTCCCCGTGCTACTCTTCTTCTTCTTCTTCTTTTTTGGAGTTCCTTGTTGTTGTTGCTGCTGTTGTTGTGGTGCTGTCAACTGGGTCCCACAACCGACTATACCAGGGACAACTGAAGCCACTGTTGGCCCAACATCTTTGCGTTGTTCAGCAGAGTACTTGAGGAAATGGTGGAGACTGAGGGGAAGAGTGGAGGCTGGAAGGCGTGATAAGTAGTCAGCGACTGTGGCAGAGCCCTGGTCCCAGACGGCTCCTCCTGCTGCAATGGCCACCCTCCCTTCGCCTTCTTCCTCCACCTCATCTTTACTCTCAGATATCCCCTCCTCATCTATAGCACTACCATCCTCGGACTTCACCCTCTTCTCAGAAACCTTTTTCCCTTTTGCCACACCTCCTTTGCACAGATCTTGCGGCTGCACATCTCCTTCACATCCAACTCCTAGAAGAAAACATCAAATCAAAAACACATGGTGGACCAATCTCACATTCATCTCATCTTCAAACACGATCATAAAACGTGCTGTTACAAGAAATTTGATAATTTTAGCATAAATACTGTTTTAGATGAATTTTCAGTGGGAACATGGTGAAATGACAATTTTCAGTAGTATACTATTCACCCATGCCTCAAAATGCAAAATATCCATACAAATATTGGACAAGAAACCTAACAGGGAAAACTTTCAGAATATGTTCTTACATTTATAACATGAGTATAACCCAATAGTAATAAAGTAAAAAATTATTATGTATGTAAAAACAACAATAAACATAAAGCAGGTAATGCAAAAACGAATATATCTATACATTCATTAAACAAAAGGAAGTTGCATAATTGGATAAAAACCACATTATACAGATACAGAATTCCTTATATTTTCTAATTAACAGTTCAATAATAAAATACAAACATGCATGTTAGGAGCAAAATTTAAAAAATGATCTCTGAATATTTCAACAATATAAACGGTTTTTTCGAATGTACGCTCACAACATTATATCTCGATTGAACTGCTATTAACTTGTCAGCAACAAATTCATTCTATAATATGCAAAATTATTACACCACTGTGAGAGCAACTAAGAAACACAACTTCAAAATTATGAACTGAAGTTTTAGTCTGGAAGTAAATACATATCAATGCCAGTAAATTCTTCCACAAATTTCACTATTTTTTATATAATTATAAACCAGTGAAATTTCTCACCAACTGTCATAGTAGCTGCATTCTGTACCACAGTACGAGGCCAAGTTGTTGGTGGGCTAGATGTAGGAGGTCGTGTTTGACTTTGCTGTAAATTTACACCACTGTTGCCTCCCTGAGATCCACCATAGGCACCTCCAGACCCTTTGTTCACAACTCCTCCACTTTCAACTCCATGAGCAGTAAAGTGATGTACAGCAACAGCGGGAACCTCTCCCCAACCTAACAGCTGTGGGTGGTGAGAGTGGGCATACTTTCCAGCTACTCCACTCCCAGCTCCAGCTACCCCAGGAATCCCAGTTTCTCCTCTCCGGACTCCCATTGCAGCTGCCACTTGGTTTGAGGAACCAAAGTGAGCTGGCGGAGATCCATGGTCCGGTCGTAAATATTGAAGACTTGCACCGGTGCCAGCTCCATCGTTCCCTCCTGTAACCACCATGGCACCAGAGGTAACACCCTGAGCCTGAAGTGCTCCAGACCCTCCCTCGTTGGTGAACTTAGCAGCAAACTGATGCATGGACGGAAGAGAGGCTGGAAAGTGGCCACCAAACGGAGAGAAATTCATTTTTTCTCGAGCTGGCTTTTACACTCCAATCAAGTCGCATCTGTAACGGTTTCGTCAGGAAATAAAGCAATTTGCCAACGCCGTTGATCATTACTAGCAATAACAAAGTATATAGGTAACACAAGAAATTATAACGTAGCATAACTGGTGGTTCTTACCTGTAACGGACTCTCCAAAAATAAATTTATATATGTATATATATATATAAATTGCTAATACCAAAAATTGAAATATTGCTTGTTACTCCTCTATATCATGAATATGAAAGAAAGCAGATTGTAAATATATCATCAATAATTGCGACCATACGTATTTTAATTCCGCAATATTGAGTATATGAATGATACTATCAGTTTTTTATATAGTTCGCCTAAGTTATATTAAAACGGAATATTTAACAAAATGATCACAATTAACCGCAAATAGGTGTGCAATAAATACTTTTTCTACTATTAAACTATACGTACTAAGTACTAAAAACTATGGACTACGTATAGAGGCGAATAAAGCTTCAAATAAAGAATAAAATTGACTTCTTATAGAAACTAACCAAAACCAACTAAATGATCTGAAATTCGCTGTTACAGACCGTCGACTGTCAACTGTCAACAAAAACAAATTTCAAATATGGCAACTTGACTCTAACGGAGAGGGATCATTTAAACCTAGTGACTGTTAGAGGTCCACCACTTGGAAATATATCAGTGCTTATAATCATCCTTACCAATTTTTATTTTTCTTTCCCTCCTCCTACAGTAATTGATTAAATAGCTATGACTACTGTAACTGCGTCGAAAAGAGTGAGTTATTTGAGGAAGAAGAATAGAATTCTTTTAGATAAACTGGCTTCACACTCTTCTAAAATAGAAACGGAACTTTTGACGTTGAGAGGATCAATAAGGTATATTTTATCATAAACGTAGATTCGATTCAAATACTTCAGTAAGTAATCAAGTCATTTTCCTTTAGGGGCAGACGATTGCAAAAGAAATACTCGCCAAGATTTGAGAATCATTGCAAAGCATGGGCAAGGAGAAATAATTCTTTCCAAGTTTCCCAGGCTCTTAATGATTCTGGTACGTATTCTTCCCACATTATGGGGCAGACGAGTACATTGATTAATCTTTTTTCGACCCATGTATATTTTGTTTATATATTTGTATTTTACCCACCCCTTGTCTTGATTTGTAAATATATAATATTCAGTGACGAAGTCATGCAAATGTATTTGCCACCGGTGAAATAAATTATATTATTATTATTTGCAGATCAAGAGACGATTGAGAAGACGGTTGTAACAAGTAATATAGATGAAAAACGTGATACTTCTTGCAAATACCTTATTAAACAAGCAGAGAATATTCCATCGGAGAAAAACTCACAGTTGAAGCAAGAGATATTATCATTAATTGATTACTCTCCAAAGTCAAAATTCTTAAGAAAAATCAAGTCAAGATATTTATGTCGACCCTGCTTAGGAGAAAGAAGAAAAAAAGTAAGTTGTGTTTATTACTATCATAGTATTTTATCATGTACGTTCGAATTTGTTGAAATCTAGATTGATTTTGGTTTGGATTCGTCGGGGAAGTAGAATTTTCGGGAAAAGATAATCGGTATCATAGCTAATAATATTCAAAGAATGCGATTGATTTTAATATATGCTACGACCCGTATTTCCATTTTGGTTATCTCGTAAGAGCCCTTTCAACGATATTCTTTTTTAAGCGTTAATAACTGATTCGTTATTTATTTGCAGCCTTAACGGATGTAAATGCTAGAAAAGAATAATAGTTTTTAATTAATTCAGGCGATTTCTAATCTAGATCTTATGTTCAATCAAATCGTGTTGTTTCTAAGATGAAATTTGATTACCGTATATACTCGTGTATAGTACGAGTTTTTACGACCAAATTTTTATTGCAAAAATTGGGATCGTACTATACACAAGTAATGCATTTGAGGATTTAAAATTCATGTATCTTCACCGGCATTTTCGGTGAAGTTATGCCACCCGCACGCATTCTAATGGTAGGCTAACCTTAAGAGTGAGGTCATTTATCGTTGTTATGTTGCTTCGTGAACAGTAGAATCTTTTTTATATATACAGCTTCAAATTCACAAATACTTGATATCAGTGAAGATTTACGGGCACTTCCTTTCTTGAATTTTATGTATGTACATCTTTGTTTGCGTCTTTTTACAAGGGATGGACTGGAACGAGTTGGACTAAAAGTATCGTAGACGGCGTAACTTTATGAAATTTCGACATCTTGGAAAAAAGAAATTACTTTGTAATATTCAACAGTCTTTATTGTTTCTTCAATCACACAACGATCGGTTTCCACTACAAAGTCATTCTAAAGGTATTACGTCGGATAGTAACACCATTAGAATGATTTTGTAGTGGAAACCGGTCGGTGTGTGATTGAAGAAACAATAAAGACTGTGGAATATTACAAAGTAATGTCTTTTTATCCGTTATCCCTACCTATTAAATAGATGAGCGACTGGAACCATTACTTACGCGGAACGTAAGCAAGACGTACTAGAAATGAAACAATTTTATTTCATCTTGTGCAATCATGATTCATATGACTTTTTATTAGATGTTTTAGGAGTAAGATACTTAACTTATCCGAATTTTAGTGTACTCGCAAGAAATACTATTTACAACATTTACTGTCTATTCTATGGTGGTTTGGAAAATCAAGGTTGTTCGATATATCTCGCTCGTAACCATCGAGCTGTCGAAACGAAATATATCGACCATGGTGGGAAGCTGGGGTCGTACTATAAACGAGATATATGAAAAAATCAGGTTTGTTCACCAAAAAATCAGGGGTCATACTATACATGGAGTCGGCATATACACGAGTATATACGGTAATCTTTTGTCGACCTATGTATATTCTGTCTTACTGACGCTCATGACATATTTATTTACTATAAAAAGGTATTAGTTACTAGTACGTTTTAGTTGGTTGATTTTATACCAAAGAATCTCAGATAATTAATATTTTTATTGGCTTGATTCACTGTATCTTTTGGGCAGCTGCTCCAATTCGACCTACTCTTGGGATGATCCTGCCACTGAATGTAACACTTGCTTGATCAATATATGCAATTTGCTAAATTATTTAACTTGTAGCTTAATAGAGCTTTAATAAGTCAACACATGGGCCACAGATACATTGATGAGTAATAATTAAATAATTATAATTTTTTTCAAGTGTTTTTCTTCACAGTAGAAAAGATGGATCATTACTACATCTTCTGTTTTTAAATCTGACAACATCTCACATAAAAACCTTAGTAGTGTAGTTAATGACATTGAAATGCCTTGGTATTCCAATTCATAAAAAATCAGCATGAGTAAAATCATCATTCTCAGTTAATGGATGAAAAGTAAATAGTTTAGCAATCTAAGAGGTAGCTGAAACTCGTACAAAGAACTGGCATAATTTTTGCTAACCAAACTAACAAAATGAACTAACAGTTAAGTATTGCTTTAATGTTTATGTGATATGTTATGACATCTTTGATAAAACAAAAAGTTTTTCAACTTCATCAGTTATAAATTATCTGAGGTTTGCTAATTTACTTAATTTCTGTGGCATTCCTTTTTGTACAAAATGAATGATCATTTTGAAGTTTGCCGATGTAAGTCTATGAACTAAATTAACCAAGATTATATTGACGGCTATTTCAGTGAGCAATGTGCTTGGAACATGAGCCATTTTAGCTTGGGTATGGGTAATATGAAGTGGTTATGATGATAACTTGAGTATAAAAATATTACCTGTATCTTTATTTTCTGTTCCAGAGAAAAATGTTATCTGATAATTATTTCTTAATAAACATCTCTTTGACTTGTAACAACCCTTTTTCTGTTATGTTTCATTACTGTGAAAGTATATAGGAGAAATAATGTTCATTTTCCTTTGGGAGGTTATGGTGTTCTTAGGTGGTCACCATTTCAATTCAATTCAACAATAATTGAGATCTTCCTCCTGCTTTGTCTATTTTGCATGTCTTAAACATTGGGGTTCCTGCTCCTGCCTACCTCCAGTAAAACTTAATATAATATCTGTACCTATTAACTCAGTATGGTTTGCTTATTTTAAATTATGACTCTTATTTCTGTTGTAACAGTTTCCTCCTAAATTTGTTTTGTGAATTACCATATTTATTCAACTACCTCACTCTACCATGTTTTTGAGAAAAAACCGATAAAAATTGAAAATTTCCATTAGATGAGATCATTTTAAATAGATTTTATTCTTAAAAGTATGCTTTCATTGTATATATATTCTCCTCTGTTGGCCTGCAATGGTTATTACATATCTTCTTTAAATATAAAATAAGTTTTGGTTTGAAATCCTCAAAGAAGACATGCATCCTGATTTTCTAACGAAAACTTTGAAGAAAAAGGTGCATGTGCTATTCAAGTAAATGCAGCATGTTATGCCGATCTCTATTAATCCTTGACAAAACTCCTTTAGGTTTGAAAAGAACAGGAATGGTAAAATGAAAGTATTTTGGTCAAAATCTGTTTTAACTTTGTGCCACTGATTATGGGTATTTGCAAAGTTCCTAAATGTAAGATCTTTAATATTTAAGGGCGTAACAAAAATAAGACTTCTCTAACTATAGATTTCCTGCCTGCCATGAAGCAATTTGATCTATTTTTACTTTCTCCATACGTAGTAATGGGAAAGTATTGTGTTCATGAAAAAAATCGACTTCGAGATTTCAGTGGAAATACACGTTTTGAGGTCCCTAGAACACGTTTAGACTATTTTCGGAATGATGTCTGTGTGGATGTATGTGATTGTGGGCACTCTTAACTTAAAAAGTACTTGTCATATTAACACCAAATTTCATATATAACACTTTAGCATGAGCACAAAGAACTGATTAGTTTTTGGACAATACCGGTTAACTGGAAGTCGAGGTTTATTCGAAACCCGATTCGGTTTTTGTGATATTTCTCCAATAATATGTCATTTAGACTATTTTCGGAATGATGTCTGTCTGTGTGTGTGTGCATGCGTATGTATGTATGTGATTGTGGGCGCTCTAACTCGAAAAGCACTTACCATATTGTTACCAAATTTCATATATAACACTTTGATATGAGCACAAAGAGCTGATGAGCTTTTGGACAATACCGGTTAACCGGAAGTCGAGGTTTATTTGAAACCTGATTCGGTTTTTGCGATATTTCTTCGTTAAAATGTCATTATTGTATATACAATTCTATACAAAGGTTATAGAGAATATAATTTCCTACAACTTTCATTTGAATCAATTTTTCATAGCAGTTATTGTTTAGGAATTATTTATAAATAATCGGTTTTTTTGGTTTCTGTCAAATATCTCATTAATAATGTTGTTATTGGTAATCGTCGTGTGGAGCAAAGTTGTAGAGAATAATATTTCTTCCAGGTTTTGTTTGAAACAAATTTTCGTGGAACCATCCATTTCGGAGATATTCAACTTTTTTCGTAATTTCCAGTATACAGTGCCTCCACCATGTAGCGTTGAAATCTGTAAACATATTCAAAATATAATTTACTGCAATAAGGACAACTGTATTCTTTTACGATATGAAATAATAATTTTGCCTCATAATGCTATTCATAATAATTTAAATATCTATACCCCAAATATGGAGAAAGTCATGTGTTGGCCACATCAGATTTTTGCTTATTGTTCCTCAGATCAATCAAGCCATCAACATACCTGTATCGCCACAAACTTCAACATTGATGAGTTGTGAAGAAGAATTAGAAAGCACAGTTGATGACACTCGGACAAGAAACCAGTGTGATGGTAGTGAGAGAGATTCAAGCTTTGAAAGGCTGAAGAAATTCAGAGATTCAAATTGGCATGATTGCCATAAAGATTATTTAGAATTCTGTGATGATGAAAAATCTGAAACAAAGGATAAAGCAGTCACTCCATTAATCTCTTCTGATCAACAAAAACGTAAGCAAGTTTAGAAATATTCACTTGATTTTATTGGATTTGCTTCTTAGGCATTTTAGAGAATCTTATTGATGAACAATTTGTTGTTATAATGTCGACATAAACGTTGAATTATCAATTAGACTGTGATTGTATAATCAGATTCCTTCTTTTATCATTTCAATGTAAATATGACAATAAAGGCATGTGAATAAATCATTGTGCTGCAGTAAAGAGTTAAGGAAATATTTTGTATTTATTTTCTATTCTGTCCACGTTTATAATTTCCTGGCAACTTCTTCATTTTGCAGGAAATGAGCGATACAAAATTAATGACAGACTCTTTGCTGTGCCTTCCGACTCAGTTGATGAGAACTTGATTAATTGCTCACCTTGCCAAGAGGAATCAACCCAAAAATCACATGGCGTTATTCCAAAACAGCTTATTGTTGCAGTTCCTGGTTCCTTGCTAGAGGCATGTGATTCTGTGGCAAGCAGAGATAATAGAAAATTTAAAAGTAGAGAGAATGAGTTTGTATCAAATGCATTAGCTAGGAAACTGTTTAGGAAACCAAAGCCATTAAATTCCATGGCTTTACGTTATCAGAAAGGCATAAGTTAGACTAAAAATACAGATATAACTTATAGAAAAGCCTATTACAAAATAAAGAGATGTCTTATGATCATGTTGATTAATTATTGTTATGTAAAAAAAGGTTCCTTGAATGAATTTATTATCAAATGTTTTACTGAAAAAATAGAAAATTGTACTTTGTTGTTTTGCTGTTTGTTCGTTTTTTTACAGAACGAGAAAACAAAGTGCCTGTAAACTTTTAAAATTATTTTTAGCTGCATGGTAATGTATTGTGGTGTATAAAAAATATCTCAAATTGAAGGAAATGCAAAAGTTTTGCTTTTGTGCTATTTCACAGTAATTTTTGGCGATCAAAATTTATGAATTTGAACAACATGTTACAGAATGTTGTCAAATGATTTTAATTTTCCTTTTTTTAAGAGTAATGATTCCACAAAAATATGTTTGTATAGAACAGCAGTTCCCAAACTTGGATGCCACAGCTTTTTAGGGATGCTGTGAAAAACTTTGTTTATTAAATAAATAAATGATTTGGAAGTGTTGATTAGTCATTAGGGCAACAATTTTTCCTCTAATAAATTGATTGTGGTTTTGTATCACTAACTAGATGGATTTGTTGCAAAGGTTGTGATACACATGTAAAAATTAAGAAATCTTGCTTCAGGTCTGGATTGTTGCAAAATCCTGTTTATTTTAGAAAGGCTGCCATGCCTACCAAATGTTTGGGAACCACTCGTATAAAATATAAAAGCCAAGAAAATAAAAGTTATTATGTAGTGAATACTATTTATTATAATTAATTGGGCCCTGTGTGTGCTGTAAAATGTGTTTGATGACGAACAGACCATATCTGTACTGATTAGTTCCAAGACTGCTAACAGAGGTTGTCTTTGATACGGAGCCAGTGGCTTGGGAAGAAAACACACGAGAAGAATTATGTCATAACAAGAATGCTGAAGGTCAAAGACAAACGCTTATCTGGTTCTAGACCCAGACTCTCGAACCAGCATTCACACTCTAGAAGCCGTAAACATAACTCTGTGAGGGAGCTCCAACACTGTAATGCTTTCCTGTTATTTTCTTCCTCCATTTGGGCATCTGCGTTTTGAGTTGTCTTATACAGTTGTCCAACTAGAACAGTATTAGGCTAATGAGCGTGAAATTTTTGTCATAATGATATTTTCCACAATATTTTTTTGATATTGTGTATTTCCTCTAAAATAAAGAGAAGCATGCAATTCTTCAGTATTTTTACTATAAAATGCTTTTCATTTAAACATTTTACCACCAATGGTTCATGAGATACACAATTTTTCCAGAAAACTAACAAAATACTTCAAATACTACCCCAAAATGAATCTGGACCACACCCATGGGCATTTAAAGGTTTAGGTAAATATGTTACAATTTGGCTAGGTTGCAAAGTTAATAAGTTAATTATAAGTTATTAAACCACATTTCATAAAACTACCATTTCATGGGTATACAAAATCAAAGACATAACAAGGAAAATGTCCAGTGTTAGATTCTAACACTTAAAAAAGGTCATTCAGGATTCTGTAACATAAGAGGTTGCACATTGTCATTCTGACTATGTTGGAAAAATGGCCAATTAACTCAAAATTACCAAATGTTATTTAATTACTCGCCGTATTTTTGTTTTAAAACAAATTTTGTTCATTTCATAATTTTATATCAATGCAACTATATTTCAGAAGAAAACTACATAACTTCCACATTTTATTACACAAATAAAATTTGTGTGGAAGTTAGGTAGTTGTTCTTTTCCTCTGAAATATGACTATCACTTAAGGTTGCCAATTAACTTGCCATCGAGCAGCAGCAGCTATGATTCTCTTAAGGTTGACAATAAACTCATCATCTGGCAGCAGTAACTATGATTCTCTTAAGGTTTCCATTTAATCTGTCATCCAGTGGCAGTACCTAGGATTCTCTTAAGGTTGCCGATTAACTCATCATCCAGCAGCAATAACTATGATTCTCTTAAGGATTACAGTTAACCCGTCATCTGGCAGCAGTAACTATGATTCTCTTAAAGTTGCCAATTACCTCGTCACCAAGCGGCAGTAACTATGATTCTCTTAAGGTTGCCAATTAACTCGCCATCTGGCAGCAGCAGTTATGATTCTCTTAAGGTTGCCAATTAACTCATCTGGCAGCAGTAACTATGATTCTCCAACATACGTTGGAAAAAGGTGTCCACTCACTTTGACTGTTCTAAAACAACTCATGCCAGGAGTAGAGAAAAATAAGTGGACTGATTATATGCAGTGGACTGCAAATTAGAGTTGCATTGCTTTGCAATATTTAATTTTTAATATTTTGTATTTAGCTGACAGAAAATGACCTCACCTTTATGGGTTGCACTTCATTTTGATCAACCTATATAAGTAAATAGTTCTGTTATTAATTGTCTAATAACTGTTCTAAATACTACTCCAGTATTTCATTTCCACATAATCTTGCATATTATGAATGACCTTTGATTAATATTTCATATGTCAATTTATGCTTAAGTGTTTTTGTAAATACCATACCTGTATCTCTATATTGTTACTTGGGACTAGGGTTAATTTTGCTTTATACAGACAGTCCTCGAGATATGTCGTGGATACATCCCTCGAAAGTGCGACATATCTCAAAATGTATCTCGAAACTCGTTTTTACATCAGCCACCATTCTACACGTTCCACCTCCATGATTTTAAACACATAATTTGCTGAGTAACACATATAAGCTTAAATTTTCTAATAACTTACTTAACACATGAAAAATAACCGTTTATATGATCACTTCATCGATTACAAGTATCGTATATTCCGGCATATAAGTCGACCTTTGAAGCTTAAAAAATTTTTTCTAAAACTTAGAGTCTACTTATACACCGAACATAAAATGTGAACCTTAAATTACAAATGAATAACATCGATATTTACGAAGACTGTTGATCTTTCGGTGGAGGTGATTGCTATTTTGAATCAGCTGTTCCAGTGTTTACATTTTATGACATTTAAGAAGATTTATAATAATTAATTTTAATACTGTATTTACTCAGGTAATCTGCGTCCTGTGTGTCATGCACACCCCTATTTTTGAACCAGTTCGAGAAGAAAAAAATAAATTCGTGCATTAATAAGTTGACGTCTACAGTGTTGGAAAATTATAAAAAAAAATGGTACAATATACATTGTACAAACTTTCTTATATACTAATGCATCGTTTAGTTATCTTTTGAAAAATATGAACTACATATGTAGAATCGTTATAAACATCAACTTAAATAGCTGTATGAATTTGATGAAAATCATATGAGCTGTTCTTTGGAAATCCAATTGTTATTAAAGTTGTCCAAGAATAAACTAGCCTTATATTCATTCTTTGAGAAATATGAAATATGTAATATTATTTCAGACGTAAACTCAAGTAACTGTATGAAATTTGATCAAAATCGGAGCCATTTTTGAGAAAATCAAATTGTTAAAAATGCATAGAATAAACTTACCTTAATTATTGAGCAATGTCAACCATTTCTTCATAGCTTCTATTCTGTATGATAAAATGCCTGAGTACGAGACTTCATTTATTTTCGCTGTACCGTTTAGGCTCTAGAGCCGCGAACGGACAGACAGATGGCATTGCAAAAACCACTTTTTTGGACTCAGGTACACCTAAAACGTATAGTTCCATCAAAATCTCGAGGTCGAATTTTTCTGCAATATCAATACTTTCTCAATATATATGAGAAAGTAAAAATCAAAAAAGTGTGGGGATTCCCCGTAGGTGTATTCTCTCCATGGTTCCTTCTAGACTGCATGGCTGCACAGCAGTTTTCGAAATTCCGCGCACTAAGTTTTTCAAGCATGCACGATTGTATCTTATGTTACAATGTATTAGAACGGCCATATCAACCCCGGTGCACATCTGCATACTAGCATCATGTAGGCGCACATAGGGATATTCATTTTGCCCATGGATGAAAAAAATTAGAGGAAACTATGGTTCTTTCCCAGGTTAAAGGAGCATCAGCGGCTCATGATGAATTCGGCAAATACAGATACCCGATGCCGACTTATTCCGCCAAAAATTGTAGGTAAAAACTGATAGTAAATTTTTAATGACAGAACTGCTTTTTTTGAGTAACAATAATAAACTTAAAACTCAATAAAAAGGTACAACTTTATATTATAAAAATATTACATCATCTCAATGTTGAAGATGCACCAACAGCAGTATAAACCGTGCATTTAAACCCTAAACGTTTCTTGGTTGTGTAGATAAGCGTAAACTTCGTATAATTCTTTGTCTTTTGCGAGTACTGGTCGAGCACCCTTTATCCGAAATCCTTGGGAAAGACAGTATTTCGGAATTGGGAAAATTTCAGTTTTTGGATATTACACATTATGTTAGTATGCATAGCGTTCTTGCATAAGTGTATCCTGTACATTATTCTATGAGCACTACACCACTCATGCTACATTTTACCAGCTTGAATACAAATGAACAATTATTAAATGTTTTATTATGACATGCTATATTAAGGAAACTATTTGAAAAGTTTAGAAGCTTCGAATTCGTTGAAGACGTACGTAGCATAGTTGTACCCATTGGCGTTAGTGAACATAATGTCAGATCAGAGCATACAAGAAAATATGTCAAAAAGTCGCTAGAACCGAGAAATACTAGATCTTTTTTCCCTAGATATGATAAGATAGGCCAACAGAGGCATTAGTTAGAGTTCATTTGGTGCTCCGACACCCCCTTCCAAATGCTTCTGGCGGCTAGCAGGGTATTCATGTAAATGTAAATTCCTCAAAATATTTCTTTCGTAAAACAAAGGCGATTCACTCTTGTTCACTTAGTCGTTATTGGCAATGCAGTGGAGTTGAGTGATTTTAGTAGGTTTTTGTTCCTGTGCATGCTAGTTAAACTTAAGCTTCCTATTGCTTGTTTTGTTTTTCCTCTATCAGTGTTTTGTGAAAAGAGTTATATTCTGTGTCCTGTCTGAGTAAAATTTGAATGTCTGCATTTACTTCCTTATTACGGTAAATATAATTTTCTTATTTTAATTTACAATGTAATCTTCCATTTTATTATATTGATTTTTAAATCTTTGTTGTAATACCCTACGAAATGTATTCAGCCAAGAAAAGAAAATGTCACTTAAATGTAACGTTAGCTAAGGCATTTCCACATTTAAGACCTGTTGGAAATGATGATACTGTCATTAAATGTTGTATGTGTATAGCAGTATTTAGTATCGCAGTTGGTGGGCGTTCAAGTATTACGAAGCGCAAGCTTTCCCAAAAGCACCAAAGTGCTCTTAATATAGCATCCCCTCACATAAAATCCATATTTTATTTTAAAAGTGAAATAAATCATAGAAACAGATTTTTTGATAATGAAATGTGTCCTTCCTTTTTGTTTAAAAAATTGGGATTTGTCATCCCCTTTGGACATAACAAGGAAAATGTCCAGTGTTAGATTCTAACACTTAAAAAAGGTCATTCAGGATTCTGTAACATAAGAGGTTGCACATTGTCATTCTGACTATGTTGGAAAAATGGCCAATTAACTCAAAATTACCAAATGTTATTTAATTACTCGCCGTATTTTTGTTTTAAAACAAATTTTGTTCATTTCATAATTTTATATCAATGCAACTATATTTCAGAAGAAAACTACATAACTTCCACATTTTATTACACAAATAAAATTTGTGTGGAAGTTAGGTAGTTGTTCTTTTCCTCTGAAATATGACTATCACTTAAGGTTGCCAATTAACTTGCCATCGAGCAGCAGCAGCTATGATTCTCTTAAGGTTGACAATAAACTCATCATCTGGCAGCAGTAACTATGATTCTCTTAAGGTTTCCATTTAATCTGTCATCCAGTGGCAGTACCTAGGATTCTCTTAAGGTTGCCGATTAACTCATCATCCAGCAGCAATAACTATGATTCTCTTAAGGATTACAGTTAACCCGTCATCTGGCAGCAGTAACTATGATTCTCTTAAAGTTGCCAATTACCTCGTCACCAAGCGGCAGTAACTATGATTCTCTTAAGGTTGCCAATTAACTCGCCATCTGGCAGCAGCAGTTATGATTCTCTTAAGGTTGCCAATTAACTCATCTGGCAGCAGTAACTATGATTCTCCAACATACGTTGGAAAAAGGTGTCCACTCACTTTGACTGTTCTAAAACAACTCATGCCAGGAGTAGAGAAAAATAAGTGGACTGATTATATGCAGTGGACTGCAAATTAGAGTTGCATTGCTTTGCAATATTTAATTTTTAATATTTTGTATTTAGCTGACAGAAAATGACCTCACCTTTATGGGTTGCACTTCATTTTGATCAACCTATATAAGTAAATAGTTCTGTTATTAATTGTCTAATAACTGTTCTAAATACTACTCCAGTATTTCATTTCCACATAATCTTGCATATTATGAATGACCTTTGATTAATATTTCATATGTCAATTTATGCTTAAGTGTTTTTGTAAATACCATACCTGTATCTCTATATTGTTACTTGGGACTAGGGTTAATTTTGCTTTATACAGACAGTCCTCGAGATATGTCGTGGATACATCCCTCGAAAGTGCGACATATCTCAAAATGTATCTCGAAACTCGTTTTTACATCAGCCACCATTCTACACGTTCCACCTCCATGATTTTAAACACATAATTTGCTGAGTAACACATATAAGCTTAAATTTTCTAATAACTTACTTAACACATGAAAAATAACCGTTTATATGATCACTTCATCGATTACAAGTATCGTATATTCCGGCATATAAGTCGACCTTTGAAGCTTAAAAAATTTTTTCTAAAACTTAGAGTCTACTTATACACCGAACATAAAATGTGAACCTTAAATTACAAATGAATAACATCGATATTTACGAAGACTGTTGATCTTTCGGTGGAGGTGATTGCTATTTTGAATCAGCTGTTCCAGTGTTTACATTTTATGACATTTAAGAAGATTTATAATAATTAATTTTAATACTGTATTTACTCAGGTAATCTGCGTCCTGTGTGTCATGCACACCCCTATTTTTGAACCAGTTCGAGAAGAAAAAAATAAATTCGTGCATTAATAAGTTGACGTCTACAGTGTTGGAAAATTATAAAAAAAAATGGTACAATATACATTGTACAAACTTTCTTATATACTAATGCATCGTTTAGTTATCTTTTGAAAAATATGAACTACATATGTAGAATCGTTATAAACATCAACTTAAATAGCTGTATGAATTTGATGAAAATCATATGAGCTGTTCTTTGGAAATCCAATTGTTATTAAAGTTGTCCAAGAATAAACTAGCCTTATATTCATTCTTTGAGAAATATGAAATATGTAATATTATTTCAGACGTAAACTCAAGTAACTGTATGAAATTTGATCAAAATCGGAGCCATTTTTGAGAAAATCAAATTGTTAAAAATGCATAGAATAAACTTACCTTAATTATTGAGCAATGTCAACCATTTCTTCATAGCTTCTATTCTGTATGATAAAATGCCTGAGTACGAGACTTCATTTATTTTCGCTGTACCGTTTAGGCTCTAGAGCCGCGAACGGACAGACAGATGGCATTGCAAAAACCACTTTTTTGGACTCAGGTACACCTAAAACGTATAGTTCCATCAAAATCTCGAGGTCGAATTTTTCTGCAATATCAATACTTTCTCAATATATATGAGAAAGTAAAAATCAAAAAAGTGTGGGGATTCCCCGTAGGTGTATTCTCTCCATGGTTCCTTCTAGACTGCATGGCTGCACAGCAGTTTTCGAAATTCCGCGCACTAAGTTTTTCAAGCATGCACGATTGTATCTTATGTTACAATGTATTAGAACGGCCATATCAACCCCGGTGCACATCTGCATACTAGCATCATGTAGGCGCACATAGGGATATTCATTTTGCCCATGGATGAAAAAAATTAGAGGAAACTATGGTTCTTTCCCAGGTTAAAGGAGCATCAGCGGCTCATGATGAATTCGGCAAATACAGATACCCGATGCCGACTTATTCCGCCAAAAATTGTAGGTAAAAACTGATAGTAAATTTTTAATGACAGAACTGCTTTTTTTGAGTAACAATAATAAACTTAAAACTCAATAAAAAGGTACAACTTTATATTATAAAAATATTACATCATCTCAATGTTGAAGATGCACCAACAGCAGTATAAACCGTGCATTTAAACCCTAAACGTTTCTTGGTTGTGTAGATAAGCGTAAACTTCGTATAATTCTTTGTCTTTTGCGAGTACTGGTCGAGCACCCTTTATCCGAAATCCTTGGGAAAGACAGTATTTCGGAATTGGGAAAATTTCAGTTTTTGGATATTACACATTATGTTAGTATGCATAGCGTTCTTGCATAAGTGTATCCTGTACATTATTCTATGAGCACTACACCACTCATGCTACATTTTACCAGCTTGAATACAAATGAACAATTATTAAATGTTTTATTATGACATGCTATATTAAGGAAACTATTTGAAAAGTTTAGAAGCTTCGAATTCGTTGAAGACGTACGTAGCATAGTTGTACCCATTGGCGTTAGTGAACATAATGTCAGATCAGAGCATACAAGAAAATATGTCAAAAAGTCGCTAGAACCGAGAAATACTAGATCTTTTTTCCCTAGATATGATAAGATAGGCCAACAGAGGCATTAGTTAGAGTTCATTTGGTGCTCCGACACCCCCTTCCAAATGCTTCTGGCGGCTAGCAGGGTATTCATGTAAATGTAAATTCCTCAAAATATTTCTTTCGTAAAACAAAGGCGATTCACTCTTGTTCACTTAGTCGTTATTGGCAATGCAGTGGAGTTGAGTGATTTTAGTAGGTTTTTGTTCCTGTGCATGCTAGTTAAACTTAAGCTTCCTATTGCTTGTTTTGTTTTTCCTCTATCAGTGTTTTGTGAAAAGAGTTATATTCTGTGTCCTGTCTGAGTAAAATTTGAATGTCTGCATTTACTTCCTTATTACGGTAAATATAATTTTCTTATTTTAATTTACAATGTAATCTTCCATTTTATTATATTGATTTTTAAATCTTTGTTGTAATACCCTACGAAATGTATTCAGCCAAGAAAAGAAAATGTCACTTAAATGTAACGTTAGCTAAGGCATTTCCACATTTAAGACCTGTTGGAAATGATGATACTGTCATTAAATGTTGTATGTGTATAGCAGTATTTAGTATCGCAGTTGGTGGGCGTTCAAGTATTACGAAGCGCAAGCTTTCCCAAAAGCACCAAAGTGCTCTTAATATAGCATCCCCTCACATAAAATCCATATTTTATTTTAAAAGTGAAATAAATCATAGAAACAGATTTTTTGATAATGAAATGTGTCCTTCCTTTTTGTTTAAAAAATTGGGATTTGTCATCCCCTTTGGTCAAAAATATCTTGTCACATTATTTTAGGGGAAGGTATCAGACAATTTCGAATAACAGACTTGGAGGAGGGTTAAAAAGGAATGACTCAACCGACATTATCTTTTAGATAGATAGAGTCATTCCTTTTTAACCTTTTCCCCTTGTTCAACCCCTACAAATATGGCTGGAGTAGTGTTTTTGTTAACCATAAGTACATGCTGTAGGCTCTATATTAAAGCGCTATCCTTATTTACCAATCCTAGTACCTCTTTGCTAGTCTTTCTCTCTGGGCATTTGGAATGCACCATTGGCGTGAAACTCTCTTTTCAGTGTGACTACCCACTTCTTTTTCAATTCTTCATTTGAAGGAAAACTAATTTCCAAAAATAGTAAATTCCAGAATTACTTTCCATACAATATCCGCAAACATTAGGCACTTGCCAAAGTTGACATTAACGTTCACTTCGATAGCATAAAATAAGAAAATTATTTACATATATACTACAAAAGGTAATGTTAATATCTTTATATAAAAAAATTCACCTGTGAAAAGATATACAACCACCTTTTACCTATCTTTCCTTACATCCATTAGCACAGCACAAATGAACCATATTGCCACTCAGCTTCTTGCCACAAGTCACGTGACTGCCTGCTTGCTTATGTCGTCCTCACCAAAATGACGTCACGCTCTGTCTATTGTATTGAAGGTCTATGGTCCCCGGTGATCGCGATTTCGTTATTCGTCATTTCACTTATGAGTCACTCATGAATTATGGAACAATGTATGGGTATCCGCATAAGAGGTCGCGCTCGGTCATTTGGAGTGCGTTGGAAAATCAAGCAAAATATCCAACTTACCTATTGGTTTTTATTATTTTTTTAATTTTAAAAAACAAATCGTTCATACCATATTCCCGGGAACAAAAAGCATATCTTCCTGGTCCATCGTTCTCCTGCACTGGCCTTTCTTCCTCAGAAATCTGTGCGAATCGCCTAATTTTTACTTTTAGGCTACTAGATAGGTTCTCTGTGATGTTGCCCTACATCATTATCATCTGAATTTTCATCGACAGATTATGCATATTTTTCTCTGCCTGTGCTGTGGTCACTTTCCTCTAAATAGTCCTCCTCTTCATCAGAATCATCCAATCCAGTTATTCCTTCTTCCTTTTCTATTACAGTATCCTAAAGGAGACCGATCCCTTCCCCTTTTCTCACATCAATTTAACTCATGACAGGGAGTAATAGTTGTAATTTTGATGAAACAAAAGTCCTTTATTGAAAATAATTATTGTCACAGATAAATAATGAAACCCGTGATAAAAGTGTAACCAGCGAACACTTGAAAATGAAAGCGTTGTAGATTCTCAACTAGGCCGACTGTCTCTCAGGCAAAAACAACAGTTGATGGTTTCGTTGAGGGATGATATAATTTTTAGTGAGGGAAAGATAAGGAAACACTTATCCACGAGTTTTGTAATCATAACGAAAGGTAATCAAAAGAATTTGGTCCTTTATGTTGTGTGCGACTAGTGGATAGAAACCAATGCACAGTAGAAAAAATCCTTATAAAAACAAGAAAAGCTGACATAAAGAGTCCTTAGACCAGTGGTGCACAACCCGCGGCCTGCCACAGCATTTTGTATGGCCTGCAGCCGCTTACGTAAACTTATAAAATTTTAAAAAATTGACGGGTTTTTTATAGTTTGGGGGAACTAACCTAATTTGTATGGGATCATCCATAAATTACATTACGTTCTAGGGAAGAGGGTGTGGGATTTCTTGTCTCGAGTCTCGGGCAGTTTTCATTCGAGACTTTTTTTAAATTGAATTTTTTGTATTTAAACCCCGAAGTTGGCCTCAAGCACTGCAGAAATAATGTACACCCTGACTGTCGGGCTGACCGAACCTTATAATCTAGGCAGTAAGCAAGGCATTGGGATGCTGAAAATTGTAAGGTGCTCAACAGATTGTCAGCAGTTCTCCCATTTTCCCTTTGAATCGATAAATTATGCAAGTGTTGAGTGAGTCTCCTTGTAGGTTTTATTTGAGAGAAATAAAGATACAAATATGTTGTAGGTTTTGCTTGCGAGGGATACTGGTATAAATATACTCAATTACCTTCCGCCCACCCTGTACCTGTACTTGTACTGGCGATCGCATCTTCATTTGGAAGTCACAGTCTTCCACTCCAAGATGCAGTCTTTGACCTATTCAGTACACTTTCTCGAATTTATGCCGCAGATTAGTTCTTCCTGAGAAAGTCGAACAAATTTTGCAGAGCGAGAGATACCCAAATCATGGTCGTTGCATATCTGAGAGGAGGATCGCCCCTATTGAATAAAACCTATCGCCTGTCTCTTGAGAATTTTCTGTTTCCGCACTCGGAGGTGAGGACACTCTTGAGTTCTGTAAACATATTGTGAAAATAAACAACTGACATCAATTCCTACATGTGGAATATTGGAATCTGGGGAAACCCCTCTATGACAGGCTCCAAATCATCTGTAATATTACTCGACAAAAGTCGCATGTTAGCTATCATACGATTTGGGATGTAAGGGTAATACCCTTATGATTCTCCTGGACTGATCAGTAACTCAGTAGGCAGGAACTCAGTAAAGAATTGCGAGTACAAGTAGCGACTCGCTACTCATGTCTGCAATCTGCAAGTCTTCAACTGCAGTGGTCATTAACGGCATTACGAATAGGACTTAATTTTTTGTGGTAATATTGAGGTATGTTGGACAAATAAAATAGTATAAGTTATGATTTTTAACTTTTTATTTTGTGTTTATATAGTATGAGTAGTTCTTTTGACTAAATTTTTAATAAACAAAACTCTTAAATTATATTTTGTTTGATTGAATTTGAAAACTCATAAATTTCTCGAGTCCTGGGAATTTTCAGAAAGTATGTCTCAAGTCCCAGAAAATAAAAAACACAAAAATCAGAATCTCTAGACCAGGTTCAAAACTCTCACTCATAACTATAATAGTTACTGAGCTGAAGTTTGGTATGCGGGTTCATGTTTACATATAAAGTAAAAGAATGTACGAAAAACCCGAACTTTTCAGTTTAGGTAGCACAAAGAAATTCATAAATCATGAAAACTCATTTCTTGCTTCATTTTTCTGCTGAGTGTTGGAAGCACGTCTTGGAGGGAAGACTAAGATTTTGAGACTTATAAGCTCTTTCAAGTGTTTCTTTATCCTCCCCACTGCTTTGGTATGCATACAACTTCCAAACGTGAAGTCAGTATTCCCTCTTCTCAAGTCCCGTATTCCATGACAAATGTAATCTAGAACAGAAACCTGAATTTGTGGTTTATGGTTTACTTTCTTTCTTTTTCTTCTATTTTTGCTTATGAATATGGCCCATATTTTATATTCGTTTATTCATTTAATTTAATATTTTGCAGTTTCTCCAATTGACTTCGTTAAAATGACTAGTACATGGAAAACGAAGAAGAAAAAAGTGTTCCAAGAATATTGGACTGAAAGATATTGTTTTGTGGTGCAAAAAGATAAAACCGTTTGTTTAATTTGTAACCAAATCAGTTACTGGGAGCACAAGAAAATGTTTTTAAAAAGTGTTCTGATACTTCAGAGCAGATTATGGAAGTTAGTTTTGGTATACCCCAATTGATTACTAAATCTTCGAGACCCTTTACTGATGGTGATTTTGTGAAAAAAATGTTTCAGTATTGTGTCACAAAAGCTATGTTGTACAAATTGTGTTAATAAGTTTGAAGCCATCAACTTAAATTGGATGACTGTGCAACGGCGACTGTAAGATATTTCCTGTGATGTTGGGACCAAATTTTTAGAACTATTCAATAATTGCATTTACTTTTCACTGGCAGTAGATGAATCGGCAGATGTCACATCAACCTCACAAATATGTATATTCATGGTGTAACACCAGATTTTGAAGTGTATGAAGAACTTGTAGAGCTCTATCCATTGAAAGATCAGGCCAAAGAATCTGATTTGCTTGAGGGATTGCTTAAAAGTCTTCACAAGCATAATATGGACTTAAATAAACTTGTGGGAATAGTTACCGATTGTGCGCCTTCTATGACAGGTGCTCAAAACAGGATGGTATCTCTTCTGTCCATACATGTTCAAAAGTTGGGGCTCAAAAATTAATTGATAAAATATCACTGTATAATTCATCAGAAAACACTAATTGGGAAGGGTCTAGGATTTAGTAAAGTTATGAGTGATGTTTTAAATGCAGTCAACTTCATCAGATCACGTGCGCTAAACCACAGACAATTCAAAGCTTTTCATGAGGAAATTGATGCTGAATATGGCGATGTTCTGTACTATTCTGAAGTCCGGTGGCTTAGCAGAGGCAAGGTTTTACAATGTTTTATATTGCTCTTCGAGGAGATAAAAATGTTTCTGACAGAAAAAGGACAAGCAGTAAATCATCTTGAGCATCCAACATGGGTATGTGACTTGGCATTTTTGAATGATATTACTGCACATTTAAACGAATTGAATCTGAGACTGCAAGGTAAAAACCACCTGATATTTGAACTTGCTAACAGTGTATCAGCATTCCAAATTAAATTATCATTATTTTGAGAGCAACTGTTCAAGAAAAATACCTGTCACTTTCCTGACTGCCAACAAATGTTTAAAAAAATACAATGTGAATACATAGTTTCAAATATGCCACTCATATAGAACGTATCCAGCAGTCATTCAGTGAGAGATTTACGGACTTGGAGTGGGACAAAATGTTGTTAAAAACATGTGCAAACCCTTTTGAAGCCTCATATAAAGATGCTGACTTCAGTTTACAGCTCGAACTCATCGATCTTCAGAGTAATGATGAATTGAGCTCAAAATTTCAGAAGGGAATTTTGCTAAATTTTTATAAATGGCTCCCTAAAGAATCCTATTCAAATCTATGACAGATGGCAGCTATTTGTACAAGTCTATTTGGAAGAACTTATATATGAGAACACACTTTTTCATAGATGAAATTGATCATATCGAAATATCTGAACCAGTTGACGGATGAAAATCTGTGTTCAATCTTGCAGCTGAACACAACAAACATTACACCAGATAGTAAGCATTTAACAACAGCAATGCAGGCTCAACGATCGCATTAAGGCAAATTAAATTCACTTTAAAATAGAAAGGTTGATTGATCCTATTTTCTATTAATTTTGTGTCAGAGTTTTCTTAACTAAATGAAGAGTTTAATTTATGCAGAAAATTAAGTTGTAATTATTATTTAAAACTATAATTATTTAATGAAAATTTTTAATATCCCATAAAATGTAATAAAATAAATTTTAATTCAGATTTTCCTTAAATTTATATATTCAATATAATTTTCTTTCATAATGCAGCCCGTGGACTCGGAGAAAATGTGTAATGTGGCCCTTTGATAGAAAAAGGTTGTGCACCACTGCCTTAGACATATAAGTCAATAGACAGTAAATTTGAGGAAAGGTACTGAGAAGGCCCGGGATGACAGTTCAGCATAAGGTGATAAAATTTTTAAAAAATGAAAATGGTGTGGTCTAAAAGATTGCACACGACCTCTTAAGGCAGTGGTTCTTCACCTTTTTGAGCCGCGACCCAGATTAGATTAATGGTTTTGGTCTCGCGACCCATGAGTCAGAAATAAAAGACACACGAATCAATATAACGAATGTTACATTTTAATGATTTAATGAAATGAAAATACACATATGTACATACATTCGTACATAAGGAAATCCTCCCAAGCGAGATTAGTATTATTCCAAAACATGTTATAAATATGTAAAAAAATTATAATCTGGTGCATGTTAATGTGAACCTTGACTTTGTACAAGTTTCGAAAGTTCTTCAAATCACGGTTTTATGTTTGAAAGACTGCATCTTAAGTCATGCTCTGGCAGTAATCAGTTTCATAACTTGGTTTTTGTAATTGTGAGAGCTGAAAAACCTGACTCGCACAGATATGTAATAGTAAAAGGGAGTATTACCTTCAGTGCTTCATTTCCCAGGATTGGTTTTTCCTTTTTTACATTCAACCAGGATGCACTCAAGGAATCAGTATTTTTACTAAAATTGTAATGAAGTGTCTCGTCACTTTGTACTTCGATAAGTTACTCCTGAAAATTACTAATATTTACTAAATCATTCGCTTCAAAATTAACTGGGATGCGCACCCAGTTGTATTTTGCGATATCTCCTGCTGGGATATAGCGATCAAATTCTATTAACAACTTTCCTAAATGCCCCACGATGACATTCTGTATGTCGGTGAAATTAACATTTTTGTCTTCAATAAGTAGATTCAGAGTCGGGAACGAAGCAACTTTCCTTTCCTCCACTTTACTCTTCCACAACTTCAGCTTTCCTTTGAAACCAGTTATCTTCTCAGTTAACCCAATAAGTGTCTGATTATGGCCTTGCATAGAGATATTTAGGTCACTGATTTCGGAAAATATATCTGAAAGATAGGCTACTTGCAGCATCCACTTCGAATCTGATAATCTTGAAACCAGAGGGTGAATTTTCTTGGTTAAAAAAATTTCCACCTCATTGCGTAATGCTATAATTCGCTGAAGGACTTTTCCTCGAGACAACTACCTGACCTCAGAATAATATAGTTTATGTTCATATTCAGACAGACAGACGACTTTATTTAGGGCGAAATTGAGACTGTGAAGTCCCTTCTTACATTTAACCCTTTTCAGAGCCAATATCAGAGCACATCTGGCTAAAAATTCTACTATTGAGTGATCTCATTTTTATAAAATTAACAATCTGAATTATATAATTCTTCACAGTCTCCAAATCTGGCGACAGTCTCTTTGAAGAAAGATTTTCTCTATGTAGGAAGCAGTGAAAAATTTTAACATGCGGATTAATTTTCTTTACTCTGGCACAAAAACCTTGACAAGCTCCAAGCATTGCCAATGCACCATACACTGAAGCATTGATTCCAGTTCAATCCTTCTTCATTAAAAAAATGAATCTGCCATTTTAAAAATATCTTGTTGTGGTGGAAAATAGTCTGCAAAATAAAATGTGCTCTTCCATGCCTTTTACACCTGGGTATTGTACATAAACCATGAGTTGGGCATCGTTACCTACATCAGTCGAATCATCCAGCTGCATACTAAATACCCCGCTTGTTTTTATAGCTGCAATTACTTGTTGTTAAATGTCTTTCGACATTTCGTTAATACATGCACGAACTGTATCATTTGACAATGGAATCTGTTGGAATTTCTTAGCAACTTCATCTCCTCAGGTGATACGCACCATGTCAGTAGCTGCCGGTTTCACAAGGTCCTCCCCAATGGTATGTGTCTTCTACTTTGCAATCTGCCAAGCAACATAATAAGAAGCCAATGTAGTTTGTTGCACAGAATATATAACGCTGTTGTTTGGAGCATCCAGCCGCTGTCATTTAATCTGTTGTTCTCTTCTTTCAACAAAACATAGTTCTTTTCCTACAAAAGTATTATGTTTCGCTTCAAAATGTCTTTTAAGTTTACTTTGCTTCAATGACTCATTACTAAGCACTTCACAACAGATCACACACTGTGGTTTGACTACTCACGTTCAGTAATGTATTTATGTTAAACCTAGGTCTAACCACTGTTCTTTGTATTGACGTTTTGCCATTTTTGGGATTATATTTAAGTATAATACAGGCAGACCTCGTCTTTCGTGGCTTCATCTTTCGCATGTTTCGATCTTTCGCAGTTCCGCATTTGCGACCAGTTTTGTCTTTCGCGGTCTTATGTTTCGCTCTTTCGCGGAAAAAATCACGGAAAAGGCTGCACGAAATTTTCTATATATGAAATGAATCGCGTTTTCCTCACATCTCTCATAGTCAGGTCTGAATAATGTTGTTACGTTATTCTGATATGTAAAAATATTTACGTAATTTAAGAAAATAGATACGTGTATCTATTTTTTAAAAGTATATATAGAAGACACGTGTATGCATCATATATACTTTTAAATATTTTTAGAATGCAATTCTCCCACACTTTGTGTCCCTTCGCACGTGAAAAGTTGCAGAATATAAGCTGGCATCACCGTTCAGGAGCCTTCTGTCTTTATTACGTCAGGGAAGTCCCGAGGGGAAAGACTCAACCCTCAATTCTTGACCCTTCTGATTCAGGATCATTGGGTAATTTGCTCAGGTTTGACATAGTTCAAACGCTTAAACTTTGCGTTTTGCGCATCATTTATTATTGGTGGAGTTTCGCAGAGTTTTTCAGGAATGTAACCCGCAAGAAAGACGCGGTCTGCCATATTTGGGAAATTAGTCCCTGCAAGTTAGGCAACCTCCGTTCATTTATTTTCTCGATTCTACTACGGAACTTAAATAAGGCTTTATTTTCTGATACTTTTTTCGTCTTCTTTTAATTTGTTTAAGTTTCACTTTCATTGAAGTTAATTTTTCCATCTCTTTCTCTATTTTTCTACGGTCACCAATACAGAGGACAAATGATGATGGGATGGGAACCAAACCCTGTGTTTTCCAGTGCCTTAATTACTTCTCTTTCACGATTTCATCTTTCGCGGTGTTTTCAGGAACGTAACCCCCACAAAAGACTAGGTCTGCCTGTATATAAAAGTAATGTTAACACGTGCAACGTATATTATTGTTCATTCACAAACATGGTTGCTACAATGTAGTGACTACATTTACAAAAAAATAGTGGTAAGTATCCAACTTTTAATACACTTTTCGAAGTGGTGTACTTAGTAAGTAGAATCATGAAATTGTGGAAAATGTTTCGCGATCCACTCAAAACAGCTTGTTGACCCAAATTTGGGTCGCGACCCATAGGTTAAGAAACCGTGTCTTAAGGGTTAAATGTCTAACCTGATTTATGACTGAATTACATGTTTTGTAAATTTATTTTGATTTCACCAGCAGATAAATTATAATACATTTTTGCAAACTTTCACTTTACAATTTTTTTACAAAGTATGACTGATAATCAGTCATCATAGTTTAATCATCCATTAATGTTGTTTTAAAAGTTTTAATATAATAGGAATATTAATCACCATTAGCTCATTATTTCCCAGTTGGGTAGTATTCTTGCTAAGTTTAGTGTAAGATAGTTTTTCAGCTGTTCATTTTTTGACAAATTATATACTATTGTGTGGCCACCAGCTAATAAAGCACCTGTTACACCATAAGTCCCATAACTGATGATGCTGTGTTCAAGCGATGAAAGTAAAGCCAGATCATGCACTACAGAAAATTCGGCATTTATTGTGTTGTTGGTGTGAAAGCGACTTCCTTCCATTCCACCCCAAAAAATTCCCTCTGACTCATTCACCAAGTTATTTATGCACCAATTTTTATCATCACTTACAACTATGAAAACAACTCTTGCCTCAGGATGAATATCATGCATTCTTTTCATTGCATTTTGATAATACCCTAAATCTACAAGTGATATTCTGTTTCCAAACATATTTACAAGGAATGGAGTGTAATCAGTTCTTCTTACATGCACTCCCACTAGAATCACATCACTCTGTTCATTTAGCAACTTCATTAAACCATTAATGGTTAACTTGACTAGCTCTAAAACATCATATCGGAATTGAAACTCATGCCTGATTGTATTTAAACCCACTTTAACAACTTCTTTGTACAGAGCACGGAATTTTGGTAAGATGAAGATCTTTGGCAATTTACCAGAGTCTTTCAGTTTCTGCAAGTCTTCGGATGGAAGATAGGCCAAGCCAAGTGGAACAGGTTCAGAATTGATGAGGGTATCTTTAAAGTTGTCCCAAGAAGATGAATTCAGAATTTCAGGAGAGTGGTAAGTATTACTTTCATGAAATCTTCTACATTGGCTTGATAAAATAGTATCTTCATATGCAGGTATGCTGAGGTTTTGAAACACTGGTTGAAGGCAAAGTGCGAGCTTCTTAGGCATGTAAGGAGAGAGATTAAGTGTTTGGGCAAGAGCAAAAACTGAAGCATATTCCCAGACACAATTACCCAAACGACCACCTACACGGGTAGTTATGATGTGCTCTGTTGGACAGGAGTCTAAATCGGCCACTGCTGCAAAATTATGATGTTGCTTTATATTCACTTCGTAAAAAATACATAATGTTAACGAAAAAAAAAATATAGCTGTCAACTTAACTATTTTCTGTTTCATTTTTACTGGTTCAGTAAGCACGCGTCTTCTCAGTTCATATGAAGAACTAATGGTAAGGTAATACACAGTATTTTTCATGAGGTTTATCTTAACGAAAGCAGATAACAGGTGCTTTGAAACGGAAGAGGGGAAAGCCCACAGTGGAAAGACTAAACTGGTTTCCAAAAAGTTGGCGAGTGAGATTTCGGCCGTACTCGGGACCGCTTGCATGTTTCCGCTGCTAACAATAAGAGGTGCCTCCTAGCAGAAAACTCAAGCTAGGCATTGCCAACTCTACACGAATGCACGTAACGTTTGGCGCGCAATTTAAAGGAATTCGCAAACGGAAATATTTTATCGTATCGCACACACCACACGCGCTTAAGTCAATTTCTATAGTTCTTAATGATGTTAATTACAATAATTATTAAAATTTGAAATGTCTTTATATGCAATAAATACACACAATATCCATGTTAAAGCATTTTATTCTTTGAAAAAATTATAATGGCTGAGCCAAGGTTTGCGAAACTAACAAACTCAACGAACGTAAAATACTATAACTGAGATAAAAACAACTGTAACCAGAGGCGCCCGCAGAAATTTTTTCAGGGAGGGGCAAAATGCTCACCCTTTAGCATTGGTTGCTCACCTCGCAGGGGCTACTTACAAAGATATAGCAAAAAACACATTTTTAAATTGATTTTTTTAAGCAGGGCCTGCTTTTCGTTTTAGGGGAGTAGTATTGTACACCGCAGATAAAATGTTGGTTTCTAAAATTCTCCGTAAAGTATTACATCTAATGTTATTAGCAACGCGAGTTAGTTGCCGCAATAGATATCGAAAGATTCCAAATTACTCAGCGATGTAGGTTTTTCGTTATAGATAAAAGTAGATTGCGTACATTGGATCAGAACTATTCGTGTTCGTTTATATTCGTAATCACGGCCGACGCGTGAGAAATTGCCGTCTGAGGCGAGCGCATTTTATGCCGCCTTTTCGTAGTAACGGGGTACGGGCGGAGCAAGGAAACATTGTGGATATACAGCAATGAAATGACATAAATTAAAATATTATATTTGTGTTATTATACAAAATTAAATTAAACTTTTCTTTAAATAACAATATAATTAAAAACAAAAATTAACTTAACTGTACTTTGCGCGCTTTTTCTTTAACAAAATTGTCTATAACATATTTGAAATTTAAATTGGTTGAAACGTCATGTTCGATAGACAATATTGCTATTTCTGTCAACCTTTCCTGTGCCATTGTAGAACATAAATAGTTTTTAATTAATTTCAATTTCAAAAAAGATCGTTCTCCGCGGCAGCTATCACAGGAAGAGTTAGCAGAATTCTGAGTGATATAAAGATATTTGGAAATTTTTCTACTAAATTATTTTTATCTAATTTAAAACATTTAATGGTGTCATCCCAATATTTAAAACGCTTCTAATAATTAAAAGTTCATTGTACAAATTTAAAGGTTCTATACCATCTGCCAATGCTATATGCAAATCTTGACATTAAAAAAAAGGTACTGTACTGTTATACCCTTGCAAATTTATTGTCCCTTAAAAACTCCCAAAAAAGGTTTTTCCACAAATTATTTCTTGTAATTATCTAGAACTCGACTTACCCAACCCACCCAACACAACTCAACAATACAAAATGTATTTATTTTATATTAAGTAACAGTAAATTACGTTTTGTTAATTAAATCACGTGTCTATTATTACACTATAACAATGAAAATAAATATAAACCGTGAGTAATGGCTTCGTTGAATTATAAGCATTTGGTACGTTTATTAAAAGACGAAGCAAGTTGTATATCTTTTCTTCAACAACGCAACATTTTGCATAAAACTCGAAGATGCAAAAATGGACATGAAATGAAACTTTATATCTCGAAAATGCGATGACGTTGTATGAAATCCCAGTGTCGACTAGAAGTTGGTATTTGGGAAAGAACTTGGATGTTTGGCTCTAAAATATCCTTTGAAAACGCTATACTTTTTATTTATTCTTGGTCTTTTGAAATGTCCAGTTTGAAATGGTGTTGATCCTGACAGTGGTGCCAATACTAAAAAAATCGAAAGGTTATGGAAATCGTTAAAGGAGAGAAACAAGAGACAGAATGGAACGGATCGGCAAATGACAGAGTCATACCTGCTGGAATTCATGTGGCGTCAAAAAAATTTAGGAAACAATCCATTCGACACTATTTTGAAAGATATTTCGACATTTTATCCTCCAAACATGTGACTGTATCTTTAGTATTTAAAAATGTTTGAAATATAATTTAAAGCTTTGATGTTCATTCTTATTAAAATTCATTTGTGTTAAATAAATTCTCATTTTCCTTGGTAATTTTTTATTATTCACACCATTTTTTGTAGTTTTTAAGGGACAATAAATTTGCGGGGGTATAACAGTACAGTACCAAAAAAAATCTGAATCTGTATGGATAAACAATGTAATGTCGTACAAAAATTCAAATAATTGGTTATGTGTTTATAGTTGGGAAAATATTTCCTTGATATAAATGATGCAAACATCTACTACATAATTTAAAAACTCGACTTCAATTTTTTAAAAAGGATCTACGATTGGTGTATCTCTTCTCTCGTAAACAAATTGTCTGTTTTTACATCGAATTCTAATCGGAGGTGCAAGTTCAAATTCTGTTATTTCCATTGTCAGAGCAATTTCTTTGGCTGAGTAGAGCATTTGTTGGAAACCATTAGTACGGTATTCTTCCAAAAATGAGCTAATGCTTTTTAAAATTTTAATGCATTCTGATATTACCATGTTTGGTCTTTGTAATAATTTTGATGCAACATTAACTTTTGATAAAACGTGGTACCAAACAACAACACTGCAAACAAATTTAAAGCTAGAAATTTTATCCGTCAACGATTTTCTTTTGTTTTTGGTATCGCTGTATCTCTGCTCATCCAAAGAAATTTCCACCAGTGCATCATATATTTCTCCCAATTGGTACCTTAATGGCTTAACAGCATCCACACGCGTAGTACTAACACTTTTTAAAGTCAAGGATGTTATATACTTTTTTAGTACAGTCCATCTTTTTGTAGAACTTGAGAAAAATACAAATATCTCTTGAACTAAAAAAAATAATTTCTCCAGATTTTGCTGCTGCATCATTAACCACAAAGTTAAGCGAATGACACGAGCAATGTACAAAAAAGGCTTTAGGATTTTGATTTAAAATCCGTCTTTGGATGCCGGAATGGGTACCTTTCATATTTGCCCCATTGTCGTAACCCTGCCCGCGCATGTTTTCAATTTTGATGCCCAATGTATCCAGCTCTTGCAATATCAATTCGGTCAATCCAACTCCGGTGGTTAATTCAACAGGCAGAAATTTAATTAAATATTCTTTAGGAGAATATTCTGGCTGCTGTTTTTTGGTCACAGTGCGAACTACAAACGACATTTGCTCAATCCTGCTAATGTCCGGAATGCAATATAATATTATGCTGTAATATTTTGCTTCCTTAATTATAGCAACAGTAGTATTACGCACTTTTTTTCCTAGCAGATAAATAAGATTATTTTGAATGTCTTTGCTTATATAATGGACACAGGATTTTTTGAGGCTCTTCTTAAATGCTCCCTTGTAACAGGATCGAACTTTGCTAATAACTCCATGACTTTTTAAAAAATTACTGTTTCTTTGATCAAACAATTTATCTGAATTTCCCCTAAATGCCAACAGTTGTGAAGCACATAATTGAATAACAGCTATAATTAAAATATCTCGCCAATGTTGTCGTTCGAGTTGTGAGATTCGTTGATGTTTTCTATCAATGGTCTTGCCAATCTCCAACCTGGTATCTAACTCCATCCATTTTAAATATTTTGGAGTTATATTGATGCTAATAATAAATGATATAATGAAGAAAATGAAATAAATAGAATAGAAACTTAATTTTTTGCATGAAATTTACACTAGTTACACAGATTAATTATTTATTATTATAGAAACAGCGAGTACTAGGACTTCCACGAAATATTAACGCAAGGCGTTTGAATAGATCTAAATTATCCAGTCTGCATCAATGCCTGCGCATGGTGAGCTTATCGCAATCAGTGACGTTCAGCCAGATTAAGCCCAACTGCTGTCATCGACGCTGAGATCGGCTGAATACAGGCATTGCTAGTTCTAGTACTGTAGTGGAAAAAACAAGTCGCTTAGCGGCATATTACAAACGTAGCCAAATCTTCGTATGTGCGCTGATAATAAAATATTGCAAAGGAAAGCTGCCGCGCACGCTGGTGTGTGGGAAAAGAAAAGAATAGCTACACAGGAATATACCTTAATTTGTCCGCGGTTGCCTTTGTCAATGGCCACCCTTTTCTTTTTAGCAAATTCGCAATGGCGGTTGATTTTTATCTTAATATGCGCCTGAAAATGCCGTCCCAAGCTATGTGCCGCCTGAGGCGGTCACCTCACCCCTGGTGCCGGCCCTGTTCGTAATATTCGTTTATTTGTTATTCGCAGTCGCGCAGTAAAATTCCCCCCCCCCCCCCCCCGTGGCTGTGCGCCTGCTTGCAATACTGCCCTGCTAAAGTTTCAAAGATTGATATCTCTGCTACTTTATATTCCAGCATAGGGCACTTGGATTAATGCCGGAGAGCAAATAATTACTTTAACGTGTTCCACCTTTTCTTCTTCCGTTTTGCGAATGGGTTTCCGGGAAGCCTCTCAGCAAATGCTCGGATTACTTGTTCCTTTACTATTGATTATACAGAATCCAAATGGCAAAAAAATGTCGGGAAAATTACATCCAGCCATCTGCATTCCTTATATTTCTTACAATCAACATTCGGAAATACAGTTTCAACAGAAGGAGTATGGGAGTGTTACTGCACTCAAAACATTTACTTGCAGCCACACTTCAGCAGATTTTCGCCCGCAAATAAAACAAATATTTTAAGACAGCGCAGGGCCCGGTGCAGTCACGCCGTTTGCACTGCGATCTGTCAGCTCTGCTTGTGCCAGCGTAAACTTTAAAATGCCATATGTAAAATTTTTGGGAAACGTAGGGGGGGCAAGGGCCTCCTCTTGCCCCTTACTGCGGGCGCCCATGACTGTAACTGCACAATTTCAGTGGCGTAAGCACGTGGCAACACAGCACACTCAGCATGATGTTACCACTAGGGAGACCCGATAGAGCAGGGTTCCACAACCTTTCCAATGTGGCGAGCACCAATTTACATTCTAGAGCACCACTATGCTTTTGTAATAGTAAGAATGATAATAAGTTGATCCACCTCAACGTCATAATGATTTAAAATGTTCTTTGGTAGGTTTAGAAAGAACAAATCAAATTAATGCTATAAAGGAAAGACTTTTAGCGTCGCAGAAGTGAATAGTAAGACTTCTAAAGAGCACTACGGTGCTCGCGAGCACCAGGTTGCGGATCCCTGCGATAGAGAGTGAACTCTCGAACGCGTAGGCCACCCTCCTTCATTCCTATTGGTTCGCTCAATGTCTCACTCCTGGACACTTTCTCTTCTCTCTTATCTCTCACTCGCAAGTCATTTGAAAACCAGTATAGAAGGTGTGTTCATGCGCAGGCGGAAGTGCGTCACAAAACCAGTAGCACACTATTCCGACGCTTCCAAACAGGTTTTTACCGTACCCAGTTAACCGGCTGTCAGCTTTTCAACCTATTCGTTAATCGGATAATTTAGTCAAATTAACCAATATTTTGAAGGAAGAAAAAGTGCTTTCAATATCAGTTTTCAAAAATCAGAAGGAATAGAATTTGTTTGAATAAATAGCTATAAAAAGCGATAGCATTAACTAGTGTGTGATGCAGTGCACTCGTTGTCCACTTGGCTATAGGTGGGCCGCGTTCAAAGCAACAGTGTATATTGTGCGTGGTCTAAGCTGTGTTGGGGTGCCGTGGCGTAGGGGCAAGTGATTTTGAATGCAAGGGCAAAGAATAGGTTTGAAGCTACCGATCTTAAGCAAGAAGTTATACTGGACCTTCAAGTTCTTCTCCAGCAAATTACCAAAAGGAACAAGACTGAAGATGGACATCCGGTATCTTTTGTTGATGTTGTAGCATTCAAGTTCGAAGCTGACGAGCTTAATGCTATATAAACTAACAGTTCGGAAAAGAGGTAGACTTGTAGCTGGAAATGTTAAAAGAAAGTATCCATGAGCCCTTCCCATTAATCCCTAAAAACTAGCCGACGTTAAAGACCTCTTATGGTGGAAGCATTCGTCATCCATTTTATCTTTCTCTCACAGCTGACACGTCAGTAGATGATGAAACAGCTATAGAGCTGATTGGTGATGAGTAGATTAACTTATTTTGCGTCAGTTAATTTTTTTCTGAACCTGCAGTATGCAAGACCATGGTAAGCCAGGCAAGGATGTGTTTCTTACTTGTATTATTTTTTCATCTTTGAAAATGTATTTTACCATTTACCACTGCTTCCTATGTACAGATAATAAACCACAGAGTAAATAAAAAATCTGAATAAAAATTATTCGCGTATTCGATTTATGGAGTTTTTCAAACATTTCAAAGAGCTCTCCTGTAAAATTTGTTTCTTGTGGTTTACCATTATATTGCCCGGAGGCCCTCAATTTCACTTGATTTTAAAGTTCAGGAAGACCTTAATGAGTGTAGTAGCGAAAACGAATTGGATGGTCACTATGAAGTTAACGTGAATTGTTTCGAATTAGACAATAACATAAATTTTGACAACGACCAAAATCAAAATAGTGCTAAATATTGTTTTAGAACGGATATTTCTAATGTGCTGAATGAGCCACGATGAATCGTCAAGTACTTTTAAAATTCCAGCATTAGAAATTCAATTTTACAAAGGCACGTGGTAGAGCAAGAGAAAAAGGTACTTGCCCCTATATTGGACTGCATTACACGGTGGAATTCCTTGATTCTCATGCTGTAAAAACTCTTAAAGATTAAAGAATGTATAAAGAATGCTCTGGAAGACATTGGTTGCGAAGGCATGTATAATGAGTAAAATTTCGCAATATTGGAAAATTTGGTTCAAATTTTGAAACCAGTGGAACTAGCCGTGAAGGAGTTGAGTAAAGTGATGCGATTCTTTTGACTGCAGAAAGTATTTTCATATTTTTATTCCAAAAGCTTCGCCAAATCAATATTGATCTCAGTTCGGAAATGTATGAAGTTATAAAAAAGAGGTTATCAGAACGCAGAAACAATGAATTAGTTTTGCTTTTTAAATATCTCCAAAACTCATCCGTCTTGAAGTCAATGAAAAATCAGGAACTTCCTTATGCTCCAAAGTCAGTGATATTATCTTACGCAAGAGATATAATGCAAAGGATTTATCCTAATTGTATATCACCAAATGACAATTCTGTGAATCAAGTTGTAATACCACCAAGTTCGCAATCCTTGACGTAGATCGCGGAGTAACGTAATATCCTAACGAATTAAGACAAAAGTCATCAAAAATGTTTCTGGGAACTGGTCCGAGATGCAATGAATCACCCTTGTATTTATCTTTAGGATATAGTGATACCGTAGCTTGCTACGTTTAGATGGTCCCTGAGACTTAAGAAATGGCAATCGTAAGCGGGTCAGAGAAAAATATTTGCAAAATATGTGTGAAGTCCCGCTTCGTGTTACCACCTCTCCGGATATGACCAGAAGTCTCCGGGTTTTGGGACTAGTCTCCGGGTTAAGGGTAAAATTCTCCGGGTCAACAGCATACATGGACCAGAGTGACCACATGTACCGTATTTGCGGGACGTCCCGTTTTTCGGCCAATTTTTCCTCGAATGTCCCGCGTCTCGAGTGAAATCAGTACGGGATGCACTTTGTCCCGTGTTTTTTTATGAAAATAGATATATTGATTTCAGATACACTTAGGGTAATCACATGTCTCGTATTTTAATGTAAATAATGCAGTGCTCCGAATGAGCCGGAACGAACCCAGACCGCACGTGTATCGAAAATATCGGCGATTAGTTCCGAATTGTAATATTTTCCTCCCGAGCGTTCCGTTTCGTAATATTTTCCATTTCGAGCACTTAATCAATGTAATGCAATGTATGAAGAGTTTACAGAAAAGAACCCACTTTTAAGAAAAGTTACAAATGGGATTTCATCTCTCCTAGATAAATGGAATGGGATATTGAAATCTTGCGAAAAAATAATTTTGTAAGCTGATGCAAATTAGTAAGTCAGTACCATATTCTAAAGCTATTGTGGAAAGAATATTTTCTTTATGTCGTAATGAATGGAATGACAATGACATTTGACATAAGGGTAGTAAAAGCAGAGCTGCAGGTGAAAAGCAACTATCTTTCTTGTAAGGACTTTTATAATTATGTTCTTACTAATGAAGATCTTCTGAAGCGCAAAAAACTTACGAGAACTATTGTTTATTTCTTACTGTGACGAAAGGATAATTGTTTTGTTCTTTTTATTTGCTAGGCGTTTATCTTGTGTAGGTTTGTTTGTAAAAAAATAATTTTTTCTTATATACTTTTTATGACTTAAAAAAGTCTCGTAAAATTTTTAATAGTTGTTTTTTTTAAGGATCTGTCTCTTAAAAGAGTCAACCATATGTGGTCACCCTAGACCAGCGGTTCTCAACCTTTTTTTATCTGCGTCACCCTATGTTCAGTTCATTCAGTTATGCGTCACCCCATTTACAGTTCCATTATCTTCAAGTCACATTTAAAGATTAAATGGACCTTTCCTACCACATAAAGATAAAATTCTGGCATTAAAATAAGCACGACTGTTTATTCTCCTGGTTTTATTTAGTATGTTTATAAGCCAGAGTATGATACAATGAATTTATCAAATATTCGCGTCACCCCTCAATATCCACCGCGTCACCCTGGGGTGTCATGTCATTCCGGTTGAGAACCACTGCCCTAGACACTCCACAATTCAAGGACGTTTTGACAATACGCTTTAGAAGGCCTTAAAATTGAAGGTGCTTATTACAATCCATAGCTATCACTTGGGTTTTGTCCGAAGTCTAATCCCAAACCCATGCTATATCATCACATGTGCGCATAAATAAGTCAGAATGCTCTCTATGAAGTAAAGTCTCAAGGGCCTCGCTAGTACATTTTCTCTTCGGTCAGCACATTTCTTTTTAGTTTGGAAACACAGGAGCCTTTAGAATCTTAGAAGAAACACGTCTAATTTGTGAAACACGCACGGAAAAAATCTTACCGTATCAGCAGCTAAAACTTTGTGGGTGACTCGCATTTAGATATATTTGCTACCACCATATCTACGGCAACAACAAATTCTGAATCTCAGCGAATGGCTCGTAGCTCTGATTAGTACATTTATTCGGTGATTTTGGATTGGTGACGCTGTTATAAGATACCACTGCAATCTTCCGTTGGTGTTCGAGGGAGCCGCCAAGTTGCGTGAGAGAGCGACAAAATATGGCTCATCACGTTCACATTTCTATGAAAACTAATTATCTCTTTTGTATTAAACAATTAAAAACAGTAAACATACTTCAATTTATTCACCTATGAGAATCTCCTGGTTAAATTAGGAAATCTCTGGGTCAGATTAGGAAATCTCCGGGTCATTCTCATGTATTCATGTCTCACCCAAAGTCTTTGGGATTATCGCTCCGTCTTCGGGTTACACTCTTGTTTTGCCTATATATTTCCTTAGACTGGATCTCACTTGTAAATGATGCTGTGCCGACGGGCCAGGGGGGTTTGCAATTGAGTTGAGGTATCTCCTGTCATCTAGCCATGTGTTTCTTGCATGCTTGAGTTTTCCAGATCCATCCTAATGGGGTGGCAAAACGGGGACTTGCTTAAAGACGCCAACACGCTAAATTGAGTACAGAGGACTCCGTAAACCCCTCCCCCTGGAACTTGGCAGCAAGAAAAAAGGTCATATGGGCCAGACTGGGAATATAAACCCCATTAGAGGCGCCAAAAAGATATCTTGACCCCGGGCGCCGAAGACCCTAGCTACGCCACTGCACACATACATCACACAGTGTGTGTGTATGTATGTATGTATATATGTGTGTATATATATATATATATATATATATATATAAATACTACGGAAGAGGAAGGGTAAGTAGGGATATTTATAGGGCAACTAGGTGTTGAAAGAAATCCAGTGAACACCGGAAGTAGAGCCGCTGGGGTGTTGGAGAGACACATTTGTAGAGGTTAGAGCTTTCGGTATGATCCCTTCGTCAGCACAAGTGAGACACAACTGATTTATTTGTCGTAACATCGTATCTAATCTCTCCATTACAATTCGTAAACAGCCTTGGTTATTATCCATGTTTGTTTGTTGCTTCACCCGAATCAAATATATACAGTTGTCCATACCCTGGTTTGTTCTGGTCGTTCATGAACAGTGGAGAAAGCTTATGGTAAATTTGTCCATGAATACGAAAGCAGTAGGGTCCTATTCCTGGAGGTGCTTTGATTTCGGCACCCATTGAAGCGAAAGCTAAAGCAGCGTTGTATTCTCAGATATGTTCTCGATAATTTTTAGCTTCAGGTGAGTTTGTTGTTAATAACTCTTTTAGTAAATCCGGCGTTTCAGATAAATCTTCGAGGGAAACTTTTCCGTCATGACAGCATTTGGTGTATTTTTTAGAAGTGTTGAGTTCATTCAGCCAGTAAAGCGCACCACAGTAATTGCAAGTCTGAGTCATATTTCCACAGTTATGTTCTTCAATGGCAACTTCAAGTTCAGAATTGTCTGCATCAGGTGCACGTTCATTTAATCTACGTCGTTTTGCTTGCCTTCTCTTGCGTAGTCGATTTTCTCTCGATTCCAAACTCAGATCAGCCCGTCTTCTTCTTTGTTTTTGATTACATTGTTCTCGTTGTTGTCCATCTTCAATGGCTCTTCGATCTCTTGATTTCTTTCAGTTCTTCTTCGATTTGCTTCTTCAACAAATTGAATGGCTCGTTCCGCTCTTCTTCTCGCATTATAATTAGCGTAACGTGTTGCTCGTGAAGCCATTACTTTTATTCTGAGCAATTTAAATATTAATTAAATTAATTAATATATAGTGGCATATAAACAGTATCTAAATGGTTTTAACTTTATATTGTATTTCAATGCGATATACAGAAGCTGTTTATCACGTTGCTAGAGACATTGAGTAAATAAACATTAGACATTGTTATTTGGTTGCGATATTAATACGGAAAAGTATTATCATGTATTACTTCTAAAATTGTAAATATTTTGTTTTTATTTTAATTGACGTAGTTCAACTTAGTTGTTATGTATATATATCGAATGACATACATTTAAAAATAAATAATTACTGTTATTATTATTTTATCATGTAAGATTTGGCTAAATGTGATACATTCTGATGTACTTCTGCCAGAAATGGTAAGTATAGTGTGGTAATTGGTTATTTAAATTGATGTAGTTGTTGATAATTTGTTTTGTAGAAGAAAGGTAATGATAGCGTTAAATGCCACTTATTCATTAAGTACAATTTTAAGAAAAATTCTGTTTCTCTTGAAATGCTAAATGACATAATTTATGTGTTATGAATTCTCATTGAACTAAAATGGCTCTGACCAACCAAGAGAGATTCGAGTTATTAAGTAGATGAAAACGCTTAATCATTTAAGTTCCGTAATTTTTTACGGGCTTATCATATATACGTATTTAATCGATTGTAAGCCGACACCAATTGTAAGTTCAGTCGATTTGATTCTTTTTTTGCATACATTTAAAGATCTCGCGTTATAATGTAACTACGGACATAAATTCATTGACTACTTTTTTTGCCCCCGATTCTAAGCCGAGTGGCGATTTCAGATATGGTAAAAAGGTAAAACAAGTTAGGAAAGTGTACAACGTATCACAAATGGGCGCGTTTCGTGAAATGGAGTATTAGAAAACAATTATATACCTGTACGTAAGGGAAATAGCGTTTTAAAGTTCTTTTCTTCATCATAAATAATCCATTTTCTTCATATTTAATAATATTACATACGTAAGGAAATGAAACGTTTGTTTAGGAGATTGTTTATGTTAGCAACAATAAAGTAACCATGCAAGAAACTCGATATAAGACTTTCTTGTTTGATTTTCTCGATAACGGCTACTCCTACGATAAAAATGTATAGAAAAAGAAATACTCTAATTTATTACTTCTACAACTTTTATTTGAAAAATATTTTGATATGAGCAATACTTACGAGATATGACAATTTAATTTTTTGTTACCAGTAAATTGGTACCCCTGATTGGCGTACGTGATTCATTCTTGCGATTTTCTTATTATATTTGATTGAAAGTCCTTAATATCAAATTTCATGAAAATCCGTTCGGTAGAAGCCGAGAACGAACATGCGGACGGACGGACGGACCGACCGACGATAATAGGCGCTCACGCTGTAAGCGAAACGCGCCTAAAAAGGACGGCTTACAATTTCTACCATATAAGATTGTACTACGCAAATAAATTTTAAAAAGTAATATCTACTTAATAATAATAATCTTTAATACAGATTTTACAATACTATACTAACATTATGATACAAAGATCTGATATGTTTCAGTGACAGCTGTTTATATATCCTGTTGCTAAGAAATACAATGTTATTGTGTGCCACGTATTGCCTTAGCATTTTATTATACAGACTAGCTTTTCGTACCCGGCTTCGCCCGGGTGCATTTCGGACTGCAAATAGTTATACTTTTTCCCGCTTAGAAGACAGCTTGAGAAAATGATACATACTAAAACTTCTCCTCTCCTTTCTGTAAACTACATTAGGAGTCTTGAAATAAAGTGGAAAGAACACGAAACGAACCAATACGAAAACTACAAAAACCACCACGAAAAAAGAAATGAATTAAACGCTAACCAATACCCGGTAGAAAAGGATGTAAACCGACAAATAAATAATCGTGGAACATAAATTAAGAGTACAACCAAAGAATATAAGTTCAATGTAAAAACCACCAAGAAAAAAGAAATGAATTAAACTCTAACCAATAGCCGGCATAAAAGGTGTAAACCGACAAATAGGTAATCAAGGAACAAAAATCAAGAGCACAACCAAAGAATATAAACATAGACTACAAAATGAACAACTAAGAACACAAAACAAAAAATGGACACGAAACGAAAGCAAATGAAAACAACAAAGTAACCAAAACCAACCAACGAATAATCTCCTAAATCTCAATGTCTCTGATGATGGCGACTGACGCTTTCTATTCAGTTGCTAAATAAACAACCAACAATCACAAAATAGCGTGTCGTAGTGATGAGTAAATATTGATTACGCGGAATATGAGTTTTTATGTCAACATAATAACAGGAGAACCTAAATAAGAATACCTATTATTACTCTAAATATATATAAAATTATTGATCTTAATTGTGTTTTCCATCGTAATTAATTGAATAATAGATTGAGATATTCGAACGAATCGATTTTAAATAATGTAGTAAAATGTTTTACTTTTCTAACGTAATTAATTACGTGAGTGTATCGGTAGTGTTTACATTTTACCCATGGAACCGCAGACACGAATTCTTAATTTTAGTTCAGAAGACATAATAAAGTTCAACAAAAGTATTATTCAAATAAAATCTTTCGAAATTCACTGCGTTACTTGTTCAAAATGTTAATCTAATTTAGTTCTCGTATTAAAATAACAATTAATTTTAGAAGAAATTGCTAAATATTGGCCACCAGAAATTAAAATGTGATTGTTTTTTCTATTGTTATCTATAACAAATCATTTAAATGTTAATTGGTTTCTTTTAATGTTCTTAAATTTTAAAACATGATTTAAATGGTATTTGTTTCGTATTTATATTTTTAAGTTGGGCTCCCCGTTAATATGTACGTAAGTGACGAAACCATGCAAATGTATATGCCAACGCTGAAATAAATTGTATTGTTATTATTATATTATGTATTTACCATCCATCCAATTTACGTAAATGAATATAGGTGCGGCCGCAATTAGTTACAGTGGAGGGGCAGCACTAATTGTACTGGCAAGTGCTGCCATCTACCAGCCAGTTTGCATAACTAACTGATGAGACCGTCCGGTCAGGCCGCGACAAAGACCTCAAGCGTTTTCTTATAGTAGATTCTGGCATTTTAATACGCGTATTTATTCCCCCGGTTTTATTTATTATACAGGGTGTTTCAAAAGCTAAGGTCAACCGGCGAGGAGGCGTTAGAGGACGTTGATTTGAGCAGAAAACTTAAATAAAGTTTTTCTCAATTCACTACTTTTTCACTACAAATGATTAGATTAGAAACTGTAAATAAAAGTTTCCTTTATTTGCTATGGTTTGTTAGATACAGCGTTTTAAACATTTCAGCAAGAATCTTAATAATAAAAACTCACAAGGGATGGGGCATTCAGTGCTCATTATCGGAGCAAATACTCGAAATGTCGTCCTCCCTCACGCAAGCATGCCTCAGCACGGAATCTAATTGAGATTTGCACACTCTCCAACAACATCTGCTGGCCTCTAATTTCTCCTGCAGTGGCATGAATTCTTTGCAGGAGATCTTCCCTGTTTGCAACCTCCATGGCGTATACCTTTTCTTTCAGGCAGTCCCATAAAAAGAAATCCATCTGAGTTAAATCGGGAGACCGTGCCAGCCAAGACACAGGACCTCCTCTCACGATCCATCGTTTTGGATAGTGTTGATGCAACCACTGATGTATACCACATGTGCTGACGAATATTTAGAGGTACATCATCCAATAATGTATGCAGTGTTCCCTGAAGGAAATTTAGATAATTGGCACCTCCGATCCTGTCTTCTATCACGTATGGACCAATAAGGCTGCTGCCAATAATTCCTGCCCAGACATTTACACTAAATCGGTGTTGGAATGAGGAGGATCGTTTTGCACGAGGATTCTCGTCTGACCATAAATGAAAATTGTGTAGATTCATAACACCACCTCTTGTGAATCCTGCCTCATCAGTCCATAGTACTTGGTTCAGGAAGTCTAGTTCGTCAATAGCTTTGTGTAAGAGCCACCGACAATACTCGCGATGATATCCATGGTCTCTTGGTGTTAACTCTTGGACACGATAGAAATGGAAAGGATGTAGACCTTGTCTATGTAAAATATGCCAAACTGGCATATGAGAAAAGCCTGTTCGATGTGCAATATGTCGAGTACTAACGGAAGGATTTTCGTTAACAATATCGAGAACGTCTTCCTCTTGATGCACATTGCGCATAGGAAGACCAACATGATGCCTTGGTTGTATCACACCTGTATCTCCCAGCCTTCGGTGTACAGCTTCAAACACGCGTCTTCGAGGATGCCTTCGTTATGGAAATCGTAACCGATATTCCCTCTCAGCGGCTGCAGCATTACCATCACAAAAACCGTAAATGTAATGCATATCACGATATTCCTCGTTGCTAAACATTTCCGTCCGCACTCTTCTGTCTCTCTTTGAAACTGAACTATGAACGCTGGCGAGATTCAACCTTGCCGACCTAGGCAAACAGTGATGAATCTTAGCATTCATATTTGACGCTCTACACAGTCAAAATTTTCTAAAGAAAATTTTGTCAGGCAACTGTTTTGCACTGTTCATGTTGCTGTAACTCGGAAACGGTAGTGAATTGAGAAAAACTTTATTCAAGTTTTCTGCTCAAATCAACGTCCTCTACCGCCTCCTCGCCTGTTGACCTTACCTTTTGAAACACCCTGTATAAGCCAGATTATGATACACTGAATTTCTCAAACATTCGCGTCACCCTTCAATATCCCTCGCGTCACCCCGGTTGAGAACCACTGCATGTCACACATCCTATGTAAGAAGCAGCTATATATAATAGATACAGTGTCCTCGATTAACTTCGTTAATTCGTTCTTGAAATTCACGTCGTTAAAACAAACAACGTTAAACGAATCTACAACTCCCATAAGAATCCATGTTGTACAATGTAATCGGTTCCAAAATCATTGATTCAACCCTTCGAAAAACAAAAATGCATAATATACAAATGTGAAAATAGAGTAAATAAACCATTTACAGGCAGACGTCGTCTTTCGCGGGGGTTACGTTCCTGAAAACACTGCGAAAGATAAAATCGCGACAGAGAAGTAATTAAGGCAATGGGAAATATGTACACGGTTTGGTTCCCATCCTAGCAAGAACGGATCATTTGTCCTCTGTATTGGTGAAAAATTGAGAAAGAGACGGAAACATGAACGTCAATGAAAGAGATTTAAACAAGATAGAAGAACACGAAAAAAGTATCAGAAAATAAAATCTTATTTCCGTAGTAAGATCGAGAAAAATGAACGGAGGTTGCCTAACTTGCAGGAGCTAATTTCACAAATACGGCAGACCTCGTCTTTCTCGGGGTTTTACATTCCTGAAAAACTCCGCGAAACTCCACCAATAACAAATGATGCGTAAAACGCTGAGATTAAGCGTTTGAACTACGTCAAAGCTGATCAAATACCCCAATGATCCTGACTAGGAAGGGTAAAGAGTTGAGGGTTGTCTTTCCCCTCGGGATTTCCCTGTCGTTAAAAAGAAAGCAAGCTCCAGAACAGCGATACCAGCTTACATTTTGCAACTTTTCACATGTGAAGGGGCACTAAAGTGTGGGAGGATTGCATCCTAAAAATATTTAAAAGTATATATAAGACGTGAATCTAATTTTTTTAATTACGCATATACATATATTACAATAATACACTTACGAAAATATTTTTACATATTGGAATAACGCAACAATATTTTTCAGGCCTATGAGAGAAAATATGAGGAAAACGCGATTCATTCCATATATAGAAAAATTTGCGTGGCCTTTTCCGTGATTTTTTCCGCGAAAGACAAAACTGGTCGCAAATGCGGAACCGCGTAAGATAAAGCCGCGAAAGAAGATGTCTACCTGTATTTCATTTATCAACGGGTTTTGTTTATTCACTTCGTCGAGTCACAGCTGATACAAACAAAAATAAAATTGGGGTCGTTAAACTCAAGTTATTCTCTTCCAAATTCTTTAATTTTGTCCGAGTCATTCAGAATTGTCCTTACCGTCGTGGCTGGCAACCCCAAAACTCGCCTATGTTTGCAGTTGATTCACCTCGGTCATGGCGCATAACAACATTAAGTTTTTGCTCCAAAGTAATTGTCTTACGCGATTTTTTCGCTGCTGACATACTGGCATTACTATCACATCTCTTTGCACCCATTTTAACAAAATATCACCATGCAATTATAGCAAATTTAATAAAAATGCGTCAATCCAGAATGCTTTTCCCACTCAAATAAGGCGATTTGCCGCAACTTGTGCAATAGATGCAGTTATTTTCGTGCGTCATTTTAGTGCCAAGTTAACTCAAATCATCGACGACGTTAATTCGAATATGGGTATTCATTTTTGAACCAACCAACATTAATCGAGGCGGCGTTACACCGAGGACACTGTATCTGACTCTCTGACCCTGATGAAATTGCTGAGTTTCAACTTCCACTTCTGTGATATTTTTTCTATTTCTTCAACTGCTCCTTTATCAAATATTAACAACTGCCATCCTCATTCTATTTTTTACACCCTATGTCCTTACAAGATTATAAACATTATTAAATCTTTTGAAAATTTCTTTTTCCCATGACTCGTTAAAGCTGCTTGTTATTCTGTTGCACTGCCTCTTTACGATATAATTAATTTCTTTTCAATTAATAACAATTACAGTGATTATAAAGTTAATTTTATTGCAAATTGGCATATCGCTTCTAAGTTACGGTTCCGGGAAAAATTTTCTTGAACAGATGGGTTCACCAAGTTTGAGAACCCCTGATTTAGATGATTAGTTTTTAACCAAGTATTCTATACCTTAAAAAGTTCATCAAAAACTTGATTATCAAATAATATGGTAAAGTATGCAATTTAAGAAATTCAAGGGCAAAATGTAGAGTGAAAATCTCCAATACCAGACTTATAGAAAGACTTTATAATTAAATCTTTGATAACATTGGAAATAAAATAAACTAGGGGAATGATGAATATCAAGAAGGAAATAAATAAGACAGATGAGGCTAATTATAAGAAAAGTTAACCAACTTGCATATCCAGTTCAAAATAATTCTTTGAGTCCATCAATCCTGGCCTCTGTGTTTCTTTTTGGTTACCGTTGTATTGAAGGCCTTTTCCAAACAAATTGTCTCCACATCAGCCTATGCAATAGTAAATACAACACAATAAAGGAAAACTGAGAATTCCACAAAGTTAAGACCCAGATTACAAATATTATATAAACAAGCTTAACACATATTACTTTGTGCTTGGCTAAATATTATGGTTATGTAAAGCTATAAGAATAAATTTTAATATATTCAATTTAATAGGATACGTTATCTATAGTTAATGTATTGAAGGATGCATATGCATTTCTACGCAATGCATTTTGAAGTTAAAAATATACGGAAAATATTTAAATATCATGCCTGTAATATTTAATTATAATCAAGTAACTGTAATACAATGTAGTTCTATATGAAACTGGTGGTGTAGTGGTTAGCATGTCGGCTTTCTGTTACAAAGTTCCAGGGTTTGAACCCCGCGAATGGAGGTTTTTCACAAAAAAAACTATCATCGGTGCCTGACAGTAGGCAGTAGTACTGTCAGTATGGTATAGAGCCGAAAACAAATTATGTTAGCTGGGTCTATATCCAAAAGAGCTGTAGGCATGATCGGGACGATTTGAACGGCTACAGTACTGCGATGTGGAAAGCAAGAGGGAAACTACCACATTAAAATTCTCTAGTAATGACTATATGGTTGGACAATATGAGTTCTCTCGAGGTAAAATATTCCAGAGGTAAATTAGTCCCCCAATCAGATCTCCGGGCCGGGACTGCCTTGAGGAAAGCATTTGTCGAAGGTAACTTACACTTAGGTACTTGGAATGTAAAAACCACGAGGAAGGCAGGAAAGCTAGAGAACCTGAAAGAAGAAATGAGAAGAAATAGGACTGATATCATAGGGCTGAGTGAAGCTAGATGGGAAGGAGAAGGACAGTTCGACTCACAAGAATTCACGGTAGTTTACTCTGGAGGAAATAGTGGGGCAAGGGGAGTAGCTCTGGTACTTAGGAAAGATATGATGAAGAGTGTGACAAAAATAACAGCAACGAATGATAGGCTGATGGCAATAAAGCTAAAAAGTGGACACATTGATAATCCAAGTGTATATGCCAACATCCACTCATGAAGAGGAAGAAATTGAGGAGATGTATGAACAAATTAATGAGATTTATGAAGAAGACGGAAGAGGAAAGGTAAACTGCATAATAATCGGAGATTGGAACAGCATAGTTCGTGAAGGACAAGAAGAAAATGTTGTCGGTCAATACGGACTTGGGAAAAGAAACCGAGGAGAAAAACTGGTAGAATTCTGTGTTAATAACGACCTAGTAGTGACTAAACCATAAACGAAGGCTGTACACATGGAAAAGCCCAGGAGATAGAATGAGATGCCAAATAGATTACATCCTAATAAAACAAAGATTCAGGAACAGCATAAAAAATGCTAAGACATTACCAAGAGCAGACATTGATTCAGATCACATCCTTCTAATAGTCGATGTAACTACAAAGCTGAAACAAATAAGGAAAACGAGAAGAGATAGACAGACTTGGGACCTAGAAAAACTGAAAGAAAAGAAAGATGCCTTCAGCACGAAGTTGGAAGATCGCCTTAGAAATTTGGAAAACAAACCGAAGACCGTGAATACAGAAGGGAGAAAGTGAAAGTCAGCATCAAAGATACCTTGAATAAAGAGATTGGGAAACAAGAGAAGAAAATCAGAAAACCATGGATCACTAAGGAAATGCTGGAGAAAATGGATGAGAGAAGGATATGGAAAAATGTTAACAGTGAAGAATGTAGAGCCAATTATAGACACAAACAATGAGTTGAGAACGGTAACAGATAAAGCTAGGGAAATTTGGATAAAAGAAAAATGAGGAAATACAACAGATGGAGAAGTTAGGACGGTACGATATGATGTACGCTAGGGCACTGGAGTTAGAAGATAAGAAGCCTAATGGGATTCGTGGTAAAGGAATTATTAATACAGATGGAAAAATAGTCACAGAACCAAAGGATGTAGCAGAGGTATGGGAATAATACATTAAGGAACTATACCAAAAGCAGGCAGGATCGGTGCAAATGGAACTGGAAGAGAACTGCATTGAAGAAGACAACTTGGGACCAAGTATTATGAAAAGCGAAGTAGAAAAGGCGATACTGGAACTAAAGAAAGGAAAAGCTACAGGCAGCGATGGAATACCGGCAGAGGTACTTAAAGTCATGGGATCGGAAGGACTAAAAGTGATTACGAAACTAACTAACAAGATTTACGACTCTGGAGAGTGGCCTCAGGATTTCTTAGATGTAACAATGATCCCTCTAAAGAAGAAACCAAAGGCAATGCAGTGTAAAGACAACAGAACGATAAGCCTACTGTCACACACTTCGAAGATCATCACGAGGATAATTTTATAATATAATAGCCCAGGTCTGGTGGTTGGTTGGTCACGCTTTCACGATGGCCGATATATAGCGTTTTAACAAACTTCCCGAATAGGTAGATGATTGAAATTTGGCAAGGATCTTGAGTAACATATTGTAAGGTAATGACATAAATAAATCTCCAAAAAAGTCCTAGGTTTGACTCCAAGGAAGACATTTCCATTTTCCGTAAGGTAACATGTAAAAATCAATTTTTTGATGGGCAGGTTTTTATTGTTTTGGAAATTAAAATTAGAAGGAATTAACCTACGATCTTTGGATCTGAACCATTTTGAAGAAAAAATTACAAAGTTTCTTATTCTGTTCATCTTTTTCCGCATACAATTCGAAATCGCTCATGTTATACATTTAATTCACATTTTGTGAAAATATTGCCATTTTAACGGAATGTTGCCTTGGCTACCAATTCCATTGTTATACCTCTATATCATATTGTTAATTCAAGCCTTATGGGTATAAATGTGCTTTAAATGCTTTTAATACGAGAAGGGGGGGGGGGGGAGAGGGAAGGAAAGAGAGGCAACTATTTTAAGTTTAACTAAAGATAGCCCGTCAACAACAGAATATTTACTAGAAATGTTGTATATGGCAAAATATTTCATATGTAAAAGTATGATATTAATTATTTTAAATGTAAATAATAATAATCTATCTATCAATAATTCTTCCGTTGATATTTCAACAGGCATTACACTAGTTCTTAATAAAAGACTAGAGAAAAAGGCCGAAGAAATGCTAGGGGAAGATCAATTCGGCTTCAGAAAAGGACGAGGAACCAGAGATCCTATCGGTGTAGTGAGAATCGTATCAGAAAGGGCAATAGAGTACAGCCAAGATTACTGCGTATGTTTCATCGACTGGCAGAAGGCCTTTGATAGAGTAAATTGGGTACTGCTGATGAGGATATTAAAGGATATAGGTGTAGACTGGAAAGACAGGAGACTGATCAGGAATCTATATGTGAATCAAGTTGTAAAGGTCAGGTTGGAGAATATGGACACCAGCGGAGTACATATCGGTAAAGGAGTAAGACAGGGATGCTGCCTATTCGCCGATTCTATTCAATATATATGGAGAGAGGCTAATGCAGGAAGCGTTAGAAGGCACGGGAGATTTCAAAATCGGAGGACGGATTATAAGAACAGTGAAATACGCGGATGATCAACTACTTCTATCAAGAAAGGGAAAGGAACTCCAGAAAATGATAAATAGACTAGTGATAACAGGTAGAAAATACGGTATGGAAATTAATAGAGAAAAATCCAAGGTTATGCGAATATCAAGTACAGAAGAAGAAAATTTGAACATAAGTATTGGAGGAAAGCCATTAGAACAAGTTTCAGATTATAAATACCTTGGAAGCATCATAACGAGAGAAGCAAAATGTACAGATGAAATCAGGACTAGAATAACAACAGCAAAAGCCACTTTCAGAAGAAAGAAACTCCTGCTAACGGGAAATACAAAGCAGGAAATCCGCAAGAGGTTGATAAAATGTTATGTATGGAGTATAGCTTTGTACGGAGCAGAAACATGGACACTAAGGAAAAATGATATTAAATACTTGGAAAGTTTCGAAATGTGGACTTGGAGAAGAATGCTGAAGATAAAATGGACAGTTAGGGTGAAAAATGAGGAAGTATTATGAAGAATAGGAGAGGAGCTAAATATTATACAGACTATCAGAAAGAGGAAGGCGAACTGGATTGGGCATTACCTGAGGAGAGAGTGCATGATTAAAGAAGTGCTAGAAGGAAAACTGGATGGAAAAAGTGAAAAAGGTAGGAAAAGGTTTCAGCTGGTACACGACTTGAAAGGGAAAGAGAGCTATCAAGACACGAAGAAGACTGTGGAAAATAGGAGTATATGGAGAACCAAGTTTAACCATGAACAATCACAGACCTGTCAACGGACAGACTACCTATGATGATGATGATGAAACTACAGTCAAAGATTTTGATAGGATTTTCATTTATGGAAAGATAAAAGTTAAAAAGATTTAGAGGGCAACACAAAATGGCTAACTTTGTTATTTTGCCCACCTTTGGCAAGCAAGTAATGGATACCAAGCCTAAAAAAACTCTGAAGTTAACTTTTCCATTTTGGAGGAAAATCAATTTATATTTTATGATTACCGTATATACTCGTGCATATGCCGACTCCATGTATAGTACGACCCCGATTTTTTGGTGAACAAACCTGATTTTATCATATATCTCGTTTATAGTACGACTCCAGCTTTCTACCGGGGTCGATATATTTCGTTTCGATAGCTCGATGGTTACTAGCGAGATATATCGAACGACCTTGATTTTCCACACCACCATAGAATAGACTGTAAATGTCGTAAATAGTATTTCTTGCGAGTACACTAAAATTCGGATAAGTTAAGTATCTTACTCCCAAAACATTTAATAAAAAGCGATATGAATCATGATTGCACAAGATGAAATAAAATCGTAACAATTCTAGTATGTCTGGATTACGTTCTGCATACGTAATGGTTCCACTCGCTCATCTATTTAATAGGTAGGGATAACGGATAAAAAGAAATTACTTTGTAATATTCCACAGTCTTTATTGTTTCTTCAATCACACACCGACCGGTTTCCACTACAAAATCATTCTAATGGTGTTACTATCCGACGTAATACCTTTAGAATGACTTTGTAGTGGAAATCGATCGGTGTGTGATTGAAGAAACAATAAAGACTGTTGAATATTACAAAAATAATTTCTTTTTTCCAAGATGTCGAAATTCCATAAAGTTACGCCGTCTACGATACTTTTCGTCCAACTCGTTCCAATCAATCCCTTGTAAAAAGACGCAAACAAAGATGTACATACATAAAATTCAATAAAGGAAGTGCCCGTAAATCTTCACTTATATCAAGTATTTGTGAATTTGAAGCTGTATATATGAAAAAGATTCTACTCTTCACGAAACAACATAACAACGATAAAGGACCTCACTGTTAACGTTAGCCTACCATTAGAATGCGTGCGGGTGGCATAACTTCACCGAAAATGCCCGTGAAGATACATGAATTTTAAATCCTGAAATGCATTACTTGTGTATAGTACGATCCCCAATTTTTGCAATAAAAACTTGGTCGTAAAAACTCGTACTATACACGAGTATATACGGTATTTATTTTTCACAAGCTCATAAACAACACTTTATGGCCTTTGTAATGAGCGTAATGACAATAACAAAGACAAACACATACGACCATTGGGTGCTAAACATGCTAACGTCGCTAACCACCCTTCTACCAAGGTCGATAGAATTATAATGCCAAAGAAAACCATGTGGTATCTTGTGGAGATAAGGTGGATTGGTGAAGAGGAATAAAATAGTATGGTTTTGTTATCATTAGCAGAAACCTTTTGTCATTCAAATCCTTCTTTTTTCTTCACAACCATAATATCTAGTGTCACTAAGGGCTTTACATATCTTTTTCCTGGAAAGATATGAAACTGTATTAGCCAGTGATACCCAAATGGTGTGTAACAGAGGATTTTGCAGGTGATAGCTACAAAAATGTCATAATAAATTTTTAATTTGAAATACTGATATGTTTTTAGGGAAATCATTTTTGTTACAACAAAGTTCTTTAGGTTTGGAAGGGCATGAAAATGTTGAGAATCACTGGGATTCTTTCAAATTTTGTCAAATGTACTAGCAATATAACATCTTGAAAGTTCAATTAAAAAAACAGAAAATTGTCCCATTTCGTGCAATATTAGGTAACTGTTGTAAACAGGGGCGACCCTAGAATATCTGCCAGCAACTGGCACCCTAGGCGAACCATGCAATTGGTGCCCCCCCACCCCCTTTAAACCCCAAGGGGAGATCAAGGCTGGGGTTTTTGGTAAACTGGAAAACATTTCATCCCTTTTTATTTTTTAAGCGTTCACTTGCTACTCTTGCAGAGTGGTGTGACAAAGCACATGAAATTCAAAGCTTACTGTCTTGCTAGTGTATCTGAAGTATTAGTAAATTATCAGGAATGTAGAGAAGTGAATTATAATTCATATTCCCTTAGTACACACATGTAAATTTAAATAATGACATCATAGTTATTTTATTTGTATTTTTAAAGTTTATACATTATTTTTTTTTAAACTTAATTTTTCCGCCACAGATTTTGTGCCCCAGTTAACTTGGCACCCTAGGCGATCGCCTAGTTCACCCCTGGTTGTAAGAGTAATTTGGGCATATTTTTTTGAGGAAAAGATAACCATTGTGAAGGAAGACATATGTTTTGAGATCTGCTTGCAATAAAATTATTTCTATTTACCTTTGACAATACCATTTTTGTTACCACATGGCCAATCACCCATTCCTTTTGAAAATCAAGAGTATAAACCAAACAGTAGTTTTTGTAAATTTACTGGAGTCAATATGTTGAAGAACGACAATGTTAATGTTTGCACACTATTAATGAAAATATAATGTTAAACTAAAAATCTTTTTTCATAAAAAGATTTGAAATCCCAAATAATTGTCATAGATAGGAGAAAAAATGACGAAACAAAAAATTCCTACATATGGCAATGAAACCATTTTGCCACCACCTCAAACCCTCATAACCATCACGGTTATTGCATGATTTGAGTCATTTAAGAGAGGCCTAATGCTGCACTTTCCTAAGTAGGGCTGAGCCATCTTAAGCTATCTTGTGGCCCCTGGCACTTATAATTATTGTGAGGCCACATTTCAAAATCTAAATACAGTACTGCTATGAAAATTAAAAAAAAATACTTTGTAATCTCCACATAATTAATTCATTTAACTGTACTGCTATGTTATTAATTTCCAATAACTGAAAAAACTTAATTTTAGAATAAATAAAAAGGCAATTATATAACATAAGTATAATAAAAATTCAAATAACGAATAAAAAACATCATTTATATTCATACAGGTTCCCTACTTGGTCAGGCACAGGCCCAAAGATGGCACTGAAGGGTGGAATTACAGCAGTGTTGCCACTAATATGCAACTATGTATCATGAACAGTAGCAACATTTTGTCCCAGGCAGTAGATTTTCATGCATCGGCACTGACGATCACCTTGCTTACCAATGCTCACTGATTATCTTTAGTATTATCAACTCTATTAAAAACACTGATCGATTTTCATCAAAAGTGGTAAAGGTAAGGAGGATAATTCCAGACAGATTTCAGAACTGACTGATCACTTGTTCTCCAAGTGTTCTCCCAGATTAGTCATACCTCGCTTTGTGCGACCCTGTTTTATGCACATTCGTTATAGTGCGAATTTATAGTGGAGTACAGATGATGCCTGTAATTCGACCAGGAAAGGCGGTTGAATCTCGAACAGTCAAATGTTAAGCAGTGTTTTCCCATTAAAGTACAGTAAGTCCCCAACTTACACAGTTAATTCGTACCGAAGGTCGCCATGTAAGTTGAAAACTGTTTAAGTCCGTCAATGCATAAATACATTTTTTGACATATACGTTCGTTTCAATGGATAGTTAAAGCTAAAAAAGTAGTGCCTATGTGATGAGGGTTTATAGTTTGTTTATGAAGAGCAGTACAGTAACGAGACACAACTTCCACCCACGGGATAAAATATGGCGAGAGCGACGCTGTCAGCTGTGGGTCAACGTACAGTAATCCCTAGGTTTACGAGCTTAATTTGTTCCTCGAAAACTTCTCTTAGGCGAAAACTCGTAAAACGAAAATTAATTTCCCAATACATCCCATGTTATAAATTTTATAAACAATAGTTACATCATTAAAATTGGGATGCCATGCGCATTCCAGAAGATTCGGGAACCGAAGAAAGCCGAGAATAGGTGCCGGGAAAAACGATCGTATAAGCGAAAATTGGCTCGTAAATTGAAAATCAGGTATTAATTTGTGCATCTCGTATAAGCGAAAACTTGTAAACTGACTGCTCATATACCGAGGGCTTACTGTACTAGTAACGCCATCTATTGAGTGGCAGTTAAACTAAAAATCGAGCGCGTCATGTATCCGTGTATCTACGGATCCGTGTAACTCGGACCCATGTAAGTCGGGGTCTCACTGTACATGTTATTATTAGGGGATGCGTTCCAGCATCTTGGGAGAAACTTATTAAGTTCATCTCATATTATATAAATTTAAAATAACATTACTCAAGTGCTAAGAAAACAATATAAAATCATTAAAAAGCATAAAACGATTTAAGACAAAAAAATGTAAATAAAAACATTTTCATACCTGAAACTTTCTCAACTGTGTTTACTGGACTTGGTTCAATAATTTAGAAGTTGGAAAATTTTAGTTGGAAGAAAAGGGGTTGGTTGGGAGAATGCACAAAATAGCTTCAACCACTCAGCACCAATAATATATAATTTTTCTTAGAAGTAGACACAAGCACAAAAGATAGTTCCTACGTCTTCATTTTCACTGTCATTGAATACATGAATTATCATGAATTTCTCTTTTTTGAAAAATGTATTTCTTTCTGTAAAATTTCTTTCAATTTCTATTACCATATATACCCACATATAACACACTGGGAGGTTTTTGGCACCATATTCTATGATTTTTTTATGTACCCACAAATAGCACGCATATGTTTCTAGAATTCAATTTCTGTCTCGTGCTTATCATTCAACGGCAAAATTATTCGTTATATGTTTAATATCATTGAGATAAGTAAATTAATGAAAGTATATGTACTTCAGTTCATACTAACAATAAGTAACACAGCACTTCACTCAAGTCAGTTATAAAAATCTGCCATTTAAGAAAAGAGCTGTTACATAGTTTAGCGGTTTTCCAGTGTGAAGGTGACAGTTTTAAATATCAGTCTAAACAGAATACATAGTTGCAGTTCAACTGCACTTCGGACCCATTTGTGGAGGTTGACTGGTGCAGTTATTTGATATAGCAAACTCCATTATTTGCAGGTTAGTCACCAATGTAAATGTAATCGCAAGGAAATTACAATGTGGAATTACACTGTGGAGCACGTAATGCTATCTTCCGCGGAAGATGATTCCGATAACATCGTCAATGAATGGGGTAATGATCAAGAATTTCTTGGATTTTGCGATGCTTAATAATGTTCTTTATTATTTTAACTTTATTTGAAATATCTTGTATTGTATATCAAGTATAATTATTCAATAAATTTGGCATTTTTGTTCATTAATTTACATTTTTTGTTCAAGTTATTACTGAGAAAACACATGAGAATACCCTCAGAATGTTTAATATCATCCCAATATCGAACGGACGTAAAATCGATGACATTTTCTAACGTCGGTCCATTATAATAAATATCCTGGTAAATATATACCCTCGTATAAGATGCACCCTGCTTTTTAGCAGAAATTTTTAGGGAAAAAAGTGCGTTATACATGGATATATACGGTAATCAAATTTTGAAAATACTCATGAAAGTTCTTTTAAAAAAAATGAGCTTAGAGAGAGCATGCAGAATTCTAACACAGCAACTCCAAACCCCAAACTGAATGAAAGGGTACTCCCCAAAGATTGCATTAGACCCTCTATTTGTATGCTTAAAATTATTAATATTAATAAACATTAATATCAATATTTAGTGTTTCATATTAATTTAATGTTTTATCAAGTTAAAAGTGTATTTATATTAATGTTGCATTTTAATTTTCACGTCCACAGAACCTATCCTCATTGATATAATGTATTTACAATCCTGTAATGTGCGAATTTCGCTTAGTATGAATGTTTTCAGAATCTGTCACACAAAGCAAGGTATGACTGTATACTTAAGCCTCTCCTAATGGGGAGACAAATGGACATGAAAAATATAGCTCATAAACCTTTAATAATGAGATGAAGAGAGATGCTTTCACTGTTAGCTAGTGATAAACATTTGTATCAAGAACTAGCACCACAAATTAAATATTTTACAAAAATGAAAAATAAATATTCCATGTAACGTGAATATCAATCAAATTATATCATGTTATTTACAGTGCCAAATATGGAGAATCAACTGCATATAGTTACAACGGGTAAAATAAAACAAGTAATACATATTAAAGAAATGGTTTAAAAATAAAAACTTTTTCCCTTGACACAAATAAAAAATTAAATGGCATTTTCTAAAAATACTGCCTGTCCCCACATAATTAGTAACGTAGCAACAACAAAAGCATACCAGAAATTTAATATGATTGCATAAATAAAAATTGTTCTAACAAAGGTTGATTAGCATAACAGTGATTTTATTTCAAGATCTCTGGATGCAAAGAAGAAGAGTTAAAGTACTGAGTAAATCTTTTTATAATTATACAACTTATTTTATATGTGCAATAAATGATAAAATTAAAAATGAAAGACTCTGGGAATCAACATAAAAAATCATCAAATTACATGCCATCAAACTGGATTTCTGATTGCAACCATCACAAATTGGTGTAATGAATCTTGACTCCAGCCATTTTGATTATGGCTATAAAAATAAATATGAGGTCATTAGCTGCTGTTCAATCCGAGATCAATATCTGACCAAACAGCTTCTGTTTCACTGTCATCAGCATCGGCCTGAAAAACATGATTAAAGAGAAAGGATAAGTAAACTAAATTGAAGAAATTGAGCATTGCAAAGGAAGCATTTACGAGAATGCAAAAATTCATGAGAGGTGATTTTAATAAAGATACAGAAGTCCCTTGCCAATTGTGGTTTTGAGTATTCGCTGTTGATAAATTCTGTCTGATTTTAACAATCTAGTCTGTGGCTCTCCCTTTGGACATATCTAGTTGGCTAATTTAACTAACACTGAAACTTATGTTATTGAAGAAGCTACATACTAACTAGTCTTTACCAGAAGGAGAGACATAGGAAAGATTTTTAGCTCCCAATAAGACAATGAGTTAGTTGGGATGTGAAGATTTAAGGATTTTTATGGAAGCATTGGTTTTACCAGCATTCTTTGAAACATAAGACCAGACAGGGCTAGCAGCAGCTGCTCTGCCATTTTTTCATTAATATACAGTACTTATTTGTACTTTAAACATATTTATTTTATATTTTTATATAAATATATTTTTTGAAGTGTAGCATACTTATTTTTAATATAGCAGTGTACATTATAGGACTTTAGGTATGTCTTTCATGGATCACTCCTCCTAAACCACAATTTCTCATAAGTCCTGGCCCTTTCCTACTGTAGATTTGTTAGCAACAGGTTATATCAGGAACATATCAAGGACTACTGCATTTTGAAAAAAATTGATAGCCTTGATATTTAATGTAGGATAATATCGGTGAGAGACATGAAATTTGAGGCAAGAATATGTGAACCAGTTGGTAGCTTATGAGAAGTGGGTGTGGCAAATACAAGAGAAAGTTAGCTGGACTGAGAGCAATGCAAAAGTGGCATTAAATACAGTAGGTGATAAAAGAAACTTCAATAAAAATGTATGAAAAGGCACAAAAAAATGGATCACCCCACAGACCATCATTAGCTCAGATCAGGAGTTTGAACGTAGACTTCCTGAGCCAAAAGCAAGCTCACATACCTGTCCACACCCAGCAGTGGATATATCTAGCTGACCACCTTATTTTGCAATAAAATTTAAACTATTTTATCTTGTTAACTTAGTGAGGAAGTAACTCAAGCATTGAATCTGAGTAAATACAGTTATTAAGAGTGTATTTTAAATGTAATTCTATGATAAATAATAAGATATTTATGCTCACATGCAATCTTGATGCCCTGGAATACCAATCTTTTAAGAGTTTTTGGGATGAGATGGAAAACAGACTAGGGGAAATTCTGGCCCATTTGTTTCATACTATATGTGGCCCAAAAGTAGCAGACTCACAAAATGGCATACACTGTTTCTTACTTAAATTGGGGTACTGTTAACTAAGGGCCATTTCCTTGATAAGAAAGAATCCCTGCAGACTAATTGCATATTTTAAAATTTGATGTATCAAACACATGATTATCGTAAACAGAGTTTTAAAGGAGATATTTGGAAAAAAAGGAAAAATGACAAGAATAAACCTCCACTTTTGGTTGAGCAGTTTCAGCCAAAATCTTATGAACATTGAAGTTCTCACCAATGAGCATGAAGTTTAAAACAATCTCAAGGTTCTTGCGGAATTTATTATATATTTGCTGGTGTCAGGCAAACATCAGTATATGGATTCATTTTAGATGAATGTCAGTGCAACTAAAATTACTTCTAAAAAGACATTTTTGTGCAAAATTTCAACTTAAAAGAAGAAGACGTGCACCTCAGAATCTGGTATCTCTTCTTCCTCTTCTTCCTCCTCCTCATCTTCTTCCTCCTCTGCCCTCCCTCCACCTCCACCTCCTCCTCCGCCACCAACATATGCAGGAGGCCTCTCTCCACCCCCTTCCTCCTCTTCCATTGGCTCGGCTACCCTGCCAGCATTTCCACCAACATTGCCTCCCCCTACTACCCCTCCTCCTCCCCCTCCACTCCCATTCCTTCCTCCACCTCCCCCTCTTCCACCCGTTCCTGCAACGGCACTGCCGACGGCAGACATGTAGTAGGAAGACGAATCCAGCTTTGATGATGTAGGAGGAGCTCCAGGTGTGCCCGCACTCCCACTTCCGGCAACATCCAGGCGATGCATTCCCTCTAGGGCTCGCCTGTTGCTTGGATCGAGGCTGCAATGCCAAATTATACAGTATAAAACTTGAAACATTATTCCGAGATTGTAACGAGCATTGAAATCAGTAAGTAACTTATGCAATGTGTTTCTCTGTGATTCAGGCTTATCCATATGTGATGAATGAGAAACTTAATCTTTAATAAATAAAAAACTTTTCTCTCTGTAATTACCTTAAATGTAGATTTTTCCAGCCTTGCCATATCACCATCTTGCAGTAAGAACAATATTTTATTGAAAATGCAATTGGACAAAAATGCAGTGGTACAAAATATCCATTAGATGAAATGTCTTTGGACCAAATGTCTGTGGATAAAATGTTGTTGGACAAAATGTCTGTGAACTAAATTTACATTGTTTCACTGAAGAAAATATCATGTGTAGTTCAAATCTGTTCCTAGGACAAAATCGAGAGGGACGTGGAGGATCACCAATTTCCAAACAGCAGATGGAAATATTTTTAAGCAGAGCTGCAAACCACTTCAAAATTTGGGAGTGGTTCGGTTCGTGGTTCGGTTCTAAATTTTTGGAAGTGGTTCGGTTCGGATTGCAGTTCGGTTCAACTAAATTAATCATTTGAAATACTATTCAGAAATAATTTATCCAATATAAACATTACACATTCAGTATCAATCTGTAAGTAAATCAATCAGTAGTCATTATTATTTTAAATGAAAGAAGAATTTAAAGAAAGGAAAATTTTATATTTTAAATATATTACAATCCCATCATAATCTTCATTTATTTATATTTTTTTAAATGGTATTTTTGATCCTAACATGATTTTTGTACATTGTTGTTTACATTTCAATTAAAAATTCTCTGAATGTATTCATTTCAAATTCATTTACCAGCATACACAATCACACATAATCAGAAAGAAAATGCACCTCTAGCTTAAACCGCTTTTGAGATTATCCCTGGATGGACGGACAAACCAAAAACAAAAGTGTTTTAAAGAAATCATTAAAAATCAAAGAAAATTATTCCTCAGGCATTTCATTTCTTTTTCTTACCTGTAATACACATTATTTAGAGGAAAAGAGATTTATAACAAGGGCCTTACCGACCGTCTCCCAATATTTAACCTCTTTAGTTCTACCACCCGCACGCCTTTATTTTCCTTATTCCCACACATATACCCATTGCCGCATTGATAATTTCCTCTCTCTGGGGTTCACCCTCTCTCCGTCTTCCACAAGGCCTTTCTTTTTATGCCTTCCACCGTCTTTCCCCAAACCCTCCCGAGATGGTCTCCTGCCTTTCCTTTCCCCTCCCCCTTTATCCCTTTACAACCTACCCCCGCAGTAACCCTCTGAGATAGGTTCCTCCTTTCCCTCCCCTCCATTCCTTTTCATCTTACAAACTACCCTCCCTCCCCCCTCTCTACCCATTTTTCTCCGTATATACTTTCTATTCTTACCATATCTGCACCTGACGATAGCATTGTAATGTCGTAAGAGAAATAAAAACAATGGAAGTTACAAAACGTTATTCCTTTAGTTCATTTATTACAAATAAAATAAAAAATGTTCGCTATATATATCAAGGGTCCAGGAAAATTCACCGACCACAATTCACCGAAACACAATTCATCAACTAGGAAAATTCTTTTCCGTAATCCCTTATTAAGATTTCCTTGATTGAATGACAGATTTAATTATTGAAGTAGACAGTTTCTTGCTTTCCAATGGCGATGATGCACGGCATCTCAATTTTTCCAACTTTCAATAATAAATTTATGTAAATAAAATATTTTAAATTAGTTAATTGGTCAAAAAATATGGAATAAAATATTACTCCGAATTATTATATAATAAATTCAAAAAGACACTTTTAGCTAGATTCTAAACATATTACATATTGGTAATTTTTTTCTTTTGCCACCTTAGAAAAGTAATCAAAAAATCAATATGATAGTAAAATTACGTTACAAGAATAATTTAAAATTAATGGACAGTTCGGGGCAGATTATTCAATATACGAAGTGCGGACACTTATGATCCAAAACAAACGATTATAAAACGTAGAGTGACCCTCTTTAACCCCTCAAGCCCGGATGAGATTTATGAAAACCTACCTTATTTGCCAAATGAGGTTTTTTTAAAATACAGGTAAAGGTGAGAAAATTTGCAAAAATTTTCAAAAATTCATAACTTTTGATGTTTTATTATTTTGATGAAATTTTTTGTGAATATACATAAAAGATGAAATTTTTAAACAGTATCATTTAAAATATCATGTCGCACACAAACATTGCTGCAGTACACGCGAATAAACACCAATCGCTTAATTTTCTGGTATGCACTCACGGTTTATATTAACTTTCGGAATCGCAAGAACTATGAAATGTATTGACATGAAATCTTATTCAAAAAAACATTTAAACATTACTGAACATTTATTCGCTGAATGTACCTATCTAAACCAATTAGGTAAAAAGTTCGTCGAATGTCAACTTTTCCATGTCTTGACTGGAAATTTTTAACTAAGCGTTGTATTTATGATTTTTTTAAAGACATTTTATAAATAATATAAACGTTTTAGTTATGCAGTCATCATTCTTAATCATTACAGAAGTCACATAGAAGAAATGGTTACATTTTGTTCATTAGAAGCGGAGATATGAAGTTGAATTTATCATGAATGATTTTAGACACAGAATAGGGAAAACTTTTAAAATATATATTAGCTCACAAGTCCTTTCCCGATTGTTTAAGAAGATGTACACATGCGTAATTGAATTCAGCATGAAATTTACCTTATAAAACACTAAAAATATCTAGTAATCTTCTCTGTGAAAAGCGCTTCCGCAGATGACTCACACAAAGGACTTTGTTCCGAACGCACAGTTTAGGCCATTTCCTCTATATGAGTGAACTTCAGAAATCAAAAGTGCATAGGTCCGTGGTCTCCAGTAGCCTGCGGGTAAATATTTACAGGATATTTTCCTCGAAATGCTCTACCAAGAAAGAAACAGATGTTTGAGAAGATTCCCTTTGCCTCTTCAAATGCCCAGGAAAGAATTCCCAGTGCATTGAAAAGCGATTTTTCGAATGAGAACCACCATATATGCATGGTAAAAATGAAAAATCGAGCGCAAAGTTTATCGTATATTATAAAAGACACAGACACAACGAAAAATAGGAGAGATGCATTACAACAAGGGCCAAAGATTCCTCTTTCATAGTATATAAAGCTTATTTATATTTACGAAACTCCGTCATGCCAAAAGGCGATGAAAGGTGCTGCCGCACTGAACTTTTGTGAAAAATCGAGCGCAAAGTTTATCGAACATTATAAAATATGCAAACACAATGAAAAATAGGAGACATGCATTACTACAAAGGCCAAAGCTTCCTCTTTCACAATATATAAAGCTTATTTATATTTACGGAACTCCGTTATGCCAAAAGGCGATGAAAGGTGCTGCCACACGGAACTTTCGTGAAAAATCGAGCGCAAAATTTATCGTATATTATAAAAGACAGACAAAACGAAAAATAGGAGACATGCATTACAACAAGGGCAAAAGATTCCTCTTTCACAGTATATAAAGCTTATTTATATTTACGAAACTCCGTTACGTCAAAAGGCGATGAAAGGTGCTGCCGCACTGAACTTTTGTGAAAAATCGAGTGCAAAATTTATCGTACATTATAAATTATAAAAACACAATAAAAAATACAAGACATGCATTACTAGAAAGGCCAAAGCTTCCTCTTTCACAATATATAAAGCTTATTTATATTTACGGAACTCCGTTGTGCCAAAAGGCGATGAAAGGTGCTGCCACACGGAACTTTCGTGAAAAATCGAGTGCAAAATTTATCGTACATTATAAAATCCTAAACCATAATGAAAAATACAAGATATGCATTATTACAAAGGCCAAAGTTTTCTCTTCCAAAATATATAAAGCTTACTTATATTTACGAAACTCTGTTATGCCAAAAGGCGATGAAAGGTTCATGCGCACGGTACTTTCGTGAAAAATCGAGTGCAAAATTTATCGTACATTATAAATTATAAAAACAAAATAAAAAATACAAGACATGCATTACTAGAAAGGCCAAAGCTTCCTCTTTCAAAATATATAAAGATTATTCAGATTTAAGTATGTCCCTTGCATCAAAAGACAATTAAAATTAGTGCTGACGCACCATAATTTTGTGGCAAAAATGAAAATTTCGTCGAAAAATTTAATGTAGAATATAATATACAAAAACACTACTAAAATTACAAAACATGCACTACTAGAAAGGCCAAAGCTTCCTCTTAGAAAATATATAAAGTTTATTTAGATATAAGAATATCTCTCGTGCCAAAAGACAATTAAATGTAGTGCTGACAGAGGACGTAATAGTACGTATGACGGCGAATGGGACAGTTTTCAGAGGATGTAATAGTACGTATGACAGCGTCTACGGGTTAAATAACACTAACATGTTAATTAATTTTATTTGTCTCTTAAATAAAGTTTACTAAAATATTATTAAAAATACACACTTTAGATAATTCAAGAAATTCTGTGGGAAATGAATGCCTCCGATCCAAGGGATCCGCTGAAGTCCTCGCCTGTTTTTGCTGGAATATAAACCACCAAGTAATGGAAATATCATAGAAGAACACCACACCAGAGTTGGAAAAGGAATGATGTCGTTGAAAACTCAAGCCGTTGAGAGCAACAATTTGAGTAGTAGTAGTAATTAGAATTTTAGGTGCGTCAACAGCTAAGGTTATTTTGCACCGTCAAATTCTCTTAGAGAAAATCAACATACATCACAACATCCATGCCCAAAGCGGGATTCGAACCTGCAACCTTTGGGTTAGAAGGTAGGTGCACTGCCTGCCAGTCTAACCCGGTCGGCACAACAATTTGAATTTTTCTGAAGAGAAAGATATGAGGAGAGTTAATGGTGTTCTAAGAAAGACACAGTGGGGCATATTTTCTCAGGTCTGCTAATTACAATGATGAAGGAGGTGATGGTGATGGTAAGGGAATGGATTTTTCTCTTGGCACGAGAGCAGATTACGGCTCCTTTCTAGGCCATTGTAAAACGATCATTTTGCCTGCGTTCAGATAAAGATCTTTCTATATTCTGTTGGTCGGTTTCTGCCTACAGTGGTTGACCCGGATATTGTTCCAGTTGCTGTCCCCATAACCCTAGCCATAAATGTCGTCTGTGGATAACAATAGTAGCAGAGAGGAAAGAGAGAGGCAATCTTTCCTTTGAAGCAAACCTGCTGGTTTTTCTAATGGATATTCCTGGTCTTTCTGTTGGTCCATACTTTGTGGTTTGAGATCAGACCAAAACCGAACCACTTTTGCAAAAAATTACCGTTCGGTTTTTGGTTCATTAAAAAATTAATCAGTGGTTTCAGTTTGCAGTTCAGCAAAATGACTGCGGTTTGGTTCAGTTCAGAGGTTCGGTTTGCAGCTCTGTTTTTAAGACACATTAGTGATCCTGGATTTCAAAATAGAGTCAGAGAAGAACAGCATGTACACCGTACTTCTGTATGTAAGATAGTCAAATTTGTTGCATCTAAAATCAACCGAAAAAGCAAAATATTAGATAAAGTTCCTAAAGCAGACACAAAAATTATGGAAGATAAAGTTAAATGGAGTCTGAAGTTTAATTTTCCTTCTGTCATTGGTGCAATCAATTGCATTTGCATGCAAATCTTTAATCTGATTTGTTTTTGGAGATATGTTAATAGAAAAGCTTTTGCATCTGTACATCTTCAAATATTTGGATTACAGTAACTTTCTGATTATAATATGCATTTTTTTCTTGAAATATTTGACAAAAAGTTAGGGTGCATATTATATATGGTTATAAATGCATACAACTTTTTTCAGTACTGAAATAATTTATATTTTTGAACATGTTTTTACCAATAAATCGTACATTTCAATGCATTTCGATAACATTCCTTTAAATATTGTTTTTCAAAACAAAAATAAGAATATTTATTTATTTACTTTAGCTGTCAGAATTACTAAAGTAAACGATGTCGCTGGGCGGCAAAGGATCAGGTTAATACAAAAGGCGACATTGAGACTGAGGTTTTTATACATTGTATCGATCTTTAACGTGATATTTTCGTAAACTCTCTCACACATATTTAGTTTGGCAGCAAAGCATGATCTTGTATTCCAACCGACCAGATTAATACAAAAGGCGACATTGAGACAAAATGTTTGTATACAGCATAGTGATCTTTAATGGGAGAGTCAGAATGTAACGTGATATTTTCGTAAACTCTCTCACATGTATCTCCTTTGGTGGCAAGATGAGAACTGTCCCGATACTACACATAGTCAAATAAAATTACATTGATCGTTTACAAAAAAATAGGTGCGTATTATACAGTGATACAAGAATTTTCACATTTCACTTGTGAAAACATGGGTGCGTATTATAATCGGAAAATTATGGTGTTTTCATCAGTGTCAGTATTCATTAACCCAGTTCTGTGCATGACCATCATATACTTAATCCTTTAACTGCTACATCCAGTCATATCCTATTTGAAATTTCCTAATGTTTCTTTATTTTACCCTATGTCTGTTTGATGCATTGTTTGCATTGACCATGTCTTACTGTGACGTAATAGATAATTATTTTTTTGGAGGTGAACCCTCCCTTTGGTTATTCTTGCCAATTATGTCATTGAGAAAATGATGCTGTTAAAGCCAAGGTCTTCTTGTGGTTGTAATCTTTCCGATAAAGATATCACTAATATGATTACCAATTATGAATCTGATGAGGATAATGAGCTTGTACATAGTTACTATCCTAATAGTAGCGATAGTGATAATGAAGATGAAAGAAGTGTATATACTAAGCTGCATGTAAGGTATAGTAAAACAAGGTATAGTAAACCAGATGAGATTACATTTGCCATATCCCTATTGCTGTTGAAGACTGGAGATTGAACTGTAGACTAAATGCATGTGCGATAATTTTTCTTAATGTTAAAAGTTTTATATATTTTTTTTATTTTAAAAAACTCAGCAGCTAAAGGGTTAAACATTTCAGTTTATATGATTTCACGTCCAAATCAAACAGTGCTTCAATTATCCTTGGAGATAGTGGTTATAGTATTTTCGCTTGTTTAATGGTTCCATTTACAAATTCAAAGACTCCACAAGAGAAATTTTATAATAGAATCCATGCTTATGAAAGTGTTGTTATTGAAGCTAATTTTCGACAATTAAAACACCAATTTCCACTGCTTGATTGTAAAGTAAGTTTCTTTAGAGCAGGGGTTCCCAAACATTTTGAAGCCATGGAACCCTTATATTCAAATATTTTTTCTTGCGGAACCCTAACTATGATATGGTAAGCCTAATCGCAATAAAATTAACTTTAAAATCATTGTTTCTCTATATAGCTTATGTATCTTACAGTTTATAAGTGAGGATCATGCTTTCAGCTGTAAATAAGAGAAAGCTGAATGTATCAGGTCTCCGTTACGGAACCCTTGTGTTCCGTGGAACACAGTTTGGGAAACCCTGCTTTAGACAAAATACCAAACCTCATTTTATGTTGCTTCATATTAAATAATGTGTCCAAACAGTTAAATGATAGTGCTGATTATACAAATAAATTACTAGCTGTAGAACACCCAAATGAAATGAAAGAAGAGATGGAAACTGAACCAGAAATCAAGAGAAAGTAGCAAAGAATAAGATATGAAATTGCAACTTGGTACTGTGGTGTTAATACGGCCACACTACTTAGTTCTATGTTTCCTTGCTAGATGGCACTACTTATGCGCGCTGGTCTGCTTACTCAGAACTTCCTATTTTGACCATTACGTGGCACCTTGTGCATTACTCAATATGTCTGCGATGTTTCTACATTCTCATTCCAGGCGGTATGGGATTTCCCTGAGTACATGTGACACCGCATTTTTCCCTACTCTTTTGTTATTTGCAAAGAAAAATGGTGACTAAAATGCGAAATATCTCGCATGACTGATGAACCGCAAATGGAGCCAATTTAGCTTGCAAACCCGGACTGAGGGATAGGTTCCATTTTAGCCAACCATTATAACATTTTTGCAGAATGTATTTGTTATAAAAAAGCTTGCAAACCGGGACTGAGGGATAGGTTCCATTTAAGGCACCTATTACAACTTTTTCGTTAAACGTAATTGTTATAAAAAAGTCTGCAAGCCAATTTAGCTTGTAAACCATGATTGAGGGATAGGTTCCACTTAAGGATCCCGTAATCACTTTCACACCTGATGTTATTGTGACAGCGCTATTGTTGCACGTAAGGGTTTCAAAGCAATTGTTGGGTTGTGGCGATCTCTGGACTTGGGGAAATCCCATTCCGCTGGGAATGAGAAAGAAGAAACATCGCAGACATATGGAGTAATGCACACAGTGCCACGTAATGGTCAAAATAGGAAGTTCTTTGTATGCAGACTGGCGCGCATAAGTAGTGCCATCTAGTGAGGAAATGTAGAACTAGGTAGTGTGGAAGGGCCTGGGTCCAACCCAAACTGTACGTAACGGTATAGGCAAACCTCTTTATATCATACCTCTGTATTTTCGTAATCCTCCGTATTTCAGAATGGGAAAATGTACTTCTGACAAAGGAACATCCTCCATATAGTAAAACAATACATTCCTCTTCACAAATAAAAGAATTAAGCTCATGTGCAGTGAAAATTCACACATGAATATCCAATAAAAATTGTATATTTGTACACACAAAGTTGTCCCGTCAAAGCAACCACCACAATGGTCTCTCGAAAGAGCCACCAGAATATGACTATACTGTTAAAAAGATACTGTAGGAACTCGAGTAACACCCACGTGTGTGTAATACCTGCACCCCCGTTTTTGGAAGTAAATATCTGGGAAAAAAAGGTATTCATGTAATGCCTGCACTTTAAAATTTCCAATTTTATTATTTAACGGCAACATTGGTAAACTAATCTATCTGAAGTCGAGTCTGATGATGCGTAAGTGGCAAAAATCATGTATTTATGACGCAAATATAAAAACAACTTTTAATGCCTATTCTAATGTAATCAATCGCAAAAAACATTATATTATAAGAAAAGAAGTCGGAAGCGTATTTTGAAGGCCAGTGCATTAATATCGCCAAAAGGTTCCATTTTGAGTAACTGCACAGTGTACATGCTAAATGTTTAGAATCATGACGGATATGCTACCATCACTGAAGAGTGCATCTCTCATAAAAGAAAACTCAAAAATTATGTGCACAAACTAAATCCCAACATCCAATACAATGATTTTTGATTCTTTCTTAACATAATTATAAACGATTTAGGTCTTAAGGCCCCATGCGGTCTCATTATCTTTAGATTATTAAATTGTTTGTAAATACCCATAAAAATTACAATGAAAACAAGAAATATCATAAAATCCCAAATTTTTAAACGAAGAATTTATTCAACTCGCATTTCAAGGGTTTCTTTAGGAAATCCATGTTCACTTTTTTTTCTAATACCTAATCACTGATCTGGTCTTCATCTGCAACATAATCACCCCATAAGTAATGGTCCTCAGTCCTCAATTGCATTAACTTTTGGCAATCAGCATTGAGGAAATAGAAGAGTACCATATATACCCACATATAAAACGCGCCTGCATATAACATGCAGGGAGGTTTTTGGCACCATATTCTGTGATTTTTTTAATGCACCAGCGCATAGCACACATATGTTTCTAGAATTCAATTTCTGTCACATGCTTATCATTCAACAGCAAAATTATTCGTTATATTGTTAATATCATTGAGATAAGTAAATTAATGAAAATATACGTACTTCAGTTCGTACTAACAATAAGTAACACAGCACTTCACTCAAGTCAGTTATAAAAATCTGCCATTTAAGAAAAGAGCTGTTACATAGTTTAGCGGTTTCCCAGTGTGAATGTGACAGTTTTAAATTATCAGTCGTAAAAGAATACATTGTTGCAGTTCAACTGCACTTCGGACCCATTGGTGGAGGTCGACTGGTGCTATTATTTGATATAGCCAACTCTGTTATTTGCGGGTTAGTCACCAATGTAAAATGGAAATTACAATGTGAAATTACACCATTTAGAACATAACTCTATCTTCCGCAGAAGATGATTCCGATAACATTGCTGATGAATGAGGCAGTGATCAAGAATTTCTTGGATTTTGTGATGCTTAATAATTTCTTTATTATTTTTGCTTTATTTGAAATATCTTGTATTGTACATTAAGTATAATTATTTAATAAATTTGGCATTTTTGTTCATTAATTTACATTTTTCGTTCAAGTTATTACTGAGAAAACGCATGAGAGTACCATCAGAATGTTTAATATCATCCCAATATCGTGACATTTTCTAACATCGGTCCATTATAATAAATATCCTGGTAAATATATACCCTCGTATAAGATGCACCCTGCTTTTTAGCCAAAATTTTTAGGGAAAAAAGTGTATGTTATATATGGGTATATACGGTAATTGGAAGTTAAGACTAAGGAGTAAACAAATAGAAATGTGGCTTTTAGTAGCAGTATTGTTAGGTCTAAAGCCTTAAGCATATGTAATCATTTCAAATATCAAACTTCTGGTGGTAGTACTGATGTTGAATCAACATTTGATGCAAAAAAGGACTGGTCTGATAGATTTAGATATAGGGCTAACATGCACAACATTAAAGTTCAAGACTGCTTCTGCTGGTGTGCATTCAGCAGATGGATTTTTTGCTACCAAAATAAAAATGTAATACAGTAAGGGGATTACAAATCAGAACAGATATTTAACTGATAAAAATGAGAAAATACCATCACAGTGGTTTTACTGCAGTCTTAGTCAATATTTCAGAGAAGACTTTATAGACAAAACTTACTTGAGAGCTATACTGTAATGATCAAGGGCCTTTTCTTCATCATGCATTCTAGCTAACAGGTCACCTAACATCTGATGTAATTTACAGGTGGGTTGAATTTCCACTTGCTCCTTCAGTAAGGCAACAGCATTCTCTAACATCATTTCCTACAAATGAATGATTAAATAACAAAATGAAATTTTCACATGCATGTTAAATTGTAAAATATTTATCCATAACATTGATTTAATAGTTTTGTGCATAACTACCTAGTATCTTGAACTAGCAGGACTAGATTAAGGTATGCTTATTATAGAGTTTAGGGACTTGAAATTTTAAGGGCTTCTACAAAAGAAATACACTCAATTTAAAATTTTATAAAAACTGGTTGATAAATAAAGAAGAAGAAAAGAAGATTCCCTTAAAAAAAATTGTAGATACTTTTATTCAAATAAGGAAAATGTGAAAAAACAGCATGGTTTCAAGAATTTGTATTGTTGATGTAACATAATAAGGCACAGCACTTGACAACACTATTATCAAATTCCATGCCACAATCACTGACTAAAGATTACATTTTGGTTCTATGATCATTTATTACATTGTATTTGTCAGTCACTAGACCAAAACCAATGATTGAAATTCTGTTAGTTCATGCATGTTCAGATATCTAAAAGACACAGAAAGGCACTGAAAATAATTCTGTAGCCTTTACTTCTCCATTTCTCAAAATAACATGGGTTGCCCTTAACTCAGGCATTCTTTGACTTGCAATAACTGGATTATTATGAGGTTCTACTGTATTTTCATAACAAAATTTCATATTTTAGAAGGGAAGAAAAATGATATGGGGCCTTGTACCCTTGACACTGTTTAGGCCCTCACAATGTCTTAATCTGGTCCTGGCTACCAGCGTTAAATTACACAACACAAGTATAAATGTCACATTTATAAGAAACAAATGTTTTATTAGTCCTTAAGATTTTAAAAATTAGTATTTCCTTTTTGTTTTCTCAAACCATATTTAAGTGGTTTTAGCAATTTTAAGAATTATTGTACTTCAGACATTGGTATGTCATTTAAATATTTAATCACTCAGTGCTTTATTTATATTTTAAAATTCAATAATATTAAATACAATTTGGCTGTGAATTATATGACAAACTCAATTGAGAGTTTGTGCTTTTTTGTAGCATATTGGGCTTAATTTCTTAATGACAGTTCAAGTTGTTTGAGGTTCTGTTCTTGACATGACTTTGTTAACACTCAATTTTACTGCAGAACTACTAAGGTAGAACAAAAATGATGAAGGATGTTGTCATCTTCTGGACCCAACCAACTCTCCTAGAATGTGAATGAAAAACCCAACGAGCAGAGACAACTAACATGGAAAGAAATGTAATCATGTCAATCATTGCTGTGAAAAATGTTTAGGATGTATTTGTAAAGAACATGCAACTAAGTAAATCCTGTGTAGTCAGGTTGTTGGCCATATATAATAAAGTTAAGATGCATACCTATATTTTAAAATCAGGATATTTGAATAATTTGATCAGGTCTGACTTTAGATTTGAAAAATACTTATTAAATACCAAAAGAATCATACATATTAGAAATAAGGATGGTTTCACAGCCATAATATAAATGATTCCTGGCAAGGATCCTATCTAAATCATCAAGTGTTATATAATACCTTTGCAAAATATAAAACTCATACATGTTAAATAAATTAGCTACAACAAGATCTCTCTCTATATTAGTGGTTCTCAATCTTTTTTTGTCTGCATCACCCTATGTTCAGGTCATTCATTTAGGCCTCACCCCATTTACAGGTCCATTACCTTTAAGTCACCTTTAACCCTTAAGAGGTCGCGCAGACGTTTGTGACGTATCAGGTCGCACACAGTCTTTTTGACCGTGTTTGATAAACAGGCTAAAATACACTAAAATGAATATTGCTAGGCAACTTTTCTTTATTTTTAAATCTATTTTTGTTTATACAATGATTTTACATTGATAACGAAGTATTATATTAGTAAACTAAAAAATATTTTTAGAAAAATTTATACGAGGCAGTACAACATTTTAATTCAAATGCAAATAACTTTTACATAAAAATATAACATGGACTCTAAAAATTGTGAATCAAAATTATTGTTATGTTTTATAATCATTAATCTTCTTCTTCCTAATTCTCATCTTGAAATTTGGTACAACCGACATGTAGTAACGGAATGCTCTCTGCATATATATCTTGAGCATATTACACAGTACCTAGGTCTTCCTGTTTTGTTTTCAAGAGCAAAAAGCGCATTTTCCTGGTCAATTGCTCTTCTGTTCTTGTCTTTCTTCTTCGGAAATTTCTACAAATTGCCTAATCTTTACTTTTATGCTTCTGTGCACGAATTTTCAAGTAGTCTGTGCAGTTCTTTTGAAAGTGTTTTCAAAATCTCCCTGCGGTGGATTTTACTTTGTGTGCTACTCTATAGTATAATAAAGCCATTGATTCCGAATTTTCAAGTAGTCTGTGCAGAGTTCTTTTGAAAGTGTTTTCAAAATCTCCCTGTGGTGGATTTCACTTTGTGTGCTACTCTACAGTATAATAAAGCCATTGATTCCGGTTATATTCATTAGTGCAAAAAATAAAGTAAGGGATTGCTAATATAAATTTGTAAAAAAACATCTTTGCAAATAACTATTAGCACAAATAAATAGTATGAATAAATACGATAAGTAGCGGTCTCAAACAATCAAGTGTCGATGACCTATTTGAAAAAAAAAACATGTATTTCCGTTGAAATCTCAAAGTCGATTTTTTTCGTGATCACAATACTTTCCCATTACTACGTATGGAGAAAGTAAAAATCAAACGCATTCACTTGAAAAAAACTGTGTAATCGCCAAGGTCCCTTCTCAACCAGACGTAAAGACCAACTGATTCCTAGGCAAGCACAATCAATTGTTCCATTGTAAGGTGATACACGTTGTGTATATGTTATTGGAAGATAGCGCCTATTCTCGATGTCGCCACATGCTTGCAGAAATCAATGCTCACCGAGACCACATACATAAATTATGCTTAAATGCCTGATTGTTTCTAGTTCCCTTGCATCTAATGAACTCATGGCGATGGGTTATTACTACAATAATTTGTAAAAAAAAGGCTTGAAAATAATTATTAGTGCACAATTTATATGGACAAATACTATACTTATCGATCTCAAACACTCAACACCTGGCACTTTTTCACAGACAGAACAGTCAATGATTTCTTCAAAGAATATGACATTTTTTTTATTACCGCACAGAAATAAAGAAGATTGCGATAAAAATATAGCTAGTGAACTTGGGGTAAGATAAGGAGGCGAAGCATTAGATATTACTGAAAGAGATCCCAATTTTTTAGACCGTATGCGCCCTCTTTAGTGACCGACTAGCAAAAACAGAGATGCATATTAGAGAAAAAACAAGGAAAACAAACATTGCTAAATCCGAGAGCCCAACAAACCAGTTCTATGATACATAATGAATTCGAGATAAGGTACTGAGAAGGCCAGGGATGAAATGTTACTGAGAGGGTTTTAATTTAAAATAATGTAAACCACCCGGTCTTTTAGACCGTGCGCAACCTCTTAAGGGTTAAAGAAAAATTAGGCTTTCCGTAACAACACAAAGAAAAAATTCTGGCATTTAAATAAGCATGTGTGTTTATTCTCTTGGTTTTATTTATGTTTATAAGCCAGAATATGATACACTGTGAATTTATCAAATATTCATGTCAACCCTCAATAACCGTCATGCCACCCCGGGGCGTCATGTCACCCCGGTTGAGAATCACTGCTCTATATCATAAAACTCCATATTTGAATGGAAGAAAATACAGTATAGAACCATTTATTCGGCAAGCTTGGGATATGGGGATAGCCAGTTATCTGGAATATACTCATAAACAATGCTCGGAAAGAGCTAGAACCCACTGGAACGGTGTCCTGCTCTGTTGCATGTGTTGATAATATCGTTCTGTCTTGACAAAACATTTAGTAATATCGTTTTAACTTCATTTAATAAAAATAATATAAAAAATCTGATGTGGCCAACACATGACTTTCTCCATATTTGGGGTATAGATATCTAAATTATTATGAATAGCATTATGAGGTAAAATTATTATTTCATATCGTAAAAGAATACAGTCGTCCTTATTGCCGTAAATTATATTTTGAATATGTTTACAGAATTCACCGCTACATGGTGGAGGCGCTGTATACTGAAAATTACGAAAAAAGTTGAATATCTCCGAAATGGATGGTTCTACGAAAATTTCTTTCAAACAAAACTTGGAAGAAATATTATTCTCTACAACTTTGGTCCTTACGAAGATTACCAATAACGATGTTTTTAAGGAGATATTTGACGGAAACCGAAAAACCGGTTATTTATAAATAACTCCTAAAGAAAAAGTCCCATAGAAAATTGTTTCAAATGAAAACTGTAGGAAATTACATTCTCTATAACATTTTTATAGAATTGTATATAAAATAATGATGTTTTAACGGAGAAATATCGCAAAAACCGAATCAGGTTTAGAATAAACCTCGACTTCCGGTTAACCGTTATTGTCCAAAAACTAATCAGTTCTTTGTGCTCATGCTAAAGTTTTATATATGAAGTTTGGTAACGATATGACAAGTACTTTTTGAGTTAGAGCACCCACAATCACACACACACACACACAAACACACAGACATCATTCCAAAAATAGTCTAAACGTGTTCTAGGGACCTCAAAACGTGTATTTCCATTGAAATCTCGAAGTCAATTTTTTTCATGATCACAATACTTTCCTATTACTTCGTATGGAGAAAGTAAAAATTCTTTATTTTTCTTCATCATAGTACATAACGAATAATTCAAAATTTAACTTGACTGTAAATGTTCTATCAGTTATTTCGCATCTACTGATTTCAGTTCCACTACCTGAATGTGCATTCCATTTTGTAATATTTTCCATTTTGAGCACTATTATTATATATACCTGTACTGTAAAGTAATAGAAATACTACAGTAATTGGGTACTTTCCAATATAAATACGTTGTTCTCTTCCAAATTACATGTTCACTTGTTCACCAGAGCACACCCAATGCACAGTGGTTAGCTAGGTAATTACTAGCAAGGCATTAAATTTAAATTTCTTTCTCCTAACAAATTTTGGAAAAATGCATCATTTTTAAAATAGCTGGTTAACTGGATTTCTGAATAAAAGGTTCTATACTGTACATGAATGACTTGAATACCAAGGCCCTGAAAAACAATTTGTTTCATTTATAGTTTCCCTAACCTGCTCATAAATTTCTGCAAGAAGGTAGACAGCTGGCAGATGGGTGCGATCCTGCTGCAGTGCCTTCTCTAGTAATCCCTTGGCTCGAGCTGAGCCAACTGGATCTTTCATCAACACCGAAGCATACAGCTGATATGGGAGACAAGTGAGGAAAGAATTGCAGAGAAAATTACATAAGATATTTTTTTTAAGAATACTAAAATAAAAACATTCCCCTATCTTGAAAATTTTGCATCTTTAATAATATTCAATCCATTAATTATGTTAATACATTTTTAGACCTATGTAATTTCACTTTTGTTTCAAAAAATTAATTAACTAATCTCACAGCAATGTATTTTACCATTAAAATGTTAAGCTGCATATCACATAAACATTTCTTCAAAAACAATTGGTATTTAATAACAACAACAAAATATTTCATAGAATAAAATTTTAGAACTGTGTAATTTCACTTACTTTCGCTTAATAGCATACAGGTAGACCGCGGTTTACTAAAGAGTTACTATCTTCAAAAACCTTTCGCAAATCGAAAAATCATAAATCGAGGTATAATTTTTCATTAATAATAATATATATATATATATATATATACACAGGGCAGTGCCCAGACATTTTGCCGCCTGAGGCGAGATATAATATGGTGCCCCCTTAATTTTTTTACTAAGTAATTTTATTATATGTTAGTCGAAAACGATAGGAAATAATAAAAATCTATTTATTCAAATCCAGAATCACTTATATTTATGAAAAATCTCAACTATACATAGTTTAATTTTCATAGCATTTGAGTCAGAATCTATTTTAAAATTTTCTTTGGGATCAATGAAAAAATTATTTTCTTTGTGATCTAATTGCTTATGCATATGCCATACTCTTAGTCTTTCTTCTGTAACAAACACTGGATCAATTTCTAGTTCTTCTGCGATTTTTTCTGCTGCTACTACTATGTCATTGAATCCTGTCATGCGATAATCTTAAAAAAAATCAATAGTTTGATCAATGGCTTTAATACACTCTGAAAGGTCAAGTTTACGGCTTTTTAGTAATTTTGAGACAATGTTTGTTTTAAAAAGCAGCCTTTCTTCTGTGATATTCAACACCAGATAATTTTTTATGGCCAACCTTCGTCCGCTTTAAAAACTGTAAAATAGTAAGGTATGGCCTCTTAACTTTTTATAAGAGTAATATTGAAAATATACTAACACTAACAATTATTTACAGTATTAATTGATATTTGTACAACAAAATACATACTCCGTATTTTTGTGGACTGTCTTAATTAAAAAAGGATGCGATAATCTTGAAGTCATAAATCAGAGTATCTACACCTAATATACAATCTACTATTTTCAACACTAAATTAACATAAAATATTAACACGCAAAGGTTTCCAATTTGCCCATAATCAAGACACCTGAAACTCTAAAGGAATAAATCTATTTAATTGAAATGCAATTTAGCTCATAAAATAACGCAAGTTGACAGGACTCAGATCTTCTGTTCGATTTATAAACATAAAAAACATGATGTTAGTCAGTCACGCATTAAAATTTACTCTTAGCACAACCACCTATCAAGCAAGATTGTTTTATTTTTCAGTTTTTGTCGTGATTTTACCGAAAATGAAATTAATAAATATGGGTTTAAAGTATACATGATTTTACTGCAAAAATCAATGAAAATGGTTTTCCTATGTCTCTCAATAAATGTTTAATATAATATGAAATACTGACACCTTTATAAATCCTGTTCCTTTCAGTAAAAGGTATATCGTTGATCTGCTATTAGAAAACGTAGAACGTATCACTTTCCTTCCTTCTCGGAATCGCACAAAATATTTATATCGAACTAATTAAAGACAGGCCAACAGAGTGTCACCTAGCTCTTTCGCATTACTAATAATAAGCGAGAATGGTGAGAATGCAGCATAGAGCGCGCTACATAGCAGATTGATATTCCCCAGAATGGTTAAGCATTTTGAATATTACAAGAAAAAACAATGAAACAGAAATATAAGACAGGGAGGGCTGCGAAGCCCTGTCAGGGGTTTTTGCTGTCTTGATCTAAATAGACCTCGCCGCCACCAATATTTCTTGCTGATGGTCTCTTCGTTTTGCACCCCAGGGGATATTCCCCCGGGGGCAATGCACTCTTTGACCATAGTTAGGCGCAGGATGGATGAGAGGCATGCATTCCCTTGGAGGGTGGGAGAAAGGTGATTAAGAAAGGAGAGGCGGGAAAAGAAAACGGGCATCACCCTCATCGCCCTCGCCCTAAGACTCGAAAGTTGATCAGTGGGAAACATTTTCAAGGGTTCCCAATATCAAGGAGTCTTTGTAACCTGGTCAGATTTTCCAATCCCTTCTCTGCTTGTGTAAGGCTTTGTTTTTCCAAATGGTATCTCTGGAAGTCTTCGCCTTGTTGTTACTCGCTGAACAGTGTTTTGAGGTCACATTTTTACTTATATTTTCCAGAAGAAAACACTAACTATATCTATCGAAAACAAAATTATGTAGATATTTTCCAAATATTTGTGACTCAATTTTTCTGCCCCAAAAAATTGTATGGTTGAGCCGGTCCTAGGCTTAGAAAGTAATTTTAAAATGAGTCGTAACAGCAAAATGATGCGTATATCGTATGATAGAAAGGAAATGAATCTAAATTACCACCTATGAAGGATAACCAAAGCCCGTGTCATAAGAAAGTAACACTTGCAGTAGGTATATAATTAAATCAAGAAAAATTGTGGATTGTGTTATATTCTAATCTCGTTTTCAGCTTCAGAAGCCACAATTATTTAAATTTCATTTGGTTGCAGTATACATTTTACTTATAAAAGCCATGAATTGTATTACAAGCATTAAACCTCAAAAAAGCCACAAATTTATTTTATAAAGAATTTTTCATTTTACGCTTTTTAGTGAGCAAAACATTTCTATTTCAAATTATTACTTTTGAGAAAAATTGTCTAACTCACTGCACTGAAATAGTTTACGACAGCTTATACGTTAACAACATAAAGAATCCTTACTTACATTGTCAAATACAAAGATTTATTTCGTGAACAACAATTAAAAATCCATATTTTCCTCTTTCTAGCTCTTATATGATCGGTGAAATACCGGTTTAAAAAATTATTCGGAGAGAACAATATTTGCCACAAAAAAGTATGCGAAAGCACATATTTATATAAATATAAATGAGTCATTATTTTTATTATTTAAATAAAGCAAAAAGAAGATTTCAACAAAAGAAGCGTTGAGTGAAAGAAAAATTCTCTACTGCTTTCAAATACGAGTGCCCAAATATGGAGTTTTGAAGTGATAAAAACTATGAATGTTTTCATGCAAGCTTTTTTACTTTCTCATATACGAAGTATATTGAGAAAGTATTGTTATCACGAAAAAATTTGACCTCGATATTTTTACGGAAATATACGTTTTAGGTGTTGCTGAATCCGAAAAAGTGGTTTTCGCAATGCTATCTGTCTGTCTGTCTGGAGCCTAGACGGTAGAACGAAAATGAATGAAATCTCGTACTTAGGCATTTTATCATACTGAGCAGAGACTGTGATGAAATGGTTGACATTGATCAGTAATTAAGGGAAGTTTATTCTATGCATTTTTAAGAACAATTTGATTTTCTCAAAAATGGCTATAATGATTTTGATAAAATTTCGTACCGTTACTTGAGTATACATCTGGAATAATACTACATATTTCATTTTTCTCATTGAATGAATATAAGGCTAGTTATTCTAAGCAACTTTAACAAAAATTGAATTTTCTAAAAACCGGCTGATACAATTTTCAGTTTTTAAAGATAACTAAACAACGCATTAGTATATGATAATGTTTGCACAATGTATGTTGTACGGATTTTTTACTTACTCATATACGAGTATATTGAGCAAGTATTGTTATCGCGAAAAAATTCGACCTCGAGATTTTTCCGGATATATACGTTTTAGGTGTCGCTGAATCCGAAAAAGTGGTTTTTGCAATGCCGTCTGTCTGTCTGTTACAGGCTCTAGAGCCTAAACGGTAGAGCGAAAATCAATGAAATCTCGTATTTTTATCATACTGATCAGAAGCAGGGGTGTGCCTACCCGGGGTGCAGTGGGTGCAATGCACCCGGGCGCCAACTTGCCGGAGCACTTCTCGTCAAAGTATTTGTATCTATATATTATTGGAATTCGACTTGGGAATGTTTCCTCCTTTGTCCGAGTGAAAAGGGAAAGTTAGAGATTCTAAAATGACACAAAATCTTCCAGGCAAAATTTTTCCGATCCCTTGCGATACGCAGTCGCGTGAATCAGGGTCACTAGAACACGCATCAGTGGTGACTGAAAATGGGTTCACCGTAGGAGTCGCCAAGAGGTGGGGGCGCTATTCTGCTAATTTCTATCCCAACCCTAGCGAGGAGCTCCAGCTGAGGCGGCAATCCTTTCGTAAAGTACCATAGACCTTTACCACAAATCCTTTCGCTGGAAGAATATCAGGTGCCTACCCTTTTTCTCACACTTACCGAGTCTTGGAAATCCCAAATCTATTTTGAATTGGCTTGGTATAGCTTTTCCAAAAACTAGCTTTCCTTACTCCTTCACGATCTCCCACCTACATTAACGTTCATATTCGTTTCTAAATAGTACCAAATTCAAATACTGAAACAATTTCTCCAAATAATGAGAGAATTATTGACATCTACTTCTTCACTGGATTTTAAAATATCTTAAAATGAAAATACGAAGTTGGGATTTTGATGTAGGAATGCATAAATAATTGAAGTTTTGTTTTCTTACCGTCAAAATAAATACCAAATCTAATTTGGCTTGTAAATGAACAGAAATATGGGAATTTTTGAATGATCACTAAGTAACGGGACAGAGTATTCAATTATAATCATATGTGCGGCGAGTTTTATAATTTTCCTTCAAGCAGATATTAAATGAAATGTTTATATTTATAATTATGCAACTAATGCGATCAATCATTTCGTTATGGGATACATCGGCAGAAATGCATTAGCTTGTCTCCACACACTATCGATGAAAAAAGCCGTGTATGATCATACCACGAAATTTCGTATCTTGCACCGGGATGCGAAACACCCTAGGTGCGGCCCTGATCCTTCTGAAGAAATTGTTGGCACTGCTTAATAATTAAGGGAAGTTTATTCTACGTATTTTTAACAACAATTTGATTTTCTCAAAAACGGCTCTAATGATTTTGATCAAATTTTGTACAGTTACTTGACTTTATGTCTTCAATAATACTACATAGTTCATATTTCTCAAAAAATGAATATAAGGCCAGTTTATTCTAGGCAACTTTAACTATAATTTGATTTTCTCAAAATCGGCTCTAACGATTTTGATAAAATTTCGTATTACTTGAGTATAGGTCTGCAATAATACTACATATTTCATTTTTCTCAATGAATGTATATAAGACTAGTTTATTCTTGGGCAACTTTAACAAAAATTGGATTTTCTAAAAACCAGCTCATATTACGCATTAGTATATGAGAAAGCTTGTACAATGTAGGTTGTACCGATTTTTTAATCTTCGTAGGAAGGTTGCCAGAATTTATTTCATAAGAGCCGAGATATATTGCGCCTTTATTTTTGTAATGAGGTCATTCACTCAACCATGCATGGTTAGGTTGAGGGTTTCTTCTACGAATATGCTATTGTCCAACTCATGGTCAACTCAATATAAAAACGAGTTTTTGCAGCATTGTTTAAAAAGGAATAAACGATATCGAAAAATCATGAATATACATTGTCAGCCTGAGGTATCATATTTTGACGCCCAGTCAATCAAACAAACAGTGCCCCCTTTTGCATATAAAAACTTCACAAACATACTATTCATTTTTATGTTCAACTATACGCTTTGTTGTAATAAATACGAAGTTGCTGCTTCGTTAATATGTGATTCACTTTGGAATAAAAAAGAAAAATTTGCAATAATGGATAGATATATAAAAGTCGTTTAAACTCTCAAAGTATATTGACGCCTTGGGCGCAGGCTGGCCTTATGAATTTATTTTGATAGGTTTTCATTTTTGTCAATTTTGGCGGCCCCCCTTCGAGAGGTGCCTGAGGCGGTTGCCTCGCCGCCTCGCCCATATATATATATATATAGGGGGGGAAGATTTTTTTGCCATAGGAACGTATCTCGCCTTCTATAATTTGAGTTAATGAGAAATTGTACCTCAATTTATGACTTTTCGATTTGCGAAAGGTTTTTGAAGATAGTAACTCTTTAGTAAATCGGGGTCTACCTGTATGCTATTAAGTGAAAGTAAGTGAAATTACACAGTTCTAAAATTTTATTCTAAGAAATATTTTGTGTGTGTGTATATACACACACACACACATATACATACACATACATACACACACATATATAGGGGAATATATATATATAGTAAAATAACACTATATGTTTCGTAGGACATTTATTACAGAAAACAATTATTCTAAATATCTATATCAATGGTTCTTAACCTTTTTTGGCAGTGACCCAAATTTTGGACGCGACGACCCACGTCCTCCAATACTTCACTTAAATGATAAAACAAATAGGAGTTAAATAATTAAATGAATTTTTACTAAATCCATTTGAGTTAAGCAGGTTTTTAGGAGTAATGTATGTAATAGGCAGCTATGGAAAACCTTAGAAAACCCACTCAAAACAGCTTGGCGACCAAATTTTGGGTTGCGACCCAGGGGTTAAGAACCACTGATCTATATGATATTACAAGTATCCATCACTTAGCATCATAGTTGCATTCCTTAAAAACACAACTCTATGCAAAAATATGTTAAGCGAGAGAATTTTCTCCATAAGAAATAACTAACATAAGTAAGGTTAAGTTCCTCCAAATTAGATGCCGCTATTATTATTATTACCGGTTATTTTTACCAGTCATCTGTTGTAAACAAATGAGGATTCTAAAACAAAAAATTATTATAACACGAAAATTCCTCCGCATAATATGATCACGCCTGCCGTCTATTATAATAAAAATTTCATCTGATCCCATGATCACCTGAAGGCAAGAAATAACTCTTTGCACATTGTTTTCGACAACATTATATGATGCACAAAACCTTGCAAGAGCGCACATTCAGATTTCAGTATTCTTCCAAAAAAAGTGAATTTCATCTAGACCAGGGGTCGCCAACCTTTTCATGGTGGCGGGCTACTTTTGGCAATAATTAAAGGGTCGTGGGCACCAAAGAAAAATGCATTTATTAAGGTTTTCACATTTAAAGTTATAAATTTGAAAATGTAATATATCCTGTATCATACATGCATACATATTATTATATATACTAGTATTAGTGCCTGACAAAAATGACGGGATTGATCGATTATTCTGAAATATAATTGAGGCAGTCTTCTTTGACCTGAAATCATACTTCCTGCTGAGAGGGTTGCCTTCGATCCGAGTGAATATCTATTGTGCTTCAAAAGCTGACCTTAGTTTCCTCTTGCCAGGTATATTTCTGTTTGCAGAGCGTGACAGAGGGAGTGACAAAAGGACAAATGGACAGAATAAGGCTTTTATATATTACCGATAAATTAAAATATTTTGTTATTAAATCATAATGCCATCCTGAAAATTTCATCTAATTTGGTTCATTCGTTTGCGAGATATTAAGCTTCAAAAAGCATTACATGACAAAGGGACAAAGTGACACTGTCTTTTATATATGTTTTATGATTATATATACATATTATTATATCCAAATATCATCTATAACGAATGGTGTAAGACTGAGTAGTGGAGTCTCACTTTAAGTTATTTTTCACTTCAAGTTTTTTGGAAGCACATAATTCGTCGCTATTAGATATATGGCGATATAGTTTCAATCTTAACCCTATGGCTGCCATGAGGACCCTCGCTTTACTAAGGTGTCGTGAAGAACACATTTGTTACTCAGTCACAATGCTTTTCAATCTTATTCTCCTTTTGATAGCTTCTCATTCATGCATTGACACGTCAGCGGCTTGCAAAAGATGCATTCTATATGTTTACGTGATTCTTTTTCACCAGTTAGACTTATGGATCATAAATTTGATACCTCCTTATCGAAACAATGTCAGCGACTTTTGTTTACATTTTAGTTGCTTACATGACTATAGCTCTTTAGTTTGACTCATGGAATCAGTACATATCACTTACAATGACTGTATATGTTGTAATCTCAGACAATGTTTCATTATACATATTAATACAATGTTCATCTCATGCAAAAATCTTCGCTACTATTATTTTAAAGTATGAGAATTTTTTACGCGGGCACCTGAAAATCCTTCCGCGGGTATACTGTTGGTGACTCCTGGTCTAGACTATTTGACTTTAAATATATAAACATGTGCTATTTTGTTTCAAGATAGGTGAAAATAAAAACTGTTAATGCTATGTCGTTAAAGGGTCATCTTTAAACAAATACATATTAATTTTTGAGATGCCATACATTTGAGCAGTGTTGCCACTTTTTTTTAGCACTTGGGAGCTAGATTTCATCTTCTTGGTAGCTAGAAAGTAGCTAGTATATTTAATTACCTGTAATATTCATGGCTGTGTAAGGAAGCTAACCATATCATGTTTCTAAACTATTAAGAGTATTGTAATTGTGTGCTGAGCATATGCATCAACTATTACACAGACACAAAAGATGAAACCTTCTCCTGAACCAATTTCTTGGCTAATTGAAAAACTTTTGAAAGCCTTTTTCCCAACACCGAATGTTTCTTTTGTTAGAATTTTATGAAAAGTATATAGGAAGGCAGACTCCAATTGTCAAGACCATGATGTTATTGGTGTTTTTGTCTGCTTTTTAGGCGCGTTTCGCTTACAGCGTGAGCGCCTATTATCGTCGGTCGGTCCGTCCGTCCGTCTGTCTGTCCGTCCGTCCGTCCGCATGTTCGTTCTCGGCTTCTACTGAACGGATTTTTATGAAATTTGACATTAAGGACTTTCAATGAAATATAATAAGAAAATCGCAAAAATGAATCACGTACGCCAATCAGGGGTACCACTTTACTAGAGACAAAAAATTAAATTTTCGTCATATCTCGTAAACTATTGTTCATATCAAAATATTTTTCAAATAAAAGTTGTAGAACTGGTAAAGTAGAGTATTTCCTTTTCTATATATTTTCATCGTAGGAGTAGCCGTTATCGAGAAAATCAAACAAGAAAGTCTTATATGGAGTTGAACTTAGAAAATTTCTTGCATGGTTACTTCATTGTTACTAACATAAACAATCTCCCAAACAAACGTTTAATTTCCTTACGTGTGCATGTAATACTATTAAATAGGAAGAAAATTGATTATTTATGATGAAGAAAAGGACCTTAAAACGCTATTTCCCTTACGTACAGGTATGTAATTGCTTTCTAATACTCCATTGCACGAAACGCGCCCCATTTGTGATACGTTGTACGCTTTCCTAACTTGTTTAGATTTTTTGGTTGTCTCCCCTGTTCTGACAAATCTTTTACTTTAAAATGTTTTTAGAAATTCTCAGTGAAACTAAGCTCAAGTAAAAATAAGGAACAATAACCCACCGAAAAATAATATAACTTACAACAAACGCTTTAATTGATCATTATTGTGAACCATTTAAAACACTGGTCCTCTGTAAAGCTTGGTTTTTGAGGTAAATTGCGGCGATTTTTGTTGGCAGTGTAAACACACAGGCGAGTCCCTTGCGCGAGATGTCGCAATTAACTTGCCAGTCCAGTCCCTCCTTTACATTCAAGGATATCTGCAACTGCCATTTGTTTGTTGTTTATTGGGGTACCATGTCTTTGACTCATCTAGGATGTTTTAGATAGTAGCTAGAAAAAGCTAAAATATTTTTTTGATTCGCCAGATTTGTAACAAGTCGCTACGGTTGATTTTTCAGAGCTAATAGTCGCTAGATCTAGCTACAAATTCACTAGATTGGCAACACTGCATTTGAGATTCCGTCTATTCGCGATTCTGTCCATTTGTGATTTTGTCCTTTCGAGATTGTGGGTTTTAACTAATGTAAGATTTTTAAGTATAATAATTTAATCTATTTTAAATTACATGTATTTTACACTAGCTTTCTCTTTTGTAATCATTATTACTGTATTATTATTAATTAGTAATATAATTATTTTTCTTCTGTGATGTGTTTTCTTTACGAGATTAGCAAAAAAAAGTTTTTTTCGTAACTTTGGGGTCTTGGTTCGTATAACAAAACACTGGACAAAATTTTTTTTCATAACCTCAAAACTTCGTAAAATGGGGCAATGTAAACTAGGGTCTACCTGTACTTGTTTATTTACATACATTGCTGTGAATACGACCAACAATATGAAAGCCATAATGGACCCGTATAGATAATAACAATGTCAAAATATTTCATAGAATAAAATTATAGAACTGTGTAATTTCACTTACTTTCACTTAATAGCATACTAGTTTATTTACATTCGTTAAAGTGAATACGGCCAACAATACGAAAGCCATAATGGACCATAGTTCATAAGGGGTTTTCTAATATCCTGTTAAAAGGCAAATGGACGGACCCCAAATTTTTTCCAGATCTAGTTCGAATGTAGAACTATATATCCTGAAAATTTGGGGTAGAGCTGCTGGCTCGAGCTAACTCGAGCCAGAAAGTTCGAGCTTACTCACCAATAAAGACTCGGCTCGATCTTTTTTCATAAAAAGATAGAGCCTCGAGCCTAAGTACAAGTAGTTTTATTCGGGAATATATTTCTAAATGAGGGTATTCTTTGCCGAAAAACCACTCAGATATAATGAAAATTGTCTATGATTATTACCGGGTTGTAAAACAGAGGCTTGTAGATAACATTAAGGTAAAAATCCAAGAAAATCAAAAATTCAGTATCACTTTGGACGAATGGACCAGCAAGAGGAATCGTAGATACGTCACCATAAATCTTCACGAATCCAATGGACAGTGCCACAACTTAAGTCTATTTAGAATTTTTGGAAATTTTCCTGCAGAAAAAGCAGCATAACTTGTTGAAGATAAACTTAATGATTTTGGATTAAGTTTTCATGACATAATAGGCTGCACAACAGATGGTGCAGCTGTAATGAAAAAATTTGGCAAAATTTTACCAATTTTTCATCAAATGTTACAATCACGGTATACACTTGGCTGTTATGGACGTTTTGTAATGTGAAATCCGATCAAACAATCAAGGAATGTCCAAACTCGAACTCAGATTGTGAAACTGATAATAATACAGATACTGAATCTGATAGCGATAGTGAAAATGACAGTAATCAGAATTTTAACATTCTGCATTTCCGTTTTGACTATAGAGAGGCTCTGAGCCACATTAGGAAAATAGACAGACTTTTCAAATTATCACCGGTACGTAATAGTCTTCTGCAAACTTACATAAAACTCGAACACGGCACAGAATTAAATTTACTGCTTGATTTTTTAAAGAATTTTATATAATAATAGCCGTTGGTTGATCATGCTATGCAAACACTAATAACTCGAGAAATAATAATGATAGAAACTCGAAATTTGGTAGAGATGCTTGATTAACATTTTTTCAGGTGATGACGAATTTAAATCGCAAAAAAATTCCTTGGTTCGTCTCCAAGAGAGGCATTTCCTTTTCCCATTACTTAACATGTAAAATGCGATTTTTCAACGTGCAGACTTTTATTCATTTGGAAATTAAAATTAGAAAAAATTAACAGACGACCTTCGGATTTGAACCATTTTGAAGAAAAAGTTATAAAGTTTCTTATTCCGTTCGTCTTTTTTCGCCCACAGTTCAAAATATTCCATGTTAAATGTTTAATTTGCATATTTTGTGGAAATCTCACCATTTTAACGTGATGTTGCTGTCAACCATTATCACTGTTAGGTTCAATACGAGAGAGAGAGAGGAAGGAAGGGGAGAGATTGGCGTGTTTTGTGGAAAATAATTATATTAACGTACTAAATATAAAAAATTTTAAGTATCAACAGTGTCATTTTAGAAAAATTGGAAATAAAAAGCATTCTTAAATTAAATTCTTTGTAAACCATACGTGCTTACGAATTTATATTGTTATTCCTCGAATTAATTTCGTAACAATGGCCGAAGTTTGGAAACGAATATAAATTAAAATTCAATTAAAATTAAAAGGGCATTTAAAACTGTTAACAGTCAAATTTCGAAGAAACAACAGTGGATCTTTTAATGAATTTATTTGTTTTTATAAAATGAATTTTGGTGCTTATTTAATACAGAGTAAGTTCTAAGGCTTATAATCCATTTAAATCTAATAACAGTGGCTATTATAGTTTAAAGAAAGAACTTTATTTATTCACTTTACAGAATGAATTAATTTTAGGCTAGCATTGCCTATTATAAAAGGAGTTACTTTGGAATTTACAGTATGTAAAGTGGAAGATGTACTGAATTGACTCAAGTATATTTCAAAGCAAAAATCAATTTAAAACTATTGAAAGTTGTTGCCTCGGAAACTGAGAAGTCCAGAGTGGTGAGCGGACGCTAAACGATATTAAGGTACATTTTATTCCAAAATCTATTTAAAGTATTATCAGAGGCAATTGAAGATTGAACAAATTTTTTTGTATCGGAATTCTGCTTATTTCATGAAATTGAAATGCTAATGCATTAATCCATTAAAATCTGTTAAGAGTGGCTATTTTAGTTGAAAGAAATATATGTACATGGTACTTTTATTCACTTTTCAGAATGAATGAATTCTAGGTTAACATTGCATATTATAAAAGGATTTTCTTTGGAATAAGAAGTTTGTTATGTGGTTATTTTAACTGAATTGAATCAAGTTCTCTTCTAACTAAGTTTGAAATCCAGTTAAAACTGGTGAAAGTGGTTGTTTCAGAAAATGAGAAGGCAAGAGTGCTGAGCAGACGATGAACGATATTGAGGTACATTATATTCCAAAATCTATTTAAAGTAATATCAGAGGCAATTGAAGATTGAACCAATTTTTTGGACTCGGAATTCTGATTATTTAATGAAATTGAAATCCTAATCCTATAATCAATTTAAAACTAATAACAATGGCTATTTTAGTAGAAAGAAAGGTACTATTTTATTCACAAGGAATTTCTGTGAGATTTTAGTTAATTAATTAAAACAGACTTATAATATAGAAATATTCGATGGTTAAAACAGTGCACAATTTTATTCTTGCGATTTTTACGTTGCATTGACGAAAATTTAGATTCATTAAACCCACTGAAATTCAACAGGCACTTATGCTAGTAATTAATAAATACATGTATGTTGACCATATTATATATTTTAATTGTATTATACTATATTAGTACTGTACATGTAACTCCTATGTATCGTATGTATAGATATCTGTTAATTTTTATTAAGTAGGTTATTTTCTGCAAGTTATCATTTATTTAAATACATTGAAAATTTTTATTTTTTCCTAATAAATAATAATAGAAATGAAAATGTGTTGCATTATTTCACATTGAAATTTTTACGAAAAGCTCGGGTAGCTCGATTAACTGAGCTTTTCGTAAAAGGAAGCTCGCGAGCTCGAGCTTTTGAAAATAGTCGAGCTTCAGCAGCTCTAATTTGGTGTTTGCAGTTTACGTAATTTTTGAGTTATTTTGTACATGGTCAGACCGAATACATAAGCTCATTTTTTAAAATAAAAAAAGCGCTACAAATCAGCGTTTGGCGAGTATATTGGTGACCGAATTACAATTTTGACAGTTTCAGCATAATCTGTTTCTTCAGTTTATTTATGCACTGATACCATAAAAAATTGAAAAACACCACTGTTAAAGCTGCTCATCATAAGGTAGTGAAAAATAAGTGCGAATTGCACAAGACATTTTTAACTACAGCAATTACACAGATACGCACGTTCCATTGTAAAAGGCAGTTGCACGATAGGCAACCACTTACAGGAGGTGAAGTGATATGCAACTTGTTTGAGGAAGATTTTTTTCTGATATCTGAGAGGGTGAATACCGTATTCACCTGAATCTAAGACGACCTTTTTTTCCAAATTTTCAGCTGTAAATATCAAGAGTCGTCTTACATTCGAATACGAAGTATATTTAAGCATTTAATCAACGGTTTTTACAACAAATGGTATATTAGAGTAAACAATTCACAACAGCAAATTCAAGTACGTACATAAAGACGTGAAATAAACAAATAGTAATAACAATAAGAAAAACATGACAGGAATAATAATTATTTAGACTAATAATCATCGTCGACGATCATAACACAGACGACGTACTTTCATCTTGCACGTAATGGCAACCGCAATGTCAAAACAAATGAGAGCGGAAATCATTGGGATTCCCCTTTCAAACGACGCACCGCGATTCACTAAGTGTGACAGTAATTTTGAGTTGTGCATTCTTGATTTAAATGCACAACCCTTAAGTTAAAATGACAGATCATGTTGAAGTACGTGGCACGAGTGCAAAGGGAAAGTTAACAAAGGAATTAGACGGAGCTAAGATACAAATTTTAAGCTGATCGTGATAAATGACGCCGAAAAAACTAATAACTGTGATGCGAGTAGAAAGTTCGGTGTATCTGAGGCAAATGTGCGTCGATGGAAACTCTCAAAACAGGAACTAGAAAAAGCCAAAGCCACAAGGAAGTCGCTCAGTGGTCCAAAATTAGGCCGATTTCATGGCATTGAAGAAGAAGTAGTCAAGTTTGTGCTCACCATGAGGAAGAACGGTATGCCTGTTTCGACTGAAAGTATTATACTTAAAGCTAATGAAATTACTAGAGGACTTAATATATCATTGCAAGAATTCTAGTCCAGCAGAAGTTGGTGCGTGAGAATGATGCGACGTAATAATTTTTCTTTATGGCGACGAACTTCGCTGTGTCAGAAATTGTCAGAAGACTATGTTGAAAAACTTCTCGCTTACCAGAAATACGTAATTGGACTTAGAAAAACCAATAATTACCTTTTGAGCCAAATAGGAAATGCCGATGAAACTCCGGTTTTCTTCTACATGCCATCTAATTATACTGTGAACGAAAAAGGTGCGAAGTCCGTCCTAATTAAAACTACAGGCAACGAAAAAATGCGAGTCACGGTAATGTTGGCGGTTTTAGCAGATGGGACTAAATTACCACCATATGTGATTCTAAAGCGGAAAACAATGCCTAAGAAACATTTGCCAAGTGGAATAATAGGTGTCAAGAAAAGGGGTGGATGACTAAAGAACTAATGAGAGATTGGTTACATGTGGTGTGGAATAGACGGCCAGGAGCTTTACTGAAACAAAGAGCAATGCTTTCACTGGATGCATTCAAGGACACTTATCTCCTGAAATTAAAAACATAATGAGTGCGATGAATATTGATCTTATTGTAATACCTGGAGGAATGACATCGCAACTTCAAGTTTTAGATGTTGCTGTCAATAAGTGTTTTAAAAATAATTTTGTATTCTGAGTGGTTACAGAGTGGAACTCACACTTTAACACCAAAAGGAAATCTTAAGAAACCTGAAGTTGCAATGCTCTGCCAATGGATCAAGGCATCGTGGCAACAAATAAATGCAAAAGTAATAGTGAAAGGATTTAAGAAATGCTGCTTATCTAATGCCATGGATGGGAGTGAGGATGATGTTTTGTGGGAGACTGATGATGAAGTTGAGAGTGATAAAGATAGTGAGCATGATAGTGAAGGTTGCATAGACAGTGATGATGACTAACACAATAAAATGATTTTATGCAGCACTTGGATTGAAATGTTTTTTTGTTGTCCTGAAATGAGTATATTCTTTCAATGTATTTACTTTATTTTTAATGTTATCTTAAAATGAATGCTACCATTTAATTTGTTTGAAAACCTGAATGGTTCTATTTGTGATGTGATCTTATGATTTTAAAATGTTAAAAGACAATGACATTCAAGAAAAGTATAAGAGAAAATAAATATTCACAAGATTTATAATTTTTATAGTAATGAAGGTCAATTTGAGCTTTTTTCTGTTTTGGAATCATCAAAATGGGGGTCGTCTTAGATTCAGGGTCGTCTTGGATTCGGGTGAATACGGTATATATAAAACGTATATATAACTAGCAAAGTTTATATAAAAGTTGGTAATAAAGGAAATCATATTCAAATCCTTTAATCCATTGAGGGGTTAAAACATAATGCATTAAACTTGGCGATCAATGGTTCTAAACATTGCAGTTCACGGGAAACAAGGTGAACTCTGAGACTATGATGGATTAGAGGAGTTGCCAGATTATGAAGGTTTGACTGTACCATAAAAACCTGTGCATAGGACGCACTTTTTTTCCAAATTTTCGAAGCTAAAAAGTAGGGTTCGTTTTATATACGGGTACATAATATTTGACATTTTATTCTCTACGAAATGTTCATTGAAAAATGAAAATTAAACAGCAGCATACTAATATTTAATAACCATCAAAGTTTTTAAATTAAAATTAAACTTTTTAATATGAAAACAAATTGAACTTTTACAAACAAAAATTGTATATCCATGAAATTCCCAGTCATTAGCCAACTCATCCTTGTGCATGGGTACTTAAGATTTTTCATTCTTTCTGTATGTAGTCTTCAATGAAAATGAAACATCTGATAACTAAAATTTAAAAATCACACGTCTGTCCGTTAAAAAATCTTCAAGCAACAAAACAAATTAAACTTTTAGTAACAATTTTCCTAAAATCCAAGAAATTCACCATCAGCCGAGTTGTCTTCAGTAATATGGAACCGGTCGTTATCTTCATCTGTTTTTAAGGTTCAGATTCATCCAATTCTAATGTTGCAATCATGATGGCATTGCTGTCATCCTCTTCCCATAATGCACTATCTCCAGTTCCATCTAAAGCATTACTTAGGCAACATTTTTTGAATCCATTAATTATCGTTTCTGAGGGGAGGTCATTCCATGCTTCCAAGATCCACTGACAGATTGTTGTGATCATGGTTCCCTCTAAGTTGCGTGGCCTCGCAGCAGTTTTTGGAGTGCCGCACACACTTCTTCTTCATTGCTGATTTACCTAAATGGCTTGTTAACGATAACATCTATAGTCTGCAGGATCAACATCATTCCCCCTGGAATAATCATCATATGTCTTCATTTCAAGAAGTTTCTTTTTTACTTCAGGACGTGTGTGGTATCAGAATTCATCTAAGAACAAGAGAGATCTTTGACGCATCCCAGCAGACCTTCTTTTCCAAACAAACTCAGTCACTTGTGATATTTTCATCAAACCAACCTTGCTGTTGCAGTCAGGCAATGATGCCATGCGGAAATTCACCTTTCAGCATTGTTTTTCTTTTAAAAATGACATATGGAAGCAGTTTCATCCCACCAGCCATACAGGCATTTTATTTTCACTGCAAGTTTCACAGGCGATTGTAGAAATTTTTAGAATTTTTAATTTCGAATTAGTAGGAGTCATGAAAATTTGCTACATTTTACCTTCTTCTACATTGCTTGCCAAAGTGTTTTACTATATCCTTTAGTATGTCATTTCGACATCGGTGTACCATGCATATTAAAATACAAATGACATATTTTTTACATCTATTACAAATCATTCAGTAAAATTCACTCGTCAGCTCATACCAAGTAAAAAGTATAATTGATGGAAATCATCCAATACGAATCATTCATGACAATTTATTGAATATTCCTAGAATTTTAAGAAAACACCTTACTGCATCCTATAAATGGGAGCATAGAAAATTCTCAGAATTTGATGCCGAAAGCCTCCCTGTGTCCTATATATGGGTGGGTCCTATACACATATTTTTACGGTATATGTTACAGATTGTTTACAAACAAAGTTACCTAATGTTAAAAAAGCTAACAAGGAGAGTAGGGAGGCTAGTACCCTCGGATTTTGTTCAAATTTCACATGGTGATAGCTGATGTGTTCCGATTTAACGTGTAACTTGCCGTTTGTGTGAATAGGCCTTGGTTGTCGAGATATCGCAGTTTGAATTTCGGCCGATTTCCGCGTGAGCAATAACAAACGTGAAAGTCACGGCGCTATGACGAGAAGGCCGTAGCCGGGTTGGTAAGGCATTAGGCTAGCAAGCTAAACGTCCGGGGTTCGAGTCCCCGTTGTGGAATTTTTCTTTTTTTATTTTTATCTTTTTTAATGCTGAAAAAATGTACAATTCCCATTATTAATTTATTACGACTGTAAAAATTTTAATTGTACTATTTTTCTTGATTATAAGAATATATTTTTTTATCTTATAGTTGCGATTCAGCAATCTTTTTAAATAAATTCTTAGACTGTCTATTGCTACAAAATAATTTACATAATTATTTTGTATTCTACATAAATACCTTATAAATTATTTATTAGATTCTTCTTTTGAAAAAATCTGTCATGCGTACCGGCAAAGTGGGGGATGAAAATTGTCATAAAAACAAAGTACATATGCTTCTGGCACCAGGAACACACAACAAACGCAACATTTTCGCATTCACATTTCCTCTTACGCAGGCTATCGGGGAAACAAACTTCATTTACGTTCATAAAAACAACTCCTTGTCATCGTTAATTTTGACGCAAACCATGCATATTTAATCATGTCTTCGAAAATGGGTGCACACAACTGGTGATGAATGATGGAGTGAATTTTCAATGCGTCGTCTCTTGTATTAATCTGACTATTCTCTCACAATAAATACGTACTGTTTTGCAGGCGCTTTATGAAATTTTTGATTTGCCTGTAAAAATAGACGTCGCACGGTTGGCAAAAAGGCGTACAATTATCTTTACCTGGCAAGTTGGGACATTATCGTCATCGATGAATTTTGCATCGAAGACGGAATAATCAGTTTGCCCTCCCCAAGGATCAAAAGAAAATTTTCCTTTTTGACATATGGCTTTAAAACATTGTCAAAGAAGAGGTCATTGTCAAGAAAGAGGTCATTGTCAAGAGAGAGGTCTCATTGTCACTAGCAGACTTTCCCTGCATTCTAAACTGGGGTTCTAGATCAGTTTAACTGCATCTCTGCAGAAAGCAGGACGCACACGCTGGGAGAAATTTTTCCTGTAGTTATGGAAGTCGAACCAAGTACTTCGAAAATTGAAGATCCAGTAAAGATAATTCCGCTGGATTGTATGCCTTTCTGCCAACCGTGCGACGTCTATTTTTACAGGAAGGAAGCTTTTCAAGATACTAATCACAAATACCTGGGCAAAGAAAGCATTGTTCTGCTAATATTCATACAAAGATCAGTCACCTACCGTCAGTGCACGAGGAGTCTGTCCCAATTGTTTGCAAGCACTGGATGCCACAGTAAGTGCTTCTCTAGTGCGATGCATGGCAATGTAGCAATCTGCCAGACCTCGATGTGGTTCATAACGCTGTGGAGCAAGGAGCATAGCTTCTCTGAAATGGAGACCTGCTTCTTGCCATTTTTTCATTTCAAGAAGCACCAGTCCTTTCAGAATCAAGGCTTCTACATTACGAGGGTCGATCAAACATGCCTGAAATAAGAACAAACTTAACATGTCATAACCTTCATATCTGACTTTCTCAGCATGAATTGGCTCCAGTTAAACTGATATTAATTGCAATAACCCATATTTAACTTTAATCCAAGACCATGAATTTTTTATTCCATTTTCTCCACACAATTATGGCAGTAACTTGATTCTATTATTCACTGCAAAGCAAAGCACATGAGTAATAGGATGCGTATCAATATTTTGTTATCAGTGCATCAGATGCATTAGGCATTGGTTTTAGAAAATTATACTACCCTGTTACCATCACCAGAAAAAAGTAGCTAGAAATTTTTATCATTACTTCCTACAAAAATTTTGTGGGAATTGAATCACCTGGTTGACACACCCAAACTTATACAGAAAATATCAGCAGCTGCAAGATCACCACCAAACACTCTATGACATTTCATCAGAGAAACATAATCATCAAAACATATGTAACATGCTTCAATCGAAGGCTTTCACAGAGATGATATTCAATGTCAATAGTGGCTTTTGGTGACAACTGCATGCAGAACATGATGAAACCTATGTTTTGGGACCATTGCCGGTTATTTCTTCAGGGTGAAGAAACATCGGATGCAGTTGTCATCAAAAGCTGCTATGAGCATTGAATATATAACATGCTTTTCATAAGATTCTTCTTTATTTCCCTCTGAATAAAAAGGAGACATTACTTATTAGGTTTTACTCAAAACTTAAGAAAGTTCACGTAACTCAAGAGGAACTATGATATTTGTTGTTATAACTGCAAGGTTTAATATTTTGATGATATGTTAGCCTATACATCAGTGGTCTTCAACCTTATTTGATTCACCGCCTACTTTTACTATATTTTTCCATTTAAAATAAGTTCACCGCCCACCTTCCGTGTCAACAATAAAATTTTTGATAAAATAAATGTTTAAAAAGACATCAAATTTAACCATGTTTATTAATCCCAAATCTAATATTTAAATAAACATTTGACATACAGTTCAATGCGTATTTCCTACAAACCAGGGAATCAATGTCAGGCTTCAAGTCTTTAAGGGTCATTCGAAGATCTCCTCTTTCTGTTACTTGTAAGCTATTTCTTTTTTTGGACAGGAGATTGTTGACTGCACTGAATCCCTTCTCGACTAGATATAAGGTTGGGAAAGCTAACAAGAGCAACGATATTTTCTTCCACAAGCGTTGATACAGAGAGGGCATTTTCTTGTTCTGCCAAAGTTGCACATATCCACCTTGATTGAAATTGGCTTTACACTCCTTATCATGAAGTAATTCTATTATCTTCTCTTTGTATTTAATATCCACATCACACACATTTGTGATGAATGGAGTCACCATTCATGCTTCCATTGTACATTGTCTCATTTGAGGATATGTGTGCGTATCATTAAACTTTATTATAGAACTGTATTTTTCAGTATAAAAATTAGAACAGCATTTGGTGAGTTCTTTAACACCCACTAAAAACCCTAAAACGCCCACTGGTGGGTGCTATCGCCCATGTTGAAGACCACTGCTATACATCAATGTTTCAGAATATAAAAAACTGTTTCTAACAATAATAATAAAGACTAAGTAGTATAATGAGAGCATGGTTAAATTACTTAAAATATACAATAAATGCATTTTAAATGAGACTCTTTGAGAAGAGTGCCACAAAAATTTTTAATTACGTTCACTCATTAATATTTTCAATGAAGAAATAAGAGAAATAACCCAATACATATTACATTACATTAAAGAAGTTAACACAGTGCAGTTATTACTCTTTACATAAAAGTGATTTTAGATAGAATATTGCCTTGAGTCAGATACATTACAATTTACCTTGTGAGCAAAATAGACTGCTTTTGCATTTTTCCTCACTGCATGAGCATAATATCCCATTGCAACCCAAGTCTCTGGTCCATATTCGGAGAGGGCAACAAGGGGAGCAATGCAACGTTCTAACTCTCTAAGTCTCCTCTCCCCTGCAAGCAATGCAGCTAGTATATCCAAACCACGACGTAGGTGAGGCTCCAATGAATGTGCCTGAAGCAACAGAAACAGCATGCATGCTATTCAAATATATTGTATTTGAAAATTTAAATAACTAAAATATTAAATTTTACAGTGCACACAAACTATTTCAAGTTTTTTATAAAAAATTTCAGCATTTGTTAAAAAATTAATACAAATTCATTTAAAATCTAGCTTCAACTTTTATTCAAAGTAAAATTATTATTCAAGCTACTTTTGAAAATGGAGTAATTTTAGATCCTTCTGTACCACTTTAAGTATTGGTAGCACACTTTGAATACCACAGCCCAAGACTGAAGGATTGCCACATTCTGATGCTTTCCCTTGCATAATAGAATCCATTTTTATATATTTTTTTGGTAAAGATAATCTAGCAATTCCCTCTACCAATTTATATTACAGTCAGCATGCTTTTTATATACGAACTTATATTGGATTTTCAATATTTGTTGAATTTCTTGGTTTAATAGTGACACAAATTCTTCCAAAAAATGTTTTGCTACACTTGCCATTCCTTTTTTTTTCTGACATACCCCTTAAAGCAGGGGATTTCAACTGGTGATATTCATACTCTTAAGGGTACGTCAAGAGTTTTGAAGAGGTATGCGAAAGTGTCACAGATTATAATTTTTCTTGTCTTTCGTGCATGACTTCAGAATCAAAGGTTGCAATGTGATGACTAAGAATAATGTCATATAAGAGAATAATATGCAAAAACTGTGAATTTTTAATGTTATAAACATGAATTATTTATATTAATACAAGTATCATTCATTTCATTTATCACTTTAAATGTACTTTGGGGTGCACAACCATAAAAAATGCCTAAGGGGTACACAAGTAAAAAAAAAGTTGAAAACCTCTGCCTTAGAACATTTTTAAAAATATATGTAAATTTCCAAGTACATTTTGAAGTGATAATGACATAAATAACATTTGTATTAAGATTAATAACTAATGTTTATAATATTAAAATTTATAGTTGTGGCATATTCTATAGTTTTATAACATTATTCATAGTTGTAACATTACAAATTTTGATTATGAAGTACTGTATGAAAGATGAAGAAGAAAAATTATAATCTTTAACCCTTTCACATACCCATTCAAAACTTTTCAAATACCCCTGCCCTAAAATAAATCTAATCTGGTATTCTATTGGTTTATAATTTCATTACAAAATAATTTTGCATCAGGCAGTAATAGTTACAATGGCTCATCCCTCCATATTGAAATTTAAGAAAAACTGATAGTGATGCTGATAATTGATCTTTTCTTATCTTGAAAACTGTGAGAGAAGCTACTGGGGTTTCTTTCAGGGATTGACCAAGGGATACAGGAACACAATTTCACCTCTCATGAAATTCGACAGTAAGAAATGAGATTGCAACATCATTACTGTGAATCTAATCGTGTAGTTCGTGAGGTTTTTTTCACCTTAATACCATTTAAAACACAAGTGTGAAACAATTGAAGGATGGAGAGGGGACATGGAGAAAAGAAATTTAAGTGGAAAGACACACAACACACACATGTTTTTGGGTGATTAACTATTATATTTGGTATTTACATGAGATGCAATGATATATATTATGTTTGATAATGACATTTATGAACTTGTTGTTATGTTAATCCATATTTTGTGCAAGGAAAATATTTTCCTACAGTATCTCATTTAGCAACAGTGTTGCCTCTTCACATATAGACTAGGTAGGCAGGAATGGAGATAGGGTAGGAGGAAGCCCAATTTATTACAATGTCTCTGGACCAAATTTGGTGATATATGATCTATGTCATAGGCAACCCCCAGCTTGTGAGCTGGATATGGGTTTCAAAATTTAAAACCTAAAAAACTCATTTAGACTTGATATTCACTTGTGTGGTACCTCAGAATCTCTATTTAATTACCAGATAAAATTCTAACCTGGCCTGCAGAAGCATTCACAACCACTAATGTGATCCGCCATGTAGAAAAGGTTGCCTGCCCCTGGTCTACACACAGGGCCGGCAGAACAGGGTAGCAAAACAGGCAACTGCCTAGGGCACCATAGTATGGAGGGAGCCATAAAAAGCAAACATTTTGATTCCATGATACTTTTATATACGTTTAATATATTTATTCACTTTTCTATTTTCAGTGAGAAACTTCTTCAGGTAGTGAGCGTAAACACTGATACTCCTCCCTCTCGTTCCCGCACCGAGTAGTGAGAATAAAAAAAGATTGGAAGCAAAATAAGGTAAGGGGGTAATACATTGTCATTATAGCCGTGACAAAGAAAAAGCAGGTAAACAAGTGCTAGCATTAAGAACAGATGGAATCATAGAAAGGCACTTTTACTTACTGTAATACAACGTATTTGATCAGTCTGCTCTTCTCCTACTGTTTTCCTCTACATTCATTGGTGATTGTTATTAATATTGCTTAGCCCTCATTTTGTTCTTTGTAAATATACGATTTTGGATGTCTTTTATTTAATTTGAAACAAAAGAGTCCCTTTATATCGTTTTTAGAAATGATGATAAATATTGGTTATTAATAAAAACGATTTTTATTAATATTATATAACACAGTGGTGCTACTGGACTGGACTTAACGGTGCTATATGTAATTACTAATAAAATAAAATTTCATCTATTAGAGTTTTAGTATAATTTAGACTGGAGTAGGGGCACCAAAATAAAAGTTTGCCTAGGGCACCAGAATGTCTTGTGCCAGCCCTATCTAAGCAAGGTTGTTTATCTTATCAAACTCTATACCTGGATGCATTCTGAATCAAAATCATCAGCAGTTTCATGTAAATCATCATTTTGTAAAAATCAATTAGTAGGGGCACCAAAATAAAAGTTTGCCTAGGGTGCCAGAATGTCTTGTGCCAGCCCTGTCTATGCAAGGCTGTTTATCTCATCAAACTCTATACCTGGATGGATTCTTAATCAAAATCATAATCAGTTTCATGTAAATCAGCATTTTGTAAAAATCAATGAGTGAAGTAGCTTCCATTGTTGCATGATGTAGTTCATATCACAAGGTTTCTATACTGATGTGAATGATAACCTACCTATATTAACAAGCCATATCATCAAAATTTGCAGAAGTGCTTAGGACCAAAAGCTGCACATAGATTAGAAAGAGATGGTATTGGAAAATTCATTTTTTCAAATTAAGGAACACCTCAAATGTGTATCCACTAAAATCACAGTGAATGTCATTCAAGATCTCAATACCTTCTCATATACTCTGAGAAATTAAGAAATGCATATCTCATACATTAAAAATGTAACTAAGTTTCTTCTTCTGAGAGTGAGAAAGAAAGAGGTACACAAAACAGTCAAGTGTCCACCAATGAAGGTAAGAAAAAATTGTAGATCTATATATATATATCATACACCGCATATACTCATGTATAACACACACCCGTACTTTTTGCCAAAAAATCCCGACTTTTTCTTATACCTCAGGTATAATGCGCACCCTTGATTTCTGTGGGGTATAAGAACAAAATTATATCGTCATTTTAAATATTAACAAGAGCAGTATTTCTCAACCAGTGTGTTGCAGCACAGTGGTGTGCCTTCAGACATGAACTGGTGTCCTGCGGAATTTTGGGTGAAGCAGAACTACATTGGAAAATAGGAGGTGGTGTACCGCCAAATTTTTTTGAGTAAGTGTGCAATGGAATGAAAAAGTTTGTACAAAATCATATAACCATATCAAATTTCAACTTTGTAGCTCATTTAGAAGTGCATTATAATTTTATTTGTCGCATAGGACAATTATGTGGCAAAACAGCCGATAAAATTTTTAATTTCTACGATATCGTATTTCATCTTTTTGTTTTACTAAAAACCCATTATTCTGCCAAATTTCATGTTTGTATCTCATTAAGAATTGCCGTATCATTTTCACACTGGTATGGGTCATAAATAGGGCAAAACCGCCTTTAAATTTGGAATATTCGCAGTGTTTTATTTTATCTTTGATTGCAATAAAATTTTTACAACCAGGCCAAATTTCAAGTGTCTACATCATATGGAGCTGCATCATCATTTCTGTTCTTGTATGGAGCAATACTGGGGCATGACAGCCACAAAAATGTGGATAATATCAATATCGGATTTCCTTCATTAGCCATAGGTTAACATTAATGGCATTAAAATATCAGCCCCTTTTCCCCATTAAAACCTTACGCATATGAAAGCATTAAGACTGTTACCTAGGAAGCCTATTGTTAGACCCAGAAAAATTACCACTTTTTTCCGATAAAAACTATAAATTTACACTAATTCTACTCGGATTTGAATTCTGTCTTCAAAGATAAGAAACTACAATTTATATCCTATCCGATAGTTTAAGTCTTGAGTTCATATCTTGACGGGAAGTAATTTTAAAATGCAAATATAAAAACCTCTACACCAATTTACATGTATTCTTATGGGCAAAAAATGGGGCAAAAAGGGGCCAAAATAGCCCCTCAAAATAGGAATTTTACCAGTTTCAGATTTTTTCCTTTGGTTGTGACCAAAAACCTATAATCACACCAAATTTGAAGTTTCTAGCATATCTGGAAGTGCCTCATAATTTTGTATCCTCCTATATCTATAATATATAGATGCTTCTTACACATGATATATATATCATACTAGTTAATTTGTGCTTGCATTCTCCAAGCGTTTTGTCTCATCTTAATATAAAGAGTAGAGTAGACAGATAATTTTTAAATGCAAAAGTTTGCACCTCTGCGCCGATTAATGTTTTACATTATGTACAATATTGGAATAAAAACAACCCCTAAAATTTATAATTGTAAAACTTCTATAGGTTTTCATCATTTGATACGAATACCTCACATTTCTGCAAAATTTCATCGATGTAGCACCTCTAAATGTGTAGTTATATAAAATTAATTGTTTAAAAATGATGAATTTTTAACAGCCACAATAATAAACTTTATTATATTTTTCAATATTATTTACCGCTGGAATAGAATTCCCTAATTTCTCAAAATATTCAGCTCTCTCGCTCTAATAAGAGTGCATACACATTAGTAAATTTTTTTAACATTTATGAATTTTTTATGGCTCAATAAATAAACATTTTCAAATTTCTATAATCCCGTTTTTGTTACTTCGTAAGATCTATCGTTAGAAAGAAATTCAGCATTGTAGGACATTTATAGGTAACTAAACCATGAAACGTTTGTTTATATGTTTATAATGTGTGATTGCATTATGCAAGCATTTTCAAATATTAGCATTTTTACAATTTAGAATTATTCATAATCGATTATGTCCAAAACCTTGTACAATGTCAAGTATGTATCTCATTAAGAAGTGCCTTATAATGTTCACATTCGTACTGGGTAGAAATGGGGAAAAATCGCACCAAAAAAGTTGAATTTTGCTATTTTTTTATTTTATCTTCGGTTGCAACAACATTTCTATAATCGTGCTAAATTTCAAGTCTCTAGGTCATATGGAGCAGCCTCACCGTTTTTCTTCTCGTGTAGAGCAAAACTGGGGAAAAAGAGCCCAAAAAATGGGGATTATATCAGTATCGGATTTCCTTCATTAGTCGTAGATTAACATTAATGGCATTAAAATATAAGCCTCTGATTCCCATTAAAAGCTTAACCATATGAAAGGATTAAGCCAGTTGCCTAGGAAGCCTATTGTTAGACCCAGAAAAATTACCACTTTTTTGCGATAAAAACTATAAATTTCTGCTAATTCTACTCGGATTGGAATTCTGTCTTCAAAAATAAGAAACTACAATTTATATCCTATCCGATAGTTGAAGTCTCGAGTTCGTATCTTAACAGGAAGTAATTTTAAAATGCAAATATAAAAACCACCAATTTACATGTTTTCTTATGGGCAAAAAACGGGGTGAAAAGGGGCCAAAATAGCCTCTCAAAATAGGATTTTACCAGTTGGGGATTTTTTCCTTTCGTTGTGACAAAAAACCTATAATCCACCCAAATTTCAAGTTTCTAGCACATGTGGAAGTGCCCCATAATTTTGTATCCTCCTATATCTACAATATATAGATGCTTCTGACAGATGATATATCTATAATATATAGATGCTTCTTACACATGATATATCATATATATAGGAGGATACAAAATTATGAGGCACTTCCAGATGTGCCAGAAACTTGAAATTTGATAGGATTATAGGTTTTTGGTCACAACCAAAGGAAAAAATCCGAAACTGGCGAAATTCCTATGTTGAGGGGCTATTTTGGCCCCTTTTTGCCCCATTTTTTGCCCATAAGAAAACATGTAAATTGATGTAGAGGTTTTTATATTTGCATTTTAAAATTATTTCCCGTCAGGACGTGAACTCAAGACTTAAACTATCGGATAGAATATGAATTGTAGTTTGTTATTTTTGGAGACAGAATTCAGATCCGAGTAGAATTAGCGTAATTTTGTAGTTTTTATAGCAAAAAATTGCTAATTTTTCTGGGTCTAGCAATAGGCTTGCTTGGTAACAAGCTCTATCCTTTCATATGTGTAAGCTTTTAATGGGAATCAAAGGCTTATATTTTAATGCTGTTAATGTTAAACTACACCTAATGAAGGAAATCTGATAGTGATATAATCCTCATTTTTGGAGCTGTTTTGCCCCATTACTGCCCCATTCGAGAACAAAAAAGGCAATGCAGCTGCATAGCACCCAGAGACTTGAAATTTGTCACGGTTATAGAAATTTCATTGCAACCTAAGATAAAATTATAAAATTACAAAAATTCTAATTTTTAAGGGGCGGTTTTGCGCCTTTTCGGCCCCATACGAGAAGAAAAAATGCGAGGCAACTGCATAGAACCTAGAGACTTGAAATTTGGCACGATTATAGAATTTTCATGGCAAACTATGATAAAATTGTAAAATTGCAAAAATTCCAATTTTTAATGGATGGTTTTGCCACTTTTTGGCCCCATACGAGTGTGATAATTATAAGGCACTTCTTAATGAGATACAAACTTGAAATTTGGCAGAATTATGGGTTTTTAGTTACAACAGATGGAAAAAATCTGAGTGTAAAAATGCATAATGTTAGTGGCTGTTTTGCTCCATTATTGCCCCATACGAGGATTAAAATTATAAGGCACTTCTAAATGAGCTACAAACTCCAAATTTGACACGGTTATATGATTATGTACAACATCGATTGGGAATAATTTGAATTTGTAAAAATGCTAAAATTTGAAAATGCTTGCAGAATGCAAGCACATATTAACTAGTATATAAATATATATATATATATATATATATATATATATATATATATATCATGTGTAAGAAGCGTCTATATTATAGATGTAGAACCTGGAATAGTGATAATTATTGTTTTTCCCCTTAATTCACCCAAAAAGCAAGAATCTGGTGCGAGGTTAAATTTAATTTCTGATTTTAAGTGAACAGAAGTGTTACCCATGTATAATGTGCACCCCTACTTTATGACCTATAAATTTGGTCTTCAAACTGCACGTTATACACGAGTATGTACGGTATTTCATTCAATCTTAGAAAAGGAAGATACTGCTATGGAAAATAGTCCTAATCTTTATTTATATGAGAACTGGCATGTTAATGAAATCATATTTTATTCTTTTGATGCATGTTACACTAATAATATAGTGTAAAAGACAAATGTCAGTAGAGGTGAGCTCTAATGAAATGAATCACATGGAACTCCATAAGTATGCTGACTGCTACATCAGATACTTACAACATAAGAGAAAGTGACAGGGTAGGTCCAGGGTGCAAATCTGCCATCATGTTGATATGAACCAAGGCGTGCTGCATGAAAGACCAGTACTTGAAAAACCCAAACGAATCTCCCAAATCAAAAACTGAATCATAAAAATATGACTTCTAGATGTTCACAGTTTACACACCCTAAGAAGTACAGTAAGGGCAGCTGTGTGGTCACCAGCATGGTGCAGGCATTCCCCAAGGGCTACAAGTAAGGTAGGGTTGTCTCGGAGTACAGACCGGTCATCCAGCTGCCTCAAGAGGGATCCAGCCTGAATATATTCTCTCCCATAAAAATGAGCGCGGGCACGTACCCACGTTGTTAACCTGAAAGAATATTAACTCTACTTATGGAATAATGTTAACATTTGTCATATATTTGCAATGAAAGTGTAACAAATATAACCCTAAAGTATGTACCCCTTACAGTCAATTGTTCTCTAAATAATTGCCATTTGCCTTGTGTAAGCTGTAACAAGGAACTGGACAAGAACAGTAAGTTATTTTCCTTTGATCATACTGTTGCTTGCAAGAACAAAGCTATGCCTTGTATTACATTTCTGTATAGATTTAATAACATTCCTGACCATTGCCAAGACAATTTTTTATAGGATGTGTTTTACTTGTACATATGTGAATTATAAACATTTAACTTGAGTGATTTCGAAATGTAGGCAGAAAAAGATGAACAGTATAAGAAACTTTATAATTTTTTCTTTAAAATGGTTTAGATCCGAAGATCATAGGTTAATTCTTTCTAATTTTAATCTAAAAAATCGGTACAACATACATTGTACAAACTTTCTCATATATGGATACTAATGCCTCATTTAGTTATCTTTAGAAAATGAAAATCGTATGAGCATGTTTTTAGAAAATCCAATTTTTGTTAAAGTTGACCAAGAATAAACTAGCCTTATTTGAGAAAAATAAAATATGTAGTATTATTGCAATGTATACTCAACTACGAAATTTGATCAAAATCGTTAGAGCCGTTTGAGAAAATCGAATTATTGTTAAATTTGCCTAGAATAAACTAGCCTTATATTAATTTTTTGAGAAATATGAACTATACAGTATTATTGAAGACGTACACTCAAGTAACTGTACGAAATTTGATCAAAATCGTTAGAGCCATTTTCGATAAAATCGGATTGTTGTTAAAAATACGTAGAATAAACTACTCTTAATTACTGATCAATGTTAACCATTTCTATGTATACTCTGCTCAGTATGATAAAATGCCTAAGTACGAGATTTCATTCATTTTCGTTCGACCGTCTAGCCTCCAGCGCCAGTAACAGACAGACGGCCTTGCGAAAACTACTTTTTCGGATTCAGCGACACCTAAAACGTGTATTTCCGTAAAAATCTCGAGGTCGAATTTTTTCGCGAAAACAATACTTTCTCGATACTTCGTATGAGAAAGTAAAAAGAATGAAATCCTGCACATCGAGAAGTCGATTTTTACGTTTTATTTTATGGGAAATGAAAATGTCTTCCTTGGTGTCGAACCCAGGACTTTCTTCGAGATTTTTTTTGTCATCACCTTAAAATACGTGAATCTAGTATTCCTGCTGAATTTAGAGTTTCTATCTCGATTCTTTAATGAATTATTGGTAGAGAAGTGGTTAGTGTTGCGGGTTCGAATCATGCCTAGAACATGTAAAAATAAATATTATTATTCGCATTTTTACTTTCTCGTACGAAGTATCGAGAAAGTATTGTTTTCGCGAAAAAATTCGACCTCGAGATTTTTACGGAAATACACGTTTTAGGTGTCGCTGAATCCGAAAAAGTGGTTTTCTCAATGCCGTCTGTCTGTCCATCTGTCTGTCTGTTACTGGCTCTGGAGTCTAGACGGTAGAGTGAAAATGAATGAAATCTCATACTTAGGCATTTCATCATACTGAGCTGAGTATATATAGAAATGGTTGACATTGATCAATAATTAAGAGTAGTTTATTCTACGTATTTTTAACAACAATCCGATTTTATCGAAAATGGCTCTAACGATTTTGATCAAATTTCGTACAGTTACTTGAGTTTACGTCTTCAATAATACTGTATAGTTCATATTTCTCAAAAAATTAATATAAGGCTAGTTTATTCTAGGCAAATTTAACAATAATTCGATTTTCTCAAACGGCTCTAACGATTTTGATCAAATTTCGTAGTTGAGTATACATCTGCAATAATACTACATATTTTATTTTTCTCAAATAAGGCTAGTTTATTCTTGGTCAACTTTAACAAAAATTGGATTTTCTAAAAACATGCTCATATGATTTTCATTTTCTAAAGATAACTAAATGAGGCATTAGTACCCATATATGAGAAAGTTTGTACAATGTATGTTGTACCGATTTTTTCTAGCGAGCCGGTGTAGCATTACATCAGACAAACCAATAAAGAAACAAACCAACAGATCATGGAACTATACATAGAATATTACGTTATCTCATATTATAACAAGTAAGAATTTTAAAAAAATTCGAAAATAAAATCTTTTTGCTTTATAAAATAGGCAGCCTTAAAAGAATAAAACAAGAAAATTTTCAGATTATTTGTTCGTTATAAAAGATTTTGGTGTCATATTCTTTTCATTACTGCTGCTTTACATATCATTTATGTAATATTTTTGCTTTGATAGGAGTTTTTCAAGGTTGAGCTTCATTAAAAAAATGTGTCTTGCTATTACCTTTATATTCAAAATCAATTTACACCAGATTATGGAATGAGATTATTACATAAATGGTATGTAAAGTTATAGTAATGAAAAGTACGACACAAAATCTTTTATAAAGAACAAATAATCTGAAATTTTTCATTTTATTCTTTTAAGGCCGCCTATTTTATAAAGCAAAAAGATTTTATTTTTGAATTTTTTTAAAATTCTTACTTGTTTTCAACTTTTAATTGTGAAAATGAATAACATTCAATGAAAAAAATCTTTTATAACGAACAAATAATCTGAAAATTTTCATTTTATTCTTCTATTCAATGAAAAAAAAATGAACAGAAATGATTTACTTCAATTGCTTTCTTACAATGATTGATGTCAAAGTTTGTGATATGTGGAACTTTGTGACTTCAAACAACTCTAGCGCTTGTAGGCTCGTCAGTTTAAATCACAAAGCAAATAATAGAAACCTGGTATCGGCAATAGCCTACTCTTTTTGAAAAGCACCAAGGAGGACCAATGGCTTTATGTCCCTTCCAAAGGATGAAGCATTGATTAGTAATAATGTTAAAGAATAAAATTTGCGCAGTATTGTGTGCAGGTGATGTTGGTCACCTGATGAACAGTGATGTACCTTTTGAAGTGTTTCATTGAAAATGCTGTGATTAAGTGTTATTATGTTGATTAATATGTTAAAATCGCTGTTATATGTAAAAATGATTAAATGCACTGATGCGACGTAATGAAAATAAATAGTAATGTATAGTAGTGATCTGATTGATGTTTTTGATATGATGATGTAATGTAAAGTTGTGAGGTGACTTAGCAGTGTGATCACTGTTGTACAATTATTATTGAGAATGGAGATGTTCTAAGTCCTAGTGGAGAGATATGTCTAATGAGTCATAGTCTACTGATATAATGCATTGATTAATTTTTTAAATCCAAACCATCACGCTTATGCATATTTTCTTTCAACTGCAGTCAAGCCTTGATATCTTGAATGTGTTTAACTTAAAGTTTTTATGGGCAGATATGTTTCCTGCTTGCATTAACATACATCATAATGAATTTCAATAATTCAAACTTTTTCCATCTCCCCTTGAGGTTCAAGTTATTAAGGTTTTACTGTATCTTGTTCACTCCTCCATGAATCTTACATTATATCAAGCAATTTTTGTACAACACATCTGGGATTTTTTTATGCAATAGTTCAAGTCAAACACACATTTAGAATTTGAAAGAGGTTAGTTGTAGGCTCACCAATCCATGTTAGGCAACGAAGAGGTTCCGTCAAGCATGAAAGATGCCACCTCAGCACCTTTGACACCTAAGCTCAGAAGACCCTCCACTGCTTCCATTGCAAGTGGGCATTCCTGCGCAAGGAACAAATGTATAACACTGAACAAAGGCTTCTATCAATCTGCATTTTTTAACACTCATAACCCAACCAAACCCATACAGATTCATCTCACTTTACATATTTGGTCATTGGGGTACCAGCATGCTTAACACAGTGGCAGTCGATGATGGAGATTTCCAGCTTTTGAACACCTACTTATATCTTGTTTCTTATTGAACAATCTTTATTCAATGGTGATTGATGATTATAAATAATTTTTGTCAAAAATCGCATATGAATGCTGCAAACCAGGGGTCGGCAACGTTTTTCCACTGGGTGGGATCCTCTGCACGTGCCACCCTTAAATTTGTTCTGAATGTGACACTTATGAAAAGCAATTATTATATTATAAGGAATCCTGAATATACTAATACATAATTAAAATATATAAAATAATGCATCGAATAAAATTGAAATAAAAGTGAAATTATTTTAAAAATACATACTTTTCATATTTATTCTCTGAAATATTATGCTATTTAAAATTTCTTTGCATGCTACCTTTTGACATGCATGTGATGGGTTGCTGACCCCTGCTGTAAACTTTGTCAACTTTCCTCTGCTATGGAGCAATAGTACAATAAAGTTATTGCTAATATTTTGCACCATATTTTTTAAATAAAGTGTATTCTTTCATATTCTGTTTTCAAATTATGTATTCTCCACAAACGGCAAAATAGTATTTTATGAATGAAAAATGTGAACTTCGGATGGAGAACTGTGCCCTTGCTTATAATTAGAGTTTTCAAATTAGGAATTACCATTATCAATTTCTGGTAGTATATTCAATATTTCTTATTCTCGATTCCTGAGAAAATTTTAAATGATTTCCTGGAATTGTTTTGTTTGAATTTTGTGCCATTTTATGATGTAAACATGGTAGCCAGTGGCGTTTCCAACCATCCTACATTCATAAAAGTCTTACTTTGACATAAAATGTCCCTTGTCCTGTTCTTACCTCAAATAGGATGCAAAATGACCTACTTTGTACACTCGACGTTGCTCCTAGTCCACTTAATAGCTACTCTGACGTAGTGAATTATGTAAATTTAGAGCATAAAAGAGTGAATTAACTCTTCTTCTAGATTGCCATAATAAATGGAATAGTCCTGAACCAAGGTCAGAAAGATTTTTGGCAATTAAAAAATTCATCATAAAACTCTGATGGATCTAAATATGTTATCTTATTGGAATGAAGGTTATATACTGATTGTAAATTAATTAGCTGAGGTTTTGGAACCAATTCAACCTACAGTTGAAGCTTAAAATCAACGAGATTCTAATTTACTTAGCAGTGAAGGCGTTCTTAATTTTTTTAATTGAAGAACTTAATTATAAAATAAGTACGAGATTTGGCAGTGAATTAATGAAAACATTAAAATATCATTTACAAAAAAGATGACAGAGCTAGTTGATATCTTTAATGAAATATCTAGGAAATCCTCTATGTATCAAAACAAATGCGGATGATGTATTTTTTAAAATTAATTTTAAAATTTAAATTATAAAATATGCCAAAACTACTCATACAATAAAAAAATATTTGATGATACATATGTTGACATTAATGAAGAAAGTGGAGATGAAAATATTGCCATATTCTGAAGAAGAAGGTAAAATATCACCAGTCGATGAAATGGTATATGAAATTACAAAGTTTGAAAAGTGCTCCACCAATGAAGGAATCATACAGGACATTAATCAAAGAATTTGATTTGCACCAAAAAAAACTAAAAATATAACACCAAATTTATTGCTTTTAAAAAGTATAAAACCTAATTCCATCAAAAGTGAAGTCACAGTGCGACCTCTAAGACCATCTAAACACTGTAGAAGAAATTTTTTTGAAAAGTCAGAGAGCATCGTGGGGGGCCCTTTTTCGTAATGTAATATATTCATATCATACACCAACAGTTATTAGATTAGAAATCTATCAAGTGTAAGAGTATGAATATACTTTTTAAATTAATTATTGATTAAATTATTTTTCCATAAAGACCCATATATAGGATGGACCTTTTTCCAAAGGACTCAAAAATGGGGTGAGTCCTATAGATGGATACAAAATACTTCTTGTTTTTCCCTATCGATTTTTTCAGTGAGAAACAAAAACGAAAAACACTAGCAAAATACAAGTTATATATATAATATTTTAAAATTATGAAAGGAAATTGAATTTTTTAAAATCAAAAATTAAAACGCAAGAAATTACTAGTCATTGCCTTAATCAGTGTTTCTCAACCTTTTTGGAGCACTAGATCCCATGAAAAGTTGATAAATTTTTAATATATTTTCTCATTTTTCACTTTGAAATATTAATCAGCTCTGCATGTGAGATCAAGCAAATCATAGATAAAAATAAACATCATGTCCTACTCCAATCACAGATCCCTAATAACCCACAGACCTCTAGTTGAGGAACACTGCCTCACGCGACAAAGGACCCAACCCAACACCAAACGTCACCTGTAAATACGTAAGCACATTCAATAGGTCACTTTCAGTTTCACGATTAAATAATTAAATATTTGCAACACAGATCACTTACTAGAATATATATGCATCCTACATGCAGGTACATAAAAAATTCATAGAATTTGAATCCAAAAACCTCCCTGTGTCCTATATACAGGTGCGTTCTCTATTCAGATCTTTATTGTATGTCACATAATTATTATATTATTAAGTTTATACAGAATTTCAAGTTGACAATTCTGAATAAACTATAATAAATATAATGCGCTTTTTCAAAATTAGGTCAAGAAATGGAGCTCCCATTTTTTCTATCCTTCTCTGAACCTAGTGAGTATTTTCAGTAAAAAATACTTTAAATATTATGTTGAAAACTGCATTTTCCATAGACATACATTGTGTTGAGATTTCACTTAATAATACAATACACACAAGTTTTAAAAAGACAACTAAGTGGAAAACCAAATAACAGAATGTAAAGAAAATATGTACACACCAAAAATTCTTTAACATGGAAATCAAGTGGAACTAAAAGCCAAAACCTTAATAAAAAGATCTTATCAAAATATGGCTTAGGTTCACTATTGTGCTCCCCACTCTTGATGGGTTGTTGACGTACATGTGGCACTGACCTATCGGGCAGAATGAGAACTACGGCCTGTGGCAACATTTACCTACACAATCACTTACTTGGATTTAATAACTTTCACGCAAAACTGATCAGGCCTGTTGCGACATTTACTAAACCGATCACCGGACAACGGGGAGGATTAGTTTCGTTCCAGCGAGGCGAAGGGCACGATAGCGCCTGGAGACGACAACTGATATAAAAATAAAGCAAGCTGAAGGCTCACCAATATCCTCGATTACCAGGCAAAATAATAAACAAAACAAATGAATAAAGAAAAGTTTTAGCTGTTGGCAAGTTAAGGGAGCACAATAGTGAACCTGTTCCCAAAATATGATTTTTTTCACATAAAAACCTAAAAAGTTACAAGAATATATGACAGCATACAGGAATATTGCAAGATATAAACCATCAAGCACATTTAATAGATGCTTAAACTGAACATGTTTGTTTGTGCTTATCTACCAGATTAGGACGTGCATTTAATAGCTAGATAACACAGCACAAAATAAATTATCATCCTCTCACCAAAAAATGATATTTATATATAACTAAATAAAAAAACGTTCCTTAATTTTTACAATAAACAAGATTTATTCAAACAATTTCATTGTTAGATTATTTCTATTGTGATACTATCCTGCATTACCCAAAATACACATTATTAGCCTATTGTTGTTAAAGATGTTTTAACTTGAATTAATTGAAAGATTGTTTTAAACAACTTTAATTTGTTCAGATGCAAAATAAAAGAGTAAGGCAGAAAAAGGTTCTGTATTCAATGAGTTTCCTGATACACTGCATATTTTATTAACCTTTACCCCAAATGCTGAAAAGTTTGCAATTTTTAGCTTTAATTGAACTTTAAATAGATGATTTTTATTAAAAATACAAACCAATTTTGCAGAATTTTAAAATTCAAACAAAAAATGAAAAACTCGCATTAACACCACAAACATAAATTTCAGAAATTATTAACACATTCCAGTTACCTATAATGTTACAGTGAAGGAACTTCTAATTTACAATTGATTGAAACAGCTGATGAGCCATATTACTACATAACTCAAACATTCTTATGCGAACTGGTGTCCACCGATTTGTATTGATGAATGCAGCATTTTCATTATAAGGGGCAAACAAAATTCCATATAATATCCAAAATAATAACTACAAATATACTCACAATATAATATGTTGGGCGAATGATAATTAAGCTATGTATAAAACACTAACCATTTTCCCTCAAACAAAACACTTAAAGCTATACAGATTGACCTTATGTATAATACACTTAAATTAGAATACATACCCGCAGAACTTCTTTATAGGCAGAGACAGCAGATCTCTCTAATCCACCTTGATGGTACAGTTTGGCAAGAGCCATGTTGATTTTTGGACTGCGTTGTTTTCCAGGAATAGTTTGCAGTACGCCTATAGCCTGATGGTTTTGTTTTAGATTTAAAAGGCACAGATGAATCTGATATTTAATATCTAAAACAAAGAAAGCGCAATAAATTAGGAAGTTATGTAATTCCAGAAATATAATCGAAATCTTACGATATTCAACTACATATTGCTGTGATGGACTTTCACAATGTCTGTAACCAAATGCACTCACTTGAACTTCATTTATGTCGTGAAATTTTTTTATCGCTTACCAATATCAGGAATTGTTTCTTTAGGATTATCTTGTAGTTTCGCCCCTTTACATTTCATGAGAGATTTTTTAAATTGCAAAGCTTTTCTATAAATATTTTCTGCTTTTCTATACTGCCCCAGGGTGTATAAAGAATCTCCATAATGCACGTAAGTTTTTAACTTATTAGCAGCGGAGAGTATTTCTGGATTATGATCGCTTACGGAGAGTACAAAATTTGCCTAAAAGGAAAATTTCATCAAATAATACATATTAAAAACATTGAAGGGCTTGAAAATAAAATAATACAAACTCACCAGAGCTACAACATTGGAATGTAGATGTTGATCAAATATCTGTTTAATATGATCATAAATCCCTGTCATTTTAATTTTTCGATAGAAGACACCAACAAACACAGATTCAGCAAATGCGCCCTACAAATCGTTTCTGAGCATATAAGAACAATATAGTAACGATATATAGACTGAAGTACTGCCAACATTGGAAATTAATACACGTTTTTAATAGTTAAGAAATCGCGCGCGGTTTTTTAGGCCTCAAGCTTTTCATTTCCTTAATGTTATAACCCTATAATTAACTCTCATCTCAGGCCTTCTCGGTACCTTACCTCGTGTTCACTTTGTATTTACTTCTAGGTCTGGGCGACCCTTTGTGTCAGCGTATATCGTTTTTATAGGGGTTTTCCTTATTCCGCATTGCTTCTTTCCGCCGGTCGAGCAGTACATAAATGACCTAATGCTTTCGTTTAACCATCGTTATGACGTCATATGGTATTCCCATCCTTGTGTATGGTTGAGAAAAAATCTTTGCTATAACGTTGTCCTTTTTAAGTGTGGTCGTTCAATTAGGTGATCGCACAAATTTCTGAAGAACAAAGATAGGCCAGCAAGATGTGCTTTTTGGTTCCGAAAGGAAAACAGGGAGAACAAAACCTGTAGTGTATTGCATTTAAAATATATAGGGGAAGGCGGGAAATGCCGATCGGTGGGTAATACTGTCATCATTGTAGAGGCAGAGGTAGTAAGAGTGATTTATTGTTGGTGCCATATGTCGACAAACTCAGTAACGTCACGCAAAGTGAGAGATCACCTATGAAGCCACTTTCTTTGTAGTTATCACTGATGTATGTATTTCAGTATTTTTTATGTAACTTGCAATGTTCATTCAAATCAAGGTAAATCAAATTTTTAGAAATTCAGTGCTTTTTACTTATATACCATGCTTAACTGTAGGATCTACTACTTGAATGAGCACAGTTTTTAAATCAGTTCATGACCTCAAAAGCGTTGGTGGCTGATTTTAAACAAAGACCAATGGCTGGGGTAATGCCAATCAGTGTGAACAGCATTACCCCACATTTGTCTCAATGTTAGATGTCATCCTTGTTTAGTAGTGCATTCATGAAGGTAGTGAATATGCAGAAGGCAATATCAGGTTTTCGAAAAACTGGTATTTTTCCCTTTGACCAGTCAGTTTTCAGTTATGAAGATTTTCTGCCAGATAGTACCACCATGGTGATGGTTGTAGGCTGAGTTAGATGAAGAACCTGTATCTGATTCGTCAGCCGATGGAAATGTGCATTGGGATCCAGCTTCTGATAACCATCAGCAGACATTTTGTCCTACCAGTAACAATGAACCTGTAGTCGAACCTTCAAATGCTACCATGACCATTTTGGATGTATCACATATGACCCACATCAGCAAACTGGTGCAACAAACCACCAGGTCAAAAGAAGCTGCATTCCAAAAAGAAAGAAGAAACAAAGAGAAAAAAACTCTTGAATGAAGCCAAAAAGAAGAAAGTAATGAAGCTGAGTAAGAAGAAATCCTGTTGTCGCCACATCACTTTTGAAAGTTTCTCTGAGGCAGAAGATGATGACAAGGTAGTGAATCTGTGTGATAACATTTCAGATGATGATGTGACCAACACTAAAAATGTTGAAAATTGCTTGGTGTATGGTGAAATAGAAATCCAAACTGAGTTATGGTGGCACTGTGTGTCATGTGGTTGCTGGGTCCATGCTTTATGTAGTGGATGGGATAGATCCGAAGGCTACACATGTGACTTTTGTGCTTGAATAACTAATTTTCAGTAAAGAAAAAAACGTAAGTATTGCCTATTAGTTGATCTGTATTACCCTACCTGGGTGGGGAATACTGATCAAACACAAATTTTCCTTTTTTGTATTTGGCAATGTCGATTTTTAAAATATCATAAACATAATAAAATTAATGTCTTTTTCCTGAACATATTACATTAAAGAAAGCCAGTTTAGGTTAATCCTTTTCTTCTTGCAGCCATTTTTGCTTATGTGATCAGCATTCCCCAGCCTTCCCCTATGCAGAGAGTGTGCAGTTACTTCATGTGTCAGATTTTCAAAACTTAAAGATGAGATAGCAGAAAATGAGGAAAAATAAGCCTGTTAAATTTAAGAAATCTGTTTTTACTTCTCAATTTTTATTGTCGCTGTTCAACTTTTATTTAAATCTGACTTTCATTTTTCTTCATCTTACAGCCATTTTCGCTTATGTGATCAGCATTCCCCTGCCAACCCCTATGCAGAGAGTATGCAGTTACTTCATGTGTCTTTTAGATTAATTTTAACCACTATAATGGATCTCTTTGTCAATTTAAAACTACAATCTCTTTAATTGCTATTTCAATAATGGCTAACTGGATGCCACAAAAGAGTTGAACAATGACAATCTAATTTAAAAGTCTGTGTAGTAATAATTTTTTTACATTACTGCTATTAAGTTTTGCTTCTGTCGTAAATAAAATATCAGTTCTTGATTTTGTGAACCTCCACTAAGGTTTTGTCATTTTGAAATTAGGAATTTTTTATTTAAAAAGATAAGGTAAATATTTAGTTACTTCGTGATTTTGAACTTACAATTTTGAATTTAGATATTAATTGGAACAAACTAGTGATTGAATGATATGTATTACATGTACCGTAAAATATTTTTTACACTATTACTATCTATTTTAATTTAGGATTTTCTGAATTTGCTTATTGTTTTGTATGCTACCGTGAAGTTTTTGCCGTAGCTAAAAATAAAGAACAGCTTTGAATCCTGTTTTAACGAATTTTTAGGAGAAGAAATCAATATTGTTCTCTTCACAAATCCATTCCTAATAACAGAAGAAAAATTAATGACATGGATATTAATGTTCAAACAGAAGTAATTGATTTTAACGACGCTGTGCTAAAAAGCAAATTTGAACATTCTGCTGTCTCAACTGGAAGTGATGTGATTGAATTCTGGAAAATGTTGCGTTGCGAAACCTTTCCAAACCTAAGGAAAATTTCCCAAAAACATATTTGTTGGTATGCCAGCATGTATACTTGTGAACAGGCATTTTCGACAATGAAACTAATCAAGAATAAGCAAAAGTCTCATTTAGCAGACAATAATCTTCAGAACCTTCTTGTAACGACTAACTTGAACCTGGACATTGATAGCTTAACTGCCAAAAAACAACGCCAAAATTAAAATCATGAAGGTAAGACAATTTTTAAATATTATTTTCCATATATTTCAGCTTGTAAAATATATTTAGATATCATTTCAATTGTATTTTTACATTTTGATTATATTAAAAAGAGGTGGAAAAGGTATTGATAGTATACTAAGTTACATCTTCATATGTATTAATGTTACGTTTTTATTAAATTACATGGCACTTCTTGAATTTATCTGTGCCTGAGTGGTTTGCGAGTAAAAATGGTTGTGCATCACTGATTTAAAGGATGCCTGGAAATTTTTAAATAAAATTAATAATGATAATATGAGCATTGCTTGCAGTATATGACAAAAATTCTGAATTTTTAACAGATCCCATGAAGATATTCAATGGTCTAAACCAGGGATAAGCAACCTTCTCTACTTGGCAGACTGGATTGGTGAGAGTGAATCTTTCAGGAAGCCACATTGGAAGTAGCCAATTCTTAGGTGAGTTTGAATCAGATGTTACCTATTTATTCTAAGGTACCATGTAAGTGAATATCAAGTCCAAATAGGATTTTTATGATTAACAAATTAATTGCCGTTAGATATGACAGGCATGAATTATCCATGTGTTATTCAAATGGAGAAAATAACACCACTAGAATCAAACCCATGACTTCAATGTAGACAGTGAGCAGCTAAAAATTAAAATGGGTAAGGCCAAGTACTGTAATTTTCCATATATAATCAAGGGCTGATACAGGGGGGGATAAAGAGATTAATTATCCACCCCCCACCAATATTTCTGAACATTATAAAAAATTAACCTCATCCGACGTGCTGAGCACGCCAGGTGAGAACTATACCATTTTACTACATTCATTCTGCTGTACAAAATGTTATATATTTCCTTTTTCTGTACAGGCAGTCCCTGCTTTTTGTCGTTCTGCATTTCGTCGTTCTGCTCATAAGTCAGTTCCTAATTAACAACATTGTTTCATTCTTCCATCCTCATGATCCGTTTATTCGACATATTGACACTTTTCATCATTCCGGTTTTTTGTTGTTTCACTCATATGTAAATGCCTAAGTGACAAACAACATTGTTTCATATTTTTAAATGGAAATATTTCACACAATTACCCCAGAAACTGAATTTTATCACTCAATTTAATGTTGTGTTTATGTAAAACAGTGATCCGCTATTTGTCGATCCATTTTTCTTTGCAGTTTTCAGAAACGTTACCTGACGTATAAGCGAGGACTGCCTGCATTAAAATATACATGAATTACGGTATTTTCAAATAGTTTATTTTTTCATTCTGTATTACCCCTCAATGGATGAAGCCTGGATCCGCCTTTGTGTAATATACATTTTTTCACAAAAAATTGACAAAAAGTTAGGATGTGCATTATACATGATAAAAAAAGCATTGATACTTCATTGTCAATCATGTTCTCTCTCATTGTCTGCATAAATGGTGTCACTACGAGCATCTTCTTCATCCTTTCCATTCACATAGGTGAAATCTTCATTCCTTATGTTGTTTTCAGAACCATCCATGGCATTTGTGAGGCAACAGTTTTTGAAACCACATTTGTACTGTAAACTCTCACACATATCTTGCTTGGTGGCAAGGCAAAAACTGTCTTGATACTTCTAATGACCAAGGGAAAAATTACATTGATCTTTTTACAAAAAATTTCGTTGTATTATATGTACATACATGGTGTTACGACAATTTTCAAATTTCACTATTGAAAACATGAGTGCATATTATGATCTGAAAATTATGATAAATCCTGAGAGTATGAGCCGAATGGGATTTAACACAATACCCCTGGATCTTATGCATCCAGTGGTGCTGAGTATGACCGACAGGTAGATCTAGGCTTTTATTATAGAAAATATTTCAATTTATATTTTATTATAAAATTTTTCATAAACATGTGTGAATCTGTAGCAGTGGATCCCAAACTTTTTGTAGGCGCAGCACCCTTTCAGAGATAAAGAGAATTTTGCGGTACCCTATAAAAAATAAATGGAATTTCGCAGCAACACTACCTTTAAATAAGGGTTTTATATTTTACATACAAGTATTATAACCTTGGGACGCATCCATTTTTTAGTAATATACCATCTAAATAAAATGAAGAACTCACGAGACACGGTGAAGACAATGAATAGAATTGGAAAAATACCTCCAAATCACCGTAAAAAGGCGGTACTTACGTGTCAAGGCACAGGATCACTTTAGGATGCGCGTTTCGACAGCAACGCTGTCATCTTCAGCAATGTCAAAGTGTGTAAGGTTAGGCGGAGTTTTATACTATTGTTGACCGTTAGAGAAGTAGGGGAGGGGAAAGAGAAAGGTGTATCAATCGTTAACTGAAATACAGGGGAGTGGGGGATAGGGCCAGCATCGTTATTCATTATCTTGTTTTGGTTATGGTGTATGTACAGGCTTTCATAGGCATAGAAGTTTTAAATTTTCGGTTGTGATAGGATGATGGCAGGTGTTGATATGAGATGCTACACTGGACTTGTCTATTCTGTTGTTTCTGTAATGGGCTAAGTGTTCTTTGAAACGTGTTTCTAATTTCCTTTTCATTTGTCCAATATAAATTTTGTCACACTTTTCACATTTGATTTGGTATATGCCTGATTTCTTATGGGAGGGTATGCTGTCTTTAGGGTTCTTAATGAGATTTGACAATTTATTTTCATTAACAAAAACTGTAATCCTATTTCGGAGAAGATTTTTTGAAGTTTTTTGGTAGCATAAGGGTAGTAAGGTAGCTTCATAAATTTTTTGGTATTGGTGTCTTTCTTGTTGAGTGTTGTGCAGTTTCTAAGGTTCACTCTGTGTTGATGTTTTTTTAACATTTTATGAATGAGTTCTGGTTTAAAACCATTCTGAATGGCTGTGTTTTATATAGGATAATTCTTTGGAGAAATTTGTATTTGATAGTGGTGTGTTGATTAATCGATGGATCATGGAATGAAAAGGTGCTAGTTTTTGTGAAATGTGATGGTGAGAACTCATGTGGATGTATGTGTTGGTATGTGTAGGTTTTCTGTAAATGTTGAAATGTAATTTGTTTTTCCTAGTTAGAAGAATGTCTAGGACACCATTAAATTCACACATGAAACAGAAAATAAAAAATCTCTCCCTTTCCTAGACATTCTTCTAACTAGGAAAAACAACAAATTACATTTCAACATTTTATATGCAGGAGATATAAAAGTTTTGGTCACTAATCATAATGTCAAACTTATGCCTGATTCAAGTATTAAGACAATATATAAAATATTAGTGGGGTGCAAGGCTAACAGGGAGATTTTATAAATAAAGATGAAGCTCAGGTTATATTTTCCACCAATAGTCCTATAAATCAGTGTTTCTCAACTGGTGAGACTTGAAAACCATCTAGGTGGGACCAGAGCCGGCTGAAGACATTTTGGGACCCCAATCAGTTAGACTTTCTGGCACCTTCTCCTTTGTGTCTACCAATTATTAATGTACTACTTACTATATGCTTATAAACATAGAAATACATTTATTAGAAAAAGTGAAGTTTTTCTTTATATCATGGTGGGACCATGGTTTCTTGAAAAGGTAGTAGGTAGGATGCAAGAGGCAAAAGGTTGAGAACCACTGCTATAGATCACCTACACAAGAAACTAAAATCCATTTAATATATTTTTTGGCTCTAAAGTGTAGCATTGAAATTCTCAAAATGCTGTACTATGGATATTTAAAAAAATTATTCTCATATGGAGTAACACTTTGGGGATCTTCCTTCTGCATGATCTATATTCTTGAAATACATAAATAAGTTAATTCAGGCTATGCCCCATGCTTCTAGTGAAAATTGAGATTGATGATACCTGAACAGATTAATGAAAATAATTAACAATCTGTATGAATGAATTTTGTTGACCCTTATCGCCCATAATTTTGTGATCCTCTTTGCCTAAAATGTGCGCATTTGGAAACATATGGTTTCTTAATTATTGTTCACCAAAACAGTCCTCTTAATAACCAATGTATCCATAAGGAGAGTTGTCTCGAATAATTTCAATAAGAACGTCTCTGCCCAGAGTTTTTCTTCCCTACTGTAACTTCCATTGTCTTTTTCTTTTTGTAAAATGATTTAATTTAATTAGTTTATATTTCAAGTTATTAATTATTTATTTGATCAAACTTCGTATAAAAGTTTATAGCAAAAATGTGACAAAAAAGCTCAATTGTTATTCTATGAATTAGAAGAAAAAACAAAGATGGCGCTATAAGCGCCAACCTCGCTCCCTCCTCTGCCTGCGTTTCCGGTTCGCGCATCACCGAGAGTATTTCGTCGGTTTCAAGCTTCCGATGATGGTATGGAGGTCGCTTTTCTCGTCTTTCAAGTCTGCCACGACAATGGAGGCCAGGTCCGCCACATCTCTTTCCTCCCCTTCCGCCCCCAATTCCTTCCTTTCCAGCATGGCCTCCAAAAGGGTCTTGAGCTGTCTCACGGCTGTACCCTTCGAGGAGTCCCGCAGCAGGTCCACTACCTCGTCCGAGAATCCCTGATCGAACGAAATGAGAATCAGAAGAGCAGACGAGGAACGACACATAAGACACGCACGTCGAAAAAACAAAACTAAGTGTCCCTTAAGGCAGTGCTCCCCAACCGGTGTGCCACGGCACATTAGTGTCAATTTACGTCCACTTTCCAGGAACGCGTTCCCGACGTAAATAGGGGTATACCTGTATTTGAAAAAGTGATTATGTCAGGTATCTCCAACAATCACAACAAGGTGATAAAATACCGTATACCTAATCTTCCTGTTGAGAAAAGTATTTTTAAGTACCTGTTCTTGAATCTTCTTTCTCATATATTATACAGAGAATCACCCAAAATAGAAATATTTTTTCTCTTGCCAATACTAGAAGTATAATAAATATATACAATTCCGATTATTTAGCATATTTTAATTACTATCGTTAGAGGGCACGGGAGATTTCAAAATTGGAGGGATTATAAGAACAGTGAAATATGCGGATGATCAAGTACTTCTATCAAGAAAGGAAAAGGAACTCCAGAAAATGATAAATAGACTAGTGATAACAGGTAGAAAATACGGTATGGAAATTAATACAGAAAAATCCAAGGTCATGCGAATATCAAGTAAAGAAGAAGAAAATTTGAACATTAGTATTGGAGGAAAGCCATTAGAACAAGTTTCACACTATAAATACCTTGGCATCATCATAATGAGAGAAGCAAAATGTACCGATGAAATCTGGACTAGAATAACGAAAGCAAAAGCCGCTTTCAGAAGAAAGAAACTCCTACTAATGGGAAATATAAAGGAGGATATCCGCAAGAAGTTGATAAAATACTATGTATGGAGTATAGCTTTGTATGGGATAGAAACATGGACACTAAGGAAAAATGATATAAAATACTTGGAAAGCTTCGAAATATGGACATGGAGAAGAATGCTGAAGATAAAATGGGCAGTTAGGGTGAAAAATGAGGAAGTATTACGAAGAATAGGAGAGGAGCGAAATATTATACAGACTGTCAGAAAGAGGAAGGCATTACCTGAGGAGAGAGTGCATGATTAAAGAGGTGCTAGAAGGAAAGCTGGAGGGAAAAAGAGAAAGAGGTAGGAAAAGGTTTCAGGTGATAGACGACTTGAAAAAGAAAGAGAGGTATCAAGACATGAAGAAGACTGCAGAAAATAGGAGTATATGGAGAACCAAGTTTGACCATGAATAATCACTGACCTGTCTACGGACAGAATTCCTATGATGATGAATTACTATCGTAACATATCGTTAATTCTTACTAGTAATTTCTTATGGGAAATTATACCAGCGAATTATAACTAATGACATTATTGTGTAGATATACGGATATGAGAACTTTTGTGCAATGTGCAGTGGAAACCACTTAATACAAAAACGGATGAAATAACATATTAGTTCACACGAAATATTTTTCAGTGTTTATTTATTCGCTTAGTGAGAATCGAATTAAACGAAATTTTGCTAAACACGAAAATTAGATTTGGGTCCAAGATTACAATTCAATGCAAAATCCTTCAGAAAACAAGAAATTGAGAGAATAATGTTTTCCTTAAGCCTTTCTCCTTTTGATATTTTATATTCTGAATATAAATTATTTTTTACTCAAAACAGAAAAAAATGAAGTAATTTTACGATAAAATAGATACTAATACACTAGGGCCCCGATTTGCATCGACTCTATTTGAGTTGTTTCGCAGTTGCGTTGTTCAGATATTAATGGCAAAAATCTGTTTTGCATCGTTGACACTCACAGTTGCGTTGTTTTCAACTCGGGTTTCCCCACTCACCGCGTTTGCCATACCAAAACAGAAGATCGTATTGCCCCCAAAAAGTTATGAGCAAGTGATTCAGAAGAATTTGACTTTGCGAGGGACTTAGCGTAGAAATATAATCGCCTTCATAATTCAGCAAACGTTGAAAGTGGAAGACGTTTTTTCCATAAAGAAATGCTTCATGACGAAATAACGCAGGTGCAATGAGTGTCAGAAATGTTCGCGACTCTGCATTAGACTAGATTGGGATATTCAGAAACTAATCTCATCATATAATTCATTTGCATTTCACAATTGCTTCAAATCGAGATATGTAACCGGGACTTGGGAAGAAGCGACGTAAAAAGAGCAAAGTTTTACTTTCGCCACGAAGAGAAATGGAATTCAGAACAAGAAAGTGGGAATAGAGTAGGCCGACATCGATGAGGTAATTGGTTCTCATGATCAAGAGCCGAGCAACAGGGACTTAATGGATCTAGATTTGCAGAAAGCCTTTGAAGATGACAACTCTGCAGAAATACCCGAGAAATGAATTTGACAAAAATACTTTCCAAAGCCTTACAGTTGATAGGTATGGAGATCTTTGCTAAAGATGGCCCGGACGAGGGATAGTGCTCAAGAGTGGCGAGGAAAGTGGTATGTGGTGTAAATTGCTGTAAAACAATTTATAAGGAGAAAATGAAAACAGCTGTTCAGCAAATTTTGATAGCTTCGTTTTTGCAAGTTCTTGGCAGGTGTTTGAGTCAGAACTTGAGTCGCTGTCACCATCAAACAGTCTTTAGTTTTGTACTTTTAACCTCGAATAATATGTATTTGTTTAACTGAATATCATGTTGTATTTCTACATCACTTCTATTATTTGCTGTGATGGTATTTACATATTTAAATGTGATTTTAGATACGGAAAATTGGATTTGTGCTTATTTAAAAGTTTTATTATGGCAAAAAGCATTTCGATTTGCATCGTTTTGCTTTGCGTTATGTTTTTCAAGAACGTAACCCTGACGCAAATCGCGGTCTTAGTGTACTTTAAAACGAACTAGCTGAAACGCCCGGCTTCGCTCGGGATAGAGTGGCAAACGATTTTTATTGTTCGGGGAAAACGTTCCCCATTCCTTAATTACGCAAGCGATGCTTACATTAACATTTACTATTTTATGTATTGTATTGTACGCATTAACGTCTTACTTAATATTCACATGGATAGATGCACCGAAGCCTTTAAAGCGGCAATAAAATTATATGGATTATGTCAATACTATTAGCCAAAACTTAAACAATAAACAACATCTTGGTTACCGAACAAATGTAAGTAGATGTATCGATTTATGTTGCGATAAATCTTTCAATGTTAATGGTAAAAGATAACAATGTTCTAATATTCCTTAAAAATCATTTGACTCACTTTAAAAGTATTCATAGACTATATTTAGGCATATCTTGGCGTTAGCTATTCTTCCTCTACGGCGTGCACGGCGTGGGTTTTCCTTGCATTAATCTTGACGTGGACAACAATTAAGAAATTTAGCTTTGTTGCTGCCTGGAAAATGGACATCTAAACCGATAAATTTTGTGCTTAAAGGAAAATTTCGAGCATTTTAGCATGTAATACCACGAAACATGACAGAATTAAAATATTCAGTCTTTCATGCGTAAAATAATCCATTTCCCGTGATCGTAAGTTACTATTTAGGTATATTTATATCCACATCAGTGAAGGGCTGCATGGCATTTGGGGTTTCTCCACACCATTTCTCATGAATTCTGATGGAAATAGTATTTTGTTGACCCCGTGTGGTATAAGAGACCCCACGGTCTGCAAACCTAGACCAAGTTCTTCCTTTGGTCCATAGGATGACCCATGAAACTTTTGAATTCGATAGCTTCAACGGTGTAAAAACATATACAGAACATACATACACACACACACATACTCTAAAATATGTATAAGATTCACCCAGATAAGCCTACTGTCCTACATGTAGGACAGCAGCCATTTTGCTGAGTGGAGCCAGTGAGGCAGTTTCTTTGTTCTAGGACTTGATTTGGTGAAGTGAATAGCCTTTTTGATTTGAGGTTGTGGCATCTTATCAACTATGGCAAACTCTTTGTAAGTACTCATTACTTTCTAGATAACATACAGATTTGTAATTGCATTTACACATTCTTTATACCTGAATACAATATAATGTGATGGAAAATTGAGGTTATAACTCATTACCTGTGTTTTATGGTTGCATAAACACAACCGACCTATATATAGGACAGTAGGATAATTCAAAGAAGTACCTATTTAAAAACAGTTACTACTCATTTGGGTGTATACCAACAGTAATTCTTTCACAAAAAGAAAACTAATTCTTGCTCCGGTAAATAAAAGGCTTATTGACTCCCCATATTACTAGTGCTAAAATAGTACAGTGGTAAAGCGCCGGACTTCAGAGTGATATACCACCTGTTGATTGGTTTTTTCCATATTTGATGATGTGATTTGGCTGCTTGTCTCTGAGACCAACAAGTATATCGCACGTAAAAATAAGCTAGGTGATGTGACTGTAGAAGAAATGAAGTGCTTTATTGGCATACTACTTTTAAGTGTTTACCTGAATCCAGCCCGGCGGCAAATGTATTGGGAAAACTCAAGTGATACTAATAATGCTCTAGTGACTTCTGCAATGTCACGAGATCGTTTTGATTTCATATTTCGACATTTGCACCTAAATGATGTTGAAAATCTGGACAAACAAGATAAATTCACAAAAGTACGACCTTTGATAAGTTTATTGAATGAAAAGTTCAAACTGTTTGCCCCTCATGTTGAAAACCATAGCATTGATGAAGCCATGGTGCCCCATTACAGACGGAATGGCTGCAAACAATTTATAAGGAATAAGCCTATAAGATACGGCTATAAATTTTGGGTTGTTGCAACAGACAATGGGTTTGTCATTTGGTTTGAACCATACCAGGGGGCTCCAACACCAGTAAAAGAGGAATATCTAGAATATGGTCTGGGAGGAAGTGTCATACTACAGTACCTACTCTGATGTTTTGAGGTCTACTGAGTTCTCAGATGCTGCTTACCACTTCTTCTTTGATAATTTCTTTACCAGTGTTCCACTGTTACTTGAGCTAGGTAAGCGAAAAATTAGGGCTACCGCCACCATTCGGGACAACAGGACATCAAACTGCCCTGTAGAGGATACAGCAGTCATAAAGAAAAAACAAAGAGGTTCTTTTGATTACCAAACAACTGAAGGGCAAGTCATCATTTGTAAGTGGAATGACAACAGTGTTGTCAGTGTGGCATCGAACGCTGTTTCTGTGCACCCGGTGCAAAGTGTTACTAGATATTCCAGACAAGACAAAAAGAAAATCCAAGTTTCTCAACCTAAAATAGTGTCCACATACAACAAGCACATGGGGGGAGTTGATCATGCCGATCAAAACATTTCTTTGTATCGTATAGCCGTGCGGGGGAAAAAATGGTATTTCCCGGTAATAATGCACTGTATTGACATGGTGGAGCAGAATGCATGGCTCCTCCATATGCTAAATGGTGGAAAATTGGATCATTTGGCATTCAGGCGACAAATTGTTACTGCACTGTTAGAGACAAATAAGCGTACTACAGAATGAGGACCAAGCAAACCATCTCGACTAGAACACATTGATTCTAGATATGACAGGCTAGATCATCTGGTTATCCCACAAGACAGTCAAACAAGGTGCCGACAGTGTCATCAGAAGATCACAACACGCTGCATGAAATGTGATGTTGGTTTTCATGTTCAGTGTTTTTTAGCATATCACACAAAGGAATAGGTATTTTTATCTTTTCTGTACTTTTTTCATTTATGTGTTATACTTCTGATTATTTAAAAAAAATTGATTATATGTCACTCTGAATAGACTAAATCATATTAAGCAATGTATAAGTTAAAACTGTAGATAAATAAAGAGTAGATTTGCAAGTATGTTGTAATTCTGCATCTTAGCTTATCGTCCTACATGTAGGAACCACTATTTATCCTTATGTTCCTGTGTAAAGCCTACCGTCCTATATATAGGACACCATTTTTTTCAAAAACTAGCTTAAGAATGAAAAAAAAATTGTTAAAACCCTTCACATAGGACCCTTTTGAGAACATTTTAAAGAGTTAAAACAAAATTCCCCAAAAAAAAAGTTTCAGGCTTATCTGGGTTAATTGATTTAGTTTTAAATGAATTTATTAAAATTATTGTTAAAAATTCGAGTCTAATACGACCATGAAGAATTGTATACTAAATACATTAGTCGACTGTAATTAACTAGTGTAATTAATCATTTTGAAAATTATGCCACATCATTGACATGTATGATGGATTAGCATATGTGCGTACTTAAAAAAAGACAAATTTTATTATCATTACTTTTAAAGAAATTCAGACCATAGGAGATGTTTGCGCCGCCTCCCTAAATTTCGCATCAACCGGTTTCCACTGTATGCTGCACGGATTTTTGAAATGAATATTTTGAGACAAATATAAAGAGTGACGCTTTAGTTGCTAAAATTCCTCGTGAAACGTTTCTCAGATTGCGACGGCTCTTCAATTGAAAGCGACCGATAAGGCGTCGTCAGTGGAATGCTCACGCTATTCTGAGACAAGTTTCTTCGTTTGGCCACGGGCAGGAGAGAATTCCTGAGGAAGAGGAGTCTCAGAAGACCCCGAGGCATACGATGACCCGTGTCTGCGTTCCCGTCGCCCTCTCGCCCGTGCTCCACCTGCTCTCCAATCCCTTCCATCACCTGGAGCACCGCCGGAAGCACCATCGAAGTCACTCCTTCGCCTTGTCCTCCGCCACGCAAAGTTCCCGCTCGCGTTGCCTGGAGATGGATAATACCGCGGTGGTGAGAAAAAGTTTAATAACTTGATACAGCATTGGAACTAATACTCGTATAGTATACGGCGCTTGGAGCATTCTGCATTGTCCCAAGAAGGCTCTGAAAATCGCCGTTTCCGTCATATCATTCAGGCGAGGCCATTCCGTCGTTCGATGAGCCACGGAAAATGCAATAAGAACAATATAATGGCCTACTTCCAACCAATTTAGACCTTCGGACAATAAAGCGCTAACAACCGTTTTGATGTTCGGTACACGGACACGCGCATTTTTAAGCGATGCAATTGACATAGCAATGAGCATAAAATTGCGTCGCACCGTATTCTATTCGTGGTCCCTAAAGGACAAATACATTTTCTTAAAACGTTGAGTGGGAAACTTTAAGAGCATATAAAAGTATAAATAAACACGTCACATAGTAAAACGAATTCGGCAGAAATATTATAAAGCAGTTGTTAGAGTCGCACGCACCGTTCAGATCAGCCGAGACGGTTGGAATCGAGTTAATAGTCCGCGCCTCTAAATGTATAATCAACTGCGACCCCTTATTGAAGAGAAACAACGTAATCTGAACCGACCGTATTGTGAACCGACACATTCATCTGATATTACGGTCGTTCACGAGTGCACGAGACTGTTAGTAATGGCAGCTTAAAATGTGTTGAAATTTTTGAGCAGGTGCTTCTATCTCCAACACAATTTCAAAAATTAACAAGTTAGGAAAGTGTACAACGTATCACAAATGGGCGCGTTTCGTTCAATGGAGTATTAGAAAGAAATTATATACCTGTACGTAAGGGAAATAGCGTTTTAAAGTCCTTTTCTTCATCATAAATAATCCATTTTCTTCCTATTTAAAAATATTGCATGCACACGTAAGTAAATTAAATGGTTGTTTGTGAGATTGTTTATGTTAGCAACAATGAAGAAGTAACCATGCAAGAAATTTTGTTCAACTCGATTTAAGACGTTTTTGTTTGATTTTCTCGATAACGGCTACTCCTACAATAAAAATGTATAGGAAAGGAAATACTCTTCTTTACTAATTCTACAACTTTTATTTGAAAAATATTTTGATTTGAGCAATATTTTACGAGATATGACGAAAACTTAATTTTTTGTCACTAGTAAAGTGGTACCCCTGATTGGCGTACGTGATTCATTTTTGCGATTTTGTTATTATATTTGATTGAAAGTCCTTAATATCAAATGTCAAGAAAATCCGTTCTGTAGAAGCCGAGAACGAACATGCGGACGGACAGACGATAATAGGCGCTCACGCTGCAGCGCGCTGTAAGGAAAACGCGCCTAAAAATAAAAATTTCCATATGTTGTTCCGTTTTCTTGCCGCTCTTGAAAACCTTTCTCGAAAATCAGAAATACAGTGGATAAATGTGATTTTTAAGAATAAAAATCGATTACATTCTACAGAATTTTATGTGCTCATGCTTAAATGAAATTCATTTAGTAAGAAAACGGAAATTCTCAGAGAAGATTAAAAAGAGAAAAGCCTTTCTTCGACGTGGATGCATAGAATAGACCAGTGTTTCCCAACCTGGGTGCCGTGAAGTGTTCTGAGGGGTGGCGCAAAAATATATTGTTTTCCCATTTTTAGCCTCATTTTGCATCGTCGGCTTTCATAAATGCAAACCAGAGTTGTCGACCTTCATTTCGTCGCAAAGGCACTTCGAAATGAAAGGAGATATGGAGATTGGGGTTAGGGGTTCAACTTCACCACGATTATTACTGACGGTGGATAGGGAGGGGTGCCGCCAAATTCTGAAAAGTCACTTAAGGGTGCCGCGACTCTAAAAAGGTTGGGAAACACTGGAATAGACAAATACCTGCGAGTGCACCGCGGAGACGGCCTGCAACAGGAACAGCGTCGTCACTCCCTTCCGCCACCGCTCTGCCGCCAGCCACATCGAATCTGCCTTCCTCCACGACGCGAGTGCTGATCGCTGGAAAGAACACCGAGTGATTTTCGACGAATATCAAGACAAGCAACACACGGCACTGCAAAAAGTAATAATACACTACTCCCCCGGTATACGCGGAGGCACCGCGGATACTGGGCATAATATTTATATCGTAATAAGAAGATAAGACCTTTATATGGCTAAAGTTGCCACCTTTGCACTTGCTCTAACTCCATCTGCGTCCCGTATCAAGATATACACTACTCCGATTTGTTTATGGATAAAAAAAGTGGGAGACATGATTTCAATTATGTTAGTTTTGAATTTTTTGTCAAAAGTTGCTACATTCCACATAGAGAATAGTTACATCCAGGGCCTCGCCAACCCGGGGTGCAAGGGGTGCACGGCACCCGGGCGCCAACTAGTCGGGGGCGCCTTTCCATCAAGATTTTGTTTTTGTCGTGCATTTAAAAGTTTGCCCCTTCTTCGAAATGCTTTTAAGATAAAGCTGAGCAATTCGCTCGATTGCCAATTTAAAGTTAATATTAAACAAGCGTAGCAAAGTTTAACTGTAAACATTATCGTTAAATTATTTTTAAATATGAATAAGAACAGATATCTTCGCTAACATTTATGTAGGCGACAGTGGTGGTATTTTTTAAGGATTGACTATTAGTCACTTTGGAGGAGGGTAAGGGAGCGCTACAGAATTATTTTGCACCCGGGCGCCAAACACCCTTGGCGCGGCCCTGGTTACATCCTTTCTCTCTCTCTCTCTCTCTCTCAATGAGGCATAATCAAACAACACTTCCGTAAATAACTGTTATTGACAGGCTGGGAAAGAATACTTGGATTTGTTACCATGTAAAATAGACACCTCCAGAGTTTGGTAATCTCTTCCTGGAAAAAGTTATATGCGCTAAAACGGTAAGCGGCGGCGTACATCGCTTGGAAGAAAAATAACAAATGTCATAAAAGCCTAGCATAGCAGCGGAACTATTACGATAGCCTCACGTTTCCGCAAACATTGAGGATATATGCGAGGCTAAGATTGCTTACAATGAGCAATAAGGTGCATAAAACGACTCGTGGATGCGTGAATCCGCGGGTACGGACTTAGTGAATACCGGAGGAGATCTGTATTTGCAAATAAATATGCACTCTTATTTTTAATCCGAGACTCGGGGAGCTCGTTTGACAAATTATCTTTAGGAACGACCTTTTTACGCCCAAAAACGATGAGATCAATGGCACCGATTTAAGGAATGGAGTTCGTAAATATCGTAGAGTGTGAGTGAGTCGTCTTTTGATTCTCTCGCAATCCAATATTCCGCTGCTCGTAAAGTTTTCTTAAAATTTGCGATCACTAGCAGAATAACGTCCAGGAAAAAATTTGATCCGTTGAAACGACTCTACGAAACACAGGAGAAAGTAAATGTTTTCGGAAAATGGTCACAAAATAGACAGCACAGCGTAACAAAAGCAAATGAATTAAAAGCTTCGATAAGTAACTAAATATCGTTGGAAATAAGTAAAAATTCATTACAAGCAGCGAACGGTGCCGCATTAGAACATGCACCAAAACGACCGTTTTCCCATCAGACTTGCAGAGTTCAGCGTAGCGTAATTACCAAATCTCTCTCTCTGCTTCCACGCGTGTTCTCTGAAAATAGAGCGACTCCGTGTGCTTTCTTCAAAGGGACGTCTCTCCTTAATGCGCTTTCCTGATGTTGTATTCGCTCCGAGGATAGTGGATAAGTCCATCGGGGTCCCAGGAAGGCACGTGCTCGATAGCGCACTCGGTGGGAGGTGGCGTGACAGATACCAATGGCACGTAGGCGCCCTCGACAATTCGCCCCTATCCTTTAATTCGGGCACTTCCTTGTCCCCTACCTCAGTGGTTCTCAACCTTTAGCAGTCCGGGGATCACCTAGAGGTATTCATTAACTTAGGAAGGACACTAGAACAAACCTTTCAGGAAAACATCATAGTACACTTGTCAGTACAAAAACAATCTAGGAAAAAAATGAATGAATGAATTCAAAATATCGAAATGAAATTAAAGACTATCTTACACATATTATATATTGGTTATTTAATTAAAAAAATTAAATCCGTCCAAAACGATTAAGGATGAAAAGCTTGCGCAGCACCTACCCCAATGGTTACGGAGCACTACGGTTGAGGAACGCTGCTCTACCTCCACCCCCTCTCTCTCTCTCTTCCCTCCCCCTCTCCCCCCTCCGCTGCCGTGAAGAACACTCGAAAGATCTCGATGAGGACGGAATGCGGTGCGATTTGAATGGCCGATGACTTTTATCCCTTCGCATCCGTCCCTTCCGATCCCAGCCACCGAGTCATTTCGTTCGATTCTCCTGTTCGAATCCTTATGGAGTCGTTGGTTGAATTCGAACAAACTCCCAAGATGAAGCGCCTTTGGAGAAGTTTTAGTTAAGTGCCTTTCAAAGAAAAATAGTGCAGTATAATAATTTCACATCTTCCTGATAAAGAATCATTTCCTTCTCATCAAAATATGTTTAATATTTGAATATCAAATAAATATTTAGTTAAACGAAAATATATTTTAACGTATCTTTCATTTAAAAAAATAGCTTTAAAATGGTTTTCCCGTTAACCTTATAGATAATTTAGTGAAGAAACAAACATAAACTAAACGTTCACAGTTCTACAAACATAGAAATTCCCGATATTTTAAAAAGAGAAAAATGCTTAAAACTACCTTTATTTCCACAATATACACGGAGCCGTAAAAAGATTTCCCGAGATTCTGGTTTTAAAATTGCCTTTTCGTCCAAAAATCATCTCCGTCATTTGATCCGATTCACGAAAAATCCGGCATTTACAAAACCAAATGGGATAATTGTGACAAAATTTATATTGGTCAAACCATTAGAAAAATCATTATACTACGTTCAAAGAACATATATCGTACTATTAAAATGGAAATTTTGTAAGATCCTGCGTAGCAACTCATATCCTTCAAACCCAATACTTCTCTAAAAAAAACCAACTATTGAAACCTTTTTCCGATCAAGACACAGGTCCTATAGTAAACATTACTTTGCGTTTCCCTTTCGAGTAACGGTCATTCCAACGGACTTCCTAACTTCCTCATCAATATATTGTAACTATTTCTTCCACCCTCCCTTCTTTACCTTTCTTTCCCCTCTCACTTCACTCTTTGTATATATATACATTCTCCAAACCCGTGTTTCTTCATCGTATTTTTTTGATCGACCCATTGAGGATGGAATCTTTGATACCGAAATGAGTACATAGGCAGTTGTTAAAAAAAGGAAGTACAGGTGTGCATGGGCGCCCGCAGAAAATTTTTCAGGGGGGCAAAATGCTCACCCATTAACATTGGTTGCTCACCTCCTAGGGTCTACTTCCACAAATACAACAAAAAAACACGTTTTTAAATTGATTTTATAAGCAGGGCCTGCTTTTCGTTTTAGGGGAGTAGTATTGCAGACCGCAGATAAAATGTTGGTTTCTAAAATTCTCCGTAAAGTGTTAAATCTAATGTTATTAGCAACGCGAGTTAGTTCCCGCGATAAATATCGAAAGATTCTAAATTACTCAGCTATGTAGGTTATTCCGTTATAGATAAAACTAGATTGCTTACATTGGATCAGAACTATTCGTTTTCGTTTATGTTCGAAATACTCGTTTAATTGTTATTCGCAGTCGCACAGGAAAAGTAAAACTCCCACCACCCCTGGCTGCGCGCCTGCTTACAGTACTGACCTGCTAAAGTTTTAAAGATTGATATCTCTGCTACTTTATATACCAACATAGGGCACTTAGAATAATGCTGGAGAGCAAATAATTACTTTAAAGTGTTCCGTCTTTTCTTCTTTGTTTTGCGAATGGGTTTCCGGGTAGCCTCTCATCAAGTGCTCGGATTACTTGTTCCTTTACTATTGATTATACAGAATCTAAATGTCAACAAAAATGTCGGGAAAATTACATCCAGTCATCTGCATTCCTTATATTTCTTACAATCAACATTCGGAAATACAGTTTCAACATAAGAGGTATGGGAGTGTTATTGCACTCAAAACATTTACTTGCAGCCACACTTGAGCAGATTTTCACCCAGCCACAAATAAAACAAATATTTTTAGATAGCGCGGGGTCTGGTGCAGTCTCACCGTTGGCACCGCGATATGTCAGCTCTGCCTGTTCCAGCGTAAACTTTAAAATGCCATATGTAAACTTTTTTGGGAAATGTAAGGGGGGGGGGGGGACAAGTGCCCCCTCTTGCCCCTTACTGCAGTCGCCCATGCAGGTGTGTGGTTTTTGGCTTGTGTGTTTTTGTGCGTGTTGAGGAAAAAAGGGTCCCTGGAGATGGAGTAATTCTCCGTAAACCCGGAGTGTGTGAGATTGCGTGAGTGTTTGGCCCCCGGCGTGGAGTAAATTCCCTTAAATGTATGTATTTTTATGGTTATTAGGAGGTTTCTCCATTCGATATATTTTAACGTCTATTAGGAGAGAGACGTTAAGCACGTTTTTTTCGAACGCCATCCAACGATAAATTCCGCATTTGCCACTTCATAGTTAGGGCACTGAATATAAATATGAATTACAGGATCAAATTTTAACTTTAATTGAGCGCAAATTGAACGACAATTGCCAACTACGATTCTTACGAGACCTTTGCCCTGAAATTCATCTCTTTTAATGTTAATTAACTCAAATATACATTTATTTGGAGTATATAGTTCCTTTTGTCGATATGCAATTGATATTGAGTTGAGAAACGCTCGATCGTGACCAATTCCATAGAGGAAATTATATCAGAATCTTTAGACTCGATTCGAAGTATTTTCTAAAAATTTCGCCATTGGTTCCGATTCGGATTTTAGGGCGACGGATGGTGCAGTTGCGGAATAAAGACCCTGCGAATGTAATGCTTGCGCCTTATAAAATAAATTTCAGTAAAAACATTTACAAAACAACTTTTTCTTTAAATTGATGTAATGGATGATCCGAAGATCCTTATGCGACTGGCAATGGGAAATGTAGAAACATGAAAAAATCTGCTATGAGCGGGAATCGAACCCTGGTCTTCCACTTGCGAACATAAGAATAAGAAAATATTCCCGTTCTGAATCAGGAATTTGTCTGCTATGGCAGTGCTCTCCAACCGGTGTGCCGCTAGGAAGGCTGTAGTGTGCCGCACAGTCTGAGGATATTTAATTTTCACAAAAGCGTTTAGAACAAACAAATTCGCATAAATTTATCAATCAAGGAATTTATCATGACTCCGCTAGAGGAATTGATAGACCTTAGCAACGATCATACAACCTCAAATTAGTATTAATACCTTTAGATGTATATATTTTGGCTAAAAGCTAAAGGTGTGAATATCCTTCAATATCTGAATATGCCATCGCTTAGACGATCCAAATTCAACAACGTATTTATGCGAATTTAATTTTTTGTCTACGGCTCATATTAAAAATACTAAAAGGGCATGTTTAAAGAACCTAGATGAAGAAGTTCTTGTAGGTCTTTCTATTATTGAGCCTTTGTATCAAAAAGGAAAGACTAAATTTTCCGTCGAAGAGCGTAACATTTTTACACGTTGAATTATGTATGTACTTAATTTACAATAAAATTATACAATTATTTGAATATTACTTTACCAATCATATCAATCTAATATAATTGCATCTTTTACTGGTTTTATGCTAGTTTTTCTTTAAAAATGTGTATTTACATAGTGAAATAATTAGGGTTGGTTTGGTGTTCCGCGATGTTTTTAAGCATGCACGAAGGTGTGCCGTGGAGCAAAAAAGGTTGGGGAGCACTGTGCTACGGTAGTTCATTGGTAGAATATATGCCCGGCAAGTCGAAGACCCTCGTTATATTCCCGGTCATTTAGATTTTTTCACCTGTTTCCACATTCCCAAACCTTTTCTTCCCCAGTTAAAAACGAAAAATGTTTGAAATAAATTTTTAACCAAAGAAAAATGTCTGCACTAAAAGTTGATTAGCGATTGTAAAGTAGTTTACACGTATTTAGTGAAGGGTTGATGCGAAGTCCTAATATCAAAACTTTAAGATACTTTACAATCGCTAACCAACTTAGATAATTCCCGCGATTTGATGTTTTACGGCCGGTAGGTGTTCCAACGATCAGCCTTTTTCGTTCTCTAAATCGCTAAAACGGATACTCTGATAGCTAATCACGCGGGTGGGGCGACTCCGGCCCGCGATAGGGGCGAGGCGCCCTCTTCCCGTCCCAAATATCTCAAACGTGATTGTGTGAGTTTGGACGTGAGTCGCAAACCAAAAACGCTCTATCGCTCTAAGTTTCCATTCTCCTGCCGATTTGAACAACGCATTCTCTTTTTAGCGAGTTTTATTATAAATAACTATATATATACGCGCTTATGTTTTAGCTCTGTCTGTCCGACTGTGCTATCGATTAAATTAATATAGCAAGTAAACGGCAAGAGATAGGAGACTGAGATTTGCACTGTGATCTATGATACCATTTATTACTTTATCAAAGAATATTCTTAAATAAATCGGTGGGTGGCAGGAGATGCCTTAAAAATTTTCTAATTAACATTTTTAAGCAAATGGTTATAGAAAGAAAGTTAAAAATTCTTAGTTAATTATTCAATAAATTACTTTACGTCATATAATTATATTACAAAGTTTATAAAGAGCATTAAGTTTATAAATCTAAATAAACCTCAATAAATAAAATGCGCTTTTACATATTGCATCAGCAAATGAAGCTCCCATTTTATTTACGCCATCGATATTTAAAACGGGATTTGAACTGTGACGGGACCAGGGCATCGGATTCTCAAAAATCCCATTCGTTGTGATGTTTTATAAATTACTTTCTCCAAAATCTGCTTTCCTTTTTTCGGATCGCCCTCTTCTATCAAAAACTATAAGCAATTAGAACATCTATACTTACTATTTATGTTTTATTCAGCAATTTTATTTTCGCAATGGCGACCTTACGAAAACCGATGCTAAGACCGAAGGACTTTATTTCGACACGAAAAGACAGAAGTGAAATTAAAAGTCAATCTGCTGCGGTCGTTTTGCTTGGAGACAGCTGAAAAAGAACGCTCTCTTTGGATTTTATTAAAATTTTTCTTATTTATAAAAAACGCATAAGAAATGCATACTTCAAACAAATACCGTTATATGCAGTAAAAGCTGCCATATCTGTGACGAGAAAGATCACGCGAGTTTCGCGCTGTACAATCTAACAGAGAAATTTTTATCAAATCAAATAATAACGAACCATTTCAGTAAACTGTGAAGCTTATGGTAAATGTGGAAACAGGTGAAAAAAATCTGCTATGACCGGAATCCGGGCGGATATTCTACCACTGAACTACCGACTAAGTATACAATTTTATAAATTGTGTCATATTGCTTGGAATAATAGTTGAGACGTTTTCCCGTTGCGTTTCTCAACGGAGTCTTTAACGCGACACTTTAATTAGGTACAGACGCCTTTTGCAACCGTCTCTTTGAAGTACAGACGCTTCATGGACTACTATTAGTCTGATTTCTAAATATCTAATTTACTGACATGGGTGAATGTATCAGGAGCAAATGCACCAGCCAGTGTAACTCTCAAGGTCTACGGAACGCTAAAACTATTCTACCATGATAAGGTTGTAGTTCAAAGAAATTTGGAAGCGCACTATTTTCCATTAAGATTGTAGACATCTATTCTAAGCATCCGCTGATATAAGATCAAAGTTAAACGACTACTTCTGATCAACGTTAAGGTAACTAATAATGATCAAACTAAAGGCATTGAAAATTTGATATACAGGTATACTCCGATTTACGTCGTCCCGTTTCTCAAGCACAAAACATAGGGTATACGCCGATAACGTTTCTTCAGAAAGTTGGTATAAACTTAGCATCGGAAAACCTGGTCTTCGTAATTCTGCAATTCGCAACCAAACGCATAAGGCTGGCCCGCAGATAAATGGCGCCTGAGGCGAGCGAAAGAATTGCCGCCCCTAAAAATAGTAAGAAAGGGATAAAAGTGAAAAATGCCGTCCTAGAAAAATTCTGCCTGAAGCCGCCGCCTCTCCGGCTCACTCCTGGCGCCGGCCGTGAAAACGAATGAAGAATGGAATAGCATCTGGAGTTGGTGGCATCACAGCAGTAATATTCAAGGCAACGGGTAAGATTTTTACGTCTTGCTTAAGGAAGTGGGATAAACCAGAGTCGTAGAACCACGCAAGCATCATCATTTCACACAAGAATGGTTCCAAAGAATATTTGAATAACCACAGACCTACTACCAGCAGTCTACAAAATATTCACCAAAACACTATGAGCCTTCAAAACCATCTTGTTTCCGCTCAACCCAAAGAATAAGCAGGATTTCGCAGTGGGTATAATACGATGGACCACATTCAAGTCGTGAGAGAGGTAATCAGTCGGACTAACGACTACGAATTGCCTCTATGCGTTTCATCGACTGCGAGAAAGCATTCGACTCTATCCGAACTTCGTCGGTGTTACGTGCACTGAAGAAACAAGGAGTAGAATATCTACGAAAACGCGACATTGTCTCACCAGCTGCATGAAGAAACAATGACCGAAAAGGGTGTAAGGCAAGGTGATACCATGTGAGTTAGTGAAGATCGCATGGAGAGCGTTAGGACAGAATACAAGCATCTTTACATTATATATCCCAGTCTATCTAAATTGTATGACAAGTGTATTCTTCCAGTTCTGACCTACGGATGTGAAACATGGACCATGAATGCCAAAAAAGTCTATCCCATATAAACGACGGGAAAGAGAATGGAGAGATATATGCCAGAGATAACCAGAAGAGACCGCAGAAGGAACGACTGAATAAGTAGGAAGATGGTGTCTGTGACCTGATTAGAGGAGTGAAGGCGCTAAAGTGGCAGTGGGCAGGATATACTGCTAGAAGAAATGATCAGCGTTGGACGTCCAATGTCATCGAATGGATTCCAAGAAACATCAAGAGACCGAAAGACAGATGGGACAGAGTGCTTGTTAAGTTCTTGGAGCCAACTTGGAAGAGGGAGGCAGTTGACAGGGAAAACTGGAGGTGGTTGGGGGAGGCCTTCATCCGTCAGTGGATTGAAAAAGGCTGACGATGATGATATTTTAAAACATTAATGCCAAGAGCGAAATATGTCTTAGAGCAGTGGTTCTCAAACGTAGGGTCGCGACCTCCATTGGGGGTTGCAAGGCAATTTGGGGGGGGGGGGGGAGATCGCGAGCGGTCTTCGCTATGCCAACTGATTTTTTCCTCATTCTATCAATCCTTCAATGTTAATTTATAGGTTATATGTCAAATTTTTTGTTTGACTGAGCGTTGGGATCTTCAAAATAAGGCATTTGTTAATTTTAATATATTTATATTTAATATAAGAAATATAATTTAATAATAAAATTTTAATTAATACGGCGTCTTATACTAGCTTTGTTCATTTTCTTAGTCCTCATATTTATTGTAATTCATGGTGATATGTGAATTTTTGATGAACTAATTTCTTTTTGGAAAATGTGGAAACAAGTGAGAAAATCTGCTATGACCGGGAATCTAACCCGGGTCTTCCATTTTCCGGGTGGACATTCTACCACCGTACTGCCGTAGCAGACTAATTCTAATGTAGTTATCTGTGTGCAACAACAAGAAAATTTATAATTTAGTGAATAATTGAATCAACGTATGCCATACGTCTTCTTTAAAGAGATTCATGATCATATTTAATGGAGGTTTTCCTTAAGATATTTTCTTGAGCCCAATATTTTTAATACTCTTCAGTGCACTTTATAAAAAAGTATAAATGAAAAAAGTTTTTTATATACTTTTTTTACCTCTCGAAAAGTCACGGGGGGTCGCGGCTACCGAACATCCGCACGGAGGAGGTCGCATGGTAGATCTGTCTGAGAACCACTGTCTTAGAGCTTTGGAATTTTGAATAAACGAAAACCTAACATGGGAGAATGAGAGGGACGCCGGGTAAGTAAAGTTACCTAACTAATAACAAATAACGGAAAATCGATTACTATCGTATGTGCACGAGTTCATGTAACTATTGTACCTTTGCATCGCCAACGAAAATTGAAATATAATTCTTTGAACTTTTGGATGACGCTTCTCTTATTTGGGGTAATACTATAGGCAAAAAATCTACAAAAAATAACATTCAAAAGGAAACAAATGGAAAAATTAATAAAATTAAAAATATATTTGAACCTCAGGTTTGAACGGTTTATTTCACTTAATGTTGAGTTTGTCAATATTTTAGCCAGTTCCGCTGCAAATTATTGTGCTTTTCGTAGGCTAACAAAAACCACATAAAGATCCACGTTATGAAATTGGCAGTCGAGCGTGTAACAAGAAAAAATTGATCCTCCGTCAATTATTTGTATAGCTAGAAAGCTGATCTTAAGGAAACGTTATTTATTTTATGTTAATACTCGCGCAATTATCCCGTTATGTGGGCAAGATCTAACTTAATATTTCAGTACTACTTGAAGCATGGCGTTATTGTCTCTTTTGTATCGACAATTAAGCACTCAACTTACTCCTCAACAAAACATCTAGACCTCTTTTTTTTAAATCCTACTATGTTTACGTCGACAGCGATAATACATAGTTATTACACCTCGAAAAATGAAACGTGGAGGTTTTTTAGTCGCGAGCTCTGATCAGTTCCTAAATTGAATATAAAGCGATATGTAACATCGGTTCTCCACTAAATGTTGGTTTCCGAAATATTCTTCATTTCTTGAAAGGCATAGTCACATAGAATCCGAAATCGTTTCCATCATCATGTATGCATGAATATATATATGTGAAGTATATGAGGCAATATCGCTTTCGTAGATGCAACCGAAATAGAGTTCGAGATTCGATCGATCGATCGGATATTCTCCAGCGATGTCGAAGAAATAATAAGAGCGCCAACTTATATTGGTAGAATGGACCATCCTCGTAAAATAAGAGAGATAGCCTGTAGGACTGAGAGGTATAAAGGCTCATTTTTCCCTAGAACGATAGCTGAGCAGAACAGAAGTTACGAAAAGAAATTAGCCGACGTAGAGTGGTACTATTCATTATTATGCGCTTTCTCTTGGTGCTATTGCACCCCCTGCCACACCATTGCGGTGGCTTGCAGGGTGAACTGTAGATATATATATATATATATATATATATATATATATATATATATATATATATATATATATATATATATATATATATATAGATCGGAATACCGCCTTAATCCGATTTTCGGCACAGGTCTTTGCTAATTCATTCGCTTTTAAAAGAGTTATTCTGTAGAATTTAACTTGAGATCCGTTTCTTTTCACAAAGAAATATTTATCCACGCAGATGGGCGCGAAGAAATTTCCCTCGTCCGGAAATTCCGGGCGCCTAAAAAGCGATTTGCGCGAACTCTCCCCAAATGCGAAACGGTTCGTCCCGGGAGAGAGAGATAGTGGTAGAGGTAGAGAGAGAGAGAGAGAGGGGGTAGAGAGAGAGCGAAAGTGCTCGCCCATGACGCAATCGACGCTTTTTTATCGGCCGATCTCTGCAACGAAACCGAAAGCAGAGACAAGACGCCCACTTTCCTTTTCGGGTCGTGTTCCTCCTCGCGACCCCGCCACAGCCGGAGACACGCCGCCGTACGCCAAAGATCGCTTTGCGGCTCTCGCCCCGATGGAACCGCGCCTCTCTCCTCCTTCACGGAGCGCGCGCGCACATACACACGCGCTCGCTTCTTCCCCTCAACTCCCTCTACCACCCCTTTCTCCCTTCCCTCTCTCCCCGTGACCTCCGACAGCCTCTGCGAGCGCACGCGCAGAGTGCGAGAGGCGTCCGAAGAGAGAGCGTCTGCAGCCCACGAGGAAGGAAGGGGTGCGGGAAAGAGAGAGAGAGAGAGAGAGAAAGAGAAGAGAGAAAGATAGGAGAGTCGCGCGGAGGAGGCGGAGGCTCCTCGCCGCCTAAGGGGGCGGCCGGCCGATCCAGACGGGGGCGAAACGGCGGCTGCCGGTGCCGTCGGGGGCCGAGGAGGAGGCGAAGGCGGCCCCCAGGCGCCAAAGCATGACCACCGCCGTCGAGGAGCAGCAGAAGATGCGTGAGTGCACCTCTCCCCCCTCCCCTTCCATCCTCCCCTCCCCCCCCAGTGTCCCTCCGTGCGACAGATGGTTTTCCCCTTGGATGTACTTCGGAGGGAATGAGCCTCTCCGTGAACGGGAGTGATTCTAAGAGCGAAACGTGAATCGCGGCGAAGATTTTCCCGCTGTGGCGGTCGAGAGAGAGAGAGAGAGAAGCGATGTAGGCCGGCGAGAGGTAAACAAAAAGTGCGCGATCGCGCCTCCGCACTCGCCGCCGCCTCCTCCCCACGGGGAGGGGAGGCCGACGGGAAAGAGGAGGAGGGCACTTCCCAAGGTGACCCCGTTTCCACGTTCTAGTGACCCCGGCGTCCGTTCTCCCCTTCCTCTCCGACCGTCGTCGTTCTTCGCTTCCTCTCTCTCTCTGTCCCCCGCAAGGATACTTATCGATCCGCGGGGGACTTGCTATCCTCCCACCACGCTACTCCTTTTTCTTCCTTCCTCCCTTCGTCCTCCTCCCTTTCCTCCGTCTCCCTGTATCCCTATGCTCTTCCAGCTCGTCTCCCTCTGCCGCCCCATTTATTTTTCCGGACCTTTAATTCCCCGCGAGGCCCCCGGCTCGCGAAGAGGGGGGCGTTCCCAGATGCGCTTCCCCGTACTCGCCCCTTTTTAACGTGGCAACGGCGGAATTCCCGAGTCGACCGCGGGAGCATAGAGTGAGAGGTTCGATCGGGATGCGTCCCCCCTCCCCCTTCCCTCTTACTCGTTACCCTCCCTCTCCCTTTCTCCCCCCCCTGATTCCTCCTCCCAACGATCCCTCCCTCCGCCCGACGCCCTCTTCCCCTATTCTCTCGCGCAGTGCACGCTCGCTATCCCTTTCCTTCCTTCCCCCCACTTCCCTCCCCCAACTTCCCTCCCCCCACTTCCCTCCCCCCACTTCCCTCCCCCCACTTCCCTCCCCCCACTTCCTTCCCCCATTCCTCACGTCGCAATGCCCCGCCTCCGGCTCTCGTCATCTCCTAGCGTAATTCCCGCTTCCACACTTCATTCGGTTCCATCGGGACGGCGTGAAGGTTATCCTCCATCCATCCTCCTTCCGCTCTTCCTTCCTCCGGCTGCCCTTCTCTTTTTCCTTCTTCCCCTTCTTCCCTTCTCGAGCGCACGTTCCACCGCAACCTCCGCGTCTTTTCCTCCTCCGGTAGTCTTCCTCGCCACTGTGCTTCCATTTCCTACGCCCGACCGCCGCGGATTTCGCTCTTCGTATTCTCGGTTCGATCGCTCGCTGTCGCCGCCAATCGCGATTTCCAGCGCGCTTTTCCTTTGAAGAGAGCGAGAACAAACGACCTCGCGTCCGTCGATCGGAACGCTGAAAACGAATGCCTCCGTTGGTGTCACCGAAAAGCGATCGCCGCGAGAATATTGTTTGGCCCTCGCGATCCTGTTGGCCTCGTCGCCTCTTTGGAAGGCTTCCTTCGCGCTGCCTCTTTAGAATTTTAAATTTCGACCACCGGATGAACAACGCCGCGAATAGGATTTTATGCGGTCGCATTAACCTCCCGGGTTTTACTCGACCCCCGTCTTTCTTAGAACCTAACACTTTCGTCTATCGGGAGCCATCTCGGGATGGACGCAACTGTGTTGCAAAGATGTTTTGCATCCCTTCGACCGTATTTTCCATTTGCGGTCTTTTATTTATTTTGGCCTTGACTACGCACAGTACCGATATATCCATTACCGACTAAACTGTCTTGAGTTTAGTCGTCTTTGTCGACCCATTTGCTCTGCTCTATTGAGGTCCCAGAATAAAAGGTCCACGTCGGGGAAACGTGTGAAATGCGTGGAATGGGACGAATTATCTTTAACCTTTTGTCTGAGCAATATATTTTACGTAGAAATCGATTGTATTGTTAAACTTTTCGAAATTCCAATAAAGCCTAGCAAATCCTCATTTCGGTGGTATCGTATGCAGCGTACGTATGTCTGCTGTGCGATTCGCTTCAGTCTTCCCATTGTCAAAAGGCTACAGCGAAGCATCTTTGCAAGCAGAAGGTCCGCTCCACTGCATATAAAGACAGGATAAGACTATTATTTAACTTATTTTGCCTACTCGGTTTAAGCAAACTAATCGGGGAATAATTAATAAATTTACCAAATTTCTCGAAAATTTTAAGATTTGCTTAGAACTTCGTTGACACATGGTACATACATAGTTTTTTTCCGGGACGTTTGTGCTATCCGATCGAGATTCTGTATCGCGCCAAAAATGAGTGGGAAAGGCGTGCTCCATAAGTGATTCAAGTGATTCCACCATTTACGCTGGAATGGCACGTGACGACGACCCTCCAGGCAACGAAAGGCCAATGGAAAATCCCCGACCGATTTTTTTTCCGCTGCGGAAATTGCAAAAGAGGCGTTTTGAAGTTGAGAATGAGAGACGGCAGCTGTGCGTAATCTCTCCCAATTTGCCCGAAATGCCTTACGCCAGCGGTTTCCAAACTTTACAAAGCCGCGCCCCTCTTCAACTAAGAAAAATGTCCTTGCGCTCCCTTATATGTCATGTTCAATCAAAGCTCATAAACAATACCAATTGGATCTACAATCGCAATTAATATGTCCACTTTAATAAAAACATGGACGCAAATGATACGCCTTAGCAACTTCGGCGACTGCATATTGTAGGTCTCACGATTGTGACAGTTAAACCGACAGTAAATACATACAATGTGAAGTCTTTTTGCACCCCTTCCCCGACCTGCCCACCCCGCCTCCCCCCTCCCAGGGGGGTGCGCCTCACAGTTTGGAAACCACTGCATTACGCGACGACCTTACAACGCGACATTGGAGACGTGCAGCCGATTGGGCGGAGATGAAGGCGACGGACACTCTTAGAATTTACGGGAATCGCCGAAAATCTTTAACTCACTAGTTCAGTGGTGCCCAACCTATTCTACGTGGCGGGCCACATTGGTGGTTGCGAATCCTTCGGCGGGCCACATTTGAAATTGCCAATTATTCGGCGGGCCGGATTAGAGTTTAAATCGGATGTTACCTATATATTCTAAGGTGCAATTTTAGTGAAAATCAAGTCTAAATGGGATTTTTATGGTAAAAGTTCCAATTTTAAAAGTTTTATTAATATAAAAAATGTAACAAAAATGTATGAATTTGTTTTAAATTTTTCGGATTGCTTTTCCATCATGGCTTGGTAGGCCACATAAAAACCCTTCGCGGGCCGTAGGTTGGGCACTGCTGAACTAGATAATCGAGACTCGGGGTGAAAAATAACAACATAATATAGGGAAAAGGGGCGGCCATTGGGCAGAGCTCTGGATTTTTCCGATTGTGCCTTCGACATTAAGGCCATCCACGAAAAAAAACGCGAATAAAAGTTTAGAAAAATAGGGATAATTCTCATCGAAGTTCAATTTTAAAATAAATTTCGGATTGAGGGTGAACAGTTTGGTACGGAAAGAAAGATTCCTCCTCGTTTTATACAGGTTATAGGGAAATAAGCGTGTTTGGGTCGAATGAGAGATTAAAAGTCGGAGAAAGACATTGCGATAAAAATAAACACCGATCAGAGTCTAAAAGAGTACCTACTCGTGCGATTTGTTCTCGGTTTTAGGCATCTTGAAAGCAAAGCGCACGTAAGAATGGATCCGTCTCTCTCTAGGGCCACGGTCATTAATAAAACGCTTTACCGTTGGACGTATTTCCGATGAAAATGTGTGTTTAAGACTTTCGTAAAAGTAGAATACGAAAGTGACGTTTTAGAGCCGAATCGTAGGAAACAAAATGTATATTCGCCGCTTCAAATGGTTAAATAATCATCTGAGATATTGTTTACAAAAATGTGGAGCAGAATAAAATAAAATTTTCTTGCCGCAAGCGTTTCTTGAAAGGATGCGGTCTTCTGGAAAAACCGGTAAAGTATTTTCCATTCCATATCCGTATCGCATGGATGCATCTGATTTAACGTTTTATTTGTGCGGATTTATTAAAATGCAAGAATAAAATGGCATATACAATTCTTGTTATACAAAAAATCATATCTGACTATTCAAGTCTTAAATATTACGAGCTATCGTCGTTAAATTTGATTCGTAGGAACATTTATAAACACGATGAGGTAATATTGGCATTAGTGGCTATTTCGGGACTTGTAACTTAAAAATTAAAATGTTGTCGAAAGAAACGCGCATAATTTATGCTACGCTTTAATTGCTTCAATTAGTTTTATTGCGTTCAGGTCATCGGCAAACCTTCTTATCAAGGATCTGGTGACTTTATGGGTGTGATATTAAATCACTGTGTCTGTTTGAGGACGCGCAACGCCATTTAGAGAAAGAGAGGCTCCGTGCAAACATGTTACGAGATGTTTAAGAATGGCAGAGCGGCTGCAAAAACAGCCGAGAAGTTGGAAGAAGACGCAGTTTCATTCGGTGGAGAATAAAGAGGTTGCGCAATCGCCCTTGCAAATATACGTGGGAATATACTTATAGGAGCTCTTTTAATTTATATGGCGTATTATTAACTGCTGTTATATTTGTTGCACTTACTCTAGGATTTTTAATTTGTATCTGATGTTAGTTCATAAATTCGCGTTTACTTTACGAACATAATCTTCCTAGAAAAAATGTTTCTCTAATAGCCATAAAAAGCTGGTTTGCGCGACCTTGGGGATGACTAGTATGGAAACAGTTTTAAAATTTGCTTTCAGTTGTAAGAAGAGTCCGATAATAAACATCCTTGTAGAAAGCTTCCATTTTCAGTGGTTTTTGATGGATACATTTCATTCAAGTAAGTGTGTTGTCATATTATATAAAGCAGCGTTATACAGTGCTGATTTAAGCGCGTATAAAAATGCGCTTATAGTTTCACTTTGACGTCTGTCTGTGCACTAGCCAAAATTGAAATTGTAACGAAACCGTAAAACATAGAGAACTGAAACTTGGAGGGTAGATTTCTGTACTGCTGCCATTTGTTTTTCTTAAAATTTGAATTTTTAAAAAGATACAGGTTCGGATGGAGGCCCACTTAAAGTTTTGTTAAAAGGAAATGGATTGTCTACAGCGAATAAATGAGATTAATATGTTAATTTTCCTTTCGTGCGCACAAAGCGCTTTGTGACTGTAAAAGAATAGATAATTTACGATGAGGAAATGAAATTTTACGTAATGATTACATAACAATTAGGTGAGGTATGTTTAAAATAATTTTCTATTGTTTTACTTATATATCCAAAGGTACAAAAGATGGAAAGGTAAATGTTTGCGTGTACATACATTTCCACAGTAATGCTACTTATTCATGAAAAGTTTTAGAAAACTTTACAGGGAGTGAATAAGGAAACGTTCAAAATTATAATACAAAATTGATTGCGCTGAAAACTAAACTAAACAAGGCTCCATTGACCGAATATGTGGCGGTATAACCACATGAAAAATAAAATACGCGATAATTTAACCATGTTGATGGATAAAACTCTGCCTGTTTTATTTTGCGAATACAGGTAGCATCCGCGTAACGTAAGTCTGTGCCGATACGTACGTTGCATTATTATTATATATACTCTAGATTTTTATATGCTTTTACATTTTACACAATTTGAGTGAAATTTTAAATCATAATTTGTGATAAAATACACAAAAATGACAATTTCTCAAACAACTGCCAAACGACCACCAAAATTAAATCCAAAGTTTCCTCTTGAATATCCGGATAATGCCCTTTCAAAATCCTCTGCTAACAGCCCCATTTCCTCCTACCAATAATTTCTATTCTCCACTATAACTCATCAACTTTAGCAAAAAAGTGGAAAATATTTCATACAAGAAATTGTTTTTAAATTAGTATTTACGGTAGAACTTCCATCATCCTTAGTAGGGAGGGTGGTTAGCGTGTCTATCTCCCAGTGCAAGTATCGCGGGTTCGAATCCTGCCGAGGGCATGGTCGTATGTGCAATGCTCGAAATGGAAAATGTTATGAAACGGAACGCTTGTATTGCTAGTGGAATGGAAACTTTTACGAAATGGAAAGCTTGTTATAAGGGTCGGTATTTCTAAATGTCTGACGAAACGGAACGGTACCATCGGCGCGTGTGACGAGCCGGAACCGCGTTCCGGATCATTCCGAGCGATGCGTATGTGCTTGTCATAAAACTATTATAACACATGAAATTGGGGAAACCTGCTTGTGTTACAGAACTTATTAGTATTATTAATTGGGGTTGTGACGGTTGACTTTGCCAGTACAGTAGGTTCCCGGTATTCGTGGATTCGGTAGTCGTTATTTCACTTAATCTTCACCCATGTTATGGAGCAATGTTTCGGTATCCGCGGTTTTTCGTTTCGCTTATTCTTCAGTCGGACTACTTGCCATGGCGGAGTAAGAAGTCGACACGCACGTTACTTGTCCAACAGTGACTACCTCATTAAACTCATTTTACTTTATTTTCTTGCATATTTTGTTTATATTTTACTATTGATAATGAATATACAATGTTGATTGAGGTGCGAACGGTGCGACTGCATCGGGCCCCGCACTTAAAAGAGGCCCCGCTCTCTCGAACAAATATTTTTCTTACTTAAAAAGTACACACATTTAAAAAAATATCGATGTGTTATAGTGAGAGATATTGCTTTAGTTATTATAATTTACTATTAATAATTTTTGACGCACTATTTGCACCGGGCCCCGCGTATTCCTAGACGTCTCTGGTAATTATTTTTTACTTTTTTTATTCGTTTAAACTAGCATAAGGAATTGAATTAACACACCATCTTACCATCTGTATGTTATTACGCATCAGGATCATGTGCTTTGTTTTGGAATTGTGCCGTGAACATCATATTCGAGTTTCTCGCGATTTTTATGCCGCAATATCTGTGTGCGCGTGTATTATTTGTTTGTGCGCATGTAAATTATTTATGTTTGTGTGTTTTCCATTCATATTTATGTAATCTTACGTTATTTTCATTTATATTAAGATTAGGCAATGTTCAGTGTATGTACTGTCCTGAATATTAAACCTTCACGACCGGAACGCCCGTTAACGGACTTGTTTTCTTAGTTTGGATGTCATAGGGTACAGTAGAAACGACTTAAACCTAATCTCCATTATTGCATGAAATCTTATTAGAGAAAACTCCCCATTTTAGTGGCGAATCGGAACGTAATCTCCCCCCCCTTATCATCTTCATATCATCATAGGTAGTCTATCCGTAAACAGGTCAGTGATTATTCATGGTTAAACTCGGTTCTCCATATACTCCTATTTCCCGCAGTTTTCTTCATGTCGTGATAGCTCTCTTTCCCCTTCAAGTCATCCATCAGCTGAAACCTTTTCCTACCTAATTCTCTTTTTCCATCCAGGTTTTCTTCTATCGCTTCTTTAATCTCTTCTCAGGTAATGTCCAATCCAGTTCACCTTCATCTTTCTGATAGTCTGTATAATATTTCGCTACTCTCCTATTCTTCGTAGTACTTCCTCATTTTTCACCCTATCTGTCCATTTTATATTCAGCATTCTTCTCCATGTCCACATTTCGAAGCTTTCCAAGTATTTAATATCATTTTTCCTTAGCGTCCATGTTTTCGCCACATACAAAGCTATACTCCGTACATAGCATTTTATCAACTTCTTGCGGATATCCTCCTTTATATTCCCCGTTAGTAGGAGTTTCTTTTTTCTGAAAGCGGCTTATGCTCTCGTTATTCTAGTCCTGATTTCATCGGTACATTTTGCTTCTCTCGTTATGATGCTTCCAAGGTATTTATAGTGTGAAACTTGTTCTAATGGCTTTCTTCCCATACTTATGTTCAAATTTTCTTCTTTACGTGATATTCGCATGATCTTGGATTTTTCTGTATATATTTCCATACCGTATTTCTTACCTGTTGTTACTAGTATATAATATATTTTATGGGGAAATTTCCCGGTATTCGCGACCATTTTTTGGTACGTAACCCCCGCGAATAACGGGGGCCCAATGTAATGTGGAAGGTCGCCTAATCAGAAAATGCAAACTCATCCAGAAACTTGAGGAAATTTTTAAATTTGGATTTCAGCCGATGACAGAAATCTAACCTCGCATTTAAGTCCTCATCATGTAGCATTTGAAGCACTTGAATCTGAAAGGACGTTCATGCAATTATTCTTTGAGGATTTTGTATACTGTTGATTTTGGGATGTTTAATTCAAGAGATGAACGCTTCAGCGTCTTTTGTGGACTCCTTTCAAATATTTCTTTCAGAACTTCCACAGTCTCCTCGCTGATATGAGGTCTCTCGGATCGTTGCTGGCCGTTTAAAGACCCGGTTTCTATAAACTTTTACATCCATTTGGAAATTAAATTCCTATGAGGTGCATCTTTCTCGTAATCAACGATAAACTTTCTTCTCAATACTGTTACGCTCTTGAATTCTGCTAGGCATAACACGCAATTAACCTTCTCTACTTTCGCCATTGAATTCCTATGAGGTGCATCTTTCTCGTAATCTCAATACTGTTATGCTCTTGAATTCTGCTAGCCGTAACACGCAGTTAACCTTCTCTACTGTCGCCATTTTAATCAGCAAGGGATCTGAATTAAACAGATTATGTTATTGTTTCGTCAACTGTAACCGAACAATCTCTTATTGTTACGAAACTTAACAAAATTTGCTTTATTATTCCATTTAAAGATCGTTTCTATCTTATATACATGCAAAGTTATCAAAGTTAAAATGTATACATGGACTTTATAAACACCCTATATATGTATATATATATATCCCCTCTCACTATTACCTGGCTTCGAAAGACCACGTTAGGATAGCTTCTCAAGGTGAAGTATTGCACAAAAAGCGAAGTGATGCTGTGAGAGACCGAAGTTGCGAGCGCATTCGAATCAAGGGACAGGTAGGTCCTTTGTGGGACCCACCTTAGAACAGGGATCTCGAACTCACATCGGTGCCCTCCAGCAAATCCGCGAGCCTCATTCCATACTTTCGCAGTCCTCACATCCTTTCATATTGTTTGGACATTCACTTCCGCAAGGGCAGAAATCGCCATAACCCTGCGATGAGATCTAAAAAGCCCATTTGTTATAAAATATACTAGATTCGGCGTCGTGGCTTGTGTCCTTCGGACATGTAAGAAAACAGTAGCATCGGGTGGATAATTCTTCTGTATCCCAACTGTTCAGGGCGTTATAAATGGGATTGAGCAATAAATCGCGGATGTTTTAAAAGTGCTGATTTAATGCATTTATTTCATTTATTATATTATTTACAAAGATTTGCGTGAAATATTTGACAAGAAATGCGCTTAAGTTTGGGCCATCTAGAATAAAGTAACTGACATTAAGGCACCACGCGTGTTTGAGATCCCTGCCATAGGACACGAGCACCTTCGATGGTTTTGCACTATAGCCTTGGGCTTTCGGCGGAAATTCTGCTATCTAGATAACCTTCAACCCACCAAGTTGCCCTTAAATGACCGTTTTCGGGCTGTAAAAAGGTTGGGGTTCAGAACCGACCCTGACGATTATCGAAATTGTTTCGCTGCAGGTGTCCGGTAGAAGGGCTTTGGCGGTGCACGCGGTTCGTATCGGCTCGGCGAGCACCTACAGAAGGAAATAATGAGTGGAGTGGGAGGGAGACGGGGGGGGGGGGGGGGGGGGGGGGGGGGGAGAGAAACGAAAGCGTCGATATCACCCTCAAGTTGGTATTTGTCATGAAAAGAAATTCAGAAAAATTGATCGGTCATTCTGAGGCGCATTTCGCTTCCAAATTGGACGCCTATTAGCTTAGCCCTTTCTGTCCGCACCAGTGTAGATCAAGTAAAATATTTCTTTACTTATACAATTTAATCGTTGGAGTATCTATTTTCAAGAAAATTAAACAAGTTAATAGTAATGTACTCGTAACAGAAAATTGATTGCATGGTTTCTTAATTGCCGTCAACAATATTTGCAGCAACTGAAGGAAATAAGATCTGCTAATATTACGAAAATACGCCTCATTTTCTTTGGTGTGAACGCAGGATTTTGTAAGCGGAAGGAAATGAATTATCTAGACATTCTTAAGAGACATAAAAACCAAGTAAGTGAAATATTGAAATATATGCAGTGCTTTATGATATAAGCATATAAAATATTACAGTCTCTGTCATTGTCTTTCCCGCTCCTCCATTGGTTTAACATTCTAAGTATTTCAAAAAAACACATTATTACTCCTATTAATTATTAGTGTCAATCGGATACATCCAGTTTTCCTATAACACGGGTGATGCGCTCTAAAAAAGGCGTGTAATGTGAATCCGTGTTGAATATTGTCTTCCATACCTCTTTAGGCACTTTCCTGCAATATCAAACCTCTCTCTGATGCACATATAGAATACTATTATCTCAGCTTATAAGGAAATCTCGTGTTCCTCCTCAAATGTCAATTTCTCGCTCTGCAATCTGGAATCCCAAATTCCATGCCCGACCAAACCACGCTAGTATAGCATAATCCGCGTTATTTGAGTTTTGGTAATAAAAATTGTTGGAACGATTTTCTGTTATAAGAAATCGTGTTATGTGATGACCAGATGTAATGAATGTGAAATAATTATCCTGTATTTATTTATACTAGCTGAGCCCGCGCAAAATTTGCGCGTTTAATTTTAAATTGATTCATAAAAAAATAATAAGTTTGTAAAATAAGTTGATGTTAATAATTCATATTTTACTCTAGCAGTGAATTTACACAGTATAGGATACTTAGATATTTGACTCCCAATGTGAGGTTTGCGTGTTAGAATCTCACTGAGGGAAAGGCAGTGTGGGCATATTAAAAGAAATGTTATCCGTAGGTAATCAGAAATCTGTATTTTATAAGTTATGGTAGAGAGTAAATTGATGCGGCACAGTAATTAAATTGAAATGATTAGTGATCGGAAGATTCTTACGCGACAGGCATAAACTGTAGTGATGTGAAATGAGGAAACAGAAGAATAGAACTGCTAACACCTCAAAGAAAGCAAATATTGGGAAAAGAAAGATGTGAACTTTCTGTAATTTACAGGAAATGTCATCCACTTATAATCAATCACAAAACATAACTCTTGTAAAATGGACGCCACAAAAAATAATTATTTATCCACTTAAGCCAGGCGAAAGTATTAAAAAGTAAGCGCTGAAACAATTGATTGTAGAATAATGCGGAATACTATAAACACAGGGGTTTAGGAAGATTCCTCCTCACCACAGCCTTCGTAATGAAATGGCAGAGTCTTACGCGTATTTCCACTGACGAAAACAAAAACATTTGGTATTTCCAAAAGTTTGAATACTCTGATACAATATTTAAAAAAATGAATATGCTTTTCTACCACAATCTACGATAAACGCGTCCTAGTCACAGAAAATAATCTTACCGAATGTTCTCGAGTTAAATCATTATCTTAATGAATTCATCCATTGTCATATTTATAAAAATAAAACTTTAATTAAAGCAGAAATGTAGCGTATAATGATCTTACTAACTTAAGGATTCCATTTTTACGTCAATGTGAACGTTTAATCGATGGTAATTGAATCAGAGGCAACAATTAAGGTCGACTTGGCAACGTCCCGAAGGAGAACAAAAAATCGGAAAAATTTTGAAAACAATTGTGTATGTCCGAAAATTTCGACCGCGTAGGGTAGGTATAAACATTGAAAGAATAAGATAATTTAGAGTTTTAGCCGTCGAATAAATCAAAAACGGAGAAAATCGGTCCATATTTACGTATTTTAACGAATGAAGGAAAAAACCTTGCACTCTGAAAACTCGAAAATCCCGTGTAAACTTATGGGAACATATAATTATCTCCTGGAATCGAACCCGGAACTGTTGGAAATTGAGAATAGTTTTCTAGGGACCTTCTGGCCTGTAGAAACAAAACGCAGTTTACTGCAAATCTCTACGGCAAACTGTTTTCGAGATAAAGGGGGCGACGGACGGACGGACACTTCAGAAATTATATATAGGATTTTAAATTTTAATAAATTCATATTAACCCATTTGTCCAGAATTATTGTTTGTTGCAGTTTAAAGTTGATAATCACAAATCGTGTTTAATATAAGATTTTTTAGTTAAAAATTGAATTTATCATGGTTAAGTTTGTTTGGCCAAAAATGGCACATTGAGCTTTTATAAGCACAAAAATTAACTTTTATGATACATACTTATAGTAGTAGTAATTAGGTTTTTAGGTGCGTCAACAGCTAAGGTTATTTTGCACCGACAAATTCTCTTAGAGAAAATCAACATCCATGCCCGAAGCGGGATTCGAACCCGCGACCTTTGGGTTAGAAGGCATGGACACTGCCTACCAGTCTAAACCGGCCGGCACACATACTTGTATATCAGAGAAATAGCAACAACAAAGTCAAAAGTACGGACATTTCCAAGCTCAAAAATAAAAAATTTGTTAGTATATAATTTTATTTCTTTGTCAAACAAAAATTTAACTGAATTTATTTTCAAAACAAAGCATTAAAAAATATTTACTTTTCATGGCAAAACATTTATCGTGCAGAGGAATGTCGCAAGTTTTCCGGATCCTTCTTGTGACACTCGGTACAACTATGTCTAGCTACTATTGATATTATCAGATGAATACCTGTTGACAAAATTGGGTTCCTTCCGTGGTGTTTAGGTCGTGGTCTAGGCACTAAGGAAGGGGTGAACATAGAGCACGAGCCATTTGTTTCCGAAATTCAAGTTGATCTAAAGTGCATCCAAATGCGCAGCTGTGTCCATGCAATATTCAACGCAACATCAAGCGTCCATTGGACTGTACCATTTTTTTCCTCGTACGCCAATGCGATAGTTGGAAATATTGTTGTCCATTAAATCCACTCCTCCCGTTCTCTTTTCGTACATCGATATTACATTTTGTTGAGGAATGTCAATCCTTTTTTCTTTGGCGGAATAACGATTTGCTCTTTTTAACAGATTAAATAAAGTGTCATAAAAAAGCCATTACAAAGTATAGTCAAAATAGAGTGCAACTGCTTTCATCACAGTCCGGATTGTACTTTTATTTAATTTTTGATATGAGTTTTACACAAATCACTTGTCAAAATAAAAAAAATAAATTACAACACCATTTAGTTTTCTTTGCCATCACAAATACTGAAAATACAAGCGCACGTGCGCACCACATTCAATGGATTTCACAACTGACTGTGACCACACACATACTATTGCATCATATATCGAGCTGTTCTGAGAGAAATTGCGTATTGACAAGCGTCTTTGAACCCGTTGGATGCTGAAACGACGTCTCAACAGCAGCAGTGCACTTTTGGTGCTCTGGGCATAAATGGGTTAATTATTTTGAAAATAATAGGCGAGCGAAGCGAACCGTCAGACGCTGTTGGACCAGAGACAGAGAACCCCTAATACATACATTCATACAGCGTCTGACGGTTCGCTTCGCTCGCCTATTATTTTCAAAATAACCCATTTATGCCCAGAGCACCAAAAGTGCACTGCTGCGGTTGAGACGTCGTTTCAATATCCAACAGGTTCAAAGACGCTTGTCAATACGCAATTTTATATCACACACACAAACACACAAATATCAGGGATACGGCCGTTATGATATAAACAAGTGTGTGTCAAACGACCACTTGATGTTTTCCTAGTGCTGATTAGTGATTTTTTTAAGTGCTTGCGTCACAGTGGCAAAGTGAGATTGTGGAAGAGGTGTTTAAGGATAAAACTAAATGAAAACGTACGAATTAAAAGTAATAGCAACGTCACGAAAGCCCTTCCGATTTCTCGTTTAACGAAATTATCGATCGCCTCAAGTTTTATCTCTCGGAGTCATCGTCCGAAGCGTGTTGCGGCGGAACGCCCCCGTCGTCGCCCCCGAGAGCGGCTCCACGAGCCTCCCAGAAACACAGAGCCCAACCACGTCGCAGTAACAGAAAATAAAAACAATCGCTAACAGATTCATAGGAATTTCAAATTTTAGTTGATTTGTTGTCGCGAAAAATTTATTTCGCAACAAACGTTGTTTTGCATCGATCGTCCTGCGTCGAAAACATCGATGCAACGGTTTCCGCATAATTTATTTTCGGTTTCTAATTTCAAGCTATTAAATCAGTCAGGTGAAGATGTTAAAATTATAACAGGCAAAGACATTTGAGGTGAAGATTTATGAGAATAATGCTAAGGTCGTGAGCCTTACCAAGAGCGTTTAATGACAGGTCAGTTTTACAACGGATAAGCTGGAACAGGTAGCATATTTTTATTATTTAGATAGTATTCTGGCTAAGGATGAATGAAGTACGAAAGAGATTAGGACAAGGATAGCAAGAGCAGAGGCAACATTTACGAAAATACGAGTTTGGACAGGCAGTCTGAACAGAGATATTGGAGAGAGGTTAGTGAAAACTCTGATGTGGAGGTTAGCATTATATGAGTGCGAGACATGGGCAATGAGAAAAGATGTGAGGAGATTAGAGGCGTTTGAGAAGTAGGATAGTGTGCAGCAGCGAAAATTATTTGGACAGAGAGGAAAACGAACGTGGAAATCTTAAAGGGGAAGAGATATGCTGAATTAGAATAATTAAGGAAAGACAGAGGAAATGGGTGGGTGAAATTCTGAAGGAAGATGTCTTATAAGAGAGAACGAAAGAGATAGGAAGAGGAAAGGAATATTAGATGCATTAAAATAAGGGAAAGGGTATGAGAAGGCTTTGGTTGATACAGAGTAGGTGAGCAAAAAACTTACCGAAAAGTATGCTAACTACAAATGAATGAATGGATCATTCATAACACCACGTGGAATGAAAAAATACTCTTAATCTTTGGGATGCCTTACATGAGCGCTAAGAGAAATTTAATTACCGGAAAAGGCACGACTGAAATTGAAATTTTACGCACGAACTAAATATAAGCTCAAAATCTGTTGCAAATTAGTCTATAACTGTGGAAGTTGCTGGTGTAGGAATCCTAGAATCTCTCCGATTGCGTAGTGGTGAGCAGGGGCGCCGAATCGAGGTACCAGCGAGCCTGGCGCCTGCCCGGGGCGCCAAAGTATTTGGGGCGCTATCCCGACCCTCCATACGTTATTTGCAAGTGGATAAATATTATATACCAATTCATATCGTGAGAGATGCGGGGATCTAGATGAAGTTCCCTTTGCTTTTCATTATCAATTATTTTACGGACCAATGAATTAATAAATAAGTTCATTTACAAATATCCCAACAAAAATCGAGGGTTACCCGCCCGGGGCGCCAAAATTCCTCGTATTGCTCCTGGTGGTGAGCACCCATCAACTTTTTTCAGCATCGATCTTAACCTTCGCTTGTCTCTCTCTGAAAACTACGCACCGCTTTCAGATATAATCCGTGACGTTAATTTCATTAAAACGTCGATTTTGGCATAACCTCCTGCAATGGAAGTTTTTAATGACTTGCAAAATCTAAAATATTGTAGTTTTACTGAGTATAGTACCTTCAAATCTAAAACATTTTCACACGGCCCACTCAGTGACTATAATTGCCGTGTGTGCGTGTTTGGCCAGATCGGCGTCTTCGAATGCCGTGCACGCTCCGCCAAACACCATAATCGTGTCGACAGCATCTATTCCGCAGAACGAAAGCATCCACGACTCTTACGTCCGAAAGCGAATGCGGTTCGAGGAGCATACGAAGCCTCTTTCTCTCTCCATCTCCCTTTCTCTTTCTCTCTCCATCTCCCTCTTTCTCTCCCTCCATCTCCCTCCTTTCTCTCCCTCCATCTCCCTCCTTTCTCTCTTTCTCCCTCTCTTTCTCCCTCTCCCTCTCCCTTTCTCTCGCTTTCCGCTTCACCACGAATTCTTCGCTCGAGTGTAATGGGCTCTACACGTCCGCGGTCATCGGATCGATGAATGCGCGGATTTATTAATACTCTCTTTTTTACCGCTTCTCTCTCTCTCTCGCTCCGATGACCACGTGGCCACCTACTGGAAGGATTCGATTAATAATAACAGGAGACGGATGAATGGGCGACGACTGTTTCCACTCGTTTCTTAAAACACTGACGTACTCTCCTAGGAAATGTATTTCGCCAGAGCCGAGATGCTTCTATTAGTTCCAAGCTGCGCAGAAAAGAAAAACATTATATTTTCCACAAATTTCGCGTCTCCAGAAAGACGACTTCAATGCGAGCGGAAAACAGAAAGTCCAAAAGTGTCATATTAAATCGGACAAAGGCTCTCTTTATTCAATAAGCAGATTGTGGGATAAAAAATTACATGATCATTAGGACAAATAAGTGAGGTAAAGAAGAAACACTATTGTAGATGACAAATTTATAAAAGTGTCGATTTCACCAAGAAAAAGCACTTTTAAAAAATATTTGTCTCAGGTATCACTAGCCACCAAAAATTTATAAAAAAAACAGGATGCGTATTTCGGCTACAAAACACCCGTCTTCAGTGGAAATTCACCGAAAATAGTTTTTTTTTCTGCCATAAGACGAGCTCGATAAATGTCTGTTGAATGCTAGTTTTTACCGGCGATCTACGCGTGAATCGCGAAGGTCCCGCGAGACGAAAGCCGTCATCTCTCATCTCTTCGTCTCTCGCATGTCAAGGTGCCGTCCCGTTTGGTCTAATACACCGATAATTGTATCGGAGGCTCTGGTATATATGAATATATTGATGGTCCATTACAGATAACTCACCAAAATGCTTTTTTATTATAAAAATGACATTATTTATATAAGGTTAAAGGTTAACTCTGAAAGGTTGATCAAATAGTCCGCCCTCGTAAAGGAAACTCTTATAAGGGCCCATTTTCAAGGCTTTGACTCGGTCATTCTCCCTCTCTCTATTATTCTCATCCACTCCATGCCAGCATATAAAGTTATAAAAATTACGATAACAGAGGAAGAAATGTACTTTATGCCTTTTTTTTTTACTGAAGTGGTTACACTTCAAAGCCTAACCATTGCCGGGCGAAACAGGTTCAGATACGTTGCTAGTCCCAGAGTGTCTTATTCCTCTATTCTTATGAAAAAAATGCTGGCAACTGGGTTCGAACCCCGACCCATCCGATTAACTAGACGTTCACTCTACCCTTTCGGCTATCGCTGCTTCTGACTGAAACCTTAACGTTGACCGTATATGACGCTTCCGTGCTTAAACCTGAATTTTAAATTGTTAATATCTTTTAAGCAAAGGCCCATTGGCAAAAATGCCGAGAGACGAATTTGATATTTTATATCTAGTTTCACCTCCTAAAAGGGTACGAATCTCAATATTAATGTTAGGACCTCCCCTTGTTAGTGTAAGTTACTTACTCGTAGTAACGAATTTAATTCTTAGTTTATAAAGTCGCAGAAACAGGGAAATCGGGTCCACACGCACACACACAAACACGTGCGCGTCTCTAACAACAAGAAGGAATCCGCCGCATAAACAAGACGAGGAGAGAAGAAGTTCTCGGAACGGATAAGGGAGGATAACCAGGATGGTGGAAAAAATGGGATTGGTGAACGACCGAGGTCGGGCTAGATACTGGCTGATGGCTAAATTGAGAACAGCTACGTGCAAAGAAGTAGGTGATTTCATTAAAACGCCTGCTTTTGTAGGTCGACGGCACAAACTGAAAGAAATGGCGTATATATTCTCTTTCCGAGAAAGAAGAATTGGCCGAGTCGACGACAACGGAATAAGCACTCTCCCCCCATTTCTACCCCCTTCTATCCGACCCCACCCACGAACTGCTGCGAGACCACCTCGATCCTTGAATTTAATGTGTCCGAAGGATCTTCGGTTGAGATTGCTCTTCGGTCGAATGTGAGAGCGATCGAAGAGGACTCGAAGCGCCTTTTCTGTTGCTAAATGGGAAAAAAATCCTATCGTGTGTATGAATTCGCCAGCATTCGGGGTTAATAAGCGACAATAAGCGGCGGCTGTCCCTTCGTCCGCAAGCAGTCCTTCGCGCTCGGCTGGTTTTAATGGGCAAATTCGAAGAGCTGCGGTCTGTTGCCCTCTGATTTCCTCTCTGCATTGTCAGTGGGTATTTGCGACAAGTTCTTCGTTGAGTTAGGAAATTAGAAAAAGAAATCGAAAGTCGGCAGTCAACAAGAAGAATCAAAAGCAGTTGGCAAAATATCGGCGCGTCTATTAATCCGTCCGAAATGCTTCGAAAATGGAGAGAATGTCGAAAAATGAAGAGCGGTTCCGAGTGGATAGAGACGCTACATTTCCTCTGGGAGCGCGCGATCGGTTAAGAAGACGAAATTTAGGATTAGGCATATGTGACACTCTCAAGGATCATGCGTTTCATTTAAGCAGAAATCAATCGGTATGATTTATTCGCTGGGGTTCTCCGTTAGTAATTTACTCTCGTTTTGTAAGAAGGTAAAGCGCATTCAATGTTCGTGAGGTGGAGCTGAGCATTAACAATCAAATGTAAACACACCGACGAGGAACCTCAACCGGCTTTCAAGCGAGGATTTAAAATTTTAATTTGGGAGCGTTTGCGGGGGCCAACGGAAGTGAACGAAGCAGCTAAATTCGACACAAAATTTCTCGAAAATTTATCGATCTGTATGTTAATGTAAAGAGGTCTGTTACCATTGGCGGATTTAAGGGGATTCGCACATGGCGAGGGCCCCTTGAAATTAGGGGCCCCGAAAAAGTTATTCTATATAATCTAACAATAAGATATATTAAATATGTCACTTTAAAAACGACCTAGAAAAATTCATGTTCTTGCTATGTGGTACTTTATTCATTAATGAGATCATTAAGAGAGGTCAAATAAAGTGGTAGTCGTTTGGCGAGGTTTCAGCATATATTTATATTGCAGGACTCCCAATTGTTCAGCGCCAGAGGCCCGATAGTTTAGCGCCAGGGGCCTCAGAATGCCTAAATCCGCCGCTGTATGTTACCATCGATGGAGTGATCAATTTTAAGTACATATTTGGATGATCTGATTGGCTCCTGTAATAAACACAAATTTGTTTTTTCTGACCTTGGTCAAAAAAAACAGTACGCGAGTGGGTTAAACATTGCGTCAAGGAAAGTTATCCGATAGAATGTTTTTCTTCAAGCACTCGCCACTTGAAAATATTAATAAACTAGCAGAAATACCCGGCGTTGCCCGGGGAAATTTGGTTCAAATCCGATCGGAATTCTAGATGATACAGGGTATTTAAGAATTCACTCGGCCGCAGTTCTGAATAAAACGGGCAGAGAGAAACAAAAACCACGTATGAATTATTTCTGGGAGCTCTCCACAATCGTACCAAGTTTGATTCAAATCAATAGTAGGACTTGGGAAAATACGCGTAGTTTAATAAGTCCCCGCCGTCCAACTACGGATAAGGAAGTAGTCGTTTCCCACCTTTCTCACTGTGTATAAGATGTAGAGTTACCTGTTCTTTGAGAACAGGAAGTTTATGAGAAGTTATTTTATTGAACAGTTTAGGCATCAGAACAGTTCGGAAAGAACTGTTCCGTTCTTGCTGACCCATCTCTGGTGTCAAAATATTTAGCATTAGCATACAAAGTTATTTTGCATTTTGTACAATTAATATAAACATTTGGGATAAAAAGTAGCATACGGCCTTCCTATTTGTGAAGAAAGTATCTGTTGACTGTTTGATTACTCTAGATTTAATGGTGTGAAATGTATAGATGCACAAATAAACAAACTTTCATAAATATATAGGAGATGATAATGGAAAGGAAATAAGTCACCGCTGCAATTATTCCATTAGGGAAACAGGTAAACTAGATGCTGGCCTCCACGCCCTGCCTTTATAAAGAGGACCTCGGTTGTCTCTGTCCATTGGACGAAGATTTATTGATGGAATGGGAAGATATGTGCTGTCAAACGGGCATTGCTTTAAACCGCGACTTTGAGAGAATGAAAAGTTTAGCGGTTAGTATTGGGGTTATTTTTTCGTAAGGTGAAATGGCTAAGCTAAAATAAAAAAGGAAAAAATGCAGCTATCGTCTCATTTTTCCTCAAGCCACGAACAGGAAATAAAATATTTTTCATACCTAAAAATAAAATTGGTGATTCAAATTTCAGTTGTGTCTATCGGAAAAATGGAAGAGAAATGTAATTTTTCAGAAAAATATAACAAACGTGCAGTGCACATTGTGCACTAAGATTAGTTTTCCATTTCCAACTAGGTATTAATCTCTGAAACAATAAATAATTTATAGCCGTTTATTAGACTAAATTGAAATTCCATTCGGCATCCTTCATCTTATGCAACCCCAACAACATTGTCTCGATTTGAATTCATTCTGCGCACGCTCGCATGTAAAACATCCTCGTAACTTACTAAATAACCAGACTTTCCATGACAAAACACAGACTATATACATATAAAAACAAATTTACTTATTTCTAGAAAACTTTGTAAATATTCTTGTTTCTACAAAAAAACTTCCTATTCAATGCTACTACCTATATTTCCCCATCACCAACTTCCTTCCAGATTTCCTTTTCCCGATTCGCACCAAATTTCAATGATACATGATTATGATATTGCGTCACTTTGATAATTCCACCATAATAATTCTCTACTTACAATGCGATGCAGTTAACGATTTAATGCGCCGGAGCAGAGGCAGTCGGTGGAAACAACACATTATATTACCTTCGAGGCTATCATCAGTTAATGTTACGTATAAAGTAATCCATCTTTAATATACATTTTATGAATATACTAGCGTAATTGCCCGTAAAAAAACGGCTATGCGCTAATAAAGTAGTATATTATTATAAAAATCAAAATCTTCCTTCCTCTTCTTCCCATTCTTCTCTATTTTCTAGCTCCCCCTCATTCTCCCTTTCTCTCCAATCCTCCCTCCCAGTGGATTATGTAAAAATATTACTTACAGGAATATTTACTAGATAAAAATTACGCTATACACTTTAACTATGCCATAAAATATTTAACTGTCTATAACATACTCTTATGTGAATTTTGTATTTTTTAGTGCATATAAAAGCTCCATTTTCATTCTTTTGCTGCCTATTTGTAATTGTTATGAAATTCTTAGTTGATCGATACCAATGTCGACCAATGTGGTTCCTAGGTTTTTCTTCCGCCCCACCCCCTTTTCCCTCTCCCTCATTCTCCCCTCTCCGTTTCCATTATTTTGCTTCATAGTTGTAATTGTTATAAAATTCTCAGTTGATCGATACCAATGCCGACTATGTTTCCTTAGTTTTTATTATTTATTTTATTTATTGTGTGTTTTCAACGTTCCACTAAATTTACATGCTAAAAATCGTGTTCTTAAAATTAAAAGCTTATCCAAAAACAGTGATAATTTTGTACTAATGTATTTATTACTCAGTGATTACAACATCCTTAGAGAAACGTATTCCTTGAGTTGTTAAGCGTTCTCAACATTAAACTAAATTTCTTTGCGAGAAATTGGGGTTTTAATGTTAAAAGGATCAATAGTAACTGCTTTCAACAAATTCATATTTACGGCGTTGATTAGTATTTACGCCTATCATAATCTGTTTTTAGATAAAAGTTACATTTTCTGCTTATTTACAAAAATAATGAAGTAAGTGGGAATGAAATTACTGGGTCTGAACTTGACCGGGAACGAAATTACTGGGACTCAAATTACCGTACTGAAATAACCGGCACTCAAATTACCGGAACCGAAATTACATGAAACCAAGAATGCGCGTTAAACATTTACGGTAAATAAAATCCAAAAACAGCGCTGAGGCTTTTAATTGCAAACATCAAAATATTAAAAATTACATGAAAACTGCAATGTTTTTCTGGGCGTACCCGTTCGCTCTTGAGCAAATTAAATTATTCTCTGCGCATCATTAAATTTAGGCTTATGGAGAATAGAAATTTCGCCTAGTTTCGGGTTGTGTTAAGGGAAAAATATTTTAGGGAGCTATTTAAATTTTTCGTTAATATTAATTTAGTTAATTATTATCGAGAATGTGTGGATAGCGGATCAAAATTCCCGGGGCCTGGAAGAGGAGATGAAATTGAAAATATCAATAAATTTATTGACCAAGTAGCAGAAATATAAGTGATAAACATAAATTTTAATAGAGATTTTAGACGCCTTGAAATCACCCACAGTGTTTAACGTAAGTGTGAAAATGCAGTAGGTATGTGTATTGTATAGCTAGTATGTAGGAATATTAATTGTTACAGTGATACATCATTTGAATTTTAAATAATCAATAAGTTCCTCCATTTATTTCATAGTTTGATATGCAGTTGTGTTTAAATTCGTTATTCCATAGATTGTTTTTTCCTGTTACGTGGCCCCATCAAACCCTCTTCCCTGAGAGGGAAGCCTATCCCCAGTGCCCGTGTCGGCTTTTGGAGGCCCTGGTTACTGCACAGCCCTCAGAATATTTTATATTTGCATCGATAATAACGAATTGAGTAGTTCTTATAATGAAATAAATATTTCTATTTTTAAAATATCAAAAAATAGGCGAGTCTATCCATTTCGGCATTTTTAAAACTTACGAAAATACCTAATCCGAGAAAAAAGACGAGCAACTTCTTTAAGGCTACATTAAATCATTTTGTGAAAATTTATGCAATTATATAATATTTACAACTGAACTCCAACAATTCGATAAAAAGTGTCTAAAATATTACGTTAAGCCGTTTTATACTGCAACTTCGTCACCCGTAATTCAGAAGCAGTGCATTAATACTGAAGCGATGAGGGTGAACTACATTAAGTTTAGTATTTTCACTCGAAAACTCCAACGCCAGCGGTATAGTCAACCGGAGGCAGCCCAGGGTGACCACACTCGGGGCGAAAAAATGTCGTGACACCTCGTCTTTAATTGAAGGGTCAGCTTCCCGATCGTTATAGAAATAACTCGGACGTGACGAGAGGCGACCCTCGCGAAAAGGGAGAAGGCTCGCCCCGCTCCCTCCCTACGCCCCAACTGACCCGCTTCTTCTCGCCTTTCCGCAGCCTCCTCGTGGGGAGGAGCGCCGTTGCGCGCGGGGGCAGTCGCAGAGGAGGCGGAGGAGGAGAGCAGAGGCCGCGGGAGGACGTGCGGAGGAGAAGGCGGACGAGGAGGAAGGTCCACCTCTCCTCTGCCCCCGAAGTCGCGTCCGCCGCCCATGGTTGCAGTCGAAGGTGGCGGAAGCATCGAGTCCGGCAAAAGAGCCCGTGCCCCCCGCATCGGAGAACTGCCCAGGTAAGGACATGAGGATTAGGTGGGGAGGGAGAAGTGGAAAGGGATGAGAGGGGATAGGGAGAAGTAGGAAGGGAAAACGGAAATCGAAGGGAGGGAGAGGGGGTAGGGGGAAGTAGGAAGGGAAAGGGAAGGAACAGACAGACAGACAGACAAACGACTTTATTAAGGGCGAAATTGAGACTAAAGTTCCTTCTTACATTTAACCCACCTTAGGGAGAGAGAAGGGAGAGGTGGAAGTAGAAAATGGAAAAGGAAAGAAGGTAGAGGGGGTAGGTAGAAGGAGAAAACTAAAAGGGTAGGGGGAATAGAGTAAATAGAGGTGGAGGAAGGGGTAGGGGAAGGAAGAGGGGAGAGGGAGAAGGGATAGGAAAGAAAGAAGAGGAGGAAAAGTGGCAGGGAGAAGGAGAAAAGAAGAGGGGTAGGGAGGGATTAGGTCTCTCTTCAACATGCCATAATCCAGAAAGGTGCTCCTCGATCCGACAAAATAGGTGGCACCTCAACATTCTCCCTCCACCATCTTTCACCCTCCATCATCCTCCTCCCACCAATATCTTGCTACCTCCACCATCTTCTACCCTCCACCAACTTCCTCCCACCACTCCCTCCCTCCGCCGTCTTCCTCCTACCATCCTCTTCCTTTCTCCACCGTCTTCCTCCCTTCACCATCTTCCTCCCTCCACCGTCTTCCTCTCTCCGCCGTCGTCCTCCCACCATCCTCTTCCCCCCTCCACCTTCTTCCTCCCTTCACCATCTTCCTCCCTTCACCGTCTTCCTCCCTTCACTATCTTCGTCCCTCCAATGTCATCCTATCCCCATCTCCTTCGTTCCTCCACTATCTTCCTCACTACCTATCCCAATAGATTTTTTCTTCAAATCTTCTGTGATTTTTCAGTCGTAGTTTTTATACTTTTAGGAATTGAATTGAGTATGGAAATTATAAAAATTATTGGGTCAAAATATGATATACATTATGAAAACTCGAAAAATTTTCTTAAAACTCGGAGAACAATTTATTGATAATTATAGAATATTTATATAAATAAATTTCAAGAAGATTCTTCGTTTGTTACAGTATTCGAAAGAAAAATTTATCGAGACTAAAGCTACTGCTAATAGATTGTAAAACTTAAGCTGTATATAAATGTAAAATCTAGTGAAAGGGGTTGGATTAGCTTGAAACCAGGGTTTGCCAAACTTTTTTGGCCGCGTACCTGTTAGAACTCACCAATCAATTGAAGTACCCCATTTGTGAACATTTAACATATCCCCTCTCACATATTTCTTAAATATTTTTAGCCCTAAGTGATCAAAGTGGTCCCAAAACCGTGCTAGTGAAAATCCTGCTAAAAGGTCCAGAAATGTGACATCCATTCACACCGTGTAAATATATATGTGTGTGCGTGCGTGTGTGTATGTATGTATACTACGGAAGAGGAAAGGTAAGTAAGGATATTTAGGGCAACTAGGTGTTGAAGGAAACCCAGTGAACACTTACCGGAAGTAGAGCCGCTGGGGTGTTGGAGAGACACATTTGTAGAGGTTAGAGCTTTCGGGATGATCCCTTCGTTGTGTGTGAATATTACGATATTAAAGAACACATTAAGTGAAAAGTAAATCAGCATTTACACCGAAATATCTTACTATGTAAATACCGTGCATATGTATGAGCGCAATGCAGCATAAATAAATTTCCAGTCTATTCGTTTTAAAATGTCAGTTTATCGAAATTCCTGCTACTCGAGATCCGGTTAATCGGAAGTTCGCCATACTTATGGGCAAACCAATCACCGAAGTCATTTTCTTGATATCTTCATACGCGGTAAAAATTTTCTGGCGAATCTAATTATCGATTAAATGATGAATAAATGCATTTAAACATTACGGATAGACATCAAATCTACACAAACTTAGCAACCAGACATTTATGTTTGTATGTAGTATATTTATGTTTGATTAATCGATTAATCAACTAATCAGTTTTTAGAGTTAAGCATTGATTAACCAAGAAAAGTTTTTGAAAATGATTAATTTTTCTGGTCCATTTCCCCTTGAACTACATTCCATTCTTATAGCCTAAATTCACCCCAATGGATCTGAACTAAACGACAATGCAATTGTGTTGAGATTGAGGTCTTCAACCTTATTTACTATATTTTACTATATTTTGCCATTTAAAATAAGTTCACCGCCCACCTTCCGTGTCAACTTAACAATAAAAATTTCGATAAAATAAATGTTTAAAAAGACATCAAATTTAACCATGTTTATTAATCCCAAATCTAATATTTAAATAAACATTTGACATACAGTTCAATGCGTATTTTGTGCTTGGTTCCTACAAACCAGGGAATCAATATCAGGCTTCAAGTCTTTAAGGGTCATTCGAAGATCTCCTCTTTCTGTTACTTGTAAGCTATTTTTTTGGACAGGAGATTGTTGACTGCACTGAATCCCTTCTCGACTAGATATAAGGTTGGAAAAGCTAACAAGAGCAACGATATTTTCTTCCACAAGCGTTGATACAGAGAGGGCATTTTCTTGTTCTGCCAAAGTTGCACATATCCACCTTGGTTGAAATTGGCTTTACACTCCTCATCATGAAGTAATTCTATTATCTTCTCTTTGTATTTAATATCCACATCACACACATTTGTGAGGATATGTGTGCGTATCATTAAACTTTATTATAGAATTGTATTTTTCAGTGTAAAAATTAGAATAGCATTTGGTGAGTTCTTTAACGCCCACCAAAAACCCTAAAACGCCCACTGGTGGGCGCTATCGCCCACGTTGAAGACCACTGGTCTAAACTATTAATGTTTCTAAATTTGAATTCTCCCAGAGTTTGACGTGAGATTCTTTAAATAATTGCTACCATACTTTGTGTATCTCTGTGACTAAGAAGTTAATCACCTATGACTGTAGTATATTGAAGCAAAGATAACGAAAATGAGGTTTCGGTAGACAGTAGTCCCGATTCATTGGAAAAGATATTCAATGCTTTGATTACATTTCCTCCTACGAGTGTAGATACTGAGAAACGTTTTAGCGTAGCTGGACTGTTTTTAACAAAATTGCGCACGTCTTTGAATGATGAGACTATTGATAAGCTGTCTTTTCTTCGTTCTCACCTTATGCGGGAAAATTTTCAAGTCGAGAATTTACATAAATGATTATTAAGTTGTGTTACATCCATTTGCCAGTTGTAATTTACTTATCTTTCTTTAAATTTATTTAATGCCATTTTAGGAAGCATTCCATTTTTAATCATTTAAACGGGGTAATCGTCGATTAATTTTTAAAAATTAATCATTCATCACTTTTTTCAAAAACTGGTTAATTTACCATGCCCTAATGATCATCTCGCAGGTGCTCGGCGGTGGAGGAAGAGGATGGAGGTGTCGAAGAGGGCGGAGGCGGAAAGAGAGAGAAGGACCACCGTCCCCCTTGCCGCCCTCCTCCCATCGTCACTTCCTCTGCCTCGGAACGCTCTCCACGCCATCATCCCCCAAGGCCCATCTATCCCGATTGCCCCTTTTCCCCATGCGGGTCTCCGTCGTCTTCGCCGCCCCCACCACGCATGCGCAGATGCCTCAGAGGGGGCGGCAACTCGGCCGTCCACGGAGGGGTCGTTTCGGCTTGCGCGGGCGGCGAAGGAGAGGAGAGGATGAAGGGCTCTTCGGAGAAGAGACTGAAGAGACTGAACCAGTACACGCTGAAGGAGACGATAGGAATGGTGAGGATCGTGTAGAGCAGGGTTTCTCAAAGTGGGGTACGCGTACCCCTGGAGGTACTTTTAAAAAGGCGTTAGAGGGTACTTGAGAAAATTTACGTAATGGCTGACATTATGACACTGCCAATCAGCTTTTACTGTTGTTATAGAATATATTTTACAGTAAATTTCTTCACTATGTGTGCACATAAGCAATACAGTATATTTTTCTCTAAAAATAATGAAACCATACATTACAGTAAACTACAGCCTTATCACTGAGGGCGGCGACTTAAGTATGTTGTTTGCTCCTGTTGCACAAGGGACAGGACGTGTTACGAATAAAGTCATAATATAAAACTAGATAAAACCAAACGGACGAATCTAAAATACGTACAGATTTCGTTTCCTCAGTTCTCAGATATAAAGGAACATTTGGGAGGACTCACGGAGCAATTACTAGAGTATTTTTCAGAAACGGACGATTCTAATAATTGGGTGCGCAATCCATTTGATGTGGATTTTTCGATTCCACATCTAACAGGAAAAGAACAAGAAAGACTCATAGATATTTCTACTGACGGTGAATTGAAAATTAAATTCTCGAGGGTATCTTTGATTTCTTTCTTGGGACAATTATCAAACGAATACGGGAATTGACTAAAAAAAAGCAACCCAAACATTCATTCCTTTCTCCCTCAACGTGCATGTGCGAATGTGAATTTTGGTCTTTATGTTTCATTAAGACAAAAAATCGTCGGAAATTGCATGTCGAATCTGACTTACGATTGAGACTTTCTTCAATCGAACCAATGATTGATTCTTTATGTCATGGAAAACAGTCACATTCATCTCAATAGGTGTTATTTATTATATGTAAACTCGTTCCTTTTTAAGTAAACCTATTTTGCGTAATACTTGTAGTATTATTTTATATGGGGGTACTTCAATGAATTGATTGAGTTCAAAGGGGTACGCGGCAAAAAATGTTTGAGAAACCCTGGTGTAGAGATAAGTTGATGGAGTGGTGGGGGCCCGAGAGGGGAGCGCGAGGGTGGGGGGGAGGGGGGCGAGCGACGCCTTGGGGCCAAATCTGGCGAAGCAACAGGGAAAATGTCCCATTCATAACCAAACATTCTGGCCGCCATCGCGGTTTAGTTAACCCAGTGATTTCCAAACTGTGGAACGCGGCGGGCAGATCAGGGGGACGAAAAAAGACTTCACATTGCATTTACTGTCGCTTTAACTGTCACAGTCGTGAGACCTACAATATGGAGTCGCCGAATTATATATATATATATATATATATACATAACAGTAAGGGGGCGCAAGGACATTTTTCTTAGTGATGGGGGGCGCGACTCTGTAGTTTGGAAACCACTGGGTTAACCCAACAACCGCTGTCCTCCGATCGCTAGTCAACATCGGAACTCTCTTAATTCGACAATGGAATCACTAACGATTGGGGGATTTATCTTTATATTTACTCATCAACTTGGGTTGATGGCGATATGTGTGAGGCACTTCTTGCATTAGCAATAGGTTGGGTAGCTCTATCCTCGTCCGCCACTCCCTTTTGCCACTCCCTCTTTTCCCTTCTGCTCCATACCTAATTGGCTGATTCCTGCCTTCGCATTTCCCAGAATTTTCTCCCATTCCACGCTATGTTCTCCTCAGTAACATTCTTTCACTTTCCTGCCCTTAGTAACGGAGGTCTCATTTCTTTCTCTCCCCACCCCATTCTCTCCCTTCCCCCTTTCCCTCCACCTCTCCTTTTCCGACCTTCAGTTCCCTCCTCATCATTTGTGGCATTCTAAGAACCTAAGCGATCGACTGTATGATGAATAAAAGAATTATTTTGAACAAATCGCTCGATTTTAATGATCGCTTACTCCGTAAGTACGCGCAATATTTCTCCCCTATTTGCCTATCGCGGCAGAATTAGAATTAGAAAATTAGAAACGGCACTTACGTGAAATTATTCGTTTTCGTTTTTAATCGTTCAGGTTCACAGTCGATGGCTCATCACCGTTCTAGAGGGTGTCTCAGGCACCAAGACGCGTATACAGAACCGCATTTATTACAGTTAAACTTTTTATTAAAAGCTAAAACAAAGGAAAATGAAGCGATAAAAGCTTATATTAGAGTCTCCATTGTCCGGGTCTCCGAGTTTCGTTCTATCCTATCTCATAGTTTATCCGCAAACGAAAAAGCCGTTAATAGTGATTTTGAGAATTAAATTTGTTGAATTACCAGTCAAACATGATATTATTAACCGCTGTGAGCATATTGGGCTAAATTTAAAATTGTTGCCATCTGCAGCTCGTGAAAAAGCGATCGGTGAAAAAGTGGTGGATTTGTTTATTTTCTGCTGAGGCCGCCTAGCGTAAAAATAAGCAAAACCTAGATAAGTTACATGATTTGTATTGAATATATTCCAATATACTGCGAAATTAAAAAATAACGTAAATGTGTTACTTCTATCCAAATATCCCAAATGAGATTTCATTTATAGTTACATACAAATATTCGCAAATACTCGAGGTCTGACAGTAAAATAACAAGGCTGTACTCACAGTCAGCACTGTATTAAATTTTATTCTGAACTGCAGTGGTCTCCCTCAAAGTAGTTCCCCCCTGCAGCTATACATGAATTCCAGCGTTGTTTCCAACTGCCGAAGCACTTCCAGAAGTCATTCTCCTGCAAATTGTTTAGAACGGCCATCGTAACCTTCTTAATCTCTTCCATGTTATCAAAATGTCATCCCTTGAGATGATTCTTCAGGGTAGGGAAGAGGAAGAAGTCACACGGAGCGAGATGTGGTGATTTATCAGTGTTTCAGGACCACGATCGATTTTTTCGCTAAAAACTCTTTGACGGAAAGCGCTGTGTGTGAGGGAGCATGGTAATGGTGTAAGATCCACTTGTCGGGGAACAATTCTGGCCTCACACAACGAACCCGCTGTCTCAGATGTTCCAAAACTTGAAGATAAAACTTCTGGTTGACAGTTTGACCAGGTGGGACAAACTCTCGGTGCACTATTATTTTTCAAACAAAAAAACAAATCAACATTGTCTTGACTTTTGATTATGACATCCGCGGTTTCTTGGGGCGGGGTGAGCCTGAAGATTTCCATTGCATGCTCTGCCGCTTATTCTCAGGGTCATACTGAAAAACCGAACTTTCATCCCCAGTGATAACTCTGTTCAGCCATTCGTCATTCCCCTCGATTCGTTGCAAAAGATCAGCGCAAACTTCCCTTCTCCGCTGCACTTGGTCGGTAATGAGGTTCTTGGGCACCATCTTCACACAATGTTTCTTCATCCCCAAATTTTCCGTCAAAATCAATCGTACAGTCTCTCTATTGATATTCAGTTAATCTGAAATCATTCTGACACGAAGATGTCGATCATTCCGCACCTGAGTTCTCGCCTTTTCGACATTTTCATCTGATTTTGATTTCGGATGTCCAGGTCTGCTGTCAAACCCAACTTCGTCCCTTCCTTCGGAAAACCGTTTACATCATTCAAAAACACATGCTCTTGACATAGCCCCTTCTTTATACACTTGATTTAATATTTCAAAGATTTCTGGTGGTTTTTTCCTAGTTTTAAGAATAATTTCATCTTGATTCTTTGTTCACCCATTTTCGCGACAGGCTATCCAAACACTACTTCAGTTAAGTCACAACAGCTCTGCACTCGCTAGACTTGTCAAGACAAGTTTACTACTGTGTAGCGTTCAGGCATGTACCTATTGTCTGCAACAATCATTATTGGCCCAGTGTTTCCTCACGCTCTACAGTGTTGTCAGTCTCGTTATTTAATTGTCAGACATCGTATAACAAAACATGATACAGGTATACACAGATTTACGCTGTCCAGATTTACGTTGATTCGAAGTTACGTCGCCGATCAATTGATACCTGCGTACCTATTTTCGTCGTTTTGAATCGAAGTTACGTCGTTAGAGGTCTAAGATTCTTTAAAAATTTTGTTTCCTCCTTCCTGAAGCTGTTATCTGATTGAAATATTAAAGAAAAATCACATATTTCAATCTAAATATCTACTCTGTAAGATAATATCTACATAATCAACGATCTTAGAAATATTGCTTCACTTCATACTCAGGCCAATGCTCTCTAGGTCAGCGTTTCTCAACCGTTGCTCCGCGAAGCATTGGTGCTGCGTAACCATTAGGCAGGTGCTTCTCAACTTGTAATCTTTAATCATTGTGTATGGATTTAATTTTTTAAATTAAATAACCAATGTATAATATGTGTGAGATTGTGTTTAATTCCATTTCGACTTTTTGTGTTCACTCATTCATATTTTCCTAGATCGTTTTTGTACTGACAATTTTACTATGATGGACATTCCAGCTGGTTGCTAACAAATGTTTTCCTGGTAGATTTGTTCTAGTGCTTTTCCTAAGTTAATGAATTCCTCTAAGTGCTCCCCGGTCTACTAAACGCTGAGAAACACTATTCTAGGTGACTGCTTAATATGTTACCTTAGCGGGGTTTTGTAACGAGAGAACCTAGTGATCCGAAAAAATTTGCGACTTAAGACGTGAAATTAAGTTTAGTCGAGGATATACGGAGGCATACGGCATATAACAACTTTTTAACGTACCTGTTTAGCGTATAACAAATTTCTCTAGCACAAAACATAGGGTATATGCATTACGCAAAATAACTCCTTCAGAAAGTAGGCATAAGTTGGTATAAATTTGGCATCAGAAAACCTGGTCCTCGTAATTTTGTAAGTACATATAGATTTGGAAAGTAAATGTATAGGTTTTGGTTATAGGTTAGGTTTCAGACTTTTGGTGGCTGAAAAAGATATTTTTATCTGCTAATCGCTGTATGAAATACTGCAAGAGAGCTACGTTATTATCGTTTGTCCTTTTATTAATTAATTAATTGTTTGATGAATTATGTTTTGTTTTAACCATGCCCATAAAAAGTGAGAATGAAGATAAAATTAGTCTGTTTTCATACAAATTAGGTTCTACTATTAATTCGATTAAAAAGCTTCATGTTACTACGGAGCAGAAAAACATGAAAGTAATGATATATTCAATGGCGGCGGTGTAAAGAGTAATGATGTTAGTAATAATATGTTTAACGAACGACCACATCTTCGGCAACGGCCATAGTACGATGGAGACGTCAGTTGTTGTCCGATCGCCGAGGTTTAGCATCGTAGACCTGGGAGAGTACTTGAATGGGTGACCCCCTGCGAAAAACGGGTGCCATTACAATTATCCTTAAGACTAGTTAATTGGCAACTTTAAGGGTACCATAGTTTATTCGAAGCCTTAAGAGAATCATAGTTAATGCCCCCGGATGACGAGGTAATTAGCAACCCTAAGAGAATCATAGTTAATGCCCTTAAGTAAGCAAGCGTGTGTATAAAACGAACCATGAGAGTGCTACAAGTCTTTAAAAACGATCTTAGAGAAAAACTGGTCCACTACCTAGAATCAGTTACCGTTAGTGAGTTTTTGCTGATAACCAGAGTTCCTTGTTGTCCGACTTGGAAGTACTGAATGTAGTCTTGGCCAGATTATCCATCGATCAGATACGATGAGAGAGGTATCAATAAAATATAAATAAAGATTTCTTTTTGTTTCCAAACAAGCAATCAACGGAATGCGAGAATATGTTGACACAAACACTATTTAGTTATTATTTAAATTAACCAAAACATTTCCTTGCATCACAGCTGAATGCGAGAAGGGGGTTATTCTGCAATGAATCTGATTGGAAGACATCAGTTTACTAACGATTAAAATAAATGGGTCACCTTTGATTGAATTTACTCCGGCCAGGTATGCTGAATCGTGGAAAAATTCACACAGATTAGCTAAAGACAACCAATCAAGGAAAAGGGCGTTAAAAGTAAAGATGAGTTGAAACCTATTTAGGAATTGTAGAAATTATATAGGTAAACACATTTATAATTTTTTATTAAACCAAGACCAAAAAAGAAATGTTCTTGTTCTAAAAATTGTAATTGTACAATGCCAGCTGGAATGAATTTGATAGTTTTCTATTCTATCCCCCTCTTCTGAAAGTTTTCATCGAGTTTTTATACATTTAAGATTTTTAAAATCCGTGGAATACCAACATTTATTCATCCATAAGACAAGGGTATACGCCACCAAATGTTTCTTCAAGCGTATGCCAATTTTTTTAGATAGGACTTCACCTTTTCGTGAAACGCTCGGAACAACCGGGAACAGGAGCGATGTTTTCACGTCCGAGCTGACCGGAGAATCATATACGGTGCCCAACTATTAGCCTCCCCCTCTAGAATTTGTTCGTGATTATGGCGAAAATGTCATTTAAATGAAATTATGACGCTCAATCGTAGTAAATTAAACGCTGAATCTGATTAGATATATTAGAATAATTATAAGTATATTGTAAGTTTCTAAAAATTCTATAAAAGTATTTAGTATTAAAGAAACTGAAAATATCGGCTCGGTAACAATGTTAATAATTTTAATTCACTTTATTAATTCTGCCTGTACATCCTTAAACATTATTATCCTAAAGAACAGGCACTTTTTCTACTTCATTGATTAATATTTCTTTGCAAATAAGAAGAACATGATTCTTGATAACAAAATAACGCCGTTGCGAGGAGAGTGCCTCGTGCGGCTAGGCGTCTGTGACCGAAATTCGTATTAGAAACGCAGCAGTGTTGCCGTCCGATTTTGAGTGACCCTGATACGCAGCAATTCCGTTTATTCGGACAGGGAATCTATTACCTGCGCTTTTTTCCGTCCGAACTCGGACTTAATTTGACGAGTGTACATCTACTGTCCTTGCAAAAAGTCCAGATACCCGAGTTTGAGGCGCTACATCTCGAAAACAGCCACACCGATTTTAATGGGATGAAAAGTGGCGGGTAGAGCATTCATTTCCACGTTAACTGATGTACATTTTAAATTTTTAGTTTATATTTTAAATGTTTTATATCGAGCTATATTTGAAAAATCCGTTTTTAGCCCTCTTGACCCGATATGACTGTTTGAATGTTTATAACTCGGAAGTCCTACAATATATCAACTTGCAATTTTAGTGGCGTTTACCTAGAACTATTGGAAATAAGAAACCGGAAGCGTTATTTTATAAATGCGACAATGATACCCGATTTTGTTAAATTTCCGAACTTCGGCTACCTTCGTCATTCCTGGGTTGTTTTCAAAGTTTGAGGTACTGTTGTCACCGAACGAAAGCCTACATTACTAATATGTAAATAAAAACATCCGAAAATTACTTCCCAAAACGATACAATTTTATATCATCTTCATTTTTCCTCCGCCTTATAGCTACGCCTCGCCTAGCAAAATAAAATTCGGTATCGTAGTAGTACCAGCATTGATGGGTTATAGCAATCGGTTGTTCCGAACTATACTTAACTCCTGCTCGCATCCCCCTTAATATGAGAAAAACTGCTTCGATTTACGTCGATTAGGTTTAAGTCGCACTTTCCAGGAACGCATCTCCGACGTAAATCGGGGTATACCTGCATAAGTACACAATGCGGACTGCTTTGTTATTTGTTTTAAAAAAATTCTTTGCATTTATCGAAATTGCTAATATCTTAAGTCAGTTCCGATCCGTTTAACCGGATAATCGAGCTATCGTATCATAAAATAATTACGCTTTCTCATTTCAGGGTTCCTATGGCATAGTGAAGCTAGCGTACAACGAGGAAGACCAGACACATTACGTGAGTATTGCAAAATCTTTTCCCAACCACCTAACTCTTCCCCTCCACCCTTATCTCTCCCCTCCCCCTTCATCCTCCCTCTCTCTCCTCCTCCACCCTTCTCCCCCCCCATCCCCTCTCTTCCTCCCCCTCCACCCTTATCTAACCTCCCTCCTTCCCCTCTCTCCCCTCCACCCTTCTCACCCCTACCCTCACAACCTTCCCCCACCTAACCCTTCTCTTCCTCCACCCCTTCCTCGTTTCACCCTCCTCTCGCTCGTACACCCCATCGCCTTCCAATGCGCACTGAACTTCAACGAAGCTGGTCCTTTGATTAACGAGTCTTGTCCCTAAACTTAATATAGTAAATTTCATAAAGTTTTGCCCAATCGATTACAATCGGTTGTTAAATATCTTTCATTATTCTTATTTCCCGAAGCCCCCCTATAAAGCCTACTCAAAAGGTAGTCGTCATTATGAAATCTTAAGGCCACTGATGATTTTTAATGAAGTTATCTATTGTTTTATTTTTAATTTTGAGCGATGTTTGTTAAATCGCGCGTAGCTACCCCTCCGGTCATTACAAGATGTCTGTGGCGTGGTGGTTTCGCAGCGGCCATTGCCTTCGAGGAGTCTCCACGCAGTGACCACAGCTATTCTTTTGCGACTGCAGAAAATACGTGCAACCGAGCAGGACATCGAATCTCGCGAAGAGATTCTCTCGTAATTTCAGTATTAATAAAATGCAGTTTTGATTAGAATTTGCTCCGTTGATAAGAGGTCTCCTCGAGAAAGCACTCGAAGCTTCGAAAACGCTAACTGCGGAGATAAACGGCGTCAAAAAGTTAAGGAATACGTCAGTGATACACACAGAGTGTATTCGAGAGGATAAGAAGCCGAATATTTTTAATGAATTTGTCTCCCGATACGGAATAATGGTGCGACCGCCACGAGGCAATTTTTGGGTGCAGAGTCACGCAAAAGACGGCGCCGCCCTGTTACAGAGAGTTTGAATCGCTGCAACACGCGACGCCCTTTCGCGTTGACCTCGGCGAGATAAAGCCGCAAGAATATATAATTAGCGATACTTCCAGCGCATCGAGATATAAAAACCGCGGCGTGATTACGGCAACCGAAGAGCTATTTTTTCCTCGGTTGCTCATTGCATCACGTCCGCTTTCTTCTTTGTAAACAGATGAAAGTCGGTCTTTTTCGCGTCGACTCATCTTGTTTTGCCCTCGAGCGGATTAGAGAGAGAGAGATAGACGCGTCCACGCTATCACTCTTCCTGCCACTGTCGGACTCCACGCTTGTCTTAGAATAGCCATTTTTATTTGCCGCGGCAAGCACAAAAGTTGTATGCAGGTTATATCAACGTCGCATATTGCATTATTAATAATATTTATATTTAAGACAGAAATGGGGCAAACCGTCTCCTAATCCTTTCCGACGGTGCCCATGAACCCAAATTTAAAATAGCGATGTATGTTTCCACATTTTAGAATAAATTAATTAAGAAAAGGTTTTTTTAAAAATAACTTCTATATTATGCACTAAAAAGGAAAAAATAAATTTAGCGCCAGATAACTTTTACAAAAGTTCTAAATAAAGTTGAGTAAATTAACATTGTTGAGCAAGAAGGAATTTATTCCACTGAAATTGTTGTCAATTTTGTCCTCCTTACCAGCCGAACTCACGATCGATAAATAAATAAAAATTTATTTTTTCCTTTTTAGTGCATAATATAAAAGTTATTTTTTAAAAAACCTTTTTTTTTAATTAATTAATTTTTCTTTTTAGTCTTAAGCAATGAAATTTCACATTCTTCCATGGTTTCTATAGGTAAGGGTGAAGTAAAAATCAAAGTTATTGATAAGAACACAATGGAAATAACAACAAACCGAACACGACAAATTGATCATAAATCCATAAAGTGTAAAACTCAAACAATCTGTGAAAGAATATTTTGTAAATAATATTTCAAGTTATATTTTTTGAAAAATCTACCTAGTAATTACAATTTGATGTGAAATTTGGCAATTTTCCAAGTCGTTGCAAGTTCTATTAAGACTTTTAAATCACAAATTTTATCTCTAACTAATTGTTAATGTAACTAAAAATGTTAACATTCACCATTCAAGTCCTGTAAACCAGTATGACTTAGCATAATTAAAAGTGTAAGTAAGTTAAAAGCTCTTTAACAACCCGAAACAAACGAATGAAGACAACCGAGTAACTACATTTACGAGTGTCGGTATACTTAATTATACGTAAAAAATCGTTGCTCTATCCCTTACTGGTTCTCAGTTATTAATTATGTTAGAAAAAGTGTCAAACTACGAAATATTTTAATTTGTAGAAATATACGATGTAATAAACAAACATTTCTTCAGTTTTTAAAAACTTTTATATTAACCTCACTCGATATACGTATATATAGGTATATATAGCGGTTTGTAACCACTTTGGCAAGATACAAAATTGAGGCACTTCCAGATGTGCTAGAAACTTCAAATTTGGTAGGATTATAGGTTTTTGGTCACAGCCGAAGGAAAAAAACCGAAACTTTCAAAATTCCCACTTTGAGGGGCTATTTTGGCCCCTTTTTGCCCCATTTTTGGCCCATAAGAAAACGTGTAAATTGTTGTAGAGGTTTTTATATTTGCACTTTAAAATTAGTTCCCGTCAAGATACGAACTCGAGACTTAAACTATCGGATAGGATATAAATTGTAGTTTCTTATTTTTGAAGACAGAATTTCAATCCTTCAATGTCTGGCCCAAACTACTATAGTTGGAGAGCTGAAATTTAATACACAGGTGAAGAGAAAAAAATTATCGGAGGAAAAATTGCAAAATTGCAAAAATGTTTATTTTCTTGGCAGTAAAAAATTATAAACAATTTTACTAACATTTCATGGTTTAGGTACTTCTAAATGCGCTATGAAGCTGAAATTTTTTCTGCATGTAGAATTTGCCAAATAATGAAAACGGGAGTATAGAAATTTGAAAATTTTTATTCGTTCGGCCGTAATAAATTCTCAAATGTTTAATAAATTGACTAATGTTTATGTACTTTCCTAAGATGCAGGGAGCTGCAAATTTTAACAGACTTAGGAATAATGTTCCGGTGGTAAATAACATTGAAAATTTTAGAAATATGTATTGTTGTGGCTGTTAAAAATTAATAACTTTTAAACGATGAAATTCATATAAATGCACTTCTAGAGGTGCTACATAGATGAAATTTTGCATAAATGTGATGTATTCGTAACAACTGCTGAAAACCTATAAAGGTTTTATAAATATAAATTTTTGGTGTTGTTTATACCCCAATATTGACAATAAGGAAGAACACGTAAACCGGCAAGAAGATGCAAAATGTTACATTTAAAAATTATTTGTCGGCTCACACTCTTTACTTTAGGGTGAGAGGAAATGCTTACAGAATGCAAGCACACCTTCACTTGTATCGTATATCCTCCTCTGTAAGAAGAGTGCTTATAGAATGATATATATATATAGGAGGATACTAATGTCTGGCCCAAACTACAATTATCAGTAATTGTAGATGACATGGAGAAACCGCCAGAAAAATTGAGATCTCATACCTATGTGTCATGGGTTCGACTCCAGAAATTCCTAAATTTCCATTTTTCCCCATAAGAAAAGCATTGCGGCATATTTGAAAATTAATTTATGGCACTTTCCGATAAGGTAGAGAATTCAAACTTGGAGGGTTGTTAGATATCCAGGAGATCTATAGGGAACCGTTATCATTTTAACCGCAAGTGCCCTGGGTTCGACTCCAGATGACCCGGTATATCTCCCATAAGAAAGCATGGAAAAATGAATTCCTTCATATAGACGAAACTAAGAGGAATAAGTAAATGATATTTTCAGGGTTTGTAGATGTCATGAGTATATCTCCATAGTATTTGACAACTCCTGCGTAGGTATCATCGGTTCGATTCCAGCTAGCCTCAAATTTGAGATTATTTCCCAAAAGGAAAGCATTGAAATAGGTGCAGGGCTCTTTTGCATTTAGAATTTTTTGTCGGCTTTTAGTCTTTTTTATTAAATGAGAGAAAATGCTAGCAGAATGAAAGCACACATTCACTTGTATCCTCTGTAAGAAGAGTCGATATAGAATGATAGGATATATATATATAGGAGGATACTAAGGTCTGGCCCACACTACAACAGCTGGAGAGCTGGAATTTAATACATAGGTGAACCGAGAAAAATAATCGGAGGAATAATTGGAAAATTTGACAATGTTTATTTTCTTGGCCGGTAAAAATTATAAACAATTTTACTAACATATCATGGTTTAGGTACTTCTAAATGCGCTATGAAACTGAAATTTTTTATACAAGTAGATTATGCCAAATAATGAAAACGGGAATATACAAATTCGAAAATTGTTATTCGTTCGGCCGTAATAAATTTTCAAATGTTTAACAAATGGCTAATGTATATGTGTTTATGTACTTCCTTAAGATCCAGGATGCTGCAAATTTTAACAGAGTTAGGAAATAATGTTCCGGTGGTAAATAACATTGAAAATTTTAGAAATATGTATTGTTGTGGCTGTTAAAAATTAATAACTTTTAAACGATGAAATTCATATAAATGCACTTCTAGAGGTGCTACATTGACGAAATTTTGCATAAATGTGAGGTATTCGTAACAAATGCTGAAAACCTATAAAAGTTTCATAATTATCAATTTTTGGGGTTGTTTATACCCCAATATTGACAATAAGGAAAAACACGTAAACCGGCAAGAAGATGCAAACTGTTGCGTTTAAAAATTATTTGTCGGCTCATACTCTTTACTTTATGGTGAGAGAAAATGCTTGCAGAATGCAAGCACACCTTCACTAGTATCCTATCATTCTATAAGCACTCTTCTTACAGAGGAGGATATACGATATAGGATATAGGAGGATACTAATGTCTGGCCCAAACTACAACAGCTGGAGAGCTGGAATTTAATACATAGGTGAACCGAGAAAAATAATCGGAGGAATAATTGGAAAATTTGACAATGTTTATTTTCTTGGCCGGTAAAAATTATAAACAATTTTACTAACATATCATGGTTTAGGTACTTCTAAATGCGCTATGAAGCTGAAATTTTTTATACAAGTAGATTATGCCAAATAATGAAAACGGGAATATACAAATTCGAAAATTGTTATTCGTTCGGCCGTAATAAATTTTCAAATGTTTAACAAATGGCTAATGTATATGTGTTTATGTACTTCCTTAAGATCCAGGATGCTGCAAATTTTAACAGAGTTAGGAAATAATGTTCCGGTGGTAAATAACATTGAAAATTTTAGAAATATGTATTGTTGTGGCTGTTAAAAATTAATAACTTTTAAACGATGAAATTCATATAAATGCACTTCTAGAGGTGCTACATTGACGAAATTTTGCATAAATGTGAGGTATTCGTAACAAATGCTGAAAACCTATAAAAGTTTCATAATTATCAATTTTTGGGGTTGTTTATACCCCAATATTGACAATAAGGAAAAACACGTAAACCGGCAAGAAGATGCAAACTGTTGCGTTTAAAAATTATTTGTCGGCTCATACTCTTTACTTTATGGTGAGAGAAAATGCTTGCAGAATGCAAGCACACCTTCACTAGTATCCTATCATTCTATAAGCACTCTTCTTACAGAGGAGGATATACGATATAGGATATAGGAGGATACTAATGTCTGGCCCAAACTACAACAGCTGGAGAGCTGGAATTTAATACATAGGTGAACCGAGAAAAATAATCGGAGTAATAATTGGAAAATTGCGACAATGTTTAATTTCTTGGCCGGTAAAAATTATAAACAATTTTACTAACATTTCATGGTTTAGGTATTTCTAAATGCGCTATCAAGCTGAAATTTTTTCTACCTGTAGAATTCGCCAAATAATGAAAACGGGAATATAGAAATTTGAAAATTTTTATTCGTTCGGCCGTAATAAATTCTCAAATGTTTAACAAATTGACTAATGTTTATGTACATTCTGTAGATCCAGGAAGCTGAAAATTTTAACTGGGTTAGTAAATAATGTCCCGGTGGTAAATAACATTCAAAATTTTAGAAATATTTATTGCTGTGGCTGTTAAAAATTAAAAAAGTTTAAACAATGAAATTCATATAAATGCACTCTTAGAGGTGCTGCATGGATGAAATTTCGCATAAATGTGGGGTATTCGTAACAAATGATAAAAACCTATAAATGTATTATAATTATAAATTTTAGGGGTTGTTTTTACCCCAATATTTTCGAAACAGAAAAACACGTAATTCGGAACCGAGATGCGAACTTATGCATTGAAAGTAATTTTTCGGCTTTTATTTTTACTTTCAGGTGAGAGAAAATGCTTGCTGAATGCAAGCACACGTTCACTAGTATCGTATATACTCTGTAAGAAGAGTCGATATAGAATGATATAGGAGGATACAAAATTATGAGGCACTTCCAGATGTGCTAGAAACTTGAAATTTGGTAGGATTATAGGTTTTTGGTCACAACCGAAGGAAAAAATCCGAAACTGCCGAAATTCCTATATTGAGGGGCTTTTTTGGCCCCCTTTTGCCACATTTTTTGCCCATAAGAAAACGCAAATTGGTGTAGCGGTTTTTATATTTGCATTTTAAAATTACTTCCCGTCAAGATACTAAATCGAGACTTAAACTATCGGATAGGATATAAATTGTAGTTTCTTATTTTTGAAGACAGAATTCAAATCCGAGTAGAATTAGCGTGAATTTATAGTTTTTATCGGAAAAAAGTGGAAAGCCTTAATGCTTTCATATGGGTAAGGTTTTAATGGGAATCAGAGGCTTATATTTTTATGCCATTAATGTTAAACTGTGCCTAATGAAGGAAATCCGATATTTATATAATTCCCATCTTTGGAGCTTTTGTGCCCCAGTATTGCTCCATACGAGAAAAAAATGATGAGGCAGCTCCATATAACCTAGAGACTTGAAATTTTTCACAAATATATAAATTTCGTTGTAACCTAAGATAAAATAAAAAGTTGCTAAATTCCAATTTTTAGGGGCGAACATTTTGTGGTTTAGGTATTTCTATATGGGCTACAATGCTGAAATTTTTTCAAGCGTTAGAATTTACCAAATAACGAAAACGGGAATATAGAAAATTAAAAATTTTTATTCGTTCGGCCATAAAAAATTCTTAAATATTAAACAATTTGACTGTTGTTTATGTATTTTCTGAAGGTGCAGGAAGATGAAAATTTTAACTTAGGGAGGGAATGGTGCTCCAGTGGTAACTAACATTAAAATTTTTAGAAAGATTTATTATTGTGGCTGTTAAAAATTCATAAAATTTATACAATTAAATTTATATAAATGCATTTCTAGAGGTGCTACATCGATGATATTTTGCACAACTATGAGGTATTCAAAATGGATGATGAGAACCTATAAAATGTTTATAATTATATATTTTAGGGGTTGCTTTTACACCAATATTATCCAAAAAAAATACACGTAATTAGGTGCACAGGTGCAAAATTATGCGTTTCAAAAATTAATTGTCGGCTTTTATTCTTTACATTAAGGTGAGAGAAAATGCTTGCAGAATGCAAGCACACATTCACTAGTATATATATATACATACATCGAGTGAGGTTAATATAAAAGTTATTAATAAAAATCACAATTTTCCAAGGGGGGTTCGGACCCGGTGGACCTCCCCGTGTGTGCGCCAATGCTTTGATAACAGAATTGCATCCGATGCTTGCCATAGTATGACGTCCATCGCAAGACGTGTGACAAAGGATTAGAAACGAAATGCAATTGTCGGAATGAAACCGCTAAAGCCATGATGATACGAAGTCGTGTTCCACAGAACGAAGGATAGGAGGATGTCAATTAATTAATTTGACCATTTTTAGACTTGTTTCGCTTCCAGAATAAGCGCTTATTAGCGTCCATCTGTCCGTCTACTAAAGGGTTCTCAACCTTTTCTATGTGGCGAGCACCAAGTTGTATCCTAGAACATCAAGCGAGCACCAAGTTGTATCCTAGAATATCGAAAGCGCACCACTACACTTCCGCAAGAGTAGTAATGATAATGAATGAATTCAAACTGACTTCAAAGTTATTCTTAATGGTCTTGAATACGTTTAAAAAGAAATCAATCGAGCAAATTAAATTATTGGTCAGAAATGGAATATTAAGCACCGTAGAAGAGCACAGCCGTGCTGTCAAAGAGCACCATCAGCCTTCCTAAGAGCACAGCGGTGCTCGCGAGCACCAGTTTGGGAACCTTTGGTCCACTACATATGAAGAAAGTAAAAACCATGAAATCGAAGGAAATAAACAAGCCTCCATGATGATGATGATTTGATTCATATGAACAAGGCTTATAATGTGTGTAATTTCCCATGTAAATACGAGGATTTCATTAGATTCTGTTAACCCATTTATCACAAAGCAGCCGCGGATGTACGGAATTGCAAAAACCACTTTTTCGAATTCGTGGGCGCCTAAAACTTTTGTTTCGTCAGAGTCTCAAGGTTGAGTTTTTTCTCAATCCAATATGATTTCTATTTGAGAAAGTAATAAATTTAGAAAGCCCCAAGAATGACTGCGCGATGTGTCGTGGAGATTATATCTGATACGGGAACAGATGTTCGGATAATTTCAGTTTCTCAGTTCGACGTATTTCGTATCGAAAAGCTTGATTCCTTATAATATTAATACAAATGCTTACTTATTCTGCATTAACTACGATGCTATATTGTTGTATGAAATCTTTACAATGAATTTCAAACTGTAAATGTTAATATTTAAATAAGTAAGTTATAAGGAATAATATTGGTGCACAAAATCTTTCCTTTAACTTTATGATGAATCAAAAGCCTGGGTAGGGTTAAACCATTCTTGCGTTGATAAACGTACGTCCCTATTCTCATCTAATTTTAAATTTATGCGTGAGCCTATTTGCGTTAATAACTATAGATGTATAATATAATAGTTTTACTTACAGAAAGGTAAGATTCCAGCATTCAAACGATGAAATGGAGATCCAATTGCTTTGTTTAAATCGTTATAAACGTTTCCCATACTCAGTTAACTGAATAGTTAATTATCCGTAAATATTTACGCTTCTAGCTATAAATTTTGACGTTGCTACAGCAATAATTTCGAAGCATAAACAAAATTTCGAAGCGAATAACGCTATTCTTTCATCTATTTGAAGATTTAGTCGACAGTTATTGAATCGGAGGCAACAGTGATGGTCGCCTTGCCAACACCCGGAAAAAGTGCGAAATATCCACAAAAATTCGAAAACAATTACGTATAACATGTAAATATTGCAGAAATAAGAAAGTACACAGTTTTAACCGTCGAATATAGCAAATACGAAGAAAATTGGTCCATATTTATGTATTTTGATGAATGAAGGAAAAAAACATTGCACTCTGAAAAATCGAAAGTCCCGTGTAAAATTATGGGAAAATGTAATTGTTTCCTGGATTCGAACCCGGGGCACTTCAGCAAAAGAAAATAGTTTTTCAGGGACCTCCTAGTTAGTAGAAACAAAACGCCGTTTTTCCGAGCATCTCTGCGACGAACTATTCTCGAGAAATATGCTGCCTACGACTGTTAACTGCAGCTGCAGCAGCATACGTTAGGGCAGAGATGGCAAATGATTTTTGAGTCGCGTGCCAAGAAAGTATGTACTGTGAATCATCAAAAAAAATTTTCGCGTGCCACCAGTTTACTCCTTCTCTAACTTCACATTTTATACAGAAAGTACAAGCTTAACGCGTGCCATGTCAAATCGCATGCGTGCCATGCATTTGCCATCCCTGCCCATCCCTGCGTTAGGGTAATATTATTAGGATAACGTTATCTACTTCCGGCGAGAAGAAGGGTAGGTAGGTTATTGTTAGCCGCAGACGGAACATTGTCGTGGGAAAGCAGGGAAATGGACGACACTACTGGGAAATAGCGGCAGAACAAAAGGAGAGTCGGGAGCAGCGGGAAATGTTTTTAGTTTCTCTAATTTTGTATAAGAACGATTAAATTTGTCATAATTTTTTTTCGTAAATAAATCTACGAGTTTGAAGTTATTCTTCACCATTCGCTAATAGCAACATACTGCAATGTTTTTCTAAAGTTTCTAAAAAATTTCCGCACTAGAACCGCGGGCCCTCTTCTGTTTATGATAAAATCCAATCACAGTCTGTAATTTGGTGAGTAATATTTTACGAGGTAATGCAGATAACTTAAGAACGATCTGTTCTATTTTGACATCTGTTCCAGATACTCTTTGCGGATCCATGATAAGTCCATGGGTTGAATTCCTGATGAGTATAATTTCTCTTTTTCATTAACGTGTGAATGAGTGTAGGATATTTTTCGTTTGAATTTTTAAAATATTTAAAATCGAGATACGGTCTCGGGACTTGAACGTATTGACGCTAATGTTTTAATAATAAAAGATAAATATGAATAGCTCGTATAAAACAGACAGAAAATTATTGTTATACTGTTAAATCTTTATTCGTTTTTTTCAGGCAATTAAAATCCTGTCTAAAAAGAAGTTGATGAAAAAAGCAGGAGTCTATGGTAAGGACACAATTTAAGTTATAGGCCATAATTTTAGCCCCCGCCATTCCATTTCTATCCCAAACACCCTTCTTGCATTTCTTTCCTCCATCTTTGTACGCTTTATCGAGCAATTTCGGATTTCTAGCAATCTTCGGAGGTATTTGCAATTTACTTCTTTTACGTTGACTTTGTCACATTAATCACTTATTGTCACAAAATACGTAAAGATCCGTAAAGCGAATATTTTGTAAGGCGGCGCTTTAGTCTTGGTGCTCAGATATATTTTTCTTTCATTTCCATTTTGGAATTGTTATCGGTAGATGATTTGAAATAATGTATTAATTTGTGAAATGAATATTTTATTAGATTAATTATTCTTGTGTGAATATTTCTTTCGAAAATTTTGTTAACAAATGTATATTTTCGCTCAAAAATAAAAATTTTGCAACGATAATATTTACGAGTTGAGGAGTTATACGCTAAAGATTGGAAGCCAGAATCTATTGAGATAGAGAGGGTAGAATATATAGACTGCGACTACGTTATGCCGGGAATATTGAATAATGAGTTGAAAAGGCTGTCAGAGTTATGAAGTGAAAGACAGGAGTTAATGACCTCCACCTAGAATTATTGCAAGAAATAGGAAAAGAGAGTTTATATAAATTATGCGTAACATATATGAGGAGGGGAAATGGCCAAAGGATTTCACTAGATCTGTTTTGATACCGTTGAAGAAAAAGAATAAAGCTAACTAATTATAGAACAATCAGCTTAATTTCGCATGCAGCAAAAGTTATTTAAGAAATTTGAAAGGGAGGCTAGAACAAAAGCTAATAACTAAATAGGCGTAGGCCAATTTGGGTTTCGGAAAGGTCGTGGCACCAGGGATGCAATGGGGGTGATGAGGACATTGGTAGAAAGAAACGTTGAATACAACCAGAATGTATTCACATGCTTTGTAGATTTCGAAAATGCATTTGATAGAATTTTATGGCCTAAGCTGATGAAGGTTTTGAAGAATATAGGGGTTGATTGGAGAGATAGACGTTTAATCAGAATCTGTATATGAACCAGGCTGCGCAGGTAAGGGAAGCAGAAGGAGAATCGGATAGGGCAATGCTCGAGAGAGGGGTGAAGCAGGGCTGCCCACTTGAAAAACCTATCCAACACTCCTCCGCATTTGATTAAGGGACACTTAAATGATAAGCATTTCATGCCATTTAATAAATGGTTGCAATGATTTTAATGTTGTTATATTCTCAAACAAAAGGTCGCTTGGCACCGCACAGGAAGTCCCCGCTGGAGCGCGTGTACCGTGAGATCGCCATTTTGAAGAAGTTGGACCACCCCAACGTGGTGAAACTGTACGAGGTGCTAGACGACGAAGTGGAAGACACCATTTACTTAGGTTGGTTTTTACTTTCTCCATACGTAGTATAGGAAAGTATTGTGATCACGAAAAAAATCGACTTCGAGATTTCAACGTTAATACACGTTTTTAGGTCCCTAGAACACGTTTAGACTATTTTCGAATGATGTCTGTGTGTGTGTGTGCGCGTGTGTGTGTATTATTATTATTATTGCAAAACCATTACAAATAATGTGATTGTGGGCGCTGTAACTCAAAAAGTACTTGCCCTATCATTACCAAACTTTATATATGACACTTAAGCATGAGCCCAAAGAACTGATTAGTTTTTAGACAATAACGGTTAACCGAAAGTCGAGGTTTATTCGAAACCCGATTCGGTTTTTGCGATATTTCTCCGTTAAAACATCATTATTGTATATACAATTCTATACAAAGGTTATAGAGAATTTCCTAGAACTTATATTTGAAACAATTTTCTATAGCAGTTATTATTTAGGAATTACTTATAAATAACCGGTTTTTCGGTTTCCATCAAATATCTCCCTAAAAACATCGTTATTGGTAATCTTCGTGAGGAACAAAGTTGTAGAGAATAATACTTCTTCCAAGTTTTGTTTGAAACAGATTTTCGCAGAACCGTCCATTTCGGAGATATTTTGCTTATTCGTAAATTTTCAGTATACAGCGCCAGCACCATGTAGCGGTGAACTCTGTAAACATTGAAAATATACGTAATTTACGGCAGTAAGAACGACTGTATTCTTTTACGATATGAAATAATAATTTTGCCTTATAATGCTATTCATAATAATTTAAATATCCATACCCCAGATATGGAGAAAGTCATGTGTTGGCCACATCAGATTTTTTTGTTTGTTTGTTTCCTCTTATTATCATGCGAATACACGTCTTCTCGATATCTCGAGATTCACCGACACGCCGATCGGTCTCCCTCCATCCAGCCTCTCTTCCCCCCCCCCCTCCTCCACCCTCTATCCCTCTCCCCCTCTTTTCCTCCCCCTAGCGTTAGGTATGACGCGATAAATGCGTGCCTGTGCCGAACCCATTCATGGGACAATAGGAAGCAAAACCTTTGTTTCGGGCCATCGTTTACCAATCCGCATCACGATGCGTCGCTTTCTTGACAGAAGCCCATCTCGAGGGCACTAATACGCGCTGAAATAATCTCTAATCGTCTCGGAAGAAATCACTGTTGGACATTGATGGCGCTCAATAGGTTATTTGCTATCAGTATTCGCGAAATCAGTATTATTGCTCGTATTTTTGGAGTGTCTCGACATCTGGGGCCATTCTCGAGGCTTTGTAATTTGTTTCTAAAAATATTTTTATAATACAAAGGGATTTGACAGCAAGTGACGCCTTCTCAATATTGAGGATAATTTTTTATGGTTGACTGATAATTTACGACCTCTATATCATGTAATTAGAGTTTTTTTAAATAACTCAACGGATTCTTATTCCGAAAAACTCTTTAGCGAACGAGAACCTTTTAACTGGAAAAACATTTTTTGGATATAGACAATTAGCCAATTTTTTTTCGAAAAAAATAACAACAGATCGCTATCTGATTCTGGGAAAATTCCATCCTTGTTTGTTTTTTTAGATACACATTGTGAAATGTTCTTGGCTGTGACCTTTTATTCCAAAATAAAATTCTTATTTGCGTAATCATCCGATCTCGCGCGTCATATCTTTTGCAACTGCATTCGTAGCTACGCAGATAGTCCGCCGAGGGCTAACACATTCTTTCGATTCGATATCGAAAGCTTCTTCGTGTAAATCCTTTCGTAGATTCCAATGCAGCGGTTTTACCGTGTTACTTCACGGTAGCTGCTTAATATTTTCGTTTCCTTTTCTTATAAATAAGAATTATTAGTCTCACTTTTATGTAATAACACAAGCAGAATTTTTTTAAATTTTCATTTAGCTTTTTGTGTGCAGTTTAAAACATTTGCCATTTTACATCGCTACTTCGTCCTAATTAAAGTCTGCCTGTTAATATTAATTTTTTCATTTTCTTTCAATTATCTTTTCAGATACTTTCTGCAAATAGCATCGTATTCATTAAATCCAGTGTTTTTTTGTAAAAAAAAGAGGTGCCGTTACTCATATCTAGATAAATTATAAAATGCCGCTCCCGCGCTCTCCGCCTCTTCCTGCACCCTCTCTCCTGTCTCTATTGAATTTGTGATGAACTTTTAATAACAAAGTTGGTAATAAAATCAAAATGTTTAACATTTATAGAATTTAAAAAAAATGAAAATGTACCGATATTAGACATCGCTCTGAAAAAAGGTGCCGGTACGCCGTAGCGACGCGTACCATCACAAAAAAGCACTGATTAAATCAAACGGTTTCAGTTGTTGATTCGTCTCTGACTTTATGTCAGTTCATATAATTGTAGTTTAGTTTTAATTTTTTCTCTTCGTGTAATTTTCTTCGCAGTATGTTTTATTCATTCCTAAATGTACCTTCTATGTCTTTCTGATGTCATTCGTTGTTTTAATCAACGTATATATTAAGCTTCCCCTCCACTTTCACTCAGCCACGCTTGAGGGGAAGTGGAGGGGAAGGATACGCGCGGGGCGCGAGGGAGGCACGCGCTTCGTGCCTTAGTGCGCGGAGGCGGCAGCGTAGGGCGGCGGGCGTAGGGGGCGCGCGGGTCGGGGGTACGTGGGCTGGGCAGCGGAGGGCCTTCTTACCATAATACTCCAACAGTGCTCCGATTTCGAAACTGTACGGGCAGCTAGCTCTACATACTAATCAGACCCTGAAATTGACTTCATTCGAGTGACAGACACACTGCCCATTTCTCCAAAATGTTTTGGTCTACACAAAATAGCCAACCTTTTGTTTATAGTGCCAACCCTCTTTCACTTTTCGAAAACCCCTTTTTACGCCCCTCGTTGATAGATTACCATATCGCCTCACTTATTACTTTCTCCATACATAGTATGGGGAAAGTATTGTGATCAGGAAAAAAATCGACTTCGAGATTTCAACGGAAATACACGTTTTGAGGTCCCTAGAATACGTTTAGACTATTTTCGGAATGATATGTGCGTGTGTGTGTGGGGGGGGAGGATGGATGGATGTATGTGATTGTGGGCGCTCTAACTCAAAAAGTACTTTTCATATTAATACCAAATTTAGTATATAACACTTTAGCATGAGCACAAAGAACTGATTAGTTTTTGGACAATACCAGTTAATTGGAAATCGAGGTTTATTCAAAACCCAATTCTGTTTTTGCGATATTTCTCCGATAATATGTCATTATTGTATACATTGACCATTACAAAAAAATGTAGAAAATATAATTTCCTACATCTTTTATTTCAAACAATTTTCCATAGCAGTTATTGTTTAGTAATTATTTATAAACTAGCAGAATTTCCCGTTGAATTTCAACTGTTATAGTGAAGCTACTACAGCACAACATACGTACAAACTCTTTAAAATATATAGTAGATACTTTTTAACTTACAATTAGCTTTTCTTAACAATTAATCATATTTGCTTGTAACAATCCGTTTATGAACATATTGCATTCTAATATAACGATAATTGTATTTCCTATCATATCACTTTCGCCAAATCCAGCTTCATTTCTTGTGTAATTATGCCTATGAAATGTTTACATTTATGTCTTGTAAACAAGAAACCCGTGAAAAAGCAACGTACAGTTGTCCATGATTGAACACTGACTGGTAAATGTACACCAGATACGTGGGCTTATTTATGTTAATAAACATTATAATGTAAACAGAGGCATATCCTGAGTTCAAGATGTGGGCTATCTCACCCTAACCCTCAACAAGGAATATTTTTAAAAGCTGAAATAGCAAACTCTGATATTTTAGGTGCATGCTAACATAACAAAATAATTCAGCATATTATAGCAGCCTACCTTTGAAGACTTCATTTGTACAGGAACTCCATTCATCTTTCCTTTTGTGTGAACTTGAGTGTTACATTTTCATAAAAAGTTTCTTCTGAGTACTTTTTCATATCTAAAAGAATGTTTTTCTCTATAGATAAAACAGACAAGCTGCTCAAGCGGACTTGTCCTTGTGTGGCTCTGAGATAGCTCTTGACCCTTTTTAATGAAGAAAAACTTCTTTCGGCAGTTGCAATTGTTGATGGAAACATTAGAATTAGTTCTGCCAGTTTGTACACCTCACTAAACATGTCCAAATTATTTAACTTCACGTAACAAGTAATGTCTCCCACTGATTTCTTTTTGTATTCATCAAGAGAATAAAACACCTTCAGTTCATTTTTCAGATGAACTGTATCAAAATTTGAGGCATAAAGTTCTTTAAATTCTGACAGTAGGTGTTCAGGAAAGCTTTCACAAAATTCATCAAAACAGTTCGTATCCAATAAACACGAATTTAAGGTATTTTTGAGACAAACCTGAGTTTTGTTTGAGTCATTAGTGTGTCGAGAATTTCATTAAAAATACGTAAGTATTTGGAACAATCATCATCGTTTCTCTGTCGTTTAGGTATTGGTTCATTTTCATCATGACTTCTAGCTTCTATCCATACTTGATCAGAATCTTCATCTCTAATTTTTTGCAAAGTTTCACAGAAGTCATTAACTTTGTTGGTATAGTAAGAAATGTTCAGGTTTTTATTTTGCAATATGTCAAACAAAACATCAGAAAATGCGAATATTTTGTGGAAAATAATAAGAAAAAAATTAGTCTTGAACATAGACAGAAAATGAACAAAGCCCGAAGCAGCATTCACCTCTTCACCTGTCCAGTCACCAGGTTCATCTTCGAATGACGAAAAAAACTTGATAAGATGCTCCCTGTAATCTTTAACGGTGTTGACAAGTCTTGATGAAAAGTTCCACCTAGTTGGTGCCACTCCCGGCAGTTTTCTCTCCATGAAGTTTTTCAGAGCAGTTGTGCGGGCAGTAGAATGAGAAAAAAAGCTAGGTATTCCGGATAGTTTAATGAAAAATCGTTTACATTCTTTTGTGTAATTTGTAGCCTTTGACAAAACCAAATTCAGTCTATGTCTGTAGCAGTGAACGAAAGTTGTTGTTGGATACTTATTTTTCACCAAGGTCTGAAGACCAGACACGTGACCAGCCATAACAGCTGCTGCATCAATTGTTTGCGTTATAAGTTTCTTTGAACAACCTAAATTATCTACAACTTTGGTGATGTGTTGGAATAATCCTTGTGCTGTTTGGTCTGAACTGACATCATTAAAGTGTAAAAATCATTCTTGGCAGTTTCCTTCATCATCACATATCTGAATACCGTTGATAATTGACTTTTATTCATCACGTCAGTGGTTTCATCAAGCAAAATTGCAACAAAAGATGTTTTAGCGATTTCTGATTTGATTTTATCAGTAATTACACTAGCTACTGCATCAATAAGGTCATTTTGGATTAAAGGCGAACTCCTCTGAAAACAGTTCCCATTTTTAAATGATTAGCCAAAATTGGATCATAGGTAGCTAAAAATTCTAAGAGTTCTATGTACATGCCTTTGTTTGGTGAGTTCTCAGACTCATTGTGACCTCTAAACACACACTCTTGTTTTCCTAGAAATGCTACTGCATCAATCAGTCTTCTTAGAATACAGTAGAACCTCATAAACCCGGCAACCTCGGGACCTAGCATTTGCCGGGTTTTTGAAAATTTATAAAAAAATCCTTATGTACATTTTTGGTAATTGATTATATAGTTCAAATGATGAATAACAATTAAAAGGAAACCCATTATCAATAAAGAATATTGCTTATACATGCATTAAAACGAGGAAATATAAAAGAACCATTAAAAGTATATAACGAACGTGAAATAAAATGTATATCTAACACGCATTTACAACATTATTTTCATCACATGTTATTCTAAGAATTTTTTTAAACAGATCAGGCAAACTAGCTTGCTTCATGCATTTTGATTTTTCCTTCATAAGTTTATCTTGTATTCGATACAAACACGTAATCTCTTGAAAATCTATGCAAGAGCATTGTTCTAAAACATGTTGTACCTGTGACCAACTGTATACAGCGATCTGTTGAAGGTTTTGGCCTTAACTCTCTCTTGATCATTGTCAGTTTCATTTTCTTCATCTTTTTCATGCTCAGGTTTCAAAACTATTTCGACTATTTCACATCAATTAGCTGAAGTACGACAGGTGCATCATTGTCGATATCAACCCAGTTTTCAATGTCATCTTCTGCCACTCTTTTTGTTATTGTGAAAAACTTTCGCTTGCTGTATCAGCATTAGGCCTGAAATAGGTACACCTTCACTTCTTCGCTGACGAAACCACTCAAACAAAACCTTATCTAAAATATTTACTCGGGACGTGTAGTGTTTTACGGCTACACATAGCTTTAGGTGTATCACTCTCTGCATAAAATTTCTATATTTCCGTTTTTTTCTTCTTTAAGTCATACGCTGTGGAACCACCAATGCTATATTCTTCGCAAAGTCTTTCAAGTTTTCTTAGTAATTCCACTTTTTTTTCAATCATGAGATTTTTCTGTTTACGTTTCGTAACACCACTTATGGGTTGCATTCTTTTTTTGAAGTCATGTCAAAATAAAATTTAACACAAGTACTAATTGCATTAACAAAAAATAATTGCTATCGCCACTAATCTAAAAATTTGGTTCTAATGAGGTAAACGAAACAATGAAAATATACAAGCGTACATCATTTAAAGCGATTTATAGAGTACTAGTAGCCCGTTGCAGCTTCACCAGCAATTTTATAAAAAACACAAAATGTATAAAATATTATAACCATTTCTTTTTTAATATTCAAATTTTCCATATATAACAAAAACATTTATTTATTAGTATCATATATGGCGTTATAAATATCAATGATATAAATTTAACTTTTAAGCTAAAGCTTCTCTATAAACAACATTTAATGTTGTTGTATGTGGGTAATTGGGCACGGCAAATAGAAGATTTTGTCGATTTTTAACTCTCGATGCAGCTACATACAATTGTCCATGAGAGAAAAGTTTCTTTCAAAAAAATACCAACTGCTTCTAAAGTTTGTCCTTGTGCTTTATTTATTGTGAGCCCAAAAGCTGGTTTAATGGGAAATTGATGTCTCTGCCACTCGAATGGAAAATCAGTATCGGTTGGTTGTAGTGTTATACGGGGAATAAAATAAATTTCACCCATTTGGCATACTTTTACTTTAAGAAGTCTTGTGCCAACCATATCTTCAACAATAAGTTTAGAGCTGTTACATAGCCCATGTTCAGGAGAAAGATTTCTTAACAGAATAACTATCATTCCACGCTTTAGGGTTAATCGATATGCAGGGATGCTTGCTGTTTCAGTTGAATTCAAGTATTCGACTGGAATAACAGTTTCCTGTTGTTCTGTTTTTAATGCATCAGCACTTAAACAATGCCAAGAAATACCCGGAAATAGTGAAACCATAGAATATATTCAATCTAAGTCTAATTATTTGAGTTACTTACGTTGTTGTAAAAGCGGTTTGCTATGTAGAATACAACGGCAGACAAAAATATTACTAAAACTTAGTAATATAAATAGTAGAAACGCCTATCAATAATACAGGCTATCTTTAATTGTTTATATTGTTGCCTTCCTCCATCTCTCTCACTCTCCCCTCTCCCCCCTCTCTTTCCTCTTCCTCCCCCTCTCTCATTTTAAAGCATTCAAAGTGCATTGATATAATAATCGGATTTTGAGGTTTAACAATATACTGAGTCGCTATGGCAACATTCCATTAAAATGGCAAGATTTGCATAAAATATGTAAAGTAAACGTTTAACATGGAATACTTCGAACTGTGGGTGAAAAAAGATGAACAGAATAAGAAACTTTATAAATTTTTCTTCAAAATGGTTCAACTCCGAAGGTCTTAGATTAATTTCTTCTAATTTTAATTTCCAAATGAATAAGAGGCTGCACGTCAAAAAATCACGTTTTACATGTTAAGTAATGGGAAATGGAAATGCCTCCCTTGGAGTCAAACCAAGGAATTTTTTCGCGATTTAAACTCGTCATCACCTGAAAAAGTGCTAATCAAGCATCCCTGCCAAATTTCGAGTTTCCATCATTATTATTTCTCGAGTTATTAGCTTTATGAATCTAAGCGTGACGGACACTAAGCAATTTATTATATAAATTAGGATTTTTTACATATAACTTTCAAGAAAGTGCCAAGTTTAGAGAATGCCGGGTTTTTGAATGCCGGGTTTATGAGGTTCTACTGTACTTCTATTTTCTTTCACTCTTTCATTATGCAAATTGTCTGCAATTTTATTCTGTATATTTAAGGAATGATCGATTCTTTGAGATCCAAATGTTTGTAAAGCAGTGAACGCTCTTATATGACCAAGTGATTTTTTATGTTTATCACAGGCCATAACTAATTAATTTAAACTATTGAAACCAGTCTTATTCCAAGGGCCCGTTTCAGTGGAAAAAGCAAACATGGCCAACAGTACAGTTTATTTGACTCACTCTATCCACTTAACCATGCATATTTTTGGTAACTACTTACATTAAAGTACCTAGTATATGATCGGTTCTTTTCTTTGTGCTCCATTTTAAGTTCAGGAAGTGCTGGTTGAGGCCTTCCAGTCTTCACAATTTGAAGTTTATCCTCATACCTAAGTTGAGAAAATGGTGTCTTTTCCAACAGTACTTTAATTATATCACTCATTTTAATTCACTAACAGGAGTCCATATGCATCATGGAACACTGATATCAACGAGCATGTGGCAGGGTGTGCTGTGTGTCGTAACTTGAAATATTACAAAGTGAGAAGGCATGCCTCTCAAGGGTTTGTGAATAATGCGGAAAACAGTGTGTGCGGCGTATTATATGGGCCTACTATGAAGCCCCTTGTGCAAGAAGCCACCATAGCGTAGTGTTTAGTGGCTCTGACTTGCGTGCGGAGGATGTGGGTTTAGAGGTTATATACTAGCAGTTCTTTTTCATTTTCTATTCATTATTTTTTGTATTTCATGATTTTATAATCGTTATTTATATTCTGACATTCTATGCTATAAAAATGTTTCAATTGTGAATTTTGGAAAAAATGATTACTTATCGTATTTCTTGGAAAATTTGCAAGGAATTGATACTTTTGCAATAACAAATGCAGTTTCACAATTTTTATAAAAATATGTTCTGCACATCACAATAAACACAATGATTCATAAAATACCGTGGAGAAGGAATTTTGAGCAGTGGCTCTAACAAGACTAATGAAACCCATTTTTAGGCGTGAGCGCCTATTATCGTCCGTCCGCATGTTCGTTCTCGGCATCTACCAAACAGATTTTCGTGAAATTTGATATTAAGGACTTTCAATCAAATATAAGAAGAAAATCGCAAAAATGAATCACGTACACCAATCAGGGGTACCACTTTACTGGGGACAAAAAATTAACTTTTCATCATATCTCGTAAAGTTTTGCTCATATCAAAATATTTTTCAAATAAAAGTTGTAGAACTGGTAAAGTAGAGTATTTTCCTTCCTACACATATTTATCGTAGGAGTAGCCGTTATCGAGAAAATCAAACAAGAACATCTTATATCGAGTTGAACTGAAAATTTCTTGCATGGTTACTTCATTGTTGCTAACATAAACAATCTCCCAAACAAACATTTAATTTCCTTATGTGTGCATGTAATATTATTAAATAGGAAGAAAATGGATTATTTATGATGAAGAAAAGAACTTTAAAACGCTATTTCCCTTACGTACAGGTATATAATTGCTTTCAAATACTCCATTGCACGAAACGCGCCCATTTGAGATACGTTGTACACTTTCCTAACTTGTTAATTATGAAGATAATGGTGTAAAACCAGTTAGTTCCTTCTCCACGGTATTTTATGAATCATTGTGTTTATTGTGATGTGCAGAACATATTTTTATAAAAATTGTGAAACTGCATTTGTTATTGCAAAAGTATCAATTCCTTGCAAATTTTGCATTGCATTTCCTCGCTCTTTTACTGTAAATGTAGAATATAGCAATGTACTAGAACCTCTATAACAAATTTTTACTATCTTATCTTTTTAACTGTTTTAAATAGTCTATTACTACACATAGAATGAGAAATGCTAGAATAATAATTCACCAACTCTTTAACTGTTACAAAAGACACCAAAGATAAATAATGTTAAATAAATTCTTACTGTGGCATTTTTATAGCTTTTTTCTTAAAAAAATCACTTATGTACAGTAAGTCCCCAACTTACACTGTTAATTCATTCCGAAGGTCGCCGTGTAAGTTGAAAACCGTGTAAGTCCAACAATGCTTAAATACGATATATTTTTTGACATATACGTTCATTTCAATGGATAGTTAAAGCTAAAAAAGTAGTGCTTATGAGATGATGTACCCAAAGGATAACAAATCTAAATGGTGAAAGCGACACTGTCAGCTGTGCGTCAGTGTACAGTAATCCCTCGGTTTACGAGCTTAATTTGTTTCTCTAAAACTGCTCGTCAGGCAAAAATTAATTTCCCAATATATACATCCCATGTTATAAATTTTATAAACAATAGTTACATCATTGAAGTTGGGATGCCGTGGCATTCTGCACATTTGAGAAGATTCGGGAACCGATGAAAGCCGAGAATATGTGCTGGGAAAAAGGATCGGTTTGCGAGAGGAAGGAGATCGTATAAGCGAAAATTGGCTCATAAAATGAAAAACAGGTATTAATTTGTGCATCTCGTATAAGCAAAAACTCATAAACTGATTGCTCGTATACCGAGGGATTAATGTACTAGTAATGCCATCTATTGTCTGGCAGTTGAATTAATGATTGAGCGCACTGATAAGTTACGTCATGTATCCGTGTATCTACGGATCCATGTAAGTAGGGGGCTTACTGTATTCAGTTCGTCTGTGTATAAAATAACTCAAAAGATGACATATGTTACAAACGCCAAAATTTTAGGATAAATAGTTCTACGTATGATATAAATTTGGTGGACCTGGGACTAGCTAATGGTGAGTAATCAGAAAAATTTTAAAAATCACTAAAACTGGCATGACACTACAAATGCAGGCAACCAGAAATACATCAAATATGCTTTTCTTTACTCCAATGGCTAAGGAGCACCTTATGTAATTTGCTCTGCAACCCTTCCTCACTTGTTTTGGAAAGGTACTTTCATTTCTTTTGTTCATTTGATTCATGTCTTGTTATTCTGATTATTCAAGTTTTAGTCAATGTATATTTGTAAACATAACCTTTAACTGAAGATATTCTTTTTCTTTGCAGTTTTCGAATGGCTAGAAAAAGGAGAGATCATAGTGATTCCTACAGACAAGCCACTTGATGAACAAGTTGCCTGGGCTTATTTCCGAGATATAGTCAAAGGCATAGAATATTGTAAGTACAACAATAAGTTGCTTGTTTCATGGCTATCACAAAAATGCGCAATGCCCCATAAATCTTTCTTCATCCCAAGTAAATATTAAATCTTTGCTTGTCATAAATATGCTCAATACTCTTTTTTTTCCAACCCTGGCTGTTTGAACTAGAGCTTGGGTTGCCCTTCCCTGCTTGTATCATTCACTGGTCTTTCCCATTGACAGTCATTACTAGAGCCCAGAAGTTCAGGCAATATAAAATGTCAAAATAGGCAGGCAAAATGGCACAATAAAACAGGAAAATAGGCACTAAAACCCAAAACCCAAATATTATTATTATATAGAGTTTATATGAAGTTTATATTTATTTATTTATTTTCATACGGGTATATGAACCCAATTACAAAATTTTTTTTAAAAAATGGATGAATGTGATACTAAATAGATCACATAAACAATATATCTAAAATTTAAATTTCCACAAATAAAAATGTACTTGTCATACCTATCAAATCAGGAACAAGTTAAACCAGCACCAGTCACATTACATAAAATAAATTGCACACTATAAGTTTCAGTGAGAAAAATGCAAATTAACAAAAATACTAGGTATTAAAGAAAAATATAGTATTTAAACCTCTCATGTTAACACTCAAAGAACTTAACAAAATTAAATAAACTTTAAAGGATTAATTGAATCAAACACAGAAGTAGTATTTTATAACAAAAATGAACAATAAGATAACTATCTATATCAGTCCCTGAAATACATAATAATTACTACATATCTTATTCAATACAGATAAATGTATTCTCAAAGGAACTTTGGAACCATTATAAATTAGACCTAATATAGTCAATCATTCACAAAATACAATCAAAAATAACCATCCAATTTAAAATAATAAGAGTGATAATAATAAAATACTCAATTGTATCACTTTTAGATTCAAATAAAAATAAATACATTTTTAACTTTATAAATACACTTTATATACATTGTTTAAAAAGATTTAAATTTAATAATGCTTTGCTTCTATAATAAAAGTTAAGTCACGAGAGAAGGAAATGTATAAGAACTTACAATACAATATGCAGTAGATATAACAATAAAATATTATTGCAATCGCTATTAATAATGTCTTCAAATTATGAACTACTAGCAGAATTTCCCATTGAATTTCAACGGATTTAGTGAAGCTATTACAGCACAACATACAAACTCTTTAAAATATATAGTAGATACTTTTTAAATTACAATTAGCTTTTCTTAACAATTAATCATATTTGCTTGTAACAATCCGTATCCGAGCCTATTGCATTCAAATATAACGATAATTTTATTTCGTATCATATTACTTTCGCCAAATCCAGCTTCATTTCTTGTGTTATTATGCCTTGCTGAAATATTTACTTTTATGTCTTGTAAGCAAGAAACCCGTGAAAAAGCAACGTACAGTTGTCCTGATTGAACACTGACTCCGGTAAATGTACACCAGATACGTGAGCTTATTTATGTTAATTAACATTATAATGTAAAATATAATGATTTTACTTTCAAAAAATGTAAGATTCCAGTATTCAATAGACGAAAGAAGGTTCAATTACTTTCATCATTAAACGCTTCCTGAATAATAATCAGAATCTATTTACGTTGCTATCCATAAACATCGATTGTTTCGTTGCTTAAACAAAGTGCGAAGCAAATAATGCTAAACTTTCGTCTATTTGTAAGCTTCATTGAAGCTAATTGAATCAGAGGTAACAATGACGGCCGCCTTGGCAACGCCCGGAAAGAGTACGAAAAATCCACAAAATTTCGAAACAAAAGGCGTATTTCTGAAAACTTCGACCGTGTAACATGTAAACTTTGCAGGTATAAGATAGTATAGAGTTTTATTCGTCGAATAAAGCAAAAACGAAAAAAATCAGTCCATATTTATGTATTTTGATGCTTGAAGGAAGAATACCTTGCAAGTCAAGAAATGGATTCATACGTGTTTTCTTATGGAAAAATGTTAATCCCCTATATTGGCAGCACTGATTAATCCCGGTTGATCAAACCTTGACCATTCACTAAGTTAGGATGTAAGGAAGAATTGTACCAAATTTGGTTATTCTAGCTTTTACCGTTTAGGAGTAGTTCCATGAACAAACACACAAACCAACAAACACACCCTTCAAAATGTATTATAGTAGATTACATGAGACAACAAGATGTTTTTTTAAATTCTCAAATGAAAAACATTCCGACCGAATGGTGACCGTAGGAGGAGGGAGAGGGTCTCAGAGGGCTTACGGACTTATAAAAGCACCCTGGCCCAGATTTTTTTCGATTTTTAGATTAAACGTTGTATTTAATTTAAGAAATAAATTGTGCAAAATACAAACTCCGCCCGTGAATTGCCACCCCTAATATGTTGCCTCCTGGGTGCGATGCACCCCTTGCACCCATATGCCGGCAAGGCTCTGAACGTAATATCCTAACGGATTAAGACAAAAGAGGTGCGAGCCATCAAAAAATGTTCCTGGGAACTGGCCTGAGATGCAATGAATCACCCTCGTATTTATCTTTAGAGTATAGTGATACCGTAGCTTCTTTACATTTAGATGGTCCTTGAGACTTAAGAAATGGCAATCGTGAGTCAGAGAAAAAATATTTACAAAATATTTGTGAAGTCCCGCTTCGGGTGGCCATCCCTCCGTATTTTACACAGAGTCTCCGGGTTTTGGGACTAGTCTCCGGGTTAAGGGTAAAATTCTCCGGTCAACAGCACACACGGACCAGGGTGGCCACATGTCCTGTATTTTATGGGACATCCCGTTTTTCGGCCCATTTTTCCTTAACTGTCCTGTGTCCCATGTGACATCAATACTTTGTCCCATATTTTTTTATGAAAATAGATATGATTTCAGATAAACTTAGGGTAACCACATTTCCTATATTTTAATGTAATTATTGCAGTGCTTGGAATGAGTCGGAACAAACCCAGACATGTATCGAAAATATCGACAATTAGTTTCAAATTGTAATATTTTCCTCCCGAGAGTTCCGTTTCGTAATATTTTCCATTTCGAGCACTTAATTAATGTAATGTAATGTATGAAGAGTTTACAGAAATGAACCCACTTTTACAAAAAGTTACAAACGAGATTTCATCTCTGCTAGATAAATGGAATGGGATATTAAAATCTTGCGAAAAAATAATTTTGTAAGTTGATGCAAATTATTAAATCAGTACCAGGTTCTAAAGCTCTTGTGGAAAGAATATTTTCTTTATGTTGTAATAAATAGAATGACAATATGAACATATTTGACAGAAGTGCAGTAAAAGCAGAGCTGTAGGTGAAAAGCAACTACATATCTTTCTTGTAAAGACTTTTATCTTGTGTAGATTTTTTGTAAAAAATATAATTTTTCTTATATACTTTCAAAGAATATTTTTTGTTTTAATTTCAAAGCTAAAAAAAGTCCCGTAAAATTTTTAATAGTCCAGTTTTTTTAAGGATCTGTCTCTTAAAATAGTCAGTCATATGTGATCACCCTAGACACTCCACAATTCAAGGCAGCAAGATTAGCTACGATGTTTGGAAAGTACGATTTAGAAAGTCTAAAAGTTGATGGTGCTGATTACAGACCATAGCTATCACTTGGGTTTTGTCTGGAGTCTATCCCAAACCCACGCTATATCACCACATGTGTGCATAAATAAGTCAGAATGCTCTCTATGAAGTAACAGTCTCGAGGGCCTTGATATTACATTTTCTCTTCAGTCAGCACATTTCTTTTTAGTTTGGAAACACATGAGACTTTAGAATCTTAAAAGAAACACGTCTAATTTGTGAAATACGCACGGAAAAAATCTTATCGCATCAGCAGCTAAAACTCTGTGGGTGACTCGCATTTAGGTGTATTTGCTACCACCATATCTATGCAAGACAAATTCTGAATCTCAGCAAATGGCTTGTAGCTCTGATTACTATGTTTATTCGGTGATTTGGGTGGCACTCTTATAAAGTAGGTACCACTACAATCTTTCGTTTGTGTTCGAGGGAGCCGCCAAGTTTCGTGAGAGAGCAACAAAATATGGCTCATCACATTCACATTTCTATGAAAACTAATTATCTCTTTTCTATTAAACATTTAAAAATAGTAAACATACTTCAATTTCTTCACATATGAGAATCTCTGGGCTAAATTACGAAATCACCAGGTCAGATAAGGAAATCTCCGGGTCATTGACGAACTTGAGGTGGCCACTCAGGTTGCCACCTTTTCATGTCTCACCCAAAGTCTTTAGGGTTATCGCTCATTTTTTGAGTTAGGGGTTACACTCTTGTTTTGCCTATATATTTCCTTAGACTGGATCTCACTTGTAAATGATGTTGTGCCGATGGGCTAGGAGGATTTTCAATGGAGTTGAGGTATCTCCTGCCATCTAGCCTTACTCGCACCAATTTCCCATTCAAATACGTTTGTTACATACGGTAGCAAAACAGGGAATTGCTTAAAGACGTCAACACGCTAAATTAAATACAGAAGACCCCGTAAACCCCTCCATCTGGAACTTGGCGGCAAGAAAAACTGAGAATATACCCCCCTCCCGCTTAGGGGTGCCGAAAAGATGCCTTGCCCTGGGCGCCGAAGACCCTAGCTACGCTGCTGGATGTAGCCCACATGCGGAGTTGGCCGAGAGTACGTCTTAAGATGTAGTCCGCATTGAACGTGTTAAACCTGTCACACTATTGATTAAATTCTTTTTCTACCTCTATATCAAATTGCATTTTTGACTTTTCTCTTTTGCCCTCCTCACATGAAATTCTCACTTCATGTATCGTATCTTACAGAGCCTTTGCCTCAATCATCCAATGACTTAATATTGAATTGTTCCTTTTCGATTTCATGAAACATTTTTGCTCTGTTAACATTAATTAATAAACAATTTTCTACAAATGAGTTTGTATACTATCCAGTAGATACAGATGGGAAATTGTAATGTCTTGTGTGCTTGTGTTGCTCCCAATATCTGTAACAAGCATTTAATAGTTTCTTGGAATCAGCAATGACCTACTGATATCATTTACAATTTAGTACAGTGGAACTCCAATTATCCAAAGCAATTGGGACCAAAGGTGGTTTAGATATTCAATAAATTAGATAGTTGGAAAAAAGAAAATGTTTGTTAAAAATAAAATTTTAATTTTTCAAGGTAATGCAAAGTGTTCTTGTTTATCTGTAACTAGCTGGAGTGCCCGTTGAATTTCAACGGATTTAGTGAGTCTAAAACTTCAACCGTGTAACATGTAAGCATCGCAAGAATAAGATAGTACACAGTTATAACCATCGAATAAAGCAAAAATGAAGAAAACTGCTCCTCATTTTCCTATTTAAATGAATGAAGGAAGAAAATCTTGCACTGTGAAAAATCAAAAATAACGTATAAACTCCCTCCCCCTCCCTTCCAACCTCCCCTTCTCCCCCTCCCTCCCCTCTCTCCCTCTCTCCATCCCTCCCCCTCTCTCCCTCCCCCTCTCTCCCTCCCCCTCTCTCCATCCCTCCCCCTCTCTCCCTCCCACTCTCTACCTCTCCCTCCCTCCCCCTCACTCCCTCTCCCTCCCTCTCTTAAATGTAAGATGGGGCTATATAGTCTCAATATAAATGCAATGAACTCTCAATTTCAGCAACAATGGGAGTTGTCTTTGTAGCTTATAATTGGTATTGTAATAAAACCAATAAAATCACATATTTTATTGATTCTAACCGCATTTCTACGCGAATTCGACCAGAATTCGGAATCTGTCTTCAATAAAAATAAACTTTGTTCTTTCCCACAAAGAAGTATCCAAGTCTCAAGTTTGTACCATGATTTTAAGTAATTTTAAAGTGCAAATTCAAAGTAGTCTACACTCATCCCTGTACATTAGACTCCCGATTAACCGGGGGCGGATTATCCTGGTTGCGGATTAACCAGGGTCCCTATAAGCTTAAGTGTGTCTATTTGTGCATAAATATATATTCTTGTTATGGAAATCCGGCAGGCGGAAATTCACAATATTAATATATAGCCTATTTATAAACACAGCACACAAGTGAAAGACGAACACAAAAATTACGCGAAATTTTCGGTCAAGCCGTCTTCACCACAGTAAGGTATGAAAGTGAAATCAGATGTGAGAGGGGAAGGAATAAGAGAGGAGGGTGGGGTCGAGGCAGGAGGGGAAGGGAGAATGAGTTAGGGCAGGGGCCGGCAACCTTTTTGACAAGAAGAGCCATTTTTTCAAAATTTGTATATAATCCAACAAAACATGAGCCGCAGAGCATGTATACTTAATGAAAGAATACGGAAAGGAGGCGGAGGTAATGATAGTTACAATGTAGGTAATGTGAATAGGTAATAAGAGGGGATATGTTAGAAGAGGAGGGGAAGGGAGGCAGATGTAATGATAGAGTAGCAAATTAAAATGAGATCTGACAATGTAGACAGTTAAACAAATTTGTATGTGTTTGTGTGTGACGCTGTACTGCATGTGCAGTGTTCTCTATACAAGGAACGTGATCATTTGTAGTTTTTTTTTGGAGTGTTTTTATTTCGGGTATTTTTAAAGTTATAAAGTTAAGTCAAGTTATACCCATCATGTTAAAAAGAAAAAGGACTGTTCTTGCCATAGAACAAAAACTCGAGCTCATCAATAAACACCAAAAAGGTGCTAAAGTGACAACTTTAATGAAGGAGTACAATGTTGGCGAACAAACTGTACGCGATTTGATAAAAAATAAGGCTAAATTGATCGAGTTTGCTGGAGTTTCCGATAGTGCGGGTGGCATGTCAAAACGAAAATCGATGAAAACTTCAACTTACAATGAATTGGATAAAGTCATGGTTTTATGGTTCAATCAACAAAGAGCACAGGGGATTCCGGTCTCTGGGATAATTTGTGCTGCTCAAGCTAAGTATTTTTTTGACGAGTTGAAATTACAAGGAGATTTCAACGCATCCTCTGGTTGGTTGACACGATTTAAACAGCGACACGGCATTAGGCAAATAACTGTTCAAGGCCAAAAACTGAGTTGTGATGAACCTGTGGCTGTCGAATTTAAGCATCAATTTCGGCAATTCATTGAAAAAGAAGGTCTCATACCGGAACAAATTTTCAACACCGATGAAACCGGTCTATATTGGAAGTGTTTACCAAACAAAACATTAGCATATGAAACTGAAAGTAGTGCTTCGGGTCACAAAGATGAAAAACAATGGTTAACAGTTTTGTGTTGTGGGAATGCTGCTGGAACTCTTTTTTTGAAACCCTGTGTAATTGGAACTGCAAAAAAACCTCGTGCTTTTTCAGGAATTGAAGCTTCTAATTTACCTGTTCATTACTACAACAATAAATCAGCTTGGTTGGACCGAGAAATTTTTAGTGACTGGTTTACAAAAAATTCATTCCATCAGTTCGTCAGCATTTGAAATCACTTAATCTGCCACAAAAAGCGGTTCTACTTTTGAACAATGCCCCCAGTCACCCAAGCGAATAAATTTTAAAATCAGACGGTGGGAACATTTTTGTGAAATATTTGCCACCAAATATGACAGCATTGATCCAACCGATGGACCAAGGAGTGATTCAAAACTTTAAAGTGATTTACAAAAGAAACTTGTTGCATAAATTAATTATGGAAGGTAGTGATTTATTGACATTTTGGAAAAAATTAAGTGTTGGATGCGATTTATGAAATTGTGATGGCGTGGACATCGATCAAAGGCATAACATTAAAAAAATCATTTCAAAAAATACTGCGAAATGGTGAAGAACTTCTTGGTGACGACAATAATACTGACGAAGGAGTGCCCGAAGTGTTAAATAATTTACAACAGATTAGTGGCTTTGAAATTTTAGATGAAGAAGCAGTTTTTGAGTGGTTTAATTCAGACAAACATTTGGCAGGTCATGAAATGTTGAGTGATGACAAAATAGCACGACGGGTTATGAACGAAGAAGAATCGAGCCCAACCCCAAACGAAGACCCAGAAGAGGATATGCTGCCGACAAACAAAATCGGTCACAGTGCCGCTTTGTCTCACGTCGAGGCTTCACTTGACTACGCTTAGCAAGAAGACGATGTCGCTCTTGCCGTTAAGATGATGCTGCGTAATTTACGCACTACCATACGTAGGAAGGCCAACCAAGGGAAAAAGCAAACTTCTTTGCTTTCCTTTTTCAGAAAATAGTAAGTTTGCATAAACTATGTACCTCTATAAATACATATGTATGTATTTATTAATATTTTTGTAATTAAATTTACATTTAAGTTATATTTTCGAGTTTTTCTTTCATTTTGCGGATTGTCCGGGGTTTCGATTATCCGGGGAACTTTAGTTCCCAACCTGCCCGGATAATCGGGAGTCTACTGTATTTCAGTTGCAGGACGTGGCAAAATACCTGACGTTTGATAATTAAATCGTTCGCCATTTCGGAACAAAGTGACAGACAGAAACAAAACCTTGACCATTCACTAAGTTAGGATGTAAGGTAGAATTGTACCAAATTTGGTAATTCTAGCTTTTATAATTTAGGAGGAGTTCATGAACAAACCAACAAACATGCCCTTCAAAATATATTATAGGAGATATGAATAGATGCAGTAGTTTTGTGAAAATTTTCTGCTATTGATCAGTGGATGTAATAATACCAAATGTATTTTGCACATGTAAATTTTAGTCGTGGTATTTTGATAAACAAGTCCATGAATTATTCCAGCAAATATGTTGATTTTTATGCAGGTAATAGCTCACATTATAATATGCCTAAAAATCCAAGATAATTGCAGAAAATTAGACTTCTATAAAAAGAACCAAGGAAGAATGTATGTCTAATAAACAAGCACTCTGTGCACCTTTTAAAGATGCTGCAGGACACGTCTCAGCTCTTCAATCATGGTGATCGAAACTGTTTGACAAATGCTTTCCTTTGACTCTTATTTTGGGAGAGTTTTTTATAATATGTAACCAACCGTCATTCACTATAAGGAGACACTCCGAAACAACATTTGGCGGATGACATATTTCCTAGCGGGTACAACACCCTCAGTTGCCGAGACATCACACTCAAAGTAACTCATCAGAGTGATAAAACAAGCACCCTTTTTTTAATATACATACTTCCAAATGATTGAATTAGTGCTGTAAACAGAGAAATTTGGCACCCGAAGTAAAATAATACAATGGCATCCTCTACCCTCACATTAAATACCGTATTTGACCGAATATAGCCCCCCTGTTTTTGGCCAAAAGTGAAGTGCAAAAGTTGAGGGGGGGGCTATTTTCGGGCACTAAAAATTAGGTGGGTACAAACGAGTGTGCAAAGCTTCAATAATGATGAATTTCATTCGAGTCAGTAAGTGTTTCTATCCATTGTACGACTAAACTACTCCGGTTGCGAATATTTATTTGCAAGGCTGATTGACGTCACCATATAGGAAGGATTTTTCAATTACCTGATCGCTCTCATTATCGTCAAATTGCAAGTTTTACCGTATTTGCTCGTGTAAGCCGCGCCCCCGTGTATCCCGCACACCCAGATTTTTGGGCCAGCTCTAGGGAAAAAAATTTGAGCCGAAAAAGGGTTTTTTAAATCACCAATTCCTATTTCTCAAAAATGCTACGCTCAAGTTAAGCATCTTCGCACTCCTACGTGACGAATTTATTGGGTGATCTCTTTATATCGGTACTAGCAGAAATATCCTCGGTAGTCCTCTTTTGTTAAACACTTAACTGTTTTTGTCGTCATATTGGTCATGTTCGGCAGAAATCGCTCCGGTAGCGATCATTCTGCTGTACGTAATTTTCCAGCCATATGGTCACTGATCCCTACCGTAGCGGTCGTCATTTTTTTGGCGAACTAAAATTATGATCAGTGATCATTCAATGATCACCACGGTGGCTATGACTTTCATAGACGTATCATAGAATAAAGGAAGCATGCCGTATCTGAACATGGTAGGCGTCGTCTGCCGTGAAAACAAACCCCCACCAACCCAAACTGGTCGCGCATGCGCCGTGGCCTCCGTGACGATTGTAGGAGAAAGCCGTCGAGTTTGGGGAGCACACGTTTAAACTTAAAACTCATTTAAAATTTTTATACAATGAATGAAAATGACTAAATACACGGAAATTTAGAAATAGAATAATAGATGCGGCATGGGTGCTAGCTTAACGTATATTTGTTTAGCGACACGACATTTTGGGAAAAAAGGTGAGCGGCAAATAAAAGAATTCGTGTAAGACGCAACCCCTATTTCCACCGGCGTTTTGGGAAAAAAGTTGCGCAGCTTACACGTGCAAATACGGTAATACCAATAAAATTAACCTTACCCGAGAATGGACTAATTGCCTGGCTAAGCTGGAATTGTTAATTACACAAACGAAAGATAGATTAGCATTGCGCATCGAAATATGAGCAAAGTGCGAATTTATATTGCTGCATAAATTGGTATGTTATTTCGACTTGCTAATATTGCTGCATTAATTAGTATGTTATTTCGACTTTTTAAAGTTTATTTTTACTCCCTAAAAATGTATTTTTGTTCATTTCCTTGTCAAATATCTCTTTCGTTAGTATACCCTCTGAATTCTGAGGAACAAATCTGAAAACCTTAAAATTCCAATTAGCATGGCGTTTTATCACTCGCTAATTGGTACTTTTTTATTAAATGAGTGCAAGTTTGATATTTCTTCAAATTATACAGCATGTTTCATGACATTAAGTCCTAAAAATGATCGTCCTTTCAGAGTATTAAAATATTTTCTAGATTTGTGTGAGAAAAATGGGTAGGGGGGCTATATTCGGAGGGGGGCTATATTCGGTCAAATACGGTACATATCTATTTTAAATGTCTTTTGTGTGGTTGGTGCCCCTTAGGCTTTGTCGCCCTACTCGTCCAAATCTTGCTATGCCACTGTATGGAATGGTGCCCTGTGCTGGAGCACCGGTCACACTACCCTTCTGCCAGCCCTGCATGTAGTGTTATTGCTATCCATTTTGTTATATTTCCTTTTAAAACAATTTGATGACAGAGGAACGAATTTAATTTTGTCTAGTTGAGTAAAATATAACAATAGCTGCTTAATTTTATTTTATGCATTCTATTGTCTTTGAATGAAATTAATGAATTTTTGATCAATTCCTTCTCAGTGCATCATCATCGCGTTGTTCACCGTGACCTCAAACCGTCCAATTTGCTCCTTGGTGAAGAAGGTGGCCCTGTACGGATAGCAGACCTTGGTGTATGCACAGAATTTGAAGGCCAAGATGCAATCCTAACATCTACAGCTGGAACACCAGCATTCCTTTCACCAGAAGCTTTACGTCCAGAGCCTAGGTCAAAATTTGGTGGAAAAGTATGAGAAATAATCATGGATATTAAAGAGCATAGTTTGAAATGTGATCTTAAAAATAATACTGGCTATTTAGTAGAAATTTCTATTTGCACTTGTTGATTAAGAAATTTGAATATCTACAATCCCATATTTTTATATAGACTGTGAAATTAATGCATATTAGTAAATTTCTTTCCTCTTCTCTCTTTTTGGATCATTTATTTGACTACTAGACGAATGAGCCCGTTTAAAACGGCCTTTGAAAACAAACAATATAAAAATAAAACCAACAAACAAATGATATAATTATAATATTTGAATAAGATTGGAAAGGGCTACAAATGAAAACAAAGGAATAGTTTTAAAAAATTAAGAGGAAAACAGTCTTATACTTCAATAATATTATTTATAACGATGTTTCTTGTAAATACTCTTTCGTTTAACAGCAATATTGCCCTTGATTTTCTTTATCCTTAACCCAAAATTTCAAATTATGTTTGTCACGTGTTCTAGTTATAGCTACATACAGCTGTCCATGTGAAAAGCAATATTTAATAAGTAACCACAATCAATCGTTCAATTCCACTAAACAGCAGTTAAGAACAATCTCAATAGATATATCAATACACACGTGCATATACCGTATTTGTTTAGATAACAATGTAATCATTGTATGGTTGGTTACCCTATAATTGGATTGACGCGAATTAAAAATAAACAGCACGAAAAAAAATATTTTCATAATATAGGTTCTATTCAGATAATGCGAAGGCACAGCGCAAGCAACTGCCTTTAATATGCAGGAAGACTTCGATAAGACAACGAAGGTACGTTAAAACATCGTCGAATTATTTCAAACATTAGCATGTTTTAAAATACGTAATTTACCGCATTTATCTATCCGGAACTTACATATTAACGGGGAGCCCAACTTAATACGTAAGTACCGATTGATTTCTATCAAGATATCTGTTGTCTACAAAGGAATTATATCTCGCTTGACTGTTGCGCCGCAAATGCAGAGGGTCAGAGAGGATATTGGCGAGCCTTTGGCTCGCTTTGTTTATATTGTAGTTGCCACCAGAAATTAAAATGTGATTGATTTTTCAATTGTTATCTATAACAAATCATTTAAATGTTAATTGGTTTCTTTTAATGTTCATCAAAATTAAAACATGATTTAAATGGTATTTGTTCGGTTTTTATGTTGGGCTCCCCGTTAATGCGTAAGTACCATCCATCCAATTTACGTAAATGAATATAGGTGCGGCCGCAATTAGTTATAGAGTAGGGGCAGCACTAATTGTTCTGGCAAGTGCTGCCATCTACCAGCCAGTTTGCGTAACTAACTGATGAGATCGTCCGGCCAGACACCGACAAAGACATCAAGCGTTTTCTTATAGTAGATACTGATTGCATGCCACAATATCTCTCTCCATTGTCCAACATTCTCAAATTTGTTATTCTTTCTCTTGATAAAAATGCCCTTTGTTTCATATCCAAGGCCTGATAGCAGAGTTCCTGTTGCATTTCTTTTCCTTCCATTGATTGCAGTATTAATCCTCAAGCTATTGCAATAGTATTTGAATTAATTCCAGTCCTCTTGACCTTGATATTTGTAGTCCCCATTATTATATGTGTCTGCATTCATTACCTCCAAATAAAAATTATACAGAGTCAAATGACTGGAGATTATTACTTAATAATAGTACTTCGATAATAAAAAAAAATTTGATCAAACCCTGGCCTACACAGTACAAGGCAGGCACACTAGCCAACCAACAAAACCTATGTTTAGCAACAATTGTAAGTGAAGTGTATTAATTTGCATACAATATTTTTCATATTTTCAAAGCTAATTTCTGGAACCCAATGGGCCATTCATAAAAACCCTGAGACACAAGTCACGTTATTTTCAATGTAGTTACCATAATTTTCCAATTATAATATGCACCCATGTTTTCACGAGTGAAATGTGAAAATTCTGTTATCACTATGTATAATACGCACCAATTTTTTTGTAAAAGGTCAATGTAATTTTACTTGACTATGTGTAGTATCAGGACAGCTCTCGCCTTCTCACAAAATGAGATACGTGTGAGAGAGTTTACAAGAATATCACGTTACGTTCTGACTCTCCCATTAAAGATCGCTACGCTGTATAAAAACATTTTGTCTAAATGTCACCTTTTGTTTTAATCTGTTCGGTTGGAATACCAGTTCGTGCTTTGCTGCCAAACTAGAGAGTTTACGAAAATATCACGTTACGCTACGTTACACTGTAGAAAAACATTTTGTCTCAATGTCGCCTTTTGTATTAATCTGATTGGTTGGAATACGAGTTTGCGCTTTGCTGCCAAACTAGATATGTTTGAGAGAGTTTACAAAAATATCACATTATGTTCTGACTCCTGTTAAAGATCGAAACAATGTATGAAAACTTCAGTGTCAATGCTGCCTTTTGTATTAATCTGGTCCGTTGGAATAACAGTTCGACCTTTGCCACCCAGCGACATCGTTTATGTGAACATCAAGTCCAGTTCATACAAGCCGATCGAGGTGTGTAAGATGTTCTCGGCGATGCAATTTATGTAGACGATGAGCGAAAAAAAAGATTGCCGAGGAACTGCTTGAGGACAGTGAGGGGAGTGGTAATGAATTCCTAGGCTTTAGTAATTCTGACAGCTAAAGTAAATAAATAAATATTCTTATTTTTGTTTTGAAAAACAATATTTAAAGGAATGTTATCGAAATGCATTGAAATGTACGATTTATTTGTAAAAACATGTTCGTTATCGAAATGCATTGAAATATATAATTTATTGGTAAAAACATTCAAAAATATTTCCATACTGAAAAAGTTGTATGCATTTATAACCATATATAATACGCACCCTAACTTTTTGTCAACTATTTCGAGAAAAAAATGCATATTATAATCAGAAAATTACGGTATGAATTTTTTGAGGCAGCAATGAGTGATTTACATTTTAATTGTAATTCTGTATTATTGATAAGTCTAAGATGTACATAACTAAACTTGTTCTAATATTATCATTAAATATCTTAACTTAGTAAAAAATTGTCCAGTTTAGGTATTTAACAACAAATCAAGATTAATGAATGTATGAACATTTTTTCTATAATTTATGAAGGCTTGTGACATATGGTCTATGGGTGTGACTCTGTATGCTCTGGTGTTTGGTCAGTTACCATTTATGGATGATGGTGTTCTGGCCTTACATGCAAAGATTCAAAACCAGGAACTGAGCTTTCCTGAAGATGGACCAGGGAAGGCCAGTGAACCTCTAAAAGATCTAATCTCCAAAATGCTCAACAAGAACCCACTGCACCGAATCACGCTTCCAGAAATCAAGGTATGCACAAAGTGTACACTCCAAGGTGTAATTTATTTCCTGTTCTTTTAGGTGAAAAAAGTATGACATTTTCATGCATAGAACATTTCAACGATGTTATCTAGTATCCAGTTATTGAGATGTGCTTTATTAGTATTACACTATTTAAACATGTTTGTACAATTAAGCCATGGAAACTATTTGTAAAGTGAATTACATATCAAGAATTCTCAAACTCATTTGATGGTTGAAAACAAATTTTTTACAATTAGCACTCGATAACTCCTTCCTTTTCAAAATTTGCATACCCCAGACCTCCATGAGAATTTTATACTATAATAGCCCAGGTTTGTTGGTTGGTCACGCTTTCACGATGGCCGATATAGAGCGTTTTAACAAACTTCCTGAATAGGTAGAAGATTGAAATTTGGCAAGGATGCTTGATTAACATATTTTAAGGTAACGATGAAAATAAATCTCCAAAAAAGTCCTGGGTTCGACTCCAACGAAGACATTTCCATTTTCCATAAGGTAATATGTAAAAATCAAATTTTTGATGTGCAGGCTTTTATTGTTTTGGAAATTAAAATTAGAAGGAATTAACCTACGTTTTGAAGAAAAAATTATAAAGTGTCTTATTCTGTTCATCTTTTTCTGCATACAATTCGAAATCGCTCATGTTATACGTTTAATTCATGTATTTTGTGGAAATATTGCCATTTTAACGGAATGTTGCCTTGGCTACCAATTATATTGTTAGACCTCAAAATCCTATTGTTGTATCAATCCTTATGGGTGTAAGCATGCTCTGAATACTTTTCTACATCTATATCTATATCTACAGTTCACCCTGCAAGCCACTGCAATGGTGTGTGACAAGGGGTGCAATAGCACCAAGGGAAAGTTCATAATAATGAATAGTATCACTCTACGTCGGCTGATTTTTTTTCGTAACTTCTGTTCTGCTCAGCTATCGTTCTAGGGAAAAACGAGCCTTTATACCTCTCAGTCCTACAGGCTATCTCTCTTATTTTACGAGGATGGTCCATTCTACCAATATAAGTTGGTGCTCTTATTATTTCTTCGACATCGCTGGGAAATATATGCGTTCTAAATCTTTCAAGAAGTTTTAACCTAGAGCATGATCGGCGCTCAGTTAGTGATTCCTATCCTAAGTCCTGTATCAAGCCTGTAACACTTTTGTTTCTATCATAACAATTTTTGACGAATCTAGTGGCTTTTCGCTGCACTCTTTCTAACTCTGATTGTGAGATTGATTCTTTCTCGTACGGATCCCATATGCTCGACACGTACCCTAATAGCGGTCTTACTAATGAGAAGTAACATGTCTCTTTGACTTTTTCCTCACTTTTACCTACTATGCGTTTGATGAATCATAGTTTCTGTTTAACCTTCCCACATATATTTCATATGTGCATATCCCATGATAGGTTGCTTGTTAAAGTAACGCCTAAGTATCTGACGGAATCAGCTAGTTTTAGCTGGATGCCTTCAACAGTGTAATTCATCACATCGATATTTTTGTTTCCCCAGAATCTTATAAAGGAACACTTTCCTAAGTTCAATTCTAACTGCCACTCTTTACACCACTCGAGAATTGCATTTAAATCGTCAGAAAGTAATAATTGATCATTAGGACTGTTAATCTCTCTGTAAACTACTGTATCATCCGTGAATAACTTGATTTTACTTTTAATAACCTTATCTAAGTCGATATATAAAAGGAATAGTAGGGGGCCGCTTACACTTCCCTGTGGAATGCCTGAGGCTACGCTGACTGAATCTGATTTAAATCCATCTATAACTACTATTTGTTCACGCTCATTAAGAAAGTCCCTGATCCACTCGATTATCTTTCGATTAATTCCACAGTCATTTAATTTCTTCACTAACTTTAATACGAGATAGGGAGGGAGAGAGAGGGATGGTAATGCAGGGTGAGAGAGGGAGGGAGTGAGGGAGAGGGAGAGAGGGGGGGAGAGGGTGAAGGGAAGGAGAGGGTGGAAGGTAGGGGGAGGGAGGGAAGCGAAGAGAGGAAATGAGGTGGAAGGGGTGGAGGGGGGAAGTGAGGAGGGAGAGAGAGGGAGGGAGACAGACAGAAAAATGACTTTATTGAGGGTGAAATTCAGATTATATAGTCCCTTCTTACATTTAAGAGAGAGAGGGAGAGGGAGTGAGGGGGAGAAGGGAAGGAGAGTGGAAGGGAGGGGGAGGGAGGAGGAGAGAGAGGGAGAGACAAAGAGGGGGAGGGAGGCAACTATTTTAAAGTTAACTAAAGATATCCCGTCATATTGACGGGCAGTTATGTTAGTCCTTAATGAACACCAACTTATAAAACCAATCAGCTGCTGTACATGTATAAAAACAACAAAAATAATGCCATTCTTTTTTAGCAGTTTTTTCAAAAAAAATTTTGTTGTTTGTCCGTCTGTCTGTTTGACGCACTAACTACTCCTAAATGAAAGCAGATAAAAGTTTCACTTTCAAAATTATCCATCCTAATTTTTTCTTAGAATACATGATGGCTAAATTATGAGTCCTGTAAAAAATTTCGGTCGAGAAAATTAAATTTTTCCATAGCTTCACCCATGGGTCACTGCAGATGGGTCACGGCCTTTGCCCTCAGAAGATGAGAACTGTTCTGGACATGGGGAAGTGGAAGTGACGGACGAGGAAGTGAGAAGGTCGGTTCGAACTGTTCCACGCCTTAACACATTGATCTTGGTGAAGAGCATGCTACGGCATCACTCATTTACCAACCCCTTCTCACCCATCGCCTCGTATGATGGGTCTGGTGCCTCTTCCCCTCATGGCACCAATGCAACCGAGGAGGGAATACAGTTCAGAGGACGTCGTGTAAAAGGGGGCCCACCGCTCTGTCCTGGAGGGCGCTCACTCTCAGCACCAGCAGTTGCTGCCCGTGCATGGGGGGAAGGGGAAGCCCATAACACCGAAAACACGGACACCTCAAGGCAAGTGGAAAATTATCTTGGACTAACTCAATTAATGATTCCAATTGAAGCCCTGGAACATGTAGTGGCTTTGCTTGAAGTGACATATTTAATGACACATAATATGGTCTTGGCAAACATTTTCGAAAATGGTTAAAATGTTTGTGTAACTTCTAACATTGACAACAACAAATCAGTCTGCCATTTCTGGATCTTTCAAAGATTATTATAATTTTTCACCAAAAGCACACTAGGGTTATTGCAAGTTCTGAGCTCACTGTGTGATAAAATAATTAGTTACCAATTGAGAATTACGGAAGATCCTCTTAAGTGAATTCCTTCAACTTCCATTCCATATTCTACACCATCCATCATTGCCACCCATGTTCAAGTCCCTTTTTGGTCACCCATTTTCAAGTCAAGACAATGCAGTAACAAAAATAATGTTTTAGATAAGGGGTTCCCAAACTTTTTGGAGCCACGGAACCCTTATATTCAAATATTTTATCTCGCGGAACCCTAAGAGGTGGTAAGCCTAATCACAATAAAATTAACTTTGAATCATTATAATGTTTATTTACATAGCTTATGTGCTTTACAGTATGCAGTTTACAAGTGAGGCTCATGTTTCCTGCTGCAAATAAGAGAAGGAAGGGTCTCTTCCTCTGTTTATCGCGGAACCCCTTTTATTTTCTGCAGAACACTTGGGTTCTGCGAAACACAGTTTGGGAAACCCTGTTTTAGATCATTTTGCTACCCATGTTTACTACACACATTGCACATAATAACGGCAAGCTCCTGCCCTACACAATGGCTAAATTCATTTCCTGAGAATACAAGTGCTGCAAGGATAATTTCCTAAATTACAAATAATTTAGTCTCTCAACTTATCTTCTTGGATGTTCAAGCTGACACATTCTACGAGTAGCTAATGCTACCTGGATACATGAAATAAACAGGCCTGGAATTTGGAGGTTTATGATATGGTGAATGTTGTTTTGTTATTCTGGTGAACCAAAACATATACAGCAAGAGTTGTTCACAGCCATTGGCTAGTTTCTTGAGGAACTGGCACTGGTTGCAATTTCTAAGGTTTGATGACAGAGAATTTCACCATCTCTGACAAACTTAACACTATATTTACTGAAAAAATAGTCTGTTTGAGGTGGACCAGTGGAATTGCCTCCTTCAGCTGACATTCCTAAACTTTTTCTCTGAAAACATCACATGTTGGTAATACTGCCTGCATCCCTTGAGGATCTGAAAGATGACATTGCTCATATAATTCGGGGAACAATGCCAGAAAAACTTACAGTTATCTGAAATGGATTTAGTGGTTATGTATATCACAGTACTGCAATTCAGTTACAGTAAGTCCCCAACATACACGGTTAATTCATTCCGAAGGTCGCCGTGTAAGTTGAAAACCGTGTAAGTCCAACAATGCTTAAATACGATATATTTTTTGACATATACGTTCATTTCAATGGATAGTTAAAGCTAAAAAAGTGGTGCTTATGTGATGAGGGTTTATAGTTTGTTTATGAAGAGCAGTACAGTAACGAGAGACAACTTCCACCCACGGGATAACAAATCTAAATGGCGAAAGCGACGCTGTCAGCTGTGCATCAACAAACGGTAATCCCTCGGTTTACGAGCTTAATTTGTTCCTCGAAAACTGCTCGTAAGGCAAACACTCGTAAAACGAAAATTAATTTCCCAATAAATTCCATGTTACAAATTTTATAAACAATAGTTACATCATTAAAGTTGGGATGCCATGATGTTCTGTGCATTTGAGAAGATTGGGGAACCGATGAAAGCAGACAATATGTGCTGGGAAAAACGATCGGGTTGCAAGAGGAAGGAGATAGTATAAGCAAAAATTGGCTCATAAATTTAAAAACAGGTATTAATTTGTGCATCTCTTATAAGCGAAAACTCGTAAACCGATTGCTCGTATACCGAGGGATTAATGTACTCGTAACGCCATCTATTGTTCGGCAGTTGAATTAACAATCAAGGATGCTGATAAGTTACATCATGTATCTGTGTATCTACGGATCCGTGTAACTTGGACCCGTGTAAGTCGGGGACTCACTGTATTTCATTTTGATGATCTCCATTAATTCTGTTTTTGCAACTGACTTTTATGCCATATGGCAGAATATGGCTGAGATGCTTCAGATTCCAAAATATAAGTCCTGTAAACAGCTGGAGTGTGGAATACACTAAATACTAAAATGATCCTTGATATAGAATAGAAACTTAGCTCTCAAGTATCTTCTGTTTGTTCAAAAATGAGCTGGACATGATGATTTTAAGCAGGAGAGAGATGTGTTACTACCAAACATAGGATCACATCTCCTTCAATAGATGCAAGTTATCTTTACATTCAATAGGAAATATTTACTATTACAAAATGTTATTCATAATATTTTCATTTCCAGTTACTTGTGATTCAAACGTAATGTTCAAAAGAATAAAATTACTAAATTTCATACTTTCCTCTCAACACTCAGGTGTTCCCATCACTTTACTGATACACATTTGCATTTCTGCCTTGATAACTACACTCCATATAAAAGATTCAGGGCTACAGTTAGAATTTATGTCATTCATATATTTGAATGTTGGACTTCTTTGACAGTCAGAATTTTGCATTAAAAAACATTAAATTACATTAGGAGCTAATAATTATATTCTTAATGCAACATAAATTCTCTCGTCTATTGTTTTAGCTCAAGTGCTCAAGTTGGAGGACTTTGTGCCCTGCGAGAGGCAATGGGGGAAGGAGTTGATGGAGGATGGAGTGCAAGATGAATGTTAGTGTAACAAGATTCATAAGGGGCCACTTATCTCCAACCAATGCCAGCAACTTGTACGTTGCTTGGAAGGTATTCCAGGATTATTTTATAAATAATCAGTGATGGTTAATAAGGAATTTATAGGAATCATCTGTTAATATATGCAGTGACATTTTGTAAACTGCTTAGAATTATTACTGTGCCAGCTATCATTATTTTGAATAGAATTACCTTTATGGGTTTAAAGAAATCAACTTTGTTGCTTAATCTGATGGTGCCATTTACTGTGGCAGAGTTGTTGCATTCTGATAGCATTGGTATCATGTAATAATAGTATCATTATTTATTCACATGACCAATTATATTGCACACAAGTCCTTATGAGGAATATTTATGTTATATTCTCATGTGGTTTTTAAACATACTTTGGATGACCAAGTGACCTATAACATTCAACCATTGCTGAGCGTTGAAGCTGATAAAATGAGAATGATATGAGCTATAGATGAGTTATCTTTGTTATATAGAGAAATAATATCTATCAATGAAAGAAGCCACAGAATTATTGTGATAAAGATATGAAGAATGAAAGGGCAAATTAGATTTTTGGAATAAATTCATTTAATATTTTACTTTGAGCACAAAGATGGAGTGCCTGCTGAAAGATTCTCTTTCAGATTTTGATGTATTAGAATATTTTAAGCATTACTATACAGATGATTTATATATATACATGTAGTTGAAGGATATGAAGGTTTGCCAAATGCAACCTAAATGCAATTTGTCTGCACGAGGAGTTTCAATATTTCTCAATTGTTGACAAGTTGCTGTTTCCTTACTCCCTGGAGGAGGGACATATATTTGTGAACTTAATAAAGTTTTTAAAAAGAATGTGATCATAAATGTGAACCTATACTGTTCAGAACCTTACAAGCATGTTCTTAGTTGCACATACTGTTTAAAAGCACATTTTCAAGTGTTTCCTATGTCAATGATAATTATGTGCTTTGCTTCAAAGGCAATCTTTTACAAATGTAGTAATGAGTCAATACACCATAACCTAAACATTAAAATATTTGTAGGCTACTGCTATCGTGTCTTTAATACAGTCTTTATTTTGTGAAATGTTCCACATCTTTGTTAGAAAAAATTTTCCACATTTAAAAACATGACATATTTTCTTTTAAATGAATCGCGTTACTGTCTTATGTTGCATATAATCATTATTTTCTCATTATTTGCATAAAAATTCAATGCTTAAAAATTATTTATATTTTAGAGTGATTGATTAAACTTTTGTATCAATAAGTTTCATATAACTCAAATTCTAAAGGATGTGCTCTTTTGAACAGTTTAACAGTCATTCTTAATGCGTTGATCTATTCCCTTCAATACTTCTGAGATTCCTAATAAACATGAAATATGAAAGAAATGTAAAGTTTTAAGTTTGGGATGAAATCTCTTCTATAGAGAAAATCTACAGGGTACAATTTTTTATGCCAGATTGCATATGTCTTACCCAAGCTGCTTAAAAATTATTACCTCTACAGGAGGTCCCTGATTTATGAACACTCGACTTATGAATGTTCATACTGACGAATGTCCGTTTTTACGAACAAAGCTCCATAAGGTATTGATATTTTAATAAATCAGGCATACAAACACTATCCCATACATATGAACCAGTCATCACTCTTGGAAACTACTAGCGGTGGCAGAGTGTAACATCCACCCTCTGTAGGATATTACAGGATGCAATTCTCTTACTAGATTTCTTGATCATTTGATGATTGAGGGGATAATCAAAGACAAAAGTATACAAAATATTGTTTTATACTATTTGTTATTGCAAATGTATAATATTTCAGCTTAATTACAGGAAGAATAGGCTTTTGTTGACTGGCTTGGGAACCTAACCTGCCATTTATAAAATTCTGTTAATGGGAAATTGAGTTCTAAGTTCTCAACAAAAGACTTACAAACAAACTTTTGGAATGCATTCTGTTCATGACTCAGGGTCCTCCTGTACTTAAATTTTTGAGTTCCATTACTTTGGATTGAAAAAATTGGGACTTGGTGAGTCTAAATATATTTATGGTAAATTTATGATAACATCATCCATCATTAATTAAGGACAAAAAGGAATCAAGAAGTCATTAATAATATGCAATTGATGAAACATGGTTGTTCAAGTCTGGCCTTGAGATGTCTTCCCTTAATGAATCATGTGGAGTTGGTAATATTAATTAAACATACTAGGTCTGAAGCAGGATATAAATAAAACTAAAGCTAAGGTTAATTGCAGAGCTGCAAACCGAACCGAACCTCAGTCATTTTGCTGAACTGCAAACCGAACCGAAACCACTGATTAATTTTTCAATGAACCGAAAACCAAACCGTAATTTTTTGCAAAAGTGGTTCGGTTTCGGTTCGATTTCAATCCACAAAGTACAGACCAACGAAAAGACCAGGAATTTCCCTTGGAAAAACCAGCAGGTTTGCTTCAAAGGAAAGATTGCCTCTCTCTTTCCTCTCTGCTACTATTGTTATCCACAGACGACATTTATGGCTAGGGTTAAGGGGACACCAACTGCAACAATATCCGGGTCAACCACTGTAGGCAGAAACCGACCAACAGAATATAGAAAGAACTTTATCTGAACTCAGGCAAAAGGGTCATTTTACAATGGCCTAGAAAGGAGCCGTAATCTGCTTTAGTGCCAAAAGAAAAATCCATTCCCTTACCATCATCCCCTTCAGCATTGTAATTAGCAGACCTGAGAAAATATGCACCGCTGTGTCTTTCTTAGAACACCATTAACTCTCCTCATATCTTTTTCTTTGGAAAAATTCAAATTGTTGCTCTCAACGGCTTGAGCTTTCAATGACATCATTCCTTTTCCAACTCTCATGTGGTGTTCTTCTATGATATTTCCATTACTTGTTGGTTTATATTCCAGCAAAAACAGGCGAGGACTTCGGTGGATCCCTTGGATCGGAGGCATTCATTTCCCGCAGAATTCCTTGAATTATCTAAAGTGTGTATTTTTAATAATATTTTAGTAAACTTTATTTAAGAGACAAATAAATGAATTAAAATGTTAGTGTTATTTAAAGAGGGTCACTCTACATTTTATAATGGTTTGTTTTGAACCACAAGTGTCCGCACTTCATATATTGAATAATCTGCCCTGAACTGTTGATTAATTTTAAATTATTCTTGTAACATAATTTTACTATCGTATTGATTTTTTTATTACTTTTATAAGGTGGCAAAAGAAAAAAATTAGCAATATGTAATATATTTGGAATCGAGCTAAAAGTGTCTTTTTGAATTTATAATTTATAATATAATAATAAGAATTAATAATCGAATTTATTAGAGTTTTACATATCATTTTATTCCATATTTTTTGACCAATTAACTAATTAAAACATTTTATTTACATAAATTTATTATTGAAAGTTGGAAAAATTAAGACGCCGTGCATCATCGCCATTGGAAAGCAAGAAACTGTCTACTTCAGTAATTAACTCTATCATTCAATCAAGGAAATCTTAATAAGGGCTTACGGAAAAGAATTTTCCTAGTCGATGAATTGTGTTTCGGTGAATTGTGGTCGGTGAATTTTCCTAGACCCTTGATAAATATAGCGAACATTTTTTATTTTATTTGTTATAAATGAACCAAAGGAATAACACTTTGTAACTTCCATTGTTTTTATTTCTCTTACGACATTACAATGCTATCGTTAGGTGCAGATATGGTGAGAATATAAAGTATATACAGAGAAATGGGTAGAGAGGGGGGAGGGAGTGTAGTTTGTAAGATGGAAAGGAGGAACCTATCTCACGTCAGAGGGTTACTGCGGGGGGTAGTTTGTAAAGGGATAAAGGGGGAGAGGAAAGGAAAGGCTGGAGGCGGGAGACCATCTCGGGAGGGTTTGGGGAAAGACGGGGGAAGGACTAGGACTAAAAAGAAAGGCCTTGTGGAAGATGGGGAGAGGGTAAACCCCAGAGAGAGGAGGGAGGAAATTATCAATGCGGCAATGGGTATGTGTGCAGGAATAAGGAAAATAAAGGCAAGTGCGGGTGGTAGAACTAAAGAGGTTAAATATTAGGAGACGGGCGGTAAGACCCTTGCTATAAATCTTTTTTCCTCTGAATAATGTGTATTACAGATAAGAAAAAGAAATAAAATGCCTGAGGAACTAATTTTCTTTGATTTTTAATGATTTCTTTAAAACACTTTTATGTTTTCGGTTTGTCCGTCCATCCAGGGATAATCTCAAAAGCAGTTGAAGCTAGAGGTGCATTTTCTTTCTGATTATATATGATTGTGTATGTTGGTAAATGAATTTGAAGTGAATCCATTCAGAGAATTTTTAATTGATATGTAAACAACAATGAACATAAAAATCATGTTAGGATCAAAAATACCATTTTTTAAGTATGAATAAAGGAAGATGATGATGGTATTGTAATATATTTAAAATATAAATTTTTCCTTCCTTTAAATAAATTCTTCTTTCATTTAAAATAATAATGACTGCTGATTGATTTACTTACAGATTGATACTGAATTTGTAATGTTTATATTGGATAAATTATTCTGAATAGTATTTCAAATGATTAACTTAGTTGAACCAAACCGCAAACCGAACCGAACCACTTGTCAAAATTCTCGTCTGAACCGAACCATGAACGGAACCACTTCCAAAAATTTAGAACCGAACCACTCCCATATTTTGAAGTGGTTAATTGTAGTTGATACTTAGCACTATAATTTTAAGAAATCTACAATAAAGCATGTAAGACAGCTGCCCTTTTGCAGCCAAGACTGGTACAGAATGGGGCACCTAAGCCCTAATTATGCCATTATGAGATGCAGTTGAACCCATGGTCATCCAGTCTCTTTAATGGTATCTACATATGTTGTTATCCTTTACTCAAGTGCTGATTATAAGCTTATAGCCAAATATATTTGTTTAAATTTATAGTCCTGAAACATTAAATCTACCAGCAAAGATTCTATTTTCTAACTCCTGATAAGTAATATTTTTCATTTGTTATTTTTGTTTGACTACCAAAGATTACCAGCACATAAGTAAGAAAAAAACTAACTTCAAAATCGTATATTTAGGAAAAGTTTGGGTTCAATTGGTGGCTTACAGTTATTTGAATATAAATTTATAATCTTATAATCTGGATAGAGAATTTATGGCTCTGTTTTATGTCTACTCTATTTTCCATTTATTCTGACAGCCTTTTTCATCAATTGCATTAAAATGTCAATCCAGTATTGCACAGTAAGAACACTCGTTAAGAATGAAGAGTAAGTAAAATAATTTAAATCATATCCCATTAATTTGTGTTTTTTGAAACTTATACTATATTTACATCCAACACTAAACGGGAATGAAAATTTTAATGTTTATATTTTTTTTAGAAAGCAACTTTCATTTTCTTACTAGCACAGTAATTAAATCAGTTTAAATTTTATTAAGGTTCTGTGATTTTTTCATTTATATTGTTTTCAGTAATGTAGCATTGAGTCAAGTTTATGCTATAGAAGGTTTTAAGATTAATTGCTGTTTAATTGAGAATCTGAAATGTAACACAATTTTGAAAACCTGAAGCCCAAATTTTCCCTCATTCTCATACCATCTTAAGATCTTGCGTATATGCTTTTTCTACTTTGTGGAGTGCTAGTAACAGAATGAATACATGTATAGACCTTTGTTTTGTTCAAACATTAATTGTAAAACATTTACTCAACAACAACTGTAGTTCTTTTCTACCCTTAAATAAATTATGAAAAAAGCTAGTCTTTACAGCAAATAAAAGCCATTTCCTGAAATAGGTGAAGTTTATTTTAAAATATTTTCTCTATAGATCTTACAGGGTGATGAAAACAAAGATCTTCACATACCCTATGATTCTTAAGGCACACAAGAAATGGCCCATAACTTACAATTATGCTTTTGTTATGAAAGTACATAATTAATGGATGCAAATTCAAATGTCCTATTCTACATTCATAAAGTAAATTCTCAATCATCAGGGCTAATAAAGGAGATCCACCTACAACAAAAACAGATATTATGGTATCATCCAAGTTGGATATGTCCAATTTGCAATACATGTATGCATGCCCTGAAGTATACCCGACTACTGACCAGGGGCAATCCCCATTTCACAACTTGGACTGACTGACTATTAGTGATAAGAAAGTATTAGAAAAACCAAGTCCCAAGTTGGACAGTTAATTGTCTGTGTCACAAATTGAACATAGAATCCTTGGACACATTCAGATATTATTAAAAAGTAAATATTGACACAAAGCTACTGGTTGCATTTAATCAATAATTTGTCTCGTTATTTGCACAAGAAAGGCTATTCTTTCAAAATTTATGTTGCAAGCTTTATTTATTTGCCTTTCATAATGTTTAGTTGTGATGAAAGAAGACAGAGTTAACTGAACATAATTCAATCAGATAAAATGATTGGGAATTAGCCCAATCATTTGTAAACAACTGCAGAATTTCTTTCTATCATTTACAGAGCTTCATTTTCTCTAAGTTGTTCAGCTAACCAACTGCAAATTGCATAAATTGACTTATACTGCTCTCTTATTTACAAGATAATGTTCGTTATGCCATATTTTCAGCAAAACCACATTCTTTTAATTTGTAACATTTTGCCTTGTTTGCACCAGCCTTCATCAGAGATAACATAATACTCTTGAGTTACTATTGTTGTAAAGATTTTTACAAGTTCTATTGACCACACATCTAGACTCCAGATATGGGAATTTTCCATCTCTTCTTGTTTTTGCATTAATTGAATAGCTTATTAATAAACTTCTGAGCTATCCAACATTTTTCTTTAATGCTCTATTATCTTCCATTGCTAGTAATGATGTTTTTTTCTGTTTTTTCATAAAGTATTTTGTTGAAATTTAATAATATTGGAAAAAACCTGTGAGATCTACTCTGAACACAAAATCACTATATGTAATTGGCAATATAGTTAAGTAGCAAGACATTAAAAATTGGTTTCCATGAACTAAAATGTAACCCTGATCTACATTACTCATAACCCAGTTTTTGGTATGCAGGTAATAGAGAGTATGATGTTTTTATTAAAAAATAAAGCTAAGCCAGTAACCAGTATCAAATAAAACAAGGTATTGTTTATGTTATTTTAAAAAATTTCTCTGTGAATGATTTCTTTCAATTTTCTCAATAATACTGAGTGTCCAAAAAGTCTCTGGATACTTGGCACCAAAAATGATTTTAAAAATTTTTGTTTCAGTGATTGTTAACAACATTATTTGTTATTTCCTCTCTCAACCATCAAGATAGCATTGTCAAAATGTTTCTAATTAATTTTTAAATTTTTGTTTCAGTGGTTGTGAATAACATTATTAATTGTTTTCTCCCTCATTTGTCATGATGATTTTATCAAAATGATTTTAATTAATTTTCTACATTTTTCATTGATTGTGGACAACATTCTTGGATTGATATACACATAATGATAATAAACAATTTCATATTCTAATGCACTCTGACTTTTGGACAACTACTCTAAATAATTTCCCAAGTTAAGAATAATTAAGTAAAAGCTTAGCAAAATCTGCAATTAACCATAGTTGATAGACATATTTCATGGTAGACAAAAAAATGTATTGATTATAGTTGCACCCTGATAGGCAGTTGAAGTACTAGTTTCTTAAAACATCTATTTAAAAAATTTCACAATCTAGAAAAATTTACCGATAATTTTTCAAAACTTACAGCAGTGGTCTCCAAACTGTTCACCAACAGGTGCTGCTTTAAGAGCCTAATTGAACTTGAGGGTTGCAGAATAAAAAAGCAGATAAAGTAATTTTTTAAAACTATTTGCCCTCTAAATTTATTATTGTACTCTTATTAACTTAATTGTGTATATTTTTAATTTTGGAGATACAGATGTTGATAATATAAAAAACTTTGAATATCATGTGGCATCTTGGTAAAAACCATGATAGGTGTGTAATCAATTCACACATATGTATAATCTTCACAATAGCTCTGCAGGAAGCAAAAGCAATGTGAAGTAAAACTTGATACATAAGAAAAAGGGTTAAAGTATGGAAATTGCTATATTAATTTCATATAAATGACAATGTATTAACTAATTAAAAGAAAAGTTTATGTTTAAAGTGACATTTTGGTTTACATATTTCAGAGAGCTCCTTGCAGTTTGAAATGTATTAAACAATTGAAAATAATATGCAATGCAAATACAGCCATTTTAAATCATAACAGGGATAAAGTTCCTCTGTTTACTCAAATTCATTCCTGAATAGACCATTTCACAGATATATGAGGAACCAAAGGGGGCCTTGAGGTGTAAGGCAGATTTTTACAGAAGTGAATACTATAAATCATTCAGTAATCTCCAGAAATATCCTTAGATATCAAGGCACATGCTTATGCTGGATTTCAATGAAACATCACTCTGCGTCAATAATATTTCCATTTCTGCTTTATTTCAGTCACCATTAAAATATTTTTCCCTATTAACTAGTATGTCTAATTCAGTAAGATCAACTTTTTCCACAATTAGTTTATTTATGAATGCTAAAACATATTCAAACATATCTTAGAATCATCTGCTACCTAGTAGATAGATTTAGGAATTTGAAAAAAAAGTTCCACTTTCTATTACATTTACATACATATATATCTATTGTTTTTGTGAGTACATATTATTGGCAGTGGGCAGCTTTTTGTAAAACATAACAACAGGGCCAGCATGAGGTGTGTGCAATCGGTTCCCTTGAACAGGACCTCGCGTTTTATTTGGGACCCCACACAAGGCTCAATTCCCATGTATTGAGGTTTAGGCAATTTTTTATTACATATTAATATTATTATACATAAACATAATAATTTCAAAAAATTAATTTTAATAATAACTATTTTTCATTTAAAAAATTGCCATTCTTCTTTTTAAAATCGCATTTTTTTGTTCCACCTGGTATATATACATACATAAATAGGCCCCGCTCCCGCTTACTATCAAACTAGGCCTCACAAATAACCACGCCGGCCCTGCATAACAGTATCTATTTGAAATTATATTATGGGAGTTCAGTTGGTGTCTTGTTGGAGAACGCTACTACTAAAGCAATTCAATAATATCTTCAGAAAATTTATAATAAATATTTAGTCTTTGATATTTCAACACACCAAATATACCATTCTTTTTGGAAAAACTCTATTAATATCACTTAAAATTTATTGACTAAATATAATAGTTGTTCAGAACATATGGTATTTGGAAAAGTATTTTGTTAAGGATCTCCTACTTTTTTACTGCCTATTCAGAGCAATAAATATTGATATCCTACTTAGCTTTTAAAATCACAACATAATACTGTAGTAACTGTCGTGTGACCAGAAAATCATTGTTACTTCCATTGGTTTGATGATAACATTAATCATTTTTAGCCTAAATAAGTGAAGAAAGAATAGTTTACATTTGATTTTGAATCATTGTAAGCAGTGTCTATTCATAGTAGTACCTTAATTTCTGTGATTTATTTAAATGATATACTCTAACAATTAGATGATATTGTAAAGAAATACCCCATACAACCCAATCAATATTTTGAAAAATGCATATGATTTTCCTGAAGAAAATTTAATTGCATATGAATCATTATTAACTTTGTTTTGTAATAAATATAATACTCTAGCACTATTTAAAACCATCCATTAAATACTTTTTATCTCATTAATCTACTAACTGAAATATGATGTTATTGAAAAATATGTATCTTGTCCATTCCATCATAACTGTATGTACATATATTATATAATTCACATCTTGCAATGCTTCAATTCTAAAATTCTACAAATATCTTGATGGAGATTAGATATAAAAATCTTAGTTCATACATCTGATTATGCATGCATATTAACAAACTGTTATTGAAATGATACAAGCATTTTGTTATAGGTACTTAATACTGGAATCATATTGACTATTTGGACTTTTAAAAACTTTATAAAATTTCTGTAATGTTTTGTGAATATTTTATACAATTCTGAAGTATTGATATTAGTTTTTCCTATGAAAATTAACATATATTCAAAGAATTTTCTCTCTATTTTTTGTCAAAATATGAAATAATGCATATAAAGCAGTGCATGAACTAAGAGTGAGATTCTGAAAAAGGAATTGTATGTGTTATTTTATTGTTATTGTAATTATTTATGCATTGGATTGTCTATAATGAACATAATTTTAATATAGAGGATATTACAGGAGTAGCTGTCAGAATACGGGTGTCAGGAATTTCTTTGGTGAATTGTTTACATAAAGCAGTTATCTCATATAATCGAATTCTATGGGACCATCAAACCAAGTTCTTGTAAATGTTTATGTGTAAAAATATATATATATATACAACTGCATGTTTTTATGAAGTATTGAATAATAATCCTTGTTCATATATTTTTGCAGTATTTCAAACAAACCCTTAAACACCTGATATTTGTAACTATTGTACATACCAGTAAATATAGCTATTAACCATTATATTAGTGATATTCAAGAAAGTACATCTATTTAAATATTAAGTTAACAGATGGGCTACTAAAAATATTATGTTTTTCATTTTTTTAATGACAAATAAAAAGGATATTTTCTTTTAGTAATTTAAAATGCGCAAATCCAACTTATTCGAATTTTACACATAATAAAAATATTTTTACAATACATAATAGGTAAGTAACAATGCAAGCTTCTGGTGCAAGCCTTGTTAATTTTTCAGAATTGCAAGATTTTTGAACCCTTTTGTACAGTTAGAAAATATATTTAAGAGTTTTACCACAGTGCCAAAGTTTTTTTCTAACTCTTAGATGTTGCACAAAAATAAATATTTTTATGGTGAATGTATGCACAATTTAAGCATTGTCCTTCAATTACTTATGTGAAATTAGTCATTCTGCTGAAGCTGTTTCATACCAATGAGCAGTTAAAGCAATGAACAGCTGTTTCTGTGAATGTGAAGTTAACAATGGTATGGCCTTATAAGTAGGGTGGTTTATTGTTTAATTGTAAATACTACATAAAATTAAAGAAAAAATGTCTTGTTAAAAAAAAGCACAAAAGACCACTGATTCTGCTTACTGTATTGGTTATTCTATATTGATTTGAGAGAACTTTCTTGCCTATGACACTGTTAACATTACCTATATTTATAATTGATTTTGTGTAATATGTTATAATTTTGATTGTTGTACCTTAAAGGGTGTTGTTAAGCATGTTGAAACATCAGATCTGTTACTCAATGGAAAATATGATTGCTTCTTATTCTTCTCCATACTTTTGCAATCATAGCCAACTGATTGAATAATTCTTTACTAGTCACACATAACAGTTAGTTACCTCCTCCTGTTTTACATGTTTTTAATAAATGCATTGGATTCTAGAGTTATGAATTGTTATTTTATAGGTTTAAATCTCATTTTAATTGTAAGCTCAGTTCATTAATTTTAATGAAAACTTAAGAAAATTTCCTATATTTTTCACATTTTAATTTATTTACAAATTACCATCATGTTTCCAATTTCAAAGGCCATCAGTCAGTAATGTCTCTAAATCTTCCTTACAAGTAATAGTTAAAACTAACTTTCATAAATAAATGCTAAAATTAAAAGTTATTTAACCCTTGAGTGCTGGCGTTAAAAATCATCACATTAGTACTCGCGTTGGGTGGAATCAACCGTTTGTATTATGAAGCTGAAAAAGAATGATTAGATTTCCAGAATATTTTAAAAAATTATTAGAAATGCTAAAAATATTTCAATAAAAAAATTTTTTTAAATTAATTATTTAAAATAATTTAAATAATTGTTACACCGAGTGATCTTATCCTGACAGTGCAGAAGAGAGAGAAATTGCTTTTCGGGGACCCTTAGGGCACATTCTGGAGGCCACCGATTACTCCCCCTCTTTCTTCAGATCGCCTTGCCAGTCGGTATACCCTCAGTCAAAGGAAATATAACAAACATTCCCCTTCCATTCCCATTCACCTCCGAATTCCTTTGTTGCAGACGCTAAGGCAGAATTTCACCCTCGCACACAGGGCATACATGTGGCACCATAAAATTTTATGATGGGTTATGATCTCACTGGGAAGGAGTTGGGAAAACCAAGGCAGAGACAGAAAAGAAAGTGGGTAAAAGACTCATCGCTGCCCATTACTCTCGGCTGAAATTTTCTTGCTGCCATTCCACTTGGAATGCTGCAGGTGCACCATCATGCACAGACTACATACTTATAGATGACCACTCCAATATAAGGTGATTTAGCGAGTTTGCTACCTGTGGAGATTATAACTAACCATCAGTAAAAATTGTATGGTAAAAATACCTTATTTTCTCTTCAAAACTGAAAAAATGGTTCATGTATGAGAAATGTTACAAATAAAACCAAGACACACATATGACTGTAGCAATTCGTCAGTAGCATTACAAAATATAACAGAACACTACAACATTTTCTTAAATTTTTCTATTGAGTAAAGCGCAAAATAAATCAAGGGTGCAACATTTTGTGTGTGAGTTTTTATCGTGCCTTGCACCACTTATTAGAGTTATTTGCTCTTATTCATCATTTTATTTTCACTGCTGAGGCCATGGCCACATGTGACATGTTTAAAACATTGTAAATCTCAGCTAGGTGAATGAAGTTAGTTGCATTTTAAAATAAAAAGATATGGACGTTTAAAGTTGATTTGGGTCGATTCAACCCAGACACGAGTACTCAAAGGTTAAAAAGTGATAAATTTTCAACGCTTTAACAATGAGAAGTTATTGCTGCTATTACTAATGAAGGGGTCTAAAACTTACACACACATATATATATATATATATAATGGAAAACCATAAAGTGAAGGCAAGCATTGTGCAGTTTAATATTCATGGGAATAAATTTTTGCACATTTGAGTAGGACAGACCATAAGAAGCATGACCAGGCGTCCTGGTTTTTAGAGATTTGCCCTGATTTTCAAGACTATGATTCAGTGTACCAATAAAGTCTTTCGGGAAAGTACCTTTTCATCTTTTCATTATTCATGCTACATACCTATTTGATCTGACTTAACTGCATGTCATTTTTATCCCAGAAATTTGTATCAAATGTAACCCTAAAATATTTATTCCTGTTAACCTCCAGATCAATTATGTAGTAATGCTGAGTATATATTGTTTGAACTTGTAAAGTTATTTTCTACCTTATAAACAAGAAACCCCAATTTTATAGGCATGGCCAGTGCCGTAACTAGGGCATGGTGAAGGTGGCATTTGTCATAGGTGCCACTTGCAAAAGGCACCCAACATTCCCGAAAAAAGTGCCAAAAGTTCATTTCCCCATAAATAAGTAATAATCAGTATTATTGTAACATTCAAATGTTAATTTATATGTAATAAAAAGCTATTATTCTTTATTAAAACGCAGAAGAAAGTATATCCTACATAACCAAGGTTTTTCCTAAAATTTTGCCATAGGCATCATATAGCCTAGGTACGTCTCTGGGCGTGGCACATTAACAACAAAATGGCTAAAAACCACATATTGTTCCACTTATCTTCAGGTTTTTCTTCTCAAGAACATATTATGACCCATTCTCATAATCTAGACACCCTAAGCATACTGCAGTAAGAAGAAATTTCATTAATTAATTAATTAAATTGATTCAACGTTATACATATCAATGAATTGCATTCAACATTGAAATTGATTGTGTCTGGGTTTGATTCTCCTTCCAAAATTTCATAACCTATAAATTTACAAATTATAAAATAGTTAAAACTAAAAAAGAAATAAAAGAAAAAATTTAGTATGATTTTTATAGTTTGCATAAATATTTAAAATATTTTGTTTACATCCGACGCTATGATAATTCTATCGGAAAACCATATTTTGTCTGTGTTGTGTAAGGGTTAAGAAATCCAATATCCAGAAATACCGTTTATCCTAAATGAGTCAGACCTTGACCGTTTTGGATAAACAATCTTTTACTGTACATCACGTGAATCATACATGTGTAAATGTATTCTGATCCAACTGTAGGTATATTTCCATGCATCCAGTGTGGGCAGAGAGGATAGCTTTGTAAACCATGGGGGCCGATTTTGTAACTTTCGATTCGAGTGAATCGTAAACTCTCAATTTCGACGTAACAGCTTGGAAGCGATCGAAATTGTCTTCTTTTCGAATGTGCGATTTTGTAACTTTTAAATTTCGATCGAAGCGTGTAAGGTCGATCGAAAACAATGTTGCAAGTTTTATGCGTTTTATGCTCTGACATGAGTTACTTTGGCGCATGCGCACACATGCGCAGTTCCATTAAGTTTGTGAACGCGGGACGTACGTATATTTACACCCAGGTTAATTGAAAAAGAAAAGTGGATAAAAGTTACGATGTCAATGTAAGTCGTAATGAATTATGTACAGCAAATTTAATTATAAACCATTACTATTATAGAAATAGAGACTGTTTAATGATTTTTTTAGTATATACCGTTGTTTTTCGGATGTATGCATAGTGACATCAAATTTTAGTAATTCTATTCCTTTATATGTACCGATACATATTATTTTGTGGTAATTACTGGATAATTAATTTGTTATTATAAAAACTTGTTTTTGTAGTAATGGCTAAACGGTCAAAGATCTTTATTTATAATTTCTATTTATTTCTGGTGTTTCGAAGGCTATAAGAAATTTTTGGTCGGAATGTTTTTAACAACCGGAAATTGAAAGACTAACAGAAATCGTTAGTCCTGATTTACACGTTCCTGTTTTCGTTCCTGAAAGCAGGCGCCTGTCAGTCTGCGCATGCGCACTAGCGAGTTCCTCCGAAAAAACTCGTCGGGAAAGGACAGGAAAGGAACGGGCACGACTCCCGATTTCAAGCAAGTCGGGAACACGTCGATTGGATGATACTCTCACGTGACATGAGTGACGTCAAAGAGGTTTCCTACCCCCTTCCACTGCTGACGCGAAGGGATGTTTTAAAGAGTTATTCTCGTAAAAGATGGATTGTGTAGTGATATAGTAAAACCTAATAGGAAAATCTGAAAAATATTAAATATTATTGCCGTTAAACATTAATAAAATTTAAACGTATTTTATAGTTCATATATTTCAGATTGAGGAACGGTGATGAAGCTTTTTATGGAGGTAAACATCGTCAAAAAAATTAAATAGTGATTATGCAAATTTTATATTATAATAAGTTTTGTTATTATAGACCACTAAAATTTTTAAAAAGTACGTATGAAATGGACGACCATTTCCATAAAAAGCATTTTTGTTTCAAATTTTTAAGGTGCCGTGCTCCACTACAGGTAATCAACAAAACCATACAGAAAATATTTTAATTCCTATTTTATTTTTATATTCCTTTTTAAATCCTATTTTTCATACCAATCTCCATAAATAAACACCGAAATACATGCAGGGCTATATAAAATTGAATTTTTAAATTAGTTACAATTAAGATAGAAACACCAAACAAAAACAGTAAAAAGCTAAAAGAATGAAGTATCTCACTTTTGAAGAGAAAATTTGAATCCATGCCGAATTGATGTAAAAATTAGATTCCTTCTGACCTTTTGCATTATATTGGTAGATATAGCCATCGATAAAATATTCCGGCTTTGCTTTCCTGGATTTAATAATCTCGACCGATGACATCTTAATGAGTCTATTTTAAATGATAAAAAATATTACAGTACCTACTTGTCACATTTTTAACAGTGATGGCAAACGAAAAAATAAGCGTTTCGTTAAGATTTAAGTAAAAAATATTACATCCTTTTGATATAGGGTAATTACTTGATAATTTAAAACGATGAAGAGGAAGACAGGTTCCGAAGTATACTCTCCCGAATAAGGCTCACTTCCAAATAACCCACAAGGCACTTGGGCGTATATTTCTTCGAACAAAATATTACACTCTGCAATCTCTGAAGATGCCTGAGTAGGTAGGCTTGCCAGTTGTACTGATTTAGGAAGTAAAGTAATGATTTTCTATTGCCTTGTTTGACATGTACTTCTTTTCAATAATTTTCAAAGTATCACAATGTACTTCTTTTTGACAAAAATGAAAAATTTTCTGACAAAGACGTAATACAATGTTAATTAATTAAGGTAATACAGTGCAGCTAATATCATTGTTACATAATTACATTTAATTGACTTAAATCTAATCGGTAAGACCGCAATTCGTTTATTCTTTCATTAAATACTCTTTATTGCGGCTTTCTTTCTCGAATCCATCTTTGTTACGTGAACATTCAAACTGCGCGTAACCGCAGTCGGACTATGCTAGTCAGTCAGGCGCCTGTTTCCAAGCCAGAAAACGAGAACGTGTAAAAGAACGGGCATATTTTCGTTCCTGGCAAGTCGGTCAGGCGCCTGCTTTCAGGAACGAAAACAGGAACGAAAACAGGAACATGTAAATCGGGACTTATGAACACTTCAATTTCATTAATAAATCACCCAGCACAGGTTTTGAATTCACAGGTATAATATTGATTGTTAGGTAATCATTACCTCTTAAACGAAAGTTATACCATATTCAATAACAGAATACACTCCCTGCACAGAACAAAATCATGTTAGTAATTGTTGATTGAATGTTGGAAATACTAAGTGCCAAAAATTTTCAAAGATAAATGTGTAAGATTTCAGTTTATGATTTTTATAAGTCTAACAGGTAACTGTATTTTGAGAAATGTTTAATCAAGTGCTACTAAAAGAAATAATTATAAGGACAATGTTTGATAGTAAAGGTACTCACACATTTATAGTAATGTTAAAGCGTAAGTGTAATAACGTAATTAGATTAAATTTGTTACATATATGTAATAAGAACTCCTTCAATAAGAATAAAATATAGATTTATTTACTATGCACAATTATGTGGTTCAGGTAATCACAATAAATCAGATTAATATTTATTGATATATAATTAATTGGAAGTATAGAAGATGGTATAATCTACAAGAAATCAGCTAAAGGGAAATATTAATTCACTTAAAAATTCTACCTTAACTATAATTACTTGTATAACAAACAGTAATAGATAAGAATTATATTTATAATTTTCTTACTTTAAGTTAGTGGAATGTAGCCAACTAAATGCTAGAAATACACTTTGTCATTCATAATACATTTTAGTATGAGTATTCATTTAAAAAAATCATTATATATATGAATTGAAGTTATTTTCCATTTCATTTCCTTTAAAAACATAAGAGAGATAAAAGCACCAAATGAGCAGTTAGAAAAACTGTTGAAGTAGTATATGGAGGAGCACTCTGAATTTGCTCATGGCAGGGTCCAGTGACTCTCAGGGAGGGATAGAATCACAAAGATGTGGAAGTGGCCATTATGCTAAATGCAGATGGCAGTGGTAGGTATACTTAATCTGTAATGTTTTCATTCTTTTACTTTTAGGGATTTATATTATTTTGAAGTATCGAGTAATAACTGTTATTAGGATTATTGAAGGCTTTTATAGGAAATGTACTTCTTGAGGAGGCATTCACATTAGTTCAATGTGATTGATTGATAGCTCGCTTGATGTTTATTGAGCTCAATTATAAAATCCATCGTTACTTTTAACTTAAGAGTCACAGAGCTTACTGGGAAAAAGTAAACAATCATAAGTTAGGATTATATTTATTAATTTAATCCTATTATAAGGATACATTTTCATTGAAAGTGGCCTGCAGGGTGAGAAAGGTTAAGAACCACTTGTCTGATTGCAAGAAAAAAGATGCCTTATTCTTTATAATGTCAGAGACAAATTTTAATAACATAAGTAATTCTATGAGTTGATTATTGATATAATATGAATTAAAATTAGGGAATATGGCATAATTGACAAGAAATAACTGAAGGTAAAGATGAATTTACTTAGAGAGGAATGAGTATATTATAATAGAATCTTCCTTTCCTATGAAATTCATGAGAAAGCTTGTAGTAGGGTAATGTAATGAACATCATTAAATAGAAAATCTTTTATTTCTTTTAAAAGAATATCCCTTTTCAATGTACATGAAAAGTGATAAAACACATGAATAAGGGCAACATAATTTATACAGGAACTCACTTTAAGATTGAAATTAACAGCATCACAACTGTGATTTTAATAATTTACTGGATACCTATGAATTAGAGTGATTTCCAATATCATTGACATTCAAAGATCAAGGGAAATGAAGACATCTCAAAGCCAGCTGAAGAAATTACTGGAATACATGGATAATCACCCTGCATTTGCACATAGCAGGATGCAGGGGCCTATGGCTAAGCGTAGGTGCAATGAGATGTGAGAGGAAGTGGCCACTATTCTAAATGCTGATGGCAGTAGTCCTGCAAAGCCCTCCCATAAATGGCAGAAGGTAATGTGAATAAATATTTGGGCAATAGTTATTGATTCCATCATTACTTCTTCAATTTCCATTTGCTTCCTCTCTTCTGTCATAATGACACAGACGTGGATTGACTGGAAATCAAATACCAAGAAGAAGTACATGAAGATGAGGAGGTATCAACAAGGAACTGGGGGAGGACCTCCTACAAATTTGTCACTCAACAAGATGGAGGATAAGCTGATTTTGTTTCTTGGGCCCTCTGTAGAAGGAGACACTATGTTGCCAGAAGCAGGACTTCCAGAGCCAGAAAGTGTGAGTTGAAATTAATGTATCTAGAATCATTTAATTTGGTTAATAGAATAAAATTATGAAGTATAAGATCAAAGAAACTGAAGACTACTAACTAACTAATTTTAGGTTGCAGAGGATGTAATTATATTATAGCTGTGAGTACTCATTATCAAACTATATTAAGTGGAATTAATAATTGTCTTGTATCTAAATAGCCAACTGGGTACTTATCGGTTATACCCCCCTCCCCATCCATGTGGTTACTACAATAAGTAAATATTGATTGCTATGTAGTTATTTATTTATTATTATCATCACTACTTAATAGTCATTTTTTCATCCCAATTATATATAATTTCTGAAGTGTCCGTCTGTCCATCCCCCCCTCTATCTCAAAAACCATTTGCCGTAGAGATTTGCAGTAAACTGCGTTTTGTTTCTACAGGCCAGAAGGTCCCTAGAAAACTATTCTCAATTTCCTAAAGTCCCGGGTTCGATTCCAGGAGATAATTATATGTTCCCATAAGTTTACACGGGATTTTCGAGTTTTCAGAGTGCAAGGTTTTTTCCTTCGTTCGTTAAAATACGTAAATATGGACCAATTTTCTCCGTTTTTGATTTGTTCGACGGCTAAAACTCTAAATTATCTTATTCTTTCATGGTGTTGTAATTTATTTTATTATTTTGACAAATGATTTGTGTAAAAATAATATAAAAAATTAAATAAAAGTACAATCCAGACTGTGATGAAAGCAGTTGCACTCTATTTTGACTATACTTTGTAATGGCTTTTTTATGACACTTTATTTAATCTGTTAAAAAGAGCAAATCGTTATTCCGCCAAAGAAAAAGGGATTGACATTCCTCAACAAAATGTAATATCGATGTACGAAAAGAGAACGGGAGGAGTGGATTTAATGGACAACAATATTTCCAACTATCGCATTGGCGTACGAGGAAAAAAATGGTATAGTCCAATAGAGATTTGGACGCTTGATGTTGCGTTGAATAATGCATGGACACAGCTGCACATTTGGATGCACTTTAGATCAACTTAAATTTCGGAAACAAATGGCTCGTGCTCTATGTTCACCCCTTCCTTAGTGCCTAGACCACGACCTAAACACCACGGAAGGAACCCAATTTTGTCAACAGGTATTCATCTGATAATATCAATAGTAGCTAGACATAGTTGTACCGAGTGTCACAAGAAGGATCCGGAAAACTTGCGACATTCCTCTGCACGATAAATGTTTTGCCATGAAAAGTAAATATTTTTTAATGTTTTGTTTTGAAAATAAATTCAGTTAAATTTTTGTTTGACAAAGAATTAAAATTATATACTAACAAATTTTTTATCTTTGAGCTTGGAAATGTCCGTACTTTTGACTTTGTTGTTGCTATTTCTCTGATATACAAGTATGTGTGCCGGCCGGTTTAGACTGGTAGGCAGTGTCCATGCCTTCTAACCCAAAGGTCGCGGGTTCGAATCCCACTTCGGGCATGGAGAATTTGACGGTGCAAAATAACCTTAGCTGTTCACGCACCTAAAAACCTAATTACTACTACTACAAGTATGTATCATAAAAGTTAATTTTTGTGCTTATAAAAGCTCAATGTGCCATTTTTGGCCAAACAAACTTAACCATGATAAATTCAATTTTTAACTAAAAAATCTTTTTTCTAGCATGTGGGGTTTATTTAAACACAATTTGTGATTATCAACTTTAAACTGCAACAAACAATAATTCTGGACAAATGGGTTAATATGGATTTATTAAAATTTAAAATCCTATACATAATTTCTGAAGTGTCCGTCCGTCCGTCCCCCCCTTTATCTCGAAAACAGTTTGCCGTAGAGATTTGCAGTAAACTGCGTTTTGTTTCTACAGGCCAGAAGGTCTCTAGAAAACTATTCTCAATTTCCAAAAGTCCCGGGTTCGATTCCAGGAGATAATTTTATGTTCCCATAAGTTTACACGGGATTTTCGAGTTTTCAGAGTGCAAGGTTTTTTCCGTCGTTCGTTAAAATACGTAAATATGGACCGATTTTCTCCGTTTTTGATTTATTCGACGGCTAAAACTCTAAATTATCTTATTCTTTCAATGTTTATACCCTACGCGGTCGAAATTTTCGGAAATACACAATTGTTTTCGAAATTTTTCCGATTTTTTGTTCTCCTTCGGGACGTTGCCAAGTCGACCTTACTTGTTGCCTCTGATTCAATTACCATCGATTAAACGTTCATATTGACGTAAAAATGGAATCATTATACGCTACATTTTTGCTTTAATTAAAGTTTTATTTTTATAAATATAACAATGGATGAATTCATTAAGATAATGATTTAACTCGAGAACATTCGGTAAGATTATTTTCTGTGACTAGGACGCGTTTATCGTAGATTGTGGTAGAAAAGCATATTTATTTTTTAAAATATTGTATCAGAGTATTCAAACTTTTGGAAATACCAAATTTTTTTGTTTTCGTGACTGAAGCGACCAAGAATCACCCTGTCAGTGGAAATACGCGTAAGACTCTGCCATTTCATTACGAAGGCTTTGGTGAGGAGGAAGCTTCCTAAACCCCGGTAAGTTTATACTCCGCATTATTCTACAATCAGTTGTTTCAGCGCTTACTTTTTTAATACTTTCGCCTGGCTTAAGTGGTTAAATAATTATTTTTTGTGGCGTCGCTTTTACAAGAGTTATGTTTTGTGATTGATTAAGTGGATGACATTTCCTGTAAATTACAGAAAGTTCACATCTTTCTTTTCCCAATATTTGCTTTCTTTGAGGTGTTAAGACCCAGTTTGACTCCCTGTCTTAGCAGTTCTATTCTTCTGTTTCCTCATTTCACATCACTACAGTTTATGCCTGTCGCGTAAGAATCTTCCGATCACTAATCATTTCAATTTAATTACTGTGCCGCATCAATTTACCCTCTACCATAACTTATAAAATACAGATTTCTGATTACCTACGGATAACATTTCTTTTAATATGCCCACACTGCCTTTCCCTCAGTGAGATTCTAACACGCAAACCTCACATTGGGAGTCAAATATCTAAGTATCCTATACTGTGTAAATTCACTGCTAGAGTAAAATATGAATTATTAACATCAACTTATTTTACAAACTTATTATTTTTTAATGAATCAATTTAAAATTAAACGCGCAAATTATGCGCGGGCTCAGCTTTGTGTGTGTGCGTGCGTGCGCGCGTGTGTGTATGTCTATAAATAAAACATTGAAAGGATATATTGACAAGCCTTCGGCTCGCTTTGTTTTAATAGTTAGTCGACTCCGGACGCTACCGCGCCCTTCGCCTCGTCCGGAACCAAAGAAACCTTCCACGTTGTCCGGAGATTGGGTTAGTAAATGTAGAGACAGGCCAATCAGTTTTTATAGTAGTGGGGGGGGGGGGGGGGGGGTATAACCGATAAGTACCGCCAGCTGTAACATACATCATAAAAGCAAGGTAACATTTTAAAATTTATTGAAAAATATTAATTTTGCCTAGTTCCAAACAGATTCAATGACTTCAAACCACTAGCACAATAAAGTGAAACAATTCAAGTTTAAATAATAATAATAATAATAAATTTTATTCCACATCACAAATAATACATTTTAGAAAAATATTACCTTATAAGAATTGTGGAATATAGGTACCCCTGAGGAAAACCTGTTTTGGTGTTACCATCAATGATAATTGTACCGTTCGGCAGAATCAAAAACATACAGAATAGTAATAAGGTTCCATAGGCATTTACATTCATAACAATAAAGACATATAAGTAACTAGCGGGCGCGCGGCACCATGGCGCCGCTGTCGGATGCTTTTTTTAAAACTTTCATCAGGAAACTCATTGTCTTTTGCGTCGATGGCCGACTTCATTTTAAGCTTTTCTGGTATTCACCTTAGCAGCCTATGGAAATCCATAGAAAACAATAGGCAGAATAGTCGGTACGTACACTCAAGTGAGTTATATAAGTACCTCTGGGAAAACAACATTCTTCGCCACAGCGCATCTCTCCGTCGTATCCGTGACATAGCTACGTAGAGTTGACCGTGTCCAAAATTCGATGACCCAAATGTACGCCAAAACTTTTCCAAAAATATGCCGCGTAAACAAATCGTTTTGAATTTCCTTTAACTTCAGGTGGAAAACTCTTGCTTCAATGTCGGGACGATTCAAAGGTGATTCATTTTCTTAAATGCACCGCTGAATTTCAATCCATTTCGGGTTGCATGTAACCGTGATGAAGAAATCTGGTTTCCCAAACCGACGTACTATAGACATTGAATCTTGATACGCTTGAACAAACGATCTTGGACTTCCTGTAAATGAAGCTGCCAAAATCAATCTTCTTCCAACGACAGCGTTGTTGTCTGCAACTCCAGCTTCTCTCATGTAATCCATCAGTCCGTTGTATGTTTCTGCACGAAGTTCCACCTGATGCGTTCTTATGTAATTGAGGCGATTCTGCTCCATTTTCACATATGAATCAACTGCATATTGTTGAAACAGCTTTTCCGCTTTATGGATTGTAGAAAATTCATCTCTTCTTATGGCCAGGCGATAGCAGTAACATTCCTTCTGTGATATTCGAACTCGCTGTCTCCCACTATCTTGCTTCTGAAGTCCTTCATGCCAACCGAAATAGCCCAACGGGAATAAAAGCGGATAAGTCATCGGATCGCATTCCCTCCAAAGTTGTGATATGCTTTGCAGTCCACCACCTCGTAGATGAACAGCAACACTCCGTCTCAAAGGTACTTCACCATCTTCAGACATGTACACAGCCGCAACTTCATTCGCTGTTGGAACTTTGTAACGTCTTCTGTCCACTTCATTAACGTCAAAAACCATGGTAACCTTCCTCACCCCACGTTGCTCATGTTCTGCCAACAGTTCTTCAGCTTCAGCTACCTTCTTCATCATCTTGTACGACCGTACAAATGGGTTGACGGACACCAGTAAGCGATCCAGCTTATCCATTAGTTCTGGAAGACATCCAATGTTTGCTGGATTTCCAAGACGTTCTTGTAAAGACCCTTGTCCTTGTGGCGTTAACAGTTTTGCTCCCATTGAAACCATTGCCTAGGCGTTGTTGTAATTTCTTATGTACTGCTTAAAGTTCGCAGCATGAGCATGAGTTCCGTTGAACAAAGCCTGAAGCAATTGTGGAACGACTAGAAGAGGTTCAAGGACAACGTTTCCAAAATTGCAGCAAGAATTGAATTCAATTCTCTTCGTCGTTTTTCTCCACTAAAATGAAGCGCGCGGCAGTTTACACACTGGACTGACATTAAGCCAATGTCATTCAGTTATACATTTCCAGGCCGTTTCGCTGCGCGATGAAATCTTCCCAGTGCTTGCTTTCGACGCCCCTCTTCCTGATATCTTCTTTGTTCTCCTTCTTCCGAATTTTCTCTTTCTAACCGTTGCCGTCGATTCTGTGATAGCGTTGCCAGACGTTGATGGCGTTCCTCTTCTGTCTCCATTTCCAAACGTTGTCGTCGATTCTGTGAAACTCTTGCCTCTTGTTGTGATTCTGTCTCTTCTGCTAACCGTTCTTGTTGACGTTTTGACATTCGAATTAATCTTTGCCGCCTCTCTTCTTTACTTTCATTGGCACGTCGCAATGGGGCGCGATCACGGTAATATTCCCCTCAGTCGCGTTGGGAAGTATTTGAACATGTCGGTTCCATCCTTCGAAATAAGTTAATTTGAAAAATTCTAAACCCACACTAACTTATATAACAGTCACTTCCGGTTTTAGCACCAAATTCCTCTTGAAATAATGTAACTGTAAATAATTATTTATTATTAGGTAATCAATAATACTGTATGTTGATAACAAATTTTTTTACGTCTGTTGCTATGCAAGTTAATACCGTAATGGACAATTGAGAAACCAATTTTGATTTCCCTAGCTCTTATATGATCTGTAAGGCCTAGATTTAAAAATATATTAAATAATTAAAATTCGCCCATGGATAAGTAAGCTATAATGGTGGCATGGTATATACTGTATTGTGTGACATCTTATAAATATTTTAGAGTGTATGTGTGTATGTTCTTTATACGTCCTTACACCGTTTAAGCTATTGAATTCAAAAGTTTCATGTTCTTGTATGGACCAAAGGAAGAACTTTTTTAGGTTAGCAGACCGCGGGGTCTCTTATACCCCATGAGGTAAACAAAATACTATTTCCATAAGAATTCATTCGAAATGGTGTAGAGAAACCCCAAAATGCTATGCAGCCCTTCACTGATATGGATATAAATATACCTAAATATTAATTTACGATCACGGGAAATGCATTATTTTACGCACGAAGACTGAATATTTTAATTCTGTTCACGTTTCTTGGTATTACATGCTAAATCGCTCGTAATTTTCCTTTAAGCGCAAAATTTATCGGTTTAGATGTCCATTTACCAGGCGGCAACAAAGCTAAATTTATTAATTGTTGCCTCTTCAATGGAAGATATACACGTAAAGATTAATGCAAGGAAAATCCACGCCGTGGAGGAAGAATAGCTAACGCCAAGATATGCCTAAATATAGTCTATGAATATTTTCAAAGGGAGTCAAATGATTTTTAAGGAATATTAGAACATTGTTATCTTTTACCATTAACATTGAAAGATTTATCGCAACATAAATCGATTCATCTACTTATAAAATACATTTGCTCGGTAACCAAGATATTACCTATTGTTTACGTTTTGGCTAATAGTATTGACATACATAATCCACATAATTTTATTGCTGCTTTAAAGGCTTCGGTGCATCTATCCATGTGAATATTAAGTAAAACGCTAATGCGTACAATACAATACATAAAATAGTAAATGTTAATGTAAGCATCGCTTGCGTAATTAAGGAATGGGGAACTTTTGCCCCGAGCAATAAAAATCGTTTGCCACTCTTTCCCGAGCGAAGCCGGGCGTTTATTCCTTTATAATATAAAAGATGATATATATCCTTTCTTTTTTATATAACAATCAATGCAACCGTTCATGTAGATTATCAACGAAGAGAAGATAACCAAGTAATGTGTTTAAAAAAATAACATCCCTATTCTCATTTAATTTAAAATTTATGCTTGAGCCTATTTGCAATAATAAACATCATGGATGTATAATATAATGATTCTACTTACAAAGAGATAAGATTCTAGCATTCAAACGATGATAGGAAGATTCAACTGCTTTGAATGAATAGTTAGAAACGCTTCCCATACGCAGTTAACCACAGTTAACTGAATATTTATCCGTAAATATTTATGTTGCTATGTATAAATGTTGACATTGCTACAGCAATAATTTCGATGCTTAAACAAAGTGCGAAGCGAATAACGCTATTCTTTCACCTATTTGAAGTTTCAATTGGCATTAATTGAATCGGAGGCAACAATGACGGTCGCCTTGACAACGTCGGGAAAAAGTACGAAATTTCTGTAAAATTTCGAAAACAGTTGCGTATTTCTGAATGATCAGACCGTATTACGTGAATGACTAATATATCAATGGTGGTGGCTTTGAATAGGCACATTCCATGTAAATTTGTTTGGCGTCTTTCGGATAATTAATTGCTGCGTAACACGATTTAGAAAGCACCCATAAACTTTCGGCGTCCCATCATTATCGGACCGTGATGCGTCACTAGCCTCAGGATAATGTGGAATGCTTACAATTAGCTCAGCAACCGGCTAGCCGAGCCATCAAAAATTTTAACCGGCTCGTCGAGCATAAAAAATTTTAATCGGACGAAAGAGGTACAGGGTTTATATGTGGGGAAGGAATTCATCTAAGAAACGTGTCCTGCCATCCCTCGGGGAAAGTCCTAACCGCCAATTTCAAAGGTATCGCGTTAATTAATGTATATGCACCATCAGGGGGCCGATTTTGTAACTCCTTCGATTCGATCGAAATCGTAAACTCCCAATTTCGACGTGAAAGCTGGTGGGCGATCGAAATGAAATTATGGGGGAATATGCGATTTTGTAACTAATTTCGATTTCGATCGAAGGAAGCGAGCTCGGTCGAAAACAGTGTTGCAAAATTTATGCTTCGGCCGGGTGGGCGCATGCGCAGTTGACTCTGAGAGTCAGTTTGTTTTGGTTTGTTTACGTATTTCAGTTAGATAAAAACCTAATTAAAATGAGTAATTCAACGTAAGTCCTAATACAGTATCCTTATAATATGTTAAATAAAACGAATACAGCATACGTTAAGTAAATATTAGATTATTTCTGTACGTATTGTGTTTATCGAATCTATATATTGCTACTTCAAATGTTGAAGTTATTATTTATTATTATTTCGACGAATGGATATTAGTTTACGGCATTGGATGAATAATTTATCATTAGTATCGTTGACTACGGCAGAAACATTAGGTTATAACGTAAAAATTGGAAGGATATAGCTGAATATTGGCTGGTATATATAAGGTAAAATGTGGAAAGGACGAGGGATATTAATTCGTTTTTCGTAAATGAATTTTTTTGAGGTTAACATTGTTTGTTTTGTTATGATTACTAGACTGTCTAAGATTTTGATAACACTTGTCAGCATAGATTTGCAAGTTCTATAATTCGTAAGAAATGTCTTTAAGAAAGCATTTAATTTGGTTTGTATCATTTATTGATATTGGAATACAACGTTAATGAATGTTATTAAATATTTTGAGAGTATTGTTAAATAGTTACTAGTTTCCAAAAACCTGCATTTCTTGGACCGTAGTGATGTTAGTTCCTTTTGACGTATGTTTCAAGTACTGGTACTACAGGAGGTACACACAAAAATCTTTCTTTATACTGAAGGTAATGTAGTCTTCATTAATGTGATTTTCTATATTACGTTAAATAATACAGGGGACTCTATTCTATAATTTCTATTTGATACCTACGCAGTTTAGGTTTTTACTGAACAGTTACATATATAATTAATGATCATTGATATTTAACTTTTATTCATTAGTTCATGGGCGATGCCCATTAATATGTATTAGAAATACATGGTCAAAATCGATAAGACACAATCCACATTTAGGTATGGAGATATTATATGCAAAATGATGATACACACATTAAGTAAGTAAATAGTGAGGATCTCAACAGAAAATGCGAAACATTAGGCGTACAATAAAATATATTAAATGATAACATGTACAATTAATATTTATCATAATTCAACAAAAGTATATGAAATATGCAAACAGGTATTGAAATAAATTGTTTGTTGATTCAGCACAGTCAATTAAGAAATATAGTTGTTCAAAAAAGGAAAAATTATATTCCTGTCATCAAAATGAAAGGAGTTGAAATAGGTAAAGGATACAATAAGTTACAAATAGCCAAAGGAGAAGATTTTATAACATTGGTATATGAAATAATATAAGTGATATTAAATATTCTCTTTAAACATATAATGAAACTGAAGAGGTTTTTTGATTAACAGTATTAAATATAAAATATACAAAACGAATTGTTAATTTTCAGTTAGTATGGGTATTGCCACTTAAATCTTCAATTATTCTTTGAGTAATAGGTTTATAGCATGAACTTCGAGCAGATTTCACGGATTTCACCAAGGAAAAGGAAATCGAAATGGATTTCGACGGGAATCGAGAGAGATTTCGATCGAAAGTGAAATCCTGAGTTACAAAATCGCAAACTTCATTTCGATCGAAAACTATCCAAAGATGGCTGTCATTTCGATCGAGATCGAAAAGTGAAAAGTTACAAAATCGGCCCCCAGGAGCGACGAAAAGGATGGAAAGACAGATTTTCTTTGATGAGACGTTGGCGCAGTTCTGTCCTAAGTGTTTGGGTAAAGCGGTTCTGGCGGGAGATTTCAACTACATTGTCGGAGCGAAGGATAGTACATACGTCAAATGTGACAGAAGACAAATATTCGATATACAGACGAATGGAAAAAATACCGAAGGAATTAAATCTCTACGACGCGGCGGACAAAGAAAAATCTGGGAGAATGCGGTATACCAAAATAGTTTTTAATAACTCGACGAGAATAGACAGAGTATACGTGACAGACGATCTGAAAAGACATATTTTGAATTACGACGTAAGACCGGTATGTTTCTCGGACCACCACGCAGTGTTGATCGAAATACGAACACCTACGATACTAACTAAAAGAAACGGGGCGGAAAAGGTTAATATGGAGGATGAACACAGCTCTCTTAGATAGAGAGGACACAAGGAGGGAATTCGATGGGAAATGGACGGCAACGATACCGTCCCACTCTAATATTGTACAGTGGTGGGAAGAGGTGGGGAAGGGTAAAACACAAAGGTTTTTTAAAAGGGAAAATCGAAGGCTGCACGAAGACAATTACGAGACGGAAATATGTTATACAAGCGTACTGAGGTAATTACAGAGAGATACTGACCTAGGGCAAACGGACAGACAGACTATCAAAGACGTAAAAAAACAAGCTTCTTTCGACGAGGATGGAAAGAGATTACGGACTAGACTACGAAATGACGGACTTTGTCACGACACAGGGCGAAATAAAAACAGCTTACCACTATGGTAAGTTATTAAGAAGACGAAAGGACCGGACAATTAATAGTATAGAAAAGGAAGACGGAACGACCACGGATAACCAAGACGAAACTGACAATATATTTTATGAAAATTTAAAAAACTACTTCAAAAGAGCAGAATGCCTACCTCTATTGCTGCAAATGACTTTAACTTTGACTTACCGAGATTAGACCAAGAGTTAAAAGAAAAACTAGAACAGCCTTTTTCGATAGAGGACAGAGACTCTGATCAAGGACTTACCGAAAAGGAATTCACCAGGGACGGACGGAATTCGCTATGAATTCTACATACAATTTTGGTACATAATAAAATACGAGATGGTAACAATTATACAGGAAATAACGAAACTAGAAAAGCTGACGAACTTGCAAAGGCAGTATCATTACGCTGATACTAAAGATGAAAGCAAAAAGTGTGACCGAATATAGGCCGGTGACGCTTTTATGCACAGACTACAAAATTCTGACAAAATTAATAAAAAAAATAGACTGGAAGACTCAAATAACGCAGTAATAGGGAAAGACCAATACGTAGCGGTAAGAGGTAGAACTATAATAGATGCACTGACGACGTTGAGGGACGCCTACACTCGCCGTTAAAAGCGACGATGTAAGCGTGTCCATACTAATGATTGACTTTAAGAGCGCCTTCGACAACGTGGATTACAAATTCCTTTTGAGGACAATGGAAAAATGGCTAACTATAAGACTATGTAAAACATTAAACGTAGACATAAAGACAAACATTAAAATGGACGACAGATCGACTGAAGCAATCAACGTGGAAGGCTTGGCGCGGCATGGATGTCCTCTCTCCGTGCACCTATTCGTTCTGGCGCTGGAACCGCTGATAGCACAACTAAGAACGGAGATTGAGGGACTTCAGAAGGGGGATGAGAAAGACGCATATGCGGATGACGTGACGGTTTTCATATCTTCCCAAAGAGACATGAAAATGACGAAAAATATACTCGAGGACTTTGAAAGAGCTAGTGGACTGATGATAAACAAGACAAAGACAAAAATGATGAACATATCAGGACCGATCTCGATAAATGACGCTGACTTCGAGAAGGTGGCAAAGGTAAAAATTCTGGGGGTGATATGGAAAAAAGAGGTAAATCTGACGATAAACGAAAACTGGAGTAGGAGACAGACAAGAAATCGACAGAAGAATTAAGACAAGAAAAATTGAACCTAATACAGAAGACTTTGATAATTATTAACGTGTTACTGCCGAAATGGTGGCTCGTGGCGCAAGTATTCCCGCTTCCGAGCGAATACAGGGAAAAAGCAATTAAAAGCAACAGGTGGTTTCTGTGGGATGGCTACGTAATCAAAACCGATGTTTGACGATAAAAAAAGGGGGACTAGGACTAATGGGCATCCAAATAAAATGTGAAGCACTCTACCTCAGGCAACTGATGCAGATAATGACGCAAGACAATGGGACAACAAAAGCATTTATGAAAGAGGCATGGGAAGTGTCAAAAAAGGACTACATATTGAAAAGCTCAATCGACAAATTTAAAAGATGCATCGCGGAATATCCACAAGGAATTAGACCGATGACAAAAAATTTGTACAACCTCTATTTTTAAAACAAATGAAAACAAATATTTTCGAAGTTGATACCTAGTAAACATTTTTCAAATTTTGCTCGACATCTTATTTAGATCTTAATAATTTCGATATTCCATTTAGCAAAGCAACAATAAAAAATAGGAACTTAAACTTTAAAAATAAGTTTAGTAACATCTTCTTATAGCTTCAGTAGCTGTGGAAATACCCGTCCATTACATTTCCTTTGTAAGTTATCACGCAAGATTACTCTAAAATATATAATCATGAATCCACTTCATGATAAAATATAATACGTATTTGTATACATTTACCCTCGTAAAACTTATTCCTTTTGAATTAGAGAAGCCGTAACATCTGAAACAATTTATATTTAATAATTTCCGTATTTTCTCTCGTTATTTTATATTGTTTCTGATCCAAAGGATATAGTAGCAGTTTGTTATGTTTTACCTTTTTTTCGATCATGATGAAGAATTGTGGCACACTTATACGAAATCGACTGGTTCTCTGGTTCGCAGGGACATTTTGTTCTATTTTGTTGTACACCCCGTTAACTTAATATGTATGTAGTTGTATATTGCGAACGTTTTCTAATGAAAGTAAATTTGAAAGCAATTATTTAAAAATATAATCATTTTTATTTAAACAGTATATATTGATTCGATGAAATCAAGTCAGCTAATTTAACTTAACAGTAACATTTCTATTAAATTAACATTAATATAAATAATTGTGCATATCATCCGGTGATTTTTCATCGTACAATTTTTATGGTGTACTTTTTCTCACGAAAGTTAATTTAAATCTATTTTTGTTTAAATATAGTAATTTTTATTTAAACGTTATAGATTCGGTGAATTCAAGTCAGCCAAGTTAAGATAATTGTTGTAATGTTAACATTATCACGACGGCATTCTCTGCAAAATATATAAGAACTGTGCCGTGCTGAACACGGCTGTCGCTGAACTGTCCGGTGCCGAATAGTCCCATCGCCGAATAGTCCGTCGCCGAACCGGTTGTGCCGAACTGTCCCATTACGCCCCTGACACTAAACTATTGCTGAACAATTGGGGACACTGCAACCCTGAAACCTCACCAAACGACTACCACTTTATTTGACCTCTCTTAATGATCGCATTCATAAAAAAGTATCACATAGCAAACAAAATGAATTTTTCTACGTCGTTTTTAAAGTGACATTTAATATTTCTGAGATTATATAGAAAAACATTTTTTCGGACCCCTTATTTAAATTGCGACCCCCCTTAAATCCGCCACTTCCCAAGCACAACACATTTAAGGCTCCACACAAATCGTAAATTCGTAACAAGTAACAATTATTTTAAGGTTTTTGATCTGTGCGGCAACACTTGGAAATGGCGAAACGAGACACGTTCGGCGTACAGTGGGCCCTCTTGTCCTCTGGGCCGCACGCATTTGCATGTTTTACGTTTATAATTTTTGGTAAGGATGTGTCTTTGTGATAATATCTGTTGGCTCAATAGTGGGATTTTCCATGTGCATCTCAATACATAGAGAGAGGGTCTACAATACATCCTGCTGAGATTACCTGTTAAACGAGGCTACTGGAAAGGAACTTGGGCGGTACTTTGAAGACAGCCTCTAATTGTCTTGCTACCCTCCCCCCGAGCATACCCCGTAGTGTGTATTCCCGGCAAAAATATTTCCCGATTCTTAACTCGGATTTTCCTTGAAGTTTGAAGTTTATGTCCCCATATACTTTCACTCCCTCTCCATATCCACTGAACCCTTGTATTCTGGTAGTCATTCTCTAAAACTTATCCAGGAAGGATCGCTCCGCAGTCGTGATTTTGAGATATTCTTACTTCGGTTATCCTTTGTTACAGATTAGTAAATTTCTATTTATTTTATAGAATGCATCTTAAAATGAGCACACATATTCGTATTGGTTGCTTAAAACTGAAGATAAATTAAATATGAATGCGAATTTTTTATTTTTAGTGGAATATTTTGCCGACTGCAGAAACCCAGATTAGAGATTCCGCCTGAAGAAAGTTCACGACAGGCCGAATAAGTGTGTCTTATTTTCTTTTTGTTTGCATGTTTGATTGCAGGGTAATATGTAGATATACGTAGATGTTTTTTATTTGCTGCCGGGTGAAAATCACATGCTTTCGCTTAGTAATAATTTTTCGAAATGGTACTTATCATTTCAGTTTCATGAAATAATGAAGTTTAACATTCTCACACTACGTAAGTGATTTAAAATATTCAGTCATCGTAAATTTGTATCATGTTAATAAACATTTCTCAGCCTTTTTGAATTCTCGTACTCTCAATTTCTGCGGGCTTCTTCCTCATAGATATTTTATAGATTTTTTCATCCATTTAAGTAAACTTTGAATGAAAAAATTAAGCCGTGCAATTACAGTTTTTACTATAATACGAGCACTGGACGTGATCTACAAATTGTTGATGAAAATAACATAATATCTTACTCAACTTACTGGCACTATTGAGATAACGCGATCTCTTATTTTACCGCACGATTTGTAAATAAAAATATTAATAATTCATTATTAGGCATTCCAGCTTTAGCGCATACTAGCTTCGGTCTGTCCGTCCTTCTATCAGGATGCAATTTTTTTCCGTAACTATTCAGCGGATTTTGATAAAATTTAGTATTAAGGACTAAGCACAGTAAATTAGAAAATGAGATGAACGCTTTGCATAACATAATAAGTTTAGATTACTCTATCGCAGAAAACGTGCTCATTTATAATTTACTTTATACTTTCCTAATATGTTGAAATCATTTGCGGCGCATGTATGATTTGTAAATATTCAATTCAGAATATAATCTTAAATACATAAATATTCACATTAAAATAATTTATTTTCGTGTTTTATGTTTTTTAAATATCACTATTTTTATAGTGAAGATGTATATTTAATTAATAAATCAATTCTTGAAAGTTTCCTAAAAATATTTTAAAGTCGGAGCGAAAAAAACCGGTTCACTGACGCTTGCCGGAGCTAAACCGGAACCGAACCGAAATTTTGTGTTTTGAGTGAACCGGAACGAAAACCGGAGCGAAGAAAATTACGGTTCGATGCCCTGGCTTAATCCGACCCTGATAATTGCAACAACATTTATTTACTCATTTCCAATGCGATCTTGCTGAAAATTATACACGAGCAATGAGCACGAATATTATTTACGCAATATATTATAGATATAAATATACCGCCAAATATGCAGTATAGTTTTTAAACGCGTATTATTTATATATAGAGCTTTCGTATTCGGAATAAGCAATGTGTATTTGGACTTTTTTCTCCTAAGTTAAATTATCTACAGCTTTTACTTTTTTCTCAAAAATAACGCATATTTTTCTGGGTAAACGCGTCCTAAGAGAACACAAATGGCGAACGACGATTCAACGTCATTCTGAGACGTAAGCGGTTTTGTGAGTTTCAGCGGAGCACGTGTGATCTTAAGGATTTGAAACATCTCTATCAACAAAAAAATTAAAACCCGCGGCCTTGGCACGCGCCACGTAAAATACCATTTTGAACGCGCAGTTAGAGGGCGGGAGGGCGAGTGATGAAGAGGGAAGGAAATAGTGAGTGGAGCGGAAGAGGGAGAGAGCATGGACTGAAAGGCGGAGAAAACACGATGCGCGTTAAGTGTGAATAAATAAGAGATGGAGAGAGAGAGAGATGGGAGGGAGGAGAGAGAGCGAGAGGGGGGGGGGGGAGGAGGGAGAGAGGGGGAGGAAAAAGAGAGAGAGAGAGAGAGAGCAGGTGTCGTGCAAATCGAATTTAGGGCTTTAATAAATCCGTGGTCCCTCGAGTTAAGGAGGGCAGAAAAACGTTATTACGTATATTACTACGTCTTGTGATATATAAATATCGCTGATTGTGCATCTCGATGGGATTTTTAAAATGCATACAGTTAATATATATGCAGGGCCGTAGTGACCACTTTTGACGCCTTGGGCAGAGGATTTTTTGGCGCCCCAAAATGATCTAATAAAATGATAGTTGCATATTTTTAAAGAGGTATATAAGTGAAATAAACAATCATTTCATTTAAGAGTTATTTTTCGGGCTTTACTTGCGGCAAACATTGATTATGTCATTGAAATCTATATTTCTAACAATTTATTCAATTTATTAGAAAAGATGGCTAGACCAAAAAGTCTTTCTTAGTTCATTGATGAGCCTATGTAATTTTTGATCAATTTCAATTTATTAAAAGAACGCTCTCCAGCTGAAATTGATGTGACGAATGTCAAGAAAATTTTCCACATTAGGCATAAATTCCAATATTTCTTTCTGCGTAATTTATACACTTTCTTCGAAGGCTGGTTGTGTTTCAAACCGCAAACTTCTTCGATTAAGTCGCGTTCATCCACATTATCTTTATAGCAGCATTTTCACAGGAATTTATCATTTTATCTTCAGTCATATTATATAAGGCACAACTTAAAATTTTCTGTTGTTTCAGGTATTGAGGATGCTTCAGTTTCCATCGTGTCATGAAATTTCCTTTTTCTTTTTCATTGCAAAATTTCGTTGCCTCTTCCATATATACTCTTCCAGTCTTGACGTTGATCTTTTTATGTCTAGTACCAAATCGCATATCATGCCAGTGGCTCTATGCACAGTTACATCGGAACCCTGAGAGTTTGGTGAGATGATTGATCTTCTGGAGACAATCGTCCCAAAATAACAAGAAAAATATAAATATCTGTTTTAGCAAACTTTCAGCATTTCTGCATTTATGTTCATTCTTTAATTTTATTACCACCGTATAAACTTCCTTCAATTGTAGTCTCACTGAATTCACAGAATTTTCTCTTGATGACCACCTCTATTAGTCTCGATGTAGGACCAGGGAAATGAAGGAAGTTTCTATACCTTTGCAAAAAAATCCCTAATTTGACGGTTAGTTTTTTCAGTGGAATGATGATAAGCTAAATTAAGCGAGTGCTCTGTACGTGGTAAGAAACGTGCAAGAGGATTATGTTTGCAACCGTTTAATTTGCCGGTCATATTTTTATACGATTGAGCTCTTATGTTTTGTAAATCTAGTCCATCCTATTCCAACTTTTGGATTATTTCTGACGTGATTTCGTCTCTCTTTTTCGATTTGACAGCAATAAAATAAATAAAGGCCTCCTCAATAATTACTTTTTTTATCGACATTCTGCACGGCTAATGCAATGCTATAGGGCGCACACATATTTGGGGATGAGGGGGTAAATAAAAGAAATGAAATTCAGAGTGTAAAGATTAGAGGCAGCCTAAAAGCGGCCAATTAAGTTTGCACACGTTCACCTATGACTTGGTACAGTCACGACCCGTCCGTTGAACCTCAGGTTGACCGTTATAAGTTTCGAAGAGATCGAAAAAACAAAACTGTAACCACATTTTTTCTCTTTCAAAGATGGCGGACTCTGATGTTTGTGTCGTTTGCAATAGGAAAGTAGATACAAAAGTTCAGTATATTATATGTAGTAAGTGTGAATTGTTCTCCCATAAAAAGTGCTCTAAGATAAAGGACTGCACGTTCAAAGCTTTAGTTTCCGATGCAGACATTGATTGGTTCTAAGTCCATTCAGAAGTCTGTAAGCGATCAACAACCGTGTTATAATAATAACAACTTCTCAGCGATTATCGATGAGTTTAAACTTCTAGTTTCTGAATTGAGGAGTGAAATTGAACTATTAAAGAAACAAATTAAGCAGCAGCAGCCTTTACACTACGATGATGGTGAAATGTTGGAAACTATGGTGTCTGAACTAAATTACCGTAAGTTCAGGGTTAAAAATGTGATATTGTTTGGTCTAGGTGAAACCAGTGATGAGGCAGGGCTTTGAATGACTCTGATAGGGTTGCGGGCATAAAAATGAAGTATATATGCATATACTTAAAACTTCATTGTACGCTCCAAGTGTATTTTATAACTGAGGAAAGGAACCCGGTCAACAAGATAATGTTGTTATTTGTTCAAAACTCTCACTTCGTCATTTTATTATATACAACCGAGGGCCGTTAAAACTCTCGGTTGCGGGGTCCCCTTGGCATAACGTTTTTGCTTTGTTCTTTGAGTGAGTCACTCCTCGAGGTTTTAACAAGTTGGATTTTTACAATGAGAAAAGCGAATAGAGATATCAGGAAGAATCAATGAACAGAAAATAAAGATGTAATTCAACTTCAATGAGATCATTCCTTTCAGGTACTCATAACATTTCAGAAAATGATTTAATCTAGCCATTTCAATCCCAATAATGAGCAACTTATTTGTTTAATTTTACTAATTATAATAGCAGATATTTTTGCCATTCATTAACTTTATATTTTTACTGAAAGAATGTTTGAAATGGTCTGAACTAACAGTTGAGGAGCAAATACAAATCACTTTATAACTAGCAGAAATACCTAGCATTTCTCGGATTTAAGGTTAAGAGCAAATAATAATTGCAATCTTTAAAAATGTTTTTCTTCAAAGATACTCAAAATTCATAATAAAAATAAATAATTACCAATATACAAAGATTTAATGAGCCTTCATCACACCAATGGGAACAATAATGACAAAAACAAAACTATTACACAACTTGCCGTTCCTCCCAAATACCTCAGTATCTCCTCAAACCCTAGATAGACATTCTCGCCCATCTTTTTGGACTAAATGCGAACGTTTCCTCTCCAACGATCACTTTCTATCCACTGCTACAATACAGAAAAACTGCAGTATCCTCGTTACGTCGGCCATCTTGATAAATGACGTCAGCGACAACAGCGGCGCCATCATTTATTTCAGTTTCCTATAGGCCTTTAGTTATTGAAATCAGTATTCACTCCACCTTTAAATATACGTTTTATTAGAGACACTTTCAAGCCATCGGGCACTATTCCTAAGTTAAGGCTGTTATTTATAAGTTTAGTCAGCACCAAAATATTAAAATTACTATTCTTTAGATCAGCTATCCTTATTTTATCAGCTCCAGGGCCTTTATTAGGTAATTTACTCAGAATAAGTCTTATTGTATCATCTGTTGCTTCAGGAATATAATTACTTTTAGGGAAACTTAAAATGGCGAAATCATTTATTTTGTGGGAGCAGTTAACTTTAAGGTTATTATAGCTTTTGTAAAATGTGACAAGGGTAAATGTAGTAGCTCCTTCTTACTGTAGGTGTTTTTAAATTGTTGCACCACATCAAAATGTTTATTTTTTCCAGTTAAAGCCTTAATTTCATTCCATATTTTCCTTTTATCATGCATAATATTTTCAAATTTATTAGAGTAAAATATAAATTTAGCTCTTTTGATTTCCCAACCAACTTTGTTTCGATAAGACTTATAATCCAGTTTGTAATCCAGGTTCCATGGACATCTTTTCCATTTTCTGAAAATATGTCCCTAGTTTTTATCAATAGCAAAATGTTATTAGTCATCCAGCATTTCCGCAAGACTAGATTTACATACTTTCATTTCTGACACCTTTTCATAGACCATTTGAAATTGATTAACCAGTAAATCATACTGTGCGGTTGGGTCCCCTTTATCATGTGAAGTTTTAAAATTTATTTCTGAGATAAATCTGTCAACTTTCTTTTGATTTAAGCATTTCATTAAGTTGCTTCTGTTACTGCAAACCTCATCCTTTATATTAGTGGATCTATTACTAAAACATGTACCTATAATATAATGGTCTGCAATTTTAGACGTTATAGTAAAACTTTTTAGATTAAAAACAGATCCTCTAAGTGAAATGTGATCTCTGCAGGACCTAACTAAACTATCATATACCCCTTCCTCCCTGGTATATCCCTTAATCAGATTTGAAAAGCCTAAGGCAGAGATTGTATCTTTGTAGTCTGATGTATGGGTATTATGTTTACTTTTCATGTCAATGTTAATATCACCCAGAATAACAGCTATATCATTATTATCCTTATGCATAAATGTTGATAATTCAAGAATGAATTCCATTGTATTCAAGTGAGGGGGCCTGTATATTCCCATCAATAACATGTTACTTCCACTTACATTCAAGTTACCAACTACAGATTCAAAATGCACTGTTTTTAAAATTGTTAATCTGAAATTAAAATTGTTGTTTACAAACATAACCACTCCACCTCCTCTCCGCTGCTCTCTCAAGGAGGAGTAAGTATTAAAACCTTTGAAACTGTATAACTGAATCTCATCCCGAGTGATATTCACCTCAGTCAATACAAAAACAGCAACATTGTTGTTTTTATTAATAGATTCATGGATAATTAAAAATTCATCCCACTATTTACGGATCGATCTTACATTATCGTGGTAATAAATTAGATCTAAACAGTCATGAGTCTTCAAATCATCAGCTGAGTCTAGTTTAACATAGTCAAAGAGGTGAAGCTCAATTTCTGGCATGAGTTCCATATTAAGCAGTTAATTTAAAAATCAAATTTAACAGATGTGCATTAGTGACTAAAGCAAATCATTATCGCATTCTATTAGTTTAGTGGGAGAGCTTTCATTTTTCTTTATGAAAATTCTCCCATTTCTTACCCATACAAATTTATATTCATGTTCATGTCCAAATTGCTTAGCTTTCCAAAGCAGTTGACTGTAATAACTCTTTAGACATTCATTAATAAGCATTTTCCTATTTCAATTTACTCTAATAACATATTTATTATTTAATAATCGTTTATGTTGTATCCATTTATCACATTGAAACTTGTCTATGAACTTTATTATAAGTTTTTGCTTAGTGGGGTCACCCTTTTTTTTATTACATATGCATGGATGACATTATCACTCCTATTCTCTATTTGGAGGGATGAGCTGAGTTTCTCTACAAACTCCTTTATTGCAAAGGAGGCACATCGCTATCTCTAAAACCCACTACTTCCAACTGATTCTGAAGCTGAAAATGATACTTACATTAAATCCCTCGTCGTCCTGAGGTAGGTTGATGATTTCATTGTTTGCAAACGCCCCGCCATCCGGCATTGTAATTAAAACCTAATGAAAAGTCTGATAACTTAGCACGTACACCTATCCACCTGCTACTCACGCGGTATTTGCGTTCCCAACAGTGTTCGCGTAACTCTGAACTTTTCCCGATAGCAATATAGCGTTATAAAACGGAGATTGCTTGCCTTAAAGTATGCCTAAATTCAGTTTTCTCTATGAAATTTCTAATTATCATTGGTTTATTACGAAAGAAATGTATTTAGCAAGGAAATAATTGACGATTTTATTGTTATCGAAATATGAGGCATTTTAATAAATGTTGTTAACATTAAAAGAAATTATATAATGGCCGTGGTTGCCGGCTGAAGTTGACAGTTGTGAATATTCATTATTGGATACCTTACAAGGAACTCTCAGATTTGATTCATCTTCTACCAGTGGAATGTTTAGGTCAAAAAAAATTACCATTTCGGAAATAGGGGCCAACGCCTTTTAGTTTAAGAGAAATAATTAATTATAAAGTACAAAAATGAGCCAATCTGAACAAATACTAGTAACTTCGCTCTTGCGTTCATAAGCAAACGAAGCGTAGTGGATAACGAGTAGTACTTTCGATGCGTGGTCTCGGAGTTCGAGACCGGTATTGTTCAACTTTTTTCTCGTTCAGGACTTCATTTTTCGTGTTAGTCTTCCTGTACTTTTTCGATAAATAATTATTCACCGCAATTTTTATTTTTTTTATGTGGACAACTAACATAAAACTAAAGTCATAAAACATTGACGGGAGAAGAAAAAAAATTCGGCAATGTCGAGGGTCGAACCCGCGATACAATTTCCGCAGCCCGACACCTAATCAATAGGCTACCGCCACCTGTTGTCAGGATGTCGCTTGTCTTGGTATTAGAGGACAAACCACTTGTTTTTCAATTTTCAATTGCAAATATCTGGAAAACGCGGGCTCGTTAGACGCCTTTCCCAAAATACCTGTCTAATTATTTTTCGTTTTCTTTCATCCTGTGAAGTTTGGTCGTGATCCGCCACTTACACTTGGGTGCCTTCCCTTCTAAGCCATTGTTAACAATCTCTGAAAATTCCGGTAAGGCTTCTTTTGTACCTTTATTTTTTGAAAGCCAAACTGCCTATCAGACAGTGAGTTATTCTTTACTAAGTACTCAAAAAGGTATTCTGCCACATAATTCTCCATAACTTTTTTAATGCCAGATAAGACTGATATACGAGACGCCAACTAGCGGTGGATTTTGGGAGTAGAGCTCCGAGGATAGTGAGTTGATGTTGACGGTTCGTACGCATCTATCGGTTTAGTTTGTAATTTTCGGAAGCTAGCTTCTCTATTCATTTTTATGTTATCTTTAGTATCTTAATTAATAGTTTTAGGGATTTTTAAATTCTTTTTTGAGTAGTTAAAGTTAGTTTTTTCGTTTCGGTTTATCACGTTAGAGATAGGTTGTAGCGTATTAATTTCTTGCTTAAGGTAGTTTGTTGGCTTAGGTTAGATTCTTTGTGGAAGCTAGCGTCTCTATTTAGTTAATCTTTAATTTCGTAATTGATGGGTTTAGGGATTTAGATTTCGTTTTTGAGTAGTTAAAGTTTGTTTTCCTTTCGGTTTAGCACTATGGAGGTAGGGTAGGTTTAGTAAATTTGTCATTGCTAGTAGTATTCTTTATTTCTTTAATCACTGCATTTTGTGTCGTTCGTTAGCGTTTATTTGTTATTGTTTGAATATTGCATTTGTTGTTGTTCGTTGAAATTAATTTCTAAAAATATCTGTTATAGGAAGTCACTATATGAAATCGTAGTTGAAATAGGGTGAAAAAGAACTTGCCAAACATACCACATATTTTTCATTCAGATAAAATATATATATATAATTTAAAAAACCGATGAAAGGTTCTTCCTTGTTAAATTTAATGTTTTTAAGCACTTTATGCTTGACTGTTTTTTTCTATAAATTAAGATGTTAAGAAAATCCTTCACTCACTGTAACAAATACTTATGATTTCTGCAATTACCTTATAAGTATATAGACAGGATAATTAACGATGAGGAAAAGAATCAAATGCCCATTAATAATAACAAAGAATTTTATACATACTGAATCTTGTTCATATTTAAAGAGAGAGACTTTTGGTACAGGAAACTTCAAGAATGAGGAAGTCCAATAGTTTAGTATAAATGTATACATAAATCTGTCTAGTATGACATACTGCATGAATTTTAATTCCCCTCAGATTTACATAAAATTAAAAGAATGATATTGAACAATTTTATTCTAAAATGTTTTGCTATTATTCATTACTTCAAAAAGAATTTTATAAATCTTTGTTATAATTGCAATGCACCAAAAACATATTACAATGAGAAAAGGGAATAGAGATATCAGGAAGAATCAATGAACAGAAAATAAAGATGTAATTCAACTTCAATGAGATCATTCCTTTCAGGTACTCATAACATTTCAGAAAATGATTTAATCTAGCCATTTCAATCCCAATAATGAGAAACATATTTGTTTAATTTTACTAATTATAATAGCAGATATTTCTGCCATTCATTAACTTTATATTTTTACTGAAAGAATGTTTGAAATGGTCTGAACTAACAGTTGAGGAGCAAATACAAATCACTTTATAACTAGCAGAAATACCTAGCATTTCTCGGATTTAAGGTTAAGAGCAAATAATAATTGCAATCTTTAAAAATGTTTTTCTTCAAAGGTACTCAAAATTCATAATAAAAATAAATAATTACCAATATACAAAGATTTAATGAGCCTTCATTACACCAATGGGTACAATAATGACAAAAACAAAACTATTACACAACTTGCCGTTCCTCCCAAATACCTCAGAATCTTCTCAAACACTAGATAGACTTTCTCGCCCATCTTTTTGGACTAAATGCGAACGTTTCCTCTCCAACGATCACTTTCTATCCACTGCTACAATACAGAAAAACTGCAGTATCCTAGTTACGTCGGCCATCTTGATAAATGACGTCAGCGACAACAACGCCGCCATCGGTTATTTCAGTTTCCTATAGGCCTATAGTTATTGAAATCAGTTTTCACTCCACCTTTAAATATACGTTTTATTAGAGACACTTTCAAGCCATCGGGCACTATTCCTAAGTTAAGGCTGTTATTTATAAGTTTAGTCAGCACCAAAATATTAAAATTACTATTCTTTAGATCAGCTATCCTATTTTATCAGCTCCAGGGCCTTTATTAGGTAATTTACTCAGAATAAGTCTTATTGTATCATCTGTGGCTTCAGGAATATCATTACTTTTAGGGAAACTTAAAATGGCGAAATCATTTATTTTGTGGTAGCAGTTAACTTTAAGGTTATTATAGCTTTTGTAAAATGTGACAAGAATAAATGAAGCAGCTCCTTCTTACTGTAGGTGTTTTTAAATTGCTGCACCATATCAAAATGTTTATTTGTTCCTGTTAAAGCCTTAATTTCTTCCATATTTTCCTTTTATCATGCCTATATTTTCAAATTTATTAGAGTAAAATGTAAATTTAGCTCTTTTATTTCCCAACCAACTTTGTTTCGATAAGACTTATAATCCAGTTTGTAATCCAGGTTCCATGGACATCTTTTCCATTTTCTGAAAATATGTCCCTAGTTTTTATCAATAGCAAAATGTTATTAGTCATCCAGCATTTCCGCAAGACTAGATTTACATACTTTCATTTCTGACACCTTTTCATAGACCATTTGAAATTGATTAACCAGCAAATCATTCTGTGCGGTTGGGTCCCCTTTACCATTTGACCACTCTACCTCCTCTCCGCTGCTCTCTCAAGGAGGAGTAAGTATTAAAACCTTTGAAACTGTATAACTGAATCTCATCCCGAGTGATATTCACCTCAGTCAATACAACAACAGCAACATTGTTGTTTTTATTAATAGATTCATGGATAATTAAAAATTCATCCCACTATTTACGGATCGATCTTACATTATCGTGGTAATAAATTAGATCTAAACAGTCATGAGCCTTCAAATCATCAGCTGAGTCTAGTTTAACATAGTCAAAGAGGTGAAGCTCAATTTCTGGCATGAGTTCCATATTAAGCAGTTAATTTAAAAATCAAATTTAACAGATGTGCATTAGTGACTAATGCAAATCATTATCGCATTCTATTAGTTTAGTGGGGGAGCTTTCATTTTTCTTTATGAAAATTCTCCCATTTCTTACCCATACAAATTTATATTCATGTTCATGTCCAAATTGCTTAGCTTTCCTAAGCAGTTGACTGTAATAACTCTTTAGACATTCATTAATAAGCATTTTCCTATTTCAATTTACTCTAATAACATATTTATTATTTAATAATCGTTTATGTTGTATCCATTTATCACATTGAAAATTGTCTATGAAATTTATTATAAGTTTTTGCTTAGTGGGGTCACCCTTTTTTTTTATTACATATGCATGAATGACATTATCACTCCTATTCTCTATTTGGAGGGATGAGCTGAGTTTCTCTACAAACTCCTTTATTGCAAAGGAGGCACTTCGCTATCGCTAAAACCCACTACTTCCAACTGATTCTGAAGCTCATTTTGTCCAAGACGGTTTACTTTTCTATACAGAAATTCAGTTTGCTCTTTACTTTCTTTATGTTCAGATTCCAAATCTTTAATAGTTTCCATCAGTTCTCTAATTAATTCATTCTTTTCCTTTTTGTCATCAACCTGAGAATCATACTTATCGCTCAGAAAACACAACGAAGCTTTTATCTCTGCGAGGTCATTCTTCATTTGCAAGAGGTTTCCTACCGCAGATGCATCTCTGGGATTCAGCTCCGTTTTTCTTTCAGCATCCGGCGTTGCACCGCTAGACAAGCGATGTCCCTTCCCGCAGTCGATACATCTCCAAGAATCCTTCTTATAAGTTGACTTCCCTGTCCAAGTAGACTCACTAAGTCCAGAGCGTTCACATTGTAAGGAATGATTACATCCTTTACATAACACATTCACACCATCAGCGGGGAGTTTCTGTGAACAATTACTTCACTTCACTTCACTAGTAAGACACATTTTAAGTTGGCGATCACAATGTAAACAAACCGGTTATTTGTGTTCTTTGACCAAAATTTGACTAATTACTCGTAGGTAACATTCAGTCTCATAGTATATACACTCACAATTTAATAGGAATAGAAATTAAACAACGATAAGCAGCTAAAATGCGATAAAACTTAGATTAAATTAGACAGAGTATCACAGGGTGACCATACGCTTCATTTCATTTTTCATTGCTCCTTGATAACTATACTGCTGGTGAAATACATTATTTTAACCCACTTTTAAAACTTTTGTCACGGTAGAGCGGAATACAATGTAATATACAAATAATATAGACAAATTTAAAAATGAAAAGCATTTGATGTTATTAAAATGTATCGAACCACTCATTTAAATTAAGTACTCATTATCAAATAAGATCGTTTTACTTAGCAGAATTGTCCCAAATTTTTATTAATGTACAACATGATCTTCAAATAACAAACAGTGACATTAGAAAAATCTGAGAATTGGTACAACATTACCTCATAAGTCATAAATCACAATTTCAGATACATAAGCATACATAAATTAGAGATCAACAGTAGAATTCAGTAAAATTAATGAAGCCAAAGATTTAGCCATAACTTAATAAATCCCAAACTGAGGCACCGTTAGAGCTAGCGTTGACAATGGTAACCAAAGAAGTTTTAGAAAATATTATAGGAACGATAATCTTATGTTTCCTAGCTCATTTTACATATCGATGTCGCCAGTGACACATTATGGTAATGATTATTGTATAAAAGTGCGCATCATATGTCAGCCTCGCATTAATTACTGCTTCTACAATTCTAATAGCACCACTCGTACTCACATAAATTTGCAGTTATTGCAACAGGTAGTTCTTGAAGTTTTCTAAAGGAATGATAGGAACGACTTTTAGATCCTACTAGATAAGCATATTTCCATAGGCCACCCAGGAGGCAATGCTTTGGCCTTCGTTGCTCATTGTTTTACATGGCGAGCTCGCTGGGTTACACCAGCCCTACACCATGTTAACGCATACTAAAATAAAAAGCGCCCGAAGCGTAAGGCACGTAATTACAATGGCAATATAAATGCCGTAATCGATGATACAATATCTGCAGTGCTCGCATCTAAATAAATCAATTGCTGTCTATACTGGAATATCATACAATAATCCATTCAATCAACCACCACCATGCTCATACACCCACCACCATGCAAATACACCCACCACCAATACATTCGCCCCGGGGCATCCATACACTCCATGCACACAAAATACACATTCCTAAGCCCTACTCGCCTAAGACTAATATTCCCAACTCAAATACCGCCACGGTTCCCTATTCTACTAAGATACCAGCGCCTACTCTACTAAGCTCGAAAATCCTACTCTACTAAAGCTTGTGGCTTCTACGCACTACTGCCACACGCTTATCACAGGCACACGCATCACACCGGCACACGCATAACATCGGCACACGTATAAAGCTGGCACACGCATATCACCGGCACAAGCATAACACCGACACACGCATATCACCGGCACACGCATAAAACCGACACACGCATACCACTGGCACACGAATATCGCAGGCACACGAACAACTCTGGCACATGCACAACACCGGCACACGCATAACACAGGCACACGAATAACGCGCACACGCATAACAAGGGCACACGGATAACACTGGCTCACGCATCTCAGTTTTTCTACTCTCTTTAATTTGGCAGCTTCTAATCTCCTAGTTTTGCAGCTCCTCTCCTAACCTGTTAGCTCCTAATCTCCTCCTAATTTGGCAGCTTCTAATCTCCTAATTTGGCAGCTCCTTCTCTCCTGACCTGGCAGAACCTGATCTCCTAATTTGGCAGCTCCTCTCCTGACCTGGCAGCTCCTAACCTCATAATTTCTTCAGTTCCCGTAGCCGTGTTGATCCTGCCTGGGAGAAAGGACCTGAGAAAAGAAAACTAAGCTTAATACAAATACAACATCAATACATACTTACTCGAGCATTGAGGACGTCGCCTTCATTCTTCCTTCTTCGTGATTTCTCGAAAGAAATGCACATCGAATTCCAGCAGCACCTGTCGTAGCTATTCGTTTAGGGGAAAAAGAAATTAGCGACTCAATTCCGAATTCGACGTAGCATTTTTATAAAAATAAAAGATATCCAAAAATGTGTTCATTGCATAATATATATCGCTCGTGTGTGAATAGCCATCGAGGGGGTTAGTAGGGGGGATTTCAGATTTTGTGTGCACACAGGGAGGGGCCCCCGGGGGAAGGGGGAATGTGGGGGGGGGGGGGGGGGGAGAAGGTGGCGACGCGCAAGGCATGGCCGTGCAAAGTAGGACGAAAGTCACTGTAAAATAGAACTAAATTTGTGTACACAACCATAAATACGCTTGGAATATTCTGCACCACGATTCGCTGTTATCAATACGCTGCGAATAAGACGCAAAAAATATAGAAAATGTACACATGTATATGTAATAGTATAGGTAAAATATTGATAGCGGTGAAAATATAAGCAAAACAAAGAAAACCAATAAGAAATAAATACTTATACATATATATAACCTAATTGCCGTGTAAATGTGACCTAAGTGTAGGAGAAAAACATATATAGTAAATCGAAATAAGCACGAAATCGAATAAGGTTAAGGATACTTTGCATGTAGTGGACGAACTAAGATGTTGACTGGTTCAGCTGTGAACACCAACTAACAGGCGCATTTCCCGCCCACAGAGGATGTAACCTACAACTATGATCATTTGTTTATTGTAAAACTGACATTTCATTTTTTTTTATTATGAAACACGTTTGATAACTTTTAAAAATATTTTATAATATTAACTCGGTCATCTTTCTCATTTAAAAATAATGTATTAATAATAAGTATTTAAAAAAATGATAAAGTGACATCTATTTGACTTTGAAAAACGATCGATATTGACACCGGATGTTGTACGACTATGAAAATTATACAAGTAAAATCAAAAATACTTGCGCATCAAAAAAGTATTATATGGCACCTACCTTATTAGTGCACATAAGGAGAGCCATCTATAAGTTATAACGAACCACCAACAAGATGTTCAAATATAACATCATCCTCCTTTTCGCTTAATTTCAAAATATGTTTTAATTTAATTTTTCTCCTCAATAATGCAAATTATTAAATAAACATTTAATTCTCCTTGTGCCGGAGTTTTTAAGGTATTTTACATATTCTAAAAGAAAACTGTATTACTTTACTCTTATTTTTACGATGACAATCAATATTTGAATTAACTTGAAACTCAAACCATTCCACCTAATGGAAAATTATATTTTAAGAGGAACACTTGACTTGATATATAAAAGGATTACTTTAGTATAATTTTAATGTTTCCAACCAACGTTTGAAATAACGTTAAACTCAAATGACTCAATTTTATGGAAAAGTATATTTAATGAGTGATACCTTACTATATAGCGAAAAATCGTTATTATATTTCTGGTTTAGACATAATCTCATACTGTTATTTACAGGTGTATTTTTCTTATGTGTATTTATGCGTCTGATATCTTACCCTGGAATATGTTTTTGGGTAATTTTCACAGACATTCGTGGTTTACCTTCTCGTCTGTAGGTTTTTACGAAACGTGAAAATGATACTTACATTAAATCCCTCGTCGTCCGGAGGTAGGTTGATGATTTCATTGTTTGCAAACGCCCCGTCATCCGACATTGTAATTAAAACCTAACGAAAAATCTGATAACTTAGCACATACACCTATCCACCTACTACTCACGCGGTATTTGCGTTCCCAACAGTGTTCGCGTAACTCTGAACTTTTCCCGATAGCAATATAGCGTTATAAAACGGAGATAGCTTGCCTTAAAATATGCCTAAATGCAGTTTTCTCTATGAAATTTCTAATTATCATTGGTTTATTACGAAATAAATGCATTTAGCAAGGAAATGAATGACGATTTTATTGTTATCGATATATGAGGCATTTTAATAAATGTTGTTAACATTAAAAGAAATTATATAATGGCCGTGTTTGCCGGCTGAAGTTGGCGGTTGGGAATATTCATTATTTGATACCTTACAAGGAACTCTCAGATTTGATTCATCTTCTACCAGTGGAATGTTTAGGTCAAAAAAATTACCATTTCGGAAATAGGGGCCAACGCCTTTTAGTTTAAGAGAAATAATTAATTAAAAAGTATAAAAATGAGCCAATCTAAATAAATACTAGTAACTTCGTTCTTGCGTTCATAAGCAACCGTAGCCTAGGGGATAACGAGTAGTACTTTCGATGCGTGGTCGCGGGGTTCCAGACCGGTGTTGTTCAACTTTTTTCTCGTACAAGACTTCATTTTACGTGTTAGTCTTCCTGTAGTTTTTCGATAAATAATTATTCACCGCAATTTTTATTTTTTTTATTTGGACAACTTACATAAAACTGAAGTCACAAAACATTGACGGGAGAAGAAAAAAAATTCGCCGATGTCGAGGACCGAACCCGCGATACAATTTCCGCAGCCCGACACTTAATCAATAGTCTACCGCCACCTGTTGTCAGGATGTCGCTTGTCTTGGTATTAGAGGGCAAGCCACTTGTTTTCAATTTTCAATTGCAAATATCTGGAAAACGCGGGCTCGTTAGACGCCTTTCCCAAAATACCTGTCTAATTATTTTTCGTTTTCTTTCATCCTGTGAAGTTTGGTCGTGATCCGCCACTTACACTTGGGTGCCTTCCCTTCTAAGCCATTGTTAACAATCTCTGTAAATTCCGGTAAGGCTTCTTTTGTACCTTTATTTTTTGAAAGCCAAATTGCCTATCAGACAGTAAGTTATTCCTTACTAAGTACTCAAATAGGTATTCTGCCACATATTTCTCCATAACTTTTTTAATGCCAGATAAGACTGATATACGAGACGCCAACTAGCGGTGGATTTTGGAAGTAGAGCTCCGAGGATAGTGAGTTGATGTTGACGGTTCGTACGCATCTATCGGTTTAGTTTGTAATTTTCGGAAGCTAGCTTCTCTAGTCATTTTTATGTTATCTTTAGTATCTTAATTAATAGTTTTAGGGATTTTTAAATTCTTTTTTGAGTAGATAAAGTTAGTTTTTTCGTTTCGGTTTATCACGTTAGAGATAGGTTGTAGCGTATTAATTTCTTGCTTAAGGTAGTTTGTTGGCTTAGGTTAGATTCTTTGTGGAAGCTAGCGTCTCTATTTAGTTAATCTTTAATTTCGTAATTGATGGGTTTAGGGATTTAGATTTCGTTTTTGAGTAGTTAAAGTTTGTTTTCCTTTCGGTTTAGCACTATGGAGGTAGGGTAGGTTTAGTAAATTTGTCATTGCTGGTAGTATTCTTTATTTCTTTAATCACTGCATTTTGTGTCGTTCGTTAGCGTTTATTTGTTATTGTTTGAATATTGCATTTGTTGTTGTTCGTTGAAATTAATTTCTAAAAATATCTGTTATAGGAAGTCACTATATGAAATCGTAGTTGAAATAGGGTGAAAAAGAACTTGCCAAACATTCCACATATTTTTCATTCAGATAAAATATATATATATAATTTAAAAAACCGATGAAAGGTTCGTCCTTGTTAAATTTAATGTTTTTAAGCACTTTATGCTTGACTGTTTTTTTCTATAAATTAAGATGTTAAGAAAATCCTTCACTCACTGTAACAAATACTTATGATTTCTGCAATTACCTTATAAGTATATAGACAGGATAATTAACGATGAGGAAAAGAATCAAATGCCCATTAATAATAACAAAGAATTTTATACATACTGAATCTTGTTCATATTTAAAGAGAGGGACTTTTGGTACAGGAAACTTCAAGAATGAGGAAGTCCAATAGTTTAGTATAAATGTATACATAAATCTGTCTAGTATGACATACTGCATGAATTTTAATTCCCCACAGATTTACATAAAATTAAAAGGATGATATTGAACAATTTTATTCTAAAATGTTTTGCTATTATTCATTACTTCAAAAAGAATTTTATAAATCTTTGTTATAATTGCAATGCACCAAAAACATTACAATGAGAAAAGGGAATAGAGATATCAGGAAGAATCAATGAATAGAAAATAAAGATGTAATTCAACTTCAATGAGATCATTCCTTTCAGGTACTCATAACATTTCAGAAAATGATTTAATCTAGCCATTTCAATCCCAATAATGAGCAACTTATTAGTTTAATTTTACTAATTATAATAGCAGATATTTTTGCCATTCATTAACTTTATATTTTTACTGAAAGAATGTTTGAAATGGTCTGAACTAACAGTTGAGGAGCAAATACAACTCACTTTATAACTAGCAGAAATACCTAGTATTTATCGTATTTAAGGTTAAGAGCAAATAATAATTGCAATCTTAAAAATGTTTTTCTTCAAAGGTACTCAAAATTCATAATAAAAATAAATAATTACCAATATACAAAGATTTAATGAGCCTTCATTACACCAATGGGAACAATAATGACAAAAACAAAACTATTACACAACTTGCCGTTCCTCCCAAATACCTCAGTATCTCCTCAAACACTAGATAGACTTTCTCGCCCATCTTTTTGGACTAAATGCGAACGTTTCCTCTCCAACGGTCACTTTCTATCCACTGCTACAATACAGCAAAAACTGCAGTATCCTCGTTACGTCGGCCATCTTGATAAATGACGTCAGCGACAACAGCGCCGCCATCGGTTATTTCAGTTTCCTATAGGCCTATAGTTATTGAAATCAGTTTTCACTCCACCTTTAAATATACGTTTTATTAGAGACACTTTCAAGCCATCGGGTACTATTCCTAAGTTAAGGCTGTTATTTATAAGTTTAGTCAGCACCAAAATATTAAAATTACTATTCTTAAATCAGCTATCCTTATTTTATCAGCTCCAGGGCCTTTATTAGGTAATTTACTCAGAATAAGTCTTATTGTATCATCTGTTGCTTCAGGAATATAAATACTTTTAGGGAAACTTAAAATGGCAAAATCATTTATTTTGTGGGAGCAGTTAACTTTAAGGTTATTATAGCTTTTGTAAAATGTGACAAGAATAAATGAAGCAGCTCCTTCTTACTGTAGGTGTTTTTAAATTGCTGCACCACATCAAAAAGTTTATTTGTTCCAGTTAAAGCCTTAATTTCATTCCATATTTTCCTTTTATCATGCATAATATTTTCAAATTTATTAGAGTAAAATGTAAATTTAGCTCTTTTGATTTCCCAACCAACTTTGTTTCGATAAGACTTATAATCCAGTTTGTAATCCAGGTTCCATGGACATCTTTTCCATTTTCTGAAAATAGGTCCCTAGTTTTTATCAATAGCAAAATGTTATTAGTCATCCAGCATTTCCGCAATACTTTAGATTTACAAACTTTCATTTCTGACACCTTTTCATAGACCATTTGAAATTGATTAACCAGTAAATCATACTGTGTGGTTGGGTCCCCTTTATCATGTAAAGTTTTAAAATTTATTTCTGAGATAAATCTGTCAACTTTGTTTTGATTTAAGCATTTCATTAAGTTGCTCCTGTTACTGCAAACCTCATCCTTTATATTAGTGGATCTATTACTAAAACATGTACCTATAATATAATGGTCTGCAATTTTAGACGTTATAGTAAAACTTTTTAGATTAAAAACAGATCCTCTAAGTGAAATGTGATCTCTGCAGGACCTAACTAAACTATCATATACCCCTTCCTCCCTGGTATATCCCTTAATCAGATTTGAAAAGCCTAAGGCAGAGATGGTATCTTTGTAGTCTGATGTATGGGTATTATGTTTACTTTTCATGTCAATGTTAATATCACCCAGAATAACAGCTATATCATTATTATCCTTATGCATAAATGTTGATAATTCAAGAATGAATTCCATTGTATTCAAGTGAGGGGGCCTGTATATTCCCATCAATAACATGTTACTTCCACTTACATTCAAGTTACCAACTACAGATTCAAAATGCACTGTTTTTAAAATTGTTAATCTGAAATTAAAATTGTTGTTTACAAACATAACCACTCCACCTCCTCTCCGCTGCTCTCTCAAGGAGGAGTAAGTATTAAAACCTTTGAAACTGTATAACTGAATCTCATCCCGAGTGATATTCACCTCAGTCAATACAACAACAGCAACGTTGTTGTTTTTATTAATAGATTCATGGATAATTAAAAATTCATCTCAATATTTACGGATTGATCTTACATTAACATGGTAATAAATTAGATCTAAACAGTCATGAGTCTTCAAACCATCAGCTGAGTCTAGTTTAACATAGTCAAAAAGGTGAAGTTCAATTTCTGGCATGAGTTCCATATTAAGCAGTTAATTTAAAAATCAAATTTAACAGATGTGCATTAGTGACTAATGGAAATCATTATCGCATTCTATTAGTTTAGTGGGAGAGCCTTCTTTTTTCTTGATGAAAATTCTCCCATTTCTTACCCATACAAATTTATATTCATGTTCATGTCCAAATTGCTTAGCTTTCCTAAGCAGTTGACTGTAATAACTCTTTAGACATCATTAATAAGCATTTTCCTATTTCCATTTACTCTAATAACATATTTATTATTTAATAATCGTTTATTTTGTATCCATTTACACATTGAAACTTGTCTATGAACTTTATTATAAGTTTTTGCTTAGTGGGGTCACCCTTTTTTTTGATTACATAGGCATGAATGACATTATCACTCCTATTCTCTATTTGGAGGGATGAGCTGAGTTTCTCTACAAACTCCTTTATTGCAAAGGAGGCACATCGCTGTCGCTAAAACCCACTACTTCCAACTGATTCCGAAGCTCATTTTGTCCAAGACGATTTACTTTTCTATACAGAAATTCAGTTTGCTCTTTACTTTCTTTAAGTTCAGATTTCAAATCTTTAATAGTTTCCATCAGTTCTCTAATTAATTCATTCTTTTCCTTTTTGTCATCAACCTGAGAATCATACTTATCGCTCAGAAAACACAACGAAGCTTTTATCTCTGCGAGGTCATTCTTCATTTGCAAGAGGTTTCCTACCGCAGATGCATCTCTGGGATTCAGCTCCGTTTTTCTTTCAGCATCCGGCGTTGCACCGCTAGACAAGCGATGTCCCTTCCTGCAGTCGATACATCTCCAAGAATCCTTCTTATAAGTTGACTTCCCTGTCCAAGTAGACTCACTAAGTCCAGAGCGTTCACATTGTAAGGAATGATTACATCCCTTACATAACACATTCACACCATCAGCGGGGAGTTTCTGTGAACAATTACTTCACTTCACTTCACTAGTAAGACACTCGTTAAGTTGGCGATCACAATGTAAACAAACCGGTTATTTGTGTTCTTTGACCAAAATTTGACTAATTACTCGTAGATAACATTCAGTCTCATAGTATATATACTCACAATTTAATAGGAATAGAAATTAAAAAACGATAAGCAGCTAAAATGCGATAAAACTTAGATTAAATTAGACAGAGTATCACAGGGTGACCATACGCTTCATTTCATTTTTCATTGCTCCTTGATAACTATACTGCTGGTGAAATACATTATTTTAACCCACTTGTAAAACATTTGTCACGGTAGAGCGAAATACAATGTAATATACAAATAATATAGATAAATTTAAAAATGAAAAGCATTTGATGTTATTAAAATGTATCGAACCACTCATTTAAATTAAGTACTCATTATCAAATAAGATCGTTTTACTTAGCAGAATTGTCCCAAATTTTTATTAATGTACAACATGATCTTCAAATAACAAACAGTGACATTAGAAAAATCTGAGAATTGGTACAACATTACCTCATAAGTCATAAATCAAAATTTCAGATACATAAGCATACATAAATTAGAGATCAACAGTAGAATTCAGTAAAATTAATGAAGCCAAAGATTTAGCCATAACTTAATAAATCCCAAACTGAGGCACCGTTAGAGCTAGCGTTGACAATGGTAACCAAAGAAGTTTTAGAAAATATTATAGGAACGATAATCTTACGTTTCCTAGCTCATTTTACATATCGATGTCGCCAGTGATACATTATGGTAATGATTACTGTATAAAAGTGCGCATCATATGTCAGCCTCGCATTAATTACTGCTTCTACAATTCTAATAGTACCACTCGTACTCACATAAATTTGCAGTTATTGCAACAGGTAGTTCTTGAAGTTTTCTAAAGGAATGATAGGAACGACTTTTAGATCCTACTAGATAAGCATATTTCCATAGGCCACCCAGGAGGCAATGCTTTGGCCTTCGTTGCTCATTGTTTTACATGGCGAGCTCGCTGGGTTACACCAGCCCTACACCATGCTAACGCATACTAAAATAGAAAAGCGCCCGAAGCGTAAGGCACGTAATTACAATGGCAATATAAATGCCGTAATCGATGATACAATATCTGCAGTGCTCGCATCTAAATAAATCAATTGCTGTCTATACTGGAATATCATACAATAATCCATTCAATCAACCACCACCATGCTCATACACCCACCACCATGCAAATACACCCACCACCAATACATTCGCCCCGGGGCATCCATACACTCCATGCACACAAAATACACATTCCTAAGCCCTACTCGCCTAAGACTAATATTCCCAACTCAAATACCGCCACGGTTCCCTATTCTACTAAGATACCAGCGCCTACTCTACTAAGCTCGAAAATCCTACTCTACTAAAGCTTGTAGCTTCTACGCACTACTGCCACACGCTTATCACAGGCACACGCATCACACCGGCACACGCATAACATCGGCACACGTATAAAGCTGGCACACGCATATCTCCGGCACACGCATAACACCGACACACGCATATCACCGGCACACGCATAAAACCGACACACGCATACCACTGGCACACGAATATCGCAGGCACACGAACAACTCTGGCACATGCACAACACCGGCACACGCATAACACAGGCACACGAATAACGCGCACACGCATAACAAGGGCACACGGATAACACTGGCTCACGCATCTCAGTTTTTCTACTCTCTTTAATTTGGCAGCTTCTAATCTCCTAGTTTTGCAGCTCCTCTCCTAACCTGTTAGCTCCTAATCTCCTCCTAATTTGGCAGCTTCTAATCTCCTAATTTGGCAGCTCCTTCTCTCCTGACCTGGCAGAACCTGATCTCCTAATTTGGCAGCTCCTCTCCTGACCTGGCAGCTCCTTACCTCATAATTTCTTCAGTTCCCGTAGCCGTGTTGATCCTGCCTGGGAGAAAGGACCTGAGAAAAGAAAACTAAGCTTAATACAAATACAACATCAATACATACTTACTCGAGCATTGAGGACGTCGCCTTCATTCTTCCTTCTTCGTGATTTCTCGAAAGAAATGCACATCGAATTCCAGCAGCACCTGTCGTAGCTATTCGTTTAGGGGAAAAAGAAATTAGCGACTCAATTCCGAATTCGACGTAGCATTTTTATAAAAATAAAAGATATCCAAAAATGTGTTCATTGCATAATATATATCGCTCGTGTGTGAATAGCCATCGAGGGGGTTAGTAGGGGGGATTTCAGATTTTGTGTGCACACAGGGAGGGGCCCCCGGGGGAAGGGGGAATGTGGGGGGGGGGGGGGGGGGGGAGAAGGGGGCGACCCGCAAGGCATGGCCGTGCAAAGTAGGACGAAAGTCACTGTAAAATAGAACTAAATTTGTGAACACAACCATAAATACGCTTGGAATATTCTGCACCACGATTCGCTGTTATCAATACGCTGCGAATAAGACGCAAAAAATATAGAAAATGTACACATGTATATGTAATAGTATAGGTAAAATATTGATAGCGGTGAAAATATAAGCAAAACAAAGAAAACCAATAAGAAATAAATACTTATACATATATATATAACCTAATTGCCGTGTAAATGTGACCTAAGTGTAGGAGAAAAACATATATAGTAAATCGAAATAAGCACGAAATCGAATAAGGTTAAGGATACTTTGCATGTAGTGGACGAACTAAGATGTTGACTGGTTCAGCTGTGAACACCAACTAACAGGCGCATTTCCCGCCCACAGAGGATGTAACCTACAACTATGATCATTTGTTTATTGTAAAACTGACATTTCATTTTTTTTTATTATGAAACACGTTTGATAACTTTTAAAAATATTTTATAATATTAACTCGGTCATCTTTCTCATTTAAAAATAATGTATTAATAATAAGTATTTAAAAAAATGATAAAGTGACATCTATTTGACTTTGAAAAACGATCGATATTGACACCGGATGTTGTACGACTATGAAAATTATACAAGTAAAATCAAAAATACTTGCGCATCAAAAAAGTATTATATGGCACCTACCTTATTAGTGCACATAAGGAGAGCCATCTATAAGTTATAACGAACCACCAACAAGATGTTCAAATATAACATCATCCTCCTTTTCGCTTAATTTCAAAATATGTTTTAATTTAATTTTTCTCCTCAATAATGCAAATTATTAAATAAACATTTAATTCTCCTTGTGCCGGAATTTTTAAGGTGTTTTACATATTCTAAAAGAAAACTGTATTACTTTACTCTTATTTTTACGATGACAATCAATATTTGAATTAACTTGAAACTCAAACCATTCCACCTAATGGAAAATTATATTTTAAGAGGAACACTTGACTTGATATATATAAGGATTAGGGGAACCCTGTCTATAACGGCCACCCTGGCTATAACGGCCATCTCCCCTAGCTCCTTAGTAAGCGCTGCTATCTGGTGGAAAACAGCTGAAATAGTTGCAGTACGTCAGTTGAGGTCCCAGCATAGTGGTGGGATGAAGATTTTGTTCGTGTTTATGATCATTGGTGGAAAAAACAAGTTTCCGCGTACTTTCTTGTAAGGTAAGTGTTTATATAGCTTCATGTAGTTCTAGAATGGCCTTAGTAAATAAGCAAATGTTTTATCTCAGAAATACCACATACAGTTTTATATCTATTGTGGGGGCTACGAGCTTCTAGTTTGATGGCATCCATGTTGGATTCCATTCCTTTGCAGGTTATACGGACTGGCTAAAACGGCCACCTCTATTGCCGTTTTACCCCAGGAGGTGGCCGTTTTACCCAGTTAACATAAACAACCTTTATGTTAACTGTGTAAAACGGCCTTTTTAAATAATATGTCTTTGTAAAAAAAATACCTATTATTTAAATAGGACATTCTTATCCGTGTTTTTAATGTTAAAATCATATTTATGAAGATAAGTTTGTTTGTAGGCCAAATTCTTACTCAGCTTTTAATTTTCAGGTTAAAACTGGGAAAAAGTACTCATTTTAAAAATGAAAAGTATTTTTAAATTTGTTATTTTTGACTCGAAAATAGAAACATTTTTTTTCTAAAATTTACACAAATCCTAATTTTTTTCGGGGGATTTGTGTTCCAGATCGTGATCATGGGTAGATGGCAGCGTACCTCCACTAGAAATTCATGGGATGAAGACAAGATGAAGAAGGCGATTGAAGCAGTGAAGAAAGGAATGTCAGCCAAGAACGCCAGTAAGGTATTTGAAGTTCCAAGGACTACACTTCGGCGCCGAGTAGAAGGCAGAAACATGTTAGCTACTGATAATAAAAAGGTTCTAGGTTCACGGAAACCTGTATTTACCGATGAACAGGAAAAAGAATTAGTCCAGCACATTATCGACATGCAGCATTGGCACTACGGTCTAAGCATAACAGATGTTCGACGAATTGCTTTTGATCTTGCCAAAGAAAATGGTCTTGACAATCCATTCAACAAGACTAAAGGACTGGCTGGAGAGGACTGGTACAGAGGATTTATGTCCAGACATCCAGAAATTTCTCTAAGAACCCCAGAATCTACTTCTGCTGCTCGTTCCAGAGCATTCAATAAAGTTAATGTCAACAAGTTCTTTGACCTTTTAAAATCAGTCACGCAAGAAAAAAATTTTAAAGCCCATAATATCTACAATGTAGATGAAACAGGTATAGGAACAGTCCCTTCTAAAAATTCCAGAATTTTAGCTGCTAAAGGTCAAAAGCAAGTTGGTAGATTCACGTCTGCTGACCGTGGAGAAAACGTCACAGCAGTTGTCTGTGTATCTGCAGCTGGTACTTACATTCCTCCAATGATTATTTTCCCTCGAATGAGGATAAGTGATACAATGCGTCTAGGGGCTAGGCCTGGAACCATTTTTGCAGGAAATGCATCAGGGTGGATGAACCAAGAAGTTTTTGGCCGCTGGTTTGATCACTTCTTGCAATATAGCAAGCCCTCACAGGAAGAACCAGTGCTCTTAATTCTCGATGGTCATGTGTCACATACAAAGAACCTGTCAGTCATTGAAAAAGCGAGGAAGAATCACGTGACTATCATATGTTTGCCTCCTCATTGTACCCATCGAATGCAACCGTTGGATGTATCTGTTTTTTTCCCACTAAACACGTACTATAATAAAGGGTTTGAAAAGTGGACTGTCAACATTGAAAACAAAGGCAAACCTTTCAAAATCCAGTACATTTGTTCTGTTTTTGGAGAAGCCTACTTACGTGCAGCAACGCCTTTGAATGGAATCAGTGGCTTCAGAAAATGTGGCATTGTTCCATACAACCCCGATGTTTTCACCGACGAAGACTTCATGGCAGCGGAGGTGACAGATCAACCGGAGGTTCCAGGTCCAGTGGAGGTTCCACCTCAACCGGGGGTTCCAGGTCAACTGGAGGTTCAAGGTCAACCAGAGGTTGCTTATCGTCAACAACTGCAGAGTGCTGATGAGCAGGACTTGCTGAACAGGAGACTCACCCAGAGTCTTCAGCTGAGAGTTTACCAGCACAAAATGAAAAGGAATTTGCGTCACTACAGGGCCATCCAGCTCAATCAAATGCTGTTCCACTGAGCATCAGTGACATTCAAGCTAAACCTTCAACATCATCGTTCACAGTCAGTCCAAAAGATATTCAACCACCGCCAAAACTTGTTGAAGAGAGAAACCCGAAGAAGAGACGAACGGGAGGAGCAACAAATTTGACAAGCACGCCATACAAAAACTATTTGGTTGAAGCAGCTCAGAAGAAAGAAGATGAAGAAAAGCGTAAGGAGCAAAAAAAGATCCAGCCAAAAAATAAGTGCACCAAGAGACTATTCGGTGAAGACAAGCAAGTAAAGATAAGCAAGAGAAATCAGCGAAAGAAACGTCCTGTCAAGATTGAATCAAGTGATGAGAATGATGCAATGGTTATTAGTGCTGATGATGCTGAATGCATTTTTTGCTGTGAGACTTTCTTACAGTCAGCTAAAGGGGAGGGATGGGTTCGTTGTTGTAAGTGCTTAAAGTGGGCTCATGAGGAATGTGCAGGAATAGACTCCAATGATGCAGATATCTACACCTGCGATTTATGTCGAAAAGACTAATTTTTCTATTATTTTTATATTAATAAAATATAGTCTATAAACTATAATAAAATATAATTGTTTCACTTGATTTTATAACCTTTGTGTAGCCTAAAAGTAGGACAAATTTTCATTTTTTGATTTTCCAATGTTTTGGGTGGGCTAAAAATTTAATTTTTGTTCAGCGTATTTTTCTCAATATAAAAAACAAAATTGTATGTAAATTTGAGTTCATGAATTGATAAGAACACAAAATACAATTAAGAATTGAATTTTTTCTTTTTAATTCAAGAAATCCATACTTATAATGCACCTCAGAAATGATGACCGTTTTACCCAGGTACCCTAGGTAAAACGGCCACTTTGACCTTTTTCAAAAAATTGAAATTTCTCACTTAACGTAATAAACAAAAATTCTGAAAAAAATATATAATGTAGCCAAGGGATGTACCTATTGACTTCTCGCAGAAATGGTTCTCTTATTTTTTATTAATTGCCATTTCATGACCAAAGACCAAAAAGGTGGCCGTTATAGACAGGTGTCCCCTACTTTAGTATAATTTTAATGTTTCCAATCTACGTTTGAAATAACGTTAAACTCAAATGACCCAATTTTATGGAAAAGTATATTTAATGAGTGATACCTTACTATTTAGCGAAAAATCGTTATTATATTTCTGGTTTAGACATAATCTCATACTGTTATTTACAGGTGTATTTTTCTTATGTGTATTTATGCGTCTGATATCTTACCCTGGAATATGTTTTTGGGTAATTTTCACAGACATTCGTGGTTTACCTTCTCGTCTGTAGGTTTTTACGAAACGTGAAAATGATACTTACATTAAATCCCTCGTCGTCCGGAGGTAGGTTGATGATTTCATTGTTTGCAAACGCCCCGTCATCCGGCATTGTAATTAAAACCTAACGAAAAATCTGATAACTTAGCACATACACCTATCCACCTACTACTCACGCGGTATTTGCGTTCCCAACAGTGTTCGCGTAACTCTGAACTTTTCCCGATAGCAATATAGCGTTATAAAACGGAGATAGCTTGCCTTAAAGTATGCCTAAATGCAGTTTTCTCTATGAAATTTCTAATTATCATTGGTTTATTACGAAATAAATGCATTTAGCAAGGAAATGAATGACGATTTTATTGTTATCGATATATGAGGCATTTTAATAAATGTTGTTAACATTAAAAGAAATTATATAATGGCCGTGTTTGCCGGCTGAAGTTGGCGGTTGGGAATATTCATTATTTGATACCTTACAAGGAACTCTCAGATTTGATTCATCTTCTACCAGTGGAATGTTTAGGTCAAAAAAATTACCATTTCGGAAATAGGGGCCAACGCCTTTTAGTTTAAGAGAAATAATTAATTAAAAAGTATAAAAATGAGCCAATCTAAATAAATACTAGTAACTTCGTTCTTGCGTTCATAAGCAACCGTAGCCTAGGGGATAACGAGTAGTACTTTCGATGCGTGGTCGCGGGGTTCCAGACCGGTGTTGTTCACCTTTTTTCTCGTACAAGACTTCATTTTACGTGTTAATCTTCCTGTACTTTTTCGATAAATAATTATTCACCGCAATTTTTATTTTTTTTATTTGGACAACTTACATAAAACAAGTCACAAAACATTGACGGGAGAAGAAAAAAAATTCGCCGATGTCGAGGACCGAACCCGCGATACAATTTCCGCAGCCCGACACTTAATCAATAGTCTACCGCCACCTGTTGTCAGGATGTCGCTTGTCTTGGTATTAGAGGGCAAGCCACTTGTTTTCAATTTTCAATTGCAAATATCTGGAAAACGTGGGCTCGTTAGACGCCTTTCTCAAAATACCTGTCTAATTATTTTTCGTTTTCTTTCATCCTGTGAAGTTTGGTCGTGATCCGCCACTTACACTTGGGTGCCTTCCCTTGTAAGCCATTGTTAACAATCTCTGTAAATTCCGGTAAGGCTTCTTTTGTACCTTTATTTTTTGAAAGCCAAATTGCCTATCAGACAGTAAGTTATTCCTTACTAAGTACTCAAATAGGTATTCTGCCACATATTTCTCCATAACTTTTTTAATGCCAGATAAGACTGATATACGAGACGCCAACTAGCGGTGGATTTTGGAAGTAGAGCTCCGAGGATAGTGAGTTGATGTTGACGGTTCGTACGCATCTATCGGTTTAGTTTGTAATTTTCGGAAGCTAGCTTCTCTATTCATTTTTATGTTATCTTTAGTATCTTAATTAATAGTTTTAGGGATTTTTAAATTCTTTTTTGAGTAGTTAAAGTTAGTTTTTTCGTTTCGCTTTATCACGTTAGAGATAGGTTGTAGCGTATTAATTTCTTGCTTAAGGTAGTTTGTTGGCTTAGGTTAGATTCTTTGTGGAAGCTAGCGTCTCTATTTAGTTAATCTTTAATTTCGTAATTGATGGGTTTAGGGATTTAGATTTCGTTTTTGAGTAGTTAAAGTTTGTTTTCCTTTCGGTTTAGCACTATGGAGGTAGGGTAGGTTTAGTAAATTTGTCATTGGTAGTAGTATTCTTTATTTCTTTAATCACTGCATTTTGTGTCGTTCGTTAGCGTTTATTTGTTATTGTTTGAATATTGCATTTGTTGTTGTTCGTTGAAATTAATTTCTAAAAATATCTGTTATAGGAAGTCACTATATGAAATCGTAGTTGAAATAGGGTGAAAAAGAACTTGCCAAACATTCCACATATTTTTCATTCAGATAAAATATATATATATAATTTAAAAAACCGATGAAAGGTTCTTCCTTGTTAAATTTAATGTTTTTAAGCACTTTATGCTTGACTGTTTTTTTCTATAAATTAAGATGTTAAGAAAATCCTTCACTCACTGTAACAAATACTTATGATTTCTGCAATTACCTTATAAGTATATAGACAGGATAATTAACGATGAGGAAAAGAATCAAATGCCCATTAATAATAACAAAGAATTTTATACATACTGAATCTTGTTCATATTTAAAGAGAGGGACTTTTGGTACAGGAAACTTCAAGAATGAGGAAGTCCAATAGTTTAGTATAAATGTATACATAAATCTGTCTAGTATGACATACTGCATGAATTTTAATTCCCCTCAGATTTACATAAAATTAAAAGGATGATATTGAACAATTTTATTCTAAAATGTTTTGCTATTATTCATTACTTCAAAAAGAATTTTATAAATCTTTGTTATAATTGCAATGCACCAAAAACATTACAATGAGAAAAGGGAATAGAGATATCAGGAAGAATCAATGAATAGAAAATAAAGATGTAATTCAACTTCAATGAGATCATTCTTTTCAGGTACTCATAACATTTCAGAAAATGATTTAATCTAGCCATTTCAATCCCAATAATGAGCAACTTATTAGTTTAATTTTACTAATTATAATAGCAGATATTTTTGCCATTCATTAACTTTATATTTTTACTGAAAGAATGTTTGAAATGGTCTGAACTAACAGTTGAGGAGCAAATACAACTCACTTTATAACTAGCAGAAATACCTAGCATTTCTCGGATTTAAGGTTAAGAGCAAATAATAATTGCAATCTTAAAAATGTTTTTCTTCAAAGGTACTCAAAATTCATAATAAAAATAAATAATTACCAATATACAAAGATTTAATGAGCCTTCATTACACCAATGGGAACAATAATGACAAAAACAAAACTATTACACAACTTGCCGTTCCTCCCAAATACCTCAGTATCTCCTCAAACACTAGATAGACTTTCTCGCCCATCTTTTTGGACTAAATGCGAACGTTTCCTCTCCAACGGTCACTTTCTATCCACTGCTACAATACAGCAAAAACTGCAGTATCCTCGTTACGTCGGCCATCTTGATAAATGACGTCAGCGACAACAGCGCCGCCATCGGTTATTTCAGTTTCCTATAGGCCTATAGTTATTGAAATCAGTTTTCACTCCACCTTTAAATATACGTTTTATTAGAGACACTTTCAAGCCATCGGGTACTATTCCTAAGTTAAGGCTGTTATTTATAAGTTTAGTCAGCACCAAAATATTAAAATTACTATTCTTAAATCAGCTATCCTTATTTTATCAGCTCCAGGGCCTTTATTAGGTAATTTACTCAGAATAAGTCTTATTGTATCATCTGTTGCTTCAGGAATATAAATACTTTTAGGGAAACTTAAAATGGCAAAATCATTTATTTTGTGGGAGCAGTTAACTTTAAGGTTATTATAGCTTTTGTAAAATGTGACAAGAATAAATGAATCAGCTCCTTCTTACTGTAGGTGTTTTTAAATTGCTGCACCACATCAAAAAGTTTATTTGTTCCAGTTAAAGCCTTAATTTCATTCCATATTTTCCTTTTATCATGCATAATATTTTCAAATTTATTAGAGTAAAATGTAAATTTAGCTCTTTTGATTTCCCAACCAACTTTGTTTCGATAAGACTTATAATCCAGTTTGTAATCCAGGTTCCATGGACATCTTTTCCATTTTCTGAAAATATGTCCCTAGTTTTTATCAATAGCAAAATGTTATTAGTCATCCAGCATTTCCGCAATACTTTAGATTTACAAACTTTCATTTCTGACACCTTTTCATAGACCATTTGAAATTGATTAACCAGTAAATCATACTGTGTGGTTGGGTCCCCTTTATCATGTAAAGTTTTAAAATTTATTTCTGAGATAAATGTCAACTTTCTTTTGATTTAAGCATTTCATTAAGTTGCTCCTGTTACTGCAAACCTCATCCTTTATATTAGTGGATCTATTACTAAAACATGTACCTATAATATAATGGTCTGCAATTTTAGACGTTATAGTAAAACTTTTTAGATTAAAAACAGATCCTCTAAGTGAAATGTGATCTCTGCAGGACCTAACTAAACTATCATATACCCCTTCCTCCCTGGTATATCCCTTAATCAGATTTGAAAAGCCTAAGGCAGAGATGGTATCTTTGTAGTCTGATGTATGGGTATTATGTTTACTTTTCATGTCAATGTTAATATCACCCAGAATAACAGCTATATCATTATTATCCTTATGCATAAATGTTGATAATTCAAGAATGAATTCCATTGTATTCAAGTGAGGGGGCCTGTATATTCCCATCAATAACATGTTACTTCCATTTACATTCAAGGTACCAACTACAGATTCAAAATGCACTGTTTTTAAAATTGTTAATCTGAAATTAAAATTGTTGTTTACAAACATAACCACTCCACCTCCTCTCCGCTGCTCTCTCAAGGAGGAGTAAGTATTAAAACCTTTGAAACTGTATAACTGAATCTCATCCCGAGTGATATTCACCTCAGTCAATACAACAACAGCAACATTGTTGTTTTTATTAATAGATTCATGGATAATTAAAAATTCATCTCAATATTTACGGATTGATCTTAAATTAACATGGTAATAAATTAGATCTAAACAGTCATGAGTCTTCAAACCATCAGCTGAGTCTAGTTTAACATAGTCAAAGAGGTGAAGTTCAATTTCTGGCATGAGTTCCATATTAAGCAGTTAATTTAAAAATCAAATTTAACAGATGTGCATTAGTGACTAATGCAAATTATTATCGCATTCTATTAGTTTAGTGGGAGAGCCTTCATTTTTCTTTATGAAAATTCTCCCATTTCTTACCCATACAAATTTATATTCATGTTCATGTCCAAATTGCTTAGCTTTCCTAAGCAGATGACTGTAATAACTCTTTAGACATCATTAATAAGCATTTTCCTATTTCCATTTACTCTAATAACATATTTATTATTTAATAATCGTTTATTTTGTATCCATTTATCACATTGAAACTTGTCTATGAACTTTATTATAAGTTTTTGCTTAGTGGAGTCACCCTTTTTTTTGATTACATAGGCATGAATGACATTATCACTCCTATTCTCTATTTGGAGGGATGAGCTGAGTTTCTCTACAAACTCCTTTATTGCAAAGGAGGCACATCGCTATCGCTAAACCCCACTACTTCCAACTGATTCTGAAGCTCATTTGTCCAAGACGATTTACTTTTCTATACAGAAATTCAGTTTGCTCTTTACTTTCTTTAAGTTCAGATTTCAAATCTTTAATAGTTTCCATCAGTTCTCTAATTAATTCATTCTTTTCCTTTTTGCCATCAACCTGAGAATCATACTTATCGCTCAGAAAACACAACGAAGCTTTTATCTCTGCGAGGTCATTCTTCATTTGCAAGAGGTTTCCTACCGCAGATGCATCTCTGGGATTCAGCTCCGTTTTTCTTTCAGCATCCGGCGTTGCACCGCTAGACAAGCGATGTCCCTTCCTGCAGTCGATACATCTCCAAGAATCCTTCTTATAAGTTGACTTCCCTGTCCAAGTAGACTCACTAAGTCCAGAGCGTTCACATTGTAAGGAATGATTACATCCCTTACATAACACATTCACACCATCAGCGGGGATTTTCTGTGAACAATTACTTCACTTCACTAGTAAGACACTCGTTAAGTTGGCGATCACAATGTAAACAAACCGGTTATTTGTGTTCTTTGACCAAAATTTGACTAATTACTCGTAGATAACATTCAGTCTCATAGTATATATACTCACAATTTAATAGGAATAGAAATTAAAAAACGATAAGCAGCTAAAATGCGATAAAACTTAGATTAAATTAGACAGAGTATCACAGGGTGACCATACGCTTCATTTCATTTTTCATTGCTCCTTGATAACTATACTGCTGGTGAAATACATTATTTTAACCCACTTTTAAAACTTTTGTCACGGTAGAGCGAAATACAATGTAATATACAAATAATATAGATAAATTTAAAAATGAAAAGCATTTGATGTTATTAAAATGTATCGAACCACTCATTTAAATTAAGTACTCATTATCAAATAAGATCGTTTTACTTAGCAGAATTGTCCCAAATTTTTATTAATGTACAACATGATCTTCAAATAACAAACAGTGACATTAGAAAAATCTGAGAATTGGTACAACATTACCTCATAAGTCATAAATCACAATTTCATATACATAAGCATACATAAATTAGAGATCAACAGTAGAATTCAGTAAAATTAATGAAGCCAAAGATTTAGCCATAACTTAATAAATCCCAAACTGAGGCACCGTTAGAGCTAGCGTTGACAATGGTAACCAAAGAAGTTTTAGAAAATATTATAGGAACGATAATCTTACGTTTCCTAGCTCATTTTACATATCGATGTCGCCAGTGATACATTATGGTAATGATTACTGTATAAAAGTGCGCATCATATGTCAGCCTCGCATTAATTACTGCTTCTACAATTCTAATAGTACCACTCGTACTCACATAAATTTGCAGTTATTGCAACAGGTAGTTCTTGAAGTTTTCTAAAGGAATGATAGGAACGACTTTTAGATCCTACTAGATAAGCATATTTCCATAGGCCACCCAGGAGGCAATGCTTTGGCCTTCGTTGCTCATTGTTTTACATGGCGAGCTCGCTGGGTTACACCAGCCCTACACCATGCTAACGCATACTAAAATAAAAAGCGCCCGAAGCGTAAGGCACGTAATTACAATGGCAATATAAATGCCGTAATCGATGATACAATATCTACAGTGCTCGCATCTAAATAAATCAATTGCTGTCTATACTGGAATATCATACAATAATCCATTCAATCAACCACCACCATGCTCATACACCCACCACCATGCAAATACACCCACCACCAATACATTCGCCCCGGGGCATCCATACACACCATTCACACAAAATACACATTCCTAAGCCCTACTCGCCTAAGACTAATATTCCCAACTCAAATACCGCCACGGTTCCCTATTCTACTAAGATACCAGCGCCTACTCTACTAAGCTCGAAAATCCTACTCTACTAAAGCTTGTAGCTTCTACGCACTACTGCCACACGCTTATCACAGGCACACGCATCACACCGGCACACGCATAACATCGGCACACGTATAAAGCTGGCACACGCATATCTCCGGCACACGCATAACACCGACACACGCATATCACCGGCACACGCATAAAACCGACACACGCATACCACTGGCACACGAATATCGCAGGCACACGAACAACTCTGGCACATGCACAACACCGGCACACGCATAACACAGGCACACGAATAACGCGCACACGCATAACAAGGGACTCGGATAACACTGGCTCACGCATCTCAGTTTTTCTACTCTCTTTAATTTGGCAGCTTCTAATCTCCTAGTTTTGCAGCTCCTCTCCTAACCTGTTAGCTCCTAATCTCCTCCTAATTTGGCAGCTTCTAATCTCCTAATTTGGCAGCTCCTCTCCTGACCTGGCAGCTCCTAACCTCATAATTTCTTCAGTTCCCGTAGCCGTGTTGATCCTGCCTGGGAGAAAGGACCTGAGAAAAGAAAACTAAGCTTAATACAAATACAACATCAATACATACTTACTCGAGCATTGAGGACGTCGCCTTCATTCTTCCTTCTTCGTGATTTCTCGAAAGAAATGCACATCGAATTCCAGCAGCACCTGTCGTAGCTATTCGTTTAGGGGAAAAAGAAATTAGCGACTCAATTCCGAATTCGACGTAGCATTTTTATAAAAATAAAAGATATCCAAAAATGTGTTCATTGCATAATATATATCGCTCGTGTGTGAATAGCCATCGAGGGGGTTAGTAGGGGGGATTTCAGATTTTGTGTGCACACAGGGAGGGGCCCCCGGGGGAAGGGGGAATGTGGGGGGGGGGGGGGGAGAAGGGGGCGACCCGCAAGGCATGGCCGTGCAAAGTAGGACGAAAGTCACTGTAAAATAGAACTAAATTTGTGTACACAACCATAAATACGCTTGGAATATTCTGCACCACGATTCGCTGTTATCAATACGCTGCGAATAAGACGCAAAAAATATAGAAAATGTACACATGTATATGTAATAGTATAGGTAAAGTATTGATAGCGGTGAAAATATAAGCAAAACAAAGAAAACCAATAAGAAATAAATACTTATACATATATATAACCTAATTGCCGTGTAAATGTGACCTAAGTGTAGGAGAAAAACATATATAGTAAATCGAAATAAGCACGAAATCGAATAAGGTTAAGGATACTTTGCATGTAGTGGACGAACTAAGATGTTGACTGGTTCAGCTGTGAACACCAACTAACAGGCGCATTTCCCGCCCACAGAGGATGTAACCTACAACTATGATCATTTGTTTATTGTAAAACTGACATTTCATTTTTTTTTATTATGAAACACGTTTGATAACTTTTAAAAATATTTTATAATATTAACTCGGTCATCTTTCTCATTTAAAAATAATGTATTAATAATAAGTATTTAAAAAAATGATAAAGTGACATCTATTTGACTTTGAAAAACGATCGATATTGACACCGGATGTTGTACGACTATGAAAATTATACAAGTAAAATCAAAAATACTTGCGCATCAAAAAAGTATTATATGGCACCTACCTTATTAGTGCACATAAGGAGAGCCATCTATAAGTTATAACGAACCACCAACAAGATGTTCAAATATAACATCATCCTCCTTTTCGCTTAATTTCAAAATATGTTTTAATTTAATTTTTCTCCTCAATAATGCAAATTATTAAATAAACATTTAATTCTCCTTGTGCCGGAATTTTTAAGGTATTTTACATATTCTAAAAGAAAACTGTATTACTTTACTCTTATTTTTACGATGACAATCAATATTTGAATTAACTTGAAACTCAAACCATTCCACCTAATGGAAAATTATATTTTAAGAGGAACACTTGACTTGATATATAAAAGGATTACTTTAGTATAATTTTAATGTTTCCAACCAACGTTTGAAATAACGTTAAACTCAAATGACTCAATTTTATGGAAAAGTATATTTAATGAGTGATACCTTACTATTTAGCGAAAAATCGTTATTATATTTCTGGTTTAGACATAATCTCATACTGTTATTTACAGGTGTATTTTTCTTATGTGTATTTATGCGTCTGATATCTTACCCTGGAATATGTTTTTGGGTAATTTTCACAGACATTCGTGGTTTACCTTCTCGTCTGTAGGTTTTTACGAAACGTGAAAATGATACTTACATTAAATCCCTCGTCGTCCGGAGGTAGGTTGATGATTTCATTGTTTGCAAACGCCCCGTCATCCGGCATTGTAATTAAAACCTAACGAAAAATCTGATAACTTAGCACATACACCTATCCACCTACTACTCACGCGGTATTTGCGTTCCCAACAGTGTTCGCGTAACTCTGAACTTTTCCCGATAGCAATATAGCGTTATAAAACGGAGATAGCTTGCCTTAAAGTATGCCTAAATGCAGTTTTCTCTATGAAATTTCTAATTATCATTGATTTATTACGAAATAAATGCATTTAGCAAGGAAATGAATGACGATTTTATTGTTATCGATATATGAGGCATTTTAATAAATGTTGTTAACATTAAAAGAAATTATATAATGGCCGTGTTTGCCGGCTGAAGTTGGCGGTTGGGAATATTCATTATTTGATACCTTACAAGGAACTCTCAGATTTGATTCATCTTCTACCAGTGGAATGTTTAGGTCAAAAAAATTACCATTTCGGAAATAGGGGCCAACGCCTTTTAGTTTAAGAGAAATAATTAATTAAAAAGTATAAAAATGAGCCAATCTAAATAAATACTAGTAACTTCGTTCTTGCGTTCATAAGCAACCGTAGCCTAGGGGATAACGAGTAGTACTTTCGATGCGTGGTCGCGGGGTTCCAGACCGGTGTTGTTCAACTTTTTTCTCGTACAAGACTTCATTTTACGTGTTAGTCTTCCTGTACTTTTTCGATAAATAATTATTCACCGCAATTTTTATTTTTTTTATTTGGACAACTTACATAAAACTGAAGTCACAAAACATTGACGGGAGAAGAAAAAAAATTCGCCGATGTCGAGGACCGAACCCGCGATACAATTTCCGCAGCCCGACACTTAATCAAGAGTCTACCGCCACCTGTTGTCAGGATGTCGCTTGTCTTGGTATTAGAGGACAAGCCACTTGTTTTCAATTTTCAATTGCAAATATCTGGAAAACGCGGGCTCGTTAGACGCCTTTCCCAAAATACCTGTCTAATTATATTTCGTTTTCTTTCATCCTGTGAAGTTTGGTCGTGATCCGCCACTTACACTTGGGTGCCTTCCCTTGTAAGCCATTGTTAACAATCTCTGTAAATTCCGGTAAGGCTTCTTTTGTACCTTTATTTTTTGAAAGCCAAATTGCCTATCAGACAGTAAGTTATTCCTTACTAAGTACTCAAATAGGTATTCTGCCACATATTTCTCCATAACTTTTTTAATGCCAGATAAGACTGATATACGAGACGCCAACTAGCGGTGGATTTTGGGAGTAGAGCTCCGAGGATAGTGAGTTGATGTTGACGGTTCGTACGCATCTATCGGTTTAGTTTGTAATTTTCGGAAGCTAGCTTCTCTATTCATTTTTATGTTATCTTAATTAATAGTTTTAGGGATTTTTAAATTCTTTTTTGAGTAGTTAAAGTTAGTTTTTTCGTTTCGGTTTATCACGTTAGAGATAGGTTGTAGCGTATTAATTTCTTGCTTAAGGTAGTTTGTTGGCTTAGGTTAGATTCTTTGTGGAAGCTAGCGTCTCTATTTAGTTAATCTTTAATTTCGTAATTGATGGGTTTAGGGATTTAGATTTCGTGTTTGAGTAGTTAAAGTTTGTTTTCCTTTCGGTTTAGCACTATGGAGGTAGGGTAGGTTTAGTAAATTTGTCATTGCTAGTAGTATTCTTTATTTCTTTAATCACTGCATTTTGTGTCGTTCGTTAGCGTTTATTTGTTATTGTTTGAATATTGCATTTGTTGTTGTTCGTTGAAATTAATTTCTAAAAATATCTGTTATAGGAAGTCACTATATGAAATCGTAGTTGAAATAGGGTGAAAAAGAACTTGCCAAACATTCCACATATTTTTCATTCAGATAAAATATATATATATATTTTAAAAAACCGATGAAAGGTTCTTCCTTGTTAAATTTAATGTTTTTAAGCACTTTATGCTTGACTGTTTTTTTCTATAAATTAAGATGTTAAGAAAATCCTTCACTCACTGTAACAAATACTTATGATTTCTGCAATTAACTTATAAGTATATAGACAGGATAATTAACGTTGAGGAAAAGAATCAAATGCCCATTAATAATAACAAAGAATTTTATACATACTGAATCTTGTTCATATTTAAAGAGAGGGACTTTTGGTACAGGAAACTTCAAGAATGAGGAAGTCCAATAGTTTAGTATAAATGTATACATAAATCTGTCTAGTATGACATACTGCATGAATTTTAATTCCCCTCAGATTTAGATAAAATTAAAAGGATGATATTGAACAATTTTATTCTAAAATGTTTTGCCATTATTCATTACTTCAAAAGGAATTTTATAAATCTTTGTTATAATTGCAATGCACCAAAAACATTACAATGAGAAAAGGGAATAGAGATATCAGGAAGAATCAATGAATAGAAAATAAAGATGTAATTCAACTTCAATGAGATCATTCCTTTCAGGTACTCATAACATTTCAGAAAATGATTTAATCTAGCCATTTCAATCCCAATAATGAGCAACTTATTAGTTTAATTTTACTAAATATAATAGCAGATATTTTTGCCATTCATTAACTTTATATTTTTACTGAAAGAATGTTTGAAATGGTCTGAACTAACAGTTGAGGAGCAAATACAACTCACTTTATAACTAGCAGAAATACCTAGCATTTCTCGGATTTAAGGTTAAGAGCAAATAATAATTGCAATCTTAAAAATGTTTTTCTTCAAAGGTACTCAAAATTCATAATAAAAATAAATAATTACCAATATACAAAGATTTAATGAGCCTTCATTACACCAATGGGAACAATAATGACAAAAACAAAACTATTACACAACTTGCCGTTCCTCCCAAATACCTCAGTATCTCCTCAAACACTAGATAGACTTTCTCGCCCATCTTTTTGGACTAAATGCGAACGTTTCCTCTCCAACGGTCACTTTCTATCCACTGCTACAATACAGCAAAAACTGCAGTATCCTCGTTACGTCGGCCATCTTGATAAAAGACGTCAGCGACAACAGCGCCGCCATCGGTTATTTCAGTTTCCTATAGGCCTATAGTTATTGAAATCAGTTTTCACTCCACCTTTAAATATACGTTTTATTAGAGACACTTTCAAGCCATCGGGTACTATTCCTAAGTTAAGGCTGTTATTTATAAGTTTAGTCAGCACCAAAATATTAAAATTACTATTCTTAAATCAGCTATCCTTATTTTATCACCTCCAGGGTCTTTATTAGGTAATTTACTCAGAATAAGTCTTATTGTATCATCTGTTGCTTCAGGAATATAAATATTTTAGGGAAACTTAAAATGGCAAAATCATTTATTTTGTGGGAGCAGTTAACTTTAAGGTTATTATAGCTTTTGTAAAATGTGACAAGAATAAATGAAGCAGCTCCTTCTTACTGTAGGTGTTTTTAAATTGCTGCACCACATCAAAAAGTTTATTTGTTCCAGTTAAAGCCTTAATTTCATTCCATATTTTCCTTTTATCATGCATAATATTTTCAAATTTATTAGAGTAAAATGTAAATTTAGCTCTTTCGATTTCCCAACCAACTTTGTTTCGATAAGACTTATAATCCAGTTTGTAATCCAGGTTCCATGGACATCTTTTCCATTTTCTGAAAATATGTCCCTAGTTTTTATCAATAGCAAAATGTTATTAGCCATCCAGCATTTCCGCAATACTTTAGATTTACAAACTTTCATTTCTGACACCTTTTCATAGACCATTTGAAATTGATTAACCAGTAAATCATACTGTGTGGTTGGGTCCCCTTTATCATGTAAAGTTTTAAAATTTATTTCTGAGATAAATCTGTCAACTTTGTTTTGATTTAAGCATTTCATTAAGTTGCTCCTGTTACTGCATACCTCATCCTTTATATTAGTGGATCTATTACTAAAACATGTACCTATAATATAATGGTCTGCAATTTTAGACGTTATAGTAAAACTTTTTAGATTAAAAACAGATCCTCTAAGTGAAATGTGATCTCTGCAGGACCTAACTAAACTATCATATACCCCTTCCTCCCTGGTATATCCCTTAATCAGATTTGAAAAGCCTAAGGCAGAGATGGTATCTTTGTAGTCTGATGTATGGGTATTATGTTTACTTTTCATGTCAATGTTAATATCACCCAGAATAACAGCTATATCATTATTATCCTTATGCATAAATGTTGATAATTCAAGAATGAATTCCATTGTATTCAAATGAGGGGGCCTGTATATTCCCATCAATAACATGTTACTTCCATTTACATTCAAGGTACCAACTACAGATTCAAAATGCACTGTTTTTAAAATTGTTAATCTGAAATTAAAATTGTTGTTTACAAACATAACCACTCCACCTCCTCTCCGCTGCTCTCTCAAGGAGGAGTAAGTATTAAAACCTTTGAAACTGTATAACTGAATCTCATCCCGAGTGATATTCACCTCAGTCAATACAACAACAGCAACATTGTTGTTTTTATTAATAGATTCATGGATAATTAAAAATTCATCTCAATATTTACGGATTGATCTTACATTAACATGGTAATAAATTAGATCTAAACAGTCATGAGTCTTCAAACCATCAGCTGAGTCTAGTTTAACATAGTCAAAGAGGTGAAGTTCAATTTCTGGCATGAGTTCCATATTAAGCAGTTAATTTAAAAATCAAATTTAACAGATGTGCATTAGTGACTAATGCAAATTATTATCGCATTCTATTAGTTTAGTGGGAGAGCCTTCATTTTTCTTTATGAAAATTCTCCCATTTCTTAACCATACAAATTTATATTCATGTTCATGTCTAAATTGCGTAGCTTTCCTAAGCGGTTGACTGTAATAACTCTTTAGACATCATTAATAAGCATTTTCCTATTTCCATTTACTCTAATAACATATTTATTATTTAATAATCGTTTATTTTGTATCCATTTATCACATTGAAACTTGTCTATGAACTTTATTATAAGTTTTTGCTTAGTGGAGTCACCCTTTTTTTTGATTACATAGGCATGAATGACATTATCACTCCTATTCTCTATTTGGAGGGATGAGCTGAGTTTCTCTACAAACTCCTTTATTGCAAAGGAGGCACATCGCTATCGCTAAAACCCACTACTTCCAACTGATTCTGAAGCTCATTTTGTCCAAGACGATTTACTTTTCTATACAGAAATTCAGTTTGCTCTTTACTTTCTTTAAGTTCAGATTTCAAATCTTTAATAGTTTCCATCAGTTCTCTAATTAATTCATTCTTTTCCTTTTTGTCATCAACCTGAGAATCATACTTATCGCTCAGAAAACACAACGAAGCTTTTATCTCTGCGAGGTCATTCTTCATTTGCAAGAGGTTTCCTACCGCAGATGCATCTCTGGGATTCAGCTCCGTTTTTCTTTCAGCATCCGGCGTTGCACCGCTAGACAAGCGATGTCCCTTCCTGCAGTCGATACATCTCCAAGAATCCTTCTTATAAGTTGACTTCCCTGTCCAAGTAGACTCACTAAGTCCAGAGCGTTCACATTGTAAGGAATGATTACATCCCTTACATAACACATTCACACCATCAGCGGGGAGTTTCTGTGAACAATTACTTCACTTCACTTCACTAGTAAGACACTCGTTAAGTTGGCGATCACAATGTAAACAAACCGGTTATTTGTGTTCTTTGACCAAAATTTGACTAATTACTCGTAGATAACATTCAGTCTCATAGTATATACACTCACAATTTAATAGGAATAGAAATTAAAAAACGATAAGCAGCTAAAATGCGATAAAACTTAGATTAAATTAGACAGAGTATCACAGGGTGACCATACGCTTCATTTCATTTTTCATTGCTCCTTGATAACTATACTGCTGGTGAAATACATTATTTTAACCCACTTTTAAAACTTTTGTCACGGTAGAGCGAAATACAATGTAATATACAAATAATATAGATAAATTTAAAAATGAAAAGCATTTGATGTTATTAAAATGTATCGAACCACTCATTTAAATTAAGTACTCATTATCAAATAAGATCGTTTTACTTAGCAGAATTGTCCCAAATTTTTATTAATGTACAACATGATCTTCAAATAACAAACAGTGACATTAGAAAAATCTGAGAATTGGTACAACATTACCTCATAAGTCATAAATCACAATTTCATATACATAAGCATACATAAATTAGAGATCAACAGTAGAATTCAGTAAAATTAATGAAGCCAAAGATTTAGCCATAACTTAATAAATCCCAAACTGAGGCACCGTTAGAGCTAGCGTTGACAATGGTAACCAAAGAAGTTTTAGGAAATATTATAGGAACGATAATCTTACGTTTCCTAGCTCATTTTACATATCGATGTCGCCAGTGATACATTATGGTAATGATTACTGTATAAAAGTGCGCATCATATGTCAGCCTCGCATTAATTACTGCTTCTACAATTCTAATAGTACCACTCGTACTCACATAAATTTGCAGTTATTGCAACAGGTAGTTCTTGAAGTTTTCTAAAGGAATGATAGGAACGACTTTTAGATCCTACTAGATAAGCATATTTCCATAGGCCACCCAGGAGGCAATGCTTTGGCCTTCGTTGCTCATTGTTTTACATGGCGAGCTCGCTGGGTTACACCAGCCCTACACCATGCTAACGCATACTAAAATAAAAAGCGCCCGAAGCGTAAGGCACGTAATTACAATGGCAATATAAATGCCGTAATCGATGATACAATATCTACAGTGCTCGCATCTAAATAAATCAATTGCTGTCTATACTGGAATATCATACAATAATCCATTCAATCAACCACCACCATGCTCATACACCCACCACCATGCAAATACACCCACCACCAATACATTCGCCCCGGGGCATCCATACACACCATTCACACAAAATACACATTCCTAAGCCCTACTCGCCTAAGACTAATATTCCCAACTCAAATACCGCCACGGTTCCCTATTCTACTAAGATACCAGCGCCTACTCTACTAAGCTCGAAAATCCTACTCTACTAAAGCTTGTAGCTTCTACGCACTACTGCCACACGCTTATCACAGGCACACGCATCACAACGGCACACGCATAACATCGGCACACGTCAAAACTGGCACACGCATATCACCGGCACACGCATAACACCGACACACGCATATCACCGGCACACGCATATCACCGGCACACGCATAAAACCGACACCCGCATACCACTGGCACACGAATATCGCAGGCACACGAACAACTCTGGCACATGCACAACACCGGCACACGCATAACACAGGCACACGAATAACGCGCACACGCATAACAAGGGCACTCGGATAACACTGGCTCACGCATCTCAGTTTTTCTACTCTCTTTAATTTGGCAGCTTCTAATCTCCTAGTTTTGCAGCTCCTCTCCTAACCTGTTAGCTCCTAATCTCCTCCTAATTTGGCAGCTTCTAATCTCCTAATTAGGCAGCTCCTTCTCTCCTGACCTGGCAGAACCTGATCTCCTAATTTGGCAGCTCCTCTCCTGACCTGGCAGCTCCTTACCTCATAATTTCTTCAGTTCCCGTAGCCGTGTTGATCCTGCCTGGGAGAAAGGACCTGAGAAAAGAAAACTAAGCTTAATACAAATACAACATCAATACATACTTACTCGAGCATTGAGGACGTCGCCTTCATTCTTCCTTCTTCGTGATTTCTCGAAAGAAATGCACATCGAATTCCAGCAGCACCTGTCGTAGCTATTCGTTTAGGGGAAAAAGAAATTAGCGACTCAATTCCGAATTCGACGTAGCATTTTTATAAAAATAAAAGATATCCAAAAATGTGTTCATTGCATAATATATATCGCTCGTGTGTGAATAGCCATCGAGGGGGTTAGTAGGGGGGATTTCAGATTTTGTGTGCACACAGGGAGGGGCCCCCGGGGGAAGGGGGAATGTGGGGGGGGTGGAGAAGGGGGCGACCCGCAAGGCATGGCCGTGCAAAGTAGGACGAAAGTCACTGTAAAATAGAACTAAATTTGTGTACACAACCATAAATACGCTTGGAATATTCTGCACCACGATTCGCTGTTATCAATACGCTGCGAATAAGACGCAAAAAATATAGAAAATGTACACATGTATATGTAATAGTATAGGTAAAATATTGATAGCGGTGAAAATATAAGCAAAACAAAGAAAACCAATAAGAAATAAATACTTATACATATATATAACCTAATTGCCGTGTAAATGTGACCTAAGTGTAGGAGAAAAACATATATAGTAAATCGAAATAAGCACGAAATCGAATAAGGTTAAGGATACTTTGCATGTAGTGGACGAACTAAGATGTTGACTGGTTCAGCTGTGAACACCAACTAACAGGCGCATTTCCCGCCCACAGAGGATGTAACCTACAACTATGATCATTTGTTTATTGTAAAACTGACATTTCATTTTTTTTTATTATGAAACACGTTTGATAACTTTTAAAAATATTTTATAATATTAACTCGGTCATCTTTCTCATTTAAAAATAATGTATTAATAATAAGTATTTAAAAAAATGATAAAGTGACATCTATTTGACTTTGAAAAACGATCGATATTGACACCGGATGTTGTACGACTATGAAAATTATACAAGTAAAATCAAAAATACTTGCGCATCAAAAAAGTATTATATGGCACCTACCTTATTAGTGCACATAAGGAGAGCCATCTATAAGTTATAACGAACCACCAACAAGATGTTCAAATATAACATCATCCTCCTTTTCGCTTAATTTCAAAATATGTTTTAATTTAATTTTTCTCCTCAATAATGCAAATTATTAAATAAACATTTAATTCTCCTTGTGCCGGAATTTTTAAGGTATTTTACATATTCTAAAAGAAAACTGTATTACTTTACTCTTATTTTTACGATGACAATCAATATTTGAATTAACTTGAAACTCAAACCATTCCACCTAATGGAAAATTATATTTTAAGAGGAACACTTGACTTGATATATAAAAGGATTACTTTAGTATAATTTTAATGTTTCCAATCAACGTTTGAAATAACGTTAAACTCAAATGACTCAATTTTATGGAAAAGTATATTTAATGAGTGATACCTTACTATTTAGCGAAAAATCGTTATTATATTTCTGGTTTAGACATAATCTCATACTGTTATTTACAGGTGTATTTTTCTTATGTGTATTTATGCGTCTGATATCTTACCCTGGAATATGTTTTTGGGTAATTTTCACAGACATTCGTGGTTTACCTTCTCGTCTGTAGGTTTTTACGAAACGTGAAAATGATACTTACATTAAATCCCTCGTCGTCCGGAGGTAGGTTGATGATTTCATTGTTTGCAAACGGCCCGTCATCCGGCATTGTAATTAAAACCTAACGAAAAATCTGATAACTTAGCACATACACCTATCCACCTACTACTCACGCGGTATTTGCGTTCCCAACAGTGTTCGCGTAACTCTGAACTTTTCCCGATAGCAATATAGCGTTATAAAACGGAGATAGCTTGCCTTAAAGTATGCCTAAATGCAGTTTTCTCTATGAAATTTCTAATTATCATTGGTTTATTACGAAATAAATGCATTTAGCAAGGAAATGAATGACGATTTTATTGTTATCGATATATGAGGCATTTTAATAAATGTTGTTAACATTAAAAGAAATTATATAATGGCCGTGTTTGCCGGCTGAAGTTGGCGGTTGGGAATATTCATTATTTGATACCTTACAAGGAACTCTCAGATTTGATTCATCTTCTACCAGTGGAATGTTTAGGTCAAAAAAATTACCATTTCGGAAATAGGGGCCAACGCCTTTTAGTTTAAGAGAAATAATTAATTAAAAAGTATAAAAATGAGCCAATCTAAATAAATACTAGTAACTTCGTTCTTGCGTTCATAAGCAACCGTAGCCTAGGGGATAACGAGTAGTACTTTCGATGCGTGGTCGCGGGGTTCCAGACCGGTGTTGTTCAACTTTTTTCTCGTACAAGACTTCATTTTACGTGTTAGTCTTCCTGTACTTTTTCGATAAATAATTATTCACCGCAATTTTTATTTTTTTTATTTGGACAACTTACATAAAACTGAAGTCACAAAACATTGACGGGAGAAGAAAAAAAATTCGCCGATGTCGAGGACCGAACCCGCGATACAATTTCCGCAGCCCGACACTCAATCAATAGTCTACCGCCACCTGTTGTCAGGATGTCGCTTGTCTTGGTATTAGAGGACAAGCCACTTGTTTTCAATTTTCAATTGCAAATATCTGGAAAACGCGGGCTCGTTAGACGCCTTTCCCAAAATACCTGTCTAATTATATTTCGTTTTCTTTCATCCTGTGAAGTTTGGTCGTGATCCGCCACTTACACTTGGGTGCCTTCCCTTGTAAGCCATTGTTAACAATCTCTGTAAATTCCGGTAAGGCTTCTTTTGTGCCTTTATTTTTTGAAAGCCAAATTGCCTATCAGACAGTAAGTTATTCCTTACTAAGTACTCAAATAGGTATTCTGCCACATATTTCTCCATAACTTTTTTAATGCCAGATAAGACTGATATACGAGACGCCAACTAGCGGTGGATTTTGGAAGTAGAGCTCCGAGGATAGTGAGTTGATGTTGACGGTTCGTACGCATCTATCGGTTTAGTTTGTAATTTTCGGAAGCTAGCTTCTCTATTCATTTTTATGTTATCTTTAGTATCTTAATTAATAGTTTTAGGGATTTTTAAATTCTTTTTTGAGTAGTTAAAGTTAGTTTTTTCGTTTCGGTTTATCACGTTAGAGATAGGTTGTAGCGTATTAATTTCTTGCTTAAGGTAGTTTGTTGGCTTAGGTTAGATTCTTTGTGGAAGCTAGCGTCTCTATTTAGTTAATCTTTAATTTCGTAATTGATGGGTTTATGGATTTAGATTTCGTTTTTGAGTAGTTAAAGTTTGTTTTCCTTTCGGTTTAGCACTATGGAGGTAGGGTAGGTTTAGTAAATTTGTCATTGCTAGTAGTATTCTTTATTTCTTTAATCACTGCATTTTGTGTCGTTCGTTAGCGTTTATTTGTTATTGTTTGAATATTGCATTTGTTGTTGTTCGTTGAAATTAATTTCTAAAAATATCTGTTATAGGAAGTCACTATATGAAATCGTAGTTGAAATAGGGTGAAAAAGAACTTGCCAAACATTCCACATATTTTTCATTCAGATAAAATATATATATATAATTTAAAAAACCGATGAAAGGTTCTTCCTTGTTAAATTTAATGTTTTTAAGCACTTTATGCTTGACTGTTTTTTTCTATAAATTAAGATGTTAAGAAAATCCTTCACTCACTGTAACAAATACTTATGATTTCTGCAATTACCTTATAAGTATATAGACAGGATAATTAACGATGAGGAAAAGAATCAAATGCCCATTAATAATAACAAAGAATTTTATACATACTGAATCTTGTTCATATTTAAAGAGAGGGACTTTTGGTACAGGAAACTTCAAGAATGAGGAAGTCCAATAGTTTAGTATAAATGTATACATAAATCTGTCTAGTATGACATACTGCATGAATTTTAATTCCCCTCAGATTTACATAAAATTAAAAGAATGATATTGAACAATTTTATTCTAAAATGTTTTGCTATTATTCATTACTTCAAAAAGAATTTTATAAATCTTTGTTATAATTGCAATGCACCAAAAACATATTACAATGAGAAAAGGGAATAGAGATATCAGGAAGAATCAATGAATAGAAAATAAAGATGTAATTCAACTTCAATGAGATCATTCCTTTCAGGTACTCATAACATTTCAGAAAATGATTTAATCTAGCCATTTCAATCCCAATAATGAGCAACTTATTAGTTTAATTTTACTAATTATAATAGCAGATATTTTTGCCATTCATTAACTTTATATTTTTACTGAAAGAATGTTTGAAATGGTCTAAACTAACAGTTTAGGAGCAAATACAACTCACTTTATAACTAGCAGAAATACCTAGCATTTATCGGATTTAAGGTTAAGAGCAAATAATAATTGCAATCTTAAAAATGTTTTTCTTCAAAGGTACTCAAAATTCATAATAAAAATAAATAATTACCAATATACAAAGATTTAATGAGCCTTCATTACACCAATGGGAACAATAATGACAAAAACAAAACTATTACACAACTTGCCGTTCCTCCCAAATACCTCAGTATCTCCTCAAACACTAGATAGACTTTCTCGCCCATCTTTTTGGACTAGTCATCCAGCATTTCCGCAATACTTTAGATTTACACACTTTCATTTCTGACACCTTTTCAAAGACCATTTGAAATTGATTAACCAGTAAATCATACTGTGTGATTGGGTCCCCTTTATCATGTAAAGTTTTAAAATTTATTTCTGAGATAAATCTGTCAGCTTTCTTTGTATTTAAGCATTTCATTAAGTTGCTCCTGTTACTGCAAACCTCATCCTTTATATTAGTGGATCTATTACTAAAACATGTACCTATAATATAATGGTCTGCAATTTTAGACGTTATAGTAAAACTTTTTAGATTAAAAACAGATCCTCTAAGTGAAATGTGATCTCTGCAGGACCTAACTAAACTATCATATACCCATTCCTCCCTGGTACATCCCTTAATCAGATTTGAAAAGCCTAAGGCAGAGATGGTATCTTTGTAGTCTGATGTATGGGTATTATGTTTACTTTTCATGTCAATGTTAATATCACCCGGAATAACAGCTATATCATTATTATCCTTATGCATAAATGTTGATAATTCAAGAATGAATTCTATTGTATTCATGTGAGGGGGCCTGTATATTCCCATCAATAACATGTTACTTCCACTTACATTCAAGGTACCAACTACAGATTCAAAATGCACTGTCTTTAAAATTGTTAATCTGAAATTAAAATTGTTGTTTACAAACATAACCACTCCACCTCCTCTCTGCTGCTCTCTCAAGGAGGAGTAAGTATTAAAACCTTTGAAACTGTATAACTGAATCTCATCCCGAGTGATATTCACCTCAGTCAATACAACAACAGCAACATTGTTGTTTTTATTAATAGATTCATGGATAATTAAAAATTCATCTCAATATTTACGGATTGATCTTACATTAACATGGTAATAAATTAGATCTAAACAGTCATGAGTCTTCAAACCATCAGCTGAGTCTAGTTTAACATAGTCAAAGAGGTGAAGTTCAATTTCTGGCATGAGTTCCATATTAAGCAGTTAATTTAAAAATCAAATTTAACAGATGTGCATTAGTGACTAATGCAAATTATTATCGCATTCTTTTAGTTTAGTGGGAGAGCCTTCATTTTTCTTTATGAAAATTCTCCCATTTCTTACCCATACAAATTTATATTCATGTTCATGTCCAAATTGCTTAGCTTTCCTAAGCAGTTGACTGTAATAACTCTTTAGACATCATTAATAAGCATTTTCCTATTTCCATTTACTCTAATAACATATTTATTATTTAATAATCGTTTATTTTGTATCCATTTATCACATTGAAACTTGTCTATGAACTTTATTATAAGTTTTTGCTTAGTGGGGTCACCCTTTTTTTTGTTTACATAGGCATGAATGACATTATCACTCCTATTCTCTATTTGGAGGGATGAGCTGAGTTTCTCTACAAACTCCTTTATTGCAAAGGAGGCACATCGCTATCGCTAAAACCCACTACTTCCAACTGATTCTGAAGCTCATTTTGTCCAAGACGATTTACTTTTCTATACAGAAATTCAGTTTGCTCTTTACTTTCTTTAAGTTCAGATTTCAAATCTTTAATAGTTTCCATCAGTTCTCTAATTAATTCATTCTTTTCCTTTTTGTCATCAACCTGAGAATCATACTTATCGCTCAGAAAACACAACGAAGCTTTTATCTCTGCGAGGTCATTCTTCATTTGCAAGAGGTTTCCTACCGCAGATGCATCTCTGGGATTCAGCTCCGTTTTTCTTTCAGCATCCGGCGTTGCACCGCTAGACAAGCGATGTCCCTTCCTGCAGTCGATACATCTCCAAGAATCCTTCTTATAAGTTGACTTCCCTGTCCAAGTAGACTCACTAAGTCCAGAGCGTTCACATTGTAAGGAATGATTACATCCTTTACATAACACATTCACACCATCAGCGGGGAGTTTCTGTGAACAATTACTTCACTTCACTTCACTAGTAAGACACTCGTTAAGTTGGCGATCACAATGTAAACAAACCGGTTATTTGTGTTCTTTGACCAAAATTTGACTAATTACTCGTAGATAACATTCAGTCTCATAGTATATACACTCACAATTTAATAGGAATAGAAATTAAAAAACGATAAGCAGCTAAAATGCGATAAAACTTAGATTAAATTAGACAGAGTATCACAGGGTGACCATACGCTTCATTTCATTTTTCATTGCTCCTTGATAACTATACTGCTGGTGAAATACATTATTTTAACCCACTTGTAAAACATTTGTCACGGTAGAGCGAAATACAATGTAATATACAAATAATATAGATAAATTTAAAAATGAAAAGCATTTGATGTTATTAAAATGTATCGAACCACTCATTTAAATTAAGTACTCATTATCAAATAAGATCGTTTTACTTAGCAGAATTGTCCCAAATTTTTATTAATGTACAACATGATCTTCAAATAACAAACAGTGACATTAGAAAAATCTGAGAATTGGTACAACATTACCTCATAAGTCATAAATCACAATTTCAGATACATAAGCATACATAAATTAGAGATCAACAGTAGAATTCAGTAAAATTAATGAAGCCAAAGATTTAGCCATAACTTCATAAATCCCAAACTGAGGCACCGTTAGAGCTAGCGTTGACAATGGTAACCAAAGAAGTTTTAGAAAATATTATAGGAACGATAATCTTACGTTTCCTAGCTCATTTTACATATCGATGTCGCCAGTGATACATTATGGTAATGATTACTGTATAAAAGTGCGCATCATATGTCAGCCTCGCATTAATTACTGCTTCTACAATTCTAATAGTACCACTCGTACTCACATAAATTTGCAGTTATTGCAACAGGTAGTTCTTGAAGTTTTCTAAAGGAATGATAGGAACGACTTTTAGATCCTACTAGATAAGCATATTTCCATAGGCCACCCAGGAGGCAATGCTTTGTCCTTCGTTGCTCATTGTTTTACATGGCGAGCTCGCTGGGTTACACCAGCCCTACACCATGCTAACGCATACTAAAATAAAAAGCGCCCGAAGCGTAAGGCACGTAATTTCAATGGCAATATAAATGCCGTAATCGATGATACAATATCTACAGTGCTCGCATCTAAATAAATCAATTGCTGTCTATACTGGAATATCATACAATAATCCATTCAATCAACCACCACCATGCTCATACACCCACCACCATGCAAATACACCCACCACCAATACATTCGCCCCGGGGCATCCATACACACCATTCACACAAAATACACATTCCTAAGCCCTACTCGCCTAAGACTAATATTCCCAACTCAAATACCGCCACGGTTCCCTATTCTACTAAGATACCAGCGCCTACTCTACTAAGCTCGAAAATCCTACTCTACTAAAGCTTGTAGCTTCTACGCACTACTGCCGCACGCTTATCACAGGCACACGCATCACACCGGCACACGCATAACATCGGCACACGTATAAAGCTGGCACACGCATATCACCGGCACACGCATAACACCGACACACGCATATCACCGGCACACGCATAAAACCGACACACGCATACCACTGGCACACGAATATCGCAGGCACACGCATCTCAGTTTTTCTACTCTCTTTAATTTGGCAGCTTCTAATCTCCTAGTTTTGCAGCTCCTCTCCTAACCTGTTAGCTCCTAATCTCCTCCTAATTTGGCAGCTTCTTTTGTACCTTTATTTTTTGAAAGCCAAATTGCCTATCAGACAGTAAGTTATTCCTTACTAAGTACTCAAATATGTATTCTGTCACATATTTCTCCATAACTTTTTTAATGCCAGATAAGACTGATATACGAGACTCCAAATAAGAGAGACGCCAACTAGCGGTGGATTTTGGAAGTAGAGCTCCGAGGATAGTGAGTTGATGTTGACGGTTCGTACGCATCTATCGGTTTAGTTTGTAATTTTCGGAAGCTAGCTTCTCTATTCATTTTTATGTTATCTTTAGTATCTTAATTAATAGTTTTAGGGATTTTTAAATTCTTTTTTGAGTAGTTAAAGTTAGTTTTTTCGTTTCGCTTTATCACGTTAGAGATAGGATGTAGCGTATTAATTTCTTGCTTAAGGTAGTTTGTTGGCTTAGGTTAGATTCTTTGTGGAAGCTAGCGTCTCTATTTAGTTAATCTTTAATTTCGTAATTGATGGGTTTAGGGATTTAGATTTCGTTTTTGAGTAGTTAAAGTTTGTTTTCCTTTCGGTTTAGCACTATGGAGGTAGGGTAGGTTTAGTAAATTTGTCATTGCTAGTAGTATTCTTTATTTCTTTAATCACTGCATTTTGTGTCGTTCGTTAGCGTTTATTTGTTATTGTTTGAATATTGCATTTGTTGTTGTTCGTTGAAATTAATTTCTAAAAATATCTGTTATAGGAAGTCACTATATGAAATCGTAGTTGAAATAGGGTGAAAAAGAACTTGCCAAACATTCCACATATTTTTCATTTAGATAAAATATATATATATAATTTAAAAAACCGATGAAAGGTTCTTCCTTGTTAAATTTAATGTTTTTAAGCACTTTATGCTTGACTGTTTTTTTCTATAAATTAAGATGTTAAGAAAATCCTTCACTCACTGTAACAAATACTTATGATTTCTGCAATTACCTTATAAGTATATAGACAGGATAATTAACGATGAGGAAAAGAATCAAATGCCCATTAATAATAACAAAGAATTTTATACATACTGAATCTTGTTCATATTTAAAGAGAGGGACTTTTGGTACAGGAAACTTCAAGAATGAGGAAGTCCAATAGTTTAGTATAAATGTATACATAAATCTGTCTAGTATGACATACTGCATGAATTTTAATTCCCCTCAGATTTACATAAAATTAAAAGAATGATATTGAACAATTTTATTCTAAAATATTTTGCTATTATTCATTACTTCAAAAAGAATTTTATAAATCTTTGTTATAATTGCAATGCACCAAAAACATATTACAATGAGAAAAGGGAATAGAGATATCAGGAAGAATCAATGAATAGAAAATAAAGATGTAATTCAACTTCAATGAGATCATTCCTTTCAGGTACTCATAACATTTCAGAAAATGATTTAATCTAGCCATTTCAATCCCAATAATGAGCAACTTATTAGTTTAATTTTACTAATTATAATAGCAGATATTTTTGCCATTCATTAACTTTATATTTTTACTGAAAGAATGTTTGAAATGGTCTGAACTAAAAGTTGAGGAGCAAATACAACTCACTTTATAACTAGCAGAAATACCTAGCATTTATCGCATTTAAGGTTAAGAGCAAATAATAATTGCAATCTTAAATTGCTGCACCACATCAAAAAGTTTATTTGTTCCAGTTAAAGCCTTAATTTCATTCCATATTTTCCTTTTATCATGCATAATATTTTCAAATTTATTAGAGTAAAATGTAAATTTAGCTCTTTTGATTTCCCAACCAACTTTGTTTCGATAAGACTTATAATCCAGTTTGTAATCCAGGTTCCATGGACATCTTTTCCATTTTCTGAAAATATGTCCCTAGTTTTTATCAATAGCAAAATGTTATTAGTCATCCAGCATTTCCGCAATACTTTAGATTTACAAACTTTCATTTCTGACACCTTTTCATAGACCATTTGAAATTGATTAACCAGTAAATCATACTGTGTGGTTGGGTCCCCTTTATCATGTAAAGTTTTAAAATTTATTTCTGAGATAAATCTGTCAACTTTCTTTTGATTTAAGCATTTCATTAAGTTGCTCCTGTTACTGCAAACCTCATCCTTTATATTAGTGGATCTATTACTAAAACATGTACCTATAATATAATGGTCTGCAATTTTAGACGTTATAGTAAAACTTTTTAGATTAAAAACAGATCCTCTAAGTGAAATGTGATCTCTGCAGGACCTAACTAAACTATCATATACCCCTTCCTCCCTGGTACATCCCTTAATCAGATTTGAAAAGCCTAAGGCAAAGATGGTATCTTTGTAGTCTGATGTATGGGTATTATGTTTACTTTTCATGTCAATGTTAATATCACCCAGAATAACAGCTATATCATTATTATCCTTATGCATAAATGTTGATAATTCAAGAATGAATTCTATTGTATTCATGTGAGGGGGCCTGTATATTCCCATCAGTAACATGTTACTTCCACTTACATTCAAGGTACCAACTACAGATTCAAAATGCACTGTTTTTAAAATTGTTAATCTGAAATTAAAATTGTTGTTTACAAACATAACCACTCCACCTCCTCTCCGCTGCTCTCTCAAGGAGGAGTAAGTATTAAAACCTTTGAAACTGTATAACTGAATCTCATCCCGAGTGATATTCACCTCAGTCAATACAACAACAGCAACATTGTTGTTTTTATTAATAGATTCATGGATAATTAAAAATTCATCTCAATATTTACGGATTGATCTTACATTAACATGGTAATAAATTAGATCTAAACAGTCATGAGTCTTCAAACCATCAGCTGAGTCTAGTTTAACATAGTCAAAGAGGTGAAGTTCAATTTCTGGCATGAGTTCCATATTAAGCAGTTAATTTAAAAATCAAATTTAACAGATGTGCATTAGTGACTAATGCAAATTATTATCGCATTCTATTAGTTTAGTGGGAGAGCCTTCATTTTTCTTTATGAAAATTCTCCCATTTCTTACCCATACAAATTTATATTCATGTTCATGTCCAAATTGCTTAGCTTTCCTAAGCAGTTGACTGTAATAACTCTTTAGACATCATTAATAAGCATTTTCCTATTTCCATTTACTCTAATAACATATTTATTATTTAATAATCGTTTATTTTGTATCCATTTATCACATTGAAACTTGTCTATGAACTTTATTATAAGTTTTTGCTTAGTGGGGTCACCCTTTTTTTTTATTACATAGGCATGAATGACATTATCACTCCTATTCTCTATTTGGAGGGATGAGCTGAGTTTCTCTACAAACTCCTTTATTGCAAAGGAGGCACATCGCTATCGCTAAAACCCACTACTTCCAACTGATTCTGAAGCTCATTTTGTCCAAGACGATTTACTTTTCTATACAGAAATTCAGTTTGCTCTTTACTTTCTTTAAGTTCAGATTTCAAATCTTTAATAGTTTCCATCAGTTCTCTAATTAATTCATTCTTTTCCTTTTTGTCATCAACCTGAGAATCATACTTATCGCTCAGAAAACACAACGAAGCTTTTATCTCTGCGAGGTCATTCTTCATTTGCAAGAGGTTTCCTACCGCAGATGCATCTCTGGGATTCAGCTCCGTTTTTCTTTCAGCATCCGGCGTTGCACCGCTAGACAAGCGATGTCCCTTCCTGCAGTCGATACATCTCCAAGAATCCTTCTTATAAGTTGACTTCCCTGTCCAAGTAGACTCACTAAGTCCAGAGCGTTCACATTGTAAGGAATGATTACATCCCTTACATAACACATTCACACCATCAGCGGGGAGTTTCTGTGAACAATTACTTCACTTCACTTCACTAGTAAGACACTCGTTAAGTTGGCGATCACAATGTAAACAAACCGGTTATTTGTGTTCTTTGACCAAAATTTGACTAATTACTCGTAGATAACATTCAGTCTCATAGTATATACACTCACAATTTAATAGGAATAGAAATTAAAAAACGATAAGCAGCTAAAATGCGATAAAACTTAGATTAAATTAGACAGAGTATCACAGGGTGACCATACGCTTCATTTCATTTTTCATTGCTCCTTGATAACTATACTGCTGGTGAAATACATTATTTTAACCCACTTTTAAAACTTTTGCCACGGTAGAGCGAAATACAATGTAATATACAAATAATATAGATAAATTTAAAAATGAAAAGCATTTGATGTTATTAAAATGTATCGAACCACGCATTTAAATTAAGTACTCATTATCAAATAAGATCGTTTTACTTAGCAGAATTGTCCCAAATTTTTATTAATGTACAACATGATCTTCAAATAACAAACAGTGACATTAGAAAAATCTGAGAATTGGTACAACATTACCTCATAAGTCATAAATCACAATTTCAGATACATAAGCATACATGAATTAGAGATCAACAGTAGAATTCAGTAAAATTAATGAAGCCAAAGATTTAGCCATAACTTAATAAATCCCAAACTGAGGCACCGTTAGAGCTAGCGTTGACAATTGTAACCAAAGAGGTTTTAGAAAATATTATAGGAACGATAATCTTATGTTTCCTAGCTCATTTTACATATCGATGTCGCCAGTGATACATTATGGTAATGATTACTGTATAAAAGTGCGCATCATATGTCAGCCTCGCATTAATTACTGCTTCTACAATTCTAATAGTACCACTCGTACTCACATAAATTTGCAGTTATTGCAACAGGTAGTTCTTGAAGTTTTCTAAAGGAATGATAGGAACGACTTTTAGATCCTACTAGATAAGCATATTTCCATAGGCCACCCAGGAGGCAATGCTTTGGCCTTCGTTGCTCATTGTTTTACATGGCGAGCTCGCTGGGTTACACCAGCCCTACACCATGCTAACGCATACTAAAATAAAAAGCGCCCGAATCGTAAGGCACGTAATTACAATGGCAATATAAATGCCGTAATCGATGATACAATATCTACAGTGCTCGCATCTAAATAAATCAATTGCTGTCTATACTGGAATATCATACAATAATCCATTCAATCAACCACCACCATGCTCATACACCCACCACCATGGAAATACACCCACCACCAATACATTCGCCCCGGGGCATCCATACACACCATTCACACAAAATACACATTCCTAAGCCCTACTCGCCTAAGACTAATATTCCCAACTCAAATACCGCCACGGTTCCCTATTCTACTAAGATACCAGCGCCTACTCTACTAAGCTCGAAAATCCTACTCTACTAAAGCTTGTAGCTTCTACGCACTACTGCCACACGCTTATCACAGGCACACGCATCACACCGGCACACGCATAACATCGGCACACGTCAAAACTGGCACACGCATATCACCGGCACACGCATAACACCGACACACGCATATCACCGGCACACGCATAAAACCGACACACGCATACCACTGGCACACGAATATCGCAGGCACACGAACAACTCTGGCACATGCACAACACCGGCACACGCATAACACGCACACGCATAACACAGGCACACGAATAACGCGCCACGCATAACAAGGGCACACGGATAACACTGGCTCACGCATCTCAGTTTTTCTACTCTCTTTAATTTGGCAGCTTCTAATCTCCTAGTTTTGCAGCTCCTCTCCTAACCTGTTAGCTCCTAATCTCCTCCTAATTTGGCAGCTTCTAATCTCCTAATTTGGCAGCTCCTTCTCTCCTGACCTGGCAGAACCTGATCTCCTAATTTGGCAGCTCCTCTCCTGACCTGGCAGCTCCTAACCTCATAATTTCTTCAGTTCCCGTAGCCGTGTTGATCCTGCCTGGGAGAAAGGACCTGAGAAAAGAAAACTAAGCTTAATACAAATACATCATCAATACATACTTACTCGAGCATTGAGGACGTCGCCTTCATTCTTCCTTCTTCGTGATTTCTCGAAAGAAATGCACATCGAATTCCAGCAGCACCTGTCGTAGCTATTCGTTTAGGGGAAAAAGAAATTAGCGACTCAATTCCGAATTCGACGTAGCATTTTTATAAAAATAAAAGATATCCAAAAATGTGTTCATTGCATAATATATATCGCTCGTGTGTGAATAGCCATCGAGGGGGTTAGTAGGGGGGATTTCAGATTTTGTGTGCACACAGGGAGGGGCCCCCGGGGGAAGGGGGAATGTGGGGGGGGGGGGAGAAGGGGGCGACCCGCAAGGCATGGCCGTGCAAAGTAGGACGAAAGTCACTGTAAAATAGAACTAAAGTAGTGTACACAACCATAAATACGCTTGGAATATTCTGCACCACGATTCGCTGTTATCAATACGCTGCGAATAAGACGCAAAAAATATAGAAAATGTACACATGTATATGTAATAGTATAGGTAAAATATTGATAGCGGTGAAAATATAAGCAAAACAAAGAAAACCAATAAGAAATAAATACTTATACATATATATAACCTAATTGCCGTGTAAATGTGACCTAAGTGTAGGAGAAAAACATATATAGTAAATCGAAATAAGCACGAAATCGAATAAGGTTAAGGATACTTTGCATGTAGTGGACGAACTAAGATGTTGACTGGTTCAGCTGTGAACACCAACTAACAGGCGCATTTCCCGCCCACAGAGGATGTAACCTACAACTATGATCATTTGTTTATTGTAAAACTGACATTTCATTTTTTTTTATTATGAAACACGTTTGATAACTTTTAAAAATATTTTATAATATTAACTCGGTCATCTTTCTCATTTAAAAATAATGTATTAATAATAAGTATTTAAAAAAATGATAAAGTGACATCTATTTGACTTTGAAAAACGATCGATATTGACACCGGATGTTGTACGACTATGAAAATTATACAAGTAAAATCAAAAATACTTGCGCATCAAAAAAGTATTATATGGCACCTACCTTATTAGTGCACATAAGGAGAGCCATCTATAAGTTATATCGAACCACCAACAAGATGTTCAAATATAACATCATCCTCCTTTTCGCTTAATTTCAAAATATGTTTTAATTTAATTTTTCTCCTCAATAATGCAAATTATTAAATAAACATTTAATTCTCCTTGTGCCGGAATTTTTAAGGTATTTTACATATTCTAAAAGAAAACTGTATTACTTTACTCTTATTTTTACGATGACAATCAATATTTGAATTAACTTGAAACTCAAACCATTCCACCTAATGGAAAATTATATTTTAAGAGGAACACTTGACTTGATATATAAAAGGATTACTTTAGTATAATTTTAATGTTCCAACCAACGTTTGAAATAACGTTAAACTCAAATGACTCAATTTTATGGAAAAGTATATTTAATGAGTGATACCTTACTATTTAGCGAAAAATCGTTATTATATTTCTGGTTTAGACATAATCTCATACTGTTATTTACAGGTGTATTTTTCTTATGTGTATTTATGCGTCTGATATCTTACCCTGGAATATGTTTTTGGGTAATTTTCACAGACATTCGTGGTTTACCTTCTCGTCTGTAGGTTTTTACGAAACGTGAAAATGATACTTACATTAAATCCCTCGTCGTCCGGAGGTAGGTTGATGATTTCATTGTTTGCAAACGCCCCGTCATCCGGCATTGTAATTAAAACCTAACGAAAAATCTGATAACTTAGCACATACACCTATCCACCTACTACTCACGCGGTATTTGCGTTCCCAACAGTGTTCGCGTAACTCTGAACTTTTCCCGATAGCAATATAGCGTTATAAAACGGAGATAGCTTGCCTTAAAGTATGCCTAAATGCAGTTTTCTCTATGAAATTTCTAATTATCATTGGTTTATTACGAAATAAATGCATTTAGCAAGGAAATGAATGACGATTTTATTGTTATCGATATATGAGGCATTTTAATAAATGTTGTTAACATTAAAAGAAATTATATAATGGCCGTGTTTGCCGGCTGAAGTTGGCGGTTGGGAATATTCATTATTTGATACCTTACAAGGAACTCTCAGATTTGATTCATCTTCTACCAGTGGAATGTTTAGGTCAAAAAAATTACCATTTCGGAAATAGGGGCCAACGCCTTTTAGTTTAAGAGAAATAATTAATTAAAAAGTATAAAAATGAGCCAATCTAAATAAATACTAGTAACTTCGTTCTTGCGTTCATAAGCAACCGTAGCCTAGGGGATAACGAGTAGTACTTTCGATGCGTGGTCGCGGGGTTCCAGACCGGTGTTGTTCAACTTTTTTCTCGTACAAGACTTCATTTTACGTGTTAGTCTTCCTGTACTTTTTCGATAAATAATTATTCACCGCAATTTTTATTTTTTTTATTTGGACAACTTACATAAAACTGAAGTCACAAAACATTGACGGGAGAAGAAAATAAATTCGCCGATGTCGAGGACCGAACCCGCGATACAATTTCCGCAGCCCGACACTCAATCAATAGTCTACCGCCACCTGTTGTCACGGTGTCGCTTGTCTTGGTATTAGAGGACAAGCCACTTGTTTTCAATTTTCAATTGCAAATATCTGGAAAACGCGGGCTCGTTGGACGCCTTTCCCAAAATACCTGTCTAATTATTTTTCGTTTTCTTTCATCCTGTGAAGTTTGGTCGTGATCCGCCACTTACACTTGGGTGCCTTCCCTTCTAAGCCATTGTTAACAATCTCTGTAAATTCCGGTAAGGCTTCTTTTGTACCTTTATTTTTTGAAAGCCAAATTGCCTATCAGACAGTAAGTTATTCCTTACTAAGTACTCAAATATGTATTCTGCCACATATTTCTCCATAACTTTTTTAATGCCAGATAAGACTGATATACGAGACTCCAAATAAGAGAGACGCCAACTAGCGGTGGATTTTGGAAGTAGAGCTCCGAGGATAGTGAGTTGATGTTGACGGTTCGTACGCATCTATCGGTTTAGTTTGTAATTTTCGGAAGCTAGCTTCTCTATTCATTTTTATGTTATCTTTAGTATCTTAATTAATAGTTTTAGGGATTTTTAAATTCTTTTTTGAGTAGTTAAAGTTAGTTTTTTCGTTTCGGTTTATCACGTTAGAGATAGGTTGTAGCGTATTAATTTCTTGCTTAAGGTAGTTTGTTGGCTTAGGTTAGATTCTTTGTGGAAGCTAGCGTCTCTATTTAGTTAATGTTTAATTTCGTAATTGATGGGTTTAGGGATTTAAATTTCGTTTTTGAGTAGTTAAAGTTTGTTTTCCTTTCGGTTTAGCACTATGGAGGTAGGGTAGGTTTATTAAATTTGTCATTGCTAGTAGTATTCTTTATTTCTTTAATCACTGCATTTTGTGTCGTTCGTTAGCGTTTATTTGTTATTGTTTGAATATTGCATTTGTTGTTGTTCGTTGAAATTAATTTCTAAAAATATCTGTTATAGGAAGTCACTATATGAAATCGTAGTTGAAATAGGGTGAAAAAGAACTTGCCAAACATTCCACATATTTTTCATTCAGATAAAATATATATATATAATTTAAAAAACCGATGAAAGGTTCTTCCTTGTTAAATTTAATGTTTTTAAGCACTTTATGCTTGACTGTTTTTTTCTATAAATTAAGATGTTAAGAAAATCCTTCACTCACTGTAACAAATACTTATGATTTCTGCAATTACCTTATAAGTATATAGACAGGATAATTAACGTTGAGGAAAAGAATCAAATGCCCATTAATAATAACAAAGAATTTTATACATACTGAATCTTGTTCATATTTAAAGAGAGGGACTTTTGGTACAGGAAACTTCAAGAATGAGGAAGTCCAATAGTTTAGTATAAATGTATACATAAATCTGTCTAGTATGACATACTGCATGAATTTTAATTCCCCTCAGATTTACATAAAATTAAAAGAATGATATTGAACAATTTTATTCTAAAATGTTTTGCTATTATTCATTACTTCAAAAAGAATTTTATAAATCTTTGTTATAATTGCAATGCACCAAAAACATATTACAATGAGAAAAGGGAATAGAGATATCAGGAAGAATCAATGAATAGAAAATAAAGATGTAATTCAACTTCAATGAGATCATTCCTTTCAGGTACTCATAACATTTCAGAAAATGATTTAATCTAGCCATTTCAATCCCAATAATGAGCAACTTATTAGTTTAATTTTACTAATTATAATAGCAGATATTTTTGCCATTCATTAACTTTATATTTTTACTGAAAGAATGTTTGAAATGGTCTGAACTAACAGTTGAGGAGCAAATACAACTCACTTTATAACTAGCAGAAATACCTAGCATTTCTCGGATTTAAGGTTAAGAGCAAATAATAATTGCAATCTTAAAAATGTTTTTCTTCAAAGGTACTCAAAATTCATAATAAAAATAAATAATTACCAATATACAAAGATTTAATGAGCCTTCATTACACCAATGGGAACAATAATGACAAAAACAAAACTATTACACAACTTGCCGTTCCTCCCAAATACCTCAGTATCTCCTCAAACACTAGATAGACTTTCTCGCCCATCTTTTTGGACTAAATGCGAACGTTTCCTCTCCAACGGTCACTTTCTATCCACTGCTACAATACAGCAAAAACTGCAGTATCCTCGTTACGTCGGCCATCTTGATAAATGACGTCAGCGACAACAGCGCCGCCATCGTTTATTTCAGTTTCCTATAGGCCTATAGTTATTGAAATCAGTTTTCACTCCACCTTTAAATATACGTCTTATTAGAGACACTTTCAAGCCATCGGGTACTATTCCTAAGTTAAGGCTGTTATTTATAAGTTTAGTCAGCACCAAAATATTAAAATTACTATTCTTAAATCAGCTATCCTTATTTTATCAGCTCCAGGGCCTTTATTAGGTAATTTACTCAGAATAAGTCTTATTGTATCATCTGTTGCTTCAGGAATATAAATACTTTTAGGGAAACTTAAAATGGCAAAATCATTTATTTTGTGGGAGCAGTTAACTTTAAGGTTATTATAGCTTTTGTAAAATGTGACAAGAATAAATGAAGCAGCTCCTTCTTACTGTAGGTGTTTTTAAATTGCTGCACCACATCAAAAAGTTTATTTGTTCCAGTTAAAGCCTTAATTTCATTCCATATTTTCCTTTTATCATGCATAATATTTTCAAATTTATTAGAGTAAAATGTAAATTTAGCTCTTTTGATTTCCCAACCAACTTTGTTTCGATAAGACTTATAATCCAGTTTGTAATCCAGGTTCCATGGACATCTTTTCCATTTTCTGAAAATATGTCCCTAGTTTTTATCAATAGCAAAATGTTATTAGTCATCCAGCATTTCCGCAATACTTTAGATTTACAAACTTTCATTTCTGACACCTTTTCATAGACCATTTGAAATTGATTAACCAGTAAATCATACTGTGTGGTTGGGTCCCCTTTATCATGTAAAGTTTTAAAATTTATTTCTGAGATAAATCTGTCAACTTTCTTTTGATTTAAGCATTTCATTAAGTTGCTCCTGTTACTGCAAACCTCATCCTTTATATTAGTGGATCTATTACTAAAACATGTACCTATAATATAATGGTCTGCAATTTTAGACGTTATAGTAAAACTTTTTAGATTAAAAACAGATCCTCTAAGTGAAATGTGATCTCTGCAGGACCTAACTAAACTATCATATACCCCTTCCTCCCTGGTATATCCCTTAATCAGATTTGAAAAGCCTAAGGCAGAGATGGTATCTTTGTAGTCTGATGTATGGGTATTATGTTTACTTTTCATGTCAATGTTAATATCACCCAGAATAACAGCTATATCATTATTATCCTTATGCATAAATGTTGATAATTCAAGAATGAATTCCATTGTATTCAAGTGAGGGGGCCTGTATATTCCCATCAATAACATGTTACTTCCACTTACATTCAAGGTACCAACTACAGATTCAAAATGCACTGTCTTTAAAATTGTTAATCTGAAATTAAAATTGTTGTTTACAAACATAACCACTCCACCTCCTCTCCGCTGCTCTCTCAAGGAGGAGTAAGTATTAAAACCTTTGAAACTGTATAACTGAATCTCATCCCGAGTGATATTCACCTCAGTCAATACAACAACAGCAACATTGTTGTTTTTATTAATAGATTCATGGATAATTAAAAATTCATCTCAATATTTACGGATTGATCTTACATTAACATGGTAATAAATTAGATCTAAACAGTCATGAGTCTTCAAACCATCAGCTGAGTCTAGTTTAACATAGTCAAAGAGGTGAAGTTCAATTTCTGGCATGAGTTCCATATTAAGCAGTTAATTTAAAAATCAAATTTAACAGATGTGCATTAGTGACTAATGCAAATTATTATCGCATTCTATTAGTTTAGTGGGAGAGCCTTCATTTTTCTTTATGAAAATTCTCCCATTTCTTACCCATACAAATTTATATTCATGTTCATGTTCAAATTGCTTAGCTTTCCTAAGCAGTTGACTGTAATAACTCTTTAGACATCATTAATAAGCATTTTCCTATTTCCATTTACTCTAATAACATATTTATTATTTAATAATCGTTTATTTTGTATCCATTTATCACATTGAAACTTGTCTATGAACTTTATTATAAGTTTTTGCTTAGTGGGGTCACCCTTTTTTTTGATTACATAGGCATGAATGACATTATCACTCCTATTCTCTATTTGGAGGGATGAGCTGAGTTTCTCTACAAACTCCTTTATTGCAAAGGAGGCACATCGCTATCGCTAAAACCCACTACTTCCAACTGATTCTGAAGCTCATTTTGTCCAAGACGATTTACTTTTCTATACAGAAATTCAGTTTGCTCTTTACTTTCTTTAAGTTCAGATTTCAAATCTTTAATAGTTTCCATCAGTTCTCTAATTAATTCATTCTTTTCCTTTTTGTCATCAACCTGAGAATCATACTTATCGCTCAGAAAACACAACGAAGCTTTTATCTCTGCGAGGTCATTCTTCATTTGCAAGAGGTTTCCTACCGCAGATGCATCTCTGGGATTCAGCTCCGTTTTTCTTTCAGCATCCGGCGTTGCACCGCTAGACAAGCGATGTCCCTTCCTGCAGTCGATACATCTCCAAGAATCCTTCTTATAAGTTGACTTCCCTGTCCAAGTAGACTCACTAAGTCCAGAGCGTTCACATTGTAAGGAATGATTACATCCTTTACATAACACATTCACACCATCAGCGGGGAGTTTCTGTGAACAATTACTTCACTTCACTTCACTAGTAAGACACTCGTTAAGTTGGCGATCACAATGTAAACAAACCGGTTATTTGTGTTCTTTGACCAAAATTTGACTAATTACTCGTAGATAACATTCAGTCTCATAGTATATACACTCACAATTTAATAGGAATAGAAATTAAAAAACGATAAGCAGCTAAAATGCGATAAAACTTAGATTAAATTAGACAGAGTATCACAGGGTGACCATACGCTTCATTTCATTTTTCATTGCTCCTTGATAACTATACTGCTGGTGAAATACATTATTTTAACCCACTTTTAAAACTTTTGTCACGGTAGAGCGAAATACAATGTAATATACAAATAATATAGATAAATTTAAAAATGAAAAGCATTTGATGTTATTAAAATGTATCGAACCACTCATTTAAATTAAGTACTCATTATCAAATAAGATCGTTTTACTTAGCAGAATTGTCCCAAATTTTTATTAATGTACAACATGATCTTCAAATAACAAACAGTGACATTAGAAAAATCTGAGAATTGGTACAACATTACCTCATAAGTCATAAATCACAATTTCAGATACATAAGCATACATAAATTAGAGATCAACAGTAGAATTCAGTAAAATTAATGAAGCCAAAGATTTAGCCATAACTTCATAAATCCCAAACTGAGGCACCGTTAGAGCTAGCGTTGACAATGGTAACCAAAGAAGTTTTAGAAAATATTATAGGAACGATAATCTTACGTTTCCTAGCTCATTTTACATATCGATGTCGCCAGTGATACATTATGGTAATGATTACTGTATAAAAGTGCGCATCATATGTCAGCCTCGCATTAATTACTGCTTCTACAATTCTAATAGTACCACTCGTACTCACATACATTTGCAGTTATTGCAACAGGTAGTTCTTGAAGTTTTCTAAAGGAATGATAGGAACGACTTTTAGATCCTACTAGATAAGCATATTTCCATAGGCCACCCAGGAGGCAATGCTTTGGCCTTCGTTGCTCATTGTTTTACATGGCGAGCTCGCTGGGTTACACCAGCCCTACACCATGCTAACGCATACTAAAATAAAAAGCGCCCGAAGCGTAAGGCACGTAATTTCAATGGCAATATAAATGCCGTAATCGATGATACAATATCTACAGTGCTCGCATCTAAATAAATCAATTGCTGTCTATACTGGAATATCATACAATAATCCATTCAATCAACCACCACCATGCTCATACACCCACCACCATGCAAATACACCCACCACCAATACATTCGCCCCGGGGCATCCATACACACCATTCACACAAAATACACATTCCTAAGCCCTACTCGCCTAAGACTAATATTCCCAACTCAAATACCGCCACGGTTCCCTATTCTACTAAGATACCAGCGCCTACTCTACTAAGCTCGAAAATCCTACTCTACTAAAGCTTGTAGCTTCTACGCACTACTGCCACACGCTTATCACAGGCACACGCATCACACCGGCACACGCATAACATCGGCACACGTATAAAGCTGGCACACGCATATCACCGGCACACGCATAACACCGACACACGCATATCACCGGCACACGCATAAAACCGACACACGCATACCACTGGCACACGAATATCGCAGGCACACGAACAACTCTGGCACATGCACAACACCGGCACACGCATAACACGCACACGCATAACACAGGCACACGAATAACGCGCACACGCATAACAAGGGCACACGGATAACACTGGCTCACGCATCTCAGTTTTTCTACTCTCTTTAATTTGGCAGCTTCTAATCTCCTAGTTTTGCAGCTCCTCTCCTAACCTGTTAGCTCCTAATCTCCTCCTAATTTGGCAGCTTCTAATCTCCTAATTTGGCAGCTCCTTCTCTCCTGACCTGGCAGAACCTGATCTCCTAATTTGGCAGCTCCTCTCCTGACCTGGCAGCTCCTAACCTCATAATTTCTTCAGTTCCCGTAGCCGTGTTGATCCTGCCTGGGAGAAAGGACCTGAGAAAAGAAAACTAAGCTTAATACAAATACATCATCTATACATACTTACTCGAGCATTGAGGACGTCGCCTTCATTCTTCCTTCTTCGTGATTTCTCGAAAGAAATGCACATCGAATTCCAGCAGCACCTGTCGTAGCTATTCGTTTAGGGGAAAAAGAAATTAGCGATTCAAATCCGAATTCGACGTAGCATTTTTATAAAAATAAAAGATATCCAAAAATGTGTTCATTGCATAATATATATCGATCGTGTGTGAATAGCCATCGAGGGGGTTAGTAGGGGGGATTTCAGATTTTGTGTGCACACAGGGAGGGGCCCCCGGGGGAAGGGGGAATGTGGGGGGGGGGGGGGGGGGAGAAGGGGGCGACCCGCAAGGCATGGCCGTGCAAAGTAGGACGAAAGTCACTGTAAAATAGAACTAAAGTAGTGTACGCAACCATAAATACGCTTGGAATATTCTGCACCACGATTCGCTGTTATCAATACGCTGCGAATAAGACGCAAAAAATATAGAAAATGTACACATGTATATGTAATAGTATAGGTGAAATATTGATAGCGGTGAAAATATAAGCAAAACAAAGAAAACCAATAAGAAATAAATACTTATACATATATATAACCTAATTGCCGTGTAAATGTGACCTAAGTGTAGGAGAAAAACATATATAGTAAATCGAAATAAGCACGAAATCGAATAAGGTTAAGGATACTTTGCATGTAGTGGACGAACTAAGATGTTTACTGGTTCAGCTGTGAACACCAACTAACAGGCGCATTTCCCGCCCACAGAGGATGTAACCTACAACTATGATCATTTGTTTATTGTAAAACTGACATTTCATTTTTTTTTATTATGAAACACGTTTGATAACTTTTAAAAATATTTTATAATATTAACTCGGTCATCTTTCTCATTTAAAAATAATGTATTAATAATAAGTATTTAAAAAAATGATAAAGTGACATCTATTTGACTTTGAAAAACGATCGATATTGACACCGGATGTTGTACGACTATGAAAATTATACAAGTAAAATCAAAAATACTTGCGCATCAAAAAAGTATTATATGGCACCTACCTTATTAGTGCACATAAGGAGAGCCATCTATAAGTTATAACGAACCACCAACAAGATGTTCAAATATAACATCATCCTCCTTTTCGCTTAATTTCAAAATATGTTTTAATTTAATTTTTCTCCTCAATAATGCAAATTATTAAATAAACATTTAATTCTCCTTGTGCCGGAATTTTTAAGGTATTTTACATATTCTAAAAGAAAACTGTATTACTTTACTCTTATTTTTACGATGACAATCAATATTTGAATTAACTTGAAACTCAAACCATTCCACCTAATGGAAAATTATATTTTAAGAGGAACACTTGACTTGATATATAAAAGGATTACTTTAGTATAATTTTAATGTTTCCAACCAACGTTTGAAATAAAATTAAACTCAAATGAATCAATTTTATGGAAAAGTATATTTAATGAGTGATACCTTACTATTTAGCGAAAAATCGTTATTATATTTCTGGTTTAGACATAATCTCATACTGTTATTTACAGGTGTATTTTTCTTATGTGTATTTATGCGTCTTATATCTTACCCTGGAATATGTTTTTGGGTAATTTTCACAGACATTCGTGGTTTACCTTCTCGTCTGTAGGTTTTTACGAAACGTGAAAATGATACTTACATTAAATCCCTCGTCGTCCGGAGGTAGGTTGATGATTTCATTTTTTGCAAACGCCCCGTCATCCGGCATTGTAATTAAAACCTAACGAAAAATCTGATAACTTAGCACATACACCTATCCACCTACTACTCACGCGGTATTTGCGTTCCCAACAGTGTTCGCGTAACTCTGAACTTTTCCCGATAGCAATATAGCGTTATAAAACGGAGATAGCTTGCCTTAAAATATGCCTAAATGCAGTTTTCTCTATGAAATTTCTAATTATCATTGGTTTATTACGAAATAAATGCATTTAGCAAGGAAATGAATGACGATTTTATTGTTATCGATATATGAGGCATTTTAATAAATGTTGTTAACATTAAAAGAAATTATATAATGGCCGTGTTTGCCGGCTGAAGTTGACGGTTGGGAATATTCATTATTTGATACCTTACAAGGAACTCTCAGATTTGATTCATCTTCTACCAGTGGAATGTTTAGGTCAATAAAATTACCATGTCGGAAATAGGGGCCAACGCCTTTTAGTTTAAGAGAAATAATTAATTAAAAAGTATAAAAATGAGCCAATCTAAATAAATACTAGTAACTTCGTTCTTGCGTTCATAAGCAACCGTAGCCTAGGGGATAACGAGTAGTACTTTCGATGCGTGGTCGCGGGGTTCCAGACCGGTGTTGTTCAACTTTTTTCTCGTACAAGACTTCATTTTACGTGTTAGTCTTCCTGTACTTTTTCGATAAATAATTATTCACCGCAATTTTTATTTTTTTTATTTGGACAACTTACATAAAACTGAAGTCACAAAACATTGACGGGAGAAGAAAAAAAATTCGCCGATGTCGAGGACCGAACCCGCGATACAATTTCCGCAGCCCGACACTCAATCAATAGTCTACCGCCACCTGTTGTCAGGATGTCGCTTGTCTTGGTATTAGAGGACAAGCCACTTGTTTTCAATTTTCAATTGCAAATATCTGGAAAACGCGGGCTCGTTAGACGCCTTTCCCAAAATACCTGTCTAATTATTTTTCGTTTTCTTTCATCCTGTGAAGTTTGGTCGTGATCCGCCACTTACACTTGGGTGCCTTCCCTTCTAAGCCATTGTTAACAATCTCTGTAAATTCCGGTAAGGCTTCTTTTGTACCTTTATTTTTTGAAAGCCAAATTGCCTATCAGACAGTAAGTTATTCCTTACTAAGTACTCAAATATGTATTCTGTCACATATTTCTCCATAACTTTTTTAATGCCAGATAAGACTGATATACGAGACGCCAACTAGCGGTGGATTTTGGAAGTAGAGCTCCGAGGATAGTGAGTTGATGTTGACGGTTCGTACGCATCTATCGGTTTAGTTTGTAATTTTCGGAAGCTAGCTTCTCTATTCATTTTTATGTTATCTTTAGTATCTTAATTAATAGTTTTAGGGATTTTTAAATTCTTTTTTGAGTAGTTAAAGTTAGTTTTTTCGTTTCGGTTTATCACGTTAGAGATAGGTTGTAGCGTATTAATTTCTTGCTTAAGGTAGTTTGTTGGCTTAGGTTAGATTCTTTGTGGAAGCTAGCGTCTCTATTTAGTTAATCTTTAATTTCGTAATTGATGGGTTTAGGGATTTAGATTTCGTTTTTGAGTAGTTAAAGTTTGTTTTCCTTTCGGTTTAGCACTATGGAGGTAGGGTAGGTTTAGTAAATTTGTCATTGCTAGTAGTATTCTTTATTTCTTTAATCACTGCATTTTGTGTCGTTCGTTAGCGTTTATTTGTTATTGTTTGAATATTGCATTTGTTGTTGTTCGTTGAAATTAATTTCTAAAAATATCTGTTATAGGAAGTCACTATATGAAATCGTAGTTGAAATAGGGTGAAAAAGAACTTGCCAAACATTCCACATATTTTTCATTCAGATAAAATATATATATATAATTTAAAAAACCGATGAAAGGTTCTTCCTTGTTAAATTTAATGTTTTTAAGCACTTTATGCTTGACTGTTTTTTTCTATAAATTAAGATGTTAAGAAAATCCTTCACTCACTGTAACAAATACTTATGATTTCTGCAATTACCTTATAAGTATATAGACAGGATAATTAACGTTGAGGAAAAGAATCAAATGCCCATTAATAATAACAAAGAATTTTATACATACTGAATCTTGTTCATATTTAAAGAGAGGGACTTTTGGTACAGGAAACTTCAAGAATGAGGAAGTCCAATAGTTTAGTATAAATGTATACATAAATCTGTCTAGTATGACATACTGCATGAATTTTAATTCCCCTCAGATTTACATAAAATTAAAAGAATGATATTGAACAATTTTATTCTAAAATGTTTTGCTATTATTCATTACTTCAAAAAGAATTTTATAAATCTTTGTTATAATTGCAATGCACCAAAAACATATTACAATGAGAAAAGGGAATAGAGATATCAGGAAGAATCAATGAATAGAAAATAAAGATGTAATTCAACTTCAATGAGATCATTCCTTTCAGGTACTCATAACATTTCAGAAAATGATTTAATCTAGCCATTTCAATCCCAATAATGAGCAACTTATTAGTTTAATTTTACTAATTATAATAGCAGATATTTTTGCCATTCATTAACTTTATATTTTTACTGAAAGAATGTTTGAAATGGTCTGAACTAACAGTTGAGGAGCAAATACAACTCACTTTATAACTAGCAGAAATACCTAGCATTTCTCGGATTTAAGGTTAAGAGCAAATAATAATTGCAATCTTAAAAATGTTTTTCTTCAAAGGTACTCAAAATTCATAATAAAAATAAATAATTACCAATATACAAAGATTTAATGAGCCTTCATTACACCAATGGGAACAATAATGACAAAAACAAAACTATTACACAACTTGCCGTTCCTCCCAAATACCTCAGTATCTCCTCAAACACTAGATAGACTTTCTCGCCCATCTTTTTGGACTAAATGCGAACGTTTCCTCTCCAACGGTCACTTTCTATCCACTGCTACAATACAGCAAAAACTGCAGTATCCTCGTTACGTCGGCCATCTTGATAAATGACGTCAGCGACAACAGCGCCGCCATCGGTTATTTCAGTTTCCTATAGGCCTATAGTTATTGAAATCAGTTTTCACTCCACCTTTAAATATACGTCTTATTAGAGACACTTTCAAGCCATCGGGTACTATTCCTAAGTTAAGGCTGTTATTTATAAGTTTAGTCAGCACCAAAATATTAAAATTACTATTCTTAAATCAGCTATCCTTATTTTATCAGCTCCAGGGCCTTTATTAGGTAATTTACTCAGAATAAGTCTTATTGTATCATCTGTTGCTTCAGGAATATAAATACTTTTAGGGAAACTTAAAATGGCAAAATCATTTATTTTGTGGGAGCAGTTAACTTTAAGGTTATTATAGCTTTTGTAAAATGTGACAAGAATAAATGAAGCAGCTCCTTCTTACTGTAGGTGTTTTTAAATTGCTGCACCACATCAAAAAGTTTATTTGTTCCAGTTAAAGCCTTAATTTCATTCCATATTTTCCTTTTATCATGCATAATATTTTCAAATTTATTAGAGTAAAATGTAAATTTAGCTCTTTTGATTTCCCAACCAACTTTGTTTCGATAAGACTTATAATCCAGTTTGTAATCCAGGTTCCATGGACATCTTTTCCATTTTCTGAAAATATGTCCCTAGTTTTTATCAATAGCAAAATGTTATTAGTCATCCAGCATTTCCGCAATACTTTAGATTTACAAACTTTCATTTCTGACACCTTTTCATAGACCATTTGAAATTGATTAACCAGTAAATCATACTGTGTGGTTGGGTCCCCTTTATCATGTAAAGTTTTAAAATTTATTTCTGAGATAAATCTGTCAACTTTCTTTTGATTTAAGCATTTCATTAAGTTGCTCCTGTTACTGCAAACCTCATCCTTTATATTAGTGGATCTATTACTAAAACATGTACCTATAATATAATGGTCTGCAATTTTAGACGTTATAGTAAAACTTTTTAGATTAAAAACAGATCCTCTAAGTGAAATGTGATCTCTGCAGGACCTAACTAAACTATCATATACCCCTTCCTCCCTGGTATATCCCTTAATCAGATTTGAAAAGCCTAAGGCAGAGATGGTATCTTTGTAGTCTGATGTATGGGTATTATGTTTACTTTTCATGTCAATGTTAATATCACCCAGAATAACAGCTATATCATTATTATCCTTATGCATAAATGTTGATAATTCAAGAATGAATTCCATTGTATTCAAGTGAGGGGGCCTGTATATTCCCATCAATAACATGTTACTTCCACTTACATTCAAGGTACCAACTACAGATTCAAAATGCACTGTCTTTAAAATTGTTAATCTGAAATTAAAATTGTTGTTTACAAACATAACCACTCCACCTCCTCTCCGCTGCTCTCTCAAGGAGGAGTAAGTATTAAAACCTTTGAAACTGTATAACTGAATCTCATCCCGAGTGATATTCACCTCAGTCAATACAACAACAGCAACATTGTTGTTTTTATTAATAGATTCATGGATAATTAAAAATTCATCTCAATATTTACGGATTGATCTTACATTAACATGGTAATAAATTAGATCTAAACAGTCATGAGTCTTCAAACCATCAGCTGAGTCTAGTTTAACATAGTCAAAGAGGTGAAGTTCAATTTCTGGCATGAGTTCCATATTAAGCAGTTAATTTAAAAATCAAATTTAACAGATGTGCATTAGTGACTAATGCAAATTATTATCGCATTCTATTAGTTTAGTGGGAGAGCCTTCATTTTTCTTTATGAAAATTCTCCCATTTCTTACCCATACAAATTTATATTCATGTTCATGTCCAAATTGCTTAGCTTTCCTAAGCAGTTGACTGTAATAACTCTTTAGACATCATTAATAAGCATTTTCCTATTTCCATTTACTCTAATAACATATTTATTATTTAATAATCGTTTATTTTGTATCCATTTATCACATTGAAACTTGTCTATGAACTTTATTATAAGTTTTTGCTTAGTGGGGTCACCCTTTTTTTTTATTACATAGGCATGAATGACATTATCACTCCTATTCTCTATTTGGAGGGATGAGCTGAGTTTCTCTACAAACTCCTTTATTGCAAAGGAGGCACATCGCTATCGCTAAAACCCACTACTTCCAACTGATTCTGAAGCTCATTTTGTCCAAGACGATTTACTTTTCTATACAGAAATTCAGTTTGCTCTTTACTTTCTTTAAGTTCAGATTTCAAATCTTTAATAGTTTCCATCAGTTCTCTAATTAATTCATTCTTTTCCTTTTTGTCATCAACCTGAGAATCATACTTATCGCTCAGAAAACACAACGAAGCTTTTATCTCTGCGAGGTCATTCTTCATTTGCAAGAGGTTTCCTACCGCAGATGCATCTCTGGGATTCAGCTCCGTTTTTCTTTCAGCATCCGGCGTTGCACCGCTAGACAAGCGATGTCCCTTCCTGCAGTCGATACATCTCCAAGAATCCTTCTTATAAGTTGACTTCCCTGTCCAAGTAGACTCACTAAGTCCAGAGCGTTCACATTGTAAGGAATGATTACATCCCTTACATAACACATTCACACCATCAGCGGGGAGTTTCTGTGAACAATTACTTCACTTCACTTCACTAGTAAGACACTCGTTAAGTTGGCGATCACAATGTAAACAAACCGGTTATTTGTGTTCTTTGACCAAAATTTGACTAATTACTCGTAGATAACATTCAGTCTCATAGTATATACACTCACAATTTAATAGGAATAGAAATTAAAAAACGATAAGCAGCTAAAATGCGATAAAACTTAGATTAAATTAGACAGAGTATCACAGGGTGACCATACGCTTCATTTCATTTTTCATTGCTCCTTGATAACTATACTGCTGGTGAAATACATTATTTTAACCCACTTTTAAAACTTTTGTCACGGTAGAGCGAAATACAATGTAATATACAAATAATATAGATAAATTTAAAAATGAAAAGCATTTGATGTTATTAAAATGTATCGAACCACTCATTTAAATTAAGTACTCATTATCAAATAAGATCGTTTTACTTAGCAGAATTGTCCCAAATTTTTATTAATGTTCTTCATGATAACAAACAGTGACATTAGAAAAATCTGAGAATTGGTACAACATTACCTCATAAGTCATAAATCACAATTTCAGATACATAAGCATACATAAATTAGAGATCAACAGTAGAATTCAGTAAAATTAATGAAGCCAAAGATTTAGCCATAACTTCATAAATCCCAAACTGAGGCACCGTTAGAGCTAGCGTTGACAATGGTAACCAAAGAAGTTTTAGAAAATATTATAGGAACGATAATCTTACGTTTCCTAGCTCATTTTACATATCGATGTCGCCAGTGATACATTATGGTAATGATTACTGTATAAAAGTGCGCATCATATGTCAGCCTCGCATTAATTACTGCTTCTACAATTCTAATAGTACCACTCGTACTCACATACATTTGCAGTTATTGCAACAGGTAGTTCTTGAAGTTTTCTAAAGGAATGATAGGAACGACTTTTAGATCCTACTAGATAAGCATATTTCCATAGGCCACCCAGGAGGCAATGCTTTGGCCTTCGTTGCTCATTGTTTTACATGGCGAGCTCGCTGGGTTACACCAGCCCTACACCATGCTAACGCATACTAAAATAAAAAGCGCCCGAAGCGTAAGGCACGTAATTTCAATGGCAATATAAATGCCGTAATCGATGATACAATATCTACAGTGCTCGCATCTAAATAAATCAATTGCTGTCTATACTGGAATATCATACAATAATCCATTCAATCAACCACCACCATGCTCATACACCCACCACCATGCAAATACACCCACCACCAATACATTCGCCCCGGGGCATCCATACACACCATTCACACAAAATACACATTCCTAAGCCCTACTCGCCTAAGACTAATATTCCCAACTCAAATACCGCCACGGTTCCCTATTCTACTAAGATACCAGCGCCTACTCTACTAAGCTCGAAAATCCTACTCTACTAAAGCTTGTAGCTTCTACGCACTACTGCCACACGCTTATCACAGGCACACGCATCACACCGGCACACGCATAACATCGGCACACGTATAAAGCTGGCACACGCATATCACCGGCACACGCATAACACCGACACACGCATATCACCGGCACACGCATAAAACCGACACACGCATACCACTGGCACACGAATATCGCAGGCACACGAACAACTCTGGCACATGCACAACACCGGCACACGCATAACACGCACACGCATAACACAGGCACACGAATAACGCGCACACGCATAACAAGGGCACACGGATAACACTGGCTCACGCATCTCAGTTTTTCTACTCTCTTTAATTTGGCAGCTTCTAATCTCCTAGTTTTGCAGCTCCTCTCCTAACCTGTTAGCTCCTAATCTCCTCCTAATTTGGCAGCTTCTAATCTCCTAATTTGGCAGCTCCTTCTCTCCTGACCTGGCAGAACCTGATCTCCTAATTTGGCAGCTCCTCTCCTGACCTGGCAGCTCCTAACCTCATAATTTCTTCAGTTCCCGTAGCCGTGTTGATCCTGCCTGGGAGAAAGGACCTGAGAAAAGAAAACTAAGCTTAATACAAATACATCATCTATACATACTTACTCGAGCATTGAGGACGTCGCCTTCATTCTTCCTTCTTCGTGATTTCTCGAAAGAAATGCACATCGAATTCCAGCAGCACCTGTCGTAGCTATTCGTTTAGGGGAAAAAGAAATTAGCGATTCAAATCCGAATTCGACGTAGCATTTTTATAAAAATAAAAGATATCCAAAAATGTGTTCATTGCATAATATATATCGATCGTGTGTGAATAGCCATCGAGGGGGTTAGTAGGGGGGATTTCAGATTTTGTGTGCACACAGGGAGGGGCCCCCGGGGGAAGGGGGAATGTGGGGGGGGGGGGGGGGGGGAGAAGGGGGCGACCCGCAAGGCATGGCCGTGCAAAGTAGGACGAAAGTCACTGTAAAATAGAACTAAAGTAGTGTACGCAACCATAAATACGCTTGGAATATTCTGCACCACGATTCGCTGTTATCAATACGCTGCGAATAAGACGCAAAAAATATAGAAAATGTACACATGTATATGTAATACTATAGGTAAAATATTGATAGCGGTGAAAATATAAGCAAAACAAAGAAAACCAATAAGAAATAAATACTTATACATATATATAACCTAATTGCCGTGTAAATGTGACCTAAGTGTAGGAGAAAAACATATATAGTAAATCGAAATAAGCACGAAATCGAATAAGGTTAAGGATACTTTGCATGTAGTGGACGAACTAAGATGTTGACTGGTTCAGCTGTGAACACCAACTAACAGGCGCATTTCCCGCCCACAGAGGATGTAACCTACAACTATGATCATTTGTTTATTGTAAAACTGACATTTCATTTTTTTTTATTATGAAACACGTTTGATAACTTTTAAAAATATTTTATAATATTAACTCGGTCATCTTTCTCATTTAAAAATAATGTATTAATAATAAGTATTTAAAAAAATGATAAAGTGACATCTATTTGACTTTGAAAAACGATCGATATTGACACCGGATGTTGTACGACTATGAAAATTATACAAGTAAAATCAAAAATACTTGCGCATCAAAAAAGTATTATATGGCACCTACCTTATTAGTGCACATAAGGAGAGCCATCTATAAGTTATAACGAACCACCAACAAGATGTTCAAATATAACATCATCCTCCTTTTCGCTTAATTTCAAAATATGTTTTAATTTAATTTTTCTCCTCAATAATGCAAATTATTAAATAAACATTTAATTCTCCTTGTGCCGGAATTTTTAAGGTATTTTACATATTCTAAAAGAAAACTGTATTACTTTACTCTTATTTTTACGATGACAATCAATATTTGAATTAACTTGAAACTCAAACCATTCCACCTAATGGAAAATTATATTTTAAGAGGAACACTTGACTTGATATATAAAAGGATTACTTTAGTATAATTTTAATGTTTCCAACCAACGTTTGAAATAAAATTAAACTCAAATGAATCAATTTTATGGAAAAGTATATTTAATGAGTGATACCTTACTATTTAGCGAAAAATCGTTATTATATTTCTGGTTTAGACATAATCTCATACTGTTATTTACAGGTGTATTTTTCTTATGTGTATTTATGCGTCTTATATCTTACCCTGGAATATGTTTTTGGGTAATTTTCACAGACATTCGTGGTTTACCTTCTCGTCTGTAGGTTTTTACGAAACGTGAAAATGATACTTACATTAAATCCCTCGTCGTCCGGAGGTAGGTTGATGATTTCATTTTTTGCAAACGCCCCGTCATCCGGCATTGTAATTAAAACCTAACGAAAAATCTGATAACTTAGCACATACACCTATCCACCTACTACTCACGCGGTATTTGCGTTCCCAACAGTGTTCGCGTAACTCTGAACTTTTCCCGATAGCAATATAGCGTTATAAAACGGAGATAGCTTGCCTTAAAATATGCCTAAATGCAGTTTTCTCTATGAAATTTCTAATTATCATTGGTTTATTACGAAATAAATGCATTTAGCAAGGAAATGAATGACGATTTTATTGTTATCGATATATGAGGCATTTTAATAAATGTTGTTAACATTAAAAGAAATTATATAATGGCCGTGTTTGCCGGCTGAAGTTGACGGTTGGGAATATTCATTATTTGATACCTTACAAGGAACTCTCAGATTTGATTCATCTTCTACCAGTGGAATGTTTAGGTCAATAAAATTACCATGTCGGAAATAGGGGCCAACGCCTTTTAGTTTAAGAGAAATAATTAATTAAAAAGTATAAAAATGAGCCAATCTAAATAAATACTAGTAACTTCGTTCTTGCGTTCATAAGCAACCGTAGCCTAGGGGATAACGAGTAGTACTTTCGATGCGTGGTCGCGGGGTTCCAGACCGGTGTTGTTCAACTTTTTTCTCGTACAAGACTTCATTTTACGTGTTAGTCTTCCTGTACTTTTTCGATAAATAATTATTCACCGCAATTTTTATTTTTTTTATTTGGACAACTTACATAAAACTGAAGTCACAAAACATTGACGGGAGAAGAAAAAAAATTCGCCGATGTCGAGGACCGAACCCGCGATACAATTTCCGCAGCCCGACACTCAATCAATAGTCTACCGCCACCTGTTGTCAGGATGTCGCTTGTCTTGGTATTAGAGGACAAGCCACTTGTTTTCAATTTTCAATTGCAAATATCTGGAAAACGCGGGCTCGTTAGACGCCTTTCCCAAAATACCTGTCTAATTATTTTTCGTTTTCTTTCATCCTGTGAAGTTTGGTCGTGATCCGCCACTTACACTTGGGTGCCTTCCCTTCTAAGCCATTGTTAACAATCTCTGTAAATTCCGGTAAGGCTTCTTTTGTACCTTTATTTTTTGAAAGCCAAATTGCCTATCAGACAGTAAGTTATTCCTTACTAAGTACTCAAATATGTATTCTGTCACATATTTCTCCATAACTTTTTTAATGCCAGATAAGACTGATATACGAGACGCCAACTAGCGGTGGATTTTGGAAGTAGAGCTCCGAGGATAGTGAGTTGATGTTGACGGTTCGTACGCATCTATCGGTTTAGTTTGTAATTTTCGGAAGCTAGCTTCTCTATTCATTTTTATGTTATCTTTAGTATCTTAATTAATAGTTTTAGGGATTTTTAAATTCTTTTTTGAGTAGTTAAAGTTAGTTTTTTCGTTTCGGTTTATCACGTTAGAGATAGGTTGTAGCGTATTAATTTCTTGCTTAAGGTAGTTTGTTGGCTTAGGTTAGATTCTTTGTGGAAGCTAGCGTCTCTATTTAGTTAATCTTTAATTTCGTAATTGATGGGTTTAGGGATTTAGATTTCGTTTTTGAGTAGTTAAAGTTTGTTTTCCTTTCGGTTTAGCACTATGGAGGTAGGGTAGGTTTAGTAAATTTGTCATTGCTAGTAGTATTCTTTATTTCTTTAATCACTGCATTTTGTGTCGTTCGTTAGCGTTTATTTGTTATTGTTTGAATATTGCATTTGTTGTTGTTCGTTGAAATTAATTTCTAAAAATATCTGTTATAGGAAGTCACTATATGAAATCGTAGTTGAAATAGGGTGAAAAAGAACTTGCCAAACATTCCACATATTTTTCATTCAGATAAAATATATATATATAATTTAAAAAACCGATGAAAGGTTCTTCCTTGTTAAATTTAATGTTTTTAAGCACTTTATGCTTGACTGTTTTTTTCTATAAATTAAGATGTTAAGAAAATCCTTCACTCACTGTAACAAATACTTATGATTTCTGCAATTACCTTATAAGTATATAGACAGGATAATTAACGTTGAGGAAAAGAATCAAATGCCCATTAATAATAACAAAGAATTTTATACATACTGAATCTTGTTCATATTTAAAGAGAGGGACTTTTGGTACAGGAAACTTCAAGAATGAGGAAGTCCAATAGTTTAGTATAAATGTATACATAAATCTGTCTAGTATGACATACTGCATGAATTTTAATTCCCCTCAGATTTACATAAAATTAAAAGAATGATATTGAACAATTTTATTCTAAAATGTTTTGCTATTATTCATTACTTCAAAAAGAATTTTATAAATCTTTGTTATAATTGCAATGCACCAAAAACATATTACAATGAGAAAAGGGAATAGAGATATCAGGAAGAATCAATGAATAGAAAATAAAGATGTAATTCAACTTCAATGAGATCATTCCTTTCAGGTACTCATAACATTTCAGAAAATGATTTAATCTAGCCATTTCAATCCCAATAATGAGCAACTTATTAGTTTAATTTTACTAATTATAATAGCAGATATTTTTGCCATTCATTAACTTTATATTTTTACTGAAAGAATGTTTGAAATGGTCTGAACTAACAGTTGAGGAGCAAATACAACTCACTTTATAACTAGCAGAAATACCTAGCATTTCTCGGATTTAAGGTTAAGAGCAAATAATAATTGCAATCTTAAAAATGTTTTTCTTCAAAGGTACTCAAAATTCATAATAAAAATAAATAATTACCAATATACAAAGATTTAATGAGCCTTCATTACACCAATGGGAACAATAATGACAAAAACAAAACTATTACACAACTTGCCGTTCCTCCCAAATACCTCAGTATCTCCTCAAACACTAGATAGACTTTCTCGCCCATCTTTTTGGACTAAATGCGAACGTTTCCTCTCCAACGGTCACTTTCTATCCACTGCTACAATACAGCAAAAACTGCAGTATCCTCGTTACGTCGGCCATCTTGATAAATGACGTCAGCGACAACAGCGCCGCCATCGGTTATTTCAGTTTCCTATAGGCCTATAGTTATTGAAATCAGTTTTCACTCCACCTTTAAATATACGTCTTATTAGAGACACTTTCAAGCCATCGGGTACTATTCCTAAGTTAAGGCTGTTATTTATAAGTTTAGTCAGCACCAAAATATTAAAATTACTATTCTTAAATCAGCTATCCTTATTTTATCAGCTCCAGGGCCTTTATTAGGTAATTTACTCAGAATAAGTCTTATTGTATCATCTGTTGCTTCAGGAATATAAATACTTTTAGGGAAACTTAAAATGGCAAAATCATTTATTTTGTGGGAGCAGTTAACTTTAAGGTTATTATAGCTTTTGTAAAATGTGACAAGAATAAATGAAGCAGCTCCTTCTTACTGTAGGTGTTTTTAAATTGCTGCACCACATCAAAAAGTTTATTTGTTCCAGTTAAAGCCTTAATTTCATTCCATATTTTCCTTTTATCATGCATAATATTTTCAAATTTATTAGAGTAAAATGTAAATTTAGCTCTTTTGATTTCCCAACCAACTTTGTTTCGATAAGACTTATAATCCAGTTTGTAATCCAGGTTCCATGGACATCTTTTCCATTTTCTGAAAATATGTCCCTAGTTTTTATCAATAGCAAAATGTTATTAGTCATCCAGCATTTCCACAATACTTTAGATTTACAAACTTTCATTTCTGACACCTTTTCATAGACCATTTGAAATTGATTAACCAGTAAATCATACTGTGTGGTTGGGTCCCCTTTATCATGTAAAGTTTTAAAATTTATTTCTGAGATAAATCTGTCAACTTTCTTTTGATTTAAGCATTTCATTAAGTTGCTCCTGTTACTGCAAACCTCATCCTTTATATTAGTGGATCTATTACTAAAACATGTACCTATAATATAATGGTCTGCAATTTTAGACGTTATAGTAAAACTTTTTAGATTAAAAACAGATCCTCTAAGTGAAATGTGATCTCTGCAGGACCTAACTAAACTATCATATACCCCTTCCTCCCTGGTATATCCCTTAATCAGATTTGAAAAGCCTAAGGCAGAGATGGTATCTTTGTAGTCTGATGTATGGGTATTATGTTTACTTTTCATGTCAATGTTAATATCACCCAGAATAACAGCTATATCATTATTATCCTTATGCATAAATGTTGATAATTCAAGAATGAATTCCATTGTATTCAAGTGAGGGGGCCTGTATATTCCCATCAATAACATGTTACTTCCACTTACATTCAAGGTACCAACTACAGATTCAAAATGCACTGTCTTTAAAATTGTTAATCTGAAATTAAAATTGTTGTTTACAAACATAACCACTCCACCTCCTCTCCGCTGCTCTCTCAAGGAGGAGTAAGTATTAAAACCTTTGAAACTGTATAACTGAATCTCATCCCGAGTGATATTCACCTCAGTCAATACAACAACAGCAACATTGTTGTTTTTATTAATAGATTCATGGATAATTAAAAATTCATCTCAATATTTACGGATTGATCTTACATTAACATGGTAATAAATTAGATCTAAACAGTCATGAGTCTTCAAACCATCAGCTGAGTCTAGTTTAACATAGTCAAAGAGGTGAAGTTCAATTTCTGGCATGAGTTCCATATTAAGCAGTTAATTTAAAAATCAAATTTAACAGATGTGCATTAGTGACTAATGCAAATTATTATCGCATTCTATTAGTTTAGTGGGAGAGCCTTCATTTTTCTTTATGAAAATTCTCCCATTTCTTACCCATACAAATTTATATTCATGTTCATGTCCAAATTGCTTAGCTTTCCTAAGCAGTTGACTGTAATAACTCTTTAGACATCATTAATAAGCATTTTCCTATTTCCATTTACTCTAATAACATATTTATTATTTAATAATCGTTTATTTTGTATCCATTTATCACATTGAAACTTGTCTATGAACTTTATTATAAGTTTTTGCTTAGTGGGGTCACCCTTTTTTTTTATTACATAGGCATGAATGACATTATCACTCCTATTCTCTATTTGGAGGGATGAGCTGAGTTTCTCTACAAACTCCTTTATTGCAAAGGAGGCACATCGCTATCGCTAAAACCCACTACTTCCAACTGATTCTGAAGCTCATTTTGTCCAAGACGATTTACTTTTCTATACAGAAATTCAGTTTGCTCTTTACTTTCTTTAAGTTCAGATTTCAAATCTTTAATAGTTTCCATCAGTTCTCTAATTAATTCATTCTTTTCCTTTTTGTCATCAACCTGAGAATCATACTTATCGCTCAGAAAACACAACGAAGCTTTTATCTCTGCGAGGTCATTCTTCATTTGCAAGAGGTTTCCTACCGCAGATGCATCTCTGGGATTCAGCTCCGTTTTTCTTTCAGCATCCGGCGTTGCACCGCTAGACAAGCGATGTCCCTTCCTGCAGTCGATACATCTCCAAGAATCCTTCTTATAAGTTGACTTCCCTGTCCAAGTAGACTCACTAAGTCCAGAGCGTTCACATTGTAAGGAATGATTACATCCCTTACATAACACATTCACACCATCAGCGGGGAGTTTCTGTGAACAATTACTTCACTTCACTTCACTAGTAAGACACTCGTTAAGTTGGCGATCACAATGTAAACAAACCGGTTATTTGTGTTCTTTGACCAAAATTTGACTAATTACTCGTAGATAACATTCAGTCTCATAGTATATACACTCACAATTTAATAGGAATAGAAATTAAAAAACGATAAGCAGCTAAAATGCGATAAAACTTAGATTAAATTAGACAGAGTATCACAGGGTGACCATACGCTTCATTTCATTTTTCATTGCTCCTTGATAACTATACTGCTGGTGAAATACATTATTTTAACCCACTTTTAAAACTTTTGTCACGGTAGAGCGAAATACAATGTAATATACAAATAATATAGATAAATTTAAAAATGAAAAGCATTTGATGTTATTAAAATGTATCGAACCACTCATTTAAATTAAGTACTCATTATCAAATAAGATCGTTTTACTTAGCAGAATTGTCCCAAATTTTTATTAATGTTCTTCATGATAACAAACAGTGACATTAGAAAAATCTGAGAATTGGTACAACATTACCTCATAAGTCATAAATCACAATTTCAGATACATAAGCATACATAAATTAGAGATCAACAGTAGAATTCAGTAAAATTAATGAAGCCAAAGATTTAGCCATAACTTCATAAATCCCAAACTGAGGCACCGTTAGAGCTAGCGTTGACAATGGTAACCAAAGAAGTTTTAGAAAATATTATAGGAACGATAATCTTACGTTTCCTAGCTCATTTTACATATCGATGTCGCCAGTGATACATTATGGTAATGATTACTGTATAAAAGTGCGCATCATATGTCAGCCTCGCATTAATTACTGCTTCTACAATTCTAATAGTACCACTCGTACTCACATACATTTGCAGTTATTGCAACAGGTAGTTCTTGAAGTTTTCTAAAGGAATGATAGGAACGACTTTTAGATCCTACTAGATAAGCATATTTCCATAGGCCACCCAGGAGGCAATGCTTTGGCCTTCGTTGCTCATTGTTTTACATGGCGAGCTCGCTGGGTTACACCAGCCCTACACCATGCTAACGCATACTAAAATAAAAAGCGCCCGAAGCGTAAGGCACGTAATTTCAATGGCAATATAAATGCCGTAATCGATGATACAATATCTACAGTGCTCGCATCTAAATAAATCAATTGCTGTCTATACTGGAATATCATACAATAATCCATTCAATCAACCACCACCATGCTCATACACCCACCACCATGCAAATACACCCACCACCAATACATTCGCCCCGGGGCATCCATACACACCATTCACACAAAATACACATTCCTAAGCCCTACTCGCCTAAGACTAATATTCCCAACTCAAATACCGCCACGGTTCCCTATTCTACTAAGATACCAGCGCCTACTCTACTAAGCTCGAAAATCCTACTCTACTAAAGCTTGTAGCTTCTACGCACTACTGCCACACGCTTATCACAGGCACACGCATCACACCGGCACACGCATAACATCGGCACACGTATAAAGCTGGCACACGCATATCACCGGCACACGCATAACACCGACACACGCATATCACCGGCACACGCATAAAACCGACACACGCATACCACTGGCACACGAATATCGCAGGCACACGAACAACTCTGGCACATGCACAACACCGGCACACGCATAACACGCACACGCATAACACAGGCACACGAATAACGCGCACACGCATAACAAGGGCACACGGATAACACTGGCTCACGCATCTCAGTTTTTCTACTCTCTTTAATTTGGCAGCTTCTAATCTCCTAGTTTTGCAGCTCCTCTCCTAACCTGTTAGCTCCTAATCTCCTCCTAATTTGGCAGCTTCTAATCTCCTAATTTGGCAGCTCCTTCTCTCCTGACCTGGCAGAACCTGATCTCCTAATTTGGCAGCTCCTCTCCTGACCTGGCAGCTCCTAACCTCATAATTTCTTCAGTTCCCGTAGCCGTGTTGATCCTGCCTGGGAGAAAGGACCTGAGAAAAGAAAACTAAGCTTAATACAAATACATCATCTATACATACTTACTCGAGCATTGAGGACGTCGCCTTCATTCTTCCTTCTTCGTGATTTCTCGAAAGAAATGCACATCGAATTCCAGCAGCACCTGTCGTAGCTATTCGTTTAGGGGAAAAAGAAATTAGCGATTCAAATCCGAATTCGACGTAGCATTTTTATAAAAATAAAAGATATCCAAAAATGTGTTCATTGCATAATATATATCGATCGTGTGTGAATAGCCATCGAGGGGGTTAGTAGGGGGGATTTCAGATTTTGTGTGCACACAGGGAGGGGCCCCCGGGGGAAGGGGGAATGTGGGGGGGGGGGGGGGGGGGGAGAAGGGGGCGACCCGCAAGGCATGGCCGTGCAAAGTAGGACGAAAGTCACTGTAAAATAGAACTAAAGTAGTGTACGCAACCATAAATACGCTTGGAATATTCTGCACCACGATTCGCTGTTATCAATACGCTGCGAATAAGACGCAAAAAATATAGAAAATGTACACATGTATATGTAATACTATAGGTAAAATATTGATAGCGGTGAAAATATAAGCAAAACAAAGAAAACCAATAAGAAATAAATACTTATACATATATATAACCTAATTGCCGTGTAAATGTGACCTAAGTGTAGGAGAAAAACATATATAGTAAATCGAAATAAGCACGAAATCGAATAAGGTTAAGGATACTTTGCATGTAGTGGACGAACTAAGATGTTGACTGGTTCAGCTGTGAACACCAACTAACAGGCGCATTTCCCGCCCACAGAGGATGTAACCTACAACTATGATCATTTGTTTATTGTAAAACTGACATTTCATTTTTTTTTATTATGAAACACGTTTGATAACTTTTAAAAATATTTTATAATATTAACTCGGTCATCTTTCTCATTTAAAAATAATGTATTAATAATAAGTATTTAAAAAAATGATAAAGTGACATCTATTTGACTTTGAAAAACGATCGATATTGACACCGGATGTTGTACGACTATGAAAATTATACAAGTAAAATCAAAAATACTTGCGCATCAAAAAAGTATTATATGGCACCTACCTTATTAGTGCACATAAGGAGAGCCATCTATAAGTTATAACGAACCACCAACAAGATGTTCAAATATAACATCATCCTCCTTTTCGCTTAATTTCAAAATATGTTTTAATTTAATTTTTCTCCTCAATAATGCAAATTATTAAATAAACATTTAATTCTCCTTGTGCCGGAATTTTTAAGGTATTTTACATATTCTAAAAGAAAACTGTATTACTTTACTCTTATTTTTACGATGACAATCAATATTTGAATTAACTTGAAACTCAAACCATTCCACCTAATGGAAAATTATATTTTAAGAGGAACACTTGACTTGATATATAAAAGGATTACTTTAGTATAATTTTAATGTTTCCAACCAACGTTTGAAATAAAATTAAACTCAAATGAATCAATTTTATGGAAAAGTATATTTAATGAGTGATACCTTACTATTTAGCGAAAAATCGTTATTATATTTCTGGTTTAGACATAATCTCATACTGTTATTTACAGGTGTATTTTTCTTATGTGTATTTATGCGTCTTATATCTTACCCTGGAATATGTTTTTGGGTAATTTTCACAGACATTCGTGGTTTACCTTCTCGTCTGTAGGTTTTTACGAAACGTGAAAATGATACTTACATTAAATCCCTCGTCGTCCGGAGGTAGGTTGATGATTTCATTTTTTGCAAACGCCCCGTCATCCGGCATTGTAATTAAAACCTAACGAAAAATCTGATAACTTAGCACATACACCTATCCACCTACTACTCACGCGGTATTTGCGTTCCCAACAGTGTTCGCGTAACTCTGAACTTTTCCCGATAGCAATATAGCGTTATAAAACGGAGATAGCTTGCCTTAAAATATGCCTAAATGCAGTTTTCTCTATGAAATTTCTAATTATCATTGGTTTATTACGAAATAAATGCATTTAGCAAGGAAATGAATGACGATTTTATTGTTATCGATATATGAGGCATTTTAATAAATGTTGTTAACATTAAAAGAAATTATATAATGGCCGTGTTTGCCGGCTGAAGTTGACGGTTGGGAATATTCATTATTTGATACCTTACAAGGAACTCTCAGATTTGATTCATCTTCTACCAGTGGAATGTTTAGGTCAATAAAATTACCATGTCGGAAATAGGGGCCAACGCCTTTTAGTTTAAGAGAAATAATTAATTAAAAAGTATAAAAATGAGCCAATCTAAATAAATACTAGTAACTTCGTTCTTGCGTTCATAAGCAACCGTAGCCTAGGGGATAACGAGTAGTACTTTCGATGCGTGGTCGCGGGGTTCCAGACCGGTGTTGTTCAACTTTTTTCTCGTACAAGACTTCATTTTACGTGTTAGTCTTCCTGTACTTTTTCGATAAATAATTATTCACCGCAATTTTTATTTTTTTTATTTGGACAACTTACATAAAACTGAAGTCACAAAACATTGACGGGAGAAGAAAAAAAATTCGCCGATGTCGAGGACCGAACCCGCGATACAATTTCCGCAGCCCGACACTCAATCAATAGTCTACCGCCACCTGTTGTCAGGATGTCGCTTGTCTTGGTATTAGAAGACAAGCCACTTGTTTTCAATTTTCAATTGCAAATATCTGGAAAACGCGGGCTCGTTAGACGCCTTTCCCAAAATACCTGTCTAATTATTTTTCGTTTTCTTTCATCCTGTGAAGTTTGGTCGTGATCCGCCACTTACACTTGGGTGCCTTCCCTTCTAAGCCATTGTTAACAATCTCTGTAAATTCCGGTAAGGCTTCTTTTGTACCTTTATTTTTTGAAAGCCAAATTGCCTATCAGACAGTAAGTTATTCCTTACTAAGTACTCAAATATGTATTCTGTCACATATTTCTCCATAACTTTTTTAATGCCAGATAAGACTGATATACGAGACGCCAACTAGCGGTGGATTTTGGAAGTAGAGCTCCGAGGATAGTGAGTTGATGTTGACGGTTCGTACGCATCTATCGGTTTAGTTTGTAATTTTCGGAAGCTAGCTTCTCTATTCATTTTTATGTTATCTTTAGTATCTTAATTAATAGTTTTAGGGATTTTTAAATTCTTTTTTGAGTAGTTAAAGTTAGTTTTTTCGTTTCGGTTTATCACGTTAGAGATAGGTTGTAGCGTATTAATTTCTTGCTTAAGGTAGTTTGTTGGCTTAGGTTAGATTCTTTGTGGAAGCTAGCGTCTCTATTTAGTTAATCTTTAATTTCGTAATTGATGGGTTTAGGGATTTAGATTTCGTTTTTGAGTAGTTAAAGTTTGTTTTCCTTTCGGTTTAGCACTATGGAGGTAGGGTAGGTTTAGTAAATTTGTCATTGCTAGTAGTATTCTTTATTTCTTTAATCACTGCATTTTGTGTCGTTCGTTAGCGTTTATTTGTTATTGTTTGAATATTGCATTTGTTGTTGTTCGTTGAAATTAATTTCTAAAAATATCTGTTATAGGAAGTCACTATATGAAATCGTAGTTGAAATAGGGTGAAAAAGAACTTGCCAAACATTCCACATATTTTTCATTCAGATAAAATATATATATATAATTTAAAAAACCGATGAAAGGTTCTTCCTTGTTAAATTTAATGTTTTTAAGCACTTTATGCTTGACTGTTTTTTTCTATAAATTAAGATGTTAAGAAAATCCTTCACTCACTGTAACAAATACTTATGATTTCTGCAATTACCTTATAAGTATATAGACAGGATAATTAACGTTGAGGAAAAGAATCAAATGCCCATTAATAATAACAAAGAATTTTATACATACTGAATCTTGTTCATATTTAAAGAGAGGGACTTTTGGTACAGGAAACTTCAAGAATGAGGAAGTCCAATAGTTTAGTATAAATGTATACATAAATCTGTCTAGTATGACATACTGCATGAATTTTAATTCCCCTCAGATTTACATAAAATTAAAAGAATGATATTGAACAATTTTATTCTAAAATGTTTTGCTATTATTCATTACTTCAAAAAGAATTTTATAAATCTTTGTTATAATTGCAATGCACCAAAAACATATTACAATGAGAAAAGGGAATAGAGATATCAGGAAGAATCAATGAATAGAAAATAAAGATGTAATTCAACTTCAATGAGATCATTCCTTTCAGGTACTCATAACATTTCAGAAAATGATTTAATCTAGCCATTTCAATCCCAATAATGAGCAACTTATTAGTTTAATTTTACTAATTATAATAGCAGATATTTTTGCCATTCATTAACTTTATATTTTTACTGAAAGAATGTTTGAAATGGTCTGAACTAACAGTTGAGGAGCAAATACAACTCACTTTATAACTAGCAGAAATACCTAGCATTTCTCGGATTTAAGGTTAAGAGCAAATAATAATTGCAATCTTAAAAATGTTTTTCTTCAAAGGTACTCAAAATTCATAATAAAAATAAATAATTACCAATATACAAAGATTTAATGAGCCTTCATTACACCAATGGGAACAATAATGACAAAAACAAAACTATTACACAACTTGCCGTTCCTCCCAAATACCTCAGTATCTCCTCAAACACTAGATAGACTTTCTCGCCCATCTTTTTGGACTAAATGCGAACGTTTCCTCTCCAACGGTCACTTTCTATCCACTGCTACAATACAGCAAAAACTGCAGTATCCTCGTTACGTCGGCCATCTTGATAAATGACGTCAGCGACAACAGCGCCGCCATCGGTTATTTCAGTTTCCTATAGGCCTATAGTTATTGAAATCAGTTTTCACTCCACCTTTAAATATACGTCTTATTAGAGACACTTTCAAGCCATCGGGTACTATTCCTAAGTTAAGGCTGTTATTTATAAGTTTAGTCAGCACCAAAATATTAAAATTACTATTCTTAAATCAGCTATCCTTATTTTATCAGCTCCAGGGCCTTTATTAGGTAATTTACTCAGAATAAGTCTTATTGTATCATCTGTTGCTTCAGGAATATAAATACTTTTAGGGAAACTTAAAATGGCAAAATCATTTATTTTGTGGGAGCAGTTAACTTTAAGGTTATTATAGCTTTTGTAAAATGTGACAAGAATAAATGAAGCAGCTCCTTCTTACTGTAGGTGTTTTTAAATTGCTGCACCACATCAAAAAGTTTATTTGTTCCAGTTAAAGCCTTAATTTCATTCCATATTTTCCTTTTATCATGCATAATATTTTCAAATTTATTAGAGTAAAATGTAAATTTAGCTCTTTTGATTTCCCAACCAACTTTGTTTCGATAAGACTTATAATCCAGTTTGTAATCCAGGTTCCATGGACATCTTTTCCATTTTCTGAAAATATGTCCCTAGTTTTTATCAATAGCAAAATGTTATTAGTCATCCAGCATTTCCGCAATACTTTAGATTTACAAACTTTCATTTCTGACACCTTTTCATAGACCATTTGAAATTGATTAACCAGTAAATCATACTGTGTGGTTGGGTCCCCTTTATCATGTAAAGTTTTAAAATTTATTTCTGAGATAAATCTGTCAACTTTCTTTTGATTTAAGCATTTCATTAAGTTGCTCCTGTTACTGCAAACCTCATCCTTTATATTAGTGGATCTATTACTAAAACATGTACCTATAATATAATGGTCTGCAATTTTAGACGTTATAGTAAAACTTTTTAGATTAAAAACAGATCCTCTAAGTGAAATGTGATCTCTGCAGGACCTAACTAAACTATCATATACCCCTTCCTCCCTGGTATATCCCTTAATCAGATTTGAAAAGCCTAAGGCAGAGATGGTATCTTTGTAGTCTGATGTATGGGTATTATGTTTACTTTTCATGTCAATGTTAATATCACCCAGAATAACAGCTATATCATTATTATCCTTATGCATAAATGTTGATAATTCAAGAATGAATTCCATTGTATTCAAGTGAGGGGGCCTGTATATTCCCATCAATAACATGTTACTTCCACTTACATTCAAGGTACCAACTACAGATTCAAAATGCACTGTCTTTAAAATTGTTAATCTGAAATTAAAATTGTTGTTTACAAACATAACCACTCCACCTCCTCTCCGCTGCTCTCTCAAGGAGGAGTAAGTATTAAAACCTTTGAAACTGTATAACTGAATCTCATCCCGAGTGATATTCACCTCAGTCAATACAACAACAGCAACATTGTTGTTTTTATTAATAGATTCATGGATAATTAAAAATTCATCTCAATATTTACGGATTGATCTTACATTAACATGGTAATAAATTAGATCTAAACAGTCATGAGTCTTCAAACCATCAGCTGAGTCTAGTTTAACATAGTCAAAGAGGTGAAGTTCAATTTCTGGCATGAGTTCCATATTAAGCAGTTAATTTAAAAATCAAATTTAACAGATGTGCATTAGTGACTAATGCAAATTATTATCGCATTCTATTAGTTTAGTGGGAGAGCCTTCATTTTTCTTTATGAAAATTCTCCCATTTCTTACCCATACAAATTTATATTCATGTTCATGTCCAAATTGCTTAGCTTTCCTAAGCAGTTGACTGTAATAACTCTTTAGACATCATTAATAAGCATTTTCCTATTTCCATTTACTCTAATAACATATTTATTATTTAATAATCGTTTATTTTGTATCCATTTATCACATTGAAACTTGTCTATGAACTTTATTATAAGTTTTTGCTTAGTGGGGTCACCCTTTTTTTTGATTACATAGGCATGAATGACATTATCACTCCTATTCTCTATTTGGAGGGATGAGCTGAGTTTCTCTACAAACTCCTTTATTGCAAAGGAGGCACATCGCTATCGCTAAAACCCACTACTTCCAACTGATTCTGAAGCTCATTTTGTCCAAGACGATTTACTTTTCTATACAGAAATTCAGTTTGCTCTTTACTTTCTTTAAGTTCAGATTTCAAATCTTTAATAGTTTCCATCAGTTCTCTAATTAATTCATTCTTTTCCTTTTTGTCATCAACCTGAGAATCATACTTATCGCTCAGAAAACACAACGAAGCTTTTATCTCTGCGAGGTCATTCTTCATTTGCAAGAGGTTTCCTACCGCAGATGCATCTCTGGGATTCAGCTCCGTTTTTCTTTCAGCATCCGGCGTTGCACCGCTAGACAAGCGATGTCCCTTCCTGCAGTCGATACATCTCCAAGAATCCTTCTTATAAGTTGACTTCCCTGTCCAAGTAGACTCACTAAGTCCAGAGCGTTCACATTGTAAGGAATGATTACATCCTTTACATAACACATTCACACCATCAGCGGGGAGTTTCTGTGAACAATTACTTCACTTCACTTCACTAGTAAGACACTCGTTAAGTTGGCGATCACAATGTAAACAAACCGGTTATTTGTGTTCTTTGACCAAAATTTGACTAATTACTCGTAGATAACATTCAGTCTCATAGTATATACACTCACAATTTAATAGGAATAGAAATTAAAAAACGATAAGCAGCTAAAATGCGATAAAACTTAGATTAAATTAGACAGAGTATCACAGGGTGACCATACGCTTCATTTCATTTTTCATTGCTCCTTGATAACTATACTGCTGGTGAAATACATTATTTTAACCCACTTTTAAAACTTTTGTCACGGTAGAGCGAAATACAATGTAATATACAAATAATATAGATAAATTTAAAAATGAAAAGCATTTGATGTTATTAAAATGTATCGAACCACTCATTTAAATTAAGTACTCATTATCAAATAAGATCGTTTTACTTAGCAGAATTGTCCCAAATTTTTATTAATGTACAACATGATCTTCAAATAACAAACAGTGACATTAGAAAAATCTGAGAATTGGTACAACATTACCTCATAAGTCATAAATCACAATTTCAGATACATAAGCATACATAAATTAGAGATCAACAGTAGAATTCAGTAAAATTAATGAAGCCAAAGATTTAGCCATAACTTCATAAATCCCAAACTGAGGCACCGTTAGAGCTAGCGTTGACAATGGTAACCAAAGAAGTTTTAGAAAATATTATAGGAACGATAATCTTACGTTTCCTAGCTCATTTTACATATCGATGTCGCCAGTGATACATTATGGTAATGATTACTGTATAAAAGTGCGCATCATATGTCAGCCTCGCATTAATTACTGCTTCTACAATTCTAATAGTACCACTCGTACTCACATACATTTGCAGTTATTGCAACAGGTAGTTCTTGAAGTTTTCTAAAGGAATGATAGGAACGACTTTTAGATCCTACTAGATAAGCATATTTCCATAGGCCACCCAGGAGGCAATGCTTTGGCCTTCGTTGCTCATTGTTTTACATGGCGAGCTCGCTGGGTTACACCAGCCCTACACCATGCTAACGCATACTAAAATAAAAAGCGCCCGAAGCGTAAGGCACGTAATTTCAATGGCAATATAAATGCCGTAATCGATGATACAATATCTACAGTGCTCGCATCTAAATAAATCAATTGCTGTCTATACTGGAATATCATACAATAATCCATTCAATCAACCACCACCATGCTCATACACCCACCACCATGCAAATACACCCACCACCAATACATTCGCCCCGGGGCATCCATACACACCATTCACACAAAATACACATTCCTAAGCCCTACTCGCCTAAGACTAATATTCCCAACTCAAATACCGCCACGGTTCCCTATTCTACTAAGATACCAGCGCCTACTCTACTAAGCTCGAAAATCCTACTCTACTAAAGCTTGTAGCTTCTACGCACTACTGCCACACGCTTATCACAGGCACACGCATCACACCGGCACACGCATAACATCGGCACACGTATAAAGCTGGCACACGCATATCACCGGCACACGCATAACACCGACACACGCATATCACCGGCACACGCATAAAACCGACACACGCATACCACTGGCACACGAATATCGCAGGCACACGAACAACTCTGGCACATGCACAACACCGGCACACGCATAACACGCACACGCATAACACAGGCACACGAATAACGCGCACACGCATAACAAGGGCACACGGATAACACTGGCTCACGCATCTCAGTTTTTCTACTCTCTTTAATTTGGCAGCTTCTAATCTCCTAGTTTTGCAGCTCCTCTCCTAACCTGTTAGCTCCTAATCTCCTCCTAATTTGGCAGCTTCTAATCTCCTAATTTGGCAGCTCCTTCTCTCCTGACCTGGCAGAACCTGATCTCCTAATTTGGCAGCTCCTCTCCTGACCTGGCAGCTCCTAACCTCATAATTTCTTCAGTTCCCGTAGCCGTGTTGATCCTGCCTGGGAGAAAGGACCTGAGAAAAGAAAACTAAGCTTAATACAAATACATCATCTATACATACTTACTCGAGCATTGAGGACGTCGCCTTCATTCTTCCTTCTTCGTGATTTCTCGAAAGAAATGCACATCGAATTCCAGCAGCACCTGTCGTAGCTATTCGTTTAGGGGAAAAAGAAATTAGCGATTCAAATCCGAATTCGACGTAGCATTTTTATAAAAATAAAAGATATCCAAAAATGTGTTCATTGCATAATATATATCGCTCGTGTGTGAATAGCCATCGAGGGGGTTAGTAGGGGGGATTTCAGATTTTGTGTGCACACAGGGAGGGGCCCCCGGGGGAAGGGGGAATGTGGGGGGGGGGGGGGGGGGGAGAAGGGGCGACCCGCAAGGCATGGCCGTGCAAAGTAGGACGAAAGTCACTGTAAAATAGAACTAAAGTAGTGTACGCAACCATAAATACGCTTGGAATATTCTGCACCACGATTCGCTGTTATCAATACGCTGCGAATAAGACGCAAAAAATATAGAAAATGTACACATGTATATGTAATACTATAGGTAAAATATTGATAGCGGTGAAAATATAAGCAAAACAAAGAAAACCAATAAGAAATAAATACTTATACATATATATAACCTAATTGCCGTGTAAATGTGACCTAAGTGTAGGAGAAAAACATATATGGTAAATCGAAATAAGCACGAAATCGAATAAGGTTAAGGATACTTTGCATGTAGTGGACGAACTAAGATGTTGACTGGTTCAGCTGTGAACACCAACTAACAGGCGCATTTCCCGCCCACAGAGGATGTAACCTACAACTATGATCATTTGTTTATTGTAAAACTGACATTTCATTTTTTTTTATTATGAAACACGTTTGATAACTTTTAAAAATATTTTATAATATTAACTCGGTCATCTTTCTCATTTAAAAATAATGTATTAATAATAAGTATTTAAAAAAATGATAAAGTGACATCTATTTGACTTTGAAAAACGATCGATATTGACACCGGATGTTGTACGACTATGAAAATTATACAAGTAAAATCAAAAATACTTGCGCATCAAAAAAGTATTATATGGCACCTACCTTATTAGTGCACATAAGGAGAGCCATCTATAAGTTATAACGAACCACCAACAAGATGTTCAAATATAACATCATCCTCCTTTTCGCTTAATTTCAAAATATGTTTTAATTTAATTTTTCTCCTCAATAATGCAAATTATTAAATAAACATTTAATTCTCCTTGTGCCGGAATTTTTAAGGTATTTTACATATTCTAAAAGAAAACTGTATTACTTTACTCTTATTTTTACGATGACAATCAATATTTGAATTAACTTGAAACTCAAACCATTCCACCTAATGGAAAATTATATTTTAAGAGGAACACTTGACTTGATATATAAAAGGATTACTTTAGTATAATTTTAATGTTTCCAACCAACGTTTGAAATAAAATTAAACTCAAATGAATCAATTTTATGGAAAAGTATATTTAATGAGTGATACCTTACTATTTAGCGAAAAATCGTTATTATATTTCTGGTTTAGACATAATCTCATACTGTTATTTACAGGTGTATTTTTCTTATGTGTATTTATGCGTCTTATATCTTACCCTGGAATATGTTTTTGGGTAATTTTCACAGACATTCGTGGTTTACCTTCTCGTCTGTAGGTTTTTACGAAACGTGAAAATGATACTTACATTAAATCCCTCGTCGTCCGGAGGTAGGTTGATGATTTCATTTTTTGCAAACGCCCCGTCATCCGGCATTGTAATTAAAACCTAACGAAAAATCTGATAACTTAGCACATACACCTATCCACCTACTACTCACGCGGTATTTGCGTTCCCAACAGTGTTCGCGTAACTCTGAACTTTTCCCGATAGCAATATAGCGTTATAAAACGGAGATAGCTTGCCTTAAAATATGCCTAAATGCAGTTTTCTCTATGAAATTTCTAATTATCATTGGTTTATTACGAAATAAATGCATTTAGCAAGGAAATGAATGACGATTTTATTGTTATCGATATATGAGGCATTTTAATAAATGTTGTTAACATTAAAAGAAATTATATAATGGCCGTGTTTGCCGGCTGAAGTTGACGGTTGGGAATATTCATTATTTGATACCTTACAAGGAACTCTCAGATTTGATTCATCTTCTACCAGTGGAATGTTTAGGTCAATAAAATTACCATTTCGGAAATAGGGGCCAACGCCTTTTAGTTTAAGAGAAATAATTAATTAAAAAGTATAAAAATGAGCCAATCTAAATAAATACTAGTAACTTCGTTCTTGCGTTCATAAGCAACCGTAGCCTAGGGGATAATGAGTAGTACTTTCGATGCGTGGTCGCGGGGTTCCAGACCGGTGTTGTTCAACTTTTTTCTCGTACAAGACTTCATTTTACGTGTTAGTCTTCCTGTACTTTTTCGATAAATAATTATTCACCGCAATTTTTATTTTTTTTATTTGGACAACTTACATAAAACTGAAGTCACAAAACATTGACGGGAGAAGAAAAAAAATTCGCCGATGTCGAGGACCGAACCCGCGATACAATTTCCGCAGCCCGACACTCAATCAATAGTCTACCGCCACCTGTTGTCAGGATGTCGCTTGTCTTGGTATTAGAGGACAAGCCACTTGTTTTCAATTTTCAATTGCAAATATCTGGAAAACGCGGGCTCGTTAGACGCCTTTCCCAAAATACCTGTCTAATTATTTTTCGTTTTCTTTCATCCTGTGAAGTTTGGTCGTGATCCGCCACTTACACTTGGGTGCCTTCCCTTGTAAGCCATTGTTAACAATCTCTGTAAATTCCGGTACCTTTATTTTTTGAAAGCCAAATTGCCTATCAGACAGTAAGTTATTCCTTACTAAGTACTCAAATAGGTATTCTGCCACATATTTCTCCATAACTTTTTTAATGCCAGATAAGACTGATATACGAGACTCCAAATAAGAGAGACGCCAACTAGCGGTGGATTTTGGAAGTAGAGCTCCGAGGATAGTGAGTTGATGTTGACGGTTCGTACGCATCTATCGGTTTAGTTTGTAATTTTCGGAAGCTAGCTTCTCTATTCATTTTTATGTTATCTTTAGTATCTTAATTAATAGTTTTAGGGATTTTTAAATTCTTTTTTGAGTAGTTAAAGTTAGTTTTTTCGTTTCGGTTTATCACGTTAGAGATAGGTTGTAGCGTATTAATTTCTTGCTTAAGGTAGTTTGTTGGCTTAGGTTAGATTCTTTGTGGAAGCTAGCGTCTCTATTTAGTTAATGTTTAATTTCGTAATTGATGGGTTTAGGGATTTGGATTTCGTTTTTGAGTAGTTAAAGTTTGTTTTCCTTTCGGTTTAGCTCTATGGAGGTAGGGTAGGTTTAGTAAATTTGTCATTGCTAGTAGTATTCTTTATTTCTTTAATCACTGCATATTGTGTCGTTCGTTAGCGTTTATTTGTTATTGTTTGAATATTGCATTTGTTGTTGTTCGTTGAAATTAATTTCTAAAAATATCTGTTATAGGAAGTCACTATATGAAATCGTAGTTGAAATAGGGTGAAAAAGAACTTGCCAAACATTCCACATATTTTTCATTCAGATAAAATATATATATATAATTTAAAAAACCGATGAAAGGTTCTTCCTTGTTAAATTTAATGTTTTTAAGCACTTTATGCTTGACTGTTTTTTTCTATAAATTAAGATGTTAAGAAAATCCTTCACTCACTGTAACAAATACTTATGATTTCTGCAATTACCTTATAAGTATATAGACAGGATAATTAACGATGAGGAAAAGAATCAAATGCCCATTAATAATAACAAAGAATTTTATACATACTGAAGCTTGTTCATATTTAAAGAGAGGGACTTTTGGTACAGGAAACTTCAAGAATGAGGAAGTCCAATAGTTTAGTATAAATGTATACATAAATCTGTCTAGTATGACATACTGCATGAATTTTAATTCCCCACAGATTTACATAAAATTAAAAGGATGATATTGAACAATTTTATTCTAAAATGTTTTGCTATTATTCATTACTTCAAAAAGAATTTTATAAATCTTTGTTATAATTGCAATGCACCAAAAACATATTACAATGAGAAAAGGGAATAGAGATATCAGGAAGAATCAATGAATAGAAAATAAAGATGTAATTCAACTTCAATGAGATCATTCCTTTCAGGTACTCATAACATTTCAGAAAATGATTTAATCTAGCCATTTCAATCCCAATAATGAGCAACTTATTAGTTTAATTTTACTAATTATAATAGCAGATATTTTTGCCATTCATTAACTTTATATTTTTACTGAAAGAATGTTTGAAATGGTCTGAACTAACAGTTGAGGAGCAAATACAACTCACTTTATAACTAGCAGAAATACCTAGCATTTCTCGGATTTAAGGTTAAGAGCAAATAATAATTGCAATCTTAAAAATGTTTTTCTTCAAAGGTACTCAAAATTCATAATAAAAATAAATAATTACCAATATACAAAGATTTAATGAGCCTTCATTACACCAATGGGAACAATAATGACAAAAACAAAACTATTACACAACTTGCCGTTCCTCCCAAATACCTCAGTATCTCCTCAAACACTAGATAGACTTTCTCGCCCATCTTTTTGGACTAAATGCGAACGTTTCCTCTCCAACGGTCACTTTCTATCCACTGCTACAATACAGCAAAAACTGCAGTATCCTCGTTACGTCGGCCATCTTGATAAATGACGTCAGCGACAACAGCGCCGCCATCGGTTATTTCAGTTTCCTATAGGCCTATAGTTATTGAAATCAGTTTTCACTCCACCTTTAAATATACGTTTTATTAGAGACACTTTCAAGCCATCGGGCACTATTCCTAAGTTAAGTCTGTTATTTATAAGTTTAGTCAGCACCAAAATATTAAAATTACTATTCTTTAGATCAGCTATCCTTATTTTATCAGCTCCAGGGCCTTTATTAGGTAATTTACTCAGAATAAGTCTTATTGTATCATCCGTAGCTTCAGGAATATAAATACTTTTAGGGAAACTTAAAATGCCGAAATCATTTATTTTGTGGGAGCAGTTATCTATAAGGTTATTATAGCTTTTGTAAAATGTGACAAGAATAAATGAAGCAGCTCCTTCTTACTGTAGGTGTTTTTAAATTGCTGCACCACATCAAAATGTTTATTTGTTCCAGTTTAAACCTTAATTTCATTACATATTTTCCTTTTATCATGCCTAACATTTTCAAATTTATTAGAGTAAAATGTAAATTTAGCTCTTTTGATTTCCGAACCAACTTTGTTTCGATAAGACTTATAATCCAGTTTGTAATCCAGGTTCCATGGACATCTTTTCCATTTTCTGAAAATATGTCCCTAGTTTTTATCAATAGCAAAATGTTATTAGTCATCCAGCATTTCCGCAATACTTTAGATTTACAAACTTTCATTTCTGACACCTTTTCATAGACCATTTGAAATTGATTAACCAGTAAATCATACTGTGTGGTTGGGTCCCCTTTATCATGTAAAGTTTTAAAATTTATTTCTGAGATAAATCTGTCAACTTTCTTTTGATTTAAGCATTTCATTAAGTTGCTCCTGTTACTGCAAACCTCATCCTTTATATTAGTGGATCTATTACTAAAACATGTACCTATAATATAATGGTCTGCAATTTTAGACGTTATAGTAAAACTTTTTAGATTAAAAACAGATCCTCTAAGTGAAATGTGATCTCTGCAGGACCTAACTAAACTATCGTATACCCCTTCCTCCCTGGTATATCCCTTAATCAGATTTAAAAAGCCTAAGGCAGAGATGGTATCTTTGTAGTCTGATGTATGGGTATTATGTTTACTTTTCATGTCAATGTTAATATCACCCAGAATAACAGCTATATCATTATTATCCTTATGCATAAATGTTGATAATTCAAGAATGAATTCCATTGTATTCAAGTGAGGGGGCCTGTATATTCCCATCAATAACATGTTACTTCCACTTACATTCAAGGTACCAACTACAGATTCAAAATGCACTGTCTTTAAAATTGTTAATCTGAAATTAAAATTGTTGTTTACAAACATAACCACTCCACCTCCTCTCCGCTGCTCTCTCAAGGAGGAGTAAGTGTTAAAACCTTTGAAACTGTATAATTGAATCTCATCCCGAGTGATATTCACCTCAGTCAATACAACAACAGCAACATTGTTGTTTTTATTAATAGATTCATGGATAATTAAAAATTCATCCCAGTATTTACGGATTGATCTTACATTATCGTGGTAATAAATTAGATCTAAACAGTCATGAGTCTTCAAATCATCAGCTGAGTCTAGTTTAACATAGTCAAAGAGGTGAAGTCAATTTCTGGCATGAATTCCATATTAAGCAGTTAATTTAAAAATAAAACTTAACAGATGTGCATTAGTGACTAATGCAAATCATTATCGCATTCTATTAATTCAGTGGGAGAGCTTTCATTTTTCTTTATGAAAATTCTCCCATTTTTTACCCATACAAATTTATATTCATGTTCATGTCCAAATAGCTTAGCTTTCCTAAGCAGTTGACTGTAATAACTCTTTAGACATTCATTAATAAGCATTTTCCTATTTCCATTTACTCTAATAACATCTTTATTATTTAATAATCTTTTATTTTGTATCCATTTATCACATTGAAACTTGTCTATGAACTTTATTATAAGTTTTTGCTTAGTGGGGTCATCCTTTTTTTTTTGATTACATAGGCATGAATGACATTATCACTCCTATTCTCTATTTGGAGGGATGAGCTGAGTTTCTCTACAAACTCCTTTATTGCAAAGGAGGCACATCGCTATCGCTAAAACCCACTACTTCCAACTGATTCTGAAGCTGAAAATGATACTTACATTAAATCCCTCGTCGTCCTGAGGTAGGTTGATGATTTCATTGTTTGCAAACGCCCCGTCATCCGGCATTGTAATTAAAACCTAACGAAAAATCTGATAACTTAGCACATACACCTATCCACCTACTACTCACGCGGTATTAGCGTTCCCAACAGTGTTCGCGTAACTCTGAACTTTTCCCGATAGCAATATAGCGTTATAAAACGGAGATTGCTTGCCTTAAAATATGCCTAAATGCAGTTTTCTCTATGAAATTTCTAATTATCATTGGTTTATTACGAAATAAATGCATTTAGCAAGGAAATGAATGACGATTTTATTGTTATCGAAATATGAGGCATTTTAATAAATGTTCTTAATATTAAAAGAAATTATATAATGGCCGTGTTTGCCGGCTGAAGTTGACGGTTGTGAATATTCATTATTTGATATCTTACAAGGAACTCTCAGATTTGATTCATCTTCTACCAGTGGAATGTTTAGGTCATAAGAAATTTCCATTTCGGAAATAGGGGCCAACGCCTTTTAGTTTAAGAGAAATAATTAATTAAAAAGTACAAAAATGAGCCAATCTAAATAAATACTAGTAACTTCGTTCTTGCGTTCATAAGCAACCGTAGGCTTGGGGATAACGGGTAGTACTTTCGATGCGTGGTCTCGGGGATCGAGACCGGTGTTGTTCAACTTTTTTCTCGTTCAAGACTTCATTTTTCGTGTTAGTCTTCCTCTAATTTTTCGAAAAATAATTATTCACCGCAATTTTTATTTTTTTTATTTCGACAACTTACATAAAACTAAAGTCATAAAACATTGACGGGAGAAGAAAAAAAATTCGGCGATGTCGAGGATCGAACCCGCGATACAATTTCCGCAGCCCGACACTTAATCAATAGTCTACCGCCACCTGTTGTCAGGATGTCGCTTGTCTTGGTATTAGAGGACAAGCCACTTGTTTTCAATTTTCAATTGCAAATATCTGGAAAACGCGGGCTCGTTAGACGCCTTTCCGAAAATACCTGTCTAATTATTTTTCGTTTTCTTTCATCCTGTGAAGTTTGGTCGTGATCCGCCACTTACACTTGGGTGCCTTCCCTTGTAAGCCATTGTTAACAATCTCTGTAAATTCCGGTAGGCTTCTTTTGTACCTTTGTTTTTTGAAAGCCAAACTGCCTATCAGACAGTAAGTTATTCTTTACTAAGTACTCAAATAGGTATTCTGCCACATATTTCTCCATAACTTTTTTAATGCCAGATAAGACTGATCAGCCCTGTGCATCTTACTCTTGTGGGAAATAGGTTCAAGTTACGACTACATTTGTTCATAGATGGCACCACCGTCGCACCAAGCGCGCGCGTTTAAAATATCAGGTTATTTATTCCTCGTAAAATGCTTAATATATATGATCGCAAAGTTTTAAATAGAAATATAAAATTGAAAAAACAACAAAATTATTGTACGTTATTGATATTGCTTTATTTAAGCTTCGTTAGATGTACACATAACAAGTAAATGCCGTATTTTATGTGAGAAACAATTCTGTAGCATTTCAGCTGAGATTGCAAACAGGTTTTTGCAAACATCACAAATTATTTGCGATATACACTCAGAAAGATGGCACAGTTACATTACAAAGTAGTACCAGATGAAAACAAACAGTTGCCAAATCTCAATTCTAACATTAGCAATTCAACAGAGATCACACATGGAAAAGTACAAAATATGTGGAAATGTATCCTCAACTGGTATTACACAAACAGAAAACGTGAGACTAAGTATAAGAAAATCTTAACATACACGAAGTAGTATAGACAATACTGTAAACCATGAAAATATGCAATTGAACATAGACAAAAAATGTAATATGAACATAATGAACAATGAATTAACAAAAAAGATGTATGCAGGTACATACTAAATAATAAAAGGTTGCAACTTATCTGCATTGCGCTAGTTCATGCCACAAAATGCATATAAAATCATACTTTCTCTCAAAGCTAATGAGAGCATTGATATTAGATAATTTGAAATCACAGGAAGGTAAAAGTATGTACATACTGCAACATCTCAAATGTGTTAATTCATGCAAGCATATAAACAGTGACACCCTTCACATGACATATATACAAGTTCATAATATCATATCAAGGTAACCAAATAAACAGTATAAAAATGAACATATATACACTAAGCAGTGCATACAACACACAGAAACCATCCAAATATGTACTCTAACATTAAGAGGCATGATGTAATACCTGTTCCCAAACCTAATGAGGGCAATGATATTAGGCAGATAATTTTAAATCATAAGAAGTGAAAATGTGTACATACTGCAACATAAAAGGTCGCACAATATATGAATTATGTTAATTTCCCCAACAAAAAGCATATAGAAATTAAAAGATTGAATAATGAATATGTACATATATATATATTTACAAAATTTAAAGCCTATACCCTACAATAACATATATTAACAAAGAAATGTAAAACCTATACCCTAAAATAAAACATTGACAAAGAAATGTAAAACCTATACCCTAAAATAAAACAGTGACAAAGAAATGTGAAACCTATACACTAAAATAAAATATATTTACTAAGACGTGAAAATTATACCCTAAAATAAAAAAATTACAAAATTTTAAACCATCTTGTGGACCACCGCTCGCACACCCCCACACTCATACATGTCACGAACCTGCCAGTTTTGGCAAAATGAAAGCCATTCCAAGCACCTGCACATAAAGACATTAATCGGTATGAATAATCATAGATTACCAGAAAGATAAAAAAACCTGCAAGGTTCACAAAATTTCTTAAAGAATTGGAAAACCGTCTCATTTAAGAAGCATTGGAAATTGTACCATCGAACAAATAGTGCCATTATACCCCCACATTAAGTTAGTTATTCTTAACATAATTGCAAAGGTGCACTCGGTTTTATATAAAAGGTAATCACGAACATTTTATTAATTTCTTTATAAAAGGTCAAGGAATAATAATACAAAAATATTTCACACTGGAAATTATAAATGCAAATTAATCACATTACGACAATTAGCAGGAATAAATGCATTTTAGGAATTGCTGTCATATTTGGAGTTAAATTAATGCTTTGAAACATACCACATTTGTTTGTACATGAAATTTTCAGTTTCCTTTTATCTCATATAAGAATGTTGCAAATGTCAATATACACATTACCTGCCCTTTGTATTCTATCATATGCTGTAAAAGTTTCTATTAAATTAAAGATAGTTTCTCACAGTTTGAGAGGTTAATAGTAATTATAACCTACAGATACAAAGTTCTTTCAAGGTTTCTGTTCTGGCCGTGAATACAGAAAAACGATTATAAATTGTAACCAAATTTGATTCAATATCAATTAGCCAGGAATCCATTGCATGCTGAACACAATTATGTAAGATATACGGGCAGGGCATTTTATTCCAAGTAATTCCCCAACTTCCGCAGACAAGAGTACATAAACATTGCTCTGTCCATTTCCATCAACATAACCAAAATTGGAGTTGCAGTTATCCCCTCCAAATGCGATACACTCTTCTGGCCAATCATATGTTTTTAAAACAAGGTGACTTATAGTCCCCTCTGATTCATTTTAAACATTTCAATTCAACTAGCTTGTGTGAGTCCTTAAACATGACGATCAAAATACTGTACGAGTATTCGAAAAATTTTTCGTGATAAATTATTGCTACCATCAGTGGAGATCCTGATGTACATATTCAAGTTTAATTTTTATTAAAGGTAGAGAATGTGGAGCTAATACCTTGTCAACTATTGCTTATGTCTTAGCTGTGGCTGGTGAAATTTTAGTAGCCATCTTTGAATCCGCAAATAATCTTATTTGTGCAAATCACTGATCGATAACTCAAAGTGATGTCAAACTGAATGAAAGCCTAAAGTTACAAGCAGAAACAATTTCAGCCTACTTTCTATTTTTAGTAATAGCATCATTTGTAATTTTTCCTCATGTAGTGCCAGAATTACTGTTTCTCATATGCTTGGCTGAATTTAAATGCTACTCCAAACCTAATTTTCCCTTTTCCACTACATATATTGATTTTACAAGTATTGCTTTTGTCACCATCTTTGTGAATCGGTGTAATGTAAGCAATTTTAAAGAGGTCAGAAAAAACGCCACTGCTAAAAGATTTTAAAATAGTATAAACAGTGGGTAAACCAGTGATTGACTGCACTTTTTAAATAAAAAAGGGAGAGAGTTCATCTGGGCCAGTACACTTTGTAACATTTGTAGACAATAATTTCCATAGTACATCCTCAGTTGAAACTGTCATTTTGCCAAAGGAAAACGTGTAATTTATGTCAAAGGCAGGCTTTGTGTCAGGTATCACAGTACTGTGGACCTTAGAAAAGTTCCTTACAAAGAGGTTTGAAATATCGTGGTCATTATTTGCAACATGTTCTTCATAATAATACATTATGCTTGGTATTCTATCCAATTTTTGATGATTTTTAACATGTCTCCAGAAATACTTTAAGTTATAGGGAATATTTATTTCCATGTTATTTATATTGTTTTTGCAACATGAACCAGAATGTTTTTTGCATTCACCTCGGATTTTAGAAAAATTATGATAATCATCATTACTCCCAGTAATTTTGAAAATTTTATGGTAATGTTTCTTGAGTTTGATACATTCCTTTAATTCAACACTAAACCATTTAGGATAAGATGATGTTTTGATTGTTAAGGTAGGAGTACACAGTTCTATAGCTTCATAAAGAATAGAGTAGAAAATTGATAGAGCATTATTAATCTCCAAATTGCACAATATTCCTAGCCAGTTTAAAGTATCTAAGTAGTTAGTCAATGTAGTATAATGACAGTTTCTATAATCATAAATAGTAAATTGATAATTGTTATAATCTAGTTCTTTGGCCAACTTTACACTGTAATGAATATCAAGGTGATGATTAACACATTTTTAAATAGGATATGGATCCTTTTCGGAAGTTACTTGCCCTGAATTAGAAAAAGCTAGATCTAATAGTAAATTGTACAAATAGTACTCATCTGCTTAAGACCCAGTAATGTAAAACTTTCATTTATAATTCTTGCTTGAGTGGTGAAAGACATGCTATCACAGTCAGTGTTCCAACAGGGATCAAGTAAATTGTAGTCCCCAGTACAATAATATCAAAAAATTGTTATTATTCACAATATCTTCAACCACTTCACAATGAGATAAGTACTTATCAATGGCAGAGGCTGGGGGGATATACACTGCCCCAATTAAAACCTTTGCCTCTTGACTACAAATGTTTACAAAAATGTTCTACATTAATAATTTGGCTTATAACCTTTACAGATTGCAATTTTGTTTTAATAGCAATTAAAACCCCACCACTACGAACTTTATTAGAAGTAATTACACTGCGATCATGTCTATAAATGTCTAAATGAGGTAAGTCCAATTCAGAGTTATGTCTTCACTGAGCCTAGTCTCAGTGAGTACGATAACGTCATAGTCAGCGGTAGAAATAGCTAGTTTAAGTTGCTCTAATTTTGTCCTTAATCCCCTTATGTTCTGATAATAGATTGAAAGCGTTGTTAAGGACATAAGTCTTTTGACACTTTTTGCTTTTTTACTATGTTAGGAGTGACAATACTACTTGATATGCTACTCCTTTACATTCAAAGGAGGAATAGTGGCCTTATGTTTTTATATAAATTGTTAAATAACCATATTAAAAGCCCAGAATTACTTAATTTAATAAACCTCAGAGTGCCTTTAATGTATACAAGGTTAGATATGACTTTTCATATACCATATATGGACAAATTATATGTGCATTTTACCTTTGTATACTATGATGAGAGACTACAACCTTATAAGTCATAAAGTTGATATATTCAATGAATCACTGCAATCATTTAAAACTAAGCTGCAATGCCTAACTTAAATGTGGTAGAAATTTATGCCAACTTATGTCTATTTTAATTCAGGTAAATTTTTATTAAGTACCATGAATCTGATATAATTTTACTTTATGCCTTAGAATATTTATTTATTTATCATTTTTAAAGTTTACCCAACAAAATAATTACAGGATAAACTGGTTTACATTTTAATAAATACACTTGATTCTAATTATCTTGATATCAAGATGGCAAATTATATATGTAACGAAAAAGCAATACAAAAGCATATACATTCACAAGCATAAAATATTCATTATTCAATACAATGATATATATATATTACCATACACGACCTATGAACTATTTATAAATAAGGCAAGTAACAATGGTAGTTATACAATTGTAGTTATGTATTACCAATAACAACGAATGAAATATATTTATAAAAGAAGTGAGGCAGATAACAATCATATATTCCTTCATTTTCAAGATATGTACATAATTTCAAACAATGGTGAAATTATAAATTCATACATATCTTTTATTGAGTACCCCAATAAAGCCGATAATTATGTTATATACTCAGACTTTCTGATAAAAATGTCTAGATTAGAGAAGTACTTATTATAACTAGCACATATCCTCGTTAATGTTGAGTTCATACAAAGGTTTGTACGATATTGTTATATTGTCAGATGGATTTTGAGTATAATTTTTATAGGATTTGTGATTTTTATGTGCGATAGTATAATTTTTCTTACTATTGTGCTTTAATGGTTTATATTGTATTAGAACGCACGTTTAAATATTTTGGCTTATTTTTAATACATTTCTGATTGTATTTTTAGGAAAAGGCCTTGTCCCGTAAATAGAGTATTATTATTATCAGTGTAAAATTCATAATAGAGAGGAGTTTACCTTTATAAAATATACGATAATATTACAATAATAAAATTTTATAAATTTCTATAAATTGATGCAAAGGATGATTCGAATATACTTATGTGACAGGCATTAGCTGTAATAATGGGAGATACAAATGGAGAAAGACGGTCGGACAATTGTAAAATTAGATAAAGGATTTGTTGGAAATTGACGCACGAATGCTTTTTTTGAAAATATATTACGTGAGTTTTTGGATTTCAAACAGGAAATGAGGTGGAAGTTTACCGTGAAGAAGGAATCACCCGAGTTTTTTATGGTTCTTAAGTTCTTATGAAGGCTAATTCACTTACTAAATAGAGTATCTTAGTTAGGACAATTACAAGTGTATTTTTCTACCTGTTCCGGACATCTGTGTTTGTAAATCAGTAGGTTCCTACGGTAGGTACCTACATTTCAAATTTATACGAATATTTTATCGGTATCAATTGAATATACCACAGGTTTCCAAAGTACATGGATAAGATAAAAACCTGAAAGTATTTTCCGGAGTATAATTGCTATTCTTATAATTACACTCGTGAATAGTTTTTAATAACTAATAATTGTTTCCGCATAATTTGTAAATGCCGCCGAAACTACCCATGTAATTGTTTATGAAGACGTCCTACAGAAAAATAAATGTTACAAAAAAACGCATACGTATTTGGACCAAAAATTCGTTATTAATTAATTAATTACATTGTCGGTTATTAAGCAATCTGAAAATATATTTTAATGCCTTATTTTTACCCCTCTCCATGACGAATCCAAATTTAGGTTTGCAAATCAAAAGTTTAATGCCAATAAATTTGATTTACTGCAAGTAATTTATAACATTTAAGCAAATTTTATCGATGCTACAATAAGTTATAATTGTGTTCCTACTAAAATGAGAAATCAAGATATAAAAAGGAATTGTTTATTTTTTGTGGTTTTTTTGTCGAAATTGTAAATATCCAGGTTTATAAGGGGAAATGTTGGTTAGCCTGCGCGCCTGCGCGTTACTTCTGGTTACTTCGTAGAATCTTAAAATGGCTGACGGGGTTGTCTGTTATGTGCGTAATACAGTTCGAAATTTATTTTGTTTCCATCAGACCTTTTTAGAAGGAAAAAACTAGACCTTTTTATTGTATTCGAAATTTAATGTTGATAGTTATGATCGTGATATATGTTTGGCCGTGTGTTCTTCGAAAACTGGTCCACGTGATAATCATTTTGACAGCAGAGTTTTAATACTTTGGTTATTTTATGTGTTTACACCAGAACTTTTTACAAGTAAAAAACTAATCCTTTTTATTGTATTCGAAATTTAATGTCGATAGTTTTGATCTTGACAAAATTTTGGCCGTTTATTCTTCGAAAACAGTGGTGCATGTGACGCATTTTGACAGCAGTTTTTAATTATGTACTTTTAGTTTGATTTGTGTACGTTTTAAGACACTTTAAGCGAAGTGAAGTATTATCTAAAGTTTTTTATAGTTTCAATGTGTGTAATCTTCACATTGCTTACTGGACATTAATTAACTTCTCTTAATAGTACTATTTCTTATTTTATAATACAATGATATGTGAATTTGTATATGTAATTATTCAGTATGCCCTGCTTTGCCACTTAATTGTAATTTATGGTGATGTTTTGATGTATTATTGTTTTTCGTTAGTCCACTCGTGCTGTTATATTGTTTTACTTTGTATTTTCTTTTGTGATTGAGTTTGTCTTATTGATTTGCCATGTAACTTTGATCTTCTGGAAAATAAATGTACTGTTATTATTGTGTGATACAGCTGTCCTGGTCAATCTCCTCGAGGATTTATATCTACAAAGGTAAGGAAATCTTAAATAACTTCTCTGTTCATCTTTGATTTATAGTTGAAATATCTTTACCGTATATATATGTATATAGGAAATGTTATATTTATCATATTTATGTATAATGGAGTAATTATTTTTATAAATTAGTCCTTATGTATAACATTTTGTTACTGCATAACATGTTTAATGAGTGATTTTATCGTTGTAAAGTATCATTTTCTGTGAAGAGTTGGTAAAATTTTTTGCAAGGACGGATTTGTTTATGGGCAAATATAGCCAAGATATGGCGTTACACTCTTAACGTAGGATTAATTAAGGGTTTGTTATCAATATATATTGTGTTTTGAACGTAAAAATTATAGTTTACCTCATAAAATGAGAATCTGTGTTTTTAAAAACGTATGAATAATACATTATTAGCCGGTTTCCATTACTTTATAAACTTCAAATCAAAAGTTATTGTTAAGGTTTTGTAGAATTTTTATCCTTTGGGTGCGAGATTTCTGAGTTGTTTCTGTCGTTGTTTCAGATGCGAGCCTCCGAAGAATGAAGTCTGAAAACGCAGCCAGCATGGTAGATCTTCCACAGGCCAGCTCTGCTTTGCGATGTCAAGAAAGAAGATGGGTGAGTGTGATTGATTTTGCATTTCAAATTAGAACTAATGAGCTTCCCGCTTTAAATATATATTTCATGTCCTGGCATGTGCAGAAACTACATTAGTCTTACGTATTTTTACAGATAGGGGTATTTTCTCTCTACGGCAGTTTTAATATATCTGGAAGCTGCGGAAGTGCTCTTCTCGTACCAGCATCTGTTATGCTTTTCTCAGTTATTAAAAAACAAAGCTCTACGATATTGACATTCTTTATTAATTTTTCCTAAATGTGAATCATCTCGTCGAGTAGCTAATCCGTTTCCTATTGCTGAGTTTAAATTTGTGTCGTTTCTTCGTCTTCCGCCGTTGGCTGCATCGATTCTGTTTTGGCTTCTTCTTATATTACTCCCTTCTTCAGTTTGTTCGTTTCTTCTTTGTTACCTGATTTCGTTTATGGTCTCTCTCGCTGTTTGCCTTTGCTCATCTGTCCGTATTTTATCTTCTCACTCTTTCTCTTCTACGTCGTTCTTCTTTATCTTCTTCTGTCTCTATAATATTTATTTATTTATTCATTTAGTCACATGGTGGCTGGATGTGCCAGGTGGCGACAAGTAACATAAAATGACACAATAAAGTACGTTTGAATCAGATTTACATTAAAATTTTCGAAAGAATCAATTTAGATTCACGTCATTGGTACATAAGTAAAAATTACACAGATTCAAAGGCCTCGTTATCTTCTTCTTTCTTCCATTTGATGAATTAATGGGCTATTATTGCCTTAAACTTTAATGAAAAGTTATATTTGTAGTAATTAAAATGCTGATAGTAACAACAACCTGGGAAATTGCAATTGATAGTGCTTTACCGTCAGAGGTAATAATGAGTAAAAGCGTTGTTATGTAAACTAAACAAACAAAATTATAAGTTCTATTTGATGAATTAACGGAGTACTAGCTGTACCCACACAGTGTTTTCACTGTTTTTTCAATTAATTTATAAAAAATTAAGAATTGTGTAGAATAAGTTGATCTCAATATTTCACGTTTAACTCAATAATTCGCATTTAACTCTGATAATGCATTTCCCCAGTATAGGTAAGGTTAGCGGGTAGAAATCTCGCTGAGGGCGAGGCTGTGTGTGCATATTGACAATTAATTATGCAAAGTCAGTAAGAAATCTGTATTTTAAAAGTCAAATTAGAGAGGAAATTAATGCTACACAGTAATTGATTGCAAACTTTTATGTTTTTAATTTTCTTTGTTTCTTTTTATTGAAGTATACGTACTTTTTTTCATATATCAATCAATGCAACCGTTTATTTAGATTAACAATGAAGAGAAGATAAGTTTCGGCGAGTTCTAGGTTATCAATCTAAAAGAAATGTTTTCATGCTGCTCCTGAATAAACGTAGCCCGTCGCCTAACATTCTTTGTCATTTAGATTATCTACGAAGGTGACATAACCATATAACTTTCAATTTGTTAAAAAAATAATGTACGTCCCTATTCTCATCTGATTTTAAATTTACGCATGAGACAATTTGCCTTAATAAGCATTATAGATGTTTAATAGTTTTACTTACTGAAAAAGTAAGATTCCAGCATCCGAATGATTTTAAATAAGATCAATTGCTTTGATTAAATTGCTAGAAATGCTTCCCATACACAGTTATTAACTGGATAATTATCCGTAAATATTTGTGTTGCTATCTATAAAGTTTGACATTGCTACAGCATTAATTTCGATGCTTAAAGTGTGAAGCGAATAACACTATTCTTTCACTTATTTGAAGGTTTAATTGGCACTAATTGAATTGGAGGCAATGCCAGGAATCTTTCTCTCTCGGTCACAGTGCAATCATCATTCATTTGTCTGCTTCATTCAAAACTGGCATCGGAACTTTTTAATTTTTTTGTACCATTTGGCGACAAATGAGGGTTGATCAAAACAACGATTATCAATGGTGATGTTTATAGAGGTCCAACTGTATATCAAATGTTTATATAAACTCAGATAGCGCTTGCAATTGGGAGCTTTTAGAATAACAAAAGATTGTTTCATTTTTAACTCTTTTTAAGTACTAAGTTAAGATTCCATTATAAGCACCTGTTGGCATAGGTTTGTAAAAGTTTGAAAGGATTGAAAATATACGTTGGATTCGTTATAACTATTTTAATTTTTATTATTCCAGAGCTTGCGATTATATACTTGATACGTTTTCGTGTATGGTATATTCCAAAACGTGGTATTGTACACAGTCCGACATCGCATTCTTTACATACGTACAGTGAAGCCTCGATATGTTGGACTAAAAGGAGGGGAAGGCCTGTCTGTTATATCCGAAACATCCGAAGGAAACGTATGTGTTGCCTTAAATTGTTAAAATGCGCATGTTATGAAAGACAGTGTTTTACTCTGCTATATATTTATACAAATTGTTAAGAGCGCATGAAATAATAGCACAGAGTTTTCTAATTAATTTAGGAAAATAGGAATCGTATTAATTTTTATATTTTACTAGTAAAAGGTGCTTGCAGTGTGCTAGCAGGAGCTTACTTTTATAAGAACATAATTAAGAATGAAATAAATTATAGTGACCATAAGAAAAATTGATTTTCCCCTGCGTTCTTATTTGAAACGGAATTATTCTTAGGAATGGAACTTGGGATACTTTTTCGAGATTTTAGATTTTTCCGGACCCTGGTGTAAATTGGCAGAAAGTAACAATGAATTCAAAGAATGTTTTAAGACGAACAAACCCCACAAGTAATGCAAGTCAGTCAATTTCAACCAGTCACAAAGGTCAAACGGAGGAACAATTAATTTTTGCGGATTTGCTACACCAATAAATTATACATTGTATCTACCATATATACTCGTGTATAACGTGCTGTTTGAAGACCAAATTTTCAGGTCATAAAGTAGGGTGCACGTTATACACAGGTAACACTTCTCTGCACTTAAAATGGGAACCTACCTCGCACCAGATTCACGCTTTTTGGTTTAATTAATGGGAAAAGCACAATAATTATTGATACTCCAGGTTATACATACATAATTATATGTATAGAACACCTAATTACTTCTATACATTTATAATTCCATCCTCTCTAATTATTCCGCATTTCACTAGCTCATCAGCTGATTGCTGTAATTTTTGCAAAATCACAAGATAGTCTTCCCGCAAAACACACATCAAAAACAAAAAAAACATAGAATAAACAAATTGAAATAATTTTATTTAGTAAATGATTCTAGTGTCTACGATTGACAACGTAAGTAATTTAAAACCCATAGAATCTCGTGTGTGAACTTAATCATACCTGTCGCGTTTCCTGTTTCCAGATTTGTTTGTTAAATTTTTACGTTATTCCTTCTCTTAAACAGTTTTAGAATGAGATAGGAAAGAGAGAACCAACGTCCACTTTAAATCAAAACTAATTTATAGATCCCTTTTTGTCTGATTTAAAAGGATTGGCAACAGTGGCGCTGCAGTTTTCTACACGGCATCACTTTGCCCAACTTACCATGTGAGGTTGCTGCCATCTCAACTCAGTCGCTTTAATCATTGACGATGTCTCTCTTAGACATAATATGGAGCTTATTGAACGTAATACACTTATGGACAAGTCCAAACGTTTTAAAATTCATATACCTCCCAAAAATCAAGGATGTGTGTCATACACGTGGTATCAGAAAAAGTCGGGATTTTTTGGAATAAAGTACGAGTGTGCATTATACACGGCAGTTATACACTGGGACGCATCATACACGAGTATATACAGTAATTATATACATTATAATATGTATATATATATATATCCATATATTGCGATGTATAAGTCGACCTTGAATTTTCAACTTGAAAATACTAGATTAGGTATATGTTCGCAGTATAAGTCGACCCCCTTTGTTTCACTTAAAAATACTTCTCATGAAATCGTTGCCAGGCAAAATCAAGGTCCTGTACGATCCAAGTTTTAACAAGATACAGAAATAAACAGTAATAAAAAAATATAGGAATATTTTTTCGAGTCCGTGCTATTCTTCTTGAGCCTTCCATTTGACGTGTTTTAATTTCAACCAATAAGAAACTGCTATTCTCAGAGAGCTTGACCAACTAAATAATGGTTCCTATGATTTGATTGATGTCGGCTGTTAATGATGCTATCAAAATTAACTGCACCTAGTTATCGCAATCAATATCTACGGTGGTGAAATTCAATAACGTATCGCATGTTGGCAGGTGTGAGGATGGTTCTGATAATTACATTATTCCCCTTTTCAAAAAAGGAAATGTTTTTTCCGCATATTTTTTTATTATTTTTTTTTGTCTTCTTTCATGTACTTTTTTGTACTTGATTTATTTGCATATTCCACATATAATTATAACTTGCAATTAGTATGGTTAATTCCGATCGAAGTGTACCTCTTCTATCTCACTTACTTCTACAGCATTACAATACTTTGGATGATACAATTAAAAAAACAAGGTAATTGTCCGTAATAAACATTTCATAAATGTCGTATTAAAGAATTGATATTTTAATAAACAATCAAGTAATGATTATAACATTGTAAATTTTATTATTTATTTATAATTATAATATCATAATTATATGTGGAAGGTGCAAATAAATTAAGTACAAAAAGGTACGTGAAAAAGACAAAAAAAATAATCACAAAAAATTGAGGAAAAAAACAAAAATACAAAAAAGACATAATAATAATACAATTTTACTAGTTAAAATATATGTACAGACCACTTCTGAAAGAAAAAAATGCTGGCTGCTGGGAGCAAACCCCAGCCCATCCGATACTAGACATTCATTCTACCCATTCAGCTATCGCTGCTTCTGTTTGTAACCTTAAGGTTAATGGTATATGTTGCATCCGTGCTTACACCTGAATTTAAATTGTTAAGATCTTTTAAACAAGGGCCCATTGGCAAAAACGCAGAGAGATATAGGTGATGTTTTAGTTCTAGTTTCACCTCCTAAAAGGGTATTACGAATTTCAATATTAATGTTATGGCCTCCCCTTGTTGGTAAATATTGATGTTATTCATCTGTAATTTAAGGTTCACAATTTTATATTTGTCGTATAAGTCGACTTTAAGTTTTAGGAAAATTTTTTTAAGCTTCAAAGGTCGACTTATACGCCGTGATATACGTTAGTTATAATGTTGCGATGTATTCATTAGGCCTTCCAAATAACACACATGTGATAGGTCCGCATGAGACACAATGTAGTAGTGGCGTCATTTAACTGTTTTGCATCGCCGGACATTCTGTCCGTTATATCCTAAGTACTTTCCATCAAGGTCCAGTATGCAGAGGGTTCAATGTACTGTGGATTTCTTCCTTTTCATTGGCTTCGTGGTACTTTTGTTTCGGATGATACACTTCCTCATGGCTAATCTCATCACAATTTACCGAAAGAAGTGAATAATATCAGTCAGTCTCTCTTTTACAGTAAGCACCGCCTCGAAATATTCCAATTCATTTGCATCGGAATCAAACCATTATCAGTTTTGTCTTTTCATTGGGAATCAGTGGTCTAATGAAGTTTATTCTAATGAGTACTTGAAGTTGTTTTATTTATTTAACTAGTTTATAATTTTTACTTTGCAAAAGCCATAAATAATGACTTGAAACGCTTACAGAATGCAAGTACCTTCTACTTGTATATTGAACAAATAAGTAACATATCATTCTTGTCATTAAAGACAATTTTTAGTAATGTATGTGTATCTGTAAATGTAATTACATGCAAGGTTATTTGTCAGGTGCGTTTCGCTTCCAGCATAAGCGCCTATTAGTATTAGTCTCCATCTGGTCTGTCCGCATGTTCGTTATCTGCTTCTACCAAGCAGATTTTCATGAAATTTGATATTAAGGACTTACGGTCAAAGATAATAAGAAAATCACATAAATGAGTCACGTAAGCCAATCAGGGGTACCACTTTACTGGTGATAAAATATGAACTTTCCCTCATATCTCGTAAAGTATCGGTCATATCAAAATATTTATCAAGTAAAACTTGTGCAACTAATAAAGCAGGGTATTTCTTTTCCTCTACATTTTTATCGTAGGAGTCGCCGTTTGCGAGAAAATCGAACAAGAGTCGTAATTTGAGTTGAACTTTGAAATTTTCTAGCGTGGTTACTTCTTCATTGTTGCTAACGTAAACAATCTCACGGAAATATGTTTAATTTCCTTACATATGCATGTAATATTTTTAAATGGGAAGAAAATGGATTATTTATGATGAAGAAAAGAACTTTATAATGCTATTTCCCTTCCAAACACGTAAATAATTTCTTTCAAATACTCCAATGCACAAAACGCACCCATTTGTGTTACGTTGTACACTTTCCTAACTTGTTTATATCTTAAAATCTCATTATAAATATTAGTGTTATTTTAAACTCTTGTACTAATTTTTAAACGAAGTAATCAACTGATATTTTATAATTATACAGTTTGCGTAAGCACAACATTAAATTACCATAACTTTAATGTATGTTAACAACAAATTGTTGACAGCATATTTGTAGTGATTCTGAGATAAATACAGAGTTCATAAAATTATTTCTAACGAAGAATGTAAATTAAACTACAAAATATCCTTCTAAGATTTAGTCACATTAAACGTTTATTAGGAAAATTACACTGTAATCGTTTTTGTGCATCAAATCTTGGAGTAATTGTTGGAATTTATTTTACAATGCTACACAAACATCTTTATATAGTTCTCTGGTGAATAAATTAAATTAAAATGGTATTGCAAAGTTCTTTGCTTATAAATAACTAGCAAATTTACCCAGCGTTGCTCAGGTTATGTTTTAAATCATCGTGACTTCAAATTATGGCAATAATTATGAACAAAAAATTATATCTATGCTTGAATTAAGTTTTATTTGGGAAATTTTTTCATATTTTAATTGATATAAATGAAAGAGTTGGAAAATATTTTGAGGATTCGTAATTAAAATTGACAATCAACGCAGTCGATTCATTTTGTGAGGTGATGCTTTTTGCCAGGTGGAGTTCGTTCTCTAAGCTTCCGGTAGAGAACGTGCATGTAGAGTACAGGTAGTTCCGCCTAATGTAGCAATTGAAAATTACTAGAAGTTACCTTACGCCTCAGTGATCGGAGGTAATATGTAGAGTGGAGGGGAACGAATTCCATTAGAATAGAGGGGCATTGAAGGTGAGCGCGCTTCCTAGAAGGGAAATCCCCTTGCACGCAGAGTAGAGAGGTGACTTCTTAAGTCAGTTACCATACGGTAGCTTTGCTTTACGCATGGACAGTTATATGCGGGATGCTCAGGAGTTCAAAATAAACATTCTTTAAAAATTCAGATAATACCAGGTTCCTAGAAAGGAGCGTCTGTCTCACACAACATTGTACGAGGGTTTCCCAGAAAGTAATGCACCACATGTTTTGAAATTACTCACATTTAACGAATATGTGACAGATTTTGAATTTTATCGATACGTTTCCTGGACAACGAATGTCATTGTTGAGACTCGAGATTCATATTATTGCCTAGCGAGGGATAAGGGGGGGAACAGCAGAGGGAGGGAGGGGGATAAGGCATTGTCGAGTACAATTTGTAACGTGTTAACAAAGGTATTGCCCACTTATTGTAACAAAGTATTATTCACTTGACATAAATTTATTTTAACAAAACTCTTTGCTTAGAGAATCGTTCTAAGAGTCAGAGCATTGAATTCCTGTGTGATTTTAATTCTCTTTTCTACTGTTTTTGTTTTTCGTTGCATTAATTCTTTTTGTTTGTTCATCTGTTGTTTGTCGTGTTGTATTAACCAAACCACATCCAACACAGTGTAATGTGAGCAAATAAAGTAAGTGGTAAATGTTTTCACTTGTATAAATTGTGTAGTATCGAAAGTAAGATTGCGTAACCCGGCCGCTGTATGGGTTTGTTGTCTAACTAAGTAGGCTGTTATGAAGGTTGGCGTTGTAATAGTGTCTCATCGCACCGTCAAATGTCATGGATGTCTGTGTTGACCAGCATCATAGCTAATCCTAATATACAATAAACTTTGAAGCTTCTTTGTTTATTGTAAAAAATTCTGTCAACATTTCAAATTTGAAATGCAGGCATCTCTAGTGGAATTGTAAAATGTTATATTCCCCTATATTATTATTATTATAGCACTGACTATAATTAACCAATTGACCAAACCTTTTATACATTCATCAAGTTAAGATGTTAATAATAATTGTACCAAATTTTAGTTATTCGTGTCTTATAGTTTATGGCATGCATAATGAGACACGCAAACAAACTTTTGCAAATATATATAGATTGTGGGAAGCTCATTCAGTTCTATTTGGTATAATAATTATAGGATATTTATTTTGTTTCTCAATTTTGTAGTTATTCTTTTGATTCTCAGGTTGGTCTCTATGTAAATATTAACGTTGTCTCTTGTTGGTTGAGTTATATTTTAGATTACTTAACAATTTCATGGCTGTTGTTTAAAATATCTTCATTAAGTTATCGTAACGATAATTTCGGTAAACTCCATATGAGATTTTGACTTATTCTAACATAAGCGTTACTGAAAAGGAATTCTTTAAATTTATTAACATAAATAACTCAATTGTATACAAATATTTAATGAAATACTTTAGTTTTTCGTGCACTCAATACTTTCATAAATTACAATCTGAAAATTCTTCAAATATAAGTTTTTAAATAAATGTTTTGTAATGATAATGTATTGCTACTTACAATTTGCACATTTATAATGTTAAAAAATATAATTATTGATAAATTTTTAATGATTTGATTTGCTGATTTTCCTTTTAAATTTGACAAATTGGCCATGAAAGTGTTAAGCTATCGATAAGGAGCACTGTGATTTGTTAACGATAGTGAGTTGAGTCACGCAATGCAATTACTACTTAAATTTAAAGTAAATTAACCTCAAGTCGTTAAATTTTACGCACTTACTGTACATTACCTGGAAATATAAGACAAACTTTGAGAATATGCTATATTTTTTCATAAATAGGGTGTTTGCTTTGATTAAATCAGTTATATTTTGCATAATAGCTTTGAATCTGAACTTTACATTAGAACAAATATGTTTTTGATGTTGTAAATATAATCTCACCTTGATTAATCAGTTATATTTTTAAATGCAAGATAATTTTTAAAGACAAAATGTATTTAGTTCAATCTTTGCTGTTATAAAAATTAAATTGCTATCAGAAGTAAATCTTTGTTTATATTATGCTATTAATCTTTTTCAAAAAACAGTAATACGTCTAATTGAGGTAATATAATTTGTGCATTTATACAATAATTAATTTGGCAAATATAAAGGTTTAATTTTATTAACATTTGAAATAGGTATGACATGAAATTTTAATATTGCATTTTTGAAGTTTATTTCTGACTTGGAATAGTTTATAAAAATGTTATCCTGGCATTTAAGTAATTCCAATTAAGCATTGCTTTGCGAGATTCATTATTTTTTCATCATTTATGCAAACATTGCTCCCATTTGGAATCAGTTGCGTGCATTCAATTTTACGTATTTCTTGACCAATAAGAGACATTGTTAATTGTAATTAAGGTCATTGATAATGTGAAATGTTTCTTTTTTAAGTGTTTCCAGAACAAGTACTTTGAAAGATTGCTTGCCTCAGATAAAAATAGCTGCGACAGAGTAGTGAAAAAATTAATACATGCATTTCGACTTCAGAGCAGTTGTCGTCAGTGGCATTTCGCCACTGATGATGGCTGTTCTGTAGTCTAAATGCTTGTATTAATTTTTCCACAGCTCAGTCGCAGTTATTTTTATCAGAGGCAAGTAACTTCTTCAAGTGCTTGTTCAATAATTTATTTCAGCTGCAAAATGTGTTTGATGGTTTATTTTTTCATGTTATATATGTATTTATGTCAGCTGTTGAACAACAGTTGAAAATATTGTGTTATATGTCAGTTGTTGAATAGTTGAAATGCAGATAAATTGTCATAATGTTGAATAATTTGTTCAATAATCAGCAAAATTTGGCTGAATTGGTCAAAAATGTCATTTTTAGGTTAAAAATGTTCTAAATTTAGCAAAAATATACCTAAAAAAACCCCTTAAGTCCAACGATACCTAAAAGAGGCTCCGAGAAAAAGAAATTATTCCTATCTAAAAGGAGTCAACAGGTTTTGATCATAATAAAATGTCTTTATTGCAATTAAAATGTACAGTGTATACATACAAGTTCAATAAAAATTTTACAATCTGAAATAATACATTTTGTCTACTTATTTTATCCTGCACCTGAAAATAAAAATTATACTGGACTTAAAAAATTTTTGACGAAAAAAAATTGATTTGTTTACAATTTGTACTTAGAAAAACTTTTGAAAAAGTCCCAATTCCAGAAATCTTTCAAGTCTAAGAGTTAAAAACTATTGTCCAATTTGTAAAGTAATTTGTTTACAATCTGGACAATAATTTTTAACGCTAGACTTGAAAGATTTCTGAAATTAGAACTTGAAAAAAATTAATTTGTTTACATTTTGGACTTAGAATAATATCTGACTTAAAAAATTTCTGGACTTAAAAAGATCTGAATATTAGCACAAATCAAAATTGCCATTTAAAAATATTCATGAACTGCAGAAATTTTTTTAAATATAACAAGCACTAGAATAAAAGTTGGACATTTTTACAAAGTACTTTGGCAAGGATAATATTTCTTTAATCATTTCTATTAGTGAGAAAGTAGAGAGGAAAAATAGCATGGCTTAGAAAAAAATATGAAATGAGAGACGATAAATATATACCCAAAAGCGCTGCTAATTCTGGTTTGTTCAGATTTAAAAAAATGGCAATAATTATACAGAATGGAAAAGCAATAGCTTATATACATTTAGACAAAAGAATTTGCAATTGTTCTGAATAATATATAAATAACACAACACTTTGGAAACATATTTACAAATAAATAACATCTAGCAAATTGGATATTGATGGAATTATTAAAAGAACTTTTTTCTGGACATTGACTTTAATTAAGAATAAAATAACCTGCACAATTTTTCTTAATTAAGAAATTTAACTCTCCACAAAGTTAAATCTTTTTCTAAATATCGTCTAGAATCAAGAACAATTAAACTACCATTTCCGATGCATGGCTTAATAATTGGAGAATATAAACTTTTCACAATGAAAATACTTTACATAGTCTGGATTTTCAATCAAAACTCTCAAAACTAACTGAAATTTCATTTGCATTTTATCTCTTTATCTGATTTTGATAACTTGAATAATGAACTGAATTTGTATTGGCTCAGAATTTTTTCTGCCTTGAATAAACAACAATAAAAACCCCAAAGAATATTTTCTGAATTAATTCAAGCAGATCCTACATCTCCAAATTTCTTTAAATTATTAAATTAAATCTGGAATTATTTAACCACGACAAACCCTCTTGGTAAAATATTAAATGTAGAACACCAAAAATCCCGATACAAATAATCTTTTTTAATGGCTGCTCCTATTTTAAGATTAAATTTAATTAATTACTTTCCAACATCCAATTTGCGGAACGATATTCACATGACAAGTCTGCAAACATGAGCAAATACAGTGCTGTCTCAGAAGTCAATACGAAAACTTGGCATTTTATAAGTTTTCTAAAGTTTTTAAATTCAACATCTTCGGAAATTCGTAAATAACTTGTTACTACATTTGATTCTTATTAACGGAAGTGAATTTAACAAAAATTTAAAATTTATAGAAGTACGCTAATAAACCTTTACAAACAAAATGGAATATTCTTTATAAAATCAAATTAAAGAAAGTTTTCAGAGTTCAAACTGAAAACCAACACCTTATATTCTTGTAAATTTATAATAAAAAATTAAATGCATTTTATAAAAAAGTTGAGTTATCAGAAAGTTTTTAAGTTCAAACAGAAAATTGATGTCCTACATTCTCAGAAATAAAATACTCTTACGGACGATATCAGATAAAACTTTTTTTTCAGACGTAGCACTATATTTTCCATTTACTTACTTTTAGTGTAAGTTGATTAAACAATATTTTTAAAAGAAATCAAATTCTTGGGGAATCGTTTAATCCTATCGTAAATTTCTGCTCATTCTGAATGACAGGAGAAAAACCTAAAAATTGGAATTCTTATTGTATTGTATTTATTTTCATTGGCTGTGAGCATAAAGCTATAATAATGCCAAATTTGAAGCGTTTATCTCATCTGAAAGGGACTTATAATTTACAATCTATCCTACATCCTCTGTAAGATGCAGCTACATCATATACAAGATATTTATCGCCTGACATATTGAACAAACCAGAATATAGCAACATATAGGTATAAAAACCTTCTCTTATCCCATATGTATAGCCTCCAGCTCAGATTCCTCTATACTCTCGCACCCAGGTGTATCAATTGTCGTCTCAGCAAAGCAGTACTCTTCGATTCATGGTTCCTCGACGCCTCAAACCATCGCATTTTCACTCAGCATCAACTGTGAATGCCTACAATGAAGAGGAAAAATGGTTGTGGTGAATTCAATAAAGAAATATTAACTAAAAAATCTAAATATAAAAGAATAATTTGCTTAAACAACATGAAAGAGCACATTCACTTATCAAGGTCTATTTAGAATCTTAAAATTTTAAATTCTTTACGAGTTTATTCAAATTATTATGTGAAAGATTCGTTTGACAATTAGTTTTCAAATTTTAACCTTCCATAAGGTGTAGTGCTTAGCGTGTCAGCTTCCCATTACAAAGCTGCGGGGTGCGATCCCCGCAAATGGAGGTTTTTTTCACAAAAAAATTAATTACTTAATTAATAATAAAAAACTATCATTGGTGTCTGGCAGTAGGCAGCAGTACTGTCGGTACGGTATAGAGATGAAAACAAATGATGTTGGTTGGGTATATATTCAATAGAACAGTAGGCATGATTTGATCGGCTACAGTACTGCGATGTGGAAAGCAAGAGGGAAACTACCACATTACATTTCCCTAATAATGATTATATTATATAATATTCCGGAGGTAAAATAGTCCCCCAATCAGATCTCCGGGCATGGACTGCCTTGAGGAAAGCAACTGTCGAAGGTAACTTATGCAAAGATACTTGGAATTTAAAAACCACGAGGAAGGCAGAAAAGCTAGAGAACCTGAAAAATGAAATAGGATTGACGTCATAGGGCTGAGCGAAGTCAGATGGGAAGGAGAAGGGCAGATCCGCTCGGAAGAATTCACGGTAGTTTACACCGGAGGAAATAGTGAGGCAAGGGGAGTAGCTCTGGTACTTAAAAGATATGATGAATAGCGTGACAAAAATAACAGCAACGAACGATAGGTTGATGGCAATAAAGCTAAAAGTTGTCCCAGTTAACATGTTGATAATCCAGGTATATATGCCAACAACCGCTATTGAAGAAGAATAAATCAGGGAGATGTATGAGCAAAAGAATGACATTTATGAAGTAGAACTGCACAATAATGGGAGATTGGAACAACACAGTTGGAAAAGCCAGGAGATAAAATGAGATGCCAAATAGATTACATCCTAGTAAAACAAAGATTCAGGAACAGCATAAAAAATACTAAGACATTACCAGGAGCAAACATTGATTCAGATCACATCCTTCTAATACTCGATGTAACCACAAAGCTGAAACAAATAAGGAAAACGAGAAGAGAAAGACAGACTTGGGACCTAAAAAAACTGAAAGAAAGGCAGAATGCTTTCAGCATGAAGTCGGAAGGTCGCCTTAGAAATTTGGAAAACAAACCAGAGACCGTGAATACAGAATGGGAAGAAATTAAAGCCAGCATCAAAGACACCTTGAATAAAGAGATTGGGAAACAAGAGAAGAAAATCAGAAACCCATGGATCACTAAGGAAATGCTGGAGATAATGGATGAGAGAAAAAAATGTTAACAGTGAAGAAGGTAGAGCCAACTATAGATGCACAAACAATGAGTCGAGAAGGGTAACAGATAAAGCTAGGGAAATTTGAATAAAAGGAAAATGTGAGGAAATACAACTGAGAAGTTAGGACGGTATGATATGATGTATGCTAGGGCACTGGAGTTAGAAGATTAGAAGTCTAATGGGATTTGTGGTAAAGCAATTATGAACGCAGATGGAAAAATAGTCGCAGAACCAAAGGATGTAGCACAGGTATGAGAAGTATACATTAAGGAACTATACAGCAAGCAGGCAGGATCAGCACAAATAGAACGGAAGAAGAGGATAACATTGAAGAAGACAAACTTGGGAACAAGTAATATGGAAAGCGAAGTACAAAAGGCAATTCTGGAACTGGATAAAGGGAAAGCTACAGGCAGTGATGGAATACAGGCAGAGGTACTTAAAGTCATGGGATCGGAAGGACTAAAAGTGATTACGAAACTAATTAACAAGCTTTACAACTCGGGAAAGAGGCCTCAGGATTTCTTAGATGTGACAATGATCCCTCTAAAGAAGAAGCCAAAGGCAATGCAGTGTAAGGACTACAGAACGATATCCCTACTGTCACACACTTCGAAGATCATCACGAGGATTCTTAATAAAAGACTAGAGAAAAATGCCGAAGAAATGCTAGGGGAAGATCAATTCGGCTTCAGAAAAGGACGAGGAACCAGAGATGCTATCGGTGTAGTGAGAATCATATCAGAAAGGGCAATAGAATACAGTCAAGATTGCTGTGTATGTTTCCTCGACTGGCAGAAGGCCTTTGATAAGAGTAAATTGGGTACTGCTGATGAGGATATTAAAGGATATAGGTGTAGACTGGAAAGACAGGAGACTGATCGGGAATCTATACGTAAATCAACTGGTAAAAGTCAGGTTGGAGAATGCGGATACCAGCGGAGTACATATCGGTAGAGAAGTAAGACAGGGCTGCTGTCTATCGCCGATTCTATTCAATATATATGGAGAGAGGCTAATGCAGGAACCGTTAGAAGGCATGGGAGATTTCTAAATCAGAGGAAGGATTATAAGAACAGTGAAATACGAGGACGATCAAGTACTCCAGAAAATGATAAATAGACTAGTGATAACAGGTAGGAAATATGGAAATTAATACAGAGGTTTAACTACTGACAAGTATTAAATATTATCTGTTAATAATTTCAAGTAGTAACAGCAATATTCATTTTAATTTATGCTATAAAATCAACTAAATTGATCAATTAACTTTATAAAAATCATTCCATGTACTCTTAATTGGAAATTATCGACAAATCACAGCATTTATTATAATGTCTATATCTATAATACAACCTAAAACCATTGTCATATTGGATAAAATTACAGTTTGTTTTTACCTTTAAAAACGATCAAAGAACATGAATTCAGAATTGAATTTTAAGCCAAAGAATAGTAAGAAAATATTTCTAATCTTCCTAAAGCTTGCATTGTGACAAGACTGCACTTAAAGAGGTAAAAACTGACATTATCGCTTCTGACTTGATCTCACTTCTTTATTCATTGTCTTTAATACTTTGTAAATAACAGGCTAATAAGATAAAAATCGTTATGTTAATGCTATGAAATATGTTTCACATTTTAAAAAGCATTGGACCTCTTGTCGCACACCAGTTCCACCAAAAATAAAATCCTCTGTCATAGTAATAAATGGCATAACACATGACATCAGCCTTCTATCTCTTACAGTTAAATTTCTGTTTTGATTTGATTGATTGAACATTTATAAAATAAAATGCACTAAAATAGTATTTGAATAAATTTTCTACAATTTTTTGATGCTCAACTGATGATTAGCCAACCACCGATGGAAATAAGCATAATAAAAACCAACTGTCACGATAAACTTCCATTAGCATAGCAACTTTTCAAAAATTTGCATGTATTCCAAGAATTCGACTAACTTTGACTAAGAAATCCCTTTCCTCAAAATATTTCATTGATTGCTTTAGCAATTTCCATATAGATAGCCTTTTCCAAGCAAAATATTTTAATTACTTTCCTCAAAATATCTCCATAATTTCAACATTAGTTTACACCTCACCAAAGAGTTAAAAGTCAATGAACATTTCACGTTACACTGTCACTACAAAGTAATAATTTTGTTTCTATGAAATCATCTCGTGTTTATAGAGCATACTTAATTGATTTATGCTGAAATGGATGTCAGTAGATTGAAAAGTAAAATTTCCCAGGTACAAAGTATTTCATAAAATATACCAAAAATTGAAGCATTGATAACACTTATGTTAACGATAATTAACAAACCTTTCAAAGTCGAAATTATAAAATCAATTTTATTCTCTCAATGAAATATTCACTTAAAATAAATTGAGATTTATCACTTTCCAATGTAAGCTTAAGTTACTACACTTTCACCATTAATAGATGGAAAAATTAGTACAATAAGTACTGCACATATATAGACGCAATTAAAACACATGCGTGGTTACACGACTAAATTTATCCTACCTATTCAGTAAAATACGTCGATAATTCTCACTGGAAACTTCAAGTAACAGCCAATACAAATGCAATTGGCAAACTACTTAAAAGATTGTACTCACCGTTAATATGTATTTCTTGATATCACACAAGGGAACATGACAGCTGTTCTGTGACGTCTTCTGCAAACATTCCTCTGAAACAAGAGAATGAAATCTTAAAATATGTACCTACTGTATTTTAATTCTGAATATTATTTCTGATAACCTGATTACATTATGTAGTGTCTCTCGTGCTAAATCACTCCGATAATATTCGAAAATATTGTATTGTAACTCAAACTCCAAGATTTGTAAAATATAAGACTTATATTCCTTAAGCTGCTAAGTTAAGCTTAATACTTATTTCAAAACCATGACACTAGTATGTATTGATTACGTAATTAATATCATTTCAATAAACGAAATACAGCATTGCTTTGAATGAATTTCTCGATAATGGTTGCCAAAATCAATTACAGCTGCACACGGAGAATTCTGTCTGAAAACTGAATAATTAGCAGAAAACCTTATCAATATATTTTCAGTTGCGCATTAAAATATTATTTTATCAAACATACGCTTTAACGAGATTAAAATACACGAAAATGAGATGGATTACCTCAGAAACTCATATCAAACTCCCACCGTTGGCCAATCTGATCATAGGCTAACACCGTATACATATATCATTTCTAAAAATCAAAGTTGATAGAAAACGAACCTTTACCTTCAAACTATACGCTTACACAACCACTCGACAAATTAATAACCATATTCATGTCTCAACTTGACTCAGTTCACCCAAAATACACGTGATTAACTTTCACCAAGGAAAATAATTGCATAGATCCACATATATCTTATGCAAAGGTCTCTCCTAATTAATGTAAAGATTATGCCGACATAAAATTCAGTGAAGAGATCAACCATTTCGTTTAATTAAGAAATAATTTCACAAAAGCTATGAACTAAGGATCAGAAGAAATAATGACCTTGAGACAAAATTGAACGGTAATACTAATGCGATGATGCTACCCCGATGCGGCGTTCCGACAACGACAATTAAATTTTCGCTTAATTCTAACTAAAGCATTTAAAACCGACAATCAATCACAGTAACACGAGGTCGACGTAAATCTCTTGCGAATTACGAACGGAAAGTTACTTACCCGTTCACGACCCTACTCTTCCTGGACGTAGAATTACACCCAGACCCATCCCCTCCCCCACTTTCATTTTGAAGCGCACCCAGTGACACCTATCAACAAAGATGAGCGTAACTTGAAACACTGAAAACCGTTGAGTTGCCGGGGCTGAGACTGATATACGAGACTCCAAATAAGGGATACGCCAACTAGCGGTGGATTTTGGAGTAGAGCTCCGAGGATAGTGAGTTGATGTTGACAGTTCGTACAGTATACTGTTTTTTTTTACAAACATCTACTAAGGGGCTCTTACATAGGATATAGGAAGATGTAAATGTTTTAGGTACTTCTAGAAGTGTTAGATATCTGAAATTTGGCAGGATTAAAGATTGTTTGATAAAACTGAAAACATTTGAAATTTCATAAAAAATTTATTTTTAAGAATTTTTTCCAACCCCAATTTTTATATGATTTCTAAGCCCCCTTTAATTAATATTAAAAGCTTTACTAAAATTGCATTCTTTAATCAGAAAGAAAGCAGTGACATAGCTATGAATTCTGGGTCCCCCTGCGATGTTTACCTGAGAGCCCCTTAGTAGATGTTTGTAAAAAAAAACACCAAAGAATACAATAATAGGATAAGTACTTACATTCGTCAAACTGAATCAAAAAAATATATATTTTAATACAAATTTAATGACACTGAAAATAGGAGATTGCGAAACATAAGAACAAAAGAATTGATCACCAAAATATCTTTTTCCTCGGCAAAGTCTATTATTTATAATTCCTTAGGCATAACAGCTGTTTCTTCAGCTTCTATTGAAAGAATTGGCAAATTATTGAGACGTTGCTGAGAGGAGCTGTTCCGTAGGTAGTTCTTTATTATCTTCAGTTTTGAAAATGACATCTGCCAGAGCAGCTGTCACAGGAAGCATCAAAAATAATAAAAGGGCTGTAATGGTTTCACCAAAACTAGATATTAGACTGTTTCATATAAGTAAAAATTTGGCAAACTCTCTGATATCTTTCAAAAGAGCAATTTCATTTCGGAGAGGTTTCAATAAGGATAATTTCTAAAAGAAATTCTGGTGATATATCATTTTCATAATATCACTGTAATGTCTGTGCCGATTGGAAAAGTTTTTCCATTATGTTTCTTATTCTGGTCATATTTTTCCACCTAGTTTGAAATTTCTCAATGTAAACGTTTAATTCACACCGTTTGAGAAAATTTTGCAATTTTAATAGGATGTTGCTTTGCCTACCAATTCAATTGTTAGACCTCTATATATCATATTGTTAATTCAATCCTTATTGGTATAAACGTGCTACGAATGCTTTTCATACAAGAGAGGGGGGGGGGAGTGAGGTGGAGGGGAGAGTGAGAGGAAGGGGGAGAGGGAAGTAGAGTGGGGAGGGAGAGAGAGGGTGTGAGAGGGAGGGAAAGAGAGGCAACTATTTTAAGTTTAACTAAAGATAGCCCGTCAACAACAGAATACTTACTAGAAATGTTGTATATGACGAAATATTTCGTATGTAAAAGTGTGATATTAATTATTTTAAATGAAAATAATAATTATCTATCTATCTATAATTCTTCCATTGATATTTCAACGGGCATTACACTAGTAAAACATATATAAAAGACATTGTCACTTTGTCTCTTTGTCATGTAATGCTTTTTGAAGCTTAATATCTCGCAAACGACTGAACCGAATTTGATGAAATTTTCAGGATAGCATTATGATATAATAACAAAACGTTTTGGTATATCGGTAACTTATAAAAGCTTTATTCTGTCCTTTTGTCTCACCCTCTGTCACGCTCTGAAAACAGAAATATACCTGGCAAAAGGGGACTAAGGTCAGCTTTTGAAGTACAATAGACACGGCAAGGGTTTCGAGCCTTTTCTCGGATCGAAGGCAACCCTCTCAGCAGGAGGCATGATTTCAGGTCAAAGAAGACTGCCTCAATTTTATTTCAGAATAATCAATCATCCCCGTCATTTTTGATGGGCACTTATACTAGTATTCAAATAGTTTTCTCTCGCTGAACCCTAAGAGGTAGTAGGCCTAATCGCAATAAAATTAACTTTAAAATCATTATAATGTTTAATATTTACATAGGTTAGGTATCTTACAGTATACAGTTTACAAGTGGAGCTCGTGTTTCCTGCTGCAAATAAGAGAAGTAAGAGCGTATTGGGTCTCTTCCTCTGTCTATCACGGAATCCCTTTTAGCTTCTGTGGAACCCTTGGGTTCTGCAGAACACAGTTTGGGAAACCCTGCCATATTGATACTTATGCACCTTTTTTCTTGAAACAAAAATATCCCGGCGGTTTCTCTCTGTCTTCTCAAATGTCTCACATTCGACTTATCAATTCCGTAGCGCCATTGTGCAGCAATTTGATTTTTCTTCTGCATGTGCTATCAGTTTTCCGTTAACCTTTATCGTATGTGCGTACGATATATCATACACAAATTGTTGGCACGTTTTGCCGTGTGTACACTTAAATGCCAGCCAGGGAGTGAGACGGTCTTCTTGAATTCATGATACTTAGACTCCTTGGAGTGACGTGATGTTTGCGGAGTGCGAAAAAAATCACTTTCATTGTGTAAAGACTTTATACTGTAAGGATTGAATTATCGTCGAAATAAGAGTTTGCTTACCACTGGAAAGGATAGCTAATCGGAGGCCCAATTCAGAAGAATGCTTCTCGATTTTGTTTCTTCCTTTTCATAAAGTGATGCAGTGCCTCTCGATTACGTGATTCATACTCTTGTGCTCTTTTTTCTTCACTTTTTATTGTTATGAATTTCTTGGTCAGTCTCATTTAGTTGTCGGCCAGTGCCTGGCTTATGCGGCAGCGAATAATAAAGAAATACAAATGCTTCGGTATAAATATTTATAAACTGTGTGACTCGGGAGAATATATGTATGACATGAAAGACTACTTAGGGAAATACAGTAACAGTGTAACAAATATACACACGCGCACGCGCGCACACACACACACACACACATATATACACACACATATATACATATATATATATATAGATTGTGGGAAGCTCATTCAATTATATTTGGTATAATGGCTATATGTTATTCATTTTGATTCTTAATTTTGTAGTTGTTTTAATTCTAAAGTTGGTGTTTAATGTAAATGTTAATGTTGTCTCTTCTTGGTCGAGTTGTATTTGAGATTAATTAACAATTTCATGGCTATTGTTAAAATATCTTCATTAAATTATAATGATAATTTTGCTAAACTCCATATGAGATTTTGACTTATTCTAAGCCTTACTGAGAAGGAATTCTTTAAATTTTTATCATAAATGACTCAATTGCATACAAATATTTAATGAAGTACATAAGTTTTATCGTGTACTCAATAATTTCATAAATTACAATCTGTAAATTCTTCAAATATGTTTTTTAATAAACATTTCGTAACGTTAATGCATTGCTACATAAAGTTTACACATTTTTAATGCTAAAAAATATAATTATTGATAAATTTTGATTTGATTTGCTGATTTTACTTTTAAATTTGACAAATTGGCCATGAAAGTGTTAAGCTATCGATAAGGAGCAATGTGATTTGTAAAGATAATCAGAGTTAAGTCACGCAATGCAATTACTACTTAAATTTTACGTAAATTAACCTCAAATCGTTAAATTTCATGCACTTACTGTATATTACCTGGGTATTTGACTGCAACTTTGAGAATATGCAATATTTATTCAAAAATAAAGAGTTTGCTTAAATCATTTTATGTTTTGCGTCGCTTTGAATTTTACATAAGAGCAAATATGTTTTTGATGTTATAAATATAATCTCAGCACAGTTAATGTTATATTTTTAAATGCAAGTAAGATAATTCTTAAAGACAAATGTATTTAGTTCAGTCTTTGCTGCTATAAAAATTAAATTGCTATCAGAAGTAAATGTAGTCTTTAAGTTTATATTATGCAATTAATCTTTTTTAAAACAGTAAAATGTCTATTTGAGGTACATACATAGCAATTTTAATGCATTTAAGCAAATCAATTTATCAAATATAGTTTTAATTTTATTAACATTTGAAATAATGTCATAAAATTTTAATCTAGTATTTTTGAAGTTAATTTCTGACTTTGAATATTTTATAAAAATGTTATTCCGGCATTTAAGTAATTTTAATTATGCATTGCTCTGCGAGATTCATTATTTTTTCGTTGTTTATGTGAACATTGCTCTCATTTGGAATCAATTGCATCCATTCCTTTTTATGTATTTCTTGAACAATAAGAGACATTGTTAATTGAAATTAAGGTCATTGATAATGTGAAATGTTTCTTTTTTTGAAGTGTTTCTAGAACAAGCACTTCGAAGAATTGCTTGCCTTTGATAAAAATAGCTGCGACTGGGTTGTGAAAAAATGAATACATGCATTTCGGCTGCAGAGCAGTTGTCGTCAGTGGCATTTTGCCACTGAGGACGGCTGCTCTATAGTCTAAATGCTTGTATTAATTTTTCCACAGCCCAGTTGCAGTTATTTTTATCTAAGGCAAGCAATTCTTCGAAGTGCTTGTTCAATTTATTTCAGCTGCAAAATGTGTTTGATGTTTATTTGTGTTGTCGTGATATATGCAGTTATGTCAGCTGTTGAATAACAGTTGAAATATAGATAAATTGTTATGCAAATTGTCAGCTGTTCAATAATTTGATCAATAAACAGCAAAAATTGGATGAATTTGTGGTCAAAAATGACATTTTTAGGCTTAAAATGTGCTAATTTTAGCAAAATTTAATGAAAATACACCTATTGTCCTGGACTTAAAAAAAACATCCCGACAAAATAATTTGCATGAGACAAAAAAGTTGTTTACATTTTGGACAATAATTTTTGACTCTCTACTTGAAAGATTTCTGGAATTGGGACTTCAAAGAATTAATTTGTTTACATTTTGGACAATAATTTTTTACTCTAGACTTTAAAAAATTTCTGGACTTGTATCCGACAGCTTTTGAATATAGCATGAAACAAAATTGCCAGTTAAAATTTTTCATGAAGTGCAGAAAAAAATTTACAATATAGCAGACAGAAAAAAGTTCAACATTTTTACAAAGTAATTTGGCAAGGATAATATCATTTCTTTAATCATTTAGATTTTTAAAAGAGGTGAGAAAGTAAAGAGGGAAAAATAACATGGCTTAGAATGAGATGAGAAACAATACATATTTATATATCCTAAGGTGTTGCTAATTCTGGTTTGTTCAGATTTTAAAGAAGTGGCAGTAATTATACAGAATGGAAAGTAATAGTTATACATTTGGACTGTAAATAGAATTTAAGATTGCTCTGAATAATATAAATAACTCATTAACACTTGGAAGTGGAAAAACTATTTTAAAATAAATAAATGTCTAGCAAACTGGATATTCATGGAATTATTGAAAGATCTTTTGTATATGAACTTTGAATTCTATTTTCTGGATATTGACTTTTTAATCAAGACTAAATTAACCTTAGCAATTTTTCTTAATTGTCTCTCGACTAACAAATTATTTTCTAAATATTGCCTCAAACTAAGAATTACCATTTCCAATGCATGGATTAATCTGTTTACAAATTTTCCACAGTAAAAATATTTTGCTTTACATAGGCATTCAGTCCATATTTACAATCAAGGCTCTCAAAACTACCTGAAATTTCATTTGCATTTTAATCCCTTTATATGATTTTGATAACTTGAATAATGAATTGAATTTTTATTGGCTCAGAATTTATTCTGCCTTGAATTAACTATAATAAAAAAACCGAAGAATATTTTCTGGATTGATTCAAGTATATTGTACATTGATCTCCAACCTTGATCAAATTATTAAACTAAATCTGGAATTATTTAACCACGACAGACCCTCTTGGTTAAATTTTAAACATAGAACACCGAAAATCCTGATCCAAAAAATCTTTTTTAACAACTGCACCTATTAAGATTACATTTAATTACTTTCCAACATCCAATTTGCTGAACGATATTCACCATAGAAACACATAATAAGTTGGCAAACATGAGCAAATACAGTGGTCTCAATTTTAATTTATTTACTTTCAGTGTAAATTGATTAAACAATATTTTAAAGAGCAATCGAATTCTTGGGATGTCATTTAAACCAATTGTAAATTTTGGCCTATTCTGAAAAATAAGAAAAAAACAGCCACTAAAAATTGGAATTCTTATTATATCGTACTTTTTTCCATTGGTTGTGAACAAAAAGCTATAACTGTACCAAATTTCAAGTCTAGCTCAGGGGTCTCAAACCTTTCAGCACCCAATACCTACTATTCATTTGTAAATTTACCGAGGATCAACCCATCAGAGTGACCCTTGATACGAGAAATACTGTTGAGGGGGTAGGTGGAATCCCCGTTAATTTCTCCCAAACTTAAAGATACATCGAGACCAGCATCATAGCATCAAATGCCCTGCTTAATACTACGCCAATCCAATTTAATCGCAAACAACTTTTTATTCGAGTTATCGTTCTTTACAAGAGAATACTTTAGTTTAAATAAAATTGATTAAAATATTAACCACCGGGATAATTCAACGTATTACTTAGTTTTAAGCTATTAGAAGCTGACGAAAAAGGCTATTAAATAAATATACAGAGGGAAGAAATCAACCAAAACGTAACTTGAATTAACAAATCAAGTTACAGTCGCAGTTCTGCCTTTTGAAATAATTCGCGATTGGAACACCACATATTGAGCTACACTTAAGCATACTCTGGGTCAATAAACAACGATACGGTCATGTCTTACTGCGAGACCTGACATCGAGAGGTATCTGTATTATTTGATTTATGCATTCCAATTGCTCTTAATTTTTTAATGTGTATAAAATCACTTGCACAGCTCCATAAAAAAAAGTTCCAATTGTAAGTTCAAAATCTATATCAACTCAACATTCCTCACTTGATTCAACAAAAAGTAATAGCGCTTAGGCAATACTCGGCAATCAACTTTAAAAGGGCCAAAGATGGACCGCTTCATCAACTGGTTTGAGACCACTGCACTAGCGTATCTGAAAGTGCCTTATAATTTATATATTCTCCTCATATATCCTACATAAGATGTAGCTATATATTATACAAGACATTTATCGCCTGATATACTGAGCAAACCAGAATATAACAACATATAGATATAAAAACCTTCTCTCATCCCGTATGTATAGCCTCCAGCTCAGATTCCTCTTTACTCTCGCACCCAGATGCATCAATTCTTGTCTCAGCAAAGCAGTACTCTTCGATTCATGGTTCCTCTACAGCTCGGCATCAACTGCTACTACCTACCATGAAGAGGAAAAAATGGTTGTGGTGAATTCAATAAAGAAATATAAGCTAAAAATTATAAATACTAGCTGAACCCGTGCAATATTTGCGCATTTTTTTCAATTAATTTATCAAAAATTAAGGTGTAAAAAAAGTTAATCTCAATAATTCACATTTAACTATACTAATGTATTTGCCAGGTATTGGTAAGGTTCGCCAGTTCGAATCTTGCTGAGGGCACGGCTGCGTTTGTGCATTGACAATTTATTATGCGAAGTCGATCAGAAATCTATATTTTAAATTTCATATTAGAGAGGAAATTAATGCTACGCAGTAATTTATTGCGAACTTTTCCATTTCCCATAAAATAACGTAAAAATTGAATTCTTGACCTGCAGGCTTTCATTCCTTTTGAGATAAAAACAAAGTATTGACCTCCAATCTTCGGTTATGAAACATTTTGAATAAAACAAAGTTTCTTATTCTGTTCATCATTTTCCGCCTAGAGTTCGAAATAGTTCAAGTTAAACTTTTAATGCATGTAATACTGGAGCTCAAGTGGAAAATAAAAGGGTACTTGAAATGGTAAGATCAGTTTATAGAGGAATGTAAACAATGGATACCACAACTCCACAGAGGCATATTTTTTCACTTCCATTATCTTCAGAAACCGAATGGATACTGGCAGAAAACAGGCGAACAATGATTTGCAACACTGTGCCAAGCATCCTCTTGTTGCAAGGTTTGGTTTGCTGCTCGGTTTGCTGTCCTGTTGCAGGGAAATGCACATGTGTGTACAAAGCTTTAGAAGGCACCTCCTGCTGACAACCAAAATTTCAAATGTTTCTTTTCTAGTTTTATGAGATGGCATTATCATAGATTATAATCATCTTCACGAATAAACTTCGTTAACTTCTGACAATTATCAATATAATCTGTTAATAATTTCAACTCTAACAACACTAGTCATTTCAATTTATGCTATAAAACAACGAAATTGATCAATTCACTTTATAAAAATCATTCCACATAATCTTAATTGGAAATTATCCTTGAATTACAGCATTTATCATAATGTGTATATATCTACAATATATAGTTTAAAACCATTAAAACCAATTTCATATTGAATAAAATTACAGTTTTTACATTGTAAAGCCTAAAAACAGTCAAAGAACATTAATTCAGATTGGAACTTTAAGCCAAAGAATAGGAAGCAAATATTTCTAATCTTCTGAAAGCTTTCAATGTGACAAGACTAATATTCCATGTCACTTCCTTATTCCCTGTCTTTAGTACTTTACGAATAACAGGCTAATAAGATAAAAAGAATATGAAACATGTTTCCAATTTGAAAAAGCATTGGACCACCTGTCACTCAGCAATTTCACCAAAAATAAAATCCTTTGTAATAGTAATAAATGGCATAACACATCACGTACACCCTGCAAATTTCAGCCTTCTACCTCTTACAGTTTAATAGCTATTTTGATTTGATTGAAAATTATAAAATAAAATGCACTAAAATGGTATTTACCCAAAAGGAAGAGGACCTCGAATTTAAGACAACTCCTAAAAAAACCTAGGCCTATTTTCGAAAAACTTTTAAATAATAACACACTAAAAGCATGAATAAACAAGTTAGGAAAGCGTACAACGTATCACAAATGGGGCGCGTTTCATGCAATGGAGTATTAGAAAGCAATTATATACCTGTACGTAAGGGAAATAGCGTTTTAAAGTTCTTTTCTTCATCATAAATAATCCATTTTCTTCCTATTTAATAGTATTACATGCACACGTAAGGAAATTAAACGTTTGTTTGGGAGATTGTTTATGTTAGCAACAATGAAGTAACCATGCAAGAAATTTTCTAAGTTCAACTCCATATAAGACTTTCTTGTTTGATTTTCTCGATAACGGCTACTCCTACGATGAAAATATATAGAAAAGGAAATACTCTACTTTACCAGTTCTACAACTTTTATTTGAAAAATATTTTGATATGAACAATAGTTTACGAGATATGACGAAAATTTAATTTTTTGTCTCTAGTAAAGTGGTACCCCTGATTGGCGTACGTGATTCATTTTTGCGATTTTCTTATTATATTTGATTGAAAGTCCTTAATATCAAATTTCATAAAAATCCGTTCGGTAGAAGCCGAGAACGAACATGCGGACGGACGGACGGACGGACAGACGGACGGACGGACCGACCGACGATAATAGGCGCTCACGCTGTAAGCGAAACGCGCCTAAAAATCGGTACAAAATACATTGTACAAACATTCTCATATAATAATGCGTCATTTAGTTATCTTTAGAAAATGAAAATTGTATCAGCCGGTTTTTAGAAAATCCAATTTTTGTTAAAGTTGCCCAAGAATAAACTAGCCTTATATTCATTCTATGAGAAAAATGAAATATGTATTATTGCAGAGGTATACTCAAGTAATTGTACAAAATTTGATCAAAATCGTTACAGCCGTTTTTGAGAAAATCAAATTAAAAGTTGCATATAATAAACTAGTCTTATATTCATTTTTTGAGAAATATGAACTATACAGTATTACTGAAGATGTAAATGCAAATAACTGAACGAAATTTGATCAAAATCGTTCGAGACGTTTTTGAGAAAATCAAATTCTTGTTAAAAATGCATAGACTGCACAGTATGATTAAATGCCTAAGTACGAGATTTCATTCATTTTCGCTCTACCGTTTGGTCTCTAGATGGCACTGGGAAAACTACTTTTCGGATTCAGCAACACCTAAAACGTATATTTCCGTAAAAATCTCGAGGTCGAATATTTTCGCGATAACAATACTTTCTCAATACTTCGTATGAGAAAGTAAAAAGGCATTGGCTTTGACATCTAACAATTATTCCTTTAGATAGCAGTTCCCTAAGCATTGTTTTGTGTTTTAAAATTGTAATACATAGACATGTTTAAAATGTAACAAGATACCTCAAATACAGCTGTCAATCCTTGCTCAACAGTCTACATTGTTGCACATATCAGATTTCCTACCCAGTCCTATACACACCCCTTCCATCAGTACCCCGGAGGTAATCTTTCCTATTATGTGCAACTTTAAGAACTATGATACAAATTTTTAATATATTATAATAATTAATTAAATGTAATGCATTGTTGTATGCATTTTCATGGACATATACTCGAAATCCGGGTGTTCCGTGTGGTGTTTAAAATGTACGCATTTTTCCCCCCTAAAACTTCGTACTCGATTTTAAGACAATCCCTAATTTTTTTGCAGACATTTTTTGGAAAAAACCTCGTCTTTATTTCGGGTAAATACAGTAAATAAATATTGTACAATTTTTGCATGCTCAACTGATCATTAGTCAACCACCTGTGGAAGTAAACAGAATAAAAACAAATTAGCACAATAAACTTTCATTCGCATAATGGTATAAACTTTCTATTAAATTTGCATGTAGTATTCTGATAATTTGATTAACATTCACCAATAAAAATCTCCGAAACCGCTTGCTTCCAAATATTTCCACGATTGTTTCATTTTGGGATCTGTTTCAAAATGTCTCCATAATTTCAACATTAAATTACTTAAAAGTTCATTATACATCACCAGAGCAAATTCAATAAACATCTCATGTTACACTGTCACTAATTTCTTTTGTTTCTACGAAATTATCCCCTATTTGTACACAAACATGGTCGATTTAAGTTGCCTTAACAGTCAGTAGGCAGAAAAGTAAAAGTTCCCAAGCACAAAGTATTTCATAAGCATAAAATAATCCTAAAATTGAAGCGTTGATAACACAATGACAATTAGCAACAGCACCGGATTAAGGTCCTTGTAGGTCCTATGCACTTGTTTGATTTATATTTTGCATCTATTTTAACAAGTCAGTTTTTACAGGGTCTTGTACCAAAATAATTCTACTATGTATATAGGTTTCGTCTGTATAAATAATTGAACGTCCTTCTCTGAACTTTTTCATAGTTCTCAAAAACTACCCTCTGTAAATGGAAGTCGGTATGCTCAAAAAGAACTTTCCTATTCACGGTTCTCCTTTTCCACCTGTTCTTCGAAGCTAAAGCTGATAAAAAAACTCTCTGATCAACCATGGGACAACAACACCTGCCTTCCCTTGCACTACTCTCCATTGAGAATGCGATTGTGCGAAAAACATCATTTGAAGATGTTACTGCTGATCTTGCAAAGAAAAAATCTCGAAAGTTCATCGTGTTATTTTTTTTCACTTTATAAAAAAAAATGATTGACATTGAAATGACTCTGGGTCTTTGTGTGTACACTGTGTCTATCCTTGCTAAATATATATTTAATAAAGAATAGATTTTTGTTATAAGTTTCACATACAAATAAAATACGTCAAAATTTTTTTCATAGGCACTAGGCACAGTACCTACTGCCCCTATTTGATAATACGGCCCTAGTTAGCAAACCTTTACAATTTCGAAAGCATAAGTTATAAAATTAATTACATTTTCTTGACGAAATATCCAGTTAAAGAAGCTGAGATTTATCACTTTCCAATATAAGCTAAGTTACTTACACCGTTAATAGTTGGAAAAACTAGCACAATAAGTATTAAACGTATATAGACTCCATTAAAAAAACTAATGCATGGTTATATGTCCAAACTAATCCGAGTTATTCATCAAAATGAGTCGATAATTCTCACTGGAAACTTCGAGATAACAGCCAACAAAAGCATAATTTCAAACAGCAAATATGATAAATTCAACATGCAAACTACTCGAAAGAAACACTGATTATACTCACCGTTAATATTTCTTGATATCACATATAAGAGAACACGACAGGCCAGACCAGGAACATCTGCAAGATGCTGTTGATGCCTTGGTCTCTTGGTATCAGCAATGGCGAATTGCTGTAAATCCAAGGAACCTCGGAGAGGAGCGCCACCTGGAGTTGACCTATCGGTGATGAATGCAGCCATCCCCTGGAGCCCTGAGGTCACCTATCTTGAAGTGATCTTGGACAGGAAGCTGCTTTGGAGATCACAGGTGGAGAATGTCTGCCTCAGGGCACTGTCGCGACTATGCCCTATCCTGCGTCCACAGGTGCTGTCCATGGACACGAAGAGGAGGCTATACCTATGTGAAGTCCGTCATCATGTATGTGGCTCCGGTATGGTCTGGGATGTGCAAATCAGTCCTCCACCAGCTGCAAACAGTGCAGAAAAGTGCACTCCGGCTAGTCCTCAACCAAGGTACAAGAGTGTGGCCTGACTGCATGAGGATGGAGCCTTGGACATCTTGGAGGTTCTACTCCCGAGGATGGTGAAGGCCTTCTACTTAAAAGTGGCAGCATCGAAGGACCAGGAGGTGCAGAAGCTAGGTGATATCAAGGTTAGGTGGTGGGACCGTTATAAACATCTCATTGCCAGCCTAGATAGTGCTTCCCCGACCCAAATGGCCAAGGGTTGAGTGAACTAATACCGTGAAAGGCACCGTATAGTTTATGAAGCACGTTAACAAGCCCTAGTCCCGCATTTTCAGCAAAGCTGGTAATGCGATTGCCAACTCAAGGGAGTTGGAGTTGTATCCTCTGAAACAACAAGAGAATCAAATCTGAAAATTTGTACTGCAATTTCATGCCGAATAATATTCCTAATAACATGAGTACATTATGTAATGTCTCTCTCACTAAATCACTCCACTAATGTTCGAGACTATTGTATTGCAACTCAAATTAAACTTTCATTCAAAGATTTCTAAAGAAATAAAACTTATATCCCTTAAGTTGCTTAGTAAAGCTCAATACTTATTTCAAAACCATCGGACTAGTATGCATTGATTATGTAGCTTAATATCAATTAAATAAAATTGCTTTGAATGAATTTCGCGATATAGGGTTGCCAGCATTAAATACGGCAAGACAATCTTGTCTGAAAAGTGAAGGCTCTTGAGGAAACCTTATGTATTTTCATTTATTTAAATATTATTTATTCAGTAATGCATACACTTCAGCGAGATTAATAAAATTACGAAAAATTAGATGGACTGCCTCGTAATCTCAAGTCAAATTGGCACTTTAGTATTTTGGGATGTTTCAAAAGTCTCCATAATTTCAACATTAAATCGTTTAAAAGATCATTACACATCACCAGAGCAAATCCAACAAATATTTCACGTTACACCAGGGGTGCCCATTACATCTCCCATGGGCGACCAGTCACCCTTTAGGACCATCTGTGTTGCCCATGCATCCATCAAGTCATTAAGCTTATTATCCTGAGTAAGGAGTTCTATTTTCTAATATGAACTTAAATCAAAAACCATAAATGCTCTCACTAATGAACATCTCGAAGACTGTTTACTTTTCTCTGTTTCTAGTTACATGGCCAATTACCATTCACTAGCTGAAGATGTGCAGTGTAAACGTGCCCATAATCGCACAAACCAAAATTAATCAGTTGTATAATGTTGTTTGATGTATACCATATAATAAATGCATTTTGCGGTAAATTACTAGAATTCATTCTTAAAATCCCTTTTTATATATTGAAAAAATAAGTAGCCAGGCAAGACAATTACCAGGATGAAAGTAGCCCATGATATGAAATATTTGCCACCTACCAAGCAAAATTCTCGAACTTGAGTCTCTTGTTATAAAAATTGATCCTGACTTTATTTGTCTATGTGAACATTGGACGAAAAATGCCAACATCTCCATACAAGGATATTACTGTGCTACCATCTAAACATAGAAAAGGATAGCATTTTCCTTAGTAATATTTTTGACTTTCACTGTATTAGATGCAGGATGAATTTTGGACTAACTTTTTTTAAAAGACCACATCTTATACAACGGAAAATACGGTAGTTGCAATAGAGCTCCATTTAAATGATTGTACAATGAAAGAAGAAAGTTTATTTTGATTGAAGAGAGAATTCTAATCCATGCAGAGAATCACTAAAGTACAGTTTGAAACTTAAAAGCTGACCGTTCGTTATTAACAGGTTGCATGAGTGCCAGATAACGGGGAGCTTACCGTATTTCAATAAATATATCATTTTCTTATTTTTAGTTATTTATAATTATTATTAATTAATTGTAGACCTGTGCATTAAATTTTAAGCTGAAGTACGGATAGTAAATTGATGTTACATGTAATGTCAAATAAATGTTTTAAAAACTTTTCCTGACATAATTAATGTAAATGTAATGTAATTTAAAAGCAAATGACAATGTGGATGGATAATAAATGGCTTACAAAGCATGTTTTTAATTTTAAAGAACAGGCATAAACTATACTTTAAAATTTTTTATTCATCAAACTTTTATGGAAATTACATAATTTTTTTTATATTATTTATCCATGTCTTCTCGTCGTCTTCCTCCTCACACCGTCGATGGGACCTCCCCCTACACAGCTTGGAGAAGAGGAGTCCTCGCCCATCGAAGGAGCATGAAACCCTGCAGAAAGAAGAAGAGTCCTCGAACATAAAAGGAAACAAATTACAATATTATCATTTGTGAAGAAGCCACGGGAAAATGTACATAGTGAACAAAGTGATAGTGAGAAAATTAATTTTAGTGAACACAGTGACATCATCGACAGTGCATCATTGCAAGAAAAAGAGCCGTGTTCGTTGTTTGCAATGGTTACTGGATATACTCTGCAGACAGGCACAGTCAATAAAGGTAACCCTAATGATATAGCAAATTTGTTGAAATCGAAAGAATATTTTTCCGGTCAGAAACTCCTAGAAGTTTTTAATAATTTATGGTCACCAGATGCTAAATATAAATTTCCTGTTAACAATATTAAAAGCAGAAATTTATGGTGTCAAGCACATTGGCTTGAAAAATGGCATTGGTTATGTTATTCAGAATTGATGGAAGGTCTATTCTGCAAATATTGTCAGTTATTTTCTCCATTTAAAGTAGGAGTACATAAGGGTCAAAATCCAGGTAAATTTGTTTCAGAAGCTTTCAACAAATGGAACCATGCCTTAGAATATTTTGGGAAGCATAACAAATTATCATATCATACACGAAGCTTGGAAATATTCCATAATTTAAGGAAAATTGATGAGAAAAAGGTGCTTCTGATTAATTTGATTTTAGATAAAAACAAAGCAGAGGAAATAGCAAAAAACAGTGAAATACTTGGCTCAATAATAAAAACCGTTATATTTTGTGAGAAACAGGGGATCCCCTTACGAGAACATTTAGATTATTTTAAAGCATTACTTAGAATGCGTGTCGAAGCAGGAGATGAAATGTTAAAGAATAATTTAAAAAGTGCTGGAAGAAATTCTTACATAAGCTGGAGAACACAAAATGAAATCTTCTTCTTTAAATGTTATAATTTTAAGGGATATTGCAAATCACGTCAATAAGAGTAAGTGTTTCAGTATAATTGCAGATGAAATTACTGATGTTGCTGGGGTAGAACAGTTTGCTCTTGCTGCTCGATTCATTGAAAATGATACAGTCCAAGAACAGTTTATACAATTTATACCGGTTGTCAGCAGAACAGGGCAAAGTCTCGCCACACATATGATAGATTCTTTGCAATCTTTCAATATTAATTTAAAATTTCTCAGAGGCAAAGGATATGATGGGGCTAGTGCAATGAGTGGACAGTTCCAAGGAGTTCAAGCTCATATTAAAAAACAATTCTCCTCCACATTATATGTGCATTGTAGCTCACACAGCTTAAACTTAGCGATTTTCAGATTCTTGTAATTTACCCGATATCAGAAACTGTGTGGGAATAGTGGGTAAAATCTATAATTTTTTCACACTCCATTGAGGCAGAATGTTTTAATAAGAAATATTGAAAAATAGAGTCATTTTTCTAAAAAACAAAAATTAGTTCAAATGTGTAGCACGAGATAGATTGAAAGACACAATTCGATACTAGTTATGGTTGAATTGTTTAATGCTATACAAGCAGCACTGAATGAAATGACAGAGTGGGAGGATAATGATGTCTCAGTTCAAGCTTCCCTTTTAAATACATCGATTTCCAAAACTGATTTTATTATCTCTTTGCTGACTATAAATAAAGTATTTGCTCTCAGTAAAAAGTTGAGTGAATATTTACAAATTGTTAATATAGATTTGAAGAAGGCAATGAGTTATGATGACTTGGTCATTGAAGTACTTGGAAGTTTAAACGTTAATTCTGAAACAGTTTTATAAGAGATTTTTGAAATGGCCATAAAGCTGCTGGAATTTGTAGGAGAGGAAGAAAGTAAAATTCCAAGATGTGCCTCAAAGCAATCAGTGTCCGCAACAATATTCCTGCTACATCCCCTGAGGAGTACTACAGACGGGCTATATTCTTACCCTTTCTAAACAATGTAATGGTCCAAATAAAACAAAGACTTGAAAAACATAATAACATTTTAGCTAAATTTGGTTGCTTGCTGACTCAAAATTACGATGATGAAATGGAAAGTGATTTTCTCAAGTTAGCAGAATTTTATTCAATCAGTGATGATCTTTTTTGCGACAATAAGGAAAGCATGCTTGGTGAACTTAAACTATGGAAACATTCTATAAGGAACAAGGAATTATATTCTGCTATTGAAGGGTTCATTTATTGTGACAGACAGTTTTATCCTCACATCAAACTGCTCCTACAAATACTGTGTACACTTTCCGTTACCACCTGCACCAGTGAAAGATCATTCTCTACTTTGAAGAGGCTAAAGACTTCTAAGAAACACCATTAAAAGTAATCGACTTAATGGTCTTGCATTATTAAATATCAACAGTTTACAGGTGTCTCCAGAAGATGTTTTGAACGAATTAAGCAAAAAACCAAGACGATTGGATTTTACCATTTGAGGTAAGAAATATTATTTTTAATAAAGTGCAGTAAGCCCTTCAAAGGCTAATCATCTCTCAAAATGACTCCTATTTAGTGGAACAGTTTCAAGAGGTGCCCTTCCTAGTGCAATTATTTTCCCTGAGATAACTCCTCCGACCCGCCCCCTCGAATCTGATCACTGCCTTCCCAGGCCAGCACGTGAATCAACCACCTTCTAATAGCTAACCCGACTACTGTATCCCCTTGAATGACTTTTCTGTTTTCTTTGATTTGTTGTTTTGACTATTATCAACCACAGTGAATCTAAGTTAATAAATGCGAATGGATTTTTCATTATAAAGGGTAATGTAGATTTATTATGAAACGATTAAAAATTAGATTATTAGAAATCGAAATTTTTTGTTTGATTTTCTTCTTATAGTCCCTAATTTTCAGAAAATTTAAATTACAAGAGTAAAACTATGTAAACTGCTACTAAGAATCATAATTGGCTGATTTTTCTACATTTCACTGAAAATACTAGTATTTAACGAAAACTTAAGTTAAGAATAAGACCAGAATGACTGGATTTCACTATTTGAGAAACAAAATAGTACTTTGAAAAGAATTAGCACTCATAATGTTTATTTGGTTTGTTTATTGTTATTTTTACTTATTTTTTTGAAGGTGAAATATTGTGTTAAACTATGTCTACTACTGCTGATAATCAACACTGGACTATTACTCTACATTTCACTGTAATAATATTTTCCAAAAACTTTAGATATTATATTATAATATATTTATTATAATTGTTGTTACAATATTAATGTATGTACTATTTAGAAAAGAAAACAATTTTTAAATGCAAGTTGTATAATAAAATATATAATAAACGGTAAACTTACACATTTTCTGTGTGCCAAATATTTCGGACCTCCCCCCTTGAAAAAATTCTGTATGCGCCACTGATCCTACATCATTAGTTATTAGCTCAAGAGTACACTCTATATGCAGATAGTTATATGTCATGGATGTACCTAAACCACTAACAGTTTAAATTCAAGATAATTAATTATATAATTATAAACATTTTCCATTCAATATTTTAGTCAGAGCTAGCCATGTTCCTAAGTTATCACTTTGCCCCCTAAGCTGAGTATAGAACTAAACCATTTCCATGGTCTTATGATGTTATTCAGTAACACTGAGTCACAATAGCTGCAGTAGCTTCCCTCAAATCCATCAGAGAAATACAGACTAGGGTCTTTGAAAAAATGAAGTTGGAAGATTGTCTTCGACAAATGGAAAAGAAACCGAAGACCATGGATACAAAATGGGAGGAAACTAAAGGTATTATATTTACAGTAACTGAATCTTAAGGCATATTTTAACATTTAGATGCAAATACTGGACTGATGATCTAATTAGATGACCTTAGTGCAACCTTGTGTACATTTCAGTCAATATTTGGTTGATATAAATCTCATAGATTGCCCTTCAAATTAAATTGTTCAACAGGGATTTTTCATTGTATAGTTGGTCTGACTTTTGAAAAGGTCTCAGAAGTTCTTAGCTTTCAAGATGATGTGCTAGTGTGAGCTGATTCTAAGGAATTGTTACAATACAGAGTCAGTACTGTGTTAAATGTTGCACAACAAAAGGGAATTACCGTATCTGCCCGAATAGAAGCCGACTCCCCAAAAATTTCCATCATTGTTTGGCAAAAATGTAAATTTCATAGATTTTATGCTGAAGTGTGCCGGACATTCATGCCCATCTTAGAATACATTATTCGAGATCAAAGAAATGTATGGGAAATGGTTTAGTTGTTGACATTTTGAAATATTACTCCAATTAATAATTTTGCATTGCTGAATAATGTTCCACTTTAAGTGACAATAATTTCATTCATCTTCATTTTCACAAAAGGTCATATATAGTAACGGCGATCTCGCCAAGATATTTTTCATCCAAGTCTATTTCCAATGAAATTAGCATTTACATTGCCTTAAGAAATTGCATTTTTATAATTATACACGTTCCACGTAAAGTTTTACCGAAATTCAAACAGTTGAGCATTCAAAGCTGTCAACGAATTTTGCGTAATTGTCATTTTACGCAAGCGATCTCGCCAAGGTATTTTTATATATATTCATCATAGGTCAAATGTTTACTTTACGAAAAATATAGTACTATCATTTGAATGCAAAGGCAATGAGAAGACTTCGAGATTTAACCATAACTCAAATTTTCCTCAGACTCGCATATAAGCCGAGGGGTGATTTTTTCATGATAGATTTTGACAAAAAACATCGGCTTGTATTCGGGCAGATACGGTAAGTTTAATGAGAAGTAACTTAAGTTTAATTTAATTGAAGTAACCCTTTGGATCCCATGGTGTGAAAATTGATGAAGACATGGTAAGGAAAATCTGATGTGGCCAACACATGACTTTCTCCATATTTGGGATATAGATATTTAAATTATTATGAATAGCATTATAAGGCAAAATTATTATATCGTATCGTAAAAGAATACAGTAGTCCTTATTGCCGTAAATTATATTTTGAATATGTTTACAGAATTCACCGCTACACGGTGGTGGTGCTGTATACTGGAAATTACAAAAAATCTGATGTGGCCAACACATGACTTTCTACATATTTGGGGTATAGATATTTAAATTATTATGAATAGAATTATAAGGCAAAATTATTATTTCGTATTGTAAAAGAATACAGTCATCCTTATTGCCGTAAATTAGATATATTTTGAATGTTTACAGAATTCACCGCTACATGTTGGTGGCGCTGTATACTGGAAATTTACGAATAAGCAAAATATATCCGAAATGGATAGTTCTACGAAAATTTGTTTCAAACTAAACTTGGAAATATTATTCTCTCCAACTTTGGTCCTCACAAAGATTACCAATAACGACGTTTTTAAGGAGATATTTCACGGAAACCAAAAAAACCGATTATTTAAACAATAACTGCTATGGAAAATTGCTTGAAACAAAAGATGTAGGAAATTGTATTTTCTACAATTTTTGTAATGATCAATGTATACAATAATGACGTATTATCGGAGAAATATAGCAAAAACCGAATTGGGTTTTGAATAAACCCCGACTTCTGGTTAACCGTTATTGTTCAAAAACTAATCAGTTCTTTGTGCTCATGCTAAAGTGTTATATATGAAATTTGGTATTAATATGACAAGTACTTTTTGATTTAGAGCATCCACAATCACATTCATACAGACACGCAAACACATACATCATTCCAAAAATAGTCTAAAGATGTTCTAGGGGTCAAAATATCTAATAAACTATCGGTTTTTCGAAACATTGCTATCACATACACACAGACAACATTGAGAAAATAGTCTAAACGTGTTCTAGGGATCTCAAAACATGTATTTCTGTTGAAATCTCGAAGTCGATTTTTTTCGTGATCACAATACTTTCCCTATAGTTAAAGTGACCAGATTTTCTAGATGTCAAATCAGTATGTTTTTTATTTTTTATATTCACGAAAGAAAACTACCAGATTTGCTAGATGTAAAATCAATACATTTTTAAATATTTCTTATATTCATGAAAGAAAACTACATTTCAATATAATACTTCATATATATTGAAATTTTATACAGTATACATAGGTATATAACATTATTGTTATATATATTGGATACTCTTGCTGAAGTCGATCAGAAAATTTGTTTTTTCTTCTATTTATGGCAGGATCTTTAAATATAATTAAATAATAATATTAATAATCTATTCTGAGAATAATGTTACTTTACTAAACAGCATTAAAATATTATACTACTCACATGACATAAACAACCATAACTACTATTGTCTGGACGACATTACTTTGGAATTGAGACTTTTAAGGTGTGGGGGTTTGGAAGGAAAGACTGAAAAACTCCCCTCCCTCACTGCGCTCACAGCCAATCATAGGTGGAGGGGAGGTAATGTCTGCTAGGGGGAACTACACAGCATTGCTGCAAGTCCTCTTTACACATCCTGGCAACATCGCACCCGAGCCACCTCAACCGTCAATCCCACAGTAAATGAACTAAATAATTATAGATTTTTTCTTCTTTTACAATCAGTACAACTTTATAATTCAGTACAAAAATGAAATCAGTACACAATCTCTAAAATCAGTACTGTACTGATAAAATCAGTATGTCTGGTCACTTTACCTATACTACGTATGGAGAAAGTAATAATTAAAAATCTAGAGGGATCTTTAATAAAGAAATGTTCACAGAATGTTATTGATGTGTAAACTATGCACCCAAGTTTGCTCTTCATTACTACATTGTCTATACTCAAATGTATTTTTTATAAAATATTTCACATCTGTGAACAATCTAAGAAGTGTATTAAATTATCCTTATAATATTACCCTGACATCTGCTTCTGGAGTTAATAGTCGTCAAGGTGATTTGCATTGCTGCCACTTTTGTATAGGATAGGACCAGTACTCGAAATGAGCCAGAACGTTCTGAAATGCCATTCCAGCTTTTCACATGAGCTGATGATACCATTCCATTTCGTCAGACATTTAGAAATACTGTCACTTATAACAAGCATTCCTTTTTCCATTTTGAGCACTGGAAAGGAGTATATGAAATGTGTAATGTATAATGATGTGCTTCAATAAAGAATGCTATTTTAAGAATGACTATTATTTTTCATTTATTCAATGTTAAAATGCCTATTAATTCTAAAATCTATATTATATTGGTTGCCGAAAAGCTGCAGCTCTGCCTCTGGCGGCAAGGAATTTAATTTCTTATTATACGACTGGAGAGCCTGTTTTAAAATTGTCAGGTTATCAGAATTTTTGATGATTTATTTCTTTAGTGGTTTCTCCATATTAATGCAAAAGTAGGATTGTGAACACTCAATTCATCGGGAATTTTAATCGCTTGAATATTATGAAGTTTGATCATTCAAAATGATCACTACAATATTTTCTGCTGTAATTTAATTACATTTCCAGTGATAATAGTATTAAATAAATTTCAATGTTAAAATTTGCCTTAAATTTTGATGAATCTGCGTAAATTTGGTAATAATTGTGTTGTAACTCGCCAATACGACAAATGTTAATTTTTCTTCTGTTTTTATCTGATTTGGTTTTCCTTATTTATCAATAAATAAGTCATAGCTAAGTGAGTCCATGTAGAAATGTAAGCAAGCAGAACAATGTAATTTCCCTTACTTTCGCTTCGTAAAACAGACATTTCATGTTCTCATGTAATTAAAAAGGTAAGTAGCATACCACATTCATTTTAAACAACAAATGGCATTGAATAACAATGCCAGGAACTGTTCATCTCATTACTAAAATAAATATATCCAAGCCAACAATTGACTTCTGATACGATACTGTCTTCTGCTTCTGTTTGCGAAGCTGTAATAGTAAAAGAAGCCTATAGCAGAAGGAATTGGATTGAACCTTAACCCTTCAGTGCCCAAAGTTTTATTTTCTGTGGATGTCCTTCATTTTCATACGTCTTTTAGTAGACAGATAAACTAAATATAAAATATTTTCAATGTACGATTTATATATTTCGAGATACAGGCCGTTACCGTACGGTAACGCTGGGCGGTTCTGCTATCAACTGAGAAAGTCTAGTAAAATCTTTGATGCAGTCGTTGATACGTCTTGGTTTGACATGTTGATCATAAATTTATCTTGCATCCTTTTTTCACATCTTTTTCAATTGCTAGTACTTTATCAAAACCATAGAAATAAAGAATCTAGTTTTATTTATAAATATATCTACTTCACAGCTTCTGTAAGTAATTATCACATTGCTTCTGTAATATAATTTCATCAAAATAAGAATTATAAAACTATTTCATACATTATGCTTTTATTTACCATAATTTTCAAATTATTTTATAGTTATTTCAAAGATTTTTCTATCAGTGTAAGGATTTCAAAAATATCAATTCAAATAAGCAGAACAGTATACGGAAGTGATGAACATTCTGTAACACAATCAAGAAAAGTGACATTTATGAAGTATCATGGAATTAGAATAGCATTTTTTAATAACATTCTTGTTATGAAATAGTAGCGTGTATGATATTGCAGAAAGCACTTTACGCAGAGTCCCTTGTCACACTTTGAGCACTCTGTGCTTATGTGACTGTCACAGAATTCACCTCCACAGCGATGCCTTTTCTTTGAAGGGATAACAAAATGATTTACTCTGTCATATCGAAGTAATTCCTCAGCATGTCTGGGTACAACTCCTCTGCGGCCTGGAGCTGGTGCTGTTTTATACCTGATGAGATAGGTCTGTACTATCTGCCTTCTTACTTCAAGCTGGGAGACCTCTGTTCCTCTCTTGTTAGCCAAAATCCACGCATTGAAAACGCAGACATCTACCAACCATGTAAATATAGGCCACCACCATTTCTTGGAACGAATACCTATCCTATATCGGTTTGTATCTTGATCCATTAGGCCAGTGCTACCCATGCTCCTGTTATGCTCGGCGAGAAGTTTGGGTTGAGAGGGTTTTCCACGAATAAACTGCTTGCATTGATGTCGTCCATAATACGCAATCATACTTTTGTCATAATCCATTTTTCTTTCAGCTCTATGATGAAGTTTCAGCCTTTTCTTGATAAGATCAATCAATGGGCGTAGTTTCCACAATTTGTCATTTAGATCTGGTATGTTGTTATCAGTGCAGTAGAAATAGCGGGTTATTTACAAAAAACAGTTTCTTCGCATAGCTCCTGTGATGAGGGCATGATGTGTATCTGGAGAATCCTCCCAATACAATCGTTTATCGGGTGAAGTAAAATATTCTGATAATATCAGTATACACAAGAAAACTCTAATTTCCTCTTTTGTGATGTTTGCAGACTGATCATTTTTGAATAAGGCATACTTATTCGTTTGCGAAACTAGGAAAGTAATCACTTCCTCATCAAAAAAGAGCTCAAACATTTCTACGAAGACATTCATCGTACAGAGGAATAATCTGGCTCGGGAAAACTAAGATTTTTTGATGGAAGATCTGTGTTACTCCTCCAAGAAAATGACTTCTCGATTTTCGTATCATTCTTTTTGGATGTCTTCCTCTGTGACATCCTTGAATCATACTAATCGCAATCTTTCTGTTCTGGCACATCTTCATTATCAGATACACCAATCCCGGTATTTTTATCAAGAACAGCCTCAGCGTTAGCCCGCAATTGACGACCAGAGAGATTGTATATGGTGCCTCCGTCCTCACCTCCCGAGTCCTCATCAGAAAGCACGTTTGCTTCAGGAGGCTCAATATAAATTTTATTGATATATTCATTCTCCTCTAAAATATCCAGGATCTCCTGAAGTGTCAAGCCACTATATGAATAAGATAAATACAATGAATATGATAATCGAACAAAATAATTTCAGATGACAAGATATAATAGGAAATTAAACATTTAAAACTTATATATAATGTCTAACATTATTTTAATTTAAATACATTGCTTCTGAATAACAATTTGCTGTTCTTTGTATGTAGACAGGAAGAAAATCAAAGCTAACAGAACTGATATTACTACCACCCAGCGTTACCTAGAAGTAACGGAGGGAAATTCTTCCATAAATCTCAGTAATACTGAATAGTTATTTAATAAATGTTATTTTACAAGACAACTACATCTTCATAGATGAGAATAACAACAAACACTAATGAATAAAACAAATAAATAGTGTGAAATATAAAACTAACCTAAGTAGCGGATCCATAATTTCAGTTCGAGCGAGAAGCGAATAAGTCAACCACACTCAGGTGGCAGCTGTAATATCTATGGTCCTCTTGAACGCTCTATAGTGCATCATAAGAATACACTTAGTCGACAGAAACTAATCACATTGTATGAAAGCAAATTCTTTCGCTGACAGATACATAAAATGTAAACAGTGCGACCCGTTACTGTATGGTAACGCTGGGTGCTGTCGGGTTAAAGAAGAGTCCTGAAGAATTAAAACAAGGTTTTTTGTTTTTGCTGTATTTAAGGTATGTTTATTACTCTTAGGGTTTTTATCAATAACAAGATAGCGCAACTACCATGCAAGGCAGCACAGTTCCTATATATGGTAGCTTCATCACCAAACCTCTAGGTTGGGCTGTGGAGCGGCCAGGGGCAGAGTCTCTCATCACTAAAAATATCCTGTTTATTTCATATTGGCATTTATAACACCCGTAACATTTGGGGTACAGAGGAATGTTCTTCCAGCTGCAATGATTTTTCTTTCGTTTCCAAAGGAGTCACTCATTCCTTGTTCACATACTAACTATAATTGCCTTCCTTTCCCTATAACCTTCTGTCATCAATATCTTTCATCTCACATACTTAAAATTATTTCAGAAAATTTTTTACCTTTTAAATATAGATTAAACTGATTTCTTTACTTTTAGCTGAAATCAAAATAAGAAGATACTACTCATCATAAAATATTTTTATGTAGGAATGCTTTTAAGGCACACCTTCAAGAAAAATTGCTTTTTAGGACATCCATGCTGCATTTCACCCAGCCTTACTGCCAGGGATTCAAGCAAATAACATGTACAAAAATTATATTTAATTGTAAGTCTTGATGAATAAACATACAAAGAACTTGCAAATAAATTTATTCTATACTCATTTAACATGGAAAAGCTAAACAAGGAAAGCATAGCATTTCTTAACGTATAGAAAACAATAAACTCCAAATCTTAATAAAAAAGAACAACAGGGCCAATTAAGTTAAAAATGTTATATCCAATGGCACAATACAGACTCAATTTACACAACTATGCATAAGTGATAACAAATCATAAATGCATGTAATTTCCATATTTTATACTTTTGTATCAATTAAAATAATTATAAAATATTTCATTAAATTACATTTGGAATGTTTGACAGAGATCACAAAATGATATTAAAAATATTATTCTTGAGTATATTATTGTTTTTACGACAGATTTATTCAATGCTTATGCATGGACAGATCCATGTTAACAAGATACATAAACAATTTTAATTAAACAACTTTATAATAAATTCATAACAAATTTACAAACATTAATTCAGATTAAATATTCAAAAAGAACATTCAACACAATTTGATAAAACTCAAAGATTTTTAATTAATGAATATCAATTATAAGATGCACAGTCAACATGGTACATATATTCCATTTTCAGAATAAATTTACTAACATTACATATGTTAGATTTAATGAAAGGATCCCTGAAAGTGCTTGAATATTTTGAAAATGTAAGCATTGTGATTAATATTTAAATTTAAGCCTTGCCCAAAACATAATCCAGTTTTAAGTTCACTATTAATATATAACTGTGCTATAAATACTTTTTAAAGATATTTTCTTTGAAGATATTCATTTGGCGAATGACCACTGAGTTTTATGGCCATAAAAAGGCAAAAATTACTGCTTTATAATTGTGTATGACTAAGGAACAGCCCCAAAACAAACTTCAACCCAATTTATAAACAGACATATGATAAATCCTTGTTTTATCTCAGTGATATTAAGGAAAATTGATTCACTTTTTTCATAAAATTCATCAATGCACAGCAAATATTTTAAAACAAGATTTTCTACATTTTATACGGCATTTAAAAACTTTCTTTTAAATCAACAATTTTTCCTAGAATAAGTTCCAGTACCATCTAGTCAAATAAGAAATTATCTCCACACACTGACTGATATTATGATTTTTAACATAGATTACAATTTAAAACTCATAAACTCTTAACATTAGCACTATAAATATTACAATGTACATCAAAATAAAAAATTAGACAACCATGATACATAAAACAAGTAACAGAAAATACCCATCCCACTATTAATCTTAAATTGATATCAAACTTTAATGCAATGCAAAAATGATGGCAGATGCCTAGGAGACCTTTAAATTTTCTAGGTTAATTACATCATAAATAAAAATGAACTGGTTGAGGGAATTTATATTTATGCAGACATTAACACATCATCAGATTTGATTAGTCAACTAACAGAATGAACAAACATGAATCTCCCTTTGGTTTACTTGCATATGACTTCAAATTAAAATAAAAGAACACCTCCAGCCAGTAATTCTCTTATCCTTGCCCATCAAAGAGGCCATTTGAATGTATTTCCCTGGCATTTTTTCTATTTTTCTGACAAGAATAAGTACATAGATGGCACTAAAATTTAGCTGGGTAAAGAAAAGTTCCATACATGTGTACAGGCAACCACTGTTGAGGATGGTAGGAAAGGTGTATGTATGGCCAGCTTGTGGGGTTAAGATATTCATTTTTATCAACAATATAGTTTTTCAAGTTTTTAATAAACATGTTTCTATCTCCTATAAGCTACCCTTCTACTTTTTTGTTTTAATAGTATACTGATGGCTGAATTAAATGCAATTTATAAAAATGTCAAGGATAAGCAATAATGCTTTTTCGATGGTCTCCATTTCAAACATCATAGGAGCATAAAGATAAGCCTGTATTTCATAGAAAAGGAGCAATTAGACTGAGTGGCAGAAGAAGAAAAGTTTTATCAGATCTCATATTCAATGCAGATATTTAAGTTTGTTTTCAGTACAAGATGATTTTCAAATAAATGCCAAATATATAGATTAAAAATACATTAATTTTTAAAATAATGGCCTCTCTGCCTGCCCCTTATACCAAGAAAGCCTGCATACAAGTAGTGTTAAGTAGTGTTCGTTAAAGAACTTTGTTTTTTAGAGGTAGAGTTGCTCAGCTTGACCATAAAGGAGAAAATCAAGTGCCATACACTCATAAGGGAAGAGATAAACCTCATGCTAGAATTAACTGACTCTTAATGAAATGCACCATGGAGACTTTATATCTTCCCCAAATGAATGCGGGCTGCTCCCATGCATTCTCTTTTGCAAGACACAAACAGGCATCAAGATACACACAGTCTCATTAACTCCGCCATGTAAGAACCAAACACTGTCACTGGTCCAATTATCAGGTCCAAAGCATTATGTTTGTTTCTTTTCTGTATTTTTTCATTCAGCAGTCTCATATAGAAAGGAATTACAGTAATGCAAAACAGTGCAGCAAAGTTTTTCTAAATTATTCGTCAACTATAATAAATATCATAAAACTTAGTGCAATAATTTAGTAATATTACAAAAAGCAACAATGGAAGTATTTCCAGAAAAAAATATGTGCAAGCATTATATATGTATATAAACACACATATGTTTACAGAAAAATAATGCTAATTCTGATGGGAAAATATACTACCCTTAATAGTACCTAATATTATAATTACTAACTTACTATCTCAATGCACACCAAACAAAGAACATACTATATTCCTTATATTTTCAAAAATGCAGGCAAAAACCTTTTCAGTAATAGAACTTTTGATTCTAAGCATCATGCTAACTACCAAGAATAATATTTTCTCCAAATCCTATTAATTTTTTCATTTGGTGGACATTTTTTATGAAGCAACTAATTCACTGGGATTAAAAAATACTCATCTGCTAATTCACTGTGTTTACAAGATACACATATGACAATATAACAGTCAATATTTAAAAAGACAGGAACTGAGCCAAATAAAACCACCAGTGTTTAAACATTACTGGCAGTCTTGGAGAGTTGTCACATGCACAATATTTTGTATAAAAAGTAGTCAAAAATATGCACTATAATGTAATTTTGATTTGAGAAGAAGAGAATAATCTCTTTTTAAAAATTTTAGGGTATTATGCAAATTGAGAGATAAGGACAAATAATTCTCCATGCTTGTTAATGACTGATAAAATTTTTATATGGCATAATCATTAATGAGTTAGCCAGAACTATTTTGTAATCTTAGCAAACATGCTTTAGATTTCAAGTGCACCAGTGATTGTATAGAAAGTGTATGCAAACTTTTATTGATTAATTATTTATTTAGAGAAAATGGTGCTAAAATATATATATTTTATATCAATACATCATTAATTTTAAATAAACGTGATGACTTAGCAATGGAAGTAACCTGATCTGAAGCAATTTTATGAATATAAATACACTTAACTTCTGATTACTGACTGAGAATTTATGTGCTATAAATAAGCCTAATGTACTTAATTCATATAACTTCCTTTATATAAAATTCCTAACTTAAATGTGGATTCTTTTAACAATCTATGACCTATTTAATTATTCAAAGTCAAAGAAAATGTGTCATAACAATAAGCTGATAGTGAACAACTTCAAAGTAAAATTATTTATTGAATAACTTACAGTCAAATAGAAAAACATTTTGAGTAGCATGAATATTAATCTGTAACTTACAGAGTAAAATTTTTATTACTTTTTAAGCCAATATTATTAAAATGAAGGATGTTTTCTGCCCTGAGATAAACTGCTCTAAGGGCCAAATATTTCTCAATGAAATACTTTCTTAACCTAAGTCTCCACACTGAATACATGTCATTAAAATCAAACATGGAAATTTAATTAAAATTTTATTACACAATGACTTTTCTTATTTTAGGTCAAAGGTTGCTATATAAAGCAAAATCCCATTTTTCAGAATGAATCAGGACCAATTTCAATCCGTAAAAACAGATTTTCTGGAAAAGCAGAATTTGGCAATATAACCTAAGGATTTTATTTTTAATTTACATAAGTATCAATAGACTTGATGTTGTTTCACAGCTTTGATGATCAGTATCTAAAGTTGTTTGCATCAAAAACAAAACCTTACCCCCATCAATTTCCCTTTGTAATCAATATGCAGAGGATATTTTCTGCTGTGAATAACTAGGATACAATTTTCAGACCTGAATTAGAGTTCTTACGTCATCTTACATCATGAAACTTCACAATCAGTCACTTTTATTATGAAAAATGTCATTTTCATTAAAACAGCATTATGTAAAAATGGGATTTTGCTGTAATTAATAATAATGTGGATTTCAAATTCTACCTGAATTATTTCACAAAAAATTTGGATTTCAACTGTTTTATAGTTAAATGTCAGTTCCTTACATAATATTGCATGGTTAAATTTTATTTCTTATAATACAGAAATATAGATTGGGCTTACTTTAGGTTTTGTTCACATTTTAATGTTTCTATAGAGAAGTTTTAATCTATAAAGAAATAATAAGCAATAAACAAAATTATTTCATCCTTGCATATAATTTATATTAATGAATGAGGTATTTAAGTTAATGTTTTCTGACTGGAAAGCCTGATGAGGAACCACTGTGTAGTCACTAGCCATTTTTTGTTGATCAGCTCACCATCATATATCAGGGCATATAAGTCGACCTCAATTTTATGCCAGGAAAATATATGCATAAGGACATACCATTTGAGTAGACCCACCTCTTTCACTTAACGAACAATTAATGAATTCTTTCTTTAGACAAAACCGCAGTTTTGCATAATCAAGGTTTTCAATAATAAAACATTGAAATAAGCATCTCAATAATGTATAGCAGATGTAATGTGGGAAATGTAGGAAAAATTTCTATTTGGAAATATGCAAGAAAATCCTCCATGTTCACATGACATCTAGGATGGCATAAAGATTTAAAGGCCAACTTTTATGCTACGATATACAGTAATTAACATCCTCACTAGTGACATTCTCTCAAGAAAATATAATCAGTGACAGTAATGGAAGCTTTACTAAGCTTAGTTCTTCAACCCTGAGCTAAACACCATAATTTTTACTAGTTTTAGACTTTGCCCTATTTGCAAATGTGATCAGTTCAGAAAATATACGAGATTTCAGATGATGAGAGAAATAGATATCCAATGGCTGTGAGAAATATTCTGCCAACTAAATTCAGTTATATAACAAGAAAAATATATTCAATTCATGACACTTTAAATAAGAGCAACAAGTACAAGGCTTTTAATAAACTATCTAATTAGATCAATAAAGACCTTGGCCTGATTAAAAATCTCATAGTTAAAATATTGATTTGCATATTTATTTACAAATCTAATATTATTATAATAGTTATGAACACTTGATAATCATTGATGGGATTTCCACCAATTATCACATCAATATTTAAGGTTTTTGATTTTATGCTATTTTCTTACTCTGATTAAGAAAAGGATGAGCAGAGGTGAGCTTACCCTACAAATTGATGACAAAATGCATTTAAAATTGTCGATCAATTGGATCTGAAATCACAAGTATTGAAATAACCATTACAACGACTAATTTAGAATAGGAATTAGCACAACAGAGAGATCACATACTGGCTTCAGATAGCCTGGATTAATTTTATTAACATCACAGGAATAATTGTTTACCTAATCAATTGTCCAAAATTGAGAGACTAAAACAAACAACCAACATGTCAGTTATTAAATAGTTAACCATATCTAAGAACTTATAGTTTTCAAAATATCAAATAACCTATTAAATTATTCTATAGTCTGCTGTATGGAAGGATTATGATATAAAAATGTCACACAATCCCACCATAGAGAAAAGAAATCGCCCATAACATTTACTGGAAAAATACTAAATAGAACCTGCAGCTTACAAGACCTACAAGGACTTCATGGATGACTTGCAATTGCAAAAGGGTCACATCAGCAGTGATGCATCTACAGTAAAACCTCACATTGCACGAATTCACAAGATGCGATTTCGCTAAGATGCAGTATACATTTCCCTACCAAACCTCAGAAGATGCGGTTTGACAAGTCCAAGCCAAAGTTAACCTTTAAATTTCTCATAAACTATAAATGATAAAAACTTCAAATTAAAACATTTTAAAGAAAAAATACTGACAAATTAATTCATGCCATTATTTTACTATATAAAAATGTTGCATCGAGAGATTCGCATGTGTGATTCTCATATTGCGCTCATATGGCAGAGCTCTGCAATTGGCGTGCCACGGTATATTTTATGTTATAAGCAAGGGAAGGATATTACTGCATTTTATTACCCTCCAGCTACAACCACAGAAAATACATTTTTAATAAATAGCGATAATTTTTGGCCAAATTTATTACTGTTTCAGTTACTTGAAGTTGCAACATAGTTACTTCTTGGAGAAACTAAGTCATACGGAAAAATTTCGTGTAATGCCAACTCCACAGTTTTGTTTGGAACTGTGATGTTGCGATATGAAAAATTCTGCAGTTTTTCTACTCTATTTATAATAAATTCAGGAATTTTTTTGTCTCACATTACGCGCAGTATTATTATATTATTTTTTTCTTAATCACACGTTGAGAAATAAACCTGCATGAATTACGTGACGGCATGAATTATGCAAGTAAATACGGTATTATTTTCTGTACCATATATACTTGTGTATAACACGCAGTTTGGAGACCAAATTTTCAGGTCATAAAGTAGGGGTGCATGTTATACATACATACACTTTTGGACACTTAAAATCAGAAATTAAATTGAACCTACCTCACACCAGATTCCTGCTTTTGAGGTGAATTAAGGTGAATTAAGGTGAACAGAGCGAGACCGAGTAGCCGAGACCAGTGGAGTCAGTGGTTGAACGAATACTAAAACAGATCTCCCAAAACTCCTCCTAAACTCAATGTGATAATGAAATCATCTCAGTGGTGTACTTTAATTTGCTGTTAGCCGCAGTCACAAGGGGAAGACAGACATCCTACGTGATATTTTTATTTCTCGATCGTAAGGTTATAAATTTATACTGCTGAGAACAATAAATCCTTAGCGTCTCATCATTTGATGATTAATCATCTGAGAGTCCCTCTTCGTAGGTCCCAGCTATTTCGATGAACGAATAAATGAGGGACGGATGAATGAATGGGAATTTGGTTATAATTGGTTATGGACAAATAAGCAAAAAGACAAAAATCGGGGGATGAATAGGGAGGGATGCCTGTACAATTAACAATGTAATTTAAAACCCATAGAATGACATGTATGAACTTAATCTTAACTATCGCATTTCCTGTTTCCGGATTTGTTTGTTAAATTTTTGCTTTATTCTGTCTATTAAAGAGTTTTAGAATGAAATAGGAAAGAGATTACCAAAATCCACTATAAATGAAAACTTTCTATTTTATAGATCCCTTTATGTCTGATTTAAAAAGACTGTCAGTAGTGGCACTGCAATTTTCTATGCAGCATCAGTTTGGCCAACTTACTGTATGAAGTTGCTGTCATCTCCACTCATACGCTTTTATTATTGATGTTTCTCAAAGATGTAATGTGGAGCTTATTGAACACAATACTTATGGACAAGTTCAAGTGTTTTAAAATTGCAAACTGGTGATAATTTAATGCTTTAATATATTTATTTACGGTACTCTAGTTAATACTTAACATGACGATATAATTTTGTTTTTATATCCCACAAAAATCAAGGGTGTGAGTTATACACGGGGTATAAGAAAAAGTCGGGATTTTTTGGCAAAAAGTGTGGGTGCACATTATACACGAGGGTGCATTATGCACGAGTATATATGGTATTTAAATACCGGTCAAAAAATTATTTTAAAAAATGTAGAAAATATGAGGTCCAAATATCTAACTCCCTATTTCCTATTACCTTAATGCTTCATATAACGCGATTTCACAAGATGTGGTGATTTCAAGGAATGCAACTACTGCACTATGTGAGGTTTTACTGTATTTGGTTCAGTTTTACAACTGGACTTGCAGAGTAATTTTATTGCATTTCATAAAGTTGTCAAATAATTATTTTGACTCCACCAGAAAAAAAAATTTACATGAGCCATCAATAACCAGTGCCTGCAGCAGACTCTTTCATTCATCACCAAGATTAGACCATATTTGATTCAGAAATCTCAATGGTATCACAGAGAAATATATCCCAATAGCTTTATTCTTTTACTGTTCTTTTTCATTCTGCTTACTTTCATGTTGATACCAGCTAAAAATACTTACTAGTGACCTCTTAAGAAATCTAAAATTATTGTTTTTGGCCTGCAGAGTAATAAGGCTGCTCATCATTGTTTTCCCTTGGAAAGTAAGAAGTAGGTATTAATGTAGTTCAAGTGTGCAGCTTTTGCTTCATATAATACAATGTTCATCTTAACTGACTAAATAAATGAAAATTCTGCTGAAAAATTACTGAAAATTGAGATATACTTAAATCTTAAGTGACATAACAATGGTAAATTTCATTGAAGCCAAATTAAGTTTCAAAATGAATGACTTCAATATCATAAATATTATCCCATTATCGCTTAAAATTAATAATCTTATTCTTCATTTTACTTTATGTAAATAACTGAATTATGTATTGTGCAAATATTTGGCAAAGTGATATCAATACAATTGTGGTTATCATGCTATAATGATCTTTAAAGTAGCATGCTTGAAACAGATGTGCCCTTAATTTTTTAAAATTCCCAAATTAGAGGGATTTCAGTTTAAGATGCAAAGTTAAGATTCCGAAGATAATTAGTTAAACAGATGTAGAATAACAATTTTCATGACAATGTGTCATACACAATAGGAAAGATATAGGAATGATGAGAGGGAAAATTTGGAAGACCTAACCAGAGTATCATTTTTACTTTTCTTTTGGTTTCTTGCTCCACTGTCCAGGTAGAATTTTTTTCCCCTGCATGTATGACACCACCTGTGCTGGTACTTCAGCCAATACCTCACGAGCTAACATTGTTTTGGCAGCAGTTGCATTTTCATCACCCGAAGATATTGCTGCAGCAGCAACAATGAAATCGTTGAAAGGGACAAACTGTACAATGTCACGGGCTGATTTTTGACCCTCAAAGCCTACCAATGGAGCAACATCGCCATCAAGTTCTACCATGTCACCAAAGTCAGCATTTCCTACTCCAACAATGATGACAGACATGGGTAAGATGGAAGCTGCAACCAGAGCCTGTAATGTTTGATAAACTCATTGTATTGTGGTAATGTAAAACAACACACACTAAAAATTTAATATTTTTACTAAATTTGTCTCTTTTCAAGTTAAAGTTGCTCCAAGTCTTATTGCAAGATATTACAGTCAGATTTACTTTCGATTATTCTATAAATGATGCAGTCATCTGCAAATGATCTTACAGAACTCTTAACTGTTTTTGGAGGATCATTTATAAATGTAAGGAAAAGTTTGTGTTCCAAGACACTACCTTATACACAAACACATGAATGCACCCATGGACAGATGTATGACACATGCACACACACATGTACAGTTAGTAGTGATGCACCGAAGCTTCGGCCTCTGTATTCGGCCAAAATCTGCTATTTGGCTTCCGCCTTTGGATGGCCTAACAGTCGAATACTACATATTTTTTTGATAAAACGAAAAATGATAATGACATAATAGAAGAAAGCTGAAAACACTAAATAAAAGCATATTACACTGAGTTGTTGCCAATACAATTCACATATCTTAGATTCAGCCTGACAATTATGTGCTACTCGTTTTTATGGCCTACGACGTATAATATATTAGTGTGTTCCAATATGTGGACAATTCATTTATTTAGAATACTCCTCCTCATTGCTGGAATTTTTGATGTTTCACTGTACTGTGTAAGTAGCAGACAACCTCTGACATCTGGTTCACGTTTTTGCATGACGTAATATGACGTATAAACAGTAGCGCCATCATGCAAAAACCAAAATGATGCAATGTCAAGTGACAATGAGTTTTCGTTTCATTTTTGAATTTCCTAAGTGCAGACATTTTTATATAACAGAATATATAATAAACTTAACAAGACTGCGATTCTTTGTATATATCTTCATATTAACAATGAATTTAAATAGATTTTTATAGAAAACATTAGTGTTCAATAGTTGGTATTTCAGGTTGGTAGCGTTGTAAAAACAATTTTGGAAATTCCCCGGGAGGAATATTCTTGCAATTGTAACCAACTTTCACAGTCAACATGGGGGATGTGTGCAGATTTTTTCGTAAACCCAAAACTTATAAGTAATATCATTTTTAAATTTAAGAGGCGAGGCTAAGGCTCCGTTCCACGTACAAGCGACGCGAGCGATGCGAGCAACTAAGTGGAAAAACAATACAATGTAATGTTATGGCGGTGTCCAAAGTTCTGGCGTCAATGCGCATACTTGTGAGCGAGCGTCTTTGAAGCGATCAACACACTTAGTTTTCGAAGTGAGTGACCAGAACCGCAGTTGTGGCAAATACTTTGTATTTCAGGATTTTCTTTGTAGTTTTATCGCTGTTTTAAGTTGTGTTCTTATGCTGTTATGGAAATGAACAAAAATTTAATTTCCGAGATCCAAAAGTTCCATCTCATAGAATTTAAAAGATAAAAAGTATTTTAATCATTTTTGGCCGATTACCAAGGCCGAAGCTGATATTCGGTGCATCACTAATTTATGCTAATAGGGATATTCGGCTTCGGCTGAATACTGATTTTAATATTCGGCCAAAATGAGTATTCGGTGCATCTCTAACAGTTAGTATTAAGAGTTGTCTTCTTTATTCACAATCAAAATTAACTATTTAAAAGAATCGGATCATGGGATAGCTGTACCCAAGTTTCAAATAAGTGGATGGTCAAGAGGCAAGTAGATGAATAACAGGGTATGTCAGCATATTCATTTCAAGTCTACTTAAAATTTAAAAAAACTTCATTATTGACTTTATGTACAGATTATTCATGAACTGAATATTAATCACCTTAGCTTTTTATGAGTTTGCTTCAAAAGAGCAAGGAATCATATTGATACCTTTGGATCAATTAGGCCAATCATTCCCAACAGGGGCGGCACTACCCCCCAGGGGGCATTATGGAATTTTTGGGAGGTGCTAGACACCAAGGGAATGGCATGTGGGAATTTAAGAAACAGTGTTATGTATCAAAAGATAAGGGTCTAGATAGACTATGGAAGCTCAAAAGTGTTAATTGAATACTATAATAATACCAACTATAGAATTGTAGTGTATGGTATTACTATTAAGTAGAAGTGTAGCGTATGGGATGTGGCATATCTAACAGATATTTTCGAAAAGCTTAATGAAGTCAATGTGAAGTTTCAAGGAAACAAAATGAATATAATCAAATCAAAAGGTATCATGGCTTTCATCAGCAAATTGACTTTGTTTAAAAATAACCTTGGCCGCCGAGGGCTTTGCCAGTTTCCATCATTGCAGCAATTGAAAAGTGATAAAATTTTGGATAGTGAATTAGAAATTTATTGTGCTCATCTTGATTCACTTAAGAAAGCTGCGTTGATAAGGATCAAGGAACTGAAAGAACTTGTAGTACCTGATTGGGTTATTAATCCATTTGTGACCAATGTGAAAAGTGTGCATCAAGATTTGCAGGAGGAATTCATTTATCTTCAAAATGACTTTGAGGCTAGGACACGGTTCAACCAAAATGGTTATGAAGAGTTCTGGGTAAAGCAACGATTATCATACCCTCCTGTTTGTCAAGAAGTAAAATTATTGATATTAGCATTTCCAACTTCTTATTTGGTAGAAAAGGGTGTCAGTGCTGTAGTTCAGCTGCTAACTAAGCTGAGAAATCGACTGAATATAAATAAGAGAGGTGATTTAAGACTGAATTTATCAAACATACAGCCTGACATATGTAGATTAGCTGATTCACATCAAGCTCAGGATTCCCATTGACATTGTTGTATTAAACATACTTGAACTATATCTATAACATATAATTTGTTTTTACACAATACTTTTTCTACTTATAAACATTTGTTTTACTCGCATCAGACATATTTAGCATGATATATGGTTTTTGTTTAGTTTTTAGGTATGTGGGGTTGTATACATAAAGGGGAGGGGGGGTGGCTAATATTTTACTGAAAAAGGTTGGGAACCATGATATTTTGGCCGGGAAATAAGTTGAGAAAAATACACTTGAGCTTCATAATATAAATCAGCCTTGTTTAAAAATCTTTCACAGTCCACATCTAGTCTTCAACTAAATGCACTTATACTGTATACGTATCCTAGCAGGAGTGCCTGTTGAATTTCAACAGATTTAGTGAATCTAAAACTTCGACTGTGTAATATGTAAGCATTGCAAGAATACGATAGTACACAGTTATACCCGTCGAATAAAGAAAAACTGAAGAAAACCACTCCGCATTTTCCTATTTAGACGAATGAAGGAAGAAAATCTTACAAAAATAACGTATAAACCCTTCTCTCCCTCCCTCCCCTCTCTCCCCCTCCCCTCTCTCCCCCTCCCCTCTCTCCCCCTCCCCTCTCTCCCCCTCCCCTCTCTCCCCCTCCCCTCTCTCTCTCCACCCCTTCCCTCTAATTCCCTCTCTCCATCTCCCCCCTCCGTTACCATCCATCTTTCTCCCTCCCTATCTCGTATTAAAAGCATTCAAAGCGAACAAACTTACAAACATTCTCCTTTACATGTTAGATTAGAAGATAAATCAGTTAAAAAAAACAAATATTTAGTTTCCATGTAAACAAATTAAAATCGTATATAGAAATTGACAAACGATATAACGTTAAAATTTTTCCCCTATAAATGCATTGAACTCTCAATTTTGGCAACAATCGGAGTTGTCATGGTAGCTTATAATGGATATTGTAATAAAACTGATAAAATCACATATTTTATTGATTCTAAATGCATTTTTATGCTAATTCAATCAGGATTCCGATTCTGTCTTCAATAAAAATAAACTTTGTTCTTTTCTTCATAGAGCCATTCAAGTCTCAAGTTCATACCATGTTTCTAAGTAATTTTAAAATTCAAATGAAAAATAAGCTGCACTTGTTCCTATGTTATTCAAATGGAGAAAATGAAAAAAAAAATTTTTTTTAATTAGACAGGTCAATCAAATCGATATAAAAACTTTACTATACCACCGTACTAATTATTCCGGTTAAAATGATACCTTTCTCTTGCTTCTATGATCTGTAGTTTTTGAGTTTTAAAATTATGATACACACACACAAACACACATTCATTTTTATATATTAGATATATTTTTTACACTATACCTCTTCCTCCCTATTGATATCAATATGTTCTAGTTTCAAATCTTGTCGATACACTAATTTCTTAATATATTATTTACATCTTTTCCCCACATCCACTGGCTCAAATAATAATTAGCTTATGCCTTTAATTATGACCAATGAATTTCCCTTCTTGTTTCATGTTAACTTCTTTCCATACAGCAGGACAATGATAACAAGAACTGAGGAGGCATCTGTGAGGTGACGAGAGCTGTTTACATGCAGTCTGAATAAAGAGTTAAAAAAAGAGGTTAGTGAAGACTTTGAAATGGAGTGTAGCATTATATGGATATCAGAAATAGACAATAAGAAAAAAAGATTTTAGTTGATTAAAGGCTTTTGGGATGCTGTTATAGCATAGAGAAAATTAGTTTAACAAAGAGAAAAACAAATGAAAAAGTTTTGAATATAGAAGGGAAAGAGAAGAGATTAATCATATAATAATTTTCCAAAGTCCTTCCTTCCGTCCACAACCCTCTCTCTACTAAGTTGGTCGAAAGTGACTGAGACTATATCATCACAAACTACCAACTACCCAGTTTTGACGCTATTATTTTGTGAGTGGCACTCACTACGAACATAACTTTATTTAACTACTAAAGACTCGAGAACTCTATCCACATCGGACATTTAAGCCACATTTATAAGGCTGGGAACACACGGGGCTCTTTCTCCTGTATGGGAAAACCCTGAAGGGTATGCTTCATAGTGGAGCCAAAACAAGCGGCAATGCTAACAGGAATTCTGTTTATGTAGGATAGGAGGGAACGAATCAAAATTACCACCTATAGAATATATAAAGCAAAGTGAGGCCTGCAGGGTCGAGCGGTGGCAGGGGTTTGGGCTGCTTAGTGGCCATGGGGCAGAGCCTCCAAGTTAGAATAATGATGAAAAGACAGAAGAAATGGGTGGGTCAAATTTTGAGAGGTAGCAATCTGCAGATGAGATTCATAAAAGGGAGGATGCTAAGAAAGAGACAAAGAGGTAGAAAGATGAAAGGAATATTAGATGCATTAAAATAAGTGAATGGGTATGAAAGTATGAAGAGCAAGGCCTTGGATGGTGAGCCAAAAACTTACTGAAATTTATAACTGTGATGAACATTGGTAAAATCAAAATTTTCCAGTGTGCTGGTCAATCACATCTTAAATAAATTTTGGGTAAATAAGTTTTATTATGCATGGAAATGTAATGAAATACTTTCTACTTACCTCCTTAGTCTTATGCATGTCAGTAATGATTCCATCTGTTATTATTAGAAGAATGAAGTATTGTGATCCATCACCATACATTTTAGCAAAACTGGCCACATGATTAATTACTGGGCTGAAATTAGTTGGCCCCCAGAATTCTACCTTTTGCACACATGCATGGTAAGCATCTAATACACCTGTCAGAAAATAGGATTTTCAGCTTAATGTGATTCAATAAAGGAAGGTTGATGTTGATGTAAAATTTCCTTAACTTAATATGCCATACATTAACATATGAGGGGTGTTCAAATTTGACATGGACTTTATTTTATATAGTTAACACATTTATTCATTGTAACTCTATAGAACAAAATCATTATAGTTACTTCTCAAGATACTTGCCCTCTTTCAGAGTACATTTGTTCCAGCGTTCTGGGAGCTTTCACCTGCCATTTTCAAAGAAATCCATTGATTGATGACTACCCCACTGCAGGAATGCATTTTTCATTTTGTCATTTGACCTGAATTTCTTGCTCTTTCAGCAACCCAAGCAGATGAAAGTCAAGGTGGCAAATCAGGACTATAAGGAGGGTACGGAAAAATGTCCCACCTCAGTTTTTTCAGTGTATTCATAATCAGATTAGCAATGTGAGATGGGAATTGTTGTGGAGAAAATAAACACCTCTACATAGCAGACTTGCTTCTACCTCAAAGCTGGTACCAGGTTGACAAGAGTGAAAGGATGGAAATTTAACATACTGTATATTCCAGCATATAAGTATACCTTTGAAGCCTAAAAAAATTTTCCTAAAACTTAGAGTCAACTTATACACCGAACATAAAAAGTGAACCTTAAATTACAGGTGAATAACATCGACATTTACAAAGACCGTTGATTTTTCGGTGGAGGTGATCGCTATTTTGAATCAGCTGTTCCAGTGTTTACATTTTATGACATTTATTTTAGAATATTTATAATAATTAATTTTAATACTGTATTTACGTAATCTGCATCCTTGTGTACCATGCCCACCCCTATTTTTGGACCAGTTCAAGGAGAAAAAATAAATTCGTGCTTTAATAAGTTGATGTCTACGGCGGCAGAAAATTAGAAAAAAAATCAGTGTGGGGATTCCCTGTAGACGTGTTCTCTCCATGGTTCCCTCTAAGCTGTGTGACTGCGCGACTGCACAGCAGTTTTTGAAGTGCCACGTGCTAAATCTTTCAAGCGCGCACGATTGTATCTTAGAGTATATCGGAACAGGGTCACGTCAACCTTGGTGCACATCTGTGCACTAGCGTCATGTAGGCACGCATAGCGATATTCATTCCACGCATGGATGAAAAAAATTAGAGGAAACTCCTGGGTTAAAGGAGTATCAGCAGCTCACAATGAGTTCAGCGAATACAGATACCAGAAGTCAACTTATCCCGCCAAAAAGTGTAGGTAGAAACTGATAGTAAATTTTTAATGACAGAACTGCTTTTCTTGAGTAACAATAATAAACTTAAAACTCAATAAAAAGGTACAGCTATAATATTATAAAAATATTACGTCATCTCAATGTTGAAGATGCACCAACGGCAGTATAAACCGCGCATTTAAACCCTAAACATTTCTTGGTCGTGTAGATACGAGTAAACTTCGTAGAATTCTTCGTCTTTTGCGAGTATAAATGTAGACGCAAGCATGTTGCAGTAAATTTATTATCGAAACTCGCAATTTTTAAAACTTAGTCATAAATCTTCATGTATGACCTGCTGTCTCTTTTTTTAAAGACATTTTGGGAAAAAAGGTGTGCAGGTTCAGGGCCGAATCTACCATGAAGCGGCCGCTTCAGGCCCCACTTTTAAAGGGATCCCATTTTTCCAGTGACTACCTACATTTTTTGTCAACTTTTCACACACTACCGCCATTAGATCGGTGACCAAAGACAAAATAGAAAATAGTAACAATTTGTTCCTATTGTCTATTTTGTCGTACAGATGGTGTTACTTGTTACTAACAGATGGTGTTACTTGTTACTAACAAGTAACACCATCTGTTTACTTTTGTGGACTTCACACGCACGCTCCATTCTCCTTCACAGTATTGTCTCCTTCGTTCTTTGCAGGTTGTGTTGATATTTGTTGTAAATTACATACCTAAATTCGGTTTTAAAATTATTGTAAGCTATTATTACAGTTTACAGTTAAACTATTTAGTACGTTCGGTAAAGCAGAGTCGGCGTACCATAACACCACATTTTTGACAGAAGACAGCAGTGATTCTTCGATTCAACATGTAAATAGTGTCCTCTAACGTTTCATTCACATAGGAGTTTTGTTATCAGGTACCCAAACACATATTCGTATACTTATTTATTTAACGGGCTATTTCCCATTGATATACACAGTATATTATATAACTAGTAGCCTGTTGCAGCTTCGCCAGCAATTTTATAAAAAAATACGGAATGTATAAAATATTATAACCATTTCTTTTTTAATATTCAAACTTTCCATATATAACAAAAACATTTATTTATTAGTATCATATATGGCATTATAAATATCAATGATATAAATTTAACTTTTAAGCTAAAGCTTCTCTATAAACAACATTTAATGTTGTTGTATGTGGGTAATTGGGCACGGCAAATCAAAGATTTTGTCGATTTTTAACTCTCGATGCAGCTACATACAATTGTCCATGAGAGAAAAGTTTCTTTCAAAAAAACACCAACTGCTTCTAAAGTTTGTCCTTGTGCTTTATTTATTGAGAGCCCAAAAGCTGGTTTAATGGAAAATCGACGTCTCTGCCACTCGAATGGAAAATCAGTATTGGTTGTAGTGTTATATGGGGAATAAAATAAATTTCACCCGTTTGGCATACTTTTAGTTTAAGAAGTCTATTATTACTTTAAATAGATTTACCTTTGCTCAAATTAAATATTTTCAAAGATGTAACACATAAGAACACCAATTTTGAATCTGCGCAGGTTGATGCAAGGTTTCATAATCTCCAAGATTATTTCCGAGAAAATTTTTTTTATTTTGTGTTGGACCAAAATATTTCTTCAATAATGGAGAGGTTTCAGTTATTTAAAAAACACAGTGAATATTTTAGTTTCTTGTATAACTTGAGTGAATGAACAAAAGAAATTAATTAATTTAATGAAAGACAAAAAGGTAAATACATTTACCTTTAAGAAATATTTGGACAATCTAAGTCTAATTATTTGAGTTATTTACGTTGTTTTAAAAGCGGTTTGCTATGTAGAATACAACGGCAGACAAAAATATTACTAAAACGTAGTAATATAAATAGAGTAAAACTCGTTTATAACGATCACGCCTAAAACGAAATCTCGGCTATAACGAAGAAATGTCTCGGTCCCTTGAACTTCTCCATAAGGGCATTGGTTAAATTTCTCGGATGTAACGAACACGCATTTTACGAATTCTCGGCTGTTACGAACAAATGTTTGGTCCTGTGGCAAAAAATGCTCCATGTATAACGAATTTTGGCGAGCAGAGCGATAAGTAATGAATAGTTTCCGCCCGTTTACTGCGCACTTGTTCGTAGAGGTCCCCTTCCTCCATCTACCCCTTCCATACGAATTTCCATGCTCCCTTCGTTTTGAAATTAATATTAAAAATGTGAAATGTTTATGTAAATTAATGACCATAATAATAATATTACATGACCATTTTAAAAATCGTATGTAATAGCAGTCGAACATTTTACATGCCGCGAAGTTGATAAGCATCTCTTTGCACATGTAAGTACGGCATTGAAGTCGACTCACTGCAAATACAGTAAAAGCTGTGTTATCCGGCTATCCTGGGGATTGTGGAAAGCCGATTAGGAGAAATATCCGGTTAGGGGAGCGATTTTCGATTTTGACATCGCAAATTTAGCAATAACCAAACAAAATTGGGCTTAGGTTCACTATCCTACTCCCCAAACATAACTATGCATGGGGTTTGCATTTTCCATTTTAATTCTTCCACACGTAGTTAGATATAGACACTATTTACCCATTCTTATTTAATACATTGCTACGCTTACATGCAAAACAAAAAGACTATTGAAAAGTTTAGGATGTCCGGGAAGTTTGGGGATTAAGGCAGTGAACCTGTTCCCAAAACTGAATTTATTGGATTATATCTTTCTTATTTATCTTTATTTACTCTATTAGAAAAGGACGAAATTTTTAAATTCTTCTGAACATTTCTGTGAAAACCAGTCATATAATATTTTATCCAGTTCCTCCATTTTTGGCTTATAAGGCATATGATGTTTATTAATTGATTTACTCACCTCAGAAGATGACACAAATTTCATTAATTTAGCATTATGAGCCTTGATATCGTAGAGCGTGGAAGATCTGATGTTGAATTCTTTTGCTATGGCTGCTCTATTTTTTTTCCTTTTTCAATTCGTTTGATCAGCTCCAGCTTTTGTGTTAGCGTTAAACCAACCTTTTCTCTCCTGTTCCTTGCTTTTAAGTATTTATTTTGATGCCATATTCAATGGATGGGTAATTATTTAAATAATAAAAAGCGATAAAACTGGAAATTGTAGAAGTACACCAAAACATCTAGACAATGCAAATGGCTTACGTAACAAAAAACGTCATGCTTACTCAGCAGTCACAGAAGTATACGGAGTAAATACGTAATATACACATCTTATATTTTAAGAAATTTTAAAGTGGAAGTTGTGGTATTACACATATACTATTCATACAAAAATTCATAAAAAAGAAAAAGAAATACAAAATGAATTGTATTTGTGTAAATGCCGGTATCTAAGGCTGGCTGGTTCTAAATAGCCGGATAGCACAGCTTTTACTGTATGTGTATACGTGTTATATGGGATATATAGGCCAAAAACCATGTTTCTCGTATATAACGAAGTCATGCTTATAATGAAGCAATGAATCGGTCCCCTCAAATACATATGAAATGAGTTTTACTGTAGTAGAAATGCCTATCAATAATACAGGCTATCTTTAATTGTTAATATTGTTGCCTTCCTCCATCTCTCTCCCTCTCACTCTCTCCCCTCTCTTTCCTCTTCCTCCCCCTCTCTCGTTTTAAAGCATTCAAAGTGCATTTAGATTCCCGTAAGGATTGATACAATAATTGGATTTTGAGGTTTAACAATATAATGAGTCGCTATGACAACATTCCATTAAAATGGCAAGATTTCCGTAAAAAATGTAAATTAAACGTTTAACATGGAATACTTCGATCTGTGGGCGAAAAAAGATGAACAGAATAAGAAACTTTATAAATTTTTCTTCAAAATGGTTCAACTCCGAAGGTTGTAGATTAATTCCTTTTAATTTTAATTTCCAAATGAATAAGAGGCTGCACGTCGAAAAATTGCATTTTACATGTTAAGTAATGAGAAATGGAAATGCCTCCCTTGGAGTCGAACCAAGGAATTTTTTCGCGATTTAAATTCGTCATCACCTGAAAAAGTGTTAATCAAGCATCCCTGCCAAATTTCGAGGTTCTATCTTTATTACTTCTCGAGTTATTAGCTTTATGAATCTTAGCGTGACGGACACTAAGCAATTTATTATATAGATTTACTAATTACTACAACAATTATGTTTATATTTTTATATTTATTTATAGATACAAAGTTTAAACAAAAGCAACTAGACCCTGGACATGAATCGAAAATATCAATCAGGTGCGGAGAAGAGAAAGAAGAAAAAAGAAGTGGAGCGAACAATTAATTAATGCTCAAAAATAACAACTTTTTATGGAAACAGAGAAGATCAAGGTACGACTAAAACTAACGACGACAGACACAATGAGAAAAATGACATTGAATCCACAATTGAAGAAGATTAAGACAAGAATAAACCTTACGAATATAGAGGAAATAAGGAAAGTGAAATAATATCAAGCAAGTCGATTATCAATCCAATCAAAGAACAAGAACCCACTACCCTGGAGCTTAATGCTAATATCAATAATATTTCAAAATGGCCAGGTAATATTACTGATTCATTTATTGAGAAAATTTTATTAGAGAAACCAAAAAGTCACACTATAATTAGTAGTTGTGCCAGTAAATTATATAAAGATGGATTTGAAATTTATTATAGAACTATAAATGAAAGTGACTTTTATCGAAAAAAAAAATGGAACTACAGAAAAAAAAGAATGGTTAATTTATAGTGCCTTGACTAATTCTGTATATTGTTATTCGTGTAAATTATTTTCAAAGCAAAAAACAGGATTCACAAATGGTTATAACGATTGGCATAATCTCTCTAGAACTCTAAAATCTCATGAAAATACCGTATTCACCTGAATCTAAGACGACCTTTTTTTCCAAATTTTCAGCTGTAAATATCAAGAGTCGTCTTACATTCGAATACGAAGTATATTTAAGCATTTAATCAATGGCTTTTACAACAAATGGTATATTAGAGTAAATAATTCACAACAACAAATTCAAGTACATAAAGAAGTGAAATAAACAAATAGTAATAACAATAGGAAAAACATGACGGGAATAATAATTATTTAGACTAATAATCATCGTCGACGATCATAACACAGACGATGTACTTTCATCTTACACGTAATGGCAACCGCAATGTCAAAACAAATGAGCGGAAATTATTGGGATTCCCCTTTCAAACGACGCACCGCGATTCACTGTGACAGTAATTTTGAGTTGTGCATTCTTGATTTAAATGCACAACCCTTAAGTTAAAATGACAGATCATGTTGAAGTACGTGGCACGAGTGCAAAGGGGAAGTTAACAAAGGAATTAGACGGAGTTAAGATACAAATTTTAAGCTGATCGTGATAAATTACGCCGAAAAAACTAATAACTGTGATGCGAGTAGAAAGTTCGGTGTATCTGAGGCAAATGTGCGTCGATGGAAACTCTCAAAACAGGAACTAGAAGAAGCCAAAGCTACAAGGACGTCGCTCAGTGGTCCAAAATTAGGCCGATTTCATGGCACTGAAGAAGAAGTAGCCAAGTTTGTGCGCACCATGAGGAAGAACGGTATGCCTGTTTCGACTGAAGTATTATACTTAAAGCTAATGAAATTACTAGAGGACTTAATATATCATTGCAAGAATTCAAGGCCAGCAGAAGTTGGTTCGTGAGAATGATGCGACGAAATAATTTTTCTTTACGGCGACGAACTTCGCTGTGTTAGAAATTGTCAGAAGACTGTAGAAAAACTTCTCGCTTACCAGAAATACGTAATTGGACTTAGAAAAACCAATAATTACCTTTTGAGCCAAATAGGAAATGCCGATGAAACTCCGGTTTTCTTCTACATGCCATCTAATTATACTGTGAACGAAAAAGGTGCGAAGTCCGTCCTAATTAAAACTACAGGCAACGAAAAAATGCGAGTCACGGTAATGTTGGCGGTTTTAGCAGATGGGACTAAATTACCACCATATGTGATTCTAAAGCGGAAAACAATGCCTAAGAAACATTTGCCAAGTGGAATAATAGGTGTCAAGAAAAGGGGTGGATGACTAAAGAACTAATGAGAGATTGGTTACATGTGGTGTGGAATAGACGGCCAGGAGCTTTACTGAAACAAAGAGCAATGCTTTCACTGGATGCATTCAAGGACACTTATCTCCTGAAATTAAAAACATAATGAGTGCGATGAATATTGATCTTATTGTAATACCTGGAGGAATGACATCGCAACTTCAGGTTTTAGATGTTGCTGTCAATAAGTGTTTTAAAAATAATTTAAAGGTTTTGTATTCTGAATGGTTACAGAGTGGAACTCACACTTTAAACACCAAAAGGAAATCTTAAGAAACCTGAAGTTGCAATGCTCTGCCAATGGATCACGGCATCGTGGCAACAAATAAATGCAAAAGTAATAGTGAAAGGATTTAAGAAATGCTGCTTATCTAATGCCATGGATGGGAGTGAGGATGATGTTTTGTGGGAGACTGATGATGAAGTTGAGAGTGATAAAGATAGTGAGCATGAGGAAAATAGTGAAGGTTGCATAGACAGTGATGATGACTAACACAATAAAATGATTTTATGCAGCACTTGGATTGAAATGTTTTTTTGTTGTCCTGAAATGAGTATATTCTTTCAATGTATTTACTTTATTTTTAATGTTATCTTTAAATGAATGCTACCATTTAATTTGTTTGAAAACCTGAATGGTTCTATTTGTGATGTGATCTTATGATTTTAAAATGTTAAAAGACAATGACATTCAAGAAAAGTATAAGAGAAAATAAATATTTCACAAGATTTATAATTTTTGTAGTCATGAAGGTCAATTTGAGCTTTTTTCTCTTTTGGAATCATCAAAATGGGGGGTCGTCTTAGATTCAGGGTCGTCTTGGATTCGGGTGAATACAGTAATAAGGATCACAATATGTCAATGTGTGCATTAGCTGCAAGATTATCTGCAAAGGGTAGAATTGACAGTAATATCAATCTGCAAAAACAAATTCAACAAAAGGCTCAGTATTGGAGAGACATTTTAAAAAGAATTGTCACTACTATTCAATTATTAGAAGGGTTAGGTTTAGGGTTTAGAGGTACAGATGAAAATTTAGAATCAAATACAAAAGGAAACTATTTAAGTTGTCTGTCATATCTTGCTCAGTTTGATAACTTCTTAGTAGAACATATAAGAACACATGGGAACAAGGGAAAGGGACATGTAAATTATATGTCTCATCATATTTGTGATGAGTTAATGTCTCTAATGGCAGAAAAACTGAAAAAGAAATTTGTGGACGAAATCAAAGGAGCAATTTATTATTATCTGATACTGGACTCGACTCCTGACATCAGTCATTTTGATCAAATGACCTTAATAATATGATACATACATAATGGCAATATTGTTAAAAGATTTTTGGGTTTTATTAAAATTTCCTTACACACTGCCGCCTTATTAACAGAAACGGTACTGGATATTTTGAATGAATCAGATATAAAAATAGAAAATTGTAGAGGGCAGTCTTATGATAATGCAGCTAATATGGCTGGAAAATACAATGGATTACAAGCACGGATAAAACAACTATCAAAAAATGCCATATACGTACCTTGTGCTAATCAGTCTTTAAATTTATCGATTACTTTTTCAGCTGAATCTTGTTCAGAAGCATCTGACTTTTTTCCTTTATACAACATTTATACAACTTTTTTTCCTGTTCAACACAACGTTGGAACCTTTTCATGGAAGTTGTTAACAATTAAAAAACTTAGCAATACTAGATGGTCTGCATGCGCAGATGCAGTATTAGCCTTGAGATTAAATTTTAAGGAAATAGAATCTAGGTTAACTGATATAAATAGAAATGAAAATGAAAAATATATTGTCAGAGCTGAAGCGAAATCATTACACAAACAGATGTTAAATATTGAGACCTGTATTTTAATAATTACGTGGGATAATTTTTTACAGAGGATGAATGCTACTAGCAAATCATTACAAAATCCTAATTTATGTATTGGAATAGCTTTGAATTTATTAACATCATTATACGATTATATTCAAGATACTCAAAATAAATTTGACCAAATCGAAACCGAAGCAAAAGTAATTGCTTAAAACGAATATTACAAAGACGAAACTAGTAGACCAAAGAAAAGAGCAGGATTTACAGATGAAGTTGATCAAAATGAAGTGATTCTAAGAGGTAAAGAAGCATTTAAGATTAACAAATTCAACGTTATTTGTGATAATTTTTTACTAGATCTAAATATACATATCCAGTCATATACCGAAATCTACGACAAATTTAAATGTTTCTTCTCAGAAGATCCTACTGAACAAACTGAATCTATTAATATACTGAAACAAACATATTCTGCTGACATTGACAAGGACTTGGCAGAAAATGAAATTATACAATTTCTGCACCTTTGTCAAAATCTGAATATAACAGATATTAGAGAAAAATTCAATTTAATTTTGACAGAAGAACTCAAGTCAACATTCCTGAATGTGTTAACACTTTTAGAAATATATTTTACAATTCCGATATCGAATGCTTCTGGAGAAAGACCTTTTAATAATTTGAAAAGAATCAAAAATTATTTAAGGTCTACAATGGGCCAAGAACGTTTTGAGTCGTTGGTGATATTAAATATGAAGCAATGAATACAATAGATTATGACGATTTTACTCAGAATAAAGCGAGACGGAAGTATATTTAAATTATTTTTTACTATAATTATTGTAAGAAGTAAGAACTTTATGTAATATCTACATTTTTTGTGATTTATTTGAACAAATAATATTTCGTGAAAGAATTTTACGTAGATGCAGTGTCTACTGTATTGAATTGTTATGCTTTAAACAATATTTCAAACTGTAATCATTTTACATTTACTGATTGTGATTTATTTAACCAAAGGAAGTGTATGAATATTTACCTAAAATAATATTATTATTTAACAAAAGCATAACTGAGGAAGAATATTTTCTTTACTGTTATTATTATAGTATTACTGATACTTATTTAACCTAATAAGATTTCATATAAGAACAATGAAGTGTTTAGTGTATTTAACTTGTTGTATTGTGATTTAACCAAAATTAAAAACTGTAATAAATTGGTATTGACGATATTTACCAATGAATGGGTATGAGTATTTATTTATGCGTATTTATGAATATGAGCATTATTTCAATTTCAACGTAATTATTTAAGCAAAGTATATTTGTGAAGAACTAGTATTTTACTACATATAATAAAAATGTCTGTAATTGTAATCCTATATTAATAAATATATAAATTAAACAACGTGTTTTCTTTGTTGACAAAATTTTCAAGAAGGGAGGTGCCCATTTTAACCCTTCCGCTTCAGGCCCCGGAATATGTAGATCCGGCCCTGCACGGGATACACATTTGCGATATTTTATTGAATTTTGCCACCGTAGAGATCAATTGCAATCACTAGGTGTAGTTCATTTCGATAGTATCATTAGCTGTTGACATCAATCGAATTATAGGAAACTTTATTTAGTGGGTCAAGCTCTCCGAGAATAAGTTTCTTATTGGTTGAAATTAAAATATCTATCACATGGAGTGCTCAAGAAGAATAGCATGGACTCTAAACAGTATTTATATATATTTTTATTATTATGTTTATTTCTGTTTTGTTAAAATGATTTCATGAGAAGTATTTTTAAGTGAAAAAGTGGGGGTCGACTTATATGGCGAGCATATGCTTAATCATCTATTTTCATTAAAAAAAAAGCAGGGGTCGATTTATATGCCAGGTCAACTTATACGCCGGAATATACGGTATATACGTGAGTAAATAAGAATGTTCATATTGTGAAGAAAGAGAAGCACCTACCCGGCAAATGGGAAACACAGGTTCGATTCCCAGTCAAGTTCAGAATTTTTCTCCTTCTCTGTCTTCACATTTCTGATCAGTCTTATGCACTCACACATATAAGTTAAATTTCCATCCTGTCACTCTTGTTATTTAACATCTTCTCAATTCTGAGATAAAGTAGGGGTGTTTTCCGGTGTGCCTCAATGAGGACATGTAGTGTGGTAAGGTTTACTAACTGAGTTAGCCCTTTCTTCACCATAAATACCCCAATTCGAGAATGGAGAATTATACCGACTTGATAGCTTAGTTGGTTAAAGCATCTACCTGGCAAGTGGAAGACCTGGATTCGATTCCCAGTCAAGTTCAGAATTTTTCTTCTCCTCTATCTTCACATTTGGTACCATGGTGTGTCTGAGGACATCACAGGAGTACACAGCATTAATTGTATGGCCTAGTACCAGAAAATCTATCATCAATAACACCTTTAGTGTCCCAAAACATGGTTGCCAACATATTTTTTGCTGATCCTCAATTTTTTTAGTGTAGGCGAATTTGCATCTCTCCACTCCATACTGAAACCTATGCTTTTTAGAGTAAAAATGGAGGGATTATATCTCATTTGACAAGATTCAATAAGTCATTCCCTTCCTTCTAAAATTGTTGGTTCAGAACTGCTGAAATTCGAACTTGCATCACCTTTTGCTCTGGTAGCAAATGTTTGGGCAGCCATTGAATGCTGACTTTACTGAATCTCAAGTAGTCATGAAGTATAGTGTCAATACTACAAACACGAGTCGTGATGTGAAGTTCTAACAGTAATTCAGTCGCCAATATTCCTGCATCATTCTGTATAATCTCATTAAAATCTGCGTGATTACCACACCAATGACTAGAGCAGAGATTCTCCAACCAGTGGATCTCAATCAACCGGTAAATCTTTGGACCTTTTCAAGTCGATCGCTGAATTTTGCCTCAGCGCTAGTACTTTTTATTGAATTAAGTGAGAAATGTTGAGCCAATATAGATTTTCAGCTTACAGTGGAACTGTTTTTATCGAGCTATGCAGGTGATTTTATAATCGTTCAAAAATTAAGAGTAAGTGGAATGCATAAATCAAATAATACAGATATCTCTCGATATCAGTTCTCGCAGCAAGACACGAGCGTACTGATGTTTGTTGACCCTAAGTATGCTTAAGTGTAGCTCAATATGTGATGTTCTAATCACAAATTATTGAAAAAGGCAAAATTTTGAGGCTGCAACTTTATGTGTAACTTAACTAATTCAAGTTGTTTTGGTTGATTTTTTCCGTCTATGTATTTACCTAGGTATTTAACAGCCTTTTTCTTCAACTTCTAATAGCTTATGACTTAGCAATACATTGAATTATCCTGGTGGATAAAATTTTAATCAATTTTATTTGAACTAAAATATTCTCTTGTACAGAACAAAGACTCAAATAAAACTTTATTCGAGCTTATTTAACTCAAATAAAAAGTTGCTTGCGATTAAACTGGATTGACATGTTACGCAGGACATTTCATGTTATGATGCTGGTTTCGATGTCTCTTAAGTTTGGGAGAAATTTGCGGATATCCCCTCCCCCCTGCTCTACAGTATTTCTCATATCAAGGGTCACTCCACTGGGTCGATCCTCAGTAAATTTACAAATGAATAGTAGATCTTGGGTGCTGAAAGGTTGGAGACCCCTGAACTAGAGTTTCTTGCCTCTAGGTTCTCCGTGCATTTGCATCCCTGCTTGAATACTTGCACCATTTTGAGCACTGTAAATCCTGACATGCAAGATTTGCCATACTGTGTTTGAAGCCACTGATGACGTTCATGCCCTTAACACCTTCCTAATCAAGAAATTTCATGAAAATGCTCTGTTCTACTGAACTACACACATGCACAGCTGCCATCTTGTTCCTAACCGACATGGGTTTCCGTGGCAACCAAACAGCTGTTGTTTCATAGAGTCTACATCATACTGATAATGCGCACACCATATTAACAAACAATGTCAACTACACAATTTTCTACAAAATAAAGTCAAGGTCAACTTTGAATATCCTTCGTAAGAAGGGAGTTTTCCAGCTTTAGCAATTGTAATATTTATAGTTGTCTTATAACTGTTTAATATGTAATAATAATAATTTATATAAAGAAAACAAGTACTTAAGTCCTTGATTTATGTCAAGCATAAGTTCCAGGGAAATAAAACGTAAAGTGAAACAATGTATAACAAAATCTGATTTTCATGACCAGCTTAAAAACACCATAGCACCTCTAATTTAACCTCCAAAGTGATAGGTTTATGATATATCTTTGCTGAAGCACTTTCTGCATGTTTTTCAGCCATATTTAAGGGTCATGTGCAATTTAATGTATTAAAAAGATCGTAATTACATTGGAATACACTCAACACTAAAAAAATGGGCAGGCTTTTGATCTGCCTTGACGGAAGAAGCAATGCCAACAGGGAGAAAAAACACTCTGGCTTAATACATGTCCCAATCTGTTTGGTGTTGCAAATTAGATGAAGTTGTAGGCACCATCATAGAAGAGATATACTGTATTTCTTCTATGATGGTGCCTCTATAACTGGGAGGGAGAGGCACTCATTCAGGTGTGTCTGCTCCCCCTTTCCTTCGCATTTTCCTGCACCTACACTTGAATCGACATTGCTTTTAGATACTAAAAGATACATCCAGTAACAATGTTAAGGATGAAACATACGTACTTGTGAATATTAAGACATCACACAAAACTTTTTTTAATGAGGTAAATTTGATAAATATTTACATGAAATTGTCATTTAAAACAGCACAAAATGACATTAAATCAAAATAACAGAAAGTAAGAGAGAAATGGTGATAGAAATAAAGTAACTACCTTTATGTTAAATGCTGATATTGTGTGAGGATAGGAGAGGCTAACTTGACAAATACGATGTAGCTACCACCTTTATTTTGTCCAATAAGTCGCAAAAACATTCTAAAGCAATTTTCAATGAAAAAATATAACAGTCTGGCCGTAAGAATAGGATAATTTATTTCTAATAATTTCGTCACAATGCTTTTTATGTATTTTTTTATTATAGAGAATCCATTTAGTAACATTTTAGGATAAATTTAGCTACATTAAGGAAATTGTGTACATATTCGTTGTCACTGTAGCTAGTTACCGCAGCAGCACAACGTAGTGCAGCGGTGATGGTGGGAATTTTCGGCAACGACGTTATATCAAAACGACTTAAATCAAGGACTACTGTATGTATAGAAAACAACTTCTTTAATTAAAACAATTTTTAGGAAGTATTGTGCATCAATTGAGGATAACTATACATAGATATTTTTTAAATTTTAGTCACAATATTTATTTATAGTGATAAATCTTTGTAATCAATAGTTGTTTATGGAAATTAACTTTATTTAAAAACATTTGTCTTTAGTAAATGACATTATCATTATTATAACTTAAGAATAGCACATATTTTATCCATATTTTAGTCTCCCTTACCCTTATATGATATGTAAGGTATCGATTAATAAATTTAATCTGACAGAGGACAAAATTTGCAACAAAAAAATCTGTGAGAGCATATCATTACAACTTATAGTTTAGGAGATAAAAATTCGAGAAGGTCTCACCCATGTTATCAAATTGGGAGAATCAAACGCCCCTGGAATCGAACTCAAGTCGTTATTTTGCATGATGACTAAACATAACTCTTTATGCTTGGGTCTCTTTAAAATTGAAAGAATGGCTAAAATACATAAGAGCCATTCTCGAGTTATTTGACATTCTTTGTGATGACTTAAAACATACATACCTATATATCTATAATAAATAGCTGCTTCTGACATAGAATATAGGAGGTGGATACAAATTATGAGGCCCTTCCGGATGTGCTAGAAACTTGGCACAATTATAGGTTTATTGTCACAACCGAAGGAAAAAATCCAAAATAGTCAAAATTCCAATTTTCAGGGGCTATTTTTGCCCCATAAGAAAAGCAGGTAAATCAGTGTAGAGATTTTTATAATTGCTTTTTAAAATTATTTCCCGTCAAGATTTGAACTCAGGACTTAAAACTATCGGAAAGGCTAGGAATTTTGGTTTCTTATTTTTGAAGCCAGAATTCAAATACGTGTAGATATTGCATACATTTTTAGTTTTTATTGGAAAAAAGTGGGAATTTTTCTGGATCCCAACAATCGACTGTCAAGGCAATGAGCTAAATGCTTTTACATGGATAAGCTTTTAAAGAGAATCAGAGGGCTATATCATAATGCCATTAATATTAAACTATGACCAATGGAAGAAATCCGATATTGTAAAAATTCTGTTATGGGGATGTTTTGTCCCATTTCTGCCCCATACAAGTGTGAAAGTTATAAGGCACTTCTAGATCATTTTTATCTAGTTATGAGGCAATAATGAGGCAAAGCAGCCCATAGAAGTTAGAATCTTTATAATTTCTGATTTTTTCCACTGTTTGTGACCATAAACCTATAATTGTGCAAAATTTCAAGTCTTTAGCTCATATGGAAATGTCTCATTTGTATCATCATCCTCCTCCTCCAATATTCTCCTATGTCAGAAGTATCAATATATTATAGATATAAAGATATACACATACACATATTCCAAGCATAAATTATCACGAAGAAAGAATCTGTGCATGAACATTACCACTAATTCCTTTGCAATATGGGCTCTCAGGATCAAAGTTGACAAAGAATTCATGAGACACTCTGCCATCAGGTGGCAGCCGTGCACCAAATCCAAGCACTGGATATTCATTACTGCTATTGTAGTCCTGAACAACTTCTGTAACTGCTGTTAGAGCTTGCTCATACACATTCTGCTTGTCTTCACCACAAAAGTGGAGTGACTTTTTAGAATCAGGAAAACCATTGGAAGCTTTAAAAAAAAGAGTACATTTATTGAAATTTAAAGTACTTCTATTATAACCATTATGCCTAAATTGAATTAAACACCATATTATATCATTTATATTATGCAAGAATTAATTTTCCATTTTCCTCTGACCACCAAATTACATACCGTATTTACTCATGTAACCTGCACCCCTATTTTTCGCCAGTTTGGAGGGAAAAAATTAATTTCTGCTGGAATAAGTTGACATCTAGGATTAAAAAAAAAAGGTTGGCCTCTAAACTGATTCCTTGTCCCTGAAACAAAGTCTGCCCATGTTAAGCATCTTCTCCATCCTACCTGTGAGACACAATCTATTGGGGTGATCTCTTTATGTCGATGTTAGCAGAAATCTCCTACTCGGTAATCACCACTCTTACGTTAAAGGAGCATCAACGATTCACAATGAATTGGGCAAACACAGATTCCAAATGCTAACTTATTCCAGCAAAAGTACAGGTAGAAATTGATAATAAACTTTTAATGACAACTTCTTATTTTGAGTAATTATAATAAACTTAAACTTCATTTAAAAGTTAGTTGTAATATAACAAAAATCTAATGTGGCCAACACATGACTTCTCCATATTTGGGGTATAGATATTTAAATTATTATGAACAGCATTATCAGGCAAAATTATTATTTCGTATCATAAAAGAATACAGTCATCCTTATTGCCGTAAATTACGTATATTTTGAATATGTTTACAGAATTCACCACTACATGGTGGTGGCACTGTATACTGAAAATTTACGAATAAGCAAAATATCTCCGAAATGGATGGTTCTATGAAAATTTGTTTCAAACAAAACTTGGAAGAAATATTATTCTCTACAACTTTGGTCCTCACGAAGGTTACAAATAATGATGTTTTTAAGGAGATATTTGACAGAAACCGAAAAACCGATTATTTATAAACAATTCCTAAACAATAACTGCTATGGAAAATTGTTTTAAATGAAAGTTGTAGGAAATTACATTCTCTATAACCTTTGTATAGAATTTTATATACAATAATGATGTTTTAATGGAGAAATATCGCAAAAACCGAATCGGGTTTGAATAAACCTCGACTTCTGGTTAACCAGTATTGTCCAAAAACTAAGCAGTTCTTTGTGCTCATGCTAAAGTGTTACATATGAAATTTGGTGTTAATATGACAAGTACTTTTTGAGTTAGAGTGCCCACAATCACATACACACATATCCACACACACACCCAGACATCATTCCGAAAATAGTCTAAACGTGTTCTAGGGACCTCAAAACGTGTATTTCCATTGAAAACTCGAAGTCGATTTTTTTTGTGATCACAATACCTTCCCATTACTACGTATAGAGAAAGTAAAAATATAACATCATCTCAATCGTCAAAATCTCCATGAATCTTGAAAATGCACCAACGGCAGTGTAAACCACACAGCTGCTTGGCCACATAGATATGTTTATAGTTCAGTGATTTCTTTGTCATCTGCAAGGTTTGATCAAAAAGTTTCCGGACAATGTTTTTTTCTCTACGATAACAGCATTTACCTACTATTCCATGTTGTCCCCTTCAAATTAGTACCCTCGCGATTGCACTATTGTTGGAAGCATTTGCTAAAGTCCTTTGTTTTGAACTCAGCAAGTGTAGCCTGTGATTGCTCTTGAATCAAGAAGATGTCATCAAATTTCCTTCCCTTTAGTGCCAACTTGAGTTTTGGAAAAAGAACAGTCATTCCATTTTTGGCAAAAAATTCCTGCACAGACAAAGCAGAGTGAGCAGGAGAATTGTCATGGTGAAGAAACCAATCTCCAGTGCGTCACTTCTCGAGTTGTTTTTGCCTCACATCTTCCCGAAGATGCCGTACAATGTCTGTGTAGAAATGTTGGTCCATAGTTTGTCCCTGTGGAACGAATTCATGATGCACAATTCAATGAATGTCAAAAAAAACAATCAGCAAGCACTTAACATCCACGACAGATGTCACTCCACTTTTGAACTTTGAAAACCAATGAAATGTTTAGTTCTGCTCATTGTTTCTGCTCCAAAAGTGAGTTTTAACATCTCGAAAGTTTCTGTAGCAGCTTTGCCTAGTTTGAAGCAGAACTTGATGCACACCCACTGTTCTTTAAAGTCTACCATTTTCTGACGAAGCAGAAATCGCAAAGGGCACAAGATACAGCCACAATTCACAAGGTGTTACTTCTCAATGATGCATGGTAGAACTTTGAAATAAATGGAAAATGACTCAGCAGATTCTACTCTATCTCCACTTAGTGGATAAGTTCTGCATTAACATAAGTACAGTCATGCCTCGTTTAGCACATGTTTGTTTAGTGCAATTTCGATATAGCACAATTGGAATCCCCTGGTACACATTTTGTTTATTTTTTAATAAAATAAATACTGTATGTGTGGTACGTATGCCAAAAAGAAAATACTGTTCACGGTGAGCATTTTTGATGGCTTTTGTTTGCTAAAAAAATAAAGGAAAGCTGTTTTCACGTAATCAGTTCCAATGACATATTTGTGGTGTTTTTTAAAATACTGTATTTACTCATGTAGCCTGCAAACTCCTATTTTTGGGCTGGTTCAGAGGGAAAAAATTACTTTGAGCCAGAATAAGTCTTCTTTTTAAGTCACCGATTCCCAATGCCTGAAACAAGTTCCACTCAAGTTAAGCATCTTCTCCCTTCTACATGACGCAATTTATTGGATGATCTCTTTATGACGATACTACCAGAAAACTCCTTACCGATAGTCCTCTTTTGTTAACCCCTTAACTGTTTTTGTTATATTACTACGCAACTTCTTCCCTACTTCACTGTTTTTGACATAATACTACACACCGATGCGGAGCTTGACGAACTATTTGTTCATCTATGAACGGGAACATTCTTAGGTGAATGGGGAGTTTTTTCGCATTTCGTCTCGTGAGAAAATATTGGAAGGTTACAAAAAAATGAGTCCAAACACTTGAGATGTGGATTTCAGTCTTCCTTTCGAATGATGATATCTTTCATTCACAAAAAAATTTCACCACTCCGAATTCCTTGAAGTGGATGAGGGAAAAGGACCAAATTTGAACCTACCTATTCTCAAGCTGGTAAACCCTCAGTAGTCATTGAACTATAGTTATCAGTTAGTCGGCGTATTCTTTCTGCCTACTTTTACGAGTTTTTACCTGCAGTGCGGGCGTAACTTATACGTTTGCTTGCTCGCATATATATACTCATATACAAGGTGCTACCCAAAAGTTCCCAAAAGTTGAACGTTGCAAGGGAACCGGTTGTAGTATGGACTACTGGCGCTCGGTAGCACCGCATGTATCCTTTGTGAACCAGTGTGCGACGTGGCTTCACGCTGAATGCACGCATTCTTTTGTTCTACGTGTTTTTATAACGTCCTGTTTGGGTCGTTTTGCGATTTTTTTTTGTTGAAATGGTGGATGTGAAGGAGCAGCGTGTGTGCATCAAGTTTTGCTTCAAACTTGGCAAGAGTGCGGCAGAAACTCACAAAATGCTTAAACAAGCATCTGGTGATGACGCTTTGGGTCAGACGACTGGTTTAACCGGTTTAAAAATGGCCGAACGTCAGTTGATGATGACACACGTTCTGGACGATCTTCAATCGGCACAACGCCAGAAAATGTTGAAAAAGTGCGTGCGTGCTTTTGGGTAGCACCTCGTACTTCGTAGAATTAGACATCTTTAACGAATATAAACGTAGATGCAAGCATATTGCAGAGATTTACTATTGATACTCACAATTTATGTAACCTGTTAAGAAATCCTCGTGTAAGACGTGCACCCCCTTTTTTCCTTGGCGTTTTAGGAAAAAATGTGAGCGGGGTACACGAATAAATACTGTATCTATGGCAAAATAACATTTTAACAATAAATAGGGGGAAATAATTTCAGTAAATCATGGCGATCATGGCAGAAAGGAGAAAATTGAGTAAAGGCAATCAAAGTGTAGAAAATAATCCTAAATTATCAAGGAAAACATAAATCTTGAGGAGAAACTTAAAGTGATTCAGTGTTTTGAACAAGGTGAGCATCAGAGCAATATTGTGCGTATGTAAGTTTAACTTCACAACTTCTACAATTCATACAATTTTGTTAAATAAAGACAAAATAAAAACTTCCAATGAAGCAGCCAGTGCAGTAACTGTGAAGAAACTCACACGATCACTTATTGTTAGTAATATGCTTGAAAAAATGAAGAAATTGCTAGTGTTGTGGATTGATTCTAAGCGTTCTAATGAACACATGCCCCTTAGTCAAGCAATCATTTGCATTAAAGTACTTTCCCTGTTTGAATGTGTAAAGCAAGAAGAGGGTGGAGATTCTTCAGAAACATTTCATGCCAGTTCTGGTTGGTTTCAAAATTTTAAACGCCTCGCAAATATACATAGCGTTCGTTTTACAGGTAAATCAGCAAGCACTGATAAAGATGCAGCTATAAAGTTTCCTGACGAATTTCAAGCAATTTTTGAAAATGGTGAATACCCCCACACATACATACAATAAGTAATTTACGCGTAGATTTGAGTGCTGCAGTGACGAAAATGATAACTCGCAGAACCTAGCGATCTACGCATAAATGTGAGCACTACTGTGAAAGATTTCAAATTGTATTAATATTGATTTTTAATTATAAATACAGTCTCTGTCATTCTGGCTAATCACACTTATGCTTCAAGTACATGCACAGTGATACAATATTTACTGTAAACATAGTATGTAAATTAGTACTAATTGTAAGCGTTAATTAATAACAATGTGTAAATTATATTTTAAAACATAAATGAACATTAAATTCATATTGAAGTACCTTCGATTCATCTAATGGAAAGAAGTATCCAAATTGATGTATTGTGGAAGTATTGTTGAAACATGTACTGTATTACATTTTAAGTTTGAAGAATTTTAATAAGTTTTAGAACTAGTTGGAGTACTTCTGAGTTTATTTTCATCAGTATATAACTGAAAAGTAGGTTTCTTTCAAAGTTTTCATTGTTAAAAAAATAGATAAAAAGTAGTAGAAACTATATTTACCATAAAAACCCATGTATAGGACGCAGGAAGATTTTTTCTTAAATCTAGAAATATTCAATAAATTGCCATGAAAGATTCATATTCATTCTATTGGATGATTTCCATTGGATATACTTTTTACTCAGTAGGAGCCGATGAGTGAATTTACTGAATGATTTGTAATACGAGATTTAAAAAATGAATGTCATTCGTCTTTTAATATGCTTTGCAACACCAATGTCAAAACTACATAATAAAGGACATAGTAAAACACTTTGGCAAGCAACATAGAAGAAGATAAACTGTAGCAAATTTTCGTGATTCCTACCTAAATTAAAAACTCAAAAAATGTCTACAATAGTCTGTGAAACTTGCAGTGAAAATAAAATACCTGTATAGCTGATGGGATGAAACTGCTTCTGTATGTCATTTTTAAAAGAAAAACAATACAGAAAGGAAAATTTCCACACGGCATCATTGTCTGAGTGTAACAGCATGGTTGATTTGATAAAAACATCACCAGAGACTGGATCGAGTTTATTTGAAAAAGGTCTGGCGGAATGCATCAAAGAGCTCTCTTGGTCTAAGACCTGGTGTAGAATGCAGTCTGATGCCACATACACAGGGCCGGCCATCTATTTAAGGGGGTCCGGATGCAAATTTCCACCTGGGGCCCCCCCTCTCCTATATTAAGTTTTTGGCTTCCAGACAAATATTTCCTTGGCATTTGTAACCTTTCAAAATAATATTAAAAATAATTAATATTCTAAATTATTTAAATATAGACTTAACTGGGAATATGCACCTTTTTAAATTATACTTTAAAATTATTTATAGATTAAAAAATTAATATTGTTCTATTTCAAGCAAAACGTTTTAAAATGCTGAACGGTGTAATTATATCTTTTAATCTTACCTATGTTAAGTAATATATTATTTCCAACACGTTAAATTCGCAGCAACGTGAAATTTGCTGTTGTACAGGCGTAAAATACATTTAACATTGTTAGCCAAATTGGATACCAATAAAATTCATTCGGGCCATGCATTCTAAAAAATAATAATTCAATTAATATTGTATATTTACTTCGGAAATAATAATAATAATAACTATCATCCCGCTGCAGCTACGCTTGCAAATAATCTAAATAGTTCGGCCCTAGGTTAGATCTTCTTTGTTCCCTATTCATTTGATGTGTTTCCCTATTTCTTTGTCTTTCTTGTACTCTCCGCTCCTCATCTACACGGGCAATCCTATGAGCTTCCGCATCTCTTTCTCTCTCTTTCCTACAATACTCTTCCTTTGATCTCTGGCTCCTCTTCCTTTCTCTGGCAGCTGTAGCTGGGCTAATAGCTCTCCTTTTCACTGGTCTACCCCTTGGCATTTTTAAATTTTCTGCGATTTTACAGCAATATATTAGAGCAATTACGTGATCACAATGTCACAGAGTTACTCAATGCTAGTTTAATATCGCGGTATATTCAAAGGGGAAAATACTACTGTATCGCTTGCTCAACAAGGGTTTCCCTTTGGCATTCTAAGAAACAACTAATTTGAGGCACACATTTGAGATGATTTGTACTGAATGTGTGTAATAGCGCATCTTGTAGTGGAAGACGGATTCCAAAACGACGGTCTATGTTTTGCCATGTGCCGATAAAATTTTTTGACTTGCCAAGTTTGGCACATGTGCCAAATATTTGTCATCCTTGTACTAGATACTACTAAATGTGTACTTGAAATGATGTTACAGACAATTGTAACAATTGGAAATTTGCATCGCTCCTTTGTTTATGCATATGCCACCATACGTATTACAGGTAATACTTTTTTTCGCGCGTAAAGTAAAAAATCGTTACTTTTCTAAATTTGGGCTCTCCCACAAACTGGGGGCCCGGATGCTAGGCATCCGCGGAACCCCCCCCCCTGGCCGGCCCTGCACATACATCCCGAAAAAGAAACTTCTTGAAATGAAGACAAATTTGGTGATTATCCAGGGGGAATGACATAGCTCCTGCAGCCTATAGACATTGTTATTAACAAGCCATTTAAAATGGCAATGAAGAAGAAGTGATGAATGGCACACACACATTCACGAAAGGGGGACTCATTCGTAAATTAGATAATACAACGATCTGTCAGTGGTTAGTGGAAGCATGGAATGACCTCTCCTCAGAAATGATAATTAAGGGATTCTAATAATGTTGCATAAATAATGCTTTAGATGGAACTGAAGACAACGTATTATGGGAAGATGATGACAGAAATGCCAAGGCTACTGCAACATTAGAATCGGAGGAATATAAAATTTCAGAAACAGATGAAGATAATGACCAGTTCCATATTACTGAAGACGACTCAGCTGATGGTGTATTTCTTGGATTTTAGGAAAATTATTACTAAAAGTTTGATTTGTTTTGTTGCTTGAAGATTTTTTTAATGGACACATTTGTGTGACTTTTAAATTTTAGTTTTCAGGTGCTTCATTTTCATTGAAGACTCCGTATAGAAAGAATGAAAAATGTTTAGTACTCATGTAAAGGATGAGTTAGGTAATGACCAGGAATTTCTTGGATATACAATTTTTGTTTGTAAAAGTGCAATTTGTTTTCATATTAAAAAGTTTAATTTTAATTTTAAAATTTTGATGGTTATGAAATATTAGTTTGCTTCTGTTTAAATTTCATTTTTCAATGAAAAAAATGTCAAATATTATGTACCCTTGTATAAAACTTTTTAGCCTCGAAAATTTGGAAAGTGTCCTATACACGGGTTTTTATGGTACATTACATTTGATTTCTTTTGATATGTTTCCACCTTGTAAACTGCTTTTGTTACTTAAAAAGGTAAAATAAAAAATTTCAATTTTTTAAATTATGCAAAAAATTTTGATTTTAACAGACAATATAAAGATGCTGAGCAAGGTAGGATGAAAATAAAATCTAATTCTAGCATTAAATAAGCACCCAATTAAATTTTTAACCAATTTCCCTCAATTTCCAGATGCTCTGAGTTAATAGAAGTTTTGAGCTATTAACTAACACATTTTAAAAGCTTTTAAAAATTATTGCCCATAGTATTCATCGGGAAAAGTGTGAAACATTAAATTAAAAACCTTCAGTCATCATTGTGTCTTTACAAATGAGAAATGGAATTTAATGTCAAATAAATAAGAAAAAATGAAAAATAAGAGTGCATTACTCATTCTCTGAAATACAGAGAGAATGGTCCACCAAAGAGGACAAAAACATCATTATAGAATCACTAACACTTCTTCAGCAAAATCTGTGAATTCATTGTACTTCAGAAATCAATGCATTCTTCAAGCCATTTTGAAATATTTAATCCGGATTTATTAAAATTACATTGTGACTATCATACACTCATAAGTCTGTAAGAACTTAATCTGTACTATATTTCTTGTATTATAAATTCCTATTAAACTATGATGTTATAATTGTTTGAAATTTTTTATGAATATATTTTTCTATAAACTATAACAAATTGTAATTTGACAGACAAAGCATTTTTTTCCTTAGCCACTATATTTCACCATTTCTGTTAAAATTATACCAATTCACTGGTATAATTCTTTAAAATGTTATTGGGAAATCATTCATTTTATTGTCAATCAAATGTCTGAGCAAAGTAACAAAGGAATAAGAAAATGTCATAGTTGAAACTTTTCAATAAACAATACTCATGTCACTGAACATTTTATTATGATTTTTGTTACTCCTAAAACAACAAAATGAACATACTTAAAAATATATAATCTAAAATTACAACAAATGCAATGATTTCTTTTTAAAAAACTCCATGATCACGTTAATTTTATTTTATATAGCAATGGAGAATTATTGGAAATATTTCATTCTTACCAGTGAAATCTATGGCGATAGAGCATTGAATCTGTGTTCCAGATGTAATATAGTCAAGAAACGTGAAAACTTGTTCTCTTCGGAAACTGACAACTACTATCTCACCACATGTACCACCACTACTCTTCTACAAGCAAGAGAAAGTGAAATTTAAAGTTATAACAACACATAAAATACTTCAATGGCAGCAATCATTCTTATATTTATTGCAGGCAAGGGGAATCTTACCTTTGGAATCGGCATGACATACTCCTTTTCTTGAGCCATTCCTTCTTCAATTTGATCAATTGAACAAAAGAACTCTCCAACTGGCTTACGTTTACCAGACACATAGCATATGAATCTAATAGGAGTCTCAGGTCTACCTCCATGCAATGCACCAGCTCCAACTTTCATTGGCTCCCACTGAGGAAATGATCCTTCCAATGGGTCAAAACGTGTAATGAGAGTTTCTTCTACATCTTGGAAACGACGAACCCAAACCTCAAGAAAAAACTGAGGGATAACTGAGGATGTAATGCAGCAGAAATTTTTGTTGACATGTGAACCATCCAAATTACGTCCTTGTAACTGCAGCACAAGCTGCTCACGATCAGCTTTTGTTATTTCACGAGCTCCGATCAAGATAGTACCCCTTGCATCAGGCAACCCTTCAAGGGGCAAAATCATGCGCTGGTTGATTTTCCCAATGCCCGCTGAAGAGATTATCTGTGAAAATTGTAACGGTTTGAGATTCCTTAACAATTTCATAGCAAATGGAAAGGCTGGAAATCAATACTGTCAAAGAAATGAATGTCACTCAAATGTTATTAAGTTACTATACTTGCGTGCATAGTATATTAGCCATTGCAGCAAAATCTTTGCATAATCAAAGACCCAGGGAGAATGTCATTAAGTCAATAGAAAAATCAATATGAAAGAAGTTTATAATTTCCATCAGCTATTTTCAATAAAATGACTATAATTGTTAATATTCTTCTATTTTTCATTGAGCCAAAAGCAATATCAGGTAATGTTTTGAAAATAAATCTTGGAATAAACTTATAATTAAAACAAAAACTGTGCCATCAAAGAAAACATAATTAAAATATATTTTAATGGCATGAGAATAAACCAGCTTCTAATATTCACTTGTGAATGATTAAAAATGAACTAGAATTTTAAGATCCCTTTTTCTAATACTAAAATTTAAATAAAGTTTATCAAATGCATATTAATGAAAGTTAAAGCTCATTTTTTCTTCAAATCTAATTATTTAAAATTAGTTATAAAAAGTTAAGAAAAATCCAGTGCAAAGAATGTACTACATTTACTCGCATATAGGCCACACAATTATTTTTTAAGAATGAAGCTAGGGAAAAAAGTAGATCTGAATATAACCCGCATCCCATGTTTTCACAAGACATTCCCAAACATAGCGAAATATGGAATACAAATAAAAGAAGAAATATTGCGATTACAGCTAAAACATTCTGGTAATGCTGAAAACTACTGGTAAATACCAGTGACTGCACATAATAAACATTCAAATTATTTATAAGTAGTAAGAACCTGCAATTACACGGAGTGAAATTTCAAGAAACTTTCAAGATTTTACATGTTGATCAGTGGGATATCAAATATCTAAACCAAAACTCATAAATTTATGAGTTTTGATGCCGATTGTCAAAAATTTTTTAAAAAATTGTGGATTAATTTGCATTCTTTTAGGCATTACAGATATACCCCGCTATAACATACAAATGCATTCCAGGGTTTCAGAACATGAAGCGAAAATACACTGAGTATAGGGATTACATGTTAATGGGGGGGTTAGGTTCCAGACTCAAGCCTAAACATGGGTTTTTGCCAATAAAGCCCTAAAAGTGTTATATAAAGTATTAAAATCCTTAATTAACACAGAAAGTTCACCAAAGCCTTTTCATTTGATCTCCAAATTACTGGAAGCCCAGTCTTTACATAATTTTTAGAGCCCTATGGTTATCAGAATGACAGATGAGTATAGGCTTAAATTCACCTTCACAGTTGCCCCAGCAAAACAGTAAGCCTATCTTTAGCTGCTTTAAAACCTGGCATAGATTTTTCCTGCTTGGAAATGAATGTTTCAGTGGATATTCTTTTCCAGAATAAACCAGTATCACCCACATTAAATATTTGTGTAGCAGAGTAACCACCATCTTCTATTATCTCTGCTAAGGTCTTAGGGAATTCAGTTGCAGCAACCTGATCAGAACTAACTGCTGCTCTTACCTTGAATCAGTCAAACCAAGCATGAGAAGTTGATCTGCCTTTCTCCTTCAGGTCGTCAAAAATAGCCTTTGCCTTGGATTATAGAGGCATGACACTGGGTTTGATCATCAATCCACAAATTCAAAATTTTTTCCATTTCCAGCATAATGGAGCCTGATGCCTTTTAACTACATTGGTACGATCCTTTAACATTTTCCAAAATAATGTTTCTGTTTCACAAGTTCACAGTTGATTTGGAAAAGTTCATAGACCTTCCAATTTCATGTATGGAAATGCCACTCTCATATTTTATAATCATACTCATAGTTTATCCTCTAAAGTAATTGCTTTCCTTGCTTTCTTCTCACTATTAGAGGCATCACCTTTTATTATAAGACATTTATTTATTTAATGGATTAAATTCTGTCAAATATATTCATATATCACAATTCAACCTGCACTGAATTGAACACTAAGAGACAATGTGTTGTGAACAGAATCTTCTAGAGCACACAGTATGTACTCAACTTCTGATTGGCCAAAATTTGACTTGACGTCAGTGTGTGTTATAGTGAAATTAGCATCCTGTACGTACATTATATGGAATTCTAGGTATCAATGTTATAAAAACGTCATAGCAAAAGTATGATGAGCAAGCGTACGTAAAGTGGGGTATACCTGTATTTGTTTCATGCCCCAAATTTGTACGATGATTATAAGTAATTTTAAAGATTAAATTAATAACAGACTGCTTATGTTCCCAGGCAGTTGAAATACAGAAATTGAACCTTTCAAATTATGGATTAGCCATTTAAAACTGGCAAAGGGATGCACTGAACATCTGGGAAAAGATTCATCAAAATTGAACCTACTGTCCTTTAGTTATTTGCATGAATTCATTAGATATTACTGGCAGAAAGAATGAGATTGGCTTTTATTAAAATATAAAGGATAAAAATATTCAAAAGCATTATTATTTATTACATAAAACCAAGTATGCAAGCTGCCTTTGGTGTGAGGTTCTATGTATTAGTTTTAAACAAAAATGCTCCTTTTCATTAATTTATAAACGGAAAAACCGATTTCATCATAAATGATTCATTATTCCAACTAATTATGAAAATTGTGTAATTAATAAATTTAACAAATTTAATTTTAATATAAACAAATATAATTTTGTTACAATGTACTATAATTTTGTGCACTATGCCTAAGCACTTAGGTGATGCAATTGATATAGATATATATGTTTATATACCAGTGGTGACTGTGCTCATAAAGAATAATTAGAATTTACTTTCAAATTGCATTCCATTGCAGTTGTGCAGTGACTTGAGTCAACTGAAAGTGAAAAATTTTAAATTGGGTGTCTGTATTTATCACCTGTTGCATAGGTGCAATATGAGAAGAGCTACAGATATATACAGATAAGATGTAAATAGTTGAAATTTTGAAATATGAATAAAAATGTGTTACCTTTTGTTACTGGAAATTCATAGGATGTTACAAGCTGAATTACTATTATCATTAAACATGAGTATATTGATTCTTTTTTCATCCTTCCTTATGATAAAAAAAATTTCTTTAATCTACGCATGTAAAAATCTGGATGAAAATTTTATCTATACATTTATATTAATTTCCTTGCTCTAAATACTTACCGATCAAGTCTGGTTATATTAATAAGATGTTTCAAAAAGCTTCACTAATTATTCCTATGTCTGCCACATATGAGCAAATATTTGGGAACGTAAGAAAATTATAAATTCTAAGAATCTATATGAATTATTACTTCAGTTTCTCAAAATAAAACCAACAAAACCTACTCCTAATGTCATCTAGAGGTCAATACCAGTTTATGCTGTTAAATTATCAGAAATTATCAAGGAAGTAAGACCCTCGCATTTTTGGGAAAGATGATGAAATAAATCAAGTTAAAATTGATCCGTAAAAAACAGTGAATGGAATATAATTCCTATTATTTTCTTTGTAGGATAAAAAGCATAACTATGATTCAGTTTTATATGATAATAATCTCTATATACATAACTATCTTAATTAAAACTTAAGCATAATTCATTAAAATTAAGTCCTAAAAATGAAGTGATACTATTTTAAAATTCAATACTTAGTTGCACGGTTCCCAGAAACAACTAAAGAAACATCTTTTATTGAAATAATGTTACTGTTGCTTCCCAAGAATTACATCCCAAAAGAGTTAGGAAATTTACCTAGGACATGTTGGATAATTATAGATTTTTCTGGTAGCAAACAAATTATGTATGTCTGTGACTGCATATGTATACTGTCAAAACATTCCCTTCTAAAATAATGTCACCATATAAAGCAATTTTAAAATATGGTTATCAATCAAAAATTGATTGAAATTGGCTAACATGGAAAGTTTTATGCATCAACTAAGTAGGATACAATAACATTAAGAAATTAAAACCTGATAGGTTACAATTGCTAAAAATTAAAGCTGGACAGATAATAACCAATCATTCCCTTTTCTAAAGGTTTATATAATAATTAGATAAACAACTTACAACATCATATACAAAAACTCTGAATAGCTGGCTACAGAGAAGAGATTCAGACATGGATTGCTGAACTGCTGATCTTCAATGTCGTCAACATTACTGGAACTGAAAAGGGAATAGATTAAACCTCCATTTGTGCTTGGTTAAAGTTTGAAATAAAACAAAAAATATTACTCCAAAATAGAATCAGCATAAAGAATGAGAAAATATCAGCCTATTATTAAAACAAAGAATAAACTTTTAAAAAATTGAAAAAGTTACTAAAAAGTTGAAATAAAAAACACCATGCTATGTACATCATTGAAAGCATCATACCCAAGTCTTTAAAACTTTTACTATATGTATATCGAATTTAACACTTAATATTACTGAATTATAACTCTGTCCAATACATGGAGACTATAAAAGAACAAGCTTGCCAAGATGTCTGCTGGGCTCTAGTATAACGTTGGCAGGGCCCCCTCTCAATCACTGTTACCACAAATATGAGCAGCATAAGTGCTACATGCCTTTTAGTTCAATTAGCATAAATTATTTATATGTTATCTGACCCAATATGCCTCTTTCTAATAGTTGTAAAAAATTTATAAAAAGCATATGTATACCCATTTTTGCTACAAATCAGCTGTCTGTAATGAATTATTAATGGTATATTTTAATTCTTTAGTAGAAACTACTATTAGTGAATCACTGATCATAGCTGCCTTGTAGCTGAAATGAGCATTTGACTTTCCTTATCATTTTCAAGCAATGAAGAGATGTATCAATTTTATTTTAGCTGTAAGACAAGCATGATAGTTCTCTACTGAATCATGATGTTCTTTAATAACTGAAACTCTATAAGTTCTGTTGTGAGTAACAGCAAGTTCTTTGACTCAAAGGAATTTGAATTTTTGAAAAGGAATCATTGTTCTGGGATAGAATTAGTATAATAACATTAAAAAATAAAAATCCATTATAAAAAATGATAATTATATGTAAGCCACTACTCCCTCTGGAACACCAAACTTGCTGTCCATTCATGCTGAAAGTCTTCTTTCCTCATTCATCCATTGAAAAAAATTGACTGTGACCATTTGGAAATGCTTGCATTAACATATTTCATATTTAAGGTCCCAGAAGCAAACCCGTAATTGGCATTTATTCAAAGAAAGCCTGGAAATGGGGATAGTTATAATTTCTACCTTAAAAAATATGCCAAAATGAGGGAGTTCAGAGGGTGAGCACGAGCAGCAGGTGAATTTGCATCATAGAGGGGTTGATGCTCATAGCATGTACGGGTGGAGCCCCAAGTACACCTTTATATTGCTTTAGGAAGCAAATTATTGAGGGAAAAATGACAAGCAGCTTAAAAATGCATATACAGGTGACTCCCGAGATTCAACAGTTTGAGATTTGACAAATTTGAGATTTCGACCCAGCCGATCGAATTGGGAACTAGTTTACGCGAAGTAATTTACATCCCGACCAACCATGTGAGGTTTAGTTTCAGTGAAGACATAGTTATTTCTACTCTAATTGTTTAAATTTGTGTTGATTTCACTCTTTTTTCTGTTCATCTTTTATTTAAATTTATTTATTTTATTGATTTATTTATAAATTTATCACTTGACATGATACCTAAAAGGAAATGTAATAGTGATAATGCAAGTGAATCAAATAAAAGAGTGTCATTCAACTTTTAGCACTTTTGTGAAACAGAAGGAGAAAATTCTAGAACGTGATAAATTCATGTAATTTGATGGTTGGTTTGACAGATTTAAGAGAAGGGCAGGTTTGCATAACGTTAAATTAACTGGTGAGGCTGCAAGTTATTTTGTGCTTTTTAATAACTTTTATATTAATTTCACTGCGATATATAGTTGTATGTATAGATAGATGTGTGCAGACAGCCCGGTCCGGCTCGCACGAGTCGAGATGTGAGAACGTATCCCCCGATTATAACATGCAAGTCTATGGAAAAACAGCGTTCGACATTCCAGATTTGACCACGTTTTCAGGAATGCATCCCTGTTGAATCTCGGGAGTTGCCTGTATACAGTAAAATGTGACCCTGCTAAATATATAAATGTAACAGAAGATAATGTTGAGCAGTTTATTTGATGCTGTTTTTAGGTGCATTTCGCTTCCAGCGTGAGCACCTATTATTGTTGGTCCGTCCATCTGCATGTTCGTTCTCGGCTTCTACCAAACAGATTTTCATGAAATTTCATATTAAGGGCTTACGATCAAAGATAATCAGAAAATCGCAATAATGAATCTCGTAAGCCAATCAGGGGTACCACTTTACTGGTGACAAAAAATGAACTTTCTGTCATATCTCGTTAAGTATTGCTCATATCAAAATATTTTTCAAATAAGACTTGTAGAACTGGTAAATTAGAGTATTTCTTTTCCAATACATTTTTATCCTATGAGTAGCCATTATCAAGAAAATCAAACAAGAATGTCTTAATTCGAGATAAACTTAGAAATTTTCTTGCATCTTCATTGTTGCTAACATAAACAATCTCACAAACAAACATTTAATTTCCTAATATGTGCATGCAATATTTTTAAATAGGAAGAAAATGGATTATTTATGAAGAAGAAAAGAACTTTAAAATGTTATATCCCTTACGTACAGGTATATCACTTCTTTTTAATACTCCATTGCATGAAACACGCCCGTTTGTGATACGTTGTACACTTTCCTAACTTGTTTTCATATCTATTCATGGCCTGCCTCAATCGAGAATGTATAGAAAGCAGAGAACAGAGTTTCTGCTCTTCTGGACATAATGAGTTGCAGTAAGCGGGAGCAGATCAAATCAAAATTTTATTTCAATGACAACACCATTATGAGAAACCGCAAGGACCAGCTGTACAAAGTGGGGCCATTTTGGATTCATTAGTTAGGAATTTCAATAATATACCCATGGATGAAAAGGTCTGCACGTATGAATAAATAATACATTTCAAATGAAGACGGAGCTTGAAAGTGTACATGAATAACAAGCCTAAGAAAAGTTAATTGTGTTTCCTTAGGAACTGAACAGTTTGAAATTTTACTCAGGGAACACAGCATAACCTTACTTTAATCTGTTATAATCCAGTGTGATTTGAGTCACAAACCAAATTATAAAAATTTAATGAAAAATTTAACACTTGCACATTAGTTTGTTCCTTATTAAGAATTAAACCACAGACTTTATTTTTTTTAACAGGCAGAAAATATTGGTCCATGGAGGATTAACATGTGCAAAATACTAAGAGATGTTTCCCAATTCCAAAAGAAACAAAAAGTCCCATAAAAATGCTTAAAGAAATTTGGCAGCAATCATTTCACCAGAGGAATGGCATAAAAAATCCAATACTTGCTTCCCGCTATGCAAATATCCCTGTTACCGCACCCCCTATTTCTCTTGACATGCCTGAGAAAGAATGGATGTTATATTCAAATCAATGGCCATAACCTTAAATATATAATGAATAATGTTATTATCTGACATTTTTTTCAATATACTTCTTAAATATTTAAGTAATTCACAGGTATTCATTATCTCAGAAGAGAAAAGATAATCACAGACCTACCTTAATTCCAACTACTGCTTGTGTTGAGAAAGAGAGTATCTGTTCCTCACATTATTGCTTCATCAGGAATAAGCGAGTAAAATAGCAACATTAACTTAAAATTAGTTAAGTAATAACAAGCCAATAACAAAAATGCCGAAATAACCTTTATACGAGGTGCTACCCAAAAGTTCCCGAAAGTTGAACGTTGCGCGGGAACCGGTTGTTGTACGGACTAGTGGTGCTCGGTAGCACTGCATGTATCCTTTGTGAACCAGTGTGCAATGTGGCTTCGCGCTGAGTGCATGCATTCTTTTGTTCTATGTGTTTTTATAACGTCGTGTTTGTGTCGTTTTGCGATTTTTTTAATTGAAATGTTGGACGTGAAGGAGCAGCGTGTGCATCAAGTTTTGCTTCAAACTTGGCAAGAGTATTGCAGAAACTCACAAAATGCTTAAACAAGCATTTGGTGATGACGCTTTGGGTCAGACACAAACCTACGACCGGTTTAACCAGTTTAAAAATGGCCGAACGTCAGTTGATGATGACACACGTTCTGGACGATCTTCAACCGGCACAACGCCAGAAAATGTTGAAAAAGTGCGTGAAGCTATCCTTGAGGACCGAAGGCGAACAATCCATGACATTTGCAACATTGTGGGACAGTCATACGAGACATGCCAGCACATTTTGTAGGACGAACTCAACATTAGGCGGACTGCTCCAAAATTTGTGCCCAGGCTGCTGTCTGACGACCAGAAGCAACATTGGCTGGAAGTCTGCATGGAACTTCAGGAGCAGGTCAGAAATGACCCAGACTTCCTTTCTAACGTCGTAACCGGTGACGAAAGTTGGGTTTATGGGTACGACCCTGAAACAAAACAGCAATCGTCCCAGTGGAAGAGTCCATCTTCACCCCGACCGAAGAAAGCACGGTCAGTCAAAAGCAATGTTAAGTCAATGCTGATCTGCTTTTTCGACATTGACGGGATTATCCACAAGGAATTCGTCCCTCCAGGTCAGATCGTCAATGCGAAGTTCTACTGCGACATCCTGAGGCGGCTTAGGGAAGACATGAGGCAAAAGCAGCCAGAGAAATGGTGCAGGAACAACTGGGTGCTCCATCATGACAATGTGCCCGTGCACACTGCTCTGGCTGTGCAGCAGTTTTTGGTCACCAAAAACATGGCGGCCACCCCCCACCCCCCTTACTCGCCTGATTTAGCTCCCTGTGACTTCTTCCTCTTCCCCAAGATGAAAACCAAGTTGAAGGGGCGAAGATTTGACACCGTAGAGGAGATCCAGGCCGATTCGCAGGAGGTGCTGAAGACACTGACATAAAAGGACTTACAGGACAGCTTCCGATTGTGGCAGAAACGTTAGGATTGTTGTGTACGCTCCCAAGGGGACTACTTTGAAGGGGACGGTGGCGATTAGGACTTTGGACAAGTCTACTTTTTTTTCAGATACATTTCGGGAACTTTTGGGTAGCACCTCGTACATATATAATTCACATTGATGATTAAAACATAATTTTGAAAATTCATTTATAAAAAAACAATCCTAAAATTATATACCTATTATTCAGAATGAGACAAAGTAGAATTGCATTTTGTGTTTCATTTTAGAAGTTTTTGCTATGTTGTAAAGAATATTTTCAAAAACTATTTCTGTACGATATTACCTGAAAGTAAATTTCATATTTTAATTTGCAGCAGTATGCCCTGGAATTTTGTTTAACCTGGCAGAATGTGTCTGGGTAAAGACTACACAAGGGCAAACAATAAGTGTTTGCTTCATCGGGATTATTTGATCCTACTTCCCAGCATCTTCCTCTTAGACTCTCCCAATTAGTTCTACACTGTTTTTTTATTCTTACTATCAGTTGCTTATGAACACTGACAGTGAAAGCAGAGAGAAAGAGTATTTACATTCACACAGGTCCATGTGAAAAAGGATTAATGTAGGAGTGACTAGAACAAAACTTATTTATTTTGTATCATTGCAGTAGAAATGCACTTGTCATGTAGGTAAAATTTACTGAATTTCTCCCACAGAAGTTTAAGTTTTAATAACTTTTTATTTTTTTGGATTAGTGAATTTTGACATGGTACAAAAATTATCATTCTTACTATTTATTTGTTTCCTATCATTGAAAAATGTAACATATGACCGATAAAATTATGTGATAATTGCCTACCTAACTGCTCGTTAAAGAACATATGGCTTCTCCCACAAAAATTGTTACATTACCAATTGATCTGCTAAATTGAATCAAACGACTATTTGGTATTAAGGAGGAAAATTTTGAAGATACTTCGATACAGGCTGGCAGATGCAAAGACTGCACCAATGAGAAAAAAATGCCTCGAATGTAACAAACTGATATGCAAGCAAAATGTTTTGCCTTTTTGTAAGATTTGTTTAACCTTTAAAGAACGTGCGGTTTCATTTGAAACCGCTAAATGTAACTGAAATTAGACATGAGGTTTCAAATGAAACCGTAAAATCTGCATTGCTTTTAAAGCACCATGTGCCCTCTTCAAGGCCATTTCGCCCGAGATATTTTTTAGAGAGCACTTGAAAAGGACTACAGCTAACGATTTTCGCAACACAGAAAATTTTTTTGAGCGAGGGATGTGTCCGGCGACACACTCAAAAGTAGCCGCTTGCCCATCCGACCTTCCAGGCCGTTTTTATGACCTCGGCCCATGCCTAAACACTCGGGGGTGTAAAATTTGTCCCCTTTGCTCAGGTGTCCTTTCCAGTTTGTATAAACAGATGTTTACACAATTCTCGGATAGTTTCTCACATATTCAGTCTTGAGGTTGAAGCCGATAGCAGAGGATAGTGCACTATATCTCACAGTAAAAATTTTTCGTTTTTGTTGTGTTGACAAATAACCATTTCTACTATCAAACCCTTTGAAATGGCTAGAAATCTGTCAGAGAGGGAAGTAGAAATTTTTTTGGAGAGTGATTCCGAGAATTATATAGGTACTTCGGAATCGAGTGAGAGTGAAAACGAAGGAGTCTCGTCGGTTTGTGTTAGCATCGGCGGATGGAGCAGCCGATGCCGCTGCATGGGTAGTAGGAGTTTGCCATATTCTGGTCGTCACAGTGGCTTTAGGAGTGAAGTGGCCATGCAGATAAATAAAGATTCTTCAGCTGGTGAAGTATTTCTGCTGTTTTTCACAGAAATTATCCAACTGCTGGTAGAGGAAACTAATAGATATTACAATCGGTACTTGACTTCATTAGATGATGACGAAGGACCTTCACCACTGTGGATGAAATGTTTTCCTTTTTGGGAATCATAATACAAATGGGACATAACTTATGTGACAAACTGAAAGATTACTGGTCGACACTAGAACAGTTTGACACCCCATTTTTCAGAAATGTAATGAGACGTGACAGGTTCTTGAATATCCTCAGATATCTACATTTTAGCAATAACCTTGACCAACCTGACAAAAATGACAAAAATTATGACAGACTTTGGAAATTGAAATCTATCTTTGAGAAACTCAATGATTCTTACGCCAAATATTATAACCCAACGGAGAATTTGGCAGTCGATCAAGTAATTGTGCTTTTCAAAGGTAGGGTCATTTTCAAGCAATATATTCTAAAAAAACACAAACGCTTTCGTATCAAAATTTATAAACTTTGCGATTCCACTGGGTATTATGACATGGTAGTATATTTAGGAAAAGACAAAATAAATGCTACTGTGTGGATGACTGCGACCCATGGAACTGTGACGCATCTCACCAGGAGAGTGGAGGGTGTTGGACATAAACTGTTTATGGACAATTTCTTCTCGTCTCCTGATTTATTTGATGACTTACGTACAAGAAATATTTTCTGCTGTGGGACTGTTAGACATAATCGAAAGGGAATGCCAAAGAATTTTGATGGAAAATCACTAAAATTAAAAAGAGATGATATATGTTTTCGGGTGAAAGGCCAATTGACAGTTATTGCATGGAAAGACAAACGTGACGTACATTTACTGACAAACATGCACAATCCACCAGCAGAGGAAAATTTTTGTGATGGGCATGGAAATGCTGTAAACCTGGTGATAGTTCAGGACTACAACCGGAGTATGGCTTTCGTGGACAAAGGGGATAGAATGGCAAATAGTTATTCCATCAGTTGGAAGACAAAGAAGTTGACTTTCCACTTGATGGATGTTACTATTCTTAATAGTTTTATCATTTCAAAGTCCCTTGGGCAGAAACTTACACACCGGAAATTTAGACTTCAGTTAGTGCGCAATCTACTGGAAGTAGGGTTTCTCAAGCGGGATCCCGTTTTCCCAGGATCCCGTACTTAAAATGCATTCGGGAATTTCCTGGGAACCCACTGCATTTCCCAGGAAATTCCCAGTCTACTAAACGAGAAATATGATCTACTTTAGAAACACATCTACAGAGGAAAATAACTAATCGCATTAGTGTGGAGCAAAAATTGTAAAAATGCATTATGAAAGGTGTCCATAAAGTCCTTGTGCACTTTGAAAAATTAATAACTTTTGTTATACAGACCATAGAGACATTCTGTAAATGGGATATGAAAGCATATTTACTTAAGTTTTGTTTAATTTGGATCCTGCAAACTTTAAATGAAAGGGTCATTAACAATATTGTCTCTTTTACAGATCTTGCAATTAATTTAAGATGGCGATAAGCTCAACTCCTTTCTATGTCTACCAGAATTCAAGCGCATAACAATTCCTGTTCATGCAAATTCTCCGGATTGAGCAGTGTAAAGCATCTGAATTCTGCTAGCCATATCACAAAATGTATCTTTTCCTCCACTGTCGCCATTTTCAATAATTCGCAAAGCATGAAAAAAAGACAAAATTATTAATGATCTTATGATCTGTCATTTGGAGGATTTATAATAAATAAAACTCAAGTAACTAAGCTTTAATGTTCCATTTACAGCATGTCTATATCATCCATGCGTTATTAATTTTTAAAAGTGCACATGGACTTCATACACACCCTGTGTTGCATGGGAATTATACACAATATTTAAATAGACTACATTACTTTCCATCTGTTATCAACATCATTATTCATTTGAGATCAAAATTATCCTGTTGAGCACTTGAATTTTAGACATATTGTATGTCCCTGTTTAAAATGTTTTCACTAAGAGCGGTAAACATCATTTTAATATTTACATCTTGTAAGCATTTTTCACTCTGTTTGTGGTGTTATATCCAGTTTATCAATAATAAATATAAATGTTTACGAATACTTTATTTATTACTTACTATCTTGCTATTATGTTTACGAAAACTGAATCCCGGGAAATTCCTGGGATCCTGGGATTCGACCGTTTGAGTCCCGGGATCCCGGTATTCAGAAAAACCTGGGAAACGTTAATCCCTAACTGGAAGTGAGTGGAAGGAAATGTCTCACTTCTTTGAGTGGCAGGCCCAATCCTGTTGAGAGCAATCTAAACAGACTTGAAGTGAGACATTCAGAACATTGGCCCGAAAAGGGAAAAAATGTATGGTGTCGTGTTTGCTCTAAAAGGAAAATAGTAAGACGCACAAGAATTCACTGCGTCAAGTATGGTGTTAGATTACGTATTGAGCAATGTTTCCGACTATATCATAAAAAACGAAATTTCTGATGAGATAAAAATGATAAAATTACTTTAATTAACCCTGTAATAGTCAGTTGTAATATTCATTTAATTGGTCACATTTTATCATATGTATTCACACATAATATTATATTGTACTAATAAAAATTTTGTGTATGTTTTAACACACCTAAGATTATTCATATTAACATTACCTGATTGATAATAAAAAAACCTTTCATATGAAGCCGTGTTCTTTTTACTTTAAAAAGCTCTTTACCGTTTTGTTTTGTAATTTATAGATCTCGAGAAATATCAATTTTTCTAAATAGCTGCTTTAAATGTAGAGGCCATTTAAATGTCTCGGCCCCCAGGAAATACAATTGGGATTTAAACCCATCCTTTAAAGGTTAAAGAATGACTGAGGATTTAAAAAACTAGTTTATCTTGAAACAAAAAGTGAATTATTAATAAGTGGCTAGCATATTTAATTTAGTTGTATTTTATCTGGCACAATTCTTAACATATTGGGTAAAAGATTCATTATCGTTAGCTCCGTGATGGACTTCTTAGATAGTCAGAACTTGCTAAGTAAATATCAGCATGGCTTCAGGAAGACGAGATCTTGTGAAACACAGCTCGCTCTGTTCGTTCACGATATACTAAGATCAGGAGACCGTAAGACTCAGTTAGATGCTGTTTTCCTCGACTTCAAGAAGGCTTTCGATAAAGTCCCGCACAGTAAGTTAGTGAAGAAATTAAATGACTGTGGAATAAATCGAAAGATAATCGAGTGGATCAGGGACTTTCTTAATGAGCGTGAACAAATAGTAGTTATAGATGGATTTAAATCAGATTCAGTCAGCGTAGCCTCAGGCGTTCCACAGGGAAGTGTAATCGGCCCCCTACTATTCCTTTTATATATAAATGACTTAGATAAGGTTATTAAAAGTAAAATCAAGTTATTCGCGGATGATACAGTAGTTTACAGAGAGATTAACAGTTCTAATGATCAATTATTACTTTCTGACGACTTAAATGCAATTCTCGAGTGGTGTAAAGAGTGGCAGTTAGAATTGAACTTAGGAAAGTGTTCCTTTATGAGATTCTGGGGAAACAAAAACATTGACACGACGAATTACACTGTTGAAGGCGTCCAGCTAAAACTAGCCGATTCCGTCAAATACTTAGGCGTTATTTTAACAAGCAACCTCTCGTGGGATATGCACATACGAAATATATGCAGGAAGGCTAAACAGAAACTAGGATTCATCAAACGCATAGTAGGTAAAAGTGAGGAAAAAGTCAAAGAGAAATGTTACTTCTCATTAGTAAGACCGCTATTAGAGTATGCGTCGAGCATATGGGATCCGTACGTGAAAGGATCAATCTCAGAGTTAGAAAGAGTGCAGCAAAAAGCCGCTAGATTCGTCAAAAATTGTTACGATAGAAACAGAAGTGTTACAGCCTTGATACAGGACTTAAGATGGGAATCACTAACTGAGCGCCGATCACGCTCTAGGTTAAAACTTCTTGAAAGATTTAGAACGCATATATTCTCCAGCGATGTCGAAGAAATAATAAGAGCGCCAACTTATATTGGTAGAATGGACCATCCTCGTAAAATAAGAGAGATAGCCTGTAGGACTGAGAGGTATAAAGGCTCGTTTTTCCCTAGAACGATAGCTGAGCAGAACAGAAGTTACGAAAAGAAATCAGCCGACGTAGAGTGATACTATACATTATTATGCGCTTTACCTTGGTGCTATTGCACCCCCTGCCACACACCATTGCGGTGGCTTGCAGGGTGAACTATAGATATAGATATAAAAGATACCAAATGCAGGACCTTGTGTTACAAAGTATGGCTTGCCTACTAGTAATGAAAAAAAAAGAAAAATTCATAAAGATTGTATAAAAATAATGGTTTCTACATCAAAATGTATATCTCCTTTGAATTTGTAATTTTTGGAGATCAACATATCTCTGTTCAGGATGACTACTTTGTATTGGGAATATGATAATAGTATACTCAATACACCCACTGCTGTCTATATATATATATCTCTATATTATAATCTTCCAAAGTCGTAACTAAGTGATTCACTTTGTATGGTTAAGGAGTATTTATGTTTTAATTTAATTAAGTGATGCGTGATCGAAAAATGACTGGTGTGCGCAGGCGTGTAGTTTCAGGACTCTCTCCCCGCCTAACAAGTGAATGGAAAATGACTGTTGTGCACATGTGCAGTTATCCCAGCTCTGCCAGGCAAGGGGCAGCAGACAACGGTCACTATGATGTGGTTGTAGTAGATAAAAAGGAATGGAATAGATTCAGAAATTGAGAAAACAATAAAAGGTACAGACCCAAAAGGAAGGCTATTAGTGAATGTAATTTAACAAAGCTTGATCACGTTGTCGATAATGATGTAGATAATCGAGAAATTAGTGTAAATACAAACGAGAATTGACAGTTGCTTAAATGTCGTTACGATACCCCGAATCTCTTTAAATACTCGAGATAATCATGAGTTACCTTTTATTCTTAACAGAAAACAATTCCCCGTACAGTTAGCCTTTGCTATGACAATTAATAAATCTCAAGGCCAAACATTTAACCGAATGGGCATTCACATTGATCAGAGTAAGCCAATATTTGATCACGGTGAGCTATACATGGCCCTCTGTCTGTGTCAATCCATGGCCAGTCTCAAAATCAAAATTACAGGAGCTAAAAATGACAGGGAAACTCACACGATTCAAAATATTGTGTACGATGAAGTATTAAGAAATCAATAGATAGTAGGGATATACCGAATATTCAAAAGCTATTCGGTATTCGGTCATTTTTCCACTATTTGGAATTCGGTAGTATGCGGAATTTGACAAAATGGATATTCGGTTTGGTATTCGAATTCGGTTAAAATTTACCAAATATCAAATCGAATGATGAGCAGCAAAAATTGAAAATGAAATAATAAAATTAGTAAACTTCTAAAAATATTCAACTTTAATTACGATACAGACTGAAAAACAAAATATTAAAAACGAGAAAGAATAAAAAAACTATAAAACTGATTCTCAAAAATATGGGAAAGGGAGGTAAATTTGATAATGAGCCAAAGCTTGAAAGCGAAATAAAATTCCAAGAACCAACAATCAAACACGAGTATTTATTACTGAAGTGAAATGTTTTCCATCACATAGTAACCACACACAATAATGATCACACAAAAATTAAAATTAAATATTTTTTCTATAATTAGAACACAATAAGGCACAGTAAAGTTTCTAACTACCAAACACCGAAGGTTCTTTGTGGTATTGATTTAATAGGTATTTTATAAACTTCCAATACTAATGATTTTACTGGAATCAATTTACAAGTAGGTTTCTTTTATGTGAGTATACGGTGGTTGAATAGCAATACCAGTATTCGGTTATTTATTCGGTATTTTTTATTCGGCTGTAACAGAATTCGGTTACTTATTCGTTATTCGGCAATTTTGATATTCGGCGCATGCCTAATAGTTACATTTTCACCTCAGTGATGGAGGATGGGCAGCGAGGTCCCGAGGGATTGGCCCATAAATACAAGTACGATGAAAAACTGTAATAATTTTATAACTTAAATAATAGTGACTTTAGTACGTTGGCATAGATAACATTTACATCAATACCCTGCAAGCCACCAGAAGCGTTTGGCAGGGGGTGTCACAACACCAAGTGAACTCTAACTAATTCCTCTGTTGGACTGTCTTATCGCGTCTGGGAAAAAGGATCTGTAGTATTTCTCTGTTCTAGCGATTGTTTCGACGTATTTTATCCTGCACTCAGATCTAACATTACATTCACTAATAATGATTGGCAGAGTAATAGTAATATATTGTGCAATCCGCTCACAATGGACAAAGGGAGAGCGTGAAGCACATCGCAGTGGTGGAGCGCCGGGGGGTCTGAAGGCGAAGCCCCCATCGGGGTTGGCGAGCGCAGCAAGCAGGGGCTAAGCCCCTAGTATATATATAAACAATGAAGTTTAGCTTAGGTCCTGTACAAACATGTGATAACAGAATTCCTTTAGCAAAAATATAAATGGGTAAACTATTAACATATTCCCACTAAAATGTAGTCATCCTGTCCAGATATATACTGATATCCAAAAACAACAAATTCAAAGGAGAAACAACTACCACAAAAGGATGGGTCTTCTGTAACTAAAATTGAAACACATGTATTAATAAACTTTTTCAGGCCTTTGGTGTTACTGTTAACACCACATATCCATTAAAGTGTAATTCGACAAAAGAGAGCGGGAGTGTTTAATAAAAAACTATGATTTTGAGTTACTGATACAGAGATAGACAAATTAATAAAATTTTTAACAATGAGATAATTAAATAACATGTTAGGAAAGTACTGCAAAAGCATATATTATAAGCTTCTTTTTACAAAAAATCTAAGATTCAAATTTTAATGGCACATTTAAAAAAAATTGTTAGAGCCATCATCAAAATAAAAATTCCACATTCTGAGATTGTATCAAGGAATACTGTGCCAAGGATATGGTTCTCGAGATATCCCCTGAAAACATTTAGTCTGATATGGAGTCATCTCCATTCTGCAAGCATTTCTGCCTATTTTGAAGGTACACTGCACAAATAAAAGCATTGAGCTTGTTGCCATGGTAGTTATCCTGAAAAGTACTTTTACTATGACCTAAGTTACGTTACATTTCATCACTATGCTTACAATTACTGTATATTCCGGTGCATAAGTCGACCTGGTGTATAAGTCGACCCGTTTTTTTGGATGAAAATACGTTTAGGCATATGTTCGCTGTATAAGTTGACCCCACTTTTTCACTTAAAAATACTTCTCATGAAACCATTTTCAGGCAAAATCAAAGTCATGTACAATCCAAGTCTTAACAAATCAGAAATAAACAATAATAAAAATATATATAAATATTGTTTAGAGTCCGTGCTATTCTTCTTGAGTATTCCATGTGACAGATGTTTTAATTTCAATCATTAAGAAACTTATTTTTGGAGAGCTTGACCTAGACTCCTTCACGAGCTGGGTACAGGCCGATCCTTCGGAATTAATTACGGGCCCGGGCTTTAAAAATGACGCGAGTCACACTGGTCCTCCGTAATGTCTCACAGGCCGGGCCTACAATTCTATCGTATGGGCTGGGCCGAGCCTAGAAAATCAGGCCTGTGCAGAGCTCTTGCTTGACCCACTAAATAAAGTTTCCTATAATTCGATTGATTTCAGCTGCTAATGATACTATCGAAATGAATTTAGTGACCGCGATCGATCTCTACGGTGGAGAAATTCAATAAAATATTGCAAATGTGTATCCCGTGCACCTTTTTTCCCAAAATGTTGGTCATATATGAAGATTTCTGAGCAAGTTTTAAAAATTACGAGTTTTGATAGTAAATTTACTGTAACACACTTGCGTCTATGTTTATACTCACAAAAGATGAAGAATTCTATGAAGTTTATGCATATCTACCTGATCAAGAAATGTTTAGGGTTTAAATGGGTGGTTTATAGGTACTACCATTGGTGCATCTTCAACACTGAGATGACATAATATTTTTATAATACTAAAGCTGTACCTTCTTATTGAGTTTTAAGTTTATTATTGTTACTCAAGAAAAGCAGTTCTGTCATTAAAAATTTACTATCAGTTTCTACCTACACTTTTTGGCAGGATAAGTTGGCATCTGGTATCTGTATTCGCTGAACTCATCGTGAGCCGCTGATGCTCCTTTAACCCTGGAGAGAACCATAGATCCCTCTATTTTTTTTCATCCATGCGTGGAATGAATCTCACTATGCATACCTACATGCCGCTAGTGCGTGGATGTGCACTGAGGTTGATGCGTCCCTGTTCCGATATATTCTAAAATACACACAATCATGTGCGCTTGAAAATTTTAGTGTGCGGCACTTCAAAAACTGTTGCGCAGCCGAGTAGTCGCGCAGCTTAGAGGGAACAATGAAGAGAACACACCTATGGGGAATCCTCATACATTTTTGGATTTTTTTCTAATTTTCTGCCACCGTAGACATCAACTTATTAAAGTACAAATTTATTTTTTTCTCCTCGAACTGGTCCAAAAATAGGGATGCGCATGGTACACTAGGACCCGGATTACTTCAGTAAATACAGTATTAAAATTAATTATTATAAATCTTCTAAATTACCGTATTTACTCATATAACCCACGCACTCATGTACCCCGCTCACTCCTATTTTTGGGCCAGTTCGGAGTGAAAAAATTAATTTGAGCCAGAATAAGTATTTTTTAAGTCACCGATTCCCACTCCCTGAAACAAGTTCCACTCAAGTTAAGCATTTTCTCCCTTCAATGTGATGCAATTTATTGGATGATCTCTTTATGACGATACTAGCAGAAATCTCCTCACCGATAGTCCTCTTTTGTTAGCCCATTAACTGTTTTTGTTGTAATATTACACAAATTCGTCCCCACTTCACTGTTTTTGACGTAATATTATGCACCGATGCGGAGCTTCACGAAATATTTGTTCATCTATGAACGGGAACTTCCCTATGTGGATGGGGAGTTTTTTCGCGTATCATCTCGTGAGTAAATATTGGAAGGTTAGGGACGAACGAGTCCAAACACTTTAGATGTGGATTTCAGTCTTCCTTTCGAGCGATGAAATCTTTCATTCTCAACAAAATTTCACCACTCCGAATTCCTTGAAGTGGATGAGGGAAAAGGACCAAACTTGAACCTACCTATTCTCAAGCCGGCAAACCCTCAGTAGTCATTGAACTATAGTTATCAGTTAGTCGGCATATTCTTTCTGCCTACTATTGCGAGTTTTTGCCTGCAGCACAGGCGTAACTTACACATTTGCTTGGTTGCATAAATATGCGTATACGTCGTAGAATTTGACGTCTTTCACGAATAACGTAGATGCAAGCATACTGCAGAAAATTTACTATCAATACTCACAATTTATATAACCTATTCAGAAATCCTTGTGTATGACGCGCACCCCCTTTTTCCCCCGGCGTTTCGGGAAAAAATGTGCGCGGGGTACGAGTAAATACAGTAAATGTCATAAAATGTAAATACTGGAACAGCTGATTCAAAATAGCGATCACCTCCACCGAATGATCAACGGTCTCCTTAAATATCGATGTTATTCATTTGTAATTTAAGGTTCACATTTTTATGTTCGGCGTATAAGTTGACCCTAAGTTTAAGGAAAATATTTTTAGACTTCAAAGGTCGACATATACGCCGGAATATATGGTAAGTGAAATGACGACGCGGATTCTTCTTTCTCTGTTACATAATGAATCAATTTAAAAAGTAATTTCACTATGACCTAAGTTTCGTTACATTTCATCACTATGCTTACAATTAAGTGAAATGACATAGCAGATTCATCTTTCTCCGTTTCTGAATGAATCAATTTTTAAAAAATTGAGCATAATCTGATTAGTTTCACGAAGAGAAATAAATCAAAGTTTTCATAGCACACATTTCAACAAGAAGTCCTAACGCTGATGTGCTGAATATTTTATTTTAAATTGTATGTTGCATATTTTTTATTTAATTTAATATAACATTTTTAGCAAAATGAATCATTTTCCAAAAACAGTGACTTTCCTTTTTTATTATTAATAACTTTTATATTAACCTCACTCGATATATATATATATATATATCCCTTCCAACTGCCTCAAAGTCGGCGGAAGGGTGTAAATGGAGGCTAAAGGGCGAAGAACAGTGGTGTCCTCGGACACCGGTAGGTTCAACCATGCTGTGAAGTCTTTCTGCAATATCTCCAGTCAAAGTGAAAGAGGTATTCACCAACCTGCTCTAGGCCAGCGTGGTGTTTTAAGGCACACAATCACCCCATGACATGTACACCCATAAAAAACGGCCCTCATTCTCCGGAGGCTGGACTGCCTCTGACCGTGGTAGTGGTCAGGAACATGGCATGAAGGCAGAGGGTGCTAAGAATCCCCAGAGGTTAAACGCCCACTGCCACTCTTTCTCATCCTTACCAAATTCCTTTAACCTCAACCTAACTACCTTTAACTGCCGCACTTTGTCCAGTGAAGATAAACTTCAAGAGCTCCAAGAACAACTGGAGAAGATCAAATGGGACATTTTAGGACTTAGTGAGGTGAGAAGAAAAGGTGAAGGCCTATTGGAGTTGACGAGTGGAGATATTTTTTATTACAGGGGAACTGACACAGGAGGAACAGGAGGTGTTGGATTCATCATCAACAAAAAATTGAAGAATAATATCGTGGAAATGGAAAGTTCATCCGAGCGGGCAGCTAGACTAGTGCTTCAAATAAATAAAAGATATCAACTTCAAATAGTCCAAGTTTATGCGCCAACGTCATCATACTCGGATGAGGAAGTGGAAGATTTTTACCAAGAAGTTGGAGAACTGCACGACAAAGGAAGCTGCCATCTAAAAGTGGTCATGGGTGATTTCAATGCCAAGGTAGGAGAACAAAAGGAAGACGACAGCGCAGTTGGAAAATGGGGCTATGGAGACAGAAATGAACGAGGGGACCGCCTTGTAGACTTTGCTGAATGTACTAGTCTATATATAATGAACACTTTCTTCAAAAAGAATCCCAATAGAAAATGGACCTGGAAAGGACCCAATGGTACCAAAAACGAAATTGACTACATACTAGTAAATAAGAAGCAATTGGCTGAAGACTGTTCCGTCCTCAACCAATTTAAAACTGGAAGCAACCATCGCTTGGTAAGATGCAGAATAAAATTCAACTCAAAGTTAGAAAGAAGCCTAAGTCTATTATCAACATGCAGGTGCTAAAAGAACGAAAAGAAGAATTTCAGCTCCAACTGAAAAATTGATTCAGTGCACTGGAAGACCAAGAAGTTGAATCCCAATTTATAGAGATACTCAAGGAAACCGCCGAAGAAATAGTCGGAACGGTTAAAACAAAGCCAGAGAAAAAGTTGACCGAAAAAACAAGACTGCTGATGGAAAAAAGAAGGAAAATGATAATTACTAATGATCCTAAAGAAAAGATCCATTTTGCAGAACTAAACAAAACTATAAGGAAGTGCATCAAGGAAGATGTGAAAAAATATAATTATGAGCTAATCGAGAAAGCCATAGAAAACAATCGAAGTTACAAGAAAATGAAGCAGCATCTCTCGATCGGAAAGAGTCAGCTGGTGGCCTTGATGCTAGAAGACGGCTCCATAACCCATAGTAGGAAACTAATCCTGAAACGGGTACAAGAATTTTACACCAAGCTGTATGAGGATCCTCTAGGAAATGATGATGGAAACACGCCCACCGAAGAGGTCCCAGATATCCTTAAGGAAGAGGTGAGACAAGTAATCAGAAGTATGAAGAATGGAAAATCATCTGGAATGGATGGTATCACAGCGGAAGTATTCAAAGCAATGGGTAATCATACGGAAACAATTCTCGCTAAGATTTTTAATTCCTGTCTGAGGAAGAAAAAGATACCAGAAACATGGAACCACGCATGTATTATCCTTCTGCACAAGAAAGGTTCCAAAGAAGACTTAAATAACTACAGACCGATCAGCCTACTCCCAACAGTCTACAAAATATTCACCAAAATACACACAATGCGCCTTCAAAACCATCTTGATTCTGCCCAACCCAGAGAGCAAGCTGGATTTCGCAGTGGGTATAGCATGATGGACCACATCCAAGTCGTGAGAGAGGTAATCAGTCGGACTAACGAGTATGAATTACCTCTATGTATGTGCTTTATCGACTATGAGAAAGCATTCGACTCTGTCCGAACTTCGTCGGTGTTACGTGCACTAAAGAAACAAGGAGTAGAAGAAACGTACGTAACCTTGATCAAGAATATCTACGAAAATGCGACATCTGTCCAGCTGCATGAAGAGACGAGTGCCTTTAAAGCCGAAAACGGAGTGAGACAAGGAGATACTATGTCCCCTAAGTTATTTACAGCAGCTCTAGAGGAAGTATTCAGAACGCTAGACTGGGAGGAAAAAGGCATCAAGGTAAATGGAGAACATCTGAGTCACCTGCGCTTTGCAGATGATATCATACTGTTTGCAGGGAGCCCAGAAGAGCTCCTTAGAAGAAGAAGAGCTTGAGCAAGCAAGCCGAGAAGCTGGACTTAAGATGAATCTTAATAAAACAAAGATTATGTACAACTCCTCCACAAATTCTGAGAAGATACATATCAATGGAGCAGAACTCGGAGAAGTAACCAGCTATGTTTACTTAGGTCAACTCATCACTACTGATGGTTTGCTTCTTGGAGAAATCAACCGGAGAGTGAAGATGGCATGGAGTGCTTTTGGCAAGAATGCGAACATCTTTAAATCAAATATTCCAGTCTTCCTAAAAAGGAGACTGTATGACCAATGTGTTCTGCCTGTTCTGACATATGGATATGAAACATGGACCATGAATGCCAGAATGATACAGCGCCTGCAAACAACACAGACGGGCATGGAGAGATGCATGTTAGCGATCACCCGAAGAGACCGCAAGAGGAACAACTGGGTAAGAAAGAAGACGGGAGTCTGTTATGTGATTAGAAGAGTGAAGGTGTTAAAATGGCAGTGGGCGGGCCACATTGCTAGAAGAAATGACCAGCGTTGGACGACCAATGTCATCGAATGGATCCTAAGAAACATCAAGAGACTGAAAAGAAGACCGAAAGACAGGTAGGACAGAGAGCTTGTTAAGTTCTTGGGGCAAACTTGGAGGAGGGAGGCAGTTGACAGGGAAAACTGGAAGAGTCTGGGGGAGGCCTTCATCCGTCAGTGGACTAAAAAAGGCTGATGAAGATGATGATATATATATATATATATATATATATATATATATATATATATATATATATATATATATATATATATATATATAAATACTAAGGAAGAGGAAAGGTAAGTAAGGATATTTCGGGCAACCAGGTGTTGAAGGAAACCCAGTGCACACTCACCGGAAGTAGAGCTGCTGTGGTGTTGGAGAGACACATTTGTAGAGGTTAGAGCTTTCAGGATGATCCCTTCATCAGCACAAGAGAGACACAACTCTCTTGTGCTGATGAAGGGATCATCCCGAAAGCTCTACAAATGTGTCTCTCCAACACCCCAGCGGCTCTACTTCCGGTGAGTGTGCACTGGGTTTCCTTCAACACCTGGTTGCCCGAAATATATATATATATAGATATATGGAGGTTTGTATCACCTATAGCAAGATTGGTAGCAGCCTAATGGAACAGAGCAAATACATCCAGTGTTGCCACCGATGCAACTAATGAGATAGGGATTAATTTAATTTTTATAACACAGAATCACTAATATATCCTATTAAAATTCCAATTATAAGCTATTTTTAGCATTTCCTCTTTGCCAGACATCTAACAGATAATAAAAAAATCAGAGCTCGCTCAGACGGATGGCGAGGTACACACACTGAAATGTGAACTATGAAAAACTGAAGAAATGTTTGCTTATTGCATCGTATATCTCTACAAAATAAACTAATTCATAGTTTAAAACATTTTCTATAATAATTAATAACAGAACCAGTAAGACATAGTAACAATTTCTTACGTATAATTATGTATACTGACACTCGTAAAAGTAGTTAATTGGTTGTCTTGAACCGTTTGTTTCGGTTTTTAGTACAGGTTTTATCTTTCTTACACTTTTAATTATGCTAAGTCATACTGGTGTTGAGGGCTTGCATGGTGAATGTTAACATTTTTAGTCAAATCAGAAGTTAGTTAGAGATAAAATTTGTAATTTAAAAGCCTTAAAAGTACTTGCAACAACTAAGAAAATTGCCACATTTCACATCAAATTGTAATTAGGTAGATTTTTCAAAAAATATAACTTGAAATATTATTTACAAAATATTTTCACAGATTGTTTGAGTTTTACACTTTATGGATTTATGATCAATTGTCTTGTTTCGTTTGTTTCAGTTTGTTGTTATTTCCATTGTGTTGTTCAGGCCCATGCTAGGCATATTTGCCGCCCAGGGGCAAACAATTTATGCCGCCCCTTTTGGACTTATTAAAGCACCCTGGCCCAGATTTTTTTTGGTTTTTAGATTAAAAGTTGTATTTAACTTAAGAAATAAATTGTGCAAAATACATTTCGCAAACTTTCTCGTATACTAATCATCTCTATGTATTACGTAAAAGTGTACTTTATTTTAGAAAGCAGTCTATCACATGAGTTTACAAACACAGCGGATGGTAAACGACTGTCGGTTGCACTCTTTCACCTACCATCATGCCAAATTTCAGCTTTCTAGCACATCTTGAAGTGCCCTTCGTTGGTCACGTGGTGAGCTCTATGCTCACTACGAAAATGAACACATTATTACATTGTATCCTGCACTAATTCCGACCTTGTGTTGCCATCTACCTTCTTATCTGAGCTCCAAGGAAAGGGCACAATGTTGTTGTAGAGATTTTTTTAAATTACTGGTCGCTAAGTTAGGCTCAGTTTGTAAAATGCCACCCCTAATATGTTGTCGTCCGAATGCAATGCACCCCTTGGACCCATAGGCCAGTACGACCCTGGTTTGTTATCAATAACTTTTAATGTTACTTCACCCTTACTTATAGAAACCATGGAAGAATGTGAAATTTCATTGCTTGAGACTAAAAAGAAAAAATAAATTACTTAAAAAAAGGTTTCTTAAACAATAACTTTTATATTATGCACTAAAAAGGAAAAGATAAAGTTTTATTTATTTATTGACCGTGAGTTCAGCTGGTGAGGAGGAACAAAATTTACAACAATTTCAGTAAAATAAATTTCTTCTTGCTCAACAATGTTGATTTACTAAAGTTATTAAGAACTTTTGTAAAAGTTCTATGGCACAAGATAATAAAATCTCTAATTTTTTGTCATAAAGTAGGTACTTTGCATGCACTCGGATTGACAGTCCATGGTTGAAGATAGTAAAATGGAAAAATAATCTTGTTTGGACATTAGTCTACACTCAAACCTAGCTCAGCAATAATTATCTCCATGACAACAGTCCAATAATATGTGATTTAAAACATCAAAAATCATCTCGTTTACTATAAATTCAGGAAAATATGATAGATTATCAAAATGTTGTGATAATACATTCTTTTCCCCTTAAAACAGTACAAATCCTGTTCTGATACATATTACAATTCTAAGATATTTTAAAGTACCAAAGAAAAATCTCTGCACAATGGATTTAAAACCTCATGTAATTTAAATAAAATAGAGGAAGGATGTTCCTGGAATCAAACTTGGGACTTCAATCTTTGCCAAATAAAATATGGTCCTGGTAGCACAAGCTTCATAATGAATTTCATGAAAATTAGTCCATTGATGCATAATCTGTTAGTGGAGGATTAACATACATGCATAAACAAGACCATTTCATAAGGTTATGTTTCCATTGGAAACCAGCCTAAAAATGTACCAATGGATGTCATGGTGTCACATGTCTTCTGAAGAAATCTTTCAAGATAAAGATCGTTTGCTCTAGACCACTGTTTCCCAAACTTTTTGACCCTGCTAAAATCTTTTTATAAAGATCCAATTGTCGCAAACCCCCTCCAAAAAATAAAAATTTTCAAGGCTTATAAATTGTTAAGGAAGGCATGTTAGAAACATTGTTTTATATTTATTATTTTGACTAAACAATATTTATTACAACATTATTTCTACCATTTATGTATACTTTTCCATTAGTTGTGTATTTGTAACGTTGTGGTCATTTTAATGTTAATGAGTGCAGCATTATTTCCATTTACGTATTAAAATTATGAAGAATTATCATGAAAATTCGATATTTAAAACAAAACGCCAAGAAAAATACCTTTTCCTCCGTCGATTAAGAATTGCATGGGGTTAGCCCATAAATAAGTTTTTAAGCATATGTTTGTCTTATTCTCTGCTTAAAAATATTCCATTGTAACATGATTTGAATTAGGATTGTTTAGGATGAATAATTCGTGCCCCATAACTTGATTGATTCACAGTTTTCATACTGAATTGTAAGTAAAACAATATCTTTATCGCAAAAAGCAATACGATTATAAGGAATATCAATAAATATATAATAAGATAATTCAGCTACTACAGTTTCTGTTGTTATGACAGGCTGCTCTACACAGCTAAAAGAGAGTGATGATTTATCTTCTAAGGCTGATAAAATAAGCTTAGCGCCAAACTCACTCTTTTTATGCTTCAAAGAAAGGTTTGATGCAAATGTTGCTTAACTAATGGATTATTTTGCATGTTAAACAAAATAGTTGCAAAGAATTTGTTTTAAAAAATTGAATGCCAACAAGGAGTAAATTAAGTGATTTAATTAAATTGATTGATTTGGTCTCCATTATGGATTTTTTTCCACGAACCCCGTGAGTTTTTTCACGAACCTCCTCAGGGTTCGCGAACCACAGTTTGGGAACCACTGCTCTAGATTGATGAGTGGACTTTATTATTTGTAATCAAACTCTAAAAAATAATGTCAATAACATTTATTTTAGTTCTTAGATGCAAGTATAGGCAATTGCAGTTAAATTGTTCTTTGATATGGTAATAACAAGAGCAATGTTTTTATTCAGAACTTGAACACTTTTCTTGACATGTTGCAAAAGCATCTGAGTGAAATATCAAATATCCTACTTAGCAATATAAATTCCCATTAGAGGGTCAAGTTCAAAGTTTACCACATACTAGAGTTGATACGTGCATATAGAACATGCTGTGGGTGACAGACTACAATGAAATATAGTACCAGCAAGACATCTACCAATACAAAGAAAAATATTTCACATAATACAAGACATGCAAAAGCAGGTAATTAAATAAGCATAAAGTATCTTTTTGATTTAAAGGCTAATAAAAGACAAATATTAATGAATCATTCACTATTTCAAAATAAAATTTAATGAAAATATTTGCTAAACGGAAGAATATCATCAGTTGTAAGATATAAGAATAAGGTTTTCATTACTGTAACACTGAGATGCAAAAAATATAAACATCCCTCTTTCCACCAAAGAGTTCTTCAATAAAAATAATAAAGCTATTTATCCTAAATTAATTTAAGTTCAATATCTCCATGAAAATATTTGTGATAAAAAGTCTTCATAAAAATAACTTCCAACTTATTGGACATGACCAATTTTGCTTCCTGGAAGAGAAGCCACATGTAGAATAATCCCATTTCTAGCAAGCAATGACAAAAAATCACTTTCATGATAGAACATGAATTAAAGGCTATACTTACAACTACCTATCTTACAATAAAGAAACACTCACTCTGCCACATTTTCTATCAGTAACTAAATCATGCAGCAAAATAAAACCTACAAAGCAATTAGCATCATGACATGGTCAAATGTGGTTTTATTATAAATGATAAGGTTGCATTGAAATTTTCTATTTAATTCTCCAGATTTTATTTGATAAAATATGAAATCCAAAGAAGTAGTTGCTAATGACAAGGAAACTTATATTTAACAAATGAGACATAGACTGTTAACTAAATGATTCAAGAATGAAATTTATATTTTTAAATTCAAAGCAAAATCATATTAAAGTTAGAGTTAATATATATAAAAAATATTTTAACTTGTAAAAATCCAATGCATAAATACAGACAATATTATCTTTCTAACATCACCCTCCACTTAAGTTACAATAATAAAATATGGCCTATCACAACTCTCAATCCATTACAACAATCACTCAATGTTACCATTTTTTTATTTCGATAAAAATACTTTTATCATTTAAAAAATGTAGTAAATGTCATTGTTGAATTTGATAAGTATGATATTTCTATACTAGCTCCAATGAAGAATTAACAAATGGGTCAGACATACCTTTCCTAAAGTGGTCTCAGCCGCTCCTAAAAAATCATGTTTACTCAAAGGACTTCCCTCATCGCCTGCATCTACATCATAAACTTCAAAACGCAGAAATTGTTGTTCTTCAAAATGATACTGAAGTCTCAAGTGATTAGCGAAATCAGGGTTAAGTGTATCTTGTAATGTTTCAGTTTGATGCACCACTCGCCAATCTGTTTCACCAGGTCCTTTCTCATAAATGACACACATTGGATCAGACAAAGAGAAAATGTCACGGTCCAGCAGGTTCCTGTGTGGATTAATAAAGTGATGACGATACATCTGGTGATGTTTCTATAATATTAATCAACTATTTGCTAAGCTTGCTAGTCTGAAACAATAAAATGAAATATTTTTTGCATTGTATCCTAATTGCTCCATGAGAAATATGAGAAAAAGTGGACAAAACAACCACAACACAGCAAAACTTTGCATTGATAATTTTTTCCTGTAACTGTAAAACGACGACAACTTACCAGCAAGCAGATATTTCAGATATAAAATAAATGCTGATTTGTTAGCTCACCGACAAGATAATGTAAGCTCCACTTCAGAAGCAAGGACCGAACGTGGGGCAGTTGCCTCAGCCATGATCAAAAACTTTGTATCACAAGGGATACCAAAAAGGCTTTATTAGATCCCCTCTTCCACAAACTGCATTTTATGAAAACTCTGACAAATCTGCAATTAAAATCAAAACAATATGTTTCATATGAAACTATGCATAACAGCAAAAAGTATAGTATAAACCAGTATGCCCACTTCTCACAAAAACAGATTTTTTGTAAAATTCTGACCATTTTCTGTGGGTGATTTCCAAAAACAAAGCAAAATGAAAACCAATAAAAAATAAAACCAACATCACAAGGCCAGAGACAGGGGAGGGCAGGTAAATTTATTTAAACTTCAACAAACTGCTCCTCTTTGGATTTACAGGCCTAACTATAACACAAAATCAAGTGAATGGTGTATTAAGAGTGGATGATTTTTTAATTTCATGCTCATTCATGGTAAATACTTCACAAAATATGTGAATTATATTCTACGAATAAAGAGGGTACCAAAATTACACCTAAAAATAAGCAATAATTAAATATCAAATATTTATGAATAGGTCTAAAAACTAAATCATTATAACAAAAATTACGTAATCACAATATAGTCACATTAGTGAAATCGTCCGAGTAATAAGGAAAACAAAACAAAACATTAAGCAACACAACGAAGAAGAAAACTTCCAATTGTCTTTCTAAAAGATTAATTCCATGGTTGTTTCTTTTATACAGATTTATATTTTTGTGTAATTACATAAATGCTGTTGTTTTATTAAAGAGAACACGAAAGAGCATCAGGAACCATTCCCTTCCCACGGAAATTTACTAATTTAAAACTGAAAACGAATGATTAAGATATTTGCACACCAACACTTACATAAATATTATCTTCGCTGATTAATGCACAGCTTTAATGTCAGGTTTGACGCAAATAGCAAGAAATACGATGAAACCCTTCCCAAACGTCTCGAGCCCTCTTTGGCCTTTATTTAAATATAATGGAACGCGGTACACGCTATGTGATCGTCTTATTTTATTTTCGATAGCTATATATATATATAATGAAAAATCAATAGCGAATACATTTATAGATTTGAATATTTCTTTTATCGGTATTTTAGTTGTTTTAAGAGCTACAGTGTTTCTGCTTACATTAAGATCTAAAATATAAAAGCTCTATAACTCTCAACTGTAAATTGTTCTTTTGTCAAGCGCGGGCATCTATAATTGTAATTTTAAGAGCAGTAACTCGCATTTAGGTATTTAATTTTAATAAAATTTTACGAATAGGAAATTTGTAATATTTGTACGTATTACAGCTAAATTTAAGCAGTAATTTTGTTGGGAATAACTTTATATGCTGCAACATGCTTCCTGCTAACAGCATTGCGCACACGAATTATACATCGTAAATTTTATATGGGAAGATGGAAGATATAGTATATTTTCCGATTGAAAATGGTTGGCTGCGGATAAATGACTGAGAACAATCAAGAATAGCGCCTGAAAAGTAAATTACGTAAAATTTTCGCCATATAAGATGTTATAGCAAGATTTAAAATTACCTGCTTATGTAGTTAATTTTCAAAGCAGCAATAATGCTAAATGGAATGTATACAACTATTTGGTCACTATCTGGTCCGTTGTCTCATACTAAATATCAGGACGCTGTAAAACCGCCAATTCAATCACCACGGATTACTAAAGGCTAGATTCCAATCGTCGGAAAACTTTAGCAACCAATATCGCTCATAGAATATTCACAATGAGTGGTTCAAATGAACTTAAATTTGATAAGAAAATGCATACTCAAGATATATCGTGCAATAAACGATATCGAATTCCCATAGAAGCGGATAAAGTAATAAACCAATGGCTTAAGTTCTCGATTATTTACTTTTACACTAAAAATGAACCTTTCCCATTTTTTACTTTTCCTACGAAAGGGAGGTTGACTCCCTGGAACTCCTATGTTATGCATCTGCTACTAATCAGAATGTATGTTCATTCCTTTAGATAATAAATGCAGTCAATATTTTGAAGCAAATCGGTTTCTGTAAAACCTTCATATAATCTCTGCCTTCCCATCTACTTTAACATTTACCTGTGATTTTTTCTTGTAGAAGTTAATTGTTTTTAAACCTATTTAGTTTCATACTAAATACCTCAGCTTTAAAGTTTCTACTACAGGTTTTAGATTAAATACTTGTATCTACGGACTAACCATATTTTCTGTAATACTTTCATTAGTCAGAGCCATATATGTAACTCAATCAAAGACCTTTCCTGAATCAACAAATCATATAAACAACATTTGCTATATTGAATGTTCTTTCTACATAAGTCCTGATTACCCCTTTGATCTCTCTAATTTCTCAACATTTTCAAAACTGTACCTGGTCTTACTGATTGAAAAAATTAGTAATACAATAATTAGCATTGTAGTATGGAGATTGAAATTATGTATGTTGAAAAATTAGAGTTAAGTAAGCACTAGAAAAATTGTTTAAAGTTTATTTACGTAATCAATATCATGATTATAATAGTTACTGCCCAATTGCAATACAAAACCAATTTGCCAAAATTTTTTAAAAAGTATTTTATAAAAGATTTATAAATTATCTTGAGACTTTTTCAGTCCTATCTCCATCTTAGCATGGCATTAGGAAAAGTAAATCTATAACAACAGCTACCATTCAGGCAGTAAGTTATATCTTATATGCAATGGATAGAAAACTTGAATCCCTCCAACTATTTGTAGACTTTAGTAAAGCATTTGACAATGTTAATCATCAGTTACTCTTAAATAAACTTGACAGAATAGGAGTACGAGGTACCCCTAAAAAGTGGATTTCATCTTACTTACATGAGCGGATGCAGTCAGTCATCCTTGGTAATCAAGGCAAAAAATATCACTCAAATGCTAAGGCAACTAATGTTGGTGTTCCCCAAGAATCAATTCTGGGGCCTGAATTATTCACAGGCACATAACTTGGGAGGCGCAGGACCACACAGTGCGTGAGGGCCGCAAGATATTTGGGGCCCCACAAAAATACTTAGAATTTTTCCCGTAATCTACCATAAGGTATTCAAAGTAGTAATATCCTTATGAGAATGAAAGATTTCATCACTCGAAATGAAGACGAAAATATCCATCTCAAGTGTTTGGAGTTGTTTTGTCCTATTCTTATAATGTTAGAATTATAGAAGTCTCAATGTATTTTTGGAATTAATATGCAAAAAATATCGATAAAAATCAAAATGGTATAATAATTTCATATATTTTTACATAAATAGGGGTGCTAAAAACTTGACTTGCGTGGGGGCCCCACAGCCATAGTTACACCCCTGATTATTCCTAGTTTATATTAATGACCTCCCTAGTGCCATTAGCCTTTCTGATATCAATATAATACTTTATGCCGATGACACAAATGTGCTTTTGTTTGCACCAGACCAGTTATCGTTAATTGAAAACATCAAGTCAGCAATTCAGAGGTTGAATTCCTGGTATGAAAATAACTTTCTGGAATTGAATGCTAGTAAATCTCAGGTAATATCTTTTTCCTATAAGAGTACAAAAATGAGTGTGTTGTTCTGGAATTAGATGGTAAGCACATTGCTAAATTCAGTTTCTCAAGATTTCTTGGCCTAACAATAGATGAATGTCTGAAATAGGGCTTACATGTGGATTGTTTAGCTAAGAAACTTAGTTCCATTTGCTTCCCTGTAAGAAATATCAGGAGTACTGTAAGTACAGAAGTTCTACTCATTTTATACTATGGAGAATTTTATTCCCGCATTGACATATAGCATTCTTTTTTGGGCCTCATCCTCTCATGCCATCAAAATATTTTTTTTAAAGTTGTTCGTCTGATTGCATACAAGGCAAAGAGGGAGCCATGTCGCTCAATTTTCAAAGAAATGAATATATTGCCCGTACCCTGTATATTCAATTTGATAACTATTATGTATGCAAAAAAATCTACTCCAATACGAAAAAAATAATGATGTACATTGTTATGGCTCACGGGGGCGCAGCAACCTGCACACCTCCTTCATCAAAATCAGGAAGTCACTTTTTGGTCCTAACTCTATAACCATCTACCTAATTATATGAAGGCTATCAATAATATTTTCACATTTAGATACAAATTTTAAAAAGTTCTGCAAAGCAAAATGTATTATTTCTTATTTGATTACTTAAAGGAGTGAGATTTACTTTTTTATTTTTTTCTTTTGCTCTTTCATTTACTGAACTTTTGTAATATTTTAATTGTATGTATGTGTGCAAACTAGGTACATTGTATTTATCCTATATCCTTGCAAGGATCTTTGGACAAATAAAGTTTATTTTTATTATTATTACTAAAATGCAAGCAATGTAAAAGGAATGAGAAATACTGGCCATTATACTTTACCACCATCTGCAAGGGTTGTTTTAGATAATATTTTACATAAGACTCCTTAGTGGTGGACCGAGAAACTTTCCATATATGGCAATTATCCCTTCCTCCTCTTTACTCTGAAAATTCTTACCTTTGTCAGAATATTTCTTTCTCTTGGCTTAGGGCAGTGGTTCTCAATCGGTGTGCTGCAGCACATTAGTGTGCCACGAGGAAGAGACAAGTGTGCCACACACTCTGAAGATATTTAATTTTTAAATTATGTATGTATTTAATGTACAATAAAATTATACAATCATTGCTATACCAATTGTAACAATATAATATAACTGCACATTAGTGTGCCACGAGGAAGAGACAAGTGTGCCACACACTCTGAAGATATTTAATTTTTAAATTATGTATGTATTTAATGTACAATAAAATTATACAATCATTGCTATACCAATTGTAACAATATAATATAACTGCGACTTTTACTTGTCATGCTAGTTTTTATTTTAAAAAATGAGTATTTATGATGTGAAATTAATTAGGGGTGGTTTGGTGTGCCGTGATGTTCTTAAGCATGCATGAAGGTGTGCTGTGCAGCAAAAATGGTTGAGAAGCACTGGCTTAGGGATATAATCTGTGGTGCATAACTGAGGAATTTGGCATGGAAAGGGTTTAAGAATGCATCAAATAGAGGGCAATGGGGCAATCCAAGTGGGCGAGTGGGGGTGAGGGCCATTGCCCCTTATGGATCCACCATGAGAGTCCCTGTTAAGGATTTTATTAGCTTAACACACACAACAAATCCAATGGAAAGGAACCTATTTCTTTGATAAATCTTATATGTATATACAGTGTGGGACTACCCAGTATCCGGAACGTTCCGAAAACCGGAACCGACAAAGTGTAATATTTAAAATGTGCGCCAAGTAATTTGTGTTTGTTGGTGGCGCCACTGATGTGTTTTATAACCTTTCGATGGTGAAGGCTTGTATTCTCGTGATTTTTGCTCACATTTTTACTGATGAGCAGGTGTATAATGCTGACAAGACTTCTTTATATTGGAAGTATATTCCTAGAAAAACTCTTGTTGCACCAGAGGTATCAGCACCTAGTAGGTTTAAAGACTCAAAAGAAAGGATAACAGTGCTAGGTTGTGCATTTGTGCATTTTTTTGTACATTTTAGGCCTGGCTACCCGAATTCCGGAAAACCCCCCTATCCAGCAACCCTCAGGTCCCAAGCATGCCGGATACAGGGTCCCACACTGTATATATATATATAAGTGAAATTCAGATTGTTTGTTCTTTATACAAATCCACACTTTTGAAGATATCGGCACAAAACTTCGCATAGACATATAACTTTAGCCTGTGGGTAACATAGGATATATGGTGATAAAAATTATGGGGGAAGGAAGAAGTGAATGTTTCATTCAATAATTATTTTCCCATAAGTTTACACATAATTTTCCATTTTTCAGAGTGCCAGATTTTCTCTCTACATTCATCTAAATACCTAAATATAGACCAATTTTCTTCATTTTTGCTTTATTTGATAATAACAGTGTTTATTTAGCATTGATATTCTTAATATATATATGAGAGAGTCAATAATTACAGAAAGCATGTAAGACAAACAATACATACAGAAAGCATGTAAGTCAAACATCCTTACAAAACGTAAAAATAATAAAATGAAATATACATATGATGTGATATACATTACATCATAAATCCTGTACATATAACTTCCTTAAATACATTTAAGTAACCACAAATTTGCTTTACATCAACCCGTATACATATAATTCTTTCACTTTCCTCTTAAAAGACTTTATACTTGCACACTTTAAATCCATATTCAATGTATTATAACGCATAATCCCTTTGTAAAACACAGATGACTGGGTTACTTGTTTTTTTATTGAGGATAAATAAAAATTATCCTTTGCCCTAGTGTTGTATTAATGTATTTCCCTATTAGGTATTAAGATTTGACAGTTACAACTGTGTACTTTCTTATGATATGATAGGAAATAAAATTATCGTTATATATTTAATGCAATACGCTCTAAAACAGATTGTTTACAAACAAATATGATTAATTGTTAAGAAAATCTGAGTGAGAAAGTATTCTTATAGGTGATTTTCAGTGTTTCATACACTAAAATGTTTTTGTATATCCCGCATATGCCTTAAAATTGGCAGCTAAAGTAGAAGTTAATATATAAACTTTCATTTTCGCTTTATTTAACAGTTTGAATTATAGGACTTTAATCTATATCTCTAAATCTGTTTGTCTGTTACACAAATCCACACCTTTGAAGATATATTTATGAAACTTTACATAGTTATATAATTTTACCCCGTGGGTAATATAGGCAATAAAAAATTGGGGGGAGAGTGTGCTTAATTCAATAATTAATTTCCCATAAGTTTACATGTAATTTTCGATTTTTCAGAGTGCTAGTTTTTTTTCCTTCATTCATCGAAATACCTAAATGTGGACCGATTTTCTTCGTTCTTCGCTTTATTCGACGGTTACAACTGTGTACTATCTTATTCTTGCAATGTTTAATGCATTTAACATGAAAAAAATTTTTGGGTAATAAACTTCAAGCTGTAAGATATAATATTATAAGATTTTGAACGAAATATTTTTTGTGCCGATTCCCTAGTATTTCTCACATTAAAAAAGTTCGGAAAGTGTACATCGTATCACAAATGGGCGCATTTCGTGCAATGAAGTAGTTGAAAGAAATGATAAACGTGTATGCTGGGTTGCCACCTCTCCAGGTTTTGGGACTAGCCTCCGGGTCTCTGGGTTAAGGGTAAAATTCCTGGGTCAGCAACATACACAGACCAGAGTGACAATCCTAGGGTGACCACGTCCTGTATTTTATGGGACATCCCATTTTTTGCCCAATTTTTCCTCAAGTGTCTCACGCCCCCGTGTGAAATCAATACGGGACGCACTTCGTCCCGTATTTTTTTAATGAAAAATAGATATATTGATATCAGATACAATTTAAAACAAGATAAATTAAGTTACAGTGACGTCCTCGCAGCAGTGAAAGAAGCCAAATTAAACCTAAATGAAAATAATCTTTACAATGAAGTAAACAATCTGAACACTATTTGGACTACTATAAATACTATTTCACCTGACTATCCGGTGGACAAGAAATGGGTAAAAATATTCAATGATGGAAAAAATTTTACCTAATTGCCGATGCTAATATAAAAGATTTTATGTATTCCCGTCACACACTCAATTCCTTTGTAGAAAGTGATTGATGAACAACATATGGACGGATGAGGATAGATTTAGAAAAAGTAGAAATCTGTACTAAATTAAATTATATGTCCTACGAAGAGTTGTTAAATTTTTTAAGACAGTCACAGCAAAATGATCTATTTATAAACAGTAAACATACTTCAATTTCTTCACCTATGAGAATCTTTGGGTTAAATTAGTAAATCTCCAGGTCAGATTAGGAAATCTCCGGGTCATTGACGAATTTGAGATGGCAACCCAGTGTGTACGTAAGGAAAATAGCATTTTAAAGTTCTTTTCTTCATCATAAATAATCTATTTTCATCCTTTTTAAAAATACTGCATTCACACGTAAGGAAATTAAACGTATTTTTGTGAGATTGACATGTTAGCAACAATGAAGAAGTAACCATGCAAGAAATTTTCTAAGTTCAACTCGAATTAAGACATTCTTGTTTGATTTTCTTGATAACGGCTACTCCTATGATAAAAATGTATAGGAAAAGAAGTACTCTTCTTTACTAGTTCTACAAGTTTTATTGGAAAACTGTTTTGATACGACTAATACTTTACGAGATATGATGGAAGGTTTATTTTTTGTCACTAATAAAGTGGTATTCTGATTGTCTTACGTGATTCATTTATGTGATTTTCTTATTACCTTTGACTGTAAGTCCTTAATATCAAATGTCATGAAAATCCGTTCTGTAGAAGCCGAGAACGAACATGCGGACGGACAGACCGACGCTAATAGGCTCCTATGCTGGAAGCGAAACGCGCCTAAAAAAGTTTATTTTTAAAGCTATTAGTTTTTTTCCCATGAGCCATTAATAGCCATTGTATCAATTGTCACGGCTAGGCACAAGGCATGCTTGCAATGGCGCCCGAACGATGGGAACCCAATGAACCGTTGCATCATAGAATTCCAGAAATCCGACTTATAGGCCGAACCGTGAGACCATGAGAAAGCGTGACGAGGAAAGAGAGGAAGAAGGGCCTCTCCCCCGCACTCTTCCGATAGGTCCATCCTGTCGCACCTAAGGACACTCCTTTGTCGCATTAGCATCGAAAGGCCGGAAAGGCAAACGGAGGTCACGCCTACGACTGGTGAGGTCAAAGGAGAGCGGATGGGAAACAACGAGGGGTCGCCACCGCCCAACGGAAGAACGGACAGAAATTGCTCGGGCGGCCATTTTTTCGCTCTCCAGAACCATAATCGGCGGAATAACGCAGTGAATAGGCTGAAAATCGTCTTAGGAGCTCTGTGAGCTCTGGCAGTGCCATAACTAGGGTATGGCGAAGGTGGCATTTGCCATAGGCTCCATTTGCAAAAGGCGCCAAGCGTTCCCGAAAAAAGTGCCAAAAGTTCATTTTCCAAATAAATATTATTTTAATACTCAAGCGTTAATTTATGTGTAATAAAGACGCTATTATTCCTTATTAAAACGCAGAAAAATTATATCCTACATAGCCAAGGTGTTTCCTAAAATTTTACCATAGGTGCCATATCGGCAAGGTACGCCTCTGGCTTCCGGTAACGTTACCACGAGAGAGATGCAGATTAGCTGATTCCCAAGCAAAGAGACGTGGGCATTCTTTTTAGGAAATGTCACTCTCGCATAGTTAGCGTGTTCGACCGAATCGAGGCCGTTATGCCGGCGAAAGAACTTCACTGCGAGCCGACGCTAATAGCATGCGAATAATCTCCTGTTATACGGCACAGTGAAATCAATGAATTGCATCATTAAATTTAAGTTCCATTGCTTACGTTATCAACGAAAATGAAATTCTCGCATCTAAAGTTTTTGGGGAAACTAATCTATTATCCTGTCTCTGCATATATGCAGTGACGTAAAGTGTTTCTTGCTGTCATGATATATGAGAGAACAAAAGAAAACTTTTAATGTAAAAAAAACGTTAAATTCCAAGATTTCAAAAGAATTTCCATTATGTGGGCATATAAAATTACATTAAAATGTTTGACAGTTACAAATTAAATTTTATGTTTTTAGCTGAATAGGACGAATAATTATTTTTAACGCTTACATGATTATGGAGCGTCTTGAGTTTCAATTATGCTCTTCCTACTAATATATGCAAAGATGTTAATATCTTTGGATACCTCATAATGAGTAACAAATCCATTTTTCCCTTTACCTTTTATTCTAGATTTGCTATTCTTAAGTGCGGCTACAAAGAAATTTCGAGTCAGTCGACGTTAATTCTCATCAATCTAGGCATTAAATTATGGGCAATAGCCATCCATCTTGAAGAATTTTATACAAAAATGGATAATAAGCAAAAACCTGTATTGGATATAATAGACAGTATGAGGCCTTTTTAACCGTTAACTGGTAACATCCGTCTCTCAGACTGGTATGGTTCACATTTCTTAAACTAGTGGCCGCACCAGTCATTGTTTCGACTTAAACACCGAGATATGCGTTCATCAAGTACTGCTCTCTATGGGGGCAGTATTGTTTGTTTCTCTTCTTTGGTAGCGTATTGTTCAATAGTGAGTAAACTTTTATGTCCGCCTCACAGACGGATGTTACTGCTAAGGTAAGTATTTTTACCTGTCTCTCAGACGGGTGTTACTATTTACGTCTATACTGTAAGCCGTCTGTAAGACTGGTATTAGTATTTATGATTATGTATTCGGTATTCACCTTATGTATTAGTTTATTTTTCAAATATTTTCGGTTCTTTTACATTCCCTATTTTATAAATTTTTATTCTTGAGGATATTTGACTCTGTGTACAAGAGTTCTCCGTGTTCCTTTACATTGTATTGTTTTGTTTCAGTTTGAATGAAAATGGCAACTAGGAGGTTTGACATAAATGTATCGGAGCGTACAAAACGGATAGTACAGTTAGCTGTGGGTGAATGCGATGCAAGCGAAGATGAATTGGCTTCGGACGGCTCATACGTACCCAACAATGACAATGTATTATCATCTTCAAGTTATGACACAAACTCAGATTTTGAAATCGATGATATTGAACCCAGTCGGAGTAACGATGAAGACAGTGACAAAGAAGAAACAGAAGGAGAGAAAGACGGGGAACATATTTACTACGGCAAAAATAATTGTTTTGCTTTGAGTTCCCGCGAGCCAAATATCCAAGGTAAAGGACGAAGGAGTAATATAATAAAAGTGAAGATATCGGCGCTGAAGGGTAATGCTCTGAATTTGAACAAGAATTCTACTCCAGATGAAGTGTGGCGATTGTTTTTCGACGATGAAATTTTTTCAGAAATTGTAACCCACACGAACACAAAGTTGGGAATAATAAGTAAACTGAAGAAATCTGACTCGCCGACTTACAAAGACACAGATAGTGATGAAATTGTGGCACTTGTAGGCTTGATGACTCTTTGTTCTATTTTCAAACACCGCGAATACCTTAGATTGTAATTGAGTCTGTTAATACTTATGTAAAATTTAATAACAATTTTTATATTTGTAAAAGAATTTTTTATTTAAAATATAAGAGAAACTTCAAAAAATGAACAAATAATAATTTCGCTGTTTTCAAAAAGACGTTTGTACATATAGACGGCAATATATCACATACCAGTCCCACAGACGGATGTTACCAGTAATGCTTGAAAAAAGATGTTACCAGTTGAGGATTAAAGGTTCGCTTCCTAAAATGTATTCATTTTGTCTGCCTGTCCGTCCGACTGTGCAGACGATATCTCTGAAACGGTTCAACCTAGAGAAACCAAATTTTCAGGATAAGTTACTACATATGAGAGCTACAAATAGCAAGAATTTGGTGATCAGCTGCTGGGGACTATTTTGGCCTCATTGTTGCCCCATAAGAAAATCGGTGATGAGGTTTATATATTTGCTTTTTACTTTCTCCATACGTAGTAATGGGAAAGTATTGTATTTATGAAAAAAATCGACTTCGAGATTTCAACGGAAATACATGTATTGAGGTCCCTAGAACACGTTTAGACTATTTTCGGAATGATGTCTGTGTGTGTGTGTATGTTATTGTGGGCGCTCTAACTCAAAAAGTACGTGCCATATCGTTACCAAACTTCATTTATAACACTTTAACATTAGCATAAAGAACTGATCAGTTTTTCGACAATAACGGGTAACCGAAAGTCGAGGTTTATTCAAAACCCGATTCGGTTTTTGCGATATTTCTTCGTTAAAATATCATTATTGTATTTACAATTCTATACAAAAGTTATAGAGAATGTAATTTCCTACAACTTTCATTTGAAACAATTTTCTATTGTAGTTATTGTTTAGGAGGTATTTATAAATAACCGATTTTTCGGTTTTCTCCTCGAAGTCGATTTTTTTCATGAATACAATACTTTCCCATTACTACGTATGGAGAAAGTAAAAAGCAAAATATCTCCGAAATGGATGGTTCTACGAAAATTTGATTCAAACAAAACTTGGAAGAAATATTATTCTCTACAACTTTGGTCCTCACGAAGATTACCCATAACGATGTTTTTAAGAAAACCGAAAAACCGGTTATTTATAAATAACTCCTAAACAATAACTACAATAGAAAATTGTTTCAAATGAAAGTTGTAGGAAATTACATTCTCTATAACTTTTGTATAGAATTGTAAATACAATAATGATATTTTAATGAAGAAATATCGCCACAACCGAATCGGGTTTCGAATAAAAGTCGAATTCCGGTTACCCGTTATAGTAAAAAAACTAATCAGTTCTTTATGCTAATGTTAAAGTGTTATAAATGAAGTTTGGTAACGATATGGCACGTACTTTTTGAGTTAGAGCGCCCACACAAACACAGACATCATTCCGAAAATAGTCTAAACGTGTTCTAGGGACCTCAAAACATGTATTTCCGGTGAAATCTCGAAGTCGATTTTTTTCATGAATATAATACTTTCCCATTACTACGTATGGAGGAAGTAAAAACGGAAAAATGAAATGAATAAACCTCCACTTCCGGTTTACCAGTTTCAGCCAAAACCCGTTTAGATCTTCATTTACTAATAATAATTTTAAATATAAAGTTTTGTGCTGATCCAATCGCATATGCACACACGCAGATATAATTGAGAAAAGTGAAAACGTATTCTCAGGGGACCTCAAAATTTGTATTTCTGTTGAAATCTCGAATTCGAATTTTTCGCGAAAACAATACTGTCTCCATAATTCGTGGGGAGAAATTAAGGACTCAGGGGGGAGGGGGGGGAAGTAATTGAGGGAAGGAAGAGTCGGGGGGGGGGGAGGTAGGTGACATAGGGTGGGAAGGGGAGAGGATCCGGTAGGGAAGATGGAAGAGAGAGGGGAGACGAGGGAAGTGTACTCGACTGCATAAATGGGAGTCACTATTTCTCCGTCGTTCCAAACGCGCGACACCAGAGGCATCCGGTGAGGAAGACCGCGGGCCATTCACCGAAAGTTCAACCCTATCGCTCAGAGGAACACCTTAGCGGCTATCGTTCGCCACTCTGCACCTGAAAATCCCCATCAGGTAAGAGTAAAGGGGTCAACAGGAATTCGTTTGGAACACGTGATTTAGAAGCGGGATCGCGGCCTTTCTTGGTGTACGCCCTTGAAATTCGATGGGAGATTTGTTGACGTTCTTGAGAAGCGCGTTAATTCGGCGAACGCGTGCAAATTCGATCATATTACCTTCATGGCATTGTCGAGATTATCGTTAACAACATCGTATCATGAAATGTTTTCGAGGAATCGCGAGAGAACCGTTTTTACTAATATCATTCTTTAATATTAAATTCTGATACATATTTCCCGTACATTTTTATTCCCGTAAGAGTGAACCTTGAAATATTTTTGCGCAAATTTTAATCTACTTCTACTAGACAAAAAACTCGACTGAAATATAATTTTATTAGAAACTACGCCTAAGTTATTAGTTAATTTGACGTTCGCAAAACAAAGCACACACTGTTGATTTATACTGAGATTGAGTTAAATTTTACCGGAACGAGAATTTCGAAGTGAATTCATCTTTCCCTCTACATCTTACAACATAATGCATCGAAAAATAGGTATGTTATGATATTTGGTACTAAATTTTCTCGTAAATATAAATATAATATATAATCTAAATATATATATGGCGGTTATGAGCATTTAAAATTGCATTCGAAAACAGGTGACTTACGCCGTGCACACTTTCTAACAGTAAAACTCTGACGATCTTATATTTCCACCTTCGAGCATAATCTTCTAGCCTGGATCAAGTTTCAAATTAAAATTCAGAACGGCAAATCGGTCTCTGGATTTATAGGCTATCATCTACGCAGTTGTCTATTAACGTATGCGGCGTACTTGCTGGTTTGAGTTGCTTTTCTTACTTCCATTCTTATTTCCTGTGCAATATTTTTTACATTTTTTAATATATATAGACAGTATACCAGAATCTTTAAGTGGACTGCATAGTAAGTATAAATTTATAGTCAAACCGCATAGTAGACATCAAACCTGTTGGTAGATCGCACCATAAACGATTGCTGACTTACCATTGCAGGTGCAAATTTTAAAATAAAGATTTTTAAACGGATTATTTTTGTATCCTCCTTTCAAATATTAAACAAGCACTTGGCGCTAATTAAAAAGGAATTTTCAAATTGCGTCGCCATCGTTATAAATGTTCTAATCTCTACAAAACCTAGAGAATCTCTGACGTGGTATTCCAGCGATACAATCGATCATGAAATGGAATCATAAACATTTATGAGTAAATAAACCGTTCGATATTTTGTTTCCAGCTCATCGGTCTTGATTATAATTCTGAGAAAGGCAGCTCTACTTCGTTCTTACGCCCTTCAATGTGAACACACCAACCCAACCCCTATGTGAGTCCATTTACGAAATGCCACGGTCTTTGGAGAGAGGGAAACGGATTCGTGGTAACGATAGCGCCGGTTAGCTCTCTCATTATTCACAGTCCGAGAAAGCGTGATCATTGCAAGCCAATATTCACTTGGCAATCGATATTGCTATTATTATTCAAACAGTTTTATATATTTTTTTACGAATCGATAACCAAACTGCCGGTGTCGACGAACTTCCTCCATAAAAGTTTGGGTGTGTACACACCAGTGGCGTCTCCAGAGGGGGGGGGGGGGGGGAGTGAGTGAGGGGTTTTTACCCCCCCCAACATGATTAACTCTGATTAAGTTTCTGTTCCATGTTAAGATTTAAACGAGCGGTTAATCCTTTATCTTAAATGAACAATTAATGTTCACCCCTTTAATTATCCGTGCATAAGTGTTTTCTGAGCAGTTATTTTCTCCTGTGAGTGGAGAGGACGCCTCCGTAAGCCCTGGCCATTTCCACGAATTCGGCTAAGAACTAAGTTTACTGTAGTAATGCGCCCCACGCAGGCCCGTTCCTAGGTCATTTGCCGCCCTAAGGCAAGGTCTATAATGTCGCCCCTATTCTGATAGGTGGGTAATATGGACAGTGGTGTGCTGCCAACAACTGAGACGCTATTATCGCCGCCGCCCCTGGAAGTTAGGCATCCCACCAACCATAGATTTCGTGACTTTTTTGCGGCCCTGACATCGCGTTATCTGATCTTTGCGGGAATTAGAAGGGATTTCAATTTAAAAAAATCGGTACAACATACATTGTACATACAAACTTTCTCATATATTAATGCGTCCTTTAGTTATCTTTAGAAAATGAAAATCGTATGAGCCTGTTTATAGAAAATCCAATTTTTGTTAAAGTTGCCCAACAATAAACTAGCCTTATATTAATTCATTGAGAAAAATGAACTATACAGAATTATTGAAGACGTAAACTCAAGTAACCGTAAGAAATTTGATCAAAATCGTTAGAGCCGTTTTTGAGAAAATCGGAGTGCTGTTAAAAATGCGTAGAATAAACTACTCTTAATTATTGAGCAATGTCAACCACTTCTACGTATACTCTGCTCAGTATGATAAAATGCCTAAATACGAGATTTCATTCATTTTCGCTCTACCGTCTAGGCTCCAGAGCCAGTAACAGACAGACAGACGGCATTGCGAAAACCACTTTTTCGGATTCAGTTACACCTAAAACGTATATTTCCGCCAAAATCTCGAGGTCGAATTTTTTCGCGAAAACAATACTTTCTCGATACTTCGTATGAGAAAGTAAAAAGCATGGTCAGGTTCCAAAGTCAGTCCACAAAAGCCTGTTTAACCCTTCAAGTGAAACCACAGATTCCCATTTATCAACTCCTATCGCATTTCATTGGACATTTGTGGCAAAGGGGCATTCTTCTCAGTTGAGGGGAACAACACATTAATGAATTACAGAATTTTCTCAAATGAAACTAATGGCAGTTGGTGTTCAAACATGCAGCCCATTTATCATAATCTCCATGGTTTGACATGGAATATTGCCAATCGCAGTAAAGGAAAACGAGGTCCCCTCCATCTTACGATCCCTAAAGCAGAACTGCTATGAGCCTCTAGGAGGCATTACATTACTCCTTCTCACCTCAGGGGCCACCAGCTCTCACAATAGGGCAGAACTGTTTTGGTTTCTTCCTCTTTCTCCAAAAAAAGAGAGACAACAGGTGATATTTCTGACACTGGTCATCTGCAGCTTTCATGAGAAAGGTGTTATTCTCTCCACTACTGATACCTAATAAAATGACTCCCCCTCTCCCTCATAGGGAGGATCCAACTCAGAGGGAAGACTACCCAGCTGCAAGATGTCACCCTCACCCTCTTATGAGGTTGTGGTCTCTGGGATGTCTGGAAGGTTTCCTGAGTCTGAAGACCTCTACCAGCTAAGAGACCAGCTATTTGACAAGATTGACCTAATCACGGGGGATGACCGAAGGTGGAAGTTGGGTAATAAACAGCGTCCCCCATTCCCATGCTCAATGCATTAGTAAAAATCTGATGTGGCCAACACATGACTTTCTCCATATTTGGGGTATAGATATTTAAATTCTTTTTATGAATAGCACTATAAGGCAAAATTATTATTTCGTATCGTAAAAGTATACAGTCGGCCTTATTGCCGTAAATTACGTAAATTTTGAATATGTTTACATAATCCACCGCTACATGGTGGTGCCGCTGTATACTGCAAATTAAGAAAAAGCAAAATATCTCCGAAATGAATGGTTCTACGAAAATTTGTTTCAAACAAAACTTGGAAGAAATATTATTCTCTACAACTTTGGTCCTCACGAAGATTACCAATAACGACGTTTTTAAGGATATATTTGACGGAAACCGAAAAAACCGATTATTTATAAATAATTCTTAAACAATAACTGCTATGGAAAATTGTTTCAAATGAAAGTTGTAGAAAATTACATTATCTATGACCTTTGTATATATACTATACATATATAATGATGTATTAACGGAGATATTTCGCCAGAACCGAATCGGGTTTCGAATAAACCTAAAATTTCGCTTAACCGGTATTGTCTAAAAACTACTCAGCTCCTCATGCTCATACCAAAGTGTTATATTTGAAATTTGGTAACGATATGGCAAGTACTTTCAGAGTTAGAGCCCACACAATCACATACAAGCACATCATTCCGAAAATAGTCTAAACGTGTTCTAGGGACCTCAAAACGTGTATTTCCATTGAAATCCCTTAGTCGATTTTTTTCATGAAAATTATACTATCTCTATATTACGTATATGGAGAAAGTAAAAATAATGAAAGCATACAGTCGATTTTATTGTGTTATTGTAATGGGAGATGTAAATGCCTTCCATTGGAATCGAACCCAGCACTTTTTTCGAGATTTTTTTCGTCACCACTTTATCATATGTGAATCGCGCATTCTTGCCAAATTTAGAGTTTCTATCTTTATTTTCTCTCGAGTTATCGAGTTAGCAATGTTATGGTCGCGGGTTTGAATCCTGCCGAGGTCATGTCAAAATAAAAATATCATTATTCTCATTTTTTCTAGCGAACGGGTTTAGCGTTACATCCGACAAACAAACCAACCTACAGATCGCGGAAAATATCTATAGAATTTGTGAGCTATATAAGCATAGGGGCATTCGGTGTATGTTTGGTGCAGTAGAGTATATATCGCTTGGCAGAAGAGCGTGGGGAGTTTGATACATCTAGGGAGGAATATGTTATAGCGGCAGTCAATGCAAATTGGGTGGCATAAATCAGGGGGTAATTTCGTGTGTTGGGTGGTCTATATCGAAGGGGCAATCAAGTGATTGATGGTCGTATATATATTAGGCCCTAATAATTAGGGGTTTGTTGTGCAAGTTGGGTGGCATATATTCCAGCTGATTTTTGATGCGTTTTTGGTGGCACACACACACACGCACTCCCTCACTCACACACCCTCACACATACAACCACACACACACACACACACACACAACCTCACAAACACAACCTAACACACACACACAACCTCATGGGTGCCAAATTTGAAACCCTCGTTCGCTTGCGTGTTTCGGATACCGTTGTCGTCGCCTGGTTGATGTAGGATGGGCTTGGTTGGGCAAATCGCAAAATTCGACGCACGATGCGTAGAGGATCCCTCATGTAATTACACATACCTCATATGATGGAAAGGTATTAAAAACGTAAAAACAATGTATCGCAGGAAAATGAATGGCGATTTTAACATAAAACATGAGCCATCAATGTTTTAATTCATATCACTGTTTTTTGACATATTTATTAATCTTTCTTTGCTTTGAGGCCGTACTGTATTTTGAAATATGATATGAAATCGAATAATTTCGCCATTCTTTGACTACACTGCCATCTACATCAATACATGTCATAACGTTACTCGTGTAAAGCAAGCGCTCTGAAGGCCTCTTTGCGAGCTCAAGGAGTCTCTACTCGTCATCATCTTCTCTCTCGATCGCTGGAGTTTCTTTGGGATCATTCGAATCTTAGCGATTGCTAGAATATCCATTTAATTGTCAGGAAGTTGCTACCATGCAATCGTCGAAATATGCCGGATGGTGAGACATTTGGTTAGTTAAACAGAAAAACATTTCTTTCTTCAGAACTTGCTATTAGCTACTTACAGGTTTTTTGGCAAGTGCAAATGATTTTTTGTATTAGCAATTCCACTTCTTGTTAACAATAAAATACAAAACCAAAAACAAGCTAGGAAAATACGGCGAAAGTAGATATTATAAGAAATATTATAATAATATGTTATAAGAAATATTAGAAGAAATATAATTCTCTACAACTTTGGTCCTTACGAATATTACTAATAACGACGTTTTTAAGATGTTTGACGGAAACTGAAAAAACCGATTATTTATAAATAATTCCTAAACAATAACAGCTCTGGAAAATTGTTTCAACTGAAAGTTGTAGTCAATTACATTCTCTATAATTTTTGTATAGAATCGTATATACAATAATGTTTTAACGGAGATATTTCGTCAAAACTGAATCGGGTTTCGAATAATCCTCGACTTCCGGTTAACCGTTATTGTCCAAAAACTAATCAGCTCTTCGTACTCCTACCAAAGTGTTATATATGTAATTTGGTGTTAATATGGCAAGTAATTTTTGAGTTAGAGCGCCCACAATGGCATATATCCACATACACAGACATCATTCCGAAAATAGTCTAAACGTGTTCTAGGGAGCTCAAAACGTGTATTTCCGATGAAATCTCGAAGTTGATTTTTTTCGTGATCACAACAGTAAAAAATCTGATGTGGCCAACACATGACTTTCTCCATACTTGCGGTATAGATATTTAAATTATCGTGAATAGCAGTATAAGGCAAAATCATTATTTCATATTGTAAAAGCATACAGTCGTCCATATGGCAGTAAATTAGGTATATTTTGAATAGCTACGTTTACGGAATTAACCGTTCCATGGTGGTGGCGCTGTATACTGGAAATTACGAAAAAGATAAATATCTCCAAAATGGATGGTTCTACGAACATTTGTTTCAAACAAAACTTGGAAGAAATATTATTCTCTACAACTTTGGTCCTCACGAAGATTACCCATAACGATGTTTTGAAGGAGAAAACCGAAAAACCGGTTATTTATAAATAACTCCTAAACAATAACTACAACAGAAAATTGTTTCAAATGAAAGTTGTAGGAAATTACATTCTCTATAACTTTTGTATAGAATTGTAAATACAATAATGATATTTTAACGAAGAAATATCGCAAAAACCGAATCGGGTTTCGAATAAACCTCGACTTCCGATTACCCGTTATTGTCGAAAAACTGATCAGTTCTTTATCCTCATGTTAAAGTGTTATATATGAAGTTTGGTAACGATATGGCACGTATCTCACTTATATTATGTGCATGCAAAACACCTGCATTCATTCCTTTTGCTTGAATATACATAGCAATATTACACCATGAATCATAAAATCCAGACCTCATGAGAGCAGTGGTAGATTACTGTATAGACATATGAGGTGCTCGCCTGGGACCTCAACACTAATGGGGGCCTCAAAACAGTCAGAACTCCATATCTTATTTAGTAAAATATATCACAATCAGTATAATCTACTACTTACATACACATCTCGTGTTTTTACTTAGGTTTGTTACAATGTAACATTCCTTGCGTCATTCAAAAACACATCTCACAATTATAATTCATTTTTTATTTTTCAATATGTGCAAACTTATATGTTAATATTAAAATTTCTATTTATGCATTTCTGTAATTCAATTTATTTAACCTGCTGCATACATTTTTTCCATTCGTAAGTTGTAAAAATTTTTGGAGATTGAGTACCCCCCTCCCGCTTGGTTGGGTGCCTCCCGAATTTTTTGTGCCTAGGGCCTTCAGATATCTTAATCTGCTACTGAATGAGAGTCATAATGACATTTCTATTGTTCTAATTTAATGAATCATAGTGTATCATGGATGAACACATTTTTGCACATCCTAACTTGAAAATCAGATGTGTCCGCCACATGATTTGCTCCATACAGAGTAATGTATATGACAGCTCTCACGTTAGTGTCCTCAAGAATAATTATCAGCAATTGCAATTGTGAATAGTTTTTAAACACTGTACAATTTTCACAGGAAAAAATACTTTAAATCACTTTTCACATTGAAAAGCAATAAGTAAGCAATATTATAAACTGTTGCTATGGATAACAAAATATCGATGTGCAATTAAAATTATCCTTGTCAACATAGGTATCGCTATCAAGAATAAAAAATTTTATCATAGCATTGGAAACAAAGGTGTCATAGTGACATTCAATGTACATATGTACTGAACATATTCAAGCAAAAAACCAAAATATCTCTTTAAAAATCCATTTTATGGATTTCAAACAAAACTTGTAGAGAATTACATTATCTATTATTGTAGTAAAGTAAATATTTACATAAATTAAGTCTCAAAGGAGATATTTCGAAAAAACGAAAAGTTGACAAGTGTAAACTTTCACTCCCGGTATACCAGTTTCAGCAAAAACCTTTTCAGATCTTCATTTACTAATAAAAGTCTTAAATATACAGTTTATTACCAATCTGATTATTAGTTTTTGAGTTAGAGTGCCCACAAAATTCCTATCACACATCAGCGACGGTTGGTGACCCTTTGAGTAAGACAAGCAGTGGCCATTTTACTTTATGTAGCTAAGCGTTACAAATTTGCCATTTTGCACAACTCAAAAAATATTATTTTTGAGTTAATACAGCTAAGGGGTTTGTTGTAAGGCTCTCTTTCACCCTGCAATAGTGGTAGAATTGCAGTTATCATATGGGATTACCAAATTTCAAGGCTGTTACTTATGCTATTCAATAGGAAAATAACCTGATATTGATAGGTGCAGTTTATTTCTTGATTTTCAGGAAAACATTAATTTTGAGTTGCGCCAGTGTGCAATATCTCAAAAATATGTAAAACCAAATTTCCCCGATAGATGGGCACAACACAGTATTTTCATGCTACCAGCAGTCGAAACTTTATGGGTACCGAGAAGCAGTTCAAATTTTGCTTACTTCCCCTCCGTTGGGCACGCATACCTCCTCCTCTCTTGTAAAACCAAATTTCCCCGATAGATGAGGCAGTTCTGTTATTAAAAGTTTACCATCAATTTCTACCTATACTTTTCCTGGAATAAGTTAGCATTTGGAATCTGTGTTTTCCGAATTCATTGTGAATCGTTGACGCTCCTTTAACATAAGAGTGGTGACTACCGAGTAGAAGATTTCTGCTAACATTGGCATAAAGAGATCACCCAATAGATTGTGTCACACAGGTAGGAGGGAGAAGAAGCTTAACATGGGTGGATCTTGGGAGAGGAAATCAGTGAAGAGGCCAATTTTTTTAAATGTCAGATGTCAACTTATTCCGGCACAAATTTCTTTTTTCCCCTCTGGACTGGCCCAAAAATAGGGGTGCACATGGTACATGAGAGTGCGGGTAACACAAGTAAATACAGTATCTATGTTGGCTGACTACATATTGCAACATTGTATGTATTTGAGTCAAGCATCGAGTTACAAGCTGCATATGTGTTTTAGAGAATTTGCTCATATCCATTCCATATGAGACTTGCTCTTAGGAGTATTTGGTAAATTTTGTTACGAAAGGAAAACATTGTATTCATTACAAGGAGTTGGGCATTTGATCCAGGAAATTTTTGGTACTAATTTATTATATATGCTATAATGAATATCCGTCAAACAGAACAGGAAGCTGGTAATATGTTATATGTGTCAATAAAACAAACTGAGATACAAAAAGTGGAACTTGTCGATTATCCCAGAGCATTCTTAATAAATGAAACATCAGGGAGAAAATAGAATTGTCGTATGTGGTCAACTGTTTCTTTTTTCAACATTTACCCCACCAATCACTGCCCACATGGTGAGGGTTTCTTTCGTTCCAGTATAGCGAAGGGCATGTTAGCATCATGAGTGGGCTACACCTGATTAAAGACAAAGCAAGCTGAAGGCTCACCAGGTTCAGTATAACCGACAAGTACCCAAAAAGTTACAATAAATTTTGAATGAGTTGAGAGTAAATTTACAGTTCTTGAGAAGGATCATTAAGAATGCCTTCCATCACAAACTTGTCAAGTAAAAGCAAAATATGTCTTATAAATATGAACGAGTACTTCAAGTTGGGGTTTTATTCTTCTATCTCTAACATACTTGTGTTTAGATCATCCGGAAATACCACAGAGGACTGGAAAGCTCAAGAATCTCACCAAGTTTGATGCTTCCTTCTTTGGGGTTCACTACAAGCAAGCACACACCATGGATCCCATGTGCCGCATCCTTCTGGAACTGGCCTACGAAGCTGTGGTTGATGCTGGTTAGAAGAGGAAAATAGAAGTCTAGTGTTTATTTCCATTAATCCAGCAATATGTATGCATGCATAGGGAGCAAAAATTAATTTGCAGTGTTAGAAAGAATCTGGTAGAAATGTGCCCAATACAATTCAGATTGCTTGCTCTTTTGCAGGTAATTAATAGCATATGAAGTGATTTAAAGTGATGCATAAAATGCATTTTAATGTAAAAACTAGTTGTGGTATCTATTAAGAGCAACTTTTAAAATAAATACTAAGATGAATTTTTATGAGTGTCAAATAGCATTTTTAACTGAATAATACTATGATTTAAAAAAAGACAAAATAAGGATGATAAACAAAGCACATCCAAACAATTTCATTACTAGCATAAACAAAATAAGGGCCAAAGGATAGTCTTTTCTTTAGCTTATGAATAATTTAGAGATTGACGATTAATTCAATCCATTCTCTCTGTTAACCTGTAGGAGTCAACCCAAGCAGCCTTCGTGGCACCAAGACTGGAGTGTTCATTGGTGCATGCTTCAGTGAGAGTGAAAAGACATGGTTCTACGAGCGGATCCAAGTCAATGGTTTTGGAATCACTGGATGCAGCCGAGCAATGCTTGCTAACCGCATTTCTTATTGGTTAGGGATCACAGGTGAGCAATGGAGCAATTGGCATTAACTTTAACAAATATGATCTGTAAATTTAGTTATATAAAGTTAAATGCAAGGAAACAATAAGTTTACAGGAATCTGGTGATTTGAGCTGTCAATAAACCTAGTGTACCACCATTACATATTGTTCTGATGCATTAAAGATTTCTACAAATCCTGTCAGGATTTAGATTAGAATATTTGTATAGCCAAGATCTGTAAAACATTTGATATTTATGAAGAACACTAAACTATTTTTTCATTATTCTACAAGTTTCCTAAACAAAATTCTATTTATTAAAAATTAAATGATTAACATTGTAAATAAAAATATGAATGTATTAAGAGACTGTGGTGCATTTTCCACAAAATAGATAAATAGTGTAAGAGGAACACTAATAATTGACTAATGTAAGACACAAGGAAAAAGGATTTTTTTAACATACTGACTGCCCATATCTAGTTAGCTATATCCAGTTAACTACAATGGTGGCCACAACTGGAGATCCATGTCCAGTTAAATGGAAATGGGCTCAGCTTGTTTCCATTTGCACTGTAAAGACAGTGGCTCAGTGTTTTGTTATAATATGGGACTTGGGCAGTTTTCTGCATTCTACTGCCTAATAATAGTTACTTTAATCTCCTTTTGATGCTAACTGCTCAACATGTGTAGCTGGTATAACATTGTGAAAATCATGTTTTTGATGATTAATATTTGAATTATCTTTTTATAAATCTGCCATTTATCATTGCCAAAAACCTAGTTCAACAGCCAGAAGTAAGTTTGTTTGATATATGACTGTTTCTGGACCCATTGAGGTGATAATTAACTAACTAATTAAGTGTTAATGATGATTAGTACTCACAGCCAGGGCCGCGCTGGCCTATGGGGACAAGGGGTGCATCGCACCCAGGCGGCAACATATTAGGGGCAGCAATTCATGGGCGGAGGCAAGAATCTTCCTTAATGTTGTGTTTTACAAACATTAAACGTCCTTTACCATCCACTGTGTTTGTAAACTCATATGATAGACCGCCTTCTAAAATAAAGTATTTTTACGTAATATATCGAGATGATTTGTATACGAGAAAGTTTGTGCAATGTGTTTTGCACAATTTATTTCTTAAATTAAATGCATCTTTTAATTTAAAATCAAAATAAATCTCGGCCACAGTGATTTTATAATTCTGTAAGGGGTGGCATAAACTGCTTGCACCCAGGTGGCAAATATGGCTGGCACGGGCCTGCTCACAGCCCCATCTTTTGCTAACTGGAAATATTTTTCTTCTAAGTTCAATATAAATGCATTTATTAACCAGTTTTATACAATAATGATCATACATGTGGAGATTCTGAGAGTCTCTGTAGGTCCCTTATAGACAAGAGCATTTTAGGTTGGACAGTCAGTGTTAAGAAGTGTTAAAAAAAAGTTAATATTTCTCTTCTGGCTCAGAAGAAATTTGAATTTTGCACTCTTGATTAATAAACTTTGTTGCTACTAACTTGTTTAAAGACTAAAGCTGTCCAGAAAATTAAGAAATGTTTTTAGTTTTATACTGTAAATCCTTCATAAAAAACAATTTTTGTTTTAAAAATTTCCAGGATTGCTGCCTCCAAAAGAAATATTAATTATCTAGAAAATCTGCACAAGTGGAGAACAGAAATTCCTGATGACATATGTATGTCAAGAGGTTTTTCTCTAAAAATATCTACAAATAAGATAGTTACCTTTTAACAGAGATAGATACAGAGCTAGGCAGAAAAATCCAGTACAGTCGCAAAGTTTCAAATTGTCTCATAGAAACCAATTTAATTTAATTTGCATGCTTATTTCACCATGAAAGCTTTTTCTACCTGATACATAATGGTTCACTGTTAACAGCATTCCATATGTGCATCAGTACTCAAATATGCAGCTTGGTAGAATTCAGTACATCTTATATCTCCTACAAATTACAAAGGTTATTTATATCAAATGACTGTTACCAATACATTAATATAGCTTATATTAACTATTTATTTTGCTGCTTTAGTTATTTAGGAATTAGTTTAATCTTTTAAAGATGTTTTATGAACTTGTTTATGAATGTATGTACAAATTGTGGTGACCAGATACAAAAGTCGTGAGTTTCGAATGACCCGGCTGCCCTATTAGTTTGATTGGCTGCGTAGTATTTTACTTTTCAGTTCCTGTGCCATAAATTTTATTTATGTTGTTTTCAGCTATCCTTTTCAACAGAGCAACATTTTTCATTTTACATAAAAAATTTTTCAAGATTTAATTTATTATAATCATTATTAAATTTCACATTAACCAGTCATTTTTCTTCAACTATCTCATTTTATTCGTGGTAAATGCTCCATCATTTGCATTGTCAAAGCATTTTAATAAATAAGCGAGACTACATCTACCAAATGCAGTCAAATTGATGTGAACCATCTTAATTTTTAGCTGTTTCATTGATTTAGTTGAGCTTGAAAAAACATTTAATGTAAAGAATCAGTATGCCATTACTAATTTTGATCAGAATGATTTTGAACTAGCATATACAGTAGAAGATCGTTTATCTGAAATGGTTGGGGTCTGACCCATTTTGGACAAATGATATTTTTGGATGTTGGATGTCTTAACCCTTACACAGCATATCAACCATAAAAAAGTTTTTAACATGGAATTGTAGAAATAAATGATGTTACAATTATAGTAAACTTAGAAAACGTTTTATATAGCAAAAAATCACAGGTATCATCTTCCAATGTACATATAGTGAATATATTGAGTAATATGTAAGATCTAACTATATTAATCCTTGGTTAGGAAATAACAAATAGCTTCTGTGTATACTTGGAAATGGCAAAAACAATGTTAAATGATGGAATGCTTTGAATTGCCTATACTCATGCAATTTACGAACTAAAGGAGGATAACCACTATTTGAGGCGATGGTGGATTTTCTAACTACAACTGATATCAGTCATCAGTTATTTCGCTGTTTAGATGTTTGTGTTGTTTGAAGTTTCGAATAAATGATCTTCTACTGTATATACTTTTCAATTTTCCTTTATTTCTCCCTCGCTTATTAGTAAATTAGAAAACATGAATGAAATAATATTACATTATATGCTATTTTTCACAATAAACTTTAACTAAAATTTTATGTGAATTCTGTCAATACACTTACATTAAATAAATCATCTGAAATAACTTTGAACTCTAATTTAAAACTATACATTCTTAAACATGGGTATGAAAATAGTATTATAGTCAAAGCAAAGGTTACAATTTTGAAAGGTAGTTAATACCTTGTTTCATTTCCAATGCAGTGATTTTATTATTATTTTATGATATGTAATGTTCATCTTGAAACTCAAATTAATTTTTTTGGAATAGATAATTTCTAAATTAGTCCCTCTTCTTTCCTCTCTATCACTTAAGGTCCTAGCTATAGTGTGGATACAGCATGCTCCTCTAGCATGTATGCTCTCGAGCATGCTTACCGAGCCATTCGAGACGGTCAGTGTGAGGCAGCAATAGTGGGAGGATGTAATCTTGTTCTGCATCCCTACATATCCATGCAGTTTTCTCGCTTAGGGGTCCTCAGCACAGATGGTCGGTGCAAAACCTTTGATGAAAGCGGTAAGAAAACACCACTGTAATTTGTTACACTTTTGAAAAACTGCTTGTCCTATGTAAGACCTATGAACCACCCATTCAGCTCTTTCTTATGCTGCTTCAATGATTTACATATGTCTAGCTACGTCTCATTATTGTGTCAAATATAATTTATTTCTCTAGCAAACAAAGCATAGTGTTCACCAGAGATAACATTAACTCATAAAAAATTATATAATAATAATTTATTCATCCTGGGATTTGTACATACAAATAAGGACAAGTCAAGAAAGAAAAAAAGAAAACATTTAACATCCTATATATAATTTCTGAAGTGTCTGTCTGACCGTTTGCTGTAGAGATTTGCAGTAAACTGCGTTTTGTTTCTACAGGCCAGGAGATCCCTAGAAAACTATTCTCAATTTCCTAAAGTCCCGGGTTCGATTCCAGGAGATAATTATATGTTCCCATAAGTTTACATGGGATTTTCAAGTTTTCAGAGTGCAAGGTTTTTTTCCTTCATTCATTAAAATTCCTAAATATAACCGATTTTCTCCGTTTTTAATTTATTCAACGGCTAAAACTCTAAATTATCTTATTCTTGCTATGTTTATACCCTATGCTGTCGAAATTTTCGGAAATATACAATTGTTTTCGAATTTTTTGTTCTCCTTCGGGACGTTGCCAAGTCGACCTTAATTGTTGCCTCTGATTCAATTACCATCGATTAAACGTTCATATTGCCATAAAAATGGAATCCTTAAGTTAGTAAGATCATTATGCGCTACATTTTTGCTTTAATTAAAGTTTTATTGTTATAAATGTATATCATTAAGAATAACAACTATTATTGTAAAATGTTGCTTTATAATTAAGATGTCTAATATACTTCAAGGTAAATAATTAAGATTAAGAACTGTTATCAAAAATGTTGTGACAAAAATTTTTGTCATTAATAGAATTAAATATAAAAAATGGAGATTTAGAACAATTATTACTACCATAATTATTTACTTCTCAGACTTCTTAATGTTTTAAATATATTAATTGAGCAATAACCACACATACATTGTATGCATTCAGTGATTTTGGTTCGGAAAGACCCAGTTTGACTCCTGGTCTTAGCAGTTCTATTCTTCTGTTTCCTCATTTCACATCACTACAGTTTATGCCTGTCGCGTAAGAATCTTCCGATTACTAATCATTTCGGTACTGGTCGGTTATACGCCCACACCATATATACATAGAAAAACAAAGGTAAAATAGAATAATGATGTTGCGGTTTTTTAAGTTTCATCGTTCTCCCACATCGTCTCCGGGCGCTACCACACCCTTCGCCTCGCCCGGAACCAAAGAAACCCTCCATGTTGTCCGGAGATTGGGTTTGTAAATGTCAAGACCAGCCAATCAGATAATTATTATTATTTTTTTTAATGGGGGCTCCGCCCCCAAACCCTCGAGCAACCCAACTACAGTAGTGCCGTTTGTTTTTTGTCATTTTGTTTACATTTTGTAGTAGGGGGTACCCATGTAAAGAAGTGCCCAAACATCTTTACGAAATTCCTTTCATTAGAATTGAATTCAAAAGGTTAATCCTTTATTATTACAAGTGGTAACTATTAATAAATCTAATAAATAATTGCGTTTTGTTAGCAACTATAAATAAAATTGTAATTAATTGCATGTGGGCGTATAACCGACCAGCACCATCATTTCAATTTAATTACTGTGCCGCATCAATTTACTCTCTACCATAACTTATAAAATACAGATTTCTGATTAACTACGGATAAGATTTTTATTAATATGCACACACTGCCTTTCCCTCAGTGAGATTCTAACACGCAAACCTTACATTGGGAGTCAAATATCTAAGAATCCTATACTATGTAAATTCATTGCTAGAGTAAAATATGAATTATTAACATCAACTTATTTACAAACTTATTAATTTTTTTATGAATCAATTTAAAATTAAACGCGCAAATTTTGCGTGGGTTCAGCTAGTGTAGGTACATAAATGCATTACATTATTAATTGGCAAACTCAGCAATGGAGTAAAAACATTTGTCTAACAGAAAGTTCTTCAGCAATCTCTTGAATTTAGGTATGCTGGTCTCTTGTTTAACAGAAGGAGGGAGCTTATTGAAAAGTTTACAACCCATATATATAGGACTGTTACCATACATTGATAAGTTATGCGAGGTTGCAGTCAAGTCCTTTTTTCTTCTAGTATTATAACGATGAACATTCATGTTACACTTAATTTCTAATAATTTATAACTTTCCCTAATAAACAAAATACAATAAAATATATACATACTTGGTAAAGTCAGTAATTTAAATTTTTTATAAAGCCCTCTACAGCTAGCTCGGCTTTTAGCTTTAGCAATGATTCTAACTGCCATTTTTTGGAGCTTAAAAAGTTGCAGAGCATGATGAGAGTGGCCCCAAGCAGCAATGCCATATTTAATGATTCCGAAATTTCCGTCATAGATTATTTTGAATATGTTTCTAAGGTAAATTAACGAATTGTAATTCTGTTATTGGCGAAGAGGTAAGTGGTCTACTATACTGCATTTTTCCCTAGACTTCTTTCATTTTACTCAATATCAGGGGTCAAAAAAATGCTACTACCACTTGCTCATTTTGTGGTCGGTTAGACTAAAAATCTACTCACCACTATTCTTCTTTAACTCACCCATGGCAAGTGGATAAGCATATTTCTGGAACCCTGCTCATATTACTCATCTTAATAGTGACTCTAATTCAAACAAAGTTAGTTAGACACCATTTCTGTTCTTTTTGTACTTACTAATTTTTTCACTTCCAATAGATTCAGCTCTTTTGCATATTTTTTTTGCCATTCTAATTATGTTTTTGAAAATTATAATGATTTACTTTTTATCATGCTTTGTTCTTTCTATGCTAAATTTATATTTTGTTAATCAAGACTAAGTGCCTTCATGCCAAATGTTTATGAATAAATAAATAAATGTCCATCTTCTGAAAAGTTACAATAGCTCACACACCATATTATTCTTGGAATATTTTTAATTCCTTCATAGAAAGAAATATAATCCTGAAAATATACTAGATACACAAGATTCTTAAAAAATGCCCAGCACATGACTTTCTCAATTTAAAGTAATGCATATGAGTCCTTAAGAATAATTATTGGCATTAACACACATATAGATTTTAAACATAATTTTCTCCGTGAAAAATACTTTGAATCACTTTTCACATTGAAAAAACAATAAGTAAACAAAATTGTCAGCTGTTTCTATGGATAACAAAATATCAGTGTGCAATTTAAATTACCCTTGGCAACAGAGATTGCTATCAACAATTATCATAGCAACAGAAACAATGGTATCACTTAACAACATACTTAACATAAATTCAAATGAGAAATCCAAATATCTCTTTAAAAATTTGTTTTATGAAAAAATTGTTTCAAAGAAAACTTGTAGAAAATTACATTGTGTGCAATTCTGACAATGAAAAATATTCACATAAATTGAGTTATAAGGGAGATATTTGGAAAAACAGAAAAATAACAATAAACAACTTCCAGTTGACCAGTTTCAGCCAAAATCTTTTCAGATCTTTATTCACTAATAAAAATCTTAAATATAGTTTTGTGCTGAGTTGATTATTAGTACTTTGAGTTATAGCACCCATAAAATGCATATATCATCGAGAAAATATTGAAAACGTAAAAATGTGCAATATTTCTGTTGAAATTTTTAATTTGGTTATTTTTATGAATACAATACTTTCTCCTATATTATAAATGGAGAAAGTAAAAATGCTCCATTAACACTTTGCTCACCATTCTTTGAATGCACCAGTAGTTGAAGTTATGAAAAATATTTATTAGAATTCAATGAAACTTCATCATTATGATATTCTAATGACCACATCATGATATCCTCTCTAGTTAAGAATAAACCAATTTTGTAATGGTAAAATTATCAATGACAAATAATTGACTTATATAGAGGAAATAGATAGTACAATTGTAAAAAAATATGATATTCTAATGACCACATCATGATATCCTCTCTAGTTAAGAATAAATCAATTTTGTAATGGTAAAATTATCAATGACAAATCATTGACTTATATAGAGGAAATAGATAGTACAATTGTAAAAAATCCATACTATGAAAAGTGAAACATTTCTAACATGCAGTTCTCTCTTACCACAAAGTAAATCACGTCAAAAAACTGCAGCATAATGCAAGCCATCTGTAGTAACTTCCTGAATAAGCTAAAGTCTTCCTCATTAATTTAACTTTAAAATATGAATTATCAGTTAAAGATTTAACCCCTCAACGCCGAGCGACGTGTCCTGCACGTCCGAGGTAGTGCTTGGTTTCTTTACTGTTTAACTCACTTAATATATCATACATCTATAAAAGCATAATATATTTTGAAAGAGGAAACTTCGGGCTTTCCTGTAATGCATGTCAAATAATTTTACTATTGTTTCTATATTTTATAAACTACGTCAAAGTTTGCGATGAAATTTTCATTTTTGCGCAGAAAATACGGAGCGTCACCACTTTTAATTGTCTATTGACGCAAGGGATATTCATAAATCTTAATAACCTTTATATATTTTGAAAGAGGAAGCTTTGACCTTTCTAGTAATGCATATCTTATAATTTTAATGTAGTTTTTATAATCTACGTGAAAGTTTGCAATGAAATTTTCATTTTTAACCCGAAAAATCGCTAATTACGCAAGGGAGATTCGTCAATCTGACTAAGATATATGTATTTTGATAGAGGAAGCTTCGGCCTCTTCAGTAATGTACGTCCTGTAATTTTACTATCGTTACTGTATTTTATAATCTAGGTCAAAGTTTGCGTTGAAATTTTCCTTTTTGCCCCGAAAATTCGGTGCACCAACACATACTTTTGTCTAATTACGCAAGGCATATTGGTACATCTGAATAAGCTATACGGACTTTTTAATAGAAGAAGCTTTGACCTCTTCGGTAACGCACGACTTGTAATTTTACTATTGTTCTAACATTTTATAATCAACGTGAAAGTTTGCGGTGAAATTCTCATATTCCCACAAAATTACGTTTTCTCTGCCTTGTGAGAAAGGTGTTCGCCTGCTTGAGTTATGAAAGAAATATGTCTCCTATATGCTATGTACACACAATCTACTTGAGACGCTTCTAAAAATCGCTTTTCAATTCACCAAGAATGCTCTTCGGCGATCCCTCAACGACCGATATCAGCCTTTGTTGCTCGCAGCCAAAGAAAGCACCTTTCGATTTCCACACAGAGCTTGGACTTTTCCTTCTCCACAGTTAAAAAAAACCACCCTCTTACTGAAGAGGACAAAGCTTCCTCTATCAAAGTACGTATACCTTATTCAGATGTACCAATATGCCTTGCGTAATTAGACAAAAGTATGTGGTTGCGCTCCAAATTTTCAGCGCAGAAACGAAAATTTCACCGCAAACTTTCACGTTGATTATAAAATGTTAGAACAATAGCAAAATTACAAGTCGTGCGTTACCGAAGAGGTCAAATCTTCTTCTATTAAAAAGTCCGTATAGCTTATTCAGATGTACCAATATGCCTTGCGTAATTAGACAAAAGTATGTGTTGGTGCACCGAATTTTCGGGGCAAAAAGGAAAATTTCAACGCAAACTTTCACCTAGATTATAAAATACAGTAACGATAGTAAAATTACAGGACGTACATTACTGAAGAGGCCGAAGCTTCCTCTATCAAAATACATATATCTTAGTCAGATTGACGAATCTCCCTTGCGTAATTAGCGATTTTTCGAGTTAAAAATGAAAATTTCATTGCAAACTTTCACGTAGATTATAAAAACTATATTAAAATTATAAGATATGCATTACTAGAAAGGTCAAAGCTTCCTCTTTCAAAATATATAAAGGTTATTAAGATTTACGAGTATCCCTTGCGTCAATAGGCAATAAAATGTGGAGGCGCACCGATTTTTCAGAGCAAAAATGAAAATTTCATTGCAAATGCATGTAGCAATGTTTGCGTGTGACGTATGATTTTTTAGGTGATACTGTTTAAAAATTTCATCTTTTATGTAACTACATAAAAAATTTCATCAAAAAACATTGAAAACATCATTTTAAAATTTTTGCAACTTTTTCATGGTTTTTCAAAAAACTCCTTCGTCCGCTGAGGAGGGAATTCGTAAAAACTCCTCCGTCGTAAAGGGGTGAAATTTTATGTAAACACTAATTTTTCATGACTAAACAACCTAATCATACATAAAATCCCTTCCCTCCCTATTGCATTAACAATTTTTCTAATTGGTTTCAGCTGATGGCTATTGTCGAAGTGAGACTGTTGCTGTTGTGTTTCTCCAGAAGAGCACAGTTGCTCATCGAATATATGCCACCATAGTACATGCTAAGACCAATTGTGATGGTTACAAGGAACAGGGAATCACATATCCTTCAGGGCGTATGCAGAGAAAGTTGCTTCATGAGTTTTATAGTGAATGTAGCATTGACCCTGGCACCTTGGGCTACCTGGAAGCCCATGGCACAGGGACTAAGGTACGTATAAATCAAAGTACTGAGGAATCTCACACCAAACTGAGAAAGACTCAGTGGTTCACACACAGGGGGAGAGGCCCACCGAGTCCAGACCCCCCCCTTGGATAATTGTGATTTTTCTAAACTGTGGAAACATAAATCGTTATTTTAAATTTGGCTTCATGGTTGCTGTCAGAGTCCTCTCTGATGACACCCATGAACCCTTTGTTTTTAACATAAATACAATTAACTAACTGAAACACTCGACTTTGCTCGGGAAAGTTTTCTTTTAAGTAGCAAATGATTTTTAATTCTTTATACTTCAAAAGTATTCATAGACTATATTTAGGCTGGAATCCACTTGTACCCTTTATCTTGGTGCTAGCTATTCTTCCTCTACAGCACGCCATGGCATGGATTTTTCTTGCATTAATCTTTACGTGGCTATCTCCATTTGAAGAGGACAACAATTAAGAAATTTAGCTTTGTTGTTGCCTGGAAAATGATCATCTATACCAATAAATTTTGCGCTTAAAGAAAAACTGAAAGTGATTTAGCATATAGTACGACAAACCATGAACAGAATTAAAATATTCAGCCTTTCGTGCATAAAATAAGCCATTTCCTGTGATCGTAAGTTCATATTTAGTTATATTTATATCCGCATCAGTGAAGGGCTGCATGGCATTTGGAGGTTTCTCCACACTATTTCCCATGCATTCTTATGGAAATAGTATTTTGTTGACCCCATGGGGTATAAGAGACCCCATGGTCTGCAAACCTAGACCAAGTTCTTCCTTTGGTCCATAGGATGGCCCATGAAACTTTTTAATTCGATAGCTTGAACGGTGTAAAAACATATAAAGAACATACACTCTAAAATATTTATAAGATAATGTAATACATGACATTGATATTACTTGCATATAATTGTTGTGCTTGTCAAATATTTCGGACCCCCCTTGAGAGAATCCAGTGTGCGCTACTGGATAGACTGTATTTACTCGTATACCCCACACACCTTTTTCACAAAATATTGGTTAAAAAAGGGACTGCACGTCATACATGAAGATTTCTGAACAGGTTATATAAATTGCGAGTCTCAATAGTAAATTTACTGCAACCTGCTCATGTCTATGTTTATACTTGCAGAAAATGCCAAATGTAGGGATTAGCATGGTACATGAGGACACAGGTCACATAATTAAATACAGTACTACAGCACTAATCACCACATATATTTAATGAGATCTATTCAAAATTTTTTTTGGAAATTATGTGAATTCTTTAGGAATATTTGCAGTTTGGATTAGTATTCATTACAAAATGGTGGAATTAAATCCATCTGAGATGTTTTATAGCTCATTCATAGATACAGCATTTTCCAGCTTATAAGATGCACACGTAAAAATAAGGCTATTTTCCAGTTTTTTAAAAATTTTAACCTCAGCTATTTAGATATGGGCATAAGATTCATCAGCATTAAAAAAACAACATAAAGTAGTTAATTATTGGTTGAAAAGCAACTATTAGTTTAATAATTTTGAAAATAGACTGAATTAACTCACATATAAACCATACCCTTCTCTATAATAATAATATATTTATTCATTATTAGATGGTATAACCATAATTAATGTCAAGTACCATAGGTAAAAAACCTGATGTGTCCAGCACATGACTTTCTCCATACAGAGCAACAAAAATGATAGCTATCCACATCAGCATCCTCAGGAATAATTATAGGCAATTACACTTGTGAATAATTTTTAAACATTTTCAATTGTCTTTATTTAAAAAGAAAAACAATAATTAAAGAAAATTGTTAGCTGTTTCTATGAAAAGAAATTGTCATTGTGCAATTAAAATTACCCTTGGCAGCATAAGCAATGATATAAACAATTAGAAAATTTTAACATAGCAATTGAAACAATGGTATCACTTGGCGGCGTATTTAACATACATTGAGAAGAAAAATCAGTCTCTTAAATATCGGTTTAATGAAAAAATGTTTCACACAAGTCTTATGGAAAAGTACATTTTCTGCAATATTAATAAAAATAAATATTTATGTTAATTGAATTTTAAAGGAGATATTTGGAAAAAAATCTGCTGTGGTCAACACATGACTTTCTCCATATTTGGGGTATAGATATTAAAATTATTATGAATAGCATTATGAGGTAAAATTATTATTTCGTATCATAAAAAAATACAGTCGTCCTTATTGCCGTAAAATTATATTTTGAATATGTTCACAGAATTCACCTCTACATGGTGGTAGTGCTATATACTGGAAATTAAGAATAAGTTAAATATCTCCGAAATGGATGGATCTACAAAAATTTGCTTCAAACAAAACTTGGAAGAAATATTATTTTCTACAACTTTGGTCCTTACGAAGATTACCAATAACGACATTTTTAAGAAGATATTTGATGGAAACCGAAAAAACCGATTATTTATAAATAATTCCTAAACAATAACTGCTATGGAAAATTGTTTCAAATGAAAGTTGTAGGAAATTACATTCTCTATAACATTTGTATAGAATTGTATATACAATAATGATGTTTTAATGGAAAAATATTGCAAAAACCGAATCGGTTTTGAATAAACCTTGACTTCCGGTTAACCATTATTGTCCAAAAACTAATGTTCTTTGTGCTCATGTTAAAGTGTTATATATGAAGTATGGTAACAATATAGCACGTACTTTTTGAGTTAGAGCGCCCACAATCACATACATCCATCCATCCATCCACACACACACACATAAATCATTCCGAAAATAGTCTAAACATGTTCTAGGGACCTCAAAACATGTATTTCCATTGAAATCTCGAAGTCGATTTTTTTCGTGATTGCAATACTTTCCCTATAATACGTATGGAGAAAATAAAAATGAAAAACGACAAGAATAAACCTCCACTTCCGGTTGATCAGTATTGTCCAAAAACTAATCAACTCCTGTCCCTATGATGAAAATATTGTTTGAATGTTGGTACTGAAATAGCAAATACTTTTTGAGTTAGGGTGCCCACAAAATTCCTATCACATACAGACACACACAGATATCATTGCAAAAATAGTCAAAACATACTAAGGGGACCTCAAAACATGTATTTCCATTGAAATCTTGAAATCAATTTTTTTCATGAAAAAAATACTTTCCCTATACTAGGTACATATGGAGAAAGTAAAAATGGAAAAATAATAGGATCACCGCATCTTGTGAAATCACATTATATGAAGCATTAAGTTAATAGGAAATATGGGGTTAGATTCTTGTAGGGCGACCACATGTCCCGTATTTTACGGGATGTCCCATTTTTCGGCCAATTTTTCCTCAAATGTTCTGTATCCCGTGTGGAATCAATACGAGACGCACTTTGTCCCAAATTTTTTTTATCATAAGAAATATATTGACTTCTGATATGTTCAGTGGAAAATTCCATTGATAATCAATATCTATTTAAGAAAACATATACGTGGCATGAAAAAGAAGTCTTGATTTTGTTCTCACATTATGATTTTTTTCTAAATTTCGTTCCTCTATAAGTCGTTACAATGAATCTTTTTGTATGCGTACATACCTTGAAGACAATAAGATCACCTCAGACTCCACGTTAGATTTCAGAAGCCATTGAGAACATATATGCGATACACTGTTGTAACGTCATTGAAGATTCATACATTGTCGCATGAGCATTATAACATCCTGAGAGAGAGATGGAGAGCAACAAGTGAAAATGTTTTCCTGAAAAAACTACATCCTTTGACGATCCAATCGATTTCTTTCATACTTTCTCTTATTTTGAGGAAAATATTATATGACATTTGAGACAAATGTAACATTGTAGATTATCGTATCCTGAGAAATCGAATTACATTCGTTAGTCCGACAGTCGGGCGCTAACATCTTCTGAGGTACCAGAACCGTAAGTTTAAAAAAGTCCCGTAAAATTTTTAACAGTCCCGTTTTTTTAAGGATTTGTCCCATAAAATCGTCAAACATATGTGGTCACCCTAGGTTCTTGGATATCATATGTAAGATAGACGTCGTATTCGGTGGAAGAAACAACACCTCTATGTTTTCGTCAGCATGCTGCAGCATAGCTGGGTGCCCATCGGCATTATCAAGTAGCAATAGAACCTTATAAGTTTTGATTTTCGAGGTATTCTCTCACCTGCGGTATAAAACCAATTTTGAACCAGTCAGTAAACCTTCGGTTTGATTTCCAGTAGACAGGTAGGTATGCCTCATTTTTGCCCTTCAAAGCACGTGGGTTTTCAGCGTGGTAAACAAGCATCAGTTTACACTTGAAATCACCGTATGCATTTGAACACAACAATGGCATAAGACAATCCTTAGAAGCCTTGAATCCTGGTGCTGTTCACTCCTCCTTCGAAATGTACGTTCTCTCTGGCATTCGCTTCCAAAATAGGACGGTTTCGTCTGCGTTAAAAATTTGTTGCAGCTTAATACCTTTTTTCTTCGATTAACCTAATAAATTCTGGAATGAAATTTTTGGCCACCTGGTGATCAGCAGAGGCCGATTCGCCCACTAATTTTACGTTGTGGTAGTTGAAGCGTTTTGTGAACTTCTCAAACCAACCTGCACTTGCATTAAAGGGAACGTTAATGGATGATTCAGCATTTTGTTCGCTTACTGTTTTATAAAGACGCAATGCTTTATCATGTATGATCGAGCCACTCAGTGGTGCCCTCTTCTGGTTTTGGTCTTCAATCCACATGCATAGTAATTTTTCCATTGTGTTTAAGTGCACACTTCGTTTTTACATTCTTTCAATTTTTCACCTGCAGAAGTTGCTGCACTTACACTGGCTCTTAATTTTTCTTCATTTTGTCGTATGGTAAGAACAGTCGACTCATTCACCCCATGATCCCACCCTAGCACTGTGCTTCCGTCCTGATTAACGTTTATCTAAAATTTCAATTTTTTGGCCTAAGGTAATTGCTGTGCGCTGAACTTTTTTCTTCTCGTTTGAAAAATCACTATTTTTTTTGTTTACGTTCCATTTTCAATAAGAAAGATAAATATTAAGGATAAGAATAATATTTTAAATCACAGGAGGCAAGGTTAAGACAACCACTTACGATAAGACACACAGAGAACCTGCTGATCAAACGAACAATACGAACACTAGGTTACTACTGGGTTACTGCCCGAAATTCTTTCAGCTTGGAAATTATCGAGTGCCATGCGATAGATCGAGACTGTAACACGACATTGGTAGACAAAAGGACAGGAGAAGAAGTAACATTGTTGCAACTTCAAGTGAAACAGTGTAACAAATTCAGCCATAATGTATTGAGAAGCATGCATACGAATCTCTCGACGTAACATTTTTGTAAAATGATTACATGAATCACTTTGTCAGTGTTTTTTCTTTAAAATGTTTTAATTTGAAGTTTTTATCATTTGTAGGTTATGGGAAATTTGAAGAATGATTTTAGCTTTGACTTTTCAAACCGCGTCTTAGCGAGGAGAACCACTGCGTCTTGTGAGGGTTGGTAGTGAAATGTAAACCGCGTCTTAGCAAAATCGCTTCTTGTGAATTCGCACTACGTGAGGTTTTATTGTACTTGTTACTGTAAATAGAACCCTTTTTAAAAAGCTTAAGAGCAATAGAACAAGAATGTTTTTTTTATATCTTTACTTCTGTGTGAACCTCTTCTATGGCTAGCCCAGAGGAAGCTTTTGTGTTAAAAGGAGCCCACTGCTGTTCATCAACACAGTCACTTTGTCTCAGTCATTTACTCTATGTTGCAATGCCATTTTGGCTGTAGATAATTGTTCCTTTAATTGTGATTTGTCAAATCTTAAATAGGTATTACTTACATAAAGAGCAGAAGATTAAGGATCACTTTTGTGAAAATATTTTATCTGGCCCTACTTTATAACATTTTTCTTATGGGAAAATGTGCTTCAACTTACAACACAATTTTCAAGAACCAATTGTATCATAAGTGCGAGTACCACCTGTATTGCTGATCAGTTAGAAATAATTCATCAAAACACATTATTATAAATAATAACAATAAAATTTCTATAGAAGGAACGAAAATGTTTGAAGTTGTATGCATTGTATAGAAAACCCATCTCTCTGCCAAAAAGTGTAGCAAGAATTTTAAGTTTGTAGATCTAAATTCTAAGCGAAGTATCTTATCAGCATTAAACATTTGTTGTATGTATTACACAGCATTATTTTAGGACACATTTTTGCAACAAAATGATGCAATACATACACTGGGAAATATATCTCGTACAGTATGTACTGAGATATCAGCATAACACTTGCAAACTAAAAAAATTAATAATATTTTTTTCACAAACCTCATTCAGAAGAATAAAATGCTATTGATGAAATTTAATGTTTTTGACAATAAATAATTCTTTAGGTAGGTGATCCAGAAGAGTTGAATGCTATTGATGAAGTGTTTTGCCAAACTCGAGACCTTACTTCACTTGGTCCACTTCTTGTTGGTTCTGTGAAATCTAACCTTGGTCACTCAGAGGCTGCTTCTGCCCTCTGCTCTGTTGCAAAGGTATTATTGGCCATGGAGACAGGCTTTATTCCTCCCAATCTGCACTTCAAAGAGCCTAGAAGGGGAATACCGGCATTAGCTGAAAACCGAGTAAAGGTAAATTATAAAAACATCTTATTAAAATATACAATTCCAGTAAAGGAAAGACAGTTATGAATTTCTGATACATTTTCATCTTTGGACAATTATAGGTGGTGACAGAGAAAGCTGAATGGAGGGGAGGTCTTGCAGGTGTTAACTCTTTTGGCTTTGGTGGTGCTAATGCACATGTGCTCTTTCGTTGGAATGAGAAATCAAAATTGCCCCCTCTGAATGGTACAGATGGAGACACCGTTCCACGCCTAGTTATTGCATCTGGACGGACAGAAGATGCAGTAGATCAAATTCTCTCTGAAGTAAGATTTACTAAGTTTAGAATAGATCATTTACATTGCAGATATATTTTTACTTCCAGTAAAGTTATGGTATTGAGATCTATAGAAGACAGTTAAAGGGAGCTTTCAGAATTATCCTGCTTGGTCATTGGTCAAAAACTTATATTTACTATACATACCTTATAAAATCAGAGAAAAATAATACGGTGGAAATGGGTTAACACAGCCGAGGGGGACCAGTAGAAATGTGTTGTGTTAACCAAATTTCGTGTTAAAATATTTAATGCTAAAATTTTCATTTTAAAATATGGAAGGAAGCACATATGCTAATCCATGATACATGTAATGATGAATCAATTTACTCAATGATTAATGCTGCTACTTTATTTCAGTAAATTGATTTATTTAGCATATAATACTCTATGATAATATTAGTCTCTAATGCTTAGAAAAAATAGTGTATTTGAAAATGAGCAACATGATTCATATAATAATATAAGTTTAAACCAGGGGTTGCCAAACTTACTTACCTTCAGAGCTGCTTGCCAAAATCTTCAGAAGTTCGAGAGCTGCATGACGCACATTCTGTGCTCATAAATTTACAAACTGTATACGAGGGCAAGTCAATAAGTATCTGCAAAGTGCTCATATTTTTTTGTTGAGATTGGTGCCACTGCTGAATGTGTGTGCAATATTAAGCACGAAGCCTCTCTGTTGTTGTAGTGGCATATTTGACCTTGGCCATGCAGTTGACTTTCAACAATAACAGTGTCAACATGGCCGCTATGCTTATCACATGCACCAAAGAAGAGTAGCATGCAATCATTCGATTTTTGTCAGCTGAAGATGTAACAGGTGCAGAAATTCATCGAAGACTATCAGCGAAGTATGGCAGCAGCGCTTTTCCACAGTGAAGCCGTGTACTAGTGGACAGACATGTTCGAAAATGGCCGAGCAAGTGTCACAGGCGAACAACGATCAGAGCGCCCATTCACATCGACGACTGATGACAACATTGAAGAAGTCTGCACAATGATTCTTGCCAACAGAAAGGTAACTATCGATGAAGTGGCAAACCACCTACAGATTAGTCACCGTTCGACCTATGAATTTATCCAAAACAGACTTCTCATCCATACATTTTGTGCAGGATTGGTTTCCAAACAACTCACTGAACAGCACAGTCATATCCGTTTGGACATTTGTAACCAACTTTTGTACCAGTATCAAGAGGATGGTGATGCCTTCCTGAATCACATTCTCACTGGTGATGAAATGTGGGTCCACCACTATGAGCCAGAGAACAAACATCGGAGTATGGAGAATAACACCCTATGTCCCCCGTCAGAAAGAAGTTCAAATTTCAGCTGACTTCAAAAAGTGATGCTCACACTTTTCTGAGATTAACAAGGACCAATCTTTAAACATTACCAGGAAAGAGGTATGATGATAAACAGTGTACGCTACAATGAGATGCTGCGTGATGAGCAGAAACCAGCGATTTGGAGTAAATGTCGAGGAAAACTGCTCCAAGGTGTTGTGTTGTTGCATAACAATGTCCGCCCCATAATGCTGTCCACAAAGTTGAAACACTCCAGCAGCTATGATTTGAGGTCCTAGAACATCCACCATACAGCCCTGACCTTACCCCGTCAGACTATCATCTGTTTGGACTCCTCAAAGTTGCTTTAAGAGGCTGTCGTTTTGCAAATGACAATGAGCTGAAGGAGGGGTGGATATGTAGCTTGCTGCTCAGCCGAAAACATTTTTTTCTGAAGGCATATGAAACCTTGTGCTACGTTGAACCAAGTTTGTTGAAAAGCAGAGTGACTATGTTGAAAAATGATGCAATTGTGAATTCTGTATTGTTGTTATGTGAATTTAAATAAATACATTGCGGATATTTTTGACTCACCCTCGTATAACCTGTATCTGAAGCAATTCAGATATATTGCATGTCTCTTAGGCATTCCCAAAATGTCTCAAACCTCACTACTTCACTGTATTCTGTGGTGAAAAATGTTTATTGGAGATTTAAAAGACCTGCATATGACTTGCGATCTGTTTTTTGGACACACCTGGTCTAAACTATTTGTTAACACTATTGTACTTTTCTTCTGTACTGGTTTAAAAATAATATTTTGTGCTGCAAACTTCCCAAGCCCATTCACAACTGTATACATTTTTTCTCCATCTGGTTGAAAATCCAATAAATGGTATATTCATGTTATAAAAATGAATTAAATAGAATTTAATTTTTGGGTCAGAAAATAATTTTCTTGTTAAACAGTATTTTGTGTTAAGTGTTTTGCATTATTAGTTATACACTAAAAATTATAGTCGCCGGAACAGACCGAGCATGCATGTTGTGTTAACCGATTTCATGTTAAGTGATTTCCTCTGAACTTATTTTATTCAAGATTCTCTTAGCTTTACAAAGAATAGATTGTAATACTGAATGATGAATATATTATTTTATATTAACATCATCTTTGTTAATGGCAATTTGTTCAAAATGAACCCATAAATCTCAATAGTGTTGCAAAATAATTCAATTATTAATGGAAAAATTTTCCAGAAAAATAAACTAAGCAATGAAAATGAAAAAAATCAACACTCACCTGCCAAGGTTTGTAAACTTAAATTGCAATAGTTTTATCATTGAGAAGTAAACTTGCTAACTGAAAGCAAAAATAAATTCTTAGGAATACAAAGGCATATTTTCTGACTGAATTTGCATGATTTAACTGAAGTAAGGATATAGGTAATTAGGTTACCATTGTTCTCATTTAGAGAACTAGTTGTTGCACCACTCTTTTCTACTAACTGAGAACAGAGTTTGTTATGCAGAGGTTTTCGTTATAGGGAGGTTTGTAAGATAGAGGTTTTACTGTATTTATATTTTTTACAAAGAAATAACTTATTTTTCCATTCTATTATTATTACAATGTTGCTGTAAGCAGATTGAAAATCAATTTATGAAAAGAGTTTAAAAGAGGTAGGTCACTGCTTTATGTATTATCGATCTAAAATGTGCAGTTAATCATGATGATGTTTATGACAAATCTTTTCCATTTATACATACGTGATGGCAAAAATCTATGGCAGCCAATGATATCTATCACCAACTCACCAATAGAGCCTAAATCATCGACTATCTAAACAGGTTTAATGATAGTGAAATATCTCAGAAAACATGAAATTTATTGCTAATTAACTGCGGTTTAAGATTCTCATCTACCCTAGGTAGTTTTCCTATAATCCCACTATGGGAGAATTCAGAAAATATGCCAGCTTGATGGAATCCCATGCCTATCGCTTTACTTAAATGAAATATTTAGATGAAATATTTTTACATCAGAAATATATTTCAGGTGGAGTCAATGGGAGCAGTTGATCCAGAATTTGTAGCACTTCTTCATGAAATACATGCCTCTAATATTCCTGGTCACATTTATCGAGGCTATACTCTTCTTCAACCAGTGCCTGTTTCTTCGAGTGATAAAATAAAAAGAAATATTCAGGTACTTATTAAAATAAATTGTTATAAATTATACTTATTTTTTTTTATATTTGGTAAAATGTTGTAGTCCAACAGCCCTTTATTTAATTTAATTGACTGATGGATTGTTGCCCTTATTTCTGCAGTGTCATTTTCATTTTCCCCATTGATATCTCAAAATTGTTTGTCTATTTTTCTCAAGCATAAAATCACTTTCTTCTCTTTGATCCATTTTTCACTGAAGAATCTGACCTTATGCATTTGTTTTGTTTAAATCATTTTTGCCTTGTATCCTCAAGTACAATCTTATTATAACTATTTTCTGTTTATATTAGGATTCCTTGTGTCCTTTCATCTTACAAAATTAATATCTTGTCAAAATGTAACTTATTTGTTAAAAAATTGTTATCAGTTTTATTCTATCATGATAGCCAAACATTTTTTATTTTAGTTATTTCCCTAAAATTTCTTTCCATTAAGAGGTTTTGCACATTTAATTTTTTTATGTTTGAATTTTCCTCAAATGCTTGGTTAATTCTTTATCTTAAAATGTTTTTATTTTTGATGATGCCTTGAATGCTAGATGACTCTACTTTTCAAGTATAGCATGATCTTATAAACATCCATATTTTGATACAAAATATGAATTTCTTACCTTCATTCCCATTAAAGGGAGTAGGATATGCACAACTATGTTATTTTACATTACTCCGTGTAACTCTTTGTGATTTTTAGACCTCTGAATATTATTATTACCTGATATTTTTTATTTTTCAGATGATTTTAGCAATTGGTTATCATCTCTTGTTTCAGCAAGAGTTATTTTAATATTTGTCTTGGCTATTCTTTTGCATGTGCCCAACATGCTAGAATACCTGCGACAATGACACCATAACTCACGAGAAAGTGACCACCTGATATCCTGACTATTCTTTCTTAACTGCCCAACACGCTTGGCTACTCGAGACAATTATATGTACGAGTTTCTCTGCCTCTAAGTTGCCCATGGGTAGAATATTAGGTTGGTTTATTCCTCCTCTTCTAGGTTGTGCATGGTTATGGTTTTTACATTGGTTTTATTCTCCCTCCTCCGGGTTGCAAATGGGTGGGATTTTAGGTTGGTTTATTCCTCCTCTAGGTTGCCCATGGTTGTGGTTTTAGGTTGGTAATGTAGTGTAAAACAAAAATTAAAATTATATGTGAACTATGGATTTGTTAGCACCATGTGATACATTTTCTTTTCACTTTGAGCACCACTGTCGCTGGTGCCCCACTGTGTCAGACACTTATGAAATAATTCCATTTGTTTTCTGTATTATTTCTCTATTTTTCTGATTATAGATGACCATTGCAGCACTGCTGGCTATATATATAACAAGCAGAAATATCTGGCGTTGCCCAGAGAAATTTGGTTCAAATCTGATCGGAATTCTAGATGATACATGGTATTTAAGAATTCACTCGGCTGCCATTTTCAATAAATGGTCAGAGAGAAACAAAAACCACGTATGAATTATTTCTGGGAGCCCTCTACAATCGTACCAAATTTGATTCAAATCAATAGTAGGACTTGGGAAAATACGCGTTGTTTAATTAGTACCCGCCATCCAATTACGGATAAGGAAGTAGTTGTTTCCCACCTTTCTCACTGTGTAGAAGATGTAGTTACCTGTTCTTTGAGAACAGGAAGTTTAGGCATCAGAACAGTTCGAAAAGAACTGTCCTCTTCTTTCTGACCCATCTCTAGATGGCAATGCATTAGCATACAAAGTTATTTTGCTTTTTGTACAATTAATATAAAACATTTGGGATTAAAAAGTAGCATACGACCTTCCTATTTGTGAAGAAAGTATTTGTTGAAAGTTTGATTTTTCTAGCTTTAACAGTGTGGAAATGTATAGATGCACAAACAAACAAACTTTCATAAATATATAGGAGATAGATCTTATACTTGTACTGAAAGTGACAAATATCATATTTGAACTTCCTAAGTTAATTTACTCGAGAGTTATCGTCGAATAACCAAATCGATGCCCTCCAAGCCCCCATTAAAATTTTTTTTTGAGATACACCACATCTCCTATAATATATTTTGAAGGGTGTGGTTGTTGGTTTGTTCATGGAATTTCACCTGAATGATAAAAGCTAGAATAACCAAATTTGGTATGATTCTTCCTTACATCCTAACTTAGTGAATGGTCAAGGGTATGTTTCTGTCCGTCATTTTGATTCGAATGGTGAACGATTTAATTATCGAATGTCACGTATTTTGCTACGTCCTGCAACTGAAATACAGTGATGAGTGTAGACTACTTTAAATTTGCACTTTAAAATTACTTAAAATCATGATACAAACTTGAGACTTGATAAGTCTACCAATTATAAGCTACCTTGACAACTCCTATTGTCGCCAAAATTGAGAGTTCAATGCATTTTTATTGAGACTATATAGTCCCTTCTTACATTTAAGAGAGAGAGGGAGGGAGGGGGAGGGAGTGAGTGGGAGGGAGGGAAGGGGAGGGAGCAAGGGTGGGAGAGTGAGCAAGCGGGAGGGAGGGACAGGGAGAGAGGGGAGGGAGAGGGGAGGAAGGGAAGGAGGGGGAGAAGGGAAGGAGAGGGTGGAAGGGAGGGGGAGGGAGTTTATACGTTATTTTCGATTTTTCACAGTGCAAGATTTTCTTCCTTCATTCATCTAAATAGGAAAATGTGGAGCGGTTTTCTTCATTTTTGATTTATTCAATGGTTATAACTGTGTACTATCTTATTCTTACGATGCTTACATGTCACACGGTCGAAGTTTTAGATTCATTAAATCCGTTGAAATTCAATGGGCACTCCAGCTAGTAGCCTATATTTTAAGCTGGACCAGTCTAAAGATACGCTGCAAGTTTCATAAAAATTCGATCAGCCTTTTTTGTGTGATGTGGTAACAAACAAACAAACAGGCAGACACACAGACTTTTTCCTAAAATATTTACCCAAATTGTTTTCCTAAAGTATTTCTTATTTATACTTCTTTGATGTAATCAACTGTTAGCTTGAAATCAGCGATTTCTCTTACGAGTGCCCCCCCCCCTCCCCTCCCCCCAACAATCACCACTTCCCTTGGTTTGCTTTTGCTCATCTACAAACTTGATCTTATACTTGTATTGAAAGTGACAAATATCAAATTTGAACTTCCTAAGTTAATTTACTCGAGAGTTATCGTCGAAAAACCAAATCGATGCCTCCCAAACCCCTACTTAAATTTTTTTTTAGATACACCACATAGCCTATATTTTAAGCTGGACTAGTCTAAATATATGCTGCAAGTTTCATAAAAATTCGACCAGCCGTTTCTGCGTGATGTGGTAACAAACAAACAGACAGACAGACAGAAAACAATTCTGAAACTGGTTCAAACGTCTTATTGTGATGCAAAACACACAAAAGAGTAAAACCCCGACAAAAAAAACAAATGTACAGACAGAGGTTACAAATTTATTTATATAGATTTCTCAGTTCAGTGAATAAATAACAATAATAATAGGAGCTAAGAATTAAAATTAGAAAAAAGATAACATATTGATGGAAAACTCATTCCAGTATTATCCAGGAGCACGTCGGCCTCTTTGGTTAGTTTTTTCTGGAATGGGAAGCCAGTGGGCTGGCATGGGTCAAGACCTTCTGAGACTTCCTGTATTTGCTGCAGCTATTGCATCTTGTGATGCTGTTTTGCGTCCAAGAGGACTTGACATTTACAGAATCATCTCAGATCCTGATCCTGGAATATTTGATGATATCCTTAACTCATTTGTTGGAATAGCAGCTGTACAGGTATTTATCACTTTTTCTATATGTTGACAAAAAACCTTACTGTATCATACTGAGTGCTGATTTATATTTTAATATTTACTTTTTAATGCTAAAATAATATTTAAACAATTTTTTCAGCAATATTTATTTATGTAACGTGCTGTTCCATATGTTACAGCACAACATAAGGAACTTTTACTTCAGTCTGGCCATCTTTTATGGGAACCCATAGGGTTCCATCATTGAACCCTTATTATTTATTATGTATACAGCCAGTCCTTTCAAATTCGAATTTTCAGAAAGGATTTTAACTGTCATCACAGAAAATCATATATATACAGTTTGTTTTCCTCCACTACTTCTGGGCTTATTCATGGTTTTTGGTATAACAAATGCTTCAAAATTATTTTTAATAACCAAGACACATATCTTACTTTATCATCATATCTGTTAATTAAAGAAGGTCGGAGACTACGGCGAGATAAATTAATTAAATTAAAACATAAATACTCCTTAACTATACTTTGTACGGTTAAGGAGTATTTATGTTTTAATCATATCTGTTGCAAATAAGTAGACACCATGAGGCAGAATAGAGAACATCATAATGCAACAGATACTGTAATAGGAGTTTCATGTTGTGTAATGCCAGCCACGACTTTATGGAAATGTATTGGTAGACTAGGGAGCATATACAGTATTTACTCATGTAACCCATGCACTCGTGTACCTTGTGCACCCCTATTTTTGGGCCGGTTTGGAGAGAAAAAAATTAATTTGAGCCTGAATAAATTTTTTTCACTGATTCCCACTCCCTGAAACAAGTTCCGCTCAAGTTAAGCATCTTCTCCCTCCTACGTGACACAATTTATTGGGTGATCTCTTTATGCCAATACTAGCAGAAATCTCCTCCTCAATAGTCCTCTTCTTGGGAACTTCCCTATGCGAATGGGGAGTTTTTTCGCGTAGCGTCTCATGAGTAAATATTGGAAGATTACAAGCAAACAAGTCCAAACACTTGAGATGCACCTAACTAATCGTCAGCCAGTAAACTCTCAGTAGTCATTGAATTATAGCTATCAGTTATTCGGCGTATTCTTTCTGCCTACTTTTGCAAGTTTTTTGCCTGCAGCATGGGCATAACCTAAACGTTTGCTTGGACACAAAAACACATATACCTACTTCGTAAAATTCAACGGCTTTTGCGAATACAAATGTAGATGCAAGCATATTGCAGAGAATTTACTGTCAATACTCACAATTTATATAACTTGTTCAGAAATCCTTGTGTAAGATGCACAACCCCTTTTTTCACTTGCGCTTTGGGAAAAAAGGTGCACGGGATGCACAAGTAAATATGGTAGTAATCACAGGTGCTGGTCATGCAAGTTTTGCAGTGGAAAGGGTGTCAGGTGATTGGACTTATACTGTGATTTACAGATAAGATTCATTTTCAAACTTTAATTCATCAACTGTCAATTAATTTTTCATCTGTTAGGGCAGAAATTGTTTTAAAAGTAAACATATTTCATTAAACTTAGTTTTCAATTTCTGACACATTTAAATAAATCACAGCGTAATAATAATTGATTGGATTTTACTCATTTACAAGAGCAATTACTATAATAATACATTTTTTAAATAGATAGGACTGGTAGATGCACTGGCTGCTGCTGGTATTGAGGCAGATGGCTTTGTTGGGCATTCAGTGGGAGAGTTAGGGTGCGCTTATGCAGATGGATGCCTAACAGCACAGCAGATGATCCTAGCAGCCTATTCTAGAGGTCTTGCATCAATTGAGACACCACTTATTGTGGGTTCCATGGCGGCAGTTGGTAATAATTTTTTAATATTTTTAATGCTTAATAGAACTTAATATAATGAAAATATTAGGCAATGTATTCAGAGGTAGTTATGGAATCTAAATTTTTCCATAATTAAAAAGTAGCAAAAAAGATGAAATTACACAGGATATAAGATACAAACCATAAAATACTTCTGTAATATTGAAACATTTAAAAATTGATTGTAGGTTAGTATGTACAACCGAATGGAAGTTTTCCACCTTGCTAAGTTTGCTTTCAATCCAAAATATTGCTACTTTTTAACAATTGGAAATTTTTGATATCATGATTATATTTTCATTTCATTTGAGGTAGTAATCCTGCTGTGCTTGATTAAGGAAACTATGAAAAAATGCAGTAAAAGACTAGCAAGTGACTTTTATGTGTAAGTGAAATGAAGAAATAATTAAGATCCTTTGCCCATAGGACTGTCTCAGAGGCAAGTTCGAGATTTGCTGCCTTCCGAGTTGGATGTGGCTTGCCACAATGGCACAGACAGCTGCACTGTTTCAGGACCAGCTGCACAAGTAGCAAGATTTGTTGAGAGCCTCCGTCTACGAGGCATTTTTGCACGTGAAGTAAAATGTTCAAACATTGCATATCACAGCCGCTATATTGGAAATGCTGGTCCTACGCTTCTCAAATATCTTAAAGAGGTTAGTTGGCTAAGAAATTAATTGATTTTCATTGAAAGTAGAAAAAATTCCCTAAGGCAGGGTTTCCCATAAAGGGTCTGCAGATGCTTGCATGGGGTTCACAGCACTTGTAGAAAATATATTTTATATTAATTTAGAGAAATAATAATTAGTTAATTAGTTACAATTTAAAAGTAATTTATTGCCTTGGAAACATTAATCATTTGTCAGGTCATTCAAAGCAAATAACGTGTGCTTCCACTACTCAATATGTTGTCAAATGTCAAATCCATGTGTTCCAGGGGTTCGTGGGATTTCCAATAGGGTTTCACAAACTGGAAAATATTGAAAACCCCTGCTCTAATGGTTAAACTAATGCCATTTCATAGGCAATTTTAAAGCTCGAATCTTATTTGGAAATATTAGTAGCTGCAGTGTGATAAATTCTATTTTTTAAATTTATAAATATTAAAGAAACAGGAGTGAAAATACAAACATTACTCTTGTGTTCTCACTCTTAGTAATGACCACCAACGTTGGATGCACTCAGATATATATATCTGTATTCTGTTTACTATCACACCACCACTTCTCAGGCTACCACACAGTCTACTGCTGGTATCTGGTTACCCTCGCTTGCCACTCAGCGCTGCTATAGAATACCTGACGATTGACTAGCTAAACTTGTAATCCATATAAACAACAACATGCACTTCTCATACATAACAATTCCCTCCCCTTTCTAATATGTCTCCTCAAACATAGTCCCTATAATATGTTTTCTACCCTCTTTCACTGCTCTTGAACTAAAAACTGAGGTGCTCTATGACATGCACTGAAAATGCAGTTTAGAATTTGTGATATTGCTATATGATTGGAACCATATTTTTGCATTTGTTGCATTAAATTCAGCTTGCATCTGTGATATGTAGACAAGAATATGGAATCCTATTCAACAAAACCATTTCCCATATTTATAAATCAAACAATAGATTTATTTTGGATAGAAAAAAATGCTTTTTATTTTAACCTCTTAATTTTAAGGCAAGTTATAAATAAATAACAGCAGTGATTAAACTGTGGCTCTCAATACATATGCAGCTCTTTTACATTTCTATTTAATGTTATGTCAATTCATTTCACCAAAGAACACAATAATGCAGTGTAAATTGAGACGTTTAGGAGATGCCTGAGAGACACTCATTCTCTTTGTATTGCTTTAAGTATAGGTTTACTGTTCACAAATTTATGAACACAGAATGTATGACTTGCAGCTCTCGAACTTCTGAAGCATACTGTTCCTGTTATATAGGGTGTAATCCCAATCAGTCTGAAAAACACCAAATAAGCTGAGTCTGAAAAAGGCATCGCAATTCCATCCTTTAAAAGTTAATGTCATCTTGTAACAAATAATTATTATTTCTATTTGGCACACTTCCTTTTTTTTTTTAGGTTATTCCTGAGCCTAAAACACGTTCAGCACGTTGGATTTCGTCATCGGTCCCAGAATCATCATGGGGAAAATTAGAAGCCAAATACTCATCTGCAGAGTATCATACAAACAACCTCTTATGTCCTGTACTATTTGAGGAGGCAACCACAAGGCATATCCCTCCTGATGCAATTACAGTTGAAGTGGCACCCCATGCACTTTTGCAACCAGTGCTGCGCCGATCCTTAGCATCTACTTGTGCTCATGTTCCCCTTACCACCCGTGGGTCCACAAACAACTTAGAGATCTTTCTTGGAGCAATAGGAAAGTGAGTTATATTATTCTAGCACCAATTTCTTTGCAGCTTTACTTTCAAGCAAGCCTTTTAAAAAATCAGTGGCATAAACTTATGTATGTAAACATACTGTATTTACTTGTGTACCCCAAGTGCACCTTTTTTCCCAAAATGCTAGTCAAAAAATGGACATAAATGAAGATTTCTGAACGGGTTATATAAATTATGAGTTTCAATAGTAAATTTACTGCAACATGCTTACATCAACATTTATACTCGCAGAAGACAAAGAATACTCATATCTAAATGACCAAACAAATGTTTAGGGTTTAAATGCACAGTTTAACCTGCCATTGGTGCATCTTCAAGATAATGATAGACATTTTGACAGTTGAGATGATGTTATATTTTTATAATATTAAAACTGTTACTTTTAAATGATTTTTAACCTTATGTGTGTTATATGCGGGCAGGGCAGTAGTGACCACTTTTGGCGCCCTGGGCAGAGGATTTTTTGTCGCCCCAAGATAATCTAATGAAATGATGTGCCTATTTTAAGAGGAGTATTTAACTAAAATAAACAATTGGTTCTTCACAGATTTATTTTTTGGGCTTTATTTGCAGCAAAAATATTGATTATGTCATTGTAATCTATATTTTTAGCAGTGTCATATTCAATAGATAAGATGGCTAGACCAGAAAGTCTCTCTTGATTCATTGATGACCGTAGGTCATTTTTATCAATTTCAGTTTGCTAAAAGAATGCTCTCTACATGAAATTGATTGATGTGGCGAATGTCAAGAAATTCTCAGCAAAATTTCCACATTGAGAACGGGACTTAAAACACAATATTCATGAAGAAATTTCAATATTTCTTTCTGTGTAATTTTTACACCTTTTATCGAAGGCAGGTGGTGTTTCAAACTGGCAACATCTTCGATTCGCGTTCATCCACATTGATTTTATATATACAGGGTTATTCATAAATACCTGAACACTTTAGAAAATTTATTACAGGAAAATCAACAATACAATTGCAACATGCAGCACACTGTTTGTTGTAGGATTTCAAAAAGTTTTTATCTTTGCCTACAGAATCTCAATGTGAGCCCCATGGGTTGTCCTGCACACGTCAATTCTGTAATCCAGTTCCTCCCATACCATCACTAGATTGTCCACAGAAATTTCTACGATTGCATTCCTTATTCTTATCTTTAACTCTTCCAAATCACGGGGCAAAGGTGGCACATAACAAACCCCCACAAAAGTAATCCAGCGGCATTATGTCTGGAGACCTAGAGGGCCATTTCAAGAATGTTTTGTTGTTGTCTGTGCCACGACCTATCCAGCGGCATGGCAGTGTCTCATTCAGATGACTACGCATGCCCCGATGAAAATGAGGTGGGGCTCCATCTTGCTGGAGAATGAAATCATCTTCATACTGCTCAAGTTGAGGAAACAACCAGTTAATTAACATGTCTAGGTATGACATCCCTGTGATATTGCCTCGCAGAAAAAGAACGGCCCGTAAATCCCACATCTGGAAACAGCACAAAACACGTTAACTTTGGGAGTATCTCTTTCATGTTCGATAAATTGATGTGGATTCTGTGTTCTCCAAACGCGGATGTTGTGCCGATTCACTTTTCCATCCAGTTGAAACGTGGATTCATCACTGAAGACAATTCTGGACAATAAGCTCTCTTCCTCCTCGACCCTACGCTGCAACTCGATGCAAAACTAGAACCATTTTTCCTTATCTCCAGGCTTAAGTGCTTGCAAAAGCTGCAACTTGTATGGCCGCATCATTAACCTCTTGCGTACGATCTGCCACACAGTTGACTGGGACATGCCTAACTCACGGCTAACTCACACTGTTGACTTTCTGGGACTCCGTTGGAATGACCGTTGGACATGTTCCACTGTCTCGTCTGAGGCACGGCAACCGGGAGGCTTACCTTTGCAAAGGCAACCTGTTCTTTCAAACTGTTGATACCAGGAGTAAATGCTAGTCTGAGATGGAGGATCCTTATGAAATCAAGTATGGAAGTTATGCCGAACTGCAGTTGCACATTTGGTTTGATGAAATTGCAAGACACAGTAAGCCTTCTCGGGTCCGGGAGCCATTTTGTATACTAGCAACATCAGCGCCGCCAGGTGGGTGAAACTGAAACTTCACTGCGCGTAAAACAAACTTTGACGTGTTCTGAAACAGTGTGCCGCATGTCGCAATTGTATTGTTGATTTTCCTGTAATAAATTTTCTCAAGTGTTCAGGTATTTATGAATAACCCTGTGTGTAGACACACACACACACACATATATAAATATATAAAATATATAGATGCTTCTTACACATGATATATATATATATATATATATATATATATATATATATACTAGTTAATGTGTGCTTGCATTCTGCAAGCGTTTTGTCTCATCATAATATAATGAGTAGAGTAGACAGATAATTATTAAATGCAAAAGTTTGCACCTCTGCACCGATTAATGTTTTACATTATGGAAAATAATGGAATAAAAACAACCCCTAAAATTTATAATTGTAAAACTTCTATAGGTTTTCATCATTTGATACGAATACCTCATATTTCTACAAAATTTCATCAATGTAGCACCTCTGTGTAGTTATATAAAATTAATTGTTTAAAAAGTGATGAATTTTTAACAGCCACAATAATAAACTTCATTATATTATTCAATATTATTTACCGCTGGAATGGCATTCCGTAATTTCTCAAAATATTCAGCTTCCTAGCTCTAATAAAAGTGCATAAACATTAGTAAATTTTTTAAATATTTATAAATTTTGTACGCCTCAATCAATAAACATTTTCAAATTTCTATAATCCCGTATTCGTTCCTTGGTAAGATCTACCATTAGAAAAAATTTCAGCATTGTAGCACATTTGAAAGTAACTAAAACATGAAACGTTTGTTTATATGTTTATAATATGTGATTGCATTATGCAAGCATTTTTAAATATTAGCATTTTTACAATTCCGCATTATTCCTAATCGATTACGTCCAAAACCATATAACCGTGTCAAATGTCAAGTTTGTATCTCATTAAGAAGTGCCTTATAATGTTCACACTAGTATTGGGTAGAAATGGGGCAAAACCGCACCAAAAATGTTGAATTTTGCTATTTTTTTATTTTATCTTCGGTTGCAACAACATTTCAATAATCGTGCTAAATTTCAAGTCTCTAAGTCATATGGAGCAGCCTCACCGTTTTTCTTCTCGTGTAGAGAAATACTGGGGCAAAACAGCCCCAAAAATGGGGATTATATCAGTATTGGATTTCCTTCATTAGGCATAGTTTAACATTAAAGGCATTAAAATATAAGCCTCTGATTCCCATTAAAAGCTTACCCATATAAAAGGATTAAGCCAGTTGCCTAGGAAGCCTATTGTTAGACCCAGAAAAATTACCACTTTTTTCCGACAAAAACTATAAATTTACGCTAATTCTACTCGGATTTGATTTCTGTCTTCAAAAATAAGAAACTACAATTTATATCCTATCCAACAGTTTAAGTCTCGAGTTCGTATCCTGACGGGAAGTAATTTTAAAATGCAAATATAAAGACCTCTACACCAATTTATGTTTTCTTATGGGCAAAAAATGGGGCAAAAAGGGGCCAAAATAGCCCCTCATTTCGCCAGTTTCGGATTTTTTCCTTTGGTTGTGACCAAGAACCTATATTCCTACGAAATTTCAAGTTTCTAGCACATCTGGAAGTGCCTCATAATTTTGTATCCTCCTATATATCATTCTATATCGACTCTTCTTACAGAGGATATATATAGGAGGATACTAATGTCTGGCCCAAACTACAATAGATGGAGAGCTGCAATTTTCAGTAATTGTAGATGGCATGGAGAAACCGCCAGAAAAATTGAGATCTCATACCTAGGTGTCATGGGTTCGACTCCAGAAATTCCTAAATTTCCATTTTTTCCCATAAGAAAAGCATTGCGGCATATTTGAAAATTAATTTATGGCACTTTCCGATAAGGTAGAGAATTCAAACTTGGAGGGTTGTTAGATACCCAGGAGATCTATAGGAAGCCGTTATCACTTTAACCGCAAGTATCCTGGGTTCGACTCCGGATGACCCGGTATATCTCCCATAAGAAAGCATGGAAAAAATGAATTCCTTCATATAGACGAAACAAAGAGGAATAAATAAATGATATTTTCAGAGTTTGTAGATGTCATGAGTATACCTCCATAGTATTTGAGAACTCCTGCGTAGGTGTCACCGGTTCGATTCCAGGTAGCATCAAATTTGAGATTATTTCCTAAAAGGAAAGCATTGAAATAGGTGCAGGGCTCTTTTGCATTTAGAATTTTTTGTCGGCTTTTAGTCTTTTTTATTAAATGAGAGAAAATGCTTGCAGAATGCAAGCACACATTCACTTGTCATTCTATATCGACTCTTCTTACAGAGGATATACGATATAGGATATATATAGGAGGATACTATATAATGTCTGGCCCAAACTACAATAGCTGGAGAGCTGGAATTTAATACATAGGTGAATCGAGAAAAATAATCGGAGGAATAATTGGAAAATTGCGACAATGTTTATTGTCTTGGCCGGTAAAAATTATAAACAATTTTACTAACATTTCATGGTTTAGGTATTTCTAAATGCGCTATCAAGCTGAAATTTTTTCTACCTGTAGAATTCGCCAAATAATGAAAACGGGAATATAGAAATTTGAAAATTTTTATTCGTTCGGCCGTAATAAATTCTCAAATGTTTAACAAATTGACTAATGTTTATGTACATTCTGTAGATCCAGGAAGCTGAAAATTATAACAGGGTTAGGAAATAATGTCCCGGTGGTAAATACATTGAAAATTTTAGAAATATTTATTGCTGTGGATGATAAAAATTAAAAAAGTTTAAACAATGAAATTCATATAAATGCACTCTTAGAGGTGCTGCATGGATGAAATTTCGCATAAATGTGAGGTATTCGTAACAAATGATAAAAACCTATAAATGTATTATAATTATAAATTTTAGGGGTTGTTTTTACCCCAATATTTTCGAAAAGAAAAACACGTAATTCGGAGCCGAGATGCGAACTTATGCATGGAAAGGAATTTTTAGGCTTTTATTTTTACTTTCAGGTGAGAGAAAATGCTTGCAGAATGCAAGCACACGTTCACTAGTATATATCTATAATATATAGATGCTTCTTACACATGATATATTATATATATATGAGGATACAAAATTATGAGGCACTTCCAGATGTGCCAGAAACTTGAAATTTGGTAGGTTTATAGGTTTTTAGTCACAACCAAAGGAAAAAATCCGAAACTGGCAAAATTCCTATTTTGAGGGGCTATTTTGGCCCCTGTTTGCCCCATTTTTTGCCCATAAGAAAGCATGTAAATTGGTGCAGAGGTTTTTATATTTACATTTTAAAATTACTTCCCGTCAAGATACGAACTCGAGACTTAAACTGTCGGATAGGATATAATTTGTAGTCTCTTATTTTTGAAGACGGAATGCAAATCCGAGTAGAATTAGCGTAATTTTATAGTTTTTATCGCAAAAAATTGCTGATTTTTCTGGGTCTTACAATAGGTTTCCTTGGTAACAAGCTCTATCCTTTCATATGGGTAAGCTTTTAATGGGAATCAGAGGCTTATATTTTAATGCTGTTAATGTTAAACTACACCTAATGAAGGAAATCCGATATTGATATAATCCTCATTTTTGGGGCTGTTTTGCCCCATTATTGCCCAATTCGAGAACAAAAAAGACGATGCAACTGCATAGCACCCAGAGACTTGAAATTTGGCACGGTTATAGAAATTTCACTGCAACCTAAGATAAAATTATTAAATTACAAAAACTCTCATTTTTAAGGGGCGGTTTTGCTCCTTTTCGGCCCCATGCGAGAAGAAAAAATGCGAGGCAGCTGCATAGGACCTGGAGACTTGAAATTTGGCACGATTATAGAATTTTCATGGCAAACTAAGATAAAATTGTAAAATTGCAAAAATTCCAATTTTTAATGGGTGGCTGATCCCTTTTCGGCCCCATACGATTGTGATAATTATAAGGCACTTCTTAATGAGATACAAACTTGAAATTTGGCAGAATTATGGGTTTTTAGTTACAACAGATGGAAAAAATCTTAGAATGTAAAGATTCATAATGTTAGGGGCTGTTTTGTTCCATTATTGCCCTATACGAGGATTAAAATTATAAGGCATTTCTAAATAAGCTACAAACTCCAAATTTGACACGGTTATATGATTATGTACAACATCGATTGGGAATAATTTGAATTTGTAAAAATGCTAAAATTTGAAAATGCTTGCAGAATGCAAGCACATAACTAGTCTATAATATATAGATGCTTCTTACACATGATATATCATATATATAGGAGGATACAAAATTATGAGGCACTTCCAGATGTGCCAGAAGCTTGAAATTTGGTAGGATTATAGGTTTTTGGTCACAACCAAAGGAAAAAATCCGAAACTGTCGAAATTACTATTTTGAGGGGCTATTTTGGCCCCTTTTTGCCCCATTTTTTGCCCATAAGAAAACATGTAAATTGGTGCAGAGGTTTTTATATTTGCATTTTAAAATTACTTCCCCTCAAGATACAAACTCGAGACTTAAACTGTCGGATAGGATATAAATTGTAGTTTCTTATTTTTGAAGACGGAATGCAAATCCGAGTAGAATTAGCGTAATTTTATAGTTTTTATCGCAAAAAATTGCTAATTTTTCTGGGTCTAACAATAGGTTTCCTTGGTAACAAGCTCTATCCTTTCATATGGGTAAGCTTTTAATGGGAATCAGAGGCTTTATATTTTAATGCCTTTATTGCTAAACTATGCTTAATGAAGGAAATCCTGTATTGCAATAATCCTCATTTTTTGAGCTCTTTTGCCCCAGTATTGCTCCATACGAGAACAAAAATGAAGAGGCAGCTCCATATGAACTATAGACTTGAAATATGTCACCATTATAGAAAGTTCATTCTAACCGAAGATAAAATAAAAAAATAGCAGAAATTCAAATTTTTAGGTGCGGTTTTGCCCCATTTCTACCCAATACGAATGTGAACATTATGAGGCACTTCGTAATGAGATACAAACTTGAAATTTGTCAGAATTATGGGTTTTTAGTTACCACAGAAGGAATAAATCCGATATTGTAAAAATTCGTAACATTATGGCTGTTTTGCCCCATTATTGCCCCATACGAGGAATAAAATTATAAGGCACTTCTAAATGATCTACAAACTTGAAATTTGACACGCTTACATGATTTTTTTAAAAGTAGACAGGGAATAATTCGAAATTGTAAAAATCCTACAATTTAAAAATGCTTCTTCATTATATATTGATGGACCTTACTTAGAATATAGAGGGCATACAAATTTCCAGTGCAAACTACAATAGTTTGAGCTGAAATTTAATACATAATTGAATCAAAAAAAATAATCAAAGGAAAAATTGCAACAATATGTATTTTCTTAGCCGTTAAAAATTATAAACTATTTACTAACTTTTCACGGTTTAGGTATTTCTAAATGAGCTATGAAGCTGAAATTTTTTCCATTGGTAGAATTTGTCATATAATGAAAATGGAATTATAGAAATTTGTAAATTTTTATTCGTTCGACCGTAATAATCTCTTAAATGTTAAATAAACTGAATAAAGTTTATGTACATTCTGAAGGGCAAAGAAAGCTGAAAATTTTAAGAAAGTTAGGGAATAATGTTCCGGTGACAATTAACATTGAAACTTTTGTTAAAGTTTTGTATTGTGGCCGTTAAAAATTTGAGGTATTCGTAACAAATGTTAAAAACCTATGAATATTTTATAATTATTAATTAAGGGTTGTTTTTACCCCAAAAATTTTCAATAAGGAAAACACGTAAAGCGGTGAAGAGGTTCAAACTTTTGCGTCAAAAAATTATTTTTCCGATACTAATGCTTGCACAATGCAAGCACACATTAACTAGTATATGATATATATATCATGTGTAAGAAGCATCTATATATTATAGTTATATAGGAGGATACAAAATTATGAGGCACTTCCAGATGTGCAAGAAACTTGAAATTTGGTAGGAATATAGGTTTTCCGTCACAACCAAAGGGAAAAATCCGAAACTATCGAAATTCCTATTTTGAGGGGCTATTTTGGCCCCTTTTGCCCCATTTTTTGCCCATAAGAAAACATGTATGTAGTGCATAAAGTTCCAATTTTTAGATTATTTCTGACGCGATTTCATCTCCCTTTTAGTTTCTCATATACGAAGTATATTGAGAAAGTATTGTAATCGCAAAATAATTCGATCTTGAGATTTTGATGGAAAAAAGTTGTTTTCGCAATGCCGTCTGTCTGTGTGTTTGTCTCTTTCTGTCTGTTTGCGGATCTAGAGCCTAAATGGTATAGTGAAAATGAATGAAATCTCAAACTTAAGCATTTTATCATACAGAATAGAAGTCATGAAGAAATGACTGAAATTGCTCAATAATTAAGGGCAGTTTATTCTAGGCAATTTTAACAACAATTTGATTTTCTCAAAAACGGTTCCAACTATTTTGATCACATTTCGTATAGATATTTGAGTTTACAATAATACTACATAGTTCATATTTCTCAAAAAATGAATATAAGGCTAGCTTATTCAAGGCAACAATTTGATTTTATCAAAAACGGCTAATAAGATTTTCATCAAATTCTGTACAGATACTTGTGTTGGTGTCTGCAATAATACTACATAGTTCATATTTCTCAAAAAATTAATATAAGGCTAGTTTATTCTTGGGCAACTCTAATAACAATTGGATTGTCTAAAAAACAGCTCATATGATTTTCATCAAACTTCGTATAGTTATTTAAGTTGATGTTTATAATGATTCTACATAGTTCATATTTTTCAATAGATAACTAAACAACGCATTAATATATGAGAAAGTTTGTACAATGTATATTGTACTGATTTTTTCGATTTGAAATCAATAAAATCAATAAAGTAAAATAAACTATCGATATAGGATGCACACATTTTTGGGGACGAGGATAAATAAAAGAAATTACATTCAGAGAGTAAAGAATAGAAGTAGCCAATTAATTTTGCACACATTAACCTATGACTTGGTACAGTCATGGTCCTTCAGCTGAACCTCAGGTTGGCCATTGCGAAGAGATCGGAACTGTAACCACATTTTGTCAAGTGATAATATGACTTCCATTTGGTGTCCCCTTATGAAGCTGTGCCCTGGGCACCTGCCCCGGTTGCCCCACCCTCACTATGGCTCTGTATGTGGGTATATACTGTACTTAACTGTGCTGGTTCCAAGTAAACATTTAGAATAATTTTTTTAAAGTCAAAGATTAAACTTATTAAAATCAGGCAAATAAAAGATGCTATATGGATAAATTTCCACTGGTCAGATGCCCAAAATTTGTACATAAATTATCAATAAAAAATGAATGGCATAAAAATTTAATTTCAATGTGATTTGAACTATAGTAAGGGCAAATACAAATACTAATTTGAAAACATATACTTTGCCATATGAAAGTTTTATCTAAATTCTCAAAGAATATTTCCTATGAAATTGATGATTAAGATTTATCGTTTCCTTTTCACAGGCTGTATGAACTGGGTGCCCAGCCAAATCCAGCTGGACTTTATCCCCTAGTTGAGTTTCCTGTTGGTCGAGGTACACCAATGGTTTCTCCTTTAGTAAGGTGGGAGCACTCTGATGAGTGGTTTGTCAATGCTTACAAGATGGAGGTAAATATTATGAAAAGAATAAAAATTTGTTGAGCAAATATGTGCTTAAATTGCTGTTATTGAGACTCATACAGTTCATACTTTGAAGGAAAAAATCACCTCTGGAGAGAGATCTGTGGCTGTGAAATTGACTGAAGAAGAGGACGAATTCTATGCAGGTCATGTAATTGATGGAAGGAATCTCTTTCCTGCAACAGGATATTTGGTAAGTTATTATTTGGAATGTGAAAACTAAGTATGTTTTAAAGTGCAAACTAAAATATATCAGAATTACTCTTTTATAGATACAAGTTGTCAATGCTTGCTCACCCCATATTAGCAATAAAAATAATCATCATTAAGATAACAGGCTATGCGTTACACTGAAATTTATCTGTACCTTTTAGAAGGTATTCGGATAAAGATATCATGAAATATGCATGATGTAATTATATTTTTCCGTCATTAGTAAAAGAAGTTTGTGGCATTACTGTTTCAACAATTTAGTTAAAGCATATTTCAAATCTTGTTCATTGCATTTAATGATTGGAAACAGCTAAAAATTTCTCAGAAAAACTTCAAATAAATGATATTAAAAGTCTTTTTATATTTTTCTAACATTTAGTGAGTTGGGTTTATGATGTCATCATAAATTTGCCATAGTTTAAAATCAATCACATTATAATATAATCCCCTGATTCCTCATAAAATCAATGCTGTTGCAATAAAGAGAACTTGAAATGCGTTCGTGCTGCCTGTCACTGTTCATGTTTGCTGTCCTGTCCATAATGATCAGTGTTCATTGTTTGCCATGCCTGGGATGCTCATTTGCTAGTAACATTTTATCCAAATAAAATAGGAATGTTTAAAAATAACAAAACAAACAAAAGTACAGTGTCTTCGATTAACGTCGTTAATTCGTTCTTGAAATTCACAATGTTAAATGAAACAATGTTAAATGAATCAACAATTCCCATAAGAAACCATGTTGTACAATATAATCAGTTCCAAAATCTCTGGCTCAACACCCTTCGAAAAACAAAAAGACAATATACAAATGTGAAGTTAGAGTAAATAAAATATTACAGGCAGACCTTGTCTTTCGCAGGGATTGCATCCCTGAAAACACTGCGAAAGATGAAATCACGAAAGAGAAGTAATTAAGGCAATGGGAAATACAGGGTTTGGTTCCCATCCTAGCAATAACGGATCATTTGTTCTCTGTATTGGTGACCGCTGAAAAATAGAGAAAGAGATGGAAAAATAAATGTCAATGAAAGAGAACTTAAACAAGATAAAAGAACACAAAAAAAGTATCAGAAAATAAGTTCTTATTTAAGTTCCAAAAAAAAGAATGGTGGTTGCCTAACTTGCAGGATCTAATTTCCCAAATAGGTACATTAAACTCAAGTTATTCTCTTCCAAATTCTTTAATTTTGCCCAAGTCCTTCAAATTGTCCTTACCATCATAGATGGTAACCCCAAAACTGCCTATGTCTGCGGCTGTTTCACCTCGTTCATGGCGCATAACAACATTAAGTTTTTGCTACAAAGTAATTGTCTTGCAGAATTTTTTCGCTGCTGACATACTGCCATTACTACCACATCTCTTTGGGCCCATTTCAACAAAATGTTACCATGCAATTATAGCAAATTTAATAAAAATACATCAATCCAGAACATTTTTCCCACTGAAATAAGGCAATTAGCTGCAACTTGTGCAACATATGCAGAGTTATTTTTGTGTGTCATTTCAGCGCCGAGTCAGGGCGATGTTAACTCAAATCATCGACAATGTTAATTCGAATATGGGTATTAATTTTTGAATGATGTTAATGCGAATCAACATTAATCGAGGTGACATTAAACCAAGGACACACTGTATATCAAAAGAGAATTCATCATTCCTGATTAAATTTCATAAATGTTATGATATAATCAAATATTTGTTTGAAAATTTAATTATCAATGTAATTATAAGCTATTAAAAAGTAGTATTTACAAGCTTTTCAATGTTGTTATGATTTATTTTTTCATTCTCTTATACTTTAAGGCCATTGTTTGGGAAACACTGGGAATGATGAAAGGCAAACTTTTCACCGAACTTCCTGTAGTTTTTGAAAATGTACGGTTTCTAAGGGCAACAAATATACCCAAAGAAGGTATTGTAAAACCTTTCATTAATGCTTTAGATAAATCATATTAATGTTACAGTCTCTGTAATACTCATTGGTTGAAATTGTACCAATTACCTATATTTAAGCTTCATATATATGCACTGTGGTATGATATTTACTGTAAATGTAGCTTATAAATTGGTGATATGTCTTAGTTTATAAAATTAATAAATGGGTAAATTATATTTTAAAGCAAAATTGAACAAATTTCAAAGTATCTTTGATTTAAGTAACAAGTAGAAGAAGCCAAATTGATGCATTGCAGAAGACTTATAGTTGACACAAACAAATGTAAATGTTACATTTTATAAATTGATGGAATGGATAATCCAAAGATCCTTATGCAACAGGATTGATGGGAAGTGTGCAAACAGGTGAAAAAATCTGCTATGACCTGGAATCTAACCCAGATCTTCCACTTGTCGGCAGATATTCTACCACTGAACTACCGTAGCAGCATAGCTCAAACACCCTCTTTTCTCTTACTCTGATTTCACATAAGCGCATAATGGAAGCATCTTCCCTTTCCCATTTTGTCTTGTTGACTGTTTTTTCTGCTCACTTTCACTGTAAAATCTTTTCCTAACTATATTTTGGGTCCACAAGAAGATGACTTTCCAAGATACCTTATTGAATAGCTTCCTCTTTTATCTCAAGCATCAAAATCTTTATTTTCCAGAAAAAAGGGCACAATAGTGGGTTTGAAAAAAAATTATTTGAATTTTATTTAACAAGTCTTCCCAACTGTTCTTCACTTGAAAATATGACTGAAGTTTAAATGGTCCTTTTGAGGCTTTATGGGGGTATTCCATATAATCCTATCTCATAGTAATGTCATTGCAAAAGTTGGTTAATTGGACTAGTTGGATTAGAGTTTGGATAGTAAGTGAATTACTGTAGATTTTTAAAAATAAACTGCATAAAATATTTAGAAGTTTTAAAAGTAGAATAATAGTAAACATTACTTTTAAAAATTAGCTAATAGATTTTTGTTTTATTGGAATCATACAATTATATACATTTGTATTGTTTTAATTTAATGGAAACATCCAAAAAAGGAACCCTGCTGTTCAACGTAATGATCATGAAGGGCACAGGTGATTTTGAAGTTGTAGAAGGTGGTGTTGCCACAGTAACAGGGAAGATTTATGTTCCTGATAATGTTGAATCAGAATTTGCGCGTGCATGCAAAGAGTGTGAAGAGGAAGAACATAAAGATAACCAGCGCTATATGCTGCCCCTTTCTTCAGCTGATATCTACAAGGAACTAAGGCTTAGAGGATATAACTACAGTGGCTATTTCTGTGGAATAACTCATCTAGATGAATCAGGTGGGTGTTCCCTTAATCTATGAGTATTCTCGATTAACCAGTTGCAAATCATCTAAACTGCATTTATTTTTACCATTTACATAAAAATCATTTTTATATTACTTTTAATTTTGGTGTATCAATTAAAAAAAATTACCTATATTTTAACCTTTACATTCTGATTATGTACTTTTGGCACAAAAAAATATCCTTATATGGACAAGCATTTACAATCGTCCCAATTCACCGTGATCTTTAGATGCCTCCAATGCAATATACAGTGTGAACCATGAGTATGTGTCAACACTTTTACATTACTGAGACTTCATTTGTGCCAAAGAGGCAAAAAATTTTTTTTTGTGCATTTCAGAATGAATTATAACCTTTCCTTTAGCCAAGACTAAACAGACGCCCCTCCTGGAGTGGGTCATCTGAGGTGTTTATTCTCGGCTTCTCATGAGATGCCAAGTTTGCTATCCTAGAGATAGCTTCTTTGTCACCATCAATTTTCTTACTAATATTTATTACGTAAAATATATGACCATTGAAATAATGCAAATTTATTTATAATTATGATTTGCAAATTGGTGAAAAAGTACAAATATCATCATATACACAATTTTATCGATTAGGAAATACTTTTTAATTCAATGATTTATACTATATGGTATGTTTAAAATAAATTATTTTGCTAAACACTATACCTAGCGAGATGGAGGAGGAAAAAAAACTTGGCTAGCGCAGAATATGTGGGAAAAAATCAAGGATCGTAAAGGTTAAGAATGCACTGCATGACCTTCCAAATTATTTTGATATTAAAACATCTGATGTGTCCTGCACAGAATTTTCTCCGTACAGAATAATGAATATGATTGCAATAGTAATGAGAAGTTGCTCTCAATATCAGTGTCCAAAAGAATAATTATCGGCAATTGGACTTGGGAATAACTGTGAAACACTTAGAATAAATTACACCATGAAAAAAACAATACGTAAGCAAAAATATTATTTGTTGCTATGGATAACAAAATAGATGCAAGATTAAAATTAGCATTGGTGATTCTGGGGTTGCTATCAATATTTACAAGAAAATTTGTTTGCAAAATATAACACTAGATGGTATTGGGTTAATTCTGATAGCAATTAAAATTACCCTTGGTAGTGTATACATCACCATGGGTGCTCACAGTAAGGGGCACTTGCCCCAACCTTCCCTACGTTTCCCAAAAAATTTTACATATAGCATTTTAAAGTTTACACTGGCATAAGCAGAGCTGATAGATCACGGTGCCAACAGTGTGAGTGCACCGGGCCCTGCTTCTTCTAAAAATATTTGTTTTATTTGTGTTTTGAGTGCAATAAAGCTCTCATACTCCTTCTGTTGAAACTGTATTTCCGAATGTTGATTGTAAGAAATGTAAGAAAGGAATGCAGATGACTGGATGGAATTTTCCAGACATTTTTGTTGCCATTTTCGTTCTGTATAATCAATAGTAAAGGAACAAGTAATCGAAGCACTTGCTGAGAGGCTTCCCGGAAACCCATTCGCAAAATGGAAGAAGAAAAGACAGAACACGTTCAAGTAATTATTTGCTCTCCGGCATTATTCCAAGTGCCCTATGCTTGAATATGAAGTAGCAGAGATATCAATCTTTGAAACTTTATCAGGGCAGTACTGCAAGCAGGCACACAGCCAGTGGGGAGGGGGAGGGGAAGTTTTACTTCTACTGTGCGACTGCCAATAACAAATCTCTTATATATTTTGAAGGGTGTGTTTGTTGGTTTGTTCATGTAACTCCTCCTAAACGATAAAATCTAGAATAACCAAATTTGGTACGATTCTTCCTTACATCCTAACTTAGTGAATGGTCAAGGTTTTGTTTCTGTCTGTCAATTTGATTCAAAATGACGAACGATTTAATTATCGAACGTCACGTATTTTACCGCGTCCTGCAACTGAAATACAGGGATGAGTGTAGACTACTTTGAATCTGCACTTTAAAATTACTTACAACCATGTTATGAACTTGAGACTTGGATACTTCTTTGCGGGAAAGAACAAAGTTTATTTTTATTGAAGACAGATTCCGAATTCTGGTCGAATTCGCGTAGAAATGCAGTTAGAATCAATAAAATAGGTGATTTTATCAGTTTTATTACAATGCCAATTATAAGCTACCATGACAACTACCACTGCCCCCAAAAATGAGAGTTCAATGCATTTATATGGGAGGGGGAAGGAGGGAGAGGGAGAGAGGGGAGGGAGAGAGAGGGCGGGAGAGAGGGGAGGAAGGGGGAGAAGGGAAGGAGAGGATGGAAGTGAGGGGGAGGGAGTTTATACGTTATTTTCGATTTTTCACAGTGCAAGATTTTCTTCCTTCATTCATCTAAATAGGAAAATGCGGAGCGGTTTTCTTCATTTTTGCTTTATTCGACGGTTATAACTGTGTACTATCTTATTCTTACGATGCTTACATGTCACACGGTCGAAGTTTTAGATTCATTAAATCCGTTGAAATTCAACGGGCACTCCAGCTAGTAAACGAATATTTTGAATGTAAACGAAAATGAATAGTTCTGATCCAATGCAGGCAATCTACTTTTATCTATAACGAAAAAACCTACTTCGCTGAGTAATTTGGAATCTTTCGATATCTATCGCGGCAACTAACTAGCGTTTCTAATAATATTAAATGTAATAATTTATGAAGAATTTTAGAAACAAACATTTTATCTGCAGTGTGCAATACTACTTCCCTAAAATGAAAAGCAGGCCCTGCTTAAAAAATTAATTTAAAAACGTGTTTTTTGCTATACATATTTGTGTAAGTAGCCCCTGTGAGGTGAGCAACCAATGCTAATGGGTAGGCATTTTGCCTCCCCTGAAAAAATTTCTGCGGGCGCCCATGTACATTACTATCAACAATTAGAAAATTTATCAAAGCAATGGAAACAATATTATCACTTATTGAGGTAGTTAACCAATACAGACAATCTAAAACGGTAAAGCTCTGATTATCAATGTGCAGAATAACCTTGAGGTGGATTTACTGGATGTTCTAAAGAAAGTTTGAATTTTCTCATATACAAATTAAGAAGACACTGATTAAGTAAACATATGCTGATATATCAGATAAAGCAAACAAAAGTACTTTCAGAAAAAGTGACTACGGTAGGGGTCGGCAACTATTTCTGCTGGGTCCACTCTTTATCAATATTCATATTGATATCGTATATTATAAGGAATCCTGAATATAATGCAGTATCATTAAAATACAAAATAAAATTGAAATAAAAGTGAAATTCTTTTAAAAATACATGCTTTTCGTAATTATTCTCTGAAATATAATGTCATTTAAAATCTCTTGGGGTGCCACCTTTTGGCATATGTGCCATAGGTTGCCAACCCTTGCACCAAAAATTTTTTTTTCAAAAAATATAATGTAAACTGATTTACCCACCATTTTTACTAGAAATGAAGCTAAGTTTTCCCTTTTATTTTAGAGATATTCTTATAAACCAAGGACCATCTTAAATTTTCAGTGATGTTAAATTACTCTGAGGGCAAGTGAATGCTTTAGTAAAATTTTAACCTTTCTGACCCATCTTTTACATGTGCACACAGAGCAGCAATCTGTTGGTCAGACAGTATAATCTTTGTCAAAAACAAATTTTAATTTTTTTGCTAATTTATTTCACCATAATTACACTTTTTGTTTTTATTGATGACTCTTAATTGACATAAACGAATATGTACAGTATTTAACAGAAAATATGTAAGTTTTTGAAAGAAAAGGAATTTTATTAGAAAGGTATTTAAGGTACATATAAAATACACTTATGAACAGATATAGATAAGATGGTTTAATTCCAAAGAAGCCAAATAAGCAGAAAGAAGGTGCCAGGCTGACTAGATTCTTGAAGTGCACATTATTGTTTATACTGTAAAAAAAAGCTCATATGCTTTAGAAGTTATTCTGAGAGAGTATTTTTATTTTTTAATATTATTATTTATATTATTTCTTTTTATTTATATTTATTTTTTATTAATGATGGTCATTTATTGATTAATTTGTTTTATGGTTTATTATCATCCTACTGTAAAAATTATATTTTTATAGTTTTGATAATATGTTTAGACTTATGAGCCGGTAACTGAACACTCTTTTTGCCATATATGCTTGGTTTTGGTAATTAAATCCTTGCAGATAGCTGAAGCCTACTGCACTTGGTTAAATTCTGCACCTAAAATATAATTTTAATTATCTCTACATAGTATGTATTTGATTGAAATATTTTCTTGACAAAGGAAAAAGAGGGCATTTAGAGTGGGCCAACAATTGGGCCACTTTCTTGGACACCATGTTGCAGATTCAGATTCTACAGAATGACACACGGGCTCTTTATGTACCTACATCCCTTGAGAAACTGGTCATCCACCCTAAGAAACACACTGCTCTAGTAAATTCCATTGTTGGGGAAGAAAAGGGTAAGTGAAAGTAAATTTTCAAAAATTTTTAACAAGCTTCAAGAATTATTACTGTACCCAGTCATTTATATACACTAGACCAGTGATGGTGAACCTTCTATTTTCTGAAGCCAATATTACTAAAATTGTCTAATCTTTTCCGCCTCGTGTGCCACAAAAAGTCATTGATTTTTTTGCGTGTCAACTAAATAAAATTCGTGATCAATACATAAGACAGTAACCATAAAACTAACGTTTACAGTAGTTGACTAAATAACACGTATTTGTGGTGCTAAATTAGTACAATAAATGTTTTGATTGGTTTTTGTCTTTCATTGGCATGCCAACCAAAATCGTTTTGCATGCCACTTATGGCCATAGGTTCGCCATCACTGCAGTAGACTAAATGTATCAATCAGCACTATTCTATTGTGTGCTTTCTATTTTACTTTTTTAATTGTAATGAGTACCACGGTATGTTCTAAAACAGTGGTGTCCAACATTTTCAAGCTCAGGGGCTACATACCTTGCCCAAAACTCACAATGGGCTCCTCCCTAATATAACTCGGTGAAACTCATGGATCATATCTGATAGAAAACTTAATAGACAAAAAATGTATCTAAATATTAGTAATAAAGTTTATAAAAATGTTTTACATCAAAACCATTACAAATAAATTTTCAATACTAGTGTGACACTTGCGGTTGAACATTTTCTGGTCCTTTTTTTCAAATCTGGTATGTACAGCGACACTGCAAGTGTCATACAATCCTTCAAATGCCTCTCGGAAAGATGATTCCTGTGTTTGGTTTTTATGATATTCATCTATGAAAATGCCATTTCACAAAGGTATGAGGATCCAAAAAATGATTTTACTTTATATGCGCATTTTTTAATGTTTGGATATATCAAAGGGTCAACTACTTTCCAAAAGCCACCATCAACATTTTCAATAGACTTCAATTGAATATCACTATGGATATAAATTATTTCAATTTCTACATCACTTTTATTCACAAACGTAAATTGTCCGTTCAGATAAGATAAATTACATCAAATGTCAAAAATGGATTTGCCAGAAATAATAAAACTGGCTCAATTCCCTTCAGATCTTGAAAGCGTCTATTAAATTCATCTTTAAGAATCAACAGCTCTCCACATTTATAGAGCAGGAATACTGAAAACATTATATGGGTGGGAACTACTCATATACTTCCACTTACGGGCAGATTGACCGTTAATTTAAAAGGTAAAAGAATCTTTAGAATGCATGGAAGCAGTGGCGTTGTGAGGGGAGAGTAGAGAGGAGCAGTTGCCCCGGGCGCAGGGCTGAGGGGGTGCAAACCCATGGACCGAAGATTACGTTTTTGGTTATATATGTATATAACATGACGAAATCATCACGATAACCTTGTAGCCAGTGCAATGTCTTAATCAAAATGATAATAATAATTTATTTAGATTAAATAAATTGTCGAACTAACATAGGTTATAATAAATGAAGACCTCTAATTAATTTTTAGAAAAAAGTAGGCCTTATGCTAATTACTCTGCACTTTTTCATCGCTTGTTTCCAGTATTGAGTGGGTATTTCTTATAAAATTGGTCTGGTGCCCTAACTGCGTGCCTAATCTGCCCCTGTATAGAAACTCAGTTGTCTTACACTCCGCTTTGCGTGCACTGAAAGTTATATCGGCACAGTGGTATTCAACCTTTTCTTGCAGGTGTATTCCTTGAAATATTTTTAAATAACTCTGTACTCTCTGGCGTATAATAAAGTTATCAAACTCAATTTATATTGTGGTGAGTGTAAACATTTGTAGCTCGTAATTTGATGGAAATTAATTGCAAAAAGCAAATTAAAAATCTTAGACAATCAGAATTGCGTGATGCTCTTAAGCTAACTGCTTCTTTTACAAAGACGGAAGAAAATAGGAACTGAAACTTACCTTTAGAAATCTCCTTTGTGCATGAAGACGAAGTGGTCATAAAGCGACTGATCATTAGGGCCAAAATCCACAATTAATCAGCAAAGTAATTCCATTCGCGTAATTTCGTTTCTTTAATTTCTAAAAATATGATGTCAAAATAAGCAAAGAAAGAAATTATTAAGATATAGAATGGAATAAATAAGACAAAGATATAAATAATATTATATGGATAATAAATGAAAATAAATACTAACCTATTCCAGAATGATAAGTCATTCTAGTAAACACTGAACTGTTTTGAGTAGACGACTCACTGAAAAATGTTAGCACTTGGACAGAGTAAAAGAAACTGATGTATCGGAGGACCATTCATAAGCAATGCAGAGTAGCAGAGAAATGGATGTGCTGGGGAGAATGAGAAAGAAATGCAAAATATATTGGAAAAAGTGAAACAACCCCCACTACAGCGGCCTTTATGACAGCATAAGAGCAGAAGTGCAAACAAGTGGCTGACCCTCTAATTTCGCAGTCCTTACAGAAGATTATAGGGAAGACAGGCATTTAAAACACAAACCTGCTTCTTTGGATAAAAATACACGGTCTGGAACAAGGACACATTAACCAAAGTTGAGGTGGCAAGAGTCGCCCTTTAAAGGGAGTAAAACATCCAGCTCATTAGGATATCCCTGTAACCCCTCATCCTGACCACCAAGGATCTGGGCAAAAGGGCCGGAATCCCCGCCCTCTTTTGGGGATAAATGCCCGGTTTCCACACCCCTGGGTGTGCCACTGTGCTACATTTATCGTTTTTCTCATATAACAGCATTGGAGACTTTGTACATACTTGTACATACAACATGAGTAAATAATATTTTGTATTGACCAACATTTGCTCTGCAAGCACCTGAAAAAAGCTCTGCGGGCTACCAGGCGCCCGCAAGTTACCGGTTGGACATTACTGTTCTAAAATATACCCAAAAAATTGGTGCAATATATATTGCATAAACTTTCTCTTCTCGATAATATAATAATGTCAACGGTAATCAGTGGCATAACAATAGGGTGACCAAATGCTATGGTTCCCTGGGAGGCCCTCGATTTCTGTATTTGTTCGGGGAGGAGAGCTATAGATAATATTTTGCCAGTGGCTCTTCAGTACCTTGTTACACACTGACGGTTATATTGTTGTATGGACAGTTTAATGGTACAATGAAATCTTGTTACAACATACTTTGCAATAGCATATTTTTCAGATCAACATACCATTTGTAAATCCCGTCAATTTACCACATTAGCAATGCAACAATATTTGGCTTTAACCTGCTTAAATGTAACATAATTTTCAGTATTACATACAAATTTGAGGTTCTGAAAGAGGATATTTTCACTATGATGTACATATTTTATTTCTGAAAATGGCTTGCAGTGAGGCAATCAACACTCAGAATATTATAGCATCAAATTATTACAAATGTCAAATCTTGCATTCACCATGCAAGTATTTTGGGCCTACTCCTTTTTACTTTCTTCATACATAGTATGAGAGAAAGTATTGTTTTCATGAAAAAATTCGAATGCAAGATTTCAATGGAAATACGTTTTGAGGTTGCCTGAACACATTTTGACAGTTTTCTCGATGATGTCTGTGTGTCTGTCCATATGTGTGTGACAGAAATTTTCAAAAACTATTAATCAGATCAGCATGAAATTCTATATTTGTGGTTTTATATATATGTATTCTTAAGATTTGAAAAGCTTTTGATAACAATCGGTCAGCCGGAAGTAGAAGTTTAAATATAAGGTGACATGTAATTCCTTCTCTAGAATCTAATTTACTTCTTTCTCTATTCCAGAACTGCCTGTAAGGATTCGTACATCTGTGGGAATAATTGAATCAGGAGGAGTTGAAGTTCGTCGTCTTAAAGCCAGCATTATACAACAAAGGCGACCCATGGCTTTGCCTGTTTTGGAAGAGTATGACTTTGTGCCCTATAAGAACCCAGCTGGAGGGAAATGCACAGAAGAATGGGAGGTGATGAAATGTTCACTTCAAGTGTGCGTGCATCTCGTAGTGGAGAATGTCAGTGTGAGCAAATTGCGTGTTGTGGAAGAATTGCCACAAGACCTTGTGCCATGCCCTTCTCCAGCCGATGCTGACTCATCATTGTGGAGTCCAGACCTTCTCTTGCCTACTATTGCAGACATCCTTGCAGACTTACCTTTGGTACAGGTAAGACCCATTGATTCAGAGCCATACACCATGTTGATTTTTCAACTTTAGACCAAGGGCAGTATAACTCTTGAGTTCATTGGAATTATATTGGTAACTCTAATGGCAATAAAGCATTAGATTCAACCATTTGTATATTTCAACTTCCAAAGAGTCATCCTAATAATTAGTTAGAGTAAGAAAAACTTGACAACAAATATTTTCCAAAGTTAAGGAGAGAGAATTTTTGCAAGTACCGTAATTTTCTGATTATAATACATATTTTTTTTACAAAAAATTGACAATTGCGTATTATACATGGTAACAAATGCATACAATGTTTTTCAGTAAGGAAATAATTTATATTTTCGGACATTTTTACTAATAAATCGTACATTTCAATAATATTCCTTTAAATATTATTTTTCAAAACAAAAATAAGAATAATTATTTATTTACTTTTATCTCTCTGAATCACTAAAGCTTCTAAATTCATTATCACTGCCCTCATTGTCCTCAAATAGTTTGTTGGTGATTTTGTGTTCTCTACGTAAATGGCATTGCCGAGAACGTCATCTTCATCCTCACTATCCACTTCGACGAAATCATCATCCCATATGATGTCATCTTCAGAACCATCCATGGCATTTCTGAGGCGACACTTTTTAAAGCCATGCTTAATCAATGATAGATCAACTGCATCCCAGGACTCTTTGGTCCATCAAGTAATAAGTAATAGTTCAGGTTTCTTTTGGTTGCCAGATGTGCACCAGCATAAAGCCACTCGTTCCACTTCTAATGAATCTGCACTTTAAATGGTCGGTTGCAACTGTATCCATCACTTGTAACTGGCTCGTCGTTCCCCCGGGAATGATGGTAAGATTAGAGATCTGCATGGATACAGATTTCTGTACCTGCACCTGACCCATACCTGCTGGCTACATATCCATATACTATCTGTATCCGCAAAAATTTATTAATCATGCAACACGATCCAACCTGCATTAATAAATTGTCTGACCTAACCTGACCCGCAAACAGAAGTCATATCCTAAGGCAAAAATTATCTGGAGCGGCATCTTTGAACCAAAACCCAAAATTCAAAAGAAAATTACTCTCAACAGGACATATCAATGACCCTCTCTTAAGCCTTTAAAGTTATCGGCTTGGACTTGGTAGGAGATGGGTGCAACCAACATTATTATTTTTTCTCATGCTCAAGAAAATTTTGAGTCCAGCACGGATACTGATTTTCGTATCTGCAACCGCAGGCTAGATATCCTAATCTGACCCACATCTGCAAAAATGTATGCATTATCCAACCTTAACTACAACTTTTTGTGTGGATATGCAAATCTCTAGGCAAGATCAGTGTGATGATCATTTAATATATCTTTATTATTTTGCATACCTCGACCAGCTTGCATGAAGGCAGAGTCAGAACTAGACGTGATATTCACGTAAACTATCTCACTTGGCAGCAAGACGAGAACTGTTATTCCAACTCATCAGATTATTACACAATGAGACATTGAGGCATGTTTTTACTTTCTCATACGAAGTATCAAGAAAGTAGGTATTGTTTTCGCAAAAAAATTCGACCTCAAGATTTTTACGGAAATATACGTTATAGGTGTTGCTGAATCCGAAAAAGTGGTTTTCGCAATGCTGTCTGTCTGTTACTGGCTCTGGAGCCTAGACGGTCTAACGAAAATGAATGAAATCTGATACTTAGGCATTTTATCATACTAAGCAGAGTATACATAGAAATGGTTGACATTGCTCAATAATTAACAGTAGTTTATTCTATGCATTTTTAACAACAATCCGATTTTCTCGAAAACGGCTCTAACGATTTTTATCAAATTTCGTACAGTTACTTGAGTTTACGTCTTCAATAATAATGTATAGTTCATATTTCTCAAAAAATGAATATAAGGCTAGTTTATTGTTGGGCAACTTTAACAATAATTCGATTTTCTCAATAACGGCTCTAACGATTTTGATCAAATTTTGTACAGTTTCTTGAGTAAACATCTACAATAATACTACATATTTTATTTTTCTCAATGAATGAATATGAGGTTAGTTTATTCTTGGGCAACTTGAAAAAAATTGGATTTCCTAAAAACAGGCTCATACGATTTTCATTTTCTAAAGATAACTAAACGTCGCATTAGTACCCATATATGAGAAAGTTTGTACAATGTATGTTGTACCAATTTTTTATACATTGTATCAATCTTTAAAGTGTGAGTCAAAACTATATCACGCTTGGCGGCAAGGAGAGAATTGTCTCGATACTGCTAATAACTAAGTGAAAAATTGCAGTGATCTTTTTACAAAAAATGAGTTTGTATTATACATAAGATAAGACAATTTTCACATTTCACTCATAAAAACATGGGTGCGTATTATAATCGGAAAATTACGGTAAATGTCCAATAGGATTGCATATTATAGAAAGGAATGTTGGAGAGACAAAGTAGAAAGTATTTATGTCATATGATTCATTGAAAGTTACCTTGTTAAATATTTTTCTTACTTCTTCTCTAGAGAATTGTATAACAGTTTAGGTATACTGTGCAGCTAAAAGTAAAGAAGATTGCTGTTATTGGCATAGTTCATGTTTTTTAATGGATAGACTGTAACATTTATTTTTTTAAATTTGGCTTTTAGTGAGCTGATGTTATTGATTGTAAATCAGTACATAGCATCTTGAATATCTTATATAGACAATTTTCAACCATGTTTCTTAAACTGTGATGCTTGAAGGCATGTCAAGTGGAGTGCAGTAAGGTAATACATAGTTTTATTCATCTGAGAAATTGGAACACAATTCTATCTTAGAATCTATGTGAAAACAGAAATTCCTGGTTTATCAACATGTAAGGTAACACCACTTTCCAAAGATCTCAGCTCTTGCTCTCAAAACTAATTCATTATCACCAGTGCACTTCACCCATGTGTTCCCATCCCATTCTGGCCAGTGACCAACACACAGTGAGTGGGGAAAATCCTCCCATCACTGCATCTGCTCTGAGTCATTTTCTAATCCAAAATGACTGGTCACAGTATTGAGTGAAATATTTGGACGTAGTTCTGTGATGACTGTTTTGTGCCTTGGTAGTTCAGTGGTTAGAATATCTGCCTGGCAAATGGGAGTTCCAGATTTGATTCTCAGTCAAAGCAGAATTTTTCTCTTGCTGCTTTTTCAGAATTCTTCAGTATTCTATGATCAATTATTTTATATACAAGGGGCGATCAAAAAGTAAGTTTTCCTGGGCTGTAACATTGTATATGTTTTGCAGATTTCATTTTCCGCTTGTGGTTACAATGACACTAGTGAATACTCTAATCTGAATAGGTTCATCTCAGTCTGCGTTACTTTGTTCTCCTTTTGTTGGCGTACAAAATGGCGATGCGGCTAGAAACATGGCCTTGCGAAGAACTGCATGGCATAATTCATTTCCTATGGGCAAAAAACGTTTCACCGACGGAAACCCACAGACAGTTGTTAGAGGTTTATGGTGATGGTGTAATGGCTGTGCAACATGTCAGGAAGTGGTGCAGAGGGTTCAAATAGAAGATCGAATATTCAGGACGAAGATTGCAGTGGAAGGCCAAGCAGATCCACAACAGATCTGAACACTGCACGTGTTGAGGAGTTGATTTTGGAAAACCGAAGACAGTCGGTAAGGGATCTTTCCTTTGCATTGAACATTTATTATGGAACAGTCCAAAACATTGAGTATGGGGAACTGGGATACCATAAAGTTTGTTCGCTGGGTCCCAAGACATTTGACTGACGACCACAAAACTCTGCGTTTCATAGCTTGTCTCTCACATCTTCAGCGGTACGCAGAGGAAGGAAATGAGTTTGTGGAATGCATAGTGACAGGTGATGAAATGTGGGTCCATCAATTCACTAACGAAACGAAGCAAGCCACAATGAAATGGAAACACATCTTCGTCGAAACAAAAAAATTCAGTGTGTGCATCGGCCGGAAAGGTAATGGCATCAGTGTTTTGGGACAGTCAAGGAGTGATTCTCTTGGAGTTCGTACAGCATGGAACGACAATTAATGCCAATGCTTACTGCCAGACGTTACGAAGATTGCGGGAAGCCGTCAGAAGAAAACGACCTGGACTTCTGTCTCGTGGACTGATTCTTCATCACGACAATGCAACACTGCACAGCGTGCATCAAACCCAAGAATTGTTGCAGTCATTCAGTTGGGAAGTTCTGGAGCATCCACCTTACAGTTCAGATCTTTCCCCTCTGGCTATCACTTGTTTGGGCTACTGAAGAAACACCTGGGAGGTCCACGGTTTCAATCAAATGTTGAAGTGGAAAATGCAGTTCATTTATGACTCGCTCGACAAGAGCCCGAATTTTACAAAGACGGAATATATAAACTTATATGAAGTTGGGATAAGTACCTCAACAGATATGGTTCTTATGTAGAGAAATAGTACCCAAAATGTACTATATACTGCATATATTCAAAATGCCAAACTTGCTTGTGACAAATTGTGTGGCCATGGGAACCTTACTTTTTGATCGCCCCTCGTATGTCATGTTTTATTGTTGGTTTGGTGCATGATATATTTTGTTAATCTAAAACATGGTATGGTAACTGATAACACTGGGCAACAGCCATTTTGCGCCGAGAAAACAATAACCAATTCTTACTAATTCGAGGTTGCTGATTACGAAAATGACCATAAAAAGTTATGGTTGGTTACAGTTTTTGAGTTGCAGGTGGTATGTGTTTTTCTCAAAATTTGCCTCTCTCAACTATTGAGAGCTCCAGAAAAGCATTTGGCAACATTGCAGCGCGATTGTTTGGCCGGCCATGCAGTTTCTACATTTAGAAGTTGACAAAAAGACCTAGTTCCTTTCTTTTCTCAGATCAAGGACCTCATATTTTGCAATAACATTGATGGTATTATGTGTGCCCTCAATATGCAGCATGACACAAATGATTGGAGACTTTTCATCGACTCTTCCAAAACAAGACTTTTTTGGAGATTTATTTTCGTCATTACCTTAAAATATGTTAATCAAGCATCCTTGCCAAATTTCAATCTTCTACCTATTCAGGAAGTTTGTTGAAACGCTCTATATCAGCCATTGTGAAAGCGTGACCAACCAACAGACCTGGGCTATTAAAGTATTAAATGTTTCTGAAAACATGAACTAGACACTTCCGTGCAAAGTCCAATAGCTGGAGTTCAGGATCAACATGTACGTATTTTAAAGCGAAGATTATTTGTTTTCATCAAACAACTCCGAAATAGTTGATATTTGCCTTTTTGTCAGAGGAAAAACCGATAAAAGATATACTGAGGTGCCGAATCTATGAGGATGAGGAATATTCCATATTAAGGGAATTTAAAAATTTCGAGTCTGTAGTGCCACCGAATGTGGTGTTCGTTTTCGTTTATTTGATCTGTCTATTCTCCCTCTCTCTCTCTCTCTTATCCATCACTTTCTTCTCCTTTGTACGTTTCTTCTTCTACCTCATAATCCACAAACCTTCCTTTATCGCACACTTTTAGAAAGAAAGAATTTGTACAAGCAATGATCGGTGAATTCTCGCTGAATACAACGTCTTTGTAGCTGAATCTTACATATTTTACTCAATAATTGAGTAAATAGCTATGAAATAATTTCATAGCTACAGAAGGTAATTCATCAAATTTAAGCTCAGTAATTCCTTTTTAGATATTGAGAGCTCCAGAGAAGTATTTGGCAACATTGCGGCACGACTGTTTGGCCAGCCTCGTGGTGGAGAAACAAGGCGGGACTCAGTCAGCTCAGTTGTGTTACAGAGCCAGTTGTGAGAGTGCTGTCCGTTTGTGTTCTTCTTGCTCTGAGATTATTCGTACATCAGTTCTAGTAGTATAGTTATGTATCAGTATGTCGCATGTGTGAACAAACGTGATTATTTCTGCTACATTTGTGGTGAATTTACGTTTGCGAAACAAAGATGCAAATTAACACCTTTGACTTGCAATGAATACAAACTATATTTTGGATGTAAGGTGGAAGACCAGGATAAGAGCTGGGCACCTCATATATGTTGCAAAACTTGCACGCCCAACTTGCAATACTGGCTACATGGTAAAAAACGTGCCATGCCTTTCGCAGTTCTCATGGTGTGGAGAGAACCAAGAGATCATAACACCAACTGCTACTTCTGCCTTAAGGCTGATTCACACTGGATGGTGAGGGCACAGTGAGGGTACGGTGAGGGCAGGGACAATTTTGTAGCGAGTATTCACACCAGGCGGTGAGGGCACAGGCAATGCGAGGGCCCACTGCGGGCTGTCAGCTAGAAATGCCATTAGTATTTCCAATTGCTTTCCTTCGGGTGTCCACATAACATGCTCAGGGAACGCTAAGAGAGCATTGTAGTGATCAACACTATGTCGGACAGTTCGGACACCGAAATGTTTATTGTTGCTGCCTTGTTGGAACAAGTAGAAAAACAGAGAAGGAAAGAACAAGACATATCTGGGTAAACAAGATATTCGTAAGAGGACACTGCTAAAATCAGCCTTTCATCATCATGGTGACACTGGTCACCTCAGCCATCACGAATCTACAATGTCTTCACTGCTCGAATGCTCCACGTGTTCGAAAAAATATTCCCTCACCCAATCAGCGGCGGAGGGGAAGTGACGGGCACCGATGGGCAGGTGGGCAAAATATTCTCGGGCAGGTGACTGCACCTGATGGCCCCTGCCCTCACCATCACTGTACCCTCTGGTGTGAATATAACATATGATACTAATGTAATGTATTTCAGGTGGGCATGCCTGCGTTTGCTCTCACCATCCAGTGTGAATCGACCTTTACTCCTCCGATCATAGGAATGACCACAAAGAAGAAAAGCAGTCTTAAGTACCCAAATCTTCCTTCAGCAATCTGGCCAATTCCTCATGGAGTGGATTTGCCTGTACCAAATCCTCTGGAGAAATTCTCGTGTTCTGATTCAGAAACATCAAGTGATGAAACCCATCCAAAGATTCTGAAGAAGAAGAAAAAGAAGAATTTTACAGTTCCTCGAAAAATCCTCACTTAATTACACAAGCACATCTTAACGATTTGGTAAGAGACTTAGAACTAAGTAAAGCTAAAGCAGAGATCCTTGCTTCCGGATTACAGGAATGGAACTTGTTGGCCGAAGGCACTAAGGTTTATACATTTAGAAGTCAACAAAAAGACCTAGTTCTTTTCTTTTCTCAGGACAAGGACCTCATATTTTGCAATAACATTGATGGTATTATGTGTGCCCTCAATATGCAGCATGACACAAATGATTGGAGACTTTTCATCAATTCTTCTAAAACAAGTTTAAAAGGTGTTCTTCTTCATAATGGCAACTTACTACCATCTGTTCCCATTGCTTATTCTGCGCACATGAAGGAGTCGTATGACAATATGAAGACACTTTTAGAAGCCATCTGTTATTCTCAGTACCAGTGGAATATATGTGGGGATTTAAAGGTGATAGCTCTGATACTAGGCTTACAGTTAGGGTATACCAAGTTTTGCTGTTTTTTGTGCGGATGGGACAGCCGCACAAGAAGAGAGCATTATAAAGTGAAGGTATGGCCTATGCGGCATTCACTAGAAGAATATACAACACGAACCACTTGTAGATCAGAGCAAAGTGATTGTACCACCTTTACATATCAAGCTAGGGTTAATGAAAAATTTCGTGAAGGCTATGAACCGGGAAGGTGAGGCATTCAAGTACGTTCGAAGCAAGTTTCCGGGTATCAGTGATGCTAAAGTGAAAGAAGGAATTTTTGTTGGGCCGCAAATAAGGGAACTTATTAAAGATGAACAGTTCGACAATGTTTTGGAAGGCTGTGAGAAAGATGCCTGGAATGCTTTTAAAGGCATAGTGACGAAATTCCTTGGTAACTGTAGATGCGACAACTACAAAGAATTGGTGGAGAATCTGTTGGGGGCATACAAGATGGGTTGCAATATGTCCCTGAAGCTACATTTTCTGCATTCCCATCTGGATTTTTTCCCGGATAACTGTGGCGAGGTCAGTGACGAACACGGGAGCGGTTCTATCAAACTCTTTCTTCCATTGAAAAGAGATACCAAGGGAAATGGAATCCTAACATGATTGCTGATTACTGTTGGAGCATTGCTAGAGACACCCCCGATATTGCTTACAAGAGGAAAACCAAGAAATGAAAGATTTAGACAACATTTTGGTGAGTACTTACCTTGAAGCACAATATTTATAGTATTTAAAGGTAGGATTAGCACCTATGCGATTCCTTTGGAACTGTAACCAACTTCAGACTTTCTCAATCATTTTCGGAGTTTATATCTTACAACTAAATGATTAAGCCATATGTTTCCTCTGGCGCAAAAAAAAGTTAAAATTTGTTGCCCAGTGTAATTAGAGAAAAATGACCTATTGCTGAGCAGAGCCCTGCATCGGGTGGCCGAACCTGACCCAGCCGGGTCAGGTTCAGGTCAGGATTTTAAAATTTCAGATCACCCAAAAAGTATATAGGAAAAAATTTCCATTTCGTCAGACATTTGAAATACTGTCCCTTATAACAAGTGTTCCATTTCATAAAAATTTCCGTTCCACTGCCAATAAAAGTGATCTGTTTCATAAAATTTTCCATTTCAAACACTGATTATACTCAACCATAAACACTATTTGCCAGAAAGAAATATAAGATTTTTTCAACTTTCAGGATTCAGATATCATTATTTTCTAAATTTCCAACATAAAGGAAGAGTTACTTTTTAGCATTTCTTGCTATGCATATTTTGACCTAAACTTTGGCATCATTACCATCAAAAAACTGTCTGATTTATTAGATCACTCCAATTCATCGATCAAAGCAATGTATCAATGGTGTCTTTCTAATTCTCTTACTGTAAACAAGAATAAAACAGTTTACTTGCAATTTCATACTAAAAAAACATCTCCTATATCAAGTTCTTATATTAAAATAAATGGTTTTAGTGTTGTACACTCTTCACATGTTAAATTTCTGAGCTTATACTAAGTGAAGATCTTGACTGGTGTGAGCATATCAAAACTATTATGTATGAATAAAGTAGCAACAGGCATCTCTATGCTACATAAATTAAATCCTCTTGTTTCTATTGACACACTGAAATTATTATATTATGCCAAAATACACTCCTATTTATCTTACGGTAGTATTTTTTGGGGCAATGCCACCTATGCTAGTAAAGCTTTTGCATTACAAAAACAAGCCATTAAAACCATGTGTCATGTTCCTTACATAACTCATGGTAAACCATTATTCTAAATCCTTGGTATACTTACTCTCCCCTCCATCTATATTCTTAACTGTACAACATTTGTCAAGACATATCCAGTACATTTTCCCATTAACCAAGATTTTCATTTTCATGATACACGCCATAAAACTGACATTCACATCAATGAATATCGCTTCACCCTTGGTCAAAAAGGTTCTCATCATGCTGTTTCCTTTGTGTATAATAAGCTTCCTCCAAAGGATTAAGAATTCATGCTCTATGTTTGTATTCAAAAAGCATCTTAAAAGTTTGCTAATAAGCAAAGCTTATTATTCTTTAAATGATTATATTAATGACACTTTGTAATCATCTTAACTACCTTATATGGTAACTAGAATTTTGTATTGTAAATGTATTTTTTATTTTATCTTTTATTATTCTTATTTTATCTTTGACCTCTCTATGTCTGTATTGACCCAAGGAGCAAATAAATTATTATTATTATAATAAATGTCAATGTTTATGTGTGTGTTTCCTGCATACCTCCAAGACCGTAAGATCTAGAGACCTGAAACTTCGCATACATACTAAGCACACCCTGAGGGTTTGCACCTCGGGCTTATTTTTTTATTTTTGGTTTGGAAAAGGGAGGAGGTCAAAAAAAATAAACGGTAATAAAAACTAAAGAACTGAAACTTCGCATCGGGAATGAGTGCAGCATATTTTTCATTTTAAAATTAGTACTTAGAATCATCGTACAAAATTGGGACTTGGATGAAAGAATGCTTAAAAGAATAAAAATTCATTTTTTACTGTTGTTTTTCAACTACGCGTCAAATATGTCCATAAATTAGTTTTGAACACGAAAATAAAGTTTTTTAGGTGAAAATTTATCGTTGCGATGAAACTGTATTGTTGTTAAATAGGACTGTTGCTCATTGGATTTGAGACATAATCTTGAAATTCCTCTTCCTGCCACCCCCTGGTGCTGCATGCCTTACCGTAGTGAAATTTGTTATTGAATTCTCTGTGGCTAATTAAAGCCTTCATAAATTTAATATGTAATAAGATATAAAATTTTGGTCTGTCTGTTTATATGTCCACTTAAAACTTGAGAACAGCTACAGATAGAGCCATCAAATTTAAATGAAGTAAATTTATATTTTGAGCCAGGTTTTCATTAAGGTTTGGTGAACAGTCAGTGCTGCCAATATACAGGATTAACATTTTTCCATAATCATTAAGTACGCTCAAACTATAAGGCATAGAAACACCTAATTTGGTATGATTCTTACTTACATCTTAACTTAGTGAAAGATCAAGGTTTGGTCAACCAGGATTAGTCAGTGCTGCCAATATAGGGAATTAATATTTATCCATAATCATTATGCGTGCCCAAATATAAGACCTAGAATAACCAAATTTAGTACGGTTCTTACTTTTATGTTTTCACTTAGTGAATGGTCAAGGTTTGGTCAGTGCTGCCAATATAGAGGATTGAGAATTTTCCATAAGATAACGTAAAAATTAATTGCTTCACATGCAAGATTTGCAAATTTAAATTACTTAAAATAAAGATATGAATTCAAGATAAAAGCACGCATTAATCTGAAAGAATCAACTTTATATTTTTTAAAGATGGAATTCAAATCTAAGCAGATTTAACGTAAAATTTATATTTTTAATAATGAAAAAAGATATTTTTATAGGTTTGTAACAATGGGAAATGCTAAATACCATGGCAACCCAAGCAACGCCGGGCAATTTTGCTAGTCTAAAATATATACTTATTCATCTCTCTAGGCTGACATGACTGTGCTAGCCTCTCCCTCTTCAACCTCTCCCACACTTGGCTTTTCAATTGAGGATTTGGAAGCTAGGAATATTAGAGTAGAGGAGAGAAAATTGTCTGGTGTCAGTGTCATGAGCTCTGGAAGTAAGGGGTCTATGACTAAGCAGCAGCAAGGAACCACCACAAATCAATTGACCATTGCTTCTGACCTCCTGCTTCCACCTGGTCGACGCCATGTCCTAGGTGCTGTACTTTCTGGGCTCCAAGAAGACAACTTCTTGTTGGTGCGAGAGAGACCTTCAACTTGGGAGGGAGTGCCAGGAATTGAAAGTGCTGAAGAAGTCATGAAAGCCAGTGGATTAGAAATGATTGTTGAGCAGAGATGCTCAGACAACTGCATGCTTTGGCTATTGAGAAAGGTTAGCTAATGTTATTTTTATGACAAATTCGTCTATTTAAAGATTAAATTTATGATGCAATAAAGTAAAATAATTTTATGGCAGAAAAAATAGTTATTATAAATTTATAGGTGTCTACCTTGTATGTATGCCTATTGGAAGGCAACTTGACTTTCTTACATTATCATAGGTCCTGATTTAGTTTCATTTTATTTAGCAATAGTGCTTAGATTCAAAATTAACAAAGTTCAGCTACTTTTTAAGAATCCTGATTCATTAATGTCATTAGAAAATCCTGTATACTTTAAATGATTTACTATGCATTTAAAATGCAAAATATTATCTTTTCTCTCATTTAAAATAAGAAAATCCTTTATAACAAATATTGCAAATTACAGAGTATATGCATATTTTATCATTAAATTTTTTTATTCTATTCCTTCCTGTACTTGTTAGAATTAGTTTTCAATTTTTCTAATTTATATTATATGTATACAGTAAGTCCTCAGTTTATGCGACAGATGCATTCCTAAAAACCATCATGTATATTGAAGTTGCATAAATCAAATCCCATTTTCCTATATACCTAATGTATTATAGAGGGGATATGTGTTTCACTAATGAATTTTGGAAACAAATATAAACACTAAAATCTTTAAATGTACCAAATTAAATATGGCCGTGAGTGAGGCTTAAGGAAACATGTTTTTGTGTCTAATCTTCAATCCAAAAACCCAACAACCTCTCCATATTATCTATCACTTGATCACTACTTTTATTTCTTCTATAGCACTTAATGGTGTCACATTCACAAATTTTCTTTTCATTAATTTTAATTGTTCTTACCATTGAATCAGGTAAACCGAGCACTCTTGCAATTTCACTTGGCCATTCACCAACATCATAACGTCTTAACACTTCTAATTTAACTTTTAAATTAACACTTTGCCTGCTTTTCTTTTGCGCAGAGGCAAAAACTCTATTTTCTGTATGTTTTCCACTCATATAGAGATGGGTCAGTAAATTTGAGCAATTACAAACGTTCAAATAATGTTCAACACGATTTTTGTGGAAGCAAAACCAACTAAGCAGATCAGGCTCGCACGAGTCATATTAACACGACGAGAAATATTCTCCTCGAGAAATCTAATCTGCATTTCCATGCACCAAATTGCATTAAGGCGAATTATGATCATTTAAATCGAATTATGTTCCCAATTTCGTCAATCACGTATAAGCGAATCCACGTAAATCAAGTTTGCGTGTATCAAGGACATACTGTACTATGTTTATTTCCTGAAAAGATATTTTTAAAAGGTATAGTAGTCTTATACTGATATTAATCACTTTTTTCATTGGCAAAAAATATTTATCATTTAGATGCTTATGCACATTTCAGATATAAAACTCTAATTTCAATATTTTGGCCCATGCAGAAATTTAAGTCTGCTGAAACAATCGTTGTGAACATCAGTGATGAAGGAGGAGAGTTTGTGTGGCTTCCAAGGCTGCAGGAGGCCTTAAAAATGATAACATCTTCACAAGGACAGCAAGTGCAGCAGAAAAGGGTATTGTTGGTATCACAAGGACAATTATTCAGTGGGATAATTGGCCTTTTCAATTGCCTACGCCGGGAGCCAGGAGGAGAAAATTCAAGGTTTATTACTTTTTATAATATCTTTTTACTCACTTTTTATATCTTTTATATGCATTTGTCTGATATCTGTTTATATATATATATATATATATATATATATATATATTTGGGGTAGACCATTTTTTGTTCCCTCCTATCTCTTGAAAGAATGATCAGATCGTAAAGAATGTTACACTGATTGAAAACTTATGGCTTGCAGATAGTTTTTAGCCCATGAAAAATTTCGTATCTCATCTAGAAGTAAAACCGTGAATGTTAAAACTTTTCAAAAGTCTAATTCGTTGTGGTGGCACTGCCAGTGAGTCTGGGGGCATTTTACAAGCAAGAAATTGAACTACATAGCCACGGTAGAAACGATAGTGGGAAATACAGATTTCAAGGGAGTTGTCATTTTGACCAATATATAATGAGAGAAGTGATAATGCTTAATTGTAAGAATTTTTTTGCATATTTCTATTTTGTCATTTTATTAGTACTACTATTAGTTTAAAAAATTTGAACTTTTTCATAAAAAATTGACAACTCGTAAACAGTAGAATACAGAGCTATGGTACCTTTGGGAAAGAAAGTATTTTTATTCCTAACAATGCGGTAGATAGCTTCTGGGTAGGAAAGTATCTTTGAAATTTCGAAACTTGCAAAACGGGGTGCCGTGGCATAGTGGCAAGGGTGTTGGCCTGCTACGCTGAGCATACCTGTTGAAAACCTGCAAGAGTAGGATTTTTTCAAGAGATCTTGGAGCCCCATATTTGCATGTTTAGAGGACAGTACGCGAATCAATGCTTCATCCTTCGGAAGGGACATAAAGCCGTTGGTCCTTCTTGGTGCTTTTTGAAAAGAGTAGGCTAATGCTGGTACCAGGTTTCTCTTCTTATTTGCTTTGTGATTTAGACTGATGAGCCTACTGGCACAAGAGTCGTTTGAAGTCACAAAGTTCCACAAATCACAAACTTTGACATCAATCACTGTAAGAAAGCGATTGAGGTAAATTATTTATGTTCGTTATTTTTCATTGATTGTTACTTATTTTCGTACTTAAAAGATGAAAACAAGTAAGAATTTATAAAAAATTCAAAAATAAAATCTTTTTGCTTTACAAAATAGGCAGCCTTAAAAGGATAAAACAAGAAAAATTTCAGATTATTTGTTCGTTATAAAAGATTTTGGTGTCATGTACTTGTCATTACTATTGCTTTACATATAATTTAATCAATAATCTCAATCCATAAACTGGAGTTAATGGATTTTGAATATAAAGTTAATAGAAAAAACATTTTTATTGAAGCGCAAACTTGAAAACCTCCGAACAAAGCAAAATTATTGTGTAAATGACATATAAAGCAACAGTAATGAAAAGAATGTGACACCAAAGTCTTTTATAATGAACAAATAATCTGAAATTTTTCTTATTTTATCCTTTTAAAGCCGCTTATTTTGTAAAGCAAAAAGATTTTATTTTTGAATTTTTAAAAAATTCTTACTTGTTACATATTGTGGATATATAAAATATGTGTTTTTATTATTATTTTTTGAGACCACTAACTTGCAGAACTCTATAATAAGACAGTGAATATGAGTGAATTTCATAAAATAGAACACACATGGTAATCAGTCACTTTGTACCTTTCCTGCATCAAAAATTAAAATGTCTTGTTTAAAAAAGTATCATATTTTCAAACACATGTATTTATGCTTACATTATTTACATGAGCAATAACACCTTTACAGTCAGCTAAATTAACAAGTACAGTGAAACCTCAATTTTGCACTCTCGGATTTTACATTTTTCCTGATTTTATGCACTTTTTGTCTGGTCCCAGCCAAATGCTCATAAGAACAATGTAACATTTTAAACAATTTTATATTTCCTCAAATTTACATTTTCCCTGAATTTGCACATTATTTTTTGAGTCCTGACAGTGGAAATTCACCTGATTTTACGTTTACAATTTTCTATGCAAAGAACCACCGGCAGTGTTCCGCTCGTATTCAAGGTTGAAATAGGCAATATTCAATAGTTTTAGTTATAACTTTGTCAACTTTAGTCATGTTTAAATAAATAAAATAAACTTTGTAACTTTTGACACGTATTCTAAAAGCACGACTGATTTCGTCCCATTAGAGACAATGTCCCTAACTCTTACTAGCTGCAGTCATTTATTTTAGTAGGAAGTTGATATCAACATGATACTAGGCAATGTATATAAATGCAGTAATCCATTTATATATCGGTAATAGCGAACCGGTTGTTATATATTTGGCAGCATACCCCTGTATGTAGGTTAGTTTATTTGTATTTACATTGTTATTGTGTTGAAATATGTATATTTTAGATGGCTTTCCAAAGTTATGATATAAAGCGACCCACATTTTTCTTAATGTTACATCATTTTCATTTCCCCGATTTTACACTCCTCAATTTTACATTTATTGTTCTATAGAAAATATATTAGAATCATTTGTGTAGAGAAAGTAATATTTGCACTGTGCAATTTAATACGAGAAGAAGCCACTGTTTTCAAGCTTGTATCGACACTTTTTGAACTCAACTTTAATGACCTTTGGTCAATAAGATGCATGACAATTTTTGTCAAACATTTTTTTTGGAAAAATATGCATTTTATCAGCCAAAAAATACTGTATTTGCCATCTTCAAATGGAAGTTTATCTTTATGATATTTGTACATCTGTGATGGGAGAAAATTTGGAGAGGGTAAGGTTGAGGGTGATGAAATGAATAGATGCAATAGATATTAAAGAATGATCAACATGATGCTGTACATGACATGTGAACATGAGGGAATTTCTGGCATATAGTCCACATGTTCCGTGATTGTTAAATCAGCTATTCATTATCAAGATGCTTATTTCTATGGGTTATTCATAACTTTGATCATGCAGGACCTTGACTTTGTCTACACTACTGAAATGTTTACTTCTGCGTATTTTTCCAAAAAATTATTCACATGAGACCTTTATTTTGTGAAGTGAGTCAACTTATATGGCAAGAGTATCCCTAAACAGACATTGTCACACTGTAAAATAAATGTGAACTTAATAGGCTATGATATACTGTAACTAAGCCCTTTCTTTTATTATTTTTAAGCATTCTGGTTCCAAAATTCAAAGTTTTATATCCCATAAAAATGATTTCAATATGGTAGTCTGCTTAAAGGTCTCTACTAAATGTTGTTCCTAAGCATTTCATTCATTTCTCTATGTGCATACTTCCTCTTCTATGTGATAAATATAATTAAAGTGGTTCCTGATAAAATTTATTAATTTACTTCCTTTTGATTTATTTTTAATTTACTTTGAACTAACAAGTTTCCAATTAATTGAGGTCATTTTTTAGTTAAGATAAATTATCTTTCTTCATAATTGCAAAATAAATTATGGATTCATTAGTAAACAAAATGTGCTTATGTATAAATATTGTATATTACTCTTTGCAAAATTAGTACATAAATTATTTCTTTCTTCTCAAACATTTTATTTAGTAGTTAATCTTACTCACTTCCCTACTTTTAGATGGTATTATAAAATAATATGAATAGCTGATATAGTCTTTTGTTATTTGCATTTTGATGTTTGGTGTACTTTTACAGGTGTATATTAGTGACAGATACTGAAGCACCATCTTTCTCAACTTCAAATCCACTATATGCAAAGCAACTTAGCTTGGATCTAGCAATGAATGTCTTGCAGCAAGGAGGAGTTTGGGGATCCATGCGACATATGCCCATAATGGAAACTTCTGGCTCTACGGACCCTTTTATGGTTTCTGTACCAGTGCATCATGCTTACGTCAACACCATAACACGAGGTGACCTCTCAAGTATTAGATGGCTGGAAAGTCCTATTGGAAAGAGGTAATATGCAGTGATTCAATGGCTGGTTATTCTCATTACCACTTACATGGGCGTATTGATGGGGGGGGGGGGGGGGTTCCACTGGGTCATGTTCCCCCCCCCCCAAGGAAAATACAACTGACTGATTTATGTTTCCAAAGAATGTGCTGACTAAACATGCACCCATTTTCGGTCTTCCTCAATTGCCTTTTATTTTTCCCCAACTTGAACCTTTCACCTCTCCTCCCCCTGCATTCCTGAGGCAAGAAAACCAACCACCACCCTGCCTCCCGCAGTTCCTCTTTGACTTCTTTTAACCCCTTATCCTTCAACACTTGCTCTTTCCATATATTTTGTATTTATGACATTGAAAAAGAGCAGATCCCCATCAGGCCCATCTTATGAATATAGTAATATGAAATCCATTAGAAATAAAGACAAAATGTTGAGATAGGATTAATTTTATTTCTTCTGTGTTTAAACCTTCCTATGTAACTGCTGTCAGAGCCAGTTTAGGAGAGAATGAGCCGGGAAGGCCCTTGCGCCTGCAAAAATTTTGCAACATGCACTGTATAAGAACAGGGAAATATGGCATTGTTTTGACCTGATGTTTGACATAATTTTTCTCTTTCTAATGAAAGATAAAATAGAAGAACAATTATATCGATTACCCATAGTAAAACATATATATAGTGGCAATTAAAAAATCTATAGGGGTGGTGGGAGTGGTCCGTATTCCAAGAAATGCTCTTTATTCTGAGAAGAAGGGTTCAAAGATGGGAGAGGCAGAAAATGCTCCTCGTTTTTGGAAAAAGTTGGGTGAACAAAGAGGAGAGCACATGGGTGATGTAAGGAGGAAGCTTCTGTTACAATGGAAAGATCCCTAAGTGGGATGGAGGAAGGGGAGAACATGAAAAGGGCGTGACATTGGATGAAGGATGTGAAAAAATTAGTTACAACACACTGTTACAGTGTGAATTGTCACATTGAAATACATCCTTATCATATGGTTTCGAGTGTTTAACCCCTAACAGTGTCACTGCTAACTCTTCACCATTCTACTGCAACAATGTCGTTGGAGTGGTTATTTGTGTCGGAAGTTTCTTGGCGTGAAGTAGACAGTGTGAAAGGAGGCTTAGTGTTTGTCTTCTTGAGTGTTAAGCCTGTTTTTGTTCAATTATTTGGGTTAATTTCATACTCTCCACTTGGTTGATGAACACAGCAATTCTTCGCAGCCACTGACAGTCTTTTTTCTCATTCACCTCTCGGAAGTGACATAACCTGTACAGGAAAGCTTCATCGAACAGTTGGAGACAAGTAGGTTAGCGGCCATAATTCTTATAAATGGAAATTTTTTCCGGTGTTATCTGAATTTTCTATATGTACATACTTCCTAAAACCCACAAAAATAAACATAGCCATGAGATGGAATGTTGAGGTGGAGCGACCGCACCAGGCACCATATCCTAGAGCAATGGTTCTCAAACTTTCAACTGTCGCAGGCCCCTTGAATGTTATGCGGCCTCCTTTGAACTGAAAACAGTAAAAATAATAAACTTCAATACTAATTTCTTTACTTTATATAATAGTTAATAATTTTTATCGCATTGTATTTCCTAAAATTTTATTATTGGTGAATATTTTATATTTTGGTATTTCACCTAACATCTAAAATAATTATGCAGCCCAGTTTGAGAAACACTGTTTTAGAGGCCTTGGATATTTTTCTAGCCTTTAAGAAATACTGACCTAGAGACTTTTTTTGGAACTTGTAAATAGTGAAAGTGAAATGCGGGCTTTCTCCACTGCTCAGTTATCCTCCATTTTCACGTTCCCACCCATCTTCACACTTGTCTCATGCTGTGCATCTGGGAGTCTATAGGCTTTGGCACAAAACAAAGGGTGTGCTATCCCAACCACTTCCGATAATTCTTGAAGGCGTCTGGTCATTCACACACTGCATTTACTATGCGAAAGGAGCTCTTTTGTCTCTTGTAAGATAATATCTACCGTCTTCCTCCACTAGCAGAAAAGATTCCCCGATGAAGAACTCTTTGAACCATCTGGATGTCGAGAGGGAGAAAAGAATTTTGGTAGTGACTGGTAAAGGAGTTTCTACATATAGTGCTTCCAATCGTTTAGAAGTTCTGTTCCATTAGCCATCTTCCTCCGGTGTGCATCCCATGGTGTGTATCATTGGACAAGATATTTTTCTCTATTCCGCCAAAACGTTTTCCCAAATGCATGATACTGGTGAAGAAAGGAATAACTCTGCTCTAGAGACAATCGCTCCACAAACTTTCATATCTTCTCATCAGAAATCACACACACAAACAGGTAGGCCTCATCTTTCACTGCTTCTCTATTCGCGACTCCCCATTTGTGACCAGTTTCTCATTTTGCGATATCGTGTTTTGCTCTTTCTTTTTCTTCCACTATGCGACTGCGAATTGTAATTATATAACATTTCGAATATAAATGGAAACAAATATTTTAGCTCCAATGCAGGCAATATATTTTTATCTATAATGAAAAACCTACATGGCTGAGTAATTTGAAAACTTTCTACATCAATGACCACAACAAACACGCACTGCTAATAACATTTGACGCAAGACTTGATGGTGAACTTTGGTAACTAAAGTTTAATATTTGGTGTGCAATATTACTTCCCTAAAGCGAAAATCAGACTGCTTCTAAAGATAATCCTATAAAAACTGTTTTTTTCATTTATGTAAATAGGCCCTGCGAGGTAGGCAACCCACGCTAATAAAGATAATGTGAATCTGAATTGATATATGCTGTTCTGTGCCTCCTCCCAAACCAAAATCCTGGGTACGCCACTGACCACTTATGCCTAATTTCGATGGCTCTTTGCAGCACAAAACTATTATTGCTGTATGACATTATACATTTTTAATTAACTTATGAAATACATGATATAATGACCTACTGAGAAAAGACTCTTGTCTCATATTCTTCTGAGTCTGTTTATGCAAATTATAATTGATTAATTTTAAATAAATAAGTGCCAAATTTGTGAAGATGAATAGGTATTTAATATAATAAAAGCTGTCATCTGTTGGTTGGTCACACTATGCAAACGCTAATAACTCGAGAAATAATAATGACAGAAACTCGAAATTTGGTAGGGATGCTTGATTAACAATTATTCAAAGAATGACAAATTTAAATCACGAAAAAATTCCTTGGTTCGTCTCCAAGAGAGGCATTTCCATTTCCCATTACTTAACATGTAAAACGCGATTTTTCGACGTGCAGGCTTTTATTCATTTATTCATTCATTCATCTCGGGAAAAAATTATTAAGTCTCCCCTCATGTTATATAAAGATAAAATAACATTACTAATATGTTACTACAACAATATTAAATTATGAATAAATTAAATAATAAATATTTTTAATGTATAACTTATGTTTTGCACTAAAAAGGAAAAAATAAATTTTTGTTTGTATGATTATTTTACGTAATTTAAAAATCTAAATTAAATCAAATCCGTCTCATCCATTCCCATGTTATTTAAATCGAGGAATGAGTAGTATTAGTATTTTACCAACAAAGTTAATGGAAGAGTGACGTGCAACATTCGACTCATCAAACTTTAAAGATAGATGTATGAAGGGATGTGCTGCAGACGGCCCGGTTTGTTACAAACGACTCGCACGAGCTGGACCGGGCCATCTGCAGCATATCCCTGCATACATCTATCTATACATACAACTATATATTGCAGCAAAATTAATATAAAAGTTATTAAAAACCACAAAATAACTTGCAGCCTCACCAGTTAATTTAATGTTATGCAAACCTGCCCTTCTCTTAAATCTGTCAAACCAGCCATGACTTGCACTAAATGCTAACAGTTGAACAACACATTCCCAACGATCATGTGATTTCAGTATGGCTTTCACCTTTCTCAACAGGCTTTAAAATTTCTAATTTCAATTCATGACTATGAGTCTTATGCACTCTTTTTTTGATTCACTTACATTTTCATTATTATATTTCCTTTTAGATATCATCTCAAGTGATAAATTTATAAATAAATCAATAAAATAAATAAATTTAAATAAAAGATTAACAGAAAAAATAGTGAAATCAGCACATATTCAAACAATTAGAGCAGAAATAACTATGTCTACACTGAAACTAAACCTTGCGTGGTTGGTCGGGATGAAAATTACTTCATGTAATCTAGTTCCCAATTCAATCAGCTGGGTCGAAATCTCGAATTTGTCGAATCTCGAACTGTCGAATCTCGGGAGTCGCCTGTACATGTTATTATTGGGATATGCATTCCAGCATCATGGAAGAAAATTATTAAGTTCATATCATATTACATAAAGTTAAAATAACATTACTAAAATGTTAAGAAAACAATACTAAATCATTAAAAAGCATAAAATAAATTAAGACTAAAGAAAAAATGTAAATAAAAACATTTTCAACTTTGTTTACTGGACTTGGTTTATTAATTTAGAAGTTGGAAAATTTTAGTGGAAGAATAATAATAATAATTCGACTTTATTTTCAAGGGCAATATTTAGACTATATAGTCCACTCTTACATACAACCCATTACGACGAACACAAACATCCATGCCCTCAGCGGGATTCGAACCCGCGACCTTAGTATTTGGCAGCAGATGCTCTAACCACTCTTCTACCAGAGGGGATGTTGACTGGGAGAATGGACAAAATAGCTTCAACCCATCAGTGCCAATAATATATAATTTTTCTCAGAAAAAGTAATTATCCAAAACTAAATTTCCTGTACCACAGTGAAGCCTGCTGCCTTGGTTGACATGAACACAAACGGTGGTTCCTATGTCTTTGCTTTCACTGCCATTGAATTAATGAATTATCATGAATTTCTCTTTTCCTCTAAATTACTTTTTGAATCAAGTCTTTCTTTATATAAATTTTCTTTCCATTTCTATTACTCATAAATTTGAAAAAAAAAACTCAAAAAGTTCTTTGAAAAAATCGGTACAACATACATTGTACAAACTTTCTCATATACGTACTAATGCGTCGTTTAGTTATCTTTAGAAAATGAAAATCGTATGAGCCTGTTTTTTGAAAATCCAATTTTTGTTCAAGTTGCCCAAGAATAAACTAGCCTTATAGTCATTCGCTGGGAAAAATGAAATACGTAGTATTATTGAAGACGTATACTCAAGTAACTGTAGGAAATTTGATCAAAATCGTTATAGCCGTTTCTGAGAAAATGGAATTATTGTTAAAGTTGCCTAGAATAAACTAGCCTTATATTCATTTTTTGAGAAATATTAACTATACAGTATTATTGAGGATGTAAACTTAAGTAACTGTACGAAATTTGATCAAAATCGTTAGAGCCGTTTTTGAGAAAATCGAATTGTTGTTAAAGTTGCCTAGAATAAACTAGCCTTATATTCATTTTTTGAGAAATACGAACTATACAGTATTATTGAAGATGTAAACTCAAGTAACTGTACGAAATTTAATCAAAATCGTTAGAGCCGTTTTCGAGAAAATCGGATTGTTGTTAAAAATGCGTAGAATAAACTACTCTTAATTATTGATCAATGTCAACCATTTCTATGTATACTCTGCTCAGTATGATAAAATGCCTAAGTACGAGATTTCATTCATTTTCGTTAGACCGTCTAGGCTCCAGCACCAGTAACAGACAGACATACAGACAGACGGCATTGCGAAAACCACTTTTTCGGATTCAGCGACACCTAAAATGTATATTTCCGTAAAAATCTCGAGGTCGAATTTTTTCGCGAAAACAATACTTTCTCGATACTTCGTATGAGAAAGTAAAAATTGGTTTAGAGAGAGTATGCATAATTCTAGCAAAGTGACTCCAAACCCCGAACTGAATGCAAAGGGTACCCCCCCAAATATTTCATTAGTCCCTATTTGTATGCTTAAAATTACTAATTTTAATAAACATTATTATCAATATTTAGTGTTTGTATTAATTTAATGTTTTTTTGGTTAGCGGTAGATTTATATTAATGTTTCATTTTAATTTTTGCATCCGTGGAACCTATCCTCATTGATATAATGTATTTACGACCCTGTATTCTGCGAATTTTGCTTAGTGTGAAATTTTTCGGAACCTATCTGTCATATAAAGTGAGGTATGACTATGTGTGAAAGATCTATCCTCCCTGCCTATGAAAATTTTATAGCCACACTTACAATACTGCAAATGTTTGAGCCTTGTTCATATTTATATTCCACAGTTCCCTTCCGATAATAGAAATTTTTCCCAAAACCTGCTCCTTTATTATTTGCCATAAATGTACTAATTTAAAATGAACATTATTTATCAAACTATCAAGTGGCAATGTATGAATTTTAAACTATGAATATGTATGAAGGTTAATCTATAATTTTATGACTAAACCATTTATTTTTTTGAAATCTATTAGAACAAACTGAATACATATACTATATTCAGTTTATAAGTGTCTTGCTACTTATCATACTAACCAGCCTTACAACTGTTATTTATGGAAACAAATCAGCAATGATGCATACTAAACTGGTCATGTAAAACAAAGGTTATTTATTTAAGATAGCTCTTAACCATGTATCTAACAAATTGACACATTAACAATGAACCACATACCAACAAAATATAAAAGAAAGTGTAATGGTAGTGCCGATATGAGGAATTACATGGCAACTGATTAAATGTAAGCATAATGCAACCCAAGGCGGCATTATTTATACTTTAAGACTTAAAGTATTGTTTCAGGGGTTCTAAGCAAAACTTTAAAATTTCACTCTTATAACTTAAAGAAGTTATAAGAGTGAAATTTTTAAGTTTTGTTTAGAACTCTTGAAACAATGCAAATATTGGGAAAGTTGGAAATAAGAAAAAAATATGCTATGATCAGGAATCAAACCCAGTTGTTTCCCTTGCTGGGCAAATATTCTGCATCTGAACTACCATAGCAGATGAATTCTCTCATTTGGATGTTACATGTTTTTGTTTTATTACAGACTGTCATTCTTTGTTTTTAGGCAAATTTTGCATCCAGCGTGAGCGCCTATTTTCATTGGTCTGTCCATCCGCATGTTCGTTCTCGGCTTCAACCTAACAGATTTTCATGAAATTTGATCTTAAGAGCTTACGATCAAAGATAATCAGAAAATCACAAAAATGAATCTCGTAAGCCAATCAGGGGTACCACTTTACTGATGACAAAAAATGAACTTTCTGTCATATCTCGTAAAGTATTGCTCATATCAAAATATTTTTCAAATAAAACTTGTAGAACTGGTAATTTAGAGTATTTCTTTTTCAATACATTTTTATCCTAGAGTAGCCATTATCTAGAAAATCAAACAAGAATGTCTTAATTCGAGATGAACTTAGAAATTTTCTTGCATCTTCATTGTTGCTAACATAAACAATCTCACAAACAAATGTTTAATTTCCTCATGTGTGCACGCAATATTTTTAAATAGGGAGAAAATGGATTATTTATGATGAAGAAAAGAACTTGAAAATGCTATTACCCTTTCAAACAAGTATATCATTTCTTTCTAATATGTACTCCATTGCCCATTTGTGATATGCTGTACACTTTCCTAACTTGTTTTATAATTAATTAACATGTTTCTTTGTAGCTCCAAGGTGGGCCCTGGTGAGGAAATGTGTGATGTGTACTATGCTGCCTTGAATTTTCGTGATGTGATGACAGCCACAGGAAAGTTAGCTGTTGAAGTTGTATGCCCAAGACGTCTGAAGCAGGAAAGTCTATGAAGCATTTATTCAGTAAAATTGAAATTAGCGTAGTATAGGTATTGAATTATTTAAAAGCTATTCTTCAATATATTTCCATTTTTAATACAATTCCATTAATATTTAGGAATTTGGGTGTTGAAGTAGCAAGACGGTTTACATTATGAAAGCTGAATTTCAAATGTGAATGTTTTTAGTTTTTACTTGCCCAAGTCCTTATTCATACACTATTAGGAGAAAACAGTAATAGAGTAGTGTATTACTTGAAAATGATATGTTCTATAATCACTTAAGATTTCTCTCGCGACAGCTAAAAATACATATTTTAAAATTTCTTTAACACAGATATTAGTCTAACATAAGGGAAATGTTAAGGAAGACAACAAAAAATTGATAAGTAAAATAATATTATTTTTATATGATTGATTAAGGAAAACTTATGTGGTGTGTTTGGTTTTTACTGGTACGTGTAAATGGTTACTGATAATTCATATTGCCAAATTCCTCATTAATAGTGATTTTTGTTCCTTCTTAAGTTGTTGATGCAAATCAACTGTGAAATAGAAACTGATATTTTACAATTTTTCTGACTCAATATCTTACCTTTATTTCACTTTTTGGGAATTAATGTACAGGAGTGTGTACAGGGCCTGGAGTTTTCTGGAAGGGATTCCTGTGGTCGGAGAGTCATGGGCATGGTGTCATCTGGGGCCCTTGCTACAACTGTTCGTGCTGACACTGAGCTTTTGTGGGTTGTGCCTGATGATTGGACTTTGGAAGAAGCAGCCACAGTCCCTGTGGTATATTCGACAGTAAGAACAAATTTTGATTTTATTACATAATAATTAAAAATCACTTTGGAAGGCTCTACTTTGTGGTATGATTCCATAATAATAATAATAAAGTTTATAGTTTACAATGGAAACTACAAATTGTATTATTATTATCATATGAATTAATTTAAAATATTGATGAGTTGTTAATCAGAACCCATGGAACACTTTTATATAACGACTAGCTACAGTACTCGGCATTGCCCGGGGAAAAACAAAAAATGTTCTAACAAAAATTAATGTTTTATTTCAGTGTTTTGTTGTAAACAATGTTTTTGGTTTTTTTATTATTTATAAGCGTATATAAGTTTTTTTGAGACCCAACTCTTGATGCTGCAACATAAGGCTGACCAAACGAAAAAATTAGCATACAAAGTTATTTTGCTTTTCGTACAATTAATATAAAACATTTGGGATTAAAAAGTAGCCTACGGCCTTCCTATTTGTGAAGAACGTATCTGTTGAAAGTTTGATTACTCTAGCTTTAACGGTGTGGAAATGTATAAATGCACAAATAAATAAACAAACAAACAAACTTTCATAAATATATATAAGATGATTCAAATAACACTCCATTTTTGTTTTACCACTTCTCTTCACATAGCACATGCATGCTAAAGCAATGGGCCTTTAATATGACATTTTCAGTTAAATACCCCTTTCTGCTTGGGAAGTAGGTATACAGTAAAACCTCGTTATTTTGTAGTTCAAAGGGCTAAAAAAAATATGACTTCGAAGTATCCGGGTTTGAAATTTACAAACTTTCATAAAAGTCAACCTTTCTTATTATCCGCTACTTGGGCAACTAAATCACAATATGGAAACTTATCTATCCATTCTGCAAATGAATTGGCCTTACAAGTTAATATGCATGGCAAATTCGAACAGAGCTTAAGTGAACACATAGTTCACGATTCACAAACATCACAGCATGTGAAAAATAGGCTAGAGTGAATATCCCGAATTTCCCAGTATATTTCAAGTTAGTCTTTTATGCCACATTTCCGAAGAAAAGACATTCAACAATGCACCAAAAGATTTCCACGGATCTATCAAACTGCGAATTAACTTTCCCCAAGAGATCAAACTCATAAGCTATTTATTGTAGAACTGCATTATGAAAATGACCGTTATATTATGGCACACTCTAATTACCAGGAGTAGAGTGAAATTACTTGATGGTAAAATAGAATATTGCAACAGTCCATCAAAAAAGAATGAGAAGGATAACTTAGTAAAAGTTCCACTTTTATTAACAGAAAAAACGACCGGTTTCGACTAATATCTAGTCATCATCAGGTACAAAATGCTTCAGTAAGCTGATGGACTTAGTGCATTTAATTTAACCCTCAAGTACTCATGTCAAAAATACTCGCATTAGTACTCACATTGGGTCGAATCGACCCAATGTATTTTGAAGCTTAAAAAGAATGACTAGATTTCCAGAAATTTTTTTTTAAATATTAGAAATGCTAAAACTGTTTCAACAGAAAAAGAAAACAAAAACTAAATTATTTTAATTAGTGTATTGAAGAATGTTAATGCAAATATTTATTTCAAACCAAAAATTTTAATTCACATCTTCATTCGAACTTTCAACCTCCTGAAATATTGTCCTTCGAAAACAATTTACACATATGGTAGTAAAATGTGCTTAGCAAATATATTTACTACAATTTTTAAAATTGTTTTGATTTTGCTGTCCTTTTCCATCTAGCACAGTTGGCACACTTATCCCGATAGCGCAGAAGAGAGAGAAATTGCTTTTCGGGGACCCTTAGGGTACTTTCTGGAGACCAATGATTACTCCCCCTCTTTCTTCAGATTGCCTTGCCAGTCGGGATACTCTCAGTCAAATGAAAATAGCAAACATTCCCCTTCCATTCTCATTCAGCTCCGAATTCCTTTTCAGCTGACGCTATGGCAAAATTTTACCCTTGAACACGTGGCACCATAAAATTTTGATGGGTTATGAAGAGAAAGTGGGTAAAAGACTCATCTCTGCCCATTACTCTTGGCCAAAATGTTCTTGATGCCATCCCATGTGGATTGTTGCAAAGGTGCAATGCACCTCGGGCTGGTGAGCTCTCATGCACAGACTACATACTTATAGAAACCACTCCAATATAAGGTGATTTAGTGAGTTTGCTACTTGTGGAGATAACTAATCGTCACTAAAAATTGTATTGTAAAAATGTATTATTTACTCTTCAAAACTGAAAAAAAATGGTTCATATATGAGAAATGTTACAAATAATAAATATATAATCATAGCAATTAATCGGTAGCATTACAAAATACAACAGAACATGAAAACATTTTCTTAAATTTTTCTATCGAGTAAAGCGCAAAATAAATCAAGGGTGCAACATTTTACGTGCGAGTTTCTAGCGCCACCGATTAGTTATTTGCTCTTAGTCATCATTAAATTTCCAGTGTCATTCCCGTGGACACATGTGACATGTTTAAAACATTGTAAAACTCAGCTACTAGGTGAATGAAGTTAGTTGCATTTTAAAATAAAAAGATATGGACCTTTAAAGTTGATCTGGGTCAATTTGACCCAGATGCAAGTACTCGAGGGTTAAAATGCCATAAGAACACTTAATTTGCATTAACTAATAAAAAGTTGTAAATAACAAATATTACATAAATGAGATAGAGATTTAAATACATTTGTAATTCTTAGGCTCTGATAAGGCCTATTTTTAAGCTTCGATTAGCTTCCTTTTGATGTTGCCTCGAAATCTCACTCAAAATGATCACAATGACACTATGCTGTGAGACAGACTGCTGATTTGAAGGTGGTCACCAATGTCACGTGAATGTTCAAGTCATGTGAAAATCAGAAGTAGGAATATTACATTGTGCTCTTCTTCTATCAGTAGCATAGCTAGGGAGAGAAGGGTGTATGTGCACCCCCCTCTCCCCCCCCCCCCCCCCGCAAACTGCTCCAGATAATTTGAAATTTTCAGTGCCTTAACCAATGCAGTAATAATGTCAATTAAAACACAACGGTAGTGCATATATTTTATGATTATTATATTGTTAATATAAATTCGAAAATGCCTAATTGTGATAGTGGACCGCAAAAAATAGTATAATTCACCTTACTCTGCTTATGCCACTGTCTTGTATGACATAATGGGAAAACCACTAGGTTTTTATTTTTGGTTCATCACTTATTCTCGGGAAAATCAAAGGCATCATCTTTTTAGAGATGACATTCTATATAAATTCGTTCACCCTTATTTAAAGATTAGTTCAGTAACAGAAATAAACACTTCACAGTCTTTTCTGAAGCATATCACTTTCTCATGAGAAAAACCTTGCCCAGGTTTGGGAGACAATGAGGATTGATAATATGGGTCCTTGCAATTTCCGTTCATTTCAGCTTGGTTCTCGAATTTCGCTATCCGCTTGAGCATTCACACCAAATCATTTGCTTTGAATGGGAGAGAAGGTGGTGGTTGTTATTCATAATGATGTGTTTGTATTTTTGAATGAACATTCGTAGGCATTTAATTTGTTTTCATTGTCTATGGGTTAAATTGTCAATGGTAATCAGATATTTGTATTCTTGTGTTGCTACACTTGAATTATTAATCCTATTGTCAGGGGCATATTGATAGACCCTGCAATGCAGGAGGCCACTGAGATTTAGGGGCCCCCAATCATTCAAACCGTACTGACAAAGGCATCCATAAGGGGGCCCGGTATTATTTGCTGTAGGGGAGCATCCACATTTTCCAGTATGCCCTTGCCTATTGTGTTTAAAATGGGCTATGTGTTTGAATTGTGTTTCTAATTTTCATTTTGTCTATCCTATGTATACTTTGTCACATTTTCTGCAAGATATTTGGTATATCCTTGATTTCTGTTAAAGCAGTTATTTTAACTGTGCATCGATATTTTGTTATCCATAGTAACATCTAAAAAGTTTTTTTACTTAGCTTTTTATGTGAAAACTATTCAGTGTTTAATAATTATTCACAAGTAAAATTGTCACTAATTACAGTGTAACTTGTTTGTAAAGAGCATGGTTATAACGAAATCACGGCTATTGTGAGCAAATAAAAAAGAAATGGTTGCAAATAATGTATTTTAAGAGCAAAATTTCACATTTATAACGATCACGAGAGTTACAAGCTTCATGGGTATAATGAGCAAATTTTAAAAGCAGCATGACGAGACATCAATTCTTCCTACAGTTTAAGAACTATATCAGAATTTTAAAGACAGATGTAGCTGTGCAAACATGCAAGATTTATCTTTATTGATTTATATTTCGTGCTCAGTAAACTTAAGTTTCATTTTGATACATTGAAATAGCTTGAGTGAAAAGAAAAATTCTCACAATAGGTAAGAAAGTGGAAATTGTTTGTCAGAGGATGGAGAAAGTAACTAATTTTTATATGAATTCTTATGTATCAATGCTCTTAATTGTTTAGTGGAATTTCTTGGATAATAAGAGAAAAATACTTCCTTACAGGCTTACTATGCCCTTGTCTTACGAGGATGTCTTCAAAGAGGTGAATCAATACTGGTGCATGCTGGCAGTGGTGGTGTTGGTCAAGCAGCCATTTCAATTGCTCTCCATTCTGGATGTACAGTTTATGCTACTGTTGGCACTCCTGAAAAGAAAGCTTTCCTGTTGAGTCAATTCTCACAGGTTAGTTTGTACATGTTTAAAGATTATGCAAAATGTATGATAGTATAATTTAGCAATTTAAAAAAAATTTTGCATACACAGAATGATTATAGTTCAAAGTCTCAGTAAGAGGAGCTCAAGTATCCTAGAAAAAATTAATATGATGTCCCTGGTGTCTCAGCACCCTAATTTGTTATCTTATTGGCTGCTCTGCTCCATTAGCTGTGATAGTTGAAAAATGTTTCGCAACCAGGATGTTCACGCATTCCGAATGGAGATCAAAAGTGCCATTTTCTCCTGAGATCAAAACTTTTTTGATCATGATCGAATTTTAGGATTAAAAATGGTTTGTTTACAGAGATTTTGTGGGACAGAAACTGAATAAAAAACATGGCACCGAGGTGGTTGTAATTTTATTTCAGTTTTGTTGAAATTTACTTTGGAGCCTTTCAGTGAATAAATTCAAGGGACCCTATGTAAAATATATATACTTAAGGCCAAAATTTACAAAACATGTCTAGCTTCTTTTTAAATAGGCTTTTATTTCTTTTGATAATTGCAGCAATTTGTAATTTCTTTTTTCAAGCATGCTATTCAAATTAGCAAGTCAAACTCATTTAGATGCAATCCCAAAGGCAACTACAGGCTCCAAATAACCTTCAATAATTTTTATCTGGCATGAGTTGTAGAGTTGTGAGACATAACAATATGCTCTGAAACAGCAAAACTGTCTTGCTCTTTTGCAAGAGAATTATAAAGATTTCTCTGCAATTCATTTAAGAGCCTGAGAGTTGGGCTTGAGATCAGGAGTACAGGGTCAAGATAACTACTACTATAGGATTATGCAGATGCGTTCAAGGCATGTAGTGCAATTTAAAGTCAGATTGGATTATATATGAAGCCTAGTAAGGGAAGAATATCAATACAGTCTACAATCAATACACAAAATCAGTCACTCTTAGGTATTAAGATTATTAAATATGAATAATTAGAACATTAAAATTTACAATAAATGTTGTTAAAATTGAGTTTTACCTTTTTATCTGATGCCTCTTCCAGAAAAGCCCTACTAATTTTTCAAAACATTTATTTCATTCATAGATAATACAGTATTTACTCATTTATCCTGTGCACCTTTTTCCCCCAAAATATTGGTAAAAGAAAGGGACTGTGCATCATGCATAAAGATTATATAAATTGTGAGTCTCGATAGTAAATTCATTGCAACATGGTTACATCTACCTTTGTACTTACAAAATATGGAGAATTCTATGAAGTATATGCATATCTATGTGACTAACAATAAGCAAATGCTTAGCTTTTAAATTTGCAATTTATACTACTGTTGGTGCATCTTCAAGACCATGATGGAGTTTGACAATTGAGATAACGTTACATTTTAATAATATTAAAGCTGTACCTTTTAAATGAGTTTTAAGTTTATTATTACTTGTACTCAAAATAATCAGTTCTGTCATTAAAATTTTACTGTCAATTACTACCTATACTTTTTCTGGAATATGTTAGCATCTGGTATCTGTGTTTTCTGAATTCACCGTGAGCCGCAGACGCTCCTTTAACATAAGAGTGGCAACTACCAAGGAGGAGATTTCTGCTAGCATCAGCATAAAGAGATCACCCAATACACCGTGTTACACAGATAGGAGGGAGAAGATGCTTAACTTAGGCAGACTTTGTTTCAGAGAGGGTGAATCAATGAAAATGCCCTTTTTTAAATCCTAGATGTCAATGTATTCTGGCATGAATTTATTTTTTCCCGTGAACTGACCCAAAAATAGGGGTGCAAGGGTGCATGTTACATGTGTAAATATGGTATCAGTGCATCAGATGAAGTCATGAGAACATTATATTGTAGGAAATCTAATTACGCTTTTGTGGTTGATTTTCATATGTAATAAAATTCTGAAGAAGTTCTGTTTTATTTCAAAAAATCCTTAACCGTACAAGGTTAAAGAGTTTTTCTTTTTCGAAATACCTATCTTGCTGAATTCTCCAACCCCCCTTTAAAGGTTTTATTTACCCCAGATAAAATTTTTTTATTGACTTCAGACTAATTTCTTGTCTTAGAACTTTACATTTCTTTGAAACTGTTTAATATCTAATGAAAAACTCTAAATCTTATTATTCAATTTTTTGTAGCTTAAAGAAAGACAAATTGGAAATTCTCGGGATGCTAGCTTTGAGCAGATGGTGCTTGAAGACACCAAGGGGCGAGGAGTTGATTTAATCCTCAACTCGCTTGTGGGTGAGAAGTTGAGAGCTTCTGTTCGATGCCTTGCTCCTCATGGACGCTTCCTTGAGATTGGAAAATTTGATTTGGCTAATGACAATCCCCTTGGTGAGTTGTATCATAAAGCACAGTATAAAGGAAACTTTTAAGTGAATTGATTAAGCAGCACAGATGGATTTAAATGTAATAAAATAAGTCATGTTATTTGAAATATTTATCCAGCCTCAGCTGCAGATCCAAGCAAGGGAAAAAACAGAGATAACTGCCTATGTGAAGTTGGCAATAATTCCTTCTCCAATCCAATTTTTGTTTGAATATTTACATTTTGATATTATGTTCTGAAAAGTATGTAATGCTTATTACGCATCGCAATTTATTTTACAATTCATCATTACAAGTAAAATTTTTTGAAACTTATGCAATTTGAACCTCTCTAATCTAGAAAAGTCCCTGGTATAAAATAATTCTGGAATTTTGATTAATCTAGAAATACATCCTTTTTCCAGAAATATGACATGGATGGTGTTTTGATTTTTCCATTCTCTGAGTTTCCACAGCCTAAGAATGAATTTTAAGAACAGTAAAAACACCCATAAAACACAAAAACTGCCTGTTTTATTTATGATGCTGGCCTTGGTAGAGGGTGGTTAGCGTGTCTAGCTCCTAATGCAAGGGTTGCAGGTTCGAATCCTGCCAAGGGTGTGGTCGTTTGTGCTCATCATAAATCTATTACAATGCATGTAATTGGGGAAACCTGTTTGTGTTAAATAAATTATTGTTAGTATTATGATCTGATTTAGGTCGGTAAACCAAACTGTTTGTATGAGAAACTTTTTACAGGCATCCCTTTCTATAGCACACTTCACTTAGTGGTTTTGTTATACAGCTCTTGCTAGCTCCCGAATTTTGTGGCCACAATATTCTGTTATACTAGTATCACAAGCAGTATTATCAAATGGAACTGAAAACTTTCCGAAAAAATCTGATGTGATACGCACATAACTTTTTCTTTATGTAATAGGCCTAATTACCATTTGCAGGTTAATTAAGAGTAAATGGAATATCTCTAAACAATATTTTTTATGAAAAATGTTGTCTCTCCTATAGTTTTTCAATTGCAGCTAATCTGAAACACTGGATTTTGTATATATCAAGATATTAGGTCTTAATTACCCACTGTTGCTGCAACAAATCACCTTTGTTTTCCTTTCCATGTGCAATACTTGTCGAGCTTATTGGCTACTCCATTAAATTTTGCTTATCTATGTTTTATTACAGTTTTATTATTATTATTTCAAGCCCTTGTATTATTTGAGATGAGCCAACATCGTGAAAATACAAATACTGAGGATTTTTCTGAAAAGGAACAAAGAAAAATTTGACACTTTAAGTGAAACAGGATGTGATTAAATGAATTTAAGCTGGAGAATGCCAATAAAACCTTGGACTTAACAGGATCAACATTAAGATCGATTTTGAAAAGCAAAGTCAAAATTAAAGAATAGCAACTCCTTTGAATGCTACTAAATAGAATGTGGCTATGCCTCCTATTATGATTGAGATGAAAAGGCTCCTTATGCTATTTATTGAAGACTAGCTGCCCGTACAGCTCCAAAATCGTAGTTCCGTTGGAGTATTATGATAAAGGCCCTCTGCTGCCTAACCCGCATGCCTCCGACCAGCTTATCCCCGATGCCCACTGCCCTGTGCTGCCGCGCATTGAGGCTCAAAGCCCTATTACAGGTATCTGTGTGCCCCCCTTGCGCCTTCCCATCTACTTCTCCTCAAGTATGGCTGAGTGAAAATGGAGGGGAAGCTTCACTTCGGGTTGTGACTGACACAGGCTTAGCCCTTACTCAATTAATACACATATTCTTAATATTCAATGCCATGCATCTTTTAGTTCAGCTATTATCTAAGAAAGAGCTGATAGCCTGTATGAAGTTTTAATGAAAACTATCCATAAAGTATCAGATGCAGAGCCTTTCAAAAGTAGTAAGGGGTGATTCAAGAGATTTAAGAAGTATGCCAACATCCATTACCACATCGTTCTTCAGGGAGAATCTTCTAGTGCTGTTGAAGGAGCTTTAAATTTTAAAATTTAGATAGTGGGGATTATAAAGGAGGAAGGCGACACACCTTAACAGTGCTTAATGTTGATCAGATGAGCTTATATAGGAAGAAGATACCTAACAGGACTTTCATTTCCAAGGAAGAGAAGTTGATGCCTAGCTACAAAGTGGCAGAGGATTAGTCTATTCTATTATTGGATGGTAATGCTGCAGGAGACTTCAAATTAAAGCCACTCACAGGCTACCATTCAGAAAATTCTAGGGCTTTGAAGGGGATTGACAAATTGAAGCCATCTGTGATTTGGAAGTCAAACAGAAATGTGCACCAATAAGAATTTGACATCCCTGTTCAATGATAATGTTGGTTTCATGTATATGCAAGTATTTGGGTTATATGAGCTTTATTAACCATTTTTATTAGATGATTCAAAATGTTAGTTACTAACAATGGTACATATCTCTCTCACTACCAAAAACCTAGGCAGCCACAAATATAGTGAAATCCTGTGTTAGAATAGGTCTGATTAGAGCAGCTAGCATACAGGTGAGAAAAATTTCCCTTAAATAAGAATGATCCTCTGTTATTGTTTTAATTGTGCTCTTCATTATTATTTTTTAGAGTCTGTACTGTTTTTGTCACTTAAGAAAATCGAAATTAAAGATTGGTTTTCTCTTCAGGCATGGAAGTTTTCCTGAAAGACACTGCTTTCCACGGTGTGATGTTGGATCTTTTGTTTGAAGCTTCCTCAGAAGATAAGCAACGGATATATCATATAGTTGAAGAAGGAATTGCATCAGGTGCAGTTCGTCCCCTTCCAAGCACCATTTTTAATTCCCAGCAGGTGGAGAAAGCATTTAGGTATTGAAAAGCATGTATGGGTAATTAGTTTGGTACAACACCCTTTTCTGAGATCATTTTAGATGAATGTTTAGCATGGCATTCAACTAGCCACTTCTCTGGCCATGCATTCAATTAGCAACACTCTTTTCATTATGGCATTATTTAATTATGCACAGTAATAGTAGTAATTCAATTAAAATGTATATCATGAAAATAACCAACTTGAGAAATACACAGATCATGAAATTAATCATTTCAAATGTTAAAGATTGTTCTTTTACATACTGAGTCTTACTCTTATATATGAGATATCGTATTCTCATAAATTTTTTATAAAGAAAATTTATAAAAATCTTTCTATTTCTGTCTAAATTGATAGAAAATAAAAATATTTATAACATAGAAATTCCACTACATCTACTGAACAAATTTATCTGTAGTTCTATAGTGTAAAAGTAATGTAAACCATAAAAACATTTACTCATAAATTAAGGGTTTCAGGAAAATGAAAATAATTCCAATTTAAAGCTCTCTATACACTGGATTCTTATGCAACTGATATACCATAGTCTCATCACTCACTTCCACCTAGGGTTGCCACCTTTTCCTCAGAGGCAACCTGAATATTTCCAAGTTTGACCCTGATATCACCTCCTTCCCTCCCCCAAAAATATGCTTCTCTGGAGTAGCCACCCTTCCCCACTCACCATCATTTAATGAAGCCTTTCCTGTACGGTCGAAGAAGGTTTAAAAAGTAACTGCGAGTATAGCGCAAAATTTTATGAAAATCTGCAAATTTAAAAATCTTAATTTGATTTATTTATGGAAAATTTTGAGTATTTACGAATAAAAATGCGTTTAACTACCTTAACACTTTTTGACGAATTCATGACTGAGTGTACAGATGGGAATATCTCAAGTTTAGGACGGTTCCAAGACATCTGCCACCTGAGATGAGCCTTTAATTTGTAACAAAGTTGTTTACTCGCTCTGCTTTGTAGGAGAACGCTGAGAAAAATGCTATTATGCAGCCCAGCATCAATTCAGCTTAAACACTTAAAAAGATGGGTTTTTGTTACGTTGAAAACAACTATGAATGTTTTGATTAAGAATATGCTGTAGTCAAAATTTGACCCTTTCAACAGATGCCTGAAATGTAGTAATAGAAGGTGGGAGATGTTAGAACAAAGCTGTGCCTAATTCATTTCAACCCAAAGAATTACGGAATCCAACCCGAAGCCCAAAGGTTCAGCTGCTAACCCAAAAACTTTGGGTGAAACCCAAAGAGATGGTAACCCTACTTCTACCTGATCCTATTACTTCTTTCCTACTTGCACACATTTTAACATGCAACCCTAGGACTTAACTCCCTGTCTCACAGTTACACAGCGGTGTTGTCAGCAGACACTTAATGACCACTGATCGATATAACTTATGTTACACAAGCTTTCTCATATTCATACTCTACTAGTCCATATAAAATGCCACTGCTTAAATTGAAACACATTTACACGTGCAATGTATTCTTCTGAAGTTCATCTCATAGCAACAATGCTGCTTCGGTGTGATCACTTAATGAATCAATGTTAGGCAGGAGTGGATATCGGGTGGAAGGGGGAAGGTAAACTGCTCCTGAACACAAGAGACATTGCATGATGTCAGAAGAGAGAGAGGAGAGCTGGGCATAAAACTCATTATATTATAATGCCTTTGGACATTTTTTAGTTATTTTTGAGATGTATGACTTATATATAAAAATGCTTTTAACTACCTTAACAATTTTTGACGAATTGATGACTGAGTGTATAGAAGGGAATATCTCAAGTTTAGGATGGTTCCAAGACATCTGCCACCTGAGATGAGCCTTTAATTTATAACAAAGTTGTTTACTCCCTCTGCTTTGTTGTTTATGACATCAAATTTTATAAATGGGTGAATTTTAATGAAAATCCTTGTCATTTTTTATTAAATCAACAAGTATAAACACTCCCCTACTGTTGTGCGATGTGGTTCATTTTATCTGCATTTCTATTCCCAACAATATCCTACATAAATATGCGATTTTTTCAGAATTTATTAAATCATTTATTCCCTAGATCTGTCCATAGGCAATGGACTGCAGCCAGACCGAACTGCAAAAGACAACTTTATGGTCCATCTAAATCAGTGTTTCCCAACCTGGGTGCCATGGCACCCTGGGGTGCTGTGAAGTATTCTGAACAGTGCCGCAAAAAATATAATGTTTTCCCATTTTTAGCCTCATTTTGCATTGTCGGCTTTCAAAAATGCAAACCAGAGTTAAGTCGATCTTCATTTTGTCGCTAAGGCACTTCGAAATGAAAGAAGATATGGAGATTGGGGTTAGGGGTTCAACTTCACCATGATTACTACAGACGGTGGATAGGGAGGGGTACCGCCAAATTCTGAAAAGTCACTTAATGGTGCCGCAACTCTAAAAAGGTTGGGAAACACTGATCTAAATCATTCACATCAAAATCTTCAAGTCAGATTTTTTCACAATTACAATGCTTTATTTGTGTGCTTTGTGTGTGACTAAGTAATAACTAATACACTGCCACCTGGACATGTGCCTAATTGCAGTGTTCACATTTGTAAATAAATAAAATTTCACTTAACAATTAAAATAACAAATATTCAAAATGCCTGTTGTGTAATATCATAAGGAGACTATGGGTTAGTAATAAATGAAAAATATAACATATTGTGTGTAAAAAATAAACAATTATTGTGTTAGTAATATTCCATAGGTAAAAAATGAAATAAAAATAAACCATGCAGAATATAATTTGAATGACAAAAAGTTTCTTTAATGCTATTGAGAATCTCGGTTAGTCTTGCTTTGTTTCAGCTGAAGTTGTATGCATGCTCACAGCTTAAATATCAACTATGGAGGAAATTCTCCTTTTGTTGTTTATAATAATCTATGTATCTGCATCTCTGATCCTTTGCATAATCTTATTTACGCAGATATATGGCAGCAGGAAAGCACATAGGCAAGGTGCTTGTGCGTCTTAGAGAGGAAGACCACATTGGAGAGAAGACAGTGGTTCCACCTTCTGTGGATATTAGAGCCTTACCACGCTTCCATTGTGACCCTGACATGACTTACATTATTATTGGTAAGTCTATTAAACTTCTTCATATATTCTTTCATCAACAAGAGTAATTTTCTGGTGTTACATTATTAATAGAAGCTTACCATAATTGAGCATTTTCCAAATAAATTGAAAATTCTGGAGATACTAAGGTGTTGCGAATATTTCAGAATATTTATGCAAAATTCATTTTTCAGATTTTTATTATTAAAGTCTGCTCTCAAATCATCATCATTGGGGTTAAGGAAGAAATTGATCACTAAGATACATCTTGCTAATTTTCTAAAATGATTTAGCCATTGTCTGGGAGTTCTTAGCATAAAGTAAAAATATTTCACACTCAAGCATACATATTGCACTTTGGATATAAAGTCTTTATTGCTCACTGACATTATTAATTTTAGAATATCTTTTAAGAGAAGTGAATTGTCTTTTGAATAATTACAAAATATTTAGCTATACAAATGTGCATTTAAACAACACAGTATAAATTTAAATTTATAAATTCTCAAAACCTATGTAAATTAATACTGCAGATTGATTAATGCATATACAGTGTGTCCTTGATTAACATTGTTAATTTGTTCTTGAAATTCACGACGTTGAACAAAACAACATTAAACAAATCAACAATTCCCATAAGAACCCATGTTGTGCAATATAAACGGTTCCAAAACCTCTGACTCAACACCCTTTGAAAAAAAAGACATAATATACAGTAAATCCTCGATTTGCATCAGTGCTGTGTTCCAGGAAAATGTGACTAAAAACTAAACAACTTTTAGGGAAAAATTCTGGCCTTAGGACGTATTTAAAGCCATCCAAAATCAGGAAAGAATACATTTCACAGAAGTACCTCTTCTAGGAAAAAAAGGAAGTACGTAATACCAATCCAGCTTAATGTATTCATACAAATGATATAGAACGATGAGTTTTTACGAATAAATTTACGGAGAGTCACAATCTCATCTGTTAACACAAGTTAACAGTGCTAGAAAAGAAATGCAACAAATTATTTCTTGCAGCAGGTACTGAAGAATTTACTGTAAATAAAACATTAATTTAGTTGTCTTTATTGAACTACAAGTTTTGTTTATTCACTTCATCGAGCCACAGCTTAAAATGGAAATAAAATCGAGGGACGTTAAACTCAAGTTATCCTCTTTCAAATTCTTTAATTTTGTCCAAGTCCTTACCATTGTAGCTGGCAACCCCAAAACTCTGTCTATGTCTGCAACTGCTTCATTTCATTCATGGCACATAACAATCTTAAGTTTTTGTTCCAAACTAATTGTCTTGCTCAATTTTTTTGCTGCTGACATACTGCCATTACCATTGCTGTAACTAGGTTATGGTGAAGATGGCATTAGCTCTAGGTTACTATATGTCACTGGCCATTACTGCCACATTTCTTTGGACCCATTTCAACAAAATATCGTCATGTAATTATAGCAAATTTAATAAAAATGTGTCAATCCAGAATGCTTTTTCCACTCAAATAAGGCAATTAGCTGCAACTTGAGCAACAGATGCACAATTATTTTTGTGCATCATTTCAGAGCCGAGTCAGGGTCACATCAACTCAAATCATCTACGACGTTAATTCAAATATGGGTATTAATTTTTGAATGATGTTAATGTGAATCAATATTAATCGAGGTGACGTTAAACCGAGGACACACTGTAAACTTAAATCAGATTCCCTTTAAGAGTGAAGCTTTGAATTCTATGTTCAACAATCTTATAGAAGTTGTAAAAAGCTGGGGAGTTGACCTGTGAAACTGTGTGGAAATTGAAGTTTAAATAGCAGTTATTTGTTATTATGCATATCATTGGAATTAAAATGTTAAAAGTTTTAAAATGTGTGTAGTAATTTACTTTTGATTCTATATGTGTCGAGGTGATGATTTTCTTTAATTTCAACAGGTGGTCTTGGAGGATTTGGTCTTGAGCTGGCAGATTGGCTTGTGATTCGTGGATGTAAAAAGCTAGTACTATCCACAAGGCGAGGGATTCGAAATGGCTACCAATCTTTTCGCATAGGTTTATGGCAGACAGAAGGGGTACATGTGGTCATATCAAAAGCCAATGTTGCCTCTTTAGAAGGATGCAAAACTTTACTGAAAGAATCAAATTCAATTGGACATGTTGATGGCATATTTAATCTAGCAGCAGTGAGTAACAGAAGAAAAAATTAGTAGAAGAGTGGTCTACATCTCAACTTTCTGTGCATTATCCAAACATAGTCGCCTTAAAATTAGAAGAAAGCATATCATGTTTACTGAGTCATAAAATCACTTGTTATTTCATTATAACACTACCAACTTATTATTATTTACGGTGTTATGCTATCACATCAGTAAATACAGTGACAAAAAATGCAATTGGATATTTAAATGTAATTCATTTATTATTTAATTAGGTGAATGAGCCCGTTTAAAATGGCCTTTGAAAACAAACAATATAAAAATAAAACCAACAAACAAATGATAAAATTATAATAGCTGAATAACATTGGAAAGGGCTACAAATGAAAACAAAGGAATAGTTTTAAAAAATTAAGAGGAAAAGTCTTAAAACCTCAAAAATATTATTTTAACTATTCAGTAGCTCTCTTATAATGATGTTCCTTGTAAATACTCTTTTGTTTAACAGCAATTGCCCTTGATTATCTCTATCCTTAACGCAAAATTTCAAATTATGTTTGTCACGTGTTCTAGTTATGGCTACATACAGCTGTCCATGTGAAAAGCAATATTTAGTAAGTAATCACAATCAATTGTTCAATTCCACTAAACAGCAGTTAAGAACAATCTCAATATATATCTCAATACATACACAATCAGCGCATATACCTTATTTATTTAGATAACAATGTAATCATTGTTTGGTTGGTTACCCTATAATTGGATTGACGCAAATTAAAAATAAATAACACAAAAATAATTATTTTCATAATATCTGTTATATTCAGATAATGCGAAGGTACAGCGCAAGCAACTGCCTTTAATATGCAGAAGGACTTCAATAAGACAACGAAGGCACGTTAAAACACAGTCAAATTATTTCAAACATTAGCATGTTTTAAAATACGTAATTTACTGCATTTATCCATCCGATACTTATGTATTAACGAGGAGCCCAACTTAACATGTAAGTACCGATTGATTTCTACCAAGATATCTGTAGTCTACAAAGGAATTATATCTCATTTGACTGTTGCGCAAAAGGATATTAGCGAGCCTTCGGCTCGCTTTGTTTTTATTTTAGTTGCCACCAGAAATTAAAATGTGATTGTTTTTCAATTGTTATCTATAACAAATCATTTAAATGTTAATTGGTTTCTTTTGATGTTCTTACAAATTAAAACATGATTTAAATGGTATTTGTTCCGTATTTATATTTTTAAGTAGAGCTCCCCGTTAATACGTAAGTACCATCCACCCAATTTATGTAAATGAATATAGGTACGGCAGCAATTAGTTATACAAAATGGCAGGAGAGGGCAGCACTAATTCTACTGGCAAGTGCTGTCCTCTCCTGCCAGTTTGTATAACTAACTGATGAGGCTGCCTGGAGACATCCCGACAAAGATATTAAGCGTTTTATTATAGGAGATTTCATTATTGTTTGGCAAACCAAACTAGGTACTTCCCAAAGTAATGCATATGATTGAAGCTTTATTCTATATATATATTTATAGTGGTTATGATAGACTTTTAGATTATAGTGTGTTAGAGGTAAAGTGCAATTTTACTTTGTTACCAAACAGGTACTCACAGATTCACTTCTGGAAAATCAATCCAAGGAAGCATTTAAAGAGGCATGGAAACCAAAGGCCCAAGCATTGCTTCATTTGGATCAAGCATCGCGAACAGAATGCCCAAATATGCGTCATTTTGTTGCCTTCTCTAGTCTCTCATGTGGTCGTGGCCAAGGAGGGCAAACGACATATGGATTAGCCAATGCTGCCATGGAGTCACTGTGTCGAACGCGTCGTAAGGAAGATCTACCAGCATTAGCAATACAATGGGGGGCAGTGGGGGATGTGGGATTAGTTGCAGAAGCTGGAGCTGCTGGAGGCCCATCAACTAGGAGGGCCCCTATTGTAGGCGAGGGACCTGGGGCTGCAGAGGCCACAAAAAAATCAAACATCCCTATTCCTGAAGTAACAGTTGGTGGAACGCTGCAGCAAAAGCTTGTGTCGTGTTTAGCCACTCTTGACTTCTTCCTTTGTAGAGTTACTCATAATCATCCTGGATGCACTTCACCAGTTGTGGCAAGCATGGTGGTTGCTGAGAAAGGTGCCCGTGGGTCCAGATCTAATTCAGGCGTTGTAGAAACTGTGGCCAATATACTTGGTGAGTTAAATTACAGCTGTGGTCACTTTTCCCTCTAGACTCTTAAAAACATATAGTGTTGTCAATGTGCCAAGTAGGAAGAAAATTTAACTTGATCAAGATCAACAGAAAAAAATCTGATGTGGCCAACACATGACTTTCTCCATATTTGGGGTATAGATATTTAAATTATTATGAATAGCATTACAAGGCAAAATTATTATTTCATATCGTAAAAGAATACGGTCTTCCTTATTGCCATAAATTAGGTATATTTTGAATATGTTTACGGAATTCACTGCAACATGGTGGTGGCGCTATATACTGGAAATTACGAAAAAGCAAAATATCTCCAAAATGGATGGTTCTACGAAAATTTGTTTCAAACAAAACTTGGAAGAAATATTATTCTCTACAACTTTGGTCCTCATGAAGATTACCAATAACGACGTTCTTAAGGAGATATTTGACAGAAACCGAAAAAACCAATTATTTATGAATAATTCCAAAAAAATAACTGCTATGGAAAATTATTTCAAATAAAAGTTGTAGGAAATTACATTCTCTATAATATTTGTATCAAGTTGTATATACAATAATGATGTTTTAACAGAGAAATATCGCAAAAACCAAATCGGGTTTCGAAGAAACCTTGACTTCCGGTTAACTGGTATTGCCCAAAAACTAATCAGCTCTTTGTGCCCATATCAAAGTGTTACATATGAAATTTGGTAACGATTTGGCAAGTACTTTTCGAGTTGGAGTGCCCACAATCATATACATACACACAGACATCATTCTGAAAATAGTCTAAACATGTTCTATGGACCTCAAAACGTATTTCCGTTGAAATCTCGAAGTCAATTTTTTTCATGAAAACAATACTTTCTCTATACTATGTATATGGAGAAAGTAAAAGAAGAACATTCTCTTAAGATATATATACAGGGTGTCCCAGAATTCGCGTCTACCATGCGAATTCTTGCAAAATTTTAAGTCGAAAATGTTCTTTGTAAAAATTTCAGAAGACGCATAGTTTCCTCAGAAAATGTGTTTAAAGTTGGCAATATGTGGCAACACTGTACTGGGAAAGGGTTGGTTACGATAATGACTCTAAGAGTCTAAAATGACAACAATACTATGTTTTCTTCAAAATTGACGGTTAGTGGGCCGCTCACGCATGTGGTAGTGACAATTGAATTGCTAGCGCTGAAGCGTGTAAGTTGAACTGTTCCTATCGCCTTATTTATTTGATTTTAATTGACAACTTACATATGGAGAAAGTCATGTGTTGGACATATCAATTTATTTTAAAATAGCTGGTTAACTGGATTTCTGGATAAATGGAATCCGGATAAATGGTTCTATACTGTATACGAGGTCTGACAATAAAGTAATGAGACTGATTTTTTTCCTGCTGTACTGGCAATGCTGCAGCCTGCTACCACAGACCATGTTTGACCTTGATCCTTCCCCCACCCTTACTCCAAGTGGCGCCGCCTTGCATTCCTTCAGTCTTGAGTAGTTGCTTGACGAATGAGGACATGTTTGTGCGCCTTGTCACGAAAATGGAAACGTGGAACATCGCGCAGCGGTATGCCATCATGTTTTGTATGAAACTCAGTGAAGGAGCCACCACAATGTATGGAAAGCTTCAGCAGGCTTTTGGGAAAGAGGCAATGTCAAGAGCACAAGCTTTCCGCAGTGGTGTACATCGGGATCACCGAGGTCCAAGAAAGCACGCATGTCCAAGTCAAAAGTGAAATGCATGCTTGTGTGCTTCTTTGATTCCAAGGGCATTGTTCACAAATAGTGGGTACCTCCTGGACAGACACTTAATCAACATTACTACGCAGAAATTCTCGAAAGATTGCGAAAGCGAGTCGTTCGGGCTCGTCCAAACATTGCGAAAAACTGGATTCTCCGTCATGACAATGCGCCAGCCAATGCGGCACTGTCAGTAGGGAAGTTTTTGGCCTCCAAAGACATTATGGTGCTGCCGCAGCCCTCTTATTCACCCGATCTCGCACCTTGCGACCTTTTCTTATTCCCACAAGTCAAATCGGTGGTGAAAGGACGTCATTTTGAATCAACAGAAGTCATCCAAATGGCCGTGACCAAGGCCTTAAACTACATTCCACAAGATGCATTCCAGAAATGCTACAAGCAATGGCAGGACCGTTGGCAAAAGTCTGTGCAGTCACAAGGGAACTACTTTGAAGGAGACCACATTGTAATTGATCAACAGACAAAATGAAAAATTTTTTCGAACCAGTCTCATTACTTTATTGTCAGACCTCGTATCATGTTTCTCAATGTCATAGTCACATTTGTTCTCATTGTTTCCTTGACTTTCATAGGTATAAGAGTTATTAAAAAAGTGAGTCCAAATTCAACCCTTGCTGAGCTAGGAATGGACTCAATGATGGCAGTTGAGATAAAGCAGACTCTGGAGCGAGAATTTGAGCTGTTTCTCACTCCTCAGGATGTGAGATCACTATCCTTTGCACGCCTTGCAGAACTCTCCTCATCTCTTTCACAGCAAGCATCTGTACAATCAATGGTATTTTTTAGTTTCTTTAAAGATAAGGGGCTAATGATGGCAGTGTTTTTGAGTACTTATTTTTTAAAATTATACCATGATTTCTGGTTCATGCAAGTAACAAATGACAAGATTTATGGCAAAGGATATCCAGGCCCTTTCAGAGATTCAGAGAGGCCCGGGCCACTTCCAGATTTTGAGGCCCCTGGTCACAATAAAAATTTAAAATAAGCCCAATTTAAAAATTTACTTTTATCATCAAGTGAAAATTAATTCTGATCCAAAAAAGGAGGGTCTGACTAAACCCATTTTCTTCCATTTATTGAGATGTCATACCTGCCAAAAAAATACACAAGTCTCTGAACTTAGCCCCCATTGAGTTTGAGGTCCAGGCCAAATGGCCCTCCTGGCCCCCCTCTAAGTGACCTTGATTATATCATGTGACTAACTATATGTTCTGATTTCTTTTTAGCACCACTATGATGGCCTACATAATACAGAAAAATCATTGATAACATTTTGAATCATATTTCTACTCTATTATTTATTAATTTTAACAATAAGAACATGTAAAATAATTTAAATATAGCTGAACTACATGCAATTTTTATATGGAAAACAAACTTTATTTTTTTGTTTTTGAAGCATCATAAGTGCAGAGTTCTGATCTTGTTTATAACCTTATGCAAAATCCAACTTTCACACTTGGGTCATTGATTTTTAAAAACAATAAATGTTAGTAAATATTAATTTATTGTGTAAAATACAAAACTAATAAACAAACGAATCCAAGTTCAGATCCCCAACTTACCATGATAACCAAATTTGATTGTATAACCCACTGATAAATGAATGATTCTTTCTCTGCATTCTACATTTACAATTACAGGCAGCCAAAAAAGATTCTTCTGAAAGTGAGGAAGTAAGAAATGTTGGTTTTGACTTCTTACGGCGTGTTGTTGGAGAGGAGCGCTCTGAGATAGCACCTTGGGTTGTGTTGCCATCACTTTGTCCTTTTGAGAGTGCTGGCATTCCTCCCATTTTCATGGTACCTGGCATTGAAGGAATGGCTGCCATCTTAGAGCCCCTAGCCAGGGAGATGCGTTATCCAGTGGTTTCTCTCCAGATGGGCAAAGACGCACCAGTCTCATCCATCCAAGAGATGGCTTCCTATCTCATCAAGGTAAGGCATTCGGAATATCAAACTCATTTATTTACTGTCTTATGAAAATGTTTTTCTTTTTCCATGATATTTTTGATTTTTTTGGCTGTATATTTTGTGAAAATGCATGAAGAGCAATAAGATAATGCTTTCATCTTATAACAGATAAACCCATCTACTTTTCTTCAATGTTTTTAGGTCCCCTTCATTAAAATATCTCAAAGAAATTTTTCCTACTTGCTCCTAATTTTAACAGTAATATTAATTTTATTTATGAATAATTAGTAATTCTGCCCTTTATTCAAACATATACATGAAATATAACTCTTCCACATAAAAAATCCTTTTAAAACATAATTCCAATGATTTAACAGGTCTATTTCATTATTGCCTTTTTACTTTTTGACTGCTGTTTATACTGCAAAGCCATGTGGCAATGTATTTTTTGTATACAACAAATTCCCATATAATAATGATAAAATCCTGCCTTTAATGCAATTTCTTTGGCGATATCATTCCCTATAACTTGATGATATTGGGCTGTGAATTTGTCAAAGTAATTCATAGTAGACTTTTTGACTTGGATCCAGTGAGCTTTAACTGTTGTTTATTTTTATGTGGTAATGATGATTGCTTGTAATTTAATGGATGTAGCACAAAAAATATTTTAAGGTGTGGCATAATTCTGTACTGTGAGCAGGGTCAGCAGGACAGTTCACCATCATCAGTTTGCATCAGGGACAGTTCACCACAGATTTTTTTGTTTTATTCTTAGCAAAACTAAGTTATTTTAAAAAATCAAAGGAATATATACAAGACTCTAACAAATTCATTTCAAAATTAAGTGAAAAACATAACAAACAAATTATCTATAAATGGCGATCAAACTAATAAAAAATAGATTATGCACCATGTGCCACAAAAGTTTTAAAATATCATGGCATAGACAAGCATATTCTGAGAACTGTGAGAGACTGCAATAACTATATGACTTATCTTTGCGGTCTAACAAATAATTATAACATAGTGCAAAAATAGGCATTATTTTTCATTAGTATTTGTTCATTGTATATAATTTGTTTGTCATGTTTTTATTTAATTTTGAAGTAAATTTGTTTGAACCTTATGTATTCACTTGCGTTTTTTAATCTTTATCAGCCAGATTTAAATGCCCTCTGCTGACTGAATTTTGGGGTATTTAAATCAGTGTTGTATGCTTTCTGGAAAAATAGCATAGATCATGATCTATTGGTGATAAAATATTCAAATAAAAAGGATTTATTGTAAAAATATTGAAGAATTACATGATTTTGTTTTCAAGAGAAAAGAAATATGACAAAAAGTAGAAATACTGAAGAAAGTTTTTTAAAATAACGATTTTATTTTTATATGAAAGAAACTCATAAAGAAAAACGAATTGGCATCAAACAGGCATTAGGAGACGAGGACTGACACCACAACAAGATAGGAAATCCCCCTGCACTAAGTACTGATGAGGAAAAGGAACTCTGTGACAGACTATTGAGTCTCGCAAACAGAGGTTTTGGTTTGACTTCAGTTCAAGTGCGAAGTGCAGCTTACCTCTATGCTGAGAGGAAAGGAATAAAAGTTACTTGGAACAATGTAGAAAAATTAGTGGGAAAGAACTGGTTCTCAAAATTCATGAAAAGGAATCCCCAAATGTCGCTTAGAAAAGCAGAAGGGCTATCTAAAATGAGAGCAGCGACAATGAACAAAAAGGATTTTGATGATTTTTATCATATTTACTCTGAATTGGTAACTGAATTAGAGTTCAATAAGAAGCCAGAGAGAATATTTAACGTTGATGAATCGGGATTTCCCTTGAACAACAAATCATCGAAAATAGTCTGCGAAAAGGGAAAAAGAGAAGTAGTCAAACTTACTTGCGTCAAGCAAGGTGAGAATGTTTCAGTGGTGGCCTGTTTTAGCACTAGTGGAGTTTACATTCCACAATTTGTGATTTTCAAGGGCGTTAGGTACAGGGAGGCGTACCGCAAAAATTTACTGCCTGGCTCCGTAGCAGTAATGTCAGAATCTGGCTACATTAATGAGGACTTGTTCCTTAAATGGCTGCAACATTTCCAAATGAACAGAACAGCAGGAAAATGCCTGCTAATTTTAGATGGGCACGTGTCACACTGCTCTATGAAATGTTTAAATTACTGCTCTTAAAATGAAATCGAGCTTCTGTGTTTCCCTCCTCACATGGCTCACATCCTCCAGCCCCTTGATTGCACCTTGTTCAAGCCACTGAAAACATTTTATCATCAAGGAGCAACTGCATTCATCCATAACCACTCCACTGCATCCATGACAAAATCTGATTTTGGAAATATTTTCACAGCAGCATGAAACAAGGCTGCATCTCATGGAAATGCCACTAAAGGTTTTCAGTGTACTGGCCTGTACCCATTCAATCCTAACATCATTCCCATGGAAAAGTTTCTACCATCATTGGCCTTCCAACTTGACTGTCCTTCAGTATCTACTGAAAATTTCTGTGATCCATCCACTCCTGGTACTTCAGATGTTTCTGCCAAGTGCTCTTCGGTTGTCGCTGAAAGTGGGTCTTGGCCTATCCACAATCCCACCCCTCCTGAACTAACCATAGTTTCTGCTCAAAATTCATCTACTCCTGGAACTTGCAACGTTACTGTTTCATCTGAATCACCAAACCTCCCTAAACTGTCCCCTTTCAGTGACATCATACTGACTCCAAACACATCAAACTCTCGGTCCAACGCCCGAAATCAAAACCGGAAGAAGCAGTTGGCCCGTCACCTCACCTCAGAAAAACATATCAATGAAACTGCTGAAAAGCTAAAACTGAAGACAGAAAAAGAGCATCAGAAGAAGGTGAAAAGGCACAGGCTGTTCGAAGAGACGAAGTAAGTTCCAGCGGACATGAAATCGAAGTGTTGGAAGACGAGCAAGATGTATCGTGTGGTTTCTGTGACATAAAATGGAGCCAGTCTACCAGCAGAGGTGACTGGATTAGGTGCAAAAAGTGCAAAACGTGGTTCCATGAAGTTTGTGTGGGAGCCAAGGGGTGAAAACAGTTTATTTGCGGTAATGTGTGATCGAATTTGCCCCACCTGTGATCGGAATTACCCCGCTATTTTGTGTCAGAGCCAGTTTTCTGACTTTGTACATATCTGTAAATAAACCAAAAAGTTTCAGATATCCGGATTCATGATACTCAGTGCAGTAAAATAGTTGTTTAGCTTTCCATTACATGTTTTGTAAATTAATAAAAAAAATTTCAACAGAGTTATTTGTGTTCTAAGTTGAAATGATCGGAATAGCTCCGCTCTACCCTACTGCTTTATAAGACTATAATGTTTATATACAGACGTATTTTATATTTAGGTTGTAATATGTGAAATTCATTTTATTCACTAAGTATTTAAATATGAGTGGATGAGGTCACTAATGTGATAGCAATGTATTATACTTCATTTCATTTCATGGGCGAAGAGTGTTATACTCCAAACCCATCAATAAAGATTATTATTATTATTTTAACACATTGCATTTTTCATGTACACATGTCCACTGTATTGTGTAGTAACATTTTCTTGAAGGGGAAGGTACAGTATAGAACCTTTTATCTGGATTCCTCTTATCTGGAAATCCAGTTAACAGGATATGTTTTAAAAATAATGCATTTTTCAAAAGTTGTTAAGAGAAAGAAATTAAAATTTACTGCTGTACTAGTAAATACCCGGCTCACCACCATGTGTTTGGTGCACTCTGGTGAACAATTGAACACGTAATTTGGAATAGAACAAGGAATTTATGTATATTGGAAAGTACCCAATTACAGCTCATGTGGCAGCCGGAAAAGCGTGAGAGAGTGTAAAGAAGTGGAAGGAGAAGCTTTAAGGGGGAGCTGATGTCAGAGCACCTGTGCAGTAGACAAATTCTCATTCCTTCTTCCCCTCTGAAGCACATCTACTGCCCACACCTAAACACCACTTCTCCTATAGACGGTCCCGCGTCAAGAATGGACTCGTCCTACAGTCAGTGTGCCTACTGCGCACTGCCAAGTTAGCGAGCACAAGCTGTACTGTAGTATTTCTATTACTGTACAGTACAGGTAAATACAGGCGACTCCCAAGATTTGACAGTTTGAGATTCGACAAATTCGAGATTTCGACCCAGCCGATCAAATTGGAAGCTAGTTTACGCGAAGTAATTTTCATCCCTACCAACCATGCAAGGTTTAGTTTCAGTGTAGACATAGTTATTTCTGCTCTAATTGTTTGAATTTGTGCTGATTTCACTATTTTTTCTGTTAATCTTTTATTTAAATTTATTTATTTTATTGATTTATTTATAAATTTATCACTTGACGTAATATCTAAAAGGAAATGTAATAGTGATAACGCAAGTGAATCAAATAAAAGTGTCGTTCAACTATTAGCATTTATGTGAAACAGAAGAAGAAAATTCCAGGACATGTGAACAAGTTAGGAAAGTGTACAACGTATCACAAATGGGCGTGTTTCATGCAATGGAGTATTAGAAAGAAATTATATACCTGTACGTGAGGGAAATAGCATTTTAAAGTTCTTATATTCTTCAAAAATAATCCATTTTCTTCCTATTTAATAATATTGCATGCACGTGTAAGGAAATTAAACGTTTGTTTGTGAGATTGTTTATGATAGCAACAATGAAGAAGTAACTATGCAAGAAATTTTCTAAGTTCAACTCGAATTAAGACATTTTTGTTTGATTTTATCGATAACGGCTACTCCTACGATAAAAATGTATAGGATAGAAAATACTCTTCTTTACAAGTTCTACAACTTTTATTTGAAAAATATTTTGATATGAGCAATACTTTACGAGATATGACGAAAATTTAATTTTTTGTCACCAGTAAAGTGGTACCCCTGATTGGCGTACGTGATTCATTTTTGCGATTTTCTTATTATATTTGATTGTAAGTCTTTAATATCACATTTCATGAAAATCCATTTGGTAGAAGCCGAGAATGAACATGCGGACAGCTGGACGGACAGACTGACGATAATAGGCGTCCACACTGGAAGCGAAACTCACCTAAAAATTCATGTAATTTGCTGGCTTGTTTGACAGATTTAAGAGAAGGGCAGGTTTGCATAACATTAAATTAACTGGCAAGGCTACAAGTTATTTTGTGCTTTTTAATAAATTTTATATTAATTTTGCTGCGATATATAGTTGTATGTATAGACAGATGTATGCAGGGTTGTGCTGCAGACAGCCCATTCTGACTCGTGCGAGTCGAGATGCGGAAACATATCCCCCGATTATAACATGCAAGTCTATGGAAAAACCCGCGTTCGACATTTGACAATTCGAGATTCGACCACATTTTCAGGAATGCATCCCTGTCAAATCTCGGGAGTCGCCTGTATTATAATAGTGCTCAAAATGGAAAATATTATGAAATGGAATGCAAATTCCAGCAGTGAAACTGAAAGCAGTGGATGCAAATAACTGACAGAACATTTACAATCAAGTTAAATTTTGATTTATTCCTTATGTACTACGATGAAGAAAAGTAAAGAAAATTTTTTATATTATTTTTATTAAATGAAGTTAACAAAATGGAACGGTATTATCAACACATGCGATGGACCAGAACACCATTCCGGAAGGTTTAACTCTTTCCGAGCACTGTTTATGAGCATATTCCAGATAACCGGAAATTCCAGTTAATAGGCTATCCCCAAATCCCAAGCTAGCTGGATAAAAGGTTCTATACTGTATTTGTATGTCCACTCTTAATTTTTATGAAATCTTGGTGGTGGTAGGCCCGGTGGAACCAAGGCACAAGAAATTTCTGTGGATATACATAATCATGGTTAAAAAAGCTCATGAAAGTTCCTATTATCACTATGTATTTAGATAAACCAAGTAACAAGATGCCAAGGCTTCAATTTTTTCAATAAAGAACAATCAGAAAAAGTTCTATAATAGCGTGGCCTAATAGTGTGACATAAGGCAGAGGAGAAAACACCTCAACCTATTTTTCCTTTTATTAGAAATATTCCACAGGATGTATGTAATTAATTAGCATTGGAAATCAGCATTTTTAATAACAACAAATATCAAGACCATTATTATATTCTTGTTTTCTAGAACATGAGAATGATGCATGATGGGACAGATGGACGACCATGCAACCTTGTGGGATATTCCTTTGGTGCAGTTCTAGCACTTGAGATGGTTGCCCAACTGGAGGAAGAAATGCAAGAGGGTCACATCCAAAAGTGTCCCATCTCTTTAGTTCTTATAGATGGTTCTCCTGACTTTCTCCAGCAGCTAGTTAGAGCCACACTTCTGGAGAGGAAAACTTCAAGCCCAGAAGAAGAGGTGAATGAATCAACAAAGGATAAGCAAAGAGAAGATGAAGGAGATGCATCTCTACTTGAAAGCAATCTGCTATGTCATATTCTCAATCATTTTATGGCAGGCATAGACCTACATGAGGTATTTCCTCCTTGGTTCCTTAACCATTCTAGTTTTATATATTTCTATATTCTAAGCCTACTAACAACTATGTAGTTGCAATTTTTCAAAAGTACATGTATAATTAATTTTTAACTACAAATTCACCCACTTAATTATTTAATTAACAAAATAACCCTCATATACAGTATTTAAACAAATGTTTATTAAAAATTTCTTTCATCAAATGTTCATTTTTATACAACTTTTATTATAACTTGTGTGGCTCTTGCAAAGCTGCTCTGATGGATCAAGAAACTAAATACTAAAGTATGGAAAACATAATAACAAACATCAACATTCCCATTGTCAAACATTCCTGTAGATTTATGATCAGCAGATTAGCCACACATCTTTTATAATAAGATGCGTTCATGTCGATAATTAGTATCCTAACACTAGATGTCACTCATCCCATGTCAAAATTTAATTTATTTTTAGGTTTTTAGTGTCTTTAATGTAAAAGTTGTATAAACTAAAAAGGATTTTTATTTAATTTATTTACTTTGTCATTTAATATATTATAGAGGGCCGAAAAAGAGTATAAAGTTTATTGAGCAATTAACACTTTTAAAGTTAGCAATTGGAAAAGTTTTCAAATCAATTAACCTCTTGTTTGAAGTGGTTTGCTTTAAGTACTTATTACTGATTGTAAGTAACGATTGTGATAAAAATATCATAAATTGGTAGAGTATTCAAATACTGTGAGCTTTTAGAATGATTTGCTTTGTATTTAAAGAAACTATTCCAAATGCACAAATTATGACTTTGTGTTTAAGTAAATACCATATATGTAACTAGAAAGCTTATAATAACAGAAAAATGGAACAAATACAATGAAGCTTTTCCTAGCAACCACTTCCATTAATGACCAACTTTTCTCAGAGCAGCATCTCATAGGGCAATGCTTATTTTTCCTGTTTACCAGCCAACCCTATAAATGATCATTTTTCTTCAGAACCATCAGCAGTTACTTAAAAAACGTTTCATAAGTTCTTAGAAATTTCAAATAAAATTTACAGTAAAAGCTATAGAATGTTCCATCTTTAAGTTTCAGTATTGGGTAAATGGTGCATGGTGTTGCCACCTCTCACTACCCTAACGCCAGCAAAAGTCTGGTAATTTAAAATTTCCTTTATGTAACTTATTAAGTAAATGCTATTGTTACAATTTTCGCCATAATACACAATTTTCTATACCAAAACAAAAATACTGCATAGTAAAATTTCTCTCGCTACGTACCGCGTGTTGTACACTTGGCTGCTATAGTGCCCCAAACACTCTGGCGGTCCCAAACCCTCATAAAAGTGAAAAAAGGAGCTTAAAAGAATAGAATCCCATTGAAGTGCCCTTGTTTTCCCTATGCGCTCAGATTTATTTTTTCTGTGCTAGCGTTCAATTGTCTAAACCAGTCTTAGGTAGTCTTTTATCTTGTGATGTAAAGTTACCTACCCTTGCAAAAATGTCAAAATAGTAGAAAAATTTTTAAATATTTTTAATGTTTTATAATTGGAAAGATCACTCATGATAAAAATGTGATAATTTCTGAACAAATAATTAATTAAAGAAATTAAGTGAAATTTTATAAATTTACAAATGGCGTAAGTTCGTTAATATTGTAACATATCCATTACCTACTTCACAGAACATCATATCATAACAAATAGATCAAGAAAAAGTCAAATTCAAATTATTTGAAAGAAAGGAATAATTCCCCACCAGCTGAAAGATAAGAAAAATTAATTCTCCAGTTAAGGGGTTAAATGTCCTTCGACCTGTGGGATTAGTTTGATTTAAATGTGTTACGTGATTGCGGGGTTTATTATGTTAAATAACGTTTCCTTAACAACAGCAAGATATACTATGCTGTAAACTGCCTAAAACTTAAAAATATATTTTCCAATCAAAAATTATTTCATTTGAAAGGCTATTGAAATCATAAATAAAAGTTAAAATAGTACATATTTTTAAAAAATGCATAGTTTACGTAGATAATAAATTAACGTTGTAGTTGCCATTTGCATTTTTATGCATAACTCGATAAATATTTCGTTTAGAGAAAAATGTATAGAATAAAAGTTGTAGGGCGTTTTATCATAGGTAACCATTTTATGTTCTAAGCTAATTCACGGAAAAAGCATCCAAACGATGTAAATTGGTGATATTGTCAGCATTCGGTTTCAGCTACGTTCGGAACATGATGGAACCGATGACACTTTATACGTGGCCAAATTCTTGCAAATTCACTTCGCCCTGAAGAAGCTACCTGCAACGGTCGAGAAACGTCGGTTCCATATGTTCTGAACGCAGCTGAAACCGAAAGATGACAATATCATCGAACAACCACGCTGCGAAAACCTTCGATCAAAATTGATGTAAATTGGTATTTAACAAAATTGTAGCATAGTTAATTGGATAAATGCGAGTTCGGAGGTACACTGTGTCCACATCTTATTTTTGGATTAACTTCCTCGCATATACCTACTAAGATTGGATGTAATGTGAACAGATGAAAATAGTTAAGGATGTTTGTACGAGAATGATTGCTCACAAAATCTCTAAGTAAAAACAAGAACTGGATTATTTTATGCTGATCACTACACATAACGGAAATTAAGCTGCAATTAAGGAAATTTTTACCTGCCCGACATTACAAATTCATTTGCTTCTTTTTTAATCTTGTAAATTGTCCTCTGAGACACACCACATAGCTTGCTCATCCTACTAATAGCAGATGATAGGCTTTCATTATACTCATTGAGGCAACTACTAAGAACATTCAATATTGTTTGTTTTTCCGAACTCACCTTGCCTTCTTTTCCTCATTGAGACGTCCATTTTCTCACAAAAACCACAATATCAATATGAAAATACGTACGGGGATAATCAACGTGTGACGTACATACACAATATTTTTAAAAAGGGGACATTGCAAACATAAAACCTGCAAACACAACGTATCTCTACATTTGAACCGTATTAAACACTTCAGTTTGAAAACGTTTTGAAGAATTGTTAAAACAACTAATTTGCAATACACAATAAAACTGTCAAATTTGTAAGTACTTTCCCGCAAACCTATAAGCAGACAAACCGACGAAAGCACAAGATAGTCCAACTGCTGAGTCGTAACTGAGGGAAGAGCGGGCCACAATAACACTTTCGCATTGTTCACCCTCCCCTTGGTGACCCAACCCTACATCTGGGTGCACCAAAAATAACTTCAAACATTTACGTACAACTTTCTCGCTTAGACCATAAAGTATCTTTATAAATAAAAAAGTTTCTCACAGACAAACTTTTTCAAGTCAGGCTGGAACATGCAAAAGAAACTTTTATAATTAAATGCAGAAAACAAACATTTAAAATCAATTTATTAAACTTTCAGTAGCACCATTACGATCCTTAAACATTCCTGAACCTAATGCAAAAGACTGTATTACATTATTTTAAAACAGAATGTATATATCATCGATTGAAACAAACGTGACCGTAAAATGTCCATTTCAGGTCAAATATTGTTTTATCGCATTTTGTATAGAATATAATTTTTAGTTTTCATGTAAAAGTATATCATCAGATTCTGCATTAAAAATAGTGCAATTAGAAATTTTGAATTTTTTAAAAATGCAACTTAAAATTGTTAGTGAGATTTGGCAATCCTGGTGTCGTAGAGAAGGATGGGGCGATTGGGTTTTTAAGCCTGCAGAAGAGGGGAGAAACGATGCCGTTTGAAACCGTACTGAAACTTTAAGATGGAACGCTCTATAGTTCGAAATTGCCAGTCAAGCTAAAGGTCATTCATCTTCTGTAAGGCACAGCAAACAGGTACAAATAATGTGCGCACACCACAGAGCACAACTTAGGTTCACTTCATTGATTTTTTAAATCTATTTCTGGACTAGCCTAAATGCACATTTTATGATGAAATAAAGGAATTTTAATAAAATATCTTGTTACAAATATATTATGCATATATAATTTTAAACATGTTTATATTATTGTCAACTGAAGTTGAATCCATTCTAAATTAGTTAAACTATAGCATGGAATCTTAAGGGCTACATTTTTAACATGAGTGAAATTACGGGAATTTTAATTTATATGCACAAGTGCTTAAGACTGATCACAAATGTGAAGATAGAGAAGGAGAAAAATTCTGAACTTGACACTAGTGTGGTAAGGTTTACTAACTGCGTTTGCCCTTTCTTCACCATAAATACCCCAATTCGAGAATGGAGAATCTATCTGGCTTGGTAGCTTAGTTGGTTACAGCACCTTCCTTGCAAGTGGGAGACCTGGGCTTGAGTCGCAGTCAGGTTCAGAATTTTTCTCCTTCTCTATTGCTACATTTTTAGTTAATTATATTATAAATCTAAACATAATGAATGTTACCAACATTTGACTTGGAAAAAATGCATCCAATGCTTTCAAACAGGAAATATTATTTCATTTTTATTTTTATAAATTTTGTGCTATTTTCCTTTTGTTTTGTTAACTTAACAATTAATAGACTGTTGCTTATGTAATATAAGATGACTAGGTAACCTCCTTAGAGAAGTAGGGTAAATCTTTTGAAGATACTTCCTTCAAACTTTTTGTCCTTTCATGATCTATGCTGAAAGCTTTTGACACACGCACAGATTATGAATTCAGAACATTATGCAAGTAAGAGACTAAATGGGAATAAAAATGAATAAAAGGTAGAAGAATACAAACAAAACTTTACAACAATTTTCATAACTGCTTTTAAGACTTTATCGAAAGAGAATTATCGTGCTTGCCTTATGGCTTCAATAAAATTGATTATGTATAGTTCCAATATCCATAAAAAGGTTTAGAAAAATCAAATGAAATTTGATAATATCTTCATGATAGACTGAAAAAAAATTTTAATTGAAATCTGTGATGCCTTATTAATGTTTTATTTTTTAATAATCCAGTTACAGAGCCAGCTGCTAAAGCTGAAAGACTGGCCAACTCGTTCTGCCCATGCAATAAAAGTCGTACCACAGTCGATTGGCCGTACTCCTGCTTTCCTCTTGTCGACTGTGTCAGCAGTGCGCTCACGCATAATGGCACTTATGAACTATTGTCCAAGAGAGAGACAGAACACACGAGTTACCCTCATTCGACCTACACATTCTTCTATCCAAATTGATGAAGATTATGGCCTAGGAAAGGTAATCTATTTTTAAACAAAGATATTCTTTAAAATACTTTGCACACACATAAACACCCTACCTCATAATGTGCTCCACTTGGTGAATTTACCTGCTGCATGGGTTGAACCCCAGGACCCCCTCTTTTGGCATATATTTTAGGTAGAATATTATGTCAAGACCCATTTGGGGTTTTCTCTTAGTAGACAAAATGTTACATATCACATCCACTTCTCTGCTAATTAAGGATATTATTCTGGGACCTTTAATATGAAACATCATCATATCGTAAAGACTCAAATGGTCGGTCACAATTTCCTGGCTGGTTGTGAAGGGGGCAGGGCCGGTGCTACCATTAGGCCAACTAGGCAGCCGCCTAGAGCACAGACCTCAGAGGGGTGCAGTAACCACCTTCAGCGGTGCAGTCGCACAGGGCCCCGCGCTAGGAAAGAGCCTGCGTTTTAAAATCATGAATCTTCCGTAACACCTGAGAACGAGTGAAAAAAACTCGTTCAAAGGAGGAACTTAATGAAGAATTGGCTGGAAATTTTTCAAGAAACTACTCTTATTCCAATTCTTGTAATGTGTTATGCAGCCAGTGCAGTGAAAGTTGTAACCTCTTGAAAGTGTCACATCCTAGGAATGTTAATCATAATTTTAATTTAATCTATCGTAATTAAGGATTCTTTCTAAAACTTGTCCGTGAAATACTCATCCGTCAGTGTAAAGTTGAAAACATAGATGCATGAGAAGGGAAAGAATATACGTCACTTTTAGTGAGTAAACAGGTGTTGCCTAAATCCCTCTCTTTAATCCCATGCCTTTGTTAGATAGGTGTGTGTACATATCTTCTGCCTCAGTCAGTATCCCCCAACACGCTCTCTCAAGAATTTGTCTCTGCAAAAATTTCTCACCAAAACATATTTCTTTCCTCTCGAAGTAGAACCCAATCAACCACATATGTCCTTCAAATTCCGGAAAGCTCATCCATGGTGGATATTTACCCTGCAAAGAGGCAGTGAGGATTTCCTCTCGCTGCCAGGGCCACCTGGCACTGCGCCATCGAAGTCCGCTTTCTTTTTTCTTTGCCCGTTTTAGGATCGCATTTATAGCAGGATAGGAATTGTCAAAAATTTTGGAGCTTAGGTTCAGAAGACTTGCTAAATTCATGCAGTGAGCATCTAAGTGGCCATCTTCAGCGTCTTTGCTAAAGAATAAAAAATTCGAGGAAGAAAGTTTGGGTTTTCGATTGAAAGCTGTAAGTTATTATTTATTTTTTGTTCTTTTGATTTATTCTTATTATCTTATTTTTCTTGCTTACAATATACAGTAGTGGACGAAAAAAATGCATATTAAAAAAAACGAAATTTAGTATTTCTATTGCTATGTATTTAACAGAATCCATTCTTCCGTTGACTAATACAAGTTTCCCAACTCCACTAGCTGAGAAACAACCCCAGACCATCAGATTACCACCACCATACTTGACGGTAGGCTTTAGATGTCTAGATTCATACTGAGATACGTCAGACCCGAAGAGATTTATTTTGGTTTCATCTGAGAAGATAACACTCTTCAAGTACATATTCACATAGCTTGACCACTCCTTAACTTTTTCAATTCTCTTAATTTTGTTTTTAAGAGATAGGAGTGATTTCAAACATGGTACCGCAGAAACCAAACATCTGCGAATGGTTCTAGCAGAAACAAAGACTTTCTTTTCTGCCAGCATTCCTCTCAGCTTTTCAGAGATCGGTCTCAGATCTTTTTTTACTTGACCTAAAATATAGTCATGATCCGAGACATTGAGCGACAACTTTCTTCCCGACTGAGGTGATCTGTCAAAAGAACCTCTCATGTGTTTGTTTTTTAGCACTCTGGTGATTGTGCTCTGATGTACCCCAAATTTTTTGGACAATTCTATCAGTCTTTCCAGCTTCATTGAGGGTGCAGATTGCAGATTTTTTCTCTGGCTTTAATTGTTTTTTCATGGGGTCGATTTTGATTTTGTATTTATGAAAAATTTGTAGGGAAAACGTTTTAAGAAAGTATGCATTTTTTTGTCCATGCCTATTTTTTGAATTTTGTGCAAAAAAGGTTAATAAGCCAATCAAAAAGAAATAAAATTTAATAAATAGACATAATATAATATAAAAGCTACAATTATAGCAAAACAATATTTTTTAATGGAAAAAAATGACCTGGAGCTCAGTACCGCAAACGAAAGGCAGAAAAAGATAAGGAGGAAGGAAAGCAAGAGGGATTCCTCCTGAAATACCTTTGTACACAGAAAGCAAATCAAGAACAAGAATATGACTGTACTCTTGTTGAAGCTAGCACTGGGGGAGCTGAATGTGGTGCTCCTACTACAAATGATATAACCTCTAACACAGAAGTTTCACAAATTGGAGATATATCTGAAAAACAGACAGAGGAAAAAAGGATGTCAAGAAAAGTGAGAGTACTGCAAAATCTTCAAAAGAAGATGGTATTGTGCCTGACTTGAATTACAGTGACCCTGCCAACTGGCCCTACTGTTGCAGTGATAATTTGCGACAGCTTATAATACAATATGGACCACAGCAGGTTGTATCACATGATTTTCCCAAAGACTCAAAAAACAGAAGATTTTCTCCTATACACTACAAGAGGAGACTAGCAAATGGTGAAGAAGTAAGCTGTCAATGGTTGATACATTCAACCTCAAAAGATGTGCTTTTTTGTTTTTGCTGTAAGGTGTTCAACAAAAAAATGGTGCATCATCCCTACAAGAAACAGGTTCAAAGGACTGGAAGAACATTGCAGCAATTCTTTCTTCACATGAGAGGAATACTGATCATTTAGAAAACTATCAGACCTGGCGTGAACTTGAATTGCGCATCTAAAGGAAAAACAATTGATGATATTAACTAGCAGAAAATTAGGCAAGAAGAACAATATTGGTGGCAAATCTTAGAATGCTTGATTGCTTTGGTCAGAGTACTTGGCATGCAAAACTTGTCATTCCGTGGTACAAATGAAAACTTGTACAGTGCTAACAATGGAAATTTTTTGAAGTTTGTAGAATATCTAGCCCTTTTTAATCCTATCATGAATGAACATTTGCGCAGAGTTAAAGATGAAGAAACAATGGTTCACTACCTAGGAAAAGATATCCAAAATGAGCTTATACAGCTTCTAGCAGGTGCTATAAAGCAGCAAATTTTAAAACATATAAATTCAGCCAAATACTACTCAATTATTCTGGACTGCACACCTGATGTTAGTCATATTGAGCAAATGACAATGATTGTACGTTTTTTTGATGTAATCAAACCATCAGATAATGAGATGTCTGAGCCTGAAGTTATCATAAGAGAACATTTCTTGGGATTTGTTCCACTAAAGGAGACTACAGGTGCCTTAATGACAGAAACTCTTCTTGGACAGCTTGAGCAAATGGGATTACCAATTGAGAATCTGCGTGGTCAAGGTTATGATAATGGGAGTAACATGAAAGGCAAAGAAAATGTCATACAAAAGAGAATCCTGGACATAAACCCACATGCCTTTTTTGTGCCCTGCAATGCACACTCTTTAAACTTGGTAGTCAATGATACTGCTAAGTGTTGTCTGGAAGCAACTAGTTTCTTCAGTTTGGTTCAACAGATCTATAATTATTTCTCTGCATCGACTTGGCGTTGGCAAATTCTAACTAGCCATATATCAGACTTAGGCATAACTGTTAAGCCATTGAGTGAAACAAGATGGGAGAGTCGGATCGATGCTTTGAAACCACTGAGATATCATCTTGGAAAAATATGAGATGCTTTAATAGAGATCTTTGATGACACAAGCCTAAAAGGTTCGTCTGGAAATACTTCCTGAATTGAAGCTAAGGCCCTTGCTGATGCAATTTCTAAGTTCAAGTTTGTGGTAGTCCTTGTTACATGGTACAACATCCTTTTTGAAGTAAATCTTACAAGCAAGCTACTACAAAATAAGGAAGCTGATTTAAATTCAGCTACAATCCAATTGCAAGTGACTAAGAATTACCTTGTGGGCTGCAGGTGTGATGAGAGTTTTCAACAAGTTTTGACAGAAGCTACTGAGATTGCAAAGGAACTAGAGATACTACCAAACTTTGAGACAGAACAAGTTAGAAAAAGGAGAAAGAAACCGCAGTTTGAGTATGAGGCCCAAGAAGAGGCACCGCAAGATCCAAAGCAGAAATTCAAAGTGGGTTTCTACTATGCTGTCTTAGACATGGCCATACAATCTGTTGAAGAGAGATTCCAACAGCTACAACAATATAAATTCCTATTTGACTTCCTATATAATATATACAGTATAAAGAAAAAATCTAATGAAGATGTACTTAAGGCCTGCAAGAATTTGGAAAAATACTTGATGTATAATGGAAACAAAGATATTGATGCTGAAGATCTGTGTTATGAACTTATAGCAATAGCTCGAAGACTTCCAAAGTCTATGCCAGCACAAGGAGTACTTCTCTTCATATTACAACAAAAACTCCTGGATAATGTGCCTAATGTTACCGTTGCTCTAAGGATCCTTCTCACACTTCCAGTATCAGTGGCATGCGGTGAACGTAGTTTCACAAAGCTCAAACTTATAAAAACTTACATACGCTCAACAATGTTGCAAAAGAGACTAGTTGGCTTGGCAACTATATCAATTGAACATGCCCAGGCATCAGCACTTGATCTTATTGAATTGGTGTCAAAATTTGCGAAGGAAAAGGCCTGCAAAGTGAGATTTTGAGGTACCTGATGGGTTTGTTACGCCAAGTAACCTTAAAAGATATATAGACATAAAGGTGTATGAAGTAAAAGGTTTTAAAGTCTTTGGTGATCTTTTATATAAACTCATGGGTTATAAAGTTTTTGTTTATTTATATTTGTTTAATGATATTTGATATAGCTATCACTTAAACAAAAAATACATTTATTGTGTGGTGTTGAGGGTTGTGTTGCCCTTGGCAGAGGTATACGCTCTACCAAGTGCCCTTCTAGTTCAAAATGATTACTTATTCTTGCAATTTAAAATAAATTTAACAGTTTCAAGTTTTGTGCTTTTCATTTTTTCTACAAAACATATTTTTGAAAATCGAAGTTGGCAATTTTTTTTTGGGGGTGCAAGTAGTTAGCCTTGCCTAGGGCGCAAAATAGACTGGCACTGGCCCTGGAAGGGGGAAGTGTATTACCTAACAGTTTAGTTTCAATATTTAAAAATTTTAAGTTGTGCTGCATTATTTAATCTGCAAATAAAAGAGATACATGTAATATATTGAAATTTGTTACATTTTACTACTTGGTTAAAGGAGATCATAATAAAGCCTGCCATAAATTGGAGGGAAGGGTAGATGCATAAAATGTGGGAACAACTGTGCTGAGGCATATCCTAGAGCAGTGGTCAGCAACCTTTTCACCGCTGAGGGCTCATTTCACATTTAGAAATAGATGGAGGGCACCAATTGGTAGTGGGAGGAGGGGTGTAAGAATAGTAAATTAAACTAACTTCAGCCTTCAGCAGAAGGTAAAACATGTGCATGCGCATACCCCCTTCGCTTGTTTATCAGATGTTCTCCTTTCAGCCGGAAGTTGACTGAAAAATGTCTTGCGGGCACCACATTGCCTACCTCTGTCCTGGAGGCTAAATTTTTCAATAGATGAATTAGGAAAGAAGATGTTCGGCATAAATGGCTGGAAAGTTTGGTGTTCCTGAAATGGCTTCCGCATTTTAGAGGCCAAATAGATTCTTTCATATAATGATCTAATTTACAGTGCGTGTTCATGTTAAAATATATCATAGTGTAAAAATAGTTGAAATATATTTATTGAAGAACGTATCTTAATTCCAGCATATATATTTGTAAATCTGCATTATTCACTCCAGAGCATTGGGTCCATCACTCCTCTATCATCACTAGCTTGCCTCCTCTTGCCTCTGGTAGTAATTCAGTGTACCCTGCACTGTTGCTCATGCCTTTTCAGATTTTCATGGCTTGCAGCTTTCTTTAGTGTCACAACATTTCTGAAAGACAATGTTGTCTATTTGTTTTCTTTCTGTTTGAATTTTTACTCCATGTTTAGATCTGCAACATGACAGCTTTACATGAAGCAGCACATAGATATCATTTCATCATTGGTTATAATCAGACACAGAATTAGACTAATTCTGTGTTCAAATTCTGAAAACATAATTTTCAACAGCTGTAAGGATGGTTAAGACATCATCACATATTAAAAGTTTTAGTTTCTCAAGATCCTTTGATTTGTCATGGTTGAATTTTGTTTTTAAAAAGTCCCAAAGATAAAAGTTTAAAGGAGTTAAACTGGGGGAACAAGCATGTCATTTTATAGATCCTTCTCAATCAGTCCTGTTGGAAAATAGCTCATTGTATCAGGCTCGGAGATTTTTTTAATCGATGATTAATAGATTCTTTTAGCATGCTTAGGTACAGATTGCCAGTCACAGTTTGCTCTTCAAAAAAATAAGGTTAAAATGATGGAAATAATGTCAACATGAAAAACAATAATAAATACTGTAAGTAGTAATCATAATCATAGTATTATTAAAACAGAGGACTTCAAAGATATTTTCACTTTTTTATCTCAAATACTTAAAAAGTTATTCAATTTTCTTTTTGGCATACCATATTTACTTGTGTAACTTGTGCCCTCTTGTACCATACGCACCCCTATTCTTGGACCAGTTCAGAGGGAAAAAAATAAATTCATGCTGGATTAAGATGACATCTGAGATTTTTTAAAGTGTCACTGATTCCCCTTCCCTGAAACAAGGTCTGCCTAAGTTAAGCATCTTTTCCCTCCTACCTGTGCAAAACAATTTATTAGGTGATCTTTTTATGCCAATGCTAGCAGGAATCTCTTCCTCAGTAATCACCACTCTTATATTAAAGGAGCATCAAGGGCTCATGATGAATTCAGCGAACACAGATATCAGATGCCAATTTATTCCTGCAAAATTATAGGTATAAATTGTTTGTAAATCCTTTAATGACAGAACTGAATATTCTGAGTAATAATAATAAACTTAAAACTCATTTATTAGGTACAGTTTTAATATTATTAAAACATAACTTCATCTCAATCGTCAAATTGTCCATCATGATCTTGAAGATGCACCAACGGCAGTATAAACCAACGATTTAAACCCTAAACATTTGCTTGGTCAAATAGATATGCGTATATTTCATAGAATTCTCCATATTCTGTGAGTATAAACCTAGACACATGTTGCAATGAATTTACTATTGAGACTCACAATTTATATAGCCTGTTCAGAAATCTTCATTTGACATAATATAATAAGGGAGTTTACTATGCTTAAATTTACTTTCAAACAAAGCATATGTTATGCTATTCTATGTGATACATGCATCCTTCAACATAGCAAGAGTACGATATAATGTGGCCTCCAATTTGGGGATATCTGAGATGAATTACCCTTGAATAAATTTCTGGATAGCAGTTGTAATTCCTGCCTAAAGTTTAAGCTTTTTTGCATAAAATAATCTGACAAATCATAAAATATTTTTAAATAAATAACAGCCATAAATATGAAATATTTTTAATCTGCAGAAAATATTTATTTTCATAATTCACTTATCACTAAATCAAATTTACTTACACTGATATGCATCGATTAATCCCTTTTTTTAAAAACTTTTTTCAGTATTTCAAGCAGAAAATACTCATACATCATGTTGATGGAAATCACATTACCATCTTAGAAATGAAAACAACAGCTAATATATTGAATGAGGAAGTGGCACCTTAGGTGATACATGGAACAATACTTATCAAGACTGAATCAATAATATCTTATACCATCCATCATTCATATACTTCACATCCAGAAGTGGAGTTTCTGTTTTGATGATATCTATGGAATGCATCCCAAAGTAAGAAACTGAAGATTTTTACTTTTCTAATAAGGTTAATGAAAATAATAAAATGAAAAGATGTAGAATTTATTTATAAATATAATGGCAGAATAAAAATTTAATATCTCTCATTAATATTACCGTATTTTCGCATCAATAATGCACACCTAGTAGATACTGAGCATCACAGTGTTTTTAACGCCTGTTAAAATTTATAGATAACACGCAGTCAAAAAATTTCTGCAGATTGGTAATTAAAGGTTCTTTGAATAAATAAATAACAGAATAAACTGATTTCTGTCTTTCCCGTTTTATAGAGTTTTTATCAAATGAATAATGATGCAAGACCTTCTTTTTTCCTATTTTCTTAAGTGATATGTGCCATACTTTGTTATTAAATAAAAAGTCTATGGAAAGCGAAATTAAATCAAGGTGGAGATCATACACTGCGCAATTTAAATTGGAAGTGGTGAAACTAGACCAAGAAAAAGGGAATCAGGAAGTTGGAAGAAAATTTAACGTAGGAGAATCCAGTGTTTGAGAATGGTGAAAAAGTGAAGCGGAATTGAAATGTTTACATCGGAGGAAACGTGCAATGCGATGCAGAAAGTGCTTCTGGCCAGAAGTGGAAAAATTATGATTGGTTGATTTAGATGTCTAAACATTTTAGAATTTCAAATACTCGAGTTTTACTCAAAACTAAAAATTTATCTAGTTTGAGTACAGAAACATTTCATTCCTCCATTTATACAGCATGGGAAGAGAAACATATCTTTACATTTAAAAATTACTTAGTAAAACCTCAATCAATAAAAATTCTTTTTCGACCGCTGATTTTTTATTACACATTAAATATGTCAATAAATAGCTCTAGAACTTGAAAATTTTGTTTTTAGTGGTGAAGAGTCTTTAGTCATCTTATAATTTCCAACAATTACTTACTTTCAGGATTTTAAAAAGAATGGGAGAAAATATCATGAATTTGTCAAAAAAAAATAAATGAGAAATCGAAGAATCATAGTATGAGGCGTAAATAAATTCTTGTCACTTTTAAGTCACTTCTTTTCCTATGTATAATGTGCATAATCCATTTATTCTAAATTTTGAACTTTTTTGTAAAGATAAGGTGCATGTTATCTACTGGAAAATACGGTAAGTCACTATCAATGTCAGTATAGCAAATTAGAGTTATAAATTATGGTAAATTTTTATTATGAATTTCTTATCAAATTTCCCATATAAATACAGTATAAATATTTCAAAATAATGTACTTCAACTTAACATACTTCTCCATACTACGTATGAACTTCAGAGATCCTGAAAAAATATTTTTGTGGCTTTAACATATGCTTTCATCCATAAATGACTCAAGTATAACCAATTATTATTCATTCAAGTCATTTACACCAATTTTGAAGGCATCTTTTGTCTATAGTACGGAGAGATCTGCGGAACTCCGCCAAAATCCCAAAAGCAGAGTTTTTTTCCAAAATGAAAAATTTAGAACCAAGGATCAGTTATCCCTTGTATTTTCACAATAACATTGAGATGAAATCTTAAATTCTGTGAATAATCTCTCTTGTAAGACTCTCATTCTTGTCGGGTGTGGTTTGTGCTGGACCTGCTGACTCCACTGAGACGCTTCCAGAGAAAATGCTGTATTCCTTATGGGTATTTCAGTATATGTACTGTATTTTCAGCATAAAGTATAAAAATACATGCTCTGTAGAGATATGTTATAACTACTGTAATGCTTATTTGTACACTAGGTCACAATTTTATCAAAATGAAACTATGTACTGAAAATTTTACTTTAAACCCCATAAAATTTAACTAGTTTTTCAAACAGTGAAATATTGCATAACATTGTCCATTGCCCTACTTTCCTATTGACTTTTAGACAAATAAAGATTACCATTTATTTGTGTGTACAAATTGAAATACTAATGCACAATGAAAAACAAAATGAGTTCCATAAAGGATTATGAAGTTTGCCTGGTGGTTAAAATAAAAAAACTGTATTGCAAGATTTCTCTGATAACCACACAAAAGTTGGGGAAACTAAATGCACATCTGGTTTCTCCAGTTTTTTTAATACTATTGGAGAGACATTGTTTTTCAAATCAGAAAATGTGTTGTACAAACTTAATCTCATTTGAGTACATATATATGTTTAATATTTAAAATCTTTTTATGTTGAAGCTTACTCTGTATGTCACTCTGTTAAATAAAAATAAAATATTTTGAAATCAACAGTTCAGCTGCTTGTGTAAAAAATTCCAGTAAAAACTGAACATTAAGCCTAGATTTAAGAATTCTGGCACCATAAAGTGGATCATAAAAATCACAAATACAATATATTCTCAGATTTTGTCAAATAGTCTAGGCACTAGAGCTGCAAACAGAGTATGGACTACAGACACAGTGATATAAAAACAGTTTTTTTCAGCCAAGGGGAAGATGTTCAGTAATCCTGGATATAAGAGGAAGGTAATTAATAGCTGTAGTTTTTACAATTTATGTAGGATTTTCCTGAGTCATGCAGCGAAAATCTAATGCTATGTATAAAAAATATTCGTATATTCACCAGAAATTCTGCAGAGTCAGAGCAAGAGCTGAAAACATTTCTAATATCATTCTAATAGAGATACTTATTCTGTAGTAGATCTTACTGACTAGTTTATACATGCACATTCCTTTAGGTGCCGACAGTGCTCAAAATGAGCTGGAACACACCAGAACGCCGCTCCGGTTGTCACACGTGCCAATGATACTGTTCCGTTTTGTCAGTCATTTAGAAATACCGTCCCTTATAACAAGCGTTCCATTTAATAAAAATTTCCATTCCACGACCAATAACATTCGTAACATTTTCCACTTCGAGCACTGGGTGCCGATCTAAATACTTTTTTGCTGCTGAGTGAATCTAAGTAGAGCTGTCTCCCATGCTTGTATACACATTTGTAATCAATTTAAATATAAAGATGTATGAGAACCACACATCCCTGTGGGAACAGCACAGTTAAGGCCATATATTCATCCTGCATGATGGTTAAATTGTTGAGCGAAAATGGGATAAAAAGACCTCAATCTGGGAATTATGAAAATTTCTGGAATATTGCCCCATTCCAGGAGACTCCTGGTGAATCCGGGAGGATTAGCAACCCTAATTAACACATTTCTAATTAAAAGCTTCCACATATATTTCTTAGATGTTTTCTTTAAACTAATACACTTGATGGTCCTTTTAAAATGTCTAAATATGTAATCTTACTGCAAGAAGATATTATTCTTTGAAAACCAATTACTTGATCATATTGTTGCGAGTGTAACTTCCCCAATTAACTAAGAGACACAAACCATCCAATGCATTCCTTCTTTTGTAAAGATCACCTAAAATTCACCTGCATCATATAGGCTAAACCTACCCAGATATCCAAGTGATAGATAATGTAGAAACAGTAACAGTACTAAAGGAATGGAAGCGCAACTGACACTTTTGAGTTATCATATATACTCGTGTATAACGTGCAGTTTGAATACCAAATTTTCAGAACATAAATTAGGGGTGCGTGTTATACACGAGTAACACTTTTGGGCACTTAAAATTGGATATTAAAGTTAATCTACCCTGCCCCAGATTCTCGCTTTTTGGGTGAATTATATATATATATATATATATTTTGGGCAACTAGGTGTTGAAGGAAACCCAGTGAACACTTACCGGAAGTAGAGCCGCTGGGGTGTTGGAGAGACACATTTGTAGAGGTTAGAGCTTTCGGGATGATCCCTTCGTCAGCACAAGAGAGTGTGTCTCTCTTGTGCTGACGAAGGGATCATCCCGAAAGCTCTAACCTCTACAAATGTGTCTCTCCAACACCCCAGCGGCTCTACTTCTGGTAAGTGTTCACTGGGTTTCCTTCAACACCTAGTTGCCCAAAATATCCTTACTTACCTTTCCTCTTCCTTAGTATTTATATATATATATATATATATATATATATATATATATATATATATCCCTTCCAACTGCCTCAGTTCACTGCCTCAAAGTCGGCGGAAGGGTGTAAACGGAGGCTAAAGGGCGAAGAACAGTGGTGTCCTCGGACACCGGTAGGTTCAACCATGCTGTGAAGTCTTTCTGCAATATCTCCGGCCAAAGTGAAAGAGGTACTTACCAACCCGCTCTGGGCCAGTGTGGTGTTTTAAGGCCCACAATCCCCCCATGACATGTACATCCATAAAAAACGGCCCTCATTCTCCGGAGGCTGGATTGCCTCTGACCATGGCAGTGGTCAGGAACAAGGCAGGAAGGCAGAGGGTGCTAAGAATCCCCGGAGGTTAAACGCCCACTGCCACTCTTTCTCATCCTTACCCAATTCCTTTAACCTCAACCTAACTACCTTTAACTGCCGGACTTTGTCCAGTGAAGATAAACTTCAAGAGCTCCAAGAACAACTGGAGAAGATCAAGTGGGACATTTTAGGACTTAGTGAGGTGAGAAGAAAAGGTGAAGGCCTATTGGAGTTGAAGAGTGGAGATATTTTTTATTACAGGGGAACTGACACAGGAAGAACAGGAGGTGTTGGATTCATCATCAACAAAAAATTGAAGAATAATATCGTGGAAATGGAAAGTTCATCCGAGCGGGCAGCTAGACTAGTGCTTCAAATGAATAAAAGATATCAACTTCAAATAGTCGAAGTTTATGCGCCAACGTCATCATACTCGGATGAGGAAGTGGAAGATTTTTACCAAGAAGTTGGAGAACTGCACGACAAAGGAAGCTGCCATCTAAAAGTGGTCATGGGTGATTTCAATGCCAAGGTAGGAGAACAAAAGGAAGACGACAGCGCAGTTGGAAAATGGGGCTATGGAGACAGAAATGAACGAGGGGACCGCCTTGTAGACTTTGCTGAATGTACTAGTCTATATATAATGAACACTTTCTTCAAAAAGTATCCCAATAGAAAATGGACCTGGAAAGGACCCAATGGTACCAAAAATGAAATTGACTACATACTAGTAAATAAGAAGCAATTGGCTGAAGACTGTTCCGTCCTCAACCAGTTTAAAACTGGAAGCAACCATCGCTTGGTAAGATGCAGAATAAAATTCAACTCAAAGTTAGAAAGACAGAAGCTTATAAAGAATAAGCCTAAGTCTATTATCAACACGCAGGTGCTAAAAGAATGAAAAGAAGAATTTCAGCTCCAACTGAAAAATCGATTCAGTGCACTGGAAGACCAAGAAGTTGAATCCCAATTTATAGAGATACTCAAGGAAACTGCTGAAGAAATAGGCAGAACAGTTAAAACAAAGCCAGAGAAAAAGTTGACTGAAAAAACAAGACTGCTGATGGAAAAAAGAAGGAAAATGTTAATTACTAATGATCCTAAAGAAATGATCCATTTTGCAGAACTAAACAAAACTATAAGGAAGTGCATCAAGGAATATGTGAAAAAATATAATTATGAACTAATCGAGAAAGCCATAGAAAACAATAGAAGTTACAAGAAAATGAAGCAACATCTCTCGATCGGAAAGAGACAGCTGGTGGCCTTGATGCTAGAAGACGGCTCCATAACCCATAGTAGGAAACTGATCCTGAAACGGGTACAAGAATTTTACACCAAGCTGTATGAGGATCCTCTAGGAAATGATGAAGTAAATGATGATGCAAACATGCCCACCGAAGAGGTCCCAGGTATTCTTCCGGAAGAGGTGAGACACGCAATCAGAAGTATGAAGAATGGAAAAGCATCTGGAATGGATGGTATCACAGCAGAAGTATTCAAAGCAATGGGGAATCATACGGAAACAATTCTCGCCAAGATTTTTAATTCCTGTCTGAGGAAGAAAAAGATACCAGAAACATGGAACCACGCATGTATTATCCTTCTGCACAAGAAAGGTTCCAAAGAAGACTTGAATAACTACAGACCGATCAGCCTACTCCCAACAGTCTACAAAATATTCACCAAAATACTCACTATGCGCCTTCAAAACCATCTTGATGCTGCCCAACCCAGAGAGCAAGCTGGATTTCGCAGTGGGTATAGCACGATGGACCACATCCAAGTCGTGAGAGAGGTAATCAGTCGGACCAACGAGTATGAATTACCTCTATGTGCTTTATCGACTACGAGAAAGCATTCGACTCTGTCCGAACTTCGTCGGTGTTACGTGCGCTAAAGAAACAAGGAGTAGAAGAAACGTACATAACCTTGATCAAGAATATCTACGAAATTGCGACAACATCTGTCCAGCTGCATGAAGAGACGAATGCCTTTAAGGCCGAAAAGGGAGTGAGACAAGGAGATACTATGTCCCCTAAGTTATTTACAGCAGCTCTAGAGGAAGTATTCAAAAGGCTAGACTGGGAGGAAAAAGGCATAAAGGTAAATGGAGAATATCTGAGTCACCTGCGCTTTGCAGATGATATCATACTGTTCGCAGGAAGCCCAGAAGAGCTCCTTAGAAGAGCTGAAGAGCTTGAGCAAGCAAGCCGAGAAGCTGGACTTAAGATGAATCTTAATAAAACAAAGGTTATGTACAACTCCTTCACAAATTCTGAGAAGATACATATCAACGGAGCAGAACTTGGAGAAGTAACCAGCTATGTTTACTTAGGTCAACTCATCACTACTGATGGTTCGCTTCTTGGAGAAATCAACCGGAGAGTGAAGATGGCATGGAGTGCTTTTGGCAAGAATGCGAACATCTTTAAATCAAATATTCCAGTCTTCCTAAAAAGGAGACTGTATGACCAATGTGTTCTGCCTGTTCTGACATATGGTTGTGAAACATGGACCATGAATGCCAGAATGATACAGCGCCTGCAAACAACACAGACGGGCATGGAGAGATGCATGTTAGGGATCACCCGAAGAGACCGCAAGAGGAACGACTGGGTAAGAAAGAAGACGGGAGTCTGTGACGTGATTAGAAGAGTGAAGGTGTTAAAATGGCAGTGGGCGGGCCACATTGCTAGAAGAAATGACCAGCGTTGGACGTCCAGTGTCATCGAATGGATCCCAAGAAACATCAAGAGACCAAAAAGAAGACCGAAAGACAGGTGGGACAGAGAGCTTGTTAAGTTCTTGGGGCAAACTTGGAGGAGGGAGGCAGTTGACAGGGAAAACTGGAAGAGTCTGGGGGAGGCCTTCGTCCGTCAGTGGACTGAAAAAGGCTGATGATATATATATATATATATATATATATATCTCTGAATAATGACTCGTTCCATACAGTTAGACAAAATGAGGCTGACATAGTTGCACACATATATTTACTAACAAGGGAAGGCACCCAAGTGTAAGTGGCGGATCACGACCAAACTTCACAGGATGAAAGAAAACGAAAAATAATTAGACACGTATTTTCGGAAAGGCGTCTAACGAGCCCGCATTTTCGAGATATTTGCAATTGAAAATTGAAAAACAAGTGCCTTGTCTATTAATGCCATGACGACCGAGTCCATGACGACAGGTGGAGGTAGCCTAGTGGTAAAGTGTCGGGCTGTGGAAATTGTGTCGCAGGTTCGGACCTCGACATCGCCCCATTTTTTTCTTCTCCAATCAATATTTTATGACTTTAGTTTTATGTAAGTTGTCCAAATTACATCATTAATAATTTTCTTTCTTTTTTCAGGCCAGTATTTTTATTTTAAATCCATTCCAATACACTTTTTACGACATACTCGGATTATATAGATACTTGATAAATATATGCAACATTTTCTACGCAAACCTCCTCGATATTTCCACTGTAGAGTTGCATAGTTTACGTGCCGAATTAGGAGCACTTTATGCCACCTTCCGAGTCCTGGCGGTGGGCCCTACCGGGTGGGGTCGCTTTTCGCTCGCTCTCCTAGGGATGGCTTAGGTAGCGGCCTCCGTCTCACACGGCGTCTGCACTGTCGGTCAGAGAACCCCCAAAGCGCTCGAAAAAACCAATGTTCCCCACTTCACGGCGTGCAGCCGACAACAGGCGACCAAATGTGACTAAAGGCAGATGCACAATTGCCCGGGAACGAGAACGGCAACGCGAAGAAATTAAATTAAATAAATTTTAAACGTATACATGCGCGCCGCCATTGCTTTCGTTAAAATGTATTATTTGCTATCGTTACTTTGTTATCTTGTTATACTGTTATCGTTGCTGTTCATTAATTAATTAATTTACTGCGGATAATTAACCGCAGTAGCGATCGAATCCCCACACATTGTTTCTGTAGGCGAAATGACAATTTGAGGCGTAAACGTGAACGCGTTGCATTCAATTGTGCACCGATAGGGTTGCTACCGTTACCGTTTGCTGCCGTTCACCTTCCCGTTCTTGTTCTCGTTCCCGGCCAATTGTAATTAATGAGGCAATGGCGACCGACTAATGGCGGTATAACCATTACATATGAATAAATTACGGTTCCCTAATCCATCCCTAGGAGAGCGAGCGAAAAGCGACCCCACCTGGTAGGGCCCACCGCCAGGACGCACCGAAAGGACTCGAGAAACCGTCGGAAGGTGGCATAAAGTGCTCCTAATTCGGCACGTAAACTATGCAACTCTACAGTGGAAATATCGAGGAGGTTTGCGTAGAAAATGTTGTATATATTTATCAAGTATCTATATAATCCGAGTATGTCGTAAAAAGTGTATTGGAATGGATTTAAAATAAAAATACTGGCCTGAAAAAAGAAAGAAAATTATTAATGATGTAATTTGGACAACTTACATAAAACTAAAGTCATAAAACATTGATTGGAGAAGAAAAAAATGGGGCGATGTCGAGGTCCGAACCTGCGACACAATTTCCACAGCCCGACACTTTACCACTAGGCTACCTCCACCTGTCGTCATGGACTCGGTTGTCATGGCATTAATAGACAAGGCACTTGTTTTTCAATTTTCAATTGCAAATATCTCGAAAATGCGGGCTCGTTAGACGCCTTTCCGAAAATACGTGTCTAATTATTTTTCGTTTTCTTTCATCCTGTGAAGTTTGGTCGTGATCCGCCACTTACACTTGGGTGCCTTCCCTTGTAAGATAAAAAAACTGTTCCAGATACCTATTCAAGCGTTCACCTAAATTTTACATTGTATAGTTTTTGAATTGACTGTTCCACTACACTGTAGTCAAGGATTGAGAGAACGAGCAAAAAAATAGCTGAACTAGCGAAGACTCTCGTGACCCCCATTGGGGGTCACGACCCTATGTTTGAGGACCACTGGTATAGAACACCTAATTACTTCGATACAGTTATAATTCCATCCTCTTCAAATATTCCGCATTTCACTACTACTACACTACACTACTACCATGTTGGAATTTTTGCAAAATTTCCATATAGGGTTCCCACAAATCACATCGAAAACAAAGAAACATAGATTGAAATAATTTAATTTACATAAAAATCTCTTACATTTAAAAAAAATCTGATGTGGCCAACATATGACTTTCTCCATATTTGTGGTATAGATATTTAAATTATTATGAATAGCATTACAAGGCACAATTATGATTTCATATCGTAAAAGAATACAGTCACCCTTAGTGCCATAAATTAGGTATATATTGAATATGTTTACAGAATTCACCGTTACATGGTGGTGGAGCTGTATACTGGAAATTACGAATAAGTTAAATATCTCCAAAATGGATGGTTCTACGAAAATTTATTTCAAACAAAACATGGAAGAAATATTATTCTCTACAACTTTGGTCCTCACGAAGATTACCAATAACGACGTTTTTAAGGAGATATTTGACAGAAACCAAAAAAACCGATTATTTATAAATAATTCCTAAACAATAACTGCTATGAAAAATTGTTTCAAATGAAAGTTGTAGGAAATTATATTTTCTACATTTTTGTAATGGTAAATGTATACAATAATGATGTATTATTGGAGAAATATTGCAAAAACTGAATTGGGTTTCGAATAAACCTCGACTTCCAGTTAACCAGTATTGTCCAAAAACTAATCAGTTCTTTGTGCTCATGCTAAAGTGTTATATATGAAATTTGGTATTAATATGACAAGTACTTTTTGAGTTAGAGTGCCCACAATCACATGTATCTATCCATCCATCCCCCCCCCCCCACACATCATTCCGAAAATAGTTTAAACGTGTTCTAGGGACCTCAAAACGTGTATTTCTGTTGAAATCTCAAAGTTGATTTTTTTCGTGATCACAATACTTTCCCTATACTATGTATGGAGAAAGTAAAAAGGAAAAATGACAAAAATAAACCTCCACTTCCGGCTGAGCTTTAACAACCAAAACCTTTTCAGATCTTCATTTGCTAATAAAAATCTTAAGTATAAAGTTATGTGCTGATCTGATTATTAGTTTTTAAGTAAGAGCACCCACAAAACTTTGTCACACACAGACATCATCATGAAAATAGTTAAAACGTACTCATGGGATCTCAAAACGAGTATTTCCATTGAAATCTACCATTTTTTTAATGAATACAACACTTTCCCCTATACTATGTATGCAGAAATAAAAATATAAATATGCCGTAGGTTGCCAATCCAGTTCAACAACTAGTTTTTGCATTCAGTCTCACAATAAGTAGCAAGTTTTCATACTTCACCCAAAGTATATTAAGATACATACGTACTTATGGAACAATTTCATCGACTGTATATTATTTACAGGATTCATATTATTCATATAGAAATATTAATAATCTCTGAATTTCTTAGTAGTCTATGTACAATTTATGCAAACTTCTCAGATAACTATAGAATTTTTCCTTATAAACATCCGTGAATCATGTAAATGTCTGTTTTTACTTTCTCCATACGTAGTAATGGGAAAGTATTGTATTCATGAAAAAAATCGACTTCGAGATTTCAACGGAAATACATGTTTTGAGGTCCCTAGAACACGTTTAGACTATTTTCGGAATGATGTCTCTGTGTGTGTGTGTGTATGTTAGTGTGGGCGCTCTAACTCAAAAAGTACATACCATATCGTTACCAAACTTCATATATAACACTTAAACATGAGCACAAAGAACTGATTAGTTTTTGGACAATAACGGATAACCAGAAGTCACGGTTTATTCGAAACCCGATTCGGTTTTTGCGATATTTCTTCGTTAAAACATCATTATTGTATATAAAATTCTGTACAAAAGTTATAGAGAATGTAATTTCCTACAACTTTCATTTGAAACAATTTTCTATAGGAGTTATTGTTTAGGAGTTATTTATAAATAACCGGTTTTTCGGTTTCCGTTAAATATCTCCTTAACAACATCGTTATTGGTAATCTTCGTAAGGACCAAAGTTGTAGAGAATAATATTTCTTCCAAGTTTTGTTTGAAACTTATTTTCGTAGAACCATCCATTTCGGATATATTTCGCTTTTTCTTAATACCAGCCTACAGCGCCAACACCATATAGCGGTGAATTCTGTAAACATTCAAAATATACGTAATTTATGGCAACGACGTGTCTTCTTTTACGATACGAAATAATAATTTTGCCTTATAATGCTACTCATAATAATTTAAATATCTATACCCCAAATATGGAGAAAGTCATGTGTTGGCCACATCAGATTTTTTGTTAAAAAAATCTGTGAAAACGGCAGCCCTGCTCGAACTAATTTATTTACAGTACTATAGTTAATACTTAACATGACGATATAATTTTATTCTTATACCCCACAAAAATGAAGGATGCGTGTTATATATGGGGTATAACAAAACGTCAGGATTTTTTGGCAAAAAGTATGGATGTGCATTATACACAACTATATATGGTACTTGTTTCAGATGTTACTAGTTCTTTTATCCTTCGTACATCTTATTGTCAGAGGATCTTCCAACTTAATCCTGACAATGGTTAGTGTGTCATCAAAATATATTTATGTATATAGTAAATAATTATGTTGGAAATGTTTCTAAAAATGATAATGCATCTAGAAATACTTCTATTTCATAGTGGAAAAATATTTGCATCCACTACCAAATATGGCAACCTCACAAACATTTACATCAATTTTTGGTTAAATAAATGCATATTATAAATGGAAAATTCTGGTCAAGTCAAAACAATACTACTTTTATGCCACTACCTGATCAATATAAAAAATAAATGTGTTTTTGGAATTTAATGATAAAATGAATTATCTTTTACATAAGGTTTAATTAGATACGCATAGAGAAATATAAAGAAACAGTAAACCTTACATTCAAGTAGTTTTATTCACCAATTGAAATGAGTTAACCTTAAATAAATGATCACCCTATACTATTTACAGTTGAATGTTTTTATGAATATAGTAGTGAAAGGGAAATGCAGAAACAAAATCTAGTCATTCATACGGTAGATTGGATATAAAAACCTTTTATCCCTGTGAGGAAAGCCAAATGTGAATATTTGATTTATTCACTCTTTTGTTTTTCATACTTTCCACAATCATACATTCTATAGATCTTTTTGACATCTTTCCTGCTAAGTCCTATACGTTGTCCAATGTCAACATTGCCCACCTGTGGAAAAGCAAGTGATATGAAGAACATACATCAAACTAGGGAGGAGCAATTGTTAGCAGAGACAGCTGATTTTTAAACTAATATGCAAAAACTTGATTCTTTGTTATATCTAAAGTAAATCACAGAGCTAATTAGCTTCTGGATTTCTGAGAAACTACACACAAATAATTTTAAACATACTGAGCTGAACATACTTACTTTAGTACAACAAAAATATTAATCATCAGATTAAAAAATATTCATTACAGAATATGTTGAGGAAAATAATCAGAATATGTATAGGAAAGAAAGGGGTAGTTGTTTTTTTGTAATACAAAAAATAATCAGAAAATCGATGAGGAGGACTTCCCAACCTTAATGTTTCACTACTCATGGGTCAGCAGATGAGTTATTCACACAAACATAAACAGCAATACAGTAGTTGTTCTCCTTCCTAGCATTCTTCCTTTTATAACTTCTTTCAACAGTCTGTTTCCTTTTCTAATTTCGTGTATCCATTTCTTCTTTCCCTTAATCTTCTAATTAAGCTCCTCTAATTCTCTACTATATTCAGAAATTCATTTGTTTTCTTCTCTGTCCAACTAATTTTCCCTAGTCGATGTCATACCCATATCTCAAACGCCTCTAATCTTCTCAAATCTTCTTTTCACATTGTCCATGTCTCGCACCCGTATAATGCGACAATCCATACCAGAGTTTAAACTAACTTTTTTTTAATATCTTTATTTGGGCTGCCTGTAAACAAATCTCATTGCCCAAAAAATGTCTCCTCTAGCTATCCTTGTCCTGATATCTTTTCTAATTCTTCCATCCCGCAACTGCGATATTACCTAAACAAGTAAAAAATTCTATCTGTTCAAGTCTTTCCCTATCCACTGTAACATCCTCCATGTCCTCACACAGTCCTTTATACCAAAACTTATCACTTTTTTTAGTTTTCCTCCTATACTTATTGTTTGATTTTCTATATGTTCTCCTTCCATAATCTGTATTAACCTGCTTACACCTCCTCATCTCTTCCATCTTTGTAATCATCTCCCTGTAATCCAGGGCTTCCTTATCATATCTGATGTTTTTAGCAATTTTTTTTACAAATCGCTTATGTATTCACTTTGTCTGTCTGGCCCTCTGTCCATCCGACTGTGCAGATGATATCTCTGAAACAGTTCAGCCTAGAGAAACCAAATTTTCAGGATAAGTTACTACATATGAGAGCTACATATGGCAAGAATTTGGTGGACCGGGATCAGCTGCTTAGGGCTAATTTTTTCCCATTATTGCTGCATAAGAAAAGCACAAATCGGTGATTAGGTTTATATATTTGCATTTTAAAATTATTTCCTGTATAGATTTGAACTCAGGACTTAAACTGTCAGAAAGTTTAGAAATTGCAGTTTCTTGTTTTTGAAGATGGAATTCAAATCCCTGTAGCTTTAGTGTACATTTTTAGTTTTTATTGGAAAAAATGGGAGTTTTTCTGGGTCTCAACAAATGACTGCCATGACAACGAGCTCAATGCTTTTATATGGGTAAGCTTTTAATAGGAATCAGAGGGCTATATTATAATGTCATTAATATTAAACAACGACCAATGGAAGAAATTAATTTTTTGTAAAAAAATCACCTTATAATATCTGCTTTCGAAGTATGCTCCTAACTTGTTTCCTTAGCTTTTTATTTGTGCTTTCTACTATGCCCTCAACCTTTGTTTGCCTATCTGCATTTTCTATGACTTCTCTAACAACCTCCTGATAATCTTCCCTCTTTCTTCCATTGAGCACTTTCTGTACTCTATTCCCTTTTACTATTTTTTTTAATTTTCAAACATGACGTCATAACTACCAAATATGCATCCGCTCCTTGAAAACTAAACACATCCAAAACACTATTCCTGTCTTTGTCCCTGTTCTTCATCTAACCGTAATATAATCAATTTGATACCTTTGCATATCACCTGCCATTTTCCAAGCATATCTTTGCCTATTTGATGCTTAAACAACGTATTTATTATTGTCAACCTGTATTTATTTTTACAAATATCTACTTTATTCTGTCCTTTCATTCTTTTTGCTAGGCCAAAATACCAAATCTTGCCTTGCCCCAGTATAGCATTACAAACTTCCATGACTACCAAGTTCTTTTTGGCCTTTACTTCTCTCATAACTTTCTCAAGTTAGTCATAAAACTCATCCAATTCCTCCTCAATGTGGTCATTTAATTGTATGTACTTAATTACTGGTCCTGCCTTGACCTCCACTAACATTAAATAGTTGCCTAAATGCTACATGTTAATGACTCTTTGGCCTACTTTCTTATCTCAAGCTAACGCTACTCCTCTCTGGCACTCATTTCCTCCAGTATATATTACGTTGAAATCATAACCCAAAAAATCTTCATTTGCTTTTAGCCTAATTTTGCATAAACCCAAGACATTTATATTACCTCCTTTGATTTCTAGCTTTATATTTGCTAAATTTTCATTTCCTAAACATTGTCTTGACGTTCCAAGTTCCTACCCTGATTCCCAGTCTTCTTTTTCATCATTGTCTCTTTGACATGAGCTGCGTAAGGATTTTGAGGGATGACAACTGAGGCAGGCTTACTTCCATCACTACCAGATGTGACATCAGCCCCAATGGGCTTGACCCCCTACACGTTGTGGATCAAATTTATATTTTTCAGCTCTGTCATGATGCTTGGGAGATTAGCTGAGATGGTTTCCTGTTGCCTTCCTCAATAGTGTTTTTAACGCAACACTGTCACTTTTAGGCTGACCCACTGGGTACAGATGATTTTGCAGCCACCTCTCAGAGGCAGAGGCACTGCGCGGACTACTCTTACTTAGTCTGGTTAGTCAATGTCAGTAAGTGTAATTCTCAAGGTCTACGGAACACTCAAGCTCTTTACAGAGCCAAGATTGTAGTACAAAGAAGGGATATGACATTGATTACATGAAAAACCTAACAAAAATATACATTAGTAAAATAAAAAATGAAAGACATCCTCTAAGAGTAGAAAAATCACACAAAAATTAGAAGGTAAAATTACTGAAATGCTTGTTATTATTTGGAATTACACTTAGTAATGTCAACAATAATATGAAACATTTAGCAAGATAACGATACCTTGGCAACAATTGTAGGCTTTCCATTTGTTGAAAATGCATATGGCGAGTAATGCATAACACTGCGGTAGTCATAACCAACACCCAAAGCATCTGTAGTATCCTTAGAAGCTTTTTCAAAGTTAACTTCACGCCCTGTAAAAGTTATTGAGTTGATTGGTTAAGTGAAACTACAAAAAGATGAGATACTTGAGGATAAGGAGATTCTCAGATTTTAGCCTTTTAAAAAAAATCTCGTAAATATTTTTAAAATATATCATCATAACATCAAAATACGACCTATCAATACAAACTTCTGTGGTTATCTAGACCAGTGTTTCTGAAAGTGTGAGCTGGGGTCCTCCAGAGGACTGTGAAGCTTTTTTAGAGGGGAGGGGGGGAGGAGGGTGCCAAAAATGGGTCAATAACAAAGATTCTGAGTTAATTTTAATCCTAAATAAACAATAAGCTGTCAGAAATATGCTGAATTAATTAAACTAGCTGTACTGGCGCAAGCTTGCATGGATTTTTTTTCAATTAATTTATAAAAAATTAAGATGTTAGTGAAATAAGTTCATCTCAATAAATCACATTTAACTCTAATAATGCATTTCCCTGGTATAGTATTTTAATGTATTTGGCTCCCAGTGTAAGGCTTGTGGGTTCTAATCTCATTGAGGGCACGGCTGTGGGTGTGTGTATTGACAATTTATTGTGAAGTCTGTCAGAAATCTGCATTTTAAAAGTTATATTAGAGATGAAAGTAATGCTCCACAGTAATTGATCGCGAACTGTTATGTTTTTAATTTTCTTTGGTTCTTTTTATTGAAGTATATATCCTTTCTTTTTTATATAACAATCAATGCAACCGTTTATTTAGATTTTTATGAAGAGAAGATAACCATGTAACGTGTTAAAAAAAATAACATATGTCCCTATTCTTAGCTAATTTTAAATTTATGCATGAGCCTATTTGTGTTAATAAGCATTATAGATGTATAATATAATGGTTTTACTAACAAAACAGTAAGATTCCAGGATTCAAATGACGAAATGCCTTGATTAAATGATTAGAAACACTTCCCATACACAGTCAACAGAATAATTATTCGTAAATATTTACGTTGCTATGTATAAAGTACAGCAATAATTTCAATGCTTATTTCGATGCTTAAACAAAAGTGCAAAGCGAATAACGTTATTCTTTCATCTATTTGAAGGTTTAATTGAAAGTAATTGAATCAGAGGCAACAATTATGGTTGCCTTGGCAACGCAACGAAAGAGTATGCAATATTCGCATAATTATGAAAACAATTACACATTTCCGAAAGCTTCAAACGTGTAACATGTAATCTTTGCAAGAATAAGATAGTGTACAATTTTATTTGTTGAATAAAGCTAAAACGAAGAAAATTGGTCCATATTTATGTATTTTGATGAATGAAGGAAAAAACCTTGATCACTGAAAAATCAAAAATCCCATGTAAACTTATGGGAAAATATAATTGTTTCCTGGATTCGTACCCTGGACTTTATGAAAATGAAAATATTTTTCTAGGGACCGCCTAGCTTGTAGAAACAAAATGCAGTTTACTGCATATCTCTATGACAAACAGCTTTTGAGATACAGGGGGGACGGACAGACACTTTCAAAATTATATATAGGATGATGCAGTATGTCAAAAGAAGATCTTATTGTATTTAATATGGCACTATTTTTCAATCACCATGCTAAAGTAGTGGAGGGAACACCCATGTCAGTCAGCCACGAGAATTTTTTGCATTGAAAACGAAAAACCACATTTAATTATAAACACAATTTAATAAAAAAAGTACTTCATAGTTATCATTAAGGTTCATTAGTAATTTTTCTTGCTAAATCACATTCTAAGTCAATTTTATAAGTTGGGGGGCCTTGAAATTTTTTATTCACATCAAGGGGGTCTCAGATTACAAGAGTTTGAGAACCACTGATCTAGACACAATGAGCAGAGTGAATAAAAACTTAGCAAGTGAGCAAATGGTTAAAGAAAACAGTAAAAGAAAAAAGCATTTTCTAAGGGAATAAACAAATATTAAAAGCATTTGCTCTATTTTGAGTAAATAAAAGTTTGCTTTTACTTATAAACATTTAATATTCAGTTTTAAGCAAATATATGTAAATTATTATTATTATATTATAATTATACTAGCATAATTGCCTTTCAAATATGATGGGTAGGCGTGAATTAAGTATCACGTTAAAATAAAATAAAAATTAATGACACCAACTTTTATGTGCAATAAAATGTAAAAAAAATATAAAATTCACACAATCAATTGTTCCAAAAAATAATAATAGCCATGGACATATAAAATGTTTTAACACAATTTTATCACAATTTTTGTACATTTCTTACACATTAGAATCGAGCCAACAATAGACTTTAACAACTGCAGTTGCCATGGCGATGAATTGAAAAAATGCAAAACAATTACGAAAAAATAGTCATTAAATCTAATTTTTGGCTTTTTTGAATTACTATGATAGGGAAATTCATTTCCATAATTTTCTCGGCCTAACCGTGAAAATCTCGCGTCGATATCTCATTTTTAAGATATTTTAAAATGCTAAAGAAAAAAGGCTTTCTCGCTTTGTTTCAGCTCTGCCCATGTTATTCAAATAAAGAAAAGATATCCTCCTGGAGTTACCGCGAGCAGTTTAAAATTGAAAAGTTGAATAATCAAGTGATTCCTGAAAATTTGATCGAAAAAAGTTGAAAAGCTTTTTAGTTATGAGCGGTTTTCCTTTTCTCCCATCTAACACCATATAGCAACCAAGCGTTACACTGCCCGCACACACGCACACACTTACCGAGAGAATTATATGTTATGTAACTGCAAACATTTTTTGTTTCTATCAATCAAACTTTAACCGTAATGTCTATCAAGTAATATTGAAGACATTGAGTACCCAAATCTTAAGGATGAGCTTTTCTTACCTTGTGCTTGACATGTTAACATCTTTGTTTGACTATATCTTAAAAAATGTAATTAGACTTGAAATACACTTGAAATTTTCTTTGGTGAAACAGTGTAAATTTTTAGTTGCTATACATTTGTCTTTTAATACTTTTTCACTTTTCATGGAATCGTGAACATGAAATCAAAAATCAGTAAAATTATCACTAAATATAAAAAGGTACTGTATATACCCACATATAACACTTTTTTCCCTAAAAATTTCGGCTAAAAAGCAGGGTGCATCATAAAAAAGGGTATATATTTAACAGGATATTTATTATAATGGACCGATGTTAGAAAATGTCACCAATTTTACGTCCGCTCGATATTGGGACGATATTAAATGTTCTGATAGTACTCTCATGCATTTCCTCGGTAATAACTTAAACGAAAAACGTAAATTAATGAACAAAAACGCCAATTTTATAATATAATTATACTTGATATACAATACAAGATATTTAATAGAGTAAAAATTATAAAAAACATTATTAAGCATCGCAAAATCCAAGAAATTCTGGATCACTGCCTCATTCATCGGCGATGTTACCGGAATCATCTTCTGTGGAAGATAGCATTATGTTCTCCACAGCGTAACTCCACATTGTAATTTCCTCGTGATTACATTTACATTGGTGACTAATGCGCGAAAAATGGAACTGGCTATATCAAATAATGGTGCCAGTCGACCTCCACCGATGGATCCGAAGTGCAGTTGAACTGCAACTATGTATTCTATTTCGACTGATATTTAAAACTGTCACCTTCACACTGGGAAACTGCTAAACTATGTAACAGTTCTTTTCTTAAATGACGGATTTTTATAACCGACTTAAGTAACGTGCTGTCTTCCTTATTGTTAGTATGAACTGAAGTACGTATATTTTCATTAATTTACTTATCTCAATGATATTGACAATATAACGAATAATTTTGCTGTTGAATGATAAGCATGTGACAGAAATTGAATTCTAGAAACATATGCGTGCTATGCGCAGGTACATAAAAAATCACAGAATATGGTGCCGAAAACCTCCCTGCATGTTATACACGGGTGCATTTATATGTGGGTATATACGGTACTTTAAAAGCCTTAGTGGGTCCTCACCTCACTTAAAAAATGCAACACATATACTTAAAGAGTTTAGTATAAGCATAGTTTTATGAACATATTTTAAGCATTTGCTATTGGAAATTTTTTAAAACAAGTTAGGAAAGTGTACAACGTATCACAAATGGGCGCGTTTCATGCAATGGAGTATTAGAAAGAAATTATATACCTATACGTAAGGGAAATTGCATTTTAAAGTTCTTTTCTTCATCATAAATAATCCATTTTCTTCCTTAATTTAATAATATTACATGCACACGTAAGGAAATTAAACATTTGTTTGTGAGATTGTTTATGTTAGCAACAATGAAGAAGTAACCATGCAAGAAATTTTCTAAGTTCAACTCAAATTAAGACATTTTTGTTTGATTTTATCGATAACGGCTACTCCTACGATAAAAATGTATAGAGAAGAAAATACTCTTCTTTACCAGTTCTACAACTTTTATTTGAAGAATATTTTAATATGAGCAATACTTTATGAGATATGACGGAAAGTTGATTTTTTTATCACCAGTAAAGTGGTACCCCTGATTGGCTTATGTGATTCAATTTTTGCGATTTTCTTATTATATTTGATTGTAAATCCTTAATACCAAATTTCATGAAAATCCGTTCTGTAGAAGCCGAGAACGAACATGTGCATGGATGGGCAAATGGACAGACAGACGGACGGACAGACCGACGATAATATGTGCTCACGCTGGAAGCAAAACGCGCCTAAAAAGCAAATACTAGTTCTTTCAAGCAAAAGAAAATATTTTTTATTCTACTTCAATTAAGCTTTTGCTTAAAAAAATGCTAAAATTTTTAACCTAAAGCATTTACTTATAGTCGGTGCGGTACACTGAAAAACCCTGCACTTTTTGATTGGAATATGCCACTTGGTGTGCGGATAGGTATGTGCAAAGGTAAATTTTTCAGATAGGGAGCCACCTCAAATTCCGTGTAGAACACCGTAATGGCGGCCATTGAAAATGGCGGCGGAGGTTTTATTAAAATCGTTAATATCTCGGCTATCTTTCATCCGATTGTAATTTTAGTTCTTTTATCTGAAAGCTTGTAAGTTATGATATATTTTTTATAATTAGCATTTTTTCTGTAAACCTTACGGTTTTCCCGGAAATTGCGGAAAACTGAAAATTTCTCAATTTATCTCAGGTTTTTTGCTTCATTACTTACATATAACGCAAAATTCCACTTTTTTGTCTTATAACAAAGAAAAAGAAAATTCTTTAAGCTTTTCATTGATACCACCTGTGCGCTGCTACCATGAAAACTGCCGCGGTAATTAAAGGAAACCAGCGGAAGAGCGTATTTCTGGACTCGGGCAAGAGCCACCTACACAAACCAGGTTGTCATTCTTAAGGTCATAATACTAGGAATTTATTCATTGTTAAATACTCTGTTACTAATATGTTTAGTGAATGTTGGAAACCATTATCTAAGTAAGAAATCAGCAGCTGTCAAATATGGTGGCAGTTGTTCAAAGATGGCGACCAGACGGTTTTTTACATTTTTTAGAACTATATTTACTTTATTTACAAAGTTTATCCTTAATCTTAAGATATTCCAGAAAATGCATAACGCTGTCATTGTTGTAATATCATTGTGAGTTGCCCGTGGTCATTGTATGTCTCTGACTTCACAGTCAGGGGGAGGAAGCACTATGAGTGACGATACATGAAACATGTAAATTAATACTACATATTACTACTAAATTTATACTACAATACTGTTGCAAAATAAGGAAGTTAATCAATCACCATAAATAATTTTAAGCCTGGAAGTAGATATAATGAAAATCCCTGCCTCTGTTTTCAGCGTGCTAAGGTACGTTATCATCCTCATCTTCGGCTTCAGCACTGCATTAAATAAGGGCAAATGATGGACATCATTCTAAAGTGTATAAACTTAAGTAAACCGTGTGTTTTCATATGTTTTCTTTAAAAGTAAAGAATACTTTGTTATAATTGCCTTTTGTTGCAGCAGTTTTAAGCGCAGTTTGTGCAAAGAAGTGTGCATGGCACCTGTGCCTTCCGACAGGAGCATCTTGTTTGGCAGCCAGTGGAGCAGCCACACTTCACTAGTTCTCTGCGCGTATCCCAAATCGGATGTAGAGATGACCAGACAGGTTGCCACTCTCTATCGATAATGGTCCAGCCCCATCCATTTGGACTTGGTATTGGGTCATTCACTGAGCTGGCATGGCCCCAAACTTGACCTGCTTGATATGTGGTGCGAAGAGAATGCTGCTCCAACGCCGCTGATGTGGGTGGCAAGTTATTCAAAGTAGGACTCTTAGATGTGAAGAGAACTTTTCGCACTTCATTCAGGGAATACTTTTCGCCACCTTTGTAGTATAGGAGAACTACATATTTCTCTAATACTTGAAATAACTTATCAGGAATGGAGGGTAGAGGACGAGAAATAGCTTCAAAAGCAGCTGTAACTTCAGGGAAGGATTTCCATACATGTCAGGCACTCATTTTTCCTTTCATTGAAAAAGATGAGGTAGTATCGGATCCAGTGAAAGAGTGAAAGCTTCTCAAGGCATTGGATTTATCTAGACCCAGAGATTCAACCATGGCATGCATACAAAGGTATTGTTGTGAATTTAGTTCCTGTTTTCCGTAATGGAGCAAACAAGCAGGTTTTCGCTCCCTGGATCAAGCGCTCTCTCACAAAGTTACGGTATAGGCCTAAGTCCCTTTCCTCGGCATTGACTAATGCACTCACACGTTCCTTGTCAATTACAACCTTCGTATCCCAAACAATAAGATCAGAGGAGGATTCTCTGAAAGGATTTCCGAATTCAAGAAAACTATCTTTGAGAGCTTGCTTTTTTTCCTGGAACTTGACTTGGAATGCGGAATACTGTTCGTGATGGAGGCGTTTGTTTGACTTACTCGGAACTTCAAACTCATCCAGAATGCTGATCAACTCTGGACCTGCAAGCATCCACCTCCTTAACATTGCAGGATCTTGCAGCAAGCCGACAGCGCCACCACCTCCTTTTATGACTGCATTGTGCTGTTCGTGTGCTTGCTCGACAGCTATCGCAGAGAACGGACTGTTTGTCTTATGAATTACAAACTGCCCATTACAGAAACACCTGTGAACAGTGGCTGCTTTCTGTTCCAGTTCCTCCAAATTTTTTGTGTGGACGGATAACCAGCGTGCATAATTTTGGTGGTCAAGCAAGAGAAACCAAGGCATCATGTTTTTCAGGGACTGCTGGAAGAGTTCATATTTCCCTTCCCTAACGGATCGAACAAAAGAGAGAAGAAGGATCTCAAGGTTGAGAACCAGAAACCAAAATCTAAATTTGGAGATTGAGAAGATCTCTCTGCAATCCATTCTTCAAAGGATTTTTCAGGGCTATCGGCTGTATATGAATCTTGCAGTAGACTGTAGAGAATTGAGGCAGTTTTTTGATGTATTGCTCTAGCCTTGGTTACATAAGTCACTTTAAGATTGGCTTCTGCACTCGCTTCTGTATTTATGCTTGAATTGGTAAACACACCTACCCAGCCACTACCTTGGAGGATTTGTCCAAGCACTTTCAAAAAAGCCTGTTCAATGCTACGAAGCTGGACTCCCCATAAACCTCAGGCCAGTTCCACTGAACTAATTTAGTTAAGGCGTACAAAGGTTGGTCTGCACATATGACAGGAACTTGCCCCGGATTCAGAAAATTTGTTAACTTCCTGATATGGTCCATTGCGTGTTTGAGCATCGATGCTGAAGAAGAGTCTTCATTAAATAGGCGCAGAAGAGAAGTAAGGGCTACGTCGAAGGAGCAATCGGCCTGATTTGTGGCATGGAAGCAGCCCAGGTGAGATCTAAAGGGCCATCCTTTCCGTCAGTGAGCACATGATCTAGCCACTCTCTTTCATTTTTCCATTCCAGACCTATGACAGAAGGTAACATTTTGTCATAAATGAGCTCACAGGCTGTTGGCGCAGATGGCTGCTTGGTGTGAAGGGTTACTGCCTTTACGACACCGTAACAGTCAGGAAGCTGAGGAACTGTACGACTCCTTTGGCTAACATGGCAGAAATTAGTAAGAAAGTTTCGAGGATCTCCCGTCTGGCTTTCGACAGGTATTTGAAACAAGGAAATACCTGTTCCATGGAAAGATGACTGTCCTGTGGTGCTGCTATAGTTGTGGTCTATATTGTCGTAGGCTCCAAATGTGCTTTTAGCACCTTTGTGGTAATGTGCCTTCCTCAATGCTTCTCACTGGTGCTTTCTTTTGTTCTCCGTGGAATTCCCCAGGAGAAATGCATTCATTGGCCATGGTTAAGAGCGAGAGTCGACTTCACTTGACAGCTGCTGATTTCCTACTTAGATAATGGTTTTTAACATTCACTAAACATATTAGTAACAGAGTATTTAACAATGAATAAATTCCTAGTATTATGACCTTAAGAATGACAACCTGGTTTGTGTAGGTGGCTCTTGCCCGAGTCCAGAAATACGCTCTTCCGCTGGTTTCCTTTAATTACCGCGGCAGTTTTCATGGTAGCAGCGCATAGGTGGTATCAATGAAAAGCTTAAAGAATTTTCTTTTTCTTTGTTATAAGACAAAAAAGTGGAATTTTGCGTTATATGTAAGTAATGAAGCAAAAAACCTGAGATAAATTGAGAAATTTTCAGTTTTCCGCAATTTCCGGGAAAACCGTAAGGTTTACAGAAAAAATGCTAATTATAAAAAATATAACATAACTTACAAGCTTTCAGATAAAAGAACTAAAATTACAATCGGATGAAAGATAGCCGAGATATTAACGATTTTAATAAAGCCTCCGCCGCCATTTTCAATGGCCGCCATTACGGTGTTCTACACGGAATTTGAGGTGGCTCCCTATCTGAAAAATTTACTTTTGCACATACCTATCCGCACACCAAGTGGCATATTCCAATCAAAAAGTGCAGGGTTCTTTCAAATTTTGGGATGTACCGCGTCCACTATTAGTTTTTATTCACTTGGCTCAATATTTTGAAAACTAAATGTACAGTAAGAAATAAACAAAATTATAATTCAATAGAATAGGTTGATTTCATCAAATGATAAAACTTTTTAATATAAAACATTTGATATCTGCTGATAATTAATGTCACACTATCAAAAAATTAAGTTTCAGTCTGGATGCATGACTACCAAAGATAATTTGTGAATTTCTACAGAACTAATGATTTGATTACAACTATATTTTTCAAGCGGGCACGACTTCTTTTCTTAGGATATATCCTAACAAGTTCACCCTAACCAGCGCACACATCTGCGCATTAACGTCATGTAGGTGCACATAGCGATATTAATTGTTCCCAAGCATGAAAAAAATTAAAGGGAACTATGGTACACGTGTAAAAAATTAACACAGCAAGAGGAGAGCAGCTACACTCACCTTTTTCAACGTTGTCCCAATTGATCGTCACATGCTGGTCTCTTTCCCAACGGTTCTGTTCATGTAGAAAACCAACAGCATGCATTAACTCATGGATGGGTGTACCAAGAGTTGAAAGACAACCAGACGACTGAAGGTTAAGCACTTGATGCCCTCCCACTCGGCCAACTGATGACCAACAGCCACTTTGGCCATTATCTATGTAAATGTAGTCTTCCTGTTTTGGACTATTTCGTTCCACAAATCGTATGCAAGTGAGCTTGTGAAACTGACCCATGGCAGATTCAATAATCTTACGTTCCTCTTGACCTGTAATTTAAGTATTTTCAATTAAGCCTTATTATCTAAAGACCCAAGGCTAAAAAAATTGATGGAACCACATTGCTATGTCACCTAGAAATTTCATCACCATCCGTATTTATTTTGATTATATTGTTACAAAATCTGATGGGTCCAGCATATGACTTTCTTCATACAGAGTAATGATTATGATTGCTGTTGACATAAGCATTCTCAGGAATAGTTAACAGCAATTACACTTGTGAATAATTATTAAACACTGAATAATTTTCATATTGAAAAAAATACAAGTAAGCAAAATTGTTAGCAGTTGATATGGATCATAAAAATATTGATGCACAATTAAAATTACTCTTGGCAGCACATTACCATAGCAAAAGAAACAATGGTATCACTTAGTGATTTACTTAACATAAATTCAGACAAAAAATAGAAATGTCCCTTAAACAAACAGGTTTAGGAAAAAATGTTTCAAACAAAACTTATAGAAAACAAATAAAAATAAAATTACTTTTCTACATTATACAACTTTTATATTAAGGGCACTAAAAACACAAATAAATTTAATAAACAACCTTGTCAGTTTATACAACTTTTGTATTAAAGGCACTAAAAGCCTAAAAATAAATTAAATTTTCACATAGGGTTAGTGTCATCTGTTGTGATAGATTCTCAAATTTCCATATTAATAACATATCTAGTGTTAGGATAATAATTAATGACATTTGAATGCATCTTAATATAAAAGTCGTGTGGCTTTTGCAAAGCTGATCTGATGGATCAAGAAATTAAATACTAAAGCATGGAAAACGTAATAACAAACATCAACATCCCAAACATTCCTGTAGATTTATGATCAGCCGATTAGCCACACAACTTTTATATTAAGATGCATTCAAATTTGCTACACTCGAAATTGAATTTATTCACAATTACAGTACAATAATGGTTTCAAAGCTGTTTCCCATAAACATCGTCGGTAAAATGTAATTATAGGTGCGGCTGATTCTAGAAGTAATTCCTCCATTTCTGGTGTACCTAAGAAAACACATCTCCATGTCTGGCATCTGGTAAAGGGAAACAAAATTTCTTAAAGAGCAAACTTTCAGCTGAGGTAGAAATTGAAGAACTTGCCACTAAAGGCAAATATGCATCATTTCGTGTATCTGCGGATAGCGATCTTCATGAAAAATTAATAGACCCATCCCTGTGGCCCCGATATGTGTCTGTAAATCATTTTGTTTTTCTTTGGAGAAAACCTGAGATTCCATCCAGAGACAAACATGAGAACGACAGTGCACCAATGATCCAAACTTGTGAGTCAGTGATTACGCGATCAAAAAGTCGTATAGTGAAGACAAAAAGTAAGTGACTAGGCTGTAGCAGTGATGAATTGCATTGACATAATTCCTCATTCCAATGCATACAAAATAATCGCAATTTGTTAACAGTAATAAGAAAAGTGCCCTTTCTTTTATTCATTTAAATGTGCAGTTTATACATAATAAGCTCAAGCTAATCGAAATATTATTGAATGATAGTGCACCAAATATCTTTGCTGTGTGTGAACATGGACTTAAATAGGAAGAGTTAATGACACTGAATAGATTTTGTGGATATTCAATTGCTACTAGCTATAGCAGGAAGAACTGTAAAGGCGGTGGTGTAGTAATATATTCCGACAACACCAATAATTGGAAGTGTTTGGAATGGGTAAAAAGTGCTCCATCAAAAAAATGATTGAAATGGTTGCAATTGAAACATACTGCAGTAAACAAAGGTATGTATATCATTTTCGCCCTCTACAGACCTCCCCAGAGCGACATTTATGTGTTCTTTAATATTTTATGTGATATAGTTAGCAGAATAACTAGCTCATTTTGTAGATTATTACTTGTTGGTGACTTTAATATAGACACTTCTAAGAATAGTGTTCTCACTAAACTATTCAAAAATTTTTTAGGAATGTATAAATTAAATTCTCTGGTTAACCAGCCTACAAGGATCACTGATATCACTTCCACGGTTATAGACCATGTTATTACCAACTTTGAGAGGCATCTGTGCTCAATTGATATAGTTAACCCTCACATTTCTGATCATCTTGCTCAATTTATAACAATACCTATGAACGCGATACATTATAATATTTTTCATTGTTACAGGTATAATTTAAGTACTGGTAATATATTCTCTTTAAAATCCTTACTAAGTACTGAAACTTGGGATAAAATATATAACTTAGAGACTGTAGACTCCAAGTAGGATTGTTTCCCATCAATTTTTAGACTATTTTAACAGTGCCTGCCCATACAAGAAGAAACATAAAATCAACCGGAAATTCTCCAAATTATGGGTGACCAATGAAATTAGAATTGCTAGAGAAAGGTTATGGGATGATTATGAAGCATATAAAAACTCTGGGGAAAGAAAACACTGGGATACATATAAACTACATATAAAGACGTATCAAGTAATTATAAAGGGAGCAAAAGCACATTTTTATAACCAGTACATGAGCGGAAGCGATACTAACACTACTTCAAAGAAAGCTTGGAAAATAATCAATGATTATAAAAGAACAATTCCTACTGATATAAATCAGATTGAGATCATTATGAATGATAATGTATATAGTAACCCAGTTGCAGTTGCCAATATCTTTAATAACCATTTCATTAAAGTCCCTAGCGATATCCCAAAAAAGATCAGGGTAAGTACCCATAGTCATTCTTCCAGCAAATATGTCTGTGAAACACTGTATTATAGAGAAGTAACAGAGTTGGAGTTACTTACAGAAATTGATAAATTTAAGAATAAACACTCCAGAGGGTTAGATGGTATTCCCATAACCGTAATAAAGGCCTGTGCATATTTAATTGTGTCTCCATTAAGACATATTATCAATTACTCTACGGAAAAGGCATCTTCCCTCAATGTCTAAAAATAAGCCTAATCAAACCTATATTTAAGAAGGGTACTGTAAATAATGTTCATAATTATAGGCCAATATCTCTCGTCATCATTTTCTAAAATTTTTGAAAAGAATTTGCTTAATCGTATGATGGATTTCTATAACAAACATCAACTTCATAACTGTAACCAGCATGGATTTACATCTGGTTTATCAACCAAAACTGCAGTTGCTGAATTTGTAAATAACGTTGCATTGTGCCTTGACCAGGGCATTAAAACATATGGAATATTTTTAGATTTAAGTAGAGCATTTGATTGTGTACAGCATACAAGACTTCTAAACAAGCTTTATCCCTGTGGTATCAGAGATGTTGCTTTTGAATTGTTAAAATCTTACTTTCATAACAGAAAACAGTGCACAATGTTAGTGACCAATAGGAAGAATGAGCTCCATAATAATTATTCAGATTTTAAAACAGTTATCCAAGGTATTCCCCAACGATCTGTACTCGGGCCTTTCCTTTTCTTGTGTTATGTTGCTGATTTTCCAGAACACCCTAATTGTAAATCTGTCCTTTTTGCTGATGATACAACATTGATGTGTACAGGCTTCTCAACTACGGACATGAAAATGAAGACATATGTATTTAACCGTAAACTCAGTCATTCAGTATTTCCACTCCAATCATCTCTTAACAAATGAAATAAAATCTAATTTTATCCTCTTTAATCCCAACAGATCTAATATTCATAACGTTGATATCTTCATTGATGATGCCAAAATGACACAAGTTACATATGCAAAGTTCTTAGGAATCTGTATTGATGAGAAATTCAATAGGGAGGCCCATATTGATTTCATATGTAAAAAAATTTCTTCCAACATTTTTGATCGAAGGTTTACACAGCGTGGTTGTTCAATGATATTGTCAGCTTTTGGTTTCAGCTGCGTCCAGAACATGATGGAACCGACGTTTCATGACCCTTGCAGGTAACTTCTTCGGGCGAAGCTACCTGCAATGGTCGCGAAACGTCAGTTCCATCATGTTCCGGATGCAGCTGAAACCAAATGACAATATCATCTTCTTCCAACATATTTGTCATTGTCAAACTTCATAAGCTAGTGGGTACTAAAGTGTTACTAACCTTATACCATGGACTAATTTTTCCTTATTTGTCATATTGTATTCACGTCTGGAGAAGATCTGCTGCTTCACGTGTAAATGGAGTATTTATATTACAAAAGAGAGCAATAAGAAGTATTGCTAATTTAAAATTTAGAGAACCTTGTAAGCCACATTTAAAAAAATTACGTATTATGACATTGTACTCATTGTATATTTATGAATGTATAATCTATGTGAATAAGCATGAGAACACGCTAAACATGGATAAGCATGGTCATTGCACACGAAGAAGAAAGGACTACCACCTTGATTTTTGCAGAACCAGTATAATTAAAACCTCTCCATCCTATGCTGGCAAATATTTCTATAATAAATTGCCAAAAAGTATAAAAAACAAACATAAATTCAGTATATTTAAAATCAGTTAAAAGAGTTTTTCATTGAAAAGTGTTTTTATAGTGTTCAAGAGTATTTAACAATGTGACTTTTATATGATGTAAATGTATTGTTTTTTATCCTTTTGTGACTTATCCTATATTTGTATTTTACAAATTGACAGGATCAATAAATCTATCTACTTTCTCAGTATAATAAGTATATGAGAAAGTAAAAAATGTTAAAATGATTGCTGAAGGAACTTAAAAGATGTGGTAATGAATGCAGATGCAGCAACTGTATAAGCAAATTTTTAAGTAAACTTGGTAAAAAAAATCAGAGGCAAACTAGAAGGATTTGAAGTGTAGAAGATGCAATTAATGGAAAATGGATATGACTCACTTCAAAGAATACAAAATTTCAAGGACATGAGTTAAAAATCTGCTGCCTTATGTGCCAAGCCTACATTTTGAATCAAATGATTATGCTAGCTTTTAGATTACAGATTTTCACAGTATAGACTACAGCAAATCCAAGGGTCATGTTGAAATGCAAATTTATGTAAGAAAGATGGTGACGTCTGACGATAGCCGTGCTTGTGCCTCCTGCGCTATTAAGTTCAATAACCGAGATAAACTCATTTTTTGCAGTATTTGCTCCATCCCGTTTCACACAAAATGTGTTGACATTAGTGATACAATGTTAAAAGCTATAAGAGAGTTTCCCTCGATTTACTGAAGATGTATTTCCTGCACTCTTGACCGATCTGCTGCTATATCTAAGATGGCGGCAGAAATCGTGGCCTTGCAAAGTGATCTTAATAATCTATCGCAAGTTGCCTCGCCAACGATCTCCCCTACACGCACAAAGCCATCTGACGAATATATAGAGAGTGACAAAAAAAGTGATAAAAATAATTCTACGATGGTCCAAAACGACTCTCAAGGAAGGAAGGTTAAAACTCTACCAGTCTACAAGTGCCCGGTAACATGCCAGAATAGAAAAATACAACATTCAGATCCCATCAACACCAAGTCATTGTGTCCGGAGGACCCAGATGAAACAGTGAAGGTGATCCAAGATAGTAAGTCAGTCGACATTGCCTAAATTCTCTCGTCTCGAACGATGATGAACCATATATCCCAGTTTTTTGTAAACGAAGGTCGAAGCGCAACATAGTTGTTGGCATTGAAATTCACTCCACTCTGATAACCAGTGCCTAACCAAAAGTGCATCTCCACATTTGGTGCCTAGATGTGAAGACCACGGAATCTGATGTGATTTCTCATGTTGAGAATATGTACTAATCAATGTAAAGTGGATGTTGATAAACTAAATGCCAAGGGCAATTATAGTTCTTTCAGGGTGACCTCTGATTTAGATAATCAAGAAAAGCTGACCGATCCCTCAAACTGGCCGAGTAATACAGCCATTAATAAATTCTATTTTCCAAAAAATAATAAGGCAAGTACTTTTTTAGAGAAAAAGTAGATTAGACTGTTCCCACCTCGAAAAACAATCTTAGGAATTCAACTAATTTGGATGTCATGGGGTTAATGTATCTTAACAACCAGCGTATGAGTGATGATCTCCCTATGTCTATGCCTAAATCTAATCCTAAGGATATTCACATCTGCTTCCTATTACCTGCGGAGTTCCACAGGGCTCCATTTTAGGACCTATTTTATTCCTGATTCTTATTAATGACCTACCACTAAATATCCCACTATCCCACTAGCTGAGCCGGTTCTCTTTGCCGATGACACTAATCTAATTTTTCGTAATCACAATGAAGTGCGTGTTCGTCATAATATTACCAAAACAAGCACTGACTTACTGACTTGGCTAAAGCTTAATAACTTAATTCTAAATACAAACAAGACCTTTTTCGTAAATTTCAATCCTTCCTTGAAGTTAAATGGAACCCTTAATATCTCTATTGATACTTGTAATATACAAGAAGAAAATTGTGCCAAATTTCTTGGAACCTAGATTGACTCAAATCTTGGGACCAACACATCACTAATTTGAAAAAAGCTGAGTCGCATATGTTATGCGATTCGGGTATTAAGTAAAATCTCAACCATGGAGCTCCTCAGAACAATCTATTTCGACTATGTTCAGGCAGTAATAAACTACGGCATACCCTTCTGGGGTTCCTCTACGCACGTGCATAGGGTATTTAAATTACAGAAAAAAATTGTTCGAATCATGAAACAGGTTCCTTTAAGGACACCCAGCCGACTTCTATTTAAAGAACTTAATATCCTTCCAACTCCATCCTTGTATACATTGGAAACAGTTTGTTTTATCCATACTAACCTACACATGTTTAAAAAGAACTTAGACATCCACCATCACAATACCAGGGCAGCAAATTCTATCCATTTAAGTCATCATCGAATTAACAAAATTATTAAGAGCATTATTCACTTAGGATTCCTTCTTTATAACAAATTACCAGACACAATAAAATGCTTAGACAACAAAAAGTTTTAATTTAGAGTGAAAAGAATTTTATTGGACCATTTATTCTTTAGCAATATTGAATTCCTGAATAGTGATTTCAAATAGTAATGTAAATATGTGGAATTTCTTTGTATTGATAAATGTCTGTTGTATCATATATTTGATTTACGTTTATATATTCTATTGTAATCTATAAATGTCATGTGATCCACAAACTTCGACTCGCTGTGCTGCTCACAGCTAATCAATTTTTGTATTATTTTTTGTACTCTTTTATGTACTATTCATGATGAACCTATGCATTGTAATGTCTATAAAGGGAATAAATATATCTATCTATCTATGTTAGTTTTTTATCAAAATGTTCGGGGCTTAAGAACCAAATTACTCAATTTTGAATGTTCGGTATCCAACATGGAGGTTGATGTAATTGCCATGACCGAAACTTGGCTACATAAGGATATTTTAAATTCCAAATTATCCCTTAATAATTAAATTATTTACCGTTGTGATCGAGATCTAAAATTGTCCAATACTAAAAAGGGAGAAGGGGTTCTTTTAGCCATAAAAAATCTATTCCCATCTAGTTTAATCTCTACGTATGCAGGTGCATTTGAGCAAGCATGTATCAGCGTAAATATTCATAATGTCTCATTTATCTTTTGTGTTGTATATATACCCCCTTCTGGTGAAGCCAATAATTATTCAAAGCATTGTGAAATTGTTGAAAGCATTATGTTGAGACATCCAGAAAAGAAATTGATACTCCTAGGTGATTGTAACTTACCAAATCTGTATTGGACTAAATCACATAATGGTTTTGGCTTAATTCCAACTGGAAAAATCTCAGTTAACGCCGATACCATTCTTGATTCATACAATTTTCTCAATCTAACTCAAATGAACTCATATTGCAACTCAAAAGGAAATATTTTTGACTTAGTTTTTACAAACTATAGAGAAATCTCTGTAAATAAATCTATTGAATTTTTAGTGCAGCCAGATCCATTTCATCCTCCATTATCTATTGAATTGAAAATCTCATCTCATGCCTCTCAAACAACCCTTCAATGTGATCATCTCTACTATGATTACTTCAATGGAAACTATAATAATCTGTGTAAATTCTATGCCATGATTGATTGGGATGCACTTTTCTATGACACTGATATAAACAGTGCAGTCACCTTATTTTGTGACATCCTATATACAGGTATATCACAATTCGTTCCCTTAAAGCAATTCAAAAATCCTAAATTTCATCTGGTATACTAATGAATTGAAGCACCTAACTTTTTTGAAAAAAGTCACATAAACAATATAAAAAATTTGGTAGGATGGAAGATTACAATAGGTTTGCATGGTTAAGAGCTGAATTGTCATAGACTATATATGCGGTCCATAAAGGACAATCTCAAATTAAATCCAAAATATTTCTGCACATATATAAAATCCAAGAAATCTGAAAAAGGTATTCCAAATAGGATGTATTTAAAAGATAAATTTAGTGAAAATGGAAGAAATTGTAAATTTATTTGCTACTCACTTTGGTTCGGTTTATACAAGGAATAACTGCAATATACCTCAAATCTCCTCTTGTCATAAAATATATGTAAACTCATGTAATGTTACTTTATCCAATGTACTTAAGAAGTTGGAACAATTGAAAGATTCCAGATCATTAGGTCCGGATGGAATTTCACCATTTTTTCTTAGAAAATGTAATTTTGCTCTGGTTTCTCCAATTGTAAATCTGTATAATCTCTCCCTACAAACAGGTAATTTTCCAGACTTTTGGAAAATTAGTTACTTGAATCTGTTCCATAAAAACGGAGACAAATCAAACATACAAAACTACAGACCAGTTTCTAAGTTATCCCATATTGCTAAAATATTTGAATCAATAATTGTAGACTATTCAACCCCTCATTTCAAGTTAGTTTTAAATGAAGAGCATCATGGCTTCATTGCAGGTAGATCTACTTGCACCAATCTGGCGTGTTATGAACAGTTTTTACTGGAAGCACTTGAACAGAGAACTCAAGTTGATTCCTTTTACACAGATTTTAGTAAAGCATTTGATTCGGCTAATTATAGTATTCTAAGAAATAAACTAAAAGTCAATGGAATAGGTAATCCTCTGCTATCCTGGCTAACTACCTATATAACAGGAAGAACACATTGTCAAAATTAAAAATTTTCATACTGAACCCATTAAGGTGTCACCAGCAGTGCCACAGGGGGCCCTTTTATCACCGTTACTTTTCAATATTTTTATTAATGACATTAAATCAATCATGTGTAATTCTGATTTTCTGATTTATGCTGACGACCATGAAATTTTATAGAAGAATATCCTCGATTACAGACTGCTACTTATTACAAACTGATTTTCATAACTTCCTATCATGATCTCTCTTTAAACTTGAAAAAATGCAAAATAATTAGCTTCTACAATTTCAAAAAAACGAAAAACTCCTTAACCGTACAAGGTGAATATCTAGAGATACAACCACCAGTAAAAAAGGGGGAGAAGCAAAGAAGGAGAAAACACAAAAAAAAGAAAAACGGGTGAGGAAACAAAAAAAATATATATATCTACTTACAGGTTTGTGGGGTTTTAATCCTCACCAGGGACCCAACGTCACTCGCTTATTCACTCACACAAGAACTAATCCTCAGGTGGAAGGACAAAAGGAAGGGTTTACAAGGCGTTAATCTGCGCCAGTAACCCTGTTCACACTGTTGTGGTAGGTTTATAGTTTACTAGCAGAAGTACCCGGCGCTGCTCGGGTTTTTTATGTAATATAAAATTACTAAAATCAATTTTAAATTAAGACCTATCAAGACATGAACGGGCACGTGATTGATAGCCCTTTGTCCTTTATTCATCTTCCTCTTTGATGTTAGATACTATATAATCTTTTTTGATAATAAATAACTTATGTAGTCAATTTTGGGAAGCATGCAGAAGTTATGTATAAAATCTTATTACAAACACAATTTTTTTAGGAAAAGTCATACGTAAGGAAACAATGAACAGGAAACGATTGGACAATTCAATGAATAAAGTATGAATCTAATTATCAAGTGATAGGAAGGGCAAATGCAGCAAAAATGAATAAGAACATCACTTTCCTCGAATAAATCACTCTGAATAAACTCTTGAATCAACAAAGATCTGGATCCCTTCAAACAAACCAACATACAAATAAAAAAATGTAACAAAAATGAACACTATCAAAAAGCAGTAGGAATACATTAGTTTTCAATAACAAATTATCAGTGGAACCCAAAAAGAAATTTTTGAGCCGCAAGTGAAATTGAATGATGTAATTAATTACGTGAGTGTATCGGTAGTGTTTACATTTTACCCATGGATCCGCAGACACGAATTCTTAATTTTAGTTCAAAAGACATAATAAAGTTCAACAAAAGTATTATATTCAAATAAAATCTTTCGAAATTCACTGCGTTACGTGTTCAAAATGTTAATCTAATTTAGTTCTCATATTAAAATAACAATTATTCAAGAGTGAACCTTATTTCCAATTGATAAAACTCTCTTTTAATTCAAAACGATATTATATATTACAAAAAAGTATCTAATTAATATTGAAACACAAAATGGATGAGCATAGGAAAAAAACTTGCGTGTTAGCATGAAATACTCAAGTGCGTTTTTATTGATAAATTGTTTCCATGATAAACAAACACCTTAACGACCCGTGTTTTTAAATAAAATCAACATAAAACAAAACACAAAAACTTTAATGTAGTAATTGAATTATATATCTTCCGTAATTTTCACTTAAACAAAATATGAAATAAAATAAGACAAAAGGCATATAAAAACAATTTAACTTATAACATACCTATAATGCGAATGACACGATTACAGAAAAAGAAACAGTTCACTAATGTTTATTCGCAGAATTAACCCGTGTATAGAAGGCCATAGATAATGAACGAAAAACATACAATCAAATCAGAAGATATTAAATGAGTATTTCATCAACTATTTCTACGTTTACGATGTTTATAGTTCAAATGTAATTTGTTTACATCGGTTGCTTAGTATATCCAAATGCTGAGCAATACTGAAAAATAAGATTTTCCCTTCAATTCGTTTTATTTGATCTGTAAGCCCCTTTTAAAAAATTATTCCAAAAGAGGAGATAATTTACCACAAAAAAGTCTGCGAGAGCATATGTCTGCGATATATATGTAAGGAGTTAAAAAATTCGAGAAATTTACGAAAAAATTTTAAATGGAAATCCCATATAAACGAAAATATTTTATTATAATTAAATAGTACACCGAATCGGTTTAAAAACCTTACTACACCACCGTACACATGATAACGGTTAATATGACACCATCCTCTTTTTTCTGCGTGTTGTAGTTTCTGAGCCTTAGTAGAACATACATACAAACACCTTACTTTATAGATATGTATAGATAGATAGATAGTGTTCTACCAGATATCTTTTCCCCCTTGTGTGAATGTGTGTGATTGTTGAATAGGTCCCTGTCGTAATCGGACAGATTCATAAACCTACCATAACAGTGTGAACAGGGTCACTGGCGCAGGTTAACGCCTTGTAAACCCTTCCTTTTGTCCTTCCACCTGAGGATTAGTTCTTGTGTGAGTGAATGAGTAAGTGATGTTGGGTCCCTGGTGAGGATTAAAACCCCACAAACCTGTAAGAGAGAGAGAGAGAGAGATATAGATATATATATATATAGATATATATATATTTTTTTTTTTTGTTTCCTCACCCGTTTTTCCTTTTTTTGGTGTCTTCTTTTTCTTTTTTACTAGTTGTTGTACCTCTAGATATTCACCTTGTACGGTTAAGGATTTTTTCGTTTTTTTTTAAATACCTATATCGCCGTAGTCTCCCACCCTTTCATTAGCTTCTACAAAATTAATAATCCCATAATTTTCCCATATAAAGTTGACAGTAATACTTACTTAGACCATGTAGGCCAGTGGTCCCCAATGCGGTGCCCGCGGGCGCCATGGTGCCTGCCGAACCATTTGGGTGTGCCCACTACCGACTAAGTAGTCAACAGTTTTATATAATTAAGTTCAGTGCGGCTAGCGATAATTTGCGATACTAGCGGTACTGCTTCATTTTAAACGATAAATACACATTTCATGTAGAAATACTAAGTTATTCTGTTTTTTAATGGTATATATGAGCGTAAGGTGTACATAGTGTAACGATTACCTACCAATTACTGGTCATTGATAGGGTGACGAAGCGTCCTGCTTTAGGCGGGACAGTCCAGCCTTTTGACAATCTGTCCCGCTGCCCACTCCAATCCAGAAATGTCCCACTTTCTAGCAGGCACAAAAGTAACATATATCAGACACAGCGTAATTGGCAGTTATGGTGAGAACGGTATTGACTTCACCGTTAAAAAAGAGTTATTGAAAATATTGCCTATGAAAGGACGAACAAAGGGTGAGGATATCTATGACATATTCAAAGCATATGCAACGACAATTAGTTTACCTCTGCACAAGCTGACTGCGATCACCACTGATGGGGCACCAGCAATGACGGGCTGCACCAATGGATTCATTGCACTTTGTAAGAAGGATGAATCCTTTCCGAATTTTGTGTCCTGCCATTGTATTATCCACCAGGAAGTTTTTTGTGCCAAAGTACTTTTGTTTGGACACGTCATGAATGTAGTTATGAAAATAATTAACTCCATTCGAGCGAAATCTTTGCAACACCGACTTTTTAAGGCCTTTGCTGGAAAATGTTGAAGATAAATAAGCTGATATTATCTTGCACACAGAAGTATGATGGATGAGCAAAGGTAAAGTTCTTGCACGGTTTTTAAGCCTGATTGAAGAGATCAAAGATTTTCTGAAGTCCAACGATCAGAACTTCGAGCAACTTGGTGACTCTTCCTGGTTAATGGATTTGGCTTTCCTTATTGACGTAACTGACAAATTAAATAGTTTAAATCTCGAGCTCCAGAGAAAAGACAAACATTTGGCTCAAATGATAGGCTCTGTAAATCATTCAAAGCAAAACTAGTATTATGGATGTCACATATGAAGACGAAGTCTCTCGCACACTTCCCAAATATGAAGAAAATGGTAGGTGAGAGTGATTTTAGTCCGTCACCATTTGTTAGTCACCTTCAAACACTTCTGGAACAATTTGAAAAGAAATTTCAGCAGTTCACTACCATATAGTTGCCTTTTATGTAAATCCTTTTACTTGACAAATAGAGGTTGCAGAAATGGCTGCATCAATTATGAGACTCATTCAAGTAAGAGTAGAAGAACTGGAACAGGAGATTTTGGACCTTCAAAATGACACTGTTCTGAAATCCTACTCTACACGTGACGACTTTTGGAATCTGGTTGACCGGAAACAGTTTCCTTTCTTAAAAAGTGTATCGTACAAGATAAAGACTTATTTTGGTTGGGTTGGTACTCTGAAAAAAATGATTGGTGCCCACCACACCCTCCTGAAGTCTTGAGTGCGCCCTTGGGGACCACTGGTGTAGACAGAATAATGGATCTTGGAGTACTAATCACCTCAAATGTTGATTTCAAAGGACACATAGATATTATTTGCAGTAAAGCCCTAAAAATGCTAGGATTTGTAAGTCGAAATACAAAAGGATTTCAGGATAGACTAACTCTCAAAGTACTTTATTGTGCACTAGTAAGGTCAATACTTGAATACTGTATTGTTGTCTGGACTCCATCTTATTCATCCTCCATCTCTAGGATAGAAAAAGTCCAGAATAGATTTCTCTGTCTATGTGCCTATAAAATTGAACTTAGATATGGACATTATGCCTATGATTCCATTCTCTCCCAGTTAGGTTTAAACACACTCTCGAACTGCAGACAACAAAATGACATTGTTTCTGTTTAAATTAATAAATTATTACATTGATTGCCCACATTTACTGGCAGCTATCAATTTTCATGTTCCATCTAGATTATTAAGAAATAACCCTTATTTTGCAAGTGACTGGCATAAAACAAATTATGGGAAATACAACCCGATTAACTGTGCCGTGATATTATTAAACACAATACCTGGATTGGATTTCTTTAATTCCCCCTTAACCTCTTTGAAAAAGTTATTGACATCGCAACATCAACAAACCATGGACCGTGATTATAATTAAACAGTTCCTATTTTAATCTCTATATATATTTGTTTTTCATTTCTTAATTATTTATGTAAAGTCTTTGTTACGAAAAGGAATATGATATGTTTTATACTACTACTACTTTGTGCAATGGAATGATGTTAATTAATTGTATTAATTGTCAATATGTGAAATAATTTTATATACTGCTTTTTAAGACTATAATGTTTATATACAGACATGTATTTTATATTTAGGCTATAATAAGTGAAACTCAATTTGCTCATTAAGTATTTAAATATGAGTGAAAGCAATGTATTATACTTCATTTCATGGGCGAAGTGTTATACTCCAAACCCGTCAATAAAGATTATTATTATTAATTCTAATTAGCCTAAAATGTTGTAAGCTTAAAGATTATTCTGGAATAAGATTTTTTAAAGTAATAAATTCAGTTTTTTAAATAAGCTAAATTTAAGCAAAAAAAAAGAATCCCTATGTATTGCTTTAGGAATTAAAATTTTCAGACTGATAAAACAATAATATCCCCACAGAGGATATTATGAAAACCTCTGCTTTAGAATGATCGTGAAAATGAGTAAATGCAATTCTTAGGAAATTGCTGCCATTTATATATAGTATCATAAGATATAATTAATGCTGCACTCACTAAAAGATGAGCTGATTGTGTAAGGAATCATAGCTGATTCCCAACGACTACTGCTGGCAATGAGGCCATTTCTTCCAAGTTTCTCAGGATGCAGAATGTCTCCTTCAAGATAAGTACCCAGTTCCTCTGGATGCACATCACTTTCAGAGGTCCATGCATCAACTTTGCGTCCTACAAAGAGAAGTGAGAAGGGTCCGTATAATAAAAGAAAAAATTCACTGTTCAATTAATGGCTTTCCTTCAGTTCAAAATTGAACACAATTTTGCTATCTCAGCAACTACTCAAATGATGAGCAAAGATTTTTTGGAGCAATAAAAAAAAGTTAAAAATATTGCAGTACCTAGAGTAGTTGTTTCATTCACTTAATCTTTAAAATTTCAATTAAATTCAAGATAAACAGTAAAGCTTAGCCATATTTTAGACTGATTATTAAATATTTGTGGAATACAAGATATAGTCACTATAGGCCGGTACTTGCAAACATTAGCTCTATCATTGGATTTATGAAAAGGTTTAACAAAACTCGATTTCAATGTAAAGGGAAGTTACCAGACTCCAGAGAAATATTAAATAAAAGGGTAAGTGGCTTGTATAATGAGAGGGAACAATTCTTCAATAAGATGGGTGGAATATTGTCGGGGCCACATGACTTGTTAATATCATTAATAATTATTGTATATTTCATTTATACCAAATGATATTATTATATCTTGTACAGTATTTTACATTATATTGTAGTTATGTTATATCAATTACTAATTATGTTATACTGTAAGTTGGCCTCGGCCTGTTAAATATGACAAATAAATAAATAAATGAAATTCTAGGGATTTATTGAACACTTAAGACAATTACATTTTATTTGTGATGTAGCACATTGATAGTGAAAGAGGGAGTACAAATTTGATCAATAATGATAAAATCCCGAATTTACCTGTTTCTGCACTAGGTGTTCCAAAGAGTTTATCCCCATAACTGAAAAGGTCAATAAAACTTCCTATGAAATCATTAGCGATTTTGTTGCTATCATTTACTGGAAGAGAGCCACCTGAACGAATATGATGAAAGAAGACAAAAAGGCTAATTACTAGAAACATTTGGAAAGTACTACGATCCATGTTTATTAATAGTCAAGTTTCGGCAGGTATAGTTTGGCCTCTGGAAGTTAAAACAACTTATGAAAAACAATCATACAATACCCAATATATATATAGCTATTTTGTTTACGTTAGTAAGCTACTATTAGGTAATTGGGGACAACATTGATTATAATGTTATGACGATCATACCAGGAAGCTTTAACAGTAATCTTTGATAACAAAAAAGCCATTTTTTAAAAGTGACGTTTAAATGTATCCACGAGGTCAACGGACGACTCTTAAAGAGAATTTTCACAAAACAAAATTCAGAGCTAAGATGTGCTTCATTTAAACGATCTTCTTTTCCTTAAAAATTTAAAGAAATTATAACAAATAATAATAATAAGGTAATTTTAAAAGGAAGTTTTTCTTTAAGAAGCTGATATCTTATTTCCGGTTCTCTAGCCGGAGAAAAACGGGTTCTTTATCAAACGCAAAAGCATGCTTGGAGAGTAAACATCTTATCGCGTAAGTTTTTCAGTTACCAGGAAACTGTTTCCTAATATTTTTAAAATCATACCTTATCGATTCCTTTAAATCCATTAAGAATTAAGTCATCTTTATAAAGCTGTTTGCTTAAATAGTTCTTATAAACAAATTCAACTTCCGCCAAAAACGAACAATATCTCACCGCGATTTTTATAGAAATTGTTACCAACATCAAATAATTAATTTTCTCCCCTGGTTTTTGTAGAGTTCATCGTGTTCATGGAGGACATCTCAGACAACGGTCTTTTTGTTTCTTTCTCATCTGAGAGTATCTTGAATGTCTGAATGTTGCATGAGTCGTATCTTGGCAATGCGTTGATATAATTTTACGCAGTCTTTTTTATTTGTTTTTATCTTATTATAACTCCTCATAAATAGCATAATTAACTGTCCTGTTATAACATTTTTCATAAAGTACATGCGAACTATTTATACGCTAGCCATGGTCCATTGCTAGGTTATCCGTCGGAGTTGTCCACACAACCCCCTTTTTCTCATAAGCTTTTAATATTATCGTTCGCTATGATTTCGAATACCGCGAACGTCGAGAGGAAAAAAAAACCCTAGTTTAACTATCGGCTCTGAGATGGCGTTTATATGCACTTTACCACCTTGCTTTACCAGAATAAAAAGTTGCATGTTTGTAGAATGACCAATCGAACTGATTCAGTCAGTACTATACTGATTTTGACGGTATACTGATGTTTGTATTGATTTACGAATATTACAATCCCTTATTTGGTATAGGGCCTTAAGACAGTATAACTTAGCTCACCTATCAATATTTTGATATCCTCGATTTCTGACAATATAATTTAAAACGTTTTCCTAAATAGTGTAAAATAATACTCTGTAATAGATTAAATTTTTATTGTAGAGTATTCGCGAAACAATAATAAACATTTCTATGGACGCACAATTGACACTCGAAATTTGAGAAATTGACATTTGTACTGATTTTCCTCATTTATCCAGGCATTAATCCCACGGTTGCTACTTTTTAAGAGTAAGTAATGCAAAATTTACTGATTTGAACTTAAAAATAAATTGTCACTTTATGCATAACTAAAGTGACCAGATTTTCTAGATGTCAAATCAGTACATTTTTAAGTTTTATATTCATGAAAGAAAACTACCAGATTTTCCATATGTAAAATCAGTACATTTTTTTATTTCTTATACCTATCCATGAAAGAAAACATTTCAATATAATACTTTATATATTGAAATTTTATACAGTATACCCTATTAAGAAAAAACAAAATATGTCAATATTTATTTCATATATTTATTGAAAGAAACAATTTCTTTTAAAATTCTTTCATTTAAAATTTCTGTATAAAACTTGTCACATGACATGACATACACAACCATAACTAATATTGTCTGGACGACATTACTTTGGAATTGAGACTTATAGTTGTAGAGAAGGGGTGGGGTTTTGGAAGGAAAGACTGAAAAACTCGCCTCCCTCACAGCCAATCATAGGTGGAGGTGCGACAAGTCCTCTTTACACATACTGGCAACATCGCACCCGAGCCACCCCAACCGTCAATCCCACAGTAAATGAACTAAATATAGATTTTTTCTTCTTTTAAAATCAGTACAACTTCAAAATTCAGTACATATTTGAAATCAGTACACAATCTCTAAAATCAGTACTGTACTGATTAAATCAGTACGTCTGGTCACTTTATGCATAACAGAAGTTAACAAAATTAAGTTTATGGGACTCAGTGATGGAAAGTTTGTGCAATACGGGCGGAAACAGGGTTTAAATATGAAATTAATAATTACTTATTCTTAATATTCGAGAATTCGTAGGATATTAGTTTTTAAATCTGACTAATCCTTTAAATAATCTTGCCTATCGAGCATGTGTCGAAAATAACACCAATAAGATGGACACCTTGAAATACTCTCGAGATATATCGCACTTCGATAGTGTTGGACTATAGAACTGTATAGAACGATTTGCAGTTAATTTGTTATTTGATTTTCAGTTGAGTTTTTCCTTATTATTGTTTCAGTTTTCGTTAGTGAGAAAATGAGATTGTCCATAATTTTTTTCCGGAAAAAAATGCCCCCAGGAAATATATTTACAGGGTATATCTTGTGCTATAAAATAGTATGTTATTGGTGTATAGCATGACTTACAAATCACTCTATTTCCAGGAAACATCGTCTTGTCAAAATTGTCACAAATAAAGCCGTAGAAACTGCTAAAAAGAAATATGCAATTGAAGAACAAAATATGTTTTATCTAAGGCATCCGTATTTGAGTTTGGTATGTTTAGCTATTCCAATTTTCTTCTAAGTTTGAATGAAATAATGCATTTGAAAATATGCTTTCTCTTTAACTAAAGGAGCAGTCCCGAGGTCATGCAAAAGCTCTAGGCAAGCATGATCAATGGATAGCTGAGTGGAGAAAAACTAGAACCAGTTTTAGGGAGCATGTTTCTGTTGTTGACCATCTTTCTCATTTAAATGTTAAAGAGGAATGGGATTAAAGAAATTCAACCTGCATCCAAATTGAAGTGTATACGAATTGTATACGTGAGTAATCATACGGGGAGGAACTCTTCAGGAGTTAGATGTTTTGTGAGTGCACCAAACCCGATGAGTAGTAAACTTAGACTCATTAAAGTTAAGCAGAAATATTTTTCTTTTAATCGTCAATATGGTATTTTTTTTGTTTACGAACTGCAGTTTTTAATTATGCTTAATCCGTAGCTGTTTTAAAGTTTCATTGTCAATTCCCTCACAGCATAAGGATTTTGTTATTGAATATTTTTTCTGGTGATATTTTCTCTTTACCAGAACATAGGGGAGGCATGTAAGCACACTGCGTTCCTTAGTTCGTTTTCTTCTCTGGTTTATAGCCTTTTGGATGCCACGTTTTCCTTTTAACCATCTTAGAAGGTCGTGTAATTTATTCCTTACAACTCCTATTCGTTCTTAATATTTCCAGATGAATGTCAGTTTTAAATTAACATTGTTGTTTCCATGTTAGGTGTATTTTTAATAGAGCTATGTAAATCATGATTTTAGTTGTCATATTTCTTTAACTTATGTGACCATTATACCTAACCATTGAATGAAATCTTTATTTCTGTACAGTTAATGAGCTTTAAAAAATCGGTTAGGGAGTATCATATTTCATATTTTCAGTACTATTCGTATTCTATTGCCATATATTATAGAAAAACCTAAAAATTTGTTAAAGAAATTCATGCAGTATATTATGACAATAAATATTAATCTAGATATTTAAATATGAGTGAAATGTTTTCCCGTGCAGCCGTGTGTCTTATGATGCAAATTCTTAGTCTTTTCTTTAAAAATTGTAAGATTATACCTTAATATAGCAGGAAATTTGGAGATTGCAGCTCTATTTGAAGGAATTAATCTGTCAAAAAATATAGATTTTACTAAATTCAGTTTGATGTAATAAGTTTGTGAGTTATGAAGGTGGATGTGTTAGTCTGTGCCCTAGGGCAGTTTATATTTGTGAGCATTAGATGTTTGCATTTCAGTATACTTATATACAATGAATATGTAATTAGTTTATATACATTGATTGTAAATAAATTGTATGAATAAATAGCATACATTTCATGTTTGTAGCTTCTGAGTAACCTGAGCAATTGTTATTACCTTACTTGTTTTCACTTACTTATGGTTGACACTTCACAATAAGATGTTGTTTAGGCATTCCTTTAATACCATCGTGAAAAAACTGAAAAAATTCCATTATTGATCAGTTTACATATTAGAAAAAAACTGTCCTCATTGAATGATGTAAATGAGGGGTCGGCAACCTTTTCTGCACGATGGGACACATTTGCAGTGAATGCTTTGGAGGCCAGAATTTGAAATCACGAGAGCTTTTTTTTTGGGCTGGATGAGTGTTTATGTCAAAGTGGTGATAATCAAGTCTAAATAATTTACAAACATTAAAACTTAAAAGGTAATTTAGCTAAAAAATATGAAATTGTCTGTATTAAATTTTACTTATCAATTTCATCATAGCTTTGCTACCAAAAGTACATTCTTAAAGTATTCTTATAGAAAGTTCCTTGAAAGTCTACTTTTGGTGAATTACCCTTGAAAGTGGCTGCATGATAGCCAAAATGTGCATCTAGTTTTTTTATAACCTTTTCTCTCCATTGAATGTACCTGAGATAAGTACTTTTTAATTTTGTGCTTATTTTTGAATTTTTTCAGCCATAAGATGAGCTCAATAATTCCCTGGTGAATTTGACATAGTTTATATACTAATTGTCTGTAAGTTATAGATATACAGTTTATATACTAAATGTCTATATATTATAGATATACCAAGTTTGAAGATTTAGCGGTCAAAAAATATAAAAAAGGAAATAGTACTTTCTGCTTTTCTTGTTCCTTTATATTACTCTCTTTTTCAAAACAGTTATCTTTCATAAGAAATAATAATAGTCCCTATTATAATAACAGCCAGTATCATTGTGCCATTCTGTGTTTAAGATTTTATTAGGAATATATGTGAATAACTATAGATTAGTCAGCTAAATTTTGATAAATCATACATCAGGAGCTCAGCATAACCCCGTGCAGGTTTTAAACAAGTCATAATCTATGATATGGACATAACGTTACATTACAGATTTTCTATTTGATTAACATGTAAATAAGAGAAGAATATTTTTCATTTGCATTTTTTAAGTAATCAAAATCAAGATGAAATCTCAGAATAAGAAAGTTTTGATAGTAAAGTGGACAAAATTTGTTTCCACTAAAAGCAATGTTTACCAAGCACAATGGAGATTTTTTAAAGCAGCACAGCAAAGGTACTTACAGAAACATTGCACAGCCAATGTTAACATACACAAATGGAGTAAGGATTTTCATCAGAATTAGATTCAAATTCATTTATCGCTTAAACCAGTGCTTCATAACCCCTGGGTTGCAACCCAAAATTCGGTTGCCAGGCCATTTTGAGTGGGTTATCGAAGGTCTTCTGTGGCTGCCTGTATCCAAGTACAGGTAAAATCTGATTTACGTCGTTCCAATTTACATTGTTTCGATATAACGTTGTTTACAAATAGGGGACAGTTTCTCCGTTTTACATCGTCGTTTCTATGTCCGATATAACGTCAAGCGAACCCGCTGCAATGTATCGAATGCTTCTCCTTTCAATTGCTAGGCAGATGGAGAATTTGAGTTAATCATTTAATTAGTTAATCCCTTTATAACATACTAGCGGAAATACTCGGCGTAGCCCGGGGAAATTTGGTTCAAATCCGATCGGAATTCTAGATGATGCATGGTATTTAAGAATCCACTCGGCTGCCGTTTTGAATAAAACGGGCAGAGAGAAGCAAAAACCAGGTATGAATTATTTCTGGGAGCCCTCCACAATCGTACCAAATTTGATTCAAATCAATACTAGGACTTTGGAAAATACGCGTGGTTTAATCACTCCCCGCCATCCAATTACGGATAAGGAAGTATACATTTCCCACCTTTCTCACTGCGTATAAGATGTAGAGTTACCTGTTCTTTGAGAACAGGAAGTTTATGAGAACAGTTATTTTATTGAACAGTTTAGGCATCAGAACAGTTCGAAACTGTTCCATTCTTTCTGACATATAAGGTTATTTTGCTTTTTGTACAATTAATATAAAACATTTGGGATTAAAAAGTGGCCTACGGCCTCCTATTTGTGAAGAAAGTACCTGTTGAAAGTTTGACTACTCTAGCTTTAATGGTGTGGAAATGTATAGATGCACAAATACACAAACAAATAAACTTTCATAAATATATAAGGAAAAACATGTCCGATTTACATCATTTCGATATACGTCACTGGTTCTAGGAACACATCTCCGACGTAAATCGGAGATTACCTGTATACCATTATTCCTAAATATCTGTTGAATTCAAATGGATTGAGAACTTACAAATTAATTTACTTATTTAACTCTTATATATTTTATCATTTATTCAAGTGAAGTATTGGAGGACATGGATTGCCACTACTTGAATTTTGGTCAATGCCAAAAAAAGGTTAAGAATCGCTGACTTAAACACTGAATGTTAATCACTAATATCCTAAAGCTATGAGACTTCATTCCTTCTTGTCAGAAACTTTTGGGTTTATGATTACCAGTGGTTGAACATGTCACAATAAAATGGGAAACCAATTACTCTTCTTTTTTGTCAGGCTTGGTGATTACAGGGTTATTGTTGTCTGGCTGATTTGTAGATTATGAAAAAATAAACCTATTTATAGTAACACATTCAGGCCAGTTGGGCCCATCATCTTTTCGCACCAATTTTTCCTAAAGGAAATTTTAAAGGATGCATATTTATCAGTAGCTGACATTTTTTTGGCATCAATTTCATTGAGGATTTTATTTTTTTTTTAGATAAGATAGGATATGGTCTCTTGCCCTTGGGCACATCATTCTAGGGGACGCCAAAATGTACTTGGACAAACAGACAGACAAAAACTTTGCTATGTATATTAGTCTTATATTCCTCATACAAAATTTGTTTCATCTTATTAAGCCGTTCTTGAGTTATAAGGAAATGTTATTTTAGCTTTCCCTCTCTTCTTCTGGAGGAGGGTAGAGCTCTGCACGAGCCTGATTTTCTAGGACTGCCTGGACCATTCAAATTTGGACCCGACCTGGCCTGCATAATGTCAAAGAAATTGTAGGCCAGGCCTGTGAGACTATTCGTAGCCCATTTAAAGCCCCTCGGCTCAAAAAATGTAATTATTGTATTCCAAATTTTCGTCCAACATCTGTGTGTTATTCAATGATTTGAAAAGGATTTTTTAAATTCACATATTTGTATGCTTTGGAAAGCCACAAAAAAATAAATTACTATACTAAATACATAAATATTATGTTATAGGCAAAAAATATATTAACCAATTCAGTACGGAGGACAAGTCACACTTGTTATTCGCTATCCCTGGGTTAGTTTACTTAAAATATTTAAAAAATTATTTGCCATGCTCAACATGTTTGCCACCAAAATTATAAATAAAACATTTAAAATTTCTATTTCCCTGTAACAGTGGTGGAACTTAAAAATGGGGGTCCCTAAGCAAAAATATTTTGGGACTCCCCTCAGTTTATCTAAAAGAAAGGCATTAATACTTAGGTGCCATGATTAGCACCAGTACACTCGTACGTTTGTTCCAGGAGAGCCTTGAGTAGTACATGTACTATTCAGTCAGTTGCTCATAGTAAATTTCAATGCTTTCAATTATTATTGTTTTTTAAAAGTTATTTGAAAATAAGTTGTTTGTTTACTACCTGATGCCGGAATTTTGTTAGGTTCATTATTATTTTTTTAATCATAAGTGAAAGATAATTATATTTTTACTTTAGGGAAAGTATTGTGGTCACGAAAAAAATCGACTTCGAGATTTCAACGGAAATACACGTTTTGAGGTCCCTAGAACACGTTTAGACTATTCTCGGAATGATGTCTGTGTGTGTGTGCATGCGTGTATGTGATTGTGGGCGCTCTAGCTCAAAAAGTACTTGCTATATCGTTACCAAATTTCATATATAACACTTTAGCATGAGCACAAAGAACTGATTAGTTTTTGGACAATAACGGTTAAACGGAAGTCGAGGTTTATTCGTAACCCGATTCGGTTTTTGCGATATTTCTCCGTTAAAACATCATTATTGTATATAGAATTGTTATATAGAATGTAATTTCCTACAACTTTCATTTGAAACAATTTTCCATAGCAGTTATTGTTTAGGAATTATTTATAAATCGGTTTTTTCGGTTTCCATCAAATATCTCCTTAAAAACGTTGTTATTCATAATCTTCGTGAGGAGCAAAGTTGTAGAGAATAATATTTCTTCCAAGTTTTGTTTAAAACAAATTTTGTAGAACCATCCATTTCGGAGATATTTTGCTTTTTCTTAATACCAGTATACAGCACCAGCACCATGTAGCGGTGAATTCTGTAAACATATTCAAAATATACGTAATTTACGGCAATAAGGACGACTGTATTCTTTTACGATACGAAATAATAAATTTGCCCCATAATGCTATTCATAATAATTTAAATATCTATACCCAAAATATGGAGAAAGTTATGTGTTGGCCACATCAGATTTTTTCTTGTACTATTTGGGGGCCCCTAAGCAGTGTTTTGCCTGCTTATACTAATTTCCGCGGCTGCTCTGTAAAGTAGAACGATTAATTACATACTCTCTAAATCAAGGGGTATTGCATAGCTTCTTTACACCTTTCAGAAACAAATGCCTTAAAAAATACAGACCCCCTAACCCATTCCTTTATTTACCCATGTCATTAACAGTGGTCATTTTAGATCGAGATGTTAACAGATGTTAATAACTCATTGTATCTTATTGGACAATGCTTTGATGTGCTGTCAAGGTTATCTACATAAAACATCTCCTCGTTTAGGGCAACCATTACTTTCAAACCGTTTGTTTACGTTGCATCCGGTTTTACATGCTTGAACATAGCATAGTGCATTATATACCTGTGTAAAGCAACCGAATCAATTGCTTTTGATATATTTATCTGTAAACATGCTAGCTGTGTTTCCTAACCATTTTCTCATATTTCCTGTGAAATTATTAACAGCCATTGCAGTAATAGTGGATTACTATAATACACAAAGTAAGCGAAACGGTGCATTAGTCGGACATTAAACAGCATAAAATATAATTAGTATGATTTTTTCCATTGATGCCACTCTATGTGAACCAGATGAAAAATTAGCAAAAATCTTTCAATTATAAAATTCATTATGACAACACATAGCAGAAATAAGTCATAAATGTATAATAGAAAATTATATACAAAACATAACTTTCTATCTTAATATGACTAAAAGAGTTCATTCTAGTATGGCCTTCCCTTTAGAGAGATTAAAATAATATTATTTATTCGCCAAATTTATGTTTGCATTCCGCGTCGTCTGCTAACGCGTGACTACCGACAATTATGGCTGTAGGGCGTTACATCTGTCGGTGAAACTTGACCCAAAATTGACAGAAATTTTAGTTGACATTTTCGATTACCTTTTCGGAAGCTAATAACATCGCTAATAATTGCTTTTTTGTAGTTCTTCATTGTACAGCATATAATTGATGATGTTAAGAGGCGGAACATGAATGATTCTAAAGTGCATCGACAAAAGTGGAATATATAACTTATATCGATCATTTGTACTTTTTCTGTTGGTATAAAATGAAAATGCCTTTATTATTTTATGCTTCGTAAAATTTCAAGATCTGAAATGTTTGCATACTTTTCACTTGTTTAGGAACTTACTAAGTGTTCAAAATTATATTTTCAATTCGTGTTCTAACTAGTTACAATGAGGTGCATTTTAATATTCGATCATCTGAATGATATTCTTTATTCCAAATACGATAGAAAATTTTCAAAACATGTAAAAAAACTTGCGTATCAGCAAGGACTCATTCCTGGTGGACTGGTATGTCATACAGCAACATGAAACCTAATGCCGTATTGTAATTCAATTTTTACGTGTATTATTATGGGATTAAAAGAGTCCGCAGTATTTATTTATATTCATATAACTTTATTGAAGCTGTGCGGATTTGGTTTGTTACTAGTTGTCTGTTGACTTTTTGGCTTATTTCACCTAGGACGATGAACTAATGAATGACAAATTGAGTCCAAACATCATCATCCAGCTATTTTCACCAATTGTAACTTCGCAGAGATTAATGGGTTGTCAATTCGGCAATTCATACATATCTGTTCAATGCCAGGATGGAACAAATATGGTATTCGATGAGGTGAGACAGTAAATTTCATTATTTATATCATTGGTCGGCATTATTCAGAGTTCGTTGGAACACGCTGATTTTGAAATTATTATATTGTACTATAGTTCTAATTTATAATCTTAATTTATTCTCAGTTCATGGGTTACCTATTTTTGCACATCAGCCAAGAAGATGTTATACTCATGAAGAGAACTCTGTCAGTTTGTGTTGTTCTTGTGCAGCATCTCTGTGGTCCTGACGTATCCTTGTAAGTTAGTGTTTTTTTACATCTTATCTCTAGAAATTTTATCTTATTAACGCCACTTATTTGTTCGACGATGACTCCCAACCTTTTGTATTCACTCCTTGCTCCTGTATAAAATCCTGTAAAATTTAGCAGGTTCCGAATACAGAAATCAATTATAATTAACTCCAGGGCTGACCTGTTCAAATTGGTTATTAAACACTCCGCAACACTGAACTAATTCCTGAAGAAATACTAAGTTTATTTACAATTTAATATTGGCTATAATGAATTCAAGTCTTAGTTTGTTTAGTGTGAAAAATTGACTGCATAATTCAGCATTAATAATTGAATTATTTTAAGCAGAGTTTTGTTTTCTTTTTGGCCAAATAGTAAGTATTTTAGGTTGTTAATTCATCAAAAGTCAGTTTTTTCACTTTAGTTGATAGGGCATGTTTTATTTAGAAATACATTCAACTTAGATTTTTGGAAGAAAATATGTAAAATTAATTATTCCCCTATCTTACTTACACCCTCTCACACTCTCTTCCCCTCCCCCTCCTCATTTCTCCCCCTATTCCCCTCCCCCTCCTCATTTCTCCCCATCTTCCCCTCCCCTCCTCATTTCTTCCCCTCCCCCTCCTCATTTCTTCCCCTCCCCCTCCTCATTTCTTCCCCTCCCCCTCCTCATTTCTTCCCCTCCCCCTCCTCATTTCTTCCCCTCCCCCCTCCTCATTTCTCCCCCTCTTCCCCTCCCCCCTCCTCATTTCTCCCCCTCTTCCCTCTCCCCATCTACTTCCCTCTCTCTCCCTCCTCGCTCCCTCCTCGCTCCCCCCTCTACCTCTCCCCCCTCTCTTGTATTAAAAGCATTCAAAGCACGTTTATACCCATAAGAATTGAATTAACAATATGATATAGAGGTCTAACAATGGAATTGGTAGCCAAGGCAACATTCCGTTAAAATGGCAACATTTCCACAAAATATGTGAATTAAACGTATAACATGAGCGATTTCGAATTGTATGCGGAAAAAGATGAACAGAATAAGAAACTTTGTAATTTTTTCTTCAAAATGGTTCAGATCCGAAGATTGTAAGTTAATTCCTCCTAATTTTAATTTCCAAAACAATAAAAGCCTGCACATCAAAAAATTGATTTTTACATGTTACCTTACGGAAAATGGAAATGTCTTCCTTGGAGTCGAACCCAAGACTTTTTTGGAGATTTATTTTTGTCATTACCTTAAAATATGTTAATCAAGCATCCTGCCAAATTTCAATCTTCTACCTATTCGGGAAGTATGTTAAAAAAATCTATATCGGCCATCGTGAAAGCGTGACCAACCAGCAGACCTGGACTATTATATTATAAAATATTGAAATTATTAGGAAGAATCATTTGTTTCTTTTTTAGCAAAACTTACCATAAAAACAATTTTTTTTTAGATTAAAACGTGCTAAGGATGAGTCACAATTGTTGGGTAGGTTACTGGATGGCTGGAGACATCTACGGGACTCGGATCAAGCTTTTCTAGTTGAAGCTGTGGAGCAGCTTGGTGTAAATGGAGAAATAGCTGGGTCTGCCCTGAATGTTCTAAGGAGTGCAGCTGACCGCCTTCGTACCTCTGCTCCAGATTCTTCACGCATTCATACTCTCCTTTTTGTCAATTCAAAATTTTTATCCTTATATTCCAGGTAAGAAGAGAGTTAAGTTTGCAACTTGATTAAATGCAAGTTAGATAATTTTTTCCATTTCCTAAATGTTGGTAGTCATAGCTAAGTTATTTATTTGGTATCTGACCATGCTCAAAAGTGACATTAAAATATGTCCAGTTTTGAAAGGGTGGGATGAATTATTAATATGAATAATTCATATAACAGAACAACTTTAATGATACTTTTATATATTCCACATAATCTTTAAAAACACGACCAGTTTCAGTGAATAATCAGTCGTCAGGTACAAACTTGGTATGACTGCCTTTAATGCTACGATGACATTCCGTGACATTACACATATTTTTATCACTTATTGGAGTATAAGTGAAATGTTTTCTCACAGCATGGTTTTGTTGTCATAGCATTCTAAAATGGATTAAAAATTTACAAAATTAAAATTAGATTTTTATTCAATGTATAATTTAGAAAATTTCATTACATTCTGAATTCTTTTCTTCTGTTAGTAATCATTTTTACTTTCTCCATACGTAGTAATGGGAAAGTATTGTGATCACGAAAAAAATCGACTTCGAGATTTCAACAGAAATACATGTTTTGAGGTCCCTAGAACACATTTAGACTATTCTCGGAATGATGTCTGTGTGTGTGTGCATGCGTGTATGTGATTGTGGGCGCTCTAGCTCAAAAAGTACTTGCTATATCGTTACCAAACTTCATATATAACACTTAAGCATGAGCACAAAGAACTGATTAGTTTTTGGACAATATCGGTTAACCGGAAGTCGAGGTTTATTCGTAACCCGATTCGGTTTTTGCGATATTTCTCCGTTAAAACATCATTATTGTATATAGAATTGTTATATAGAATGTAATTTCCTACAACTTTCATTTGAAACAATTTTCCATAGCAGTTATTGTTTAGGAATTATTTATAAATCGGTTTTTTCGGTTTCCATCAAATATCTCCTTAAAAACGTTGTTATTCATAATCTTCGTGAGGAGCAAAGTTGTAGAGAATAATATTTCTTCCAAGTTTTGTTTAAAACAAATTTTGTAGAACCATCCATTTTGGAGATATTTTGCTTTTTCTTAATACCAGTATACAGCACCAGCACCATGTAGCGGTGAATTCTGTAAACATATTCAAAATATACGTAATTTACGGCAATAAGGACGACTGTATTCTGTTACAATACAAAAAAATAAATTTGCCCCATAATGCTATTCATAATAATTTAAATATCTATACCCCAAATATGGAGAAAGTCATGTGTTGGCCACATCAGATTTTTACTTATGAAATACATTACATATACATGCATGCCTCCCAATTTATTTTGGTACTATCCTTTAAATCAGTATTTCCCAAAATTTTTTGTGTCGCGGCACCCTTAAGTGACTTTTCAGAATTTTGCGGCATCCCTCCCTATCCACCGTTAGTAATAATTATGGTGAAGTTGAACCCCTAACCCCAATCTCCATATCTCCTTTCATTTCGAAGTGCCTTAGCGACGAAATGAAGGTCGACTTAACTCTGGTTTGCATTTTTGAAAGCCGACGATGCAAAATGAGACTAAAAATGGGAAAACAGAATATTTTTTGCGGCACCCTTCAGAACACTTCACGGTACCCAGGTTGGGAAACACTGCTCTAAATATTTATTTTTCTTTTCAGTTAAAAAGATAACACCCCTGTCATACCTTGTAGTAATAATCCCTTTACTTGTATAAGTTGCTAACACCTCGCAGACGTGACAGTTCACAGTTTTTACTTTATGTAACGAAAACTAATCTTTTGTAATGTTATTCCACCCCTGGTTCACGACCCGACAGTTGACACTGAGCAGGTGACAAAACACTGAAGTTAGCTGCACTTTGTGCAATGTTGCCTAACCAAAAAAGTTTGTTTTGATAACATTATAATAACATTTCATTAAACATTATTGGTTGTTATAACGATATATACATATCGTTATGTTATTGTTGAAAAAAGTCAATTTAATCGTTATTATTGGGTATCATTACATTACGTTTTCCATCCCTGGTACCAAGTAATTATAAGAAAGGCTTATATAACTGGGTAGGGGTGAGAGGAAGGAGGAGTTGTGGTGGGGGGAGGGGGAAGCGCTGACATGAGTAAAAGGAAATGGGAGAGGAACTGGTGTTCGTTGTCTAAAAGAAAATCTGGGTTGGTTTTGCATGTAAAATTTTCATTTTTTCCAAAATGTTTAACCTAAAACCGTTATCGGCTATGTGAAGAATTTTAGGGATAAAAGAGGAAGAATGGTTGCAAACTAAAAGACGTTTGGCAAAATGAGAATCAAAAGATCCTGCTTTAAATGAACTAAAATGTTCGTTTGCTCTGATTTTAAAGTTTTGCCCTGTTTGGCCTATATACAATAAAACTCATTTATAACGATCATGCCTAAAACGAAATCTCGACTATAATGAAGAAATGTCTCGGTCCCTTGGACTTCTCCATAAGGGCATTGGTTAAATTTCTCGGATGTAATGAACACATTTTACGAATTCTCGGCTGTAACGAACAAATGTTTGGTCCCATGGCAAAAAATGCCCCATATATAACGAATTTTGATGAGTGGAGCAATAAGTAATGAATAGTTTCTGCCTGTTTTCCGTACAGTTGCTGGTAGATGTCCCCTTCCTTCCTCTACCCCTTCCATAAGAATTTCCATGCTCCCTTTGTTTTGAAATTGATATTAAAAATGTGAAATGTTTATGTAAATTAATGACCATAATAATAATATTAATTGGCCATTTAAAAAATCGTATGTATTAGCAATCGAACATTTTACATGCAGCGAAGTTGATAGTCATCTCTTTGCATATGTAAGTACGGCATTGAAGTCTACTCACTGCAAATACAGTAAAATCTGTGTTATCCAGTTATCTAGGGGATGGCCGATTAGGAGAAATATCCGGTTAGGGGAGCGTTTTTCGATTTTGACATCGCAAATTTAGAAATAACCAAACAATATTGGGCTTAGGTTCACTATCCTTCTCCCCAAACATAACTATGCATGGGGTTTGCATTTTCTATTTTTATTCTTCCACACACAGGTCTAGATAATATTTACCTATTCTTATTTCATACGCTACGCTTACATGCAAAACAAAAGAATATTGAAAGGTTTAGGACGTCTGGGAAGTTTGGGGAGTACGACAGTGAACCTGATCCCAAAATTGAATTTATTGGATTATATCTTTCTTATTTATCTTTATTTACTCTATTAGAAAAGCGTTAAAAATACTTTTCTCTCCTGTCCCTTGCTTTTAGGTATTTATTTTGATGCCATATTCAATGGATGGGTAATTTTTTTAATAATAAAAAGCAATAAAACTGGAAACTGTAGAAGTACACCAAAATATCTAGACAATGCAAATGGCTTACGTAAACAAAAATGCCATGCTCACTTGGGGCCCCAGAAGTATATGGAGGAAATACGTAATACCGTATTTGCACGAATCTAAGACGAACCCGATTCTAAGACGACCCCCCTTTTTTTAGAACTCCTCAAAGGAAAATAAATTAATTCTGAATAGCAATCAATGATAGTAACTAAAAAATATAACACTTAAAAATTCATTATACCGTATTTGCTCGTGTAAGCCGTGCCCCCGTGTATCCCGCGCACCCCGGTTTTTGGGCAGGCAGGGGAAAAAATTTGAGCCGAAAAAGGGTTTTTTAAATTCCTATATCTCAAAAATGCTACGCTCAAGTTAAGCATCTTCACACTCCTACGTGATGAATTTATTGGGTGATCTCTTTATTTCGGTACTAGCAGAAATCTCCTTGATAGTCCTCTTTTGTTAAACACTTAACTGTTTTTGTCGTCATATCAGTCACGTTCGGCAGAAATCGCTCCGGGAGCGATCACCGATCATTCTGCTGTACGTAATTTTCCAGCCATATGGTCACTGATCGCTACCGTAGCGGTCGTCACTTTTTTGGCGAACTAAAATTATGATCGGTGATCATTCAATTATCACCACGGCGGCCATAACTTTCATAGATGTATCAGAGAATAAAGGAAGCATGCCATATCCGAACATGATAGGCGTCGTCTGCTGTGAGCACAAAACCCCCACCAACCCAAACTGGTCGTGCGTGACGATTGCAGCAGAAGACTTCATCAAGTTTGGGGAGCACCCGTTAATAAACTTAAAACTCATTAAAAATTTTTATGCAATGAATGAAAATGACTGAATACACCGAAATTTGGAAATAGAATAATAGATGCGGCATGGGTGCTAGCTTAACGTATATTTGTTTACCGACACGACATTTAGGAAAAAAGGTGCGTGGCAAATAAAAGAATTCGTGTAAGACGCGCACCCCCTTTTTTTTCACAGGCATTTTGGGAAAAAAGGTGCGCGGAAAATTGGGAGGCATTCGTATCGTTGCTTCGAAACCAATACGCTGACACTTTTGCAATTTGTACCGGTGGCGGGAAGACAGCTGTCACCGCACCCTCACGAAAGGTATCAAGTGTCAGCTAACCCCGCGCAGGGGTGGAACTAAGTAAATACGTCGCAACAGGATTGGATGCTCCATTTTAAATCCGAATTAGGTAAATTGTAACCAGTCATACGATAATATCGTGAGTTTAGATAACGTTAATGAAACTTTCGCTTCGCATGGCATTTCACTATGCACACATTGGTGAACGCGGATATTTAGATTATGCAATGCCATTTAAGTCAAATAATTTTGCTTACGATTGTAAGACGACCCCCTTATTTTCGGAAGTCCCGGAAGGGAAAAAAACATCGTCTTAGATTCGTGCAAATACGGTATATACATTTTATAATTTAAGAAATTTTAAAGTGGAAGTTGTGGTATTACACAAATATAATTCACACAAAAATTTATAAAAAGAGAAAAGGAAATACAAAATGAATTGTGTGTAATTGCTGGTATTTAATGGTAGCCGGTTCTAAATAGCCAGAATCAGCTATTACTGTATGTGTCTACGTGTTATATGGGATGTATAGGCCAAAAAACATGTTTCTTGCATATAACTAAGTCACACTTATATTGAAGCAATGAGTTGGTCCCCTCAAATACGTAATAAATGAGTTTTACTGTAAATAGCATTACAGTCGTTACAGTGTAATTGATAAACTCTCTAATAATAATGTTTTATTTATTACATACAGGAAGGTCCCCAATTACATGTATTTTTATAAAGACAAACACAACATCCATACCCGAAGCGAGATTTGAACCCGCGACCTTTGGGTTAGAAGGCAGGTGCACTGCCTACCAGTCTATTTCTTCAAAGTAACAATTTTGTCTTTATTTTTACAGAGGAGTCGTTTGAGGTTTACATTGTTATAAAACGCAGGCCTAATTTGATGTTTAGGGAAGAGGTTAGCAATTCTGTAGCTTAAATGACCAATAAAATTTAATTTACAGCAACGAGGTTGGTTAACAGTGGGAAGGGGCTGGGATGAGAGGAAAGAGTTGATGGCAGGATTTCTTTTTTTTTTGACGTAATAAATTCAAAATTAAATTGTGAGAATAACTATTTTTTCCACAATATACAGGATTATATTTAATTCTTTTGCAAAATTTGCCAGAGATAGGGAAATATTTGTCTACTTGGAAAGAAATGGAAGGTGGCATATTTGTGAGAGTGATGATGATTAGAGGAAGCAAGAATTATATGAGCGGTGTATGTAGGTTTACGAAAAATTAATTTTCTTGTTAGAGAAAGGTCAAGGAAATTGAAGTTATCGTCAGTTTCTAATTCATAAGTAAATTTGATGGAGGGATGAAGTGAATTTAGCGTGATTAGGAACAAATCCAATTGTCTAGTAGTGCCTGTCCAAATACATAAAATATCATCAACATATCTAAACCATGAAAAAACATTTTGACAAAGGTTGACGCTCCAAGCTTTCTATAAAAATATCTGCTAGAAGGGCAGAGATAGGAGAGCCCATGGCTAGGCCCGAACTTGGTTGTTAAAAATTCCTGTTAAATAAAAAATTATTAAAATCTGTACATAATTTCACAAGTGATCAAAAGTCATTAGCAAAGGAAATGTGCATAGTAGCAGAAACCAGGATTTCTTCCATCTTCCGCTGGAACATTTGTAAACAGATTGACTACATTGAAAGAAACTAGCTTAGAATTAAGGGGCAAAGGTAGATCTTTAAGTTTTTTTGAAAGTTCAATAGTTCACATGAGTTAAACATTCTCATGACGTTTGTTACCACCTTGAAATCAGCAGCCTGTCTCACAGCACAGTGTCACTGGGATCATTTTGAGCGAGATTTCAAGGCAGATCGAAAGGAACCTAACTGAAGCTTAAAGATCAGCCTTTTGAGAGCCTAAGAATTACGAAGATATTTAAATCTCTGTCTCATTTAAGTAATATTTGTTATTTACAACTTTCCATTAGTTAATGCATATTAAGTGTTCTTTTTGCATTTTAAATTAAACGCATTGTCTATAAGCTTACTTAAGCATTGAATTGATGGACTGTTACAATATTCTATTTTACCATCAAGTAATTTCACTCTACTCCTACTAATTAGAGTGCGTCATACTGTAATGGTCATTTTCATAATCCAGTTCTACAGTAAATAACTTATGAGTTTGATCTCTCGGAGAAAGTTAACTCACAGTTTGATAGATCCTTGGAAATCTTTTGGTGTGCAGTTGAACGTCTATTCTTCTGAAATGCGGCATAAAAGAGTAACTTGAAATATACTGGGAAATTCGGGATATTCACTCGAGCCTATTTTTCACACATTTGTGAATCGCAAACTAAACATTCACTTAAGCTGTGTTTGAATTCACCGTGTATAGTAACTTGTAAGGCCAATTCATTTGTAGAATGGATAAATAAGATTCTGTATTGGGATTTTGCTGCCCAAGTAGTGGATCGGAAGAAAGTTCAATTTTTATGAAAGTTTGATATTTTGAACCTGGATACTTGGAAGTTGTAATTTTTTGGTCCCTTGAACTTCAAAATAATGAGGTTTTACTGTATATACACACAGGGTGTCCCCACTTAATGTCCTGGTTACATTCCAGAAATGTTGGACGTTAAGCGAGGAATTACCGTATCTGCCCAAATACAAGCCGATGTTTTTTGTCCAACTCTATCATGAAAAAATCACCCCTCGGCTTAAATGTGAGTCTGAGGAAAATTTGGGTTATGGTTAAATCTCGTAGTCACCCATAGATGGCAGCACGTCTCTCATTTCTGTCGCGTTCAAATGATAGTACTATATTTTTCGTAAAGTAAATATTTGACCTACGATGAATATTAACCCTCTCATGACCAGCCGCCCAAAACTGCCCAAAAAATACGCTTTCAAATTTACCTCCGAAAACTGACTTTCACTTTTCCTCACGGAAATGACGTTGTATACCATAGAAACACGAGACGTGGCATGTGTTTGGCGTACTTTTTTGAAGTGTATACGAATTTGCTTTCCGAACTTCCAATCAAAGTTTTTTATTTTTTTCGGTATAAAAACCATCCCAAATGCCGATAGTAATTCTTCTACTTCCGACTATGATGTAAATTATAGTTTGGGTAGTGAATTTTTCGGATTTGATGTAGAAGACAAAGTTTTCCCGAGAACGAATTCTTCTGCAGAACCTCACAGTGGTTTACAATACAAGTCAGATATTGATATTAGCAACATTTCGGATGACGAAGTTAGTATATCTGGGGTTGATGCTGAAAATGTTTTTTGGATGAAGAAACTGAAGAAAATATCCAGTGGAGTGATTCATTGGATTCCGTAAAAACAACATTATTTCTCAATAAATATCTTTAAGTTGTGAATTTATTACTATTTTATTTAATGTTGGATAAAGTGACCAGATTTCCAAAAGCTCAATGCTGTACAAAATGAAAAAACATACAAAATACAATATGTATTTTTGAATCCGTATTTTTAACAAAATAAAAACATTTTGATAATACATCAATATTGAATTATTAAAAACAACAATTTTAACGAAGATAATAAAATCCAATTTTTTAATTAATTATATACTAATTCTCCAAAGTCATACCCTCCTCACGGTGCATTTAATGTTATTTTTCTTAAAACAAATACAAAATAAAATTGGAACAAATCATGCAATTAACCGTAACATAAATTAATTCAATTTTCCAATTACTTCACTTTTCGAAACTTGTGACATGGGAAAACTATAAAACTTTGCAGGTGCTTTGCGGACTGTGACAGGTGACATATGCTAAAACCACAGAAACCAGCTACAACCATAGATTTTTCTAAAGTGGTATGAGTGATACATTCATTTTGACAAAAAACCATGGATGTAGTAGTAAAACTAATTGTAAACCATAAATTATAGAGCACATATAAAGTTACAACCACACCACAGAAAAGAAATTATTGTAATTATTATCAATGTTGGTGGGCAAATTTTTAAAATGCTGTACGTTTTGCTCAGGGCATCGAACCGGAACTGAAGCAAAAACCAAAACTGGAAAAAACCATTATTTTTCCTGGAGTGAAACCGAACCTGAATCGAAAAAAAATATTTTCCTGAACCCGAACCAAAACTGAAAACCGTTATTTATTTCGTTCCATATTTTTCGGTTCGCATAAAATGTGGGAGCGAAAGAAGGGTTTTTCCTTTTGCTTTAGTTTAAGTCTTTCTGAAAGCCTCACGTTTAGAAACCAAATAATAAAAGGGTTGGGTTTTTTTTGGGAACACATTATCGCCAGCCTTGGGAAGGATGTGTCTTTGTGATAATATCTGTTGGCTCAATAGTGGGATTTTCCATGTGCATCTTAATACATAGAGAGAGGGTCTACAATACATCCTGCTGAGATTACCTGTTAAACGAGGCTACTGGAAAGGAACTTGGGTGGTACTTTGAAGACAGCCTCTAATTGTCTTGCTATTTTAAATTTTTAAAAGGAAATTAATTAATATTTAAGATCTTGTTCTTGGACGGTTTTTATACATGCTGATGAAATATTTTCTGAAACTGAGAGAATAGTCAATATTGTTCTGTAATAAAACCTACTTGTTCTTTTCCCATATTATGCTCAAACGTGAAATTATCATATCTATCTCATTCCTAAGTGAAATTGAGGCATATCAGCATTTTGGGTTATTGCAGTTTATAGTCTGTTTTTGGAGAGGGAGATAGTATACTTATCATCGTAGAATTGCAGAGTAGATGTATGTGGCATTAAATTGCTATTTTGAATGTTTTTCTCCTTTTGGGAAACAAAATACACCCGTAATCACCTTGGCCAGAAGGGTAAGAATGCAGTGTGGGTCATAGTGGCTCCTTGCCTTGACCCTCTTGCTACTCTTTCCCTCATTTCCTTTCTGTTATTTCTTCTTTGGTGGAAACATTGGAAATACTCTTGTGTTTATTTTGCAGTAGGAGTGCAAGAGAACTATCTGCTGGCGATGTACTTTTCTTAAGTCTTTTGACTAACACCCTTCAACAAACAAATGAAATGTCTTCTGATGATGAATGTTCAGAAGTTGATAGTGCTGCATACGACTTACATAACCACATCAAAAATACTTTTGGTACTACAAAAGGTATTAGTACCACTTACAAGATCACTGAAGATGACGAAGTGCATGATGACCATAATGTAGAAGCGGAGGAATCGAGTGAAGGAGAATTTTACAGTCCTCCTGACAGCCCAAGTAGTGTGAGAAGGAAAGGAAAAAAGAAGCTGAGTGGCTGTGAGGGAGAACAGGGATTGGACAAGGAAGTTAATGTCGAAACAGAAGAAAACACTGACGAATATGGTAAATTCATGCTGCTTTTTTATTGATGCATTCCTGTGCATGTGAAAGTATACTATTTTAGGCATATGCTATTGTGTGGGATCAAACTCATCCTTGTTAGCAAAAATATTTCTTTAATTAGCATTGCATTATTTGCTGCTTCGTTTTTATTTAAAAAAAAACTTTTACTGAATTTTATTTATGCATTTGCAGATGAAATTTTAACTATTTTTATTCAGAAGTGATTGTGCAGTCACTATAAAATAGCAAACTGAGCATTATGTTTTGTTTAATCATTATCAAAAAGGCTTGTCTAGGTGTGACCACCTTTCAAACTCCTTTGATGTAGTGGTCATATTTTTCACTCCCAGGTATAACTGCAATATCCATATTATTTATTTTCAAGCATTTCTTGCTGTTTTTTGTTATGTGGGATCGGAACGTCATACATAAGTCGCTACATTCTTTGCGTGGGCCACCGTAACGCCTATTTCAGACATTAACTATCTACAACTTCATTCCATCGTCGTCCATCTACCCTTTTTCTTGGAAATTAACAAAAACTCCTGTAGGGAACAATTTTTGGCTTAGTTTTCCATTAGAAAATCACCATGGGTTTCAACTTAGTTCTGTTGGCCATGCTGGCTAGTACCTCCATTAGTCTTGTCTTTTCATGCTCAGTAGTTTTTGTTATATCTATCTATATCTACAGTTCACCCTGCAAGCCACCGCAATGGTGTGTGGCAGGGAGTGCAATAACACCAAGGGAAAGCGCATAATAATGAATAGTATTACTCTACGTCGGCTGATTTCTTATCTTAACTTCTGTTCTGCTCAGCTATCATTCTAGGGAAAAACAAGCCTTTGTACCTCTCACAATCAGTCCTACAGGTTATCTCTCTTATTTTACGAGGATGGTCCATTCTACCAATATAAGTTGGTGCTCTTATTATTTCTTCGACATCGCTGAAGAATATATGCGTTCTAAATCTTTCAAGAAGTTTTAACCTAGAGCGTGATTGGCACTCAGTTAGTGATTCCCATCCTAAGTCCTGTATCAAACCTGTAACACTTTTGTTTCTATCGTAACAATTTTTGACGAATCTAGCGGCTTTTTCCTGCACTCTTTCTAACTCTGAGATTGATCCTTTCTCGTACGGATCCCATATGCTCGACGCGTACTCTAATAGCGGTCTTACTAACGAGAAGTAACATGTCTCTTTGACTTTTTCCTCACTTTTACCTACTATGCGTTTGATGAATCCTAGTTTCTGTTTAGCCTTCCCGCATATATTTCGTATGTGCATATCCCATGAGAGGTTGCTTGTTAAAGTAACGCCTAAGTATTTGACGGAATCGGCTAGTTTTAGCTGGATGCCTTCAACAGTGTAATTCGTTGCGTCGATGGTTTTGTTTCCCCAGAATCACATAAAGGAACACTTTCCTAAGTTCAATTCTAACTGCCACTCTTTACACCACTCAAGAATTGCATTTAAGTCGTCAGAAAGTAATAATTGATCATTAGGACTGTTAATCTCTCTGTAAACTACTGTATCATCTGTGAATAACTTGATTTTACTTTTAATAAGCTTATCTAAGTCGTTTATATATAAAAGGAATAGTAGGGGGCTGATTACACTTCCCTGTGGAACGCCTGAGGCTATGCTGACTGAATCTGATTTAAATCCATCTATTACTACTATTTGTTCACGCTCATTAAGAAAGTCCCTGATCCACTCGATTATCTTTCGATTAATTCCACAATCATTTAATTTCTTCACTAACTTACTGTGTGGAACTTTATCGAAAGCCTTCCTGAAGTCGAGGAAAACCGCATCTTACTGAGTCTTACAATCTCCTGATCTTAGTATATCGTGAACGAACAGAGCGAGCTGTGTTTCTCAAGATCTCATCTTCCTGAAGCCATGCTGATATTTACTTAGCAAGTTCTGGCTATCTAAGAAGTCCATCACAGAGCTAACGATAATGTGCTCGAGAACCTTGAAAGATAGGGAGGTAAGCAAAATTGGCCTGTCGTCTTTTTTCCCACCTTTGTGTAACAGCCTTATAAAGGCTAATTTCCATTCCTTAGGTACAATGCCATGACTAAGTGACTTACTGAAAACTATTTCGAGATAAGGTGCTATTTCCAGTGCTAACTCTTTGAATACTCTAGCTGGTATCTCTTCTGGACCCGGAGATTTATTTGACTTGATATTTTTAAGCTATTGAGCTATCCCTTTTGCTGATATGACTATATCGTTCATTTTTTCCTTGTCTGGTTCTGACGCCACGACCTTCGCTCTCACGTCTTCGGTAGTAAATACGCTCTGAAAAAATAAGTTTAACAAATTTCCTTTATCTGTGCTATCGCTAACTACCTCTCCTTTGTCGTGTATTAACGGGGCTACGGTTGGGCATCGACCTTGAACTTCTCTAACATATGACCAAAAGCATTTGGGATTTTCACTTAGATGTTCACTAAGAGTCTTTTTCTTGAAGTCCGTTAGTGCTTTGCACATAATCATTTTGGTCTTATTGTTAGTCCGACAGTCTCTGTACTTAAGTGAAATTGAAATTACTTCCTCCTGTGACTTACAGTTATTGATGCGTTTAAATTTCGAGTGAAACTTTCTTTGGTGTCTGAGGGCACACCTAACCTGCCGATTATACCACCTTGGTTAGAATCGTTTTTGCACCTTTTAAGCTAACAGTTCAGTTGCTGGGCATATCAAAATTTATAGGTGTTTCATCCATGTTACTGATATGGGATAATGGGTACTCGTGTGTTTGCTGCTTTCTAATGACAAATTACTGGAAACTGGTAATTTTGTCATCAAGATCTTTCGGAGGTTTCTGTGCAACCTTGGTTTTCTGCCACAACACTAGAGATTTTCTTTTCAAAAAGTGGCTACACCAACTACCTGTTGCCTTAAATTCTTTGGTTAGTTCTGGATTTGATTTATCCCACTTAAGATCGTATATGCATATTGCATTTCAGGTAACGATATAGCTATTCTTTCGATTTTCGAGGAACCATTCCAAAACATGTTACTCCATATCAGGCCAATGACTGCTTCTGGCTCTCATGGCACATTTTATCTTTGGCATCTTTATCATTACACATTCGTTCTTTCTCCAGTCTCGCACTAGCTTTTCACTAACAACAAATTTCCTCGCAGCAGCACATTTATTTGATGATTTAGAAAATTTCACATTTAACTTGAAACCAGCTTCGTATTTCATTCTTTTTGCAGGCAAAACCATGATGAGAATATTCCAATTTCTAAGATTATGCAACAAACCATCTGTCCTGCATTCAGTGGGCAAATTATTAAGTCCTCATCCCATGCACGGTGGAGAAATTCGTAAAATGCCCCGCAAAATCTTGATTTCAATAAAAAACATTTTCTTTTTTGAAAAGAGGAAAAATGCAATTATCAAAATCATTCTTACTGCCAACATATGCAGTATTTTATTGAATTTCACCATTGTAGAGATCGATTGCGATCACTAGGTGTAGTAAGTTTTGTTAGTATCATTAACAGCTAACATCACTCGAATCATAGGAAACTTTATTTAGTGGATCAAGCTATCCGAGAATAGCAGCTTCTTATTGGTTGAAATTAAAACATGTCACATGGAAGGCTCAAGAAGAATAGCTCGAAACAATATTTATGTATTTTTATTGTTTATTTCTGTGTTTTGTTAAAATTGGATTGTACAGGACCTTGATTTTATCTGAAAAAACTTCATGAGAAGTATTTTTAAATGAAACATTGGGGGTCGAATTATACAGCTAATATATGCCTAATCATATATTTTTAAGCCAAAAAGTCGAGGTCGACTAATATGCCGGGTCAACTTATATACCACGATATACAGTATATTCAGACGAATACGGTACAGTTTTTTGTATTTTGTTGTAAATCTACCTACAGTTATTCTGACTACTTGACACACTGCTATTTGTAATAACTTCGTCACTTATTTTCAAAATTGTCTATGAGCATGCTTTTCATAACTTTTGGTAAAATAATTAGTAAATAAAATTAGTTCATTTTTATTTTAATCCAGGTATTTAACTGTAGCTGGTATTCATTTTTCAAGTGGCTTTTCAGTTAGACTTAGCTAGCTCATATCCATGTGTCTTCCTCTTTATATTTAATTATCAATACATGTTTTTATTTGAAGGCCAAGTTGGAGAGCAAAACTCTGGAACAATAATTGATAGCAGTATGTCTGAGTTGAGCTGTAAACATGGTATTAGTGACCAAGTGCATAGCCGTCTTGTGATGTTGCGGGGGGCTGGCCCTGGTTTCACTCCACATGTTGTTCACATTGCCTCGCTCTTTGAAGATCTTCATCTTCTTTTCATTATAGAGGTTGGTATAATGGATCTTATTTTGTTTTTGCTGAAATGATAGTCTTGCTTAAAAAAATAACCTGCAATAAAGCATCTTGTTTAAGCAAATTTCAAAATATCATCTGCAAAAAAATTGAAAGTGACTGATGGAGAAAACATCTTCTAGCAGCATATTTATATGGAGATTTAAATGAAACCAAACCACATAAAGTTCCACTTTATGTTCACCACTAGTTTAACAGTAACAACTGCACCATCAAGATTTACAATGACAATGTATAGGAATAGATTGAAATGGAGGATCGAAGAAGTAGTTGAGAGGCTTTGAAAAGAGGATTTCGTCGATAATTATTGACAGTTGGTGAAAGGGTTTGGAGGGAGATTGGGATTTTTGACTCTTGTGGAGGTAATTAAGCAATGTTCAGCAATTTATTTTGCACACTTTCAACTGCTTGAACCGACAATACATAGCATCATACTCCCAACATAAATGCATTTAAAAACAACTTTTTTAGAGAAAGTCCAATTTATCTTTAGCATTCACTAGTAACTTACGGAGATTGCAGGGGCTATAGAAAACAGCTTCAATGTTTGAACGAAGTGTATTAGTTAATTTACAAGAAATACTGCCCAAGAATGGAAATTTTTTCAGCTCTGAAGAACTAAGGGTGATTAATGAGGAAGTAAGACTTCTGAAGTTTTTTAACCAATAGTGTGCCCACCAAATAGGTGGACTAAACATTGCTATGGAGTGTAAGTTTTATTGTTTTTCATTCTTTGCTAAAGTTGAACTAGGAAAGGAAAAGTTGATTAATCTCTGTAAGAGAGAGATGTGAGAAATGTTGAAAGGAATCATTGGGGATAGATTGGTCTGCCAATTGACAAAATTCATATCACTGCTAAATAAATGGCATTATTCATTAAAATTCATAACAGAAAAATAAATGGAATCCGTACTTATTTAGATTTATCAATTTGGATTCATAAAAATAGCTGTTTTTGTGATTTTTAGGAAGCCCATGTACACATACTATGAAATTATAAATCTAATTAATTAAGAATTTGTATTATTTTTTACTAAAAGTATATCACTGTCTATTTGATTTGTTTTATTTTTGTAACAATTTACAAAAATATGATTTTCATCTTTAAAATGTCTACACATGCTATTAAAGCTCCAGCAATAGGATCTTTTTAGGTTGATCAAGTTTTATCCTTCACATCATTTTGCATTTGCCAAAAGAATGGCAGTAAACATCTTTAGGGAGGTGAGTACTAAATTGTGTTCTCACCATTGACGTTCCTCTGCTAGGGACCATATCCCAATGCATACTTTCTCACAGGAAAATTTACTCACCTGGAAAATGAATGTAACTGGGTTTATGGAACAAAATTATAGTTTGTTCATAAAGGAAGTTAGTCTGTATAATTTTCTGTCTTTATCCACATAAAGCAGTTGATAGGTAGCATTTTTTATTTGATATCTGATTCATAATTTGTATTTTTTGTTTATTTTTATTTGTTCATTTATTTCAAATGTTCATCTAAAGCGATTTATGGTTAAGGTAGATTCCATAGCGATAAAACACTTTAAACCTTATACCAGGCATGTCAAACTGGCGGCCCACATGGTAGTTTTTGTCTTAACTAAATCGCTCTAGGTTTACAATAAATACCTTATTTTTGTTAAAAGGAGATAAGATTTATTCATTACCACTGATGTACAATAGAATGCATTTAATAAATTATTGTTTTTAATGGCAAAACAGATGTCCAATCTTCTAGATGAAGTTTATTTTTTCAACTTTGGGTTTCATTATACAACTGTAATCCTAATTCGGCTCTTTTATAACATCCATCACTATAATGTGACATGACTGCCTTAGACCATCTTATTCACAAAGAAGTCATCTTTACTAATTCATCAAGCATTGATCCTTAATCCTTTCCTGTCCTAATTTAAATGTCCAGTATCCCCAGTTTTGAGCATTTTAATTCACTAGAATCTCACTCCAAGGACAGTAGTTCATATAAATGATAATAACTTAATAAGTTTTTGCTGTATTTTATTGAAATTTTTAGTAATTATTTACTTACTTAAATCACCAATCACTTCCGAACACTTCGTACCTTTCCAGTCATTGAGATTCACATGGGACGATTCATCTGATTGAAGATCGCTGTCGGCAAGAAATTGTATAACATCATCCTCATAATCACTTTCAGCTGAAACTTTGCACAGCTCCTCATCACTCAGAACTATCAGAATCACTGGAACAAAGTTCTTTATTCAGTTATTTTGTAATAGCATCCTCACTCAACTCGGCCACGGTCACAACTGAGGGCTAAGGTCGAAAAAGAATACAGTTTTCCAGCACTTGGCATATTGGTACATGAAGAGGAGGTTTGCATACAAATGGCATACCACATAAATCACAGAAGAAATATATTCATGAGATGATGAGGGCCTTTTAGCTGCCTCATGATAGCATGCTCACTCATCTCAGCCGTGTTCCCAGCCAAGTGAAGTCGTCGGAAGAAAAGATATTTTTTCCAGCACTCAGCATATTGGTGTGTGAGGAGAAGGTTTGCTTACAAACGGCGTATCACCTCAATCACAGAAGAAACCTCATATGTTCGAGATGATGACAGCCTTTTAGCTGGCTCATATATGTCGTTTTGTTGCTTCCTTTGTCGGTTGCAATAAAAGGCAGTGATTAGAAAATTATTTTTTTCTGGGTGTCTATAAGAGAAGTAAATGGTTACGTGAGATAAAAAAGTGTAAACGGTGAGAAGAAATATTCCCAACACAAAGAAGTCATTCATAGCACCTCAGAAGGGAAAGAAAAAATCTTGTTATCTGCTGGCGCTTTGGGGCACCTTGTGCCATAAGGTCAGTTTAGGTTCAGGCACTTCATGCCAGAAAGGGTTAAAAGTATTACCTCTAATTAACTACCAAGGTTAGCTTCTTCGTAATGTAGTTGAGCATCACTCAAGTGTTTTATGGTTGCAGTAGTTAGCTAGCTCTTCTATTGTTGAGTTCGATGATCCATTAATTTAAAATTTTTAAATCTGAAATTAAGTGCTTCTTCACTGTACAGGGTACTCCTATGACATAAGCATATTTTTTCTGGATTTGGCACTGTGTGTGATTAGTAATTTGATACATAAGTATAAATTGAAAACCTTTTTATGGCTTATTTTCAGACTGGATCAGGGGCAGTGGCTAATGGTTTACATGAGACATTCTCTGCACTGACAGCATTACAGTCTCTACAGCTCCAAAGAGATGTTGCTGGTGTTCGAGTTGCCTTTGACTCATTAGATGCTGGGGTAAAGCATATATTTGATGGAATTCGCCGTTCAAAACCTAAAGCCAAAAGTGCTACACTGTCAGCTTATGATTTGGATTCTTGTACGGTAGGTATCTGGAATACTTTGAGAAGAAACTATTGTATGAAATTAATTAAATGTAGCAAAAGCAACTTGTTAGATAATAGTTTTTTATAATTGTCAAGTTCATACTGTTAATATTTCTAATAACAAAATGTATTAGCTTTAACTATTATGGATTTTAAAGTCCATTTTGTTGATTATATACAGTGGAACCCTCTTAAGATGTTTTTCAAGGGACCAAATGATTTGAACTTCTTAAGCAGGAAAATATCTTAAAAGGGTAGACCCAAATTTACTTCTAATTATATATATATATATATATATATATATATATATATATATATATATGTATATATGTATATATAAATACTACGGAAGAGGAAAGGTAAGTAAGGATATTTAGGGCAACTAGGTGTTGAAGGAAACCCAGTGAACACTTACTGGAAGTAGAGCTGCTGGGGTGTTGGAGAGACACATTTGTAGAGGTTAGAGCTTTCGGGATGATCCCTTCGTCAGCACAAGAGAGACACAACTCATATATATATATATATACACTAGCTGGAGTGCCCGTTGAATTTCAACGGATTTAGTTAATCTAAAACTTCGACCGTGTAACATGTAAGCATCGCAAGAATAAGATAGTACACAGTTGTAACCGTTGAATAAACCAAAAATGAAGAAAACCGCTCCGCATTTTCCTATTTAGATGAATGAAGGAAGAAAATCTTGCACTGTGAAAAATCGAAAATAACTTATAAACTCTCTCCCCTTCCCTTCCACACACTCCTTTCCTTCTCCCTCTCCTTCCCTTCTCCCCTCCCTCCCCTCTCCCTCTCTCTCCCTCCCCCTCTCTCCCTCTCCCTCGCTCACTCCCCCTCACTCCCTCTTTCACTCCCCCTCACTCCCTCTCTCTCCTTCCGTCTCCCTCTCTCTCCTTCCCTCTCTCCTCTCTCCCCTCTCCCCCTCTCCCTCTCTCCCTCTCTCCTCTCTCCCTCTCTCTCCTTCTCTCTCCCTCTCTCTCCTTCTCTCTCCAGTAATAATTCAAGGGACCCAATTTTTCGTCTATTTATTATTTGGAAGTTCGTTGATCAGAAGTTAATGAGTGTTGTATAAGTTCAGGGACGGATTGACTGTTAGTTTATACAGAAGCAGTGGCCTTATCCAAATGAAGGCAAATGCGCAGACATGGCATAATCGAACAGAATTATGTACTAAAGTATGCCCATTACAGCTTTTCAGTAAAAAATATTACATAAAAGTGGACGATATTCAAAAGGTGTCCGCAAGGTTTAATTTGCTTTGCCGCCAGCCATATTAATTTTGTGCACCAACGACATCGTTACGATGCTTTCTTATGGCAAAAAAGACCACTTTTATCTCCTTTTGCAATGTTTGATGGTGGCAAGCACCAATTGCAAGTTGAAAATATTATTAAAAGGGGAAAATTACATTATTCTTATAAGAAAAATTTTGGGACCGAAAGATTTGAACATCTTAGGCAGGAAAACATCTTAAACGGAAACATCTTAAGTGGGTTTCACTGTACATAGTTATATTATTTATTTGCTGCTTCAATAATTTGATTGCTAAAGCTTTTTAAGCTCAACTCTTTTGAAAAAACTTTTGAGGGTGGGTAATACAAGAAATATCATTGTTTGCAGGCAGTTGCTATGGTAAAGCCCGTGAGAAAAATGCCATAGTCTGATGGATATCAAAGCATAATCACAATTTAGTTTCCAATAATTCTATCACGAGAAACATTTCGGCTTGAAAATCGTTGTGATTTTTTGTTCCTTTACATGCATAACATATTTGGCAAAATGATGCACATTCTATGATAGCATTGTCATTGGTATCCTGCAAAATGAATATATTGCTGGTTGATTACAATTATTTCACTGAAATTCTTTGTTATTATAAATAATAACAACACTTATTGATATTCCTGTAAAGTTGATGGTACATATTAGTGACAAGATAGAATGCTTGGAAATATAGTCTGTATGAGTGAGTTCATAAGACTAAACACAAATGTAAGTTTTTGAGAAAGAGAAAATTTCTGACCTTGACCAGGAATCGACCAGTTCAAGAATGGAGAATTAGACTGGTTTGGTAGATTAATTAGTTAAAGCAGCTGTCAGAAAAGTGGGGCTCGATTCTCAGTCAAGTACAGAAAATTTCTTTTTCTCAAAAATTCACATTTACATACTAGTGGTTTTTAATCAGCCACAATGTTTTATACCTAAACGTTATTTTGGAAGTATGGCTTATATTTGGGAACTTTTATTTTCCTGGATTCAAACTCAAAAACAAGTGTGCAGCTTATATGCAAGTGAATATGATCCGTAATAATGTAATATTAATCAGAATTTTTCCGTCTACTCTCTTAATCTGATGGCATTCTAAAAAGAAACTATAGTTCGTTAAATACAATGTATTGATAACTTGTGTGTGCACCCTTTGTTTCCCACAAAATTACTAGCCGCATAATTTTAGTAGACTTCAGTTAAGCTATGTGATTTCCTTGTATGAAATCCTAGGAAAATGAAAATCCTGAATAATCTCAATCCTGAATTTGCTGGATTTGAGAAGATGACTTTTAGTTAATGTTTCACCTTATGTTCTACTGGAGCCTACACCTTTGGTTCCTTCCAAAATCAGTGCAGTACAAATCATGAATTGTTAACTATAATCTTTGGATTTCTGTGCTAAAGTTTATTGACAGGATTTCAGGAAATATCCAATGAATTTAGTTTACTTTGCTTCAGGATATTAATTTTTGACTCAAGGCTCTATGGCCAAGAACCAGTTAGTTCATTTAAATATTGTTCCTATTGGTTTTTAACATTCACATAACAATGTTTTGCATGATGATGCATTTTCACAGAAGAAGGTAGCGTTATTATATAAGGTGTGGCTGTAATTTTGTAGTGTTAATGTTAACTTTTTTTGTTTCCTGTTTTTTGGAAATTTTTTTTATTTTTATTTCTTTAATAATTTCTGTAATTATAAAATCAATCATGAAATATTTTATCATTTTTTGACGCTTTAGGGAAGTAATGAATAGTGTTTTTATATAATTTAGGCTTAAGTGTATATTGTTTTAGGAAATAATTACTCTTAAAATACAGAATTTCTAAATGTGTTTTTGTGCTTATGTTTGAATTCTGCAGGAAAAAAATGTCCGTAAACCTCTCATTTCTTGTAACTGTTAATTTGTTTTGTTGGTATTTAGATGCCCTATATTAGTATATTATTTTGTGTACTTTATATCATATAAGCATGGTGTTATGTCTCTCATATGTTTTTATTTGAATGGAACAGTTAAGGCTAAAGTCATGCTGGGATTTCATCCGTAAGAAGTATGTGGAATATTTAAGGACACGAGAGCCAGATTGTATTTTACGTGTGGAATCCAGTACCCCTGCATTTTCGGATGCATTGCGAGAAGTTTTTAAAGCAGGTTGTCTTGAAATTGGACTCTTGAGCCGTGACAAGGATGCACTATTGTCAGCCATTGATTCCGTGAGGGAAGGAATGGCTCCTTTCAGCGATTTTCTCAAAGTTAAGGCTCTGAGAAATTTCACCTTGGGATCATATCCTTTTTAATCAATTCCATTTATAGATTACTCTTTTAAAAGTGATTTCTTTTTTGAGTTGTTGCAGTTAATACCTTTGTGACATTTACTGTATTTTCTGACCAATGCAATGGAATTTTTCTGAAAAAAGTTCATCACAAATTATGTCTAATAGGCCAAAAGTAAACAGGTACGCTGGTTGATAGAAAGAATGATCTGAAGATCACCATGCAAGCAGGCATAAGCTGTTATGATGAGTATGAGAAAACAGGAGAAAAAATCTGCTCATGCTCATCATAACAGCTTATGCCTGCTTGCATTGTGATCTTCAGATCATTCTTTCTATCAATTTATATGGCAATCTCACTATCTGAGAGTAAAGGGTTTTTCTTTGGTGTATCTCCTTGAGGACATCTGTTGGCGCTGATTGATACTAGCATCGCTAGCTTGGTTCCCAACGTAAGAAATATTCCCGCTCGGAACAGGAGAATTTAGTCTGCCACGGTAGTTCAGTGGTAGAATATCCGCCCGGCAAGTGGAAGGCCCGGGTTCGATTCCCGGTCATAGCAGATTTTTTCTCTTGTTTTCTCATGCTCAGGTACACTGGTGATAAAGTGTGAGAACAGATTAGGTCGAATTAGATTGCCACTAATTAATGAGACAGTGGCCCGTGGTTTGTGGTTTGTTGCTCAAATTATTTAACTGGATTTTTTTTTATGTGTACAGAAATAATATGATATGCCAAATAAGATGGTACTTTGTAGAGTTCTGTGAGTAGGAGAATAATAAAAGGGTACTTAGGGAGTAAACGGTTCGCAGTACAGAGTTCAGTGTTTCACCACTAGATGGTAACTATGGTATTAACAGTTGAAATGTAGATACATGGGATAATTTATAAAGCATATTAGATTTTTTGAAAACATAAGGAAACATATGTACAGCAATACACCACTATAACGTACAGATGCATTTCAGTGTTTCAGTATGTAAAGCAAAAGCACATTAACTGACTACAGGCAGCCTCCACTTTTCGTTGTTCCGCTCATATGTCAGTTCCTAATTAACAACAACAACTGTTGAAATATTGGTTCAGTCCAGGTTCAGTTAGGAAGATGTTATGATGCTCTGGTTTTATTTCGGTTCTATTCCTTTAGAAAATATATAGGTTCAGTTGCCAGTTTTAACCGGTTCAGTATGGGTTATTTAAATAAACAATATATACAGCCAGAATATCCATGTGTGAAATTTAGAAATTTTTAATGGATTTCTAACATCTCTTAACACATTCACTGCTGACCATCCACATCAAAACTTACCTCTGCTGAATGATTTTTTCTACTCATCCCCCTCAACAACATTGCTAAAATGTAAGAATATATTATTTTAACATTTATAATAATAATTAGTTGAAACCATTGGTAACGTTCACGCACTGGGTGTAATGAAAAACAACTGATGCTCAGTATTATGTTAAGGGATATAGCTTCCAAATGAATAGAAATACAATTTTTCTGATTCACACAAAAATTAAATAATATTAACAGCAAAATTTTAAATTCCTCTAATATGGATAATATGAGATTTGTGAAAGCTTTCGATGGTAGAATCTTTAGGAATAGAAATTCATTGAATATTTTGTAGAAGCGAACTTATCTCACATTTACTAAAAATAGTTGCCAGTTTTTCAATTGACAACCAAACTTCCTTTCATACAAAAAACAGTGTTGCCTCATTGATTTTTGCCCAACATTTTGGAACATTTCCCTATCAGAATATCTCATAACATGTGGTTTTTCATATTTGTTCCCAATGGAAACAAGATAATTCGCATTAAAAAAAATTAACTGTACCTTGAGTAGCAGGGACAGAGAGAGAGTAACAGTTATTGGTTTATAAACAGTATTGCAGAACACATTACTGTTTCATGTTAATTCTAAAAGATTTTAAATTCAATTCAACAAATATTCTAGCAGAAAATTTTCTTGAGATCCAATTAATATTGAGGTGTTTTCTGAGTCTTTTATTCTTAGTAAATTTTCTAGTAGCTGACTCGATCCAAAGCATTATTTGAATAAATTTCATTTTGGTTGTATTTCACTCAAAAATTAATATTTGGTTGGCAGTTCAGCAAATTAGTTTGGTTTGTTTCAGGTCCATTCAAAGTCCTGATTGTCAGAAAAAGTAACAAAGCATCATAAGAAATATTCCCAAAAAAGGAATTTTCAATTATTCTGATTTCTGACATGGAATTCCTGAATCATTTCGATAATGCATATGAAAACAATAAACATCCTGTATAAAAGCACAGCTGGAGAACTTATTCGCTCTGCTGGTTGCTCATATACAGCAAAAATTTTACTGCAGATAACTGAAATTGGATAGCAATTGCCTACTGTATCCCTTTTAAGTTTATAAAACCAACCAATTCCTGAAGACCATTCTCAACCATTAATGCAAGTAACTGTTTTTGGTCTGTCACAAATCAGAATATCGTAATTTTCCGATTATAATATGCATTGTTTTCATGAAAAATTGACAAAAAGTTAGGGTGCGTAATATATATGGTAACAAGAACATACAACTTTTTTTAGTAAGGAAATAGTTTATATTTTCGGACATATTTTTACCAATCAAGCATACATTTCAGTGCATTTCGATAACATTCCTTTAAATATCGTTTTTCAAAACAAAATAAGAATAATTATTTACTTACTTTTAGCTGTCTGAATCTTAGCCTCTGAATTCATTATTGCTGTCCTCAAATAGTTCGTTGGCGATTTTGTGTTCTCTCTTATTGTCTACATAAATGGCATTGCCAAGAACGTCATCTTCATCCTCACTATCCACTTCGGCGAAATCATCATCCCATACGATGTCATCTTCAGAACCATCCATGGCGTTTGTGAGGCAACACTTTTTAAAGCCACGCTTTTTAAGAAAAAATCAATGCAAGTTGTGAGCAACAAATATTATTTTACATACCTCGCCTGGCTTGTATGAAGACGATGAAGGCAGAGTCAGAACTAGACGTGATATTCACGTAAACCACATCGCTCAGCGACAAGGCGAGAACTGTTATTCCAATTCCAGTTATTACACAATGCGTCATGGAGACATGTTTTTATACATTGTATCGATCTTTAAAGTCAAAACTATATAGACGTAAAGTTTTCATAAACACTCTTGCACATATCTCACTTGGCGGCAAGAAGTGTCTCAATACTGCTAATAACTAAGTGAAAAATTACTGATTTTTTTTACAGAAAATGAGTTGCGTATTATACATGGTGATATGACAATTTTCACATTTCACTTGTAAAAACTTGGGTGTGTATTATATAGGGTGCGTATTATAATCGGAAAATTACGGTAGTTTTCAAAATGATTTTAGATACTTTTAATTTTTTACATCAGTTCTTTGAAAAGTGTCTTCTTTATTAGAAACCTCTTTTCTATAGGTTTTTATACTAAATAAATGGTGAAATTTATAAAATGTATACAGTAAACTCCTAGTTATCCGGAATGCTCAGGGAATTGGGTTTTCCGGTTATGTGAATATTCCGGTTGCTTGAGAGTTTTATTGGATAGACCTCAGTCAATCATTTGGATACCAAAATAAGGAACAGATTTAGAATTGTACATTCGCCTTGGAATTGCTAACCTGTAGACTAGGTATTCTACTCAAAATTGTTCATAAATAATTCCTTGACATTCAAGGAAGTAATGAAACTTAAATATACAAGTATTGAACATGTTTAATTGGAATATTTTGATATTTACTAACTACATTACATCCAACGGAGTTTCTTGTATGACTATCGCTACTATTTTCTCTTTTGTTCTAATAACAATGCGAGGTAAGTGTTAACTTCGTCCAACCTTTAGGATTTTACGACAAAAAATATTGTTTCCTTGTCCGAGAAAAGGAGAGGAATTATCCACACCCAACACAATGTAGTAGCAGAAATTCTTGAGACAAATTGATACGCAGGTAAACACATTTAAGCGGTTTTTATTTTCTTTAAAACCTTCAGCGCGAGTCTCACTTAAACTAGCCAGAGTTGAATGTGGTAAACATCGCCAAAATAAACCGGTCTCATCAACATTATACATTTGATCAGGGGTTAGGCCATTTCCTTAACTAATGTTTTGAGAAAGTCACAAAATTTGTCGGCAGTTCCTTGGTCGGCCGATTTTTTATCACCTGAAACATCTAGACGTCTGATCCTATGCCTAATCTTAAAATGTATTAGCCATCCATCTGAAAATGCACATGGTTTGCTGATCTCCATTTGTTTATAAAAACCTTGGGCATTGGATCAGAAATAGGTGCTTTCTTGGAACACTTTATAGAAAACCATTTGTGAATGGCAATATCCAATTGCTCAAGTTTCAGCTTATGAAGAGTGCACCAATATTCATTTCCTCTAGTTGTGATTTCTGTGTCTTCATGTCATAAATAGTGGAAGAACCGAGATTGAACTCTTTCATTAAAACATTGCAGTTCTCAACTTTCTCTAAATGCTTTATTATATCAAGTTTCTGGGTTAAGATTAGCACAATCCATTTCCTTTTATTACCTTTAGTGCATATTGGAGTTTTAGGAGGCATTTAAAAAGGGCGTGCGAAATATTTTATTTAACATAAACACAGAGTGCAAGAAACATCCACAATTGCATATTGCGACTGCCGAAAACGCAAATTTTGGCAGTAACATTCCAAATTAGATGTAAACAAAAATTGCCGAAAGCGCCAATTTTAGAGAGAACATTCCGAACTATAAGTAATAAAAAAAATCAATATACAAGAGATGCCAGTTGCATGAGTGCCAGATAATGAGGAGTTGACTGTATTATATATTATCTCATGTACATACAAATAAATATTAAAAACCAAAAAAATTATAATTTCTCCCAAAAATGTAGTCATTGTCTGTGTGTTGGCACTTATACATGTGCGCATGTGTGTGTAGATGTGTTGAATATGTTTGTCAGCCATTGTTATAGTGGGAAGTGTAAATGTGTCATTTTAATATGTGGGTGTTTGGCTTCGGCCTAAATCTCTCTATCTAGTCACGATATATCATTTGGGCTGTCATATTAAACATTTGAAACCCTTTTCTTGCATAATGTTAAAGTGGCTGAATTTGTTTTAATCTAATATATAAAGGAGAATGTTTGTATGTGTATATGTTTGTATGTTTGTACCTTAATAACTCAAGAATACAGAGTTCAAAAAACTTTCAAACTTTGCACATGCTTTTATGTCATCCCTGAGAAGGTTTTAGGAAAAAATCTCGCAAAAAGACCCAGGTTCAACCCCAGGGGATAATTTTGTGTTTCCCACAAGATAACACGTAAAAATAAACAAGTTAGGAAAGTGTACAACGTATCACAAATGGGCGCGTTTCGTGCAATGGAGTATTAGAAAGAAGTTATATACCTGTACGTACGGGAAATTGCGTTTTAAAGTTCTTTACTTCCCAATAAATAATCCATTTTCTTCCTATTTGATAATATATTACATGCACACGTAAGGAAATTAAACATTTGTTTGTGAGATTGTTTATGTTAGCAACAATGAAGAAGTAACCATGCAAGAAATTTTCTAAGTTCAACTTGAATTAAGACATTCTTATTTGATTTTCTCGATAACGGCTACTCCTATGATAAAAATGTATAGGAAAGAAAATACTCTTCTTTACTAGTTCTACAACTTTTATTTGAAAAATATTTTGATATGAGCAATATTTTACGAGATATGACGAAAATTTCATTTTTGTCACCAATAAAGTGGTACCCCTGATTGGCGTACGTGATTCGTTTTTGCGATTTTCTTCATATATTTGATTGTAAGTCCTTAATATCAAATTTCATAAAAATCCGTTCAGTAGAAACCGAGAACGAACATGCGGACGGACGGACAGACAGACGGACGGACAGACCGACGATAATAGGCGCTCACACTGGAAGCGAAACACGCCTAAAAATTTGACGTGCAGTTTTATTTTTTTGCCAAATTAACTCAGAAATAATTGACCTGCGAACTTCATATTTGTACTATAGTAAAGAAAAATCTATAAGGTTTCTTATTCTATTCGTCTTTTTCTGCTAGTAATTCGAAATTTCTCGTATTAATATTGTTGTCTCTATCCTTTTTAACTAAACAAATTTTGTTTATTTTGACAACCGAATGTTTTTTGTATTGGGATAGTTTAGAATAACTCATGGTAAGGAATTATTTGATGAGGATAACGAAATAAGAGTCTCATAATTGTATCATAATAAACTGTTCATTATGTACAGCAGGTTAGTAAAACATGAATAATAATTTTAATTTTTAAATATTGATTTTAATAGCTTTTTAAACAGTCTACTAAAATTGATACGATAATCATATTTTGATCAAATGATATATTTGTTTGTTTATTACATCCATTTGTAAACTCATGAAATTTAATTCTCATTCCATTTTTATTTCTGTTTGGATTTTAGCTGAAATCTTACCTCATTACTTACGTCATTTATATACGAGGAATAAAAATTCTACGATCGCGGTAAGTTTGGATCTAGAGGTTTGGATAATATAATTTATTTATTTCTACAATTCTTACAATATGTAATATCAGTCTATTTGACAATTTAATTCTATTTTCCATTTGAATTTCTATAATTATAGTTAATGGCTATAATCTAAACAGTATTAAACAAAATATGGAGAACTGTTTTTATATCGATAGCAGGGTTCCAAAACATTTTCCCACGATTTCTACTTTAACCAAATACTAAGTCACTTTAATTATTGAACGGATTATAATCTTTTACCTAAAAAAATTATTACACAAAAAAAATCCATTTTTCAGACCATTTTATAAAAATATTATGCCAGTAAAAAGAAAAAGCTAGTAAGAAAGACTGCAGGTGTAAAAAATTGGCTTTATTAAGAGTAGCTGAAAGTGTAGAAGAGAGGCATATTCGTGTAGACAATCAACGTGTAATACAAGCAGAATTAAGAGCATCCGAGAGTCAAGACCAGAGACAGACATGGCTCGAAAATCTGCGACTTACAAATGCAGAATCTAGAGCAGCTGAAAGTGTGGAACAGAGGCGGGTTCGGCTTGATAACCAACGTGAAATATAAGCAAAATTAAGGGCATCTGAGAGTCAAGACCAGAGACAGACACGGCTCGAAAAAAAAATGAGCAACATTGTATATCCTGAAGCTCTATAAGAATAAAAATTAGAGATGTTTCAAAAATTAATTACTGTAAACATAATAAAAATAAATTAATATAGATTTTCGTGTTTTTTTAATTAGGTCATTTTTACACTTCTGAATCTCAGGCAACGCCGGGTAAACTATCGCTAGTCTATAATATATGTTACTTGTGTGCTATATCCTTAATGTAAATCATGCACGCGAGCTTCCCTAACTATCAACAAGTATTTGGAAGAATTCCCAGGATTGGTTCACTTTATTTATGTGGATCGAAGCACTCACAGAGTAACTACACCAAGTTTGGATTTTTCCTCTCAAGAAACTATTACACTCACCAAGAAAAAGGTATATAGTATATATATATATATATATATAGTATATGGACATGTTATATATGGTTCATATGTATTCATATACCAGTGGCGAATGCAGGGGAGGGTCAATGGGTTCTGGACCTCCCCCTTAAGAAGATAAGCGTCAATAAATTAATTAACCATTCGATATTAGTTCTGCTGCTTTAAAATTCACTTCTATAATCCCCATTTATAATCCCTTGTTTTTTAGTTACTAATTATTAATAATGATATAAAAATTATTTCAACTTTTTAACATTGAGTTTCATTTTTGTTCCTTAAGAATAAAATTTGGATCCCTCTTAGGAAAATTCTGCATACGTCACTGTCATATACATTATATTCTTAATTTTCAGATTTCACTCCTTTGACCAGTAAAATTATCTATTTATAATGTATTTTTGCTTGAGTCACTGGTCATTAAGTCATCCTGCTTTGTTGAATCATAGCAGGTAAACCAAATCCATCTATATAAATACAAGTGTAAATGGCCCACATTAGACTTGTGAATTTATTGTGCAAATCAAAATTCAAACATTGACTCACTTTTTGTGTCAACCATTAATACTAAAAAGAGACTATAAAGCATTTCTCTGACCATGGTCCAATATGACATACATAACCAAAAGGCATTATGTTTTCTCCAAAGAACCAGAGTTTGAGTCCAGGTGCAATTTTTCCTTCAATAAAAGAAGATACTCGGAGATTCATTTAGATCAATTGTATTAAAGTGCAAATGATGCATTCCTATCTGAAGAAATACAAAAAGCAGCATTAAAAAAATTATGAATTCCAAAAACAAAAAATAATGAAGTTAAAAAGAGATAAGGATCCTAGAGCATTTTGTCACATCCAAGATAGGCGACTTAGAGGAAACAATAAGGATAAATCTCTTCAATTTGTCATACGTGAAATATTGGATTTATCCAGGCATTGCTGGATACTTATCAAGCAGAAAATAAAAGCTTAATGTTATCAATCATATCAGAATTAATTTTCTCACATCAATTAGTTACAAAAGTTTTGTATTTCTCATAAGAGAAGGTGGATCACAGCATAAAGCAGCATAGCCTGTTTTTTTCATTATTTGCCTAAAATATTAGGTAAATTGACAAAATAAGTTGATTAATCATCACAGAAACTATGTAGAAAAGTAATATTATATGCAATAGTTTCAAATGTATATTTTGGAAAAATACCTTAATAATATTTTTTTGGAGTACAGAATTTCTATCCTCACTTTACATGCTCATAGGACTTCAAGATTTGAGATTATATCAGCCTTACATCTCTTATCTTAAAGTCATTAATTCAATGTTATATTTTCCAGATCTGGGGGATGGTGGATTTCAGTCGTGAGCATTTAGTTGAGGGACATGTGGCTATTATGTGGAAAGATACTACCTTCAACTATGCATACTTTCTTTGGTTTGAAGATAATAACGTAAGTTACTCCCACTTCTAAAATTTAAAAATGTCTTTTTATTATCAATTTTATATCTAAAAAGTATTTTAATATCTATTATGTTCTTCTAGGGCTCGCCATTGAAAGTTAAAGTCTTTCCCTCTTCATCATTGAAACAATTCCCTATGCCTGGAGTTTTATGTGGAGATTTTTATCTGTAAGTGTTTCATTTCTATTGTAACTTTCGAAATTCAAGGTAAACCAAAAAATATTCGAGTTATGGAAAATTGAGTTATGGAAATACATTTTTCCAGTTTCTCTTTTAGTCGAATTTACATCAGACTTACATCCTTTAGCAAAAAAAATCATTTATTCTAGTATCTGTAACAGAAATAAAATCAAGAACCACATCTTAATGAATGTTTAAGATTAATACGTGTTACAGTAGATTGAGCTGGTAATTAAATTCATTTTACAAGTCATTTTAATTACTCAACTGATTACTATTAATGTTTTCAAATTCAAAACATGAAATTCATATTGCTACATACCTATTTGCATAAACAAAGACTCAAATACAAATGTTTGTATAACTATATTTCACATGAAAAATAAGCATATCACTTACCGCAAAGTTGAGTGTAATTCCTTAGATTATATTGTATAGCTACTTTTTATTTAATAACTAGTGTAATGTCTGTTGAAATATCAACGGAAGAATTATAGTAGATAAATTATTATTATTTTCGTTTAAAGTAATTACTATCACACTTTTACATATGAAATACTTTGTCATATACAACATTTCTAGTGAATATTCTGTTGTTGGGCTACCTTTAGTTAAACTTAAAATAGTTGCCTCTTTCCCTTCCTCTCGCTCCCCCCGCTCTCCCCCTTCTCTCTCTCTCTCGTGTTAAAAGCATTCAAAGCACGTTTATACCCATAAGGATTGAATTAACAATATGATATAGACGTTTAACAATAGAATTGGTAGGCAAGGCAACATCCCGTTAAAATGGCAAGATTTCCTCAAACTGTGTGAATTAAATGTTTACATTGAGAAATTTCGAACTGTAGGCGGAAAAGAAGAACAGAATAAGAAACTTTATAATGTTTTCTTCAAAACTGTTTATATCCGAAGATTGTAGGTCAATTCTTTCTAATTTTAATCTAAAAAAGAATGAAAGCCTGCACGTCGAAATGTCCATTTTTACTTGTTACCTAATGGGAAAAGGAAATTATCTCCTGGAATCGAACCCGGGTCTTTGATCTTGAGTTTGATACATTAAAACTTTTTGTATATATATCATAATGCTATCCTGAAAATTTCATCAAATTCGGTTCAGTCATTTGCGAGATATTAAGCTTCTTGACAAAGTGACATTGTGACACTGTCTTTTATATGTTAGATTAGTTATTTTTGCCTGTGTCATATTATTTCTTTGGTATAAAGAACAAAAGTTTTCAAGACCACCTTCACAGTAAAAAAATATCATCATTGACATTTTGTGTTAATATCTATGATTTAAGTCCCTAAAGCACTGATTGCATCATATACTCCAACTGAAGGTAACTTCTCATCTTCGTCTTTGTCATCTTCTAACATTTCACAATTAATGTCAGCACTCCTTTTTATCATTTCAATTACCTATGTTAGCATCAGTTGGATGTTCAGCTACTGTCACAGTCTACATTCATGTAATCATAGAAAGTGGCTTCAAAATTTACTCTTTAAATTTGTACCATTCAAGTTCTAAGAATGGAACCTCATCTTCTTTTTCCCAACCTTTTCTTTTCACTTAATCTTTACTTATTCCAGCCTTTTAAAAACAGTTTTAAATTGTTCCTGAGGTCACTTCATGTTTTATCTAGCCCTGTAACACAGTCCAGCAGTGTAATACTCAAGTAAAAGTGTTGGTGAAGTTTCTTATGCAGACAGGCATATGCTGGAACTGAAGATACTACCCTAGTCTTCCTCTTCTACATTGAGGACATTCACTTGGAGAAAGTTGATACCAGCTTGGCTGGTCTGACCTCAGCACTAGAAATAACCGAGTCTGAAGTGGGAGAATTAGTCTGCCTCGGTAGTTCAGTGGGTAGAATATCTACATAACAAGTGGAAGACTCAGATTTGATTCCCGCTCAAGGCAGAATTTTTCTCCTGCTATTTCAAATATCTTCAGAAATGTAATGTCGAATATTTCCCCATCGTCAATTCTGTCTAACATTTTCCGAACTGTTCTTTTGCTGTAGTGATGTTTTAAATTTTTTTTATATAAATTATCTTTACAACTTAACTCATGAATAAAAACTATGAAAAGACATAGACATACTGTTTGTGCATCATCTGCAAGAGAAACACTCAAAGTTTCACTGAGTTCCCGGTAGATGGTAGCACCCCTTGTTTTTCACTGCACTGCATCCGCATGTGTGAATCATCAGCTCAGTCGCCATGAACCTGCAGGAGAAGGCACGGTGCATGGAGTGGTTTATCAAAACGAAATCGGATGCACAGGTCCAAAGACATTTCAGAACAATGTATCACAAGATGTCACCATCAAGACCATCGATACGTGCTTGGTACAAACAGTTTAAGGAGACTGGAAGTGTTTTGCACAAGAAAGGTGCAGGGCATCCAGGTGTGTCTGATGAAAATGTTGAAAGTATATGAGAGGTCTTTGTCCGCAGTCCACATAAGTCGACGCGAGCTGCAGCACGTGAGTTGCAAATGCTGCATTCGACAGTGCATCGGGTGTTACGAAAACATTTGTGTCTGTATGTTTACAAGTTGCAAGTGGTGCAGGCAGTTATGCCAGATGATAGGGTAGCTCGTAAGGAATTTGCAGTGACCATGCTTGCGAAACTGAATGAAGACAACGAATTCCTGAGGAAAATCATGTTCTCTGACGAGGCTACATCCACATTTCAGGGAAGGTAAAGAAACAGAACGTACACATCTGGGGATCAGAACACCCTCATGCTACAGTGGAGCACATTAGAGACAACCCCAAAGTTAATGTGTGGTGTCGTCTGTTTCACGATCCTTTGATTGGACCCTTTTTCTTTGCCGAAGCAACTGTGACATCCAGCAATTACCTGGGTATGCTGGAAAACTTTGTCTATCCACAGTTAAAATAACTGCAGCCTGCTGTGTCCTTCCAGCAAGATGGTGCAACAACACACTGGAGCTTGATTGTGCTTGCATCTCTTAATCAGCATTTCCCAAACCAATGGATTGGCCGTGCTGGTCCCATCTCTTGGCCTGCCAGATCACCGGATATCACACCCTGTAATTTTTTCCTATGGGGATTCGTAAAAGACTGTGTGTATCAAACTCCGGTGGCCGACATCAATGATTTAAAGAACAGAATTGAAGCTGCTATTGCAACAGTTGTTGACATACTGCAGCGTACATGGATGGAGCTTGAATATCGCTTGGACATTGTACGTGTGACAAATGGTGCCCATGTTGAATGTGTGTAATGTTCAGAACAAACTTTGACAGTTTCTCTCGGCATTCCATACTTGTTTCTTAGAATATGTCCCAGATATGCAGCTTTCCTTCTTTCTACTGTTTTTATTAGTTCTAGACCCTTCTTCATCCTGTTCAATACAGTGACTCCCCGACTTACATGGATCCGTAGATACATGGATACATGACAACTTATCAGCGTGCTCGATTTTTAGTTCAACTGCCACTCAGCAGATGGCGGTACTAGTACAGTGATCCCTCGGCATACAAGTAATCGGTTTACGAGTTTTAGCTTATACGAGATGCACAAATTAGTATCTGTTTTTCAATTTACGAGCCAATTTTCGCTTATAATACGATCTCTTTCCTCTTGCAAACTGCTCTTTTTTCCCGGCACCTATTCTCGGCTTTCGTCGGTTCCCGAATCTTCTCGAATGTGCAGGATGTCACGGCATCCCAACTATAATGATGTAACTATTGTTTATAAAATTTATAACATGGGATGCATTGGGAAATTAATTTTCGTTTTACGAGTTTTCGCTTTATGAGCAGTGTTTGAGGAACAAATTAAGCTCGTAAACTGAGGGATTACTGTACGCTGACACACATCTGACAGTGTCGCTTTCGTCATTTAGATTAGTTATCCCATGGGTGCAAGTTGTGTTTCGTTACTGTACTGCTCTTCATAAACAAATTATAAACCCTCATCACATAATCACTACTTTTTTAGCTTTAACTATCCATTGAAATGAACGTATATATCAAAAAATATATTGTATTTAAGCATTGTTGGACTTAAACGGTTTTCAACTTACACAGCGACCTTCAGAACAAATTAACCGTGTAAGTCTTACTGTACTTCGGTATTTCTCACTTTTGCAGTCCACGGTATATTCAGCATGTGCATATATAGCCACATTTCAAAAGCTTCCAATCTCTCAACATTCTCTTTTTTCAAAGTCCATGCTTAATCTACTGTATATACTCATGTATAGGTCAATCGCAACTTTTTTAATAAAATTGTTTGTTTTTTTAATATCTCGGGTGTAAGTCGACCCAAGTTTTTCAGGTGTAGTAGAATGAAATTTTTGTATTCATTATGTGTTGATCCATTTAGTTACACGTGAAGAATCCAAAAGGACTATTTGTTGTGTCTCTATAATTCTTTGAATATCAAATTAACTACCGTATTTGCTCTTGTAAGCCGGCCGGCCGACTCTAGGGAAAAAAATTTATTTTAGCCGAAAAAGGGTTTTTTAAATCACCAATTCCTATTTCTCAAAAATGCTACGCTCAAGTTAAGCATCTTCACACTCCTACGTGACTAATTTATTAGGTGATCTCTTTATATCGGTACTAGCAGAAATCTCCTCGATAGTCCTCTTTTGTTAAACACTTATCTGTTTTTGTCGTCATATTGGTCACGTTCAGCAGAAATCACTCCGGGAGTGATCACCGATCATTCTGCTGTTCGTAATTTTCCAGCCATATGGTCACTGATCGCTACCGTAGCTGTTGTCTTTTTTTGGTGAACTAAAATTATGATCAGTGATCATTCAATGATCACCATGGTGGCCATGACTTTCATAGATGTATCAGAGAATAAAGGAAGCATGCCGTATCTGAACATGGTAGACGTTGTCTGCTGTGAGCACAACACCCCCACCAACCCAAACTGGTCACGCATGCACCATGGCCTCCGTGACGATTGCAGCAGAAGACTTCGTCGAGTTTGGGAAGCACCTGTTAATAAACTTAAAACTCATTTAAAAGGCACATTTTATTTTTATAAAAAAACACATAATGTCATCACAATCGTGAAAATGGAATCATTCAAATAAATACCTATGAATAATTTTTTTTTAACTAGCCACTTGTCTTTAATTTTCATCACTGCTGGTTTGCTCTTCCGACAAATTCACATCGTCATTTTCACTGTCCCATGCCATACAATCTTCATTGCCGTCCATGTCATTAGAAATGCAACATTTCTTAGAACTTTTAACTACTAAGTCCTCTGGAATCAGTTTCCACGAGGTCAGTATCCATTGACAGATCTGTGACAACTCAGGTTTTTTTATTTTTCCCATTGGCGTTGTTTCGTGTACAGCACTTTCCATCCACTCTGTGTAAAGTTTCTTCATGTGCGCTTTAAAGGGTCGATTAATACAAACGTCTAGTGGCTGTAACATAGATGTCATACCAGATGGAATAGTCACATGGTCAGTCTTTCCTTCTTGTAGTCTTTGTTTCACGGGTTCTGTAAGATGACCACGAAAGCTGTCGAGCACTAACATATTACGCAGCTTTAGTAACGCACCAGGTCGACATTCCCATATGCAATGAATCTAGTCTAAGACCATACTATTGTCCATCCAACCATTTTCTTGCGACCTTACTGCTATACCAACTGGAAACTTCACTTTTCTGGGGAGGGTTTTCTATTTAAAAATAACAAGGTGGAAGCTTTTTTCCATCCGCTAACACTGGCAGCATCACTGTACAGAGTTGTTTTTCATAGCTACCACTTCGCACTTGCACGGTCTATTTACCAGTTTCATTCACAGTTGTTATGGACGGCAAAAAATCGTCGCAACCATCTTCTGCTTGCCTTAAATTCTGACGAAGCAACACCTAATTCTTGTGTAATTTCCATTGCTTTCAGCTGACACATTTCTGTCGAGACGGCATATCCAAATTGTCATCGATTCCTAATATATGAAGCCAGTCTTGTTTCTATGTCCGGATATTTTTCACTTTTACCTCTAAATGCTCTTTTACTTTTGTTACTTGAGAGCAGTTTCTCCTTTATCTTTGTCCAGTCTCTGATGCACGATTCCGATACATCATATTTCCACCCTGCTGCCCGATTTCCTATTGCCTCTGCCTCACTTATAATTTGCAATTTTGCACTAATGGTAAACGATCGCAATTTCACCCCTAGATTCATTGTAAGGGTAATGATTAGAAATTTACTTTCAAACGCAGACTTTAACTCTGTCCGACAAGGGAATGGCACTGCTGATTGAAAACAGATTAGCCCAAGCTCCGAGAATACGATACTTGCCGCTGTGGAAAAAACCCATGTAGTTCAAATGTAATTTAATGTACGCGTCCAAAAGTAGCGGGTAGCAACAATGTTGCGGCGGAATATGTGATGTTGAAACGGGTGTTTCCATTACGTATTTAAAAAGACTTTGTGTTTAATTTATATCACTGCTACAATTTTGTGACGTACGCTCATGACATGTTCAATCCAGGATGGCGACGCTGACCCAATCTTTGTTCTTATAATTGTTATGCACTTAAAATTTTTATACAATGAATGAAAATGACTAAATACACCAAAATTTAGAAATAGAATAATAGATGTGGCATGGGTGCTAGCTTAACGTATATTTGTTTACCGACATGCAGTGTCGGATGCTCAATTTTTAGGGGCCCCTATAAAGTTATAAAAATATAAACTAAATGTAATATTGATATTATATATTTTATTACAACAAGAGAATTACAATACATTAAATTAATATCTAATTAAAAACCAACAATGAACATTTGTACTTATTTATACATATATAAAAAATCACTACATTCTAAATTTTAATTAATCTCCTGCATTTTACAGTGGCATAGTCTCTAATTACGTTATCATATGTTAGTGATTTTGTTATATCACTCTCAGTTGATTATATGGTTAAATAATTTAATCTCTCTTCTGTCATCGTGGTTCTATATTTATTTTTAATGTAACTCATTCTTGAGAAACTCCTTTCTGCTTCGCAATTTGTAATTGGTATTGTCAAGTAAGAAGCGAAGTCTAAGGAATTGTTGAGACCGAAGAATTATGGGGCCCTAAGCATTGCGGGGTCCTGGGCTGAAGCCCATATAGCCCATGCCTATGTCCAACCCTGCCGACATGACATTTTGGGAAAAAAGTTGCACGGCAAATAATAGAATTCGTGTAAGACGCCCCCCTTTTTTTCACTGGTGTTTTGGGAAAAAAGGTGTGCGGCTTACATGAGTAAATATGGTATGCGGTGTCAAGTAGCAGTAAAGTAGTGTGATATCTCTCCCAGTGCCACTGCATAATATCAAAAGTTGTTATATTTTATATGCCTTTGTAATAAAGCAGATGACTCAGGATAGACTTAATATTTCGTCCCGGTGCTCAGTCAGAAGCTAATCTTTGTAGAGAAGAACAGTTGAGCAGCTTAAGTTTAAGAAAGAGAAACATAACAACAATGTCAATTACAGTTTGCAAAGGTAATTAAAGTTCACGAAAATACGTTTAGTTGAAGGAAATAATTGTAGTTTATGAAAATAATAATAGTTTACAAAACTAATCACACTACCGGTTCTTTGTCTTGCCACCGTCACGTTACTGAATGTTATGTTAACAAAAATTGCTTAATTATTTGCAAAGCATCAGAGATTAATTTAGGATCAACAAATTATATACATAGTAGCTTTTGTAGTCATTGATATTTAAATATTCGATAGTTATCAATACTGTTTAAATATAACTATAGTTTAAATTTCATCTAATTATAATAATCGTAAGGCAAATAATGTCATGGGTTTTAACCTATCACAAATATTACTTGTGTATAAATCGACCCCCAAGTTTTTTGCTAAAAATTTGGTCTTAAAAAACTTGACCTCTCTATACACACACACACACATTAATATTGTAATGCATTAATGTACATGTTAAATGTTTTCTTTTCTTTTTTTTTCTCTACCTTGACTTGTCCTGTATTTGTATGTACAAATCCCAGGATGAATAAATTATTATTATTATAGTATGTACATTTCCCACAAGTTAAACAAACCTTACACCTTATAGAGGATGATATTTAAACTTTTAGAAGACTGTTACAAATTTAGAATTTCTGAATAAATAGCATGATTGAAATGAAAGACATTCTACTAAAAAAGATTTACTCAGCTGGTTTTGCATATTACAGCATCATCAGATAATGAAAGCTTTGTTGAAGGTTGTATATATACAGAAAAGGATGGAGGTAGGTGAGGGTTAAATGACTAATATGCAGGAAAAGGGTTTTTACAAGATTAGTAATTATGTCATCGAAATTCATTAACAGAAGTTACAAAGTAATATGGCACTGATTCAAATACAGTAGAGTCCCGATTTTACGAGTCTCAGTTATCCGAGGTTCCATATTATCTGAGATGCATCTAAAAAAAGTAGCAAACTATCATTTTGAAAATTTGTAATTTGAAAGTATCATATTTGATACGTATCAAAGTGGCAACACCGAACTTAACGATTATGGTACTTTGATAATAAATCAACTTATTTCACAGTAATCTGTTTGTACTTTTATGTATTTCAACACATAATGCTACCAGTGTATGTATTGTTATATACAGTATATAGGCCTACATAATGAATGTAGGTATCGGGAAAATATGTGACAGCTTTAGTTAATGATATATGTATTGCATGAAAGTTGTCACGTATTTTCCCGATATAGGCAACCTTCCATATTATCTGAGTTTTTGATTAAATGAGGTCAGTGCAGTCCCATTGACCTAGGATAATCAGGACTACTGTATTTGTGGATAGCAATAATGTGAGCAATGTAGAACATAAATAATGATAAAATTGGAAATCGTCAACAGAAGTTAGATAAATTGCATAGAAGTTACAAAGTAATATGGCATTAAGTCAAATAGTTGTGGATAACAATAATGTGAGCAAGGTAGAACATAAGTTTGGTAATGGGAAAATTTGGAAATTGTTAAGAATCATTAGAAAAATAGTGATTATTATGATTGCTTAATGACTAGTAGTGTAATGCATACATAGATTTTTATAAAAATTGTCAAGTTTTACATTTTACTTAACGGACTGCTTTAATTGCTGTTTTTGTAGTGTTAAAAGATATTTTTTGTCAAGACAACCATGTTAAATGATCATTTGTTATTTATATTTTCAATTGTTATTTGTAGCATTTCTGAATTAGCAATATATTTTTTTGTCGGTTGTAAATGTATAATCCTGTGAATTTTATTGACATTTTATAAAAGAGCTTATTATTAATAGAAATATCTTAGATAGTTTAGACGATCTTAAGATTTGTACACATATGAATATGTAACTATACACACTTATACTGCTGTTGTAGTCAATTTGAGATTTCTCTATTCTCTATTAATAATTCTAACAAGGTATTATAGCAGATGCAGTGTTTCATTATTGTTTTTTTATGATATAGGGTCTCAAAGCTTCTTTTTTAGCATAAATTGAACATTTTTGCAAAATTAAAAAATAATTTTAAATTAAAACAAACAAATTTTCTTCTTCATGGTGCTAAAATAATTAATCATTGTTCAATTTTTTTATACTAGAAAACTAATTGAAGAATGCTTCCCAAAAATGTCACCATCCAAGGTGCACTGTTATGAGCTATTTTGCATCCATCTTGGTTTGGCTACTGCTTCTTGTGTATTGGAGCATTCTAGGCGGCTTGCAGCAACAGTTTGGGAGGTTACAGGCACTTCCAGTAACCCAATTGATGTATTATAGCAATGTTTTTGTATTTTAGCAGTGGTTTATATAAAACCAATCATTCACCCTATTATACTTTAACCACTGCCAGCATTTATGGACCTTGTTAGGATTTTATCATTGTACTAATGTTCAACTAATATTTAATTGCCTTAATTTAGATTTAACCCTCGAGTACTTGCGTCAAAAATACGTTAGTACTCACGTTGGGTCGGAATGACCCAATGCATTTTGAAGCTTAAAAACGACTTGAATTCCAGAAAATTTTAAAAATATATTAGAAATGCTAAAAAAATTTTAATAGAAAAAGAAAACAAAAAAATTAAATTATTTTAAATAATGTATTGAAGAATGTTAATGCAAATATTTATTTCAAACCAAAAATTTTAATTCACGTCTTCATTCGAACTTTCAACCTCCTGAAATATTGTCCTTTGAAAACAATTTACACATATGGTAGTACAATGTGTTTGGCAATATATTTACTACAATTTTGAAAATTGTTTTGGTTTTGCTGTCCTTTTCCATCTTGCACAGTTGGTACTCTTATCCTGATAGCGCAGAAGAGAGAGAAATTACTTTTTCGGGGACCGTTAGGGTAGTTTCTGGAGACCAATGATTACTCCCCCTCTTTCTTCAGATCACCTTGCCAGTCGGCATACTCTCAGTCAAAGGAAATATAACAAACCTTCCCCTTCCATTCCCATTCACCTCCGAATTCCTTTGTTGCCAACGCTACGGCAAAGTTTTAGCCTGGAACATGTGGCACTATAAAATTTTATGATGGGTTATGACCGCACTGGGAAGCAGTTGGGAAAAGCAAGGCAGAGACAGAAAATAAAGAGGGTAAAAGACCCATTGCTACCCGTTTTCTTGCTATCATCCCACTTGGATTGCTGCAAGGGTTCAATGCACCTCCGGCTGGCCCGCCCTCATGCACAGACTACATACTTATAAAAACCACTCCAATATAAGGTGATTTAGTGAGTTTGTATAAGATGATTTAGCAAGTTTGCTACTTGTGGAGATTATAACTAATCGTCTGTAAAAATTTTATGGTAAAAATTACTTATTTACTCTTCAAAACTGAAAAAATGGTTCACATATGAGAAGTGTTACAAATAATAAATATATAACCATAGCAATTAATCAGTAGCATTACAAAATATAACAGAGCATGAAAACATTTTCGTAAATTTTTCTGTCGAGTAAAGCGCAAAATAAATCAAGGGTGCAACATTTTACGCCGCCTATCAGTTATTTGCTCTTATTCATCATGAAATTTTTATTGCCGTGCCCGTGGACACATGTGACATGTTTAAAACATTGTAAAAGTCAGCTACTAGGTGACTGAAGTTAGTTGCGTTTTAAAATAAAAAGATATGGACGTTTAAAGTTGATCTGGGTCAATTCAACCCAGATGTGAGTACTCGAGGGTTACTTAGATAAAATAGTGGTATTTTATCTAATTAGTTTCTTCATATTTTGTTCTTGTATGATAAATTTAAAGCCTTAAGTCATTCATTACTTTTATTTTAGGAGTTTATATTGTTGAGGAAAAAACACCCAGTTTATTCTAGTCTTTGATTTATAAAATTTCTCTCCTAAAAGAATTTGACAATTTAAAAAAGTTCTTTTATTCCTTACAATGTTAAAATCATGTATATAGTTTGTTTTTAAGGATGAATTATATAACTTCAATGGCATTGTTTCATTTTACTTATAGTTTAAACTAATGGTATATAAGTCATAGCTTGAGATCATTTTTATAATAAATATATTTTTTCACTATGTTAAATTTTGTTTTCAGAGGCTAATGTAACATCCTTTTGTGATTTTATTGGTTGTATATATAATTTATTTCCATTATTTTATAATAACTGATCAGTGCAAAACGTATTTTATTAACTAACTTGAAGATTACTTTCATCTCATTTTCTTTGTTTGAAAGAATGACCTTAATTATTTTTAACATTTAATTTGATATGCAGTGTTCTTGCATTTAATCAATTTGTATTATTAAAAAATAACATATGGAAGAATCAATTCAAGAGTTGTGTATTCTATATCCATTTTAATATTTTATAAAATACAAGGAGTAAAACCTGTGGGGTAAGCCACTTACCTCTTCTAATTGGATTTTTCAGGAACCTTGGATTTTTATGCCTTGTTATTCTTTGAAGTTTACCAGTGTTTTCTATTGTTATTGGCCTAAATAGCATGTTGAAATTATGCTGGTTCTTAGTTAGCTGCTCTCTTTATAGAATGAAAGAGATAAGAATTGGCAAAACCCCTAGTGTTTCTTATGAATAATATCTACCAATTTTTTGTCAGTCTTTGTAATGAAGCGACTTCTTGTTTGTAAGCACCATATTTACTCGTGTAACCTGTGGCCTCATGAACCACGTACACTCTTATTTTTGGACCAGTCCGGAGGAAAATATAAATTCATGCTGGAATAAGTTGATATTTGAGATTTTTAAAAAATTCATTCATTCTGCCCAAGTTAAGCATCTTCTCTCTCCTATCTGAAATTTATTGGGTGATGCTAGCAGAAATCTCCTCTTCGGTAGCCGGCCCTCTTATTTTAAAGGAGAATCAAGAGCTCATGATGAATTCAGCAAACACAGATACCAACTTATTCTGGCTAAAGTATAGGTAGAAATTGATAGTAAACTTTTAATTACAACCGCTTATTACCAATTTTTATATTAACTTCGAAAGTAGTATATATATTTTTATATTTATATATGTTTTCAACCCCTTCGATAACAGAAAAAATCTTGGAAACTCAGGAACCATTTTTCTTCAGATTTGTAGACGAACTCCTTATCCATTGGGCTAATAATGTTGTAGGCATTTGTGCTGATTCTTATTAATTTAAATTACTTGTGTGAAAATGAATCTTTAATAGAGATTCAGCTTTTATGTTACTTTGTTTCCTAAACAGGTTTTAGATCAATTATGCTGGATACTTTTGTGAATTTAAAACTTAAATATCATTTAATTACTAATCTAATAATAAGTAATTCAAATTCACAACAGCACTCAACAATGGAATTATAATTTATTGATTTTAAATTAGTTTTCCATTGTTGAGCATTTGCGTTTACTCTCGTATTCCTGCTACAAGTTTCCATTCTGTCGGAGAGAAAAGTTTTGTGCTAAGATAAATAAAAGTTGGTTTTTAAAAATACATTTTTTATACTTTCAACTTGTTTTGATTAACAATAATAAATTTAAAACATTTAAAAGGTGCCAATAACGACATTTTTAAGGAGATATTTGACGGAAACCGAAAAAACATTATTTATAAATAATTCCTAAACAATAACTGCTATGGAAAATTGTTTCAAATGAAAGTTGTAGGAAATTACCTTCTCTATAACCTTTGTATAGAATTGTATATACAATAATGATTTTTAACGGAGAAATATCGCAAAAACCGAATCGGGTTTCGAATAAACCTCGACTTCCGGTTAACCGGTATTGTCCAAAAACTAATCAGTTCTTTGTGCTCATGCTAAAGTGTTATATATGAAATTTGGTGTTAATATGACAAGTACTTTTTGAGTTAGAGCGCCCACAATCACATACATCCACACCGACATCATTCCGAAAAGTCTAAACATTCTAGGGACCTCAAGAGGTGTATTTCCGTTGAAATCTCGAAGTCGATTTTTTTCATGGACACAATACTTTCCCATTACTACGTATGGAGAAAGTAATAACGTTATCTCAATCGTAAACTTGTCCATTGTGATTTTGAAGAGACAAACCCTAAACGTTTGCTTGGTCATATTCCCCGTAGAATTCTTCATCTTCTGTGTCTGTAAATGTAGACGTGTTGTTGCAGTAAATTTACTATTGAGACGCAATTTATATAGCTTGTTCAGAAATCATCTATTTTTTACTGATATTTTCGGGGAAATGTGTTGGGGGTACACGAGTAAATATGGTATTTATGACATCCACACCGACATCATTCCGAAAAGTCTAAACATTCTAGGGACCTCAAGAGGTGTATTTCCGTTGAAATCTCGAAGTCGATTTTTTTCATGGACACAATACTTTCCCATTACTACGTATGGAGAAAGTAATAACGTTATCTCAATCGTAAACTTGTCCATTGTGATTTTGAAGAGACAAACCCTAAACGTTTGCTTGGTCATATTCCCCGTAGAATTCTTCATCTTCTGTGTCTGTAAATGTAGACGTGTTGTTGCAGTAAATTTACTATTGAGACGCAATTTATATAGCTTGTTCAGAAATCATCTATTTTTTACTGATATTTTCGGGGAAATGTGTTGGGGGTACACGAGTAAATATGGTATTTATGACCATGGTTCAAAAAGGAAATTAGTATTATTTCTTGTTATTCGGAAGTATTTACTTTATTTAAACAAATCAAGTAATTGAATAATTTTTCTTCCATTGAAGTACAATTACTGAATTCTACCATTTTTACTTTAATATATATTTAGTTTTTAGTTTGAATTCTTTTCAGTATTATTCCATTTATTTGGAATCTAGGCATAAAGGTTTAACGTCATAAACCATTATGTGTATCAGCTGGAGTAATCAAAGCTTATATCACAAATGTTTTACTTATTAGGTGCTTATTATATCTTTGGACAGTGAATTACAAAGAAGTGAGACCACATTCTATTGCATACAACTTGAAGGATCAAACTAAATATTGGAAGCAATATGACTAAAGCTCTATAAATTTATTTGAAGAAGGTTTTGCTTCATTAGCTACTCAAATGATTCTTGCTCCTTTCTTGGAAATACTGTATGAAACGTAACATAGATTTCTTGTCAAAAATTTGTTTATTAAAGAGGGAAGATAATCATCCTAATAGTGTAACAATGTCTAAGTGAATGGAGATGAACTTGAAAATTACTCTTTTTCTGAGATTCTCAGAAAAAGTGAGAAACTAAGGCTTTTTTTTCTTAATTTTTGTAATGATTATGCCAAGGGTTGGCAGCCTTTTCTGTATGACGGGCCGAATTCGTAGCTATGAATGCTTTGTAGGACCATATTGGAAGTGATGAGAGCTTTGGAAGCCGGATGAGTGTTTACATCATGAGTTACCTAGGGATTCTGCGGTCTCGTATTAGTGAAAATAATTTACTTGCATTAAAACTCCGCCTGAATACAATAATATTAATGAAAAACATGAAACTGAAAGGTCAGTTTTACAGATAACTTTTTAAGCATAGCTTCGTGGCTGGATTATACTGTGAAAGTTTCATAAATTTTAATTTTGAACCACTGCTTTTCTGCTGTCAAAGATGAAAATGGTATCTATGAACTGAGGAACAAAAATGAATTTTTTGATGAATGGAGGAAAGACAAGGATTTGTAGGTCTAGCTGAAGTTTTGTTGACGAACATCATAAATGATAGGTTTGGCCACTATACTGCACCTTTTTTATTTCTCTGCCCTCTTTTACTTTCTTCATATGTAGTATAGGAAATAGTATTTGTGAAAAAATCAATTTTAAGATTTCAACGGAAAGTTTTGAGGTCTCCTGAATGCATTTTTCACTTTTCTTGATGATGTGTTAGAATATTGTAGGCACTCTAACTCAAAAAAATAATAATAAGTCAGCACAAAACCGTAAATTCAAATTTTTTGTTAGTAAATAAAGATCTGAAACGGTTTTGGCTGAAACTATTCAACCAGAAGTGGTTTATTCTTGTCGGTGTTCTGTTTTACCAAACATCTCCTTCAGAACTCAATTTATGAAAATATTTATCATCATCAAAGTTGTAGAAAATATAATTTTCTGTAAGTTTTGTTTAAAAAAATTTTCATAAAACTGATAGTTTAAGAGATATTTTGAGTTTTCATCTAAATTTGTTAATTACATTGCTAAGTAGGCCATTGTTTCCATCAGTATGAAAAAAATTTCCAATTGTTGATAGTGATGCATACGCTGCCAAGGGTAATTTTAATTGCGCATCAACATTTTTTATCTATAGCAACAGCTAACAATTTTGTTTATTATTTTTTCAATGTAAATATTATTGAAAGTTTTAAAAAATTATTCACAAGTGTAATTGCCAATAATTATTTACAGATCACTTTTTATTCTATGTAGTAAGAATCTGTAAGTATCTTTGTTGCTGAAAGGTTTTCTTACCCTTTGGAAATTAATTTTTGATTCGTCTAGTGCAGAAGTGCTCAATCGGGGTGATGCAAATATTTGATTTACAGCGTATCATATTCTGACTTATAAACAAATAAAAACAGGAGAATAAACGCATGCTTATTTAAGTGCCAGAATTTTATCTTTATGTGGTAGGGAAAGCTCAATATATCTTTAACGCTGAGTGGCTAAATATTTAGCCACTGCTTTTTTTGTACCGAGTGTTTAATTTGTTTATTTTTCAGCTAAATTGGCGTAGATTTTTATAAAGAATATTGACAGTGCTTCATAATGTTCACAGAAACATATTTTGAAAATAATTTTTACAGTTGAAAAATAATGCTAAATATTTAGCCACAATTAGACTATTTAAAAGTGCCCTCAGATCGTGTGAGCGTTAAAGGTGACTTGAAGGTAATTGAACTGTGAACAGGATGTAAAGGTTGAGAACCACTGGTCTAGTGGATGGCTAATCTTTTGTTGAGTTGCTTTTTTAAAATTGTTCATTCCTGAGGTTTTACTCAAAACTTTATACATATGTATAGGAAGTTTGACTCACTTATATCAAATAATGATTAAATATAAAATTTATTTTACAGAGTTTGTAACGAGTATATTCCTCAAAACATCCAGTTCATTAACTTTCCATCAATTTTCATGCAACCCAAGAAATTTAATTTCAGTCCCCGTAATGAAAATCCTGTTATCTTTTTTCTGCTCTCAAGTTCATTCTTAACCATGACTAATTTTTCATAGAAATAATATTTTGAATATGCAACATATTTGTCTGTGAAAATGCATTACCTATTGTTGCTTTATTAAAACGTCAACAGATGTTTGACTTGAAAAGCTATATGTCCAGTATTAATACTACTTTCAAACTAGCACATTTATGAGTAAAAAATTATATTTGTGGGAACTGGACTGAAAGAGTTGACATGCCCATTATGAGTGCTTTTTATCTTCAAAGCTAATTTTTTTAGCCTCATAAAAATAATTTGTTTAGGATGAATTAAAAAATCACAAACCCATGTCATCGTAAAGAGAATGGGCTTAATGTAGAGAATAAGTATGCTGTGCCTCAATTTGTGGTCAAGTGACTTAGAGAAATTTTTAAATGAAGTTTTTATAACAAGGTTTACGTGATGTCATTTCTGAAAGTGCTTTTTAGGCGCGTTTCTCTTACAGCGTGAGCGCCTATTATCGTCGGTCCGTCCGTCCGTCTGCCTGCATGTTCGTTCTCGGCTTCTACTGAATGGATTTTCATGAAAATTGATATTAAGGACTTTCAATCAAATATAATAAGAAAATCGCAAAAATTAATCACGTACGCCAATCAGTGGTACCACTTTACTGGACAAAAAATTAAATTTTTGTCATATCTCGTAAAGTATTGCTCATATCAAAATATTTTTCAAATAAAAGTTGTAGAACTTGTAAAGAAGAGTATTTTCTTTCCTATACATATTTATCGTAGGAGTAGCCGTTATCTAGAAAATCGAACAAGAAAGTCTTATATCGAGTTGAACTTGGAAAATTTCTTGCATGGTTACTTCTTCCTTGTTTCTAACATAAACAATCTCTCAAAATGTTTAATTACCTTACGTGTGCATGCAGTATTTTTAAATAGGAAGAAAATGGATTATTTATGATGAAGAAAAGAACTTTAAAATGCAATTTCCCTTACGTACAGGTATATAATTTCTTTCTAATACTCCATTGCACGAAACGCGCCCATTTGTGATACGTTGTACACTTTCCTAACTTGTTTTTAAACCATTATAAGTATTCTACAAAAGTTTGGTTTTAGCAATAACCTTGGGATTAAATATCTTTAAGATATATCATAAATCTTTATATACAGGTACTAAATATCTTTAAGACATTATAAATCTTTAAATTACAAGTACTTTACATTTCACTGCAAATACAGTGGATGATTAAGTTAATTATTTTTCAGTTCAAGAAAAGTTTATCATTACAGCTTAGGAAATGCAATTTTCCTATAAATAAATAATCACTTTCAACACATACGACATAAAAAGAATCTTCTTCAGCAACACTTGCACTCATGAAAAACAGAGACAAAGAGGTTGCTTCTGGCCTTTGAAATTGAATAACAATCTGGGAATACAAGAATTGTGATGATTACAATGAGTTATCTGCATTCAAAACAGGAAAATGGAATTGATCAAATAATTTGTGTATATAAACATTTACATGTCTGTGTGTGTGCACACACACACAAATGCATACAAACATGATGATGCATCATAAAGTAAATATACTTAATTATCCTGAGAATTGATTGTGGTAGTAGTGCTATTAACTCTAACTGAGGAACTCTGCCTAGTTTTAGTTTGCCTTTGGCTCTCTGGAGTGGATGTTTTACGGACGGATCTTTGGGGAGAGGAACGCTGGTGGTGCCTATTAACTGGACTTTTGCCTTGCACACTTTCTCCGATCGAGCTAGTGCTACCTGGAGAGGGGGAAGATGGGCAGACACGTGAAGATTGCTTTCTTTTTGCACCGGTAACACTATTCCCTTTGGCAGCAGAAAAATTGTCATTGCTGCCAGGGCCTCCCTGTCTTCTTCCTCCTGATGGAGGAGTCATTTTATTTTTGAGCTCAGTCACAAAATCGAAAGGATCACCACTAGCTTTTGTTGGATTGGGAGATTGCCTCTCCTTCAAGTCATCACCAACAATAATTTCACAACTTGTCACATTCTCCTGATTGCCATTGGTTTTATCAGCAGGCTCACTTTCATTTTCCATCTTGGTTTGAAAAGTCATTGGTTTGTGGTTGTTGAATGAAAATGCATCAGTTTCACTGCATGTATTCTCAGATTGTGCCTCAACAGGCATACTCAGTAACTGAGGAAGTAATAATTCTGGAAGAAAAATTGAAACTAATTTAATACAAAATAACATTCAAAATATGGAAAATAGCTATTAATATTTTAACACACTTTTTCTGATCGAGAGCACTAAAAAGTAATTAAAGTTAAGTAACCAATTAAACCTTATCTATTGAATTCCACAGTTTTAGTAAATTGCAGAAAATAATAAACATCTTTATTGGTCCAAGAGACATCACATACAAAATGGAGTGTAGGTCAGGTCAGTTGTATACAAACAGAAAAGAGTCAAATTAAAAATTATTTCACAAAGTAGAAACATTTTTCAGAGAGAAAATTATACATTTTAAAGAATGGTATGTTGTTGGCAGGTGTCATTGTTCACATGGAATTTGTCCTTGTATGCTGTATTTTTAATTGTGATAAAGCTTTCATATCTGGAGTAATCCAATTTGTCCTATTTTTTGGTTTAGAAAGAACAATGGGGAAGACTCAAAGAAATAGAGAAACCTGGAATAAATGAGATTAAAGCTATTATTTAGAGAGACTGTCTAGTTGTCTCTACTCAGAATATTGAAATACTGATATTTGTATTAGTAAAGATTCTAGTGGAATAAGAAGTGATTTGATTATCAAGGGAGCTTCTAGATTGAAACTTAGCCAGAATTGCACAGTGACCTGAAAGATAAGGATCAAAAACCTGAGTTTCAACATTTAGTTTATAGTATATAGTTTGTATATATGTTATCCAGTAAGGTCTTACAATTAGTAGAAGCAGTAATCCTAGTTGGGGTATTAATATCTATTATCTAAAGCAAAAACGAGAATTAAAAACAATCTAGTCATTCATTTTATCGTGCTTTTTTTTGTAAAAAAGAGGTGCCGGTACTCACACCCTCTCCCCCTTCTCTACTAAATTTGTGATGAACTTTTAACAACAAAGTTGATAGTAAAAATCAAAATATTTAACATTTATAGCTGTTTATTACTTTAAGTTTTAAACAGTTAAAAAAATGATAATGTACTGAAATTAGTAGTGGGTCAGAATTACTCTAAAAAAAAGGTGCCGGTATGCCATACCGGCGTGCACTGTCACAAGAAAAGCACTGATTTTATCAATATAAAGGAGTAAGCGGTGGATGAAATACACACCATTTGAAATCTTTCCAGATTTCAATTGAGTCTTAAGTAAATCAACCTCTTTCTGTAGGCTTGACATCCTTGCTTCCGAGATGGATAAATCATGAACTAATTTTTGGAGATGCTTCTTCAACAGTATTTGCATATTAAGGACCAACTGAGCTTCAGAGAATTGTTCTTGACCTACCCTAAAAAACAAAAATTACAAATTTTAGGAGCAAACACTAGATAAATTATATAAACTGCAAGCAGTGATGCATGCCAAATGTGAGTACATTTTATGAATCTCATCATAAGATTATGTAAGAAATTTGCAAGATGTTTCCTACAGAACTAAATGTAGCAATGCACTGTTAATCTTTTGACATATCAATTTTTTTAATTGCATGCATTTTGATTGTATAACCTTTGTACCTAATTATTCTACATTATCTAAGAAACCACGGTGAAATAAATTTTAACAAACAATTTGTAACCATTGAACCTTTAAAATAAAATGAGGGCCTTTTTCCCGTAGTAACTGAAACCGAAGTTATGATTTACTGTGAATGTACTGCTCTGCTAAAGAACTTTCTGAAAGGAAAGACCATAAATACTCACTTTAGAGATGATATAATGTTTTGGAAGGATTCTGAAGAGCAGGCTGTGTTTGAAACGAGTTTGTATCCAGAAATAGACGTATCTCCAAGGTTCTCAATATTCAACGGAATTGCTTCAAATTCACTGAAAAGGGTAATTATTTGACAAACATTATTCTTGTATCTGCGTAGAAACATTAACAATTTTCAAAAAGTCTGGGACATGATATCATTAAAAATGCATAGGTTACCTGTATTTCTGAGTGTAAAAGGCATGGTTAAATCGATGCGTTGATTCGTTAGAAGATTTAGAAGATGACAGAATGCACATGACGAAAACATTCCGGGTTTCAATCGGCAATAATATTTCGGACAATTGTTGATGTATTACTTTATCAATTAAATGCGGAGATAGAGAGGTATTTCGCCTAAATCTAAACCACCCAACTACCTCCTGAAATAAAATGATTTTATAAAATCATAAATACCTACAATCTGTGAAAAATCACTAAAAATTATTGACATTTCCATAATAGCTTCTTTCATATAATAACGTCTTTATTTATCATCGAGGGCATTATGATGACTCACTTCAGCTTTCTCCTTAACGACTTCTTTCAATTTCTTGGTGTTAACTTTTCCAATGTGATTATAAAATGAAAACTTACTTGGCAGTGGCATTATGGAATGTATATCTGAAAATATATACGAATCGATTATTAAAACGGTAGAGAATATGCCCAAATACGTCATCACAAATTAAAATCAAAACCCACTGATTAACGTAGCTGTTTCCTTGCCATTTATCTGGAAGTCACTAATGGTATTTGTTTCTTTATTCACAATCTCTCCCAAAAGAAATCCTTCCTAAAATTCAAAGAGTTTACGAATGATACATTTGAAGAACAATTAAATTTTCCATATACATTCAAATACACAACAACGAACAGTACATAAATGTATTTATAATCGAATAATCGTTCCGACAACCCGGATAACGTTATGACTGGTATGAAAGGCGTTGAGGAAACTAATGTACGAAATGCTGGCATTCTTATAAATCAAATTACATTTACTACTAATTACAAAGTTTATTAATTACAGGTCGGATTCTATTACTCGTATGATTATGCCAGTGAACAAACTTTGAAAACAGAGCAAAATAATTTCTAAAGAGCATTCGTCGATGAAGAAATTTATTTTGATCGGATCATGAATAATTAAATTTATACCTGATTCGTGGTACTGTTGACATTTTCATAAAGTAAGAATGATAACACAGGACCAGAAGTACTGACACACACGTTCACCGCCATTTCTAATAACTATAAGAATAACGAAACTGCATCAGCTGAGCAGCATTGCTTTTGTTCGTGGAAATTTAATCTTGAACTTCAGGTAATTTTCCCATTTTTTGTTCATTATCGGTGCATTTGCGATAAAACTGGTTCATTAGAAATATGAAAATGAAATTTAAAACACAAATTCTGAATAAGATTAATCCAAAAAGTTGTCCTCGCATTACTTACAGTGGTATTATAATGCTGTGACATGAAACGATGAGTATAACGGGATCACATTCAAAATTTTTGCTCTATTTAGCTAATTGTACATAAAAGAAGGGTTACCAGGCGTTCTCTTTTAACCGGACAGGTCCTTTTATAAAAAAATATCCCGTATCTTTTTGTATTTAGCTAAAATGCCCCCTTTTTCAATTTATAAGGTGAATAAAATTTTTATGAATAAAAATTTGGATATTGCTGCTACCGATTAAATTTACATTGTTACTAGTAATTTTTGACGTCGCTAGCACATATAATTCAGGTAAAGGCTTTTTTTATATCTTTTATTGCGTTGAGTTTCATTTTTTCTTCGCTTCAAGACATTCCGGGTAGTATGTATTTTGCCTTTGGTATCAAAAGTATATTTTCTTGCCGATAAAGAACCGTACGTAGTGTGATATTGTGTTTACGTACAGTGTTAATTGGAATGAATCAAACATAATTAGGTAAAGACAGTCGTAAAAAAATTCAAGGAAGCGATATCCGTGTAGGTATGTTCGGTGACTTTTGGGCAGAAATTGACGTTAAGCAGTTTTTAAAAAAATAGTCATACCGTTGCTAAAGTTTTTCGCGAGCTTAAAGGACCTACTTAAAATTATATCTGGCGTTTATATGCGGCAATTCTGTTTACTCATTGAAACGATTTACCTGTGCCACATCTTTTTTAAATCCTCTTCTTTAATTTGTATTTCGTATCAGGCCACCTTAGTTTTTGTTCAGTTGGGAAGGAGAAATTTAATACAGAAAGTTAATAACCTTCAATGCCCAAACGAAAGCGTAAGTTCAATGACGAACTGCAAACTAAATATCCAACGTTCAAAGCTTCAGTGCCAAATAATCGTGAAGTTCACGTTTCATTGTGCAGTGTTACTTTTTCCGTTGTTAATAAGAGGAGATCTGACATAGATCAATGTTTAAACACCAAAAAACATAAGCCATTCGATGTGCATCAAGTAGCAGAAAAGTAACTGAATTTCTTGTTCAAAAATATCCTCAGACCCAGGAGCAAATCTCAGCAGCAGAAGAAACACTCTCTTTCCATACAGGTAAGCACCACTTCAATTGTATATCCTATGACTGTTCTACAAAGGAAAATACTAGAGGATTCAGACATAGCCAAGAAGCTGCACTCGAACAACAACTGAATCAAGTGTTAATAATGTGTTGGTGACTCATTCGATAACTAACTCCACAAATGATGCCAAAAATGAACCCTATTGGCATGATAACAGATTGGAGTAATCATGGTAAATGAAAAATATTTCTGTTAATGATACAGTATTTCCATGCAGATCAGAGCCTTATGGAAAGAGCTCAAACGTGAGACATTTCATAGTTAGTATTTCCGGTTATTTTATAAGCGTGATTTAAAAGCCCAATGCATTGCCTTTGCTGGTGATAATTGTAATACTAATTTTCGGGCGTTATTGAGCTGGAAACAAATGTGTATTCTTATTTAGAAAGTGATATTAATCCTTCACGAGTTGCAGTAGGTCGTCCAGCTCATGTTTGGAACAACTGTATTCAATATGGCAATGACAATTTGCCAATAGATATAGAATCTCTCATTTTCAAAATTCACAATCATTTTCTATTTATACTGTTCAAACTGAAGCTTTAAAAAATTCTTTGTAAATTTATAGATGTAGAGTGCAAACAGCTTCTCTGTCACATAACAATGAGATGGCTATCTTTATTCCCATGTTTGAATAGAATTTTAGAACTATGTCAGGGTTTGGGATCATATTTTTTGTCACAAATGGCATTAGTTAAGAATCTTTTCAAATGAAAGTTATATTTTGTTTTCACATGCTTTAATCCAGCGTTTTCCAACCTATGGTTCGTGAAGGTTTTGTTGGTGGTCCACGGAGGTTTCCAAAATGTAGTTTTTAGGCTGCACCTCATATTTAGTTGGAATTTGTTTTGGGAAAAGTTAAGCAAGTTTTACACTATTAGAGGTATTGAATATTGTTATTAATGACGTTTGTAAAACTATTTCATACTAGTGTAATGCCCGTTGAAATATCAACTGAAGAATTATAGATAGATAGATTATTATTATTTTCATTTACAATAATTAATATCACACTTTTACGTATGAAATATTTTGCCATATACAACATTTCTAATGAATATTCTGTTGTTGACGGGCTAACTTTAGTTAAACTTAAAATAGTTGCCTCTCTTTCCCTCCCTCTCTCTCCCTCCCTCCCCCTCCTCATTTCTCCTCCCCCTCCCCCTCTACTTCCTTCTCTCCCCTCTACCACTCTCTCTCTCCCCTCTCTCTCATATTAAAAGCATTCAAAGCACGTTTATACTCATAAGGATTGAATTAACAATATGATATAGAGGTCTAACAATAGAATTGGTAGGCAAGGCAACATCCCGTTAAAATGGCAAGATTTCCTCAAACTGTGTAGTAGTAGTAATTAGGTTTTCTAGGTGCGTCAACAGCTAAGGTTATTTTGCACCATCAAATTCTCTTAGAGAAAATCAACATACATCACAACATCCATGCCCGAAGCGGGATTCGAACCCGCGACCTTTGGGTTAGAAGGCAGGCGCTCTGCCTACCAGTCTAACCCGGCCGACCTTATGGGAAATGGAAATTATCTTCTGGAGTCGTACCCGGGTCTTTGATCTCAAGTTTAATATGTTAAAACGTATTTTTATTATATTGTAATGCTATCCTGAAAATCACATCAAATTCGGTTCATTAATTTGCGAGATATTGAGCTTCAAAGATGATGACAGAGAGATCTGGGATATTATAGTTATAATTTCAAAAATTCTGCTGTACAAATGTTGAAAATAATTATTGGAATAAAACAAAAAATAATCAGATGTGTAATATACTATTTGAAAATGGTCAAATAAACTATGTAACCAAGTATGTATCCCCTTCTCTTATACAGTAAGTAGGTTAGTGTAAGAAATGAGGTGGTCCGCAGGGCCTGGAAGGGTTGCTGAAGTGGTCTGCAGAATTCAAAAGGCTGGGAAACGCTGCTTTAATCTATCTTTTTATGAAAAACCAAATCTTTGGAAAAAGAATTCAATATTTTAAAGTATATATCTGTTCAGAAAACCTAAAAATATCCTTAAATGAAAGGATAAATGGGGCTTTTATTCCTTAAGAAAGTGAAATTTTTAATAAGGTTTCAATGGAAGGGGAAAATGCCGAAGTAGATGTTTGGAAAAATTTTTCTGCTTGTCTATGATCATTGTCTTAAATGCCTTCAAATGTGAACAAAATCTTTTAAAGAATTCAAATTCTTAAAATGGATGAGTTTAGAAACTATCCCCAGCTGGGCTGATATTGAAAATTCAATGTTTTTTTGCTGACAAAGGTATTGCCATTAATGATTTAAAACAGTTCGGCCAGTTATGCAATCTAAAAGTTTTCATGGCAGATTCAGTTAATTCTGAAGTTTTTAAGCCATTATATAGTGCGAAATGGGTGCAGTATTTTATAACTTGTGATACTGAAGAACAATATAGTGAGTTATTAAAAATATGCAAATCTACTTTTGCTATACCATCACATAATGCTAATTTTGAAAGTGTTTTCTTGAATGAATGCCCAATGGTGGACTAAGGCTGTGGTTTCCAAACTGTGGGGCACGCCCCCCTGGGGGAGTATGGTGGGCAGGTCAGGGGAATGCAGAAATACTTCAAGTTGTATTTACTGTCATTTTAACTGTCACAATCGTGATGCATACTTACAATATGCATTTGCCAAATTCTAGCTCTCAAGTGGCTAGGGCATATCATTTGTCATACATATATATGAAAGGGGGTGAAAGGACATTTTTCTTAGTTGAAGGAGGGTGCGACTTTGTAAATTTGGAAACCTCTGGCCTAAGGTAAGGGCAAACCAGGGAATTTTCTGGGGCCCCAAATTTTCCAATTGGGTGAAGAGGTTATTATGGGTTTTAACTGCCACCTAACAAAATATTTAATAACTGTATTTTGGTAAGGTTTGTGTTCATGGGTGTACCCCAGTGGCGAATCCTTCATACAATCAAGGGAAACATTGCTTGTCCAAGAATATTTGGCATAATCAAACATCTAATTTCAGTAGGGTTACTTCTTGAATACAATGTTAGAAATAATTACTATGCAAACAAAGAAAAAGAAACTGCATAGGATACGTAAGGGGTGCATGATATCTTGTAGGAAGTAAATAAAGTAAGCAAACCCATGCATAGTATAGATATGCAGTGGCATTGTTGAAAGTTAACCATGAATATATGACAGTATAAAAATCATGGTTTTCAAAACACAGTAGAAGTTGCTGAAAACATTGATGAAGCATTTGATGACACTACTGATATAAAATTTTCAGAGGAACATGTGAGAAAGGGGCCAAGACTATTCCAGGATGAAACATCAGATGAGTCCATAATTGACATGAAAGACAAATTTCACATTGAATTCTTTAATGTCATGGTGGATGAAACAATTGCTCAGCTTGATGATAGATTTAAACAAATAGCACAGTTTAAGGACAAGTATGAATTCATGTCTTTGGCTACAATGGGTGATGAAAACCTTGAAAAGGGATGAAAACATGTTTCTTTACACCTTAAAAGGAAGACAGATTCTACAGAGTTGCTGACTGATATCAAAAGTTTTTTGTGTTACATATGCAACCTCAAGAAAAAGGTACAGCTTTAGCAGCTCTTCAATGTATTCATAAGTCTAACATTCAAGATATTTACCCAAATTTATGTATAGTATGTACTTCAAATAATTCTTATTGTACCTGTAACTGTTGCTTCTGGTGAGAGGTCATTTTCAAAGCTGAAAATGATAAAAAATTATCTACACTCTTATATGTCACAAGAACAGTTGGATTAGCATTGATTTCAATTGAACATAAAATTGGCAGAGATTTAGATTATAGTGATCTGATCGAGGAATTTGCTTCATTTAAGGCTCAAAAAGTTACATTCCAATAAATATACCATTGAGTTCAATTAATCAATTTACTAGCTATAACCTATTATGATGTCTTCATGTAATGCTCCTTTTTGTCTTGATGAGAGCATTATGTTAGCAGGCAGCAATTTTACTTTTTGTGGTTTATGACTTGTGTAACGTTTGGAAAATAGTATTGATATAGTGTTACATGTAATATGTCTTCTTCACTTCACGGTTTAGGCTTATCAGCGTGTTCCGGCACCCATCTTCCTCTGTCTTTCTTTGGGGTTGTATGTTTTTACTATCTGTGGTATTATTTCTTCTGTCATCCTTTCCAGGTGGTCGCACCATCATCTTTTATAATCTTTAATCCTCTCCTTTAGATTATATATCTTTGATTCATTTCTAATATCATCATTCTTCTCCCAGTCCAATCTAGTGCATCCTTTAACGCTCCCCAGAAATTTCATCTCTGACGCTTGGATCTTATTCTTATCTTTCGTAGTTAGTATCCATGTTTTGGTCACATATGCTAGGGTTGGAACAGCTATTGTTTTATAAAATTTCAGCCATGTCTCCTTTCTGGTTTTATTTCCTAAAGTCTTATGTATTGTTCTGCAGATATGGAATTTTGACAATTTTTCTTCTATGTCTTTACCCTTGTCATAGGACACATCACTTCCCAAATACTTGAAATGGTTTACTTGCGCATGTAATATGTGAATTGTAATATTCTTCACACCAGTTATAATAAATATATTAATTACTCTGAATGTAATATGATACTTTCATTTCTGCTTCATAGACAGGATAAAGTGAAATTTAAATCTGAAATTTCTGGCTTGCTAAGTTGCTTACAGGTTGTCAGATTAAAACTTCTAGGGGGCCTCCAATGACTCTCTTGCCTGATTAAATGTTGAATCGATAAAGTGTATTATTACCACTGAATTTAACTTTTAAGATTAGATCTGTGAAGACTTCCATGAGGAATAGGAAAAATCCTTATTAAAAGAAATCAATATGCCACAAAAGAATGCATCATTTTAAAATATTTAATCATTATTATATAATTTTTACTTTGTTATACATTAAGGATGTATAAAATGTTGCTCCAGTATGGTTTTATGTTCTGCAGTGACTTTTGTTTTGACAATTGAAACTAATTTTTGGGATCCATATAGGGAACAGATTTGATATGTCACCCATGACCCCAGCACCACCTGATTCCGGAAAAATGAACTTGCAAAGTATGAGTACAGAGGGTGAATTGTCTACTGTGCATGTATTCCAACATTGAGAGGTCACATGACTTAAGGCATCAAGCTTCAGCGTGCTTCAACGGCGTGGTGGCATATTGAGGAGTTTGAGTGTTGTGGCGATTACTGTGAATACAGTGTTCAAAACTTACTATTTTAGTTTTTTTAATGAATTTTATAATTATAAATATGTATATATATATATATATATATATATATATATATATATATATATATATATATATATATAGGTAAGAAAAGAGCACTCATTTTCTTAGAAAAATTGCGACACGTTTCACTTTGCCTCAAGTCACGTGATTCCATATGTTGCGACAACTTTCTCCTCACTGCGCAGCCAGGAAGCATACTCTATATATATATTATTACTCTACTAGCATAAGTGCCCGTTGAATTTCAACGGGTTTAATGAATCTAAATTTTCGTCAATGCAACATGTAAAAATTGCAAGAATAAAATTGTGCACTGTTTTAACCATAGAATATTTCTATATTATAAGTCTGTTTTAATTAATTAACTAAAATCTCACAGAAATTCCTTGTGAATAAAATAGTAGCTTTCTTTCTACTAAAATAGCCATTGTTATTAGTTTTAAATTTGTTATAGCAGTAGGATTTCAATTTCGGTACTTTGCTGTTAACGGGATTACCTTAAAAAATAAACATGTATTGTTATGATTGTTTGAGAGGATATAATGTGAAAGGTTATATTGAGGTATTGTTGGATTTACGATATTTTATTTTTAAAGCAACATTAACAGAAACTGATTGGCTGGTCTCGACATTTACAAACGCAATCTTCGGACAACGGGGAGGGTTTCTTTGGTTCCAGGCGAGGTGAAGGGTGCGGTAGTGCCCAGAGATGACTACCCATTAAAACAAAGCGAGCCGAAGACTCGCCAATATCTTCTCCATTTTTTGTTTTGAGAGGGTATAACATTGAAAGGATATATTGACGAGCCTTCGGCTCACTTTTTTTAATGGGTAGTTGTCTCCGGGCGCTACCGCGCCCTTCGCCTTGCCCGGAACCAAAGAAACCCTGCCCGTTGTCAGGAGATTGGGTTTGTAAATGTCAAGACCGGCCAATCAGTTTCTTGTCCAGTGATTGGGTTTGTAAATGTTGAGACAGGCCAATCAGTTTCTGTTAATGTTGTATGTAAGTATGGCATGGGGATAATACGTAAGTACCAGGTCCTACGAAGGGTCCTGGAGGTATTCCTGTTAACAGGAAAGTACCTCAATTTCATTAAATAAGCAGAATTCCGGTAACAAAAAAATTTGTTCAATCGTCAATTGCCTCTGATAATACTTTAAATAGATTTTGGAATATAATGTACCTCAATATCATTTATCGTCTACTCAGCACTCTTGCCTTCTCATTTTCCGAAACAACCACTTTCAACAGTTTTAAATGGATTTCAAACTTAGAAGAGAACTTGATTCAATTCAGTTAAAGTAACCACATAACAAACTTCTTATTCCAAAGAAAATCCTTTTATAATATGCAATGTTAACCTAGAATTCATTCATTCTGAAAAGTGAATAAAAGTACCATTTACTTACATATATTTCTTTCAACTAAAATAGCCACTCTTAACTGATTTTAATGGATTAATGCATTAGCATTTCAATTTCATGAAATAAGCAGAATTCCGGTAACAAAAAAAGTTGTTCAATCTTCAATTGCCTCTGATAATACTTGAAATAGATTTTGGAATAAAATGTACCTTAATATCGTTTAGCGTCCGCTCACCACTCTGGACTTCTCAGTTTTCGAAACAACAACTTCCAATAGTTTTAAATTGATTTTTGCTTTGAAATATACTTGAGTCAATTCAGTACAACTTCCACTTTACATACTGTAAATTCCAAAGTAACTCCTTTTATAATAGGCAATGCTAGCCTAAAATTAATTCATTCTGTAAAGTGAATAAATAAAGTTCTTTCTTTAAACTATAATAGCCACTGTTATTAAATTTAAATGGATTATAAGCCTTAGAACTTACTCTATATTAAATAAGCACCAAAATTCCTTTTATAAAAACAAATCAGTTCATTAAAAGATCCACTGTTGTTTCTTCGAAAATTGCCTGTTAACAGTTTTAAATGCCCTTTTAATTTTAATTGAATTTTAATTTATATTCGTTCCCAAACTTCGGCCGTTGTTACGAAATTAATTCGAGGAATAACAATATAAATTTGTAAGCACGTATGGTTTACAAAGAATTTAATTTAAGAATGCTTTTTATTTCCAATTTTTCTAAAATGACACTGTTGATACTTAATTTTTTAAATATTTACGTTAATATACTTATTTTCCACAAAACACGCCAATCTCTCCCCTTCCTTCCTCTCTCTCGTATTGAAGCACCCAAGGCACGCTTATTCCCAGAAGGATGTATACAATAATAGTAATTTGAGGTGTAACAATGATAATGGTCGACATAGAAACATCACGTTAAAATGGCGAGATTTCCACAAAATATGCAAATTAAACGTTTAACATGGAATATTTCGAACTGTGGGCGAAAAAAGACGAACGGAATAAGAAACTTTATAACTTTTTCTTCAAAATGATTCAAATTAGAAGGTTGTCTGTTAATTTCTTCTAATTTTAATTTCCAAATGAATAAAAGCCTGCACGTCGAAAAATCGCGTTTTACATGTTAAGTAATGGGAAATGGAAATGCCTCTCTTGGAGACGAACCAAGGAATTTTTTCATGATTTTAATTTATCATTCTTTGAATAATTGTTAATCAAGTATCCCTACCAAATTTCGAGTTTCTATCATTATTATTTCTCGAGTTATTAGCGTTTGCAAAGCGTGACCAACCAACCAACAGACGACGGCTATTATTATATTAAATGATGCGTACGAGTAAATGATGCCCTTAGAAACTTATTGATGTTTACCCAAATAAATATTAGCAACAATAAAAGGAGAACGCTAAGATGGGTACTGTCCCATTATGACCCCGCAAATTATCACGTCGCTAGGGTCACGATTAACATTTGAGGGATCGACGTTTTATTTGTAGATCGAGTTAGGTTGGATTGGTTTCTACCAAGATATCTATAGTCTACAGAGGAATTATATCTTGCTTGACTATTGCGCCGCAAATGGAGAGGATATTGGCGAGCCTTCGGCTCGCTGTTTTTATTTTAGTTGTCTCTGGGCGCTACCGCGCCCTTCGCCTCGCTGAAACCAAACTATCCCTTCCCGTTGTCCGGTGATCGGGTTTGTAAATGTCGCGACAGACCGATCAGTCATGGTTTATCAAGCTTTAAATAAATTCGATGAAGCCATTGTTGATGGGTTTTATTTATTTTCGTTGCTTGTACGCATACTTCTATAGTTCATTTTTCTGGAATCAGGTGGTGCTGCGGTCGTGGGTGACTCGGGGTGACTTATATCAAATATAGCATAAGCCCCAAATAGTAATCATTAAAGCTCTATTTTCTTTAGCATGAAATATGGTATACTATGAATTATACACACGTGTTAAAAGAATCTAAAAAGTCGTTTTCCATATAAAAGTCACTTTTAAACGATAGTATTGTTTGTCCTCTTTTTTCCTTATCTTTTGAGCCATTTGTCCGCTCTCCATGACATCGACATCTGATATTCCTACAAAGTATTGAATGAATTTTTGATGAATTAACATTTTGTACTTATGAAACATAAGTTTAATAACACTGACCACGCTTGCATATGAAATTACAATGGAAATGAGGTAAAGACGACTTAACATAGTTTATTATAAATAAGCGCAACTAATACTTACGAAATACCAATCGCAAATGTTTAGTCATACTGCTAGAACTAAGTTTCATCTTCACTTCAGTAGGCGGCGCGGACGTGTTGTTGGTTCAATGGTAAATATATATACACGTCTGGCTAGCGGGTTAAAGCGGCAGGAGGTCTGTAAAAGATCGTGTCGAATCATTCAAAAGTCCGAGTAGAGGGATATATTTCGTGATGGTTAACTATGATCTAAAAGAGGTAAGTTTAATTTAAATTTACCGTTTCCTACCTATTTTGCATATTTGAATCCAGTTAATGAAATTTAGAATTGAATGAATTTGTGTTCTGTTGCTTACCGTAAACAATAAGTGAAAGATCTTTTTTTTTAACCGTTCATGGGTCAAGACTGCGAAGTTTTGCGTTTTTATCCTAAGACGAAACCGCTTTCTTAATTTTTTCGGACGAACACACGATTAGGGTTAAAAGTCGGTAGGTATTTCAAAGCTGTACGCCGCTTTATTTTTCGCTAAATGTTTTGACTGTAAAAAAATACTTTGCTCTAAGGAAAATATCCCTTGATGATGTTGGCGTTCGATTATTTTAGGCGAATGAGGGAAGCCGTAAAGTTTCATTCATAATTAGGATATCATTTAAAATATTTTTCAAATGAAATTCATGAAATTAATGAAAAATTCCTTGTAACTCATGGAAATCCTAATCTTTTGTTTAATGAAACACAATAAGAGGAATTATTATTTGTAATTAAAACTATTGCGTTATAGTCTGCTAGTTTGGGAGGAAGAATATTCTTATTTTAGGTTTTCCCGAAAGTTAAAAATGCATTGTAGTCTACTTAAATTTTCCGCTTGTGTATGCGATGATTAAATATTGACCTCTAATGTGGTGTTTTACCTTGGAACTCGGCTATTTCACCTGTATTCAGACAACTATTGAGCTTTATAACGCTATTGCCATCATCTTTACTGAATATAGGCAATACACAAAGTAAGACGAATATTTTGCTCAAGTCCAGTGTAGTAAGAGAATTTTTTTACTTTACTGTTATTATAAACGCAATACATTTTTAAACGTTTTCCAATTATGTTACTTGTTATAAGTTTATAAAATGAATTTTAATAAGTTAAAATAATTTTACATGTAATAGCAAAGAATTATAAAAATATTCGTTGTTTTTTCCTTTCGACCGAGAGTAATTTAATTCGCTTACTTAGTGGAGCAATAAATAATAAATATGCATTGGCTAGAGCTGAACGCCTCTTTGTTTCTTCCCCTTCGCCTAAACTTGTTGCTTATCTAAGGTCATTTCGATGGGTCACTTCATTATTAGTGGCACACTAAGGCAGTGCTCCCCAACCTTTTTTGCTCCACAGCACACCTTCATGCATGCTTTAAAACATCGCGGCACACCAAACCATCCATAATTAATTTCAAGAAAGAGCTACAAGAACTTCTTCATCTGGGTTCTTTAAACATGCCCTTTTAATATGAGCCGTTGACGAACAATTAAATTTGCATAAATACGTTGTTGAATTTGGAATGTCATAGCGATGGCATATTCAGATACTTAGCTTTTAGTCAAAATACATCTAAAGATAGAATACTAATTTTAAGTTGTATGATCGATGCTAAGGTCTATCAATCCCTCTCGTAGTTTCAGAATAAATTCCTTGGATGATAAAATGTATGCGAATTTTTTGTTCCAAACGCTTTTGTGAAAATTAAATATCCTCAGACTGTGCGGCACACTAGTGCCTTCCTCGCGGCACACTAATGTGCCGCGGCACACCGGTTGGAGAGCACTGCACTAAGGGACAAACGCGGCGGAGATGACCACCTCTTAAACCCGAAGGATTATTTTTATAAAAATTAAAGCAAGAAAAGTTGTATTATCTATTAGTAAAGTGTATAACCACCTTTAATGTACCGTTTGATGTAAATGCACTGTTGTTCAAGTATTTTTGATTATTTTTACAGTGAGTAATGAGTTTCCAAAAATATTCCTGAATATGATCCATTTCACTATGCATGATTTAGCCGAGAGTTCGACTTGAAACCTCACGTCTTATTCAAATCTTATTGCAAAATTTCTGCCGTCTTATCCATGGTAATATTTTGCCCGCGTTCTTGTTAACATTACATGTCGTGCAGTAGTATTCTAGTCTAGGGAGTCTTTAAAAAGTTTTTGATTTACAAGCGATTTTCTCACAAAACTGCAAGTTTTTTTTGCTATTTAGAATATATATTCATCAATATATTTGTCATTACCCCTTTCTTTTTTATCATAAGAGTTATTGTTCTGTTTATAAAATATTTTGAGATGAGGATTTAGCAGTCACAGAGTTTGAAATACAAATCCTATTAAAATAGTTAAAAGCTTTACTATACGGTTTTATAAAATAAAAGGCTCGACGGGCGAATTGGTCTTTATTTATTTGACAGTTATTTTTTACTTTAACGACGCAGAATGTTTAACAACTAACTATTAAGTAATATCCTTTATTCCTCGGCGGAATATTTGGACGACGTCTCAGTTCTCAGTTGGCACGAGCAAAATGGTATAGAAATAAGCGCGATTGAAAATTCCAGAGAATGAAGAACCACACGTTTATATGTTAAAGCTTTTCGACATTTTAATGTCTCTCATGCATAGATTGACATTAGTTTGATAAGGTTTTGAAAGCGGACGAACAGATCACTAAAAATATTTGCGCTATTCTGGAATCCATACACAGGACCGGATTATGGCATAGGCAATGTGCCTAGGGCCTACAAAAAGTAATGGTGTATCGGTTAATTATTTGTTATTTTTATAAATTCCTTAAATATCTACAATAAAAGTAACACGATTTTATGTAAATTTTATAATCGTGCAGACACGACGGTAACTATATAACTATACAAACATGTTTGTTTTTTGCGACGAAGCAATTTTAAATGCGTGGAATCACATATTGACTGCGGAATATGTTTTACGCTCTAGTTCAAAAGGAAGATAAAAGCTACATTCCACCTTGTTAAGATAGTTATTTTCGGCCGCTGCGCCAACGTGTCATCATTCTTGTTTGTACGATCTTTCGCAATCAGTTTACAGCGCCAATCATTAATTTCTTTGGAAACGTTCGAAACAATAGGGATTCTATCGCCTGATCGAGTAGATATCGGGTTTTAGGACCCCGACTGCTCCTTGACAGAAACCCCTCAAGTAATACACTACTTTAATTCCTTGCGACGTCTTTTCAATTTCCTAACCAAGCCGAGAATTGCATAAGATCTCAATCTAAGAATGGCCTTAGTTACATTTCCTATTCCATGTCGTCTGATCATATCAGAAGTGAAGTCAAATCCTTCCCAATAACACATGTACTTAAGACGAGCATAGAGACCAATGGCGTAGTTACGATTACCAGTGCGTGCGAAACACTAAAAATTATAAATCTTTTATTTCTTTTCGGATATAAATTTCTCTACGCTCGACGTTAGCGCTATCGATTTTTCAGAGTGCAAGGATTTTTTCCTTCGTTCATCAAAATATGAACCGATTTTCTTCGTTTCGACAGCTAAAACTGTGTACTATCTTATTCATACGATGTTTACATGTTAAATCGGCCGAAATTTTTCAGAAATAGGCATCCTTTTTCTAAATTTTATGGATTTTTCGTACTCTTTCCGGATATTGCCAAGGCGACCCTCATTCTTGCCTCCGATTCAATTAGCCTCAATTAAGACTTCAAATAGACGTAAGAATAGCGTTATTCGCTTCGAAATTTTGTTTAATCATCGCAATTGTTGTTGTAACAACGTTAATATTTATACATAGCAACATAAATAGTTACTGATAATTATTTAGGAAACTGCGCATGGAAAAAATTTTAACCGATTGACCAAAGCAATTGAATCTTCTTTTTTGAAAGTGAAATGATTATATTCTGCATTTTTAATGTTTATTAACGCAAATCGGCCCACGCATCTGGTTTACATTTACCAGAGCCAGTGTTCAATCATGGACAACTATTCTTTGGTTTTTCAAAGGTTTCTTTCTTACAAGGCATCTAAGTCAACATTTCAGAGAGCTACGGACAAGGAAAAGTAAGGAAGGGCGTAATTTCACAACAAATTTTGTTTAAAGTTCTTTTGGGTATATATTTATTGCAAAATGATTATCTATATTGAGTGAAACGTGGTTGGTGAGCGTAGCGAGCAGGGGGCGGAGCCCCCTAGTAGGTACATAATATTTTCTATTCGCCGAATTATCAATATAATTTGGAATAAAACTCCGGGTTTTCTTTTGACAGTTGTTATTTTTCTATTATTTATTTATTATTAAAGAATAATCGGTAATTCTCCTATTGGGATTCATGCAGTCGTAGCTATAAATGACACGTGGGTTGTAATGTTAAATGTAAAACTTACTAAATGGAGAATTAAGTAAATACCAATAATGATAAATGATATTATCATGTGAACCATGTGCAGTTGTATTATTTGTCTTAATTGTAACTTCGGCATTTGTTTGCGTGAAATTTTCTCATAATTCACGCGTCGATGCCCCGAAAAACTAGACCAAGGCAAAACAACCCCGTCAGAATAGCCCCGACAGTATAGCTCAATGAAATGTATGGCGACAAAATAGCCCCGACAAAATCATCTATAAATTATCTCTATTCGTGAACACCGCAAGTTACCATAGCGCTAAGTGGTAGAAATCTGACACTGAGGTAGCGCCGTCAGTGTAAGTTTCGACTCGTACGTATAAAGATAGTTACCCATGTGCTTAAATTACTTAGTCACTCAAACAAATAGAATCATAGAAAGGAAAAGAGTTATTGTTGAATGATGGTTTTAGATATCGGAAGGCGAGAATAAGCGCTTGTTGTGAGAACATGATGGAGGTGATTCGAGCCAATCTGTCGAAGACGTTTGAAAGTGTTCACCAATGATGCAACACTCATAACAGAGCACAGTCATGCACCTCATTCTAGCAAAGAACAAAACAGTGAAATCTGTTGCCCAGGTGCGTAGACGAGCAGCCCGCGGTATCGAAAAACCCAGACAAATAATTCAAAGCTGTACAAACGGAATATAACTGGAGACGTCAAGTCATCTGCCAACGTATACAGCATCGTGGAGGTCAATCAAACGAACACGGAAGCGCACACAACGGCTGTATCCGAATCCGACAACTGATGAAAATATTGCTATTCCTGGTGCTCTTCAAAACACTTCGAGAAACATGAATTTTGTTCTGTGAGATTCTGGTGAAGATGATTCCAATCGTATATTGATGTTCGGTGCTGAAGAAAATCTAGACATCCTGCATCGTCAAAAAAAAATTGGTTTGAAGTGACGGAGCTATTTTGACGGGTCACGCATGCGTCTACCGCACGTGAATGTGCAAAATCTTAAGTGGCATCGAACGCGACGCCGAAGATGTTGCATTTTATTTGTAAATCAAGCTTTTGGCGATGTTTTGAGCATATGAGTGTAACCGAAAGTGCGACTCGTCTTCTAACTGTAGGCAGGGTCGTCCCTAGGGTAGGGCTGCCCCGGGCCCCACACTCAATGGTGCACCGCAATTCGATATCACCGCAAGGAAAGTCTAAGTTAAATTTGGTGGGAAATGTTAACAGGATCCCGCACAAGCCGATTTGCCCAGGGCCCCGCACCTCTAGGGGCGATCCTGACTGTAGCTGTCCGAAGCATGTTTATCGATGACGATTAAAACTACAGCATATGCAAGCTGTCACGTTTGACAGAATACACAACTAAGAATGAGAACTTAAATGCCGTAAGTGGCCTTACTGGAGCCATCGTATGCATTCGAAGCATTCTAGTTACGTGTGTGCGCACGTTTTCATTTACACCGGTTAAACCTCTCATTTTGGATCTATCGATAATTCAGGTCTCACGTCACCTTAATTCCAGTCTCCGTATAATGATATAAGCATAAATTTTAATTTTAATCGAAATGTTCATTAAGGACCGTTACATTTTACGATAATTCATGATTGTTTATTCATAAATATATTTGTAATAAATTATGGGATTAAATTGGCGAAATCGTTTTTAAGAGATTTACATAATATAGATTTTCCGATTTCAGCATAACTTTTGTCTTTTCAGAATTATGATGATGATGACTAGATATCAGTCGAAACCGGTCTAACTATTTTAATAAAGTGGAACTTATACCAAGTAAGTTTTCTCAACTTATTTATGATGGAGTTCCACCAAGTAAAGGCTTCTTCCGTTGATTTTAAGTAATTGAATTTTGAATGTCAATTTTGAAAATCTTTAAAACATATTTCCTGTCGGTGGATAGATCAACATTCGTCATGTCGCAGATTAAAAATCTTTCAATTACTACGCAAGCAAAGCTATTTAGAGGAAGATTTTGTAGAGATTCAGCTTAAATTTATATTAACATAAGACCGCACTTAAAATTGTACCAGTTCTGCATATCAGCTGATGTGTATGCTTTTATGAAGGGATACATATTTCTCACTCTATGAACTTCGCTATAACTTAGGAATCCACGTGCATTTCCATCAAATTCATTTAGCAATCGAACATACTACAGTTCTCCAGAAATCCCCGAGTTTGAAATTCGTAGGGGATTTTAGGTTTAATCGAAAGAGCCTTTGGCGTTACGCGCTAAAGTGGAATAAATGATTTAAAGTGCACCATCTCTCTCACACGTACACGTATGCCACTTTGCTGCAGTTTAAAATGAGTTATGCGATGCTAAGATCATCATTCGGAAATGGCTATCTTTGGCGGTATTGATTCGATGGTGAGTTATTTAACGAATCGATCGATCGATCGGTCTGAAGGACGACCTCGCCTCCTCTTGGCCATTCGATAACTCTTTAAGGTGGCTAGGTCAAATTATAAACTAAGATCGAACGTGTGTTTCCGTTCTTTTCATTAATATTGTTACTCAATATAGAAGTTTTACTTGTTGTATAATGTTAATTATTCGTTGAGGTAGAAATGCAATCCAAACGAGTCAAAGGATCGTTTAAATATAAAACTCAGATTGCATAAGAAAATTCCGACGTAATTGATTGCTGTGCTACTCAGGGAGAATATACACGATGAAAATTATTTCCAATTCTTTATTATGTGGATACGGGGCAGTATTGCCCATTATAATATGAAATTAATCAAGTATAAAAGTATCTGTAACGATTTCTGTATAAACGCAGAGTTTGTTTAAACGAAGGAATTACGCTTTGTTGCAATTAAGAGGGTTTGAGCTGCAAAGAGAGAATGAACGTTCTTTAGAGGTCAAGTCAAAGATGACGCCAAAGAGGACTCCGCCGTTCATTTTCTGCATTAACTGTATCTTACGTTTCTGCTTATCCACTCTTAGAAAATTGATTATAATGACAGCATGCATATGTGACATTAATTGAGATGATTTATAATAATTCAGGAATACGTATCCACTGAAGTGAGGTTTATTTAAACAATAAACCCACATTTTCCTGTGCTTTACGATTGTATAATTTCTAAAGCAACAAGATATTCTGGAATTTAAAGCGGAATGCCTAACGTATCGATTACCGTATTTACAATTCTTGTGCTTGTGTAGGTGCTTTCCCTTCTAATGCACGACTCTTATATGTTTAGCATTTTCGTATATTCCTAAATATATTAGCGCTGACAAGTTCAAATTCTGAGCGGAGCATAGCCAGAAGCTATAGCTGTTCGGCCAAAAACTCGACCTCTGGTCACCTTTTAAACTATTTAGGAGTTATCAGTGTACTACAGGAAACACCTTTAAATATTTATTTGGTCGCGAAGAAAGCCCAAATAATTCTGTATTCGAAAAATCAGTCGATAAAAAACTGGTCGATAGAGCAATGTATCCTTTGACAAAATAAACATTAAATTGAAATTCAAAATTTATATCGATCCATTTTATCGACGAATAAATATTTTCATGTTAAAAGTTAGAGTATGTAATTCGAAGTTTTACATAAAAATTAAAATCGATGTTTTTATTTCTGCTAAATAACTGAAGGGTGAACATAGGAAGAGGCCGAACTTTGTTGTTCTTACATCCAGTTAGAAGAATTATATGACTAAGAAGGCATTCCCAAAACTCCAATTAAAACAAAAATGTTGTCACAGCTAATCGACCTTTCCTTGTGTAATTTCCCATATGTTTTTGTGTGACTCAATTCATCCGCACTTATCCTGGATGAAGTCATTCACACGTTGTTTTGAAGCGAGTACTTCCTCTTCGTTTAAAGGCGCGAGGAAGCTGTCACGGAACCCAGACGGAATACGTACATACATATATGGAGAGCGGCCAAATTCGAGCCCCACGTTCCTCGTTTGTGATGTGTGTGTGAAGCGTCGCTATTGTTAGCCATGCGTAGATTGTGCTTCCGAATGTGGCAACGCAAAAAAGTCGCACTGAAAAGAAGCAGGCTAATCGCATTAGCGTTTATTGCTTCCTCTCCTCTCTAAAATAGCCTCGAGTTATTTTTGCCCAAAAATATAGGTCGTCCCTCTCCTCCATTTTTTTATATTCTTGGTGCGTGTATTATTTTTCAAAGATTTTTTTATTTACTTACTACGTATCCAGTTTTATTCCACTGGAAGACATGAGTTCAAGTCTAGGCCCATCTCCATCCTACATCCTACTCGGAAATTAGTGGAAGCCATTTTAAATAGGTTAGCATCGAGATAAGTACGTGTTCGGTACTTAAATCTCTGTTCGCCTGAAGTAACAAAGTTTATTTTTCAAATATACCTATCATTCAATATTTAAAATCTGTTAAAAAGTATTCGTTAAAAAAGTAGAAAACGCGTTTTTTTATGTAAATGGCACGGAGAAGATGAATTGAGGAACCTCCTAATAACCATACAAATATTTTTTAAAAAGTAAAATACATACACACTGGTTTAGGGGAATTTACTCCACGCCAGTGACCAAACACACGCAATCTCACACACTCCTGGTTTAGGGGGAATTACTCCAACGCCAGGGACCCTTTTTCTTTGTTCACACACAAAAATACACACCAACAAAAAAAAACACACAAGAGTACTTCCTTTCTAAAAAATTGCCTAAATACGTATTTCGGAATCAACGGTTCCATCGTCAGTAGGTCGATCCTTTATAAAAAATATTTGTATGGTTATTAAGAGGTTCCTCCATTCATCTTCATTGATTAACCATAGGGCTCATAATTAAGATTTTTTCTTTGGCACGGAGAGTTTTGATCGAGGTGAATTCTGGGAAATTATTGCCAACTTTAAGCACCCAGGCAAAAACATCTCATTTTACGATTTCGTGTGTTGTTGGATTAATATTTTATGGCTACGGTATCGATAACTTTTAATGACGCTTGGTATTAATATACTTTAGATTAACTTGCAGGTAATTTCACCGATTTTATCGTAAATTTAGGTATAGACATATATTTAATATATTTTTCATATGTTCTGATCTTGTTTTACTGGGCAGTACTCGCTCGGGGTGTTGTGGACACCTCAGCCATATGTTTTATGGCAGGGTTCCTTTCCTATTGTCCATTATGATCCCTCCTTTTTCAGTAGCTGGAATGGCGCGTGTTTCTAGCCTTTTCCAGTAAAAATTCTTATTGTTAGTTTCTTGCTTTTATTTCTTGAGTTCAGACGTTTTTCTGTGACGGCGCACCGGTTCGCGTTGCGAATGTGTTTTTTCCTTCGTTCGGACATTATTCACGTTTTATTGTGATCTTATTATTAATATTTACGGCTCTTTTGTTTTACAACATTTTTGATCGCCCTTCAAATATAAAAAAATTTAATTTTTATGTTGCGATTTTCATTTGTGGTATATAAATTTATTTCTTTTGTCAAAAAAATATCCTTAAAAATATGTTATCGGTAAAATTGAATGGACACTTATTATAATGAGAAAGAAATAAAACAAAGCTGAATGACAATAGAATCAAAAACATCTTTGAGGGGGTTAAAAGCATCCAACGCAAGTGATGACGTTCGAAAAATTCACGCGAGTACCGCAGGGTTAAATTGTGTTTATATTCAAGTATCAAAGTTTATTTAATCCACTTTAAAAATCCTCCGTCAAACTTTATGCCAGTGGCGATCGCCCCCTACTTCTTTGGGTGTCCCCATTGCACTCTATTCGATGCTTTTTTAAACCCTTTTCACGCCAAATTCCTCGGTGTCCCCTTTCTGGAATCGTCCCTGCTTTATGCCTATTGATAATAATATCTGCGATTCCTGTGGAGGAATTTACCTGTTTGCAGTGGCGTAGCTAGGCATGCCCGTGGCCCCCGGGCTAAATTTTTTCCGGGCCCCACTATAAGTGAACTTTTTCCGTAGTTTTAGGGGAAAAATTCGCCGAAATTTAAAATGCGTTCTTCGTTTATTGGACCCGCTGAAATGTTTGTAAGTCGACCTGATTGACCCTCACAATAATGAAAATATTATGTAGATGAAATACGGAATGTTTCTTTTTCATGAGAAAGATGGTTCAATATTGTCTCGGCAAAGTTAAAGAAATTCTGGCTTGTGTCGACTAACTGGGACCACATTTAAAACTGACCGCGAAGCTGACCCCTCGACCGTCATTAACTCGGGTTAGAGGCCCATACCTCGAGGCCCATCCTCAAATCCGAGCTCAGGTGCCTTTACTCTCTCAGCAGGGGGTCACTGGCCGACCATGTCCTTTGCAGTAAAATTTAAACTATTTTATGTTGTTAACTTAGTGCGATTGTGACTCAAGCAACATATTCGGGTGAATGCGCTGATCAGGAGCGTCTTTTTACCGGAATTCTACGATAAATAATAACATTTACGCTCACATCTAATCTTGACGCCAAGGAATACCAACCTCTTAAGAGTTTTCGGACGGGATTGTAATGAAAGCAGACATTCGCGAGACGGTGCGGAGGCTTTTATCTAGTTAATCGCATTTTTCTATGATCATCAACCAACGAACAAAAAATTAAACCTAATTTTTGGCTTTTTTCTAATGAGATTTGAATTTCTACGATATGGAAATTTATTTTCATACTTTTTCCGGCGTAACTGTGAAAATACCGCGTCGAAATCTCATTTTTAAGATATTTGAAAATGCTAAAGAAAAGAGGCCTCGCATCGTTTCAGCTCTGCCCAAGTTATTCAAATGGAGAAATGATATGCTCCTGAAGTCAAACCCAGAACTACTATGTACACGGCGAGCAGTTTCAAATTGAAAGTGATTCCTGAAAGCTTGATCGAAAAAGGTTGTAAAGCGGTTTCCCTTTTCTCCCATCTAACACCATATAACAACCAAGCGTTACACCCTCCGCACCGTCTCGCGAATGTCTGCTTTCATTACAATCCCGTCCGAAAACTCTTAAGAGGTTGGTATTCCTTGGCGTCAAGATTAGATGTGAGCGTAAATATATTATTATTTATCGTAGAATTCCGGTAAAAAGACGCTCCTGATCAGCGCATTCACCCGAATATGTTGCTTGAGTCACAATCGCACTAAGTTAACAACATAAAATAGTTTAAATTTTACTGCAAAAGACATGGTCGGCTAGTGACCCCCTGCTGAGAGAGTAAAGACACCTGAGCTCGGATTTGAGGATGGGCCTCGAGGTATGGGCCTCTAACTCGAGTTAATGACGATCGAGGGGTCAGCTTCGCGGTCAGTTTAAAATGTGGTCCCAGTTAGTCGACATAAGCCGAAATTCTTAACATTTTGGTCTCAACATTCAATTTCTTGCGGGCTCCCCTTAAGCACTGGCTACCCGGCCGGTATCTACTTCATTGCCTGTTTGCTATACCAACCACTGCTATCATCGGCCTACCCAAATCTCGTTAAAATATAAAGGTTAGATAGCTTTGAATCTTATGTATTACTCTTACACTTAAATCGGAGAAGAAACTGTTGGCATTAGAAGAAAATTAAAATTAGAAAATTGAAATCCGGTTTTACCCGTTGTCAAAGGACTCTGATGGTTTAAGAGCTGGCGTTGGCCGACTGAGGTGAAAAACCTTCATCCGAGGGGAATTCACTCCCCTAATTATGATCACGAGAAGAAAGATATTGTGTTGCTTAGCTCTTTTGGTTATGTGACTCATTCGAGGTGGAGTGAAGTATGCAGAGTAATATGGTTGTAACTTTAACAGTAATTAAATTAATACACGAAATTTTGCCTGAAAAATAATTTGGGCTTCTTCGGAAGAGAAAGTGGTCAAATTATGAGAAATGTTCTATTTATCTAACAAGATTACGCTATTTCACTGTCCCTCACAATCAGGGCCGGCCCGAGATACGGGCGACCCGGGCGGCTGTTGTGAGCGCTATCCCGGTCATCTATCCATGCATTACTTGCAAGTGAATAAATATTGGACGCCAATTTATATCGAGAAACAGACTAGTGTCATGATGAAATTCCTTTTATATATTCATTATCAATAATTTTTACAGAGCGATGAGTAAATTAACCTCTATTCTCAAGAAACATTTATGGCGGGGGCGCCAAAATTCCACGGGCCGCCCCTGATCACAATGCACGATCTCTTGTTGCGTTCAGGAATTTCTGACTGTGTTTTGTGATTACGGGAATTTTTATCTTCTGCTGGGCTTTCTTTTACCAATATAATAAAAAATGACAGGGTTTAAAAGGATCGTTGTGCAAATTTGGTTTATACTTCATTATTTAAAAAAAAAATGTTTTATTTATTGGTCCTCTGATATTTACAAGACGGAAATAAGTCAAGCCAAGAATAAAATTAAAACACTAAAACCAATAATAACACCACAGTAATATGCATGCCATCAATTTAAAATACCGAATATTCCGGCGTATAAGTCGGCATTTGAAGTCGAAAAAATTTTTCCTAAAACTTAGAGTCTACTTATACGCCGAACATAAAAATGTGAACCTTAAATTACAAATGAATAACATCGATATTTAAGGAGACCGTTGATCATTCGGTGGAGGTGATCGCTATTTTGAATCAGCTCTTCCAGTATTTACAATTTTATCACATTTACCGTATTTACTCGTGTACCCTGCGCACATTTTTTCCCGAAACGCCGGGGAAAAAAGGGTGTGCGCGTCTTACACGAGGATTTCTGAACAGGTTATATAAATTGTATCGATAGTAAATTCTCTGCAATATGATTGCGTCTACGTTTATTTTCGTAAAAGACATCAAATTCTACGAAGTTTACGCGTATTTATGCGACCAAGCAAACGTTTAAGTTACGCCCGCGCTGCAGGCAAAAACTCGAAAAAGTAGACAGAAAGAATACCCCTACTAACTGATAACTATAGTTCAATGACTACTGAGGGTTTTCCGGCTAGAATAAACTAGCCTTATATTCATTTTTTGAGAAAAATGAACTATACAGTATTATTGAAGACGTAAACTCAAGTAACTGTACGAAATATGATCAAAATCGTTAGAGCCGTTTTCGAGAAAATCGGATTGTTGTTAAAAATGCGTAGAATAAACTACTATTAATTATTGATCAATGTCAACCATTTCTATGTATACTCTGTTCAGTATGATAAAATGCCTAAGTATGGGATTTCATTCATTTTCGTTCTACCGTCTAGGCTCCAGAGCCAGTAACAGACAGACAGACAGTGAGACGGTATTACGAAAACCACTTTTTCGGATTCAGCGACATCTAAAACGTGTATTTCCGTAAAAATCTCGAGGTCGAATTTTTTCGCGAAAACAATACTTTCTCGGTACTTCGTATGAGAAATTAAAAAGCAGGGGTTGACTTATACGCCGGAATATACGGTATTTTATAAGCAGCTTTATTAAAAGTATAGAAATCGTCAATGCCAGGTGGAAGGTTATTAAAAATATCCAAACTAATTTATTCAAATAATGCGTTGGATCGAGAAATTAAAAAGTTTTTAAATGTGTCAAATGTCCTGCTCTCATTAGAATTGGGTCAGCTACTAGAAAATTTACTAAGAATAAAAGACAGAAAACACCTCAATATTAATTGGATCTCAAGAAATTTTTCAGCAAGAATATTTCTTAGGTTGAACTTAAAATCGTTTTAGAATTAACATGAAACTAATTTATTCTGAAATACTGTTTATAAACCAGTAGTTGTTACTCTGTCCCTGCTACTCAAGGTACAGTTAGTTTTTTTAAATATGCGATTTATCTTGTCTCTATTGGGAACAAATATGAAAAACAATGTGTTATGAGATATTCTGTTAGTGAAATTTTCCGAAGTGTTGGGTAAAAATCCATGAGGTGTCATTGTTTTTTGTATGAAGGGAAGTTTGGTTGTCAACTGAAAAACTGGCAACTATTTTTAGTAAATGTGAGGTAGATAAATTTGCTTATACAAAATAGGGTAAAGGCTATAGTTGATTGGTACTACAGTTTTTTTTGGCACCCTTATTAATAAGTGCAGAAAATAACTGACACATTCACAAAAGTCAAGTAGATTTCTGTTTTAGACATTGCTACATGTCAAATCTTCAGTAAAGTTAATTACTTTCCAAGCTATATGTCAGTATGTCTTTGAAAAAAATTAAAATATTGCATCATGTTTGAGAGTTAAGCCGTATCGTTGTTATGCTTGTGATTTGTATAAGAGATCGCTTTTTGTAATCAATATTAATTTCGACATTAAATTGAAATTTTTAACTGTGAAGTTTGTTATATATTTTGTTTAACGTTATTTATTCATATAAACGTTTATTTATTCTTTCTTTGATATAAATCACATTTATAGAGGGTTCCCAATAACTGTCGACCAAAAAATGAATAAATCAGATATTTGGCATAGTGTCTTTATTTTTAAATAGAGCATTTAATTTCAAATGTACCCACATTAATTAACCCAATACCAAAAAACATTTTTCTTTTCACTGTATATAGTCAATGGTACATTGTGCATTATTTTTTTGGCAGTACCAATAACTATATTATATCCTATGCTGGCATATCAAGATTTTATGTTATTGCCATACCATTAATTTGCCTATCAACCTAAGATTCTACCATCTTACATTGCCACAGGTTAAATAGATAGAAAGAACAGAATGTCATGCAAAAGAACATGCAAACCACAACTGCAGACTAATTTACTCCACAAAACAAACAGCCTGCCTTATGTTACATTTGTGGTAATAACATTAACGAAAAATCTGTGTTAGAATGCTCCATATGTGAAAGAAAATTCCACAATAAATTTGTACCTAAAACTCATCATAATCATGTACCACCTGATGATAAATATGATATATATGTTTATCACATATCTCTTAATGTTGGGAAAGAAATTGGAATGAGAGTGATATTTATGAATTTAGTTAAATATTTTCACATTTCACTTATCTTAGCAAATTTATGTTTTGTTGATTTTAAGTTCTTTAATTTTTTATATAATATAAAAATAAGTAATGAGGTAGATTCTTTAAATCCAGTAGTTTATATGCACATTACAGTTTTTTCCATGTTATTTAAACAGTAAATTTTATTAGATAAATGGGTGCCAAAAAACTGGAGCTTAATGTGCTGATAACTGTATTCATGTGTGCCAATTACTGTTTTTCGTATTTTTTGATTAAACTTGAAAATAATAATGAAAATGTTCTTCGTTATCCTTTTATGTTCCTTGATGATGCAAATATTAATAAATAAAACTTTTTTCTTCAGGCATACAGAGGTTCTATATATTTTCTATATAATTTCAAAATTTGAAAGGTGCTTAAAGTGCCAATAACTATAGCCCTTAATGAATTTCTATTCCTAAAAGTTCTACAATTGAAAGGTTTTACTAATGTCATATTATCCATATTACAGGAATTTAAAATTTTGTTGTCAATATTATTTCATTTTTATGTGAATCGGGAAACTTGCATTTCTATTCATTTGGAAGTTATATCACTGAAATGAACATAATACCGCATAATACTGAGCATCAGTTGTTTTTCACTACTGGTAGTAATTATTGAATACTGTTCATTGTTCCATGTAATTATTTTTTCTTAAAGAGATGTTAGAAATCCATTAAGAATTTCTAAATCTCGCACATGAATAATTGAGCCTGGATGTACATATATATATATATTGTTATCTATTTAAATAACCCCTAGTGAACCGCTCCCTTGTATTAACAAATGGCGGTGAAAGCATTTTGATACCTCGAAATGTTCCTTGCCACGAAAAGATATCGTTGAATCATGAGAAGATATCTTGGTATCTTTTATTCTTCTATCATCACGTTTTCAACGTGAAGCATGTAAGACAGTCATGGATAGTTAATCTTAAATTATCGGCGTTTAAGCGAACAATTACAACATCGGTCATACCATTCACCTTTTCATTTCAATGTAGATAAACAAGTAAGCAAGTAAATAAGCGAAATATAAACTGTCAGAACGTTTAGCAAGTTTTCACGAAAATGTGCGGTAATTTTAATATTTAACGATTTCACCAATGTCTTCAACAATGGTCATAAATTCTGTAACTCTATTAATCAATTTTGGACTTTTAGGATTTATTTAACTTTCGTAACAATTTGTTTCCCATGTAACGTTATATCCGCGAGTAAGCAGTGTAGCGCGGTGTAGCGGTAGGTCTGGGTAGGCCTAAAATGTTATTTACTTCGTTCGTATATAAATTCTTTGTAAATGTATCTTTGTTCATACATAATAAGCAATCATTCTCGTATTCATAAATGGCAGTGATAACTTGGTAATACCTGGGCTTGGGGTTTTCCTTGTCACGAGAAGATATCGTCGAATTAGAAGAAAGCATCTTTGTAGCCGGTGAATCCCACTACTACCTCGTTTTCCTTATGAGGTAAAGAAAAAATTCCAGTGGTTTTTCCTTGTGGCTAAGTCATCGTGTGATGTGCTTTTCTCGCTGTCTTTTTATCTATAAAAATAATCTTCCTGGTTCTGGGGACTTCCTGTTAGTTTCACGATGAACATCAGATAATTCTCTTGGACATAATTACAATGAAATTGAGAATGTCAACGAAGCACCGAAGAATTATAGTACCTATTAAGGTAAATTAAGATGCATTGTTTTTTTCAGTCTAATGCCAAACTTTTCAGTGTAGAACTTATTAAAATTTCGAGTTTTTACCTCAGTTACAGTTTTTGTTGTATTCAAATAATAACTTAAGCAAATTCTACCTATGTATCTGTTAATCAGTTAAAGTATTAATTGTCTCGACAAAATGTTTGTTCAGTTCTCAATATGCTTTTAAGTCATCTCATTTGCTTTGAGTAATTCTGTTTGAAAAGTTTTCAGATTCACACAGTTCAAATATTTCATGTGCTATCACATTGAAAACATAAAGATGTTCGCCCGTGGAGGGATTCGAACCCGCAGCGTTAGTTGTGAAAGAAAGTTAACCTGAATAAACATTTTTGTTTTATTCCATAGGTATTCGCAAAAATGAATTATAAATACAATCGTATGAGATTATTATAATAATAAAGAGAGTTCACACTCATTTAAAACGGTTGAAAAAATCAGTCGGTGAATGCGCATCTGGTTTGTTCAACAGTTTATTTATATTTGTGTCATATTTTTTATGAATGCCCTGCTTGTTTGGTTTAATATTTTGAGCAAATTCTAGTAAATAAATATATTTAAAATAATATTCTGTTGTTGTGTAGTTGTATTTAAAATAAATGCTAGATTATGAGTTGCTTATTCAAAAACTTCCAAAGTAGAAAAAATATTATATAAACCATCTTCAATAGACATAGTTTTGTATTTAAAAGCTGTTTAAGGTTAGTTCTTCTAGATTTATTGATGTATCAGATTGTTTATTTATGTCTCGGAGAAAATGTAGCTTGCATTTAATTAGCTTCAATGGAATGGTTCTGGCAAATCAAACAAACATCAATATATATATTTTCTTCTTTTAACCATATATCTCTGTCAATGTCTAAGGAACGCCACGTGACTTTGACACATTTCCTTTACTCCGAATTTGTCATATCACCTCAAATATACCCGATCTTCTCTCTGTATTTACCTGCTTAATGAAGATAATTCTTTTACAGTGTCGCAATGTGAACTTATAATTTATCGTCCCTTCATCCTATATTTAAGATGACTTTCAAGATATGACTCTTACTTTCGCTAATCATTTGCCATCTCTTCCGTCTGACTAGAAAAGAATTTCTGCATGCATTGCCGACATCTTTATTCCTTTCTTTCGGTTTCTCAACTCGGTAAATAGAAAATAAATCTTGGAAGCATTCGGTTTCACTCTCTGAGTACGTCTTCGAAATTAATTTATAATGTTGCGTCACATTACGATTTATTAGTCGTGTCATTCAGAGTTCCTCTGCTGTATCAATATTGCCAAGCGCATTTACAGCGGTGGGAAGTCGTTGGTCGACATCCTCTGTTGCATTCTCAAGATGCATTTTTATAGCGACGAATTTGCGCTCTTTGACCTGAGTAGAGTTGACTTATCATATAATTATAGGGATATTTTAGTGGCATAATCTGTTGCATGTTATCGAGACCGGTGATTTTAATTATTCACGAGATATATATTTATCGAATAAAAATAGTCAAATCGTTGTTTAGTTCTTCTGAAATGTACTCAAGTGACAACTTTCGAAAAACTAAAGTTGCGATGTTGTAGAGCTTTATTACCTGCAAACCAAAATAAATATGCCGACTTCGAATGTTAGCTATCGTGAATTTTAATACGTTTAAAATGTATCTTAATAAAATTTTATTTCTGCCATGCTCAAAGTAAAAAAAATTGTCTTTCACTTCGAGCGGACCGACAATTATACCGCGAATGCATACAACCTCATTCACGGAACGACCTTGATATAGAAAGTCAAGCGTTCTATTAACCCATTTACCAAGCCTGCATTACATTAGTTTAAATTTTTTTTCATAAACGTGTTCAAAGGTGAAACAGCGCCGGAATTATTTTCATTCGCCAAATAAACGTCAGCTCACTCGGACCCTTGCAAAAATATGAAAAAGTTTAAATCGATTAACTTGCATTCGCTGCACTTTCACTGTCGTAGAATTTCTATCAAACTTGCTTTCCTTATATCTTATCTTTTGTCTATTTTCGATAGTTAATCCTAAATTTCCTCAGCGACTTCATTTTCACGATGGAGACTATTGTAATTAGCATTTTTTTCTTCGTTACAGCATCGCCTAATTTTTCTCAAAAACTTTAAAAATTGTCCGTTTCTCGTCATAGTTCCGATAGGGAAAAATGGAACCGTTCCAAGTACTATGACAACTTTCATCAGAAATAGAAAACCGCATTCAAAGAATGCGTACTCGAGGACGACTCGAGCGATCTTCGCCGAAATAAGTCTTTTGGCGCGGCTGGCGCCTGCGTGCGTGCCGACGGAAAAGAGCGCGGCACATTTCGTAGTACTTGGCGTCGTTTCCCTTCCGAGATAATTCGCGCAAAAATCGCAGGGGGCGGAGGCGGTGAAGGCGGCGGCGGAGGCCGGGCGAAAGTCGTCCTGGGATAGGTGTGCGCGAAGGGGCGGGGCGCAGCTGTCTGCCGTCACGTGCGCCATTGATTCCCACTCGCCGGATGACGTCACACTTTACGTGAGCTATCGAGCGCCTGCGTAGAGGGGGTGCGAGCGGAGAGGAACAGGGCGCGAGGGTTCGAGGGATTTTTTTGCGGCGAAGGGACGAGGAGGAGGCGAGAGGGGAAATCGGAAGGAGGAAAGGAGGGTCGGGTACTGTATAATGGGTGGTGGGGTAGAGAGAGAGCTCAAGGTGACCCCGTTCCCCTCCTCCTAGACGGCCGAGAGACACCGCAGACCGGTCGAGCATTTTCCTCGGTGCCCTCGCACAGAACGGCTACATTCGCGACTCGATCTTCGGCGCGTCGACTTAAGGTCTCCACAGAAAAGTTCTCGAGAGGGATATAAAGGATTCGCAACGGGACTTCGATCTTCCTCTTGCTGTCAAGAAATGAAGGACTCCTTCTCTGAGGTGAGTACCTCGCTTCGTTGATTTTCTTTCCACTCGACCAACGATTTCGCGATTTGTTTTCGCGCTAGGTATTTTCGATCTAGATGGCGAATTTGGCGTGAAATTTCCCTTTTGATTAATTTAAAAGTTATGTTATCTAGCGGCTAAAACTCGCGGCGCTTTTCGGCCGAGCGACGCGTTAACAAGTGTGATTCTGCGGGGAGCGTGTTTTTTTAACGGTATCGCAGTCGAGGTGTTGTCTTATCCACGTGACAGAATCAAATGTGAACGTCATAGTGTCGGCACCGTAAAAAAAGGCAACATGCCAAGTTTTTCGGGTAAATTTTACTATGTTTATAGTTCGATTAACTGTTTGCTAAATAACAACCGGAATTTTTTTAGAGAACCAGTGTCAATCGCATTTGGGTTTATTAAGTGTGAGCGTGCCAGTCCTATCGCAAAAGTCCCAGAAACAGGAAGTTAGTTCACTTCTTCGAAATCCCGCGGACGTCCTCCACACGAGGAATATTTTCTGTTTGAAGATGGGACTGAATTATAAATTTCGAACAACTTAATGTTGGAATTTGTTCTATATTCTTTTCACTTGCTGTTTTAATCACTGTTAATCGCATACCAGTATTTAATTTTTCAAAATATTTACAAACTTTGAAAGATGGTGGAATGTTTACCTAACACTTAAACGTATGTTAGTACATGTACGCAAAGAATGATTTTGAGGCCGATTTGTTTGTAGACGTCTGCTATTTCAAACCTAAAATCATTCAATCCCCATTAATTCGAATTTGCCATTTAAGATTTTTAGCGCTATCTTTTAAAAATGTTACTATTTATCTTAATACGAAAAGGCGCCTTTTCTCTCTAATATATTATCGTTGATATGTATCATTAAATTATGACTTCGATTGCATTTATCAAGGAGCGCAATTTGGTGTTTTTTGCGTAGGCATTTGTAGACGTATTTAAAACGACGTGTTTTATTTTTATTTGATATCAAGTTCAAGTGGCTATAGATAAAAAGGAGACTCTTGATCTATAATCGTGGTTGATTATCTTCTTTCTATATTGCACAGAGCATAGCCCAGGACATTGCCAATAACGTCATTTGAGGAAAACCGTTCCAAGAATTATTTGGTGAAGATAAATTATATCTTTTTCTTTGATATTTTATCCTGATCCGATTCAGTTACGAATGATTGGCTGAAAACTCTAAGAACACCGCAAAATAGTTTCAAGGACAGCCGAAGGTCGTATGGCACTACCGTCCAAACGCATAGAATGCTTTTTTTTTCGGAAGCAAATTAAATGGATATTTTTGCTGTTGTTGAAATGTCCCGAGCTATTTGCAGAAATGACAAGAAACATTATTCAGCAAGTCATTCAATCATTTTAGCGTTCTTAAATAAAGGCTGTTGCGAAAGAATTCGTCATTCTCAAGAAGCGGAAACCTATTGTGGGGTGTTTTAAGCCGACACTTTTTCACCGTCTGTGCCACTATTGTATTGTTTTCTTGTCAAAGGGCTTATGATGTGAGAACATTTTCCTATTTATTTTCATTTCATATTTTTAAATCCAAATTATTCGTTTAGGCAATACTTTTGCCAATTTTAGTCTTCTAAAATTATAAATTAATAACCGAAAGTGGTTTTTAAATGCCTTAGCTAAACTTCTTTATATACTTTGAATTCAGAGCACTTATCAAATGTGTAACAATTGTCATGTCTTGTAATCGAAATTTTTAGTATAATAAAACAAAGGAATTATTTACAAATATGAAATAAAAATGGAGCGAATTGAAGCCGTTAATCGGTTTTGATGGGAGTAATATAGCATGGCAATTGATCTCGAAGACTACGGTTTTCTTTGAACTGGTAATCTTGTTTCACTTAACGCCTCCGAAATCGTTCAACCGAAACGGACGAGTGTCACACACTAAAGATATTGAATGCCATTTAATGATCGTGTCTCTCGAATTATAGAGGTCAGAGGTCATATCAACATTCCTAACCAATTCAATCCAGCCAGAAGGGAGTTTTCTTTTTTATCCGATCCGTTTATTTGACTACAGGTTTCGATAAAACGATCGTTTGTTTCATTTATTTATATCATTTTGCTTAAAAAAATGAAACATCTAATTTTTTAAATCGACAGTTAACATAACGTAATTTACATCTAGTTTTTGAAATCGACAGCATAAAGTAATTTACCGCTATACTTGAAATCAAGATTTAATGATGCGAAACCTTAAATTTAACACACGTTGACAGAGTATGAAAATAAAATCAACGGTGAAGATTTTTCGTGGTTACGCATTCGTTTCCTTGTTATCACGCGAGTATACCAGGAAATTCCGAAAGACATTCATGATGTCTTGCAGCGATTTTGACGTGTTTGCGGGAAAGGTTGCTCGACAGGTTCCTAAGACATGTTACTCAACTCCTTTTTTCATTCCAACGTTATTTTCCTCGTATATTCACAGCGGTTTTGTTTGATTTTTGCGGGGAAGGTTGCGCGGGGCAGGTTCCTCATTCCTCGTATTCGAGACGAAAATCGATCGGGGAGGTCGACAGTCATTTTTCGCATGTTTTTCAGCGGCTACTCCTTCATTTCGGATTCTCTCGGTCGAAAATATCTGCCCGCTAATTCAAATTTTAAGTCTATGTTCGCACATTTTTTAAACGACCGTCACTTCCTGAGGAAGCCATGGACCCGTTGCACAAATCAAACGATGGTTTTTTACCGGAGAATAAGAAAGTAATGCGTGGATATCTACGTTTAGGAGGCTGGTGTTTGTTTTCATAAACTGGATTGCATTTACGACGGCCTTCCATAAGCGAGAAAATCATTCCGTTCGTGGCCATTCTACGTATTTGTTTTATCTGCAGTTTTTCGTCATCCATTTCACCGTAAAACGATAAGTTTTTCTGTTTCGCGAAGACTAATCTCGTTTATTAGAGGAATGCCGTATTGCAACATCAAAAATAAGTTTATTTCATCCCCTAGTGGCGCTTGTAGGTAGGCCTGGAAGCGTCGATCCTCCTCGAAGCCTGCTTTCACATCCCTTTCGCCTACACAAAGTGCATTTGGGAGCAGGCCTTGGTCGCTATCTTTACTTCTCCCCACCCCCTTCCCTCTCCCCCCCTCCCCATCTCCCATCCTAAGGTTTCTAACCCTTCGGAAGCACTGGCCTCCCTGGAGGCTGAGCCTCCCTTCGGAGAATGCGACTTGTGTTCACGAGATTAACTTTCTATTTCACTTGACCCCGTCAATTTCGTTTGATTTGTTTTGTAATTCGTCAAAGTCGAATACACGTACTCTCTTTTACTCGCCAGTGCATTTTGGCGGCGATTTTCGAGCGATTCCGGCAGAAATGAAACAGGTCGTAGTATTGAAAAGCGAAAGTGGTAGGTTCGTGATGATTGGTATAATTACACATTCCTTTTACGTACTCTTTAACCTTAAATAATGGACGCAACGGGAAAATGTGGATTACTACGTGCGCGTTCACTGACGTGCTCGATAATAACAACCGAGTATCAAGGAGTTTTCGCTCTACACTTACAATTAGCAGAAAAATGTCTTTTTATATATTTATATATTGGCCCATGCAATCCTACGTTCAAATTAGTATCTTTAATGGGTTGGAGTAAATTTGTGACTGTTTGATCGTGTCTTGCGATAAAAAAGTCGTGCTCGAAAGAAAGAAATCAAGTTTTTGTCTCGATGTCGTTCGGATCCTCTAAAATTTCTAAGGAGACGTCGTTTAAGTGCAAAACAAGAGGGCGCCCAAATTCCAGCGAATTGTGACATTTGTCACATCTTTCGCTTTTTCTAATTTTATTATTGCAAGAGTGATGAAATTGTCAATAGTTCTGTGTAATTTACGGCTTTCGGCTTTAGTAACGGAGTGTTTCTCAGCAATGCGAGGCGTTTCGATCGCCCGAATTCAGATATTATCGTGTTCTGATTTAGTCAGCGAGGGCGATTAAGAGAGCCCGACGTACGTCGACCACAGCCTTCCGCGAGGCGGTATGACCATTTAGGCGGAAACGTACGATAGTGGTGCAAGATTCGCGGAATTCTCGGTGAGGAGAGAGGTGATGCAATTCCGTGGAGCGCGGTGGGAGGAGAGGAGTTTTGTAGCGACAACGATTAAGAGGATAGGGGAAGGAAAGGGAGGAAGGCCCTCCGCTTCCTCCGCCCGGATGACGTCACGGGATTCTCCATGGTGGGGAGGGGGCTTTGGGGGCACGGTTTCCGACACGCCTTTCCTTTCGGCCAATGGGAGTGCGGGATCGCGGAGAGCGTGCGGCAAAGGCACCTTGCCGCTCTCTTTCCTCCTCCTCGCTTCCTTTTCGCCCTCATTCACCACGAGGCGACGTGGCCTGGGCCATGTTGCCAGGTTACCCCCATTCTGAGGATGTAGAGGTGCATCTATTCAGTTAAGAGGAAACTGTCCTCGTAGCGATGAGAGAGAGAGAGGTCACTGCATCGGCTTCACTTTCGTTTCCATTCCACGCTCCCCCTCGCCCCGCTGCCCCCGCCCCTTCGCACTCGTATTGATTTCCCCCGACAGGATCCACCTCTCGGGGCCATGCTGGCGAGCGGTGGGGTGGAGGGCAGCACTGACGAAGGAGACGGCGAATTTAGGAGAGCTGTGGGTGGGTGGCGCCAATATAAATACGAAAATGTTTCGAAATTATGTATAGTCCGGCGTTCACTTCGGGACGATAGGAAATGCGTGGAGATGCTCGAGGCGGCCTTCTTTAGATTGGGGAAAAGGTGGTTAACATAACGTCCTTGGCCTTGAACGGTTAATTGAAAAAGGGTTAAAGAGGAAATAAAAGTCGTATTGCTGCTATTCGAGAGCCGATGACCGGTCCTCCGAAAGGTTGTCGCACTGCTTTGAAAATTACGTCGCTCTTACATCATTTCCTTTCTATTGGCGACTCTTGAAGAGATCGAGATGTCGATGACACTTGGAGTTGAATGATTTAAATCTGTTTTTGCCCCAGATTTGTTGGAGTAACTATAGGGTTTTGTTTTCAATCGAAGAACTCCCCTTGCTGTTAAAGTTGTAAGCGTATTCAATATTGTTTTCTGTATCGTCAACGCATGTGCTGTTGCTTATGGATGTAATAAGTCGGAGAAAAATTGTGGATTTGATTTGTCAGTGAAAGAAGACGAAGAGTATACATTTAAAGTATATTTTTTTATGTATTTGTTCACCTATTCCACCGTCGATTCTACAATTAACACTTCATTGTTTTGTTTTTATGTAGTTCCTTTGAGAATTGATTAACCTTATATAAATAAATGACTATCCAGCCTGTATGATATATACTGTATGAAAATTGGTTAATACGATAGATTTATATATTTCCTTTTCATAATCGATTAGTTGATAACTTTCTTTCATTCTTCCTGGACTTTTAGTGATAATTATAATTTTGACTTTGATTTGACCTCAAAGGGCTTCTGAGTATCTAAGGAAGTTTAGCGACTGGCTATTATTGTCTCACGTAATTAGGACGCTTGAAAGATTTCCAATAAAGTGCCATATTTTGTAATATTTTTTGGCGATTGAATGCTGTTCATTTTTGACCAATCAAATAATACCTATGCAAGACAGAAAGTTTTGAAACATTCGAAAGTAAATATATAAAATGATGTAAGTGAAGTGCTTTTGATGAATGATGTCAGATAAAGCTTTCTTTTCTGAAATGGCCGTAATTGTTGTATGCCATATTTGTCGAAATTCTTATTGTCCTACTTATTTTCCGATAGAGGGGAAGACATTTATTAAAGCAATTTAGCTATTCTGGTGGTATATCTTTAAATCGAATAAAATGAATTTACGATACTATTTCCTTGTCGTATGAAGATTGTTTAAAATGAAAAGAAATTTAGCATTTGAGGTTTTATGGAGATATGCAGACACTCGTAATTTTCTTCATTCGCTTTGAATAGCGCGTTCCATTCGGGCGCATTTTTACTTTCTCCATACATAGTATGGGGAAAGTATTGTGATCACGAAAAAAATCGACTTCAAGATTTTAACGGAAATACACGTTTTGAGGTCCCTAGAACACGTTTAGACTATTTTCGGAATGATGCGTGTGTGTCTGTGTGCGTGGATGGATGTATGTGATTGTGGGCGCTCTAACTCAAAAAGTACTTGTCATATTAATACCAAATTTCATATATAAAACTTTAGCATGAGCACAAAGAACATTAGTTTTTGGACAATACCGGTTAACCAGAAGTCGAGGTTTATTCGAAACCCGATTCGCTTTTTGCGATATTTCTCCGCTAATACGTCATTATTGTATACATTGACCATTACAAAAAATGTATAAAATATAATTTCCTACATCTTTTATTTCAAACAATTTTCCATAGCAATTATTTTTAGGAATAATTTATAAATAATCGGTGTTTTCGGTTTCCGTCAAATATCTCCTTAAAAACGTCGTTATTGATAATCTTCGTGAGGACCAAATTTGTAGAGAATAATATGTCTTCCAAGTTTTGTTTGAAACAAATTTCCATTTCTGAGATATTTTGCTTATTCGTAAATTTCCAGTATACAGCGCCACCACCATGTAGCGGTGAATTCTGTAAACATATTCAAAATATACCTAATTTACGGCGATAAGGACGACTATATCCTTTTACGATACGAAATACAAATTTTGCCTTATAATGCTATTCATAATAATTTAAATATCTATACCCCAAATATGGAGAAAGTTGTGTGTTGGCTACATCAGATTTTTAATTGTGTGTCGTTTTAGTGGCTTTGCTGTCACCCGGTAGTCTTTGCTCGCCAGCAATTCTCTTTTTAGCCCTTGTACTATGATCAACGCTGACTCGTAACTCGAGATACTAGCGTCTGATTTTTCACTTGGCCTCGTGTGATCGTGATATTGGCCTGGTAGAAGCACCTCTGGCCAATGTGCATTTTCATCGTAAGCACATGACACTGTCGGCTGCATTCCGCCCTTTTCCTTGCGTTTTCCTCAAACTACTGTTTTTATGTGGAGCTGATGGATCAAGGTTATTTAATCCTGCGAAGGAATGCACATGTCATTACCTTAAAAGGTGTTGATCGGAAATATACGCCAATGTTGTTGAAACTACCTTTTTGTGTTAATAAATGTACCTGTGTGAAATTTTCACGGTTTCATCAGCCGAAAGAACTGTTTCGAAAACGACTAACATGCCTAAATATTTATTGCTGCGTGGCTTTTAAAAATTAGTTTTTGTACGATTAATATTTATAGTTTTACGTACGTTCCAATAGCTTTAATTAACAGGAATTTTCTGAAATAGACTTGCGTTCGGACCGCGAGGGTTCTCCCGATGTAACAGATTCTTAAGAATTGAATTCATCTCTTTGCCTCTTTAGGTGCAAGAAAAATGCAAAGATCTGCTGCTGACCGATGAACAGCTGACCGAGGTGAAGAATCGACTAGAACTGGAGCTGAGGAGGGGATTATCCAAAAAGGAACACCCTGCGTCTTCAGTGAAATGCTTCATAACTTACGTGACCGATCTCCCCAACGGGACAGGTGGGTTTTCCGTGTTATTATACCCTGCAGAAAAAACTGCGCAAGCAAACATTTCTCCAAGCCTCAAGTTGAGAACACTATTCCCTGTTAAGAGTATTTGCCGTGGATGTTTGCATTACAGGTGTTCTATTGAAACCGGAACGTCAATTAACTAATATTTCCCTTTCAATATTTCACGCATTTTTTCAATTAAATTCAGCTTTATACGTCATCTTTTATAATATTCTTGTATGTACAAAATTATTGTGCCCCATGTTAGTAATTTTTAGAGCAAATGTGCATCTTTTTTCTCGAGAATTCCCACACTTTCGCTTTTTGGACGCGTGTTCAGCAACGTCTCCGTCTGGGATCGACCCGTGCGATGACACTTCTGAATACGATTATATATCCCCTCGCGGTCAGGGATAGGCCGTTGATATTCCATTGGATTGGTCCGGCGGTGAGATAACGGATCTCGGGAAACAATCGTATGACGCTTGATACTCTGCAGTCGAGCCATTTTTATTTTGCCTCCTCTCATTCCTATTATCTTTCTCAAGTCGAAGATAGCGAAACTTGATGCGATTGGCGTTCAATCGTTTTTGTAAAACTTACTGATTTCGAAATAGGATTAAAAGTTTACGTTCGATTCCTTTGAAGCGATTTCTTGTCGCTCTTAATAATTACGATTAATCTCGCCGTTATTTTTTTGTTGGAGATTTTTCCCTGCATACGTTTTTCACGCACTGAAAACAAATTTCTATGCAGTTATTAAAGTACTAATAAACATTGTCTTGTCGGTTTCCCGTGGAATGGTAAATAAAACGCATTTTCTATCCCAGGAGTACTTTGCGCCCTCGCGAAGAAATGCCTAGGTGGCAGTTTCATATCAAGTCACTTACCTGTTCGACCATCTTTACGAACAAGAAGTCTATGCACATTTACATTATTATTTCATATTTTCGTTTAAGATGTATTTGAGATATTTTTAACGATTTTGCCCTCTCAATTCTAGTCGTATCGATAATATCGAAAGTTGCTGCTAGTTTTGGAAGCTGGCTTTTGAATATTTTTTCAAAATTCTACCGCCTTTCGTCCACATTTTGAAACGCAATTTCAGCATTGATTTAATTTGGAGAATCTGTAGTGACCCTGGAATAGCAATACGATTGTAGACATTAAAAAAACTCATTAAGACGCTCCTAATGAAATCGGCTTTTGGAATAGAGAATAAGTATTACTTGCCGTTAGATCCTTCGTACCGAAGATCTCTAAGAGCGAACATTTGGCGACTCGTCATTGAAACCGACGATCTTTTTTGATAATACTTCCATCATTAATACTTTTTTTTATTTAGTACTGTTTAGTCAAATTTGCATCATGTAATGGTTCTACGTTGACATTTTCTCCAGTTATATCATATAACATGTGTACTCACAGTTTGAAACTATCAACCTCGATTTCTTTATGTACGTTTTGTGACTATTGATGTTAAAATGTCAATATTAAAAAAAAACAGTTCGTTGGGAGAATTTAATTTGTATACTTGAATTCGATAGAGCAAATACTTCAATTTAACTCTTCATGAGGAGGCGATTGATATTATAATTAACTTTATATTTTCATCGATTCGGTTTCAACACAAACTATTCGTCAAAAACGAGATAAATGATAACTTCTCGAGGAACATTTGGAGAGAGAGACAGAGATTGACTTGATTGATAGGGCGTCGTTTCCTTAAAATCAGCAGGTGTCATAGTCCCTTCTAACCTTGGGGTCACCAAACTTTTCACTAAAAGAGTCGCATGACGCTTTAAATATCACTGTGCGGGACACATACTTTCTTTTAAATGACTTATCGGGACCTGTGTACATACATTTAAAAAGGCAGGTTCGGTATTTTTTGATCGTGTTATTTGTAATACGCCAATATTATAATGTATATTTTATCCATGTACTTGAAAAATATTGTTAGATTTCATAAACGATATTCAAGAACATCTTCTGCTGGCAAATGTACGAATATGCATGCCTTAAAGAAATTGACGAGAGAAGGTGAAATCACTGCGTTGTAGTTGGGTCTAAAGAACCGTTTGTGACCGAGGCCCATCTATGAGTGGCTGGAAATTGCTACAAATCATCGCACGATGTTAATGCATATTATCAACAAGGAAAGATTTCTTCCTACCAATCAGGATTCCTGTGAAAACCCGAACCCAGTGAAACTGTGTCCTTTATCCCTGAAATGGCTGGGCTCAATTTGGGCTCGATGGCAGGTGTTTCATGCGAAGAGGCGACTCTTGACCTTTAGGTTTTCGCAAAAAGGGGACATTGACTCCTGACGTCACGCGTTACCTGCCAAAATGCACTCTTACGACCTTTCACTGTAAAGCCTTGTCATGCTTCTGCGGAAATCTGAGCGTCTTCGCTCCTGAAGATTTCTTCTCGATATTTGCTCTTTTAAGTAACTAATCAATGAAGAATATTTCTAAAATTACTGTACGAGATTCTTACGTATATATGAGGATCAAGTTTGAATCATTTTGGTTGGATAATGTCTGATAAATTCTAAATTGCTTCATTTGAGCAGCTACTGAGAAATACAAAAATTGACAAATCCGATTATAATAGTCGCTTTATAAGTATCGTGAACTACAAACTTTTGGGTAGAAAGTGATGGAGAATGCATAGAAGTGGGCTAAAACGTATAGAGATTTAACGTCGGTTAATAAGAGCAATGATCAAGGTTTGAAGTCGCCAATTTCATAACAAGAAGATCGACGCATCTCGCAGAGTTTAGTAGGCGCCTTTAAATTTTTTTGTAGAATGTTATTTTTCCTTCGTTTTAATTTTAAAAAATGAATTTTAATTAAAATAATTTTAATAATATAGCATAAATTAAATACTAATTTTTACAAGAAGTTTTTTTAGCATCTATTGTGAGAGGAATATGGGGAGCAGTGCCACACTATAGATACGGTACTGGTGATTACTAATGAATAACGCTGGTTTGAGAGCCCGTTTCAGGCCGAAGTGAAGGAAGGAACAAAGCGTAAATTAGTTGACTTTAACTTTCAGAGAGGAATTGCCGAAGGATTTTCAGACTTGGCCCTGCGAGCCAAGATTGACCTATTTTTGAAGATTATTAAGTTAAAGTTCTGGCCAATCACAACAATATATTTACTACTAGGAGGCTACGCCCCCCTGGCCGCTTCGCGGCCCAACCCAACCCCCCCATTCCCTCCCTCCCCCGCCGCTCGGCCCTGCGGTCCTCACTTTGCTTTATATATCTTTCAAGCCGACTCCGATTCTGTAGGAGGTAATCAGTTTGTAAATTAATAATTCTGATTGTAGATTAATATGTCCGCATACAACTGTAATACATGGTGTATCGAACAAAACGGTAATAAACATGTGTATAATATAATGATTTTACTTACGAAATAGGTAAGGTTTCAACATTAAAATGATGAAAAAAGATTCAGATCTTTATATAATAACTACATATTCACGTCGCTATGTATAAAGATTGACGTTGCTACAACAATAATTACGTGGTTTACAATTAAACAAAAGCGCGAAGCGAATATCGCTATTCTTCCGTCAATTTGAAGACTTAATCGACGCTAATTGAGTCGGAGGCAACAGTGAGTCAGTCGCCTTGGCAACGTCCAGAAAGAGTACGAAAAATCTACAAAATTTCGAAAATGAATGCGTATTTCTGAAAACTTCGACCGTGTAACATGTAACCATCGCAAGAATAAGATAGTATAGAGTTTTAGCCGTCGAATAAAGCAAAAAAGAAAAAATCGGTCCATATTTACGTATTTTGCTGAATGAAGGAAAAAACCCTGCACAAATTGATAGGGTGTCAGAAAAAGTTCGCCTAGGTGTACTATTACGGTAATATAATTAAAGATTGGTTGGACCAATCGGGATGGCCAATCGCAGAGTATATTTGGATATTTGGACACACCATCGACTCATCCGTTTAATACAAATTCCCTCTCCTGTTATTCGTAAGAATCAACTTTAGAATTTAAGTAGAAAAGAAAACGCTTGTATGCTATCAAGTAACAAATTCATTTCTCAGAATAATCACGGTTCTCCTTCGCATATTTCTGCCAACTTATAGGTAGCTTTATGATGCCGTCGTGATAAAACTGTGCTGAACGGGTTTACCGAGCTTATGTTTCGCGGCGACCTTCGTTTCTTCGTCGCGAGGAAAGAAAATGTTAAAATTGTTCCCGACGCGTGCTCAACGCGTGGAATGCGAGAGCCAGACGGTTAGCGCCAAGAGATGGTGCAACGAAGGCGACGAATAAAGTCAGAAATTCGATAACAGTAGGTTTGCTCGGCCGCAGCGGCGCATAGTTGCGTGGAATCTCCTAAAGCAACTCGCGAGCGAAGGAACCGATCTATCTTTGCGCATGTTACGATTTAGTACTGAAATATCATTTGGAGGATATCTACACAAAAAGCACTTTCCAATCCTGGAGCTTGAAAATTGCCTCCAAGAATTCAAAATGCTATAACCTGCTGTAATGCTTGTGTTTTTCATTTGTTTCGAACTTTGATTTTGATGGAATTTTTTAACCTTGTACTCAATTCTAAAATATATATAATCTATATTATAATCGGCGTAGGATTCTTGTTTTCTTGTCTACACACTTCTGCAGCCACACTCTAGACGCAATTTAAGATAATTTCCGAGTAGGTACGAGTTTGAAATTTGGCAGGAATGCATAAATCATGCATTAAAAGACAATGACGGAAAAATCCCGAAAAAAGACCCGGGTTCGACTCCAGGAGATAATTTCTTTTTCCCGTAAGATAACACGTAAAATGCGATCTTTCGATGTGCAGGCTTTCACTCTTTTGCAAATTAAAATTAGAAAAAATTGACCTACAGTCACCGTACGTCGGCTTGTGTTTAGATATATCGAGCGAGAGGGAGGCAGAGGGAGGAGGGGGAGAGGTAGGGACGGACGGAGGAGGGAAGGGGATACGGCAATATAATTTTCTTTTCCGTCATATTAACGGGAATTTAAGCTAAGAACGACCGGGTTAGACTGGTAGGCAGCGCGCCTGCCTTCACACCCGAAGGTCGCGGGTTCGAATCCCGCTTCGGGCATGGATGTTGTGTTTGCTCTTGTTATTGTTGTAATACTCATTGTAATGGCCGTGTAGTGCTGTTTATGAGTTGGTGAAATAAATAAATAAATTGGTAAACTAAGTATTATAGATATAAATTTAAAAAAATAATATTCAATAAACTCATGCTTCTCTGTGTTTATTATTAAAAATGCTGGCAACATTTCCAATTTGAAATGCAGGCTTCTCTAGTGATAATATAATATACAATAATACATTTTGTAGGACTAAAAAAATGTATTAGTGCTTACATTCTGACACTTACTCTATGGTAGGGCGAAAACAGGTGAGAGTAACTGAATTACCTGCACTCTCTGAGAATCTTTCTGATATTCATAATCTTTCCTATGCTGATTTAAAAAGAATATGTTACTTGATTTTCAAGTTTTATTTTTTTAGAGTCAATGAATTGCTGTTATGGAGTTAAGTATTTGACATACAATATAAAAATATTGTTATTCAGGCAAAACTAGCATATATGATTGCTGCTTAGGGTATTAGTAAAGTAAATTATTTGCTCTTTGGTAGGTTTCTGTTCTGTAAAACACCATCATAATTTCTAATCTACACAAAATGGTTTATTGCTTTAATGCCCCTGTGGGCTCATAGATTGTATTATTGTATGAGTAGTTATTAATTAACCTTGAGTATATTTATTTCAATCTGTGAGTCATTATTGCCCCTATTTTTGTTTACCTTTTTATATATAAACTAGGGCTAGATGAGCTTTTCTTTGTACATAGAACTGGTGAAATTTATAAGGTACTCCCATAGATTGTTTAAAAAGCATGCATGTTTTAAATATTTGAATATAGTGTAGGTTTAGCTTTTTCTCATATTTTGAAGGCAATTTTTCATTTTACATCTTACTCATTACATTTACTTTCTCCATATGTACTATAGAGAAAGGATTGTTTTTAGATATGAATGAGCTCAGCAGAATGTTTTTCATTTACTCTTCATGGATTTCTTAGTGGCCTTAATACTTTTTAAGGACTGTTTTATAGGTTCAAGGAGCATTGCTTCTCATACCGTTCACATTATTGGTAATTTGTATAAAGTTCCAAATGTAAAAGTATAATTTATGAAATTTGTGTTGCAGAAAGAGGCAAGTTCTTGGCACTTGACCTTGGTGGTACCAACTTCAGGGTTCTTCTTATTCACCTAGGAGAACATTGCTTTGATATGAAATCAAAAATTTATGCAGTTCCTCAGAATATCATGCTTGGGACGGGAGAAGCAGTAAGTAATACTTTTTAAAATGCTCTAATGATACACTTACTCTATAAATTATTACAAAAATGTATATTTTAAACTGACCACAAGAAAGTGACAATATAAAAATTTTTATAAATAACTTTTATATAGCTAATACTTAAATAGGCATTTTTCATGCAATGTAATGCACAGTCCGTAATTTTACTAAATGAACACCAATGGAGTTTTCCCTTGGTGACAAAAGTTTTTTACACCAAAATACATGAAATTTGTCTTCAAAACATTTGTGCATCAAATCAATGTGTATTTGAAAATAGACTAGTAAAATGAAATTTCATTCCTTAAGGGGTTCTTTGGATCAAGTCCTGAGGTTGTACGTTTTAAAGTAATTTTAAAATGCAAATAAAAAATATGCTGCACCTACTCCCACATTATTCAATGGAGGAATGAAGCGGTTTCGAAATTGAACTCTGGATGCTATACGTATTACATTGTAATTAAAAAGGGGTTTGGAGACTTCGGCGAAATGGACATTTAAAAAAGAAACTCCTTAACTGTAAAACTTGAATATTTGGGGACAAGATGACAAGGAAAATAAAAGGAAAACAATTGAAGAAAGAAAAAAGAAACGTTAAACTTACAGGTTTACTTGACTTGATGTCTCTTGTGAGGTGCCTTCTGGTAAACCTGTAAGTTTAACATTTCTTTTTCTTTCTTCAATTGTTTTCCTTTTATTTTCCTTGTCGTCTTGTCCCTAAATATTCAAGTTTTATGGTTAAGGAGTTTCTTTTTTAAATGTATTACATCGTGATTACCCAAAAGCATCTTTAAACTGAAAGAATTGTTAAATTATATTCTTTGGAAGAAACATAATTAAGTCCTTCCATATTTTTATAATAATGTTGAAACTCTGCAACCTTTGGGAAGGACATTCCAAATGTACTGTGTTATATGCTAATTCCAATATAACATTCCTTTTCTCTTCAGTCTTAATATAGAGCAGTGGCAAGATTTTCCAATGAAAGTTCTAGAGTCCATTATTTTCTTATTCATTCTTGGTAATTCTGATTTCTTTTGGTCTTGGTTAACAGATATTTGCAGTTTTGGATTGCATATTTATACAGTTTATCATTAAAAATAAAATAACTGTGAGGATACATTAACAATTACACTTTCAAATGGTCTAGCATATTAATTGTTAAAGTGACATTATTGTTCCACAGTTATTTGATCATATAGCAGAGTGCATGGCAAATTTCATGGAGGAGCAAGATGTCTTTTACGAAACATTGCCATTGGGATTTACATTCAGCTTTCCATGCAAGCAAGAAGGTCTTACTAAAGCAAGTTTACAGACATGGACGAAAGGATTCAAATGCTCTGGTGTTGAAGGGAATGATATTGTTCAGATGCTGAAAGATGCTATTAATCGTCGTGGTGTAAGTTATTTTGCTCTTGAAGCAATATTTCTATAAATAAATTTTAATGAAAAAACCTCGAACTTTACTGTTATTCTTTGTTTTTTAATTTCCATAATTTTTAGCTGTGTAATTGAACATTTTAATTAATAAACATATAAATTCTAATTTGTACCATTTTGATCCTCAATATTCTCAAAGGAATATTACAAAAAATTCAATTTTTAGACACGTTTCACTTCCAGCGTGAGCACTTATTATCATCAGTCTGTCCGTCTGTCTGTCCATCCGTCCGTCCGCATGTTCGTTCTCGGCTTCTACTGAACGGATTTTCATGAAATTTGATATTAAGGACTTACAATCAAATATAATAAGAAAATCGCAAAATCACGTAAGCCAATCAGGGGTACCACTTTACTGGAGATAAAAAATCAACTTTCCGTCATATCTCGTAAAGTATTGCTCATATCAAAACTTTTCAAATAAAACTTGTAGAACTAATAAATTAGAGTATTTCTTTTCCTATACATTTTTATCGTAGGAGTTGCCGTTATCTAGAAAATCGAACAAGAATGTCTTAAATCGAGTTGAACTTCGAAAATTTCTTGCATGGTTACTTCTTCATTGTTGCTGACATAAACAATCTCACAAACAAACGTTTAATTTACTTATGTGTGCATGCACTATTTTTAAATAGGAAGAAAATGGATTATTTATGATGAAGAAAAGAACTTTAAAACGCTATTTCCCTTACGTACAGGTGTATAATTTCTTTCTAATACTCCATTGCACGAAACGCGCCCATTTGTGATATGTTGTACACTTTCCTAACTTGTTTTGCAATAGAGTGGCTCTGTCTTGAGGGGGGGAATGCCTAGGTGTGCCACTGGTCATTAGCTAATATGCATTTACTTTTAGTATAGTGCTGCAATTAGATCAAAGATTGCAGTTTTTAAATTTACCAAAATATATTGGTTTACTGACGATGTTACCCAACAATTATTCTTTAACTTTGGATGTTGCACAATTTGATTTACTCAGAGATGTAATTAATTATTAAGCTTTTAATAGTTGCTTTTTCTATAAATGGAGGTTTGAATTTGTAAATATTAATTAGGACAAAGATAGTCAAATATGTAATTAATGTTAACTGTAATTATCATCATTATTCATCTTTATCGACAAAGAATTTGAAAATTGAATTATTTATTCGCAGGATATTCAAATAGCTGTAATGGCAGTTTTAAATGATACAACAGGAACTCTAATGTCATGTGCCTATAAGAAGCACAACTGTAGAGTTGGTGTAATTGTCGGTAAGTTTTGAGGAATCTATTTTTTTTAGAGTTATATTTTGACTAGAATAAATTTATGGGGAAGATGTTGGTAAATTATTTGAGATACAAAGGAAAATTCTTTAAAATATTAAACCTTCATTGCAACTTATGCAATTTATTAATGTAGTGATTCTCAATCACCCTCTTTTTATTTTATTTTTTTGAAATATAAGTACTCCTTAACCGTACTAAGTGTGAATATTTAGAGACGAAATACATGGTAAATGAAATAGGGTAAGGAAAGAAACGAAGGAAAAAACAAAGAATTACACTTAATATTGAATATTTACTAAATATTTAGACATTCCCGTTTTTTGCGTGAGTGCGCGCGTGAATGAGTGTTCTGAAAAAACCGTAGTTTTTTAGGAGTGAATGAATTCTAGGTTTCCCTGTTTTTTCTTTTTCTTTATTGTTTTCCGTTTGTTGTTTGAGTGTTTGTGTGAGTGTTCTCCTGACAGGATTTTTTCTCCTTTGGGAGGGAATGTGTGCACGAATGTCTGACACCAGGCCACCAGCGAGAGTTTTTCCCCGTAAACCTGTAAGTGTAATTCTTAGTTTTTTTCCTTCGTTTCTTTCCTTACCCTGTTTCATTTACCGTGTATTTTGTCTTTAAATATTCACACTTTGTACGGTTACGGAGTACTTATATTTCAAAAAATCCATCTCGCCGTAGTCTCTTTAACTGTTTTTAATTACCCCCTTTTTATAATTCAGATTTTCATTTTTACCCTGGTACATTTTTTATAATGAATTTATAGTGAATGTAAACTTAATAATGGCCTCACATAAAGAATTACAAGTATGACCATAAATTGTTATTATTATTTTCACCTTTCAATTAAATTTTTGAAAAGGAAAAACAGTAATTTCAATTGCTTTACTGGTTAAACAATATTTCTGCATACAGGGAAACAGTCATCTTATTGCAAAAACAAAGCCTAGTTTTGCAAATGTTAGATCATAACCATTTGACAATTTGAAAGCTTGGTGATTTGAAGGTTTTCATGAAATTGTTTTTACATTCTGGCTTTCTCACCCTTATAAATTAATCAATTTCCTGTATGTTAATCCTGCAAAATTATATTGTTTCACTGAATATTTTATTAGGAACTGGAGCAAATGCTTGCTATGTGGAGAACATTGAAAACGCGGAGAATTATGATGGTGAGGAGGGACCAAAGAAAATGGTTATCAACACTGAATGGGGAGCATTTGGTGACAATGGTGTCCTTGATATTATTCGGACAGAGTATGACCGAGAAATAGATAATTATTCTTTAAATCCAGGGAAGCAAGTGTAAGTATTGATACATTATAAATAATTTACTGTATTTTATGGCATATAAGACGCACCCCCATTTCAGCAGGGAATATTTAGGAAAAAACTTTTAAGTGTATTTAAGCATTTAATGTTTACTCCTACTAATATGTCTGTTTGCGACTCTAGAGCCTAAACGGTAGAGCAAAAATGAATGAAATCTCGTACTTAGGTATTTTATCATACAGAGAAGAGGCTATGAAGAAATGGTTGACATTGCTCAATAATTAAGGAAAGTTTATTCCACGCATTTTTAACATCAATTAATTTTCTCAAAAACTGCTCTAACGATTTTGATCAAATTTTGTAGTTACTTGAGTTTACGTCTACAATAATACTGTATAGTTCATATTTCTCAAAAAATGAATATAAGGCTAGTTTATTCTAGGAAACTTGAATAATAATTTTTCTCAAAAACGGCTCTAAGGATTTTGATCAAACTTCGTAGTTACTTGAGTTTACATCTTTAATAATACTACATATTTCATATTTCTCAAAAAATGAATATAAGGCTAGTTTATTCTTGGGCAACTTTAACAAATATTGGACTTTCTAAAAACCAGCTCATATGATTTTCAATCTCTAAAGATAACTAAACGATGCATTAGTATATGAGAGTTTGTACAATGTATGTTGTACTGATTTTTTCTGTAGGTGGTGGCCCATAAACCTGTTCTGCAGCTCTCAAAAAATGAATATAAGACTAGTTTATTCTTGGGCAACTTTAACAAAAATTGGATTTTCAAAAAACCGGCTCATACGATTTTCAATTTCTAAAGATAACTAAACGACACATTAGTATATGAGAAAGTTTGTACATTGTATGTTGTACCGATTTTTTCTGTAGGTGGTGGCCCATAAACCCGTTTTGCAGCTCTATTTCCATGCTCTTTCACATAATTTATCACCTTTAGTTTGTAGCTAATAGTATAGCTTAATCTTCTTCCTTCTGTAGCCATACTGTTCTAACTCGAGTTTTCGAATTTCGCTCGATTTTAAATGCTGCTTGATTTTCTTTTCGAACTTAAGGACAGCACCGTAGCTTCCGCGTTATTTACCATTATCATCATAATTTCAGCTTTCTTTCAAAAGGTAAAGGATATTTCCTAATAAAAATAATAAGGTAAATATGGCAGGTATGACATTAATAGATAGTAAGGCTTCTAAGAGTTCAGAAACGGTTACTGCTTAGCTCTGAAGAATTGGGTGCCATACTGGCGATAATCGTCTCGGGTTAACCAGCTTTAATGTTTACAATAATTCCTTTTTTAATTGATTAAAAGTAATAATAATGGAATAATAATAATGTCTAAGTAAACAATAACATTTTTCAAATTGGAGTTGGGCTAGGTAAAATTTAGCAACTTCACATATTGGACGCAGGGTGATTTTTTTTGAGCCATTTTTTTGGAAAAAAAGGGTCTTATATGCCCTAAAATACGGTAAACTAAAAAGTTCCAATAACTTCAAATAGAAAAATTTGTCAGTATTTTATGCCCTAAACTACTGAAAGTGTGGCATAGTAGAAAATTCCTCGTTTCTTCTCTTTTTCCCATTTGTCAATTTTTTGTGTTAATACATTATACACAAAACAACAGACTTAAAGCATTAAATTGTCATTTTTGCTTTTGTAGCACATAGTTTTATCATAAAAATAAATTATACTGTACAGGCAGTCCTCGACATCCGTACAATTCGCTCTTTCGTACATTATAAATTCTCGTCCCTAAACCGCCTTTCGTATGCCGAATTCGGACTTTTGTTCGTCAGCTGACAATCAAACATTTCGAGCTATCGCATAATGGTGCTGTCTGTCAGCTAAGCCAACACTGTTAATAAATTAAAGTATGCTACATAATAATATACGTATTATATGTAATGTAAGATTTGTGCGTAATATTTTTTAATATCATACTGAAATTTTACAAGATTAATACCACTGTAAAGTCTGTTAATAATCAATAAATTATTATTTTTGTCTCAGCAATGTTACTATCTTTGTAGGTACGTACAGCGGTGTTCGTTTGTTTGTGCGTTTTACACCAATTATTTTATAAACATGAGTGAGAAATGGAAAACTGAAAGTGCTAATACAAGTGGAAAGAAACGTAGGGCTCATAAAGTGAACATGATTGGAACTAAGATGGAAACAATTAGGCGTGCCGAAAGCGGCGAATTTAGAAAAAAAAGGTTTGGGTCTTAGAATCCCTATTCTAGCAAGTAACTTGCGTTTTTGCCCTTCAAAATATAATAATACAATATGTACTGTGACGTTCTGAATAAATGCCACATTTTATTAAAGAGCAATGAACCATTCTACACACGCTTCAATGACATTGGCGATATCCCATTAGCAGACTGCGAAACAATTTGAGACATAATGTTTGTGCAGTAGCTTGACTTTCTCGTGAATGACAATTGAACTCAGGGGGACTTTCTTGATTGCTTTTTCACTTTTCTTAATCAATCTTATTGTGGACTCGTTCACACCAAGTAATTTACTAACTGATGAAGCAAATTCATTATGCACAAACCTATCTAAAACTTCAATTTTCTTCTCCAAACTCATCACTTTTTTGCCCTTTTTACCGACTTTTCTTTCATTTCAATCATCACTCTCTTTGGGGCCAAGATTAGGCAATATTACAAAAAAACTATGAAAATAGCAAAATGCTTTAATGAAAAAAGAGGGATTTCGTATATGCACTTCAGGCGGTCATCGACTTTCTTGCGTTCGTTATTCGTACAACTCGCACTTTAATAATAATAATTTATTTATTTACAGCAGGTAATCACATTGTAGTCACAAATCACAGAATAAGTTTCATTAATCACAAAGTAATTTCTTATCCAACTCATAGTCTGTAAAACGGTATTGGGGTTTAGCAACAGCTGGTCTTCCACCTCTGCCAGAAAAGACACTAAGTGCCATAAACAAAGATAATTTCACCAAAAATAAAAAAGAAATAATAGACATAAACAAGAAAAAGGGAACTTAATACCAAGATATAATAACTATAGTCAGTGAGTAGATCATGCTAAGGATGGAAGCACTGTGTTACAAACAGTACGACTAAATGTAACTCTTAACAGTAATAAAAATTTCTTGAGAAAAAAGAATAATAAAAAACAAATAACGATAAATTATAATAAAAAAGATAATGTGTGTGATAACCTTAGGATAATACAAGGGAACAAGAATGCAAGATAGCATAGATTGACATCCCTGAACCGCCATTTGTACACTGAATTCAGACTTTAGTGCATCAGCGAAATGACATACGAATATTTTGAGTGGTGCTGGTTGCCAGCCACCAGACCACCAGTTTCCGCCGCGTCGCCATTTTTGTCTGTACAGCAGTGTTTATTTATGCAATTATTTAAATATTTTATTGCATTTTGCCCTATCTCTCTATATTATAAAATCGATGATTGTGTCTAAAAGGCCCCTGCTCAAAAACTAAACATTTATACCATAATTAGAGATTTTATAATATTTTTTGGCTCTCTGGGAATGGAACCCCACCTATAACATGTTAATCTTATGTTCGACATCCGTACATTCGACTTCCGGACACATTTTCAGGAATGCATTATGTGCGGATGTCGAGGACTGCATGTACTTGGCATTTGAACAAATTGTATTTTCTTCATGTGTAGTTTATAAGTGCTAATAATATTGCTTGTATGTAATTGAACCAATAGTCATTTTGGTTTTTTGTAGGTTTGAGAAGATGATATCTGGGATGTACATGGGAGAGCTTGTAAGATTAGTCCTTGTCAGGCTAGTCCAAGAAAACTTAATTTTGGGAGGACATGGTTCAGATATGTTATTTGAAAGAGGAAACTTTTTCACTAAATATGTTTCAGAAATAGAGAGGTAAGAAGCCATTATCCTGTTCTATTATTATAATATACTTTGCATCTATTATTTATAAAATATTCAAACAGGATTGTTTTAACCCTGTACAAGTAATTAAATTAGCTACTTCTGTGAGAAATACAAAATTAATCGGAGAAGATCATTTAATAGAAATGGTTTATTGGCATGCATATTGTTAATAAAATGCCTATTCTTTCAATACAGTGAAAAGAGAGGAGATTACGCTAACTGTCGACAAGTTTTGGAAGAACTGGGTCTGGGGCATGCCAGTGATCGGGACTGTGAAGTTATCCGATATGTTTGTGAGTGCATTTCAAGAAGGGCTGCATTCTTAACTTCTGCAGGAGTCTCCTGTGTACTTGACCGTATGAATGAATCAGATGTGACAGTAGCAGTGGATGGATCAGTCTATCGTTTTCATCCACATTTTCATGATCTCATGACACTGAAGATTGCAGACCTTAGTCCTAGTATTGAGGTTTGTGAACTGTTATTATGTGCCTTTTAGCCTAAGAATCAATCTCTCTCCTTTGCTTAAAGAGTATTTCATTTGAATGCAACTGAAAATGTTCTTAATTTGAAATAATACACATTAAAGGGCATTCAAGCGTGAATGAAATTCAGTATTAATATCTCTTTCAGTTTGAACTGATGCTGTCTGAAGATGGGAGTGGAAGGGGTGCAGCTTTGGTAGCAGCTGTTGCTTGCAGGATTAGGTGAAGACTCTTCATTTGCAGCTTCAAGGACTTGCCTCCTAAATACCAGTCTCCAAAGGCATTTGCTATGCCCCATTTAGCATGTGACTGTCAAACCATAACAATGCAACATTTTTCAGTTGTTGTACATATACAAAATAGGCATCACCATTGGATTCCATTAGTTGCATTTTAAAAAGACGTTAGTGTAGGGATTGACCTATAGTTAATTTGTTTTTGATGCATTCATTGCTATACATAGGAATGATTTTGGCCTCAGAGGAAGGGTTACACAGTGGTACTTAAAAATATTATTTTGGAAAACAACATTGGAAGATAAGCTTAAGGATGCACATGAAAAGATCTCAGATAATATTGCAATTGGAAAACATGAAAGATATGTATGTAGCATTCTTACAGCCATGTATGTAAAAATGGTGAAGAGTGAATCGTTGTTATCAGAAGCTACTATACATGGCGTGGATCTGCAGAATATCCATCAAATATGAATGCATGTAGCTGGGTGAATGGTGTGTGAATGAATTTCTAAAAATTTCTTATACAACCAATATGATGTAAGTTTTTCAAGTTAAAATTCATGGAAACCATTGAAATTGTGCACAAAGTACTTAATTATTTATATTGTTGTTGTTTTTTATTTGTTTTAGAAAAGTTTGTACAGGATTAAGAGACTATATCTGTGGTGCTTAATCATCATATATGCATATTTCAATAGTGGCTGATGGGAAATTTATTGAAAATAGGCTACCTGTGATAAATTATTTAATGAGTTAAGTTTAATTAATTATCCAGAAAACATTTTAACCCAGTTTAACTCCGGTAAATGCCAACATATTTTATCATGTCAATATAAATTTTAAAATACCATTAATTTGGGAGTTTTTGATGTCAGTATAAGTTTATATTTTGAACAAATTGCAGTTATATGCAATATTACATTTTTATAAAAATAATACATTCTTCAGGAATCACAATGGCAGGTACATACTGTTTTAAAGTCAAGGTGATATGCGACTCTGATTCATTCATCATTAATGGTTCATTGAAGTAATAAACTCAAGGTTAATAAACTGTGTGAATGTGTAAATAGTTTTAAAGGTATGAAATGTTAGTAATGTTTTTGCTTTTTGTAATTGCCACAGTTGGAAATGCCAGTTAATAAAATTTCAAATGTGAATTTATTACAAGCTGAAAAATTTTATTTGCCTGCTCATATTTCAGGAAAATGTAGTGAAGCTATGCATACTTGAAACCAGATATCAAATAATATCTAAAACTTGACTCAAAACTAACAGCTTAACACAAAAGTTGGTTTGATCAATATTATTTCTGACCGACTAGAAGCTGTTAACATAATTTCATTTAATTAATTTATACAAAATATTCTCATTAAATAAGAATTAATCCATGCTTGCCAAAAAATAAACCTTAATATAACAGCCATTACATTAAAAACTTCTGCTTTTGATAACTGAGTTATCAAGAGAGTATTTCTTCTTTTTATTAATAAATTTACAAACAACAAATGTATTAAAATTTGTCACTATATGTCTTTTTCCAATTTTGGAAGCACAGTGGTATTAATAAATACATAGCACACAATCTCTCAAGTCACTCAACTAGGTAAAAATATTTTAACTGGCTCTGTCACTTGTATTCACCTTTAAACTATTAACTCTATCCTTTTCCGAACAGTGGTTGCTCCAACCAATGCTGCAAAAGAAAAAAAACATTTTAACATCTAAAACAATTATGAATATCGAGGAATAGTTTCCCCAAAATTTTTATTAATTAAACTTTAAATTCAAAAACACCTATCTACGTTTCAAGAAATTTTGGAATTCTTGAAAGATTGTGGAAATTATTGCTAAGATTTCATGATAAATAGAGGAAAATCTGTAACTGAGGAACATAATTTTCATTCTACATGACCGCTAAATATGGTCAAAATTTGGTGGATCTAGGATCAGCTTGTTGAGAGTAATCTGTATTTTTCCGACCCCTTTGTTTCATTTCTACCCCCTTAATAAGAAAAGCATGATATAAGGTGCATGGCAATAGTATAAATTTGCATTTTTAAATTAGTTAAAATTAATATATGATCTCAGGAAATGAACAATACTATGGTTGAAAGGCTGAAGTTTATATTTTTTGAAAAAGGAATTCAAATGTCAAGTGAGAGCAAACAATTGCTTTTAATGCAAAAAAAAGGGAAAATTTTTAGTTTTTAACAAAGGAAAATATCAACGAGTCCACTGCTTTTAAATGGAGAAACCTGTTATTATATAGCATTGATATAATGCTTTTAAAGGGAATTTATGGATTACTACAGGCATCCCTCACTATAGTGCATTTCACTTAGTGCGGTTTTGCTATAGTGCTCTTTTTATTTGCCACATTTTTTTGGTTAAACAAAAGTGCATAACTTATTCTACATTTAGCAGGTCTAATTAGCACTTATAGGTAAATTACAATTAAATTAAATATCAAACAATCGAATCTGCCAAAAAAATTTGTCTCTCCTATAGGTTTTTGGATGTTATTTCGATTGCAGCTAATCTGAAAAAAAATGGGATGTCGATGATATTGGGTCTAACTTATCAGATGTCGCTACGGCGTGTACCCCTCATTTGTTTTCTTTCTTATATACCAGTGGTCTTCAACGTGGGCAATAGCGCCCACCAGTGGGCATTTTAGGGTTTTTGGTGGGCGTTAAAGAACTCACCAAATGCTATTTTAATTTTTACACTGAAAAATACAATTCTATAATTAAGTTTAATGATATGCACACATATCCTCAAATGAGATAATGTACAATGGAAGCATGGATGGTGACTCCATTCATCACAAATGTGTATGATGTGGATATTAAATACCAAGAGAAGATAATAGAATTACTTCATGATGACGAGTGTAAAGCCAATTTCAATCAAGGTGGATATGTGCAACTTTGGCAGAACAAGAAAATGCCCTCTCTGTATCAACGCTTGTGGAAGAAAATATCGTTGCTCTTGTTAGCTTTCCCAACCTTATATCTAGTCGAGAAGGGATTCTGTGCAGTCAACAATCTCCTGTCCACAAAAAGAAATAGCTTACAAGTAACAGAAAGAGGAGATCTTCGAATGACCCTTACAGACTTGAAGCCTGACATTGATTCCCTGGTTTGTAGGAACCAAGCACAAAGTACGCATTGAACTGTCTGTCAAATATTTATTTAAATATTAGATTTGGGATTAATAAACATGGTTAAATTTGGTCTTTTTAAACATTTATTTTATCAAAAAATTTGGCAAGTGGAAGGCCCGGGTTCGATTCCCAGTCATGGCAGATTTTTTCACCTGTATCCTCATTTCCCATCATAACAGCTTATGCCTGTGACATAAGGATCTTTGGATCATCCTTTCTATCAAAAATTTTATTGTTAAGTTGACACGGAAGGTGGGCAGTGAACTTATTTTAAATGGCAAAATATAGTAAAAGTGGGCGGTGAATCAAATAAGGTTGAAGACCACTGTTATATACACTACTTTTAGTAGTTTTAACGATGTTAGTTTGCTACGACTTCTCTGGCAGGTGTCTATGCACATTTTAGCTTGCAAACCTTGCAAAGTGATTATTGTTTAGGGTCATTGTAAGGAGAGTTGACTTTGAAGAATGTATTATGAAGATGCACACATAAGTGCATTGGTTGGCAATGCTGAATGCACAGCTTTTTGAGTAGGGAGACTAGCCACATTTCGGTAAGAAGCGAGAAACAATTCTCCGCAAGAAACAACGTAACTGCCCTTCACCCTTGTTTAGTTTTCTGTCTCATGTGGTCTAAGTTGCAAGATAAATGCATCAGCAGAATTATTTTGTTTTTTTTTTTGACCCCTCATATTATTCCTAATGAGTCAAAAGCATGAAAATACATGTGTTAAAGATGTTTCTAAAAATAAAAAGTTTCTCATTCAGTGAAACTTCATGCAATAAGACGAATTGAAGCTGGAGAACAGCAAGTTTACCTTTGCAAAGCCTTGGGATCGACACTATGAATGATTTTGAAAAAAAAAGTCAAAATTAAAGTGTAGAAAGATAGCAACTCCATTGAATGCTATGAAATTGAATAGAGCTAGGCCTGTGATTAAGATTGAAATGGAACGGCTCCTTACGTTTTTTTATTGAAGACAATAATCAACACTGGGTCATGAATTAAACCTATTAATACTGATCCTTATGGAAAAAATTCCCTCGCTTAGTGCGGCTTGAGTTAGTGCTTTGTTTTCCAGGAACCAATTAAGAGCACTGAGGTATGCCTTTATATTATTATACGAGGCCATCAATCTCAACCAAATTTTTTCAGAAAAATTTGTTTTAAAAGCTAAGGGAGCCTTATCAACTGCAACATCTTATCAACTGGCAAATATGGCGATATCAACAAACCAAGGAAAATAAAATCATTTTCCATATCAAAGTTTTCATTAACCTCTTTTTAATATCTTTATTTAACAGTTCTTGTCATCGTATCCTCTTGCTATCCTTGTCCTTACCTCTTTTGTTCTTCTTCCATTCAGAACCAGAATACTACCTAAATAGGAAAATTCCATCTGTTCCAGGCTTTCCCCATTCACTGTAACACTGATCTGTGGTTCCATGCTCTTGCAAAATCTCATGGTTATAGTTTTCTTATTAATTTTCATCCAATATGTCTTTGCCTTTCCATTTAAGGAACTAACTAGGATCTGCAAGCCCTATTCCAAATTATTCACTAGTGCATTGTCTACTGCAAATCTTACTAATTTGACTATGCAACTTCCTCCTTTTATTCCTGTACTATCTACATATTCCCATGCCTCCCTTATCATTTCTTCGGCATAAATATTAAATTGTGCTGGTGAGAGTAGGCACCCTGTCTCAAGCCTCTTCTTAGCAGTGCCCAATCTCATCTTCCCACTGCTACATTTACCTGTGCAGTCTGGTTTATATACAGATATTTGATTAACCCATCTGTTCACCATTTTTTTCCCATTAACAGTTGCTGCGAATGACCATTTATTTTGGAAAATTGAAAGAATAGTTAACTAAATAACACAAATGTTTTTGCAGCACTAAATCAGTACAATAAATGCTTTGATTGGTTTTCACCTTTTGTTAGCGTGGCAACCAAAATCGTCTTGTGTGCCATAGGTTTGCCATTACTGGCTTAGCCCATAATACTCAACCATAGGGCTTTTTGAAATATACAAAGTAGACAAATGCATTCTGGTGGTATTCAATGTTACTTTTTTCAAAGTCGTACGGCATCGCTGCAGTCATGTACTTTCCAAAACCTTAACTGGTCTGCACCTATAGAGTTATTCACTTTTGCTTTTAACTTTCCATTCAAAATCCTGTGAATAACAATAGCTGAATGCAAAATTAAACTGGTCATCCTATAATCTTGGCATTCAATTGCTTTATTCTTCTTCTTCATAGGAAATACAATTGTTATAGAGAAGTCCAGAGCTGGGACAAGATATTTTTGCACCCTAGGCAAGGTTTAAAAATTATGCCTTCCTCCTAATGAAAGTATACAGTACACAATTTTACATCTCAAAACAGCAATTTATTAACAACATAGAAGTACAATAAACTATATTCTACACTTAAAATCAAAATAGTCAGTTGTAGCACCCTTAACAGTGCAGTGCCCTAACAGGGTGCCTTGCTTGCCTAGCCAAAGTTCCAGCCCTGGACCACTATCCCTCTTTATAAAAGCTCTCTTTCTCCTTTCTCTCTCTTAAATTCTTGATCATTTATACAGGGAGCTCATCAACTCCTACTGCTTTCTTCGATTTTACAAGAAGTGCCTTTTCAATCTCAACGTGTCAACACTTTCACAGTCTACATCTCTTTTTCCACTCGTAGATTCTGGATTCAAATCTTTTTCACATGCCGTATTTGCCCGAATACAAGCCGATGTTTTTTGTCAAAATCTATCATGAAAAAATCACCCCTCAGCTTAAATGCGAGTCTGAGGAAAATTTGGGTTGTGGTTAAATCTTATAGTCACCCATAGATGGCAGCACGTCTCATTGCCGTCCCATTCAAATGATAGTACAGTAAAACTCGTTTAATATGTATTTGAGGGGACCGACTCATTGCTTCGTTATAAGCGTGACTACGTTGTATACGAGAAACATGGTTTTCGGCCTATATATCCCATATAACACATACAGTAAAAGCTGTGCTATCCAGCTATTTAGAACCGGCCAGCCTTACATACCGGCAATTACACAAATACAATTCATTTTGTATTTCTTTTTCTTTTTTTATGAATTTTTGTGTGAATTGTATATGTGTAATACCACAACTTCCACTTTAAAATTTCTTAAAATATAAGATGTATATATTACGTATTTACTCCGTATACTTCTGTAGCTGCCGAGTAAGCATGGCGTTTTTGGTTACGTAAGCCATTTGCATTGTCTAGATGTTTTGGTGTACTTCTACAATTTCCAGTTTTATCGCTTTTTATTATTTAAAAAATTACCCATCCATTGAATATGGCATCAAAATAAATACCTAAAAGTAAGGAACAGAAGAGAAAAGGTTGGTTTAACGCTAACACAAAAGCTGGAGCTGATCAAACGAATTGAAAAAGGAAAAAATAGAGCAGCCATAGCAAAAGAATTCAACATCGGATCTTCCACGCTCTACGATATCAAGACTCATAAGGCTAAATTAAGGAAATTTGTGTCATCTTCTGAGAGGAGTAAATCAATTAATAAACATCATACGCTTCATAAGCCAAAAATTGAGGAACTGGATAAAATATTATGACTGGTTTTCACAGAAATGTTCAGAAGAATTAAATAATTTCATCTTTTTCTAATAGAGTAAATAAAGATAGATAATAAAGATAAATAAGAAAGATATAATCCAATAAATTCAATTTTGGGAACAGGTTCACTGCCGTTTATCCCTAAACTTCCTGGACGTCCTAAACTTTTCAATAGTGTTTTTGTTTTGCATGTAAGCGTAGCAACGTATTAAATAAGAATGGGTAATAGTGTCTATATCTAACTATGTGTGGAAGAATTAAAATAGAAAATGCAAACCCCATGCATAGTTATGTTTGGGGAGTACGATAGTGAACCTAAGCCCAATTTTGTTTGGTTATTGCTAAATTTGCGATGTCAAAATCGAAAATCGCTCCCCTAACCGGATATTTCTCCTAATCGGCTTTCCACAATCCCCAAGAAAGCCGGATAACACAGTTTTTACTGTATTTGCAGTGAGTCGACTTCAATGCCGTACTTACATATGCAAACAGATGCTTATCAACTTCGCGGCATGTAAAATGTTCGACTGCTATTACATACGATTTTTTAAATGGTCAATTAATATTATTATTATGGTCATTAATTTACATAAACATTTCACATTTTTAATATCAATTTCAAAACAAAGGGAGCGTGGAAATTCATATGGAAGGGGTAGATGGAGGAAGGGGACCTCTACGAACAAGTGTGTGGTAAACGGGCAAAAACTATTCATTACTTACCGCTCTGCTCGCCAAAATTCGTTATATATAGGGCATTTTTTGCCACGGGACCAAACATTTGTTCGTTACAGCCGAGAATTCGTAAAATGCATGTTCGTTACATCCGAGAAATTTAACCAATACCCTTTTGGAGAAGTTCAAGGGAGCGAGACATTTCTTTGTTATAGCCTAGATTTCGTTTTAGGCGTGATCGTTATAAACGAGTTTTACTGTACTATACTTTTTGTAAAGTAAATATATGACCCACGATGAATATTAATGAATAAATAATAAAGGCTAGAATCTGAGGCATAGCCAAGGGAGGGGGTTTATGGGGTTCAAACCCCCATGAGAAAATCGAAAAATTATTTATTATTATTTTTTGCGTTTTTATTACAACTATGACATCCAGTGAAAAAATTGAATTTATTACTAAAAATAATTAACAAAATAGTAACAAAGAATGCCGTGTAAATATGAGACAAAAACAGCAAGCTGATCATCTATACTTCAAAGTGAAACAAGTGCCGCACTTGAAGCTTGTACAACCTTGGGTGTAAAATTATTACGGAACGCTGATTATTGCTTTATTTTCACTTTTTATGGATTATTTTTGTCTACTGTACACCTTTTTAAAGGTAAAAATGGGAGCAGGGCCGGTGCCAGGGGTGAGGCGACCACCTCAGGCAGCGTTTAGCGTGGGGCGGCATTTTCAGACGCATATTGAGACAAAAATCAACCGCCATTGCGGATTTGCGAAAAAGAAAAGGGTGCTCATACATTGTCATTCACCACTTCAACATCAGCTAAGCGTACATGATTTTGCACTCAGAGCATTAAAAAAAATAATTTGAATTTTTTAAATAGCTGTCCGTGATGTTTAGAGCTAGCCCTTGGACTCTGGATGTTTAGGTTAGAGTTTTCTTTCTCTTCTCTGTATCTTTCGTTGGCATCTGTTTCATGTTCCGCTTAATTAAATTCTTAGCATCTAACATGCCTTTCTTCGCTTGCTGGATCTTAGTTCACAGTCAGAATTACTGGACTCGGTCGTATTAGAAGATAACTTTCCAAAAAGTACAAGTCTGCAGGTATCGTCTAATGTAGAGCAGCCTGTCCGAGTGTAGTTTTATGGTTACACTCAATTTCTGCAGAGGGGTCTAAGTGCATCCTTACCACTGTTTCAGCCAGTAACACTGACATCTTCCTCCTCGATGGATTACATCTAGGTACGTAATCGCTCATCAGTATAATGGCAGCATTTTTATCAGAAAATTGGTATATATGATATCGTATTTTGTAGGAAACAGAGGAATTCTAAAATACTAATAATCATCGTAGAAACGTGGAATTTTAATCATAATATAAATTAAATAATGGTAATTAATTTTCAACTCGAAAAAACTACCTAAGGTCCACCATTGGCCAAGATCGGTGCATTTGCGGTATTCATATAGCTTACAGTAACGTGAACACTATTGAATCTATAGATATGGAATCTTAATCGAAGAAACATGTGAACATTTCTAAACATTTCATCCACTGGGTGTACCTCTCTAAAACAAATAGGGGAAGTTTACCACAAGTCAACTTTTTGTCGTTTCGACTGGAAATTTTCAAGAAAATGTTGCGTTTCTGATTTTTTAAAGACAGCTCATTAATAGTATAGAAGTTATAGTTAAAAAATCATTATTCATAAACATTACAGAAGTCATACAAAAAATTGTTGCATTTTGTACATTAGAACCGGAGATATGGCGACGGGAGAGGGTTTTCTATGCAACCTGAACGCGAGAATCTTTCCCTCGCATCTCGGACTCACTCTCGGTCAAGAGATAAACATCGTAAATTTCTTTGAGGGGTTTCATTGTAACTGACATCAGATACATGTGAATGATGAATTCTTCCTTTTGTGCTGAGATAAGATTCGTCTCAGAATTATATGGGGTTTTTAGGTAGATGAGTTCCACATTTCGCTACTTGAATGAAAATAAAAACGCAAAAATTAATGTACATTATATGCACTAAATTGTAGAATGGAGTTGAAAATGTAAAGACCAAAGGTTCCTCTTTTGAAATATATCAAGATTTTCCAGAATTAAGAAAATTCATTGAGTCTAAAAAATATACCGTATATACTCGTGTATATGCCGACACCATGTATAGTACGACCCGTGATTTTTTGGTGAACAAACCTGATTTTTTCATATATCTTGTTTATAGTACGACCCCAGCTTTCCACCATGGTCGACATATTCCGTTTCGGTAGCTCGATAGTTACGAGCGAGATATATCGAACAACCTTGATTTTCCACACCACCATAGAATAGACCGTAAATGTCGTAAATAGTATTTCTTGCGAGTACACTAAAATTCGGATAAGTTAAGTATCTTACTCCTAAAAATTTAATAAAAAGTGTTATGAATCATGATTGCACAAGATGAAATAAAATCGTTTCAATTCTATTATGTCTTGATTCCCCATACGTAATGATTCCACTCACTCATCTATTCAATAGGTAGGGATAACGGATAAAAAGAAATTACTTTGTAATATTTAACAGTCTTTATTGTTTCTTCAATCACACACTGACCGGTTTCCACTACAAAATCATTCTAATGGTGTCACTAACCGACGTAACACCTTTAGAATGACTTTGTAGTGGAAACCGATCGGTGTGTGATTGAAGAAACAATAAAGACTGTTGAATATTACAAAAATAATTTCTTTTTTCCAAGATGTCGAAATTCCATAAAGTTACGCCGTCTACGATACTTTTAGTCCAACTCGTTCCAATCCATCCCTTGTAAAAAGACGCAAACAAAGATGTACATACATAAAATTCAAGAAAGGAAATGCCCGTAAATCGTCACTTATATCAAGTATTTGTGAATTTGAAGCTGTATATATGAAAAAGATTATACTCTTCACGAAGCAACATAACAACGATAAAGGACCTCACTGTTAAGGTTAGCCTACCATTAGAGTGCGTGCGGGTGGCATAACTTCACCGAAAATGCCCGTGAAGACATGAATTTTAAATCCTCAAATGCATTACTCGTGTACAGTACGACCCCCAATTTTTGCAATAAAAATTTGGTCGTAAAAACTCGTACTATACACGAGTATATACGGTAAATGTTGTTACTGTGCAAAAGGGCGGCATAAAGTACACTCGCCTCAGGCGGCAATTTTTGACCTGAATGGGAGTTATAAAATTTAATGCATCTAGTAACATTATATAGAATTTTATATTTCATATTTTAATAACAGTATTTGTAGCGATGAGTTTTTAAAATAAAAATTTTAATGATTGGATAAATGACAATGTGACTTATTGTTAATATTTTCCAGAATCCTTAAGATGAAAATTTACATAAATTAATTTTTATAACTAAAGTTTATATTTATTACTGACGTTACATCAACAAAGCATAAAAGATATTTTATATTTTAATCATACATTATACGTTCTAAGGTAATTCGCTTGATCATTTTTAGAAATAATACATAAATGCTACTATAGAAATACTTGCTACTATAGAAATACTTGTGTTATAAAAAGGCAAATTTTGATAATTTGGATATAGGTGCCAATATTCCTAACTACGTCTCTGCTACTAACGTTGTATAAAATGCATTTATGATAGGAAATGAATGTACAGTAGCCCCTTGCCATTCGTGAGGGTTATGTTCCTGAAAACCCTCGTGAATGGCAAATTCGCGAATTTTAAGTAATTGGGTATATGGAAAAAATAGGGTTTGGTTCTTAGTCCCACCTATTCCAGCATGTAACTTGCAATTTTGCCCTTCAAAATATAATAATACAATATGTACTGTGGCGTTCTGAATAAACGCTACATTTTATTAAAGAGCAAGGAACCGACCTACACACGCTTCGATTACGTTGGCGATATCCTGTTTATTAATTACAAATCCCACGAATTTCATTATTTTTTTAGAAAATTTTTAATTTTGGTGAGCCAACACAATTAATTTATTTTTAACAAAAAATCTCTATAGGGATTTACGGAACACGTGTGTAAATCATTAAATAAAGTAAAAATATTTTGCCTCCGGCACGCCGTGGTGGGGTAACCCCCGTCCGGTACATAGCTCTGAACCTGACCCCCCCTTGGTCAAATCCTGGCTATGCCACTGGTTAGAATATTGAATTTAGCACTACCTGTGCTTTGTTACCTTTTAAGGCTGTGTTTTTCACATTATTTGCGTACATTGACGATGCAGACGATTACGCAAAATGCGTTGATGGCTTTGAATGCTAATTTCATGGGAAATAGACTTGGATGAAAAATTATCTTGGCAAGATCACTATTACTTTTGTGAAAATGAAGATGAATGAAATTATTGTCACTGAATGTGGAACATTATTCAACAATGCAAAATTATTAACTGGAGTAATATTTCAAAATGTCAACAACTAAACCATTTCCCACTCATTTCTTCGACCTTGAATAATGTATTCTAAGCCATACATGAATGCCCAGCACACTTCAGCATAAAATCTACGAAATTTACGTTTTTGCCAAAAAATTGTGGAAATTTTTGGGGGGGCGGCTTAAATCCGGGGTCGGCTTCTATTCGGACAGTTATGGTAATTCCTCAATATACTCTTTCCATGTTTTCCTCAAATCCTCTTGCTCAAATGATAGTCTTTAATTGTGGCCAATGCATTCCCATTCTTGTCTCCTTCACTTTTTTATATCCTAAGTCTAGATATTTTGCCCTGTCTATGCATTTCCTCCATGCCTTCACATTGTCCTCTCTACTACAACTATCTTGTTAGGAAAATCATCTCTTTCTGACATACCTTCAAATTCTGATGTAACAGATCCGTGGCTTCTCATTTCAGAGCGCAACTTCCCACGTTGTGCAGCTTCTCTCAGTCGCACCAAGAAATCTGGCAGTGCTGCAAGGAAGCGTACAGTTTATTCCATTTATTTTGAAATTTCAGATATTAATTCTACAATGATGATTGTTCTTCTAATAAATTTGGGATGGAAAAAACCAGGAACTCCATAATATAACCTTATTTTAAATCGGTTCTAAGGATATTTTTTTGTGCCTTTCACTTACAAATTGTCCAAAAATGAAATTTAATCATGATATTGCATAACAAGTTATTGCAGAATATTTTAACATTACCTGAAGGTGACTGAAAAGGCATGCTATAAACAAATCTATACAATGGATGTTATGTACCTGACATGGCAATCCAACCGGCTAAATATGAAGGCATCGATAATCCTGGGTCATCAAAGTACGTTAGGACAAACTCTATCCCTGGCTGAAAAGTTAATACATTACATTTAAATTCACTGTAACCAAGTCATAGGCCAAATATAGATTACAATCATGGAAAAAGAAGAAATACCAACTTCTGTGAATTCCTTCAGTGGCTTGATAACCATGTAAGACCAGTATTCGTTAACTCGCTGGACATCATTTTTTGGAGGAACAGATGGATGTTCTATGTTTTTGTTCACAATGACCATCAGCTTTTTCTTCAAATCTATATCAAAGCGACGATTGAAGACATAGTCTCTGTTGGCAAACATATGCTGGATGATGGAAAACATGTCATGTTAAATAAGATCTTTTTAAACTATACATGTCACAACACTATAATATATTATATTAAATCAAATTTTTCTTCTGGTAATAAACATCACAAAAAATAATGCCATAATCTAAACTTTCATATGAATGATATTTGATAAAAATTTCAGGAGTGCTCAATAGTTGCTTTTTCAGACATGAATAACAATAAGAGTTTTTCCTAATACATTTACATTTTGTAGTGCCTGATGATGGCAGCAAAGAGATTTCCAAAATACAGCCACTATCCAAAAGGAAGTAACCTTTTCAATACATTTATGCCTCAAAGTCTGGTAAGAAATTTTGACTGATAGTGAAAAACTGCATGATGAAAATAATAAATGTAGCTAAATCATGTTTTATAACACCACATCAAAGTATTAAATGCAAATATACACAGGTGGAGTTCAATGAGAGGCACAACAGGGATGTTATGTTTATTGCTGATAAAATTGAGCAGTTGGAATAATAAGACAATTTATTTGTTGTGTGTTTGTTATATTGATACATATAAATGTGATTGTTTTCAAAGTTTTAAAAAATTACAGAATGCATTGAACAGGTTCAATTGAGAGGAGACCACATCATTAATAAATTATTGGTGAGATATCAGGGATACCACAAGATAAACTATGTGTAATTTCATTTCTGAGGTGCTTCTTGAAATTTTTATACGGCAGCTATGAAAAGTCTTCATGAGGAAAGAAGAGTGATGTACTGAATCCCACCTTGAATAACTCCAAAGAGCAATGTTAACTAATATTTGAAAATGTTTCCAAGCAGTGATACTCAAAGAATAGGAATGCAAGTAATCCAACAATGAATTACCTCGAGGTAGGGTTAACTAGATATCTGGCAAAATTCAGACATGTCCATCTTAAGTTGCTTGTGATAACAAAAGTACATACATGACTAAAACAATCTATCAATGATACAGGAGTTAGTGAGAGCGCTATAACGAAACAGCACAAAGTGAAGTGTGCTATAGCAAGAGCTGCCTGTAAATTACATGCAACAAGTTATCAGCATGCTAAGAATTTAGTCCAAACAAAAAATTATTTCATTTAGTTAGAAGCATTACTATTTATAGGTAAAACTGGTTTTCCTGCATAGTAGCATCATATTACAACTAGCGACTAAATGTGAAGGAATGGTAGTGATTGTAGCCAATGTTTCCTCTGAGCATGCATGGTCAAGATACAACTCATCAAAGTTCCTCACACTTAGTAAGTCTTAAGCAGAATACTTCGTTAACTGCTTCTGATTGTTTTCTTTTCATTTCTTGTAAAAACATAAGAAAAATATTACATAAAGATTATTTCAACTGGTAGCACACAGATTAATTTGATAAGGGTTAACACAACAATATCCTCTTCACACTTGGATGGAAAAATTAGAAGAAAAGTTGGTTGCGGCCTAAATAAATAGAGGTTTTAACTGAAAGTTATTTTTCATTATTAGAACATACATAATTCTCTTGGCAAGTGTGTGTGTGTGCGCATACAGAGTAACACTTGGTTGCTATATGGTGTTAGATGGGAGAAAAGGAAAACCGCTCATAACTAAAAACCTTTCCAACCTTTTTCGATCAAACTTTCAGGAATCACTTGACTATTCAACTTTTCAATTTTAAACTGCTTGCTGTGTACATAGTAGTCCTGGGTTAGACTCCAGGAGCATATCTTTTCTCCATTTGAATAACATGAGCAGAGCTGAAATGAAGCGAGAAAGTCTTTTTACTTTCTCCATATACGTAGTACAGAGAAAGTATTGTTTTCATGAAAAAAATCGAATTCAAGATTTCAATGGAAATACGTTTTGAGGTCTCTAGAACACGTTTAGACTATTTTCAGAATGATGTCTGTGTATGTGATTGTGGGCGCTCTAACTCATAAAGTACTTGTAATATTAATGCCAAATTTCATATATAACACTTTAGCATGAGCACAAAGAACTGATTAGTTTTTGGACAATACCGGTTAACCGGAAGTCGAGGTTTATTCGGAACCCGATTCGGTTTTGGCAAAATATCTCCGTTAAAACATCATTATTGTATATACAATTCAATACAAAGCTTCTAGAGAATGTAATTTCCTACAACTTTCATTTGAAACAATTTTCCATAGCAGTTATTGTTTAGGAATTATTTATAAATAATCGGTTTTTTCAATTTCCATCAAATATCTCCTTAAAAACGTCGTTATTGGTAATCTTCGTAAGGACCAAAGTTGTAGAGAATAATATGTCTTCCAAGTTTTGTTTGAAACAAATTTTCGTAGAACCTTCCATTTAGTAGATAATTAATTTACTCGTAAATTTCCAGTATACAGCGCCACCATCTAGCAGTGAATTCTGTAAACATATTCAAAATATAATTTATGGCAGTAAGGACGACTGCATTCTTTTATGATAAGAAATAATAATTTTGCCTTGTAATGCTACTCATAATAATTTAAATATCTATACCCCAAATATGGAGAAAGTCATGTGTTGGCAACATCAGATTTTTTTTTAGCATTTTAAAATATCTTAAAAATGAGATATCAATGCAGGATTTTCAATTAGGCCGAGAAAACTATGGAAATGAATTTCCTTATCACAGAAATTCAAATCTCATTCGAAAAAAGCCAAAAATTAAGTTTAATCTGCAAGCTCGTATTGTGGTCCAGTCTCTTCAGAATATCTACATACAAAATCTTCACACATTGCATCTTTATGCTGAACCCAAAGTTCGGGAACATTTGCTGGTTCTTCAAATCCACAGACCATCGCGAATAACATTCGCAGGTAACTCAGCATTCATGTCTGAGCCGCTTCAGTTAGTGTATCATGCCAAAGTCTATCACCTTCAAGAAGTCCAAGTTCTTCACACACCTCTTGGAAAGTCCCACATAGTACCCCATTGACAGTCTTCAGACTCTCGAAACCAATCGCAACCTTATCTCGTGTGAGTAACATTTACAGATAGTATCTTTCGTTATCTTTTATTCTAACTACCGGCATTCTCCCGATCACTCCTTCTCCTCCTCGTTGGTATCTTTTCCAATTTGTCCCTTTCTTATCGAAAACATAATACTTTGGTATATCTGTGTAAGTGTAGTTATGTGCTTGTTCGTCAGTTTGATTAAGTTTGAACCATGCAGTTAACATAGTTTGTTTTATAGATACCCTTGCAACTGCCTGGTCTTCTTGTCCTTCATGATAAATTACTTGTTGTTGTTCAGGTAAATGTACTGCTAATCTGAGTATAGAGTGAGACTTTTCTGACATGGTGAACTCATTCATTCGCCACATTGCTTCTGGGGCACTAACATATCTTCCATCAAGAAATGTTAATATTTCATCATGATCGACCACTCCAGTCTAACCAACTCGGCATCATGTCCTTTGTAGATGCATTTGTAGAGGTACTTAATGCTCTTAACAGAGACACTTCTACACTGATATGTGCGTAGAATTTCTTTGAGAGTCAGGGATTATAAGGAATGACCCATCGATTATCAACGTCATACCAATTTTAACAGGAGCTCTGGATCTTCTTCTGTAGATAGGGTATCCATTAACGTCTTCTTCAGTTGAGTCTCTGAACTCCTTTGGAAAGTTTTTACAACATGCACCTTCCTTCATGCAAGGTGAACACTGATTAAGTGTACCACAGGGATCATGAATCATACATTTTGTTACAATCTCGTATAGCCTTGGGTTGACATTCTTATCGGGTATCTCGGCACTTACATACTTGTCGATATCATCTTTTGTGCATATTTTTGACCCTGAATCTAACGTCAGTAAAATGTGAGCATGAGGTAAGCCTCGCTTTTGGAATTCAATTACGTAGATGTATGCAATTACAATTCCGAATAGATTGCGTTTTAAAATATCATCCAAGAGCTCTGCTAACTTCATTTTAATAACTCGGACTATTACGTCTGGTCTATTTTCAGGTCGTTGAGTGCCTTGCATTGTATTCAAAATCTCAGGCCAGGTTGGGTTGCAAGTGAAGGTAAGAAACAGATCCGGTCGTCCAAACTTTCTGACTATAGCCATTGTGTCTTCATAATTTTGCTGCATGTATCGTGGACTTCCTTGGAATGTTGAAGGTAATATTATAATCTTACCTGTTCGCATGTTCTCATTTTGTGCTCGAGACTCTATCGCATCTAAAAGTCCTCGGTACAGCTTAACTCGTAAATCTTTCTGATTCATTCGCAGATAGTTCAATCGAGCTCCTTCTGTTTTTACGTAAGCGTCGACGACGTATTGCTGGTACAATTTTCTACTGCTATGCAAGAGACTGAAACCGCTACACACAGAGAGTCGATAAGTGAAATACTTTAACTGTGTGACTCGAACTCGCTTAGCTGATTGTTTTTCTTCTACATGTTCCATTCCAATATGCCAACCACACTCGCCTCTCGGGAAAAGTAAAGGGTAGACCATCGGGTCACTGCATCGATTCATTGGTGAAATGTTCTCCAGTCAGGTAAATACAAATATCTCGGTTGGCTGGTGGTTCACCGTCATCACCAACGAATATTGCTGCAACTTCTGTTCTTGAAGTAGGTGCATTATATCTTCTTAAGTCTTAAGTTCAGATCTTCCATAAAAACCATTCTAACTTTTACTGTTGGATTAGATTGTGTTATCCTATGCATTTGACTGTAAGACTAAGCAAACAGATTTAGGTTTCATAACATCGAATTTAATCTCTCCATTACAATTAGTAAACAGACTTGGTTATTATCCATACGTTTGTTTGTTGCTTCACCCGAATCAAATATATACAGTTGTCCGTATCCTGGTTTGTTCTGTTCGTTTGTGTACAGTGGAGAAACCTTATGGTAAATTTGTCCATGAATACGAAAACAGTAGGGTCCTATTCTCGGAGGTGCTTTGATTTCGGCTCCCAATGAAGCGAAAGCTAAAGCAGCATTGTATTCGCTGATATGTTCTCGATAATTTTTAGCTTCAGGTGAGTTTGTTGTTAATAATTCTTTCAGTAAATCAGATGTTTCCGATAAATCTTCAAGTGAAACTTTTCCGTCGTGACAGCATTTGGTGTATTTTTTAGAAGTGTTGAGTTCATTCGGCCAGTAAAGCGCACCACAGTAATTACAAGTCTGAGTCATATTTCCGCAATTATGTTCTTCCATGGTAACTTCAAGCTGAGAATTATTTGCATCCGATGCACGTTCATTTAATCTACGTCGTTTAGCTTGCCTTCTCTTGCTTAGGCGATTTTCTCTCAATTCCAAACCCGTCTTCTTCCTTGTTTTTGATTATGTTCTTCTCTTTGTTGTTCATCTTCATTAACTCTTCGATCTCTGTTGGCTTGATTTCTTTCAGTTCTTCTTCTATGTGCTTCTTCAATAGACTGATTTGCTAGCTCCGCTCTTCTTCTTGCATTATAATCAGCGTAACGTGTTGCTCTTGAAGCCATTACTTTTGTTAAGTACCTTTTAAAAAGTATATTTTAAAGTATATAGTAAAGTAGTAGAAGTTTTATCTATTGGCAATTGCAGCTAAGAATGAGACATCTGCTGGCAGATAGATGAACTACTGAAGTGTGCCACGCATTGCCTTAGCGTTATATATATACTAGCAGAATTTCCCATTGAATTTCAACGGATTTAGTGAAGCTACTACAGAACAACATACAAACTCTTTAAAATATATAGTAGATAGTTTTTAAATTACAATTAGCTTTTCTCAACAATTAATCATATTTGCTTATAACAATCTGTTTCCAAGCCTATTGCATTCAAATATAACGATAATTCTATTTCCTATCATATTACTTTTGCCAGCTTCATTTCTTGTGTAATTATGCCTCGCTGAAATATTTACTTTTATGTCTTGTAAGCAAGAAACCCCTGAAAAAGCAATGTACAGTTGTCCATGATTGAACACTGATTCCGGTAACTGTACACCAGACACGTGAGCCTATTTACGTTAATAAACATTATAATGTAGAATATAATGATTTTACTTACAAAAAATGTAAGATTCCAGTATTCAATAGACGAAAGAAGGTTCAATTACTTTCATCAATCGTTATAAACGCCTCCTGAATAATAATCAGTATCTATTTACGTTTCTATCCATAAACATCGATCGTTTCGTTGCTTAAACAAAAGTGCGAAGTGAATAACGCTAAACTTTCGTCTATTTATAAGCTTCACTGAAGCTAACTGAATTGGAGGTAACAATGATGGCCGCCTTAGTTACGCCCAGAAATAGTACAAAAAATCCACAAAATTTCGAAACAAATAGCATATTTCTGAAAACTTTGACCGTGTAACATGTAAACTTCGCAGGAATAAGAAGGTATAGAGTGTTATTCGTCCAATAAAGCAAAAACGTCCATATTTACGTATTTTAATGCTTGAAGGAAGAATACCTTGCAAGTCAAGAAATGGATTCATACGTGTTATCTTATGAAAAAATGTTAATCCCCTATATTGGCAATACTGATTAATCCCAGTTGACCAAACCTTGACATTTCACTAAGTTAGGATGTAAGGAAGAATAGTACCAAATTTGGTTATTCTAGCTTTTATCGTTTAGGAGGAGTTCCATGAACAAACACAAAAACCAACAAATACACGCTTCAAAATATATTATGGTAGATAGATTAGCAAGGATGGAGAGAAAGAACATTTGTGTTTGGAAATATAAAACTGTTCGATGTTATATATTGTACTTCACTGATCAAGATTTTGAGTTAAATACACCTTCAAGTTTTGTCAACAAATACCAGTTAACACTTTCGGTAATTAGTCACAATATTAAATACAAACATCAAGCAGAAATATTTGATTTGCAAAAAATGTTATTCACTTTTGACAAATCATTTGTGGAAAATTTTCAGCTCTAGTTAAAAGCATTTCAATAACATTGTATCAACTTACAGGCCATTTTACTTCCCAATATATGACATCACTATTTGTTGTTGGATCTGAATCAACCACATGGATATCTTCAACTGTTTTATCCCATTTTAATCTGTAAGAAGTGTCTATTTGAACATGGAGAAAATCATTGGCATTTACTTCTTCAAACCTTCCATAAACTGAAATAATCACAAACAGAAAAATAAAATCACCAGACTAATATTAAAAGTTTAACGACTTACTTAGAAATTTGTTTTGAAACAAAAATGACATTAGTATATTAGCATAGGCAATAAAATTACTTAAAAAGTTAACTGATTTAAATTTAAAAATGAAGAAAGACTAAGAGAAATCTTTAATGGCAAAATTTACTTTTGCTTTAATATTCAATAAGGTGGCGTCATATGCGCTTAAGTAAAATATTACATAAATAAGGTACAAGCTTTTTATACTTGAAAAAATTATTAAATTTAGATGGAAACTTTGGTAGGTTTTTTAAGGTAATTCACAGCTTAACTAAATTACACTTCCACTTATTCTCTCCCATTCCTAAGAAACATTTCAAAACTAAATTAATCCCTCAAGCCGAAGGAGATTTTTAAAAACTGGAAATGCAGGAGCAAAATTTGCAAAAATCATATAAAAACTCATAACTTGCACATTTTTATTGGATTTTTATGAAATTTTTAAAGAATTTATGCAAAACATGATATTTTAAAACTATAACATTTACTCTATCATAAATTAAGTACAAACTCTTTGCTGGAGAGAATTGATGGCACATCGATTGTTCCCTATCCAGTGCATGCCCGCACTTTCATTTATACATCAATATTGTGAAAACTAAAGAAGTTATTGACATGGAATCTTTTTCAAAGATATATATATATATAAAATATTCTGAAAATTTCATTCCCTGAATGTACCTCTCTAAACCAAATAGGGATTATTTTTCCCGCAGGTAAATTTTTTCATGTCTTAACTGAAACTTTTAGATAAATGTTACGACTGTTATTTTTTTATAGGCAGTTCATAATTCTAATTTATTTTTAAGTTACTCTGTCATTATTAGGAATCATTACAGGAGTCACATTAAAACTTGTCCGTTTTCATTCAACAGAACCCGAAATATAATGTTATATGTATAAGGAAGGAAGATATATGTAAAATACAAAAAAACAATTTAAAATATTTTTAAATTTTAAAGGTATTTTCTGATTTTTCAGAAGGTTATACACGCATAATCAGATTCAGCGTGAAATTTACTATAAGAAAACTGTTATAGCTTCAAAATATCATCCATGATGATTTTTTTATTGACATTTACTCTTATTCTGATATAATACTCACAGCAAACTCTCAAAAAAAGCACGCTCTGTTCACGTAAATGAGTCTGCACGACTAACTCAATAGCTAAGAGAAGCAAGGAACGTCATCTATTCCCTTCCTTCAAGATATTGAGTAACAGATCTCTTTCAAGTGGCCTTTCTCAGTCTTTGTTTTGTGAACAGACCTCTTCCAATATATACTGTGGCATAAACTCAAACTCTTGGTTGGCAGACTCAAAAAAAAAAAACGCAAGCTAAATCATCCTTTTCTTCTATTCTTTTCACTAAGCAGGGTCTTTGCTCAAAGGTAAGAGTAGGCTCAGCATTTCTTTGCGATTTTCCAAAGAAAGAAATAAAACTATTTGCATGGGAAATGTATTCACAAAACTTCAATTCGTTAGAAAAAATAAGAAATACAATAAAACTTGACGAATAAAATATAATTATTAAGGCAAAAACTTCCCTTTCTAAAATATATCAAGGTTTTAAGATCGAATAAATTTTAGCATGGTTAAAAATAAAGAAATTACTGATGATGCTCAATGCATAAATGTACAGGGTGATTCTGAATTCTACTGACAAAATTATAGGGGTAGTACGGGGGTTCATGTAGAGCATGAAACGCCTTGTCCCAGCTTCTGGAACCGCTTAACCTCTGAGATATGAGGTTTGGACCTTGATGCCCCATGCCTCGAGGTGTTTACATAAGATAATAACAAACTATACTCAACTCTATATGGGAACAACGTTTAATGTGCTTTAAATTTCAAGGGTCATTCAAATTTGCTTCTTGATGAAATTATGTGAAATGTTCCCTTTAGAAATATCAATTTCATTTTATGGTTAATAATAATTAAAAGTGAAACTTATGCAATAAAGCTGCAGGTAAAATTCGTAGCCCTATTGATATCGAGAAAATAATAACTTTATGAAACAAAACATGAGTTCTTATTATTGTCCAAATAAACTGCAATCATTATTTCAATATAAATATATTCAGATCATCTATGTTGCAATATACCATAAAGTCAACACACACCTTTGTATACATAAAGACCCTGGTGGTCTTTGTGCTCTTTTCTCCAAATTAGCATGTCTTTTCTCTCAGCAAAAGGTTCCCAATCATCTGGTAAAAAGTAACAATTATGAACGGCGATATATTGACAAGTGAATATTACATTCTTATTCATCATGGAAAAAGAATTTCAATACAAATTGAAATTAACATTATTTGACGGTTTACCTACCTTGACGTTTGCTAGTAGCTTTAGAACGATCAGCACACCCACAATAAACAACATCCTGAATGACTCTATCCACGACCAGCCGGCCTCCACAACTCTGACAAACTACAGTGGCCTTTTTCAGTACATGGATTAAATCTATTTCTTCCATATAACTAAAAGGGAATTGAAATGGGCATGGCATTATGCAAACAGTTATCATTAACCCTGAGATGCCAGCATACAATTCTATTCATGTACATTTAGGTTAATACTTCAACAAACCTATTCAACATTTCATCGGGTATTCGTTCCTTTTCCCAATTGAAGAAAGCAACTCCACAAGCGCTAAATACAATTTCTCTTCCACGACTCAAAAGCTGTTTCCTAATTCTGCTAACAATATCTTCTAAGGCTTTTTCATCCCATATTTTCTTATATAAACTGAGCACTTGCTGCCCCCTTCTAACTCTATGGGCCACTACACATTCAAATTGTTGCGTGCACAACTTAACAATATTCACAGAGTGTTCTTTTAACTTAGATCTAAAACTTGAGAGGTTGCAATTGATCAATTGTGATATATCCTTAGTATTATTGACAGATTTCACCTCGAGGAATTTAACATAGACACTTTCGGCAAGGCTAAAAATTCTTATTCTAAATGGTGCGTTATGCACATCATACTTGGTATGGATGCAATGTTTGTCCAGTAAAAAGCAATCTGATGGAAACGGTGAATTTCTACGACTTACATTCCGTTGATATCGAAGTACTGTCCGAGCAAAACTAATGAAATGCATTTTGAAGGATTCAGATGAATATGAAACAAATTTCTTCGTAGCAATTTGCTATTTCTTTAACTGATTACATCTTCTTTCAAATAAACCACTTCATTACGTTTTAATTACGTTGAAATTACTCTTCAATTGCTGACCGGGTAAAAACGTGCTGCTGACAATTTTCTCATACAACAAAACAAAGTATTGTTTCGATAGAAAATAGACAGTCGAGAGGCGTGACTAAGCAACCGCGTTATTTACAAATTTTTTCAACATCGGTTATACATTTTGAAAGGTATATCATTTCGTGGTTTTCGTATTTTTAACATGTATTTCTCCTAATATGTAGACTATTAAATCTTGAATATCTCGTTCCTTTCGCAAAGAGTTACCAAAGCTTTGATTACAAAATGAGTGCGTATGTAGACTAGGGTAACCCGAACATTCTAGTAAAACTAGTATAAAAGCCCGTCACTATGACGGGCTATTTTTAATTAAATTTAAAATAGTTGCCTCTCCCTCTCTCTCCCTACCTATCCTTCCTCTCCCTCCGTCTCCCTCCCTCACCCTCTCTCTTCCTCCGCCTCCCTCCCTCACTCTCTTATATTAAAAGCATTCAAAGTACCCTACGCTCATAAGGATTGAAATGACAATAGGATTTCCAGGACTAACAATGTACAGTAAACTCCCAGTTATCCAGCACTCATGCAACCAGAATTCTCAAACAACCGGCATCTCCTGCATCTATTTTTTATTACATCTAGTTCGGAATTTTACCGCTAAAATTGGTGCTTTCAGCAATTTTTTGTTTACATCTCATTCGGAATGTTACCGCTGAAATTGGCGTTTTCGGCAGTCGCAATACATAACTGTGGATGTTTCTTGGACTCGGTGTTAATAATAAAATATTTCGCACACCCTTTTTAAATATCTCCTAAAACTCCAATATGCGCTAAAGGCAGGGGTGTAGTCGAGCCAGGGCGTCGTCCCGGTACTTTTTTAAGCAGCCTGCCTCTTTTCGGTGGTGACCGTATACTATAACGATCCAACTAGCGTCCCCGCTAGCATCCAAAACATGAGGAAATGCGAGCATAGTCATGGTCACCTAAACTTAACATCCGAAAATATGGGTCGGCGCTAAATCTTTCATTTCCCTTTCACTATTCCTGTCCACCAATGTCGGATTTACAGCTTCACTTGTGACTCCATCTTTTGCCAAAAGTTCATTGAACTTACAAATTCTCTTCCTGTTAGATTTTTTCCCCATTCATAAAAGGAAAGAACTTCATTTAAAAGTTTTTAAATTTTAAAAGTATTACCACACCTTATATGTTCACAAAATAATAAATCACTGAAAAGTTACGTGAGAGCACTTGTCAATATCCCATCAAACTATTTTATTAAAAACCAAGCTTAAGTCAGGATTCTGCTACTGATAGCTGGTAGAGAATGAGGCATATGGAATCACAGAAATGAGTCATATTATGATAAAATACAGTAGCTAACCCCTCATGCGTAATGCCGAAGAAGAAAGTGGTACCAAACTATAATGGCATTTTCAAAGGAAGAGTTAAAACCTAATGCGCAACAGTGGCTAAGTATCAGAGCTACAAAGTTAAAGTCATGTTTGAATCAAACAATAAAACCAGCTCCCGCCCCTCCTTTTCGTCCAGGGAATAGGAAAATATATAAAGAGATTACTTACTTATTAACTGCTACTGCATCTTCCTGACACCACCAAAAGAGACCTTATAGCCTTCACTTGCAATTCTTTACTGAATACCTGGCTACCGATTCGCTGACTAGTTCTGCAGTCATGAAGGTTTTCCCATTATATCTTGAAGTGTAAAGACAACCAACCTGCTCTATTGGACTAATATTATCGATGACTGCACCCATAATATAGACAGGGAGTCTTAACACAAGAACGTCTGAACATGGCGTACCTCCTAGAACTGCAGACGGAACAAAAATGTCCTATATGACAGAGTCGTACAGTCGCAGTACTAGGTTCAATTTTTATGAACGTTGTAATCTCTAAATTACTAATTGCATACTTTAGCATGCTGTAGCATGTAGCGTTGCACCGTACTCAACTGAAACACTCTAGTAAAACAGTGCTGCAGGAACACATTCTAACCTGCATCACACTGCGGGAGCAAGTGGATGGCGGGAGGGGGGAAGGGTGGGGCTAGAAGTTGGACTGGCGAAAGATGAGAGGGGAGGAGGGGAAGGGCATGCCATAGTCTACAACAATGATACAAAGCCGCCTGCATCTAAAAAAGGTTCACCCTCAGAATCAGAAAACTATAGACCCATCTCTATTCTATCTGCCTTTTCTAAAATATTTGAAAAATTATTTTATAATCGCATACTGCTTTTTCTTGACTCCTTCAATTTGTTAACTCCTAATCAACATGGCTTTAGGAAAGAGAAGTCAACATCTACTGCTGCTTTCAACCTCATCAACAGATTACACCAAGCTTTCAATAACAAACAGCATACCTTAGGTATATTTTTTCAGTAAAGCTTTTGACAGTATTGACCATAAAATACTTTCTGGGAAGCTCTGTAATTTGGGCATCAGGGGCAACTCCCTGAACTGAGTTATTTCCTTTCTAAGTAACCGCTATCAAATTGTGAGGTATTCTCAAAGAGCTAGAAATGGCTCTACCATTGCTAATTCTACACCTCTAAAAATTAATAATGGTGTTCCTCAGAGATCAATTCTTGGACCACTTCTCTTCATAATTTTCATGAATGACCTTCCCAAAGAATTCTCTGACTGTTTTCCGACCCTATAAGCCGATGACACATCCTGCCTGGTAACTGCTGATAGTCTCCCACTTCTGGCTGAGGTTGCTAACAGATCAGTTAATCAAATCATGGAATGGTGCAATCTAAACAATCTTGCTATAAATATCAATAAAACCTCTTACCTACTATTTCACAATAAAAAAGCTATCCCATATAGTAGCCCACTTCTTAAAATGAACAATAAAAGCATTGCTAGATCTTCATCCACCAATTTCCTTGGGCTACATATTAAAGAGAATTTGGATTGGCTAGATCACATCAATGGAGTTGCTAAAAAAAGTTGCTACTGGGGTTTTTATGATAAGAAAATGGGCTCCAATACTTCCTATTGAAAGCTTATTATCTCTGTACTATGCTAAAGTGCATTCATTATTAAGCTATGGAATATTATTTTGGGGTAATTGTCGATTGGCTAGTAAAGTCTTTTCCTTACAGAAACAAGCTGTCAAAGCTTTATGTAGAGTACCTTACCATACACATGGCAAACCCTTGCTTTCATCTCTCCATATCTTAACCCTACCATCTCTTTACATTTTTAGTTGTGCAACTTTTGTTAGATCAAACCATCACATTTTCCCCACAAATGCAGAATACCATAGCCATTTCACCCGCTCGCTATCTCACATTCACGTCAATGATTACAACAATGCTCTTTCTCAAAAAGGTCCTCATCACTCAGCCTCTGTAATATATAATAATCTGCCTGTGGATATTAAATAAGTTCTGTCCTATAAAGTGTACAAAAGAAAAATTAAAAAGTTCCTCTTGAAGAAAACTTACTATAGTGTCTGTGAATACCTAGATGATAAAGTATGATTTTGCTTTTCTTTGTGTTATTGATCATTGTATTTTCTTTGCTTGCATATCTACATTTTCTCTCCTCTTGTCTTGTTTTGTAAATATTTAATATTGTGACGAAACCATGCAAATGTATTTGCCAACGGTGAAATAAATTGTATTATTATTATTTGTTACACAGTTGAAAATTTAGATTCACTAAAGCCGTTGAAATTCAACGGGCACTTCCGCTAGTATCTAATATAATATTTAGGTTTTTACACATTTCCAAGGGGGGGGGGGGGGAAAACTGCCTCCCTCTTGCCCCTCCCCCCTCCCTACCCCCTCCTTCCGACGCCTATGGTGAGAACCACAATGTTTTAATGAAAGAGTTCAATGTCAGATCTTTCACTATTTATGACATTAAAGCACAGAAATCACAGCTAATGAAATTCGTTGTCTTCTGAGACACCTAGAAGGGTCGGCAACCCTTCATAAGCTGAAACTTGAGCAATTGCATATTGGTATTTATAAACGGCGCAATTATAGGTTTTTCGTCACAACCACTGCAAAAATAAGAAATTATTAAAATTTTATATTTAGTGGTTGTTTTTATCCCGTTATTCAGAAAGGTTGTAATGCTTTCAGAATGCAAGCACCTTATACTAGTATAACATATATACATATATAAACAAATACGTAATTAACGTAACTAACAAAGCGAAACAAATTCGCATCGATAGGCGGATGTAGGAGGCGCGAACAGTGGTTAATGGCTTAGTGGTATTAATGTTATCGAGATTATTTAGGATGCTGTCATTTATCTGGATATAAATAGTATTATTACTCCAAAAATATACATATATTTGCAAAATGTCTTGTAGCTTTCCAGACGACCAGGTGACGCTGGATTATAAAAATCTTCTTGAAGAAGTGGAGTTAATTCGTGAGTAACGAAGTGTTATATTTAACAGTTAAATATCTAGTCATGCATTGTCATTATAAAAATTTTAATTACTATCAGGTAACCAAGATGTTGGTCTGGAAGCCGTTCAAAATATTTCCCGTGTTATGGACGTCGCCGAAAAATTAGTCGAAAATGGTAAGATTTTCTCTTAGCACCATGGTTTAACTTTTCAGGTGTATTCTTTGTCGTTTAATTTTTACTGGTGTCTTATTTTTGTAAGTATGGAAGTACGCGATATAATGGGTTTCACTCTTATTGTAGAATTTTGATAGTTATGATTCGTTGATTAGAAGGATCTCAGATTAGTTTGCGAACAATAAACCAAAAAATCGGTACAATATAATAATATAATCTCAGTTTATTTTAGCTATTGCTATTCTCATAACACAAAAAATATATATTCACAATACAATGAGTCACTCATACAATAGAACGAAATAGTAATAGATAAATAATTCAAGTTTACTTCTCTTGTTCCCTGAGCCAGCTTTTCAACTTAATTTTGAACACATTTAAATTCACAGTATCTTTAATATCTATACTTAAATTATTATATAACTGCAATCCTTTAAAAAATGTTGAATTTTGTGTAGTTACCATATTTACACTATGGATATACAACTTATTCTTATTTCTAGTATTATGACCATGTATATCACTATTTCGTACTAATAAATTTTCATAGTATTTAGGCATTAGCCCAGACCTTATTTTATGTATAAATAGAATTACTTGCATGTCCATCATTTGCAAGCAATTTAACCAATTTAGCGTTTGTAACATTACATCAATCTTTGTATATTTATCACATTTGAGAATCAATCTCATTCCTCTATTCTGTAGGATTTGTAGTGTTTTCTTTTCTGTAACATTTGCCGTATACAAAATTGTTGAGCAATACATAAAGTGTGGTAACACAATACAATTATACACCCGCTTAATACTCATTGGTGTCAGGAATGCACTTAATCTAGAAATAAGTCCCAATTTTTAGAAATTTTTTTACATGCATAATTTATATGCTCATGGAATTTTAAGTTGCAGTCAAGCATGACACCAAGGTATTTAATAGTATCAACAAAGTTTACTTCTTCACTACCTATCATCACTGTCAGGTTATTTTTATTATTTAAATATTGAGAATTATTCCCTAATATTATTGCCTTTGATTTATTTGTATTTAATTTAAGTTTATTTACCGAGAACCAATCATTGAGCAACCCTAAGTCTTCGTTTATGTAATTAATTAAAATATTATCATTCTTATGTGAAACATAAATAACCATATCATCGGCAAATAGTTGATATTTGCAATATCTCATATACTTTCCTATATCATTAATATACAAAATAAATAACAAAGGGCGTAAAAAACTACCCTGAGGAACTCCAAACTCAACCTTTCTCTCAAGCGAGCTATATTCTTCATGCTTTACTATCTGATACCTATCTGTTAAATAATTTTTAATCCATTTCAGCACTGTCCCCCCAAAACCATATCTCTGTAACCTATGCACCAATCTCCTATCTATTGTTTCAAAAGCTCTTTTCAAGTCCAAGAACACTACACAAACCATTTCCTCATGATCTATACATTCCTTCCATTCATGTAATACGTATTGTAAAGCAGTTTCACAGCTATGACCAGGCTGTAAACCTGATTCCACCAAAATATTAGGTATTTGTATCTATGTACTCAGCAGTTTGTTTACAAACTATTTTCTCTACAATTTTATTTATTGTAGATAGCATACATACTAATAGGTCTAAATTCTTCAGCTCTATTTGTCCTAGGTACTTTCCTGCAAGGTACAATGGTTGCTTTTTTTCCATTTTCCAGGTATCACTCCCATTTCTAAAGATATATTAACTAGATTCAACAAATAATCACACAATTCCTCAAAATACAACTTTAGAAAACTCGCATCCATATCATCTGGACTAGATTTATTCACTAAACTATATACTATGTCATATAAATCCTTTCTGTCAACTAGCTTAAAAGTGGTCCATTGTTCACTTCTAGCTTCAAACTCAAAATATTTGCCACAATTCGAGATTGAGTTGATTATGTTACAAACACTTTCAATAAAAAATGTATTAAATTCACTTGCTATCTCAGATTTCACTTCCACATTCCTATCACTAAACCACATATTACTATACACTTCAATCTTCTTGTTACCAACAAGTGATTTAAGTGTTTTCCACATCAACTTAGGTTCCCTACTACATGAATCAATTTTTTGCTCATAGTATTTACAGTTTTCTTGTCTTATTAGACTAGTCACCTTATTTCTACTCCTTCTGTATTCTTCCCAATCTTTCACATCTTTACTTATCCTATAAGTTTTATACTTATTAAACCTATTTTTTATTTCAGCCAAAATATACTTATTGAACCAATTCTTACCACATCTGTGCACAATTTCAACTTTGGGCATATGAACATCCATTAATTTTAAAATACTTTCATAAAAACAATCATATTTGATATCAAGATCCCTCTCATTATATAAAAATTTTATACTATTAATATCATCCTTAAACGCAACAATATCTTTCACTTTTAGCCGACTAGAACAAAACCTCTTGGCTAATTCTTTTTGCATTAAAACCTTAATGATAAAGTGATCAGTAATCCTTGGTGTTTCAAAAATTTTAACATTAAGATTACTTACATTAGTAGTAGTACATTGTATAAACTTTCTCATATAGTAATGCGTCGTTTAGTTATCTTTTGAAAATATGAACTATGTAGAGTCATTATAAACGTCAACTTAAATAATTATATGAAATTTGGTGAAAATTGTATGAGCTGTTTTTTAAAAAATCCAATTGTTGTTAAAGTTGCCCACGAATAAACTAGCCTTATAGTCATTTTTTTGATAAATATGAAGTAGTAGTATTATTACAGACGTAAACTCAAGTAACTATGAATTTGATCAAAAACGTTGGTGCCACTTTTGAGAAAATCAAATTGTTGTTAACCCTAGAACGTTACACTTCTGGAGCCATTAGTAAACGGTACTCTGGGGTCCAGTGTACTCCACGCAGGGTTGCCAACCGTCCCGGATTGGCCGGGACAGTCCCGGAATCGAACTCTGTGTCCAGAATCCCGGATGAGTCTTACCCGGGATGCAGAATGACCCGGAATTCGAGAATAAAAAAATATTATTGAAAAAATGCTGATATTTACAGCTTTACCGTTTAAATGTTTTTCCCTCTAGAATATAAGAAAATATACTCTGTTACTCCTGAAGTTACTAGAATAATATACCCTGTATCATCAAAGATTTTAACAGTAAACCATCATTTTAAACTAAATAACCTTTTCTTTTTTGTAACCTATCTCAAACCCCCGCTCCGAGGAAAATGTCCCAGAATTATATCCGAAAAATTTGGCAACCTTAACCCCACGCGATTCTTCGGCTCACATCTCCCCTCCCTTTCAACTATTTGAAACAAAACTGGTCTAGATCTTTTTGTTAGACTTTTGTGAAGAGGTTCATACAAAAAATATACTTTTTATGCGTTTAAAGTAATAGAAAATGTATTCTTCTAAAAAAATGTCGTGCAAAAATCGCAAAACATACTGTTTTTGGCATTTTATTTACCTATTTTATATTTTTTTATTTCATGTAAAATGTTTACTACAGTGTTGAAGTAGATATGTTGTAGTGTGGGAAAAAAATAGTTTGGCTTTGTTTGCTGGAAGAAGTATAATTATTTGGAAGTACAAAACTTCTGATTTTTTTAGGTACGAGAAAATGTAGTAAATAAGTGTATTTCAGCACTTTTTTATTTTCTTTCAAAAATAGTGCTTTTGTATAGAAAATAAAGTAAATATTAGTATAAAACATTCTAGAGTTGAAAAAAAAAACAGAAATATGCTTTGAATCTCATTCACGGTTGCAGCAGTTGTTGCACAATGGTGATCAATGCTCATCACACATCGCGTGTCTGCAAGCTGCACAAAGAACTCTCATCTTCTTATCTTTCACGTGTGGACAGAAGCTGCTTCATACATTATTCTGCAGTGGCTGTGGTCTTTCAGGAAAAGGAGCTTTGATGTTCAACACCTGTAAATTGATTCGCAAGGTTGATCGGAGTGTAGGGACCACAAATCTGTCTCGCAGAAATGGCTCGATCAGCGACATTGCCAGCGTCTTGAAGAAAGTTTGGCGGTTCATCTTTTCAATGGCTGCTCGAAAAGAGTAAAGGACCATGACATTAATGCCACTCTGATCAAGCATGCCAAGCCAAAAGAGCGGAGAGTCTTCCTCGCCATCGTGTACTTGTGACACAGTTGATCGAAGGTGTCAGTGCCTCCTTTCGTTGAATTGTACATCAGTATCATTTCTGGCTTTCCTGTTTCCTGGTCCACGATTTCACTGAAGTGCATTGACGACAGCAGAAGAACGATTTTGTTTTTCTTCGGCATATACGACACAAGTGTGAGGTCGTCATTGAAGGCGAACTGAGATGATCTCACTTCTCCACTTTGCTTGAAACATTTGGGATCTCTCTCTTATTTTTTTGAATGGTATCAACCATCGTGAAAGAGTGGTCTGCCATCATTTTCTTGGCATTGTATCAAGACGTCATCACTTGGTACATACACAAACATCAATGGTCATTCGCATGTTCTTACTACTTACTTTACAATTATAAAATGAAAAATAGATAGCTGTTACAAAAATACTATTTCCACGTATAAATATGCATTTAAAAGTAAGAAAAATATAAGAACTCCATTTGTACTTACCACACGAATTGTACAGGGCACCGGCACTGGGGTCTATGGGAACCCTGAACGATTTTGACACCTCACTGTATGAATTTGAGCACACAACTGATGGTGCCGCATACTGGTCTCTATCAGCGCATACCAAAACGAATTTTCATGGGGGAAACAATGCCGAATTTAAAAATTTACGAACGGTACATCGAAAGAAAAAATTGTTAGGGTCCAATAGACCCCAGTGTACCATTCTAGGGTTAAAATTGCATATAATAAACTACCCTTAATTATTATGCAATGCCAACCATTTCTTCATAGCTTCTATTCTGAATGATAAAATGCCTGAGTACGAGACTTCATTTATTTTCGCTCTACCGTTTAGGCTCTAGAGCTGCGAACGGACAGACGGCATTGTGAAAACCACTTTTTTGGACTCATGTACACCTAAAACGTATATTTCCATCAAAATCTTGAGATCAAATTTTTTCGCAGTACTTCCTAAATTTACTTTGTATATGAGAAAGTAAAAACCACTAGATTGAAAAATTGAAATTGTATTTGTATTAATACTAATCACTTTGGAAGAATGAATGTTTAATGTGTTTCATAATGAGGAAAGCTGCTAGGAAATACCTGTGAAAAACGGTGAAATGACCATTATGATATTGTGCCATTGTTTAAAGAAAAAACTTAACAGCTATAGTAACAGAATTAGTTAATATTGCAGAATGACATCTTCGATGCAGATGTTAATGTATTTGCGTGTTGGTAATGGTCATTTTGTCTGTGAGGTTGCTCTTGTAAAAACAAGAAGGTAAAAAAAAATCATGTATCCATGTGAAATGAAAAAATCCAAGATTTGTCTCTTGGATACTTAACTACTCTGTGTTTTATCGTAGACCACTTGCAACCACTTTTGTGAATTACACAGCTTGCACGTACATATTTACACACAAAGAAGGAGAGAAAAGCACCAAAGGGCCACACTGCTTAATGTTTCAATGGATGGTATGCTGATTTGTGTGTCCTCATGAAAGGAATGCTAGTGGTGTGACTTAAATGATGGGCTTCCATGTAGCGTGCCTGGTTGTGAATCCCAATCTGGACTTGTCCTGTTCTGACCGTTGTGAGGAGCACGTGCAAGTACAGCATTCCATCATCAGAAGAGAGATTAAACAGTGTTCCCCTTTGGTGCTTTTCACGAGAGTAGACTAATTTAGGTTTACCCTCCTCTCTTCAGTGTTATTGTTTGTATGAATGTTTGTTTGTTGTGTGTACCTGTGATATTCCGTGTTAGGAGTTCTGTCGTGAGTTGGTACCCCATTTACTTTAAAAGTCATACCAGCATGTACTGGAACAGGCAACTAATCTAATCCATGAAGTGAAGATGATGATGAAATACTTAAACTGTCACTGGGATAAAATGTCTTTTGGTTTGAGAAATTGACAAGACAAGTCAAAAGAGTGAGTTTGAGTGATTTTAGTGTTAGAATTTAGAGGTAGAGAGTAGCAGTAGTTTTGTATTTTGTTTTTCCCATGGTTACCAGATGTAGTCTTTTTGGGTTCTAGGTAAATTCTTTGAAAATCAATTCTTCGAAAATCACTTCTTCGAATGACAAATTCTTTGAAAATTGACAGGATTTTGGAAAGATATTAAAATATATAGAAAAATCTTAAATTAAACAAAAATTAAATTATCGATAAACTTTTTCTGATTTGAAAAGTATTTACCTTGTTATCCGCTTCCTCGATTATCGTAAAGATATTCGGCAAATGAGATATTGTCAGAGGGATTATGTATCACTATTTGTCTTTCAATAGTTATATAAATAAATATAAATTATTGTGAAGGTTGTTATTTTATTAAAGTATATTTAAAAGTAAAATTGATTATGCTTCCCTTTTTTGTCGGCTAGAGCATTTATTATTTGGTATTTTGAATGAATGAAAAAGTCAGGCAAGGGTTAATTAACTTTGGTAAATATTTCAAATCATTAAAATATTTATTCACAGGACACATTTTATTTATTTTCACACAGAGTAACATGTTATAAAGAATTAGAGACAAGTTTTGGGTTCACATATGGAAATTATTTTTGTTTCTAATTCATTATAAAAATATAATTTATGCGACCTTTACAACTACACTTTATCGTACCAGAAGGAAACGATACATTTTATCGGCTTATCAATATCCAATATTATGTGCAACAGCACGCAAATAATCACAAATGTTTATAGTTTCATCCCAATCAGCATTAACTCGCCTCAATCTTTCTGCACTGTTCCGATATTTTCTCCGCTGACGCGGTGGTTCCTGACCACTGGTGTACTGCTCTAAGCTTAGTTCGTTCAGGCTCTGTTCCTTCTTGATTCCACAAATGAACTTCCAGATGCTAGGATGACTCCCATCGATTTGTTGCTGGAATCCTCAGTGCCATCCTTCAATATTGTTATTTGTTTTTGACAGTCCGTTAAGCACACTTTAGGAACAGTTCCACATTTGATGCTTATAGATTGGAGGACGTCGACCCAAACGATGATCTGGACGCCCAATCCACGTGTCCTCAAAGTAATCAATAACTGATTGTGCTTCTTCTGGAAAAACGTCGCTGTTGCATAGAGTTTCAAAAGAGTTCACAACCTCTGCAGTGGGAACAAAAGCTAGAGCTGGAAGCATACGGAGCTTTAGAGATAATTCCGCGTCATTCTCATATAATTCCTTTAAACCGTTTGTTTGAATTCTATGCAAAATGCACTGGCAAAAATGGAAGAAGCATCCACGGTGATTAGCAAGAGGAAATACACTTTTCACTGCATTAATCATTGACATTTCAAAGTCGGTCAAAAAAGAGAGAGGGTCAGAAGCTGGCTAGAATTCCTTAACTTTTCTCAGAAGACGGGTGTATGTTTCTTCCTTCTTGTCTGGTAGAAGAGCATACACCAAAGGAATGGAGTTGTTAGCTTCTAACCCATGGATGGTATAAAGCTGCTGAAATAGAGGCGGTACAGTCTTAAAGGTTCCATCAGAATACCAATTTCTGGAACAACTAAGAAATTTAAAATTTTTCGTAGTGGAAAATATTAAAATGTGGTCGTCTAGAGGTCCAGAATCATATAGAAGAAACTCTTCTCATCCTTCAGTCTGCTTGTACTCTTCTTGAAGCACAATATCACGACGGGAAATTGGAATAGCTGGTCCAGCATCTTCTTTTGTACGAACATTTCTGATAGTACGTTTAATGTTCGGTACAGAGGGTAGTATCGCAGCAGCAGCTTGACTGACTCCAACTGACAAGGAAGACGCTACGTAGGTTGGTGTTTTGTGGGTGTTTTTTGCCCTTTCATGGATGGCTGCCATTACTCTGTCTGCATCTACGTAGCTAGCATCCCCTAAATGGTTATGTTCGCACCTCTTATTCAAAATAGTTTGAGCTTTCGTTATAAGTCTCGCTCCACACTTGGTAGTTTGAAATCTTTCACACTTCCAATAAATTTTTTCTTCAACTTGCTTGTCTTTGTAAAACAAATGTCCATCAAGCAGCAGTTTACGTTTTACTTTCTCACTCATAACAAAATTCAATGCCATAGCGATACCTTTCCACCCAAAACTTATTTTCAAACTGAAGTGAATGTACAAGGCATTAATAAAAGTTTAGTTCAAATCTTTACATTGTAATAAAAGAATTTATTTTGCTTCATATTTAAACCATCTTGTTAAATGAGTAATAAGCATGTATTCTGATTCCATTAAATGTTATTATAATAAAACTTAAATAAAATTATTATCTAGTAAAAATACAAGACGTAAAAATAAAATCACGAGAAATTGAAAATGTGAAGCATACATAGGAAAATTGTAGTGAAAAGTAGTGCAAAAGTATTTATATACGATCTCATTTGCCGAATATCTTCACAATAATCGATGAAGCGGTTAATAAGGTAAATACTTTTGAAATCAGAAAAAGTTTATCGACAACTTAATTTTTGTTTAAGTTAAGATTTTTCTATATATTTTAATATCTTTCTGAAATCTTGTCAATTTTTGAAGAGTTTGCCATTCGAAGAACTGCTCGTTTGAAGAATTGATTTTCGAAGAATTGATTTTTGAAGAATCGATTTTTGAAGAATTTGTCTTCTCCTGTCTTTTTGATGTGTTTCCTTTTTCCTTTTTAAGATGTTCTGATATTGATGACAAAAATGCAAACATAGAATGTATATTGCAATCATAAAAACAAAATGTACCGATGAAAGAAGTAATCAGTCTGTAGAATCTGTAAGCAAAAGGGTAGTAGCTACACAGGATAATTCTACCAATTTGGAATATGCTGAATTTGTTTTTGAGTATAATGAACTACTTAATCAAGTAAAAACTTAAAGAAATAAAATTTGTGAAACAATTTACTTTATATTTGTTTTTTATTGTGTTGCTCATTATTGGCCATTTAGAATAAAGTTTTCTAAGTAAAGATGGACATGTTACAAAAACTGGTTTGTATTTGTTTATAATTTTTTGAGTTGAAATCGCATATACTTTTTCTCAATGAAAAACAGGAAATGTTTACTGTTTTTTCTTTAGAGATTGGATAATAACTTGTATTTCTTCCAAAGTATTGTAAAATTGACTAATGGACTTTGAGATTAACCAATTTTTTGTTGTGATTTCTTTGAGATAGCAAGATTTGATGAAGTAGGAACAAAATACTAAAGGAAGTTATGATTTTGGAATGAAATTGAAAGGGATTAAATTTATTGAGAATAAAAATGGGAGGGGACATATAATCATTTTCAGGACCAAAAGAAATCGGGAAGAGATGATGAAAAACATCAGTGTGTGCATTATGAAAAAGTAACTGTTTGACTGCACAATAGTATGATGATAAATGAAAGTCACTTGGTTGTGAGAAAGGGTTTAATAATAGTTGAAAAAGTAACATAAGAGTTTGAAAAAAAGGTGGCGGTAATTTGATCTACATTGGGAAACATGTCAGAATGGATTGTTGAAGAAGATGTGATAGCATGACTAAATACAGAAATTTAACTTTCTTTAAGGCCTGTGTATAGGATGCACATTTTTTCCAAAATTTTTGGGCCTTGACATTTTTCCTCAGTGACGTCTTTAATTATATACATAAAGCAAATGATAGCAAACTATGATTTATGGTTGAATATCTTTGAAAGAGTGCATCATACATATAGAGCACTTAAGGCAATCTGGGAGCTAATTGAAAGAAGCCGCATTTAATAGTTAACAACACAGAGAGAAGAGAATGATTAGTTCTTTTGGAGAGAGTCAAATGTGTCAAGGAGCTAGTAATTTGATTAGTGTAAATTTTCAGAATTGAGATTCAGACATAAAGAGGTATAATTCAGATAGATTGGATTATCAACTATAAGTGTGAGTTGCATGGAATTGGCAGAGTCAAATTACTGGTGAAACCTATTGTAGAAACTGAATAGGAAAATTAAAAAAACTCCAATTCACCGTAAAGGTGGTACTTACGTGTCAAGACTCGCAGGACCACTTAGAGGACGCGCGTTTCGACAGCTACGCTGTCATCTTCAGCAATGTCCTCTTAAGTGGTCCTGCGAGTCTTGACACGTAAGTACCGCCTTTACGGTGAATTGGAGTTTTTTTAATTTTCCTATTCTGTTCATTGCCTTCACCGTGTTTAGAGTTCTTCCTTTATTTATTGTAGAAACTGTTAAAAGATGTTTTTCTGCTTTTCATATAATTCATTTGTCCTATTTTTTTTTAAATATTCAGTTACTAAACCACGGGAAATTGGACTAGATGCCAGAATTCTTGAAATATCTTCGGTGGTTGTTCAGCAAAATGCTGAGAAATTTGATTCAGTTTTCAGACCTGAAGAATTTTCTGATAAACTTGTAAGTATTAAAGTTTATCTTTCATTTACATTTAAATATATACAAGTAGGCTAAGAAGCAGCACAACAAATTTAACAGTGTCAAAGAACATATACATTGTGTAGTAATCGTTACATCTTTGATAGTTTACCCAAAGTCTTCTAAAACCCTGTGCTTTATCTACTTCTTTAGTTGCTGGCAGATATTCTAGGGCCGCCCCTGGTGCACAGATCCCAAACTAGTATGACAATATGATCATCACTCATTGCCACTTTATACCGTTTTTTCCCAGCATGCATTAGAACTTTCTTTTTTCCTCTCATTGCCATTAGATGAATGTTATTTTCTTACTCTTCAACTTTTATCCTCAGGAAAACATTCCACCATTACACTATATTTCCTTCACTGATCCCAACGAAAGCATATCATAAAATCCCGATTATTCTAACTGTAGATTTTATTGCCTCACATCTATTTTTTCCAGTCTTAAATTTTTTTACTATCACTTGATTAGGTTTTGAATTATTTGTTTTTCCTAAGCAGCACCTTGAATTTTTTCCTTGTCCTCTTTCACGAAGAGTTTCTGCTCCTGAAATAGTCATTTTTTTGAAATACTATGATACAATTTTTTATAAAGTAATAAATTTACAACTGTTAAAAATACCGACAATGCTGATACCTTATAAAATTCCTTCAATAAGAATAGAATTTATATATATATATATATATATATATATATATATATATATATATATATATATATATATATATATATATATGTGTGTATATATATCATAATTACTTGTGTAACCCGTGCACCTTTTTTTCCAAAACGCTGGTGAAAAAAAGGGGATGCGCATCTTACATAAGGATTCATTTATTTGTGTACCTTGCGCACCTTTTTCCCAAAATGTTGTGTCGGTAAACAAATATCTTAAGCCAGCACCCATGCCGCATCTATTATTCTATTTCTAAATTTCTTCGTATTGAGACATTGTTCTTTGTATATAAATTTTAAGTCTATAAGGATAAGCACAAAGATTGGGTCAGCGTCGCCACCGCGGATTGAATGCATCGCAAAAGCTTAACAGTCACAATATTGTAGCGGTGATATAAATGAAACACAATGTCTTTTTATGTAATGGGAATACCGGTTACAATATCACATATTCTGCCACAACATTGTTAATACCATCTACACTGCTCCTCGGTTATAATGGGGTATGGATTTTTCGGGTTTTACCTGATTTTTACCAGATTTTTACCCTCCGAATGGCTTTTTTGAAATTTGGGTAAAACCCGGAAAACCCCGAAATCATTAATTTTATCACACAAAACTTTTTAGATTAAAAATTTTATTTTAATGCTTTTATGCATCTAAGAACTTGGATGAGCTCTGTGATGTTCGTTGAACTGAAATATATATATATAGTATTATATATTACATATACTAATAATTATTCATTAGCAAATCAAATATCCATTTAACTAGATTTTAGAATAAATTTCTACCTTTGTCCACCCATTCTGTACTCGTGTCAAGCCATATCCCTTCATCGGAGGTTAACTCTCCAGCGGTTAAGATTACCCTGCGCATTTTGGGACCTTAGGCTTGTAACATAGCTATACAGTGTAACAAATGTCGGAAAATAACAAGTGGTGCATTGTGTATCTGTCAGAGTAGCACAAAGTATCAAATTAAAGAAAATGCACACTTGACCGAAGATACCAATACGCTCGATATCACTCGAATCTACAGTAAGCCATTTAGTTTATTATCATACATCGATACGGTGAGAGCGCTATTGGCAAAAATACTTTTGTGGACAAATAGTTAAGAGATTTAAAATCTTATTTTGATGAGGATATTATTAAGTTTTGGGTTGATTGTGGTACCCGATACCCTAAATTAAGCAAGTTTGCCCTAACATTACTATGTATGCCCTCGGGTAGCTGTGATGTTGAGCGTTCATTTTCTCATTTACGTCATCTGCAAACTCCAGAAAGGAGTAATGTTACGGAAGAAAAACTCGCCATGCAAATGTTATTGTATGTAAACCATAAAAATAATTGTTAAATAAACATTTAAAATTTTAAATATTTTTTAAATCATCCGAATTACTCTATGTTAACCCCCGATATTGTTTCAAATGAAAGTTGTAGAAAATTACATTATTTGTATGTGTATATATACACACACACACACACACACACGCGCGCTCGCACACACAGAGACACACACACACACAGACACACACACACAAAGGTCATAGATAATGTAATTTTCTACAACTTTCATTTGAAACAACTTTCCATATATATATATATATATATATATATATATATATATATATATATATATATATATATATATATATATATATATATATGTTACGCAAGCGAGGACGACCGCCCCGAGAAGTGCTGCCAGAGGCAGGACGGTGAAGGAGTGTACTGGGAGATCACGTGACGCGAGAGAGAAGAGTGTGTGACGGAACTCGTGGTAGAGTGGGCCGTGTGTTGGCTCGTGGAAGAGCTTCTGCTGGAGGGCAGAATGCTGGTGTAATTCGGGTTTAAAATAAAGTTGGAGTCCCTTGGACGTGTTGTGTTATTTTCGGGTGTGCCTCCCCGAGGAGGAAGTTGGAGAGTGGTGTAGTGTTTTCTGACAGAGCAGCGGTGGGATCGGGATCAGATAAGAAGATCAAAAACCAGTTTTCGGAAAGGAGCACGTCGTGAGAGAGCCGACTGTTTGCCGATGAAGACTGTACTCCTCCGTAAGTACGTGAAAGAAAAGTGATTCCCGAGTGAACAATACCCCAAGTATAACTAGGGTTGTGAGCGTCGAAACAGACCTGAAAAAGCGAAATTAGCGATAAAAAGCGACCGCATGGCGTTTAGTGGGGAACCGGAAATGACGTATCCAGTGGCGGGAACAGGAGTAAGCGAGGCGTTCTTGACGCGAGCAGCGAGCTTTCCTGAGCTACCAAGAGCGATGTCGACGCCCTCTGTGACCCGACCAAAGAACCACTTAGCGCCTAGGGCGAGCGATAACGACCTTGAACGTGAGATTCTACGACGAGAAAGACAGTTGCTGGAGAGAGAGCGCGCGTTGTTAGACCGCGAAAGAGAAATAATGGAAGCGGGACATTGTAGTACGATGGCGACAACTGTAGTTGCTCACCGAGACATGGCGGAAAGATTGTTTCCCGAGTTTGATGCGTCGACGACCTTAGGATTTACCGCCGAACAGTGGGTGCGGCGAGTGGAAGGGGTCGCTTCCGCGTATTCGTGGGACAGTTCCGTATTGCTTACTCACGCGGTGAATAAGCTGAGAGGAGTAGCTAAATTGTGGTTAAATAGTGTCGCGGAAGAAGTGTATTCTTGGGAGACTTTTAAAGAAAGGTTACTTTATAGCTTCCCATCAACAGCTGATCAGGCCGATGTCCACATGAGTCTCACGAAGAGGAAGAAGCAGCGCGACGAAACCTATGAGTCATACGTGTATGCCATGAAAGCGATAGCGCGACGAGGTAACATAGATAAAGAATCCTTGATTAAATACATTTTGAACGGCTTAGGTGACAAGGAATTAGTAAGGTCGCTGGCTTTGTGTGAGTTCAAAGATGTTGAAGGGTTACTGCTCAAGATAAAGCGCTATGAAAGTATTACAGAAAGAGCGAGATTAGGTGAAAGACAGTTTTTAGCTAACCGTTGTAGTGTCCCAATTGAACCGCCAAACGAAGGTAATGTGGTGAGGAGAAATAAGCAGACAACGCAGGCGAGGTGTTATAATTGTAACGGCCAGGGACACATGGCTAAGGATTGCCCAGAACGACAGCAGAGCAGGCGATGTTTCCGATGCAATAAAGAGGGACACATGGTGAAGGAATGCCCTCAGGGAACCCAAGTTAATAGACAGAATTTGGAAATGAAAAGGCGAGTCCAAAGAATTTCGGTGCCGAACGACCAAATTAAAGACGAATATTATAAATGGATAAAGGTTAATGATGAACAAGTTGTTGGGTTCATTGATTTAGGGAGCGATGTTGTGACCATGAGGCAAGATGTCGCTGAACAGCTAGGTGTAGAATATTTTGCGAGTCAAAAAAGTCTGATTGGATTCGGCTGTGGGAAAAGTAACGTAATAGGCTCCAAACAGTTAACCCTTGTTGTGGACGACGTAAGCATTGAGGTAGAAGTGCTTGTGGTCCCAAACTGTTCGCAAGACGATGCCATTATTCTAGGACGAAGCGCCCTAGACCAATCGGGGATTCGAGTTGAGAAGAGCTATCAGAAACTTGTAATTAGGAGAGAGACTGATGGGCAGGAGGAAGAAAGTAACTTGGAAGCCAAAGTTCGAAATGTCAAAGAGAGGACCGGGATAGAAATGGAAGAAATAAATTTGAATAAAGACCTGTCTGAAGGGGAGAAGGATGCGGTATACAAAATGGTGAATGAGTATCGAGAATGTTTTGCGAAGAATTTGAGTGAACTGGGTACAGTAGAGTCTGCCAGTTTCGAGATAGAATTGTTGGATAACCACCCTGTGAATTTAAGACCGTATCGCCTACCGTACGCCCAAAGAGCGACTATGCAAAAGGCAGTCGATGAGTTAATGAAAATGGGTATCGTGCAGGAGTCGACATCAGAATATGCAAGCCCAGCATTGTTAGTGAAGAAAGCTAACGGAGAAGACCGGCTGTGCGTCGATTACAGAGCATTGAATTTGAAGACGAAAAAAATAAAATTCCCCATGCCAGCCATTGAGGAACAATTAGACGCGCTTGCAGGAAACAGTTATTTTACCATTTTAGACTTGGCGTCGGGATACTATCAAATCCCTGTGGCCCCAGAGACGAGACCCTTGACAGCTTTTGTCACCTCAGGTGGACTGTACGAGTTCACAAAAATGCCTTTCGGAGTAGTAAACGCACCTGCAGTGTTTAATCAAATGATGAAAAGGGTAGTGCGAATGACAAAACCAGGAGAGGTCCTAGTCTATATGGATGATCTGTTGATACCCAGCAAAACGGTGAAGGAAGGGTTAGAGAGATTAGAAAGACTGTTGCAAGTACTGAAGAAATTGGGGCTAGCGCTAAAAGTATCAAAATGTGAATTTTTCAAAACTAGAGTAGACTATTTGGGCTTTGAAATAGCCAAAGATGGGATCCGACCAGGCGAGAGAAAAATTCAGGCAGTTAAAGAATTTCGAAGGCCGGAGAATTTTCACGAAGTGCGACAATTTGTTGGTCTGACGAGCTTCTTTAGAAGATTTGTACTAGGATTCGCTACGTTAAGCAAGCCATTAACGCTCTTGACGAAGAGAGATACGGCATTCGAGTGGACAGAGAAACAAGAAAACGCATTTCAAGAGCTGAAGAAAAGATTAATCGAGCGTCCGGCACTTGCGTTGTTTGATGTAAATGCCGAACATGAAGTTCACACTGACGCCAGTAAGAATGGACTAGCGGGGATTATCTTACAGCGTCGAGAAGAAGAATCGCAAAAACCTGTGGCATATTGTAGCCGACAGACGACAGATCTAGAGAAGAACTATCACAGTTATGAGCTAGAAGCATTGGCAGTAGTTGAAGCCGTAGACAAATTTCGAATGTATTTATTGAACAGACCCTTCAAAGTTGTTACTGACTGTAATGCTTTAAAGACCACCATGTCCAAGAAAGAATTGTTACCGCGGATAGCGAGGTGGTGGCTTCGATTACAAGAGTATGATTTCACGATCGAGTACCGACCAGGACGCAACATGAGTCACGTTGATGCCCTCAGTCGAAATCCCGTGGGAGATTCCGAGGAACCGATCGAGTACCGACCAGGACGCAACATGAGTCACGTTGATGCCCTCAGTCGAAATCCCGTGGGAGATTCCGAGGAACCGGATACAGCAGACTTGAAAATCTTCACGTTGCGAATAAATCAGGATGATTGGTTACTAACGATGCAGCTGCAGGATGTAGCTATCCAGAAAATACATCGCACCTTACAGCAACCTGCGGTCGCCAATGAGGATAGGCAGATCCACACAGACTATGTGCTGAAAGACAACCGTGTCTGTAGAAAGGTAGACGGTGGGGTCCGTTGGGTTGTGCCTAAGAACTCTATTTGGCGCATTCTAAAGGGAAGTCATGATGACATGGGACATTACGCAGAAGAGAAAACCCTAGAACACGTGAAGAGATATTTTTGGTTTCCGAAGATGAGAAGAAGGGTAAAGAAATATATTGCAGCTTGCATTGAGTGTGCTTATCATAAGAGACCGGGAGGTAAAAAAGAGGGGCAGTTGTACAGTTTAGAGCGTGTAGCTATCCCATTTCACACACTTAGGGCCATTCCCAAGGAGTAAAAGGGGCAACGAATATGTTCTCGTGTATCAAGACAACTTTACGAAGTTCATCCTACTAAAGGCAGTGAAAACCACAAAAACCAAGCCAGTGTGTGAAGCTATCAGTGAGATTACGAGTTTATTTGGGTGTCCTGAGCGTTTAATTACAGATCGAGGTACGGCATTTACAGCGAAGGAATTTGAAGAATTATGCGAAAGAAACCAGATAAAGCATATAAAGAATGCGACTGCTACCCCTCGAGCAAATGGACAAGTAGAGCGATCAAACACATCCATTACAAACGCCATATCCACTGTGTATGCACAAGAGGATGGAGGCGACTGGGACACAAATTTGAGAAACATCCAATTCGCCATGAATTCTATGTCAAATAAAACTACTGAGAAGAGCGCTTATGAGCTATTGTTTGCTTATAACCCAAGGAATTCATTGCAAAACCGTGTTATACTGGCGTTGCAAGAAAGCGAACTCGGTGAGACTAGAGAGACCTTAGGCGAAGCGAGGGAAAAAGCGTTAGTAAAGATATCAGAGATGCAGAAAAAACAGAAGGAGCGTTACGATCAAAGACATAAGGTGCCGAGAGTGTACCAAAAGGGAGATTTAGTCATCGTAGAACGAGAAGCTCAAGCGACAGGGTGTTCGCGAAAATTAGCTCCGAAATTTAAGGGTCCGTATCTTGTCTCAGAAGTGGTAGCTCGAGACAGGTATTCTCTCATGGATATACCAGGGGCAAAGAGGACAGAGCGAGCGTTCAATTCCTTGTTTAGTGCAGACCGAATGAAACCCTGGTGTAAGCCCCCCCAAGGCGAAGTAGGAGATGACGACCAGGCCAAAGGCAGCCAGGACGAGGGAGATGACGACCAGGCCGCGGACAGCCGAGGGAAAGAAGACGAGAAGCGGATGGAGAACGGCGCGAGCGCCAGAGGAGCAGTTCAACCGGAGGCAGACCGGACCGGGACCGAGGACGGCCCCGATGTCAGGAAAGGCCGACTGTTACGCAAGCGAGGACGACCGCCCCGAGAAGTGCTGCCAGAGGCAGGACGGTGAAGGAGTGTACTGGGAGATCACGTGACGCGAGAGAGAAGAGTGTGTGACGGAACTCGTGGTAGAGTGGGCCGTGTGTTGGCTCGTGGAAGAGCTTCTGCTGGAGGGCAGAATGCTGGTGTAATTCGGGTTTAAAATAAAGTTGGAGTCCCTTGGACGTGTTGTGTTATTTTCAGGTGTGCCTCCCCGAGGAGGAAGTTGGAGAGTGGTGTAGTGTTTTCTGACATATATATAATGTTTTAACGGAGATATTTCGCCGGAAGTGAATCGGGTTTCGAATAAACCTAAAATTTCGGTTAACCGGTATTGTCTAAAAACTACTCAGCTCCTCATGCTCATACCAAAGTGTTATATTTGAAATTTGTTAACGATATGGCAAGTACTTTTAGAGTTAAGAGCCCACACAATCACATACAAACACATCATTCCGAAAATAGTCTAAATGTGTTCTATGGACCTCAAAACGTGTATTTCCGTTGAAATTCCGTAGTCGATTTTTTTCATGAAAATAATACTATCTCTATATTACGTATATGGAGAAAGTAAATATAATGAAAGCATGCAGTCGATTTTATTGTGTTATTTTAATGGGAGATGTAAATGGTTTCCATTGGAATCGAACCCAGCACTTTTTTCGAGATTTTTTTCATCACCACTTTATCATATGTGAATCGAGCATTCTTGCCAAATTTAGAGTTTTTATCTTTATTTTCTCTCGAGTTATCAATAGAGGGGGTGGTTAGCAATGTTATGGTCGTGGGTTTGAATTCTGCCGAGGTCATGTCAAAATAAAAATATCATTATTCCATAGGGGCATTCGGTGTGTTTGGTGCAGTAGAGTATATATCGCTTGGCAGAAGAGCCTGTGGAGTTTGATACATCTAGGGAGGAATATGTTATAGCTGCAGTCAATGCAAATTGGGTGGCATAAATCAGGGAGTAATTTCATGTTTTGGGTGGTCTATATCGAAGGGGCAATCAAGTGATTGATGGTCGTATATATATTAGGTCCTAATAATTAGGGGTTTGTTGTGCAAGTTGGGTGGCATATATTCCAGCTGATTTTTGATGCGTTTTTGGTGGCACACACACACGCACTCCCTCACACACACACCCTCACACACACCTGTCTAAACATGTTCTAGGGACCTCAAAACATGTATTTCCGTTGAAATCTCGAAGTCGATTTATTTCATGAATACAATACTTTCCCATTACTACGTATGGAGAAAGTAAAAACGACAGGACTTTCTTTCCAAGAAATAGGGAGGAAGACCTGCGGTATATCTGATTCCGTGGTATAACCGACAGCGTTATAACTGGGGAGCGGTGTACTTTTAAACGCACACATTAAATTACAATGGAAATGTGCAGGATTTTTCTGCAGCGACAAGTATCGTATCTTTGGGAGATAAAGCGCAGGCAGATTTAAAGTCTGCCTTTTTAAGTGAATTAATCATTACCCTTACAATGAATCTTGGGAAGAGATTGCGATCATTTACCATTAGTGTAAAATTGCAAATTATAAGGGAGGCAGAGGTAATAGGAAATCATCAACAGGGCGGAAATATGATGTATCAGAATCATGCATCAGGGACTGGAGAAAGATATGTTTTTATAAAATTAAAATTTTACCTCTTAAACGAGTTTTAAGTTTATTAATGCATTCGCCAAATTCTACGAAGTATAGGTGCAGGAGCTGATTTGGCTGCTGGGAAACCATGCTGTCCCAATAGGCCGGTGCTGCCTCATGAATTTGTCCCTGCATACGTGTATCTATACGCTTAACTTGGGTGGACCATGTTCAGGGAAAAGGATTCGGTGAAGAGGTTGACTTTTTTTTAATCCAGCACGGATTTATTTTTTTCCCTTTGAATCAGCACAAAAATAGGGATGTGCGTGATACATGAGGGCACGGGTTACACGAGTAAATACGGTATTACTTAATGTTTGTTTGTCTCTCATTATGCATGCCCAAACTATAAGATCTAGACCAACAAAATTTGGTAAGGTTCTTACCTACATCTTAACTTAGTGAGTGGTCAACCGGGATTAGTCACTGCTGCCAATATAAGGAATTAATATTTTTTCATAAGATAAAACATAGCTGTGTGTGTTTGTGTGATTTTTCGATCGTGTTCGACTTGTGAAATAAGTGTTTCTCACACGCTGTTCAGTTCTGGGCATTATCCTAATATTATTTACAGTTTTCGGGAGTTGAGTTTCACATAAATTGCTTCATCACCTGCGGTATCTCCGTCAGCTGCCTCTGCTTCCCGCCTGCATCTTCTGTGTCGCCCGGGGACCCTGAGCGTTCCTCCCCGGCCTGGAAGCTATTCGCCCTCCTCATCCTACTCTCCGGTGATGTTAGCCTCAATCCTGGGCCCGTGTGTAATTTCTTTTACCAAAACATGAAAAGTATACAAAACAAACCCTCCATTGTCACCTCTCATCTTGCCGAACTCCCTGCGTTTGATGTGATTGCACTCTCTGAGACTTGGCTCAACAATAATGTCTTAGATAGCGAATTTGAACTTACTAACACCCATCAATTATTTTGTCGCGACCGGAATTCTCGTGGTGAAGGTGTTCTCCTAGCCGTTTCTTCCTCCTTCCCCACGAAACATCGAGCGGACCTGGAGTCCAACTGTGAAGTGTTATGGACTGAGGTCATTACGCAACACTACGTTAATGGTGGACCCCAAAACCGTGGCAAACTCTTTGTCGGCTGTTTTTATCGTCCACCCGGTAGTAATTTATCCGTCCTCAAAGTCTGCTTTGATTCAGTTCTCCGTGTACGTGCTCTTGGGGAGTTTATTCTCATTGGAGACTTTAATCTGTCCATTAATTGGACCTCACCTTCCAGTGGTATTGGTGCCAATCCCCATGATGACTATTTCATCAACTATTTCATCAATGATCTAGGGCTAACACAATGTAATCCTTTCCCCACCTGCAATTTGGCAGTGTTGGATTACATCCTCTCTTCGACCTTAGTCCAATCTGTCTTTGCTGGTAGAAACATTTTTCTGGCGGATCACGAGTCCTTGGAGTGTTCCCTTTCTCTGCCCCTTCCCTCCGCTTCGACACCCTCACCCCCACCCAGGACCCTGAGAGCCTGGAACAAAGCGAACTGGCCTGCAATCAACCACGTTCTCTCCCTCCTCCCTTGGAACCTTCTGGACAGCGGCACCCCCGTAGACTCCCTCGAGTTCTTTTACGACCTTCTCCACGGGGTAATCGCAGACTTCGTCCCTACTCGGAGAGTCTCCAAGAAGTGTCCCATCTGGTTGACACATGAGACGACACTCACACTCACCAACAAGCATGCGGCGTGGAAACTCTGGAGAAGTCATCCCAACCCCCATACTCGCGCCTCCTTCATGGTCCTTCGTAAACATTTCCGAACCTTTCTTCGCCATGACTATACGAACCACATAAGATCTATTATGGATGAAATGAGGGATAATTCCAAAAGATTTTGGTCCCTTGTAAATGCGAAACGGAAATCCTCTTGTGTTCCTGTTTGTGTTATGTCGGGCGACGCTTCATATTATGGTGACGATAGGCCATCAGCCTTTAATGGCTACTTCTCCTCGAACTTCACTCCCCCCACCCCCACAATCCCCCTTCACCTCTTCAGCCAGTCTGTCCTCACTCCCTCTCCTTCATTTCCACCTCTCCTCAGGAGGTTTTCAGCCTACTCTTCTCTTTACCTCCACGTAAATCCATGGGTTCTGACAAAATCGGTTTTCTTTTCCTCGGTCGCACTGCCACCTCTCTCTGTCTTCCAGTTTCTAAAATATTCAATCGTTTACTCGCTAGTGGCTCCTTCCCCACAGTGTGGATATTTGAAGAATTATAAAGATGCAACATATAGTATTTTTTGGATTATTTAAATGGAACTAAATGGATTAATACATACGGAATAAAAAAAATTGCTTTACTACACCTGAAAAACTGGGGTCAACTTTTAAACGAGATATTCGAAAGACAAAAGTTTTTATGAAAGAAGTTGCGATCAACCTATACACAAGATCAACCTATGCATGAGTATATATGGTATTTAAAATGAAGATATGAACTTGGGACATAAACATATATTAAGCAGAAAGAATTAACTTTATATTTTTTAAAGGCAGATTTTGAATCTAAGCTGATTTAATATAAATTTAGTTTTTAATCATGAAAAAAGGTATTTTTATAGATTTGCAACAATGGAAAATGCTAAATACCATGGCAATGAGATCATTGCTTTTAATTGGGAATTGATCTCGCATGCTATACTGAGCAATGCCAGGTAATTTTGCTAGTTGTTATATAAAACTAAAGATATGTATTTCAGTTGCAAAATAACCATCATCATTGCAAAGGATGGCAACTTTTTTATTGAGGTAGGTACCAATTGTTATATTTGGAAAATGATGTTTTCATTGGATTGGCAGCTCTGAATATAACATATACTTTCACAGGTGACTTTCAAGTGTAAAGATTGTCTCTGAGGTGGACAGCATGCTTTCCCAGTCAGGTGTTTCACCTTACTGGCAGTATATCATATTGTTATATATTTCATTTAACCCCTCAACACCATCTGACGTATATATATACATTAAAGAAGAAATCTCTCTATGTGTCGCCATCCGACATACATATATGTCGAGTGTCATCGCTACCTATCTTTATTTTTTACTGCGCTGAAATTTCTTTGATCTTAAATTCTTGATATATTTTAAAAGGGGAAGTATTGGCCTTAATAATTATATTTCATTCGTCAGGTTTTATTATATTACTTATTTTTCTAACAAGGTGAAATTTTGTGAATACATTTTTTTGCCACGCAAATAGTTTTATTTCTTCCCTTGGAAAATTGCAAAGAAATGCTGAGGCTACTCCTACCTTTGAGTGAAGACTTTGCTAAGTGAAAAGAGTAGAAGAAAAGGATGATTTAGCCTATGTTATTTTTTGAGTCTGTCAACCAAGAATTTGGGTTTATGACTCAGTGTATATTGAAAGAGGTCTGTTCACAAAACAAAAAATGAGAAAGGCCACTTGTAAGAGATGTATGGCTCAATATCTTGAAGGAAGGGAATAGATGACGTTCCTTGCTTCTCTTAGCTATTGAGTTAGTCGTGCAGACTCATTTACGTGAACAGAGCGTGCTTTTTTTGAGAGTTTGCTGTGAGTATTATATCAGAATAAGAGTAAATGTCAATAAAAAAATCATCATGGATGATATTTTGAAGCTATAACAGTTTTCTTATAGTAAATTTCACGCTGAATCTGATTATGCGTGTATAACCTTCTGAAAAATCAGAAAATACCTTTAAAATTTAAAAATATTTTAAATTGTTTTTTTGTATTTTACATATATCTTCCTTCCTTATACATATAACATTATATTTCGGGTTCTGTTGAATGAAAACGGACAAGTTTTAATGTGACTCCTGTAATGATTCCTAATAATGACAGAGTAACTTAAAAATAAATTAGAATTATGAACTGCCTATAAAAAAATAACAGTCGTAACATTTATCTAAAAGTTTAAATTAAGACATGAAAAAGTTTACCTGCGGGAAAAATAATCCCTATTTGGTTTAGAGAGGTACATTCAGGGAATGAAATTTTCAGAATATTTTATATATATATATATCTTTGAAAAAGATTCCATGTCAATAACTTCTTTAGTTTTCACAATATTGATGAATAAATGAAAGTGCGGGCATGCACTGGATAGGGAACAATTGATGTGCCATCAATTCTCTCCAGCAAAGAGTTTGTACTTAATTTATGATAGAGTAAATGTTATAGGTTTAAAATATCATGTTTTGCATAAATTCTTTAAAACATTCGTAAAAATCCAATAAAAAGGTGCAAGTTATGAGTTTTTAATTGATTTTTGCAACTTTCGCACCTGGGGGCCGATTTTGTAACTCCTTCGATTCGATCAAAATCGAAAACTCCCCATTTCGACGTGAAAGCTGGTAAGCGATCGAAATGAAATTACGAGGGAGTATGCAATTTTGTAACTAATTTCGATTTCGATCGAAGGAAGTGAGCTCGGTCGAAAATAGCGTTGCAAAATTTATGCATCGGCCGGGTTGGCGCATGCGCAGTTGACTCAGAATCTGTGTTGGTTCTCGATTCTATAATTTCTATTTGATACCTATGCAGTTTAGATTTTTACTGAACAGTTACATGTATAATTAATGATCATTGATATTTAACTTATTCATTCATTAGTTCATGGGCGATGCCCATTAATATGTTTTAGAAATACATGGTCAAAATCGATAAGACACAATCCACATTTAGGTATGGAGATATTATATGCAAAATGATAATACACACATTGAGTAAGTAAATAGTGAGGATCTCAACAGAAAATGAGAAATATTAGGCGTACAAGAAAATATATTAAATGATAACATGTACAATTAATATGTATCATAATTCAACAAAAGTATATGAAAATAGGTATTGAAGTAAATTGTTTATTGATTCAGCACAGTCAATTAATAAATATAGTTGTCCAAAAAAGGAAAAATCATATTCCTGTCATTAAAATGAAAGGAGTTGAAATAGGTAAAGGATACAATAAGTTACAAATAGGCAAAGGAGAAGATTGTATAACATTGGTATATGAAATAATATAAGAGAATATTAAATAAGCTCTTTAAACATATAATGAAACGGAAGAGGTTTTATGATTAACAATATAAAATATACAAAACGAATTGCTAATTTTCAGTTAGCATGGATATTGCCACTTAAATCTTCAATTATTCTTTGAATAATAGGTTTATAGTGTGAACTTCTCGCAGATTTCACCAAGCAAAAGGAAATCGAAATGGATTTTGACAGGAATCGAGAGAGATTTCAATCAAAAGTGAAATCCTGAGTTACAAAATCGCAAACTTCATTTCGATCGAAAACTGTCCAAAGATGGCTGACATTTCGATCGAGATCGAAAAGTGAAAAGTTACAAAATCGACCCCCTGCATTTCCAGTTTATAAAAATCTCCTTCAGCCTCACAGGTGTGATTTAATAAAATGTCCTCTAGGCTTAAGGGGTTAATAAAGTTTTATATTGCCTGTTTACTTATGGTGCTAAATGCAGTCATTACTATGTTGCAATATAAATTTCAAATTGTGGTTCAAATCAAATGGCTGCCTAAGAAAAGGTGAAGAAATGTACCTTAAGAAAAATTAAAAGTTAAACTTTAGGCAGGGAATTCAGTTGATACATTTAGTATTAGAGCCACCTATAATATAATTTATAAATGAAGAAGTGTCATATTCCTTTCCTTGTCATTTTCATACTAATCTCAAGATTTTTATTTTTGTAATAGCAAAGTTCTTGTTATGCCTGTTGAGTAATAGTGGTTAATAATTGTAATTAAAATCATAAATGCAAGTTTCAGTTCTAATTTTATTTTCCAGTTTAATTTTTTGACTTCAAAAGAGTTTGAGACCACCCCATCAGAATCCGCTATTTGGAAAAGTTTTAGCAAGAGCTTTGGATATTTGTTGCCAACATGTCCAACATTTAACTTTATGCTTGGAACATATGATCGAACTGGATTCAAACCCAAAGAACGTGCTCCAAGACAAATTCAAAGCCGCAAAGATCATAGCAAAGAAATGATTAAAGCTTTACCTGAAAAAGTGAGTAAACTGTCAGGTGCTTCAAAAAATGATGTCTTTAAAAATTACATTTTCAGTTTATTTTGAATAAAAAATGCTGTGTTAACCTTATAACTGCAAAATGGATGTAAATATTTTATATACACAATATATTGCTTCTATCATCATTATTATAAATCAGTTGAAGAAGCAATAGAGACAGTCTCTTTTGCCTATATTCTGTTGAGTGATATTTTATCCATTACCACGGGTCAGTAGGCATTTTTCTGTTAAGTGCCACTCTTTATCAATATTTGTAAACTGTAACCCTCCCTGCATGCCACCCTTAAATTTATTTTGTCCATGAAAAGGGTTGGGTGAGCCAAAAGAAGACCATAACTATGATGAGGAACCACAAAAAGTGATTATAATACCTGAATGTAATGCTTTATTATTACAGTATGAATTACAATTGAAATAAAAGTGAAGTTGTTTTTAAAATACATATTTTTTGTTTCTTCTCTGAAATATTGTGCCATGTAAAATCTCTTTGCATGCCACCTTTTGGCATGCATGCAGTAGGTAGCTGGCCCCTGCATTACCATGTTTCTTTAAAATAGTAAAAAATTCTCTGATTTTACATTATTTTTAAGCCAATTTTTGAATGATTTGTCATTAAGTGATACCTTTATTAATATAAAATTATGGAAGTATGTTATATATTTCATTTCATTTTTAACTTTCAGGTTGCAGTCAATGATGTAACAAAAGTTGGGCAGCAAGACATTCTAGATCATATATCTAAACTGATTGTTAGGACTTACAAACAAAATGGCAATAAACCAGTCAGTTACTTTAAGGTCGTACTAAATCCAGATTCTTTTGAAGAAACCTGCCAAAACATTCTACATGTGGCATTCTTGGTGAGGGATTCCCATGTGAAAATGTTCACAGGCAAGTCAGGTTTTTGAGTAAATGTGTACACTTGCTCACCCCTGGTAATAATCATTGGTTAATTGAAAAAGTTATTTCTTATCATCAAATTGTATGCATTGGAATAGACTTCTCCAAAACCACGCCCTAAATTTATCAAGAAGTGCTATATAATTGTGAGAGAGATTAAGGTAATTTCTGGTATTGCTTTCCTTTTTATGTGCCATCAGCACATATTATCGAGAAAATGCTTCAAGTACGTTGACAGAAATATTTCTGGAAAGGTGAAAAAGGTCCATTCCATTATTGGAAACGTACACATTATGGATGGTTGTGCAGACTTCAGATTCTTTCTATTGTAGTAATGAAAATGAACAATGGGGAGAAATGGAATTGTTTTAAGTAAACATGAGTTTAAAGTGAGAAGAAAGCAGAAATGAAAATCTTTCACATGCTACAAGCCATGGTCTTAATTACTTTTAATTGACATAATGCATGAAAACTACTATCATTTTATGAAATAGATGTATATTTTTTATGTTAAATGAAAGCGCATAATTTTATTACTTATAATAATGCACTACTTTCGTGATCACATAGTTACTCAAGAAGAATTAAGCCTTTAACATAGTATTTTACTCAGTGACCTACGGTTGCTGGAGTTAAATGTCATGAATTAAAAAATTAATGAAACCAACTTTTATTTGCACTAAGAAATAAACAGAAAATTCACGTAATTGAATGCTCCAGAAAGCAAAAATAGTTTGTGCATATAAAAGTCTTTTGGGGCAAAGAAATACTAATGATGCAATAAGGTAACATTTTGGCTGGTAACCAAATGTTTCTATCTATGCTTTGCCAAAAAGAAAAAAATAATTGAAAATATTTGAATAAGAGGATGCAAACGTTAAAAAACAAAGAAATTATGGTTTTATATTGGGTGACAGCGTGATTTATGGAGTTGAAATATTGATCAAGGATGTAGAACCGTGTATTATTCATTGAATCCACTGTTTTCCTATTTTTATGATCTAGTCTGCTTAATGTATTAGTCACATTTAATTTCTTATTCTTCAGAAGGTATTGAGCTGTTAATGGTGCCAATCAAACCTAAGAAGGATGACATGGGTGGATTACAGAAGGAGGAATCCAAGAGGCAGTTAGTTATTCAAATGGATTACAATGAATGGAGGGTAAAGTTATGCCTTCGAATGGTTTAAAAGCATTGTTTGAATATGCATTACTGTGTCTATATCTGTTTTGAACACTGCCACATGGTAAATTGTAATTCATTTTCTTCATTATTACAGGAGCTTGTTGAAGTTTATGAAGTAGTAGAACCAATGATACAGTTTAAAGGTAGCTTATCACAGAAAGCTAGAAAGAATACTGGTCATTAATATTTTTTAGAGATAATGAATGGCTTAATAAGCCCAGTAGTTGTAGTAATATCAGTATTATTATGGAATAAGTCCATTGTTTCAATACATTTCTATATTTATACTAATATACGTTATAATGTAAAATTATTTTATAAGATGTAGTCATTCTAGAGTTCTGAGCAATATTTTTGTATGAAATAAAATACTATCTTGCTAAATTATCTTATTTTAAAATATTTTAATAATCTTTTAAAGCTATCGTTTTACATCCATAAAAATGTGGGTGTTGCCCTCTGGTTCCTTTGGATCTCTGCAGCCTGTTAGAGTACTCTATGTCACGACGTATAAGTCTACCTTTGAAGCTTAAAAAAATTTCCTAAAACTACCGAGTCTAAAAAGTGAAATTACAGATGAATGACATCAATATTTATGATATTTTGAATCGGCTGCTCCAGTGTTTACATTTTGACATTTATTTTAGAAGATTTGAAATAATTAATTTTAATACTGAATTTACTTGTGTAACCTGCGCTCTCGTCTACCACATGCACCCCTATATTTGGGCCAGTTCAGAGGGAAAAAAAGAAATTCATAATGGAATAAGTTGACGTCTTCGGTGGCAGAAAATTAGAAAAAATCAAAAAAGTATGTGGATTCCCCATAGGTGTGTTTCCTCCCGGGTTAAAGGAGCATCAGCAGCTCACGATGAATTTAGTGAACATAAATTCCAGCAAAAGTATGGATAGAAAATGATAGTAAATTTTTAATGACAGAACTGCTTTTTTTGCGTAACAATAATAACTTAAACCTCAATTAAAAAGTACAGCTTTAATATTATAAAAATATTACATCATCTCTCTACCTTTGGCCGGCTGGGTTAGATTGCCTTCTAACCTAAAGTTCACGGGTTCGAATCCTGCTTCGGGCATGGATGTTGTGATGTATGTTGATTTTCTCTAGGAGAATTTGATGGTGCAAAATAACCTTTTTTTACCAACATTTTGGGAAAAAATTTCCCCGGTTACACATATGCGATATTTTATTGAATTTCACAACCGTAGAGATCGATCGCATTCACTAGGCATGGTAAGTTTCGAATCACTAAAGCTTCTGAATTCATTATCACTGCCCTCACTGTCCTCAAATAGTTTGTTGGCAATTTTGTGTTCTCTCTCATCGTCTACATAAATGGCATCACCGAGAACGTCATCTTCGTCCTCACTATCCACTTCGGCTAAATCATCATCCCATATGATGTCGTCTTCAGAACCATCTGTGGCATTTGTGAGGCAAAGCAACGCTTTTTAAAGCCATGCATTTTAATAAAAAATCAATGCAAGTTGTGAGCAACAAATATTATTTTACATACCTCGACCAGCTTGTATAAAGACAGAGTTAGAACTAGACGTGATATTCACGTAAACTATCTTGCTTGGCGGCAGGGCGAGAACTTTTATTCCAACTGACCAGGTTATTACACAGTGTGACATTGTATTGATCTTTAAAGTGAAAGTTAAAACTATATAGATGTAAAGTTTTCGTAAACACCCTTGCACATATCTCACTTTGCGGCAAGGTGAGAACTGTCTCGATACCGCTAATAACCAAGTGAAAAATTACTGATTTTTTTTACAAAAAATGAGTTGCGTATTATACATACAATTTTCACATTTCACTCGTAAAAACATGGGTGCGTATTATATAGGGTGCGTATTATATAGGGTGCATATTATATAGGGTGTGTATTATAATCAGAAAATTACGGTACTTTAAAAACATTTTCAATTCTCTTTATTTATAAAACAATAAGTAAAGACAATTGTTGTTTCCATGGATAACAAAATGTCAATGAGCAATTAAAATTACCCTTAGCAGCATATGCTATGCTATGAACAATTAGAAAATTTTAACATAGCAACTGAAACAATGGTATAACTTAGCAACGTATTTAACAAATTTAGATGAAAAATCAAATATCTCTTTAACTATCGGTTTTATGAAAAAATGTTTCTAATGAAACTTATAGCAAATTACATACTAAAGCATTTGCGTTGTTGTACTGACGAATGAATTCACAAAAATTTTTACTTTGCGCAGCAGTTCCTATGAATAACCTCTTCAATTCAGTAGGAAATGTTTCGTCTTCAGAAGGTAAAGAAATTTTTCCTTTATGGCAGCAACTACACCAATTCACCTTTGAAGTGACATGTGTGGCGACCAAAAAACATAGCCACATACTGCTCTAACTAAATGCTATATTGTACAAGAAATAAAGTATTAACAAAACAAATGCTCTTGAGACGTAAGTCTCGCAGCTTAAACACTTCAGAAAATGTTAACTTATCGTTACAGTCTGTCCGACAGGAAACTTTAGCACACTCTCATTGCGAGGAAGATCTTCTCGCTTGTCACTCCGTCACTTGCAATCTCTCACTCTCTCTCTCCTCGGCGGCGACCCTCGACTCCGGTCTCTCGATGCCTCTGCCCTCGTTCTCTCGACGGCCACTCTCGTGTGTTGTCGCCGTTCAGGGGAGGTTCGGCGGGTAGCTTAAATGGGCGACTCCTCGACTTCGTATTGGTTAATTTCCTGATTATGTTATATAAGCGGGAGAAAAGGAGGAAATGGGAAATAGGGGTAATATTCGCCCTATATAAAGCGCGTTGGTGTGGGAGCAGCCATTCGGCGGGGACGCTTGGCGTTCTCTTCACCGATTACGAAAGACACCGATAACGAAAGGCGGCGATTTTCTGCGTTTTCGTCGCGTTGATTCGACAAGTGCTTCGTTAAGTGTGGAGGTGTGGGGAAAATCGCTGCATCCTCCCTCAGAAAATGAAAAAAAATAAAGTTTTGAAGGGTGGGGGGAGATTCCCTGGACCATCCCTTCTCCCAATGGTCCACACCCTTTATCAGTAGCACTTCCTTAATCAGTCTTTATATTAGATCACACACACGAATTGTTTGTAGTATTGTTAATATAATTTATTTAATGTCATTGGAATAATTCAAACATATTGGGAATAATTCAGTGGAAATGTTATTTTGTTCTGATAATCCGAGTCTGCGACCCTGTTCCATTTGAAGTTCTCAGGGGAAATGGAAAAATATTCACCGCTGATTAACACTGTTCAGGTTTAGTACACTCCTTGAAGGCAGTTTTGAAAAGTGTTCACTAAGCACTGGAGTGAGATGTCTTCTCGGATGGAAATTCAGTCGCCCAACTTATGTCTTTACCATAACGGATATTAATGTGGTTTCAGAATAGCACCAGTGAATTGAGATACAAAAACTTATTGCCCACTCCTTGCCTTAGGCTTACAATAAGGGCACATTAAAAGACAATGGATATTATAAGAAAAAAAGGAGTTCATGGTAGTTCCAAGTGGGAAGTACCGAAATTTAACAAAAGATTATTTTGAATTTAAAGCATTAAGTAAAGTAAACAGTATTCTATGCTGGGCACTTACCAGCAGTTATTTTCTAAGACAAGGGCTCAAGTCAGTATGACATTAACCATTTTGAGCTTAGTAAGTGGTACAGATAATTGTTATGACATTAATTAATTTTCACAGTGGTACAGATAATTATTATAACATTGGTTAATATTTAGAATAGTCCAGATAATTATGATTAGTGAAACAATTTTAAATTAGTATATTTCCCGTTTGAGATGCACAGCTGTCTTGACAATAGTATACCGTGTAATAAACATTTTAAGGTACACTATCCCAATTGGGGAGAGTGCACAAAAACTATTGTGGTAATAGTGGCATTATTACCAGTAAACATAAGAAATGCATGGCTAGGTTACTTTAAATAATAAAAATTTAGAGCCATGGAGACAAACATAAAGGTCTAATTATCCTTTATGCTGCCTCGAACATCATCTTTGTATTCACAAAGGCATAGCATAAGCCGAAAATGGATATGTTTTACCAGATTCTCATCTGGGGGCTGATTGCAATGATGCAGTATCATTGGGCGATGGGGTCGCTAATTCCCTACACCGGCACATACAAGATATAATAACAGAATTATTGATGATACAATTTTAAATGTGATATATTGGCAATTCTCTTCTTAGTGGGTGACAGTTCCAGAACAGCTGTCACAGGAGATAAAAAATTTTTAATCGAAAATGGACCGACCCATTGTGGTGTGAGTTTGGCGGTTTGGTGGAGCGCCTTTGAACTAGTAGGAAACCTTTTATACAAGACCATATCACCAGTTTTAAAGGGATTCCCTGAATGACTTCTATTAAATGCCAATGCTTGTCTAAGTCTTGTCCTTTTTAGATTTCTTAACACCTCTTGCCATATTTAAAGCACATATCTGACAGAAGCGCAGATCTGAATTGGGTTCCATTATCAGAAACCAAGAATTTAGGATAGCCAAATTTAGGAAAGATTTTATGGAATAACGTGGAAACAACTTGGGAGGCTAACTGAGAGCGTAATGGTTCAATGAAGGTAAATTTGGTGAAACCGTCAATGACTGTGAGTGCACAGGTATTCCCACTTCTACTTCTGGGTAATGGACCAACAAAGTCTATATAAACTCTCTCCCAGGGGTAGTTAGGAGTAGTGGAACTCATCTTTCCAGGGGGAAGGGTGTTCCTAGGTTTACAGGTTTGGCAGTCATGACAGGTTCTAACCATCTGGGCTATTTCAGACTTCATGTTACTCCACCAAAACTCCCTACAGATTCGCTCAGAAGTCTTACTAACGCCCATATGTCCAGCAGTTGGTAAGGAATGGAAATAGGAAAATAACATGGCCTTGAGGGTCTCTGGAACGACTACTCTACCCCTTTTAAGTCTGCTTGTTCCATGATATAATAAATCATTCTTTATGAAATAATTGGGGGATGGACTTCCCTGTCTGATTCGCTCTATCAGCTGTTTTAGGTGCGGATCTGAATTCTGGTGATCACGAATGTTTGTGAAGGACAGAGGTATTTGATGTAACAGCATAGAACAATGAATTGGATCCTCAATTGGTTGGTCAACCACTCTAGATAGACAGTCTGCTACCCTATTTTTAGAACATGGGACATGATGGATTACAAAGCGAAAAGATGACAATTTTAAAACCATTCGTCCAATTTTCCCCAGTTGCCTGGGATGTTTAAACAACCAGGTTATTGCCCCATTGTCTGTATATAAATGGAATGGCTTAGGCTGGAGATAAGTCCTGAATTTTTCGACCGCCCAACAACAAGCAAGACACTCCAATTCGTAAGATGGCTGCCTTTGTTCAAAATTATTCAAGGTTCTACTAGCATAAGCTATAGGCTTTAGATTCCCGGGCGGAAACACCACTATAGCTTCCCATCGAACATTTGGTGAAGAACCCCCCCAAGTGCCACCTGACTGGCATCCACGAACAAATGAAATTCTTCCTCAAAATTAGGAAGTTGAAGTACAGGGAGAGAAGACAAACGTTGTTTCAGTGTGACAAAGGAATCTTGGTGCAAATTGGTCCATTTGAAAATGACATCTTTCTTGCGGAGTGCATTCAGAGGGGTTGCAATCTCCGCATAATTTGGAATAAATTTGGAATAAAAACCGCACATACCGAGAAAGCGTGGAACCTCCTTAACCGACTTAGGAACAGGGAATGCAGAAAGTGTTCGTGTTCTCTCTGGGTCAGTGGTAAGTTCGCCATGGGAGATTCGATGTCCAAGGAAGGTAATGGATTCGTGGGCCAATTTCATCTTCTCTGGATGGACCGTGAGACCAGCTGCCCTTAGCTTCTCCAACACCAGTTTGACATGACGAAGATGTTCTGGCAGGCTCTTGGAATAAATGCATAAATCATCAATATATGGATACACACAAGAATATTTTAAATCACCTAGCACCTTGTCAATCAACCTCGAAAAGACCTGAGGAGATGTGCTTAAACCAAATGGAAGACGATTATATTGATACAGCCCAAACGGTGTGACGAAGGCGGTGTACTCCTTTGAAGGCGGTGTCAAAGGAATTTGATGGAAGGCAGAATTTAAATCAAGAATGGTGAAATATTTGGCTGAACCCAAATATTGTAGGGCGTGTTCTATCGAAGGCGTAGGAAAATTATCGGCCTTGACCTGCTTATTGAGTTTACGATAGTCGACCACAAGTCTTTCGGAGCCATCTCTCTTGGGGATGAGAAAGGCAGGTGAACTCCAGTTCGATAACGAAGGCTGGATAATACCGTCGGAAAGTAACTTATCGACATGAGCCCTCATCATGGCCAATTTTGGCGGTGAGCATTGATATGGAGGGGATCTGACCGGAGTTGAATCGAGCAATTCAATCTCATAACACATCAGGTTGGTTTGGCCTAACTGTGAAGAGATTACGTCGGAATAGCCATCGACGAGACATTTTATTTCCTTTGTTGGACGACTAAGGTTGGCTTCGCCTCCGTGGGAAACATTTTCCGTGTCGGAATGGTTTCTGCATTGCATATGAACAATTGATGCCGGGGGCGAATCGGACGAAGCTGACGAAGTGTCGGAATAAAAGTGGAAAAAGAATTTCTTATCTGGACAGTTTTCAAAGGAAAACACGTCGTGGTAAAGTACGATTCGCGTTCTTTTGATGAAATCCTGACCCAATATCATTGGGACAGGCAAATCGGACAAATAGAATGTATGTCGCCACGATAAGTTTCGAATGCGGACCCTCAATGTAACGTATCGTGTCAGGATAATCCGAGCTGCAATGATATTCCGACACGTAATTTTTCACTGTTGGGTTCGTCCCGGGCGGGGAATTTTACGCCAAGTATTAATGTCAAGCATCGACAAGGAGCCGGTATCTAGTAAAGCTGGAATTTTTGCGGAATGAACATCGCAATTTACAAAAGGCATGTCAAGTTGGTCATTGACATTCGAAAACGAAATGGCTGGGCGGTTTCTCGCGGAGCGATTTTCTCTAGCTCGCGGCAACTTGAACGGAATATTAAAAGTCGCGAGGAGACTCGTGCTGCATCTGAAATCGTTTGACTTTGGTTGTTAGAAGTCGTTCGTATTCCCTTTTTGAGACTAAAGTATCCCATACTTTAGTTATTATATAATCCCATGGAAGTCTCTGGTTAACAACCGCGAGCCAGAATTGGCGACAATTAGCCGGAAGTTTAAACAGCAACAGAGTAAACAGATAATGTTCTGGAATCAAAGACAAAGACAACACGTCATATACCGCTGATATGAAGTTAAACCAATTCTCCGAAGTGGGTTCTTGGAAAGGGGAAATTTCAAGCAACAGCTGATTAGCTACCTTTACACAATCCGTGAAATGAGGCTTCATTTCACCCCCGTTCGACGGGGTCTCTTCTGCAGGTTCAGGAAGCAATCCAACGCCCCTTTTACCGTGTTCTTTAGACATATTTAATACGAAATAACAGGATATTAAACAAATGGCAATCTTGAAAGGAGATGGAATTAATGAGATGACAAAGCGGAATGATTCACAATACAATCAAATACCAGGAGAACTATACCACGAAAAACCAGAAATACTCTTAAACAAACTAGAACTATCCCACAAATTGTTGATCCAAAATAAACCGAACATATAGCAACCTTATAGTTAGATTTACAGAATACATCTCCCCGTGGCCTCCACTTATGTGGCGACCAAAAAACATAGCCACATACTGCTCTAACTAAATGCTATATTGTACAAGAAATAAAGTATTAACAAAACAAATGCTCTTGAGACGTAAGTCTCGCAGCTTAAACACTTCAGAAAATGTCAACTTATCGTTACAGTCTGTCCGACAGGAAACTTTAGCACACTCTCCTTGCGAGGAAGGTCTTCTCGCTTGTCACTCCGTCACTCGCAATCTCTCACTCTCTCTCTCCTCGGCGGCGACCCTCGACTCCGGTCTCTCGATGCCTCTGCCCTCGTTCTCTCGACGGCCACTCTAGTGTGTTGTCGCCGTTCAGGGGAGGTTCGGCGGGTAGCTTAAATGGGCGACTCCTCGACTTCGTATTGGTTAATTTCCTGATTATGTTATATAAGCGGGAGAAAAGGAGGAAATGGGAAATAGGGGTAATATTCGCCCTATATAAAGCGCGTTGGTGTGGGAGCAGCCATTCGGCGGGGACGTTTGGCGTTCTCTTCACCGATTACGAAAGACACCGGTGCTTCGTTAAGTGCGGAGGTGTGGGGAAAATCGCTGCACATGCTTTACAGTGTGGGCATTATGTATTTATTTATTTATACGTAATTTCACATCGTGTGCGCCATTTTACAGTGAAATGTGAACAGTAGAAATAGACATAAATCAACATATATCACAACTTCCATGCCCGAAGCAGGATTCGGACCCACGACCTTTAGGTTAGAAGGCAGGCACATTGCCAACCAGTCTAACCTGGCCAAAGCAATGAGCAATAGGGCGAATATAGTCTGGAGATCCTTTTACAACAGATTTATATTAAGAATTTCTAATGTGCTCGGTGGTAATTTTCTCTTCTTATTCATTGTCAGTTAATTTCCCCTCGATTTTACAATAATTCTCCCTTCCCACATGGTTGATTTCCCCTCGATTTTCAGAATAATTTTCTCTTCTTACCTGGTTTATTTGCTCTTGATTTTCAGCATAACGAAGTTTTCTTTTCATGAAGTTTCTCCTTTCTTCCCTGTGTGCTTTCATATACACCTTTCTTTTCCTTCTGCATTTATCATCCATTTTATTTGGGCTATCAGTAGTCTGTAAGTATATAAAATTATCTGTCCTTGTTCAATTCTGTTAAACTTCTTCCTTCGTAAATACAACAATTAATATAAACCTAAACAAATCAACAATGGTCCCAAACTGTTGTACCAACCTGCGCATTCTCACAGTGCATGTATTAATCCACGCAGTTAGTCCATAATATTTTGCCTATTTTAGTTACTTTTTAGGATTTTTCCGAGAATTTCGCCAGCAGAATTGAAATTTACATTAAAAAACAAACGTTTTAAGCTCAAAAATGTCCATTACCAACCATCCAAAAAGAGTTTGCCTACATTGACGATTATGGTAATATAATATAAGATGTGGGTCCCTGGGCACGTAGGAATTGGTGAAAATGAAAAAGCCGACTCTGCTGCGAAGGCAGCTCTGAACAAAGAGGACACTAACAGCAAATTGGTACCATCCCAGGACCTAAAACGCCTTTTTGAGAGCACCCTGCTTAAAAAATGGCAAAGGACCTGGGAGGCAGTTACAACCAATAAACTGAGAGCGATCAAAGCAAGCGTTTCTCCATGGCCAACCTCAATACGTAACAACCGCAGGGAAGAAGTCTCCCTCACTTGACTTAGAATTGGCCACTGTGCTTTGACATTTAAATGGGGAAAGGAACCTCCCACAGGCCACACTTGAAACTGCCCCATAAGTGTAAGACACCTCTTGACAGAATGTGTCAAATATAGAGGTACTCATCAAATTTTAAATATCAGAGGCAGTATCTCTGACATTTTAGTTGACGATCCTCAAAAGATTAACACTATTTTAACGTTCCTAAGGAAAACTTAACTTTTATGTGCTCTATAACTATTTCCATTTTTACATGTCTGTTTTTATTACTTTTATCATTTTTACTTAGCATATTTACTTATCTATTTTAATGTATTTATTTTAACTTATTTTTAAAATGTCCATAAAGGTCGAAACAGATCCTGATGGTGCAAAATGACCATCTCTGACGACACACCTATAAAATCTAATTACTTATACCACTACAAATTCTTTCCTCTAGGCAGTCCACACCCAGAGATGATTGGGGGACTATTGTGCTTCTGGAATGTTTTACAGTAAGAGAACTCTTGTTGTCCAACCATATAATACTAGGGAATTGTAATGTGGTAGTATCCCTCTTGCTTTCCACATTGCAGTACTGTAGCCGTTCAAATCACACCTACAGCTCTATTGGATATAGACCCAGCCAACATCATTTGTTTTCGGCTCTATACCATACTGACAGTACTGCTTCCTACTGGCAGGCACTGATGATAGTTGTTTTTTAAAAAATCCTCCATTCGCGGGGATCAAACCCTGGAACTTTGTAATGGGAAGCCTACATGCTAAGTACTACATCACCAGTGCTTTGATTTAAAGATACACATCCCTAAATATGTCAAAAAAAATTAAAGCGCAAGGCGGTTTGGAGAAGCTAAAAAAGAAAAAAAAAGCGCTCTTACAAGTGGAATCGGAAAAGTATAACAAATTAACCCTTGAGTACTTGGGTCTGAATCGACCCAGATTAACTTTAAACGTCCATATTTTTTAATTTTAAAATGCAACTAACTTCATTAACCTATTAGCTGAGTTTTACTATGTTTTAAACGTCACATGTGTCCATGGGCTCAGCACTGAAAATTTAATGATAAATAAGAGCAAATAACTCTGATAGGTGGTGCTAGGCATCGTAGAAACTCACACGTAAAATGTTGCGCCCTTGATTTATGTAGTGCTTTACTTGATAGAAAAATTTCAGAAAATGTTTTCATGTTCTGATATATCTTGTAATGCTACTGATGAATTCCTACAGACATATGCACAAGTCATGGTTTTATTTGTAACATTTCTCATATATGAATCATTTTTCAATTTTGAAGAGAAAATAAGGTATTTTTACCATACAATTTTTACTGACGATTAGTTATAACCTCCACAGGTAGCAAACTCGTTAGATCACCTTATATTGGAGTGGTCATCTATAAGTATTTGGTCTGTGCATAAGGGTGCACCAGCCTGAGGTGCATTGCACCCTTGCAGCAATCAGGTGGAATGGCAGCAAGAAAATTTCGGCCAAGAGTAACGGACAGCTATGAGTCTTTTACCCACTTTCTTTTCTGTCTCTGCTTTGGTTATCCCAACTCTGCTTCCCAGTGCGGTCATAATCCATCATAAAATTTTATGTGCTCGAGGGTGAAATTCTGCAGTAGCATCAGCAACAAAGGACTTCGGAGGTGAATGGGAAGGGAAGGAGAATGTTTGTTATATTTCTTTTGACTGAGGGTATACCGACTGGCAAGGTGATCTGAAGAAAGAGGGGGAGTAATCTATGGTCTCCAGAATGTGCCCTAAGGGTCTCCGAAAAGCAATTTCTCTCACTTCCGCACTATCAGGATAAGATCACCTAGTGTAAAAATTATTTAAATTACTGTATTAACCCGAATGTAAGGTGAGGTTTTTTCAAAAATTGTCTTTCAGGGAAGTGGGGGTCGCCTTATATTCGGGTCCTTAAGTATGAAGAAGTTACAAAGAACTCTTACGCATTCAAAACCCCAATTCTGCTGAAAATGTATACCATACGTCTGTAGAATAGAAATACTAGAAACTGTTCTGTACCCCAAGTACGCCCTACTTTTTCATTTCTCTTGAAATAGATACAGGTGACTCCCAAGTTTCGACGGGGATGCTTTTCTGAAAACGTGTTCGAATCTCGAATAGTCGAATGTCGAACGCCGTTTTTCCATACACTTGCATGTTATAATTGGGGGATACGTTCCCGCATCTTGGGAAAAAGTCTCCCCTCATGTTCTATAAAGATAAAATAACATTACTAATATGTTAATATAACAATATTAAATTATGAGTAAATTATATAAATATTTTAAATGTATAACTTATTTTTTGCACTAAAAAGGAAAAAATAAATATTTGTTTCGAACTTCAAAGAGAGATGTATGCAATATGTTATGCAGACGGCCTGGTCCGGATTGCGCGAGTCGTTTGTAACAAACGACTCGTGCGAGCTGGCTAACATACCTGCATACATCTATCTATACATACAACTATTTATCACAGTAAAATCAATATAAAAGTTATTAAAAAAGCACAAAAAGACTTAAGAATAAAGAAACAATACATTTAAAAATATTCTCATACCTGCGCTTACTGGACTTCGTTTATTAATTGAGAAGTTGGAAGATTTTAGTTGGAAGAAGAGGAGCTATTGGGTGAGGAACTGGATGGGCTATTGACTGGGGAATTGGATGGGCTAGTCCTTGCAACAGATGTTGAAGCAGCTTCTGCTGGCTGTGGTCTTTCAACCTTCTGAAAGAATTTATACAGTTTCGGTTGAATTTTAGCCTTCTTCTTTTCTTCATAAAGGACCCTGTAGCAGTCTTTGTCCTTAAGAACAACACTTTGCACCAATGAGCTCCTCAGTATTAGGATCTTTGTCGTCAATGAAGTTTATGAAATTATCCAGACTCCGGAAGATCTCACTAAGGTCTTTTAAAGACAAGTCCATAGGTTTAATTGGAGAGACCATAATATCATCTTCGTCATCTTCCTTGGTCTCAATGGATTGTTGCAATTCGATGAGGTCTTTATTGGTCAACTCTGCATGAGATGAAATTAGCTCATCAACATCTGCCTCATCCATTTCTAAGTCACGTTGCATCCCCAGTGCAACTTCTCTGGTGATCTGCTCAGGGGTCTCTTCAAATCCTTTACAATTAACATGTTCATTGTGGAAAAGAATTATTGTGAATTCCCGGATTACGGGAAAAATTTTTATTGAAGAAATTCAATATGACTTCACATTTATGTCCTAAATATGATGTTAAACAGAGAAAATGTCGAAATTTCTAAAAATATTTATTTTTTGAGGAGTACTGCATATGCAGTTGTCAATAACTTGCGGTGGCTGAAAGGGTATGCAACCCGCCGAGCAAATTTTGGCAAAATGTTATTAGTTTAACCTCAGATGGTGCATTCATCCTGGATTTGTAAAATTTTGGAGGGATCATCCTAGAAGCCTCTTCTCAGGATTTGTTGAGGAAACATGCCGTAGGTTCCAATACCGGGGGTGAGGAGACCTAATACCAAGAAAGGGATAGAGACTTAGCCCAGCTGCTCTCTAACAGTAACCCACTTCACACTCCACGTGTGGGCAATAAAAATGTCTTTGCATAGGAGAAGTTTCCTGAAACCCTTACCATTATTTTCTTCCTTCCTTTCTTTTCTGCATGTTTAGACCTCGTATATTCATTCGTTAGCGGACTTTCGAACAGAGCGTTAGTTGGGACGAGAATATTTTTCTTGATAGAAAAGTGAAAATCTCTATTCTTTACTTGGTAAGCTGATATTTTATATTCATTCTCCCTTTGCCCTTATATAAAACCATTATTCAAGATCCACCGGGAGGAGGAAATTTCAGTGATGAGTGGGGAAATGCTCTGAGGCTGCAAATTATCGAAGACTACAATTGCCACATGGGTTACGTAGACAAGGGGGACAGGATGGTGACTATATATTACTAGTGAAGGTGTGCTTGCATTCTGCAAGCATTTTCTCTCACCCTAAAGAGTATGAGCTGACAAATAATTTTTAAACGCAACAGTTTGCACCTTGTTGCCGATTTACGTGTTTTTCCTTATGGTCAATATGGTCAATTTCATAAACTTCATTGACGACAAACATCCTAATACTGAGGAGCTCATAGGTGCAAGGTGTTGTTCTAAAGGAAAAAAATGATTCTTTTCCGCAAAAAATTTTTTGTACCTGAAAAACGCTTCTATTCCCCGAAAAACGATTCTTTTCCCGTAAAACCGCTTCTTTTCTCGGAAAATTTTTTTTACCCGGAAATTTTTTTTCTGAAATTTTTTTCTGGAAAATTTTTTTTTCAGGAAGAATTTTTTTTTCAGGAAAAACTTTTTTTCCGAAGTTTTTTTTTCCGGAAAAAATTTTATTTATCTGGAAAAAACTTTTTTATCTGGAAAAAATTTTTTTTCTGGGAAATTATTTTTTTCTCCCAAAAAATTTTTTTTTCGCAGAAAAAATTCTTTTCCGCAAAAGATTTTTTGTACCGCAAAAACGCTTCTTTTCCCGTTAATATTCTTGATTTCTCGGAAAATTTTTTCCGGAAAAACTCCGAAAAATTTTTTTTCCTAAAAATTTTTTTACGGAAATTTTTTTTTTTGGAAAATTTTTTTTTCACGAAAATTTTTTTTCCCGGAAAAATGACTTCCGCAAAAAGATTTTTGTACCGCAAAAACGCTTTTTTCCGGTAAAAACGCTTTTTTTAGGAAAGAATTTTTCCAGAAAAAACTTTTTCCGGGTAAAAAAAATTTTCCGAGGAGTGTTTTTAGGGGAAAAGGAGCGTTTTTCGGGGAAAAGAAGTTTTTCAGGTACAAAATTTTTTTTGCGGAAAAGGAACATTTTTTCCGGGAAAAAATTTTTTTTCAGGAAAGAAAAATAATTATCAAGAAAAAAGAATTTTTTCGGAAAAAAATTTTTTCCGGAAAGAAAAACTTTTTCCTGAAAAAAAAATTTTTTCGAAAAAAAAATTTCCCCAGAAAAGAAGCGTTTTTAGGGGAAAAGAAGAGTTTTTCGGGGAAAAAAAATTTTTCCGGTAAAAAATTATTCCGGTAAAAAAAAGTTTTTCCGGGTAAAAAGCATTTTCCGGGAAAAGAAGCGTTATTACGGGAAAAGAAGCGTTTTTCGGAGAAAAGCGTTTTCCCGGTACAAAAAAATATTAGAGGAAATCATTTTTCCGGAAAAAAAAATTATTCCTGAAAAAAAAAATTTTTTCCTGAAAAAGTTTTTCCCGGAACAAACTTTTTCCGGAAAAAATTTTCCGAGAAAAAATGTTTTTAGGGGAAAAGAAGCGTTTTTTGAGGAAAAGCGATTTTCAGGTACAAAATATTTTTTGCGGAAAAGGATCATTTTTCCGGGGAAAAAAATAATTTTCAAGAAAAAAAATTTTTTCAGAAAAATAAATTTTTTCCGGAAAAAAAATTTTTCCGGAAAAAATTTTTTTCGGGTAAACAAGAATTTTTTTGAAAAAAAAAATTTTTCGGAAAAAAATTGTTCCGGGTAAAAAAAAATTTTTCCGGGCAAAAAAAAATATTCCAAGAAAATAAGCGTTTTTTCGGGAAAAGAAGCGTTTTTCGGCGAAAAGAAATTTTCCCGCAAAAAAAAAATTTTCACGCCAAAAAAAGATTTTTCCCGCAAAAAAAAATTTTTCTGCGGAAACATTTTTCGCGGGAAAATTTTTTTTTCGGGGAATAATTTTTTTTTCGCGGGAAAATTTGTTTTTTTTCGAGGTAAAATTTTTTTTTCGAGGAAAAATATTTTTGTCAAGAAAACTTTTTTTTTCGAGGAAAAATTTTTTTCTCGAAGGAAAATATTTTTTCGCGGGAAATTCTTTTTTTCGCGGGAAAACATTTTTTTGCGGGAAAATCTTTTTTCCGCGGAACAATTTGTTTTTGCGGGAAAATATTTTTCTCGCGGGAATCTTTTTTCGCGTTACTCCTTAAAAACGACTTTTATCGGAAAATTTATTTTTACCCGAAAAACATTTTTTTCCGTTAAAATTTTCTTTTGCAAGTTTTTTTTTCCGAAATAATTTTTTTTTTAATTTTTTTTTCCGAAAAAATTTTTCTTTTCCGGAAAAATTTTTTTTTCGAATAAATCTTTTTCTTCGAAAAATTTTTCTTTTCAAAAAAATTTTTTTTCTCCGAAAAATTTTTATTTTCCGAAAAATTTCTTTTTCCCAAAAAATATTTTTTTTCCGAAAAATTTTTTTTTCTACAAATATTTCCCTTTCCTGAAAATATTTTTTTCCAGGAAAAATGATTTTATCTGCAAAAATATTTTTGGTCACGAATAAAGCCCCTTTCCTTCGAAAAACCATTATTACTCCTTAAAAACGATTTTATCGGAAAATTTATTTTTACCTGAAAAATTTTTTTTTCCGGAGAAATTTTCTTTTGCAAAAAAGTTTTTTTTCCGAAAAATTTTGTTCCCGGGAAAAAATTTTTTTTTGCCAAAAAAAAATTTTTTTCCGAAAAAAATTTTTTTTTAATTTTTTTCTCCGAAAAAATTGTTTTTTCCAAAAAACTTTTTTTTCCAAAAAATTTTGTTTCCGGGAAAAAATTTTTTTTTGCCAAAAAAAAATTTTTTTCCGAAAAAAATTTTTTTTTCCAAAAAAATTATTTTTTCCGGAAGAAATATTTTTTTTTCGGAAAAAATATTTTTTTTCCAAAAAATTTTTTTCTACAAATATTACCCTTTCCTGAAAATATTTTTTTCCAGGAAAAATGATTTTTTCAGAAAAAATATTTTTGATCACTAATAATGCCACTTCGAGAAAGCATTATTAGTCCTTAAAAAGCGACTTTTAACTGAAAATTTATTTTTACCCGAAAAATTTTTTTTTCCGGAAAATTTTATCTTTTGGAAAAACGTTTTTTTTTTCGAAAAATTTTTTTTTAACAAAAAATTTTTTTTTTCGGAAAACCTTTTTTTCGAAAAAAAATTTTTTTTGGGAAAAAATTTTTTTTTGCCAAAAAAATATTTTTCTTCGAAATAATTTTTTTTTCGAAAAAATTTTTTTTTTCTAAAAAAATGTTTTTTTTCGGAAAAATTTTTTTTTTCGGAAAAAATTTTTTTTTGAAAAAATTTTTTTTTTGAAAAAAATTTTTTTTTTCCAAAAAATTTTTTTCTACAAATATTTCCCTTTCCTGAAAATATTTCTTTCCAGGAAAAATGATTTTTTCAAAAAAAATATTTTTGATCACGAATAAAGCCTCTTTTCTTCGAGAAAGCATTATTAGTCCTTAAAAAGCGACTTTTAACTGAAAATTTATTTTTACCCAAAAAATTTTTTTTCCGGAAAATGTTTTCTTTTAGAAAAACGTTTTTTTTCGAAAATTTTTTTTTTCGAAGAAATGTTTTTTTTCGGAAAAACTTTTTTTTCGGAAAAACTTTTTTTTCGAAAAATTTTTTTTTTCGGAAAACCTTTTTTTCGAAAAAAAATTTTTTTCGGGAAAAAATTTTTTTTTGCCAAAAAAATATTTATCTTTTGGAAAAACTTTTTTTTTTTGAAATTTTTTTTTTCCAAAACATTTTGTTTTAGGAAAAATTTTTTTTTTTCGGAAAACCTTTTTTTCGAAAAAAAATTTTTTTCGGGAAAAAATTTTTTTTTGCCAAAAAAATATTTTTTTTCGAAATAATTTTTTTTTTCTAAAAAAATTTTTTTTTTCGGAAAAATTTTTTTTTTCTAAAAAATTTTTTTTTTTCGGAAAAATTTTTTTTTTCGGAAAAAAATTTTTTTTTTGTAAAACTTTTTTTTTGAAAAAAATTTTTTTTTTCCAAAAAATTTTTTTCTACAAATATTTCCCTTTCCTGAAAATATTTTTTTCCGGGAAAAATGATTTTTTCAAAAAAAATATTTTTGATCACGAATAAAGCCTCTTCGAGAAAGCGTTATTAGTCCTTAACAAGCGACTTTTGACAGAAAATTCATTTTTACCCAAAAAATTTTTTTTCTGGAAAATGTTTTCTTTTGGAAAAACGTTTTTTTTCGAAAATTTTTTTTTCGAAGAAATGTTTTTTTCCAAAAAATTGTTTCCGGGAAAAAATTTTTTCCCGAAAAAAATTTTTTTTTCCGGTAGAAATATTTTTTTTCAGGAAAAAATATTTTTTTTTTCGGAAAAAAATTTTTTTTTTCCAGAGAAATTTTTTTTTTCGGAAAAAATTTTTTTTTCGAAAAAAGTTTTTTTTCCAAAAAATTTTGTATTCCGGGAAAAAATTTTTTTTTGCTAAAAAAAAATTTTTTTCCGAAAAAAAATGTTTTTTTCCAAAAAAATGTTTTTTTTTCGGAAGAAATATTTTTGATCACGTATAATGCCTCTTCGAGAAAGCGACTTTTAACAAAATTTATTTTTACCCGAAAACTTTTTTTCCGGAAAATTTTCTTTTGGAAAAACTTTTGAAATTTTTTTTTCCAAAAAAATTTTTTTTTCCAAAAAATTTTTTTTTTGAAAAAATTTTTTTTTTTCGAAAAAAAGTTTTTTTCCAAAAAAAGTTTTTTTCCAAAAAATTTTGTTTCCGGGAAAAAATTTTTTTTTGCCCAAAAAAAATTTTTTTTCGAAAGATTTTTTTTTCCAAAAAAATTTTTTTTCCAAAAAATTTTTTTCTACAAATATTTCCCTTTCCTGAAAATATTTTTTTCCAGGGAAAATGATTTTTTCAAAAAAAATATTTTTGATCACGAATAAAGCCTCTTTTCTTCGAGAAAGCATTATTAGTCCTTAAAAAGCGACTTTTAACTGAAAATTTATTTTTACCCAAAAAATTTTTTTTCCCGGAAAATCTTCTTTTGGAAAAACGTTTTTTTTATTTTGAAATTTTTTTTTCCAAAAAAGTTTTTTCTACAAATATTTACCTTTCCTGAAAATATTTTTTTCCAGGAAAAATGATTTTTTCAGAAAAAATATTTTTGGTCACGAATAATGCCTCTTTTCTTCGAGAAAGCATTATTAGTCCTTAAAAAGCGACTTTTAACTGAAAAATTTTTTTTTCCGGAAAATTTTCTTTTGGAAAAACTTTTTCTTTCGGAAAAAATTTTTTTTTGGTAACAATTTTTTTTTTCGGAAATAAATTTTTTTTTCCAAAGAAATTTTTTTTACCAAAAAATTTGTTTTTTCGGTGCCCTACTTGAGGGTAAACAATCTCCTACAATAATAGAGAAGTGTTGGTTGGTTAGTGATCATTTAAAAATGGGAATAACTCCATAACGAATCGTGATAGAAACTCTAAATTTGGCAGGAATCCTCGATTAACATATTTTAAGCGAAAACGAAAGAAAATCTCTAAAAAAAGGTCCTCGGTTCGACTCCACATGCGACCCGTGGGCCGGAGGTTCCCCATCCATGGGCTCTACACTAGTTAAATATCATAAATGGCATTTTTTAAATGGAGAAACTATTCATCGGTAGGGGTTTTATTATTTTCAAAAGATGATATATATGCTGTGTTCTGCTTATGCTGTAATATCCATGCTAAATGAATAAATAGTTGGACCGCACACGGTTTTAACCAAGTATCACGGACCCCTATTTGAGAAACCGTGACTTAAATCATTAGCACCAAAGAAGATGTTAAAAATTACGAAGGGAAGGTAGGTCAGTTTTCATTTTTTTTCTGAACCCTGAAGAGTAGTTACCCTTTCCATGTCCTTCGCTGTCATTTATATGGAGACAAACGATCCCAAAGACCGTCGGTACTTGCAGAACGGCTTCGAAGCTATTCCTGCGAGTTGCTGGAAATTAACCAGAGGAATACCTGCGTCGTCAACTTTTGATTAAATTAAATTTGGTAGACGATTATTATGAAATCGACTGAACAGACATTTTCGTTTCAGATGCCGTCGAATATCTAGAATCACAACACGCTGAGATTTCTCATGGGATACGTCTGCCGGATGATAGGCACTTTAAAGAAAAACTTGGCCTTCATAGGTAAGGCTGTTCGGAGTAGCACCAAAAAAGTGAGAGAATCGTGTTATTTATCTTTGAGAATGCCTCAGAAAAAATATGCATCAGCTGCATGGGATCCAAACGAGAAGGAGATTGAAAAAGTACAACGCAGGGCAGCTAAATATGTAAAAAGAAATTATGATACTAAAAAGAGCACTATGTCGATAATAGAAGGTTTGATATAGGCATCGTCAGAAGAACGAAGATTACAGACTAGACTTAAGCTGATAGAAAAGCATAGCTAGCGAACAAGGTCGAAGATGTTATCAGGAATCCTTCATATTTCGGAAGGCACGATAATGAGGATAAGATTCGCGAGATCCATTGTAGAACGGAGCGGATCGTTCTTCTCCAGGTGAATTAGGGATAATAATAGGTAAACGCTAAATGGAAATTGCTCGGGACATGTTAGGCACATTAGACGCCCTGCTATCCCCCATTAGGGTGACATGCAAGTTATATAGTTAGTCATTTCTTTTTTCACCCCTCCTACATTGCCGTTCTACAGCGATTTGCTCCTCGCATTGAGCTTAGTCGTCCAACCCAACACTCACTCACCATCGCATTTCTGCGAGAAGATGAGAAGACCGAATCTCCGGAGTGGAAAGTGAAAACCTTTTATCCCAGAGGAAGTCTTTATTTTGTTAGTATTCTTTTGTAAACTCAATAACCTTCGTCCAACAATAATACTTCAGCATCCTCAATCCATATAATTTTCTATACTTATGTATGTTATGACTATTTATCATGTTTGAATTTCATATAGGCGTATAAAATTATCAATATATTCATGCCATTTACGTGCAGAGAACATTTTCCTCGGTGTTGTCATTTTATTAGGAGTTCCTTCCAGTCAGGAAAGAATGTAATGTGACCAGACGCATAGGTATACGTATGAGATAGTTCGTGCAATGTGAATTATACCGATTTTTTCGCGTTGAACAGCTGAAATTACTCCGTAAAAATATTGGCTCAACTTATAGATTAATGGCAATATTTTTAGAGTTCTTTAAAACACATTGATTTACTTTTGCCATTAAATCCTAACCTTTTCCATCAACGACATTTTTGATGATAAAAATATCCTACCGGTCAAATAACTCGAGTGTTTTTCGACTCAAAATATCTTGCAGACGCGTATAGAGAAAACGTATCTGGAGTCAATGTCAGCTCCGTTAAGCTGTTTCTCCTAATTAGAATCATCGCTCCCCGATTTGATTCACAGCTGTTGCCATACATTTTAAACTCTGTATATAAATTTTCAAAGCCATATCACTCACGATAAGAAGCCCATCCAGGAAACCTCTATCTTTCTCTTATAAGCAGTGCCGTAACTAATGGGAGGGGGCAAGCGAGGCATCTGCCACGAAGGCAACTAAGCAAAGGGCACAAAAAATCCAAATACTAACTAAATAAACTAGAGAAGAAAATTTCTTGAAAGTGGAGAGGGCGCATGTTTAGTAGTTTGCCCCGGGCGCCAAACTATCTAGTTACGGGGCTGCATATAAGGATTATCACTCATAAATTTTCCAGTGTAATCAAAGAAAAAAAATTACCTTCTTTCTTTATTATTTAAACTTAATACACTGCTATGTTACTAATATCAACTGACACTTGTTCCCAGGGGTGTGCTACCAAATATATAACAACCGGGTCGCTATTATCGCCACCCCTGGCAGTTAGGCATCCCATCCAGCATCGAATTCATAACTTGTTTTTGCGGCCCTGAGATCGCGTTATCTTATCTTTACGGAAATTATAAGGGATTTCAATAAAAAACAATTTGCCATGGTAATTAAAAATACATTTCTATTTTAAATGCTTAAATATCAACATTTCAAGGGTGGTGGCTTCGAATAAATACATTCCATGTAAGTTGGCATCTTTCAGATAATAAATTGCTATGTAACACGATCTAGAAAGCACCCTTAAACTTTTGGCCTACCATTATTATCAAACCGTGATGCGTCGCTAAACTCAGGATAGTGTGGAATGCTTAGCTCAACAACCAGTTCGCCTAGCATAAAAAATCTTAACAAACGGCTCGCGTGAGCCGGACGGAGTCGGTTGCAGCACATCTCTGCTTGTTCCGCTAACACTCCTATATTTACTTTGCAATCACATAGAATTTACACTCACACAGACGCTACACTATATTAAAGTTTATTTCTTTTCACATCAACTTTTTACTTTCAATTTAACTTTTCCTATTTTCACATCACCAATTTCAGAAAGTAACTGATAACACCTATGCCTTTGCGAAATTTCCATAAACAGAAGTCCATTAATGTAGGAAATATCTGGAAAATACTCCCTCCCTCTATCTCTACATCTATATAGTGGTTTAGATTAGCAAAAGAATCCGTACTAAATTCCAGTCTCATTATGATTACATAATTTCGTGAAAAATCCAACAATGTGGGTTGCCATGAGGGAGAAAAATTTGTGGACCAATTAGACCATACGTTTTAGCAAAGCCGATGTTATTCAAATGGAGAGAAGATACGCTCATAGAGTTATAAGCGTTTTTTTTCTCTCATTTAGCTTCGTATAGCGTGACAGAATGAGTTAGCTCAGGGGTTCTCAACTGGTGTGTCGCGGCACATTAGTATGCTGCGAGGACGGTACTAGTGTGCCGCACACTCGGAAGATATTTAATTTTTATGAATTATGTATGTATTTATGTAAAATAAAATTATACAATTATTGCTTTACCAATCGCAACAATCTAATATAACTGCAACTTTTACTTGTTACGCTAGTTTTTATGTTTAAAAATGAGTATTTATGCAGTGAAATTCATTAGGGGTGGTTTGGTGTGCTGCGATGTTCTTAAGCATGCATGAAGGTGTGCCGTACAGTGAAAAAGGTTGAGAAGCACTGAGTTAGCTTATTATATAGTGTTATATAGTATGAGGATGAACAGCTTTTGCATTTGGCAATTACCTGTTGTGCAGGTTGCGAACAACCCTATTGCAGGATTAGTACATCAACCTCATCTTCCTGTCTTCTACAGAAACAAATTGCTTTCCCGCATACATTGCTAATCATTTTTCTGGTGTATTCTACTTTCTTGCTCTGGGCTGGACTTGAACTAGTTAAGGTAGAGGTGTTGATAATACATGAGAATTAAGACTAATTGATTTTGGATCTGCTAAGACTGTGTGGCATAGTTACAGCAATGTGCTGCCAAAAAATTTAAAACAACCTCATGAACAAGTGGGTCTGATTTCCAAAGCTAGTCAAAATAACTCAATTTTAGTCAGAAGATGAATTCAAACATGTTGATGCAGAATGCAAACAAGTTAGGAAAGTGTACAGCTTATCAAAAATGGGTGCGTTTCATGCAATGGAGTATTTGAAAGAAATTATATAGGTGTAAATAAGGGAAATAGCATTTTCAAGTTCTTTTCATAGACTTAAATAATCCATTTTCTTCCTATTTAAAAATATTGCATGCACATGTAAGGAAATAAAACGTATTTTTGTGAGATTGTTTATATTAGCAACAATGAAGAAGTAACCATTCAAGAAAATTTCTAAGTTCAACTTGAATTAAGACATCCTTGTTTGAGTTTCTTTATAACTGCTACTCCAATGATAAAAATGTATAGAAAAAGAAATACTCTAATATGTCTACAAGTTTTATTTGAAAAGTATTTTGGGTCAAAGTGCAATATATCCCCCCCCCCCCCCCCCCCCCCTGATAGTAGCTCCACCAATGGCAACTTTGGAAACTGCGTAGTCCCAGTTATATATTGCACTTTGACCTTTTTTTAAAAAAAATAGTTTGTGAAATGAAATGGAATTCTTACACTAAATATACTATTTCTGCTGGATCTGATCTGATACTTGTTAATTACTTAGATTTAATAATTTTCACATAAAATGAAACCTTGCAAATCCATAACGGATCTGCCTGTGGCGACATTTACCCGCCCAATCACTAGCCAATGGTGAGGTATAGCTTCGTTCCAGAGAGGAAAAGGGCACAATAGCACCCAGAGACATCTACACTCAATTAAAAGGCATTATAATCTATAAACAAAGCGAGCCAAAGATTTCCTAATATCCTCGGTTACTAGATAAATAAAAATATTCACTTAGTAACTCCAGGGAAGGTTGTTTATTTTTTTGGTAATACTGTAGCAGGTAGTTCATTTTTTGACAGAAATTGGCACTGCAATCAATATTGACCCATAACAGTTCCTTTCCAAACTTCTAATCACCAAGAAAATTCAGCCGAGAGATTGATCGATGACATCAGTTATGATTTATATTTGTTCATTTTTCACTTTCCCAAATATTAACTATGCATAGTAGTTAATATGTGGTGCCGTAAACAGCAACGGCCACAAACGATACATTAAGCAGGACTACACAGTTCCCAAAGTTGCCATTAGTCGAGCTACTATCATCGGAGGGAGGGGGGGTATATTGCACTTTTTCATATTTTGGTATGGCCAATACTTTACAAAATATGACAGAAAGTTCATTTTTTGTCACCAATAAAGTTGTACTCCTGATTGGTTTACGTGATTCATTTATGTGATTTTCTTATTATCTTTGACTTTAAATCCTTAATATCTTCTTCTTCTTATGGTTATAAATCCTGAGATTGGTTTGCAGCAATTATCTATGCTTGTCTGTTCTCAGCCTTCCTCTTCATTTCAACATAGGTTTTACAGTTTACATCACTCATAATTTGTTTTGTGTGCACCAGTCTCTCTCTTCCTCTGTGGTTTTTCCCTTCTACTTTTCCTTCAACTATGTTCTTGAGGAGCCCATCATGTTGTAGAATGTGACCAATCATCACATCCCACCTCCTCTTCAGGTGTTTCCACAAACTGCGTTCTTCACCAACTCGAGTGAATACCTCCTCATTTGTCATTTGATCTGTCCAGCTTATCTTTAGCAACTGTCTGTAACACCATGCCTCAAAAGTCTCCAATCTTTTTCTTTCTGTGGCCCCTATAGTCCATGTTTCACTCCCGTACAGAGCTGTACTCCAGACATATGTTTTTAATAGGTTTTTCCTTACTGTTAAACTTAAGTTGTTTAAGGTAAAAAGTTTCTTCTTTTTACTGAAGGCATTTTTTGCTTGATTGATCCTCGATATTATTTCTTTGTTGCTTCTTCCATCTTCTGTGATTATACTTCCTAAGTTTCTGAATTATTTGACTTGCTCTAGTGTTTGCCCATCCTCTCCGGTACTTTGGGGAACCCTCCAGTACTTTCATGAAAATCCATTTGGCAGAAGCTGAGAAAAATCATGCAGACGGACAGACAGACTGATGCTAATAGGCACGCTGGAAGCAAAACGCACCTAAAAAGAACTAGCTGTTCCATATAAAAATTTAAATTTAAAATTTATTTCAAATCTTATTTATTAAAACCTGATAACATCAAAATCTAATAATTATTCTAATCTTGATGAGAAATAATTTTGAAAAGCAAATATAAAAACCTCTATACCGAAGAAAAAATCTTAATTATGAGCCCTATGGTTAATTAATGAAGATGAATGGAGGAACCTCCTAATAACCATACAAATATTTTTTTAAAAAGGAAAATATTTGTATGGTTATTAGGAGGTTCCTCCATTCATCTTCCTTTACACCGATTTACATGCTTTTCTTATGGGGCAAAATTAGTCCCTTAAAATTGGAATTGTAGCAATTTTGGATTTTTTCCTTCAGTTGTGATCAAAAATCTTTAATCCTGCCAAATGTAAAGTTACTAGCTCATGTGGAAGTAGGTACCTCATAATTTGTATCCTCCTCCTCATTATCCTATATCCTATGTAAGAAGTGTCACTATATCATAGATGAGGAAGCACTGTAAAGAGGGCTTTCAGTGTGATTTTCAAAATTATGGAGGTTGAAGAAGATTACTTCAAAATCATGAAAGACCACTGGTACCATATAAGGAAACTTGTCAAGGTAACAACCATAAATACCCAGGAAAAGAACAGAATGTTCCTCTGGCATAGTATATAAATTAGATCAATTTTATTAAAATTTTTTTGAAGGGGCAGAAAAATAATTTGGCCTAGGGATTGAAAGTTTCTGAATCTACCACTGAGTGTTGTCATATGGTCAGTTCGATTTCAATAATTTTTTTGTCAAATACTCGGTTCAACACCATTCAAGTTTTACATAAGTTATTGTCTGTTATATTAGTACCAGCTGAATGATTTTATCCAGTCCACTCTGGATATAAAGACTCAAACTTCTATTTTAATAATGCACAATTGTTTGTCAACCCAGAATCCATAAGTCGATGATTTTGAGAAAAAGAGAGGATCTCTTAACTTTAATTTGAAATCAGCCATTTTAGATTAAACAAAATCAGATATCTTTACCAGGATACCTCTTCCCTAAAAACTAATACAAAAAATAAACAGATTGCATTTGGAGAGGAGCTTATTATCATTTAGACACTCTCTGCTCACCGTTTTCAGTAGTAATGGTTTAAGAAAAACAGCCTCACTCTAGGCAGGATCACATCAAAATTAACTTGACGATGTAAATCAACGAAATGCTACACAGAGTCAGTCGCATTACAACCTTCTGTGGTTTCACTGTAACAAAATTGACAAGAAAGAATTAAAATTTTTTTGATTATGTGATCATCATAATATTGTGATATTACTAATTACTTAGACTATAATTAAAAGTAGTACAATAATAGTTTTGTAATAACTGCCAAAATCTTGAATTTATGCTTACTTTAATGAAATAAAAGTTTTATTTATTAACATTGCAAATCTTGAAAATTTGTTTCATTTTTTGAGAATTTTATATTTAATAACTTTTTGTTCAACATTAGTTAGTTTATTATTATTGTGAATTATTTCCATGTACTTTTTGTAATTTGCAAATATATTTTGTACAAGGAATACATTTTTTTATTTCAATTATCTTTTTGTTATTTTTCGAAATCATAGTGGGATCCCCAAATAATGTTGGGTCCCGGGCCCCTAAAATCCTAAAAAAGGCACTTGTCTAGTACATATATACTTATTATATATTAAAGAAGCATTAAAAGTAGAGAATAAAAGGATTTTATTTGTTTCCCAAATCATTGTACACTTTTCTATTTACTAATGAAGGCCTATTACAGTGAAACGTAGTATTTATGTTTTCCCCTAATTAACACCTATAATGCTTTATTGCGAAAAGGTATAAAATTCAGTAAGAATTAGCAGGGAGCAAAACTTCCATCATACTTTCTTGTGCTCAGCACACCATGTACTCTCGAACTCTGTCCCTCTCCTTGAGTGCCACTGGGCGGTTAAGACATTGCCGATGCAGCATTGCCAGATAGCACAACAGAGCGCTGTCAGACCCTGCATTACACATCATACATTTTTGGTGGTGTTAACTTTCCTATCTATATGTATAACATTTTATCCTGCAAAATACATTTCCATTCCCCGCTATTTAAAATTTTATTGTTGATTATTTTTTATATGGCAACCATTTTGGTTTTCCTCACAGTAGTTTCATGCCAAGTTGTAAATTAAGCTTTGTGCATTGTGAATTTTTAAAGCTGCCCAGCAGTGAACCCTAGAATCTTCCAGTCTTCCTTTGAATTATTAAAAGAAAATAGAAAACTAGCATCATTAAAAGATTTTTTTCTAGTTCTAATCAGTTTTCTGTATTGTTTTTTAAGAATGATATGTTGTTGATGGGTGACACTGTTCCCATGGAACTTATCCTTATAAGCTGTATTTTTAATTGTTTGTGATAAGGCTTTAATATCTTAAGTAATCCAACTGTTCCTAATTTTAGGTTTAAGAAGAACAATGGGGAAGGCACAATTAAAGAAATGGAGAAACCTAGAATAAAAGAGGTTAAAGCTATCATTTAGTTCATATATATTGGATAGTTCTGTCCAGTTGTGACTACTCAAAAGATGACTGAAATACTGTATTTTTGCATTGGTAAAAATCCTAGTGGGATAAGAGGTGATTTGATTATCAAAGGAAATTCTAGGTTGAAATTTAGCCAAAATTGCACAGTGATCTGAAAGATAAGGATAAAAAACCTGAGTTCCAATATTAAGTTTATGATAGTTTGTATATACAGTATATAACCTTTTATCCAGTAAGCTTGGGATATGGGGATAGCCAGTTATCTGGAATTTCAGGTTATCTGCGATATATGTACTCATAAACAATGCTCAGAAAGAGCTAGAACCATCACGTGTCGATAATATTGTTCCGTCTCGTCAAACATTTAGTAATACCATTTTGTTAACTTAATTTTTTAAAATATTATAAAAAAATTTTCTTTACTTTTCTTCATCATAGTACAGAAGGAATAAATCAAAATTTAACTTGACTGTAATTGTTCTGTCAGTTATTCTGCATGCACTGCTTTCAGTTCCACTACCAGAACATACATTCTGTTTTGTAATATTTTCCATTTCAAGCACTATTTACTATAATAATAGCCCAGGTCTGTTGGTTGAATGGTCACGCTTTCACGATGGCCGATATAGAGCGTTTTAACTAACTTCCTGAATAGGTAGAAGATTGAAATTTGGCAAGGATGCTTGACTAACATATTTTAAGGTAATGACGAAAATAAATCTCCAAAAAAGTCCTGGGTTCAACTCCAATGAAGACATTTCCATTATCCATAAGGTAACATGTAAAAATCAATTTTTTGATGTGCAGGCTTTTATTGTTTTGGAAATTAAGATTAGAAGGAATTAACCTACGATCTTCGGATCTGTACCATTTTGAAAAAAAAATTACAGTTTCTTATTCTATATATATATAACATGAGCGATTTCGAATTGTATGGGGAAAAACCCATACAATTCGAAATCGCTCATGTTATACGTTTAATTCACATATTTTGTGGAAATATTGCCATTTTAACGGAATGTTGCCTTGGCTACCAATTATATTGTTAGACCTCAAAATCCTATTGTTGTATCAATCCTTATGGGTGTATGTAAGTGTGCTTTGAATGTTTTTAATATGAGATAGGGAGGGAGAAAGATGGATGGTAACGGAGGGGGAGAGAGGGAGAGTGGGAGTAAGGGGGAGGGAGAGAGGGAAGGGAGGGGGAGAAGGGAATGAGAGGGGGAGGGAGGGAGGAGAAGAGAGGGCGAGAAAGAGAGGGAGAGAGATGGAGGGAGACAGGCAGACAGACAAACGACTTTATTGAGGGCGAAAATGAGACTATATGGTCCCTTCTTACATTTAAGAGAGAAAGGGAGAGAGATGGAGGGAGGGGGAGGGAGGAAGGGAGGGGGAGGGAGGCAACTATTTTAAGGTTAATTAAAGATATCCCGTCATATTGACGGGCAATTATGCTAGTTATAATATAAACCTGTATGCTCAGGGGTGTGCTGCTAAATATATAACAACTGGGTCACTATTATCCCCTCCTGGCAGTTAGGCATTCCATCCAGCATTGAGTTAATGACCTTTTTTTTCTAGTTCTAGACATTTTAGATGCAGTGGCATGTAAAGGGCTGCAACATGCTTGCTTAAGGGTTAGGCAATGCCAGATGATGATGTTGGAAATTTTTTCCATTAATAAAGTAGCAACTTTTGATTTTCTTCTCAACAGTGTGCTATTACTGCCTGAGTAAAATGTTATGTTATTTCCTTGTAAGTAGTTCTTTTCAAATTCATATTGTGTGTGTACAAGAACAGCGTGTTCTGACTGAACATATAAATTTTGGGGAATGAACTGTCAATTGGGTTTTTTCTTAGACTGATGTCAGAACTGTGATGGTTCACACCACAATATATAGCCACTGCAAGATTTTTTAACATTATTTTTAACTTTCAAATGATTCATTTCAGATTTATCAAGGCTTTTATCATCATCATACTATAAAACAAGTTAGGAAAGCGTACAGTGAATCACAAGTAAGCATGTTTCATGAAAAAGATTATTTGAAACTAAATGATATAGTATGAATAAACACATCATAAAACAGTGAAATATCATGACCGGATTATGTCTCTCTGTCCAATAAAAATTCAAATTAATTTAAATATATTTTATTGAACTAGTTCTACAAATTTTATTCAAAGACTTTTTTGATATGACCAATATTTTACGATATGTGAGGGAAAGTTTGTTTTTTGTTTCTTGTAAAGTGGAACCCTTGATTGGGTTACACGAATCATTTATATTATTTTCTTATTGTCTTTGATTATAAGCCATTAATACTAAATTTCATGAAAATTCATACGGACGGACACATTGAAGTTAAAAGAGGCTCACATTGGAAACGAAACGTAACTCAAAATCAAATGTCTGTAGGAATGTCTGACCAGCTAAGGTAGTTGGCGAATTTTAACTGCCGTACTGCTCTACTAATGTGAACATTGAATCTGACATTCTTATGGAACTCAACCCTCTTGTAAGCTAGGTTTAAATTTAGGAATACCATATTCTGAGCTCTAAAATACGGGCATCCTCAAGAAGTTTATGGTGACTTTTTTTGCATAAATATTGGAATATTGAAAAACAATATGAGAAAATATCTGGATCTGATATATGCTATAAATAAATTTAAATTTAAAAAAATTCTTTACTGACGGTTGAATTTCAAAACTGGGGACGTCCAGAAAAATGAGGACCTATGATAGTCTTATTAACATTGAACGGCACTTTTTACAACACATGCTTCTTGTTAAATTCTGAAAAATCCTGATTGCTGCTATTATCATTCTTTCCCTTGCCCTATAGACCTAATCTGTCGCCCAGAATGAAAGAATTTTGCATGGAATGGGTTTAAGAATACAACCACTGAAAGGTAAAGGGAAAATCCAAGAGCTGGCTGGCTACCACCTGCAATGACCATCTTTTTCAATTTCACTCCATCCTCATTTCGACCGTTCAATGCTCCAGTTTTACTCAAGGTCAGATCCAGGAATTATCAAAGGTGGGGGGGGGGGTGATTTTGAACATTATTTTTGCTTTTGCCAAAGATGCGAGCCGTTTAAGGTATAGTCCTTAAATGTGCTAATATATCTCCTCCTGTATCCCCCAGGACATTTTCAGAAATCGAAGATAAAAACGTATTCTAGAAGAAAATATCCCAGTATGAACTCAACACAAAACGGAAAAACCACAACATATATTTCAACTTTTTCGTAAACTGTCAACTGACCCGCACATTCGTGCTGGCAAAAAGAAACCAACAAAAAACTCAGACATGTACACAATAACAAAAAAAACTGTAAACAATAGTGAGATAAAATTTTTAATTTTATGAAAAATAAAGTTTTAAAATGTCTAAAATGATAGGAGGTGAAAACCCTGATTTTTGATATCCAAACACTACAGATCAATCGAAAAAGTGAAATATAAATCACCGCCCCAATGTGCACTCCAAGACACCCTATAAGATACAGACTTTGATTTGATGAATGGAGAAACATCCTAATAACCATAAAAATATGTTTTAAAAAGAAAAGTACTCACGTACACACAGGGAAATTTACTCCACACCAGGGACTAAACACACGCAATCTCACACACTCCGAGTTTAGGGGGGATTATGGTTATTAGGAGGTTTCTCCATTCGTCATCATGTTACATCACATTATAATCTCATCCCTAATCGGCTGTTCCTCTAATTTCTCACTCAAATTAAAATGTTGATAAACAGCATTTCTTTTGCTAAATTCTTAATTAAAAAAAATAGGATTATAGTAATTATACCAAGGGGGCGGTCGCCTCTATGTATCTGCTCTTGGTTTTGCTTTTTCATTCCCGAAATTTTGAAAGCCAATAACTCAGGATTTTCCGTTCCTCTCCTATTTCACTCAACCCCATATGTATCGTTATCTGCTCTCCCGTCCACATTTCCCTTCAATTTCCATTTTTCTCCCATCCCTTACACATTCCCCATTAAACGAGTAAACCATAAGGGCCAGCCCCCACAGCTCTTGTTTCTCGCAATGACTTTTTCTTCCCACATCCTTCCTGTCGCGAGCTTTCAATCTAATTCTGTGCTCTATATGCCTAGTCTCTGTGACTAGTGATGACGCACTACACTAAAATCGGATAATATTGCTCCTAAAATACAATCCGTGGATCCAAACTAAGAAGTCTTTTTACCTTCTCCATGTACGTAGTATAGAGAAAGTATTTTATTAATGAAAAAAGTCGAATTCGGGATTTCAACAGAAATACACGTTTTCAGGCCCCTAGAACATGTTTTGACTATTTTCTCGATGATGTCTGTGAGTATGAGATAGGAATTTTGTGGGCGCTCTAACTCAAAAAGTATTCGTCATTTCAGTACCAAATTTCAAATTTAATATTTTCATATTAGCGGCAAGAGTTGATTAGGTTTTGGACAATATAGGTCAACCGGAAGTGGATGTTTATTCTTGTCGTTTTTCCGTTTTTTTTAATATCTCAATTTTCATAAATAGTTGTTATTATAAAAGTTGTAGATAATGTAATTTTCTACAAGTTTTGTTTGAAATATTTTTTTCATAAAGCCGATAGTTTTAGAGATATTTGGATTTTTCTTCTAAATTTATATTAAATACGTCGCTAAGTGATATCACTGTTTCTGCTGCCATGACAAAACTTTCTAATTGTTGATATTGGCACGTACGCCTCCAAGGGTGATATTAATTACTAATAGAAATTTTGTTATCCATAGAAACAGCTAACAATTTAATTTACTTATTGTTTTTTTTAATCAAGACTTGAAAACGTTTTTAAATTATTCTCTAGCGTAATCGCTGATAGTTATTTCTGAGAACGCTGACGTAGAGAGTAATCATATTCATGTCATGTGTTGGCCACATCAGATTTTTCTTTCTATTTTACATTGTTTTAAATACGCAAAGTTAAGGCTCGTGCAGTAAATGATATTGAGGGAATTCAGCCAGAGAGACAAAAAGCACAAATGATACAAGAGCTGCACTAAAAAAAGGGAAAGTTGTCTACAGAAGGAAGAAGTCAGATGAACTAAGAGCTAAGAAAGTTGATGGTGTATAAACATTGCCTAGAGCCCGGTTTCATTTACGATCACACAAATTTATCGTAAAGCTAAGAAAAACAGCATAAAATGTTTGGCATGCTTACAAATGTTGGTATAGATAAGGAATGATTGAATCAATTAAATGGATAGATTACGTTAAAACGAAAGATATAGTAAGCAAAATAAGAGAGAAAATATGATATTATCTAATATATAAAATTGACTTCGTCGTCGATGGGAAACTCTATAATGCTATTTTTAACAAACTTTCCGAATAGCTAGAAGATCGTAGGTCAAATATGTGAATTTTAATAAGAAAAATAAAATAAGGGTGCAGGTCGAAATATCGATTTTTCCATGTTATCTTATGAGGAACATTCCTATCAAATGTTGAGTTAGCTCTGGGTGCTCCAATCAATATCCTGGTCAATATCACAAGATCAATTTCTACATAGGTGTACATATATATATCAGGGTCACAACTAGTCTACCAACAGTGGAACAACAAGCATGATTATCAAAAATATTTGTAGGGACATGCGAAAATTTTAAAATTACAACAAAAATAATAATATGAAAACAGTTTTTAACTAATTTTTATTGCACTTCTTATACAAATGAAATGCTATTTTGTATTATGAACTGAAACATACGATACTTTATATTTATATTTTTATAATAAATTTAAAATATAATATTCAGCAGGGGAGGCAAGGGGAGGGTGAAAAATTATAAAGGTTGACCAGAGCACTCCCAGACCCTCTTTGTTTTGTTAGATTAAATATTTTTCTCATGAGATTTAGCTTACCATGTTTTATTACTTCCTGTGTCAAAATACAAAATTACAGAATATCCAAAATATGATCCTCTCTGTGAGTTAATGAAAGGGTCTTCAAATATTATTGGATGTTGCACATCCAAATTGAAGGCTGAAGATATATTCCATAGACCTATTGCAACAAGTGTCTGCAGAAAAAAAATTTAAAATTTTGTTAATGCATTCTGCGTATGTAATAAAGGGAATTTGTCATCTTTTAAGTAGTACTTTACATATAGGTAAAATGACATAGCATGATTTTTCCCTTATATATAATCATTTTTAAATGTATATTATGATGACAGATATAGCTATTTAATTGCTCATGTATATATTTTTTAACATTTTTATTACTACCTAATTTAGTAGCATGTTTAATTAACACAATCATTCTTTCATGTTAAATCAAAAATTTCAATTCAAAAATCCCAATAACATCTTTGGATTATCTGCAACATATTTGTTACACTAATATATGAGGGTGTCAAATAGATAAACCTCCTCAGGCTGAAACTACAGCAGTCCCGATTATCTGAGGTTCTGTATTATCCGAGGTGCATGACAAAAGTAGCAAAGTATTATTTGAAAATTTGAAATTGAAAAGTATCATATTTGATACATATCAAAGTGACAACACTGAACTGAACATTAAAGGTATTTTGATAATAAATTCAATTTATTTCACAGTAATTGTTTGTATTTCTGTTTATTTCAACACATAGGTAACTAAGGTATGCATTGTTATATACAGTATATAAGCCTACACAATGCTTGGGATGGAACAGTATGGGGTGGCATAACAGTTCTTCTTAAGATGGTCAGAAACCTTTAATTAGATGATAAATCATACCAGCACTGTGTAATTTCACTAACTCTAGTGTCTTAGCATTGGAAACTTTCATATTTGGTTTCTAATCAAAATAGGAAGACTTGCATACAGTGGAGTGCCTTCGGCCTTTAATATTTTTCGAGGTATCGAAAAATATCAAACCTGGCCTACCAGGACCTATTTTAACACAACATATTAATTTTCTTAAGTAATAAAAGATATAGTAATATTTTACCCCTATATATGTTAAACCAAGCTAAAGTGAAATATATACGAAATAACAGAATTTATCTAATGTAGTTATCTTTTCACTCAATGACAAAACTTTACACTGCTTCTTAGCTAATGCATCACTTCCACCAGTATTACCACGTACAAATGCCATAGTAATTTTTAAAAAGGGTTAAACAAGAAAAAATAAAATATTTATCAAACCACAACTTAATTACAACACAATGCTGTACTCCACTCAGATTAATCTTTAGATAGGACAAGATGATGTAATGTGAAGTTCGTTCTGGCACTGACAAACATAAACTGAAATCATTGTGAAAAACGGAGATTTTCCATTGTATATTTGTTGATGCTTCTACACCTTTCCACAAGCTGTGTTTACAATTTTGATCGCATATTGTTGGAGAGATTTTACACTTAAGAGGTAAAAGCACCCATGGTGCAAGGCAGGACCGCTTCATGAGCAATGTGGGCAACTGCCCAGGACCCCCTGATTTTAGGGGCACATGCTGCGTGTCGGTACCATGTGTTTTAACCCTTAGACCATGAAACAAATATTTATACCACTCACTCGTAATCAGCGCATTTTTTACCTAAAAACATTACGTTTTAAATCATGCTTTTCAATAATAAAATTTGATCCAATTTTACTTGTTTATACTCGTCAAGTTTTCTAGTTTCAATAAAAAACAAGATCAAGGTATGACGTGGGTAACATAAATGGACATAAATACCGTATTCACCTGAATCTAAGACGACCTTTTCTTCCAAATTTTCAACTGTAAATATCAAGAGTCGTCTTACATTCGAATACGAAGTATATTTAAGCATTTAATCAATGGTTTTTACAACAAATGGTACATTAAACAATTCACAACAGCAAATTCAAGTACGTACATAAAGAAGTGAAATAAACAAATAGTAATAACAATAAGAAAAACATGACGGGAATAATAATTATTTAGACTAATAATCATCGTCGACGATCATAACACAGACGACGTACTTTCATCTTGCACGTAATGGCAACCGCAATGTCAAAACAAATGAGACCGGAAATCATTGGGATTCCCCTTTCAAACGACGCACCGCATTCACTAGTGTGACAGTAATTTTGAGTTGTGCATTCTTGATTTAAATGCACAACCCTTAAGTTAAAATGACAGATCATGTTGAAGTACGTGGCACGAGTGCAAAGGGAAAGTTAACAAAGGAATTAGACAGAGCTAAGATACAAATTTTAAGCTGATCGTGATAAATTACGCCGGAAAAACTAATAACTGTGGTGCGAGTAGAAAGTTCGGTGTATCTGAGGCAAATGTGCGTCGATGGAAACTCTCAAAACAGGAACTAGAAAAAGCCAAAGCCACAAGGAAGTCGCTCAGTGGTCCAAAATTAGACCGATTTCATGGCATTGAAGAAGAAGTAGTCAAGTTTGTGCGCACCATGAGGAAGAACGGTATGCCTGTTTCGACTGAAAGTATTATACTTAAAGCCAATGAAATTACTAGAGGACTTAATATATCATTGCAAGAATTCAAGGCCAGCAGAAGTTGGTGCGTGAGAATGATGCGACGAAATAATTTTTCTTTACGGCGACGAACTTCGCTGTGTCAGAAATTGTCAGAAGACTGTTGAAAAACTTCTCGCTTACCAGAAATACGTAATTGGACTTAGAAAAACCAATAATTATCTTTTGAGCCAAATAGGAAATGCCGATGAAACTCCGGTTTTCTTCTACATGCCATCTAATTATACTGTGAACGAAAAAGGTGCGAAGTCCGTCCTAATTCAAACTACAGGCAACGAAAAAATGCGAGTCACGGTAATGTTGGCGGTTTTAGCAGATGGGACTAAATTACCACCATATGTGATTCTAAAGCGGAAAACAATGCCTAAGAAACATTTGCCAAGTGGAATAATAGGTGTCAAGAAAAGTGGTGGATGACTAAAGAACTAATGAGAGATTGGTTACATGTGGTGTGGAATAGACGGCCAGGAGCTTTACTGAAACAAAGAGCAATGCTTTCACTGGATGCATTCAAGGACACTTATCTCCTGAAATTAAAAACATAATGAGTGCGATGAATATTGATCTTATTGTAATACCTGGAGGAATGACATCGCAACTTCAAGTTTTAGATGTTGCTGTCAATAAGTGTCTTAAAAATAATTTAAAGGTTTTGTATTCTGAATGGTTACCGAGTGGAACTCACACTTTAACACCAAAAGGAAATCTTAAGAAACCTGAAGTTGCAATGCTCTGCCAATGGATCAAGGCATCGTGGCAACAAATAAATGCAAAAGTAATAGTGAAAGGATTTAAGAAATGCTGCTTATCTAATGCCATGGATGGGAGTGAGGATGATGTTTTGTGGGAGACTGATGATGAAGTTGAGAGTGATAAAGATAGTGAGCATGAGGAAAATAGTGAAGGTTGCATAGACAGTGATGATGACTAACACAATAAAATGATTTTATGCAGCACTTGGATTGAAATGTTTTTTTGTTGTCCTGAAATGAGTATATTCTTTCAATGTATTTACTTTATTTTTAATGTTATCTTAAAATGAATGCTACCATTTAATTTGTTTGAAAACCTGAATGGTTCTATTTGTGATGTGATCTTATGATTTTAAAATGTTAAAAGACAATGACATTCAAGAAAAGTATAAGAGAAAATAAATATTTCACAAGATTTATAATTTTTGTAGTAATGAAGGTCAATTTGAGCTTTTTTCGCTTTTGGAATCATCAAAATGGGGGGTCGTCTTAGATTCAGGGTCGTCTTGGATTCGGGTGAATACGGTAATTATGTGAATTACGCAAAAGACATTAGATTTGTGGCATGTGATGTGTGTGTGTAGAAGTTTCACACCTTTTGTTTAAAATCGTTTTATAAATTAAACAATGAAATGTTTTCTTTTTTTTTAAGTAAAGAGAGGGGAGGCAAAGATCATATTTTGCCCAGTAGGTGCTTCACAATGTTGCCAAGCGTTCCATTTCCTCTTGTCCAGCTTAGTGATGCTAGGTGGAGCTCTGCATTAGTGGACCTTAGTCAACTCTCGTTAATTGCTCGATTGGGGCTCTGAATACAACCTTTTAGTAGCTCTTTGTTACTCTCTTAGTAGGTGACTAGGAAGTAGCCCTTAGTCATGCGTAAAACAGAAAATCTCTGAATTCGGCCGTCAGATTCACTAAATCCGTTGAAATTCAATGGGCACTTGCGCTAGTATATAATATAATATTTAGGTTTTAATACATTTCCGGGGGGGGGCAACTGCCCCCACCTTGCCTCCCCCCTCACCGATGCCCATGTGTTTAGCCCCATTATTGCCCCATAGAGGATAAGCATTATGAGACATCCAGATTAGCTAGAGACTTAAAATTTGGCAGGGTTATAGAATTTTGCTCACAACCGATGGAAAAGATCCTAAATGGTGAAAATTCCATTACTTAAGGGCTATTTTGCCCCATTATTGCCCCAAAAGAGGATAGAAATTATAAGGCACTTCCAGATAAGTTAGAGGCATGACCTTCTGCAGGACTTTAGATTTTTTGTCACAACTGATCAAAAAAATATGACATTATGAGAATTTCAACTTTTAGGAGTTGTTTTGTCCCATTATTGCCCCATACGAGGTTAAAAAATTATAAGGCATTTCCATATGAGCTAGAGACTTGAAATTTGGGAAGAGAATATATTTTTTGTCGTAACCCCTGGAAAAAATCTGATATTATAAAAATTCCAATTTTTTGGAGCTGTTTTGCCCCATTATTGTCCCATATGAGGATAAAAATTATAAGGAACTTACAGATAAGCTAGAGCAGGGGTCTCAAACTCTAATCGTACGTGGGCCAGAAACGAAAAAATTACACTTCAAAAGGGCTTTTAAATTCTCTTTAAATTAAAAAAATAAGAATAAGATCAGTGAGAGGGCTGCATAAAATGAAGAAGCGGACAGCATGCGGCCTGCAGGCCACAAGTTTGAGACCCCTGAGCTAGAGTCTTAAAATTTGGCACTTGAATATAGCACAGAGGCTGCTGTTTAACATATTATTTTAATTTTACAAACACCAGAGAGACTGGAAGGTCAGATATATGTTACAACACAAAAAATTAGAAATGCTTTCATTGTTATCTATGAAGTACTGAAATCTTAGAATCAACTGCTTAAATTAACATTATACACATTGGGTTGGATTTTCAATGATTTCAATTGCAGAAAATCACACAAGCTCATTGTTACTATGGACTGTTACAATAGTTGAATAGAAAAATATGTTTAATTAGAAATTCTTTATGCTGTGGGAAAATATTGCTTTATTTCTTCTAAAACCCTTAGCTATATCATAAAAGGCATGGGATTCTTTCTTTCTTGTTTTCCTATGCACTTTTGCAGTCACACTTTAGACCCAATTTAAGATAATTTACGAGTAGGTATGAGTTGGAAATTGGCAGGATTGCACAAATCATGCATAAAAAGGCAACAACAAAAATAATCCTGAAAAAAGACCTGGGTTCGACTCCAGGAGAACATTTCTGTTTCCCGTAAGGTAACACATAAAATACAACATTTCGAAGTACAGGCTTTCACTCTTTTGCAAATTAAAATTAGAAAAAATTGACCAACAATATAGGGCTCCACCTCTCTGGTTTTTGTTCAGAGACTCCAGTATTCGCAGTTCATCTCCAGTCTCTGGTTTTAATAACCAGTCTCCGGTTACAGGACGTTTTTCGGCCAATTTTCCTCAAATACCCCATATCCTGTGTGAAATCAATACGGGACGGACTTTGTGACAAAGTGCATCCCTTATTATTACATTATGACTTCTAAATTTCGCTCATCTGTAAGTCGTTCCAATGAATCTTTTTGTATGCGTATCTTGAAGACAATTTGATCAACTCGGACTAAGCGTTGGATTTCACAAGTCACCGAGAACAAGTATGCGATGCAATGTTATACATTGTTATTACACATTGAAGTTAATTAATATATTTTAACATTTTCAAAAATTTTAACAACTGGCTCGCAAATTCAGAGAAAAATTAACAACTGGCTTGTGCGAGTCGACTTCATCTCATCACATCACATATTATAAAATTGGAGTGATGATTTATCATTAATTCTGACTCAAATGTAATTCACAGGGAACCGAAGATTGTCCAAGGGAAGTGGTTGAATGACCGAGAAGAGGGGATGCATTACATCCTACCTGTGATTGGTCGTTATGCAATCTAAGGATATCCAGCCATATGAAATACTTCCTCAAAATACGAAGGACTAAGAGATAGAATAGAAAATGGTTGCCATTATATTATTTAAGAGAAATTTTTGTGTTATGTCTTGCAATAAATAAAAAGGGAATATTTTAATAAGATGAAACTTATGGGTAAGCTATTTATTGTTTGGACCAAAAACTTGTTAGTAATTAATAAAATATATTCTCATTTTTTTCTTAAACAATGTCTAAAAACATTTAATGCATTATTTTTACAACACTCCATAACTAATCAAAATTTAGGGTGCTGATAAATTTGATTTATTGCAAGTAATTTACAACATTTAAGAAAAATTTATGGATGCCATAATAAGTTAAATGTTCCTTTTAAAATGACAAGTCAAGATATAAAAAGTAAGTGAATGTTTTTTGTGATTCTTTTTTGGGGCTCATCCTCTCATGCCATCAAAGCAGGGGTGGTTGGTGGTCTATGAAGTAGGGCAAGCAACTTTGAAAGGATGAGAGATGGGGAGGTACTCCGCCCAAAAATATTTGAAAATATGCACAGTAAAATATATTAACGTTTTAAAATAGATTTTGTTATTAATATACAGATTATTAGATCCTCATTTGTATATAAAATCTAATCTTCTTTCCTCCTTTACAAATTCGTTGATCACTAAACCAATGAAATTTACGCGGGATTGCAGGGTGTTAAGTAGGCTCTTTTCTATCGCCATCAATCCAAGGGCTGTCAGCCATTCATTCCTCATAGTGTTCCTTTTGTGATCTTTGATTCGTGCTAAATCCAAAAAGCTAGATTCAACGCTCACTGCTGTACTCAGCAACGTCAAAACTAACGTGCAGAGCTTGTGCATTTCTTCAAAAGTAAATTTAAGCTCATTTGTTAAATACTGAAAAATGTCTTTTACAGATTTTGAGCTGAAGTCTGGTGAGCTATAAATGATGGAGAGTTCACTTTTTACCTCACCATAACATGATTTTAAAGAATTTAAACATTCATTAGGATAATTTGAAAATTTTCAGAAAACAGAAGTTCCTGAAACAATTTTTTTTAAGGGAGGAAAATCTGACATGCAATTGCATGATTACAGCATCAAGCATTTCGCAGTTGTGATCAATTGGAATATTTTTTCGGCGTGTTTGGCGAAGCTGTCTCACGAGCTGAATAATGTTTCAAAATTGTTTCTCTATTCAGTCATAAAAGTTATTAAGGTGTTCAAGCTCTATTGAAAATCAAAATTCCTGCCATTTTTGTACAAAGTTGTGTTTGTCACTCTATGCACTTATGAGCTTCTAATGCATGCATTGAACTTCCACATTATATAGAAGAAGTAGCTAGGAATATTCATTCATATGTAGGGAATAGTTCCAAAATACTGAGTATGCAGAATTTCAAAAATTCACTGAAATTCAATCTCATAAAATATTGTATCCTAGTTGTACCTGGTGGTTGTCACTAGAAGGTGTAGTGCAAAGAATTTTAGAACAATGGCCAGCTCTTACCTATTTCACATCAGCAGCACTTGAAGATGGTATGGCTATTGTAGCTTCAATATTGAAGGAACTCCATAATCCAATAACCAAAATGTACTTTGCCTCCTTATCTTTTATTTTACCTGCAGTAAATAAGGTGAATTTAGAATTTCAGGCAACTTCATTTAAAATACACAAATTGCGCAACTCTATTAACAGTAGTGTCAAGGCGATTCTCAGCAATTTCATCAAAAGAGATTTGGTACTGAATAAAGATGTAAGTGAAATTAACCCCATCTTAACCTTGGTGAAATATACCGTGGAGCTATAACAAAAAGCATTTATTTGGAACACTTGTCTAAAATTTTGAAAAAAGCTCTTGAAGAATTTCAAATTAAAACCTTGAAATTTTGTCACATTATCAAAACAAATTTTCAAACGCTTTTTATCTTTTGATATGGATAATAACTTAGAATTGCTGGAAGCATTAGATCCTCTGAATGTGAAGCAAAGGAAACCAACTTCTCTCATTCGACTTGTAGTAAAATTCCCTAACATCATTAGAGAAAAAGATTATGAAGAAGTTAATAAAGAATGGAGAGAGTTAACCTTATATGAAATGCCAGGTTTGAGTGCAAGTTCAATGAAACCAGAAAAGTTCTGGTATGTTGTTTTGAAAGAATCATGTGGTGATCAACCAAGATTTCCTAATCTTTCAAAATTTATGATAAATTTGTCTTTGCCTCATTCTTCTGCTGCTGCTGAAAGAATATTCTCACAAGTGTCTAGTATTAAAGGAAAAACAGATCTCGACTTAGCATGGAGACACTCAATGGATTATTGTGCAGCAAGAATTATCTTCTAGATGCTAATTGCAAATCTTGGCAACCTTCTATGCAACTAGTTGATAAAATGAATAATAAGCTGTTTGTGGCTGAAGAATCAAAAGAACTGGAAGATACACAGTTTTAATAAAATTGTGGATTTTATTCCATTTTATAAAATCTTCTATATAATTTTGTTAATAAACTAAAACGTTACCTAACCTAGTGTTACATTGTTCATTAATAAATTAAAATGACTGTGTTATGCCATGTACAAGGCTTATCTTCTTAAATTTAAAAACTGCTGCTAACAGCATACAGTATCTGTAAAATCAATATTTTTTTAATTTGTTAAATCGTTTGCTGACTGCCAATAGGTTATGTATCTGTGTTATTATTATCTCAGGCTGCATTTATACTTTTGTTAAATGTTTATTATTGTATTTTACTTGACTGCTAATAAGTTATCTAAGGCATTATTATTGTTAATTCTGTTTATATTTCATTAAAAAGTTTAATATTGTATTTTTTATAATATTTGTTTAAAACATTTGCGTAGTATGTTAATGGAACTGTATCTGAATATTATGTATGAATGGGAATGCTTATTATTCTAGATAAATAAATAAAATAATTATGAAACCTATAGTAAATCTATGTAGTGGAACTATGAAGGCTATCAATAATCTTTCACATTTAAATACAAATTTAAAAAATGTATTATTCCTTATTTCAGCGTTTCCCAATTTAATTTTGCTACAGAACCCCTGCAACTCGAAAGAGAAGTTGCGGAACCCCAAACAGTTATTTTGTTTATAAGGTGAAAATCAAAGCACAAGTAAGTAAAGATAATAATAAAAATAGGTCATGTGATCAACATGTTGTTTACTTTCATATATTTAAAGATAAAAATCATTTATATAAACAAAACATTTATTATAAACCAATAGATATAATATGAACAATAAATAAAACTGACCGATTGTATACATTATGTTAGCAATTTTCAATGTGAAGAATGAGTTTTCTTCTTATTTTGGCAAATTCTTTTTATATTTGGTTTAATGCTGGAAAGTTAAATTCTCATATCAGGCACGGCATCTAGTCGATTTCTGTATTTTGTTTTTGTTGCTGTGTATTTCGAGAACCCAGTTTCGCATAAGTATGTGCTCGCGAATGGTTATGACTCTCGAATTGCCCGTCTTGATAAGTCTGAATATTCATGATATAAGCTGTCCCAAAATGTAATCAAAGAAACTTCTTTAAATGTTTGTATTAAATGGACATCTGAAGTGATTTAGATTAAATTTTGATAATCTAGTGCAGATAATCCTTCTGGTTTCTCGGTTATACTGAATGTATTTCGAATCCAGTTATTGTTGTCATTGATGTTTGGAAAATACTTCCTGATGTTGGTGTATAAATTGCGAAGATGATCTACAATGTTGCTCTGAATTTCTGCTTACTGCTGCAGCCAATGAAAGGTTGAGAGACTGTCGATGGGGAGGGAAGAAAGTCAGTCGGTCTCTCGCCATTGTGCTGTTCACATCGCTCCAAGCTCGACTGTGTTGCCAGATCTACCGTGTTTACGCCTTAGCGTTCGCATGCGACTTTCTTCAAGAGCAGATATCGGGCAAGAGCGTACTACTTTCCCGTGCCTCTCAAAAACTTCAAATGGTGGTGGAAGGGGAAAACGCCCTGATTGGCTATTCGCAGCGCCACGGTCAAGCTTCATAAGTGTAGAAAACGGGTATAGTCTCAGACAACAATGCCATCAACAGAAAGGCAATGTCCAAATTTTCTCCAGTAAATAAATTAAGTATTGTATATCCCCACCCATGTGATAAATCTAGACCATTGTTCTTTTTGTTTGATTCAGTAGGTACATATATTAAAGTGCATCAGAAACAATTGGTTGAACCAAAAAAATGGACAACTGCTATCATATCCAAATTTTGATGAGGAAAATAATTCTCTTTGCACTGCTTCATTCAAAACCATTAAGGAATTGTATTCTTTGGAAAGCAGTAACTTGGTTAGCTTTGTCTACACATTGACCATGAAAGCTTTGTACCCTTCAAGTATAGAAAGGCAGAGTGTTAAGCTTGCTCTGCAAGTGTTTAATGATAATGTTGTGGAAGCTCTTAAAATTTTAGGAGAGAGAAGAAAGTTACAATTCAGTAAAGAAATTGCAGAGTTTATTAAAATAAGTGATTGGTGGAAGATTGTTAATGTGAAGACAACTTTCAAAGGTTCTAGATTAAATAATGCACTACAATCACCAATAACGTTAGATTCTGATGGGTTGAAGCTTTAGAAAGGATTTATGTCTGGCTGGAAAGATGGGGTACTGTTGATTTGACTATTGGTAAATTATCTAAGGAGACATATACTGCTTTTATGCACACAACCCATGCAATAATTGAAATCACTTTATATTGTATCAAGGAATTAAACATGGACTATATATTGCCTGGAAAAATTCAAACAGATGATTTAGAGTCATGCTTTGGAAAATATAGACAATTATCTGGTTCCAATTACCATATTTCAATAAGACAAATGTATGAGTGTGAAACAAAACTAAGATTACAAAATGCCTTGCCTCTCACTTAGTCTTCATATAAATTTAAAAAATATCCCAAATACTATTGCTGAAGAGATGAAGTAAACAGTGAAATAGAATCAGATGAAGTGGAAGACTGTGTTTAATTTTGACATTTCTGTGGAATCTGAGGATTTTGATGCCATTCAGGATGTTTGGCCAGTTCTTGTCTATATAGCTGGATACTGAGCACGAGTGTTGTTAAAAAAAAAGAAACTCTCCATATTGTCATGATTGGTTTGTCCATGAAAGAACACTAGAAATAAATGAATCACATGAACTAATAAAATCTATTAGTAGAGGGGGACCGTTATATCCACAGGAAAATACAGTTAATGCTGTAGTTTATGTTTTTGTTATTTTGAATAAAATTGTTAGTAGTACCTTAGAAGAAAAATTTTTAAATGTAAAAAATCAAAGAAATGTATTGATATTTATTACAATAAATGCATTGTATATGGATGACCATGTAAATGGAACAATGTATGATAATGAACAGTCATTTGTAGAGGGTATAAAGAAAATTGTAATGTGTTCATCAAATGTTTTTCTGAAAAATTATTCTAGAAAAAACTGTGATAAATATACCAATGTAAAGAGAAAATTAATGACTTTCAATAAATAAAAATGTATACTGAACATATTTATTGTTGTATCTTCACTGCTTGTAATATATCACGTTTTCCTAATTTCCTGTGTATTTTATAGAACTATTCAAGGTTATATCAATACTTTTATAAGTTAAGCTTCACTTTAGAGAAGGAATAGTTTGATGTCTATAGTGAAGGGAAATATTGACTAAAGAAAGCCAAGTGTCATATACGAAATGGAACTTTTATTAAGTGAATTTTACTTTTCTTGAATAAATCCACAAAATTACTGCTCTTGAAGTCGATTTCTTATGATACTCTCATATGTCAACGTTTAACAATTCATTTTCAACTGAAAAGCAGTTGTCTTCAGTGGAAATTCACCAAAGCAGATTCTTAAAAAGGAACACCATTTTACGGATTTTGGAAAACGAAAATTGGTTTATCTTTGTGATTAACCAGTCGGGAGTAAGTTTGATTATCGTAAGACACCTATCAATAATGATTAATAATCAATATTTCTCACCCTGGGTTGCGACCCAAGTTTGGGTCGTGAAGACTTTCTGATGGGTCACGGAAGGCTCTTGACCCAAAAATTGAAAAATGAATACCGTATATACTCGTGTATAGTACAAGTTTTTACGACCAAATTTTTATTGCAAAAATTGGGGATCGTACTATACACGAGTAATGCATTTGAGGATTTAAAATTCATGTATCTTCACGGGCATTTTCGGTGAAGTTATGCCACCCGCATGCATTCTAATGGTAGGCTAACCTTAACAGTGAGGTCCTTTATCGTTGTTATGTTGCTTCGTGAAGAGTAGAATCTTTTTCATATATACAGCTTCAAATTCACAAATACTTGATATAAGTGACGATTTACGGGCACTTCCTTTCTTGAATTTTATGTATGTACATCTTTGTTTGCGTCTTTTTACAAGGGATTGATTGGAACGAGTTGGACGAAAAGTATCGTAGACGGCGTAACTTTATGGAATTTCGACATCTTGGAAAAAAGAAATTATTTTTGTAATATTCAACAGTCTTTATTGTTTCTTCAATCATACACCGATCGGTTTCCACTACAAAGTCATTCTAAAGGTATTACGTCGGTTAGTAACACCATTAGAATGATTTTGTAGTGGAAACTGGTCGGTGTGTGATTGAAGAAACAATAAAGACTGTGGAATATTACAAAGTAATTTCTTTTTATCTGTTATCCCTACCTATTAAATAGATGAGCGAGTGGAACCATTACGTATGGGGAACGTAATCCAGACATACTAGAATTGTTACGATTTTATTTCATCTTGTGCAATCATGATTCATATCACTTTTTATTAAATGTTTTAGGAGTAAGATACTTAACTTATCCGAATTTTAGTGTACTCGCAAGAAATACTATTTACGACATTTACGGTCTATTCTATGGTGGTGTGGAAAATCAAGGTCGTTTGATATATCTCGCTAGTACCATCGAGCTATTGAAACGAAATATATCGACCACGATAGAAAGCTGGAGTCGTACTATAAACGAGATATATGATAAAATCAGGTTTGTTCACCAAAAAATCAGGGGTCGTACTATACATGGAGTCGGCATATACACGAGTATATACGGTAATTCATTTTCTTCGTTAAAAAAACTTAAATGTATACAAGATAAATAAAAGTAGATTAAACGAAGTTGATATGAAAAGATGGAATAAGTATTTTCCATCATGTTGTTTAATAGGAATAAACTGAAGAAATCGCTCAACCACATTTCCATTTTTGAGTACCCAGCGAATGACCACTGTAAGTTGATCCGCGTGACTAATGTCAGGAGATGAATCAATATTGATTCCATAATATTTAGTATTTTTGATTTCAGGTATTATCTGCGTCATAACGTTAGATGCTAATATGTCAATGAATTCATCACATATACTTGCAGAAAGATAAGAAACATTCCCTGTTCCTGGATTTCAATGTCTTCGAATATGCTCCTTAAGAAATGGATCAAATTCAGCTAGAAGGTCAATGCAACCAAGGTAGTTTCCATTGTTAGGACAGTTATGTATCTGGGTGTCACCACGGAAAGCTAATCCTCATTCAGCAAGAAATTTTATTACAGAAATTATTCTCTTCAGGACTTCAGTCCAATATTTGCACAATTTTTCCTCCGCCTTCTGCAGTCGTGCATCAGTTCTAGTGGACTTTTTACATTGCAGCATCACTGACAGAGTTTTAAGATGATCCTTTGATTTCTCATGTGAGGTACTCCTTGCAGTTGCATTTTTCCAGTCATCAAAACCAGTTTTAAAGTGATTGTGGAATTCATTGGCATTGGCACTGAATAGCTTGCACACATAACAATACACTTTGCCAGTTGAAGGAGAATAAATAAGCCTCTCTCTCCGGACAATTTCTCCATTTGTCAATCGCCTGATAAAATATTCTTTGCGTGCATACCTTGTCTTTTTAACAAATTGTCTACCCTTTAAGAGAAAATCAGATTCCAAATTCTGTGAAGGGATATTTTCTGCATAATAATTTATGAGATCTGCAATATTCTCCCATGTTGCTGGATCACTGCTATATTTTATTTTCAAAACTAAATCTGATTTTTTATTCGTGGTCTCTGGTAGTGCAATCATCACATCTTCTATTGGAACTATTACCTCTGAATCAGTCTGACATTCTTCCACCTGTTTTTCATTTGTTTCCTGTTTAGCACTAATAACATGTTTCATATTGTTTGACTGTGTTATTTTGCGTTATTTCTGGTATGGATAAATTGGCAGAAGAACTGTCATTGTTTTCTTTCGTATCTGCAGCTATGAATTTGAATAAAGGGCCATTCATCTTTTTTAACGCTTCTTCCTTTTCTTGTTTTTTCTTTCGTTTTTCAAAACCGGACTCCTTTTCTTTTATATCTGTCAGACATTTTTTCAGCTGTCCACCAGGGCGGGGACTCTTTCCCGCAACCTGCCTATTAAAATGAAACTCTGAATGGTGGCTATATCATAACTGACCTACGCACAAAAGTCATATAGCCTATATGACTTTTGTGCATAGGTCAGTTATGAGTGAATATTCGAATTATACGTCAGTTACAATTTAACAATACTTACTTAATGAAATCTGAGATTAAAATAACACTTGTATATATTTGCACTTCATTTCGTGTTGTTATAAACAACTTGTATAGTTGTGAACACATTAAAATTCAACTTATTAAGATAATGGCTAGAAATATTCTAAGAATAGATCTGTACTGCATATCCGTCACTAGTTCTCATTACGGCGACGGCATTGAGCGTGTGCTTCCGGTATAATATGGCGTTAATCATCACGCTACGGTTCATAAGAAATAATGTAATATTATTACAACTGCAATTTCGTAAAAATTTTGCTCTTGATGCCTGAATAACTGTTGAAGTATTGTTGAAATAATTTCGAAAGCAAAATTGTAAAAATGCTTTCGAATTTCTTTAACGGCAAAAAAATTAGATTTAATGTGGTAGCATTTTAATATATTTGATATGATGTAGTGTGGAGCCTTCGAATGCAAGAGTGCGTGTGTATAAAGTATTTAGGTTAAATCAGTTCTTGTTACCACCTAGTCGTACGACTAAATTGTAACGACGATTTTAAAATAAATAAATATTAAAAGCAAGAGCTTAACAGGTTTCAAACTCACCGCCGCAACTATTAACGCGCCTTTTAAAAATTTCGATTGTCATTTTCTCACTTCCGGTGCTTCCGGTCTAGTCACGCGTGTGCGGGAAGGTTTTCTGAGCTGTCGTAATGAAATATTTCTAAAATATTCCGGGAAAAGTCGCGGAAATTGCATCATTTGCTGGCAAAGGTAGAGTATAATTAATAATGATTTTCATTAAGATAAATATTATGTATGTCGAAAATATAATTAGTCACATGGAATGAATTGCTCGACTTGGTAATTGTCATTGTTTATTTTGTATCTAAAATATTAAATTACTGATGTTTTTGTAGTAAAGATGGTTAAATGTGAATTTACACGTTATAAACCTCTTGGGACTACACGTTGAAAAGCAACGATATATGTACAAGTAGTAAGTTATGTTTCGTTGGTGTTAATTTGAAAATTATGTATCTAATCTTCTTTGAGAATATGCTTGTGAAAATAAAAGAAGTAGCATATTAGTGATTTAGTAATGAAATTAACCGGTTTGGTGGTAGATGTAGAAACGCCAAATAAAAATTTTAATATTTGAAATTTCGTAGTAGCTTTGAAGTAGTAATAAATAAATGGGTCCTTTTAAAATCTACTGTAATTTCGGGATATTGCTTTAATGGTATTTTGGCTTTTGTATGTTTCAATTTTCATGGAAGGACCTGGAGATTAATATTCGGCATTTTTCGTTATTGCTTATAGAAATTTCATAAAAGATACATAAATACATTAAATAATTAAATATTGTAATATTATTGTACTGATTGTCATTTCTTATTTTACTTGAAATTATAAATCAGTATTTGTTAAAGAATCAGTGGCTATTGCATACTCTCAGATTAGCATTAATTAATACTTGATAGGTATGTCTTTTTGAAAATCTGTCAAAACTTGTTAAGAATAAACCACTCTTGAATTCTCTCTTTTAAACTGTTTTACTGTAAAAAATCTTACAGCAGCCACAATGACTTATTTAATGTCTTTAATTTTCTTCACACATTGCATTGAAGATAGAAACTGATAATTTGCAACTGTTTCAGCAAGCTATATAAAGATAAATATGTCCATAGATATTTTGCTGAGTTTTTATTCTGATTATCAATCTCTCTTCTCCAGAAATGCAAAGAAACCCTTTCTGAATATGCAACCAAATATGTGGGCTAAAAAATCTCTACGTGTTAGGCACAGTGCGCAACTCCTTGTACAGAAAGCTTGTGTCTGGAGGGTATCTGAAAGTTTTTCAGACTTCAGGTTAAAAATCTATTGCACAGGCAGAGTACAGGCGACTCCCGAGATTCGACAGGGATGCGTTCCTGAAAACATGGTCGAATCTCAAACAGTCAAATGTTGAATCAGCACAAATTCAAACAATTAGAGCAGAAATAACGATGTCTAGACTGAAACTAAACCTCTTGTGGTCAGGCCGGCCGAAAATTACTTCACTTAAACTAGTTTCTTATTCGACTGATCGATTGGCTGGGTCGATTTGACCGGTTGAATCTTGGGAGTCGCCTGTACTTATAAAGTACACTGAAAGTACTTAACTAAATAGTTGAGCTAAACAATTTTAATGATAATTAGTGAAATATTAACTATTATTTTTTGCATAATTTCCAATTGTCTCATCTGAAGACGACTTTTGAATATCCCATTAAAAACATCAAGTTTTTAGCAGAATCCTAGTTTGGGAATTACAGATAAAAGGTTGATTACTGTATTTGAAAGTTTAATGGCAATCACTAGAGCCATGTGTATGTATGTATTTGCTAAAATATCTTTTGTTTGCTTCTATGTATAAGTTTCAAGCAAAAATATGTAGTATTATTTGAATATAAATAGTTCCTTAAATATATTCTGAATAAAGTTCTATTTTGTTGTGTATACTGTCTGTGTTTCCATAATATTCTGTGCTGTTAAGTAAAAAATTAATTTGCATATAAGTATCGTATTTTGAATTTGTACTTGTGTTGAACTAACAGTAAGTTACTAACAATTGATTTGAGAGTAAATTTGTATAGTAATGGAAACCTTTCATGAACAAATATACCTACATTGAATAAAATGACAGAGAACATTGCTTAAAATCTTATGTGCTAGAAATTAAGACTAAAAATCTGGTTATACCATAACCAGAGTAAAGTATGTATTAACAAACCATAAAAGAAGTAATTGGTAATTATCGCTGATGAATTTCATATAGTAAATATGTAATGTCATTTTTTGTAAGTCTATTGAGAATTTTTGTTACTAATGCAGAACAAAATTAGAGTAACTATGATTAAAGTATCAGTAGACTGTTTCATTATTAGGAAATTTTTAGCTCCATTTTTCTATGATAATGTCCCTGATCATATGAACTGTCAAGCAACTTTTGAATGCTGTTAGATAAAATTAGTATGTATGATGTTTCTGCAAATTGCAGTTGCCTATTAAAAACAAAGGTAGTTTTTTGTAAAAGTATCTTAAAAATAACCATGCTAGCATTATAGTTTCAGTTTAGGATTAATATAAACAAAATTTTCAACAGTTAAAATGTTAAATTGTTTCATATAATGTATTCCCTAGATTTTATGGAGTACTGCTGAATAAGCACTTATTTCACTTTTGGGCTAAAATAATAGAAAGGTGAAAAGATAATATTTTGTAGCACCATATATACTAAGATGTTTAAGCTAATCAGATGATGCATCTATAGTGGAACAAGTTTTGAGAACTTCTAAATTAGTTGTGTTTCTTATTTATTGATTGTTAATATAGCCTTTAGAGAGTTTCCATGGATTTTTCTCTCGTTGGACACAGGATTGGCTACTTTGCATAGAAGTAGATTTGTCACTATATGTTTTTCTGCCGTAAAGTGTCATTTTGATAAAGGGGTGGTTAGCTTGTCTGACTCCAAATGCCAGGGTCGGGAGTTTATCCTCCTGAGGGCATGGTTGTATGTGATCGTCTTTGTTAGTTAACTACAGAGGCTTTGTTTCCTTTTGAAGATGTTAAATGCAAATGACGATGGTCAGTAGAACAAAATAACGAACATCACAAGTACCATTAAAACTTGAATGGAGAATGCATTCCTTTACATATCAACCCCTACAAATTTCTTGAAGCTTATGTGATTTTCAACCAACAGCTAAAAAAAGTTTTTAAAGCAAGAGTTAATATTATGGATAACTGTATCCATTATAGCTTCCTTAAAATATGGGTTATAAGAATTATGGAATTTTTTAAATTAAATGTTTTTGTTGTGTTTCCTCAATTGTTTCTGGAATTTTCTTTGTTTCTCCCATGCTTTTATGTGCAACATACATTTGTCCTTGTCGTTATCTTTTAGAAATTTTCTCTCAGGAATTTTTTAAATTAAATGTTTTTGTCGTGTTTCCTTAATTGTTTCTGGAATTTTCTTTGTTTCTCCCATGCTTTCATGTGTGACATGTTTGCTCTTGTTGTTATCTTTTAGAAATTTTCTCTCAGTTCACTGCTTGTCAACTTCAAACAACTTTACGATCTTTTCAGTGTTGACTGTTCTTCTCTTAAAAATATTTCCTAAGCTGCCAATACCAATTTCATTAAACCTCGAGAAATCTTCATTTTTGTTCCAAGAGAATATATTCTGCTTATTTTGATGTATGTACTTATTACATGACATTGTCATTAATTGGTTCTGGTAAGTTCAGAACATTACAAAACATTTTGGATACAAGTAAAACCTCAATTACCTGTGAGCGGATTAACTGGGCAACCGGGCATTCTGAAGTGAGTTTGAATTTTCCAACTTGCATGGAAAAGGAATGCGACTCGGACCTTGTCAATATATCACTCAAACGAAACCTGTTTTAACAAAAGAGACAAAGTTGAAAAAGTTCTTTCTCAAAAAAAATAATTAAAATGATTTACCTGCCATTTTTACCCAGAATTAAGTTTTATCTTTTATTTGAGTGTTTCTTATAAATCATCTTAAATTTGCAGTGTCATTACATTATTGCTGAGAGAAGCGTCATAGCATTTTTATCATTTCCCATCTTCTATGTGCACGCAATAGCAGTGATCAGCGCTGGACTGAATAGTAATGGGCAAAAACAAATTTTAATTTTTTTATCATATATTCCACCTTAATTACAGTTTCTGGTTTAATTGATAGTGTTTTATTAATGGCATCCAGCCTGCATCTTCATAAATAAACTCGTACAGCATTTAACTGGAAATATACCAAATTTTACCTTTAAAATGCAGATTCTGTTTTCTTCAATTATCCATGCCTACTTAAGTTCCAATTAACACAGCTAATCGATGTTTTACTATGAATCGTGCCTATGCATGGTTGATTTTAAATTGATTTAAGATTAGATGAATCCAGTTCGTAAAATATATTTTCCTATAAATAAGTACTAATTGTATACTCAGATTTTATAGTTATTTAAATAAAAATGTTATTATTCTTTATTGTAACTTAGCCAAAATAATATTTCACATAACTATGATGTTTCCTAAAATTTTTCCATGGATGCCATATCTCAATACTAGATACTCGGGGTGAACCACTTGTGTCCTCAAACTTTCAGCTTTCGCGGTCCCCATGTATGTTATGTGGCCCCATTTTGAATTGAAAATCGTAAAAATAATAAACTTTAATACAAATTCCTTTATATAACAATAATTTTTATTTCCTAAAATTTCTGCAAGATAATTTATTATTCGTGGTTATTGTATATTTTGGTATTTCACCTAACATCTAAAATAATTTTGCGGTCTCCTGGAGAGCCACAACCCACAGTTTGAGAAGCGCTGTCCTAAATCAGTGGTCTCCAAACGTTTTGGATTGCGCACCCCTATAACAGTAAAAATAAATATCACGCACCCCCTGATGTATATTTTACGTCATAAAAGGAATTACATAATAAGACACAACCAGCACTTCATTTTCTATAGTATTTATTGTCATAAAAGAAAATTAGTTTAAACACATGGAAATAAGGATATTCTCAGTGGTAAGAAATGCACGCTACATATAGCACGGCACAAGACTTCCGGACCTTATATTATAATCTTTGTTAAGTATTGATTAACTACAATCACATTATTGCTGTACCTTTAACATACAATAATTTTGTTTTTTAATTACCATTAACTTCAACGATTTATAAAGAGAGAGAATTTACGTCCAGTCAAATTTGTTAAAATTATTTTTTTCATCGTTATATTTCCTTTGCACACCCCTTTGGAACATCATGCACACCCCCTAGGGTGCGTGGACCCCACTTCAGAGACCACTGTCCTAAATGATTGCGTGAAATGTAGATGTTTGTGAGTGTGATTAAAAAAAAGGTGCCATTTAAGGCAGGTGACAGAAGTGTTGTATCTACCTCATACACCTAAGTTGAGGGAGCATTCTGGGCTTGATAATAGTTTCATTTCTCACTCAGAACAATACATTCTGGATTTTTTATTGTCCACCTGGAAATTTCACTCCATATGTTGTTTTGAATTTAGGAGTTGTGTCATCTATCCTTCCTTTCCAGCTGAAATTCTTCATATATCTCTGCCTCTTCTCTAAATTATATAACCTCTAAATGACATGTTACTCTGCAATTGCACAAGCTCATCCAGATTCTGTTTGTATTCTTGAATCATCCAAGTGAATATGTATAGATCTTTTTCTCATCAATTTCCACCTTTCTCATAACTGATCGTTGCTTAAAAATGGCATTTTTGGGTTGGTTGTAAATGAAAGCTTGATAAGTTAAAACAGCATTGTTTGTATGAAGAGACGTTTGCTTTACAAGTTCAAAAAAAAAAACTATCGCAAAACTAATTCCCATTTTTAAAGATTCTTCTTAATTTTAAGTTCATTTTTAATTTAAGTTCCTTAGTAATTCGAAAACGCAATTGAATGTGCAGGAGAAAGTTATTGGAAAAAAATCTAATTCGAAATATGACTTTTGTTAGTAATTTTAGGTCTGAAAAGGTTTAGGTTGAAACTGGTAAACTGGAAGTGGTTTCCTCTTGTCATTTTTCCGTGTTTAGGCGCGTTCCGCTCCCGGCATAACTGCCTATTAGCCTTTTGTTTTCGCGAAAAAAATCGATTTCGAGATTTCAAAGGAAATACACGTTTTGAGGTCTTTAGACTATTTTCTGGATGGTCTGTATGTGATGGGAATTTTGTGGACACCCTAACTCAAAAACTAACATTCAGATCACCACAAAACTTTATATTTGATTTTCATTAGCAAATGAAGATTTGAAAAGGTTTTGACTGAAACTGGTCCACCGGAAGTGGGTGTTTATTCTAGTCGTTTTTCCATTTTTTTCAAAAATCTGAAAACTCAATTTTCACATATGTATAACTGTAATTATAAAAGTTGTATATAATGTAATTTTCTACAAATTTGTTTGAAACATTTTTTCATAAAAGCGATAGTTAAAGAGATTTTGATTGTTCTAAATTTACCGTAAACACGTCGCTAAGTGATACAATTGCTTCCGCAGCTAATGGTAAAATTTTCTAATCGTTGATAGCGTTGCGCACGCTGCCAGGGGGTGATTTTAATTGCACGTCCATTAGAACAGTGGTGCCCAACCTTTTCTACATGGCGGGCCACATCTTTATTTGCGAATCCTTCAGCGGGCCACATTGGCAGTTGCCAATAATTCAGCGGGCCGGATTCGAGTATAAATGGGATTTTACCTATATATTCTCAGGTGCCATTTTACTGAAAATCTCGTCTAAATGGGATTTTATGGTAAAAATTCCATTGTTAAAAGTTTTATCGTTTTTATAAATTTCCTAAAAAGGTATGAATTTGTGTGTAATTTTTCGGATGGCTTTTCCGTCATGGCTTCGCGGGACGTAGGTTGGGCACCACTGCATTAGAAAGAGTTATCAATTTTCTTTACTTATTAATTTTTTCAGATAAACTACAGAAAATGTTTAAACATTATTCTCGAGTGTCATCGCTGATGTGGAGGGCAGTCATTTTATTGCTGTATGGAGAAAGTCATGTGCTGGCCACATCAGATTTTTCCTCCACGTAATCGGTGTTGGAAGGTTAGAATGGTTATCAGCTGCCTCGTAGAAAAGGAACAAGTTACTCTTCTTCCTATTCGTCACCTCCCGATTTTTCGTTATCCTCTACTTGCCCTCCTCGCTCTCACCCCCTACCTTATTTTCTCGTTCTCCATCCACCTTCGACCCCTTGTCGGCGTTATCCGTTGGTGGAATTTGAACGAAGCGGTGGCAAAAAGGTCTTCCATTACAAAGCAGAATTAATATTCTCTGATGGTTGAGTAGGGTGGTAGAGATTTCCCCGAGGCCTAAAAAAACTTGAATGCTAAAATGCAAGTTATCTTGTTCAAAATCTCCCATTAAATACCCAAAATATTTGTACAAAAAAAGCACATGCAATTTTTTCAATCGCTTAATAAAATCGAAATTCGCCAGTCTTGTGGAAAGGCTGACTCGTTCGATATTGTCCATAGCTATAATTTTTATCATCGACTGGAACGCCGAGTTTGAATCACGGTTCTTTGCGCTAAAAAAGAATATTGTATGATTTTCGTGTTCTCCGTTGCTTTGTTTTTTGTTCACTTGAGAATTAAATTACATTTTTGTTTATTTTTTATGAATGCTTGATTAACTTGAGTTAAAAACTTTACAGCAACCAGTTAAATAATGTTAATCGCTATGTCAAAAATGCCGGGAGCAAAAGCTATTGCTGTATAGCAGGCATGTGAAACTGCCATACTGCGGCCCGAATGCTAATTTTTCTCATTTAAATCGTTCGAGATATTGGTGAAAAGGACAAGTTTTTTCTTAGAAATTGAGATACATAAAATAGAACGTGGTTTGTAAATCATTGTCTTTAATAATAAAACAGGTGACCAAGGTTCTAGGTAAAGTCTATTTTTCCCTCATTAAACATTTGTAATCCTAATGCGGTCCTTTTATAACAAACATCGCTTCAATGCGGCCCCGGTGCATCTTCGAGTTTGACATGCTCGCTGTACAGCTTTAGGAATAAACCTTTCGAATGATCCAAGCTCGAAGTTGGAGAGCTTTAGACGTGAGTTGTTAGAATTATAAAAGCGATGCTGACTAAAGCTGGTTCTTTTAAATTGTCACCACCAAAATTAAAAATATTCAATCAGTTATGATTTTCAGTCATATCAGCGTTTACACTTTCTAACATTCTTACGATTACAAGGACACTATCCGGTGCATGTTCAGTTCGCTTCGCCTGGTTACCTATCTCGTCTTCATAAGGATAAAGATACTTTTATTAAAATATTTAAATACGTCTTATGCAGTCAATTATGGACCATTGTATAAATTAAGAAAATGTAAGTGTAATTTCATGAATTATAATCGTTTAAGATACATAAAACTTTTTCGAATCGTCTTTCTGTTGTAGTGCTGGCTTTTCTTATCCCGCATCCTGAGTACATTCAAAATTTATCAGGGTCTCGTCTTTTTCGGAACACGAATGTACTTTTTACTTTCTCATACGTAGTAATGGGAAAGTATTGTATTCATGAAAAAAATCGACTTCCAGATGTCAACGGAAATACATGTTTTGAGGTCCCTAGAACACGTTTAGACTATTTTCGGAATGATGTCTGTGTGTGTATGTTAGTTTGGGCGCTCTAACTCAGAAAGTACATGCCATATCGTTACCAAGCTTCATATATAACACTTTAGCATGAGCACAAAGAACTGATTAGTTTTTGGACAATAACGGTTAACCGGAAGTCGAGGTTTATTCGGAACCCGATTCGGTTTTTGCGATATTTCTTCGTTAGAACATCATTATTGTATATACAATTCTAAACAAAAGTTATAGAGAATGTAATTTCCTACAACTTTCATTTGAAACAGTTTTCCATAGCAGTTATTGTTTAGGAATTATTTATAAATAACCGGTTTTCGGTTTCCGTCAAATATCTCCTTAAAAACATCGTTATTGGCAATCTTCGTGAGCACCAAAGTTGTAGAGAATAATATTTCTTGCAAGTTTTGTTTGAAACAAATTTTCGTAGAACCATCCATTGCGGATATATTTCGCTATTTACTTGCTCATACGTAGTAATGGGAAAGTAATTATTCATGAAAAAAATCGACTTCCAGATTTCAACGGATATACATGTTTTGAGGTCCCTAGAACACGTTTAGACTATTTTCGGAATGATGTCTGTGTGTGTATGTTAGTGTGGGCGCTCTAACTCAAAAAGTACGTGCCATATCGTTACCAAACTTCATATCTAACACTCTTACATGAGAACAAAGAACTGATTAGTTTTTGGACAATAACGGTTAACCGGAAGTCGAGGTTTATTCGAAACCCGATTCGGTTTTTGCGATATTTCTTGGTTAAAATATCATTTTTGTATTTACAATTCTACACAAAAGTTATAGAGAATGTAATTTCCTACAACTTTCATTTGAAACAATTTTCTATATGAGTTATTTATAAATAACCGGTTTTTCGGTTTCCGTTAAATATCTCCTTAACAACATCGTTATTGGTAATATTCGTAAGGACCAAAGTTGTAGAGAATATTATTTCTTCCAAGATTTGTTTGTAAATAATTTTCGTAGAACCATCCCTTTCGGATATATTTCGCTTTATCTTTGGTCAGCTTACAGCGCCAACACCTTGTAGCGGTGAATTCTGTAAACATTCAAAATATACGTATTTACGGCAACGACGTGTCTTCGTTTACGATACGAAATAACAATTTTGCCGTATAATGTTGCTCATAATAATGTAAATATCTATACCCCAAATATGGAGAAAGTCATGTGTTGGCCACATCAGATTTTTTCCCTCTCTTTTTTATTCCTCCATCTTTGAAGTCCTCGCTCTTTTTTCCGTGGAATTTTTTCTTCGCTGTTCTTTTCCTCGCACTTTTTATTCCCTCTCTAGTTTTCCTCGCACATTGTTTCGTCACAGTTTTTCCTTCACTTTTTTCACGCTCTTTTTATTTCCTCTTACCCCTTTTATTCTCTCGAATAATTTTTCTCATTTGTTTTTCCCGCAAGCGATTTATGCGCGGAGCGGGGCACGGGGTAGGGCGCCGGATGCGGAGCCCTCAGTACTATCTAAATTCTCTTTTTTCCATATTTACTTTAGTAAGTTAAGCCCGAAACACCATCATCCATATCAACATTTCTCTTTAATGGTGTTTCGGGCTTAATTTATAAAAGAAAACCCAAATAAAAATGGAAAAAAGAGAATTTTTTTAAAGACGGCAAAAAGTAATTCCAAACTGGAAAAGAATGCGTGCCCGGCCGTCCCGGGGTCGACACTCCAGGAGTAATGGGCAAAGTGACAGCCACCAGTACAATAAGCGGGCCCGAACCCAATCGTTGACACTGCGCTACTGAGAAAAAAGCTATTAAGGAAAGCCTTTTTCCAGAACTCGCAAGGGTCGCGGACAGGATTCGGACCCGCTTACGTAGAGTACTAGTAGACTGGCACACGGCACCACTACTCCACTAGGTCGACATAGAAAAGTCGTGCAAAAGTTGGCCTGGCTCTTACGAACCCAGGCCGGCGAGAGAGGGGAAGGCCGTGAGCAAGCGAAGGAGGGGGGGAAGGCAGGTACACTCGCCTCGGAGATCTAGTAGTGAGGTATGTAAGTGGGGAAGAGGTGTCTACACCTTGCTAGACTCAATGACGGTAGCATTATATGCAAGTGAATATTTGAATTTTACCTAACGTATAATGTTTTTGCATATGCTGCCCCCTCTTACGAACTGATAAAATTACTGATAGGATTTGAGTTCAACATACGTTAAATAAACCGTTGAATATGATTATTTCCATCATTACCTTGTTCCTTATTGCGCTGATGTCTAAATATGCCTCCTTGATAATTTTAAATGTTGCCGCTACAGAAAAGGTAGATCTTGAAAATCTTTATATACATTTTATTATTGGATAGAGGGATAGAAAAAGCTCAGAATCACTGAGCGACTGTAGTAAGTCATCCCGTACTATAGTGGATATAAGGAAAGTTTTCAGATTATAAATGTGGTAACGTTGGGGACATCTAGAAAAACCTGTATCCATTCGTAACGCAAGTCCGTTGGTCTTTATGAATCTTTTCCTTTTTTCGTACAATCCTATCGGAACGGCGTCACGAGTAGGAATGTAGAGGCCAGAAAGTTCCAGAAGAAATATCGGCTTATGTCGACTAAGTGGGACCACATTTAAAAGTGACCGCGAAGCTGACCCCTCGACCGTCATTAACTCGGGTTAGAGGCCCATACCTCGAGACCCATCCTCAAATCCGAGCTCAGGTGTCTTCACCCTCTCGGCAGGGGGGCACTAGCCTACCACATCTTTTGCAATAAAATTTAAACTATTTTACGTTGTTAACTTAGTGCGATTGTGACTCAAGCAACATATTCGGGTTAATGCGCTGATCAAGAGCGTCTTTTTAACGGAATCCTACGATAAATAATAACATATTTACGCTCACATCTAATCTTGACGCCAAGGAATACCAACCTCTTAAGATTTTTCGGACGGGATTGTAATGAAAGCAGACATTCGCGAGACGGTGCAACTCTTGGTTGTTATATGGTGTTAGATGGGAGGAAAGGGAAACCGCTCATAACTAAAATAACTCTTGGTTGTTATATGGTGTTAGATGGGAGGAAAGGGAAACCGCTCATAACTAAAAGGCTTTACAACCTTTTTCAATCAAACTTTCAGGAATCACTTGACTATTCAACTTTTCAATTTGAAACTGCTCGCCGTGTACATAGTAGTTCTGGGTTTGACTTCAGGAGCATATCTTTTCTCCATTTGAATAACATGGGCAGAGCTGAATCGAAGCGAGGCCTTTTTTCTTTAGCATTTTCAAATATCTTAAAAATGAGATTTCGACGTGGTATTTTCACAGTTATGCCGAAAAAAGTATGGAAATAAATTTCCATATCGTAGAAATTCAAATCTCTTTCGAAAAAAGCCAAAAATTAGGTTTAATTAATATTTTTCGTAATTTTTTACGAATTTATTCAATTCGTCGTGATAAAATCGTTTTTTATATGTCCATGATTATTATTACTCTCTGGAACATTCGATGATGTGGATTTTATATTCTTTTTGCGTTTTAGTGTACATAAAATTTGGTGTCATTAATTTTTATTTTATTTTAACGTAATACTCAATTCACGCCTACCCGTCATATTTCACGGGAAATTACGCTAGTCACTTATAATAATAGACAATTTTTTGTTGGTTGGTTGGTGATAATAGAAAAATGCGATTAACTAGATAAAAGCGTTACACCCTCCGCACCGTCTCGCAAATGACTGCTTTATTACACTCCCATCCGAAAAATCTTAAGAGGTTGGTATTCCTTGACGTCAAGATTAGATGTGAGCGTAAATATGTTATTATTTATCGTAGAATTCCGTTAAAAAGACGCTCCTGATCAGCGTATTCGCCCGAATTTGTTGCTTGAGTCACAATCGCACTAAGTTAACAATATAAAATAGTTTAAATTTTATTGCAAAAGACGTGGTCGGCTAGTGCCCCCCTGCCGAGAGGGTGAAGACACCTGAGCTCGGATTTGAGGATGGGTCTCGAGGTATGGGCCTCTAACCCGAGTTAATGACGGTCGAGGGGTCAGCTTCGCGGTCACTTTTAAATGTGGTCCCACTTAGTCGACATAAGCCGAAATATCGTTTTTGTAATATACGTATCTCCCCGGGCGAACTCATTTTCTTCCAATCCTTTGCAAATGTATAAAACGCGCATTCGAAACTCTCACCACCCTGAACGAGTTACTTAGCATTTGGCCAAGTAAAAGTATTGAGCATGTTAATATTTGGAGATTGATTAATGTGTAGATATCGTTGACTTTTTCGTATGTGAATCACTACGGTAGAATATAATGAATTTGCAACAGTAAATAAACTCGAATGAATACCTATATATTTATTTCAGATATAAATTGTGAATCTAAATTGCCTGGTTGGAATATTAAGAAAATTATAGCGATGTAGATGATTATGCAATACATGTACGCTAGGATAGAATATGAAAACAGGTGCATGTCGGCTGTCGCGGAAAATGCAACATATAGAAACGACATCCGGAAACCTCTCATTCGCCGAGGAATCGTTGACGATAGTATTGAGAATGTGATGATGTACTTTGAGGAGATTTAGCGCGCGACCACGTATCAGTTAAACCATGGTACTACTAAACAAGGTAGGTCGTTGCGCATGTTTCTACGTCTTCCTCGTTCGAGCGTGACGTCACTTGGATTACAGAATTCACCGATCTACATAGCGCCACCTATCTCAATAAAGCAGACCGTGTTCGACGCTTTGTTTTGGTAGGACAGTGTTTTAGTGCTAATAAAGTTTTCTCCAGCGGACTTTGCCATCGTCTACCAGGATGTCACATTGTGTAGTATTTGGTTGCAATAACTGCTACAGAAACAGCAAGGGGAAGGTGAAATTTTTTAGATTTCCTTCTGATCCTGCAATTCAACAACTATGGATATGAGCATGCCGAAGAAGTGACTTCTTTAACGTTAATACAGGTAAAAATATATTTTTTCTATTAATTTCAGATAACTACTATTATTAGAAATAATTTCCTCGTAATTTTGTGTGTAATTTTTAAAGTAAGTGTTGGTAATGGATGTATTAAGGCCAGACTTTATAATCATATATCGTCGCAAATTATTGCAGCTCGCATTTGCTCGGTGCATTTTGAACAAAATGCATTTGAGAAAAGCCTGCAACAGCAATTACTCGGCTATTCCCCCAAACGCTGTAGAAAGCTTAAACCGGAAGCGGTACCCCGACTTAATTTACCGGTGTGCATGGTGGAAACTGAAGTTTCAAAGAGAAGAAGAGAGAGGATCTCTAATAGAGGCCAGAGGAAGCTCGTGCATCAATTATTAGAGGATAATGCAGTACAAGAATCATCGAATTTGTAAGTAGTCATACTACTCATAGCGTTCATTATGTATAGTTTAAATAATGTTGTTAATATTAATTAATATATTTTTATAAATCCTGACATGGTTACATGCACTAGTATTCTTGAGCAAATCCCTATTAAAATTACATCAAAACTTCAATATCAAATGTGTTTGTAAAACATATGTCATTCTTCCTTGAAGTCTATCAACTAAATAAAACAAAATTAGTAGTTAAGAACTAATATTTATATCATAAAATGGCTAATAGTATTGAATGAGCTCTCATACATCTTCATTTTTCTTATATATTTTGATAATTTCCAGGTGTGAAGTATCTGCAATGGTAGAACATGCAAACGTAGAGCCAGAAAATTTACATACGAAAATGAAAAAGTTGGAGGCAGAAAATGAAAGCTTAAAAGTTAAAGTAAAAGAGCTTGAGGATGAGAATGTGCAATTGCATCTAAGATTAGAAGAACAGGGTAGAAACATAAAAGAAAATACAAGCAAATATGTTGAAGACGTATTGTTGCAGCTGTTTTCTCCAGGTCAAGTTAAGTGTATTTTAAACCCAGGAAAAAGAATTGTTTGGTCAGAAACAGACATTTCAGCAGCCATTTCCCTGCGGTATGTCAGTGCCAGGGCCTATAGATATTTAAGAAATCAGCTAAAATTTCCTTTGCCTAGTCCTACTACACTTAAGTCTTGGGTTGGTAAGTATGATTTCAGCCCTGGTATACAGAAGAATGTCTTATCAATAATGAAAATTAGGAATGAACACCTCTCAGACCTTGAAAGATTGACTGCCATTTCTTTTGATGAAATGAAGGTAAAGAATGAATTGTGCATGGATAGGAAGTTAGAACAAATTCTTGGTCCCAGTGACCAAGTGCAGACTGTCATGGCCCGTAGTTTGTTTGGTAAATGGAAACAACCAGTTTTTTATGGATTTGACCAGGTGATGACAAAGAGGCTTTTATTAGAAATTATAACTGCATTGGAGGAAAATGGTTATAAAGTATTTGCTCAAGTTAGTGACATGGGCCCTACAAACAGAACCCTTTGGAATGAGCTTGGTATCAGCATTGAATGTACTTCATTCAAAAATCCATGCGATAACTCAAGAGATGTCTTTGTTTTTGCTGATGTGCCTCATGTTATGAAGTTGTTTAGAAACCACTTGGTGGACCAAGGTTTTGTGTTATCCAATGGCAACAAAATTTCTGTATATATTTTAGAAAAGCTTTTCTCTTTGAAAGATGAATTGAACATTATTCCTAAAATAACCCAAGAGCATCTAAATCCGACTCTCTTCAGGAGACAAAAAGTTAAACTTGCTACACAGTTGTTGTCAAACACTGTCGCAAAAGCTCTAGAATATTGCCATGAAAAAGGGAAGATTCTAGAAGACATTGAAGACACAGCCAGGGTTATTAAACTCATGAACAATTTCTTTGATGTCTTTAACTCATCTGTGCTCCATGATAAGCAAGGTGCTTATGGGACAAATTTAGAGTCCCAAAATAAGATTCTTGATGATGTGCTGAATTTGGTTAAGGGTTTGCGAGTGGTCAGATTTAAAAGCTTGCAGCCTTTTCAAAGAGGAATAATTGTTTCCATAAAGTCCTTGAAAGGGTTATACAGTTACATCAGGGAACATCATGGGGAGAAGTTTCTTTTGACAACTAAGTTAATGCTTCTTTTCCTACATGAGAGGGATAGGGCATACCAATGACTACCCTAACTGCATAGATTGGAAGCAGAGAATCAGGGCATTTATAATGGGTAAACACTCAGAATCCATTTTTACTGTGAATTGCAATACAGTTGATAATTCAAAGGAGGAATGCCTGATTCAATTTGATAAGGAATGTACAAGAATCACTGAGCTGGAAAAAGAACTATGCATCACGGTCGATGTCTTGAAAGACCTTTTTCCATCCAATCCCCTACATCAAGAGAGTGACACAGAAGAACAGGAATTGCAAAATGTTCAATTTGAGAGATGCAGAGGAGCAGGAATTACAACGTTTCATATGACCAAGGAAATGATAGCTTGGAGGATGATGGACTAATATATATAGCAGGTTATGTTGCTTTCAGATATAGAGCAAAATATCCTTGGTTGGGCAACACTACATCCACATTAGAACCTTCAAGAGAGAACTGGATAATGCACCTCTCGAAAGGTGGCATAATGCATCCCTCAGATGATTTTCTGGAAGTTATCAGATATGCCAACAGGGAATTTAAAAATTTTCATGGGGAATACATATCCAAAGAAAAATTTATATTCTCCAAATTAATTGAAGCAATTACAACAAATATTGACTCAAAATGGCCAAAAGATGTAATATCCTTGTTTGTAAGGACAAGGACTTACATTAGAATAAAAATGTTAAATTGCCACTTGAAAGATCCAGTTAATGGTAGGCAGTTGAAAAATAAATTAAAAAAGATAACAGCTTAGAGGTATTGGCAAATTAATTAGTTCAACTATTATAGCTATATCTAGTTTGGTGTGGATTTTTTTGTAAAAAGAGTTTGAAAGAAATTCCTTGTTATATGTATACCTTGTTTTCAGTGTTGTTTTATGTCATAGTGTCTCCACTTGCTATAAAATAATCAGTTTATTGTAACAATTTCCTGGAAATTTAACAGATTTTATGATGATGGCTTAACTTGCTATGAAAACAGTATTTATACAAGTTGCATTTCCTGATTTGACTATTGGGAACATATTTTGTCACAACGGATGGATAAAATGCATGTAATAGGAATGTCTTGTTTTCTGTGGTGTTTTATGTAACAGAGTCTGCACTTGCTATAAAATATTAGTAAAACCAAACTTTATGTATAATCTTTCTCAGGTGCAAAATTGGTTTAGTGCCAATGGATTATCTTTAAACACTAACAAAACTCAAAGCTTAATGTGTAGCTTGAGTAGTAAATTTTCCGATAATGAATCAGTTAATTTATTAGGTATTCATATAGATAATAAGTTAACATGAAATCAGCATATTGTGTATATTTCCAAGAAGTTATCTAAGTCACTTTTCATGTTAAAAAGTTGTTTAAGATTATTCCTAAATGTTATTTAATGACTATGTATTATGCACTATTTCATTGCCACTTACTTTATGGCATTGAGCTTTGGGGTCATTCCTCCGATGTAAAGCACTTGTTTATTTTACAAAAGAAAGCTGTAAGATCTACTGTTGGTATTTGGTATATAGAATCATGTAAACCTTTGTTTATTCATTTTGGAATATTGACAATCTATAGTTTATATATTTACAAAATCCTCATTTATGCAAAAGAAAATTTGAACAAATATGAAGTTAGATCGGATATCCATTCCCACAATACAAGAAATAAAGATACTATTGACCTGAAATTTTGTAGATTAAAATTAAACTTGTTAGCTTATAATAATGCTGGTATACGGTTATATAATGCATTGTCCCCAAAAGCAAAAACTGTCTCCCTTTTAAGGTTTAAAAATGTGTTGTATTCTTGGTTAGCTGCAAAAGCGTTTTACACTGTAAATGAGTTTTACGAACTGGATGTGGCTAGTATTGCTTTTTAGTTTGTTTATCTTAATATTTTGTACTATGTTTTGATTCTTTTGTTGCATTATTTTTATAATTATTCATTTGGGAGTTTTATATTTTCTCTTTTTTATATTTATTACTTGGCATCTGTAATGTGTACCTCATTATTGATGAATAAATTAAATAAATAAATTAGTACCACGTCCAAAATGTAGTTATTTCTCGTAATTGAGCATTTCGAAAAAATAACTCCTATAGTTACTTTATTACCATCACTCATGTACACAACCACAATGTTTACTTAAGTTTACGTAGCTACACAATCCATTCACAGAATGCACACTATTTTTAACTAAATAAGGGTAATACATTCCATAAACACACACCTTGAAGCAATATTTTCCATACAAAACGTTTTGCGAATGTCGGTTAGTTGAGAATTAAATAATTACACGTCTTCGAACATATAAGATGAAAAGTAAAGGAAAACTTAGTTACCTATACACTTCCGAGGTATTTTTCAATGCTTACGGTAATAAAAATGTCCTATATTTAAAACAATTAACACAGAGATGTGTCGATTAATTTTTGGGTTTATTAATGTTAAAGTAAAGTATAATTTTTGGTAAAACTCCTGCCACGTACAGCAATAGCATCATACACGCAATAGTCTCCGGCCAAGAGCAGACGATCATCTCCTCGATCTCCTCCTTGCAATCCACGTGACGTCATGCGCAGAACAGCTCGTTTTCGTCCACCGGAACGACCTACCTTGTATTAGTAGTACCATGCTTGCCAAGAGATTTACATCGACCTCGTGTTACTGCGATCCATTGTCGGGTTTGAATTCTTTAGTTAGAAATAAGCGAAAATATAATTTAATTGCCGCCAACGGCATGCTTCAGCGGGTTAGCATTACCGCATTAATATTGCCGTACAATTTTGTCTCAAGGTCATTATTTCTTCCGATCCGTAGTTCACAGATTTTTTGAAATTATTTCTTAATTAAACGAAGTGGTTGATCTCTTCACTTTAAGTTAATGGCGGCATAATCTTTGCATTAATTAGGGGAAAGCTTTATATAGGATCAATGCAATTATTTTTCCTTGTTGAAAGTTTTAACCACGTGTATTTTGGGTGGACTGAGTCAAGTTTAGACATGAATATGGTTTTTAACTTGTCGGGTGGTTGTGTAAGCATCAAGTTACAAGGTAAAGGTTGGTTTTTTATCACATAGGACAGGTAGTGAAATTTCTATCGTTGTTTCGGAAATTTTCTCATACACCATTTTATATACGGTGGTAGCCGATGATGAGGGTTGCCAACAGTGCCAATTTGATGAGAGTCCGGGGCAGTGCATATAACTTTTCGTATATTTTAACCTCGATAAAGCGTACGCTTAGCTGAATAAATAATATTTTAATGAATAACTGAAAAAATATTAAGGTTCTTTCCCAAATAGTCAGTTTTCTAACAAATTTCTCCGTGTCCTGCGATGTTTAATGTTGGCAACCCTATCGTAAAATTCATTCTTTGATATATTTCGTTTATTGAGTTGATATTAATGTACGTAATCAGTACATACTAGTCTTATGGTTTTGAAATGAGTATTTAGCCTAACTTAGCAACTAAAGGGATACAAATTTTATATTTTACAAATCTTGGAATTTGAGTTAAATATAATATTTTCGAATATTATCGGAGTGATTTAGCACGAGAGACATTACATGATGTTAACAGAAATAATATTCAGCATGAAATTACAGTACAAACTTTAAGGTTTCATTCTCTTGTTTCAGAAGAATGTTTCCAGAAGACGTGAGAAGACTTCACAGAACAGCTGTCGTGTTCCCTTTTGAGATATCAAGAAATATTAACGGTGAGTACAATCTCAACTTCTTTAAGTAATTTGCCTATTGCATTTAACGTATTGGCTGTTATCTCAGGAAGTTTCCAGTGAGAATTATGCTGGTTTTTCCATCTATTAATGGTGAAAGTGTAACTTGAGTTTAAATTGGAAAGTGATAAATCTCAACTTCTTTTGTTAACATAAGTGTTATCAATGCTTCAATTTTTGGCATATTTTATGAAATACTTTGTAGCTGGGAAATTTTATTTTTCAGTCTACTGACTTTCAATTCAGCATAAATCAATTAAATATGCTGTATAAATAGGAGATAATTTCATAGAAACAAAAATATTAGTTTTGCAGTGACAGTGTAACGTGAAATGTTCATTGAATTTACTCTTTGGTGACGTGTAAAGTATTTAATGTTGAAATTATGGAGACAATTTGAGTCAATGCAAAATTATTAAAATACTTTGCTTGGAAAATGCTTTCTATATGGAAATGGCTGAAGCAGTCGAGGAAATATTTTTGGGAAAAAGATTTATTAGTCAAAAGTCAGTCGAATTATTGGAATACATGCAAACTTTTGGAAAGTTGCTACGCTAATAAAAGTTTGCTGTGACAATTTGTGTTTATTGTTTTTTTTCACTGGTGGTTGGCTAATTATCAGTTGAGCATGCAAAGAATTGTACATGACTTATTCAAATATCATTTTAGAGCATTTTATTTTATAAATGTTCAGTGAATCAAATCAAAATAGCAATTAAACTGTAACAGATAGAAGGCTGAAATTTGTGGGTTGTATGTGATGCCAGTTATTACTATGATAAAGGATTTTATTTTAATGAATAAATGAAAATATATGGATAAGGTTTCCTCCCAAGTATTTATGTATTCATTTATCAGACAAACTTCACGTATTAAATGTTGGCAACCCTTTATCACAAAATTCATTCAAAGCAATGATTTATTTAGTTGATATTAATTTCCATAATCAATATATACTAGTCCAATGATTTGGAAATAAGCTTAACTAAGTAACTTAAGGGATAAAAGTTTTAGATTTCTTTACAAATCTTTGAGGTTGTGTTACAATAGAATAAATTCCAATATTATCGGAGTGATTTAGCACGAGAGACATTGCATAATGTAACCGGGAATATTATTCAGCATGAATTTACATTACAGATTTCATTCTTTTGTTTCAGAGGAATGTTTGCAGAAGATGTCACAGGACTCAGCTGTCATGTTCTCATATATGTGATAACAAGAAATAATAACAGTGAGTATAATCAGTGTGTTTCTTTTAAGTAGTTTGCCTATTGCATTTAACATATTGGCTGTTTTGTGATACTTTTGTTGGCTGTTACCTGAAGAAGTTTCCAGTGAGAATTATCGACGTATTTAAATGAATAGCTAGGAGGAATTTAGTCGTGTAACCATGCATTTGTTTTTTACTATATGTTCAATACTTACTGTGCTAGTTATTCATCTATTAACGGTGAAAATGTAGTAACTTCAGCGTATATCGGAAAGTGATAAATCTCAACATCTTTTAAGTGGATATTTCGTTGATAGAATAAAATTGATTTTATAATTTAGACCTTCAAAGATTTGCCAATTATCGTTAACATAAGTGTTATCAACGCTTCAATTTTTGGCATAATTTATGAAATACTTTGAGCCGGAGAACTTTTACTTTTCAGTCTACTGACTTTTAATTCAGCATAAATCAATTAAATATGCTGTATAAATAGGAGACAATTTCATAGAAACAAAAATATTAGTTTTGCAGTGACAGTGTAACGTGAAATGTTCATTGAATTTACTCTTTGGTGATGCGTAAAGGATTGAATGTTGAAATTATGGAGACATTTTGAGGAAAGTGATTAAAATATTTTGTTTGGAAAAGGCTATCTATATGAGAATTACTGAAGCAATCGCGGAAATATTTTGAGGAAAGCGATTTCTGAGATTCTTAATAGTGAAAGTTAGTCGAATTATTGGATTACATGCAAATTTTTTTAAAGTTGCTATGCTAATGAAAGTTTGTTGTGACAATTCGTTTTTATTGTTTAATTTCGCTGGTGGTTGGCTAATCATCAGTTGAGCATGCCAAAATTGTAAAATATTTATTCAAATACCATTTTAGAGCATTTTATTTTATGTTCAATCAATCAAATCAAAATAGATATTAAACTAAGAATTAGAAGGCTAATATTTGCAGGTTGTACATGATGCATTATGCTAGTTATTACTAGGACAAAGGATTTTATTTTTGGTGAAATTGGTGTGTCAGCAGGTCCAATGCTTTTTAAAATGTGAAACATATTTCATGGCATTATTATGACGATTTTTATCTTATTAGCCTGTTATTTATGAAGTATTAAAGACAGTGAATAAAGAAGTGACATGAAATCAGAAGCGATAACGTCAGTTTTTACCTTGTTAAGTGCAGCATATTGGTCTTGTTACGATAAAAGCTTTCGGAAGATTAACAATATTTCCTTACTATTATTTGGCTTAAAGTTCTAATCAGAATTCATATTCTTTGACCGTTTTTCAATGTAAAAACAAACCATAGTCTTATCCAATGTGAAATTGGTTTTAGATTATATATTATAGATATAGACATTATAACCAATGCCGTGATACGTCGATAATTTCCAATTAAGAATACAGGGAATAATTTTTATAAAGTTAATTCATTAATTTAGTTGATTTGATAGCATAAATTGAAATGAATATTGCTGTTACACTTGAAATTATTAACAGATAATATTTAATACTTATCTGTAGTTAACGATGTTTATTTGTCACAGGAAGACTATAATCTATTAAAATGCCATCTCATCTAAAAATATTTTAAAAATTTTAATAACTTGGTGGTCAGCAGGAGGTGCCTTCTAAAATATCAACTTAAGATTGAGTTAACAAATAGAACGTTGATATCCCTTCATTGACTATTGAGTATATTTACTTTGCCATGCAATCTATTGTTAAACCTTAAAAGAGTTTAAGGTTCGAATTATAAATAAAATACTTTTATTGCACCGGCAAATGACGGTACAATTTTTAATTTCAATTCTTATCTAATGCGATTGCTTTATTTCCTCTGATAATTTACGCTTTATTTTCTATAAAACAATTCTTTATTTGGTTGATTAGTCAACAATCATCATCATCATAGGTAGTCTGTCCATAGACAGGTCCGTGATTATTTATGGTTAAACTTGGTTCTCCATATACTCGTATTTTCTGCAGTTTTCTTCATGACTTGATAGGTCTCTTTCTCTTTCAAGTCGTCTACTAGCTGAAACCTTTTCTTACCTCTTTCTCTTTTTCCATCCAGTTTTCCTTCTAGCACTTCTTTAATCGTGCACTCTTTCCTCAGGTAATGCCCAATCCTTTTTTGATATTCTGTATAATCGTTCGCTTCTCTCATATTCTTCGTAGTACTTCCTCATTTTCTACCCTATCTGTCCATTTTTATCGTCAGCATTCTTCTCCATGTTCACATTTCGAAGCTTTCCAAGTATTTAATATCATTTTTCCTTAGTGTCCATGTTTCTGCAGCATACGCTTCATTTTCTATAAAAAATCGTTCACTTGGTTTATTAGTTGAGGCAATATGGAAGGTTAAAATTTAAAAACTAATTGTCAAATAAATCTTCGCATAATAATATGAATAAACTCTTAAAGAATTTAAAATTTTACAATTCTAAAATAGGGCTCTATCAATAAGATGTTCTCTTTCATATTGTTTAAGCAAATTAATCTTTTATATTTATAATTTTAGATTATATTTCTTTATTGAGTTCACCACAACCATTTTTTCCTCTTCATTGTAGGTAGTAGCAGTTGATGCTGAGCTGTAGAGGAACCATGAATCGAAGAGTACTGCTTTGCTGAAACGAGAATTGATTCATCTGGGTGCAAGAGTAAAGAGGAATCTGAGCTGGAGGCTATGCATACGGTATGAGAGTTTTTATACCTATATGTTGTTATATTCTTGTTTGTTCAGTATATCAGGCGATAAATATCTTGTATAATATATAGCTGCATCTTACGGAGGATTTAGGAGGAGAGATTAAATTATAAGGCACTTTTTTATGAGCTAGAAACTTCAAATTTGGCATTATTATAGATTTCTGCTCACAACCAATTGAAATGAATACAATACAATAAGAATTCCAATTTTTAGGAGCTGTTTTACTCCTATCATTCAGAATAAGCCGAAATTTATGGTCGGATTAAACTACACACAAACAATTTGATTTCTTTTAAAAATATTTATTAATCAATTTACACGTAAAGTAAATAAATTAAAAATATATCGCCACCCCTGAAAAAGAATGTTTTGTCTGGTATTGTCCGTAAGAATATTTTATTTCTGAGAATATAAGGCATCAATTTTCTGTTTGAACTTGAAAACTTATTAAATGCCAAGTTTTTGTGTTGACTTCTGAAACAGCACTGTATTAGCTCATGTTTGCAGACATCATACATTTCTATGGTGAATATCGTTCAGCAAATTGGATATTGGAAAGTAATTAATTAAATTTAATCTTAAAATAGGAGCAGCCCTTTAAAAAGATTATTTGGATCAGGATGTTTTGTGTTCTACATATAAAATTTTACCAAGAGGTTTTGTCGTGGTTAAATAATTCCAGATTTAATTTAATAATTTAAAGAAATTTGGAGATAAATGTACGATATGCTTGAATTAATTCAGAAAATATTCTTTGGGTTTTTTTGCGGTTTATTCGAGGCAGAAAAATTTCTGAGGCAATACAAATTCTATTCATTATTCAAGTTATCAAAATCAGATAAAGAGTTTAAAATGCAAATGAAATTTCGGTTAGTTTTTAGAGCTTTGATTGAAAATCCGAACTGAATGCCTATATGTAAAGGAAAATATTTTCGTTGTGAAAAATAGAGGAGTGGTTAGTGTGTCTAGCTCCCAATGCCGAGGGCATGGTCGTTTGTGCTTGTTAAAAATATATTACAACACATGTAATTGGAGGAAACTGTTTGTGTTAAATAAATTATTATTATTATTAACATTGATATCTCATAATTGGCTATTGAGTATATTTACTTTGCCATGCAATTTATTATTAAACTTATAAAGAGTTTGTTTGAATTATAAATATTTGATTCGGTTCATTTTAACTTTCAATTGTTATATAACGCGATTGCTTTATTTCCCCTGATAATTTACGCTTTATTTTCTATTAAAAAAATCAATTCTTTATTTGGTTTATCAGTTGAGGCCATCATCATCATAGGTAGTCTGTCCGTAGACAGGTTCGTGATTATTCATGGTTAAACTTGGTTCTCCATATACTCCTATTTTCTGCAGTTTTCTTTACAACTTGATTCACATATAGATTCCTGATCAGTCTCCTGTCTTTCCAGTGTACACCTATATCCTTTAATATCCTCATCAGCAGTACCCAGTTTACTCTATCGAAGGCCTTCTGCCAGTCGACGAAACATAGGAGCAATCTTGGCTGTACTCTGTTGCCCTTTCTGATATGATTCTCACTACACCGATAGCATCTCTGGTTCCTCGTCCTATTCTGAAGCGGAATTGATCTTCCCCTAGCATTTCTTCGGCCTTTTTCTCTAGTCTTTTATTAAGAATACTCGTGGTGATCTTCAAAGTGTGTGACAGTAGGGATATCGTTCTGTAGTCCTTAGACTGCATTGCCGTTGGCTTCTTCTTTAGAGGGATCATTGTTACATCTAGGAAATCCTGAGACCTCTCTCCCGAGTTGTAAATCTTGTTAATTAGTTTCGTAATCACTTTGTCCTTCCAATCCCATGACTTTTAAGTACCTCTGCCAGTATTCCATCGCTGCCTTTCTTTAATTCCAGTATTGCCTTTGATGCTTCGCTTTTCATAATACTTAGTCCCAATCTTCTTCAATGCAATTCTCTTCTTCCAGTTCCATTTGTGCCGATCCTGCCTGCTTGTTGTATAGTTCCCTAATGTATTCTTCCGAGTCGAACTGTCCTTCTTCCCATCTAGCTTCGCTCAGCCCTATGATGTCAATCCTATTTCTTTTCATTTCTTCTTTCAGGTTCTTTATCTTTTCTGCCATCCTCATGGTTTTTACATTCCAAGTACCTATGCATAAGTTATCTTCGACACATGCTTTCCTCAAGGCAGTCCCTGCCCGGAGATCCTATTGGGGGATTATTTTACCTCGAAAGAACTCGTTTTGTCCAACCATATAATCGTTACTAAGGAATTGTAATGTGGCAGTTTCCCTGTTGCTTTCCACATCGCAGATCGCAGTACTGTAGCCATTCAAATCGTCCCGATCACTCCTACAGCTCTATTGGATATAAACCCAGCCAACATAATTTGTTTTTAGCTCGATACCAAACTGACAGTACTGCTGCCTACTGCCAGGCACCGATGATAGTTTTTGTTATTAATTAATTAATTTTTTGTGAAAAACCTCCACTCGTGGATATCGAACCCAGGAACTTTGTAACGGGAAGCCGACACGCTAAGCGACACCATATGGAAGGTTAAAATTTTAAAACTAATTGCCAAATAAATCTTTCACATAATAATTTGAATAAACTCGTCAGGAATTTAAAATTTTAAGATTCTAAATAGACCTTGGTAAATGAGATGCGCTCTTTCGTGTTGTTTGGGAAAATTAATCTTTAATATTTAGATTTTTTAGTTTATATTTCTTAATTGAATTCACCACAACAATTTTTCTTCTTTATTTTAGGCATTCACAGTTGATGCTGAGTGAAAATGCGATGGTGTGAGGCATCAAGGAACCATGAATCGAAGAGTATTACTTTGCTGAAACAAGAACTGATGCATCTGGGTGCGAGAGTAAAGCGGATTATGTGCTGGAGGCTACACACATGGGATGAGAGAAGGTTTTTATACCTATATGTTGCTATATTCTGGTTTGTTCAATATATCAGGCGATAAATATCTTGTATAATAATATGGCTGCATATTACGGAAGATTTAGGAGAAGAGATTGTAAATTATAAGGCACTTTTAGATGGGCTAAATGCTTCAAATTTGGCATTATTATAGATTTCTGCTCAGCCAATTGAAATAAATATGATACAATAAGAATTCCAATTTTTAGGAGCTGTTTTTTTCCCGTAATTCAGAATAAGCCAAAATTTACGATCGGATTATACGATACCCCAAGAATTCAATTTCTCTTTAAAATATTTTAAAATCAATTTACACTTAAAGTACATAAATGAAAAATATAGCGCTACCTCTGAAAAAAAAGTTTTAACTGGTACCTTCTGTAAGAATATTTTATTTCTGAGAATATAAGGCATTAATTTTCTCTTTGAACTTGAAAAGCTTTGTGATAACTCAACTTTTATAAAATGCATTTAATATTGATTATAAATTTATGAGAATATAAGGTGTTGGTTTTCAGTTTCAACTCTAAAAACTTTCTCTAATTTGATTTTATAAGGCATATTCCATTTTGTTTGTAAAGTTTATTAGCGTACTTCTATAAATTTTAACTTTTCATCAAATTCCACTTCTGTTAATAAGAATCTAATATTGTAAATATTTATTTATGAATTACAGAAGATATTTAAAAACCTTAGAAAACTTATTAAATGCAAAGGTTTCATATTGACTTCTGAGGCAGCACTGTATTAGCTCATGTTTGCAGACTTGTCATGCATTTCTATGGTGAATATCGTTCAGCAAATTGGATGTTGGAAAGTAATTAATTAAATTTAATCTTAAAATAGGAGCAGCCCTTAAAAAAGATTATTTGGATCAGGATGTTTTGTGTTCTACATATAAAATTTTACCAAGAGTGTTTGGCATGGTTAAATAATTCCAGATTTAATTTAATAATTTAAAGAAATTTGGAGATAAATGTACAATATGCTTGAATTAATTCAGAAAATATTCTTTGGGTTTTTTGTGGTTTATTCGAGGCAGAAAAATTTCTGAGGCAATACAAATTCTATTCATTATTCAAGTTATCAAAATCAGATAAAGAGTTTAAAATGTAAATGAAATTTCGGTTAGTTTTGAGAGTTTTGATTGAAAATCCGACTGAATGCCTTTGTAAGGGAAAATATTTTCATTGTGAAAAATTTATAATCTCCAATTATTAAGCCATTCATTGGAAATGGTAATTTAATTGTTCTTAATTCTAGGCAATATTTAGAAAAAGATTTAACTTTGTGGAGAGTTACATTTCTTAATTAAGAAAAATTGTGAAGGTTTTTTTATTCTTAATTAAAGTCAATATCCAGAAAAAAGAATTCCAAGTCTGTATACTAAAGTTCTTTTAATAATTCCATCAATATCCAATTTGCTAGACATTATTTACTTGTAAATAGGTTTCCAAAGGGTTGTGTTATTTATATTATTCAGAAAAATCGTAAATTCTTTTAAGTCTAAATGTATATAAGCTATTGCTTTTTCATTCTGTATAATTACTGCCATTTTTTTAAATCTGAACAAACCAGAATTAGCATTTTTGGGTATATATATATATATTTTGTCTCATATTTTTTTCTAAGCTGCTGTGCTATTTTTCCTCTTTGTCACCAATAGAAATTGTTAAAATGATATTATCCTTGCCAAAGTGCTTTGTAAAAATGTCCAACTTTTATTGTAGTGTTTGCTAAATTGTAAATTTTTTTCTGCACTTCATGAAAATTTTTAAATGGCAATTTTGATTTGTGCTAATATTCAGAGCATTTTAAGTCCAGAAATTTTTTAAAGTCATTATTATGTCCAAAATGTAAACAAATTAATTTTTTTGTCCTAATTTCAGAAAGCTTTTAAGTCGAAGAGTTAAAAATTATTCTAAGTCCAAATTGTAAACAAGTTTAATTTTTTTAACTTGTTTACAATTTGGACGGAATAATTTTTAACTCCAAGACTAAAGATTTCTGAAATTAGGACTTGTCCAAAATGTAAACAAACATTTCTTTTGTCTAGAGTCAGTTTTCTTTTCAGTCCAGGTTTTCATTTTGAAGTGCATGATAAAATAAGTAGAGAAAATGTATTATTTCAGATTGTAAAATTTTTATTGAACTTGTATGTATACATTGTACATTATTTTCATTGCAATAAAGACATTTTATTATGATCAAAACCTGTTGACTCCTTTTAGATAGAAATAATTTCTTTTTCTCGGAGCCTCTTTTAGGTATCGTTGGATTTAGCCTAAAAGTGACATTTTTGACGCCAAATTTTGCTGATTATTGAACAAATTATTCAACATTATGACAATTTATCTACATTTCAACTATTGAACAACTGACAAATTACATATAACACAATATTTTCAACTGTTATTCAACAGTTGACATAACTACATATATCACATGAAAAAATAAACCATCAAACACATTTTACAGCTGAACTAAATTATTGAACAAGCACTTGAAGAAATTACTTGCCTCAGATAAAAATAACTGCGACTGAGCTGTGGAAAAATTAATACAAGCATTTAGACTACAGAACAGCCGTCATCAGTGGCAAAATGCCACTGACAACAACTGCTCTGAAGTCGAAATGCATGTATTAATTTTCTCACAGCCCAGTCGCAGCTATTTTTATCAGAGGCAAGCGATTTTTCCAAGTGCTTGTTCTGGAAACACTTAAACATATCACATTATCAATGACCTTAATTACAATTAACAATGTCTCTTATTGGTCAAAATTGAATACACGCAACTGATTCCAAATGGGAGCAATGTTTGCATAAATGACGAAAAAATAATGAATCTTGCAAAGCAATGCTTAATTGGAATTACTTAAATGTCAGAATAACATTTTTATAAACCATTCCAAGTCAGAAATAAACTCCAAAAAATGCAGTTAAAATTTTATGGCATACCTATTTCAAATGTTTATAAAATTAAACCTCTTTATATTTGCCAAATTAATTTGCTTAAAATGCATTGAAATTACACCATGTACCACAATTAGACGCTTGACTGTTTTTTAAAAACGTTAATTGCATAATAGAAACTCAAAGACTAAACATTTACTTCTGATAATTTAATTTTTATAGCAAAAAGATTGAACTAAATACATTTTGTCTTTAAGAATTATCTTGCTTGGATTTAAAAATATAACATTAATGGAGGTAAGTTTATATTTACAACATCAAAAACATATTTGCTCATTTAAAGTTCAGATTCAAAGCTATTATGCAAAATATAACATTTAATCAAAGCAAACACTATTTATGAATAAATATAGCATATTCTCAAAGTTTGTCTTATATTTCCAGGTAATGTACAGTAAATGCATAAAATTAAATGATCTGAGGTTAATTTACATAAAATTTAAGTAGTAATTGCATTGCGTGACTCAACTCACTATCGTTAACAAATCACATTGCTCCTTATCAATAGCTTAACACTTTCATGGCCAATTTGTCAAATTTAAAAGAAAAATCAGCAAATCAAATCATTAAAAATTTATCAATAATTATATTTTTTAACATTATAAATGTGCAAAATGTAAGTAGCAATACATTATCGTTACAAAATATTTATTTAAAGACTTATATTTGAAGAATTTTCAATTGTAATTTATGAAAGTATTGAGTGCACGAAAAACTAAAGTATTTCATTAAATATTTGTATACAATTGAGTTATTTATGTTAATAAATTTAAAGAATTCCTTTTCAGTAACGCTTGTGTTAGAATAAGTCAAAATCTCATATGGAGTTTACCAAAATTATCGTTACGATAATTTAATGAAGATATTTTAAACAGCCATGAAATTGTTAAGTAATCTAAAATATAACTCATCCAACAAGAGACAACGTTAATATTTATATAGAGACCAACCTGAGAATCAAAACAATAACTACAAAATTGAGAAACAAAATAAATATCCTATAATTATTATACCAAATAGAATTGAATGAGCTTCCCACAATCTATATATATTTGCAAAAGTTTGTTTGCATGTCTCATTATGCATGCCATAAACTATAAGACATGAATAACTAAAATTTGGTACGATTATTATTAACATCTTAACTTGATGAATGTATAAAAGGTTTGGTCAATTGGTTAATTATAGTCAGTGCTATAATAACAATAATATAGGAGAATATAACATTTTATAATTCCACTAGAGATGCCTGCATTTTAAATTTGAAATGTCGGAATTTTTTATAAAAAACAAAGAAGCTTCAAAGTTTATTGTATATAAGGATTAGCTATGATGCTGGTCAACGCAGACATCCATGACATTTGACGGTGCAATGAGACACTATTACGTATGTTAACCTTCATAACAGCCTACTTAGACAACAAACCCATTCAGCGGCCGGGTTATGCAATCTTACTTTCGATACTACACAATTTATACGAGTGAAAACATTTACCACTTACTTTATTTGCTCACATTACACTGTGTTGGATGTGGTTTGGTTAATACAAAACGACAAACAACAGATGAACAAACAAAAAGAATTAATGCAACGAAAAACAAAAACAGTAGAAAAGAGAATTAAAATCACACAGAAATTCAATGCTCCGACTCTTAGAATGATTCTCTAAGCAAAGAGTTTTGTTAAAATAAATTTATGTCAAGTGAATAATACTTTGTTACAATAAGTGGACAATACTTTTGTTAAAACGTTACAAATTGCACTTGACAATGCCTTATCCCCCTCCCTCCCTCTGCTGTTCCCCCCCTTATCTCTCGCGAGGCAATAATATGAATCTCGAGCCTCAAAAATGACATTCGTTGTCCAGGAAACTTATCAATAAAAGTCAAAATCTGTCACATATTCGTTAAATATCCGTAATTTCAAAACATGTGGTGCATTACTTTCTGGGAAACCCTCGTACAATGTTGTGTGAGACAGACGCTCCTTTCTAGGAAACTGGTATTATCTGAATTTTTAAAGAATGTTTATTTTGAACTCTTGAACATCCCGCATATAACTGTCCATGCGTAAAGCAAAGCTACCGTATGGTAACTGACTTAAGAAGTCACCTCTCTACTCTGCGTGCACGGGGATTTCCCTTCTAGGAAGCGCGCTCACCTTCAATGCCCCTCTATTCTAATGGAATTCGTTCCCCTCCACTCTACATATTACCTCCGATCACTGAGGCGTAAGGTAACTTCTAGTAATTTTCAATTGCTACATTGGGCGGAACTACCTGTACTCTACATGCATGTTCTCTACCGGAAGCTTAGAGAACGAACTCCACCTGGCAAAAAGCGTCACCTCACAAAATGAATCGACTGCATTGATTGCCAATTTTAATTACGAATACTCGAAATATTTTCCAACACTTTCATTTATATCAATTAAAATATGAAAAAATTTCCCAAATAAAACTTAATTCAAGCATAGATATAATTTTTTGTTCATAATTATTGCCATAATTTGAAGTCACGATGATTTAAAACATATCCTGAGCAACGCTGGGTAAATTTGCTAGTTATTTATAAGCAAAGAACTTTGCAATACCATTTTAATTTAATTTATTCACCAGAGAACTATATAAAGACGTCTGTGTTGCATTGTAAAATAAATTCCAATAATTACTCCAAGATTTGATGCACAAAAACGATTACAGTGTAATTTTCCTAATAAACGTTTAATGTGACTAAATCTTAAAAGGATATTTTGTAGTTTAATTTACATTCTTCGTTAGAAATAATTTTATGAACTCTGTATTTATCTCAGATTCACTACAAATATGTTGTCAACAATTTGTTGCTAACATACATTAAAGTTATGGTAATTTAATGTTGTGCTTATGCAAACTGTATAATTATAAAATATCAGTTGATTACTTCGTTTAAAAATTAGTACAAGAGTTTAAAATAACACTAATATTTATAATGAGATTTTAAGATATAAACAAGTTAGGAAAGTGTACACCGTAACACAAATGGGTGCATTTTGTGCACTGGAGTATTTGAAAGAAATTATTTACGTGTTTGGAAGGGAAATAGCATTATAAATTCTTTTCTTCGTCATAAATAATCCATTTTCTTCCCATTTAAAAATATTAAATGCATATGTAAGGAAATTAAACATATTTCCGTGAGATTGTTTACGTTAGCAACAATGAAGAAGTAACCATGCTAGAAAATTTCAAAGTTCAACTCAAATTAAGACTCTTGTTCGATTTTCTCGGAAACGGCGACTCCTACGATGAAAATGTAAAGGAAAAGAAATACCCTACTTTACTAGTTCTACAAGTTTTACTTGATAAATATTTTGATATGACCGATACTTTACGAGATATGAGGGAAAGTTCATATTTTATCACCAGTAAAGTGGTACCCCTGATTGGCTTACGTGACTCATTTATGTGATTTTCTTATTATCTTTGACTGTAAGTCCTTAATATCAAATTTCATGAAAATCTGCTTGGTAGAAGCAGATAACGAACATACGGACAGACCAGATGGAGACTAATACTAATAGGCGCTTATGCTGGAAGCAAAACGCACCTGACAAATAACCTTGCATGTAATTACATTTACAGATACACATACATTATTAAAAATTTTCTTTAATGACAAGAATGATATGTTACTTATTTGTTCGATATACAAATAGAAGGTGCTTGCATTCTGTAAGCCTTTCAAGTCATTATTTATGGCTTTTGCAAAGTAAAAATTCAAAACTAGTTAAATAAATAAAACAACTTCAAGTACACATTAGAATAAACTTCATTAGCCCACTGATTCCCAATGAAAAGACAAAACTGATAACGTTTTGATTCCGATGCAAATAATTGGAATATTTCGAGGCGGTGCTTACTGTAAAAGAGAGACTGACTGATATTATTCACTTCTTTCAGTAAATTGTGATGAGATTAGCCACGAGGAAGTGTACCATCTGAAACAAAAGTACCACGAAGCCAATGAAAAGGAAGAAATCCACAGTACATTGAAACCTCTGCATACTGGACCTTGATGGAACGTACTTAGGATGTAACGGACAGAATGTCCGGCGATGCAAAACAGTTAAATGACGCCACTAATACATTGTGTCTCATGCAGACCTATCACATGTGCGTTATTTGGAAGGCCTAATGAATACATCGCAACATTATAACTAACGTATATCACGGCGTATAAGTCGACCTTTGAAGCTTAAAAAATTTTCCTAAAACTTAAAGTCGACTTATACGACGAATACAAAATTGTAAACTTTAAATTACAGATAAATAACATCGATATTTACTAACAAGGGGAGGCCATAACATTAATATTGAAATTCGTAAAACCCTTTTAGGAGGTGAAACTAGAACTAAAACATCACCTATATCTCTCTGCGTTTTTGCCAATGGGCCCTTGTTTAAAAGATATTAACAATTTAAATTCAGGTGTAAGCATGGATGCAACATATATCATTAACCTTACGGTTACACAACAGAAGCAGCAATAGCTTAATTGGTAGAATGAATGTCTAGTAGTCGGATGGGCTGGGGTTCGATCCCAGCAGCCAGCATTTTTTTTCAGAAATGGTCTGTATATATATATTTTAACTAGTAAAATTGTATTATTATTATGTCTTCATTACATTTTTGTTTTTTTTTTCCCAATTTTTTGATCATTTTTTTTTCACATACGTACTTGATTTATTTGCACTTTCCACATGTAATTATAACATTATAATTATAAATAAATAATACAACTTAGAATGTTATAATCATTACTTGATTGTTTATTAAAATATCAATTCCTTAATATGACATTTATGAAATGTTTATTATGGACAATTACCTTGTTTTTTTAAATGTATCATCCAAAGTATTGTAATGCTGTAGAAGTAAGTGAGATAGAAGAGGTACACTTCGATAGGAATTAACCATACTAATTGCAAGTTATGATTATATGTGGAATATGCAAATAAATCAAGTACAAAAAAGTACGTGAAAAAAGACAAAAAAATATGCGAAAAAAACACTTCCTTTTTTGAAAAGGGGAATAATGTAATCATCAAAACCATCCTTATGCCTGCCAACGTGATATTATATTGAATTCCACCACCGTAGATATTGATTGCGATAACTAGGTGCAGTTAAATTTGATAGCATCATTAACAGCCGACATCAATCAAATCACAGGAACCATTATTTAGTTGGTCAAGCTCTCTGAGAATAGCAGTTTCTTATTGGTTGAAATGAAAACACCTGTCAAATGGAAGGCTCAAGAAGAATAGCACGGACTCAAAACTATATTCATATATTTTTTTATTACTATGTTTATTTCTGTATCTTGTTAAAACTTGGATCGTACAGGACCTTGATTTTGCCTGGTGATGATTTCATGAGAAGTATTTTTAAGTGAAACAAAGGGGGTCGACTTATACTGCGAACATATACTTAATCTAGTATTTTCAAGTTGAAAATTCAAGGTCGACTTATACGTCGCAATATATGGATATATAAACATATTATAATGTATATAATTACTGTATATACTCGTGTATGATGCATCCCAGTGTATAACTGCCGTGTATAATGCGCACTCGTACTTTATTCCAAAAAATCCCGACTTTTTCTTATACCACGTGTATGACAAACATCCTTCATTTTTGGGAGGTATGTAAATATTAAAACGTTTGGACTTGTCCATAAGTGTATTACGTTCAATAAGCTCCATATTATGTCTAAGAGAGACATCGTCAATAATTAAAGCGACTGAGTTGAGATGGGAGCAACTTCATACAGTAAGTTGGGCAAAGTGATGCCGTGTAGAAAACCGCAGCGCCACTGTTGCCAATGCTTTTACATCAGACAAAAAGGGATCTATAAAATAGTTTTGATTTAAAGTGGACGTTGGTTCTCTCTTTCCTATCTCATTCTAAAACTGTTTAAGAGAAGGAACAACATAAAAATTTAACAAACAAATCTGGAAACAGGAAACGCGACAGGTAGGATTAAGTTCACACACGAGATTCTATGGGTTTTAAATTACTTACATTGTCAATCGTACATACTAGAATCATTAACTAAATAAAATTATTTCAATTTGCTTATTCTATGTTTTTTTTTGTTTTTGATATGTGTTTTGCAGGAAGACTTATCTTGTGATTTTGCAAAAATTACAGCAATCAGCTGATGAGCTAGTGAAAAGCGGAATAATTGGAGAGGATGGGATTATAAATGTATAGAAGTAATTAGGTGTTCTATACATATAATTATGTATGTATAACCTGGAGTATCAATAATTATTGTGCTTTTCTCATTAATTAACCCAAAAAGCGTGAATCTGGTGCGAGGTAGGTTCCTATTTTAAATGCAGAGAAGTGTTACCTGCGTATAACGCGCACCCCTACATTATGACCTGAAAATGTGGTCTTCAAACAGCGCGTTATACACGAGTATATATGGTAGATACAATGTATAATTTATTGGTGCAGCAAATCCGCAAAAATTAATTGTTCCTGCGTTTGATCATTGTGACTGGTTGAAATTGACTGACTTGCGTTACTCGTGGGGTTTGTTTGTCTTAAAACATTCTTTGTATTCATTGTTACTTTCTGCCCCATTTCCACCAGGGTCCGGAAAAATCTAAAATCTCGAAAAAGTATCCCAAGTTCCATTCCTAAGAATAATTCCTTTCAAATAAGAACGCAAGGGAAAATCAATTTTTCTTATGGTCGCTATAATTTATTTCATTCTTAATTATGTTCTTATAACAATATGCTCCTGCTAGCACACTGCAAGCACCTTTTACTAGTAAAATATAAAAATTAATACGATTCCTATTTTCCTAAATTAATTAGAAAACTCTGTGCTATTACTTCATGCGCTCTAACAATTTGTATGAATATATAGCGGAGTAAAACACTGACCTTCATAACATGTGCACTTTAACAATTTAAGGCAACACATACGTTTCCTTCGGATGTTTCGGATATAACAGACAGGCCTTCCCCTCCTTTTAGTCCAATATATCGAGGCTTCACTGTATGTATGTAAAGAATGCGATGTCGGACTGTGTACAATACCACGTTTTGCAATATACCATACACGAAAACGTATCAAGTATATAATCGCAAGCTCTGGAATAATATAAATTAAAATAGTTATAACAAATCCAACGTATATTTTCAATCCTTTCAAACTTTTACAAACCTATGCCAACAGGTGCTTCTGATGGAATCTTAACTTAGTACTTAAAAAGAGTTAAAAATGAAACAATCTTTTGTTATTCTAAAAGCTCCCAATTGCAAGCGCAATCTGAGTTTATATAAACATTTGAAATACAGTTGGACCTCTATAACCGTCACCATTGATAATTGTTGTTTCGATCAACCCTCATTTGTCGCCAAATGGTACAAAAAAATTAAAAAGTTCCGATGCCAGATTGCACTGTGACAGAGAGAGGAAGATTCCTGGCATTGCCTCCGATTCAATTAGTGCCAATTAAACCTTCAAATAAGTGAAAGAATAGCATTATTCGCTTCACGCTTTAATTTAAGCATCGAAATTAATGCTGTAGCAATGTCAAACTTTATAGATAGCAACAAAAATATTTACGGATAATTATCCAGTTAATAACAATTTAATCAAAGCAATTGATCTTATTTTAAATCATTTGAATGCTGGAATCTTACCTTTTCAGTAAGTAAAACTATTAAACATCTATAATGCTTATTAAGGCAAATTGTCTCATGCATAAATTTAAAATTAGATGAGAATAAGGACGTACATTATTTTTTAACAAATTATAAGTTATATGGTTATGTCACCTTCGTAGATAATCTAAATGACAAAGAATGTTAGGCGACGGGCTACGTTTATTCAGGAGCAGCATGAAAACATTTGTTTTAGATTGATAACCTAGAACTCGCCGAAACTTATCTTCTCTTCTTTGTTAATAAACGGTTGCGTTGATTGATATATGAAAAAAAGGACATATACTTCAATTAAAAGAAACAAAGAAAATTAAAAACATAAAAGTTTGCAATCAATTACCGTGTAGCATTAATTTCCTCTCTAATTTGACTTTTAAAATACAGATTTCTTACTGACTTTGCACAATTAATTGTCAATATGCACACACAGCCTCGCCCTCAGCGAGATTTGTACCCGCTAACCTTACCTATACTGGGGAAATGCATTATCAGAGTTAAATACGAATTATTGAGTTATATGTGAAATATTGAGACCAACTTATTCTACACAATTCTTAATTTTTTATAAATTAATTGAAAAAACAGTGAAAACACTGTGCGGGTACAGCTAGTACTCCGTTAATTCATCAAATAGAACTTATAATTTTGTTTGTTTAGTTTACATAACAACGCTTTTACTCATTATTACCTCTGACGGTAAAGCACTATCAATTGCAATTTCCCAGGTTGTTGTTACTATCAGCATTTTAATTACTACAAATATAACTTTTAATTAAAGTTTAAGGCAATAATAGCCCATTAATTCATCAAATGGAAGAAAGAAGAATATAACGAGGTCTTTGAAACTGTGTAATTTTTACTTATGTACCAATGACGTGAATCTAAATTGATTCTTTCGAAAATTTTAATGTCAATCTGATTCAAACGTACTTCATTGCGTCATTTTATGTTACTTGTCGCCACCTGGCAGATCCAGCCACCTTGTGACTAAATGAATAAATAAATAAATATTATAGAGACAGAAGAACGGCATAGAAGAGAAAGAGTGAGAAGATCAATACTGACAGATGAGCAAAGGCAAACAGCGAGAGAGACCATAACCGAAATCAGGTAACAAAGAAGAAATGAACAAACTGAAGAAGGGAGTAATATAAGAAGAAGCCAAAACAGAATCGATGCAGCCAACGGCGGAAGGCGAAGAAACGACACAAATTTAAACTCAGCAATAGGAAACGGATTAGCTACTCGACGAGATGATTCACATTTAGGAAAAATGGATAAAGAATGTCAAAATCGTAGAGCTTTGTTTTTTAATAACCGAGAAAAGCATAACAGATGCTGGTACGAGAAGAGCACTTCCGCAGCTTCCAGATATATTAAAACTGCCGTAGAGAGAAAATACCCCTATGTGTAAAAATACGCAAGACTAATGTAGTTTCTGCACATGCCAGGACATGAAATATATATATATATTTAAAGCGGGAAGCTCATTAGTTCTAATTTGAAATGCAAAATCAATCACACTCACCCATCTTCTTTCTTGATATCGCAAAGCAGAGCTGGCCTGAGGAAGACGTACGATGCTGGCTGCGTTTTCAGACTTCATTCTTCGGAGGCACGCATCTAAAACAACGACAGAAGCAACTCAGAAATCTCGCACCCAAAGGATAAAAATTCTACAAAACCTTAACAATAACTTTTGATTTGAAGTTTATAAAGTAATGGAAACTGGCTAAAAATGTATTATTCATACGTTTTTAAAAACACAGATTCTCATTTTATGAGGTAAACTATAATTTTTACGTTAAAAACACAATATATATTGATAACAAACCCTTAATTAATCCTACGTTAAGAATGTAACGCCATATCTTGGCTATATTTGCCCATAAACAAATCCGTCCTTGCAAAAAACTTTACCAACTCTTCACAGAAAATGATACTTTACAACGATAAAATCACTCATTAAACATGTTATACATAAGGACTAATTTATAAGAATAATTACTCCATTATACATAAATATGATAAATATAACATTTACTATATACATATATATACGGTAAAGATATTTCAACTATAAATCAAAGATGAATAGAGAAGTTATTTAAGATTTCCTTACCTTTGAAGATATAAATCCTCGAGGAGATTGACCAGGACAGCTGGATCACACAATAATAACAGTACATTTATTTTCCAGAAGATCATAGTTACATGGCAAATCAATAAGACAAACTCAATCACAAAAGAAAATACAAAGTAAAACAATATAACAGCACGAGTGGACTAAAGAAAAACAATAATACATCAAAACATCACCATAAATTACAATTAAGTGGCAAAACAGGGCATACTGAATAATTACATATACAAATTCACATATCGATTTACAAAATAAGAAATAGTACTATTAAGAGACGTTAACTAATGTCCAGTAAGCAATGTGAAGATTACACACATTGAAACTATAAAAAACTTTAGATAAAACTTCACTTCACTTAAAGTGTCTTAAAACGTACACAAATCAAACTAAAAGTACATATTTAAAAACTGCTGTCAAAATGCGTCACATGGACCACTGTTTTCGAAGAATAAACGGCCAAACTTTTGTCAAGATCAAAACTATCAACATTAAATTTCGAATACAATAAAAAGGTCTAGTTTTTTCCTTCTAAAATAAATAAAATAAAATAACCAAAAGTATTAAAACACTGCTGTGAAAATGATTATCACGTGGACCAGTTTTCGAAGAACACAAGGCCAAACTTATATCACGATCATAACTATCAACATTAAATTTCGAATACAATAAAAAGGTCTACTTTTTCCTTCTAAAAAGGTCTGATGGAAACATAAAATAAATTTCGAACGGTATTACGCACATAACAGATAAACTCGTCAGCCATTTTAAGATTTCTATGAAACAACAAGAAGTAACGCGCAGGCGCGCAGGCTAACCAACATTTCGTCTTATAAAGCAGGATATTTACAATTTCGACAAAAAAACCACAAAAAATAAGCAATTCCTTTTTATATCTTGATTTCACATTTTAGTAGGAACACAATTATAACTTATTATAGGATCGATAAATTTGCTTAAATGTTATAAATTACTTGCAGTAAATCAAATTTATTGGCATTAAACTTTTGCTTTGCAAACCTAAATTTGGATTCGTCATGGAGAGGGGTAAAAATAAGGCATTAAAATATATTTTCACATTGCTTAAAAACCGACAATGTAATTAATTAAGTAATAACGAATTTTTGGTCCAAATACGATTGCGTTTTTTGGTAACATTTATTTTTCTGTAGGACATGTCTTCATAAACAATTACATGGGTAGTTTCTGCGACATTTACAAATTATACGGAAACAATTATTAGTTATTAAAAACTATTCACGAGTGTAATTATAAGAATAGCAATTATACTCCGGAAAATACTTTCAGGTTTTTATCTTATCCATGTACTTTGGAAACCTGTGGTATATTCAATTGATACCGATAAAATATTCGTATAAATTTGAAATGTAGGTACCTACCGTAGGAACCTACTGATTTACAAACACAGATGTCCGGAACAGGTAGAAAAATACACTTGTAATTGTCCTAACTAAGATACTCTATTTAGTAAGTGAATTAGCCTTCATAATGCACTTAAGAACCATAAAAAACTAGGGTGAGTCCTTCTTCACGGTAACCTTCCACCTCATTTCCTATTTGAAATCCAAAAACTCACGTAATATATTTTCAAAAAAAACATTCGTGCGTCAATTTCCAACAAATCCTTTATCTAATTTTACAATTGTCCGTCCGTCTTTCTCCATTTGTATCTCCCATTATTACAGCTAATGCCTGTCGCATAAGTATATACGGATCATCCTTTGCATCAATTTATAGAAATTTATAAAATTTTATTATTGTAATAATATCGTATATTTCATAAAGGTAAGCTCCTCTCCATTATGAATTTTACACTAATAATAATAATATTCGAGGCGATTCATTAGCCCCTTAGCTGCATGACTCACCAAACCCTCCAGCTGAACAAGCGTCTGGGGGCGGGTAGCGAAGGTCAACGTGGACTGCGACATAGGATTGAGCCCTTCCAATACCAATTCTATAAATTCTTCATCAGAATACGTTTTTCCGAGTGCTTTCGCGGCAACTTGAACGGAATAATAAAAGTCGCGAGGGGACTCGTGCGGCATCTGAAATCGTTTGACTTTGGTTGTTAGAAGTCGTTCGTATTCCCTTTTTGAGACAAAAGTATCCCATACTTTAGTTATTATATTATCCCATGGAAGTCTCTGGTTAACGACCGCGAGCCAGAATTGGCGACAATTAGCCGGAAGTTTAGACAGCAACAGAGTAAACAGATAATGTTCTGGGATCAAAGACAAAGACAAGACATCGTATACCGCTGATATGAATTTAAACCAATTCTCCGACGTGGGTTCATGGAAAGGGGAAATTTCAAGCAACAGCTGATTAGCGACTTTTACACAATCCGCGAAATGAGGCTTCATTTCACCCCCGTTCGACTGGGTCTCTTCTGCAGGTTCAGGAAGCAATCCAACGCCCCTTTTACCGCGTTCTTTAGACATATTTAATACGAAATAACAGGATATTAACCGAACGGCAATCTCGAAAGGAGATGGAATTAATGAGATGACAAAGCGGAATGATTCACAATACAATCAAATACCAGGAGAACTATACCACGAAAAACCAGAAATACTTTTAAACAAACTAGAACTATCCCACAAATTGTTGATCCAAAATAAACCGAACATATAGCAACCTTATAGTTAGATTTACAGAATACATCTCCCCGGGGCCTCCATTTATGTGGCGACCAAAAATCATAACTTACATACTCTTTAGGACGTAGGAATTAAATCATTCTTTCCGTATTTGTTTTTAAAAAACTATGTCGATTCTTCTAGTCTTTTTGCACTTACTATTAACCTCTCAAACTGTGAGAAACTATCTTTAATTTAATAGAAACTTTTACAGCATATGATAGAATACAAACGGCAGGTAATGTGTATATTGACATTTGCAACATTCTTATATGAGATAAAAGGAAACTGAAAATTCCTGTACAAACAAATGTGGTATGTTTCAAAGCATTAATTTAACTCCAAATATGACAGCAATTCCTAAAATGCATTTATTCCTGCTAATTGTCGTAATGTGATTAATTTGCATTTATAATTTCCAGTGTGAAATATTTTTGTATTATTATTCCTTGACCTTTTATAAAGAAATTAATAAAATGTTCGTGATTACCTTTTATATAAAACCGAGTGCACCTTTGCAATTATGTTAAGAATAACTAACTTATAGGTATAGGTTTTACATTTCTTTGTTAATATATGTTATTGTAGGGTATAGGCTTTAAATTTTGTAAATATGTATATATGTACATATTCATTATTCAATCTTTTAATTTCTATATGCTTTTTGTTGGGGAAATTAACATAATTCAGATATTGTGCGACCTTTTATGTTGCAGTATGTACACATTTTCACTTCTTATGATTTAAAATTATCTGCCTAATATCATTGCCCTCATTAGGTTTGGGAACAGGTATTACATCATGCCTCTTAATGTTAGAGTACATATTTGGATGGTTTCTGTGTGTTGTATGCACTGCTTAGTGTATATATGTTCATTTTTATACTGTTTATTTGGTTACCTTGATATGATATTATGAACTTGTATATATATATGTCATGTGATGGGTGTCACTGTTTATATGCTTGCATGAATTAACACATTTGAGATGTTGCAGTATGTACATACTTTTACCTTCCTGTGATTTCAAATTATCTAATATCAATGCTCTCATTAGCTTTGAGAGAAAGTATGATTTTATATGCATTTTGTGGCATGAACTAGCACAATGCAGATAATTTGCAACCTTTTATTATTTAGTATGTACCTGCATACATCTTTTTTGTTAATTCATTGTTCATTATGTTCATATTACATTTTTTGTCTATGTTCAATTGCATATTTTCATGGTTTACAGTATTGTCTATACTACTTCGTGTATGTTAAGATTTTCTTATACTTAGTCTCACTTTTTTCTGTTTGTGTAATACCAGTTGAGGATACATTTCCACATATTTTGTACTTTTCCATGTGTGATCTCTGTTGAATTGCTAATGTTTGAATTGAGATTTGGCAACTGTTTGTTTTATCTGGTACTACTTTGTAATGTAACTGTGCCAGCTTTACTAGATACCGGCTCCTCCTTATCGATGCTTGACATTAATACTTGGCATAAAATTCCCCGCACGGGACGAACCCAACAGTGTAACCTTACGTGTCGGAATATCATTGCAGCTCGGATTATCTTGACACGATATGTTACATTGAGGGTCCGCATTCAAAACTTATCGTGGCGACATACATTCTATTTGTCCGATTTGCCTGTCCCAATGATATTGGGTCAGGATTTCATCAAAAGGACGCGAATCGTACTTTACCACGACGCGTTTTCCTTTGAAAACTGTCCAGATAAGAAATTCCCTTTCCACTTCAATTCCGACACTTCGTTAGCGTCGTCCGATTGGCCCCCGTCATCAATTGTTCATATGCAATGCCAAAATGCCCCACTTGCAAGCAAAACCCATTCCAACAGGGAAAAGGTTTCCTTCGGCGGCGAAGATAACCTTAGTCGTCCAACAAAGGAAATAAAATGTCTCGTCGATGGCTATTCCGACGTAATCTCTTCACAATTAGGCCAAACCAACCTGATGTGCTATGAGATTGAATTGCTCGATTCAACTCCGGTCAGATCCCCTCCATATCAATGCTCGCCGCCAAAATTGGCCATGATGAGGGCTCATGTCGATAAGTTACTCGCCGACGGTATTATCCAGCCTTCGTTATCGAACTGGAGTTCACCTGCCTTTCTCATCCCCAAGAGAGATGGCTCCGAAAGACTAGTGGTCGACTATCGTAAACTCAATAAGCAGGTCAAGGCCGATAATTTTCCTATGCCTTCGATAGAACACGCCCTACAATATTTGGGCTCGGCCAAATATTTCACCATTCTTGATTTAAATTCTGCCTTCCATCAAATTCATTTGACACCGCCTTCAAAGGAGTACACCGCCTTCGTCACACCGTTTGGGCTGTATCAATATAATCGTCTTCCATTTGGTTTAACCACATCTCCTCAGGTCTTTTCAAGGTTGATTGACAAGGTGCTAGGTGATTTAAAATATTCTTGTGTGTATCCATATATTGATGATTTATGCATTTATTCCAAGAGCCTGCAAGAACATCTTCGTCATGTCAAACTGGTATTGGAGAAGCTAAGGGCAGCTGGTCTCACGGTCCATCCAGAGAAGATGAAATTGGCCCACGAATCCATTACCTTCCTTGGACATCGAATCTCCCATGGCGAACTTACCACTGACCCAGAGAGAACACAAACCCTTTCGGCATTCCCTGTTCCTAAATCAGTTAAGGTCGTCTCACGCTTTCTCGGTATGTGCGGTTTTTATTCCAAATTATGCGGAGATAGCATCCCCTCTGAATGCACTCCACAAGAAAGATGTCATTTTCAAATGGTCCAATTTGCAGCAAGATTCCTTTGTCACATTGAAACAATGTCTGTCTTCTCCCCCTGTACTTCAACTTCCTAACTTTGAGGAAGAATTCCATTTGTTCGTGGATGCCAGTCAGGTGGCACTTGGGGGGGTTCTTCACCAAACGTTCGATGGGAAGCTAAAGCCTATAGCTTATGCGAGTAGAACCTTGAATAATTTTGAACAAAAACAGCCAATTTATGAATTGGAGTGTCTTGCTTGTTGTTGGGCGGTCGAAAAATTCAGGACTTATCTACAGCCAAAACTATTCCATTTATACACAGACAATGGGGCGATAACCTGGTTGTTTAAACATCCCAAGCAACTAGGAAAAATTGGACGAATGGTGTTAAAATTGTCATCCTTTCGCTTTGTAATCCATCATGTGCCATCTTCTAAAAATAGGGTAGCAGACTGTCTATCTAGAGCGGTTGACCAACCAATTGAGGATCCAACTCATTGTTCTATGCTGTTACATCAAATACCTCTGTCCTTCACAAACATTAGGGATCACCAGAATTCAGATCCGCACCTAAAACAGCTGATCGAGCAAATCAGACAGGGAAGCCCATCCCACAATTATTTCATTAAGAATGGGTTATTATATCATGGAACAAGCAGACTTAAAAGGGGTAGAGTGGTCGTTCCAGATGCCCTCAAGGCCATGCTATTTTCCTATTTCCATTCCTTACCAACTGCTGGACATATGGGCGTTAGTAAGACTTCTGAGCGAATCTGTAGGGAGTTTTGGTGGAGTAACATGGTCAGAAATAGCCCAGATGGTTAAAACCTGTCATGACTGCCAAACATGTAAACCTAGGAACACCCTTCCCCCTGGAAAAATGAGTTCTACTACTCCTAACTACCCCTGGGAAAGAGTTTATATAGACTTTGTTGGTCCATTACCCAGAAGTCGGAATGGAAATACCTGTGCACTCACAGTCATTGACGGTTTCACCAAATTTACCTTCAATGAACCGTTACGCTCTCAGTTAGCCTCCCAAGTTGTTTCCACGTTATTCCAGAAAATCTTTCCTAAATTTGGCTATCCTAAATTCTTGGTTTCTGATAATGGAACCCAATTCAGATCTGCGCTTCTGGCAGATATGTGTTTTAAATATGGTATAAAACAGATTTTCACAGCCCCTTATTATCCACAACCTAACCAAGCTAAAAGAGTCCACCGCAACCTGAAATATGCCTTAACCATCTTATCCCAACATGACCGTAGGAAGTGGGATGAGTATGTGCCCAGCCTAACCTTTGCCTTCAATTCTGCCAAGCACAGCAGTACAGGATATACTCCTGCGAGGGTGTTTATGGGAAGAGAACTTCCTCACTCTCTAACAAATTTCTGGAGAATTCCTCCACAAGCTCTGTCGGAGACATTAACACAATCTGAAAGGCAGTCCCTATGGCAAGATGTGTTAAGAAATTTAAAAAGGACAAGACTTAGACAAGCAGTGGCATTTAATAGAAGTCATTCAGGGAATCCCTTTAAAACTGGTGATATGGTCTTGTACAAAAGGTTTCCTACTAGTTCAAAGGCTCTCCACCAAACCGCCAAACTCACACCACAATGGGTCGGTCCATTTTCGATTAAAAATTTTTTATCTCCTGTGACAGCTGTTCTGGAACTGTCACCCACTAAGGAGAGAATTGCCAATATATCGCATTTAAAATTATATCATAAATAATTCTGTTATTATAACTTGTATGTGCCGGCGTAGGGAATTAGCGACCCCATCGCCCAATGATACTGCATCATTGCAATCAGCCCCCAGATGAGAATCTGGAAAAACATCCATTTTCAGCTTAAGCTATGCCTTTGTGAATACAAAGATGATGTTCGAGGCAGCATAAAGGATGATTAGACCTTTATGTTTGTCTCCATGGCTCTAAATTTTTATTATTTAAAGTAACCTAGCCATGCGTTTCTTATGTTTACTGGTAATACTGCCACTATTACCACAATAGTTTTTGTGCACTCTCCCCAATTGGGATAGTGTACCTTAAAATGTTTATTACACTGTATGCTATTGTCAAAACAGTTGTGCATCTCAAACAGGGAAAATATACTAATTTAAAATTGTTTGACTAATCATAATTATCTGGACTATTCTAAATATTAACCAATGTTATAATAATTATCTGTACCAATGTGAAAATTAATTAATGTTATAACAATTATCTGTACCACTTACTAAGCTCAAAATGGTTAATGTCATACTGACTTGAGCCCTTGTCTTAGAAAATAACTGCTGGTAAGTGCCCAGCATAAAATACTGTTTACTTTACTTAATACTTTAAATTCAAAATAATCTTTTGTTAAATTTCGGTACTTCACACTTGGAACTACCATAACTCCTTTTTTTCTTATAATATCCATTGTCTTTTAATGCGCCCTTATTGTAAGCCTAAGGCAAGGAGTGGGCAATAAGTTTTTGTATCTCAATTCACTGGTGCTATTCTGAAACCACACACCAGAACCCTTCATGATAATTAATATCCATTATGGTAAAGACATAAGTGGGGCGATTGAATTTCCATCCAAGAAGACATCTCACTGCAGTGCTTAGTGAACACTTTCCAAACCTGCCTTCAAGGAGTGTACTAAACCCGAACAGTGTTAATCAGTGGTGAATGTTTTTCCGTTTCCCCTAAGAACTTCCACTGGAACAGGGGCGCAGACTCGGATTTTCAGAACAAAATAACATTTCCAGTGAATTATTCCCAATATGTTTGAATTATTCCAATGACATTAAATAAATTATATTAACAATACTAAAGAGAATTCGTGTGTGTGATCTAACATAAAGAACGATTAAGGAAGTGCTACAGAGAAAGGGTGGGGACAATTGGGGGAAGAGATGGTCCAGGGAATCTCCCCCCACCCTTCAAAACTTTATTTTTTTTCATTTTCTGAGGGAGGATGCAGCGATTTTCTCTAGTGCTACACACTTAACGAAGCACTTGTCGAATAAACGCAACGAAAACGCAGAAGATCGCCGAATATCGCCGCCTTTCATTATCGGTGTCTTTCGTAATCGGTGAAGAGAACACGGATGGCCTCACCGAATGGCCCGCCGAATGGCTGCTCCCACACCAACGCGCTTTATATAGGGCGAATATTACCCCTATTTCCCATTCCCTCCTTTTCGCATGGTTATATCACATAATCAGGAAATTAACCAATACGAAGTCGAGGAGTCGCCCATTTAAGCTACCCGCCGTACCCCCCTCCCCTCGAGCGGCGACATGAGACGAGAGCGGCCGTTGAGAGAACGAAGGCAGAGCCGAGGGTCGCCGCGGTGAGCGAGAGTAAGAGAGAGAGAGGAGGCACGGAGACAAAAACGAGAAGAGTTGTTCCTCGCAAGGGAGAGTGTGCTAAAGTTTCCTGTCGGACAGACTGTAACGATAAGGTGACATTTTCTGAAGTGGTTAAGCTGGGAGACGTACGTCTCAAGAGCATTTGTGTTGTTAATACTTTATTTTACTTTATTATGTGTACGATATAGCATTTAGTTAGAGCCGTATGTGGCTATGATTTTTGGTCGCCACACATTGCTACAGAAAAACTTTTCTGAGGCCATTAGTGAAGGTGAAGAAGATGTTTTGACTTTGTCACCATTACAAGTAAAGTATCAAAGACCACAACTAAAATTGTTTGGAAAGAGTCTAGAACAAGGAACGATGTTAGTCCTACTGCCTTCCTGGGAAATCAGCTTTTACCAGAAAACATTATAAAACTAAATTCACCATTTTTACTTTCTCCATACGTAGTAATGGGAAAGTATTGTGATCACAAAAAAAATCGACTTGGAGATTTCAACGGAAATACGTTTTGAGGTCCCTAGAACACGTTTAGACTATTTTCGGAATGATGTCTGTGTGAGTGGATGGATGTATGTGATTGTGGGTTCTTTAACTCAAAAAGTACTTGTCATATTAATACCAAATTTCATATACACTTTAGCATGAGCACAAAGAACTGATTAGTTTTTGGACAATAACGGTTAACTGGAAGTCGAGGTTTATTCGAAACCTGATTCGGTTTTTGCGATATTTATCCATTAAAACATCATTATTGTATATAAAATTCTATACAAAGGTTATAGAAAATGTAATTTCCTAAAACTTTCATTTGGAACAATTTTCCATAGCAGTTATTGTTTAGGAATTATTTATAAATAATCGGTTTTTTCGGTTTCTGCCAAATATCTTCTTAAAAACGTTGTAATTGGTCATCTTCGTGGGGACCAAAGTTGTAGAGAATAATATTTCTTACAAGTTTTGTTTGAAACAAATTTTCGTAGAACCATCCATTTCGGAGATATTTTGCTTTTTCTTAATTTCCAGTATACAGCGCCACCACCATGTAGCGGAGAACTCTGTAAACATATTCAAAATATACCTAATTTACGGCAATAAGGACGACTGTATTCTTTTACGATACGAAATAATAATTTTGCCTTATAATGCTATTCTTAATAATTGAAATAACTATACCCCAAATTTGGAGAAAGTCATGTGTTGGTCACATCAGATTTTTTTCTTTCTGAAGAGTTTCTGTCTGAGGTTACATGTCAGTCATGTATTTTCAGTGTGCAGACCATTTTCTATTACACTAGAAGAAATTCAAAGGTTTATTGCTGTAATACTTTCGATGTCACTTATTCAGCAAGCATCAACTCGTCGGTTTTGGGCACCAGATACATACATTTATCAAGTTGCAACTGCTTTGAAAAGATAAAGAAATTCTCTTTCACTTTTGCAACAACATGGAAAATACGAGGAAAACTGACAAGATTATGCCAGTGTTTGAGTATATTTCCTTGCGTGACCTTGTGAAAAGTGGGGGTCAGCTTACAATTGGTGTCGGCTTAGAATCGATTAAATACGGTAAGTTAAAAAGATCAATGAACCAATTTTAACTAGGATACTATGGAATACTTTTGAAACCTATGAGAACTTACCTGTGCAGAACATTACAGAGCTCAATGGCAAGTGACTTGTCTGGAAGAGCAGAATGATTTGGTTGTTGATTGGAAGCGGGATTGACTGTTGAAGATGAATTTGTGTTAAGGGGAGTTGAAGGGAGGAGGAGGGAACGACCAGAAGGTGATGAGAGGAGCGTCTGCAGGGCATTCAAACAAGTTGTCACAGACTCTTTTGGTTCTGATGATGATCGTGGTCCACAGAGTGATTCCATGCAGATACCTGCATCAAAACATTTTTCTATAATTAGATAAAACTTCCTCCAGAATTTAAAAAAATTCCAATTAAAAAGTTTTCACAATGTTCTAAACAATTAATTGCACCACAATGAAATATAATTAAAATATACCATAGCACTATAAAAGTAACATACTACACATTACTGATATGAATTAAGAATACTTATTTTGAAACCACAATAAGCATCATGTTTTCTGCTATTCCCTCAAAAATAACTTATTTTCTAAATACTACTGTAAAATTCCCAGTATGGAAGTTAAATAAGTGATTGTACATTAAGGTGGTCCTTCTATGGAGGCAAAATTTTTTTTTCGAGATATTCTTTGGGACACCCACTACTTTTTTCCTTTCGGCGTGAGGATGCTGTGTGTGAAATTTTGACTCAATTGAACAATATTTAGAGGTGGCTCATCGAGGCTGAAATATTTCACATTTGTCGAAGATTTGTCAGTAAACGAAAAATTGGTTATATTCAACTTGTCTGCCAAAATTTAGCTTTATTTTTCATTTTTTTGTATTAAGGTAGAACAAAGGAAGGGATAAGTCCACTTATATATTTTAAAGAGAGCTTTATTAATCTCACTTAGCATTCATGTCTTTCACAAGTGCTGCCTTTGAGGAGTCTGTATACATTTTATGGTAAAGGGACAAAACTTGTAGCATATCCTGCTTCTGAGCTTCATCTTTGGTGTGCAGGCTATTGTACTGTTTGATTAGAACTACTGCTCTCTTAGCAGTGCCATTAACTACTTTCAGGTTCTTAACAATATGAAGAACATGAAGGTAGTCCTCTCTTATATACCAAGTCGATGGGACAGCATCAAGAAAGTCTGAATTCATATCAAATCGTGAAAAAAGAGCTCGTGAATTTAAAGTCACCAGGCCCTCTAACTTAAGTGTTTTCCACTTGAGAAGACTTCCAGATCTCTTCAAATTCACTTCAACTCTCTTTGGAAGATCAGGTATCCTCACCGGTCATGTAGCCCCAACAGCCCTTTTCTCTTTGGTCACAGAGAAAATCTATATCCTGTTGAATCATGATCATTTTCATAGCATCATTATGTATTATATCAAAAAGATCATCTAATTTATCTGTGAAGTCATAAACCATCTTTAGCTGGGTGGGGTTTTCATCACGGCCACGGTTTTTCACTATAGCTTTCCATTCATCATGAAGCTGCACTACATTGTCAACAGCATGTTGTTTCTTTCGGGTCGGGATACAGGCTTTATCCCAGAAGAATTGCACTAGATTCACGATTGTAGTCGCAGCAATAAGAATTTTCTCCTGCAGAGTGATGTGATGTTGGAAGAACACACTTAAGCACCTATCTGTTTGACGGTAGCTTGTTACCCGTGATCTCATGTGCTGTATGACATACTAAATATAGACTGAGGTGTGAATCTTGTTGGGGATGCCATTTTTGCACACAAGAGTAGTCGGCACAGCATGCATCCCACTTACTGCCTGGCACACCTAGCACTAGTGTTTCGAATGCACCCAAGAGCAGGACGCTGATCTAAGCTTGCAGACAGGGATGCCGGTCTGAGCTTGCAGATGGTTCCAGGAAAACATACTGCACAGTTACAACTGCTGGCCAAGAGCAACATGCTGCTGCATGGGAGGGAACAACGTGGCACTTAAGCTGTGTTGTGTTGCAAGTGTACGGCTGAAATCATTGTGTTATCACTGATTTCTAGTGTATTTTAGATGTCAAGCAGAATAATAACTCCTAACATGTCAAAGAAATTAATTTAGACCACTTTTATTTATTTTTATCCGATTAGGCCCATATTTCACACAAATTACTTTCATACTAAAAGGAAAAAAATGAAGGGGTGTCCTGATCAAATTTCCAAACTTCAAAAATAAGGACAACCCTACTGTACATGTAAAAAATACTTAAATGGATCTTAATAGCAACTTATGACTGAGATAAAACAAATAAGAACTTTTATTCGAGATAATACAACTTAAAAAATTCTAAAATAATTCTCATCATATTACTTCATCAAAGATAAATAAAGCCATTTCAGGCTATATTTTCTCTAAAACATCTAAACCTATCAAAAAAGTTGATGCAACAAAATATTTCATTATCAGCCATAATAATTATAAGAAACTTTTTCCATACATAAATGTTTTAAAGCAAGTACTTCATTTTTTTGACAGATGCTAATAGTTACACTTCTTTCAAGAAGCCCTCTTCAAAATTAATTAGGTCAAAACAAAATATATTCCCAAAAGTAGCATAGCATTTTAAACAGCAAAAACTTACCAAAAAGCAGATGAAAGTGGTCAGGTTCCATGTTTGGCATTTTACCAGATTTATCTTTATCTTCTTTAGTAGCCACAAGGCCAAGGGCAGCTGCATGAAGGATTGGTGGCCAACATGCAGAGTAATGAGTTTTTGAAGCTTCAGCTGTATCGCTTGTGTAAAAAGCTCCTCCGTCATGAGGAAGCTGACTTCCAAACTCTGTAAATTGCAGCAATAATGGAATTAATAGATTTCCATTTCAAGAATAAGGAAAACAATGAGTGAAATATCACAATGAATATATACTAAATATTGTGGTGTATACGTCAACCCAAGTTGAATCTGATTGTGTGGTTAGGCATATAATCATTGCATTGTATTCTTTCACTTCACAAGTACTTTACAAAGTATTATTTTTGTCAGACAACATTCAGGTCCTATGTGCTCATATCTAAGAATGCAACAAGATCTCAATTATGTGTTGATTAGGAAATATGCATGTAATCCTCAATGTTCATGTAACATATATTGCTGACATCAAATAAGTACCCTTTCATCATGGCTCCACATGTAAAAAGGATGAATATCAAGCTGTTTTAAGTTAAAAGTCATAGAATTTGCTAAAAATCAAATAATTGTTCTGCAGTGATGGAATTCAAAGTCTGCTAAATAGATTCTAAACACTGAAACAGCAGATTCAATATGGAGATCTCCTGCATTGGATGATTTGTAGTATTCAACTATTGGCATCTCCCAATTTATGTGAGATCCATCATTCCTCCGATGTAAAGCCCTTGTTTATTTTACAAAAGAAAGCTGTAAGATCTACTGTTGGTATTTGGTATATAGAATCATGTAAACCTTTGTTTATTCATTTTGGAATATTGACAATCTATAGTTTATATATTTACAAAATCCTCATTTATGCAAAAGAAAATTTGAACAAATATGAAGTTAGATCGGATATCCATTCCCACAATACAAGAAATAAAGATACTATTGACCTGAAATTTTGTAGATTAAAATTAAACTTGTTAGCTTATAATAATGCTGGTATACGGTTATATAATGCATTGTCCCCAAAAGCAAAAACTGTCTCCCTTTTAAGGTTTAAAAATGTGTTGTATTCTTGGTTAGCTGCAAAAGCATTTTACACTGTAAATGAGTTTTACGAACTGGATGTGGCTAGTATTGCTTTTTAGTTTGTTTATCTTAATATTTTGTACTGTTTTGATTCTTTTGTTGCATTATTTTTATAATTATTCATTTGGGATTTTTATATTTTCTCTTTTTTATATTTATTACTTGGCATCTGTAATGTGTACCTCATTATTGATGAATAAATTAAATAAATAAATTAGTACCACGTCCAAAATGTAGTTATTTCTCGTAATTGAGCATTTCGAAAAAATAACTCCTATAGTTACTTTATTACCATCACTCATGTACACAACCACAATGTTTACTTAAGTTTACGTAGCTACACAATCCATTCACAGAATGCACACTATTTTTAACTAAATAAGGGTAATACATTCCATAAACACACACCTTGAAGCAATATTTTCCATACAAAACGTTTTGCGAATGTCGGTTAGTTGAGAATTAAATAATTACACGTCTTCGAACATATAAGATGAAAAGTAAAGGAAAACTTAGTTACCTATACACTTCCGAGGTATTTTTCAATGCTTACGGTAATAAAAATGTCCTATATTTAAAACAATTAACACAGAGATGTGTCGATTAATTTTTGGGTTTATTAATGTTAAAGTAAAGTATAATTTTTGGTAAAACTCCTGCCACGTACAGCAATAGCATCATACACGCAATAGTCTCCGGCCAAGAGCAGACGATCATCTCCTCGATCTCCTCCTTGCAATCCACGTGACGTCATGCGCAGAACAGCTCGTTTTCGTCCACCGGAACGACCTACCTTGTATTAGTAGTACCATGAGTTAAACGTGGTCGTTGATCGGTTCATCGCCAGATCACGCTTGTGCAATAACGGTTCGCCCCACGGCTTTCGGAAATTAGTTTTTGGCAGAAGCAGAGCACTTGCCGGCACATCTAACTCGTATAGAACGCCTCCAGAGTTTAGTGAAGCTCCACGGAGATGGCCAAATTCCCTTATCGAACAACCCCTTCCAATTTTCCTACTCGAACTGAGACATACGGTAAACGTCATATAACGTATTTTTCGTTCCATTGAACTGTCTGGAAGTGGCTTACTGTATTTGAAACGCAGTTAACCCCTATTATTTCACGGTATATTGAGTAAGGTTACATAGAGTGACATTAAAAATCGTTCGCCAATTACCAGCTGTCTAATAATAAAAGCATTGACTCTAACCTTGACATGTACTATAATATATTTCAGATGTAATATGTATTGTGTATTTTGCTACTGCCTTTGTAATGTATCCAGTCCACGACGAGGCCTATATCTACAAATCAATGTATGGTCCTCGGATAATAAATAAGTTTATTATTGCTCTTTCTACATCGTAACGGAAGATTAAATTAAGTAAATTAAATAAATGACTTCCCTACACAACATTATAAATGGTTCTTACCCTGTCCATCTTTTTCCGCCTACAGTTCGAAATAGCCCAATCCAATCGTGTAATTTACGCAGTTTGAGGCAGTTTAAGGGAACGTTCCCTTGCCTACCTATTCTATCGGTAGATCTCGATATATTGTTATTGCAATCCTTGTGGGAGTAAACGCGTTGGTTACGATGAATACGAGAGAACGGGGTGAAAGGGAGGGGAAGAGAGCGGGAATGTACGAGAAAAGCAGCTTATGTTGCTGATGCAAACTTCATCTACAGAAATATCTGGAACGATAAATTCCTCAAGTATCTGAAAAGCTGTTTGTCGTAGAGACATACGGTAAACTTTGTTTTGTGTATACGAACGACGGGGACCGTAGAAAAATATTTTCACTTCCGCAAAGTCACAGGTTCGAAGCCAGGGGACAAGTGTACACGGGATGTCTTATTTTTCAGAGTGGAAGGATGCGTCTGTCAGCTACGAAAATAGTTAAATATAGACCGATCTTCGTCGTTTTTGCTTCATTTGACGGAAATAGCGCAGTATATAGGATACTATGTTATTATTATGATGGCTACACGTCACAAAGGTTTCAGAAATTCGCACACACTATCGGAATGATGCGGAGCTTTCGTAGTTGCGTCCGGGAGTAGCCAAGGAGTCATTGATGACTCCGATTCAATGAATGCCATGGATAACGTTATTCATTTAGGACTGTCGGTTAAGCATCGAAAGTACACCTTTAGCAACGTGAAAATTTACACACAGAAACAAGTAGTTACGGATAGTTATGGAGTTAGCCGCGAATGGGAGGCGTCCATAAAATTGAACCAAAGCAGTCGAACTACCCATAAATTTAAAATGAAATAAATAATGCCACGCAGAAATTTCGATTGCGAAGTGCCTACAGCCCCCCTCCAGCGGGAACTTCCGCCCGTCAACAATAAGAATGCGAATAGTATTCGTGCAGTCCACTATAGCAAATGCGTCTTGCACAATACGTAAGTCTTGCATAACATTTCTTGTACCATAGTACGCCTGCTTGCCGAAAGAGCAAGGTACATAGTAGGTTGATTTCGTACACAGTGAAAGCCCGATACACGTCACTCAGATATGTCGCCAATCATTTAAGGAAACAGTCTCGCTATAAGCTGTGCCACTTCGCATATACGTCGTACGTGAAATACTAAAAGCAAAACTCCAATGGCGGTGCATAAATTATAACTAAAGAAAGCTCTCGTGCTCCATCAGACTGTAGGTGACACCTGAATTTATGATTGGAATCGGTCAGTCGATGACACAAGGAAATGCATAGGAAAGCCTAGTAGCAGTGAGAGGGGAAATGCTTAGCTGAGGGGATGAAGAGGATTGTTTTGTAATCTGTGATAATAACTACTTACCTATTAATTACTTTCTTTCTTTCCTTTTCAGATCCTCAATGCTGCTGGACTGCTTCGTAACATCTCTCCTCATGGTCAGCACTCAATTCCACTTTCCATGAGAGTATGCTAACGTGTGTTATATGAAAGGACGTTCTATTTTCCTCATTCCATGGCTTCTTCCAGGAATGGATTATTAAATAAGCAGTTAAAAGTGTTTGTGTGTAAATGCAATTCTCATTATATGTATGCAGTGTGTGGAGTCAGTGTGGTGCTTATGAAAGAATAAAGTTTTACTTTTTAAAAAGTTTTTTTATTAAAAAAAATTCCTTGTAACCTTCGTTCTCAAATCATATTTGACTGTATGGAATTAATAACTTGTACATGCAAAGAAGGCAATAAAAATACATGAGGTAGTCTTTAAATAAAAGCCTAACAACAAGACATGTAGGGGGTTCTCAACCATCTAAAATTTCTAAGGTGAACTTTTAAGGCAGTGCCTATGCCCAAGAACATTTTAGGAGGGATTGAAGGATGCTGAAAGCACTACACACAATGGTGGAATTCTTTATTGTACTGCAAATAATTCACTCATATAAATTTAAACAATTTACAATATAGAATATACACAAGGTGATGGCTAAAGCAGTTGTATGCACACTTATATCTATAATAATGTAAGATGCAATAGTAGTATCCTGCTGTCACAATTTATTACATTCTTTAATGCTTTCGAGTGCATCACACAATGACTCAAAGTTTATGACAAAAAGAAAAAATTCTGTTTAAACAATCCTTCAGAAAAAGTGAAATCAAATCTGACAATACTTACTCGTAATGAGCTATTTAGTTCAAGAAATGGTTCACATTTTTTTCTGGAATAATTTACCATTTTAGGTGTGAATTATTTTAAATTATTTCAGTGCAGGCTAATCAAAATCAATTCACAGTTCTAAAAAATGACCAGAAAGTGTTCAGCTCAATTCCCACTATAACCAATTTATTATGTTCATGATTTGTGCTCTAATGCAGGGGATGCAGCAATATATCAAATTAGCTACCATAAAATTGGTACCCCTGAGTAAATATTTCTTAGTCCTAACAAGTTCTTTTTGATGTTGTTCTTGAACTTTTCTCAAATGTATTATTGTACTCCATCATGATTTTAAATATTGAAATGCTAACCTTAAAAACCAAATTTTGATTTGAAGTTCACTCATACGGTTCCTAAGAATCTCTAGGTAACTTCTGCTTTAACTTTAATCCGAAGTATTGACAATTTCAAATGTGACCCACTTTAGGATTCCTTGCCACCAATTATACAGGGTGATTCAAAAGGTTTGCCCCAAACTTCGTGAGCGTATAGAGGGGCCTAAATGCAATAACTTTTGAATAGTAACCCATGTCCGCCGAAGCCAGCCTGAGGCGCTACAGTCGATTAAAAAATTTTACCATTCAAACTTGGCGGCAAGATTTCGAACTCAATCATGCGATCGCCTGCAAAACTTGCATGCGTTTGCGCCTGTTATTCATGAGCGCGCAGACCTGGGAGTTGTTTATTGTTCATTTGTGAGCTGATAGTGACTTAGTACCTTAGTAAAAAAAACACAATTAAATTACATAGATTAGTAGCAATGTGTGCGCAAAAGTGTATGGCTCCATTTGACGGGTAGCAGTGAACGTAAAGAGATGTACTTGTATTTCTTGTATTTTGAAGGTAGCAAGACATCAGTCACTATCAGCTCACAAACGAACAATAAACAACTCCTGGGTCTGTGCGCTCGTGAATAACAAGCGCAAACGCATGCAAGTTTTGCAGAAGATCGCGTGATCAAGTCTGAAATCTTGCCGCCAAGTTTGAATGGTAAAATTTTTTAATCGACTGTAGCGCCTCAGGTTGGCTTCGGCGGACACGGGTTACCATTCAAAAGTTGTTGCATTTAGGCCCCTCTATACGCTCACGAAGTCTGGGGCAAACCTTTTCAATCACCCTGTATTTAATGTCTGAGGTAATATTCTTACATCTTGAAAAAATGCATCTTTTATACAAAAATGGTTACATCAGTCTTGCTATAACAACAAATACTGCTTCCAAAATAGACAAGTGTGAAATTGCCACCCATTTGGAGAAAAAGTCAGGCCTGCTACGTCCTACAGTCTGCCCAATATAAAAACTGCAACCATTTTCATAAAATGTGAATATTTTAAAACAGTCAACATGAAATATGTGAGCACGTTCACTTAAAAAATACACTGATGTTGTAAGGTAAATACATCTATGAAATTGTGTATATTTTAGAAGGTTATGAATGGCCTTTTATAACAAGAAAATCCTTAGCATGAAGATGTATTTTTAAAATGATGTAGCAGAAAGTATGAAAATAACCTTCATTTCTCAATACTCTTATCAACTCTGATTAAAAAGAAATCAATTTGACAATGTCTATTGCATATGCTAGTTTCTGTAAGACTCAGTTATCAACATCAGACATAAGACCTCTATCCAAGGATGGCTTAATAAATGTAGTTATTAAAAAAATTATTGACAAGGTCTGCCTTGTAATAAAAGCTTAGATGACAGTCAGTCTTTCATGAAACAATGACAACAAATGTTGAATATTTGGGTTCTCGAAGAAGAAATGCAAGATTTTCAAAAGATTCCCCTTGGATTTGGATTAATGTTTTCAAATAACAAATAATGCCCTACTTAGAAACTTTATAAATTATATTTATCCTTCTTAACAGAAAAATTAATTGCAAGAAAATAAGATCAAGTGGTGCCCTAAGAGTGGAATGCCAAGCTATTCCTTGTGGAAAGAGGAATATGTTGAATGATATTGTAAGAAATCTTCTATGATTATAAAATACAAAAATTAATCCAACACAAAAAAGGAATTTATTCACTCAGGTGAATGATTTGATGCTGAAGCTTGGGCTATCATGGTGAAAATTAGATGATATAATAAGGTGGAGCCAGATATAAGAGCAAGATAAATATAGGATCAAGTGGAAGAGTACAAGCTTTTGTCTTCAGAGAGTTTAGCATATAACAATTAACACTACTTTTCATACTGTTAAGCTATCAAATTGACATTGTTTTTAACTTTTTTTACTTGGTAGCACCAAGCCTTCCTGGACTTAACCATCTCCAACCAAAAACATTCCTAGACAAAATTGGGATTATGACCTAAATCTGGTATTTGCCATCAGTTTGGTAATATGAACCACGTCTTTATGTTAGTACTGTTTTATCTCTCTTCCCTCATACACTAGGCTGCCGACTTTGTAAGCACTGGTAGAAAATTAAACTATTTGACAATACCCATCAATTGATTAACATGGCTGTTCTGAGTGAGGAGATGATTCTGTGGAAGAAAAATATAGAAGCAAATTTGTAGCGATTCTGTAGGAAGAAGTGATTCAAAATAGTAATTAGATTTTTCAAATAAAAGTGATTAATTAGTGAATTGTGTTTTAAAGGAAAGAATTACTCTATTTATGTTATCTTTTACCTCTCCAACAACAGACTTCAAGGACAAATGAAGGGTCTTCACTCATTGCCTGGTATCCAAATTTTCTATCTGTAACCCCACAATATTTTCCTGGTAGGATCTATAGCCCACAGAAATAGTGATGTTTCAGTGTTATAATTTTTAATTATTGTCATCTTTAAAATCTGTTTATCATGAGCTAAAATAGGCAAGACAAAAGTGGTACAAAACCGTAGAGGCAAAAATTTCAATGACTTTAATTTATAAAGAGGATAATTTGGAGGTTCAACATCTATGGCTGGAGCTTTGGCTCTTAATGAGGTAATCTTGCATACAATGAAGAAAAATTGCAAGAAAATAAGATCAAGTGCTGCCAGTGGTGACCAAAGTGCGGCATGCCAAGCTTTTCCTTGTGGCACGGCACAAAATTTATGTATGTTGTAATAGATTTTTGAAAGAGGAATATGTTGAATGATATTGTAAGGAATCTTCTATGATTACAAACCACAAGTTGAAGAATTGATTAATATGAAGCAACTCAAGGATCAGTCGCTAAATTCGACATTTAACCTATTTGAATTTCAAATCTCATTGTAATAACAAAACAGATCTTTCACAGTGTGCTATTTGGGAGAAATCCAATTTATATTGTAGTTTTTATTACACTATATTTTCATGGAATCTCAATATTTTTTTGCTTCATATTTACTTGTGCCATGCTGATGTGTACCTCTCTTATTTGAGATTGTCCTGACACTAGAAAAGTTTGGCCACCACTACTGTGTCATTTTATATCTATGATATTATCACACAAAAGATAGAAAATGTACTAAAACTAGGTCGAGAGTTAAAGAAAGAGATGAGTTCCATTAACACAGGAAATCGATAAGAGAAAAAGCCAGAAGTTTGGATGTTCATTTAAAGTTAGAAGATTCGTCAACATCAAGAGAAAAAGTGCAGCCAAGGAATCTCTTTTTTGTTACCCATAAGGGTTTCTTGGAAAAATCAAAAAGAGCCTGCATAATGTTGAAGCAACTCTTCAGACCCCGAGGCAGCAAAGAAGTTTACTGTGAAGTTGGCTAAACATATGGAATATAAGGTGTATGAACCAGAACACGTTTTTGATGCAGATGATTCTGTTAATTCTGGAAAAGAATGCTAAAGAGAACATTCCTTTATAAAGAAGAAAAATCTGCACTACAATTTAAAGCTGAGAAAGGAAGATTGACCCTTCCTCTCTGTGGAAATGGATCAGAAGATTTTATGGTAAAGCTAATGCTGGTTTACAGAGCCTTGATTCCCCTTACACAGAAGGGGGAAAATAAATATCAGCTATCAGTGTTTTGGAGAGGCGATCGACAATCATTGGTCATAATGGATATCTTCTTGGATTGTTTTGTGCATGAGGTGGAATGCTACCTGGAATAAAGAGCTTCACATTCAACATCTCTCTCTGATCCTAGATAATGTGCCAGGCCACCCTAGAAGCCTCCAATTAACACATCAAACAAGTTAGGAAAGTATACAACGTATCAATGGATGGAGTATTAGAAAGAAATTATATACCTGTACATAAGGGAAATTGCGTTTTAAACTTCTTTTCTTCATCATATAGGAAATTAAATGTTTGTTTGTCAGATTGCTTATGTTAGCAACAATGAAGAAGGAACCATGCAAGAAATTTTCTGTTCCACTCGAATTAAGACATTCTGGTTTGATTTTACTGATAACGGCAACTCTTACGAAAAAAATATATAGGGAAAGAAATACTCTAATTTAATGGTTCTACAAGTTTTATTCGAAATATATTTTGATATGAGCAATATTTTTCGAGATATGACGAAAATGTAATTTTTTGTCTCCAGTAAAGTGGTACCCCTGATTGGCTTACGTACTCATTTTTGCGATTTTCTTATTATATTTGATTGTAAGTCCTTAATAGAAAATTTCATGAAAATCCGTTTGGTAGAAGCCGAGAACAAATATGCAGACGGACAGACCGATGATAATATGAGCTCACGCTGAAAGCGAAACGCGCCTAAAAATGGGTGTGGTATTCCTGTCCCCAGCCTCATGACGAAGATGTCATAGCAACCTTAAAGGCATACTACACTTGATGTACTTTTTGTGACATCTTGTATTGTATGGAAAATGACTATAATTTAACAGTGGTCAAGTCTGGAAAAATTACTACATAACATCAACAGATGTTGGAGGAATTTGTGGCGGGAGGCAGTGAATGACTTCCATGGTTTCCTAGCAATGAAATATAAGATAGAGATGCGTCATTGTGTTGCAGTGGATGGATTTGACAATCCTCAGGCAAAAGCCATAAAAGAATGACTAGTGCTCAGATCTGAGGCAGAGCTGACTGAGACAAATACCATTGATGATTAACGTGAAGACAAAACAGTGATTCCAAAGCCACAGCCGATAATAAAGAGCCCAGATAATGGTTTTTGATTCCGCAAGGAACACTGAGAAAAGTATTTGCGAATATTCCACTAATGGAAGTCCATGAGAGTGATTGAGGATGCATTGTCTCCACACAGGAAATTATACAGGGACTTGAATAATTAATCCAACCAGCTAACTATCATTAAAGTGGCAACATTTATATATCCATTGTCTCCTGCTTTTCATAATAAAAAATTAAGAAAGTGTATATTACATTAAGTTTTGTTTTATGTGTTATACTCATTAAAGGTAAAGATGCTTAAAAAATTAATAATTATCTTAATTTTTATTTCTTTGTCTTTTGTAGCCATTCATTTTCATGCATGTCATACTTGAAAATTTCTGAACAGGTTATATAAATTGCAAGTCATGATAGTAAATTTACTGCTACATGCTTGTGTCTACATTTATGCTCACATAAGATAAAGAATTCTATGAAGTATATGCATATCTATCCGACCAAGCAAATGTTTAGGCTTCAAACACATGACTTAACCTGCCATTGGTGCCTTTTGAAGATCACGTTAGAAGTTAGAATTACCTTTTTAGGGTTAACATTACAATATTAAAAATCATGATGGAATTCAATCTTAGAAATATCTTTGAGAAAAAAATCAAAAATAGCATTAAAAAGAACTCATTTGAATTGAGAAACGTATACTAAGAGGCCATAATTTAATGTTAGATATTTTAACAGATATTGCTATATGGTAAATAATATTAGGTAGTTAATTAAAATATTTTTAAAATTTGAAAACTATGAAACACTGGCGGTGGGCCTCATAAAATTGCTTAGTGGGTTGCATCTGGCCCACGGGCTGCAGGTTAGACACCCCTGATTTAGATAAATGTCCTTCAGAAAGGCCTAAAATTTGTCCCTCTTTTGAAGTTTTCTGACAATGTCGTGAAAAACCTAGCAGCTGACTGTGAGGTAGTCCTATGAAACAAATCAATCTCAACAAAACAATTATTTGCCCTCACGATTTCCACTCACACTGCCTCATTAAACAATATATCCTTCCCACTCTACTTAAAAATATGGTAAACACTCAACAAAGAAGATTAAATCCTATAAAAGGCAGATTAAGGTAACAGTGTGATTGATTTTGTATATAGGAATGATAAAGAAATCCTGATGTTACTAGATTAAGGGGGAGTGTTGGAATGTATGTATTTATACTGCTGTATTCTAGTGACATCTGTGGACGGTTTTGAAGTTTTCACTTCCGGTGTTGTTACTATACCCTGTAAAGATGGCCGCTCTCAATAAACGGTGTTTGTAATCAGTGTAAAGAATCTTTCTCCATCCTCACAAAATCTTAACAGGTTATGGGCCCAGAACAACGTAATATGGCTGATCTGTGTTTTATGGAAAGGATTGGTGAGTTCTGATTAATGGTGTAAGCGCAAAGTAAGAATATAGCATTTCCTAATTCGGAACTTGTGTCCTGTGATAATGTCGAGTAAAGTGCTGTAGGCGTATTCCGAGATTTGTTCGAGGAACTATTGAGTCTGTGATTTGTGACGTGATGTGTCATGTTCCACGTAAAAGAAAGACATGGCGACAAATCAAGCACGGTTTACCGGCATGCCGGGCATCAACAAGTTGAATGGAATGGAGGACTATAATGATTGGAAATTTGCTATGAAACTACTTTTAATGCAGGAGAAGTTGTGGGCGTATGCATGTGGTATTGCACAGGGTGAGAACGCTGAGAAGGATACTGATGCCCTAACCTTAATTTGTCTCCATGTGCAGCCTCACATTTACACTTATGTGAGAAATGCAACAAAGGCAAAAGAAGCATGGAACGAATTAGCAAAAGTTTTTGAAGATGAAGGAGTAAACCGAAGGATTGCGCTCATTGACATGCTTTTGGATGAACGGCTAGACAAGCACAACTCAATGCATGATTACGTCACAGCTGTTATGTCAACTGCTCAGAAATTGAAAGACATAGGTAAAGGTCTAGATGATGATCTGGTTGCGGTAGTGATGCTCCGTGGTCTTCCTGAAGAGTACAAGCCAATGAAGATGGCGCTAGAACATTTGGGTGCCGAGATAACTTCTGAAAACATCAGAGTGAAGCTGCTGCAAGAAGACCTGCGGAATAGTTCGAGGGTTGCAGCAGGTGACTCCGCTCTGTTTGCCAAGGGAAAGAAGATTCAAGGTGGTTCTCGACTGAGTGCTGCCACTGGTGACAAGAAGAAAAAGTTTCGGTGTTTCCAGTGTGGCGAAAAGGGACATATGAAAGCTGAGTGTCCAAAGAGGGATCAAGAGAAGAAGCCAAGCGGTTTGAATTCCAAGGAGGTAAGGGAAAAACCGGGTTCCGGATTCAAGAAGGATTGGTGTTTTCTGACTGCTCTTGGTGCTGGTGTTTTCAGCTCTAAGGACTGGTATACAGACTCAGGGGCTTCGTCCCACATGTCACCCAGAAAGGACTGGTTATATGATTATTGTGACGATAGTGGTCCTGGTTTTGATGTGGCATGTGCTAATAATCAAAGACTTTCTAGTGCAGGGAAAGGGAACATACTCATAAACGTGAAGGGTAACATTAAATGTATAAATAATGTCACATATGTACCTAATCTGTCTGGTAACTTGCTGTCAGTGTCAAAGATGGTCGAAAATGGTTTGTCTGTTGTATTTAGTTCTGCAGGTTGCCAGGTGTATATCGAGTCTGATTGCAATGTCCAAGGAGAAGCTGTAATCACTGCATCAGAAATTGGTGGCATTTACAGGCTTGATCAGGTGATGCCGGTGCCCAGATACAATGTCCTCGCTGCTGTTCAGGATGGCTATTCCAGTATGTTGTGGCATAGGAGGCTTGGTCACCTGAATGAACGGCTGCTAAGAGATGGTATGGTAACAGGTGTGAGTTTTGAAGTTGGACATCATGAGCCTTGTATTCCATGCATCCAGGGAAAACAGCATCGTTTACCGTTCAAGAAATCAAGTGGGAAAAGGGCCATGCAGAAACTGGGTCTGATTCACTCTGACCTCTGTGGGCCGATGTCAGAGACAACGCCAGGAGGAGCCAGATACATGTTTGTGCTGGTAGATGACTTCACCAGGAAGATCTTTGTCTATTTCCTCAGCTCCAAGAGTCAGGTAACTGAGAAATTCAAGGAGTTTAAAGCAAAGGTGGAAAATGAGACAGACATGAGAATTAAAGCGCTGAGAACAGACAACGGGACTGAGTACCTGAATGGAGGGCTTGATGTTTTTCTTAAAGAATGTGGAATTGAGCATCAGTTGACAGTGCCCTACACTCCCGAGCAAAATGGGGTAGCTGAGAGGACAAACAGAACAATCTGTGAAATGGCCCGGAGCATGCTGTTGGACTCAGGACTATCCAAGAAGATGTAGGCAGAGGCTTGTTCTACAGCAGTCCACATCAAGAACAGAGTGCCACACAATGCTGTGAAGGATGGAGTTCCGGAAGAGTTATGGTCTGGTAATAAAATAGATTTGAGTAATCTCAGAGTTTTTGGATCGGTGGCATATGTGCATGTTCCAGATAAGCTTCGAACGAAATGGGAGCCGAAGAGCAAGGCACACATATTTGTTGGCTATTGTTTGGAAACAAAGGGTATCACCTGATAGACCCTAAGAAGCCTAAGAAGATCGTCAGAGCAAGAGATGTCATCTTTCTAGAAAACCAGACTTATCAGAATGCTGTGAGCCAGGAAAAGCAGCAGATTGCTGATGTCCCAGTGTATATTAATCCAGAGACACCAAATGGAGGTATTATGCATGATGATGATGATGAACTAATAATTCCATCACAACAGGAGCCAGAAGCAGTTGAGGTGACTGAGCCAGATCCAGGACCTTCACAGGGAAGAAAATACCCTGTGCGGCAGAGAAAAGTAAGAGAATATCCTGACTATATCTTATATAGTGCTATTTGTAGTGAGGATGATCCAGTAACAGTAAGTGAGGCCTTGTCAAGGCCTGATAATGTTATGTGGTAGTGTGCAATGGAGAAGGAGTATATGTCTTTACAGAAAAACAATGCATGGGTTCTTGTTGATTTACCTAATGATAAAAGAGTTGTTCAAAGTAAGTGGGTTTTCAAGTTAAAGAGAGATGCAAAAGGAAATGCCTCTAGACATAAAGCTCGTCTTGTTGCAAAGGGGTTTACTCAAAAATATGGGATAGACTATAATGAGACTTTTTCTCCAATAGTCAGAAATGCAACAATTAGAATTTTGTTTGGATTAGCAGCTGAGCTAAATTTAGAAATTGATCATATGGATGTAATCACAGCTTTCCTAAATGGTGAACTGAATGAGGAGGTAAACATGCAACAGCCTGAAAGTTTTGTAGTAAAGGGCAAAGAAAATCAGGTTTGTTTCTTGAAAAAAGCTATTTATGGGTTAAAGCAAGCATCTAGAGTCTGGTATGATAAAATTCATGTTGTTTTGACAAAGTTGAATTTCCAGAGATTAAAATGTGAACCTTGTGTATACCATAAAATTATAAATGGATCTGTATTTATAATTGCTTTGTATGTTGATGATCTTTTGTTGTTCAGTAACAATGAGGTAGAAAAGAACAAATTGAAAAGGGAGTTGATGAGTAAATTTCAGATGAAAGATCTTGGTCAAGCAAGACATGTTCTAGGTATGAGAATAAGAAGAGAGAATGGTGTAATTTATGTTGATCAGAGAGCTTACATTGAACAAGTTCTTGAGAAATTTGAAATGACTGATTGTAAACCAGTTTTAACTCCTATAGAGGTTGGTAAAAGGTTGTTGAAGGGTGATTGTGCTAACCAAAATCTTCAGTATCCTTACCAAGTATTGATTGGATGTTTACTGTATTTAGCAGTTAGTACTAGACCAGATATAGCACATGTTACAAGTTTTTTGAGTCAATTTAATACATGTTACAGTGAGGATCACTGGAAATGTGCCAAACGTGTGCTTAGGTACCTTAAAGGAACCATTGATTTGTATTTGACTTATCAAAAGACTGGGAGAAGTGTTGTTTGATATGTGGATGCTGATTGGGGCAATAATGCAGTTGATAGAAGGTCCTACACAGGTTTTGTATTTCAGTTTGCAGGGGGAGTTGTTTCTTGGGAAAGCAGAAAGCAACGTACTGTAGCACTGTTGAGTACAGAGGCTGAATATATGGCATTAACTCAGGGCTGTAAAGAGGCAGTTTTTATAAGAAATTTGATGTTTGAATTGTTAGGCAAGAAAGAGTGTATTTTGATATACATATAATGATAATCAGTCTGCCCAGAAGTTAGCTAGAAGTTATACATATGTTTCAGAATAGAACAAAGCACATTGATATTCAATATCATTATATTAGAGAAGTTATAGAATGTAATATGATAGATGTTAAGTATCAGTCTACTGAAGAGATGTGTGCTGATATGTTGACCAGAGGTTTGAGTGGTCCTAAGCATATTAAATGTATTGAGTATATAGGAATGATAAAGAAATCCTGATGTTACTAGATTAAGGGGGAGTGTTGGAATGTATGTATTTATACTGCTGTATTCTAGTGACATCTGTGGACGGTTGTGAAGTTTTCACTTCCGGTGTTGTTACTATACCCTGTAAAGATGGCCGCTCTCAATAAACGGTGTTTGTAATCAGTGTAAAGAATCTTTCTCCATCCTCACAAAATCTTAACACATACTAAGAAAATAAGAAATTGTCAAAAAAACCTTTTTTACATGTAACTGAGGACATTGGTGAGCCTTTGGCTCGTTATATTTTTAGATTCTAATGCCTTTTATATTGGGTGTAGCCATCTCCAGGCACTATCGTGCCTTTCGCCTCTCTGGAACGAAACTATCCCTCCCCATTGTCCAGTGATCGCGTGTGTAAATGTCGCCATAGGCAGATCAGTCATGGGTTTGCAAGCTTTCATTTTACGTGGAACGGTTATCTCAAAAATTATTTTTCAAAAGGGACCCGGGATAACCCAGTAGTACCAAATACATAAACAATAACACAAACTAAATAAACAATAGCATAGTAACTGTTGCAGAAAAAGAAATAAATAAGGGGGGATATATTACACCTTCACCTTAATTTAAACTGTAAAAGCATTTCTCTGCTAGAAATTCGAAAAGTTCTCTTTTAAAATGGTTGTAATTGTTTATTTTTTCAAACTGTTAGGTATGTCATTATAAATTTTTTTCCATGGCTTCTGGAGCCTTACAAATTGCTTTTAACTGGTTAAATAATATAAGGTCATCTTTTGTTACAGTCTGGTGACTATGAATCATATTGTCTTTAACCTTGTTTGAAAGGTTTTTTTCTTTGTAAATAGGATTATAGAGAATATGTACATTGAAGGAACTATTAAAATGCCCAACTGTCTGAAAATGGGATGAAGACTGGCTGTATAACTATTGCCTGTTATTACACAATTTATCTTTTTTTTTAATTTTAAAACTTTCTATTAGTCTGGGAGATGAATCGCAGAAGATAACTGCATAACTGACATGGGAGTAGAAATGAGCATAACAGAAAATCAATAAAACATGAACAGTAACACTATATTTGAGGGTGCAAATGAGATAAGTGGAATTCGGTTTCCACAACAGATGGTCAATATGATTACTCCATTTTAAGATAGGATCAATTTGCAATCCAAGAAATTTAAACTCTTCAATAGGAACTAGCATATTATAGTTAGAGATACAGATGTTGAGGGAGTACCTAGGGGAGGAAAATCACATAACCTGAGTTTTCAAAAACACAATATGACATCATTTATCTGGAATATTCAGGACTTAGTCTGTTCTGGATAAACGATATTTCCAGAGTTTAGATATCTTAACATTAAAATAACACAATGATAAGAAAAAAAGTTATAGTCCGTTAGTCAATAAATATGATTTTCTTGCTGGGATAGATTTTAGGATGGCATACAAAAGCATGAACGTTGATGACATAGCTGATATATTAGAAGAATATGAGGTGGACATCAGAGTATTTGATAACAAATCAGCAGAGGAGCATATTTCAGAACAGGAATGAAGTACAAAATAATTAATAGTATGTAAAAATGTGCTACTCCTACACTTGATTTATCTAAAAAACATGTCAATTAAATTTATTTTCTTTATGTTTAAATCGTAAATTGTGGATGTAGCACACAGTGCACCATGCACATAGTTACGTCCCATAAGTGGACACACGTAGTTAAAGGCTAGAGGCGGTGATGGCTTTCAAATCTACTAAACCAAATCGGTCATCAATTAATTAACATTAAAAGATGTTAAAAATCAAATATACACTAAAAGCTCTGCTATCCAGCTATTTAGAAACTGGCCACCCTTAGATACCAGGTATTACATATAGTAAAAGCTATCTGGCTATTTAGAAACCGGCCACGCTTGGACAGCAGCAATTACACAAATACAGGCGACTCCCGAGTCTCGTTGGGGATGCGTTCCTGAAAACGTGTTCGAATCTCGAATATTCGAGTGTCGAACACCGTTTTTCCATAAACTTGCATGTTATAATCGGGGGATACGTTCCCGCATCCCGGGAAAAAGTCTCCCCTCACGTTCTATAAAGATAAAATAACATTACTAATATGTTAATACAACAATATTAAATTATGAATAAATTATATAATAAATATTTTAAATGTATAACTTATTTTTTGCACTAAAAAGGAAAAAATAAATTTTTGTTTTGAACTTCAAAGATAGATGTATGCAATATGCTTTACAGACAGCCCGGTCTGGATCGCGTGAGTCGTTTCTTACAAGAATACAGAAACAATAAAATTAAAAATATTTTCATACCTTAAATCTTTTTCAACTGCGCTTACTGGACTTGGTCTATTAATTGAGAAGTTGGAAGATTTTAGATGGAAGAAGAGGAGCTATTGGGTGGGGAACTGTTTATTGTTGTTATCAAATTACCTGAATTTATCACGTTCTACAATTTTTTCCTTCTGTTTCACATAAGTGCTAATAGTTGACACATTCCCAACGATCGTACGATTTCAGTATAGCTTTCAGTATGTGTTTCTGACACTGATCATCTACCCAAAGTTTTAAAAGTTTTTCCATTTTAGGAATCACAACACCGCGCCTAGGACTGTTTATTGTTGTTATCAAATTACGTGACTTTATCACATCTAGAATTTTCTCTTTCTGTTTCACGTAAGTGCTAATAGTTGAAGGACACATTCCCAACGATCATGCGATTTCAGCTTGGCTTTCACCTTTCTCAACACGCTTTAAAATTTCTAATTTCAATTCATAATTATGAATCATATGCCCTCTTTTATTTGATTCCCTTAAATTATCACTATTACATTTCCTTTTAGATGCCATGTCAAGTGATAAACTCATAAATAAATCAATAAAATTAATAAATTTAAATAAAAGATTAACAGAAAAAAGAGTGAAATCAGCATAAATTCAAACAATTAGAGCAGATATAACTACGTCTACACCAAAACTAAACCTCGCGTTTGGTCGGAACCAATAACTACGCAAAATTTATTTCGCGTATATTATTGATCGGCGGGATCGAAATCTCGAATTAATCGAGACTCGAACAATCGAGACTCGGGAGTTGCCTGTACAACTCATTTTGTACTTTTTTCTTTTTTTATGAATTTTTGTATGAATTGTATTTGTGTAATACCACAACTTCCACTTAAATTTTTTTTTTAATATTACATATATATATTATGTATTTACTCTGTATATTTCTGGGGCTGCCGAGTGAACATGGTGTTTTTGTTTATGTAAGTCATTTGCATTGTTTTGGTGTACTTCTACAATTTCCAGTTTTATCGCTTTTTATTATTTAAAAAAATACCATTGAATATGGCATCAAAATAAATACCTAAACGCAAGGGACAGAAGAGAAAAAGTTTAGTTTTTTAACACTAACACAAAAGCTGGAGGTGATCAAACGAATGGAAAAAGGAGGAACTAGAGCAGCCATATTAAACACTGGATCTTCCATGCTCTATGATATCAAGGCTCATAAGGTAAATTATTTGCAATCCCCATGCACAGTTATGTTTGGGGAGTACGATAGTGAACCTAAGCCTAATTTTGTTTGGTTATTGCTAAATTTGCGATGTCAAAAACGCTTCCTTAACCAGCTATTTCTCCTAATCGGTTATCCACAATCCCCAAGATAGCCAGATAACACAGCTTTTACTATACTTAGAAAACATTTTATTAAATGCAAATTAAATGAATCCTCTTGCAACATAAATACCTATACACATGCAGACGTGGTTAGAAAGCTACTTGAGGCGGTGGTCACTTTCAGAACTAAAATAAATCAGTCATAAATTATTCCATTGTTTGGATGTTTCCAGTGTTTGGAGTTCCGGATAAATGATCTTCTACTTAGGTCATTCAATTCATACAATTTGTAAATGGCATGTAGAACACTGGCAATGGCATTAGCTAGATGACCTTTTCCTTGATTTCTTAGAACTACATTAAACATCATCGACATACATTATGGACTAACAGGAAATTATGAAGTTAAAGTATTGAGGTAAGTCATTAATGAAAATCAAGGATAGTACTGGACCCAAAATATAGCCCTGAGAAATTTTGGCCATTATTCTAGATAGTGACAACTGGCTAATGGTTTGAAAGGTAAGAGGTTAGCCAGTCATGTGCAGCTCCACAAATTCCTAGTGAGGCATATAACTGAAGCAAGATTTTATGATTGACAGAGTTAAATGCTTTGGTTAGGTCAAAATGACAAGGCAAGGGCAGATTCAGTTGGCCTTCCTTTCCTGAAACCATATTGACTGTTGGGTACAGATGGTTTTGTTCTAGAAATTCCACAATTCTTCTGCAGAAAATTGGTTTAAAAATTTTGGAAAACAGTGACAGCAATGATATTGGTCTATAGTTCTCTAGGAAGTTTTTACAGGTGGAGACTATAATATACAAAGTAATTCTACCTTCTGGTAAGTTTCAGGCAAATACCACCAAATACTGACTATCCAAAAACTTTCTCTTAAAATTCTCATATTAAATGCCTTATTTTAATGAATCTGATATTCCTTTCCTCTCTTTGCCCCTTTCCTAACATTCTTCCTTTTATGACTTCTGTCACGAAACCACTCTCTTTTCAATTTTGACCAACCCATTTATTCTGCCTATCCCTTACTACTCTAATTAAGTTCCCCTCTTCCCCTCCTACAGCTATAACTTCCTCTTGTTTTCCTCTCTGTCCAACTGCTTTCCTCTAATCTATGACATACCTACATCTCAAATGCCTCCAATCTCCTCACATCTTCTTTTCTCATTTTCCATATCTCATACCCATATACCGTATTTAATCGATTGTAAGCCGACCTTTTATTTCCTTTATTACCTCTTTAAAAATTGCCACTAGGCTTAGAATTGCATCTTAAAAAATCTATGAATGAAAAAGTAAAGTAATCAATGCATTAGTGCCTGTAGTTACATTATAACTCTAAATATAAGTGTACTAGCAGAAGTGCCCGGTGAATTTCAACGAATTTAGTGAATCTAAAACTTCAACCATGTAACATGTTAACATTGCAAGAATAAGATAGTACACAGTTTTAACCATCGAATAAAGAAAAAATGAAGAAAACTGATCCGCATTTACCTATTTAGATGAATGAAGGAAGAAAATCTTGCACTGTGAAAAATCAAAAATTACGTGTAAACTTATGGGAAAACAATTATTGAATTAAGCTCTCCCTCAATCCAATTTTTTAAATCTCCATATAGCCTATCTTACCCTCAGGATAAAATTATCTACCTATGTGAAGTTTCATGACAATATCTTAAAAACCAGCAAGAACACAATAATCAACAGAAAATGAATGAACAAAGGAACAACAAAAATTAATTAATTTAGCGAAAGACAAAAAAATAACATTTAAGAGTCACATATTATTATCCTCTGAATCTCTCATCCATGAGTTCTGCTATGAAAAAATTGTTTATATCAACAATACTTTTGAAAAAATGAAACGAAACAATTTATCCAATCACAATTTGTGAAAAATCTTATTACTTAAGTTACTTACGTAGTTTTAAAAATCTGGGACAAAACCGAGACAAATTACATTTTAGTAAAAATTGTATTGAATGCTTGAATATAACGTAATTTGTGTTGTTGTAATTTTAGTTGATACAGAAGAATATCGTTTATCCGGAATGTTTGGGACCTGGCCTGTTCAGAATCAACGATATTTCTGGATTTTAGATATCTTAGCCGTAAAATAGCACAATAATCAGAAAAAAAATGTTTTAGTAAGTTATGGTAAGAAATAAATACATAATGGTATGTAAAAATTTGGTACTCTTACACTTGATTTATCTAAATAAACATGTAAATTAAATTTATTTTCTTTATGTTTAAATCATAAATCGTATGGATATAGCACGCAATGTCCCATAACTGGTCACACGTAGTTAAATGCTAGAGGTGGTGATGGCTTTCGAAACTACTAAACCAAATTGATCATACATTAATTAACATTAAATGATGTTAAAAATCAAATATACTTAGAAAACATTTTATTAGATGCAAAAAATCAAATATATCAACTTTCGACATAAATACCTACACTCACACACGTGGTAAGAAAAGCTACTTGAGGCGGCGGTCACTTTCGGAACTAAAATAAATTATTCCATTGTTTGGATGTTTCTAGTGTTTGGAGTTCCAGATAAACGATCTTCTACTGTACCTTTTTAATTTAATTACGAATAGAAAAAAGATTACGAATAACAACGTTTTTCAGGAGACATTTGACGGAAACCAAAAAAAATTATTTATAAATAATTCCTAAACAATAACTGCTATGGAAAATTGTTTGAAATAAAAGATGTAGGAAATTATATTTTCTACATTTTTTGTAATGGTCAATGTATACAATAATGACATATTATCAGAGAAATATCACAAAAACCGAATCGGGTTTCGAATAAACCTTGACTTCCAGTTAACCAGTATTGTCCTAAAACTAATCAGTTCTTTGTGCTCACCCTGAAGTGTTATATATGAAATTTGGTATCGATATGGCAAGTACTTTTTGAGTTAGAGCGCCCACAATCACATACATCCACATAGACATCATTCCGTAAATAGTCTAAACGTGTTCTAGGGACCTCAAAATGTGTATTTCCGTTGAAATCTCTAAGTCGATTTTTTTCGTGATCACAATACTTTCCCTATACTACGTATGGAGAAAGTAAAAAGGAAGTGAATCGAAAAGTAAATTATTAGCACAGCATTCGGTATTTACAAGGTCAGTTGAAAAATATAAAATTAAGAACATTACCTTAATCCATAATAGCGCATCTATTAGCTTCAAAGAAAAATACATTTTTAGATGTGGAGATAATGAAGGAAGCATTCATAGCAAGGGGTGAGCAACTTTTTTATAGCTTCTTAAATAAAATAAAAATATTGCCAGCGATAAAAAATTTAGAACTCTCCAATAACACAATTACTAGAAGAGCGAAAGCTATTTCTAGGGATATGAAAGTTCAATTGCACACTGATCTTGTAAACTCTGCCTGGTATTCCCTTCAACTTGACAAAAGCACAGACAATTAGCAATTATTGAAATTTGTATTGTCGTCACATAATTCAATTGTTTCAAGAATCATTTTAAAAAATTTGTTGTTAAATATTTTCAATTATATAACTCATTGCATCATTTTTCATGATTTCTAACACAAATTTGTCAAAGCTCTAGAACCCCTGTTCTACCCAGTCAGGCAAGTTTGCCGAATATAAATTTTCCATCTTTTTTCCACTCACGGACTACTGCAATTAGTATATAAGATACTGGATTTACATGGTAAATTTATATATAAATTTTGCTGAAATCACTAGGGATTTAATTAATTTTCTGTCAGTAAAAGATTCATTCATACCACCTCCCATATTACATTAGCCCCATATAAATAAAATTAATATGTTTTATTTTTCCACGAAACTAAATTCTATTTTCAGAGGAAAAAGTAATTAAACAAAAGTTGCATGTTGAAGCTTATCTGATTTTTAAAAATTTATCTCGAGTTGAACTATTCTGTTACTTAGTAGATAATTATTTATTCTGCACAATGAAAATATGGCATATTTCTAATTCATAAATATTAACTGTTAATCTTATTTCTATCATGTCAGATAATTGGAAGAAGAAAATTCGTCTTTCTGGATGCCAATACAGAAAAATCGGTACAACATACATTGTACAAACTTTCTCATATATAGGTACTAATGCATCATTTAGTTATCTTTAGAAAATGAAAATCGTATGAGCCTGTTTTTAGAAAATCCAATTTTTGTTAAAGTTGCCCAAGAATAAACTAGCCTTATATTCATTCATTGAGAAAAATGAAATATGTAGTATTATTGTAGATGTATACTCAAGTAACTACGAAATTTGATCAAAATCGTTAGGGTCGTTTTTGAGAAAATCGAATTGCTGTTAAAGTTGCCTAGAATAAACTAGCCTTATATTCATTTTTTGAGAAATATGAACTATACAGTATTATTGAAGACGTAAACTCAAGTAACTGTACAAAATTTGATAAAAATCGTTGTAGCCGTTTTTGAGAAAATCAAATTGTTGTTAAAAATGCGTAGAATAAACTACCCTTAATTATTGAGCAACGTCAACCATTTCTATGTATACTCTGCTCAGTATGATAAAATGCCTAAGTATGAGATTTCATACACTTTCGCTCTACTGTCTAGGCTCCAGAGCCAGTAACAGAGAGACAGACGGCATTGCAAAAACCACCTTTTCGGATTCAGCAACACCTAAAACGTATATTTCCGTAAAAATCTCGAGGTCAAATTTTTTCACGATAACAATACTTTCTTGATACTTCGTATGAGAAAGTAAAAAGAATGTTAGAGAAAGAAGAAAAAGCTTCTAAACAAGGAGGCACTTTTCTCAAATATTTAAAACAAGAAAATATGCCAAACTATAGTAAAAGTGATAATAGTGATACTGCAAAGTGTAGTAACAAAGAATTTTCTACCTCTATAGATGTCCAGAGGAAAGTAATCTCTCTTGTGATGTAGAATAGTTAAAGATTCAGAAATATGATAGTGTAACTGACTTTACAGTTAAAAGTGACAATAGTGGCATTGCCAAGGGTAGTAGTAAAGAATTTTCGAGCTCCGGAAGTGCAGAGGAAAGAAATCTTTCTCCTGATGTGGAAGAGTTAAGAGATTGAGAAATATGATAGTGTAACTAACTTTACTGAAAAAATTTTTGGCGATCCAGCGCTATGGACACATCAGAACATTGCAGCTATAGAAATTATTGTAAAAAAAGTCCCCAGAAAGGGTTTGAGCAGGTTGATTTTCCAAAAGATCATAATAATAGATCTTTTTCATCGTACATTTTAAGCGTGTAATGAGCAATGGAGAAGTGATCGATAGACAGTGGTTAGTATATTCTCCTTTCAAGGATTCAGTATTTTGTTTTTGTTGTAAGTTGCTCAGCAAAATAAGGACTTCGTTGACATTGGAAGGGAACCGCGACTGGAAACATTTATCATCAGTGCTACATCGGCATGAAAGGAATAAGGAGCACTATAATTGTTTCCCAAATTGGATTGATTTAGCATATAGACTTCAATCCAATACAACAATCGATAAAGACATGCAACATCTAGTAAAAGCAGAACAAATGCATTGGGAGGATGTGTTGAAGTGTATAATAGCTGTAGTTAAATTGCTTGCTATGCAAAATATGGCTTTCAGAGGCACAGCAGAGGTTCTGTATACAAAAAACAATGGAAAATTCTTGAAGTTAATAGAGTTTCTGGCAAATTCGATAGCGTAATGAGTAGTCATTTGCAGAGAATAACAAGCAAAGCGACGCATGTACATTATTTAGGGAAAGCATTCAAAATGAGATTATAAGCATACTTGGTAATAAAATAAAAGAGGTTGTTCTTGAAGACGTAATAAAAGCAAAATATTTTTCAATTATTGTAAATTGTACTTCAGATATATCGAACACTGAGCAAATGACTAATTATATGGTATGCAGAGGTGCATGAAAGAAGCAGAGAGATGAATGAATCAGTAAAAATAGAGGAAAGATTCCCTCAGTTCCTACCAATAAGGGATCCTACTGGTGTTGGTATAGTTAAAGAAATTTTACAGATTTTAAAGCAGTTGAATTTACAGGTAGACAATATTCGTGGCTAGGGGTATGACAATGAGGCTAACACGAGGGGAAAGAACAGTGGGGTCCAAAAAATATTAAGGGATATTAATCCTAGGGCATTTTTTGTTCTTTGTTTTACACATTCCTTAAATTTAGTCCTTAATGATGCTGCAAATTGCAATATCAGGACTGCCTCTTTTTTCGACATTATTCAACATCTTTATAATTTCTTTTCTGCATCTACACATTGATGGAATATTCTCCAACAGAATGTTAAAAATTTAACCTTTAAGTCTTTAAGTCAAACACATTGGGAAAGTCTCGTGGATGCAGTGAAAGCAGTTAGGTATCAAATTGCCGACATATACAAAACACTGATTTCAATGCTGAAGATGATCATTATCCAGTCAAAATTGAGTTAAAACGAGAATCGAAGCCAAAGTATTGGTTAAAGATGTATATTGCTTTAAATTTATATTTAGTGCTGTTCTATGGTATGAAATTATATTTGAAATTAATATTTCTAGCATGTGTCTACAAGGAGTATCAATAAATTTATATTTAGTGCTGTTCTATGGTATGAAATTATATTTGAGTGGAGGACAACCAGGAAGAAAAGGAGAAATAGCATGCACAACGAGTGTGATCCAAGCCGTTGTTGTTAGGGTATGGAGGCATTTGAAAGGCACAGCATTATGGGGTAACTAATATTTCGCTTCGATAAAAATGGGCAGCTTTAATTCTCGAGAGAGGAAGAGAGAACGTACAGCAGAGGTTTACCAAAAGTTTGTGTCCAAAGACGCATTCAAATTAAAAGGAAAAGGCGGCGGACGACAACAGGTTCATATATATATGCGACCTCGACATGACTTTTTCTAACAAAAATATTTAAATATCGATAGCCAAGCCACTTACTTTAACCTCGAAGAAAAAAATAATTCGCGAAACTTAAAGTAATAACAAGTTAGACGTAAGTACATAAATGTGATCGAAAAATCGCGCTTCAATTAGATCAATACAACATTCTGTGATTCTCTTGGCTTAATTTACGTCTTCACTGTCATGAAAGTGACGCGGCAAGGAACTGTGCGTCCCAGAAAAAAAGTCGAATACTTATAATCGAGTTGTGCAAGAAATTTCATTATATAGAGAAATCCCGTCGATATTTAAAAGTGCTGAGTTTAATACAATTCTTAGATGATTTAAAAAGACACGTGAATATTGTGTAAGAGAAACGATTCAACATAAAGTATAGTAGTATAAAGTAATTTATTTCTGTTATAAACAAAGCATTCTCATGCACGTCTCTCTTTTTGCTCAGAAATCTGGAATCCCATACCTCAAGTCCGATAAAAACCACGTTGTGTGAATTGTTGGCATCGAAACAAACGGTGATGTAGCGAATCCGTGTTATATAAGAACCCGTGCTGCAGGAGGGTCAGTTTTTATAACGTTAATATTCTGACTCCACCCCGAAAATTTCCATTTTCAAACGATTGCAACAATTCAAGCACGTAAATGAGATTCAGTTTGTTTTCGCGGTGAACGCCGCGGCGCGCCGTCCCTTGCCAGCAACCATTTCTGCAAATTATGGAATGCGGATTTATAAATTCTATAAATGTAGTTCTGTGATTCCTTCTACGCGCCCCACGTGTTGCTACATATGTACGATTATTACAGTGAAACACTCTTCATACGCTTTCTGATAGAGAGTAATCCTCCGACCTCTGAATCACTGTGTGGAGTCTAATGTAAGATGAAAAGGGCAGTTTCTCTCAACTAATTTTTTTAACGAAAATACAAAGGAAAAACATTAAATCGCTACAGTAATGAAACTGTTGCGTATCTTAAAATAAAAATACGTTACCCAAGTCTTACACTTGGTAAGACGAGTAATGATGTTCCGGGACAATTTAAATGAGAATTTTGGATCTTTTAAATGTAATTATACGATGAATAATAAGATGTTTACGCAAATACATAAACTGAGATTCGCTTCGCGTAGCTGTGAACACATGAGAGCGTAAATATCTTGTTATTCGTCCTAATGTCAAGATTTTCCCTCTTCGACCAAACATCTGCAAACGGTGTTTCAAAGGGCAGAAGAAAACTGAAAAACCCTTCTCTGTATGGATGTATAACCACGGCGGAATTGACCGACGGGCACAACCCAAAAAATGTTATTATATTTTGGAGCTCCACATAGCATATCTATCTTATCTTAATCAAATGTAACAGATTTTCGACATAACAATTTCTATAGGGAATGATTTCTGTACAACAGAGATACGTATATGACAGTAGGCGGAGCGTAAGAAACGTCAAAGGAATTTACCGCCGAAAGAAGTATTCAACTCTTTAAAGGGACCAAGCCGATAAATCTGTTTCACTCCAACTCAATATGTTTCTGCCGCTCGTTACTGGCTTAAGAAACGGCAGATATCGCAAAGGAATGCTAAATTAATTGTGACGTCAACCGTTGCGCCGCTAATAAATCTCCTTTCCTCGGCAACCGATGGAGTTTAAAATGATACCTAGCATAATTTTTCGCAAATATTACAAATATTACTTGTTAAATGATATTCTCAGCAGTAAGTACATGGAGAATAAACCTCCACCAAGGATTGCGAAACATCCACAATTTTGCACAAACTCAATATCTATTTAATTAATTATATAGATAAAAATCTTATGTGGCCAACACATGACTTTCTCCATATTTGGGGTATAGATATTGAAATTATTATGAATAATATTACTACGCAAAATTATTATTTCGTATCATAAAAGAAGACACGTCCTTGTTGCGGTAAATTACGTATATTTTGAATGTTTACAGAATTCACCGCTACATGGTGTTGGCGCTGTATACTGGTATTAAGAAAAAGCGAAATATATCCGAAATGGATGGTTCTACGAAAATTAGTTTCAAACAAAACTTGGAAGAAATATTATTCTCTACAACTTTGGTCCTTATGAAGATTACCAATAACGATGTTTTTAAGGAGATACCTATTTAATGGAAACCGAAAAACCGGGTATTTATAAATAACTCCTAAACAATAACTCCTATAGAAAATTGTTTCAAATAAAAACTGTAGGAAATTACATTCTCTATAGCTTTTGTTTAGAATTGTATATACAATAATGATGTTTTAACAAAGAAATATCGCAAAAACCGAATCGGGTTTCGAATAAACCTCGACTTCCGGTTATCCGTTATTGTCCGAAAACTAATCAGTTCTTTGTGCTCATGCTAAAGTGTTATATAGGAAGTTTGGTAACGATATGGCACGTATTTTTTGAGTTAGAGCGCCCACAATAACATACACACACACACACAGACATCATTCCGAAAATAGTCTAAACGTGTTCTAGGGACCTCAAAACATGTATTTCCGTTGAAATCTCGAAGTCGATTTTTTTCATGAATACAATACTTAAATCAAGTTATTCGCGGATGATACAGTAGTTTACAGAGAGATTAACAGTCCTAATGATCAATTATTACTTTCTGACGACTTAAATGCAATTCTCGAGTGGTGTAAAGAGTGGCAGTTAGAATTGAACTTAGGAAAGTGTTCCTTTATGAGATTCTGGGGAAACAAAAATATTGACACGACGAATTACACTGTTGAAGGCGTCCAGCTAAAACTAGCCGATTCCGTCAAATACTTAGGCGTTACTTTAACAAGCAACCTCTCGTGGGATATGCACATACGAAATATATGCGGGAAGGCTAAACAGAATAATGGAGATGGTGGAATCGGGAAGGTCTTCTTGTTTTCCCACGGATCGTAGATATGTGGCTATTTTGGAGGAGTGGCAGTCGGTGGGGTTGGAGGGGAGAAATATATCAGAGAACATAGAAAGATTTGTTGAAAGTGTGCCGGTAAGATTACAGAAGTGTGTGGAAAATGTTAAAGCCCAGGTTGAATTTTAACTTGGTAATAAATTGTTTTAATTTTGCAATAAAGTAAATGGTGATACGCATGCTTCAGTCCAGTTAAAGTAATTTTTAATACCTCCTTTTGTTTAGAAGCATTTACGATTAAAATATATGAAGTTTTCTCAGGTGGTCTGCAGGTAAAATATTCATAGGGTGGACCATAAGTCCCAATCAATTATAATTAAGTGAAAAAACAAAAAAGTCAAAATAAATATTTATGAGATGGTCGTATTTAGAATAATCAATAAACAATTCAAAACTTATTTCAAAAATTTTCTCTGAATTTTTCTTGTAGATTTGCTTCTTTACAACTGATTAGAGTTAATGGGCCATGCTGTAATCTGCGTAAAAAATAAAATCACATATGACTTTTTTGTATAAGATTACTTCTTTATCTTTCACTATTTTGAATTCAGTTGTTTTCATAGCATTTAAATTTAAATTATTTAATCACTCAAAATCTTGTTCATTTCTAGGATACCAAGTAAGCTCAGGATATTTTTTGAATAAAAATGAGCTTCTTTATGTGGCTAGTGCTCCTAGAGCTGCAAACCTCAAAGGGAAGGTATGAACTTATTGAAATTTCTCTGTGATTAAACTTAGACTGTTGATAGCTATGCTACGTGAAATTTCCTCTTTGCCTTTAAGTACTATTAGCTTTTTAAAATATATTTTATGCAACATTACTACAAAATCACATTGTGATCTCTAGAGCAGGGTTGGCAAACCCTTTTGAGTCTGCATTCCCAGAAAGTAAAAAAAAGAAAATACCATAAAATTTTCTTAGCTACTAAGTTTATTTTTCTACTTATTTAATTTTTATTAATTTGCTCTTGGAACCTATGATGTAGGCTATAATTACTCTCCTTTCATCAAACTGGTTAATATCATAAAAAAATGAAATAACATAAGACATTAAAATCACTTGATATTTTTAAAACATCTGGTGTATAGAAATGAAATAACATCACATTTCTATTTTTTTTTAATTTTGAAATCAAATATGGAAAATAATATATCTGATAACTCAAACATTAATCAATAATTTCTCAAGTTGATTTCTCTGCAGCAGTACAGATTTAGATACGTGCTTTGTATCTTTCAATGCTATGAAGCAGCATCTAACCAATTACTCAGCCAGTTTCTTGAATCTGGTTTCATAAAATCTGTAGTCAATGACAATGCTTCACACAAATACAGGCAACTCCTGAGATTCGACCATTCGAGATTCGACCGGTTGAAACTTGCTTATTCGACCCAGCCGATTGGTCGGTCAAATTAGGAATTAGTTTACGCAAAGTAATTTTTGGCCGGCCCAACCAAGAGAGGTTTAGTTTCAATCTAGACATTGTTATTTCTGCTCTAATTGTTTGAATTTGTGCTGATTCCACATTCGACTGTTCGAGATTCGACCACGTTTTCAGGAACACATCCCTGTTGAATCACGGGAGTCGTCTGTACTTCAAAAATTGTTAAAGTTGGCATTACTGCTTTCCATTCCACTCTTTTAAGACTTCATTAACAACACTAAGACTTATTTATGCCATCAACAAATCACATTCTTTTGCTTCTATCTATAATTTCTTTTTCCAGTTTAATATATAACTTGCAAACAATACAGTCAAATCACTATAAAAAAGAAACTTTCACAGTCTAAATAATTCTCATCTTGCCTGTACTCAATCCAAAAAAAACTTTTACTGATTAAATTCTCTCCATATTTAAGTTGGTTTATAAATTAACTAGAAAGAAATTGCACCGTTAACTAACATCAATAACATTTTTAAATTGATTTTTTTAAGTGTAAAATACAGGATAAATGTCCCAACAAAAATTACCAGTACATTATGAAAATACAATAAAAAAATTGGGTATCTGGTACCACACTCATACTAGTGCCGTTTTTAAACCATGTGATGTGATAAAGTTGATGACTGTCACTGCTATAATCATAGCATACCCAAATATCTTTAAACTGGAGTTTGCACACAAAGCATTCTGGTGTACCATAATAAAACACTTTTTTAACAAACCTAGAAAATTGAGATTACTACAAAGCATATTTGGTGCACCATCTGTAGTTGAAGGAAATATCTGTTAACTATCAACACAAGCCTTAGAAAGTTTCTCTAACATTCTATTACATAGATCTGAAGAAAGCAATGAGCAGAAACTTCTTCAATAAGTTTCCCCCATCTCTGAAATCTATGTCTAATACTGCCTGTTTTAAGAAGAATGTCAAGGATCTGTTGCTAAGAAATATTATTATTATATGTAAAAGTGTATAAAAATTTTTAGAACTTCTTTAGCCACAAAAAAGTGAAAGTTCTCAGCGCAAATGATCTTTATGTTAATTAGATACTGTAAAAACAAAATAAATAAACATGATGCATAACTTTAGCATTTGTCTCATATTTTGCATGAAAATCATTAATAGAAGTTTTCCAGACCAGCACCAATCTTTTCTTTACGTTCAAATATTAAAGAATTGCACATGGTGGTATTAAATAGGGTACCATTTATATGTACTTTAAGAAATAATAATTCATTCTATCCAGCTCTATCAGTAAAAATGATTAAAGTAATATTTTGTTTTTTTATTATATATAGGTATCCATTTTCAAACTGGGAGTGAAAGGTTCCTTAGCAGATTCTGGAATTATTATAGAGCAAAAATTCCATGGTATCCAATTCGGGGAATAGGTACTATGGAGCTAGTCTTGCTGTTGGAGACTTAAATAATGATGGCTTTGACGACCTTATCATTGGAGCACCACTCTACACGAAAAAAACAGGCGGTTATGATGAAGGAAGAATCTCAGTGATCTTTGGCAACAGAACTGTTAGTGAAAACATCAATTTATGCATAATACCATATTTATAATGCAATAGGTAAAATATTCTTTCAAGGAAATATAAATATTATTTATATTTTCTTCCAATTTCTAATAAAGCCCAATACTGTTTATCAGACTGTCAAACTATTGCAAATGAGCCACATTTGGTCCATAAGCTATAACAAAAAAGCCATAATTGAAATTTTATTCAGAAAATTTCATATCTTTGCCAAAATCAATATAATGAAATTTGTATGGTTTAATTTTAATGTGAATAGTTATTTAAATTTCATTTTCACAATTAAGATACCACAGGATCTCTTTCAGTAATCTCCATAGTAATACCCCTTTATTGTTTGCTGAGGCACATGTAACTTCTAATAGTCACAATTGCAAATGGAGTCCACTGTAAAATAATTTTTACCAGAGGTTGTAAATTGTGGCTTGCAAACCCCAGGCAGCTCTTTTAGACTTCCATAAAAATAAACTCATTCCATTTTAGGGATGTGGTAACACTCTGTTCACTACCTAACAGACTGACAACAAGTGAATTCAACCTATCAAACACACTAATTTACAATTTTGTTTAAAAAGGATGTGAGAGTATATTATATCTCGAACTTCTTAAGCCTATCATATATAACTCCAAGTTTTAGTAGGTTTAGCCACTTCTGACTCATACACATCCAGAAAAGATGTATCAGAAATCATTGGTAATTGGACGAAAAATTTTGTTAAATTATCACTGGAAAATAAATTAGATGGTAAATAAATTTTTAGTTCATAAATGTTTTAATCTTACAGGTGCAATAAAATAAGTTTGCAAGTCTTATAGCCAGAAATCAACTAGTTGCTTTAAAATGCTACTTTAAAAAGTTTAGTGTCATGGATATTGCAAAGAGTAATTTGAATTACAAATCCCTTGATTTAATAAATCATTAGTAAGAAATCAGCATACCACAATATACATTTTATTAACTTTGAAAGACATTTAAATTTCCACATATGATTTTATCATTTTACTTCATTTACAAACATCCTATTTTCAGAAACTAGGCAAACTGGAAGAGGATACAGAAATTACTGGAAAGGTAGCAGGAGGGCGCTTTGGAACTGCTATTTCTTATCTAGGAAAATTAGACTCTGATGCATTTGCTGGTAAATATCAAATTTTTCAAAGATTAAGACCAGAATTTCAACAAAAATCTGCTGTAGAAATGCTTTATTTCTTACATGTTAAGACCAAAATTATAACTGAAAACGTACATTTACTCATGTACTTTAAGAGATAGGAGTTGGTGCACCATATGAAGACAATGGCAGAGGAGTGGTTTATATTCTGTCAAGAAGTATGAGTGGCAGATGGGATAAAATTGTCCAACGCCTAGTGGCCAGGGATATTTACCCTAATTTACAAGGATTTGGCTCTTCCATAGTTATTCATCCAGCTGATATAGATGCAAATGGTTGTCAAGGTAATCTTTTTTACAATATATTTTAGTATCTACTGCTACATACACAGGTCTTGCATGTTGTATAAAGACATAAATACTGAAATATTGAGACAAATGTGACTTTGATATGAATGTATTCCACGATTAGATAGTTAATATAATTGTGCCAGTATTGATTAACATAAAATATCCTAATCGAGAATACTGATAAATAAATGGTTGCTTGCTGTAAATAATCAGTGAAATTGGTTTTTGAACTAAGTAGAAATAGATTACAGTCATGCCTCATTAAGTGCAAATGATGTGTTCCAAAAATCTTTGTGCTAAGTGAACAGTTTATAATGTAGAACTTATAGGTCAGTCCATGAGAATGGACTGTTTGCTATATTTTAAAATTGAATTTAGAAAAAAATTTTTATAGTAATACCCCAATTTACGTCGAGGATGCATTCCTGAAAATCACGACATAAATCAAATCAACGTAAATTGAAACCGTTTTTCCCATAAGAATCAATGTTATACGGGGTGATGTGTGCAAGACGTCGGAATTTTTACCTTGACTATTACTTACTTTATTTACTCGTGTACCCTGCACACCATTTTTCCCAAAACGCCTGTGAATAAAAGGGGGTGCGCATCTTACAAGAGGATTTCTGAACAGGTTATATAAATTGTGAGTAAATTCTATGCAATATGCTTGCATCTACGTTGATATTGGCAAAAGACGTCGAAGTCTACGAAGTACATGCGTATTTAAGAGACCAAGCAAATGTTTAGGATTCGCACGCGCTGCAGACATAAACTGGCAAAAGTAGACAGAAAGAAATGGAAAAATCTGATGATTTTCCGACTATTCCCATTTTCCGAAAAATCTGAGATAACAGCATAACTTCAAAGCAAACCGTAAATTGGTACACAGGTACTAAATGTTCGACAATGTAACTTCGAATCAATGTAAATAGGGACAATATAAATCACGGTATTACTGTAAATACACATGAATATTATTGAAAAAATGTTAATTGATTAACATTTACTTAATATTAATTATTATTACAAATAAAAATAACAGAGAGCTAACTTTTATGTTCCTAAGTATTATAATAATTATGGAAGCAGAAGTTTAGATGTCATTGTTCCTAAGACTTTTAATTTATTACCTATAGATCTGCATAATTTAGAGAAACTATCTGTAATAAAAAAAAGAGTAAAGACATATTTACTGAACAAATGAATATGAATGTACTTGATTATTATATTTTGTATGATTTTCCTTTTGATTGATTTCATATGGTTAAATTATAGTAGTATGATACTATAAATAGCCACAAAACTATTAAGAAATAAGCACCTCCTGATGAGCCAAGTCGGCTCAGGAGGACTATAATGTTATAACAAACTAATTATCCTAGTTTGAGATTTGGTAAACCTATTGTCAAATTGTGTAATTTTTCTTTTGTTAAATTTTGTAATAACTGTTAGTAATTTTGTAATAATTTCAACACATACAATGTGAAAGTGCTTGCTGATTCACCAGGTAAACGAATGCTATGAATATTTGAGTGGCGTTTAAAATTTTGAAATCCATCTGCACTTGTACAAATTTTAGAAGTTGCAAAGTTAAATTCAGGAGTGAGTTGCAGTGGGCTCACACAAGCACATTGTTAAATTTTAATCCACTCATCAAGTTTATGCTAGAAATTTATCAGATGTGCATATTGTACGTGCAATGGTATGTTCAACTTCTAATATGATAGGGAACATATTTCACCTAAAGTATCTGCCAGAGGCAGGGGTGTAACTACTATGCTGCCAGGTCCACCACCGTGGGGGACTGTGACGCCGGCCAGAGCATTTTTTTCAAGTCATTCTTGAAATTCTTATTTTTTCACCCAATGTATACAGAGCAAACAAGTATTCATGATCCTTGGCTTCATCATTCTCTCAAGTTATTATCTGTTGTCGGGCTTGTGACACCGGCCAGAGCATTTTTTTCAAGTCATTATTGAAATTCTTATTTTTCACCCAATGTAAACAGAGCAAATGAGTATTCATGATCCTTGGCTTCATCATTCTGTCAAGTTACTATCTGTTGTCGGGCTCCAAAATTGCAACCATGATTATTTTTATTATGTAACAAAACAACTAAATCAAAAAATGAAAGGAAAAATAGCCAGTTCAATAAAAATAACAGTATTCATTGTCAGTGCAAAGAAAATGATTTTATCCTATTTCAACTTGTTTTATTTTCACTAAACACAAAATTTGGTGAGTAAAGGTAACAAACATTATTATTAATTCGTATTCTCCATATTGGTGGGTCAGAACTAAAAACAGACTCCATCAATATGTGTAATGTGTGTGACACACACTGCCGGCCAAACAAGGGGGGGAGATGGCCGATTTATCGTCAGACATGTACAGTAAGAAGTTTTCTAAAAAGTGTATTCAGATTTTTTTAGAATTGCTTAAAAATGGCAGATCTTACGATAAAAATGTATTTAACAAATAAGGCATTTAAAAATATTTTTGTAAAGAACATCTAAAAAGGGCGGCCAATGAGAGACCTGCGTACGGATGGCCAATGAGAGACTTGCACAAGGGTGGCCAATGAAAGACTTGCACACAGGTGGCCGTAAGGCCCCTGACTCCATCGCTTCCATTCCCAATTTGTCAATTTTGTGAATAACATCACGCTGGGAGTCTTGGTTAAAGTCAGACTTTAGGAAAATTGTTTATTATACAGCTCGGAAAAGGATATATTGTAAATTCATTCATTCATGTCATTTTTTTGTACAATGTAAATAAAACGCATATTAAAAAGTGCATTTTTTTCGTTTTTATCAAAATTTTCTAAGCAAATGTAGATGTAGACTTAAAGGGGGTCTGTTCTAAATATTCACTCACACAAGGGCCATAACAGATGTACTGAAAAATTATTTTCCATCAGGAAACAAGAGCCGCAGGAGTGAACATCGAATTCTAATCCATCTCTTTTTGTTAAATATAGCAAGTCCATAGTTAAGAGATAGGCAGCGTGTCCTATGTTAACAGATTGGTAGCTCACCCCTGGTTAAATTACATGTGATATCTCTCCAGTGTTCACCCTTTTCAAAACACTAAATCACTTGAAGCCTTTCCTCGTGATTTATGCTTTGCCTTACTAATTCAGGATTATGGTCTGTACTTTTATTGCCTTCACTCTATTTGTTCTTTTCTGTCATGATTTATTTAAATTATTTTTCCCCTATTTACTGTTAAATATTTTTTTTTGCACTATAAGTGAAGACAAATGAAGCAAAATAACTATGACAAATGACAATTGAACTTATGATGTTAATACTGAAGACCTCGGATGGGGATTTTCCAGCACATAAGCGAACAAAAACAATATACTTTGAGGCCAGCTTTCCTTTCGATTCTAACTTCTTGTCAATGTCTTGCAGCAAAGACATTTTTTCATCAAGAGTAAGAGTCTTATATGCACCACGAACCGGAGCCATTGGAGGGTATCTTTAAAAAAAATATTTTATAGCAATAAATTTAAATATAGTCTCTCTTGCAGTTATTAAACTAAGAATATTATTTAAACAAGTAACTAACAATGATGAAGAATACAATCTAATACGAAACAAACAACGAACCAAAGGAATATTGGAACGCGTTTTCCACACAAAACTCGCAAAACAGTAGATAAATTGAGGGGATGGACAGAATCTTGTGACAATACCCAATGCCCAGTCGGTATGATCACGATCGCACAATGTTTGTAAACCAGCCGACATAGTGCCAGAAATATTTTAGTAAATTTCATTTAGTTTCTTTTTGGTAAGTTTTATTTCGAATTATGTCGACAAAATTGCGTTGGTATTCCGAGAATGGGGCAAAATTTTTTTTCGAATTACGAATTATAGAGATTTTCGAATTACTGAAATACATTTGTATGAAATTGGCTTCTTCGGTCTTTCAAGTGTTAAAAAATTTCGAATTACGTCGAATTTCGAAATATAGAGGTTCGAATTAACCAGGTTTTACTGTATTACCAATATGAAGTATTTCAAATCTGTATTATTTAAATATCTAGTACAAGGCTGCTTCTATAGTGTGGGAGAATACTTGGAATCCAGTTGATAGATCTTGCTCTATTTGTTTTTTTTCTGCTCTGCTTTATTATTTATTCACATTATTTTTTACTAGCGATATATATTATGCCTATGATGTTTTTTTATATTATTTGTATGATGAATCCAATATCATATGTCTGTATGATCTCATGGAGATTAAAAATGAATGAAAAAAAATGAATGAATTGTAGCCAACTGATATAAAACTGCTAGACGACACGCTTGGATCTGTTGAAAACAGTTTGCAACATAAACAGAACACAGAATCTGTAGAAGTTGAGTACACTAACCATGATCTTGGCAATAATAATTCACTGTTTTCCATTTTTCGGTTCGTAATACATGTCACTATACTTGCATCCACTAGAGTCCCTTGGGTATAAAATACCTTTCCTTTGAAAAGGCCCTGATTCTGCAAGAATAATTCTTATTTTATCAGTGAGTTTTGGCCATTTCAAAGGATCTGCTAGCTCAAGTGCTAATAAAAACTAATAATAAAACTATTCACTGCCAGGTGCAGGCAATTTTTGTAGAAATATTTTAAAAACAGAAATTAAAATTTTATACACACTATGATCCTGAATTTAATAACACAAATTAATTTTTACAGTCTTACAATGTACACAGTACAATGTTAAACAATCAAAATTATAGTACCACAATGAAACACTACATTCGTCGAAAATCAAATTGTAATTAGTAGCATTGTACGCTTTTGTTTTGAAAAACCCTTAGACACATAGCATATTCTTTAGGTTGAAATTAAAGAAAAAACCGGTTGAAGGAAGGGTGGAATTAAAAAAAATTTTTTTCAATAATTTCAATTTGTATATTTGGACATGATTGGTGTGAGCCCCAGAAAATTTACCCCTGCTCTAGTCTGATCTGAGAAAAATCAGAAAAAACATTATATAAAGAATTATATAAATAATTTAATTATTAAATTAAACACCATATTAGGTAAAAGTGAGGAAAAAGTCAAAGAGACATGTTACTTCTCATTAGTAAGATTGCAATTAGAGCATGCGTCGATGGGATCCGTATGAGAAAGGATCAATCTCAGAGTTAGAAAGTGCAGCGAAAAGTCGCTAGATTCGTCAAAAGCTGTTTCGATAGAAACAAAAGTGTTACGGGCTTGTTACAGGACTTAGGATGGGAATCACTGACTGAGCGCCGATCACGCTCTAGATTAAAATTACTTGAAAGATTTAGAACGTATATATTCTCCAGCAACGTCAAAAAAATAATAAGAGCGCCAACTTACATATATTGGTATAATGGACCATCCTCGTAAAATAAGAGAGATAGCCTGTAGGACTGAGAGGTACAAAGGCTCGTTTTTCCCTAGAACGATAGCTGAGCAGAACAGAAGTTACGATAAGAAATCAGCCGACGTAGGGTGATATTATTCATTATTATGCACTTTCCCTTGGTTCTATTGCACCTTCTGCCACACACCATTGCGATGGCTTGCAGGGTGAACTGTAGATATAGATAATATTTGGTTTTCCTTGCCATATTATTCACTTAAATGTTATAAACAAAAATTCGGGATATCATTTTTGCCTTACTTTGTATTTTTTATGTTAGAGCTACATTTTGCAAAATGTAACGATGATAATCAAATTAGAAAATTTACCAAACTTACCTGAAACAATTGAAGGGGCCTGGAGGACCTGAATAAAATTATCAAAAAGTTTAATAGGTGCCCGGAGCACTCCACAAATATTCTTTTCTTTAAATATTCTTGTAATTAGATTTTTCAACTAACAAATTTTTACAGCCCACTTTGACAAAAATATTTAGATAGTCTATCTATGGCTGTAATTCGGGGCAGACTGGCCATAAGGTATATGGGGCGAAGCTGGTGGGCTGGTGCACCTTGTGTGCCAATCGGCTGCAGATGTGGAACCTGACTTATGACATGGCGGCGAACAGCCGGCCCAGCTTATCCAACAGAAGTGGAACTGCATTAAGTGAAATATTTACCCTTTTGAAAATTGCTTATAAATGACCGTATTAATTCAGTAATATGTGTATCAGACACTGCTGTGTATGCTGTAGATCCATAACTTGTTTACGAGTTCGTGTTTTCGAGTTTGTTGTTTATGAGATATCTGATTATCTTTTCAATGTTTTGCACCGTGCATATGATTTCTGACAGCCAATCCTACTCTATGCATGTGATAAAACAGTCTGTCTCACATTTCATAAAGATTATTCTACAGGACTGCCAGTTGTATAATGGCTTAGCGACTATAGCTATTTACCCGTGTTCTATTTTTTACATTTATATTCCAGATTTATCTCCTCATATTTAAAATATGGCTTCCTATAAGCACTTGAGTAGAAATGAAAAAAGAAAAAGAAAGGAAGAAAGAGAATGTTTAGAAAAAAAATGAAAACATCTTTGACATCCTTTTTAATAACAAAAAAGGTGAGTTCTGAAGAGCCTAAAGATGAGGAATTTTTTTGGAATATTCAACCACAATCCGAAGAAGAAATGTCTCAATCTCCATCATTGACCCAAGGCAGTTCTAATGTAAATATTCGATCTCATTGTGCACATGAAGGTAGTGATGAGATCTCCCTATTGTAGCCACTGACCCAATCTAATGAAAATATTTCACCTCAATATGACAATGTTTTATGTCACTCACTGACCCAGGAAAGCTCAAATGCAAAACTTCAACCTCAATCCGACGATGTTATTATGACTATATGTAGCACTGAAAATGTTTTCGTAGAGTTAGCAACACAACAACCTAATGATATTAAATCTTTGTCAAATGATATTGCAGTATGGCCTGCAACAATAACTTCATCAATCCAAGATTATTATATTAAAATTAGATCAGAGCAAGTTTACTGAACCCTGGAGTCCTGGAAAATTGAATTCAAGGAAGGGTCAGGGACAATAAATAGGTCTCTAAATGCAAGCGAGTTCACAAGAATTAATAAAAATGGAGAGAAATTTCAACGAGATTGGTTAGTGTTGGCACAAACTAACAAGAAGCATATTACTATATCTGTAAATTATTTTCTAAGCAAAAAACAAAATTGGCTCAAGGGACTAGTGATTAGAAAAATATTTCCCAGAAGCTATAAGAACATGAGAACTCTTCCGACCATATGTCGTCTATATGTACTTTTACTTCTAGAATGAAAACTTGGTTGTATTGATACAATTCTTATAAAAGCACTCAAAAGTGAATGTCATTACTGGAGAGAAGTTTTGAAACATCATATATATATGTGTGTGTGTGTGCGTGCATGCGTGTATAATATTTGGCTTTTCATGTACTTTCTTTTCTTGGAAAAAATCAAACATTCTTTGAAGAGCACAGTGGAAATTATATCAGCACTTTGGAGTATTTGGCAGAATTTGACCCATTTCTGCGAACACAAATAAATATGCCAGCTTAGGGAAAGGCAGTGTCCATTATTTGTCTTCTGATATTTGTGATGAATTTATTGCTCTAATTGGTGAAAAAATAAGAAATTACATAGTAAAAGAATTGCAAGAAGCAAAGTTTTTTCAATAATTGTTGATTGTACACAGGATATCAGTCATATTGAGCAGTTGACAGTATAAGTTAGGTATGTTCTGCACAGCAAAGCAAGTGAATGTTTCCTATGTTTTACACTTATAACCTCAGACACCGGGAAAAATTTGGAGCACTTAGTGTTGGAATATCTGCAAAAACTTAATACATATCTACATTAAGGATTGTAGAGGCCAAAGCTACAACAATGCTTCAAACATGTCTGGCCCATATAATGGGCTCCAAAGTCTTATTAAGCAACACAGTCCTTCAGCAGAATTTATTCCATGTGTAAGCCATTCCTCAAATTTAGTTGGCAATGCCGCTGCTGAGAGTTGTGTAGAAGATACAAGCTTTTTCAATGTGGTTCAAGAGATTTACGTTTTTTCTGCATCAACTCATCGTTGGAATGTTTTGTAAAGTTGTTTCGGAAATAAACATTTAACTATAAAACCACTATCTAGTACTAGATGGTCTGCACAGGCTGATGCAATTAAGGCATTAAAAGAAAATTACGGTAAGGTTAAAGAAGCTTTGAAAATGTTTGGAGAAGCCAGTATTTGGAGCAGAAGCTATATGATTATTTAAAAAAATAGATGAATATGAATTTGTATTTTTAATGTGTACATGGGATAAGGTTTTAAATAGAATGAATGCAGTCATCTACAGGCTCATTATCAACTACGTTATCATTATATAGGTAATAGTTTAATTGGTTTCATTCAAAATATCCATGATAAGTTTGATGATTTAGAGAACGAGGCCAAAAAAATTTATTTTATCCATGAAGTATAAAAGTGAAAAAAAGATATGAATTACTAGGAAGTTATTTTTTGTTGATGACTTGGTGAATAATGTGGAATTGAAGTTAAGAAGCCTTCAAAGTAAACATTTTTATTATTTGTGATAAAATAATTTTTGACATTGGAAGAAGAAAAAAGTTTATCAGACGATAAACAAAAATTTGAATTTATATTTAACTATAATAAGGAAACATATGCCAAATCTGTTAAATATATTATAGAATCTTCTAATAATGATGTAAATGTCAACGAATTGGAAGAAGAATTTGAGCAATTTGATATTTTATCAAAATCAGAATGCTTAAAGTCTGCTTCAGAGAAGCTTGAATTCATTCACGATAGAAACATCATTTCAACATCTCCGAATGTGGAAATAATTTTGAGATTGTTTTGCCCATGACTAACGCTTTAGGAGAGTGGACATTTTCAGTACTTACTTAAAATTATTAAAAATTATTTGCAAAGTACTCTCCTAGAGCAAAAGTTGAATGCTCCTGGAATACTTTATATAGAAAAAGAAAACTTATTTAAATTAAATTATGATGAACTTTACTGAGATAAAAATTCAAAAGAAAAATATATAAATGTTAGGTATTTTTCTTATGAAAAATTGTCTTTTAATGCTCGAGTCATTTTTATTAGTCGAATAAGCTTCCAAAACTATAAACTTTGTAATTATATATTGCTTATAAATAAATCCTATTATTATCATAAATATTCGATGAATAATTTTTAAAAGATGTATTTCATTTTGTTTGTGGGGGGTCCCGATTGGTCTTTGTGCCTAGGGCCCGAAAATGTCTAGATGTGGCCCTGATTATAAGTAAATGTTAAAGTGGGAACAAAAAAAAAGGATTGCATGCTACATTTCAGCTACTCTGTGATAGAATTGGTCTGTGGTGGAATAACTCTTTTATTAACATAGATGTATCTATAGTCAGGTCCAGATATAGTGCCACCGTTTGTCCATCACTGATGTTGGCTATACAGCAGAGGTAGCGGTAAATCGAGATATATGCTTGCCCTATATAATAAAACCTCTATCTTACGAACCTCCCTATAATGAAAACCTCTGTATAACGAGCTCTGATATTGACCCCGCCCCTAAGACATGTAAAATGCATACAAGAAACCCTATAGCAAACCTCCGTAACTATGAAACTCCTATAGAGCAAAAGTTGAACCTGGTCCCCGAAATTTAAACCACCTCCGTGCAACGAAATTTCGACGAAAACAAAATCGTAAACATTGGCTATTGCTGGATCGTCTCAGCGCAAAAACACCATCGCTGTAATGCCGATATTACTCCCAACTCCCTCTGAAAAGTTAGAAGCAGCTGAATGAGAGAAAGAATCATGCTCATTGATTACTCATTAAGCTGCTGCCAATGCAAAATGCAATCGGATTATTATTGTAATTAAAGTGCTCTGCCGTGTAAAGTTCTTCCCAGCTGTTGTTACTCAAGTGAATAACAATTGCCTTAACTGGTTGAATTAGAATGAGGCGTATGGACGTGTTATCATAAGAAAAAAGTGCTTTATCGATTCTGTATAGCGGTATCTCAACATTGACTTTCTGAGCTTTTGCACTCATTATTTGTTATGTTATGATATATGTATTGCTCTCTCTCAGTTAAGATACGGAAATGTTTCAAAACACATTGAACACCTAGCGTGGTATCTTGGTGAGCCGACGTTTGCTGCATCTATGTAACGGTTTTAGGTGCGTTTCACTTCCAGCAAGAGCACCTATTACCTTCCGTCTGTCCGTCCGTCTATCTGCATGTTCATTCTCGGCTTCTACCAATTGGATTTTCATGAAATTTGATATTATGGATTTACAGTCTAAGACAAGATGAAAGTCACATATATGAATCACGCAAACCAATCTGGGGTACCACTTCACTGGTGACAAAAAATTAACTTTCCGTCATATCTCTTAAAGTATTGGTCATCAATCTTACAATTACTATCTTCACTTATAAGGTAAACAAATATCTTCTTCTAGATTATTTAAAAAAAAAAGAGCTTTGAGGTTTTTGCTTCTGTCTTTACAAAATTTTGCAGAGTTTGAATCTTCTACGCCGATCTCAATATACTACAAAAATGCCATATTGCATGCATACAACATTACATGGAAAATATATTATCTCTGGTGGTTGTATATGTTATTTTTGTTCGTATGCGGAAGCGTATTTGTCTGTTCTTCCAAAGAAAGCTAAAAATTACCCTTCTATATAGCCATCATTCTCCATGACAGTTATCTAAATACAGTAGAACTCGGTTATAACAACATTCAAGGGAGTGGAAATTTATTTTTGTTATAATCGAGTGTTGTTATAACCAAGGTCCATGGGAACATAGAATTAGTTTCCAAATTCTAAATTTTATATTTTGATCTAATAAGCACCTTAAACATTATATTATATGTATTATGATCAGAGGGCGGATTTTGCCCTAAATGCCTTTTCTTTTCCCATGCTCAGAAGTTTAGGCTTATGCTATATAAGTCCATTTTAGGTCATTACGATGACAATATGCTAATTTTATAGTGCCTATAATTGCCTTTTTCGTTGGTTAGTGCCTATTTCATGGATAAGAGCCTATAAATGCATTTTTGACCGATATTTCTCTGCTTTCAGAGAAAACACGTTTTAAGAACGTATCGGTTTAACTGCTAATAGCGGACATGCTGTTATCTAAGAAATAAATATTGCATTAGAAGGCTTTTAGATTTTGTCTTTCGTAAATGTATGCCATGTCAACAGTATAATTTCGTACGCGGACAAGATTTATGGAGCTGTGGTAGAGGCATACCAAACAGGCCAAATACAATCGGAATTTATTTCGTCCTGTGATCACATATCGAATAGCGTAACGAATTTGCAGCAACAATGTTGTATCAAATGCAGTAATGTCGCCCCCTAGTGGAATCGATAGGAACAAAAAAATCTGGAGCAAGTCCCCGGTGCAGATGGTCATGCAGTTTTCGCAAAATTGCAGCAGGTATTCCAGCGAAACCCTGGGTGGAAAGCGATAACAGAGATTGCAGATGTTTTAGAAGGGGGCAGTACAGTCGCAAATGAAGGCAAAATATGTGCAAGTGAACTTGGCTCCCCGAAATTTTACCCAGTTACTTCCTGTGAAGTTGAAAGAAGTTTTTCCCAGTATAAGAACATTTTAACTGACAAAAGAACTACGTTCTGTATCGAAAACCTGGAAAAATATTTGGTAATTAATTGTAACATAAATCCCGACTGTGACTGATTAGCAAAATGGAAATAAAACAATACTTTCACTGCCTATTTTGGTGCCTATTGTAGCTTATTTTGCCTTCTTAAGAGCCTATTTTTTCCTATTTTAGTGCCTATTTGCCTGCCTTTTAAATGGTCTTTAGTGCCTATGGATCCGCCCTTTAATTATGATATAATACAAAGTACATTATATTATGATACTAGTGTAATGCCTGTTCAAATATCAACAGAAGAATTATAGCTAGATAGATATATTATTATTATTTTCATTTAAAGTAATTAAATCATACTTTTACATATGAAATATTTTGTCATATACAACATTTCTAGTGAATATTCTGTTGTTGATGGGCTGTCTTTAGTTAAACTTAAAATAGTTGCCTCTCTTTTCCTCCCTCTTCCTCTCCCTCCAACTCGCACCGTCTCTCTTCCTCCCCCCTCTCTCCCCCTCCCTCCCCCCTCTACCTCTTTCCCCCTCTCTTGTATTAAAAGCATTCAAAACACGTTTATACCCATAAGGATTGAATTAACAATATGATATAGAGGTCTAACAATGGAATTGGTAGGCAAGGCAACATCCCGTTAAAATGGCAAGATTTTCTCAAACTGTGTGATTTAAACGTTTACATCAGGGCCTATTTTAACGTGCAGTTCTAACAAGTTTGTGCAGCTCTGAAAGTCCAATGTGCAATTGTAAAATTAATTTTTTATAGTTTTTAATTTAACATTATTACTTACTAGCATAAGTGTCCGTTGAATTTCAACGGGTTTAATGAATCTAAATTTTCGTCAATGCAACATGTAAAAATCGCAAGAATTAAATTGTGCACTGTTTTAACCACCGAATATTTCTATATTATAAGTCTGTTTTAATTAATTAACTAAAAACTCACAGAAATTCCTTGTGAATAAAATAGTACCTTTCTTTCTACTAAAATACCCATTGTTATTAGTTTTAAATTGATTATAACATCAGGATTTCAATTTCATTAAATAAGCAGAATTCCAGTTCAAAAAATTGGTTCAATCTTCAATTGCCTCTGATAATACTTTAAATAGATTTTGGAATATAATGTACCTCAATATTGTTTATCGTCTGCTCAGCACTCTTGCCTTCTCATTTTCCGAAACAACCACTTTCACCAGTTTTAAATGGATTTCAAACTTAGAAGAGAACTTGATTCATTTCAGTTAAAATAACCACATAACAAACTTCTTATTCCAAAGAAAATCCTTTTATAATATGCAATGTTAAACTAGAATTCATTCATTCTGAAAAGTGAATAAAAGTACCATCTAGGTACATATATTTCTTTTAACTAAAATAGCCACTCTTAACAGATTTTAATGGATGAATGCATTAGCATTTCAATTTCATGAAATAAGCAGAATTCCGGTAACAAAAAAAGTTGTTCAATCTTCAATTGCCTCTGATAATACTTTAAATAGATTTTGGAATAAAATGTACCTTAATATTGTTTAGCGTCCGTTCACCACTCTGGACTTCTCAGTTTCCGAAACAACAACTTTCAATAGTTTTAAATTGATTTTTGCTTTGAAATATACTTGAGTCAATTCAGTACAACTTCCACTTTACATACTGTAAATTCCAAAGTAACTCCTTTTATAATAGGCAATGCTAGCCTAAAATTAATTCATTCTGTAAAGTGAATAAATAAAGTTCTTTCTTTAAACTATAATAGCCACTGTTATTAGATTTAAATGGATTATAAGCCTTAGAACTTACTTTGTATTAAATAAGCACCAAAATTCCTTTTATAAAAACAAATCAATTCATTAAAATATCCACTGTTGTTTCTTAAAAAATTGCCTGTTAGCAGTTTTAAATGTCCTTTTAATTTTAATTGAATTTTAATTTATATTCGTTTTGAAACTTCTGCCATTGTTACGAAATTAATTCGAGGAATAACAATATAAATTCGTAAGCACGTATGGTTTACAAAGAATTTAATTTAAGAATGCTTTTTATTTCCAATTTTTCTAAAATGACACTGTTGATACTTAAAATTTTTTATATTTACGTTAATATACTTATTTTCCACAAAACACGCAAATCTCTCCCCTTCCTTCCTCTCTCTCTCTCGTATTGAAGCACTCAAGGCACGCTTATTCCCAGAAGGATGTATACAATAATAGTAATTCGAGGTGTAACAATGATAATGGTCGACATAGAAACATCACATTAAAATGGTGAGATTTCCACAAAATATGCAAATTAAACATTTAACATGGAATATTTCGAACTGTGGGTGAAAAAAGATGAACGGAAGAAGAAACTTTATAACTTTTTCTTCAAAATGATTCAAATCTGAAGGTCGTCTGTTAATTTCTTCTAATTTTAATTTCCAAATGAATAAAAATCTGCACGTCGAAAAATCTCTCTTTATATGTTAAGTAATGGGAAATGGAAATGCCTCTCTTGGAGACGAACCAAGGAATTTTTTCATGATTTAAATTTGTCATTCTTTGAATAATTGTTAATCAAGCATCCCTACCAAATTTCGAGTTTCTATCATTATTATTTCTCGGGTTATTAGCGTTTGCATAGCGTGACCAACCGACCAACCAACAGACGACGGCTATTATTTTATAAAATATTACAAGTGACAGCCCCAAAAACAATACTTTTAACTAACTTTTAATTGCGTGTGACTACTTTGCCTCAATCTGTTATTTTTTAGTTGTGTGTAAACCTTAAATATCAACTAAAATTTGGAAATTTTAGAAGAAAAAAACTTCCGAAAATGATTGCATATGTGCCTAAAATGCATTCTAAGAGGTCACGCCCACTTTTCAAGATAAATCGCCTGCGATTCATTGTTTAGGCTCTGCTTGCCAAGAACATTTTTCTGCAGCTCTAAAATTTTCTTAAAATTGCCCCTGGTTTACATTGAGAAATTTTGAACTGTAGGTGGAAAAAGATGAACAGAATAAGAAACTTTATAATGTTTTCTTAAAAATGATTCATATCCGAAGGTTGTAGACCAAATCTTTCTAATTTTAATCTAAAAAAGAATGAAAGCTTGCACGTTGTAAAGCCAATTTTATGTGTTAACTTATTGGAAATAAAAATTATCCTCTGGAGTCGAACCTGGGTCTTTGATCTCGACTTCGATACATTAAAATGTTTTGTTATTATATCATAATTCTATCCTGAAAGTTTCATCAAATTCGGTTAAGTCGTTTGCGAGATATTAAGCTTCAAAAAGCATTACATGACAAAGGGACAAAGTGACACTGTCTTTTATATATTTATTATGATAATAAGTACATTGAACATAATAAAAATAGTTTTAATGAATAGTAAAACAATCTGATAATTTTTATGTTGTATGTTCCAACTTGAAATGTTTTTCGAGGTCCTCCTCAATGCAATGAATAATACTAAATGTCTTTTTATTAGTCTCCTTCGATTTATAAAACCATGATATCACTTTCATTGCGTGCATAGCTTCATTAACCATGGGAACTGGTTCATCTTGATCCTCTACCATTTCTTCATCTTCTTTGCTACACTTTCCATGCTGCCCTTTCATGACCTCCCTCGTGATGTTTATGTCTGTTTGAGCTTCTGTTGTTATAACATCATGGTCGATTTCTGCATATGAATTGATATATTCATAACTTTTAAAACTTTCTACATTCATCTCGGCCAACCATTCTGTTAGTGTTGTTTTGTCAAAATTGACGTCTACTGACTTGGTTTTAGAAAACGGCTTATGTGAACCACACTGAATAAAATTTCTGCTGTTGGATCCCACCCCACCCAGGTGGTCAAGAGGCTGCCTTTGGTCCTTCAATGTATTGGCAATCAGCAAAAATTAATAATAAAACTTTAATCATTTAATGACATTTATATGATATTAGTTCTCTTCTTATCCACACATACAAAAATGTATTGCGCCGACCGGTCGGCGCAATACAATACAGGTCACAACCCTGTGCTTACGCATACAAATATTTGTTACTTATTAACTTCCATTGTCACTATAACTGAGTGCGTCAATACGTTATAACCGAAGTGAATATATTGCCATATTGTAGAAATTGGGATGAAACCTGAAAATATGTTGTTATATCCGAGTTGTCATATTAACCGAGGCCATTATAACCGAGTTCTACTGTGGTATAATTTTAAATATGTGTTAAATGATACTGTTTTAGTGAGTTAACATAATTTTGAATGATCAAAACTGAGTTGTTATTCTAGTGTGACCACATATGTACATGAGAAAATAGAGATCAATTTTAGTTGTTGAAATTAATGGTTTGGATAAATAAGTAATAGTAGGTACTAGATGAATCACCACTGACGACGGCTGCTTATTAGCTGAAACACGCACCTATTTTTTGCAAACTTTTACTTGGATATCAGATGGACACCTATTTTGCCAATTTGAAACGAAATTATTTCGGCAATTGAGTAAATTGTTAAAATCGACTCAAATCGCCGATTTCTCTCGTTTTTTTAATATCCAAACTTTGGATTCCAAAATCTTTCAAGAGGAAATGTTTCCACATTGCAGACAGTATTAGCGATACGAATAACGGAAAAACTAATAAAATAAGTTTAAAATTCCCGTGGCCAGGAACTTTACGTTTCCAAAGCCTCTAAATATGGCCAACAGATGGCAGTGAGTAAAATTAAAGGAGTTTGCTTGCTTCAATAGTTTTAATAATACTCAAACAAATCATTTTTTATTTTCAAGTTAGTGAAAATGTGTATTTAAAATGCTGTTTTAAGAAAACACTAAAATTACTTAATTCATTTTAAATTTATAAAATAAATACCTTACTAAAGCTTACCGTGGGGAGGTATATAATGATTCTGTAAATAATTTTTTGTTGAGCCCGACGGTTTTCCATTGGGCCAATATAAGGTACCACAAAATAAATAAATATACTACTGCAATCCTGTTCAATACTGCAGCTTAGCTATAATTATTTAACGATATTCTAATTTTCTAAATAACATACAGAAACCTGCTTACCTATATAGAATTGTGATTTTACCTACCAATATGTTTGTAGCCTATTTATCAATGCGATACTGAAACAGTGTTGCCAATTGCCCTAATTCATATACCCTAATCCCACGTGTCCTACTACACAGTTGTTCTAATACTCACTTGCCTGATTCCCAAATGTCCTAATCCCACATTTTATGTTGTTCGCTTAGTGAGATAGTGACTCATGCATCAAATTCGGGTAAAATTGCTGATTAAGGGTTAAATGTAAGAAGGGACTATATAGTCTGTTTCACCCTAATAAAGTCATTTGTCTGTCTGCCTTTTGAACATAATTCCACAATAAATAATAAGATTTATGTTCACATCTGATCTTGATGCCAAGGAATACCAATCTCTCTTATGAGTTTTTGGGATGGGATAGTGTTTTTATTTATGTACTTGATAAAGTATGAATTCCCCTAATGACTATTTACAACATTGTTAGTATCACTGCTAGTACAATATATTGCAAAATAAATAATCTTTGTAATTTATTATGAAATTTTCATATTTTAAATCTTTAAGCTGTTTAAACAACTGGGATTTCGGGAATTTATTTTTAGGGCATCAGCGATTAGGGCAAGTGGGTATTAAGGCAACTGGTTAGTAGGGCATGTGGGATTAGGGCAAGTGGGTAATAGGGCATGTGGAATTTGGGCATATGAATTAGGGCAACTGGGACCTAACCCTCTTAAAAGAGTACGTGTGGGAAAGTTCCGGATCTGAAACAAGGAACGGTTCCAATATCGTTCTGCTTCCTGGATCCGGAAACGGAATGGAAAAATTTATCGGAACCCGAACCAGAACAATGATGGTTCCAGAATGGTTCTCTTAAAAATGAATAAATTATTATTTATATTTTTATATTTTTTTAAATTTACAACAAACTTTTTAATTTCTACTGTTATATTTTTTATACGAAATTGAAAATGAATACTTTCTCTGATTATTCTTTTTCCTTGATAAGTTGGCTCTAGTGTTGGACCTTGGTATCCAATCAATCTATTTGGTCTCCATATTTTGTGTAATAGATTCTGCTAAAAAGCTGTTCAAAGATTACATACAGCAGGAAATAATAAATAACATTCAATTATTTACTCAAATACATTGTAAGAGCTCACTTTCCAATTAGTTTTATTATCTTTCTTTGCGTAGTCATAGAAAATATTCTCTACAATGAAATTGTGGGCTTGACATTTTAATATCATTCGTAATCGAAAGAACACATTTAAAGAATATTAGTAAGAATTTGAATTTGTTGTATAATTGAGCAAAGGTGTTTTGTTAAGACGATGATTCAAGAAAAGCTTTATGGATTTGAAGACGAAGATATAAATCCAATGTCTTGATTCTATTGACAAGATAAAACTTGTCTTAATCATCCGCAGATAAAATTTTCTCATAAAGTGTTTGTATTCATAACGTAAAGAATGAAAAGGTCACACATAAATCATTTCATGAACTGCAAGCTTGGGCAGAGAGCGGCAATTATTGTCTAACTTCAAGGTGGAAAACTGTCTGAAGGTAACCGTGGCTGTAAATAATGCATGGTATAACTAATTAGCTAATAAATGTTAAAGTTGGGGATAAAAGAGAAGGGTTGATTAAACCCATATGATACACTCCCAATCGAATCGAAATAATGTACAGTCGATGTTGACATTAAAAATATTTCATCTTTGCAAGGGTCAGAAAATCTAGGCCCAAATACGTAGGTATTACTCGCCCTTGTTTCAGACCGAGGAAGCACCCCCCGCTCTCGCGAACCTAGAGGACAATGGTTCTTTCCCATCCATTTCACCCCGGAAGCCATCGTTTTGTCTCTAGTAAGATAAAATCCGTTGTACACTTCAATGGCCAGAAGAAAATTCTATGAATGTGGGACGAAAAATTAAGCAGTGAATTCTTATCTTTTCTGAACAACCCTCGCCCTGGAGTGCGCTTCTTCGAGAGAGATATTGTCTTCATTCTGCCAAAATGGTTTTCCCCAAGTGCTATGGATGAATGGTGAATTCCTAAACCAGAAAGCAATGTGCAACAGGCTTCGACCCCTCCCCCACCTTTTATCCAGATAAATTTTTAAGAGAATTTCAGTTTTCCCGTAGCAGTGGAAATGGTGATATTTGCGATTTAGTGCTACTTAGTTAATGACGATTACTATCTGCCAAGTCGTTAGTTGAAGGTCAGTATACATATATTCCATTTTTTTTAAAATTGTTAAAAGCATGATATTATTTGGGGTGGTGATATAGCAATAATAATGAATTATCAACGGTTAATTCCACTTTTATTGACGCCACCGTTGCACATGATTTTCTCGTATGTATGTATTCCAATTGCACTATAGTACATAAGCACCTCCGAATGACTCAGCGGCATGTGTAAACCTGCCCTTATAACAGTGCTGCTGATGACGAAGCTTCCTTTCTTATGTTCAAAAAAGCCTATTATCTTGCAGCCACCATCTTCCTTCCTCGAAACTCTTTCTTTTGTCCCTCGACCCAACTCACTCAGGACATTCTTCTTTATCCGATCTGTTGTTCACACTAGGAAAAGCACTCGAGAATCGAAACAATGTCTGCTGAAGGGGAATTAAATGTAGATCCACTAAAGGACAGAGTTATAAAACTTACCAAAAACTGAATGCTGATATAAAAAACCATGCTCAAATATTCCAGTAGGCATTAAAACATAAAAATCCTCTGCCTCTTTAAGTTTCTCTCTGCAGAAATCCTTCATATCTCCCGATTTCACCTCTCTGCCATCCTTAACTTACACTTACTGATGCTGATAATGATTATATTATGTACTGAGTGAGAAGGCCCTGAAGATTCTTCCATTCAGTTCTACGTACCTATGTGAATCAAGATTTTCAGCTCTGGTTGCCACAAAAACAAAGGCAGAAATCATTTAAAATTGCAATCAACGTTAAGGTTATCTCTGACTTCTTTAGCTCCAAATATTAATGAACTATATGCAGGATATTCAACACCAAGGTTATCCTTAAGGTATAAATACAATACACTCCTTTTTGTTTGTATAAAAATTAATTTATTTTTATGTTACAACCTTTCTGTATTACGTACATAGTTTACAGATAAAAGGAATTTTGTAATATGCTTATTATGAGGTTTGTTTGTAAAACTATATCATATTTTAAAAATTTCTCCTGAAAAATGTTGAAAATAATTCTTGGAATAAAACAAAAATAATCAGGTGATCCTCAAACAGACAGAAACCTGTGTAATGTATTTGAAAATGGTAAAATAAACTACGTAATCAAGTAACCCCTTTTCTTAAACGTAGATACATTAAGTAAGCTAGTTTAAGAAATGAAGTGGTCCGCAGGGCCTGGAAGGGTTTCTGAAGTGGTCCGCGGAGTTCAAAGGTTGGGAAACGCTGGTTTAGAGCATCCGACGACTATAGAGCAGCTAAAATACATTTGTATGAGGAAGCCCACGCAAAAGCGAGAAATATTATGCGCAAGCCTTTTATTAATTTCTCTTTCTTCTCTTTCTCATATTGAAGCTAACAATGATAATGGTCGACATAGCAATATCATGTTAAAATGGCGAGATTTCCACAAAATGTGCAAATTAAACATTTAACATGGAATATTTCAAACTGTGGGCGAAAAAAGACGAATGGAATAAGAAACTTTATAACTTTTTCTTCAAAATGGTTCAAATCCGAAGGTCGTCTGTTAATTTCTTCTAATTTTAATTTCCAAATGAATAAAAGCCTGCACGTCGAAAAATCGCATTTTACATGTAAAGTAATGGGAAATGGAAATGCCTCTCTTGGAGACGAACCAAGGAATTTTTTCATGATTTAAATTTGTCATTCTTTGAATAATTGTTAATCAAGAATCCCTACCAAATTTCGAGTTTCTATCATTATTATTTCTCGAGTTATTAGCGTTTGCATAGGGTGACCAACCAACCAACCAACAGACGACGGCTACTATTATATAAAATTCTTTCCAAATTCTAGGATACAACTTAGTGCTCGGCACATGGAAAAGTTTGGGAAGCCCTTATAAAGGATGTGTTATATATACATAGGAAAACCAACTTTCATTTACAAATGAAGCTGATTTTCCTCAATATTCTATAATAAAATTTTCATAATACTAGGTGAGAGCAAACAGAAACTTAATGTGAAAGCTTCATTGAATTTATATTTTTTAACAATATTAATTACAACAAATAACAAAATATGATAATTTTTAGAAATTGGAAAATCAAGTACTTTTAGCATGGTGCATTTGATGAGTAGATCATGAAGAAATTAAAACATTTCTGCAATTTAGGAAATAGCATTCTGTCCTATGAATCACTTCAATCAGGCTCTTCATCAGTATCAGGAGCAAGGATTTCATCATAACCTGGTAAATGTGAAGGGTTAAACGTATCCTGAAAACATCGTCTATAAACCATACTCACTCCACTTACTGAGGGTGTTGCTAAGCAGGTGATCTCACTGTCAATCTGCTCCGAGTAATCCAACAATCCTCGAGAACCTGAGTCCACACTATTTGTTTCCAACTGTTTCTGAATGAGTCCTTCACTGTTACACTTACCAAGCATTACATCTCTGTTTTTTATGGTTTTATCTACAGAACAAGAGGCTTCTTTGGGATTTTCTTCCATATCATTCACATTTTCCCATTCCATTTCAAATACTTCCTCCAAATTATCTAAGGAATTCATGTCACTGACTTGGCTATTTTGCATGTCTTTTCCCACGTCAGATATCTTAGTTTTAGTGCTACAGCCTAAATATCAATGAAAAATTTAAGAACATAGAAACAACCATACAATATATATCCAAACAATACATCTGACAGCATGTTTTATAGATGTTTACTACTTCTACATTGATGTTCTACAAATTAATGCATTGAATATCTAAAAATCATTCAATATATTTATAAGCAAGCAAGATACATACCTTTGCCGCTATCTTTTGGAGGAGGGGCAGGAGGTCTAACAAAGTTATTTTCAGTAGAATCACATCTTGCTCTTTTGGGGTCCTGAAGTTTCTCTGTTGTATTATTTAGTGATGGAGCTCTCTTTTTGGATAGATTGCTAGCTGGTTCAGGTGCTGGTATTTGTTGTGAATCACTTTGTGGCATCAATGTTGCCAAAACAAAATTTGCTTCAAATGTATGAGGATGACTGATCACAAAAACAACAGGCCTACAAGGATTATATTTTGATAAAATTATTTAATCTCATATTATTTAAATATAAAACAGCCATAAACCTAAGAAACAACTGCAAACCCTAACTATTAACTATTGTGAGGAGAAATAGGAGATAGCCTGGAGGGGTGATGTATGGTGAGGACTTCGTGGGCCCCAGGACCGCTTCGGTAGCCGTGAAGGCTTTCCAGGAACCCTGAAAATCCTTGCATTACATTGTCATTACATTAGTTAGTAGGTGCAAATTTAGATATACTATTAATTATTGAAACTGTAAATTCCATTTGGACGTAATATAACATTGCAATATTTAGGAAGGATTTGTAATACAAACTGTAAATATGCTGTGGTATGTTGGTAAAATATTTGTTAATGTACCAGTCTGTAATGTTACCACCTGGCCTAATGACCAAATTGCAACCTCTATGTAATAATGATAGATATTTGCTAGCAAGATGGCCGCCGGTGGGTTGACACGCGGTTTTGGTGCTCCTGAGTTCACCTCTTTTTTGATGGTTTTTCTTGAGATGTCCGCGATTATTATTCTTCCACTATGTGCAGATTCGGTCTTTGCATCATCTCAGAAGAGGACCAGTGGTTGTGACCCGATTTTATACAGTACGAGGTGTTTTAAGTTTTCCTGCCTTATCGCCTGTAGTTTCACTCCGTCTTTCCCACAGGTAGGGCGCTCCCTCGCGAGATCATCGGCCGTCTCCTCATCGTCTGGGCAGACCCTCAGACTCCTTTGTCTGCTCCTACTCGCTGGCGACGTGGAAGTGAACCCAGGTCCAGCAAATAGTGCTCGCTTAAGTGTTTAAGCGCAAAACGTCCGGAGCATAAACAACAAATTCGACATTCTTGACTCCCACAAACATGAGTTATCGCAATTTAGTGTTATTGCCCTCACAGAAACATGGCTAAATAACAGTGTGTGTGACAGTGAACTGTCCCTTGCCGATACCCATCAGCTGTTTAGACGTGATCGCAATGGCCGCAGAGGTGGTGGTGTACTATTAGCTATTCATTCGTCACTGCCAGCGAAAAGACGTCAGGACCTTGAATCAAGCGCTGAAATTTTGTGGTGTAAAATAAGTGTTAATTTAAATGATAGTGGCACTTACACTAACAAAGTTTTCGTGGGTGTTTTTTATCGACCACCGTTGAGTGATTTATCTGTCCTAGAGGCTTGTTTTGACTCTATTTTATGTGTTCGGTCCTTCGGAGATGCCATACTTTTAGGAGACTTCAATCTCAACATTGCTTGGTCCTCCCCCTTTAGTGGTATTTGTTCAAATAATAACGATGAGTTCTTGTTTGATCATTTCGTTAGCGGCCTCGGTCTTGGGCAATATAACATGCATAATACTAGACAGTTGACTACCCTGGATTGTCATCTCCTCCATTTCCGTTCCCACAGAGGCAGTCTCACCAGGCAAAAATATCTTCTCCTCCGATCACGAGTCCCTTGAATTTCAGGTACCTATCGGCGGGAGGTCGCTTCCCAGAATGAGAGCTCCCGCCTCATCCCCTAGGGTCCTACCTAACTGGAAAAAGACGAACTGGGCGGAGGTCAATCACGCCCTAACCCTTCTCCCCTGGTGTCTCATAAACTCCGGAACCATTGATGAGGCTCTCTCTTTGTTTTATGACTGGGTTTTGGCCTCTGTGAAAGACTTCGTCCCCCACTGGACGCAACGCTCCCGTAAATTCCCCTTTTGGGTAAAAGAAGAGACAATCCGTACCATAAGGAATAAACATAGAGCCTGGAGCCTTTTTAAACGCTTCTGAAACCCCCATACGCTGAACGTCTTTAAAAATCTGAGACGCTACTCCAAATTCTTATTGAAGAGAGACTATAATGACTACATTGAATCAACGGCATCAGAATCCACTTCAAATCCAAAGCATTTCTGGACTTTGATAAACTCTAGCCATAAAAATGGAAAGATACCATATAACATATCCTTCGACGATAAGGTTGCCTCTGGTGTTCTCAGAGCCGACCTCTTTAATGAATATTTTAAATCCGTGTTTTCTTCTCCTAGTGATGCTTGTGAATGTACCTTAAGTGTCAATAGTGTGTGCTCCCATTCCCTTTCCTCCATATCCACTACCCATGATGAATGCTTTCTCCTGTTAAATTCCCTCTCCCCCAACCGTGCTACTGGTTCCGACCATGTTGGCACTGTTTTTAAAGAATGTTGCGCCATCGCTGGCATTACCATTATCCATGATTCTTAACAGGTGCTATGCTTCCGGATATTTTCCTTCTCTCTGGAAATCAGCAAACGTTATTCCTCTTTACAAAAACGGAGACAGAAATTCCGTCAAATCCTATCGCCCTATTTCCTTCCTTCCAGTCCTGAGTATGATTTCTGAGCGCATCATCTTAAAACGCCTCTCCGAGTTCACTGCACCTTACCTTTCGTTGTCTCAACATGGTTTCCTTCCCCAACGCTCTTGCCTGACTAATCTTTCCTCACTTCAACACCATGCTATAGAAGCGATTGATACTAACTCTCAGCTTGACGTTTGCTTCATAGACTTTGCTAAAGCCTTTGATTCACTTGACCACAGACTATTACTGCACAAACTTCAAAATCGATTTGGCCTCCATGGTAATTTCCTCTCTCTTTTAAAAAGCTTTCTTTCCAACAGATACCAAAGAGTAGTTCTGTCCGGTAATTCATCTTCTTGGTCTTCTGTTCTCTCCGGCGTTCCACAAGGCAGTGCTCTTGGACCCTACCTCTTTACTCTATTTATGGACGATCTTTCCGAATATATATCCAATGACTGCCAAGTGTTACTCTTTGCTGACGACTTCAAAATTTTTAAGCGTATAAGCTCCTCCAATGACTGTCTGTTTTTACAATCAGTTCTAGATAAGGCATCCCGCTGGTGCTCCTTGTGGAGACTAAAGCCAAACCCCGACAAGTGCAGTGTACTCTCTATTTCTCTAAAAAAATGCCAATTATTCATGATTACAATACAGTTGGGATTCCTATCCCACAAGTAAGCCATCAAAAGGACCTTGGTATTTTCATAGATGCGAAATTAAACTTTGCGCATCACATCGATTCTGTAAGAAAGAAGGCCATGTCAAGGTTAGGGATGCTGTATAGATTCACGGATATCAAAGATCCCCTTGCCCTTCGCACCTATTTTTGCAGCTGCATTCTTCCACTTATTATGTATTGCTCTCCCGTATGGTCTATGTCTGCTCCATCCAATCTTTCCGGCCTTGATCGCGTCCTTAACTTCTTCATCAAAATCGTTAGATTTCGTGTTCCCTCTCTACAAAATTCCCCCAAAACGCAGATTTTAGAGTCCCTCAACTTACATTCCTTTCAAACACTCCGAAAATTTTCCGATATTTCCTTTCTGCATAACCTTCTAAATAACAAAATTGACTCTCCTCTGTTGCTTTCTCTGCTCAATTTTCGAGTCCCTTCTAAAAAAACTCGCCTCTCTGTCACCCTTTCTGTAAGCACTCCACGTCTTTTGCTCATTAAGTGTTCATTTTTCTTTAGGGTCCCACTCTTGCTAAATTCACTCTGTTCGCACAACAATATAGATCCCTTTCATATACCACTAAGAACGCTTCTTAATCCGACAATTTAACTTAGACACTCTTCCCTTCTTTTATATCTCCATAAATTCCCCCCTCCTCTCCCTCCGTAAGCTGATTCATTTTGTTGTTGTTATTGCATCACTGGTACTGTTTCTTTTATTAGCCCTATGTTATTTCTTTGTTTTATTGTATTTATTATTTATATCGTTATTCAATCTTCTGTAATTGGCCTTGTGCTGTAAGTTGATTGCTGTTAATAAATAAATAAATAAAATAAATAAATAATAATAATATCAAAACCTCAACCCAGAGGATAAAATGCATTATAGCAATTTAATCAGTTAGTTCATAACCCTCTCCCGTCCAAATTTAAATGTCACTAATCCTCATAGCAGCAGAGCTGTGAAGTTCCGGTTCGGTTCCGAGTATTTCGGTTCTGACTATAAATTTTCTAACTCGTTCTGTTCCAGTTCGGTTCCAAGTGGCCAAAAGAAGGAACGGTTCAGATCCAGAACTGTTCCTAGTTCTATAAAAATGTTTATTATTGATAAATGCATTATAGCAATTTAATCAATTAGTTCTTACCCCTCTCCCATACAAATTTAAATGTCCCTAATCCCCATAGCAGCAGAGCTGTGAAGTTCCGGTTCGGTTCCGAGTATTTCGGTTCTGACTATAAATTTTCTAACTCGTTCTGTTCCAGGTTCAGTTCCGAGTGGCCAAAAGAAGGAATGGTTCTGATCCAGAACTGTTCCTAGTTCTATAAAAATGTTTATTATTGATAAATGCATTATAGCAATTTAATCAATTAGTTCTTACCCCTCTCCCATACAAATTTAAATGTCCCTAATCCCCATAGCAGCAGAGCTGTGAAGTTCCGGTTCGGTTCCGAGTATTTCGGTTCTGACTATAAATTTTCTAACTCGTTCTGTTCCAGGTTCAGTTCCGAGTGGCCAAAAGAAGGAATGGTTCTGATCCAGAACTGTTCCTAGTTCTATAAAAATGTTTATTATTGATAAATGCATTATAGTAATTTAATCAATTAGTTCTTACCCCTCTCCCATACAAATTTAAATGTCCCTAATCCCCATAGCAGCAGAGCTGTGAAGTTCCGGTTCGGTTCCAAGTATTTCAGTTCAGACTATAAATTTTCCAACTCGTTCTGTTCCAGGTTCAGTTCCGAGTGGCCAAAAGAAGGAATGGTTCTGATCCAGAACTGTTCCTAGTTCTACAAAAATGGTTATTATTGATAAATTTTTACATGAATTACAACTTTTTTCAATTACATCAGAAAATGGTCGAAGTTTCTTAGACGTAGTATGACTAATGGTTATCTTTTTAATGAAAATTTCCTTTTTACAATGCAAAAGTTTTTCCACTCTTTCTTTGAATCTTGCTTCTTTTTTACTCTAGTTTAAAACCTATTGAAATGGCATTTTCATGATTTCAATTTCTTTATGTATTCAAAGATGGTAATTTAATTCATTATTTATTTGGGTAGGTTTAGTTACACTTCAAACAGTTGGCTGCATACATTTCCACAGGAACCTTTATGAATTTTGTCAAAATAAAATTAAAATAATTTGAGTGATCTTATTTAAAAACAACTAACAGTTAAAAGTAAAACTATAAATAATATTTATATTGTAAGTTCTTCAAGGGGATGAGAAATAAACCTTAGAGCACGAATTAGCTAATTATTTGCATCATGCATTGTTTAGTCAGGGTTGGCTTCAGACAGTTGGCCACCTTGAGGCTAGATCAGGGGTTCTTAATCTTTTTTGTGCCATGGACCCCTTTGAGAGTCTGGTGAAAGCTACAGACCCCTTCTCAGAAAAATGTACATAAACGCATAAATAAAAAATTTTACATATAAATAATAGATTGTATTACAAAGGAAAATCATCGCGCTCACATACAGTCATATACAAAATATAAAAACAATCTTTACAAAGAATATATACCTTTTTTCATGCAAAAAATCAATCGCAATTCCCTGAATAAAATGAAATATATATAAATTATGTAAATTAAAAATTAAAATTTAATTCTGTTTAAAAGGACATTTCAGTGAGAAGGCTGTTGCTGTTTAGCTTGAATAAGAAGATGAAATTGCGGAGGGGTCCTTCACAAGGCAACATGCATGTCATGTTTGACATCCAATCGATTTCGATTTTTTGTTTTGATGGTGACAAGTGTTGAAAATCCTGGCTCGCATAGCTCACTTTACCAGACTGGCGCTGGAGCCTAGACGGTCAAACAAAAATGAATGAAATCTCGTACTTAGGCATTTTATCATACTGAGCAGAGTATACATAGAAATGGTTGACATTGATCAATAATTAAGAGTAGTTTATTCTACGCATTTTTAACAACAATCCAATTTTCTCGAAAACGGCTCTAACGATTTTGATCAAATTTCGTACAGTTACTTGAGTTTACGTCTTCAATAATACTGTATAGTTCATATTTCTCAAAAAATGAATATAAGGCTAGTTTATTCTAGGCAACTTTAACAATAATTCCATTTTCTCAGAAACAGCTCCAACGATTTTGATCAAATTTCGTACAGATACTTGAGTATACGTCTTCAATAATACTACGTATTTCATTTTTCCCAACGAATGAATATAAGGCTAGTTTATTCTTGGGCAACTTTAACAAAAATTGGATTTTCTAAAAACAGGCTCATACGATTTTCATTTTCTAAAGATAACTAAACGACGCATTAGTAAGTATATGAGAAAGTTTGTACAATGTATGTTGTACCAATTATTTCTCTCTCAACTCCATCCGGAAAAAGCACTCCTCCAGCATTGGAAAGTTTGCATAGTTGTCGACCTCACCTCTTCCACAGCGGCAGTTTGGCCAAAAGAGCTTGTAGTTTTTCAGTAGCATCCATAATGGTGACTGCAGGACCTTGAATTGAAAGATTTACCTCATTCATATGGCTAAAAATATCCGCCAGGTAAGCCAAGCCATGGATAAACTCCTCCCTGTCAAACTGTTCCAAGAGTGGGCTTTCCTTTTCTTTCAAAAAAAGTGAAACTTCTGCCCTAAGTTCTACCAAGCGCTTCAAGACATGTCCCCTGGAAAGCCATTGAACTTCTGTGTGGTAGAGGACTTCATATTCTGCTCCCATTTCTTGACAAAACTTTTTAAAAAGGCTATGATTCAGATACCTGGCTCTGATGAAGTTGACGACTTTTACGGTAGTTGACAAAACTTCTTTTAGGATTGTTGGCAGAGTCTTTGATGCCAGTGCATGCCTATGTAGAAAACAATGAGTGACAATGATGAAAGGAGCTTCTTTTTTTACTAAAGCAGCAAAACCAGATGTGTTGCCAAGCATCACAGATACTCCATTTGTGCAAAGACTATCAAGCTTTTCCTTCCGGTCAAAGTTTTGCTTGGCAAAGAAACTTTTCATCATTTCTAAGATGTCGATGGCCTTTGTAGTTTCCAAAAAGGGACTCATAAAATAGGAATTCTTCTTTGATGGCATCAGGAGCTGGGATGGATGGGATGGAGGAGCTGGCTACATAAAGTACTCGAAAATTAAATTAGTCCTAACTAATCTTTAACAATGTCGCATTTTCTGGTGCAACACTGTTTATAACCGACTGAATGCATGTATTTGATTGCAATGGTATTGCGCAGGGATATTAGAAGTTCAGTGCATATGAGAAAAGTCAATCTGTGAAGGCAAAGACAATTACCTATATTCAATTGGTACTTAACACATTCTATATTTTGTATAAAATCTTTAACAGAAATAACAAATAATTAAAAAAGGTCGGAGACTATGGTGAGATGAATTAATTAAATTAAAACATAAATACTCCTTAACCGTACAAAGTGAGAATATTTAGAGACAAAAGAAACAAATAAAAAAGGTATAAAAAGGGGTTTTAGAAAAAAAAAGTAACACAGGTTTACGGGGGAAGAAAACCTCGCAGGTAGTCTGGTGTCACCCGTTCATGCACTCATATCCTTCCCCAAAGGAAAAAAAACTTTCTTCCTCAGGAGGACAATCACTCAAACGCACTCAAACAACAAAAAGAAATAAAAGAGCGGAAAACCTAGTACACATTCACTCCTAAAGAAAGCAATGTTTTAGAAAACACACTTATACACACACTCTTGCAAAACCAGGAATCTCTAAATATTCAAGGGACACTTACACGTATTATACCCCTAAGGGGTTCATGGACCACAGGTTAAGAACCCCTGGGCTAGATAAAAATTGCCTACCTCAGCCCAAACTTGTAGTTTTTAAAACGATTTATGTGTGACCTTTTTGGTTTTTTTAATTTACGTGATTAATGCAAATATTGTATGAGAAAATTTTACTTGGAGGATGATTAACATATAGTTTTATCTTGTGGATAGCATCAAGACATTTATACCTTTGTCTTCAAAAGCTTTTCTTAAATCATCATCTTAAAAAAACATCTTTGATCAATTACACGGCAAATTCAACTTCTAAATAATACTCTTCAAATGAGTTTATTTATTTATTTTATTACAAATGATATTAAAATATCAAGAATCGACTTATCTTCCAACTCCATTATTTCATTGTATCCTGCCACTGCAGATAATATTTTTTATGACTATGCAAAGATATATGATCAAACTGAGTGGAAAGCAAGTACTTACAACGTCTTTGAGTAGATAACTGAATGTTATTTACTTGTTAGTTCCGGCTTTACATTATCTTTGAACAGCTTTTTAGCAGAATCTATTAGGCAAAATATGGAAATCAAAGTACCGTAATTTTCCAATTATAATATGCACCCATGTTTTTACGAGTGAAATGTGAAAATTGTCTTATCACCATGTATAATACGCAACTCATTTTTTGTAAAAAGATCACTGTAATTTTTCACTTGGTAATTAGCAGTATCGAGACAGTTCTCGCCTTGCCGTCAAGTGAGATACCATATTTACTCGAGTAATGCCCGCACATGTGTAATACCCGCACCTTTGTTTTTGGAAGTAAATATCTGGGAAAAAAGATATTCGTGTAATGCCCACACTTTAAAAATTCCAATTTTGTTATTTAACAGCAACACCGTTAAACTAATCTATCTGAAGTCGAGACTGATGATGCATAATTGGCAAAAATCACGTATTTAAGATATAAATATTAAAACAACTTTTAATCCCTGTTCTAATGCAATCAATCGCGAAAAATTGACATTCAATAATATTATATTATAAGGAAAAAAGTTGGAAGCATATTTTGAAAGCCAGTGCATTAATATCGTCAAAATGTTCCGTTTTGAGTCACTGCACAGTGTACATGCTTTATTTTCGCTAAATGTTCGAAATCACGACGGATATGCTACCACCACTGAAAAGAGTGTGCCTCTCATAAAAGAAAACTTAAAAATTATGTGCACAAACTAAATCCCAGCATCAAATAGAACGATTTTAATTCTTACTTAACATAATGATAAATCGATTTAGGTCTTACAGCTCCATGCGATCTCATTATCTTTCGATTATTAAATTATATGTAAATACCCATAAAAATTACAATGAAAACAAGAAATATCATAAAATTCCAAATTTTTAAACAAATAATTTATGTATTCAACTCGCATTTCAAGGGCTTCTTTAGGAATTCCACGTTCATTTTTTTTCTAATATCTAATCACTGATCTGGTCTTCATCTGCAACTAGGGATTGCAATCCCAGACGAATTTCACAATCCCGGAATTTCGGGATTCTAAATTTCCAGTCCCGGGATCCTGATCCCATTTTATTAAATTTTATAAAAATATTAAAACCATGGTTTTAGCTACAGAAACTAATGTTTTATTTATCCCATTTCCATAACGCATATAAACTGCTTCACTGTAATAAGTGAAGGTAGAACACACAGGTGAAACAATAATAATAAAACATGCTATTATCTTATAAAATGCCAGTGGTTTTACTGTATGCTACTATACGAAAACAAATTCAATTTACACTTTCACTGTATAATCAGGTGCACTTATATTATAAAGCACAAGGGACAAACAGCGACGAAGATGTTGGGCCGAGCAACACCAAAGAATGCTACCAACTAGCCATAGCAAGCGTTCTATCTTAAATGTGAGCAAAGCACTTGAGAGAGTAGTTCCTTTTGTTTATACCGACGTGCCCGGCCAATCTTTCTCCAACCGGCATAAGAGTGAAAATATTTTCAACTCACTAGAGCTGGAGCAGATTTTCGACTGTGAAGTGCGATGCTATGGGAATCCAGTGAGAAAGAAAAATGAAAAAATACTACATTATATTCACAGACATCTCGAAGCCACATAACCAATAAAGAAGATACAAATTCGTTAAGGGTATATGAGAGATGCAGCACTTGAGCTCAAGAGCTGAAAGAAATATTAAACTGCCCCAAGGCGGTACTATGGGAACTCGAGCGTAAAGTTAGAATATACCTTAACGTAAACAAAAACATCTTAAATGTAGTCAACTAAACTGAAATGAAGATTCGCTGAGGGTACTCGAGTATGAATGTGATTAATGCCTAAAGGTACGCAAGGAAGCAAAAGATCTGGCCCCTTTAGAATGGAATTTGAGAGCAGTGCAGCGTATGTCTCACGACTAGGACAAAAGTGATATTGTATCAACCAAATCTTACACGCCCCAGTTGGGAAACCACTGACCTAAAAAACGATGTTTGACAGAATTCGTAGGCCCAACTAATTTGGTGTGTAGAAACAGAGAAAGATCCGAATGACGAAGCAAAGGATTGTGAATGCTCATTCGTTAACAAAAATTTTTCGTTTCATTTATACATAAGCTTGAAGCCGAACAATGCTGGATAATTCTTTATTAGCAATTAATATAAATACAATAATAATATTTTCAGATTAGTCTTGCTATAGAATTGAACCATTAATATGTTAAAACAGCAAATCTCAGCACAAAAATGACTAATATTAAATATTTGTAAATCCTGAAATCCTGGGATTTCCTTGATAAGACTCCCGGGATTTCGGGACTCGGATATTTAGCGGGATCCCGGGATTGCAATCCCTATCTGCAACATAATCACCCCATAAGTATTGGTCCTCAGTTCCATCCAATGAATTCCAAATTCCAGTCACTTTAAAGCCTTTGATCACAGTTTCTTCACTTACGCCGTGCCATGCTGCGAGCACCTATCGGCACACCCCGGAGAGCGGAGCGCATTTCAGCCTGCCTGTTGCTGTTGTTCTCTTCAAATTTAAGCATGAATCACGTAAAATTACAGACAAAATCCATGGTGTACGGCACCTTCCAGGAAACACATTGAATTCATTCTTTGCCACAAAACATGGCAGGCATTTTGCAGGTGGCATATTGTCGAAAGGTAACGGGGTATATCTCGTGTTATGTCTGCATTAGAGGTCTGCACAGGCCAAAATCTTCGGCCCATGCCCGGCCCGAAACTTCACCCCATTTTCGCACCCATTATTTATTTTTAACTGAACCAAATTCAGCCCGACTGTGGACATTTTGTACATTCTTCAGTAAACATATACACTTTATAAAGTATCTTTTTATTAATTAATAACTTTTATATTAACCTCACTCGATATATATATGTATGTATATACAGGGTCATCCATTTATCACGCAACCCATCACATAACTGCGCGTGGTGAAGTAAATATGGCAACAGCGCACTAAATGACAAGTGCTCCGATGGCCTTGCATCACCTCCAACCACTGTCGACTGGAACAGTCTTACTGTCAGTCGTACAAGGTGTTCTGTTTAGCACAGACTCTCGTGCCGCGAAAAATGGGTTTTGCCCGAGAAGAGCAAGTGTTTATTTTAGAGAGTTATTTTTCAGTGAAATCATTTAGACAGTGCCAGGAGGCCTTCATAAGAAAGTTCCCAAACAGACCAGTGCAAAATAAGAGGTGTACCAGGATATCATTCAGCAATTCCTTGAAGAGGGAGAAAGATGTTGCTGGTTGCAGCAGGACTGAGTCACAGCCCACACTTCCCGTGCATCAATGGCGCAAGTCCACCAATTATTTGATGATTGCATTGTTTCGAGGGGCTTGTAGCCCCTGATTTATCACCTGAGGATTTTTTTCTTGTGGGATTTCTTGAAAGGCGTTTACCAACCCAACCCACATAACATTGATGAATTAAAGAGAAACATTGAAGCCTGTATTCAATCAATCAACCAAGCAACTCTGCTCCGTGTTGCACGAAACACATTAAAGCGAGCAACTGCTTGTCTTGAACAGCAAGGAGGACACTTGGAGCTTTTTTTGTAGATAATTACAGACTGTTCAGTGTTATTACATTGTTGTTGCAGAGATTTACAGGACTTTGTAATGCAATTAAATATTTAGATAAACTAGTGGGTTGCATTTTAAATGGATGACCCAGCCCCAAAAATGAGGATTATATCAATATCGGATTTCCTTCATTAGGTGTAGTTTGACATTAACAGCATTAAAATATAAGTCTCTGATTCCCATTGAAAGCTTACCCATATGAAATGATTGAGCTTGTTACCAAGGAAACCTATTGTTAGACCCAGAAAAATTAGCAATTTTTTGCGATAAAATCTATAAAATTACGCTAATTCTACTCGGATTTGCATTCCGTCTTCAAAAATAAGAAACTACAATTTATATCCTATCCGACAGTTTAAGTCTCGAGTTCGTATCTTGACGGGAAGTAATTTAAAAATGCAAATATAAAAACCTCTACACCAATTTACATGTTTTCATATGGGCAAAAAATGGGGCAAAAAGGGGCCAAAGTAGCCCCTCAGAATAGGAATTTCAACAGTTTCGGATTTTTCCCTCTGTTTGTGACTAAAAACCTATAATCCTACCAAATTTCAACTTTCTACCACATCTGGAAGTGCCTCATAATTTTGTATCCTCCTATATATATATACTAGTTGTTATGTGCTTGCATTCTGCAAGCATTTTCAAATTTTAGCATTTTTACAAATTCAAATTATTCCCAAGCGATGTTGTACATAATGATATAACCACGTCAAATTTGGAGTTTGTTGCTCATTTAGAAGTGCCTTATAATTTTAATCCTCGTATGGAGCAATAATGGAGCAAAACAGCCCCTAACATTAAGAATTATTACAGACTCAGATTTTTTCCATCTGTTCTAACTAAAAACCCATAATTCTGAGAAATTTCAAGTTTGTATCTCATTAAGAAGTGCCTTATAATTATCACACTCGTATGGGGCCGAAAAAGGGCAAAACCAAACATTAAAAATAGGAATTTTTGCAATTTTATCTTATGTTGCCATGAAAATTCTATAATCGTGCCAAATTTCAAGTCTCTAGGTCCTATGCAGCTGCCTCGCATGTTTTGTTCTCGCATGGGGCCGAAAAGGTGCAAAACCGCCCTTTAAAAATGAGAATTTTTGTAATTTTATCTTAGGTTGCAATGAAATTTCTATAACCGTGCCAAATTTCAAGTCTCTGGGTCCTATGCAGTTGCATCGCCTTTTTTGTTCTCGAATGGGGCAATAATGGGGCAAAACAGCCCCAAAAATGAGGATTATATCAATATCGGATTTCCTTCATTAGGTGTAGTTTAAAATTAACAGCATTAAAATATAAGCCTCTGATTCCCATTAAAAGCTTACCCATATGAAAGGATAGAGCTTGTTACCAAGGAAACCTATTGTTAGACCCAGAAAAATTAGCAATTTTTTGCGATAAAAACTATAAAATTACGCTAATTCTACTCGGATTTGCATTCCGTTTTCAAAAATAAGAAACTACAATTTATATCCTATCCGACAGTTTAACTCTAGAGTTTGCATCTTGACGGGAAGTAATTTTAAAATGCAAATATAAAAACCTCTACACCAATTTACATGTTTTCTTATGGGCAAAAAATGGGGCAAAAAGGGGCCAAAATAGCCCTTCAAAATAGTAATTTGGACAGTTTCGGATTTTTTCCTTCGGTTGTGACCAAAAACCTATAATCCTACCAAATTTCAAGTTTCTGGCACATCTGGAAGTGCCTCATAATTTTGTATCCTCCTATATATATATATATATCATGTGTAAGAAGCATCTATATATTATAGATATATATCATGTGTAAGAAGCATCTATATATTATAGATATCATGTGTAAGAAGCATCTATATATTATAGATATATCATGTGTAAGAAGCATCTATATATTATAGATATATCATGTGTAAGAAGATCTATATATTACAGATATCATATACTAGTTAATGTGTGCTTGAATTCTGCAAGCATTAGTATCGGAAAAATAATTTTTTGACGCAAAAGTTTGAACCTCTTCACCGCTTTACGTGTTTTCCTTATTGAAAAATTTTGGGGTAAAAACAACCCCTAAATTAATAATTATAAAATATTCATAGGTTTTTAACATTTGTTACGAATACCTCACATTTATGCCAAATTTCATCGATGTAGCATCTCTAGGAGTGCATTTATATAAATTTTATTTTTTTTAATTTTTGACTTTTTAACGGCCACAATACTAAACTTTAACAAAATTTTCAATGTTAATTGTCACAGGAACATTATTCCCTAACTTTCTAAAAATTTTCAGCTTTCTTTGCCCTTCAGAATGTACATAAACTTTATTGAATTTATTTAACATTTAAGAGATTATTACGGTCGAACGAATAAAAATTTACAAATTTCTATAATCCCGTTTTCATTATATGGCAAATTCTACCAATGGAAAAAATTTCAGCTTCATAGCTCATTTAGAAATACCTAAACCATGAAAAGTTAGTAAATAGTTTATAATTTTTAACGGCCAAGAAAATACATACTGTTGCAATTTTTCCTGTGATTATTTTCTTTGATTCAATTATGTATTAAATTTCAGCTCAAACTATTGTAGTTTGCACTGGAAATTTGTATGCCCTCTATATTCTAAGTAAGGTCCATCAATATATAATGAAGATGCAGTTTTAAATTGTAGGATTTTTACAATTTCGAATTATTCCCTGTCTACTTTTAAAAAAATCATGTAAGCGTGTCAAATTTCAAGTTTGTAGATCATTTAGAAGTGCCTTATAATTTTATTCCTCGTATGGGGCAATAATGGGGCAAAACAGCCATAACGTTACGAATTTTTACAATATCGGATTTATTCCTTCTGTGGTAACTAAAAACCCATAATTCTGACAAATTTCAAGTTTGTATCTCATTACGAAGTGCCTTATAATGTTCACATTCGTATAGGGTAGAAATGGGGCAAAACCGCACCTAAAAATTTGAATTTCTGCTATTTTTTTATTTTATCTTTGGTTAGAATGAACTTTCTATAATGGTGCCATATTTCAAGTCTATAGTTCATATGGAGCTGCCTCTTCATTTTTGTTCTCGTATGGAGCAATACTGGGGCAAAAGAGCTCAAAAAATGAGGATAATTGCAATATAGGATTTCCTTCATTAAGCATAGTTTAGCAATAAAGGCATTAAAATATAAGCCTTTGATTCCCATTAAAAGCTTACCCATATGAAAGGATAGAGCTTGTTACCAAGGAAGCCTATTGTTAGACCCAGAAAAATTACCACTTTTTTGCGATAAAAACTATATTTTTACGTTAATTCTACTCGGATTTGAATTCTGTCTTCAAAAATAAGAAACTACAATTTATATTCTATTCGACAGTTTAAGTCTCGAGTTCGTATCTTGATGGGAAGTAATTTTAAAATGTAATATAAAAACCTCTGCACCAATTTACATGCTTTCTTATGGGCAAAAAATGGGGCAAAAAGGGGCCAAAATGGCCCCTCAAAATAGGAATTTCAACAGTTTCGGATTTTTTCCTTTGGTTGTGACTAAAAACCTATAATCCTACCAAATTTCCAGCACATCTGGAAATTATGAGGCACTTCCAGATGTGCCAGAAACTTGAAATTTGGTAGGATTATAGGTTTTTGGTCACAACCGAAGGAAAAAATCTGAAACTGGCAAAATTCCTATTTTGAGGGGCTTTTTTGGCCCCTTTTTGCCCCTTTTTTGCCCATAAGAAAGCATGTAAATTGGTGCAGAGGTTTTTATATTTGCATTTTAAAATTACTTCCCATCAAGATACGAACTCGAGGCTTAAACTGTCGGATAGGATATAAATTGTAGTTTCTTATTTTTGAAGACAGAATTCAAATCAGAGTAGAATTAGCGTAAATTTATAGTTTTTATCGCAAAAAAGTGGTAATTTTTCTGGGTCTAACAATAGGCTTCCTAGGCAACAGTCTTAATGCTTTCATATGGGTAAGCTTTTAATGGGAATCAGAGGTTTATATTTTAATGCCTTTAATGTTAAACTATGCCTAATGGAGGAAATCCTATATTGTAATAATCCTCATTTTTGGATCTCTTTTGTCCCAGTATTGCCCCATACGACTACAGAAATGATGAGGTAGCTCCATATAACCCAAAGACTTAAAATTTGGCCTGGTTATAAAACCTTTATTGCAACCAAAGATAAAATAAAACTGCGAAAATTCCAAATTTTAAGGGCGGTTTTGCCCGATTTATGACCCATACCAGTGTGAAAATAATACGGCAATTCTTAATGAGATGCAAACATGAAATTTTGCAGAATTATGGATTTTTAGTTACAACAGAAAGAAGAAATTCGTTACCATGAAAATTCGAAATCTTAGCAACTGTATTGCCACATAATTGTCCTATGCAACGAGTAAAATAATAATGCACTTCTAAATGAGCTACAAAGTTGAAATTTGATACGGATATATGATTTTGCACAAAACTGATTGGGAATAATTTGAAACTGTAAAAAGGCTAAACATCAATAATGCTTGCAGAATGCAAGCACACATTAACTAGTATATATATATATGATATATATATATATATCATATCTATAATATATAGATGTTTCTTACACATGATATATATATATATATATATATCATATATATATATATATATACTAGTGAATGTGTGCTTGCATTCTGCAAGCATTTTCTCTTACCTTCGAGAAAAATAAAAGCCAAAAAATAATTTAAATGCATAAGTTTGCATCTCGGCTCCGATTTATGTTTTTCCTTATTGTCAATATTGGGTATAAACAACCCCTAAAATATATCTTTATAAAACATTTATAGGTTCTCAGCATTTGTTACGAATACCTCACATTTATGCAAAATTTCATCAATGTAGCACCTCTAGAAGTGCATTTATATGAATTTTGTTGTTTAAATTTTATTAATTTTTAACAGCCATAACAATACAGATTTCTGCATTTTCAATGTTATTTACCACCGGAACATTATTTCCTAACTCTGTTAAATTTTTCAGCATCCTGGCTCTTAAGATCATTTCATCATGCTGTATCTTATACAAGGTTCAAGGGCTGATGACATTACACTTCAAAGTTAGACCCAAACATTCTCCACATACTCATGTTATAGGGTGGTTTTTCCATGCAGTACATACAACTTCAAATACCTGCAATCCTTTAGAATTCTTCCATGTACCACATTTGCTTGTGTAATAAGTACACCTTTTCCCAAAGAAATTCCCTCAAAATAAAGGACTTGTGCATTAAATAATTTTACTGGGGATGTTTTGGAAAAACCAGAATATGGTATGTGTAATTTGCCCACATAAATCATTTCACAGTAATTTTTTACTGAAAATTAGCTTCTGTAAAGGGAGGTTGTCCTATATTCAACATATGTCATTTTATAGTGGGATAAATATAGTAATTGCAAATTAGAAATTATTGATGAATTTTATGATATGTAATACAGCAGACATAACATTACTGTTATTGGAAATAAAATTGACTTAAAAATATATTAACAATTTAAATGCATGTATCAATCTTTCCTGCATGTACCATTTGTTTTAATTCTTGTATTTGTTGAGGAATATACATGTTGATAAGCATAAATATTACTAAAAAAAACCCCTATGAGTTAAGGTATATATTTTTGCTCCAAGTTATAATTAAGTAAAAATGAAATAAATTTTTAAATAACTATTATATCAACACATTAAATAGGAATAAATAAAAAAATTCCAGTAGGAGATCTTACAATTTTGGGATTCTAGAGAATTTAAAATTGCAGGGGTTACAATTTTGACATTTACAACTTATAAAAGTTTTATAGCAATATTTCATTTCATTTCCTTGTTTCAACTTTGCTATAAAACTTTTATATTAACTTGTAATTGCTGAGGAAATAAACAGTTTAACTGTTGATTTGAAGAGTAAACAGTTTTATGAACCTAAAACGTGCATATTAACGTTTAGTATAAAATTTCAAGTACATACCGTCCTGCATGCTCAAAATTTATTGCTATAGGCAGTGATACTGACTCAGCAAAACTTAGCAGAGCTCTTAGCTCTTTGAGACAAAAGGTAATTGATGATTCAATTTCCACACTGTACTTCACAAATTCACCAGACTCAAGACATAATTCAGTTCTTATTCCTTTATGAGGCTCTGCAATTCATAAAGGATTAATTGAAAAGGCGTTTCCAACACTATTAGCATTATATTTATCACAAAAAAATAAGCTTACCTGGTTCAAAATCTGTAAAATTCCTAAGGGTTATCTTAACCGGCGTAACGACTAAAGTTAATTCTTCTTCGTTAATTTGAAAATTATGCAATGCATCAACAAGCAACTTTGGTTCGGCAATTAACACATTAGGAGCCATATCCTTAGTGTAAACAGCCTGAAAATATACACTGGATAATAGATACATTCTTGAGTTAACAAATAATGCAAACGTTTATCAGTATACCTGCAGTGTTTCACACTCTATGATGGGAAGATAGTGGTTTTTTACAATTCCATAACGACAACGAAATTGAAATATTAACTTCTTATCGTCAGGTTCAAGTTTGAGCTGACATGTTTCCACGTATTTGTCGATAGTATTCGGCGATTTGAACACGGCGATGCATGACTGGAAAAAAATAATTTAATAATTTATAATACCTAGGCAAATGGAGAACAAGCAAATGAATAATAAAATAAATCTACCCTCATTGATATTTTGCATTTAACAACATCTTCATCTTCAATATCTCCAGTCACAGTACTACCACCGTCATTATATTGCAAAAAAAAGCTTGCATCAAATGTAAAGGAAGCATATGCTGAACGTGAGGAATTGACGGTTCTGAAGGAAACCCCTCCCGGAAGAGGGTCCACATACAACTCATCGCCGATTTTTGCCAAAGCGTGTACAGCACGCGCTAAAACTAATAAAAATATAATTTCTAAAAGTATACTATTTATTCATAAAAATAATAACGTAAAAAGTTTACCATAAATAAATGACAAAATGTGATTACCTTTAACGTTGATTCCTGGTATCAAACACTTCATATTGTGTATTAATTTATAGTCCTAACACATACAAATGTACGAGATAAAAATGGATAGAAAAATAACATAATAAATACAGGTAAACGACTCTATAAAAATGTTCCCCGCGAATTCATATTTAGAGTGGTTTTCAATGAAATATCCTTTTTCAATTGTTGATGAAATTGCGGCACTGTGTTTTCGTTTGTTTTTAATTTTCATTGGTAGTAGTGTGTGTAAATTATGTTTTAATACACCCGAATATTGTGAATTACACAGAATCGTGCCGATAACAATAAGCCGTAATTCCTAAAACACAATTTCACATTATTCTACTTTTTCTAAGTGGATGAGTGCGAGAATACTCTTAAAACAGCGATCAATATTATCCTGACAACGCTGACAGTCGAAATCGTTTACTTAACTCTAAGAACATGGTATAGTAGCTAGTATATTTGGTATTACAGAAAAACATATTTGTTTTTTATTTGATTTAAAATCAATTTTATTTCATTAGCTTGTTTTAGTGCTGGGTGATTTGCATATTCCGCATCGCTGCAGTAGTTTGCCGGCGAAATTCAAAAAGCTACTAGTTCCTGGCAGAATACAGCATATTCTTTGTACTGGCAACCTTTGTACAAAAGAAACATTTGATTACTTGAAAACATTGGCCAGTGACGTGCATGTTGTTAGAGGAGATTTTGATGAGGTATGACCGCCTTTCACTGGAGAATAACAGTTTGTTATGTATTTATATATATATAAACCAAAATTTTCTGTTTTTAGAACCTGAATTACCCTGAGCAGAAGGTGGTTACAGTTGGCCAGTTTCGCATAGGTTTGTCACATGGACATCAAGTTGTACCATGGGGTGACCCTGAAGCTTTGGCATTGATTCAGCGTCAGCTGGATGTAGACATACTGATATCCGGCCACACACACAAATTCGAAGCGTATGAACATGAAAATAAATTTTATATTAATCCTGGATCTGCCACTGGAGCATACAATCCTCTTGATACGTGAGTTTAAAAAACATACATTTTCTGTATAAAAGCTTATCTAGCTTTTTGGTTCATATGATTACGTGCCATTTCTATTTATGTCATTTTCATTTCATGGAATGCTGACCAGAGCGTCTATTTGAAAGAAATCGTTTTCTTTTTGGTTTCGTTTTTTTTTCAAGGAGTGTCCTCTTTGCCAGTTTTAATTTAAACCCAATTTTTGTCAGTGAAAATTTGAAAATGTTCGCTTTTTTCCACCACCCTACTTAAATACATCAATATATAATAGTTATCCAAGTACAGCCTGGGACCCTGTATCTGGCATGTTTGGGACCTGGGGGTTGCCGGATAGGGGGTTTTTGGAGATGATGTATAATCTTGAAAAAATGTTGGTACAATTTGGGTGTATGAAATTAATGAATATTTCAATCACCGTTTGTTTTTCATTTTACTTGTTGTTTTTGAGTTTGAAAATAGGTGTAAATATTATTTATACAATTAAATGAAGATTTTAAGATAATCATTTAGTTGCTTGAATAATTATCATTTTAAAAGCTCCACAAGAACTCATATTATTTCCTTAAATTCAGGGACATAGCTATGACTGCATGGGCTCTGGAGCAAGAGTGTTGGTCCTAAACTATAAAGTAAAATAATGTTAAAATATCATATTAAATAACCTAAGAAAACCTGTAGTGTTATTAACCCTCAGATTACTGAACTATTTTTCTTTCGTATTTTTACCAACAGGGTGACAAAATGTATCCTATTCAAGTTTGTAAAACTTGTGTTTAATGCCTATAGCTGAACCTGTTTTAGAAGAAAAATGATTTTTCTAGATCAAAAAATTAAATTAAAATTAAAAATGTTACGGTCTTTTCTTCATCTCCAAACATTTGCATAAATTGTTCAAGAATCGGTTTGGTGGTCGTTGCCATTTGCAGCACCACAGTCAAGAGATGCCATTTCCATTAGTCCAACAATAAGAATTCATATTTTACTCTCCCTTACCCGTATATGATTTGTAAAGGTATCAATTAATATGTTTAGTTGGGTAGAGGACAACATTTGCAACAAAAAAGTTCAGGAGAGCATAAAATTATGACTTATAGTTTAGGAGATAAAAATTCGAGAAGGTCCCACCCATGTTATCTGATTGGGGGAATTAAACGTCCCTGTAGTAGAACTTGGGTCGTTATTTTGCATGGTGATTACACATAAGAGTCTTTGTGTGTGGCACTCTTTAAAATTGAAATAATGGCTAAAATACATGCAGCTGTTCTCGAGTTATTAGACATTATTTGTAGTGTCTTAAAACTTACCTATACATATATATATATGTAAACGGAGGCTAAAGGACGAAGAACAGTGGTGTCCTCGGACACCGATAGGTTCAACCATGCTGTGAAGTCTTTCTGCAATATCTCCGGCCAAAGTGAAAGAGGTACTCACCAACCCGCTCTGGGCCAGCATTTTAAGGCCCACAATTCCCCCATGACATGTACACCCATAAAAAACGGCCCTCATTCTCCGGAGGCTGGATTGCCTCTGACCGTGGCAGTGGTCAGGAACAAGGCATTAAGGCAGAGGGTGCTAAGAATCCCCGGAAGTTAAACACCCACTGCCACTCTTTCTCATTCTTACCCAATTCCTTTAACCTCAACCTAACTACCTTTAACTGCCGGACTTTGTCCAGTGAAGATAAACTTCAAGAGCTCCAAGAACAACTGGAGAAGATCAAGTGGGACATTTTAGGGCTTAGTGAGGTGAGAAGAAAAGGTAAAGGCCTATTGGAGTTGAAGAGTGGACATATTTTTTATTACAGGGGAACTGACACAGGAAGAACAGGAGGTGTTGGATTCATCATCAACAAAAAATTGAAGAATAATATCGTGGAAATGGAAAGTTCATCCGAGTGGGCAGCTAGACTAGTGCTTCAAATAAATAAAAGATATCAACTTCAAATAGTCCAAGTTTATGTGCCAACGTCATCATACTCGGATGAGGAAGTGGAAGATTTCTACCAAGAAGTTGGAGAACTGCACGACAAAGGAAGCTGCCATCTAAAAGTGGTCATGGGTGATTTTAATGCCAAGGTAGAAGAACAAAAGGAAGACGACAGCGCAGTTGGAAAATGGGGCTATGGAGACAGAAATGAATGAGGGGACCGACTTGTAGACTTTGCTGAATGTACTAGTCTATATATAATGAACACTTTCTTCAAAAAGAATCCCAATAGAAAATGGACCTGGAAAGGACCCAATGGTACCAAAAACGAAATTGACTACATACTAGTCAATAAGAAGCAATTGGCTGAAGACTGTTCCATCCTCAACCAGTTTAAAACTGGAAGCGACCATTGCTTGGTAAGATGCAGAATAAAATTCAACTCAAAGTTAGAAAGACAGAAGCTTTTAAAGAAGCCTAAGTCTATTATCAACATGCAGGTGCTAAAAGAACGAAAAGAAGAATTTCAGCTCCAACTGAAAAATCGATTCAGAGCACTGGAAGACCAAGAAGTTGAATCCCAATTTATAGAGATACTCAAGGAAACCGCTGAAGAAATAGGCGGAACAGTTAAAACAAAGCCAGAGGAAAAGTTGACTGAAAAAACAAGACTGCTGATGGAAAAAAGAAGGAAAGTGATAATTACTAATGATCCTAAAGAAATGATCCATTTTGCAGGACTAAACAAAACTATAAGGAAGTGCATCAAGGAAGATGTGAAAAAATATAATTATGAGCTAATTGAGAAAGCCATAGAAAACAATAGAAGTTACAAGAAAATGAAGCAACATCTCTCGATCGGAAAGAGACAGCTGGTGGCCTTGATGCTAGAAGACGGCTCCATAACCCATAGTAGGAAACTAATCCTGAAACGGGTACAAGAATTTTACACCAAGCTGTATGAGGATCCTCTAGGAAATGATGAAGTAAATGATGATGGAAAACATGCCCACCGAAGAGGTCCCAGATATCCTTCCGGAAGAGGTGAGACACGCAATCAGAAGTATGAAGAATGGAAAAACATCTGGAATGGATGGTATCACAGCGGAAGTATTCAAAGCAATGGGTAATCATACGGAAACAATTCTCGCTAAGATTTTTAATTCCTGTCTGAGGAAGAAAAAGATACCAGAAACATGGAACCACGCATGTATTATCCTTCTGCACAAGAAAGGTTCCAAAAAAGACTTGAATAACTACAGACCGATCAGCCTACTCCCAACAGTCTACAAAATATTCACCAAAATACTCACTATGCGCCTTCAAAACCGTCTTGATTCTGCCCAACCTAGAGAGCAAGCTCGATTTCGCAGTGGGTATAGCACGATGGACCACATCCAAGTCGTGAGAGAGGTAATCAGTCGGACTAACGAGTATGAATTACCTCTATGTATGTGCTTTAACGACTACGAGAAAGCATTCCACCCTGTCCGAACTTCGTCGGTGTTACATGCACTAAAGAAACAAGGAGTAGAAGAAACATAAATAACCTTGATCAAGAATATATACGAAAATGCGACAATATCTGACCAGCTGCATGAAGAGACGAGTGCCTTTAAGGCCGAAAAGGGAGTGAGACAAGGAGATACTATGTCCCCTAAGTTATTTACAGCAGCTCTAGAGGAAGTATTCAAAACGCTAGACTGGGAGGAAAAAGGCATAAATGTAAATGGAGAACATCTGAGTCACCTGCGCTTTGCAGATGATATCATACTGTTCGAAGGGAGCCCAGAAGAGCTCCTTAGAAGAACTGAAGAGCTTGAGCAAGCAAGCCGAGAAGCTGGACTTAAGATGAATCTTAATAAAACAAAGGTTATGTACAACTCCTTCACAAATTCTGAGAAGATACATATCAACGGAGCAGAACTCGGAGAAGTAACCAGCTATGTTTACTTAGGTCAACTCATCACTACTGATGGTTCGCTTCTTGGAGAAATCAACCAGAGAGTGAAGATGGCATGGAGTGCTTTTGGCAAGAATGCGAACATCTTTAAATCAAATATTCCAGTCTTCCTAAAAAGGAGACTGTATGACCGATGTGTTCTGCCTGTTCTGACATATGGTTGTGAAACATGGACCATGAATGCCAAAATGATACAGCGCCTGCAAACAACACAGAGGGGCATGGAGAGATGCATGTTAGGGATCACCCGAAGAGACCGCAAGAGGAACGACTGGGTAAGAAAGAAGACAGGAGTCTGTGACATGATTAGAAGAGTGAAGGTGCTAAAATGGCAGTGGGCTGGCCACATTGCTAGAAGAAATGACCAGCGTTAGACGTCCAGTGTCATCGAATGGATCCCAAGAAACATCAAGAGACCAAAAAGAAGACAGAAAAACAGGTGGGACAGAGAGCTTGTTAAGTTCTTGGGGCAAACTTGGAGGGAGGCAGTTGACAGGGAAAACTGGAAGAGTCTGGGGGAGGCCTTCATCCGTCAATTGACTGAAAAAGGCTGATGATGATGATATATATATATCACAGTAATTTAATATAAAAGTTGTTAAAAAAGAATCATTTACATTAAACATATTTATTGTGTGATTTCATCATCATCGTCTTTGCATGAACTAGCACAGTGATGGGCAAACAACTGGTTGCACTCCCAGAGCGCTCTTTGCTTGGACCTTGAGAGCGAAGAGCTGCGGAGGGGGAAACTTTTAGACAATGGTGACGTAAGAATTCTAGGTATTTCATACGTGGAAAAGGCAGTGCATTTGACAGGTAGTTGTAAGGTACGTTATCAGTCGCTAGCACTTCCCTTGCATTCCTGCAGTAGTCGCAGCCTGCTTCAAGAGGAAATAGTATTGTGTTTTGTGCGCTTCGGAAGCAGAGAATAAGAGAATTGTAATCGATTGTTAAGATTGTTTCAGGTCTCTTTCGATTTCTCATAGAAGTAGTGAGATATGTCCCTGAAACGCCATCCAGAGGCAGTTCTTCGCATTAGCTTTAAGCTTGCTTGGCTGGTAGCACATTCCGGACGTCCAATTTCAGATGGAGAATTCATAAAGGAATGTCTCACAACCGTTGTGGAGGATTTAAACGCCAGCTTAACAAGAACAATTGAATCGCTCAGTTTGTCCAGAAGATCAATTTCTCGCCGCATCATAGAACTAACTGCAGATTTATGCGACCAGCTCTTATCGTTGGCAAGAAAATTTATAGCCTATTCACTGGCTCTTGATGAATGTGCAGACGTAACTAGTACTGCTCAGCTCGCTATCTATGTTAGAGGGGTTGACGAGAATCTCATGGTTACTGAAGAACTTCTTGATCTTATACATATGAAGGAGACAACCACTGGACTCGACGTTCTGGAGTGTGTTGAGGAGACAATTAACCGTTTTGGTCTCCCATGGGATGCATTGGTATCAGTCGCAACTGACGGAGCTCCTGCCATGACTGGTAAGAATGTAGGCTTTGCTGGACTGTTGAGGGAAAAGTTTTCTGGCAAAGGTTTTTGTTTTGTCCCAATACACTGCATCGTACATCAAGAAAATCTCTGTGCCAAAAGTGTTGAAATGGTACATGTAATGCATGTAGTAGTAAAGGCATTAAACTACATACGAGCGCATGGGCTGATCACAGGCAGTTTAAAAATTTCCTGGCAGGCCTAGATTGCGAGTATGGTGATATCCCATATTACAGTGAAATAAGGTGGCTTAGCCGAGGGAAAGTGCTCAGTCGATTTTTCAATCTGGTCGAGGAGATACCTGTATTTCTTGAGATGAAACAACATCCGATTCCGCAATTCCAAGACGTGCACTGGATTTCTGATCTTGCCTTTTTAGCAGATCTCACAGAGCATTTGAATGTTTTGAATTTACAGTTGCAAGGTTGAAATTTATTGGTGACTAATCTCTTTGACAGTGTCACAGCTTTCAAGATGAAACTTCAGTTGTGGCATGATCAGCTTTTGCAAATGGAAACTGGGCATTTTCCAAAGCTGACCTCTCGTGTACACTAGCTGCAGCAGCATGATCTTGAGAAGTATGCTGCAATACTCAGCACACTTCGTAATGAATTTAACAAACGATTCGACAACTTGAATGCATTAGAAACAGAAATGAAAATCTTTGCGACACCATTTTCATATTCCCTCGATGCAAATGATGTCCCAATCGCACTGCAGTGCGAGTTTCTTGATCTTCATTGTGATCGTGAAATGAAGGACAAATATGAGAGAAGAACAAGTTTAGTGCAGTTCTACAAGAACTTTCCAAGGACTTGTTTCCAGTGCTGCAGTCGTAAAAAAAGCAGAGGGTATACTGTATACTAAGGTAAAACTTTGAGGGAGGGTTCTTACCAGTTTTTAGAGAAAATTACACGATAATAATGTTGTTACGATGCCATGAGTGGGTTTTTTTCAATCAACCTGTATAATTTTTCATAAGACATGGATATATGCTATTTGTTCGACAAAGCAGAGGGTATACCGTTTTCACTCTAAAAAAGCAGAGGGTATATGGCATATATCACCATATACCCTCCACTACAGCACTGCACGTTTCCCGAAACTGCACACGTTAGCGAGCAAAATAATATCTATGTTTGGCTCAACTTACATTTGCGAACAGCTTTTTTCTCTCATGAAACTAACAAAGTCCAACGTCAGGAACTGACTCTCAGATGGAAATCTCACAACCATGCTATGCATCAAAAGTGTGCGATCTATAGTCCCATGAATAAATGATTTGGTGTTACGTAGACGTAATCAAATTAATGCGAGCACAATGTCATTTTCATCAAAATAAAATTCCATTATAAAATTTACCTAAGGACTACATGTAAGTTTCTTTCCACTCTCATGCAATTTAAACACCCGCCAACCTTAAGCCTGCCTTCTGCGTCACATCCTCGCCCCTCTCCATATCCTCCCTCCTCCCATTAGCTCCCCCTCTCGCTCAACGTTGCTCCCCCTTACGGTCGTGCTCTGAGCGTACTCTTAGAGCGCTCTCTTGCCCATCACTGAACTAGCATAAGCCTGCCAAATGCATTTTAAGAGCATTTGAATGATTCCATGTACATGTGTGTTCATTGGAATATGCTAAGCGGATGGAGACAACTTTTGCAATGCTGAATAGCATCTATCAGCTAATTAGGGTTAGGGTTCCATCTTTTACCAATATGGATACATTTTAAACCCCAAGAGCTTAATTTTTAAAAATTGCTTTAGTGAAACAACTTCATCCACATCTATAATCTTAAATAGTTTTTAAACATCTGGGAATATAAAATTAATGTGAATGTAAAATGATTTGAAAAAATTATGCGTGGGATACTACTTTGCTATCAAAAGTTCATTTTATAGTATTATTTTGCATGCCTGTATAAAAATAAATTAAATTTGACATATTAGTGTTCTTTCAGTAGGATCACTAAGCTGGTTGACCCCTGTACTCCATGTAGGTCACTGCTTTTTCTTCAGATTGATATATTTCCACCGTCTTTAAATCATATTTTTTCACAACTTTTATGCTCTCCTCTCCCCTTTGGTTGAATCTCTGAATTGACCCTTTTTTCCCCTTCATATTGTTTTAGATAATTTTGTTATACTTGAAAGTCATAGTAAGGCTATTTGCACTCAATCATTTATGCCCAAATAGGGTTTCTTTGGAGTTGTAGCTCATACATTGGAGTCTGGTTAACCCCAACCAGGGCTGGCAAAAGGGAAAGTGCGGCAGATGCAGAACATCTGAGCCCCCAGATAATGTGGGCCCCAGAAGTTATGAGATTTCAATTATTCAAGTATCAAGTGTAAATTTTGCAAAAACTTTTATGAAAAATCACTTGCCAAACTGATTTCCAATAAAAACACTGTAAAAGTTATAATAATAACCTGGGGCTCCATAAATCATTTATTATTAGTATAAATATTTATATTTTGGGACCCCCATTGATATTTGCATCCCTTCAGTGCTTGGCTGACTCTGACCCCAACATCTTTGTTTTGTATTGTTACTCTGCACTAATATTATTCTAACTTTTATAATGGCTTGGATATACTGTTCATTTTTTTTCATTGCAGGTCTGTAAACCCTTCTTTTGTGCTGATGGACATTCAGAGTTCTACTGTCGTTACTTATGTCTATCAGCTGGTAGGAGATGAAGTTAAAGTGGAGAGGATAGAGTACAAAAAAAGTTAAAATATTTTATATAAACTTGTATATATTATGTCATACCCATGAAAATGTTAGTCATTATTTTTTATTCCTAAGTTAAGTGGAAACTTCTCGAATTACATATATAACAAAACATTATGACTTATAAACATTTATTTACTGTAAAAATGGATTCAGAATAATTGTTCATTATGAATTTTTAAGTCGATATTATTCACAATATATTCTAAGCATTTATCAAATAAAATCACCTATATGAGGTTTGTTCTTCCATCAAATTATTGATTCAGTCATTATCTTTAATCTATTGTGCCTATTTACTTTGTTTTCACTCTGTATGAGCAAGGTTTGTCAAGTGGTATATTGTGTTAAACAAACTATGAAATATACATAGTAAAATATTTGCGAAATCTACACCCATATTATGGCATCCATCAAACTGTGTAGAAGTCAGTCAGTCAGTCATATATTTGGCACTGAATAACAAGTAAAATAAAATTTTCAATGTAAGTTAAACAATTGGTGAAATATTTTAAGTACTGCTACTGATAAATTTTGCCTCTTTGTGTCAAGACAAAATGTATTCAGAAATATAAGGTATTTACCCATTTTGTCTCAGAACATCAATCTTTACTACCAAAAACTGCTGAGTTAATCCTCATTTGCTCTTATTGATGATGCAGAGGAATGAGTTTTCTTATTAAGGAAGTCATTCAGATAATATATTGTTTTTTAGTGTGATTGATGACTTTATTTTGTAAAATATTTAAAAGCATTTATGAGAAAATTAAAACAATGAACATGAAATTGTATAATATATTATTAAATGAAAAATTAAGTGGTATTTCCTATTGTTATACAAATTTAAAAAAGTTTCTTTCAGGACAACAAATTTAGTTTAAAAAATTTTGTATAAATTCCACATCTTTTAGTTAAGATAGTTTTTTAAAAAATGAAGGTTGCAATCTCAAGTGTGAAATAATCTAATCAAATTCTTTTGTTGCTTACAACTATTTGGCCCAATGTTATCATTCAGCTCCAACTTGTTAATAATAAGGTTAATAATGAAATAAAATCAAGAACAACTTCAAAATATTTTTCAAATGAAATACAGTAGTCCTTCGCCAACCGTGGGGGATATGCTCCTGGATTCGCCACGGTTGGCAAAACCTGCAGTTGGCGAGAGTCATGGCTTATGGGAAATAGAGGGTTAGGGGGAGTGATTCCTGAGAGATATGCTTTAAGTGTTATAATGTACATGAAATATGCTATCCTTAAAAATTCTATTTATTATATAAAATAAAACAAAAAGTAGTTATGTGCAGTAAAAATGATGCCGTTCTCTCAGTCTTACGCTCTCCATAGCAAAGCAGCTTGGTAGCACTGCCTCCCCCTGGCAACTCTACAGCCCAACATTTCAAAATTCTACATAAGTCACCAGATGTACAGCTACGGAATTAAAAACTTATTTCACAGGCTGAAAAATCGTATTATAAAGAAAAATTACCGGAATTTTAAATTTTAATATTAGCTAATAAGTAGGGTATGAATTTTTCGGGTTGTATCTGATATTTTTCAGAAGTTCATCCACTGAACTATTTTTTCAAATTTGAATTTAATGTGTAAAAACCAAAAATTTTCAAGTTTTAAAACCTTCACTGAAAAAATTCTTGTTAGAGTTGGGTTCTAAATTTTGTGCTCATTTACCGTAGCACTATCGTACAGTCTAATGGTGTGCTTTTCTATGCCAAAAATTGTGTTCAGGTTGTTACAAATGTGATGTGGCTATAATAATAATTTACACCAAAATATGTAAAGAAAGTAATTGGAAAGAGTAGACACAGGATTTTAAATAATAATGGTGCCATCAGACAGGGATATCCTTTGGTCCTTGAACTAATTGCACTTCGGAGAGCTTTCAGCCTCTTCAATAACATATATTGTAATATTGACGACATTAGTTCATTATTGAATATTGATGATAGTATGGAGAACTGTAGACAAGACTGCAGGCCACGGTTGAGAAAACAAATTAAAAGTGGGGCTATTCTCAGGTACAGTGATGTACCAGGTACTAAAAAATACGGAGTACCCAGGTAAGCAAAGAAAAATTACCCGGCCGGGTAGGTTGAACCAATTTGGTTGAAGATGTGTGGGCTTGCTTAAATGAAATTTTGTTTGAAAATGAAAGCAAACAAGAAGAATTTCGTGCTATTCTAAAGAAGAGAGGCAATTTGAAAATTTTCTCAAATGTCCTAACATCCCTCATAAAGAAAATCCTTTAACTTGGTGGGAAAAAAATGCAGCTATCTTTCCTGAACTGTCAAAATTGGCCAGACGTTACTTGTTGTCACCTCCAAGCAGCATACTCAGTGAAACGATGCTTAGCAAGGCGGGAATCATATACGAAGAGCGCAGGTATAAACTCCTGCGAAATGCAGAAAAACTATTGTTTCTTCATCATAATCTCTCATTGTTGAAATTTAATTATTAAAAATTTTGACCACTTTTATTTCATTCTTTACTTAAGAAGATTTTATAAAGTTTATAAGATTTTACAATCTGGTACTGTTAACCGGTCATTAAGTATAATTGTGCATATTATGTAAAATGTTATTTCATGGTTCAGTTTAACCTTTGTTCGAGTAATCGGTTTTTTAAAAGTTTATTATAATTAAAATATCGTTTCTCTGAATGTTTCTTGCAGGCTAAAAAGTAAAATATTAAGTTCCATTTAATTTGTTTTTATTGTTATCCTTTTTTATTCATGAGGGACCCAGTACCCGGGTCCAGTAATTTCTGGGTACTAAAAATATGGCCAGGTACCAGGTAATTTCCAGGTACCCGGTACATCACTAATCAAAACAAAAGGTGACCAATATAAATGACAGCCAACACAAAAAATAAATTAAACTTTAAAATTTTAGCAGTGATACTTATTTTTACTTTCTCATACGAAGTATCGAGAAAGTGTTTTCGCGAAAAAATTCGACCTCGAGATTTTTACGGAAATATACGTTTTAGGTGCTGCTGAATCCGAAAAAGTGGTTTTCGCAATGCCGTCTGTCTGTTACTGGCTCTGGAGCCTAGACGGTAGAGCAAAAATGAATGAAATCTCATACTTAGGCATTTTATCATACTGAGCAGAGTATACATAGAAATGGTTGACATTGCTCAATAATTAAGAGTAGTTTATTCTAGGTAACTTTAACAATAATTCGATTTTCTCAAAAACGGCTCCAACGATTTCGATCAAATTTCGTACAGTTACTTAAGTTTGCATCTTCAATAATATTGTATAGATCAGATTACTCAAAAATTGAATATAAGGCTAGTTTATTCTAGGCAGCTTTAACAATAATTCGATTTTCTCAAAAACAGTTTCAACGATTTTGATCAAATTTCGTACAGTTACTTAAGTTTGCATCTTCAATAATACTGTGTAGTTCATATTTCTCAAAAATGAATATAACGTCAGTTTATTCTAGGCAACTTTAACAACAATTCGATTTTCTCATAAACGGCTATAACGTTTTTGATCAAATTTTGTAAAGTTACTTAAGTATACATCTACAATAATACTACGTATTTCATTTTTCTCAATGAATTAATATAAGGCTAGTTTATTCTTGGGCAACTTGAACAAAAATTGGATTTCCTAAAAACATGCTCATACGATTTTCATTTTCTAAAAATAACTAAACGACGCATTAGTATATGAGAAAGTTTGTACAATGTATGTTGTACCGATCTTTTAATTGTATAAACCAGGGGTCTCAAACTCAAATCGGATGCAGGCCAAAAACAAAAAAATTACACTTCAAAAGGACAAAATATTTTTAAATCTTTAAATAAAAAAAAATCTTCGACACTGTGCCAGGCCAAATTGTATAATTAGAATAAGATCTGTGAGAGGGATGCATAAAATGAACAAACGGGCTGCGAGTTTGAGACCTCTGGTAGAATTTGGAGCATCCTTTGCTCAATAGATTACCAGCGGCCCACATTCTGGCACGAGCCAGCAAACTGCCGATACTCAAAACCGGGGTTGATGAGGGACTACTGTATATAAAAAAATCACATTCCAGAAATACTACTAAACTTGAGTTGTAATATAAATATTTTAATAGTAGAGATATTGAAACACATAACAAATACTCTTCACACATGAGGAGGTGGTGCCAGCAGCTGTAAAGTCATTTGAGACAATCTGCAAATTTCTTGATTAGTAACAATCAGTAAGAGGCTACTTAGGAATAGTATTGCAACTATTGTATAGGAACTATTTGTTCTTCTGTAATGCATATGCAGTGTTTTCTTCAGCTTAATCCTCCATTTTAAGCAAGGTAGATATTCCAAAATCATGGATCACCTGCACTCTGAACTTAAGGCATGTTGATTGTATTTTTTAGCAAATTATATCATTAGCACAAGTGTATGTGTACTCATACTCCTATAAACATTTATTGAAATATCACTCAAAAACAAATAATTATTTAACTATTTTCCTCATAAAATAGGTATAACTTAAATATTATTTATTGTAATAGCCAATAATCATAATTTTAAGTACAAAATTTTGGCAATTGAAGCAAACTGGTTGTTAATGACACCACTGATTTCTCCATTCTATTCTCTCTAATGAATATGGCAGTTAGCTGAAATAACTTAAGAGAACTATTTTTACTTTCTCATACGAAGTATCGAGAAAGTAGGTATTGTTTTCGTGAAAAAATTTTTACGGAAATACACGTTTTAGGTGTCGCTGAATCCGAAAAAGTGGTTTTTAGAATGCCATCTGTCTGTTACTGGCTCTGGAGCCTAGACGGTAGACCGAAAATGAATGAAATCTCGTACTTAGGCATTTTATCATTCTGAGCAGAGTATACATAGAAATGGTTGACATTGCTCAATAATTAAGAATAGTTTATCCTACGCATTTTTAACAACAATCCGATTTTCTCAAAAACAGCTCTAACGATTTTGATCAAATTTCATACAGTTACTTGAGTTTACGTCTTCAATAATACTGTGTAGTTCATATTTCTCAAAAATGAATATAACGTCAGTTTATTCTAGGCAACTTTAACAACAATTCGATTTTCTCAAAAACGGCTATAACGTTTTTGATCAAATTTTGTAAAGTTACTTAAGTATACATCTACAATAATACTACGTATTTCATTTTTCTCAATGAATTAATATAAGGCTAGTTTATTCTTGGGCAACTTGAACAAAAATTGGATTTCCTAAAAACATGCTCATACGATTTTCATTTTCTAAAAATAACTAAACGAGGCATTAGTACCCATATATGAGAAAGTTTGTACAATGTATGTTGTACCGATTTTTTTATAAGAGTATATATTAATAATATCTTTCAAGGCAGCTATAAGTTGCCATTTAAGTATAAACTGCATTTTTTATCTCTTTAACATATATTTAATTTGGTTGTTACTTGTGGCAGAAAATAGTATTTTGTCCAGATGTAAGTCGATTCGAAGTTGATATTGATATAACATACTGATTTATCTTGTTTTGAATTGAAGTTACTTCATTAGAGGTCTAAGGGTCTTTAAAATTTTTGTTTCCACCTTCCTGAAGTTATCTGATTGAAATACTAAACCAAAGTAATATATTGCGATATAAATATCTACTCTGTAAAGTAATATCTAAATAAACCGATCTTAAAAATATTGCTTCACTTCATACTATGTAACCTTTTGTAATGAGAGAACCTAATGATCTGAAAAAATTGGTAAATTAGGACGTGAAATCAGGGCTGTAGTCGAGGGCATACGGAAGTATACGGCATACAGGGCTGCTTTAAGGCAATGGTGGGCCCGGGGCAAATATGAACTTGGACCCCCCCTCTCTTTACTTAAACAAGTTAGGAAAGTGTACAACGTATCACAAATGGGCGCGTTTCATGCAATAGAGTATTAGAAAGCAATTATATACCTGCATGTAAGGGAAATAGCAGTTTAAAGTTCTTTTCTTCATCATAAATCATCCATTTTCTTCCTATTTAATAATATTACATGCACACGTAAGGAAATTAAACGTTTGTTTGGGAGATTGTTTATGTTAGCAACAATGAAGTAACCATGCAAGAAATTTTCTAAGTTCAACTCGATATAAGACATTCTTGTTTGATTTTCTCAATAACAGCTACTCCTACGATAAAAATGTATAGGAAAAGAAATACTCTAATTTATTAGTTCTACAAGTTTTATTTGAAAAATATTTTGATATGAGCAATACTTTACGAGATATGATGAAAATTTACTTATTTGTCACCAATAAAGTGGTACCCCTGATTGGAGTACGTTATTCATTTGTCCGATTTTCTTCTTATATTTGATCGTAAGTCCTTAATATCAAATTTCATGAAAATCCATTCAGTAGAAGCCGAGAACAAACATACGGACGGACGGACAGACAGACCGACGATAATAGGTGCTCACGCTGGAAGTGAAATGCGCCTAAAAATGAACTACATATTTCCTTGTTTTATATATAGAAAGATTTTAAATAGACGGTGTGAAGCTTCTATACAAGCGTGCCGCACGCCATAAATCTAATGTCTTTTGGGTAATTCATATTTATTTATGTTGGTTTATGTTACCCATGCAATATCTTGACCTTGTTTATTTATATACGTAAAATAGTAGTTAGGATAATGTTGGTTATTTTAACGAGTTCAAACAAATAATCTGCTAAAGCTGTAACAATTTGGAATCTATAACAAAAAAGGAAGTAAAGGAAGTAATTGAATATTAATTTTTAAAACTTATTGCCTCATGCATTGAATATTTTTGTTATCATCTCCGATATTATCATTTACCTATGACCGAATAGTCCAGACGAAATTTGCTTTCTTTTAAAAGACTGAAATCTGAATGCGTGCTCTAGCGAGGTTTTGTGCATCATATAATGTTTATGTTACCACGTCAATCTTGATCTTGTTTTTTTATTGAAACTAGAATACTTGACAAGTATAAACAAGTAATATTGGATCAAATTTTATTATCAAAAAATCAATATTTAAAACATAATTTGTTTAGGTAAAAATGTACTGCGCACAAGTGAGTGGTATGAGTAGAAACCTTTGTTTTGCGGTCTAAGGGTTAAGCACATGGCATGGGCTCCTAAAATCAGAGAGCCCTGGGAAGTTACCCACTTTACCCATTGGATAAAGCGGCCCTGATGGTGTATAACAACTTCTTTAACGTACCTCATCAGCATTAGTGAATGCAGTGAAAGCAGTCTACTCAGGAAGTAAGGCACGTGTGCTGAGTGACTGGTTTAAGATTGAAAGAGGTGTTCGGCAAGGGTGTGTGATGTCTCCTTGGTTGTTTAATGCATTTATAGATAAATGTGTGAGGGAAGCCTATGCTAATACTAATGGTCTGAGGATTGGGGAAGTGAATGTGCGGGTGCTGTTTTATGCTGATGATGCTGTGTTGATATCTGAAACACCGAATGAGTTGTAAATACGTAAATAAAAATAATCTGCATTATATTTTTCCACCTTTCTTCTCAGGATAAAACAGTTGTGCTGTTAGTAGATGAGATACATTTAAAGCCTGATGTTGATTATAAAGGTGGCAATGTTGTTGGAGCTGCATTTGATGGGGTGCAATCAGCAAATAGTGCCTATGTTTTTATGGTGACTAGTCTTCTTTCCAAGTTCAAAGATGATGTCCATATTTTTCCAACGAAGACTATAAATGCAGATATTTTATACAGTATTTCCAAGAAAGTTGTGCTGGGTTTATAAAATATTGCCTTCAAAGTTATATGTATCATTACAGATAACAATGTAATCAACAAAAAAGCTATGTCCTTATTTGCTTCACCTCCAAAGGTATCGATAGTATATCCACACCCTAAAGATAATAGCAGGCCTTTATTTTTTCTCTTTGACACTGTGCATATTTTAAAATGTGTCAGAAATAACTGGTTGTGCCAGAAGAGTTCTGGCAAAGACATGGTATTTCCGAAATTTACTTTTGATGAGGAAGTGATCCATACAACTGACTGTGAAATGCAGACTGCATCCTTTCAAAGTTTGAAAGTTCTTTATAGTGCAGAAGTGAAATCCCTTCTGAAATATTCTTATAAGCTTTCATTAAAAGTTTTGTTCCCATCGAATTTAGAAAGGCAAAATGTCAAATTGGTTTTGCAAATTTTTAATGAATATGTCACTGAAAGTTTGATAATATTAGGCCCAAAACATAATATACGTAATTACCTGGAAACAGCAGAGTATTTGAAAATATTTTACCTATGGTGGTGTATTATGAATGTAAAAAGTCCATTTAAAGGAGCTAGAGCTAAAAATGATTTTCAATTACCTTTAAATAAAAGCCAGAACTGAAAGAGTGTAAAATTTTTAAATGAATTTTTAGACTGGTTGGATAAATGGGAGTACTTCAAAGGTAACAATGGGAAGTTAAGCAAAGAAACCCATAGTGCAATAAAACATACTACACATGGGATTCTCGAAATTACCAAGTATTGCCTGGAGGAATTAAATTTCGCCTATATATACCTGGAAAGTTTCAAACAGACACTTTGGAAGCAAGATTCGGTCAATATAGGCAACTGATAGGTTGTCAGTACAATATTTCCATAAGACAGATGTATGAAAGTGAGAAGAAGTTGAGAATGAAATCACTGCTTACATTATGCCTCCCCTTTCAAGATAAAAATATTCTGTTGGAGATTTTTCAGGATGAAAATTTGAGTGCTGATGAAAATCTTTGGAAAATGGAAGTGTCTGATTATGAATTGGATGTGGGGCAGTCTGACGTGGAAAAATGTGCTGATTATTTGCCTGTTATTACGTATTTGGCTGGGTATTGTTTTTACTCTGGTTTGAAAAAAATGAATTGTGAATACTGTAAAATGTTGATTGTAAATGAAGAGCAGACATTAATGCATCACATGTATATTAACAGTATGGATAGGGGTGCATTATGTTATCCAAATGATGCTGTTGTGGATATTGTCATGACCAACTACATTGTTGTAGAAAAATTAACAAGAAATACCACTTTTGTAAATGCAATTAATCATCGTAGCATAGCTACAGAAGTTACTTTTCAAATCCTAATGAATCAAGATTTATTGTTACCTGAAAATTCATGCAGTAATGGCCATGATTCAGAAATTATTGTTAAATTAATAATTTGGATTTCAACGAATACTCTGTTGAATAATTACTGTAAGAAAGAGAATGAGAAAATTTTTAATAGTGACAAAAATAAAAAAAGAAAATTACAAACATTTAATTTGTAATTGTTAAAAGATTGTCTATTTTGTAATTCTAATATATGTTATATTATTTACATGTAAATAAAAGAGTCAACTTGCATTTCTTTTTTAAGCTCTTTCCTAATTCAGCGAATGTTTTTAAGAATAAAATAAAAAACACTATTACGTTCTAATATCCTTTCTAATGTAACTGTAATTAACTTTTTTAATGTAATGATATTTATTGTAGCACAATCGTTAACATTAATGGTAGATTTTCATTATTAGTTTTAATATGTCACATATTATGAATAAATAATAATTTAAACTTTACTTTACTAAAGTGTTGAAAATGTTTATGTAATTATGAAGAAGAGTGTTCTTTCATAAAATGTTTTTACCAAAATAGAAACGTCAATGGTCACAGTTAACCTATAATTATTAAAAATATATGAAGAGCTGACGTTAACAAATTGGTTCGTATCCGTATCGGTTAATATTTCTCGATTTTGAAGGACCGTTTTCGCTAAACCAATTCTGCATTTTCACGTAAATGCGGTTTATTTCAATTATTTTCTTAATGGAGCTTGAGACTCTGGAAAGAGACCAAAATTTTCCTCAAATGTGTAACATTTACGTTGCAAAAAGTGATTATGTACGATGTGAAACGCAGGTTGCACGGAACGTAGGCTCGTAGCTTACAGCTACGTTTTCATGAACGCGTTACGAGCGCACAGAGGCGCAAGTTCTACGCGTATGCACGCGTAGGAGTTCGCATGAAAGCGTTCAGCGCAAGTGTAGGTTCGCTTTCGCTTTCAAAAAATATAAAATTCTGTATAAAATATTGTGTTCATTTCAGTTTAATGACATTACTTGATTCGGAATAGGAATACCGAGAGGAAGACGACAGTGTAGGTCGCGTGCCTCCAAGCCGCATACTTACGGAGAAAACACGGTCTCATAAATTGAATAAAATACCATAAACGAATAAAGTTAAACACTTGAAATTGTGCAAACATAATTATAAGACTACGACTCAGATTATATTAAATTTTCATTTCATTTGAACATCCCGTTTTGTTATTACAAACCGACAAAGTGACGCCAGCCGCCGCAACGCTCAGAAAAGGGGTCCATTTTTCATTCTAACTCCAAAAACATACCTTAGAATAATTTTTAAAAATTCTGCTTTACCTACACTAAACGAAGAACAAAATTATCTACACGCTGATATGCATTGCGCGAAAATCCCATGAGCCGTTTTTGAGATATTAAGCCTCAAACTCGAGTCTACATAATTTTGAAAACGATAGTAGATGGCACATGCGCGCTACCTAGGCAACGCCACCTAGATAGAAGGCCTGACGGCGAACTCGGTTCTAAGTCGTGACGTCACGGTGGGCAGGCCTAAAGCAACGCCGCCATTTACGAATGAGAGCGAGTTCGACTACGTGGTGATTTGTTTTGTGAATAACGAGGAGTGGACTTTTGACGCTATTTTGGTGTTCTCTAGTGAATTTTTATTCTTTACGGTTAGGTTATTTATAAACTATTTCTTCGGAATGGTTTTCAAGTGCTCAGTAGTTGGTTGAAAAGGTAATTATGCCGGTAACGAGAAAGTCTCCGTTTTCCGAAAGAGGCCGATTTGCGAAGAAAATGGGTGAGGAGTATTTCCAGAGCGAAGTTTACTCCAACAGCAAGTTCCAGAGTAAGTACATAATATCATAAATTGGAATTGTTTGATTTGTGAACTCATTGTGAGTTTAACCAACTCATTGTGCTAAAGATTTCGAATATAGTCATCATCCTTTCCCCTTTTATTCAATATCTATTACTAACAGGTATGCATAAAACACTTCCAACAGGAAGATATTTTGTGGGAGACTTCAATGTACGATGAAAAATCTGGACGGCTGATTACAGCAAAATTACCAAATCCTAGACTGAAAGTTGGTGCTGTGCCAACAATTTTCCCATCTTGCACTTCCTATGCTTCGTCGTCTTCTGCATTTCGTGAGAGCCCTGATAAGAAGAAGATCAGGATTGAGATGGAACAACTCCGAAGGTGTATTAAGAGTAGTCAAGAAGACAGAAAAAAGTACGAGGAGAGCAGAAGGTTCGGTAACCTGAAGGAACTGGAAGAGAAAATAAGACTGTATGTAAACACAGGTAGATTCTCATTATTTGCAAAATCTGACAGGCTTATATTATGTGACTTTCTTGTGGATCCAGTCCCTATCATAAGTGCATCAATAGTGATTGATATTAATTTATTTTTGAATGTATACGTGAAATCGTCACCTTTAAAAAGGGTTGGAAAATACAGTTTTCCCATTCAAGTTGACAGTATCAGTGTGATCATTGATTTGGTGAATCAGGTTGAAGTTTTGGTTGATCAAGAAGGCCATCCAGACAGTAATTTTGATAAAATGAAAATTGAACTTTTAGTTGATACCTTAAAAAGTCTTGAATCAACCCAGAATTCAAGCAAAATAAAGTTCTTGGTCGAACAATTAAGACTCCTGCCTTGCCATCTAAGTAATTATAGATATTCTTGTGATTTTTTGATTTTTTCATGTTTGTTTTATACAATTTCACCACATGCATACAAATTTGTGAGAAGTTCCAGTCTCTTTCTTCTTCCTCATCCATCAACCATTCGTCAACTGTGCTCTAGTTCAGTAACGATTAACATCCGATATATAATTGAATTTTTCGAGTTTACAATATACATATACCTATTTAAGGAAATGATAAATCATCCAGCGTGGAATAAGTAAGTCTCAATTTCTATATATGTACTTTAATTTCAAGAGAATATTTGGTAAGGTGAGAAATTAATTCAATGCAATTCATAGTTGTGGCTTTGATGCAACTACTTGCGTATTTGATAATGATATCATTGAAATCAAAGCAGAGTTTCAAGCGTCAAATTTGTGTTTTAAATGCTATTTTCAAGAATCTTCCATTTATCCTGTTGCTTTTAAGTTAATGTCTATGAATGTTTTCTTTGTGTGTTTGCAAAATTCCGCCATAGTAAATTTGTATCATGTTAATAAACATTTCTCAGCCTTTCTGGATTCTCGGACTCTCAATTTCCGCGGGCTTCTTCCTCATAAAAATTTTATACATTTTTTCATCCATTTACGTGATCTTTAAATGAAAAAATAAAGCCGTGCATTTACAGTTTTTATGATATTAGCAGTGCACGTGATCTACAAATTTTATGAAAATGACGTAACGTCTTATTCAACTTATTGACACTATTGAGACAACGCGGTCTCTTATTTTGCTGCACGATTTGTGATTTAAAATATTAATAATTCATTATTAGACATTCCAGCTTTAGCGCATATTAGCTTCGGTCTGTCCGTTCTTCTATCCGAATGTAATTCTTTTCCTCGTAGCTATGCAGTGGATTTTAATGAAGCTTAGGGCTAAAGACTAAGCACAATAAATTAGAAAATGAGATGAATAGTTTGCATAACATAATAAGTTTAGAATACTCTATCGCAGGAAACATGGTTATTTGTAATTCACCTTACACTTTCCTAGCCTGTTGAAATCATTTGCGACACATGTATGGTTTTTAGTTATTCAATTCTAAATAAATCTAAAATAAATAAAATACATTCACATTTGAATAATTTATTTTCATGTTTCAATATCACTATTGTTATAGTGAAGATGTATTTGATTTAATTAGAAAATTATATACGTAAATAAATAAATCAGTTATTGAAAGTTTCCTAAAAATATTTTAAGGTCGGAGCGAAAAAAACCGGTTCACAGATGATTGCCGGAGCGAAACCGGAACAGAACCGAAATTTTGTTTTGAATGAACCGGAACGAAAACCGGAGCGAAAAAAATTACGGTTCGATGCCCTGGTTTGACATTCCTGCTATAATACAACTTCATTTTTTTATTGCGCAATTTTTTTGGGAATAACACTTGGAAACAAGTCCTTTCGTCCTTTGCGTGTTAACATCAAATACCTCTAATATTAGAGTTTAAAAACTCTAATATAAAATTTAATCTCACTTTGCGTACGTTTAAATAGACACGTTTAAACGCTAACATAAAATAAGAATGGTTGAGGATTTTCCCGAGAAAACGTATCCCACCCCTTGAACTCCCTCGTTTAGTCAACCCGCGTTGCGGACGCCAGCACAAGCGTGCGTTGGGAGCGGCGACCCCTCCGGTGGGCAGCGTGGAAACGAGAGAGGGCGCGCATGCGCAGTTCGGGTCCGCTCGGAAACCAGGAGGGCACACGACGCGTCTGGTTAAAAAGAGGACCAGTCTGACCCGAAACTTTGAGAGAGGTAGAAATCTCTTATAGAAAAGTACTTACTCGGCCTTGCGAGCACCGCGTGGACTTCTGATCTCGACTTTTAAGACACCTGTGGATATCTAGCAATCCATCTCGGATAACTTGGCCGCCTATTTCGTTGGCTTATGATACAAGGGGAGGCCTCAACTCTGTGATATCCGCCGCCATGGCTTCCCTGCTTCGTCTCGGTTCTAGGACCCTCTCAGCAGCACATACTTTGGGCACTGCGACCCTCAACCCCTCTGTCCTAGAAGTAGCTGACTGCCGATGTTCGAGTCTCTCCACCGTTGCTCGAAGACCTCTCTTTCAGGATAACTCTTTCTTAAAGAGAAAAGAGGTGAGTTCAAGACATTCGTTTATTTTTAGGACTCCTACCTTCATTTCCACTTGATGATCGGATATGTAAACAATCATATGCGATCGCTAGTTCCGCGGAGAGTTTTCCTTACAATCGCATTTCCGGCGATAGTAATTGTTGTAGTATATATGATTACAAGCATGTATCCTTAACGTCATTGTAGAGCTTCGAGAAAGGTTTTGTATTAGTAACGTGCAGGAACTTTTTTAGAAATGTTTTGTTATTTATCATTTATATTTTCACCCTGGAAAAGAGAGGAGTCTTTCAGCGACGTCGTAGCGTTACTTGCGTGTTCAATACTTCGAAAAAATGATTTTAGGAAGTCAGTTGTTTTTGCGAGACGAACAGAATAAACTCGTTCACTCTCACTTGTTCACCGTTGTTCTCAGATGCGGAGAAAGTTCAGAGCGTGTATAGTTTTTTTGCCTCCGAACTCGCTCCATACCATGTACGCTTTGGATCACGGTGAGAGGCGAATGTGGAAAAGTTTAGTTGTAACGGAAAGGAATTGTTCCCGAAATAGAGTGATTTTCACCGGCCGTGGAAAACTAATTTACGTGGCGTAAATTGGATGTTTGTCTTTTGTTGGCGGCTTGTGGCCGAGCTAACATAGGTGTTGTGCCCATATATTTCGGACACGCGCGACGTGTTTACGTTTCGTGCGATCGATCCAAATTTCGTTTATTGCAACTATTAAAAAATTGAATGTCGATGGTTCATTATTAATGCCATTTTAAAATCTCGTAGTTCGCTTCTTCGACAGAAGAAACGAATCTTTTTTTTGGTTAAAAACGCTCAATACATACCAATATGGAAATCATCGCCACTATTTTCCTTGAGTAATGGTAGTTGATAAATTTTACAATCGCCTGTAAAGCTTTTAAATTTTATATGAACAAAAAATTGAGATTTCCAGGTGATTCGGTGGAATGTTAATTGTAGTGTTAAATAGAATTTATTCCTGTTCACAAAAGAATTTTTACTTAAGACTTTGAACGCAACATTACTATTGGTAGACATAAACCGAGCGTAACATACTCAATACCTTGTAATGGCAAAAGCAAACGCAGACGGGCGACATTTTCTCCTACTTCACTTTTTCTGGCGAGAAGAAGTGAGGCCAGACTTTTTCGTTTTTCTTTCGCTTAACAGCAACGAATAAACATATCTTGAGAGAACCAAAGGTTTGCCGAGATCTGTTCGTTGGCCTCGACAGCCACAATTTAATGCAACGAAAAACCGAAAAATTTCTCGTTTCCATCGACTTCTCCAGTACGAAAGCCGTCTGCGCTTTCACCGACACGAGGTTTAAGATACATAGTAGGGATATGTAGGGGGCATTCAGTTCTCACTCTCCTCCCGCTATACGTAGCTAAACCTCCTTGCTTCCTCTTCCCTGTAGCCGCTGTCCGCCTCCGCGCTGAGGTTTCTAACGAGCAAATCCGATGCAGTGTCCTCCGGAAGAGCAGGGACTGCGAGGGACTACGATTCGGATTCCGATTCTGATTCGGACTCAGACAGCGAGGGAGAAAGGGTGAGTGACTTGTTTGAAACCTTTCAAACTTTATTTTGCACATTTATGTTTCAGTCAATCGAAGTAAAACCGAATCCTTCAAATCCTATCCACTACGATTTGATGGCAGTGGCGGATTTAGACATTCTGAGGCCCCTGGTACCAAACTATTGGGGCCCTACAATTTAAGTATATACTGAAACCTCACCTAACGACTACCTCTTTATTTGACTCCCCGTTTCAATAAATTAAGTATCTTCATGCAAAAAATAACATTTCCTTCATGGCTTTTAAAATGAGATATTTAATATTCTAAGATTATACATAAAAACATTTTTTCGGACCTCTTACCTCAAGGCAGGGGCACGCCATCTGTATGTGCGATGTGTGTGACGCGTGCGACGCACACTGGCGGTCAAACAACGGGGGCGGCCGATTTATCGTCAGACACGTACAGTATTTTTAACAGTAATGCGGATACAATCATAATATGCCGTATATTCTTTCATTGGCTACGGAAATTTATCAAACCAAAAGGCGTTTTGTTAATAATTTTTATCTAGAACGCCTAAAAAAGGCGGCAAATGAGAGACTTGCACACGGGCGGCCGTGAGGCACGCAGCGCCACTGGCGCGCGCCATGTGCGACCTACCTTAAATCCACCACTGTTTGATGGAATGATTTTCCATTCACGGCCTTAAGGCGGAAAATATTACTATTTTTTCTATTTTTGAGTTAACGGCGGTGAAAGTCATAACTTTCACAGATTCTACATGCAGATTACTAATGCGGTGTATTTATTACCTCTTATTACATTGTTTGTTTTTACCAGGCGTTTTGTAAGCTTGAGGTCATAAAGCGGTCAGTAGTTTGAGGGATGGTGTAAATAATGGTTGTGACCACGACATTGCTCTCTAAAGGAAAAGAAATTGGTGACATAAACACAAAAGCTTGTATCGTTCATTTTCTGTCGCGGCTGTTTTTTCCAACCAGCTAGAGCAGTGGTGCCCGCTAAGGAGTTAACAATGAACAAAATATATTTTCTCTACCCGTATATTTCCATAATATATAAATACATTTGAGACAAATCAGGTAATATTGACCCACGACTAACCCTTAAGTTTTTAAATATTATTCATCAACTCTATTTTCGACTGATTGTGTTGTCCAAGAAGTGGGCTCAGGGGCCCGCGATGGGTGCAGCAATGACTTATGTGGCTCTCGAGCCAAAAGGTTTGGGCACCACTGAACAATAGTGTGGATTCTCCATACTTTTTTGTTTTAGCGAAATGAATATATTTTCTGGTATAATTCGGAAATATGAACAAAATATAATGTTGTCCTTATTATAGCCTGGATTGGAAGTGTTGCTTCCCCGAAATTTGCTATTTCTCTGTAAAAGGGATTTAAAGTAAGTAATCGTCTCACAAAATGCGGACTTGTCGGTTGTTATGCATGAAAATGTATTCTCTTCGGAAGAAGTAACTTTGTTTATATTGTTAAAGCTATCCAGTATTTTTCGGCATCATCATACTGTAGTAATACTGAGAGCCCCTCCTTTCTCAGCGTTATAAACGCGCGAAACGGTGTTGAAAGCCACTTGTAGCCATGAAAAAGATCGAGATTGCCGTGTCCAGGAGTAGATGGAAAGTTTTTTGTTTGATAATTTTAATAAATTTTGTTTTTTATGGAAAACGATGAAATGACGATCCTAAATTTCACAATTTTTGCTTAACGGTGGTTTCTAAACAAGAGAAAAGCAAAGCACGAACGTTTTTATAAATCCATTGGTTAGTTATAAGAGCATAGACAATCGTTATTAATTCTTTACTCTGAATTTTCGTTTCATTATTTCATTTGTAATTGGGGTTTTGCTTATTTGCTAGCTCCGGTATTGTTTATCTTAGTTAGTTGGCACATAATAAAAAATACCCTCTTTACTTATAGCGAAAACTTCGTTTCGTTTCCAATCGATACGTTGCATAGGCAGGCCGAGTTGTTTTCATTTTGACGATAGGGTAATTGGAAACAATGGAATAGCGACGACTCCTTTCGTTCATTTGACGAAGCGATCAATTGAGGCGGTTCTTTTCCCCTCCCTCTCCCAAAATACTATTTAGTTCCTTCGATCTGTGGTTTATGTCAATGGTTCTCAACCTTTCTGGAGCTGCGGACCCCCTACATCAACTTCTCTGGAGCCGCGGACCCCTTTCCCATTAAAAGTTCAATAATCCTATATATAATTTTGGAAGTGTCCGTCCGTCCCGCCCTCTATCTCGAAAGCTGTTTGTCGTAGAGATATGCAGTAAATGCGTTTTGTTTCTGCAAGCTAGGAGGTCCCTAGAAAACTATTCTCATTTTCATAACTTCCCGGGTTCGAATCCAGGAGAGGTTATATGTTCCCATAAGTTTACACGGGATTTTCGATTTTTCAGAGTGCACCTTGCAGTCTTTCCTTCATTCATTAAAGCACGTAAATAGGTACCGATTTTCTTCGTTTTTACTTTATTCGACGGCTAAAACTCTATACTCTCTTATTCTTGCGATGTTTACATGTTAAACGGTCGAGGTTTTCAGAAATACGCAATTGTTATCGAAATTTAGCGGATATTTCGTACTATTTCCGGGCGTTGCCAAGGCGGCCGTCATTGTTGCCTCCTAATCAATTAATGCCAATTAAACCTTCAAATAGGTGAAAGAAAAGCGTTATTCGCCTCGCCCTTTTGTTTAAGCATTGAAATTAATGATGCATAGCAACATGAATATTTACGGATAATTATTCTGTTGACTGCATATGGGAAACGTTTCTAACGATTTAATCGAAGCAGTTGAATCATCATTTCATCGTTTGAATGCTGTAATCTTACCTTTTCGTTAGTAAAATTATTATATTATACAGCTGTAATGCTTATTAACGCAAATAGGCTCACGCATAAATTTAAAATTAGATGAGAATAGGGACGTACGGTATTTTTAAAAACATATTGAAAGTTACACGGTTAACATCTCTTCGTAGCTAATCTAAGTAAACTGTTGCATTGATTGTTATATAAAAAAGAAAGGACATATTATTCAATAATAAGAAACAGAAAATTATAAACAAATGTTCGTGATCAATTACTGTGTAGCATTAATATCCTCCCTAATATGACTTAAAATGCAGATTTCTGACTGACTTATGGGTTATTCTCCCGAATGGATGTGGAAAATAGACGGAAGACAACACACAAACTCTTAAACAAAGCTAGAAAGGTATGCTCTATTTTTGCCACCAATCTCACGGGATTAAACCGGACAGCGGTAAGGGGCAGAGCCCCTTTACTTAAAGAAACCTGTAGCGGAAGGAATTGAATTGAACTATATGATCATACGACTTCAGTGTATAGTCCGATAAAATTAGTTACTAAAAAGAATAACTTAAACTTTAGTATACATAGAAACATAAATATTTACGGATAATTATTCACTTAACTGCGTATGGGAAGCGTTTCTAACGATTTATTCAAAGCAGGTGAATCTTCATTTCATAGTTTGAATGCTTGAATCTTACATTTTAGTAAGTAGAACCAGTATATTATACATCTATAATGCTTATTAACGCAAATAGTCTCACGCGTAAATTTCAAATTAGATGAGATTATGGACATACGTTATTATTTTGACACATTACATGGTTATCTTCTCTTCACTGAGATAATGGAAGTGGAACAATATACATCTGTGGAGTTGTCTTATCCATTGTTTACATTCCTCTATAAACTGATCTTACCATTTCAATTACCCTTTTATTTTCCACTTGAATGCCAGTATTACATGCATTACACGTTTAAATTGAACTATGTATTTCGAAGTGTATGCGGAAAATGATGAACAGAATAAGAAACTTTATAATGTTTTATTCAAAATGATTCATAACCGAAGATTGTAGGTCAATACTTTATTATTTTTATCCCAAATGGAATGAAAGCCTGCAGATCGAGAATTCCATTTTTAAGTGTTATTTTATGGGAAATGGAAAAGTTCGCAATTAATTACTGCGTAGCAATAATTTCCTCTCTAAAATGAAATTTAAAATGTAGATTTCTGACTGACTTCGCATAATAAATTGTCAATACGCGCACACAGCCGTGCCCTCAGCGAGATTTGAACCCGCGAACCTTACCAATACCTGGAAAATACATTAGTATAGTTAAATGTGAATTATTGAGATCAACTTTTTTTACACACTCCGTAATTTTTTAATAGATTAATTGAAAAAAACGCGCAAATATTGCGCGGTTTCAGCTAGTGTTGTTTAAATAGATAAATGCTTAAGTTTTTTTACATTTAAATATAAATATGAAAAAAAACAAAATTTAAACTTTTATTAAAACCTTATATAACTAAGAATAAGCGAAAAATAGAATATCTAACTTACGGGGGTAACCAATCTTGATATTCAGCTTCTCTCAGCACTCGTGATTGTACTCACAGCTGATTTGCTTCCATTCTTTGAACGTGAATAATGCCTTGTTGTCTTTAAGAATAAGGAGAACGACAATTGTCTTGGTTGGGACACAGACCTGATCTGTCCATGAAATATAGTAGTCTTGGCAAATAATAGTTCTACAAGATAGGGTCACAAATTCAGTTTACAGAAAATAGTACCTACGGTTTCTACTCTTTTAAAAACACACGCACACACTAAAATGACATATCTAGAAAGCTAATGGGATTTTTGTTCTTGGATATTTTTCATTCATTCATCTCGTCTCCGCCCACCTACCCGAAACTTCTAAAATGTATGCTATGTAGCTATGAGACCATTCTTTTAAGGCATTTCCAAACATCCGACCACCCTAAACGGTTAAAGTGAATCTTAAGGAAAATCATGCATCTTTTCAATATATAAGGTACCAAAATCAACTCGCGGACCCCCTGGAGACAAGATACGGACCCCCGGTTGAGAACCACTGGTTTATGCAATTGTTTTGATGAAAATAAGCCGCGATCGCGACCAAGTCGCTCTCTTTCGTTTGACCCCTCAAACTCGGCGCCAAGCCCTTCGGAGTCCATGCCGAACCTCCTATCCTCTCTTTCTGCGACCCAATGCTGTCGGTTCTCCCTCCCCTTCACCTCTTCCCTTCTCTCCCTTTCTCCTCCTTCAGCCGCCTACGGATCCGCTCTTCCGTATGGCCGGTTTGGTAGCAAGGTCTCGAGAACAAACGTATTTAATACTCCAAAGCTTTGGAGCCTATCATTAGATACGTCCCCAATTGCGAGGGACTCGTTTGTGGGAAGACCTTCGGTTGAAACCCTTTGACTCGATCATTTGCAACTTGGGTTTTTCTTAAGCTAATAAAAGGTACTTTATACAATCCCGTGTTCACATTCGCTAAAGTTAAAGTTTTATAACTAATATTTTCCAGCTTTCGTGCCAAAAATGAAATAACGAGCTCATTTCACAGCTGAAATCCAAACCGAGTCTGGTTTTCCCAACCGTTGCCGATTTACCGTCGTCAATTATGGTTAGCGACATTTTGGTGCATAACACCATCTGCTACAAACCGATCACGTAAATTGCAAGGTAATATGTTACTGGAAATTACAAGGTAATGTGTTACCACTGTCCTTAGATCTTAGATAAAAAAATAGATGGATTTCTATACTCCCCCCTTATACGCTCATTGTATAGTTAGATTTTGCCTTTTTATTTGACGCTATAACTAGTTGATATCGTGTATCTGTGCATCGGTACATTTATATATATACTGAGCTTTAAATGGAAAGTTATGATATTTTTGGTAGATTTTCTTCGTCATACAGTAAGCAGGCTTTGGCTCCTACGCATTTAAGATGACGTAGTTTCTGCTGCTATCTGTTTCACCAATGGAGATAATGATGGCCAGTTATAACCAGAAAATTCCAAATTGTATGCTAAATTCTGTGAAGATGAACGCATTTCTCAAAACACTGGTTATCCATGGCTAAATTGCTAATTGTGATTTATAAAAATGCAGTTTCGTTACCGCGTAAAAGTCGATGTAAGTTTATCATTCGCCATAGCATGGCCCCATTCCTCTTATCTTGGGGGAAAAACACGGCGTTATATTTTTTAGTTGGTCTTGAACCTCTTGACCTTGAGTAATAATCGAAAAAAATCTGATGTGGCCAACACGACTTTCTCCATATTTGGGGTATAGATATTTAAATTATTATGAATAGCATTATGAGGCAAAATTATTATTTCGTATCGTAAAAGAATACAGTCATCCTTATTGCCGAAAATTAGGTATAGTGTGAATATGTTTACAGAATTCACCGCTACATAGTGCTGGCACTGTATACTGGTATTAAGAAAAAGCAAAATATCTCCGAATGGTTCTACGAAAATTTGTTTCAAACAAAACTTGGAAGAAATATTATTCTCTACAACTTTCGTCCTCACGAAGATTACCAATAACGACGTTTTTAAGGAGTTATTTGACGGAAACCGAAAAACCGGTTATTTATAAATAATTCCTAAACAATAACTCCTATAGAAAATTGTTTCAAATGAAAGTTGTAGGAAATTACATTCTCTATAACATTTGTATAGAATTGTATATATAATAATGATGTTTTAACGGAGAAATATCGCAAAAACCGAATCGGGTTTCGAATAATCTTCGACTTCTGGTTAACCGTTATTGTACAAAAACTAATCAGTTCTTTGTACTCAAGCTAAAGTTTTATATATGAAGTTTGGTAACGATATGACAAGTACTTTTTGAGTTAGAGCGCCCACAATCACATACACACGCACGCACAGTGTGTGTGTGTGTATGTTAATGTGGGCGCTCTAACTCAAAAAGTACGTGCCATATCATTACCAAACTTCATATATAACACTTTAATATTAGCATAAAGAACTGATTAGTTTTTCGACAATAACGGGTAACCGGAAGTCGAGGTTTATTCGAAACCCGATTCGGTTTTTGCGATATTTCTTGGTTAAAACATCATTATTGTATATACAATTCTGTAAAAATGTTATAGAGAATGTAATTTCCTACAGTTTTCATTTGAAACAATTTTCTATAGGAGTTATTGTTTAGGAGTTATTTATAAATAACCGGTTTTTCGGTTTCCGTTAAATATCTCCTTAAAAACATCGTTATTGGTAATCTTCGTAAGGACCAAAGTGGTAGAGAATAATATTTCTTCCAAGTTTTGTTTGATACTAATTTTCGTAGAACCATTCATTTCGGATATATTTCGCTTTATCTTAATACCAGTGTACAGCGCCAACACCATGTAGCGGTGAATTCTGTAAACATTCAAAATATACGTAATTTACGGCAACAAGGACGTGTCTTCATTTATGATACGAAATAATAATTTTGCCTAGTAATATTATTCATAATAATTTAAATATCTATACCCCAAATATGGAGAAAGTCATGTGTTGGCCACATCAGATTTTATTTAAGAGAGAGAGGGAGGGAGAGTGAGGGAGAAGGGAAGAGGAGGGAGGGAGGAGGAGGAGAGAGGGGGGGGAGGGAGGCAACTATTTTAAGGTTAACTAAAGATATCCCGTCATATTGACGGGCAATTACGCTAGTATCATCAGATTCTGCGTTAAAAATAGCGCAATTAGAAATTTTGAATTTTTATTTAAAGCAACTTTAAATTATTAGTGAGATTTGGCAATCCCGGTGTCGTAGAGAAGGAGGGGGCGATTGGATTTTTAAGTCTGCAGGAGAGGGAAGAAACGATGCCTTTGAAACAGTACTGACACTTTAAGATGGAACGCTCTTTAGCTTAAGACTAATTTTACGTTTATTTTACCATAATTTGCCGAAGTCCGTTGAAATATACACTGGTTGTTAGTCTTTGCAATATTACAAAGGTGAAGAGGATATGAAATGTTTGATGCCGACTTAGGTATAATTTAATTACGCTATTATGAACATTGATATTTTCAATTCACATCATAGCTTTTTAATCAATATCTGTTTTCGACATTGTTTAACGATCTATGATGTAGAAAATCAGCCTCGACATTTTGTATTTGGAACGCTATCCTCTAAGCAGAGCTGCAGACAACGAAAAATTTTACGGAGGCGATTCGCTGTTCCATTCGAAATTTTTGGAAGTATTTCGGTTCAAATATGAAATTTAGATAGTGGTGTGGTTCAGTTCAAGCGAAAGTGGGGATAATGTATTTTCTTTCTCCATACACGCCGACGATAAATTCTTTTCTCGTGAGGAGACACCGAGACTCAATGAATAAATACATTACTGATAAACAAATGTCTTTCTCGTTGTTTTGCAATGAAAAAATACATTCAACGGCCGTTTCTTTGCAGTAAAAAGTATAATGAAGGGTAGAGGGACCCCGCAGATCATTAAGACGGACCTGTTCACATGCTAATATAGTAAAGGAAAAAAATCTGATGTGGCCAACACATGACTTTCTTCATATTTGGGGTATAGATATTTAAATTATTATGAATAGCATTATGATGCAAAATTATTATTTCGTATCGTAAAAGAATACAGTCATCCTTACTGCCGTAAATTACGTATATTTTGAATATGTTTACAGAATTCACCGCTACATGGTGGTCGCGCTGTATACTGGTATTAAGAAAAAGCAAAATATCTCCGAAATGGATGGTTCTACGAAAATTTGTTTCAAACAAAACTTGAAAGAAATATTATTCTCTACAACTTTGGTCCTTACGAAGATTACCAATAACGATGTTTTTAAGGAGATATTTGACAGAAACCGAAAAACCGATTATTTATAAATAATTCCTAAACAATAACTGCTATGGAAAATTGTTAGAAATAAAAGATGTAGGAAATTATATTTTCTACATTTTTTGTAATGGTCAATGTATACAATAATGGCGTATTATCGGAGAAATTTCGCAAAAACCGAATCGGGTTTCGAATAAACCTCGACTTCCGATTAACCGGTATTGTCCAAAAACTAATCAGTTCATTGTGCCCATACCAAAGTGTTATATATGAAATTTGGTATCGATATGGCAAGTACGTTTTGAGTTAGAGCGCGCACAATCACATACACACAGACATCATTTCGAAAATAGTCTAAACGTGTTCTAGGGACCTCAAAACGTGTATTTCCGTTAAAATCTCGAAGTCGATTTTTTTCATGATCACAATACTTTCCCATTATTTCGTATGGAGAAAGTAATAAACTAAAAATTTCCCCAAAGCATCTTCCCTCTCGTGTCCATTCCGTAGCTCTCTTTTCATCTTTCTCCGTCTTTCTACTCCCTCTTGTTCCTTCCCCCTCTTCCTGAGCCGTTTCAGACAGATTAATGGTTAGAAGGAAAGAAAAGGGAGGAGGCACAGGGTTTCAAGAGGAGAAAGGGAAACTGGAAGGAAATGGGACGACCGAAGTCAAAGTTCGAAAAAGGAAACTCGAATATTATTGCGAAAACTCGGTACCAGTTATCCTATTCCTGGCCTTCTCGAAGGCTCGAGAGAGAAAATTTTCGTTTCTCTCGGTGGCTTTAATGGCTCCCAAGAAGGTGGGGACCCCGATGCGACGCATCGGCTGCATACCCTAGAAGGCCGGCCCTGATGATACTTCATTAAAAGTTTTAACAAAAAGAAATGCGTTTTATCGGCCTTTTAAGGTTTCGATTCTACGATCGCCTTTTGGATAATTGACCCGATCTTTCGAAGTCGATGAAGCAACACGGTAAACACACCTCGATAATGTTAATTTTGGTTTTTTCCGTGGCAGCTTATCTTTCGAGCGTGAGACGTCTTGGTGACTCACATTTTAAGGAAGCTCAAAGTACTTGGTGCGTGCGTTCAAATGCTCGATCTAGACGGCGATTCGGGGAGGATGAGATTAATGACTGAATGAGTCGGAGATTAAGGACGGGGGCGGGGGTGGGAGACCGAGAATACAATATTTCCCTCGGAGAGGACGTATTAGATATGAAGGGTTTCTACCGTAATTTACGTTCAACTTGGTTTCCCAAAACCTCCGAGAATGCAATTTGTAATTGGGTTTTTACCGAAAAATACCCCATTCCTTCAATACTGTCTCTCGGTATGTCTTAACCATGAATGCGACGTTTAATTTTTAATTTTACCCTGTTGGCGGAACTTGGCCGCGTACAAAATAGAGAAAATTCTACATCGAGACTCGTGCGATGGTATTCATCGAGTAAGTTAGCGGATAATTTTATCTCTCAAGCGATTTGATTGAAATCAAAGCTCGACAACCTTTTTGCGGGAGCGATCTTAGGTGCTGTGATTTTAATTTAGTCCCATGTCGAGCGGATAAAAGTCACGTTATTTGAATCTCCACCGTGTCCCGTATATTTCTTTCATTTGGAGGATTAAAAACACATTAAAGATGCGTATTAATATTCTCGAAATGAACCCCCTCTATCCCTAAACAATTAATTTTGAATGGGGCTTAGAGATATGTATCCTCTCATTCTCAAATTGGTGTATATACCCATGTCCAAGACCACGCAATTCGTCTCGATAGTAGCATTTGCGGACGTTCCTGCGTCGTTTGTTCCCACGTAGATGTTTCTTGGAAAGATGACCCTTTCCTTACTTGCTGTAGAACTGGGGTAATTTCTTATTTGTAACGAGAAATCGAAAGTTTGCCGGTTACTCTATCCACGTAAGAACGGTTTTCCTACCTTCAGAGCAAAGCCGGGACAAGATATTTTTGCATTTTAGGTAAAGTTCGAAAATTAAATTCCCTCCTAATGAAAGTATCCAGTACACAATTTTACATCTCAAAACAGTAGTTTATTAACAACGAAGTAAAATAAACGTTTTATAATATAAAACGTTACACTTAAAAGTCCAAATTGTCCAAATACACCGGCTATGCCAATGGGGAACTCAATTGAGGCAGGCATGTATATTAGTTGCTCGATAATGTCCTTTTTATCTGCCACCAATCTTTCGCTACTTGCGAGTGCGCGAGGGTTTTCGTTGTATCAAACTGATTAAAGTAACTTGTGTTGAAAGGCTACTTCTGCTATGATCTTCTCTAATCCTCTCTTTGGATAAAAGTAATTTCTACAAGCCTCCATTCCATAATCTCTGTTATCATCCTCACGATGGCTTCTTTCTATTTGTATGGACAGTCGGTTATTCTAGAGATCTTATCCTCGAATTCAGCATAACTATCTTTCAAAGGCTGTCATCTAGGATAGGTCCCTCATCCTTATCAATGCTGGATTCAGTTTCTCCCATCGTCCATCTTCTTATCATTATATTTAAACATTTCATTCTTTGTGTTGCATTGAACGGAACTCCGGCAATCTTTTATCTATATTACTAATTTGCCCTTTATTTAATTTTATTTACTTTCCTACCAACATAATCTCAGTTATCACTGCCTCGTTCAGTAAACTGTCTAAATGATTTTCACTCGTTTGAATACTTTTGAAGGGAATGGTGTTATCCATTATTGTTTATTGTTAGACTGTATCTTGAAATTGTTTGGCGAGTTGATGAGAATTTTCGTGCACGTGTCTTAGGAAATCTGAAGAAATGTTAAGTCACAGGATGAAATCCTGTGAATTGACATAACTTGCCTAGTGAATTGCAAGTTATTAGGTAGACAGAATGTTTTATTGGGAAAGCACGCATAAATTCCAATTATTAAGTAACTTTTCCAAATGCAGAACAGTTGCAATGCAATCCGGCGAAGGATGGCTTTTTAAACCAGACTCTCTTCGTAAAGAGCCTGCTAATGCCTACACCGTGTTTACCTCCTCCCATATGTGTGTGTGTGTGTCCGGTGTGGAAGGCTATAATAATCCAAGAGGCTGAATAGCCAGAAAAACAAACAAACGGTTGCATTGCCTTCGCGTGTATTTGCAGCGCAGCGAAGCGACAATGAAATGTTTTTTCACGAAGAGAAAACGGAAACATTTCCTGTTGGAGATATTTATGGTCATTCGATAATCTTTGCGACCGTGTTTATTTTTTCAAGTGGAGAAAAGCGCGTTTGTCGATATGGCTATGGTATCGCCGCCGTTTCCGACGTTCCTGCGTAGTGGATGTCCGAATCATTATCTGCTTTTATTTTCGTACGCTGTCGACAACATTCCCCTGGGTATGCTATCATTCGTTTCCTCGCCGTTCGAGAGAGATGCACTTATTTCGGCTAAGCACATCACTTGCCGCTCTCAAAGTCAACCCGGTCGCGACCGTCGCTTACATAGAGAAAGGTCAACATTCTCTGCATCGTTTAGCCAATTTGCTAAATGATGCAGCTATTATTCTATATATTATTCTATATATTATTACTCGTTCAACAATTAATTTCGAGCGATTTCGTCAAAAACTCGTTTACACCTTAACCTGCGTTTCACAAAACTGTTGGATGGCCGGACGGTGCACCAAAATGCCCCAACGATTTTCACTCGGAAGTTTGACTCCTATTATGATTCCCGATTGTCTGAGCCTCGATATCGTTCTGTCCTATAACCCAGTGGTTCTCAGCCTTTTTTTGTCTGCGTCACCCCATGTTCACTTATGCGTCACCCCGTTTACAGTTGCATTACCTTCAAGTCACCTGTGAGGATAAATTGGCTTACCCCTACCACGTAAAGATAAAATTCTGGCATTTAAATAAGCACGCGTGTTTATTCTCCTGGTATTATTTATTTTTATAAGCCAGAATAGTGAATTCACCAAATGTTCGCGTCACCCCTCGATAACCCTCGCGTCACCCTGGGGTGCCATGTCACCCCGGTTGAGAACCACTGCTATAATCAATCTAATGCAGTGTTTTTCAAACTTTTTCCATCGCGACCCAGTGGAATGTCTCGCGACCCAGTCGAAGGGAAGGCAACATATAGAAAATAACGTTCTTAACTGAGTTTTCATTAACTCTCCATAGAAAGTAACTCGTACTAAAATATTGGCATTTATATAATAAGAGCATTTAGTTCCTTGTCATTTATGGCACATTTCAGCTGTTTATGCATCGAGTGATTAGATTTTCCTCTTGAGCCTCGCGATCCAGTAATGGGTCGCAACCCTTACTTTGAAAAACACTGATCTAACGTGACCCTGATGTAAGTTGGCGTTTCAACTACATAGTTTGTATCCTACATTTGAAGCCGTGTAACCAACGTTAGATCGTAATTTTCGGTACTGCGATGTATACACGATCTCCGATGTATGACTCAGGGAGGCTTTCGGAAATATTGTATATAGATGCGTGGATCGCATGTTTGTCATCAGCTGCTCCGAAATAAGAACGTAAATACATATTTGTTTCACAAGGGATCGCTTAACATGAATCACCGAAAGGATCGGAAACTCCAGTCTAACAGCTGTCTTTCTGTCGATCTGTAATAGAATTCCTCGAATTATTTTCTGATCTCGGAATTTTTTCTTCTGCTGGAGAAATTCACGTCGCAGCTTGGTCAAACAATTTATTTTATGTAGAAAAATATGGAAAACGAGGTAGCGAAGTACAGGATGGCTAAAATGTTTTGTCACCCCCTGTAAAATATTTAGTTTCAGCAATACAAGAACGATACAGCCATTTACTATAGCATATAAAGCATTTAATACTGAAATGTTAATCCTAAATACTGTAATTTAGAACTGATTTCCACTTATATGATAGGTACCTTATAATCTCTCCGTAACTTCAATTTAAATTAATCAGGCAACTTCCAATACGGCCTCCCGAAGGATCCGCCATCACTTATGTGGCCCGCCATGTGGAAAAGGTACCCCACCCTTGATTTATAGCATTCTTAAGCTCATCCTTAGTAGTCGTAATTAATTATCAGTGAGTAATAAAGTTGTAATTAATTATCAGTAAGCGTAAATGGGGGTGACAAGACATTGTGGGCACCCTATACGTCTTTTAAACGAGTTGCTATTCTATGGGACTAATAATTATACACTGCCGTGGGATCGGAAAGGAACCGGATATTCAAAATGACGGCGTAAAATTCGCTCTGAAAATGGTCAGTGAAAGAAGGCTGAAATCGGACGTAACGTTATTTTACTTGGACTTCAACGCATTTGTTTACCTGGGTGTCAATATTTCGAAAATGTTACGGTTTGCTATAACACCGGAAAGCTTTCTTTTGTGGATCTGTTTACTTAATAAATGACCTACTTCATCGGGACAAGTTCCGATAATTCCCGTTCTAACCGAAATGTATGAGTAATTTGGCGTCCTTCCATTGGATAGGAAAGCGGTTCTATTTTTAGTTCACCGTCTGCCGAGTCATTACAAGTGCGGCGACAATGATTTTGACGCCCGGCGGAAGAGACTGACCAACATGAATTGCGCATATCGTCGCAAGGTCGCTTAGGATCTGCGATGGCTTCAGGATTATGACGCGGCTTTTCTTAACTCGCCCTCGACCACTTTGCATGCCACGCGCGATAGCTAGGCCTATTTATTATTAGGAAGCGAGAGCATTTCGGAAACAGGAACGCCCGAAGAAGCGAAGGAAGGTCAGGTGGTTTTTTTACAACTCGTCGGCCACACGCGCATCACGATCGGTGCCAGTGGTTGCGCACACAACGCTTTCCATTATTATTCGCCGCTTTTTTTTCGTCCGGAGGCGTGCTTCACCCTCTCTCCGTAGGAAATCACACGCCTCTCCAAAACCCGAACCATCGCTGCCACGTCTACGCCGCCCACCCACCCATTCTCTCCCGACCACTCTCTCGCCTCCTTTTCCTCGCTGACCTCGGATTCCAAGCACCGCGGCAGGAAAACTCGGGACATCAACCTCTACGCCATGGGCCTCCCTATAATTCGTAGGACAAACTAAGACCGAAAAGGGGATTAAGAAAGTCCTCGCATGTGGGACTGTTTGTTTATGTTATTTTTAGAATTCTTTCGGAGGCGGAACTGCGGACCGTTAGTCCATTTTACCTGACCAGTAATTGCTGCGGAGTGTTCGGAATATACCGACTGCGGGTTCCCTTGCAAGTTGTTTCGTATCTTAATTCCGGTTTCGTTTCCATAAGGACATAGTTGTCCCAAATCGTTGGTTTGTGATACAAACTAAGTTTTAAGAGGCGATATATACCTAACATATTTTCGGTGTGTTAATCGAATTCTTATTTTTGTATCGTTTAATTTTGCACGATGTTTTTCTTAGACTTTTTCTCGATTCTCAATATCCCTTGCGAAAAATCAATTTACATTAAAGGTGTCGAAAGCGAGTAGTAAATTCAAGGAATGTCCCAACGACAGTGTTTCGCCTAATTATACTGAAACGAGTTTTTCATAGAACCCAATCGATTACCCTTAACATCCTGCTACCATCCCTACTAGTGATTGTGCTCGAGAATTCTCGAAAAATTGCTGTTATTGCAGATTCTCATTTCTCGAGAAATTTAATTTTAAAAAATTCGAGATTCTCGAGAAAATTCCTTCGGAATCTCGAGTATTTTTTCCATCCAAAACCATGCAATATTTTACATTTTTTACATGTGAAAATTGAACGTCTGATATAGTATTAAAAAACCGAAACTCTGATAATATCTGCCTTCTTTTGAAAACAACGTCTCACTGTTTCATGTATCCATCGGGTGAAATATATTTCTCTGTAAGAAATATTATCCTACGCTCTAAACCAAGATGAAAAATAAAGAGCTATCAACAGAAGCGTAAACAGCAGCAGCTCTGAGAATTCACTGACATTTGATACGTATTTGTATATCGGATACCGTCCATTGACTTTCTATTGTCATAGCAACCTCATAAATCTGTGTTTATCCTTTCGGGCCAAACAAAACCAACTATGTGCGTGTTAGAACGATTCGGAAATAACACTTTAGCCAGTTGTCCACCAACATTATACAGAAGGGGTAGCAGTCAGTGTTGTCGGAAGTATCTATACGTGCAGCTTGGAAATGATTTTAATTAAAATTCTCACATAATACTGTTTTTTTTATTCTCCAGATTTCTCAAGAATAGCGAGAAGAGCGAAAGAAATATTACTAAAAAGGAGAAATCTCGAATCTCGAGAAAATAAAAAAGTCCAGCATAATCCGTACCCAGGGTTTAAGGGTAATATGTAGAAGTAGTATTTGGGGACCCTTATCCTTATGAGGCAAAAGCAAAACATTTTATGCCTCGATATTCCGCCGTTGTGTATTTTTTCTAGCAGTATTAATCGGCGGAATCTTGAGCATAATCGCACATTGGAAAAAATCTAGCATGTATTGCACGCATGACAGTTTCAAATAATACATACGAAAAAAATCGTACACAAAATTTCCCTCCGCTTATAACTTGTTGAAATTGGGATGCGCCTATTTTTCTGACAGATACAGTCGTGTTTCTATATTAAGAAACCGACGGAACCTTATTAGGAAATTTCCATAAACTTATATAATAACTACATTTTTGAAATGATGCTTAGTTTTTGGCTTAAGTTGCGTTTGTTGACGACATTTATCAATTGCCGAAATCTGTCATACTCGATCAGCAATTCCAATATTTTTGCTTTGCGTCGCGAAAAATATCGAAATCGTAATTGTTTATGTGACCAATATCAGTGCACATGCAATCAAGAAAACGTTTGGCATTTATTCAGAGTATTTAATTTGATTTCAGTATGCTACTAATTAAAGGTGACATCATTTACCGCGTGGGGGTTATTGCATTGTCATGTTTATCGATATTTGGTTTCATCGTGGCCCGTAGAACCTTGGCCGAATCTGGGTAATTTATGCGCAGTGAAATCGCGGCGGCGTTTCAACCTTTGGAGATGAAATCCTTGAGTTTATTTCGGCTCTATAGGGCATCGCTCGAGGCTTTGTAGCATCGAAAGTCGGCTGGTGTGCATGGGCGTGACGATTGGTGCACTGGCGAAACGAGGGCACCGATGAAGGCAGGTGTTCCTCGTCTGATGATGCGGGAACAGTGACGTGGCGGCGGAGGCCGAATTACGCGTCATTTACGGAAAAAATGCTGCAGTTTACGAGGAAAATTCTTTTTTTGCTCAACTCGAAGACAATTCCGACCAAGAATGTGAGAGAGACTGAACTCAACTGAATTTTTCTATTCGATGACATTGCGATCTTATTGAACACACGAGTAATCTCTCTCTCTCTCTCTATATATATACACACACACGCACACGCACACGCACACGCACACGCACACGCACACGCACACGCACACGCACACGCACACACACACACGTCGTGATCTTTTAAGACGCTCTATGGAGTTAAATGGTGGCGCATGGCACTCTCAAGGTCTTTTTTCCTTTTCTGACTTATTTACGTCCCCTCTCACTCTCTCTTCGAAGAATTTGAGACCGAAACAAAATGTCCATGACGAACAAAAAACAAAAGAATGCCGAATTAACCAAGTAACAAAAAAACGAGCCCTCTTCCGAATATCTCGTGCAAAAAACGCGACTTCCGCACCCCTTTAAGTGGGGATACGATTTAAACTCTCACAATTAAACACATTACTTAACGGCTCCAGTTATATTGGACAAAACACGGTCGCCGATTACGCAATTTTTTTTTATTTGGAAACTATTTCACGGGAGTTTACTCGCACTGTATTTTTATCCGTGCAATAACATTTTTATGCATAAATTTCGGACGACATGGCATACAGGCGTTGCGTGGCTGATCTACGGCTCAAAGGTTTGATTTATCTTTGTCGTTTTATGGAGCCTGAGGTCTTGATCTGTGCTCAAAAATAGATAAACTGAACCGTTCGGCTAAAGGTCCGGTCAGCAAGGCGTTTTTCCCGTTGAAAAAGTTAAGGCTACGTACAAAAAAATGTATAGATATGCACAAAATTTATAACTAACTAATATCGCCCCCCCCCCCCTCCTTGGATCCGCCACTGGCTTCGGAAGCTATTTCCTTATTTGTTTATCTTCCGTTTTAAATAGAATGCAATCCATATGTAATAGGATGGTTGCAGCTTCTAATAGGTAAAAAACCTTTTATACTTGATGTAAGTCGAGGTAAAATTCCATAACGGTTTAAGGGTGATGAGGTGGAACCTCATGACTAAACGCCGATGTATCTCATTATACTTATTATCTCTCCGAATTGTGTGACTCAAAGCTTTGACTGTTGCTCACTGGAGGCCATTGCCCCTTATTCTCCATTGCGATAACTTGAGACGGACTGCATAAACTGCACGCGGCCTCCTGCACATGAACACGACGATCCATGTAGCAGACCTGCCACACACCGAGGAAATTATTGATGAATTATCTATACCCGCACAATGTTTACGCGAATTTTTTTCAATTAATTTATTAATAGTAATGTAAATCAATTAATGGCGAAAATTATATCCCCCATAGGAAAATACTCTATTAAATGCACCTTTTACTATATATATCCTTGCATTATTGAAATATCACCTTCCTCCCTCTCTCTCCTCCCTCTCCCCCTCCTTGTCTCTCCCCTTCCCCTCTCTCCCTTCCACCTCTCTCCTACCCCCCTACCTCCCCCTCTCCTCTTTCCCTTGCTCTCTCTCCATTAAAACGGCTTATAAAACATGTTAATTTTATGTTCGTAAGCCATATACGATCCAGGCCTGAAGCTCGTATGCCAATATTTCAAATGGTTTATGTCTCAGATCCGGGGCCATGTTTTGGAAGACTACCTTCTCTTCCCTTTCGACCCTCATTAGAGAGGATTAGCGACCCTCACTCGGACTCGAGTCCCGGCCCCTAGCTCGGTGTAGTCTACCCTAGCAGCGGGTGGTGAAATTACCGATCTATCATTGTAAAATTGCAATACGTTTTGCAAATAAGACGATTGAAAGTTACATCATTGCATTGCGGTGAAAATGCTGATTATTGGCGTTTTTTAAACGAAATTCTACGATACATATCAACGGAGTTAGGAAACGAGCGAGGTAGATGGTGGGGGAGGAAGGAAACTGAAGGGAGAGTGAGAGGTGCTTCGACTTGCCTTAAGCTTTTTAGGAGGGAAATTTGAAATCGACATTGCCTTTCCGAATTACAACACGTACAGCGACTCTGTCCTATCAGCTATTCCTTTCAAATATTCTACAGAGCCCATAAAATATTAAACATAAAGTAACGACGATGAAAATATGATTGTTTTCATGGTCATTGGTCTATTTTACATGATTTTCTCGGGATTTCAAATTTTCTTCCTTGGAATAAATAGGAACAGGGTCTGCTAAATGTTTTTGTTGCGCCTTTCTGTCTGAAATAATTAATTTTTGATTTCTTTTTGAGTAAAAACCAAAAAAACTGGGACCAAGTTTTACTGAATGTTGTAAAAACGTGAACTTATAAAAGCACTCAAATTTTCTCATTTCAAAGCGATATGGTGATCCAAAGAAAACTGCATTAATATTTTCAGCGTATATCTGTGCCTTTACTGAATCACTTGAATTATGTCTGGTGCAAAACTGTCATATTTTGCGCATATGAGACTTTTTTCATTTCGCACCACCTGAAGCTGTACTTTATCATCTTAGAAAAGCGTAACAGAAACGACCAATGGCAATGAAAACAATCATATTTTTATCGAAATCGAAAATTACGTGTAAACTTATGGGAAAATAAAGATTTGAAACTTTCCCGGCGGAAGATCGTGATGAAATTTTCTCGGGTTTCTAGCCGGGTTAAATAAAACCTGCGGGAGAATAAAAAGCCTTTTCATGTGATTACAATCAATTATTGAAGCTAATTCGGCACAGATTTTAATTCTGCTTTCAAGATTATGCAACTCCATTCTTTTTTTCTACATAACAGTTTTTGTCCCGAGTTCGTATGTTAATTTTAAGTAATTTTAAAAAGTATTATTGTACTGGCTTGCACAGAAATCCATGCTACTCTTATGGCCTATTGAAATTGGACAATGGGCTCAAAAATGACCCCATAAAAAATGTTAGGTTGACCAAACCTTGACCATTCACTAAGTTAAGATGCAAGGAGGAATCGTACCAAATTTGGTTGTTCCAGTTTTTATCTTTTAGGAGGATTTCCATGAACAAACCAACAAACACACCCATCAAAATATATAAGAGATAAATCAACGAATGAAATGAAAACAGTCTCATATGCAAAAAATACGAGTTTTTCACTAGACATAATTCAAGTGATTCAATAAAGGCACAGATATGCGCTGAAAATATGAATGCAGTTTTCTGTGGGTCACCATATCGCCTCCCGGTAAACCTGTAAGTTTGACGTTTCTTTTTTCTTCCTTCATTTGTTTTCCATTTTTTGTTTTCCTTGTGTCTTGTCCCTGAATATTCAAACTTTACGGCTAAGGAGTTTCCTTTTACGCGTCCATCTCGCCGTAGTCATTAACCCCTTCTTAATTATGTTATCTAATGGAAAATCTAAAGATTCCTAAGATTTGAACCGGGACCTCCTAGCTAGTAGAAACAAAACGCCGTTTACCGCATATCTCTACGACAAACGGTTCTTGAGATACAAATGGGGACAGACAGACGGTCGAACACGTAAAATTAGATATAAGATATTACGTTAACGTCCATTGCTATGGACTTAATTGAGATGCAAATGTTGCCGTCGTTACTAACGTTACGTAGGAATCGGTGTCGAAAAGTTTTCCGATTGTTTCCATAGCGCGAGTCTGATTATCACAGATTGATATTTACTCCTAGTTAAATACAAACATACGGAATTGTTAGCTGACATCCTTTTACTTGATAATGTTTAATTTTTGATATTCTGAAATTATTTTGTCGTATCAGGGGTATCATGGGTAGTAAGGAATATTCCCATTTGTATCTTGTTCAGCAATTAATAAAAAGAATTCGAGGCACTTTATCCTAAAATTCGAGAGTAGATAGTATACGTAGGCGTAAGGATCAAGATTGATGAAATAGGTCCAAGTGAAAGTTTCTGTTCACGCCCAATCCTCGTCTAGGCGCCTATGCCATCTGACTTGTCTCACTCGCTAGAGTGACTCAACATTTTTAGGCACGAGTGAGTGCCTATTCTTTTCGCTCCAAGGTCATTCAAGTCGACTTTTCGTAGATCGCTCATATCTCAGAGCGCGTTTATCGGATCAAAACGATATTCATGTCGATCGATAGCTAAAAGAATGTAGTTTCATCGGGTATAAATTTCAATATCAATAAAATAATTTTTGATTGTGAAACAGCGAGTTGAAAAAAAAGTGCGATTTTGTAACGCTATGTTTTCGCGAGATTATTCGAGAACCACGAATCGCACACATACGGTATGCACACCGTTTGATAGCTCATATCGGGGCACGTATGGTGATAACAGTAGCGGACCCAAAAAAATATTGGGTGTGTCCCAAAAAACCACAAAAATATATCATATTCGGTGTACATGGTCGAGAGATATATCAATCGACCGGGCTCGGTGAGCCGAATCAAAATGTATATAGGTGTTACTTATGAAAAATTAATATTTTGGAAGTTATTCGATTTCGAAGAGTTTCAACTCCTGCGCGCGCTGCTACGCGGCAGTACCAGTGGGTGCCAGGCACGGCCCTCCCTTCTCACGCCTACACAGCAATCCCCGCCGTCATGACGGCGGCGGCGGTGGTGGTACTGACGCGTCAGTACCATGCCAGCCACTCGTGCGAGAGGAGTTCCTTCAGATATTCACAATCGTGATCGCCGTGAAAACAAAATACAAAGATGTGAGCGAAATCGTGAGTTGACTCGTGCGAGAGTCCACCGCCATCGCGCCAGACAGCAGCAAAATGCATACGAAACAAAATGTTGAAATCGTTACAAAAGAAGTCTGTCACGGATACCAAGGGATTACCGCACTCGTTCTACATCAAGATCAACACAGCGTACATGTTAACAAAGAACATAGATCAACCCGACGGTTTGGTCAACGGAGCGGTGTGTATACTGAAACACGTTGAGAAGCGTGAAGACGGAACCATCAAACTTCTCTGGCTTCAATTCGATGATCCACGCATCGGACGATTGTTGCGTGTTAGGAGCGCCGATTACATTCAACAGCACAACATCGATACGTCCCTGGTTCCCATATGTCCTCGCGGCCGATACCTCGTCGAGGGCAACGAGCAAGCGCATATAGCACGGCTTCAGTTTCCACTAATCAACGCGTCTGCTATCACGATCCACAAATCGCAGTGAGCATCGTTTGATCGAGTGTGCGTACAGTACGAAGATCGCATGACACGGCAGTTGGTTTACATGGGATTGTCAAAAGCCCGTACGCTCGACGGTCTCTATCTATTAGTCAACGATAGGGAACCAAAGAGATTCAAACACTCGACTGACATCGGAAAAGATTTGAGATACACACGGGAGAAAGAGTGCGGACTCAGCGCACCACCCGAGTTGTACGTCCATAGCATTCTCGGTGATCCGGTAGCAACGTACACGATCTTCGTACACAATATTCAGGGTCTCGATGCTCACTTTGCCGATATCTCACAGGATCGTATCGCCCTATCGAGCGACGTGATCTTTCTGTCGGAGGTCAAAAGAAAATATGCAGTAACAGAATTGCAAATCCCAGGATACAGACTATTCATCCATAACGAACACGAAACCGGAGGCGTAGCATCGTATATTAATAGAGAAACAACAACCGCTACGACAATCTTTTCCATTCTTCGCAACTTCGTCGATATATTTGTACCGCAAGCCATCGACTGTCACATACAGACATTTCCTCGCTCGACCATCAGTGAAAGATAGTAAACGACGGCTAGCTGTTAACATTGCCAACTGCTATTTCAATTTTGTAGAAGGCGAAGGTTTAACAGACCGTGTGAACCATTTCAAAGAGTTCATAAATTCATTCGCCAACAGTGCTACGTTGAACAACAGCCCACTGATTATAGCTGGTGACTTCAATATAAATTTTAGGACCGCCGCGGGGAGAGAAACTATCGCTTATGCTAATCAGAAGATTGGATTAAAAATGTTAAACCAAGTAGAGTGTTCAACTACCTACGAGAGAATCATTGATGCTATCTTCGCCAAGGGACTACCTCTACTTAAATTCTCATTGTATCCTGCGTATTAGTCTCATCATTTGGCTCTGATAATATAAATTGCTGCCAGCGAACAGTTGGAGATTAGTGATAGTTAGCAGTAAGCTGATGTGTTTGCTTTGTTTAGAAATTTGTATCGCAAAACTTTGGTTTTCTTCACTTGTATCTGACATCATCCAACATTCCACGCTCCCCACACATTGAAAACGCACTCGTGCCCCGCGTAGTGTTGCAAACTTGCAACTCTCTCGTGAATTTTTTACGACGGATGTGCGAGAGTATGTAGCAGCTGAAGATAATGTTATTTTTATATATCCTACTCCCGCTTCCGTCGCTAGGACTGATTTGGGGCGTCTCGTATTTTTCATTTTCGTAGTTGCCATGGAAAAGTCGGCCTCTAATCTTTCATTTGCGGTTACACGATAGCGAGGCAATTTTACGACGTAAGAATAAACGCGTGGTCTTAGGATCTTTAACAATGTAGTTTTTTAGTGTAAGCGGTAAATAATTGCGACAGGAAAGGATTGGAATACTTTAAAAGTAAAAATTTCGGGAAAAACTGTCGAAAAATGAGATTTTTTCCTGTGTAACCATGTTGATTTTGTGAAGCACTCGACACTTTGGGAATTTAAAGACGTGTATGCAGAATCGATGCATTCACGTATACTCCGCTCTTGAAAAATGAATGTAGCTGTAATATAGCGAGGGATTTAACATTTAGATATAAGATTAAAAGTTTTTATTTTCGTCATTGTTGCTGGGCAGGCGGAATTTTTGCCCCGTTGTCCATCAGCGTCTTTAAAGCGAATTTGTAGACTACTTTACCCTCTCGATTCAACTTATCAGTATTTTACGATTTTATCGAGAATGTGCAAAGAACGCGAATTCTCGTCTTTCACAACCAACTTTAATGTTTTCATATTACCGCGAAGATATGAAATAAAATCATGTTATACTCCTTCTGCACATAAATTTATCACAACATAACACCCTAAATATAGCATTTATAGATTTATTAGCTCAAATAAGTCCATAGTTGATGCTCATTTCTTTTAATAATGTTACATGTAGAAAGCGTTTCTTTTTCTCCGGTAGCCTGAGGCAGTACCAGATGAATTACGGAATATAGCAACTTTCAAACTTTTCGGATAAGGTTTTCAAGGTTTGTAATAGGCATTCAGGGCATGACTTGGCTTTCGATTCACAAAAAACAAACTATTTAAGCAGAAGCTTATCACATACCTTGACGTTTTGTTTTGTCTGAAAATGACAATGAAATCCTTAAAAATAGAGAGATGAAAAACATAACGGTGAAATATAAAAGAAATAAAAATCAGGCTAGAAGATTAAAAATCTCGATGGCGTAAGGCTCAAAGGCTTTTCTTTCACACACAGCTAACTTATAGATATTTTTTTTGGGAAACCTTAATTTGTTTTTAAAAGTAATATTGTAACGTAAAATTGCGTTACGTTCCCCCTAAATCTCCAATTATTTACACTCAAAATTTTTTTTTCTCGGCTTAGCTTGATGACGTGTTTGTAATTTTTCTATGACTATGAGGTTTTCCGTTCGAATTCATTTGCGTAATAATCGAGTTCCTTTTATGCCTGTTTTTTGTATCTTTTGTGCTCACATAAGTAGGGTGGCAAGATCCCGACGAGATAAAAACCAGGGCATTTCTTATAACCAGCACGACAAAAACGGGACAACTTAATCGAGTAAATTTCGCAGTAGTTACTTATTTGTAAAATTAACATTTATTGGCAATTTTAATGCGTTGCTGGGAGGGATATAAAACTTAAAAAATATAGCTTATTTTTTCCAGGATGAAGTGTTACATGAAAACAAAAGACGATCCATTCAAAAGAAGCTTGCAGTGACCATGTTACGGCTCAAATTCGTGAAATTAGCGTATTTTCCTCATAAAAACCATAAAATTTTAGAATAATACCTCGATGATCCGTAAAAACTTCTTTGGCTACATGCTAAGAGTATCTGATTTACTATTCTGGAAAATATTCCACGATTAAAGTTTGTTGAACTCTTAAGTACAGAAAAAGTATATACCTACTCAGGACAAGGATCAAGATGCCAAAATCCCTATAAGTGCGCTCAATGACCGCTATAAGCTAAATTATGAAAATAAGAAGTAAAATTCGCGAACCATCAGAAAAATTTAATCGCTATAAAATTGTCAGTAAAGTACTGAATAAATCAATCTGTTTGATCACTTATAGTGTGCTCAATAGACCCGTTATAATTTTAATTTAAATTAACATTTTGTCAAGAGTATTAAATTGTTAAATATTTTTTACTCTACTGAATAACAAACGAACCAAGTTAATTATTACTCCAACGGAACAAGAGTATTAGAATATGAATAACGTGCAATTGAGGAGCTACATGTTTCCGGGAATTCTAGATTCTACGGATTAAGCCTGTCGGATTCGTTCACTTAAACATAGGTATCATTTCCAATTTTCCGTTTAGACTGGGTTCGTACAAAAAAAAATTACCAATTATTTCTTTATTGCACGTGTAATATTCAAAGTGTTCCCAAATATGGAATCATGTGGATCAGTGGCGTAGAGGAATCATTCTGGACCCCTCCGCCACGGATAACAAGTAGGAATAATACACTTTAATCATACAGTATAAATTTTCATATCTTTCAGTATATTATATTAAATTTAATGAATAAAACTTGGAAAATAAACATAGCTAAACTTTTAAAGGCAGTTATATAAAAAATACATACATGAAAATCTTTTTTATTTTTTTCATCCTCACGTGAAAAAACTTTCATTTGAACACAATTTATAGCATTTAAATAAAGAAATTTCATCTCTAGGTAGTTTTTGTCCTGTATAAGTTATTTCATAATAATAATCTACACTGAAAGATCTATTGTGTTTCCCGTTTTTCAGGATCCATACCTCAAAATTATTGTTTTAATTATGGGATAATCAGTGTTTTCAGAAAAATTTCCTCTATCCGAATGATGCTGGCAAACCGATATATCAAAATCTAAGGAACAAACACTTTTGCTTCTGAAAATTCTTCACTCTCTACCACTGCATCAACGTTTTCAGGAGGATACTATTGGAGCTACTACACGTTACAAACCCAGAGTCTTGCATACATCTTCAGTGTCACTGCGATGTTTTACTTCCAAAGACAAGCTAGAGCTGGTCGCTGGCGAACTGATCTTTGTTTTAAAAAAACTTGTCAAAAATTTCGCACTTTAACGGAACGTTCACATTCTCATTTTAATTTACTGTTTTGGGCACCACTTAACTGGGTGGATTTAGATATCTTAAAATCACCAAAGTTTATACTTTAAAGGGGAAAATATTTCACTAAAACACACTTTAATTAATTCACAGTACACAAATCACAAATCAATGCAGACACTAAAATTTTCTTTTTTGTTGACGCCTTGGTAACTCTCAAATTCGCCTAAATGCAACTACTGGAATTAAAGGGCAGAGAAGTCTGTAACAAGCAAAGTTTTCGCTAAGACTGAATGCAGGGATGCTAGTGGAGTCTCCACTAACGCCAAGTTCGCTCTCATAACATTGGTCAACATCTTTCATCATTAATATCCTTGGGAATATTGTTTGTACACCAGACGCTTATATTACGGGGCATATACGTTCCTTAATAACCGACTGTAACATAGAAATGCTTTATGCAAACGGTTCTGCTCTACTTATAGCATTTTGTAAACGGACCGCAGGCGTGGGTTTTGTTCATATGAGGAAAAACAAAGGTGTCCCTATACTCTCGTATAGTTAAACCATCTTTACTTTTATCTTCCACTTAACACTTCCTATTTCTTGGCCTCCTTCGTCCGTGAGGCCTTTTAGCTGTGGTTCGCTTTGTGCACCCTTCGGCCCTGGGCCCCCCAGCCACGCGGTGGCTGCGGGAGTGTCCGCTACGCCACTGATGTGGATGAATCACTGGTTTGATAGTACTATTCATTTCAAACAAGAAATACCTCTTCTTTATAATGTAGCAATTCGCTAAATGGCTTGAAAAATTCCTAGGAAAAAGTCGAAAGTATTTGGGTAAACGAAACAGGCTTTTCTATGACGTTTTCAGACAGAAGATCGCCCTATTCGTGTATCTCGTCGATACAGATAACACAGTGATTTGTAAATAGAGAGAATATCAAAATCTGACTATCTTTGGAGGACTTTCTGTTTTTTACGAGTAATATAGATTGTATGGGTCAACGGCCCAGTAAAATTTATATCCATCTGTGGTTAATTTGCTTTTTATATTTATACTACAACCTTAAATGGGAAGAAATTGGAGAAAAAGCATTGAAACAATGCGGATCCAGATGGTTGATCGATGAATACGATTTACATTTTCGCGGCATACGTTAATGTACGAAAGCTTATGTATTCACTTTGTCTGTCTGCCCATGCAGGCGACATCTCTGAAACGGTCCAACTTAGAGAAACCAAATTTTCAGGAGCTACACGTGGCAAGAATTTGGTACTCTTAAAAACTGAATCTTAATTTTTTTGTAAAAAATCGCCTTGTAATGTCTGCTTACGCAGTACTTTCCTTACTTGTATTACGTGTCCACTTGTTTCCTTTCTTGTTTTCCAGCTAAGATGGAACATTGTGACGATCGAGGGGTAATAGCCGAAAAAACGTACATCCTAAGCTCACACGCTTTCATTCGGCAACTGTATCCAAATCCTGAATCGTTATAATCAGTTTTACCAGCCGCAAGGACAGAAGTGCAGACATTATGTGCCAATCCTATATGGAAACATACAGGGCTGAACAGAGAATTTACAGTAAACACAGGAATAGCGTTAATATTTCAACTGAAGCGTTATCTGTGCATACGGCCAAAACTTCTTCCCCGACATGAGCTAGGAACGGGCTTACAACCGCTTGGCCAAGCGCATTCCTTTGAAATAATCTGCAATTATCGCTCAACGACGATAAACTGCTTCCTGTGGTTTGATTTGTAATCGCACGTTTCCAATGGTATTCGACCTATATGCTTGTTGCTAAATCAACATCGACAAAGTCATTTCAATATTTTTGTTTCTTTGTTAATTGCTTTATAATTGTGTGTGCTGCATACAAAATATTCGTTTTTGCTTTTCTTTAGTCAGTGAAATGTGAAACCTTAACTTCTGGAAATAATATGACCAAACCGCGCGACAATGAGTTAGGACGATTTTGTGTTGTTATAACAACACTGCTGTTACTGAGATATTATATTTGAAATCGATAAATATGTATTTAAAAATCGGTACAACATACACTGTACAAACTTTCTCATATACGTACTAATGCGTCGTTAGTTATCTTTAGAAAATGAAAATCGTATTATCCTGTTTTTAGAAAATCCAATTTTTGCTCAAGTTCCCCGAGAATAAACTAGCCTTATATTCATTCATTGAGAAAAATAAAATACGTAGTATTATTGAAGACTTAACTCAAATAACTGTACGAAAGTTGATCAAAATCGTTAGAGCCGTTTTTGAGAAAATCGGATTGTTGTTAAAAATGCGTAGAATAAACTACTCTTAATTATTGAGCAATGTCAACCATTTCTATGTATACGCTGCTCAGTATGATAAAATGCCTAAGTACGAGATTTCATTCATTTTCGCAACACCGTCTAGGCTCCAGAGTCAGTAACAGTCAGACAGACGGCATTGCGAAAACCACTTTTTCGGATTCAGCGACACCTAAAACGTGTATTTCCGTAAAAATCTCGAGGTCGATTTCTTTCGCGAAAACAGTACTTTCTCGATACTTCGTATGAGAAAGTAAAAAGTATACGTACATTTAGTATTCAAGCATTCGATTCGTAAATAGAATCCTTTTTACTTTCTCATACGACCTCGAGATTTTTACGGAAATACACGTTTTAGGTGTCGCTGAATCCGAAAAGTGGTTTTCTCAATGCCGTCTGTTTGTCTGTTACTGGCTCTGGAGCCTAGACGGAAGAACGAAAATGAATGAAATCTCGTATCATACTGAGCAGAGTATACATAGAAATGGTTGACATTGATCAATAATTAAGAGTAGGTTATTCTACGCATTTTTAACAACAATTCGATTTTCTTGAAAACGGCTCTAACGATTTTGATCAACTTTCGTACAGTTACTTGAGTTTACGTCTTCAATAATACTACGTATTTTATTTTTCTCAATGAATGAATATAAGGCTAGTTTATTCTCGGGCAACTTGAGCAAAAATTGGATTTTCTAAAAACAGGCTAATACGATTTTGATCAAATTTTGTACAGTTACTTGAGTATACATCTACAATAATACTACGTATTTCATTTTTCTCAATTAATGAATATAAGGCCAGTTTATTCTTGGGCAACTTTAACAAAAATTGGATTTTCTAAAAAGAGGCTCATACGATTTTGATCAAATTTTGTACAGTTACTTGAGTATACATCTACAATAATACTACGTATTTCATTTTTCTCAATTAATGAATATAAGGCCAGTTTATTCTTGGGCAACTTTAACAAAAATTGGATTTTCTAAAAAGAGGCTCATACGATTTTCATTTTCTAAAGATAACTAAACGACGCATTAGTATCCATATATGAGAAAGTTTGTACAATGTATGTTGTACCGATTTTTCTCGGGGTTTTGCCCAGATAAAGTGAAAATTATGACGCTTCTAAAAGGCTTAAAGTAGAACGAAATAAAATCGGGTAACGTTTTCTCGAAGTTCTTATGGAAAGCTTCCAGAAAATTCTTCCGAGGAAATTCTTAAATCTTCCTAATGAATGAGCTGTCCAGTTGGAATGTGAAAGAGGCGTGAAGACCGGTAAAATGGATAATCACGGTGGACGTGTGCATCGTGGCACGTCCCTCGTTCTTTCCAGCCTGTAATTCGGTCAACTAAGTGCTAGAATCCCGGCCCATCGGGTTTCCCTTCCCCCATCCCATCGAATGCCTCGGGTGCAGTCTTATGAATACGTGACTGGTGTCTCGGAGGGCATCCGTCTGATGAAGTAAGAGTGGGTGCAGCGGGGGAGGTGGGGCAGAGAGAGAGAGGGAAAGGCCTCGATGCATACGTGCCTGAAGGGGAGTAAACACTAAGTTGAACGAACGCTTAAGTCCTGCGGCTCGGATACCTCTCCTCCTATTGGAGTCCCGCCTGAAGGGTCGGTTGGGAACGAAACATGGGATCGAAAAAGCGTCTGCCTGATTCTATTACACTTTATAAATTCCCTCATTTCGAACCAATTTGAGTCTTGAATGCGATGAAGCATAGATAATACATATTTAGGGGGAGTTAGGAAAAATATCTGAGTAATTTGTAGCCCAAATTTGGTATAATTATGGAATGTACGTTTTCTTTTGGTATTTAGAATCGTTATCTAAAACACACTATCATTGCTTTCACAGTATGCGATATATTTTAAATATAGCTAAAACTATTTAAAGAAAAAATGTCAAATTTTATATTAATGTACACTGATTCTCTATCGTTTAACATTTACTTTATAAACTACATCTTCATACATAAGTATTGATAGCATTTATTCAGTGCATTGATAGGATATTTAGCTGTGGTGAACCATCTATATCAGGGGTGCCCATTACGTCTCCCATGGGTGACTGGTCGCCCTTTAGGAGGGTCTGTGTCGCCCACGCATCCATCCAGGCATTACGCTTATATGTCTGAGTAAGGAGTTCTATTTTCTATTCTCTAATATGAACTTAATTAAATCAAAAACCAGAAATGCTCTCACTAATGAACATCTTGAAGACTTTACTTCTCTCTGTTTCTAGTTACATGCCCAATTACCATTAACTAGCTGAAGATGTGGTGTAAACATGCCCATAATCACGCAAATCAAAATTAAATTAATCAGTTGTATAATGTTGTTTGATGTATAATGTATAATAAATGCATTTTGCAGTAAACTTGTAGTATAATTCATTCTTAAAATCCCTTTTATATATTGAAAAAATAAGTAGCCTGCAAGACAATTATCAGGATGAAAGTAGCCCATGATATGAAAAAGTTTGGGCACCCCTGATCTATATGGTTCCATGGGAATAAAATCCTTGAAGGATTATGTATTACAGATCTAATAAATTAAATGACTATAAGAGGATATCAAATACTTACAGGGTAGCCAATAAATTCTTTTTCACTCTTTTCTTATGCAGGGAACAAGTCCATTCTGGAGGAGGAAAATGTACACAATCCATGCACTCATGGACATAAATAATGATGGAGTTGTTTCTTGGGATGACTTTGTAATAATGGCTGATCGATTTGTGAATTTGGGTCACCTTTCACCCAAGCAGCAGAAAGAGTTTCGTGCAGCTTTGAAGGTATGCTAATTAAATAATCTTTGAAGAAAGTAATCCTAGGGAAATAAATGCCATTGGATTATATGAAGCAATGAAATGAAAATGAGTTTAATTAATACACAACCAATTATATTCTTAAAAGATTTAAGAAGAAATCAATATAAAATATATTGGTCTATCTTATAAAGTGTTTGCAAACATTAAATCAATCATTAATGGTTTGGCTTCATTAAGCTACATTTCTATTTTTAATTACAGCTTATACACAATCAATTTGTTTATCAAGAAATAAATGTATCAGGGGTTAAACTAATATCCTGCACGAACTTATATTATAAAGGAAAGTTGTTATTGTTAAAAGAATACTCTTACTTCACTGTCTCATCTCAAGTTTGTTACAACAAACAACCCAGAAATGGGTTTATATATATTAATTTTAGTTCTTTTTTATATTAAGCTTGTTTGGGAAGAACAATGGGGTTCAGAAGATCCCTACAACATGGTTACAATGGAGCAGTACCTGGCAAGCATGACACACGTGCGCAATGACCCAAGTCTTAAGAAGAAAGCCCACCTTTTCCTGCCCTATCTTTTCAAGGTGATTAATTAGTGTATTCATTAATGCTTTCATTTACTTTCAACCATCCACAAAATGAAATGGGATGTTAATCTTCATCCATTGAGTTACTTCTAACTTATGCTGCAACATGGAAAAGTTAGAATCAAAAGTCAACACCGAAAGAATGTTTTTTGTCTTAAGATTTAGATTTTATTTTCAAAGTATATAACAATTATGCTAAAAATACCTGAATCCATAAGAGTTTGCACTGTGAAGATTTTCCAGTTGACTCAGTTATCTATATTGCATTGCCTTTTCATTAGCTAATTTTTCAACATATTTTATTCATTTTAGGCGGTGGACAAGGACAAGAATGGAGAAATATCTGTTACTGAGTTCAAGCTGTTCTTCCAATGTCTTGGTCTTGATGAAGAGGTACTGTTCAACATAATGTTTAAGAATAAAATAGTCCCTGCAGTGAAGGGAAATTGTTCAAGAAAAATATCAAGAGTTATACAAATACATAGAAACGTTATTTGATTATTTTCTACTCTTATTTTCAGGAAGCGATAAAATCATTTAAGGCAATCGACACCAATGGAAATGGCTTCTTAAGCATTAAAGAATTTGTGAAGAAAGGCAGGGAGTTTTTCCTCACAGAAGACGAACGGAAGCCGAGCAAACATTTCTGGGGTCCCCTTTTCCAATGATGTGAGCCAGGAGAATCCCTTCTCAAAGTTTCATGCAATGACCTCATTTTGTATCAATTCCCAAAACAGGCCACTGATTCATCATCAACATGAAAGATAAGAAACGAGATTTTATGCAAAACAGTGTTTTATGGTGATGCCATCATTTTTACTAAATGGCTGTTTGCCTGTTCCTTGACTGATGACAACAGAATGAAAAGGCTTAATAACTATAGAAATAACTGCTCTACAATGAACCTATTCTGAGTTTTGTAAATGGTAGCTGGGTAGAAAAAGTAATTGACAGCTCTGAGACAAGAATGTTCATGGTTATTATTTAGATGACTTTTAATACGGCTGTGCCTTGAGAGAAAATTGAATAAATGGAACAAAATGAGCACAAAAATATTATCTTGCTTGATATCTCATTAGTTGAATGCTCAAATTTTATTCAAATTCTTGACGCTAATGATATGTTGTACTGTTAGGAAACTTTTTCTTGGTGGCTGAAATATGGTTGAGCTATTTTTTTTAGCACAGAATTTGCCAATTAATGTGCCTTGATGAAATGTATATTTGTGAATGTGATATTTTAGCATTAAAATGAGTTTTTTAAATATGTACCACCAATGTAAATTGTAGAAATAGATATACCTTACCATAAATATGTTTCTTATTTTTTGGTTTGTTATTAAAATGTCATATTGTTCAACCACAAACTACAAATTATAAATAAGGCAATTACATTTATTAATTCTGCAATAGCAAAAACAATACAATGAATCCATCAAAATTTTGGGGTCATCATGAAAAATACGAAGTTCTAGAATGCTTCTGCTGCTACAATAATTAGATTCCTAGTTCTTGTAAAATATTATTTGTTCTTTGCTTGAGCAACATCAACTCTTCATTCCTGAAAGATAAAAAGTATGAAAAATTGGTTTAATAAATATATTATTTAATGCATTAAAATTGAAAAACAAATAACTATTTGTAAGATGACCAAAATCACTGGAAAGAGCAGATTTCTTTTTGAAGTTACGAATACTTTTAATGAACCAATCATAAAAGGGTTGGAAATGGGACATTCAGGTCGGCCCTCTTAAATCTAAGATTCTTAAATCTGGATTTTTTCACTTGAATAGTGCCAGTGATCTATTTAATATCTTCATAATTCTTATTTTTACTGCATAAATGTTGAGATTGCAGATTTGATTTCCAATACTAAATTATATTTTTGCAATACAGTTAATAGATTTTGAAATATAAATTACTTTGGCAACTATGTAAGTGATAACAGAAACTCGGCTAGCAGATTTGTCTAAAACGGGTGGCCAACCTGCGGCACGCATGCCACTAGTGGCATGCGGAGCTCTTGTCAGTGGAATGCCTCCCGATTGTGAAAAATAAAATAAAATGCATAGAAATAAATTGAAAAATGTCAACATTAACATTCTAGGTTCTACAATGTTGTTCACTGTGTGTGCGTGTGGCTACTTTTTAATCCAACAAAATGAGAACGTATTATAAGAAAATTAAGTACACAAACTAGTCACTGTTTACAAGACTGAGTTGGACTTCTTGTTTACCAGGTGGTTGTCTAAGCATTTCAAAATAACTGCCCCACTCCTAAATAGTATACAGGTATACCTCGCTTAACGAAGGCTCTGGGAACGAAGCTTCTTTATAATGAAGTAGGAAATTCCGCAGTGAAAATGCAAAAACTTCAAAATTGTTTCCAATTAGTGTTCGCATGTTATACGGCTCAGGTGGATGTGACAGAATTGATATTGGCACTACATACTTATATTTCGAAGCTTTGCTAACATAGTATCACAGGTTCACAAAATTACAGCTACTATATTAGAAAGTTACTATATTCTCGACCTAGTTACTTTAAGAACCAAGAGAATGAGTTGGTCTGATTCTTTATCTTGAAGTAACCAGTTCTGAGATCTTAAGAAACCTCTCTTTTTCGTATTGAAATGGGGTGTACGTTAATTAAAATTTTTTCTATTTTCTGACTGGAATAAAGTCAATGTCAAACTTTAAACCAGCAACCGCAAGAGAGACAGGGTCCATCTTCTCAGCAGGAATCGTGACTGATCCACTGTGAAGCTCTTTCCGTCTCGACTAATAACAACATGAAAACAGAGGAGTAGAGCCGCAATAATATTTTATTAATATATATTATTAACCAATTAAAATTATACATTCAGTATGTTATTAGTTCATATGTTTGGAAAGCAGTTGATAAACTTTTTAAAATTTCATTTCACTTTTGCCGGAAATCTTGGTTTTGTATATCATATTTATTTTTGATAGTATTAATAATCTTTAAAAAAACTTCCAACCTACAGTCAAAAGGATCATAGACAAGTCTATCTTTGAAACAAGTACAATGGCTTCTTTCCTCCGCATTGCCCCTGCCATGTAGATTACCACTAATGCAAAAATATTAGGTGGCACGTGACATATTTTAAGCATAATATGTGGCACCATAGAGAAAAAGGTTGGCTACCCTGGTCTAAAACATGATTAAATACTATAAATTACTACATAACGGAGAAAGAATTACAATACATTTAAGAACATAACTGAATAATCCATCTCACTTGTGTGTAATAAAATATTAAGCATCACAAATGGCCTTGTGGTTTCAAGCAAGGTTGCCATTTTAGTGCTTTTCGCGCTAGATTTAGCACTTTTTGGGTTTGCCTAGCACCTTCTTGTTGTCAAAAGCGTGATGCGCTATTTTAGAGCTTTTCATTATTTCTAGTGCCAAATTTGACGCCTTTCTTGATTTTTCTCGACCAACATCCTACCAAATATCTTGTATGCTTTAGAATCCTACATTTCCTATTCAAAGTTTACGCTAGTTGAAATATGGTCCTATAATGTGTAAGAGGTTTCCCTTACGCTAAATGGCCAAATGGTGCCTGGTAGATGCGACTCTTGGATTAAAGTTTTCAGCTATCCTGCTAGCGAGAAAGGACATTGTATTCAGAAAGTCACAGTTGGTAAACATATTTGTAGTTTATGGCAGTAACCTCACACTTAATTAGTTTCTTCTTCATGTCTTCATACTGGCCGACTTGGGCCCAATTTTTCATCAGTTCAAGTGGTCGTTTTATTTTTCCTTGCGTTTTATTGCTTGGGTAGTGGATCATCCACTTCTCATTCTAAAGATTTCTTCAGAGAGAAGAAGTCGAAACATGGATACGAAAGAAAGAAGTACGTGTAGTTTTGTTTGTATTGTGGAAATAGAAAAAAACAGCATTTTGCAAAAGAAATGGAACATGTCACCAGCACCCCCTTCTGCATAAAAGCCTGTGGTCGCCAAGAATTACAGGAGCAACCGACAGAAAACATTGTAGCTGCAGGAACTTAAATCGTTTCCACGTGGAATCTTTTGTTTTGAATACGTTTAATAGAGTGTTTACGATAATGACTCCCTTTTGTTTGTGACAATTCAAATACCGTGAACTTTTTAAAAATCTTTTACACTTTATAACAAAATAGTGTGTAACTTTATCCCTCTGTGAAAATGGGTAAAAAATACATTCAAAATTTTCGTGTGAAATGGCTCAGAGATACTAAATACAAGAACTGGCTCCGTAGATTAGAAGGTGATAATTTAAAATGTTTTTGTAAATATGTAAATGCACAATGTCGGCGAAGTTGAGTGATATTGAGAGGCATCGTAACTAGGGTTATCAGATTTCCGGCAAAAGGAGGACATGTCCTCCATTTTGCCTCTCCATCCTCCGTCCTCCCGGCATTTTAAATTTTAGGATTTTGTCCGGCTTTTTTCTAGGAAATGTGAGTTTAAGGCTCCATTGACCAGTAGACCATTCAATTCCTATGTGTGGTGGAATCCTATCCAAACCCTTGCAAAGGCTGTACTCATAAACCCTCATGCATGTGTTGTCCAAAGAGACAAGGGTGAGAATGGCACTTTTATGACTCCCTTCCTTTCCCTCTTAAAATTTCTATGCAAGGGTCACCGCTCTGTGAGGGTTACGGAATGACCAGATGTACATGGTCAAATTCCAAGAAAAGAAACTGAAGGCTTTCATGGGTTCATCTCAGTTCTAAGTTATCTGTTGTAGTGAATAGACCAGTTTCTTTTTCGCTCCGATTCTTAGTAGAAAAGAGTAAAGGCAGATCTTCAACCTTAATTATTTTGGTATGTACAATATGTCCTTATTATGCAGATAACCTAAATTTCGATTAGGTAAAAAAAAAAAATATATATATATATATACACAGGGTGTAAATAAATAAGACGGACAAATTGAGAGGGTGAATTCCTGGTTACTAGGAGAAGGAATGCACGTCCGGTTCCGCTTAGTTTCTGAGATAATGAGCATTAAAAGCACATGTAAACGCATGTAGGTAGGCAAACCTCCGTGCATTCTATCACATGTTTATGCTTACTTAATGTCTTCGCTCTAATCAAAACCCCACGATTTCTCAGGGAAGATTAAGGAAGATGATAATTAAATGGCACTGGGCATGAACAGGTTTTATTGATAATTTACATAAGTCATAGGTGTTGCTCGAAATGTCGCCCATTAACAGCGATGCAAAGCTGACATCGGCGTACCATTGACTGGCGCACCTGCTCAAAGATACCCACCGTACTGCGTACAACGTCGAAAGCTGCGATTATTCGTGCTACCAGGCCTTCTTCGGATTCAACAGGGATCTCGTAAACGATGCTCTTTACTTCCCCCCATAGAAAAAAGTCAAGAGGATTCAAGTCAGGCGATCGAGGAGGCTAACCAACAGGTCCCCCTCGACCGATCCATCGGGCACCAAATGTCTGAATAAGGTACTCTTGGACAGGATTAGTGAAATGAGCAGGTGCCCCGTCGTGTTGGAACCACATTTCCCTGCGGATTCCCAAAGGCACATCCTCAAGCAGCTCAGGAATTACCTCCTCCAGAAGTATCCTGTAAGCTGGTCCAGATAGCTGTGCCGGTAGTAGGTATGGTCCGATAAGATAATCATGGATTATTCCTCCCCACACGTTGATGGCAAATCTTTGCTGATAGCCGCGGATTAATACTGCGTGTGGATTTTCTTCGTCCCAGATGTGGCTATTGCGGCTGTTGAATATACCTTCATGGGTGAAAGTTGCCTCATCAGTGTAGAAGACCTGTGCGGGAAACGGGTTGTTCAGCGCTGCGCCAAAAAAACCACTGCGAGAATCCCACTCTTGGCAGATAATCCGCTGGTCCCATCGCTTGAACCTTTTGGGGGTGGTAGGGGTGAAGCTGTTGCTCATGTACAACTTGCCAAACACTGGTGTGATTTGCACTTATGGCATTGGCTACAGAGCGAGTGCTAGCAGATGGATTGTCTGTAAATCGTACCAAAACATCCTCTTCAAAGCGTGCGGTACGAACAGTCCTCCTGCGTCCACAGTAATGTTTTCGTGATTTGAACCCACCTGACTCTCGCAGCCGCTGATCAATGGACGCAAAGGTAGTGTGATGTGGTAGGTGTCTCTCAGGAAAGCGTTCCTGATACATCCGCTGTGCCCTTCTGCCGTTTCCATCCGCTTTGCCATAAACCATATGGATGTCAGCCATCTCTGACCATGTAAATCGCTCCATGTTATAACGAAGAGCACAGTTAATATGGAAACCAACAATGTAGTGAGTCGTAGTAGTATGGCTGAATGATTCAAAAAAACATTTGCCTAGGTAGTGTATAGTGGCGAGCTTAAATACACTCGCTTCGCTTACTCACCACTCCTTTTCCTCACTACATCAAAACAATAAGGGGGTACCAATCTAATGGCAAAGATAGTTTCACGGTTTAAACTAAGGCACACTGCCCGAAAATGAGAATACGTCATCAGCAGTGCCCGATTCGACTCAGATACCGGCATGCACGAAGATTTGCCTACCTACAGGCGTTTACATGTGCTTTTAATGCTCATTATCTCGGAAACTAAGCGGAACCGGACGTGCATTCCTTCTCCTAAAATACTGGTCTAGTAACCAGGAATTCACCCTCTCAATTTGTCGGTCTTATATATTTACACCCTGTATATATATATATATATACTAGTAATATGTGCTTGCATTCTGCAAGCATTTTAAAAAATCAGCATTTTTACAATTTAGAATTATTTCCAATCAATTACATACCAAATCATATAACCGTGTCAAATTTCAAGTTTGTTGCTCATTTAGAAATGCCTTATAATTTTATTCGTCGCCTAGGGCAATAATGTAGCAAAACAGCCGCTAAGAATTCGAATTTTTAAAATATCGGATTTCTTCCTTCTGTTGTAACTAAAAACCCATAATTCTGCCAAATTTTATGTTTGTATCTCATTAAGAATTGCCGCATAACTTTCACACTCGTATAGGGCAGAAATGGGGCAAAACCGCCGCTTAGAAATTGGAATTATTGCAGTTTTTTTTTGTCTTCAGTTGCAATGAATTTTCTATAATGGTGCCAAATTTCAAGTCTGTAGCTCATATTGAGCTGCCTAACCTTTTTTGTTCTCATACGGAGCAATACTGCAGCAAAAGAACCCCAAAAATGGGGATTATTACAATATCGGATTTCCTTCATTTGTCATAGTTTAACATTAATGGCATTAAAATATAAACCTCTGATTCCCATTAAAAGCTTACCCATATGAAAGGATTATGCCAGTTGCCTAGGAAGCCCATTGTTAGACCCAGAAAAATTACCACTTTTTTGCGATAAAAACTATAAATTTACGCTAATTCTACTCGGATTTGAATTCTGTCTTCAAAAATAAGAAACTACAATTTATATCCTGTCCGATAGTTGAAGTCTCGAGTTCGTATTGTGACGGGAAGTAATTTTAAAATGCAAATATAAAAACCTCTACACCAATTTACGTTTTCTTATGGGCAAAAAATGGGGCAAAAAACCTATAATCCAACCAAATTACAAGTTTCTAGCACATGTGGAAGTGCCTCATAATTTTGTAGTATCCTCCTATATATATATATATCATGTGTAAGAAGCATCTATATATTATATATTATATATATATATATATATAAATATATATATATATAAATATATATAAATATATATATATATAAAATTATAATTAATTAATAAAACTAATGATTTATTTTATTTGTGGCTAGTGATTGCTATAGAATACTCAAGGAACTCCATCCCATTAAAATGGCATCACCTAAAAGGAAGTGCAAATTCTCCAGTAATCTGAAGGCGAAGTATCCTTGTTTCAACATCGGGAGGAATGAATATGTGACGAAGTGTAAAATTTGTGATTGTTACATATCAGTTGCAAATAAGGGATCTTATGATTTAGAGCATCATATACAAAGTGAAAAACAGAAAAATGGTGCGAATTTCGTCTTCATGCGAAAAATTAACATCTCTTTGTCTCCAAAACAACTTGTGTGATAAAAAAGCACGCGCTGCTGAAGGAATTTCAGAATTTCGGAGGCATTAACAGAAATAAGGGTAATAATGTGCTCTCTCACTTAAGGGAGGTTCTAAATAGAGAAATTGTAGGTATTGGGTGTCCAGCTCACATTATCCACAACTGCATGCAGCATGGAGCAGACGTATTAAGTGTTGATGTGGAGTCCCTTATTTTGAAGATCTTCAATTATTTTTCAATATATACTGTTCGGAGGCTCTGAAAGACATTTGCGAGTACATAGAAATTGAGTAGCACAACTTGTTATCTTCAACTAAGACCAGATGGCTAAGTTTAGCACCAGCGGTAGAAAGACTTTTGAAGTTGTTCCCTGCTTTAAAGCAATATTTTCTATCCCTTACTCACTCACCAACACTGATCAAAATTGTTTTTGAAAGTGAAATGTCCGAATTATACCTGTGGTTCTTACTCTCGCTGACATCTATTTTCAAGAACAAAATTGAGGCAGTTGATAGAGAAAAGAATTCTGTTTTAGAAATTGTGAACTTCCTTAAAACTGTGGTAAATTCATTGAAATTACGACTTAGGGAAAATTTTATCTCATTATCAGTTAGACAGCTCATGGAAAAACTACAAGCAAAGGGGATGGGTAAAGAATGCCAGAGTTTTCTTGCGGAGACTCAGCTTGTATATCAAGAATGCACTGATTATTTAGAGAAATGGATAAATTTTCTTTTAATAAATATATATGGAAACTATCTTAAGGAGCAAATAACCAAAAGAATATCCAAAAACATATATAAATAATTATACACACTCATTATTCCAAACAAGTTAGGAAAGTGTACAACGTATCACAAATGGGCGCATTTCGTGCAATGGAGTATCAGAAAGAAATTATTTACCAGTACGTAGGGGAAATAGCATTTTAAAGTTCTTTTCTTCATCATAAATAATCCATTTTCTTCCTATTTAAAAATATTGCATGCACACATAAGGAAATTAAACGTTTGTTTGGGAGATTGTTTATGTTAGCAACAATGAAGTAACCATGCAAGAAATTTTCCAAGTTCAACTCGATATAGGACTTTCTTGTTTCATTTTCTCAATAATGGCTACTCCTACGATAAAAATGTATAGGAAAAGAAATACTCAAATTTATTACTTCTACAACTTTTATTTGAAAAATATTTTGATATGAGCAATACTTTACGAGATATGACAACAATTTTATTTTTTGTCCTCAGTAATGTGGTACCCCTGATTGGCGTACGTGATTCATTTTTGCGATTTTCTTATTATATTTAATTGAAAGTCCTTAATATCAAATTTCATCAAAATCCGTTTGGTAGAAGCCGAGAACGAACATGTGGACGGATGGACGGACAGACCGACTGACGATAATAGGCGCTCACGCTGTAAGCGAAACGCACCTAAAAAGCCCGTTAATTATTCCCTAATATTGTTTGTCTGGCTTTTTTCTTTCGTGTCCTCCTTTTTTGCCTTTATTGTCCTCCATTCTACCCTTCAGTGTCTGGTAACCCTAATCGTAACACAATGAAACACAAAAAAGCCGAAGAGCCCTTTAGTTCTCAACATCAAAATATATTGCCATTTAAGAAAATTAGCAAAGGAGAAGGTGCAAATGCAAAAGCAGAAGGTAGAATAGCTCTATTCATAGCTGTACATTGTCCGTTAAGCATAGTTGATCACTTGAGTGAAATTTGCAAAGTTCATTTTGCAGACAGCAACGAATGTAAGGATTTCAAACTGCGAAGAACAAAATGTACTTCAATAATATGTAATTCTATAGCACCACATTTTGTGGAAGATTTAAAAGCTGATTTAGGAAATAGAAAGTTCAGTTTAATTATTGATGAAAGTTGTTGGGTATTGTAATACGATACTATTCAGATTTTAAGAATCGGATCGTGGTAACTTTTCTTGACATGACTGAGCTCAGAGAATATAACGCAGAAGGAATATGTGAAGCTTTAAAAACATTGGTCAGAAATAATGGATAAAATTTGCACAGGCTTATTGCACTTGGTACTGATAATGCATCAGTAATGGTTGGTATAAATAATGGTGTATACAAAATTAAAGGTTGAGATTCCTCATCTGCTTCTTATCAAGTGTGTCTGTCACTCAATCCAACTAGCAGTGTCCCACGCTGTCAATGAGTATTTGCCACAAAACCTACACTTTCTTATTAAAGAAACGTATAATTGGTTCTCACATTCCCCTGTTCGACAGGCTAAATATAAGGATCTATATAGTTCAATGAATGATGGAGTTCCTCTTTTGAAGTTAATTAAGTATAGTCAGATACGATGGTTGTCAACTGGATTTACAATTATGAGAATTCTGCAGCAATGGTGTGAGCTTGAGAAGCATTTTGAAACTGCTACAAGAAACGAACGCTGTTATATAGCAGAAATTTTGCATTCAATGTTTAATGATAAGAGAAATTTGTTGTTCCTTTTATTTTTGAAACCAATTATCTCAGAAGTGCAAATGGTGAATAAGAAATTTGAAGCTGAAATGAATGATCCTTCAAAGTTGATGAATGACTTGCTACTTTTGATTGATTCTATAAGTTCAAAAGTTGTCATTCCAGGAATAAGATTGACTAATGATACTGTAATTTAAAATAATTTATATCCGAATCTGTACTTGGGCTATGAATTCGAAAAGGAAATATCTGATTGCAAACTTACAGAAGAAAACAGAAAAAATATTCGCGTTAGCTGCATGAATTTCTGGTGGAACTCATTAAACAATTTCATCAGCGTTTGCCTGAAAATATTAATGTCTTACAGTCAATGTCGTATTTAAGTGCACATCATTGCCTAAATTCTGTAAAGCAGGATCTAGCAAAAATATTCTACAGTGATGTGGGAATTCTTACGTGCATTAATTTTCAGTGGAGAAAATTACATTACGTTAAATGGATTAAAACCTCTGAAACAACACGACTTTGGGCAGAAATTACAAATTACAGAGATGCTACTGGGGAAAACCCATTTCAAGATCTTTCTGAATTTGCATTAACAGTGCTTTCATTGCTTCATTCGAATGTTGACGTAGAACAATTATTCAGCCACATGAACATTGTAAAATCAAAGTTGCGTATCAGAATGAAACTCCCAACTTTGAATTCAGTTTTGGCCATTAAATATGGATTGCGACGATATGGAAAATGTTGTCACAATTATGAGTTGCCTGAGAATGTTTTGTGGAAAATTAGAACATCTGATGTGAATGAAAGTTTTACTGAAGCAGAAACTTCAGCAAACAACCAACAGTGATGATGATTTCATTTTTTAAGGCGTCATAAATGTTATGGGCTATTTTTAAGTAAAATAAGGTATTTTCAGTATATATTTTTTCTATTGACAAATATTAAATAATTAAAAATATATATTATACATTACCTTTTCAATTATTAATAACTTTTTATTGAAATGTAAAAAATAAAAATATTAGTGTATTTTCTCGATGTGTGTACAAAATGTAGAATGGTTGCACAGTAAATTACACTATGTTAATCCCTTTATTCTACACTTCAAAATTGTTATTTTATGATTTTAAGTTATTTCAATTGGAATTAAAATGTCTTCAGCATTGTCACCTTTTTTGCAATCTATTTTTAAACTTAAACAAAAATCTTGATGAATATATGTAATAAATTTAGAAAAATATAAACGGCAATTTTTGTGTTTAGCGCATTATTTAGCACCTTTTATTTTCAGTTTAGCTCCTTTTTAGCTCTTTTTGAAGGTCGACCTAGTGCAAATTCAAATTTTCAAACGGCAACACTGGTTTCAAGTACAGGTTTCCCTTCTCAACTGCAGGCATTAGATTCCTGAAAACTCCCATATTTGGCAAAACCGCTGTTGGTACGACAAAAGCCTTATGGCAAAAAAGGGTTAGGGCCTTTAATATGAATGTTAAAGACAATTGTATGTGAAAATAATTTTCATTTAAGCTCAATATTTTAAAACAGTTAACTGTCGAGCAGTGGTGGTTGATTTTCTTCTTCAATCAAGATATTGAAAGCTTTTTCCATTTTGTAGCATTTTATTTCATAAATGTGCTTATGTTTCCACTCTGTCCACCTGTGCAATTAATTAAGTTGAAACAGCAAGTAAACGGTAAGAGATTTAAGAATAAATTTTGCAGGGTGTATGTGATCTATAATGCCATTTATTACACTGCCAAAGAAATGTTTTGGAGAAATCATTGGGCATCAGGGAAGCTCATCAGAATTTTAAAATTCAGTTTATATTGCCTGCTCCTGTACAACGTTGTTTTTCAAGAAATTTCCAGTCTACCGTAATTTTCCGATTATAATACACACCCATGTTTTTATGAGTGAAATGTGAAAATTTTCTTATCACCATTTATAATATGCAGCACATTTTTACTTTCTCCATAGGTAGTAATGGGAAAGTACTGTGATCATGAAAAAATCGACTTCGAGATTTCAACGGAAATACGTTTCGAGGTCTCTAGAACACGTTTAGACTATTTTCGGAATGATGTCCGTGTGGATGTATGTGATTGTGGGCGCTCTAACTCAAAAAGTACTTGCCATATCGCTACCAAACTTCATATATAACACTTTAGCATGAGCATAAAGAACTGATTAGTTTTTGGACAATAACGGTTAAGCAGAAGTCGAGGTTTATTCGAAACCCGATTCGGTTTTTGCGATATTTCTCCGATAATACGTCATTATTGTATAAATTGACCATTACAAAAAATGTAGAGAATGTAATTTCCTATATCATTTATTTCAAACAATTTTCCATAGCAGTTATTGTTTAGGAATTATTTATAAAAAATAATCGGTTTTTTTGGTTTCCGTCAAATATCTCCTTAAAAACGTCGTAATTGTTCATCTTCGTAAGGACCAAAGTTGTAGAGAATAATATTTCTTCCAAGTTTTGTGTGAAACAAATTTTTGTAGAACCATCCATTTCGGAGATACTTTGCTTTTTCTTAATTTTCAGTATACAGCACCAACACCATGTAGTGGTGAATTCTGCAAACATATTCAAAATATACCTAATTTACGGCAATAAGGACGACTGTGTTCTTTTACGATATGAAATAATAATTTTGCCTTATAATGCTATTCATAATAATTTAAATATCTATACCCCAAATATGGAGAAAGTCATGTGTTGGCCACATCAGATTTTTTTATAAAAAGTTCACTGTTATTTTTCACTTGGTTATCAGCAGTATCGAGACAGTTCTTGCTTTGCTGCCAAGTGAGATATGTGCAAGAGTGTTTACGACAACTTTACATCTATATAGTTTTGACTCTCACTTTAAAGACTGATATAATGTATAAAAACATGTCTCAATATTGCATCGTGTAATAATCTGGTCAGTTGGAATAACAGTCTCACCTTGCTGCCAAGTGGGATAGTTCATGTGAATATCACGTCTAGTTCTGACTCTGCCTTCATACGAGCCAGTCAAGGTATGTAAAATAATATTTGTTGCTCGCAACTTGCATTCTATTATAATTAATGGTGGTGACCCTCCCCTACTGCATTGATTTTTTTCTCAAAGGAATACATTATTTTCAAATTAAAGGTTTACCCATCGCTATGTCAACCAAAAGAGAAAGCTACACTGCAACCTTCAAACTGAAAGTGATAGAAGTTGCAGAGAATATTTAAAAGAAAAACTCCCGAAGAATGTCTTCGTACCCGCAAATGAAAAAGGCTGGATGGATGAAGAATTTACAAAAGATTGGTTACATAGTGTGTGGTGTAAAGACTCGGTTCATAAGTGCCTTATGTAGGTTCTCGATGCATTTAAATGGCATTGCATGCCGTGTGTTAAGGATATATTAAATGATCATTGCACTGATCTTACCATCATTCCTGGGGGAATGATGAGCCAGTTACAAGTGATGGATGTCAGTTGCAACTGACCATTTAAAGTACAGATGCGTCAGAAGTGGAACGAGTGGCTTTATGCTGGTGCACATTCCTTTACACCATCTGGCAACCAAATGAAACCTGACCTTATTACTCGATGGATCAAAGAGTCCTGGGATGCAGTTGATCCATCGCTGATTAAGCGTAGCTTTAACAAGAGTTGCCACACTAATGCCATGAATGGTTCTGAAGACGACAACATATGGGATGATGATTTAGCCGAAGTTGATAGTGAGGATGAAGATGACGTCCTTGGCCACACCATTACGTAGATGATGAGAGAGAACACAAAATTGCCAACAAACTATTTGAGGACAGTGAGGGCAGTGATAATGAATTCAGAAGCTTTAGTGTTTCGAACAACTAAAAGTAAATAAATAATTATTCTTATTTTTCTTGAAAAACGATATTTTAAGGAATGTTATCGAAATTTATTGTATTTATTGGTAAACATATGCCCGAAAATATAAATTATTTCTTTACTGAAAAAAGTTGTATGCATTTGTTACCATGTATAATACACACCCTAACTTTCTCAATTCTTCATGAAAAAAATGTGTATAATAATTGGAAAATTACGGTAATCATTTCACCTAACATTAAATATTATACTAACAATAATTTTAAAAAGATGAACTGTTTTAGCAATTTGCATTTTGGAATGTAAATGTATGATTTTGACCATTTCTTTTACTAAAAATTGTCAACTGACATGGATTAGTTTTCAAGGTGATCTTGCCAAGCATTTCCATTAATTAGAGAAAAGTCTTGAAAATTAACTTACTTTTTGGCCAGAGTTTCCTTGATGGCTTGAATTTGAATCGTACTAAGATATGCTGGAGATTTCTTTTTTCTTTCCTTGCTCTCTGCATCGGACCACTGCTCTATTTGCATCTGTTGGTAACTCTGCTTTGTCTTAACCTAAATAATTTGAAACAATGGGAAATAAATATAAAACCAGCATGCCATTTATACATAGGGCTGCCAGATTTTGGTTTTGAAGATATGGGACAGACATCCAAATTCTTCAATAAAATACAGGACACTATAAAAAATCCTAAACTATATCTATTCTTGTGTGTTAAAACTATTTAAAGCGACAATCTTTATTTTAAATAATAAAATATCAAGAAAAACAATATAAAGTTGTATGTATATACCGTAAAATTAATCTCTGACTTCAAAATACAGGACATACAATTTCGAAAGGGGATAATAAAAAGATAAATTATTAATACATGTTGGCTTATATTTAGAAAGTTTATATTGACATTTAACATTGTAAGATTAATTAGAACAATACCAAATTATTAATAGTAGCTGGCTTACATTTAGGAAATTTTTATTGGCGTTTAAAATTGTAACATTAATTAAAAAATTAAATGCAATATTTATTTTTAGATTTTATAAATTAATATTTATTTTTAGATTTTACAAATTAATATTTCTCTGATGATTTTGCTCTCTGCAACTGTTTGTTTTGAAGTATATACTCATAAAACTTATTGACAGTGCATGACTAAGCACTCCACTCCACAATAGTTATGTCCAGTCGGTTCTTCTCTTTGCTCCATTGGCTGGTCATTAAGGAGAAAATGCACTCTACATGTGCATTGTGCACCAGAATACTGAATACAAACTCGCAAGTAAGTAGTAGCTCAGAGAATTGTTTGCCAGATTTGATTTTCTGGAGAACACCTGACCACTTCTCATGGCAAAATTTCCTATCCAATCTTTACCATTTGACTGGAGCTCTTGCTCTGATTTTCATTAGAATGATCTACTGACTGAACAACTGAGTATCATTCACTCCAAATCTTTCGTTGAGATAGATGCAGGTTTCTTTGAGTTGTTCCCATGTTGGCACTCTGATAAGTGACATCCATGCAAAAAGGTTAAAGCGCTTGAAAGGTGAAATCCATTTCAATAGATCAGGGGTGCACACCCACGGGCCGCATTTGATGGTTTATACTTATCCGAGGGCTGCACTTAATTAAAAGCTGAATAATGTAAATTAAACAAGAATAAAATTTTATATAAAAAGTTAAATAATTTTTACTTATCAATAAGAAAATGCAAAATTATCACGAATATACAATGCAGTGCGAGTTTGAAAAGATATACAACTCTTTTGAAAGAAGCAGTAAAGGAATAAAAATTTCAGGAACACAAATTTGCTAAAAGTAATACATTTGGTTAATCTTAGCATTTTGCACTCTCTTATGATTTTCACTTTATAATTTACCAAAGTAACCTAACCTAAACATTGTTCAATATTAACCTTATAATGCAAAATCTTCCACGGGCCCACAAACATCAACGGAGGGCAGCATGTGGCCAGTGGGCAAAAAATTTGCTTCCAGTCTTTCTTTCACACAATCTGCAGTCTCCTGTAAAATTGACAATATGTCAATAACACTTTTTTCCTCCTTTGATTTGCATGATCTTTCTCTTGAAAATACTTATCAGTCTCTAAACTAAGTGGAGATACACTTCACATAATGGATCACTGAAAATTATTTTCAGGATTTTAGGAATGTTTCTTTCAGAAATAAAGTACATTGTCAGTGCGTCGTATAGCTTTAGAATCCTGTCCACTGCATTGGCTAATGAATGTAAGAGGATTGCTTTATATTCTATGCCAAAAATATGACAAAAATCCTGAAGACTCTGTTCACACAGTGTAGATGCTGAAATGTGAAAATAGTTTCACAACAATCACTTCAATATCAGTAGAGATATGCAGACTAAATTGCATTGTGTAGCACATGTCCTGGGCACCCATTTCTCTCCAAGTTTTCATTCATGCTAGTTTTTAGTTTCATGAAAACATGACTTGTTTCTTTCTGAAGACGTCTACCAAAATTAGTATTTGAGTTATCTCCACAGTAAGCAACACATTTTGACAGATTAATATGCAATTTTTGCAGTTTCTCTGCAAAACTCTGCAATAGTTTCGGATTTTTAATTGGACAAGGAATACATACACATCAATTTGACTTTTCATGAGTAAAATACTGAGCCACTAATGGGAAAATATTTTGTGTTGTGGTTGCTTGCATCAGTAGAAATTCTATAGCACTGCACATTAGTTATGTCTTGCACAACTTGCTTAACAGTGTGTGGGGCTAATGCATTTTTGATGATGGCGGTTAACTTAGTTCAAGCACAAGAATACTTACTAACAATCTTAGAATTGGAAAAGACAGCTGGACACAGTGTACTCATACAATCTGTAGAGTTAAAGGAGTTTGATAGCATGGAAGGCCAAAGAAACTTCAGCTACAATAATACTGTCTTCTTCTTTGGAATCCTTTTTTAGTAAATAACTATTAATTGTTTCTTAAAATCCTGCCACAGATCCCATAGCAGATACACTTAGTTTATGCCTGTTTGTAGCAATGTGCTGTAAAATGTCCGACCTTCCTCTGTGAGCAAGCAATGCTAACAAAGCATCTGCAAAAGTTACATTCATTCTGTTTCCCTTTCTTGATAAAAATCCCACTTTAGAAAATTTGTCACTAAATTTACACTTGTGTTTTGGCATTGTAATTAAAATGGGTAACAGAAATCTAAAACAAAAAAAGAATATACAGAGCAAAACAAAGTCAAAGCACAAAATAATTGTACTAACACCACCACTTCCAGTCATTGACTGTAACCTCATATGGGGCGAAGCACAATGTGTCATTCATTTAGAACTATTTTCAGAGGAGAGTGAAGCTACTTTTTCCCTTCTTTGGGATGAGTTTTTAATTTTTACTATGGAGTGTTACAATCAGGCAAAGGTAAACTGTCAGGCATTATTTATGAATGACCTCATAAACTGGGTGGGTTATAATATAAAGTTGCCTTGATAACCTTTTAAAATTCAGTATGCTAAGACGTCTTTAATACAGGACATTTCCTATGTCCCTATAGACCTTTCTGGGACAATGGGACAAGGCAATGAAATATGGGACAAACCCGTATAATATGGGATGTCTGGCAACCCTATTTATACATAATAAATTTCTTAGAATTCTTTTAAAATGTAGAAATAAGAGAAAATGCTGAAATAGATGAAACATGCAATGACATACTTGTTCAAATTAAGCATTCAGAAGAAATTGAAGGGAATGATTAGTTTACACTTAGCTATATATATGAATTAAATTTGATTAATATTAATGTAGGGTCATGAATACATATATGCATTCAATAGACAAACTGCATTTGCTACAGATGATTAAGAATATCAACAATGTTTGTATCAGTGTTTCACAGTATTGAGTTTAAAAATTTTTAGAACAATTCTAGTCCCAACTTTTATGAAACATTTCATAAAGATATGGGGAAATTTGGTTCTAAGTTGCATAGGAATGACGAAATAAGCAATATAATCATGATGGATTTCTAATTAGGCACAGTATGCATGTACTTAGAGTCACCAGTGTTCTAGAAGCATTATCAATTTTTTGTTCCAGAATTTAAAAGAATAATATTAACATTTGATAAATTATTAGCAAATAATCAAAGCCACTGTGAATAAATATTTAAATTGTCATTTATATTTATTTTGGCTTATTTCGTGTTTTGGAAAACATGAATACCATCTGTTGGTGGAAGAAGAGACATTGAAGATGCTGTGCATGAGGTGTAAATCTGGCTCTGAATACAGCAAGCATTTAAAAAGCAAAGTCAAGAAAATTCAAATAACTGAAGTTCTGAATAAGAGTTCTTGTTATAGACAATTTTAGCAGTGTGAAAGTATTTAGTACAATATTTTAATGAAAGTTTGTATATAGTATAGTACTTACCTTTTCAAGAGCATTTTGTAGCTCTTCAGCTTTAACCTCAGTAGTTTTGAGTTCCTTTGCAAGCTGTTTTTCTGCATAGGAAACAACTGGTTGCTTTAGTGTAACCATGCGAAGTAGATTCCCAGCTCTAAAATGGGACAGAATTAAATTAATGTAATGATTAAAGCAAATACTTGAGTATTATATTCATCCTAATTATGGATTGGCAACCAATATATGTACCTAGTAGTTATGCATTTTATCACATAATAGCTAAAAGTAATAAATTAATACTATTTCAAGTTTCAAAAATATATTTTAAAAAACTTTTATTCTGTCTTTTCAATATATCCAGCTAACCTTTTAGTAAGGTCTTCCTGTTTGTCTTTAACATCTTCATACTTCTCAGCCAAAGCCTCTGCAGATCTCTTAAGGTTAGATTTCTCCTCTTCAAGGCGAGTGATCTCTTCTAATTGTTGACTTTTTAAAGCCAACAGAGTTCGAACTCTGCCCAAATATTAAAATTGCATAAGTTTTGTAAAAAAATACCAATTCAGGCAAAGGCAGTAAATAAATTCCTTCTACTTACCGCTTCTCAACCTCTTCTCTTGCACGGTCATGTCGCTTAATGTACTCTTCTCGAAATAATTGTGTAGCACGACCTAAAAGCTAAAGTATATGGGTCATCAGCCAAGTTATAAGAATCAAACTTTCATTTGTGATTACATTTCAATATTATATACATCATACAACAGCACAAGAAATAGGGTAGGTTATGAGGAAAAAAAGGGGTAACAATAAAAAAGTTCTAGATGTACTCTCTTGATACCCACAGGTAAGTGATGTCCTAACATTCTATTTTTAACCAAATAACTGGAAAAAATTAAAATCCATTTAACCCACTGAATGCTGAGGATGTTAATTGGTGTCCTTTGGTGTGCTGCTGGGGGACTGAGGACTTTACTTGACGTCCTAGTCCCCTACCTTTTGAACCTATAAATGGATGCCACCAGCCATCTCTATAGGTCTCTTTCTTGCATTCCCGTCATCCATTAAAGTTCAGGTCGAGGCTGAACTTGGTGAGGCAGTTTGCATAAGCGAAACCATTACTGAGGACATCAACTGACGTCCACTTTTATTATTACGAAAAAAGACATTTCTCTAATAATAAACTTAAAAATACTTCACAAAACTATTTTAGGGATTTATTGCAAGAGAATAAATTTTTTTAAATTCAGTCACCGGGTTGGGATTAAAATTTATCTGTCGCATTCAAAGGGTTAATATGTAAGTATCACATGGGCAAATATGGTACATTATGTGTTGATTTAAGATTTTAGGAAATGGCAAATTACCGTATCTGCCTGAATACAAGCTGATGGTTTCTGTCAAACTCTATCATGAAAAAATCACCTCTCGGCTTAAATGCGAGTCCGAGGAAAATTTGGGCTATGGTTAAATCTCGAAGTCTTTCATTGCCTTCGCGTTCAAATGATAGTACTATATTTTTCATAAAGTAAATATTTGACCTACGATGAATATATATAAAAATATCTTGGTGAGATCGCTTGCGTAAATTGACGATTACGCAAAATGCGTTGACGGCTTTGAATGCTCAACTGTTTGAATTTTGGTAAAACATTACATGGAACATGTATAATTATAAAAATGCAATTTCTTAAGGCAATGTATATGCTAATTTCATTGGAAATAGACTTGGATGAAAAAATATCTTGGCGAGATCGTTGTTACTATATTTGACCTTTTGTGAAAATGAAGATGAATGAAATTACTGTCACTGAATGTGGAACATTATTCAACAACGCAAAATTATTAATTGGAGTAACATTTCAAAATGTCAACAACTATACCATTTCCCACACATTTCTTCAATCTCGAATAATGTATTCTAAGATGTGCATGAATGCCCGGCACACTTCAGCATAAAATCTACGAAATTTACGTTTTTGCCAAAAAATTGTGGAAATTTTTGGGGGGTCGGCTTAAATCCGGGGTCGGCTTCTATTCGGGCAGATACGGTAATTGAATACTAATGCCATTGTGGCAAGATTACCTTAAACTACTCAAAAACACAGATGAGAGTGACAAATAAAGTAACGTATAATAAAGAAAAAAACTGATGGCAATGATCTGCCAAAACTGAACTCTACTACAGTGAGACATCAAGGTTACACTTTGAGTAAGGTGACCATATTCACACGTGAAAAACGGGACATTTACCAGAGTTCATTAGAAAAAAACAAGACAAAGCAGGACATATTTTATCCAAATTTGTTTTTTATGATCTCTCCCCTTCCTTCCTTCCTCTCTCTCTCTCGTATTGAAGCACTCAAGGCACGCTTATTCCCAGAAGGATGTATACAATAATAGTAATTTGAGGTGTAACAATGATAATGGTCGACATAGAAACATCACGTTAAAATGGCGAGATTTCTATAAAATATGCAAATTAAACGTTTAATATGGAATATTTCGAAACGTGGGCGAAAAAAGACGAATGGAATAAGAAACTTCATAAATTTTTCTTCAAAATGGTTCAAATCCAAAGGTCGTCTGTTAATTTCTTCTAATTTTAATTCCCAAATGAATAAAAGCCTGCACGTTGAAAAATTGCGTTTTACATGTTAAGTAATGGGAAATGCCTCTCTTGGAGACAAACCAAGAAATTTTTTTGCGATATAAATTTGTCATTCTCTGAATAAGTGTTAATCAAGCATCCCTACCAAATTTCGAGTTTCTATCATTATCATTTCTTGAGTTATTAGCGTTTGCATAGTGTGATCAACCAACCAACCAACGGACAACGGCTATTATTATATAAAATACAGAATGATATACATTTAAAAATAAATAATTACTGTTATTAATAATTTAACACGTAAGATTTGGCTAAAAGTGATACATTCTGATGTACTTCTGCCGAAATGATACGTACAGTGTGATATAATCTACCATATAAGATTGTACACAAATTAATTTTTTAAAAGTGATATCTACTTAATAATAATAATCTTTAATACGGATTTTACAATACAATACTAACATTATGATACAAAAATCTGATATGTTTCAGTGACAGCTGTATCAGCTGTTTATATATCCTGTTGCTTAGCAATACAATGTTATTGTGTGCCATGTATTGCCTTAGCGTTTTATATATATAGATAATACTTACTGTTAGGTATGATATTTCAGTGCGAGGGCAGGAATTCAAATTTTAAAAATCTGATGTGGCCAACACATGACTTTCTCCATATTTGGGGTATAGATATTTAAATTATTATTAATAACATTATAAGGCAAAATTATTATTTCATATCGTTAAAGAATACAGTCGTCCTTATTGCCGTAAATTATATTTTGAATATGTTTACAGAATTCACCGCTACATGGTGGTGGTGCTGTATACTGGAAATTATGAAAAAGTTAAATATCTCCGAAATGCATGGTTCTATGAAAAATTGTTTCAAACAAAAGTTGGAAGGAATGTTATCTAATAAATAAAAGAGGATGTCTGTCTATATGTCTGTCTGCCATAACTCATCAGAGAATAAAGTTAGGAGCTTGAAATTTTGAGAGCAGCTTCAGGTTGATCATGGGAGTTGCAGTGCCAAATATAATTCAAATCGGCCCACGGGGTCATGACCCCGGAGGTCACGGATCAGTCGGTGAAAATTTCAGTTTCTTGAGGATATCTCAGCAACCATTGGACCGATTTTGATGATTCCTACACCAATATCAATGTTTTGATGATATACATTTTCTAGCTGAAAATGGACTACATCAGTCTACTGGGTAGAAAGGTCTTAATGTAATGGCCGGTTCAAATTTTGGTTTTTTTGAGTATATCTCAGCAACGAATTGAAATAGGTTTAAAAATATAAATTTTTCATCAGTTATTTCTGTAAAACATAATTTTTGCATTTATGGCATTATTGAAGTATATAAATTTACTAACATTCCATATCTTACATAAAAATTGTTGTTGAATTGTTGTTTAAATTGTTCTTTATTTCATTGAAATATTTGTTTTTAATTAAATTATCTTCTAATCTAACGTATAAAGGAGAATGTTTGTAAGTTTGTTCGCTTTGAATGCTTTCAATATGAGATAGGGAGGGAGACAGATGGATGGTGACAGAGGGGGGAGATGGAGAGAGGGAATTAAGGGAAGGGGTGGAGAGAGGGAGGGGGAGGGTGGGAGATGGAGGGTGGGAGATGGAGGGTGGGAGATGGAGGGGGAGGGTGGGAGATGGAGAGGGAGGGAGAGGGAGAGATGGGAGGGAGAGAGGGGAGGGAGGGAGAGAAGGGAAGGAGAGGATGGAAGGAAGGGGAAGGGAGTTTATATGTTATTTTCCTAAGATTTTCTTCCTTCATTCATCTAAATAGGAAAATGTGGAGCGGTTTTCTTTATTTTTGCTTTATTCGACGGGTATAACTGTGTACTGTCTTATTCTTGCGATGCTTACATGTTACACAGTTGAAGTTTTAGATTCATTAAATCCGTTGAAATTCAACAGGCACTCCTGCTAGTATTTTTATAAGTTGCACAACGCATTTAAAACAACATTTAGAGAAAAAAGTGCACAAGATGCAATGCGATATTGTTATACATGTATTATCTACTATATATTTTAAATAATTTGTTTGTATGTTGGTATATTAGTCCATGTAACTCCTTCTAAATGATAAAAGCTAGAACAACCGAATTTGGTACAATTCTTCCTTACATCCTAACTTAGTGAATGGTCAAGGTTTTGTTTCTGTCTGTCACTTTAATTTGAAATGGTGAACAATTTAACTTAATTTGCCTTGCCCTGCAACTGAAACACGCGAATGAGTCTAGACTATTTTTAAATTGCACTTTAAAATTACTTAAAATCAGGGTACGAACATGGGACTTGAACTCAGACACGGAGGAAATCTGAAGTTTCATTTTCCTACCTTCGAATTTCCAATACAAGCCGAATTTGTCCAAAATTAAGGTTTTTAACATAAAATTTAAGGTTTTTTGAATATAAAATTTTTCATTGCCATGACAACCCAATTGTTAGGGATTTAACACAATAGTGTAATCCCAATTACATTGTGATGGAAGCTATGCTTATTATTTATCGAAGTACATATGAAATTGTGTGAAATGCTATTTGGAACTAGTATTAATAACTAATTATATCAGAATTATAATTATGGTTAATATTTATTTTGCTGTTTTTAAATGGCCTAATTGTTTAAAATTTCTATTATACTTACTTAATATTTTATTTATATGAGAATGGATATAAGAGATATCAATATAAGCTTGACAACGGATTGTTTACAAAAATGTCCATTGTGGTGACAGTGTCTTTAGATCGATATTTCTTACTTTTGACCACTCGGCTTAGAATCAGGTCTTAAAAATTGATGAATAAAAAAGTAAAGTAATCAATACATTAGTGCCTATAGTCACATTATAACTCTAGATATAAATATATTACTATATAAGTAAATGTATGTAAAAAGAATAATAGTAATTGAATGGGAAGAAATAAATGTTTTGATAAATTCACTCCCAAGTCATCTCTAGCATAAATTTTTGTCATTTACTTTGGCGAGTTTTTCAATTGTTTTAATAATCTCATAATGGAACAAACAATTTATTCTGCGGACTTTAAGAGAAAAGTTATAGCATATGTGGAAGAAACATCAAAGCACTGCACAATGGCACTATGGGATTGATGAGTTGAATGTGAGACATTGGAGAAGACAAAGAGAGAAACCGGGATATTTTTGTTGCAAGATTAAAAATCTGGGACATAACCGGGACAAATTGCATTTTAGTAAAAATTGTATTGAATGTAATTTGTCCCGATTATGTCTCAGATTTTTAATCTCGCACAAAAATATCCTCTCTTTGTCTTCTCCAACGTAATTTGTGTTGTCGAATTTTAGTTGATACCTATTATATTTAATTATGAATTGAAAAAATCTGATGTGGCCAACACATGACTCTTGGGGTATAGATATTTAAATTATTATGAATAGCATTATAAGGCAAAATTATTATTTCGTTTCATAAAAGAATCCTTATTGCCGTAAATTACATTTTGAATATGTTTACAGAATTCTATGCTAGATGGTGGTGCTGTATACTGGCAATTTACAAATAAATTAATTATCTACCAAATGGAAGGTTCTATGAAAATCTGTACAAAAAAAAACTTGAAAGAAATATTACTCTCTACAACTTTGGTCCTCACGAAGATTACCAATATTTTAAAGTAGATATTTGATGGAAACCGAAAAAACCGATTATTTATACAATAAGTCCCCGACTTACATGGGTCCGAGTTACACGGATCCGTAGATACACGGTTACATGACGTAACTTATCAGCGAGCTCGATCGTTAGTTAAACTGCCGCTCAATAGATGGCATTACTAGTAGAGTAATCCCTCGGTATACGAGCAATCGGTTTACAGGTTTTCGATTATACGAGATGCACAAATTAATACCCGATTTTCAATTTACGAGCCAATTTTTACTTTCTCCATACGTAGTAATGGAAAAGTATTGTGATCACGAAAAAAATCGACTTCGAGATTTCAACGGAAATACACGTTTTGAGGTCTCTAGAACACGTTTAGACTATTTTCAGAATGATGTCTGTGTGTGTGTATGTGATTGTGGGCGCTCTAACTCAAAAAGTACTTGCCATATCGCTACCAAACTTCATATATAACACTTTAGCATGAGCATAAAGAACTGATTAGTTTTTGGACAATAACGGTTAACCAGAAGTCAAGGTTTATTGGAAACCCGATTCGGTTTTCGCGATATTTCTCCGATAATACGTCATTATTGTATACATTGACCATTACAAAAAATGTAGAGAATGTAATTTCCTATATCATTTATTTCAAACAATTTTCCATAGCAGTTATTGTTTAGGAATTATTTATAAAAAATAATCGGTTTTTTCGGTTTCTGTCAAATATCTCCTTAAAAACATCGTAATTGTTCATCTTCGTAAGGACCAAAGTTGTAGAGAATAATATTTCTTCCAAGTTTTGTGTGAAACAAATTTTTGTAGAACCATCCATTTCGGAGATACTTTGCTTTTTCTTAATTTTCAGTATACAGCACCAACACCATGTAGCGGTGAATTCTGTAAACATATTCAAAATATACCTATTTTACGGCAATAAGGACGACTGTTCTTTTACGATATGAAATAATAATTTTGCCTTATAATGCTATTCATAATAATTTAAATATCTATACTCCAAATATGGATCAAGTCATGTGTTGGCCACATCAGATTTTTGCTTATACGATCTCCTTCCCCTGGCAAACCGATCGTTTTTCCCGGCATCTATTCTCGGCTTTCGTCGGTTCCCGAATTTTCTCGAATGCGCAGAACGTCACGGCATGTCAACTTTAATGATTTAACTGTTGTTTATAAAATTTATAACATGAGGTGTATTGGGAAATTAATTTTCGTATTACGAGTTTTCAAGGAACAAATTAAGCTCGTAAACTGAGGGATTACTGTTCTTTGATGCTCAGCTGACAGCATCGCTTTCGCCATTTAGATTTGTTATCCCGTGGGTGGAAGTTTTTTAAATTTAAATACCTATGCCCCAAATATGGAGAAAGTCATATGTTGGCCACATCAGATTTTTTAAATTCTGAATCCGGGGCAACGCCAGGTAAACTATTGCTAGTATCTAATAAACTATCAGGTTTTTGAAAAATTTCTATCACATACACACAGACAACATCGAGAAAATAGTGAAAACATTTTCTAGGGACCTCAGAACGTGTATTTCCGTTGAAATCTTGAATTCGATTTTTTTCATGAATGCAATACTTTCTCCATACATGTAGCATTAATACATTTCAGTATTTTTTCCGTGACAAATCTGTACACCCAAAATGGAATTTTCTTCGCGTGCCCTTGTGAAAAGCGGAGGCCGGCTTAAAATTGATTAAAAATGATAATTGATCATCTTCAAGAACTAAAAACAGTGTTCAGAAAATATTTCCCATCCCAAACCATGGAAAATGAATGGATTCGAAATCCATTCAATGAAGCAGCAATTGAAAATGTAAAATAGCTTGTTCATGGAAAAATCTATTAATTTACATTGCAAATGATTCCAGTTTAAAAACTCAGTTTGAAACATTAACATTAATAAATTTTGGTTGAACATTAAGGATGAATATCCAACCTTGTCAAAGAGTGGAATTAAATACTTATTACCATTTTGCACCACATATATGTGTGAAAAGAGATTTTTGGTATACACTCAAATACAAAATAAGTATTATAGAAACAGGCTTAGAGTTGAAGCAGATTTCATTGTAGACATGTCAAATATTTCACAAGATTTTTTAAAAATGTGTGATGACAAACAGGCCCAAGTATCTGATTAATAATAAAATCAGAAATGGAATAAAGTCAAATTTTCTTTCATGTACAGTGAACCCTCTATCCATCGTTAATTGGTTCCTTAAAAGTGCAACGGATAAGGAAATGACGGATACAAAGTATTGGATTCCCATGTTATAATAGTAATTTGTTCCAGGGAATTCTTGAAGACTCAAGGTATGAAAGAAAAGGTCTTGAGTTCAGGAATGTTCACAGGTATTCTGCTGCTTGAGGTGTGGTAACAAATGATGAGCTTTTAACCTTCTACCGTATGAAGTATCTGGACATCTGAATCTGAATGTCTTTCTGCTGCTCAAAATGAAAAAAATCTCGAAGCAAGATTTTTCTCCGTGACTCACTTGAAGAGGCTCAATCGTTGGGAAATGCAAACATTGACGTTGTAGGATGATGCGTCAACTAAATGGGAGCAATTTTTAGACATGTGGGTCAGGTAGAGAAAACAACGGATATGAGAAACGACGACGGATACAGAAATAATGGAGTTAAATAGTAGACAACGGATTCAAAGGTCGACGGTTATCGAGGGCCCACTGTACTCTTGGCCTCTTAGCTTTCTCATTTGACTTGGCAGACATGGGCGCTGAGTTTGTTGCAAAAATAAAGTAAATAAGACACAAAATCGGCAAGAACTGATTTGAGAACCTCTCACTAGGAGTATTGCTGGCAGACTGACACTGCTGAACAAAATGAAAGTGCCATACATGACGCGTGAGACAAGTGGTGACATGACGACGGATATGAGAACCGACGACGGACACGGAAATAATGGTGTTAAATAGTGGACAACGGATATTAGAAACGATGGATTAGAAAGCCGATGGATCTCAAGGGCCCACTGTATATTTTTTGTTTTGTAAATGAATGTATATTTACTTTTGTTTTGTTTGGAAAATAATTTGTAGTCATAATTCTTTAAAAATAAAAGCTAATATAATGAATCAACTTTTGTGTACCATTAACTACATGGTTCACCAAGGAAAAAAATTGGAAAATGGTTCGCACATCACAAAACACTTCAATAAGGCATGATTTGAATAATGCTAATATCGTTACAATTTTTACTGATACAACCATAAAAATGTCCTGTTTTATTTTCAACAAAACAGATTTTTATGCTATATTCATATTTTGACATCCTGTTTGTATAATTCATAAACATGTGTATACTAGATGATAATATTTAAGAAAAATGACAGCAGGACAAAACAGGACAAGGAAAAAAACAAGACTGTGCTGCCAAAAACAGGATGTCTGGTCACCTTAACTTTGAGTGATCAATGCACAATTATCACCATGTACTCCAAAATCAGTATTGTGACTCCAAATAGTAAGCCTTTTCTCATAACCAGATGAAATGTGGAGGAATTGAGTTGCTATGCATGAGTACATAAAGCTTAACAGAAATTTGATATGGAGAAAAATTATATACTTGACTGAGAATCAAACTCAGGTCTTCCACTTGCCAGGTAAGTGCTTTAAAAAGGATTCTTTAAAATACCATATTGCCTACCCGGCAAGTGGGATATTTGAGTTTGATTCCTGGTCAAGTACATATTTTTCTCCTCAAATAAAAAAACCATTTTTCAATGAATGTATTCTATGAAGGTTTCCAATCTTTCGTTCCCAAAAACTAACAATCCACTTCCGCACAGCTGGCCATCTCTTACATGGTATCTTTATATGAGATTTCACTCTTACATCGTCAGTTAATTATAATCCCCTATTTTTGTACGTGAAACTGATTGTACACAGCACAACACTGCAGCCATGGGCGTTGGCAGGAGGGGGGGCAAGGGAAATGTGTAAAAACCTAAATATTATATTAGATACTAGCGGAAATGCCCGCTGAATTTTAACAGATTTAGTGAATCTAAAACTTCGACCATATAACATCTAAACATCGAAAGAATAAAATAATACATAGTTGTAACCTCACGGCCGCCCGTTTGCAAGTCTCTCATTTACCACCATTTTTAGGTGTTCTTTACAAAAATAAAAAAATGCCTTATGGCTTGATAAATTTATTATAATATAATCGGCATTACTGTTAAAAATACTGTATGTGTCTGACGATAAATTGGCTGTCCCCATTGTTTGACTGCCCGTGTGCATCGCACAGACGCACATATGGATGGTTGTAACCATCGAATAAAGCAAAATTGAAGAAAATCGGTCTATAATTAGGCATTTCGATGAATGAAGGAAAAAAACTTGCACTCTGAAAAATCGAAACTTACGTGTAAACTTATGGGAAATAATTCTTGAATTAAGCACCCCTTCCCCCCAAATTTTTTATCACCATATATCTTATGTTACTCACAGGATAAAATTATATACCTATGCAAAGTTTTGTGACGAAACCTTCAATGTGTGGATTTCTATAGCGGACAAAAAGAAACAGAATGTCACTTTTATATACATAGTTCATATCACTTTCGCCAAATCCAGCTTCATTTATTGTGTAATTATGCCTTTCTGAAATGTTCACTTTTATGTCTTGTAAGCAAGAACACCTGTGAACATATATTTGTCTATGATTGAACACTGACTCTGATATATGTACACCAGATGCATAGGCCTCTTTATGTTAATAAACATTAAAAATGTAGAATATAATGATTTTACTTATGAAAAAGGTAAGAATCCAGTATTCAATAGACAAAAAAAGGTTCAATTACTTTGGTCAATCGTTATAAACGCTTCCCACAGGTTGTTTCCTGAATACAGTAAAACTCGTTTATAATGATCACGCCTAAAACGAAATCTCGGCTATAACGAAGAAATGTCTCAGTCCCTTGAACTTCTCCATAAGGGCATTGGTTAAATTTCTCGGATGTAACGAACACGCATTTTACGAATTCTCGGCTGTTACGAACAAATGTTTGGTCCCGTGGCGAAAAATGCCCCATATATAATGAATTATGGCGAGCAGAGCGATAAGTAATGAATAGTTTCCACCCGTTTACCGCGCACTTGTTCGTAGAGGTTCCCTTCCTCCATCTACCCCTTCCATACGAATTTCCATGCTCCCTTTGTTTTGAAATTGATATTAAAAATGTGAAATGTTTATGTAAATTAATGACATAATAATAATATTAATTGACCATTTAAAAAATCGTATGTAATAGCAGTCGAACATTTTACATGCTGCAAAGTTGATAAGCATCTCTTTGCATATGTAAGTACGGCATTGAAGTCGACTCACTGCAAATACAGTAAAAGCTGTGTTATCTGGCTATCTTGGGGATTGTGGAAAGCCGATTAGGAGAAATAGCCGGTTAAGGGAGCGATTTTCGATTTTGACATTGCAAATTTAGCAATAACCAAACAAAATTGGGCTTAGGTTCACTATCGTACTCCCCAAACATAACTATGCATGGGGTTTGCATTTTCCATTTTAATTCTTTCACACGTAGTTAGATATAGACACTATTTACCCATTCTTATTTAATACGTTGCTACGCTTACATGCAAAACAAAAAGACTATTGAAAAGTTTAGGGCGTCTGGGAAGTTTGGGGATTACGGCAGTGAACCTGTCCCCAAAATTGAATTTATTGGATTAAATAATAAATAATAAAAAGCGATAAAACTGGAAATTGTAGAAGTACACCAAAACATCTAGACAATGCAAATGGCTTACGTAACCATAAACGCCATGCTTACTCGGCAGCCACAGAAGTATACGGAGTAAATACATAATATATACATCTTATATTTTAAGAAATTTTAAAGTGGAAGTTGTGGTATTACACATATACAATTCACATAAAAATTCATAAAAAAGAAAAAGAAATACAAAATGAATTGTATTTGTGTAATTGCCGGTATCTAAGGCTGGCCGGTTCTAAATAGCTGGATAGCACAGCTTTTACTGTATGTGTATACGTGTTATATGGGATGTATAGGCCAAAAACCATGTTTCTCGTACATAACGTAGTCACGCTTATAACGAAGCAATGAGTCGGTCCCCTCAAATATGTATTAAATGAGTTTTACTGTAATTATCAGTGTCTATTTACGTTTCTATGTATAAAGATAAATGTCCTGATTTCTAGCAGTCACAGAAGTACAATAGGATGAGTTTAGCAATTAAAGGGCACAATGTAACATAAAAAGAAAATAGAAAATTAAAAAACAATATATTTTGTGTTTACCTCTCTAATTCTATAATGGATAAATGCATTTAAAACAAATTGGGTAATTTCAAGTCACAACTAAATCCTTAAGTCGTTCTTAACCTCTATTTTCGACTGGGTGTGGTCCGCGAAGAGGGCAGAATTGAGCTATGTGGCCCGCGATGTTTGCAGAAATGGATCATGTGGCCCTCGGGCTGAAAAGTTTGAGCACCACTGGTATATACAGTCATCGGTAATATCAGACCAGTAGAGCAGGTTGGCTGTCCTTATGCTTTGGGATTTAATGGGAAAACCCTCATGACTGCAGAACTAGTCAGCGAATCGGTAGCCAGGTATTCAGTAAAGAATTGCGAGTGAAGGCAATAAGGTCTCTTTTAGCGGTGTCAGGAAGATGCAGTAGCAGTTAATAAGCAAGTAATCCCTTTATATATTTTCCTATTCCCTGGGCAAAAAGGAGGGGCATATTGTTTGATTCAAACATGACTTTAACTTTGTAGCTCTGATACTTAGCCACTGTTGCGCATTAGGTTTTAACTTTTACTTTGGAAATGCCATTAGAGTTTGGTACCACTTTCTTCTTTAGCAGTACTGCATTTTGTCGTAATAGGACTCATTTCTGTGATTCCCTATGGCTCGTTCGTTAACAGCTGTCAGTAGCGGAATCCTGACGTATGCTTGGTTTTAAATAAAATAGTTTGATGGGATATTGACAAGTGCTCTCACGTAACTTTTCAGTGATTTATTATTTTGTGAACATATAAGGTGTGGTAATAATTTAAAAATTTAAAAACTTTTAAAAATTAAGTTCTATGACAGGGGTAAGTGGCCGGGGGATTTTGTTAAAACAGTCATGATTCCAATTCCAAAGAAACAGGGAACTAGGAAGTGCAGTGAACACAGAACAATTAGTTTAATTTCACATGCAGCAAAAATTGTTTTAAGGGTCATGAATAGGAGATTAATTAGTAAAATAGAAGAAAGTGTTGCAGAAGAGCAGTTTGGATTTAGAAAGAAAAGGGGCACAAGAGACGCAATAGGGCTAATGAGAATGATTGGGGAGAGATATATAGAAAGACGTAAAGGAATTAGTCTATGTTTCATAGATATGGAGAAGGCATTTGACCGAGTGGATTGGGTAAAACTCATGGAAATATTAAAAGGAAAAAGAATAGACTGGAAAGATAGAAGATTAATTAAAGAGATATACATGAAACAGGAAGCAGTCTTGAGGATAAAGGATGCACAGACCAAATGGTTTGGCCTAGGAAGAGGAGTGAGGCAAGGGTGCTGCGTATCGCCTACCTTGTTTAATATTTATATAGAAGATATGCTTAACAACGGAATCGATGATGATAAAGGGATTAGTATTGGAGGTAGAAAAATAAATTGTATAAGGTTTGCTGATGATATGCTCATCCTGGCAGAAGAAACGAAGGTTATTCAAGAAATGATTACCAAGCTAGAAAATAAGATGATGGAATATGGTATGAAAATGAACATTAAGAAAACCAAAGTAATGAGAATAGGGGATGAGGAAACTATGAATGTGTTAATGAAGGATGGAAGGAGTGAGCAAGTAAAACAGTATAGATATTTAGGATGTTTGCTGTCAGACGATTGGAGGAGCGGAAAAGAAATAAGATCAAGAATAGCAATGGCAAAAGAATCATTTTATAGGAAAAAACAGTTATTGTGTGGTAAAATGGAATTAAATTTGAGGAAACGTCTTGTAAAGTGTTATGTTTGGAGTGTGCTACTTTATGGATGTGAAACATGGGCGTTAACAAAGAGAGATAAGAAAAGGTTAGAGGCATTCGAAATGTGGGTGTGGAGACGATTGGAGAAAATTAAGTGGACTGAAAAGATAAGAAATGAAGAAGTATTAAGAAGGGTGGAAGAGAGGAGAAGGATACTTGAAACAATTCAGAAGAGGAAAGGTAATTGGTTGGGGCACATCTTGAGAGGAGGAAGTTTGTTGACGACGATGCTGCAAGGATCAGTAGAAGGTGGAAAGAAGAGAGGACGTAGGAGGATAAAAATGATTGATGACCTAAAAGGAAAGGGTAGATATCAGGAAATGAAAGAACTGGCAAGGAACAGGGAGGAATGGAGACAATGCTGGTGCCAGGGACCTGCCCAAGGGCAGAGAACCTAATGATGATGACCTATAGGAATGGAAAAAAAATCTAACAGGAAGAGAACTTGTAAAATAGAAGATACTGTTTGTTGCGATGAATGTAAATGAGTTTTCTGTCTCCCATGGTGGCAGATATGATATCACAAAACATTTAGCAACAGAAAAGCATAAGACAGCCTTAAGTAATGCCGCTTCCTGCTCTAACTTAAGAGGATTTTTCCGAAAAACTAATTTTGCTGAAAAGGAAAGACAATTAGCAGGACTATTTTCGTTCCATGTAATTAACCATAATTAAAGTTTTAGGTCAATGGACTGTACATCCAAAATCATCCAAAAACTGTTCGAAAAAAAGTTTTCATGTGCCAGAACATTCGTTGGCATTTGTTAAAGGTGGATATTTTTTATATATTATAAACATGCAATATTTATATTGGACGTTAATTATTTCCTGAAAATTAAGGCAAATAAAAGATTAATACATGTTTGTTTTTTGTTTCGAAGTATTTAGCCGATCGGGATGGATTTTAGCCAGTGTTTGGAATGAACCGGAATATACCGGAACGCCGCTCCATTTCATCAAGCATGTAGAAATACCGTCCCTTATAACCAGCGTTCCGTTTCGTAAAAATTCCCATTCCACTACCAATACAAGCATTCCGTTTCGTAACATTTTCCATTTCAAGCACAGATTTAACCTGCTTTAAGAGAAAGGCCAATCATCATGCGCGGAAAAAATTAGACATTTAAAATATACTCTAAGTTAATTTCAAGAGGATATTCAGTATAGTGATAATATAATTCATAGTGATTCATTGGTGTGCATTTGTGGTCAGATGGGGGCCGGTTAAGTAAAATTTTCAGTTCTATGACAACTCGTCGCAGTCAATTCGGAGCAAGACAACTCGTCGCACGTCAATTCGTTGCAAGACAATTTGGAAAAAATTGCATCCACCTCTGGACAATAGACATTTTTGTGTTTTGCCCCCCCCCCCCCCCCCCCCCCCCCCCTCAGGTATGTACCTTTGGTAAACTGAACTGCTTATTTGTGTTAAGACTATTTCTGCACTACGTATACACCTCTCACCACACACACTAAGCTACTGACTCTGTGAGTCCTAAGAGAAAATAATTTCCTTGACAATACAATCAATTCACAGCCAATGAGGATGTGATAGCAGATGAAGCGCACAGAAATTTTTTTTAGTGATTCTGAAAGTTGCAGTGAGTCGGAATATTTATAAATTTCAATTAAAAGTGATAAATAATTGCGATTTGGAGGCAGAAATTATACAATTTACTTTTTCCTCTCCCACTTTAATAATGCTTCTAAAGCATAATGGAATGGTATTTGCTCCTTGTATGTTGGTCAGCCTTTCAATACAATATCATTCAAAAATATTTTACTTACAGCATCAAAAACCCACGGGAAGGGTGTTGTTTCAGTTTTATAAGTGTTTATATTCCACCGAAAAATTTGAATCAAAACATCTGTTAACAATTACATTGTTTTATGTAATTGTACTGTTATGCCATTCATTTTGATACCTCGTAAAATGTACTTTTTGTAGAGGGTAATCTTGTGAGTCTGGAACTTAAACCTTTATTACCACTGAGTCTATAGTACCATTTTGCACAGATTCAATTTACACACTGTTTTCCAGGTACATAACCACTGTGTAAATGGTAGGCCAACTGTAATTTTTTAAAAAGATTTAAACAGCCTCAACCTTTCATATTGTAACAAAAGATTCACAATAGTGAGTGAATAAAAACAAATGCTTAAAATATAATGTGAACAAATTACCTCAAGGCATTCCTGTGGAGTTGGATTTGCTTCAGGACCAAGCTTTAGAATGGGCTGAGTTTTTTGTGGCTTCAGGAATTTCTTTATTTGAGCATCAAATGCTTCTCTCAACAGCTGAAATAAAATTATCAATTTCCCATTTAAACATTAAATAAAATTATACAAGGCAATGCAAACATTTCTAATCACATGATTTTATTATTTACCAAATTTATCAGTGCAATTTTAATTAGTGCTTGAGCTGGAAAATTTTAACAATGGGAATGCTATGGGCTTCATTTTGCATGAAGTGGAATTTGCATGTATTTCTGCCCAATTCAAGTGCTGATTTTAATGTCAACATGTTGTCATGGAAAAATATGGCTTTGGCATTCATATCTGAGTGTAAAGATTATTAGGTTTCAACATTAAAGTTTTAGTATTCCTAGTTTTATTTATTTATTTTAAAATTAAGGACTCATTTTTCAATAATAAACATTTTGCATTTATATAAATTCAGCAATATGAGTAATGAAATTATTTGAAACTAGGGGGAAAGCCGCCTGCTCGCTAATGCTCACCACCCCCCCTCCCTTTTGCTCGCTGTTTCTTCGTTCCTACCATGTACCTATTGGATTTGGATTAGTTTAACGCGAATATGTTTGGAAAATGAGTGTAATGAATATATTTTATAAGGGATGTATGTTTAGTTTTTAATAACAAATTAAGAAAATTAGTTGAATAACTCGATAAAAAATAAACTTACAAGGGATGAAATTCCCGGAGATTAAAAATGGCTGAGGTAGAGTGTTAAAGAGAGAGAGAAATAACCAGAAATAGGATTTTAGTAATACAGTAGAACCTCCAAATTCGCGGGGGTTACATTCCCGACAACACCGTGAATTTGGAATCCGCGAAAATAGAAGCAAAGGACTTATGAGAAAATGGGGGTTAGGTTCGCGGCTCTCCATTATTTTGACAACAATAAATGCTGAAAAGGTAGGCTAAAAGTGGTTTTGAACCAATACAATCCTATATATTATGCACGCAAGTGAAACTGCGTGCGTATGAAGCCTCGCGTAATTATATCGGCGTATTTCTCGAGAACCCTTAGTCGTAAAAATATGCGGTAAACGGCGTTTTGTTTCTACTGGCTATGAGGTACCTGGAAAAATATTTTCGTTTGCTTAAGTGTCCCGGGTTCGAATCCAGGGGACATTTTCCCATAGGTTTACACAAGGTTTTCGATTTTTCAGAGTGCAAGGTTTTTTTCCTTCATTCATTCAAATACGTAAATATGGACAGATTTTCTTATTTTTTTGCTTTATTCGATGGCTTAAGCTCTATAATATCTTATTCTTGCGATGTTTACACGTTATACGGTCGAATTTTTCAGAATTACGCATTCTTTTTCGAAATTTTTCGTATTCATTCCAGGCGTTGCCAAGGAGACTCTCATTGTTGCCTCCGATTCATTTAAGGCCAATTAAACCTTCAAATAGACGAAAGAAAAGCGTTATTGTTATCTTCTCTTCATTGATAATCTAAGTAAACGCTTGCATTGACGTCGCCTTTATAGTAGGTCCTGTAAGAAATTAAAAGCAGTAGCTGATAGACACTTGAAGGAAAGTAACTGTTTGTGAGTTCGTCTATAAGGGTGCAACGATAATCATTGGAACTAAGGTAAGGTAGAATTAAAAAATTTTCCCCTTTGAATATACTGCGATATGATCTAAAGTAGGGCTGAACTATTTAGATTATTTGCAAGCTTAGCTGCAGCGGGCTGCTAGTGTGGCATTTAAATCTGCCGTAGCCGTACAGTAGGTTTAAAGAGATGTTTGCATAAACCATGATTAGCAAATATACCGGAAAATTATTTATTGAATCACGTAAACGGCAAAACAATGCATTAAATTTGGTGAGAGCTAGAAAACGAACCCCACGCCCATGGAGCCTACATAGAGGAGATCCCACTTCAGCTCCAAAGGGGGCGTATTTTGTTGCCAATTTAGTCGCAGCGTATTAGTTCCAGCTTGGCGGCGCAGGTGTTCTTAGGTTTGCTACAAATTGGGTAGTTTACACGTGGTCTTACGGGTGATCGTTGTATCTATTTCGTTTGTGTGAAATTTTCTCCATCTGCGGTGGAATATTTTATTACAAAATGATGCGAGATTCAAAGTGTTGCTTTGTGCCTGGCTGTTCGACAGGTTATAGCAAAACAGTACAAGTGAACAAGATTTTGGGAGTGAAGAACACAAGTGTTTTCAAGGCAAGGGTAAGTACACATTAGTCAGTAAATATAAATTTATTTAATGTAGAAAGGATATTAATTGAATTGATATTGTCATATTGAAATCATTTGCTTTCAGGATGAAGCTCAGCTTCAGAAATGGAGGAGGATTATACCCCGCAAAGATCAAGTTTTCAGCGCAACGGACGTTGTCTGTGGGCTGCACTTTGCCGAGGAGGATATCATCAGGTATTACGAAACTATGATGCCTGATGGAAGCATCGAGAGAATAGAAAGAGGAAGGCTCCTTTTAAGACCTGATGCGTTCCCAACAATATTTCCTAATTTACCGAAATATTTTGGGAAGGTGCCAAAAAAGCGGAAGCCTCCATTGGATAGAAATCGTGGAGAAGCTTTGACTCCAGGATTTGATAGGCCTCCCAGCCCAGATATTGGAAGCATAAGTGGAATAGATAACTTAGCGCTTTTGGCTGAGGTTGCTGCAGAAATTTATCCTGTGATACCCGAGATGTTTACGGAAGAGGTCTTCGATGCAACTTCCTTGAAGGAAACGTTCAAGAGTGTCCATATACCTAGTCCAAACTGGACTTCAGCTCTCGTTGGGAGCAATGTGGTTTTTCTGTCATTAGGGAGCAACTTTATGGCTGAAAAAACACTAGTTGTGGCTGATGACCTACAACTTAAGGTGAATCACGAAATTCAATTGTATTTATATAATTATGCTCTCTTTTTTATCCAAGCATCATATTATAGTTTGTTGATGTGAAATAATACATGGATTTATTAAGATTGTGTAAAGATATATTGGGTTTATTATGATTACGTGTAATTCTATTGTTCGCATTTGGCTAACCGTGAACCTACTTACGATTGGCAGGTCATATTTAGGAGTATGGAGGTTAATATTCATGGTTTAAAACCCATTAAGGACCAGCAGAATTTATTGGATGTGATTGGCTACATCGATAAACTTAAGTTATGCGAAGGGATACCTGGACCTATGAGGTGATGTATATCTACACTTATAACAAAATCATACTGTTTGTATGTATTATATATTATAGTACAAAAGATACCATCCAACATTTACTTAACTTGTGTATTATTTAATTTATTCAGTAGCTTTTTTATTGATTTACTAAGTAATATATTTATCGATTTATTTATTGATTTTTCTTAGTAATGTATTGCTTTATTCAGTCATTTATTTCTGAATTCATTCATTCAGTTAATCATACATTTATTGATTTATTTATTCATTCATTTGTCATTTTATATTTTGCCCTGCTTTACAGTTGTAAGGCATACTATTACAGTTATTGTCGCTAAATAAATCACTTTAAAATGATTCACAATAATGTCACTGTGCTTTTGTTTCTTTTTTGTGAAGCAGTTCTGCCTCCTACTGTGGTAGCTGCAGTACATCGACCTACATTACCTTCTCTCTTTTCAGGTTGCTTCCTCAGTAGATTTGTATGTATACTGAATGTACTGCAAGTCCCTCAAGTTATGTAATGTATGTATGTTTATGTGAAATTGGTATTCAAAGTGGTTTTTGTTCAAGTGCTTTGTTTTTATTTGTAATTATCCTTCTCTCTTTTCAGGTTGCTTCCTCAGTAGATTTGTATGTATACTGAATGTACTGCAAGTCCCTCAAGTTATGTAATGTATGTATATATATATGTTTATAGAAATAGAAATTTATGTGAAATTGGTTTTTTAATGTATACAGTGGCAGACACAGAGAATGCAAGAGCCTAAGGCGAATGTTATTTAGAAGGCCAACAGCTTACGTCTGACCATGTGTGCCATTAGGTGTTCTGCTCATAGCCCTAGGTGCTTGCCTAGGTCGCCTAGCCCTGTAACTGACCCTAAATGTACGTATATATATTTGTTATTAGTTTGTATTATAGTTTTTGTTCTTGTGATTTGGTATATTTTGTAATTATCTTTCTGTCTTTCCAGGTGTGCTTCCTCAGTTGAATTGCGTTTTTCAATATTTACCTGGCTGCATTTAGCCAGCAAAGGCATAAATAGAAAAGATAACATTAGTCTGAAAGAGGCTTGAATGCACAGCATTTCTGCTAAGTTTTTTTATTATGTATCTACTTTAATTGCAGTAATTTATTTTATATGTACTTAGTTTTCACTATAGTTTTTAGTGTTCTGAATAGATATTTTTAGTAATCATCTTTCTTTCTTTTCAGGAGCTAGGCAAATGGGATATTGATCAACTTTATTTGCACTTATTTATTTTATGTTATTGTTCATCATTGAATTGGTTGGTTTTTTAAGTAATTCTCTTCCTTTATTTTCAGCTGCTGGTTAATTGTGTAAAGTTTGGTTAGCTACCTTCTATTTTCCTTCGCAGGTTTTTTAACCCCCCTTCCTTTGTGGGTTTTTCCTGCAACTGTGGGTTTTTCTAGAGAATCCTTAAGGTTCTATAGCTTTTTCCCACACACAATCTTTATTAAATAAACTGTTTTAATACAAACATAAAATGCCATTGTGTTCTTATTTCATATTCCCGTTTTACTTTTACTATAAAATATCTCATTGGATTACCAAAACAAATATGACATTCCTATTTAATGTGACAATATAACTGCATAGCATTTCGAAATGTCAAATTTCTGACAAAATACCTTATGGACATGTTACGAAATTTAAATAATTGTCAGCTTAAGAAAAAAATGCATCAATATATTACATGACGGTGTAATACTTATTTCGTCTCGAATGTTTGCCTGTATTTTGTAATAATATTGTCATTTCGTATTATAATAAAATACTGAATGTCGCATATATTTACCATAAGTAAAATTAGATATACTGATTATATTTTTGGATATTGCTATGTACACGTCGAGCCGAACCGAAGTAAAAGGCACTTGTTTTCCAGATACCATGGATATTGAAAAAGTCCAAATTTTACCTCCACCTATCTATCCTCTATACAGTGAATTCCATAGTCGACCAAAGTCACAATAAATTTATCGAATATGGATTAACCCCTCAAGCCGGTACTCCGTACACGTGTACGGACCTTCCTATCGCTCCCAGGAGCGGTAGTCCGTACACGCGTACGGACCCTGACCTCACTTCACTAAATCCTATATACGCACTCCATCTGTTTATGTTTTGACCAACTAAGTCTTCTTCAGCTTTAGAATGCTTGGATGATGCTCCCCTCTATTCTTCTTTTTGAAAGCATCTTTAGTTTTGTGCTTAGTGATGATGAAATACAGCAAACGTTTCTTAGACGTAGTAAAGAAATCATGGCGGACCACTCTTCGCGTTCGAGTATGCCAGTGAGTGATATTTTGTCTTTATTGAATGATATTGAGAGTGAAAGTGATGGTGATGAATCATCAAGTGATACTTGGATTGTGATGTAGATTATAGCCAGTTAATTAGTATTAATGAAGACATTCACGATGAATTTAGTGATTCCAGAGATCGTGATACTTTTAATTGGAAATAAGTTGATGAGGCATACAGTCCCCGAAAAATACCATTTGTGGGTAATACTGGACCACAACTGCAATGCGATAATATTTTGGATAGTTTTCTGGCGTATTTTGATTTGACCAAGTGTTCAACTGCTTGTGCGGGTAGGCCATCAGGCAATCCTCCTCCGAAGCGCCTAGTCGAACGACACTTCATTGAAAAAATCCCTCCAACCGGAAAAAAGGCAAAGCCTCAGAGGCGGTGCGTTGTTTGCAGAAACCAAGGACGAAAAAGGGAGAGTATATACTGGTGCCCTAACTGCGAAGTTGGACTTTGTTTTGAAAATTGTTTCAAGACGTACCACACAGTAGAAAATTTTTGAAAATGGTAAGTAACATTTATTTCTTCAAATAGCGATTAGTATTTTCCAACTAGAATTGAACATATAACAACGATAGTGAGTTCATTTTTTCTTCCACTCGACGAGAGAGCATTTTTCGTCTACAAAATGCGTCGACATTTTCTATGTGCTCGGCTCACACTTCTGGACAATATGGAAGAACGTAAACATCTTCGAATAAATAATCTGTGCAAACTCTCTCTCTCTTTCAGAGCAGACAAAGACTTCATTCTTTCTATAAATACATTCCCTTCGTGAAATGCTGACCATCCTCATGGCCCAGGCCAGGGATCCTTCGCTTTCAATTTAGTTATCAAGTGTTGACACACGAAAAAAATATTCATTTCAAACGTGTCATGCCACTAAGAGCAGATACACAGCTCCAAGATCTCCTACAGTGCATATTATCTTGAGAGCAGAGTTTGTTTCATCTCGACTCTCAATAGGGATTTTTTTTAATAGATAGTAAACCTGAAATCGTAAAATGAAACGGAAAATTAATGACAAAGTTTAACATAAAAGAAAATTAGTAAGAAGAGCTGAAAATTTTAAGAATGAAGTAAAATAAAGAATAAATGCATAGTTTTGAAATATAACAAAGATTTTTAAATTTAATCGAATGTATTTCATCAAAAACAATCATGCGCTCTATGCGCACTGTACAAAAGCATCAAGAAATAGTATATAAAATCGTCATAATAAACTCGATCGGGTAACAATTTAAACAGAGTAATAAATACTTATTTATAAACAATCTGTAAAAGTTTCGAAACAATCAGAAAAGTACTTTCTGAATAAAATAAAAATACGTGCAAACGTGTATCTAGTAAGGATTTGTAAAAATTTAAATACCGCCTATAGGGTCAACCAGAGTAGATTTAAATACCGGCTTGAGGGGTTAAGCGAAATACTGAACATCAGAACAACCATTCCGTCCTGTAATTATACCCTAAACGAGGTTTTTTCAGGCGGAATTCCAATCAATTGATCCGCTACGTAATTCATGTAACATACTCGGTACTTCGTAAAAACAAATAGTTTATATTCATAGATTGCTTTACAAACCTAAATTACCAATGCCATCTTACGTAACAAACTATTATCGCAAATAGAAACACGAAAATTACATTGTATCATACCTACGCCCCACAACTTCAGCAAACCTACCGCTCGCAGCGCTGCGTGTGGCGACTTTGGCAACTAAAACTTGAGCGACCAAACTGGCAACAGTTACGGACCCGGAGTGGAGTCTCCTCAATGTAGGCTCCATGCCCACGCCGATCATACACAACCATAGCGTGATAACAAAACCTCGCGGATGGGGAAATTCATTTGTTTAGTGTTTTTTCTCATCACTTCAAAGATGGCAGCAGTAGCCGAAAAAAGCCGCGAAAATGCGAATCACGTGAATTTGGAAGCTGCGAATTTGGAGGTTTTACTGTATAGATAAAAAATATAAATAAAACAGTGGACAACATCCCACCTTTATCTGCTGTGCCTCAATGAGGGCATCTAGTGTCAGAAGGTTTAGTACTGATTGTGAGTTAGCCCTTTCTTCACAATAAATACCCCAATTCGAGAATGGAGAATTAGTCTGGCTTGGTAGCTTAGTTGGTTAAAGCACCTACCCGGCCAGTGGGAGACCCGGGTTCAGAATTTTTCTCCTCCTCAATCCTTTCATTTGAGATGTGTTTAGCTAGTTCACAGATGTTTACAACAAACTTAATAATATGACCTAAAGCACAATGTTGAGACAAATTCCACAAATGGGTCATTAAAAAAATGACAATTGTTGTTAACACTATGGGCAAAATTAAGCAAAGGCAAGCAAATTATACCTTTCCAGTGAGCTCTGCAGTTCCTCCCGAATGAGATGCAATGGCAGGGAGGGGAGGTGGGGGGAGGAGAGAGGGCAAGGAGGTGGAGTAGTCCATGGCTGGAATGGGAGGGAGATAGACAGTGGTGAGTGGGAGGCTGACCACCTCCCCAGTGGACAGAAGGCAGACGAGAGAGGAAGGAGCCTGGTACATGTAGAAGGACAAACCAAACACTGGGTTCATCTTCTCATTCTGCTCACTTTCTGCAGGCGTCACAGCTGCTTGGGATGAGGTACAAGTGCAAATTACATATTCAGCTGTGCTAGACTCATGGGAAAGAGCTGGGAGATCCAAGTCTTCATCTGGAAAAGGAGAAGAGAGAAAGTATATTGTATTATGCGTAGAACACTGTAAAAAGTGTTACAATTACAATCATACAATATAACCTATCAAAGATAAAAAATGTTTAAAGGATCATTTGTGATAAACAATTCGGTATAATAAGACACTAAGAAAAATAAGAATGATGCATCTAATAAATTATCTGGGCATTACATGATCTCCAAAGGTGGAGAAATGTGAAATCTGCATTACAAATTAAATGTAACTTAATTCAGATGGATTCAGTAGTGCCAATTACACTAATTAAATTGGCATAATACCAACACATATATTGGAGTTGAACAAACAATGAATTTGGACAGATATTTCTCAAGAAAACCTAAGAAAATTAAACCAATAGGAACATTTTAAAAATTGATCATTTTTCTTCTAGAATAAAAACTGATCTGTAACTTTAGTTCTGTTGGTGCATCTTTTATCTGATATACACACCTTCTTTAATATGAGCAGCCTTAAGCAACTGTGGAATTATTGGAAGTGATACTGCATGGACTCCAGTGTCATGAGAGCAAAAATATCTGTAAAAGAAAAGTAAAAAAAATGTAATGGCTTGGATATATTAAAAAGCTCAAATGACCAGCAAAACAAAGAAAGAAAGCTTTATTTCTTGTTCAAAAGCAAGGAACATTTAACATAGTAGTTCTCAACCTATTTTTTGCTGCATCCCTAAACTGAACACCAATAGGACCTGATGATCCGTACTTCTAATTGAGTGAAGATAGAGTAATATAGAGAGGCCAAAGAGAAAGTAGGTAGTAAATATGTATGCCTCTTCCAGCAGAAACTGCTACTGTATCACTGATGCACTGAGAAGTTGATCAGTTTCTCCATGATTATTCTCAAAAATACCTGTAGAATTATAGTGTGAAACTCATGTTAGTGGGTATGTAGGAGGAAATTTTTCAGTTTCTCTGGTATTTTTACTTTTCCTCATCCATTTTTGCATATAGATACTAAAAGCTTCAAAAGGAAAGTATGGCTTGCATCAGCTGTTAAACTTGTTCCATGGCTGATAAAGATTGCAAAACTTTCCAGTAATACATATATAGATACGAATTCACCATCAGGAAAATTTTCTGCTGATGACCCTTCCTGACACTTCTGAGGACTCGCTGTGACCCAAGGTTACAAACCACTGATTTAACACAATGAACACTCAAAATACTGAGGTCTATTAAGGAGTCTAAAGTTGAGTCTTGAGGATCTCTTTCACATGTATGATCTTTTTTAAATAAAAATGACAAACACGTGTTTATGATGAAGTCAGATGAAAAAATTTTCCAGTTTAAATGAAATGAAGGTATGAGTACTGAACTTTATTAATAATCAATTAATTAATTAATATATATATTAATTAATGTATATCATGGTGTATAAGTCGACCCGCCATATTAGTCGACCTTGACTTTTCGGCTTGAAAATACATGATTAGGCATATATTCACTGTATAAGTTGACTCCCATTGTTTCACTTAAAAATATCTCTCATGAAATTTTTTTCAAACAAAATCAAGGTCCTGTACAATTCAAGTTTTAACAAAGCAGAAATAAACAATAAAAATATATAAATATTGTTTAGAGTCTGTGCTATTCTTCTCGAGCCTTCCATGTAACAGGTGTTTTAATTTCAACCAATAAGAAACTGTTATTTTCGGATTGCTTGACCCACTAAATAAAGCTGCCTATAATTCGCAAATGTGTACCCCTCGCACCATTTTTCTCAAGATGTTGGTAAAAAAAGGGACTGCGCATCACACATAAAGATTTTTGGCCAAGTTTAAAAAATTGAGAGTTTCGACAGTAAATTTACTGCAACACTCTTGCATCTATGTTTATACTCACAAAAGACGAAGAATTCTATGAAGTATATGCATATCTATATGACCAAGCAAACCTTTAGGGTTTAAATACGTGGTTTATACTGCTGTTGGCCAGTGGTGGATCCAAGAGGGGGGTGATGGGGGCAATTGCTCCCCTTTGGATATTCTTTAGGGGTAGCAAAAGGGGAAGCCGAGAGGGTTGTCATGCTGCAGGAGGTTTTCCACAATAGGCTTCACAGTGCTAATTATCATACTATTCTATTGTGTAACATAGTTTATTAATAGAAAACAATTTTGCCAAGGATTTAGTGTACAAATTAAAAATATCCCCTCCCCCCATGGAAAAATAGTCAATAATTGCCTTGGGAAGTTTCTAGATCCGCCCTCGCTGTTCATGCATCTTCAAGAGTGAGATGACATAATATTTTTATGATATTAAAGTTGTACCTTTTAGTTGAAGTAGTCACCCCTTTTATGTTAAAGGAGCATCAAGGGCTTATGATGAATTCAGCGAACACAGATACCAGATGCCAACTTATTTTGGGAAAAGTATAGGTGGAAATTGATGGTAAACTCTTAATGACAGAACTGATTATTTTGAGTTACAATAATAAAATTAAAACTCATTTAAAATTTACACCTTTATATTATAAAAATATAACGTCATCTCAATTGTCAAAATGTCCATTGTGAACTTAAAGATGAGCCAATGGCAGTATAAACTGCACATTTAAGTGTAATCAAATTGAAAGCATGTAAATAGACATAGGAATGAAATTAAAAAAGTTGAATAAGAAGGAGAAGAATCACTTACAAGGGGAGGCCATAACATTCATTTTGAAATTCGTAAAACCCTTTTAGGAGGTAAAACTAGAACTAAAATATCAAATATATCTTTCAGCGGTTTTGCCATTGGGCCTTTGTTTAAAAGTTATTAACAATTTTAAATCAGGTTTCAGCATGGATGCATCATATACAATTAACCTTAAGGCTATAAACGTCAGCAGCAATAGCTGAATGGGTAGAAGGAACGTCTTCAAGGTGGGCAATAGCGCCCACCAGTGGGCGTTTTTGGATTTTTGGTGAGCGTTAAAGAACTCATCAAATGCTATTCTAATTTTTAAACTGAAAAATAAAATTCTATAAAAAAGCTTAATGATACGCACACATATTCTGTACAACTATTTTATGTACAACTATTACAGTTCATTTGTTGTTAACTATAGTATCATATCATACTATACTAGCGATAATGTATCCATGCTGCGGTAAAATCGAAAGGCCCATGAGGGTGGTCGGAGTCTCTCGCAGAAGCAGCGAAGCGTTTAAGTTTAATTTTATCAAATATATAAAATCATAAATTTTTAAACACTCTTATTACCACTGAGACCGTATTCGGTAATCTCATCTAACGTCAATCCCGCTAGTATTAGGGTTACCTTACCTCCGTAAATTGCTTTGCTACTGGGGGCGCAAAATTATTCTTTGCCCCGGGCGCCAGAAACTCTCACTATGCCACTGGGTGGGCAGTGAACTTATTTCAAAGGACAACATATGGTAAAAGTGGGCGGTGACTCAAAAAAGTTTGATGACCACTGGTCTAGTGTATGGTGACCGGGCATCCCGGTTTCCCCGGATTTGTCCCGGTTTTCAGAGTTTTGTCCCGGTGTCCTGATTTTTCTTTTCGGGACGCATCAATGTCCCATTTTTTTTCTTGTAATAGTGATGGTATATGCAGTAGTTTTTTTTATTCCTGTTTATATGAAATGATTTTGAAAACCAAACTCGATATTCCAAATATTATTTTATAAAAAGCATTTGCATTTAAGTGCTGGAAAATCAAAGACTCATGGTATTTCACTAAGAGCTGATTCTAAGAAAATACGAATTTTATTATCTATGATTTTCAGTTCACTCAAGTTATATAAGAAACTAAAATATTCACTGTGGTTTTTGAGTCGCTGAAACCTCTCCTTTATCGAAGCAATTGTTTGATCCAACACAAGCTAAAAATAATTACTCGGAAATAATCTTGGGGATTATGAAAACTTGCATGAACCTGCGCAGATTGAAAATTCTTTCTTCGTGGCAGAATTTCAGTCTCTTGCATAAATTTTGATTCAGCCTCTAGTTCTGTTACCAGTACTCGGGCATCTATAATTAATTTATTTAACCCTATTTCTGACCTACAAGCTCCGAAATATTGCTGAATCTGCTCAAGAGAATTTATTGAAGCTTTCATATTTACGAATGGACTTTGCAACAATTTACTTACTCCATTTATCTTAAATAGAATGTCGTGCCAAACTGTTGAGAAAAGGCAAAAACAGTGTCTTTTATAAATTACACGAGAAAATTAATCTCAATTTACTAGGCAGCTGGTCACTTATAGCGTTCCATTTTTTAGCTACTTCTGGGGGAGCCACCTCGTCCCAGTCACATCCCAACTGCCACAGATATTGAATTATACACTTTGCAATGAGGGTAACTGGAGTCAAATATCCCAAGGAGTCGTATACCTGGGCCACAGCTGACAAAATCGCCCATTTTGTAGAACACTGGGGCACACGATGGACTCGGTAAGAGAGGTAGTCTTCCACCGGGTTCCATAAAAATCCAAGAATTTTTGTTGATTTATCTAAATCAGAACCAAATGTAAAATTCTCATTAGTAATTGCACAGTGTTCAGTAGGTAAAGACTTTAACACGTCCAGATGGTTACTTGCCCATTTCCTTAATTCAAACTCTGCCTTCCCTAATAATTGAATGAGTTCCTTCTGCAGGACCTAGCCATCTCCACCGATTCCACAGACGTAACCACGTCATCCATGTATGTGGAAGATAGGATTGCTGTGGACGCTGCGGGAAAGGCTTCTCCTTCCTCTTCCACTAATTGATGTAAGGAACGGATGGCTAAGTACGGTGCCGAGGAAACTCCATAGGTGACCGTTGTCAGAGTGAATTCTTGTAGTTCGTCTTCTGCCTCCGCCCGCCAAAATATTCTTTGAAAATTGTGATGTTTCTTGTTAACTTGAATATTTCTATACATCTGCCTCATGTCACAAATGAGCATTTTATTGTGCGCTCTAAATTTAAGTAGGATGTTGACAATATCCAACTGCAAGGCAGGTCCGGAGTGAAGTACCTGATTCAATGCTGGGCCACCCTTCGTTTTCATCGATGGGTCGAATACTACCCAAAATTTACTAATCTCACTGTCTCCATGTTGGCGATAGATGCAATGGTGTGGGATATAGTATTCTTGCCCCTCTGCTACAGGAGGTGGTGAGGCTGGGATCATGTGGCCTTGATGCATATAATCCTGCATAAAATCCAAGTACAGGTCCTTTAATCTGGAGTTCTTCACTAACCTACGTTCAAGCAACAAAAATCTCTTTAGTGCAGCTTGCCGACTGTCCCCTAACATCTCAGCATTGGCCTTAAATGGCAGTTCAACAACAAACCTGCCAGTGCTCTTTCTGAGGACAGTGGCTCTGTAGTGATTTTCACAATCACGTTCCCCTGCTGACAACTGCAAAGACCCGGGCGGCTCTTCTAGGGCCCAAAATTTTCGAATGAGTTCAACTAAACTCACTTCCAATTAAGTACATAATACATTTACCTTCGAAGCAGCATGAGCTACTCTGCCAAACAATAACTCCAAATTGTTTCTAGAGCTGAAGGTGTACCTTCCGGGCCAATTATTCTATTGCCTGTCAATACCAAAGGGTACCACTCTGCCCCTAACAGGACATCGCTAGAGTGCGGCTGGTCATACTGGGGGTCCGCCAGTTCCACTCCCTGTAGGTGGGTCCAGCATTGACCTTCGGTTGTCATCCCCATGCACCTTGCAATGTTGCTGACAACCAATGCTTCCACTTCTAGCGTCATATAGTGAACAGTTTTAAATTTGCAATGAACCATCTCCTTGGGCAACCCTAGCTTGGTGCCCGACAAACCAAATATGGGAACTCGCACTGCTGGCCGAGAGACAAGTCCCAATCTTTCGACACACCTCGCAGTTATAAACGATTCTGTGCTTGCTCTGTCCAAAAGCACCTTCACTGTGCAGTATTTACCTTGGCCATCAAGAATCTTTGCCCGCACGGTAGATAGCAATACCGATGACGCGCTCGTAGGCAAACCTGCTGTTGATTGCACAGCAGCTACGAAGGTCTGCCTTCCTTGAGTTGGAGAACTGCTAGAGGTGAGGCCCTGTTCAATGTTGTCCTCTTGTTCATGTGATCCATGCTGATCACCTGACTTAGGCGTTGGTGATTTAAAATGTAGAAGGGAATGGTGGCCTTGCGGACAATACTTGCAAGGATTAACCTTTAAACAATTTTTAAAAAATTCCCCTTTTTCAAGCAAGCAATGCATAGCTTCCATCCCTTTACTCGACCCAGGCGCTGTGATGGAGACAACTTTTCGAATTTTTTGCAATCTACCAACGCGTGGCTGGCCTTACAAAGAAGACATTTTTCTGCCCCAGGTTCGGATTCAACCATTAAGCTAATAGCACTCTTATGTGGGCCACTAAAGTTCCTAGGATTTACTGATCCCCTTTGCTGTGCAGATGAACTCCCTTTAGTCCCTACACTGGGTCTGTTTGAGCCAGCAGCCTCCAATAATGAGGCTTCATCAGAAAGAAATATTTTTAAGGTTTCCAAATCGGCAACGGTACCACTCCGAACCAATATTTGCCACTTTTCCTTGAGGTCTTCAGTTAGCTTGGTACGAAGGACAAATAATATAGGCACCGACCATTGACCCACCGTGTGACCTAGGGGCTCTAAAGCTGCCAGATACTCGGCTAACAACGTGCCAAATGCACGTAGAGATTCAGCGTTCTTGGTGACTCGAGGAAGTTCAAATATCGATTGCAAATAAACATCCGTCAATCGCTGTGTCTCGTTGTATCTAGCTAACAACAATTTCCAAGCCTTCTTGTAATGATCATTGGTCAAAGGCACAACAGAAATGATTGAAAGTGCCTCACCTTTAACACTTTCAGCCCGAATAGTATTTTCTGAGAATTTATGAAATCTGAGGACTTTTTTTTCTGTGTTATTCCTTCTTAATATTCTACTTATCCTATTCGAATGCAAATTATTATTTTTTGTTGAAAAGTAACCGTTTTTTGTCGAAATTCGCACTTTTTCTTTTGTGTTTTGAACATTGCCTACACCTCTTTTGGACCCTCCTATCATTTCTTTTTTCACAGTATTTTCGAAAATCTGAATCTATTGATATTATAGAGGGTCTCCATAATACCGAGTAGTTTCCTTTGCAAGGGCGTCTATGATGGAAAATCTGTATTCGTACAAGGTCATTTTATTATAACTGAATTTTTTGTACAGGAGAATTTATTAACATCATCGAAATAAAAAATTAAAGAAAATATTAAAAGCTTTTATCAACAAAAAAGGGAATATTAAAACAACATAGCAAAAGTTAGGAAAATATGGAGAAATAAAATGCCTCGACAGAAACGCCTATTAAAAAATGCCACTGTTACAAAAAATAAAAACTTGGACTGAGAACCGACGCATAGCACATGAAAAGCAGGCCTCAAATGTGACTACTGTGAAGGTTCGAGAGTTATACCTGCAGAAATGGGAGGGGATGAGAGTTTGAAAGCCGAAGCGAAACTGCGTAGTTGCCCGTCATCTATTGATAGTGCTCGGATCTCGGCAAAAGTCCGAGCGTCATCTATTGACGATGCTCGGCTTACGGGCTGAACGTAAATACATGTGCTTCTGAATATCAGCGAGCTGGGTATTGTTGCGTATAGTTGCCTCGAACAGGTCTTTAAATTGGTGCCAATACCTTAAGTCGCCACTAAACTCCATCAACGGAAGCTTCGGAAGAGACACAGCCAGTGATTGACCACCAGTGGCACTTGAGGTCCCAGAGGTATTTAGTAGATTAGCATTTAAAGAAGTCCCTCGTCGAGCCGGAAATATTACATCAGCCATGGCCTTTATATTATAGAAAGGTCTCCAGCTCCACTGTGTCTAGGCGCGGATTTTGTTTATTATAATAAATCTGCATCTTAATTATTACTTCATTAAAGGCATCACGGTGGTTGTCAATATTTTTGGACATTGCCTTTAGCAAGGCTTTACCTTTTGTGTCCTGCACATTTGCCTCCACCTTACAGGCGATGTCATTAATTCGCGTAATCGTATCCAATAATGCATCATGTTGAAAAGTCAGCTCATCAATGACCCCCATGTCGACACAATTAATGGGACACAATCAAAATTGATATTATATCACCGACAATTCACAAAAAAATTAAATTAAAATATGAATATATTAATAAGTAGGTAATCGAATTATGCGAGTTCCAAATACCCCTAGGCAATCTAACCGATGTTAAAATAGTGCTGGATAATTTAACTTGAATTTAACACCAATCAAGTAAACATAAAATATAACTTCGATACCTATGTACCTATATACTTATTCGAGATGAAAGGTGCAACCAAGAACTTTCAACAACTGTAGTCGACTAGAAAATTTAATCATACAACTCACTAAAAGTCGCCACAAAATTAAAATTATCTTATCTACGACCAAAATGATTATTTTAATTTTATTGTACCCAAACGATAATACGTCAACTTATCTAATTTCCTAGTATCGATTTAGAAAATTGGTACCCACTAATTCAATCTGATCGAATTAAAATATAATCTACATATAGCAATAAATTTAAAGCCCAATCAAAGAATGCTTTATTAGCCAACGAAACTAAATTCCTAATAAGTCACAAAGAAATCTCAGGTAGCCAAAAATGGGAGGGGGAACAGCTGAAACCACAATAGGTAGTGAGTAATTATACTATTCTCTTGTGCTCAACATCAAATTAACCTGCACAACAAAAAAGAGAATAGCAAAACATACAACAAAAACCATTAATTTTTAATTATAAAATTACATAGATACGTACGAAACTACCAAAGCTGCACAAACAAATTCACTAACTCAAAACCTTTTTTAACTTATGCCAGCCGATTATCCCAGCCCGAAAGACCATAAATGTTTAGCAGACGGCGAAAAGTTTAAGTGGACTGTATGTCGAGGGGGGGGGGGGGGGGGGGGGGGGGGGGCGGCTACAATACCCCAATCTCTACCAAACATGAATTATTATTCCCAACCCCGAACAAAGTGAAATGCCTGGCACAGGTGACGGTAGGCCCTTCGGTGGTGACATTGACATTAAGCATATATATAAATTGGCTGCCACTTACCTCGAGTTTAAGGGCGACATCTCAACAAAGGTTGTCCAAGCCGAAAGTTCACTGGGGATGGGTCCTTCGGCGCAGCTAACCACACGACCACGTGCTAGCTAATTGCCGACTATAGACCATAGTGAGCACCCACGTGTGAGCTCATAGGCTGAAGTAGTTCAAGTGACAGCCACTTGTGCCGCCACTATCCAGACCCACACACTATACCAGGCAAATTTGAAGGTGATAGTCGCGCGGTATTCAATGAAATTTAGATACCAAACAATAATAATAATAATAATAGAATTTTACTAGTTAAAAATTCATATACAGACCATTTCTGAAAAAAAAATGTTGCCAGCTGGGATCGAACCCCAGCCTATCCGATCACTAGATGTTCATTCTACCCATTCAGCTATTGCTGCTGACGTTTATAGCCTTAAGGTTAATTGTATATGATGCATCCATGCTTAAACCTGAATTTAAATTGTTAATAACTTTTAAACAAAGGCCCAATGGCAAAACCACCAAGAGATGTATTTGATATTTTAGTTCTAGTTTTACCTCCTAAAAGGGTTTTACGAATTTCAATATGAATATTATGGCCTCCCCTTGTTAGTAAAAATTCCACTTTATTTATGAACAAGTTAGGAAAGTGTACAACGTATCACAAATGGGCGCGTTTCGTGCAATGGAGTATTAGAAAGAAATTATATACCTGTACCTAAGAGAAATAGCATTTTAAAGTTCTTTTCTTCATCATAAATAATCCATTTTCTTCTTATTTAATAATATTGCATGCACATGTAAGTAAATTAATCGTTTGTTTGTGAGATTGTTTATGTTAGCAACAATGAAGAAGTAACCATGCAAGAAATTTTCAAAGTTCAACTCGATTTAAGACATTCTCATTTGATTATCTAGATAACGGCTACTCCTACGATAAAAATGTATAGGAAAGGAAATACTCTTCTTTACCAATTCTACAACTTTTATTTGAAAAATAATTTGATATGAGCAATACTTTAATATGATGAAAATTTAATTTTTTGTCACCAGTAAAGTGGTATTCCTGATTGGCGTATGAGATTCATTTTTCGATTTTCTTCTTATATTTGATTGTGAGTCCTCAATATCAAATTTCATGAAAATCCGTTGGGTAGAAGCCGAGAATGAACATGGGGACGGATGGACTGACCGACGATAATAGGTGCTCACACTGTAAGCGAAATGCGCTTAAAAATGGCCAGTATCAATGACATCATCAGGTTATTTATGATGGAGTTCCACAAAGTCAAGGCTTCATCTGTTGAGTTAAAAAAAGCTTGCTTCTCATCTTTAATCTTCATCGCTGCTAGTTCGCTCTCCTAACGGTCTCATATCATCTTTTTCATTGCCCCAAACAACACAATGTTCACTGCTGCCAATGTAATTAGAAATGCAGCATTTCTTAAAATCTTTCACTACTATGTCCTCTGGAATCAATTTCCATGCAGTCAGGATCCATTTGTAGATCTATGACAACCCAGGTTTCTTTATTCATGATATCATACCTATCAGCTAGCACCGATCTCCTATATATTTATGAAAGTTTGTTGGTTTGTTTATTTGTGCATCTATACATTTCCACACCGTTAAAGCTAGAGTAATCAAACTTTCAAGCAGGGCATCGAACCGTACTTTTTTCGCTCCGGTTTTCGTTCTGGTTCACTCAAAACACAAAATTTTGGTTCGGTTCCGGTTTCACTCCAGCAATCATCAGTGAACCGGTTCGAACCAGTTGTTTCCGCTCCGACCTTAAAATATTTTTAGGAAACTTTCAATAACTGATTTATTAATTTGCGTAATTTTCTAATTAAATGAAATGCATCTTCACTATAACAATAATGATATTAAAAAAACTGATATTAAAACACAAAAATAAATTATTCAAATGTAAATATTTAGCACGTATTTTATTTATTAACGATTTATTTAGAATTGAATAACTACAAACCAACAAATGATTTCAACAGGTTAGGAAAGTGTAAGGTGAATAACAAACATGGGCGGACCGAGGGGGGGGGGGGGGGGGCCCACCGGACCTGTGCCCCCCCAAGGAAAATACAACTGCCTGATTTATGTTTCCAAAGAATGTGCTGGGAAAACATGCACCTATTTTCAGTCTTATAGTAGTAGTAGTAATTTAGGTTTTTATGTGCGTCGACGGCTAAGGTCATTTTGCACAGTCAAATTCTGCTAAAGAAAATCAACATACATCACAACATCCATGCCCGAAGCGGGATTCGAACCCGTGACCTTTGGGTTAGAAGGCAGGCGCACTGCCTACCAGTCTGACCCGGCCGGCTTCAGTCTTATTCAATTGCCTTTTATTTTCCCTTTTCTCAGTTTTCCCCAACTTGAGCATTTCATCCCTCCTCCCCTTGCATTCTCGAGGCAAGAAAACCAACCACCACCCTGCCTCCCGCAGTTCTCCTTTGACTTCTTTCAACAACCTCTTATCCTTCAACACTTGCTCTTTCCATATATTTCATATTTATGACATCGAAAAAGAGCAGATCCCCATCAGGCTCATATTATAAATATAGTAATATGAAATCCCTTAAAAATAAAGACAAATTATTGAGATAAGATTAATTTTATTTCTTCTGTTTTTAAACCTTCCTAGTATGTAACTGGTATCATAGCTGGTTTTAGTAAAGAATGAGCTGGGAGGTCCCTTGGGCCTGTAAAATTTTTGCAACATGCACTGTATAAGAACGGAAATATCACATTGTTTTGACCTGGTGTTTGACATAATTTTTCTCTTTCTATTAAAAGATAAAGTAGAAGAACAATTATATTGATTACCCATAGTAAAACGTATATATGGTGGCAGATAAAAAAGCTATAGGGGTGGTGGAAGTAGTCCATTTTCCAAGAAATGTTCTTTATTCTGAGAAGAAGGGTTTGAAGATGGGAAAGACACAAAATGCTCCTCGTTTTCAGAAAATGGTGGGTTAACAAATGGGAGAGTGCAGGGATGAAGTACAGAGGAAGCTCCTGTTACAAAGGAAAGATCCCTGAGTGGGATGGAGGAAGGGGAGAACATGAAAAGGGCATGACATTGGGTGAAGGGTGTGAAAAAATTTGTTACAACATACTGTTGCACTGTGAATTGTCACATTGGGCCCCTTGAATGTTATGCGGCCTTCTTTGAACTGAAAATAGTAAAAATAATAAACTTTAATACTAATTCCTTTATTTTATATAATTGTTAATAATTTTTATTGCATTGTATTTCCTAAAATTTTATTATTGGTGAATATTGTATATTTTGGTATTTCACCTAATATCTAACAATAAAATAATTTTGTGGCCCACAGTTTGAGAAACACTGTCTTAGAGGACGGATATTTTTCAAGCCTTTAAGGAATTCTGAACTGAAAACTTTTTTTGAAACTTGTAAATAGCAAAAGTGAAACTTGGAACTTCTCCACCACTCTGTTATCCTCCATTTTCACGTTTCCATCCATCCTCACACTTGACTCATGCTGTGCACCCGGCAGTCTATAGGCTTTGGCACAAAACAAAGGGCTATCCCAACCGCTTCCAATAATTCTTGAGGGCATCCGGTCGTTCACACACTGCATTTACTACGTGAAAGGCACTCTTTTGTCTCTCGTAAGATAATATCTACCATCTTCCTCCATGAGTGGAAAAGATTCCTCAATGGAGAACTCTTTGATCCCTTTGGATGTTGAGAGAGAAAAAAGAATTTTGGTAGTGACTGGTAAAGGAGTTTCTACCTATAGGTGTCGCCGGTTGTTTAGAAGTTCTGTTCCATTAGTCGTCTCCCTCTGGTGTGCATCGCACGGTGTGTATCATTGGAAAAGATATTTTTCTATATTCTGCCAAAATGTTTTCCTAAATGCATGATGCTGGTGAAGAAAGGAATAACCCTACTCTATAGACAATCACTCCACAAACTTTCATATCTTCTCATCATAAATCCATCTGTCGCACTCACAAACAGGTAAGACTTTTACTGCTTCTCTATTCATGGTTTCACGATTCCCCATTTGTGACCAGTTTCTCATTTCGCGATATCGTGTTTCACTCTTTCACGGTAAAAAAATCACAGAAAAAAGTTTTTCTTCCACCCTGCGACTGCGAATTGTAATTATATAAATATTTTGAATATAAACGGAAATGAATATTTTACCTCCAATGCAGGCAATATGTTTTTATCTATAACGAAAAACCTACGTGGCTGAGTAATTTGAAAACTTGCTACATCAATGGCCGCAACAAACATGTACTGCTAAAAACATTTTACGAAAGACTTGATGGTGAACTTTAGTAAATAAAGTTTAATCTTCGGTGTGCAATATTACTCCCCTAAAACAAAAATCAGAATGCTTCTAAAGATAATCCTTTAAAAACTGTTTTTTAAAGGTGTGTAAATGACCCCTGTGAGGTAGGCAACCCATGCTAATAATTATATTAATGCGAATCTGAATTGATGTGTGTTGTTCTGTGGTCCCCCCAAATCAAAATCCTGGGTACGCCACTGATTACAAATAAGCACATTTCCTGCGATAGAATATTCTAAACTTATTATGTTAAGCAAACCATCTCATTTTCTAATTTACTATGCTTAGTCTTTAGCCCTAAATTTCATTAAAATCCGCTGAATATCTACGAGGAAAAGAATTGCATTCGGATAGAAGAATGGACAGACCGAAGCTAATATGTGCTAAAGCTGGAATGCCTAATAATGAATTATTAATATTCTTAATCACAAATCGTGCAGCAAAATAAAGAGGCTGCGTTGTCTCAATAGTGTCAATAAGTTGAATAAGTCTTGAAGTTCTTTTCATTAACAATTTGTAGATCACCTGCACTGCTTATATTATAGAAACTGTAAATGCACGGCTTCATTTTTTCATTTAAAGATCACGTAAATGGATGAAAAAATGTATAAAATTTTTATGAGGAAGAAGGCCGCGGAAATTGAGGGTCCGACAATCCAGAAAGGCTGAGAAATGTTTATTAACATGATACAAATTTACTATGACGGAATTTTGCAAACACACAAAGAAAACATTCATTGACACTAACTTAAAAGCAACAGATTCTTGAAAATAGCACTTAATATAGAAATTTGACGCTTGAAACTTTGCTTTGATTTCAATGATATCATTATCAAATACGCAAGTAGTTGCATAAAATCCACAACAATGAATTACATTGAGTTAATTTTTGCATTACCAAATATTCTCTTGAAATTAAAGTACACACACAAACGCATGCACGCACGCACACACACACACAAACTCACTCACACACACACACACATATAATGAGACTTACTTAGTCCGCGCTTTGTTATTCACACCGATAAGTTAAATATTTTGATGGAAATCTCTATAAATAAAATTCTGATATCTGTCTGTACATTAGTCTTTTTTCAGAATTTCACTTTTATTGTGCATTGCGTGTGAAATGACGATGATTACAGCAATTTACAGACTTGGTGTGTTTGTTTGTCTGTCTGTCTGTTCCATCATCATGCCAAAACGGAGTCGGATTTTCATGAAACTTGGAACCTATCTTTAGGTCAGCCCAACTTAGAATCTAGGGTGTATGGTATCCAGAAATTCTTGACGGGAAGGGGGGTTGTAGGAGGGCGCCAACCATAAAATTCACAAAATCTCGCTTACCATTGCTTTTAAAGCAAAAATGCATATAACAAAAGTTGTTGTAAATTAGATTTTGGATCGTTTTTGCCCTATACAAATTTTTGATAGGATGAACAGTTACTGAGATATCAACAAAAAACAAGATCAGAAGGGAGAGTAGTCTAGGTGAGATGTGTTCCCGATCAACAATGGGTACTTTCAGCTAGTAACAAATATACATACATTTTTTATTCATATTTTCAGTAACAATTAACATCCGATATAAATAAATTTTTCGAGTTTATAATATATACCTATTTAGAATTACTAACCTGTAACAAAGGGGAACTAATGCAGAAATACGCAAAAGGAACAAACGTGGAGCAATCCTTCAATAATTAGCAAGGCCAAACTGATGGATGCTAGTTCATATGAAGGAATGAAAGGTTGTGAACATACGTATGTAGCAGACGAAACAGTGAAGAAAACTTCCCTTCTCCCACTAGGCATTCATAAGGTTCAAGGAATTCTCAAATGGGTAAATTTCCCCATGAAATTACCGGAAGTCGTTAGATATTATCATAATGTCATATTTGTGGAATGAACCAAGGGACTTGAGGATTAGTGAACTTGGTTGGGGTTTGGACTCCGTGACGACAGGGTATGGGAGCGTGAGGGAGGTGATGACCATTTGAACATGAAAGGTTAATGAGCGGTTGGAAAATTCTGCCTTTCGCTTACACTGTTTTTCTGAACCGAAATAAGGGAGCAAAATAAATATCGGTTTTCGGTTTCGGTTCAACACATTTACTTTTTTCGGTTCGGGTTTGGTTCCACTCCGACCAAAAATATCGGTTTTTTTTGGTTCGGTTCTATGCCCTGCTTTCAAGATACTTTCTTCACAAATAGGAAGGCCATAGGCTACTTTTTAATTCCAAATGTTTTATATTAACTGTACAAAAAGCATAATAACTTTGTATGCTAATGGCAACAAGTGGATGCTAGAGATGGGTCAGAAAGAACGGAACAGTTCTTTTTGAAATGTTCTCGGAAAAGTTCTTTTCAAACTGTTCTGATGCCTGAACTGTTCAATAAAATAACTGTTCTCATAAACTTCCTGTTATCAAAGAACAGGTAACTCTAAATCTTATACACAGTGAGAAAGGTGGGAAACGACCACTTCCTTATCTGTAGTTGGATGGCAGGGACTGGGAAAGGGAGAAACCAAAGTGCTTTGATGGGGGAAGAGAGAGACACTAAATCCGTTGAAATTCAATGGGTACCTCTGCTAGTAGGATATAAATATAATCTTAACATTTGGCTGCAGATAGCAATGAATTTCATCAAATGAAATGGTGGGGTTGCCAAGCCACAGGATTTGCAATGCAAAGGGACATGAAAAAACAGAGTCCACTTACATGGATGTGGTCCTCATGTTGCAGCTATAGATGACTAGTTAATTGGACAATGACATTTGATAAACTTTCTTCTTTCTAATGTAAAACTATTGTAAACTAATAAACATATGATTATGGAATAATTACCTTGAATCAGTCGATGGGTCATGATGTAGGTGTATTGGGCAAGGAAGTGAAGTATCAACCTCCTCAATCCCTTCTGGTCCGCTGGGCACTAGGCTAAGGCCCAACTCAAGTTCAACACACTCAAATGCATGAAGGGCTACGCATGTCTCCTGGAGGCTGTAGGTGGAGCCACGTCGAGATGACCATGTAGATGGAGGTGAGGCACCACCCTGGACAGAGTGAAAGGAACTCAAGGTTATTACTGCAGTTTAAATAAACCATATTTACCTATGTATCACACACACTTTTTTCCCTAAAATGTCAGTAAGAAAATCTGATGCGGCCAACACAGGACTTTCTCCATACAGAGCAATGAATATGATTGCTCTTGACATCACCGTTCTCAGAAATATTTATCAGCAATTACACTAGAGAAAAATTTTAAAACGTTTTCAATAGTCTTTATTAAAAACAAAGTGGAAAGAACAAAAAAATCACCAACCAAAAAATCTCCTCAGCTCAATGTATCACAAGGTAATTTTAAAGTAGCGACTGACGCTTTGAATTCAATCACTATGTAAACAAAAAAAATACGAAATTTCATGTTATAGTGAAGAGTAAACATTGACAACGTGAAACATTTATAATAGATCAATTATTTTGAAAATATATATATTTCAAAGTTAACTTTTGAGCTAAAATTATTATTTTTTGTGAAATAAAAATACAGTGAGTCCCCGACTTACACGGGTCTGAGTTACACGGATCCGTAGATACACGGATACATGACAACTTATCAGCGCGCTCGATTTTTAGTCCAACTGCCACTCAATAGATGGCGTTACTAGTACAGTAATCCCTCGGTTTACGAGCAATCGGTTTACGAGTTTTCGCTTGTACGAGATGCACAAATTAATACCTGATTTTCAATTTACAAGCCAATTTTTGCTTATCTGGTTTCCTTCCTCTCGCAAGCCGATTGTTTTTCCCGGAATCTATTCTCGGCTTTTGTCGGTTCCCGAATCTTCTCGAATGTGCAGAACGTCACGGCATACCAACTTTAATGATTTAACTATTGTTTATAAAATTAATAACATGGGATGTATCGGGAAATTAATTTTTGTTTTACGAGCAGTTTTCCAGGAACAAATTAAGTTCGTAAACCGAGGGTTTACTGTACGTTGACGCACAGCTGACAGCGTTGCTTTCGCCGTTTAGATTTGTTATCTCGTGGGTACAAGTTAATGTCTCGTTACTGTACTGCTCTTCATAAACCCCCATCACATAAGCACAACTTTTTCAGTTTTAACTCTCCATTGAAACGAATGTATACATAAAAAAATATACTGTATTTAAGCATTGTTGGACTTACACGGTTTTCAACTTACATGGCGACCTGCGGAACGAATTAACCGTGTAAGTTGGGGACTTACTGTACAGTATACTTTCCAATTTCTCCGATAGGTGGTGTCGCTGTGAACTGGAATTTTACGAATACATGCGATCCCCGGTTAACGACGCCCTCGGTTACCGACGATTCGATGTTATGACCAAACCAAGACCAATAAATTATTTTTCAAAATTGCCTTACGACATCGCAGTCATTACTTACGACCAATAAAAATGTAATACAATACGTAGCAAAGATCGATCATTAAATGAAGATTAACAATTTCGAACGGAATATTACAATCCATCCTTGAATCACTTCAATGAAATGAATTACATTTCTGGAGAATAAACAATGAGGAACGACGAATATTTAAGAAACAATTATTATTCAATGAAAACTGAAAGCAATAAAAAGAAGTACGATATACTAGATATACATGATGAAACTCTTGCTAAAATAAATTACATAAAATAGTAAACATCTACTAATAGATAAGTGGAATTTTAACCATGTTCTTTTGCATGACAATGTTTATTTCACGTTTCTCTTAAAACGTGATAAAATGTTGGTTCCAAAAGTACATAACTTACGACCTTTCTCGAGATGAAAAGTTATCATGCCAAATTTAGTTGCATTTTCTCAAACAGTGTCGAAATGAATAAAGAACACGCAAAAAACTTTCGACAAATATCTTTATATAGAAGATAAAAGGCACCGTGTGTCAGTCTAGCACTCACATTGGGATGTTTTCACATCTGTCCCTTTTTACGTTTTTCTCTATTAAAGCGATTAAAGCTGCAGCTAGAAGCGCGATTAACGCTTCCAATTCTAACATGTTTCTTTCACAGCTCAATAAAACATATCTCTAGCGATGAATTGGATTCAAACTCTGAAGTTGGTATTATCCTAAGGTTATCACACATAGTGTAATTGATTATTATATTTTCTATTATAATTTATCGTTTTTTATTATTCTTTTTTCTCAATAAATTTTTATTACTCGCAAGAAAGTCCCGCTGAGTTCAATTGTCATCCACGAGAAAGCCAAGCAATTGCACAATCATTATGTCCCAAATTGTTATATTTCCAGCATTTCTTTAATTTTGTTCTTCTCCTTCACAATTGAACACACACTCGACCGGCTTAAGTCCAATGAGCGTCCGATTGAAGCTAAAGATACGCCGCTTTCGGCACGCCTAATTATTTCCATCTTTGTCCCAATCGTGTTCACTTTATAAGCCCTACGTTTCTTTCCACTTGTATTAGCACTTTCAGTTTTCTGTTTCTCACTCATGTTTATAAAATAATAGGTGTGAAATGCACAAAGAAACACTGCTGTATGTACAAACAAAGATGGTGACGAGACTGAAAAATAATAATACGAGTAATTTATTGATTATTAATCGACTTTACAGTGGTATTAATCTTGTCAAATTTCAGTACAATATTAAAAAATCTGATGTAGCCAACACATGACTTTCTCCATACTTGGGGTATAGATATTTAAATTATTATGAATAGCATTATAAGGCAAAATTATTATTTCGTATCGTAAAAGAATACAGTCATCCTTACTGCCGTAAATTACGTATATTTTGAATATGTTTACAGAATTCACCGCTACATGGTGGTCGCGCTGTATACTGGTATTAAGAAAAAGCAAAATATCTCCGAAATGGATGGTTCTACGAAAATTTGTTTCAAACAAAACTTGGAAGAAATATTATTCTCTACAACTTTGGCCCTCACGAAGATTACCAATAACGATGTTTTTAAGGAGAAAACTGAAAAATAGGTTATTTATAAATAACTCCTAAAAATAACTACAATAGAAAATTTTTTCAAATGAAAGTTGTAGAAAATTACATTCTCTGTAACATTTTTATCGAATTGTATATACAATAATGATGTTTTAATGGAGAAATATCGCAGAAACCGAATCGGGTTTCGAATAAACCTCGACTTCCGGTTAACCAATATTGTCCAAAAACTAATCAGTTCTTTGCACTCATGCTATAGTGTTATATAAGAAGTTTGGTAACGATATGGCAAGTACTTTTTGAGTTAGAGCGCCCACAATCACATACACACAGACATCATTCCGAAAATAGTCTATACGTCTTCTAGGGACCTCAAAACGTGTATTTCCGTTGAAATCTCGAAGTAGATTTTTTTCATGTACACAATGCTTTCCCATTACTATGTATGGAGAAAGTAAAAACATTACACACAAATCTTACATTAAATATAATACGTATATTATTACGTAGCATACTTTAATTTATTAAAAGTGTTGGGTTGGCTGACAGACAGTGCCATTATGCGATAGCTCGAAATATTTGATTGTCAGCTGACGAACTAAAGTCTGAATTCGGCATACAAAAGGTGGTTTAGGGGTGAGAATTTACAATGTACGAAAGAGCGAATTGTACGGATGTCGAGGACTGCCTGTATATTGTTTTAGGCTAACAAAGGTAAAGTCTGTATTTCATTAAAACATTTCGGTGAAAAGCATCTCTCTATATTTTATTTTACTATACTATTTTTGGTATTTAGTAGGTACTGTAAGGACCAAATGTGTGTTAAACTGTACGTAACGACCGCTAGGGATGTAAGATTCGGTTAACGACCATTTGCAAGAACGGATTGCTGTCGGTAACCGAGGGTCGCCTGTAAGTTAAATATCTCCGAAAATTTGTTTCAAACAAAAGTTGGAAGGAATATTATTCTCTACAACTTTGGTCCTTGCAAAGATTACCAATAACAACATTTTTAAGGAGATATTTGACGGAAACCGAAAAAACCGAATATTTATAAATAATTCCTAAACAATAACTGCTATGGAAAATTGTTTCAAATGCAAGTTGTAGGAAATTACATTCTCTATAACCTTTATATCAAATTGTATATACAACTAGCTTTTTGACCCGGCTTCGCCCGGGTGGATGTTGGGGTGCCACGAATTCGGGAATCGCCGATGAGGTAATTTGAAATGTCCGAAATACTTCAAAGCTTCTCTATAAACTACATTGGCAGTTTTTGCCTCTGGCGCGTAAATAAATAAGTTTTCCTCCGAGCTAACTCGAGAACAGGCGACATAGAGCTGCCCATGGGAGAAGCAATCATTTTCTAAATCCACTCCAGCAAGTTTGAGAGTTTGACCTTGTGATTTATTGATTGTCATAGAGAAGCATAGTTTCACCGGGAACTGTAATCGTTTAAACTCAAAAGGATAGCCGGTAGGTATCATGGGTATCCTTGGGATAAACATGATTTCTCCGATCGCACAGCCTATTATTATCTCTGCTTCTATTAAGTTTGTTCTTAAGCATTTTACTCGCAGTCTAGTGCCATTGCAAAGTTTCGGAGCGCTCAGGTTTCACATCAGTATTATAGGTGAGCCGACTTTTAATTTGATTTCATGACGAGGAAACCCTGGTGGCTCTAGTGAGTTCAGAATCTCAACTGGGTAGTTAACAGCTTCGCGTATGTCCGTCGTGTCAATAGATTTGTAGGTACACTGTTCTGCCTAAAAGCTTGAGAGAATTAAGTTATTTATCTGTGCCACTCTATCATTTTTGGGAGTAAGAATAATACGTTCTTTTAGCCAACATGCTGGTTTATTCACAATGTCAGATATGTCTGGATAAATACTCTGTATTAAATCGTGCACATTGTCCAGGACTGTTGCTAATTCTGGCACAATCAGCATCTTTCCATTGTTATCAGTTGGATGATACTTGCCATCACCTATGCTCAACAATACGTCCGCAAATTGCCCTGCAGACTCATCACCACCCAGATGAACACGCATGTTCGTCTTCAGGCTCAACCTCGTTACCTCCGCCCACAAAGGAGACGATCTAATACTGGCGTTAATTTCATCAGCCCTGTTTCCCCTTGGCACAATTGGTAAGGTTTGCCGGAAGTCGCCAGCGAATAGCACAGTAATTCCGCCCATCATCTGGTCATTGCCACGTATGTCTTTAAGGGTTCTATTTAAAGCTTCTACAGATGCTCTATGCGCCATTGTGCATTCATCCCAGACTATGAGTCTACATTCTTTAAGAACTTTTCCTGTGTCACTTTGTTTCGATATACTGCAAACAGGAGTTTCTGTGTGACATATATTCAGAGGAAGTTTGAATGCTGCGTGAGCGGTTCTGCCATTTTGTAATAATGTCTCTGCTAAACCTGAGAATGCAACAGCGAGTAACCATGCCCCCTAAGAAACTGAGTGGTTACCATTATCGTAAAAGAAAATTGGAACTGGAGCAGAAAGTTCAAAAATGCCAGAAAATTTCAAACTTTCTAACAACGAATAGTTTCGCAGTCGCAAGAAAATGAAGTTATAATTGCTGGTCAGTCGTCATCACTTTCTAACTCCACTGGTCTACACAAAGCTCAAAATACCATAAAAGCTATAACAGAAAATATAAGTATCACAGTGGGTCCTTCGTCATCACTTTCTAGCCCTACTCTTCCTGGTAATGACATTACCAAAGAACCTACATCCAAACAGAGTATCAAGATATATCACTTTAGCCTACAAAATTAACCAATGTGGAAATAGATCATTTAATATTATCTGGTCCAACAACTGTACCAAACAATACAGTTTTTCCAAAAGATAACAAAAGACTGTCGAGGTAAGGGCTACGACAATGGATCAAATATGAAAGGGGTAGAAAAGGGAGTCCAAGCAAGATTTTTAAATTCTTATCCGCGAGCATTTTATATGCCATGCAGATGTCATTCATTAAACTTATTAATCGGGGATGCCGTGAAGAGTTCGGTAACGACGTTTGATTTTTAAGGTGCATTTTGCTTCCAGCGTGAGCGTCTATTATTGTCGGTCTGTCCGTCCGTCCACATGTTCGTTCTCGGCATCTACCAAACAGTTTTTCATGAAATTTGATATTAAGACGTACAATCAAATATAATAAGAAAACCGCAACATTGAATCACGTATGCCAATCAGGGGTACCACTTTACTGGTGATAAAAAATTAAATTTTCATCATATCTCGTAAAGTATTGCTCATATCAAAATATTTTTCAAATAAAAGTTGTAGAAGTAATAAATTTGAGTATTTCTTTTCCTATACATTTTTATAGTAGGAGTAGCCGTTATCGATAAAATCAAACAAGAAAGTCTTATATCGAGTTGAACTTCAAAAATTTCTTGTATGATTACTTCATTGTTGCTAACATAAACAATCTCCCAAACAAATGTTTAATTTCCTTATGTGTGCATGTAATATTATGAAATAGGAAGAAAATGGATTATTTATGATGATGAAAAGAACTTTAAAATGCTATTTCCCTTATGTACAGGTATATCATTTCTTTCTGATACCCCATTGCATGAAACGCCCATTTGTGATACGTTGTACACTTTCCTAACTTGTTGGTATTATTCAAAGACTATATGTAATCTTGTCTGCTTCCCCATCATGGTGGAGTATCGTGAAACAACACATTAAAATATTAATACCAAAACCACTATGAGAAACAAGGTGGGAATGCAGACTTGATTGCATTAAAGCAATTAAAACTGAAATAGTGCCAATTAGAAATGCTTTAACAGAACTGTTGGAAGAAAATAATTTAGATTCAAAAGTCATATCTGAAGCATACTCACTTGTCGAAAAACTTGAGGATTTTCAATTTTTAACATCATTGTCTGTATGGTATTATGTTTTATCAAAAATAAATATAGTATGTAAATCTATGCGATGAAATGACTCAGATTAAGGCAATGTTATCAACTTGTTGGAAGAATGTTACACATTATTACAAATGTACAGATAAATATGGTACAAATCAGCAGTTGAATCAGCAACACTATTAGCAATAGCATTAGGAGCAGAACCTAAATTTAAAGTTACAGATCCGGAAATTTTTTTTAAAAACATATTTTTAAAGTTATTATTAGAGCTGTCAATAATCGATTTTCGAAAACCGATTCTACTTACCGATTTTCGACCGCCGTTTTAAAAGTCGAAAACCGAAAAATCGAAATCGATTTTTACCGAAAAGTCGAAATCGATTGATTTTCTGAGCGCTGTATCTCCTATATTATTGATCACATGATGTTGTAATTTTTTGACTTTTAATATTTTGTGCCTTAGGTCCTTTAGCAATTTTTTGGGATTTCTTATTCCGATAATTTTTTCGTACGGCCACCTCCCACCTACTAGTACTGGAAGCGGTCATTTGACCGCTGCACTACTCTGTAGTGTATGTGAGCATTTTCGCGGGTCAAAAGTTTGTTCTACATCTAGTGAGTTCTTTTATTGAAGATAGAACATTCATTATCTAACTATTGCATAGTGACACATCGTATCTCCGTACAAGAAGGGCATAAGTCGCATTGTTACAGCATACGACATAATGCCCTTTTCCTTGCTAGGTAGGATGATCTTTACACATTGTATTGTGTTAGCAACACAAAAATAAAGTTTCACTTACCTCTGTGTCCATGGAATTTTTCTTATCTTCTATCTTTGATGCTCACCAACTTTTGGCAAGACCCAAGTTTTATTCTTTACGTTTATAATTTTTATCATTAAACACAACTTGCAAGTTAAAATTGAGTTGTATTGACCTTAATTTGTGTTTTCAACCAATTTAAAGACGTTTTATGTCCCAGTTTATGAAAAGTGACTAAGAAATAAAACTTCCTTGTTTTTGTGAGAGAATTTTTTTTGCAGTGTACTTCCTAATTGTACAATTGTACTGTACCCAAGTGTATATAACATCAGGATACAATGAAATAAGGCAAATATGTAGATATTAATAGTAACGAATTCAGCACATTTTTATGCCTAATAAGTGAGAAAGTCGCCAGTGGTCAATTGACCACCGCCGGTACTTACAGGGAGGTGGCTGACCCCGGTACTCCTAGTGTTAAAAGATAACAATGACAGTGATTTAAATGGTGAAGACCTCTGTCTGGAGTTAGAAAATATAAAAGTTTTTTTACCGCCGAAAATTGAGAGCGCTTCAGAGGTGTACTACGTTTCATCCATTCACACAACTTACATGACACATTGTCTAACCTATGGGTCGCATCGCGAATACTGTTAACCATACCAGTAATTGTTGCAAGCTGTGAGAGAAGTTTTAAAATATATCCTACAACAATTATATCTGAATTGTAAGATTCTTTCTCCTGTACTTCTATTTCTTTTTTATATTTTTTATTGAATATACAAAATTAAATACATACCGTATCTGCCCGAATAGAAGCCGACCCCCCCAAAAATTTCCACAATTTTTTGGCAAAAACGTAAATTTCGTAGATTTTATGCTGAAGTGTGCCGGGCATTCATGCACATCTTAGAATATATTATTCGAGATCGAAGAAATGTGTGGGAAATTGTTTAGTTGCTGGCATTTTGAAATGTTACTCCAATTAATAATTTTGCATTGTTGAATAATGTTCCACATTCAGTGACAATAATTTCATTCATCTTCATTTTCACAAAAGGTCAAATATAGTAACAATGATCTCGTCAAGAAATTTTTCATCCAAGTCTATTTCCAATGAAATTAGCATTTACATTGCCTTATGAAATTGTATTTTTATAATTATACACGTTCCATGTAAAGTTTTACCGAAATTCAAACAGTTGAGCGTTCAAAGCCGTCAACGCAACGTAGGTAACCGATACGGACCAAACTTGGTTGGAAGGTGTATGTCGGGCCCCTAAACCAACATTTGAAATTTGGCAGCCCTAGCTTAAATGGTTTCTGAGATATTCATTGCTCACATACAGACAGACAGGCAAAGTGCCAACATAAGTTATTTAAAAAAAACTGCTAAAAATTAAAAACAGAGTTATAAGTTGAAGACATAGGAAAGTAGCAGATTGATAATATAATCAAAGCGTTTGTATCAAATAAATATCTAGGCTATTATATTACTTTTAATACAAACATAATTCAAATTTTGAAAAGTGGTGGTGTTAATATAAATGACAACAACAAATAGCTTCTTCGTTAATGTATTAGAAATTCAAATTACTTTGGCCCCCCAAATATTTTTGACTTAACCCTCTTAGTGCCATGCAAATTTTGGGGGGTAGAGCCAAAAGTGCCAAGGGCAATTCCTGAAGTTTGTATCACCTTAGGAAAATTACCATTGTGAAATTATTTCTTAAGATAAATTATTAATATTTTCAGTAATTGTAAAAAACACTCTAATCTTTAAAAAAATATATAACTTTTATTTCTTTTAATAATAAATTTATCAAATAAAAACTAATATTATTGCATATCATGTTGAAACAAAAAAAGAAAAAAAAGTTTGTCACCAAAAATTTCCATTTGAATTTTATTATACAGCATTAAAACTTATAAATTATGAAACCTATATTAGTAAAGAATATAACTAGCATAAATCAGCAATGAATACAAAAAATTATATTAAATACAGATATTTTCCTGGACGTTTGCATCTGGAGCAAATAACCGACTGGACTTAAAATTTATGTTAATAAAATTATACTTAATGTAATAAGTTAATTTCTGCATGATTATTAAATAATGATATATTATTCAAAACTACATAATTTTTCAATCGATCGAACATGAAATTATTAATTAAAAACAAAAGTTATTGCACATCACGTTGTAACAAAAATATCACAAAAAATTTACGTTTGAATTTCATTATACAACATAAAAACTAAAGAATATAATTTGCAAAAATCAGCAAGGAATAGAAAAAATACTATAGAATTATTTCAGTGAACGTCTGCATACATTAGTTAGTAACAAATAACTTCTAAAAAAGTACACAACATTTGTCTTGACAAACAAACACTATGCACTCCCTTTTCACATTCTACGCACACTGTGCAATACCTCATTCTTTTCCCATCATGTTTTCTACTACATATAATGCAGTTTTTTTCTTTCCTGCCTGGAAGTTTCCTTAGTCCAAATTCCGAATCTATCTTTGTGCACCCAAACCGCATGAAGTGGAAGGTACACTTGAGTCCTTCTTTCTTTACCACTCTATCTCAAGACCCTCAATAATGCTCAAGTTTCTATTTTATGAGGGTCCAGGGATCATCCATACATGCATTTCTCATGACCAGATGTATGCACATCTGGTCGCGTATTCGCACTGTCAGCGCCCTTTACTTCGAAAGAGAATATTTCGTTTCTTTTACCTTACGTGAAATTTTGTTTACATTATAAATAAACGCACTATTTATTAAGTTTAAAATAAGTTTATTTATACTTTGAAGAATACAAATATATAGCTACAACTAATTCAATTGTAGCGCCAATATTTCTTGAACGGCCTATGCATGAAAGCATCTATTCGCTTTCTTACTGATACTATCCAGTTCAAAATGTCACAGCAGAGGGCAGTAACATTCAGGATACAAAAGAATCGTGGCTACAGGACCTTACCCCAATGAGAGAAAAAAAATTTTGAAGGTCGAGATTATTTGCGTTCCATACCATGCAGATGGCTATATGCCACAAATATGACCATTTATAAAGCTTAAGTGATAAATTCACGATCGAAGTATAACAAAAGGAAAAAAAGATTTATTAAGTAGGAAGCATCCTCTTTCAGATGATGACATTATCAAGTGCATCTATTGCATCAATGATGAACTATTACGAGTTTAGTTTCGGTCTACGCGCGGCCGATATATCGGCCCGTGGCACTCTTCGCCCAAGTAGCAAAAGCCGATATATCAGCCTGTGGCACTAAGAGGGTTAAACGCTGCCCTTCCTACTGTTGGTAGGCAAGTTACGTCCCTGTGCGATATAACAAAATAAAAATTCAAAAAATATATTTTATTTATATATTATGTATATCTCTGCGGTAAAATGAAATGACTTATATAAAATGTCATTAACTGGCATTGTATTTTATATTAATTTCCATATTTCTCACTGGTTAGAGAACATTAATCTACATATATAAAAATACCCCAATAATTAATTTGGAATATGAAACAGGCTGATTTTTCTGAGCTTTATGAATAATAAAGTTAATTTACCAATGACTTTACAGAGCCAAATATAAATTCCTCAAATAGGAGCTCATTACTGTGTAAAAAAGTATTAAATAACTACAAATGTTAAAAAGAATAAAAGGCCTTGTCTGAATTCTTTCAATATTTACTCAACTAGACAGCCTGCAAAATAAATGACTTAGCTACACTTAAGTGTCATGTAGTTGAACTTTTTATCAAACTCTGTGTGAAATAATTTTTGCATGTGTACCTCTCTGATGGTGCCCAATTCTCTCTTAGTATGCCCCTCTCCTGCTCCAATCGTGTGGTTCTCCTCATCATAATCGCCATGGCCTTTGATAAGGAGACAATGGTAGAGAGCACCAGAGCAGGAGGCGATTACCACCACTGGTGGGTCAGCTGAACGGCTTGGACAAAGCAAGGAACACGCATCAGAGCCATAGTTGTCAGCTGCTTGGGGAAACATAGCAAGTGGCCCCTCCACACGAACATTTCGGTCTGCTTCACCACGACGACTTTATTAAGAAAATAAATAAACCGTATAAATGCTTAAAAATATATTTAACAATCTGGCATTCTTTGTAATGCTGAATTTTTTGTAAATCAGTTGGATCTTCAAAATCAAGAACAGCTTAGTGAACTCCGAGATAAATGTACTAATCTATCATGGCAGAATTCAGAAGATTTGAATGAAATGAGCTGTATGACGACTACAAGGACATCCCTCAAAAGGGCAAAACCAAATGGGGAAAAACTGGACTTTTCTCCAAAGGGGCTGCTCAAGTACATTTCATCAATGGGATTGGAGGCATACAAGACCTTGGCCACAGCTCTTCGGATTCTACTAACATTGCCGGTTTCAGTAACATCATGTGAACGTTTGTTCAGTAAAATGAAGCTGATAAAATCATATTTGCGGTCTACAATGGCACAAGAAAGACAAATCTTGCAATGCTTTTGATTGAAAATAGTGTAGCCGGTACCATAGATTTTATTGATATTATCAAAGATTTTGCAGCCATAAAGTCAAGAAAGTGTCAGTTTTGAGTTTTAACGATGTATGATAATTAATATGTGACCAACTAAAAAAAATGTAAAGAAATGATAGTGTCTATTTTAAACCAGTCCAATAATGGGACTTGGATGCCCAAAATGCCAGGCCACATTGAGGTTATTTTGCATGCACGGGGTTATCTGTTGTAACTATGGTTTAGTGTGGTTTAAGGTAAAGTGATTATATTAAGTGGAAACATTTGTGTGTATGTTTTATAGTTGAGAAGACAGAAAAATCTAAAAGTTTGTAAGATAAAATCGATTTTTTTCATAATTTGATCAAATTTTATTATTAGTGATATATTTGTATCAATATAAGCAACACTTTCTTTGTAACTAATACGCAACATATTGTAACCTTTTGCCACAAAAATATTATATACAATTATATAAATTTACAAACTATATAAATGGGTGTAATTATAAGTTACATAATTATAAGTTGTAACTTATACACATATTTTAAGAGTTATATAGTTTATAATTTCTTCATATGGAAACATTATTTTTGTATGCCTCTACGAAGATTCAGGGATTTATATTGAATATTACCGAAAATAAATCAATATTTCCGGACGTCTAACGGATTGGACGGTGATTTTCGCGTGCGCGGTTGACGTCCAACAGATCGGACGTTGAGAGTAAAAGGGGGCGGAATTGGGATAACTCGCCCCGGGCACCAAAAATCATAGCTACGCCAATGATATGAGATAATTATCAAACATTGATGCATGAAGTAACTAACAAAAATATATGGATGATAAAATTTAAATTTATTCAACAGCATATTGTAATATCTTTATGTGTAATTCAATTGAAAAATAGAGGCAAAATATCAAATGAAAACAATGACAATTTTGTTACCAAAACTAACCTTTTTACTTCAAGTGAAGCGGTCACCAGATACACATCACCATTCCCTCGTAGTACCAAAATCGGCCAAACGGCGTCCTCCCGATCGCTTTGCCGCGTGCTGCCACTCGGCGGACCCTTGGACAACTAAAATGTTGGGCGACGTGGAGAGAAAAGAGCCGGCATTACGATCGAGGAGTGGGGGAATCGCAAAGAGATAGAGGGCATTCCAAAACGAACGAAACTTTCGAGTCAATTTTCGAACCGATAAGTTCCTAGAGGGTGGAAGGAGAAACCTAGAGTTAAATGGACCACAAAAATTTTAGGGTTGGTAATTTCAGAGGAAAAGTTCGGCAGAAGACGCTAAAACATCCGTTCCCTCTTCCGAAGAATTCTCTCGTTGGAACCAAATATGCCGAAGTCCTAAGCGGCTGCCAAGGAGACCGTTGCAATCAATTAGGCGCAATACCTCCGAGATAATTCAAGGCTGATGCGGAGGGTTAATGGGCCGGAAAATTTCCCCAGTAAGAGGAGAGAAGAATCAAAAGTTTAAAGTTCTGCGGGCTCCCTACATGGTTAATTGATCGGTAATTAGCGATCATTCGAATTAAAACAGGATCGCGGAAGTTTAGCAGACTCACTAAAATCACTTAAGTTCCTGCTGCGGATAATAAATTATGAAACGTTCATTTCGTTCAACTACGAATTATATTTCACTCGTTGAATTGAGTTAGGCAGAGTGTATTTTATAAAACCAATCTCCAAGTTCAAAAGTATCAACATTAAAGATATAAAGTGATTCCGAAGTCTCATTTCATCGCTAATCAACGATTTTAAAATATCTTTACATGTATATTTTCCATCTCCTCCCGTGTTCCTCATCACCTTCACAAATCTTTTCACTAGTCAGAAAAATTTCTTCGATAGCGAATTGTCACGACAGGATAGCGACGACACAGGTTTGGCGGAAAGAGTTAGGAAAACTATCGTGCTCAAGACAACACTTGAGAACCAAGCGAAGGGTAACGAAGATGACGTCTGCAATAGACTTTTAAGACGGAAATTAAGTAGGAGAATGAAAGTAGCAATGGATGAGATTTGATTTTTAAATGATATAAAAATGATATAAAAACAGTGAAGGTTATATACAAAGGAGTATCAATTAGCTGTTAAACAATATATCTTTCATCTAGAAAAATAATTATCGAAGAATGAAGTAGGAAAAGGCAGAGAAATCGAGAATAATATTTAATAAACCGATTCCAATTAATAGGACATGAAATACAATTGAAAAAGCCAAAAAATGCTTTTGAACCTAGAAATAATAAAATTTTAATAGTTACCGAACGTTAAAACACCAATGAAAGTGCTTTTTTCAATATCAAGTTCATAATCTCAAATAAATATTATTGATTAATAGAAGACAATGCCTTACAATATGCAGGAATCTAATTCATAAACAACAGTAAAACATGTTGACAAACAAATAAGGATTCTCGGGTAATTTTTTATTTATAGCAATTCAGAAAATGTATGCATGAATCTTAATTACAACGTTTAAAAAAAAACAAAAATTTAGAAGGTGAGGAATGCCCATAATGTTTTGGCATTCTGGATAAGTTTCAGCATTCCACGTAAAAGGAATATTTATAATGCTCATTCCACAGAAAACAAGACTTCCTCATCAAGGTATTAAAACAATGAAATACAGCTTTAAAATATATTAAGTGCCAACAGGCCCGGCATAATACCTTTGGGGGGGGCCCTATGCAAGCACAATTTTCTTTAAATGCCTCAGACGGTGAATTTTTCCAAGCCCGTGCCTTAAGGCTGCGCGAGCTATCAGCACCCCTCCAGTCCCCACTTCATCAGCCATACTGCCCAGGTTAAAGTACCCTCTGCCCTCTTTTTGTGAAAATATAGAGATATACGGAGTTTCCAATCCGCGACGTATACGTAAAATTTAAGCATGTATTTTATCTAAATATAAAAATCGTAAACGGATGGCGCAAAATTCATTTACATAGCTAAAATATTTCTCAGGATCTCGATGGAAGAAATTTGCGATGTCATACAAATCTTAGGATTTAAAATAAAATTAACACCCCCACGAGTTGAAACGTTGAGCTGTATCTATTTGTAGCAGTATTTATTTGGTAAAACCTGTCATCAGCGGCAGATTCGCCCTCCTTGGATGTCCCCTTTGCCCTACATTCGATGCTTTCTTAAGCACTTTCCGCGCCAAATTCCTCGATTCTGCACCGCAGATTAGGTCCGTAAGGCAAGGGAAAGAAAGATTCTGACGGGGTTTGGAATTACCAGAATAAAGGGTCGATGGCAGTGGCGGATTCCCATTATGGAAAGTTTCTGGATGCGACCATACCTGTCATTAGCGGCAAACAGAGGTAATAAACTGACACGAAATATGGAGGTGATAGAACGCTATTGGCCTGATGAATCTAATTTTACGAATGAAAACACTAACCTGATAAATACTTGTTTGCTAGACGCTGAATGCGCGAAGCAGTAGCAGAATACTATCGATGCTTCTTCGATGAAAGGCCTAGCAAAACTAAGGGCAAGGAATTTTAACCCCTATGCTTTCTCAGAACATCCGAAATTAGACGCTTCCAGTGACGCATCGCTTGACAAAAGCATGGTCATTGCCCAATGCAAACATAGACGTCACATAATTGCTACCTTTCTTAACACTAAAGAATTTAGTTTGTGGTCATCGGATAGTGATTTTTGTGCTCGCAAATGACATCTAAACGCAGCCCATTTATCTGTATGTATAAATATGCTGTGGCAGTTATCGATGACGATAAGTTATAATACAAAGAAAATTTGGGGGAGGAGGGGCTATGCGTAGCACAAGCTGCATACCCCATCACGCCGGCCCTGAGTGCCAAGATGGGAAACGGACGCATTGTGTACAGCTACTTAACAATTTCATACTTATTTTTGAGATATAGTTTTTGGTGGATAGAATAAAATTGCTGGATTAACTACGAATAAAAATATTTTCGCAAGAATGTAACCTGCTCTATCGTACGTTACTAATTTTCACGACTAATTATAAAACTTAAAACTCCATTAACTTTTCGATTTCTTAAGAGGACAAATTTATGCGTACACTTTTATTAAATGAATGAAAGTATTTATTTTATTACTATCAGCATTATCGGAAATTTTTATGCAGGAAAAAATGTTTCTATTTACTTTTTTGATTTTTAAAGGCTTCAATTCCCTTTATACAATTATGGTTTAATAACATCCTAAATTTGATTCGCAAAAATAGAACGAATACAGCTGAGATCAATAATCCATAAGTAAAATAGAAAATATGCAATCTATTTCTTCACTCCGAAATCTTATTCTTTTAATAAGTTAAGCAGTTGAAGTTAGATCACTCAATAACGAAATGCAAGGGCAACAAAGTAACTCAAATCTAAATTAAAATGTCATATTATTCATTTTAAATTTACATCCGATTGTAACAAATGAGTCCTTTTCGTTCGAATGATCACGCCGTGTGACGAAATGAGCAGATTCATCAATTAAACTGCCCAATAGTAACAAAAAAACGTGGAACCGAAAAATAAACAATTCTGACGGTGACTGCTTTATCGAATTTATGACTAAACGTCGGGGCGTGATCGTCTTATGTTTGACATAATCTATACAGCTGGGTTTCAAACACGCAAATTATCGCAGAGGGGAAAGAGAAAACCCAACGCTTGTAATGACCTGTTTTCGCATAATGCAGCACGCTGTCACGGAGTTTAACGACGCTCTCATAGAACACGCGAACGGGGAAGAGCAGCAGCACTTACATTTTTGACGAAGCCGTTAATTAGGATATCCTTTTTTTCGGAGGATTTTATGTTAAAACGAAGGAATACGATTATAATATAATTAAATCATAACCGAAAGCGATGTAAAACAGAGGAACAACTAGTGCGAAACGTAAAAGGCACGCCCGCACGTGCATTAATTCGCGAAACGACGGGACTCGTTTCGAAAGCTACACATTTTCATAAAATTAAAATAAATTTTTATTCGCATTTAAAAATGACACCAAATTATGAAACATTGTGCATCGCGTCCGCTACCCTTTCTCTTTTTTGATGGGGGAGGAGGGGGGGGGAAAGGGTGGCGTCCGCTCTCACCAGGGCCAAGGCGGTCGATGGTTCCCCGCCCTCGGGCTCCTCCGGGGGCGCAAAGTCGAAGTCCACGGCGGTGTCTCCGAGGCCCACGAGGAAGGGAAGGGCGGCAGATGCGATGGCGGAAGAAGGTGCCCTGCCGACGGTCCACACTGCCTGCAGCCACACCGCCGATTCGCCCTCTGGCATCGGAGAAGCTCCCACCACGTACAACCTGAAGGAAAAAGGGAAACGACCATCGGCGAAACGTACATAGATATTGTATGGATATTAGAACAGAGATATGGAGGATTTCGACGACGCGTAGAGAGGGAATTCCGAATTTCTGGATCGAACAGCTTCGTATCAAAGAAAAATGAATGAAAACACTGCGCACGCAGGTGATAGTGATTTCGCTGTACTAAAAAATGATAACGAGAAAATGTTGGTGCTCTGGAATAGGTAATTATAAGCCGTATTTTTATCGAAGTGGCAGAATTATATGGGAGATTTATGTTTTTCATTTGCTAGAAGACTCGCTAAGATACACTTGAAGTGTCAAGTCTTTCCAACGAGATTTTAAAAAATCCTGAGAAATTTGATTTCGTTTTGACTTACACAACAATTTATACCCTTAGCATTAACATGCAGACTTTTTCCTGAGATCAATGGCGGATCTAAAAACTTTCCAAGGGGGGCGATTACGGACTATTTTTCCATGGGGAGGAGGATATTTTTAAATTTTACACTAAATCTTTGTCAAAATTATTTTTTATTAATAAGCCATGGAATATTATAGAATATTATGATAATTATCACAGTGAAGCCTATTGGTGAAAACCTCCTGCAGCATGACAACCCTCTCGGCTTATCGCGGGTTCAAATCCCACCTTTGAAGAGCAGATTAGGTAACTATGACGAGTGGTGAAGTGAGAAATATAAATAAAACGTGACTAAAAGTAACATCCGAAGTAAAATAAAAGACAACTCTGGCTGAGGGGTGGTTAGCGTGTTTAACTCCCAAAGGTCATGGGGTTCGAAGGCATGACTGATCGTCGTTGTTATCGTTATTACGATCACTGTAAAAGGCTGTTTATAAGCTAATTAAAAATAAATAACAAGTAAGGAAAGTGTATCACAAATGGGCGCGTTTCGTGCAATGGAGTATTAGAAAGAAATTATATACCTGTACGTAAGGGAAATTGCGTTTTAAAGTTCTTTTCTTCATCATAAATAATCCATTTTCTTCCTATTTAATAATATTGCATGCACACATAAGGAAATTAAACGTTTGTTTGGGAGATTATTTATGTTAGCAACAATGAAGTAACCGTGCAAGAAATTTTTGAAGTTCAACTCGATATAAGACTTTCTTGTTTGATTATATCGATAACGGCTACTCCTACTATAAAAGTGTATAGGAAAAGAAATACTCAAATTTCTACAACTTTTATTTGAAAAATATTTTGATATGAGCAATACTTTACGAGATATGACGATAATTTAATTTTTTGTCCCCAGTAAAGTGGTACCCCTGATTGACGTACGTGATTCATTTTTGCGATTTTCTTATTATATTTGATTGAAAGTTCTTAGTATCAAATTTCATGAAAATCCGTTTGGTAGAAGCCGAGAACGAACATGCGGACGGACGGACCGACCGACCGACGATAATAGGCGCTCACGCTGGAAGCGAAACGCGCCTAAAAAACGCGTGGCGCGTCGTTTGCCAAGACATCCACACGTAACGATCAACAGAAGGTCCACAGAAAACAGCAGAACTGCAAACGCACGGGAAAAATCGATTTCATATTTCTCGCTCGAGAAATGGTCTCTTCAACGTTGCTTTTATTTTTGTCAAAGAGGCTTGATTTTTTCCTCCCTTAGCAAGAGGCACATCACGACGCATAGAACAACATGAAAACGGCGCAACACAGGATTTGGATTTGCGTCCGTAATGGAAGCCGGGCACGATATCACGTCAAAACCCACTAATTCCCTGAGACGTAACACCGCCGCACTCTCTCGTTTTTTTTACCCGCAGCAAAAAAAAAGATTACCCCGCAAAGCATTATTCCCATTAAAAAATGGTACCATCGGATGGCGTGGTTTCTTCGTGAATTTAATTAAATATGATAAACACCCCAAGTAATTAAAGGTGAAATAAAACTCGGGATGAAAATTAATCGGTATGGAAAATAACCTTCTCTCGCTAAACACACACACCAACACACACAGAAAAGAATTACCTAACACATTAGGGTGATGAATGTTCAAGTGTCGTACTGCGCTCGCAAAATGGTTCTTTCAAGCACCCCGTCGGCGAATTTTCCTTGGTCAGAAATTTAAGCGTTGAAAATATGCGCAGAAAAGTTTCAAGCGAAGGGGCATTACAATATTGAAATAAATGGATAAAATAGGAAACAGAACCTACGATAATGAATAAGCTGCTCATATCTTAAACTTAAATTTATTTTTAATTTCTAAAACAAATTATGGCGGAGGAAGCATAACCTATTTCTACTTTTCCTACCACATTAATACAGACACAAAATACATAAATTGTTAATATAGGATCAGAAAATGTCCTACTCAATGATAATAAATATAAAATAACCAAACAAGTACCTTATATAAACGAGAAAATCTTCCTGCAATCAGGATGGCCATGAAATCCTGATTACATACAAGCACGTTGTGATGAAGACAGCACAATCAACATTTCAATTTACGACGATTAATGCGCACAGACCATCGCGGAACAAATTCATCAAGTTTACTTCCGCTACATACATTTATATTCTCATACGTACCTCCCACAATTTTCAATTTGACGCTGTCAACATTAATTGCGATAATTTCCGTAGAGTTTATTAAATTTAGAAACATAGCTCCGCCATTGTTTGGACGTGTTTTTAGTTTTTAAACGTGGATCTTTTGGATCTCTCGTCCACTCACTGACTGACCTGAACGTGTTCTCCGAAGTGAGCACCAAGAGATGGGCGTCGGTGGGTGAACCCGGGTGCCAACGACACTGCTGCACGCGGACCTGTGGGCTGCAGAGGAAATACCTCTCGTCCAAGGAGTGACTCCTGTAAATGTAATATATGGGAACTGTTAGATTATGATAATTAATACGAGAACTCATTCATGTTCTAAAATGTAGCTTAACGAGTTTTAAAAATTAAAACGTTTTGTCGGGACCACGCAGAGTGAATATCATTGATTACCGATTTTCAAGGCAAAGGAAAAATTGGGAGAGAATAAAAGGACAGAAATTGTTAAGATTCAAACTCCGACGGAAATTAACCTTCCAGACTAAGAATACAATTTTCCATGCCGTATAAATTTCCTTAAAAAAGTAGCTCGCCAAATAGAAAACTTTTCAATTCTCTCCTCGAGATTCGAAATGCAGCGGTTCGACTGCATACAAAATTTTCTTTAGTATCTCTCACCATTATATCTAACCTTTAATATAATAGAAGTGAATAATATAGGTGCAAACATTTTTTGCATCAATTCGAAAAACATAACCTATGCCTAAATAATTTTGCTCCTTCGGAATGGTAATGGTTGAAAGTCAAAGTCTTTTAATAGCACGCGGAGTATAAATTAAAATTCTTCATTTTTGCGAAGAGATTATCATTTCCAAAGGCAATTTATTTTCATCATGAAAGTTACAACAAAATAAGCAATCAAAGCACCATATAAAAAGGCATATATCATACAACGATATTTACACGAAACAATACTAAAATATTTCAAATAAAAAAATATACGTTCAAGAATTATAGACATTATCTTAAGGCTGAAGTCATACTGAAAATATTTTATTGCTATTGGCGAAACAGTTTAGTAAAAGATACGTTCCTTAGGGATATTAATATAGAATTATCAGAACGATATTCACAGCAAATATTATGCCGCTAATTTATAAATAGGAAGATAAACTCTGAAACGCTGAAAATGATCACAGATAACCAGTTTTTTGACAAATAAACGATTAATATACTAGCATGGGCTACATAACAAACTCAATACTTAATAAGCGAAACAGAAATTTCACTACTTTTAATTTTCAGAAAAATTCTATTAAAGATAATAAGATAAAAACTATACTGGGATAAGATGCTGACTTCATTAAAAGAATTCAAACAAGCAATTTTATAACTAAGGCATTTAAAAACATTTTCATGTTTTTAACTGTAAAGTAAATGCGGAAAAATATTTACAGCAGAAGACAAAATATGTTATCAAAGAGCTGGTAATCAGAAGAGTAAAATAAACATTGCACTGCGGATACGGAAGGAACCAAGAATGTCATTTTAGGCAAATTTTACGCGGTTAGTTAAAATATAGAAAGGATATATATATAAAGCGAATCCGTGCGAGAAAAAACGTGATCCTTTATCTCACAGATTAAAGGCGAAAGAAACATTTGCCAGACTTAGAGAGAAGCAAAATAATCTTAAAATTTTCAACTCGGGGAAAAAACACGTCTTTCGAGAGCCTCTCCACTCGTCGAGGAATCGATTAAAAAGGAGACAGACAAGCCAATCAAATCAGTGTATCGTTGGGCTTTTTATTATTTTTTTAAAAGAAAACTCGGCCGGAGAGAGAGGAGGAAAGAGAGAGTGCCCGAAGGCAAAAGCGACGAAGGAAAGGAGCAGGGAGAGAGATGTAGAGGAATTAGAAAACTTAAGATAGGACGAGCGAAATAATGAAAAAAAGAGTGGAAAATGGATTGATAGGAGGTGGGTTGGGGTGGAATTTGATGGGTACCGGAGGAAAGAAGGGGAGAGATGGGAGGCTACGGGGGAGGGATCTTCCTTTTTACCCCTCCTCCTCCTCCTGTTCGTAGGGGAGGGGGGGGAGGAGAATGAAGGAGGGGAGGGGGTAGAGCAAATAAAATCGGAAAAAGGGGAGAGAGCGAGGAGGAAGAGGGAGGGATGAAGGGAAAAATTAAGCTGAACTCGCAATTGCGTTTAAGTCACGCTGGGCCTCCGACAATTTCATTATTTTTTTAATCACCGACTCCTCCATCTTCTACTCACCTCCCTCCTTGACATGGGCGATTACTTCAGACACCGAAAGGCGTGGATAAGTCTTCTGGGAAGGAAAAAAGAGTGGAGGGGGTGGTGGAAGAATGGGTGTGTTTGGTAAGGCAAGGGGGAGGGGGCGAAGGGAAGAATAGGGGAAGATATAAGGAGGATGAGATCGGGTGAGGGGCGAGCGGAGTGAAACGAGATGAGGTCACTCGAGAAGAAGATTCGAGAGAAGGGCAAAGGTTGACTGGCAAAAAATGAGCAAAGTGTCGGTAGTAATATCAATTTTATTTATATTAAAGTTAATAGCTGGAAATGGATACAAGCAAACAAAACCTTTGCGATCGTTTGTATTAAATATACATTGGAAATTTTAAGGGCTGAATTATATTCTTGATTAGGACTCAAAATCTTGTAAATTAACGCATTTATGGGTGAAGTACTAATATATTTAGAAAAAAATTTACAGAAAATTAATTTATCTTTTGCGAGTCAGCATTCGGGCGATAGTTTCCGGAAAGCCTTGGCTTCGCCACCCGTAAACAGACATTTTTATTGGTTTTATGTTTAAGTTTCAATTAGTTTATCGACCAAGGTGATCCGACACGTTAAGATGCTACATAACTTTTGCTAATCGGATCGAAGAAGCCCCCAGATTACGACAGAAATAAAACGTTTACATAAAAATGCCAATTTCTAAAAGGTAATCAATAGTGTTTAAACTTTGGGCAGCGTTTTGCGAAACACGAGACCACTCACAATTATTATACCAACATAAAAAAAAACTCGCTTTGAAACAAGTTTACGATCGAGACTCGGATGAACGCGAAACACGGCTACAACCTCTCCCCTCTCACCCACCCCTTCTCCATCCCTCCTCCCCATTTCTTAACACAACTTCCATTACACTGAAAAAACAAGAGATGGGGAGGAAGATCCCATCTCCTTCGCAGCTCCTTATTGGAACTCCTCTCTCCTCCTCCCCTCTCCTATCAATCCATTTCGAGAACTTAAGCGTTTTCTATCTTAAGTTTTCTAATTCTTTTCGCTCATCCACTCTCCCCGCCCTTTTCTGCCTTATTTTTTTCCCTTCGTTCAGACCTCGCTCTCGCCTCGATTTTCCGAAAAAAAAAAACAAAAGAGGAATAAAAACGCCGCTCGCTGATTTGATTGGACTCGCTCTTCCTTCTCTAGCCGGGACCGATACTCGCTTCGAGAGAACCGTTCGGATAAAGGAAAAAAAAGAATCGTTTTGTTTTAAATGCTTTGGATATCCGAATTTAACTAAAAAACTCAATTTCCTTAGGATACGGTTAAAAAAAAAGGCGTGGATTTGGCTGGTAAAGCCAACTTTTTCCAACCTTTAAAGTCGGCTCTTCGAAAGAGAGAGTTAGGGGGGGGGCATAAAATTACTTCAGATAAAAAATTTTCGTTCGACAAGTTTCTTTTGCCGAAGACGAATAATATTGAAATGTTAAGAAGGGGCACATCCACTCCGTCGTCGTCACGAGGGATTGCTTTTCTCAGCTTCATTAAGAAATTCTAAAAAAAACCTATTTCATATGGATGCATAAGGTGTCAAAACTGCGTCAGAAGAAAATATCCTCGGGTTATCAAAAGCACAAAAATAATTCATAAAAGAAACTCGATTAAAATTGTATTACAATTAATAACAAATAAATAAAATGTTAACCTAATTATAAACATTTACAAATCTACAAAAATCTTTAAGACCTTGCTAAAACACCGATTCAATGACAAACCCATGAAAATTAAACTGAGCAACAGATTTTAGAACATGAAACGAAGCGAAATTGCGATTCATAATCCAATGCAACTCCGTATATGGAAATATTACATGCTGCCTAAATTTCGCTCGTTATTATTATGCAGAAAATAAACGCCGGGCTCAAAACTAGCAAACTCAAAGCATCGCCAAATCAATTCATCGTAAAAACCCACGAGATTAAAATATATAAAATTTTCGGCAAGGACGAACGGCGAATGAAGGCGCGACCTTTGTTCAAACTGAAGATCGTCCTGTTTGTTTTTTCCCTTACGAGAGTAATTGAATCTGGAGTAAGTGAACCGGCCCGAAGAGCGGATAGGGGTTTTTTAATTCAATGAGTCAGAGTAGGAGGAAATGGAGAGAGGGAGGCGGAGGGACACGCACGGGGAGGCTGACGGAGAAGGGGAGGCAGAGTAAGAGGAGAAGAAAAAAAGGTGGTGGCAAGTTGCGACGGGGAATAAGGATGTCCCCTCACGGAAGGGGGAGGTAAAAGGAGGCGGTTATGAGCGGAGAAAAGAAAACGGAGTTTGAAGAGGGGAGCGGAGGGGGGAGGTAGGAGGGAGGCAGGAAAGAGGGGGTAGATTGAAGCGCGGGACGTTAAGGGGGGAATGGGAGGCGATTAATAACCCTGGTTAAGGGGAGCAACTCGTTACCAATGGATTGAACACGTTAATTCCATTCCTTTTTTATTTTCGCTCCCTTTTCTTAATTCCGTCCTTCTCCCTCCCCTCTCCCTTACTCCTGACCCTCTCTCTCCTACTCATTTTTCTCCCTCTCAGTCTTAGAGATCCTCTTTGGGGGGGAGGGGAGAGAGTCGGAGGGAAGCCTCTCTTCATTGGCTGACGTTAGGCACGGAAGGATGACATGGGATTACACGAGAGAATATTTTCCGCGAAAAAAGGAAAAAAATAAATAAAATGACGATAAGAAATGAGGGGAAGATATCCCTATTTCCCACTCCCTCAGCCGCGCTTAGCCTCGGTAATTAATCCCGCCGCTATTCCTTCTTCATTCTACGCTTGTCGAGAGATCCTAACGCCTCGGAACAGAAAGTCATATCTATGAAAACGACCAAAATACATAAATAACTGCATATGTACGCATACCTACAGGCATATACGCTCAGTAGAGTTCGGATAGCTAAAAACACAGGTGAAGAAGAAGATCGAGTAATCAAACTTAATTTTTACAGACATGAATACGGGCGGAATACACATGTATATATGTGCATAAAACTATTTACATACATACATGCATACATATGTGACGTATATATGTATGTCTGTGTGTGAGTGAAAGAAGGACGGATGAAGAGAGAGAGAGGAGCAAAGACTGCAACTCAAATTTAATATTGTCGCCAGAGACGTCGTAGAATTCTACGGAGATATGTGCGTTTTAATTAAAAAGGAAGGTTTGCAATTAGATGAGAGAATTACTGTGAGGGAAAAAAATATTTTGAATCGTACGCAAGATGCAAAAATAAAATTCGCGAATTCTCCGTTTATGAATCGCTCTTATATTTTTGCAATGATATGGTGAATGAAGATAAAAAGTTAGTTTCAGATGCTTTGCTTGGTAAATTACGCCATTAAGAGTATATTAATAATAGCTTAAAAGATTAAAAAGGTTTAAGAGGTCGATCACACCTCTAAAATGATTTTCCATTATGTTATACTTGTTTATAAGAATGAAATCATTTAGTTTGTATACGATGAGACAGTTAATATAAGGGTAAATTACAATTTGGATTTGTTAGAGCGAAAAATTCCACTAAAATTTTAATTTCTCTGGACTCTTTATTTAATGGCAGCTATGTTATTTTAATGCTATAAAAATATTTAATAAAAAGGGCAATTAAAAGAATAAAAATCAGAGTATAAATTTTGCATTTTCTATTCTCCCAAATACCGTTCAAAGGGAATCGAAGGGCAAATTGTGACCAAGTGAGGTTTCTCTGTAGATGTTAATCTCGGAGACTGATTTATACCCAAGCCTACAACAGATGATTCATCGCCAGTTTCAAATGTATGTAAAAAATAAGGAGAGCATCAGCTTCGGAAACAAACATGTAGTAGTGCTTAACGTACCTATCCTTTCATTCGTTACTGAATATTTTCACACTGGTTAAGGTAATTTGAACACTGAGTATAAGGAAATGACAAAAATTGTTCGCCCGCTAATAATTCTTCCACTGCAAAAACGTAAACTAGTATTCGTATTCAAAATACACTTTAGATTTAAGAAAATATCTTGAACTAGGGAGAGAAAAATCATCAAAATCTCGGGTTGGAGATATATATATATATATATATATATATATATATATATATATATATATATATATAGTTGTGTCTCTTGTGCTGACGAAGGGATCATCCCGAAAGCTCTAACATCTACAAATGTGTCTCTCCAACATCCCAGCGGCTCTCCTTCCGGTAAGTGTTCACTGGGTTTCCTTCAACACCTAGTTGTCCTAAATATATATATATCCAAAATAATATATCAGGAAAAAGAGAAAGGGGACAACCCTTGGATTGCATATAGGCATTTCTAGGGAGATCAAAAAGTTAAACATTAGAATACCCTCGTAAATCTGCTTTCTCTCTTCGGCAGATTTAGTTTCCACTCTTACCAATGGGAGGATTGTGCAGCCAAAGCTATTTTGCAGTCCGAATATAAAATCACCAGAGTAAAATGTATTAACATCTTCTCCACGACTAATAAAACATTAGCTCTTCTTAAAAGCAAACAAATAGATTATGGATCGCAGGTTTTAAACGTTATGATCGATAGATGTAAAGCAGTGGTCCCCAATCTTTTGGTGCCTAAGGGCGCACTCAAGACTTCAGGAGGGTGCGGCGGACACCAATCATTTTTTTCAGAGTAGCAACCCAACCCAACCAAAATAAGACTTTATTTTGTATGCTACACTTTTTAAGAAAGGAAACCGTTTTCGGTCAACCAGATTCCAAAAGTCCTAATGTGTAGAGTAGAATTTCAGAACAATGTCATTTTGAGGGTCCAAAATCTCCAGTTCCAGTTCTTCTACTCTTACTTACTTGAATGAGACTCGTAATCGATGCAGCCGTTTCTGCAACCTCTATTTGGCAAGTAAAAGGATTTACAAAAAAGGCAACCATAGGCTCAATGGCAGTGAACTGCTGAAATCTCTTTTCAAATTGGTCCAGAAGTGTTTGAAGGTGACTAACAAATGGTGACGGACTAAAATCACTCTCACCTGCCATTTTCTTCATATTTGGGAAGTGTGCGAGAGACTTCGTCTTCATATGTGACATCCATAATAGTACTAGTTTTGCTTTGAATGATTTTACAGAGCCTATCATTTGAGCCAAATGTTTGTCTTTTCCCTGGAGCTCGAGATTTAAACTGTTTAATTTGTCAGTTACGTCATAAGGAAAGCCAAAGCCATTAATCAGGAAGAATCAGCAAGTAGCTCGAAGTTTTGATCGTTGGACTTCAGAAAATCTTTGATCTCTTCAATCAGGCTTAAAAGCCGTGCAAGAACTTTACCATTGCTCATCCATCGTACTTCTGTGTGCAAGATAATATCAGCTTGTTTATCTTCAACATTTTCCAGCAAGGCCTTGAAAAGTCGGTGTTGCAAAGATTTCGTTAATTATTTTCATAACTACATTCATGACGCATCCGAACAAAAGTACTTTACCACACAAAACTTCCTGGTGGATAATATAATGGTAGGACAAAATTCGGAAAGGATTCATCCTTCTTACAAAGTGCAATGAATCCATTGGTGCTGCCCGTCATTGCTGGTGCACCATCAGTGGTGATCTCAGTCAGCTTGTGCAGAGGTAAACTAACTGTCGTTGCATATGCTTTGAATATGTCATAGATATCGTCACCCTTTTTTCGTCCTTTCATAGGCTACATTTTCAATAACTCTTCTTTAACGGTGAAGTCACTAAATATCATTCTCACCATAACTACCGATTGCGCTGTGTCTGATACACATATATTACTTTTGTGCCTGCTAGAAAGCGGGGCATTTCTGGATTGGAGTGGGCAGCGGGACAGATTGTCAAAAGGCTGGACTGTCCCGCCTAAAGCGGGACGCCTCGTCACCCTATCAATGACCCGTAATTGGTAAGTAATCGTTACGCTATGTACGCCTTACGCTCATATATACCATTAAAAAACACAATAACTTAGTATTTCTACATGAAATGTGTATTTAACGTTTAAAATGAAGCAGTACCGCTAGTATCGCAAATTATCGCTAGCCGCAGTGAACTTAATTATATAAAACTGTTGACTAGTCGGTAGTGGACACACCCAAATGGCTCGGCGGGCGCCATGGCGCCCGCGGGCACCGCGTTAGGGACCACTGATGTAAAGGAATACACTTCAGACATCTTGTCTCAATCGACAATGACGTTGCTAATATCGTTACTCCGGCAAGAACCAAATGCCACCTAACACCAACCAAAAGCAATGCAAATTAACACATTGGAGGGTTAATGTTTCACGTTATAAAACTTTATTTTGTTTTACCGACTTCCTTCATTTAGAACCACGATCACATCCGAAAAGGGTACGAAGGGCGATTAATATTCAGCGGGAAATGAGCGTTTCAACAGCCATTCGAATACCTCGGCCATTATCCCAGACCCATTTCTACCCCTTCCTCTCGTCTTCCCTATAGCACGCCTCGGTTGAACTCAAACCCTTTCTTTATATTTCTCCCCTCTTTTTCCACTTGCGGGAACACTTGGAGCGAAAGGAATAACCCCTGAGAGATACCAAAACCCTCATAAGACGGATTAGCCGAATCATGATCACGCGGAAAGAAAAATACGAGAGGCGTTTTCTTCTTTTTTTTAAACGTTCGGAGTTCGAATATTCTTGCCGGGAAGGAATTGTTATCAGTGGCCCTAAAGAACAAGGCCCCTTTGGCAGTTAAAAGGGGCCAAAAAATCCTCTTAAACGAGAGCCCCGTTCCCATTTCCGGCCGCGCAAAACCCTTCTTATTCTCATTCCTAACCGCCCTACCTACCCCCTTACTTCTTATCCACGCTCCGTCCTAAACCAAAAACTTTCCTCCCGACTTATATCCCTCCCTCTCTTACCCCCCTCCACCTCCTCCCTATCTCTCTTTCCTCAGCCCACCCACAGGCCGGGAAGCCATCCCTCTCCCAAGGGGATCCCCTCGCATATTAATGAAAAGGAAATCTAATTATGAAAACCTTTAAATCTTGCGATTTTTCACACTTGACCAAAAACACGAAAATTCTGTTAAGATAATCATTCCTCTGCCATGAGAAGAGACCCTCCCCCTCCACTCCGACCTCGTCGACTTGCTTTATGCCCCCCTTTCCCTTTCTCGCAAATTCCCCCACGCCGCTCTCCTTTCCTTTCCTATTCTTGCGCCCTCTCTCCTTTCTTCAGACGTCCGCCTCTCGTCTCCGCCCCGCCACTCCGCTCCCAAAACACATCCAAAAAGCCACGCCACCTACCTCCTACTCCCTGATGCCAGTTCCCTCAACCACGACACCTTTCCATTACTTCTTCCTCGAGTGGATTGGGAAAATGGGTGGTGGAGGCATGGGTGAGGGGGGCTCGCGAACGGGAAGGGATAAGAAAAAGAGGACGCGAAAAGAGAGGAGAATAAACGAAAGGTGCGTAAGTGAGAGGCGACGAGAAAAATCCAGGTGAGAAGAAAAAGAGAGGACAGCGAGGAGAGAGAGAGAGAGAGGGTTTCAGAAGAAAGTTTTGCGAGAGATGGGTAGTGAAAATCGTTGGCGGAGGACTAGGGTAGGGACTAAATATCAGGGCGGCGACGGACAAGGAGGGAAAGGAGGTGGCGAGGAGATGAAACGAGAGAGAAGCAAAGAGAAAAGCGAGCTTATAAAAAGAGGGCAAAATATCCGGACATATAAGGGAATGGGGAAAAGTGGGAGGCGAGGGAGTAAACAGAACAAGACTGTAAGGACGGGACTTGGAAAATATGGGAGATGAGGGGAGAAAGACGAGAGGACATGAGGGTTTAAAAGAGAACGTGTGTGTGTGTGTGTGTGTGTGTAAGAAATGAGAGGGGCAAGATCATGATGTATTCTCAACTCCTCGAGAAAGTTGGATAAGGAGGAGGGAAGGGGTTGTACTGGGGTTTGCTGCGTAAGGGAGAGGGGGTAGGAGGAGGAGGAGGGAGAAGGGGGAGGGATGAGACAGGAAGGATCGGATGTTAGGAGTAGAGGTGAACGAGGTGGCGGAGATAGACGAAAGAACCCCAGAGAGAGAGAGAGAGAGAGAGAGAGAGAGAAAGAGAGAAAGAGAGAGAGCCTCCATCCACGAAAAAGTCTCTTACACGTACACAGACCCAACGGCCCGACTGGGAAAATGCAGAGTTGAACAAATCCTCCCCCTAAGATTCCTTTCCGTTCTTCGTCTTTCTCCCACACCACGTTGAGACGTCACACAACTTTCAACCCTATCTCCTTAGTCCTCATCCACGTATGGCGTAGGTGGTGGTAGCGGCGGGAGGGTTGGTGGCGGTTTTGGATTTGGGGCATGCATCGTAGTGACGACGGGGTAAACACGAAAATGGGGGGGGGGGAGGAGGAGGGGGGGGGGCGGTCTAAAGGGAGGAGGAAAATGGGTCCGAGAGAGAGGAGCGGCTACATCAAAGGTTTTTTTTATGGAAAGAGGGCAAACAGGAGGCGCTTTCTGGTGCACCGACGGCCGCGCAAGACAAAGACAAACACAAGATTACCGATTCCTTTACTGCGGAAGAAATAGTTGCTGGAGATCTTGAGTCGCATAAAGCTGGGTTTCCCATCGGGATTAACCTATGTTTGTACGGAAGAGTATATTTTCGACGACGTATGTCGAAATTAAACAAAAAAAAACGACGTTCGGAAATATCGCGAGAAATTCACTAGGAGCAATCGGACTGTAATATACATCTTTTAGTTTTTATTTTTTTATAATTTAGGAAACTGTCCGATGAATAATTTAATTGACAATGCAAGATTTGTTTCAAAATAAAATCTTCGAGAGCGAAAAATCGGCTTTAAATTTAAAAAAATAATAACAAAATTAAAATGAGGCCCAACGAAAAGAAAAATTAAAGAGAAAAAAGCTTTATTATTGATTTTCAGAAAGGTTCTAACTTTTTAGGACCAATTTACACAAATAAAAATTTATCACATTTTACTTAATTACGTAATGAAAATGGATACATAAAAATTCAAAGAGTTACTATATTTTTGTTACAGTTAACTAAAAAAGGAAAGAAACGAAAATTATCTGCACTCTTACGTAGTAAGCATTTTAGTAGTTTTTTGTAACTCGAAAAATTAAAAGTTGTGTTCATTGTGTGCTAACATACTGAGAGAAAGCTTGAAATTCGGAAGATCATCAAATGCGATCAAATACAAAGGTAGTATTTATTAAATGGAAAAATGCAAATAGAAATCTTCATTGATCATACTGTCATGTTTCAATCAATAACACTTTATAACTGGTAGGATAATTCTTTGGCAGTTCGCTGATACCTAATACAATAATCGTTCAACTTGATAATAAAGGTAACAGTCACACAAATGTTACGCTTAAATGCTGTATTTTTTATGTACGATACAGCTTTCTTCATCGGAAACGCTTTCGCCGAAATTAAATGTCAATTATGGTACGGTAATCTGAAAACTAGGCAAAAAATAAGATAATTTTTTCTTTTCCATTTTTGGGGATCACTAGTGATCAAAAGTTAATACGGTACACTCGAGAAAAATAAAGGAAATGAAGTTAAGAATCGTCATAAAAATTTTATATAAACATTTGACCGGTTATGAATTCCAAAACGGGAACGCATATGATTAGAAAATTTATCGAGCCCCAAAATCGATGGACCTCCCCTGGAAAAAAATTTATTTTTCCTGTTCCGCACGTTAAAATTAAACTTCTTGTTAGTTTAAAAATATTTTTCATTTCGATTTCTAATAATTAATAATTTTTAATTGAATAATAAATATATTCTTAAGACTAAAATTCGAATTCTGAGTTTGTCCATAAGTCGTGCTGATATTTTTTTTCGATTTATGCGTTATTGACAGGTTTGAAAACACATACATAACGACGCTTTTATAAAAAGGACCTCCGAAAAGAACTTTCCAGACATACTCCAAATTTAGAAAAAAATTTCACCTGACAAAACATTCAATTTCTCTTTATGATTCGATAGAAGAGACGAAGCACTGAAATTTTGCTTAAAAACTGATAATGCAAACTCAAATATGCATAAAAAAAAGCCATTTCGAGGTTATTTTCGGATTGCCAGGCGTGACCCAAGCGATGCGACATACGCTCGACACGGATTTGAAGAGGACTTTCAACAGCGACCAAATCACGGCTTCGTTTGCCTCTCAGCCTTCTCCCCCTCTAGAGAACCGGGCGTGAGAGCCCGGCGGTCGTAAAGACCCTCTCTCCTCGCGAAATGGAGACAACTTGCTTTGAACACGGCGAAAACTCGGATCCCAGCATTTCCGAAAGAGGCGGCTGCGTGGGCGCTCGCAGTGGCTCTTCCCTCCGCGGCGCCGTACGGAGGCAGCCCACCGCCTCCGTTGCAAGGAGTGGGATGCGTAAAGAAGGGGCGGTGTGGGGAGGGGGGGGGGGGGGGGGGGGGAGGAATGAGGAGCGCACAGGCGGCGGAGGTGACAATGACGGGCCTCCATTAGCCACCACGGCCTTAAATCGTCATTCGGGGGCATTAAAACTAATGGCGGAGCGGTGTCTTTCGCGCCGAGTTTGTGAAAGGCGCGGACTCGTTGAAAGGGAAGAGAGAGAGAGAGAAAGGGTGAGGGGAAAAGGGAAAATGGAGGACAGATACCTAATCTGAGGGCGTCTCTCGGCGTTACCTTATAAGCCCGGCTGTATTATCCACCGGGGATAGAAGCGCGCAGGCCCTCCCACCCATCGCGAGTGGGTGCGGTCGGGTGCAGCTAGACCTTCTCTTCTCCTCCGCGGGAGGAAAGGGTGCTGATTGCGTAGGGAGAGGAAGGAATGGAAACAGGTGGATGCGACGGAGGTCCTCTTGCAGGAAAGAATTGTGCAAGAAAACGGTCCGAAGTAGATGAATAGGACTACAACGAAGGCGTCACGAGGATTTCGGTCAGAATACACTGATTAGGAAATATTGAAAACTTGCACTCAAAAACAGTATAATTATGATTATGATTATGCGAAAGCGGATCACAAAGGAATGAGCTAAAAGTAATATTCTGAGAGAAAATTGTGTGCAAAAACGGTATTTATACCTATAAAGAAGGAAAAGCAAAATATAAGAGAATCGAATGACAATTACATGAGATTAGATGATACAAGAATTCGATGGTATTATTCTAGGATCAATTGGTGGAAGAAACTTTACATGTAGATTTCATATAAATTGTCAATCGGTTACTCCATTCTATCATGAAATCAATGAAGACGGCACCTCTGTAAGAATAAAATAGGATTAAAATGAGGGTTACAACAAAACAAAATCTAATTTTATCTACAAATTAATATAAATTAATCCACTAAATTAAATAACTGCGGCCGTAATGTTGGACAGAGTAGCTATTAAAAAAAATTTGCTCCTGAAAAACCGGATACTAAACGAGCAGCCGAAACATTTTCGTTGCGGTGTTGAAGGAAACCCAGTGAACACTTACCGGAACGAGAACCGCTGGGGTGTTGGAGAGATACATCTGTAGAGGTTTTGTCTCTCTTGTGCTGACGACGGGATCATCCCGAAAGCTCTAACCTCTACAAATGTGTCTTTACAACACCCCAGCGGCTCTCCTTCCGGTAAGTGTTCCCTGGGTTTCCTTCAACGCCTAGTTGTCCTAAATATTATCATTTACCTTTTCTCTTCAGTAGTATATATATATATATATCTTTTTACGAGGGAAAAGCTGTGGAAGTCCCAGGGCACTCACAGGCAGAGAGAGTTTTTGCTCAACGAATAAGTCTGAGAAAGTATGGAACACGTGAACTTCGAAAGGGGTTAGAGGATGAGGTGGGGGAGAAAGGAGAGAGAGAAAGAGAGCGTGGGTGAGGAGAAAAGAGGGAGAGGGCGATCGAGGCCGAACAGAAGACTGACATGAGGGAGTGCGAGTTAGTGAGTGGTGTTAATATATAAGGCGGGCGAAGAGTGAGAGAAAGGCAGCAAGAGAGAGAGAGATGGCAGTGGCATTATAAGACGTGTAGAGGGAGAGAAAAAGAGAGGAAGATGATATGGATGAACGTAGAAAGAGAGGGAGGACAAGACGTAGAGGGAGAGAGAGAGAGAGAGCTCCAACCACCGCGAAGAAGTAGAGAAGGGAGCGGGTAAGGGAAGTAAGAGGTTGTACATAAGAGATATATAAAGTTTTATCCGAAGGAGAAGGAAGAAAGAGGGCGCGTGGGAGGAAGAGGGCAGGGAAAAGGTTTTCAGTTGGCGTGTGTATGCATATATCCCCGCGTGAGACCAAGGGATGGCAGTCGGATAAGAAGAAACAGGAGGGGGAGGAGGGAGGCGAGTCGTGGGTTGTAGGAAGAGCTGGATGAGATGATGGGGCTAATTAATTCAAGGGGCTCTTCATTAGACAAAGTAGGAAAAGGGAAGATGAGAAAGAGGGAGAAGCAAGGTGCGGGGGAGGTAGGAGGGAGGGGAAAGAGAGAAAGGGGTGAGTGATGAGCGAAGATGGGAGGGTGAGGTGGCGTGGGGAGGGGGGGATGGGGAAGAGGGGTGGGAGAGAGATAAGAAGCCACTTCCGGGCATATCATGTGACCTTCCTTCCCGTAACACCCCTCTCCCCCCATCCCTTAGAACTCTTACGACGCCAACCTCCACCCCCACCCCTTAAGAGGGTGATGCCTCGGAAGGCGGTGGAGTCGGGGGGAGATCTCGAATCACCAATCAGGTGGCTCCGCGTCACGAGAGACTAATAAAGAAGGTGAGGTAGAGGGGGAGTTAAGAGGCGGTCTGCAAAAAGGAGCGGCAGAGCCGTAAAATGAGGAAGGAGGCGAGGCGAGAGGGGGAGGGAGGTGGAGGGAGGGTCGAGACGGATAGGAAGATGAAGGAGGCTGGAAGGGTGGAGGGGAAGGAGAAGCGAAAGGGTTAAGACGCTCGTCGGAGAAACTCCGTAGAAGAGGCATCTGAGGTTCCCGGAGTGAGCAAAACTCTCCAAAGAGGTCTGAGATACACAAATGCGATGACGGCATAAATACGGACAAATATTACTCACATTGGGACGCTAAGAAACCACTGCGGATCCAACAGTAAAACTTTTGCTGCCCTGTGGAGTTTGTATCTGAATAAGTTTCCTCAAAGCCAGGCCGTTAAAAGGCACAAAGAAAAGACATCAAAGATACGCGAGAAGATAAGTCAGATATTTGCTTAATTTGCATTTAGAGTTTGGACGCTAAATAATAAGGCTCCATAAATAAGAGGAAATTGTTAAAATGGTTCGTTTGCATACTAAATCCCAATTAAGGCAATAATAATATAAAAGGGAGTTAAATCTATGGACAATAGGAATTATCTGGTCTTTACTTGTGTAGAAAAATATGTTAAGGAAACAACATCCGCGCTTATGAAAGGATATCTCAAGAGTATAACAAAAAAACAATTATTTAAATAAAATGATTAACCTGCATCATTGAGAAATAAAAAATCCAATTTTAATTAAAAGGTCTATACTTCAATAGAACGGCCTGCATTTACGAATACCAATAATTTTATTCGTAAAGATTAATAATGAATGAATGATAATAATTCAGTCTTGAAATTATTTGACGAAGGTAAGAAAATATTATAATAACCTTACGATCAAGATCCGAAAACTAAAAAAATATAAATTTTGGCGCAGAGTAACAAATAACGGATGGAAACGTGTGGAGCCGATAAAGCTTCGACTTAATGTATAAACGCTGCACATACTGAAAGGAAAAAAGTTATATCCATCACGCAGAACCTTAAGTACAATTAGAATGGTGTAAGATCGAGTAAAAAAAGAAAGTTGAAAATATTGAAATTAGAAATTATTGCAATCCAAGAGATATTCCTGCGAAGGAAAAAGTGTTTTTATGAGAAAACAATGTTTAAACAAATTACTAACTTCGTCAAAGTCCTACTTTCTCTCCCATATAACAGTCCCAGGCACGCTATGATAACTGCCTCTAAACACAAAGATGTCGCATTGACGTATCCTTCTGTGCACAAACGCGTCCAAAGCCGGCCTCGTTATTGCTAACACACATGCTGTAACGTAACTGAGTGACGTAAAAAAGTATTTGTTAAAAATAAACTTGCATTCAATTATGCAAATTGAGAAAGGAAGTTCGTCGGGATTTAGAGAAATACACAAAAGATGAATGCGAAATTATTATACTTGGACATTTTAGAGGCGGAGATGGAACAAAAATTGAATGATGCGAATTAAACTCGAAGGGGAGAAAAGTTCTCCTGAGGAGGTTGTGCGGCGGAAGATCCTAGATGGATGGAGATTGTGCTTTTACCTCCGCTCGGACAAGGGGTGGAGGAGGATCGGGAGCAGTCCTCCGACCCCACCCACAAAAACTCTCCTCCACGTCCCCTCTGCCCTCGCCCACTCCGCACCGCAGGCCACCACAGCCGCAGCCAAGAGACGCGTTTCAATTAGTGGGCGAAACTTCGCAACCGCTGGAGAGGGTAGAGAGAGAGAGGAGAGAGAGAGAAAGGGGCGAGAGGCCTCCCGTCCATTTCTTCCAATCTTTAGACAACCCGTTTCTCCATCGTCCTCCAAAAAATCTCCCACTCGTTCAACAACCCTTCATCGCCTCTTCTCCATCCTTAGAATCTTTTCCTCGCTCAAGGATACTTTTCTCCTATTTCTCTTTCCTCGATGGGATTTCCGCCAAGGCCAAAAGACTGGGATGGGAGAATTTCTACAACAGACGCAAGGCTAAAAGAGGAAGGACGTAAAAGGCTAGGGAAGGGCTGATCGTCCCAGATGATGAAGTAACATGTTATAAAAAAGGACAAATACAGAAGAAATTGAGGAGAAAAAACATTCACTTGATATACGACACGGACAAATCGGTGGCAGCTTGAAGCGCCTTCCAATTTACATAAACATCGCATACTTTTATTGTTGGAAAATTATCGACGAAAAAGTGGATTATATTTGTATTAGTATGAGTTGAGAGAAGAGCCCGAGTGATTTTACGTCTCACAAGACAACCTTCTGAACTTCCACAGTCACAGAACCGGGTTACTATTCATCGTTTAAAACTGCTTGTCAAGTATAAGTGCGAGGAATGTGGGTTTCCGTGAGATGAACTAGTTCAGGGGAAAACAGAAAGGCGAATAAATTTTTCCATCATAATTAAAACTTCTTCAATTCCATCTATTTAAGATATTAACCGACGACTATAATTTCTTGACAAAACGCGATATTATGTAATGCACAACATCATTCATTGAGGCGCTATTTTCATTTCTATTTGGGGAAACTGAGAGAAGAAAATTACTGAATATCACGCGATTATCACTTACATGAATAGTAATTATAAGTCAGATATCCCCGTTTATGTGGTACAGCTACGGCTACGCGGGCCCCGATCCAAGAATCGATTATGTCCTTCCCATTTTGGACAATGGATAAGGAATGAACACAAAAAAGACATTCAATTAACATAAAAAATATGCTACTAATAATTATATTGTTATTGTAAAAATTATTTCTTACATTATATTAACAGAAATAGAAATACCTAGATGATTCTAGTTCTTTTTAGTGGTGCCACACCGGGCGTGGGCCCCGACGCTCAGCGAAGGCTACGTAGGCGTAGCTACGCCAATGTCCCATTTACATGTAATTATTTGGCAAAAGAAAAACGTAAGTAGCGGAGACATGATGAACTATCCAAACATCAATAGTACTACCTCGAACAGCATAACATACAAAATAACCTCCCTTCAGTAAAAAAAACGACGAAACAAAAACTTTTACAAGAGAAGATTCTCGGTTAGGAGTCGACTCCTTCCATGTGGACGGCAACAGCAATGAAAAAAAGCTCAAACAGGTGTGGCTAAGAGGAGAAGTGGCTGGAAGGAAGGAACTAGAGGGGGGGGGGGGGGGGGAGGCTAGGAGGAAAAAACGCGAGAAAATAAGAAAAATAAAATGGGTGAGGAGGCCCTTGGGACGTCGCTGAGGGAAAAGTGAAGGAGATGAGGAGAGAGGGAGATACAGATACAGAGAAGGCGAAGGATGAGGAGGGGAGAGGAGGAGGAGGAGACAACGGGAGAGGGAGGGCTTATCTCGCGGTAAAAAAAAAACTATTCACGGCAGATAGTATCTCAAAAGAAATAAGGCCTTTCTCCGTTAAATATTTGTTGACAATCGTGCTCGTAATGTTTTTCTACAACCAATCTATTATTAACACAAAATCATTTTAACGTGAACAGAGGGGTAGTACGTATATGTAATTTTCTTCCAATAATAAGGCTTTGTAAATGATTCCTAGTCTAGGAATTTTTGCATGACACTTTATTGTTTATAACGAGCTAATGATAAAAACCTTAGAAAATGCTGATAATAACAGAAATGGGCTAAGATTTTTTATATACTGGTCTTACCGCCTTTCTCTAAAATATGTACTTAAACACGCCAAAGAAAATCATTGAAAAGGTATCCTTGAACGCCCATGACAGGAATTTTCGATTATTTCCTCCCCCGATAATAACGGATAAAGAAATGCTAGCAACGATCAAATTACCGGCTCTAACATCACCATCATATAAATAAACTGAAATTTATGACGCCATGTAAGATTTCTTCTATGGGTATATAATCGTAATTCCTGTTTGCCAATTGGAGCATATCCTGGGGCTCCAGAGATGTTCGGGTGTTACACGTTGGCCAAGGGAGGGCGGCAATAAGGGGGAGGTGGGGCGGTGGGAAGAAGAGGGTGAGATGAGGGAGAGGGGGAACAAGGGCTTAAGGACTCCTCGGCGGGAGGCGTTAACGGCGCAAGAAAGTGGGCGTGTCCTGTAAACGACCAATAAGGAGGCGGCTTGCTGAGAGACGGATGACCCACGTGGGAGGCTCCACTCGGCTTCTCCACCTCCGCCCGATGCCTCACCTCGAGAACCGCTCACCTCAATTCCCTAAGTTCGATAAGGAAATGACGGTTGCCTGGGAAAAAGCCTCGACACGATTCCACCGCAAATCCACGCTATTTCGATGCTTGTGATACTTAATATAACGCTCGTAACAGCAAAATTATATTATATTTATACTTTATTTTTAAATGTAAAAAATTAATAAAAAATTCCCTTTGAATAGCAAGGAACTTGATTTTTATTCTAAAAATTATTAAAATGTGAGGAGATCAGCTCCAAATGGGAAGACTAATTTTGAAGTTCAGGTTTAATTTGAGGTATTTAGAAATTTACGAGGAGCTACGCAACATTTTGGAGAAGACATGGCGAATAGCATTATTTTTTATCGCCAGACACCGGTTAAATATTTAGAAAGTTAATTTCCCGGTAAAACGATCAATCGAAAAGTACAATTTTATAGAAATATAAAGGAAGTACCGCGCTTGTAGAAATATTCACAAATGCACATGACCCACGTTTCAATAACAATCCAAAAAGTAACTGACACCTACGTTTACTTCGGTATAAATAGAAAACAACGACAAATATAAAAGTAGCATTGGATTAAGTTTAAAAATTCTTTGATCTATATTATTTTAGATTCAGACTACTTATCATAAATTTGAGCGTGAAAACTATGATAGGTTTGCCTCTCTCGAATTCCTGAAGGTTGTCCTAAGGGGCTCCGACAATCGGCAGTTTTAGCAACCCATTTCCCAGAACTTAAATTCCATTCTAGTAAAAATAACTTCCGATAAAAATCTAAAAATGTTCTTCTTTCATGAAGAAACGCGCTTCGTCTAACACGCGAAGGAAGCAATTCAGAATAGACGGTCGAATCATTTGCGGAGAAAAATGGAAAACGGCGAGAAAAAAAGTCTTAACTGCTCTTAAAAAAAGTGTTCTGTCTGGCTTCATTGTTCCTAGCCTGAGGAACGAACGACTCCATCAAAACGCAAGTTTAACTGTTTAAGCGCAAAAAAATCGAACGGACGGAGGTCGGAAAGGAGGAGGGGGCAGGGTGGAGGAGAAGGGGCAGAGGGGGGGGGGGGCGGAGGCGAGGAGGCAGAACAAAGAGGGAGTAGGTTTTAATTATGGGTAGCGGCCAAGGGAGAGAGTTCATCGTATAGGTAAGGGAGGATAAGAGGTGGGAGACGAAAGAGGGAGGAAAGGGGGCGGGGGATGACCCGCAAAAGAGGAAACGTAAATCACATCGGGAGAGTTACTTCCAGAACCAAAGGCACGCTTTGAAAAAAAAACATTAAAATCGGTTTTTCCAGCCCCCCACACCAACCTTTTCTACCGACCTGAAAAAAGGACCAGCTGAAATTGCGAAAAGTGGGTTCCGGCAGAAGAGGGTGAAGGGCGAGGGGTGGGAGAGATCCCTCGGATGAAGAGGCGGGGGGGGAGGGAGAGAGGAGGGCAAGTGGGTCCGCTTCGTTTGGTCGGGAGGAAAGAAGTAAAAGGGGAGGGGGAGATTCGTCAGGAAAATAATTAGAAATATGGCCAGGAATAGTTAAATGGCGTGTGATGGCTTGATTTTCTTTCCCTTCCTTTCTGCCAAGCCCTGCCTCCATCCCTCGACTCGCACCAATCCCATTTCTCCTCGCATCCTGCATCTCTCTCTCTCTCCCTCCTCCCTCTCAGCCCCTAACGTCTCCATCCGCGCGCCCCATAGCAATTCTTTCGCATAGTCCACCTCCAGTAAAAACCCTTAAAAATACCGAACGCCAAGTTGTTCTTCTCGCATCAATGACCCTGGTTCCAATCAAAGTTTTGACCCCTATAAGGCCTTACCCATGGGTTGATGAATTTCATGGCGCGGTGATTAAATGGAGGCATTAACGTACGTCACTCTATAGATCTTTCTAGACGAGATTAACGTTTTCTTCGAAGAGAATGAGGAACTTCTTTGGTTGATTCCGAAGACCTACATTAAGCACTTTTTCGTTTTAAACTGCACTTGAGATGCATTAATTTATACAATGATTTGTTAACATTTTACCGAAGGTCTAACTTATGTCACAGTTATTCAAATACTCAAGTACAAATTAAAGGTAATGCCCAATTTGAATATCTAAGCAAGTCGAGCATATCGAGTTTAATATCGAAGAAACGAGGATAAATTTATTAAATGACAAGAATTTATGTTAGGCTTTAAATTACTGTATGCACGCATGTTGAGAAGCGAATTTGATATACGTATTTAAAGACGGAAGAATAAGTTATATAACACTAGGGGTTTGCGCGCCCAGACGGCGTATGACAGCTCGCTTCGCTCGCCTGTAATTCCCAATATACGTAATTTAAATAAAAGAAAGTAAATATTTGAACATTAAGTTCATTTTTATTAATCAGCGGTATTATAATAGTCTATTAATTTGTATTAAAAGCAATAAATTAACGCTATTAAAATATTGATTACTAATTCCCATTTAAAAGCATTGGAGACTTTGCCAATGTCGTAAATATTTTCTATTGCTAAAAAACGGAAAAATTACTTCTCTTGATTAAAAATGAAATTTTACGCTAATTCAGCACGGATTTGAATTTTATTTAAAAAAAATAAACTCCATTCTTTCATCTATAGAACTGTTCATGCCCCTAGTTTGTATTTCAACTTTAACTAATTTAAAAATGCAATTTTATAAATCCGTGCAATGACTTCCATACGTTTCTTAATGGTGGTAGGAATGGAACAATGGGGTCAGAAAACTTCCATAAAAATGAAATTTTTACTTTCGAAATTTGTCGTTGGTTGTGCCCAATGTACTATCATCATTTGTGATCTGTTGACCTTCTAGAAGTGCCTTACGTTTTATATCCTATATTTTCCTCCTATATACTACATAATGTAAGAATCAGCTATTTATAATTTATATATAACGCAATCCTTTTATTTACTCTTTTTCGTACATAAATATGTACGGTTTATAGCGAATTTCGAGCATAAATTATGATTAAAATTTCGAAGTATATCAATTTGACCTATTAAGGATGATCTACACAAATAAAGTCGAATTTTTGCAAACTTTCGCAAATACGTACACAAAATTCTATTCCAATTACTTATAGCATGATCACTTTATACAGAGTTAAAAGAAAAACAAATTCAGCGAAGACATGATTGAAATTAAGAAGCAGGTACTCTGTCCCTCAAGAACATCATGAGATAACAGAGGAGTAATAACATCAGAAAAACCAAACTCACAGAAATTATTTCGAGATGGAGCACTTTATTCGGGAAGGACAATTTGCTCCTCCAATCTGTTACGAGTTTCTTAAATGGGCCGAGTCCTACAAATTCTGTTTCTAATTAAAAATCCTACTATATACCGTTTTGACGATAAACAAATTTTCGGCTACATTTCCGCTTTCACCGTAATGATTCAGCGTAAAATAACACGGCGAGGAAAGGCAAATCTGGGAAATGAAATGGTTGTTGATTCTTGCCTTCTTGCTCCTTCGGACTGACCACCACCCTTCTAAATCCCTCCTTAATTTCCTCTTCTTCCCCTTCATTCCGTACGCCTTTTTATCAACCTCTGCCCCAACCTGCTAGAGGCCATCTCTTGACCGCAAACGTTGACTGGATGAAGGAGAGTGGTGGTTCCTGGAGCTTCGATGGAGCGGGGGATGGAGAGGAGGATGGGTAGAGTGAGAGGGGGTATAGCAAAAGGGGGTTAGGGGCCGCCTCGGGAGGCTCATAGCGCGTGCCAAGAACGGACAGCCAGAATCGGGAGGATTTACCGGAGGTTTGCACGTCTCTTTTGTTCGTAAGCGGTTCCAAATGAATGAAAAAAGCAACAAATCATCCACGAGTCAAAATAAGAAAAGTCGGAGAAGTGCCCTCACTACGCCCACGCGCGAATGAGTCTCTGAAATATTAGAGCAAAACATGTTGCTCCGAGTATTAACTACTATCACTGCTGATGAGGTCGACAAACGGTTTTTACACACATCGTAATTTTATTACAAAAAATGGGTGAAGCCTATTCACTCGATAATTTTCAGTAACTCATATGCACATAGCTTTAAAAAAGTCCAAAATGGGGAAAAAATTAACTTCAACCTTCTTCACTATTCGATTGTATCTCTCGGTTGAATAATGCAATGGATTTAAGGTTAAATTACACAGAAAATTATAGTATACAATAAACAATATCAACATTAATCAAATACGAAATAACACAACTTAATTTAATTTCCACCGCGTTATAACAAACAGTGGAGATGGTACAAAGTTGTGCCATTTCGTGTTTTAGTCAATGCAATTCCACAAACTTAAACCTTCAGGGAATTTCGTTCACAATATCAAGATGATATAAAATCGTGATGCTATTAACACAATATAGTAACTGAATTATAAAAACAGGTAATATTTTTAAAGGAATATAAAATTAAAATTATATTATTATTGACTTTTAAAATTAACTAATTGAAACGTTCATATAGCGAGTGTAACTCGTAAAGGAAATTATTAGCGACACAAGATATATGCAGACTATGGTCCGCGTGCCACTTAAGGCCCACGAGAGCATTTTATACGGCTGCGATGCCATTATGAAAGCGATTCGCAAAATGTAATACATATAATTTCATAGAAGTTGGTGAATTTTATGCTAAAATATTATTAATTATTGATTTTTCACTAATAGGATCCTTCGCATTCTCTCGAGTAGTTTCCGATATGAATCCCAATGCGGCAAGCGGACGCATTTACCTCTATTAATACGGCTCTCGTAATAACTCGCAAATGGTAATGCCTCTTAAGAAAATTGGCCACCCCTGATATAAGCAGTATAATTAAAAATACATAATATCTCATAATGTTGAAAAAAAAATATACAGAATTATTGAACGAAATTTCACATTCTCGAAATAGGCGAGCAAACTAAAAAAAGTCAAAGAACAATGTAATTATTTTCTTTAATGTCTCAGACGACGTTAAAAAAAACTCGAGTCCATCTTGGCGTGAGGTTCAATTGCAGAGAAGCAAAAAAGTAAAAAAAGGAAATCAGGCTAAGGGATTTACGACGCCCTGAACTTATTCGAGTCGAAATGATGTCGAGAGAGAGAGAGAGAAAAAGAGAGATAATGTAGGTGGGGTGCGATGCGCATTTCCGGTCCTTCTTTCCCAGCCTCCGATTCCGGGGTTTTTTAATGGGAGCGCAACCGAGAGACGAGGGACATCCATTTTTCCTTTTAAAGCTCATCATGAGATTCCGACCGCTCTCCCCTCACTCCCTTTCCCTCCCTCCCCCTTTCCCTCTCCTTTTCTCACAACCCCTTCGTCCCGCGAATTTTACTTCCCCTTTCGTTCCCCACTAATCGCCACGACGCTACCCTTTATTTCTCTTTCATTAATATATATATAATGGATATTATATATTCCTTTTTATTTCACACTCCAAAAGCCATTGCCCCAAACTAGACCATTCTTATTGAATAAATGTTGTGCTGGTATCACTGAACAACACTATCTATTTCATTGTAACGTGTAAAATGGAGCTATTAATATGTGATTTGCTATTAAGTGTGAATAATATTAAGGCTATGAAATTGTCTATCGGTCTTTAATTAATGGTTGTATAGTTCATTTGGTTACATAAAATAATTCGCTTGTTTGTATACATGATAATACGGCTAATGCCCGAAACTCTTCGATCACGGCATTAGCTAGGGTGACCTAAATGAATGGTTCTCAACCTTTCTGGAGCCGCGAACCCCCAACATAAACTTTTCTGGAGCCGCGGACCTCTTACGAATCACAATTTCTGCGGATCCCCTTCCCATTAATCAAAAACGTTGTTTAAATAGGGTAAAAGCTTAAGTTTTTTTACACTGAAATATAAATATAAAAAAGAACCAAAATTTAAATTTTTATTAAAACCTTATATAACTAAGAAGTTGCCATAAGCGAAAACTAGAATATCTAACTTACGGGGGTAATAAATCTTGATATTCCTATATACTCACAGCTAATCTGCTTCCATTCCTTGAACGTGAATAATGCCGTGTTGTTTTTAGCAATAACGAGAACGACAATTGTCTGGGTTGGGGCACAGACCTAATCTGTTCATAAAATATAGTAGTCTTGGCAAATAATATTTCTACAAGAGGGTCACAAATTCAGTTTACAGTAAGTAGTACATACGGTTTCTACTGTTTTAAAAACACACTATCACACTAAAATGACATTGAAGGCTAATGGGATTTTGTGCTTGGATATTTTTCATTCAGCCATCTCGTCCCCGCCCATCTACCTAAAATTTCTAAAATCCGTGAAATAGGGGCCGAGATCTTAGTTAACGTAATAAAGAATGCAATCTATGCTATGAGACCTTTCTTTTAAGACATTTCCGAAAGTTATTCGATCACTCTAAACGGTCAAAATTAATTATAAGGAAAATCGTGCATCGTTTTAATATATAAGGTACCAAAATCAACTCGCAGACCCCATGGAGACAACATACGGACCCTCGGATGAGAACCACTGACCTAAATAATATAAAGTCATTAGCATAACGCCTAATTGAAGGGTAATATCCAAACAGAAGTTACTCACCTAAAATATATATGGTAGTTCTATAATTACAAAAAGTAAAATAATAATTTTTATCGATTAGCAAATAACAGTTAGGCGACGGTATGTAATTATGATTGAATGTATACCGTAGAGCTTAGGAATGGAAAAAGTAAAATTACTATTTCCGAGTTTCTACTATAATTCACACGCCAAAATGCAACCGAAACTCGAGGTGCGTAAGTTTCTTTCATTAATACTTTTAGAAACATATTCGAGGAAAAACATTCGAAAGATATTACTTCAACATCCTTTCTTCTGACGCATTCCGATTTCCGTACCAATAGTACGGTGGGGTCCACCGTTTTATAGCCAATATTTTCCACTCCTCACTACTCCTTGATGATGATACTCTCTCCGAAACCTTAACTGCGCCTGCACCTACAGATACACGAATTAATTAGAATATCTAAGGAAACCCAGTGAGCACTTACCGGAAGGAGAGCCGCTGGGGTGTTGGAGAGACACATTTGTAGAAGTTATTGGAGCTTTCGGGATGATCCCTTCGTCAGCACAAGAGAGACACAACTGTCTCTCTCTTGTGCAGACGAAGGGATCATCCCGAAAGCTCCAATAACTTCTACAAATGTGTCTCTCCAACACCCCAGCGGCTCTCCTTCCGGTAAGTGCTCACTGGGTTTCCTTCAACACCTAGTTGCCCTAAATATCCTTATTTACCTTTCCTCTTCCGTAAGTTTTTAGAATATCTAAGTAAATATATGAATTTATGCTCGTAGTTATATTACGGAACGTTATTTTTATATCGTTTACGCCTATTTGTCAGACATGGCTGGGTAAAAAGAAAACTGTCCATGCATTTTTCGATCATTTGACATAAATATTAGCTCAATTATAAATTCCCTTCTAGGTAACTTCAACAAGTTCTTAAATATCGTTTCCTAGGAATGCAATAAATATTTCAGCGATCGGCAGTAGTTGTAAAACCTACCTCATTCGAGGTGGCCGTGCGCTGGACGCCGCTTTTAAGCACGCGTACATGAGACGCCGTCACCCGTGTTCCTAGACTCTCTCCTCTTCCCCTTTTATTCTTGCACGCTCTCCGCGCACATTCATCAACTTCATCATCATCTACTTCTCCGTCCCTTCCTGTCCCATTTCAACTATTCTCACCTAATCCCCCCTCCCTCTCCCCCTCTCTTCTTTTACCCCCTTCATCACCTACTCCGCTGCCCTCTCCCTTGCTCCTCTCTCCGTCTTACCCCTCGCCTCCGCACCTCCAACCTCCCTTTCCCTCTCTCCCTCCCCCTCCCGAACGCCCGCATCTGACTATTCAAAAGCCACTCATGCAGACTCCCAACGCGTTACTCTCTCTCTCTCCTCCCTACTTCACCTCTTCCCTCCTCTCTTTTCCCCCTTCCTACTCCCGCGACCTTCCTCCTCCGTCACCATCCGCCTCACCTCCCTTCCCCGATCTTCATCATCAACCCCTTCATTTTCAAACCCTCATCCTTCGGCTTCCTCTCTAACTCCCACATCCCCCCCCTCCCCCCTTCCCTCTCCCTGCCCCACCCCGGGGGCGGTGAAGTCTCCATCTCTCTCTTCCCGGCCTCTTCCACTCTCCTCCTCCATTCCAACTTCTTCATAAGACTCGGTCTACCGTGGGAAAAGCGTCACGGGAGATTAAAATTCGCGGGGCGTAATAAGGAACGATCCATAGCATTAATGGATTTATAATCTAATGAATTTTATCCCCCTTGGATTTATGGATACAGGAATTACCTTAATTTTCTGGAGGTAAGCGGACCACCGCCGTCACTTATTTTTCTCCTCCCTTTCCCTGCCCTATCCTTCCTCTCTCCCCCTTCCTCTTTATCCCCTCTATCTCTTTCCCCATTCAACGCCTTCCATCAACCCTTCCTCTCACGAACGTCGCCGTCGACTTGCAGTAAGAAATTAGACAAACGTTTCGACATCTAAGTCGGTAAAAATGTCTTTTTATGGTACAATGAACAAATAAATCCAAATTACTTAATAAACATTTCACTATTTAAAAATATTAGCTATAAATATTAATTTAATGAGGTTAATAAAGCTAATTTGATATTCCTACATGCATAACCCATATTCAACTTTCATCATAATGAACTACCATAAAAAATATAATAATTTTTAATTAATCGAGTATAGACAGTAAATACATACTTATATGAAATAAAACAAACAGCACCAAATTCTCTAGGGAAATTTTAAACTACTAGCACAAACTCCAAATAATATTCGAAAAATGATTTATTTTATAATAAAAATGCAAGGTGAGGTAAAGTCAAATTTATTTCGTTTAAAGAGTTTTTGTTTGAAATTTTTACAACTTCACTGTTCACACTTGCGCTCCCTTACCATAGGTGAGATAAATTTTTGTTCCGAGGTCCGAAAATATATTGTTAAGTTTGGGAAGTAAACAGAATAGACTTTATTGGTTAGTCTCACAGACGCAGCGGTAAAATTCCCAGTCCTAGAAAGTCTAGACGAATACTAATGGCCATTAAAAAACGAGACGTTTGAGAAAGCAATCGGGCAGAGGTATAACCCCCACGCGGAAGAAATCGTACCAGCGAAAATTTTTCTTTCCGAAGAGAGGAAGATAGAGAGAGAGAGCTTAGGGGAGACGTGTGGGGAGGGGGCGGCCCCACTCTTCCTCGGAGGCGGGTCCTGGGGCGGACGCCGAGGAAAGAAAGGCAATAAACGTCGCTAGGACTCGCGAGTAAATTTTAAGTGGAAAAAGTTGGCACGGTTCGAATTTCTAATCTCAAAGGACATTACTTTTGAGGATCTTTATCCTCCGTTTAAATCGGCTGACGGAACGATCCGAGCACCTCGAGAAGAGAGCGATTAAATCTGATACAGGAGTAGTGTTTCACAGGATGCAACGCAAGGGCTTGCAATCGGGAGTAACGCGCTTCGCCTACCAAGTGTCTCCGATTGACGGATTTGAAAGCAGAACGCGAAACAAAAGATGTATCAACGTAAAAGCGCTACGTAAAAATGTAGAAGAATGACAGGTATGACGAATCTGCCAAAGAAATTATTTATTTTCGTTTTATCAAAACTTCAGAATTTTTAAATGCAACTCAATTTATTCGTAGGTAAATTTTGATAAAATAAGACCACGAGATTCGTTAATTTATTATTTAAGTTTCATGAATTTTAGCCTTACAGAATGAAAGAGAGAGAGAGATAAACAAGTTAGGAAAGTGTACAACGTATCACAAATGGGCGCGTTTCGTGAAATGGAGTATTAGAAAGAAATTATACACCTGTACGTAAGGGAAATTGCGTTTTAAAGTTCCTTTCTTCATCATAAATAATGCATTTTCTTTCTATTTAATAATATTGCATGCACATGTAAGGAAATTAAACGTTTGTTTGTGAGATCGTTTATGTGAAGAAGTAACCATGCAAGAAATTTTCTAAGTTCAACTCGATTTAAGACTTTCTTGTTTCATTTTATCGATAACGGCTACTCCTACGATAAAAATGAATAGGAAAGGAAATACTCTACTTTACCAGTACTACAACTTTTATTTCAAAAATATTTTGATATGAGCAATACTTTACGAGATATGACGATAATTTAATTTTTTGTCCCCAGTAAAGTGGTACCCCTGATTGGCGTACGTGATTCATACCTTAAAAAATGAACATGTATTGTTATGATTGTTTGAGAGGATATAACATTGAAAGGATATATTGACGTATTGTTGGATTTACGATATTTTATTTTTAAAACGACATTAATAGAAACTGATTGGCCGGTCTCGACATTTACAAACCCAATCTCCGGACAACGTGGAGGGTTTCTTTGGTTCCGAGCGAGGCGAAGAACGCGGTAGCGCCCGGAGGCGACTACCCATTACAACAAAGCGAGCCGAAGTCTCGTCGATATATCCTCTCAATTTGCGGCACAACAGTCAACATTGAAAGGATATATTGACGAGCCTTCGGCTCGCTTTGTTTTAATGGGTAGTCGTCTCCGGGCGCTACCGCACCCTTCGCCTCGTCCGGAACCAAAGAAACCCTCCACGTTGTCCAGAGATTGGGTTTGTAAATGTCGAGACAGGCCAATCAGTTTCTTGTCCGGTGACTGGGTTTGTAAATGTCGAGAAAGGCAAGTAAGTAAATTAAACGTTTGTTTGTGAGGTTGTTTATGTTAGCAACAATGAAGAAGTAACCATGCAAAAACTTTCTTGTTCGATTTTATGTATAACGGCTACTCCTACGATAAAAATGTATAGAAAAAGAAATACTCTAATTTATTAGTTCTACAAGTTTTATTTGAAAAATATTTTGATATGAGCAATACTTTACGAGATTGACGGAAAGGTGATTTTTTTATCACCAGTAAAGTGGTATCCCTGATTGACTTACGTGATTCATTTATGCGATTTTCTTATTATATTTTATTGTAAGTCCTTAATATCAAATTTCATGAAAATCCGTTCGGTAGAAGCCGAGAACGAACATGCGGACGGACGGACGGACAGACCGACGATAATAGGCGCTCACGCTGGAAGCGAAACGCGCCTAAAAAGACAGGAAGGAATATAAGGAACTAATTGTACGTTAAGTAGACGCGAACGAGAAAGAAATTGGCAAAAAATGCTTTCAGTTAGGTAATATGGGTTGCACTGTTACTTCAGTAACATTTCCAACTTACGGTTATTTCCCGATGAAATACCTTCAGTAATACCTTACCATAGGGAATACATTTGAAAGGGATCGCAAAAATAAAAACGTACTTAACGATCGTGCAGCTCTCAGTTCTTCTAAATGACGGAGTAGGACGTGGGACGCGAGAAATGATCTCAAGAGGGAGGCAAAGAGCGAGATGCGTTGGAGAGAGACAAAGGGAAGAGGCGACAAGGAATAAAAGGAGAGCCTCTCGCCCCTCCAGCGTCCTCCCCCACCCCATCACCAAACCACCCCCTACTCTACACAGCTCAGACAAGCATCACGGCTACTCGCCACCATCCCACCACCCCCACTAGCCATCCTCACCAGATCGGACGACGTGCAACCCAACCCCAATCCCTCTTCACCATCCCAGCGTGACAAACAAAACGTCGAACCAGCATCTCCGCAAGCCATCCCAAGTTATTACCTATATGCACATGCATCCCTCGCATAGCGACGCTTCGCTTAAAGACGTTTCGCGACACAGCGACCCTTTATCGCTTAAAGAGGTGCGCAATTCGTGGATACGACGCTGGCGTTAGCCTTCCCGTATATCCCTCTAGGTATTTTGAATGATTTTCGCATAACGACGCTTTTTCGGTGGAACGTTTCAACGTCGTCATGAGAGGGATGCCTGTAACTCCACTTTCCCTCCATACCGAGCACCCACTAGTAACTTTTATCTCGGCACCACCCATCTTTTTTTCATTTCCTTCACAATTATTCCCACCCCATTCAACTAGCATAGGCTCGCAAATACCCCTCTTACGACCACCCTACTCGCCATACTAGTATATACTCTCCTCTACGACCTTTCGTCTATACGCCGAATTGTCTCTTCTCCTTCCCCTCTACAATTACCCTCCCCCTCACCTCTCTCCCTATTTTCTCCACACGCCCACTCTCCCTCCACGGCCCGTCGGACACCGTTCTCCCGTCCCAAGGCAACCAACCAGCCCGTTCCCAATACAGAGGCTTTCTTCCTAATTAAAACGGGGCGGATTTTCTCGGTTCTTGCGCGTGGCGGTGGGGGGAAAGGGGAGTGGGCAGGAAGGAAGGGGGTCGGAGGAGAGGTGCCGGGGGAAGGGGGAGGGGGGGGCGTTTAACCGAGCAAGCGATAGAGAGTGAGTGGGGGTGGATGAGACAATGAGGTAGCATGTGATAGGAATAGAGAATTATGGAGAGAGAAAATGGGAGGAGGAAAGATGAGAGAGGGACCCCTTTTTATTTCTCTGCGAAACTGAGGAAAATAAAAGGACGAAGAGCGAAACGAAGAATGGAGAAAGAGAAGAGGAAGGGGGTGGAAAGGGAAGTGGGAGAGCGCTATGGAGATTACGTCAATGAACTGTCCTGCGAGGCGCCCGAGTTGAGAGGCGAAAGGGGATCAGAGCGAGTGTAATTAGAGCCGCATACTTCTTCGCAGAATTTGCAGATCAAAAGACCAATCATAATACCTCCGGCGAGAGATCTGCGATACGCGACGTGCCATAATTACGACGACGCAATTAAATTTTCAAAGATGATGAGGTAGGAGAGAGCGTGGGAAAACGCGCATGCAGTGCAATTCACACGAGGAAAAAGAGTATCAAAATGAAGGGATCGCTTAAAAAAAAACGACCCCCTCAAATATTACCAAAAGAGGGCAGGAAAAGAAATACTGATGGAAAATGGCCCAGGCTAACTATTAAACTCGCCTTGTTAGGTCTGATTAATACCGAGACTAGAAATATAAATCAAAACAGGAAGAACACTTTATGCATTTATAATTTTTTCGTTTGATATTGGTAAGTAAAAAAATTCGTTATTAGTAATGTTTTGATATGCTTAAAGCGTTCATTTGTTATTTACCATTCATCTCAAAGGAAGGATTTTCGAAGACAAGGATCCCAAATAATACATTGAAAAATATAATCGAACATCGACAACTTGAATCTCAAGGAGGCAGAAAAAGTTCCACTTCGAGATATAGAACTTCATTTTAACGAATATAGGTGCGAAAGAGAAAAAAATGTTCATTTCGAATAATCAAAATCTCGATTCATAGATGTTCGAGCTATAGAGGTTCGACTGTACTTATGATAAACAAGCAGAAACACCCGGCCTTGCCCGGGGAAATTTGGTTCAAATCCAATCGGAATTCTAGATGATACATGGTATTTAAGAATTCACTCGGCCACCGTTTTGAATAAAACGGGCAGAGAGAAACAAAAACTACGTATGAATTATTTCTGGGAGCCCTCCACAATCGTACCAAATTTTATTCAAATCAATAGTAGGACTTGGAAAAATACGCGTAGTTTAATCAGTCCCCGCCGTCCAATTACGGATAAGGAAGTAGTCGTTTCCCACCTTTCCCACTGTGTATAAGATGTAGAGTTACCTGTTCTTTGAGAAGAGGAAGTTTATGAGAACAGTTATTTTATTGAACAGTTTAGGCATCAGAACAGTTCGAAAAGAACTGTCCTGTTCTTTCTGACTCATCTCTAGATGGCAATGCATTAGCATACAAAGTTATTTTGCTTTTTGTACAATTAATATAAACATTTGGGACTAAAAAGAAGCCTACGACCTTCCTATTTGTGAAGAAAGTATTTGTTGAAATTTTGATTATTCTAGCTTTAACGGTGTGGAAATGTATAGATGCACAATCAGACAAACTTTCATCAATATATAGGAGATTGATCTTATACTTGTATTGCAAGTGACAAATATCAAATTTGAACTTCCTAAGTTAATTTACTCGAGAGTTATCGTCGAAAAAACAAATCGATACCCCCCAAACCCCCACTTAAAATTTTTTTTGAGATACACCACATAGCCTATATTTTAAGCTGGACCAGTCTAAAGATACGCTGCTTTTCATAAAAATTTTACCAGCCGTTTTTTGGGTGATGCGGTAACAAACAAACAGAAACAGACAGACAACAATTCCGCAAACCGGTTCAAACGTTTTCTTGTGATGCAAAAAAAGTAAAACCCCGACAAAAAAACAAATGTACAGAGAGAGGTTACAATTTTATTTATACAGATTTCGAAATTGCCCAAAAAGAGAAAAAACAGGTAATATCCCATTAAGCTACCGACATCGCTTTTGCTAAACTTATTAGAGACATAAAACGATCTACGTCTCTCCACGGTGTTTAAGGTATGGCAAAAATCCCCAAAAGTAGGTTTCCACGAGGGTCAAGGTAAAAAAATCGAAATCCCTTCTCACTTTTTATCGATACAAGAACGCCTACCGCTAAGAATCAACGGGAGACGGTGGGAGGAGGACCTTAAAGGAGGAACGGATGAGACAGGACTATTAATTTCCGAGGGCGCCACCCTTCTCCCCTTCTCACTCTGTCATCGTTCATGCTAGGCTTCGGTTCCCATTGGGATAGCGGGATATAACTTCTTCTCTTCTCTCCTCCCTCGGAAAACGGTGTCATTATCGTCATTATAATTGTCGCCGCCAGCAGAAAGGCCCTATATCAGCACCTCCGACCTCTCGAGGACGCCCTCCCCCGACCAACTCACCGCGACGGCCAAATTCGGGCGCCCACCTCGCGCCCGCCAGATTTACGGCGCAGATATCCCGCATTAAGGGCGAAGGAATGAGCGCGGGGAAGAGAGATGGAGAGGGAGAAGTAGTAAGAGAGGGGAAAACGCCTCCCGAAATCATTGAAAAATGGCTTCGAGAGCCACGGACTGGAAAGACATTTCCTTGTCTGGTAAGAAGAACGTTCTCGTTTTCCGGTCGAACGATTTTAAGGACGAATTTTCGAAGAGGGAAGGAAGAAAAATTTTGAAAAATCTAGGATTAAAAGTACAGATAAAAATCTGGCCGGGCGAAGGATTGGTGCAAAATTAATTAACGTGCTTGATTAATTGTAACATTTACATATAATAGTTTGTTAAAATTTTAGGCGAATAGGCAACAGCCGATCGTAAGCACCACCAGATATTAAAAGAGTTCACTTCTTTTGATTTACTGCAAATTTCGCCAAATCTTAACCTTTATCTGAGATAGACGAAAATATAACCTAAAATCGAAATTATATGCAATACTAAAGATTACAAATTAAGAAAGTAATTGTTTAGGTGCAATAAATTGGTGCTTTTAGAAATAAATTATCTTTGTCGTCCAAAATAATGAATTATTTTCATTATAAAAACATTTTTTGACTATACCGGACATTTTTCATATTAATCAGCGACTGATTAATATTATAAAAAGTAAATTAATGCGGCAAATGGAACTTTGTTGTCACGAGGACCACTAATACCCAAAATCTAACATCGAAAGAGTACATTTATTAAGGAATCCTAGAATATCGTTAGTTTTTGGAAGGCCTTGCAATTTTTATTGAATGCAATATACGAGTACGTTGGAAAATAATCGACATGTCCCAATCCCATAAAAACGTACAATTTATTTGGAGAGATCAATCATAAGTGACACTACACGGAGAAAATTCAATCGCAGATAATATACCGACGAATATTAATTCCAAAAATACACCTCAAACATCACTGACAAGGAATAATTTCTTAAAAGTTTTAAATACAGGTTTTCATAATTGTAAACAAAAAAGACCCACGTAAACGCAAATTTTGGAAAAATAAACCTAAGAGCGTCGATATTTTATTGATGTCATTTTCAAAGTAATTTAAATATCTTACCATATTATGGGATAAATACGGGATAAAGTATTAGTAGCGAATACGTTATTTATAAATAATTTTACGATAAAAATTGGGCATTTGTCATTGTTACAGGATTTATAGACTCAAACATTTACCCATATCATGAAGCGTCATTTATTGACCGCTTATCTCTGAAGAGGCTTAATAGGCATCGCCGAGACTACCAATAACGCGTTATTCCTTCTTGATACGTGGAATCGTGGGAGGGGCTTAATAGCCACAAAGTAATGGAGGTGGGTGAGGATTTCCCAGAGCATACACGTGTACTTATATTATAAATACATGGAAACACCAGAAAGGATGACAGCAAGCGGGCGGAGGAGGAAGGAGAGATGGGCTACGGAAGAGAGGAGCTCGAGGGGTTTTTGCAAGACAGTGGACCGGGCGCGCCCACCTCCCCGGAACCATCTCGGAGCAAAGCAGGGAAGAGAGAGAGAGAGAAGTGGGCAGATATATTAATGCGAGAAGCATAAACAAGTCGTGGGGAAGAGAGAGAGAGAGAGAGGAGGGGGGGGGGGAAGGCATTGCTATACGCGACGAGTCTGTGTACGAGAAAATTGGGCTTCCTGCCTCTTCGAGAGTTGCAGAGAATGGAGGGAGAGGAGAGAGAGAGAAGGAAAAAGAGAGAGAGAGAGAGAGAGAGAAGGGGGTGCGGAAGAACGGAACTGCCAAGTTTATGCGTCCGAGAAGAAGAGAGAGAGGTATACCGCTGGAGTTGATGGTAGGGAGTAGAGGACGTATGAGAATTACAATAATAACACAATACGGGGACCGGAGTAGTTTGGGTGGGCGAGGAGAAGGGGGGAGAGACGGGAAAGGGTACTGAAGATAAGGAAGGCGTCTTTGCGGAAAGAGTAGGTGGGTGGAGGAATAGAAGTTGGGAAGGAGGCGAGGTGGAAGAAGCAAACGGGCGCGGTTTAGGTTGGGGGCGGACACAAAGGGGATGAGATGCGACACTCGTCTTTGAGGATAAAATTGGAGGATGGGATTGGGAGGGAGGCAAAGCTCTCCACCCGAGTTCTCGTAGGATAAGGGGTTGCTGCTGGAAATAGGAGTTCCGTAGGTACGCGCTCAACTTTTTTTTTGAAAATAAATCAGCGATTCCACCGTAAATTTATGTTCATTAGAATAAAATCGATGGTACTTTTAAGGAGACTCGGAAGTTTCGCATTCTTTCATCGTTTGTAAATAATGAAGTGGTAGGGCATTAGTTTTTTGCAAGAATGCACACTATTAAGCAGGTAGGATAATTTATTTTTTACAATCCCGGTCCTTAAGAGAAAGTTAAAAGACATTTACTTCCAGATAAGAAGAAATCCAGTAAAAAGGAAACGTTTTCAATTTTGGATTTAAAGAATACACAATTTATTGGAAATGTAAATAGGTATTATTTTAACCGAAAACCAAACCATAGGACGACGAAACTAAATGTATACATCTTTTAAAGGAAAAAATGATGCCACTTTCTGGGTGTATCTAAAAAGCGGTTTACTGAAGCTTTTAGGAATTTGAGTATAACAAACAAGTTAGGAAAAAGTACAACGTTTCACATATGGGCGCGTTTCGTGCAGTGGAATATTAGAAAGAAATTATATACTACCTGAACGTAAGGGAAATATCGTTTTAAAGTTCTTTTCTTCATCATAAATAATCCATTTTCTTCCTATTTAATAATATTGCATGCACACGTACGGAAATTAAACGTTTGTTTGTGAGATCGTTTATGTGAAGAAGTAACCATGCAAGAAATTTTCTAAGTTCAACTCGATTTAAGACTTTCTTGTTTCATTTTATCGATAACGGCTACTCCTACGATAAAAATGAATAGGAAAGGAAATACTCTACTTTACCAGTACTACAACTTTTATTTCAAAAATATTTTGATATGAGCAATACTTTACGAGATATGACGATAATTTAATTTTTTGTCCCCAGTAAAGTGGTACCCCTGATTGGCGTACGTGATTCATACCTTAAAAAATGAACATGTATTGTTATGATTGTTTGAGAGGATATAACATTGAAAGGATATATTGACGTATTGTTGGATTTACGATATTTTATTTTAAAAACGACATTAGCAGAAACTGATTGGCCGGTCTCGACATTTACAAACCCAATCTCCGGACAACGTGGAGGGTTTCTTTGGTTCCGAGCGAGGCGAAGAACGCGGTAGCGCCCGGAGGCGACTACCCATTACAACAAAGCGAGCCGAAGGCTCGTCGATATATCCTCTCAATTTGCGGCACAACAGTCGACATTGAAAGGATATACTGACGAGCCTTCGGCTCGCTTTGTTTTAATGGGTAGTCGTCTCCGGGCGCTACCGCGCCCTTCGTCTCGCCCGGAACCAAAGAAACCCTCCACGTTGTCCAGAGATTGGGTTTGTAAATGTCGAGACCGGCCAATCAGTTTCTTGTCCGGTGTTTGGGTTTGTAAATGTCGAGACAGGCCAGTCAGTTTCTGTTAATGTTGTACGTAAGTATGGCATGGGGATAATACGTAAGTACTAGGTCCTGCGAAGGGTCCTGGAGGTATTCCCGTTAACAGGAAAGTACAGTCCTTAACATCAAATTTCATGAAAATCCGTTCGGTAGAAGCCGAGAACGAACATGCGAAACGCGCTTAAAAAACGAGAGAAAAAAACCAAGTTCGGTAGATCAATAAGAAAAATTAAAGTGATGCTGGAATATTTGTTCACCTAAATTTATCTCTAGAACAGTGGTTCTCAACCGATGTATAATAAAATTATACAATTATTGCCTTACCAATGTTAACAATCTAATATAATTGTGACTTTTACTTGTTACGCTAGTTTTTATCTTTAAAAATGTGTATTTACGCAGTGAAATTAATTAGGGGTGGTTTGGTGTGCCGTGATGTTCTTAAGCATGCATGAAGCTGTGCCGTGGAGCAAAAAAGGTTGAGAAGCACTGCTCTAGAAGTTATTAAATGTTCTTCTGATAATGACTTCCACTCTAAATATCATTATTGCTATCGATAGGACAAGAGCAAATGGTATTTGTATTATATATACAATTGCGTAAGCATCAGTGGAGCGGGAATAATTGAATAATCGAAATGAACATTCTTCTTACGTATGGTTCAAGCACTGACAAATGCATTATTATCGTGTCTTTAGAAAGGCACCCGTCACCTGAAGATAGTAAGGGCGAAGTTCTCCACTATTTCCACCTACGCCTTCCTCCCATCACTCCTTCACTCCCTCTGTAATCTCTCGCCATTCATTCCGCTACATCCCAAATCCTAAGCATTACTGCACTGGAGATAACCGGCGATTAAAAATTTTTTGAATCTAATCGCGGGACAACTCCAACAACGATGCAAATTCAAACTTTAATGAGGCCGGTTGTCACAAACACAGGTACCATCATAACAACAAAGCAGAGCGACGTTACGTACATGCCACATCTCATTCAATTCTGCCAGCTTACCACACGTGTTACTGCTTTCTAAAAATACGATTGTAAAACAAAAGAATTTCTTAATTGCCTCATTCTCTTGCCGATCACACACGCGAATGCATGAAAATGCGACACAAATAACAATACATACATGGACGGCAGGAAAAGGTAAGACCATTCGCCGTTGTTTCAGGCAGAGACAGATCATCCACGGCAGAGTATAACCGCTCCGTCTTCAGAAAGGGAAATAAGTGAAGAAAAGGAGAATAGGGATGGGAAAGGAAGAGAGGTAGAAAAGGGGACGGGAGGAGGAAAGAGGGGAGAGTGGATGAATTCGCGCATTGCCATCACACTTTCATGGGAGACGGCGAAGTTTGTCCAAAGGGTCCTTAATTCAGCTTCTTGTGGCTCTCCCTTGTCGCCTAATGTATGACGCCTCCTGCGTGCGAGCCATAAACTTGAAGGAATACCAAGAACCAAAGGAATCAGGAATGAGAGAAGACCGACTCGAAATCCCATCAAATTGCGACTCCAAATTAATTCTCGAGGAGAGAATACATATATGCGAGGATCATCGTTAAAAGACTTTTCTTTTAAATGCGGATTCTTCAATTCACGAAGCAGTAAATAATTATCACCAAAAGAATTAAGACGTATTTCTGCATCTTTTTTAGATTTATTCGCTTCGTCTACTCCTTACGATTAGTAGGAGTCAGCTATAAGAAACATAATGGCACGCAGTTTTACATACTTAGACCAAACATATTAATATTAAAGCGAACATATTGAGGAAAATTTTAAAATTTATTTATTAAAATAATCATCCCCAAGTTGCTTGAAATAATTAACAACTAATTTTGATTGAAATAGGTTTTATCAGAGCAAGCTTTGCGCATTTACAATTGTAAAATTGCAAAATGATAATAAAGTTACCTAAGCTTCTTAAAATAAATCTAGTCACCATCGATCTGTATATATAGGGCTCTATATTTAGGAAACTGACGTATCGAACATAGATGAAGGAACTATTAAAAAATTCCAAATTCGCTCCAAATACTCCTCCATTTATTTTACAACAAGCGTTTTCGCAAACTTTTGGCTTTCGATAACGTCGACAGCAAAAACCCGGCGATTCAAATCGCTCGCCCGAAACGCATCGCTCCGTTTACCCATCGCAACGCTTTTTCTTCGCTAAATCCCTTTTGTGGCGCAGATGGAATCGGGAACCTTTGGAGAATGATTAACGCTGAATACCGAGACAAGGAGCGCGACTCTGTTATGGCGTTATTTACCTTATGATGCGATAAGTGCAGCGCAGCGGAGAGAGAGAGAGGCGGGAGTGGTCCCACAGGATGTCGCGAGGGGGCGTAGAGAGAGGGAAAGAGCCTGGACTGCGGGGCAGAAGGAAGGAAAGGGAGAGGGGGTGGGGGTGGGTAGAGGGCAGGGCGGAATCGAGGGACGGGATGGAGGGGGGAGAATGGAGTCGGCAAAAGGAGTAAAGGATGCTGCAGGCATGTTTACGGGCGATACAAGGAGGGAACTCCACAATTCCCGACACGGGGATAAGAACGAGGGAGTTCAAAGTGCCAAGGCAAGGGAGGAGGGGTACTATGAGGAAAAGGTTTTACAGGAAAGGGCGTGTTTTGCGGGAGGAAGGAAGGAAGGAAAGGGGTTATGGAGATTGAAACAAAGGGAGAGAAAGGGAAAATGGGATATCAAAAACGATGGCGGCCCGCATGCAGAGCCTTGGGAGATGGAGGAGAGAGAGAGAGAGAGCCAGACGGAGAAAGGTTAGATATATATATATAATGTATGAAAATGCGTATTTATTTCAGTATGTATTTATAAATGGATTTATGTATGTATATGTAAATGTGTGTACATCAAAAGTACTGAGCGTCTCTTACTCGTATGATCGATAACTCAGAAAAGGTTTTTGATACGATTGCATTACTATTGGTGCATTAGAGATTAGGCGTTGTAGGCGCGTTAAATATGCTCGCAATTTTAAGAAGTGGAATGAGAAAAGGAGTTGGTCAAATGATTCGCAGTAAATATAAAGAGCGACACATAGATAAGACGAATATAAATAAGTCAAATGCAACTTGCCATCTAAAAATAATGTTAACCATTGCTATTGATCTAATACATATAATTAGGGAAAGCGAGTAAAGATATAAAATCAGTCATTAAAATCGAATCTATAATTCGCTACGGGTACTACTTATGACGGTCTGCACAAGTCCCTATAATATGCTTGTAGATATTGCTTACTTGCGAGCTCCCCTAAAGAAAGATCCTCCTTGAAGATGGCATTGGAGAATAAACAGAAAAATAGCTAAGATAAGATCCAGTCGAGGTGTTGATTGACAGAGTCATAATTTATAAAAATTTTAGATCGATTAAAGTAATACTCCGGAAGCACTAAACAGCTCTTACTACGCCGGGAATAACTAACAAACAGGAATAACATGAGAAATGTGCATCGATAATAGAAAATATCGAACTGCTACAATATTTGCACCAAGAATAGCAAATAAAGGGATTCATTAATCATTAGACATGAGGAAATTTATCTAGTTTCCGAAAACAAAAATAGCCTATCACAATGCGGCTGAAAATATTAACGAATGAGAATTTGCAGAGAAGCAGCCCCTCGATATCCATTCGTATTAATACCGAAGATAAACAAAACAAAAAACATCAATAAATCAATGGAATCCGAGATATAGAATCGCAAATAGAGAGATTTTTAAAAGAGAGAACCAAAAAAATAACAACTGCGGCATCGCTAAAAATGAGCACGCCATAAAACAACGAATCGCGACGAGCGGAATCGCCGAAGCAATGATTAGTATTTTGCAACGAGTTCGCGAGGATGGATGGAGAGGCGGTTGAAGGGAGGGGGAAGGGGGAGGATAAATTACACAGGGATTAAACTCCACTAAAAAAAGTGAAACCGTTCCTTCATTAACTGCCACGGCGAGAGAGTTACAGCGATGGGATCTTGAAGCTCAACCCGAATATGAGTCTTAAGAAGTCACGGGAAGCATGCGGGGAGGAAGTGTGGGGGGGGAGGGGGAGGAAAGGAGAGAAGGGTGGCAGTCAAGTGTCAGCAATTAACTGAGACAGGAATTAGAAACGGAAGAGCTGCAAGAGAGAGAAAGGGGGGGGGAGAATGGGAGAGAAATACGAAGGCAACTGAGAGGGAGAGGAGAGGGGGAGGAAGAAAAGGAGAATTTGGGCGTTTCTCATCAAGAACGACAGGAGGGAATGATGAACACTTGACGGATAAACGTCGAACCGGGGATGCGACGAAAGGGAGGAGGAAGAAAAGGGCGAAAGAGGGATAGGAAGCGCCTTAAAACGATGTAAAACAGCCTGGAGAACACGATGCAGTCTTTGCTTTCATCTTTCATTCCTCCCACAGGAGATCAGATGGGAGGGAGGAGGTTAAAGGAGCCGGGTCGGCGGTTGTCGCTTTCTCTGAAGAAGAAAGGGAGGGGCGGGGTGGAGAGGCAGTGCGAGAAAGGAGGTTTGGATTGGATCGGGTGAGGGGAGTGGGGTGGGAGAGACAAGGGGAAGATGGGGAGCGAGGGAGGAAAAGGCACCTTCGCTCACTTGGCATGAAGAGGGTGTACGGTGCGAGGCGGGTGCGGCACTTATTAAGCTGGCGCCGGATACGTGATAGACGGGAGTGGGGAAATTGGGGCGGGGTGCGATGAAAGGATGAGGCGAAGGGTGAGTGGGAGATTGGAGAGGAGGATCGGAGAAGAGAAGGGAGGGACCGGAGGAGGAGGTTTTGACGAGGGACATGACTGTAATCGCGGAATTTGAGGGAGAGGGATAATTAGCATGTGGAGGAATGCGTAGAAGGAGGGGAGGGGGATTAAAAGGGGGGAGGCGAGAGAAGGAAAAGAGGAAAGAGCAGGGATTGGGGGGGAAGGAGTGTGATGTATCATGAAAGAAGCAAAATGTACTTAATTCACGCGAGAATGAGAAGACGGATGATGGGCAAGTACATAAAGCATTCAAAGAACTGACTTCCTCTCTCTCTCTCTGTTTCGCGAGGAATAGGAAAAGTTGAGGGGAAACTTCAACTGATGTTCTTAACATGGAGGACGGGTATGGTTTCATTTCGTCAAGAGAATTAAGTACGGTGCATTCATTATGTCTGCAGAGAGCATTGGGTAATTATAATCATTTTCAGGATGAATACTAAAAAGATGCATTTCTCCCTCTAAGAAAAGGAGTTTGGGAAGAAAATGTCACTCTCATTTTAACGGTTTTTGAAGCAATTTGGAAAAAGCGATGATATGTGAGCAAGTAATATTTTGACACAAAAATTATTTTTGTTCAATGCTCCAAGCGTCAAATTAGATCCAAAAATAAAAGGAAATTTATGAACTAGAGTAATATTTCTAAAAATAAAACTGCAGATTGTTTACTCTCCCGTATCTGATACATTTCACCTTCTAATAATTAATACATAATATTTTTGTAATTAAAAGACTTGACGGCTAACTGTCGAACGAAATTGAAGAAATATGGGCAATAATTGTTACTCTGATCGTCTTTATGGGGTCCTTTGATGAATTAAATTTAAGCGCCTGCACGAAGACTATCCAGTAATTATTATAATTTTTATAATTTCAAACTATAGGGTACACGAGCCAATTGGCAAATATATATTCAAAATTACATAACATACAACATATAATAAAATTAAACAGCATTCTCGCATAATAAAAAAACTATTCGACACAAGATTTCACGGGTTACCATTTAACATGAAACTTTAGAGGCACAATCATATCTGCATACTTGATATATTTCTTGGAGTTTCAAATGACATGCGTGACCTAACGATAACATTTTAGAATCACACTACGGCCAGATTTCCCTAAAAGGTTCAGAAACCAGCAAGCATGCGTGCGTGAGTAGGAAAGGTTTTAAGAGGAGTAATTTCCGAGCTAGAAAAATTATCGGACGAAAACAATCAAGAAGATAAAGGGAAAGGAGTGAGAAGGAAGTTAGGACGAAGGGGTGCGAAGAGGAGTAGGAAGAGAGGAAGGCTGAGATGCACTCGCAGGAGATGGAATAAACAAAAACGAAGTCGATTTTTCCCTCGCCGACGTGGGAAGAATGGTAGGAGGGCATCGCTACTTTGGTTGAGGAGGGTTAAGGGTGAAGGGTGAAGGGAAGGGTTATTCTTTTTTTTAAGCAAGGAAAGAGGGATAGGATGGAGGGAGTGTGTGGAGAGAGGCAGCGGAGGGAGGGACGAGCGCGGAGTAAGGTGGTGAGGGGAGCAAGGAGGCTCTCAATAGCGGAAGCACAAGGGACTCACTTCAGGAGACAATGACGCGGAATAAAAAACGAAGGAGGACAAAACAAAATACGAGAGACAAACAAAAGCGATCCTCCGCAACACTTTCCGTATTTTCGGTTTTCTCTCGTGCCAGAGACGACGATATCGCCTCCAACGTAATGCCGCCTCCGTGCCCCTTGACGACGGGAAACACGCTCGATCTAACATTTAAGCACGCCTCGGCAGACGCGTAAGGGGTTCGAATTTGAGATGCGTCGCATTATGAAAGGCTCTCGAGTGCGTGTGCGTGCGTGCTCGAGGAAGATGAATTCCGTGCTCCGAAGGAATACGCATCTTTGTAGGAATCGACTGTTTTATACTGAACGTTTCCATGATAAAAAAGAAAAACAAACATTCTTTATTCGAGGAAAATAATTGCTGATCTGATTTGTATGATCCGTTATAAAAACCTTTGCTCTTCAGTTTATTCAAGCAAAGCTAGCTTATGGGTGGTTACTGAAAAACATTCAGCCAATATCATGCACTAGGGGTCAAATTCGGGCCATATGATGTATAAAATTTGGACGACAAAATAAAATTGTTTTATTTGAATTAAATATCAGATGCCAAAGATATTTTATTTGGATAAGAATGAACAACTTATGCTAATTATTCCTTTAAATCTAGAATCTCGCGCGGTTTAAGGCGCACGAGAATAATGAGAGACATCGAACTTTTTTATTCACGAGTTGCGTTATCGACGAACCAACATTAAAAACTTCCGTCCGTTTCCTAGAACTTAACACACTGCCGAATTTTGCTCGCGAATACTATAGTTTAATTTAGCTTTATTATCGATTAAAATCCCAATGTTATCATGAAAAAAACAGCGGGTCGAAAGAGGGGAGGTAATATTGGAAGAGGTGGAGAGAAAGAGAGAGAGACATTTCCTTCGACGCGGTCCCCAAACTCCCACCTCCGCACACCTTCGGCCTCACTCCAAACTCCCTCTCAAGAGAGGATCTTTGTTTGACGAACAATTCACGATGTCCTGTAACATCATCGCCACTTGTAATCCCACTTCTCTCTCTCTCCCTCCAGCCTCTCCCACCCCCCCTCTCTTTCTCTCTCCTCCGCGGCTACCTCTACCTCCTCTTCTCCCTAACTCATCTCCTCGGCTTATTGTTATATTTATAAATCTTCCTTTTGTGCGAGCGCATGTTCTTATCCCCCCTCTGCACCACCACATCACCTTCCTCCGCCTACCCATCGCGCCCACTCAAAGTTCGCCTTGCCCAATTAGAAGATTCCTTTGCATTCACGCGTTCGGTGGTGGGGGGAGAGAGAGGGAGGAAAGGGTTGGGGAGAAGAGGACGGAGGGGGGATGGGGTCGAGGAGACGAGAGAGAGGAGTTAAGAAGACAGAGGGACGGAGGATTGGCCGGATGAGATACTGGAGGAGACATTTTGAACTTTGAGCATGATTGGGAATGGGGAGGAGTATCGACAGAAGTGTGATTTGGGATAAAAAACAAGTTATAGAAGGCCATAATTGAAATTCCAAGGAAGCTTTCGATGAGCTACCTGTAACGAAGTTTTCCAACAAAATCTCCTCTGTCAACAGCAAAATTATTTCTACAGAATTTGACTGATGATTATAAACAAAAAATTATACGGAAAATCGGTAAAAAGTTAACAATACCCAGTTAAATAATTATCGCTAGAATTAAAATTACATCCAAGGAAAAAATGACCGGCTATAAATTACTTCTTATTTTTATATATTATATGAGGAACCTATTGATAATCTATCTAAAACCATCTTCTTTAGAGAATTTAGCATCTTTTCGATGTGATAAAAACGAAGATATACCAGGATTCGAAAGCAGAGTTAACGTGAACCGAACACCAGAACATTATCACGTAATCATAAGGTAAGTGTTTCACCAGAGTTCACAATTAATCGCAGTAATTCTGAAGCGTGCGACGATCGTCGTTATTATTTTATTTGGAGATTTTCCTCGAGGGAAACGAGCCTCCAAGACATCATCTCCCGTAATGATCCAACAGGAGCTCCTTGTTGATTGGAGTACGGAAGGAGCAAAGGAAATAGAAAGAAAAGGAATGTAAATCGTATCCCTATTAACTGGCAAGAATATCACCTCATTTTATTCCGTTTTTCAAAAAGGTCTTTATCCTCGAAAAATAACCTATCCAAAGCGAAAAATGAATGAAAGGGATTTATAAAAAAAGGAGCGAGCATTAACTGAAGGGCATAAGGTCGTTGAGAGAGAGACATACACACAGAATGGAAGAGAGTTTGTATTGAGAGATAGGTAGGGAAGGGATGGAAAAAGAGGGAGGAAGAGAAGTAGAGCGAGGAAAGCAAGGTGGGAATGGGGGTGGAGGGAGACTAAGGAGAAGGAGGGGAGAAAGAGATCATTAATGGGAAGTAAATAGAGAGATTAAGTGGGAGGAGGCAGAGGAAACAATTGAAAGCGTCTGAGGGTGGTGGTTCTGCTCCGATCCTGATGGCCAGGAGAGAAAAAGGAGGGAGAGACGAGAGGGACGGTGAAAGGGAGAGAGGGTGATGGACTGGTAATTACCAGGGGGCGAAGGAAAAAAAGGGAGGGAGCTCCGTTGTGAGAGGGTTAAGGGTCAAAGTAAAAGATGCATCCTTGGGGTACGGGGAGTGGGAGAAGCGGTGGAATGAAAGAGTTGCCGAAGAATTTCGCAGCGTATCGCTGATGACGATGGGAAAATGTAAACCGTGCTGTTGCCAATGGGACCGAGGGAACTGTTTGTTTTTCCGACTCTGAATAACGCACGCGTTTGAAAGAAAAGACATTTACATCATTCACGTTGTATAAGCTATTACCGATGGCGGAAAGCTTAATTCCGCCGGGATACGATGCGTTAATTTCCTCGATAGGAAACTAATTAAAAGCTGCTATGTTAAATACGGAAAAACGCCTATTTCTGATAATAATTTAACGAGTAAAAATAAAAAAAATCCCTACATAACTTAAATTCCAATGTTTATTCGTTTTTAGAATTGAAAAAGGTTAAGGTCAAAGCAATTACCTGCCTTTAGAAATTTTGACTTTAACTTGTTGGGACTCTTGTATAGCGAGGAATAATTAAAGATGGCGCGGAAGGAGTAAAAAACAATTCACACCATGTCCACCTAACTAAAAATTCTCAGAAAATATTTTGCGAGTTCCCGCACTTCTCCAGCATGAAATGTCAACGAAATACAGGAAAAAATAAAAAAGAATTTCTTCGTATCGTTTTATAACTAGCTGTGACGTGATAATACGTAATATAGCGGCAATAATCAGAATAAAATACCCAAGAAACGAATAAAGAATTAACAACCACAGCAGACTGCGTGTTAATTATTATGCCGATTCAGACATTACGTGGATTTCTGAAATAAACCTAATGTCCATACATATCGAGACTCATTGCCAGTCGAATCTGTCGGAAAACCAATGGGTAAGAAAAAGCGGAGGACAAGGCTGGGACGGTGGCGCAACTGATAACGTAAAAACTTCATATACTCATAAAAAGGTTGCAAAAAATAGACTTTTCGGCTACAAAAAAGTCACATTCTGCGGCGGTTCAGCGATTGTGATAGACTCGACGAGACAATAAATAACTTTGGAATTTTTCTTCATCACTAAAATATGGAAATAATGCAATTTGGGGTCTAAACGCGAGTTTGATGACTCTAAAAATGTGTTCCTCCAATACAATAATAAACGGAATTATCAAATAGCTGTAAAATCAAAAGATGCAAGAAAAAAGAAATTACGTGACAGAAAAAAATCAAATGTATAAAAGGAGAGAGAGAGATAAATAGGCATCTTGAGTGAAGGATGAGACTCTTAAGATTCCTTTTTTATCTAAACCTTTGTTATCCATGTAAACTTTGTCATTTAACGAAATGAAAAAAATGATTATGAACTCTAAAAACTGAGGATACAAAAAAAGGATAAAAACAGAGAGAAAGAAGTTGGCGGAAGAAGATGGACAAAGAAAGAAAGACAGAGGAAATAGTGAATGAATGGCGGGAGTCACAATTTCAGGCACTGAGAAAGTGGTTTTGGAGCGAGGGCGAAAAAGGAGATAAGCCAACGAACTATACAAGAGGAGAAGTCGCATTAGAGAAAGGGATGAGGCCGGCAGACGTAGGGAAGGAGAAAAATCACGCGGAACCAAGGAGGAAAAAAAAGCAGCAGGGAAGCAATGAGGAATGCATAAGTACACGGGGTAGCGACAGAAGGGAAGAAAACCTTTACAACGAGGATGCAGGGCGGTGCAGGCACCCACGCTTCGCTTAAAGACCAACTCCTCCCCCGAAAGAAAGAGGGAGTGATAGGGAAAGGAGGAGGGGATTGCGGGAGGAGGCAAGCGGCGTGCAAACGGGGCGGAGGGGGGGGGGCATACTTCCGTTATGCCTATAGAGGTGCATGCGAGAGGGTGGAGCAGAAAGGAGAGGAAGGGAAGAGTGGAGGTGGGCGGATGGAGGAAACAACTTACGCTCACCTCACTCCTCTTCCTTGTGATCCTTCGGAGGCAGTTAAGGGGCCTTAACCGCATTATCTCGATTTGCTATATGTTCCGCCCGCTCACCCACGCCTCTTCTTCACTGCGAGAGAGGGGATGGGGGAAAGGGCTTTCTCGTACTTCCCGCGAGGCAGAGAGAGAGAGGGAACAAAAGCGGAAGATGAAATCCTTCCACCCTCCTTTCTCCGCTAGGTGCCGCATAGCCGCTCCCTTTCTCGCCTCCCTCATCGCTTCCTCTCTTTCCCGTTTTTACGGTTCATTCTCGCAGTTTCCTCTCCCGAGAGGGGGAGGGGAGGAGGGGGGGAGAGAGAGAGAGGGGGAGAGGGAGAGAGAGACAGAGAGAGAGAGAGGAAGAGGGAGCGGAAGCGAGGTGAGCGGGGAATATTCCCTTTTCTCAGAACAGTAGGTGAGAGCGAGTGTGTGTGTGCAGACGAGAAAGGCGTAGAGGAAAGCGTTTTTACGAGCGGCGGTTTGCTGCGATGCTCGGCTGTAACGCTTTTTTTTTCTCCCGACGTCTCCCTCTTTTCGCGAACCGCGCGTTTAAATTTCTAAGATATAATTTTCGAAGGATCGAATGCTGATAGTCATCTAATGTAGTCACGGAATGTAAGTAAAGGAATCCGATGAACGAGAAGCAGTTTCTCCTTGCATGCTACATTAACTAATGGCATGGATGGCTAATTTACGTACTATAACTCAGGAAGGAGTTTCCTATTAAAATTCACGAATTATAAAGAGGAAAATGGGGGAATTTATTAAATTAAAGAATCCATGTAAATTTGACCAAGTGTTTACTATCAGAAATGCTCGATCCTGAAAACGAAGTGGTGTCTCGATAGTCCAGTAGTAAAATCCGGCAACCTGATTATTTATGACTGTTATCCAATAATTTTGGAAGTAGAATAATTGATTATAACTATAAAAATAAAAAAAAATTGCGAATACTTACAAATAACAGCGAAGAAGAATCGCATTGTAATTTATGAAACATAATGGTAATGAATGTAATTTGAGATTACAGGTTAACAGAGTGGAATAAAATGGAGCTACGGGCATAGAATGAAGTGCTACAGAGTCGAAGAAAGTTTTTTTGGAAGAAAATTAGTAAAATGACAATGATGCTTAAAAAATTTATAACTGTGAGATGCCAAGTTACACTGCAAAAAGGCGAAACAGATACGGTGATTATGTGTAAAATGACAAAAAAACAAGGGCAATTATGGTGGATATGTTAGATTAAAAAGTGTTTCAAAGCACAGGGAATTCAAAACTAGCGGAGTAAACTACATAGACAAAAATAAAAAAGCAACGATATTCGAGCAGTGAAAGAGAAGCAGAAAAAGGAACCAGAAACCTATAACACGAAATTTTACAGTAGCCGGAGAAACAATACGCGTGATTTTTATACGTCCGACGAGAAACGAATCAATGACAAAAAATTAAATGCCGCCCTAAAGAAAACATAATAGGCATATCAACTTAGTAATGCGAATTCTCATATGCCTAAAGCTAAAATTAGGAATTCAACAACAAAAGAAAGCAGAATCTACATCACAATCTCATTAAAACCACATAGACATTAAGGCTCGATAGCGATTCGAAGATTTGCGAAAACTATCACCTTTTTCTAGGACAACTGAAGAAAGTTCTTCCGCGGCGAGAAGGTGGCTAAAGACAATCCGGAAAACGACAAAATCGCGGAAACCACAGTTACATTCCTTTATTTAAAAAAACCTTCCCTTCGACATTATCCCGGACAGCCGACGTCCCATCAACTCCCCACCAAAGGCACGAAAGAGAATCCGACAAATTCACTTTCTAGAATAAGACGAGACAATATCTAGGTCGTGAGGATTAAACTCTCCTCCTACCCACCTCCCCGTTTCACGCCCTTCCCGTGCCGCGAATTGTGCGTGTTCAATGGCCCGGAGCCATATTGCGGAGGTGGATCCGCGAAGGATCACGCTCTCCCGACGCGAACCTTTCCCCTTTTCAATCCGCTTTCTCCCGCTTGCCTTAAGCGTGCCGAAAACCCTTTTCCTCCTTCGCTCCTTAATCCCCGAGGTCTCCGGGATCCCACAAAGTCGCTGCTTAGAAAATGGCGTTACCCGATGGCAGTTCCCAGGGCGCGAAAGTTGGTTTCCGCTCCGCTTGAAATCCCTAAGGGAACTTCGAAGTCGACGCCATCCTCTGCCGCTCCTTTTAATCCTTTTTCCATAAACATAACGAGGGATATCCGCTACGGTTATTTCCCGAAAGCTCTCTCTCTCTCTCTCTCTCTCTCAAACTCGCGCAGAAAACGAAACGATTACGGTAAGCCTATGATTCGTCCAACCGATTTATGGGCGAGACGTTAATAGGCATTCTAAGAGAGAGAGAGAGAAAGTAAGTAAACAGCGGGCGACGCCTTCGACGGTGAAATTATAAGAGAGATTTTATAAATTGACTAGAAATATAATGAACGACAAGCATGTCATACATGATGGGATATTTGGGCTGTATTAAGGTGGTAAACCTTAAGGAAGGGATGTATCGGAATTATAGATACCTAATGAGGGCAACATTTGGAAAACAATGACTACATAACTTCACGACTGGACGTTCATTTTGTTATTCAAAACGTCAATTTATAAAATGTGTATTATTGCTACCTAATACAGAGGTACAACTTGCCTCCTTTTTAAAATCGAGCGCGATATTTTTTACACAGAAATTAGCATTCTGGCCGCGGTAAAGCCAATAAAGTATCGATAGTTTGAAGGAGATAAAGGTACTCTTCGTTCGATTAAATTCATACGGACGAAAAACAAATGAGGTGCTGACGTGGAATTTTATTAAATGCGATCCAAGATAGCCAACGAGATCAAATAGCGAGTATTATCCTTGATTTAATGTTAATGATATACTTTTGGAATCGGCAGACGAATAATGCGGGTTTAAAAGAATAAATTTTAAAGAGCAGGAGAGACGCAAAGTAGGCGTACTTCAAACATCACCATCTTTTTCTACAGATCAGAACAATATACAAAAAAATACGTGACCTTGTTTTAAGAAACAAATTCTAAAGGATTGAGTGGCTTGATAGCTTGGCTGATTAAAGAACCTACCCGACAAGTGGGATACCAGGGTTCGATTCCCGGTCAAGTTCAGAATTTTTCTTTTTCTCAAATTTTAAAATCTCTTTTTCTCCATCAAAGAACAGGTAAAATGAAGAGCTATATAAAATTGATACATTAACAAGACTTGCCTAAATCGAATACTAGTTTTTTTTAGATCTCACATAGTTTAAACTTAATCACAAACTATGTGCAAAATAATAAAGGAAGCAAGGATGATTATGCATACTGAGCCGAATCACAAAATTAATGTGGTGCAACTAAATATACAATTCATTCCTTGCGCCGCGGAAAGTTATCGCCGCTTTCTTCGCTCGTCGTAAAAAAACAAGAGGAATAGGTTAGGCAAGCAACGTGAGCGAACCGAGGAGGGAGGACAGAAGAGATACAAAAATACTTTACGAGACCGAGAAAATAAAGTTTACCTCTCGGCTGGAATCAAAATATGAGCTAGAGAAAGATATAAAGAGAGGCAGACACACACTATGGTTTGCAAATCTCATAAATAAGGAGAGAACACGGGCGCTTTGGGCGAAGGCGGGAGGCGTAGAGGAGTGTGGGGGTGGGGAGGGAGGGTGAAGGGCGCGGGGCCGAGCACTTAGGCACTTCCGCGGATTTAAGCGAGTTCTCCGTGGCCATTACCACTTCAGGAGACATTACGGAAAAAGCATTAATGGAGAAAAGTCGGTGGGCCTTGCATCAAAATTAAGAGAACGCGGGGCGACGCGCGATGGGGAGGAGAGGCGAGGGCGAGGGGGGATGGGAGGGTGGGAAAGGAAGAGAACTGACGGAACGGCAGCACGCCGGGAGGAAGGCGAATAAAAAGGGAAAAAACAAAACACAGACGCACACTCCGCAAAGCCGACAACTCCCGACTCACGGGAATAACCTCAATAAGACGACATAGCGGCACTAAATAAAGGAATCACAAAGTTTCTCCAACCCGGCGTATAATCACGGCAATAAATTCCCCAATCTTTCTAGAATTTTAATAACTTCTATAAATCAGCGGAGGGTGTATTACAACTTGAGCCGTTTCATAATTTGAATGGAACCGGGAATTAGCGAGTGGGAGTATGATGTTTTCAAAAGGAGTTGCATTTCTTGTTACTTCTCCTCCGCTCCCGACCCACGGGCGCCTTATCTCTCCCTCCCCCTTTCTCCTTTTCCCTCCCTCCCTCGCCCTACGGAAAAGGGGTGCGTAGATCTTTAGGGGAAGAGTGGTAAGAAGTGTTCGAGCATTACGAGGAGAGATGACATGGGAGGGAATAGGAGGAAGAGAGGGGAAGGAGTTATGGGAAGAAAAGGGGATGGAGAGAGGGAGGGAGAGATAGGGAGGAGCGGATCGGGAGGTTGATGGAAAGGGAGGGGGAAGATCTGCGGTAGGAAGGAGAGAGCGGGATGCAGTACTGATCTCGCGAAGAGAGAGAGAGAGGGAAGAAAAGCATTAAGACGCGCCATTACGTGAGGCGTGTAGCGGTGGTGAAGCACGCAGGGGGCGGAAAGGGGATGAACTAGGGAGGTCCGCAAGGCGACGGAAGGCGAGTGTGGGGGGCCGTACGGGATAAGGGCCTTGGGAGGCATAGGACGGGACGGGGGGCGTAAGAAGAGGTTAATACGTTACGAGGAGAAAGGTGAATTGGAGTCGAGTGAATGCGAATAGGAGAGAGGGGAATGGTTGAGGTAGAGAAGGCGAAAAGCTGAATGCCTACACCGTGAGCGAACAATTGAAATACCTGAAGAATACTGTCTTTCTCGCGGGCGTCATTTCATTTAAAAAATACATATACCATGCCAGTCAAAAGGAATAACTAAGTCTTAGCGAACTTCAATTATTGCGATCCGATTAAAATGGTTTACAAAGATGCCTAAGTTGGAAAAATTTTGGAGAAAAATAATATGAAAACACGAGACCGATTGGTGACTGTTCTGTGTAACGGTTAAATTGAGTGAACGGGACAGGAAAGGGATAAGTTGGTGAATCGACCAAGGAAAATATTAAGAATTAACGCATTTTCACGAATAGCAAATGAAACGGCAAACACTGACCTAAACAAGACAGATTTATTCGCTAATTAGTGAATCTCAACAGCAATTGGCGACAATAAAATATAATTACAGAAATGTAACAATTTATCATGGAAATTATCATAGGTACGCCTCGTTACTATGCTTTCAATGATCATTGCCTAACTTTTAGCTACTTCTTTGTTCTCTATAGCATTTTCAAAAACACTTTAAGCTGGAAATAATTTCTCATAAACTTTTTATGCGAATACGAAAAAAACTCTTTTAAACTAAGAATTATATTTAATTTAGTTCTACGAATAGACATTGAGGTTCAAGTGAAATAATGTAATCATAATGCCATTAAAGCGATTCTCTATTACTGCCTGCTGCAAATGTAGTTGGAAAATTCACATTTTTAGTGTTAGCTATCATGCACCGTAGGAAAGGATGACGAAAAAGTTCAGCTTTTGTTAATTAGTTCTGTAAAATATCCTCCGTGAAGCACATAATAAAATATGGGATAGATTAAAATTCCTCCTCGTTTAATCACTGCCATGGCATAATTGCGATGTTCTTGGAATTTTAAAGTCTTAAGAGTAGAGAATTACAAAACTTGCAAGAAATGTGACGGCGATTTGTACTCATCGCTCAAAGCAATAACGGTAACTAAGGGGCTTTCCGCGATTTACTTAAAGGCGTAGCTAAAAACAGCGTCGAGGGTTAACAATGAGAAATATTTCGGTTATAACACCACGCAACTATTAAATCACGATTTTTGCGTCCGATATGAGAGCACGGCTTAAGATAATGGGTCGGAGGAAAGTCTTTCGTTCCTGGATTTAGGACGCAAAAGGGGAAATGTGACGAGGGAGGAAGAAAGGAGGGGAATAAGGAGAAGAGGGGGGAGTGAGGAGCAGTGGGAGTAGGGGGGGGAGGGGCGAGAGAGCAGGGATCAAAAGAGAAAAGCGCGAAGCGAAGAACTTAAGAAAGTGGAAGATCTGGAAGCGCGGGGCAATAGTCATTATACGTATCCCCTCGCTTAAGGGGGCCTTCCTTTACCGCGGGATCTCAACGCCCACCAAACTTCTCTCGTCCTCCGATCTTTCCTCCACTTCTAATCCAACCTTACGCCCGTCTCCTCTGCTATTTCCCTTCCCACCCACCAACACACACCTATCCACACACTTCTGTCGTAATTTCCGCGGACATTAGAGTATACCTGAATCTTAATAAATACCATGCAAGCCACCGAAATTGGTGTGTGGCAGGGGGCGATTATCTCCGACCTATCATATTATTCTCCAATTGCGCTCTCTTATCGTCTCAGGGAGAAGGATCCCTTGTATCTGTTGGTCCTACAATCAATTTCTCGAATCTTGTCAGTGTGGTACGCCTTATAATTCATCATTAAAGTCTTCTGATCTAAATCTTTGCACACAGCCCATGCCTAGACTTTTCTCGACGTTCCACCAGAGACTCCCATCTAACAAGCTTTTCTATTAGGCTCGCGGCACTTACTCGCCTACCATATATACGTTTCACGAAACGCGCTCCCTTTCGTTGAATTTTCTCGAACTCCTGAATAAGGCCCATCCCATACGCTACATGCATGCTCAATTAGCGGTCTAACTAGGGAGGGAACAGATAAAAAGAGAATAAAAAAGGGAAAGATGGTGGAAAAACTGGCGATGGTTAGAGAAGTGGAAGGATAGCCAGTCGGCGACTGCGCTGGGAGACGCTGCGGTCTTTCGCGAAGATCTCACCAGAGTGGTCCGGGGCCGTCGGAAGGCCTTTCCTTCTCGACAGGCTATCCCTTCGCCTTCTGACATCCTACATCCGGGAGGAAAGTATGCGAGGAGGCAACGTTATTAATGGCTCATTATGGCGAGTAACGCACGTGGCCTCAAAAGTTTAACCGTATCGCTCGCCTCCCTCCGCCCCTGTCCCACCACATCCGCCTCCATCTTCAACCCAACCCATTGGCTCCATAATCTCCCGCTTCCCTTCCCGTATGACATAATCCCACCTCGCAATCTCATTCTTTTCCTTTACTTCTTCTGACCCGGAGAAGAGCATGAGGCGAACAATAGCAATGATGTCGAACAAACGCGGGAACGTTGGGTTTTCGAAGACGTTAAGAGGAGCAGTTCGAACTGGAGGAAGGAGGAGGGCGCGTTGAGTTAAAAGCAAATCGGATTAGCCGCGCGGTGCTGAGAAATTGGAGACCGTAATCGCGGGAATAAACATCCGATGCGGCAAAACGAACAAGGATTTATCCTCGCCATGACTGCGGCTTCCACGGTCCCCTATTTGTTTATTAGATGACGAAGGACTATATAAGCGCGAATTTTTAGCAGGCGAAAGTCGACAGATTCATTTTTGACGCTATCCCGTTAAGGGAGTTGCATAAATACCTTCCGATTAAGGAGTTTTTCAACGTTAGAATTTCTTCAATCGTGTTTTGATGGTTTGTTAGGTTAGAAGTTTTGAAAGTAATGCCGCCCCACAGGAGGGCATTCAAAAACGGACCTCAACGAACGACATTTCCACGACATTTTGCCCTCCCGGTTGGAATAGTAAAGCCGTCAGACAAATTGAAATTGAAAAATGGGATTTAATTGACTAATTAATAGAAATAAAAATATCTAATTTTAATATAAAATATGCTAAAAGACTTTGAATAGATGATGCGGCACAAAACTATATTTTATATCTTTACCTGGATGTAAATAAAATAATAATTCTTAGTGGTAGCTTTATGTTTAATCCTTCGGTGCCCGTCGATAAACTCAATCATCATATTAATACGGTTTAAGTTTAAGGAGGATTATGCCTGATCATTTTGAATTTGATTATTCTTCTTACCTTGCATTGTAAATATTAATAGGAGCAAAAATAAAACAATGTTTTCGTTCACTAAGCATCAAGCACTCTGAATTAAGAAATATTAACTTAACGCGGTATTTTATTAACAATACCAAAAATGTAATTTCCATGAATTCAGGCGATGAGCTTTATAGCCGAAAATTTACCTGTTTGCAATTCTTAATATCGGAAGCATAACAGTACTATTATGCATTTAAAATTTCATCTCAACTTCGCTCTGTAGCTCCTTACTTTTGAAATATATAGTTTGAAGTAAAGTTAAAGATATAATATAATATTAAATGACGAAACGATTCGCTGTTTAAGAAAAAAAATCAGTAGCGTCAAAGAAATCGATTCAACAGGAACTATATCATGCTGATCAATTAAACTTGTTTACACACCATCAGCACTCTCATTAATAATTTGAAATTGAAATTTCAGATACTAATACGACTTATAAACTTGAAGCCTGAAAATCCGATTTAGGTTTGAGCTGACCCTAACACGACGACCATATCGAACTCTTTTTGCCAAAATAATTTTAATTCAAATAAAATAGATTTTAGTTATATAAGAAAGAAAAATAGCCGATTTTGGTAGGAATACAATAAGCAATAAACCAAATAATACAATCATGGCTTTGAAAATAATAAGCGATGAAGTCATTTCTAAGTTTATATAATATATATGAAACGTGCTAAAATCAAGACGTTATTAAAAGATTGAGAAGAAAAGCACTTCACAGCAATCACTTCCCAAGTGATAAGAGAAACGTGGTGTCGTATATAGTTATTGCATGGCCAAAAACTGTTCAAAATATGCTACCTCAAAGCATATGACTATCGAAGAAGAGAAACCGATGTTACGATTAATAGTCTTACCTGCAGGAAATGGTCTCCTTTCCGCCGTGAAAGGCGGCCCCGCAGCCCCATCTTCTAGGCAACTGGAGGACGTTGACGCCTCTGGCGCCGCTTAACGCCACTCGAGAGCCAGTCACATTCACGGACACCTTCTCGACTTCGAATAGCGGCGGATCAGTCAGCAAAAGAGTCTGTAAGAGCAAAGAAGGTCGCGTTTAGATTTGAGAGGATCGTAGAAATAAGAAAATGGCTCAAAGGTAAAAGTATAAAATTTTAAAAATTAAATTTATTCAGGATATCATAATTTATGGATAACTATCACAGAAAAAAAACAAAACGCTAAGGAATGAACACAACATCTTACATTAAGTTGTTATCGTGAGGAAACTGGAAAAGCAGAGTGAAGTTTGCAAGTGACATTTTTATCAACGTTTAATATCACTCAAACTCATCTGTTTCAATGAGAATATTTTCTGAGAAACACGCTTGTAATATTTGAGCATTGTATCGGAACTTATCTACACAATACCAATACGGGAAATATACGGATGAAATTTACTGGTCAATTCAATAATTCAACTGCATATTAATTCAAACATAAGTGAATGTTCTTAGATTTCGGTGTGTTCTTCAGAAATTGTTCAAAAATAAAATTAAAATTCTCGCTCAATAAAACTATACACGTCTAAATCGCAGTATCGTACTGTGTTTTTCATACACGACCCAAAATATTTCATGGCAACTAGTGAATGTTTTTTACTCACAACTTCTTGCCATCTCAAATGTAGACAACTAAAAATATTATATCTGATTTTGCTTATAATAACTCAACAAATCTTTTCAATTTACCTCATTAAGAAATAAAACTTTAAGAAATGTATTACGTACTAAAATGGCTAATATTGTAATCTTACAAATAATAAAATTAAAGGCACTATAAAATAGGTGTTTTTCCATTTTTGAGTCCTTTTTTGAAAGAGAATGCAAGAAAATGAAACGATGCATTCTTGGAATGGTTAAATTTTAAACTTTTAATCAATTTTAAATATGTAAAGATCATAGTTACATAGTTAAAAGTAAATTTCAAATGGTTAATTACAAACTAAGGCACAAATGAAATTCAACCTTATAATTATATTTGCACTTCAATTTATATTCATAGTAACAACTTCATCATCAGTCCGATGATGCAGTAGCGATTATAAAGTAAAAATTTGCCCAGCGAGTTTGATTTCATGTTTTTATTGACGTTCAACGAAGTGTAACCTTTCTTGATTAATAATATATTAATTATGGAGCTTATATAACCAACTCAGAAAAATAACCCATTCGTATAACAGGTACGGCAAGATTCAGTATATCATACAGAGTTAGCGTTTACAAATTGAATATTTATGCGATAAAAATGAATTTTCTCCCGATAATAAGTACATCGTCTTTATATTGCCACTTCAAACGTTCGATATATGACGTCACATTTCAGATTTAATCGCTTTAATGGACTCACCAACTGATCGATTAGTTTGGAGACCAATCGATCACTAAACGGACCATAAAATCTCAAGGACTTTCCACTTCTTAAATTCCTGAATAACGCATATCTCTCATTTAATTTTAATATCAGCCAAGTGTTTAAATACCCATTTGACGTACTGTTATAGGTCAAGTGGTAACTTATATAAAGTAATTATTTTAATTAATTAAGAAATAGTTAAGTTAATAGAAATAAGAAAGTAAAAGTTATTCGGCTGAATTGAAGAGTGACTAATTGAATACGAATTAGTACATTTTAGAATAATGAATTTGGAAACACTTGACTTATTAAAAGGCTCCTTAACAGAATTTAAATAAGAGGAAAAGAGGAAAATTTATTATCTACAGGCATAAAAATAAAGCTTGTCAAAATACGAATTGAAATCCGCTGCCTAAAACTAGTCATCACGGCAATACGTGGACGCACTGCCAGTTGCCTAACTTCACGGGGCAAAGAGCCGTTTGGAATGTCCGGGAGGCATAAAGGTAATATCAGTAAATAAAACATTAAAATTTAGGCTTTGAACAGCATATCTAAATTATCTAAAGTCTAATCACCTCATATTCAAAGTACACATGAAACGGAATTTATTATCATTTAATTACAACTGTTGAAATATTAGCAGTAAAATCTGATACGAATATCATATCGACATGATGTCAGACTTCACAATACATAAATTATGACCAATGTTCGATATTCAAAGATCAATGACCAAATACTAGTTCATTTACTGACCTGCAACAAGTAATAATATGCACAGAGAGTTTAAAATAAACGCACGTAAATTTCCAAGAAACAAGGGATAAGTGGAGGTAACAGATAAAGAAGGTAGGGAGAGAGGGAAGAGAGAGGAGGAAGAAATGGGGGAAAGGATGAATGGGGAGATAAGAAGGATGGATAAGAGAGAGGGATAAGAGAGAGGGAGAGGAGAGAGGGAGCGGGATGAGAAGTGGAGACGCTACTTCGAACGAGGGGGAGGAGGATACCGCGACTCCAACCACCTACTTCAACTCCCACTCTCTTAATTTTAATAATTTACATTGCGGATCATTTAAATTAAGCAATATTCCGGATTAAGGCGTTCAATTTTCCTCCCTTCACCCTTTCCTCTTCCAACTGCACACTCCCCTTCCTCCTCCCCCAACTCCATCTCTCATCTTCACGTGTGCGCCCCACGCACTTTGGAAGCACTTCTGCCACCTTCTTCCGAGGGACATCCCACCTTAATCGTCGGCTGGAAGGAAGCTTTAGTGCTGCCACATTCCTAATCCACCGAGTCAATGCGAAGTATGCTCGAAGAAGTTTGGAACCCTACAGTTCATAAGAAGGAAGCAAAAGTAATGTCTACTAATTTCCATATCCGATAAAGGTTAAAGAAAATAATCCTGCACGGATAGGCTATTTCTTTCCCTATATTTTCAAAACGGGTCGGAGAGGTCCAATAAACCCATTAAGATATCAAGGAGGTAAATGAACTCCTTAAGCTTCCGGAGGATGAGATCCTCATAACATTCTTATTAGTAACGGATTAAAAGCAGAAGTTTGGACGGTTTAAGGGAAGAGGATTTATGAATGATTCGTGGTCGATACTTCGACCGAACCTAAGTTTCTCCTGCTCACCTATTTCCGACGGAGGCATCTTTCGCTCCCTAAAGCCTGCCTCATCCCCCACCTGCCCTACTGGTAGCACCCTTATCCGTTCCCCACACTCCGCACCGATGCCCCTCGCTTAATTTTAAAAATGATAGCCATTTTTTACGTTAAATGAAACGATATAATGAGAATGGAGAAGGTTGGCTGGTTACGGAGTCCTCGGTTGAGAGCGAGGGCGGATGGGGTGGGGAAGTGGAGCGAACGGAGAGCTAAGGGGCGGAAAATGCGCGGGAGAGAAGAACGGGCAACACAGGAACGTTGGTGGAAATTATTAAACATTTATTTGCGGAGATGGAAAATAGGTGATACCACAATTTGTATGTAGCGTCGCAATGAGAAATATTTTTGGTCAGCACAAAAACCTAAGGAACACTTGTAATAACAGCTATAACAAATTTTCTCACGATAGGTATATTTGTAAAACATTTTTGTATTTTATCCTTTGAGGCATGGAATTTTTCACAAAAAAGGGGCAATTAAAGGAAGAAAATAATAAATAGACAGCCAAGAATATAATGCCGAAACGAGTTTAGTATGCAAAGGTATAGGGAGTTTTATTCTAGACTACACAAATTACAGGATTTAAATTCACCCGGAAATTTAGAAGGAAGACTATAATTATAAGAACGAAAAAGCTTGGAGAAAATGATTGGGGAATTGTTAACCATAAAAATATCTAGTATTTAGGATATTCTCAGGTATTTATCAAAATAAGAAATCGAGATGAATACAGAGGAACTTACATGACAGAAGTATCGATCAGAAAAATGAACACACCCCTGAAATGCTAAATGTGACCAAACAATGATTGATAATCTACTTAATTTTACAATTATATATTTCAGTTTAATGAAAATTTTTAGATCAAGTCTCATTCTCATATATGTTCGATGTTTGCAACAACTGAGAGCGACGTAGATTGCTACAAAGAAGAAATAACACAATACACTACCATTTTGTAAAGATGGAAGTTAACAACACTAACAGTTCCCAAGATTTTACAAATCCTTTCTCATTCTGTATAATTCAGTTTGCCAAGGGTTTAATGGAAGCTTTTTAAAATAAGAATGGATTAATTGCCAATTGGTTAATAAACTAAATACACATAAGTGGAACATTCTTAATTGCTTTTCCGTATGTTTACACATTTTAATAGAAATTTAAATCAGATTATGAATAGAGACAGGTAAAAAGGACGGCATGCAATTTTGGATCAACAAAATGAAAGATAAAAACTACATTAATGCGCAGATAAAAAATGAAATAAAATACTTAGTTGTCAAAAGAAATTTTACGAGTAAAAATATTATGAAATGTATAAATATTGTGAGCAGTTTGAATTCTAAAAGAAATTAGTAAACAGTGCCAACCCACATTCCGTTAAATGGTAAAAACGCATAATTTTTATGACCGCGCAGACATCAACATAAAATCTAATTAACAAATAAATAACCCTGGATTAAAAAGCCTAAAATATCATGAAAAATGCTACATTGTTCTTAAATCAAATTTTACTCAATTTTAATTAATTGACGCAATTATGGGGGAAGGCTATTTGGATAAAAACAGGCCTTTCCGGGTAATATAAAAGTTAAGGATATAAATCCTTAAGGTTCCTGCTCTCTCTCTCTCTATATATACACATTATCTCTCAAGACCTTCCCCCGACCACTTTTTCGATATCCTATCTCCTTTTTCCCTTATTTGATCCTTCTCTCTTAAAAAAAAAACACCATCTTTCGCGAACAAATTGGGCGGAAAAAAGAAAAAGTGCCTATAGGCAAGGAAAAATATATCTAATGGCCGCGGGGAGGGAGCATTATTATTACGGCGAAGGAGATAATGGATGCAAACGCCATTAAAGGTATTTAAAAAAACGAGGTATGGAGGGAAGATAAAGGGAGCGGCGGAGAGGAGAAGACTTCGGTGGAGGAGGGGGGAGAGGCGGAAGGGGAGATATTTATACAGAGTGGAAACAATGAATGATATTGTAAGAAAACGACAAAAGTTATTATTGAAAGAGGAAAAATACCTCAAATGACAGGTTTTTGTGATTTTAAGTTAAATGGCTGACAGAAAAAATCTCTAAAAATAATTTCTTAAATAATGTTATAATTTTATGAATATCAAGCTAACCTATGATGATTCAGCGATGAAAATAGAAACATACTAGCTATCGTAGATTTTAAGAAAGAAGGGATTTGAAGTAGTGAATTTAGCCTTTTCAAAATAAGGACTACTAAGAAATATTACTATAGCAACAAGGCAAACAATCCTTCGATAATTATAACAAAATTTCTTGTGATCCGCACAAAGGAAAAGGAATTTTATTCTCCTTCATTTATATTGCTTGTGAGTATTATTTATATGACCATGTCTATTTTTATATTTGAAACGTGTTTTTTGCCCTTGTATTCAATGGACAATGGTCATTTACGGTTGAACTGTTCCAATGAAATCTCTATATCGATATCGGTGATTTGGTTTAACAACTCAAGGGATTAAGAAGCATATTTGATTTGAATGTTATAGATTATCAGATATGTGCGTAAATAAATAATGAATAAAAATGTAAAAATGATCACTTAAATTATGGAAAATGCGTGATAAAATTCATGCAATCCATCGACAGCCGAAGAAGAACTGCATTTAAACAGCGTAATACATATCAGAAGCCCGTCGTTATGCGTTGTCATTCAGGAAACTGCGACAAAAAAGGAGCGCAATTTCCTTTGATCGCGAGTGCATGGAAAACACGTCACATCTGCCACGGGAGAACGGCGCCCAAAAGATCGACTCTTCCATCGCCTGCGTTCCGGTGAAGTGACTCGCCAACGTAAGACACAAGACAAAACCCATCCCCCTTCACGCGACTCCTGAATTAAATACAGTACTCACTATTCTCGTGGCATTTCGATGGAGAGGGAAAGACACAAATGAATGAGTTAATAATGACGACTGGGTCGGAAAAAACAACCGAGCGCGGAAAACGTCGAAAGGGAGGGAGGGAGGGAAAACATTTGCAACTCGAAAAAGGATATCGGATGAGGTGGCACCTATCCACCCGCCAAAAATCCCATTGAAGTCCCAAAGAGAGAGGGAGAGGAAGAAAGAGATGGGAAGTGTGCAAGTCAAAGGAAATCCTCCTCCACGCTCCTGGAGTCACAACATCCCTAAAGACGATTAAAGAAAGGGAGAGAGGGATTTGCATATATTTATATATCGTCTCTCTATGCTTATAAATATATACACACACACACATGTACACACAAGTAGACGGAGATTTAAGTGTGCCAAAACCGAAAGTGTTTGTATATGGAAGTACACAACCTGTGGTATGTGAGTTAGTGTGAGTGTTAGGGAGGAAGAGTAGGAAAAGAATTAATGCTGGTAGGTAGAAAATAACAGAATGCAAAAATATAATAACAGAAATCGGGTTTCGGATGAATATTAGAAGAAAATGAAATTAATCGTTTTTATTATACCGTACTATTTCCATTTTAAATTGTCTATAAAAAACAATAAAAAAGACAATCCGGGCGAATTAGGGTTACTGTTAATCTAAAGTTCAATTTCACTTATTTTCTCTATAGTCCATATGTACCGATAAAAATAGACGCCAAAATCGTTTAATGGCGATAATAAGCGAAGTAATCCGACATACTCGTGAATGCATATAGACACAAACAGACGCTTGCAAATAATAGATGGGAAAAACATAAATCCGAGATGCTTCGCATAGATCCTTAAACATTAATACGGTGGTCACGAAATATTGGAGGCGATATGCGGAATGCAACATGGAAGGCAAGAAAATGGGTAAACATCTGTAAACATTATTCCTTTATCGAAAAAAATTTCAAAGGTAAAACTTTATCACAAAAAAGAGAGAAACGCATATTACGTACTTTATCACCGTTGTAAAATTCCATATCCGCCATTGGACTTGAAAGCCTTAAGGAAAATTCTCAAAAAAAGCAAAGATACACTCAACTAAAGCGGGAATGAAAACAAAAAAATCGGGCAATACGCGACAAGAAAAGGAATTCGAGGACGTCAATCTACGCGAATCATGGGATCCATAGAAGGGGAGAGAGAGTGAGAGGGAGGGAGGGAGTGAGAGAGTGAGAAAAAGGGAGAAGGCCTTTCGTCATCAACTTCACACCACCCAATATAAAGTCATCTCTCCATTTGCTATCTGTCCCCCACCCCCAATCTCCAAAAATTTCTCCGAAACAGAAAAGATGAGAATGACGGTGTACATAAAGGAAGTCAAATCAAGACGAGGATGCGGGGAAGGGGGAGGGAGGATCGGAGGGAGGAGGAGAAGAGGGAGCGAGGGGAAGGGTGGAAGAGAGAGAGGGAGAGAGACAGCTCAGGATGAAACATTCACGCCAGGGCGACACTAATAAGAGGAATTAAAATAAAGAAGAGGGGCGTAAAAAACGCGGGGATGGAAGTAATGATGAAAAAAGAAATAGCAATTATTATTAATACCGCTCTCCTACTTCACTTTGTCCCTCCCTTCCCCCCCCCCCCATCCATTCCCCTTCCCTGCGTGCCACCGTCTCACGGTTCACCCGTGAGATATTTGCCGTCTTTAATATTTCTTTTTCCGCGACTTCCTTCCTTGGTTCTCCTCTCTCTAACCCCCCCCCCCCCCCTCTCCCTCTATCCAACCCTGCCGGAAACATCCCTCCTTTCCCTCACCATCTCCCGCTCCCGTTGATTTGACACTCGGCAGGTGATAAATGCGCGATTTTACATTTATATGCGCGCCTACGCGAGCGTTTCCACGTTTTTCCATCCCTTTTTTTTGGTACATTCAAAATGAAAGACGAAAATGGGAGGGGTTTTTTTTGGCGTGCAGGAGAGGAGAGAGCTCAAAGGGCGATGGTTAGGAGGGATGAGGAACACACCTGTCGTGGCGGAGCTCGCGTTATATGAAAATGTCGAGAAAAGAATTAATTTGAGAAAAATACCCAGAATGAGATGTAAGAAGAGCAGGAGTGGGAGGTCGCTGTTTTTAGGAAAGGAAGCGTAGAGAGAAAGAGAGAAGGAGAACGGGGGAGAGAGGGAAGGAGGAGATCGGAATGTTAAAGGCGACTACAATTGTGTCTGTTGAGGAATTCGGTATTTCCGGAGAGAAATAAAACGGGCGAGGAGTATGTCCTCGTTCTTAATAATGATAATAATACGTCGAGATCCGAGGAGAAAAAAACGATGCGCGATAAATTAACTCATGAGGCCGACTGCCTTCTCATGCATTCCAATTAAGAGAAAGATCAGAAAGGAACGACTCATTTTTAAAGGAATTACGCGAAGAGGGCAACGAAAAATTGATAGGGATAATATTATGAGGAAAATTGAGTGAAATGCAAAAGTTGTGTTTCTACGTTCAAAAGAAAGTCGCACTTATTAAGAATCCATTATTAATATTTATTTTTGCTATAAAATGTTACATAGCACTGAAATTAAATTTACCTTTTATCTAAGTGACGCACAGAGGCGAATTTTTAGGACAACATGGCCAAAACCCAAGATAACGAACCCGAGTTTCGAAAAAAGGAGGGCGCCCATCAATTGACTTTAGTGAAAGCAGTGAACGATCAAAGCGACGAAAAACCAAGACAATATCTTCGTCAATTACAGGTATGGACCAAGAAATCATAAAAAGATTTCAAGTTGTACTCCTGACAATATCAAGTGGCTACGACATAAATACCTATAGATAGTTTCCAACGATATGCTTTGGAAATGCGAGAAAGATCGTGGACAAGTATTCTTGGTATAGTATGCCAACAATAGTTCACAAAATATTAATGCACAGCCCCCAGGTTATATCGTCTGCAATATTACCGATTGGGCAACTGTCTGAAGGGGTCCAGGAAGCGTGTAACAAGGACATTAAAAAATATCGTGAAGGATTTTAACGTAAGTATTCCAGGGCAAATACAATGGTGGATATTTTGCACCACCTTTTGATTTCCTCTGATCAATACATCTCAAGTATAAGGAAGCTGCCAAAAAGAAAGTTTAAACATTTTTCCAAAGATGTTTTACAGCTGCTACAAGCACCTGATGTCTTTACGTCTGCAGCACAGGATGATGCAGATGAAGACCTACCTTTTGCTGGCACATCAGCAGTGACTGACAAAGACTCTCTTAGTAACTCAGATTAAACTAAATGTAAATAACTATTTGTGAATATAATTAAATTGAAACATAAAATATAATAATTTGCCAACTGGCTGTTGTGTGTGCTTTTTCTGCATGGTTTTTATTTTTAACTGCGCATTCACTAGTGTCTTTGTAACGATGTTATAACATTCTAGGAAACAAATAAAGATTCAATGTGGTCAGTAAAGGTTTTGGCCATGTTTCCTAAAAATTCGCCCCTGTGTGACGGTTATATTCTTTGTAAAATTTAGAATTAAGATTATTTAAGAGAAAAAATATGTAGTAGATGAGGATGTAAAGATTAAAACTGAAAGATAAGTGCGAAACTATTAGAGATACAAAAATGTCTAAATGAATGGAAATCGAACATTAAACTTCCAATAAATGAAAAAATAAATTCTTAAATTTAGAGGAAGTCAGAAATTCTGGAAAGCCGGAGAAAAATTATGCCTTGACCAGAAATCGAACACGGGTCTTCCCCTTGCCGGATTGATATTTTGCCCCTGATCTACCGATACAAATTCTCCTGTATCCGGACGGCAAGTGGAAAAGACGGGCAGATGGATTCCTAGGGCATTCAGCATTTTTATCCTGCTTTCCGGTATTTATTCTACTCCAGCACATTCCTGCGTGCATATGATTGAACATCAACGATTTCCTTTGTGATCATCCAAAAGGCGATTGAATTTTTAAGACGTACTTGGTAATTAGCTGAAAATAGAATGATATAACTTAAAACCTCAGATAAATATATAAAGATGCGTGTATGCGCATGTGAGGGTGGGAAAAAGAAAACAGCGAAAATGATAAACTAAATAATAAGAATAAATTGCATATATGCCTATTTACAACTTTTGATATAAAATGATAATAATTCACATCTATTCGACTTTTAACGCAGGTGAAATTGAGCCCTTTCTTTGCACTGATGTTCAATTAAAATAACCTAGAAATCATTTTCCTTAGAAACGAGCCAAAGTGATGAGATACAAAAACCCAAATCTAAACACCAAATTTAACGGTATTTGATAAAATAGGTCAAGCCGAAAAATATTAAAACAAAAATAAATTGTGTACTTATGTTTAGCTTTCTATTATCTGAAAAACGTCCAGGACAATTAGACCAAAAATAAAGCAGGATATTTTTGTTAAAATACATATAATCACTTCACGATGTGTTGTGGTCTAACTCTATGAACAGGAAGGAAGATAGGTACTTAGAACTGCGCCACGAAGGTAATTTTTTTAAAGCGACGGATATCTACCACATTTCAAAATTAGATCTTAAACAATGAAATTCTTCGGCGGATTCGCTATCGTAGGTCCGCGTATTTCGCGCGATGGTAGGGAAAAGAACATCATCCTAGTTCTCTTCCGAGCCATATTAACGCGTTCACATCGCCCGCATATTCCCTCCCCCAAAAAGCGTTTTTTTATTATTTCAGCGACTCGCAGACACACGGCTGCGAGCCTTCACCCCGAGCGGAAAGAGAGAGGCGATTATAAATCAGCGCGTCGCGAGGCGGCAAGCGAAGATTAATAAAGGTGGGATCGGAATTAAATTCTGAGGGAAATTAAATGCGAGGGAGAGAGAGAGAGGCGCCAATTACCGTTCCGCACCACCGCCACCCGCCTTACGTGGACGTGCACCGGAGCCGCTGATTAACGCGGGATGCACACCCCCTCTCCCCTTCCACGCCCCGCCCCGCCCGCCGTTGCAATTTCATTCCTCGCGGACCGAAATTCAGGTGCTAGGTGGATGCGAGGAGCACGGATAGGGGCGAGTGGAAGCTAAGCGAGACAGTTTCGCCGGAATTCGTGACGAAAGACGGTTCCTGGGAACGGCGATTGGAGAAATCATAGGGCCATTCGTTCATCCAAGGATAAGTATCCAATTGCAGCCTTATTTTTAGTTTATGTTTTTCTAGCGGCGAAATGATTTACGTCACTAAAAAAATATTGCAATACCATCTCTGCAGCAATATAAAATTCAATACAGAATTACACGCATACCCTTCCATTTAACTGTATTTTAGTACTCTTAAAGCTTATGCAACTACAAAATAGTATCTACAAAACAAACTTACAGAAGTCGAACATTGACTATTTCTATTTTCCATTAAGGCTCGAGTCATCGGATTGTGTGGTGGACTCATGAATGACGTTTGAGGGACTTAATCGAGATTGATAACGAAAACTTAACAAACACTGCAAAATAATGCTAATAAAGCTAACTGGCAAAGAGATGTAGATATCGTCGATATAGAATCCATCTACGACATCGAAGCAAAAACGAAAGAATGACCAAATTAATTGCAAAATCAATGTTTACGTTGTTCAAGATTAATTCATTTGTAAATAAAATAATCCGAAACGTTACTAATTCATCAATTTGCCACGCCAATATAGCTGTGGCGAGTTCCAGAGAGATGCGCGTTTACGTAATATCGGAATTTCGCAGCGAATTCTTCTGCAGTGCAACGGTGAAGGAGGGGGAGAGGGTATCCCCCACCCGACTGCGATTCCTCCTCCCCCAACGCCCCCTCCTATTCAACTCTTCCTTAAGAACGAGCTCCTCCCAACACTCCCTCTCCGTCATCATTTATTCACTCGGACTTTCATCCCTTTTACCTCGGACAGTGGAAACGTCTTCGCGATGCAAGCCGAGGCGGAGAGAGGTGTGGGAGGAGGGGCTTAAGGGCGTGGAAATGGAGTGGGTGAGGAGGAAGGAAGACGCTGGGAGTTAGGGAGTCGCGGAGAGAGATAGAGGTGAGAGAGAGAGAGATAGAGAGAGAGAAAGAGGGAAGAAGAGGCTTAAGCTAAGCCGTAATTATTTTTCATACCCCAGGGTACTGCGGAGGAAGGAATTATACGCCTGAATTAATGTGTGTGGATTTGTCTATCCCGAAAACTCCCCACCTCCACAAGCAGCTCTTCTTGCTTCCACTATCAACCCCTCCTCCCCTCTCTTCTCTCTCCCTCACTTTTCGCCCTCTCCGATACTCTTCTCCTCCCCCATTAACCAACCTCTTCCGATTTTTCGTTCTTCAATTCTTTCTCATTTCTCCGCTGCTCGAAATAAGAAATGGTGAACTCACCGTGGTCGTATCTTCACTTCTCGGGAGCCGTTCCCATTGTTCGTTTCGATTAAGAGAAAAGAAAACGCACCGCGCGACATCCAACTAGCGACGACGTTAAGAACGAGAAGAGAGGCACATACAAATATGGTTCACCTCTTATTTCACGACCTCCTCCGTCGTGCCAACCAATCGATGTGTGAAATTTAAAAACAAAATTTCGGGCGAAAAACAGTGTCTCCACAGCCTAAAACTGATATTATTAAGACGAAATGTGAAGAAAATGAGAGACCCAAGAGAGAGAGAGAGAGAGAGAGAGAGAGCGTGAAGGAAGGGAGAGAGGGAGGGGAGCTATTAAAAGAGACGAAGGCAATGAGGTACACTCTCCTCTCTCTCTCCATCTCAATTTCTTTCTCCTCCTCCTCACTCACTCTCTCTCTCTCCATTCGCTTTTTCGTCCAATCCCTCTCTCTCCATCTCAACTTCATCCCCCTCGACCCTTATTCTTCCCCGGTGCCACCGCGTCCTCATCCCAGCTATAAAAAAAAACAAAAGAACGAAAATAGTAAAAAAAAGAATTAGAATTTTCTCGGCGGATAAGTCGAGAGTTGAGGAGTTATCGTAGAAGCAAGTTTTTACGAATGGTCTAAAGGTAAAAGGCAATAAGAGGGTGATTGATGAAAGCAATTTTGATCAGGATTATTAACGGGAGGACAATTACTCGTGCTCGTTGAAAAAAGCATCAAGATAAGTCGGAACAAGAATTACACTACTTTTTTAATCACGCGTTAAAGTTAATGCGATGGAAACGAAGAAACTATCAACATGGCGTAGCTGTCTGACCGATACCGTGAGTAAATAAATTACCTAAGATTTTGTCCCATGCATAATACGGAATTATATGTACGCATTAATATTGGTCGTGCAGTGATTCAAGAAAAAGCACTTAAAAATACTTGTCTAAGGTACCTCCAAGAGCAACGACAAAGTTATAAATGAGTTGAATACAATTCTACAATTTGATAAAGCCAGATTTTCTACGAATAAGAGCAATATAAACCAGCACTACAGACGTAAAAAACTGAACGAACGTCTAATTTAAAATTTGCTATTTGTAAAAATAGTCAATTCAAAAGGTAATCTAGGAAAATTATGTATCATTCGGAAAAATAAACCGAACAAAAAGAATGAGAGTTATTTTAATCAACACGCAGCAGTGGGGAAGGCTCAGCGAGAGGAAGAATTATAAATTAGGATGTAACGTCAAAAAGATTCGTTCGGGGAAAACTACCGAAACGGGATTAACAAAGGAAAATTTACCCGTTGATGGCCATCCATCACTTCTTATTTTTTTAGCGCGGCATAAAATGGCAAGATGTCTCTTTCTCGAACAACCACATCCATCCACCAACGAAAGAGGGAGAGGAAAAAATCCTTTCTCGTCGACGGGTGGAATTGGGAGGAAGGGGGATTGAACGAAGCGGATCGGAGATGGGAGGGAGGGAGGGAGAGAGGATGTTCGGACGGATCCGGAGAAAAGTAATATCGCCTGCGAAAAGCGAGTGAAAAATGGTGGAAGGAGGGATAAAAATAAAAGATCTTAATGTAAAAAAAATGAAAGGGAATAAAAAAATTATCTTTTTTATGAAAAAATAAGGAACAAATAACGTCAATGTCTCTCAGTTTCCGCAGATCCCAGTCCTTCCGTCCTGGGGAGGCGAAAATTACTTCTTATTCACTCCCCTCATCCCCCTCCATTCCCTCCCAACGCTCTTTCCGCTACCTCTCTCTCTCTCCATTTCCCGATCCCTCTAACATCCCTCCTCCATCTCCTTCTCTCCTGCCTCATCTTACATCGAGGATAAAAAAAGCGGAATGGAATAAGTTTTTAAAACCCTTCGCACAAACGCGCACCAAGAAACTCTCCGAGTGCTCCATTCCGCGGACACCCATTCCCATCGCACCGAATCATCCAGTTCACGCCCCCTCGAACGAACGGCAAGGGGGTTGGAAGGGGGTGGGGGGCTGGGGGCAGAGAGAGAATTAAAACAACCTCTCTCGTCATGAAAGTTAAGACGGGAGGGAAGTCTTCCTCGGGCGAGCAAAAGTATGACACCCTAGTAGGAGAAACGCTCCGTGGATATCCCTTGGAAACGATCATTACGACGAAAAAATAATCCAGAGGAGGAAGAGCGAGAAAAATGTCTGTTTCGCTGCTCTATTAGGATAGATAATGCGATGGGAATGAATTTGGCTGTCATGGACAGAATTAATTACGTGGACACAAAAATAAACTATTTTAACTCGATTTTTAAGTAAAACAAATAATGACTTAAAATTTGGAATTTGGATAGCTTTATTAGGGTGGAAGCAAATAAAAAGTACGGTTTCGATAAGACATTTTCCATAACAGTTCTAAAAAACGCCCAGAAAGAATAACGGAAAGATGGAAGCATTCATTTTCCTCGAGGCTTTCCGCGGAATATCAGGCGAGAGCAGATCGAGTGGGCTGTAAAAAAAAAACAAGCAAACCTCAATTACAAAAAGAAATTTTTTAAAAATACCCTAAATTTCTCCAATAATAACAGTTTAGTTACCGCAAACAGGCTTCTCGAATTACATGTGCTACAATAGTTTAAATGACAAGCTCTCGGTAGGATTCGAACCCGTGACCCTTGCATACGGACATATTAACCACCCTTAAACCAAGGTTAGTACGGGTTTAGGACAGGTCGGCACGATCGATTCGGCATGACCGGTTCGGCGACGGGACAATTCGGCGATGGAACTATTCGGCACGGGACAGTTCGGCGCCAGCAGTATTCGGCTAGGAACAGTTCCAATATATTTTGGCAGGAATAGCGTCATGATAATATTAATATAACAACTATTAAGTTGTATATTGTGAACGTTTTCTCACGAAAGTAAATTTGAAAGTTAATTATTTAAAAATATAGTCATTTTTATTTAAATAGTATTGGTTCGGTGAAGTCAAGTCAGCCATGTTAACTTAAGAGTAACATACTTATTAAATTAAAATTAACATAATTAATTGTGAAAATCATTATGCAAACCATCAGGTGATTTTTATCGTATAATTTTTATCGTGTACTTTTTGTCACGAAAGTTAATTTAAAGCTATTTCTTTAAATACAGTCATTTTTATTTCAACGTTATAGGTTCGGTGAATTCAAGTCAGCCACGTTAACTTAATAGTTGTGATACTGATGTTATCATGACGCCATACCCGGCAAAATATACTGGATCTGTGCCGTGCCGAATACGGCTGGCGCCGAACTGTCCCGTGCCGAATAGTACCAACGCCGAATGGTCCCGTCGCCGAACCGGTCGTGACGAACTGTCCCATTCCGAGGTTAGTACCTACACCTCCAACAATAAGTTAATCAACCCTGTCGGGGCATAAATCGTTACTTGAGAGTTAGGCATTGTTAGCATTGCGCAGAAAACAGCAGTGCTGTAATTTATATTCACAAAAGAGTAACTTTCAATGTCGAAATTGCAGCGGAGCGAAAAACGGTGAAAGCGATTTGATATTCGTTAAAAAGCAATCAATCAATCGCAAATTATCACCGTTACATAGCACTAAAATTTCGATTCCTACATTCGCTTTTTCCCAAGTCCAACTCCTCAGTCATTAATTTTCGCGAAGCCGCAACAATTTCATCGACGCCGATTCAGCAATACAAACGATCGCCACCGACAACCGGGATTAATGGAAAGTCGACGGAAATTAAAATAAAGCATTAGGCACGCGCAACAAAACATGACGATTGATTAATTCGGTTAATATAATTTAATACATCGATTGCATTCGCGGTCTGACTCGAACGAGTTGGTTTTTATAGCAACCGCCGGCAATTTGAATCGAGCCCTATCAATTATAAAAGGCAAAAAAAAGCTGCGAAAATCGCAATTTTCTGGAAAATAAAAACGTCGTTGGCGGTTCGTTTTTTAACAGTCAAGGGGATTGCTGTCTTTTGGCGGTTCCATCCGCCGACTAAATCCGACCTTTTTTTTCATTTCCGCAGCCAGCAAAAATTCTCAACACGAGGAGCGTCGCGGACTAAGCTACACTCCAGCCAATCCTCATTCACTAACCGCCGTTCACATCCCACGACTCGACTCATTCCCTTTCCTCATTCCTTTCATTCCTTCCCCCCCTCCCCCTCTCCTCTCCACCTCTATCAGGATTTCTCTCCCTTCCTCCCCCATTCCTCACCCCCTTGGAAAACTACCCGCACCCGTCCTCCACCCCACCCTTCAACACGCACGACCCAAAATTATTTCGGGTCGCGGGGACCAACGGGCAGGGCAGAGCGGCTGTAACTCACCCGCCCGAGGATAATGTGTTATTAATGAAGACCAAGAATTTCATTAAAGATTGTTTGTATATCAAAATGTCCACTAAATTATGTCTCCCTCCCGCCGTTTCCCTCCCTCTCACCTTCCCACTCTCTCTCTCTTCCTCGGTATTCTCCCTCAACACTCCCCCCCCATCCTCCCACTCGACGCCCCCTCAAAACCGCCTCTTCCCGCCCCTCCAAACTACCTCTCACCCTCCCCTCGGAGGAAGCTCGTTACGTGGCACCCTCTCTTCTTCCCCCCCCCCCCCCTCCACAGCGGCCCTCGACCGCCAACGAAGACTCCCTGGATACCGTGGGGGCAACACGAGAGTCGTTGACATGCTAAAGTTTGACTGCCGAATAAATATCCGTGATGGCGAAACTATGGCACGCGTGCCGCGCAAAGTGGGTGACGGGAAGATTTTTTTCTCACTCTCTCTGGCGTCCGTTTCGTGACAGCGGCGACAAAGGATAGGTGGCTCTTGGCACAGCGGTGAGTCCTCATTCCTCCGTGGTAACATGCTCGATTACCGACTCGCGTAATTCTCCATCTCGTGCACGTAACAAACCTCCAATTAGCGTCACCAGGGACGAACTTAATATATTTGTTTGTTTTCGAGCGGATGAGGTCAGAAAAGAAACGTTCAAAAAAGCTAAAAGTATATGAGCTCTCTGATTAAGTATTACTTATACATAATTACAATTGTAGTCTTGATGTTTCAACTGAAAATTTTTTTCATCAAGATTCTGTAAAGAGCTACTAAACTACGCAAGGGGACATTGAGTACTTTTACTTGCGGATAAGCTTATTTCGGAAAATGGTTTTCTAAGAAGTTAATATGCTAATAATAATCCGAAAACATTAGGAGTCAACTTGTAAATAATAGCTTAGCCCTCCAGAAATTCGCACATTCCGCCGTCTGGAAGATTGGTTTATTTTTTGAGGAATTTTTCTCTCGCGTCGAGTAATTGCCGCTTCTGCTTGCCCACGGCAGCGAAACCCTCTCAACCGTGAGGACATTAAGACCGCCTTCCTCGTCCTTTGAAAGAAACACCTTCCCAACCCTGAAACCCGCAGGAACTCCCTCCGCCTTCTCCACACGCAACCTATTTTAATGATAAGCCATTTTAAATGAGGCCGCCCGGTTTTGCTGCTTCCAAACACTTCACCACACACTCCTCCCTTTCAGCCCGATGCGTGTGGGGGCCATGCGTCGTGCGCATACCGGGAAGGACGGCAAGCGTGGCTGCGAAGGGGAAGTGAGGAGGTGAGAGGGAGGGATTTATGTGTCCGGCTCGGTCGCACGCAAGCCGCGTACGAGCGAGGTCCACTTCTGCGCCACTCTTGCCCTCTCTCTCTCTTTACGGCGAAGTTGTATCTGTCGCCACGACTAGCAATACTCCGCGGACCCCTTACGTCACTTCTCGTAAATGATTGGCGACTTTTTTTTATTAACCTTTTCTTCTCGGTTTGATGGATTATGGGCAGATTTGTGGGATGCGCCTAACAATAAAATCGGAGGAAATAGAGGATGCAAGTGGAGTGAATGAGAGTAAGAGAAAACGGGAACAAGAGAAGTCTAGTATGGATTTAGAGAATTCTATTTTCGCATGAGCAGTCCGAGTTGCGTTACGACGATAGACAACGGAAATGACACTGAAACTCGTGTGCTACATCACGAAGACGAACAGATGTTATCAGTTATAGAAAATTGATATATTCCGTAGATTCCTACATCGTAATTCTTAATAACAAACGTGTGATAACAAAACCGAAATGAAAACAAAGTGATTGTAAACGTGAAAGGTTCCTAAATTTGGTCACCACTTTGAAGAAATATAAAAATTCCAAGTTTTATAAAATGTCAAAATCTATCATATATTATAAATTGAGAGGTTTTTTTTACTAAAGAATAGTTTTAGAGACCAGGCTCTGAAGAAGTTTCATTATCCCGCTCAACTAAATGGTTAAAGAAAACGAACGCAGTATTAGAGATGGTCTACTGAGGATATTATCTTTCAAAAATGTTTTCATTACATTAGAACTACTTCCATCGAATAGTTTTCTACATTGCTTGGGCACGCCAAAATCCCACGGATGACAATAAAAAATTTATCTCTGAAAAAAAAACAGGAATTCAACGTTTACGGAGTTCATAAGATCTCTGATGCATTCCTTACCACCCATACCCTCCAAAACACGTATGTTCAGAAAATGAGGAAATCATCGCAACATATTCCATGGGACATTGGCGATAAAAAATGGACGGAAAGGAGAAACCATAAAACCAGTGCGAGATCATAGCGCAGCCTACGGAACATGATATGACCCCTTCCTCAGGTATGCTGAGGTTTACGGCTCAAAGAAAGGCGAGCTGAATGTCGAAATGGAAAGAAAAATGGCCCTCTGCGACCCAAAGTGAGGAAGAGCGGAATATCTAGATTCGCGTCAACAGCAGCAGATCCAAAAGGGAAGGAGGCGATCGGCCCCAATTGGATCCTTTGGCACTACTTGAAAAGGCAAAAGAATCGACCTCCGCTTGGAGACTTACTCTATCTGCCACTGGTCAACTGTTATCAACGTGTGAATTGAGATTTGATAATTCCGCAAATGACACGAAATTGGGAGATAATGAGTATACGACCAAATATTTTCGGGAATCAATCTGCACCAGAATAGCGTAAGTACTGCCTCACAGTGTTGCGACATCGCTAGCGTCTAAGTAGACAGCAATTTGTGCAACACTGCGGAAATTAAATCCACGCTTGAGGTACACGGAAGAGACGCATCACTATAGAAATTCTAGAAGCATATTTATTGAGCAATGTTTTTGTATATTTCGCGCGATTCGCTTAGGTGACTGGAATGTTTCGTCGCTGCAAAAATATATATTTCCGCGATTATCATTTATAAGAGATTAAACCGGACTCGGCGCGAAGGAGGCCTCCTCGCTTAATTACCACCTTCGAAGACGGGTATTTTGATGACATTTTCCCGGGGGCAGATTTATCTGAGACGCGAGATTCCGTCACACGCTTCGCGCGCAAAGTGCCCGAGGAAAACTAATCCTCGGGGATATTCCAGTGCGCGAATTATTCATAAGTGCAAGAACGGCGGGATGAATAACTGCCATCTGAAATCTGGCTTCCACAATAAGTAATCGTCAGGAGGTCGAGCCAAAAGAAGTCACCAGCGCTGCGATCGCGAGAGTTACGACATGGCGAGTGTGAATTCCACGTAGCGAGGGAAAGAAACTCGCTTAACCCATCCAAAGGCAGCGACTCATTAGAAGATGAAACGGCGACTCGTCACGGATCACGCGGCGGGGGCGGGTGGAGGGCGTGCTTGCATCGGAAAGTCTCCTAGAAATCACAGGAGGCGGTGATAGGGTACACACCGAAGTATACGGGGGTGGAGGGAGGCGCGGGTCGGGGACGGGCGAGGATCACGCCATGCCAAGAGCCCGGGGTCGAGCCACCCCCGGCTCCACCGTGGATGGGGAGCCAGCCAAAGGGATCGGAAGGCTAGAGAGAGAGGGTTCCACCGCATCCCCAACCCCCCCCTATTCCGCACCCCTCACCATCCTCCTCCTACACCAGGGTGATTTACGGGCGCCCACACATGCATTAACTAACGTACGCGAGTGTGAGATTTTGGGGATGCGACGGGAGGAGCAAAGAAAGGGGTAGTAATGGCGACGGCGGTGGCAGTGAAGAATGCGGAGTCTGCGGGCGTTGAATAATGAGGTAATGAGAAGGTAGGGAGGGAAGGAGGGTCGAGGGGAGGAGGAAGATGAGGGTGGCGGGGAAGGCGTTATAGCGGGGCTACGGTGAAAGGGATAGAGGGACAGGGAGGAAGGTGGATCGAGAGGGGGGAGAAGCGCGTGGGAGGGAGGGGGGGGGGGAGAGTATAGGTACGCGATGCGTATTCCACGGTGGACGACGATCGGAGGAGGCGGAGCGCGGCAAAAGGAGCCACTCACAAAACAAAGCAGTTTTGAAATTGCCCCTCTACGTAATGAAACGAGACGGAATTCGACGATCACGTCGGCTATTTCATAAATCAACAAATTAAGTGCCAAGGGTTCGAATTTAGATTAAGATAAACTAAAATATAATAAAAAACAAAATTATTTAACTTAAGACTTTGATAAATCGCATTATAACAAAGGCGAATAATGAATTTATTGTGAAACATTAAGAAGTAACACATTAGCAATTGCTAATTTGTTAGAATCCTAGGAAGTCACCTTTCTTCCTAAAATTTTCAACTGACCAGATATTCATTGCACTACCTCTTATTGTTAGATGCCCATTGTGCGTAGGCAAGAGGGAATCAGCAGGTCGTAAAAAAATAGCAGTGGTTAATTTTATTTTAAGTGTATTGACTTGAGATTTTCAACGTTTTATTATGCGAAAACACACTGGATTTCTGGAACTATTCTCATCTTAATGTTTCTCGCAGATTGGAAACAATTCAAGAATGCCCGAACAAAAAAGAAAATAGATTAAACACAAAGTACTACTTCTAATTGCCGGTAAGATTATTCCAAATAGAGTCGTTTTAAAAATTGTGTCACATCAATAGGAACAAACGTTATAATAATCAATAAAATCAGACCTTACTTAATATAAGACGAAAATTTCTTGTCTTAGACATGTAGTCACTACAAACTTCCGATCCAGAAGTCTGCGAACTAAATTATCCAAAAGTAATTACTGATTTATACTTACAAATATTATGCCGCTAAAGTGTCGATCATGTTACAATACAATGAATTTATCAGAATAGTACACATATATTGATGGAATTTTCATATTCCATCAGGCGCTCGCGGTGAATAACATTTAAAATACTATTCTGCTATGGAGAATATTAGAAAACTCTTCACATTCTCACTTCATTTTATAATTCAAGATGCCTGTAACTCAATTTTCCAGGGCTAGCTAGTTTTGAATGACTAATAATTTGCAAATAAAATGGAAAATACTGCAAAAATAAAATACTAGGTTAAACAGCGATAATTAATTAAGGGGTATGATATTATGGCTAGGAGATGATACGCGTCATGAAATACATGTAGTAATGTAGCAAAGAGGAAGAGAGAGAGGAAGAGAGAGAGAGAGACAAGAGGACGGATGCGAAGATTGAAACTCAGTAATGGATGCCAACTGTGACAGGGGTCGGGGAATCGCATTGCCCCATTAAAACCAACGCTAGGCGCTAAAACGGGAGATGAGGCCCTTCGCCGGTGCCAAACTTTATTCCGGAGTTGAGAGAGAGAGAGAGGGAGAGGAGGTATGGGAAAAAGGGTTTTGGAGGTGGGCCTCGCGTGTTTGGGAGGAAGGGGAAAGGGAGCGAGAAGTGGAGGCTGACATTGAAGCGTGAGAGATGAAAAGGGGGAGTAGGTGGGGGTGGCTAGAGAAGATGCGAGAGGAGAGCGATACCATTCCCCCTTCTCTCTTTCTCTAGAAGGAGTATGAGAAAACACGGAGATTGCGTAGAAGGGGAAGAGTGCGAGGGAGTGGGAGGCGTTAGGAGAGATAGAGAGGGAGAGAAGGGGGATGGGTCGGAGGAGTTGGTTGATTAGGACGGAAGGCAACGACTTAAGTCGACCGCATATCAAGAAGGGTGGTGAAAAGGAGAAGAGATAGGGAGGAGAGAGAGAGAGAGAGGGTTGGATTTGGGTTGGACGGGTGCTTCCTGGGCAGCGGTGTCACACAGGGAGTGAGAGAATCTCAACCTCCCTTTGAAAAGTTGTTGCTAAAGAAGGAGAGAATGTTCGTTTTAAAAAAAACAAAATATGGGGAAGCTGCAACAAACGCACCTGATTTGTTGTTTGTATAACGACGTGTGCAACTCTAGGCTCAATAAAGGCTCGAAAATTGCTCGTCATAATTACAAATTTACCCACTGATTTATTAATGATCACAGCTTACAGAACATTTAAGATTCATTAATATAAGTACAAAAAATGTTAAGCATACACAATGTTTTCACGAAATTCCCACGCTTTAAACGTACAGTAAAAAATAACCCGGTTGACGAAACTAGAAAAGTGAAATGCATTTCTTAGCTATTATATTCCGTAAAAAGGCAAAATCAAGATTAGCATTGATATTTGTGATAGAATAAATTTTGGAATACTATACGAAACTATCTCGCCTGTATAGTATCACACAAATGACACCCACCTGATAATATCTCGGTGTAGGAGCCGTTAAAAATACACAAAATTAAACGAGCGGTTCTATAATCTCGTAAGTTTCAAACTCAAGCAAGGCTGTAACAAAAAAATCGGTGCAATACACATTGTACAAACTTTCTCATATACTAATGCGTCGTTTAGTTAGCCTTTAAAAAATATGAACTATGTGAATTTAAATAACTATACGAAATTTGATGAAAATCGTATGAGCCGGTTTTAGAAAATCCAATTGTTAGTAAAGTTTCCCAAGAATAAACTAGCCTTAAATTCATTTTTTGATAAATGTGAACCATGTGGTATTACTGCAGATAAACTCATGTAACTGTACGAAATTTGATCAAAATCGTTGGAGCCGTTTTTGAGAAAATCAAATTGGTGTTCAAGTTGCCTAGAATAAACTGCCCTTTAATTATCGTGCAATGTCAACCATTTCTTCATAGATTCTATTCTGTATGATAAAATGCCTAAGTAAGAGATTTAATCTATTTTCGCTCTAACCTTCAGACTCTAGAGCCGCGAACAGACAGACAGACTGCATGGCGAAAACCACTTCTTTGGAGTCAGGTACACCTAAAACGTATATGTCTATCAAAATCTCGAGATTGAATGTTTTCGCGATTAAAATACTTTCTCAGTATGCTACGTATATGAGAAAGTAAAAGATGCCCTTAATCAGCAACGTTTTCAATTTCGTCTAGGAGAGAGAGAATTAGACTTGCAACACGACTTTCGATGAAAAAAATTTCCAGACCATCGATTTCGTTAATATACTCCCAAAGGATAAATCGTTCAGGACGCAGACAGGGGAGAACGGTTGAACTCTTGAACTTAATATGGCAATTCTTTTAACAACTCTTAGACTATAATACAGCGAAGCCACGTGGATTGAAATGGATGGTAAAGCAGAGGAGATGGAGGACGAAGCGAGGAAAGGGAAAAAACATTCGATTCACAAATAGCAGAACGCGATTCCCCCTCCATCGAGGAAACGTGACCTTCCGGGACATTCCAAAGATTCTTCTTCTCGCGGGTTACGGAGTGAGAGGAAGGAAGCAATTCGAAAAGGAAAGGGCGGGGTGCGGCGGTGAAAGGGAGGGACACGTCGTGACAGCAATGGTTTCAAACCTTACAAGGAGGGGAGGACTAGGGGGAGAGTGATTTAAAAGGGGCGGAGGAAGGGGGCAAAGGGAGAAAATGAAGACTCGTAGCGGCAGAAGCAGCGTCGGTCTTAAAGAGGGAGAGAAAGAGATCGAGAAAGGAGTTCGGAGAAAGATGATAATAGGGATTAGAGAGTGGGAGGAGAGCTATCATCGGATGGAGAGAAAGAGAGAGGGAAAGGAAGAGACGAGGCGGCGGGTTTGACGTTAGGTATAGAAGAGATCTTTCGGAAGGCAGGTGAGATGGGAGGGTGGCGACAGGGGGTGGGGGGAATCGAAATTGAGGCGCGGGGCGAGGGGGGGGGGGAGGAGAAGGCCGGAGGAGGCGTTAACGGCGGAAACGGAAAGGAACTCCGATGGGCATGATGTTCACTTTGTCGCTGGCGGTTAATAGTTCAATAAGTCTCCGGCATCGTTTGGGCGCTAATGAGTTTGATGAGAAGAGCGTATGTCGCCCTGGGTGACGTGATGGCTGAGACGGAGGAGGCGGAGTGGACTAAGACGAGGGACTTCGAAATGATTCGGAGGAGTGGAAATTTCTAGCCCAAGGAATGCAGAAGGGTTTTAACTCCTGGGAAAAGGGTCGTCAAGTTTTGTTACCTATCTTTAGTCCGAGGAGCTAGTTCCTTCCGAAAAGGTTTCTCATTTAGCTTTTATGGCGTAATTTTGGATAGAAAATACATGTGAAGCAGCTGCTATAATTAATTTAATCTCTTGGCAGGAAACAGATAATAGGGGGTTCAAATTTTCTTACCTGAGGGATACACATTAAATAGTAACACTGTATAATAGCCATAACGAACAATATCAGTTAAGTTGTCATAAAAAAATAAAAATCACTTTTCTTTATCGGAGGATGATCTTTTTAAGGTTCTGTTTAAATTTAACATCAACTAAAATTATAGCACCAAACAAAATTAGAATAAAACGTGTTCGATTGTTATTTTAAGATGTTTTTGAATGGCATTATGTACTTATACAAAAAATATAAAAATGATAGGATAAAAAAATCTATATCTTGCTTTTTTAAATGACAAAAATTTATTTCAGATAGGATGCGTGACTGATTTTTTTACGTCGCCGAGCTATTTGAAATATTTATATGTATATTTTAATTCTAAGAACATATTTATATTTCAAAATAAATTACCACGACATCTTTCACTTAGTCATCCTTATAGTGTCAAGAAAAGAGCTAATATTACAGAAACATCAATCCTGTCCTGTCAATCACGAGAAATGTAGCCCCATCAAAAGAATCGATACATATTCCGCGTTCACTCTTAATATCACACGCGAAAACGAAATTGAGACACTTTGGTGGCCATTAGGGTCGGCGCTTCACGTCCTTGGTCCGGAACGCCCCTTGGATACACTGCCTGTGTCATTCTAAACCTCAGACGTCACGCCCCTTCCCAGAAGGAACATACATTCTCAGCTGTCAGTCGATGGGAGGAGGAAGAGAAGTGGAAAGGGAGAAGAAAGACAATATATGAGGAAAGGAAGATGTGGGAGGACGGGGTTATATGCATTGGTGGGAAATGCATGAGAGAGAGAGAGAGGGGGGGGGGGGAATGTTGGTGGTAAAAATGGAGGGAGAGGGACGGTGACCGTGGATACGACAATAAGAGGCTGCGACACGCTATCCCCAAGAGACGGGGAGGGTGCCGATGATAGCGGAGGGGAATGGGAGATGGGAGAATGAGAGTGGAGGGGAGGTTGAAGTGGATGGGAGGGGAAAACCCCCGAGTGCGTGGAATATATTCCCATACCTTGGGTAGGAAGCATGGGCAAGAGTAAAAATCAATCAAAACGTTGCGGAAAATTAAGGATCATTTCCGTGGACACTAATAACGGTGGGCGAAACTGTTCGATTACCCGAAGTTAGCCAAAATATTCTCGCGACGAATTTTTTAAACTTCAAATAGAAGCGAAATCTATGGATCTATGCTTTCTTGGTCATAAACTTTATGAAACTTTTACCGAAGGGTGGATTGCAATGAAGTCCAGCAATACATAAAACAAGTGAGGACTGGTCTTGTGGAAAAGTACCATTAAACGTCTAATTATATGGGAATTACCAAATGAACGTAGAAAGTGGACGTACAGCTGAACCAAAAGTAAAATATTCCTGAAGTGGAACATTTTAAGAAAAAATACATAGGAATTAGTTTATTCTGTTTTAACGATTAATCTAAACTAACAATGTGCGAGTACATATTTAATTCTTATGTTAGAAAGCCAGAACTCACATAAAAATACGGTGATAAAATAATGGGAATTGTTATATTTGACATTTTATTCTCTGATATAACTAGCACACGCATTGCCGTCACTGATACATGGATTTACAGTAATTCACTACAGATGACATGCTTTCAAAAATTTTCAATTTCGAGAAGTATTAGAGAGTGTAAAACGCCGACATCTTCTCCTATTCGTCGCTAAGATCACGCGACGCGGGGTGCGATCGGGCGAACATCGCGACAGCAGATAAAACAGAGAGAAATATGTTCGGAGTTTTCGGGACATGGAAATGGAGCCGTGGCGTGCGATAATAAAAAAAAGTAAAAAAACGGAAGGACTGCATAACCACGAGCACCGTTCCCCCTCCCTCCCGACCTCTCGTCCCATAATTCCGTGGCTCCAAATGCAAAAAAGGCCGTAAATTAAAGGTGAAGCGCGGAGGAAAACGGATCACAAATCGTGACAAATATGCACGCAAAACATCGCGTCCTGTCTCATCCCGGAGGAGGAGGGGAGGAAGGGGCGAGAAAGGGTAAACGGGCGCGGGCGGGTGGGTGGGGCGGAAGAGACGAGCGTGACGCGGGGGAACCGTAAAAAGGCACCGATGTGCAACGACGAGGGGTCACATCGAGAGCATATTCGCCATCGAGAAGAGTCACAGCCACCTCTCTCTCTCATTACTGCGGGGATAAAAATACGCCGCGGAGAACGGGAGAGAGAAGATATATATATATATATGTATGTGTGTGTATATATATATATATGTGTGTGTGTGTATGTATATATGTGTGTGTATACACACACATGTATATACACATACATATATATATATATATATATATATATATATATATATATATATATATATATATATATACACACACACATACATGTACACATATAGAGAGAAGGAGAGCAGATTTCAGAGAGGACATCCCTTTAGTCAATGGTAGCGTGTAACACAATAGGAAAGAGGCATCGGGAGATGTTTGACTGCGCCCCCCCTCTCTCGCACGCATTTACGCCTCCCTTTCCTTCCTCCCCTCCTCTCTCTCTCTATTATTCACATTATAAGCGGAGACGAGGGACGGGAGACATCACGGAATTAATGAAAACAACGCCCGAATAACACGGCCCTCCATCTGGATCACCGAAGGCGCAGCGAAGCGGAGGGAGAGGAGTAGTAGAGGGAAAGAGAGAAAAGAGACAACCTTGGTTTTTTACGTCTCTCCCTCGCATACCTCCCTCCCCCCCTTCTCCCCCTCTCGTTTTCCTCAAATGGGAGTCCCACTCCTACCGAATCCATTCCCCTTCCATCATTTCTTATTAACGCGGCCATTTGTCCCCTTCGCCAGTAAAAAAAAAATTTATACACACACACATACACACAAGTGTGCGCGCGGAAGGGGAAAACAAAAGACATACGTAACACGCACGCCTCCCTTCCGGACTCTCTCTTCATCTTTTTCCTTTCCCTTATGCTCTTCGCAGCGGTGTGTTCCATCACGAAGAGAGGGTTTGGATGCGTGGGAAATGGAAAGTGGGAGGAAAAGGGAGAGAGCGCCTGTGCCATCTGAAAGGGTCAAAGGGATGACCCGAGCGAAATTTGAGCTCTCCTGTTATTCCATATAAGGTGGACATGCGACAGGAGCACTTTTAGAGCGAGCGAGATATTGGTCCGGAAATATATTACTTAGGGAAGTTTTGCTTGGGCAGGTGATTGGAAAACGAATGTCAAAAGATTCTAGGACAAGGGAAGAGAGAGTGAAGAGAGAGAGAGAGTTATTCACCGGTAGCCAGTGTGATAATGGCCAAGAATTGTCTAAAGAGAGTATCACGAAGTTAAGAAAAGTAACAAAGATTTGAATGATTGGTACTGGAAAATTTCGAGTATACCAGGAGATGCTGAGTCAGCATATATTTTTAAATTTATTTGAGGGAAAATTCAAATTCGTGGATCTTGATAACTTCAACAAATTTACGAATCGACTATCGTAACGGTTGCCGCAAATAAACGAGCGAGAGATGCTCAAATAAAAGAAGCCAGTTTTTCGGAGTAAATGGATTACTGACAGCTTTCTTACGGTTTTCTGGGATAAAAGAAGAGTATAATCTCAACAAGATGAACCTGTTTGAAATTTTTGAGCAATACAGGGATAATCAAACGACAATAGATCTATGCCGTAAAACCACACCAATGATTTCGAAGGCATAATTCGAACGATCGTGATCCGGGAAGAAATATCTATCTAGACATTTATGATGTGGATTTATATTCACCCAATGAAGCTATCCCTTAGCTTCAAATCCCTCTCCAAATCCCCAGCTTTTAATTCCTACTCTCTTATCTTGACCACTCATTCCCAAGATGAACAGCTTCGAGACAATCTCGAACAGTCCAGGCAGACCTTACAAAGAAAATTGCGGGCCGAGAAAAACGTGATATTTGAGAAGCAAAATGGAGAATTAAGAGGTGAGAAAAGTATGTGGGACGAAAGTAAGATATAAATAGGGGAAGGAAAAACTTAAGTATACTAAAGAAAACGGAAAGTAAATACTTAACTTCCTCAAACACTAGGAGTGAAAGATTAAAAAAATAATATCTACAACAATTTTCAATATTGAAAACATAAAAAAAAGAAACATTTAACAATATGTTTGTTAAATTTGATGGTAGACCGCTTCAAGAAGGCACCATAAGCGGTAGATTATTCACCAACTCATTCTAAAATAGCACATTTGAATTATTGGGGCTCAAACAAAACGAGACGGTTAAATGGAAGCGAGAGGAAGAAGAGGCTCATCGGGATGAAAAAATCGGTACAACATACATTGTACAAACTTTCTCATATACTAATGCGTCGCTTAGTTATCTTTCGAAAATGAAAATCGTATGAGCCTGTTTTTAGAAAATCCAATTTTTGTTAAAGTTGCCTAGAATAAAATAGCCTTATATTCATTCGTTGGGGAAAATGAAATAAGTAGTATTATTGAAGACGTATACTCAAGTAACTGTACGAAATTTGATCAAAATCGTTAAGAGCAGTTTTCGAGCAAATCGGATTGTTGTTAAAAATGCGTAGAATAAACTACTCTTAATTATTGAGCATTGTGAACCATTTCTATGTGTACTCTGCTCAGTATGATAAAATGCCTAAGTACGAGATTTCATTCATTTTCGCTGTACCGTCTAGGCTCCAGAGCGAGTAACAGACAGACAGACGGCATTGAGAAAGCCACTTTTTCGGATTCAGCGACACCTAAAACGTGTATTTCCGTAAAAATCTCGAGGTCGAATTTTTTCGCGAAAACAATACTTTCTCGATACTTCGTATGAGGAAGTAAAAATTAGGATACAAATGAAAGTCACTAGGAACGCGAGAGATGTGTGTTGGCGGGGTAAAATATAAGGGCGATAGGAATCGGGGAAGAAACAAGATGGGACGGGGGCGAAGGTAAGGGAGGGAGGGGGGAGGGTGGGAGTGAGGAAAAGAGGGGTTTAGAATCGGGAAGTGATGGGAGGGCCACACGCTACGCCCTCTCTTTCGCAGCCGCGCCTCTCCCGACACAAACCGAGAGGAATGCAGACCGCGATGGCGTGATCTGTCAAGGCGACCGTCTCGTGGGACACAATGGGCCGAGTTGCCGAGGAGGCGAAGAGAGGGAGAGGAGGTGGGACGGGGGAGAGGGAGAGGAGGTGGGGGTGGAGAGGAAGAGGAGGTGGAAGGAAGAAGCGTAAGGGTCTCCGAGAGAAAGAGTGGGACAATGGCCACGAGAGGGGATTGCCATCGCCATATCGGGAGGGTGAGAGGAAGATGAAGGGAGGAGGGTGGGCAGAGAAAGGGGAGGGGGTAGGAGGAAGAATGACGGGACACGTCGTCGCTCTACTGTTTGCGGTTCGCCGTATAATCGGAGACAAATGAGGCGAGAAAGGCGAGAGGTGAGGGTCGAACGGCTGGGAGAATTGTGTAACGGAGAGGGGATTACTATTAATAAAAAAAGAGATGCGACCACGCGAATAAAAAAAGGAAGAGAAGAGAATATTGGGCGGAAGCACGAAACTCGCATTTGAAAACTGAGGGGACGCAATAACTTTGAAAAAATAAATAAAAAGGGATTTATCGAAATACGTATTTATATACAATGGAGAGCGGCGGTCGTTGATGTATTATAGCGTCGGCGTGTAGTTTGGAACAAAAAGGGTAAACCTCAAGAGAAGAGGATATTAAGTGGCGTGAAAAAGTGCCACGAGGGGCAGGTACATCGCCTGTATCATTCGATGGAACTGAAAGGATGATTTAAATCACGAAAGCTGTAAAGTGGTTGCACGAGTAACAATTAAAGGCGAAATATATTATTGCGGAAATGTTCGCCAAAGAAATATTGTATATCATGATATCCAAGAGTTTGCCGTAGTTTCATTTCATATTAGGTAAAATTTCCCACAAAACCATCGAAAGCTCGAGGTAAAAATGACAAATGATTATAACAACCTACAGTACTACAGCAGGTGGAATCGTGATACAGATATCTTAACAATTCGTCAATATGTTCAACGATACGTAAACATTTTCGCGGAAAATGATACATAATTACGCGCATTACTCGAACAATGAAAATAAAACTGCGTACTATATATATATATATATATATTCACACACACACACATACACACACACTTGCGGAAGAGGAAAGGTAAGTAAGGATATTTAGGGCAACTAGGTGTTGAAGGAAACCCAGTGAGCACTTACCGGAAGGAAAGCCGCTGGGGTGTCGGAGAGAGACATTTGTTCAACACCTTGTTGCTCTAAATAAATATTATATAAGTATATATATATATATATATATATACACACACACCACTAGTTGGCAATTACTTAAAATTATCCTCCAATATGGTGCATAAAAATTAATGATAATCACATTATGAAAGTATATCCTAATGAAAAAACAAATAAAATGTTCCATTCTAGCACAGGTAAAAAAAAAACCCCCGAAGGATTTTGTAATCAGGATGAAACGTAACGAAAAATTACGCCATTTTGGAGGGGGGAATAGCAAATTCTCTTCGCTAAATAAAAAGAAGAGAATCGACTGCCGCGGGTCTCGAGAAGGAGTGGAAATAATAAAAAAAAATCAACCACCATCGCCGAACAAGAAAAGGAAGGCAATGATGAAAAAAAACAAAAACGAGACGAGAGAAATAGTCCGCACGAGGTTATTCGTTGGGCTAATAAAAACGAGGAAAAAAACGACAGTAAGAGGACGGGATGACGCGGAAAGAAAGGGTGAGAAATTTATAAGCGAGGGTAAAAAAAATACACGCGCGGGCGATGACGTAAAAAATAATAGCGCGAGGAAAAAAGAGAACTAAAGGCGGAGTTATCACAGAGTGCGGGAGGAAGTAGAATGCATGGGAGGTGATGGGATCTGGAGAGAGGGAGTGAGGGAGGGAGAGTTCGGACAAAAGGAGATGGGTCGGAGGCGTTTAAGTCCTCCTGGGATGGAGGGAAGGGTGAGGGATGGAGAAAACGCCTTGGAAAATTCCGGCGAACAATGGACACGCGACAAATTGCGGGTGTTATCGCGTGTGTGAGAGAAAGAGAGAGAGAATGTGCAAGACATTCAGGAGGATAGGGAGAAGGGCAGTATAAGGTGGAGAGGATACAGGAGGTGAAAAGAGAGGTGAGAGAGAAAGGCGTGAATGAGGAAGCTTACGCAGTCTTCCCCTTCCCATTTACTTCGTCCTAACGCCCCCGTAGACACGCACCGCCCCCAACGCGAAAACTGCTGTCATCGTAAGTGGCCATTTGGAAGGTGATGCGATGGTGTGTGTGTCTGGGGACGCGCAGTCGCTTCAACAGTGGTCCAGGTTTTCCATTCGACTCCCTAACAAGATGTCTGATTACTAATGATTTAATTTTAGGCTCTCGCGTGAGTCATCGTTTCAAGCAAGGTATGCAAAAGCCTCGGCTTATACGAGGCCGTCCGCGTATTTGTCTCGGGTGTCGTTAATATCGCGGCATCTCAGGAATACCTAATGTTCGGCATGACAAACGGCACGCATGGTTATCGTTGGCTAATGTCTAGAAGCACCGCATTTCAGGACTACAAATGACAACGAGCCTAACGAGTTGTAATTCCATCGGCGACAAATGCTGAGACATTTCGCAATACATAAATGGCTGTTTACATGCGAGTAGACGACATCATGCTATGCATACTCGGTATGCAAACAAGTAAAAAATAATTACAAAATCAATGTAGGAATCGCGGATTTGTACTCGAGACCTGTAACAAAAACAAAATTAAATAATGTAACAATAACAGCAGTTAGACATGGAACGTAAAGCCATTAATGAAATTATATTGCTACAAATGGAATTTATCGAGAGTGCTTGAAATTCGCATTTCCACGCTCCATAACAGTTATATTCATATGCACAAAAACGAATTTCTACAAAGCGAAATATTTTTTTATTTTACACTGAGGTTAGAGTTATCGATGTTAGATTGTATATTTACATTCATAAAAGCAAATTTTCAGTCTATTACAAGAGTTGCGAAAGGTAGTAGCGAAACAAAGAGGAAGGCTAGCCAAACATCGACCTCGTATGACGTATTATAATAAAAATTGAATGACTTTATTTATAAAACGATCGGAACAAGTTCACTAATTAGCAGCGAAGCTCCTCACTCGACCTAATATTAAGAAATAGGCAGTTTGGAATAGGAAGAAGACATCGTCAAACGTGCTCAGAGGGAAAAAAATCACGACTCGTTCCTCTCAACGAGCACAGCAGGAGCGTCTTAGAATAAATACGACCCGTAGGCGAAAATAAAGAGGATAATAAAAAAAACGCCAATTGTGTATCTCTCTCGTGTATCTGCAACGGAGAGCCCCGGAGAACTTAAAGACGGTCCCCGAGTGCTCGAGGCCGTCGACGTACTAATGATTCTGAAAGAGAATCCCAATGAACGCGCAATTACGTGAAGGCGAGGAGAGATGGAGGGAGAGATGGGGGAGAGAAGTGACGACGCTATTTACTCTATCGTCCTCGGACAAGCGCGAGTAGCCAGGAGCAGCGCGCGCGCCCCCGCTCTCTCTCTCTCGCGATCGGGGAAGGAGAATTGGGAAGGGGGAGGATGGGAGGGGGAAAATGGCATCGCGGAGGGGTCTCGGGAGCGTTTTGTGCGGAGGGCGAGACGGGGGAGTGAAAGGGGAAGATGGAAGCAATCGTGGAAGAACTCGTCCGGAGTTACTTACCGACGGGCAATGAGGCTGCTTTCCTATCTCTCTCGGCCCTTTCCTTCTTCCACCCCTCCCCCCCCCCTCCAGGGGGTGACCCTCGACCCTGAGGGGGAGGGGGGGCGGAACGAGAACGGAAGAGATGGGGGTGGAGGTGAGAAAAACAAACGACGGAGCGAACAACAAAACATCGAATGGAAATTCCAAGGAGTTGGGAAACGAGGCATTAATAAAGCAGGCACAAACACTTCCACCAACGCAGAAAAGTCGTAAAAAAAGGGATGGAAAAAAATGAGGATTGAATCTAAAAAGAAACGTGGCAAGAGTATTCTTCCCGTTAATTGCTTATATATCCTCATCGCCCTCCCATTTCCCCCGGTTACCCCTCCTTCAAACTCCTTCATTTCTTCTTCTTTTAAAAAATAAATCTGGAGGTAACATCGTCACGGAGGCCGGAGGCTGTGGAGTGGAGACGAAATATAGAATGCCGTCGGAAGCGGTGCGATTCTCCATTGACGTTTAGGGTTCCGATTAAAAAATTAGTTAAATACGAATTGTTAAGCGAAATTTTAGTAACTAGACGATTTATGATTTTCTCGAACGAATGCGGATAATTTGTGAGAAATCGATTATAAAAAATAACCAGTATTTAGGATGAATATTAACAATTTAAAGGTTGCACTACAAGTATTACATTACGTAACTATATTAAATATGAAAAAGCGGTGAAGGAGGTATGGTTAATTATCCGTACACTTAAAATTATCATCAGGTTAGTTGATGAGAATAGCAAAAGAAAGAAAACAAAAGCAGCAAAAAAAGAATAATCAACTCTCCAACCACCATTAGCAAAAAAGGACCCATGTATCTCTTTGTCCGACAGTGACTCCCCTGTTTAGAGACCGTGACGTTTTTTCTCTGAAAATTTCAGTCTGAATTATTGCCAAAATACCGACATTTGATCCGTGAAATTACAGGATCCTAGCTCAGAATTACGATGGAGATCCTTCGGTCATACACAATCTAAATATAGCGTGAAACTTCGGATGCAAGACGCCTGTCTAAAGAACCTCATTTACATGGTTTGAATGCAACCAAAGATATCACGTCTGTCGTTCACTCATGACCATTCCCGCGCAATTTTATTATTAACCTAAACTACAACTTCAGAAAAAACGACGATGTAAGGTATTTCATATGTCACGGGTGTCTCTAAATAACAGCAGTAAATAAATACTACTGAATACAATGTAAGGTGCGTTTTTTCGGGGAAACTAAATACACTAGCATTCAAAAAATGACCACTCGAGTATGAAGATGACACGATGGATGATATGGCGCAAAGAAACAGTTGTTCCGAGGTTCCACGCGCAGCTCCTGAAGAGTGGCCCAGGTAGGCGTTATGGGCAGTGGAAAAGGGAAGGGTAACGGGTGTGGGATGGCGGTGGGTGGGTGGGGTGGGGGGAGGAATGGGGTGGGGGGGAGGAATGGGGTGGGGAATGAGGAGAGAGCGACGATGAGAGCGGCTATTGTCCACGCGAGGAGTAAGTGAGGGAGAAGCGAGAAAGGAGACTTCCCCTTCTACCTCCACCTCCTTCTCACCTTCACCCTCTCTCTCTCTTTTCTCCCCATACAATCCCTTCTTCTATCTTCTCTCTCTCTCGAGTGCCATCGTCCAGCTTCCGACTCCTCTCTTGCCCAATGACAAAGCGATACGTAGGAGGGGTATAAGAGGGAAGGAAAAGACACCCTCCTCCTCGCTCTACGACATCCGGAGATGCTGGGCAATAATTACGAGTCTCTCTATCTCCTCCCCTCCTCCTATTTGCTTTTCTACCCTCTTTCTCTGTTCTCCTTCTCCCTACTCGCTTATTTTCTTTCTCGTCTCTCTAATCTCTCGACTTCAGTTACGGAAAAAGAGAGCTTCGCGCGACCAAATATCCGATGTGCTTACGTAAATTTCGGATTGCTATTGGTGTTGGCATTATGGAACTCTAAGGGACTTCACCTTAAAAAATGATTTTCACAATTATTGGCCTTTTTCAGGTGTAAAAAAATCGATTTTTACCGAAGAATAAGTTTCGTAAATTTATATTTTCAAAACGAAGAACATAAAGTTTTATATGTATCTTGGCAAACCTACTTCAATGGCACCATATGAAATAATAAACAGCTATTTTGAGAATCATTGTGTTTGCCTCTGTTTCCTTTTGCCATCTTTCCAGTTTATATATTAGACCAATTTAGAAAGTTTTGGAATTAAGTTCAAATTTATAGAGTAACTTTAAATTTTAGTCAAATATCCAAACCGCTACTTCATGAGGAATTCCAGTTCTTTACATTGACATGTATTCTTAAAATACACGATTATAATGATAAGAAAATTAACTGATTAAAAATAATCGAACTTAAATCATGGCGAATAGATAAAACCTCCCTATAAAAGCTCAAATTTCCCCCAAGCGAAAAATACGAGAAAGTATTTAAAACCAATCACGAATGATAGATTATAGAATGTTGAACTTGAAAGGCAATAATATCTTCTCGAAAGAATATATCCCAAGAATATTGCAGAAATTTGTCTTTTGCAGAGAAAAAAAACAGCAACAGTAAAACATATTATACCACACGTAAATTAGAGCATGGTGTGAAAATCCTCCACCGAAAACGAAAATTCCAATTTTGACGAATTCTTCTGAAAAACTCTCTCGCTGATTACCATGATGCAGTAAAACATTCGTCCTGCGACGCTTTTTAATCCTCACGCCACATCACCCCCGCGTACCATGATGTACAAGGTTTCAATTTGAAGCAAGAAGTTTGGAATTTAGATGGCGAAGGAAGGAAAACGCGAATTGCAGAAAGAGGGCGAGAGGGGGTATATACGAGTACTCTGCGGTCGGAATCGGGGAGGGGGGGAGAGATACGGGGGAAGGAGGGCGGGTAGTTTTATTTAACGCTCCTTGCATTTGTGCGGCGTAAGTCGGCGGAATGGGAGAAGGGGGTGAGAAGAGGTTGGGAGCGGGAGGATGGAGGTTCGGAGACCAAAGGAAGTAAGATGGGGGAGACGGAACAAACTGAAGCTTGTGGGTGGTGCGCGCCTGAGAATGAGCTGGATAGGAAGACAGCTGCGAAGAGGACACCGGGGAGCTCCTTGGGAAACTTGGCCGCAACATCAACAGGAGACTCCTCCTTACTTCAAACCATTCCGCTACCTCAGACCCTCCTCTCTCTCTTAAAACACCCCCTCCTCCCTTTACGGTCTTCCCGGAAACTCCATTGCCACCGACGCCTCCCCCTGCACTCGCTTCCCACCCCTTCCTTTTGCCTCTTATCCTCCCCTCCCTTCGACCACACGCATGTATATCAGCTTCTCTTTCTCTCCCAACTCCGCAGACTTCATTTAAACGAACCCTCCTAACCCCGCATGCACTTCACTCCTTATCCGACCTCGCTCTATAACTGCGAATACTGCGCGTGCAAACATTATCCATTGTTCTCAATAGCAACTGAGTGTCGTTTATCGGGATATTTCTCTAATAGGATTATGGAATCAACTCCGAACGGTATCTGTTATACATTTATACACGTTTACGAGCATCCATACCCAATTTGAAATAAAATGGTAGATGAAAAAATATTTCGCTCATCGTAGGATTCGAATGCACGACTCCAACGTTAAATCCCATCGGAGGCGGCCGCTATTATATAAAGCATAGGTAACAATATGCCGGATCAAAATAATATATCAAATATGGAAATTTCAAAAAAATAATTTTTATTCTGTTCAATAATGCGTTTTCAGTTCTTTCTTTTTTGCCTTTCTGAATTTAATGCCTGAAGTGAGGTGCACGAACTGTGGAACCTTTATCGAGTTGTATATGACGGGCTATCTTTAGTTAAACTTAAAATAGTCGCGTTAAAAATGAGTAAATGACTATCGAACCGTCATATGACAGGCTTTATTAAGTTAAACCTAAAATAATTGCGTATATTCCTCCACGAAAGAGAATGAATATATATTCTATATAATAATTTAAGAATGTTGTTTACTTTGGTTGATATGGAATCATTTCTCTCTCTTGTATTAAAAGCATTTAATGCATGCTTACACCCATAAGGATTGAAATAACAATAGGATTTCGAGGTCTAACAACGTAATTGGTAGGCAAGACAACATCCCGTTAAAATGGCAAGATTTCCCCAAAATATGTAAATTATAAACGTTTAACATGAGTGATTTCGAAATGTAGGCGGAAAAAGATGGACAGCATAAGAAACTATAAATTTTTCTTAAAAATCTTCAGATCCGAAGATCGCAGGTTAATTCTTTCTAATTTTAATCTCAAAAGTCGATTTTTAAGTGTTATTTTATGGGAAATGGAAATGTCTTCCTTGTAGTCGAACCCAGGAGTTTTTTCGAGAATTTTTTCGTCACTCTTTAAAATATGTGAATCGAGCATGCCTGCCAATTTTAGAGTTTGTATCTCGACTCTTTCTCACGGTATCGATAGTCACGAGTTCGAATCTTGCCGAGAGCATGTAAAAATAAATATTATTATTCGCACTTTTTCTAGCGAGCGGGTCTAGCGTTACATCAGATAAACCAACAAACAAACGTTCAGATCGTAGAAACTAGATATAGAACCAGCTGTAAAGAATGTGTTGGGTGAGCCAGACACTTACCGAAAGGTAGAATTACTATGATAATGATCTTATACTTCTATAAATTTGTAGACACCATTTTTAAGACAAGATTCCGGAGATCGAACTCAACCAATAAATTATCAAATTTAAAAATCTATTCACATACTCGAATGAGTAATTAATTATTAGTCAACCGCATATTTGTGCACCCACATGAGAAAAACCCACACGAACGAAAAATCACTCGACGAGATATGTAAAAAAAAAGGCAACTTACGCAAATGTTATCGTGCTTTGTGGAAACAAATCCTTTCCTTTCGACAAAAGAGACTAGGGGTAAATTATTCAGTCACGTGTCTCGTAACGGATGTTCATAAAGTTCAACTTGGCAACGCTTTCCATAACTAGCAAGTATACGACGCATGAAGTATTTAGCACCCAAAACGATGCCACATTGCAAAACTGTTTTCACCCATTTTGTACGGACGGTCATCGTGGCGAAAGCTAACATCGTAAAGCGCTTGAGAAAACGTTTGGCAATGGCTCTTCGCCGTGCCGCTGCGCCACTATCTTGAGATGATTAATGCTTTTGTTGGCGGATGCTCAAACGAAGCGGGATGACGAAGAATTGGAATTTTAACTCGGCTGTTTGTGTTTCTCTTACTTAGAGTAACGAATCGCGTCTCGATCCTTTCCCAAATCGGTAAATATGAATATATCGGCAGATTAAAGTCGTGACATTTTTATCAAGGATATAAAAACACTAGCTAAAATATTGCTTTCCACGGGGAAGTTGCGGTCGAAGGAGAATTTTAGCGATTGAAAAGTTTTTCAAATGTAAAATATTTAAATAAACTTATTATCAGCCTTGATAATCACTCAGTAATTTTGAAATAATATCACAACTGATCGACATAGGCATTTACATACCAGATGGTTTTGCTCAACTAATTTAGGTTGGAATCTCATGCATAAAAATTGGTTTACAAATTCAGTTGCTAGATCGGATTGCTATTGGGAATAATTTGAGACCAGAAGAAAAATTCTGCGATGACCAGGAATCGAACCCGATTCCTTCACTTGTCGGGCGGATATTCTAACACATAGCTATCGTATCAGACTTGTTCCATCGTTTCAGAAAGGGGATGTTTTCTTAACTGAGACCGGGCTTGCCACGCTAACTATTGCTATTCTTTAAGAAAATATTACGTGTTTAATTTATTACAATAGATGCTTCGTCAAAGACAAGCCAACAATTGAAAAGTGGACAGGAAGTTTTATTTCATTAACATGGATTACATTTTCATTTCTTTAATCGCGTTATTTAATAAAGAAGCATGCATGCTTTCTTCAAGAAATTATATCTTGCAATATTAAATTGTTATGTATATTATAATCAGTGCTCTGAATACGACAACGTTTCAGTCGAAAAGCTCTCTGTTTTCCATAACCCTTTCATAGACACAGGAGTGCCTATATCGTCCTTAGGATTCAAACCATAAGGTGAGCTCCATAATTCATCTTTGAATGTATCCAGATAGGAAAAAAATTATTAATATAATTTTAGTTGAAAACCAAAGCTCACGACTTGACTGCCAGCCGTCCATCTATTTTCTGCACCTCCTCCACCCTCTTGAGTTCTCTCCCACTCTTCCTCCGCCCCTCCAAAACCTCCCTCCCCTTCTCCACCGCTCCTTAATTAAAGACGCCCCCGCACTTGCACGGCTCTCCCGTGTAATTATCATGCCGACGGCGGATGTGCGACTTGAAATGGCGGATCTTAGACGTAGGGATACTGGGTGTTATGGAAGGGTGAGGAGGAGGTGGGGAAATTCGGAAGAACGAATGGAAGGAAGGGGTGGAGGAGATCTCGAATGAAGAGGGGTGAGAAGAGGTGGACGCTTGGCAGATGACGTGAAGGGCGGTTGACGGAGCCGCGTGTACCCGTGGGAGGCTTCGAAACTCGGTCAGAGATACTTACACTGCTGAAAAGTTTTAGTTCGGCCGTTGTACCTTAATCATTTCAAATATGAGGAAGAATGTATGTTCAGATAAAATCTCATTTCCATAGTCGACTATTTAGGAGAAAAAATTCACTTTTCCATCATTAACTAAACCCATACTAAGTGCACCGTAAAGCCGTTATCCAACAAGAATTCATTCAAGACAAACATATTTGCAAAAAGGAATCACGAAAATGCACATAAGGGAATTTAGATCTATTGCAAATAAAATATATACAAAGCTGACTACTCAGATAGTAAGGATGCTAGGATTGTATGGATCCAGGCCTAGATTTTAAAAAAATTCAATCAATTTTAAAATTCAATCTCTGGGACGCTCTCCTAAATCGCAATCGCGTTCCCCCGAGCTTGGTTCCAGCTTCCCGTGCGATACCTACGATACGACGCTACTCAAATAATTTTACGCATCATTGGGCGATGAAAAAAGAAATTATTAAGCAGATTCAACGACGCTACCATAACGAGTATCATTTAGAAGCTGAGAAAAATAGGTAGCTACGAGAAGTAATGGATAAATTGATAAATTACCGAAATTTTACCTTCAATGAGGGCTTCTTTAGTCTTTCGTTGACAATGCAAAAAATGCTACATTTAAGGTAGATTTTAATACAATAATTTGTATAATAAATAAGTTTACCGCAGTGTCCCAAAGACAATTTAAAACTATCCGATAACTTAAAAGGAGTTTAACACGTTATAAAAAATAAATATCAAACCGAGGTAACGCAATAAGGCAAATGAAAATTGGGTTTTTGCTTTAGGTAAACAGATCCAGAATCTAGCGATTAAATCAGAACCCATTGAAAAACCAACGCAGAAGGAAACGAGTGAAAAAACACCGGCATCGAGATGAGGATTTATATAAAAAAAGAGGCAAAAATTTTTATCGGGGAATGACTCGTCGGCTCGAAAAAAATTGCCTCCTTCCTCTTCCCTTTGTGTAAAGCGGTCGGATGCTTGGTGCTGTGTGTAACGACGCGTTCTTTGATCTGATGGGAATTTCGAGGCACGAAGGGTTGAACGAAGGAAACCCTTATCGAATGAACATTTCCAGGCTCCTCTCGGCTGGAAAAATAGAGATGTCAAGGGATGAAAGGACGAAGGAGGAGGAGAAGGGAAATGAGGGAGGGAGAAGGGACAAGGAGATTAAGCGGTTGAAAGCGAAGTAAACTCGAACGAATAATAATAATAATAAAAAGAAAGAAAAAGGAGAGAAAACGTTCACAACTCAACCCTTTTTCTAAGGCGGATTCAAAAAGGAGGGAGGGGGAGGAGGTGATGTTTGAAGGGGGAAGAGTGGGGGGAGGGAGGGGGGGTGGAAGGGGTTGGCGATTCGGTCGGTAGGGAAGGCTAAAGATCTCTCTCTGTCTCTCTCTTTCGGAAGCAATGGGAAGAGGCGGGAAGTCATTAATTTGGAAAGGAACGAGAGGGAGAGAGATAAGGATGGGTGAAACAGCGATAAAAAGAATGAATAAACACCGAAGGAGAAAAAGAGGGAGGGAAAGAAGAATGCGTGCGAGTGAAGGGGAGGGGGAGAGGGGAACCAGGATAGGGAGGGGGGAGGGAGATGAGGAATAGGGGTAGAATGGGCGATAAGGGTATTTTTTCGGTGTGAGAAATAGGGAGGGAAGAAGTCGGAACTAGAAGGGGAGAATTCCAATTTTATTTTATTTTTACCCTTTTCTCACTCTCCGTCCCCATCGAGTCTTCCGTCTTGCTCTGAAAGGAGAAAAAGGGGGGTGAAAAAGGGTTCGGAATAATACGAAGATAAATAAAACAAAAGGAAGTCGGAATAGGAGACGGGTTCTTCGGAGGTTTTTATTCTTTTTTCCCGCGCGAGAGGGAGGGAGGGAGAGAGAGAGGGGCTCTCTTCTCTGCGGGTCGAGGAATAAACAAATGCCGGGGCTCTAATGACACCGATTTCCATTCTCCATTGGTCCCCACAGCGGGATGCTTCGATTCGAGCGGAGAGATGGGATTTTGCAAATCCTCCGGAACGACACTTGATAGCTAAATGAAGCTGTGGCGCTCACCCTTGAGTGACGCATTCGAGGGAGATGTGGATGGGGTGGAAAGACCCTTTAGAGCATACACTCAAAGGACGAAGGTGGTGCAGAAGAACACCTTTCGAGGACTTTCGAAGAAAAAAGAATTCTCCGGCCCGTTTTACGCCCTCTTCAACGAAACCGACGAGCGCTTTGCTTTTTTTTCTGCTTGAGCCGCCTCCTGAGGGACCGGGATCGACTCCTTCGATTTGGATTGCGAAATTCCGCTCTCCCCCTCCTGTCCTCCTTTAAATCAAAAGGAATTAAAAGAACGCGCGAAAGTGAACTAATTGCCTACGAGCAACTGAAAATGTAAAATGGCACGAAGGCAATAAATCTTTCAAATTTTGTAACATTTTTAAAGATATCAAGCGGTGTAAATTGTGGTGGTCTTTTATGAACAAATTTAATACTTAAGCTACAAAATTCCACTGAATGACCGGGCACGTAAAAGGATTAAATTAACGCGCGTGAAAGAATATGAATATCTACAATATACAGCAAGAATAAAAAGGATTTGAAATGGAAATAATAATTAACCGAGCTTTAATATAATACTAGCTGATCCTGCGGAAAGATTGCGCGGTGAATTTTAAAATTGATTTATAAAAAATGATAAAGTATGTAAAATAAGTTGATCCCAATAATTCACATTTAACTCTAAAAATGCATTTCCTTACACAGTAATTGATCGCGAACTTTTATGTTTATCTTTTTATTGAAATATATGTCCTTTCTTTTTTATATAACAATCAATCCAACCGTTTATGTAGATTATCTATGAAGAGAAGATAACCATGTAATGTGTTTAAAAAAATAACGTGTGTCTCTATTCTCATTTAATTTTAAATTTATGGGTGAGCCTATTTGCGTTAATAAACATTATGGATGTATAATATAATGGTTCTACTTACAAAGAGATAAGATTCCAGCATTCAAACGATGATAGGAAGATTCAACTGCTTTGATTGAATCGTTAGAAACGCTTCCCATACGCAGTTAACTGAATAATTATCCGTAAATATTCATGTTGCTATGTATAAATGTTGACATTGCTACAGTAATAATTTCGATGTTTAAACAAAGTGCGAAGTGAATAACGCTCTTCTTTCACCTATTTGAAGGTTTAATTGGTATTAATTGAATCGGAGGCAACAATGACGGTCGCCTTAACAACGTCCGGAAAGAGTACGAAATATCCGTAAAATTTCGAAAACAATCGCGTATTTCAAAATGATTCGACTCCGTAACGTAAACATTGCAAGAATAAGATAGTATAGAGTTTTAGCCGTCAAATAAAGCAAAAATGAAGAAAATAGGGCCATATTTACGTGTTTTAATGAATGAAGGAAAAAAACCTTGCACTCTGACAAGTCGAAAATCCCGTGTAAACTTATGGAAAAATATAATTGTCTCCTGGATTCGAACCCGGGTCTTTATGAAAATGAGAATAGTATCTAGGGGCCTTTCTAGCTTGTAGAAACAAAACGCAGTTTACCGCATATCTCTATGACGAACGGCTTTTGAGATGCAGGGTGGGACGGACGGTCGGCTATTATAGATATAGATTAGCTAAAAATTGTACAGGGAGATTTTAATTACTTTCCACGTACATTATGTATGGCTATTTATAAGAAAAATGCATACATGATTCAAAATTATTTCGAAAAAAAAAACACGAATCAATGCGTTGACGTGACAACTGGAAATAATAAACTATTACCTAAGAGACTAATGACATCTTAACTACTTAAGATTTATGCTGAATAATTCGGCAAACAAATAATATTGAATTGAATTCAAACATACAGTGGAGCGTTCAAAGAAACTACAGCATATAGGATAAAAGGCAACGGTTATTCTAAATAAAACTCGGCATTAAGTAGAGGTTGAGGCATTCGCGCAACAGTATTTCGAAGAACAACCGCTGAAGAGAGAGAGGGATCTACTTCTGAAATCCCCTTTCAGAAAAACCAAATAAAGGAAAACCAACCTAACCCTTACCAACAAAAACCCAACCTCTCAATTCTTTCCGCCGTAAAATCCCCTCTCCCTAACCCGCACTTCCGGTGTCCATTACCTTAGTCCTCCAACACCCCGATCCTTCCCACCCCACTCCCTCGATACGGAATAAACTTCCCCCCTTCCTCCGCTTAACCCTTTCCTAACTCGATTCGCATGCAAAACACTTTGATTATAGATACAAGGAGAGAGGAGGAGGAAGAATTAACGAAGGTGTGAGGAAGAGCAAGGAGGGAAGAGAGAGAGGGTAAGAAAGACGACGGGGAGCGGGAGAGGAAGGCGATTACGTAGAAGGATGAGACGGAAACGAGGAACGGGTAGAACGAGGAGGGAAGGGAGGGTGGGAGGAGTGTCGATACAAAGCGAGGGAGATGGGAGAGGGAGGGAGAGGGGCGGAGAGGAACGGTGCGATAGCAGCATTCTGAAGGAGGCTGTTTGTGTTGAGATATAACTGGGGTGGAATGCGAGAAGGGCGTTTGTTTTAGGGATGCAAAGAGAGACCGAGGAGGAGGAATATTGTGATTGCATAGGTCGGAATAATTCCCACGAATAATTGAATGGGTGGGAGCTAGCGCAGTAGGCGGGTTAATTACTGAAAAAATAAGTAAAACGGCAAATTCGAAAACTCTATACTTTTCCACTTTCCGTCAAAATTAAAAAGAATAGAAACAAAATACCAGTGATTTTAAAACCAATAAATTGAGATTAATTCCTGATAAACCTATTTATAACTAATCAAAAGATGGGTATTTATTTAATTACCTCTGCGCATCGAATCGAATACGTAATTTTTATCATGAGAATATGAAAACAAGAATCCCACAACAGAAGACGATCCAGCCGAGTTCGTCAAACGACAGAAAAATCATGTTTACGAGAGAAAAATAATGTTTATGAGAGAGGCATCCAGCTGGACAAAAAAAACCGCTGCATGCGTGGAGTAGAAACGGAGCCAATCATGAGTGCTTGTGTCCGAGCAACTGCTCCTGAAAGAGGAGAGGGTTTCGGGAGGGTGAGGTGCCCGTGGTGCGACAGAGGGACTACAGGAGGTGAAGGAAGAGGGGGGGGGAGGCGGCGGAGGGGAGGGAGGGAAGGGGGAGGGGATGCAGGGAGAGAGGATTACGGAGACAAAGGCGCCACCATCCCACAGAGAGGGAATTAATAAACACGGCACCCCCTTCCAATAATCAAAAACCTGGGGACCTCTCCCTCCTTTCTCTCTCTGCTGGCCTCCCCTTCTCCCTTCACCTCTGACCCCTGGGGTCCGAATTCCGCTTACCAAAGGTGGGGTGAGGTTAGGAGACGGCCACCGTTGAAGGCGCCATCGACATCAAAATTCCGCAGTGTCCAGCAAAGAGGCAGGAGAGGAAGAGGAGAGCCACATCATAGATTTGAAGGGAGAATGGCCATGCGTAGGGATTAAGTGGCAAAAGAGTTCCCCTGCATGAGTCGAGGAATTACGATATTTAAAATCGCTTCGGATTTAAACTTAATTCACTTCCCCGCTGACTAGTGCTGCGAGGAGAAAATTTTCATAGCAATAATATCAATGTTTCGCCAAAATATTTAAAATTGTAACGGGAATACATAGCGCAATAGGCGCGAACATTTTCCAGCGAGCTTAAAACGGTGAAAGTGATAAAAATTGTAGTAAAGGCGGCATTGTAGAAAAGAAAGGAATGCATGTATAAAAAAGGAGTGAAGTGGAAGAGAAGCAGGAAAAGAAAGTGCAGAGCAGCGTATATCGAACTATCGCATATAAAATAGCGAGAGATTAGCGATATGCATGAGTATAGAACCTGGACAACAAGAATTGTTAGTAGGATCAAACACGAATAAAGTTGGAAAAATTTGGATAGGAGAAAGGTAAATGGGAAGTAGAAATAATGGCGAAGGGTGAGAGAGAGGACGGCGGGCAGAAGGCGAGGAAGGGTTAGACGGTCCAGCGTATTAATCTGCAACCCTTGGCAGTCTCCCTCCCTTCATCGGACGCACAATGGACGGAGGGATTTCGAAGGCGGACGGGGAAATATTAGTCCAAGCCGGACGCCTCCCTTTCACCACGGAAGCTTAAGAAGAAGAGTGAATGACGCTCTACCCACGAAAACCTATTGTGCTTCAGCCGTAACATCGAGCCTGTTATTTTTTTTAAGACGAGATGACGGTTCCCAGGTCAGTACGACGTTCAGCTTCCGAATTATGTTAAGCCGGAATGGCTGCCCGAAATTCTCGATCCATTTCTGACCTATGGAATAATAAATGATATCTTACAGTGATGTCTGTAACAAAAGAAAAAACAGCGGTCTTTTCTTATTAATAGCAGAATAAAATAAGGAATAACTCATTGTTTCTAAAGAAATAGTCGCACGAAATCTCACAAACATCAACAAGGAAGAAATGTGTGCTAATCTAAAAGGCAATTTATGAAGGTCTTATCTTAAGACAAGGAAAATTGATAATTTACACTTCTGACCACCCGATAACTCTTCTGATGTACCATTAACCGAATCCCTAGTGTATAACTCGCTTACATGAAAGCACACTCTCAAATCCAATATATTAACAGCATCATAAAAGACAAAGATATCGAAAATTGTTCGCATTTGAGCATCACATGCAAACTATTTCATCAGATAATTGAAGCAGGCCAGAAGAAAATGACATTTAAACGTCCCTTCACGCATTGTAGAGAATAATGGGAGGCGATATATCGGAGGGGAGTTTGGCGGAAAGAGAGGACAGCGGCGAAGGAAGGGGGAGAGAGGGATTTGTAGAGTGACGGACGGCGAGGAGGGAGAAGGAGAGGGAGGGAGGGATAAGTTGCGGTCCGACGGCTCGCCACCTGGTGGGCATGTAAGCGACTATGGAGAATGATCTCCTCTGATGAGTCAAGACAGCGTTATTGCCAAGCACCTGCCCGCCAGCACTCAGACGCAAGATCTCTAATACCATCCATAAAGGCTTTTCAGAATACAATTCGATGCTAGAAAAATTCCTTGGGAAGAACTAACATAAGACACTTGGCAGCTGAATTAAGGAACGTGAAGTGAAGTGATGCAATTTCTAAATAATTATGGGATAAGTACTCGTGAAAGACTTCAAGCACATAGTACGGCGACGGAATAGCTGTTTGAAATTATTCCAGATTAATTTCTCCAAATATTCAGAGTAATGTTTTTTCGATTGCACGAATTTCTACCAATTTCAACTTCAAATAATCGAAAGGAAATATTTTTGAATTTGTATTTTTATATATGTTAAAATAAAGGATAATAACATTTTTCGTTATCCTCTGAGATTCGAGTTATGGATATTCGATTCTATATGAAACATACGTATAAGTGCATCTTTCGCATATTAATTTTGGATGGCGTTTTAATTTTATATGGTTACAAAGCAACACGTGGAAATGGAAATAATTTGCAACAATAAAGAAATTACCTATATTTCATGATTCAAGCTTACAGAATATCATTTTATTTTTTTTTTCGAGTTAAGAAACAATAAAAGGCTCACATAGTTTTCTGGAATAATATATATATAAAGCCCTGGATAACACAGTCCCCAATACAGAACTACAATGGCACGACAAACTCATACGTTGTTTCCTATAAATTTTCAACGCAAGACAGGATAGCAAAGATCAAGCGATAAAATCATTTTTTCGAAAATATCTGTAAGATTTACTTGTCAAGATGGAATCACTCCGATGAAAAAAAGTTAATTTCCCAAAGGCTCATAAGAGCTAATGAGCACCAAGATAAAAAATATGTAAATAAAAGATCCATACCAGATAACCGAACACGAACCGAAAAAAATATGGAACCCGGAGCACGCTTCTCCTGCCATAAGGGCACGACACATCGCTCTCCGACGCCGCTCTCTCCTCCCCCCTCCATGCCCACGTCACCGCTAATAAACCCTTTTTTTATTTATCCCCATTCCCTGTCCCCTTTACCCATCGCAACCGAAAGCCACTCTGGAAGGGAGGGATCGTTCGGTCGGGTGATGGGGCGAGACTTTTTAACCCCGGGGAGAGGGACAGCTTTGGGCGTGGTTAGCTGCGAGCCTTAATATGTATTTGTTCCGTGAATGAGTAAGATAGGTGTCTGCCCCCCTTCCTCTCCCCATAGACCCATCACTCGCCTCATCGGGCCATCATGACCGCTGCAGACACCTCCGAATGATGAAAACGAGGCGAGGAGAGTGGGATGAGAATACAAAAAAGACAGAAAGCATAGATAAATATAATATAAAATGGGAGGGACAATCCCTCGGCCGAGGAAAACGGGAGTGAGAAGGATCGGAGGAGGTAAAGGGACACAGCCTCTCCTCCCCTGCCGAAATCCTTCCCTCCACCTCCACAACCTCTCTATTTATTTTTTCCTCCGAAATTTCCGCCACACCCTGTTTGCACGAGGGCATAAATTGCGTGACACCGTTTCTGATGCCTCTCTGCCTCTTTTTTTATACATCTCCCTATCCCAATTCGCTTTTTTTCACCCAAAAAAAGTTTTATTACTAACCTCTAAACTACCTCTCTTTTCCTCTTTTTGTTAATTCACCTTTTTCGCATCCGAGAGTAATAAGTCCCCTTCTTCCTCCGCGTTCACCTCTCCACCACCCTCTCCATATCCTCTTACTACTCTCTCCTCCCATTCTCTCTTTCACTTCTATACTCGCGGACCCACACATATACCGTGCGGCACACCTGCGCAAATGGAAGCGATGGGAGGTAGAGGTTTGGTGGGGGATAGCGAGGAGGGTTGCTTCGAAAAGGCTGAGTGGTGGTCTGGACGATGTTATTCGTCCCATTCTATTCCCTCTTTCGTTATTCGCACCTCTCTTTACCCTCCCCCGCGTACACACACACATACTCTCCAAATAAAAAAAGTCCACTCTCTCTCTCTCTCTTCGGGAGCTTTTGGGGAGGGATAAAAAAATGAAACCAACCCAGCGCTAACCGACGAGAGAGCGCGCACACACACACAAGGCCGCGAAACCACAACAACGTCCATTCGGCCGCGAACCTCACTTCCCTTTTCCCTCTTTCGGACCGAAACCTCTTTGCCTCTCCCCGCCGTTCCTCCTCCCCCACCCCCACCACTCCCCACCAGCCGATTCCCTTTCCACCGCTCTTCGATCGAGCGTTTGACTCGCACCGTCCTCTCTCCCCCCTCTCCCCTCTCCTTTTCTATCCCCACCCCCAAACCGTTAAGCGCGTTGCTTCTGAAAAGGGGATTTCCAGAGCGATTTTTTATTTTCAACAGGGCTCAATGTCCACTTTATGGCGTCCGAGATCTGATTGGGGAGATGATGCGACGATCAACGGGAGAGGTGATATATAGAGACTCCGCCGAAAAGCGCTTTGGCGAAATTTAAGAGAAAATAAATCGGAGGGCGTTTACAACTCTCGGGCCGACGACAAAAAAACTGGATATTTAGCGGCCATCGTTTGGAAAATTGCGATTTAATGGATTCCTGAAACGACGCGAGATTTATTCTGATGTTTCCTGAAGTACCTTTTTACGACTGATACGGCGAACAAAGCGAATGTATTCCTGCAAATCGGTGTGGATTACGCATCAATGGGCAAGAATTGGGACGCAATAAAATATTTCACGCTTTTATTTTTATAATTGGAATGTATCCAAGCGAGCTTCGATACATATACAAAAATGCACCATGGTCTATATTTAAACATTGAGTCTAGTGTATCCAAAATAATTTAAATAAAGTCTTTTGGAATTTTAGAAAGGTTGATATTTTGGCAAGCATACATATATTTGTATCCAGTGCCTTAAAAGTGAACTAATTATATTTTTATAATGACACACCAAACTTATGCTAATCAATTTGAATAACAGATAATAAAACATGACACTTTTGTTATAGATATACATCTTTATATACTTTCCGCTCCGATTCAATCAATTAACCTTTCCAGAATGGATCATAATGAACCATTTGTAGATTTCCACGTCCTATAGAAAAATACCATTTCTAAATCCAACCTCATTCGTCAAGCCATTTCAGAGTTTTACGAAGTCAACGAAACGAAAAATACAGCTATTAAAACAATTCCCAAATCAAGATAAAGAGAAATTTAGTCCACGAGTTTTATATCCACTTCCCATGTGAAATAACACCGATAATCATTCATAACGTCGTAAGCCTTCCTTCCTTTCGAAGGACGATCGCTTCCCTCGGGGAAAGGATTAAAAACAGGACGCGTCCGGCCACAGCCTCCCCCCCCCCCCAACGCCTATATCCTCTCCTCCTACTTTCCGTCCCACCTGCTATTACCAATGACCTCTTCCCCTTCCCCCAAACACCTCGCTTCCGTAATGGATCACCAGAACCTCTCTCTTTTTTCTCTCTTTCTCGGCACGACTGCGAATGACTCCCTTACTTCCGCACCCCTCCCTCTCTCCCTATTTCCCCCTCTCTTCCCTCCGCCCCCTCTCCATCACGCCCCATCGGTACACACCCATCCGCCGCCCTTTTTCCACCGACTCCCATAGACGCCACATCCATACTTCCCACCCCACCCCTTCCCTCCAATTCTTTTAATTAATTTCGAAAAGGATGAGGCCGTGGATGTTTATCAACGACGCCTCCCTTGCGTTTTCCTTTCTTCTTTTTTTATTCGGGAAACCGACATTCTCTTATTTTTTCACCATACTCTCTCCCTCCCTCCCATTCCGCACCTCCTCCTCCTCTATCTCGCTCTCTGTTGATTCAGTGTAAAGGTGGAAATGAGCGCCCGGAGACATTATTAACTCCCTCCGCGCGGCGTCGCTTGATGGACGAGCGAATTTGTCTGGCAGTGGACGCACGTCGAGCCTCGTTTGTTTTTTTATTTATCATTTATTCATTCATTTTCTTTATCCCTTCGTTTTTTCTTCTCCCTCTCCCTACCGAACTCATCCCGTCGCCCGAAACCGGGGGAAATAATATAAAAGGGCGCATATCTCGCCGCCCCCGCCTTACTCCCCTCGACACACACACACACACACGTAATGGCTCCGCTAATGGGCTTAATGGCTCCCCTCAATTACCAACAGAAGGCTCCAAAACTTCGATTTGCGGGTTATATTCCGAACCATTGATGACGTTTGCCTCTCATTAGATCCACTCTACCGAATCATTTTTCCTCGGACAGGGAAAAATGATGGCGGGAAATTGACGCCGATGGGGTCCAAATTGAGGATCTATATAAAGGCAAGATATAATGGCCGAGGGAAAGAGAGAATTGTCTTGATTCTCTGGGGGATGGAAGAAGTTAAAGCAGCGCGAATAAAATAAACAACGTGCCTTATAAAGAAAAAGAATAATAGAAGGAAACAGATAAGAGTAAATTGTCTAAATTAGCATACTTGAAAAGGGCTTTCGATCGATACTGTCGTCTTAGCGTAGAAGTTTTCCTACAAAAATCAACGAATTAAATACGAGTAAGTATAAAAAGTTTGGATGCATTATTACATGCACTTTCCCAATTAATGCAGAACTTTTCACACCCTACTTAGTTCGTGCGTCATTTTCAGTATGAACACGAACTTCCATCAAAACTGCAGAAGAAATATTTCAAAGAGTTAAGTAATCACGCTTTCATCAGACAACTTCAGACTTCACAGTGTCTATTATTTGACGAAGATTTGATGGGCTCTTAATGAAAACGAGAGCATGCGCGAAATATCAGTCAATATGAGAAACAAAACCAGGATGAAAATAATAAATAAACTCGAAAAAATCGGAAAAAAACAGAACGAGATTCGAGCACAAGGTCGATTAACACAAGTGTGAGTCCGAGAAGGAACGGGGATATTTAGGGCAAAAAAAGAACGTATGTCGGTCCAGTTCTTCGTGAAAAACTCTTTTGCTCGTATGTTCGTCGAAGTTTTTCCAAAGGCGCATCGCGTTAGGCGCGAGCGAACGCGGACGAGTCTCCTGATTTCCTTTTTGGCCATTCTGCGACGCTCCGAACGCATTTCGCACGCGCGGACGCGAATACATCACGCGTGAAAAGCAGCCACCGCGCGAGCCGAAGGTATTTCGCACGAATCACGTGCACTGGCGTTTCGTTAAATAAAAGAGCGATTGTGACGCTTATGCATATTCGACGAGGGAACGGCAAACGGCAGAGGAAACATTCAATGGCATGAATAAAAAACCAGATGGATGGATGGATATTCGCATTTGCTACAGAAATGAATACGAACTCAAAAGTACAGCCAACTTACACGCTTCTGATGTTGCTACATACGAATCCCTTTGTTCGTTGGACACACGGTGGGCGATAAAAGCGACGTTTTCCACGTCGTGCATGATATAACTTATTCCTAAAAATTATGTAATCACGGAAATTGAAGCATTTAGCAACGATAGGCCGTCCTGAATTTGATATGAGTAAAACAAGTCCTAACGAACCACTTCGATAAAATAATAGGAATGTACTAATTATACATATAACTGAGAATGAATTGGGTAGAGTAAATCAACTGAGTACGAAGTTGAAACACGAATGAACAATACTTATTTATCCTCTATTGTTTTATCTCACGAAGACAAAAGGAAAATATATGACAAAAGAATTGACGGAAAATAGAGAGAAACGAGATTTTTTCTAATGAGTACGAAGGAGGGAAAGAACGCGAGAAAGATGCAGCGATTTATGTGAAAGGGAATGGTATGAATCCGCGAGATGGATGGAGGAGGAGGAGGAGAGAGAGAGAAAGTGAGAGAGAGAGAGAAGCGGTGAAGAGATGGAAAGCGAGAGCGTGGGAGGGAACATGTGGAAGATACGAATGAAAAGCATTCGCTCGAACGAGTAGTAGTCACATTTGTGTAAGTTTCTCTCATTCTATTTCCTCCCACAATCGCCCTCGCCCTCCCTCCCTCTCTCTCTCTCTCTCTTTCTGTCAAAAAGAAACCTTTTGAAAAATCCCCATTCTCCTCCTCCAGAGGGGCGGTGCGGGAGAAAGGGGAGAATTCCCATTCCGACTCCCTCCCTCCGCCTCTCCGTTTCCATAGCTCCAAAAGCCTCTTCCCCCACCCCTCCATCAATCACCGCACAGAGTAATATGTATAGAGGTCTAATTTTAATGCGTCCGCGTTATCTCAGATTGCCTTTCCTTGGCTTTCGGTGTTGTCACGGCGGAGGGAGGAGGGGTCGTAAGGGGACCGAAGAGCGTGTGAGGGAATAAGGAGAGAGTAGGGGAAAGGAGAGGGGGCGAGTCAAAGGAGTGTGGTGGAGGTAGAGAGGGAGAGAGAGAGAGGGAGTTGCAGACTATGGAACAAATGCACATAAGGATACGAGGAAGAGCAACGAAAATTTCTTTTCGATGACGGTTACATAAGAATAAATATGTGCAAGTGGATTAAGAGGAATTGAACAGAAAAATATCGTAATTGTAAATATATTAAACGGAAGAATTACAACCAAGCTGAAAACAGTAATACGAGAGAAATAAATGTTCATAAATACTAGAGATCACAGGAATATGGGGAAGTCTCACATTCCGTTGATACCTCATAAGATTTAGAAGATGAAGAATAAAAATTTGGTCCACAGAAAAGTCAGCGGACACACAAAACCACAAAAAATAATTAAACTGTTACGAAATTCAGATAATAATAGGTGATGGCATCAAAATGCGAGGGGGAATATAAATAAAGATAATAACTAAAAATTCGATTGAAAATACTCGTTGATTTATTTCTACCAAAAATTGCACGCGGCACATGCATTGCAATAACCTATAAGAACAAAACACGCCACGAAATAATGGCGGCGACGTAAAACATTCTTATAACCATCGGTAAATGAGGTAAAGACGAATAGTCAGTGACAGATGAAGAAGAATTCGTTCGGGCGTCGGATGCAGGAAAAATAGAAGATCGTAAGACCCTCGGAAAAGAGTGAATAACGGAAATGGGGGAGGGGAAGAGGAGCGATTCGCGTCGGGAGAAAAAGTTTCCTTGTCAAACTTAAGTCCTATCTCCGAGCGCAGGAATCCCGAATCGGAAGGCGGTGGGAGGAGTTGGGGAGGGGGGAAGGGGGAAGGGGGAGGGGGGGAGAGGGAGGGAGGGAGAAAAAAAATTAAAATGGGCGCCGTGGGGATACGTCAGATCAAGGGACGAGCAATAAGACGGATACGATTAAAGGGGAAAGAGGGAGGGGAAATAATAAATAACCGCGAAGGGAAGAGGGTGAGGCGAAGAAGGCGACGGAGGTCACCCACCCACGAGAGAACGACAACGCAGAGAGAGAGAGAGAGTTTTTTCCCCCTCTCCCCCAACGGAGGGTGAGGAAGAAATGGTGGGGAAAGGGGAGGATGGAAGGACGCAAATGGTGTTTCATGAACCTGAAGCAAAACCACAGGAATCAATCCAAAGCCTCAATCTCTCCGTCTCATTCCCCTTGCATCCTGGGAGAAGTCGTTTCCCATCTCTCCCAGTCTAGCGGCGGCAGACCAGAATATTAATAGCTACGAATTTGGGCGATGCGGGAGTGGGTTGGGTTGCGGGGAGAGAGATGATCGGGTGGAGTGTGAGCGCATGGGAGAAGGAAGGAAGAGAAAGAAGGGGAAAGACCGCTGAAGGGAGGATATATGTATCGCACAATGACACCGAGTACGTCTCAATCCAGAGCAGTTGTATATTGTGTGGCGAAAGATAAAATGAAATAGCGCACCTTTAATAAAAGGGGAAGGGTTTTTTTTTCATTTGGCAACGGATGGCTGTTTTTTCATTCTCGCGAAATGCACTTTAAAAGCGGGAAATGTATAAAAAAAAACTTGAATTCTACGAGAAGGGCGCATTCCCGGCAGCATGACAGTATCATTACTCTGACACTATGTCGTTTCTGTAACAGCCGGTTTAAACGATAATCTTTGAACTGCTTACAAATATTCGAGGATGGAAAAGGAATGTTTGGCAGGTGACACTCAAACGATAGACATAAGTATAAACACAAATACACAATGATTAAAATTTCATAAATATTATTTAGAGTAAGGCTCCAGAAAAAAACCCTCGCTCACTTGCCATTGGTGAGTTAAAAAAGGAGAGTGGTAAGTAGATTTTCAGGCACGAAATGAATTATGGGCGAGTGGATTTTAAGTGGCGAGTAGCTTTAATTATATTTTTGAGCCCTGATTTAGAGAAATAAAAATATTACGCATTTTAAGAGAAGCGAATTGCGAAATTGACAACATTTTTAGACATTGAACATGCCTCGAATGATTCGATTAGCACAAAAGCTAATATGATAGACACAATAAGATACATTGTTATTCTGCTTAAGGATACAAATATTTCATTTCTTATTATCTGCTCAACTCACGAAACATTGGGGTTTCTTTCGCGCAGAAATCCTATAAATAAATCTAATTTTCTCGGTCAAATGTAAGGACCTAAGAGTAAGTGCTCTCTTGATTAATATATATACGATTTTTTGTCACATTCAGCGAAAAAAGGGAAACGATTAGGAGGGGGGAGAGAGATGAACGCCGGTAAAAAATGATTCCCACCTCCAGAAGCGCACACCGGGAACCCAATACCGTAATAACAGTAAAAAAATATTCGAAAGAATATGCCGATTTATCAAGAGCACCCACACAGCCAAAAAGAACGAGAATTTTTCTCGTTCATCCGAAAGCTCCGCGCCAGTCGGTCCAGAGTGTGCATCGGAATCCGTACACCTCTACCTCCCTCCCAAACACTCCTTCCTTCCTACCAAAAGCCCTCCTCCCACCCAAACCCTTCTACCCGTTGCCCCCCTCCCAAAAAGAGGAGCGATGAAAGGACATCCCTCACCGACCTTATCATCGCCCGAGAGCCGAGTGCCACTTGCGCACGCCGTACTAAGCGGAGAGTAGGGCATTGAAAAATCACGATACGCCAGCGGCGAGCAGGGAGTGGAGGGGAATAAGTTGGAGGTGGGGAGGGGTGGGCGATAGGGAGATGCATGCGCGCAGAGAGAATGCTTATTAAGTGGGGCAAGGGGAAAAAGAGACGGATATTTCGGAATACTGCGTTGAAAAGGATTTGGAAAAATTCATATCCTTCGATTACGAGAGAACACACGCAAGTCAAAGACGTTCGTAAAGTATAAGGTTGGAATATATTTAATTTAGTGATTATTTATAGATATTTAGTCCATAACATAACGCACCACAATCATCTTTCTTTCATTTTTTAAATCAACAAACTGAATGAGATTTTCAAATTAGAAACGTTTTTCGATAATAAAAACATATCCATCATAGCACTGAAATTAGTTTGAAATCGAGAAAATGAATCGAGGATGAAACCATCCAATTTGGACGGAAACGTTTAGTAACACGGGTCAATAAATACCAATTATCGGTATGTAATTTTTTTAGGAAAAGTATTATATAAATCTCAATCTATATCGAAAATATTCCTTTCGCAGAGATTCTGAGTCAGAAGCTGTAAGACAAAAAAAAAACTGGTACACGATAGTTATTCTGTGAGAAAAAGAATGAAACTGTTGTGTGCCATCTATCGCAAATGAGCCATACCATTCCTACGTATACAAAACACGGAAAAGGACCGTGCGGGAACGATGTCGTCTCGAAATCCTAATTTTCTTTTTCCCGTCCTGATAGCGAAGAGAGAACGCGGTCCTCACTCGATCCAAAAGGGAAAGAATAAGGCGAAAAGGAGAGGAAAATGGATTCCAAGGGATGAGAAGAAGGACTTATTTCTGTTATCGACTCGAAGGAAAAATTTCACGGTTGATTAATGAAAGTCCATGATTGATCGTTTTGGCTGCGACGTCCTCATACAGAATATTTTGAATAATGGCGTAGTATAGTAGTAGGGGGGAGGGGAAGGGGGTGGGGGAGAATAAAGGGGGAATAGAAGGGATTGTGGTCTGGAGAGGATAAAAGGGGATGGAGTGACAAGGGTTGCGGGAAGGGAAAAGCGGCGCAAAAGGAGACTTAAGATATTCTATTTCCTGGTTCCGTATTCGGGGAATAAAGAGTGGTGAGGGAGGAGGAAGAAGGAAGGGAGAGATGGAAGATAGGGAGTGGGAGGGAAGAGAGAGAGAGAGATGTAGAGAGAGAGACAGAAGTGACAACGCCTTTTCTTCTTCTATCTTTTGAACCATAAAACAGATGCAAGGAAATAGAGTCGCGGTTTGAATTATACATTCTTACAGCATTCAACACTCGAGCTAATTTTGGACATAGCAAGAGCATTATGGGTCAAATTCTAACGTATTTATATAGAAAGTCAATTACTATAGGAATCAGAAGTCGATATGCATTAAAAATTTACGCGCTGCATTTTTTATCCTCCCATGATTGAGAAATAACTCGATATAAACTGCAAATAATCATTTGTTTATAATTATGGACAAATGAAAAACTGCACTGAAATCTGAACTAAGTTTTTATTCCTTCTTTAGAACTGGAGCGCATGTAGACGGAATATACCTCTAAATTTTCAAACGTAATTCGATCCATATATTTTTGTTAGAAGGGTTTGTCGGAACCACGAGATTTAACCAAAACGAAGTAATAAGAAAATCTGTGCAATGACTGCTATGGGCCGCGAGTAAGAGATCATAAATATGATCTCAGTTAAACACGTTACTTCAATAACAATCAAATCTGGAACCTTCAAACATAAACGAGAAACATAAGCTAAGAAAACTTAGCAACCGAATATTCGATTTCATATTTAAAATAAAACATAAATATAAAGAAAGCATTTCTTTGCCAAATAAATTTAAAATTGACGGACATGTATATATACTTACAGAGCTTTACATTTCATTGAGGTACAGCTAGGTATATTAAAGTGAGATGCCTTACCTGCAAAAGAAAGAAAAAATAATTAACCGAGTTGTTTTAATAATCTTAGAATTAATACTATTAAATAACGTTAAATACTACAACAATATAATTTAAATTAAATTACTTTACAAGACATGAAAAACTTACTAAATTCCTAAGAATAATAGATTTAGGCAGACTCGAGCTTACAAAAACAAAAAAAATTAACGCTAAACTTACTTCTAATGCGAATAATTTAAGAAACTACACACAAAATTTTGATACAATATAAATGGTGTGATAAAAATAACGTTAATCCAATCCGATAAAGATAGGCAGCGCAGGATGCTATAAAATGGATATTGCCTGGGAATTAGCGATATAACCACATATTGATCTTAAATAGACAATTTTATAAAGGCAATTTCATTATGTGTTACTAACTGAGAAATTATCCCTCGTAGGCAGAAATTATTTAAGACTCAATCCATTTTCTTTCAGAATTTTACAGCTTGCATTTTCTATCAATTTCTATTTTCACAATATTTAAAAGGGACAACTATCATAGAAGCTAAATAAAAATTTAGAACTTCTCTTAATCATGAAATGAAACAGTGATTAATAATTATACATCATGCAAACCCTAAACAAGATTTAACGTAACCCTTGAGATTGCCTACAACATAAACCGATGGTTGGGATAACTGTAAATAATACACTTAGCCAAGAGGGAGCCAAAGATCATAAATATTTTTACTTTCTCACGTTACGGAGATGAATTTCTATGGATTAATACAAAGGGAGAAATTTACGTAAGCGGTGTGGAGGCAGAAGAAGAGAAAGACACACGAGACCCACTGAAGTCTCGAGAAAAAGATAAGGAATATTAACTTCCTTTCCGAGATTGTTGTAGAAATAAAACTCGCCGTTGTATTAAAGACAGGTAGTGGAGACGTTTTCCTTGCCGTGACACTTTTGAAATCCACGAGGGCTAAGAGGGAAGCGAGGCAGTGGAGTACCTCTGGTGGAGGTGGAAGTGGCGGCGTTGGAGGGGGTAAAAATAAAAGAGAGGCGAAATGGGGAAGAGGGAAAATGAGACGGGAATAAATTATGCATCAGTTCGTTGAGAGAGATTTCACCAGTACTAAACTTGGCAAGGTTAAATGCTAAGACTCCACTGTGACGTGTTTACTTCTTTGAATTCGGGTCTGATGGAGAGGACGGGGGAAGAAGGGGGGTGGGATAGGTGGCCAGGAGTGGGAATTATGAAGAAAGGACGGGGAGGGAGGGGGGGGGGAGATAGGGAGAAAAAAGGCAATTATTAATTCCTTCTTTATGTCGGCATTAAAAAAAACCTTGCAGAACCGAGGATCTCACGGGAGGAAAATAGGGAGGAGTGAGTGAGAGAAAGAAAGAGAAAATATAAAGGCGGGGGAAATGCGTAATATTTCTCCCGTTCTAATCAACGTCGGATTTAAAAAAAAATTATTTTTCCACTCGCAGACCTATATTATTTTTCTTTCGAGACTTTGTACCCTCCCAAAACTTGCAATCCATTCCTCTTCCCTCTCCGCCTCATCGTTATATCTCCTCGCTGCCCCTCTCTTCCTCCGCGCGCTCGAAGGAGGGACCGGGGCGAACGTCGCCTCCTTAAGACACTCCCTTATTAGGCATACGTCTCTCATTTAATGGGTTTGGCGGGCGTGGATGGGTCGTCTGAATAATGAAATGGGCACTTGAACGTCTAGCGGGCAAACGTATTGCGAGAGATAAATCAAGGTGCCAAGCCGCTACAGCGTACCAGTAAACGTTAAGGACATGGTCTCGCTCTTGTTTATGCCATCGTTTGTCTTTTCGTCCAACTCATATAGTTTGCTCAACTATTCGCACTAATTTTCACCACACCGTTAATTTCGAACTCTTTCCCCGCCCATCCCATCCCCACCCCCGCGACGATCGCGTCGCAGTGCTTTCGCGGGCATGCAAAAACGCGCGAACTCGGAACTATTTGCATGCAAACTGCCGATCAAAAAGTACTGAATCCGTCACACGGATCCGCTACTTCTTCTTCAACCTAGTAAGAATTCCAGTGGAAAACTATTAATACCACTTATTTCCGAAGAGAAAACCTAATCATTAAAATTAAGGTAAAGGAAGCAGAAACCAAGATGAATGAGAAGATTACTGTTCTTTCCGCTCTCAGGATCGGAATGTACTGAATGGTGGGGAAAGCCAATGCTCTATGAATTCCAGTTCTGAGAGAGGATAGCAAGACTGCCACGAAAGCTCAGTAATAGGGGAATCACCCGGAAAACTGAAGACCAGGGTTCGGTTTCCAGGTACGACCAGAAACTCTCCACGTCTCAGTATCACTTCGCGTAGTGGATTATATATGTACCTTATAGCATATATACAGTCAATATATCACCTTTCATCTTGATTTTATTAACAACAAGACGGTGGGGAAATTTCAACCCTTTTCCCAAGAAGGTACACCACCTTACTCAAGAAAATATTACAGATGATGACGTTTAGTCAATTCTTTCCAATTGCTCTCGGATGCAAAAATGTAAAATAAATAATAGTAAAATTTAATACAGCATTTAAATTATCTAATATATTATTCAATCGTGTATAATGATTATACAATTATATCGATTATTCCTTACTCAAGAACGAGTAAATTGGAAGGATATACGTCATACAATTTATAACGGATTAAAGAGAAAGTTAGGCGATATAAAAAATGATGCGCTTTTAAAATGAATTCGAGGCTTCGCATTATAATAACATTAACTAAAATTCTTGGAATATAGGCGACTAACTATCCTTTGAAAATCGCAACACGCCACAAACTTGTTTATCCAATCTTCCCAGCCCTTCTTCCTCGTCACCTTGGTCGTTAAGGTCCTGTCACTGATATCAAACTGTCTCGGCCACTTTCTTATGCACATCTCATCAAAACATTTCCAAGTTGCACGATATAAGGAGCTGGGTAAAAGAAGGGAAGAATAAAAACTCCAAGTGCCTGAGAGCATTAACTATGGCTTCGAAGAAGTGGGCATGGACTTAACATGGTCGTAACCAAACTTCTGCTCCCATCCCATCCTAGCTCGCTCCTTATGCTTTGCAGATGATGGTGATGGCCGTAATGATGGAAGTCCTCTTTAAGCATAGCTAAAGGTGGAGAGATTTGGGATGGGAGAAAGGGCGCGAGAGGAAGGGCAGCAGAGAATTTACGGAGGCTTAGGGGAGTGGGAGGAAGAAAGGGAGAGTCTTTAAAATATAATCGAAATTCAATTAAGCCCATTAGGAAAGGGGAAAGCTGTGGAAGGAAGGGTAGCAGACTTTTGGAAGGAGTTTTGAATGTCTTACGGGGCTGAGGAAAAAGGGGAGGAATCAAAAAGCGAATTGAGGGAGGGCGGGGAGAGGGAGAGAGGTGCATTTTGATAAGCAAGTGGTAGGAAGGAGAAATGAAAAGGAGAAACAACTCTAAAAGGAAGAGACAAGAGACCGATGCGAACACAACACATGAGCCAAGATTTATAAAGAATATTTGCCGAGTGTATAGAAACAGAAACAATGGAAAACAAATGCCCTCGCTTCAATTGTTTTTTATCAAGAAATGAAATTTGTATTGATCCCCTTCAAAGTAATGTGAACTTAATAGAACTATCACGCTGAAACCATAATTTAATTTAAAGATTATCTCTAGGATTTATTCTACGGACAAAATATATAAAAATTACACATTCTTGAAATAGCAATTAATTTAGAGCTCACTAATCAAATCCATTATCGACATCGCAATCCTATTCTTATATAAAAGTTAAACAAAGTAGTCATGGGCTAAAGATAAAAAGGAAATATTGAATTCAAAACACAACCTATATGATTAAATAGCTAGGAATCAACAAAATTAATCCATCACAAACCTCTTGTACAAATACTTTATCCTCAATTGAGTATTGGGAGTAAAGCACGAAATTTGTTTCACAAATTCGCATAAATTTACCATTATTATCAACCAGAAACAATATATGAGCAAAAAAAGCCATTTTCGAAGGAAACTCCAATAAAGTGGAGCCGATGCCACACGTATTGAAAAAAGCGCGATAAAAACGTCCACATTATAATGCGAGGGCTGAATTCCCTGCCGCAAAATGAAAAGCGGCGGAAGATAGCGGATAGGAAAGACAAATGATTGGAAAACTTGCCGTCCAAAATCGTCCCAGACTGGATGCAAATTGGAGAGGTGATAGATGGCGCGGAGCGGTAAATCGCATTAAGAAAGCAAAACAAATGAAAAAATGGCTTCTGGAGGGAGAGAGGAGAGGGAGGGAATAGAGAGGGGAGGGGGGTTACAAAAGAGATATAAAAGGACTATAAAAATCAGGGAGGGAAAATGAGGACAAAGACGGATGACGGCTATTACTCGGAATGCGGTTTCGAGAGAATCGGTGTAAGGCATTTTATGCGGGATAGAGAACAGAAAGAGAGTGGGATGCAGGAAGGCGGTGCAAGAAGGGTTGCCGCGCCAAGGATAGAGAGATAGAGAGAGGGGAGAGAAGTAGGTTAGGAGAGGGGGAGGCGCGGAATTCCATCTTAGTTCTTAGTTATGATTTATGCGAGATTCTGCCAATGGCAAGCGTATTCGTAAAGGGGGGAAAGGAGCGAGGTAGTGGATGGGAGGGGTGTGGTGCGGGGGGGAAGGGGGGGGTTGGAGAATATGGCTGCCACCCTCCGATTTCCCTCCACGATCTGCATATCCAATACTTCGGGAACAGCGTTCGCGTGATTACCCAGAGAGAGAGAGAGAGAGAGAAAACTAGTGGGTGGGTGGGGCGCATTATTTTAAGTGCTGAGTCCGCTTTCATTTTCACTCGCTGCCATTAATGTTCCATCACATAAAACCGCGCAACGGCGAACGGTCCCGGATGCTTGAAAAATTGGATTCATTCGTCAAGAGGGAGCGGATGCCAAGGAATTCAGTTTCGGCTGTGCCCCCTCTCCTATACCCCCCCACCCCACACACACTCCCCTCCACCTCAGGAGGAAGGTAACGAACGATTCCTGCGGCGCTATTAAATCATATCGGATACCTCTTCGGGATGAAAATCGTTTAATTCCGCGGCGTGTACAAGTTTTACTGGCATTTTAATGGCTGGCCCGTAATGGAGTGCTTATTTAATGGAAAGTGTATCTCTGAGATAAAGGATTTTAACAGCTTTCGGCACATTCGTCAGCCATTTGGTCGGCGCTTTGATTCCAGAATGAACTGATTTAAGGAATCAGCAGAAAAATAAAGAGATGTGTTAAAATATACACCATTAAAACGGGAAAGAATGAAATATTAGTGAATGGTTAAGTGTAATAACGACTTGGAGACACGAATAGACTAAGCTATTGATTTAGATGGGAATAATTTTGTTAATATTATCACTAATATGTACATGAGTGTGGCGGCTTCGGGAAGAAATAATAATGAACGAATGAAATATTTGGTAATTCTGGCATTATATGATGGTTTGTAATATTTAACACAGTAAATGGACTGCACTAAAGTTTTAACAAGTATCAGTGCAGCAAAACTTTTCCATTAAATTAACTTCTCTAGCCATAATACCGTTGACTAGGCCATGCGCACATTTCAGTTATAAAAGAACGCTCTTGGGAGGTGGTTCTGGAATCATTAATCCAAATAAAACTCTTGCTTAGTTGAAACGAGATGAGCAAGAAACAATTTTATCCCAAGAAAATAATAGGATACACTATACAATTTGTGTTAATTGAAAACTAATATCGAGAGGGAGATAATACATTAAAATCTATGATATATCGGCATATTTAAATAAATTACACGCGTGTAATTTATAATCATAGCTTAAATACTTAAGACTAAAGATACGGAGACATAAAATCACGAGTGAAATGATCAAAACGTTCCTAATTCTGTAAAAACAGTTAAATAATTTTATGTTAATGGAAATGTAAAGACAAAATTTATAAAAACAAATTTATTGAAAGACTTCGCAAAAATTTCACTACAAAAATAAACATTTTTATTTTCGTAGGGAATATTGTACAAAATTTTCAAATAATTTCTTTTACAAATTTTCTTTATGTTTTCAATATGGAATTCCACAAAGTGACGGATGAAACAGCCGAATATATTTATATTAATGAATAGCCTCAGGTATGCTCGGGCAAGTACGGAATTTCTGATGTTTCCCATTACCTATTTTTTTCCCAAGAGATTTCTTTCTTAAATTCCTCGAAGACGCTGTATCGTCAAAGAATAATAATTTCTCTCTTTGCGAACAGACCTTTCCTCCCAGGTGGAGCAAAGGTTGGCGTTCCCAAGGGATTCGGAAGAGAACGACGTCAGGGGGTGCCGCGGAGAAATAAATTGGAAAAAGAGGGGAGCGGGAAGCTTAGAAATAAATATTAAAAAGGACGCCATATCAGACTAAGTCCTTTTTCGGGAGGAAAACTTAATTGCTGGCGCATCATAAACGGGAAATAAATTGAAACTGGTCGGAAACAAAAGGAACGCGCCGCGCGGGGCCGCGCGTAAAACGGCAATAATGGCGACGGGGAATTTTTTCCCTTCACTTCCGCCATTTTTTCCGAAACATTTTAATATGACGTAAGTTCTCATTTTGCACAGTAGGATTCCATCCCGTACGGGAAGATTCATTTCTTTATACAGCGCAGCCTTCTTAATTTCATTTTTATATTTCAGAAGAATTTTAACGTAGCGGGGACAAGGAGAAGGATTTGGGTACGGAGTGCTACTGGGGTTAAGGTACTCTTTACTGCTGACAACAAAGATAACTATTCAGGTTGGACGTTATCGTATTATTTAACACAAAACGGGACTAAAAAGTGAATTAGACAATGCCATTACGGGCAAGCATTGGTTTATAATTCACAGACAATTAATGTGCAGTAAATAAACCGAAGTGAGATAAAATAAGTACAAGGTATTAAAAAAAGGTACGATTATTCTGCCTCTGGACAGTTGCGTTAAAACAAAGGAAACCGTTACAAGTGAATAATCTATAACATTCAAACAGTAATAATTATCGGACCTATAATTATTTCAGCCAAACAAACAAAAAATAATCTCTTTAGATGGAATATGTAATTAAAGCATATAGCTGTAGGTGTCACCAAGTTGGCAGGAAAAAGTTATTTTTCTTTCAGGTCTAGTTTGTCTAAATTTAAGGACAGGCAGGTAACTTGACCACAAAAAATGTCGAGATACGCTCAAAGTGTGCGCCAAATATCTCTCCATCTTTCCATCCGAGTTGAAATCTCGCAACTCTTCAAAATTAACTCGGCGAGAGGAAAGAGTTCTGACGGAGCAATTATGTAGGCGAGACAGAGAGCTTCAAGGATTGCGTTCTCCAGGTGCCTCCCTTTCTCAGAGAACACGGCTCCTTCCCCCCTCCCTCCCCCTCCCCCTCCTACCCCCCCCGAAAAGCCACGCGGAGTTTGTCCGAGAGAGAACACGCATCTAAAGTGACGGGCAAAGAAAGGCGAGGAATATGTGGACCGAGTCTCTCTTCCAAGGGGAAGAGGCGGAATAGGATATAAAACGACAAAACCAAAAAGAAGATGGAAGCGTTGACGGAGAAATCAGATCTTCAGAGGAAAAAAAAGCCATGCATACCTAATTGAAGCACAAAAACGCCTCACGCATTGGACCGAGAGATAAAAAAGGTATAGGTATCGATATGCACAAAAAATTTAAATTTAATCGATCGCAACCTTTCACATACTCAACAGGCGAGAGAAATAAAAATCGAGCGTGCATCACAGAAAAGAAATACGGGATGACTAGCGTTCATATTCTAAAGTTACTCCTCAAGCGACAGAATAAAACCTTCTCTTTTTCCATTCTATCGAAGAATTGTCTTCTAAAGTACCACGAAATCATAAAGGGCCTGAAGATATCTGTCAAACTAGCGATGCAACTACAAAAGAGCTTAATTAAAGTATTTTAAGGCAAATCAATTTGTTGAAGATAAAAGAATCATATACTCAAAATATAAAACAGTAATCATTTGCATCGATAAATAACCACAAACATGAGAAAGCTTGCTGTTGTGATAAGCTTATCTATAGAGATAATAAATATATTAAGAAATTAATCGGACTAGACGCCACTATTAATGGACTTACTCTCACTTTCGACAAACTAAAAACATATCAGGTCGACGATTGAGCTCTTGAAGAGGCAATTACGAATCCTCACTTTAAACCTTCCAAGGAGAGAAAAAAAACAATTTAATAAATATCATATGGAATAACAGGCTAAAAAAATAGAAGCATAATGTTTCTGAGGAGGATGGCTTTTAAAGCCGTCCTTTACATCTTTATCCGTTAGAAGACATTTAAAAAGAACTGACAAACCGTCTGGGCGAAAATCCACGACAGAACCCACCAAACTAAAATGACTCGCGAGAGAAGAGAGTGAGATGGGGGTTAGATTTTCTGACACACACACTTCCTTTTCTACGAAACGTGTCGCATTACGATAACGACCAGAAGTGCATAAAAATTCACGAGGTTTTTGGAGCCCATCCTCGACACTTTACGACGGTTATTTCCATGCTATTTATGGGTTGAGACCGCCGAGGATATGGGTAAAGGGAGAGAAAAAGAACGCCCATCAAAACGCCTCGACGGAACAGCCGGCAGAGAGTGAAGAGTCCACTCCGGACGGCGAGAATACGAGCCTCCAAACCAATAAACCGATCAGCCGATGAGAAGAGGGTCTTTTTAGACACGAAGGCCAATGACTGGAATCGATCGGAGGGAAGAAAAGTCCTCCTCCGCAGGTTTAAAAAGGAGAAGAGGCGGAGGGGAGAAGGGTTAAAAAGAAAAGGGTTGGAATGAAACCGCGGGTGCATCCCTAGAAAAAGATATAATAAAACCGAGCGATCGCTGACATTTTGATGTGGCGGCGTATAATATCCTATCGAGCTTGATATGCCCTTTTCGCCGTTTGAACGACGTCTATCCTTATCCTTCCTCTTACTCCTTTCCCCTTCTCCCATCCCTCCTCTCTCTCTCTCTCTTTCCCTGGGGAAGCATTAAAATGCCCTTTTCATTTTTACCCCCTCCTTCTCCTCCTCTCCAGGTTCCCTCCTCCCTTTCTCTTTTACGCCCCCTTTTTATTTTTACGAACGGGCATCCGCTCCATTCCGAAGTCGTGGTTGGTTTGTTTCTCCGCTCAGACGTGGCGAAGATGGGTTTTATCGGAGCGGAAAAAAGCGCCCGAAAAACAAAGAGGTTTTAAGCATCGAACGACGTATTTATCGCGACAACTACGGCGACCGAATTCGGTTCTCTGCAATATCACTGGTGTGTTTTGATAGACGTGAAGGAGATATAAAGAGTGTTTACAGCACATGGGTGTTTTCCCCGTACGTACGCTTACTGGTAAGCTCTTCAAAAATATTGTCACAAGACAGGTGGTCGATGCTCCGGTAAAATTTTATTTTAAAATTTGATATGAGGGCAATTTAAATTGTGCGTAGAATTGATTGGCATAATACTTTGACAGAAATGACAGATAATACACAGAGTCTTAAATATTTAGATCCTCGATACATGATAAATAACAAAATTCAACTACATGTTATGAAATATTAACGCTAAAATCACCTTTGAGAAAAACCATGGTAGTCGGTATGAATCTTATTTTCTTCTCTTTGGGGACATCCGGTTTCTCTCCCTCGTTTTTTTACGTTTTGAAGCCTCTTTTAACTTGGGGATATATATCGTCCCCGACTTCCTACCAATACGTCCCGATGTTACGGAGGCAAACATTACACCCCATTAAGATCACAATAAAAACGAAAACCTCGACGTCGGGAAATATCACACCGTTGAGATGGATGTAATAGAGTTGGATGGAGGCGGGGCCAAAAAGGGTATGAGGAGGGGTTTATGAGAGAGTTTGTGGGATGGGGCGACGAACAGACGCAGACAGTTCTCTCCCCCAAAACTTGCGCTAAGAGCCATAAAGTCCGATTTGGGAAACTAAGACGTTTTTTGGATTAACGAAAAAAGTCTGAATTTTATTGATTTTAAAATAATGATTACTAATGAAACGGAGAACGCAAAGATAATTTTGGCCTACATTTCATCTTCGAACATAACATTAACCGAAATATATTTCTTACATAAATAAATTTAAATAGAGACACCTATAAAAAGACAAGGAGGGGGAGGGGGGGGGGGGAGAATGGGAAAACTCAGCCCGCCCTAACTGACAAATATTGTCTAGGTATAACACTCTCTAACAAGGATAAAAATTTAACATATGTACAACTTCTGAAGTTCAATATCATACACAAGCTTTTATTGAGGGTTGAGACCTATATAAGCATATTCAAAAAGGTTTACTCAGTAAGATACGCCTTTTTACCATTTTTGGCGGCGACAATAAATAATGATAATTTCTGTTACGAAGAAGCATCTCTCATAAGAAAGTTCTGACTTCTGAAGGAGAAAATGTAAGAGGGGAGCAAAAAGAATTCCCCAGTAATATTATTCAAAAGAAACAATAGCAAGCTGAAGAGGAAGGGTAAATTAAATGGATCCTCTGTTACAAATAACATATGCATTCGAATTTTGAATAGTCTCAAAAAATCACCACCAGATAATTCAGTACGTAGAAACCCCTTGAGTGTGACAAAATATTCAAGGGGATTAAATCAGACGGGGAGATTGCTTAAAAATATTTTTTCTTCACTAGGGCTACGCAGCGTGTTGTCACGGAAGATGTATACAACTCACTGTCGGTTGTATAACTTTCTCATTATTTGCATAAACAATACAGTCAGGCAATATTAAATCAAGGACTTCCCTATCGCACGCTCTCCCTTCGTCTTAAAGATTCTTTCCTTCCCCATTCACCTCCTTTCCCGGTCCTTGAGTGAACGATGACCGGTCTCGCCTCGTAATAGATTCTGCGGAGCGGAGGGCCTCTATCGGCGGCGGTCGGAGGCATGGGGGTGGTGCGAGAAAGCGCCTTTTAAGTCCCGTTGGGGAAGAGAGGGAGGGAGGAGGCAGGGGTGGCCCCCCAACGGAGCTCCTTAATCCGTCGGAATTAAGGCGTCTCTCGGCTATTGATGGGAGGCCGTTCTTCTTCTTTCGCCCTCAACCCGCACGACGCGGAGAGACCACCTCCTCCTCCGCCCCTCCCCTCCTCCCCCCGCACCCACCCCTTCCCTTCTTCTCTCGGTCTCAATGGACGATCGATATTAAGCAAAAACATCGTCGTTCTCCCCGAAAAAAGGAAGACTATCCACGCGTCAAGAGAGGAAGCTTGAATAATCATCTGTCGCCGAGGAAATTGCGTGCGACCGAAAATTAAACGGGAGACCGCGCGATTGCGAAATTAAATTAACGAAGGGAGGACGCGAAAGAGATAATATGAGAGATCGGCAATGGTAATAAGCGATTGCCACAAAAGGTTTCGCGCTTCTGACCGAGGTTTCGGGCGTTAATTACGGCGCTAACAGGGTGTCTTGCGTCTTTTGAAAATCGGATTAAAATGGACGGCCATTAGAATTATGAGATCATTACGTATTTTTTTCTTTATTTTAGAGCACAGGGGAATTTAAATCATTATTGAAACTAACGTATTTAGACCACCAAATTTAAGAATCGGCAATAATTTGCTTAAAAAATTGAAATATCAAAAATAATATTTTATGACGAGCTAAGTCAATCAAAACTGCTAACGCTACTTTTCATGATTCATAATATCTTAACCTACTAACCTAATAGATGGAAGTTTCAACTACATCACAATTGGGACTAAAAAACAATATTCCGAAATCAATTACTAAAATATCAAGTAACGCTGGAACACAGATAACATTGCCATATCAGTAGAAATAATAAAATTCTTTCCAAAAGTGTACCGCAGAGCAATGCCATCCTGGCTCATTATCGGTGGCGACTTTGGATTATAAAGAAATGCCGCGAAAGTTTATCACCCACGTTAGTAGAGCCATTTCTTTACACATCCGTGCACCACACCCATTCTCGCCAAATATATTCGCATTTCTAATTCCCCTAAGAGAAATATGAGAAATTACTTCATTTCAAAACCCGGGGGACAGCCCGCAGGGTTAGATCAAAGGGAGAATTGGGGTTACTGGAGCATTGAAAATTAAGAACGTAAAAGATATAGCATGTGAACACACAAAAAAAAAAGAAAAATTCTAGCGAGGGAAACAATGAGGATTTTTTGTCCGTTTCTCGTAATATGCGAGATAAAACAAAAATTCGGAAATTTGAATAAGGGGAAGCGACGGGTGGGGGGGATCAACCGCCATCCGGTACAAGGGGTAAATAGGAGGGCTGCGAGAAAGATGAGAGACCAAGGAAGAAAGGGGAGGAGGGGGCGGTAGGGCTCGGTAGGTGACAGTGACAGGAGCGAGGGGGAGAGAGGCATAAGGAGGGGAACTGGTGGGAGAGACGCCAGAAGCGGAAAATTAAGCAGAGAGAGAGAGGGAGGGGGGGGGGGGGGGGAGAGGTGGGCTAGAAGATTCACAGATAACGCCCATCATACAAAATGTCGAGGTTATACGATTTAAACTTTAATTCCGTTGAGATAAGCGAGCATCGCGTGCTGGAAGAGAAAGAGCGAGCGCTTCCCTCTTTCTCAAAAGAATCGTGTACATATTCTAGTAACATTCTGATTCTGAAAATAGTGGGCCGATAAAACGGTAAAATATAAAATATGCTCGATTGCAAATGAAGTCATAAGCACGGAGATTATTGCAAGAGTTAAAAAGGACAAAATGTCTCCAATTTGAATTACACGGAGAATACGACCTAAATTCAACAGAATTTCCAATCGTGACGCAATGTGCCGACTAATTAATTTCGCTCGAACTACATTTAGGACATCTTAAGCGATTTTCAGTTTGATATGATTTACTGTGAAATGAATTAACCACTTCAGATAATTCGTTTGGTCTAAATCGATAATTAAAAATAATTCCGAAGCCACAAAACGTGTTATTTTTACCGATCAGTGAATCACCTCTGAAGATGTCTACTTCGCAGATGAAATACGCACTGCTATAGAAATCATCTCGATAATCAGTTGGTTGCTGCAGGTAGTGCATGCGACCTAAAATGACGGGCACGAGGGAAATGCCTCAACGTTCGACGAAATTCCTTCAAGAATGGGAATAAAACGGTGACGTGGAGGAAAGAGAGACAGAAAGAGAGGTGAGGGTGGGGAGGCAGGGAGGAAGAAAGGAGGCGTCCACATCACAAACAGCGCAGGAGAACCCAAGGGAGGGGGAGAAGACGATCGGTCCAGCGGAGGAGAGAGAGGGAGGGAAAAATAGGGGATAAATAAAACAAAAGAGGAACGTAGGGAAGAAAATTCCAGGAGGGGAGGCGGCGAGGGAGCAGGTATTTCCGCTGGGGATTCTACTCCCCATCAGGCACGCAAGGACGCTATGGGAATGGAGACCTCTTCTTCTACCCACTCTCTTCATTCTGCGATTGCTACCAACTCCACTCCTATCGCCATCTCCTACTCTCGCTCGTGATGCGTGCCTTCGCACGGCGCCCGTGGTGCAGGGAGAGAAGGGCAATGAGCTAGCATTCACACGGGGCAGCTCTTAGAGGAGATTCCCTAACATAGGCTAAATGTCAATTTTCCAAAAGTTTAAAAAGAAGCTTGTTTTCAAAATAAAATGATAGGCAGGAATGTCGCAGTAAAATTTTCAACCAAAATTCGTGAAATATAGTATATAGATCAAAAGGTACCGCATCAATACACCAATGAATTGAAAAAGTTGAATAACATATACGTATCTGCAGATATTAATTATGATAATAAAAATGCATAATTTCCCAGTCACAACCAAATTTGAGAGGCTAGTAATATCATCGGAGAATAGCATAAAATCAATAAAACATTTTACTGCAACAACGACAAGCACTTCATCGAAGTGGTTACAAAACCAAAATTCATTGAATAAAACTATTACTCAGTTTTTCGGCAATAAAGTTGGAAATAAACTATTAGTAAATAATTGACAACTTGAAATGCTGAAAGGCTACATTTGTGAGTAAAAATATTAAATTTAATATATAAAAGTTACGACCTGTAACGAAATTAAAAGAATTTTTTCGGATCCTAAATCAGCATTCGGGGTCGTTCATATCGGACTTGATTCCAAAAAGTCAAACTTATCATGCCGAGTACCACAATTCTAACCCATTTAAGGGATTATTGTGTATTTAGCAAAGGTATACATAGCAATGGCCTTTTCTTGTCGGAATACTGTGAAAGAGCGAGAGAGAGGGTGGTAAGAAACGCGGAGACGCAAGAGGATGGTGAGATGTACAGGAGACGGATGAGAGAGGGTGAAAAAGACAACCGAAATATTGTATACGTGGGGATCTGTCTCGAGAGAAAGATGACACCAGAACCTTCAATTGAATCCCAAATCGCACTGCCAATCGAGAGAATCTCTCTCTGCCGCTCGAAAGGAAAGAAATCGGAGTGCGCCCCGGGGAGGGAGAGAAGATCGACTCTAATCCTGAGCAGGACGACGATAGAGCAATCCATCCGAAAGATATCTGGATGAGACTGGAAGAAACGGCGAGAGAGAGTGAGAGAAGAGCAAAACTTCCGTCCCTCCCTCATGTCTTAACTCGATTCGAATGGAGTGCGGAGGCATTTTTTCCCGCGGGGGCAGACCTTACGTTCTTTAAACCGACGATATCTCACCACTCCTCCTCTCCGTTTTGCCCTCCGTCTCTCTCTCTCGGGAGACGCGCCCGAATCGCATTTCTCCCCACGCTTCGTCTCCCCCTCCCACTCTCTCGTTCCTCTATCACTGCTCCCCCTCCTCCCACATCGGTTATTCTTTCCGCCCCATCGCCCGATGCATCAACACCGCCGAAACTTCGATATCACCGTCACGCTTACGCGATCTTAAAATAAGAAGAGGGATTCCCTTTTATCGTCCCTCCCTTTCTCTATTCAGGGCCGCTCGAAAATCTCATCGAACCCACTCCAATCTCCTTGTGTGGCAGCAAAAAAAAAAAAAAGATTTGCAGTATACAATTCAGTTTATATTTCGAGTAGCTAAGATCCAAAGGAGAAAATCCAATACAAGCTCTTTAATAGAGTTAATCTTGTAATAAATTGGAGAGTCTAGAAACAATTATGAAAGTAACCAATGAAAATTATACACTGAATCATAAAATTCATTGCAAAATTTAAGGAAAGAAAGATGAATATTCTCAGTAATATTAAGAATTAATATTAATTTTAACAAATGGGCTATTTATTACTAATAATCCTTTTGAATTTATAAAAATATGTGACGCAATAAAATGTATAGTCCCCTAAATAAGACGTCGAACAAAGACAAGAATGATGATGAGTTTTGTACATATAGCCAATTAAAAATAGAAAAACATCTGAAACTTATAACATGAACTGACGAATTTTCGAAAACAAGAGCATCTTAAATACGAGCATCAAGCGGAGGGAGGAGAATCAAAAGTTCGGGTTCGACTAACGACGTTTAATTTTAAACGAAAACTTAAAAAAATATCAGACGCAAAATTTCCCAAATTAAAACAAAATTTTATAACTCAAATTCCTACTTCTATCCGCTAATGCACGTTATAAAGAGCCGAACAAAATTTTAAGGTACGTTATTTATTGTATGCCGCGCCAACCGCTTTAATTGAAGTGTTTTCGTGCTATTAAGAGAGAAAAAACTTTCTTCAAGAGGAAAGCGAGACAGACCTGTGGCCTCTCAAAGTGCCGAATCCATCACACTGCTACGATCCCGAAAACGGGGAGCGGTAATGTTCCGCACCCTTTTTCGCCCCTCTAGTGAAAAATAGGAGAAACTGAAACGAAGAAGTGGAAAAAAATAACTCCCTCCTCCCCCTCGAACCTCTCCCCTTCAAAGCTGCGTCTTATATCCCTTCCCTCCCTCCCTTCACCCCCCCCCCCCCCCCCCCTTCAACCCCCTCCACCCGTCGGTCGCAGCTCATTCCTCAACCTTCATTACGCTGTCCCGGCAATCCCTCTACCACCACTCCCCCTCCACCTCTAAACGTACTTTGCTCCTACCCTTCCTTCCCCCACCTTCCCATTTTCCCAAGGGAAGGAGGCCGAGGAAAAAAAAGAGACAAGAGGAACTCCCTCCCTCTCCCTGAACCCTCTCTGCCCGCAAATCGGCGATTTTTCTCGTCCTCTCTTCATTTTCTTCAGAAACCTCCCTCCCATCCCCTTCACCCTTCCCACCCCTCCGTCTCAGACCAACTCCCTCCCCCCACCTTCCACTTCTCGACCGCCGCCCCATCCGAGCCGAGGAGAGAAAATTACATTATCAAAATGGCGGTGCGCGCTGATCAAGACAAATGCCGATACATTGTCTATATAGGGAGTGCGGGTGCGAGAAGCCTCCCGCTTGGGGACCGAGAATCCGGCGGAAAGAAAAGAGAGAGGAGAGAAAAATCGAGGGACAGAGAGGTTGGAAGAAGGGAGTTGGGTAAGAGTGATGTCGAAGCCGGTGGAAGGAAGCTGCTTCTCCGTGGAACCGAGGGAGACCGGATGGCATTTATATTGAGTGCCGACGGATCTTGGACTCGGAGCGGATCTGCCTGGCTGGAAGCTTAGCGCTGCTTCCTCCGGAGGATGGAAGGGGGAGCGATCGACCCGGCGGCTCGCGAGCGCCACCCGGGTGGTCGCGCGGCCTCTCAATGGAGTGAGAGAATAGGACTGAGCGGCAGCTGGGCGAGACGAGGGACGAAAAAACGGTGCCTAAACATGTCATTTGAAACAAAACACGGAAAAAGTAAGGTCTCACGAATAAGGTTAACACAGGCCATTGCATACGATATGTATTATACAATCCAGATTAGATTTCTTGGCTAGAAAAAATGACGTGAATACTGCTAAAACTTCAAGAATGTCCGACTCTGTAGAAATTTTCTTCTAACTTTACGCATAAAGATAATTGTATAATAATATCAAGGCATGAAGATGATATCTTTTACGCTGAAATTCAATGTCTAGTTACACCGTCTCGTAAGCGAAATGCGTAATAACATCCCACACATGCAGTAAACATTAAGTATTAAAAATAAATTCTTTGCAACATTAAAAATGCTAATAGAGAGACAACTGCACTGCAGCAAAAAATAATGTGTGATCTTCACCCAATTTTGAATTCAAAGTACTAACAAATATTTTGTAAGCTTACCGAACGAACTTTTTTCTTTGAACGTTCAGGATTGATATCAAATTAAACTTGGGGAGAAGCATGATTTTGGTGGCAAAAACATCATCAATCTCATTCGACGTAGAAATTTCACTGTATCCTTCCTATGAAAGGATGCGATTAATACAAGTAGACTTTTCTTCACTTATACAGTCAACAATATAACCTCCTACGGGCAATGAGATTTATGGAGGTAGATTGCAACACATGCGCAAGAGAGTAAATACTTAATCTACACAACTATTTATATCATTTTAAAAATTACAGGCCATCATTAACAAATTGATTTCTATGGATAGCAAAAGGTTGTAGTTTAAAAATGTGCACAAAACATAGGGATGCGTTTTGTTTTTCAATGGCTATGCACAAATAAACTGATATTTACTATAGTGCGTTTCCCGAAGTCGTACGGGTCAGATTCGCAGTATTCCGTCCACATTCGGGTTATTTCGCTTAGGCTACGACCCAATGTTGCCACATTTCGAATTTCGCTCATTTCAACAGCAGCTGTGGACGAGTGAAGTTCTGAGAGCAATCGTGTCAACAGCGCTCGTCAAGAATTTTTGAAAGGCGTGGGAAATTTAAGACCTCTTATTGGCTGACACTTTCTCCCCCTCACCCTACAAGTCTAACCGTAGACACGCCTCACCCGTACGATCTCTGGAAACGCAGTATAGTTAGTTTTATAACATTAAACATCGAAACGAATGTGTTAGTTATAGGGACAACATGACAAATGTATTCTTAATTTATGATAGCGTAAAGAAAATAATTAATTGATAGACATGATACTAATATTCAATGGTTTACAGCTTCAGCCATCTAACTTGACGAAAGAAATTTATGCGTAACATTCAGTGCAAGTCATAAATCCCACCAAAGATTTCGATAATCAGATATAAATTCTAAATTAAAATTAACATCTTCGAGTACTGTGAGATTTTTTTATATTTCACGACGTGCATAAACAGTCTAAAAGCGATGAAGATCAGGGATTCGTGGGATTGAAAGATAAAGAAATTTACAACAACCAACCGAAGGCAACAAATTGGGAAGAGGAGATGAAAGGGCGTGATTTGAATTGCTAGTCGTGGAAAGGGTCACAACAAAGACAATGCGCTTATTGTGGGCAATGGCAGAGCGGAAGAGGACGAGGCACTCCTCGAGGTTGGGAAAGGGGAGGGGGGGGGGAGGGGGAGAAGCAGAGGGGCGGAGATGAAGGATGAGGCGCCAACTGGGGGCGATGAAATTACCTTATTACCTTCTCGTGGATTCGGAGGACACGGAAGGGCTCGAGGGCACTCCAAGGACAACGAGGAATGTGCCATTGGTGGACAAAAGATGCGGGCATCAATTGAGTGCGACTCATACGCGATTAATACGACGAATGAAACAATGATGGGGCCTAAAATGTCCATCGCGTCCAAATCGTGACCATTATGTGGGCTGCACCCGAAAAATGACGATTGCGGAAACAAAAGCGAGCGCGCCCTTGTAAATGATAGGGGAAAAGAACGAGACACTCTCCAACCGAGATGGATATTCGGCTGTCCACCGATAAAAACAATTAGACGCCATTTCAATAAGAGGAGACAATAGATAAGATGAAACGAAAATTTTTCTTGGAGTGGTACTCCAGCAAGTAATCGTACGAGACTTGTGAGAAGGCACCCCGTTGGCAATGGAAATAATTTCGACCAGTCCGTAAGTATAGAGTTCGTGAAAGTTAAGATGGAGAGTTAAGGGAAACAATCATTTGTCGTTGCGACTTTCGAAAGGATATTTATTCGAGAAAAGAAAATAAAAGAGGAAAAATCTTACAGGGAAGAAATTTGAATCTCGTATAACTATTACCCGGAAAAGAATTAAATCAAAATATCGTTTATTGTAAAAAAAAGGCTGAAATGCGGAGAGGGATTTACAATCTAGTAAGTTAAGAATAACGCAGGTCATTTCTATGAGATGAGAAATCGTGAAAAGGGAGGGTTATGGTGGGGACGAGGAACAATCCTTCGCTGGGGGGGCGAGTCCGAAGTGACCTTAACCACATAGGTCTAAGGGACTCCTTCTCCGTCGAAAAAACCTCCCCTCCTCGCAAAACGATAAACCGCAATTATCTCAATCGTGGCTCTGGGCGACCCACTCGAGTTCGACTGGACCAAGGGGACTCGAGGCTGTAGGTAGAGGGGGAGGACGAGAGAGAAGAGGTGACAATTGAGAGAGAGAAAGAGGGTGGGGTGCGGCGAAGGGGGTAAAAAAGTGGAGGAGAAAGGGTAAGAGGCGGAGCGAAGGCGAATAGAGGTTTAAGAGGAAGAGATGGGCATTCTGGGGGAAGACGGGCGCCACCAGAGGGCAGTGGCGATGGTGGGGGGAGGGGGGGGAGGGTGTGAGGGGGGTGGTGGGGGGCGCTGGAGGACTCCCTTTCAAACGGTGGTCGATTCACAGAGAGAGAGGGGCCTCCACGAGGCGGGCGCTGTTCTATCGGCCTCCCACTCCAGACACGAGGGCCCCTTTAAAAAAAATGGGAGGTGGGGGAAGAAAAGGGGAGCGGGAGGGTCGCCGATCCGAAGCCGGGGTCGCGCTACAATGGGTCCGGTCTCGATGCTCGACACAAAACGGTTGGTCATTTGGGCGGGGTGGGTGCCACGCGGTGGAGGGGAGGAAAAGCGATACTTCTGAAGACCGCTAAGTGAGCGTATAAACGTCATGGGAAGACGATGGCTTGCGGAAAACAATGGGCAGAAAATCCAATGCCCCGCATGTCTGAAGCTGCTGGGCGAGAATTAAGGCTGAAGGAGGTGGAGGAAAAAATTAGTTTCCATTTAACTCTCATTCGCGATGATTTCACTTCCATGGAACGTGGCTTCTATACATTTTACGCGGAAGTTAAAGTGCAGTTTTTCTATAAGAACGGCAGGATTACACGTATGGAATAGAACGAGAAGCTATTTCGCTTGGTTGCCGTACCCGAAGTCTATGAGGACGATCAATTAGCCATTTAGAATGTAATACACTTCTGGTTACTGAATAAATACTGGTAGCAACGCCTGTTAACTGTATTAAAATAAAATCGTTAAGTAGTAAGATTAGTATTACTTGAAAACTTTTGAGTGGTACTTTTGAAATAGAAGCGGAAATATAGTTGCAGTTACATTAGTAAATTTTGATTGTATCCTTAAACGTATGCAAATTATTGATCATAGCTACTCTCTATTTTCATCATTTAAAGAAGCATTGAATCAATATATAGGTAGTAACGAAAAGTGAAAACAAAGAATACAATAAATGGAAAGTACAAGTTTAATCACAGTGCACCCTGGTTATATGTACCTCTAGTTTGGTAAGATGCATTATCACCTGGGTTATAAGATAAGAAAACCTTACCATTATTCCATTGCAATACGCTCATACCGTAAGTTTTTCTAAAAAATTAGTTGATTTTATTGCTACAGTTAAAAAAAAGAAAAAATACTCTAATCAATGTTTTGCAAGGCAGTGCAATTTTTCCAAATTCAAGATTGAGGAAGAAGGAAGAACAACGGCGTTATAATCGGTGGGGGGGGGGGGGGGGGGGCACCACAGTTACTGTTGTTCAGATAACATACACATCAATCAGTAGATGTTTGTAGTAGTTAGTACATGTAAATTGGCGCAATTTAAATGCTAGGATATTAACTTTAACAAAAAATTTATAATCACTAAAACATTATGATTATAACTTGGTTTTGCGGAATTACAGTTACGGAACTTAGCACCACTTATGTGCTAAATTATCGCTATTTTCTTAGGCAAGTTTGTACTCAATATGGAAAAAAAAAGAAAATGCTATTTCACCTAGGTATAGGGAATAACGAGTTGCCGCCAAGGTTCAGACAACACTGCCTTAACGCGTTTTATTTAAACCTTCGTAAAAAACACAAGAGCGAAGAGACGGGAGGGGAATATTGCATGCACTCCGCGACTGGACCCATAGTCGCACGAGGCCCTCTCGAGGATCTACCGGTCACAATGGCGACCGGCGCGATTACGTGAGGCGGCGGGAGGGGGGGGGGGGGAAATAGGGGGAGGGAAGGAGGGGACGGTACAAATTGGAACTCTTTGGTTCTCTTTCTCTCTCTCTCCAATGGGCAAGGAAGAGGTCGAAGAAAGAGAAAGGATGCAGAATTTGAAGAGGGCAGAGACGGAGGGCGAACAGGGGGAAACTTCGAACCCCTTTTAACGGGCATGGTCGAGTGAATCAGAGTCCTTGGGTTCAGCAGTGGACATTTATGGATTCGTGGGGTGGATAAGAAGTGGGAGAGGAGCGAGACCGGAGGGGGAGACTTGAAGGAAAGGGTCGCGGATGCCAATGGCTCGCGTGGCGAAGAGAAAGAGAATAGATGGGAGGGAAAGGTACTGCTGGGCAAAGGCTCGGGGTGGAAAATATAGAGGGGGCGAGGATAGGATGGAACGGTTATTTTGGAAAGAGGAGAGGGATGTGGTTACATACTAAGGAAGTGATGGTGGAGGATAGAAATGCGGAGTGGGATGTCGTGAAGAAAATGTAAATAGGATGGACGATTATAATAGAATAAACATAATGTATCAAAAGTGCTGAAACTTTCATATGCAAAAATTAAAGCGGATAAAACAACTTCGCAAACTACTTATAGAAAAACAGACATGTGAATCAATATACATTCAAGAATACGATATTGACTTTTTTAAATTTTCGATGGATCTATAATATCATATAAAATACATAAAAGAAGAAATGTCAATAATGACGGTTACATTAGAACTTTTCTTTGTTAAATGTAAGACAAAATAAAACGAATATTTCGTTTTTGAAAGAGTATCAAATAAGACTTCCGGTGAATTCAAGTTTTCCATCAAGACACAGGTCGATATCATTAAAGGGAATTTATAATTTGAAATCGCATTAGAATGGATGCGAAGGAACAAAGCTGCTGTCTCCTAAGAAAAAAAAGAATATTCACTCATTTCAGAGGATGCAACGTATCGTTTGGTTGGGAAATCCAAAGGCGTAATCTCAGATATCCATGCAGGAAAGCAGATCGGTTACGTCTTCCAATGTCGTATTCTGCACGCCATCAAATAACTGTTTGCATATTGAAACCTCCGAGACAGAAGAGCGACTCATTTTCTCGAAAATAATAGTAAAAAAATTTACATCGGAGACATATTGCGGAAAACAAGAGACTAACAATGCCCGCATAGGACACACGCATTGGATAAAACCCTTAGCGAGAGGGGGCCTTCTTTTTTTCTCTCTCTCATTTTCAGAGTCATTGGCACGTAGAAAGAGTAGGGATAAGAGAGGAGGGAGGGAGGAAAGGAGAGAGAGAGAATGGAGCGAGATGGCAACCAATTCTAAAACAGCGTCTCCGATCCCACCTCACAAACGCCCCATTATTATCCCGAACTCACCACCACAACCGCCAACATGGAGTTTTTTCTCTCGAAATTATTTCTAAGGATCATTACGCGCACTTAAAATATTTTATTCTCAGATTTCCTCGCGGGTATTTCTCCCCCCTCCCCCCCACGTCCCTCCTCCCCCTCGCCTATTTCTTTTCCTCCCTCTCCCTCATATCTCTCAAGCATTCTTAATCGCCACAATTCCTCCAGGGCGAGCCTCGCCTCCTCCTCGCGATTATTTTTCGCTCCGCACACGATCCTTCATTCGCAATTCCTATTGCCGTGTTATTACTCCGACTTCCACCTCCCCCCCCCCCACCCCCCGTCTCTTCCACTCCTCCCTCCCACCCCTCCCCTTACCATCCGACTCCTTACACGCCATTGTCTCAGCGCCCTCTGTTCGACGGGGAGACAGAGTGAGGTGGTGGAGAGAGAGAGGGGGGGAGGGGGGAGAGACGCTCTCCGAATCTAACCACTCCGCATCTTCGCGACACCTCTCCATATTTTCTCCACAAAATAATAATAACAATTTCGTGTTCTACGAACTTCGAGACGTCTACGCCAGTTTTACTGTCCGTAAAAATATTATAGATATCTTCGAAATTAAGAAACTTTTCATTTATATATTCATCGTTTAAAAATATATGTAAGTATATAGGTTTCTGAGTGCAGAGACGAGCATACACGCATATAAACACAAATATACATACACAAACATGCATATTAATCTAACATATAAATAAAATAATCAAATTGCAATAATAGCGTTTGGCATGTATAACTTCAGTCCTTTTGGATGAAATGCATTAGCAAATAATTATTTTACTTTCACATGCATTTCAAGCATTGGGAAGTCAATATGAATTCCAAAACAGGTTTTTGGTAATTCTGGTTTGGTCAAAAAATGAAAAATTTCTCCTAAACAACACAGAGTCAATAAATCTTCCCACAATACACATTACCTCCAGAATAACATAACGCTATGTAACGAGTTGGTAGTTTGCCAACTTTTTCGTGCATATACCACGGCTTATATAAACTTTTAACGCGATTTGACGATTCAGTTCAATCAGAGGATGACAACTTTTGTTGCTAAAACTCCCTGCGTAACCGGAACGGCTAGGATTTATTCCTCTATAACTCATAACGTAATATTTTCAGAGTCGCCCAAGACTTAGGAAAGGAAAACATTCATCTGCATATTATTTCAATCTCTTAAAAATATTCCCCGCATAGTTTCATGATTTATTCCTGCATTATTTTCCGAGCTGCACGCACCTACCGGTCCACCCCTCCTCCGCTTCCCCCTCTTCCCTCCCTACCCCATCACCGCCATTGTTTTATCCGGAGTGGCGACCAAACGCTCCCAGCCCACATCCTTTCTCCAGAACGCCCCTCTCCCCTCATTTGTTTCCTCGCCTTTTCTTTCATTTTAATATCTGAAATGCGCGATGAGGGTTATCGAAGGGGCGACGATTATGGGGGTTGAAGGATGTGAGGGGGAGGCGGAAGAGGAACAGGAACCGGGTTGAGGGGGAGGTGACGGAAGGGAAGGGAGGGAGAGGGCGTTTTCAGGAGCGAGGAGAAGGAGAAGCCAGATGAATTACGCGCATGGGGTTTGCATATCCATAATGCCATAGGAATAAAGCGAGAAGTCTATGAATGTGCCAAACTATTCCTAAAGCAACGCTGTCCGTTAATTTATTCAGATGTGGTCGGTAAGGAATAATGATTCCCTTAATGATGATGGAAGCATGACTCACGAGAGCGATCTCTCAAACGTGATATTCAATAATTAACAATATTTCTGAAAAATGTAATACTTTTTGTAGATAACCTGCATCCATGACATCACCGTATTTTACTACCGTAAAAAAGTCGTTTAGCACGATGTTAAACATTTTCGACTGTAATAGTTAATGAAAATTGCGAGGGCAATAACTATAAAATACTTTGATTTTGAACAATTATTCAAGGCAAACAGGGAGTTCTACGATGAAAGGAACGTTAAAGTACCTTTCTGAATTTCAATGACCCGTTATTTTTATTTATCATAATAATTAATATTAAATGTGTGGCAAGACTATTTCTTAATTGCGAATCTGAATACCTATGGAAGAGATATGAAGCAATTTTTGAAATATTCTAATCGGTACACAATAACAGTAAAAAAAATTAAAGCAATATATATTTTGTTAGTAATATATGCTCTTCTAAATAACAGCAATTATCCTGACGCAGTAGTCTATTTTTTAAATTAATAATTCAGCCAAACTTAGTAATCTACAGGTGTATCAATTAAAAATGCACCATTTAATGTTTCACCTTGTTTCTAAATTTCTACGTAGTGAATTTATTATTGCATAACAAAGTTTAAATGGAACACCTCTCAAACGGCAATAAATGCAATCCAGCCAGTGTTATGTAGCATGTTAGGTTGTGTGGGGGCCAAGGAAACTAAATTATCATTCTATATTAAATTATGATAATATTTTAATGCTAAATAAATACTCAAGCTGCAAGAGGTACCCCCATGTTAACATAAAGGAATAAACGTGTGTTATGCTATGAATATCGATACAGATGTTTTCGAATAGAATGTCTACGATCTTCAGTGACTCTTATGGGGCCTCCGTGCAAAATACGAATTTGGGGCCCCTATCATTAATTTTATCATGGCACAAATAGTGTGTCATTTGGGGGCCCCCTTTGGCAGGGGGCTCCGGTGCATTGCACCGGTTTGCTACATGTACGTTAGGCCACTGATGATCTTAGAGAATGATTAAAACGAGCTACCAATACGCCGTGAACTTTCCTCATATCTAATGGTATGCAGTCCCAGATACCATTTCAAACATTAGTTGAAAAACGTAATTAACGACGTAGACCACGTGACAGCCATATTTACGTCTCTATCACTTAGCAAAGTCCCCCTTGCTGAAAATTACATTTTATTCATAATAAAAATTTTATTACATGAAGTATAGGCAAAAGGAGCAGGTACTACGTGTGGATCGATCCCTGAAGGGAGGCTTCCCTCCCCGGAATGAGTCCAGTGGCCCGAGGATTCCCAGACATAATTGACCTCTGCGCATAGTTCAGCGATCTCCCACGCACCCCTCCCACCTTCTCCTCCCTATTCCTCTCCTTCTCCCCTAGTCCTCCGGCACGGCACCACCACCGCACCGGTACTCGCGTAACGATCTTCCCCATCGGGACAGGAGAACGAATCCCGACAGGGCCCCACCGGGTCAAACCCCGCCCCCGTGGAGTGTGCGGGAGAGAGGGCAAAACGATTTCATCGGAAGGGGCGGAGGAGAGCTTACCTAACGCTCCCCTCTCATCGCCTCGCGATCGCTTCCTCTCCCTCCTCCGGAACCCTTTCGAAATAGGTAAGGCAGCGGAGAGGACAACGAATCGAAAGAGGACGAGAAGGAGACGCGGGCCTCGGATAAAAATGTGACCTTTGACCACGGGTGAAGTAGAGATTTTTTCTCGACCTCCGTTAAGTTCCGCAGCGGGTGTCGAAAGGGGTCGGCCGTTAAAAGACGTTCGGGGAAAGCGCGGCGGTTAAAACCTCCTCTTTGGAGAAGGGGGGAGTGCAGGGTGAGGCGTCGGCGGCTTTAACCCCTTTCCCCCGACCCCTTGGCACCCCTCCTCTCCACCCGTGTGGTGGGATGAGGGAGGGCGCCCCCGCCGAAAGGCGGCGACCACGCCCACGGAGGGTCCTAAGTGGCCGGCGCTCTGCGCACACACGGTCCTCGCCGCGCACTCTCTCTCTTGTCTCTCCGCCCTCTCCCGGGCGGCGCCGGAGGTGCCTCTCCCTCCCTCCGGCCGAGGTGAAGGTGAGGGAGAGAGAGATAGATAGAGGGAGAAAGAGAAAGGAGAGAGCGGAGGAGCGAGGTCGGAGGTGGCGGCGTTTGCAGCCACCTCCGCCCGGGATCGTCCACCTTAGACCTCGCCGCTGCGGTGAGAAATAGAGATCGCAAATAAAACCTACGGAGAAATATATAAGAACCCTACTTGTTAGATGTGCGCTACAGATGTGTGACGCGCGAACCTGAGGAATAGCGAAAAAATCCTGGAATTAGATACGAAACAACGCCGGAGTCTTAAAATGCCGCCATCTAGAATAATACAGCCATCATTAGCCAAAGAATCGGAGACTTAAATTATCATTATTATACGAAAACGACGAATGTTTCTTTCTCTTATATACAGTGAAACTTCTATAAGTAGAATCTCAAGGGAGACAAAAACTATTCGACTATTAGAAAATTGGAGTTATCGAAGAAAAATAACATGAAAAAGATTTTGTCCTGTAAAATGATTTTACTTTGAATTCTGGAAAATTCGAGTTATAGACGTTCGGCTTATAGAAGTTCGATTGTAGATACCAAAAATGATTTATGTCATTGAGCTACAAGTAATTTATGAGAATTATGAGTGGCAAAGAAACGATCGCAAATCTATGATCGATTATTGTATGAATAAATACTACATTCCTTACTAAACTAGCGATTACCCTCTATTGTGCAAGAATCCGACTAATATTAATGCCGAATATAAGTTGGCCCATGTAGTCAATGCTACGTGCAACCAAATGTTTTTGTTTTTCAAAGTGAACAATAGATTTCAATATTATTTCAGATTACTGTTGAATCGCATACGCCTAATAGACGGCAAAGTTAAAAACTATGAAGTAGAATACATTTGACCTATTATCATCATACTTAAAAATTAGTATTCTTCCATTAAAAGAGAGAAGAAAATCCAACGATTTATGTGGAAATTTAATTCATAAGAAAACTCACTTCGTATCGAATATAAATCCCTCTAGATTTGACACAGCGAATCTCTCTACTTCAAATCCAACCGATTTACAGATAATATCGGCATGTTTCTCTTGATAAAATACAATACATTACTTGATCGTTTTTGACAGGAGAGGTCGCAAGGCTCTTAAGGGAAATGTGAGCGATCAACCAATAACCAACTAAAATTAATAACAAATGAGTGTAGAATTACAGAGAAAATTACATAATGCGCTTTTATTGGGCGGCTATTATCTTTTCATCGGAGTCAAGAACAGCAGTTGTGATGTATTGTTGGTTGCCTACATTCGTACGCAAGTACTTTTAATCGATTTTTTCCCGATTACTCCACAGCAGCAGATCGTAAATCCACCAAATTGATAAAATAGCTCTTATACAGACCAAACTATCTAAGGAATGCAGAATTCCTGAAATATTTCCCGTACAGAAAAACCGATTTTTCAGAAAAACGACCAAATGACCAAAAGAGAACTGTCTCGATCATTTAAATGATTTCATGTTCGAATCAATTGCCTTTTATAAAATAATGATAACTCAGGTCAGAAGGATGTTCACTTTTTCAGAAAAACACCTTAGTATTCTATATCTTGGAACAAACACTATATTGCACAATGCATACAATGATTATGTTCGTGTGTATAACCACGATAACACGAAACTGCGTCTCCTTAGGTTGAAAGACCAATTTTATCCTAACATTTATCAATTGTACATATTTAACCAACATTTTATCAAAATTTGATTCGTTAAATTAAAAATAAAACATTTTCAGATGGAGACTCCACCAATGATTAAAATCAAACATAATTTCACCTAAAACTAAAACTTCTAAAAATAAAATCCACTTTCACTGAGAATTAATTTTTGAACCATAAATTTCTCAAAGTGAATAAAATTTACGATTAAATTTAGCAATTACATGACTGACCCGGGAGGACCAATCCTGTTCTACGATCCCTGAAATAAAACATTAAACAATCTAAACATTTTAAAACATTACACGGACATTCAAATTTAAACTGAGTCTCTTGAGTTAGGTTTCATTGACGTTACATTCCTACGTGGTTATCACCCTCTCAACTACAACCGATCCTACTAGGGAAACCAGGGAAGTCATTTAGAAAGGATGGTTCCGCAAAATATGAAGCGCTAGATTTTTTTTGCATCGCTGGGGACACTTTAAATAACTGGAACGAAAACTTCAAAAATGTAATATTTGGTAATAGGCAGTTAAGAATGATTGTTAAAAATCCTTTCTTAACATATTTTTAACGCGTTTAAACATGAAAAACATTTTACTTAATTCCATGAAAGCTACGTTAAGCCACCCGAAGAAAATTTAATAACAGATAATGTTTTACATATTATTAATCTATTAAAAACAAAACTGATCGATCCAAAGGTCATTCTTTGGTAATGTCACAACCAACAACTAAAATCTATAGTGATGGGTAGAAAAACCCCATTGAAAATCCCCATTTCAGTAATTTACTGGGGATAATCTAAGACTATTGACAACATTATAAAAATATACTTTTAATTTAAATTATTATGTACACTGGAAATATTAATCCGAACAAGAAGTGAGATTATCATATTCAGATCGGATATAACTGACTTTTTAATATCGTTTTAGACTATTTTAAGACGCTTAGTTTCTGCATAAATACTACGGACAGCGGATGAATATTCATCAATTTTATTAATTAAGCGAAAACATTCCTGAAATAAAATACAATACTTCGAGAGAAAAATAGAACTCATTCTTTTTTCCCAAGCACACACAACAAAACGAATTGTCTCATCGATCAAATTTCTATATAAATTACAATAGCGATAACAAAACGTTTACCCGCTTAGATAAAATGTTATCATGTAATCCAAGGTTTATTAAGGGGACAACTAAATTTTACTTATAAGCACGGAGATAAAGTAGCAACAATTCCATTACTGCCTCTTGAAAAAGTATCTCGCTTTAAAGAAATCCAAAAAAGAAATAAATTCATTCAAATTTGGGGCCTTTTTTCTGGCAATTTTATGTGATGTATACCATACTGCATTATACAGTCAATAACATAACCCTAGTTCATATTAACCTTGCATTTTAACTTGTAATTCTTGAGTACTCATCAAAATCTCGCGTAAATTAGGTGTCCTCGTTTGATACTGGTAATGCCTACACATGGATAAAATCGTACTATTTCACTGTACAATCATATTGGGCAATTTTTCTGAGAAATATACGCACAACATTTTTCACGCAAAACTAATGTATTAATGAATAAATACGAAGCACCTCTGGTAAGGGGAAAAATAAAGAGCTATTATATAGTGCAGGTCTTGAGTAAGATGCTTACCTGCGAAAAATACTGCGATTATATTTGTATCATTAATATTGAAATAACCTTTCACTTCTTATATTTATTCGAAACAATTTATTTTTGAAAAATTTAATATTGAACTAGGGACGCTTGGATTGCTACTCTTTCATTATTTTGTAGATAATTGACGTAAAAGTATAAATATTAATTTTGAGTAACTGTCTAATATTTTCCTTAAATTAAAAGGTTCAGCTTGTGTCGACTAACTGGGACCACATTTAATACTGACCGCGAAGCTCACCCCTCGACCGTCATTAACTCGGGTTAGAGGCTCATACCTCGAGGCCCATCCTCAAATCCGAGCTCAGGTGTCTTTACCCTCTCACCAGGGAAGCACTAGCCGACCACGTCTTTTGCAATAAAATTTAAACTATTTTATGTTGTTAACTTAGTGCGATTGTGACTCAAGCAACATATTCGGGTGAATGCGCTGATCAAGAGCGTCTTTTTAACGGAATTCTACGATAAATAATAACATATTTACGCTCACATCAAATGTTGACGCCAAGGAATACCAACCTCTTAAGAGTTTTTGGACGAGATTGTAACGAAAGCAGACATTCGCAAGTCGGTGCGGAGGGTGTAACGCTTGGTTACTATATGGTTTATATCTAAAGATTGTATACCAATTCTTTCTAATTATAATTCCAAAAAGAATGAAAGACTGCACGTCGTAAATCCGAGTTTTACGTGTTACCTTATGGGAAATGAAAATGTTTTCCTTGGAGTCGAACCCAAGACTTCTTTCGAGATTTTTTTTGCCATCACCTTAAAATATGTATATCCAGCATACCTGACACATTTAGAGTTTCTATATTTTAAAACCTAATTTTTGCCTTTTTTCGAATGAGATTTGAATTTATACGATATGGAAATTCATTTCTATACTTTTTCGGCATAACTGTGAAAATACCGCGTCCGTATCTCATTTTCAAGATATTTGAAAATGCTAAAGAAAAAAGGCCTCGCTTCGTTTCAGCTCTGCCCATATTATTCAAATGGAGAAAAGATATGCTCCTGAAATCAAACCCAGGACTACTATGTACACTGCGAGCAATTTCAAATTGAAAAGTTGAATAGTCAAGCGATTCCTGAAAGTTTGATCGAAAAAAGTTATAAAGCTTTTTAGCTATGAGCGGTTTTTCTTTTCTCCCATCTAACACCATATAGCAACCAAGCGTTACACCCTCCGCACCGACTCACGAATGTCTGCTTTCATTACAATCTCGTCCAAAAACTCTTAAGAGGTTGGTATTTCTTGGCGTCAACATTAGATATGAGCGTAAATATGTTATTATTTATCGTAGAATACCGTTAAAAAGACGCTCTTGATCAGCGCATTCACCCGAATATGTTGCTTGAGTCACAATCGCACTAAGTTAACAACATAAAATAGTTAAATTTTATTGCAAAAGACGTGGTCGGCTAGCGCCTCCCTGATGAGAGGGTAAAGACACCTGAGCTCGGATTTGAGGATGGGCCTCGAGGTATGGGCATCTAACGCGAGTTAATGACGGTCGAGGGGTCAGCGTCGCAGTCAGTTTTAAATGTGGTCCCAGTTAGTCCACACAAGCCAAAGGTTCTAATTTTATCACTTTAAACAAGCTAAAATTCTCTTCCTAAGAAAGTTGGAAAGTTATATCCGCGCAGAAGAATATCAAAATACGAATATGTGTAATTTTACAGTTTATGAATTTATGATAAAGAAAAGGTTCGACTTACGGAAAATTCACCGACCGCAATTCCCCGAAACACAATTCACCGACCACAATTCACCGATTCACAATTCACCGAAACCACAATTCAGCGAATCTCAATCCACCGAATCACAATTCACCGAACCACAATTCATCAAATGATTATTCATCGAAATTTCCAATTCACTTTATGAAGATGGAGGAGAGCGGAAGTAATATAAACGGAATGTTGGCAACAATAATAAGTAACAATAAACCATTACCGTTTAAGGAGGAGTGAGTATGGGGAGGAAAGAAGGAAGATGAAATAGTAAAACAAAATGAAATACTAGCATCATGGATGTCCTTCCGTTGCAAATAACTCGTACATGAATAATAAATAAACAAATTACGCTCACGAGAGTTGGGGAGGAGCGGGGGAAGGATAAACATTTAAAAACGGAATACTGGCACCATGGGTGTCATTCGATAGCAAATAACTCGTAGATGAATAATAAACAATAAATAAAGAAATCACGCATTCAAGGATACTGCTAGGTGGAGGATAGAGGGAAGGTTGCACATGAAAAAAGCATAATATATACTGGCACCATGGGTGTCATTCGATTGCAAATAACTCGTAGATGAATAATAAACAATAAATAGACAAATCACGCATTCAAGGCTTATGGTAGGGGGAGGAGAGGGGGAAGGTTAAACATTATTCCGTTTTTAAATGTTTAACCTTCCCCCTCTCCTTCCCCAACTTTCGTGAGCGTAATTTGTTTATTTATTATTCATGTAGGAGTTATTTGCAACGGAAGGACATCCATGATGCTAGTACTTCATTTTGTTATACTATTTCATCTTCCTTCTTTCCTCCCCATACCCACTCCTCCTTAAACGGTAATGGTTTATTGTTAATTATTATTGTTGCCAACATTCCGTTTATATTACTTCCGCTCTCCCCCATCTTCATAGAGTGAATTATAAATTTGGATGAATAATACATTCGATGAATTGCGGTTCGGTGAATTTACTTTTCGGTGAATTGTGATTCGGTGAATTGCGATTCGGTGAATTGTGGTTTCGGTGAATTGTGAATCGGTGAATTGTGTTTCGGTGAATTGTGGTGGGTGAATTTTCCTAGACCCAAAAGGTTCCAGTAATAAGTTTCTAGCGTTTGAAATTTTAACTATAGCTTCACTAATATCAATATTAACGACAATAAAAGCTTATTTTACGGAAATGGAGGTGAGTACTTAAAAGGGAACGTCAAAGTAACTAGTTACTTCCAAAAACAGTGTATTGGTCGTTGTAGACGTGGCAAAAAAGCTCTATGTCGACGCAAAATCTTACAAAGTCATTCGAAGTTGCTAATTTCGCACTAAAAACGAGTAGGTAGTTTAAAATGATAAATCTGCCAGCCTAACGAATAGGGAATATGGTGGCGTAGGGTGGGAACTTCGTGGGCTCCGTGGCATCTTCAGTAGCTGAGACCAGGGCTCCAGAAATCCGCTCGCCCACTCGCCACAGGCGAGTTAATGGAGACCGGTGGCGAGTAAATTTTCAGCCTCTTTCAAGATGCATTTTAAATGTATTACGTTATTTCTTTACATAGTTCACACAACTTTTCCATCTTAAACACAGTCTCATTCACTGTCTAGTTACTATTGTGGCTACGAGGTTTAATATTACAGTGGAACCCGTTTAAGATGTTCTCACTTAAGATGTTTTCCTGCCTAAGATGTTCAAATCTTTCGGTACCGAAAATTTCCTCATAAGAACAATGTAATTTTTTCCAGTTTAATATGTTTCTGTTTAACATGTTTTCCCGCCTAAGATGGTCATAACGAACCTTAAAAAATGGAAATGTACCCGTTTTATATTTAATTTCATTTCTTACATAAAAAATGAATGCGATTTGCACATTCCCGTGTGCATTTTCCATATTAATCCAAATGTAAGTTTAATTTCGTGTCGATAACTTAATCTTAAGATATTTTAAAGAGTAAAAGAATGAAAGCCTTCAAACCAAAATCAATTACTTTGTGAAAAGTGAGTATTTCTCCATTGATTTTGTTAAAAACACTTGTATAAAAACAGGCCGCAATACTACGGGCGAGTAAGTTTTTTTTGTGGCGAGTAGATTGAAGTTGTATTTCTGGAGCCCTGGCTGAGACGGCCTTTCATGAACCCTGAAAATTGGACACTGGCCATTTTGTTATGTTCCTGTTTTAGTACATTCATTTAGTGATAGTTTTATGAAATATTTTATGTAAAAGAACTGTAATTTTCAATAATTTGTAATTAACCGATTACCTTTACCATCTGGCCAACTTGTAAGGAATTTAACTTATTAATAAGAACTAACGCGGAAATTTACTTTGTTGCCCAATCTAAAGTAATACGTAAAGAAGTCCGTTCTATATGATGAATGGTCTTTCAATAAAAAAACCACAAGTTGGAAACAAGCCGATACCATTGCTATAGTGCGTAAAAATTGATTACAGACATTACCCTTTACTCTGCAATTTTAAATCAAGTTTGATTCCTGTAGCCACGTAAAGGTTGAATTAACCAGATGTGCATTTCAGCAACAGAGTAGTAGAAGAAGATGGAATCGACAATTTCTTTTTTAAATACTACAGAGGTAAGCACGGTTATTAAATCGGACAATACAAGAGAGACAAAAGGGTTAATATTTGAGTCGCAAATCTGAAAAGGAAATTTATAATCTCGTTGGTTTTTGCGGGAACAACTTTCTGTAGCTTATCTAGGAAATAAATGTAGTCTCAACCTACGTTTTATGCGTAACGTAACAATAAAAATAAAATATCTCTGGATGTCAGTGGGTATTGGTGTGAGCCCATATCAAGTGCTATTAATGCCGAATTTTCGAATTATAAAATATCTTTCGAGTCATCTAAATTCACCAAAAAATATGACTTCTAAAAATGGACATCAGGAAAATATTGTTATAATTCATTTTTAATAAGAAATGTGCAAAAATAGAACTTTATATGCTCATTTGTCTATTATGGTTAAGGTAAGTATGCGATGAATAAAAGAAGAAGGCGTTGAGAGAGGTTTGAAGATAGAGAGAAGGTAGAGCGAAAATGATCGTGGAGACAGTGGAATGGCAATGGAAGGTAAAACGGCAGAGGAAAGTTATATTAACGGATTTGATGAAACATGGACGTGCATGATCGAGAGACAATTTAAGCATAAAAATATAATTGAAACATTCACTTTCTCTGGAAGACTTGAATTCCATTGAGTTTATTAAAAATATATTAACATAATTTAAATTTGAAGTTATACGAGGAGGGAAAATCTCTCTTCCTTTAAAAATTCTAAGTCAAATTTATTACCTCATTTATGTGACCAGATAAATATTCAATTATACTCTTTTTATGATCTTTTAGAAAGCACATTTCTTGAAGATAACTCATCCGGTTAGGAAAACTTCTACATTACCTTATATTTAAAAGGTTTAAAAGTCGGTCATATAAATGTTAAGTACACGGAAAGTGTAACGTAGTTGGGATTTGAGAGAAATAACTCAGAAGAATAATAACTACTTCAGCACATGAAGATAAATGAAGAAACAGCAGGAATAGCTATATTAAATTAGTAAACTTAACTGCCGAATTTTTGTTTATTCACAAATTTGCTCGTTATGGATCTTTTCAAGTTATCCCAAGGAAACATACTTCAGACACTTATTTGAAGAAAATAATGTAACTTAACCAGAACGACATACATAAGATTCAATTACCCTGTTTGTGCACATTTAAAATTTTAAAACTGAAAAATAAAAAAATGCGGCTGTGAGGATTTATTAGATAACCAAAATGTTTCATGCGACACCATTACGAAATTACATTTAGTCTTTAACAAAGCCTGACTAATGGAAGAAGATAATATTAATTCTTTAAAATGCAATCTCGACAAGAATCATGGATGAAACTACAAAGGAAGAAAATACGCTATAATGGCGATAATTAAAAGCAGTATGTATATTTTAAAACTGCTAAAACACATAATAATAACATAAATGGAATAGGCTCCTATGAAACAACTTTAAAAAAACAATTTACCGCTAAAAATCGTACAGGACAATCATTATAGCTACATATAACATAACAAAATAGACGGAAATTGTAAAAAAGATATTAATGTCTTTCCTTAAACCTGAGATGGAGCTCCCCTTTCTAATAAATCTCTTATAGAGCTCAACATCCGTAATAACCATAGCCTTCTGTCGTTAAGTTACTTAAAATATTTCAAGAGAAAATTCTAGCGCGCGAGAATATTCTTTTCCTACATATTTTCATTTCTAAAATAATATTGGGGAAATAAAAACAAATAAATTTGAATGAACAAGGAGTCAGGACATTCATATTATAAGTATGTTTTTTTTACTACTAAAACGCTGTAAGTAAAACATGTAAATGTAAAATTCTTCCGAATTCAGAATCAATCAAGATCTGAAAAATATAACCATTAAGCGAACTTGAAAGAGGAAGTAATAAGGCTAGATATGGAGGATCCGTGCTTTTTTTAAAAAAAAAAGGGGGGGGGGGGGGAGGAGGAACATTCATCGGAGATCTTTATCATTGCGTGATATTACTCATCGAGAATCACTCCGAGCGCGTGCTTGCCCGGCGCGAACGGACGTTTCCCAGCTGTCCTTCTCTTCCTCCCTCCCAACCCAATATCATATCGTGAGCGCACCCTCTTCCTCCATTATTCTCCCCTCCCCCTCCCTACGGAAGGGTTGGCGGGAAGGAGGGAAGGGCAGGAAGGAGGATGAGGTTTCGGATGTATTTTAGGGAGTGGGCATGTCTAACGGCAATGGGAAAATGAGAATCCAATGTGAGTGCTTCGGTACGGAAGATTCTTTTCACGGAAGGGGGGGGCATTGGGGGGGGGGGGGGGGGGAGAGGGAGGAAAGAGAGGGGAGTGAGAAGAAGGTAGGAAATACGCTTAGAGAATTCTTAAAAAAAAAGAAAAAGGCTGGTGATATTTTGAAAGGCGCTTTCGAAGCGATTGATGCCACGCATATGTGGGAGATACATAATTAGGAGCTGTATCGGTTGCTAACCCGCTGATCAGTCGTAAATAAAGTCATACTGCAACGAAGAAAGATCAACGAGTGATATAAGTGCAAACGAAGGGAAATTTTAGCAGAAGAAAGACATGCACTAAAATTAAGAAAATATTCATCACAACGATAAGTAAAAAATTATTTTACTGTTTTTAATGGAAAACAAATTGTAAAATAAAAAGCTATTATTAAGTGGCACGAGGTTTGAGAAATGACTTCATAAGCGATTGCTGATAAATCTTAAAATCACTTATTCCTGTTTCTCTAAAAAAGATAATAGGTTGTTCCAAAAAGGCACATCCATTTTTTCCAAATGATAGAACATTCATGACATCTAGTATATCAGTGTTTCTCAAATTGGGTGCCACAGAGCGTTGGGGTGTTGCAAATGGTTGTTAGGGTTTCCAAAAACAACCATGTCCAGTAAATAAATCAAGGAATGGGAAATAATGATCGGACATTAGGACACTCATTTAGCTTATAATAAATTGATACTTATGTTTTACTAACAAATATATGCGACCAAACGTTGTAATACCCCTATGTAAAAATATAGAGCTATGTATCAAGGTGGGGGGTGACATGAAATGCCGTCCGTCTTATAAAGGATGCCACGGATATAAAATACTTGGGACTACCGATCTAGTTATTTTTAAAAAATACAACGATTTAAGATTCTCGAATATCTCTGTTTAGCCAGCATCCGCTGGATAGCAAAAACCAAATAAGTGTTTAAATGGCCTGCGGTAACTAGGTCGGAATAATAGAGTTGTGCGATTGAATTTCTTTCTTCTGAAAATATTCCCGCTCTAAGAGATTTGAAGAAAATTGAAAAACGCCTCAAGAGTTTTAAAGTAAGATATTAAAGAAAGATAACAATGAAAATAAAATTACTAAAGTTAAAGGCTTGAAGAATTGCCACGACAGTTTAAATTTCGAGAACAACTAAGAACAATTATTATGGTGATAACTAGTATTAACGCATAGGAAAATAGGCAATTTCATATGCATGAGAAAAAGGAACACAATAACCTTGGATCATAACAACAGCATTGGACAAAATGTTACATGTATTCTCAAGGGTATAATAATGGCGAAGAACATCGTTATTTCAAAATAAGAAAATATTAATGCTTCCAATCAACGAATGAAGTCAAAATACAAGAAAATAATGAAAATCCGCTTATATTTTAACAGCAAAGATAAACAAACTGTGCAACACAATTTATTCATAACAACAGAGATTACTAAGGATTTGGACGCTAAGATTTCGCCGCGTTATCTTAGTAATTAAATAAAGATGTGATACCTTTCCTTTCAATTTTAAAGAAGAAAACCACGAGACAACCAGAGATAACTGACGGAACATTTCCGATCAAAGTACATCATGCAAGGTTACAATTGAGATACTGTAAAAGATCTCATAAGAGTTCGCTAAAACTATCCTTTTAGAGTTGTAACGAGACGAGAAAAGAGCTCCAAATTCTCTCAAGGCATTAAAATCTGCTACAAAGACATAAAAACATCAAAAAGCTTAATAACATAATAAAACTAGGATTATAATACACCTTATAACGACATCGTATGACGATCAACATAACTTTGATATCAATATTTGAAGCCTTACATCAAGCTCAAATTTTGAAATATTACCTTATTACTTACTTGAAAAAAAAACATTTTTAACCGCGGCATTGAAAGGTCCTGCTTTTTGCTATAGATTCGGATGAATGACAAGGGCTTCGAATATAATTCTCGCGTCATGAAGAGTATCCATTCAAACCTAACCAGCGAGATTTTTTAAATATGCGTGATTAGAACGTAGTGAACGATATATTTAGTGAGAGAGGGGGAGGGCGGAAGGGATGTGGAAAGGAGAGCATTATAATGACCGGGAAGAAATTAAACATTAGTGATGATCGGAATGAAAGGCATAGCTGTGGGTCTGGCAAATGAAGAGGGGACAAACCACGAATAAGAAGATTGGGGAGTAATGGTAGTCAGGGGGAGGGCGGATGGGGGGGGGGAGGGAGGGAAGGGAGGGAAGGGAGGGAGGGGGGAGGAGGTAGGGAGGGTGAGAAGAGGGATTTGTGAGGCGAAGAGAGGAACGGGCGAGATCGAAGCGAGAGGGGAAGAGAGAGAGAGGGTTGAGGGTGAAAAGGAGTGGGCGACATCGATTCGGGCGATTGGAAAATGAACGGGGAGACTGAGAGGGGGAAGTCGAAGGAAGGCGAGAAGGAAAAGAGGGGGGAAGGGTGTTTCGGATACGAGGGAGTAAAAAGAGGGGGGGAGGGAGACATAAGGTGAGTGGTGTTGACAGGAGAGGAGTGATTTCCTGAGAGAAGAAGTGGGAGCCGAGGGGGTGCGTGTATATACCTTTCCGGAAGATCCTCTTCGCCTTTCCTCAAAATTAAAGGTGGTAGGAAGGGGGCTGGGGAGAGGGCGGGGAAGGGGGAGGACGCCGATAGTGTCAATATCTTCAGCGGACATGGAAATAAGTAGAAAGGGGTAAAAGGAAGGAATGATACGGAAAAAATAAGAATGATCCGAAAGGCTTTCTCGTCGATTTGAAAAATGTTACTTATTTCGAGTGAGGGAAGGGAACGGCATGGAGGCAGCGGGACCTCTCCGGCTCCACTGTAGGAAAGAAATAGGGATTCGCCGATATTACAGGTGATTGGACGTCAATGCTCCGAGTCTTCATTTGTTCCGAGGTGATGGGTCTGATGGATATTAAGAAAAGAAAATTCCAGATACGAGAAAGGAGACAGACGAATGGGAATATTTTAGGAAATGCGCAAAAAGTTATTATAAATATGTAAACAGGTGATACTTTTCGCGTTAATGTAAATGATGATACAGGTTTTAAAAAATGATATATTATTGAATTTTTCCTACTTTCATTCCTTCAAACGTGGCGAAGAAAACCAAATATGTGGAGAAAATTTTACAGTACGTGATAAATGTAAGGTTGAAATTTATCTATAATTACCTATATACCTATGCGAAGTTTCGTGCCGATATATTCAAAAGCGTGGATTTGTATAGAGAACAAACAATCTGAATTTCACTTTTATATGTGAACCTGCGAAAATCCTCACTATAGGTACAAATTGTAATTATTTTTATATGTATTACAGATTTAGTGGCTGTATTATAAATACGTATATGTAAAGTATTTAGGTTAAATTAGTTCTTGTTATCACCTAGTCATACGACTAAATAGTAACGACGATTTGTAAATAAATAAATATAGACCAACGTTAAACGTATGGACACTGCAAGGGAAAACATTTTAAGCTAATCATCGAGCGTAACGAAATACACAGAAAAATGTTCAGCCGCAATGAATCGAAGTCAGCTCGTACAGGAAACAACGTAACATCACGATTACATATATAGACGTCCATACAGATAAGAAAACATAAAATAACAGAAGTAAATACAAGTGCATCGTCAGTGACTTCACCCTTCCCGAAAGAAGAATCGGAGAGCTCGATAAAGCGTCGGAAAATCCACGAGTAGTGGGTGTGAAGGGAGCGTGCGGATTGAGAAGAAGCGAAAGACAAGAAGGGGACGCTGAAGGAGGATGTATTAGACTTCGCAGGAGTGAATTGGGATATCGGAGAAATGGGTTCGAGTTGGAAGTGGAAGGGGAGAAGGCGGATGGGGGGGGGGGGAATTTCCGGCAATGGATGGAGATAGGGAGAGAGAGAGAGGAACGAGCCGGTAATCGGGGAGGAAATGCAGGTGGGGCGTGGTGAGGGAGAGGTCGGGAACGAGAGGAAATACTACAGGATGAGACGGAAGAGTTATTGAATGTATCGCCCGCGGCGAGGGAAGCAACACCCAACGGATTGATTCCCGCTTTTTAGGAAAAGGAGGAAAATGAATGGAGGCAGTAGGGGGAAGAGGAGAGTGAATACGGTGCGAAGACATGGCAGTGAGGGTGGAAGAGGAACGAGGACTAGCAACAGAGGGGGGGGGGGGGGGGGGGAGTGAGAGGCGAAAGCAGGGTTGCCGAGTTGGTTATACAAATGATATCTTAGGATTTCAGCTGCCCCAAAGATGGAATAGGGTTAGTGGAGTGGTTCCATAAGAAAACGGACGGGATATAAAGGGTTAGAAGGAACTGGAAGCAGACGTGACGCGGCTATGGTCCCCGCGTTGAACATTCTGTGCATCTATCACCATACAACGTCTTCGGAAAATTCGGTCACGTATTTTGACGAGAAGATTAATCACGGAAAATATTTCAAAAAAAGAGGGAACGACAGGAGGGTGATTTCCCATGGGTTTAAAAAATCAATCTCGACGCCTATTTTTTGAAGAAACAATTTTCGAATCAAAGATATTGATCCGGAACAAATTTCGACGAGAGACTCCGCCGAGGAGGAAAATATGCGTCTCGACGATATATGATAAATATTTCAAATGCTGAGCAAGAATTCAAAAAGAACTAGGACGAGAAATTCGTATATTGAGATAAGACTGGTAGTCGCTTTTCTTTCGCTATGAAGGCCATTGCCATTTCATTAATAATTTCTGAGAATAATAAAAAGAGGCGCATTTCGGTCTTTAAAAAACATTATTTTTTACATTTATCACATTTTCAGAAATATGCAATTTAAAGAAATACAAGACATTGAGTAAAAACTTTGGTCAATTAAAAACATGAGTTTCCGCGACTCTTCCTAAAAATCCTCAATTTTAAAATAAAAGAAATTTCCATACACTTAGATTTTGTGTGACGATCTTATACTGCGTAAAGTGTCAGATGGTATTATAAAAACAAATATGGTTAAATACAACTACATCTGCAAATACATATACAGGCACGCACGCACTCACACACGTACTTATATCTATAAATAGTCGTCTTATGTGCAATCATAAAATCAAGACCTAATGCGAATAGCTACATCGAATTACTCTAAAACGTTAGAAATTTTTGGCTCACCATTAAAGAAATTTAGAATAATTATTGGTTAATAGACCACAGAATTGACGAATATAAACATTTTTAGAAGCTAATGATGGACGAGAGGTCGTAGTCACAAGCCACAGATGTTCCCAATGGCAACAGGAAGATACGGAGCACCTTCCCTTTCATCTCCCTGCACGCAAACCCTTCGTCTTTCAGAAGGCCAACACATTCCTCCTCCTCGACCTCACTGGCCGCACCCCAGCAACCATTCACCTTGGATCCAAACCTCAACCCTCGCTTTGCCTTTCTGCTTCACCACAACCCCTTCGCCCGCCTACATATTTCTTCGACCACCCTCGCAATCCATTCCCTTACGCCCTTAAGAACGACCTCAGCCTACGAATCCGCAATGTCCCGCTTTTCGACCCTTCTTCATTGCCTCCGCCGCGAGATCTTCCATATACCTTTCGAATCCATTCCCGGGAGCGAGTGAATGGATAAGAAAACGAAAACTACAACAGAATTTTCTCATCTAATTACTAATTAGTAGGGCTAGAATGAACACCGGTTACGTTAACGAAGAAAAAGGCCCAGACCTAAGTGGAAAACGATTACTATTAACAATTAATGGAATAAAGAGCGGGAATTAATTATGATGAGTTAGGAATGGAAGGAATTGCAGCAAGCTAAGAAATTTCATTTATACGGTTTTCAGATAATCTAAAAAGAATTAAAGCTCTTATATAAGCTGAAAAGGCGTGAGAAATACATAAATAAAAACTTTTCTCAGTTTATTGCTTCGAGACAAAATTCCATAACTCGAGGGAACATTATAACATCTAACATGGCAACTTAGCAGGATACTTATTCTAGACGAGGTTATTGTTTCCGTAGGAACAATAATAACAAATTAACTAGTTTTTGGCCTATAAATACTCGACTAGGAGCCTTGGAAGCGTCTAAGCGCCTCTCAATTATCGATAAAAAGCGAACTTTTGCACAAACCATAAAAAGGCAAAAAATCGCGTAGGAAGGGAAACAGAAAAGTTGAAATGCCGCATATCCTCAGAAATCAGCATATAAAATCCCACGAGAAATTTGAGAACCCCGCGAACTTCTTCGCCAGCGTCAAGGACTCGGCATCCGCAGGGTGGGAGGATAGAACGAAAGGGTATTGCGCAGAGTTGTAAAGACGACCAGAAAGAACCGGCCTCGTGAGATGGCAACGAAAGAGCACGGTGGGGGAAAGAAAGGGGTCGAAAACACCATGTACAGAAGAGAATCCAACTCTCCAGGCTCCGAGTGACGCAGCATTTTGGACAAATACCGCATTTCAGACCTTCCGTTAGAATGCATAATGCATTTCGCATTCGGAATATCCCAATGTAAATATTTTTTCGCATGAGGAAGGGGGGGGAAGAGGAGGCGAGAGACCAAAAGATAGGGAGCAAGTGTTAAGCTGTACCGCCGCTTTCAAATGAAAGGGGTAATGTTGGACGGATGGCAATACAGAGCGAGAGAAAGGGGAGCGGAGGTGAGGCGGCAGATGAGGAGTATATGGCTCTACACTAACGAGCGTCGGCTGCAAAGATGGAAAAAGCGCACAGTCGTCGTGAAGGAAGGAGCGAGTGTGACGGAGGGGGTGGGGTGGGAGGAGGAGGTTACGAGTGGCGGAGGATAGAGGGGAGAAAAAAAGGGATAAAGGGTGAAACCTCTAAAAAGGGTGATGGAGGAGGTGGGGGGCGGGAGGGTTAAGAAAGGGGTGGCGCAGACTCATTTAGCACGCCTGATGACCCTCCTTAACTAGCGTTTAAATGAGCGGCACGTATATCCAGGAACCTTAAAAATCCCTACCCCTCTTCCGGATTTCTTCACGCCGGTGGACCCCCTCCCTCCTTCCACCCGGGAGGAAAGGAAAAAGGGGAGAGAGAGAGAGTATCCTACTCCCTGGAGGATGCGGAGGGAGGGAGAGAGATAGGGGGAAGAGGGGGTGGGAGGGGGGGGAGGCAAAGGATGTCGCAGGGAAAGGAGAGGAACGGAAAAAGACGGGATTTGTCTCAGAGTCATTTACACTTGCGAACCGAAAGAAAAAGGACGGAAAGGGGGAGGGGGGAGAGGGGGAGGAGAGAGAGGGGGTGGAGGGAGGATTTAAAGAGAAAGAAATTAAAAGAGACTCTGCGAGGTTTTAACTAATCGCCACGGAGCATGGATGAGGGTGTGAATTTAAGGATGCGATTTAGGAAATGGAGGAAAGGCGGAGGTGGAGAAGGATGGGGCAGATGGGTGGAGGGTGAAAAAGGAGAGAGTTAACTCCTGAATGGGATTTCGGGTTCGGACTTTTTCCTACTGTAGCGGTGGGATCAAAGATCAAGGCTCCATCATCTCCATTTTGCAAGGCGGAACGCTGCTGGAAGCCTATCCACTCACGATCGAATGAGATGTCCCAAGAACTCGACAGGACGGAAACAAATGGATTAATTTAAGAGAATTTATATCGAGAGTGTCAATAGGAGGAACAAGCTCAATCGGAAGTGTGAAAATATTTCTAAATAAATACGCGGAAAAGATGCACTGAATATTCGCGCAAGAGAGGAAGTTGAGAGAAGACAAGTTTACGTGAATGTTCAAATTCCAGAGTTTTTATAAATCTTCAACCAGTCGAAATTCAACGACATATGCAATCGAATAAAAGAATTGTAATTTTGGATTTTTAGTGGTGAAATAAAAGAAGAAATACTGAAACGGAAATATTAATGAGAAACTTGGAAGCTCGGCGTGGTATTCAAAAATGTTATCTTGAGCTTTCTAGTTAGAAATACTACTGAAATATTGTTTTAAAATAATGAATATACGATATTAACGAAGAAAATATACTTTTTAATATAGGATCTTTTGAACTGTATAGAAAAATATTAGAAAACGATCTCAGTTGCATTAGGTCAGAGCAGATATAAATTCTGCTCCTTTATGATGCGGCTTAAACGGGAAATTTTGTGGAAAAGAAGCTGTTTTAAAAGAGTAAAATTGTCATACCATCAATGTATGAATTCCAGAACGACTAAATCACATATTTTTACACCTTAAATGACGGCGACTCATGAAAATAAGTACGACTACATAACGTAGGAGCAAAATGTGACGTATGATTTCCTCATAAATTCGTCTTAATCTAAGATAATTCAAGTTATAAAGATTATAAGCAAAACTTGCCTAAACCCAAAGTGCAAAAGTCACAAAAATATCCAAACACATATATATATATATATACACACACAGAATACTAATTTTGTAAGTGGTAAATATTATTGAATAAAATCGCAATTCATAGCAAGTTTTTGTTCCCTATGGACAATTCCCAATTTCGTGCGAAAACTTAAGGTTTAAGACGAGATTTTTAAATGCAGGTACATAATTCGTTCAAGCTCGAGAGCTTACAATATAATAAAATGTGAATTCTTAGATTTTGTTTTCTTAAGAGGCCTAAAAATCATTCGGAAAATTATCGTCGGCATTCTCAACTTTCTTATGCAGAAAACATTTTAAAAGATGGGTGTTAAGAAATTATTGCCTTTTAAAGATTCGACACGTGATAAAACAGACAGATCGAACAAACAAACCTTACTGAAATTAAATGGACGCATAACTGGAATCGCTTAAGATTCGTAACACAACCTTCTGTCCATGCTACTACCACTAAAATATTTCTATGACGTGTGCTTTGTGGCTCTTTGCACAGGAAATATTCCAAAAAAATCCTTATCCATAAATGTCAGATATGCATCATAAGATTTAGATTTAATTTTTCATGGAATAGACAGCCCGCTTCACAAGACAAATAGATAAAGAAAAAAATACATTTGTCTTCCATACGATAAGCAAACTATTTCTAGAATTACGCATATAAAATCATGAAGGAAACAAGAAAAACCTCTGCAGGAATGATTCCAAAGAAATCGTACTATCAAACCATGAATCTGAGAACCAACATGGCCGAGGGGGAATTATATAAATTAAAATCACCGCTTTAGATGAAGGAATGAAATCAAAGAATAATTAATTAATTATGCAACAACGGAGTACCACGATTAAATGGGAGAGTAATAGGAAGCGCGTTTTCGAGGGGTAGATCTTAGTTACGCCTAAAGCCAACCAACAATCTCCCCCTTGAGGTAGGAGAGAGGCTGAAACGATAGCCCGAAGGAAGTGTTTCCGTTCCATTGAAACCCAAAAGGAAGGAGGATGCTGGAGCGAAGGAGAGAAATCCAAATGAATAACAAGCAAGAGGGAAACGCGTCAAAAGAGGATAAAAGAAAATGGTTGAGACGAGCGGTAGACAATGATTTGCTCTCAGAGGTTTAAAGATAACGAAGGAAGAAGAAAGACTAGACAGACAGAGAGAGAGAGAGAGGGGGGGGGGATGGAATTGAGCATTGAGAAAGAGAGAGAGGACTACTATGCGGTATCCGGAAGGAAAGAATGGCGATTAAGAAGAGAAGCAAACAAAGAGGAGGGAGGGAGAGAGGGAGGGATGAGGTCTCCCTCTGAACGGAAGGAAGGAATGAATATCGGAGAGCGGAGGAAGAGAGGGGGAGTGAAGAGAAAGAGTCGGCGTGAGAGGGGAAGTGGTGGAGAACCGCGGGTGCGGAAGGCGATGGCGGAAGAAAGGCAATTAAGTATGGTGCGGAGGGGAGAGAAGGTGATGGGTGGTGATGAGTGGAAGGAGGAAGAGTTCCAACCAAGGGAAAGAGAGAGAGAGATTGTCCCTTCTTCAGAGGTAAGACTGCATTTCGTATGGCATCCCGATAGAGATAGGTTAGAAATACACGTTGGAGTTCGCTCTTTCCGAGAGGTCCTGCGGATCCCGAAATTGCTACCTCTCGAAGAGTAAACGATCATTATGTACACTCTCTAAATTCTTATCGCTGTTGATTTTCGGGATAAATCTGCTCTGGGCTAGTGGATCTTACACTTTCAATTGCAGAGGCCCCCTTGAATATCATACGCCTCCCTCTGAATTGAAAATAGTAAAAATGAGAAACTTTAACGCACATTTCATTTAATATAACTATTAATGGATTTCATAACATCGTATGTCCTAAATTTCCCTGATAAAGTTTTATTTTTCGTGAAAATGTTATTTTTTGGCATTTCACCTTATATTCAAAATAATTGCGCGGCTCTCTGGTAGGCCGCGGCCCCTACTAGTTTGAGAAACCTTTTTAAAAACTTCATCTTTAAAGTAATATTTTAATTTATTCTAACATAAAAACAAACAATACACATACAGCGAATCGTATTACGTATGGAAAATTTTTATCGAGCTTTTATACGTGAGCAGGCAATCCAAAATGCATATTATCTACACGCACCTATGTCAGTGATGGCGAACCTAGAGCGCAAACGAAAATTTTGTTTGGCACGCCAATGAGAGACGAAAAGTAATCACTGACTGTCTCTGACTAAAACGGTGTAATTTCAACATAAACCTAGCCAATTATCCCGAAATACATATTTGTGGCGAGACGTCAATTACATTGAAAATTCCAAAAAGTGGGAACTTTAGAGGTTGGCACTTTTTGGAACTTTCGGGGGACACACGCACACACATTGTTTTCCACTTTTCATTAGACATTGACATATTACTGATACGAAAAAACAGTCGAGCAACCGACACCATACTATTCGTACAACTTCCGAGAGAGAAGTGTTCTTTGAACCTAATAATGATTTTTATTTTGGTTTGACCAATATAAATTTTTTGGAATTATCGCACATAATTTTGTAAATTCCGTATTTTTCATGATAGGATCTTTTGAGTTATGTACCTAGCAAGTGACGGAGGAAAAGGCAATTTTAAACTCGGAATCGCGGAAAATCCTTCTAAGGCCACGTGTGCATTGCGGAACGAAAGGTAGTTTTATATATTTTCTTTTTTGGAAATGTCCTTTTTAAATTATATTTATGATTATTAGGAGGGTTCTCTCCATTTATTATAGTACATCTTCTATACATCAGTTGCTACAAATATAGTTTTCATGGGCAAGGATTAAAAAACCATGGAAATTTTGTCGATTCAAAATGAATTAGGATATTTGTTAAGTTTTCTTCAAAAAGGTTACTACATAAATTTACAGGGGGAAAAATATTCCATTTGAATAGTTCTACAAATATTGTTTGGAGAAGTTTTAGGTATGACTAATATTTTAGGAGATGTGACGGCAGTTCGTTTCTTATTCCCAATATAGTGGCACTCCTGATTAGATGATGTGTTATAATATTATTTGCACAGAAGCTCTTAGTGTCAAATGTAATGAAATACGCTCAATAGTTTCGGAGATAAAACATACGGACGAAAGGATGGACACGACCTGAGCATAAGGCGTTCATATTTTTTTATTTTTGTGAAGAACACCTTAAAGAGAAAACATTGCTGCTATGTCATTTTGAAATATATAGTATTTAGTCATTCCAATGCATCGAAAAATTTTTATGCTAAATTAATTCATCGCATGTGGCTATAATAATAAATGAATTCTTTACTTCTATTCCAACTGATTTTCTGAGTCTTAAAATTGAATACTGCACATAGTCATATTAAAGCTTCCTGTTTCATAAATGTCCCTTATGTTACATGACTCACAAAGCTTAAATTTGTTGAATTATTTCTGGCCGACGATTCTCCCCCATTGTCATGTTTCATATTCCAGCCCGTAAGTTTCAATTCCACTGTTGTCTGCCGCATTTCGCAACAACACTTTCGCGTTGCCAAGGATACAAATATATTCTTTACAGTTTTCGAAAAGGAGACATAAGTCTGTAAAATGATTCCAGTATTTTATGTTGTGCTTAGTGGAATACTAACATTTATAATCATGGCCTTCCAAAGAGGAAACATCGGAGAAGCCTTTTGAGAGGTGTGTGCTTTTTTTTGTGTTCACCCACTAAATTTACACAAGTAATTTTTGATTACACGCAATATTATTATGCTTATAATAATCGTTTGACCCGATAATGTAGCTGGTAATATCTCATTGGTCAGAAATCACGTAATAATTCACAAATTTCATCAAAATAAACCTCCCTTGAAGATTAAATAATGGGAGATTATGTCACGTAAAAAAATCCATGCCGCCGGCATGTAAATGTGTCGTTTTTATATTTTATCGACCAAATCCTATCAAACTACGTCAAGAAAAAATAAAGAAACTGTTACAGAAAACTTGCATGACGTTACATTAATATTACATTCAAACGGAAGCTGTACCTTCCCACTCTTGAGTTACACATATGTTTCCGTAATTATCTCAATTGAGTTGTCTTAAAATTAACCAGTTCTTTAACGGAATGATATTCCGGGAAGTGTACCTCATCCCGATAGTTTAAATATTACTAAGGCAGATGAGGTCGATATCGACATCGAGTTGCCAAAGAAATAAAAACGTCTACGTTTTAGGTTGTGGGTAAAAATGGACTCGACTGGTGTATGCTTATTACAGCAGAGGTTTTCAACGGTTATTTTACTTTCAAAGTTTTTTCGTACCCCTTAGAGCAGTGATTCTCAACCTTTTTTGTCTGCTCACCCCATGTTCAGTTATGCGTCACCCCCGTTTACAGTTCCATTACCTTCAAGTAAACTTTAAAGATAAATTGGGCTTTTCCTAACATATAAAAGCATCTAAATAAGCACGCATGTTTATTCTCCTGGTTTTATTTAGTTTTATAGGCCAAATTATGATACACTGTGAATTTATCAAATATTCGCGTCACCCTGAGGTGTCATGTCACCCCGGCTGAGAACCACTGCGTTAGAACTTATTTCAATGGTCGCGTACCCCGTGGAACAGTTTTTGATGGTCGCGTAACCCTTAGTACATTGTAAAGTCATAATGAAATTAATAACACTTGTATTAAGATAGATAACTCATGTTTATAACGTTGAAAATCACATTTTTTGACGTATTTTTCTGTTTTATGACGTTACCCTTAGTCGTCACATTGCAACTTTTGATTCCGAAGTCATGAAAGACGAAGTAAGAAGAAAAATTATAATCTTTAAGACTTGCGCGCAAAGGGGCACGCGTACCACTGGGTGAAAACCTCTGTATTAGAGGGATCAAGAGTCCAATAATGCGTATTCCTTGCACTCAGGGAAAGAGAAAATTTGAGAGCATTGGCGCTTTGGCCGTTTTATCTTTGCTCATCAAACTTCGTTTTTCTTTATTTCTGGTGTACGCACCGCGTTTGATTAACCAGCCGACTATCAACAAGGACGTCGTGCACCTCAGAAGGTCCATCAATGGAAAAGCCTCTGGGTAGAGCGAGGAAGGAACCAATCATTCAACTGTACCCACCCGAATCGCCCTCACGGACGAGGTCCGACAAAATGTACAGCTGCGCATTTCCTTAAATTTACTTATGAATGTTTAATGTCGTGTTATATTAAATAAAGTTCATATTCTATAATCAGTGCACTCAGTTAGTCCCTTCCGCTTTCAATAAAATGTGTCTCCAAAACCAACCAATCCGTTTCCATTTCGACAAAGTATAACCTAAAATTATAACTAAATTGTGATTTACCTCATTTCTAAAATTTGGGTCGAATTTAGTGTGTGTAACCACATCGTTAAGGAAGCGCAATTTTCTAACTACGACTCATGATATTTTCCGAGGATGCTCTTTATCATACCGTAGGCCAGTGGTTCTCAAATGTAGGGTCGCAACCCCCAATGGGGGTGGCGAGACAATTTTGGGAGGGTCGCGAGCAGTCTTCACTCTGGTGGATTTTTCCTCATTCTCTCAATCCTTAAATTTTAATTTATAGGTTATAAGTCTAATTTTTATGTTTGCTTGAGGGTTGGAATCTTCAAAATAAAGCATTCGTTAATTTTAATATATTTATATTTAATATAATATAATTTAATAATAAAACTGTAATTAATACGGCTACTTATACTAGCTTCGCTCATTTTCTTAGCTCTCACATTTTTCATCTTTATTGTAATTCATAGCGATATCTGAATTTTTGATGAACTAATTTCTTTTTGGGAAATGTGGAAACAAGTGAAAAAATCTGCTATGACCGGGAATCGAACCCGGGTCTTCCGCTTTCCGGACGGATATTCTACTACTGGGATCCGTACGAGAAAGGATCAATCTCAGAGTGCAGCGAAAAGCCGCTAGATTCGTCAAAAATTGTTACGATAGAAACAAAAGTGATACAGGCTTGATACAGGACTTAGGATGGGAATCTCTAACTGAGCGCTGCTCACGCTCTATGTTAAAACTACTTGAAAGATTTACAACGCATATATTCTCCAGCGATGTCGAAGAAATAATAAGAGCGCCAACTTATATTGGTAGAATGGACCATCCTCGTAAAATAAGAGAGATAATCTGTAGGACTGAGAGGTACAAAGGCTCGTTTTTCCCTAGAATGATAGCTGAGCAGAACAGAAGTTACGATAAGAAATCAGCCGACGTAGAGTGATACTATTCATTGTTATGCGCTTTCCCTTGGTGCTACTGCACCCCCTGCCACACATCATTGCGGTGGCTTGCAGGGTGAACTGTACATATAGATATACGATAGATAACTATCGTAGCAGACCAATTTCACTGTAGTCATCTGTGTGCAACAACAATAATATTCCAGACTATTTATAATGTAGCGAATAATTTAATCAACATACGCCATGCGTCTTTTTTAAAAGAGATTTATGATCATATACAATGAAAATTATCCTTAAGATCGAAATATTTTCTTGAACCCAAAATCTATTTTATACTTTTCAGTGCGGTTTATAAAAAAGTATAAATGAAAAAAGTTTTTTATATATTTTATTACTCCTCAAAAATCACGGGAGGCCGCGGCGACCAAACATCCGCACAGAGGGGATCGCATGGCAGATCTGCCTGAGAACCACTGCCGTAGGTTACGGACTACGTCATTAAAATAAGCGTTAAAGGGTTGAGGGTGATTTATGCGGCTATGTGTACGCGAGAGATGGGGTACTTTTGCCAGATTTCCAGACATGAAAAGTGGGACTTTGTGACGCGAGAGAGTATAATAAAATTTTTTTTTCGAAGAAGAAGAAATGCTCCCACTGAGTTTTAGTTATCCCAATGTCAGAATAGGTATAATAATTGATCCATTAAAATTTTGAATTTTTAAATGTGTCGTAGTTAGCAAAGTAAGTTATTCCAACAAAACATGAAGACGAAATCAGCATATTTTTAGTTGTTGATTATGAATATTTATTAATGATCCAGTTGCTTTATAAAGATATGTCATCATCATCACAAAAATTGAACTAAAGTCTGACTATCTATAGGTGCAAAGTATTAATTATTGTCATCGCATTTTTCGATTTAACTTAAATAAGTAACTTTATCCACTTTACGACATCTAGATATTTTCAGAAATCAATGAATAAAAAATCGAAATTGCGCTTAGTCATTAGCTAGGATCTCGCTCCATGCGCATAAGAATCGTCTCGTGTGGCCATTAAGCTAGTAAGTCCTAAGTCCGGATTAAAAACGCAGCATTCTTGTGATTCTCTTCTGGGTGACCCTGAAACGCAGCGTTCACTCGAAGGGGAAATTTTCTTCCGCGTGGCCACAATTTTTATTCCGAGTATACCGAAACCTGTTAAAAGCTGGATATTTACTGTCCTGCCTAACAAGCGGTGGAACTCTGAATTTTGTTTCTGAAATCGGGAATGCTCCCCTCATATCGTGAAAAGATTAAATTTTTACACCACATAATTTTTCTTTTTTACTTTGAAAAGATGATTCTTTTGGCCATACATACGTCCGAAAGCCGAGTTTATATCCCATTTAAAAATAATTTTTAAAAGGATAACGTCTCTCTAACTACGCAGAAAGAGAATTAAAATCACTCTGTAACAGCTTTGCTCATCGTTTACTTTGATTATCATTGTTTACGCTCCATGACCCGCTTGAAGACATTCTCGAGTTTTGTTGAAATAAAATAAGTACTATTCTTTAAACCAATTTACGAAAGGACAAATTACTAGTAAATGACTAAATTGCATTATCGGTATACTTCATTCTGAAAAGGCCACTTTTTATTATAAAAGGAAAAACGAGTAAAACTCAAACCATTATTTTTGTGACGAAAAATCGTGTGAAAATGCGCGAGTAAATACGGTATACTCAAGTAAATTCTAACCTTAGGAATATAAAAGAATATTGTCTTTCCTCCTCCGAAAACAAAATTAAGACATAATTGCGCGTGGTAATTTTATGTATTTTCCTCATTTTTGACATACTCCAATAGAGGAGTACCAATACGAAGAAAGCAATTAGCTTAAATCTACGAATATTTATAATAAACAAAAATATTTATATCTATTCTATTATAATAAACATGTGGCGAAATTCACTATCTAAATATACCAGCATAATATACATGTTATTTTTGTTGAACAAAAAAATCAAAATTATTCGGACCTAAACTTTTATTTGAAAATTGCACGAAGTTTTTCCCCCTGCCTCTTTTCCTACATTGCGTCCACTAATTTTAAATAATCACTTTTAGACTCTTACGACATTAGCACCAGACATATAACATATAATACCTAGAACGGCCAGAACGGTCATTTTGGCCGGTAATATAAATATAATATAAAACAGACAAATCTGGTTTTAAAACCTGTCTTGCAGTTGACGTCAAATCGAAATACCATATCTCGGAAAAGATGAATCACGACCGGGTGATGAAAAACTTTCTGAAAATGTTGTGCTTCGCCTGCTTGAACCCTTTTTGGATAAAGGTAAGAACGTAAGAACATAATTTTTTCACTTCTTTAAAGTTGTCCGAAAACCTGAGAAAGAAGTACAAGTATGCTGGGCGCAGTAAACTGAGCTAGAAGGGAAGTTTCAACATAAGTAAAGAGTGCACGCGCTGAGCTCTACAGCACAGGTGTCCTCAAGAGCAGTGAAGACTAACATTAACAGTTTATAAGGGTAGAGTGAATAAAAACGTCATCATCATGAGTACAATGTATCCATATGTAGACATAGGGCAGGATAGGAAGAAACTTCCAGTTAAAGCTGTTTTATAACTCTACAGAATGTGTTGATGTTTTAGACCAGGAGTGCTCAACTCAGAAGTTGACACGGGCCAAAATCGACCTTGATTGAACCTAAGCGGGCCACACTGAAAATTTTGCCCATAATGAAAACTTAAGTACACTATTATCGATTTATTAATTACCATAACAAATTTTGCATACGATTTTTGTTACAAAAAATGCAGTGGCAAATAAATATAATTTACTTACAAATTTTAATTGTATTTTTGATATAAAAGGAATTAACCAGCTGAGTTCATCCCAGCTTCAATCGGGCCAAACAAAAGGTTTTAGACCAAATTCGCAAATTTGCGCTTCTACACAGCGAAAGTCGCATCATGTCGTTGGCCAATGCATGCTTTCTATAATATATTAGATCAGGCGCCAATGAATGCCTACGTGTTATTCAGAGAAATAACAGGTAAAAGAGTCTAAAGAAGGGATTTTGTCCTCCAGGTGGGCAGAGAGCTCGGAGAGATTAATATAAAACAGACTAATTGATCCAACCTTTCAGCAGCAGTAGCAGCTCCTCGGGGTGATGACGATGTAAGAGTTGATGGGAATTCTAAAGGCCAAAATAATAGTGAAAGACGAAAAAGAATATCTAGGTGTAATGGAAACAAATCGGTGCATATTTGCGAGTTATGTAAAAATGTACACCGTTCCCCCGTTACAACGCGGGGTATCAGGGGAGCAGTTGCGACCCGCGGTATAGGACAACCGCAGTATAACCGAGGACACGACTTTTCATTATTTAAATTTCTTTAATTGCTACTAACAACAAAACTAAAAGAAAAACAACAGACAGCGAGTGCAAAAAATTTATTTAATCGATTTCTTAAAACGTCAGTAATTTTTTGTTTATACTTTAGTACTAAAAAAAGACACGACTTTATTTCCAAGAAATGGTGAGGAAGGAAGACCCGCGGTATAACCTACGGCGTTATAACCGGGGAGCGGTTTAGTTTGTTGAAAATGCATAGCAAAAATCTTAACAATGTTTTTGTGTGGACTGCTTGGAATCTAAAAAGTTCTCAAATAATGACAAAACTAGGTTTGTATTGTGTATTTATTTAAGTCTTAATTCATTAAAAGTGATATGTTAATGTGAGAATATTCTGTTGCTTATATCGTTGCTGTTTGTATGAGCGGTCATTTTGACCGCTGTGGCCGTTCTAGGGGGGTATGAGTCTCCCGCCGTTCTAGTGTTAATATCTTCACGAGTCCAAGAATAACTGTTCATGAAGGTTACAAAATTATCAGGAATATACCATTGTTACTGAGGCCTCTTAGCTAGCTTTCGGTGAAAATGAACGGAAAATGACGATCGCTCCCTCACGCACAGAAGATTAGGCAATCACATTATCACCTTACTAAATTATCTTTCTTTCTGACAAATTAACTCATTCATTGGACACGCGGTGCGTCACACTACTCTTTCTCAGCCTGAATATCGTCTTATTTCCTTTCTTATCATGAATTCGCGAAGGTTTAAAAACACGCAATAACGAAGTCATGAACCTTCCTAATGGTAATTCCACCGCCAGATCACGGCCAATTCAACCAACATCCAATGGTTATCGTTGAACTTATCGGCTACTATACGTACGATACCGAATGTTGCAGTAAAACGTTACGTTCACTCGCAAAGCGGAGGAAAAGAGGAGAGTCGGCGGCGAACTCCATGCGAGACGACGAATCCACTCCCTTCTCCACCGAACGCAATCTCAAACCGACGGGAGTGATGGGAACATGCTACAGGTGAACGCCTGTAAAGGGAAACCCCGTCACGGATCAAATGGCAAGGAGATAGAGTGAGGGTGGCGAACCGAAAAGGTTGTCTGCGGCGAAGCGGGTGGGGGGAGAGAGTAGGGACGAGGGGGGGGGGGCGCCCGCGTGCTTCAGGCGCCGGGCAATGCGGCAGGAGATTAAAGTAGGAGGGGAACCCAAGGGACGTTAAGGATTTCGGGAATGGGAATGACGGAGGAGGAAGGAAACTGCCGAAAGGGACAAATAGCTCTTTGATGAGGTCGGGGAAAGAGAAGAAGCTTTCGCGGTCTGGGAATGAGGCGGTGAGAACAAGGTGAGATGGAACGTTCTTGGGAAAAAGGGGGTGCGGGAAGATGGCACGGGTGGTTTAGACGGAGGAATTGGTGAGAAAAGCGTTCTGCGAGGAGTTGAATTGAGGCGGGGGGAGGGGGAGTTTGGAGGGGAGGGGAGGAGGGACGAAGGAGCAGTTTCCGGCTTACGTAAGCATACGGAGTGGGAGATATCGCGGGTGTAAGGATAAGAGGGATGCATCGTTAAGGAAGGAATAATAACCCTCTCGGAGGCGAGCGATTTCCCGGATGAGCGACGTCTCTTGGCAGAGAGGTCGCTTCGAGACCCGCGCAAAGCGCCCTATAAGACGTCGCTCCTTTCCTTCTTCCCACACGGCGGCGCCACATCCGCCTCGGGATTATTGTCAATTACGGGAGCCGTTGATGGATGGACAGGTGGTAAGGAGGAGCACTTGGAAGATGAGGGCGTTTGAGGTCTGAACAACCGTTGTCTCCCGCGGAATCCAGAAATCCCACTCGATTATAATCACGCGAGGAAAACGGAAATGGCGAGCAGCTGAGTTAAGGGGATCAAGCTCCACGCGGATAATTTATGAAAGACGGTTTATATTGTTTTACGGAATAAAAATATAATTTCCTCAAAGGCGAGAAAATTTTTTCCAATATATTGCAAACATACTTTGGGCAAAATAAAATAAAATATAAAAACAAGGTTAAAGCCCAATGAGAATATCCACGTAATTTATCATCAGCGGTTTCGCTGATTCAGTAACGTTTTGTGTCGAATGCAATTATTTACTCTATCAACTGCAAATACAAAAAACGTGAAAAGTAAAAACAATAATGAAAAATAACTAAGATAGCTCTTAAACTTATATTTTTCGAATTTACTACTCAAACAACGCAAAACCAAATTAACTTTTAGGATAACCCATAGCTCTATACAACAATCGAAAATATATAAAATGATGTTTAAAATAATTTTTTCATTTTTTTCTATAAACTGCACATTAAGAACCCAAGATCTCATTCCGAATGTTCTTCTAGCGAGGAGGGCATGTGTGCGGTTCCTAAGCAAAATACTTTTTTCTGGAATCGGAAACTTCGAAAGAGTTCCTCCGAAAGACAGCACAGGCAACTCCTTAATGGCATGCTCTTGTTAGGGAATTAGAAATTATCAAATGTAGGCTTAAGGTTCGAGACGATGGCGGAGGCATGTTCCTGAGGAAAAGGGACCCCTGCGGGGCGGGAGGGGGGGAGAGAAAGGAGCCCAGAGAGGGGAGGGGCGAAATGGTGTTGGGCGAAGGGGTGTGGATTACGAGATCAGAGGAAAAGCGGGTCCATATACACATGCACACACACACACAAGAGAGTGTTTGTGTGCCGGAGGTTGGACTCGTAGAGCGAGTGGGCAGGAGGGAGTTAGAAGGGGGAGAGGAGTGTCTTTGAGAGGGTGCGCTCCGGAACCTAAGGAATGATGAGAGAGTGTAAGAGAGGGGAGAAATGTCTTGAGATGTCGGGAAGGAAAACACAGGCAGGAGAAAGAGGGGAAGACGGAGAGAGAGAAAGGTATAGGAGTTGTTTAAGAGGAAGTCGTGATAGTCGCCGAGACTCGCAAAGAGAAGTGGAGCGCGGGGAAGACAAAGATAGGAGTAGATGAGAGAGAGGGAGGGAGAAGGTAGAAGAGGTAAAGAGAGAGAGAGAGAGAGGCACAGCACCTTCATTTGTTCGTCACGTCCAACTCCGGAATCTTGTAACGGGAATGGTCCCTTTCGTGTTTCCATTCCTCTCGGAACTCGTTCTTAACGCTTCCTGAGTTTAGGTAGTTTGATATGTATGTTGGACATTTTGATAACTTAAGTGAGAAAGCACGTTCATAACAACAAAATACGCAATAGGTTTATCAATAATCCACACGTTAAGTTCTTGACCCACTATTGAGATATAAAAATTGCGAAAACATCAACTTGCGAATAAAAATAGAAACTATTTCAAGCATTACGGAAACTCATTCAAACTATATAAAATAAAATTTCATAAAAATGAAGTCCCACTATAATCTTAATAATTTCTCACTTGAAGGAAACAGTATGAAGCAATTAATTTCATTTTTATGTAATGATAACTAAAAAATAAGTTCCAGAAAGTAACATATATAACTACTTCTTGAGTACATATGCACTTAATAGACTTCGTAACATTATGACTGATGAAAATCATATCGAACATATTGCCAAGATATCCATAATAGAAACTGAATAAATACTGTGTATACTACAGGAGTCGCTTTTCGATAAAAATTAAATGAACAAAACCAATCAAAAGCTCTTGAAAATTTCACTGACATTAATTACACAGCCAACACATGAAAACTGGCGAAATACATTTGCCGTCATTAAGTTTTCATAAAAAACACAAATCAAGCGTGCAGAAGAGAAATTATACTTCTCAACTAAATATTTAATATACGCAGATAAAACGTACAAAAGAACGCGATTGCATTTTTCAGCCTAAAAAGATGCTCAAGGGGACGTAAGCTTAACATTTGGACATACACAAAGAGATGGAGAGAAAGGGTCTTAATCGAGGAGGAGAGTGGAAGGGTGGGGAGGGAGAATGGAGAGAAAGCGAGCCTCCTCGAATGCTTCTCGTCAGCATGAAGCGGCGCTGGCATTCAAAGGAGGATCGGGAGTGACCCTTAGAGAGCCAATAAGCTTGCGAAGGAGAAGGAGAGGGCGGCCCCGGGGCAGCCGCGTGGCGAGCGCAAAGGCGACGGGAGAAGGGATTATGGGAAGGAAAAAGGAAGGGGCAGAAAAGGGAGGAGTAAGGAGGTGGGAGGGAACACCAAACAGACACGTCGAGAATTAGCGAGAATTAAGGGGGCAAAGGGAAGAGGGCATAAGAGATGGGTTGGAAACATGGGAATGAGCACGAGTGGGAGGGAGTTGAAGGAAGGAAAGGGGGAGGTGGGAGAAGCGGGGGATGGGGCGGTAGGGAAGATGAAACGGAATCGGGAAGTCGGTGAGTGGTTCATCAGAAGGACGTCTGGAGTGAGCGACGCGGAGAGAGAGTGACGTCGTAAAGACGCGGGAGAGAGAGAGGAGAGATATGGAGGGAGTGGAGATGGGCAAGATGGGTGGAGGGGGCGAAGGAAAAAGGGGAGAGGGTAAAAGGATTGGAGTAATAGGGCAAACGACAGAGAATAGAGGGGGAAAAGATATAGTGAGATGGTTTTATTTTTTCATACTTGGCGCGAACTTTATGAGTGAGATTATCGCGCAAACAGACACATTAACACAATTCTACAATGTCAATTCTCACGGATTTCCGGATTAAATCATTCATCCCCTGGCAATTTCGTTGGAAATCATTATCGATAGATTTACTAAAGAATTATCGAGCTCGTCTTATCAAGTACATAGGTATAAATAATTAAGTACTTGTCTTGTATATACTCAATAACAAGATACCTAAGACTAATATTTAATTTTGTTATTTAAATACTTATTCTTGAAACCATAGATCGATTTAATAATTATGGTTCTTCGAGAAGAAATTATTATTTTATTATTATGGATAAGCGTTTCTAAATAACATTTTTACACCTTCTTTTAGACCAGTGATCCGCAACCTGGTGCTCGCGAGCACCGAGTTGCTCTTTAGCAACTTTACTTCTACGACTCTGAAAATCGTCCTTCCAAGTGCCATAAATTTTATTTGTTCCACTGTTTGTTGTTTTCTAAACGTAAGAAAGGACATTTTAATCATTTTGACTTTGATTTTATTTAATTTATGATCATTCCTACATTTACAAATGTATAATGGTGCTCGCTGGGTGCTCTAGAATGTTACTTGGTGCTCGCTAAGTTATAAAGGTTGCGGACCACTGTTTTAGACGCTTTGTTAAATGGAAGAGGGGACCTTATGGTCTCAATTTCGCCCTGAAAATAAAGACAATTATCTATCTATCTATCTTTGTCGATTCTTCGAAAACGTTTTGTTCACTCTTTAACAATAATTACTATGGCATTACATTAGCTTAAAAAATGTAAACTGATGCAGGTCATGTATGTATGGTAATTTAAGGAAACATCAAAAAATTATTTAGCATCATTATCGATAAAACTTCAGTACACATGTCAAATAGACCGAAAAAATTTCCCATGGCAATAATAAAATTTACAAAATATTTATTTGGTGTGCATGCGAGATTGAGATAACAAAATAAAACGTCACGCCTTGTATGAGAGCAAAAAGAACAAGAGATGAGATGTCACGAGGGCAGAGAGAAACGTCATGAGGGAGATAACAGAGTTTGGGGTAGTCGAGAGAAGATGAGGGATCACGAAGTACGAAGAAAAAAGTGAGGTAGGAATAGGTGTTGGGGCGGTGGAGCGCGGGGGGAAGAGGAAGAAGCACGCATCCAATGACGGAGAATTCAGTGGTAAGGCGAAGGGAGACGAAAAATAAAGAAAAGCGCTCGTAGAATAATTTTTAAAAAATATACGTAGCGAGATTATCGAAGGAGAAACTGGAAACCATAACTACACCTGGCCTAAGGATATATTTATTTCAAATGAAATGTACTAGTTCAATATTTCTTTATTTTTCTTCAATCGAGACGGGTTTTTACTATTAATTATCCATTATGCTAATATTAATAAGAAAACCCAGAGATATTATTTTACTTTAAGAAACATCAAGAAATATGCTGAAAAAATCCAAACTTTCACAGAATAAACCATGACTGATTCGAAAATAAAAACGGAATTCCGGGAGCTTCAAGTTCCAAAGAGACCCAATCAAAGAGACAGAAGCAGGAATAAGGAAAATACGGTGGGACTTAAGAGCCATTTTTTTCGTCGGAAGGTGGAGGTAAATGGTCATTAGGTACGTCAAACTGATAGAAGTTCTTCTAAGTAGCTTTCTCCTGAATTCGAGAGTACGTATTGAAGAAGGGCGCAGAAAGGATCGCGACGTAGGAGGGGAGATGATGAAAGGGTTTATGGATAGTGGGAGGAGAAGGGAGGAATAGGGGACGGAGGAAAAGGGTTAAAGACCCTTCTTGGTGCGGACCTTTATAAGAGCCAGGAACGTCCATAACGCATAAGGAGCAGGAGGCGTCTGCAGGGGGCGGCAGAAGAGAGAGAATGGAGCGAAGGGACGAATTCTCCAGAGTGAGGAGGAGAGGGTGGGAGAGGAAGAAAAAAGATCGAGGAGCGGAGTTCGAGAGCAGCAGTTCCGCCTCCGGGGGCAGTTGAAAGGCAGCAGTCGGTTAAGGAGAGAGAGAGAGGTCTCGAGAAAGCCTCTCCCACTCCCCCCAAGTCTCTCGCCCACTACGTCCGATAACCACCCATTCCCCTGCGGGCGAAGCATCTTCACCCACCACCCCATCCTCCGGCCCTATTTTCTTAATTACCCTGATTAGGAATGTCGGACGTCAAGGCGGCTCAAAAGCAAGAGTCCAGAGGAATGAGAAGGGTGAAAGAGGGAGAGGTGTGGGGGAGGGGGGGGGGGAGACTGAGGATGGAATAAGAAGGAAATGGGTTTGTTGCGGGAGGAGAGAGGTCTCTAAGAGTGAAGAGGGAGTCTTCATATAGAATGAGAGAGGTGGAACGTTTGGGTCTAAGGAGAGGGAGTATGTACAGCAAATGGAAGAGCGAGAGGTAAGGTGGAGAATGAGAGAAATGGACGCATATATAGAGCCATGAGGAAGAAGGGAATATGAGGGGGAGGCAAGGGTTGGGCGGCGAAGTCCGAATATTCAATATGGATGAGGAAGGAAACCTCTCCCGAGAGCCCAAAGGATCTCCCTGACAAGCGGTACCGCCTTGATACGTAAGCAAGGGGGAGGGAAGGAGGAGGAGACCTAAGAGGGAGGAGGGCGGGTGAGGAGGGTGAAATCACTTCTGACTGCTTCCGCTACTACCAAAAATCCCTCTTCCATCTCGGAGCCACCTCGTCCGGCGGCGTCTTTGGAAGCGGCGCCGTGAGCATCGCCGGGCAAAAGGAGAGCGGACGGACGTTGGAGGGGGTGGGCGGAGGAGTGGGAGAGATTTCTACAGGAGGAGGGAGTCGGAAAAGGGTTTTCAAGCAATGTACATACGTAAAAGCTTGTACACACATAAGACACTCCCGCCACCTCCTTCTCCGTAGATATACGCACCCACCCGATCTCATCCTTCTAGTTCCCGAGCGAAGAGAAGCACAAACCATTTTCCTCAGTCTCCGACGTTGAAAGCCTTCTCTTCGAATCACCCACCCCCCCTCTCTCACTCTCTCTTCGAATTCTCCTCCCCCGCACCATCCCCGCATTGCCACAAGCATCTCTTAATACGAGCACTTCGCTTCCGAGAAAGACTTCTACTACCTCCGACTCCCCTTTGTAGTTGCCTTTCTCTCGTCCCACCCCCTATCCCCCTCGCTATACACCTTCTTCATCTGTCGCCACTCACTCAAACCCTCTCCCCCCTTCATTTCATAATCTCTTAATCCAATAAAAATCGCCACCTTCAGATCAGAGCGGCGATGCAATCAAGAGACGAGAGGGAATCCTCTAAACAACTTCCTCGCGACCTTAAGTAGTAGGTACTTCTCTCTCTCTCTAAAAAGGTCCCTTCGTCTCCGACTCGCGCGTCGTAATTATCTAACTCTGATGACTTATTAAGAAGGAAGAAATGGAGGAATGCGAATCGAATTATCTCGTAGCCTTTCTAAATATTGCACGACTCGGCTGATAAACATTGTATCAACGAAAGACTGAGGAACGCCTCTGCTTCCTGATAAATCAAACCACCAGTTTGAGCTTGAAAACATTCCATTTTTGAGAAGGCGTCGCTGAAATTTTCTTTTACACATATCCACAAACCCATAAAATTACATTTTTTACGATGAGAAATCTAGAGATTGAAACTAATATTTTAGTAATAATGAATTTATTACGAGTAAACAAATGACTAACTTTTAGACAAACTTCTGGCGGCGATGACATGAAATAATTTTCACAAGCTATGAATTCATTTCCGTTAAAACGCTTCAAATTGTATCATCCTCCCCGGTTTTTTCACAGATGAATAACATTCATAGAAATAAGAAAAAAATGTCAACGTGAAGACGTTATAAGACAAATACTGATGAATCAGTGGGCTTACATAAAAATCCGTAAAATAACCTCGGCGTTTACGAGGTTGCATTATCACTTTATTGTCTCACCATAAGCCATAGAAAGGTATGACAATTTTAATTTCAAACACAGGACGAGTTCAGTAATTCTCTTTTGAATGCAATACCGCTTCCAGGAAATTGCAGCTTAAGGGTCACCAATTTAACACCTTCATAAACTTATGCGTCAAAATTCTACTCTCAGTCCAGTCTGATAAATCTAAAAATAGCGTCTCACGCGTATTTCAGGAAATCTACAAATCGAAGACAGCAAACCTGTGATTTGTTATAAAGTTTGAATTACTTAAGACCAGTATTATTGCACCGTAAAAACATTATCAATGGCAATAGCTTTTCAATAGACAAACGAAAGTTTAACGTTCTATAAAGATACGAGTTCTCCATAAGGTCCTAAATTAATAACGACAATCAACAACCACTGTTAAAAATGAGTTGAACAAAGGATAGATAAAGCATAAAAAGCACTTATCAGAAAGCGAAACTATATATTGACATAAGATGGATTTCATTCACTCTCCCGTGCATTCATTTCGCGGAAAAAAACTGGGAGAAAACGAAAGAAGAAAAATCAAAATCGCACTCGCCTACATGATGTTTGCTTAAAACACTTAGAAAAGTCCTAGCCACTTGCAAAGGGAAGTTTGGAAAGTAGAAGTTAAATAATGCAAAGTCCCCTGCCGGAAAGAGAAGCACCGGGATCTTAAAAGAGGCGAGAGAGGAATAAGGAAAAGAGAGATTACGGGGAAGGGAAGGAAAGGGTGATCCACGCGAGGCGAAGGAGGACGACGTTCAGGTATCTTTCCATTTGAAGGAAAAATAAATCGGACCAGTAATGGCCCGGAATGATATCGTGAATAATGGAGAAGGCGGGGATTCGTACCCTTCCAACGTCCGCGTCTTCTTCAAGGGCTTTAGCGACGCCGTCGACCATCTGATTGAAATGAGACGAAAGGGTTGGGAACGAAGGAAATATCCGACGCAGAGCTGTAGGATTAAACGTATTCGATACTTTAATTCCTTTGCTCGCAAATAAAAAATATACACAAAAGGACAAGTACTAGAAAAATAGTCAGCAACGATACGATAATCTAAAACACTTGAAATAATAACTCGAGACATTATAATACCCAAAAATTAAAATTAGAAATTAATAACTTTAACCCCCAAAAGTGCTGCACGAAGTTCAAAAAGCGGTAACTTAGGGACTTGAGGTTAAAAGTTTTCGACTTTTTCCAATATATGATCAATTCATTTATCTATATATATATATATATATATATATATATATATATATATATATATATATATATATATCCTTAAAAAAAAAATATATATATATATATAGGAGAGAGTGCATGATTAAAGAAGTGCTAGAAGGAAAACTGGATGGAAAAAGAGAAAGAGGTAGGAAAAGGTTTCAGCTATATAGTAGACGACTTGAACGGGAAAGAGAGCTACCAAGACATGAAGAAAACTGCGGAAAATAGGAGTATATGGAGAACCAAGTTTAACCTAGAATAATCACGGACCTATCAACGGACAGACTACCTATGATGATGATGATATATATATATCCTAACCATGAATAATCAAATAAACTTCATGAGGAATAAAGAAACAAAATAAAAAATGAATATTATATAAAAGTGTTATCTTTCCATACCAAAACGCTAAAATTGGCAAAATCCTTTAAAAATATCCACGGTCACCGGAATGAGAGACTGTGGGTTAATGAGGCTATCAATAACTTGTATTTGAATTTGCACAGACGCAGAGATAACACGAGTCACGAGGACTTACTTTATTCATATACTCCCATCCTATAAAATCAATACGATAATTTATAATCGGAAGCCACAGGAAACCATATCATTCACTAAGCGTGAACACAACGTGCTTAAAGCGACAAACGCTTACAAAATAATCTTTTTACGCACATAACAGGGCGCTTTCACATGGCACTCGGTATAAGTCTAACTATTGTGATTAGGAAGTTGAAAGCATAAGAGATCGGTATGAGAGTGTACTGGAGAAACGTTAAACCAGCAGCCCTGTACCCCATCCGAAAGATAAACAAAAGGGATGAAGAGAAAGGAAAAAAGGAAAGAGAGAGAGAGAGAAGAGAAGGGCATATCGTACGGTTCGCACGTTGAGAGCGGTCATTCGTCTCTTTCTTCGCCCAACGAAAATTTATACTCATAAAGGGCGTCGGAATAGGTATTCCCAGTGCGTGTGTGAGGATGAGGCCACATACACACGCGCGCGCGAGCCCGAGTATGCAGGAGCTGACTTAAAAACGAGGAAAGGGCGTGAAGGGAGGGTAACTGGGAGAAAAAGTTTCACCCTCTCCCAAACAGGCACAGACTCTCCCCGCAACACACACACACACACGCACGCACGCATTCACAGCCACTCCTCTCTTTCAACACCTCCATCCCATCCTACCGACACAAAACATTCAGGGAAAGGGTGAAAATATATTTTTGAAAAACTTCCACTAAAACAAAAAAAATATCCTCCACATTCAGAAATCCTTCCCGCTGACAAATACATTAACGCTCTCTATGGTGTCAAATAATGCATACATAATGCTTTCCTTCCTTTTTTCCTTCCAAAAGTTCGATCCCACTCCCCCCTCGCCGCGTCGCCCGTGTTCTACCTAATGGAACAACTCAACCCTTTTTCTAATACGCACTCCTCAAATCCCACGACGATGACTCTATCTCTCCTCCCTCCGGTCCACTACCTCTCCCTCTCCACGCCATTGTCTCCGCGTGCCATCTTCGCCCGCGGATCTATTTTTCACGCCTCTTCCAATTTGTCCGTTCTTTTAAGTCGTTCGTATTTTTATTCCCTCTTCGCGCATTCCTAAACATCTCCCCTTTTATTTCCCTTTCTACATCATCGCCTAATTTTCCACTTCCTTTCCCTTTTTATTCATCCGTCCTTCCTTGCATGCGTTTTTTTCCCTTTCCTAAATTCGCAGGCAAAGAAAGACGCGATTTTTTAATCAGGCGAGACTATTCTTTCATAAAATCCTCCGTCGAAGCCATGAATTTCAAATCTCGCATTAATCAATTGCAGCCAAGCGTACCAAACGCAGCGTAGGTAATTCCTGGAAATAAACTTTTACTTCATAAAAGATTCAAATGTTGGCGACTACAAATTTGTAGATTTTCTCAACATTTAATAAATAAAACCGCTGCAGCGAATGAAAGGAGAAGAAAATCGAAAATCTCGGTAATCTTTCAACTCAATCAGTATAATTTACGCGACACATATGCATACACACAATATTTACACCGCAACTGATGCAATTACGAAGAACCGGCATTAGTTTTTAAAAACATTTAGGTCTATATTTGTATTTAAATACTGGAATGAGAATATTTTATTCCACTCCCTCGATCCTGGCCGTATCGCTAAAATACTTGGGGTAATATTCCTAATGTACCGTAAAATCGTGAACATGGTAAATCACTTTATCATTTTCAAATATAGAGACATTCTGTCCACAAAATTCCTCTAGGGCAGCGTTTCTTAAACTGGGGCCCGTGGACCCTCGTGGGTCCCCAGTAGTAGTCCAGAGAGCCCCGAGTAATGTTAGATTAATAATTATAACAATTAAAAATAATAAAACGTGCAACATAATACCCTTACAAATGCACACTGGCTTCCGAGTATACGTTACTTTTAGAGAAAATGATGCTACAGACATGGTTATTTTCTAAAAACGTAAGAAAAATAAATATGTACTCTAGTAGCTATAAATACAGTTATAAAATTTGGGGGACCGCAAAAAATATTATAATGAAAAAGGGTCCTCATATTACTTAAGTTTAAGAAACGCTGCTCCAGGGTAATTTTCACACTTTCCCCGTTTTCTATCCACTTTCTTCACCTTTTCACCTAGGATACTTTCATGTCATTAGTATTTCCCTAAACGGAGCAAATCTTTCAATGCAACACAGGATCCCTTCTTATTCTACCTGTCCCAATGATCTCCACTCGGTCGACCACACACGAAACTGTAGTCCCGCGTCCCCTCCCTCCCCTCCCCCTCACCAATCCCTTTCCCCCCCCCCCCCGCGCCAAACATCCTCCACCATCAAACAGTCTCTCGATCCCACAAACGCATTCACTGACGATGCAAATGCCCCCCTGCGCGGTTGTCATTAATACAGACTTTTATGCATGAATCTCCTACCATCTCCAAGCCCTCTTCCTTCCCTCTCTTCTCTCTCCCTTTCTCTTTCCCACCTCTCTCTACAACACACACACAAACACACTCGCTCTCTTGCCGATGTACATTTCATTACGCTTGGGAACGGCGGAGAAGAGGTCACGCGGGAACGGAAGAACAAAGATGGAGTGGTACGAACGAAAAAAAAATTAGGAGTTTAGGTAGCGAGAGAGAGAGGGAGTGGGAGGAAGAAGAAAGAAGAGAGGGGAAGAAGAGCAGAACGACCGACGGAAACGCCGGTTGAAGGAATCGATGAGACCGACATGCGAGATAAGACAATCGTCTTCCGGCAACACTTCGGTCGAGGAAGAGGTAGAAAATTAAATTTCCCAGGTAACATCCAAGATGATGAATCGAATTCAAAATCGATCGATCGCTAACAGTGCCAACCAAGCGAATAAGAAAAAAAATGACTCGATCGAGGCGGATAAAAACGCCGAGAGACGACAACTTCGATTCCCTTTCTTGGGAGGAAAAAAGGTGACTCTCGAGGGCGCGGGGCATCATCGCCACAGAACGAAATTTCTCCCGTATTGCGCCGAGTAAATAATTCTTCGCCCGCCAGAAAATTTCCCCGAACAAAAGATTCTCCGAGTCACACTCGGGGCATGATTCAAAAATTCACACCATCTTTCCCCCCTCCCGAAATAACGTCCCAACTACCTAACATAGAAGCGTTGGGCGAAAAAAAAATCGCCCCAGAAATAAATTTTCATCATTTGAAGATGAGAAGAAAGCAGTGCGGAGCTGCGGCGGCGGTGGATGGAGGTCGAAGAGGGAAGGGAAGGGAGACACATTAACGGAGAGAAACGGGGAATGAGCTGGGGGGGAAGGGGGATGGAGAGATAACTACGAAGTGCAGCTCGGTGTTAGACGAGGGAGAGGAGGAGGGAGGGGGGGAAGGGCGCAATCGGGGAGCAGGGGGTGCGGTCGGATTGGAAATAGGAGGAACAAACACGTAAAGGAAAGGGCATCCAAAGGACCGAAAGCGCGGCAGAGTCGCCTGTGACGTCACGCGGCCGCCCAAACAATGATTAATGCCCGAGGAAAAATAAAAGAGGTTGGCCAGGGAACGAGACGTTTCCCGGGAACCGAACCCGGGTTTACAAGGTTCCGGAGGACACGAATCCAAAATAAAAAAGTCCTCTCTCACACCGGTGAGACGCACGGAGAGCGAGAGAGGACGAGAGATAAAATATGAGTGGCTCAGAGAAGTGAAAAATACTGATTATGCGACGCCGCAGAATATAAAAAGTAGGGTGAGAAGAGAGGGACGAAAAGGGAGGAAGAGGAGGTCGAAGGGAGAGGGGGGAGGGAGAAGGACAGTAGATGATAAAATAAAATGAGTGTCAAAAAATGGAGCGGGGACCGTTTCGGACTTTGGAAGGGAAAAAAAGATGAAAGGGTGAGAGAGAGAGAGGGGTTGGTTGGTAGTGGCATGTCCCCGAAACGCAAAAGGGGAAGAGGGATGTTAAGGGTGGGATAAGGCAAAGGGAGAGAGTGGGTCGGGTTAGACTACGTGCTCTGTAAAAAAAGAGGGAAGTCGAAAAGAGGGAGAGAGAGAGAGAGAAAGGCCTAAGAGCTATAAAACCCGGTATATGCTTGTTTCCGTTTCAAAGATTGATACGGCTCATCCTTTAGCCTCTTCCCATGCGGAGAGACAGGGGGACAATGGAGGGTATTATCTCCTCTCGAGTCGGTGCTGCTGCTGCTACTACGGAGAGACGAGAAGGACCAGGAGGGAGAGAGAGAGAGAGAGAGAGGTGGGCTATAGGGGAGAGAGGGAGGAGACTGATAAAAGAGGGAGGGCGCGTGTATGGGAGAGGGATGAAGGAGGGGAGGGAGGGAGGGAGAAGGTTCGGGAGTGGTAAACGCATCCGTATATAAAAAAAGAGAGGGGGTGTCATGGGAAGGAGAAGGGGAGAATAGTAATGAGATATCTAGTTAATGTGGCGAGGGTGACTACTCCCTTTTGCGGTGCTACGACACAGTCGTTCCCATTTTCCGTTTCGCTTCTTCGCGAGTATTTTTTCTGAGCTGTCGCGATGGAGGAGATGGTGGCAGGGGAAGAGGAAGGGGACGCAAGGAAGTAAGCGCGTTTTTTTAAAGGTCTCCGATGGTGTCGACTACAGTCGATCCACAGGCAATTACATGCTTCGTAAAAAGAAAGGGTTGAGAAGGGGGGGAGGTGTCCGTGTGGGTATTATCGTTCATTTTAGAAAATGTTCGAATTCTCTAAAGTGTAGGGGTTCAGCGCGCATTTGCAAGCGCGAACGTATGTGCGTATACATAAACGTACACCCATCAACACACGTCTTAATATGTAAAAGATGGACTAAACTACAATGAGCATAAAAATCGAAGTCAAAGTAACTCAAAGTTCAAACGTAAAAATGAAGGTTTTTGGGAATGCTTTTACACGAATCGTATTACTGTTGATGCTCTTAATTTCGAGCAGGTTTTCGTTACCGGGAACGGCGCAAGTATGACCGATCTTACATGGTTACGGCTTTCACGATTTAGTATCGATAACAAGAGCAATTTTACGTTCCATCGTAATAAATCTTAAATGGAATGCGTGTAATGACCACGATTCACGTATTTTCATTTTGTTTCCCCAAACTAAAAAGGAGGAACAATTTATACTCATCTGATCGAAATACATAATATTTTAAACTTTAACATTAGTTACATAACAAAAACAAGTCTTCCACTCGGAAAGGAAACGTTATGCGATTATAACTTAATCAGGTCAATAAACTTTCAATAGAAAACAATAATCAATAATTTTTTATTTCTATCCTTGACGAGAAATTTCGTATTCTAATATTAGGCAAATTTCGTTTAATTAATTGTTTCTCTTCGGATTTATATTTTCAGTAATGTGATCTAATGAATGAAAATAAAATAAAAAATTACCCGAGTTGACAGTTTGATAACATTTAGATTAAAACCTGATCGGTTTTCAGTTTCCTGCATAAATGTAATGCTATTTTACTTTATCTTTCACGTGAAAGAAACTTCGCCAACTCTATTGGTTTGATCAAATATGTTTTTTAATGCACAAAATAAAGTTTTAGCGAGAGATATTCATTATAATTTGGAACATTTTCGAGAGAAATTTAAAAAATGGTAATCGTCATAAAAAATAATCGCTAATACGAACGAGGCGTCTCTCTTAGCAATAGGGGCCATGAGAGAGAGATTCGGTCTTGGAGAAACGAACGTTTGCCTCGTGGTCGCATTGGAGAGAGAAAAAGACAGGAAGGGGGGAGGGGGTGGAAGGGGAGAGAAAGGAAAGGAGTCGCGGAAGAGCGCACGACACCCAAGGCACACCTGAATCGCTCAAGGAGAGGGCAGGAAGGGCCGACATTATCGGAGTGTCCCCTTCTTCCCCAGCCAACTTGTTCCCGTGCTACGGAAGGAAGGAAGGGCATTCGAGATGGTTCCCGATTGTTTGCCGAGATTTAAACAATGGAAGATGCGGAAAAGGGGTTCCCCGTCGTGGGGAGGAGTTTGCGTGTTGCGGGGGTGGAAGTGTTGAGCGAGAAAGAGAGAGAGAGAGGGAGGGGAAGGAGGTAAGAGATGCAGAAGACCCACGGCAGCCCTTCTTCCCCCATTCACTGCTCCCTTCCTGAAAACCTCCAAGAACAACATCCTACGACGCAAGTAGAGAGAGAGAGAGAGAGATATTTCCCTGTTCGCTAAAATCCGTTTGATACGGTGCACGAGAGAGTTTAGCACTCGAGAGTCCAAGAATACAAGTTCGAGAAAGATGGAAGGGACTGAGGGAGAAATATATGTACCGGACTGCGGGAACAAAGGTGTTCCGCAGCCACGAAACCGTGAATCCCGGAGAATCCGGGGTCTCTCTCTCTCTCTCTTCGTCCGGAGGTGGAGGAGTTAGAGGAAGAACGGTTTTGTTGCCGCCGCGAGTGAGTCGTAAACGTAGGAAGTCGACGTCGTAATGCTGTCGCGAGTTTTATCGCGGCTCTCGGCGAAAATAGTAAATAACGGCGAAGAGCAGAAACGTATTCAGAGTTGGCGCACAAGCGCTTCAGATATCTCGATGTCACCTCGGAAGAAAAAGAGAAGGACGAAGCAGCAACACGTGAAGAGGAATGGAGGTTAGCCGACGCTGCGATACGTGGAGATTAACCGATTACGCCAGCGATAAAAGATGTCCACCGAAGCTCGAATTTCGCATACGCTCCGGCGATTCTCAAAGTGAGGCTGTATAATTAAGGTAACCCAAAAAGGGCCATAAGTGAAGCACATCGAAGTAAAAAATTGGATATCGAGACAAAGTAGGCCATTCAAGAAGATAAGTCGACATGCCACTACTGCAATAAATTGTCGCTTCACTTCAATTGAAGTCTAAAATTATGGAAGAAATCATAACTGTTAACACCGTTACTCAAATTTACTCAAGAAGAAAACATACATAATTCAGTATGTTAGAGGAATTTCGGAGTAACAGTTGTAATTTTAGAATTCCAGCTATCATCCCAACGGCAGCAGTGCATCTTACTTTAGCGCACTTCAATTCCGCGGTTGCGCCCTTGCTCGTGGAATCCATTCGCCCTCTCCATCCTCGCCGAAACCGACGACAACCCCCCTCAACAACCGCAACACCCCGCTGCCCCTTCTCACGCCCACACTTCCAACAGCCCACGAGCGAAAAAAATGCCACCTCTGCCATACTTTTGCCCCCAAATTTTCATCCACTTCCTCTCCCCCGACCCCTTTCTCCATCGGATTTCCAAGCCTTCCTCGCCCGCACCACCCTCCGCCGCGAACACCATTCACAACCTCTCCCCCTTTCTCGAATTCCCCATCCATCCCCCTCCCTCCCCCCGTCCACGGCTCCCCCTATTCCGCCCGACAATGAGCCACCATTTTATACGACATTGTGCTCACTTCTGGGATTGGATATTGGTCTCAAAATTCACATAATATTTCTTCCTCGCTCCCGTTACCTTCCCTACCAAAGCCCTTCGCAGCCTCCCCCACCACCTCCAACGGCAAACGCACACTCCCGACTCCAGAGCCACGTTTTGCATATGAAAGGTGACAAATATCCTAGGCAACAAACTCCCCGTCCGACCCACGATATCTCCACCCCAATACTGCGGACACGCCGATCCCGAGAGAAGTCCCTCTCCCCCTCCTCTCCTCTGCCGACTAACAACCTCCAGTCCGCAAACGCGACGGAATTCGACTCCCGGACAGGATGCCGACAGGCGTAAAACAAAGAAAGGGAGCGGAAAAGTGAAAAAAACACGACTCTCGGCAGATAGGTTGCTCGAAAGAGAAGGTTAAGAGGAGACGGAGAGAAGCAAACGTGATAGAAATGAAGAGATTTTCATCGCAGCCGTCCCCGAGTGACTATTCGGGAAGTAGTGTACCTCCCCCGCCCCACTTCCCTCCCTTCATCCGGAATGGGACTCTGCCGGTGGCAGTGCGGATGCGAAGTTTAAGCGGGGGTAAGGGGTGAGAGGTTAGAAGGATATGGGAAGCGAAGAGTCAGAGGCGACGATGGAGAGCGGAAACGGTGGCTAGAAAAATTCCTACCTATGCATCGTTCGATGTTTGAATTTTTAATGCGACGTTTTCACCTAATATGGCTTCCTTAAACGTCAAAAACAGAAAAGCCCTGGAAAATTCGGCCTGGAATTTTGATTTAAACATATGTACTCGATTTGGTTTTTTTTAGCATCAAATAAATAAATGCTATTTATTGAGATATTTTTCCGATTTTAATATATTATTTAGAAGACTCCGTGGAATATTGTTGGAGTTTATAACAAATAGACCTTTATGCTCTGAAAGAGTACGAGATGAAGCTTTTCACTCTAACATGTAAACTTAACACCATATTAGAATAAGGGAAATTTATTAACTTTTGAATTAACATTCTAAAACGATCCCTTAAATTTCACAGTTATCTGTGCATACATTTTAATCAATCCGTAAAAATTATTAATGAATAAACATGTTTATCGATATTGTAATTATAGTCGAAAATGTAGAAGTAAAAATCGAATAACTTCACAGAAAGACGAATTTAACCACTCCCAACAATTTGATATATTTAACGTAACACTATAATCGAAATAAGAATCGAAAGAATACCACACAGACGAGAAATAACGACGATGAATAGCTAATCATTTTATTCCGAATCCGAGCGTTTATTTATGTCATTTTGGAGTCGAGTAAACATCACAACGCATAGGCAATCTCAAAAAAAGGGAGGTCCTTCAACCATTCACCTCTTCTATCATCACACGGGTATGGCACAGTCAGGATTATTTTAATCCAACGACTCGGAAATCACAAAAGAACTCGTAGCTCTGAGAGTGAGAGAGAGAGGCAGAATGGGGAGGTGAACGAATAAAGAGAGAGAGAGGGAGAGAAAAGCAGAGATTGGGTGTAGTAGGAGAGGGAAATGTTTGGAGAAAAGTAAAGCAAAGGGGAGAGGGAGGAGGGTGAGGAGTGATGCTGCAAGCCGAAAGACACGGGGAGAAACGGAGGAGGAGAAGGGGGGTGAGATATGTGCCGTAAAGTGAGTTTGCGAGAGGGTTATGGGAGTGGGAGGGAGGGGGCGCGCGAGCGGTGAGGGAGGCTGCATGAGAGGGGAGGGTGGCTGCAAAATCGGAGGAGGCAGGTATACGGTAGGTTGGTGGCCCACAGGGGAGCGAGTATAAGAGGGAGAGAGTGGAGAGAAAGAGAGAAATGCGGAGATAAAAAAGTGGCATGGTTGCGGAGGGAAAGAAGGTATATTTGTTCAGAAATAAAATATTCGCGGGCGCACCCCTTTGGGGGCGACTGACTTGTCGTGGAGTTTTCCTGGTCGCCCCCTCGCCGAGGACCACTTTCGAAAAGGGGTGGATGAGAGGAGGAAGCACGGGAGAGGTAGGGAGGGAACGGAGATCGGAACTGGCGGGGGGGGGGGGGGGGAGGGTGGGGGTAGGTAGGAGGGGGAGAGACTGCGCATGTGGGTGGGCTATTGGGTAGAAGCGAGAACGTATAATGGTATGAGGAAAAATCGCTGCGATATGAAGTAATGTGAAGTATGAAAAATACCGAGTGGAAACCAAGAAAATATGCCCGAATTCAGTTCAGCTCATTTAACACGAAAGAGGGAGAGATTCCCGTTTTTTAAGTCGGTGGGATACGTTTTCCGAGAAATCGCCGGAAATTTCGAAAAAAAAAACATTCTAAGCGGCGACTCGGTAATGGTCTATAAAAAGGAACCTAACATTACCAACAAATTTAAAGGAAAATTCATCATTATTGGTAACAAAACAATTTATATTCTCCAAGAAAGAAATAAAGGCAATTTTAGAAGTTTTTTTTTAAACCATCACATCCAAGATAAAAAATTATTGGAAAAGCTTATTGACTAGCTTGTTACTGACAGTAAAAATAATCGGCTTAACTTGTGTACATTAAAAACGGGCTTTAATTTAACTCTACTACATGCAAAAATAAGAGTAACTAATGCATCGACAAAGTCAAACTCGGCATTTAACGCGACATTTACTTTTTCAATAATCACATATCGTATGTACATGTGATTACAGATAAAAGGTAAGTTATTAGTAAATATCTCCTTCGGCAACGTAAAAAAATACTTTCAAAAGCAAGAAAAAATAACTTAATAAGTTTAAAGTAGAATTCTATAATGGACTGCATATTTGAAATGCAAAATTATGCTAGAGAAGATAATGCATTAAAATCTATCACCCATTTTTTCATGTATTCTTCAGAGTAACCCACCAAGAGACGCCATTCGCTTGTCGGTATGGATTTTTGGCAACAACGTTCTTAGTCCCCCTTAGAAGGGCATTTAAAGCGAAATCTGCCAGAGATTCAATTTTTAAGCGAGGGAGATAGCGGATTATGAATTCTTACATACAAGACAACCTTAGAGCCAAGCAAGCGAGGAAAATTGGATGAGAGAAGGGAAAGGCGATGAAGCCAGTCATAGTTAAATCAGAGAGTGTGAGAGTGCTCTGATAACGGACTGGGATGAGAGAAAGATAGCAGAGAGAGGGGGGGAGGAGGAGAGACCTCTGATCCTCTACTCATTCTCAAATTCCCACGACGCCTTCCTCCACCCACATCCTCTTTCAACCTTTGACCCCCTCCTCCTCCTACAAGACTTACGAATGCAGCGACACACAGCCCATACATTTCAGAGATCCCCGCTTTTCATCTCGCGGCATCCGACCAACTCCACTCACAGCTTCTCCTCGAGAGCAGGAGTCGTGTTTTCCCCTTATGATTTAATGCCGGGGGCGTGGCCTCCTAGTTAGAGTAAGCGGAGACGAGGGGATGGGGACCTTTGGTAACGGTTATCTACTACCAAAGGGACTGAGGAGTTCGAATCCTCAATCTGCCAAGAATTTCACACGTTTAGTCCCATCTCTAGCTCCGTTAATCGAGGCGCTAAACCATTATGCAACATCCAAAATATCAAAAAAATAGATATAAAACATCCGATATTTTTTAAATTTGAAAAACTTTTCAAACTATATGTGTCAAACATTACATTTTATTTCAAAGAAAATTTATATCTCGGTCCAAGTATTAAGCCAAAAAAATGATTCGTGAACATCCGATGAGAAATGAAATTGATTACTCGAAGCATGGCATTGAACATCACTTTTCTTATTTTTTGAAGATACATCGAGAATCAATAAGTCATCTTGATGGTTAGACTTAAGATAAAATAAAAATATAGTTTTTCTAGCACCATACATCAAAGTAGCCCTACCGAACCTTCTTCCCTCAAGGCTACACCTTTTCCTGAAAAGTCATTTCTAAGAAGTGGGTGCCTTTAAAAGCGGACATTTCGAAAAACCTGCCTTTCTCAAGTGCTCAAAAATCACCGACTTACCTAAATTCCCTTTCTGCAATTGTACAAGCCAGAGGAGAACACCGTACAGACCATAAGGGTCAAAAACCGATTACTGAACGAAACAACCGAGTTTGGAAATGGGCGCAAAGGAGAAAAAGAGAAGCGCGGCGTGAAGCGGAGAAAGACAGAGGTCTAAAAACCGTCGCTCGGAATACGAGATGAGGGCGGATGAGAGCGGAGCGAACGAGGGAGCAAGGGGGGAGGACATGGACGCGGCAGGATGAAGAGCGCGAGGTATGTGCGTGGGGTGAGAGCGGATGATGGGAAGGGCGAGGACGGCGAAAAGAAAAGAGATGAAGGGTGGGCCGAGAGAGTGTTGGTGACAAGGGCACTGCGGCGAGACAGTATCATGGAGATACCCTACGGAATTTTAGAGAGCGAACGGCCGAGTTTTCGTGGTGCAGGGGCGGTGAGAGGGGCAGGGGAGGGGGCGGAGGAGGAGGTCGAGGGGCCGGGACGTCTTCGAAGAGTAACACCTCGCGAGAACCTCGAGGTGGAAGACTTCTGTCTCGCGGAGACGAAAGCAAATCGCTGGTTTGTCCTTGCCGTTCGCTCATCTTTCCAGGCCACTAACGGTAATGTGTGTTCGTAGAAATGACGAAAAGCCAAGAAAAGCTCAAAATAAGGTTGAAAAAAATCTCGTTTTTAATAGAAAAAGTAGAAAGATGCCGACTGAGGGACAGATTACTGGAATATACACGAAAAGCAGAAATAAAACTTATTACCCTTCTCATTTTGTCAAGAAAAAAACTTGAAAAAACATACAAATAAAAGTATATTATCTATATTCTTTCTTTAAAATTGACGAAATCACCGATTTCAGTATCTTGTCCGACCGGAAAGTAATTGGAAAATATTAAAACCTTTGGTCCACTTATTTCATACAAAATGGTTTATAATGAAACTTTTTATGCAAGTGGTAATTAGCAATTTTGTTTTCCATTTAAAAAGAATGCATAAAAACTAAATGCCGACGCTTTCCAAAACAACAAATTTGAGTAGGTCACTCATGAGATATAAACAGATTAGCCAACTGTTATAAAACGTTTTAACCCATAATTAATAGAGAAATAAGACAAAATATTTTGCACAGCAGCTACAGCATATGGAATAAAAATAGATGTTGTCCAATAAAGTTTTCTGCATCGCATGATATAAGCATACTGATACCATGTAAATTGAAACAAGGCACATTTTCAAGTATCGCCATTTCTACTACTGACAATGAAATAGATTTTATTATTAGCAATTTATCTTTGAAATACCTCAGCTTTAGCACAACCTAAATAAAGAAATCACTCCCAAGTATAAAATTCTTCCTCTAGTTGTACTCAAATAATCCAATCATATAGTTAGTTAACAACTTCCCTTCCCACTTGTATGCAAATAAAACTAAAGAGCGGCGCATAACATGACAAAAATTAATGGAAAAGCCTGAATCATAATTTTGCAACACATTAAATTATAATTTTATTCTAACTGGCATGATATATCCTTATACACCTATCCCTTTATTTACACGGTTTCGGTTTAACACGGTCAAGAAAATGTAAACAGATTTGTTTTACACGATAAGAGACAAGGTTTTACACGGTACTGATGGTGGAAGCAAGTAAAATTTGTATCGAGTAGCTCTTTCATCTCTTTCAATCTTACATTACTTGCATATATCTTATCTTATACTCGGAAGTCTATTTATCTATTACAGGGGTCCCCAAACTACGGCCCGCCTGCCTCCGCCACCCGCCACCCCTCTCGAAACTTGCACTTTGAAGTTTTCACACGGCCCGATCAGTCATTTGAAAAGTCTCAAGTGGCCCGCGCTGTCGTACATAAAGCCTAATGTGGCCCTTTCAATAAAAAGTTTGGGGACCCCTGATCTATTACATAAGTCTATTTATCTAGCGCAGTGATTCCCAACCGCTGTGCCGCGGCACAGTGGTGTGCCGTGAAAGGGCCACGAGTGTGTCGCAAAATATTGATGGATGAAAATTAATTTATACAAATTTTATAAAATATGAGAAGAAAATGATATTTTCATTTTCCTAAGTCCCCGTTTAGACGTTCCCGTTTTCTTGCTTGAAAACATGGAGACTATGGAAAAAGCACTAATGATTTGGATAGAGGATAACATCCAATAGAGAATGCCGATAGACAGCAATGCTATAAAACATAAAGCTGTAAGAATTTTTAACTACATCAAGGATACAAATCAGTCATCTACAAATCAGCAATCTAAGTTTTCGGGAAGCAATGTATGGTTCGAGAATTTTAAGAAAAGGTATTGCTTACATAATGTTAAAATCAAAAGAGAAACTGCATTAGGTGATGAGAATGCTGCTAAAGAATTTCCGCAGAAGCTGGCTAAAATAATTGAAGGGGGTTCGTATACTCGGGATCAAGTGTTTAAAGCCAATGAATCGGATTTCTTTTGGAAGAGAATGCCAAGTAGAACTTATTTGTCACGAACTGAAAAAACGGATAGGGGATTTAAAGCATCCAAAGATCGGATAACATAACTCTTTTGCAGTAACGCATCAGGTGACTGTATGATGAAACCTATGATGATTAATCGTGCTCTAAATCCACGTGCAATGAAAGACCTGAATAAGAGTAACCTACCAGTTCATTGGCATGCTAATAAAAACTCACGGGTAACAGCGACAATATTTAAGGCCTGGTTCTACCAATGTTTTGTTCCTGAAGCTGAAATCTATGTGAAGAAAAAGAACCTGAACTTTAAAGTTCTTTTACTGATAGATAATGCTCGCGGACATCCTCAAGATTTAGATCATGAAAATGTTAAGGTAGTATTCTTACCACCCAATACGACATCATTGATACAGCCCATAGACCAGGGTATTTTTTTACTTTCAAGGCGTATTCCATAAAACGTACATTTCAAAAAATTCTGGATGAACTGGATGCTGACAATACGCTTAGTTTGGAAAAACTTTACAATTTTAGATTGTGTAAAAATAACGGCGTTGGCAGTTCGTGAAATAAAAACATCATGCATATTCTCAGATTACTGATCTAGCACATCTAGTGGGAGATGATTTGGCTGTTGGGGAAATTGAAGAATTGTTGGTGGAAAGAGGTTTGAATGAAGATGAAATGGTAGACATGGTTATCAATTCCACTTCCCGTGATCCTGAAAGCGATTGTGATGACCCAGTTCCAACACTCACTATCAACACAATAAGTAAAGGCCTCGAAATGTCTACAAAATTGGAAAATTATTTCATCGATAATGCTCCAAGCATGGATCCCATCTTAAAATTTCAAAGAGAATTAAAAAACTGCTTAGCTTCGTACCAGGAACTTTACAAGGAATTGGAACAAAATAAAAAACAAACCTTGATATGGGAGTTTATTGAAATGAGGCCCATGTCTCACATGGAAAATTTTAGTGTCGAGGAATTTAGTGGCAGTAGTGACGAATTTCAACCGAGGAAGAAGAAGAAAATTGTTGCTATATTAACAAGCGAAGAAGATACTGAATAAAAGGACATTTTCATAAGAATTTGAGTGAAATTTTCTTTGTTTGTAAAGTTTTAATTTTGAGGAGCTTGCATTTTTTATGCTTACTATAAGTACCTATTAATTAAGTTTAATCAATGACTTAATATTTATCTGGATTAGTGCAAATAAAACATACCCAATATAAATGTTACATAAATGAATAAACTGAAATTTGTGATAAATAAATATATACATATGTACAAATAAAACATTAATTATTCATTTTATTAATAATGATTTTTTTGGAACCTATCCTCACATTTTCTATACAAATGTTAGTCTCGATTTACATGGTGGTTTCGTGGAACCTATCTACGGTGTAAATTGAGGGATAAGAGTATATACTATTATCATTAATACTGCCCTGTCAAAATAATATAATGTTATTAATTATACATCCTTTCCTAATTTTTTCATGATTGATTCTAACTTTTATGCTAAAAAATTACCATTTAATCTTTAACCTGTGAGGTTATCTAATCAGTACTTAACCCTCGAAAACCTAGTGATGCCATATGGCATCAGCGTGCGAGGGGAGGCTTATCCTTTTGCCGAATTTTATTGAGGTTCCTGAAACATCTGGAACTGAAATGTATCCCTAAAGGAAGCTCATAGCTATGTACTGTTGTCTTTCCACAAGCCTTCTTTCAGTTCTTGCCGAGCAATTGACAAGTGAAGTCACAAGCAGTTTTGAAGCATTGGAAATGGCCGCATGCTCAAAATAAGTTATATTCTTAAAATTTTAAATTTATTCGTTTTCCTTATATTTTCCTTTTAAATTGCTAATCATAAGGCCTTTTTAGTACCATAACTTCCTTTTGGTGATTAATTAATATCTTATCCATTTTATTATTGGTAAATATTTAAATATTTAATGATGCCATATGGCATCACTAGGCCTTTACTTGGTCAAAACCATTAAAACGGATATTTGGTAAAAATCCTCTGTTTTATGTCTTAAATGAATTTTATTGTTAATTTGTATTTTCATTAGATGTAGTAGTTTTTTTATTATCAAACAGTTTACAGTTATTAATTTATGAACGGACATTTCCTTTTCGTTTTTATTCTGATAACTTATTTACTGGAATAAATGTAATTAAACATTTGCAAAGTTTAGGATATGGTGCGAAGGGAACACTAAGAGTTAATTGCATTCCCAAAGACTGCCCCATAGCCTCCATCAAAGAGTTAAAAAAAAAAGAAACGGGGAACATACGAATATCACGTGAGAACAGAAGAAAACGTTATAATCATGCACTGGGTAGATAATTCTGAGGTTACAATCATGTTGTCATGCCATGGTGTAAATCCTATAAAAAATATGCAGAGGTATTCTTCAGCCGAAAAGAATAGAAATTCAATAGAGCGACCAGCTGTATTTGCGGGGTGGTACCGACTGAGTGGATGACATCTTGATGCATAGAATTGGTATTCGGGGTAAAAATGGTGGCGGCCTATTTGTACCTGGTTGATGGATGCAACATTGCATAATGCCTGGATATTAATGAAAAAAAATCTGGTAGGGACGTAATGCAATTGGAATTTCGGCATGAGATCGTCCTTACATATCTCACCAGATATAGAGTTCTTCCTAGGGGTCCAGGACAGACAAGTGCTGCACGAGGTGGTGATGATGGATTTAGGGAAATGGATAGTATCCGTTTTGATCGTTTGGATCATTATGTGAAACAAACAGAGGGTAATAAAAGGCCCCGGTGTGCTGCAGAAGGTTGTCGTATGCAAGGACGGACTGAATGCAGCAAACGTAATATTGGATTATGTGTACCTTGTTTTATAAAATTTCATACTTTTAATTAAGATAAAAACAAATATTTTTATAACAAATGTTTTCCTGTGTAATTATTTGATTAAAATATTAAATATGCCCTATGATTTCAAACGGAAAATATAAGTAAAATATTTTATGCCAAAATGGCAAGTCAGCACCGTAAGAGCCTAGCGATGCCATATGGCATCACCCAACTCTCAAAAACCATAAGGAATATTTACTCAAAATTACATAGAGTTACTGTTAAGGAACATTTAAATAAAATTTTTAAAAATTGTAAAAAAATAAAAAAAATTCCGGCCTTGGAGAGTTAAAACAACTCACACTGCACCACTCACAATTAATAACCTATAACTGTATTATCTTCACAGGCCAAATATAATTCAATGCTCACCTGAAGAGCATGGTAATTTTAATAGCTAATGATTGTAATTCCAAGAACATGCTACAACAAAGAATGAATAGGAAAAAGTCAAAACAGCATTAAAGATGAGAGCAATTGCGGCAAAGTTGAATTAATTATAGCTTCTAATACAATAATGAGGTTTTCTTAGATGACACCAGAAAATATCTTGTGGAGATATGACAGGTAATCTCAAAATTTCATATATGACACCTTTGAATTAGACACAATTAATACTGATATCTATTTTAAAGCCAAATATAACAAATGTCTGCAAATGTTTTTGGATGCATAGTTTCTACTATATGTACTTTCATAAAATAATATTCTGATGACTTGAAAACAATTCAAAATATATAAAAAATGACACCCATGAAGTTTTGAAAATCATAAAAGATCGTATATATTCCCTCATTAAAAATGTTATATTCACTCACTTGGCAGACAGATTAAGTGATGAGCTAATGTGGAATAGAAGCAAAATCATTTAAATGAATTTCGGTTCAAGAAAATAATGATAAAAACAAATAGTATGTACAATTTTAAAATATACTTCTTTTATACTCTAAACAGAAATTCTCCATCTATGGTCCAGAGACTTGGCTCATGATTTAAAATTTTTAAAAAGTGATTGCATTAAAGATGGGAGCAAACTCACAGTCCTAAAGTATTAGTGGATGATAATAGAACTCAACTACAGGAAAGCAAATGATGGATGTCTTTGGTTTCATTCTGTCCTTGAAAAAGATCAATGAAGGTGAAAATTTTGTGAACATAAACCAAAATATTATATGCTTTGTTCATCATCTGCTTCAATGTATTGGCAAAGATAAAAACAAATTATCACACATGGATTATAGCTTGAATATGAATGATTACCATGGTTTAGAAACAAAATGCTAAGTATTTGAGATTTGAATTATCTGATAAAATACATTCTCATGATGTGCAACATTTATACAAAATTTTTGATAACATAAATGAGTATTTCTAATGTCCGTTTAGCCATTAAAGCGAGTCTATCAGTAATAAGCCAAACTTCACTGACATGATAATTTTGTTGCATCAAAAAACAGTTCAAAAGCAGAGAATTAAAGCAACTTCTTATAAGCTACAGATACATAGTTTAGAGTGAATACCATTTAAAAAAGGTAAGATACATGATCATTCTTGCTAAAAGTTGCTAATGCAACCATTGGAAGATAGTGACTTTAATGATCAACATTTAAACTCATAACATTTTTCATAAAATTAATTAAAGTTAGTATTGGATGGCTACTATGCAAAATACTTTAAATTTCCCATGCATCCAAATATAAAATACATTTTTAAAATTTGAGACATTTTTGCATGGTAAGAAATAGATTCCTCAACACCACACTCCAACAAACTATGGTCATCTGGCCACATCTAGCCTGCACTGTGATTTATGAAATCAAAACATTTCTCAAGTGCAATACTGTACTGTATTAATATAGTTATATGGCACATAACAGAAAAAAATCTCTAAACTCGCTCACTGAAATTTACAGTCTGGTCAGATATGAAACATATTAGATGACCTTCACAGTGCTATATAAAACCTAACGTGGCTCTTCCAGGAATGCCGTTGATCCCTGCTCTAGATAATTTAAAATAACATTCAATAGAAATACTGACATTCATGTGTGCTAATAAAGCATTAACGAAGAAACTATGATAGCCACTACAATTGTAACAACATTAATTTTCTCACTCCACACATTTCTTTTACTCTTACCAAGAGGAAATACTTTGCTGCGTAATAGACATGCAATATTACAAATATATAATTTAACTTGAATTACTGAAGACAAACTGACGAAGAAGTGCTAACACATAACTATAGAGAGCTAATATTAAATGCATATTTGTAGAACTTCTCCAAACAAATTATCATTCACTAGCATAGTATGTAACATTAAATAAAATATTACCGCTCAGATTTATTAGAAAGTTGAAAACTACTATCAACAAGTTTTTATGCCTAACAACTGGGAAAAATTTAAGATTAGGTAAGTTAGTTTACATGCAACTTCAATATTTTTTGTGTTAGTGTTGTCTATAACACATATGCAATCATATAAAACTTTTAATAATATTATTATCTTCAAGAAATATAATTTAAATACTTCATTAAAAACTCATTAAATGCAAAATAATAGTATAAAGTATGGATTTTATAAAAAGTTGAAATTAACAGGAGGAATGGAAGTACTTATCTCAGGTAACTCCAATAGCCACAACAAGGTTAACAACCTTGTTATGGCTATTGGAGATACATGAGATAAGTACTTTTCTATGTGATTGTCCTTGAATCTAAAACAGTTTTACTAACTTGATTATTAATGACATTTCATCCAAATTCTTTGATTATAGGGTGGCAAATAAAAACTTTTTCTAAAGAACATAGGGGAAATGCAAAACAATATATGCCATTAAATTTAACGAAACAGGAGTTTACTTAATTTTCATGAATAATTCCAACAACATTATATAATTTACTCCACAACAAAACTAAATGATATAGGAAGAACAAATTAATGAAGAATTAACTGAATTGCATCCAACGTCATGTATACACGTTAACAAATATAAAATTATATGCATAATTTAAATGCTTATGATAGAATTATAACATCAAGCTTTTTAGAAGTCTTTAATAACTATTGGAGCAAAACTAATACAATAATAATGTAGTTGAAAGATATAGACGAAGATACCAAATATGTTTTTTACAAATGTTAGTAGAAATTAACTGATACAGAAGAAAAAAGTGCAGGATTTGTTGTTCTTTAGAAAATAAAAGAATGTTCTAAATGTCAGTAATGTTACAGTAGGTACACACACACATATACATACATACATATATATATATATATATATATAACATTACAGAAATTATTCATAGTACAATAAATTGATAAGATCGTGTTACGTATGGGTAAACATTGGAAAATGAATATCCCTTGATGTTATTTTGAACTAAAATTGTAAGAAATTGGTATAAATTATCCTCTAAATCCTACTTGCTAAGGTAGAAAACTACATGTAGTAAAAGAAGAATATATATAAAATGATGACACTGTTTTAATTAAAGCTGCTACAAAACTGTTACTTTCAATATATTTTATCTACTAAGTAGTAAATGATATAATAGATTTCATTGAGCTAATTCAAACAGTTAGATCAGTGGCTATAATTAAATAAAGTTATATCGGCAAATCAATATTGACAACAATCATAACGGATGAATCACTATTAAAACTTATCAATTAAAACACTAACAATTGAAAATTACAGTACGCAGATGAAACAAGAAAACATTATTTAATTTAAATAGTCAAAATGCATACTGATTACTTGATTTTACGATAAGTAAGGCAAATGTACAATCAATAAACATAGTCATGGTACAAAACACCGAAAATTTCTCTGTAAAGTGTAAGTTAAATTTCAATGGTACATATACATTTGAATAAATTGAGAACGTATCAAGTTTAAAACGTTTTCTAACATTCAATTTCGAGTAACTATTGATTTTTGAAACGTCAAGAAATGTAAAACTAAGTTCGTAGTTTTAAAGAACAATTTTAGTAAAAAGTATACTTTATATTTAGAGAAAGTTTATCATTTCTGTTATATTTTATGCTTTGCATGCATAACTATACATAAAGAGATAAAAACAGCAAAATGTGTTACACTACAAAACTTTCTATCATTGTGTACACTTGCTTTTCGTACGTCATTTGTTTACCTGGTATTCAGGATCCTCGCCGCTGGTAGACGTCAAATTTTTCGTAATAAGGCAGCTGTCTTGTGGATTCCAGGCGTATAAGATGTCATCATTACACTCAATAATGTTTTTAGTTTTTGAATGAACTTTGGCACTCTGCAAACTTAGACGTAAAACTTCACAAAATTGACTCCCGCCAAGACCCAAACAATCCGTGCATGGCTCCATTTTGAAAATGAAATGAATATCGAAATTGCAATATTTTCATTTTAGCTTTAATATAATCTTTTACGTATTAAGGCTAAATAGTCTATTGTAGTAGTATTAAGAAATTTATTAACTTTATATAGTTAAACAGTTGTTTATTAACCTTTAAATAAAACTTTATATTTTGCATTATTCATTTGTTTCGATTGCTGCGAAATACAAGTTTGGTTTTCTACAATAAGTATGTATGTACATTATCAGTTTTCGAAGATATTTACGTTATATATCATAATAATACCGCATCCACTGGGCAGAGTACGTCAGATCCAGGTTTTAAAATGTATTTCTTCAGTTTATATATATATATATATCCTGTAGTTTTTAAAAGTTGTTTAATATTTCTTATTTCTCTTATAAAGTCTTCATTATAATGTAATTTTATTTTGAATTTTCTATGTATGGTATTTATCTTTTAAACATTTGTTAGGTGTCGATATTTGTCTTTAAAATATTAATGGTACCTAATATTTTATTTTAGTATAATACTAAACATGTTCTTCACCTTATAATTATTTGTATTTATTGGCGAAAGTTATATAATTATAAGTAATCACATCGAGAAACAATTGCTAGCTGTAATTATCATAAATTTAAAAATTAGTAATTGAAATACCTTTTCAGTTTATAAAACTTTTGTGTTAAAGGCACAAAAACCCAAAACTAAATTAAATTTTGACATGGGGTGTGTCATCCATTGTGATAAATTCTCAAATTACCGTATTAAGAACATATCTAGTGTTAGGAAACTAATTAACGAAATTTGAACTCATTTAAATATAAAAGTTGTGTGGCTAATCAGCTGTTCATAAATCTACAGGAATGTTTGACGTTTGCAATGTTAATATTTGTTTTTATGTTTTTCATGCTTTACTATTTAATTTCTTGATCCATCAGATCAGCTTTGCAAAACCCACACAACTTTTATATTAAGATGCATTCAAATTCGTTAATTAGTATCCTAACACTAGATATATTATTAATATGGAAATTTGAGAATTTATCACAACGGATGGCACTCACCCCATGTCAAAATGTAATTTATTTTTAGGTTTTTAGTGTCCTTAATATAAAAGTTGTATAATGTAAAAAAGTAATTTTTATTATATTTATTTTTAGGTTTTTAGTCTCACTAAAAGACAAAAGGGAGTAAGAGAGTGAAGGGGATCCAGGGGATGGGTGAGGTGCTCCCACAATTAAGAAAAAATTGCCTTGATACAATTTTTTTTACTAGATGAGGACATTTCTTTTAATTCTGAATTTTGGTGAGTAATGACATTTGGTAACACACAACATTTTTATTATGTACTTAATGCCTGGCAACACAGTACTTGTCGGTTATCCCAGACCACTTTCAATTTGTCGGAATTTAATATATTTTATATGTCAATATCGAGTTTCTGTGAACAGAGTAACAATTAACAGGGAGCCCAAATTAAAATCATTTAAACAATATTAAATTATTAAAGAAATGTACTGTTGCTAACCCATGACTGATTGGCTGGTCTCTACATTTACGATCCCAATCTCCGGACAACGTGGAGGGTTTCTTTGGTTCTGGGCGAGAAGACAACTACCCATTACAACAAAGCGAGCCGAAGGCTCATCAATATATCCTTTCAATGTTATATCCTCTTGACTGTTGCACCGCAAATTGAGAGGATATATTGACGAGCCTTCGGCTTGCTTTGTTGTAATGGGTAGTCATCTCCGGGTGCTACTGTGCCCTTCGCCTCGCCCGGAACCCAAGAAACTCTCCATGTTGTCTAAAGATTGAGAATGTAAATGTTGAAATTGGCCAATCAGTCATGGGTTAGCAACAGAAATATGTCTATAAATTATTTTGAAAAAGTGGTCCGGGATAACCGACGAAATAAAGTGGTCCGGGATAACCGACAAATACCGGCAACACAATATTTTTGGCAATTAGGACTAGAATGTGAATTTCATATACCGTATATTCCGGCGTATAAGTCGACCTGGCGTATAAGTCGACCCCCACTTTTTTCGATGAAAATACATGATTAGATATATGTTCGCCATATAAGTTGACCCACAGTTTTTCACTTAAAAATACTTCTCATGAAACCGTTTTCCTACAAAATCAAAGTCATGTACAATCCAAATTTTAACAAATCAGATATAAACAATAATAAAAATATATATAAATATTCTTTAGAGTCTGTGCTATTCTTCTTGAGCATTCCACATGACAATGTTTTAATTTCAACGATTAACCCTTAAACCCTACACGGGGTACTCAAGTACCCCAGGGCATATTGTTGTTCTTGTAACTGTTTAACTATTCGCAGCACTGTTTTGGCGCTCCCGTTATTTACATATCATTAATGGACCAACAATACCATAATTGTTGCGCATGCGCTTATGCGATAGGTAGTGTGTACAAAGTGGTTTGGGGTTCTCAGGTACCCCAGTGTAGTAAAATCGTATTATTTTTTTTGTGACAATTCTGTTTGAATAGCTGACAAAAGACATAAGAAGCAAGGAAAGTGAGGATGACGATTAAGAGGACGATGAAACAAATGACAGGAAAAATGTGCGTGCAGACTTGATGACGGTTTTAGAAGTGCTAACTACTTTGTACGGTAAAGGAAAAAGAGGTAAATATAAATGGAGTGGTGAAAAACCACAAAGGTCCCGAATTGCGAGATGAAACATTTTATTTCAACCACCGGGGAATAAAGGCAGAGCACGGGCAGTATCTTCGCCGTTGGAAGCTTGGAGTCTCTTTTTTACCGACGAAGTGCTCAAGAAGATAGAAGATAGTCCACTACACAAATGTTGAGATTCGCGATCAAAAACTGCAATATGGCAAATACGAACTCTCAGAAGAAGATAAAGAAACTGATACCAACGTTCCTGAGAAATTTCCGTCATTTGTCCGACCTACTACGATTTTAGAAATAAAAGCTTTGATTGGGTTATACTACATGACAGATGTTTTCCAAATGAAATGAAAGGACTCTACCCCACACGATGTGCCTGTAGCGGAGCACTCTGTGATGGATCTCATTACTCCGATCCAAGGCAGAAATCAAAATGTCACTTCTGACAATTGGTTCACTGCCATACCAACCGCAAAAAAAATGCTTGAAAAAGGTGTTACCATAGTTGGAACCATGAAGAAGAACAAAAAAGAAATTCCTGAATTGTTTTTGGAAATCCAATCGAGAGAAAGGAAAACTTCAATGTTTTCTTATGATGGCCCACTGACACTTCTGTCTTATTGTCCACCTAAGTCCAAGCAAAAGAAAATAGTGATCATGTTGTCCACTATGCACGATTCCCCAGATAAGGATAAGGAGGCTATACTTCCAGAAATTGTACATTTTTACAATAAGACAAAATGCGGCGTTGATGTGTTTGATCAGATGGCCAAGAAGTAGGTACCCTGTTTCCAGAAAAACAGGACACTGACCGATGTGCTTATTTTATGGACTTCTTAATGCTGTAGGTATCAATTCGTGGGTGTTATTTAAGTGCTCTAACAATGGCAATAGACATTTGATAAAATCTCGCCGCAGATTTCTGAAGGAATTAGGTCAAAGCCTTATAAGTCCACATTTGCACGATAAGTTCACATGGCCAACTTTGAGACGCAATTTAAAAATAACCATTGGTGCAATCCTTCAGAAACCAACAGAAAAAGAAAGACCTATCCAGGAGAAATCGAAACCAGGATGGTGTTGCTTTTGCCCTCAGGAAAAAGACAGGAAAATCAAAACTATTGGTTTTAAGTGCCGGAGAAACATCTGCCCCGACCATCAAATTAAAATCTGCCCATTGTGCGATAAATGACTTCTTCTAAGTTTAAAACTTTGTATTCCTATATTGAATGGTTATGTTTTTACAAAACAAATAATTATATAAAAGTAGTTTGGTTTCATTCCCAAAAAAATTAATTTTCTGTTTGGGGTTCTCCAGTACCCCACTGTAGTAATAACGTATGGTAAGATAAGTGTAGGGTTTAAGGGTTAAGAACTTATTTTTGGAGAGCTTGACCCACTAAATAATGTTTCCTATAATTCGATTGATTTCAGCTGCTAATGATACTATCGATCTCTACGGTAGCGAAATTCAATAAAATATCGCAAATGTGTGCCACGCGCACCTTTTTTCTCAAAATGTTGGTCATACATGAAGATTTCTGACCAAGTTTTAAAAATTACGAGTTTCGATAGTAAATTTACTGCAACACGCTTGCGTCTACGTTTATACTTGCAAAAGCCGAAGAATTCTACGAAGTTTACGCGTATCTACACGACCAAGAAACGTTTAGGGTTTAAATGCGCTGTTTATACTGCCGATGGTGCATCTTCAACATTGAGATGACGTAATATTTTTATAATATTAAAGCTGTACCTTTTAATTGAGTTTTAAGTTTATTATTGTTACTCAAGAAAAGCAGTTCTGTCATTAAAAATTTACTATCAGTTTCTACCTACACTTTTGCCGGAATAAGTTGGCATCTGGTATCTCTATTCGCCATATTCACCGTGAGCCGCTGATACTCCTTTAACCCGGGAGAGAACCATAGTTCCTTCTAAATTTTTTCATCCATTGGCGGAATGAATATCGCTAGGCGCGTCTACATGACGATAGTGCGCGGATATGCACCGGGGTTGATGCGGTCCTGTTCCGATATATTCTAAAATACAATCGTGCGCGCTTGAAAAATTTAGTGCGCGGCACTTCAAAAACTGCTGCTTGGCCGCGCAGTCGTGCAGCTTAGAGGGAACCATGGAGAGAACACACCTACGGGGAATCCCCACATTTTTTGATTTTATTCTAATTTTCCGCCGCCGTAGACATCAACTTATTAAAGTACGAATTTATTTTTTTCTCCTCGAACTGGTCCAAAAATAGGGGTGCGCGTGGTACACGAGGACGCGGATTACGTGAGTAAATACAGTATTAAAATTAATTATTATTAATTAAATCTAAAATACCGTATTTACTCATATAACCCATGCACTCGTGTACCCCGCGCACTCCTATTTTTGGGCCGGTTCGGAGGGAAAAAATTAATTTCAGTCAGAATAAGTTTTTTTATGTCACCGATTCCCACTCCCTGAAACAAGTTCCGCTCAAGTTAAGCATTTTCTCCCTTCTACCTGACGCAATTTATTGGATGATCTATGACGATACTAGCAGAAATCTCCTCACCGATAGTCCTCTTTTGTTAACCCCTTAACTGTTTTTGTTGTAATATTACGCAACTTTGTCCCCACTTCACTGTTTTTGACGTAATATTACGCACCGATGCGGAGTTTCACGAAATATTTGTTCATCTATGAACGGGAACTTCCCTACGCGGATGGGAAGTTTTTTCGCGTATCGTCTCGTGAGTAAATATTGGAAGGTTAGGAACAAACGAGTCCAAACACTTGAGATGTGGATTTCCGTCTTCCTTTCGAACGATGAAATCTTTCATTCGCAACAAAATTTCACCACTCCGAATTCCTTGAAGTGGATGAGGGAAAAGGACCAAACTTGAACCTACCAATTCTCAAGCCAGCAAACCCTCAGTAGTCATTGAACTATAGTTATCAGTTCGTCGCCGTATTCTTTCTGCCTTCTTTTGCGAGTTTTTGCCTGCAGCGCGGGCGGAAATTACACGTTTGCTTGGTCGCACAAATACGCGTATACTTCGTAGAATTTGACGTCTTTTACGAATATAAACGTAGACGCAAGCATATTGCAGAGAATTTACTATCGATACTCACAATTTATATAATCTGTTCAGAAATCCTCGTGTAAGATGCGCTCCCCGTTTTTCCCCGGCGTTTCGGGAAAAAATGTCCGCGGGGTACACGAGTAAATACGGTAAATGTCATAAAATGTAATTACTGGAACAGCTGATTCAAAATAGCGTTCACCTCCAGCGAAAGATCAACGGTCTTCTTAAATATCGATGTTATTCATTTGTAATTTAAGGTTCACATTTTTATGTTCGGCGTATAATCGACCCTAAGTTTTAGGAAAATTATTTTAGACTTCAAATGTTATACGCCGGAATATGCGGTAATTATATTTAACTAGCGGTTTGTGGCAGCAAAAGCTGCTGTGTTAAAAATGCATGAAACTTCAATGTATACGTAGTTGTAGAGTAAATAATTTATGTGTTGTATGGCAATATGTCTCGACTATCTATTTCGCATGTGCCTATAATAGAAACAAAATTATTGTCACGTAGTCAATACACGTCATACCCGTGAGTACTTTTTGTCTTCAAATTCCATGAAGGAACAAATTTTTTCTATGATTGAAATTTAATGTTGTTTTTTTGAAGTTCTAGATGTTGCAATATATGTTCAATGCAATTTCAGGAAAATATCAAAAAATAATAATTGTTTTTAATTGAAATAAAATATATAATTTTTGGGAGTAGGGGGTTTGTGAGTAGTTCGAATTTCTCCTGGGGGTGCATGGGGCACAAAAGGTTAAGGACTCATTTATTAAAGCATTCAAAGCACGCTTTTCTTACGCTTAGGAAGACAACAATGTAAGCTCGAGGTTTAACAATGTCGTGGTTGCCAAGGCAACATCTCAGTGAAAAGCCGATTCTTTCTCAAAATATGTGAATTAAACGTATAGTTTGAGCTATGTCGAACTGAAGGTGGAAATCGACGATAAGAATAAGAAACTCGATTCATTTTTCTTTAAAACAGTCCAGATCCGAATATCGTAGGTCAATTTCTTCCAATTTAAATCTGCAAAAGAAGAGAGGCTTGCAATTCGAAAAATGTCTTTTTACGTGTTATCTTATGGAAAATGGAAATTATCCCCTGGAGTCGAACCCGGCACTTTTGTCTGACATTTGCGAATTTTTTCGGTTGCGGTATACCATAACTTAAAAACAGTCAAAATTTCCTACTCGTAGCCCATATGGAAGAGCCTAAAATATGTGATTTATTGGAGTTTGAAACAAGGCATACATACAGATCAAGTTATAATAAAAGTTGGAGAATACAGTATAGTTAATGTATTCTCGCCGAAACTCAAATATGTGTTGAAATATTTGTAAATCTTATTCAACGAAAATTAGCCAATGATAATGCTATGCACATTTATTGTTTTTACTTCAAAACAAATACTTTCTTTTTTATGCTACGTATTGTAAATAATGTTTTGATACCAGGAATGGAAAATTTTATGTTAAATTCATATAAAAATATGTCCTATATTCGCAAAGGGTTAAACTTAATATTAAATATGGTATTCACTCGTCATTTTTGTACCTATTTGTTGCATAATTGTGGATCTAGAATGTACCATCTTTATCAATAAAAGGCTCTTTCTGATTCCCTCTCCTTAATTCGTAAATTACCAGGTCTTACCTAATCCATTTTCTCCTGAGTGGACGAAACACTTTGAATTTATCGATCAGAGTAGTTTGCTTAATGAAAAATTAGATTGAACAAGACTTAGGCTATCGAAGACACAATTAGTTTAACAGTACAGTGATATCGTTTACATTTTTCTTTCTTGAAAGCAGGTACTTTCTAAGGTCAATGATCAATCTTCTAATTGGCATCCTTTGCACATACATCAAGATGTTTTTAAGGATAGCGAATAAAAACATATCTTGTCTGAATGGAATAAAGGTAAGTCGAAGTCTTTTATATTTATATTATAGATAATCATTAAATGTTTAAACAATTTCAGCAAATTCAGCCGAAATTTTCTGTTAATTCTAATATTAAAGTTATTTATTTGTCTTTCTCATTTTAGTATGTACTTTGGTGAATCCCTTTAACTTCGTGATGCATCATAATTTGTTATTAGGACATATTAAGAATAGAAATTTATTAGTTTTGTACTTAGTTAACGCTTTTAAAAATAGAAACTGTCTCTAAATTACAGAGCTACATAAATGTTCAAATGTCTGCGTTAGTACTTCGATTTATAGATCCACGAATTAAAGTTTATTTCTTTATTATTACTACATTACTACGAGGACAGTTTATGTTAGCACCTCTCTTGATAATTTCGTTGATGTAACAAATCAGCCTTTAAAAAATAAATTCTTTAAGTTTCGGGTAATATTTTTAGATTAAATTAAACCAGTTTGATTTAATAATTAGAAGGTTTTTTAAAAATAGAGTGTTGATTAGAAAAATAGTTTGAAGATAGCGATATGTCTATCTTCTCAAAAAAAATCGGAGAAATTCTCAGTCCACGATGTGTAAAGAATAAACGATTGTCGTAGAGGATCACGATGTAGAAATGGGTCTCGTTCGAAGCAAGGGAACGAGGGAGTCGCAAAAGAGGGAAGGAGGTAGAGAACGGAGGCTACGTAGAGCCCTTCCTTTCGGCGTCGACTCTTTATCAAGCGCCCTCTCGCACTCCGCCATCTACCCACTCTCCCGAACGGAACGCCACTTGTTCTGCCTTAAAATCTTGCGACCGTGAGCCTCCTTCCTTCCCGGATGTAAATATATGCCCGCGAGTCGGTCCCCGGAGAATGGGCGTGCGGAATCGGGAGATGCCCTAGCTTTCCTCGTGGAGAGGGGTGAGAAGGAGAGACGGTGAGGTGGTGCTGTGAGAAAGGGGTTTTAAGGTGATCCCTAGAAAAAGCTCGTCCTGCCTGGAAAAGGGTTTTAAGACGCCGGGGGGAAGTGGGCGGAGAGACCGTTCTTCCTCTTCGGTAGGATGGGAGGAGGCTATGCGAAGGGGATGGGAGGCGTGATCACTGTATGTGTTCCGTAAATTGTGCGTTTAATTACGAGCCAGGCTTAGATTTATTGGCGTCTTACCAGAAGCTGCCTTAATGGTCTCGTAAGGGGGAGGTGGGGGAGGGGGGTTTGAGGGATAGCGGGAGCGATCCTCCCTTCCCCTCTACTTGGCGCGGCCCACCCAGTCCGTCCTCTCTCTCCATGTCTATCATCCTCTATCTCACGGGGTGATATTTCCCGATAAAATTAGCTTCCACCCACAGTCATTCTAGCTCTGCAGTCAATGCCGATCAAAAATGTATTTCTCGTGTATTTTCATTGAACGGAAATCGATCATGTTGATCCAAGCATTCATCGTCCATCAGGCATCTATTCGGCAATTCGCTCCTCGAACTTTCCTCTCTGCTTTTTCCCAGTTTCTGCTTCACTTTTCCGCCACCGAATCCTAATCTTTCTTTCCGCTCCTCTCGAAGGATCCCTGTGTCTTTTCCCCCATCCTCTCCGAGCTCTATTTAGCATTCATTCCCCTCCCCTGATGAATGGGACCGCACTCTGTCCTCTCTGCGTCTCTCTCATTTGGAGAGAAACGACGCTTGGTGCCTCTCTTCTGCTAGTCTCTCTCTCTCTCTCTCCTCCTTTGAACTTTTTTCTCTCCTGAGCTGCTTCGTGCTAGACGCCCAACACCCGCACCCTCTCAGTCTCTTTCTCTCTCTCTCCTGCCGCACTGCCAGCGAAGGAGCCCATATTTTCCGAAAGACCACTCTTCGCCTTCGCGGGGGGAGAGAAGGAAAGGGAGCACACGCCTTTTTAACGCGCCGCCTCTCGCTCCTTTCTCTCGGCCGATCCCTCTCTCATCTGCCGAGGTCCCCTCGTCTCCTTCTCCGCTAGTTTCTTTATCGCCTTCAACCCTTCCATTCAACCATCACGTCCGACGGTACACTTTCTCTCTCTCTCTCTCCTCCGTCTTTGCTCGCATAGTTTTTCGTTTTCCTGCGACAAATTTTGCACCTCCCGAGGAGATAGGGAGGGAGTTAAAAGGGGTGTGGGGTGAAGGTCCGTGGGAGGAGAGCTTTACATTTTCACTGTCACCTTTTCCCTCCCGTTTCGCACATCCAATTTCCTTTATTTCTTCCCTTCCCCTCTCCTCCCTCCCTCTCCGTTTCTTCACTCTTTCCCTCCTCTTCTTTCTCCCTTAAAGGCTATATAAGACTTCTCTTTACGCGGAACTCGGTAAAATTCCCAGCACCTTTAACGAAATTTATGATCCGTTTAATTTATAAGATGTCGCTAAAGTTGTACTAACTTCGTTAGCTTTTGAATCGAGATTCATGCCGTGGCAATTTGTACATCTGGACGGCATGGGGAGCCTGTTATTTTCCTCTTCTTCTTACTTGGAACATAATCCACTCGTCCTGCCCCACCCCATCTTTCCCAGGACTACGCCCTTTTGTATTTGTGTTTACATTTTTCTCATCCGAGCATTCCTTATTTTCCTGGTACAAAACGAGCTGATTCATTGCTTTGGAGTGATGGATGTTATAGCTTGCTGATTAAAATGAAAGATTTCGTTTATTTTTACCTTAATTAAAGGCCGCACTTAGACCTCTTCTGATACATATCGGTATTTATTAATAATTTTTATACTTAGTTACGCTATTCATTTTTTCTGTACTAATAAATTACATAATAATAGGCTTTTACAAGTTTTAAATGAACGATTTATGTCTATAGCCTTGTTAAGAAGAGCAACAAGGGCTATAACGGTTAATTGTAATTTCTTCGTTGAAATTACTTTTAAATGCCTGCATAGGTGTTCCCAAGCTACGACCCGCTGTTGAACTTCGTAGATACCACATTGCCAATTCCCTTAACGCAAACATATTAGAATCTACCTAAAATGAAATATTTTAAAAATACGAATAAAAGCTGAATTAACTGATTTATTTGCCTTTGCAATACGGTTCAATAGGACAAAATACTATATTGAAAATAGACCAGAGAGAACGCTACAGATCAGCCAGCAAATTTATGTGAAGAAAAATAATAGTTAAGGTATAAAACTTAAGAAGAAAGTAGTTTAATTCACTTCGACTTACAATTACTGTTAAAACCAAGAGGAAAGTTAAGATGTATCTCGAATAATATGTTCTCACATAAAGGGTAACTTCTACTTACAAGGGGAGGGTCAGACGTTCGGGTCACCGAATCTTTTCAAAATCTGCACGCATGTAGTACACGGTAAGGACTATTGAGTGTGGAAGCCATAGGGCGCACCTCTCAAACATTCTCGAGAAAATCAACCGAGAAGATTGGCGTGTTCAACTAATACGCTTTAACCAAATTTTCCCAGCATGAGTCACAGTGGTGTAGTGGTTAAGGCGTTGGCATTGAAGCATGAGGGTTGCCGGTTCAATTCTACCCGTCTGTACTTTTCTTTTTTTATTTTATTTTTTCGCAGCTGTGATTTTGTTTTAACATTAACAATAAGTCATGGAAAATTATGTGTTTCATTTTTAAAATTTTAAATGCGTTTTTATAATTTTTCACTTTTATTTCTTTTTTGTATTCTTGACATTATTTTTCAATCTTTTAAATTCGACACTTCCTTCTTAATGTACAGTTTCGGATACTTATACTCATAGTGATGAATGAATGTAAAGAATACCCATAAGAAAAATATTAGCAAATGAAGTTGTAAATAAATTGAACACATTTTATATTGAATTTTCATTTATTAATAAAATGCATTTTTTGTCAAAAGAAAGTGTGGTATATTGTTATTCGTTATTATTGTATTCCTGTATAAGAATTAGTGCATAACAATAAGTAGCCTATTTCTTCTGGACTGTTCTGAAAATATCTAGTGTTTTTTAAATTTACTTCTGACCACGCAAAATTGCATGTAATTGTAAAAACTATATTGGACAAACTATTTCTGTCAGGTCTATTGTTGTACTTTTACACGCCTCATTCATCGGTTATCTTTTGTGAAGGTGAGACGAATATTTAATGTAGGGCAAGCGTGAGTTTGTTGCTGTTATTACAAAAATGGAGCCTGTTCCTTGTTCTTCGAGACCTTCGAAAAGTGAGTGTAATGAAGATTCGCTTCACAGTCAAACGGCAAAACTTCGACTGAAAGATGCGTTCTTGTACTGTGAGCATCTTCTTCTGGAAGATGACCTTGTTGTTCTAGAACCATCTTCAATGATTTCTGAAGCCGCTATAGTGATAGAAGAAGAGCTGTATCAGTGTACTGTCGAAATGTTAGGGGAAAAGAAACTTGTGAGTGACGAGGTGCTTATCCTTATCCACGAAATTGATGAAGAAGGGCTCTTCCATGAGGTTGAAGGTGGTTATACAGAAGATGAAGATTATGTGCCAGAGGAGAAGAAGAAAAAAGCCGAATTCATTCCACTGGAAAAGAAAATTAAAGTCGTGAACCTCGCTAGTGAACACCCTAAATGGAGTCTAGAAACTTCAGAAAATAGGATGTTGTCAATTAAAAAGAAAGGATGATTTAAAGAGGTGGAAAGAAAATATAAAAGCTGGAGAGTATTCTTTACATTCATTCATCACTATCAGTATAAGTATGCGAAATTGTACATAAAGAAGGAAGTGTCGAAGTTAAAAGATTGAAAAATAATGTCAAGAATACAAAAAAGAAATAAAAGTGAAAAATTATAAAAACGCATTTAAAATTTTAAAAATGAAGCACATAATTTTCCATGATTTATTATTAATGTTAAAACAAAATCACAGCTGCGAAAAAATAAAATAAAAAAACAAAAGTACAGACGGGTAGAATTGAACCGCCAACCCTCATGCTTCAATGCCAACGCCTTAACCACTACACCACTGTGACTCATGCTGGGAAAATTTGGTTAAAGCGTATTAGTTGAACACGCCAATCTTCTCGGTTGATTTTCTCGAGAATGTTTGAGAGGTGCGCCCTATGGCTTCCACACTCAATAGTCCTTACCGTGTACTACATGCGTGCAGATTTTGAAAAGATTCGGTGACCCGAACGTCTGACCCTCCCCTTGTTAGAGGAACGTTGTATTTTACTAATTCTTTATTGGGATTAAAAAACTTATGGATAGGAAGTAATTAAACGGCATAATTTGGAGATGATTGTTCATGATATGACATGGCATTTCACGACTGTATAAAATGGTGGATGTTTACCATGAACATTTTTTACTATATTTACAATCACCGTGAGCGGTAAATTAATTTTCCTATAAAGGCGCGAATAACGAAAAACTCAAGATAAGACAAGTAAATTTAGTCATTGCCTCGTCTCATCATACCTATGTTTCGCTTTCCCAACATTCATGCGTATCTTCTATTATTCTTCAGTTATAATTTAACTAGTGTAATGCCAGTTGAAGTATCAACGGAAGAATTATAGATAGATTGATTATTAATATTTGCATTTAAAATAATTATTAGCACACTTTTACATATGAAATATTTCGTCATATATTACATTTCTAGTGAATATTCTGTTGTCGTTTAGTAAATGCCTTTGGTTTTTATTTTCGGCTATAAAATTCTGTTCTTCTTCTCCCACCTTGTTCTCGTCAATGCTGCATATAAATGTCGGTGTGCAAAGACCGGGAAATAATTATATGTATACATATATAACGTAGGGAAAATAATTAAATTTCGTGCACTTAACATTATGATTGTTTTAAAATTGTACTCTTTACTTACGAAGAAAGAAAGCTTACTCGAATTCTCAATAATGTTCTCCGTCGTTATGTATTACATATTTAAAATAAAACTCTTTAAAATATTTCAATTAACTAATTAATCAGCGGAATAGTTTCTTTGAATACTATCTGAACAAAAACAAATCAATTTATTTCAACATTGTAAACTGTTCCCTTGACGATTGAATGGATTGTTGTATTGGAGATCTATATTAACAAAAAATAAACTAATTGTTTATCGTAGAAACCATTAAAATAGTTTTAAATTGATTTTTGCTTTGAAATATACTTGTCAATTCAGTACATACTCTAAATTCCAATTCTTTTTATAAAAACAAATCAATTCATTAAAAGATTCACTGTTGTTTCTTCGAAAATTGCCTGTTAACAGTTTTAAATGTCCTTTTAATTTTAATTGAATTTTAATTTATATTCGTTTCCAAACTTCGGCCATTATTACGAAATTAATTCGAGGAAAAACAATATAAATTCGTAAGCACGTATGGTTTACAAAGAATTTAATTTAAGAATGCTTTTTATTTCCAATTTTTCTAAAATGACACTGTTGATACTTAAAATTTTTTATATTTACTTTAATATACTTATTTTCCACAAAACACGCCAATCTCTCCCCTTCCTTCCTCTCTCTCTCTCTCGTATTGAAGTACTCAAGGCACACTTATTCCCAGAAGGATGTATATACAATAATAGTAATTTGAGGTGTAACAATGATAATGGTCGACATAGCAACATCACGTTAAAATGGCGAGATTTCCACAAAATACGCAAATTAAACGTTTAACATGGAATATTGCGAACTGTGGGCGAAAAAAGACGACCGGAATAGGAAACTTTATAAATTTTTCTTCAAAATGGTTCAAATCCGAAGGTCGTCTGTTAATTTCTTCTAATTTTAATTTCCAAATGAATAAAAGCCTGCACGTCGAAAAATCGCATTTTACATGTTAAGTAATGTGAATTGGAAATGCCTCTCTTGGAGACGAACCAAGGAATTTTTTCGCGATTTAAATTCGTCATCACATGAAAAAGTGTTAATCAAGCATCTCTACCAAATTTCTAGTTTCTATCATCATTATTTCTCGAGTTATTAGCGTTTTCATAGCGTGACCAACCAACCAACCGACGGACGACGGCTATTATTATATAAAATACTTAGTGATGTTGCATATTTTCTTATTTCTGTACTTCTCCAAATATCAGTATGAGCATTCACGGATCACACACCAAAACAGAATACAATCACGGAGCAGTATCGATCACATTTCTTTGGTAGAGATCTGTTAAATTGTATATGTTTCATCACTTACCTTTGTTTCTTAACCACTAGCACGGTTCGTTAATAGAGACTCCGGAGACTTACGCACTACCTGGAACACAGAATTATAAACCCTTAACTAGGGAACAACGCATTGCCTACCAGCCGGATGGAGAAGGTTGTGAAATGAGGCAAAAAAGAAAGTGATGATAGGGGAGTCATATGGAGACTTTGAATGGAAGAGGTGGTAGTGGGGGAGAGGGGGAGGGGTGCAGTTATGGCTTAAACGGGAGCTATGAGTAGGTCGGAAAATGCTGGTGGGAGTCACTAGTGTGAGGCAAAGGGGAATGAATGCCGGAAAGATGAACGGCCGATGAAGGGAGAGGGGAAGGGAAGGGTTAGGAAAAAAGCCTAATGGCGAGAGAAAAAGGAAGGTACCTGAAATAGGGGAGGAAGAGAGCTGTGTAGGGTGGCGGAAAGAGCCTTACCAGGCGGCACATGGGAGGAATGGCAGCGACTCAAAGAGTGATTGCCTTATGTTTTCCTATTGGAGGGATGGGGATGGCTTAAAGCAGTGCATGTATGGGCCTCCGGAAACGGGCATTGGAACCTAAGTCTAGTTAAAATTACACAAAAAGTAATTTTCGAGTTTAAGATCGTTTCACTTTGTCACCCATGATGGCGTTAACTCTTGAATTCGTCTAGAAGTGACAGATTTACGAGAATATTTGTTGAAATCTATTCTGTGGTCGTAAATCAGTCTCATTTTATTGCCTCACCTATGGTTTCGTCGAGTTACTGATATTATTCTTGAGGAAGAAGTATTTCTTCGAAGGTTTTATTATTTATTCTCGTTGTAAATTCAACCATTGAATGTATATATGTATATTCGAAAATTCTTTTAGTTTTTCTTGCTGGATGAATTTGGCAATGATACATGATGATCTAGAAACATCCGAATACTTAAAATTTCATTTCACGAAAATAAAAATTTCCATACTTTATTTAGGTAGGTATCTATAACGTCAGTAGATATACGATTTAATAATTATAAAATTATACAAAATATATAACATTAGGTTATCTCATTTCGTTGATAATAATTATTTACGATTCACTGTATTGCTGACCGTATGGATTGTTGTATGTAAATCGAATTTTACTCTGATTTTGATACTAGTCATACAACGTTATATGAAGTTCTAAGAAAAAGAGAAAAACGTTCGATTGATACGAACCGGCAGATCAAGTCGCGAGACTAGGAAATAACCGAGAAAACGAAGGGAAATGACAACGGAGACAGAGACTGGTAAATCACGTCGTAAGAAAAAGAGCAATATATATATATATATATATATATATATATATATATATATATATATAAATGATAAATAGACTAGTGATAACAGGTAGAAAATACGGTATGGAAATTAATACAGAAAAATCCAAGGTTATGCGAATATCAAGTAAAGAAGAAAAAAATTTGAACATAAGTATTGGAGGAAAGCCATTAGAACAAGTTTCAGATTATAAATACCTTGGAAGCATCATAACGAGAGAAGCAAAATGTACCGAAGAAAGCAGGACTAGAATAACAAAAGCAAAAGCCACTTTCAGAAGAAAGAAACTCCTGCTAACGGGAAATACAAAGCAGGAAATCCGCAAGAGGTTGATAAAATGCTATGTATGGAGTATAGCTTTGTACGGAGCAGAAACATGGACGCTAAGGAAAAATGATATTAAATACTTGGAAAGCTTCGAAATGTGGACATGGAGAAGAATGCTGAAGATAAAATGGACAGATAGGGTGAAAAATGAGGAAGTACCACGAAGAATAGGAGAGAAGCGAACGATTATACAGACTATCAGAAAGAGGAAGGCGAACTGGATTGGGCATTACCTGAGGAGAGAGTGCATGATTAAAGAAGTGCTAGAAGGAAAACTGGATGGAAAAAGTGAAAGAGGTAGGAAAAGGTTTCAGCTAGTAGACGACTTGAAAGGGAAATAGAGCTATCAAGACATGAAGAAAACTGCGGAAAATAGGAGTATATGGAGAACCAAGTTTAACCTAGAATAATCACGGACCTGTCAACGGACAGACTACCTATGATGATGATATATATATATATATATATATATATATATATATATATATATATATATATGTAAAGGTGACTACTAAGTATTGGAGGTAGCTCAGTGGATACTTACCAAAATTGGAGAGCCGCTGGGGGTGCTGAAGACACGAAAAACAAAAACACTCGAAAATAACACAAAGTAGGAAGCTTTTCGGGCTTTTCGGGTCATCGACGGAGAGAAACCTACTTTACCTTTCTTTTTCCTTAAGCATAGACATGTATATATATATATATATATATATACATATATACATATATATACATATATATATAGATATACATATATAGATATTTATATTATGCTGACGAAAGGATCGTCCCGAAAGCTCCACCAACGTCTACAAATGTGGCTCTCCGACACCCCAGCGGCTTGGTATATTCGAATGTACGTAACATATAGGAAGCGTTTCACTCTCTGGGTGATTCGAGTGTTTGTAATTCTCCCGTTAAATTTTAAGGGGCAAGCCGATAGTAACTATATATTTCTGCAAGGTATTATTGAAAAATTGCATTAATAATTTTATAGCTTTAATTTTCACAAACATTCAAATGTATTTTAAACTATTTCTTTAGGCGATGAATTATTTATTTAACTTAAAAAATACATGAACACAAGGTATACATATGTTTCAGTACTTATATTAATAGAAGCTATAAAAAATTCAGTCTATGTGTATTCGTTAGTGGACATAATATTTTCCTTGGACAGGTATATTGCTACGTATAAATTAAGCATGACGTTCATAATTTCGCTAGTGAGATGCAATTTCTTCATTTTATGTTTGAAAAATCATACTCTCAAGTTACTGTCAATAATGTATTCCATAATTACTGCTTTTGAGGTGCAATTTTGTCATTTTTGAATCGAAAAGTCATACTCTCAAAACGGTTATCGGTACCAATAATATAAGTAAGGCTATTGCTTATGCTTCAGTCTAGAAATTGTTATTTTCCTTTATATTTTTAAGTTGAAAACCAGTGTTAAACTTGAGACTATAAATTTATACATGGATTATATTTCTAAATAGTTTGAACGATCGAATAAATAAGAATCGTGTATAAATCTAAGCTTTTCGTTTGATTGAGAAGAATTAATCGCTATAAATTGTCCCTATATTATCCTTAAGGAAATATCAAGCAGTTTATGTAATGACGTTGATGTTGACGTTTATGTTGACGTTTGATAATGAATTCGGCAAATCGTGTTATGCACTTTCGTATGGGTCACATTCAATGTCATCTTTTGCCGCCTCAGCAAGAGTTCTAACGGTTCGTACAACCGCCCATAGATGGCCAAGGCGTTTCAGTTGCTGAGCGAAAAGCTCTCACGCAAGTGCTTTTATTCCTGGTTTTGTTTGTATTAGTCTCCGAAAAATGCGACTCTATATTTAAAATCCATATTAATATCGTAAATTATAGCAGGATATGGTATCTTACGTTTATTTTCGAATTTTTGGGAAAAGTATTGATCGGTGGGAATTAAAACGATGAAATGAAAACTTAGGACTATTTGGTGTAACAATTTAGGGAATATTTTCGTTTTATATAAATATAGTTTGATCTAGGATGATAAAAATGATATAGTTTTACGAATGGAGGAATCTACTTACAGAAAATCTTGTATTTTAACTCAGTCAAAGAAACTGGTAGCATGGTTTGCAAAACCGCGTAGCATATTTAATTTCCCTGCATTGCGCTAACTTCAAGAAAGAAAAGATTATAAATGCAACTTCCCTGGGTTTTTATATGGAGTATAGTGTTATGTAGGTCTGAAACAAGGCCAATGACCGGAAAGAATGTTCGTTGAGTAATATTTGATGTTTTATTTTGGACAGATATCGGTTGGAAAGAAAAAAATAGTTGTATTTAATGTTTTTTATATTTTTAAGGGTATAAACATTTGAGAAGATATGAGTAAAACGGAAATAGTTGTGAAATATTTGACATAACGAGCGGTAGAGAACATATTGCTAATTCGTTATAATTTTGCAATTTCACGAATTCATCTTCAGTCTACGTCTATGGCAAGTAAGGTAATGTCTAAGGTAATTTTAAATTCGCATTAAAAAGCATTATGGGGTTTTCGTTTCTCGCTATTTTTTGGAAGTTTAATATTCGCCAAATTAATCGTTTCTCGCTTTCTTCGACTGTCTCTCAAATCACTTTCCCGTTTTTTTAATCTTTAAAATACTACCTAAAATCCTTCATTTAAAACAGATATTTGTGATTTCTACGAATTCTAAAAAAATCTCATTTTCTTCAGTTTCCACATATCTCTTTGTCCTAATAAACACATCTCTTGTGATAGAATGTGTATCTTCAAGATTATTTCCAGTAAGATGTTTTATCTGGTCAATCCATCTTTTTCCTGGTCTACCCATTCTTCCCTTTCCTTGAAGAATATTCTTCTAAAGTTGTTGCCATCACCGCTGACTTTGTCCAAAATTCTTAAAAGGATGCTATGATTAGTTTTCTTAGTTGCCCATGGCATTCTTGACATTCTGCGCCAGCAGAGCATCTCAAATTCATTAATTTTGTCCAAAATAGCTTCGGTCATTGTTCATGTTTTGTATCTATACCTGTATGTTGCGATTGCAAAGATGAAGTAAACTAATCTTTTATCGTATTATTGAAGATTCCTCCATTTTTCCATATTTTTTCAGCTCTGTCATTGCTGCTTCTTGTAATTTCTTTGCAACAATCACCATAATTACCGATTAGAGAGCATAAGTAATTGAAAGTGTTGACTTCCTCGATGTTTTACAGAGTCTGAGATCTACTTCTTCGATCGCCATTAATTTGGCTTTTTCCCCCATTTTATTTCTACGCCCATTTTGTGATTATCCAGTGGCATTTTTCCCCCAAGAGTGGAATAATTTCAGATATATTGTCTCTCTGTATCATCTGCGTATCGCAGGTTTGTAAATTTCATACTGCTACAATGAATCCTTATTCAAATTCATTTAGTTTTGTCCTCATTATCCATTCCCCTTATATAATGAATAACATAGGGAGAAAGGGTACAACACCGTCATGTAAATGAAGACTTTAATAGACAAAAAAGAAAACCGAAATGAAATTATGCATTACCTTAGGAAAGCGATTTATGTATAGGAAAAGTATAGGTACCCCTCATTTTAAATCGTTTTATCCTAGATTTTATATAATTAATTTAGTATAATTGTCTACTTAAGCAACTCCATCAAATTATTGTACATATGGAATCTGTGGATATGAGCTGCAATGCGCTAATGTAATGAGAGGGTACGACTTCGGCCACAGCGGGTTACGTAAAAATGTTAATTAAATTGTCCATATTTTATTAGAACAATGCGCTTTATTTGATTTAAACCATCTTTGCGCTTATTGGGAAAAGAGAAGCATGATTTTTTAAATAAAAATATACCAGTGAAATTATATTTTGCTGTGTAGTGGTATGAAAGAACCATCTTGGTGGATCAGGCAAAATAATGCTTTCCGCTTGCTAACGTGGAATCCATCCGTAGAAAAATTTTCAGATTCGTACTAAAGTATAACGGTAAGATGTTGAATCGAGGAGTATATTTTGGAACGTATGAATTTACCGTGGGAGGTGAAGATATTTCGTTCTGTTGTTACGTTAGCCCGTGGGTCGAAAAGTAATCTAGGAGGTGGCGCACGTGACGCTTTGATCGATTGTCCTTTCTCTTAGCTAGGGGAAATCAGCTCCTTCAGATGAGCTCCTCCGATCCTTCACTCTCTCCCCCCTTACGTCATCCTCAGACGCCTTCCCCCCCCCCGCCGCGATCGGGGACTATCCTTCGACCTCTCGAGAGATCTCCCGACCCTGCTACTTACCAGACCCTCTCTCACGTACTTTCCCTCTTATCCCCTCATCCTAGAAGACATCCTTTGCCTCTTCATTATCTTGCTCGTAATAATGTATCGGTTGCGGCGAAACCGTTTATGTTATCATATCGACGGAAGTCAGATTCCGATCTATCTCATATTTGTCGCGAAAAAAGAACCTGAATCTTGAAGATCATCTATTGATAAGAAATTAAAGATAAAGTTAAAACTAGGACCTTCTTCGATCGGTTTAGCCATAGTTGTTGCAATTTTCATCGTGTTTAAACAGATTTCCTCATGTTTCAGTGCATAGGCTGATGATTGTATCAAAAAATTTATTTATATTTAAATTTTAGTCTCGGGTAGTACGCCGTTTAAATAATTTCGTTAATAAAATTTTGAAGAACTTGACCGATGTTATCAAGTCTTACAGACATTATTTAACTTTATCAACCATGCGTCACCGCATAAAAATAAAATAAACTGTATTTCTCTATGCGAAGTCATCCATCAAGCGAATTTCCCCGATAACGGGAAATATATTTGTTAATGGTGTGTCTTAAAAAAACTTCCGTGATTATTTTTGAATATATTTACATTTTCTAAAATTTGTTTTTATCAGAGATTTTGTCCAACGAAAATGACATAGCTTTGCGAAGGGTCAGTTATTAAATTTTATTAGCCTACGCAATGGATCCGCTAAAATATTAAATCGTTAACTGAGAAATATAGTTTCCGACTTGGAGAACCGCTCTATCTTTAAAAAAAATGTTATTGCCCTTCAATTCTAAGGTAGAAGAGAATATGAGTGAGTGATTAACGACCGTCGAGTTGAGTCAGGGGAGTTGCTTGTTAGATGGCCTTATCGGAGGATGGGGAGTGAAGGTTGCGTAATGACGAGGCTCACTTCGGTTCGGTTATTTGGGGTGGATTAGAGAGGCGTGAAAAAAACCGAATGCAGGGGATTGTCTGGACCAAGAAGCAGCGGTGGGGGAGGGGAGGGGAGGGGGGAGTGGGCCTTATAACGACCTCCGCCCAATTCCCCTCCTCATCCCGCCTCCCTCTATCTCAGTTCATTCGACGGAGCCGGCAACTTCCGGTTTGGACTTCGATGGCATAGTTCCAGATGTCCACGATAGCAATATACGTTGCTTAATTCTCCTCTCTCTCCCTTATTCTTCCTCTCCTCCGCAGACTGGTCCGAAACCCTCGATAAATAATGACCCATCAAAGGATAAGGGCTGCACTGACCAAGCATAAAGACTTGCCGCAAAGGCTTTTTGTATCCAAGTCTTATGTTTCGCAATAAATTACAATTTAAATCTGTTTCCTGGCATCGTTTCTAATAGATGGAGACTGCTATACATTGCGATATATCGTTTTTTTGTCGTATGTACATTTGTCTGCCTTTAAGACGATGTGTTTTCTCCATCAAAAGTTAGATAATTTGCAATCGTTAATATAAAAATGGATTTTGATTCTTACTCTTCTTAACATGAGCATTTTATATTTTTCGAAGGATTTATCGTTTTATTCGAGATATTTTACTGCTTTGGCCATGGATATTATCGCAGTTTCTTTCAACTGCAAAAATAAATTTTATTCCATGGCCATCATCGGTCGTCTAGTTAATATATTGGCGTTAATCATGTAAAATGAAACAAACCCTTGTGGTAAATAACAATATCAAATAAAATCGCGAACTTACCGTGAATTTATCTCTCTTTCTATTTATTAGCTTATTATCTACCTATTATTAATTGTCTGAAAGCGAGGTAATCAGAATTAAACCGAAGGTGGGAGATGGGAAAGTTTTAGTGTTGTTGATTATCCTCAGGGCGTGACTTTGGCATGCTTCTCTAAGGATAAGGCTATTGTCGGAGGGAGAAAGAATCGAGTGGAAAACAAAGGAGTGGCGTTATTGCCATCTCACTCCCTCCTCTCCGAGAGGGATGCGTCGACATTTGTAGGAGGACGTATTCGCGTTTCCTTGTATATGTGCGTTTTTATTTCTGGCTCTTTTTTGCGTCCAAATTTCGTGCCCAGTGCGTCTTGGCATGCAAGCGATCGTCCCTTTACAGCTTCCGTCTCGAATTGACCAAAAGCGGAGCTGGAGGAGACGAAGGAAAGAGGGTATGAGAGGGAGGAGAGGGTAAATGGATGGAGAGAGATAGGAGAGGAGAAAGGGAAAGGAAGTGGGTATCCGAAAGATATTGCAGAGAATGATGGCGTTAAACATATGATTCTCAGTTAACTTTTTTGTGCCCTTTTAACATCCTATCTACACCAGATTAGTGTAAATTAGAATATCAATCGGCGAATGATTAAGGGCGAGGGGAAAAATAGTAGACAATATGTACCCTCGAGCCACCAACCACCGAATAGAGCTTGTTGTTCAAAATCGACGGCATATCAAAAAATTATTTCAACTTCACTATTTTGATTATTTATACTTCATATCAAATAGTTTTTGTATAATTAGACATTTTGAGTATTAAATTATTGTTATACTAGTTTTAAAATAATTAATATCATACTTTTACATATGAAATATGTTGCCATATACAACATTTCTAGTGAATATTCTGTTGTTGACGGGCTATCTTTAGTTAGACTAAAAATAGTTGCCTCTCTTTCCCTCCCTCTCCCCTCCCTCTCACACCCTCTCTCTCCCTCCCCCCTCCCTCCCCCTCCTCGTTTCTCCCCCTCCCCCCTCCACTTCCCTCTCTCCCCCTCCCTCTCGCTCCCCCCTCTACTTCTCTCCCCCCCTCTCTCTCGTATTAAAAGCATTAAAAGCACGTTTATACCCATAAGGATTGAATTAACAATATGATATAGAGGTCTAACAATAGTTTGTTGCTCATTCTCATTAGCTCTCTGAATTGCCATTATTTGAGCATAACGTTCATTGTCTCTCCTGTTGGAAGCTCTTTCACGATCCTACGTTCTCCTTGCTTCTATTTGCTCATTCGATTGTCGAGCTCTACGTCTTGCATGTTCTTCTCCGTTTTGTCGTCGACGTCTTTGTAGTGGTGTTTCTTTTTGCACACTCTGGTTATCCATTTTACAATATCTCAAAAAAGAACGAAAAATAAATTTATTAGGTTTTAAAAATAGAATATTAGAAGAATATACAATATAAACACATATACTTGTTCTTAATTGATATATGTAAGAAATAAACGCATGAATAATCGTTCTCCGCTGGGTTTTTTGTACTATTTAACTTTTTCAACTTAAACTTAAAAGTTTTAAACGCTAATATTGCAAACAATGTCTTCTTTAGCAACGGAATAATTAAGTTAAAATTCTAAATTCATTAAACAAATAAAACTATTTATACAAAATTTATAAACATTGAAGTCAATCTATTCTCAAGAAATGGTTCATATAGTATGGTAGTTTAACTCACTTCAATATGTTGTATTTCATGAATAATCGAAGTTTTTCAATATATAATATTTCTCTTCAAGTGTTTCTTCACTGTCACTAATTATCCTAAGTAAATATTGAAATAAACATTTTAGTAAACTACTCTTTTTCACTATGAGCATCAAATACATTTTGATTAGCATTCTTCCAAAATAATAATAACGTACGAATGTTGTTTACTTCGGTTGCTATGCAATTCAATTCCCTCTCCTCTCTCACGTAATGAAAATATTCAAATCACGCTTTACAAAAATAGCTTATATTTGCTAACTTTCAGAATAAAAATCATTTACGTTAATTGCAATGAAAATCATACCTATCCTTCCGCCTCTCGTATATTAAAAGTATTGTGTCGGAGTGTTTCTTTCGGAATGAACCAAATAATAATAATTCGTAATAAACATAGAGTACGCTGTTCGTCGTAATTTCTCATAGTGTTTCGCTGGCGACTATCTTGCTGACAGACACGCAGACATTGTAAATTATAGTATACGATGATGATGATGATATACTATCAAATAGCTTCTCCGATGATTTGGAAGAAACTATAATTTCAAATTTTTTATATGATATCGCAAGCAACGAAATTTAGGAATAATTCATAATTACAGCAAGCTAACGATCTAGTACTCTGTCCTTTGGGAATTTCAATTTTACAAAACCTTTCCTATAAATATATCGTCCTGAAGCAAATGCAGTACTGGCAAAATTTTATTTCTGTTTATGATGAAGACTCCGTTACCCTCTGCCCTCAGTAATATCTGACACATTCCTATATCTTCATTCTATTTATTATATAGCTTCATACCTTTGCTGTCCACAGTCTCCACATCAGAACGCTTGGGGTTTAGGGTTCAATGAAGTTTGTTATTTCTGAGTTGTACTTCTTAAACAAATGAGTTTGAAATTCATTTATAGACTACCTGTGCAGAGGACGCATCTATTTAATCTATAACTTTATTAACGTGTTTATTTTGGGGGGATCAAGGAGGGTGGATGTCCAACGTTCATCTACGGAGTGGTGGATTTTCGGTAGATTGAAGTCATAGCTGATTGCGTATATAACATTGTGGTTCGAATAGGAAACCCAGGGTGAGTGGTTTTAGGAGTTTGGGTTGTTAGAGGGAGGATGGGGCGAACGAAGGAGGACGTCGGAGGATAGGGAGGGAGAAAAGGAAGGAGACGCAGAGAGGCAGCCAAATGGCTAGCTGGGGTCAGTTAGGGATACTCTCTCGTGTATACGGTTTTATTTAATCCGCCATTGGCCGAGAGACAGAGGGGAGAAAGGAAAACCCATTTTTTGTCCCCATAGATATGTAGGTAGTAATGAAGCATTCTAATCTGCTGCACCGCTCTAAAATATTTTCGGCACCAGAATAACTTCTAGTATTTTCTTATTTTCCCCCCATTCCGCAGATATAAAACTTCTCTCTTATTTTAAAATTTCTCAATAAAATTCTCACCTCGTGAGTTTAATTTCTGAATATTACTAAATGCAGATTTTTTCCAATTCAACTTATGATTTTTACCAAAGAAATATAAAACTCAAAAATATTTTGCCATTAATTAATACCAATTTTACGAGGAAATACTCTGCTGATTTCAAATTTTGCGTAGTGTTTGATTTTTCTCTTAAATATATTCATGATTTACGTTAATTTTTAATTTCCTTTAAATGATGTTATTGATGGAATTTTTCAACTGAAAAGAAAATTATTTTGTAGCTTTTTCTAGTCTAAAATACGCAGACATGCGATTATCCCTGTTTTCCTTCTCTAAATCCATTCCCTGACTCCTCCATCTCAGTCCTCTCTCTTTCTGACCCCACGACGAATTTTATAAGACTCCGACCCGCCATTCCGATCTCCTAACTCTTCGAACCAAAATCCGTCCGACTTTTACCCCAACTCCTTCCCTTTGCCAAATCCGGATTTCTTACTGCTCCCGCGGCCTCCTTATTTTAAAAAAAAACTTTATTGCTATTGTCCCAATTTATTTTTATTGCCCTTTTCGTATTGTTTTTCTCGCTTTGTTTTCTTTGACTCTCCTCCCTCCCCGTTTCCCTCGACCGAAAAATCTCATCGCTTTTTCTACTTTTCCGTTTATTTTGCATGGGAAAGGACGGATTTATTTTTTATCTGGCGTCCACTTTGTGGGCCGCTGGTTGTCCACCTCCTTCCGTGCCAAGTGGACGCAGTCGAACTTTGTGGGGGCGATGTTAGGGGGGGGGGGGGGGGGGGGAAAGAGGGACGGACAGATATCGGACTGGTGCGACTTGTAAGAGACTGGTGTTGACGAACGCTGTATGACGCCGTTGGAGATCGGAGAGGCGCCGAAGAAATTTTCCGGTCTTAAATGTACGCGAGTTGCTAATGCAAAAGTAACGAATAAATAGCGAGTGAAACAACGTTTTCTCACAAAAAAAATAAATTGCCCAATTGCTTCGCGCTTCTAACTTTGCCTATTTAAAAATTGTGAAGGTAATGACGTTAATTTTGGAATTAGTAATTGGTAATGGAATAAGTGCGCTGTTAAGATGGCCGTCCATATTAGCGTTTAGCATGAAATTATAACTGCCACAAAGAGTTTGGATGATATTGAAACATTTTGAATATCTGGAATGTCAGGAGCCTTAAGTTCAATATAATATTTCTTTTTTCTAAACTACCGATTCTTTAATAAAAAGCCGATTCATTGATATTATGATTTTGTCCAAAATGGAGAAGAGAATTTTGAGCTTTCTATAATAGCTATCTTTCGTTTTTGTGTACTATACTTTAATCGCACCAAAATAAATAATAACAAATATAAATTACTTCGGTTAAATACTATATATAATCCCTTGGCATAACAATTACGTTGCTGTTATTTGTAATTCGTTTACTCCTGAAAATGTAAAGTTATCTTGCTGTTTTCCCCTAAGAAAGAAAATGTGTCAGAGCAAGTAAGAAAGGAAAAGTGAGACAAATGACCAAGATTTTTTGTTTAAGTTGGAGTTCTTGATTTGTCAGAATTCAGCTTAACATGTACAAGGCTAATTAATGGTGTTTTATCATAGATAACTCGCAGGTTGTGTTTGCTTGACACACCGTGTATATGAGCAGTAACTAGGGCGGGGCAAGCGGGGCATCTGCCCCGGGCGTAACTAAGCAAGGGGCGCAAAAAATCAAAATGGTAACTAAACAAACCAGAGAAAATAATTTCTTGATGGGGAGGGGGCGGATATTTACTAGTTTGCCCCGGGTGTTAATATGTCTACTTACGGGGCTGTATATGAGAGCTAGTAGAATTTTCCTCTTTCTATCGTTTAATTTTCAAAGACTGTACTGCTAAATATAAAGCACCGGCGAAGGAAAAAATAACTCACTAGTAAGCAGGGGCATTTTTAACGTTGGTGCAATTGCTGCAACACACCGACGGGCCCCAAAGTAATTCACAGACCTGCGTGTTGGTTCTTACTCAGAAGTTTGCGTTTGGGTTCATAACCATCGGAATAAGTAATTTTTGTTCTCTTTACATATTAGGTATTTTTTATTAAAATAAATCAATAACGTAAGTTAAAAATTTGAAAATGAAAATTCGAATTTTTATAGCAGATCAGTACAAACGTCCCCCCCCCCCCCAAGAAAATTGTATCGAGTAGTTCAAAGTCTTAAAAACGCCCCTGATAACAAGCCACTTGGCAATGAAAAGTTATAAAGTGAAAGTTCAAATAGAAAACGGCTCTGAAACTCCAGTTTCGGCATACACAGCTGCAGTATTCCTTTCTCTGTTGAAGGTTTTGTTTTTTCCTTTAAGTCAGCAATATTAGGGTGATGTAGATATCCTCGTAGACGGATGGTCACATATGTAGAGGTGGTGGCAACGACAGTTATACAAATGGTGTAAAACACCGCCGATTAGGACAAAAGTCCAACAACGACGATGAAGAAGAAACAACGGTGTCGCTGAAAAAATCGCGTGTCGCTGAAAAAAAACCGTGACATCGAAGGAAAACCCCGATATCGATGAGAAACCAAGAAATCGATTATCTGCTTTAGTATTAGGCCGATACGTATTTCGGTCACGATGCGACCATCTTCAGGGTCGAGTGTTTCATTCGTATTGAGTGACGATTGAATTGGGACCGTGTGACTTCCATCGGGGATTTCCTTCGATATAAGGCATTATTTTCACGTTTTTTTAATACTGCTGCATTAAAGAAAAAACAAAACCTTCAAAATTGTTATCAGCCATTATAAACTCAAACTTTTTTACTTTCATTCCTTACTCTCTTGCTAATTCTTTCTTCAACAACTTTCCTTTAGAAAAGCTACCTTTTGAGATTCGACTTCTGTGATAATTTCCTGTTCGACCCCTAAGCCACCCTTAAAACACCCCTAAGCCACCCTTAAAACCTATTCAATTTTTCTCCGATTTTATTAACAAACCTCTGACTGCCTCCTTCCTACATCCTCCCCCTTTTTGCCTCCTTTTCTTCCAGTATGTAAACACTACCACAATTGACACAATTTAATGGGAGTCCACTTTTTTCATATCCTATTCAAATAAATCACTCAGAACAATGAACAGTATCACAAAAAGATATTTTATGAAAATTAAAAAAATAATGATGCTGAATAGCATTTCTACATATGCGGGGAAGAGTTAATTTAGGTGCAGGTGACATCGTGCATGTACCCATATATTATTATTCTTTAAATTAGAGCAGTTTTTATTCGTACATCAAGGAATAGTTTTGGCGAGCTCTCTACTAATCATTGATACAGACATATGATGCATAATATTTTTAAGGCCTTGCATATCGATGTAAAACGTAAATAATCATTTTATATCAAGCTGACTGCATAAATTATATATTTAATCAGACTACAAACAGCTATCCCAAAACGTGTGCGGTTTTTACTACAATATCATATTATACATGGTCAAAAATTTTATATTATAATAGACAATCAATTAAGCATCTCGATTTCGATAGAAAAATCTTGCGAATGTATATTATGCATTCCAAATATGATTAAAGAAGTTAAACGGGTATTTCCAAATATTTTATAATATGACTTTAACTTTTATATACATATATAAGAACTTATAAGTACCAAGTTAGAATATTTACGAGATTCAATACAATAAATTATTTGCATTTTATAAAAATTTTGGTGAAAATAATTTCGTCATAGAAATTAATACCGCCTTACTGATTGACTCTATAGGTGCTTTCCAGCTCCTCTTTCCACAAGTCTTGTTTTATTCGTCATTGCTAGCTGATATGGCTATTCTGTAATGTGGTGGAGCGTGTTTAACGGTGCCTGAAGAGGATCTTCTGTCGCCGTGGGAGAGCTTAGAACTTACACCGTCGGATGATTACAGCAAAAAAGGTATGAAGACATCGGTTGCTGGAATGGAATTAGATCTAAATGAATTTCAAGTTTTGAATTCTCCATAGTGATATATATCTATTAGGACTTTTATTGCATGTTTCTGAAAGATTTATTTCGAATGCTTTAGGTTTCATTAGCGTCTAGCATTTAATATCTGATCGACTTGATAACCTTTTCAACTTTCTTCAGACCCCTTAAATATCCACTTCAAAATTTACATGACTAACTCTTAACAATTTCATCAATTAGCCATTCTTTCATATCGCAATAATAAAAAGTTCCATTCTGGGATGACCATTCTAAAATTACACTTTTCAATAACTCTTAAAAGTTCATTTGACACCCGTGTCGGCGTCCTGCCATATATTTTTACTTCTCTCTTAAATTAAGCTCCGTAACGAAAGCGTAAAAACTATTCCACTTGCTGACCCGTCTTCAGACCGTGACCACAACGGCCAGGGTCAACCAGACTATGGCAGGCGAAACGAATTTGCATAGAAAACCACCTATGAGACCCATGCCGGTATTTCTTCGGAGTTTAATGCGGCAAAAGTGCTAAATTGATATCGCTTAGTGATGAAAGACTATATGTTATTATGCAAATGAAAAATATTATCGCTTATCATTTATTTACTACTATTTTATAAACTCACTTTTATTAATCCTTATAATATTTCCCGATTCTCTAAGTTGATGTACAACCTTATTCAACAAAAACCTAACCAACAGTGTTACCAATTCACACCACTCACTTTAAGGACTTCTGACCTTGCTGTTTTTCCAATTTTTGTTTTAAGCCACTCGATTTTTTTGGCACTTTTTCTCTATTACCGACTCCTCTTGGGTTCCATTATTTTTCATGAAATCGTTGTAAACTGTAGTATTTCGTGGTATTTCGCAGCAGTAAGTCAGCAGCCTACGTTAGGCAAACGTTCTTTTATTATATTCAATGCTTGGCACTGTTCAAATGAAAAGTTTAATTGGTGCATTCAGTGAAAACTATCATTTATTTTAGTACAACTTTCAATGAATAGTTTAATAATCAGTTCCAACAGTGTACGCTCAACACAAATAAAAAATCTGATGTGGCCGACACATGACTTTCTCCATATTTGCGGTATAGATATTTAAATTATTATGAATAGCATTATAAGGCAAAATTATTATTTCGTATCGTAAAAGAATTCAGTCGTCCTTATTGCCGTAAATTAGGTATATTTGAATATGTTTACAGAATTCACCGTTACATGGTGTTGGCGCTGTATACTGGTATTAAGAAAAAGCAAAATATCTCCGAAATGGATGGTTCTACGAAAATTTGTTTCAAACAAAACTTGGAAGAAATATTATTCTCTACAACTTTGGTACTCACGAAGATTACCAATAACGATGTTTTAAGGAGATATTTGGCGGAAACCGAAAAACCGGTTATTTATAAATAATTCCTAAACAATAACGGCTATGGAAAATTGTTTCAAATAAAAGTTGTAGGAAATTACATTCTCTATAACCCTTGTTACTTTCTCCATACGTAGTAATGTGAAAGTATTGTATTCATGAAAAAAATCGACTTCGAGATTTCAACGGAAATACGTTTTGAGGTCCCTAGAACACGTTTAGACTATTTTCGGAATGATGTCTGTGTGTGTGTGTGTATGTTAGTGTGGGCGCTCTAACTCAAAACGTACGTGCCATATCGTTACCAAACTTCATTTATAACACTTTAACATTAGCATAAAGACCTGATTAGTTTTTCGACAATAACGAGTAACCGGAAGTCAAGGTTTATTCGAAACCAGATTCTGTTTTTGCAATATTTCTTCGTTATAATATCATTATTGTATTTACAATTCTATATAAAAGTTATAGAGAATGTAATTTCCTACAACTTTCATTTGAAACAATTTTCTATTGTAGTTATTGTTTAGGAGGTATTTATAAATAACCGGTTTTTCGATTTTCTCCTTAAAAACATCGTTATGGGTAATTTTCCTGAGAGCCAAAGTTGTAGAGAATAATATTTCTTCCAAGTTTTGGTTGAAACAAATTTTTGTAGAACCATCCATTTCGGAAATATTTTGCCTTTTACTTTCTCCATACGTAGTAATGGGAAAGTATTGTGATCACGAAAAAAATCGGCCTCGAGATTTCAACGTAAATACACTATTTGAAGACTATTTTCGGAATGATGTCTGTGTGTGTGTGTGTGTGATTGTGGGCGCTCTAACTCAAAAGGTACTTGCCATATCGTTACCGAACTTCACATATAAAACTTTGGCATGAGCACAAAGAACTGATTAGTTTTTGAACAATTATGGTTAATCAGATGTCGAGGTTTATTTGAAACCCGATTCGGTTTTTGCGATATTTCTCCGTTAAAACATCATTATTTTATACACAATTCTATACAAAGGTTATAGAGAATGTAATTTCCTACAGTTTTTATTTGAAACAATTTTCTATTGGAGTTATTGTTTAGGAGTTATTTATAAATAACCGGTTTTTCGGTTTCCGTCAAATATCTCCTTAAAAACATCGTTATTGGTAATCTTCGTAAGGACCAAAGTTGTAGAGAATAATATTTCTTCCAAGTGTTGTTTGAAACAAATTTTCGTAGATATTTTCGGTGATATTTTGCTTTATCTTAATACCAGCATACAGCGCCAGCACCATGTAGCGGTGAATTCTGTAAACATATTCAAAATATACGTAATTTATGGCAATATGGACGACTGTATTCTTTTACGATATGAGATAATAATTTTGCCTAATAATGCTGTTCATAATAATTTAAATATCTATACCCCAAATATGGAGAATGTCATGTTTTGGCCACGTCAGATTTTTTTAAATACAGTAAAACTCGTTTATAACGATCACGCCTAAAACGAAATCTCGGCTATAACGAAGAAATGTCTCGGTCCCTTGAACTTCTCCATAAGGGCATTGGTTAAATTTCTCGGATATAACGAACACGCATTTTACGAATTCTCGGCTGTAACGAACAAATGTTTGGTCCCGTGGCAAAAAATGCCCCATATATAACGAATTTTGGCGAGCAGAGCGATAAGTATTGAATAATTTCCGCCCGTTTACCGCACACTTGTTCGTAGAGGTCCCCTTCCTCCATCTACCCCTTCCATACGAATTTCCACGCTCCCTTTGTTTTGAAATTGATATTAAAAATGTGAAATATTTATGTAAATTAATGACCATAATAATAATATTAATTGACCATTTAAAAAATCGTATGTATCTATATCTATATCTATATCTATAGTTCACCCTGCAAGCCACCGCAATGGTGTGTGGCAGGGGGTGCAATAGCACCAAGGTAAAGCGCATAATAATGTATAGTATCATTCTACGTCGGCTGATTTCCTTTCGTAACTTCTGTTCTGCTCAGCTATCGTTCTAGGGAAAAACGAGCCTTTATACCTCTCAGTCCTACAGGCTATCTCTCTTATTTTACGAGGATGGTCCGTTCTACCAATATAAGTTGGCGCTCTTATTATTTCTTCGACATCGCTGGAGAATATATGCGTTCTAAATCTTTCGAGAAGTTTTAACCTAGAGCGTGATCGGCGCTCAGTTAGTGATTCCCATCCTAAGTCCTGTATCAAGGCTGTAACACTATTGTTTCTATCGTAACAATTTTTGACGAATCTAGCGGCTTTTCGCTGCACTCTTTCTAACTCTGAGATTGATCCTTTCACGTACGGAAATATATAGTAGTCGAACATTTTACATGCCTTGAAGTTGATAAGCATCTCTTTCTACATCTACATCTACATGATACCCTGCAAATCATCAGACTGGTGGGTGGCAGGAGGTGCAGCACACCAAAACCTACCTAATAACGTCCATCGTGGGAATCACTCTCCTGTTATGATCCCGTATGGTCCTTGGGAAAAACGAGCTTTGATATCGTTCGGTCCTACAGTCGATCTCTCGTATTTTACTCTCGTGATCGTGCCTGCCCATGTACGTAGGTGCCTCTAATATTCCTGAGACCTCCTCTAAGAGAACATCCGAACTAAATTTCTCCAGAAGCCTTAACCTAGCGCTAATTCTGCATATGTAAGTACGGTATTGAAGTCGACTCACTGCAAATACAGTAAAAGCTGTGTTATTCGGCTATCTTGGGGATTGTGGAAGGCCGATTAGGAGAAATATCCGGTTAGGTGAGCGTTTTTCGATTTTGACATCGCAAATTTAGCAATAACCAAACAAAATTGGGCTTAGGTTCACTATCGTACTCCCCAAACATAACTACATGGGGTTTGCATTTTCCATTTTAATTCTTTCACACGTAGTTAGATATAGACACTATTTACCCATTTTATTTAATACGCTGCTACGCTTACATGCAACACAAAAAAACTATTGAAAAGTTTAGGGCGTCCGGGAAGTTTGGGGATTACGGCAGTGAACCTGTTCCCAAAATTGAATTTATTGGATTATATCTTTTTTATTTATCTTTTTATTTATCTTTATTTACTCTATACAAAAGGACGAAATTATTTAATTCTTCAGAACATTTCTGTGAAAACCAGTCATATAATATTTTATCCAGTTCCTCAATTTTTGGCTTATGAAGCGTATGATGTTTATTAATTGATTTACTCCTTCAGAAGATGACACAAATTTCATTAATTTAGCCTTATGAGCCTTGATATCGTAGAGCGTGGAAGATCCGATGTTGAATTCTTTTGCTATGGTTGCTCTATTTTTTCCTTTTTCAATTCGTTTAATCAGCTCCAGCTTTTGTGTCAGCGTTAAACCAACCTTTTCTCTCCTGTTCCTTGCTTTTAGGTATTTATTTTGATGCCATATTCAATGGATGGGTAATTTTTTAAATAATAAAAAGCGATAAAACTGGAAATTGTAGAAGTACACCAAAACATCTAGACAATGAAAATGGCTTACGTAACCAAAAACGCCATGCTTACTCGGCAGCCACAGATGTATACGGAGTAAATACGTAATATATACATCTTATATTTTAAGAAATTTTAAAGTGGAAGTTGTGGTATTACACTTATACTATTCACACAAAAATTCATAAAAAAAGAAAAAGAAATACAAAATGAATTGTATTTGTGTAATTGCCGGTATCTAAGGGTGGCCGGTTCTAAATAGCCGGATAGCACAGCTTTTACTGTATGTGTATACTTGTTATATGGGATGTATAGGCCAAAAACCATGTTTCTCGTATATAACGTAGTCACGCTTATAACGAAGCAATGAGTCGGTCCCCTCAAATTCGTAATAAACGAGTTTTACTGTACATGCATGCCCCTCTGTACATCGAAGTAGTTCCGAGAGCTCCGATAAACCTTTGAAGGTAGTTCTAGCCGTCTTAAAAAGTTGTGGTAGCTTCTGAATCGGTAGGCAGCGAGCATCGACTTAATTCTTATCGCTGTGAATGACTCAGGAATAGTCTACAAGTGTATGCCCGCTTTTGACTCTTTAACCGAGGACAGGACCGTTCCAAGGTATTAGCCTCCTCAGGCGAACCTCTAACCTTCCCCCTCATCCTGCTCTCACTACCAACCTTCGTCCCCCTCCCCTTCTCATTTCCAACTTTCGAAAACGAATGACGCGCATTAGCAAGAATAAATTTCTACATTCAAAAGTTATGTACTATAACAGTGGATCTATGTCAGTGGTGCCCAATACGGTCGCCACATGTGGCGTATCGACTATAGATGTGAGATGAATTGATTCTCTGCTTACTCTACTAAAGTAGTTGCGGCTTGTTATTATCAATGGTTATTCTTATCAGCCTGTTATTGTAATCAAACGCGGAATTCCAAAACCAGATATGATTTAAGAAAATTTGCCGTTTAATGCTATCAGCCGCTTGCTATAATCATTTAAATGTAACTCAGTATGATCACATAAAGCGAAACACACTGTACTACATTGTAATAATGTAGTGGTTGTAGAAAAATAATGTAAAATGTCATTTTTTAAAACAATAAATAATATAAAATTTATTATATCATTCTAGACCTCTCGTATAAAGTCCTATTTATAAATATAACATTGCATTTTGTATAATGTGGCAAAAACAGTATTGCATTTGTCACAGTTGTGGCAAGCATGAAAATTATATTGGACACAACTGCTATAGACCAGGGGTCGGTAGCCTATGTCATGCGCGCCAAAAGTTACACGCGAGGTGATTTTGAATGGCAAGCGAAAGAAGAAATGACAAAGAAGATAAATAAGTCATATTCTATATATTTATTACAAGTATTTAGAACTAACGTTATACTTTGCAGTAAGAGTAATTCTTCATCTATAAACTCTGCTTCTAATTCTGTAACACTGTTTTTATATAATTCATATGCCTTCCGTCTCGTGTTCTCTATCGCCGCCTATATGACTGAATGAATGCAAAATACGGAAATTCAGACTGATACGTACAAATGTACACCGTTTACATTGTGATCCTTCTTTAATTAAACCAACTCAACTAATAGAAAGTGATCATTCAGTTTTATTAAAATTTATTACTGGCACGCAAGACCATATATTGACGTGAATTTGGCACGCCACTTGTGCAACCACTTCTCTAGACCTTTCATATCCCACTGTATACAGCACTTATGTGCGAGAAATTAATTCAAATTATTGTCTCCGCCCTCCTAATTCTGCCGCGATATGTGGTCTCCTGGTTTACGTAAAGGTTGAACCTGCCTTTCTCCAGGAGCCTCGACTTATCGAGCCTTTTTGACCAGAGCTTGTAGAATAGTTCCTATGAGCCTCTCCACGCGTTCCTGAAATGGAATAGGTTAGGAACATTTTATCGGGTACGTCACAATAGCCGGGGCCCGGTTACTTGGGTTGGTTCTATTGCGAGCTAGAGATAGTTATCTAACAACTGAAAATCAACCTTCGCACATGCGCCGCGAGCGTTTTTTTTTTGCCGCCATCTTAGCCCGTCAGTCAAACTTAGCCTTCATAGACGGACGGCCGCGTTCTTTCTCTATAGTGCCGATAAGTACACCTTGTTCGGAAGTGACCGATTTTTGTATTCCTGAAGGTAAATTCATAATCGGGGACCTCATCAGCGGACCTTAGTGCCTACTGGAAAAGTGTTTGTGAGCAGAATTTGCCAGATTCGTACGCCGTTGGAATCACCAAAGGTAAGAGGTCATTTCATCTAAATTCTCCTGAAGTGTAATGATGTAGTTGCTTGACTTCATTTAATTGGTAAACGTTTTTATGGTGCTGTGGATTAGATCCCTTTTTTCAATGGATGGGAATTATAATGTAGTGTAGAAATTTGTATATTCGCGGGTTGTGTAAAAGTCGCCAATCAGCTGTTGCTTGAAATTTCCCCTTTCCAAGAACCCACGTCGGAGAATTGGTTTAACTTCATATCAGCGGTATTCGATGTATTGTCTTTGTCTTTGATTCCGGAACATTATCTGCTTACTCTGTTGCTGTCTAAACTTCCGGCTAATTGTCGCCAATTCTGGCTCGCGGTTGTTAACCAGAGACTTCCATGGGATCATATAATAACTAAAGTATGGGATACTTTCGTCTCAAAAAGGGAATACGAACGACTTCTAACAACCAAAGTCAAACGATTTCAGATGCCGCACGAGTCCCCTCGCGACTTTTATTATTCCGTTCAAGTTGCCGCGAAAGCACTCGGAAAATCGTATTCTGACGAAGCATTTATGGAATTGGTATTGGAAGGGCTGAATCCTATTCCGCAGTCCACGTTGACCTTCGCTTCCCGCCCCCAGACGCTTGCTCAGCTGGAGGGTTTGATGAGTCATGCAGCGAAGGGGCTCATGAATCGCCTCGAATATTCCGCGGCCCAGGTGCCGTTAAACTTAGCGAATTCACTTCCTTCTCCCAATTCACAGTCGGTTGCATTCCCCCCTGTAAGAATTTGTTCCTTTTGTAATAATCGCGGACATTCTTTCCGCGACTGTCGGCGAAGAGCTAGAGAAAATCGCTCCGCGAGATCCGCGAGAAACCGCCCAGCCATTTCGTTTTCGTATGTCAATGACCAACTTGACATGCCTTTTGTAAATTGCGATGTTCATCCCGCAAAAATTCCGGCTTTACTAGATACCGGCTCCTCCTTGTCGATGCTTGACATTAATACTTGGCGTAAAATTCCCCGCACGGGACGAACCCAACAGTTTAAAATTACGTGTCAGAATATCATTACAGCCCGGATTATTCTGACATGATACGTTACATTGAGGGTCCGCATTCAAAACTTATCTTGGAGACATACCTTCTATTTGTCAGATTTGCCTGTCCCAATGATATTGGGTCAGGATTTCATCAAAAGAACGCGAATCGTACTTTACCACGACGCGTTCTCCTTTGAAAACTGTCCGGAGAAGAAATTCTTTTTCCACTCCGAGTTCGAAAATTCGTCATCTTCGTCCGAGTGGCATTTAATAGAAGTCATTCAGGGAATCCCTTTAAAACTGGTGATATGGTCTTGTATAAAAGGTTTCCTACTAGTTCAAAGGCGCTCCACCAAACCGCCAAACTCACACCACAATGGGTCGGTCCGTTTTCGATTAAAAATTTTTTATCTCCTGTGACAGCTGTTCTGGAACTGTCACCCACTAAGGAGAGAATTGCCAATATATCACATTTAAAATTGTATCATCAGTAATTCTGTTATTATATCTTGTATGTGCCGGCGTAAGGAATTAGCGACCCCATCGCCCAATGATACTGCATCATTGCAATCAGCCCCCAAATGAGAATCTGGTAAAACATATCCATTTTCGGCTTATGCTATGCCTTTGTGAATACAAAGATGTTCGAGGCAGCATAAAGGATAATTAGACCTTTATGTTTGTCTCCATGGCTCCAAATTTTTATTATTTAAAGTAACCTAGCCATGCATTTCTTATGTTTACTGGTAATAATGCCACTATTACCACAATAGATTTTGTGCACTCCCCCAATTGGGATAGTGTACCTTAAAATGTTTATAACACTGTATACTATTGTCAAGACAGCTGTGCATCACAAACAGGGGAAATATACTAATTTAAAATTGTTTCACTAATCATAATTATCTGGACTATTCTAAATATTAACCAATGTTATAATAATTATGTGTACCACTGTGAAAATTAATTAATGTCATAACAATTATCTGTACCACTTACTAAGCTCAAAATGGTTAATGTCATACTGACTTGAGGCCTTGTCTTAGAAAATAACTGCTGGTAAGTGCCCAGCATAGAATACTGTTTACTTTACTTAATGCTTTAAATTCAAAATAATCTTTTGTTAAATTTCGGTACTTCCCACATGGAACTACCATGAACTCCTTTTTTTCTTATAATATCCATTGTCTTTTAATGTGCCCTTATTGTAAGCCTAAGGCAAGGAGTGGGCAATAAGTTTTTGTATCTTGATTCACTTGTGCTATTCTGAAACCACACACCAGAACACTTCATGATAATTAATATCCGTTATGGTAAAGACATAAGTTCGGCTATTAAATTTCCATCTGAGAAGACATCTCACTCCAGGGCTTAGTGAACACTTTTCAAAACTGCCTTCAAGGAGTATACTAAACCTGAACAGTGTTAATCAGGGGTGAATATTTTTCCATTTCCCCTGAGAACTTCAAATGGAACAGGGTCGCAGACTCGGGTAATCAGAACAACAACATTTCCAGTGAATTATACCCAATATGTTTGAATTATTACAATAACATTAAATAAATTATATTAACAATACTACAGACAATTCGTGTGGGTGATCTAATATAAAGAGTGATTAAGGAAGTGCTACTGATAAAGGGTGTGGACCATTGGGGGAAGAGATGGTCCAGGGTGGCTTTGTTTTTTGTTGGTCGCCACAAAAGACAGGGAAATAATTATATTTATACATATATAACGTAGGGAAAATAATAGGTATGATATTTACATTAACAAATAAATGTGCCACTCGAGTATTAAAAGCTAGCAAAAATATATTGTGATAGAATGCGTTCAGTATTAGCTAACTGACAAAACATTTTCAAGTGGTCTAATTAGATTTCGCTGTCGGCCATCTAGCGTTCCTTACAGAGCGACGTTTTTATTATAGAGAATATTCGAAAGGCTGTATGTTCGTATTATACAGGGCGATTTTTTTATTCGAGGACGTTGAAAAATCGCGTCAGACAACGTGCTGAAGAGAGCACGTATATGCAATCAGCAATGTGGTGCTCATTTTCGACATTTGCTGTAATTTTTTTAAAAATTACATCAAATTATGTTCATAAACATTTTAGCAATTCTCTCCGTTTAGTATTCTTAGATATAGCGACTTTTCAGGGTGCTCGAAAAAAACATCCGCCCGTATAATCTCGCTACTTTGTAATTTTTGTTTTATGGTTTTTTAGAATAAAATTTAAAACTTACAGCTAGGAGCTATAAGTGTTGAGTGGAAGGGGAGGGAGAAAGAGGACACTGGCGCCCGTCGCCTTTGCTGTTAAACCGAAGGCGCCCTTGCCAACGTAAAGGTTGGGAAACCCTGCTTTACACCGTTCAGCGGTTCACGGCTCCATTTACCCCCACTCCTCCCCCCTTACTCCTTCCCCTCCATCTCTACCCCTACCCTATCCTCCCTTCCTCCCCTCTCCACTCACGTTGTTTTTACTTTCTCCATACGTAGTAATGGGAAAGTATTGTGATCAAGAAAAAAATCGACTTCGAGATTTTATCGGAAATACACGTTTTGAGGTCCTTAGAACACGTTTATACTATTTTAGGATTGATGTCTGTGTGTGCGTGTGTATGTGATTGTGGGCGCTCTAACTCAAAAAGTACTTGCTATACCGTTACCAAACTTCATTTATAACACTTTAACATTAGCACAAAGAACTGATTAATTTTTGGAAAATAACGGTAAACCGGATGTCGAGGTTTATTCGAAACCCGATTCGGTTTTTGCTATATTTCTCCTTTAAAAAATACTTATTGTATATACAAATGTTATAGGGAATTTAATTTCCTACAACTTTTATTTCAAACAATTTTCCATAGCAGTTATTGTTTAGGAATTATTTATAAATAATCGGTTTTTTCGGTTTCTGTCAAATACCATCTTAAAAACGTCGTAATTGGTTATCTTCGTGAGGACCAAAGTTGTAGAGAATAATATATCTTTCATGTTATGGTTGAAACAAATTTTCGTAGAATCATCCATTTCGGATATATTTTGCTTTTTCTTAATTTCCAGTATACAGCGCCACCACCATGTAGCGGTTAAATCTGTAAACATTTTCAAAATGTAATTTACGGCAAGAATGGCTGTATTACTTTAAGATACGAAATAATAATTTTGCCTTATAATGCTATTCATAATAATTTAAATAACTATACCCCAAATATGGAGGAAGTCATGTGTTGGCCACATCAGATTTTGTAGAATTGTATATACCATAATGATGTTTTAATGGAGAAATATTACAAAAATCGAATCGGGATTCGAATAAACCTCGACTTCCGGTTAACCGTTATTGTCCAAAAACTAATCAGTTCTTTGTGCTCATGTTAAAGTCTTATATGTGAAGTTTGATAACGATATGGCACATACTTTTTGAGTTAGAGCGCCCACAATCACATACGCGCACACACATCATTCCGAAAATAGTCTAAACGCGTTCTAGGGACCTCAAAACGTGTATTTCCGTTGAAATCTTGAAGTCAATTTTTTTCATGATCACAATACTTTCCCATTACTTCGTATGGAGAAAGTAAAAACTAAAATATAGAGAATTTTAATTGGACCTATTTGGCATATATATGAAAAAATCTTTAAACGAATTGTCTACTATCCATTTAAAGTTCCTTTAGCTGTTCAAATAGCTGAAAAAGTTTATTTGTTCAACTACAATGCACGCTCGATTCAAGTGATGCTTTTTTCAATTGATCTCGATCAAAACCTCACGCGACTCCAAAAGCCTACGAACACAAGCCAATTGAAACTCTCGTAGTGATCGCGGTGAAAACTTAAAAAAATAAAACCCTACGAAATAACAGTCTGAATTCCGAGCAAAGCGTTTACTCATAATGAGCTTAACATGGGGTGGATCGAAAAGGGGAGGCACGCACACACCTGTAACCAATGGCGCGCTCCTCTTTATTCGCTATCTCTCTCAGTGGCCTTGCTTTTTTATTTCGCCCGTCGTTTTTTTCAAAGATCGCTCTTCAATGAAAAGGGATATCTGCCGATCGGCGTGCGGGAGGATGAGATGTAGGATGGGAGTGAGGATAGGAGGGAGGATGGGAGGCGGAGGAGGAGGTGGAGAGTGAGAGAGAAGAAAGGGGAAAGAGTCGACAGGAGCGAGATAATGAGGCGGAGGACCCTCGTTCGCCATCGTATATCGATGGAGTGTTTTTGTAGGGCCGAAAGGGGTTCGGCACAATACCCGATGAATTGATTCGGTCGACGCCGACAAGGCTATCGAATTCCTTCACCCCGCGATTATTGGCAATTTTGACTCGCGTCGGGATGGAGTGGAAAAATTTGTCGCTAGAAAAAAATTAATGAAATTTTTTCCGACGACATCGAGATCACGCTCGCAGTTTTATAAGTGAAGAGAATCGATAATTTGCTTATTTTTGGCGGATATTATCCCTCAGAGGTTCGAATATGCGTCGAAGTTTCGATTTATTTTTGATTCGCCGATACCCATGTTGTTAATTCATTGAGAATAGTGTTGTTAAGAATAATTTTTAAAAATTTACTCTAAAGCTTTTAGAAACTGCATTTAAATATGTGAACACAAGATATTTGCACTAATTAATAGTTAGAGATAAACACAAAGAAATCCATTATATATTTGTGCAGGCGTAGAATTTTGTATGCCTTCGTTTGCTTATCCCACTAATGGTGCTATTGCAGTAAAACTCACGGTATTAATCCGAGTTTGCAGCAACCCCTCACCTTAGCACCTCTATATTTAAGTTCTTTAAATTCCTTCAATTCTTCTACTCACCGCTTCGTCAGCATATCTCTCCGAGCGTCCAGCCCTTCCTTAATACCTTTTAGATTCTCAATTTGATCCTGATGATTTTTCTTCGTAACGTACTTTTAATGGATTAGAGGAAGAGCGTGTTCGTGTTAAAAGGGACACGTCGAATAAATCCTTAACGGCATGAAATATTTATTTTTCTTTCTTTTTCAATTTTGCGTTGAAGAGGATTTGGAATTTCGCGTAACGTTTCGAATGGCCTGAGGTGGTGATGTTTGGTGTGGAATAAGAGATTCAAAGTATTTGTAGTTTTTTGTTTACGCTCATTTCATACGCTGGATACTAAAGCTGGTGTTAAATCGATCTCCAGTGAGGATTTTCAACTGAGATTTATTTGTTATTGTAAATATACCATGAATAAATTACACTTTTTTACATAAAGAGTTAAGCCGATTTACTGACATTCCGTAATATTTTGTTTTAGATCATATAGGTATTTTTAAATAGGATGAATTTTAAAATTATTTATTCGTATTTTTGCTCCATTGATGTCTGATTTTTAGGCGCATTTTGCTTCCAGCGTGAGCGCCTGTTATCGTCGGCCTGTCCGTCCGTCCGTCTGTCTGTCCGTCCGTCCGTCCGTCCGTATGTTCGTTCTCGGCATCTACTGAACAGATTTTCATGAAATTTGATATTAAGGACTTACAATCAAAGATAATAAGAAAATCGCAAAAATAAATCACGTACGCCAATCAGGGGTACGACTTTACTGGTGACAAAAATGACATTTTCGTCATATATCGTAAAATATTGCTTATATCAAAATATTTTTCAAATAAAAGTTGTAGAAATAGCAAAGAAGAGTATTTCCTTTCCTACACATTTTTATCGTAGGAGTAGCCGTTATTGAGAAAATCAAACAAAAATGTCTTAATTCGAGTTGAACTTCGAAATTTTCTTACATGGTTACTTCTTCATTGTTGCTAACATAAACAATCTCACAAACAAACAATTTACCTACGTGTGCATGAAATATTTTTAAATAGGAAGAAAATGGATTATTTATGATGAAGAAAAGAACTTTAAACGCTATTTCCCTCACGTACAGGTATATAATTACTTTCTAATACTCCATTGCACGAAACGCGCTCGTTTGTGATACGTTGTACACTTTCCTAACTTGTTTAAATATATAATCGTCTGTTGAAGTATAGATATTGGTCTTATAAAAAGAAGTTTCCTGTCGTGTGTCATTTAAAAGTACTCATAATAAGCATCTGACGAACATTTTTTTCAAAGAAAGTAACGGTCTAAACATTTTTGAGGGTGTCTTTAGTCGAAAAGATGTTTTGATTAGTTTCAGCGTTAAGCCGCCAATGCTCTCAATATTTCTGGAGCTTAAGTACCGTTTGATATGGTCATAAATTAATGCTGGCGCGAATTTTCATCACATCACTGCCGCAATACTTCCATTAGGTGTGAAGCGTATGTGATTCGTAAATCCCTGTGCGAGTTGTCTGGCATTTTCCAATCAAGTTTATGGAAACATTGGACAAAGGAGGGGTGGATCAACGACTCCCCCTATAATCTCCCCCCATCACCTCCCAGCCTCTCTCTCTCCCCCTCTCCTCGTCATCGTCTCTCTCAACCTCCTACCCGCACGCCTCCCTTGCCTCTCCCGAACAAATCCGCCTCCTTTTATTCGCAACCCTTTTCCCATATCGCTTCGCTCCCTAACCTTTATCCTCCTTTACACCAGGCGCTTCACTCCCTCATGTCGAACTCGCATTCTTTCGTCTTCTATTCCTCCTCACTCCATGCATGCGCGTATTTAAGTCCAACCTTTCACCTCCTTCCCTCTCTTTCCCCACACCGCGCTGATTTTCCTCTGACCTCTTTCTATCGGTGACAGCTTCCTTATAATTCCTTTTCGTATTAATTGAAAAATATTACTGTCTTTAATTATGCACTTGCTAAATGAATTTATTTCTGAAGAATAGGCGCAGTTGCAAAATTTACCAATTTTGTCTTCTTTCCAAGGAAAACAGCGTAAAAGCATGCAATAATCTTTGAATTTTATAGGAAAAATTTTCAATTATTTCATTCATTATTATGAAATTTATATTTTAACGAAAAATGTATACATATAATTTTTACTGTTTCATTCTTTTTTACCATTACTTTTTGTCTCTTCTTTATTTGTCCGGTACATGCATTCATTTGATCAGCTTTATTTTTATAAATAATGTACAAAATATTGAAATTTATTTCATTTTGAAAGGATGGAAACTTTCAGGCTAGGTATTGTTTTCATAAGAAATATTTTTATCTAACTGTAAGAACAGATATACCATATTACTTATGACAGCATTTAAAATGATAAAACAAGAATGGGTATGTGCTCATGATCAATGAAAGTATTTTTTCAGTAATCGTACGTTCATATAATTCGTGCTGCATAATACCGCTTAAATTGCTATTTTATAACTTTTAGTTTTGTGTTGGTTTGCCCTCAGTTTATTTCTATCATTTCTTGTCTTAGTTTGCTGTATCTTCTCATCTATAACGTTTCTTTTTAATCTATCACCTTTAGCACTTGCTTTCTAAAATATCGCTTATGTTTGTCTGTCCATCCGTCCTTTCGGCTATCTCAACCGGCTATATCTCTGATATCCTTCAACCTGGAGAAACCAATTTTCAGAATTGGGCGGTTTATAAGATTTGGTGAATCAATTGCTGCAGAGTAATCGGAAAAAATCTCTAAAAAGTACATGCTCTACAAATGCAAGCAACCAACTTGATTCTAGGGATACATATTTCTAGGACAGCCGGTGCATATTTATTAAAATAGTTTACAAATTGAAACTGAGCTTAGTCACTCCCTATGTATATATAAGGCACTCGAATAAACATCTCAGTGAGATCAATAATAAAATTTTCGGCATATTCTCTCTCAATTCATTTTTCCCTTTTAGCCATTTCCGAACAACAACTAATATATAAAGAAGAGTGTTTGTCTGTCTGTTCTCTATGCATTCGGAAACCGCGAGAGACAGTGCAGCTAAATTTCGTATGGAATTCAATTTCATCCAGAGGAAGGTCGAGTGCTATGGTTGCACGCGATTACGATGTATTAAGTCCGATACCAGGAGGTTTTCTTCTTCCCATTAGAATAGAATGGGAATGAGTGCACCACATTTTCGCCTGGCATTTTAAAATTACTTGTCATAGCAACTCCGTACTTAAACAAAAAAATCCCTAAAAAATATATTTATATTTTTATACCATCGATTTTCGAAGAAGCATCAAATAGATACATTTGTTTTGAACACGAAAATTCGGTGTTTTTTATGCTGAAAATCTTAGTTGTTCACGGTGACCACCAAATACACCCAAATTTGACAGCGTTAAAAAAAATCTTTTAGAGGTATTCCTTTTTCTTCGAAGCATTTACGTTCCAGATGAAACGTTTCCTTTGTTTACTGGATTTGCGTATGAAGCAATCTTTGGACATTCTCAAATATTTATCATTGAATAAGTTTTTTGTTTCCTCAATGATCATATAGGACCCAGAGATAGGAAAATGTTTTTTAATTGTTCTCAATAAAAGGGTGTAGAAAAATAATTAATGGTATTTTTGATAGACTCTCGAATATCTATCTCTGAAACTATTACTTGTGTGCTCTCGCTGACTTATTTGTGGCAAATATTGTACTCAGTCGATAGTGAATTGCGAGGCTCCTAGGCGATAGTGGTTTGCGAGGCCCACGATTCGTGAATTCTGAAAACATGTGGTTACATATCATTGAGGTAAACAGGCAATCAGATTCTTATTAATTTATTTTCATATATATATATTTACATTATAGCGAATGAGCTTCTGAGGTCGATGTCCATTGCAGCTCAGAGTCTTCGAAATAATTGTTTTTTCGATGATATCCGTCAGCTGAGACTGATTTTTGCTAAAGAAATTTACTACGATTTTCGTAATAATTTAGGATATGTGACCGCTTCTTTGTGTTCGGACTTGTCACACGCAGTGTATACAATTGTTTTCCCTCTTCTGACTCTGTCAACACTAACTCTCTGTCTCTAGGCGCGAAGTCCTAGGAGGTCACCTACTAGATCGCTATATCCGCCTCGGATTCTGCTTTCTTCGAATAAAATGCAAGAGCTAAGGAGAGAAACATGGTTTTATAATTTTTCTCACGCATTCTTCGCAGTATACGAAGTTTCCTGCGGTATTCTAATTGATGAAATGGGCCATTTTTTATTGAACTTAGAGATGCATATCTTTGACAATAATGTGAAGACCAAAAAAGCTGTATATGTAAAAATGGACTAAATTGTTTAAATATCGCCCTTGAAATCGAATTGTTATTATCATTATATAAATCAGTTTTACGATAACAAACTTATCACGAAATAATATGAAAGGAAAAACATTTAAATGAAAATTGTATTGCATTGCAAACAATGCATTCCTAACAAAAAAAAACAAATAACTAACATTAAAATAATTATAAATTCCAAAAAGAAAACTATAAAAATGTGAAATTATGCGACACACAAGATAGATAATATACAGGATATCATAAGGATAAAGTTCCGCAGTTTGACATATATGATTTATCCGAGCCACTTCAGGTGGGTATCAATGAAAGAAAGCGACATACATTTTTGAATAACACATAGATAAAATATTATTGGAAAATTTAAATATAGTGATCTAAATTACCGGTTGGTGTAGCTATTAAACAGTTTCTTCTTTTTAAAACTAGTGCATGTATCATATCGCTTTCTTTGACTATTAATTATAGACTCTCCATCTTCCGTGTGTAATGGCCCTATATTTTCCTTTCACCTCACTCCTCCGCGGATTCGAATCTCGCATCTTTTTACCCTATCGGGATATCTGGGGAGGAGATGGAGAAATTCCCTCACCCTCCAGACACTCTTCTCTCTCCTCCCCTTCCTCCTTCTCCTCCCTAAGGAATGCACGTACCGCGGAACAAAGACCTCTCACGCAACGAGAACGCACGCCTTCCTCCCTCTCCTCCTATCTCTGAAGAGGAGAAGGAGGCTGCGGCTTGCTCGTTGCGCTTGAAGCTGAGAGGAGAAGGTTGATGTGAAAAAAAAATAAATATATATATACAAACATAAATACATATATACCTTGGAAAGGATGCAGCCATTTACGGCGCATACTCTTAACTCCCCTCTGATTAAGAAATGGAAATGGAGAGTGGATATTATTGCGAATGAAACGGCTGCGCAAAGGGTGAAAGAAAGGGAAAAGAATTTTTGAGGGGAGAAAATGTGAACTAAGTGCGGCCTTACCCGCGGACATTTTGAAGTGCCTGCATGCATCCCGTCCCAAGAAGTTTTACCGTGTTTAAAAATGTACCAATTTTAAATAAATTGTTGGATTTGGAACTTATTGGAGAACTTATACAATAGAAGCATTATTAAGATAATCCGAACATAATGATTAGATTATTTAATTCGAATAATAATGAATACAAATAAAAAATAAATGTTAAAATAAAATATCATTTTAAAGTTCATAAAAATTTCAAATATACGGTTAATAATATCCATTCGTCGAACTATTTAAATATGGTACTGAAATGAAGGTTCTTAGCCTTTGTGGATACTTTCTTATGATTATGCGATCAGCAATCACGATTTTAGTTAATTTAGCATTAGCGTAAGTGCCCGTTGTATTTCCACGGATTTAGTAAATCTACTTTCACTGCAAATTCTAGTGCGTATGCGGGATATACAGATACATTTTAGTCTACGAAAAAGTGAATATCACCTATAAAGAATACTTTTTCACTTAGCTTTTATTAACCAAATTTGTTTGTAAACAATCCTTTCCCCAGCATATTGCATTCAAATATAACGATAATTTTATTTCCAATAATATCACTTTCGCCAAATCCAGCTTTATTTCTTGCGTAATTATGTTTTTCTGGAATGTTTACTTTTATGTCTTGTAAGCAAGAAACCTACGAAAAGGCAACGTATGGTTGTCCATGATTAAACACTGCTTTGATACAACGATAATTTCATTGCTTAAACAAAAGTGTGACGCGAATAACGCTAAACTTTCGTCTATTTGAAGGCTTCATTGACACTAATTGAAATATCCACAAAATTTCAAAAACAATTGCATATTTCTGAAAGCTTCGACCGTATAACATCGCAATAATAAGATAGAATACAGTTAAAACCATCGATTAAAGCAAACACGAAGAAAATCGGTTTACATTTACCTATTTAGATGAATGAAGGAAGAAAATATTGCGCATTGAAAAATCGAAAATTACGTGTAAAATTATGGGAAAATAATTATTAAATTAAACATCCCCTCCCCTCAAATTTTTTTATCGCCATATAGCCTATGTTACCCGCAGGGGTAAATTATATACCAATGCGAAGTTTGTGACAATATCTTCAAAGGTGTGGATTTATATAGCAGACAAACAAAATCTGAATTTCACCTTTGTACACTACGTATATGCTAGCAGAAGTGCCCGTTGAATTTCAACGGATTTAGTGAATCTAAAACTTCGACTGTATAACATGTAAACATCGCAAGAATAAAATAGTACACAGTTTTAACCGTTGACTAAAACAAAAATGAAGAAAACCACTCCGCATTTACCTATTTAGATGAATGAAGGAAGAAAATCTTGCACTGTGAAAAATAGAAAATTACTTGTAAACTTATGGGAAAATAATTATCGAATTAAACTCTCCCTCCCCAAATTTTTTTATCGTCATATAGCCTATGTTGCCAGCAGGGTAAATTTATATAACTATGCGAAGTTTCGTGACGATATCTTCAAAACGAAAACTGTAAGTAAAACCAGCAAGAACACAGTAATCAACAGAAAATGGATGACTAAAGGAACAAACGAAATTAATTAATTTAAAGAAAGACGAAAAAGTAAAAAATAATGTTTAAGAACCACAAAGTGGTAATTTTCCTCCGACCATTAGCTCGATTCTGTCATCCATGAGTTCTGTTACGAGAAAATTGTTTATATCAAGAATACTTTGGAAACAATGAAACGATTTATCCAATCACAATTTGTGGAAAATCAACGTCTAATTATTTAAGTTACTTAGTTTTAAAAACAGCTTGTTTTGGATAACTCTACGCCACACGAAAATATATTATTAAAAACTATTTATTAGTAATATTTCGGTTTATTTAGCAGATCCGGGGCTATGTTTCGGAAGACTACCTGCACTTTCCGCTCGACCCTCATTAGTGGGGATTAGCGATTCTCACTCGGACCTGAGTCCCGGACCCTAGCTCGGTGTAGTCTACCCTCACAGCGGGTGATGGAATTACCAATCTATCATTGTAAAATTGCAATACTGCTACATAAATCAATATTTCAGTTAAAATCAACAAATATTTGGTTGCCATGTAAACAAAGCTAAATCACACACAGAAATTGAAAAACGATTTTACGTTAAAAGTTTTCCCATATAAATGCATTGGACTCTCAACTTCGGCGACAATTGGAGTTGTCATGGTAGCTTATAATTGGTATTGTCATTTAATTGATAAAATCGCGCATTTTTCCTATTCTAAACGCATTTTTACGCTAATTCGATCAGGATTTGGATTCCGTCTTCAATAAAAATAAACTTTGTTCTTTCCTACATACAACCATCCAAGTCTCTAGTCCGTACCATGTTTCTAAGTAATTTTAAAATTCAAATGAAAAATAAGCTGTACTCATCCCTATGTTATTCAAATGAAGAAAACGAAAAAAGAAAATATTTTTTAAAATTAGAAAGGTCAATCCAATCGGTTTCAAAACCTGACTGCACCACTTAACTCTTTATTCTGGTTAAAATGACACCTTCCTCTTGTTTATACGTGCTGTAGTTGCTGCGCTATAAGAAACATACATAAAAACACTTTTCATTATAGATATCTATAGATATATAGGAGGAAAGTGAAGGAGGAAAATTTTAATCGTACGGTATTCCAGCATTTATATTTTTGTGTTGAGGTTATTCTGTAAAAATTAGCTGTCGGTGCGAAGAAAAATGTGTTATGGCCTAACGAAAAAGACGAATTCTAAATATTATGGTATGAATAATGTAAGATTTTGTTGTGATGCAATGAATTTGCTCTGTATGAATAGATTATGTTATTTGTTGTCCATATCAATATTAGTATATGCGCAAAATAAGTGAGAGACTGCAAAACGTTATCAGTTTTTGTCATTTTTCGGTTCATTCTATCAGCATTCGAGGTACTTATTTTCAGTTGTGGCCTAGAATATTTTTACGAAAATTTATGTCATTTTTTTAGAAATTCCATTTGAGCCCTAGAAATTTCTAAAGTGTACTCTGAGTAATGAACTCGTTCTCTGTACAGCATACGCGTGCCTATTATTATGCGGTATTTACTTACCGTCGTGCTGATCGACGGAGTGCTTTGTAACCTCAAATGACACTCTCATCTTATTACCAAGTCCTCTTATTCGTTCGCTTGTCTTTTTTTGTCTGCATGGTCTGATGCAACTTTTCTGATGATTATGCGTGCGCCGTATCGGCTACCGATGATAATTTCCTTCAGACGTTTCAGAGACAGAGAACGCGGACTCGCCCTTTCTTCTCGGTTGTCATGGATGCTGCTGCTACGCCGCACACCTCATTACAGCCATTCATTGTCGCCACTCCGCCACGCCACTCTCTCTCTCTCTCGCCAACCACCCTAACCCCTTCCGTCTCCTCACTTCCCTCTCTCCCCCTCGTCGCCATTCCCTCCTTCGGCGACCCCCTTCCTCCTAAACGTCCTCTTCCCAATCCGCGCGTTTCCTCTCATTCCATCCTATCTCGTTCTTTCCCTACTCTCACTCGCACGATCTTATACGTCGCGAAGTTTCATTCCTCGATCTATTACTCTCGTATTTTTTATAAATACCTACGAAATTCCCATTACCTATGTGGCCTACGTATCTCTATGATTTTTCTTCTTTTATGGAACACCTGTAAAATTCATGGCCGTCAATGCTTCTCTCTTCTATTATGCAAGTGATTCATCATATTTTTATTTACGTATCTATTTGTAACCTTCCAAAAGGCATGCGTTTTTACCAAAATATCCTTTGAAAGATTATTTTAATATTTTTCCTAGTTAGTTCATGTTTTTAATTCTTTTAATTCACACCGGAGTAAGGATTGATTTTTATTCGTTTAGTTCTTTAATATCCAAAGATATGTTCTTCGCAGCATGTATACACACATTATCTGATCTACCTCGATAGATTTGTTTCTTTCTATAAAATATCCCACCACCAATATTTGTTCCACCGCGAGCAGTAAAGTATCACGTTCATCACATCAATCACAACATACACGTTCAATACGTTCCGTTTACGACGCATCCTATCCTCCTCTTTGCTTTTCTCCGTCACGTGTTTTCATTCCGTCCCCCCCCCTCCCCCCCCCTCCCCCTCAATCCCCTTGCTTCGCTCGCCACCCTTCCTTCAACTCCCTTCCACACATCCTCCTCGTCAGTCAGTCACCACCACAGCATCCTCTTCCTTCCCACCCCTCCTTCCCTCTCCTCCGCCATCATCATCCACCCTTCGACGCACAAAATCCACACCTTTTCATCCCATTCTCCAATCATCCTTCCTTCCCCCTCCAACCCTTCTCTCCCGCAAACACACTTCCCATTACTTCACCCTCTCTCCCCTCCCCCTTGCTCAACTCTTACTCCCTTCCTCTCATTTTCCTCTCTACACCATTCCTCCCTTTCTCTCCTTCCTCCTCCTTTTTTCTCGTCCCTTGCATTCTATGACTCCCGGCGTGGATATGTATGTGTGGACGCATGTCACCGTGAAAGGAATAAACTAAAATTGAAAAAAAAACTGAAGGGGGAAAATCGGCAGATTTTTTAAAGATTTTTCGGGGAAGGAGTGTAGGAAACGAGAGGTTTTTGGGGGGGGGGGGGGGGAGGGGGGAGGAGAGATGAAGCATTAAAATTAAAAAAAAACGAGAAAAAAATATCGCGGAAAAACTGGCGAGGAGTGTGCGAAAATCGGGAAGGGAGGTGGGGAGTGTATAATGTGAGGATAGGAAGCTTTAGCGGGTGCTGTGTGTGTGTGGAGTGAGAGGGAAAGAGAAGGCGTGTAGGTGGGAGGGTGAGGAGGGGGGAGGGAGGGAAGGAGAAAATGGGACGAAAATGAGAGATGAAAACGTGCAAAAGAAATCTGCCTGCTTGCTGGCATGCTGGTGGTTCTGTGGCATTAGCTTAATGAAACGGAGAGGTGAGGCGAAGGGAGGGGGAATAGAGGGAGAGGGAGGAGACGTTTTCGCGAAGGTGCGGGGGGTAGGGAGGAGGGAATGCAAGGGATGCCGAAGGAGATGGGGGCGAGGGGCATACGAAAAAGGGGTAAGGGAGGTAGTGTCCTATCGAGGGTTCGGCGGCGGCTCCGTCGAAGCGAGGGGGAGGGGGGGGCTGAGGGAGGAACGATGGAGTGTGGGGGACTCTCGGATCGGGTGGGTGGGATGAGGGGGTATTATGCGGCGGCGTGGGGGTTGTCGGCGCGCGCGGGGGCGTCGGCGGCGGAGAGGAGCGGCAGAGGGACGAAATAAGCAGGCAACTTTCCTCCCTCGTTGCGAAGAACGACCCTCTCTCGCACACTCTCTCTCTCTATTCGTCTCTTTTTCTTCATATTTTTCCTCGCAATTTTTCGTCCCTTTCTTTTTTCTCCCAATCCTTTTCGTTCCACTTTTGTTCGCCCGGCATCATCACGGTGATCGATTCGTCCTCTTCCCCCCCTCCGCCGATACCATTATCCCACTCACTCATTCCTTGACTCTCGGTAGATGCCCACTCATCAATACGCTTCTAGTCCTCCAGAGGCACAGTCTACGTGACAGACTTGTATTTTTTTGTCGTCGAAGAAGGAAGGATGGGAGGGAAGAGAGAGAGTGAGAGAGAGTGAAAGGTTGGAGGGAGAAGGAAGGGCACTCTCTAAGAGCTTGGGTGTGTGCGCGCCCCATTATTACGCCTACTCTTTCTTCATTTGGTGACATGAGTTTTTTGCGTCCTTTGATCGATATCCCATAGGAGGTGTCTTTTGCATTGTCGGCTGCTGATGTTCTCCCTCTCTCTCTCATTTGTACGTTACCGTGGTCGGTGTGGTGGAGGAAAACTGCCCTGATTACGGCGTTACTTGTGATCATGAGTGTGAACCTCTTATTGATGCGATCGATGGTTTAATTTCTTAATTGTTTGTTTGACACGAATTCCTTTAAATTTAAGTGCCAGATTTATCCGAAGGATTAGTTCTGGGAAGAAATTATAACGAGTGAGTGTTCGAGTATACATGATGAGATTTCTCTCGTATGTAGTAAAGTATTAAATTGACTTTTTAGAATATGTATCAGATTTTATTAGTTTAATAAAAATTTGACGAATATACGACATATTTAATATGTTGAATATGTACTAGAACTTAAAGGATTTAACATTTTCTATATGAAAACAAAATATAGAACAATGAATTAAATATCTGGATTACACACTTAAGGATGGAAGTATCTTTCATAGTATTTTTTTCGACAAGTTGAAAATAACATATGCGAGACTTTTAACAATATAGTAGCGTACGTCGAAAAGTACATATATTAGAAAATGATTCGCTGTCGTTGGCTAATTATCATCATTTTAAATTTTTATTTACTAGGGAAACTACTATTTCAACTTAAACGTTAACTCATATAAAAACCTTTTGATACCTCAGGTAATGATCATTATGCCGGAAAGACCTTAAATAAGAAGGAAAGAACTTGTGGTTAAAAAAAATAGAATTCGATGCGTCTATCGGGAGCATTGTGCATATTTTCCAGCCAAGCAGTCTTGTTGCGGTTGCAATGGGTACAGCGGAAGATCGGTGAACAAACACAATGGCAGTTATTGATCACGAGTCTTTCTCGCCTCACAGTATGAAGCTTATTCTGGAAGAAAGAAACTCCAGACTCGTATTCTCGCAGGAAGGAACCCACAAAAAAGTGGATGAGTTATGAATTAAATTCCCAATTATGCCTAGATTTATGTTATAATTTTTCTAATTTTAATATTAGGCATTGCGCACTGATAATATATATAATTTTAATAATTTTAATTTGGCTTTAAATATAAAATTGCGTATCGTACGTACATACATTCGATATACAATATATAAAATTGTAGAGTATTGTAACATGCTTAAAATGTGCTTACACGTGCTGTAGATATTTTTGAATTGCTTTTTAAATAATTTAATCGAATATTGGGCGTAATATTTTTTATCATAATTCATCAATTTAATCGAACGCCCGCCATATATGTATTATGTGCGTGGGTTTAACCTGATAAATTCATGTGAGCACGATTTAAAACTAGCGAAACTGGCTCAACGGTGGGAAATGACCCTATTAAAAAAAACGCATCATTCTGAGGAAGGAATATGACATACCTACCTACAGAGAAAAAATTCATGCGCCATAAAATAAATTAAAAAGTTTAATTTATTTTCGCGATACTTTCGCCCATGAAATTTTTCATCTCTTTATATAAAGAGAAACAGAAATTATGCCAGGGCTCACCAATACCTATCTAATAACACATACATAATATATATAAACACATATATATATAAACACAAATTTTGTTACGTCCCTTATGTCCACATTTGATCCACAACCATCACTATGCGTTTGCAAAAAAAAAAATTCGGAATCGCCATAGGCGGCTAAGGTGAGCAGGAACGCGGCCCGTCACGCACTGATGTATTCCGTCCCTATCGCGGATAACTGCGACTGCGGCCGGGAATCTCCGTTAAGAGCAGCAACGGACGTTCGAACACAGCCGTGCAAACAAGAGGGAAGGAAACACAAGAGAGAGAGAGAGTGGCAGATAGATGGAGCGCGAGTGGAAAGAGGGTGAGAGACCAAGAGAACAAGAGGAAGGAAGGCGGAAAAGGGAGGGAGGAAGAGAGAGAGAGGAGGACGGGATAGGGGGAGGAAGAAAGAGAAGGGAGAGGGAAGGGAACGCATCCGATATTGGCAAACGTGTTTTACATGTGTCTCGCCGAATTACGTGCCACGAGTGCTCGGAATCAATGCGCGGTGGGAAGGGCTTTTGGTGTGGGGGCGCGTGGGTCGGACGGTATATGGAGAGACGTGTAAGGGGACGAGTGGAGTGTGAGAGAGAGAGAGAAAGGAGAATGGGATGAGAGATGGTGGGGTCGAAGGTAGAGCGAACGCGACTCGGTGTTGGTGTGGGAAAGGAAGGCGGGGTTCGATGCACATCGTCAATGGCGAAGGAAAAATGAAAAGAAAGGATCACAATGCGGGAGATGGGAAAAGGAGAGAGAGAGAGAGAGGAAAGGAGGAAAAAGACTTGGGAGAAAGAAAGGAGAGAAAGAGAAAAGAGAGAGGCAGGGGAAGGGGATGTGGTAAAGAAAGAGCAGAAGAGAGGGAGGCGGGGGGAGGGGGGGAGGAGGTGGGGTTGTTTCGAGAATGCCCTTTTATCGGGTGGTTCAAGGCCAAATAGCCCTTTTCGCGTCTTGGGAGGAGTGAGGGAGACACTCTTAACCCCGGAGTGATATTGTTGAAGTCGTAGTAATTAAAAGATGAGAAAGGAGGGTAAGAATTGGAATCGCAAAAGGGGGAAGGAGAGACAGAGTGGAGGTGGTGTATTCTTGAGGGAGAGAGAGGGGAGGAGTAATGGGTGGGTGCGAGGGAGATTTTCTTAATGCCGCATTACGCACAATGAGAGCGGAGAAAAAATGGCTCGGCTGAATGAAAAAGTTGAGGAATATCTCGCGAGAGGGAGGAGATTGGGGGGAGAGAAGGGAACGGGGAGGGGTTTAAGTATATTGCAGAAACTAATAACAAGTTTTCGCGCATTCACAAAGGATTGGATGAATGGGTCGTATAGAGAAAATTACCATTAATTAGACGCTAATGAACGGGGACAGAATTACTCTTTGAAATTAATTAAGATATTTTTCGTAAGTACCGTCTGATATCGGTGTGTATTGAAGCCGGTTGCCAAAAATAATCTCGTTGTAGAATTTTCTTGATAAGCGTCACTGCTAATTTCAAGACTAATGAAGCTCTTCAATGGGGATGAAAAAATGTATGAATATGTTAAGGCATATCAGGATGGAAAGATGAGTCGCGATTTTAATGTTGAGTTTCGTTTCAGGATTTTTAAGGCGCCGCATTTTAACGAATCGAGAGAGGGAGAGAGAAACTGAGTTTTTCATGGCAACTCAAAGAAGAAAAAATACACGAGACTATCGACTGCAAAAATTTAGACCTTTCAATAGCCTCCATAAAAATATAATTTTACTGATATATTTTATGAAAAATATGTATGTATAATTAGAGAGAATGTAGTTTACAGAAGATAACAATTTGTGTTAATGTGAGATCGCACGTAAATGTTTTGAAAACGATACAACGGTTTATAAAATACTAACTATTAGTTTTGGAAAAAGCTATGATTATTTTTCGCCTCATCACAGGAATTGTTCTTCGAATGAACTTGCCTGAGGGTTAGATGATTTACGAGACCACCCTCGAGGATGAATTTCGCAAGGCAAAAGGAATCGATGAGCGGGACAAAGCCCGAAATGTAGTCGAAGCGAAGCTGATGATCGTCAGGCGCTACGTATTCGATGACTATCGACATACCTTCCATTGAAGACCAGAGAATTATTAAAGGGGATATTTTTGTTGCCGGTATTCGAATAAACGCTCGCGGGTCGTATGCCCGGTGGGCTAAGCGGAAGTGGGTGAGGAGGAATGGGGTTCTAAAGGAGGAGGTCTGTATGTGTGTGATAGAGGTGATTCTTCACTCGTACTGCCTTCCGGGAGGGGGAGGGAGAGAAGGGGAGAGAAAGGAGAGGAGGGGGGAACGCCTTCGGTTATGCGCCACCTTAGTCTCTCTCCGGCAGGCGTGATAGGGATCGTGGAGCAATATAAGGGGGGCGAAGGGGGGAAGAATGATGCCCTCGAGGAATGAAACGGGAGAAAACAAACGAACGCGAGGCCCTCAAATTGTGTGATCTCATTTAGGAACTCATTGACGACACGTGTGATGTACTTGTGTTGAAACTTTGCTACAACTTTGCGAAATCGCGCGAGACTCCGAGGTGCGACAATGGGCATGTATCCAACGAGTTAAGTTCGGAATTTCTCCTTCTTCTAAAAGCCACTTCGGTGACTCGATGGCGAATGGAACGTTTTTCAATATTTTCTTCCCGGCATTCCTCGTTTCGAAACAGGATCGATCGAGTCTCTTCTTCCTTCATGCTTGAAAATGTTGGATTTAGTTTGATTTATTTTTTCACGATAATTAATGAGTTGTTTTGCAAGCAGTTGTCTACAGTTATCTAAGATTTCATTAATTTTAATTGGGTGCCTAAAAATTCTCCCGAAAGTCCTGTTGTGTAAAGAATGTTTATTGTTTAAAATTTAAATGTTTTAAAAGAGAGTAACCTGTCTTGAGACGTACGAGATACTATGTGTGAGTGGAATATCTAAAAGTTTTTATGAAAGTTTGAATTTTTATTTTATCAAGGGATGTAATCCATCTACGCCACGTAGTAGATCGCGTTATTATTGCTGAAAAACTAACAGAATAAGAGGACAAATATCGCCTAACAATTAGGTTTAGTTTGGAGGGTCATCATTGTTTTTTAAGGGAGGAAAGCAATTTGCTTCCTCCCTTGTAATACGATTTCCCGATGGATCTGGTATCCATCACCCTTCCCCATTCCCATGACGTATCACCCGCATTACTTCCCTGCGTCTTTTCCACACTTCGAAGACCGAGATATTCCAGTCACGGAACGCCCCAAACGCCAAGCCATCAGATCTCATCCGCCGCGGAGACACCCGTCCGACTCCCATCCCTCACCGCACCTTCCCTCTCTCCTCTTTCTCCTCACCCACTCACACCGCACTCACATCCGCACCACCTCTTCCTCTTTAAATGTACACCCCGATATTCGCCCTCCTCCTCAGTCCCTCCGATGAGAAATGCATGTTTACTCTCATCTATGGCCCTTGGCTCTTCCGTCCTCCGCACACACGCACACATTGCTTCACTCCGTGCCGCACATCTATCTATCTATCCTCACTCGCTCGATCCCCCTCTGGTTGGGAAGAAAATGTGGCTTCAGATGGACGCTAGCCAAAGCGATCATCAATAACGCCCCAGGAGTCGGTAGCGGAATATTGAAACAATACGGCGGGTGTCGGGGAGACGAGTCCCTCTGACATTGAATCCCTTTAGACACCTCTCGGAACTCCTCAACCTGCTATACCACGGTTTCCCTCTCACTCTCCGTCCTGTTCTCACCTCAAACCCATAAGAATGGGATGCAACCGCGTAGACGACACGTCCCATCACGGACTAGATCGTCGGTAATTCCGCCGCCGACGTCATCCACGGCTGCTGGCCTGTCACCATTTATAGATATTTCGTCCCATTCTTCGTCCTCCTCCTTGCTTGCCACTGTCGAAAGGGGGAGAGCACCTTGTGATCGATACTAGGAACAAAGAGAACACTCCCGCACGACCTCCTCCCTCGAAGTCCGTGTGTTGTGGACCTTACTTTGGTCGGATCGAGGGGATTCCCCGCCGCGCGTTGTAGGTGGGGGAGATGGTACGTTATCGCATTACTTCTTTTCCCTCGGGATTGTTTGGGGGGAAGGTTGTGGGTGTATCTGTAAGTGTAGAAGGAGGGAGTTTTCCGGCGGTGCTGGGAGGAGGGGAGGTTGGGGGGGGAGGAATAAGGTTCTGGAGTCTTCTTCGAAAGACTCTTGGGGTCATCCGGAAGGGAATCGCCGCGAGTGATGAGAGGGAGAGCGGAGGTGGGAACCGAGACACGTCCTTTCCCTTGGGCTCTGCCACCCGACGACTGTCCCCTGGCATAACTCCGACTTCGTTGATCGCAAATTCTCTCCTTCTGCCCTCGTCCACCTCAGGTCATCTCACACCTCCGGATCCGGTCTTTCAACTGTTCTCGCTCCCTCTTCCTATCTCTCTCTCTCTCTCTCCTCTTTCTCTCTATACTCAAAATTCAAATCACTGGTAGATTTCATAGGATCTTTTTCAAAATCCTTTCTCATTTGATTCATCTCTCACGTTATGACTGAATTTCACCAGTTCTCTTACCCAACACCGTGAAAGACACAATTTTCGTTGCTGCTAGAGCAAATAATTTTATGTTGTTGCCTAGGTAATATTGCCAGTCGTTGCAACGTTTTCTTTATCATTTTGAACACATTCTTTAAAAGGTAACCTCAATCTCTATCTAGAGGTAATTTAGCTGGTTCTATTAATCGAATGTATCTTACATTTCCGTTTTGACATTTTATCGGTAATTTTTCCATTTTAAAAACAATTTATCTTGCTATTTTTACTCATTAAAATTGTATTCACTCGCAAATTCTTAATACCTTGCTGTATATCAATGTGAATTACATAACAAGTGGTAATTATTAAACACTATCAAAAGAACAACTGTACTATGAGATATATGTACATAATTAAAATTTGTAGATAGAATGAAACACTCTGCTAAAGCATGTAAGCGTGAATATCAGTGCAAAAAGTTTGAGAGAAATAAATTAACATTTAGTATAGATTAGTGGTCCTCAAGTGCGGCCATCAGACAATTTCGGTGCGGCCACAAGAAAATTTTAATAATTCGAATCATTTTAATTTAAAAAATTACTAATGATACATAAGTAATCGTTGTCATTAAATAAGAAGGTATGTGGAAGTTTTTACATGATTATCTTTACATTTTCTGTAATTTTTCCTTGATGCGGCCACAAGAAAATATCTCCTGAGAACCACTGGGCTATAGATAAAGCGATAGATAAAGTGTTTTAATCATTTACATCAAAAGAAAATAAAATGTGAAAATTAGGACTTACTTTTAATCTGCTTTGATTAATCGATTCTTACTTTTCACCTGTATCTTTTCTATGTTGCTCCAATAGCTATAAAAAGGAAGGTTTTTATGGTTATTGGAATTATCAGTTTGATTCCATCCATAAGGCGAGGTCGAAATTTTTCTTTTAAACCTGTAACTCTTCCTAACTTTTCTATTGGACACATTCTTCTTCCCTTCTACTTGCTTTTCCCAAAAAAGACATTTTCCTTCCTCCTCACTCCTCTACTCCTCGCTCTTCTCTTTTATACCTTCAACTCCAATCCAATTCGTTCGCTCCGTTACCAATGCCCTCTGGGGCGCGGGGACTTGACCACATGATTTTTATTTTCGCTGATCGAGGTGGGAATAGTGTTACGACGGTGCGACGCTGTGAGACTATATTGAGGAATCATGATGTGGGTAGGGAATCGTCTTTATAAGATAATTCAACCATTTTTTTACGGTTGAGGTTTGTCCTTATCGGTTTTTAGGACCAATATAGGGCTTTAATGATTTAGTCGTGACGACAAATCGAATACAGATGGAACAAATTTCTTTAATGGCACGTAGTCATTTTTATTACCCTTCTATTCTACGTGCGCTAAATGATAATTTTTGAACATGATAAGACCATTATGAATTAATGCAGTTGATTTATGTTATTTGAAGCGATGATTTAAAGCGGGTTTTTTGATACTTAAGATTAGTTTCTTCCTAAAAAATATTCCTATTTTTTGCAAGAAAGCCTTTCATTTGGATGGAAAAAATTTTTAATTGCCTTATTGATATATTTCATGTGTATTTGAAATTCACTCACTGGTCAGGTTTAGTTGACAGATAAATGTGAAAACGCGGCATTATGTCAACTTTGTCTCAATTGTTAAATAAAAGGCTTTCATCGGAAGTGAATTAGTACCAAGGCGTTTGCTATATTCCTCCCACTTCCTCACCGGTGGCTTCTGCTTCATTTTCGATCTAATCTCTCCTCTCCTTGCCCCCTCCTTTTCTACCTCCATTGCTCATCCGTCAACGAAACATGGAGAAAATAGCGAGATCGAGAGAGGAAAGTTGTCAGGCTTCGAATGCGATCAATAGTGGTCTCTAGTGTGCCAGAAGAATGTTTTGTGACTGGAAGTGGACTCCTTTCGAAGATGGAACAAGAGAACTCAATCGAGAGGGTAGGGTCAGAGGGGATGAGGATGCGAGGCGCGGGAGATAAGGAATGAAATAATGCTTTGTGGAGACAAGAGAAACGTTATAAATTAAGGGTTTTGCGATGGACACACACATATAAATATACACACAGTAGTGTACGTCAGTGTATCCTCTCATCACTTAACTTTGGCCGTATGATCAGAAGTGACTTATTTCAGGTAATGAGTATAAAGATAGGAAATCTTTGATTCGGATGCACAAAATGAGAAACCATGAAATAAACTGCATGGGCGAATAACTGGTAGACTTATCCAGAATAAGCAATGAAGTATCAAGAGTTGAAAAATTATGTTCTTTCGTTACCTGTGTCCAGAATCCATAACAAGGTTACAATTGGATATGATTAAGACATATGTTTAATTTTTCAATTTATATACTAGTAGAGGAAAAGTAAGGTTTCTGGGACAAAATCCAAGATGGCGGAGACTAGACAGTGGCGTCACCTTAGAAAACCAGAACTAAGAAAGTGAAAGCATGCAGTACGTTGGAGGGGGGGGGGGGGGGGGAGGGGGGGGGGGGGGAGGGGGGGGGGTGCCTCGTGTAGACTGCTTTCTATGGTGCTAGATGTGGCGAGGGGTGCGCCAAGTATGTCGCGAGTTGTCTGAGGATGGGGGAGGTCAACAGCCTGCGGTGATGGAATGTGAATATCTCACAACCGAAGGAAATAGAAAGCTGAGATGGGGGCACAATTTATTTTTTGAGAAAAAGATTCCTTCGGGCTGGGATCGAACCAGCGACCTTCGGATGTACAGTCCACAGCTCTACCTACTGAGCTACCGAAGGTTCGTATTGAATAAATATATTTTATTGGTTTGCTGATGCGAGATGTTGAAATAAAAGAATAGCGGACAAGTTTGAACAGGTTTATTTTCCAAAGAATATTATGACATTTCAGTTCTTTTTATTAATGAGCAAGACATTGAAAATTTATCATCCTCTTCCTTAGGATCATCTTCGTTTTCCCAACAATATACATTTACGCCACATTTGCAGCAAATAGTAACATCTGAAAATCCAGCATAAATAAATCCAAAGGCAACCATCTTGCAAATATTGAAAATAATTTTTTGGAAAACCATCAAATGTAAAAAGTCTGTGTTGCTCGCTTTGAATATTAACGTATTGTTCAATGCACAAATGAACTCGCCACCTCTATGTCGAGGTAGCATGCAATTCACGCCCAAGGACGGTAATGTTTTCATCGATGGGCATCCGAAGACTTGTAGGTTTATAACTCTGCATCCTAAAATCGATGAGATGAATTTACATTTTTCTAAACTCATAACAAAGACTAGGCGGTATCCTGAGGCATATCTCAATAAAACTGTTTTGAAAGCCAATTCATTTTGATGGATATTAAAATTAATTTGAGAAAATAAGGGGTAAGGGTGTTATTTGAAATGAGAAAACGTCGATCAAGTTTTAGCAAGTTTATTTTTAGTATTCTCCAAAACTTCCAAATGCGTTTTCTCCTCTCTCAGTACTTTGAATTGTATTTGTTTCTGTGAATATAATCTTACTCAAAAATTTTTCAAAAATAATTTGGCATACTTTCCTCCCTATGCATACTTCGAAATCGGTATCACTATGATTGAATAGCAATACCTTAATTTCACCCTTATAATCGGGGTCAATAACAACCGCCCCCACCTCAATACCATGGTTCACAGCCAAGCTTGACTTTGAACATTATGAGTTATTACACTCTCAGATTTTTTCCATCTGTTGTAACTAAAAACCCATAATTCTGACAAATTTCAAGTTTGTATCTCATTAAGAAGTGCCTTATAATTATCACACTCGTATAGGGCCGAAAAAGGGCAAAACCAAACATTAAAAATAGGAATTTTTGCAATTTTATCTTAGTTTGCCATGAAAATTCTATAATCGTGCCAAATTTCAAGTCTCTAGGTCCTTTGCAGCTGCCTCGCATTTTTTGTTCTCGCATGGTGTCGAAAAGGGGCAAAACCGCCCTTTAAAAATGAGAATTTTTGTAATTTTGTAATTTTACCTTAGGTTGCAATGAAATATCAATAACCGTGCCAAATTTCAAGTCTCTGGGTCCTATGCAGTTGCATCGCCTTTTTTGTTCTCGAATGGGGCAATAATGGGGCAAAACAGCCCCAAAAATGAGGATTATATCAATATCGGATTTCCTTCATTAGGTGTAGTTTAACATTAACAGCATTAAAATATAAGCCTCTGATTCCCATTAAAAGCTTACCCATATGAAAGGATAGAGCTTCTTACCAAGGAAACCTATTGTAAGACCCAGAAAAATTACTACTTTTTTGAGATAAAAACTATAAATTTACGTTAATTCTACTCGGATTTGCATTCCGTCTTCAAAAATAAGAGACTACAATTCATATTCTATCCGATAGTTTAAGTCTTGAGTTCACGTCCTGACGGGAAATAATTTTAAAATGCAAATATAAAAACTACATCAATTTACATGTTTTCTTATGGGCAAAAAATGGGGCAAAAAGGGGCCAAAATAGCCCCTCAACATAGGAATTTCGCCAGTTTCGGATTTTTTCCTTTGGTTGTGACCAAAAACCTATAATCCTACCAAATTTCAAGTTTCTGGCACATCTGGAAGTGCCTCATAATTTTGTATCCTCATATATATATATATATATATATATATATATATATATACCATTTTCAATCCAATAGCAACACTTTTCAAGTCAATAACAACACTTTTCAAGTCAATAACAACACTTTTCAAATCAATAGCAACACTAATTAAAATAACCTTCAAGGCTCTTCAAACCATAACGGCATTTCTTACTTGCAATTGCGATTCTTATTTATATTATAAAATTAAAGTTGAAGGTAATAATGCTTTAATTAAAGTCATTGTATTGTTTTAAAGGTTCTAACTTTAAATTATGGTTACAATTAAGATAAATGTCATCTCATGACTTTTTAAGACCTAATCTTCATTTATTGTTATTTTATATAATATAATATATTTTTTTATCTTTAGCGTTTTCAACATGTATGTTTTTCTATTTTTATTTTTAATTTTAATTTTAGAAGTGAATAATACTCATGGACAGTAAATGAATACTAGATTCCCAATGTGCAGAGTACTCCGCTTTGAGTATGCGACATATCGAGAGGGAGAGAAATAAAACAGCCCTCGGAAGTTGTATGTGCACTCCCTAAATATGCGTTTGAGACCTGCAATGGAGTTGTTAGGTCGAACCTGTCGTTCTGAGAGGTAAAGAAAAAAACTGCAGACGTAAATGATTCAAGTCAATAACAACACTTTTCAAATCAGTAACAACATTTATTAAAATCGATAACATTTTAAAAATCAATAAGAACATTTTTAAAATCAATAACATCATCTTAGTTATCTTGTAACTTAACTTCAAAAACACGGACAACATATTATTAAACATAATAAAAACAACCTGTATAGCCTGCACTTATTGTTAAATTAATGAGTGTATGGCATTCCTGCCGACGCCAAATTTACGAGCATTTTTAACACGTAATTATTGCAGTCCTGCTGTGTAATTGTTGCAAGACTGTCATTTATTACAGAAATAAGATTCTGTTCCCCTGTTGAAGTAACAAGGAGGCGCTTTGCAGAAGACTTTACTTTTGAGAAGAGGTTCTCAGTGGGGTTAAGCATGCATGAGTATGGAGACAAAAATTTAAGGTGATATATTCCCGAAAGGATAGGTTGCAATTTCTCCTGCTTATGAATCCTAGCATTATCCATTATTAGCCATGATCCCTTATATTCTTCGTTTTCTCTGAGCTTAACCACTAGTTCGCGAACAAACTCCGAAAACTTTTCTGCATTACACGTTCCGTCGCTTACTACTTTAGAGTGCACAACACCTTGATTGTTCATGGCGACAATTAATGTAACACTTCTCCCTCTCACAGTTGGAACGACTACATTTTCTCGTGTCCCTTTTCTAGATCGAGCTTGGCTTCTGCGCAAGTGCAAATTAAATCCGCTTTCATCGATAAAGATGCACTTCATTTTGTTTACTGGCCCCTGTGATGTAAATTCAATGGCGTAAGCCTGCCGTTTTGCTATTGTAGCAGGAGCGTTTACGCGATCAAGTTCTCGGTGGTAGGTCTTTAATGTAATTGCCAACTTTTCAAGACCAATAAAAATACTACCCATACTTAAACTGATTCCCTTTGATTGTAGCTTTTCACCTATTTCCTTCAAAGTAGCACCCGGCGACTCCTCCACGACTTGTTCTATGCATTCAAGCACATTGTTAGTTAATTTTTTATGATTTTGTCCACCACGTGCTTTATGAACAATAGCGCCCTCACGCCTATAAGAAGTTATGATCCCTCGCGCAGTGCTCTCTTTGATGTCAGCTACTCCAGAGGCTTCTCGAATTGTCATGCCTTCATTCACTACAACTTTTACTAAAATCTCTTTTTTGGAGACACTTATCTTTTGGCGTCTCTCCCTATTTTCAGAACGATTGCTATTTGTATCTTCTCGACTGTCCATGGGTATTATTCACTTCTAAAATTAAAATTAAAAATAGAAAAACATACATGTTGAAAACGCTAAAGATAAATAAATATATTATATTATATAAAATAACAATAAATGCAGATTAGGTCTTAAAAAGTCATGAGATGACATTTATCTTAATTGTAACCATAATTTAAAGTTAGAACCTTTAAAACAATACAATGACTTTAATTAAAGCATTATTACCTTCAACTTTAATTTTATAATATAAATAAGAATCGCAATTGCAAGTAAGAAATGCCGTTATGGTTTGAAGAGCCTTGAAGGTTATTTTAATTAGTGTTGCTATTGATTTGAAAAGTGTTGTTATTGATTTGAAAAGTGTTGCTATTGATTTGAAAAGTGTTGCTACTGATTTGAAAAGTGTTGCTATTGATTTGAAAAGTGTTGTTATTGACTTGAAAAGTGTTGTTATTGGATTGAAAATGGTATATATATGATAACTATAATATATAGATGCTTCTTACACATGATATATCATATATATAGGAGGATACAAAATTATGAGGCACTTCCAGATGTGCCAGAAACTTGAAATTTGGTAGGATTATAGGTTTTTGGTCACAACCAAAGGAAAAAATCCGAAACTGGCGAAATTCCTATGTTGAGGGGCTATTTTGGCCCCTTTTTGCCCCATTTTTTGCCCATAAGAAAACATGTAAATTGATGTAGTTTTTATATTTGCATTTTAAAATTATTTCCCGTCAGGACGTGAACTCAAGACTTAAACTATCGGATAGAATATGAATTGTAGTTTGTTATTTTTGGATACAGAATTCAAATCCGAGTAGAATTAGCGTACTTTTGTAGTTTTTATAGCAAAAAATTGCTAATTTTTCTGGGTCTGACAATAGGTTTCCTTGGTAACAAGCTCTATCCTTTCATATGGGTAAGCTTTTAATGGGAATCAGAGGCTTATATTTTAATGCTGTTAATGTTAAACTACACCTAATGAAGGAAATCCGATATCGATATAATCCTCATTTTTGGAGCTGTTTTGCCCCATTATTGCCCCATTCGAGAACAAAAAAGGCGATGCAACTGCATAGGACCCAGAGACTTGAAATTTGGCACGGTTATTGATATTTCATTGCAACCTAAGGTAAAATTACAAAATTACAAAAATTCTCATTTTTAAAGGGCGGTTTTGCCCCTTTTCGACACCATGCGAGAACAAAAAATGCGACGCAGCTGCATAGGACCTAGAGACTTGAAATTTGGCACAATTATAGGATTTTCATAGCAAACTAAGATAAAATTGCAAAAATTCCTATTTTTAATGTTTGGTTTTGCCTTTTTTCGGCCCTATACGAGTGTGATAATTATAAGGCACTTCTTAATGAGATACAAACTTGAAATTTGTCAGAATTATGGGTATTTAGTTACAACAGATGGAAAAAATCTGAGAGTGTAATAACTCATAATGTTAGTGGCTGTTTTGCTCCATTATCGCCCTATACGAGGATTAAAATTATATGGCATTTCTAAATGAGCTACAAACTCCAAATTTGACACGGTTATATGATTATGTACAACATCGATTGGGAATAATTTGAATTTGTAAAAATGCTAAAATTTGAAAATGCTTGCAGAATGCAAGCACATATTATCTAGTATTATACATATATATATGAGGATACAAAATTATGAGGCACTTCCAGATGTGCCAGAAACTTCAAATTTGGTAGGATTATAGGTTTTTGGTTACAACCGGAGGAAAAAATCCGAAACTGTCGAAATTACTATTTTGAAGGGCTATTATGGCCCCTTTTTGCCCCATTTTTTGCCCATAAGAAAACATGTAAATTGGTGTAGAGGTTTTTATATTTGCATTTTAAAATTACCTCCCGTCAAGATAGAAACTCGAGACTTAAACTGTCGGATAGGATATAAATTGTAGTCTCTTATTTTTGAAGACGGAATGCAAATCCGAGTAGAATTAACATAAATTTATAGTTTTTATCTCAAAAAAGTAGTAATGTTTCTGGGTCTTACAATAGGTTTCCTTGGTAACAAGCTCTATCCTTTCATATGTGTAAGCTTTTAATGGGAATCAGAGGCTTATATTTTAATGCTGTTAATGTTAAACTACACCTAATGAAGGAAATCCGATATTCATATAATCCTCATTTTTGGGGCTGTTTTGCCCCATTATTGCCCCATTCGAGAACAAAAAAGGCGATGCAACTGCATAGGACCCAGAGACTTGAAATTTGGCACGGTTATAGAAATTTCATTGCAACCTAAGATGAAATTATAAAATTACAAAAATTCTCATTTTTAAAGGGCGGTTTTGCCCCTTTTCGGACCCATGCGAGAACAAAAAATGCGAGGCAGCTGCATAGGACCTAGAGACTTGAAATTTGGCACAATTATAGGATTTTCATAGCAAACTAAGATAAAATTGTAAAATTGCAAAAATTCCAATTTTTAATGTGTGGTTTTGCTCTTTTTCGGCCCCATACGAGTGTGATAATTATAAGGCACTTCTTAATGAGATACAAACTTTAAATTTGGCAGAATTATGGGTTTTTAGTTACAACAGATGGAAAAAATCTGAGAGTGTAATAACTCATAATGTTAGTGGCTGTTTTGCTCCATTATTGCCCTATACGAGGATTAAAATTATAAGGCACTTCTAAATGAGCAACAAACTCCAAATTTGACGTGGTTATATGATTATGTACAACATCGTTTGGGTATAATTTGAATTTGCAAAAAGGCTAAAATTTGAAAATGCAAGCATTTTCAAATTTTAGCCTTTTTGCAAATTCAAATTATACCCAAACGATGTTGTACATAATCATATAACCACGTCAAATTTGGAGTTTGTTGCTCATTTAGAAGTGCCTTATAATTTTAATCCTCGTATAGGGCAATAATGGAGCAAAACAGCCACTAACATTATGAGTTATTACACTCTCAGATTTTTTCCATCTGTTGTAACTAAAAACCCATAATTCTGCCAAATTTAAAGTTTGTATCTCATTAAGAAGTGCCTTATAATTATCACACTCGTATGGGGCCGAAAAAGAGCAAAACCACACATTAAAAATTGGAATTTTTGCAATTTTACAATTTTATCTTAGTTTGCTATGAAAATCCTATAATTGTGCCAAATTTCAAGTCTCTAGGTCCTATGCAGCTGCCTCGCATTTTTTGTTCTCGCATGGGTCCGAAAAGGGGCAAAACCGCCCTTTAAAAATGAGAATTTTTGTAATTTTATAATTTCATCTTAGGTTGCAATGAAATTTCTATAACCGTGCCAAATTTCAAGTCTCTGGGTCCTATGCAGTTGCATCGCCTTTTTTGTTCTCGAATGGGGCAATAATGGGGCAAAACAGCCCCAAAAATGAGGATTATATGAATATCGGATTTCCTTCATTAGGTGTAGTTTAACATTAACAGCATTAAAATATAAGCCTCTGATTCCCATTAAAAGCTTACACATATGAAAGGATAGAGCTTGTTACCAAGGAAACCTATTGTAAGACCCAGAAACATTACTACTTTTTTGAGATAAAAACTATAAATTTATGTTAATTCTACTCGGATTTGCATTCCGTCTTCAAAAATAAGAGACTACAATTTATATCCTATCCGACAGTTTAAGTCTCGAGTTTCTATCTTGACGGGAGGTAATTTTAAAATGCAAATATAAAAACCTCTACACCAATTTACATGTTTTCTTATGGGCAAAAAATGGGGCAAAAAGGGGCCATAATAGCCCTTCAAAATAGTAATTTCGACAGTTTCGGATTTTTTCCTCCGGTTGTAACCAAAAACCTATAATCCTACCAAATTTGAAGTTTCTGGCACATCTGGAAGTGCCTCATAATTTTGTATCCTCATATATATATGTATAATACTAGATAATATGTGCTTGCATTCTGCAAGCATTTTCAAATTTTAGCATTTTTACAAATTCAAATTATTCCCAATCGATGTTGTACATAATCATATAACCGTGTCAAATTTGGAGTTTGTAGCTCATTTAGAAATGCCATATAATTTTAATCCTCGTATAGGGCGATAATGGAGCAAAACAGCCACTAACATTATGAGTTATTACACTCTCAGATTTTTTCCATCTGTTGTAACTAAATACCCATAATTCTGACAAATTTCAAGTTTGTATCTCATTAAGAAGTGCCTTATAATTATCACACTCGTATAGGGCCGAAAAAAGGCAAAACCAAACATTAAAAATAGGAATTTTTGCAATTTTATCTTAGTTTGCTATGAAAATCCTATAATTGTGCCAAATTTCAAGTCTCTAGGTCCTATGCAGCTGCGTCGCATTTTTTGTTCTCGCATGGTGTCGAAAAGGGGCAAAACCGCCCTTTAAAAATGAGAATTTTTGTAATTTTGTAATTTTACCTTAGGTTGCAATGAAATATCAATAACCGTGCCAAATTTCAAGTCTCTGGGTCCTATGCAGTTGCATCGCCTTTTTTGTTCTCGAATGGGGCAATAATGGGGCAAAACAGCTCCAAAAATGAGGATTATATCGATATCGGATTTCCTTCATTAGGTGTAGTTTAACATTAACAGCATTAAAATATAAGCCTCTGATTCCCATTAAAAGCTTACCCATATGAAAGGATAGAGCTTGTTACCAAGGAAACCTATTGTCAGACCCAGAAAAATTAGCAATTTTTTGCTATAAAAACTACAAAAGTACGCTAATTCTACTCGGATTTGAATTCTGTATCCAAAAATAACAAACTACAATTCATATTCTATCCGATAGTTTAAGTCTTGAGTTCACGTCCTGACGGGAAATAATTTTAAAATGCAAATATAAAAACTACATCAATTTACATGTTTTCTTATGGGCAAAAAATGGGGCAAAAAGGGGCCAAAATAGCCCCTCAACATAGGAATTTCGCCAGTTTCGGATTTTTTCCTTTGGTTGTGACCAAAAACCTATAATCCTACCAAATTTCAAGTTTCTGGCACATCTGGAAGTGCCTCATAATTTTGTATCCTCCTATATATATGATATATCATGTGTAAGAAGCATCTATATATTATAGTTATCATATATATACCATTTTCAATCCAATAACAACACTTTTCAAGTCAATAACAACACTTTTCAAATCAATAGCAACACTTTTCAAATCAGTAGCAACACTTTTCAAATCAATAGCAACACTTTTCAAATCAATAACAACACTTTTCAAATCAATAGCAACACTAATTAAAATAACCTTCAAGGCTCTTCAAACCATAACGGCATTTCTTACTTGCAATTGCGATTCTTATTTATATTATAAAATTAAAGTTGAAGGTAATAATGCTTTAATTAAAGTCATTGTATTGTTTTAAATGTTCTAACTTTAAATTATGGTTACAATTAAGATAAATGTCATCTCATGACTTTTTAAGACCTAATCTGCATTTATTGTTATTTTATATAATATAATATATTTATTTATCTTTAGCGTTTTCAACATGTATGTTTTTCTATTTTTAATTTTAATTTTAGAAGTGAATAATACCCATGGACAGTCGAGAAGATACAAATAGCAATCGTTCTGAAAATAGGGAGAGACGCCAAAAGATAAGTGTCTCCAAAAAAGAGATTTTAGTAAAAGTTGTAGTGAATGAAGGCATGACAATTCGAGAAGCCTCTGGAGTAGCTGACATCAAAGAGAGCACTGCGCGAGGGATCATAACTTCTTATAGGCGTGAGGGCGCTATTGTTCATAAAGCACGTGGTGGACAAAATCATAAAAAATTAACTAACAATGTGCTTGAATGCATAGAACAAGTCGTGGAGGAGTCGCCGGGTGCTACTTTGAAGGAAATAGGTGAAAAGCTACAATCAAAGGGAATCAGTTTAAGTATGGGTAGTATTTTTATTGGTCTTGAAAAGTTGGCAATTACATTAAAGACCTACCACCGAGAACTTGATCGCGTAAACGCTCCTGCTACAATAGCAAAACGGCAGGCTTACGCCATTGAATTTACATCACAGGGGCCAGTAAACAAAATGAAGTGCATCTTTATCGATGAAAGCGGATTTAATTTGCACTTGCGCAGAAGCCAAGCTCGATCTAGAAAAGGGACACGAGAAAATGTAGTCGTTCCAACTGTGAGAGGGAGAAGTGTTACATTAATTGTCGCCATGAACAATCAAGGTGTTGTGCACTCTAAAGTAGTAAGCGACGGAACGTGTAATGCAGAAAAGTTTTCGGAGTTTGTTCGCGAACTAGTGGTTAAGCTCAGAGAAAACGAAGAATATAAGGGATCATGGCTAATAATGGATAATGCTAGGATTCATAAGCAGGAGAAATTGCAACCTATCCTTTCGGGAATATATCACCTTAAATTTTTGTCTCCATACTCATGCATGCTTAACCCCACTGAGAACCTCTTCTCAAAAGTAAAGTCTTCTGCAAAGCGCCTCCTTGTTACTTCAACAGGGGAACAGAATCTTATTTCTGTAATAAATGACAGTCTTGCAACAATTACACAGCAGGACTGCAATAATTACGTGTTAAAAATGCTCGTAAATTTGGCGTCGGCAGGAATGCCATACACTCATTAATTTAACAATAAGTGCAGGCTATACAGGTTGTTTTTATTATGTTTAATAATATGTTGTCCGTGTTTTTGAAGTTAAGTTACAAGATAACTAAGATGATGTTATTGATTTTAAAAATGTTCTTATTGATTTTTAAAATGTTATCGATTTTAATAAATGTTGTTACTGATTTGAAAAGTGTTGTTATTGACTTGAATCATTTACGTCTGCAGTTTTTTTCTTTACCTCTCAGAACGACAGGTTCGACCTAACAACTCCATTGCAGGTCTCAAACGCATATTTAGGGAGTGCACATACAACTTCCGAGGGCTGTTTTATTTCTCTCCCTCTCGATATGTCGCATACTCAAAGCGGAGTACTCTGCACATTGGGAATCTAGTATTCATTTACTGTCCATGAGTATTATTCACTTCTAAAATTAAAATTAAAAATAAAAATAGAAAAACATACATGTTGAAAACGCTAAAGATAAAAAAATATATTATATTATATAAAATAACAATAAATGAAGATTAGGTCTTAAAAAGTCATGAGATGACATTTATCTTAATTGTAACCATAATTTAAAGTTAGAACCTTTAAAACAATACAATGACTTTAATTAAAGCATTATTACCTTCAACTTTAATTTTATAATATAAATAAGAATCGCAATTGCAAGTAAGAAATGCCGTTATGGTTTGAAGAGCCTTGAAGGTTATTTTAATTAGTGTTGCTATTGATTTGAAAAGTGTTGTTATTGACTTGAAAAGTGTTGTTATTGACTTGAAAAGTGTTGCTATTGGATTGAAAATGGTATATATATATATATATATATATATATATATATATATGAGGATACAAAATTATGAGGCACTTCCAGATGTGCCAGAAACTTGAAATTTGGTAGGATTATAGGTTTTTGGTCACAACCAAAGGAAAAAATCCGAAACTGGCGAAATTCCTATGTTGAGGGGCTATTTTGGCCCCTTTTTGCCCCATTTTTTGCCCATAAGAAAACATGTAAATTGATGTAGTTTTTATATTTGCATTTTAAAATTATTTCCCGTCAGGACGTGAACTCAAGACTTAAACTATCGGATAGAATATGAATTGTAGTCTCTTATTTTTGAAGACGGAATGCAAATCCGAGTAGAATTAACGTAAATTTATAGTTTTTATCTCAAAAAAGTAGTAATTTTTCTGGGTCTTACAATAGGTTTCCTTGGTAAGAAGCTCTATCCTTTCATATGGGTAAGCTTTTAATGGGAATCAGAGGCTTATATTTTAATGCTGTTAATGTTAAACTACACCTAATGAAGGAAATCCGATATTGATATAATCCTCATTTTTGGGGCTGTTTTGCCCCATTATTGCCCCATTCGAGAACAAAAAAGGCGATGCAACTGCATAGGACCCAGAGACTTGAAATTTGGCACGGTTATTGATATTTCATTGCAACCTAAGGTAAAATTACAAAATTACAAAAATTCTCATTTTTAAAGGGCGGTTTTGCCCCTTTTCGACACCATGCGAGAACAAAAAATGCGAGGCAGCTGCAAAGGACCTAGAGACTTGAAATTTGGCACGATTATAGAATTTTCATGGCAAACTAAGATAAAATTGCAAAAATTCCTATTTTTAATGTTTGGTTTTGCCCTTTTTCGGCCCTATACGAGTGTGATAATTATAAGGCACTTCTTAATGAGATACAAACTTGAAATTTGTCAGAATTATGGGTTTTTAGTTACAACAGATGGAAAAAATCTGAGAGTGTAATAACTCATAATGTTCAAAGTCAAGCTTGGCTGTGAACCATGGTATTGAGGTGGGGGCGGTTGTTATTGACCCCGATTATAAGGGTGAAATTAAGGTATTGCTATTCAATCATAGTGATACCGATTTCGAAGTATGCATAGGGAGGAAAGTATGCCAAATTATTTTTGAAAAATTTTTGAGTAAGATTATATTCACAGAAACAAATACAATTCAAAGTACTGAGAGAGGAGAAAACGCATTTGGAAGTTTTGGAGAATACTAAAAATAAACTTGCTAAAACTTGATCGACGTTTTCTCATTTCAAATAACACCCTTACCCCTTATTTTCTCAAATTAATTTTAATATCCATCAAAATGAATTGGCTTTCAAAACAGTTTTATTGAGATATGCCTCAGGATACCGCCTAGTCTTTGTTATGAGTTTAGAAAAATGTAAATTCATCTCATCGATTTTAGGATGCAGAGTTATAAACCTACAAGTCTTCGGATGCCCATCGATGAAAACATTACCGTCCTTGGGCGTGAATTGCATGCTACCTCGACATAGAGGTGGCGAGTTCATTTGTGCATTGAACAATACGTTAATATTCAAAGCGAGCAACACAGACTTTTTACATTTGATGGTTTTCCAAAAAATTATTTTCAATATTTGCAAGATGGTTGCCTTTGGATTTATTTATGCTGGATTTTCAGATGTTACTATTTGCTGCAAATGTGGCGTAAATGTATATTGTTGGGAAAACGAAGATGATCCTAAGGAAGAGGATGATAAATTTTCAATGTCTTGCTCATTAATAAAAAGAACTGAAATGTCATAATATTCTTTGGAAAATAAACCTGTTCAAACTTGTCCGCTATTCTTTTATTTCAACATCTCGCATCAGCAAACCAATAAAATATATTTATTCAATACGAACCTTCGGTAGCTCAGTAGGTAGAGCTGTGGACTGTACATCCGAAGGTCGCTGGTTCGATCCCAGCCCGAAGGAATCTTTTTCTCAAAAAATAAATTGTGCCCCCATCTCAGCTTTCTATTTCCTTCGGTTGTGAGATATTCACATTCCATCACCGCAGGCTGTTGACCTCCCCCATCCTCAGACAACTCGCGACATACTTGGCGCACCCCTCGCCACATCTAGCACCATAGAAAGCAGTCTACACGAGGCACCCCCCCCCCCTCCCCCCCCCCCCCCTCCCCCCCCCCCCCCTCCAACGTACTGCATGCTTTCACTTTCTTAGTTCTGGTTTTCTAAGGTGACGCCACTGTCTAGTCTCCGCCATCTTGGATTTTGTCCCAGAAACCTTACTTTTCCTCTACTTATACTTGCGTGCTTATTCAGGAATTTAGTTCAGTCAGAAGACGAGCTCGATAATTCTCTAGTGAAGGTGGACTTATTGTAAAAGAAAATGAAGAAAGCATATGGTAAGGAGAAACTAGAAATTGGAAGGGTTAGCAAGGGATCAATGGGCTTTTACCTAATTGTTTGGACGTTCTCATCCATAGAGAAAAACTTGTTAGAATAATATCTTTCCTCCTTCAGTTGAAGAGAAGCAATAGAACGCAAATAGCATTTGCGTTCGTGCGGTAGCAATTTCATTTAAGGGAGGGGGGGGGGGGGTTATTGGTAATTTTTATTGCTTATGACAACGTAATTTGAGGCTAACTAATTGTTTAGATTCTGAATTGTTTTTTGATCGTTAACCTTCTGGTATTATGCAAATCACCATTGCAAATATAATTTATGCAGTGCCGTGTCTTAAGAGTGAATCGATATGTATGTTTCAAATATTTGAAGTTTACGTTCTCATTTATTATTACCTTCCAGAAAATTTCTAAGTGTATTCATCTAATTTTTTAATTAATTTTTAGTTCAAAAATTAAAGTATTTAGGTAAAATTTATCCAAATGCATTGTATACATCGGTGGTATAAATCAGACTCGATATAGTTAAAAATTTGGAGCAACAGATTACTTGCGGACCTCGAGTTGATATTTGTATAATTTTAAAAAACTTTTAAAAGTTATCTGAAAATTCCTTGACAGGAAAGAGCGTGATTAGAGTTATATACAAAACAGCTGCCATTGTTGACGCGACTTCCTTCGCCGCGTTCCGCGCTTCAAATATTTCCAGAAGAACGATTTTTTAAATAAGCCGTGCGTATCCAGTGTTACGAGACACACACATTTCGAACAACAAGCGATGATATAAAAAAGCAAGTTATCGTAAAAACGTAAAAAAACATCTTTTCCTTACAAAATGCGCATTCGACATCGTTAGCAGTAAGAGGAGGATGGGGTGGAGCTCATGGCGTGTCACAACATTTTCAGCCATTGGAAAACTGACGAGCTTTATGGATTTCCGGAAGCAACCAAGTAGGGAGAAAGAAATATTCTTTTATGATAAAAGGAGACGAGGGAACCGAGGAAGGCGGAACGATGTATAAAAATGGGGATCCTCATGCGAAGAAGAATGACAGCTGGACTTTGAAAAGTTGAATATATAAAATAGATGCGAGAGAGAGGTGGGAGGAGGAGAAGTGGGAGGCAGGAGGGAGAGGCGGTAGAAGGGAGGGAGGACGAGAGGGGTGGGAGTACGAGAGGGGAGGGAAGAGGAGAGGGGAGGGAGGAGGAAGACGAGTCTACGGGCGGTAGGCTCCGGATGTATGACGCAGGAGATGGAGGAAGGGGTGTAAGAGGGGTTGAACTGCTCCCTTAGAAAGGAATGTGATGGAAGGGTGGAATCGGGGCTCAGAATGTGGGCGGGGAGAAGCGAAAGAGGTTGGGATAAGAAAATAGAGGATGAGAAATGCGATTCAGGGTTAAAAAAAAGTATTTTTGAAGGAAACTTGGAGAAATATGTAGTCATATTTCGAGAAATGGACGAAGAAACGGAAGTCGGATAAGGATAGAATCTGCCGAATATTAAGAAGATATTAAGCGGAAGAAAGATGGATGAAGATGTTGTAGATCCGGGTTAGTGAAGGAGGGTTTAAAAAAATGCTGCCATGTAATAAATGACATGATTTTTTAAAGGGTGTGATGATTTAAAAACGCTGGTTGAGAATTTTTTCTGTCGGATGAGGGAATATAAGAGAGAAATAGCAATACGGTGCAGGGCAGGAGGAGGGATGAAAATTTGGAAGGATTTTAGGTTAAAAGGAAGGCGATGGAGGAGAGGGATCAGGAAGGGTGTGGGGTGGGGTCAAGAGAAAAGACGGAGAGAGCGAGAGAGGACAGAGCGAATGGCTAACGGAGATGGATTGAGAGAAAGCGAATGTTTTCGGGAATGCGGAAAGAAAAGGAGAGTGTAGAGAAAAGGAGAGAAAGGGAAGAGGGGGAGATGTGTTACACGAAGAGAGAAAGAGAGGTGTTTGTGTTACAGGACGAGAGAGAGAGGGGGGGAGGTAAAGAGGAGAGAAAGAGAGGTTCTAAAGAAATGGACTGGCGGCGGAGGTGGGAAGAGGTTGGCGTCGGGTTTCCATGCGAACGAATCGTTTCGCGAATGACAAGCATACGCCTCGGCTGACAGCATCCGGTTGCAAGGAGGAGAGGGTGCTGCATCTGTGAGCAGAAACGGATCCATTTGGAATTTAAGAGCGGAAGCGATGGTCGGGAGAGAGGAGGTACGGAGAGGGGGCGGATGGAGAAAAAATTGACGGAGAGTAGTAGGAAGAGGATCGTGAGAGAGATTTTTAGGATTGGAGAGGAACATGGAGGGGAAGGGGCGTTTAGTCCCAATGCTCTCCACGCTTGAAGTGGCGCTAGTGATGCGGCAGAAGGATGCCTTCTCTTAAATAGCGCGGCAGCTCGAAGTTACGTCACGTCATTTTAAGACTTACTGAATATTTTACATGGTTTTTGGAATGAGGAAGAATAGTACTATGTTTCCAAGTATCTCTCCTTATATTGAAGAACTCACTTCCGCTTATCAATTCCAACAATGATTATATAATCCATTACTGCTTTACGCAATGTGGAACATGAAACCATAATTACCCGATCCAGTCCCTATCACAAACAACAAAAAAATCATTGGACGATGTCTTAATCTATTTACTGCGATCTGGCCGTTGATATATGAATAATTTGGTTGCGTGTCTCGTACTGGAATAACGCTAACAAAGAAAACCAACTGTAGGCCGTAGGAGGAGTTTTAAAAAAATAAAAACTTGAACATTTTTGTTGAATTGCGACTTAGCGTTTTCTGCGAATATTTTTGCCATTAAAAATGTAATTAAAACCAATGAGTTTGAATAAAATACCATTATGGTAAGCGGTAATAATTCTGTCCAGTTATTAATTTATACTGTCAAGATTATGATAACGTTTTATGCGAGATATTATCTCAATTTTTAAGTGACATTCCTTTTATGAATTCTCGACTTTGGCTGAAATCTCAATATCTTTAATCAGCTCTCTCATCTTTACCATAGCTTTTCTCGGTCGTCAACTGTCACTCTCCTCGGTTCTAGAGGTGATATTTTTAATCGCTGCGAGAACGGTTGGTATGTCACGTACCTGGTTCCCCTGCCGCGAATGTCATGGGAAAAAAATTACATTCGCTCGTACATACACTGAGCACCAAAAGAAATTGAAAAAAGAAATTTGTTTCCGGCATATTCTTTCTTTTAACGAAGGATAAGAGATTATGAATTTTGCATACATACTCGTATATCTAGATAAGAGTTTAAATAGCGGTTATGGTTTTGTAATTAAGGAACATCACAGTCCTTTTGTTTGTAATTATATTTTCATATTCTAATGCCTTATGCTATTATAGTTAGTAAACATAATTATATTCTTTGAAACAAATAAAGGGATTGCAAACTCTTTGAAGGAATATTCTACTATGAGCACTAATATGTGAGTTGTTTCATGAATAAAACTGTTCCTTCATGAGATGTCAGGAAGCTGGCTGCTTAAATTTACTAGAGGCAGCCACCCTTTCCTTAAGCTGGACTCTAGAATTGAATTTCCGAAGAGTAGTCGAGAGAACTCCCTGAATCATTGACCAAGTCAAGAGCGCATTTATCACGTATGAAATCACCCTATTCCTTGCGACAGATCTTTCTTCCTTCCGCAGGAAGTGCAAAGGAAATCGCACGCTTTCACACTCAAAAACTCTGCTCTCGGGTGTTCAATTTCTATGTTTTCCGTCGGACACTGCGACGAAAAATTACATGCAAATCGAGAACCTATTCTCCGCAATGTTTGGATGGCTTCTGTCAGAGTTATTCATTTGATCCGTGCAATCGTCCCCTCTCTTTCTAAAGATTTCTCTCTCTCCTTGTCTTGCTCCTTCCCTACATTCCTCACCGCCTTCCTTTCCCATAAACAGGCCCTTAAAGGTAGAGGGGGAGATCATTTTCATAGCCTCTAAAAAACGAGACAAACTGAAACTTTTACCGTATGGTTACGTTTTAATCACTCGGCTCGAAAGAAGTAACTTCCAGAGGATGAAATTTATAGGTATAAATTACACGGAAGTATGTACACTTATAATTTCATAACAATCTCATGTTTTGCGTGGAGATTGAAATAAAATATTTCGGAACGGTGGTAAATCCGTTGAAAATAAATATATTTTTTGCATTGATATGATAATAAAAATCATCACAATTCCGATTTATTTCCTATATTTTTCGAATAAAATTCAAATTTTTTGTAGCTTATTTTGTCTCTCTAATTGTCGTTTCTTCTTCACTCACTTCCTCCATACCTGTATTTTTCTCATTACACCATTTTTCCTCGAACTTCTTTTTCATCACCTTTGTACTCCTGTATGTCCTGTATTCACCAACATTCAAACGTACATACAGATATAAGATTATAGGTATGCATATAATCTAATATAATATTTCACAAACGTTCGTCCACAATATTTCTTTATGCTAAAATTTTGTACACGCATAGGAGACGGTTAGTGAAGGCACAGAAAAATCGAAAGTGTACCGAGTTCGATTCGAGGAATTTCCATTCTTTCATAATCGAAGCAAAAGTAATTTATTTTTAATGTGCATTTCAAAATAGATAAGAATATAATCATTAGAACGAAGATACGAACTGGAGACAAAATTATGTACGGACAATAGAATGAAGTTTATTTTTATTGCAAAGAGAATTCTAATAGGGTTTGAATTTGAATTAGCCCATAAATAAATTACGTAATCCGAAAAAAACTGATTTTTCACGGTTCTAGCAACGAAAAATTTCTCTATCTTGAAAAACAGCTTTGTGGCCGCATTTGCGAGTTCATTGCCTTTCCATTTTTTAATTGCTATGCCGAATTTAATTTCTGTCTTCTTTGCGTGGCAACAAATTAGTTTTCGATTTTATTTTCAGTTGTATGCTTGCATCGCGTTATATTGCCCAAAGGAAACTGCCTGAAAATTTGTATTAATAACTTTAATTTATGTTTTAAAGTCATAAGCTTATGATCTTGAATGTATAATTAACATTTATTTTGTATGAATCGATAAAAGTTGACTATGAGCCATGCATTTGTTCGTTTACTTTGTTATTATGACTTAGCGCTTCTTTAATCCATACATCTCGGTGTTATGAGTTTCATTTAATGCTTCATTCACGCTTACCACTAATTTTAACGGACAATTACACTCGCATATATTAAAAATACAGAATCATATTACAAAACTTATTTCCAGTAAATTAATTTAAAATTTAATTCAATAATTTCGTAGATTCCTTTAAATAACATGGCTAAATTACTGCCTTATATAATCCTTTAAACATATCTTATAAATTAAATTTTGCTAAATTGTTTCCATTTATCTCTCCTTTCCATTTTTACATATATGCAGTTCAAATAATCGCTCTGTACCCTGATTATTTAGATTTTCATTGAAAGTTGGTTTTCCTGGAATCCCTTCATCGATTTCTTCGAAAATCTCTCCTTCCAAAGCAGTATCATTTGTCTCTTTGCCCTCACCTGCGATCCTTATTTATACTCCTGCACTTTACCGCTTTTTCGAACGATAGCTTTTCGTTTCGAATCTACAACTTCCCGAACTCAGTGGCGCCCCCTTTCTGTTCAAAACGAGTGGCAGTCGATGTTTAAAGAAAAGAATGACTAGGATAAGGGGCTCTTTATTCAGACCGCCATCCGAACACTACCTCCTCCTCCCAAGCACGTCCCTCCCACTGCCGTTACGAGGCCACCTCAACCGCCTCCACTAAGCCCACCTCCTCCACCAGCGACACTCCCCCATCCCCCATATATTCCCTCCTCTTTATATCCCCCACCGCCACCGCCCGCTTTGCGTGGTCGGAAGAAAATCCAAGGAATGGGAAGAAGGGATGATGGGATCGGGAGGGATGAGGGGAAGAGGAGGGGGGGGGGGGAGGGCGGCCCCGCGTCTCATGGCCATGGATCTCTCGGTCGGGGTAACTCTTTAAGGAGGAGGAGGAAGAGAGGCAGGAGGTAGGGGAGAGGTAGGAGTTGATCTAGAGGGAGAAGGGAGATGGGAGGAGTAGAGGAACGAAAGGGATTGTGGGAGAGGGAAGTCTGTATAATCTATCACCGCCATTTTCGTGTTGACAGAGAAATTAATGAGGCGTTTACACGCCAGAGCGGAAAAGTGCAGAATGAAGTGGAGTCGGTCTCAAACCTCTCTTCCCCCCTCCTCTCCTCCCCCCATCCACCTCCCTCCCCCAATTCACCCATCTCCTCCCTCTCTGACCTACCTCCCTCCATTTTCCAATCCTTTTTTCCTCTTTCTTTCCCCTTTTTCCTCGCTTTTCTTTTATCATTTCTCCTTCATTTCGTCAGATTTTAAATTCTCACATTTTTCGCCTTGCAGCTTCCTTCTACTATCGCGTGGCTCCATCCTCTATATCCCTATCTCTCTCTCTCTTCAAATTTCTTTCTCTCTACCTCTCCTTCTCTCTCCTACCTCGGCTAGGAAGACTTGGGACGACCAAAGAATTTTAATTCGATTCCTTGGTTTTTTCCTCCCTTCACTTGGGTTAATCGGTTTTTATCTCGCTAATCACACCCCTCTCACTCTCTCTCTCCTTTCTCTCCTCCACCCCTTTTTATCTCTTCTCCCTAGGAAATTATGAAGGCTGCGCTCACAGGCTTCGTTTTCTTTCTGCCTTATTTTTGTTGTTTTTTAATAGTAATTTTTTTACACCGCGGTCACATTTTCGAGAAAGCCATTAATTTGCTTGATTAGACTTTTTCATTGTTTATCGGATTTTTTCTAAATGGTTTGTTTTGGGATTTATAATGGTAGATATCAAAATGCTACGTTTTTATTAGGCTAATTATATTAAAATGAAGAAGTTAGTATCCTGGGTTCGGAATTTCAATTAGATACTATATTTTTGGGGAATGAAGTAAAACAGTGGCAAAGATACCCGAGAAAGGTAAAATATCTCATCATTAAGTTGCAATTTCGTTTTATCGTTATTTAATTATGAGTAAATTTTCAAGGATTATCTGACGATTAAATAACTATCCTAAATATAAGAAAAAGTAATGCCACAATTACTGTTGATATTAAAATTACTCTCTGAGTTATATAAAGAAATATTTACTCAGATATAAAGTGAAATGGACGATGAGATTATAAACCCCTCAAAAATGCTTCCTATTTTCAAATATAAAATGATACATCATAGAATTTATTCGATAATTTTCAAATGAGTTTTGTTAAAAATATATTTATAGTCTAATTACGAATCGCATCCAAATTATTTTCGAGTACTGCGTATAAGAAGTGATGATACTTTAGTTAAATTACATTTCGCTGGTAATTCAATTTCGACTTCGATGTTGTGTACCCAAGTTGAAAAAAATCTCATTGTCCATCTCTAGGCACGGCGAATGGTTTAATTGGAATCTAGTAATTTAATGTCCAAAACATTGAGCATCTAGGTCGACTTGTTAGTCATTTGGCTCGAGAGTTTGTCGCCCTGAGCATTGATGAAGTGCGGGATAGAGGGTGTTTGGAGGGTAAAAGGGCTCCACTCCTTCCTTTTGCTATGAGCATACTATCGCTCCTCACAACCACGTGCTTGCATGCATTACACTCTGGGAATGGAGAGTCCTTACTGCCGTACTGGAATTTCAACGGCTGTCGTAAATATTCGGTATCTATTGCTCCCTGACGAGCGAATTTCGAAAGGGCGAGGGTTGATGCGGACGACCGGTGCAGGGAAAGGGGAGAGGCCAGGGGAGACCGAAGTTTTGGGTTAGGGGTTGAAAGGATAGAGGAGTTCGGTAGATATTGCCTCGCGGTTCATCGCTTCGCGGAATGGAAATGGGACGGAAAGGGTGGAATTGATGGGGTGGGATGGTGCAACGGGGGGGGGGAGAGCATCCGGAAATGTTGCGGGGGTGGAGGTGGTCGGCGGGGTTGGGACTATAATGGACGCGCCGTGGTTCAAACGGTGCCGAGCTGAATTCTGTGAATTGGACAATCGACAGACGTAATACCTATAAATTGGGGATTTGTTGCCGAACGGCTGAAATTTTTACTCTGTGAAGCATTATTTGGCTGTTTTGGAAATTTTCAGTTTATTTAAGTTTCTTCCTTCAATTGCCATCACTAAAGGATTACTTATAGAAATGTTCATCTAATTTGTTAAATTGTGTGGGAAATACTAATTGTCCATATTTCTGTTAAAGATCAGGGAAATTTTCTAATGTACGCGATTTAACGGTAAAATGGCGAATTTTTAAATAGTTAATCAATACATTAATTGATTTCGAGAAAGAAATAATTTAGTGCAACTTCTTGCGAGCATTAAATAAATAATCGTTCTTAGATTTATCTGTTCTTCGCTTGAAACTAAAGTGTTAACATTTGTGACACCCGAGCCAACTTTTCCTTATTTATTTCCAATGTTTACAATCGCAAGAATAAGTTTTATTCGACGTTTGAATATACCCTCCAGTGGAAAAAATGAAGCTAGATATAGTAAAATGATATATGATAAAAAAAAGAGCCCTCGTCGGGTGTTTCTCAGGGATTATTTCTTTTTACAAGCAAAGATTGATGACAGTTAATCTATATCTATATATTATTAATAATATATAAAATCGTTCGTTTGTATGTATTTTACCGATAAACTCGAGAACCACTGCACCGATTTGGACGGGAGTTTCACTGGTGTATTCCTTATACTTCCAGGAGTAACATAGGCTATATTTTTTCCGGGTCTGAAGGGTCGTATTTTGGGAAAAACAAACATTTGACACTCATTTTCCGTCAGCTAAGCGGTGCGTATAATCCACTAAACCGTTTAATGACTCAGGGAGCAACTTTGATCCTATGAAAAAATAGTGTTCAATGAAATCGACCACAAAATATATCATAAGAAAGGCAACTTCTATTATATGCAATAATTTCATGACGTTTATACGAAATTTTTATTATATAATAGATAATTTGTTATGCATACTGGAAAATTTTTAGGTTTTCTAAAGGGAATTGTCTTCTCAAAATAAAATTCTTCATTTATTAATGATTATCTTTTCAATTTATTCGTTATGAATTTGATATAATATTAACCTGTTTTTAAAATCCATCGCTACGGGGATAGATCTTAACAGTTACATTTATATCCGCTTGATCAATGAAATACTCTATACGTATAATATTAAATGCAACAAACGGCGATGTAAAAAAAGCTGATTTTTGTATTGCAGATAAGTAAAAATAGGCTTGAAAATAATAAAAAATATTCCTAAGTGAAATTGGCCGACTTTACAATATAAAGAAAGAAAGCGGCTTAAAAAAATAATATCTTTATTTCGAGCGTAAAAATACGCTTTTTTCAGTGGATTACATTAGAAAACGTTTCAACATCGCGCGTGTATGCGAGTGTTAGTCTGTATACACATATCAGTTACAGTTCATCAAGGAGCCGTCTACCCTTTCCCTTCCCCACCTACCCCTCCCCTCCCCCTCCATACGGTAGGACCGATGCTTTAATTACAGTCACAGAGTGATTAAACTCCACAGCGTCACTCGTTATAACGGGAGGGAGAGCAGGAAGGGGGGAAAGGGGTGAGACAGGCAGTAGGATAGGATTTTAGACTCCGACCCCCCATCTCACGCGTATTCCGCTGCCCCTCTCCTACTCGCCCCCTCCCCCTTCCCCTACTGTCTCCCGAAGCGTCCATCTCTCTTCCAGCCTCATCCCCCTCCACACCCTCCTCCCCCCTTCGGCGGTCACGGGGCATAAGGGGGTGTGAGAGAGAGGACCTCACGTAGTACTCGCCACCACCCTCTCCGATGCTTTTACCCACCTCCGAACTCCCTCCACTTTCACCGAGGCATGCAAATGGGCAATGCAGTGCCCCGACGATGGGTTAGAGGAGGGTGGTGGGAAGGAGGCGAAGGATGGGAGGAGGGGGGCGGGAGAAGGCTTTATGAGGTGTGCGCGCGTGGGGAGGGAGGAGGAAGAAGGGCGAGCGAAGGTATGTCGAGCGCGTGTGCATGTGAGCGTATTTGTGTGGGTGTGTGTGTGGTCATAGGTTATTCGGGAGGTTTTAAAAGAAGGGCGTTTGGGAACGGCGGGTGGGCGGGCGACGGCGATTTTCCGCAGCTCGTATACCTCTAAGAGAGAGCGGCGACGGTCCCCGCATCCCCCCCCCCCCCCCGCGTGAGGGTCGGGTGGGGGGGAGGGGGGGGTGGTGATGCTCGAATTTAGTGGTGCCGGCAGGTGGTGGCCTTTTGGTGGGATTGCTTTGTGGGAGGCGGTCGACGGGAGAGAGCGCGACGTGTGAATTCTAAGCGATGCCGCTCCAAGGGAGTAATTCGCTGATGCCTTTAAAAACTCGTTCGATTGTAAGATGGAAAGATCTACGTTCCGTCCTAAATGCTTTGGTTGGCTCGTTAATCCGTATTGTATTCTTGAAGTAAATTTGAATATTTTATGTATCATGGTCAAGGAAGTGAAGGGTTCGAATATTTCCAGTGATTCTTGTGTCAGATCCTCGTATTAAAGATGCCTATAAAGTATTGAAATTTTTAAAAAGTTGACATTTTACATTTTATATCTCAAAATGTACAATTACATTGTTTAACAGTAAATTTCATAGTATTTTTACAACATAACTGCTTGAATTTTTCGGCTATTGCTTGGAAATGTGCACTCGATCATGTGAATCAGTTGTTGTTTTTGTGTGAGAGATATATTATGTTATATAGATGTCGGTTCAATCCAAAATTGATTTTTCCTTTTTATGATACTCATTTTGAGCGCCCGTGGTACTAATTATGGCTTAGTAGGACCTTTTTATACATTATGTACTGTTAAGTTCATTCGATGAGATTTTAAACTTACATATCGAGTACTTTGGATAACCATACAACTTATTGGTTTATTTCATAAATAACTTCTCTATGGTAAGTGGCTGTAGTATGCGTTTCTTATCATGTTAAAAACTAAATTATCTTCAGTAAACATTTTTCGAGTTTTATAATAAAAATTTCCAATGAAAATAACAGAACCCTTATTGAAATATTTATAATGTATCAACTTCACGTTCTTGATTTTCGCTTATTGTTAACGTTCATTTGGCTGAAGGTAGGCTTTTTGGCAGGATCTCCATTCAGCCAGAGTTAAATGATTTTTACTTATAAACATGGAAAGTTTGTGTTATATAATCTATACGAAGAGTTTCTACAAAATCTACATATTTATCACGGCGATCGATATTTTCTCGTAAATTGTACATCAACAATTCATTGAACATATAAATATTGTAAATATCATGATACATACTTGTATGTGTCACTAATGTTTTTACCGGAGCAGTAATTGTTGTTCCACTCATCAAAAAATTTTATGAAACAAGATAGTGACTTTTTCGCGGATTTAGTTTTTTCAGGATATATTCATCCATATAAATGCAAAGATAAAACCTTACGTAGGTTGAGCAGTATTTGAAAATTTTCTATTTTACTGAAAAGTTATTAAACTACTAATATATACCTATAATATATTGATGCTTCTGACATAGGAGAATGAGGATACAAATTATGAGGCACTTTTATATGTGATAGAAACTTGAAATTTTGCACGATTGTAGGCTTTTGGTCACAATCATAGGAAAAAATCCAAAATTGCTGAAATTCCAATTTTTAGGGGTAATTTTTGCTCCATTATTGCCTCAAAAGTAAACCATGTAAAATGGTGCAGAGACTTCCAGATGAGCTAGAACCTTGAGCATTGACACGTTTTAAATCACGATCAATGGGAAAAATGCTACATTGTTGAAATTCAATTAGTAGGGACTAATTTTGCCCTTTACGGAAATCACGTAAATCGGCGCAGGAAATTCCAGATGAGCTAGAAGCTTAAAAATTCGCACAAGTGTAGGGTTTTGATCACAACCGATAAAACAATTCTGAAATTGCTGAAATTCTAAATTTTAGAGGCTATTTTTTCCCCATTATTATCCCATACGACGATGAAAATTATTAGGCATTTCCAGATGAGTTAGAGACTTGTAATTTGGCACTATTATAGGTTTTTCATTCAAAACCAATGAGAAAAATTCTAAATTGTTCATATTAAAGTTTTTATGAACTATTTTTGCCCCATTATTGCCCCTTACTAAAGGTACATAAATTGGTGCATAGTCTTAAAATTGAAAATTATAGGTTTTCGTCTCAACCAACAAAATATTTCCGAAATTGTTGAAATTCCAATTTTTTGGGAATGTTTTGCCCCATTTTTGCACCATACGAGGATAAACATTATAAGGCATTTCCAGACGAATTAGAGACTTGAAATTTGGCACGATTATAGGTTATCAGGATTGTTTTTTCCTTCTAATTGAAAGTAGGCTGAAATTCTTGCAGAAGTAGTAGTACTAGTACAGTAAAAAACTATTCCTTAACTTCTGGCTCTAATACAGGTAGAGGAAGGAAGAGGTTTAAAACAGCGTTTCATTTCGGGAGATATTTATTATATATGCAGCTTTATTAAGATTACTGGCGTATTTTTTGTATAGGAAAAATACACTCATTCCACTTATTGGAACAAGGCAGTTCTCCGTCAATTTGAAACCACATCTTCTTTTATTATATCCCATCGCAGTTCTCCTTCCTCTTTAACTTTGGCATATTCTCGCTTCTTCTTCCCACAGATCATCTCATCCATATATCTCCCTCTAATTCTTGTATATCCCATCCCATTCCTTCCCCGTAAAAGGTGAACTTTTAGCATTTACTCGTTTCTTTCCGATCTCGAGGCCATGAAGAACCGAATGGTGTGCCTGTAGGACATTCGTCACGCCCCCTTCCTCTCACCTCTCACTCAATCTGACCCTTCTCTCTCCCCCTTCCTCCTTTCCTCCGTTTATCCCCTTATTCTTTCCCTTCCCCTATTTCCCCATTCCCCTTCTCCTCCCAAAGTCCGCTGCCGCGGCGCCATAATAAGACATCGGTTTATCGGTCTGCAATCAATGCCAATAAATTTTTTCTCCTGCGCCGCGAAACAACGCGTGCGGGAGCCGTTACTTATGGAAAGAAACGCTAGCATTATGGGATAGAAGTAAACGATTAATCCCCCCTAAAAAAATGGAACGAGATTGAAAAACTCTACCGAATGAAGCATTTGGAGATTGTTCTCGGAGAAAATCGCTCGAGAACTGATATTTAATTCGAAAAAATCAGTAAGAACAAAAATAATATAAATATCGGAATGAATAAATTTTTAAAATATCCCGAAAAGTAATCGATAGGTATAATAAAGAACTATTGTGGAAACGATAGACATTTCATTGGAAAAATTCCAAAATATACCTTTCTTGAAACCCGTCCGATTTTTTCGGATATGAGAGATATGGTCTTTTCGATGAGACTATCAGAAGTGAATTGATGGCTTATTTGGTCCCTACTAGCCTTCGAACCGCCAGGAAAAAAACACTCAATTGAAAAAAAATAATAATTCAGATTACGATTGTAAAATGTTGACGGGGAACTGAGTCGTTCGATATTTGAAGTGGACAGAAGCTCGATTAGTCGAATGGGAGGGTTTACGGGGAGAGGAGAAGTGGGAGTCATGGGAGGAGCTACAAGAGAGGGGGGAAGGGAAGATTAGGGGAGGCTTAAAGGAGGAGTAGGGGAGGCGAATGCCATGGGGTCACGCGAGGCGTAAGGTATGGAGGACCGCGCAGCAAGTGGGTTTACAGTAAAGGGGAGGGGAAGAGAGAGAAGGAGAGAGAGAAAAGTATATAAAAAAAGGAAAACAATAACCATTAAAAAAAAGAGAGGGAGAGGGTGAGGGGGGGGGGAAGTAAAGGAGGTGGAATGGCAAGAAAAGGGAAGACAGGGAAAAATATAACGGTTTTGGAGTCGTATATCTCTCACAGGAGAGAGAAAGAGAGAGAGCGTGACTGAGAGATTAGGTCAGATCCACGCACACAAGGTCTGCCGAACACTCTCTGCGAACCGAACTTCCCTCCTCATTCTACCTTCCTCATTGTTTCGTTTTTATTATTACTCCATTTGTATTTTTTTCCCCTCGCTTCCTCGTTCTATCTGCCATTCGTCACGACAGGAAATCTTTCGATACGTTCGGTTCATCACCGGAACGGCTATCTTTCGAGAGTCAGTGGTTGTCGTACAACACATCAATTTAGTTAACGTTGCGTATTCCATCACCGAAAAAGGTGGAGATTGAATGAGTTGAATCCTCTGCGAGTTTTTGACTGTGTTAACTTATATTCGATCTGAAAACAGGATATACGTTAATAATCGCGTTTTACTTTAAAAATGGCTTACGAATACTGAAAAATTTTATCAGAGTAATAAATTTGATGATATACGAATAAAAATGGTTGTTTTAACGCCTAGGAAAGTATTTAAGAAATACAGTTTAAACCAGCAAAAAAATTGTCAATTAATGAAGCGAAAAAATATATAGCTATCAACGCTTAATCATTATAAACGCCTCTTTCATTCGATTTCACTGCAATTAGATCACTTTTTAGTGTCTATGGTTTATTTATTAAAGATTAATTTTAAACTCTTTTGCAATTTTTTAAATATTTATAATCATCCTGATAATTTGTGAATGTGCTTAATTTTTTATTCTAAACAGTTTTGCGCTGATCCTGCGTTTATTCATAACTCATTTGGCATTCGAATATTATTATTGTTTCACTCGCTGCAGAATGGGAAGCATCAAAATTCTAAAACTACATATTTTATCGCACTATAGATAATATAATTTTAATCTTTCTAAAAATGTATTTAGGATGGAGAATCTGATTATGGTGTTTATGTGCATGTTAAAGTGAGGTTTATTTTAAAATCGGAGAAAATACGTCTCAAATCCAAAAATGTAAACAACTGTTTTTTTGGATCCTCCATTTATTTATTGGGTAAGATTGGAAAATACCGTTCTTTTTTATTTCCTTGATCTGAATGTTAGTAGCATTTCCGCGTCTAATGTCACGTTTCTAATAAATTATACAATGAATAAATATAATGGAAGTTATGTAGATTTTTTACCTCTCCATGAATTATTTATGCTCAATAGTTTTTAAAGAAATTATCGAGAGTTAGTTAGTTAGGAGTTATAATTAGAAAATTTAGAAAACTTATAATCTTTCTACAATGCAATTAGGAAAATCCGAAATTATCTTTCACTTAATTTTAGTCACACGTTCATTAACTACCTATTTATAAAATAAAAATGCTCCCTCTGAGAGAAGAACGATTTTTGGCTAAATGGCTAAATTAACCATGACTAACCGATAAACGCCACCTTAACTACGACTAAAGGGCTGGAAGAACGGTCAGCTCATCGACCTGATTAAAGAGCGTCTTATAACCTTTGACCTCCGCTAATAATTTTTTCTCCCTCCGCTGACGAGGTATCGATTCCGTCCTTGATGAATAATGTGTGCATGTTCCGCCGTCTCCCGTCCGTAGAATCGGTAAATAACCGGAGAACGACAGGGCTTATCGAATCCAATCCGTTATTCTCAATATTTCTCCCTCTAAGGCGCCCTCTCTCTATCTCTGTTTTTTTTAATTTTTACACTGTGCTCGCCCATCTTTCCTCCCTCCCCCTCCCTCTCCTATCTCTTCCTTACTCCCCCTCCCTTTTTCGGATCCTTCTAAAAACCTCCGGTTCATGATGAAAGGTGCACTCAGCACGAAACTCCCCCTTAGCACCTTTCGACGGCTCCTTCGCTTAGTCCTCTCTCTCCCCTATCTCCTCCACCCCTTCTTTTCTTTCTCCTCCCTCCCGTTTATCCCGCATCAACCCTCGATAATGCCCTCTCCGCCCTCCGTCTATCTAATCTGATCACAAGTTCTCCTCTTTTTTATTATTCAACCTTTTAACCCTCACCTCCGCGCTCTAATTTTTCACATCTTCCCACCCAGTCGACGTCTAGATAACTTATATTTGCTATCTCTAAACTCCTATCCTAAACAATCATGCAACCACATATAACACTTACAAAATCTCATTATGTGATCAGATAGCTAAACTTATAAAGGCAACGCAATATTAATTTTAAATAATACTATAATAGAGCATTAATACGCATTAAATTCGATGCAATCGCAGAAAGATGGTTCTCTTTTATCAAGCGCAGGATAAAGATATATATTTCCTCTTATTGATATAGTTTCTTTCTATGAATTGTCATTATATCATTCATCCTCTCTTCAAATATATTTTGGTCCGGTTAATGAAAAGTGTAAGAAAATATCAGACCTCTTTACCTATTTTACAGAACTATTTGCTTCCTAATCATAAATAAAAATTGATAAGAGTAATTCTTATGGTTGAAAGTTAACAATCTTTTAAAGAAAGAAACATTTTCAGCCTTTTCATCTATAAATACCCAAACTGAATAGTTTCATTGCAGCTAAAAGAATAATGCGTTCGTAACTCGACAGAAAAATATTTTTATCTAATAAAACAACGTTTACGCCTCAAAATTGAACCCGGACGAGAAGATAAATATCTTTCCCATTTTTATGTTAGGAATGATAATGCTAAGGAAAGCGTGCTTTTATAATTTTTAATCATCCTTATATCAGAAACGATGTAGAGATATTATTCCAAAAACACATTCAAAGTATTTCGGAAAATTTTGATACCTGTCGCAAGTGTGCCGCCATCTACGATTCCTTTTACTGTCCGCAATTGCCTAATGCCTTATTATTTCACGAATCTAATCTCCTTTTATTTTTTTTATCCGACTACCTTCACCAGTTTTTCGTTTCATTTTTTCTCGACCCCTTTCCATCTTCGAATGATAATTGGAAAATATAATAGTCTCGACCATTTGTTCGCGTGACTTTTTGATCCACAGGCGCTGCGCGCGCGCACACATCTACAGACCGGAAAGTTGGGTCCCGATTGTTATCTGTTCGAGCATGGTAGATCGGATATTCTTTCGTTTTGCATTTGGAAGAGTAACGGTCTGCAGTGACTATCACTTTTTTCCTCCATTTTCTGGAACAGTTAAATGTTTAACATAAATATCCTTCATATACAAGAACCAGTGTTGATAGTAGGTAATGGGAATATGTTATATGATATAAAAGTTAGGGTACCTCAAGAATGGCTACAAATTTGCAACTTAATTCACACGTCATAAAAATAATTTTAAGGGAGATTTCTCACCCCATTTCCAGTAGAAAATTCGTTATATTTGCGATACGAAAGAGAAAATTAAATAAAAGAAGGCGCAACATTTATTTTAATTTCCAAATGACACAAAAAATATTTTAATCCGAAAAATAAACAGATTTTAAACAATCAGAATTTTCTGTTATCATGACATTTTTGTATTGTGTCTTAAGGACATGGAATGTAAAAACGAATATTAAGATGTCGTAAAAGATTTAAAAAATGGAAGAAATTATAAGAAAAACAGGTTTAATATCGTAGGGTTAAGTTAAGTAAGTTGGAAAGGAGAATGGCAGTTCAAATCGATAGAATTTATGATAATTTACTCAGCAGATGGCTTGCCGTGATCCTAAGAAAAGAATTGATGAAAACCGTATCAACATTAATAATTGCGGACTTTGGTAATAAAGACTAAATCTGTTCTTGTGGACATGAAAATAATGCCAATATAGTTCTGTTATGTCATGAGGAAGAAAAAATCGAACAAGTTAACGAAATTCGCGGAGAGAAAAGAAGTGGAAAAGTTATTTATTTAATAATGGAGTGAAGCAACATAATTGGAGAAGGACAACAAGAACATTTTATTGCTAAGCACAAAATGGGTAAAAAAACTGAAAGGAAACATGTGGAGTTCAATATAAATAACAATATGGTATTAAATAACGCGTGGTTTAATGACTAAATACGAATGCTATGTTCTTGGAAGAGTCAAGATGACGGAATAAAACGTAAAATAGATTACATACTGGTGAAGCATAAATTTAAAAATCTCTTAAAGGAAGCAATAACATTGCAGGATCCGAAGTTGAATCGTATAACAAACAATAAAAGAATGAACGATCAATTAGGATGTGATGGTTTGACTAGAGAAAGTTGGATAAATGATAAACTAAAAATTTCAACTTATACAGAGTTTAGGAAGTGTGCGCTAAGACATAAGAATAAGGAGTTAAGAGGAATAGTATTCATGTAAAAGGAATAACAAATGAAAGAAAGCAAATACCCCAAGCGATTTAGTACAGGTAATGGGAAAATTTATAGAAGATACGTCCAGCAAATACATATGATAGACTATGATTCTCTAAATATAGACAGACTCTTCGACAGTCTCGTATGGGCTTCAGTTGCGACCGCGTTCATGAGATTCACTCGCGGTTTCAATGGTGTGAAGTGTGAGATTTGATTTGGCGTTGGTGCAAGATGTATCACCCGAACTAGGTGAGGTTGCAATTTTTTTACTATAAAACAATATAAATTGGAAAGTACTTGTATTTATGGCATCGGTATAAGACGTTATTAGTTCTATTTATGATGATTCCAACGTATGTTCTTAACGTATTACATATTTTACTGTATAAAATGTTTTATAATGTAGCATTATGCAATGGGTTTTATTATTGAGGACATTAAATTCCATGATAACCGGCAGTTAGTTGTTTAAAATTCATACTATTTACGTGTTTGAATATTCCTGAGAAGTTGCTTCTTTCTTCGGCGAAACTACATTTTTGACGAAGTCCTTTGAAATATTTTGCTTGATTTACTGCGTAAAATGTTTTATAATACAACACAATGAGTTTTATGTATAAGATAACGGTAGTGGCAGTTTATTCATTACTAGCAAAATTTCCCGTTGAATTTCAACTGATTTAGTGAAGCTACTACAGCACAACATACAAACTCTTTAAAATACCTATATAGTAGATACCTTTTAAATTACAATTAGCTTTTCTTAACAGTTAATCATATTTGCTTGTAACAATCCGTTTCCGAACGTATTGCATTCAATATAACGATAAGTGTATCTCCTATCATATATATCACTTTCGCCAAATCCAGCTTCATTTCTTGTGTAATTATGCCTATGAAATGTTTACATTTATGCCTTGTAAGCAAGAAACCCGTGAAAAGGCAAAGTACAGTTGTCCACGATTGAACACTGACTACGGTAAATGTACACCAGATACGTGAGATTATTTACCTTAATAAACATTATAATGTAGAATATAATGATTTTACTTACAAAAATGTAAGATTCCAGTATTCAATAGACGAAAGAAGATTCAATTACTTTCATCAATCGTTATATCTACAGTTCACCCTGCAAGCCACCACAATGGTGTGTGGCAGGGGGTGCAATAGCACCAAGGTAAAGCGCATAATAATGTATAGTATCACTCTACGTCGGCTGATTTCTTTTCGTAACTTCTGTTCTGCTCAGCTATCGTTCTAGGGAAAAACGAGCTTTTATACCTCTCAGTCCTACAGGCTATCTCTCTTATTTTACGAGGATGGTCCATTCTACCAATATAAGTTGGCGCTCTTATTATTTCTTCGACATCGTTGGAGAATATATGCGTTCTAAATCTTTCAAGAAGTTTTAACCTAGAGCGTGATCGCTGCACTCTTTCTAACTCTGAGATTGATCCTTTCTCGTACGGATCCCATATGCTCGACGCGTACTCTAATAGCGGTCTTACTAACGAGAAGTAACATGTCTCTTTGACTTTTTCCTCACTTTTACCTACTATGCTTTTGATGAATCCTAGTTTCTGTTTAGCCTTCCCGCATATATTTCGTATGTGCATATCCCACGGGAGGTTGCTTGTTAAAGTAACGCCTAAGTATTTGACGGGATCGGCTAGTTTTAGCTGGACGCCTTCAACAGTGTAATTCGTCGTGTCAATGTTTTTGTTTCCCCTGAATCTCATAAAGGAGCACTTTCCTAAGTTCAATTCTAATTGACACTCTTTACACCAGTCGAGAATTGCATTTATAAACGCTTCCTGAATAATAATCAGTATCTATTTACGTTGCTATCCATAAACATCGATCGTTTCGTTTCTTAAACAAAAGTGCGAATCGCGTAACGCCAAACTTTTGTCTATTTGTAAGCTTCATTGAAGCTAACTGAATCGGAGGTAACAATGACGGCCGCCTTGGAACCCCTGGAAAGAGTACGAAAAATCCACAAAATTTCGAATCAAATATCGTATTTCTGAAAACTTCGACCGTGTAACATGTAAACTTCGCAGGAATGAGATAGTATAGAGTTTTATTCGTCGAATAAAGCAAAAACGAAAGAAATTGGTCCATATTTACATATTTTTATGCTTGAAGGAAGAATACCTTGCAAGTCAAGAAATGGATTCATACGCGTTATCTTATGAAAAAATGTTAATCCCCTATATTGGCAGCACTGATTAATCCTGGTTAACCAAACCTTGACCATTCACTAAGTTAGGATTTAAGGAAGAATCGTACCAAATTTGGTTATTCTAACTTTTATCGTTTAGGAGGAGTTCCATGAACAAACACACAAACACACGCTTCAAAATATATTATAGATTAATCCTCTCGAATTCTAATATTTCACTTGTCGCTTAAGCCCTTCGTTCGTCGTAACTGTATTGTCGAAGAGGTCAATTGACCTCTGTTATCCCTCCGGGATTGAATGGAACCCACTCGAAACATAAATGATACCACTTAGACTTGTATTATTTACTGAACATTCCTAAAACTTCAGAGAGGGTTAGTGAGTACGCATCACAGCTTTATTCATTTCTACCCTATTTGATCTTCGAGCAACACGTGGTTTTACTTGCTCGAGGACTTAGAAGACCCTCAAGGCAAATTTTCCGACAGACCTAACATTCTATTCTGTTAGATGTTATGATATACATAAAGCTTTTATATATATATATATATATATATATATATATATATATATATATATATATATATATATATATGTATGTATATATATATAAATGATTTTTTATATGCAAGGGTAAAAAAAATTCAAGGTAGAGGAGAAAACTTCTTTAACCAGGAATGTAATCCAGGTCTTTCACTTTTCTGTCGGATGCTTTCGCCGTCTAAGTCTTCAAATCATTGTTATTCTCGAATTCTCTCACAGTAGAACTCCGATTATTCGAACGCTTATTATCCGAATGAAATGTTAAATTGCTGCATGTAACTTAACCCTTACGCTGTGACATTTCGGTATTCGAACACGCATTTATGACCTTTTTGCTGCGACAATCGGTTTTACGCTTCCGCCTAGAAAACGCTTTCTTTCAATACTTCTACATTTGGGTTCCGCTCTTTGCCTTAAACACTCTCCAAACACCACTTGATAGCTCTCCTTTGAGTAAATACCTACACTGTGTGCCCTATCCACTTTAGGCATCACCCTTCTGTTTGTAAGGACGCGTGTTCGAAGGTTATGTTCAATTTTTAACGGGTTTTCCTTTTAAAGAGACCAGAGAAAATTTTATGGTCCTGGTGATGGTTCGAATGGCATCGTAGAGAAATTTGTCTTGTCAGTTTTGGTTATCGTACGTGAGTTCCTCCTCGGCCGTTTTCTTACTTATCCACTTTTCAGCAGTTGTCTTCGATTTTTTGGCTTATTATTATTAGTGTAGTAATACCGTATTTTATCAAATAATTCACGCAATTTTTCTCGAAATATTTAACTAAAAATTGGGTGTGTGGTATGACGCTTACCGAACAATAGAGGTAAAATTTCACCCGACTGCCGCATCTATTCATATTGCAAATAAACAATTGCGCTTTGCGGTACTTTGAAAACTTAAATTGTATGTTTATCATTTGAACTAGAAGTTGCCCTTTCTTTTTCGAATTATCCGAATTTTCGTTTATCCGAACAACCTTTGGTCGGATAATCGGAGTTCCACTCTATCCCCATTGAGTTAACCTAACTAAACGTTCTCACTGAGGCGTGGCAGAGAATTCTCTTTATATCAAATCAGTAAGATAACGGAAGTTTCGTTGATGATTAAAAATAGTTATTTTTTATTCAATAAAACTCTCAATGAGATGTACATATAAATTTATCATTTTCCCCAAATGTCTGTAAACAAAATAATTTGTCACTATAATTATTTTAATTTGCTCAAATTTTTAATTTATTATAATTTACATTCTGAGACCGTTTAATATAAATATTCAAAATTAGCATTTAAAAATTTTCTCCTGACGTGCGGTCGATTAAACCTCGCAGGACTAACGTGACAGCCTAGGTGAGTTCCAGAAGAGAAAGGAAAAGTTACGGAGTGGAGGATATTTGCGAGGTTGCTGTAGTAGCCAAGTGTAAAAATTTGCTATAAGTTGAGAAACGGTGTTCAATGAAGTTCTAGGGGTATTTAGTATCATTTAAATGCACGGAAAGTATATTAGAAGAGTGTGTCTAACAATAAGAGGGTTGGGAATGTAGCAGGTGTTGTAATGCGCGGCGGCAGAACTATCGGCATTTAAAGAGGCCACAATTGGGACGTCTCGTAAGGAGCTAGAGGCAGCGAACTCCAGAGCAAAACGCTTACTAATAAAAGAGGCGAGTCGGTTGAGATAGGAAAAAGGGTTTGTAATGAAAAGTCTGAGGTTAAGTCACACGTGAGGGTTATAGGAAATTCAAAGCTGAAGTTTAGTGGTGAATTCTACAAAAGCGATGGTACGGCAGTTGACTGCTTTTCAGGGATAAGTGTTAGAGGTATTGGAGAGGAAATATCGAGGAGCTAAGCAGTGACAAAAAGATTCTTCGCGTCCAAACAAACGACGTGAGGAGAGCAAAATCCGAAGAAGGTGTGATGGAGATAGTGTGAAACTTTTGTGCCTCGCTTTCTTAAAATTTTACTATGAATACTACAATCCTATATGCTTATTTGTTTATATTCTGTTTGAAGTAAGGCTTCTGTAACCTGTTATATAAAGTGATACATATGAACTACAATCAACATCGTGATCTAGAGAATTTAAATTATTTGCAGAATTACGGTTTTATTTTTATTGAAATCTTAAGAGCATTTATTACCGGGTCAGTAAGAATTTATCTCAAATTCAAATGTATTAAGAAGACTAATTTTATCATTATGCATTCATTCTAATCTCTTGGTAATGTTTTGACTCTTACTCATAAGATAATTAATATTTCCTTTTGTATCACAAAAAAGATTTAGCGTAAGCCATATATGTCCAAAAGAACCCTCATTATTGGCAGACGGTGTATTGTGGGGGAAGCAGATTGGGAACACGGTAACAGAGGAAAATGGGAAAAATGCGAGCAAAGTATTCCACACCCGGCCGAAGTTCGCTATCGATTAGAGATCGACGCCGTGATGAGAAAAAGAGAGAGATGGGGGAAGGAGAAGATGTATGGCGAGGAAGGTAGAGAGGAGGGAAAGAAACAGAGAGAAAGGGAGAGTGCTCCATTAAGGGTGGAGGGGTCTATAGGTTGGGTAATGTACGAGAGGTGTGGAAAAAAGCGTGTGTTGGGATAAAAAGAGAGGGTATTAGGATATAATGCGCTTCGGCGGAGGATTAAGGGAGAGGTTCAAACTATTCTATGGTGTTTCCTGCCGAGGAAAGAAGAGAGAAACGGGATGGGAGCGCTGCCCTCATCTACGAAGTTTTAAATGTCAGCACCACCGAGCTACTACATAATATTTTCATATCCTGAAAAAATTCAGTCCTTTGCGGTCTTCTGTGTTTCTTCTCAAATTTAAAAACGAAACACTTTCTTTTTAAGAGACCTGATTGTGGGGGCCTGCAAATTAAAATTTTTAGGACTTAACGGATTTGAGAGGAGGTAAATTACAGTGATTTTCTCACAATGTGGAAAGATTCTTGTCCATTTGTAATTATATAATTGATTATGAAACAGCTGAAATTTTTTATATTGATCGCTTGCGTTAAATCTACTTATAAATAGAATATGTATTTAACAAATTAAAAACTTAGCTGTCAGATATGCCTTCATATAATAATGTATGTGAGGAACGCGTAGTTTCAAATACTTTAAATAGTATATAATATTTGTTATAAAATTTTTGGAATTTATAATTTTAAATTAATTAAGGTTGATCTATTCGCTATCCTATTTATTACTATTTTAAGGTGCAAGTATTTACCTTACTAAAAACCGATCTAAAGTTAGTAATGTATGTTTATTTTTACGGAGTGAAAATTAAAGATTACGAAAGAAAGCATTCCAAATTACGGATATGAAATGGGTTGATGAAATTTAACTGAATGACATTAAACGTCGAAGAAAAAACTTCTCGAGGAAACAACGCACTAGAGGTAGTGGCGGGGGCTGTGTTCTCTCGAAAGTAATTCCATTCCCTGATTCGTCCTCCCCTTTTTCCGAAGCTGTTATCACCGCAAGCACCTCGTATATCCTTCACCTTGGAAACGCTGTAAAACTCTTCCCCCAATTGCGGCCCTGGAATCCTATCGCAAGGTTGTTATTGTTTGTGGCGTCCGTACACACCACGGACCAATTTGGGACATTTGACGTCTCTAGACGCGGAGTTCCGAAAAGGCCGGGAAATGGAAGAGGGATTCGGAGGCGATCGTTGAAAGGGAAAAGCAGGAATGGGGGGCTAAATGCCTTCGGCTGCCTTACAATCCTCCCTGCTTCCTCCCACGGCGATGGACTGGTTTGATTGCCCCACGGGCGTGCTGCGTCGTCACCAGCGGCTATCGGTTAGGAGCACCCCGAAGATAATGGAAGAGTCCGACGAATAAGGCAACGCCGCAGTCACAACAGTCGCCATTCTCCCCCAGTGTTACAACTACTTCGCATCGAAAAAGTTGGATAATATCCACCCTTTCCTCACCTTTGTTACGTAGACTGACGAAATGCTACGAGCACGATTTAATCTCGTTTTTGATGGACATTAACGGCGAAAAGAAGCTAGGCGGGAATTTTCGAAACGTGGTTCTATGCTATCTCCCGCGTTTCCTTCGCGGGAGACGGCTCCCGTGGGAGAGGAGGACGATGAGGGAGGAGGAGGCTATGGGGGGAGGAAGAAGAGGGGCGGTTACGCCGGTGGAGGCCGATTGCGTGCGAACACCGTGTATCGGTTGCGTCGAACGGCCTTTTGGTTCCCATACCTCTCCGTTTATTGCCCTTATAGCGTCTTTCCTCTCTCCCCTTCCTCCTGTCTTCATTCCCCTCTCCTTCTTCCTCTTTCCTCCGGCGGAACATCAACCCTACGCTGGAAAATCGCCCCGCCACAATTTAGTTTCCTTGCTCTCTCGTTCGTACGAGTCTCATCACCGACCGCCACTTTCTCTCCTCTTTCCCAACCTCTCCACTCCTCTCTCTCCATCTCTCTTCCCCTGATCACTTCGGCTCCCTTATACGCGTCTTCCGCCGATCGCTCCCTTCCGCCGAATCCATTCCACGAACGCAACGCGTAGTCGCCGATGGCACAAATGGCGCAGTGTTATTGGAGTGTCTTTTCGGATTATGTCCGACGCTCTTTTTTCTGAAGGGGACGTGGGAATATTCGTCGGTTTATCTCTCTTTTCGGACTCTGGTTTTGTGGCTTCGATTGATTTATCAATCCATCAAGGATACGATGTCACATTTTGCTGTTGATACTTGAGTCAAGTCATAAAAATGTTATTAGATGTTTTATGATAATTTATATTTTTGATGAGATTGTAATTCATATTTAAGCAAAAAGAATATGCATTCAATTAGACAAGCTAATCTTGATTATATGGAAAACTATGTTGCAGTTATAATCTGTAATGAAAAATGTGAAGGTGAATTTTAGATGATATTACTTGACGTGTTTCCAGTAATAATTAATCGTCTGCAGCAGCGGTCTCCAACCTGCTGCCCGCGGGCCGCAGCGGTCATTTGACGCTTAAAATACAGCACATTTTAACTGTTACATATGAATTTTTTGTCAAAATTATTAAAGTAATACTAAATTTATTTATAAGTAAAACGCTTGGCGGTTTTAATATGGTATATTCACCTCTAGGTAGATTTGGAAAAACCAACGGATATGGAAAATTTCCAATGGGGGAAAAAAGTTGGGGACCCCTAGTCTACAGCATTATTAGTCTGTCCGCTGAGGAATCACGGATTACATATAGCCTAAAATAGATTATCTTCCTGTTGTCGTCACCCTTTCTTTTCAAGTCGTCTATCAACATTTTTCATTATCTTTTCCCCGAAAGTCTTCCTTCAATCGGATCTTTGATATAGTCCAGTGGTTCTCAACCTGGGTGACATGACACCCTAGGGTGAAGCGACGGTTATTGAGGGATGACGCGAATATTTGATAAATTCACATTGTATCATATTCTGGCTTATAAATATAATTAAAACCAGGGGAATATACACTCGTGCTTATTTAAATGCTAGAATTTTATCTTTGTGTGTTTAGGGAAAGCCCAGTTTATCTTTAAAGGTGACTTGAAGTTAATGGAACTGTAAACGGGGTGACGCACAGCTGAATGAACTAAACATAGGATGACGCAGGCAAATAAAGTTTGAGAACCACTGATGTAGTCTCTTCTCGGTATGTGCCTGAACTACTTAATCTTCCTATTTCTTACAGTTTTTAATCTCTTTAAAAATTGACATTTAAAATAGAAAAATAAAATTAATAATTTTGAAAAATAAATGCGCGTCGGAGAAATTATTACAGTAGAATAAGGAAGATTATTTTAATGTAATTTATATGTATTTTATTGATGATTCTCTATTGAGCTTTATTTTTCGCGTTAATTGATTTTGAGTTTTTAAAGGACAATTGTTTGTATCTTTTCGTGTTACAATTCCTTTTTAAGTTTCAGGAAAACAGTAACGGCTGATTCAACGAAAAATATTAATATTTTTGCTGTGTTAATGAATAAAAATTCTTAATATAATGCTCGTTTGAATAATATTCAAAACTCTTGGCCCTCTTGACTATCAGCGAAAATAAAAATATTATAAATGAGCTGAATCTTTGTTTATGATTAGTTAAACCTGAATATTCAGTAAGTCAGGATAACAATTTATCGTTTTCTGAATGAAATTAGATTATAACAGTTCTCTTTTGTATACTCTTTATGCTCTTTTTTTATTAATTTCGCTTAGATATATACATGCTTTCAAATTCGAAATATAAATGCATATTAATAAATTTGAAACAAAAGTTGTACATAATAAAATATATTAGGACGTCCTACGATTAAAAATATTTAAACAGTTGTCACGTACTTCGTATTTTCATTTTATTTTGTAATTCAAGAACAGATCGCGATTGCTATACTTACCGCACACCCAGTGACGCCAAGCCGTAAGAAAATGCGATATGATTGAAAACAAACCACGCTATATCGAGGGTGATTTTAAGGACTTAATTGTACATACTTTAATTCATAGAAACTCGAGACATGAAAAAAATCCATGAAACGGAGGAAGGAAGGCTAGTGAGAATAACGACACAAAACGTATAAGATACTACAAGAAAATACGAGAATAGAATAGAGAGTACAGAGAATGAAAATAAGAATAAGCGTCTGGAACGATTAGAAAAGTTCAAAGTAAATTACGAATTTCATGTAAAGAAAGAAACAAGAACAACGAGAATTTAATTCAGCTAGGGGAAATCAATCATGACGTTTAGCAAAAGAAAACGAAGGTCTAAATCAATTAAGATTAAATCGATCTCCACATTTTACAATTAGCAATAAAAGTTTTAACGACAAATATAGTTGTTTCAAGGCTGACACAAATTCGGCGATGAAATTTATTGTGTTTGCAAGAAATATTGTTATGAATTCGAGTTAAGAAACTTCTATTTAATCTAAATAATATGAACTTTTAAAATTGTGTGGATTTTCTCTTAAACATCATCTATGTACAATTTTAGTAAAAGTTTTCTGTAAGCCATAAAAATACAGTGGAAATTTCCTGTGAGTAGATGTATTTCTTTACAATGTTGAGCACTGAATCCTATGTCAGCTTTAGGCCCACAGTGGTAAATTATTATGCGTTTTATTAAAATGTTGAATTTCAATGACTTTTCAACTTAGATTTTTAGTGAATTGTTAAAATAATTTTTGAGCATAAATTAATAAGAATTCTCATGGAGGATCAATGGACAATTTTTTAAACATGAGATCAATGTGTTTTATGGTAGCCAAATTGATAGATTTTATGGTATGCATGAGAGTGAAAAGTAATTAATTTTAAATTATATTATAACTTAATTTCTGTTGATAATTTACAGGTAGACTGAGCACCTCCAGTTTAAGTTTTATATTGTGTTAATAGTCTCATCTGCTATTTTAAAAGTCCAGATATATTTTGATCATTTCAAGGCTAAATAATGTCTTAGTTCAGTTCTTGGAAAAGCATTTTGAAGGGCATAGCATAAAATCATAGTTTGGCAAAATGTTATAATTAAAAAATCTCTATGAAATTTTATAAAAATATTAGCTACATTATAAATTAATACATCACAATTTGATCTCATTGTCATAATTATAAATTCATTTTACTAAAAAGTATAAAATAAAAATATATAAAAAACTTTTTAAAGTTATACTCTTTTTATAAAGCGCACTGAAAAAATATCAAATACATTTTTGGATTCAAGAAAATATCTGAATGTTAATGAAAATTTTGATTGTATTTGATCATTAATCTCTTTAAAAAAGAGGTGTGGCATATGTTGATTAAACAAGAATTTACGGTCTATTTATATGGCACTGAATAATTTAATTAACATACGCCATGCCTCCTTTTTTAAAAGATTCATGATCATATACAATGAAAATTTTTATTAAGATCCAGATATTTTCTTGAACCAAAACATTTATTTTATATTTTTCAGTGCGCTTTATAAAAAGTATATAACTTTAAAAAGTTTATATATATATTTATATTTGTATACCTCAGATGAATCTATGTGGGCTATCGAAAAATTAACATATTATCTAGAAGCTTTTTTTTTAGGCATTATACGACTCAAGTAGGAATTTCACATACTTTTATCGTAGTATCGATATGTACCTATAGTAATTCACAGTTACGAAACTCGAGGATGAATTAGGTTGACGAGTATGCAGACGGATAGATGAATGTGTAGGGAAGGGGAGGGGGTTCTGGGATCTCTCTCGACTCGAGATCGGAGCGGATGAGATTGGAATACATATTGAAGATCGTCTCTCAGTTAATGTGCAATGATTTGAGGTTAGGTGGGAGTGCCGTTGCCCCCAGGTGATGTATGGGAGTGCAATGGGGGATGGTGGGGGGGGAGGGGGGGGCGGAAAAAAGGGATAGATGGGAATTGTAAGGCTGCGGGTGGATAGGGATGTGGGGGTAGGAGCGCCCCCGCGTGTGTGAGGTGTGTGTGTGCGAGAGACTTCCCATTCATCCAAATATATTGGAAACGTTTCTCATTCCCCAGACTGCTCGTTTCGGAGTTATTTGGGCTGAGTGGGAGGAAGGGGGGAGATGAGTTAGAAGGAGGCCTAAAGATATGGAATAAGGTTCCGTTTCGAAAGAGGCTTCAGCTCATATGCTTATTGATGGCCTGAGATGGAAATAGGAATCCTCGTGTAGCCTCGAACGTCTCGAAAGGGATATATTTTTGTGTCATTTATACGCAACATCCAATCATTTTATTTATCAGTAATTTTGTTATTTAGAAGATTTCAATAGGAATCTGGAGAGGAGACATTTTCCTGATACTGGAGTCATTTTTGTATACTACTATGTTAGAACTTCTATTCACGAGTGATTGGGCATGAAACTTCCGATTAATGAAATGTCTGTGATTTTTTTTTACTTTTGCTATGTATATAAATATAAATATGATAATTCTTCTGGGATAAATCCATTTATTTATCCTTTTTCAAGATTCGTATAATGGTAGGTTTCGGGTTACCTGTTATGCAAATAGCATCAATGTAGATTTTGTGCTAATTATTATTCTCAATAAGAAATGTTTTACTTTCTGAAATTGTGCTTCTTTAGAATGATTTGATGATTAAATATGATCGATTTTATGTCAATTTATTTTTTATTTTGAACATAAGCACCACTATCAAAATCATGAAATACGTAACCTTTTAGCTCTTACAGTAGAGCGGGAAGGGAAACATCGAGGTTGAAATTCTGATTTATAGCAATAGAAACAGCAGTTTCTCTTGTGTTAGTTAGAGCTATTTTTACAACTGTTGGAAAGGATTGGATTCTTGTTCCTGCCCGTTCGATGATTTTTCACAGAGCAGAGCGAAATCCGTTTCTCGCTCACGTAGAGGTGTGTAGATGTTTGGCTAGCATGGCATCATCATCCAGTCGGAGAAGACTTCGGTTCAGGATGCGGCGTGCACCTCTTTCAACATTCATCTCCAACGGGAATCGAGCGAGGGATTTCACCTTGTGTGGCTACTTTATTAATAATGGGATGTCGCGTTCGGCGGAGGAAGATAGAGGGAGGAATGAAGAAGGGAAGGGAGGTGGGAGAAAGGAAAAAAGCGAAGGAGTCGAGCGAGTGGCGCTCAAGATGGGGAGGATGAGGATGGGTGATTGGACGAGGAGAGGAGAGGTGAAGGGAGGAAGGGGGATGGAGGGAGGAGGTGCGGTCGAGGAGGGGAGGAGAGAGATAGGTCTGAATGAGGAGATGGAGGTTGTGGATAGAAAGGGAGAAGAGGTGAGGTCGATGGGGTTTTTGAAAGGCGAAGTATTTGAAAACTCTTCGAATGCCGCCCCCTCTCTCCCCTTCGTATCGTCTTACCTCGCCCCCACCCGTTCGCCATCTCGACCCATCCTCCACACCCGCCAACATCCTTGCAAACTCTCCCTCTTCCGCTCCCCCTTGCCTCCGCAACCACTTCTTCAAGTGCTCATTGAATATTAATGTTTCATTACAGACCATCCCAGAACTCCTCACCCCCATATCTCCCTCTCCATGAATGCCTTTTGAATTGGGGCCCAATAAGCTCTGTTTGATCAGAGGCCGTCGACAGGGCATTGATAATTCCTCCACCTGCTGCCCACCGCCGCAGCAGACCCCTAGAAAGGGTGTCGAGGATGAATTTCAAATTCCTCCCATCCGACCTCCTTCCTCCCCCCCCTCCCCCCCCTCCTCCCCTCCCCCCTCCTCCCCTCCTCCCCTCCCCCCTCCTCCCCTCCCCCCTCCCCCCTCCTCCCCTCCCACTCCCCCATCCTCCCGGCTCCAGCCGTTAAATCCGAGAGAGAGAGAGAGAAAGACTATTTACCGGCGTACCCATCATGCAACTGAAGTCCCGGACCTCATTCCATCTCAAATTAAGGGACCACCTCGCCTCTCTTTCCTCTCGTTCCTTACCAACCCCTCGCGCCCTAATTACTTGCATATTTCCAAAGGATTTCCATCAACCGCTCTCTTTCTCTCTCTCTCGCCATCACCTATCGCCTTGTACATCTCCTCCTTGTTTTCCTTTTGAAAAAAATCAACCGTTTTTCCTTCTCCTCCGAATTCCGCTCTTTCCTCGTCGCTGTTTGCTCAGTGTGAGAATGCGGTTTCTTCATCAAATGCTGTACCAATCATCAAATGTGAACTTGTGAAAAAAACGCTTCTACATATAGCCGCTTCTGAGTTTATTCATCCCCGCTTTCGAATTGTCGGTATTATTTTTACTTATATCACACAACATGTTAATGATCATGCTGTAATTTTCATGTGAGATTATTCTATATCCCAAAAAAAAAAGATCGATTATTAAACTTTACTTTTTTGGGTGTAGAATAAAAGTGTCCAAGTATATAATTTAGATAGATAAAACTGAAAAAAAACAAGATGGATACACACACACTTGTGGAAGAGAAAAGTAAAAAAAGGTTATTGAAGACAACTAGGTGTTGAAGGAAACTCAGTGAGCACTTAACAAAAGGAGAGCCGTAGATAATGGAGCTTTCGGGATGTTCTCTTCGTCAGCACAAGATATATGTATCCATTCCATTTAGACTAGACCAATTTTTATTTTTTACCTATTTAAAATAATGTTATCGTTTTAATAATCTGTAAAATTCCTTCCGCAAATTTTTAAGGTATATTTTTCATGCCTAAAAGTTGTCTCGTTTTCTAACCGTATAACTAGCTCGTAGCCCTCATTTCCTCACTATTTTGTTCTGATTCCTTTATTTTCCATATTATTTCCTAATTCTGGATATCCAATTATAGTATCTCTTTTTAATTTAATTTTAAATGATTTTATGCTTGACGCATTGCTTTATATATATATATATATATAATACTCTTGTACTGCCAGTTAAAATACACAGACGTTGAATATTCCATCGAACTAGATTTAATAGATGCTCAAACATATTTCGATAATTTTTGCTAGACGCTTTTCTATATTTCTCTGCCGATATGAATATATTTTGAAATTGCCGCATAAAAATATGATTTATAGATGTTTTAAGTTGCAAGTTTCGCTCCTGCGTACTGATTCTTTTTTTAACCTTTGAGCCGCTCTTGGGCATCTCTGGCTCTTACTTGCCGTTCTCAGAAAGGGAAGCATTGATGCTTTGTGTCAGACAGATCAGTCGAGCGACTAAATTATTCACGGGACATACTCCGCTCCCTTTAAACTAACCTCCTCTCACTTCCATCCCTCTCTCTCTCTCTCTCACTCCCTTTTCTTCCCTACCTCTCCTCTCTCTCTCCTCTTTACTTCTCCTACCTCCTCCATATTCCTCTTCCCAGACCTCTCTCGCCCCACATTGTGTGTCTCTCTCCATCTCCTTTTCCCCTCTTTCCCTCTTTTTAAACTCTCCAGTCTTCCCTCCTGCTTTCATCCCATTCTTCTGATCTTCCTCTTTATCCTTCGTTCCCCTTCTCCATTTCTTAACGCTATAGTCTGCCTGCCCCTCCCATTTCAAACTCCTCTTCCCCCTTCTCCCGTCCTGTCTCCCCCTTCCTCTCCTCTTTCCTACTCCTTCACCTCTATTCGTCCGTTCTCCGAAGTAAAGAGCTTGTGTGTATGCGATAACCTTTTCCCCTCACAGGTATCTGGGATAGAAAATTCATGAGAGGCCCTGATTCAGACCTCACAGGCATATGTTAGCTTGCTTTATTTACCAAGAAAAGGCATAAACTTTGAAACCATAAACGATAAGCCGTACGGATAGGTAAGTGAAAAGGGCTTTTTTATTTAGTTTATTTTACTGGGTGAATTTTATAAATAATGCCTTTCTGTTTATTTATCTATAATCTCCATTTTAAAGACACTATCACTATTTTTGTAGCGATTTATGCAATTTTTTATCTGAATGTAAGGTTGTTGCAGGTTTGATTTTAATCAGTCAATCTCTCCTAGATTAATGCAGCTATTCAGAAACAAAGATGAATTACTCTATATATATATATGTCTAACGAATAAACATTTGAATGCAGTATTAAAGGAAAGGTTTTAACTTGCTGGATTGGTAAGTTTCTTCGCGATATCTGTCGGTTTTTGATATGTGAATTGTGCCATCAGAAACCAATCAACGAACAAAGTAAAAATCTCAATCGATAACAGAAAGGCGTAGAGCGCATCCTAAACAACCGTGAAAGATTCATTTTGGAAGGATGCCCGCTCGTTTACGACAAACATGGGAAACCACCACATCGGTAATTGTCAGTGTCTTCTTTTCAATTCGCTCCACATCTCGTACGCATACAACGCTCACCCAAACAAACCCGTACCTGCTACTCCCTCCTCCCTCCCTCTCTCCCTCCTTCCATCTCTCTCCCTCTTTCTCTCCCTCCCCCTCCTCTCTCTCCCTCCTTCCTCTCTTCCCCTCCTTCCCTCTCGCCTTCCCTCTCACTCTCTCCTTCCCTCTCTCTCTCTCTCTCCCTCCTTCCCTCTCTACCTTCCTCCCTCCCGCCCTTCCTCTCTCTCTCTTCCACACTCGTTTCCTACTCCACCCTAGCGCAAATTCTCTCTCTCTCTTTGGGTTTCGCTTTTCCTCTCTTTGTCTCTCCATCCCTATCATTTTGTCCCTCTCTCTTTCTCGTTTCCTCCCACCTTCGCTCTCTTTTTGTCCCTCTCGTTCTCCCTTTCCCTCTCTCTTACTCTATTTGGATTTTTACAGCCCTTGTTTGTATCACCTCGCTTTATACTAATATTTCTCCGAACTCTCTTCACCACTTTACTCCCTCCCTCCCTCTCCACACCCCTTCACTTCCTTCCACACGTGTATCCTATGATGCGGATATCTCCACGTGCATTTTTGTGTGCATAGGATCACGCCCACCTCAAGCCCTTCTCGAGCAGGCTTCCTTCCCGCTTCACTTCCCCTTTTCTCGACCCTCCCCTTCCTTCTTCTTCCTAACCCTGGGCATTACGTATGCCGTCTGTGCTCTCCCAAATCGTCACGGGGAGAGAAGGGAGTGTTTAGCGAAGGCAAGCGAGGAGCCGCTTCCCGACGTTTTTCACTTTTGTAAGAGTGCAAGGGAGAACCGCACGGCGAAGGGGGACGAATCGCGGCCTCTGATACTCTGTTGGCATTCCACGGGCAGCGTTTTGCATTCTTTGCGAGTGACGCGAAGTGACGACGATGGGAAGGAGTTGAGGAGGGTGATAACCTAAGTTTTTACGCAAGAAATGAGGATCGTGGAAACGATTTCGATAAAACTAAATAGCCCATGGAAGTCTCAGATAATCTATAAATTGAAAAAATGGAAAATATTAAACTCATATTAATAACAATGGTTTTTCAAACTCGATGGGCGGAAGATATCGCGTGTATCGGTTGAAGTATTCAGCCAAGATATGAAATTCGATTTCTGTATTCTCTTGGATATTTTTATAAATATCCCTAGCATCGAATGTAAACATTGAAGATTTCCACATGTTTTGAACATACTAAAAGCTATGCCGATTTTGTATAAATAAAGAGCTCTTACTCAGGTACTGAAAATACTGAATCGCATTCTTCATCGATTGCTTATCAATTTTTCAGAGGTCATAGGAATATTAATTGGCTTTATCTAACATTTACTAATAATAGCTACTTTTCAAATTTCATGTATGATAGCAGAATGAGACATTGTGCATTAAAGGAATATTATTAAAGACATACATACATCCTTTATGAAAATCAAAATACACGATACAATTAGTAAACAAATGTTTTTATATTATAGCATTATATGCGCATCTTTCATGTTTTTACAAATCTGCTAAGTTCACGGTTTTTCAACCCGTTTCGTGATCAAAAATCACTCTTCAGAGCTATAGAACCCAATATCCAAGCATCGATCGTATTTTAGAAAACCATTTATTTCTCGATTAAATCTTAAGTCTTATTAGATGAAATAAAAAGCGAGATAGATCGAGAGACGAAATGGAACGTATCACAGAAATGGGAAATACAGTATAGACTTCCCGTTGCGCAAGCATAAATCCTTTCTTTGAAAATATTAAGAGATGCGTTTGCAGTGCGTTTGCGTTTCTTCTCGACAAGCTAAATCCAATTTTGGCTGACCGTTTAAATCAAACTGTCAAAGGGATTCCGATTGCTTGATGTCTTTAATTTACCTCATTACACCATCTCTTAAACATTTTACGGTATATTGGTGGAGACGACTTGAAATTCACGCTAGCTGAGGTTAATAGAAGAAATGTATCATTTTAAACTGGAATTATAGATCAAACATCTATCAGTTATAATCTGAGCTTTATCAATACATTGTGAACATTGTGAAATTTAAAACGATTTTCACAATAAAAGGTTATTTATTTTTTGATACAGCAATGCGATTGAAAGATCAATTCCACTTAGCTTTCCGATCAGTATTTAGTAATAATCAAGAAATTGACATCCGCGTGGATTAAAAAACCCGAAACATCCATCCATTACCTTTGGGTGACACAAAATCGAAGGCGAATGAGAAGGGAGAGAATTGAACGGAACAGTTGCGTAGCAATCCTCCAGTTTCATCAGGGTATAAAAGAAGGACGAAAATATCGATTCGGCGAGTCGAATGAAGTTTCGTGTCCCATCGACTCCGGAAGCACAATGGCTTGTCATCGTGGCGATGGCATAAAGATGAACGAACCTCTTCGGAGATTGGTTCCGGGGTTCGGTCGTCCGAATGATCATAATCCCAAAGGAGTCTAGGGGGGTGGGGTGGGAGGGGAGAGAGGGGGTGGGGCTTAGGAAAAAATGGATAGAGGGGAGGGGGGGGAGAGAGAACGAGCGATCGAGCTCTCCACTCCCGGGAGCCCATGGACATGATCACGGATCATCCGCAAAGGTAAAAAAGGGAGGGATCGCGTGGGAATTGAAGAGGGGAAGAGAGAGAGACACCCTCTCTCTTCCATCTGTGACGCACCTCCTTCCTTTCTCTCCTATCAATCTCCTCCCTCCATTTCTCCCTTCATTAACGTCCCGCCGAACCCTTCATCTTCCGGCGCCCAATATGTGAACGTGTGCGAAAAAGAGGATTCGAAATAATATTGCCTCGTGGAGTTCGAGGATTCTGATTGCATGGCGTGACCAATACTCGTTATAATGAGGTGGCGTTCTTTTCTCCCTCAAAAAATATATAGTTCCATCGCAGAGTTTATTTCCATAGCCTCCTAACAATGCAATAAATAACGAATATTCCGATGCGACTTCTTCCATCAGATATCCCGTTTATTAAAGATAAATCCATCTAAAGTTTATTTTATCTAGATCGGGCATTTTTTATTTTCTATGATGATTAATGATAATTTTTAATCGTTATTTATGATCCAATTAATTTAAACTTGTTTATATAGCGAAGGAAATTTATAAGAATAATTTTTGCATTAACGAATTAATTTCTTCTCACGAATTCTCACCAATGATTAAATATAATATTAAAAACAACTTGTTAATGTTTTTCGTAATTCATGATATGTGAACAAAGGTAAACAGCCCTTTGTAAACAGGAAGTTAATTAATTCCACAACCATGGTTTGAATTTAAAAACGTTTAGAAATACAATTTCCTGTAGATTTAAAAAAATCAAATAATTCATCAATGTTATTTAAAATCGGTTTCTATAGCACCCACTTCCCTGCATTACTTAAACCTTTCTTCTTAAAAAAGTTGTTGGTTAAAACTTTCATGATGTGATATGTCCCCTCCAAATACTATGTCTTATTGTCTTGGTATTAGGCATGTGCTCGTGTATATTTTTCCTCCTTTCTGCTTGCTTGTGATAGAAGCTTGAAGCCTTTCTGCTATCCGATGAATTTAATTGATTGCTATAATTTTGTCTGTCCTATATATTCTGCTTGTTATAGAAAACTCGAGGAATAGATTTTTCTTTACACAGTTCTGTAAAATTCAGTGTGAAGGCGGAAATAGTATTTTCCGACGAGTTTCAGAATTTTATAAGACATTTTTAGTTTAATTGTATAGGGTTACCTTTTTATCCTTCAACAGATTTACTTTTAAATATAGTAAAATGAAAAGCTCAACTCGTGGATTTTATCAAACATGTTTAATATATAAATAATTCTTATATTCACTGAACGGAGTTAAACCATGATAACGAATGTGGTATTTATTCATAATATTCACTTTATAAAAATGTCTTCCATTTTAATACAATTAAGTAACACCCAAAGCGCTCACACGGAGATTTTAATCTCTGCCCTATTGAACTACATTTATCTTCATTCTCTCTCTCTCATGGTACCGTCTTCCTTACAGTCCTTAGCGTCCTCTTCACCTCGAGCTTTCTCCTCCCTCCACTCACCTCTACGTTCCTTCCTTTCCCCTTCCCTTTCCGATCGCCTTCCACCTCCTTCAACTCCGCACATCTCTTCGGCAATATTGGAGATCAGCCGATGCGGGACTGGAGTTGGGCGAGGGAATGGCCGAAACGGAGAAAAAATTGAGCATCAAGAGAGAGAAAGGATACGGGGGGAGGGGGGGGGGGGCGTAATCGCTGCCAGCACGCCATCTGAGGATCATGGGAAGCAGTCTTTTTCCCACACACACACACACACCGCCGTCCCTGGGATTCCATCCAATCGGTCGAAAGAGTCCGGCGATCATCCCCAACGACCATCGAACCGAATATCCAGCTCTAGTTCTCCTCTCTCTCTCTCTCTCTCTCTCTCTCTCCCTCTCTCTCCCTCTCTCTCCCTCTCTCCCTCTCTCCCTCTCTACATCTCTCTCTCTCTCTCTCCCTCCCACTGCGGACTCCCATTCCCATACCCTGTTATCCTTGGCAGCCATAAAAACAGGAGTGTGGAGTGAGTCTCCCGCAAACACTTCCAGCTGAACTTCCGGAACGATCTCATTTCTTCAATAACGCTCCCATCGCTGCAGCCGCCATGTGGAATCGAATAGTTCTTCGTAACATTGTGACGCTGAGAAAATTGATTGATGAGTCTGTTATTCCGGGCCTCTCTTTTCCTAGGATACTAGCACACCTTTGACGTATACTCTTTTTTTGTTCTTTATGGAGACGTATTTCTATTATTTTCTCTTCTGTAGACTATATTTGAAGCTTTCTGTTATTTCTCTTTCATATATACAGAAATAAGCTTTTCACTGACCGATAAATGTCCCATTTAATTGGAAAATATCTAGCGCTCTTGCTGAAATTTTAGTACGATAAATAAATTTTAGACGCATAGTTTCGGCTGTCAATTTGTGGATCTTTATTACTTTAATAAGTTATAGAAATCGATTGAAAAATTATGTTACTTAGTAGCGTAGTCTCTTCTATAGAATATTATTAGTCGTAGCTATTTCTGACGTTTTTTATTTACTATTTGAAACAATAATGCGAAAATGTTTCATATTTGTACATATAAAGACTAAATGATTTACTTTTAAGGATTACCTAATTTAGTATTTAATGTATTAATGATCGCTGTGTGTAATATTACATCTCGAATTTCTTGAATTTTAATAATAATGAGAGTTGATTAATCCCTACAACTTACCGGGGATTTCAAATTATTAAAATAAATTTTGTATCAGCTCATCTGGCAATTGAGAATAAAAAGAATATTAATTTGTTCTAAGAATCTTCTTACACGTGTTCGAACATATTTATTAAATTTGAATTTCAAATCGTATTTTGCTTAATTATGCGCACCGGCATCTCAGTAAGTTTCGTAATAAACCGTTTCCTTTCATTCACGAAAACTTCATCGCGTTCCAAAATAAAGAAAGCATTGAAAGTTCTGCATGTGCGAGTATACTTCCTCCGGAATGTATACCCTCGGATTTCATTCCGACGCCGAACGAAGCTTTTAACGAGTTTACTTCAATCTGTGCCGGCGTCCAATTGACTCTGTATCGCATATGAATGCTAATTTTCGCCTCGTCCGCTCCGTTTTTATCGCCTCCTTCTTCATCTCTCCTCCGTTCTCTTTCCCCCTGCCAATACTCTTTCCACCTTCCCCCGATCCTCTCTCCTACACTTTCTCTCCACCCCTTGATATTTCTTTCCCTCATCCTTCCGCCGCATCAGTCCGCCTTGTAAAAATGGGATGAGTTACCGAAACTTTTTTAGCGGGAAGGGTCGTTGCTTCATCCGTGAAAAATGGTGATAAAGGAAGCTGGAGGAGGTCCCAAAGAGTGCGAGAAAGAGTAGAGAGTGGGGGAGAGAGAAAAACGAGGTGTGGTGAGTTGGGTTGGGTTGGAGATTCGAAGGGAGACGGGAAGAGAGAGAGAGGCTTGAGGAGTGGGTGAGAGAATGAAGGGGTGGAGAGGGGGGAGGGGATAGAGGGGGTGGAGAGGGGGGAGGACCGTCGAGTTAGTTGGTTGCGACAATCCGGAAGGCAAGACGGCGAATGAGAGAGATGACACCACCGCTCGGCGATTCTGTGTTAGGCTATGGAAAGGGATGGGAGATGGAACTCGAAATGGGGAGTTGTGTTGGAGGAGGAGGAGATGTGGGGGCGGGGGGAGCGGGGGTCGTGAAAGAAGGATGGCAGGAGGTAGTTGGTGATATCCCGACGCGTAGGTTTCGTTAATCAAAGCGTTGTTTCTCGGGATGGGGTCGTTAAGTTGGGAACTGAGAGGTGAAGTCTGGAAAGGAGCCTTTTTTGGGGGGGTGAAGGGGAGAAGAGGAGGAGGAAGAAAAATCCAAAAAAAGTGTATCACTGTAGCGGTTTTTTCGCTCGGTAAAAGGATTCTTCGGAGTGTATATAAAAGACCGTTGATTTGTGTTCTGGTTCATGTGTTTGGGATTCGATCACTTAGACATTATTTTTACGAGAAAACAGAATTAAGCCAAAATTTTAATTGAGGCAAATATTAGTAATGTATTAAGAGCTCGCGTAATATAGATGGAATATCACAATTTCTCGTAAAAATTTTAATATTTTACATCATACACATTAATTTAACGTAAACTTGATGATATGCAAACAGCTATTTTTCCGTTTACGTAATTAAGTCAGCAAACCTATTTAGAATTCTCTCACTCATGTGCATATATACAATTTACGAGGCAATTAAAAAATAATTTTCACGCATGTCGGAATAATTAAAATTATATATTTCTGGAACATTTTATAAGCATAGCGGCTTTTGTATTTGTATTTTGAATATAATTAGATTAAAGTTTACATATACGCGTATTATACCGTATAACTCCTTTTGATAGAGGTTGATTTTGAAATCATTCATTAGAACTATCGCGAAGGTAGAAACAAGTATTGTTTAGAAAGTATGTAATATATGCATCAATTGGAATGAGTTCGTTGATCAAAAAGCATATCTCATTCTCAGTGCATAAATGCGCCGAGTATATTACATCGTTTCCGTTATGAGAAAAGTCCGGAGCAATCGAGCGCGAATAACCCCGCCGCGTAAATTCTTCGATGTAGAAACATGACAAACATGGGAGACATTAAAGTCCTCCTCCGCAGGACCTGGCGAAATCTCCCCAACCTCATTCGACCTCCGAAATATTTTCTGACCCCGCCTCTCCTTCTCCCACCCCCATTCGCTTCTTCCTTTAGCGCTGGTTTTAGACACCAAGAAAGCCGTCGTCCACGGAAACGGGGGATTCTTGATTATCGCCGTGTCTAGATGAGAGTGCAACACTCGAAGAAGGGGTGGTAGAAGAGGGTTTTGGAGGAGCGAGGGAGAGGAGATGGAAGGGAGAGAAAATAAAGAGAGGGATGTCGAGTGGGAGGTTTGCAGGAGGGGGGGGAGAGAGAGAGAGAGAGAGGGATGGGAAATGGGTCGGTTGTACGTTGAGGTGGTTTCCTCGAGGGAGGGTGGGATAAATAGGGAGAGGGGGGGAAGAGAAAGAAAGAAGAAGGGGAATGGTGTGAGGGGAGGGCGGTTTTGGCCGCGGAAGGTGTTTTGGGCCGGTGAAGCAGTATTAGGAAAAATGGGCGTGTGGGGGATGGGGTTGGCGGGGGGAGAGTAAGGGAGTTTGGGGGATCGGGCGGAGCCAATTTATTTTTATTTGCTCGAAACAAATGAGGGAGAGGTTATCTGGAAGTTGTGGCGAGAATGTTCATTCCGACTGCCCCCTTCCCACACTCCCCCCACTCTCTCACCTCATCGTCTCCCTCTCATTCCTTATTTTTTGCCTTCTTTCTCTTCCTCTTTCGTCTCTCTTCATCTTATCTCCCAACTCCGCCAAATATCTCTCTTTTTCCACATCGGTGTCCGCTATTTACGCTTTAGCAAATGCTTCACTACTTTTCTCGGTGACGTTCAAAGCGATGACAATGAATAACTGGAATTAAGACTGATAGTTATACTGGTCATCGCGAAAGGACTGTTTTGTCTTAACATTAACTTTTACTGACAATGAGTTACAAAAATCTTGAAACTAATTTTTGAGTATTTAATGTAAAAAACTTTAATTGAAAACACGTTCATTATGTACTAAGTGGACTTCAATGACTTGATTCAAACGCATGAGTGGTTGTACTGTCCTAGTTAAAACGTTTGTGACAGCTTTCTCCGTGAAAATTGACATTTATAGTTTCAGATCCTCAAGTGTTCGAAGACGATTTCTGTAGACTGTCTTCATGATAGCCTCATAAAAAGTAATCTTAGGTATTTACGCCATGAGAATATGGCAGTCAAGTCCACTCGAAACCAAAACGACGGAGGTAGCGGTCGGAAATTGCTCGGCCATAGAAACAAGTGCTTCAAAGACTTGGTGCAGAATTGGAAGCGCTTAGTCTTGCCTAATATTGGCGGGAAACATATTTCATTAAGATCACGACTCATTCGTTCCAAAAATGAATACATTTTCTGCCAGAAGTCCCACGAAGTTCAGAGTTAAAAGTCTCGCCCAGGAATATTTAATAGGATCTTTATGATGGTATAGATATTCCGGTGTCCAAATTCGCATTTTTTTTTGTTCACGGTCCGGTTCAGGTAAACGTGTGCCTTATCTTTGAACCATATCTTGCTGAGATTACGAGGATTAGCTTGAATAAATTCAAGAAATGGACAACAGAAATGTACATAACCTATGGTCTTTATCAGGATCACTCAGTTTTTTGGCGTATCTGTACCTTGCTCGGAATCAATTTCAAATCATTACTAATTGTAAGACTTTATTGTGTCGTTCCAAAACTTACTTCCAGCTACTTTGAAACATCGGAAATTGATTTTTACGGACCTCTTTCAATCCTGTCCCTAACACGTTGTACGATTTCTTCAGTTCTTAACGTTCGCCTACACTCAAAAACATCTTTCAGATTGTCCAAAACATAGGTGCTTAGTTCATAAAAAATTTCCTCCAAATTAATAATATAATTTCGTAAAGGAATACTCTTAACATTAATTTGTCTTTGATAATTTTTTTGCACCCTAGTAACACTTTAAAATAAAAAAACTCTTTTAACTATAAACACACCTTACTCTGTTTTGTATAACATTTTGAAAGCACTGATAGTAAAAATAAACTCCCAATATTTCATTATACAACAATAACAACATAAGAGACATTATCCTTTAAGTAACGGAATTGTTCTTAAAATAAAACAGCTCTTTTGTGCTGAGTATATCTACGGCAAAGTCGGGGTCGGTAGCGAAATTTTATTTTTTCTTTCCCAAAATTAAAAAAATGTAATTTAAAATTATGAATTCATACTTCCTGTGTACTTATCGTTGTCAAAAAAGCTTTCTTTTTTTGAAAAGCTAAACAATCACATAATCACATGGCGTTCTTCATCTGACTTTCATTCGTTGTTCGCGCTTCCTGCTGTCTTTAAAGCATAGTAATTAATAACATGCCTTTTGAATCGCTAACAATATATGAAACTATAGAAACATAATTTGTAATGTAATCATTACTTCATTATCAGCATAATCAATACAAATAAGAATATTAAAAATTAACGAGGCAGCTTGATAATAACGTTTAGTTTGTTGTTACCATGAAAAAAGGGACTTCGGTTTGCACCACTGCTTTTAAATATTAGTCCGTTAGAAAAATATTTTGAGACAAGAAAAGTCATTATATTAATGCTGTTTACAATTTATTGATAAGTATTAATATATAGGCAGTAGTAATGTGGTTTAAGGATAAATACTTAAGTGTCAAAAATTGAAAAATGAATAGGTATCTCCAATAGCCATTGCAAGGCTCATAGTGTTTGTTCTTGAAATTTTCAGCCATAACAGGAACTCGACAGGGAATAAAATATACGGTTTTTACGGGTATCCGTACTTGTGCTGAATTAGGTTCGTGAAATTACCTGTTCACAGGAATCATTCATTAATGTAATCGAAAATATAACCGTTACATTTATTTCTGAATAAGATTTAAAAAAAAGCTAAAATATATTGGAAAGCTATTGATGCTTTTTTTTTGTCATTTTTGGAGATTTTTATTTTTTATTTTTCTTTAAGAAATCTCCATCCTTTATCATACATTTAGAATAAAACTGTCACGAATAGTCTCCTAATATTCGCGGTCGTTTTTGGGCGTGAAAAAAAGGAATTGGAACATTGTAATCGCTGCCTTCGGAGAGAAAGAAACGATCGTCAAACAGTACCATAAATGACGTTCGATCTTTGCCGAAAAATAAAGAAGCGGAGTGAAGCACTTTTTGCGTGGATGGACCTTCAAAACGCAAATATAAATATTGGGATTTGATATTCAAATAACGTCAGAGACCCTTTTTTTACCGAAAAAATCACCCGAGCTCTTTCCGCTTTTTAAATAAGTTGCCCTTTTTTCGGCGTGGCAATATCTCCTGATTGGAAACGCGAATCATCAAACACTTTCGGATTTTTTTAATTTCTTTAATTTTCCCATTTTGATTGCAAACCAGCATCAATCTTGGCAAACGTGGCACCCGAAACACTCTATAGGTATTTACACGTAAAATAATCAAGCGATGCTATCTGAGAAGTAATGCATATCATACCTGCTCATATTTGTCTATTTTTCGACGTTTTCTTTTATCCTTTCTCATCCTTCGTTTTGGACCGTCGGAGTTAATTAATCCATCTTACCTTTAGGACTCATTCATTAAGCAATACGCTCTCAAGCATACCCGTGTGTATTCTCATTTTTTTCACTCCGAAAAGAAAATAACGCTTTCTGTGTGTGTCAATAAAAGCGGACTCTTGTTTGTTTCTCTCTCTCCCCAATACAAAGAAGAAAGCTTTAAAAATTTCAATACGATACAGAAGGAGGGTCTCCTCTCTCTCTCTCTCTCTCTCCTGTCGTCGAATCAGGATGGTGCCTGGAAGAGTAAACCGAACGGGAGAGAGAGAGAGAGAGAGACCCCGTCGCTTGGAACCACTTCGAGAGTGCAGGAGAGTGCTGCACCCAGACCCACCAACTCCCCACTCCCCTATCTCTCGTTCGAAGGACATTAATGGAGTCTCGCGACGATTGAAGGAGAGAGGAGGTGAGGGAGAGGAATGGGTAGGGGTGGGGGTAGTGATAGAGAGAGAGAGAGAGAGAGAGAGACAGAGGAGGTCAGAGCAAGAGAGAGGCTTTTTTTAATGAGGAGATTTTTTCGTTTAATTGAAGGATGCTTCCGAGAGATAATATGTCAAGGCGAAAAAAAAATCTTCGCCTTCCGTTTTGTGTGCCCAATAAATATGTTTTCATCTTGAAAGAGGAGTTTGGCGGAAGGAAATGGGGGATATGTGTTGGTTCGGCTCCTTATAGCGACTGAAAGGTATACTCCAGTGGTACTTCGCCGCAGTTTGCAATCAACCAAATTGATGCTTTATCCCTGTTGAGGTTATCCATTATTTTGTCATAAGAAATTTTCACTAGGATCTTAAGATACATATACCAAAACAAAACCGAAAATCAGATTAAATTAATTACTATATTTTAGCGAAATATCTACGAAATTTCTACAAAATAGAAAATAAAAGATTAGTAAAGGACTATAAATAAGACGTAGATCTCGAGTTAAGAACTAATAAATTGATTCGTTAATATGAGTATTCATGAAAATGTTGTACAACTTAATATGGAGGCTTGGTATGGATAGTTATTAACTTTGGACGGTCTGAATATAGGATTAATTTCAATTAAGTATTTATTAGCTTGGAAGATTAGGAAAAGAAGTAAAAATATTGATTTTGTGTAATTTGAAAAATGAGAAAGCTTAAATCTACACAATATATTTTTGCTTACGTTTTCACTTGAATTTTTCAGAAAAGAGACTAACTGAAGGAAGTATAGTTTTTTCAGGAAACTTTATGATACATTTAAATCATTTAGGAAAGCAATATCACATGAAAGCAAATGATCATTATTTTGATAAACATCAAATTAAAATCCAAACCTTCATAAGGCAAATAAAACATATATTAATTAAAAATATTGTTGAATTTTAAATTGAGTATGCCATTTTCCCATAAAGTTAACCATTTGAGGGGAAATATTAGGAAAGCTTATAGTCTCAAATAAATATTATAATGTATAAAATTATTGATATTGATACTAATTAAATTAATTATTAATGTGAATAAATATTGATGATATGTCAGTCAACTAATCGATGATCTTGATAATTCAATAGTTTGACATAACATATTTCTCGGGTGCTCTTTGTTTGTTAATCGGGTCAATAATATAAATTATGTACATTATTTTTAATAAAATGTGTTTTTATAATTTTAATACTATACGTAATGCATGCAATGTAAAACAATTCTGGATGTAGGTCATTACAAACTATAAGTTTAACGAATAAACAATGTATAGATTCCAATTTAATAGCTAAATAATGTAGTAGAAATATTCAATCGGTAGTCTTTTTTTATTAATGATCGAATCAGGTTCAAGTGCATCAGTTTGATGAAAAAAAAACACATTTCAAAGATTACGGAGATAGAGTAATATTTGGGAAAAACGGTGGGAAGTCGGAAACCAAAAACTTTAGACAGGGAACTCATCGAGTCTGTGAAAGACGGAATGGGATACGATGAGGAGAAGCCGAGGTTGCAAAGAGAGAGAGAGAGGGTGAGAAGAAAGAGAATAAGTGGACGGAGAGAGGAGGAAAGACTGCACAACACCTCTGACAACCGCGGGTGGGCGGAAAGAGAGGAAAGGGAATGAGGTGGAAGGGGAAAAAGGAGGATTGGAAAAGTTAATCTCACCGAGGTCGGCCACTTCCCGGAGCACTTTTATTTATTTCATTTTTTCGTTTGTTGCTTCCTCTTCCACGCTGCTCTCTCTCTCTCTCTATCTCCCTCCCTCCTCCCACTCCCAGACGCGTCTCTCCATCCTTTCTTATTCCCTTGCCTTCCCTTTGTCCGCTCCTCCTCCCTTTCTACAAAATAAAAAGTCTCCGGGTTTCTTCTCTTCCTTCCCATCCAAATTCTCTTCCCTTCCAACAGCCTATACCTACATCGCGAGTTATACTCTCTCTATACTTTTTCTCCATATACTGTCATTTTTAACATTTTCATTTCATATTCTTCAAGCTTCTTCAGTCATTATATATATATATATATATATATGCAAATAATAGTTGAGAGGTATAGGAGGGAGCCAGTGGACACTTACTTGGTGTTGTGGACGTGAGGAAGGTTTTTTCTTATATATAGTTTAATAATAATATTAATTTAGAATAATAACTTCGTAATTAATTTATTTCTTTCATTTTAAATTTCAATGACAACAGAACATTTAGATTTTCTCATTGAAGATTTTAATAAGCTATTCAATATTGTTTATAATAATTAAGTTAATTAGTAATGCTAATAAATATGGCAATATCCGTGTCATCTTGCGACAATTGCATAAAATATCACACAGTTTATATTCCAGGTGTATATTTATTTTTAACATTTTACGTAATGAACGATCTGAAGTGATAAACTTTAAATGTTTAATTGATGCCACCAACTCGTAAGCTGTTTATTTCTGCACGCATGTACGCAACAAATCTTCGAATAGTTCTTTCAAAAACTCCATTGAAATAATTTTTTTAATAACCTGACTAACACCCAAACGCTGAAACCCTTTTCAATAACCCCACCGACTGCATACACCCGCTCAAACCCCCGCCCGTACCCGAATATAGGGTCCGCCCCCCGGCGCGGCAGGTGTGCCCAACGGGTTGCATAAACCCCAGGGGTGCAGTTCAGCCGCCGGGAAGAGTCGATCCCTCCTCGTCTTCATTTCCCTCGGGAAGGGTGAGGAGTGAACGGTTGGAGATTGGAGGAGATGTGTGTATCGAGGTGGAATTTGAGAGTAGTAGAAAACGAGAGGACGCTTATGTGGAGGTGCTCGGGGCTCTACGGCATGATATTCGGTAGTGGCGAGGATCGAGCGGTAGGCGTCTCGTTTATTCACGTTTTCTCGATATACAGGGTCTACCAATAAAGGAGGAGGCCAATATGCTATCAATATATATATATATGGTTGTGAAATGATTCTAATGTAACTTCATTACGTTAAAATATGTAGTTAAACATAATAATTTCTTTTTTAATTGATTTACAAGTCTTATGAAAATGTTGCGTTAACTTGTAATTATGTAAAATGACATGTTAACACATATTGTGAAACCCGGTTTTAATTTTCATGGTACATATTCATAAATGCTATGCTATGGGTTTCGAATTATCACTTAAGAATTGTAGTTATTTTAATACAAATTAAATTTGCATCTTTTACAACTATAGGTATTATAGCATGTAGTATAAGGTCTCCTTTTTATCGGCAAGCCCTCTATGTTGATATTTGAGCTAATATTTCTTCACTATTGGTTCATATTATCCCATATTTTTAGTTCATTATAAATCTGAAAACATTCAAATAATAGGGTCTCGCTCATGACTCAGAACACACACACATTCCAGAATGAATACTCGATCATTTACAAACTCTGCTGGAATATTTTATTTTGTGACAGTTACAATAAGAGCTAATAATTATTGCCTGGTCAGTTTATGAGAAATTTAAAAATGATTTGAACCCTGCACATGAAACTTTTTAAAGCTCTTTTAAATAAAAGAACATTAGAATATGATATGTTTTTAAAATAAAAATACTAAACTGTTGTAAAACTGAAGGAATAAGAACGCAAAAAGTATAAAACTTATTAATTAAAAATGTAATTTACGGAAACATCCCACATATATTTCAATACAAACGGGTATCTATGAACTATTTAATGTGCGATGGGAAATAGTGATTTGAAAATTAATGCCGATCATGTAGTGTGCGTTTCCTTCACTCGATAAATCATTTCATTCTTTGTGGAAAGGAACCACTTTGAGCTCCTGTCGAACATTATTCGCGAACGAAAAACACTTCCCTTCGTCCTCCGCTTCGCTGTTGATTTCATCGATCGCGCTCGATCGCGCGTATTATGGTTTTCCCCACCCCGTCCTTTCGGTGGGGGGGTGGGGGGGGGGGTAGGTGGGGGGATGTGGGTTGGTGGGAGGAAAAGAGAGCAGAAAAGGGGTGAAGAGTGGGTGGGAAGGGAATAGGAGGGAAGATGCGTTGCCTGGGGCGCAGGCGAGAGAGGGAGAGGGGAGGCGCGGGGAGGGAAGGAAGGAAAAAAAAGAAAATCGGCGCGCGGCGGCAGGCGTGTTGGGATCGAGTGGCGAGGTGGGTAGCTTTAGGGCTAAGCCGGTGTCGTTGGGAACACGGTTTTACGGGATTAGGCCGCGAACGGCCTCTCCGAAAATGGCTCCCGAAAAATTGATACTTTCCAATTTAATCAGAGGGTGCCCTCTGCACCATTTGAATAACCGATATGCGAAAGGGATTACAGGTGCCGTGATGAAGTGGAGAGTAATGTAATTGGATCATACGAGTTGATGCATTGTTCGAGCGTACGGATGTTTTTTCTTTTTCCTTCTCTCTCCCCTTCCTCCTCTTTCTCTTTCCACTGAGGGAAAACTGCGTCAAAATCGGTGATTAATGGAACGGAAGGTGTCTTTGATATTGCTTTTTAATCATCCACGGTTGGAGCTTTTTTCCCAAACGATTCCCTTTAAACCATCAATATTAACATGACTGATCAGGTACGAAGTTAGGGTGGACCGAAATAGTCTCTTGTAAGAGTCCAATATAGCATTCTATTTCACTATTAATGTAATTGAATGTCAAAAATGACGGATGGGCACGAATGAAGTGTTAAATTGAAATTTAAGATCTAGGCTTTAGCTAAGCGTAAAACAGAATATTATACAAACGTAAATAAACATATGTATTTAACAAATATGACAAAATGCATGTCAATAATTATATCGTTAATGCTTTACTTTTAGGATTATTAATTTAGGCTATACTTACATAATTTTAGATGCCATTTTCTTTGAAAATACTAAGAGAAAATACAGTTAAAAACACAATAAATCATTTATTTATTTATTTCATATAAATTAAGCAAGAACGAAGTCGTGCAACGAAATTGATAAAAAAATTATTTCCAAACTGCAAAATAAATAAACAAAATACTATGTTATGAAATTAAATTAAAAAACTAATTTAACAGAATTTTAAACAATTTTTTATGAAAATGCATAAAATGTTTCTTTCGTTGCGGATTACACTAATAACGACGCTGTCGACGAGCGTCTAAGCAATAAATAAATTCATGCATAGTTATTTAAGTTTTATCTGAAAAACTGAAGAAATTGCAATATAATCCTCATATTTATTAACTAGGTAAACATATAATTCCTTCCCGTATCTAAACCCGATTTAATGTGAAGGCAACAACAATGCGATTATCAATGACGATAATGTTCACAATGTTACGCGATATACGAATCGATTATATTGGCAAATAACGCCGCTCAGGTTAGTGTTTGCCGTTGATATAATTAATATAAAGACCATTCCAGAATGAATACTCGATCATTTACAAACTCTGCTGCAATATTTTATTTTGTGACAGTTACAATAAGAGCTAATAATTATTGCCTGGTCAATTTATGAGAAATTTAAAAATGATTTGAACCCTGCACAAGGACTAGGAGGATAGTCAAAATAAATTTTCGCAATAACGCATTATATGTGAAAGACAAGATGACGATAACATTCTAAGATACCATGAGTTTCTGTATAACACCGATTAATGCTTTCGTAGCAAGATAATCACTAATGGCATAGCGAATGAACACCAAATGGTATGCAGAGCATTCGAAACATTTCACTCATTTTTTACCATTTTAACAATTTTTTCCAAATTTTCGCCATTATATTAAATTTTTAAATATCAAAGAAATTTCTTTACGCGATACGTAACATCTTCACTAAAAAATTATCTTTGATACAAATGGGTACTAAAGGGGGTAGCGGTGGAGTGGCTGAAGTGCTTGTCTCCCATTTCGGAGGGGAGCCTCCTTGGTGTCTGTCGTTGAGAGATGGTTATTCTCACCACCCCTACCCCCATCTGTGTGCAAGTGTAATACACTTTCCGCGGTAAAAGGTGCTTGTACGATGGATAGAAACATATCTGCGCAAAACCACGGGCCTGCTGAGAAATCCTCCGTGATCTGCAGTGTCCATGTAATTGTAGGTAGAAGGATCTTGAACATATAGAATAAAAATCTAATTTTGAACCCTCAATACAAGTTTTGAAACTACGCAGCAACCGTCGGAGGATGAAAAATAAAGAGACAGTTATTAGAGTATGTATATTCTAAAATATTTCTATATTTATATGCTAACTATCTGAAGTGCCCGTTGAATTTCAACGGATTTAGTGAATCTAAAACTTCGACCTTATAACATGTAAGCATCGCAAAAATAAGAGAGTACACAGTTATACCCGTCGAATAAAGCAAAAATGAATAAAACCGCTCCGCATTTTCCTATTTAGATGAATGAAGGAAGAAAATCTTAGGAAAATAACGTATAAACTCCCTCCCCCTCTCTCTCCCTCCCCTCTATTCCTCTCCCTCCATCTCCCACCCTCCCCCTCCCTCTCTCCACCCCTTCCCTCTCTCGACCCCTTCCCTCTAATTCCCTCTCTCCACCTCCCCCCTCCGTTACCATCCATCTCTATCCCTCCCTATCTCGTATTAAAAGCATTCAAAGCGGACAAACTTACAAACATTCTCCTCTATGTGTTAGATTAGAAGATAATTCAATTAAAAACAACAAATATTTGGTTTCCATGTAAACAAATTAAAATCGTACACAGAAATTGACAAACGATATTACGTTAAAATTTTTCCCATATAAATTCATTGAACTCTCAATTTCGGCGACAATGGGAGTTGTCATGGTAGCTTAAATGGGTATTGTAATAAAACTGATAAAATCACGTATTTTATTGATTCTAAATGCATTTTTATGCCAATTCGATCAGGATTCGGATTCTGCCTTCAATAAAATTAACCTTTGTTCTTTTCTTCGTAGAACCATTCAAGTTTCAAGTTCATACCATGTTTCTAAGTAATTTTAAAATTCAAATGAAAAATAAGCTGCACTCGTCCCTATGTTATTCAAATGGAGAAAATGAAAAAATAAAATATTTCTGTCTGTCTGTGTGGGGTAGTTGTCGGGGTTCCCTGGTACCCTATGTTACTCGTAGAGTCATATGAAGTCAATTTGCAAAGTTTGGTCCCGATAGCTCAAAGGGCGTGGGAATGTATAAGGAACAGACGGACAGATGGACAGACATTCAATCATATATATATATATAGGGCTGCTGGGGTGTATATATATATATATATATATATTATTTCATATTAAGAATAACTTGACACAGCATTTCCGTTACATGCTAATCTGTAATTTTTCTGCATTAACATTGAAAAAATTGTCCTTTCTATTTAAAAACTTCACAAACATAAATGCATTATTATATTCGTTTACACAATATAATATGTTTAAACTGTTTATTTAATGTTATGAAACCTTAATTAAACATCTTTCTACTGCTTGTGTAGAAGTAACATATTACATTAAAATTAACTAAAACAGCGAGTATATTCAATTGCTTAATTAAGTGAAATTAAAAGCAATGATGCTCTAAATAAAATATGTACAGGTTTTATTTTGACTCAATGTGAAGCGATAACAAATTATTTCTAAGAATCGGTTGCTCAGTGCGACCAATTTATTTCCCTGCGAAAATTAAATATTCACCTCAGTGCTTCGACAAAACTTTCTAGCAAGTAAAACTGCAGCAATCACCATTTAAGGACTCCTATAAAGAATGCTTTCGAAAAAATGTTTTTTAAATCATTTGCTTCAACTTTAAAGCTATTTTTATCGTATATAATTCAACGCTATAGGATTTTTTCTGATCGACATTTCATTGAAAAAATCGGTACAACATACGTTACATTGTATAAACTTTCTCATATACTAATGCGTCGTTTAGTTATTTTTAGAAAATGAAAATCATATGAGCCGGTTTTTAGAAAATCCAATTTTTGTTAAAGTTGCCCAAGAATAAACTAGCCTTATATTCATTTTTTGAGAAATATGAAGTATGTAGTATATATTACTGCAGACGTATACTCAAGTAACGGTACGAAATTTTATCAAAATCGTTCGAGCCTTTTTTTGGAAAATCAAATTATTGTTGAAGTAGCCTAGAATAAAATAGCCTTATACTGATTTTTGAGAAATATGAACTATTTGGTATTATTGAAGGCGTAAACTCAAGTAACTGCACGAAATTTGATCAAAATCGTATCAGCTGTTTTTGGGAAAATCAAATTGTTGTTAAAAATGTGTAGAGAATTTTCTCGCGTTTACAATACTTTCTCAACATACTTCGTATATGAGAAAGTAAAAATTATGCAATCGTTCATTGGTGTTGAAAGAAGGTAGTGTTATTAAACTGGATTCGTGAGGTTGTGTTCTTGAGGACAAGGAAGGAGTTAGAACTAGGAATAGAGTGGAGGATTAGTTTGGGGAAGGGGGAGCGAAGTGGGCAAGACGGCTATAGATCCTCCCACGAATTCGTTGCTATGACACCGCCACCCTCTCCTCCTTCCTCCCGTTCAATCCCTCCCCCTCCTTCTCCTCTCACCCGTTCCCTTCGAGTTGGACTCTGACAATATGACCGACGTCGTCATCCTGACCGATCGTATTTAAAAGCCGCTGCGAATCGCACCCCCTCTATCGGGTCCTTCCTCACTTAGCGTTTATTCCTCCCATAAACACCTTTCCCTTACTCATCCCTCCCTCTATATACATCCTTCTCCTTTTGTTCATCTTCCTTCTCCTCTTTCCTCCCTCTTGTCTCTATCTTCACCGTAATATTGATTTTCTTGTGGGATGGGTGTAAAGAGGCGGGGAGGAGCAAGTGGGGGCGGGGGGAGGACTGTGGGTCCACCGTCATTGTGTTGTGTCGAGGAGAGGGTGTGGTGGGGGAGTTTGGCGGGAGGCGTGAATCGTCTAGGGAAGGGGGCGAGAGGGCGGAGGAAAAGTAAGGAGGGGCGTACGGAGGGCTTGGATGGCCAGAGTGCCTGAGACACAGACTACTGCTGCAGTGGTATTAATTACTGCGGAAGCCCCCCTTCGCTACATTAGGTGCCACCTCTAATCCCATTCCTCTTTCACTCTCTTCACCTTCTCTCTTACTTCTTACCTCATCTTTACATTAATTTGTCTCACCTCCTTGCATACTTTCGTTCCTAATAAACAATTATTCTTCTAACGTACATCCTAAGATACTTTCTTTGCTGTTAGATTTAAATGTCTGGTATATGAGGCATCATTTCTAATAGTTAATAGTTAAGGGTCCAGTATACTACTCCATCAGTCCTGCCTATAGTGAAACAATCACTATGGAGTCCTGTCCTTTTCTGTACTTTTAGGTAGCCTGTCATTTACTGATATAAAATAATTTTTATCTGAATATCCTGTTTTAAATGTCCTTATGAAATGAATAAAGAAACTATTGTAAAGAATAGAATAAATTTACTGAAAATTATTAGCAAAATTGCGAAAAGGTTTCATAATACACTTTTTATATGCATTTTTTTTTGCCGAAAGTTATTAATTCAAGAATGCCTCCGTTTATATTCCATGAGCAGAATTTTTACTTTGTCACGTCTTTAAGAGGCATTCTGAAATATCATTTCAGTTTTCTCGAGATAATATATTGAACAAACTACGAATCGTAATTAATTTTCCGTTTCGTATTTGTCATATATTCTGGCCATTACTTCGATTGTGATTTCTCGACGACACATTTTCCTCCATTCTTCGCTCCCTCGGCGTTAAAACGACTTCCCCCGAAATTGACTCATAATGATACGTCACTCAAGACTTTTGACAGAACTTTTAGAGACGGGTCGAAATAAAATCGGCGTATTCGAGCGTATCTCGCAAAGTCTTAATCTACAAGACGTCAGCGAGGTCTTTCTAGAGCGCGTGTCAAACCCCGCCTTTTAAAGATAGCGAGCGGAAAACAAAGCATTTTCCCGGTTGTCAAAATTTATTCGTCGTGGCGAAGCAGGAAGGGTGTGCGTGCGACAGGAATGTTAGGACGGGATTGGAAGAGTAGGAGAAATGGGATGGGAAGAGAAGGGGAAAGGAGAAAAGGTAGGGAGAATGCTTGGAGGTATCTTAAGAGGTTTTTCCTCTTGCGATGGAGTTCATTTGGACGCTCGATTCCTACTCCTTGAAGATTTAATTCGTCCTTCCCGCCTCTTCCGTCTTACCAATCCGCTGACTGAACTAAATACCGCTATGTTTCTCTCTCTCTCATTCTCCTCTTCCTCTCTAGAAGCAAAAGACATATACCTAGTATTGTGTCCCGATGTCGTGTTTGACTGCCTTAAGTATTGCGCGAGACCTTTTGTTTTCCTCGAGATCATTCCGTTTCCATAATGATACTTGAAGGGATTTAAGGTTTTCTCGGGAAAACTAAAGGCAAGTCATCCCGTCTTAAGAAACAAAGCTGTATTGTTCCGCCCTTCTTCTGTAAGAGGGAATTGGATTTCTCCGGAAAAGGGGAGTTGAAGGATTGCCGGACATGTTTGAATTGTATTTATGAGTCGGTTTTAAAGCAGAACGCAATTAATTTGTCTTAAAAAGGAGTTAATGATTTGCTTTTGTGTGAAGGCGTTTGGGAGTTGATGTGATGGTTGGCGTATGATTTTAAGAGACCATTTGGTAAAATCCGAGGATTATTTGTTTAATTAATTTGTCCTGTTGGTAGCGTGTGAATTGATTAGTTTTTTACGAAGTAAATAAGTCGTACTACTTGAGAAATATTTTATTTTCACCATTAAATTCAATAATATTCATGTATAGCCATTGAATATCCCGACTATGACTACAAATTTGAAATGAATTTTTTTTCCTATTGTACATAACAATCCTATATGATTAAGTTTATGTCACGAACATTTAAGAAAATTACTAAAGTTTAAATTTCATTATTATAATTCGTGTTTATGATAAGAATTGCGCTAATTTTTACCCTGTGAGAATTGACAATAATCGTTGCAACAGCAAATATGTGTGATACTTCTGTTGCAGTTTGCACATTTAGTGATGAAATGCTAACCTTTCACGGAACTATTGTGCTTCGGTTAGTCAATCTGTAATGAAATTATTTAATAAGGGAATATGGATACTTTCTCGGCATATGATCGCCATCCTCCTTCGGGGACGGAGTTTGCCTACATTTACTCTCTTACAGTAGTTGTGATGATGTGATTTCGTCATTGATGTATGCTGCTATTAACTCATTTTCATGGAAAATTATATTTTTATATTTAATTTATATTATTTTTATATTGATTAATAGAAAATAGAAGTTCAACCTTTTTTGTGACCAAGGTTGAATTTTTCCGTCTTAAAATATTCGTCATAAACTATATTTATTTTGTTATCTATTGAAGGAAAGATCTGCAGCGCTGCTATTAAATGGATTTATTGACAAAGAAATAGGAAAAGGCAAATTATAATCAAATTAATGTTTTATCATGGATACAGAGCGCAAGTGTTATTAAATTAGAATGTGAAATTATGAAATCTCTATTTTTTATATACACTAGTAGAGTTTCAGTTGAATTTTAATAGTTATTCTAATGCATGTTTTATGTTATACATAAATTAATTATGTAGCTCACCTTCTAGGTTGATCCAATACGCTATGTAGAACGGTGAGCCAAATTGTGTCTTACCAGTCATTAACTAGTATTTCAACGATAGTTGTTACTTATAACAACGATACATAATTTAAATTCTGTAATTTTAATTTAACGCAGAAATAAATAGCATCGTATACTTTATCATCGTCTGCAGGTCGTTTTAGTCTAAAAAAATTGATGTTAAACATATTATTTTACCGCCGATCTGGTCAGCCAAAAAAATGTAGAAAAATAAAGAAAATTAAATCAAACAGAAGTAACTTTCCGTATATTTGACAAATTTTGCTTTAAAATATAATAAGTTACTTGGTTGCTATACATTTTAAGTCACGTAGGTTTTTGTTTATATCCAGTTTTAAGTTAATGACATAGTATATAGTTATCATCTATATAAAAAATCTGATGTGGCCAACACATTACTTTCTCCATATTTTGGGTATAGTTATTTAAATTATCATGAATAGCATTATAAGGCAAAATTATTATTTCGTATCGTAAAAGAACACAGTCTTTCTTATTGCCGTAAATTAGGTATATTTCGAATATGTTTACAGAATTCACCGTTACATGGTGGCGGCGCTGTATACTGGAAATTACGAAAAAACTAAATATCTCCGAAATGGATGGTTCTACAAAAATTTGTTTCAAACAAAACTTGGAAGAAATATTATTCCCTACAACTTTGGTCCTCACGAAGATTACCAATAACGATGTTTTTAAGGAGAAAACCGAAAAACCGGTTATTTATAAATAACTCCTAAATAATAACTACAATAGAAAATTGTTTCAAATAAAAGTTGTAGGAAATTACATTATAACTTTTGTATAGAATTGTATATACAATAATAATGTTTTAACGAAGAAATATCGCAAAAACCGAATCGGGTTTCGAATAAACCTCGACTTTCGATTACCCGTTATTGTCGAAAAACTAATCAGTTCTTTGTGCTCGTGTTAAAGTCTTATATGTGAAGTTTGATAACGATATGGCACATACTTTTTGAGTTAGAGCGCCTACAATCACATACACACACACGCTCAGCCACACGGACATCATTCCGAAAATAGACTAAACGTGTTCTAGGGACCTCAAAACGTGTATTTCCGTTGAAATCTCGAAGTCGATTTTTTTCGTGAACACAATAATTTCCCATTACTACGTATGGAGAAAGTAATAATAATAATCTAAGTTATCGTGTCCAGCAAAAGAGATAGCAAATGAAAGAAAGAGTTGTTGTAACAATTAAAACAAACAAACCCTACAAACCTAGCTCCTCCTATATATTATTATTATTAAAATTATGAATTCAAGTCTTCATACATTTCTTCATTCGCCTGTTCTCATTTGGTAAAACGTGTGAGGTCTTTCATTCCTTTCTCAATTATCCTTAATAGTGGCTGTCTATTGTACAATTTAAAGCGCCAGAGCAAAAGAGAATATGAAAAAAGAACCATCTATCTCGCCTGATAGCTGAAGACCAATTGATAATTTGTGCATTTTAAATTGCCATAATACGTTCAGGAAACCAGGTACGCATTTCAGATTCAGATCAGCCGTTATCAGTGGTGATTTATCTGAAGTAGATTATAAGAATCTACTCTTGTTGAATCATCACCATAGTGAGCATGTAGTAGTTCTTTTTACATCAGTTTCAGCTATATGAAAAGTATAAAGTGAGTAGTGATATAATTTTGAGTTAATCATCAAAGTACAACAAAAATTCTTTTACCATATCGTCGTATAAGGCAGGAAAGAAAATTGAAATCGTCAACTTCATGCATTGGGTAATGATTCATGAGCATGTTATGGCAATTAAAATGAATCACAGATGGCACCGATATAGGATTTTTGTAGTAAATCTTGAAACAGGAGGTGTCTTAGCAACCAATTAATTCCGAGAACATTAATCAACTGAGAACCATTCCTACGGAATCGGATTTCGTAAGAGTTCATTTTTTATTATTCATTACCATTACAGGTCGAATGAATGGTATTTTTTGTCTTTTCAAATAAATAATGAGTATTAAAGATAGACCATAGTATACGTAACAGAAAATATAAATATGACAAGATGTTAAAAGCCTCACTTGGAATCGACGTTTCTCTGGTAATTTTTCGCTATAAATCTTTTATGAAAATGTAATTGGAATAGAAAATGTGCAGAGCAATAGAGCATAATGCAACTCATAGTTACTCATTCTTATTCGAAGTGGGTTAATCAAAAATTCATGTTGTCACGATTGCATGTTTAACGTGAAACAAATGTCATTACTATTAATATCGTTTTTGAATGAGCCTGTGGTACAATTATAAATAGTTTTTAGATATATTAATGTAATGTGTGAGCGTTGTTGCTTTAGAAACAGATTGGTAATATGCTTCACGTTCATCCAGGACTTGGAACTTCTGACTTCCTGCAAGAGATGGCGGGCACGTCTTCTTTTTGGAACCCTCAGGCGAACCTTCTCCTTTCTCCTCGAAAAAGTAAGTTTTTTGATCATTGTTTTTTAAAAATAACTAATTAAATTAAAGACCTTACACAAAATAGTAAAATTTACTCTTGCACTCTTGCATTGCATAAACGTATATGAACATTTCAACTCTGAGTGGGCATAATTTTTCTACTGTATTGATTTGTACGTATAATCGGCGAAAGTATATTATAAAAAAATTATTTGATAATAATGAAAACTAAACAGAGAATTTCGATATTTCCTAAAGAAAAACGTATCCATAGATGTTAGAAGGAAAATAAAGCGAAGTTGACACATGAATACGAAAGAGTTGGAGTGGTATTCCCCAGAAACAGTTTCTAAAGAAAATGTTGGCTAATTGTAAGTTCTAGATTTATTGCGTGTATGAACATAGGATTTGTGTAGAAAAACTCTAGTGATAACAAAATTCGCTAAGCAGTAGAGCGGCTTTATAGAAAAACTCTGATTTTGCGGTTGCGTATGAATAGCCCCATCGTAATATAGGTATGAACAAGGGCGAATGAAATGCATTACCATGGTTAACGAAAAAACTCAGGAGACATATTTACGTAGAAAAAATGAAGAAATTACAATACACTCAAACATCAAGCAAATTGCGTAAAGCAGGACCAAACATGGAAATATGAGTTTTGCTGCTATAATTCCTGAAACATGTGACATAAAGAACGCTGACAGTGCCGTTTAATTTGCGGTGCTTATTGCTGAGGACACTGCTTCATGACGTTTGCGTTTGAAAGCCCTCTCTTAAGGTCAATTTTCACAATATTTAACTTAACTTCCTTCACCTATTCTTAACACAAAACATATTCAATTTAGAAAAAATCCTTCGATATTGGCCCCAATTATATGATAATTTTTACCAGTAAAATTAAGGTCATATTCTAATGTGTAACGTACAACGCTACCATAGCCGAAGGAAATCCATCTTGAATCTCATGCATATATCAGTATTTGGTCCTTTTTAAGAGGAGGTTTATTTCACATTTGGTACATTTCTTTATCTATCCTCTAATTAACAAACAATTAAAATGACAGTACAAGTAAGTAGTATACTAAAGACAGAGCATGCAATGCATTGCACGCTATTCTAGAATAAGCACATCAATATAAAAATTTGAAAAGTGCTGATATAGGCATCTCCGAGAGCCATAAAAGGTTATGTAAAACCAGGTGCATATTTTGTCTACAATAGATACGTTTTCGGTGGCGATTAACCGAAAGTAAATAATAAAACTTTCATTGAATCACCTCTGAATTGCACCCGTAATGCGTATCTAGTTTTTAAAAAATAACCATATTATAGCTATCGGAGATGTCTAAGATAAGCACTTAATTTGTCAATTTGTGATGTTGAAGTGCTTATTCTCGAATTTTCTTCAGTCATAAGAAGATCTCTGTATTTATTCAGTGAATTACACGCTATACGTATGAATTCATAAATGAAGAAAAATATTTATGATTATTCAGAATTTATAATTATTTATAATTAATATTTGTATCAATAAATATAGGAAGAGAACTCAACCAAAAAGAAACATTTGTGATGTGTTTCATCGCCATTGGTGAAATGCGAGAAGAGAGGGAGAATAGGAAGGCGACGAGAGAGGAGGCAAGCTTATTACATCTTAAGGCCGATTCACACTGGACGGTGAGGGCAGACGCAGGCATGCCTGCCCGAAATACATTACATTGGTATCATATGTTATATTCACACCAGAGGGTACGGTGACGGTGAGGGCAGGGGACGGGCGGGCGCAGTCACCCGCCCGAGAATATTTTGCCCGTCGCTTCCCCTCCCTTTCCCTCCGCCGCTGATTGGGTGAGGGAATATTTTTTCGACCACGTGGAGCATTCGAACAGTGGAAACGGTGTAGATGTGTTGGCTGAGATGGCCGGTGTCACCATGGATGATGAAAGGCTGATTTTAGCAGTCTTCTTACGAATATCTTGTTTACACAGATATGTCTTCTTCTCTTCCTTCTCTTTTTTTCTGCTTGTTCCAACAAGGCAGCGACAATAAACATTTCGGTGTCCGAACTCTCCGACATAGTGCTGATCACTACGACGCTCTCTTAGCGGTCCCTGAGTATGTTATGTGGACGCCCGCAGAAAAGCAACTGGAAATACTAATGGCATTTCTAGCTGACAGCCCGAAGTGGGCCCTCGCATTGCCCGTGCCCTCACCGCCTGGTGTGAATACTCGCTACAAAATTGCCCCTGCCCTCACCTGCCCTCGCCGTGCCCTCACCACGCCCTCACCGTCCAGTGTGAATCGGCCTTTAACGCATTCATTGCGTGCATGCACTCGAGAGAATAGCGGGGTAGGCGGCAAGAATAGAAGATAAACAAGCTGGCGAAACATAGTCACTGCATGCGTCGATACAGTACGCTTCTCAAGGTCTCGACAATGAAGCAGGCGGAATGCGTGCAGTCCGTTGATTCTTTCTTGTCCTGTTTCTCGCTGGAAAGAAGAAGGGAAGGAGAAGAGTTGGAAAGAGGAGAGGCGGGAAAGGGAACCAGAACGGAAGTATTAAATTAGCTAGCATGTGCCCATAATATGCTGCTCTTCTGCAGCCTTTTGGTAATAAATACCTTGTAAGAATTTCGATGACTAATTATAATTTTTTAATTTTTCTTTTTTGAAAATCTCAAAACATGAAATATAGGAAGAGAACTCAACCAAAAAGAAACATTTGTGATGTGTTTCATCGCCATTGGTGAAATGCGAGAAGAGAGGGAGAATAGGAAGGCGACGAGAGAGGAGGCAAGCTTATTACTTATTAAATACTTAGAAGTAAGTATTTAAGAATATCAGAAGGGGAGCGCGAGACGATGATTAATATAGTTTTTAAAAGTTTTGTATGATAGTTTTGGAAACATGGTACAACACCTAAAGGCACCTCACATTGTTTGAAATAATAAATTGTTTCTTTTCTCTTTATTTATTTAGATGCATACCACACACCTTTTTCTTGAATGCGACTCACTAGACGTACTAGGATTATAGCCTATGACATTTTCCAGTAAATCATAATTGTGTTTCTGTAAATGGTTGTCCTGCCCTCTGCTTTTCGTTTACTTTCACTTTATTATTCTCTCCAGGCAGTCAATAACCTAAAATTTAGCTAACTCATTTACCCCACAATTTTTGTAAATTTCATTTGCAATAAAAATTGTTATATCCAATAAATGGTGAAACATTTTCACGTAATATTTTTATTGGCTTCCTGATGATGATGCACTGGTCTGCAAGTTTGACTCCACCTATCTCCTTGCTGTAGTCAACACTCATAGAGATTTAATTTTTTAGCAGCCAAAATTTCAACAATATCAACCAAATATTTCCGCTTTCTAGACGTTTACAAGTAAATGCGCTATTTCTGTGCGAAATCTACCTGGTCACGGGGAATACCTAATATTTTTGTAGGAAAAAGTTCAAGGTAGCATATATCAAATAATACAACTCGGCCACCAATAGATGTCAAATATGTAATAACGTTGTTGAACGTGTATAAGCGGTTTTATTAACCAGCTGAAAGCAAAATAAATACACTACGAAGCTTAAACGCGGTTCAAGCAATCAGTGAACACTGTTTGATGCGTATAAGCGGTTGACGCAGTTAAGGGGTAAAGTGTCTGTCAACCGGCTTACCCTAAATAGAATGTCACCACACGCCACTGCTATGAATTATAACTTACCTTATAATGACAGTTTTGGCATTATCACAGATTTGTTGTGGTGAATAACCGAATATACATAGATCGTACGTGACGGATATTCAACTTGGAATTAATTATCCTCAATACTGCTTTGCGCTCACAATTCATGGAGTATAAATTTAAAAAATTGAGGTCACCTTGTTGGTCAACAGCAATAATTGATCCAATAGGTGATCCTTCTTTAAGCAACCATCCACTGATTTTTTGGTAAAGAAGAATTTCAAAATGTATTAGAAGGTTTTATTTATAGTAATAAAAAGTTAAAGGGCCATTTTATTTATCATATTTAGGAAAAAATCACAAGAAATTTGGTTTTCACAAAATTCCCTGCCGTTCATTGCATTTTTGCTGTGATCCACCGCAGTGCCGTAACTAGGGTATGGCGAGGATGGTATTTGCTATAGGAACCTCTTGTAATAGACGCCGAACGTTCCCGGAAAAATGCCAAAATTTATTTTCTCATGAGTAATAATTAATTAATCACTCATATGTTAAAGTTATTTTTAATAAAAATACTATTGGTTCTTAGTGAAACGCAGGAAAAATAATATTTTACATAGCTATTTGCCACATGCGCCATTATCTTCCAGCTATATCTCTGGTCCACAGTAAACAGTAAAAAGTCGAAATCGGCCAAATTCTGCAGGAGTTCACCACCATAATATTTTTACAATGTTTGTGAGTCGAGATGGAAATTTAAGGACAAATATTGTGGCTTAAACCGCTTATGACTTATGCGGCATGAAATACGATAATTACACCATCTCTATCAAACTGGAAAAGAGGAAAAACCTTTAAGATACTGTTTCTGCCATTGAATTTTATATTTTCAGTTACAATTTTAGTCATTAGAGAAAAATGAATTGAAAATTTTAGCCAAGAATATACACGTATAGCACGATTTTTATGCCTACTTATTGTATGAAAAGAATTTTTCAGTAATTGCTCGCTTCAATTTTAGATTATAAAATTGAATTTGATACCGAATGTGCAGCAGGCAGTGCTCTTCAAACAATCGAACTAGAACCTCGAAATTATCCATAAACTCAAAATTATGAGATTTGGTAATGCATTAATTTCTGGAAACGGAAGCTATAGAAATATTAAATTCGAGAAAAAGATGGTGTTTTATGCTAAGCGTGTTCGTAGTCGTTGGACAGTGAGAAAAATGTTGTCTCCATCAACATATTAAGATAGCTGTACAGATACGTTTACCGAGCGCCTTAGTTGTATCTCGTGCTACTCCGCTTCAACCCTTCGTTAAAATAAGGCCGAGTGGCTTTGACGGAAGAGGGAGAGAGGGGAAATTTGGGCAAGATGGAGTGGATCGCAGGGAGGAGGAAGGGGTCGCTACCATACTCCGTCCCTCGCTTCAACCCTTCACGTTGACAGCCCTTTTTCCCCCTCCCTCCTTGCCCTCTTTAACCCAACCCAACCCATCCCACGTTTACGCACGCCTTCTCTCACCCTTTCCTTACTCCGATATGCTTATAGGTAATCAATACTCAAGCCTCGAGTACGATTGCGGCGGTTGCTATGTGAAGGGGCTCTCTTATTGTTGTCTTTGGCGTGGGTGGAGTGAATGAGAGAGAGAGAGAGAGAGGATGAAGGATGAAAGGAGGAAGCTCCCTTCATCCCATTGTCTCCTCGCTTCTGTCTCCAGCAGGGATTTCGATGGGAAGGCATCACGCGTGATCGTAACCGCCGAAGAGGCCGACGCGCGTATCTCTCTCTTATGTCGATGTGTCTCGTTGCCGCCCTCTTGCGGGAACGAACCATTCCCATTCCATCTCTTTTTCACTTTCCAACATTATGCCAATCTTCATATGGGCCCGGGGGTTTCCTTCTTTAGTATCGCTAGATATGTATACGGTTAAGAATTTCGATTACCTAGGTCTTTCTTGCTTTGGTTTTATCGAACGGTTCTGTTAGTCTTACTCTAAAGAGAGACAGGTATGAATTTTATCATGAGAAAGAAGAACCAATACTGGACTCGTCATTTGTAGTAATTTTATTAACATGGTTTATGGAGGGAGTTGGTGAGCTGATATCAGTGTCAAATTCTTACAGGTTTTACGTGCGTGCATTACGCATCGCGCAGCGCTTTAAAAAAATGGCGATTTGCTAGAATTTCGATATTTTTCGAGATGACTTAGATTCCTCGAATTTGAGTTGACAGAATGAGTTTGAAGCAATAGATGTTCGATGATGAAATGACGTCATGCCTCACAGGAGTGAAAATAATAAATAAATTGAAATAGTAGCCGTACAATGTAAAATTATCGTGGAAACTACGGTTTTTTTAAACGATTTTAAACATTTGGTAAGTATTATTAATACTGTAAAATGAATGACTCCCACTTGTAACTCATATTTAATCACCGAGTTTAGGCTGCTGTATAAACTGTAAATAAACGTCTTTATAACAGAAAAAACTTGTAAAGCGAAACGTTTTCGATATGGTATCGGCGATTTATGATAAATTATGTAAATTAAACAAGAATAAGCTCTTAAGTTTCAAAAAATGAAACGTACATGCACTTATGTATCTCCATTAGCTATAGAAAAGTTATCGGAGATGCCACGTAATGCTTATAGGAGTTATTTTTAATAAATCCTTATTAAAAAAAAATAATTGGTACGTAGATACTTATTCTTGAATTTGTTCGCAGTCATAAGACAATTATTTAGTGAATTAATATGAATTATGTTCACTGCTACTCTCTCTCGAACACCGTAACTATGTTTTTTCGATCCTATAATGCGATTTCAAAACCCTCCCTCCCCTAGCTTCACCTTCATCCACTTTCTCTACCATTCCAACCCCTTCCTCCCTTTGTATCCTCAGAAACCCCTTTCTCTCCCTTTATTCCATTCGTCCCCTTCCCTGCATTCTCCATAGACATGCCGCTTTCTCTCTCAACTCACTAATTGCACAAGGGACTTCGGTTACTACTCGTCGACACCTCCGCGCTAACATCTACCATCTTCAGCCAGAATGCAACCCTTTCCTCTTGTTTCTCCTTCACCACTCTCTCCCTCTCTCTCTCTCTCTAACGCCCGCCCTCTCTCACCCAACCTCTCCCTCATCTCTTGCACCGTTCTATCGCCATATTACGAACCCTTCCCTGCGTGTTAGCCCCCTCCCCATCCTACGCTCCTATACCCGTTTGTCACGCTTCCATATACTCATTAAAACCTTCATCCATATTTACAAACGCCTTCTTATCATGTATTCGTCAAGAGAGAGAGCGAGAGAGAGAGAACATCGCCTTAACTCATTTCTGCTATCATTGCTCTCAACCAACCCTACCTTTCGTCATGCGTCTGTCTATCGATTCTTTCATTCGCATGCGACTTGTATTTTATGCTTTCTTACATGCGAGCACGGTGATATTTTATGGAGACATGGTTTGGTGTTTTTGAATCTGTGTGATATTGGGTACAGTTCAGCGCTTCCTAAGATATAATTTCTTATAAAACAATAGCTTTATTTTATTTGCCGTGATTTCACTCTTCGTAGCTATAAATGACATTGCCAGGGAATTTATTTCATTGATACTACTGTTTTTCGAGATGATAACCTTTAGGAAATTATGAATTCAATAAAAATAGATACATAATAAAATTCTCAGAGGGGACTAGACTAGAAACCTAACTCATTCAATGAAAGAATATTTTTTCTTTTCCCCATCGGATTTTATAATCTTTCAGTATGAGTTTTCATGTTTTTTATTATTTTAAATAGTTAACATGTTATATAGCTAACTAACAAAGCTTTAATGAGTGAAATTAATCATTGATATATTATAATGTAATTGAATACATTTTATCTTAAAAACGAAGGCGGAGTTAAGCCATTTTTTTACATTTATATTCTTTTTAACTCAGATTAATTTTCCCCAACCAAGAAAATTATTTGATTGAAGCTTCTAATTATAAATTTCATAAGCACATAAAATAAATGCATTGAGTTATTATTGTTTCAAGGTTGAACACTCCTTTTCGTCAGTTCAGTACTATTTTCCTTATACTTATCGCGGTCACTGGACTGTAAATTTATTCTCCTCATGAAAAATAATAATTATAGTTGCAAAAAAGGTATTATATTCTTTATATGAATACTATACAATTTAGTCGATGTAAAAATCAGAAGCTACAACTTCTACAAAGTTATTAAACCAATTGCTCATGCAGCTAGACATTGTATTTTTATCGCGTTTAAAAAAAATGCGCTTATAGTTTCACTTTGGCGTCGGTCTGTCTGACTGCCTGTACACTTGCTTAAATTGAAATTGTGACGAAACCGTAAATAAAAGAGTGCTGAAACTTGAAAGGTTGATTTCTATGCTGTTGCCATTTGTTTCTCTCTAAATTAGAGTTTTGAAAAATATACAAGTTCGGATTAGGACCCATTCAAATTTTGTTTTTCTGAATCTCTCCCAAAGTATAAAACACGGAAAGTGGAAAAACTGAGCTTAAATTTCTACACTAATACCACTTATTCTTGAAAAGTTTGAGAAAAATCCAACAAGAAATTTGAAATTTATTTTAAAATTAGAATATTTCTTACACGGATTTATCTTTTTTTGCCAACGAAAACAATATTCGTAGCAACTGAAGTAAACAAGACTTATTACAAATATAAACACTTTCAATCGCGTTTATTGTGCAAACAGAACATAGTAATATAAAGGAAATGGATAATCTACGTCGAGTAAATGAACTGAAATACGTTAATTTTCCTCTCATGCTCACAAAGCGCATGGTAAGTGGAAAAGGACAGATAATTTACGACGAATAAATGCACTTGAACGTAAAGATTACGTTACAATAACTCAAGTTAGAGATGTCTTAAATAGTTTTCTATTGTTTTACTTATATCTCCGAATGTATAAAAGACGGGTAGCTAAATGTTTGAGCTTAAATTTTCACAGTGATGCCAATTATTCTTGAAAACGTTACAGAGGCGAATTGGAAAACTTTCAAAATCATAAAACAAAATTGATTGCGCTCTAAACTTAATTAAACATGACAAATAAAAAGCGCGATAATTTATCCTTGTTCACGGATAAAACTCTATTTGTTGTGTTGTTTATTTTATAAATGTATTTTACCTTCATATTTAGGTGTAATAATAGTATTTTGCGTGTAAAAGTTCTTCATAAAACTCAAGTTAGGTCAGAATATATGCTAAGTGTTCGAGGTGCGTTGGAAAGATGAAAATTCTTCACTTATTGAGTTTGACTGCGAATCCCCCTGAAAACCTTCTTCGAACTTGGACAGAAACATTCCATATGCATAAGATCGCGTTTACCTCTATAATTTATATGGCCCATGAGATAGCATAAGTTACGGATAGAGGAAAACGCATTGCACAATCAATTAATGTAAAATTTGTCATAAAATCCTCATCGCATCAGCTATTCAGTTTCTTGTTGCGATAATAATATGTAGCAATTATGGATAAAGCTTATGCTAGGACGCCAACGATCAGTTATTTCTTGAAAAATTATAAATATATAAAACGCCCGGATTTGTGTTTTAAGGTTAAATTACTCACCTGCGGGGCATTATCTCCTCGGAGCATCTCAGAGATCATTTTATAACTTGTTCTAAAATACTTCAAGAGTGTGTGTATACATTCACTGGCCGATCATCTGCATATTCTGCCCGCGCATATTAAGGAGCTCAAGGGGCAAGGCGAGGAAGTTTGGACGCAAGAATTGATGGGGCGCCTGCAGGAGAGAACTGGCGAAGTGGATGTTGAGATGAAGGAGGGAGAGAAGAAGAAGAAGAGAGGGGGCGGGGCGGAGGAACGAAGGGGCAGCGAAGGATAAAACGTCGGACGGCTTGGAATGGGCGAGGGGGAGAGTTTGGATAAGGAATGGAGGAAGGGGGGGGGGGGGGGGGGGGGTTAGTCGAAGCATGCGAGAAGGTCGGAGGGGTGGCGGGAGCTGGTAGGTGATGTAAGGAGGTGGTGTGTTGTGTGTTGGTGGCCCCCAGGGTGTCTTCCCAAGAAGGGAAGGGCTGGATGGGAAGATCGTCGCAGGCGGTGCTTAGGTAACCGGGGGTCGGCGTCTGTTGGGTTGATCTTCTGCGAGGGATCCTTTTTGGTTGCGTCGGGATGCGAGGGGGAATGGGGTGGAGGTTGGAGTGAGGAGGAGGAAGCGGTTTCTCGGTGTTCGGGCCGTGAACCCTTGGGGTGCCAGTACCCTCCATCCCCTTTTTCCTCCTCTCCTTCCTTACAACTAAGAATAAGGAGAAGGGCGAGCGGGAGCCAAAAGGGGTGGCATGGGAGGGCGGGATCGTTCCTTTGGGCGATGGCAAACACTGCAGTCGGTGTGCGGAAGAGAATTTCGTGTGGACTTGAGGAGGACACGTGGTCGGGTCCTTCGACGCCGCTGGTGTTTTTATCAAAGACGCTAGCCGCTCGTCATTTGTTCGCGTGAAATGGTGTTTTGTGGGTGTGTGGGCGGGATGAGTGCGGGGATGGTAGGTCGTGGGAGTCCATTATGTAAGGAAACGTGCACTCTTGAGCAAACGGGAAGGAGTAAGGATGGGGAGAGGAAGAAGTCTCGTTCTCTCTCTCTCTCTCTCGCTTAACTGAATTGAACTTTGGGACGGCCTTAGTTAACATGGATGGCGATAGAGAATTTCTCAAAGGCGTCGTAAAGGAAAATCCATTTACCCCGAAAATTCATGGAGTCGTTTTAATACATTTCTTCGATGGATTTCCTTAAATCTCATCAGAACAAGGTAGCAGCAAACAAGCAACTTCTATCATTCGTCTTTTCAAGCCCTCATCTTTTTTACTTACGACACAATGTTGTATCAATCGCTCATCAGTTTATTTCGGTATATTATGATTAAAAGCCATGCCTTCATCATTGATTTACTCCTCATTATCAGGTCTCTTTCAAATTATAACTTGTAAAAGTGATTATGTTTGAAAACAAATTCTCGCAATAAATAATAAAAAGATAAGAGTTAAAGATTCTCGGAACTTAGTGCACTGTTGATCTTCCCGGGGTCAACTAAAATAAGATTATCACATGAGTGTTTATTTTTCTTACAAACATTCCCTCAGAGGCCAAACGGAACAATCCATAACCTTATCGGGATATTAAAATCAATAAAATACTACAATCTTCATAATAATGGCTGCGTAAAACCAAACCGAAGACCCTCTTTATGTGAAGTCATTACCTCATCTCAAGCGGCTTTTTTTTTACATATGTATAAATAAGTACATTTCCGGAAGTTTCGCTTTTTGGGTCGAACGCTGCAAAAGAAGTAGATGTACGCGCGCACACATATATAAGGCGAAGGTGTGGTGGAGTGGAAGAAGTGTCCGTTAGCGCGGGAGGAGAGAGGTGGCAGGGGGAGTGTGTTTGCACAGAGGAGGTGTAGGGAAAGGGTTTTTGCGGGTAACTCATCTTCTCCTTTCCTCCCTCCCTCTCTCGTTCCCTCCCTCCCTCCCTTGCAGCGACGGCTAAGGCTTGGGAGAAAGAAGGAGGGGCTAAGGAAGGAGGGGGGGAGGTGTACAAAGCACTTGAAGGATTCCCATAGACTTCTTCCCCTCACCTAACCCATTCCTCCTCCACTCCCTTCAAACACACGCACTTTCTTCCGAAACTGAGCTCCTCTTCTCCTGCCTCTCTCTCTCTTCTCTTCTCTCTCCCCCTCCCTCCTCTTCCTTCTCCCCAACTCCACAGCCTCCTCCTCATTCTCCAGATTTCCTCATCCAACCCAAACGATACCAACCACATCGTTAAGTTGGTCATATTAAATCAACCTACTTTATTACTAGGTTAATATTATCCTATCCCGTACGGCGGCTCTTTCAGTGGGCTATTTCAAACTGCGTCTGGTAGTATCTCTGACGGGGACTCCTGTTAAAACCTAGCGATAAATCTGAAGTTTTCGACAGCATAAGAAGTATCGGAAGTAAATATTGCCGAACAACGAAGCGGTAAATAAACATTTTGTACCTTACACAAGTATCGGTGAGGAAATGAGTATGTGTAATGCATTAATTGTTTTTTCTTGTAACGTAAAAATGGTTTACATAGGAATGTTGGATGTTACGGGATGAATTTGGATGATGCGGAATGAATTTTATCTTTATTATCTTTGCGCTACTAAACATAAAAAAAGGTATGACGAATCTCGGTAAAACGGAAGTTTTCCTAGAAAGCGTGGAAGAAATTCCCCTACTTCTATATCACAGAATAAAATTTTAGGAAATACTATTAAAAATCAATAACTCTGGTCGGGGACGAATGTAGCCAGCTATTAAATTTTAAAGAGTTCCGTTTTCTTCAAAATATCTTTTGAAATAAACATTATATCAGTTGTACAAAAAATAATTCCTCGGTGAATTATATTGAAAAATAACTAATAACTTTTTAAATATCTATCCAACAAAATAGGTATCATATCAAGTGATAAAAATTTCGATGAGCTCTGATAGACAGACAAAGTGAAAATACTAGCAAAGGTTACCGAAGTGGCGAGTCCTGAAATATTTTTACCTCTGATTTTTTTTACAAGGTGTTACCACTCTAGAGTCAATCAAAGGATAGAGAATCGCGAAAATGACATGATTTCAATTTTCCTACCTTCTACATTTGACGTATAACACTTCCATTCCCAGTTATTCTCAATATCGACGCAACCTAACCCTTTTTCCCCACTGTTGATACACCTTCCATTTTGAGGTCTAAAATCTCCGTTCTATCTTCCCCTTTCCTCAAAACCATCTTCTTGCACCACGTCTTGCTTCTTGAGTCCTAACTCTAAGACCTTCATCACCAGTTCTCTCCATATATCTCCCTTCTCTTCTATTCCTCTCTCTCTCTCTCCCCCCCCCCCCCATTATCATCCTTCCTGCCACACTCTCAATGTTCTCTCTCTTCCACACCCTACTTGTCCTCCCCATCGCCTCCTGTCATGTGATTCCACCCGTTAACTACCGTGAACAAGGGATGATTGTCTGCTGTGGAAGGAGGAGGAAACGCCACTTTGCTGGGATGCTCTTGTACACAGACAGTGATTCCAAACAGTCCTTTTCATCTATTAAATGGCAGAAGGAACAGATGGGCAACTATTATACCGGAAAGTTTCAATTTTAGTATTCTCTATCACCTTTCCATCTCTAGAAATATTTGGATGAAGCAAGATAAATCAATCAAACATATACATAAGACTGAAAGTAATTGAAATAATGTCAAATAAAACTTCACAAGTGGAAACAACTCGCCTGAAAACATAAACAATAGTTGCCATTGCTTTACATAGTAATATATTAGATACAATGATGAATGTGCTGTATTAGAGGAAATTGGTAGTTTTAAGCACCTATTAGCTTTGGACTATCGGTACGCATACTCGTTCTCGAACGAAGAATCGTCTACCGAATTGATTTTAGGACTTATAGCCAAAGTTAATAAGAAAATGATATAAATGTTTCATGTAACCCAGCGTTGTCCAACAGAATTTAAAGATTCACCAAACTTGTGCCGAATGGATCAATATATTCGCCACATTACACTAAATATTATTAATAGTATTAATTTTAAAAATGCTTATTGTTTTAAATGGTTTCAGGTTTTATTTTTCAGTATTAATTGCTATAGCTTATATATCATCGTTATCAAGGAAAAAGTCATTAATTACATTATAGATCAGTGTTTTTCAACCGGTTTTCCGCGGAACACTAGTGTTCCGATAGCATTGCCTAAGTATTCTGCGAAATATTCCACCGAAAATAATTTTTCTATAAATTTAGATTTTTTAATGAATTAAAAAGTATTTCTATTTTGCTCTCATATCATAACTCCATCAGTCGCAGAAGCAAAATGTACTTCCATTAAGTGCATAAAATAAAGGTTATATGTAAATATATATATAAATGCATATAGTACACACACACACACATAGAAAATCGATATTCTGAACAACACATATCTATCTAATCTAATTTTCTCCAAAAATATATACCAAGAAGCGAACATCAAATCTTCCCTGAAACCGACCAACCTGACAATTTTCCTTTCAACGTACATCACCAAATATCCCACTGATTAATAGCACCAAATTAAACTATTTTGCCCCTAAAATTCATGCATTAAAACACAACTCCTCTCCTGATTTAGGCAACCCAACTTACCCTTCACAGCCTCTGCATTGTACACCACCAAAATTACACTAATCCCCGTACCTTAAATCACCCAACTTACACTAACCTGCCCCTGAAACTTATACCGCCATACGGACACAAAAAGCCCCAGATCATTATAGGTATTGAGTTTTTATAAAATCTTTTATATGCGTTCGTTCGATATTTATATTTTTTTTAGGTAGATCATTATTTGTTTCCTCATATCTCTTGAACGAATGATCAGATCGTAAAGAATTTTATGTTGATTGAAAGCTTATGGCTTGCAGATGGGTTTTAGCTCATAATCAATTTCGTATCTCATCTAGAAATTCAACTGTGAATGTTCAAACTTTCCAAAAGTCTATTTGGTTGCGGTGGCTCTCCCGGTGAGTCTGGGGGCGTTTTAGTAGCAAGAAATTGAACTACTACATAGTCACAGCATATTAGCCCCTACGTTATAATTGATAGCGGAAAATACGAATTTCAGCGTGAGTTGTCATTTTGACCAATATATGGCGGGAGAAGTTATAACGCTTAATTGTACGAAAATTTTAGCTTATTTCCATTATGTCATTTTATACCTCTATAATGTTCACTATTAGCTTAAAAAATTGGAACTTTTCATAAAACAATTAACAACTCGTAATCAGTAGATGGATCCCTTGGGAAGATATTTTTATTCCTCACGCTGCGGTAGATGGCTTCTGGGTAGAAAAGTATCTTCAAAATTTCAAAACTTGCGAAATGGGGTGCCGTGGCATAGTGGCGATTGCGTTGGTCTGCTACGCTGAGCATACTCGTTGAAAACCTGCGAAAGTTGGATTTTCTCAATAAAACTTGCGGCCCTCTATTTGCGTGTTTAGAGGAGAGCACGCGAATCAACGCTTCATCCTTCGGAAGTGACATGAAGCCGTTGGTCCACCACGGTGCTTTTCGAAAAGAGTAGGCTAATGCCGGTACTGGGTTTCTCTTATTTTCTTTGTGATTTAGACTGACGTGCCTACTAGTGCTAGATTCGTATGAAGTCACAAAGTTTCACAAATCACAAACTTTGACATAAATCATTGTAAGAAAGCGATTGAGGTAAATTATTTATGTTCTTTATTTTTCATTGAATTTTACTCATTTTCGCTCTTAAAATATGAAAACAAGTAAGAATTTTAAAAACATTAAAAAATTAAATCTTTTTGCTATATAAAATAGGCGGCCTTAAAAGGATAAAACAAGAAAAAATTCAGAATATTTGTTCGTTATAAAAAAGATTTTGGTGTCGTATTCTTTTCATTACTATTACTTTACGTATCATTTACGTAAAAATCTCAATCCATAATCTGGAGTAAATGGAGTCTGAATATAATGTTAATGGGAAAACAAATTTCTACTTTCGCATATAGGAAGTATATTGAGAAAGTATTGAAATCGCGAAAAAATTCGATCTCGAGATTTTGATGGAAATATACGTTTTAGGTGTAGCTGAGTCCTTTTAAAACCGCCTATTTTGTACAGCAAAAATATTTTAATTTTGAATTTAAGAAAAATTCTTACTTGTTACTGTTTTTACTTAAAAGCCGATAAAAGAGATTCCATTGTCATAATGAATAATCAGCATTATTTTGATAAAGTTGAACAATTATTAAACAACGGATCATACTCAATTCTCATAAAAATCTCCTTAATAAATAAATTGATTTCTTCTACCAAGGACATTATTAACAATTGTCCAAAACTCATAGACAATGTCTATTACAGTTTCAAATCCTACCATCCCAAAATTATATCGTTTGCTTAAAGTCCACAAACCTGGAATTGCTATGAGATCTCTTGTGTCATGTGTTGATTTGCCCACTTATCTTCTTTCAAAATAGCTAGCTGGCAAATTTAATAACCTACCTTCTACTTGAAATGTTTCTGGTATAAAAAATAATACTGACGATTTCATTAAAAATACCTCAGTAAGACCCAAGTTTTAGTATCTTTGGTGTTTCGTCTCTTTTTCCCAGTATCCCAATAAACACTACACTTAGTTTTATCGAAGAGTGGCCGAATAATATAGGTGGTTCGGCCGAAATATTTGCTGAATACATTAAATTTCAAAACTCTGCATGGAACAAATATTTTTCCAATTCAATAAAAAATTTTACAAACAACATGATGGAACAACTATGGGGAACCCACTTTCACCTTTTTTAGCCAATTTATTCATGAATTTCTTTAAACATAAATGTAAAAATCAGTTTCCAATATTTTTCTGACACTTGGATTAGGTATGTAGATGATATTTTTACTATTTTCGACACCAGCATTTTCAATATAGACTCCTTCTTAGATAATCTTAATTCACAGTACGCAGAGATTAAATTAACTTTTGAAAAAGAAAACAACTCTCTACCATTCTTAATCTTTTCCTTATTAAGAAAAATAACCGTTTGACATACAATATATTCCGAAAACCCACACACACAGATTTATTTCAATTAACTCACAACATTACCATAGCTAAGAAATAGCACCTTACAATTTCCTTGTTCATAGATTACTCCGTGTGCCACTCAACCAGTTAGATTTTCAGAAAGAATTATCTTTCATTTAAAAAACAGCTTTAAAAATGCATTTCCTGACAATCTCATAGATAATTTATTAAAGAAACAGAAGCACAAAATAAACGTTCAGAGTTCCACAACCCTAGCAATTCCCAGAGCACACGAGGCCTTAAAAAGATTTTCCGCGATTGCCTTTTCCTCTAACAATCATCCCCGCCGCTTGCTAGGTAACCCAAAGGATATTCTTGCAAAATCCAAGATTTACAAAATTATGTGCGATAATTGTGAAACATTTATAGTGGTAAAACAAAAAGAATAATCATTACTAGGTTAAAAGAAAACATCATATTTGAAAATTGGAAACTTTGGAAAATCTAGCATAGCAACTCATACTTCAAACTCAAAACACTTATTCTTCAAAAAAACCTTTAACTATTGAAACCTATTTCCAATCACTACAAAGACATTATCCTTAATCGAGACACAGCTCCAATAGGAAACACTACTTTGTTTTCTCATTCGAATAACGGTCACTCCAACGGACTTAATAAATTCCCCATCAATGCATTGTAGATATTTCTTCCCCCTTTCTTTACCTTTCTTCTCCCTCTCATTTCACTCTTTGTACATATGTATACTCTCCCTAACTCGTGCTATTTCGTCTATTTTGATCGACCTACTGATGATGGAATCGTTGATTCCGAAATGCGTATTTATGCTTTTTTTTTTAGAAAGGAAGTACTCGTGTGTGGTTTTTGGCTGTGTGTATTTGTGCATGTGTGAACAAAGAAAAAGAGTCCCTGGCGTTGAAGTAATTCCCCCTAAACCCGGAGTGCGTGAGATTGTGTTTGGTCCCTGGCGTGGAGTAAATTCCACTAAACCAGTGTGTATGTGAGTAGAAGTCTGATAGGGCCGAAATGTTTGGCCCGGGCCCAGCCCGACCCGACAGTGGTGCAGCCCAGCCCGAACCCGAGTGTTGTCAGCATCGCTGATACCCGAGCCCGAACAGAGGCCCGCTTTTTTCCTGCTCTTACCCGTTAGGCCCGAAAATTTATGATGGATAAGTTGAGAAATACCAGTTTTAACCTTCTACTACTATCGTGGGGTCAAAAATGACCAGAGAGAAAACATTTTCTTTGTTTACTAGATAATAGCGCGAGCTTTCTTTGTTAGTCCATCCAATCTCCTACTTACATGTTCTCTTTCAGCTGACGCTTAAGCTTTAATGTACACGGTAGTTGATTTCAAGTTATTGCCGCTTTGGGTCACTTTTGACCCCACTATAGTACTCTTGTGTCGTACTTTTCCTCTTCTCGTTATTGGGCAAATGAAAATGTAGGGTGAGAGTTTTGTTGTGGATGGGCGGCACTATGCTGATTTAAGTGAGTACTTGAGCAATGCAAGTGTTAATGAAGAAGAAGAGCAAGTGCCACAACCGAGTTTTCATCATGAGAGTGAAATAAAATGAAATGCCGGTGTAGGAATATGGCTGGAAAACGTCATTTTTTACAGTTTACAACAAATATTTAAAAACTATTATACAATTGATTCCTAATTCGATTGTAGTAGGAACCTGGAAGGATGAAGAAAAAACAATAAATTTCAGGGCTTGAAAAATATTTTACTAAACCCTTAGTCATTTTTGAGATTTTCATTTTTTATTTTTTGCAATATACATTTGTATTCGTTTTTCTATAAATAAAAAAGTTTCTCACATTGGTGTCTGTTCTAATAAATAACTAGAAATTGAAACTCAAAAATTAACATTTTGTAATTTTTTTCAATTTTGAACCCCAATTTGACCCCACGAAATTAGTTACGTGATCGAAAAATAAAGATAGTATTAGAAGGTTAACAGCAATATGGCTAGAAATATGCTTACATGATTTGCTCTGAACAGAGCCGACTTCATATGACGTCATAGAATCACAAACTAACACATATTTACGCCAAACTCTGCTTGACCTACCAGTTTTCCACTTTGTCACGTAATTGCTACTTTTTAACTTTGAGCTAACATCGTTTTCACTCATTTTAAAACAAAATAATAATAGGGTCTTCACAAACTGTCCAAAGTATAACTTAGAAGTAACTAACAAAAGAAAGAGAATTTATTGATTTATTTGTTTACATAAATATGTATAGTTATTATCAGTGCTTAATTTGTAGCCAAAAAGGAAAGGGAATGCCTAACCTTACCTCAGAACAAAACTTAATATATAATGAGATCTATGGTCTTTAATAAATATAAAGCAACTTGGAAAGGGTAAAATAAAAAAACAATCTTGTACAAATCAGATGTTGTCTCGCAAGAGGGAGGCCGAAATATATAGACATTCATCAGCCTTTAAATTCTTGTAACTTAAAAATTTTTTATTCATAACATTTTAGAAACTTCCTCCCAAATAAGTGAAGGAACGCCGTTCCCTTGCGTTTCCCCAGAAATAAAACTGATTATTATAAAATAAATATTTTTTATTGATCGTGTTTTATTGTTAAGTAACAAACATTATAATATTATCTAATAAACGAGTTAAATTCATTTTTTTAAATTGGAAAATCGACCCGAAAAAAGCCTGGGTTTTTACGCAAGTCATTGATCACGAATGATTTTTCACAAGCTCGAGCCCTAGACAGCCTCGCATTACCCGGCCCGACCCGGCCCTTGCATACCTCTATATGCGAGTACCTACTTTCCTTTTTAAATAATTTTATGGTCATTAGGAGGATTGTTCACTGATTATAGTTAATTGACCATAGGGCTCTTATTTATATTGTATCCTTAATCTCCCTGATGTTATGCCACCAACTTACTCTTGGATACCCCTACAGCATATACCACACAACATACAACAACACCCTGATTTTTATGCAACCGACTAACAGTCGAAATGTCCTTGCGATGTATACAACCAAATAAGCACCGATTGTCCCGAGATGTTATGCCACAAAACTTACAATTAACTGCCCCTACAACGTATGCAATCCAAATCACACCAAAGTCCCCGTGCACTTATGCCACCCAATTTATACTACATGGGCATGGATAAAATAAAAACGCTGCGAAATGGAAACCTCAGGACACATTTCGCTCCTTGTTGTGCATTCGTCGCCATATTCGATTTCCCATTATTCTCCTGCCGCGCATGCGCAGTGAATATCGCATAACGAACTCCCAAGTTTTATGACCACACATGCAACAGATGGGTGCTGCACCACTTCTTTCTTTATTTTCGCAATTTATTTATTTCTTCCGTACCCAAACGGATCACCCTAAACTTTTTCCTGTATCATACCGTCTTTCATACACCTACGGCTTATCCCGTCCGATCTATTGGAATACCCAGCATTACTATATGTATACATAAAAATAACACCTGTAAGACTTCTTTGAGATCCAAAGTATTTTGACAAATTTGTTAATCGTTACTTAAGTACCAATGATTCCAGTGGAAACACCAGGAGCACTTAGAAAAGGCGAAAGTTGGACATTGTGCCGGAAAAGTGAAGAATTTTTATTATTTACCGAAATTGATGTCATATACGGCCACCTCATTCCGAGAAGTCAAGGAGTATGTAGCAAATATATTTAAATGTGCTGAGAGGTCCGATATCAGGATAACTCAAGAAAACACGCCCGCAGCACGTTGAACACGGTTGTGTCTTGCGCCACGATAACGCAAGTCAAACAAGAAATTCATAATATATTTAACTTATTGTTAGAGAAATTCATGCATGGATACGTCATTGATGTCAATGTTAACAATCTTCGCAGTAAGTGAAGTAAACAAGATCTGCTATAAGAAAATAACGTAAAGGTAAATATTACAACTACTTAACTCAAGTGAGGTATGTTTTAAATAATTTTCGATTGTTAGGTTGATTACAAGTGATTAGAAAATAGATCGGAAATATAAATTTAGCATTTCCCTGGCATAATTTCTGATATATCGTTCTGCAGTATTTATTCATTGTAGGAAAATTACTTAAATACCTATATTAATTCACCAACTTAGGGTAGAGAAGAAATTTTTAGTAGATAATGAGATATAGTGGTAGGGTCATCGTGTTTCGCTGCGCATATTTATAATGGTGTGCGTTCGTTCATAGTACATCTATCGTTTAGTTTCAAATACTCGCACAAAATGCATATATTTCTGATACGCCGTACACTTTCCTAAGTTGTTATATAATGAATTTTAAAGTTAAATTTAAAAATCAATTGAAAACATTACAAATATATTTATAAAGTTTTTGAAGTAAATACTATTATATACATCAATATAATTTATCAAATGATTGAATTTGTTGCTACCACAATCTTTAAGAAATTTATTATTTACAATTTATTAATTTTTAAACTATTTAGATAAATTATTACACAGAATTACCAGAGTATATAAATTATAATTATCATGGGAGTGAAAAAAAGTTTTTATAGGTTTTTATTATTTATTTGTATCGTCCATTATTTAAATTGCAACCCTGGGAATGATTTAATTTTTTGCAGGATATGATTTTTACTTATTTCACACTATTAAAATAACGCATAAAACAATTAAAATTATTTGGCGTAAATGTATGCGTTATAACTGCACAAATTTTATTTTTCACAATTTTAGTAAGTTAGCTTGTCGCGACATAAAGTACGAAGTTACATTATCCATTACATTTTTACTTGTATTAAAAATAATCTACAACAGTTACATAATGAAGCAATTAGCGATTACTTATCAGTTTGTGTATATAATTATATTTAGATTATTAAATTTTTATGGATTTTAAATATTTAAAGCAAAATTTAATATATTAAAAGGAATCAAGTTAACTGAGCAATTTTAGGTTTCATATGAACTAAAGCTCTAAACCATTAAATTTTTCCTGGTTCATTTTGTGACATTTGGTTAATTTTATATGGAGAAGAGTGACAAACATGTCGTTCGTGGTTCCACAAAGTGAAAGACTGAATCGTTTAAATATGTTTACTTCAACTTTATTAAAATTTCCCCCGGTTAATATCATTTAATAAAAACCCGCCCGCGTTAAAAATGCGCTTCTTACTGTATAGTGACGTCAATAATATTAACTTCGATGAATAGTATAAATTTTAGTCGCAATTTAGGCGTTTTGTTTTTGAAAATTTCTCTCTAAGTTTCAATAATACAAACCACATAAGCATAGTCTGCCTAATATCAATATTGTGTAACACGCGTCAACGCAAACATATACGTATATGCACGCGTACGCATATATTAAGCATACACGTATGCATCTTTACGGACACGTTTAAATTCAACTCTTTCGTTCTCATGCCTCTACCAATTATAACTCCTTTCCCACCAATCCTTCTCCCCCAACCCATTTCTCTCCCTCCTCAAGACTCCTCCCATCCTTACCTCTTTCCCTTCTTCTCTTTTACCTCCTCACTCCCTCATCATCTTCTACCAAACTCTCTCGCCATCTTCCCGATGGCTACCGTTCTCAAGTCGGCGTGAAGGAGCGTTTTACCATAATTGAAACCGGTGGGTATTGTTTACTTGCCCGGCGGGCAAAAGGGGTGTGGGAGAGGAGACGGGGGAGGAGAAAGGGGGGGAAGAGGGGGAGGGGATGTAAGGGAGAAATAAGACGGGGGTGGTGGGAGTGTGCGGTGGCGTGTCGGGTGGGCTGCGATGATGAGTGAGGAAAGGGTTGGGAGGTGGAGAAAAGGGGGAGGCTGGCGGTGTGAGGAGAGAGAGGGGTGAAAGGGAGAGAGGATGGATTGAAGGGCGAGTTCTTGGGGGAAAGAGGAGGGCGAAGGAGATTGCGATAAGTTTCCGTGCCTGGAAGACGCAGGATAGAGAGTGGCGGGAGAGAGAACAAGAGGCGAGGCGGCAGCTATGGCAGAGAGGTGGTCCAGAAAGAGGTCCGCTCGGAAGGCTGTTAGGTGCGGGAGACGATTTGAATTATTCATTGATTGATTGATTGATTAACCGTCTTGTATTCCATTGCATCGGAGAATTTACTTCACGGGCACGCATAATTGCGCACATTCCCATCATATCGAAGATTTCAGACTTCTTATTCAAACATTAGATTATTAATATACGTACTTTTTTGTGAAATCTAACTGAATCGGATGAAAACTTTTGTGTGAAACGTATACTGAATTAGCATTTTGTTGAAAGCATTTTGCTGTGATAATTTTGTATCATATAATTAAATACTTGTGGAAGTAAATAGAAGGCTGTTAATAAAGTCCGTGTGCACTTTTTAGCTTAACTTTGAATTTATGTATGAAGGAAATGATCTGTAAATGGAATAATAAAGCAAATTTTGTGAAGTTTTGTAAGAATAACAGATTGTTAGGTTACAGTTAACGTAACAATTAGATAATCTGTTTAATTAAGATCCCTTACTGATTAAAATGGTGACAATAGAAAACAAGGTTAATTGCGTGGTATAGATAGCAGAATTAAAGAGCATAACAGCTGTGAGAAGAAAGTTTACTGCTCATTACAAGAAAGATGAACTACATGGAAATTCCATTTCCAAATAGATGAAAATTTTTAAAGAAACCGGGTCTGTGAATGACTAGAAACCATCCAAAAGACCTCAAATCATCGAGGAGACTGTGGAAGTTGTGAAATAAACCTTTAAAAGGAGTCCACAAATGCCCCTGAAGCGTGCATCTCTTGAATTAAACATCCCAAAATCAACAGCAAAATCCTCAAAGAAAAATTGTCTGAACGTCCTTTCAAGATTCAAGTGCTTCAAATGTTACATGAAGAGGACTTCACTGCGAGATTAGATTTCTATCAGTTGAAATAAAAAATTCGAAATTTCCCCAAGTTTCAGCATGAGTTGTCATTTTCCGATGCGGCGGCATTCCACATTACTGACAAAATCAATTTCCACAACTGCAATATTTTGAGAACAGAGAAACCCCAGGAAGTCTGGCAACATGAAAGAGACTCCCCAAAATTCAACGTTTGGTGCGCTTTGAGGAAATCATGCATAATTGGTCCTTAATTTTTTTAAGGAAAACCATTAAACAGTGAATGTTATCTTACAATTCTGGAGAATTCCTGAATGACATCTTTCCTTACAAGTGAGGCTTATGTTTCCTCCTGTAAATAAGATAAGGAAGAGCGTATCGGGTCTCTTCTTCTTTCTATCATTTAACTCCATTCAGCTTCTGCGGAACCCTTGGGTTCCGCGGAGCAGTTTGGGTAACTGCCCTTGCCCAAGGGTGGGCAACCTATTCTGCATGGAAGACCGCGTTGTTAGTTGTGAATCTTTCGGAGGGCCGCGTCGAAATTTGCCAATGCTTCCACTGACCGTATTAGAGAGTGGATCGGAAGTTAAGATTCTGAGATCTATAAGCGAAAATCAAGTTTGAAATAGTTTTATGTGCTTATTATTTCAATGTAAAATGTTTTGCCGTGCTAATTTCAGTTGTAAGAATATGAATTTTTATGATACATTCTACAGATATTTTTTCATCATACACTCTCGGAGGCCGCATGCAGCTCACAGGCCATAGGTTCCTCACATCTGCCCTAGCCTATCAAAAGGAAATAACACAAGACTGTAGATGAATATATGTCAATGAAATATACGCATTCTTCTGAAGCATTATATAGAGTTTGAGATATTTCATAATTATCAGATTTTATTAGCACTTACAATTAATCATATTTCGAGTAGTTTCGTTACATATCATTAACTCTCATAGAAGTGTATAATTAATTCTACAACGTATAATTATTCAAAACGGCATGCGCTTTGTGTGGTTTACCTAGATAAATAAATAATACATGGATTACTACTAATTGTAAGCTAAGAGCCATTCCATTTAAGATAAAATAGATGTTCAATGGTCCTTTTTGTTAAGTCAGTATGTGACATTTTTAGCTTCAGTTATTATTTGTTAAACTAATGTTCCATTTTAACGGAACGTAATGAGGAAATATTCATTAGTTTGGTATAATTTTTTGTAACATATTTGCAGCTCTTATTTGACTGATAATTTTAACGATTTTTCCTGAGGGCTATCCAAGGTAGTAGATGGGAAACGCTTAATGATTTTCGCCTGTTTCTTAATTGAACGACTGTTCAAACGGAGATGGTGTAGCTGCAAGTGTAATTGGAAATGCTGAGCTAACTGCTCGAGTGGAAATCTCGCTGGTATTCCTTGCTCCACGCTCTCCGCTTTTATTTCTTTCGAAGAGTGAGACAATAGGAGTATTAACGCCCTATCGCCTTAACGCTGCACAGCCTTTTCTCCTCCCCAGTTTAAAATTCCGCTGTCGCTTTTCGATCCTTCTTTTAATAAAAAACGATATTCTGCTGAATTGGTCGGTCTGCTGGTAACTGTTAAAAACCGTTATATTTTTCCTCGTCCTTATTCAAACTTACCATGTGCATGTATATATGCATATATGTATGTATGCGTATGGCATATGCATATTTATATGTACATGAATTTATAAGTGTATGTGTATGAGCATTTGTGTATTTATATATTCATTCATACTTATTCTACATATATTTCCACTCTTGACTTAAATTATCTGCAGCTGCAACCCTCTAATTGGATCTTTCAATTTATTTTTTTAATAACAAATCGTAAGTATTCACTTAGATTATTGCGGAAACTGAAGGCATTTTTTACCATTGATATTAAAATCATTTTCATTTAAACTTAGGATAATCAATAATAAACTCTAATTATCATAGGGATATTCCTATGTATTTAAATTCGTTTTTTTTGCGTAGGAAGACTGCTCTGTGAGATATTGTATATATCGAAGATTTTTGTCTGTTTGACTCTTAGGCTTGTTTTCCTATGAAGCTGTTACCTCCTCCTTCCACTGCCGGTCAACCAAACAAGGACCATTCGACCATCGTTACGAGACCGCTGAGGATTTGGCTTCCCCTCAAACGAGCGATCTCCATGAAGTGTCTGCCATTCCAGCCTCATTCCGAACCCGCTTCGTCATTCTCGTAAGTTTTATCTTTTAATGACCATCCACACAATTCTCCATTTTTTGCCTATTTTACACTTACCTACTGAAAATTATCGCCGTTTTTATGTTAAAAATACCAAGCTTGAAATTATGTATTTTCTTTTAGATCTTCAATCAAGCATATGTATGAAAAAGTTACATTCAATTTTCAATCGTTGATACCTATATTACGTTGATTAAAGCCATTTTAAATATTGATCAGTTATAACTTATCCATTAATAATCATTTAAATGAGTATATTAACGATTGCATAAGTGAACACACGCACATACTCCTGATATAATGCATTGAGGAGCAGACAGGCTTACCAACAAGTCAGGCACCATGAAAAACGCAGCGATTCTCAACATTTTTTCCACCGCGACGCGCATGACGTCGATGCTCAGGCCGCAAACTACAATCAGCCGAACTATAAAGGAGGAATCTATATCTATAATAGCCGGATGTCCGTCCGTCCAACCCTGTGTCTCAAAAGCCGTTCCTCGTAGAGATATGCGGTAAACTGCGTTTTGTTTCTACAAGCTAGGAAGGCCCCTAGAAAACTATTCTCACTTTCATAAAGTCCCGGGTTCGAATCCAGGAGACAATTATATTTTCCCAGAAGTCTACACGGGATTTTCGATTTTTCAGAGTGAAAGGTTTTTTTCCTTCATTCATTAAAACACGTAAATATTTTCTTCGTTTTTGCTTTATTCGACGGCTAAAACTCCATACTATCTTATTTTTGAGATGTTTACATGTTAAACGGTCGAATCATTCTGAAATACGCAATTGTTTTCGAATTTTTACGGATATTTCGTACTCTTTCCGGACGTTGTCAAGGCGACCGTCACTGTTGCCTTCGATTCAATTAATGCCAATTAAACCTTCAAATAGGTGAAAGAAGAGCGTTATTAGTTTCGCACTTTGTTTAAGCATCGAAATTATTGCTGTAGTAATGTCAGAATTTATACATAGCAACATAAATATTTACGGATAATTATTCAGTTAACTGCGTATGGGAAGCGTTTCTAACGATTTAATCAAAGCAGTTGAATCTTCCTATCATCGTTAGTAGAACCATTATATTATACATCCATAAAGTTTATTAACGCAAATAGGCTCACGCATAAATCTAAAATTAAATGGGAATAGGGAAACACGTTATTTTTCTAAACACATTACGTGGTTATCTTCTCTTCTTTGATAATCTACATACACGGTTGCATAGATTGCTATATATAAAAAAGAAAGGACGGTAATAATGAAATTTAGTCACTTTTATTATCTAAGGAGTTCCTTACTTAGAATCATCGTACGAATTTGGGACTTGGACGAAAGAACGCTTAAAAGAATTAAAATTCATTTTCTTTCTGTCGTTTTTTAAACTCTCTCCATAAATTAGTTTTGGCCCCAAATGAAAAAAACGAGCAACATTGTATATCTTGAAGCTCTATACCAGTGGTCTTCAAGGTGGGCGATAGCGCCCACTAGTGGGCGTTTTTGGATTTTTGGTGGGCGTTAAAGAACTCACAAAATGCTATTCTAATTTTTACACTGAAAAATAAAATTCTATAAAAAAGCACACATATTCTGTACAACTATTTTAAACACTGTTATTACCACTGAGACCGTATTCGGTAATCTCATCTAACGATAGTCCCACTAGTATTAGGGTTACCTTACCTCCGTAAATCGCTTTGCTACTGGGGGCGCAAAATTATTCTTTGCCCCGGGCGCCAGAAACCCTCACTACGCCACTGGGTGGGCGGTGAACTTATTTCAAAGGACAACATATGGTAAAAGTGGGCGGTGACTCAAAAAAGGTTGAAGACCACTGCTCTATATGAATAAAAATTATAGATGTTTCAAAAACTAATTATTGTAAATAAAAAAAAATTAATTAATATAGATTTTCGTGTTTTTTAATTAGGTTATTTTTAAACTGTTCTGAATTCCGGGCAACGCCGATTAAACTACCGCTAGTATTTGAATAAAAAGAAAAACATAAAAGTTCGCGATCAATTACTGTGTAAGGAAATGCATTTTTAGAGTTAAATGTGAATTATTGAGATCAACTTATTTTACAAATACTTCATCATTTTTTATAAATCAATTGAAAATTCACCGCGCAAAGATCGCGCGGGATCAGCTAGTACTACATATTTCATTTTTCTCAATGAATGAATTTAAGGCTAGTATGGTGTAATAATGAAAATATTTAGACTAAGTATGCTTTTTAGTGTTGTTAAAAACGATGCAGAAAAAACAAACTGCTTAACAGCTTTTACTTTATTTTATATAAGCAATTATATAATTTTTCGGCTCAAGAACCGCTACTCTAATGAGATAAGCAGAACTTTTATTGTTTCTGTTTATGTTTTTTGAGATCTACTTTATCGAAAGGTCGCTTCTTAAAAAGTAAAACCAATTCTATTGATTATTCTGTGGTAGTTTTCTTTTATTTAATCCGTCGCTTCCTGCATCAACCATCTCTTCGTAATTTACTCACCTAAGGATTACAGAGTAGCAGAGGGGAAGAGAGAACCATTTTAATTGCCCAACTATTTCCGAAGGCCAACGCTTATATAACCCTCGGCGCAGAAGCCGCACTTCTCGGAAGATAACGAACCACGAACATTTCGAATCGCATTCGGGAAAGTTAATGTCATCGCTCTCTAATCTCCGAGTTACATTCTTTTTCATCGCTTTCCTGGAGTGTATATATGTGTGTGTGCGCTTAAGCTGCTTAAAGAAATACTTTTTCGTTGACTTTGGAAGAATAAAAAAATTGAATAAAAAATTGAGGGCAGTCGGAGTATAAAAAAAGAAAGCACGTGTAAAAGATGGGCGGAGATAAGATAGGAAAAGGAAAAAGAGAAGGATAGAAGGAGGGAGAGAGAAATAAGTGACGGTGGGTGAGTGGGGGAGGGGGTGTGACAAGCTCTCCGGGAGCGGCTGGGGGAAGAAGGAGAAAGTGTCGCGCTGAGGTCTTCTGCTGGTAGCGATGGGGCTTAAGAAGGCGGGCGTTAAGAGTGAATCGGGTGGGTGCGTGGGCGGAGGATGGGGAGTGGGAGAGAAGAGGGCGAGAGAGAGAGAGAGAGAGAGGAAGGATGGTAATGCAGAGTCAGTAAAGACGGCTCGAGATCAGATCGCACGTTTCGGCAGGGACCGTAACATTGATATTCCTTGTGGGACCGTTTTATTCCTTCTCGGGGTATGAGGTTCCCCGTAGTTGATATAAGGAAAGGGGTGTACGGCAGAGGATAGGGATGGTTTTCTTCCTTAAGAGGAAGAGAGAGTGGCATTACTGGAAAAGGGTTGGAGAGGAAGGAGAGAGAGAGGGTGGAAGGTAGAGGAGGAGACACTCTAAAGGATTCACTGAACAAACGAACGTCGTTGGCGGGGATCGGGACCTCTCGGGTAAAAAAAACAACGTGGGAGAGAGAGGAGAGTGAGGGAAGAGGAGGATGTGATTTGAGGGAAAGTAGGAGATATTTGAGAAAAGGAAGATGAGGAGGGAAAGGAAGGGTTTTTAGAAGGGAGGATGGTAAGGGGGAGATGGAACGGGGGAAGGGGGTAGAGCGGGTAGAACTGTGAAGGAGGGGAGACGTATTAAGGATTCAAGGAGCAGTAGAAAGGGAGAATAAAGGATGGAGACGAGTGAAGATCGCGATGCGGGATGGATAACTGGAGGCGGAGCTCCGGGGAATGTTTTCCGAGTGGTACGCGTGTGATAGCGAGGGAGGGCGGGAGAGGGGTGAGGGAGGGAGACGAGGGGATGGGGAGGGAGGGAGGGTTATGGGATGGAGGAAGGATAGGCGGTCTGAGGTTTTGGTTGGCCCCTGCGTCGAGAAATCAGTTGCTGCGGTTACACAAAGGGTGGCAGAAATTTGGTTAAGGAGTGTCTATAGAAATAGACGCGAAGCGATGGAAGTGTTAGGAGAAGGATGAACCGAGGGAGAGAAGAAAATTGACGCATGCAAATCAAAGACGGAGCGGCATGGTGTACTATAAGGGATCATGAATTAAAATTTTGTCAAATACTCCTACTGTCTCCGGCGTCGGTGTGAATGAGTTAAAATTAATCCCCTTGGCAGTGGAAACGGAGATGATGAGAAAGTTGCTTAGCAATGAGAATTGATATCTTCAAACGTATTTTATCGTTTGTTTTCTAGCAATAATTACTTTTGCTCATAATGATGGGTCGTGCCGAAATTATCATTCCTCGGGCTTAAATAGTCTAGGTATAGGTATTACTTAATTCCATTTTACTATATCGAAAATATTCCTTAAAATAGAAAGTTTAAGATTTAATTTTTAGGTAAAAATGTTTTATTTCAATACAAAGTAACTCTATATATGTTTCATAAATTTTAATAATGCAATTAATTATATCTATAAACCTTCGAAGTTAATGGTTAAATTTGCAAAATAAAATAGCCATTCTCATGTGGACATTAGACCAAATTACATTGAGCAATTTGAGTTGCAAAAAACAGATAAAATGCTTAATGTTATTATTGGTTCAGTTATTTGAATCATCTCTGTAGATGAAATAATAAAATTAATGTTCTTAAAGCACAATATCAGATAAACTTGGAAATCATTTCATTTCACTTCTTTGAGAAAATCCGAAATCTCTTACTAGTGGAAAATAAATTAATAATCGGTTTGGCATTGATGGGAGATAGAAAGAGGAAAAAGCAGAGATGTGAGAGCACGGAGAAGGGCGGCGCGGACGGGGGTGCTGAAGGACCCTTGAGCGGAAAAACGGCAGGGAGTTCGGAAGACTCGGGGTGGAAAATTATCAAACGGAGGCAAAAAGAGGGGGAGAGGGTGGAAGTTAATTGATTATTATCCGCGAAATTACACCCTGCCTCCCGAACAGCCTCAGTCTCTCTTAATTTTTAGCCATAAGCAAGTTCCTACCCGCTCGAAGAGTTCGCTCAAGCAAAGAAAAGTGCTGATAAGACGAAGTGCCTTGGGTGGAGAGCGAGAAAGAGAGAGAGATAGTGAAAGAAATAGAGGAGAGAAAGAAAGGAAGAGAGCGCGGGATGAGTGGGAATAAAAATAAAGAGGGAATGAGGAAGAGGGGAAGGAGGAAGTTGAGGTATGTTGGTGAGGGGTCATTGGTTGAAGGTGAAAACGAAAGAGGTTAATGTCGGTGCACCAATGGGGAAAAGTGTGTGAGCGTGTGTAGGACTAATCCTTGCATCTCTTTGAAAGGGATTGAGTGAAAGCTTCAAAGAAATAAGGAAGGAAATTGGGAGTGCTCAAAAGATGGAAAGTCCAAAAAATAACACAAATGTTTTCATGGCAAAGGAAACGGTGTCCTTCTGTAGCTACGGGATTCAGTCGACTGCTCTACTTCCTGGTTACATTTAAGCGTGTGCTACTTCTCATTGAATATAACTAGCATTTTGTTGCCCGTGTAAGATGCATAAATTATTGATCGAATAAGTATGTGATCCAATTGTTTTCTTTTTAGACGAAAAGTTTTTAGGAAATGTAAAAATGTCTGTTTTCGAAAGGTATTTGGTTCTAGACAGGGACGATAATTTTTTAAAATAATTATTAATAATTTCTGCTAAAAGGCATTTACTTGGAAGAATAAGTGATTCGATCGCCAAGGTATGTTTTGTTCTATTCCTGGTATGAAAATACTAGGTATAAGCTTATCTGTTTTTCGAAGTTGATATTAAAATTTTCCCGATTCTGTCAACATTCGTGCGAATATGCAAGGAGTAAGATTTCGCATCACTTAAAATTTTTAGTGATAGGTAATAACAGTATAGTCTTTTGAGATTTAAAAATTCAAATAAAACAGTTTAATTGCATATAAAATTAAATTAACAGTAACACAATTAATGTTTTGTATAATACACATTAGGCAAAGATGAATTAAAAAGTAAACTTAATTTAGGATATAAAATAAAATAAAGCAGAAATAAAATAAAAATATAACCTCTACGTGTTCCTTTGAGTGTGAAGAATATGTAAATAATGAAAATGCCATATGCATGGCAACTAAGGGGTTTAAATAAATTTTTACATGGAAAATAATAAATTACTAATAGAAATAAAAAATACCCTCGCAGAAAAACGGGAACGCATCAGTAACGGAATAGCCTTTGGGAAAATTTGGGAATCGGGAGAAAGGGAGAAACAGAAAGAACGTTAAAGAAAGTTGGGTTACTCGAGAAAGTGGAAGGGTGAAGAGAGAGGGTGGTGAAGAAAGAGGGGGGAATGGAGAGAGAGAGAGGGTGGTGAAGAAAGAGGGGGGAAGGAGGGAGAGAGACTACGGTGGTGAGTTCGGAATTATTCCTCGGATGAGGAGACTAGGAAGGGAGGACGCAATGCGATGCGAGGTTATCGGTTGTGGGGTGGGCGGTTAGGAAGAGAGAGAGGGGAAGTTCAGCGGGAGGGAGGGGGAAAAGGAGGGATAGGGGACGGTTGGCAATCTTAAGGACTGTGTATAAATGGAGGTGGGGAATCGGAGATCGGCCGCCTTACTGCGATCCTGTAGGGGGAGACGGAGAGAGAGGAGTTTGAACGATGCCAAGAATTTCATATTCCCTGGGCGCAGTTTTATCCAATTACTCAAGCTTTATTCTATAACCTTGTAAAACGATAGTCTAATATTTGGGCTAATTATGCGCCTGATTTCCCTTTTTCCCTTCGAGAGAAGACTCTCCCTACCGATTCCTCTTTCTCCCCGGCATATCTTTTGTCCTCTTGCACCCTCATACCCCTTCTCCAAACTCTCCGATTCGTTCCGTTTTCCTTACACAAACTTCCACTCCTTTCGCCCTTCCCCTCTCTTTGTCTCTCTCTCTCCCCTCTGCCTTTCCCGATTTGCTCCATCCGCGCGATTGGTACACGCGCGATTTCCCCCAATTCCTTCCTCTCCTCTTCATATCTCTCTTTCTCTCTCTATATCCCCAAAACTCTTTCTCCCTCTCTCTCTCTCTCGCCATCCTTATCTTTCCATTCGCACGAATAGGTCCTAATCGCGTTCCCGTTTAACAAATCGACTGATTCCTCGTAATTTTCTTCTTATTATATAAACATTCAGTTTTGCTATTTAAAATTGACGAATCAAAAATTCAAAATGTTTGTGCTTTTCAATTTTTGATGCATCGATAAAGTATTTTAAATACTACTAACAACTGATAATTTATTCTGTGTTTATGTTGTTACTCATGCACTTCAGTATTCCGTTTCACTCCATCTATCATACTTGATTTTCTATTTGGATCTATTTATCAAATTACGAATAAAGAATAAAATTCCTCGAGTAAATCTATTTGCACATATTTATTCAAATGTGCTAGGATGACCGCCATTATTGCCAAAGCCGTCATCTACTAAAATATTTCATCCCAAATTTATCCAGCACATCCTTAGTATTAATAAACAATCGCTCGTATTGAAATAAAAAATAGGAAATGTTTCGCCTAGAAACATTCCGAGTAGATGAAATTAAAACGCGATACAATCGTAACCATTTTCGAAGCCTTCTATTTCCTCTCCATCCTCCATTTTTGCATTCATTTTGGTATTTTAATGCCAAATCTCCTCTGCTACTTCCACTCCCTCTTTAAAACGCAATCAGAATTCGCCGCCGCCTCTCTTCACCTCTCCATGTTTATCTTCCTTATTTTATCGCCTCGACTTATATCACTTAACTTTTGCTATTCTCTTTCTCTCTCTCTCTCTTCCCCACGCTCCATAACTCTCCCTATTCTCTTTCGCCGTAGTAGCGAGCAAGACAGAGCTGCCCTGAGGGAGGACGTAGGGCGTGAGGACAAGAGAGAGAGAGAGGGAGGGGAGAGGGAGGTGGGAGGGGGTAAGGAGGGAGAGGAGGCGGGAGGAGGTTGTGGCACGGGGTGGAGATCGAGGGAGGCGAGTGGGGGGGAGGGGAGCGGATTCGTCCGCATTGCTTAGGTTCTGAGGTCGAGGGAGGTTTAAGAGGCGGGCGCGAGGAGGAGGAAGGGAATCGGGGGAGAAAGGGTTAGCGAGGCAAAGGGGATGGGGGAGGTGGTGGGAGGCAGAGTGGGGTCGGGGCAGTTTTGGATGCGGAGGGAAGTAGATTAGACAGTGCGCATGTATCCGAGCTGATAACACCTTCCTCGTTTATATGGCCCGCAATTCGCCCCCTCAAACTTCGCCTCCTTATCCTCAATTGTTTCTTCCCACATCCCCCAAGAGGACTCGCAGAGCCTCCGACTCCCTTCCCACCCCCTTCTCATCCGTCCTCTCCTTCCCACTCCCACCAGACTCATCGCCCACCCACTTTTCCCCGCAACACTTTCTCCATATCTTTTCTCATCTAAAACTCTATTCGTTCTATTTTATCTTCGACCTCTACGTTATTATTATTATTATTATTTATTCGTCCTCACTTGTTTTCGATTTAATTTATTTTCCTTTTTTCATTAATCTCTTCTCTTTTTACCACTTAAACCTCTCCTCAATAAATCTTTCGTTCTTCTCTTTCTGTGATCGTGACTCTATATTGTCCTTTAATCTGATTTCTTCTCGCTCTGTTTCCTTCTCTCTTCTTCCCTTCTCCCTTGCCTTTCCATTCTCTCTGTGGAGTTATAGACCAAATAAGATGATATTGATGCTGCTTGTCTCTCTACTTCGAGATTCTCTTGCGTAATAAGGATAACCTAAACTCTTGCTCGTTCTGCTTTCTCTTTGACCTTCATTTTCATATCTAAATGAATATTTGACATGACGAAAATTTATAAATTCACCTTGAGATACCGTGAAAATACTTATGAATAACGTACTTTAAGCATTATTTACATGTAATAATAATTTTCTCCTGTGCATGGCAATATAAATGTCGAAGATTCATTTGAAAATCGATATCTTTAAAGTGAATTTAAAAAAATTTAATATCTTTTAATCATGTGAGGACGGGGAATAATCGAACCATTATCTTTCTTATGCTGTGAATAAGCATCAGTAAATGAAATGTAATTTTGCTTCCATCATAAAAATATCTCCAATGTTGTTCCATCCAAAATGGGATTCAATATTTGAGTTAAATAATAACAGGAAGTAAATTATTGGAAGTTGGTTATGGTATTATAACAAAAATTGTTATTACAAACAAAGAAAAATTACATAATTATTAATGTGTATTTTTAGAAGTTGTCGTCATAGACAGTTTTAGGAAAAGTGATAAAGAAAAGGTTTAATCAAGGCTTACGAGTCGATACACCTGTACTACAGTCATTCCTCGGAAGTCCTAATAATGCCTTATTTTGAAGGAGTAGATACTCAAGTATTATTAAATGAAAAACCTACGTAAAAGTGATTTTTTGCACTGCACCTTCTCCCTTAGAATATCTGAATGTGTCTCTTAGCATTTAAGTCTTCCGTTTCACTTAATATCCTCGGAATGTTTTCTTTAGCTCCCTCTCTTCACATTTGCATATCTTTCTCGTTCGCTTCCCCGCACTGGTTCCTCGGTTTAAGTTTTTTGATTTTCCACTCTCCTTTTCTTTTTCCTTTTCCCATTTCCCTTCTCGTACTCTCCCTCTACCTCTTTTTCTCTTTTTTTATTCGGCGCTCGTTTTGATTTAATCGTTCGGATTTCTCGTTTTGGCCAAATATTTTCCTTTGACCTCAATCTTTCCCATCCGCCTCAAATCTCTTACACCAACATCGTTCCCCTTCGGTAGAATGTTCTCCCTCTTTGAATCCCCTTTCTTATACACGCACTCAAACACACACGCTCATCCTTTTATTCTCGTTCGTCTATCACTCCTCTTGTGCTCCTCTACCAGTCGATTTTTCTCCAGTTTTTACTTTGTATTCGCTTGTCCGATGCTCTGTTACAAGGTTGCGGGTCCGAATCCCGCCTAGGGCATGGATGTTTGTGCTCGTTAAAATCCGGGGGTTATGTGTAAGAATGGGCTAGATATCGCCCTATTAATAAAAGTCAACTTATTATTATTATTACATTTAAGGGTCTTGATAAAAGGAGCATAGAAAGATTTCGCATGGATTTCAGATTTGAAATGTGGGTGCTTGAACGTCTTCGTTGCGACACTCCTGTATAGTCCTTATATAAGTTACGCAGTATTAAATCATTCCTGGCATAAAAGTTATATATCCTATATATTAGGTTAGTAATGGTATAATTTAGTTGAATGAGACATTAAAACAAAATTAGAAAAATTATCGATTATCTAAGTTTACCTACCCTATTTTCTCCTTCGAGTTAAACTGGTTTAATACTCAACATTGTTCGTCAATGAATGATTTTGTTAATATTTTATCACAACCTTCATTCATACGCTTATAAATCGACATCAATCTATCTGTTCGATTCTTTCAACTTCGCTTTTCCGGTTTCTCTTGAGGTTCCTTTATCCTGTACCTCATCTTTATCGTTCTGTTTATCTCCATCCTTTGATGTTTTGGGGGAAAACCAACACGTAGTCCTCTCCCACACCCAAATGCATATTTTTCATTCCTTATCTTGGATTCTCTCTTTTTACGTCTCTCGGATTTTAAATCCCCTCCTCGCTTGAACTCACCTCGCATACGCACACACACATCCCGCTTTCTCCTTATCCAAATTCCCACCGCTTTTTATCGCTCGCGCACACCTCCCTTCTTTCGATTGGACTTTTTCCACAACCAATCAGAATCGCTTTTTCCTTCGAAAAAACCACCGCTTCAGTGATTTCTCGACACGATTTCTTTGTCCTTTAATTAATTTAATTATCAGCGGAATAAAAATAAAATCCACTCTACATACATTTCCAAATCCCCGAGGCAATACTTCTTATTATTCTGAAATACATTCATGTCCGCTGGAACGGAAATTCGTGTTAAAAATTACAAGGGAGCTGATTTTTTTAATAATCCATAACTTAATTAATTATTAGCCTCAGATGAATAATTATCCCTTACGGGACCTCCTAATTAGTTTTAGATTAGTGCTTAATATGCCGTGAAATTTTGCCAAAATATATTTAAATAAATGAATAAATACCTAATTAAGGCGAGAACTTACTTTTCCACAGGAAAACACTCATTTTTTAAAATATTTTTTTCGCCGAGTTTAAGAAAATATTACCCTGATTTTAAAAGATTCCAAGACATGCACGATTTTAGAAAGTTTTATTCTTTTGAGGGGGATTCAAAGATTCCTGAAAAATAAATAAATAAGCTGAGTTTCGGTTTTATCGGAAATCTTTTGACAACTTTACCATTTAAAATTACCCGGAATCCTTTTGGGGTTAGAAAGCCATGGTAAGTTGGCGTCAAGTTCTTTCCCAAAGAAGGGTTTGAGTTTTGAATTTTTGGAATGAATTTCGTTCTTTTGACGCCGCTTCTCCGCATATAATTCTTTCTGCCACTCCGACGGCGCCAATAATTTCGCGTCTCTCCGTCTGTCCTCTCAAACGCTTTGTAAGTCTTCCCCTTTCACCTCGACCGAGACAGAGAAAAATTTTTTATGGGGTAGAAGTCCTTCCTTCGACGAAATTAGAATCTTAAAAATTCGATTTTAATTCGCGGTAAAGACCCATTTTTCCTCAGTTTTGGTCTTAACATAGATCAAGTTAACGAATGCTGTTTATGACGCGTTTATTTTTTTACTATTTATTACATAATATTTCTCGAAAAAGTTCAGCATTTTTCCAAACGTTAATATTTTGTGATAGAATTGTAATTATGTATTAATTTTAATATCCACATGAATTTCCTAATAACTTCCGATATTCTATTTAAAAGTCGGCGAAAAGGACTTTGGCGAGTATTTTACGGGTATACTAAATTATTTAACCGAATTATTCGAGTAATATAAAGGAAAAATAAATTTTAAACTATTATAAATTATAACACAAGCAAAGTTAAACTTATTGTTAGATGATAAAGAATAGTTCATTTGTCAATGCCGGAAAACGAGCAGTTTTCATCCTTAATGCGAATTTGTTTTAAACGCACACTTTTTAACCATAAAAAGCATATCACCAGCACAGCACTTTATTCCGTCATTTAGAAACTAGATTTAATTGAATTTATTAATCCGTCGAGGTAAACAGCCGTTTGAGAGGCCTGTGGCAAAGAAATTAGATTTATGCCGTTAGAAGGAGCAGACTCACTGCGCAAGATTAGTGGAAAAGTTCAGAAACCTTATATACCTTGCCAGAGCCATTCCTTAGGCCCCAGTGATTCCCTGATTCCCGAAAACACTCCCGTGGAAGGAAAGCGGGAAGGAGGGGGAAAGAATGAGAGAGAGAGAGATGTTGAGGGAAGGAGAGGAGACTTCGGATCGCTTTTCTTCCTTTCTATTCCACCCACACACTTTTTCTCTCTCTCTCTCACCCTCACCCTCCATTGCAAAGTCTTCTGACCAATAGAATGACTAGGACAGAGGAGGATAGAGAGAGATATTCAGTTCATTTATCCCTTCTTCCTCAGTATCGCAGCACGACAGGGAGAGGAAAGGGAAGGGAGAGAGTGGGAGAGGCAGCGGAGGAAAAAGGAGAGAGAGAGAGATAGAGAGAAGACGGAGGTGGATTTCATTGCGGATGACTTAGCTTCAAAAAACGATTGATCTTCCCTCGTTCCATTCCTCCCTCACATTCCCTTCTTGGTCCTCTTTCTCCCTCAAAAGATTCCTCTTTCTTCTCCTCCGCAAAAGCGAAGAGAGAAGCCTTTTCACGTCTGCCTCTCTCTTTCTCCCTCTCCTTCTTCCTTCCCGTCAAACCTTATTCCCCCATACCTCTTTATGGATCTCGTTCTGTCTCCTCACACCCTAACTCGCTACCACTTCTTCACCTTTACCTGATTACTGGCTTTTGGTTCTCAGGCGTTCCCGTCTCCGTTCAACACTCCCTCTCTCTCTTCCTCTATCTCTCTTGTCTCTCTTTCTCTCTTTTCCTCTCCTATCCTTTTCCATCTCCTTCCCTTTTCCCGATAATCCCCCCTCGCTCATCCGGTGAGGTTAGTTGTTCAAATTGACTCTTTGCTGTTTGATGTGCTCCTCCCGGAATTCTCTTTCTCTTCCTTCTCCCGTCTACCTGCCTGCCTTCCCTGTGTATCACTTCTCCAAAAGAGAAAGAGAGAGGAGTTTTATGAAGTATGCTGGAAAAACCTTTCTTTAACCAACAGAGATGTTTTATTCTGTGAATTTCGGAGAGACTTGGATCATCCAATTCGATGACTACGCATGTTTTCTTAGCGTTTAGAAAACATCGGATTTGGGGTTAGGTTCTTTTGTAGGGTCTCGGTGACGATGGGTTCATTTCTTTGTCTTTTATTTGTTCTCTACAAAAATACGGTTGTTTCATTTGTATAATTTCCATTTCCTTTAAAGGGGCTCTTTGCAAATTATTGAAAATATTTAGTTTATTTGATTTTTTGCAAGATAAAATTCATTGTTTACTTATCACCGCACAAAATTATTTATCGATCTTTGGTTTTTCTCTAATCTTAACTGAAAGTAGTTAACTAAGGAATAACTATGATCATAGCTTTAGTTTCTTTTAATCTTTTTCTTTCCATTTAAAATAATATATAAATTTACAGAAAAAATTTAAATCATACTTTTAATTCCATTATTGCAGCATCCACTGCACGATAATAATAATATAATTTAATCGTATAAGCATAATTGTACGAATTTGTATTAAATTTTGATTCATAATGCAGCAGTTGCAATACATGCATTACATCCCACAGAGTGCTTTAATATATTCTGTGGGAATTGAGCGACCGTCTCTGCCTATCCTGAATTACGCAACTGATATTTTTCTAATTGTGAATAGCTAACGATCTTAAGTTCTACTCATTTTCAATGTTCCATGTTGGAAGAATATACGTTAAGGGCATCGAGCAAAATTAAATGACTTATTATAAATATTAGGACTCATTACTTGTGGAAATGTAAGAAATCCATACTTATGAAAGTTTTTACTTAGTTTTATATGTGGCAGAACTAATCTATATTTCGATGTAATTATGATCTGTATATTCCTCCTTATTTACACGTCCTTCGTACTCTGTTAAACAGGTGATGCCGTATATTTTTTATCCAACTTTCAGCGTTGCTAAGGAGATGAGCTCGGAATAAATTATATCCTACGGAACGCGGGTTACAACAAAGGGAATCGGTAATTATCCGAGTGGAAAAATAAGTTCGCCAGAATTTGCCTTTGAATATTGTTTTGGGATAACATATTTGGGAATAAAAAAATCTCAAAACTTTTCTTTCCGAGACATTGGCGACCTTTCCAATTACTCACGCTGATAAAATGAACAGATATGTTGTTCGAGCAAGGAAGCTGCGGAGATGACTCTTTTCCCCCCTCTCCCATCCATTCCTCTCTTCACTCCCATCACATTTTCGGAGAGGCAACATGAATATTTTTTGTTTTCGATGAGCCTCGAGGACCAAGGCTTTAACCCTCTCCCACCCTTCATCCATACCACCATCGGCGTCAGATGAAAAAATTGCCTTCCTCATTTTTCCCCATCCACCAACCGTACAGCCTTTCGTCTCCCTTCATCTGTTTTCTCCTCGCCAATCCAGATCTCTCTTATTTATCTCCTCTCGCAATATTTTTAGCCGCATTTAGATGCTCTCAGATTTGTGTGTGTGTATATCATCAGCATCATCATCATAGGTAGTCTGTCCGTAGACAGATCCGTGATTATTCATAGATAAACTAGGTTCTCCATATACTCCTATGTTTCATGTCTTGATAGCTCTCTTATAATATCAAATTTCATGAAAATCCGTTCGGTAGAAGATGAGAACGAACATGCGGACGGCCGGACGGACAGACAGACGGACGCTGGAGGCGAAACGCGTCTAAAAACGATATTACGTTAAACATTTTCCCATATATAAATGCACTGAACTCTCAACTTCGGCGGCAATGAAAAATAAGATGTACTCATCCATATGTTATTAAAATGGATAAAATGAAAAGAAAATATCTTTAAAAATTAGAAAGATCAATAAAATCGTTTCAAAAACCTAACTACACCACTTAACTATTACTTCCGGTTAAAGTGACACCTTCCTCTTGTTTACATAAAGAAGATCCTCCTTTGATAAAATCACTGAATGTAACATTTAGATTCTCAGTTTCCGTTCTACTCTGAGCTAGTAAAAATGATTTCCTCAGATGTGAGGAAATTTAAGTATTGGAGCGTCATAAAATTCATGACAAAGGAATCCTCCACAACTAAGAAGATGCATGATGTTATGGTAGTTTTGAATTGCGCAGATTTCCTCTCGTATGCTTAGATAATTAGTCGAGCGAAGAAGTTTCAGCAGGGGCGCGAAAGCATGGATAATGGCTCTCAGACGAAGTAACTGTTGCCCCAGTCGATACCTCTACACAGAATGACCAGCATATAAATGTGAAAAGAATATGAAATGGTCGTTCACGAACACTTGGGCATATATATATATAAATGGTCTCAGCAAGGTGGCTGCTCCGGAATTTATACCCACCAGATAGACCCCAGACTGTCGCTACGGATCTAAAGTTCCTCGAACTCTGATCTAGATGATTTTCTCACCACATGGTGACTGAAAATGAGACCTAAATTCGCCAGTGGAACCCTGAGACCAAGCAGGAGTCAATGCAATGCCCCAGGGATCTTGTACCCCAAGGAAATTGCTCATTGACTACCGTCCACACAAAAATTCGATTGCTGCGGTTTTCTCTACTGAACATGTTGTTAAACTTAGGCACGCCATCCTAAACAATCGTTGGGGATCGTCGATCAAAAATTCGCTTCGTGATAATGCACTAGTCTACTAGCCAGGTGACGCAGAATCTTCCATTCGTGAATACTGTATCGAAAAACTCCATCACACACAGGGGCACCTTAACTATATGGGCTAAATGGGCTGCAGCCCTAGGGCGCCCGGCGCCGCCGCTCCACAAATAAAATATATATATTTTTAAACTTCGCATCTTTGTAATTTAAGCTCAAAAAGTATAAATTGTCATAGCCTTTTATTTCTCAAGAGGTTCACCATCTATTACATGCTTCAGGTAGTGAATATGTGGCTACTTCCCTGTAATTCATAAATATTTTGGGCAATCGGAAATGCTAGGGGTTTTCTGAAAGTACGTACTACGTAGGACGGTAACATTCAAAAATGTCACTCGTCGCACACTGTATACTGGACAGAATCATAATAGCTATACTTCAGAGACTCCGAGGAGAAGTGAAGGTCTGGCGAATTTACAAGGGCTTAACGAAGTTTCAGGTTTACATTGGAAAATTCTCGGGCCATAAGCATTTCTCGATGCCAAAACATGATGATATAAAGGTTCATTCATATAGAATGCACACATCTACGAGACGAAACGAGGATAAGCTACGTCTGTTTGTACAAATATCCATACCACTTGAGATGGCAATCTGAACCTACATACCCTGTGATAATTGTTTCTCTGTTCCCAGGAATCTTTCTCGTGCCCTGTGGCTAGTCCGATGGAAGTCTTTACAACGAAAGGTAGTCGGCAGTATTACTGTATTAAATACGTATTAAATTTACGTGAATGCAATTTCGATGTACATGTACTTACACAGATTGAATCGTGTTGTTATTTTCAACATTCTCCGCAATCCACACATTAGGAGTTTTGTCCTTCTTTAGAATGGATCGTGAAGTAGAAAGAAAGTTCCATTCCAGTGCATAGAAAGAAAAAGAATAGGCGAATTGGAGAAGAGGATTAAGAACTACATAAGTGAGTCTTATATTTTTTTATCAAAATCAATTAATTACTCTACCCGACAGTCGTGGTAACCTGTTCTTTTGTACAGAAATATCTAGTTTTGCGGTTTACCTTCGTTAGGCTTAGGCAGCGCCGCCTTAACCATTGGGCTAAATGGGCTATGAGACACTAACTTCCTTACTTATAACTTCTGCTTCGTTACATTTTTTCATTGACTGTGTTAGATTAGATATTCGTACGAACAATAGTACAGACATAAACATCCGTGTCATTCGGCGACGGCGCTATTGCAGCGCCGCCTAACGATGACGATGAGGAACGATGAAATTACATCTAAAGCAGAGCTTAGTTTGGGGACAATAATAGATTCAACTATTGAGTCTACATTTCCTAATGTTGCTACTGCTTTGCGCATTTTTTAAGTATTTCTGCTACAAATTGTAATGGTGAAAGATCTTTTTCGACGCTAAGAAGACTAAAAAACTATCTGCTTTCATCTTTAGGAGATGGCCAACTTAATAATGTAAGCATATTATCAATTGAATCAGAATTATTTAAAAATATTGATTGTGCAGAAATTATCAATCAATTTGCCAAAAGTAAATGTAGACAAGTAGTTTTAAGATATTTTATTTATTTATTAACTGCGTTATTATTTGAGTTTCTATTTTTTTAAATAAAAATGTGTATTATTTTCATTTATGATTAATAAAAGGTAAAAATTTAGGTATTTACTTTTACATTAACCCTAGAACTACCAAGCGATTTTCACTACCATGGACTACCAAGGGGGGTGGGGGGGGGGGGGGATGGAAGGCCTCAGAAGCCCACCATCTAAAATACTATAAGAAGCCACAGTACTGTTTTGAGTCAATTTTTATATATTTAGAAACATCATAGGAATAAAGCTATGTAATTTTAGTAAAGTATTTGAAATTATATGTACATAATCTACTATAAAGATAGAAATGTTTGCATAAAAACAATTTTTTTACATTTTTCCTCATTATGTTTTAAAGATCACATTAATTTTGCAGTAAGATTGTATTTACAGAAATAATAACAAATTTATTAGAAAAACAATTTAATCTGCTACATCTGACACAACAATTTAAACAAATAACACGCTTCATACTGTGCTTTCCACACACTGTGAGCATGTCATGGTGGATTTTCCAATAAAAGTATGGAACATCGAAAACGGCCATCTCATCGTGCCTCTCTTTTTAGTATATGTACTTCCTTGTCATCTGATCTATAGTATCGACCTCTCCTTTAATGGAATTATAATAAATATTTATCTAGGATTTTTCGGTATCATATGGCATCTTCTTTTGAAATGGAAAAATTTCAATGCAGTATGTTATCATGTCGTAAAATGCACTATTTTCACCCTCAAGGTCTGTGCCCTGGCTTGGGCCACTATTCGTTTGGGAAGGGTCATTCTTTTCCTGGCTCCCTGAAACCGAGGTTTTACGAGACCGCGGGTTTGACCGCCCCTTCTTTTTGCTGTCATATTGTCATAAAACGACCACGATGCCATATTGTTTATTGGTAGGGACCAAACTAATGTCGCAAGAAACAAAACAAAAATCCTCCCACATCCTCGCTTGCATGTAAGATTTTTCACACCGAAAAATCTTACATGCATGGATGGTGTGGAAATGAATGAAATGCAACATAATTTGAATATAAATAGCAATACTGGGAGGCGGGAGTTTCAAGAATAAAATTGATCAATCAGAAGGCACTCTATAATTTAGGCCACCCGCTTGTCAAGGCATGCGGCCAATGACGAAATAATTTGCAGAAAATTGAGATATGCATACATTGATGGAAAACTTCAAGTAATTATTATCTATAAGTCTCTACATAATGTAATTAAATATCAAGACGTCACCTTTATTTTTAATAGAGATACATACGAAAACAAAATTTGTGGGCCTCCGAGCCCCCCCCCCCCCCCCCCCCCCTCCTTGGTAGTTCTAGGGTTAAAAATTAGTAGTAATCCCCACCCCACTATAAGAGGGAGCATCATGTTACTAGCCCAGGGCGCCCAAATGCCTTAAGATGGCCCTGATCACACATCATACAGCCCCGATTTGCCTCCAAGCTAGTAAGTACGATTTGTACGGAGCTTTGGAATCGAAATATTCTCCCTCATGTCCGAAATTTTTAAACATGCGCATTCCAATAGTAGACCTTCACATTAAAGAATATGTAATCATTAATATTATATGGTGGTTTTTATTACCTGATATGCTAAAATTTGTACATTGTATGTTATCGATGGAAACATTATTTTCCGTGAAATAGGACCAGATCTCCACATAATTTATTTTGAATGTTAATTATAATGCTGAAATTGATGCAGAAGATATAAGAATTACACTAGTGAGAAAACGAAAGGGTAATAGCAGCGTCTTTTATCCTCTATTATTCCCCGACTGGCCAGTTTTTATTTTCACCCTATAATTTCCAGCCTTAGTGGAGAAGTTTTTTTTAACGTATTTAGTTCCCACTTCTTGGGTCACAGGCTCGGATTCTGCTAAAGTCAAGATCTTATGTTGATTATGAGCTACTTAATTTTAAAAACTTCAACCAACGGAAAGACCACTTAAGTATATCATAATTTAACCTGAGAGAAACTCTATTAAAAACGTTAATGAGTAGGGGTTCTGGTGGGGAGGGGGTATTTGAATATCTATCTGTCGCTTTCCTATCCTTATCTATCTCATTTCCCTTCCTCTCTACCATTTCCTCTCTCTCTTCTACAACTCAATGAAAAAGATAAACCATCTAGTTATTAATTTATTGAAAAATTCGTGCTATTTCTTTGAATAAAGATTTATGAGGATGCAGTACGTAAATTAATCATTATTATTAATCGTTCGATTTAAGTTAGAGAGGAGAAAAAAATACAAAATAGAGAAAATGAAAATAAATGACTTCTTTATTTTCTCATGTCTTACTTCAAGTTATTGGGCAACAACTGAAATAACATAAAATTGTAATCTATGCATCAGATGTTGTAGACGAAGAAACAAATAAAACATTATATTTTTATCTCCCTCTGCATAAAAAACGGAGGGTGGATTGAGCCGAAGGCTGTGTGGTGCCCGAACGAAAAATATAACCTCAGCTATACGCGAAATTTTTAAAAAGCGATGACTCCGGAGGTTCCTCCTGTTCTGGTAGGGTTCGACAGAAAGAGAGAGAGAGAGAGAGATAGTAAATGGCCTTATGGGGTGGATGGGGAGAACGACTGGAGGAGAGGGGAATAGCAATGGAGAAGGATCGGCTGAAATGCTACGCGGCCGACATCGCCCTTGTTGGGAATGTTTTGGGAAAGTTCTGTAATCAGTCTCATCAGTCTGTAAACATTTCTCGAACTTTGCCCTCCTCCGAACCCTTCACCCTCCCTCCCCACTCCTCTCCCCATCGTTTGCCTCCTCCTGAAACGAAGCCGCGGCGATATTAATACTCCGAGAGAGGGGGAGAAGAGGTGACGGCGAAGCGAAGGCGTGGGCGTATGGAGTGAGGGAGGATTGGAAGAAGGGAGAAAGGAGGGAGGGAGAAAGGAGGAGGGATGCCCTCGATACGAATAGTCGACACACACTGTTGAAAGCTCTTTGAAAGAAGATAAGGTAATTATCCCAAAAGGAATGGATCGGTAACGGTAATTAAAACCCTCTAAAAATTAAATATTTCAAATCAAGTCATCGTGGAAAATGCTCTGAATTAGTAAGATGCCAACGGAATATGACAAAATGGAATTATTTAGAGGAATATTGTCGAAAAAGAAAAGTAGCAAATGTGTTGCTCTACTATGATTATAAAAATAAAATCCAATTTCAATATATGATTTCAATGTAGGACTACTACCTGGAAAAAAGATACCACGATAGTGGTTGAAAAACTGTTCCTCCAATAGATATCAAGTGCTAGAAAAAAATTAGACGTGAATTTTGGTTACAAAGCAGTTCACTAATAGTAAATAAAAATAATAATAAATTTCACCAATTCTTTTATTTTGCAGTCGAAATACGGATCTGGTTTTCGGAGAGCATTTATCAATTTGATTTGGTCTCGATAACTGTTTCTTGAGCGATTATGATGATTACTAATACCAAGTTACTATAAGGAAGTGATCATATTAAATTCTATATTTGCGCGATATTTGACACTTGAGTGGCTGCGTTCAGTTATGCTGATAATTAGACGGAATGAAATAATTAAGCTGTATATGGACACGCGACTAAAATGAGCAGTTGGAAGTTGTAAGAAATGAAGGAAAAGCAAAGAAATGAGGAGTATAAATGTAGGAGCAATCTTCTTGCGAAAAAGAAAAAGAGGAGAAAAAAAGGAGAGAGCGAGGATGGGGGAGAAAGAGATGGAAAAGAGAAAGGGGAGGAGTTTCAAAATTCTGAAAATTTAAGAACACGCGATGACCATATTTGGAGGGTTCATAATAGCAGAGTAATTAGGAATTATTTGGAGTGGGATTCTTATATCTCACTGAAGAAGTGTACAGCTGTAAGATAGAAGTTGAGAATCAGACTGGTTTAGATGCAGTACAGATAGAAGGCTTTATATGGCTTAAATGCTTTTTAATGACGGCTCATCATCCTGTTATTTGCCAATATTTCGAAATATCCTATAGAATGCCTATCCGTTATTAAATAATCAATTAACAACATGAAATGAGTGAACTAAAGCACATATTTCCGAAATATTCAATAACGAGATTAATCGAAAAGATGTGCTCAGGAATAAGATTGTTTAAAATAATGTTATTCGCGCAAATTGCTAGATTATATACATTTTTCTTTATATTTAAATCTGAAACACGTTAATGCATTCAATAAGAGTAAAATATCTCTCAAATACCATGGAAAAGAATATCTTGGCAAAAATAAATACCATCGCAATTAAACTTTGACAAGTATGTATATTAACGAAGAAAATAGTACCTTTTTTAACAAAGTTATTATTTTATTCGTTAATAAGAGTATCAATTACCACAAAGTTTAGCCAAATTCCTTGGATTTTATTTGATAAGTATATTTTCTATACTATTTTTACAAAGAGGATATTTTCTCAATTCCATTCCATACCCAACATCCACAGGGAAAGTCTTGTATAATTCTTTCAAAAGGTTACATATTTTTATTTGTACAGACGTAGAAACATTGGGTTAATAAATGGAAATAAAATCTGGTATTGATAAATGTGAATCTCCGACAATAAGCTCATTTTATAGAATAAGCAGAACAAATTTGATTTAATGCGCGGAAAGCAACAGCAACTATCTGTAACCCAAATTAAATGCCTTTTGCATCCATATTTCTATAGTTCAGTTGGTGTACACTAATTTGAGTTTAATTTAATTCGTTTAAGAATGCTAATATAGCGTAAAAACAATTCAGACTCGACATATTACGAAAAACTTTGTAGAGATTTCGAATGTAATCGTGCGCGAGGCCAGCACGGAAACAACATATGACACTAATCAATTACTTTAGACGATTAAATGAGGATTATATGAGAAAATTATAGTGAAAAATCTCCTTACCATTACCACCATTATTAATTATTATCCCACTGAAAAAATAACACTTTCCGCGGGTTATTTATTTTTTTGGAATCTCTGCTTGTATTTTTTCCCAATTTCCACTGAGGTAGGGTAAAGGAAGTTGATGGAGCGCAAATGAAACGACCATCTCATTTTGGCCGCGTGTTTTTTATATTAGGATCAGAAGTGGGAGGCATTTGGGTGAAGGGGGGAGAGAGAGAAAACATCTGGAAGGCCAGTCAGGGGAAAAGTATCAGATGAATGAGAGGTGGCCGTTCTCAAATTAAGATGTCCCTTTTTGGAAGAAGGGTTGGAAATAGGGGAGATGTTGAAGAAAGGTGGAAGTATGGTGGAGGGGAGATGAAGAAGTTTTTAAGGCCGGACCAATTAGCGCGAGGAGAAGGGGAGCAATGGGAAGAAATGGAAGGGTTGGTGATTGGGAAGCGGTGATAGGGCTCTTTTTTCGCGTTTTTAGGGAGAGTCGAAAGGGTCTGAGGGGCGAACGGAGCGAGGAAAGGGCGTTCGGAGGGTGGTATGTGTGTACTTTTGGGTGGGAGGAGATGGGATGAAATGGACTGGAGATGAAAGGGTATGACATTGAAATGCGAAAAAATGTACGGAGAGGAGCTTTTCATCAACTCTTTGATTCCCCGTGTTTTTGAATTGAAAAGGGTGTTTCCACCATACGGCCGTTAAGATTTGCTTCTTGAGGAGAGAAATCGCCAATTTGCGGGAGATAGCCTTCTTCAGGCGATTTTTCTATGCTTTACCAGAAATCTGAACGTCCGGCTGATTTAAAAGCGATGAAAAGCCTCGATAGATAGTACGTTTTAATAAATTTTAATAAATTTACCCGGAACAAAAGTTACTTATGGTAGAAAAAGATGATGCTATTTTTCCCGGAATATATGAAAGTTAAGCGTCTCTTTCCATAGATCAACTCCATTCTCTTTATGGCCATTTCCATTGCTTTATTCCTATGATTTTTTCCATAACAACTTAAACACAAATTATGCATGTTTGTTCACTCTAGAGAATTGCAAACTGATAACTTCTATGCGAAACTTGGACTTAAATCTCGGCTCCGTCTCTCTTTGCCTCAAAACCAATCTCAGAATAATTCCCGCTCTCCTCCATTAAAAATTATCCACTCCCTTACCTCTTTCTGGGTTTCGCGTTTATTTATCAACGAACCGAAGCTTTCCTCTTCGCCCCTTACCCGGTTCCTTCTTTGGAGCGCAAATCCTTTACCGTTTTCCCCTCCTCCCGATTCGCCACCCCTCTCCACCTCCCCCTTCCCCTCCGCCCCCCACCAATCCCTCCTTCACCTGCCGATATAATCTCCTCCGCAGCCATCCTCTCCTTACCCTTCTTCCTCATTCACCTCCCTTTCTATTTCCACGTCTATCCCTTTGATGTCGCCGCTCTTCCCATCATCCTTTTCGCGGATCCTCGGCACGCGCGACTGGAGGCGATCCACAAACACGCGCGCTCACGCCCCAATGCACGCCCATCTACCCCCCACCCCCATACTCCAGCCTCCATACTAAACCCGTTCCTTTCCTCTAGCGCACTTAACTCACGTCCGCGGCTACAAATAATCCGTTTTCCCTTTTTCCCGCTAAAACGTACCTCTCACCCAACCTCACTCTGCCTCGCATATCCCTCCTTCACCGATTCCTCCATGATTCTACCTCCCTCTCTTTTTTCTCTCCCTCTCCATGCATCTTCTCCCAGGGAACGCTTTCGCATACCAGAGAGAAAGTGAAAAAGCGATTCTCCAATCCTCTTCCAATTTGCGAAGCGTGCCCGCGTGCTCGAAACGCAACGGCGTTCACTCTCTGAGAATTCCCCATGCTCTGCTCCGATTTTTCCACCCGCTCCTCGTCCCTCACAACTTCCATCACTTTTTCCCTCTACGGTTCGAAAACGTGCAATTTATTTCAGGACTTAAGGAATTTTTTTCTTATTCTACTCCTTTAAGAGATATTCGTGTCCTGGACATTGAATAAATGATTAAAAATTCGTCAAAATGAATATGTATGGCTCATCACTTTTAAGACAAAATGAATCTTAAGAGACAGATTGTTCCTATGTTTCGTTTGCCTGAATAAAAATAAAGGTGTGATATAATAAGAATTTTTTTGTTTCATTAGTTTTACGTGGAAGAAAGTTTTACGTTGTTTATAATATCGCTGGAATGAGCAATGTAGAAAATTATATAGAATCTCTACCATTTTTGTATGAAGTAGTTCTATTCTCGCTGCATTATTACATTTTTAAATAAGTAAAAAGCAGCATAAGAAGTATCGTGTATTTCTTAAAGCTCCTTTAATTAGAAGCGGGAATTATTTAACCACGCCCGGCTTATGGAGTGTATGTAACTTGCAAGGCCCGCAGACTATCAATGAAGGAAAACGTAATTTCATAGGAAATATGTTAAGTTTAAAGCATAAGTTTTTCAAAAATTCAGTTATATTGAGTTTGAAAATACTCATTATGTTATTACTCAATTTATGCTATGTAAATCTGATACTAAGTGTGGATAGTGAAACAGGAAAATTATATTCGCTCTTATTACGAATGCTAAAGATACTCTGTTCATCGATAAGTTATTGCTTTTAAGATTATATTATATTTTCCTGAATTTCCAAAATATTCCTTAAAAACCTACAATGAATGATACAAGTAAAGTTTAAAATATATAAGTTTAAAAAATTATTTTCTAAAACGAAACGAACCCCCATTCCATCTCACGTAAAACATTTAGGAACCACACCTACATATAATACGTATAATAGTGCTAGGGAGATTGAATTTTATAAAATAGCAAAATATTATAGAGATTTACGAAAACTTTATAATTTGTTTCCAAAATATTTTTCAGCAATATTCTTGTGTAGAAATGATAATATAATTTATATAAGTATCCACTATGTGCGAATTTAAGAATAAAAATGATACAGTTGTAATAACTGGCAGTTTTATTAAATCTCGATACATCAACAAGACTTTAATTAGTGGATTTCCGCCACTTTTTCAATATAATTAACGATTTTGTAAAGTGATGGATTGTACTACTTGGCACTCCATCTAAGAGGTGCGATTTACAAGAGTGTCCCTTCGGCGCTGGGATCATCGCAAAACGACGTTAGACATCGAAGTGGTTTGAAGGAGAGAGAGATCCTCGCTTAATTCACCTTCCTCCTTTAACCCGCCCTACTCCATTCGTATTCCTCCGATACCGAAGCGTGCAGTCCTTTTTAGCTCTCTCCATTTCCTCCACCATTCTCTCGCCCCCTCCTTCTTATCTTCCATTCATTCTCTTCTTCCTCTTCCCCCAGAAGTACCGAACGCGCCGATATTTCCGCCCTGATACTCGCGAAAACGGTCGGAAGCGCGCACCCTCTGAAAGAACCGTTTGGTGGGATCGAACGATGAACGAAGGGTATGGTGGAGGGAGAGGAGGGAAGGTGGCCGCTAAGAGAGGGAGAGGGAGAGAGAGAGGAGGGAGGAATTGAGTGAGTCAAGTTTTTGACTGAAACGGGGAGGAAGAGGGATGGAGGCGTAGGGATTTTTTTCTTCCTTTTCTCTCGATCCCCTTTTCCGATATTCGGTCGTGGGCTGAATGAACAAGGGGTTATGGAGAGGGAAAGGAAGGAGAGAAAGGAGAGGGCAGGAGGAAGGGAGCGAAATGATGTCGTTAGTCTGAAAGGAAGCGAATAAGTTGAAATGGGAGGAGGTGAAGTGGATTGGCTGTGGATTTTATTTTTTACCGAGATAGAGAAAGAGCAAAGGCGCGTGCTAAAGTGCAACAAGTCAAAGGGTTTTTGCGCATTTGGAGGATATTTACGAAACTTTTCAGCTCATTATGTTATCTTTTTCCTCTCGTCGGCTTTTTCTAACGCTCGTTTAATCGTATATTTCCGGAGATCGAGTGAATAATCCGTTAAACATTTAACTAAACTACATCCATCGATCCATTTTTCTATTAATTGTTAATGCTTAAAAATATCTAAAATATAAAGATATATTTTTATGTATTAATTGTCCGTGAAAAACACGACGGAAAAATGTCAATTGAACTAACCATCATCTTTTCACTGAATTCGTTTTCGTCTTCTAAAATTTAAACATTTAACAGCCTAAATATTGTGAAAACGAATCTCCAAAACGCCATTTTTTAACAACATGTCTCTTCTTTCCTCATTACAAAACTATGAAATTATTACTAACGTAAACATGAATTCCTGAACCTTTGAAGGAAGTAGATTTAAAGCATTATCATATACTGTGAATGTATCAAGTTAAAAATTTGGATTATTTTCCCTCTGACTAGATTTCTTGTTTCGCCGAGTGTTTTTTATTGGGGCTAGATGTACGGTGTTTGTCAAGTAATCACGATTTTGCAAAAAAAATCAAAATACACCCATCCTTTGCTTTGCGCCGTGCATGCAACCCTTGAAAAGACGGTTGAAAGAGAAACCGTGCAAATGAGGTAGGTTTTGGGAACATGTGCGGTTACGTCTGAGCGCCTCTTGGAGGTCAACATGTACCAATACAATTAGATTGTATTCAGTATTGTTTATTTTTATCCCTTTTTATAACCTCTACGCTAAACTGAAATTTTTTATGCTTTTTAATTATTGAAGGCCGTTATAAAACAGTGCTAAAGCAAAATTGACACTCGCGCAGATCCAGCAGAGCGTATAAAGTGAAACCGTGCGATTCGATGGATGAGTGTAATTATATAAATTATAAAAAATTATAAAAAATTACCCTTATAGTCTTCCTTTCATTTAACTTAAATCTACTAATTTTTTATCAGATTGCCCGGTGATATTTTCGTTATATGAAGTTTTTCATTCACATACTAAAGTTGATCTGATTAATTTATAAAAGAGTAAAATAAACATCCATAAACGTCCATTCTAACGTATGTGTTAATAAAAAGACGATTATAACGTGACCAAGAATCGACTCTTAAATTTTCGCTTCTAACTTCTTCCTTCTTTCCACGAAAATTCCTCTGCGACCGAGAAGAATAGGATCATTTTTTCCCTTCTTTCTGGGGAATCCTCAAAAAATCCCACCGGATCGTTTTTCCCTCCGTCCGGACGTACATCTAAACGCAGCCGACCCTTGATGTGTCCTTCTCCCGCTTCCTGACCGCCTTCTCTATTCTGCTATGACCCCAAAGTCGTGATGAAAAATGCTACTCGCTTTGATAGTAATGGAGGACTCAATCAGTCCGCATGTGAGGGAGAGAGGAGGAGAGCGCAGTGGAGGAGCAAGCGGAAGGGAGATAGACGGTGAAGGGATCAAGGAGAGTCTTGGAAGGTTTTGGTGGTCTGTAGCGGGAGAGAGAGAGAGAGAGAGAGAGAGCAGAGGATAGGTGTCGCTCCCTTTTTGGGCTAAAGAAGGGGAGGAGTATTTCCAGATTATACCCCCTTCAACCGAAATCCCTTGGGGGGTTCAGGTGTCCTCCGAAGCGGGATCAGGGAACAGGGTTTAAGGCTAAGGGGTCGATGGGATTCAGTTGGGCTTCGCGTCCATTAGGATGGGTTTCAGGAGGTGGGTGATGCTGAGGGCCCCTACCGGCCAAGGATTTTGATGCCTTCGAGTTTTAACGCGCACCCCCTTCCCTCCTTTACCGCCCCCCAGATGCGATGGAATCATCTTTGGGGATGAGATTCCTTCTGTCTTGTTTGGTTTAGTTTTTTCAAAAGGCTGATAGCGTTCGCACTTTTTCACTTGAAAAGTGCGCCGTTTAAGAATACCCCCACACTAGAGATAAAATATCTACAATTTAATACGTGTTATCTATTTAACAGAGGGTTCTGAGCAAAAAGATATACAAAAATATACTATCGATTTTATTAACACAGATTTTTAGAAATCTTCGACGATTTTTATAGAAATATATTGATCAGACAAAAATTTAATTTCTAGAATTATGTTATTTAGTAATTTCCCGAATACTCTATAGCAGAGGTGATGAATCTACCTCCCGAGAGCCACATCAGGCCCGCGGGAGCACTTTATACGGCCCGCGATAGTATTACGAAAACGAACCATGAAATGTAACACAGACAATTTCGTATTTTTTGCTTAAAATTAGAGCCGGAAAACCTTTTCTTGTGAAGATTAGACGATAGAAATATATTAATTATCAATTTTCACAGATAGAAACCTTCGAATTTCTTCAAATAACTTCCGCTGTGGACACTAATGTGGTCCGCCGAAGCATTTTCATCTGTTAATGCGGCCCACCTAAGCCATCGCAATGTCAATCGCAAAAGTTTCCCCACCCCTGATCTATAGCCAGGACTCCCTCTGATGCAGGGTTTCTCAAAGTGGGGTACCCCTGGGGGTACTTTTAAAGGCGTAAGGGGGTACTTGAGAAAATTTATGTAATGGCTGACATTATGACACTCCCAGTCAGCTTTTACTGTTGTTATAGAACATATTTTACAGTAAATTTCTTCACTATGTGTGCGCATAAGCAATACAGTATATATTTTCTCTATAAATAATGAATCCATACATTACAGTAAACTGCAGCCTCATCACTGAGGGCGGCGGCTTAAGTATGTTGTTTGATTCTGTTGCACAAAGGACAAGACGTGTTACGGATGAAGTCATAAAATAAAACCAGGTGAAACCAAACGGACGAATCTAAAATACGTACAGATTTCGTTTCCTCAGTTGTCAGATATAAAGGAACATTTGGGAGAACTCACGGAGCAATTACGAGAATATTTTTCAGAAACGGACTGTTCTAATAATTGGGTGCTCAATCAATGTTATGTGGATTTTTCGATTCCATAACTAACAGGAAAAGAACAAGAAAGACTCATGGATATTTCTACTGACGGTGAATTGAAAATTAAATTCTTGAGGGTATCTTCGATTGCTTTCTGGGAACAATTATCAAACGAATACGGGAATTGTCTAAAAAAGCAATCCAAACATTCATTCCTTTCCCCCTCAACGTACATGTGCAAATCTGAATCTTTGTGTGTCATTAAGACAACAAATCGTCAGGAATTGCACATCGAACTGACTTACGATTGAGACTTTCTTCAATCGAGCCAATGATTAATTCTTTATGTCAAGGAAAACAGTCGCATTCATCTCAATAAGTGTTATTTATTATATGTAAACTCGTTCCTTTTTAAGTAAACCTATTTTGTGTAATACTTATAGTATTATTTTATATGGGGCATATCAATGGATTGATTGAGTTCAAAGGGCTATGCGGTATAAAATGTTTGAGAAAACCTGCTCTAATGGGCCAATGATATATTTTCATCGTTGTTCGCCGATTTAATATCTGGTGTAATCGATTCTTTTTAGCTGGATTTTTTATGTGAAATCAACAGTTGATTTGTGTGCCCTTGCGGGTCTTCTTTGCGTGGGAGCAGGATACCGTAATTCATCTCTTGTCGAAATACTTGTTTAGTTTGTAAACCTTTTCTTGAAGTGAGGAGCTCGTTGGTTCACGGGATACAAGGAGACGAAAGAAGGATCACGCAGAGGAAGAGAGGGAAAGGAGGAAGGAGAGAGGGAGATAATAGAGAGAGAGAAAAGGGAAAGATGGTGGAAAAGGAGGGAAGATTGGGAGGGAGGAAAGGAGAGACTCCAGGAAATGAGTCCTCTGCGATTTCGTGGCGACGTAGCCTGACAATTTGGGTGCTAATGAAAGTTTTATTCCACCGAATGTGGAATAAAAAACCTTTTCACAGCCACACACAATGTTTGATCGGCTTGAAAATGCAGACGCATTGTTCGTGAACAGATATACTATACATTGGAACTTGCCAAGAAATGTTATTCGAATTTTGAGCAATAGTAAATTTTATAGGACATTAATTATATAACATATAAGAATAACTTTAATCGAGTGAACGATTTGCTTAATCATTTCTTCAACGTAGTTTTTACGCTTAACGTATATTTTTGTAGTAGCTTTTATAAAAAAGTTCCAGAAAAATATGGGAATGCGAAAATCCTTCTTTCAAAAAGTTTATTTGACTCGTTTAATTGGTCAACTGTTTTTACTCTTCGTGATCGATTCATATTAACTCGACTAATATCTGATTTCAGTACATTATTATTATTATTATTTTAATAAATCGTATTTATTATTTCATCGTAAAATCCAATGAATAAAAGGAAGATGGCATTCTCTCGATTATTACACAATCGCCACTTTAATCTTGGCGCCGTAAAAATAGACGGGGTTCATCTTTCGTTCGTTTTCGGCTTCGAAGGAATATAAAAAAAAGCCCTTTCCCTCTCTTAACACGCTTTGATGCAACGCAGGAGCGGCCGATGTGTTGTTATGTGAGACGGAGGGCGAGGCGGGAGACGAGGGAGAGAAAAGGGCGGGGCGGAAGGGAGGGTAGGGGGCGCTGTAGGGGCGAGGACTCCCCTCCTAGAGTCTCCTTCCCTTTCAATATCCTTTGCCTTCGCCCATATTGGTATAAGGGAGTTATACGCCAGCCGTAAGCGAGAGAGAGAGAGAGGGAGCGTAAACTCAAGGCGAGCGGGATATGAGGAAGTGAACGACCGTGTGGCATTTGGAGATGTTTTGCGCTCCCCCTTCCCCCCAACTCCCCCCGCCCCTATCCTTTCTCCTGTCCACCCTTTCCTCCCATCCATTCCTATACCCACTCTTCTTCCATCTTCCTTCCTTACTTCGTTTATCTCCCAAGTTTACCTATATCTCGCTCCATAATCTGTCTTTTCATTCTTCATATCCTTCCGTCTATTTTCCTCTTCTGATTTACAGCTCTTATAAAAATAATCAAAATTCTCCTCTTCATTTATCTTTTTTTATACGAGTTTGAATCGATATATTTCACTGAACTTTTCGTATCTATCGATTCTTTTTTCTGAATTCGTTATCGTGTTTAACTTCAAAATATTAATCATCTTGGAAACTTAATCAGTCTTACTCCAATCGGCCACTTTTCAATATTTTTCCTCCCTTTACGAGAAAGCTTGGAATATACAACCCCTCGATGCTTTCGAGAACGAATTCACCCCCCCCCCCCCTTCCACTCTGGATCCTGTCTTCTGTACTCGCTTTAACGCATATCAATTCCGTTTTACATCAACCACCCACTTTTACCTTCCCCAACCATCGACCTCTTTCCCCTCCCGCTGAATCTCCCCTCCCCTCCCCTCTCCCTCTATATCGTGACGAAGCTGACGAAATATCGCAATTTTCTCCGACATTCTTTTCGATATTGGGAGATAAACGAGAAATTTATGTCTCAGACGAGGGATGGGATGAAAAGAGAGGGGAATGGGGAAGTCGAATGTCCTTATAGCGGCGGATGGGTATTCGAGGGTTGAGAATTCGAAAGAAAATATTTGTCAATATGTCCGTTTTTTTCCTCTTTTCAATTCAACGCCACTCCTTGTCAATATTGCCATGTCTTGAGGAATCAAAGTTATTTCCCATTTTATGTCTGCTTTGGTTAGGAACGAATGGGTACTGAAATCAATGTTGATGTATTTTCCTTCGAACTTATTCTCTAGTAAACAAGCGAAAGATATAAAGGATATATTTTGTTCTTTCGTTAATACTTATTAAAACCTTCAACTAAAATGTAACTAAAATAGTATATGTATCTAATCCAATAATGTGCAAGGCAGAACAATGCAAAAAACACTCCTGCAAAATAGATTATCATTTGAAATTTTTTAATTGTGATAATGAAAACAAGATCTTTCTTCAAAATAAATGGCAACCTAAATTTATCCAAATTTATGTTCTGAAAAACATAAGAAAGCATAAAAATACATGGCTGAAGATCTGGATAAGGAACAAATAAATATCCTTGTGTTAAAAAACAGTATAATAACAGTACAAATAAAATTATAAATGTAATTTTGCATACATACGTATACGTAGGTACATATACCCTATATGAATGTACGCAGAGTTGTGTTAATGATTACATTCAATTGTAATTGACGTTTTCTCTAGTTTTATTTGGTAACGGAATGATAAATCCCAGTTGTCAAGTAAATGCCCACATAAGCGTCTGTGTTCGCGAAAAATTCTTTTGTCATGTCGTCTCTCTCTCTCTCTAATCACATCCCCATATCCGTATCGGAGATCCAATCTCAGTCAATCAAATGTATCCCTTAAGACAGGCATTCCCCTCATATCTTTCCAAACCAGGGTTCTCCCCCTTCCCTTTCTGATCCCATCTTTCGTTCCTTTCTTCGCCGATGCCTTCATCCCTCCGCCCGCCCCCTCTTCCCTTCATCCAACCTCCTTCGTCTCTCTCTCTTTCCCTCCCCCTCTCTCTCTCCCACTCGCCCCATTCCATGTCGTCTTCCCTTCTCGCATTCCTACTCCCCATCACTCCGGGTGATAGTTCAATAATATTTGGGACGGAACGAATATTCTGCTCCACGAAGATGGACGTTGAGAGTTTGGGGAAGGAGGGATATAGAATATTGGTGCCTTGCGGTTTGGGGTGGTTGAACGGCAGAAGGAAGAGGTGCCTTGGTTAAGGTAGAAATACGACTGCATTTTATGTCCCAATAATGCAGGCGGGAAAAATATATAAAGGCCGAATTGATGAGAGGGGAATACGGTGCCGATCGTCCTTCCTCTAAAAAAAAAAGCACAAGTTATCGTCGGGATGGAGGATTTAAATATCTATCCTTTTCGCAGTTTGTCTTCATATGCATGAAATTGATTTTATATTGTTTCGAGGATGCGGTGAAAACTAAGTTTTCATCGTTTGAGATCGACGTGGGAGGCATTATTTTATGAAGTTATTTCTCCATATTGAAGGGAGAATTGACGATAATTAACGATCCACCACTCACTATCTTGGTATTGAATCATAAAAAATTAGATGTCACTATTGCTATGTTTGTTAAATATTTTCTTAAAGAATTTCTTAGTAATTTAATATGTCAAAAGTTGAGAGTGTGAGCTTGAAGTGTGTGGTTCGTTCTTTATAATTTCCTATGTACATATTTGTTCGATTGTAACAGTGATCAAGAAATAGCCGAATAATCTTGAAAATATATTTCGGCGATGGTGGTTACGACTTACTCCACTGTCTGCTCCCTTTTTCAATGTTTATCATCGATAATGGCAACGACCATCTCATCCGCAACACGTCTTTCTCTTTTGTACTGCGCTTCGGAGAGAGAGAATCGCTCTAATTATCTCTCCTCCTTTTTCCCTCCTTTCCTACCACGCCCTCCATGCAATTCTTTTCCCCTTCCCATCAACATCGCAGCCCTTTCACCGATCCATCTCTTCTCTCTCTCTCTCTCACACTCTTTCTTTCTCATTCTTCAATCTCGCGATCGAAAGCCCGGTCGTTATCATTTGTTTCTCCGACTTGGGGAGCGAAGTCCACGTTTCTTGGTCGGCAAATGAGTTGCGCCGGTGCGCTGGGAGTGTTGGGTGAACACAATACATCGCTGGACGTCTTTTGAGCCGCAATATCGGTTGTTCTGTCTCGCCATTCAACCACACAGTCGTCATCACTAATTTCCGGTCCGTCGCGCCTCCTCCCTGACCTCGTTTCTACCTCTCCGCGATAGTCGATGGGAAGATGCACGCCATCCAGCACTCCCCTACGCCTTATATCCCCATTTATCTTCCATTCACCTGCCTACACCAAAAACATCATCATTTTCACCAATAATATCTGAAAAATGAAGCAATAGGTTTTACCTCGTTTTAGAATTTAATATTGATAACATTCAACGTATAAAAAATCAAGAAACTTCTTATTTAAAAAAAAGGATCCAAACGTTCAATCAAATGCATTATTCGATCCTTTAAGGAGCATAAAATTATTTAAAATTTTGGAAATAAACCTGTGTCATTTAATAGAGTATTAAAAAAATAAACTTCGCTATTGAACAAAGAACTCATTACTGAAATGTGAGTATTACTATTCGTTACTAATTATTCTATTGTGGCTCAAATGGTAGCTCTGGGATACGTGGGAACCTGTAAAGTTTAATTCATTTTTCACATTTATTCATCCATAACGTGAAGCAAAAGTATAAGGCAGAGCGTGCCACCGGCTATCACATATGTGCACTCAGACGTTAATGTGCGTCTACTTGACTCTTATCCTCACCGTTTTTACTTTCTCATACGTAGTAATGGGAAAGTATTGTATTCATGAAAAAAATCGACTTCGAGATTTCAACGGAAATACATGTTTTGAGGTCCCTAGAACACGTTTAGACTATTTTCGGAATGATGTCTGTTTGTGTGTATGTTATTGTGGGCGCTCTAACTCAAAAAGTACATGCCATATCGTTACCAAACTTCATATATAACACTTGAACATGAGCACAAAGAACTGATTAGTTTTTGGACAATAACGGATAAGCGGAAGTCGCGGTTTATTCGAAACCCGATTCGGTTTTTGCGATATTTCTTTGTTAAAACATCATTATTCTATATACAATTGTATACTAATGTTATAGAGAATGTAATTTCCTACAGTTTTAATTTGAAACAATTTTCTATAGGAGTTAATTTTTAGGAGTTATTTATAAATAACCGGTTTTTCAGTTTCCGTTAAATATCTCCTTAAAAACATCGTTATTGGTAATCTTCGTAAGGACCAAAGTTGTAGAGAATATTATTTCTTCCAAGTTTTGTTTGTAACTAATTTTCGTAGAACGATCCATTTCGGATATATTTCGCTTTATCTTAATACCAGCCTACAGCGCCAACACCATGTAGCGGTGAATTCTGTAAACATTCAAAATATACGTAATTTACGAAATAATAATTTTGCCTTATAATGCTACTCATAATAATTTAAATATCTATACCCCAAATATGGAGAAAGTCATGTGTTGGCCACATCAGATTTTTTACTTTCTCCATACGTAGTAATGGGAAAGTATTGTGTTCACGAAAAAAATCGACTTCGAGATTTCAACGGAAATACACGTTTTGAGGTCCCTAGAACACGTTTAGACTATTTTCGGAATGATGTCTGTGTGCGTGCGTGTGCGTGCATGCGTGTGTGTATATGATTGTGGGCGCTCTAACTCAAAAAGTACGTGCCATATCGTTACCAATCTTCATATATAACACTTAAACATGAGGACAATGAACTGATTAGCTTTTGGACAATAACGGGTAAACGAAAGTCGAGGTTTATTCGAAACCGATTCGGTTTTTGCTATATTTCTTCGTTAAAACATCATTACTGTATATACAATTCTATACATAAGTTATATAGAATGTAATTTCCTACAAATTTCATTTGAAACAATTTTCTATTGTAGTTATTGTTTAGGAGTTAATTATAAATAACCGGTTTTTCGGTTTTCTCCTTAAAAACATCGTTATTGGTAATCTTCGTGAGGACCAAAGTTGCAGAGAATAATATTTCTTCCAAGTTTTGCTCGAAACAAATTTTCGTAGTACCATCCACTTCGGAGATATTCAACTTTTTTCGTAATTTTCAGTATACAGCGCCAACACCATGTAGCGGTGAATTCTGTAAACATATTCAAAATATAATTTACGGCAATAAGAATGACTGTATTCTTTTACTATACGAAATAATAATTTTGCCTCATACTGCTATTCATAATAATTTAAATATCTATACCCCAAATATGGAGAAAGTCGTGTTGGCCACATCAGATTTTTTAATATTAAAATATCTTACAATTAGATCCGCACTCAAAGTGCCACTGATTTTTTCGTTTTTATATGTTAAACTTAATAAATCAACTGAATATTTTTATTGAAAAGAGTATTTTTAATTTACTAAATATTCTCCTAATATAGATATTTTCTTACAAAATCTTAAAAATTTAATGCAAATTTAAAAAAAAATGAATATGAAAATATGAATAAAATCTGAAATTTCTCATGGAATTTGTAGCCGAGGATTGTTTCTTTTTATTTTATTAATTTCTATTGTAATTTTCTTAAAAATTTAAATCAGAATGAAATTAGTACATCCGGATTTTTTCAAATAATTTTTCCAACTTCCCAGGAGTCCGTCATATCTTGGTACTGGTACCATTTCTCTATAATACACACGTATATTATTATTATTATTTTTATTATTATTATTATATAAATCATTATATAACACAGTAGCTCTTTGGCAGCGTGTATTGTTAAATTTTAGCTTCTTTTCGGGTTCTGTTTGGCCAAAGCTCATATATTGTACATCATTTCTGTATCATGTCAGTACAGTTCAAAGTTCATATATATATATATATATATATATATATATATATATATATATAAATCATTGCGTGACGTTTATTTTCCCAATCGCCAAACTTTGGAAAAACTCTAAAAGTTGTGTAATTAATTCCCCTTCGTATGTTTTACCCTTCCCATTCTCTCTACTCCTTCAAAGTAGAGCACCTAAGTTGCGAGAGACGCCGTCAACAACGGCGGAGTAACCCTCTCCTCCTCCTCCTTATACTTAGTCCTCCCTCGCCACGGTTTTCGCCCTGAGCCCACAGATATTCATTCACGGACCGTGAAAAGGGGAGTCAATCATTATCCCCTCGTTCTCTCTCTCTCTCTCTTTCCCTCTTAGGGATCCTCTTTGTCTCCAAAACTCCCTCCTTCTATCTCCCTCTCTATAGATATCTCACCCTCCCCCCTCTCCCTCTCTTTTCGGTGTGGTGCACTCCGCCCCTCGTTTGTCACGACGCTAACGCCGCGCTCCTCCGTGAGAAGGCTTCCTGCGGCCCATCGGCATCCACCCCGCGCTTTGTTTCGCGGGGCGGAGAGGGAGGGAAGGAAAAAGGGTAAGAGGAGAGAAGAGGAGAGATGGAGGCGTGGATTGGTGCAGCGAAGGAGCTTGTAGGGCACACAGGGTTACAGGAGGAAGATAGAGGAGGTGGAGGGAGGGAGATGGGGAGAGAGGGAGAGATATCGAAGGAGTCGGGAAGGAATGGATGGATGGAGCAAAGATGAAAGAAGGTAGAATTTGAAGTGAGGAGAGGTACGGGTGAACGAGTTCAGAATTATTGGAATTTGAAGGTAAAGGAAAGAGGAGAGAAAACACGAAGGTGAGGGAGCATAATTGCTCTCTAAAGAATACGCTTATTGACATGTATAAATACATGTACAGTTATCGTAGGAGTGTAAAAGGAATATGTAGAGGAAATCGTGTATGAGAGACTTCTTTTAGAATAAGACGATATAGGAACGAAACAGCACGAAAAGTATAAATACAATGTAAAGGAATACAAAAGCCAAACGTTGAGGAAGCTTCCTCCATCGTTAATGTATTTAAGTTGGATCAGTGGATTAAAACTTATTCCTCTACATTTCCATTGGAATATTGCTTTTATACTGAACTACCAAATTTCACTACCAAACCAACGTTCAAATATCGGCGATATTTTTTAGATATCAAGAGAAAGGTGTACGAGTGCGAGAAAATGTTAGGGCAAGGAATGAGGATAATGAGGGAGTAAGAGAAGAGAGAGAGAGAGATAAAGTCAGAGAAAGAGATATAGTATGGGGAGGGTGTATGATTGGGGAGTGGTAGAAATGTAGAGGGAGGAGGGGATCGCTGGTGATGGGAAAGAGGTTGGAAATCATGAGGAGGCGAACTGTCACTTTGTAAGGGTTCTACGGTCGAAGTTCCAAGGCATCGGGTCGCGACAACACCAAAGGATGTCACGTGACTTGAGCCACGAAATTCATCTTATTGTTAGCCAAAGGGAATTGGAACGGAGGCGACAGTGCGTTAATCCAAAAACAGAATGCCAAAGCTGATAATTTTCGTTGCTTGAATTGGAGAGAGAACTATTTACCGATAAATCATTCTGTATTAATAACTCATAGTTCTATTCAGAAAAATAAAATGAGCAATGATCAATATCTATAACCTTTGATATCCATTTGAAGATTTATCTTACCATGATTATAGTTTTAAAAAATATTCGTCATAGAAATGTTAATGTTTCGTTACCGAGGAATTAATTTTGTGGACATATTTATGTAGCAGGTAATTTATATAATATTAATTGCCTAAAAGTACGTGTGTAGAAGGTTAAAGTAACAAAAAATCTGATTTATCTTCACATCTTCAGGTTAATCTATTTCTAGAAAAATCATTTACAGAAAAAAACAACTCATTTAACTGAAATTAACCTTGCAGTAGTAATCGTGTATGATCACCATCGGACAGACGTTATTTCTTTCAGATAACCGATGCTATTGGCGCAATCGGCGGATGTTGCGTCACCGCTTCTGCGGAGGAATCGGAATTATCGGCTGACTGGAGATAAAGACGAGAGAGAGAGAGAGAGCATTAGATAGGGTGGGTGAGAAAGGGAGCGAGAAATGCAGCGCCATCGAGAGGCGCAGGGAGGCGGCAGGGGAAAGAACACGGCGTGGATTTTCATTAATTTCGAAGGAACTGCGCCGAAGGGCATGCGCCAAAAAGTGCGAGCGAAGAGTGTGGGATGTCGGCCGGTGATAAGGGAAAAAAAGAGGGACGGATAAACGGTCGCGGGAGAGAGCGGATGACGTGTGTCGTCGCAATCCTAATCGATTACGAGACGTCTATCCTCCTCTTCCGTCCTAGCCGCCGTTTTGAAGGGAGGAGAAGGAAGAAGGGGGGAGGAGGGTACGTGCGGGGAAAAAGGGGAAATGAAACGAGAACATTATCGTCATCGGGAATTCGGAGATTCGCTATTTGAGGATCGGGAGTAACGCCACCCGACGCGAAACAAAAAAAGAGACAAACGTGAAAATCTTTTTTCGATGAAACTCTGAACTGATTATTGGATTTTTGTATGCCTTGGGGATGTTATCGTTTTAGGCGCGTTGGTTTCGTGAGCAGAAACGAGGGAGGCCATTGTCAGAGGATAATAATGAACACGCGGAGTCGCATAATTTACACGCTTATTAATGCGAGCGTTTGAACTGAAAGGGGAGGATTGATTAAATATAGGCATAATGTAGTTCATGTTCTTAATTATTATATGTACGTATTTAGACCTTCTATAAAAATAGAATTAATCCCCATTTTTTAATTTATGGGATCATATCATGTACTAAGCTCGTAATAAATATACAAAACAGAAATTTCATTAAGACAAGATAGTCCAGTCATAATTCAACAAAAATATTTTAAGAAAAACATAACTAATAATGTTATAACGTCGCTTGGCTATCTAAAGTTGTGAATCTACAATGCTTTTTGAAGCTCAGCGTCGTAATGGTGAAAATTATATATTCTGAAGTCATGAATAATTTTAAATTAATTCAAAATATTTTTCATTTACAATAATTTCTGTGCTGCGATTTACATTTATTCATTTTCTACAGCAGTTTTAAAGCTACTTATATCAGATTTTCCGAAAATACTTTGTTTACTCGATAAAACTGAAGCTATGCCCAAAAATAGATTATTAATCGAAATTCAGTATAATCTGCGCAAAAATGTTATATGACTTGATTTTTTGGTCTAAACACGAAAAAACATGCGTTTATAAAGAAATTTCCAATCGTACAATAATTATGATAAGTTAAAACTTAAGCGTGTTTTTGAGTGTTTTTTTATAGCATTCGATGTGATCCACTAGTAAATTTCTTTAAAACAAGCCTTTGGCCGATTGTTATGTTGTTTCGAACACTTATGAGGTACTCTTTTGCTTACGAGAGTCAAAAAAGCGTTGAAAATCGGAGGCTCTGATTTATCTCTAGGAGTTCCCATTTCCTCGTTTGGTGTTTTAAAAATGTTGTATGCTCGAGCTCGTGTGTGCGTACGCATGGCAGAATGAAGAGAGCGTATTGAGCGGCAAAAAGAAGAAGTTGAAAAAAAAGACAGGCGATAATAAATGGCGATGGGAGGAGTGTGGAATGGGATGGGGCGCGAGCGTGGAGAGAGAAAATGTGCGAGAGAGGGAGAAGGAGAGTTAGGAAGAGAGAGAGAGAGTAAGGGGGAAAACGTATTGAAACTCTATGGGATCGTGACGGGTGGTTTGTGTTTTAAGGGTTGCCTCGATAAAGGCGATGCGCCATTGTATCGAAGAAATAAAGGGAAAAGAGAGGAGGCAGCGAGAGCAAACTTTTTGATGGAATAGAGAGTTGAAATCATTGGTATTCGAGCCTTCGAGCACCGCCGCGCGCTCTGTGAATGCTCGAAAAAGCATCGGGAATTTCTCCGAGCTCTATTTGAAGGGGAAAATCGCGCGATTTGCTTACGGGACATCTTAATATTATCGAGTCGAGAGCGAAATTTATCTCGCCTATACTAATATTTTCGATTTATCATTCGGAGAGAACTGTTTAAAAGCACCAAAATTTAAAATTATATTTAATTCATTTTAGCGAGCGATGGAGGGACTTTCTATATTAAGTAAGACACACGATTTTGTGATAAATTTTGTAACAATGTTCGAACAATCGCTAATTTGATAACAGATCTATGAGATAGTTTCCTATATAATACTGCTTATCGGTGAAATCATATAATTAATATCGATCATTTACTATAGCTCTGGTAAATAAACACAAAATATCCACGTTAGTCTACAAATATATAAATTTGGTTATTCGAAATGAATTTCACGGCCATAGAATGGGATGAATGTTTAAAAAGGAACGAAAGAGAGAGAAAAGGAAAAGAAAAGAATATATAGAGAGGTTGAGGGATGAAGTCAGGTCTAGAAAGAGAGATTGGGGTAGGAGCGAGGAAGGAGTGGCGTGCGGCGACAGGGGGAGGGTTGGGTGTTGCTGTGTATGGTGTTGCTGACGCGGTCGAGAGGGAAGGGGTTAAGGGAGGATCGAAAGAAAGAGGCGGATGGGGGAGGGCGTGAGGAGGAGGAGGCTGGGATGTAGCAGTCTGAGAAGAGGGTTGTTTCGAGATGAATGTATCGGAGTTCAATATTGCCTATAGCTCATCAGGGAGGCGGAAAATAGGGAAGGAGAATGGATGGGAGGGAGATGGAGTGAAGGGTGTATAGAGGTCGGGGTATAGAGGGGTGGGGGTGGGTGAAGGAGACTCCGGTCGGGGAGTGGGGATTGATGGATCAAAGAGGCAGGAGAAAGACAGATGGAGAGGGAAAGAAGTAGTGACATGGGGTAGATGAAATGTCTGTAAGCGAAGATGAAATGTTTGTGGATATTATCAAAAGAATCAAATGCTCAATGCGAATCCGAACTGAAGGATATGTTATTGGAATATCTATGAGGAGATATTAGTGGCAGGCAGAACTCCCTAACGGGAAATTTGAATGTCGGTGGGATTTGTTGGAATTAATTCTTAAAATCCCTAAGCTTGGTTTGAATGTAATAAGAAATTACGACAAGAATTTTAATCAGTGCAAGCACAGCTATTGTCAGCCTTATTTTGTTCATTTATTTTTCAAAATTTGAATTATTATGGCAGGTAAGATCTTACGCCTAATTATTTCTATTAATTATGAAATTTAATCATAGAAATATTGACTGATGCATCATTTAGGTTTTAAATTCCGTTTGTTAAAATGTAGGGTATCGCAGAAATAACGACGTTAATACTTTGGCTTCAAAAAACGGGATCAAAACTTTTCAGAAAAAATGAAATCCATTCTCGAAAATCATTCAATTAATGAGGCTAAAACTCTTTCCAAAAAACTCTTTTCGATTGAAACAAAGCAAGGAGAGGCTAAAAGAGTTATTCAGTCATTCTCTCAAACTTTCAGATACTTCTGAATCACATTGATGCATCAACGCCGATAGCATGGTGTGTGCCATAATGCTCTGCTCACAATGCAGGAAACGTGAAAGGAGTTTATGAGGGTGATGGGGAAGAGAGGCGTTTTAACAGTTAAAGAGAAAGATGAAGGCGTATAATTATTAAAAAATTTTATTAAAAAATGAAACATTTCATGTTGCTGCATACTTTGTAACCAAAATTCTCTGTTTCGGATGCATGGCTTTAATATTCTATTTAACCTTGAAAATATACAAACAACGAGAATTTTAGCAACCGGTTCAAAACAAATAAATTAGTTTAATCTTGTATCGATTTCGTAAAGACGCAAATAATTGTTTTGCAATAGATATTAGTAACATGTATTTTTAATTAAATGCAATGACATATTTTTAACTTTATTAAAGACTCGTATTTTTATTAAGCAGGCGATGGTATTAATAAAATCTATTTCATTAACTGCAATCAGCTTTTTTTATAAAATCAAAACTGAGCCGAGTTATTTCCCATCATTTTTTCCGCGCCGTAGCTATGATTTTAATTCAGTTTTGACGATAGGGAAGACGAGAAGCACCTGCCAGGAACTTTCCTTACAGAGCTCTCCTCGCACCATCGCACCCTCTACTTACTCCTCCCTAGTATCCCCGAGATTGGAGCGAGGAAAGGGTTTCGGGTCGGAATGCCTAATGGAGCGGAGACCGGTTGCTGATGGGGGTCACCGGATGGGGTCACTATTCCTCCCTACCTCCGTCGGGGCGGAGGTCTATGGAATGGTCCGATGGGGTCGCAAGAGGTGAGGAAGAGGGAGAGAGAAGGTGGCGGTGCAGCCACTACTTTAACACCTCTTGTTCCCTAGACCCACCCTCACCCTCTCCCATCTCTCTGCTTCTCCTCTTACCATCTTGATCGCTCTATTTAGAATCCTCGTGGGTCCATTCCTTCCAAATCTCCTTCTTCACATCTCTGACTATCCTTCCACGATGCTCCCAAACGCAATACGATGAGCTTATAGGGAGTGGATTGTATACGCATTTGCTTTGTCAAATTTCCAAACGATTTCTTTAATTAAAGATGGAATACTTGATTTAGATTCTCTTTTATCCCGTCAACGTACGAGAATTTATATTTTCATTTAACGATTGCCAAATTTTAGTAATCATTTTCCTCATCTGCGTGATTTTTCTGATAACAGAAATTTTTGTGCATTTAATGAGGGCTATTTTATTTCCATGCGGTGGATCTCGTTGTCTCAGGAATGTTCTTCTTTAAACGCCTGTATAAGCTAAAATATGCTGAGAGTCTTGGAATGTTTTATAAGATAAACGCTTCATTTATTTCTTTTTAATTGCTCTAACCATAAGTACGTATTTTCCTATGGCCTAAGACAGGGGTGGGAAAACTACGGCCCGCGGGAGCACCTTATGTGGCCCGCGATGCCTTTATAAAAGAAAACCGTGAAATGTGAAACAGAAAATTTCACATTTGATGGTTAAAATTATGGCCGGAAAACCTTATATAGTGAAGCTATTGTATGTAAAATGTATTAATAATTGATTTTCACTAATAGGACCCTTCGCATTCTCTCAAATAACTTCCTATGTAAGACCTAATGTGGCTCACTTAACCACCGACAACTACTAATGTGGCCCGCCTCGTAAAAAGTTTGCCCACCCCTGGCCTAAGATGTTCTTTATCCACCCATGTTTCCTTGTGCTTCAGTATAGTGCTTATTAACTGAAACATATACGGTGAATTAGGGATGGCAGACACAAGGCGGGCTACTCATTTTTTGCACATTTTTCTCAAGTATTCTTCGTCGATCGGTTTCTGTTGAACCTTCGATAAAAAACTTCTTTATCGACACTGGATGGTTAATTACTCCAAAGAAGCGGTCCATATTACAGAAATGCTGCGCTCCGTCAGCTTCAGCTACAATAACTCAATCGAAGGACACGAGTCACATTTCACATTCTTCAAAAAAGGTAAATGTATCAACTTCTATTTCATTTTTCTCTAAAAATATTTTGTGTCTGGATATTATTTTATTTTGCGGCTTCCATGAGCTTCATTGCGTTCCTTTACCCTGATTGAATTTTAATCTGGAAGTTTTCATTAAATATGGAAAATGCCTTACGATATTGGCTAATACCTTTATGTAAAAGGGGTATTTACTTTCTCCATGCGTAGTATAGGAAAAAGCATTTTATTTGTGAAAAAATGTGAAATCGGGATGTATTTCATACCAATTTTTCTTAGTTCATTTTTTTTATTTTCCACTGTTGGAATTTATTATATGAAAATATTTTGGGTGAAATATACTATGGCTCTTCCTTAAGAATCCTAATAGTTTTATCATTAAATAGAGGTAGGATATATATCTGGAAGATAGGCATGTTTTTTGAGTTTATTATTAATAATGTAATGAATTATTTTAATAATCTATCCTGTTTTTATAAACAAAATTTTTGCATCATAATTATTCTATAGCTGAAGGGATTGGACTTGTTATCATACATACATGCATCAAGTAGCTTAGTATAGAATTCAGGTCCAACAATAGCATAGGACTGCAGTTTCTAGTTCCTTAAATTTTCTTTGGTAAACGCTTTCGCTCATTTTGATATTTTATCCCATTGTACCCTGATATATTCGAGCAATACAAAGTTCGATGCGAGCCGTTGATTTCCGTAACACCGGATCCACGCTCGATACCCTTTTTACTGGATTTACCCTCTTTCTAACCTATAGCGGCCTCTCTTGCGTTCTTCCCCTTCAAATATCCCTTCCCCTACCCAACGCCGCAACCTTGGGTCACACGCCCTCTGGAGCGAAGCCCCATTCCAACAATAGCGCTCCCGGATTTGCATTATAGGCAGCGGAGGTGGCCAATATCATCATCCGCCGCTGACCACCCACACCCCCTCCCCCTCTTTCCTTCCATCCTCCCCTTTCTCCCTCTCGCCTTCCAATTCCACACTTCCTAATGCGAACCACTACTCCGACCCCTCCTTTGTCCCACGCGGCCCCGACTCTGACCTCGGGCTATCTCGCATCCGCAAGTTTTAACCCGATACCCTTCGAAATAGCCCTAAGAAAAGCATTGGGTGGCGTTATGTATGTGTTGAATGCCCGATTGGGGATTCCCTTCACCCGTTTAGAATTCGTTTCATTCGGTTTCACGGACGATCGCATTTGGAAACCGATTTCGAAATCATTATTCATGGGATTATTGGAATAATTGTACATTTGAACGTTTATTGGCTTTCTGGGCCGTTCTTGCGAGAATTTGGTTCCCACGGAGCATGCTTCGGTGTATCTCTCTCCACATTTTCTTCGCATCCATTTTTTAAAAAAATTACTTTTTCATCTTATATGCATCAGTATAAAAGTATCGTAAATTTTAATTTTTATCGTATTTTTCATGAAGTCGGTCACTAAATTAACAACGAATTACGTAAGTAACTACGCGCAAATTGTTTTTTTTTGTACTCAGTCAATTTCTTTGTTAAGCAACAATCTTTCATTTATCTTCAACGGCATATAAGTAAAGATGTCGTCTAAAAACTGTATTTAATTTTTCTCATCCTCAACAATGAGAGGTTTATCTATTTTTTCTGCAACTCAGATTGTACCCGAGTTTAATCGGACCAACTATATTTCATTTATGCGTACATTTATAAATTTCGCGGGAAAGTTAGATAATTTTGTTGAATATATATTTTAATAAAAAAATAAAATTTATTTTGATTTACAGTTTCATTGCAATAATGCTATTTGTTTTTGATTGATTATATTAAGCAAATATAAATCACCATGAAGTTGTTAAAAATTTATATTTTAGCCGTTAATTTACGTAAATGCCAACTCAACGTATTAAAAATAGTTTTAAAAAATGTTTCTGGAAAAATGTTCTTTTACGAGAAAAAAATCGCCGTAAAATAATAAGGAAAATCTCATTCGCCAAAAGAAAAAATATATCGGAGGTGCCATTTCTTCCCGTCGCAGCAACAGTGACTGGATCGCCTCCCGTTCTCTTTATCCCTTTCTAGATAATAAGTCAATCATTTCGTTTCCCCGATAATTGTATCGGAAGGCATCGGACCGGAGAACAACAGACCCAAGAGTGAATAAGACGTCGATGGTGCCAATCATCTTCGACACATCAAAAGTGCCACGATACCAGAATCATCATTCTGCCAAGATGTCGCTTCCTTTCGATAGGAACAAAAGCGGAGGCATCGCACTGCCGCGTCATTGCTTATTTCCTTCAGTCCTTGCCTTCGCCAAATGGAAGCATCGATAACAGCGATACTTCGAATTTGTAGAGAGAACAGTAGTCGGTGACGAAGGGGACTCTGGGAAAGGGAGAAGAGAAAACAAAACACTGGCACCGGTGATTGTTTTTTATGATTCGCGTTTTCTTCTTCTTCTTCGGTGGGGGAAAAAGGAGGGAGAGAGGAGAGAGAGGGCAAGGGAGGAGAGGGGAAGGTAGGAAATCATCGAGTTTTCGATTAAGACCTTCTTCCTCGGTGCGGTTGGATGATCGTCGCGTCGCGATCGGAAAACGGCGCCCACTCGCCATTCGTCGTCGCTGCAAAAACGACGTCGAGGATGGATGAAAAATATAAGCATAAGGAAAAGGAAACACCTCGGCTCTCCGTGGGAATCCGTTATCGCTAAATCGAGCGGTAAGGAATCGATATATCGATCCGTAAACGAGAGAGGAATGCGAAGTAAAAAAATATGCCGCGAGCTCGGTGTGTATATTTGTTTTTTTTTCAGTTTGCCTTTCGGAATGATGAGCGGACGAATTTAGCGACGGTTGAATACCTTCTTCGAACGGATTTATCTGTTTCCCATCAGCTTGCTTCGCGTTCTGAGCGAGAAAAATTTTAATTCAAGCAGGCGTTGTGCCAATATCCAAGAATTTGTAAAACTTTACTTTTTAAAATCTATTATTATTTTGGGTTATTTATAATTATCAGCAACGGAGAGAGACGTGTGTATATATATAAGGATATTTAAGGCAACTAGGTGTTGAAGGAGACCCAGTGAGCACTTACCGGAAGGAGAGCCGCTGGGGTGTCGGAGGGGCACATTTGTAGACATTGTTGGAGCTTTCGGGAATCATCCCGAAAGCTCCAACAGCACAAGAGAGATACTACTGTGTGTGTATATATATATATATATATATATATATATATATATATATATATATATATATAGTTACATATAAAGCTCTCATGGCTACAAACTTGTAATTAGGAGAAAGAGACTCTTGGAAGTACATTTTATAACTCGCGCGGAAAGAGCTGAGTATGGAAAGGATATCGTACGATAGTGCGTCGACTGCGTGTGACGACCTTATTGGTGGGTTATTCCCGCTTGTGTGTGTGAACCATGGGAAAAATAGAGATTAAATGGGAGTAAGGCCAGCGAGGAAAGGCAGTGGATACCCGAACTCACTCACGGAAGGATCACTCAGAAGGAGAAGCAAGCAGGTTGGAGGTCAGTGGAGGCAATACTCCGTGCTGGGAAGGAGTGAGAAGACGGCATTCCTCGTATCCTCGACTCACAAGTCTTTACTCCAAAGCTTCCTATGTTAAGTATACGACGATAGTATTCTGGTTTTGTAGTCATGAATGTATAGTCAATTTATCTGTGTAATTATTTCCTTGGTGTAAATTATCCTTCTCTGTTGAAAAGAGATTAAGAAGTCAGATATTGTTGAAGCCATATTTATAAAAGTGTTCTGATTGGAGCGTGTTTAATGGTGTTACTAATTTTAAGCTTAATTGCTGTATTAATGAGTTCATATATATATATGCGCATGTGTGTGTTTATAATTTGTTAGAAATGCAAACGTCAATGATATTAACACAACCACGCACGGGACTTTTTTACTGCACCCCGTCATCGTTCTCACAACCGAACTCTTCCACAATTCTCTCAAAGCTGAAAGAGCTTATATTCTCCTAGAAACCTATTTCTCTGCCGCCAGTTGAGACTTCCACAACCTCCTTATCCGCACTTTACCTGCTCTTACGGTTACGTAAACGCTGACGCACGCAAATAAGAGAAGGGGTGGGGCATTGTATCCTGCTGAAAGAGTGTGAGTGGTGGGGAAGAGAGGGGGCGTGGAATGGAGTGAAATGCGACGTTGCACCGAGGGGGATACCATTTGGTGGAGGCGGACTCGCGAGGAAAGCAACCCTTCGCGAATTTGACGGGAGATTCCGAATGGCATGGGTTTTGAAATGGCTAAAAGAGAGGACGAAGCAAGGGTGGAATAGGAATGCAAATGGGGAGAAGGGTAAAGGTATCCAGGAGAGGGGAAAAAGGAAGAATCGATGGCAAGGAGTTTGCATATTGTTATTCAATAGGGTGGAAGAAAGAGAATTTTGAACGACACACACGCGCGCTTTTAATGCTGCGTTTACTATCGCCTGCTCGAACTTTTCTCCCCCTTCCTACTTTCCTCTAAGGGTCCTTACATATTCTCATTCTGTTTTACGTACTCTCTGATCTTCCTCTCCCTCTCTCCCCTCTCTTCCTTATTCACTCCCCACTTTCCCTCTCGATTTTCTCGCATCATTTTTTTCTCTTTGTCCATTTTTTATATGACGCATGGATTTTGTATTTAAAAGAGATGGCACCGAATTCAGTTCCCGGGGGGTCTTCGGCGGTCGGGGGAGAGAGAGAGAGAGACTGCGTGGGAGGATGGTATTGGGGTTCGGCGCTGTGGTACGGAGAGCGGAAGGGGATGGAAGGGAAATGTGAGGGGGCGAGCGGTAGGGCGGAGGAGGTTGGATGAGGACGGGGTGGTGTGGGGGAAAAGGATTTGGCGGAATATGAGTTGGGAAAGAAATGCCACAGAATAAGATGTGTGGGGAGGGGGGGGGGGATAGGTATGGGTTTGGAGATGTGGGAAAGGGAGTTTTTAAGTTAAGAGAGAGGTGAGGCGGTTGAAAGGTATTGTTTTGGTGAATATTTCGGAGATGTAAAAAATAGATGCTGGCTTTTTTATTTTTTAAGGGAGTTTTATTTACTTCGATTGATTGTTATAGTGATGATTACGTGAAATATTCTTATGGGAGAGGTGAATTTTAGCAATTAATCGTTCGCGGTGATGTTTGTTTCGTTTCTACTTTAATTTTAGAAAGCAATATGCTATTCTAAAATTAAAATTTGTTGGTGCTTGAACGTCTTGTTTATATTATTCATCTATGAAAGCATAAAATGGTCTAAATGTAACATTATTAGTAAAAGTATTATCTGTACTGTGATCTGCTAAATTCCTTGATATTTGCCATAAATACTCAGAGGAAATATCGGCACGTAATTAAAAATTATGTCGCGCTTGATGTATTATAATTCGAATTTCTGCAAGCATCAATATTTTAGAAACTTTCAATTGGCGGATTGGTTGCGCCGACAGCTTTTCCTGTCGTTCGCATTTTCATGAAAACCAGAATTCCTTCCCCACGCACTCGCATTCTAACTACAATTACGCAACGGACAAATGCATCGCCTGGACCACTAAAGTCTTTAATCACCGAACATTTTACGGCGAACAGAAAAGAATCATCACGGTGCATTCCAGGGGGAAAGAAATTTGAAACGCCATTACCCATTTTTCATCTCCGGGAAAATTGCGAGGATACGCGACATCGGATTCGGCTCTTCATTTGCGAGGAAACTTTCTTTTTTTTTAAAATTCACCACTTTACTTAAACTCTTATCGTTAACGGCATTCGCATACTCTGGTTAAATAGAAGGCGAATCGATGGAAATGGATAAGTGTTTCGATTTGCACTTTGTTGCCAAGGGGATTCAAATATCTTCTTCAATGTTTTCTGCCCGTGAGAGGACCTTCGATGTTATCGAGTGAGTGCGTACTCTATCGGAGAGAGAGAGAGAGAAATAGAAATAAAGGGAGATAGTGGAGGAGAGCGGAGGTTAAGGGGAGAGAGAGACCGGAGACTTACCGGGAAGGGAGGAGATCGCAGTGGAACTGTCGCCGTGATATTCAGTCGAAGAGAATCCACAGCAGGTGGCGTCTTTTTTTGAGAGAATGGAAACGGTTGATATTGCGATAAAAATAAACGATTATATTTTTGAATGCAAAAGAGAAACACTTCGCGAAGTTGAATGGTGTTCCTTTTTTCTCGTCGACGTCGTCCTCACTTCTGCAAAACAGTCCACATTATAAAAAAAATATGCAGTATTTTCTATAGAATACTATACTTCCACACCTTACATTTTTCGAGATTTATTTTAGCGTTGGAAGCATTTTTTTTTATTCCGCTTCTATCGCGTTCGAATCTCCTCTGCGGCTTTTATCGCTGCCTCATTTGGAACGATTCCTATTCCTGAAACAATCTGAAGGGAAATCCCATAAGTTTCTCTGGCGTTGCGATGTATATATTTTTTAGAATCTGGTCGGATGCTATTTTCAAGAATTTCTATGAACTGCCGCAGCGATATCTATAGCTAAGTCACGTTGATATCGAAGAATTTAGCAAGATAAGAGTAGACGGAGTTTGAATCACCGGTAGAGAAAGCACTGAACGTGAAAACCGCAACAGAAGAAATATTTGCAAAACTTTAAAGAGATGAACTCTAAGAGAATACATATTTATTTTTGTCGGTTGATCCAGACATGCGAGAATATCTTGTTGAAAACTATTTTAATACTTATCTATAGTTATAAGCGAATCTGTCTAGTGAATTTAATATACAACGGGATAATTTTAGTTTTTTTTACCAAATAGCAAATTTTTACTTGTCCTCAAACTTCACATATTATTTTATCATTATAGCACCGCATTTAAAATTTTTATTAGGAAATGGATGCTTAAGGAATCTCTCCATCTATCCCCACCTCACCTATTCCCCGATTGATATTCTTATTCCATGGAAACATTTTCTATTTCTTTTCCTCCCTCCTTCCCTTCAGACGCACTCCCTGGACGTTTCTCTCCCTTCCGTCCTCTCGAACGAAGGGAAGACAAGGGGGAAGGGGCGGAAGGAGAGAGAAGCCGGAGGAAAAAAAGTGATTGATGATGTATCCATGGGTATCGAAAAATGTGGCAGGCGAGGGTTATTTATTGGGGACCTCTTCAAATGCTCCGTACCATCGGCCGCGCTAATCTCTCTTTGTCTCGTAGCCCCTCATTCTTCCCATCTTTCTCTCCCTCCTTCCATCGAATCTACCTCCCTCTATTCCACCTTCCTACTGCTTTATCCTTCCCACTTCTCTTTACCTCCTCGCCCTGTCAGTTCTTTTCCTTCGAGTGCTGCCTCGATATTCGGCGTATTTTTTCCCACTCCACTGGACATCTCCTTCTCCTTTCTCTCTCTCCACTTCTGGCACTCCGAAAAAAATTGCACTTCTCTCTTTGTACCGATAACGATTGTTGGACAGGCAGTATTACCAACAATGGTGACGTAGAATCATCCGTTTTTCACGAATAGAGCCTCTTATTTAAGTTGTCTAACTTATTGCATTATTTAGCTGAGAAAAAAACATAAAACTCCAATGCAAGATTAGATGGAGTTTTCCCACGTTATTTTCTCGATCCCATGATGTACGCTTAGCTGATTTCTATATTTACGAAATTTTCATTTTTACGGATGTGACTCGTTAAACATTTTTTCGTACTGTATTTTTTAACTGTATTTATTTATTCGTCACGTGAAATAGTTTAACTAAAATTTCTAGGAAAATTATTTGGCGTATTCTAAGCTAAATCAAGTTCAAATTTTAAAGGAAGTTCTGCCAGTATAAATAAGAATTTCTAAGAATATATTAATAACAATTTTCATTATAAACAGAGTGAAAAACATGGCAAGGAGTCGTCAGTTTTTTTACATCACAGTACAAGAGCGGGAGAAGTATTCCCCTTATTATGTAGCGGAAGTTGCGGGATTCTTGGCCGACGTGGTACCAAGTAGCAATTGGAGTTGTTTTTGGCATTTCGGGAGCAAAATCGTCCTTGTGTGGGTAGCGTAGTTGATGGGGGAATAGGATCAGGCGAAAGAGGAGAGAGGGGAGGAGTGGGAGATGAGGAAAGAAAACGGAGAGAGGGAGGGAGAGAGGGGGCGGTTAGAGGTTCGGAAAGGGTGGTATTGTTTTATGACAGAAAATTATTGCCGCTCCTGTCTCCCTCAGCGAATTTATATCCGTAAAGGGGAGGAGGACAAGGGGGGGGGGGAGGAGAGAGAGAGAGTGGAGGGGAGAGGAGAGGGAATAGAGCGTCAGTGTGGTGGATGGAGTGGGACGAGGGGTTGATCGTCTGTGGAGTCGAGGTGGAAGAATTCTCGGTCGCAGTGGTAAGGGACAGTGCTGCGTATGATCGAGGAATAGACGCCCTTAAACAGAAACGGGAGGGACCCCATATTTTTGTCGTAATTTTGCTTTTTCTAATTCCTTATTCTAAAATTAGCTATTTTATTCTTTAAAAATTAGTTTTACAAACAAATCTGATGTTAGTTTATAATAGCCCATAAATTCAAAATATTATTGTTTAATTTATTTAACATTTTCTGGGTTTAATTTTCCATTGTCAACTATCACTTGACATGCGAATTTATGCATACTTATGATGAAGAAGGCGAAAGCTTGTTCATCTTCTCATTAGTTAGGTATGTTAGGTGTAAAATTTATGGTAAATATTTCCATTTGACGATTACCAGTTGTTCACAAAACACATAACTTATTTAGTTAGAATTACTATTTCATTTTACTTCATAAATTGTTTGCATCTTTCGGGGAGGCTTTGTTCTAAAATATAAATTGTTCTAATCAATGAAATACTTCGATGTAGTGAATATTTGCCATCTTTTTCTTTTACACATGAAATATTCTCTTTCTCTCTTACGAACAATTTTTTGCCTTAACTGGTGAAGTAAATGAGTTTTGTGAGCCGTGTAAATTTATTTCTTATCGCATCTCAAATAGAAAGCAGGAGAGACTTTATGAAAATAATGCACTTTTTATTGAAAAAGTTCTCAATAATCGCTCCAATCATGTTTACTAGAAGTGCTTCGAGTACTGGAAGGGAGATATATAGAAGGAAGAGAAGTGAGTGTATAACAGCTGGAACACTGCGTGTAGCAGTGAATTTTTCCCCGATACCTACAAGCACGTCATATACGCACCAGTTCTCGATTTGTCTTTATTTTATGGTAAATGTCGTTAACTGCCAAAACCACGTTCGCTGATCTCCTTCGTTGAGGCTTATCGTAGAATACGAGGATACTATTATCTATATTTATTTTTCATTTTTTCAAGAGTAGAGGCAAATTTTATTAGTTTTGCTTCCAGAAGATTATCTTTATTACACACTAATTATCGTGATGAATTTAAAGCTATTTATTTCATAATAATTTTTTCGATTTTGTAGCCATTAAGTTCTATCGTGTTTTTATTTTTACGCGGATCATCTTCTGTGGTTTTCATTCTGAATTACATCTTACGCCGATGACTCGCTTTTTGGTTATGAAATAAGCAGTGAACAAAGAAATCTTACTATGGCATTGTATTGAAAATATTTTGATTAACTTGATATCCAATTAAACTTCTTGAAACGTATTATATAGCTTTACAGGAACATGAATAACAGTGCCAACACGCTCTGCTTTCCTAAATAGTCACCAAAGTTATGAATGAAATGGACAGAATCGTCAAATGATAAATATATCGAAAAATATGTCAATTTTCAATGACTTTTGGACATTTTATTTAAAGAAACATTCTATCGGATAATTAACGCACCTAATTATAGTTTAAAACAAATCGATCGCTATTATTTATTTTTAACGCGGAATTTATTAGTATCGAATTATTTTAAGAAAGGTAAAAAGTCATAATTCTTAGAAAACTTAAATACTTGGTTGCAGCGTAAGAAGTTTTGACTCTTTAGTCTCTCCTTTTATGCTAACTTCAGCCACCATTGGCCAATCCTTCTCACCCTACTCAGAATTACAAATATCGAACACCGCCGCCGCCTTTCCCTCTTCCTCCCTCTTTATCCAATCCCTTCGATACTTGCTCCCCTCTTCCTATTACCCTCCATCTCCCCCTCTTTCCCATTCCCCACTCTCGATTAATCTCCCTTACCCTGAAACTCCGCTCTCTTCCTCTTACCTCCAACTCCCACCCCCCCTCCCCCGCGACATCCTCTTCCCTGCAAAACACGGCCGCCTCCAGTTCGACTCCCCCCCCCCCTCCCGTCGCCTGCCGCCCCATAATGCAGCACCCCCAAACCCCCGATACACTCGCTCTCCCTCCTCGTCCTTTCCTTCCGCCTCACCCAACGCCCCCCCCTCCGTCTTCCATCCCTCCCCTCGGTACGGCACGTCAAACCCTTTCCTCCCTGGAAATCCATTCAACCCTGACGCCCCAGAAGCTGCAGACCTCCCGTATCTCCCCTCCTCCCCTCTGCCTATCGCTGCCGAATCCAAACTCTCTTCTCTCCCTCTTCCTCCCCCCTCTCTCTCTGTACACCACTTCCCCTTCCTCTCTCTCTCTCTTCCTAACACAACCCTTTCTCTTTTTCCCTTTGGCTCCCTCCTTTGTCGAAGTCGTCCGTTCTCGCACGCCCATCTGCTTCCAAACAGTCGATTCGCATTCGATACTTCTTATTTACGAAAGAGCCTTTTCTTTTCGAGCTTCACGGTGATGGAGGTGTCGCGACTGACTCAAAAGAACGCCTCTGTTCTGTGGACGCCTTTGGTAGGTTCAATTCTGTGGTTTAACTCTGAGGTTTTGTCGTTTATTTGTTGCGTTCGTTTATCTTTTTCATAAGACTGGAGATTATGAATAAAATTTGCTTCTCGTAAATTGGGATCGACCTTTTTTTTCGGTTTAGGTTCGATGGCACTAGGATGGCAAAACAAACTGCATAGGATTACTTGAAAAAATGGAGTAATTATCTTAATTGCTCAATGTTACCCTTTATGATGCGTTATATTATTCGCATTTTCTAGTAATATACTATGTTTATTTAACATATAAAATAAATAAATCGTAGAAAAGTTTTATAACTAGTTAAATTTAATTATGTTTCAAAACCATGGCATGTAATCGAAGCGTGACAGCTCAGAATTATATTTCTTATGTAATAATTTTAAACCAATCTAAAGACATTTTTTGTCGTTGTTGTTCATTAGCCATGAAGCTCGATAACTGAAAGTTTTGTAAACACGAACTATTTTGCATTCGATTGAGGTTCCAGCACTCAGGGCTCGACTAAAAAAGACGGTTTTAAGAAAGTATACTAATGTTGAAATAAGTTCGATTTTATTATCCGCGGCGCTTGTAAGAGCTCAGTGACTTTCGTCATCGGAGTTTAGGGAAAAAATTTTCTTTATCAAATGAGACGCGACAGAAAGACTCGGAAACTTTCGCCGCGACCACACGCACAACAGAGCTATCTCTTAGTCTACTCATTAGTTTTCCTCCTCCCCTATCCCCTCGGATAACGAAAAAATGAAATACGCCGAAGTAATGGCAATTAAAATTTCGTGGCCGGAGGACTTTTGATTTCCATAGCGAGGAGGTGGAGTTGGTTGGTGGCGAAGAGGCATCGGTGACGCCGCGCCCTCTCATTGGCTGAGGGAGTTGCGCGTGGTTTTCGGGAAAGGGGAAGAGGGTAGGCAAAGGAGGGTTTGGATGGGGGGAGTGAAAGGAGAGTGGGATGAGAGAGAGAGGAGAAAAGGAGGCGGGCTTCCGTTTTGAGTGCGGGTGAGGAGCGAAAGGGGTCTCTCTCGGTGTGTATCCGAACGTAAGTGACGCCGCCTGAAAAGGGCCTCACTCGGAATATTGATTATCGGCAGGAGGGGGAAAGAGAGAGAGAGAGAGAGTTCCCCTCCCTCCCTATCCATCTCTCTCTCTCTTTCTGTACGTCCACATATACCTCTCCTCTCCCTACTTCCATTTCATTTTCCGCAAGCACACATCCTTTCTCTCCACCTTCTCGTCATTTCCCTCTCTCTCTCCCCCTCCTCTCCAATTTTCCTCTCTGATTCCGCCTCTATCTATTTATTTCTCTTTCTCCCTTTTCCCTCATTCATTCTCTCTCTCTCTCTCTCTCACTCGCAACCCCTTTTGGAATTTTGACTCCCTGATTTGCTTGTTCCTCATGCTACAGACTCCATTGTCTCACTGCTCACTTGCTCACAGGGACCAATAGCCTGTAATTGACTATTGGGACGTTTCCCTTTCTTTAATCAAAGGCTTTTGCGATTCGCAATTTATTATGTAAACAACTTTCGCTTCGTCGGGAAGAGAAATTACGGTATGAATAATATATTTATTCAAATTTCATTCCTTTTTTATAACAGTATTTTCGTTTTCTGGAGATGTCCCATGTCGTGATATTTTTACGCTTTTGAATGGCGTAAAAATGACGTGTTGGTAAAAAACTATTTTTTTACCGTATTTTGAGCATAACATTCTTTCGTTGTAAGTTTAATTCTGTATGCTTACCGTCATTATTGATCTTTGAATAAGCTGTATAAGCGGATGTCTATGCAATCATCAATTTATTAGCTATTAAAAAGTGCGTCTTCAATTCCTTACCCAAATAATTAACCATGTGCTTTATTTGTGGCTAAGATTAAATTCACAATTATTAAAGCGACAATTTTAGTTGTGTACATTACTTTTCGTAATGGAGAAGTCGTAACATTAGAATGTTGTTAGCGAGTCTAAAAATCGTGATGGTGTTTACTTGACAGTTCCATGATGAGTTATGCGATTAATATAGTTGATAACCCAGAGGAATATTTCTGCTCTTCACTTTTATCAATCCAAATCCTCTCCAATATCCTTTTAATTCATTAAGTAGCAGTAAAAACGTGGTATATCTCGAAAAGAGTTAAAAATCCTATCCGTTAACTTAATCCATACCTCGGTTGCACGAGATTAATGCTATCACGAGCAGCGCTTTGTTTTTCGAATTCTTCCTTGTAATTTTTCAATTCAACCTACTTTCTCTATCTCCCCCATCTTGCCCTTTTTCTTTCTCTCCTCCTTCCTCTATCCCTCTTTCACTCTCCCTATTTCTCTCTCTCTCTGTCTCTCTCCATGACAATTCCATTCGTTTCGCCTGACGTCTTTCTCTCTCTCTTTCTCTTGCTCCTTTTATCATTTCCCATCGCTCTCCTCCCACTCTCTCTCTCTCCTTCCCCTCTTATATCCCCCTTCTTCATTCTCCCCTCCATCCGTCTTTCCCTCATCCTCTTACGCTCTGACTGACACGCACCATCGCCATCTTTGACGATCGCCTACCTTCTCTTCCCCCGAACACCCCCCACCGCGCGCACACGCACACACACACACACGCGCGCACTCGTGCACGCACACACATGCTTTTCCGCACGCATCGACTTCGCCGTTTCCTCTCTCCCTAACACCCAAAATTTCTCCTTGTCCCTCTTTTTGTCTCTCTCTTCCTCTTTCCCGGGATTATCATCATTCCTCTCCATTTCTCTCTCTCTCTTTCCGTCGAATAATTCTTTCATTTTCTCTCAGTCACTCCTCTTCCAAGTGTCGCTGCACTCTGGTCTTTCTTATTTTCTTTCCCAATGTCTTTTTTCCCCTTCACTTTTTCTCCTTTTGCTCAGATCCAGACATAATGTTTGGATAATACCTTTTGTGTTCACCGTGACCTTAACACTCCCCCGCGTCTCATATTAATAGGATCTCTTCTCCCTTGCTATTTTCATCCTCGCAAACTAAATGAAAACTCTTTCAAATGCCAGAGGATATCTACCATTGATCGAAGTTTGTATTGCCTAACATTTGTTACGGCCTGTTAAAAAAAAATCCTACGATTGCATTAATTGTGTATTGTTTATTGCCGTATTATCAATTTATCCTAAGGTGAAGTAGTGTGCTGGTTTTAATGTTATTTCGACGAAGTCTGGGAATCGGATTTTTACTACATTTTCATCTCCCTAAGGTTATTGACAAGAGTGAAAGATCATTCAAATATATTTCCCTAAAAAATAAGCAAAAAATAATTATTCAGTATGAAATACTGCAGGCAAGGAAATATTTCCTTTTAGGGAATAACAAGGGATATAAATCTCGTGAAATGATCACTCAAAATCATAAATTTTAATTTAGGCAATATAATAAAATCGTTTGATGCTAATAGGCAGAAGTTTATGATTCCAATACACTATAAATACGTCTATAGCCTATAAGTAATTCAAATGACAACGATATAACCTGTAACAAATAATTGCAAATACTCTGTTCATACTAGAAGAGCAACAGAGAAGCGAGGATAAGAAAGAACTGTGAAGTCGAAATCATTTGACTGGGATATTATTCACAATCGCCTTTCTCAGCAGTCGCTCATTAGATTCGTTGTTGTATCCCAGTTTCCCCCTCCGCTCCGATTTCCTCTCTCCCACGCCACCTCATCGCCTGTCTCCATCGCCCATTCCGCTTTCTTTATTCCAAATATCCCTCTCTCCCTTCCTCCTTCTCCCCTCTATCCTTACGTGGTATCCCCCCCCTCAATCCCTCCGCACGCCTCCCTCCCACGGCCACCGCTTTCGAACCCTATTTTTGCTCTCCCCTTTTCTCCTCTCTCGATCATCCCCCTCCAAATACAACGCCACCCCATCTCTCCCTCTCTCTCCGCCGCACCCTCGTCTACCCTCCCCCACATCCCCCGTTCCAGACGCCTCCCTCCCTCCTCTCTCAATTCCACGCCACTCCCTCTTTTCCCTATCCCTCCCTCTCAACCCTTTCGTTCCGTTATTAAAGATCAATAATTTATGTAAATGGCTTCGGAGTTTATGCCCTTCACAACAGCTTGGATAACGGATCTCTCCGTCCCTTTCTCTCTCTCCCTTTCCCCTCCTCTCTCTCCCTTTCTCTCGGATCCTTTTCCCTTTCTTCTTCTTCCTTCCTTCCCCTTGATTCCCTCTCTTTCGCACTCTCCTCCTCCATTAAGCCTTCCCCACTCAGAAAGCCTCTCGATACCTCTCTTAACCGCCCTCTATCTCTCTCTCTCTCTTTCGCCTCCCTCTCCACTCTGTCCCTTCGTCTTTCCTTCCTTATCTCTCCACCCCTCCTACTCCTCTCTCCAACCACTCTTCCTCTCTCGATCTCCATTCTCTTCCCCCACTCTCTCTCTCTCTTCTTTCCTTTTTCTTCGCTCACTCAACAATGGCCTCCTGTCAACCAACTCTCGCTTAACAGCAGCGTGTTTACTTTCATCTCTTTTCGTCCTTCAGAGAAAATATTAATAAGATGGGCGATCCAACAATTTTTTTGCGTTTGATTTTTTTTCGCCGTGTCAGTCGACTGGTGAGAGAATCTTCTTTTTAGGAATCGTTACGATAAGTCCATAGGTGTTCAATAAAACAACTCAACTCTTGATTAAATTTAATAATCATGTTCATTTTCTGTGACTGAAAATAAGAAATATGAACTTCAAATGTGTGAAATACTTAATGAGCTATTATAAAATTTTAGTGTAACATCCGCGAGTTTAGCGCTAAATATTTAATAAATATTAAATATATGTTTATATATATTCATATTATTTACAATATAGACTAACAAAATTTGTTTCTCGATCAACGAAAGTTATACGAAGAACTGGTTTATTATGGCGCAGGTTATAGTTTCAGTAACCTTGAGAAGTTTATTAGTTTCTGCAGTAGTATATTTTCATTAATAAAAATGATTCAAAGTGCACATTGTTTTTTAAATATATCTGATTTGTCTTATAAATAAATTATTTGCAATTTATGTTGTATGACTTGCTTAAAATGTATTTCAGATGACACCTTAAAATGAAAATTAAGAAATTAATTAAAACTCTCGATTGAATTGCGATTCTTCCTTTATTATTACTAACATTATATACGAGAGATGTGCTACGAACGTGTTAAAAGGTAATATGAACTTAACATGAGTCTCTTTTGAGCTTAGTACCATCAGTTAGATATTATTCAAAGACATTTACTGTGGCTAAATTTATTCGTGGATAACATTGAGAATTCATATTACACATCTATTGCTTTCCTCAGTTGTCTTTGAAAGCATTCCTTTCAACTCACAGCAAATAATTTCGGTGGTGGTAGCAGCATTCTTTTCATACACGCTGAGGAATGAAGAGACATGGATCATTTGTTTTTGTTCCTCTAAAATTCGAAATGCTTTCGGATATCGCCCATTGATACAAGCAGGACTTATTATGCCATATTAATCCCAGTCGGTATCCGTAGTGGGGCTGGAGGGGGCGCACGGTTGCCGAGAAGTCGGGAAAATGGGTTCGGAATCATTTGGAAACATGGAAGCACGTACCTCCGATGTTCAGCTGTCACGTATTTTCCTTTCGGCGTTCCCCTGAAAGAGGGCGCACCCATCGTAAGCTGGATGACTTGAAGGATTGTCCTTCTAGAGTGGAAAATGAAAGCGGCTAAACGCCGTCCCTTTTTAAGCTTAAGCGTTACCTAACGTGAGGACTTTCATTATTCAATCTGCGCGGTGTGGGCGGGATACTGTGCCACTTCAATTTATTCCGTCATCATTGGAACCACTAATAATTGTTATATTTTGACGGACGGTGATAAAGAAAATATATCGGCTCGGAAAACAGCTTTGTGTTACAGACTACTCAAAAAAAATTCTATTTCTTGATCTCGGGTCTTCAAGAACTTTGACTCTTTGCTAAATAATTGAAATAAGCTTTTATTTGGCAACAAAGGAAATGCTCATTATATTTATGAAACCAATGACATAAACATTTCTGCGTTTTAAAGGTATTACTGTGTTAAAAAAAATTTCTACTTTATCCTATTATTTTTGTAGTTTTCGTTGCTTTAAATATTAATGACGAAATCATTTCTGAAACGTAAAATACTAATGCAGAAAATTAAATTTAACTTAAATCAGGTAGATAAATTACTGTATACATGCATATGTGTAACGGGTATAGTAGCGCAGAGTTTAAATATAAGTAAATCGTTCAAAAAATTCGATATATTGCAATGATAAAACTTTTTACTTCTCTTATTATTTATATTTACAGGTAGCAATAAGTTATATATTTAATGATATAAAAATAGTTTTTTATCTGATGATACACTTTCTATAAAATTGAAATGCTTTCATTATCATTGGGTAAGGTAAAACGTTATTATAGTAAAGAAGGCCTTAGGAAGTGTGAAGCATTCAGAAAGCATCCGAAAAATAGATAACAAACGCAATCGCTAATATTTAATCATTAATAAAAAATAATATCGCTATGATGATGCTCTAGGGAAATAAACACCTACTTTTATCGTTCAACCTATTGCACCGCAGTATAAACATCGATGACGTCAACTCCAGGAGTCCTTGGTTCAAACGCAATAAAATCACACGCGCATTTCCTTATAAAACGCTTATAAACCTATTTATTAAGTGATGATGCCAATTCGTCACATGCACATAGCGATTGTGAATGTATTAGACACGCCTGCCGAATTCGATGCTAAAACACGAAGAATAAAAATGAAGGTAATTAATAATAATTAAATGAACCTTTAATATTTTGAGAGGTGAAATTGAGGAAGAAACTACCCACTAAACGCCATTGAGGAAATGGAAGAACAGGATGAACGTAGGATGAAATAGGAGGATATTCAGTAATAAAGTTCTATCGACATGACTAAGCGACAGAAGTTTGCATACTGAGGACTAGAATCACCCAAATATTTGTAATTAAAGTAAGAGCCCTATTGAAACTAGGTAGGTGACTGGAAGAGTGAAAAGAAAAGGAAGCTAAGTCCAGATTTTTTATTTATGATATAAATCATTCGAGGAAGTTGCGAAATGTAACGGGAAAACGGGTCACGTGCTTAAATGACCATCGCTGGTAGAAAGATATCCTATATTGCTCCAAATAAATACGAAACGATCAAATGGAAGCGATTCATAAAATGGGAGGAAAAATTTTGCACTTTATTAGTATATTAAATGAGTAAGCAGCGACCGCGATTCACTCTATGAATAACCATACATCGATCTGCAAGTGAATTGATTTTATCTCGAAAGACAGCAAGTGGCCTCTACGCTTGATAAACAGAACTAATGAGAAATTTTTCAGTTGCAGCATTGTAGACGTTTATCTAAAGTGGTCATTTTTGAGTCATAATCAGTACTTCTTTAAAATACAGTAGAACTCCGATTATCCGAAAGCCGATTATCCGAACGTCCAATTAACCGAACTGAATTTATTGAACACACCACATAGCTGTTTTTTCAAAGTTTGACTTTAGTCTGAATAAGCAGCACGATTTGCGTTACCTTGAAAACTAAAATCATGCATGCAAAAACACGTTCCCTAAAGAAAGAATCAAACTTCTCATATATTCAACATATTAAAAAATTCATAACTCAAGAAATATGAGCTTGATGCAAAACACGAACGTGGGATAATTTCTGCAGACTCAACTGCTTTGCTTAACAAGATTGCGAGATTTAAGCGGCAAAAAAGGAAGTCTTCCGCAAAACAGCTATCAATCATTCAGTTCTTGCCTTAAATAAATTATATTTTATATTGTTGACCGTTAAATTAATTTTCTGTATTTCTATTGACTAATGCAGTATAGAGTGTATTTAAAAATACGGGATCAAAATACATGTATTTTTCTAATTGACACATTTTTTTAATAATTCCAATTATCCGAATTTTTTATTTTCATAACCACCCTTGGTCCCAGTTAGTTCGGATAATCGGAGTTCTACTATAATTGGAAATTATGGTTGGATAAATGGGGAAAATATTAAAAATTCTTTGGTCAAAATTCTAAGTGTCAGATCCATAACTATAAATATTTTTGTTTTTATGAAAAAACTGTGTCTGGCGTTCAATAAATTGATAAACATTTTAAACTACTTAGTGTGTTATAAAAGTAAAGACAGAATTTCAGTTACTGATAAGTAAGCTCAGTTATCGTATTAAGGCAACATTTTAAACTTACTTAGTATTTACAAAATCCACGAATCAGTATAAACTAGCTGGAGTGCCCGTTGAATTTCAACGGATTTAGTGAATCTAAAACTTCGACCGTGTAACATGTAAACATCGCAAGAATAAGATAGTACACAGTTATAACCGTCGAATAAAGCAAATATGAATAAAAGCGCTCCGCATTTACCAATTTAGATGAATGAAGGAAGAAAATCTTGCACTGTGAAAAATTGAAAATTACGTGTAAACTCCCTCCCCCTCTCTCCCCTCTCTCCATCTCTCTCCCTCCTCCTCGCTTCCTCCCCCTCTCTCTCCCTCCCTCCCTCCATCTCTCTCCCTCTCTTTCCCTCTCTCTCTCTCCCTCTTTCTCCCTCCTTTCTTCCCCACACCCCTCCCTCTCTCCACCCCTTCCCCCTAATTCCCATCTCCACCCTTCCCTCCCTCTCTCTCTCCACCTCCCTCCCTCTCTCTCTCTCCACCTCCCTCCCTCTCTCTCTCTCCACCTCCCTCCCTCTCTACCCCTCCGTTACCATCCCTCTCTCTGCCTCCCTATCTCGTATTAAAAGCATTCAAAGCACGCTTACATCCACAAGGATTGATATAACAATAGGATTTTCAGGTCTATCAATATAATTGGTAGCCAAAGCAACATCCCGTTAAAATGGCAATATTTCCACAAAATATGTAAATAAACGTTTAACATGAGCGGTTTCGAACTGTAGGCGAAAGAAAATGAACAGAATAAGAAACGTAATTTTTCTTCAAAATGGTTCAGATCTGAAGATCTTAGGTTAATTCCTTCTAATTTTAATTTCCAAAAACTGGACCAGTGTTTCCCAACCTTTTTAGAGCCGCGGCACCCTTAAGTGACTTTTCAGAATTTGGCAGCACCCCTCCCTATCCACCGTCAGTAATAATCGTGGTGAAGTTGAACTCATAACCACAATCTCCATATCTTCTTTCATTTCGAAGTGCCTTTGCGACGAAATTAAGTTTGTCTTAACTCTGGTTTGCATTTTTGAAAGCCGACGATGCAAAATGAGGCTAAATATGGGAAAACAGTATATATTTTGCTGCACTCTTCAGAACACTTCATGGCACCCAGGTTGACAAACACTGCTCTGGACAGACAAAAACTATGTATTATTATTATAGATTGCTAAAATCAGTACAAAAAGAAAATCGATATAAAATATTGTTAAAAGCTGATTCACGCTACAAAGTTAACTTATCACGGCTTTTGAAAGACTTAAATGCTAGTCTGTGAAATATATAAGATCTAATGTACGGGAAGACAATTCATCTTGATCGGATGAAAAAAATCTCTTTAACGGCACTTTAATCACCATATTCTCGGTGAATGTTTTTCATTCATCAAAATCTTTCCCTGATATTTGGTGTCTTGTACAAAGACTCACATTTTTATAATTTCTTGCTCTTTTGAGGGCCGCGTAAAGGTGACCATGTCCAAATACAGACTCAGGCAAGTAAACACCAACACGATCCAATGTTTGGCTCTGAATTTTATTAATTGTCATTGCAAAAGTCAAAATGACTGGAAATTGGCGTCTTCGCATGGTGAAAGGTAAACTACTATCACTTGCTATAAAATTATTGCGTGGAATAAACACTCGTTCTCCTTTGTTACATCAGGAATGATTTCTGCGTCGATAAAGTTATTTTGCAATTTTTTTTACAACCAATCCGGTACCATTAAGAAGTCAATTTCTTGGATCTAATGCTCCAACTTTGAGACAAAGGTGATGCTGTGGCATACCCGATGGACATTGCTGGTTCATAAATTCGACTGGAAAATCAATTTGATCGTTTTGATTGTCAGTTGACATGGTGTCAATGCTGCGATATTCTTTCATTTCACCGTCTATCAAATTCAAAATATTGAAGTTGAGTTCAGCCGCTGTGACATTTTTGGGTGTTAAAATAACTTTTTCGGCACACGCATGTTCTCTTCATCTGTGTTGGTTGCAATATGATCACCGTAAATTGATGAAATTAGATTGTTGTTTTCAGTCATAGCTTCAGGTAATTCAATGAGCTTTGGATCAAGTTCCTGATGCTCGTTTGTTAGCGTACCATAACCCAACTGCAACACCCATTCATTAAAATAATCCTGACCAGCTGTGCGCATGTTTGCAATTAAGCTGCGTTGGCGAACAAATCTTCATAACGGTTAAATTTTTACACAAACTTCAACGATGTCTGTTGTCGTTCCTCTTGGCACGACATTTGAAGTCTGACGGAAATCGCTACCCAGTATCAGAACTTTGCTACCAAATGGTCTTATATCATTCATTATTTCCTTGAGCAAATGTTCAACGATTCGGAGTGAGCGACACGATAACACTGATGCTTCATCGATATTTAATAAAGAAGCTTCTCTCAGTTTACTGGATTCACTTATCTACTCAACGCTTAGCCGCTTGTTCTCCAGCTCCAAGCTCACGTTGTGTTCGACGTCGTTTTCTTATGTACTCTCTCATATAATCGTTACGGTATTGACTTGAATGATCAGATTCTTGATTCATGAGTTATGGTAGAGGGTTTTTAGGAAAGTAATTTAGTATTAGAATACAACAATATTTAATATTTAAATGTAAAAATTTATTTTGTTTGTTTCTATGGAACGTCGGGCTATTTAATATTTAAATGTAAACTTTATTTAAATTTATTTATTTACATTTCTATTTAAATGTAAACCGTATTTAAAATTATTTAATTAAATTAATATTTTAATGTAAACTTTCAGGATATTAATTTAGTATTAGAATACAACAATATTTAATATTAAATGTAAACTTTATTTTGTGTTTATTTTGATTGTTTCTATGGAACGAAATGTTAAGAAAATTGTTAAATCAATCACAAAGGAAATTAGTAGTATTAGATTTAATATAAACAGATTATTCGATAGACCACAATTCATTGACGACGCATGTACAATATTTGTACTTTATTGTTATTATTATGGTCGCAGAGTTCCATAACAGTTTACAAGAAAATATGTCGAAATAATCGATAGATCCGAAACCTATTTGCAATAAGATAGGTTAGTAAAATATTTTGTTAGAATGTTAATGATACTCCGTGCATGGTAAGCAAGTAAGAATTAAAAAAATAAAAAATAAAATCTGTTTGCTGTATAAAATAGTCGGCCTTAAAAGGATAAAACAAGAAAAAATTCAGAATAATTGTTCGTCATAAAAGATTTTGGTGTCATATTATTTTCATTACTGTTGTTTTACATATTATTTACGTAATAATTTCGCTTTGATAGATTTTCAAGGATCAGCTTCATTAAAACATATGTTTTGCTGTTAACTTTATATTCAAAATCCATTTACTCCAGCTTATGGAATGAGATTATTACGTAAGTTATAGTAATGACAAGAACATGACGCCAAAATTTTTTATAATGAACAGATAATCTGAAAATTTTCTTGTCTTTTCCTTTTAAGGCCGCCTATTTTATAATGCAAAAAGATTTAATTTTTTAATATTTTTTATTCTTACTTGTTTTCATATTTTAAGAGCGAAAATGAGTAAAATTCAATAAAAAATAACGAACGTAAATAATTTACCTCGATCGCTTTCTTACAGTGATTGATGTCAAAGTGTGTTTCTTTCATGAATACACTTCTCTATTTTTACATTCTCCATATACGTAGTATAGAGAAAGTATTGCTTTCATTAAAAAAATTGCCTTCGAGATTTCAACGAAAATACATGTTTTGAGGTCCCTAAAACACGTTTAGACTATTTTCGGAATGATGTCCGTGTGTATGTGATTGTGGGCGCTCTAACTCGAAAAGTAATTGCCATATCATTACCAAATTTCATATATAACACTTTAGTATGAGTACGAAGAGCTGATTGGTTTTTGAAGAATAACGGTTAACCGGAAGTCGAGGTTTATACAAAACCCGATTCCGTTTTGGCTAAATATCTCCGTTAAAACATCATTATTGAATATACAATTCTATACAAAGGTTATAGAGAATGTAATTTCCTACAACTTTCATTTGAAACAAATTTCATAGCAGTTATTGTTTAGGAATTATTTATAAATAATCGGTTTTTTCTGTTTCCGTCAAATATCTCCTTAAAAACGTCGTTATTGGTAATCTTCGTGAGGACCAAAGTTGTAGAGAATAATATTTCTTCCAAGTTTTGTTTGAAATAAATTTTCGTAGAACGATCCATTTTGGAGATATTCAACTTTTTTCGTAATTTTCAGTATACAGCGCCAACACCATGTAGCGGTGAATTCTGTAAACATATTCAAAATATAATTTACGGCAATAAGGACGATTGTATTCTTTTACGATACGAAATAATAATTTTGCCTTATAATGCTCTTCATAATAATTTAAATATCTATTCCCCAAATATGGAGATAGTCATGTGTTGGCCACATCAGATTTTAAGTAACCTTGTCATTAAAGTGGGATCTAAATACAGCCATACTTGTGAATACACGATTTTTATCGAATAAGTCCTGTTGTAGTGAAAAAATGTTTCAAACGTTTATAATAAATTTTTAATTCTTTCCGTCTCGCATGGCTACGTTAATTTTTAAATAATTCCACCAAAGTTTGATGTTTATTTAGTATATATAAAAGAATAAACATAAAGGACAATGGGTATTAATGAATTTTTTCACTCTAAATTTTTTTAAACAGTAGGGTATGCTATCATATGCACTGGTGGTGTAGTGGTTAGCGTGTCGGCTTTCCCTTACAAAGTTCCGGGGTTCGATCCCCCATAATGGAGGTTTTTCACAAAAAAAGAACTATCATCGGTGCCTGACAGTAGGCAGCAATACTGTCAGTATGGTATAGAGCCGAAAACAGATTATGTTGCCTGGGTCTATATCCAATAGAGCTGTAGGCGTGATCGGGACAATTTGAACGGCTACAGTACTGCGATGTGGAAAGCAAGAGAGAAACTACCAAATTAAAATTCCCTTGTAATGATTATATGGTTGAACAATATGAGTTCTCTCGAGGTAAAGTATTCCGTAGGTAAAATAGTCCCCCAATCTGGTCTCCGGGTGGGGACTGCCTTGAGGAAAGCATTTATCGAAGGTAATTTACGCATAGGTACTTGGAATGTAAAAACCATGAGGAAGGCAGGAAAGCTAGAGAACCTGAAAGAAGAAATGAGAAGAAATAGGATTGATATCATAGGGCTGAGCAAAGCTAGATGGGAAAGTGAAGGACAGTTCGACTCGTAAGAATTCACGATATTTTACTCAGGAGGAAACAGTGGGGCAAGAGGAGTAGCTCTGGTACTTAGGAAAGATATGATGAAGAGCGTGACAAAAATAACAGCAACGAAGGATAGGTTGATGGCAATAAAGCTAAAAGCAGTCCCAGTGGACATGTTGATAATCCAGGTATATATGCCAAAGTCCACTCATGAAGAAGAAGAAATTGAGGAGATGTATGAACAAATTAACGAGATTTACGAAGAAGACGGAAGAGGAAAGGTAAACTGCATAATAATGGGACACTGGAACAGCCTAGTTGGTGAAGGATAAGAAGAAAATGTTGTCAGTCAATACGGACTTGGGAAAAGCAACCGAGGAGGAGAAAAACTGGTACGATTCTGTGTTAATAACGACCTAGTAGTGACTAATACATGGTTCAGAAACCATAAACGAAAGCTGTACACATGGAAAAGCCCAGGAGATAGAATGAGATGCCAAATACATTACATCCTAGTAAAACAAAGATTCAGGAACAGCATAAAGTTTGCTAAGACATTACCAGGAGCAGACATTGATTCAGATCACATCCTTCTAATAGTCGATGTAACTACAAAGCTGAAACAAATAAGGAAAACGAGAATAGATAGACAGACTTGGGACCTTGAAAAACTGAAAGAAAAGAAAGATGCCTTCAGCACGAAGTTGGAAGATCGCCTTAGAAATTTGGAAAACAAACCGAAGACCGTGGATACAGAATGGGAGGAAGTGAAAGCCAGCATCAAAGATACCTTGAATAAAGAGATTGGGAAACAAGAGAAGAAAATCAGAAAACCATGGATCACAAAGGAAATGCTGAAGAAAATGGATGAGAGAAGGAAATGGAAAAATGTTAACAGTGAAGAAGGTAGAGCCGATTATAGACGCATAAACAATGAGTTGAGAAGGGTAACAGATAAAGCTAGGGTAATTTGGATAAAAGAAAAATGTGAGGAAATACAACAGATGAAGTTAGGACGGAACGATATGATATACGCTAGGGCACTGGAGTTAGAAGATAAGAAGCCTAATGGGATTCGTGGTAAGGGAATTATTAATACAGATGGAAAAATAGTCGCAGAACCAAAGTATGTAGCACAGGTATGGGATGAATACAATAAGGAACTATATAAAAAGCAGGGAGGATCGGTACAAATGGAACTGGAAGAAGAGAATTGCATTGAAGAAGACAACTTGGGACTAAGTATTAAGAAAAGCGAAGTAGAAAAGTCGATACTGGAACTAAAGAAAGGAAAAGCTACAGGCAGCGATGGAATACCGGCAGAGGTACTTAAATTCATGGGATCGGAAGGACTAAAAGTGATTACGAAATTAATTAACAAGATTTACGACTCGGGAGAGTGGCCTCAGGATTTCTTAGATGTAACAATGATCCCTCTAAAGAAGAAGCCAAAGGCAATGCAGTGTAAAGACTACAGAACGATAAGCCTACTGTGACACGCTTCGAAGATCATCACGAAGATTCTTAATAAAAGGCTAAAGAAAAAGGCCGAAGAAATGCTAGGGGAAGATCAGTTCAGCTTCAGAAAAGGACGAGGAACCAGAGATGCTATCGGTGTAGTGAGAATCAATCAGAAAGGGAAATAGAGTACAGCCAACATTGCTGCGTATGTTTCGTCGACTGGCAGAAGGCCTTTGATGAAGTAAATTGGGTACTGCTGATGAAGATATTAAAGGATATAGGTGAAGACTGGAAAGACAGGAGACAGATCAGGAATCTATATGTGAATCAAGTTGTAAAGGTCAGGTTGGAGAATGCGGACACCAGCAGAGTACATATCGGTAGAGGAGTAAGACAGGGCTGTTGTCTATCGCCGATTCTATTCAATATATATGGAGAGAGGCTAATGCAGGAAGCGTTAGAAGGCACAGGATATTTCAAAATTGGAGGAAGGATTATAAAAACAGTGAAATACGCGGTTGATCAAGTATTTATACAGAAGAGGTAAAAGAACTCCAAAAAATGATAAATAGACTAATGATAACAGGTAGAAAATACGGTATGGAAATAAATACAGAAGAACCAAGGTCATGCGAATATCAAGTAAATAATAAGAAAATTTGAACATAAATATTGGAGGAAGACCATTACAACAAGTTTCAGATTATAAATACCTTGGAAGCATCATAACGAGAGAAGAAAATTGTACCGAGGAAATCAGGACTAGAATGACAAAATCAAAAGCCGCTTTCAGAAGAAAGAAACTTCTACTAACGGGAAATATAAAGCAGGAAATCCGCAAGAGGTTGATAAAATGCTATGTATAGAGTATAGCTTTGTATGGGGCAGAAACATGGACGCTAAGGAAAAATGATATTAAATACTTGGAAAACTTCGAAATGTGGACATGGAGAAGAATGCTGAAGATAAAATGGACAGATAGGGTGAAAAATGAGGAAGTACTACGAAGAATAGGAGAGAAGCGAACGATTATGTTGACTATCAGAAAGAGGAAGGCGAACTGGATTGGGCATTACCTGAGGAGAGAGTGCATGATTAAAGAAGTGCTAGAAGGAAAACTGGATGGAAAAAGAGAAAGCGTTAGGAAAAGGTTTCAGCTGGTAGAGGACTTGAAAGGGAAAGGGAGCTATCAAGACATGAAGAAAACTGCGGAAAATAGGAGTATATGGAGAACCAAGTTTAACCATGACTAATCACGGACTTGTCAACGGACAGACTACCTATGATGATGACACCTGATACATGATAAAGAAACTTACATTAACTTCACCGGAATGCTTAATTATCTATCACATTTTTAAGGGTATATTAGAATTCACATTTATTTACTTTTTGATCTATTCATCTATATATCATCTCAATTAACTAATCACCTCTACTATTCAAACTGAAAAAGTTCGGACATAGCTCCGGATTGATAGGAAATTTTCAGAATAGCGGTAGTTGCGTTAAATTTTTTTTTGAAATTCATTCCAATGAACTTTTACAATATATAACCGTTGTTGGTATGGAATATACGTAATTCTGTTACTTGGGAGAGAGAGAGGATACCAATTTTTATGATCTGTCATGTTTAAGGTTGATGATTTCGCACCGATGAGAAATACGATGTTTAATTTTTCTTTTTGTCTCTATAGAGCATTATAATCTTAGTCTAAAATTTCTGATACTTCCTATGGGCAAAAATATGAAATTCAACTAATTTAATTAAAATTAATGAGTAAATATTTTACTCAATAATACCCACACGATTTTAGCTACTTTATAGTCTTTATGAAGCTAAATTTCCCTACAAAATTTAAAAGCGGGGACCGAACTATAGATTAATTATGAAAACTTATTATTTATCAGGTTTTGTACGCCATTTCCAGCAAGTACTTTATCAGAAAAAATATTTCATAATTCATAAAAATGTCGCCCGAGGAAATTTTTTCGCCCCATTTTATCGAGCTTTTACTTAATTTTAGCAATTTGAATAAGATGCATCCCTCTCTGTTCAGTCTTTTTTCGAGCGGCTATATGTTTGGATATGTTTGAGGAAGATGTGAAAGGGGAGCGGATGAAAGTTCCACACAGTGGTCATACCCTTGGCTGCCCAGAGTGTTGTCTGGCAGATGAAAGCTGTAACGGCGCGAGGGAGTGAGGAGGGGGAGGAGGAACGAAGGCGGGGGAAGGGAATAAGGGTTCGAGGAAGGGAGAGGGGGAAGGAGACGGAGGAAAGGACGGACGGGTGCGTTCTTGCACTTCATATTGGGAATTGGGTTGGCATGGGCTTTGCGCATTATTACCCTTGCGGGCGCGTGAGTAACCATGGGGATTGGTTCTTGGGAAGGCTTTCTCCGCCGCCCTCAATGACGCAGAAACAGGAATATGGGAAAAAATGAAGAACGTAGAAAAAATGCATGAAACCGGAAGACCAAAAATGGGCATATTGATATTTATTGCCCCCATGTATATACGCGGCTAGATATTTCCTTTTTCTCGTTTGGAATTTTAGGATGGATGGCTCCCGTAAAAAAAAACTTTAGCGTTCCTTTAATCAGTTCCGCATTTTTTTAAAACCGGATTTTCGATATAAAGAACGGAGGAAGAATTTTACTAAAAATTGGAAACATAAATTCCCTCGCAAAAGAGCCAAAATTTATCAAATGATAAATAGGAAGGCCGGTGAAACAAAAAATGCACTGCAGTAATAACCATTTATTAGCGAGAAAAATCAGACGGCATAAGTGGCTAATGCAATGCATGGATTTCATTCCGAGAGGGATTTTTGAAAAATTAAAAAAAAGAAATAATAAAAGTCATCCGACAGACAGAGGAATCTCTCCGAACTAAAAGCCTTATTTAAAAGTATTCTTAACGATTCTAAAAAAAATCCAAGTCTCGCCGACACATTTCTTCCCCCAACCCTCCCTCTCCTTTATCTTCTACACCCTTCCCCCCTCCCCCCCCCACCTTCACTCCCCCGTTTCTCCCCGACGTGGACCACCTAGTATATATCATCGTCTTAAATACGGTTGTTAATGAAGAATATCCTCGAATAAATATTCAGCGCTGAAATTTTATAGCGGAATCGGTGCCGTGGAGAGATACACATAAAAAAAGCTCCGAGGGAGGTTAGGACGGAGAGAAGAGGAGAGCAGAAGGAGAGAGAAAGAGAGGGAGGTAGAGAGGGAGGGATGGTGGGTCGGCAGCGTTAAGAGAGGAAAGAGCTTAGGCGGCTGTAAAAAAAGGGGTGCGAGAGAGAGAGAGAGAGAAGGCGAGGGGGTGGAAAAGGGAAAAAGTAATGCGAAATACGACCAAACGGCGTAATGTCGGATTGTCGATGAAATAGTGTTTCTCCCGGCAGTTCCCCTCCTCCTCGCCTCTTTCTCCCCCCGCCACCGTCCCGATCTCTCTCCTCGGCGCCCCCTCCCGACACCAGGCGCCCTCTTTGCGGTGCCTCGACCGTCTTTTTTTCCCTCCTTTGCTCCTCCACCTCCCACTCCTCATCCCACCCGAACCAGCTATTCCCCTTCTGGCGCGGGAGTTTTTTTCCTCTCGTATGCTTGTGTCCGAGTATGGGAGGGGGGTAAGGATTGGAAGAGGTGGGAGGAGTGAAAGGGCAGTGGGAGGGAGTGGCGAGGAGGGGATAAAAGACGGAGGCGGGGGAGGAGATTTTTGGTCGGTAAGAATAAGAACGAGGATTGGGACAATGTTGGGGTTTGGATGGGGATGGGAGTGGGTTCCGTATCGAGAATAGGAATAAGTACGGAATGGGGTGGAAAGAAAGGGTGAGAGCGGGAGTGGATTGGGAGAGTTGATAGGAGAGGAAGAAGGGATTGGGATGCGAGTGAGAAGGAGTTGGATGGGAGTGAGAGTAGAATAAGAGAGCAGTAGGAATAGGTGTGAAATACTTGGAATCGGAGTGGGATATGGAAATGTATTGTATTGCAGGAAGGCGATGGGAGTGGAGAATAGTAGAGAGGCGGACGTGGTTGGGATTAGGTTAGAATTGGAGTGATAGTGAGCATACGTATATTTTGGCCGGAAAGGATGGTGCTTGGATAAAAGTAAGAAATGGGATTGGATAGTGATAAGTATTAGTAACTACATGGTGAAAATAATGACATTCTATTGACTTCTACAAGTTGACTCTGAAACAATTTTGGAATTTTTGAAAAAATTTATCCACTTATCATATATTTGTGGTTAGAATTGGTATTAAATAAACACACAAAAGAAACATTAAAGTAGTTTACACAAGCCTCTTCTACATGTAACTGTGAATATTGCTCATTTTCAATACTGACACAGTCTAGTGTTGTCTATTACTATATTTGATTTTTAAATTAATCTTTCCTAATTAATTTACGCGGGAATAGAATAGTAAAAAATAGTTTTATGGACATTATATTCTATATACATTTTTTAATGTTACTTCTTTATTAATAATAAGAAATAACGGTTATTCAGCATATTTAATAAATCCAATATGCTAATAATTTCTAATCATTATTATCAAAATTCAATGTTTCAGTAACATAATTAAATTATATTATGCGGTAAGAAATTCTACCTATTATTTGAGTCAAGCAAAGCTAGAACTAGATTAATTAAAACATTTTATATTAATTAAAATATTTCAATTTGACTTCCCCTGGACGATTTTATTTATATTTGAATTGAAAAGATGCTCAACTTTTTCAAATAGTGATGAGTTTTTACGAGAGAAAAGAATGTCTACTTTCTCAATATTCCTAATGACGTTCCTCTCGATCGCTTAAGAGAATCCATTTGCACGTAGAACCAAAACCATAAAAAAGTCTTCCGCGACCATCTCAGGAATTCGGCAAAGCGCGGAAAACGTCCATTGTGCGAGGATGATGAAACAGGCAAAAGATTGAATTACCGAATCCTGTGAATAAAAAAAGGTCCGTATTCCGTCGAGCACGCAAAATTCGGATGAAATATCGACGACGTAATGGACGAACGAACCGAAAGTGGGGAGTTAAAAACATCGGAGGTGAAACGCAATTTTTACTCGGTAGGCTGAATAAGCGCTATTGCCATAAAAAAGCATGCCTTGAAGGAGGCGAAGAAAAAATATAACACGGAGTAAAACAATGGAAGGATGAAAATGGAAGAGAAATGCGATGGGAGGTTGGTGTGGGCGAAAAGGGGATTAGCAGAAAGCGACCGAGAGATGAGGAGAAGGGGAGGGAGAGGAGGTATCGGGGGAGTCGGAGGAATGGTGTGTGTGTGTGTGTGCGATGGGGGAGAGAGGTTAAGGCGTATATGCGTGTGTGTGTTGGAAGGGGGTTAGGGATTGAAGGAATAAGGGATAGAGGAGGTGGACGACCATAAAAAGCAAAAGTGGGCGGGGCCGTGGGATCAAACGGCTAAAGTGCGGTGAGAGGAGTATAAGGGGGAGGGTGGGGAGGGCTGAGGTATAAAAGGGATGCGGGGGGCGTTCCCTACTGAAAAGGATCGATTCTTCGAATGTTCAAAATTAGGAGGGCCCAAAAGGAAGGAGCAGAAAATAAAAAGGAATGACGGGGAGTTATTCGTATTCAGAGAAGAATTACGCTCGCGTAATTTGTTAACTTCTCTCTCTCTCTCGCCACCTTCCTCGCTCAATTCAAAACCTCACATGCAACACGTTTCTTCATGCATATTGAATTTTGTTGTTCCTTTGTAATTTACGTTCAGTCATAAGGATAATTTTAAAGACGTTATAACTTTGTCACCTCATGATCCCAGTTTAGTAAATTCTTCCCATGAACGCAATGTTATTTTGTTTTGTAAGTTTAGAATTCTTAAATAAAGAGCGCTGTTTTAATTCATAGCTTTGACTTTGCACAAAAAACATGCTCGATGTACCAATGTGACGTAAAGCAGCAATTAAAAGTGACACCGGTAACTGAACGTTCCTCTTGGATGGTGATCACATAAAATTTCATCTCAGGGTGCGCGCGAAATTTCAAGTCGCGTCTTATCTCATGATTTAAAACTATCCTGAAAAAAAAATGCAAAAAAATACCACTAATGGAATCGCGTGCTTTCTTTGATTTCTATTAATCATATTCGTGACGGGAGGAATTAGGAATTGGTTTGTATTTTGGAAAGTAGCAGCGAGGAAAGTTTTTGGAGGACAAGGCAGCAGGTTTGAAAGATTCGTATCGGATTTGACAAAGCGGGGAGAGGGAAAAAAGAGAGGAGGGGAGGCTGAGCAAAAGGGAGAAGGAGAGAGAAAGAGAGAAAAGGCGAAGCAAGCGAGAGAGAAGGAAAAAATCAGGAGAGAGGGGAGAGAAGAAGAAGAAGAAGAGGGAGTGGACGTGTGCTCTGCAATATGGATCGAAGGGAGAAGGAGGGCATGTTGGAAGTTGTGGTGCCGGGAGAGAAAGAACGGTTTCCCGACCATGCATATAGGTTGTTCCAGGGGCTTAGAGAACCCCCCTCCTCCTCCTACCCCTTTCCGTTTTATCCTCTTCCCTCATCCCCTTACCCTGCTCGCAACTCACCCTTCCCCATCTACCTCCTCCCTTCCCCTGTAGGCGGCGGTTCTTTCCCTCTCGCCCACTTCCACCCCCCCCCCCCTCCCCCCTCCCCCCCTTCCGCCTCCGCCTGACCAGAGCGCCTGGGTCCGGCAATAGGAGGAGGGCGGGAGAAATGCGGCGGGGTTTTAAATAATCCGCATCCGGGAATTTATTAGCGTACTCCTACCCTCCGGTAAGACGGGCGATGGAGATATCGATAGGGGAGAGAAGGCGAGGGTGGGGGGGGGGGGAGGAGTGGGAGGAGGTCTCTAGGTTAAGGGATGTAGAGATACGGAGGTGGTGGGTGGGAGGAGGAGAAAAGGTAGAAGGGGGGAGGTGGAGACGATCTATAGTAGGAGGGAGCGGGTGGAGAGTGGTGGGAAGGGAGGATGTGGGGGGGGGAGGGATTGGGTGGGACGGTGTTTGCGGAAGGAGGGTTTTTATTTAGGAATCGGGGTTTGAGGTGGGAAAGGAGGGCTGGAAGGGATATCGGTGGACCCAAAGGTATCGGGAGAAGCGTATGAAGGATAAAGACGTCATTATTGTCACGATGAGGTATCTCTCCCTCTACTCTTCTTTCCCTCTCTCTCTCTCTTCCCCTCTCTCCCTTTTGAAAGAATAATATGGAGAAGAAAAAAATATTTTTTACGTTCGAATATTTTTGTTTCCGTGGAGATTAATTGGCGGTTTATCTTTATATCAAAGATTGGTTTCCGACAGAATATCGTGGCATAAAACGCATTAATAAATATTGAATCAGAGCGACGAAAGATTTTTAAAATTTAATACGGGTATATCTTCTTATTCATTTTTAATAGAATATCCGGATAAATGAATAAATTTTCAGTTAGTTTTTAATATAAAATATATTCGAAAATATTCAGTCAAAAATGTCGACTATTTAACCATTTAAACCCTCCTTTTTATTTTTAAACAGCCTAAATCCTGTAGAAAAATACGTTTCCTGCATAAAATATTAAACGTTTCAATTATTTACTACTGTTAAAACTGTTCTTAAAAATTCATTATGACAGTCAATAAAAACAAAAGATTTTTAGAATTCTTTTTTTGCGGTATGGTTTGGATCTTATTTGCAGAATCTATAAAGCGATCGTGTCTTATTGCTTGTTGACTCTGGCATCCAGAAAGTTTCCCGACAAGAAATAGTACGAAAACATGAAAGTCTCTAGAGAAAAGAGGTAAAGGCATAGGAATCGTGATTCAGAGGTAGCAAAAGTAGAGTGGGAAATATAGATCGGTGGAAATGCGATAACGGTTAAGAATTGAGATAGAAGTGGCGGCGGAGGCTATCTAAGGAGAGATAGGACGGAGAGCGAGTGAAAAAAGTCAAAGTACAATGTGTGAGCGAAAGAGGAAGATGGGCGACAGAGGAAGGTGGATGGAGCGAAAAGGGGAGAGGAGGGAAAGGGAGGCGGGAGAAATATGGAGAGGGTGCGTATGCAAAGAGGATGAAGACCTCACAAAGAGATTGGAAGTCGACCGATCTGAGGAGGAAGAGCTTTCATTCCGAGAGATACGGATCGGGCCATTGGCGAGAGTGAGTGAGTGGGCACATCCGGAAGATATAGAGGGGGTGGTGGAGGGGGAGAAGCCTTCTCCTCTTCTACGACCTCTCCTCCTCCCATTCTCTTCCTTAGTCTCTCTCTCTCTCCTCTCAGCCGACCCCCGATGGATAAAAAGGACAAAAATAGCGACGGTTTGAAGGAAGAGGAAAAAAGGGATTTGCCGGGATAGTAGTGGGTGATGGCGTGGGTGGAAAAGGGGGAGGGGGATGAGGACGGGAAGAAGGAAGGATCGAGGGTTTCTGGTGAGCGAAAGGGGACATTCTGGAAAAAAAAAGAAAGGCGGCGTGGCGGAGTGAAAAAATCTTCCATGTCCATTTTGATTTTTTTTCCTGGGACCATGGAAGGACTCTCTCTCACTCTCTCTATTCCCATCTCTCTCTCTCTCTCCTTCCCTTCCTTTATTCCTCTCTCTCTTTCTCCCCCCTTCTTACTCACTCTAAACCCAACCCTATACGTACCCCCTAGCCCTTTTCTTTTTTTTGCGGAAAAAGAGGAAAAAAGGATTTGGGAATTGCGAGAGCCGAGGATCGCTTCCCTTCCTCTCTTCCGATTCTCCCTGATCCTGCGGCCGGCCTCAAACTCCGCTCCCACCCACCTCCACCTCTCTTAAAGGCCGTCTTGCCTCCGTCCCAACCCCTTTTCGGGATGTGTAGCACGCTCACTCCACTTTCCCGAAAGAGGGCTCCCCTCTCGCTCACCCATCGCTTCATTTTTTTTAAGGGCCAGCCCCTCTTATCCACTTCTCTATGACATCTCCGCTCCGCCCTTCGGCTATCTTCGGGAATCCGGGGAGCGCTTCTACGAATCTCCGATCGGAGGGCAAACGGTGTCCTTGTATGGCCGCAGGCTGGTGGGTAGCGGAGGGAGGGAGGGAAGGGAGGAGGGGAGGAAGAGACTGAGATGAGGTAGGAAAAGCGGAGAGAATGAAGAGTGGAGATCGCTGGAAAGGAGAGAGGTGGTACCATAGGGAAGCTTCGAAGAAAATCAAAAGGAGGAAGATGATATATGTATATGTGAAATCGGAAGAAGTTATGTGATTATATGGGAAGTTTTTAGGCAGAAGTATATGCGCTTTGGAGTCTCACTTTATTAGCTAAGTTGTGATATTGAAATTATGAGATTGGGGAAAGTGGTGTGAGGAATATATGATAGTTTTCCTTCGTCCTATTATCTGACAAGTTAAATAAATACAAGTGAAGCGCAGTCAACTTATATGAACTAATTATTACCCTAATGTCGGTCGTAGGGTCTGTAATGCTCTATCAGCGATCCGTTGATTGCCTCCAGAGTCATATCAGAGATTAATAGATACCACCACTGGCGTGACTCTAACTTCACTGAGGGGACAACGTTTAGAGTCCCTCTTCCTTAGGCGGTAGGCCAATGAAATTACGAAGCTTAAGAAGATCCTACCGTGACCCAGATCTAAAAAAGCTACAGGATTCTGACGTCCGATTTCGATAAAGCTGTATTAGTAGAAAATAAGGACATTAGCATAATAATAGTCCGTTTGTAAAGGTTCCATCGGAAAGAAATCGCCTCGCTCAGAAGAAAATGCCTTACGAACGAATAGTGCTTCCTTAAGATCGGTTTAAAAAAACTGAATTCCATTTGTGGTCACTCAAAATATGTTCGTTTATAAATGCGATACCTGACCGTTACCAAGGACGTTTCTATATTCGCCGCCCTTTTGCGTCATTGTTTAAATTCCCACGGGGTGACCCCTTCCTCAATCCCTTCTGATCTCTACCTCCGCTCCATTCCCTACCCACTCCTCAACTCGTCTACCCGACCCGACACTCACTCAGCGCGTAACGCGAAACGGATTCGAATAGCCGGGCGGTGCAAATGGTGCGATTGACCCGAAAGGGGGATATTAAGGGTCGACTGGCGTATTGCCCCGTGTCACGTGATTTGTACCCTGCCCCCTCCTACCTCTTCCCACTCCTACGCCGCCTCGTCCGCCCCCTCGCCCTCCGCTCCAGTCCTCCGGATGCGAAGTACGTCACGCGACGTTCGCGCGCCTTATTTACGACCGGAGGCGGTCGTCGCGTCCGAATAGACGCCGCGCTGCGGCCCTCCGAAGAGTAGACACCGTTTTGCTCCCAGAGACTGTAACCGCGGACGGCATTTGGAGATGCAATCTCTTGAAAACTCCTTTCCTAGTATCCCCGCTAAGACTCCGCTGCTTATGTCTACGATCTAAACTTCCATTTATCCTCTCACGCTTATTCTACCCCTCCATTTCTGTCATTCGCCAACTCCTCTATCTCCCTCTAATTCACACTTTCCTTCGATATTGCTTGTTTTTTCTCTCTACTCTATTACTCTTTATTCACCTACCTATTTTATTCACTCTGGTTTTCCTGTTTTATATGCATTTCTTTCCATTTTTATATCGCTATATATGTATATATATCTCTCTCTGTCTTTACTTGGAACTTTGATTTGGCACGGAAAATCCCTTAGCCTCAACATTAAGTGAACTGAACTTGAATTTCAACAATGTTTATTTCCTTTCGCTGTTATGTTTTTAATCACATTTTAACCTCAGCATAATATTAACTGATAACACTAAATAAAAAATTTTGAACTTTTGTTTTTTTGCACGAAATGAGGTGGCTCTTATTAATTTTGATGATCCGAATTCAAAACTGAAGTCAGATCTTACCTAGCACCCATAGTTTTTGAAAAAAATACAAGTCATTGTATTCAGGGAATTATATTCAAATTTTAACAAATCACAAAATCCTTAACATTACAAACAATGCCCATCAATTTTTTTTGATTTGCTCTTCGTATTGTAATTATCAGGTGTCTCTCTGATCAGTGTCCAGCAATAATCTGCTAGCATATTAGTCTCACCTGCCTTGACGTTTTTCCATTATAGATACATGATGAAATCGCTCACCGTGTTCATCACTAATATCTCAGAGGTTAATTGGAAAAAAATTTCAGGTGCGAATGGAGGAAATGTATTTGTAGTGACATAATGGAACAAAGATTTTGATGGGCCTGCAATAAATTTTGAATCAAAACTTCATAATTTCAGCTCTATGATTGCCCAAAAATTTTCCGAAACTTTCTTAAACGACTTCCAAGCTACCAGTTTTTTTCAAAATATTCATCTTTCATTGACTCGCTGATATGAGGGCCAATGTATAACAAGATCGTTTAATTCCCTTTGGTTGATAAGGTGTGGCTTATTTGAATCCGGCAACTCGTATTCTGAATCAGAGCTTGTCAAAAATGTTGACATTGGCTTATCTTCTTTCTCCTCCTCCAGTAACCTTCTATGACTAACTGGCCTCGTAACAGACGGAATACTTGGGTATACTATTTTTCCTGTTTTTACCTTTTTGTCCCTCTACTTTAGTCATGCAAAAGTAGCAGTCGTTGACATGATTGGTCGGCTCTCTCCAAACCATCGGGAGAGCGAATGGCATTGAAAGTTTGTATTTATTCTTCAACCAACCTCTGAGACGCGAAGCACAATTACCACAACATATATGAGGAGCCCACTTTTTGTCCTGATCACCTACATTACAACCGAAATAAAGGCAATATGCCTTTTTCATTAGAGGCGTTATAGACTGGCTACGGGATTTAATTGTGTAATCACCACACACGTAGCAAAAAGTATCTGAAGAATTAATACAATGACGTGACGTTTTTCAAAACTAGTTAATTGTTAATGAAACCACTAAATATAAATAAATATAATACAAAATCAAAGATTCGCTTAGAAAAAGATGACGTGGCTTTTCACAAAACAAAAAGTTCACTGCTCAACAGCCGCATTGTGTAGATGCTTTGCTTTTGACGTTCTAAAGCAAATGGTGTCCAACCGACCGTTTCTCTGTTGCCAACTACCCAGCGGGTATGCCTTGGTTAATATTAAATTGGCAATGTCACATGACTGGGCTACCATACGTACCAATGTTGCGATTAGTCGTCTTCTGCATTTATTTGCACTAATAAGGAAATTTACAAATACAATAAACTTTGTTATGGAATATCTTGCGACCTAAGGGTGCTAGAAAAAAACAAATGACATATTCGGAATCAACGTTAAAATACATATCGGCCACCCTATTTCTTCAAAAAAAGTTTCATTGTTGTTCAGTGTAATCTGAGTAGAATATGATGACGTTTTTAGGGTATCGCTCAGAAATACTTAGATTATATTTATATATAGACAATTATTAATTCCGTGTGAAACTTCTCTCATTTTGTAATTTAAAATAATGCGGTATGTTATTCGGACATTTTTATTTTTATGAAATATAAAAATGCATAGTACTATCAAACGTTTATGCAACTCTCTTGACTTTTTAAAGAATCAAATTTATTCGTTCATCGCGAGGAGAGTAAAAGTTTTAATATTTGTGATTTCCACAAAGTTAAGATAAAGATTATCAATATGAACAATGCATACCTAAAAAAACAATAACCAGGAGGAAGTTTAGTTTTCAAAACTACCACCGTATTTTATATTATTTTCGCTTTTAGGAGAGGTTTTGTAGGTATAGTGGATATAGACGGCTTATACACACGTAGATAAAGTTTTAACATTGCATAATCTTCATTTATTAAACAGAGTCAAAGAAAATGTTCTTTAAAGAATAGGCAGTGGAGGCTCTAAGATTACCGTGCTATGTGTATAAAAAGATAGCACATAAGTAGGTGATGATATGTAAAAGAAAGCATTGTCTTAGATAATTTAAGTATTCATTGCCATCCTATTTGCTGTCATGTGTTCCTATAAAACTTTATTATTAACATATATACGGGAAATAATTGCTTTTCTAAAACAATTCTAACATAAATTAGAAACTTAGCGAAATATTCATTTTATTAAACTTTTGTGTGTTAACTTATTCAGGAAAGCGCTTTGAAACTGTTACGTTGAAAAAATTATTAAAAATTATTATCAAATCAGAAATTTCCTCCTTTGGTTTAATATAAATGACCAGTAAAATAAAACAGCATACACATGTGGCATTATTTTGAGATGGGTTTTGAATTACGTTATCTAAAAGTCCCATTAACCCTTTCCTGCAGCACTCGCAAATTTGGCGAGCATCTCTTTCTATCCTTCTCTCCCCATTTCCTCCCACCTTCCTTTCCAGCATCTTAAGATGGCGCCCACCGTTTCCTCCCCACACGATCCTTTCGTCTAGTCTCCTCTCCCTCTTCTTCCCTCCTCCTACTCTCCCTCCTTCCCCCCGCCATCCCTTTTCTTCCACCTTACATCCCGCCATCGCCCCCAAAGTTACTTTGCATATTAAACCCGAATAGCGGTGACCATTCAAAGTGTCGCCAGAGAAATGGCGGAGAGGAGGCTATGGGAGGTGGATTAGGGGACGGGAGAGAGAGAAAGGATGATTTCTGAGAGGTTCGGATGGTAGTAGTGTTAGGCGGAAGAGAGGAGGGGGTGGGTGGGAGTAGTAGTAGGAGGAAAGCAAAGGGTTGAGTGTTGGGGGTTGAGGGATGGAGGTGTCGTGTCTTCGAGGCCCCGTGGGAGGCTGCTGGGGATGGGGCTGAGGCGCTGGAGTAGGGAGCGAGGGGGAAGGGGGAGTGAAGCGCGTCAAGGGCTGCTGGTTAAGAGGAGAGTCTGATGTTAGATGGGAGACTAGAGGAAGGATGAAGAGGGTGGGTGGATGGATGGCGGAGAGGAAGGATGGATTTTAGGAAGACTGAGAGATGCCAGGGAGAAATACAGAGAGATAGGCGCCTTGCGCGATATCGGGACGAACTAAATATCGATAAATATTTTATAAGACCTGAAATACTACTTGCTTTACAAGCGAGAGAGGGAAGGTACTTCACTGAAAAACACATCGCTTTAATGATATGGCGTCAGAAAAGAAAAAACTAGAGACATAAATGTAGATGATCATCGTTGTTCATTCATATTCATGCAGATATTAATCTGCCCAAATTGATTATCTCATTATTACATGTGGTTTTCGAAGTTTAGTCGATTGGTTGTAACTAAGATCTACACAAATTTCCCCCAAATATCTAGACTTCCATTTCCGTAATTTAAGAGATTTAAGCGGGAATAGCGCCTTTCAAGTCTCAAATACTTAAAAGATATTATATAATTAATTTCTGTGTATAAATACAATGATATCTTTTAGAAATCAGTATAAAATAAAATTTCTCATTAACATAAAAATATAAAAAATGTCAATTTATGGGAATTTTCAGTAAACCTTGGGTAGAGCTTAATTTTATCTAGCCTCCTTTCAATTATACGAACAAGAAAGTAGCATAAAGTTTTACTTTTATTTGAGACATCTTAGGACGAAAATTCAAGAAGCTTCGAATAGCACTTCCCTCAATTGCATGAAAATGAGGAAGGTTATAGAATGGAAGGCATAATTTTGAAAAACCATCGATGCGTAAGCTGACATAAAACCTTAATACAACAATTGTTTACGCTACGTTAGCGGCGAAGTTATTCCACTCCGTGCGAGCCTGCTCAATGAGTGATAGCAATAGACTCGGTCCAATGCGGAGAAGGGGGCGTTTTGCTTCCGAAGAGACTCGGATGCTAAGGAAGAAGGCGGTGGTGGGAGGGGCAGGGAGGGGAGGGGCGGGATAAGGGGTTTAAAAAGGACGTGGAAGGGTCGAGAGGCAGCAGCTAAGATCGAGAGCGGGGCCAGGGAATCATGACGCGATGGAGCAAATGGAAGGGAAGAAAGGGTTGTTGACGGCAAGAGGGTGAGAGGGGGAGAAATAAGAAAGGGCGGAGGAATCGGGAAGCGTAGAAACTATCGGGAGGTTGGGCGGTAGAAAGGGGTGAGGCCTCGTTGACGGATGGAGGGGTTTTGGTTTTGGAGGGGGGAGGAGGGATTTCTGAGGAAATTCTGCGGATAGAGGACCCGACGCTGCTTAGCATTCCATCTTCGATTCCGCACGAAAGCGTTCATTAAATTAGAGAGTTCGGGAGGGTGGAGGGGGGGGGAGTGGGAGTGGGCGGGAGAGGGAAGAGACGGTTTCTCCTGCTTTTAACAGGGGGAGGGGGAATGTCGAGGATGGGTGGAGGATGGCGGTTGGTGGTTAGTTCGAAGGATGAGAAAACGTCGGAAAAAAGGAAAGCTTTGAGGATGACGTCAATAGCGGAAATAGGTTGGTGGGAATGGTAAGGTAAGGGGTCTGTCGTACAGGTTGGTTTTTGAGGTGATTATGGTGGATTCCCTGCGGCCGTTAGGAGTTTATCAACATTTTGGAGAACTTTGTTTTTCATCGGTCTCGATTAATTTGTTTTTGCGACAAAAAAGTTAAATTAGATTCAAATTTCGGTCAATATTTTCTATGTAGTTATTTATAAATATATATTTTTCAGCTAATGGATAAAAAGAAGAAGAACATTTCAGATTTAAAAACGTAATAATATACAGAGTGACAAAAAAAGTGCCCACATTCCACTTTTTAAATTATGCATTACTCTTTATCAGATCGATATAGATCAATTTGAATAGGTTCAATGAGCCAAAAGTGTATTAAGATCAAGGACCTTGTATTCCTTGTCAATAAATAAATACAGTCTGTATTTTGTATTATTTCCTTAATTTATGCAACTATTTTATATTTGAGTACATGTATTATATACTGTATTTTTTTGAAATGCTATATGCGCGCATATGTTTCAAAATATGTAATACTAACAGAATTTACCGTTGAATTTAAACGGATTTAGTGAAACTACTACAGCACAACATAATAACTCTTTGAAATATATAGTAGATACTTTTTAACTTACAATTAGCTTTTCTTAACAATTATAATTAATCATATTTGCTTGTAACAATCCGTTTCCGAGCTTATTGCATTCAAATATAACAATAATTTTATATCCTATCATATTACTTTCGCCAAATCCAGCTTCATTTCTTGTGTAATTATGCCTCGCTGAAATATTCACTTCTATGTCTTGAAAAAGCAACGTATAGTTGTCCATGATTGAACACTGACTGGTAAATGTACACCAGATACGTGAGCTTATTTACGTTAATAAACGTTATAATGTAGAATATAATGATTTTACTTATAAAAAATGTAAGATTCCAGTATTCAATAGACGAAAGAAGGTTCAATTACTTTCATCAATCGTTATAAACGCTTCCTGAATAATAATCAGTATCTATTTACGTTGCTATCCATAAACATCGATCGTTTCGTTGCTTAAACAAAAGTGCGAATCGAATAACGCTAAACTTTCGTCTATTTATAAGCTTCATTGAAGCTAATTGAATCGGAGGTAACAATGACGGCCGCTTTGGCAACGCCCGGAAGGGATACGAAAAATCCACAAAATTTCGAAACAAATAATGTATATCTGAAAACTTCGACCGTATAACATGTAAACTTCGCAGGAATAAGATAGTATAGAGTTTTATTCGTCGAATAAAGCCAAAACGAAAGAAATCGGTCCATATTTATGTATTTTAATGCTTGAAGGAAGAATAACTTGCAAATCAAGACGTATTCATACTATCTTATGGAAAAATGTTAATCCCCTATATTGGCAGCATTGATTAATCCCGGTTGACCAAGCATTGACCATTCACTAAGTTAGGATGTAAGGAAGAATCGTACCAAATTTGGTTATTCTAGCTTTCATCGTTTAGGAGTTCCATGAACAAACACACAAACACACCCTTCAAAATATATTATAGTAGATGAGTATTATTCTTATTCTCAAATTTTTAATCTCAAAACATTGTACTTATCACATAACTTAAACGAAACATTTCAATGGAATTAATTTTCAATAAAATTATTTAGTCTCCTTTGAAAATATTCTCAAGTCCGATTTTCTCTGGATAATTCATTTGCAACTCATAATCTATCCCTAATATTTTTTCCTATGCTTACGACATATAATAATTCCCGAAGAAGTTACTTTAAATTACAATGCAATTACTTTTACTAACAAATTAAACATTTTCTATCATTAACATTTCTATTAGTTAATATAACTTAGAATTTGTTTAATCGATAATAAATTTGTATTAGTTATGTATAATAATGTCGAATTAAAGTTTAGGTGGTGATAATGATAAACAATTGTGTTATCAGTAACAATTCGACACCGAATTTAATAAGATTGTAAATATAAAAATAAAAATGTAAGCTACGAAATTTTAATTAATTTTCGGAGCTTTTGGTTTAAAAAACTATTTGTGCAATATAACAGTAATTTAATATGGCTGTATAGTGTAAATTATTACAAATTTATAACTTTGACTGGAAATGATATCCTCATCTATAGCACGCCATTTGCGTTAGAACACTTATTTATTGTTACTTAAGAAATGTCTATTTCGCTGGCGAAACGCTGATTCTTTCAAGATGTTCATCATCAACAAGTAAATAGGATAATACGCATCAAAATCGTAAAATCGCTCCTTTTCTAAGAATCCGCCTTTCAAAATAATGAATTGGTTTCGGTAATTTATGCAATGATTGAAATATTAGAAATGTTGAAATGACTTATCAATGGCTATTGGAATCAGAGTGTAAAAAAATAACATTAAGTTATTTATCCATTGAAATTAAGAAACAAATCTAAAGTAAGGTTTACAACTAGATCGTAAGGCTCCTTTGAAGTTTAACTGTGGCATCTTGTTCTCCTGTCATTCATGCTCAACGGAAAACGAGAGAGCTTCTAGGTTGCGTGCTTCCACGGCGGATGAAGGTTCGTGATCGACTCTGTTACACAAGTGTCTTCTATAATGCAGCCATTCGACCGCTAATTGCCTTGCAACTATCGGTCTGTATGATTTAAAACTATGCGAAGGAATACAAATATGTATTATGTTTTTATAGTTTTAATTTATCGTATTTCCGCAAGAGTACCATTTTCAAATAGAAATTACCACACTTGGCAATGTCTTCGAAAACTCGTACAATACTTTTTCTGTGCCTTCGAGTCTATGATTTTATATCGCCATTTATCGTATAGTTTTCATTTTGACAATTTTAACTACAAGGTTTTTGTGAATTGAGGCTTTGCGGAAATAGGACTAATTTTTATGAGAGAAGTTAGTTTACACCGTATATGTTTTTACAGCGTTGTTTAGAGCAAGATAGAAGCTGCCGAGTCCATTAGTACATTCACCCAGAAACAATAAATAATAATGGAATCCCAGATAAATCTTCTGATACGATAATCAAGGCTAGAAAAATAAAGTAAAACATAATTACGCGACACTCAGTTATATTGGCTTATTGTTAGTGCTAATCGTGCTTGCGTGTAATTGGAAAATAATATCAACAGCCGCACTTTAAATTTTAACATTAAGCCTGTTTCAAAAAATACAATTTTCAGTGCATTAAAGAGATGTGTTGTCGGGTTTAAAATAAATTCCTGATATAAAATAGACAATATACAGGGATATTATTTTCACTTTCTTAATAATATATTCTAATCGTCAATTGAACATATAAACCTGTTATGTGTAAAGCCTTTAATGTACGTTTATTACGAGAAAATTCATAATAGACATATTAAATGTAATTTTTATGCGATTCTTGAAGTGAATGCTAACCTACGCCACAAATGCTCAACAAAAGTAACAATAATTGTACTATGGTGGGAACAGCCATTTAAGTCCCTAAGAATACCTCAATATTTCCGTCCGAAATGAAAAAAATGAAATCAGCATCCAACCAATTGTACTATCTGTTCGAAATAAATAAAATATACTTTTTTTCGACTCTTACATGAACGGGAATATGACGCCCTTCATACCCGCGTTGGGAGAGAGAGAGAGGAGAGAGAATGGCACGGAGCGGCTAACTCCGTAGCGATATTGCGTCTGAGAGCAAACATCGCCGTGACCCCCGACGTGCCTTGAGAGGGCAGAGGGTCACCCTACACGGTTCTCACCCCACAACCCCCGAGGTAGGAGGAGGAGAGTAAATGAGGGAGGAGGTGAGAGGGGAAGGAGGAGATCGGCGCCCCAAAGCGTCCCCTCCCGCCTGCCTTCCTCACTCGCGGCCCCTCGAAATCCTTGTTCCTCCCCCGCGACGACCTCCAGTCGATGGAAGGGCGGGATGTCCCAGGATGCAACGGGGCGTTCTCCTCCTCGCCCCGACAACGGTCAAACGGCAATCCTCGTCGGGTCGCTACATGACCCTCGAGCTCCGTTCGGCCTCTCTCCTCCCTTCCTCCTCTCTCCCTGCCATACTCTCTCGCCAGCACACACACATACGGCCATCCTCCCGTTTCATTCCGCCCCCTCAGACACAGACCAAAGAGAGAGAGAGAGTGCATTACCACTGCTGGAAAAAATAAGTCTATATGCGAGCGCACACTCTTCAGCCTACTGTTTCTAACCTCATATCCCTTGCCCCTTACCCGGCGACCGCCTCCTCCATCCCCCGCATCTCCCCCACCTCCCCACCCCGCCAGACCGCCTCCGACTCCCTCACAGACGCCGCCCACTTACTCCCTCCCATCTCGCCCTTTCGTATATCAACAGCCGCCCGGGCGAACGTCCACTCCCGAAATTTCATGATTCCTTACGGAGCGAACCTCCCCCTCCCCTTCCTCCACGCTCCTCCCCCCTCCACTCCTACGCAATAACAGTCGCCAAAGCTTTTCCCTTCCATGGGCGGAAGTCTAGCGTGCCAAAGCTATCGTATCCATCGGTCGTCTTTATATCCCTCTTAGAGATGGAAAATTTCACGTCGGTCCTACTGGGACGGACTTCTGATCGGCAGGTGCCGTAATTTTCGCGATTTTGCGGGCGAGGAAGGCGGGGCGGGGCGCGAAAGAGGACGGCGGCTATCCCGTCCGCTATTCCCGCATCTCCCGATCGTGCTCCCTCAGTCAAATCTGCCCGCCATCCTTTATGAGGGAGAGGGAGATAAAACGCATCTGCCGACCGGCTGCCTGCTCGGGCGGACCTTCCCCGAGACGCCAGAAATGAGGTCCTTCGGAAGGGGAAGGGGGCAAAAGAGAGGGTGGGAGGGGACGAGAGGTGGTGATTCTAGTGGCAGGAAGAATAGTGAGGGGAGGGGGAGATAAAATGGGAGGAGAGAAAGGGTTGAAACAAGAGAGAGAGAAAGAGGGATGCCTTGCTGGGTGGAAATTATTCCCTTGGAATCGCACTTTGAATTTAACCTCGAGCCGAATAGCATCGCTGTTCCCTAGAAGTCAAGATGTTGAGAGTCACCGAAAATATTTCGCAGTAGGTCAACTCCTATTTAAATCGCTATACACAGCGAGAATTCGGAAAAAGAAAAAGGGCAGTTCGACAACTTCGGTGGTGTTGTGTTTTGGTAACTTTTTATATGTTTAAAATCGGTTTAAATATAAAAGTAGCTTTATGGTTTCTTAATATTGATAAATGTACTTTTAAAATTTCGTAATTTTATTGGTCATATTGGGTCCGAATTCAACAGTTATCCGAATTACTTTGTAATATATTTTAAAATACATTTGATAAACTTTATCTTTCAATTGGAAAATTTAAGTAAATTATAGCCACTTTTTCCCCTCTGCAGCAAAAAAGTCACAAGCTAAGTAAAATTGGAGAATTGGGCTAACATATTAGAACTAACACAAACATTTTGTCACGTTATTTAATTTTACGGAAAGAAAACGAAAATCCCTTAGTTTGGCGCAATTTCGGTAGAAAAGAGGATGAAGTATGCGTATGTTTTTTAATTTTAGCGCCAATACCATTGCTCCCTTAGACTCTCAGAAACCCCAACATCCGGTTAATCTCTGCTTCGCTCTCCAAAAAAACTAACGAAAATTTCCCTACGAGAAAAAATTACCCGGGTTTTCCTTGCTTATTAACAGTCATATTGGAGAAACTTAACACACGAGGGAGGGAGTAAGCAGGGTGTGAGGGAGACGCGTACGACTACTAAGGGTATTGCAATTACGCTGCACAGTGAGTTAAGGGGTGTCGCGCGACGCAGCGTTTCTGGGGAAAGCAGCGGTGCTGTGGAGAAGGAGAGGGGGTAAGTAAGGGCAGAAGGGAGTGAGAGAGAGAAAAGGGAGTGGAAAATGGCAAGGGACAGAAATAAAATGTTGCCGGAAGATAGGAGTAGGAGAAGCAAAGAAACGATTGGGAGAAAAAGGTTTTCGAATGTGGATTTTGGAGAGAAACGGTAAAAGTCGGGGGGAGGAGGGGAGGGAGCAAGGGGAAAAGGGTTGTGGTTTTCGGTTAAGGGAACAGATGGCGCCTGAAGAAGTGGACTGAAAATAGTCGGAGGAAGAGGAGGGTGGAGTGGATATACGCAAGATTAAGGATCGTATTGGGGAGGGGAGTGGGAGACGTAAGGGGTCTGGAGAGAGGGTGTAGGAGCAGGATACGAACGCCCAATAAGTGGAATTGAATTGGCGAATTTTGCAGCTGAACGAGAAGGCAGACAAAAAGCCCGTTTCTTGAAGTAGCGGAAATGAGGGCTACATAAATCCAATTAATAGGGGGGTATTTTCGAATGGATTTATTTAAATTAATGCGTTTTTCTAACGTGTCATACGAATGTGTTTTAATATTTTCTTTTAAAAAGTTCGAATAACGATTCTGGAACGAGAATTCTTGGCGATATTATTCCTTAAGGTGCAAATTAAGATGTGCTTACTTAGATTCCGCATTTTCGAGGTAACTTTATTAAAAATACAAGCAGAAAAGCTGAGAGATGTATACAAATTGAATTTAGCTCGCAAAAATAATCTACTACAGGAATCGGGTTTTCAATGGAATCCATTATTTAGAAGTTCTATCCAAAATGGATTTTTTTTCGTATCGGTTGCAATCTTTAAACTGATGAAATTGAGAAAAAGATATTTCTCATTTATATCGACGCAAAACTTTATCGACTCATAAAAAACCGGTTTTCATTTTAAACAACCTATGCTTAATTTGCATGAGTGTGGGTACATACGCATGTGAGTAATAAGTATGTTTGTTTTTGAGTAAAATTGTATAAAAATATAAATGCAACCACATTATGAAAACATAGCTAGAAGATTTACGATTCCTCCCCTCATTTTCAAGAGCGGAGTAATCGCTTCGCCTATGCACAATATTTCTTTCCTTGCTTTGAATAGCGAGGGCAAAACGAGATCACGATCGTAAAAATCAGAAAGCGAATGAATATTTCTCTAAGTTACGACCTCGGATTCATTCCATACGGATGAAACTTAACTCGACGAGAATCCCAAAGTCCTGGTGCTTAAAATAATAACAATCGGAGGAATAAATATATTGAAGATGCCTAGAATTCAACTGAACCCAACCGACCGTGGGAGAGATTTTCAGGATTGGGAAGAGAGAGAGGTTTTTATATGGAGAGAGGAGGAGGATTGGAAAGATAGAGGGAAAGGGATGGAATAAAAAGGCAGTTAAGGTCAAATCCCTCCTCCCCAGGAGGTCACCTACGGCTGATGGATACACGACTGCTGGTCAATGGACGCATGAATGCTGGGCAGACGAGCGGATGACACAAACGACCGGAGGGAGGAGTTGGTGGCCTCGAGGAATAAGAGGAAATATCTCATACGAAGCGAAATGCGGATTAGGAGCGAGGGAGATTCTATAAATCACTTAAAACGCGTATGAACGGAATGCCATCACTTGAATAAAATACGTTAAATACATTTTGTAGATACGTTCTATATCAGTGCAGACAAGAAATATATTGCATATTTATTCAAATATATATTTTTTAATAAAGACAATAGAAGACACCGTTATATAGTATTAATATAATATTCCCATAAAAACAGTGAAGGCAACTGTCAGAGTTAAATCTTAATTCCAGTTGATACTTTAACCACTTTTAATTTATTTTTACTTATAAGTCATACTGATGAAATCAACAAATATTAGTGGTCTGAATATAATGGAAGAAAAATATTTAACTGATTTACAATAAACAGAATAAGAAACACTTCCGCTTACACAGTTACACAAGATGCGGATTTCCGCATTTCGGATACTTGATAAATAAATTCCATGTTTCCCTTCGTTTTACATACGGTTGCTTTCCATGTCGATTTTTCGTTTGTTTCAAGTTCTACACTTTATCTTTAAGTTCTGGTTATGGTATGTGTAGTTGATGTAATAGAAGGATGGTATTATGGAGTAGACGATGGATGGAGAATGACAGAGCAAAACTTTTTGAGATAAAACGCATTATTGAGACTTTTCGGTGCTAGATAAGGCGAATAATATTTTCGATGTGAATTGGAGGAGACTTTTTCATCAAGCCAGGATCGAAAGTGAAGTCTTGAGTGTGAATACACTCGCGGTATTCCGGGCAGTTTCTAACAATAAGAGTGCATTCCGTGACGCGGATATCGTCTGAGGTAGGAAGTGCAAAGGAGAAATGGAGTGTTTGAGGATAAAGGTAACGCGGGGAATTTTCCATCTAACAAAAATTCTTCACTTGCATCTCGTCCACCCGCGCAGCAGCGGCGGGAATAATAAAAGGGGCGCGTCGCGTGCCCCTTCCTCTTTCTCTTGAGACCCCCCCCCCCCCCCTTCCTCCGCCTTCTCTTACACTCCCTCCACATCCCGCTTTCGGGAGGGAAAAGCGAATGGAATCGAGACGTAGGCAGATATTACAAATGTCAAGAATCCCACAGCATTCCCTTCGTCATGCGAGGGACTTCTCTCGCAATTTTTTCTCCCTCTCGAATTCATGCACCTCCCTCCTTCCCTGTTTCTTCCACTGTATCTCCCTCCTATCTTCTATCTCCGCCACACCAACAGCAATCTCGAATGCCATTCAGATGCTTTACTTCCACTTAACAGCCACCAAAACTCTTGCTATCTATTCACCTATAATAGAGTTACTTTTTATACCGTGGCTACAAAAATGTACGTCATTCTAGATGTTTTCGTTCAGGGATGTTCTATGTACTACTTCAGCTGTATCTTTCTTTAGGATTCCTAATTTAGAAGTCGAATCATATATCGTCTTTTTCTACGGATATGAAAATTTTATCTATTTCGCAGCAATATGTAGTGGTTTTTATTCGTAGTTTAGAAAGTTTCAAATAGAGTTTTCTCTCTTTGTTTGACCGAGAAAATTTCTTATTCTTTTTTATGGCAGTGATAACTAAATCAATACGTCTGCTCTGTTTTCCCGATGTGGCCTTTTTCTTTTCTCTTTATGAACGAATTATATCTTCGTGTTTTCTGATGTTCCTATTAAATTTTTAATTTTCTTTGTTTCGAAGTATAACAAATTCTGTTATTTTTCAGTCAATGATGGCTAAAAAGACATGTAGGAAGGTTGCTTTTTATGTGGAATCATGTTTCCCAAGCCATCTGATGGTGCTGGATATATTTTCTTAATGGACTGGACTCCAGCCATATGGTGAGCTCTATCCCGCATTTCTGAAAATACTTATGTTAAAATGAATTTTTATGGAAGAATTATAAAATTAGACATGCTTGAATTAATAGTTCTAGCTATTTACAAACAACAAATAAGTCAAAGAGTTTATATAGATTGGTTTTGAGAGGGCAATGCCAAGGTACTAGTGAAAAAAATGAATATAGAATGATTATACACCATCGTGAGGATGTATGTCGTTTTGATTTTAGAGGCAGGGAAGCGTACAAAAAAGGGATTTTTAACATACCCACCGTGCGTTTTACCGCAATGCATGGAAATTTCTGGTTTCCCGACGTCTACTGCTTTTCTCCTCACCGCTTCCCTCTCCCTAATTTCCCGGATACGCCTCATTCCTCCAATTGATACTCAAGTTGGCCCCTTGCCGATCCGAAGGAAGGGAAGAGCCCCAGAGTACGCCACATCTCCTTCCCCCAATAAAAAAATATCAAGAGATACCCGATATAGCCAAGGACCCATATACGAATTTGTATAAAAATTGATACTTTTTGCATTGCCCTACGCCATCTTATTTACATGCATTTCCATATCCACATTTGCTTTGTCTTCTACCATTTATACGCTCCGATACATTTTTATTGCACCCCCGCCCTCTCCTCCTTAGGATTGTCCCCACGGGATAAAAAAAATAACCTGCCCTTAAGCCACCCCCGACGTACCCTCCTCCCTCCCCCGCGCGGGCAGAGAGAGAATCTCTCCAAACGACCAAATTGATATGCATGGCTGTATATTTTTAATGGTTAAAACCAATAGCGGCGTGCGCGTCGTTTTCGGTTGTCCAAGAGGGGGACCGACGTTCGATTTTTTTTGCCCTCCCTTCGTGGAGTGGGAGAGGGAGAGAGGCGTTTTTCATTTTTTTCTCGAGTATGGGGCGGAAGAAATAGGCATTTCGTTCGCGGTGGATGAGGAGGAAGATGGGGTTGGAATGGGGAAGAGGTGGAGAGAAGGAGGGAGAGGGAAGAAGGAGCGACACAGCGGGGGAAGGTTATAAAACTTTCGCAGTTATAAGTTGTGCTCACTATATCACTGGTCTCCATCATTCTTGCTTGAACCAACGCCACGCTTCTCTCTCTCTCCTTTTACCTCTCTTCTCTGCTCTTATTCCTCTTCCATCTTCTGTTTTTATCCCTCTCACTGCCACCTCGATTTCTCCATTTTTTTTCCAATCAGAAAATCTTTAGCTCCATGGGGCTTTTTCTTGGACGAGGAATATTCTGTTTATTTTTCTGCTTCTATCCCTTTGTTTAATCTTCAATTCCATCATCGTTTTGTATTAATTTTCGATTTATTCTCTGGTTTTTCTTAGATAAAAGTTCATTCATTATTTTTTCTTTTTCGACATTCGACAGAAAAGGGATTATCATCTCAGATGATGAATTTACTTCGAAATAGTACTATCCTTATTTATTTTGACGAGAAATTCTTTTTGTTCATATAATTTTGTTCTAGTAAATGAGATTCAATTTTTTGTCTCGTTTTAAGCAACTTAAAACAACTGTTTTATCAAGTGACAGTGATAGTGAGACTTTTCCCTTTTATTTAATTCGATAGTTTGCCTAACTTTTGATTTTAATTTCTTTATTTACGTAATATCCATATTTCATATAAAAAAAGACATCCCTCAACATGATAGCAAAAAACGGACGAATAATACCTATCGTATTTTACTTAATTCATCTTTATTTGTAAAAAAAAAATGTTTCCTTTTATTTATTTATTTTCAGGTGGGATTTTTATAACTTTTTCGGTTCTATTACTATTTCACGGTAATTTTTAACGGGTCAAAAACGTTTTGCTACAATTATTGAGATAAAGTAAATTACTAAATTTATTCGTTTAAATAAATATATCTTAAAATGCATAATTGCTTGTATAATAACTCATTGTTATTGAGCTAAAGACCGCCTGAACATGTTAAATACGTTTTAATCAAAGTTATACTAATTCACAGAAATGAAAATTTAATCGCTTTTTTCGTTTACATTTTATTAAGGTTTATTCAGTCGTTAAGAAAAGTTCAGATACGTTCCGTAACCTTGGATTATCGCATTAAGCATTAGCCGGAGAGTTCCCATAGTAATCGTTTCCATCCGTATATCTGTTTCCTTTCTCCGCCGCCGTCCGATTTGAAATATTTAATCGCCAGATCAAAACGCAACGAGTGGGAAAAGCCGTTCGATTCTCTCGCGCATGATTTACCGACTCATCGGTCCGACCAAAGCGAGTGGGTGCCGGGGTTTATTACCCGTCCAACGAATTACTATCGCGTGCTCCCCTCTTCATCCCCCCAACGGAGGAGAGCTCGAAAAAAAGAGGAAGATCAAATATCGCCCCTATTTTTTATTCTCTTTCCCTTTTTTCGCGAATGATTTCACTCGCTTCACTTTCTCCTTTTCTCTCTCATTCCCTATCTCCCCCACACCCTTCTCCTTTTTCCGAACTTTTCGAATCCTCTTTCTCTCCCTCTTCCTCCGTCTCTCTCTCTCTCTCTCCCTCTCATTTCAGCCCGAGGCCGCAATATTTCTCGCGATCGGACACCGGCGCGGATTTCGGCAGTCAATTTCTTTTATTTCGACCCTTTTTCCCCTCGCGCTTTTTTCATTTCACCAGCTTTACGCCTTTCCCCCCCTCCCCCATCCCTCTTATCTTCTCTTCTCACTCCTCCCTCCCTTTCCCCCCATCTCCCCCTCCCTCTCTCGTCCCTCCGACACGCGAAAAAAAAGAGACTCTTCCCTTGCGGTTCACCTCGCTTTCAATTATTGATTCTGGCGCTTTGTGTATTTTTTCTCTCAATTTTTTCCTCCCAATCCCTGCTCTTATTTTTTTACTCGTTATTTTTCTTTTCGTTCGGTATTTTCTCTCGCTCCCGTCGAGTGATCGAGGGCCATTTTTTTAACGTCGAGAGAGAGAGAGAAAGCGGTAGGGTTGTTGCCAAAGGATGCGTGGAGAGGTAGGATGAAGAAGGGAAGGGGATTTTTTTTGGTGTGGAGCCGTGGGGACGTAGTCCAATGATCGAAAGGGTGAGAGGATAACATACCCACATTGACGGATGATACTGGTGTTCGGACTACGTAGTTGAAGCCTCTTGGTTTTTTTTCTTCTCTCCCGTCTCCATTATTTCCACACGGGGAAGTGCATGCGCGCGCGCACACACACAGTATGAAACACATGCGTGTGCACACACTCACGCACACAAGGGGGTGGAGGGGTTCGACGTGGAAGGGCGTGGAAATGCAGGGGCTTATGGGGTAGAAAGGGTGAAAGTTGATGGGAGGAAGGGTTTTGTGTGAACGGAGTTAAAAAAAGAAAGAGAGTGAGTTTCGGAGAGAGATTATTATTTTTTCCCACAGCTCGTATCGCTCTTGATCCCGAACTGCTGCCTCAATCAATGGATCCCTCTTTATCTGCTTTCGTTTTTTTTTTATTTCGGCTCGCGATACATCAACCGGTCTGGGTAACAAAAAAAAAACACACTTCGCGGACCAAGTGCTGGAAACAAACTGGTGTTTGCCACACCCCCTCTTATCCTCATCTTTGCTCTCTTTTTTTCTCTTTTCGGTTCGATTGTTTTTTTTACATCGATTGAAGTTTTTGTTTTTTATATTTTTGTATTTCAGGAAAGCTGACTTTTATGACCGGAACACTCTTCCCCACCTTCCTTTCTGTCTCTGTGTGTGCCTCTATCTCATACACACACACACACTCATATATATATATATATATATAACGCCGAAGATGAAAAGGTGAAGGAAATTGGCAAATGAAAAGAGAGGATGAAAGTCCCCTCAGGGAAATCGACGAAAAAAATCCGCTCGGCGTTGACCCTGAAATAGAAAATAAAGTGTAGTGATCGAATTTTCCGTCGGATGGAATTTCAGAACGAAACGATTAACGTTTTCTCTGTAAATTATGAAATAATTTCAATTTTTTGTGTATTCTTGCGAATAAGTGCCTATATAGTTCATCTCTCTCAATGGAATCTTTTTCTTTTAATGTCCTAACTTTTTTTGAGTTTATAAATATGAGTAAATTATTTCTAATGCTATTGTAAAACAATTGTTGTATTTGTATTTGAAATTTTATTTAGTATTCAGTGATGAGGAATATCATTACATAGACACTGGTGGCCAACGTGAGCTCACAGTTTGTGTTTGTGAGTAATCACTCATACTCATAAATTTCGATTGCATCGACCAAATATTTTATATTGTGCGAGAATGCTGTTACATATCCTGTAACCATTATACTGAAGAACTTTTAATTGTGACCATGGAAAGCTGTAATTTAACTGAATTTTTTAGTTTACTTTTCATTATTTACCCACAATTTATATTTGGGCCCTTTAACATCTGTTTTTATCAATTTAACTTAAAACGTCTAAAACGATTTATTCACATAAACTTGAAATTTCAGTATTATTCCTGAATTTTTATATTTCAAATATCATCTACAATATATTAACAATTCATGGCTAAATTACTGGCAATGTTTACTCAAAAAAAATAACACCTCAACATTTGCTTGGAGCAAGATGGAACTCCACACTTAAGGCTTGAACATTTTAATGTGTACCACTTCAGCGATTGTAACACGAAAGATGAGCGAAAGGGAGGGGAAAGGTGGAACAGGGGAATGTTCCGCTCCTTGGCCGCGTCCAAGATATTAAGCCTCTGCAATTGTTGACTGAGAAACGGACGAAGAGGGTGTCGAGTCTTATAAAGGCTAAGAGAGAGAGAGAGAGAGATGGAGGGAAGGAGAGATAGACTGAATAAAAGGAAAAGTCACGTGACATTAAGATGAAAAAGGGTTAGAGTGGGGAGGAATGTGTGTAATAGGGAGATATTCTATGCGGGTGAGGATGATATGAGAGAGAAAGAGGGAATGGGTAAATGTCCACGGAAGAGGAGGGGGGGGGGGGGAGGGAGTTTTAGCTCAAGAGGGAAAAGGGAGAGGATCTTCGGCAAGAAGGTCAGATTGGGATGCCTGCGAAGACGCAAATGTACAATAGAGAAGATGGGCCGAGGGGAGAAGATTGGGGGATCCGCGGGGTTGGCGGAATTCTGCGCGGGAGCTAAATTTTGGTGAGAGGAATAAGGAGAGGGAGAATGGGGAGGGTGTGGGGAGGCCATCTTGGCACGCCAGTCCCTTCTAAGGTCTTGAGAGAGTGGCGGAGAGATATAGAGAAAGGAAGAAAGAGAAGTTGTCCCCATCCTCATGGCGACGCAACTTATAATGACGGTCCCTACCCCACGCATTACAGGGAGATTTGGCCTCCCCCCTTCCATCTTCGCAATAGTGACCCTTCATTTGACCCTTTTCTAGCTAGCTATTTTACTACACCTCCCCTTCTCCATTCCCATTCTCTATCCTTCTGCCCTCAAGCTATTTCGGGCGCGGGAACTTTCGCTCTTCTTGCACTACTTTTCGCCAGTGTTGCTATGGGGACTAATTCGGGAAATAGCCCACCCCTCCAATCTGCACGTCAAAGCTATTGTCTTGGCTAAAATTTTACGTTATAGCTGGTTTTTCCGTAAATGTCCTCTTTTCGCTTTTTGTCTTAAAAACTTTATGCGGTAACGGCTACCATATGTGTTTAACTTTTGGAGTTACTAAATGTGTTAAGAAAATTCAATTTTTATTTTTAATAATCTTAAGTTACTCCTGTCAATACTATGGATCATAAAGGTTTGACAATAAAAATAATTTGCACGGTTACATATATAGTTTCTTTCCTATTAATAGGACCAATGACAAAACTGTTAAGATTAAAAAACTGTTATATTAAATATAACTTCGTTTAATTACGAGGTCTACTAATGAATAGGACTGTAGACTTGATATGGGTAAGGCCAATATTCACAATTAATTGATTTATGGGTTATTAAGCATTAGGTAGAATAATATTATATGCTTTCCCTTTTTTGTTTATCGAGAAAATAATTCATAATGATTAATTTGCAGTATTAAAATATTGAAATACTGAATTTGATTTATAGTCGTCGCAATTTATTTTGTGTAATTATTTTGCTTGCAATGAAATATTATCGCTTTTTGCTTTCTCAGTATGGAAAATAAAACAGTTGTTTTTATCGTATAAATTTTAATAATAGAATTTATATTAAATCTTATAGAAATTTTTCATGAAATTCTAATATAAAGATTGTTTAAATCAATCCAAGTTTGATGTTTCAAATGCATATCCATAATACGTATCTTCGATCCTGATGATAAGAATTTTCCCTATACCGTTAGTGCCCAGCAAATCTCCTCCCGTCCAAATTCTCCCTCTCCTCTGCCCTGTCAACCCGCACCTACACTCCCCTCTTCCCCTTCTCCTCCTGTTCTCCTCTCCTTTCTCATCCGCCCCATTTATTGCTCTCCCATTGCCACAGGCCCTCCGTATTGCTAATGCTTCACCGTTAGCGCCATGCTCGGAACATCTCCTTGCATTTACTCATGCCTCTCTCCGACCGCCCTTCGCCACCCTCACATACATACTATTCTCATCTCGTACCCCTCACCTATCCCCAGATCCTCGCTCCTTTCCTTCTCTCGACCCCATCTTCCTAACGCACTTGTCATTTTCTATCTCCATTTCAAAACTTCCCTCACTCTAGCCTCCTACCCAACCTCCACCCATTCTCTCTCTCACACACACTGTGGTGACACAGACTATCTTCCATTTATGTACACGCACAAGTGTCACTCCTTTCCTTCCTTTCTCGCAGTAAATTCCTACCCATTGCCAAATGCCTGAACCCAGTTAATCGATAAACATAATGCAATTTGCGTCCTTACTCCATTGCATGAAAAATTACCCTTTGAAATTTATACAACAATTCGCTCATGTTTATAAATAACTTAGTTAAATTTTGTTGGATACATTTATTTTTTTCTGTAGGCCGTTTTTATAGTAACTTTTCTTTACAATGGAATAAATTAATTAAACTACTTGTTTTTAAGGTAGAGACTGGCTAACTTAGTATTTCAATTTGAATGCGTGTTTATAGGATCTTTATCTGACCTTGAAAGAGATTGCATTGGTACTTTTAAAACGGTAGCTGTATGAGAACAAAAAATATCATGGTGAGTCATAATTTATATATGTTATGCAATTTTAAAATATTTGAATTTGTTTTTTATCATGGAATTTTCTTTTATAGCGCAAAATATAAGGAGCTTGATGCTTTGATATTTTTTTTATTATTATCATGATGGGAATGTGATTAGCGCAGTTTTTTAAGATGGAACACAATTAGTCCCTCACATACGTATTAGCATTAATTTTGATAAGCTATCGGCAGTTACTTTGTTTTAATATCAATAAAGCTCGTAACATAAATTCATTCTTATAACTAGACTGATTATAAAATGACTGACAAATGAGCGTGGAAATATTTTTGAAGGGTTATAATAAGATCATGTTATTTTATTAATTTAAAATAGTGATAATTCCTTTGCATATAATTTGATAGACAACGTAAAATCGCCTGCGCCTCAACAGAATGTTTTTCTGAAATATGGCAAGGTAAAACTTTTCAAGCATTGTTCAAGATATTCAGTTTATTTACGTAAAGCTGCAGTTTCCAAATACACATAAATTTTAAGAATATTTGTTTTTTTTCAGCTGCGTACGGAGAATATCGAGATAAGGAGATAAAATTATTTTTTATATTTAAGCAGTAATAACTTTTAAAACTATAACGATCTAATTAATTGTAGAAAACTAAATTCCATTTCACGAAATTAAATTGCTCATGAAGTCCGTTCTTTCATCTTACATTTACCTACTTTTTATCGCCTTCGCAAAATTTTACCTCTATTAAAATTATTTTACAGCTGAAGTCACCTGCCTAACCATATCGCCAAATGCATACTTGGGAACTCTCTTGCGTAAAAATTTTCTCTCCACACCTCCGTAATCTGTCGTCTTGTTTAAGGAATAGCCAAGAGGAGGCGGTGGAATGGCACGCCAGACATGTCGGAGCGATTTTAATTTTCGAATGTCCTTCTCAACATTCTCCCTTTCCCTTCCTTATTCTCGCCTCCATTTCCTCGAAAGAGAGAGAGAGGTCCTCCTGACACCTCCTTCCTTCCCTAATCTTACCTCATTCAGCACGAGGCAACAGGCAAAGCAGTCTCGACGAACTTTCTCCCCTTCCTCCGCAACCCGCTCCTCTCCCTCTGCCCCCACCTCTCTCCCTCCACCTCTTTCCCTTTCAAAAACGTCTCGAGATCCTCCTCCGCCCTCCTTATTACTTCAAACCTCTCGGATGAAATTCTAAGGGCATACACATGGCACTGCGTCGTCGGTCCTTGAGAGTATGGTCATCCGTTAGCTCCCATCTACCGGCCCCCTAACCCATCGCCTTCCCCCTCCCCGACCACATCAGTCCCCGTTTACGGCTTCCGCCGTTCCGTTTAGAAATCTCCTGAGCATCCCCGTGCTTCCTCCCACCCCTCTCCTCGATCTTATTATCTTATTCTCCCCACTCCTATCCTTGCTTCCACATCTGTCACCTGTCTCCGCAAACCAACACCCTCCTCGAAATCGCGTTTGACTTCTTACTACTCTCGGATTCTCCGCCTTAAGATGTTCCTCACTCGCGTCAGGAGTCCTTATATGCCACCCTCGCAATGCTTTAGCTTAACGACCTCCGACCCAACCCCATTGCTTGTTTCCTCACGTCCATATCTTGAACTCTCTTCCTTTCTCCTAACCTCTCTCTACCTCCTTCCCTGCGCCCAACTCCCCATCCTCCGTCTTCCAGACACCTCATCATTCCCTAATATTTGCCCATCGCAAGGAGCTGGCTCATCCGTCCACGCCTGCTCATCTTATCCTCATCTCTATGGTACTCGCATTATATCCGACCACGCCTGCTTCGCTGCGTAATTCAGATTTAGGCCCACTTGTCAGCAATGGTTTTTCCTATTTGTCTTGTTGGTGCCAAGTAGGCTCAATGCGGCACCTAGAATTACGCGAATTTTCTGAGAAAGAGAGAAATAGAGAGTCAGGGAGGTAGCTTCCTCAAGCATCGTAAACTTGCTTCGTATCAGTGTGTTTCTAGATTTCTTGACTTTTAATAGGTTGATGCAATAACAATATTAAGTTACAAATTGGATCACTCAATTTGCTGCAATACTCGGCGTGAATTGTCCATATTGTTCTCCTACATCATATTTTATCTGAATCCATTAACAGTAGCTCAGAACGTTGATTTTATATTTTTCTAAGAATTTCTCGAGAACGATTGACCTTACGATAAAAAATTGCATGTCAGACTATTCTCCTTACTTTCAAAACTAGTAAATAATGATACATTAATTTGTACTTTTTAAATAGGAATTTTGATGCAATTTTACAAATTTTTAACTGAAGTAAATAAAAATAATATTAATTTTAACCAGTTAACGCTGCAACAACCCGAAAATTGCTCATCGCATTTCTCTCATTACTTCAAATACGAGTATTGTTAACGAAATGCACGTGAAGTTTATTGAATCCTTTTATGTAAAGACGATCTTTTACTTGGTTTATACAGAGTAAAATGATTTTTTATCGAAGTAAATGCCATAAAAATGCTAAACGATGGATATACGTACATTATATTCAATACACGAGTTCACATATTTCAAGACGTGTAATGAGAGCATAATTGTAACTTACCATACTTTATTCAGTCTAATTTGAATACAGCTTCAAGAACAAGCCCTTCAAAAATACTTGTCAGGTATCTCCAACAGATTCTAAAAGAACATAAAGAATCTATTTTCGGTGAATTGCCATTGAAGACGACGGCTAATTAGCTGCCAAAACGCGCATATGGTTTTTTATAACTTTGTTGTGGCTATTGGAGATACATGAGACAAGTATTTTGACATGGTTTTTTTTGAATTTTTTCAGCCATAATACGAGCTTGATAATTTTCTGTTGAATACTTATAGCTATTTTGGGCTAAGGGATTTATTTATTGGTTAATTTTCTGGGCTTATGGCAAAGTTATTTCTTAATGAGATTCATACAATTCCTTTGATTTGAAGCTTATTGTCACTGTGGTATGGACAATGGAGTAGTTTCCTTTTCATGTTTCTCACAAGAGCGGCAGGAAGTACTCTCGACCGGTAGTCCCTTTCGGAGAAACAGTTCGATCCGCAATTCTCTTCCTCGATACGTGTTCCATTTGCTGATTGGAAACCACGCACGTCCCCCTCCATTAACCATTCGATCTACTCCCATTCCTTCTTCCTCATATTCTCATTCAGCCTCTATCACCTCTTTTCAGCTCGCAGCGTATCCCCATCCTCTATACGCACCTTAAAAAAATAGAAGTCTCCTTCCCTCCCTTCCACCGTCCTTCTGTTCCATTCCCTCACCTGACCTCCTTTTTTCCCAGGGAGCAAGTCATGCACATCGATAACGGATCGTAAGCCGAATGGTGCTCGCGAGCAAAAGAAATTCGAGAAACAAAAGAACACGGGACGGCGACAAAAAAAACCACAAGCGTAACGAACACAGCAGCCATCATAAATCCACGCCGCCTCCCCACTGTTCTCCTCCCTTCTTCCTCCTAACCTTCATGACTCCGTTTCCCTCCTCCTCATCCCCTTCGCTATCCTTGATCACATGAAGTCCCGATGACGAAGCCTTACCGACATCTGTATATGATCGATCATGACCTTTATGCTCTCCAATCTACGCCCCCTCCACCTCCCCTCCACTCCCCATCTACCCCCTCCACTCTACTTCCTCTCTGTCCGATAGCTTCCCCTTCCTTTCTCCGAACCTTCCCTTCTCTCTCTCTCTCTTATGCCACTCCTACTCCACCTCTGCCCATCCAAAACCTCTTTTCTGCATGCATTAGCGTGACTGGACTTTCCTGGAGGCCGTCGTTTCCCATCCCCGGAATACATTCTCCTCTCTCTCGTGCTCTCCCCGTTCTATTTTTTGCCATGTATTGAAATCCTTGTTAACAATGCATGATTCGTTGGAACAAAAGGATATGGACGTAGAGTGAATCCTTACTAGCTGATTTCATATTTCCTTGCGATATTGTTTTTTCCGTCATTTCCTCCCTCGGATTTCGACGGCGTTTTTTCGGTATCCCATCTCTCACTCCTTCGGTTCGGTTGGGCGTTAGGAATCCTCTTTCGGAGACGAAGGTAGTCAGTCTGCATGCGATTTTTATTCATCTGTGACTTTTGTTTAGCTCAGAATGGACAGTGATATCGAAAAATTGTTTTTTTATTTGTAATTTGATGATTGGTTGTCTGATTAAACGCAGCGAGCATAATGTATATGATTCCCTAGAATGCAATTTTATAATGTTTATTTATTTGCGACATATGATTTCCAGCGGAGGAAGGAAGTTTGAATATTAAGCATCGAGTTCAAAACAGAACTGAATATAAGTACCTACATTAATTATTTATACAAATATTTTTGAAAATTAGCATTCAGCAATTTGTCTTAATAGAATAAACATTAAGCATTTTGTTTCACAAAGATCAATATTAATGTTACTTTTTAACAAATTACATTAATATTTTTTATTGTAATAGTTATTACCAAAACAAGTTTCCAGTTTTAATTCGTATGACTGAAGCAAGGTGTTTGAAAATTGATTTCATTCGCTGTAAAAAGAAACAATGGACACTATAAATTTAGTCTCTGATTAATTCTTTAAAATTTAGAAAATATGCAGAATATTTCTCTAATCACCAAGATAGTTTTTAATTAATTATGATTATAACTCATTCCAACTTTATTTTAAAGTGACGGAGAAGTTTTCTTATTAATAACAAGTTTTTCATTATTTAAAAATCCATATGGATGTTTTTCTTTTTCCCCTTTTCGTGATTAAAAGGCTTTGCCGAGATACTAATTATGCGCCAATCAATACCGAATGTTTTTTTTCTGTATCTTATATCTCCATTGAATGCCTCAATTTAATAACGCCGAGATTATTTTTTGCTTTTATTCTCCCGAAAGATTTATTAGCACACTATCGGTGGGGTTACTCATAAATAAATCATGTGAAATTGTCGAGTTTTACCATTTTAATCTCAAACTCCTTTCACAACCGCAAGTCACTCTCCTTTTTTTACGGGTCACGCATAGGACTTCTCCGGAATACCTCACCCTCTCTTACCCCTCCCACTCCTCCCACTAGCTGCTTCCTTTATCCGCTTACCTACGATCACCTTTTGCTTCCGTATGGAACTTATATTCCGATGTACTTCCCCGATACTTTTTATACCTACAAAAACACACGCGTGTGTCTGGATATACATAGTACGCACAAACATCTTTCTTCGTTAGAATAACCTGTTCTAAGGCCCCTGATCGCCAACGACGACTCCCACTACTGCCCCCTCTTAACCCTTTGCAACCCCACGGGCCTCCCGTTGTCCCTCGCCTTTTTTGGTCACCGCCTTATCAGCAAACGTCATCAGCTCGAAAAATAATCGATACGGCTTCCCATTACCAACCATTTCCCATTGCGTCCTTTTCGATGACTAATGCGGACTTCGGCAGAATCACTACCTATGCAATATGTTTTTTCATATGAATTTTAGAAATCGTAAAATCCTTTTTTGACGAAGGGAGAATTATATTTAAAAAATTTCATTTCTGCGCACTTTGAACAGTGTAATTTATTAAATCTTCGCTTTAGTTGCTATGGAGCAGAATCCAAATTTTTGCGTTACTGTAACAGTCGTAGGATGCATTATAGCTGATAAAATAAATACTCTGCGAAACCTTACGGTCTTGAAGTAGGTTTTAAAGCCTGTTCATATAATACAGAAGAACGTATGCTTGGTACAGGAAGAAAATAGAAAACAGCCATTTTCCCGTTGTAACTTTCGTAGGTATGAATTTTATAATTAGTTGTTTCCTGGAGTTTTCTATCATATTTTTTATGTTTATATACTTATTTTTTAAATACTCAAGTTATAGTTATTTATTAACGATTGAGGATAATATGAAAAATGTTCATTTTAAGTCTGTCACACGTTATATATTATTTAGATTTAATTATCTTGGAGGAAAATAAAAATTACACGTAAATATAATTATAAAATATATTATGCATTTGCGTGTAAACTGATTTATAAATCTGAATGTCAATACGAAAAAGATTTGATTGCGAATCAGTTTCATAAACTCAAAAATACAGATATTCATTTTATCAACATAGAGAATACTTGCTTTGCCTTGAATAACTATAAGAGGTGTGTCGATTAATTTTAATTTAAATTATTTTGCGAAAATCTGCAAATCGAATGAACATTATCCCTCACTTCGTTTCATCATATTTAATTTGATAAATTCTTTCCGAATTGTACCTCCGACAGCGCAAAACTTAGTTCTCAATCGTTTAGTGACTATGGTTTTCATTAACATAAAGTAACAATTCATCGTCACATAAAAGATTTCCGCTTCGCGAAAGATTTATATTTTAAAGCTTCTCGCTAGTAAATCTCAGTGTGTCCTTCTGCTTCACAATCGCTGCGCATGCAACCTAAAGGAAAAATGAATTCATACGATAATTAACTGCCTTAGGTTTGCATGCGCCGTAACTTTAAGCGATATTTTCCGTTTAAAAATCTTTTTTGTGTGTTTTTTGCGCATAAACTACGTAGGAATATTAACTTTCTTGTATTTCTTTAGTATTTTTTTTATCCGACTGCATTTCATTGACTATCTGAATTTCCTTGTTTTTCGTTCCTTCGATTAATCGCACGAGGAACGAAGTTCTCAATTTTTTCCTCCAGCTCGTTTCTTTAGGCCCATTACGAATGGATGGATGGCGTAATTGATACCTGACTTCTAGCTATGATCTGCATATTTCCTTCCTCCGCCGAGAAACAAATTAATTCTTTTTCTGACATATTCTTTTAGCCGCCATGGCAATATTTTTCTCCGCCTCTCCCACGTGTTTCCTCTAATTTATTTTTTCCATCAATGTAATTTCCGCCATTTACTTTTATTTATTCAGCCTATCATTCTATCCCGTCCCACCCACCAACTTTCGTTTCGGAATTGATTCGACTCTTTTATCGCGATCACTCGCCGTCCCTCCTTCAAAATGTCCTCAGCGCTAAAAATTCGCCTTCCTTCTTATCGCACGCTCCCTTACGATCCCGATCCATTCATTTAAATAAACTTTGCAACTAAATAGGCATTAATGCCTCGACTGACACCGTTAATGTGACCTTTCTACGTATTGTGAGTTTTCAATATTCTCTTTCGCAGCCAAGTGTAGGATCGCTTTTATTCAGGGTAGCTTCACTAAATTTCCTTTTAGTACAGTAATGAGTTGCTACTATGACTGAAATTTTCCCAAAATCTAATTTTCTTTAGTGGGCTGGCTTGTATTACATTTATAATTTTCTGATGTTTTATTTCCCGAGTTTGGTAAATATCGCGCTTTTTCCTAAACGTTTAAATGTTTCCATTATAATTTTCATATTAATACGCGATTTTTTGTTAATTTTCAGTGTGATTTTTTTCATGCCTTTCTGCTATCAATGAATCTTTATTCCCGACTTTCCTGCCTGAATTATTTTTTATCCATTATTTAGTTTATTTCGATATCCTTTTAAAAATACTTGTCCTGACCTTACCACCCACGTAGGAACTTCATTCACTTGGTTAATCTTTTCTTAACTCACTCTCCTCCACCCTCGTGTCATTCCCTCCTCCTCTCTTTCCGAACCTTCCTCTTTCCCCCTCCCCCACCTGATCCTCCTTCCTCCCACTCTCCTCCTGCCACTCCCTCTGTTGCTTGCGCACGCCACCTCGTATTGGCAATGAGATGAATAAAATCATTAGCGGAGAGAACATGCAACATGATGCATGGCTCAGCCCTCCTTTCCCTTGTCCTCGTTCCTCACTTCCGCCCTTTCCATCACTCCCTTCCTCGCTCTCCTCTCTCCCTCCTCCTCACTCTCTTTCTCATTCCATTTTCTCCGCTCGATTTCCCCGTTTTCTGTTTTTTCTCACTCTCGCCAACAATAATTCAACCTCGTGCTTAAATCTTTTCAAGCTTATTTACGTAAAAACATTTTTGTTGAAAATTTTCTGATAGTGGCGTCCTTTGAATTTTGCTTTGGCCTATAAATAATGAGGTGACGTATTTTTATCAAGATGAACGTTTTAATGGAACTACGCATCGTTCCATACGACTATGGAATTTTCTTAGAAACCACTTTGCGAATGATGCGGGAGGGAATTGCTTTAAATTTCTAAGACCAATAATCATGAGCGTCTACGCAACCCTTTTTACGTTTTCATCCATCATTCTTCTTTAAATATCCGTTTTTCAATTTTGAAATATGAATTTTGCCATTTAAGTTTCTCAAAAAGTTCAATTCCTGCATTATTTTAAAAAAATCATGGTTATAAAATTTTCAAGTAAATTTAGATTTTATACGCGAGCGTATAAATTTAATAGTATAAAGATCGTAAAATAGGATTTGAACCTCTGAATTGTGGTTTAACAACAAATGAATAATTTGAAAAAGGTTTTCTTTGATATTTCGATCCATTGTCTTAAGCTTCGGAGTTATTTTTTCTTAAGACTGCCCACGTCTATGTAGAGATGAATGGAGGACCTAAAAGTAGATCCTGTTTTCTTAAGGTTACAGCCTATCGTATTATGCGGACCTTATCTTGATCGTATTTTATTTTCGGTGAGCCTGCCACAGGTAGACGCACGTTTTTGAGAACCATTCATCTTCAAAGGACTGTTAGCATGCCCGATAACTAATCTAAACGTAAAATATTTCCTTCGAAGGAGTAAAAGAGGTTAAACTTACACTCGCGTTACGAGTTCGGAATGGAAACAAAAATAAGTAGAAAGTAAATAGTTTTGTGCAGAAACATCGAATAAGAAAAAGAAAGGGGCATTGGAAAAAGTTAAATTTTAATCCAATCATGCGGCCATTGGCATAAGAAAAATTGAAGAAAATTTGTGAAGGATAATAACACTCATTTACATCATTGCTAGCTTAAATTGTCAGTATTTATTACCGATGAATATAAATTTTTTTAAGATAAAAATTTCCCTTATTCAACTCTCTTCTTAAACGCTTTATTCTGGAACACTTTATCTGGCTTCGAAAGCTCATTTAGGAGTGCATGCCGTGTATTCTTAAGAAGCAATCTCTTAAGGTGTCAAATATTTGAGATGAAATCTCCTATATATTTATGAAAGTTTGTTTGTTTATTTGTGCATCTATACATGTCCACGCCGTTAAAGCTAGAGTAATCAAACTTTCAACAGATACTTTCTTCACAAATAGGAAGGCCGTAGGCTCCCTTTTTAATCCCAAATGTTTTATATTATTGTACTAAAAGCAAAATAACTTTGTATGCTAATGCTAAATATTTTAACACTAGAGATGGGTCAGAAATAACAGAACAGTTCTTTTCGAACTGTTCTGATGCCTAAACTGTTCAATAAAATAACTGTTCTTATAACCTTCCTGTTGCCAAAGGACAGGTAACTCTACATCTTATATACAGTGAGAAAGGTAGGAAACGACTACTTCCTTATCCGTAATTGGACGGCGGGGACTGATTAATTTACACGTATTTTCCCAAGTCCTACTATTGATTTGAATCAAATTTGGTGCGATTGTGGAGGGCTCCCAGAAATAATTCATACATGGTTTTTGTTTCTCTCTGCCCGTTTTATTCAAAACGGCGGCCAAGTGAATTCTTAAATACCATTAATCATCTAGAATTCCGATCGGATTTGGACCAAATTTCCCCGGGCAACGCCGGGTATTTCTGATAGTCTTTCATAAATGGAAGTTGAGTAGCTCTTTCAATGATTAGTCTAGTATTAACATTCTGATCTACAAATTCTCAACCAGGGTTATTTTGATGCTACTCAAAATGCTCTATACATTTCTATCTCTTCGTTTTTGAAGTCTCGCACATTTGACCTAAACACCGCAAATCATAAGCCAGAGTATATACTATGTACACGTATATCTCTCTCTACATTTGAAGAGATTCTCGAAATTAAAACGAAGAATTATCGTTCGATTCTAACGCCCCAATTCCTCTCAGCAGCCGTTTTACACCGGAAGGCAAGTTCAGAGTCCAACTCCAATGTTTCTCTCTCCACCCTCTTACACGCTACATCGTCGTGTTCCGTATGTATGCGTGCAGGGACGCACTGCGTTACGCGCGCCTCCTACCGTGTCGAATAAACCCGCGACCTCTGCGATTGCATTATTGTTGGCGGAGAATCGGGGAGGCGCGGAGGGGGGGGGGGGAGGGGGATGTTTACGAATGTGGGAGCTTTCCTCATCCTCAAAGAAGAGCGAATGCTTCCTTGAACGTTGGCTCCCTCTGCGTTGCCGCTTCAACAAGCGGAGGTGCGGCAGTTTCTGGGGAGAAGAGGTTTTAGGAAGTGCTTAACGGTGGGAAATGAAGTGTGGATATGGGATCGGATAGGACTTTGGGTATAAGAGAAGTTGAGAGCGCCGGAAGTGAAAGGGGTGGGCGGGTGAGGTGAATGAAAGAAACTTACCTTTGCTTATTTATGTGATACTCTTTCTATGCTAGCGAAGCGCGGTATCGTTTTTCTATAAACGAAGTTATTCTGTTTAATTTGATAGCTTAAATGATTAGGAAAACGTCGAAAACATGGAAGCACTCAATTCGTAAATTAATAAAGAGCATCCATAGCTTCTCGGCGAGATACCCATCTTTTAAAATCTTATTTTAATAGTTAACCTGATCTGTTTAATGTGATTTCTTTTTTTATAAAATCGTGACATTTAAGTAGCTTGTTGGTAAATTACGATTTGGACTGATGAATGAATGAACCGTCTTTTCCATATTATTTTCTTTTAAATGTCTTTGTATTTAAATATAATAAAAATTATTCTAGAATAAGTCCCAGGAAGAATTTCACGTATATTCAATAGTCAATTTGACTAAATACTACTTTTTCTAGTATTTACCGCTGCGTTAGAGACTTTGTAGAAAGACTCACCATCGATGTAAAATTATATTTTCCGTTATATAAAAACAAAGGCGTTGCTGTTTAAATGCTATAACAACATTTTCTCAATTGTAAATAACAATTGTTGTGGATGGCTGTGTGTAAGTTCATTTCGGGGCAATAAAAATAAGACAAGAAACTTCGTTTATTGAATTTCCGGCCCATCGCCTTACAGGTATAATAGCATCGCAGATGCTCACTCGAGCGGCGTTATAGACAATCCAGGAAATAACGCGCGCCCTTAAATATAACTTCAATTTTCTTGAAGGAATGTTTTCCAGAAGAAGCGATGTTTATGTAACGCGTTATAGGTTCTGCTCCGCCTTCGTCGGACATTAAACTCCGCCCGCGCACACACTTGCACTCTTGACTCCCCTTATCTGCTTCTCATCTGAACTCCACTTTCTCCGTGTCGAGAGAGAGAGACCCTTGACCCTGTACTCCTTCTCTTTCGCACGCACCCTTCCCGCGTTCTACTTCCTCTTAGAGCTCCCACACCTTCGCACCTCTGTAACGTTCGGTAGCAATGGGAAACCGAGAGGGAAAGAGGGTGCGTTCGATTAGGTCGTTGGAGATTCAATGTAGCGAAGTTAATAGAGCGCAGCTGCGGATAGGCGGCTCTTCGCCACGGAGAGAGAAGCTCTATCTAAGTGGCGATGGAGGGAGTGAAGAGGAAAAGAGGAGAAAAATGAAGACGAAAGAGGGAAGGAGATAAAAGGTGAAGGAAAATAATGTAGAGTTAAATGGAAAAGGGAGAGAGAGAGAAATATCGAATCACTAACAAAGTAGAAGTTTGATATTTCTGAAAATTTCCAGTTAAGAGCACTATGTTTTCAACAGAAAATATACTTACTAAACAAAGGTTAACTATTATCTTCGATACAACAATACATCTGCTGTAGCGAACTAAGTAAAATAATCGAAGTGGAGTTAGAAGAAGCCCAGGAAATAATCATGTAGTATGGAAATACGTATCAGATTGGCGAAGTAAACTTTTCGGGGCATAGTTATCGGTAACAGAGCAAGAAAATATAATCTAGAGATCCCTCAGTTAACGAGTAATTTCATCGAAGAAGCAATTGGTAGCATTTAAGCACTCTTTTGAGAACTAATTTGCAATCACTTTGTCTTAATGCAGCGCTAATGGGGTGAGAATGGAGTATGGATTAAAGTGGGAGGTGAGAAGGAGAAAAGGGGCGAGAGAGTGAGAAAGTGGGAGAGAAGAGAAAGGTGGAGAGTGCGAGAGCGGAGTGGTTGTGTTCGTGCACGTGCTGAGAGTGGGAAGAGAGAGAGAGAGAAGGGGAAGAGGGTGGGGTAGAGGAGGGATCGGAAATGATCGAGGGCGCCTTCGGTTACGAGCGTTAATGCGAGTTTATATCACCCCGCGGAACCTATTCCTGCTCTCTCTTTTCTCACTCGATGTAGTCTCCATCCCATATCGTCCCTCACCCACTCTCATTCTGCACATGCTTACAACGTAATGGGAGCCGTTATTGCAATTTCCCCTTCAAAGTATCAAATCCTCAGATACGATAAAACCAAATTCGCTGGGATATGGAGGTACTGTGCTGACGACGTGTCACTTTTCCACGCATCGGCTTCGTTTCTATACGAATCCCGCTCCCGAAGTGCTATGCTTAGAGAATCGTGTCATTCTCCAGGTCAGATTGGCTACCACTTCTTTTTTCTCCTTTTGGCATGGGTGATTAAGTGGAGGTCGTGGGAATCCATCGATGATTCGTTGTTTAACAGTCTCTTGAGGGGAAATTTACTTGCCGATTTGTGAATGCCACGGTTACATTGTTATAATTACTGCGCTTTTATTCTTCCGATTAAGGCAATGCCAAACTTTTGTGGCGTGTCCATGTGCTTTAGATAATATAAAGTTTACACCTGATTTTGTGCCCTCCGATATATCGCCATTCTTGGTATAAGTATATTAACAAATCTTTCGTGCACAGATTCCGTTACAAGAGGACCTATATTGATTTTCCGCCTATATAGTGTCAATATCAGTGAATGACATTGATGGTAGACTTGTTTTAATCATTTAATGTTTATTATACGTATTATCCTCACCATATTACTTATTTTATTTAATGCACTGTGCAGATATTATTACTTCGGTAACTTTTATAATACAAACATGTTTAACGCGCTGTGAAGTAAATGAATTAAAGTAGTGTGCGGTTAGCAACAGTTAAGAACGAGGGATCGAAGCAGAAAATGTTCGACGAACTGTAGTCCTAAAGGGAGCAGCAATATCCCCACCTACTTTCCGATCGTCCTATGTTTCGAAAAGTGTGACCCCATCCACGCCGTCGCGGCCATCCTCCCGGCAATGCCACTCCGAAGTGACATCCGCCTCTCCTCTTTCTCTCGCGACGCCACTTCTAAAGGCGAAACAATGAATCCCAGCGCTCCCTTAGGATGGCCGGAAACAATGGACGGGAGTCATTTGGAGGAGGGAAAGGGCTGTTATTAGGCCGGTTCTGAGGACGTAAGGGGAGGAAAGGGTGCGATCGACGCGAAGATATGACGATAAGGAGGGTAGAGAGGGTTGTCTGAGAGGGAGTGGGAGGAGGAAGGGTGGTGATGCGGAGGAGACAGGGCAAGGATCTTTCGCGGATCACAAGAGCAGATTTGTTTGGCAGAGCACGCGGAAGACGCCTAACACGTGCCTTGGTCTTCCATTTTAGGGACCGACTGAATTAAAAAAATATTGCATTTTCAATTATTCCGATAAATCCAATATTACAGAATAAGAGGAATGAAATTTTTTCCGTTAAGCTAGAAAATCTCCATTAAAGAAGCATATTAAGTATATGTCCTGCCGAATAAGAAGGGTTTGAAAGAGAAAAATATTTCAACGGTGTAATATTTGAAATTATAGTTGTAGGCTGCATCTCATCACATAAGCTTTCTTATATTAATATTCATATCATAGTTGCACTCTTCATGAAAGCTCTTATAATTAAAAATAATATGTTTCAACATACGAAAACTATGATTATGTAGCATACGATCTCATTCTCGTCATAATATTAGGCAAAAGCGTAAGAAGAAATCAGGCAACATGCGTATTATAAACTATTTTAAAATCTTATTTTAATTTATTTAAAATAATTAACTCACATTGTTGAGCTTGCGACAGATTTTACTTGCAAAACGGATCGAATAGTTGTGGTAAGAACAGAAAAGATAAAATGTAGTTCATAATAAATAAAATCGCGGGAAATTTTTTATCACTTTGAAACTTCATTTATCTCGCTCTTCTTGATTAGGATTGAGCTCTTGAATGATTATGAAAAAGGTGCTCTCGATCAGGACCTCTAATAAATATCCATGCATTATAGAAAGAATTTCAGCCTATCCTAATGTCGCAGCTGGAACTTTTCCTTATGCAAGGCGCCTTCATCCCTGTTGTCGTCGGAATAATGGAATTTCTGAAAGATAGGTTTCAGTAATTTGGAGTATGAAGTGGGCGTGAGTGAGCTAGAATCATAGGGAAGGGAGAGAGAAGGAGAATGAGAGAGAGAGGAGGGTGAGAGGTTATGGGAATAGTGGGGGAATTGCGTGGAAGTGCATTAACCAAGAGGCCTCCTCCGGATGTGAGGACCGCAATTAGAGAGGAGCCCGGAAGAGAGGAGGGAGAGTGTGAGATGGAGAGCGAAGCGTAAATATCGAAGATTTATAGAAGTGCTCTTCTCCGTGCACTCTCTCTCTCTCATCCTCTCCCTCCCTCCCTCCCTTCCTCTCTCTTCCACACTCTCCTTCCACCCTCTATCTCTCTCGTAAGTCGAATGAGTGAGTGCAGTACTTTGTGGCGATGGCCGATCCATAACGGTTTGTTTTTCACTTTACTTAAACAACACGGGAAGAGTCGTCGAATCACGATTTTTACTCTTGAGAGCTTTCATGCCCACCGAAATAATGTTAATTGTCACCAATAACAAATACATACTCTTGCTATATCCAAATTAGGTTTCTAAAGTTAATTGTTTTAGTAAATTGTGTAGCATTTTTGTTTCTGCGAGTGGCAAATATTATAGATGTGCGAACTTCTGCCCGTTTATAAAAATAAGAATAAAATCTTCCATTTTATGCTTTAAATTTGCAATATTAATGATTCATTCACACTTAATCTTCCCGTGGTTATGTAAAAAAATCTTTGGCCAACTTTCTGCAGTTAAATTGAAATCAAATATAGCGTCTATTTGAAATAGTACGAAATGCTTAATTATATATTTCAACATAATTACCACGGTAACGCGATGGATCTGCATTGCTACTAGCGCGAATAAAAACCCAAAGTAATAAGAGTTTTGAGATATTCCCAAGGGAGGGGAAAGGGGACAAAAGGAAAGGGATTAAAACGCGAGGATCGGAAGATGGAAGATCCGGACAGGGTAATAAAACCGCGTTCCCTAACCCCTAATAACGCGCAATTCATTCTAATAATTATCACCTCCCCCTTTCCTTCCACCCCTTCTCTCTCTCTCGCAGGAGCGTATAACCAGAAGAACTCCATGACTCACTATCCGGCGAAAGAGAGAGAGAATGCAGACATTAGCCACGGTTCTCACCCCTTGTCTTTCCTTCCGCCACCTCCGATTCCTCCTCTCCCTCTCCCCCTCCCTCTCTTTTCCACCCTCTCCTCCGTGAAACCTTCCTCCGTTCACTTCTTACGAACCAGCAAGCAGACCCCCGTTCTCTTATTAGACTCGGACCCAGAAAGTGTCCCAAGGGGTCCATCCCTGTTTATCTCCAGGCATCTCTTCCTCTCTCATCCTCCATATCAGCATCTCGCTCCCTCTTCGTTTCTCCCTTACCCTTAAAAATGAAGAAACCCACTTAAAAATTCCCCGCATCGCTCTCCTCCCCTTTCCTCGCCTTACCCTACGAAGAGTCTTATCCGTTTCCTTCGTGGACTCCGTTTCCTTAAGCTCGTTTCGGTGTTTCGTTTTCGAGTCATTATTTCTTCGCGCCCTGTGAATTTCCCCGCCGTTTCCCTCCTCCTCCCTTCATCTACCCTTCCCCTAGGGATAACTTTTTCCTTTGCCATCTTCCGTCCCTCGAGATAATCACTGTTAGGAGAGGGAGTCCGTGACGAGTCAGATCAACTCCATCTTGGATCTCGTGTACTCTTTGAGTAGGTCAATTTTTTTCCCTTCGGGCGAATCGACGAGTGCCTTTATGCAAACTTTTGCATGGGTAAGGGATAATATGGAGGCATAGAATTAAGGTGATAGGAATGAATGGCTATGACAGAGGTGCTTAGATCAATATGTAAAATTTTGTAGGTGAACTAAGGTGGGAAAAGTACTTTATTTTAGCAAATTTCATCACTGTAAGGCAGTGGTTCTTAACCTTATTTGTCTGCCTCACCCTATGTTCAGTTCATTCATTACGCGTCACCCCTTTTACAGTTCCATTAACTTAAGTCGCCTTTAAAGATAAATTGGGATTTCCTTACCACATAAAGATAAAATTCTGGCATTTAAATAAGCAAGAGTATTTATTCTCATGATTTTATTTATGTTTACATGCCAGAATGTGTTGCACTGTGAATTTATCAAATATTCGCGTAACCCCTCAATAAGAGGTTGGGAACCCCTGGCTTAGAGAGAGTATGTCGAAGGAAATGAAAAAAGTAATTCTTCACGATACATTTCTGTGTACGTCTTTCTGCTAAAAGTAGTCTCAAGAGATCAAACGATTTCAAAATTTCCAAAAATCGTAAAATCGAGAGCGTTAATCACATATTTATGAATTTATTCGAAAGGGCATTGTTTTATGTAATTAATTGTGTGATAAATAAATTTAAATGTATCGCATACATTGTATTAGTAAACAGAAATAGCACCAAAGGATTTTGTTTTACAATTGTATTAGTGTAGATTGGGTAAAATTTTTTACTACACATGTAAGAATATTCCTTCGCATAGACGAGAATAATGAACACAGCTGATATACGATTACCTTCCGATTTTTTATATAAAAGGTTCAATGAAAAATTAATGTTTAAGAGTATCCATCGCGATATTTTCTAATAGAAAATTCTGTAAGTAATACTAACTTTCTCTGTTACTAGTAGACTTTCTCGATAGGTATATTTTCTACGAAAACCTTTTATTTATTTGGCTTTGATTGATTTAACACTCATAAAGAAATAATCTCTTTACGAAAAATGAATGTTCATAACTAGAATAAAATTTATATATAAAGTTAATTGCTAATAGTATTATCCCCTCGGCAAGTGCCCTAGTTCAGTGATGGCGAACCTACAGCACGCGTGCCATGAGTGGCACGCAGGACGATATTGGTTCGCACGCCAACGAAAGGCGAAAACTAATCAAAGCATTTATCGTACTGATTTAGTGACGCAAAAACATTTGTGTTATTTAGTTAACTATTGTAAAAAATCTGATGTGGCCAACACATGACTTTCTCCATATTTGGGGTATAGATATTTAAATTATTATGAATAGCATTATTGCCGTAAATTACTTATATGTTGAATATTTTTACAGAATTCACCGCTACATGGTGGTGGCGCTGTATACTCGTATTAAGAAAAATCAAAATATCTCCGAAATGGATGGTTCTACGAAAATTTATTTCAAACAAAACTTGGAAGAAATATTATTCTTTACAATTTTGGTCCTCGCGAAGATGACCAATTACGACGTTTTTAAGAAGATATTTGACGGAAACCGAAAAAACCGATTATTTATAAATAATTCCTAAACAATAACGGCTATGGAAAATTGTTTCAAATGAAAGTTGTAGGAAATTACATTCTCTATTACATTTGTATAGAATTGTATATACAATAATGATGTTTTAACGGAGAAATATCGCAAAAACCGAATCGGGTTTCGAATAAACTTCGACTTTTGGTTAACCGGTATTTTCCGAAAACTAATCAGTTCTTTGTACTCATGCTAAAGTCTTACATATGAAGTTTGGTAACGATATGGCAAGTACTTTTTGATTAAGAGCGCACACAATCACATACACAGACATCATTCCGAAAATAGACTAAACGTGTTCTAGGGACATCAAAACGTGTATTTCCATTGAAATCTCCAAGTCGATTTTTTCGTGATCACAATACTTTCCCATTACTGCGTATGGAGAAAGTAAAAATAGTTTTATGGTTAGAAATTTAAATATCTTGTCTTGATCACGAATAAATAAATTTTCGTAGAACCATCCATTTCGGAGATATTTTGATTTTTCTTAATACGAGTATACAGCGCCACCACAATGTAGCGGTGAATTCTGTAAAAATATTCAAAATATAAGTAATTTACGGCAATAAGGACGACTGTATTCTTTTACGATACGAAATAATAATTTTTCCTTATAATGCTATTCATAATAATTTAAATATCTATACCCCAAATATGGAGAGTCATGTGTTGGCCACATCTGATTTTTTTGTTTTCAAATTTCGTGTATCGTATTTCAGCTCATACTTGCCTGTATAATGACTTTCGATCAGTTCATTCCATATAGTGTTTTTCCCTTCGATAAAAATAATCCTGTGTAAAGTTTACGGGTTTATTACATAATATCTTATCGGTTATATTGGGATGTCTTTTACGCAACAGAATAATTTTAATTTCCTTTCTGTACTTTACTGCCTGGAATGAGTTTTGCGTATCTGAGTTCATAATTTAACGGGTTTTATAAAATTATTAGATATAACTCATGGAATTAAGGTTTTTAGGAAGATAACGGAGGACTGCGTTTGTCTGGATAGAGGCTGTTTTATTTCTTCTGATAGCTTTTAATAGACGAGTTTCAAGAGAAAGAGGGCGCTTCTGTTAACAATTACCACGCGTTCTACTGTTCCTTCACCGTAAATGAAATCACAATGAGTAGGTAATGTTACATATCCGAAATATGAGGAAAATAGTGTTAACAATAAAGTTATTTGTGTTGGATTTCCGAATGTGGAATGACGCAAAGCGTGTCATTTCTCGCTGACTAGATCTACGGTTGTATTAGTGGTTTAGGAAAGGGGTCCGTCCAAGTAAATTCCAATCTCTAAAAATTAAATAGTACAGAAACTATTTCCGTAACAATAATACGAAAATGGCCGGATTTAAGCACTTCTGAACGTACTGCGAATAAAGCGGGACAGGAAAAGTCGTTGAAAATTCCAAAAACAGAAAACGACATGTTATAAATCACAATTGGATAATGGGAGCGAAGAAAATTTAATTTAATCTCTTCTTTTGAAGGATTTATCAAACACGATGAAATAAAATAGTGGCGACATCTCATCTTGCTAAACGCCGAACCTGTTTAATTACAGGATTTGAAAACCAAGTCTATTAAACAGAAATGTAATCAAATCCTCTCCTGTTTGGCTTAAGTTTTGTATGGTATATCTGAAAAATTCTTACAATTTAAATATTTTTAAATTGAACCGTCATCGTTCTTCATTATAATATTTCTGCTGGCATTTATATGTTTATAATTTAAAATGGGTTGTACAAAATTCTTTTTTCGTAACCTTCCCAATTTTCTAATAACTCCAGTTTATTTTTATTTAATTTAATAGATTGTTTGTTCTAATTTATCTTGATCATTCAAATTTTCCTTCAACGACGTCTTTAATCATGTAATTTTCTCAAGAATTGAATTATTCTTTCTCATCGCTTGTATTATTTTCCTTTTCTGTCATTGTCATTACCTTCTCATTGCTAATTAATTTATTAAATTTAATGTTACTATATTTTTATTTATTAATATACATGTAATGCACTGAATGTAATATTGTGGCGTATATCGTTATTTTCATTATATTATTTACTGTAACAAGGGATAATATATGGCTGCCATTTAAAAATAATATGTTCACTTATAGGGTATTTCTTAGCTCTTTTCAATTATTTTAAATTATGTGTACATAAGAAGGAATCAACAAGAGGTTATGAGGCGTTGTTCCAGTACATTATAATTTATTAAGTCATATTTCTGTGTGTAAAGACAGTAATATTCCTCACATAAGAGTTGCAGATAATGATTATTCCACATGCAGTCGAAGTTTGAGACATACCAGATTGTGTATTCGGGGAATTATGGAAACGGGTACTTTGGTTTCTTTTACCTATTTATACGAATCGGGATACAATTTTTAATTTAATTAAACTCACATCATCTACTGTTCATGAGTAATTTTCCGGTGATTCTGTCATTTCTTACCTTCGTGGTCTAAGTGCTTCTAACAGAAGCCATCCCGCAAAAAGGAAATCCATTTGAACGCGCTAAAGGGGAATGGAAAATGAAATCGTTTTCCCATCGGCTGAAATTTCACTTCCTTTCATCGATATAAAAAATCTCGCGAAGTCATTTCAGTTACTTTAAACTCCATAAAAAACGGAAACAATTGCTACCTCCTCGCTCAGTCTCGTCCTCTAGCGATCACACCCCCACGATTTTAATCGCCCTTCTTTTTTTAAAGCCCACCATCCTCTCTTTCCCCCCGTTTCTCCTCCATCGAACAAAAGCACTAACACCATCTCGACGAAGCAATTATCTCTTTTAAATAGACCCACGTTGTGTTACTCATCCACTCGTCACCGTGCGGCTGTCTGCTGGTCACTTTTGAAGGGAAGAGTTTACCACGGATTGGCACGGTGGAGGTGGAATAAGGGGGAAGCAGGAGGAGGGGGCGGACACTTGTATCGGAAGGAAGAGAGAGGGAGTTTATAGGGACGGCCACAGCTAAACACTGGCGTATAGGTGTGCGTGTGGAAGATAGAGGGTGGGAGGAAGAGAACAGGAGCCTTAACAAAAAATAAGGAAATCACTCGCGCAAAATAACACTCGGGAGGCGTCATATATGTATTCGCCCGTATCATTGATGACGTTTTATAAATGCAGGACTGATTTTTCCCGAGTTTCCTATGCGCGTGCGCCGACAGCGGATGGAGTTCCCATATATCGGTCACGATCTTACCAAAAGTTTTAAAGGTGTTTTAAAACTGCGATTATTTTAAACTTGCAATATCGTATTTTACTTCACTGATGCGTAGAGATATATAATTGGTGGAGAGAGTCATTAGGTGTCGTTAGGTGATTCCGAAGAAGTATTTTTTTTCCATTCCGTATGCCTATAGTCTTTCGTCGCTGTGTCACAGAAGCCTATCACTTGTGCAACAATAGAAGGTAATTTATAAAAGTCTATTTTCACAAAATGTTATTCGCTTAAAAATAGACACATTCTGATTAAAATCCATTAGGACATAGAGGTTAATATCATAGAGGATATTACATAAGCACTATTACTAAAAAAATAGCTACATAGCGTCCAGTGACATTATAACATCGTTTCCCATCCAGATATCGACCAGCTCTCTCCACTCTAATAGCAAGAGCATTATTCTTACAGATCCAATCGCGCGTAAATAGGTATCATTAGAAGCAGTAAATTCACCATATGGAGTGATAGCGTACGGGCGTGGGATAGCTTTTGAATTTTTTGCACCGACTTTTTAGATTAAAAATACATGCTTTATAATTTTAGATGTTCATACCTTTCTAATTTCAATTAAAGTTAGCTTTAAGACTGTCTGTATAGTGGAAAGCAATCATCACATTTTTATATTAAACCTCAAATACAGGCTACTACAGTTACAGCACTCATATAAATAACTCCGTAACATACCACGAATATGCAGAATGGAATGAAATCGGGATACAAAATTCAAAATGCTTATTAAAATGAACAAATATAAAATATTTTTATCTGATTTTCATCAGACTGCAGTGACTCTCAAAGTATATTCCGCGTAGGTACTTTGAGATTCAACACGGAATCGTCCGCTATCGTTGTTTTTTATGGTTTTTTCAGTCTATTTCATTCAGGGTCTATGCTCCATAACTTAATTTGAAAAACTTATTCACTCTAACTTGGCTTCTTATTTTTTTTATCTATATCCAAAATTATTTGACCGATTGCCTCAAAACCTATATAAAAATATTTCTCATCTTCTTTCATCTAGTAAAAATTCCACTGACGTAAATGTCAGTTCTTTCGTAATACATGCGACAATCCGTTACATTTGTTATTCATACCTCTCCAGTGCCTCACCCCAGATCGTTCTGTCATCACATCTATCCCATTTATTCCTAATTCCTACAGCTCAATCGTTGGACGTCTTTCTTCATGTTTTGTTGGTCCATCTCCGTCTTAGAAGACTTTATTTCCCACACATTTCCGACACATTCACGGTGACTCATTCCCATTGTAAACATTTCTCACCTAATTTCTATCCCCCGATGCTATAATACTCGTTCATTCTGCCAACTTTGCCAAACGCCATCACCTAACACCAGCACAACACCTAAAAAACAACTTTACCTCCTCCTACATTCCCCTCCCCCACCAGTTCTCTCCCATTAGCTATCCCGCCCTCTACTCTCGAAACATTTCAAACGCACGTCTCCCCTCCCCTATAACCCCTCCATCCTTTCACCTCCTCCTACTCCTTCCTCATCTCTTCCCCCTTTCGTACGCTTCGAAATGGATCCATCCCTCAGAAATTACAGGAGATGGATTCGCATGAGAGAAAGAGAGTGGAGCAGAAGAGGGGCGAAGAGCAATATAGCGATGAATATATATATACACACACACGCATATATATATATATAGTCGTATTTTTCACCTCTTTTCATTTTTTCCTATCTCACTTCCACGGGGAATACTTATTCCTCCCTCTCGTCGCAATTTTGATTGCTGATGTGGGTGCGAATGTGGTCTACACTCGGTGTGTGAAGCGATAATGTGGTGTCGTCGCCCCCGAATGATGACGCCGCCTCCGACGATGGCAGCAGTCCTACGGGATCACTGGAGTGTTGGATGTCCTAAAAGCTCGCACGGCGGGAATCGACGGACGGGAGGTTGTGGGGAGAGAGGAAAGAGGGAAGGAGGAAGGAAAATCAGGGGAAAGTGGGAAATGAATGGAGAAAAAGGTGAGAAATGGAAAGGGAGGGAGTGATGGGGATGGATAGAGAGAGAGAGAACGGAAATGAGAGGGGAAGAAATGGAGTGGGAAATATTTTGAAGGAAATTAAGTGAGAGAGAGAGAGAGAGGAGACAGAAAAGTAAGATGAGAGAGGAAATAAAAATTAAGGAGAAAATAAATAGGTGGAGGAAGAGGGAAAATCATGAAATGGAGTATTGGACGGAAAGAGAAAGGAGAAGGGATGGAAGGAAAGGGTCGAAGGAAAGATAGGTGAAGAGGGATAAAGCAAAAGTAAGGGAGAGAGAGGGGAGTGAGAAATGGGAATATGGGGGAGAGGAATGAGAGAGGCGCAGCCGGGACGGGATGAAGCTGAGTGGCTCTCTGCAGGAGTGGAAGGTGGGAGAGTGCGATGCACGCACGCACGGCAGTTGCGGGAGTAGGAGGTTGGGTGCGTTAACGCTTTGGCACTCGGATGTACGATTGAGGGTGTAGGAAAAGTGATGAGACGGAGTAGTCTGGGTGACATTTTGTAGTTCAATTGAGATTGCGAGGTGCATTTCTTTACTAAAGTAGGCGTCTCGGTCTATTTAAAAACGCCGTTTCTTCAATTCTCAACTCAAAGATTCAATTGAATGTAGAATTGTGATTTGCATGTATGTACTAGCGTTATAAAGAAAATAGTTTACTTTAGAATCTGTGTCGGTTCTTTAAGTGTTCTCCTGATATACATTTAAACGATTATTTATAAATAAATTTTGCACCAAAATGAGAAAATAGCAACAATAGACATTACAACATTAGGAGTTTATTTGGTTTTAGTTTTTAGGGTACTTAAAGTTAAAAAAGTATACCACATTCTTCTGAAAAGTTTATCGTAATTTACGTGTAATTACTAGTGGAACGAAAAAGTAAAATCTTTGACATATATGTAGATGATTTAATATCCTTCACTTCGCGCTCATTCTATCGACGAGCATTGTGAGAATTCGCTCACTTTTCACTCATGAGGCAAAGGTTTTCGACGGAACAAAAGTAAATGGTGTACGCGTATCGCTCTAATGCGAGCTGATTGATTGCCGCAGATCGTAGGATGTTAAGGGAAGGGAGTGGGAAGGGGGAGGGTGGTGATGGAGGATATAATGGGGAAGGGGATGATCGAGGGAATGCGACGCTACGTCAAAATCCGTGGGGTCCTCCGCTGCAAGAGGCGGCCGGAGAAGAGAGACGGAGGCAGCGGGAACGAGAGGAAGGAAGCGTGCGAGGCTCATTTGAGGGAAAGGGGGAGAAAGAGGAGTGCTGTGGGTTTCGTCAGATGATGTATCGAGGCTCTCTCTGTCCCGCATTTCCAATCCCGGAGCGGAAAAGGGGTGAGCTGTCAAGGTGAAGGTGGCGGTGAAGGAAAGGGAGGAAAGGACGGGGGCGGGAGGGAAGGGGGAGATGGAGTGGAAAGAGGCGAGCTGCGATGGATGAGAGGTGGGAATAGAGAAAGTCGCATTGGATAAAGGGAAGGAGGCGATGGGAAAGTGCGGAGTGGTTGGGGAGGGAGGGAGAAGGGTTGGGAGAGAGGATATGCGGCGACGTGATTATGAGAGGGGAGGCGAAGGGAAATTCCCTCTCTCTCAGGTGAAGGGGCTTTGTTGTTGAAGGAAGTTGAGGAAAAACCAAAGTGGAATCTCTTTGTTCCCAACTTATTGTCTCACGTGTGGTGATCTCTGTATGTATGCTTCAGTGACACGAAGCGGCAAACAGCGTTAGTTGGATGACGTACGCGGTAGTCGTCTAATGTGACCGATATACGCCTTAGTATTATAGTTTTTTCTTTTTAGTTACGTTAATGCTGACTTATCGTTATTGCCAAAGTTCAGATTCGCAGCATAACTTGCCGATTTTAAGAAATTCTTTTGTCAAATTTTTGGGTTAAAAATTAACAACTCAAATAATTTTACCTTAATATATCCACGACTAAAATTAGCGTTCTTTTGTAGAATTCTGAGCCTCGACCACTAATTAACTGCTTTATATAAACGGGTATTTTCTGTTCCGGAGGGAGTGGGCTCCTCTTAGTAGCAGCAAACAGCCTAATCCGTTGAAGCATATGTTCACGCCTAATTTACACGGCGGATACTAATGTGTCGTATCAGGCGACCAAGATATAATAATATTTATAAATACAAATTACATAAAAGATACAGTGGAAAATATATGCCCGCAAACTCGCATACTCGGATTATAAATCAAATCCTCGTTTTAATTAGGTTATTCTATAAAGATATTTTGATATAATATGTCATTTTTTGGTTTTAAATTTAAATGTCAACCATATTCATTTACTGTAACTATATATACAATTTTTTGGTGGAAGTAAAAATAGTTAGTTTTAGATATTGCAAAATTTGTTCTTTACATCTCTAGAGATCCTGATCTGTTGGATTTTAATTGAAATACTTTATGCAATTTGGTCATATTAGATATGTTAGTGAGGCTTAGGCGTTAAAAAATCATTATTACCTCTGTATTAAAATATAACCTCTTAAAATGAACAGATTTGCCTTATTTTATTATTGAAAAAATTAAGAGCAAAATGAAATTTAAAAAATTCAATTTTGAATAAAAAACAGCCATTCACTCTGATACATTGTAGTCCATTACGTTTTCATCCATCTTGTTTTTGAAAGATTCATTATCTTAGGATCTAAAGAGCAGTCTCACGGATTATTGTCCGCCTCCTTCCACAGCGACTTCTGGTCCGTCGTGTTTGCTTTGAAATCGGATGCTTTAATGGTGCCTCATAGTGACAGAGCGAGGAAAACATTTCTTTCAAACAAAAGCCGTTCTACCACTACTCAAGATCATTAATACCTCCATCCCATACCATTATACAAACAACCACTAATTACGCTGGAAATTTTTTCTTTTAAGTGATGGCTTTCGCTCTCCGCCGTATGCGCGGCGCGGCGTCGACTCGTGCCGCACCCAACTCGGCCACGCCTTCGGTGATCGACAGGCCAATGTGCAAATGCACACACACACACACACGCACGCACGCACACACACACACACACTCATGCAAGAGGAGAGCCCGGCCACCTATTCCCCTTTCCACCTCTGCACGTCCGTTTTCATCGCCTACTAATCAGTCGCGCCCTTTCATTTCCTGTCCCTCTCCCCTTCCCGCTGCTCTTACCACTTGTACTCCTTCCCCTCGTTCGCTCTCTTTTGTTCTTCTTTCGATTCCACGCTTATAGACCACGCCCTCGACCCTCCTTCGCGCCAAAAACGTTGCCCCCACACGCAGATATACATGTACTTACGCTTATTCTCGTATTGGCATCTTTCTTTATATATTACGAGATCGATGGAATACTGCTACCTAACGTGAGGAGCACACAAATGATCGGTGATAAAATTGAATATGACTAAGATATATACAAATCCCGTCATTCACTTCTGGATTTTTCCATGAAATTTAATGGAATTTCTCAATCCCTGAGCAGTAGATTTCATAGTTAAAATATGCCGTCGTCCCACTAACATGGCTTTTTGATATTGAATTGAGAACTTGAAGGATCGAGGAACGCGCTTTACGACACGGTCGCCACTCGCCATGTTTGGTGAATGGCGAATTAATCTCATATCAGTTATATATTTTTTTACGTATTTTGATTTCATCGTATTATCAGAGTAACGCAGAAGGCTAAGTGGTACGACTGTGCAGAAATAGAAATAAAATTGTAACTTGATAGCTTTCCATTAACTATCATCATCAATTTGTACACTTGGTGAGCCTCGAAACCCTATTGGAAAATGCTGTTCTAGGTCATTGTCAGAATCTGCCCGAAATTGACCAAAATACTTGTTCGTCCTGATATGCAGTCGTTTCTTAGTTTTTCCTCAATATAAACACATGCATACGCATTCTTTCTCACAAATATTCACTCACGAACGGCCATATACAAATCAAATAACAGTCTCTCACAAATAAAATCCAAATTAAACACACACACAATCATACAACATACCCCAACTTATGATTCGCTACCCCTACCCTCACTGCTATGTATCTGTGCGAATTCGAACACCTATGAATGCATTATCTCTTTCGCAACGAGTCGTACCTCACTAAATTTGGAGAAGTAGTCTTTTCCTCTTTGTTTCCAAAATATCTTTCCTATTTCTCCGTCTCTCTATTCCATTCTCTCCCTCCTCCACTCCTGTTCTCTCACAACCCCTCTGTGTTCCATTGGCTGCTCGCACTCTTGACAGCACGCGGCACGCACGGCCGATACATCTCGTTTCCGCCCGTCACTGACTCATTATCCGTCACTTTGGTCACGTTGGTTTAAGTCCATCTACTCCCTCCCACTCTCCCGCCTTAATTTTTCCCTCTCTTGTCATCCTTGCGTGTTGAGGCGAGTTCGAAAATGATTAAGCAAACGGAGGAAACGAATTTGGATGGATGCAAGGGTTGTATTTTTTTCGATCACATTAGCCCTTGCATTAGGGTCTGATATGATGGTTAGCTTTGTTTGTGCGATCCTAATTTGCATGGAAGAAATTGCGTTATTTGATATAGAATTATTTATTTATTTTTGGGCTGATTGATTTTTTATTGCTTAAAGCAGGTCTGAGAAACCCAAATCACTCAGTGGGCCAATTTTAAGAACAAATGTTTTGGGCGCGTCGCAAGAGAAAAATTTAAAAAACTTGATTTTTCATAACAACAAAATTTATTCAATGGAAAACTTGTTTTTCTTTGCACTGACTTAATTTATCAAAGTTTACTACAATTTTTGTGGTAGAAATTCTCAACAGATTTTATAATTTAATATCTTCCAAGAAGCCACGAGATTTATTCTTTGCGAACTTCATTTTAGAAAAAATGGACTCACAAAGCGAAGTACTCCCAAAAGCACTAACTATTTTTGCAGCATGATTTCTCAAGTTTGGGAATTTTGATTCTTCAACGTATTTGTTGTAAAATTGAATTATATAATTAAACTATTCTTCTTTTCAAAAATGAACTTTTATTCAGTATTGCATTTTAAATCAACCATCTCCAGCTGCAATAGTGCTGGTGCTGTGCTTGCATCCACGTCAATCGAAAATAGACGATTTGCAAGAAATGGGCCACTTTTGTGCATTGGAAACCATAAGAAGTTTGTGGGCCGCAAAAAAACTCGGAATGTGATTAAAACGAAAATTAAATCGTATTCATTTCTTTTTTTACGGGGACAGCCTCATGTTTCCGAACTAAGTAAAACACAAGAATGAAGTTTTGGATATACTGATTGAAATGCATAAAATGCCATCCGTAAATTTGGTACGCCAACACATCTCCCATACTTCCGTACCTGTGATACATTGCAGGAGTGTTTGCAATGGAAACCGCCGAAATTACTCGAGGAAAACAGCAACGGATGTGATTCATACGTTTTTAAGTGCTCTTTTCGTCCGATTGCTGGGCATTTGAGAGAATGCTAGGGGAAAAAAAGGAATGAATATTTCTTAAGTGCTTTGGTTATCGAGGGGAAACAAGTCAACGCTCTCTCTATCTCTCACTCCTTCGGTCTCATCCGCATCTTCGATGTTTAAAACATCAAGTGCTCCAACGGGAAACACTCCATTTTTCTGAGAGCCAAAGTCTTTTACACCCTCTCTCTCTCTCTCTCTCTCTCTCTCTCTCTATTCTCTATCTCTCTCTTTCTCAATCACTCCACTCTCTCTCCATCTCACGCGCGCTCCATGCAGTAATTATTTCCTTAAAAACCTCCTCATGGCCTCATTCCATCGAAAATCAGCAATCTAAACTGTCTCTCCCTCTCCACTTCGCGAGGTCCTTCCCGCGACAAACTGTTCCAATCCCCTTTTTAAAGTTCCACATTCGGGTGCCATACATACCACGATTGCAAAAAATACGCTTCACTCCCTCTTTTATCCCAGCATGCGCTGTTTTCCCCTTTAGACGCATTTCGTTGTGGGATGGATTATTTTGGCTCTAAGAGTCCTATCTGAAGTATTGTAAACGGGGAGATATTGAGCTCTCAACCTAAGTACTTCTAATGCGTTTCATAATCGCTAACAAACATACTTCAGCAAAGTTTTAATATTACTGTTTTGTTCGTTATAGATATAGATAAACATATTTTTTATTAGAGTACTAATTGTAATAGTTAGTAACAGAGGAATCCATTAGGTCAAAATCCGAGAGGCGAGATTAAGAGATGGTTTAAACTAAGAAGTTTATAAGCCGATGGGGATTTTAGGTCTCTTAAGTTTTATTGCTGGTATTGATGGAGAATTTATAAAGGACCGTAATTTAAGAATGAAAGAACAATTATATTTGCTCGACTTAATTTTGTCGTCTTTATTATGTATAAAATGAGAGGTAAAATGAGATAAGGGCGGCAACTAGGTGTCACAGGAGGTCCAGAGGGCACATCATTTTTAGAGCCGCTGAGGGTGTTAAGTGTCAAATTCTAGTGATATAATTATTAGCGCTATTCTTTAGGATTTCGAATTTTCTGGTAAATAAAGTATCGATTTATTTGACTCGGGGGTATTGTGTAAAAAATTTCAAATAGTAATTGTGCTATGACAATTAAAAAATGATAAAAAATTGAATAAAATTGTTACACAATTATATAAATTTAAATTGATAAATTTTTTTTGTTTCTAATAATGTTGCATAGCATAATATGTAGTTTATTAAATGAGCCGCAAATTTTTAGTAATAACTGTTTGTAATTTTATGTACGTGTAAATTGATGTAAAAATAACTTTTAAATCAATTTGGAAAAGATAAGATTTTCATTCAATGCAACTTGTGTAAGGACAGAAACTAAAATGTAATTCATTATAAAATTTTTAGTGCAAAAAATAAAAATTACTCAAAGAATATCAGTTTTTAAATCCCTTGAGATTTTCGTGTTTCGATATCTCCTTCCATATATCTTCATATTTCCTTGGCGATTTACTTGCTTTCTCCTCAACCCCCTCTATCTCTCTCTCTCTCGCTGCGTTTTAATGATCTTCATGGAGTATCGTGCACTCACTTGCAGTATCGCTCTCCATCCTCAACGGATTTTCAATCTGCTTTTTCAGCTTCTCTCCAATCCTCTCCTCTTGGCTAAAATGTTTTTAAATCGCAAATGTTCTCGCAATCAACTTATTAAAATTTTTGCTCAGTTTGTTCGACGTTCTTGCATTTCCTTGTATTTCGATAATGCACAACCTGCCTGTAGTTAAAACGTGCGATGTTGATTTATAACAAAAACAAACTTTTTAAAATATGAAATTATTTAAGGTACCTATTAGCTAAATTGAATTTATTGGACTACTTTTTGTATTATTATTTGTTCTTGCGTGTCATGTCCAGACAAATCCATTTGTTTTCATTTTATCTTGTATATTGATAATGGAGTTATTTATTTCCTAGGGCAGTGCTGCCCAAACTTTTCTACATGTCGGGCCGCATCGGTTGGTGGGTGCGAATCCTTCGGCGGGCCGCATTGGAAGTTGACAATTCTTCCGCGGGCCGAATTAAAGTTTAAATCGGAAGTTATCTATATATTCTGAGGTTCCATTTAAGTGAAAATATATTATTAATGAGGTTTTTATAGTAAACATTCCGATATTAAAAGATTTGTTAGCGAAAATTTTATAAAAATAAATGAATTTGTGTTTAATTTTTCGGATTGATTTTTGATCATGGGTTCGCGGGCCGCGCAAAAATCATTCACGGGCCGCATCCGGCTCGCGGGCCGTAGGTTGGGCACCACTGTCCTAGGAGATCATCAGCGAACGAGTATGCACAACACGCTATATTATCGGACACAATTTACTGATGTACGAGTATGTAGCCAACAATGAGTGACTGGTTAAGAGAGAACTTGTCTCACGTCGTGGATAAGGAAATAGGTAATCGATCAATGAAGTTTGAACATATTATTCGAAAGATAAGGAATTTTTACTTTTAATATTTTTTTAACCAAACTTCAATTTTTAAGAGTAATTTTCAATCACTTATGGGAATAATAACTCAGAATATGCCACAGTAATGTCGACATTTACAAATTTTTGATTGCTTCTTAACCAAAACGATCAGATGAGAAAACCATTCCAGCTGATATGTTTCGTAAAGTAATTAAAATATATCTTACAGGTTTGCTTATAGATTGTATTCAAGTTTTTGAGATTATCAAGTTTCAATGAGTTATAAAGTCTTATGGTGTAGAGAGGGCTCAAATACGGAAACCATGCATGTTTCTGTGACCAATACATTCATTGCACATTTTCATGTTCAGTTTAGATCAATTGCTTATTTAAGCATATTTGCATTATCTAATTAACAAATAATTCATTCGCATTTAGAAGTATTCGTATTCCAGATATAATATTTCTATTTTAATCCATTTAATTCATTATTAAATTTGGCATAATAAGGTCTCAATTAGTTAATCCTAATTAAATTTCACTATTTAGTAAGTATGATATCGTGAGATGCAAAGTGCACAAATGATATACGAATACGGATAGTAATGCAAAAGTTGCTTTCAATAAGAATAGATTTATGCTGAGGAGCAGAAGGAATTTGAATTTGAGAAAAAAAACATGAAATCGTGTGGAGTATAGCATTATACGGAGCAGAGACATGGAGTCTTCCGAAAATAGACATGAAATATTTGGAAAGCTTTGAAATGTGGGTATGGAGAAGGATGGAAAGGATTAGATGGATAGCAGATAGGGTAACAAATGAAGAAGTGCTGCAGACAGACAAAAAAACGATTTCATTAGGGCGAAATTGAGTCTATATAGTCCCTTCTTACTTTTAACCATGCGTCAACAATTACAAATGAGAATAAAATAGTAATAATAATTTCACAGAAAAGAGCCCGAAAATAAAATAAATAGAAAAACATACAAGCAAAATAGCAAATTACAAAGTCGGAAAAATTCTATAAAAAGACAGAGTAATTATGGTAAAAACCTAGGAAAGACCTGACTTGGCCATCCTAGTAAAATACAAGCAGGAAAACACCCATGAAGGGAAGGGGGGTTGAAAAAACCTACGAAAACGCTAGATACATAAAAGAACAATAGTGGGATTACAATAATACATATTTAACAAGATAAGATTTACAAAATATATTTTAATGTTATGAGAAATGAACAAGATAATCAATAAAATGAGATGAAAACATACATATTTAACAGAAGAAGGGGAGGGAGGGAGGGAGAGATGGAGAATGAAAGGGAGGGAGAGAGGAGAAAGAGAGAGAGGGAGGGAGAGAGGAGAAAGAGAGAGAGGGAGGGAGAGAGAGGAGGGGAAGAAGGGAGGGAGAGAGTGGGAGAGGGGTACATACAAACAGTATTGTATATAAAAATAAAAATTTTAAGAGAGTGAATGAAAAAAGAAATTATACTACAGGTGATAAAGCGGAGGAAGGCTATTTGGTTAGGACATATAGTGAGAAGAGATAGTTTGTTGAAGGAAGTAATTGAAAGAAAAAAGGAAGAGGTAGGAGAAGGGTTCTAATGGTTGATGAATTAAAAGAAGGAGGAAGTTACGAACAATTGAAATGTGTTGCTCAGGACAGAAATAGATGGACAGCACAGTTTTATTTAAAAAAAAATGACCTGTCCTATGACAGAGAACTATAATAATAATATTTGTTTTAACATTAACAACATAAAATTGCATATCCTCACGTAATAATGTGTTACATAAAGTTAATGTGCACATGAGGTTTTTAAATACGAGCTAAAATGTAATAATTTTGTAGGAAAGGCTAACTTCCTCCATATTAGGCGTCGTTTTTATAATAATTGAATTTCTCATTGATATATCTTATAACTATATGCCTTATCTGATTTTAAATCATTTCCATATTTTAGAACGGAGTTGAATTAATTCCGTTTTGCCTCGTTCTTTTATCGGCGCAAACATGCAACTTCTTAATTCTTAAGTCTAAATTATTTAACGTAAATATCGTAATGTCTTCTAGCAACGGTTATATTTATACGTCAGTTTAGTGGTTTATTCAATATATTCGTGCCAGTTGAACAAATTTTGTTTTAATTAGTTGAAATGTTAAATTTGTATTTTTAAACAAGGTGGAGAGATGTACGTGAAAAAAACAATCAATATCAAACCATCCATCCGCTAACAGATGAGCTAATTCACATCTGATTTGGCTTTTAGGCTGTGTGCATGGCAGAAAATATATCGATCGGTGTCTTGCACGTTTTAAAAAGAAAGGAAAAATAATTACTCTTATGTTATGGAAGTTAGATGCCTAATATTAGCAAACCTTAGGAAGAAGAAATTTTGAAATATTTTTTTATGAAAATGACTTTGAAATTCTGAACCATAATTTTAAAGACTTGTAACCACAAAAAAACGTATCCTTACGGTATGTTATCACCTGGTTGGCATCGCATAAATCGCATGCATCGCATTTTAGCGACTTCTCGTCTGATTTCGATAACCGTAGTAACATACATGTACATCGAGGCGGTTTGGAAAAGAAATAGCACTTTGCAGCAACTTATAATGGCTTAAACGTATAAACTCTTGAACAATTTTCTCTTTCTTCATCGTTTTCTTCTCCAATTTCCCCTCACTCTCTATTTTCACCCCTTCACTCCCTCTCTTCCGTCTCACTCCCAACATTTCCTCACTCTCTCCAGTTTTTCACTTCCTTATCCGTCTCACTCCTTTCCCTCCTCCTCCCCCCTTAAATCCCTCCCCCTCGCCATTTCGATATACCCCCTCTCCCCTCTTTTCTTCGCTACATCCTTCTCTCCCTCTCCCTTTTTCTTCTCACTTCTTTTCTCTCCCACTCCCTCTCCCTCCTCCTTCCCCCCTTTCCCATCTCTTCCGCACCGCTTCCTCTTATCGGTTCAAAGGACTGAGAAAGAGAGAGAGTAGAGGAGACTTGCATCGCCTTCTTCATTTCCTCTCCAGTCTTTTTCCCGATTGCACACGCCGTGCGCGCCTCTTGTTAAAAGGCCTCCTGTTTGAGGAAGCCCCATCCCCGTTCAGTCGGGCGCCGCCCCGGAATGCTCCGAAACACATTTCCACCATTATCTCATTTTTTCTCTCATCACATCGATCAAGAGCGCGGTTCAATGGCGTCGAATGCCTTCGGCGGATCCTGATTGGTGTGTGTTTGAGAGAGAGAGAGAGGCAGAGAATGAGTGGTGTGATAATGAGAACCCCCCGTAATCACACCCTCTCACTCTCTTCTTTCTCAATCCCGTGCGCGCAAATCACTATGGCAATAAACGGCGTAGCTTCGACGAGTGTTAAGTGATCAGAGAAATAACCAATCCGTTCGTTTCGTACTTTTCGAAACCTGAAAAATCCCCTCCCCCTTCCTCCTTATTCGCTCCTCTTGGATTTCTGTCGTGTTTTTCCCATTCGTTTCCGTCTCCGTACTCCATTGCCTCGGTCTCCCTTTTTATAAACCCTCGAGGGCGATACGTACTTGTTCTCATTACTACTCCCTTTTCTCTCACTCTCTCGCTCCTTCCTCTCTTAACTTCTCTCTCCCTCTCCCTCCCTCTCTCTCTCTCTCCTCCACTCCCGATTCCAAAGCGAGCCTTTGTGCTCTCATTAAATTTATCCTGTTTTCTCTTCTCCGTTCCATCAGATTATCCGTTGGCTCGATTCCAAAAGGATTTCCTTCTCGTACACGTTTTAAAATAATTTTGCTACGGTTCGTACACAAATATCTTGGGGAAAGAAATTTCGGATGGAGAAAAGAGATTGCGCGAATGCAGCGGCCAGATACAGGCAACGTAGGTACGTTTTAAAAACAAATCGAGTATCAATTCTTATTTTTTTACTTGTGGAAATGTCGTATACAAATCTAAATGGACAGATTATCATATCATATCTTGGATGACCTTTCATTGATGTTTTTTCCGTTAGTTGCATAGTTATAAACAATGACAGTTTACACATCAATTTCTCGTTATGTGAAATATTTATTATCTCGGTAATTGTATTCAACAACTAATCGAAGTAAATACAGATATTCAATGTCTAAATTGATAACAGACAATTCTAAATTTACGTCATTGTTATAATAAGTGGTGACCCGATTAAATGTCAATAGTAATTGATTTTAAATGTTTTGCATCCATAACCGCAGTCATATTTGTCGTCTAATCATTTGGAATTGTAAAAATGTATTCTTCAAACTTCCACAATGAAAATAAATAAAATTAATTTTAAAAGTTCACTTAGGTATGTTGTATAGCGAGTGTAATCTCCAGCTCCGACACAAATTGCATAGAAGCATAGAGAATGAAAGGGACAGGGATTAACTATAAAATTTTGCTATTTGTATTGGGGATAAATTTGTGTGATGTTTCGAAATTGTCTAAGAAATATTTAAGTTTTTGGGTGATGTTCAACTGTAATAAAGAACATTATACTGGTGTACTTTTATAAATTAGCTATCTTTCGCTATCAGGCACGCTACTATTGTCTTAAAAAGCAAGATTTGATAACCAAAACATAAAGACAGTATCGGTGTAGCTTCTCAATCTATATCAATAATTTTCTTATACACTTAATCTCAAAACTTAAACTTAATTAGTCCTATTCAGTGAGATAGATCGATAATAAACATATTTTCGTAAGAATATTTCCATTTTACTTTTGTTTACTTTCGCCCATCAATCGTCCCATTCGCCGCATTCGCAAACCCCTTCCGACGCCGCCTCCACTTTGCGCGATCCTTGCCTTCAACACGCGCAGCTTCTCTCCACCTCTTAGCAACACCCAACACTTCCACTTTCCCTCTTTCCTTCGAATCCTTACCCCTTTCTCCCCTATCGCTTTCCCTTCCAACTTCTCCCCATTCCTTCTTCCCCTCCTCCGTCTCACCCCTTTCGCCATCATTTTTACTCCGCTCTCTTAACTCTCCTTCCCTCCCTGCCGATATCCTCCATCCCCAGGATGGCGTGCGTGGATCTACTAATTCCACATGCAAATGAGACTCTCGAAGGACGGGCGAAGGGAGGGGGGGGGGAAGAGACGGTAAAAGGGGGAGGGAGTGGGTCCCGTGGGGCAGGCGTTGCTACTGGAAGTAGGCAGGAGGGGGGAAGGAAGTGCGAGAGGGGGAGGAAGTGTTGGGGGAGTGGTAAAGGGTGGGAGGGAATATGGGGGGTGGGAGGCTGGCGGCGGTGGTCGTGGTTCTCCGTTAAAGGCGAATGAAAGGGTTAGGAAAGAGAGATAGAAGGGGTGTGAGAGAGAGAGTGGATAGAGGAGTGGGGAGGAGGGTGCCGATCGGCTTGGCTTCCTACGTCACCATCGGCCATTCTAAACGCTCCCTGCGAATCAGATGAGGGAACTTTCGACCCTTTCCCTGGCTCGGAGACACCGAAGACTTGACGTGCATAGCTTATCCTTTGGTTAAGTTTGAGAACTTTGGCTGTAAAAAACCAATCCGGAGACGTCTTTTTTCAATATCTTCTTTAACTTATCGCCAATGCTCGATGAATCTTTATTCTCGGAGGTCGATACGGTGATCTAAAATAATAATACACAATTTGCAATTATTTTTGTTATAAAAGTAAATTAAGATAAATGATTGTGAAAGATGACTTTCTGGTAGCTCTGTAAATGCAAATGCTCCACATTTCTCTAACCAAATGGAGTATTTTCTTTGCATAATTAATCAAATTTTGTGACTTAAAGATGATGCATTCCTCAAAAAACGTCATTTATGGTACGAATCGAGTTTTAATTTAATTGTCATATTATTAGCAATAAACAGTTTTTGGTATTTTATAAACGAATAATTAAATCAGCAGCAGTCGATTTAATTATTTACAATAATTAAACCTCTATCATAATGTTTTCGCAGGAGCATGTATTACAGTACAAATAATACCTAAGAAGAAGTACATTTTGCGTAGCCATTTCCCGAAAAGCATTTTCCTTCGTTTGATTAAAGGGTATACTCCTTTCAAAGCTTATCATACACTTCAGAAATTAAAACAGTTTCTCCCTCCCTCTCTCCCTCCTCTCTCTCTCCCTCCCTCTCTCTCTATCTCACTTCCACCTTCTGCTGCCCTTCTTCTTTCTCCCTCTCTTGTTCCCTCCACCTCCTTTCCGCGTCATCCTCAATCCCTCTCCCCTTCTAACACTTCTCGACATTCCTTCCAAATCCTTATTTCAACCCTCTCCCTCTATTTTTACCCACCGCCTCTCTCTCTCCATCTTTTCCATTGGGAACCCCTTGTCGATGTTTTACCCTTCGGTGCCAAAATATTAACCCATAGCTCACTTGGGCTTTCCACCCCTCCATCCCGCAGTCTTTCTTCCCCTTTGCTTTCCAAAACCATTTGCCGCCCCCTGCCACCCCAAAAATGCCCAGCATCCAGGTAGCGTAGCTCTTTCAAGGTTACCCATTTATTTAGGAACTTCACGTATACGATTTTTAAAAAATAATCGCCAAAATAAAGCCAATTTCTAAGGAGTAAAATTATATTTTTTCGGGATATTTTTTTTCTAGGCAACTCATGTTAAAGGAATACTTAAAACTTCGTTTCATCTAGAGTTTTTCGAATTTTAACAATCCCTTTCCCTTCCCCCGCCCCCTTACGTCCCCTTGGTGGAGCCAACCCCATATCTTTGGAAGCCCCCCTGCTCGGTGCGACCACCCCCTTCCTCCACACAACACCTTGCCCTACCCTTTCCCAAACGCCATCTCACCAACACTATCCTCCCACTCCATCCCTTTCTTTATCCCGCATTCCCCCTCCTATCCTATCCCCCTTCAATATTCTCCTCTCGAATTCCCTCAAACCCCCTATGGGACTATTTTTCTCTCTCCTACCCTTTATCTAACCCTTTCTTTTTGTCTCACGCACCCTCCCCCCCCCGCCACTACACTTCCCCTTTCAGCCCCTTCTCTTACTCACCCCTTAGAGTCCTTAGACTATGCCGCAGACTGGTAAGCGCAGTAATACACATCTCTTTCTCTCTCTCTGTCTATGTGCTTATAACACGAGGTATGGGGAGGCCATCTCTCAAATTCCAAATGTGTGCGATACTTTTATTGCTCATTTCCTCAGTTATTGCGTCCAAATTAGCCGTAATGTCCAGTAAAACGTGAGTTTTAATATTGATAAGAAAATTATCTCTCTCTCGCGCTTCGCTTCCCTTTGGCCATATCACTATCCCTTCGTCTTTTCTCCCATTTCTTTTCCTTGTAATTGAGAGTCCTCTGTCCAATAAAAATACTTCGGAATTTTTACCCAACTACTTTAAAATCGTATTACTCATTTTTTCCTTTTCTCTCTTACCTTTTCTCTCTTCTTCCTTACCTTTCATCATGTGACACGTGCCGCCTACTTTTCTCCATGTCTTAAAGTATTTTTTGCTTTAAGTTTATTCATATATATAGCTTATAATTTATTTTTCTTGTACATTAGTTTTCGAATTACTTTCATTTAGGATTGAAAGAAAGTTATTTATTTGATTTTGCTCTTTGTTCTATGTTCTTCGGAGTTTCATTCCATGTCTTTCTCTATTATGAAATCAAGTTATTCATCCACAGAAACTAATTTATTTCGTTAGTTGTCTTTACTTCGATACTAAGTCGATTAAGAATACACAATAAGAGTAATAAAACATCAGTCTCGGTATTGTAACTGTAGATAGTTAAGGTGTAAGACACGTAAAAATTAATAAAGAATGATTATATCCGTGATTAATTTTTACCTATTATAGGAATATTAATTTGATACATAATTTGATATATAATTAATTCTCTGTCGTTTGATTTTTATTAAACATTTATTCATCGATATCGAAATCAAGAGTACGAACCGCAAAGGCACAAGTTTCTATGAAGTGTGCTCCTTTCTCCATACTCCATGTATGCGCATCTCAGTAACTCATTATTATTCTAAAAATATCTCCCTTCTTTTAACTTCTGTGCAACATCATCCCGTCTCATTCAACCCTCTTCCCCTGACTCTCCAATCGCTTCCCTCTCCTGAAGGACGCCATTGGCTTATTATGTTTAGATATTTTTTTCACTTATCTCATTCTTCCCATTTTCTTCCACCAACCCCTTTCTTTCAATATTTTTCTCTTTTAAATTCTTCTTCTCTCCATTTCTTTCCCCTCAACCGCACCATAATTCCGAATCCATTAATCTTTCTCAAGAAGTCTTTATGTAAATTAAGGTAAGAGAGCCAATACTGGGGGATTTTTTATCATTTTTTTATCTGTTCAATCGCCAAACTTTTCTTTATTTCATATTGCCCCTCAGCCTAAAAGTTTTTCATATAAAAAAGCCGTAATTTATTTGGTTCATTGACTTTGTAAATCGTTTTATCCCCGAAGGCAGAATTGAAATCTTATACTAAATTACACTTACCGAAGGCAGCACCTGCTCATTGTCACGATCCATAGTCTTGATCGCTTTTTCGCCATATTTCCCTTAGACGCCTTAGAGGAAACTTGAGGAGTTTCCAAACAGAGTCAACGGAAGTATATCGGGACATTTTAGGTGATTTTACATAGAATAATCATACCGATTTAATTACGATTTATTAACCGTTATATGACTTTTGTTTATTATTAGGTTTGCTTAGGCAGCGATTTGATAATATCATAATCACACGAGTAAACATGTAAATATTTATTTTTGTAAATTGTGTTTTAATTTAACATACCATGTTTTTACATTTGAATATAGTGTAAATGTTCATAATGGATTGCTTAATATGTATGGTACCGTCCTTTTTCAGTAAACAACCTATAAATTGTATTATGAAACTAAGTTTTATGCGCTTATGTATAACAACTCAATTTTTCAGCATTTCATGTTGATATAAATTTTAATCTACGAAAGCGTTAGAATTTAATAGAATTATATAGAAGTTATTTTCTTATGTTTAATGTAATTCAATTACAGATATTTTCACGATATATATATATATATATATATATATATATATATATATATATATATATATATATATAGCATATAATCATTATTTTAAATTATATTTAAAAAGTTTGTGTTCAACTGTAAATAAATCATTCCGTAGCCTCTTACTCATGTTAAATTTAAATAATGTGAATGGTTGACAAATTTTGGGAAACGCAATATTTAGCACGAAACGAAAAATGGAATCATTTAAGTGGATTATGTGTTTGTACATTTGCACGCCACCCAATCCAGTCGGTTGCCTTTTCGCTGCCGTGCTCTCGAACATCGCAGCTCTTCGGTCTCGAGACCCTTGAGTTTTGCCGCCGAACCCCAATCCACCGCTTCCTAGTCGCCGCCACTCATAGCGACTCCTCCGTCCTAATCCCTTTCGCCATGCCCTCACTTCCTATCCTCCCATCCCCGCACCTCCCCCCACTCTCAAAACCCTTCCCTATTCCGCCCCCTCCTGCGGTGCAGACTCCCTCACCCTCCGTCTCTCCCAGTCCATACACTCTCTCTCTTTCTCCCCCCCCTCCCTCCCTCCCCTTTCGCCCAAGCCATTTGCATCGATAATTTTAAGGAACTGAATACATGCTAATGCGGGGAGAGCTGGAGAGAGTGAGACGAGGAGGGGTGGATAAGGGAGAGAGCGCTTTGATGAACGTCGATAAATCACGGATCGTTATGGAGCGCGCAAGATGGAACGGAGTTAGAAAGAGGGATAAGAGGGGGGGAAGGGGGAGGGGGGAAAGGCTGGGAAAGGGGTTCGGAGATACTCGGGGCTGGGCGATCGGGATGGGGTGCGGAAGACGACGAGGGGACGGGGGTTTGGCAGAGCGGGTGCGGGGGAGGATGAAGGAGCAATAAATTAGGCCTTCTTCCACCCCCGCCCTCTTTTCCCTTTCTACGGAGAGAAGGTTATGAGGCGAAGAGTCCCTCTTTGACACACGCAACCAATTCACCCCTTACCATGGAAATCCTCCTTTACCCGCTCCCATCCCTCGCTGTAACCCCCTCCGCCCCATTGCCCCTCCTACATCACCCGCCTCCCATCTCCATCCCAAAAAACTCACTCTCTCTACGATCTTCAATTCTATTGATTTCTCTGCTGGATGACTAAGGCCATATACGCGCTCTTTTGGCGCTAGCAAATCACTCATGAACTCGAAGCGATTCTCATAAACTTGTTCAGACCCAATAATGTGTAGCGAATACAAAGTCTTAAAACTTAAATTGTATGTATTGATATTTAAAACGGCAATTTTTAAATTGGTTTGAGGTGAATCGATGTGTTAAGGAGGAAGCTGCTGCTGAGTGTTTTGCATGTGTAATTCAGTCAAATAATTGATGCAGTTAACTAAACATGTTACGCAAATAGGGACTTCGGCAAATATAGCTTCGGATAAATGTGTACGATGGACTCGGACGAAAAGGATGAATTAATATAATTATCACTTAATTGATGATATTATTTTGAAGAATTTCATGAACATTTGGCGAGAAAAATTCAAGAATTAAGGCTAATTAAGGCTACAGATAGATTTGACTTAAAGTGTGCTTCAACAAGAGCACGATTGATGGAAAACTAATGACAACTTATTTATGAACTCATCTGCTGGAAAAGATTGCAGAATGGCGAATTTAGAAAAATGAGATGAAGATTTTTCTTCCTGTGCTACATGTAATTTTTATTCCAAAGAGACCAGTTTTTCTGCTCTCCTCAACTAAACGCTATGATAAACGAAATCATTGGTTTTTAAACCTTTTTTTGTGGCAAAATTCCAGTTATTGCAAGAGACAAAGATTTAAATATATATTTACATACTCATGCCAATATTGGCGCCACGCAATAAATTACAGTAAATCAAATCTTAGGAAACTGCCAATCAAAATCCTTCGGACAATGCAGTACATTAATTCTCGAAGAAATGCAATATGATATTTTATAAAAGACGCGAATTTAGAAATTAATAAATGCTATTAAAATGAAAATACGTCAGTTTTTGACATCAGTCTTAAATCTATTTAGTGCCTTTTTTCTTCAGTGAGCATGTAAAGTTTTTCCATAAGCTACTGTAAATATTAAATAATCATTATCATCATCGACAGGTCTGTGATTACACTTGGTTAAACCTGGTTCTCCACATACACCTATTTTCCGCATTCTTCATTTTTGATAGCTCTCTTTCCCTATCAAGTCTATCAGCTGAAATCTTTTCCTTTCTCTTTATCTTTTTCCATCCAGTTTTCCTTCTAATACGACTTAATCTCTCCGAAGGTAATTTCCAATCCAGTTCGCCTTCTTGTAGTCTATTAATGTCATATTAAGTATGGCACAGTTTATAAGATTAGTTTTCGTTGTCTCCTCTTTATTCGAGAAATTTACCGAAACCAGTCTTCTTGAGCTAGAAAAGAAACTACATTTCAAGAACAAAAAAATAACAGTTTCATTTCAACTATATCCTATATTTTCGCAAAACGATTTTTAAGGAATCGGTCAAAAGAAAATATATATTACGGCAAATTAAAAAAATTAATCGTATTTATCGCCTCAGCAAGCGGTTTTGACTAATTATTATTTTTCAAACAGGTTTCCACGATAACTTTTCCATAGTTAACGAAAGTTTATATTTGTTTTATATTGCAATTCGAATAAAAAATCGATAGAATTTCGTATTAAAATATGCCAATTTTACTTTTATATTGTATTATCGGGAAGTTTCATCGGTAGTTTTGACTTCGGGAAACGTTTTCCGAGATATCTCCTTTTTTAGGAGGGACCGAAAAAATAATTTTCCGATTGGTAGAAACAATTGGAATCGCGGTCTAGAGGGACTTTGGAGTTTGCGAGGAGGATGAAGGGAAGCGAACGGGTAAATGAGTGGCGTGGGAGAGGGCAAACGGGGGAGTAAGGGGCGAGTAAGGGAGGGGAGCGGAAGAAGAGAGAACGAAGCAGAGGTGGGGCGGAATGGCTTACAGATTGCTTCGAAAGCGGGTCAAACATACCGAAAGCAGGCACTTCAATTGTTTCCACCATTTTTACGGGAAACACCCGCGTAGCAGAAAGGAAATGGATAAGGCTATAACCTCTTATTTTCATCCTTCTCACAATCAGTTTTTCTCCATTCGTTCCACTCTCGTCCTAATTTTTTCCTCCTGAACTTCTCTTTGTTTACGGAACCAAAGTTTATGTTACAATGATCTCCCGAGATATCAATATTCGTCCTTATTAGTCAGAGTTATGGATAATTTTTTCTACTAGAAATGACATATTTCAGTTTAAATTTTCATTTCACCTTGCCATCCGTACGTTTCTCATGTAACGTTATACATATTCGGATTGTTTCAATAAATCTGTTTGCCGTAAACTTATTCACTAAATTGCTGTTTTATCGTCAATAATTAACTAAAGCATTTCTACGTTTAATAAATGAGTTCATTTAATCATAAAATTAATCTCGTTTTTTATAATTTAAATTCTAATTGTTATTAAACCATTTGCCCAAATTTTACCGTTTTTGCTAATTTAAACCAACGATGGTCGATATCCAAGAAAAGACACAAAAGCATTTTATCAATCAAACTTCCCTTGACGGTCTGTTTTCTTCTCCTTCCCTATCCCTTCCGTTTCCATCTCCATTCCTCAACTCCTATTCCACCGTCTCATTTCCCCTATTTCCAATCTCGCCACCACTTCCGGCTGTATACCATGTCTCTTCCGAGCCGTATTTTTTTCTTATTTTTCGTTGCTTGAATTTTTTCTCCACTTTCCGCGATCCCTACTGACGATTATTAAGAGCCGCGGTACAGTAAGCAAGGAGAGGACTTTTTTTCCCCTCTCACTTTTTCCAGAGAGCACATCGAAGTGTTCGACCAGCTGCGAATTCCAGCCTTGCCTAAGGGTAAAGGAAGGAAGAAATAGCGGGGAGGGGTTTTCTCTCTCTCTCTCGTAACCGTGTCGGGATATAAGGGGAATTTTAGGCGGCGTAGAATGGAAGGGGGTCGGGATATTTAAAGGGATAGGAGGTGGGGAGAATATGTGTACCGTAGGAGGTCGGAATGAGCGAATTCGGACTCCGTCAATCCTCTCTTACTCAGCCGACTCCTCCACAACACCCCCCCCCCCCCCATGCCCCTTCACCCGATCCCGTTTTCACGATTCCTGGGCCTTTTCTCTCCCCCCCTCTCTTCCCCCGAACACGCCGGAGTCGTGGATCAATGGCCCCTACTAAACACGGAGCGGGGCCCCGAGGAAAAGTGTGGGGGTGTGCGTGGGAGGTGGAGGACGGCGGGGCGAAAGTGGGGATCTCTGTTGGGCGAAGATAACCTCTACAACTGCCTACGCTCTCCATTCTGCTCTTCGCCTCCCGCTGCGTGGCGGTGGTGGCTGTGCGCAAGGGTTGGCGGGGTGGCACGGGGGGCGAGGGGGAGGGTGTCGGTGGAAGGGGGTGGCGGCAATATCAGAGGCTGTCGTTCTCAAGGATCCAACGAGAGAAGGGTTTTGGTCGATCTGGAATACGAGATTAGTGCTTGGGCCAATATCTCTCATTCCGACGACTCCGAACCCCGTAGGCAACCGAGTACACAGGCAAACGCATGCACACACGTACGCACACACACACACACATGCACATTCGCTCACCCCGTTTGGTCGCACTCACTTTCCTCTTATATTCCATCTACTCGTGATCGGAAATTTCGGGGAAAACCTTTCCTTCAAACAAGTTCGCTTCAGATTTCGGACTCAACATCGAATGCTGTGTATTTTGACTGTCGGTTGTTTGAGAATTTCAATTTTTTTAGAGACGGCGTATTTGAGTATCAGTTTCACTTTTTTCAAAAGAGTTTGGAATACGTCTTATGCGGCTGAAATGTTAGGAATTGCAACACATATTATGAGAGAATTTTTTTAAATTGTATTTTAATATTTTAATTATTTTTAGTGTTTTATTTCTACCCTTAACTTTGGATATACTTTCCGTTTCACGTACTCAATATTTAGAGAATAAAATATCGATCGTTTTTGAAAGGTTTAAGTTTCAGTGTCTATAATCTGTCGTCTTTATATAATGATTTTCCGTTTTTCCTTTCAAACAAAGTTTCCGATATTCTTTTCGAGCGATGTTATTTACGGTCCATGGGATGGATGCTACCTTGTTTCGCCCTTCCGAAAAAGGTCGCACGCACTCGCTAGCGGGAAAGCATCTCCCCCTCCCTCCTCCCTTTCCTCTCCTCTCCCTCCCCATCTACCAATCCACCAAATCAGCGTGTTTAATGCCGTCTCCGAGGAAGAGAATTTGAGGCGTGTGAAGAGAGAGAGGAAGGACACGGGCCGATCAATAACATCCTCGACGCAATGCGCCTCATTGTCTCAACGTGTGGGGAAGATCCGTGTGTGTGTGTGTCTGTCAGACACTCACTCTTATTCCTTCAACACTTCTCGCACCTTTCCCATTCCTCCCTCCCTCGGGCGTTTGGTCTCCTCTCGTCCTGCGCAACCCGGTCCAGCGCCAAAACACCCGAACGAACAACTTAACACGTCATCCCTCTTCTCTATCTATCTTTCTCCCTCTCTCACCCCCCCCCCCCACCCCTCCCTTACACAAAACTATCACATCTCTCGATTATCTATTTTCAGCTCAACACGATGCAAATAGTACCTTCGATATTCTTATTCCTATTTTAGACGTTTAAAAAGGTTTTAAAGAGTTTACTTTTTGTATCATTTTCAAATACGATCATAATTTATAAATCTCCGCAGAACAATTTTCATCACTTCTTCTAAGGAATTGGCTACTTTGAAATATAAATTTATAAAAATAATATTGTATTTAAATTTAAACAAAAATAAAACTGCGTGATAAATATTAATTAATTAACTCCAATATTACTTTTAAAACCAGGGATTCAAAATTTTATAATTATTCTACCAAATTAATTACTATAACGCAGAAATTAATCTATACATTGTTAAATAAACATGAGAAATGGAACTGTTACTTTCTCCTAAATAAATTGGCGCAAAAATTTAACTGATTCTTTCGATTAAGTACATATTCCTTTCATTTTCGAAAATGTTTCAAAATTCTTGGAAATTTTTCTTAACGAGTTCATCAATCTTCGTTTACCCCTTAGTATTTCCTGATGAAAAACACACGTCTCGTTCAATCAGAAGAAAAAATGAACGGCGGAAATTAATGGCGAAAGAGTTTCATTCGAAGAGTCGATGCATTAAAATTTGAGAGCATATTTTTCCGTGAATGGCACTTCTCTCATTCGCTCAATTTTTCCTCAACGCATCTCTCCTCCTCTCCTTCCTTCATCCACACCCTTCTCTCTCTCTCTCTCTCTCTCTCTCTCTCTCTCTCTCTCTCTCTCTCTCTCTCTCTCTCTCTCTCTCTCTCTTCCCCTCTACAGTCTCAATAAGCTCGAGAAACTCTCTCTCATCGGAGAGTCGTTTCTCTCTCTCATTTTCCCCTTTCCATTCGTTTCAATTGCTTTCGTTATTACGTCGCTCCGATACATTTCTCCTCTGACGCAACCAAACGCCCCCTTCCTCCCTAAACCGAAAAAAAACATTCTCTTCGCGCCAATCTCTCTCTCCCTCTTTTCTCCCATAATCCCTCTTTTCTCCCATTCTCCCTCTCTCCCTTTTTCGCCTCCCTCTCTCTCTTTCTCTCTCTCTGCACATAATTCTTTGTCTTTCCCTTGTTACGTCTCATCTCTCTTCATATTTGCTGTAACTTTTCCTTTCAGTTTCTTCATTGCCCTTCCAGTACGCGAGTTTTTCTGTATTTTATTTCTCATATTCAAAATCATCTTATTTTTTTAAATTAAAAGAGAAATTCGAGCTCGCAATGTTTCTCGATGGTTTATTGAGATCATAGAAACTCATTTTTTCTAACTTCTTTACATTTTTGTCTCCACATGTTTTGTGTGTCACTGCAACAAACTTCGGAATTTAAGTTGTTAGGCTCAATTAGATAAACGTTATTTTCCTTAATCACGCTGGAAATGTATATTGCTACACCATCTTTAGTACTCAATATTATTAAAGCATCTATATGGACGCAAAATTTTCTTTCCGGACAGTATTAATCCATTTATGAAATGTTAGTCAATCGATTTAAAAAAATTGAATAAAAAAGTCTATTTAAATTCCATTGGCATGATGATTCATGGATAAATTATTGCTTTTATATAATGAGCTACATATATAAATATATTACTATTAGATAAAATATTTTTAATTTCGAATAAAATCCTTATAAAGTGGTAGGTATGGTTTTTACTACGATTTTTTTGCTCGAAAAGATTGGAAAAAAATTCATCCACAAAGTTTAAGCGTTAAAAACAAACTTCTCTCCCGCTGCAGTTAATAAATTTTTACCCTTCACCTCATGGCTTATTTACATTCTAATAACCCATTTAAATCATACTCCATTAAGGCACGTGTTTTTCGAACCGTAGCTCTATCTCTCTCTCTCTCTCCCCTTCATATATTCTCTTCTCCTCTTTCCTTCTACATAACTTCCCTCTCTTCTATCCATTCCGATCCGAGGAATTGTCCGGGGTGCGATATCGCCCGCATACGATCGGATGTGAAATAATGATGATCATAAAACATGGAATAAAAAATGTTTGCTGGGGGAAGCGGAAATTCACCTTCACCTACCTACCCGCGTTGTCTTTTTTATCCCTTTTTGTATTATTGATGCGGTCAGGGGTGTGGTGCCATAAGGTGTGATTGACTGGGAGGGAAAAATGACGATCAAGAGGGCGGGAAAAATGAAGTACTGCGACCGGCGTCCTTCCAACTTCATTCGCTAGTCAGACGATGTGAAGAAACAGACATTATATATATATATATTGTTATAACCTGATGTTTCATTGTTCCTCATATTCCGCATACGCGTACCATGTTTATTTAAAATGTAACATGATATTTAAAATTTATTTTAAATATTTTAAGCGATTAAAAATATTTTCCGAATAAATATATGAGGAAATGGAAAATTTGTATGGTGCCCGGATCAAATATCTTTAGCATGCTAATATTGCGTACAACCAAACTTAAAATAGCTTCCGAAGTAGAAATTAACTTGTCGACATAACTAAGGTTACTGATGTAATCTTACGACATAGAAAGCTAGAGGCTCATCACAGCATAGTGTGTTTTTTTTATGAACCACATTTTGTATTACCAGAAGCAAGCAGATTTAGCTGGGAGACCGAAGCGCGGTTTTTTATGCTTGGAAAGCTCCTCAGCTCTTAAAGCTATTACATATTGAACTAGGATGATATACGTGGTGTATTCACGAATTTAACGAAACTTTTGTTTCAAACATTAGAAAATATTAGCAAATTTGGCTCAGTGGAATCGCTGGAATTTCTTCGTTTATTTCGAATTTTTTTAACCTAGCTCGTAGAATGACTTTTTTATCAGGAACTTAGACTTAGTGCTGTTCGTCATAAGATCTTCCAGTATGTTACGCGTCGATTCGGATTTCACGATCGCATTCGAGGCGTAGATGAAAGTGGGAGGTGGAGATTTAGGAGAGTGGGAAGGGGTAACGAATAATGGATGCCGGTGACGTAAGCCCTTTTTTCACCCGAAAAAGAGAGAGATAGACAGAGAGAGAGAGAGAGACAGAGACAGTTGCGCCCTTGCTCGAATGCGGCTCTTTTATATCGCGCAAGAGAACGTTGCCATAACCTTGTCGTGCACCTCCTCCGATTGCACTCCTATACTCTGGCGGCGCGTCGTAGGGCGAGATCGTTCCCGGGAGAACTTGCGATACCACTCTCTCCCAGCTGAATCTTTGCAAAGTTACGTGAATGGCGAACCGATTTTGTCGGCTTCTTTGGTTTCAGTGTACAAACGTTGATGTGAATAAAATTATTTGACTAAAAGATGAAATGTAAATTTGCATTACAGTTACACACGATTGATTGTTCGCATTATTTTTCTATTGACTGATTCATTTTTATAGTCTTTGAAATTTTATTGGTTATATTTACTCACTTTAAAGTGTAGAACATACAATTTTTAAAAATATTGCGAATTCTTTAAATAGATAGAATTGATTTAGTTAAACGAGCATATACGTATAACAAGGACCAGTCAATTGGGCTGGTAAAGATCTTCATGCATGCATGACCCAAAATTATATTCACTCTTATTTGTATTTATGTAGCTCAAACGTAAATAAATAAAATAGAGTAATTCATTGCGAACACTATTCATAAAGAATATCTAATTGTGATGTCATGCGATACTACCCTTATTCAGAAAATTTATTGAATCTAATTAGCATTATATTCATGGCCTTATAGAATTTTAATTAATATGCAGTCCGAGATTTTTATATTACATGATTTTGGATTTATTTTGGATCAAGATGAATTTTGTATAATTTATAAAAAAATAAAACGCTTTCATTTTGGTATTTGTGACATATTTTCATTGCGTATTTACATTACCAATAAATGATCGTAAAATTCAGTGAGCTTGTTACACTTTCGTGAAAGTATATCTTCTTATTCGAGCTTACTTGATATCTTTGTCTCTAAATTTCATTCAAGAAGTTTGAAAGAAATAGTTCGAAAAAATAATGAAAGATGCCGAAGATATCATCTGGAGAGAATTCTTCCGGGACCTATAATTCAGACCGGAAAATAAAAAAAAGAAGAGCGGAAATAGCCCCCCTACGGCTGTTATTGGCTATAAAACTTTCTCGGAGTCTTATAATTCATTACGTTATCTGGAGAAAAGTTAACTTTTTGAACGCTTCGAATTGTAACCGAAGGTATCCTTTTGAGAGTAGGAAACGGATCTTTATCCAAAGAAGAAAAAAGCTTCCGTAAAACTCCAAAATACAATTGACCGGGTAAAATACGAGGCTTTCATGGCAGCGAGCGAAATATTCATCATGCATGGAGAAAGAATTATAGCAATAAAATTGAACGATTCAAGCGAAATATTTCTGATGAGATTTTCAGTTTTTCGATGAGAGCATTAACTATTACTCGCGAAGAAGTTTTCATTCTTTTTTCCTTTAGGTTTGTTTTGTCATTTTATTAAATATTATTTTCTAATCTTTCCTTTTCATTGACGAAATTTTTCAACCGATCATTTCTTGGCCGTTATTATACCATATATAACGGAACAAGTGATTACTTGTTGAAACGCATATTTAGACATATTTTGAGATTTTCTTTTCTTATACATGAATATCCTGCCTAAGTAATAACTTTCAAAAATAATTAAAGACGCAGAAATAAGAGATAAAATTCAAAGTTTAATTTATTATCAAATTAAATTGAAATCACTTTGTGGTAGTTCCATAGGGTTGGGTACACTGAATAAACAATCAAGTAATATGGATTTTACATGGATGCTCTATCAAATCGTCAAAATATAAATTTGATTTCCTGACATAAATTCTCTAATCATGGGGTTCATAGAATATTTTTTGGCATTAAATGTGATGATGATCGCGTATCTGCTAAGAGCCAAACGGGATTAAATCTAACTCACGATTGACATTGTCTGATTTACGAAATGTATTTTCTGTACTACATGAACTGCTTGTATATATTTTTAGCATAACCGGTTCGATCGGTTTATTTTGATCTCCTAGCAATATCTTAGAGTGGGCCGCAGCGCCCTTGTCTTCTCCTTCAAAAAATGACAGCCGAAAGGGGAAGGAGGAGAATTGGGATATATGGGCGCATAAATATCAGATGGAGAGAGAGAGAGAGAAATGGAGCGTGTGAATGGGAGCCGAGGAGGAGGAAGGAAGGCATAGCGGAACTGAGGAAGTGGAGAAGGAAGGAGGGAGGGATTTTAAAGAAGCGAGAGGTATCTATGGATTTCGGCAAGAGCTGTGTGGGAAGGCGGAGGATATTTTGGGAGGGGTTAGGAAGCGAATGGTTGGATTCGGTTAGCATAAAAACGCCTATCTCTCTTGTGCCTGTGTTATAGACTCCCTCGGCTGTGCAAGATTGTTTTGCTTGGACTGGGGCGTATGTTAGTGTCATGTCTGCGGTTTGTTGGTGGGATGGAATAGAGCTAGCAGAGAGCTTCGATCAGATGCGGTTGGTGAATTACATATAGCCTTGTACTCTGGTGTGTTTTGCATAGAATTTTTGAAGTTTTAATCGAATAAATACGTCGTACGTACATAATATGTATATCGTATTTTTAAATAAATATTATACACTTCATACCGGCCAATCTTTGCTTTAAACGCAGATTAATACATGTAAGCTATGTATTAACACTTTAAGTGTAGCTTTTCTTCCACATTATTGCAATATCATTTCACCACCTTACTTCTCATCCTCATCCTCATCATTTTACCTTCTTCTGCTTCTCGCTATTGCTCAGACGGACTAGAAATTCTATTACGGTTTTATAAATACATGTGCACGCTATTATATTACCGTCATATCCAACTAGTACGTAATAATATGCAGCAAATTTCAAATTTACTCGCTTCGTTTGGTTGTTTATACGGAGTTATCTGGAGAGACAAAACTTTCTCAAGAATTGCCTTTATTTTACGTTTCACGCAATAAAGGGTTTTAGGTGTTTAATTATATGTTATTTATTTGTTTTTAAAAATCAATTTACATGAAGATTCATTATAGATCAATACTCGTCCATGAAATCCACTCCGTTGCTGGATCATTTAACGCGGAATTACGTGCAAAGATAATTTTACTAGCTCTAGAACCGGAATTTTTTAACACTTCAATGGCATCCTTTCGTCTGTGATTTATGAGTGATTTCGTACGACGATAGAAAATGCAAAATAGCATTTGTTACGGAATAAGGGGTTTATGGGAGTGAATGATGCTTCCGTCGATGTCTATAGCACTCGCGGCGGGAGGGTGTAGCTTTTTAAGGAAGAGGGTAGATCAGGGAGCGGAGAAGAGAGGGAGGGAGGGAGGGGTGAATGAATATATGCGGAAGGGTGTCTGAGCGGCGAAAGGAAAACCGCGGGGCGCGTATTGGTGCCATCAAAAGTGAAAACCGGATGCTTGTTCGGCGAGGCGTGATCTGGGAAGGTTCGAAAGAAGGGGAATAGGGAGCGTGCGTGGGATGGCGGGGGAGGGGGGGAGGGGGAGGGGTGGTGGGTAGAAGGGGAGAGATGGGGAAGAGGCCCCCGAGAAAAGGGGATGATACAAAGGAGTGGGGATGGGACCACCGTTTTGGAAGACCCGAGTCGGGAAGGAGAATAGGAGTTAGTGGGAAAGAGTGGCGACGGGAGCGATAGAATGTAGAGAAAAGAGGGAGGGAGGAGAAAACGATAGAAGACGGAGTGAAGGAGGATGAGTAGGTCTCTCTGAAGTGGCGGAAGGAATGCAGAAAGGGAAATGGGCGGTAGTCATTTTTCACCCCTTCCCCGCTTCCAATGAAGTCCTCCCCTTTTTTTATATTTTCCTCTCTTTCGCCGCTTCAATTCACTGCGTATAAGGGGGAAGATCGAAAAAGAGGGGGAAGGGGGGGGGGGGGGGGGCGATGCTGGCTGCGTCATGCTAATTCCGAAGTCTGCGATAGAAGTGACGCTCGTTCTTATGTCTACATTTATTTGATCTCGTTTATTTTATTTTTTCCCTCTTTCGATCGGAGAAACCAATCCGCGAGATTGAATCCGTACGACGAGAAGCACTTTTTGTTCCTCCAGCTTGATTAGGCCAATTGACACCAATTGATTTCTCTCTCCCTCGCATCCCGAACCGATGGATTTGATGTTTCATCCGTGTGGCGACAGGAGGAGTAAGAACGTCTCTTTCTTTTTTTGTAATCGATGCCGTTCATTGTGGCGAGGTTTTCGTTTGAAAATCGCAATCTCTTTGCTTTTTTCTTTTTTTTTGGAGAGAGCTCGTTTCCATTATTGGTTATTAGCCGGGGGTGTAGGATGAAGGTTTAATGACAATTGCTTCGTTAGTTTTTTAAAAGGAAATTGTTTGCGCAGCGGAATCTTTGAAAGGAAATGAAAAAGCAGTCGAGCTTTGTATTTCATCTGTGCTTAGCGATACGCAAAAATTTTCTTTTTGAAGATAAACGTTTGGGCTACATCTTTTAACTCAACATCAACTGTCTCATAGAAAAAGGAATAATTTCACGTTTTTTAAAAAAACATCTAGTGAACTTTTAATTTTGTCTTCAATGCATAAATTATTGATACTATTAATTTTATGAATGTGAAACTTAGCCTTACAGTTAGTCATTCAGAACTTTGTTTGTTAGTAAAAGATCTTATTGATATTTTATTTGGTTTAATTTTGCCTTTAATTAATCACCAAATAAATATAAGACGAAGATTTTCTTGAAATTTACATATTTAATGAATTTACTGACAATAAGTTAGTCATCATCGCATTTAATTAATATCTTTAAAACTCGGTGTTTTAAATTAGTTCTCACTGCGCCTGGTAGGGTTCATTTTTGTGGGTGCTGAACAGATTCTTCGCACACAGCCGATGTCGAAACAATGAGAAGCGAGCTGTGATTAGAGATAAGCAGTTATAAAATGATCAGATGGGATTGATGCCAGGGATGCATGGTCCTTCACTCAAATTCCTGAAAAATGCGCCCCAAAAAACTGCGCATGCATGAAACCATTGAAGCCAACCCGTAAAATGTTCACTTCGCGAAACATGACTCTCAAAATTTTTTAACTTTTTCTTGAGTAAAAAACTGAGCTTTCATATCATCTTCGATTCTCTTCCAGCGTTTTTTTTTCATCCGAGGCCATTCGTCTCGCGTCCATAACATATTTTAAGAGATAAAAAAGGCGTCCCCCACATGCTTTATTTGCACGCTTTCGAGGCGAGAGGGGAGAAGGGAAGGGAGGTGAAAGAAAGAACCCACTCTCCCCCACTCCAGCCACACCTCCATCCTGCTCTTCTCTCTCTCTCTCTCTTTTCTTTTCGGAGTTAGCCTAACAAGCCAATGAGAAACAATATTTTTATAAGAAGGGAGAGGATCAAAAAAACTGGAAATGTTGAAAGGCATACTGCATAAAAAAAGTTTCCAGAGAGCTCTCCTTCGTGGCTGTGTGTGCGTGGCAAAAACACACACGTATTGAAGTAATTGGACTTCGAGGAACGAAGAGGAGGAAAAGTTAGTAGGGAGAAAGAGGGAAGGGAAAAATTCATTTGGGTTCATCTCGAACGCTTTGGTTATCTCTCTCAGAGGAGGAATATAGAGAAACAAGAAGTTTAGAAAGAGGAATGTGCTTACCTACATTCTCATATATATATATATATATATATATATATATATATATATATATATATATATATGTGGAGAGTGAGGAAGGGGAGAGAGAATGACCGAAGAGAAGTGTGGTTGAAGGAGAGGAGGAGAGGGATTGAGTCGGTTCACGGAGTATAAGGGATGGTTCGGTGGAAATTGGAACGGAGAGCTGTGGAAAAAGCATGGGTTGAGCAAAAAAAACTCCGGTACTTGAAAAGGAAAAATAAGCCTTCGTACAAATGAAGAGGCGATGCAATGTGGCGAAGAAGAGAGAAGGGAAGAGAGAGAGAGAGAGAAAAGGAAAGAGGGAAGGAGAGGGAGGATTGGAGGAGTAGGAAGAGAGGGTAGACAGAGAAAGAGTGGGAGGATGGAGATGTGAGTAGCAGTTTACGGGCGCGGGAGTGTGTGGGGACGCAAGGGTTAAGAAGGGGGGGAAAACAAAAAAAAACGAGCAGAGATGCGGGAAACAATCGAGAAAAAGACGAGCGAAGAAACATACGGTGACAATCGGGAATGAAAAATGTTCGATTCGCTACGAAGACGCTAAGGAAGAGGGACTTTGAAAGTAAGAGAGCGAGAGAGAGGGAGTAGTTAGAAATGAAAGAAGAATTAACAGACGGTAAGAATACGGAGGAGAAGAGGGGGATGAGGGACTAAGGGAGGAGAGGACAAGGAGGGTAACGCCTTTGTCAATAAAAGGGAGAGTTAGTGGGTTGTTGAGGTATCGTGTAGACGGAGACCTCTGTCTTAAGGGGGATGAAAGTGGGGGATGGGAGGGAGGTAGTTAGTGGAAGCAGGGCAGGAGATGGAGGGAAGAAGTTGGGAAGGAGGTGTGGTGAATCTAGGGGTGGGGCAGAGTGGGAACGTAATGGGTGGGCTAAGGATCGGAAAATGAGTCTTACTCAGAAGCAATCGGTATTCTTGGTGATGGAGGCGAGGATTGGAATGGGTATCGAAGCATTTGTTTCGGCAGAGTGGGATGAGGAAGAGAGAGAGCGGGTGAGGAATCATGGGTATGAAGAGGGAGTGGAAAGGGAGACAAGGAAGGGGGAAAATAGAGAGAGAGAGAGAGAGACAAAAGGTTGTCCGTGACAATGGGAAGGGAGTCGTAGGCGTAACGAACACATCAGGCGCGATTAGGGAAAGGCCGCGCGTCGAGGATTGGTTGTTGATTCCGAAGGTAGGGTAAAAAAAGTGAGAGGCGGGGAAGGGTACGGAGGAAGAGGGAGAGTCGCGCACGCCGTGAAGGGATAGTTGGGAGGGAGAGGAAGAGGCAATGGAGGGTTTGGAGAGATTGGAGATTAGTCGGCGGGATGAGGAGATTGACGAACGAAAGAGATTATGGTTGGACCACTTTGATGAGGAGGGGAGAGGAGGGGGAGGGAGGGGAAGGGCGGAATGAAAAAAATATCGACGAATAGGGGAGCTGTAAAGTATTGCTTTGCCTTCCAAATGTAAGAGAAAAGAGGACGGTCCAAGTATTTCTTATTGTTACCTTTATTTGTTGTGATAAAGTTTTGTCTGGAACGATGCGGCTATGATCAAAGTTCTATTATTCTGAGTATTTGGTACGGTAGCGTACTTCGACCTGATTTGAAAGTAGTAATTATCATTATTTATTCTGTCTCTTGCAAAAGTCTCCGATGCATATAAATTCCTTTATTACTCTTTCAATCGAATTTTAATTCTTGGGAAGAATGATTTCAGGCATTTACTTTTATATTTAGTATCTTCCCTATACCTATATATTTTATATAACATCTATGGTTAAGCGTTATATTTGCATATCACTGAGTTTAATGTTGTGAATGACTCGAACGTTACATAGATTCAATTTTTTAATAATTTAAACGATGCTTTTTGGGGAAAGGATATTAGTCGTATGGAAAAGAGTATGTACTATATAGAGTGATTTACTAATGAGGCGTGCTTCATATTCTTTCAGCTTGTGTTGCACGAAAATTTAGTCGTTGCTAGTCGGTCCCAGCGTTTTTACATATGATCTGAAACAAACTTTTGCATTGGAGCGTGGATATTAATATCTTTTTCCCACTGAGTCTAAGACAAAATAAGTGCTGAAGAAAATCCGATTTCTCGCAATTTAAAAAAATAATTCGCGAAGATTATGAGTGATGTATATAATATTCCGGGAGGACATTAAAAGCATTAAGTGATTGAATTAGTGGGAGGGAGAGATCCTCCCTCTCTCTTTTCTACCGAGGATAAAAAGAGTATAGGGAACGTCGCCGGGTAAGAAGGGTGAGCAGAGGAGGAAAAAGGATGAGCCTCGGTAGGAGATTGAAGGCGCGGGTGGGTTCGAAAATAGTGGCGCTGTCAGAGGGGAGGCGAAGCGAAAGGCTGCTGGATATACAGCGATTCACAGGCGCGGACACAATGCGGTGGAATAAGACAGAGGACGGACTGCCAAGCGGATTAAAGAATTGTCGATGGGCGATGGAGGAGAGCGAGGAGGGTGAGAGGTAGGAAGTGCTGCGCAGGGGATGGAAGAAGGGGCGGGAGGGAGGTAGCAAGTGCTGCGCAGGGGATGGAAGGAGGGGTAGGGGTAGGGCGTAGGAATGACGCGATGCGAGCGAGAGCAGGAGGAAACAATCACCGAACGGTTGGCGGGACGCTATGCCTCGGTGTTCAAGAGGTGGCGATGGTAGTGTGAGGAGGGTGGAATAAGGGAAGGGGCGAGTGGGGGAGGGAGGAGGAAAGGGTTGCAGAGCAAAGAATGCGTGAACGGGTTCTCTCTGGAAGGGGGGAGGATAAAAACAAGGGTTCGAGTGGGAGAAAAAATTCGAGAAATGCAAACGGTAAAAAGAAGCGGGTTTTGGACGGAATAAGGGATTGGTGGAGAGGGGAAGTAGAGGATTGAAGGAATACGGGGTGGGGAGGGGGGAGGAGAGGGAGGCGGGAGGGAAAAACTGAAGATACATATAGAAGCAAGCCAAATTCGTTCCTCGAGGAATTTAGACCTTGTATTTTTTTATTCCTCTCTCCCCTCTTCTCTCCCCTTCCCCCTTTTCAGTCTTGTCTTTTTACTCGTTCCTCCCATTCTGTCTCCCACCCCCTCCTTCCCCTCTCACTACCCCTTCACGTTTAGCGTCTTTACTTGCGCCTCCTATTTACAACTCTCCCTCCTTCTCTCTCTTCACCTCCCTCCATCTTTTCGCTCTCTCTCTCTCTCCTCTTAATGCCTCCCTGCCTCTCTTCTGCGCCTTTCCTTCATTTAGTATTTAAAGGGATCTTTCTCCCTCTTTACCCCATACCTCTCATCTCCGCCACCTTTTCTTGCTGACAATTCAACCGGTAGAGGACGGCGTTATCTCAGACTGGGGATCCTTTTCGCGATTTTTAAGTCCATTTTTTCTCGCTCGAAGGTAGCCACGTTTCCCATCCTTCTCTTAACACGTTCTCTCTCTCACTTTCTCAATCTTGTATCGACAAAATTTTATAACGTTATGAACAAATGTAATAATAATATAACGTAAGAAAATATTTCAAAGCTATTTGGAATCACAGGCCGTTTCAATAACTTTAGATGGATATTATAAGATCGATAATTCTTATATATACTTCAGCTTCCAATGCCTCATGTCTCACAGAGTTGTGGTTACTAATTGTTATTTGTATCAACACACCCAATACTATTTTTTGGTAGAGAACATCTTGATGATGGTGCGAAATACCGAAACCTAAGTCACGTTGTGTAAATTTTTGTTTTTGTGGAATTAACAACATAGTCATTCAAGTGGATGTCCTCTCCGCCATATTTAAGTAGACCTCGTCTCTTGGTGTATTTCTAGAGTATTTTTGAGGTTGTGAGACGATAATAGGTTTACAGTATGCTCATCCTATATTAACTCACCTGATTAACTACAAACAGTCTGCATCTATTTGGAATATATTGCTCTAACTATTGATTTTATTAAATTTTCCCTTCGATGAGGTTCATTATAATACTTTTCTCAAAATTTATCCTTCCTCATTAGATGATCTCTTGACATTGTCCGTTCTATAGTTGGTGAAGCATTTATCACACATGGCTCTAGTCTTCTTGGAATAAAAAATTGGTTTCCTCTGAGTCATGCACCGTGCTTTACGAATAAAATTTTTTGAGAAAAAGGTTTTATTCGAATAAATACACCAATTCTCATCAAATGTGCAGTAAAATTACGTTAGTGGTTCCAGACAATTATCTGTAAGCGACTACATAGTTTTTGCTGAATCTCGATCCTACTCTCCCATATTGCAGTGCTGTTATTTGAAATTTATAATTCTTCATTCATATTATCATACTCCTTTTAATTTAATTTTTGTTTAAAAATTATATTATAAAAACTTTCTCTGGTATGAAATTAAAGAATTATTCATGCTTTTGTACTTATTTAAATGTTTTGTCTCATCCATTCAAAAACCTAATGCGTATTAATTTTAAATCATACTAACAAGGTACTGACAAGAAATGTAGTATTAAAAAATGATTTTATTCTTCCATTCGGACATTTAATCCTTTAATTGATGGAAAAATTAAATGAAATCTATAAATTCCTTGTGCCAGTTTATGCGGAACGACTTCATCTTCTCGCTAAATTTTAAACAAAATTCTAGATTAAGCGCTCAAATTTTTCTCAAAACATATATTTGCGAAAATATATCCACCGTTCTTGTACTTATATAAAAAATGCTTAATCGCATGTAATCAGTCTTGTAGCAACATTTAATAATTATTGTGATCGGGAATATGTCAAAATAAAATAATAAATTCCAATCAAAAAGATCATCTCAGCACTATATTTTAGCGAGTAATTTGCAACGAAATACGACTAATGCCTCGTTTGCTGATAGCGTTTAAATTTTTTTCCCAAATGTCGTTCCTGCGGATGCAATCTCCTCATAATGCTCACAGCGACTTTTTTATGTTCCTTTTCTCGCGTTGAATGAGGCGTGAAAAATAAAAGCGTTCAAACTGCACGGAATGAGGGAAACGGGGGTGGTGGTGTGGGGAGGGGAAGTCTACCGCTTCGGAAGACGTACCATACGTTTCTTACACAGCGGCCCTGTAGCATCGCGTTATATGGCGTCAGCCCACCCACCCCTCACCCTCCCCCGCTCCCTCCCACCCTCCCTCTCGGCACAACATTGTACGGCGGCAGGCGAAGGCAGTAAGGCGACGCCGCCGCCGCGCGACAGCGCCGTGAAAAGGATCCAACCACCGCCTACCTACCCTCTCCAGGATCCCCCGCTTTGCGTAAAAAAACATTAGACTATCGGGCGAATATTTATCTCCTTCCGCTTGTCTTTGCAAAATGATGCGGGAGATGGGAGGGAGAGACGCGGAAGGGGGGAGAGATGGTGGAAGGGAGGGAGGGAGGAGTTATTCTCTCCTTTCCCTCTTCTCGCGAAGGTACAACGAAAAAAAACAGTAGTGTACTACTGTGTGCTACACTAAAAAAAAACGGAGAACTCAACACGCTCCGCTCTTGTTTTGTTTCTGTTTTTCAAGTTATTTTTTCTCCGTTCGTTTTCAATCCAATCTCAATCTCTCTCTCACTCTCTCTCTTTCTGTCATACACACACCCTCACTCTCTTTCTCTCTCTCTACTTGGTGGCGCATACACTAGAGTGCACTCGGGAGGAGCGAGGACAGTGACGTCATTCCCTTCCGCAATCTAGATTCACGGTCCATTGGTGTTGGTCGGAGGATGATGAAGAAGCGAGCGGATGGAATTTTTGCCGCAGGAGTTTTGTTTCGTCGTTCTCATGCGTCGTCGTCCTTTATCAGTTTTAGATTTTGTAATTATCCGAGCGGATTTATTTTAATTTTTTACTTTCTCATATAGGCAATAAGTTTATATTATCATGTGTCCTGTTATTTGCTATTATCGACCAAATTCCGCGGATATGTTTAATATTTTATAAATTCATCCTTAGGAAATTCGTTCTCAAAATTTTACTAAATTTTTATTTCCGATACTTTCCAAAAAATTGTTTTTGTCTTATGGCATAGTTCTCCTATAACACGTTTTATCCACTAAAGGAAAATAATATTCTATTTTGAAATCCCAAAAAAAGAAAAGGGTTCATGGATCGGAAACTCCATGGTAAATTATTAATATATTTATTAAAATCAAATATATCTCATTAAATGTGAATTCATACTTTCCAATTTTCAATCGCAGAAAATTTTCCATGGTAAATATATTGCACGTGGCTATGGTGACTTTCGAGTAATTTTTCTTAATTTCTACCCTGGAAATGGGATTATCGCGCATCCATTCTCGTTTTTTCCCCTCATCTCATCCCGGCGCAACGCGCACGGAAGTCGTATCCCGTCACTTCATTGCCATCTTTTGAGGAACCGAGTCCCTCATCATCGAATTCCTCCGCTCCTTTAATTTCGCATTGTGGAGGGAAGTGGTTTTTCCACTCTATTGAATCCTCATCTTTCAATACTTAAGCACTTCGCACTCCTCGTTCCCGCAATCTCAGGAGCCTCCCCTCTCCTATGAGATCCTCTCATTCCCCCTCTTCTGTTTCTCCTTAGGCACCGCTGTCTCTCCCTACCTCTTTCTCTCCCTCTTGTCTTATTCCCTCTCGTCCTCTCCTCCTCCTCCTGCATATCTCTGTCTCCTCCCTCGCGAAGAGGAGGCCAAGAGAAGTGACCACATTGTTTACTGCCAAACCTCCCTCTCCCCTCTACTCTCCTCCCCGCTCATCCGCGGAATCTCTCTCTGCCTTCTCAATATCGCGCTAAGCCCTAAGAAGCAGCCAACAGTATTTCAAAATCTAAGAGGTAAAATTATGAATCTAGGTTTCATATTTTCCGTAAATGGTCACTGCTAGAGGTTAGACTTTACGGACAATTATTGATATGAACTTCGACTTAGGAATTGCATTTCTTTTGTAATGGAATTAAATTTTTATAAAGAGCTTTTATTAGTCAAACGCCTATTATTTTTATTTTTTCTCGTGACAACGATAACAGAATATTGTTCGTTGCACATTTCTATCTCTTTGTTAGTGCCTCAATCGATTCTTGTATGTGAATATGAAGGCCTTCAAAAATCAAAAGATAGCTAACAAAATGCACATTGCTAAGGTACAAGAAAAACTATAAATTTCATAGGAATGTCTCCGTAATTTTTATCTTCATGATTGCTGTCCCTTTTCGATGGATACTCGGCGGTAAAACTTTTCCTTTCTTTCTCTCTCCTTATTCGCTCTTTCCTCTCTCGTCCTCCCTCTTTCCACCTTCGCCCCTTTTCCCCGAGCGAATGACATTCTCCGCATAATTACGGACTTACCATTCTGTTTACACGCGTTTCTTCAATCCGTCCCTCCTGAAGGCCCTTTGGTCAGGGTGCGTAAGAGATCGCTGCGTCGGTCGCTTGCCACTTTGGCGTCCTGCGCGTCAAGTCCATATATAAATTAGAAGAGTTAATTTGGCAATAAGAGTTAAAACTGATAGCCGGATTTCCTAAGATGGTAATTTCGGAGAAGTTACTTTTCCATTGCTATTTTTGAGACATATACTGGATCTCCAAATTCTTTCGGTCTCAAGAAAAAAAAAAAATATAGATGAGGATGTTTTTGACTTTTGATACAATAATGTCCTTTGCAATCAAGCGACTTCACGCAGGTCATTTCCTACACCCTTTCATCTACTCTATTCCTTATCTGAACACCTTTCTTATCCCCTTCCAACCTCCTTAAAGTAAGTAAAGAAATGTTATTTATTTTTCACCTGATTTAGCTAAAGAATAATGAAGTTGCTTAGGTATTGAGCTATCTTTAAACGGAGTAAAAAAGGTCGTTAGAATAATAATAATCATACGGTCCTATACAATGAAAAGTATCTGCTTTTAAAACAGGCAGTCTGGCACAATAGTTCAGCGTTAAAATATCCGCTCGGCGAAGTTTTCCAAAATTTTTCCTCCTTTTCAAAATTATTTCAATATTAACAATTAATAAAATTTAAAGCAAAAATTGAGAAGCTCTTACAATGAAAGACACATAATATAGACCCAATTAAAATTTGATGTCTACGCCGCAAGGAATTATTTGAATTATACAAGTTAGTATTTTTGAAAGATTACGAGATTACGTTCCACATATGTCACGCTGTTACGAATCATTTTTTTTAGACGCAATACTTTGGGAAAAAAGGAGCTTTTCGGATAGTGGCAATTTTTTAGGAAAATGTTCAGCGACGTCAAATGCCCTATAGATTTTCTGTGGACTGTTTATAGAGTCACATTTCTACACAAATATTATATAGTTTAAACAAATCCTCACTTCGTAACAAATAAAATATTTTAGAATAACGTTGTTTTTCACACCAAGATAAGATGTATATATTTGAAGAGAGCAAATCGGCCAATCCCTCCTCCCTTCTTCTTCTTCCTCTCTCACTCCCTCTCTCTCTCTCCCCCTCCGGAATCTCCCGCCTTCCTAAACTCACTGCCCCTTTTCCATCTCCCCAACGCCTCTTTCTCTTCATGTACCGAGCCCCTTCCATGCTCCTCCACTTCATCTTTGTCCGCCTCCTCTCTCACTCTCTCCCCCTCCTCAAAAGCCCTACCTCCCCCATCTCACTCCTTTCGCTCTCTGCGCTTCTTTTTTTTTTATTTTCGGCCAACCCGCTTCAGAGATAACATTTTAATTTCGCTCCCTGGAATTTTGAGTTGGAGTCCGAGAAGGAAGAGAGGGTACGGAGTGAGGGACAGAGGAAGGGAGAGGAGGCGGGTGGGGGAAGGGGGTGGGGGAGGGGGGAGGGGGATGGATGTGAGGATGGAGAGCAAAGGTCGAGAGTCTGCGAGGGCGGAGTGAAGGGTTTAGGCAGAGAGAGAGAGAGAGAGGGTGGACGGGGATGGCAATCCGTTAGGGTAGTAATGAGTAAAGGGAGAGAAAGAGAAGGAGAAAAAGGAGAGTATGGTCGTTCTTTTATGTGTGTGCTCCTCTCTCGGGTTTCCTGATCATAGTGTGGATGTTCCTATTGCTTCATGCTTATTTCATTCTTCGAAAAAAGTAATGCTTCCTCTGCGACGCTGAAAAACTCATCGAATAGGCGTCGTTGTGTCGGAGAAAATATTTGGTTTTACAATCTTATACAAAGTCTATTTATCTCATTATATAGTCTTACAGTGAAATTCATGGAAGTTATTTTCATTCAAATTTATATCACATTCAATTTTTCCCGCACTATGCCACGAAGAGAACTTTGAATGAAAAAATATGAATCGGAGATAACGAATGCCAAATACTGATGATCGGAGAACTTATTGGAGTAAAATTTTTTTCCCATTTATAATACAAATGAACAAGAAATGTATCATGTTACTCTATTAAATGTTATATATCTGTGAATGACTTCAATAATTGAATGTTAAAGCGAGACAAAGCTCGTATTAATCAGTCACAACTAATACTATATCGTACATGCTTACAACTGACTTCATTTTGATTCCACGGTAAATTATTAAGATTTCATGTATTACTTGAAAATTAGATATAATGAGGTAAGGATAGTATCATTTCTTACAAGTTAGTTATATCCATGCCTGAGAATGTAGTACTAAATCGAAATCTAGAGGCAATGTTCTAAATATTAGCAAATAAAGTAATTCTTCTTCTTTACTATATTGTTAATATGGATTGACACAATGTAAAAACCTTATAGAGTCAATTATTTCCTTTAAATAATGTACATAATTTATTTTTTGAGTAAAATAAAATGAATGAGATACTTCGTAAGTTACGAATCGTAACCATTAATGATATCACAAATAACATTGTTTGTGTGTGTGTGTATATATATATATATATATATATATATATATATATATATATATATAAATGCTTAAGGAAACGGAAAGGTAATAATTAAGGTGGCAAAAAGGTGTTAGAGGAAACCCAGTGGACACTTACTTAGATTGAAGAGCCGCTGGGGGTGCTGAGGACACACGAAAAGCACAAAAGAACAAAAACGACACAAAGCTCCATATTTGTGTCGTTTTTGTTCTTTTTTACTTTTCGTGTGTCCTCAGCACCCCCAGCGGCTCTTCAATCTAAGTAAGTGTCCACTGGGCTTCCTCCAACACCTTGTTGCCACATTTATATATATATATATATATATATATATATGTATATATATATATATATATATACCTATATATATATATACCTATATATATATACACATATATTATTTAGTCCTAAACTTAAGTAATCGTTACAATGTGTACAATTATTGATTTTTTGGTTTATTGCTAGTTAAGGCGCGATCACGAAATTTTTTGATGTACGATAAATGCTGTTTTGTAGTTTGTTAACTTTCCGGTTATGGCAACTATATGGAGTATAAAATAAGCATAAGTGAGTATATTCATGATTTACTAGAATGAAATCACAATTGTTCAATTCCATGAAAAAGAGTGTCCTAGAGATTTCATTCCTCCTCTCAGAGTATATTAAGTATTATTTTGATTCTTTGACGCGTCTTGTTGTTTGTGAAATACATTGAAGATAAAGCTCACTCTTGAAGCAAAAAGGTGTATGAGATGATAGAATTTTTATCGTGATGAAGCCGATGATTTTATCGTGACGTTTTGAGAATTCTCAAAAGTCTAAGAGGCAATGAATGCGTTGGATTCCCTTTTGGTTTCGTTTGTGGGAAAAAGGTTGACTTTAGCAGTGAGAGAGAGAGAGGAAAGTGGGGGTTATAACGATGCGTGGGCCGAGAGAGGGAGTGGGAGAGGGAGGGATGAGAGAAGCAAGGTGCGTGGGGGGATGTCGGGGGAGGGGGGAGAGCGAGAGGAGGAGGGGGAGAGAGAGAGAGAGTTTAAGACTCGGGAGCGAAAGTGGGGGCGGAATAGAGGGTGGACGGGGTTTTGTAATGGCTGACCTCTAACGACTGTCCCCTGAGGAATCTTTTGGGGAGTAAGTTAAGGGAATGGCGACGTCCAATGTAAAAAGGGATGAAAAATTAAACACAATTAATGACGGCATTAATATATGCAATTTTTTGTTCTTCTACGGATGTCGCATATATATTGTCCCTTGCTTCCTCCCCTTCCTCCCTCCGCCGGGCTCTTTTGTCTCTTTTTTCCTCACCTCCACCTCCCTTGCCACTTCTTTCCTACCGCTTCCTCTCCCCCCGTCAACCCACCCCCTCTTATAATCTATCCATCGCACCTCTCCTCATAAGTCCATTCTCTAGCTCACCCGTCTTCCTTTCTCCCTCCCTCCCTCCCATGTCTCTCATCCTCCTTCTACCCTCCGTTCTTAGCCCTCTTATCGAAGATTGAGATAGATATACACCGCCGCTTGCTCCATCTATCCTGAGAGCATTCTTATTACTCAATCTCTTCATGTTCCATTTTTTCCCCTATCCCAGCAAACAAATGGTCCAGTCATTCGTCAAAAATATGCGGTATGCATGGTATTTATATCTATAGATACTGTTGTTAATAGTGGGGTGCGAAATATGTATCTGCTATGACATCTTAAATGTATACATTATAAAGGTTAAGTGAAACGTGTTTTTTAAATAAGGAATTGTTTTGAAGTATATGAATTTATTGCTTTGGTTCTGGTAAAGAAATTGTTTAATGTGAAAATTTATGAAAATAATAATAAAACGAATTTTAAACTGTTTGACGAAATTTAAATTGTCATTTATAACTTATTGATACGCGCGAATTCAAATAAGTAGATAATTTTGCTAAAAAATAAAAACAAAACGTATAAACAGCATAGCTCATATTTTATTCTCATTAATAAACATCAAGTTTATCTACATTGGCTAGAGAGCGTTTAAAACCCTTAATTTGAAAGAGGCATACAGTATTAGCTACCACGATCACAATATTGCGTCAAAAGTATTTTTACACTAAATTACGCGTCGTATCCTGTTTTTAAAATGATTTCATGGAAGTCTATTTATTCTGCCTAGAGATGGTCCGACATAAAAGCGAGCACACCCACGAGTAATCCGTCATTCATTATCTATGTAAGCCAGTAAGCTTGTATAGACAATCTTTACCAAGAAGGATAAGTGGGCAAGTTTGAATATACCTTCTCCATCCTGTCAAAGTTAACCAACCAGCCATGGGACGGCCATGAATCCATGAGTTAGACGATTCGGCCGACGAGGAGCAATCGAAGTATGAAATCGTATAGAGGGAAGGAGAGAGAGAGAAGCAGGCGTTGTATGGTGAGAGAGAGAGAGAAGGGGAGTGAGGGAGGGATGAGATGAGAGGGAGAGCGTGGGAGGTAATGGAGGGGAGTGGAGGAATGATTCTCATACGGGGCCCGGCTTTCGTTTCCCCAAAGTTAATCCTTATTCATCTGTATCCCGCCTCGGTCGGGTTTAATCAGAAAGGAAGAAGGGAGGGAGTGAGAAGGAGGGAGCGAGGGGAGGAGGTAAAGGGTTAAAAGGAGGGAGAGGGGGAGTTAGCTTTGGGTGGGAGGTTAGTGATGGGAAGGAAGGAGATCGGCGTGAGTGAGGGGTGAAAGTAGCGGAGTGAGGAGGAGAAATGGTGTATAAGAGGGTGCCGGAGGAGGAGGAGGAGAGAGCGGGCGAAAGAGAGGGAGAAAGGGGTGGGAAGAGAGGAGAAAGAGGTACAGAGAGGGAGAAATACGGAGTCATCTCCCGACACACACACACATTCACATATACACACACACACATACATAGTTACCCTGAATGAATATTCATGTTCGGAAGGCCCAGATAACAAACTTGGCTTGAGGATGGGTCGAAGGGGAGGAAGGGATGGAGGGTGAGATTGGGGGAGTTTGCGGAGGGGAGGGGAGGAAGTAAAAGGGAACGAAAATGGGGGAAAGGGGGAGGGAGAGAGGAGGAGATATAGGGAGATTTCTCTCTTCTCCTCACTCTCACCCCTAAAAGCTGTATCTCCCCCCTATAAACTCACCCTTTGCCCCTCTCCCCCCCTCATTCTCTCTCCCTCCCACGCCCTCCCCTTCCTTCCCTCCTTCCTTACCCTCCCTTTCCATTGCTCCTTATCCTCCTCGGGGCTCCTCGAATGATAACCATTTATATTAATGTATATTTCTCCACGTATCAATGGCTCCCAAGTTTGCCATTTCACGGCACGGGTAAAATAGAACCCAGGTCTCGGTTCTTCCTCCCCTCTCTCTTTCTTTCTCCTTCCCTTCCCCTTATTCCCTTTGCTCTTTCTCAACCCCTTTCGTTCTCTTCTTCTTCTCCCTTATCTCCTTCTCTCCGAGTTTATTCCTTTGTCCTCAGACTCGTCTTTTCTATTAACATTCGTCATTTTTCTAGTGAGTATTTTCTTTTGCAATTTTCTTTCTGCAATATTTGTAAATGTACTGTTCATTCGTTGTGTTTCATTTTCTCTAAATATTTGCATTTTTATTTTATACTCTATGGTTACAAAAGTCTGTGTCGTATGTTAATCGCTTTATATGCTACATATATTCCAAAGGCATTTTTCTGCTACTAAATTGAACTGTTCTGGTTACTTATTTCTTTCTCTTCCTGTTTTCCCACGGTATATTTCTCTCTACGTCCTTCCTTTCTTCCATCCTTATTCTCCTAACTTATCCCCTTATGTAAATGATTCCTCCGCTCACTTTCCCTTTAGACTGCTTGAAACCATTCCTGCTCATCTTATGCGTGGCCATCTTGCTTGGCTCCTTGTATCTGATCCCTGGTTTTGTTTTATGAGAGATAATTTTGCTAGAGAATGCAAAAGATGACGTTAATACATTCTAAATTTGTTTTTGACTAAAACATCGCAACACAATTCTCATATACTCGTAGTCGAAAAACTTCTATGGATTCCAACACTGAAGATGTCATAGTGCGTCATTATATTTTTGGAAAAATGATTTTTTAAACAAGATATTTACCTTTTCTCACTATTTGACATTTGTAAGTGTAAGCTGCCGTTTCTGTTTTGCATATATCAGCTCATGCGCACAAAAAGAAAAATCACCCACTCCGCTGTTTCCATTTGTCACCTTACGCTTTAGTTTTTTTTTACCGTCAACCCTACGCCGAACACAGTTGTTTTTCTACTTTCACAACTCCATTAAAATTTCTAGTACTCGACGCTGATAAAAATCGCGGAAAAAGCGCTCTGCTTTTTCTCGTGTTTTTTTCTCGCATTCTGTCTTTTTTTCGTGAATTTTTTTTGTCTTCCCTTTTTGTCTCCGTTTGTGCGTCGCCTGCTTCTCGCCTCTTTTCTGCCCCTTCGAGTTGATCATCCTCTTCCGTTAGCTCTCCTTAACATCGCCTCTCTCCCTTTCCCCTCCCCCCTCCTTCCCCTCTCTTTGCACCTCACCCCCCCCCCCCCTCCCCCTCCCCTCCCTCTCTTCCCTCCTCCTTCCTTTTCTCCGATCTTATTCCCTTCCTCTTCCTTCATCTCTTTCCTCCTTCCCCCCCTCCCCCTCCCTCTCCTTCCATACGACCCTCTCCTTCCCCTTATTTCAACGGGCGTCATTCCTTCCGCGGGCGACCATCCAGACCGCCTTCTCGCCCTGATTTCATATGCAAAGAGTAGTTTAGTACTAATTGCTAATAATAGGATAAGATGAAGTTTGAAGGAAAGAGAGAGAGAGAGGAGAAAGAGGAAGGGGGAGGAGAAGGAAAGGAAGATGGCGGAAGGGGAAGAAGGGGTTTAAAGGCTGGGTTAAGGGAGAATGCGAAGCGAGAGTTGCTTTCGGGGGTGTAAGACGGAGGAAAGAAAAAGGATTTTACGGGAAGGAAAAGGGAAGCAGTCGGGATGAGCATAGATAGAGGAGAAAGAGGGAAAGGTTGGGAGCGAGGAATTTATGGAAGGGTGGAGCAAGGAGCCGAATGGAACGATGAGAATAGGAAGGTTTTCAGTGGAAAATAATTATATGCGGCAACATAAGAGCCATTAAAATAAGTCATTCAAATTAAATAGATATTAAAATAGTAGTAAGAGAAATTGGTTTGAGAGTTTTATCGATTTGAATGGAAAAACAAAAGTGAAGAAATTACGTATCTCTCCTAAGGGAATGACGCAGAATGATTTGTAAAAATACAGCATTAGCAGTAGATTCGCGTCGTTTTTCTTTTGACCCAGTTGATTGAAAGAAATTCTTGCGAGGTATTCCATCTGCAGTGTAATTAAACGGACTTGATATGAAAATCACATTCTTATTTGGCGAAATGTTATTTTAAACAACTGTTAGTTTAGTTTTTGTGGTTATATTCTGGATAAAAATTTTTTGCAAATTATTACGAAGATTTTTACTTGATATTTATTTTTTTATGTTCGTCTACAAAGGTTACACATGTACAATGAATGCTGTGATTGTTATTATGTAATAACCAAAAACATTTCTGAGTTTGGATGAAAGGAGAAATTTGTGCCAATAATGTCTTTTAATACTGTATCGAGTTTTAGATTTATGATTTTCTTACCTATTTAATTAATATCGTAAACTATTGTCCATTTATAATAATACTATGACGGGAGAGAAAATTATGTTGCCGTATCCCCCTCCCTCTCAATCCCTCTGCCTGCCTCCCTTCCTCTCGCTCGATACATCTACGTAAATGCTTCGTATTTCTATCGTATGACGTATGAGTGTTGAGGCAATAATAGGAATCTCGAGTCTCAACAATGTAATTCGTTCTCCAGGAAACTCATCGATAAACCATTTTCACACATCCGTTAACTATGACTAATTTCGAAGGAAAGGCAAAAATAGACTAAGAATAAGAGACCTTGTACAGTCTTTCTTAAAACAATCCACGCACGGTGATTGTAGGTCAATTTTTTCTCATTTTAATTTGCAAAAGAGGGAAGGCCTGCTCGTCAAAAGATCGCATTTTACGTGTTATCTTACGGGAAAAAGAAATTATTTCCTGGAGTCGAACCCTGGTTTTTTTTAGGGCTTTTTCGCCATTTAGCGCGTGATTCATGCATTCCTGCCGAATTTCAAGCTCCTATCTAAATCTTAAATCGCGTCTAAAGAGTGACTGCAAATGTGTGTAGACAAGAAAACAAGAATCATACGCTGATTATAATGTAGATTCGATAAAAACGGAAAGTTGGATATTATTTAAGAAAATTAAACTACTTCCCTTAATTCTTATTTGCTAATTGTTATAACACTAATTTATGTTTCAAACACTCCATCCTTCACAGATCTCGTTGACAATAGAATGCACATTTAAAAAATATGTTCAATATCATTTTTAATCTATCTGATTGAAATTCTTTTGGTTTTGAGCAGCGGATGAATAAAATGGGCTTTTTCGGTTATATGTACATTTAATATTATTGATATTGCTATAAATTGTGCTACGTTTCAAAATAATTTTAGAATAGTATTTTAAAGTGGCTTAGTAATTTTAAAAACTAATAATTGGTCATATACTTCTGTGGAAAAATACGTATTCGTAGAGGCATCATTCGGCACCCAATGGGAACGTATCATTGAGTCAGAGAAACCGAAGGGTACGGGGTGGGGAAAGTTTGGCAGAAAGAGAGAGGGAGTTGTAGAAATGGAGAGGGCTGATAAGGAGGATAGGGTGGCGCCGTGTGCGTAAGAGATGCGGCGATAAGGGAGAAGGTGGCGAAAGGGACTGTTGAGGAAAGGAGAAGAGGTGCTGTAGGGGTAGAGTGAGTCGGGGGAAGGAAGAGGTCAAGAGGGTAGAAGGGTTGGTTGGAAGATATTGGAGAGAAGGGAAGAGAGCTATTGAGAGAGAGAGAGAGAGAGGGGAAGGTCACTCTGGGAGGAGGGAAGGTGAGAGAGTGTAATGGAAGAGGACGAGGCGAAGCTGCGTTAGGGTGGGTGGAGGTGGAGAGAGTAACGCTTGCTAGTATGTACTGCAAGTAGCGGTGAGGATAAATTGCCGGAAGCAGTCAATAACCGGCGCAAGGCATGTAACCTTTTAAAAACTCCTTGTCCTAGAAAGTGCTTTAATTATTCTTATCGAAGGACACGAATTTAACTTTCTTTCACTAGTTTACTAAATATCGATCTGATATTTCCTTGTTCACGCACATGATTTTGCTTAAACGCGCACACCCAATTACACATACACAAACACCCCAACATACGCACGCACAAGTAACGGTAACTATCGCTCTACATATAGGAATGTTACTTAAACGTTTAGCATGCTAAACATGCTGTCTTAATTGCACTTCGTAATATATTGTTTTTTACCTTGTGTCGATCAATGTCGCCTTAACGACAATAGCTGAAGATGAATAATGACAAAAGATGAAACAATAAAAATAAATAAGACGTTGGAATGATGAGATAGAAAAGATGAATTATAGGCTGAAAAAAGGTTCTATTTGATAGAGTGTAAGACATTGAAATTGCAGAGTATCTGGAAAATAGATTTATTGGATCGAGGGAAGAAAGAGAAACGAAAATGGAGTGCCGTTGAATTCGTAGCGTGTGAGGACATTTCAATGGAGAATCCGGGTATGAGTGAGTGAGTGTGGGAGGTAGTGATAAAATCACGAAGAGACATTGGATGGATAGAGAGATGGTAGGAGTGGGGTTTTAGAAGGTGGGGGAGGAGTGAGGAGATAAAGTCCACGGTTATGGGTGGGGGCGGAGAAGGAGGCGGCGTCCGAATGTGTGGAGGGGGGGAGGGAGGGAGTTCGAGGAAGGAAGGGAGGAGGTGAGTGTGAAGACTGGTTCGGTGTCGCCCTGGAGTTATAGGATGGAGCGATGGTTACGGGAGCAGAGAGGGTGTGGAGGGATGGAGTAAAAGGGATGGGGAGGGGAAGTGTTGGGTCGCACGATGTGACGTTAGTCTCATATGCATACATTGCCGTTGACGGAGGAAATCCTCCTATTGCGACACTTTGCCCTCCCTCCCTCCCTAACTCTTCTTTACTTTCTCTCTCTCTCTCTCTCTCCCTCTCTATCGCCATTTCGTCCCTTCTCAGCAGATCCACTTGCTCCTCCTACCTCTCCTCCGATTCCTCCCTCTATTCAACCGCCGCCTCTTTGCTTACAACTACTCCGCTAATTCTGCCTCACTCTTCCATTCCTTCGCTCCATTCTCCATTTTTATACCCCTTGCAATCCTTCCCTCCCTCCATTCCCTTGCCCACTTCCTCCCACCGATGCCGCCCTCCCTCCTCCTCTCTATCACAATCCCCCCTCCCTCCCTCCCTCTCTCTCTTTCTCCTTCTGCCTATCTCTTCTTCCTTTCATCCTTTGTACGAATTTCTGTCTCATCACAGTCCAATGGATTCGCTCCGCCCGGTTTTGACAGAATGTGTGCGCGAGTGTGCGCGCGTAGTTTATATGCATGAATTCCTATTTGCAGTTGTGATATTTAATTTATCCACATACCACAATGGTGCCAAGGCGAAATCCACCTGGTTTGATTATCCTTAAGCCGGATATCTCCTAAAAAATTTTTCGGAATTTATTCAGCAGTTTAGTTATTTGTAACATTCAGTATATTTCAATACATACATACATACCAATCGCGCTGTTCCCTTACGGGGTAAGCAAGCTGAATGCCTCTACCATTCACAATATTTCTCCACACCTTTCTATCCTTACATACTTCTTTCGCTTCAAACACATCCATGCATCGTTTCATACATCGTCTTCCATTCCTTAAACTTCTGATCTCTCTTTTCTTGAGAGTCTCCTCCACCACATTCAGCCAGCTTTTTCTTGGTCTTCCTCTTCCTTTTGATCCGCATACTCTACCATCATATATCAATTTAGTCACCCGGTTCTCATCCATTCTCTCCACATGCCCAAACCATCGCAGCACACCCTTTCATACTGACCTCTTAAAGTTTCTTTCATTCCACATTCATTCATCACCCAAGTATTCCTGACTCTGTCTCTCATGGTTTTCCCACACATGCTCCTCATATGACGCATTCCAACTGCATTCACCTTACTCATGTGTTTCTTAATAATTATTAAGTTAACTTGGTGCAAGAAGGAGCAAAATTATCACGTATATTGAAAAATAAATCCATATCTTCGAGATAAAAATGCACATTTAAAATATTTTGATTTAAGGGAGAATTATTTTCGACCCATGATCACAATGATGGTGGCTGTATAAAGAAATTTTCCCGGTCACAGCTTTGCCTATTCACACATTTTTAACGGATCTGATGAATTTGTTCCTCCGAGGTCATTCGATGCGAAACTTATCAGTAGAGATAGACGATTAAATTCTTCACTATCAGCAATATTTTCAATCCAACGATAGACTTTCTCCAGTACGATTCATTTTCTGCTCTTTAATGGAACAAATGTTACTCATTTCGAAAACTGAGTCCTCTGCAGTCACAGATCGTAGAATATGTGCTCGTTGGAGAAAGGGAGAAAGTTTAGGAGGTGGAGAAATGGAATTCGAGGGGTTGGCGAGGAGGAGGGGGAATGTATCATTGAGAGGGATGCGTCTTTGTTGGTGTGTTTGAGAGGGGGGAGAGGGAGTTTGAGCCGCGTCATTTGAGTTTCACCCCTACTCTCTCTCTCTCTCTTTCCCTCATAGTATGCCCACTCCGTTCCCACCAGCCAGCCCTTTAACTATCCTTCTTTCCTCTCCCTATCACTCTCACCTTTCCTCTTCCCCTTTACTCCTTAGATCTCTCCCTCGACCTCCCATCCCCTCTCCTTGCCTCCCCCATCAGCATGGCCCCTACACTCTGAGAGTTAAGATGGACATTAACTTCGAATTGTTTTGAATCAGCCGAACCGTACGAGAAGAGGTGGAAAAGAAAAGATTCTCCCATCCGAAAGGCGTTTTGCTCCTTTCTAACATAAGACTTCCGACCGCCTCCATCTTCCTCTCTCAAACTATCGCTCCCAATCTCTTTGGCAGTGTTTCAAACGCAAAAACGAGAATCTTTGTGTTCGGGAAGACAACATTTAGAGTTCCAGAAATAGTAGTCGCTTCTTGTGTTGTCATTCTAATATACTTCCCATTATTATCCGTGTTTATTGATTTCTCAATTTATATTACCTAGTCAATTTTTGGAATTAAGAAATTCTCTTTATTCTTTCACTGTATAGCAATATGTACCGATCAGTAATTGTCGAGAGACTTTTTTCACACTTAATACTTGAGAGTTTAAAGAAATATACATATATATATTAAAAATCGTATCCTTAAATGTGGTGTAAAACACAATTTTCAACCATGTGACCATTCAAGTTTGTTTTATATTTACCGATTCCGTTGTCTTCAGTTTGTTTGCATGCTGATTCTTCTATATGACTCAAATTTATATTTAGGAAGACATAACAAAATTTTAAGGAATTTTCAGGACTACTACTACTAAACCTACTACCACTGGAAACTGCTAATCACCACTTGTTATTGGTCGTAATGAACAGTTTATTTAAAGAGGTGACGCTCGCCATTGTTTTGTCAAGCAAGATAGTTGGTTAATTTGATATTCGTATTATTTGTATGCTTTTGTGTGTGAAAGAGACACAGAGGCACAGGAAATAAATATGACACAATGGCAAATGAAGGCAAACTCTCTTCTTAAGTTCGCCAAAGGTTGTAGTCCGGGACGTTTGGGTTTTATAGCCGAGGCCACGCACATTATTGCTTCTGCCGGCGTCTTGAAATGTTTTCGGAAAAGGGAAGGAAGGCCCCGAGGAGTTAATGAAATTTAATTAACATTACTCAGATCCGAACCCACCGCCACGCCACCAGGTCCCATCCCAATCCTTAGCTCCCAACCCTCCACCTCTACTCTCCCCCAACCTTCGTATCCCATCTCTCCCTTTCCCTCGCCCCCCCCCCCCCCTCCCTCCCTCTCCCAACCATCACCTTACGCCTCTCTCGCCCCCCTATATAAATCCTCATCTCGCCCTCAGCCCCATTTTTCCTCACTTCCTCTCTTTCTATATCTCTACGTCTCTCTCTCTCTCTTCCCCTCTCTTCACTCCCTCCCTTCTTTCGTTCTCACCCCTTCCCCTCACTCAGTGCATCGCACAGTTTGACTCCCTCACTCTCTCTCGCTGATATACTCGCCATAGAAGCGCTTCTTCCTATTCACACTTCATTGCACTTCTATTTCAATGCTGAATGGTCTAGGAACAACAAATTAATTATTTAATTTATTTAAATAATCGATAATTTTGCGAGGAAATGTTTTTCGTTTGCATTTTAGTACTCTTGTATAAATAACCAACGGTTATACGAGGCACTAAATTAAAACGTGAGAAGGCGTATGGAACGTATAAAAGCTTTATCTCTAATTCTGCAGGTCGCTATTGCATCCACAAGAAAATAATTACTTCAACGGTAACTCTGCAGTCAGGAATATAAAACAAAGGCAAATGATCGTAAACTTAATAAAAATAAATACGATTTGACAGGCTAAATATATCCTTCAAAATTTAACATGTTTGGCGTATATAATTCTTCCTTTTGAGTACATAAATTATTTTAGCATATGGTACAAGTTTAAACGAGTTTTCTATCTCAGCATGACATGGACTCTTAGTTTTTACGGCGGCCGATCGGTTTTACGGTATCACAGAACCCTCTTGCTGACTAAAGGTGAAAAAACAGAGGAAATATTAAAAAAAATGTGAGAGAGGATGACAGGAAGGGGCAAAAGGATAGGGTGCAGTATTCGGAGGCGGATGTGTAATGGCTTATTTTTCCGCCCCAGAGACTACATTCTCCTCTTCCCTCTCTTTTCTCTTTGCCTCCTCCTGATTTTCCGATCAAAAATTCATGCCCCCGTCCGAAGCCGCTTCAACTTTGAAAGAGAAAACGCGCTGACCACCGCAAGGTGTCTCTCGCTAACTTCCTCCCTCTGCCGCGTCGGATAAGCGCGGCGGAGTTGTGCTCGGAGGCCGTGACGGAGAGTAAGGGTGGCATGCGAGAGGGGATTGAGAGTAAAGGGGAGGAGGACGGAGGTGGAAGAGAGGACGGAGAGAAAGAAAGAGAGGAAAAGAGATAAGAAGAATCCAGAAATGGTTAGGAGAGAAGATGGATATTGCTAGGGGACGAGAAGGGAAAGACAGAGAATCCCCAAAAAGGTAAACAATCCCAGGAAGTCACCTTTCTTCCTAAAATTTTGAACTGACCAGATATTCATTGCACTACCTCTTAATTACCCATTGTGCGTAGGCAAAGGGAGAACAAAGATATGGAAGGAAGGAGGTAAATGAGATTTGCGAAAGGGAAAGTGCATAGAGGAGAGAATAGCGGAAAACGAGTTATGGAAATGAAATATGCATATTATAAGTTGATCGCGATTTGGGAATACATTTTGCATCGAAGGTATCATATTAAGAAATAGAAGATTTCTAACAAATATTTGTGTGGATGCACCAATTTGGTTTATTAAATAGGATTATAACGCGATGGAATCGAAAAATAAATCGTTCGGCTTTCTAAGTAGTCGTTAACCTCTTGGTCGTATCATTGAAACGGAGGAAGGCGGTGTCAGACGACGGAGTCGTGTGTGTGTGCGTATTGAGAGTGGCGTCGAAAGGCCGTGTTGGCACGACAGAACGAAAGCACTCTGCTAATACGCGATGGCTTTAATCGATGGCACCAATCGGCGGCCTCCCCATTCCACCGCTCCCACCAGCACCATCTCCATCCCATACCGCCTTCCCGGAGGCATCAATTATTTATCGCCTCTCCGCCGCAGCAGCAGCACCGTACTCCCTGTCCGACACGCTCGCTCACCTCCTCCTCTCACCCTCTCCTCCCCCGCAACCTCTTCCTCTTCCTTTCCATCGCCCGTGTTTGTCAGCAAGGAGGGAAATGGGTGAGATGGAGCGTGGTTGCCTTGGAAATAAAGGACTCCCGCGTATCCGATCCCTATTCCCCCTCCTCCTCCCCCCTCCTCTTCCCCCCTCCTCCCCCTTCATCCTCCCCACACCACCACCTCTTGGCTTTAATCCTTGTGTCGCTAAAATATCCCCAAACCCCCTTACTATCTTCTCCTTATCCTCGTTCTCTCCCTCTCTCTATCTACAACATTCCCCCCTCTCTCTCTGCTTCTATCCCTTCATTCCTCTCCGACTCTTTTCTCTTTAAGACTCTCTCTTCAGCCTCACCTCCCACCCTCTCGACTCCACTTCCCTCTCTTGGCCACTTCCCCAAACAAAACCTTTACACTTCTAACTACAGCCTTAACGAGCAGTTAGTTCCTCTTCGCGAAACGATTTGACTCGTCGCGTTGCGAGATTGCATCGCGTGGTAACTGTATAGGAAAGGGAGAATAAAATTACAATTACAAAAAGCACGTAGTTCGATCTTGTTCGCTTAATCCTAGCTTGCGAAGCACAAAGTACCAAAGGGACACGAAAACACATGAGAGATTCAATAAACACCGGTGTTACCATTTTTTTCCCTTTAGGAGTCCTTTTATTTTCAAATCGAACCGAAAATTGTATTCCACTGAATTTTTGTCAAGGTTTTGCCAAATTAAAAGTATATTGGGATCGTCTGCGAACCTGGTTTACTCCCTCCTCTTTCACATACTAAGCATTCTATTCATAGATAATAAAATCAAAGGAATTTATATCAACTTTGTGGTAAGTGATACTCAAATTTCAGAGGAAAATAATAACCATGTTAACTCCAACATTTTTTTTGCCGAGCATCTGATGTAAGACGGACACAACAGTGATTTCATCCCGAAAGTGCTCCATGTGGAAACGAAGGGGTTCAGGTTGAGCGCTCTGTACCCAAATTAACTCACTTGTAAACACTTTGTAAATATTTTGTCTATTACATTGCCCTTAACGGTCACCACCCCCACCCCCTTCATTCGCCAATTACCCCTGGTTTTTTTCTCTCCCCTCCACTCCGTCAACCTAGTATATATAAAGAATATTTTGAGCACTTTCCTCACCTGATGATGCTAGTTATTTAGCGAAACCTGTCGTGAAATAAAAATAATTGTGAAAGTTAACAAAGTTATTCATTTCCTCTGAAATATTCATATGTAGAGATATCTCTGTTCAATAAAATCATCAAATTACGGTTACTTATGGGAAATAATAATCTTACTTGTTTCAAACGAAACTTAATAAATCCAGGCCTGCAATAGGTATTTTGGGCGTTCTCTTTGTTTCCGGTTCTATTTCTCGCCGAAGAAGGCCTTGGACGCATTCCCATTTTCCACCAATTAAAAAGTTGCGGGAACCACACCCATCAACCCTACTTTAATTCGAATCCGCCAAACTCCTCCTTCACTCCCTCTCACTCTCTCTCTCTGTGTCTCTCCCAAGCCACGCCTGTTTCTCTCCTCTTAACGCCTTAACAGGGCGATTTTACGTATTAATGCCTCTTCTCCCTCGCTTCTCTCACTCTCTTCTCTCTCTCTCTCTCTCTCTCTAACACACACACACCATCGTAACTCGTTTTGGAATACCAAGTGGTGTACTGCGTAATTTTCGGCAGTTTTTAATTTATACTTCTTACTTCACTTTTGAAATTACCTGTTAAATGCCTCTTGAAAACGATAATTTTATTATTTTTATTTTCTCAGATTTATTTACATCCCAGATAATGCGGCAGATATTTTTCAAAGATTCATCAATTCGTTTAAGAGAATAAAAGTATTAATTTATTTCTGTAGTGTTATGGATAATGGGTAATATGCTTAATCAATGGCGATTATTTTCAATCGTTATCACAGAAAATAGCCTATACGGTTAAAAATCAATTCACCGAAATAGAATTAGACTATAATGATTCAGCTGCTGTCACCGATATAGCAATTCGGGCATTAATTTTAGAGAGTCTATCGTGCAAACGCAAATATCCGCGTTTTAAAAGTCTGAATTGAATTCTTCCAGGCTTAAAGGCCATATTGTATAAAAATAAAAGGTATTTCTTTTAAGTTACTGGGTACAACGTTTGATAAAGGGAGGGCAATGTAATAATTTGTCGGCTAGTTTATGGTATTTATGAAATTAAAGAGTATGTCAATAGGAAGTATATCGCAAATTTCGCATGCGAATCGACGATTGAGAATACATTAGGCGCAAATAGGATTGCATCCGCCGTTGTGAACATTTGAAAAGATAGACTAACTTGTGACTGCTTCACTGCATGATATATTTTCAATGAAAATACTGATTTATCAAAATCTGATTCTTATTTTTCTATGTAACTCACGTCATATTTATCCTGAGTACACACTTAAATCATCGAAAACTACATTTTATTTTCTACATCCTAGACCAGGGATGCCCAACCTGCGGCCCGCGGGCCGGATGTGGCCCACTAAGCAATTTTATGCGGCCCACCGCCAGTGGTTCATAGTTTTCAAAATTTTTTCATTTATTTTAATTAACTACCAAATATTATTCACTATGTATCAAAACCTTTTAAAATATCTAACATTAAATTGCGACCTCTTAGTAAATAATTCTCAATTCGAATAAGTTCTTTTTAATGCTGTTTTTTTAATTTTTCTTAAAGATATTTTTATGATTGAATTCCATCATGATTTTAAATATCGAAATTTTAAAGCGCATCTTGTTTTTAAATCATTTTTATAACTATTGGAACTATAGAATTGGATTCCAGGAATAAGTCGATCTCGATTATTCTTTGTTAAATATAAATTCTAGTGAATAAATAAGCTATGCATTTTTTTTAACCAAACACTCTTTTTTATTGTAAAACTAGTGGAAACCCATCAAAAATGGCGGGAAGACAATTCATCTTGATCGGATGAAAAAATCACTTTAACGGCTCTTTAATCACCACATTCTCGGTGAATGTTTTCTCATTCATCAAAATCTTTCTTTGATAATTGGTGTCTTGTACAAAGACTTTCACATTTTTATAATTTCTTGCTCTTTTGAGGGTCGCGTAAAGGTGACCATGTCCAAATACAGACTCAGGCAAGTAAACACCAACACGATCATATGTCTAGCCCTGAACTTTATTAATTGTCACTGCAAAAGTCAAAATGATTGGAAATTGGCGTATTCGCATGGTGAAAGGTAAACTACTATCACTTGCTATCAAATTAATGAGTGGAATAACAGTTTCGTGAAGTTCAGGTTTCACTCTGGCTTCAGGAATTTCAGCACACACATAGCTATCGATTTTTTCAGCTGAATCAGCTTATAACCATCACTCAAAATGAAAATCATATTGTAGAGGGTTTTTAGGAAATTAATTTATTATTAGAATACAACAATATTTAATAATTGCAGAAGTGCCCGTTGAATTTCAACGGATTTGGTGAATCTAAAACTTCGACCGTGTAAGATAAGATAGTACACAGTTTTAACCGTCGAATAAAGCAAAAATAAAGAACATCGGTCTGCATTTACCTATGTATTTAGATGAATGAAGGAAGAAAATCTTGCACTGTGAAAAATCGAAAATTACGAGTAAACTTATGGGAAAATAATTATTGAATTTAGCTCTCCCTCCCCCAAATTTTTTATCGCCATAAAGCCTATGTTACCCGCAGGGTAAAATTATATACCTATGCGAAGTTTCGTGACGATATCTTCAAAACGAAAACTGTAAGTAAAACCAGCAAGAACACAATAATCAACAGAAAATGTATGAACAAAGGAACAAACGAAATTAACTAATTTAATGAAAGATAAAAAAGTATATAGAGGAAGTTTAAGAATCACAGAGTTAATATTATCCTCCGACTATTAGCTCGATTCTCTCATCCATGATTTCTGTTACGAGAAAATAGTTTGTCAGCAATACTTTGGAAACAATGAAACGATGTATTCAATCACAATTTGTGGAAAATCTACGTCTAATTATGTAAGTTACTTACGTAGTTTAAAAAACAGTTTGCTTTGGAGAACTCTACGCCACACGAAAATATCAAATACTATTTATTAGTAATATTTCAATTAAAATCAACAAATATTTGGTTGCCAAAGCAAAATCGCACACAGAAATTGAAAAACAATATTACCTTAAAAAATTTCCCGTATAAATGCATTGCGACAATAGGAGTTTTCATGTCATAAAATTGTTAAAATCACGTATTTTTACGCTAATCTGATAAGTATTAGGATTCTGACTTCAATAAAAATAAACTTTGTTCTTTTCTTCATAGAACCATTTGTCTCAAGTTCGTACCATGTTTCTAAGTAATTTTAAAATTCAAACGAAAAATAATCTGCACTTATCCCTATGTTATTCAAAGGGAGAAAATGAAAAAAGAAAATATTTTTTTAATTAGAAAAGTTAATCAAATCGATATTAAAACCTGAATACACCACTTAACTCTTTATTACAATTAAAATGACACCTCTTCTTTCTACGTGCTGTAGTTTCTGAGCTATAAAAAACATGCATACAAACACTTTTCTTTATATATATCTACTATAGATATAAATGTAAACTTTATTTTATCTGTTTCTATGGAACGTCGGGATAGTTAATATTCGGGTTATTTAATATTTAAATGTAAACTTTATTTAAATTTATTTATTTAAATTAATATTTAAATTTAAACTTTCAAGAAATTAGTTTAGTTTTAGAATACAGCAATATTTAAATGTAAACTTTATTTTGTTTGTTTCTATGGAACGGAATGTTAACAAAATTGTTAAATCAATCTATCACTCACAAAGGAAATTAGTAGTATTAGATAAATGAAAAGTAGAGAGTACATGACTCCTCTGCATGTCCAATTAAAGGACATTTTGCCAACAGAGCATTAGTTAGAGTTCATTTGGTGCTGTGACACGGCGGTTTGCAGGTATTCATGTAAATGTAAACCGTTAATATAAAATAAGTGTTATTCGATTCTATTTAAAATACTGCAAGAATTTTGTAGAAATTACAATGGGAGATTAACGTTTTTTTTTGTTTTTAGAGGTTTGGATATCATTTATTAAAAACAGGAATTAATACGGGCCCATTTAGTGTATAGTATCCATTTATTCCTTTTTCGTGAAAGTAGAAAACGGAATAAAAAAAACTAAAAACGCACAAATGTTATGACTCGTGGATAACAACAGCTTCATTTGAAATTTAAAAAAAGTTACTAAGGCTTAATTCACTGCGCTATTATGCAGAAATATTAATTAAATTTCGATGCGGAATACTAAGTATTTCACACGCTTTCTTTTTCTTTGCCAAAAATATTTTTTTTTCTTTATCCATTTCTGGAGATCGGTGAAAGGAGATGGAAGGAGGAAATATGGGCGAAGGAGAGAGGTGAAATTGAGATAGTGCTCGTGGGAAGTCCCTTTCCACTAGCCACTCCTTCTGGAAAAGCAGAGGAGGGAGTGTGAAAAAGAGAGACACGGAAAATAGCAATACAGTTTTGCTCTTTTTAATGAGATGAAATACTCTCTCAGATAATATCCCAGATAATGGGATGTAATTTTTTTCTGCATACAGCCCTTTTTTCGTCTTCTTCCTCTGCCCTCTGCACTCTTTTCCTTCCTCTCCTCCTAATCTTCCTATCCCTCTTTATCTTAATCTTTGCATTTCCTCATTCCCCTCCCCCCTTTCTCTCTCGTTCCGTCCTATTTTTTCGACATAACAAACAAGCAGGCATCTTTTGTGTAATAAATTACTTTGAATCAAGATATCTATACAAACTTCTAATAATAAACGTTTGACTGTGACTAGGGTTAGAGAGCAATAGGTAATTTTCTGGAAATAAAATTACAATTGTGAAGAAATAGATTTCGAAGATTGATACTGGGTTTGGTAGTGGCATGCTTGATTCGCAATACTAATTGTAAGTTTGCGGATTAGAATCCTTCCAATGCAGACTTCATTCTTGGGAGAAGTGCAGTAAAAGACGAAAAAATACACTATTTGAAATATCTTAATAAAGGGTATAGATTTTAAAGGTAAAAGGGAAATATACAATACTTTAAGCAACAAAATAAATACAGAAAAAGTAACATTACATTGATATGATACGGTTTTCTGAAATCTTTGAGAGAGGGTATAATTACTCCCTTTACTCCCCCTGGATCAGCCCTTGAGTCCTTAGAATCATTCGAATTTGCAAGTTTTTGTTATTTTTGATATTCGTATTGTAAAAGGGTGTAACGTTCTGCTTAAGACATACTTAAAACAAATAGAATTTTCTTTAAAATTTCATAATTGAAGACGTAATGCAGAATTGTTTGTGCGATTTTTAAATGCCTTTTTTATTATAAAAAATGAAAAACCTTGAATGTAGTTTGATGCTGCTTAAGGTTAAACTCAGGTTATACCATAATCCCTCGCCACGAGTTGGGTAATTATAGAAATGTCACTAAACAAAGTGCATCTAACAGTCCAAAATGTATACACATAATACCAATGCATTTCTTAAATTATTCGATCTAATCTGTTAATAATTCTTACCTTTGAAAGTTTTAGATATTTTTAACGGCTCCGGGTAAAATCCGATTGTAATTAATTTTATGCAAAAATTTCGTCTAATTTAACCTCAAAATTTCGGGTTCTAATCTGTGCGGAGCGGTTGACAACGTCGAATAACGTAATAGAAAGAAATCATTAAAAAATAACAAATAATTTATTAATAATAATTTATTAATAATAATTTATTAGAACGCAATAAATCGTTTGCTGCAATCTGATTGAATAATAAGATAGCTATTAACATTTTATTTGTCTATTAATCGTTGCATTAGCTTTCAATTTGCTAACCCTATGTGAGAAAAGCAAAATTATCCATACATGTATGCGTCGAAAAAGGTAGAAACATTATATCAAAGGCCGTAACGTATTAGCGATAAGCACGTGGAATTAATCACGATTTTATGTTGCATTACCTTTCCACAAATGTATTTCGTCCTTAACTTCTCCAAGCCATTAACCTTATCCTTTTAGTTGTCGTCTCGCCTCATTCGTCCTTATTTCCAACCCTTTTCCATAGACCATATCAGCATTTCTTTTTTTCTTTCCCCCGATCCGCCCCTTCCCACTCCGCTCCTCCTCCTTTCTCCCTCTCTTTTCCACCTCTCAACTCCTACTAGCAACTTAGTCTTGCTAACCGCCGCCTCCTAACCAGATGTATTCATGCACGACTCTGCACTCCCCCTCCCCTCCCCCATACCCTTCCCTCAGTCTCGCCTCTTTCTCTTCCCTCATTTCCCCACCTATCGTTACTCTATTTTCCCCTACTCTGCTCCTTCCATCCTTCCCTCTCTCTTTCCCCCTCGCCGCCGCCTCTAAATCATGCCTAATTAAAACAAATACATATCTTAATTACTCGCCATACTCGACTGCCTCACATTTCCCGCTTCCAAAGCACTCACTTCCCCTCTCGCTGCCTGGTTTTTTTTCCAACCCAGTCCACACTGCCTATAGGACATCTGCGTCGTTCTAAGCCAAGGATGAGACAAACAATCTTCCTTTGCAATTCTTTTCTTAGTAACGTTATCTTCCTCTAGTGTATTCTTTGATATTAGACCATGTTACGGGCTTTGAATCTAGCTGTTTTTCTAAAATACACTGATTAACTGGTACATTTTTCCGTAATATACATATGTTTATACCTCATTGGCAATTGTATTAGCAATATAAAATTTTAATATGTCGTTAACTTGATCATTGGCTTTTACCCTGGCGAATGAATATTGTGACCAAATTATTAGAATTGTTTTCCCTAAAATAATTGCAATTTGAATAGCGTCTTTATGGGAAGATTATAAAAATAATTATTCTGTTCAAAATTCCTTTTAAGTTTGTATATATTAGCATTCCTTTTTTATTTCTTCTACGGAAATATCTTTGCTTCCTTTCGCACTTTATACTCGGTATTCTCTCCCAAATGGTAATAAAAATAACTTTTCATTTGCCGCCTCTGAATAACCGATACAATTTTTAGCTCGGAGAGATGTTTACGCAATACGCTAAAAAAAACTTTCATTCGGCGAAAATTTTCAGCTTTTAATTCTCATAGAAACGGTGTTTCTTACGAGCACGACAAACTCGACCCGATATTCCCCTCCTATTTATGAGTATTTATACGTCCCACAGATTATCATAAACCTCTCCCTTACCCTCCCTCTATGTCTCTCTCTCTCTCTCTGCCCCTTCTCCCCGCCTTGATCTTCCAACATTTGTCTCGCGTTGAAAAAAAAATCCCCATCGCCCCTTGAACTAATGCATCAGCCACTTAATTCGAGGCAGTCCAAGCCGACTCCACTCTATCAGTGAAGTAGAAATGGCTTTCTCCTGTACCTGAGGACGAGGGAGAAAGGGAAGGAGGTACGTAGAGAGAGAGAGAGAGAGAAAAAACAAACAAAATAATTAAACCGTTTCTACTTGCTCAAGTTTTTCCCGCCGCGGAATGAGTTGCAGGACATTGTATGCTTCCTCTTTCCGCCAAACACTCCCCGTGTCTGAACGAAATGAATGGGTCCTGTTAATTGTGACGTTTTCCAAAAAATGAGGATAAATTTGACCCAAGATATGGTCGGTAACACGTTTAAAATGGGATGTAGGAAGGAGGGGAGGGAGGGGGAGAGAGAGGCGACGCAAGGAAATCATCCTGGTCGAAAAATTACGGACGCTGTTTCTCCAACCTCTTTCCTTGAATGTGCTTTATTTGCTATACTTTTGTTTCCACTCCATAACTCATATTTAAAATTTTGCCGCAGTACTTGTGCTGCTTCTCTTACTCCTCCCATTCCTCCTCGCTTCTCCCCCACTCCTCCTCCTCCCCTTCCTGTCTCCCAACCTTCTTCTCTGCACACACAGATTCTCGCCACCCCCTCAACTGCTGGTTAGGATGGATATAAAATATCACAAAGCGAAAAAAAAGTGGGAACTTAGTTTTAAAAGTGTCGTAAATTTTAATAGTGGCTCTTAATTAAAACATAAAAGATATATATCCTTTAATTATTAACTGCAGTTAATCTAGCTGCCCACTAATGGAGGTGCGCTCCATTTAGTTCTTAAATTGGACTCACCTTTTATTACGGAGAGGTTACCGTGAGAGCTCGTCCAGGTAGATTTTGTTTTTAGGGAATGGACAAAGTTAATCTGCCCTGATGCCATAAGACCATCCCGCAAGAGTTGTCCTAATGCATATAAATAAGAGAGGAAAAAATCCGCAGAAACGGAGTCGGTTAACCTTGCTCCTCTAAAAATTCACCAACGTTTCGCCAGTCTGTATGACAGAGAATGATAGCACATATCTTTCACGCGATTGTATTGAGGCAGATCGATCATAAAGTTAATTTGCAATTTAGTTCCTTTCTTCAAATCGCACTGCTATGAAGTGTGGTTTCACTCGCTGCAATTTACACAATTGGTTTCATCTTGTATCTTTAAGATAAGAAACATCGCGCGTAAATTTATATGCAGAAAATATGAAAACAATATTTTTAACCGATAATAGTAATGCTGTCATCATTGGCAGAAAGCGAAATCGTGCAGTTTCTCGTAGACATTGAAAACTAACTGAGGGAACAGCTGTAAATCTTTCTCGCGGTCACTTATATTCTTTTTATTTCAATTGATAAACACTTAACCTTAAAGTGTAATTCGTATATATGAAGTTATAAGTTTCAAATCCGATTAATTTCGCAGTTAAATGTTATGATTATACGTAAAAAAATGAAAATCAGTCAACTTTATCTCTTATATGATACAAATCTAAGATGGTAGCGATAATTCCGCTTTGAATGGAGAAATATTATAAAATAAAGTGAAAATTTAATTCCATGAGTCCTTTGATGGGGTATAAGACATCCTTAGAATTTATGTCAACGTGCTTGTATGAGTAAAAATTTCATTGTGATATTTTATTTCATTTCATTAAATTTAACCAATCGTGGTGCGTGGAAGTTTATGATAGGGTCAGAATTCCTACTTTTATTTTTTTCGCCTAATTTGTTTTTTCTTCCTAAATCAACGAGTTTTATAATAAAAGAACAAAATTCATTCAGCGATGCTCTTAAGGTTTGCCAATACCTCCTCATCCGGCGGGAATATTAAGGTTGGCAGAAATGTGGTCTTTTGGTGGAAGGACGATTCTATTTAAGTTGGTAAATGCTTCGTCATTCGGTGGGTGCATGACACCCTTAAGGTTGGCAAATGTCTTTTCATCCGGCGTGCAAGTGTCAGGAAAAATCTGAAAACCTTGAAATGTGGAATAATTATGGGATATAGATGGGAGGAGAGATGGACCGAGGGAGGATTAAAGAATCACATTTCATACCGTAAAATGAAGAAACGGGAAGAAAGATTGAAAGTTATTTTTATTGCAATATTATAACATGATTTGATTTTTTTTTCAAAAATTTATATGATAAGGTTCTTATATTATTATTTATTAATTAATATTGCATATAAAAATCAATATTTTTATCCCCCTTTTCCAATTTTCTTTCACCGTTATATCCGTATTTCTATCTTCGCTGCTACGGGAAAATTAGTCTATATTATAAAGGCATTATTTTTATGTTTGTAATATTAATTAATAGATTAAATTATCATTTATTATTGATTTCAACCAACGGCGTAAACATATGACAACATCATAGTCTTAGCACGCAAATTATCCTGTTAATTAAATAAAATATGTATTTTATATTTTAAATTCTAAATTAAAAAATTAGTTAAGTTGTAAATGACAGAGGAGCAAAGCCCAGTAAAATAGCTGCTTCTTACATCGGAGGAGAATATTGGAGAAGGATGATAAAAAACCTGAGGTACTTCTATTTTTCCATTTTGAGTACTCATCATTTCAATACTACTCCCATATGAAAATAAATCAATTTTGGACTTTATAATATTTGAAAATTATTTTAAACTGAGTTAGGAAATCTGGAGATAGACAGCTGAAAGAACGAAGTTTATTTTTATATTCTTCCACTACTCCTCTGTTCTAATGAATGTAATTTATTTTTTTTGAAACATAGCATAGGGAAAAATAAAAAAATGTGACATATTTATTGTTATATTTATGATTCCATTAGTCTTCGCAATTATTTCTAATAATTGATAACATCAGTATAGATGCCTTTGTTCTCAGTACAGGGTATGACGCGGCGTCAAGTTTTTATGTTTCATTTTTCGTGGCATGGGTTCAACAGTCCAAGCATTCATAATTAACCTTCTCTATTGTATAAAAACTCTGGAAACTAATCTTTACCCTGAAATATGCATGAAACACCAAATCGAATTTCAGTTCACAGCACTAGGGGTTAATGTACTTATGGGACACTCATAACGATGTTCGTTGATTATTACAAATAAATTGTCGGTCTAAATAAACCATAAGTATAACAATAGATATAACAAATCTAAAAATGAATAAAACATACATAACGTATACGGTTTTTCTCTCTCTTGATAGCTGGGGAAAACGAAACTTATGGGGCAACACACACACATATACGTACATACATATACATGCAAACGTTTATCCATACAGGTACAAATTTGTATATGGAAATGGAGCTGTATCATGAGACGAACGGAATTTATTAGAGAAAGGGAGCACATGTTCTGGTTAGGTCTCGAGGAAAGGGAAGAAGTAACTATAGATGGGTAAACACGTTAAGTTGTCCGTCGTCCGTGTAAAGGGTGAACGTCTAGGGTAGAATTAAGAGATGGGGAGGGGATATTGAGAAGGGGGAAGGCAGAGGAAGGAAAGGGCGTAGGTCTTAAGGGAAGGGTCAGATTGACCCTGGCTTCCGCACTATACGACTGTTGGGATGTCCTTTCTCTTCCTCCCCTCATTACTTCCTCCCACACTTCTCCTGCCCTCTCATTTCCCTACCTTCCATCTGTGCCCCATTCCCCGTTTTCCTGAGTATTTACTCCTACGACCAAAGGAGGTGGTGCACTTCTTTTTCCTTGTATCACAATACGTATACTCACCCCATCGGTTCTCTCCACGATCTTCTACTCGTCACATATTCACCCCATTCATCATCACCTAACTATAAATCTCCAACAACCGAAATATTTCTTCTAATTTCAAATCGATTCCAGACATCCTCATCACCATCTTTCTGATATTTCCAAAATTTTAAAGTAAGCCTATAACCTATATTATTTTAATACCGTTATATTTATTGCTGCAATTATTGCAATCAGCAGTTCAAAATTTATGGTTGACATTTTCATCAGTAAGATAGTTTCAAATAATACAAAGCTATTCAATACAAGTGCGGCAGTGATGTGCCAAAATTAAGAGAATTTTTCCATGCAATACCTTTTCTATAAAATACCTTTTACAGTCCATTTTCCTTCGTGATTGCTTCTTATAAACGTATGTTTAACGCTAAGGAAGAATTTAATGAGATTCTATTCGCCATATTCTACGAATATTGATAACACTAAAACTAAAAGCGATCGAAAATTTCGTGGGCGGAACAGGCCATCGGAGGGAGATTAGGGGAGGGGAATTGCTGGGGGTGGGGAGAGGAGGGGGAGAAATGGCATCGGGTGTGGGAATGCGGTAGAATGAGTTCTGCTCGTCGGTGGGCAGGACGAAAGTGTGGGGAGGGCGGTCAAAGTTCAGCGGTCATCTTGACCCACCAATAAACATGGCTAAGGGAGGGGGAAGTGTGCTAAGAGAAGGGAATGAGAAGCAAGGGTGCTGGGGAAGGGGACTCTGAAGGATGAGGCGGATCCGATGCAGAATTGTAGGGTTAGAAGGGGTGGAAGGGGTCGAAGGGGTGTGAAAGGGATAGAGTGGTCATCGAGTTTGCGAGTGTGAGGGAGAAGTGTGCGGTGGCAAGGATCCAAGTTTCCTTAGGAAGGCGTCGGGGCATTACATTGTTTATCTGTAGTCAATTATTAAAAGATTAATATAATTCTGAGCACGTGAACTATATCTACGCTTTTTAGTCTTTATACAAATATACACGTATAATTAACGAGCAATGGGTGGCAAATACAACAATATCAAGATGAAGCTGTGGGCTGGTATATAGTTATGATTTACTATTATAATATACATTAATCAGTAGATTAACTAATTAAAAACTAAGCACTTAAGCGTCAAAAATTGGAAAAATAAGTACTTAGGTGTCTTAGTTACAACAAGGATTTAATAATCTTATATGGATATTTTAAATTTGTTTTCGCCCATAAGGCTAGGTAGATAGTTTTATAGTGAAGTAGAGTAACAACTTAATAATTTTCAGAAAATATTAATTTAAAGTTGTTTAGAATAGGATGAAACCTAATTTTTTTACTAGCATAACGTCTAGCAAAGCTCATCAATTGTAAAAATCCTTTTATTGCATAAACTTACGTCAAAAATAAACGATTTTATGGAATTATTTATCGTAGAATTACAGCCGCTTTCAAATTCTTATTGCATAATTCAAGTTAAACCTCATACCTGTTTATAGTTAATTTTTCTAGCAGTGGCATTTTCCATTTCGTGTTTCTTCCATCGCCAAAAAAGAATTTATGACCACAACTATATCATCTCATAAAATTACAACAAAAATTTATAAATAATTATTGCCCAATTGATTACAACTACATTATTACAGACCATTTTATTATCACAAAATATTATCCAATCCTTTCTGCAATATTATTTCGCCAGATTACCTTGAATGTAGATTTAGTTAACATCCTTTAAAGACCAATTGAAAATGATTTCAACTTTCAAATAGCCAACACTGTCCATTATAGAGCGATTTGTCAAAACACACTTTCGAAGTCATCGGGCAATCCCCATAACATGGTAATATTTCTTCGACGATTCCCTCTCAATTTTTCATAATTTTCAATAATCTCCCGATGCCTCCTTTCTGCTTAACCTCTTCCCTCTTCACCTCTAATATTTTTTCCCTCCCATCTCTCCCAATCCTCTTTCTCCCTTTCCTTTAACCTCTCTCACTCTCTCCAGCTCTTCCACTGCTAGGGCTTATCTCACCGGATAATGTATTTACCCCAACCTTCTATCCGACTGGGTTTACAATCCAATTACTGGACCTGGCTTGGGGACGAGGAAAGAGGTGGAGGGAGAAAGAGAGTGAGAGAGGGAGGGTGGAAAAGGTTTTAAGAGAGGGCGGTAGGATAGGACTGCTGCTTATTTGCCGGACCGGAGACTCGGAACTCTCCTTCTCTTAAACTATCCCCTCCCTCCTTGATCTCTCTTACCACTCCACCTTTTATCTAACCCTCTTCCCATACCTCTCTCTCAAACACCGTCGTCCTCAGACACAGACCGACCTCCCACACTCCATCGCCAATATCCTTTCTGAAAAAAACCGCGACAAACTAACCCTCTCCCCCCCTTCCTCCTCTCCTTACTTTCCCCCGGCCCTCTTCTGCCCCCACATACGGCCCCCACCCACTCCGATCGCCTACTTCCTTTCTTCTCCTCGGACCGAAGGCCAGCCCTAATCCCCAAACGTCGCATCGAGGGATAGCCGAGCGATAAGCGTTGCTACGCAACCTCCCCTTTCCCATCGGCGTGTGTTTCGACGCATCAATTCGTTCGCTGGTGGATTTTAATCTGGCACGGCGCGTTCGTGGTACACGTGTTGCGTGCTTTGTTCGCTCGTTCTCGTGAATGGAAGAAAGATGGCCGTATTCGGTAGCCTTGCCTTCCGTTCGCTTTTGTAAAATCCGGTAGGATTAACGAACAATTGTTTCGTTGTTTATCTAAATGTGAATCTTTAACAAAAATTTTACATTTACGACAACATGAAGCAAGCTACATATTTAATTGGCGAGATATAAAATAAACCTCTTTCAATATTTGAACATCTTATTCAATAATTTGTTACAAATAAACAACTATATATCTGAATTAGTTATAATTCGCAAGTATTCACTTCATATTAGGAAAAAGGATCTCCAAGATGCATAGTTAATCATTGACAGCATCTTCCATGTTTCGCGAATGCTTGAAACTATTGCAGAATATGTTCAAAAATCACAAGTTAAAAATCTGCATACACGATTTTATTTACAGGGTTAATATAAAAATATATTATTCTGACAATATTTTATCATTTTAAAAATATTGTATGTCATTGCTGTAACGGCCCATTAGTTCTAAGTAATTTTTATGGACTTAGTTACACTTCAAATGTTTCCGGGAAATATGTGGTTAATGTATCCATAAACGTTTTATTGTTAAGTCTTACAGAAGTGATTCAAAGTTTGATACAGCAACACCAAATTATTTGATATTTGACATTCTTCCGTAGGAAGTTTATCTAGAGAATATTTTATTTCCTTTGTAGTATTTATATTTTGTTCATAGGGTATTTGCATCCCAAAATTTAATGCCTAATACATCATCTGTAAAAAGAAAGAATGCACCTCCGCGTGCTATTGATTACGTTCTTTTCTCTCCCTCTTTCTGTCTCTACTCCCTCCCTTACCGCTCACCTCTCTCTGCAAAAAGTCGTATGGCTCACTCCGCAGCCTCTCCTAAACTTCCGGACCACGCCTAACCCCCCCCTCCCCCCACCCCACCAACCAAACTCCCTCCCCCCTGCCCTTTCTCCGTCCTCTTCCGCTCCGATCGTCCATCTCTCCGTCTTACTTCTCTAGACTACACTCGTCCGAGGTCGGCTGACCAGAGGCCGAGACCAAGCATCCAGCACCTGTCCTAATAACTCCCCTTCTTACCTCCGCAGCCTCCCGACCCCTTCTCCTTCCATCCGCCTCCTCTCTTACTCCTTCGCTGACCTCCCCCAGACATCCCTTTTAACTTTAACCCCATCGCCTGACCCTACCCATACCTCTCCCCGTTTACTTTATGACCCCGACCCTCCCTCTCTCTCTATCTCTTTACCGCTCCCGTGCCCTCGCGATGCCTTCCCCTTGCCCATCACCCCCCCTCCCCCCACACGGCCGAAATGCCTCCCCCCTCTCATCCCAACTCCCCTTCCTCCGACACACCTCTTCCTAAGGCTACCATCTCTTGCATTACGCCTTTCTCTTCCTTCTGCCCGATTCCATTCTCACCCTAAGCCACCACTCCCCTCATCCTCCGTCCAATTCTTATCCTACCGAACCTTCTATCGGTGTGGATGCGTAGTGGTGTCGAAAGACTTCTCCAGAACTCGCGCGAGGCAGTAGAAAAGTCAATTAAAAATACATTATATAATTTTTGCTTATAAATCAATCCGACGTTGGAGCTCTATGCAGCATAAATATTTAGTCAGCGGGCTATATTTCGCGCCGATGAGACGGTCGGTATTTATTTCTAAATGTTGCCGGACCTTGTACTTGGCTCATTCTCCTTTTTCCGCCTCTCCCACCTCCTTCCGGCTGTGTTCCGCAGACTTTCCCACTCCGCGTAAATCCATCCCTCCTTCCACTCCTCCTTCTATCCCATCTACTCCTCTTCCCGGCCATCCCCTGTGCAACTGCCCGTATCTCTGTGTTCCGGAAAGCGCCGCGGTTTTCGTTTCCCTGTCTTGAAGTTTGAGATTCGGAAACTTTCTGGCCAATAGTAATGTACCCTTCTTCCATGCGAACCGAAACAGAGAGAGAGAGAGAGATACACGGGCCAAGTGGCCCTAAATTTCGTTTCTTGCACGCCTACATCACATGGATTCGGGAGTTATTGTGCTGTGTGGAGCAGAACTAAGGATTGCTGAGGAGTTCTAAGAATAACCAACTATTGCGTTAAGACTTCTTTAACTATATAACTTTCCTCTGTTGTATTAATGTTTATTCAGAATAGAGTATGTTTACACAAACATTACTCTCGCATAAATAGAGCCATGCGCTTTATAACTTAGATCTCAATTGAGGTGAAAAAGTTTGATTTAGTTCTGCAAATGGAGGTCATACTGCTTTTATTTGTAATTTTATTATATAACAAGGTTTTAGTCCCCATTATTTTATGAAATTCCTTAAATAATTAATTGAATGACCTATTTCATTAACCTTTTAAAGTAAGCGACTGAAAGGGACCGTTGGAAAAATAATGAAATTCACTGCATCTTTTTAATTTTTCAAAAGGTTAAATCAGTGTTTCCCAACCTTTTTAGAGTCGCGCCACCCTCAAGGGACTTTTCAGGATTTGGCGGCACCCCTCCCTATCCATCATCAGTAATAATCGTGGTTTTTTAATTATCATATCTAAAGCATAAAATCAAGATTTTATCATTATTTTTTCTACCAGTCATTAGCGTTTCCTGGTTTTAACAGTTAATTACATGTATTTACACCATACAAGCATATTTTCTTTGATACATAATGCACAAGAAAGTAACTTCGCATTAGTATATGTAAGGATAAAAACAATAATTTTTGCGGCACCCCTCAGAACACTTCACGGCACCCAGGTTGGGAAACACTATGTTAAATGATATTGTAATTTTGTATCGTCTAAATAAAAACTTAACACATCATAATCTAACGATTTCTTAATGCTAAATAAATAAAAACAATTCCTTGAAAACCACATTGCCGGTAAACTAATTATTAAAGCTGGTCAATTTGAGCAAATTTTCTTAATCTCGATATTCGAATACATAATAAAGCATTTGGAAAAACAGGCGATTTCATCTACAATCCTATTTTATGGTATACAAGGCGATATTTTGGTTTGCGCTACTAATATATCTTTATGGAAAATTGCTGTGTTTACCTAAGGCGTGTTAGGAATTAAAATAGTTCATGGAATGAACAGATTATATTTCTGTATCAGATTCGAAAATATAAGTGCAGATTATTTATTGAAGTTGCATATCTACATTATTGAGCATCTCATTTTTAGAATTACTTAGCCTGTTGATACACCATATCAGTGACGAATTAGGAAAATAACTAGGAAAAAGAATAGCTGTATATTTTTATAAACTTTCACAGAAACTCTCGTACTATTTGGTAAATCCAGAATGTTCGTTGACAACTTTCCTCATTCACAAATAGCTATTGATTTATTAAAGATTTAAGGATTTATAACGTAAATATCACATAATTTTATATGAATTTAGTTAATGACATGGACGTGGAAATGAAGTATATGAATCTATTCAATAAATTGTGAACATAATTCAGGTTCACGACAATATTCTGAGTTGCAGACAGGAGCGTTCCGAGTTATTTTTGCGCCCCGGACGAGAAATCGCTCCAGCGCCGTAAATTTTTCTTATATATATTTTTAAAAGTACCTGATAATTTATTAATTACTCCTTAAAGTAGTTGAAAATGACAAAGAAGGAATTTTATGATTTCTTTTCTGTTCCGCTTTATAAAATGCTGTCCAACATCTATCCAATTGATAGTAATGTATAGATAGATGGTCTGGTTAGCGACCCCAATACTTCAGCGCTCCAGGCAGCTGCTCGACTCGCCTGTACCTAACTCGGGCCGGCCCTGATTGTATGTTGAATTGATTGAGGTGGCATTTTGAATTTCATAATAGGAAAGAGATGTGACCGTGAATATGGTTTTTGTAGTGAAAAGGAGAGAGAGAAATACGTCAAGGTGAGACGCGAGGGTATTCAACTAAGCTCGGTGTAAACTAATCGCAGTAACGGAAGAAAACCCTCTTTTACGCGGATATGTGGAGGAATATTCTCTATTTACTCATAAAAATATAATTTAAAGTAATGAAAAGTAACTTTAAATGTTACTTATGCCAAAATATAAATATATATATCCGACGGACAAAGAAAAATATGCTTGCTAATTTCATGTTATTTCGCTATACAGGAGTGCTTGGAGATTCACTGTACGGAGAGACTTCGTGGCACATGGAGCAGTCATCATCTACGTTTACGGCAAGCTTAAGCAATTGCTAATTCTGTCATGTGCTATCCTTTTTCCAAGCTATTAGTAACCATTTCAGAAGAAAAGTTATTTCAGATGTATTTATTATTTTCAACCAGTTTTCTATATCTATACTACATATATAGAACAAATCACAACGACCAACAATACTCTGGGAATCCACATAACATTATCGATCATTGCCTACTAAACATTTTGCCTGGTGCAAAACTGCGATATTTTTTTTCTGTTACTGAGTTGTATTGATACAATACAATTATGCACTTGCTGATGACTTTAGAACCATTAAAAAATTCTCGATCCATGAATACAGATTAGCAGCATATGCCTCAAGTTACAAATAAATATTAATCAATCAATCCTATTAATTTAATTTTTTAATAGGTACTGCTATATCGACGAAATTAATGAGGTTAATGGAGCATTTGGCAAAAAATACTTATTTTAATTATTTCAGTAGGTAATCCATGAGATGATTTATATAGATCTTCTAATCACAGAGAAGTTTATTATTATTATTTTTTTCTCTCTCGGAAGTTGTCCGGCATGGTTTTTATACAGCGGAGATATCTCAAGCTGCATAAAATTACATATTTGCTTTCCTTTTGGTGGTCAGGTGGTAATTCCTAAAAATCGTCTTACTATTGAAGTTGTGTTAATAATTACTGATTTCTGTAGTTTTAAGTACAATTTAGTGTTTAGGTTCAGTAATCTAATGCTGTTATGGAGACATTTTGGGTGGACACCGGTGGATAATGAAACTATGGGTATAATGATTACTTTGTTTCGTTTCCATGTATTTTTGATTTCTTCTGCCAGTGGTGTGTATCTCTGTATTTTTTCATTAAATTACTTTTCTAAATTTGGTGTGTTCGGTATAGTTATATCTATCAAATATGTTATTTTTTCTTTCTTTTTTGTTAGCGTGATGTCTGGTTTGTTATGGGCTATTGATTTATCGGTCATAATTTCTCTGTTCCAGTATAACTTAACGTTTTCATTTTCAAGTACAATTTCTGGTTTATATTGGTACCACTGTGTGTTATTGTTTTCTGTTAGACTATATTTCACGCTTATTGCTAAATGAATTTGTCTGCATACGTTGTCATGCCTAAATGTGTATTCGGTTGGTGCTAGTACGCTGCATCCGTTTCTTATGTGTTCTATTTTCTCTAGTTGGGTTTTGCATTTTCTGCATTTATCGTCAGATACTGATGAATCTTTTATGATGTTCTTAGCATAATTTCTTGTTTTTACCACTTGGTCTTGGATGACTATATTGAAGCCTTCAGTTTCTGCAAATAATTGTCCTGTCATGAGCCATTTATATGATCCTTCTTTGTCTATGTGGTTTTGGGATAGCTGATACGGTTGTTTTCCATGGAGGACTTTATTTCTCCACGATTCTATTTTTTGGTCTTCTGTTGTTATATGGATATTATCTTCATGTTGTTGGTTTTGAAGCTCTAGCGGTGTGGTTGAATTATCTATTGCAATTATAGCTCCATGTAACTTGCTCTCTTCTCTTGAGTAAAAGTATTGCCTGAGGTTTTGTATTTGTTTATGGTGCAGGTTCTTGATGTCGATGCACCCACGTCCTCCTCCTTTTCTTGGCAGGTGAATCTTTCTACGGCGGAGCGCTCGTGGTGGATGCCAAATTTGTTGCATGCCGTTCTGGTTAATGTATTTAGGATATTTAATTCAGTTTCTGTCCATTTGATAATGCCAAAAGAATATGTCAATATGGGGATAGCGTAAGTGTTTATTGCTGTTATTTTATTTTTCCATTTAGCTCTGTTGTCAGAATTTGTTCAAAGCGTGTTTTATATTTCATTGTTGTTTGATGTTTTATAATTTTGTGGTCTAGTATCGGGGTTTGCAAGTACCCGATATATTTGTAATATTCGTTTTTTGTCATGCCTGCTATTTGTTCGTCTGTGTTGTTAATAGTGTATCCTTCGTGTTTGCGTGTAATTTCTTTCTCTATATGACATGTTTCACTTTTATTGATATTAAGATGCATTCTAATGTCTGTGCTGAATTTTTCAGTTAAATATAATTCTGCTTTGAGTTGTTGGTTGTTGGCTGCATAAAGTTTTAAGTCATCCATATACAGAAGGTGGCTGATTTTGCAGGTAATTTGTTGTTTATTAATGATATTATAACCGTAGTTTGATTGATTCAGTAGATGTGAAAGGGGGTTTAATGCTATGCAGAACCATAGCGCGCTCAGTGAATCTCCTTTACTTTTGAGTGTATTTGTATTTGTTTGCAGTTGTATTTCAGTTCTCCATGACTTCATTATTCTACTTAGGAAATCAATGATTTTGGGGTTAACTTTATATATTTTTAAAATATGTAATAACCACGAGTGGGGTACACTGTCGAATGCTTTTTAATAATCAATATAGGCACAGTATAGATTTCTTTTGTCTTTTTTTGCTTGGTATGTTATTGCAGAGTCAATTATTGCCTGTTCCTTACATCCTTGTCATCGTTTTCTGCATCCTTTCTGTTCCTCTGTTAGCACATTGTTGTAGGTTAGGTGTTTGTCTATTTTCATTGTTATTATGTTGTTAGAATTTTATATATTATAGGGAGGCATGTTATAGGTCTGTATTTCGAAGTGTTTTTAGTGTCAGTGTCTTTGGCTTTAAGATATGTTATTCCTTTGTAAATAGTCTGGGAATTGTTTCTCGGTTGTGGATTCAGTTGTGGAATAACTGTGCTAGATTTCTATGTGTAATTGTGAGGTATTTCTACCAGTAGTCGTGAATGTTATCTATGCCGGGTAATTTCCAGTTATGTAGTTTCTTAACTGTTGTTTGTATATCTTTTATGTCGATTCTTATAGTTTCCATAGGAGTAATATGTTGTGCGTTATTGATTTCTGTTTTAATCCACGTGGCACTTTTATTGTGCTCATCGGAAGTGGACCATATGCTTTCTCAGTATTTTTCTATATCTTCAATAGGTGGATGTTCTTTGATTTCTATGTCGGATTTGTCTAAGTTGTTATAGAATCTTCTGAGGTTTCTGTGGAACAGGATGTTATGTATTTTCCTATTTCTGCTTTTTTTGTATCTTTTTACCTTCTTGAGTATGCTTTTAGTTTCTGTTTTAGAGTATCGAGTAAAACTATTATATTGGGTTCATCCGATTTTTGTTGAAGTTCATGTATTTCCCTTGCTTTTTTAGCGGATTTTATGTTGCCTTCAACTTTTTGAGTGAGCTTGTTCGATCTTTTTTCTAATCTTATTTGCTAATCGAGTTTACTAACTGTTATTTTTCTATTGGTTTCTGTCAGATTTTCTGTTAATTTCCGCATATTTAGTTGAATTGTTGTATATGCTGCACAATAGATGATTGGATGTAGGTTATGGAGTGATGTATTGTTGTTTAGTGATTTTTCTATTATTTTATTGAGTTCTGTGATTATGTTTCTGGTTTTCGGTGATTCAGTTAATTTTAGAAGTCGTGGTCCTTTTGTTCGGTCTATGTATTATTATTATTATTAATAGACTTGCTTTTCAGTTACGACGTAGCTGTTCTCAATGCCAATTCATGCTGTTGATTATAATAATAGATGAATATTATCAGAATATAATGATTGACCGATTGAACAACTGGTTTACTCAACTATTTTATGGCCACAGGAGTTCACTGCATCCCTTATACAAGCCGTAAAAAGTCATATTTTCAATGCTTTTACATTTTGTAAATCGTCTATATAAGCCATCTTGAAAAATAGACGTGAATGGTAGCGGCTAAAAATTCATGAAATTGAGCAATTTAAACACGTAGAAAGTGCTAAAAGCAAGTTGTATGTTTCCCATTCACCACTTTCTTGAGTGATTCTATTTAAAAAATATTGTTACTCAATTACTATGTAATCCAAAACCTAATAACTAAATTTAAATGCTATTTCGTCCGTTTTCCCTGCAATACTGCAGAAAATTGAATTAATAATGAAATATACATGAGCTCCCACTTCTGCAGGGCTATAGAAATATTTACAAACATTGGCCCAGCTTTCTAACTGTAAATAGAGCTTATTGATCCAGTCTGATTAAAAATATTTCATTATGTAGAGATATTTGAATTAGATATATCAAGAGCAAATCTAATGGTGTTTGCTAACAAAATGTTTTTCAAATACGTCTGTAAGAAGTAAAAAATTAATCAAAATTTATCTCGAAATTATTAAATCAATGAATTACCTTTATGTAAAATGTTAAGATTAAGTTTTGTAATCTACTTACTGAGAAATTTACCGTATTTTATCCCAACGTTTTGTTTCGCTCGGTACGATATCGATTCGGAATATATGTATGCTTTTCTGAATTAGACATCCTGCCTCAGAGAAGTTTAAATCCTTCAACATTTACGGATTATTTAAAAATCGTTGGAAATGTATTCTGGCGTATATTAGAAGAAGAATTTATCTATTACAAAGTTCTAAAACAATATAATATGGCATATGAATGATAATCTAAATAAGAATCGTGTCTTAAACAGTGAGGATATGATTCGGTCTTCTGGCAATTTCCCCGACATAATAAGAAATGTATTCTGGCGTATATTAGAAGAAGAATTTATCTATTACAAAGTTCTAAAACAATATAATATGGCATATGAATGATAATCTAAATAAGAATCGTGTCTTAAACAGTGAGGATATGATTCGGTCTTCTAGCAATTTCCCCGACATAATAAGAATTTTTTACAGACACAATTACCGCATAACCAAACAGTAATGCGACTGTATTACGTGCGATGATTATTGCGACGAGGAATTTCGTTTTAAAATCCAAAAATCTGGATGTATGAAAGTTATTTGCATGTTTCGGGTTATGTACATATATATGTCAATCGAAGTGATAAATCTTTGGAATATGGTACATTTATAAAGGCAAAAATGACAGAAAAGGAAATGAAGAAGAAGCATTTTCCTTCCATTATGAGTATATTGGTCCGCCGCCCTCCCTGGCAGAGAAGTATGTACCGCAGTAGTAGTTTCAACATCCCTCGCTAGATGGTGTACACCGCTCGCCACAGTTCGTGTCGCCCGAGTTAAGTAACAGTGGTTGAAAGGGTTGCCAAGTCTTTTTGGTTTCAAATGCTTTGCGTTAGTTAACGAGTTCTTTAGGTTACGTTATCAAAATAAAATTCATTCATGATTAATTATTAGTTTTGCTTTCTAAATGTCTACTTTTGTCAATCGCAGTTTTAGTTTAGAACCAAAACTCGCACCAATCATATAAGCTTTGGAATTTATAGTATCACAGCATTTAACTTAAACAGAACAATTGAAGTATAATGGTATTTTATCTGCTTTGGAATTCACATTCCATATTGTTCATTTCCATAATGTTGTAAATTTCCGTGTTAGTTGGTTTGAATCGTTTTCCAAGACAACGTGCATAGCAAATGTTTTTCCGTTATTAAAATCCATGAATAAGAAAAATCTTATACTTTTTATGCACGCATGTTAACAGCATCAAGCATAAAATACATTTAACTTAAAGTATAATTCAGAGGAGACGAATGTTCGTGGACAGTCTGTGATTACTGCCGTAAGTTTTATTATCGAACGCTGTATAGAAGTACACCAACAATTAAATGGAGATAATAATTTATTAACGAATGAAATACTAATAATAATAGAATCCTGTCATGCAGCAAAAAGGTATCTCACATGTTTCTTCAACAGAGAATTATCGAGAGCTCGTCTTACGGCTGAATAAATTCAAGAAAAAGCACTTCAAAATCAAAAGATTAAAACAGTACTGGTCTCAAGTATGGTTTTCCATAACCATGGAGATAATGGAGATATATAACATAAGTACACTTTAAATCTTTTGATTTTTAAGTGCTTGTACTTGAAACATCTGTTTCTGTAAAACATTTTATGAAGTAAATGTACATTATTCTTTTTTAGGATAAATTCACGGTGAAGATTTCTGCATATTGAATAAACATAGGAACGAATGATATCTATATGTATATAATTTATATTAATATACAACCTGATAAAAAGTTAATTTCCTCGGATTCATAAGTGAGAACTTGAACAGTTAGTGATTCACGAGCATAAGGATATACTTGGATGATTTTAACAGGTCGGTGCTGTTGGTATATTTGAATAATTTTTGTAATAAATATCGTACTTCCCTAACTTTTGGGCGTTGCAGGAGAACAGTCATTCTTAGCGATGTGGTTTAATAACATTATATATCACTTATGTAAAAGCATTGTTAATAGTGAGTTGGTTGTTCCCTTGTTTTTCATAATTTGACCGTTTTGCACAATGTGCCTAAGGATTATGTCCAATTTCTTTATTTTTAAATCTTTCACATAAAAATTATATGCTGTACGGATTTGTTCTGTTTACTGTTTGGTTTGATAAACCCCCTGTTCAGAAAGGTTCTGTTTAATCTAACAAAAACATCGAATTTTTATATAAAACATAAGTTTTTAAAAATCTATCGAATATAATATTACCTTTTTTGCTTCGTAAGATTCATTTATAAGTTTGAAACAAAGGAATCCTTATATTAAACTTTTACCTTTTTATTCACATAATTGTAATTGATAATGGGTTAAATGGATGAAGATACTCTCTGGTCTCAATCTCGCATTGTAAAGACGTTTAGATATCTATCTATGAAAGACCTTCGCAACCTTTGTATTTCATTACTATATGTGTTTCTTGGCGATAAAATAATTTCATTGTTTCCGAATTCCACAGGAGGAAAAATAACCGATTCTCAAAACAAACTGTGGCTCGATTTATTATTTCGACTTTTGTCGAGCGCAGTTGCAAACTAAACTTTAATACAACATTCACGGAAAATAGACGTTCTTCCCCAAGTTGCGCCTGAAAAGCGTGCGAAGTCACGTGCTTCTCTTGGTGCGGTAGAGATGTTGCGTCTTTTGATCAGAAAGGGTTTCCAAGCAGCATCAGTAGAAAGCATTGGCAGGAGGAAGAGGGAGGAATAAAGGTGGAGGAGGAGGACATCTTTCGCACATGCGCATACCCCTCTCCACACAGGAGTCCCCCCACCGAACTGGATTATGGGAAAGAAGGGAGAAGGAGACGGTGGGGAGATAGGAAGTGGAGTTGGAGGTAAAGAGGGGCGTATGGAGGTTTTAACAGAGGGAAGACGGGAGAGAGACAGAGAGGGAGGGAGAATCGTAGTGGAATGGGATTCGGACGTAGGGGACACTTTGCTCGGGGCGAGAGAGGAGAGTGTGTGGCGCGGGCGAATGGCCGCCCAAGCAGGGGACGAAAGGGGTTAGGACGATGAAGGGGGGAGGGAGAGGGGAGGAGGAGGAAAAAGGGGGGAAGGACGTGCGGCGAGCGAAATATCAGAAGGCAGATCGATGAAATGGCTCCCTCTTACTACACTCCCTTCTCAAAGGATTCGTCCGCGTTTCATTTCCTCGAGGCGAAAGAGAGGACGGATCGGAGACTCTGTTGTCAATTCTGCTCTCGATCTCGGGATAACAGATTAAACCTAACTGTCCCTTTACTCCCACTATCTCTCTCTCTCTCTCCTCTGTGTCTGGATGAAGATGGGGGATGAAGAGGGGTTGCTTTTATTCAGCGAGGCGAGAGAATGTTTGAGGACGGCGTTCGAATGTTTTGGCAGCAGTTGTTGATGACCAGATATACCTCTCTGATATAAATGAGGGAGTCGAAAGGTTGACGGAAAGATAGAGGGAGAGAGAGAAAGGGGTTGTTGGTCGCCCTAAAGGCCCAGATATCCAATTCCGCAAAACCGAGACTTTTCAGGAGTTCCTTTGAACTACTGAATAATGTGCGTAAATACGTCACTTTTGACCGTTGATTTTCCATTCGAAGAGAGGAAAGTGTCGCGTTTTCCTCGACGAGGCACCTTCGAAAAGAGATTGATGCGAAGGCGGGCGTTTTTGCGGTTGGTAATGCGAGATGAGGACAGGAAAATTCGGTCCTCGACGCGGTGCAATGCACGGTCGATCTGCTCGTAAAATGAGAATTCGAGATTCCCGCGACGCCATACCTTTGTTTCGCAACGTCCTTTCGAATGGGAATTCGCCGGATTTATAAATTAACGCGGTGATGTCGCGATTATCAAATTTAATTTTCAAGTTTCACTTTGTGAGAGTGCGGCGGTTGTTCGTTATACGTTTCGAAATAAATCCCCTTCGATGGATTCATCAGTCAATTCAGTTTAATGACTTTACCATTTATCTTTAGGAATTTTAGATAAAAAATAAAAATGTAATAAGCAATTACATTTATAAAAATGAAAATCAAAGATTAAGAAGATGTAGACAGTGGTTGCCTTTTCATTCCATTTTTAAAGCAAATATGACAACGAGATTTAATATGAAATTATTTTACATTTTTCACTAACCATGGAACTCGGTAATTAAAATAATCTATAAATCCATAAACTTTTTTCAATCATATTTTTTCAATAATCATTTTACTGTAAATGCTATTTTATACTATTCATGATTAATTCTGACGTTTTTGAAATCGATCAATTACATAAACCTTGCTTTAGAAAAAGATTAATTTATACTCAAAGATTTGTTTTAAGGTTAAAAATGCTATTGATAACTAATTAATGTACAAATGTGGTTGTTTTTCATGGTTGCCATTCCAATTTTCCACTTTCTATTTTACATTCACTTTAACAAGATTATTCAACAACTAATGATGTTTAATATTTATAGAGCGTACATTGGTTTGGTTTTTAAAATTTATAGATTCAAAAGGTAGGGTGTATTTTTATTAACACAACGGAAATTTAATACGTATACTAAAAACAAAGCTTAAACACTATTTGTACCGATAGTTTGAGCGAAGAAATTCTATTGAATTTATTGATAACTTTTAGGCAATTGAAATGGCAAAATAGATTGTGAAATTTACACATTTTGCAGAATTATTGCCCATAAAAAAATAACAGTTAAATTAATCAGTTACTATGAAAAAGTTTTAGGATCCGTGTTGAACAGATTATATGTATCATTATTACTAACGAGATACTGATGATAAATCGAACACAATAAATTATTATAATTTTTAAATTAATAAGTCTTAATGTCGATATTTACTACGGATAGTTAAAATGAAAATTGTGGCGCCACTAAGCATATTTTACGATTGTAATCCGATGTTGTTGGTCGAGTTAAAGATTTCCTTTAGGGAACTAACTTCAAACTATTTCTGTTTGTAGTTAAGATGCATTATTTATAGCTCTGAATATTATAACAAAATTATTTAAAGGTTACCTCATGTTTAAAATTATAAAAGTTTAACTTTTTCGAAGTAAAATCCGGACTTGAAACAATTTTGTAATACGCTAAGCATAGGGAACTAGAGTGAGATGTTCGCGAAAAAATGGCCGTGGATAATATTGTCGTCATTTGTAAATAAGTATAAATGCAAATTAGTGAAACTGTATTTAAAACACTTTTTGCTTGTTCATAAACTTATGGACCGGTGAAGAAATAGTCTCGACATTACTTTCTTGTTTAATCCTCCCTTTATTTGCGCTTTTCCTTACCTTCCTTCGCGACTGCCGTCAATTCCTCGATTCTTTTCCCTTCCCACTCACTTCTCCCTCTTTCTCTCCCTCTCTTTGACCCTATATTTCCCCTCTTCTTTTCTCCCCACTCGTTCCATATCCCCCACCTCCTGACTTTCCTATTACCCAAGCCACGAGAATTTTCATATTATCTCCGTCCCTCATCACCCGAGCCAATAAATTTCGGGGAGGCCTCCTTTTTTGCGATCGAGCAGAGGTCCCCCTCCCAACCTCCTCCACTCCCTCCCCCCACCTCCCCATTCCACCCTCTCGACTCCCTTTTTTCACCTTCCTCTCGCGTTCTTTCATTTTTTTACAATTTTATTTAACGTCTCTGTTCGACCCGCGCACCCCCTTCATTCTTCCGTCCCTTTTCGCCTATCCCCCTTCCCCCTCCCCACCACTCTCCGCACTGCGTTCCTCCTCCCCTTCTTCATCCAATCACTCCTTAATATCTAAATTCTTCTTCTTTTTTCCCTCCCCAACGTTATAAGGACGTGTCGTTTCCATCTCCCATTCCCCTCGTCGCTGAAACACCTTCATTGGGATTCGACTACTCTGTGACGGAATTCAACACTTAAACGCTTGAATAAGCAAATAGGTTTTTCAAGGCACAACCTCTGATAATTTAACGGTGTAATTCAATTTAATATCTACGAATACCAATGGAAAAGTGGCAATAAAATTATAATTGTGATCGTTTCTTGATAGCGCGGTTGATAGACTGGAAAATGGAAATGGATTTTCTAGCCATGGATTTTCAGCGAAATCGCATTTTTTGCGAAACTTAACTTATGGCAGAAGTAGTGCAAATCATGCCTTTTTGCATGCAAAAACTGGCCAATCTCAAAATCACGGCTTGAAGAACCTTAAATGCATAATATTTATGTTTAGGGTGAATTCTAACGATTGAACCAATTTAGTGGAAGTCCTTTAACAGATATTAATTTATTGCTAATATAAGGATCGCTTCATTCTCCTTGAAAAAGTTCAGTATTTTTGTAACGAGAATTTTGGCAATAGATCACTTCTTCTTGACCTAATAATATCTTACTAGGTCAAGAAGAAGTGATCTATTGCCAAAATTCTAGTCCTCAGAGTTCATGGATTTTTCCATTTAGCTTAAGGTGACCGATTAGTGAATTCAAAGGTATTCACCGTTAAAATTTCCCTTCTTTCATCCCGAAGCATAATTCAAAGAAAAAGCCGATCCTAGAAAAAAAATAATTTCCATAAATTTTATACACATTTTAGATTTAATTTTCTCCCTTACCTTACACTCCACATTTAAATTGGTTTTTCTCAATGCTTTTGCCTTTCCATCTTTTTTCCCAGAATCCACCGCGCCAATGCGAAAACTCTTCCGCCGACCTGAGCTTCCTCCCCTTTTTCTCATCTCTCTCCTCCTCCTCACTCCTCTCTCCCTCCTTTTTTTTTCCTCCCTCCCCATTGCTCCTGTTCTTCCCATTTCCCCCTCTCCCCGCCCTTATCCCTCTTATTTTCGTATCCTTCCGCGGCGGCCGCTTAAAAACTTTCCTCCCCATTTTTCCACCCCCGCGCACTCTCTCTCTCCCTCCATTCCGCCTCTTCCTCCCTCGAATCTCTCATCCGTCATGGCTTAAACCCTTTCCAGTTCCTCCATCCAAACCCATATTACCCATTAAAATTATTCCCACAGCACCGACCCTCCCCTCCTCCTTCCCCTCCCTCTTCACCTCCTATCCTTAAAAACTAGGGAGTGAGTGAGAGGAAAGAGAGAGAGAGAGAGAGAGGGAGAGAAAGAGATTCACATTAGCCCTATCTTATTGCCGCCCTCTCCTTTTCTTATTCCCTCACACCATCCATTTTTTCCGACCGGGAGTCGAGAGTTGAACTGATACACGGTAATAAAATTTATCTATAATGACTTACTTAGGTCGCTTCGCCCCTTTGAAAACCGTTATTTTTATACCCATTCCCAGAATAAAGAAGGAAATTCCATTTAATTAAAAATGCGGTTCCTAGCAAAAAAAAAACTAAAAACATTTGAAATTCACCCATGGATTTGAATCAGAGTATTCCCCGACTTTAATCTTTTGTTTCAATGTACCATTTATGCTTGAGCTATAAAAGTATTAATGCTATAAAAACCCACAATGCTTACTACCATTACAAAAACGCTATTCTAAACCATCTGTTGACAATACAGTAAAGGATTATCTTTCAATGTTTATTATGGTAAAAAACATTATGGATGAAATTCGGGATTTGATTTCTATGGGGAAAGTTACCCTGGATAAGAGTTTTGTATACGAGTGAAACATCGAATAGGAAAAAGTTTTTTTTACATCGAGGATTAATTTGTGTGTAAATATTCATATTTTTCGCCCTATCTTCCCACCCCTCCCTCCCTCCGCCCACACGCCACCACATTCGAAATAAAGGTTTATACGAGATGGGAGAAGTGTGCTGAGGGAGGGAGACTGGGGCTGGGAAAAAAAGAGAAGCGATTAAAATAACTATAAATAATTGAGGCGAAGATACTTTGCCGATAAGGAATAATTAAAACCTCTCCCAAGAGGGTTGAGACGGGGATAGCGAAGATGACGGAGGGGGATGTTCGTTCGAGGGTGGAGGAGGGATGAGAGGAAGAGGAGGGTGTGGGCGGGATGTTGAAGTGGGGTTGGTTGTTTCTTCTAAGGTCTCCTTAAGATATCCCAAAAACCAAACCTCGCTCCCCCATTTTTTATATTTTTGAAAAATACACATTCCCTACCCTCTCCCTTCGCACGCACTTTCCTCCACCCCACCCTTATCCACCTCTCTTCTCTTTGTCTCTCCCACCCTCTCCTTTGCTCCTTCCCCTTCTCGCACCCTCTCCTTCTCGCTTCTTCTTCGCTTGCTCGTTCACGCCTCGAACTCTCTTCCACATCGAGGAAATTTTTGCGCTTTTTTTTGCCCGTTTAATTCCACCCTTCTATTTTTTTTTGTTGATAACCGCTACCGGAGCCACTGCCGCATTTTTTTGCCCCCTACTCCGCCGAAAATGATTTTCGTCATCCTTAAAACTTCCTTCGCCCTTCCTTCTCCCGAAAATGCCTCCCAAAATCCTCCTCCCCCCCCCTCCTTCTTTCTACCCTTTTCCTCTCTTTAGACCCTCCGATCATACCGTTTCCAGTAATGCCTCTGTTCCGAGTTTTTATTACCATGTTCTTCTACTTTTCTTCGTTCATTTCCTTTTATAATTCCTTCTGGAATTATTCTAGAGTGATGTTTCTCCGATGATTCTTTTGCTAAAATAATCTTGAGGTCTTTGAAAAACACTTTTTGTGACCAAAAAATGTTTTGCTAATACGATAGCCAAGTAATGATTAATGCGAGGTATAAAGTTAGATTCATTATAAAGGGAAATACAAATAATTAAAACTTTATTATTGCATTTAATATCTTTGTAATTATAATATTGGTTAAATTCCTCAATCTTTGTTTTTTAGCTATTGAAGCTACGTACATAGTTTATTATTTGGATACCAGTAACGAGGATACTTTCTTTATAATAAATATAAATTGGCGATAAACCATTCCCGTCATCTATCGGCAATCAGCAATACAAATATTTAATATAAACTCAAGTTGTAGTTTTCTACCTCCAACGACTTCCATTTTTCCTCCGTGAGTTTTCTATTGTTGTGGTGTTTCACAAAAAGCGGAGTTCATTCACATTAGTAAGCGAAAAATACATCGGTCATGCAAGGAAACGTCTGATAAAATATTTTCCACTCGGATGGTACTTAACAGAAGGTATTCAGATTCTACCTGACTTTTGGCTTAGAAATTCCGTTTGCGGCGCTCAAAAACCCTTCGATATGTTATTCCTTTAACATCAGCGTTGCCTCTCACTTCTGATTTTCTCTCCGCTCGTCTCTCTTCTATCCCAGGGGCCTAACCCCTCCTTTTCCGCCTCCTACCTCCGTCCTCCCTCCCCTGCCCTCCCACCCCCCCTCCTAACTTCCACATCTCTCCTCCTCCGTTAGCTTCCCCCATCCTACGCCGTGGACAGACTCCCTTTGAGATATGGAATACGCAGAGAGGGAGAAAAAAGCCATGGCTTGAAATAATTTAGTAGACCCGATAACGCTAATTAAAAAAAATTACGGAAGTTGAGGGTGCAAAAGGACGGAGAAGCGCATGGGGAAGGAGGGAAGGAAAGAGGATGGATCAGAGTGGTGGGAGGGGAAGGGGAGGAGGGGAGGGGGGCGAGAAAGGGTGATCATGGATGCTACGGGGGTTCGGCCGCAAGGGCGAGGAGGGAAAGAGGCTTGCCCACCCATGAGGGGGTTTTTGGGTTTCGGCTATGGAAATAAACATACAAACTCCCACTCTTCCTGCCGCTGTTGCGATTAAGATTCGAAAACGGATGGTAACCATGATGCCAGCCTATATAGACGAAGCAAGAAAGTCTTTTCTATAATCGTTAGCTCCAGTTATACGTTTTTAAGTTTTAATCGAACGTCGTATTAGTCATCATAAAATAAGTGCAATTTATTCACATGGGCGGAATGAAAACTTTTATTATTCATCGAGTTCCTGTATTATATTTTTGCCATACAAATTATAGAATGCAATATATCGTCTGATTGTCTAAGCTGATGTTTGCTGAGCATATGATTGAATGATTATATCTGTTGGTGCCATGTTGAATATTTTCTCTTAAAAATAACATGCTTTATATTTCATGTGTATTTTATTGACATCCTAAACGCAACAAAGTAGAAGCATTATTATTAATTCTATTAATACATTGATATATTCATAATATCTTATAATTTACAAATGTTTTTTTTAATAATGAAGAAATTTTGCTGTGCAAATCATATAAGCTGTTTCTATCGTCTTAGTTTATTATCTATTTTCTCCTGGCGCCACCTTATTTTTGGAAAATTCTGATTACTATCTCACTTACATAATGATACGTAAACGTATAAAATTTATTGGATATGCGTTTCAATGACTATTCATTTATATTTTTTAATTTTAAATGTTTGTGGAACTAACAGATTTTATATATATATATATATATATATATATATATATATATATATATATATATATATATATATATAATATCTATATTATATATATAATATAAATTTACTTAATTAAACTCATATTTTATCAGTTACTATGTATAAAGAAATCATGATGTAAATGAGGTTGTAAACCGAAAGTAAAACGTACTTGACTGTATTTTTATGTCTTTTGTCTTTATAAGCGATATGAAGGGCGATGCAAAACCAAAAATTATGCATTTATATCCATGTATTTCTGATATAAAGGAAAGCCTCATTTTCTTAATTTTTATGCTAACAAACATTAACATTTAAAATAGATCGCACAATCAAATATGGGGAACTATTTAAAAGGAATCATATGTGCTTATTTCGACATGCTTCCCTGCCTGAAACCTGATTTGTAGGCCTGTCTGAATTACAACTACGTTGTTTATATTTGAGGAGCGCTTTCCACTAGTGCCAGAATATGCTCTCTTATGAATTTATTACTAACTTGGATTTATGAATTTTCACGATGTAATGGAAATCTCAAGAAAACATCCATTTCGTGATTACACTCATCAAAGACGATACCGTAATGACGTTTCCTGAGGATTCCAAATGCGGATATCTGATCATTTTCCTCATTTATGGAAGATTTCAAAATAAAGAGATCTATTATACTAAAAACTCTAAATATGCATCTGATATGATGGTAGACTTTCGCGTAATAATAAGGCTTGTAACACCCAAAATAGTGTATAGGAAATATGCCACTTTTATTTATTGGCAAAATGTAACAAATAATACAATTTACTATACTCTTACGCACATAACGCGCATAAAAATTAATATGAAAAGCCTATTATATGCTTATATGTAGAGGAAAATATTTCGTTCCTCTACCCGTTAGGGTGATCCTTTACATTTGCTTTTTAAAAATGAAAGACGGAACATCGTCTACCGCATTTTTATTGACCAGGATATCCACAGACACGAACAAATTTAGTAAGATAAGGGAGAAGAGAGAAAAAAAGAGAGGTTCTTATCTTCGGCATGTGTTTCAAGTCTTCCCATCTGACTATGTCATTCTGTTCCCTTCGCTCCAAAGCCATTATCTCCTCCCTTGCTCTCCCTCTGTCCCCGCTCCATCCATCCCCGCCGCATTGTGTGCTCCTCATGAGTTTTTCGAAATTACCTATAATGGCGCGCACCCTTTTTCAAAGCCCAATTATTTTTTTCTCATTTCCCTATCACCGTAAAGCCAATCTTCTGCTCTCTCTCCCATACATAACCCGTGTCCTCGCCCTGCGCAGCCCGCTACTTCCTTACCCATCCCCTCAATGTAACGTCTATCTCTTTCTCAGAATTTTTCCTTTTCGTTATTATCATTATCGCTCTGTGGCATTTTGCAGCTGTTAAATCTCCCTCGTGATTACCAAGCATAAGTCGCTTTTTTTTATTTGGCCATTTATTTCTGCTCCTCCGGCAATTACTTCAACGAATCGCTGAATCTTTTTTGTTCCAATCAATGAAATGTCTTTGCATGAGAAGTTTAAATATTGAGAAAATAATCTTTTTTCTTTGAAAAATATGATAAACGCGTTATAGAGATATAGCATCGGCGATCATACAGTTATCTCTTTTACTTCTTAATTTTTTATGAAATTTATTGAAATCAATGTAAATTAAAATATCATAGTTCTATTTGTCTAGCCTTTTTTCTTCTGCTGTTTCCTCGAGAGTTATATTACTACGAACTATAAATACTTAACACCATTGAGCTCCAATTCATTCAGAAATATTAAAAAGCAAATTCATTATGCACCAATAAGGTTGCATAATGTTTTCCAAGTTTCATTATGCGTTGCTAACTATTACAGATTATTATTGATAGGAATATATCAACTCTCAATTTTATATAAAATTTTATATCATATTTAGTGGACATGAGATTATAGGAACTTTCTAGATAAATTGTTTACACGCTATTAGATGTATTGCTTTATTTGTGGGACCATAGACATGAGACTTTTGAAAGTGCTCACACTTTAGACATAGTTATTTCAAGGAATTTTACGAACACTTTCTGCAAAACCATACATTTAGCTAAGCTTTAAAATTTATCTTTATTCATACGAACGTTTAAAACATATCCTTTAGGTATACGTTTATTTTTAATAAATTAATATTATTTCAATTCTTTTAATTTATAACATGAATCACAACTAAATAAATGGGTTCGATAAAAAGTTTGTTTTTGATTCCTAGGATATCAAACATAATATTAATCCTTAACGAAATCGTTTAATCCTAATTAGAGCGGATATAGAACTTTAATTATTAATTAAATTATTTTGTCTTTTTCTTTTACTGCGGGTTCGTTTCTACATATGCGTAACGTCTTTCTGTCGTAATACTGTAATTTCTTCTATCTCTGTTCACAGCATTTTACCTTGTTATGTTTACCACATATATATCTAATATATAGCCTAGTCTACTTCCTCTATCCCATTACACCTTATCATTCATTCTCTCTCTTTCCCATCCTCATTCTCTTTCATCGCCCCCTCTCCTTATACAACTCACGACCACCACGCGAGATCTCCGCCTTTTACGTCGAAATGAGAAGTTTCCGAATCATTCCCTTCCATCTTTCACCTCAATAGGAGTACGACGGGAAATATATATATATATATATATATATATATATATATATATTCCGCTTATCAGCCGTGTAATTCGTTCCACTTGCCTTCAAAATCGCTCATTTTTTAATATTTTTAAGGCGAAAAAGTAAACCCAATTCCTCCGCCCAAGAATAATTTATCCCCGAGGCCTCCTCTCTCTCTCTCTCTCTCTCTCTCTCTTTCTTTTTTATTCCCATCAAATAATTTCGAGGTAAAGATTCCCTCACCTGTTCGCACTCCGAAGGAATCCGTCGCCCCTCTCACTCATTTCTTCCGCCTTCTTTTCCTTATCCGTCGCTTAACTTCCTTCCAACCCTCCCCCCCTTCCCTTCTTCCTCTCCCCCTCTGATCCGAATTCGAACCTTCTCCTTCCACTTTCCGCTACCCCATTTCCCTCGTTATATAGCGCCTCTCCGCTCTCCCTCTCTCTCTTTCTCCTCCTCTCTCTCTCTCCCTTCCCCCCCCCCCCGGCCCTCCTCCACCTCCGTCGTCCATAGCCTCTTCCTTCCTCATTCTTTTTATTGCCCGCACCATCTCCTGCTTATAGAATTTTCATCGGATCCATGCCTCAAAGTCTTTTGAAGAATATACAATTTTCGGCGAAAAAAGGCCAATTTTTATGTATATTTTCTACCGATTCCTTATTTTTTCATTATTATCATCGTCTCGGTGTTCCCCTCCCCTCCACCCACCCCCCTCATCTCCGTTTCCCCCTTGCGTCTTCTCTTCAAAAGTCGAACCTGCGTTCTCCTTCCACTGCCCCTCTCTTTCCACCCCATTTTCCATCTCTCCTCGCTCCCTCGGCTACACACACACACACCAATCTCGAACGAATTAGTTTCACCTTTCATAGACGCCGCCGTAATATTAAAGACCCTCCCCTCCAAAGCCCCTCTACCACTCCCTCCTCCTTCCTATTCCTTCCGACGGATCTCCCACATCCCTCTCCCTCCCGCCTCCCGCCTCGACCACCCCACCTCGCCTTTTTCATTGCCGTTCGATAAAATATTGCAGTTTTCAGGTGGATTAATTTCGCATACTTTTTTACCGTGGAATGGGAGTTTTGTGCTGCGGACGGGAGGAGGCGCGGCGGAGGTCGGATGAGGAGGGGAGTGGGAGAGGAAAGAGGCGCGGCGGGAGCTGGCGCTGAAAGGTGGGAAAGAGGGTGCCGAGTTCGGAAGGAGGCCTCGGCTCATATTAATTTCTTTGAAAATTGATCAACGTTCTTTTCCCTTATAGCCGACGCCTCTCCCCATCCGTATTCTCCCTCTACTCCTTTCCCCAGATTCCCTCTATCACTCTCCTTTCTCTCTCTCTCTCTCTATCTCTCTGCCGTATTCTTTATCAAATTTTCTTCTCTCTGCATTCTGTTTCTTTATACTTTATAAGTTTTGTATCGGATGATCCTTTACAAGCACCGCAGCGCATAACATCTCTAGCGGGCAAAATAAGGAGCGGTTTAGCGATGTGGGGACATAAATACACGTGTAATTTTATGCCCTCCCTTAGTGAATGCATTTGTCATTCTATTTAAACCAGCAAAAAGCGTCTGTTTCGCTCAATCGCTCCTATGTGACGCATATTGATTTTATTAAAATAGTATTTCCTATAATTTCATTGTAAATTATCTATTTAACTATTTACATTGGATCATAATTTCTGAATTACATTGACCGCGCATCATTATTTATGATCTTTATTGATTATTCAAGTCGAGGTGATGTGTATTTATTCAATAATATGCGTAATCGTAATCGAATGTATAAATATCTATTATCCTTTGAAAGAAATCATCATTCACTATGTAGAAACTTGCGAATAAATTTACAGTCCATTTTCTTTATATTCTTGAAATTTCTTCTGTGATAATTTTATCCCCAAAGTTTTCCATTCTGAAACACAAAAATGAAACAAAAGTGCCGAGGTAACATTGTGCGCAACTTATAACAGCCGGAGAAGAAAAACAAAATCCAGCGCTCTTTTAAGCTTCATCGAAGGAATAACACCGGGCGAAACATGCAGCATTACAGCGTCCGCGGCATTGAGTCCGTGTTTATAAACGTTGCCCATCGCATTGGAGCGGGAGGGTCTGAGGGGAAAAGCGGATTATTCCGCAAACGTTCGCTATCGGATTTTGTAGCGCGGTCGCCGTTAATGGGAAATCTCGGTCCCCCTTCTTTCTCTCGCATTTTCTTTGCGATCGGCTTCACCGGGAGGAAAGAATCACGCGGAATTTTTATGAATTAAGGCACGCAGGTACATTTTTTCAATGCTAGAGTTAGGTAGGGGAGCGAATAATAATAATAAAAAAAAGCGGAACATAACCGTCGGAGCGCACTAATCTCTGGACGCGGAGAAGAATCTAGAAGCTTAACATTCAATCCCATAAAATATTACCGCTGCTCCTCCGTACTTCTCTCTCTCTCTGGCTCTGTTATTTTTTCGCTTTTTTTCAGCGATCCTCACACACTTTTGCTTCTCATCCGCTCCTTCTCCCACGAATCTTCCCCCTCCTCGCAATCCCCTAGCACACACATCCCGACCGGTGCGTGCGTGTGTGACCGTGTGCTCTAGAAATCACAAGAGCCGTTCATGGCCAACTCTTTATGCGGGAGGATCCACCGCCTCCTCGCCTCCCCCCCCCCCCCCCTCCCCCTCCCGCCAAGGGGTGGGCCACCTTTCTTACCCTAACCCTTTGCGCGCCACCTTCACCTCCTCACCACCCATCGAGCAAACCCCTTTTCCTTCACCCCAACCCCGACTCTTATTCCCTTTGCCGACGCAACCCCTTCTATTTCCACATCCTTTTTTTGTCTAATTAGTTTCTGTTTCTCTTCTTTTCGTTCCCCATCTGGAATCCGAAATTCATTCCGTGGTATTTTATTTCATATGCAAAGCGATGTAGAATGCTAATCGTAAAAACAGCGTTTTTCAAACGAATTAAAAATTTTTAAATGGTCGTTGTTTGGTGTATTGTCGAATGATTCCACGCTTTAATCTAGTTTCGATGAAATTTTGAAAAGTAAATTAATTCAATCTTGCCATCGTATTTATGGCTGTGTTTTAAATAATAATTTTACTTGTGCTAAAATTTATGGGATTTAGGTATCTTCATTTCTCCTTGTTAAATATTTATTCAATCTGTCACGACATTAAAAACATCATATTAATAAACTCCTTTTGGGACGCACATATATTATTTTAATATAATTTTGCTTTATGGATAAGCGAGTTTAAGTTCCCTCCTCTGTGATATTTTAAAAAATATTCGCAATAATTTCAGTCATTTAAATTATCAAGCTAAAAATATAAGTAGTTGGAAAAAAGCTAAGCTATAAAATTTCCTAGTAATTAATTAATGATATCACATCAGTATTTAATGATATTATGGATATTAACTTGAGTTTGTTCATCAGCGAAAATATTATTTGGTAATCCACCGAAAACCGTTCGTATTTTTGTGCCTGTTCTTTTTCTAATACCTGTACTATCTTAAGCTTCTGCTTTCCTATCTCCTCTTTTACTAAATAGATTTTTTTACCCTCTCCATCTCTCTATCCTTACCGCGAAATTCTCTCTCCAACTTTCCCTTCGCTTCTCTTTCGCATCCGTTTCTATTTTTCTCTCTTTCGCTCTCATTTTCTCCCAAGGTTTAAATTGAGTCAACACAACCTTTGCGACTTAGTTTATTATGCAAGCAAACAAATTTTGTATGCGTAATGCATCGAATATAGAGAGGACGTAATTGCTTAGGAGTACGAGGTAGGTCATGAGAGGCATGGGCTCAGGGAGGCGGTCGTAGTTGCGGACGGTAAGGGAGGGTCGTCGGAAAAGGGTAGGATGAGGTAGGTGGGGAGATTGGAAAAGTAAAGATTGGCTGAGTTGGATTCCGAGGTCAACAGACGTGGGTGGGAAGCTTTGTCGATTCGTGAGAGTAGTCAAGAGAAAGAGTAATAATAGTGGTTAAATTCTTTTGATGTACCACTGACTATTTTGAAGTTGAATACAAACTTAAATTTTAATTCTGAGTGATTGCTCCGTAAGTCACGTAAAATTAAGATATTCTTCTATATATTTAAGTAAAAGAAGAATGCTTGATTCATCATTGAATGATCTATACATATCAATCATGTTGTAAAAATTCACCCAATTTCTGATGATTATTAATTTATTTTGATTACAATTGTGTTATAGTGCAACATGTATATATCGGTTATGAGTAAAGCTATTCCATCAAAAAAACGAATCGCCTCAAAGATCTAAGACGTATTAGAGCGCAAATTTCATATAGAACTGTTACTAATATGTAATATGCGTTTACGCTCGATTAGAGTATATAAACACCCTTTGTAAAACATCAAGTTATACTTTCAGATATTTAACTCTATTGACTCATCTTTAATTTTTTCCTTTAATGGTAATTTTAAAAGAACATTCATTGGGCGGCGTGAGTAGCATCTGTAGAGAGTGTGTGGCGAGTGACTTTAACCGTGGCAGGTGATTGAGTTGTCGGGACGTCGATCGGCTCTCCCGAAAGCCCTCCTGGCTTTGGACTGACAATGAGAGCTCTATTGCGGCAGAGGAAGAGAGGGAGGATTTTGGTGGGAGGAGAGGTAAGGGGATATACAGGCACGCCTGTGGGTTTGGAAATAGAGAGGGGAGAGAAGCATAAGAGAGAACAGAGTTGCCTGGTAAAGTGAGATTGCAATATTTCGTGTATTTCTTTTTTAAGGCGTGTGTGTTTGTATATATTCATATTTATTTATTATATAGTCAGACTTATAAGTATACACGCCTTTACATTATAAGCATACAGATACCTATTTATTAAGGGCTCTTCCCACTAATTAAGTGCGGCGCTAATCCTGGCTAAGAATCTGACCGAAAAATCGGCCTTTCTTGACTTACGATATTAATCCGGTAAGGCATTGAACAACATAAATTCTGTTACTTCAAGAATTATTTATGATATAGTAAAATATATAATATTATACGTAATTTAAATGTTTTACTGATGCATGCTCAATGTTAGAAACGTCCTTTTTACCTGAATTTAACGCCGAATGCCATATGGCTTTGCTGAAAATTAATCAAAATTGTTCTACAACACAGGATTTGATTAACTTAAGGTCCAGAATCCAGGTAATAGAAATACTGATTTTGCTCATAAAACTATTGTAAAAAGGTTTCAAATGGCTTACGATTACCATATTAAATAATATCCGAACCTTTCTCTCCATGTGATTTCCTCGGAAAAAGACCCACTAAATTAGTTGCCTAACTTGGCAAAATATTCTTCCTGATCGCCACTTCAAAAAAGTTAAAATTTGACTAAAATATTAATTTTACATATTTACGTAATACTTACAATGAAGTTAGCTTGCCAAGCCTTTACGTCACTAATCGTGATTAAAAGGACGTCTTAAATTAAGTATTTGGCAAATAATCATCAAATCAATGATGTACTTTTTCATGTAGGGAAAACAGGAACTCTGCAGCCGGTCAGGCGAGGGCATATATGTATATGGATTGAAAAAGAATTCAGTAGATAGAGGGAAAATTGACGAGGGGCGCGGTCACTAAAATTCGTTGTTTGGCGGAGGGGCAGAACAGCCATCGGCTGTTCGTGGCGCACGGGTAGAGAATGCGGGAATCTCACCGCCGGCGATTATGTCGAAATCCGACGTGCGTGGGCGGCGGCCGATGGGGGGTGGGGGGCGGATGCGGTGGCGAGGATGCAGAGAGGGATGAGGTCGGACGGATGACCGCGTCCCCTCGACTGAGGCGTCGTGATTTGTACCGACGCGCGTCTGGGTCGACCTCAGAAAACCCCTTCCCCCGCCCCCGGCGTCCCGTTCGCCCCCTACCCCCCTTCTGTCTCCGCACCCGACACCCCGCCTCCTCGTCGATCTGCCTCTCGCCCCGAAGCCAGCGACGCCGCAACCCACCACACGCCCTTATCACTCACACAGCACGGCCCAAAAAAAAAGAAGACCTTTCAATTTTTACGCGCCCAGAACGCGAAGCTAAAATTAAACTTGACGGAGTGACTCCGTGCATATGAAACGAGAGAAATCGAAAGGATGTAAGTGAAGGCTTGGTGGGTGTAATATTTCTTTCTAATACTGTCTATGCGCGAGTTTACTTTTAGTCTCAACAAAAAACTGACATCGAAAATGAAATGTTAGTTCATTTGTCTATGGTATATGTATAAATAGAAGATGGTCCTGCTTTCAGAATGGTTTTTTCTGCATTTTAAGCTCACTTGTTATGAGTTCCTCCTGATAATAAAAACCATACTATAACTTCTAATTCACCAGAACGCAATTACATTGACATATTATTATTAAATATGCATGTATATATCTGTAATATATATATATTATCTGGTGAATTAGAAGTTATAGTATGGTTTTTATTATCAGGAGGAACTAAGCATAACTATAAATAATACTTTCTAAAACTCATTTTATTAACACGTACACACTTCTGTATATTTCTGAATATCGTATTGATGCGTAGAATCCTTATTTGTTGTTGTTGCTATACGGCATAGTCATCAATTATTCTTTGTGGTAATCTTCCACATAGTTGGATTCTGTTAAACATGGTCTGGTATGTTAAGAATATCAACTAATTTCATACGAAAGTTATCAATAGTTCTAATTAATTTGAAGAAGAAACCCTGAGTTTCTTATTACTCTAAATTTATAGAAATGGACGTAATTTGCACGAAAATAAAACAAATTGCGTCCTGTCTCAAATTACGCATTCCCTTTATTGTAGAGGTCCACCAAATATCGGCGTCGTCAGTAAATTATACTCTAAATGTAGATATAATAAGCTCTAGAAAAATCTTTCTAAGTATACTCAGTCAAATATAAACCTCTGTTATGAATTCCATTTTCTATATACTACCTAGGTCGAATATCTGTCATGAAGAAATGTAGTATCATTCAGGGTCGTAAATGATAATGCATACAGTGGATACATAACCAAAAACTGAATGATTCACTTTTAATCCTTTTGTTGCCCTCTCTTGTCGTCATGGATTATCGAGTCTTTTCCCGCCATCAATTACCGTTTGCAGTAGCCTTCCCCTAATACCACTCCGCCTCCCCCACGTCCCTCCCTCACCCTCCCCTCTCACTCTAACCATCACACAAACTTTCCCATCCCATTGATTAACGCCGCCATAATCCGACTCATGAACGAAACCGATGACCCTTCCTCGCACTCTTTCTCCCTCTCATCCTCTCCCCATCCCCCGCCCTCTCGAACCTCCTGCCCCTTCCGCCCTTCCGAAAATGCCATTCGTACTCTTCGGTGTGTGAAGTGTGGCCTCCTCGTTGCCATGGTGAGATAATGTCGATGACAGGTAATCGACACGCCTTCCCAATACGCTTTATCCTTTCCCATGCCAGCGCCACCTCCCCATCCCGAAGCAACCCCATTCCTCACTGCAAAAGGTCAATCGCTTTTATTATGCTCCCGTATGAAATTGACGGCAGGGAAATTTCCATTGAGGGACAACTGCTTTTAGTTCTCCGTTCGTCGAAATCCTCGCCTTGTTTCGTACGTGAGGTGCTTGTGCGAGTGAAATTCGCCGGAAACAATGCGACGGCGGGAGTGGATATATGGGAGGAGGCAAAAAATGCATCTGACGAAAATTAAAACCATTATTCGGAAATCTGGTCTCCTAAGGGAGGAGGGATATTTTTTTACATTAAAACAATTATTTTAATCCACGGCGTAGTGGACTCTTTACATCTTCTATTTAAAATAACATCTTTTCAAAGTTATTGATTAAATATAGCAGTTTAATCACTCAAGCATATGAGATGTTAAAATTATCCTGAATTTATGTACATAATTCATTTATTTTATATCTGACGTTATGTTATTCATAATGTGTGAATATCCGTGAAAAATATCTTCTTCCAAATTATGAATCAAAGAGTTAGCGAAACTATTTTTACAATAGTTTGATCTCATTTAAAAATAAGCATCGAAGCATAAAAAATGTAATAATAAGAATTTATCCTAAGTATCTCGAACAACCATAACAAAGTTTTGAAAAGCCCGATATCTATTTCGGTTACAATGCAGGCATCTTCAATATTGATTCACCGAAAGCAGATCACAAAAGAGATCACATGTATATTATAAATTTAGAATCTGCTGTCAGTAAATCACGACGAAGACGGATGCGTTATAGCTGTTTTTTTATAACTTGAATATAACTACTGTTGCTTTCTAATTGTAAGATACCAACTTATTTTTCTATTTTTTTATACGTTAGTGCTTATTTTTTAATTGGTTTGGCCATATGACTAGTCCTATAATTCATTGGAGAAATATTAGTTTGAGCGTTCAGGGCAATAAGGTTTGTAATTTGTTTTGCAAAGAATTTAATAAAACACAACCTCTGGAGACTTGAAAGTATTATGATATATACCTCAGGCAGCTCATATAAAACACTGTCAATCTAAAACTTTCTACTCAAAATTTAATATACGAAAAAAGTTAAAAATTGCACGAATAGAAGATTCCATGAAAATGATCAATACTTTTACAACCGTTAAATGCTAATACAATTTATCGCGGAAATTCGAATTCGTATTTATTCCCGATGAAAAGAGAGCGCTTTCTGAAAATAAGTTTCAGAATTATCTACACGAGGCACGTGATAACCCGGGACCAATATAATTTGAAACTCATCTTTCTGCACGTACTCCCTCGATAAGTCTGCTACCGTTCGCTTCCTCAGAGTAATCATTTCTCCACTCTCTTTCGCTCCCCCGCCTCTACATCTGTACACGCCCGCCTCCAGCCGCTGTCGTGCCCACCGTCCATCCATTTCTGTGTCAATAGTCGACAGTTGTACAACCCCTCGCCCCTTCTCACAATTCCATTCCTATCCCTCATCCCATCCCACTCCCCTCCCGCTCACCTCGCCCGACCAATCGCAACACGCCTCTCTCCTCTACGTCTCTGTCCCGATGACTGATGGCCCGCTGGGCAAATTATTGCCGTTCGCTTCCGCGGGTCCGCCGTTACCCTCCGCGCTCACCTCCTACTCCTGTTTTCCGCCCTTACTTTCCAAACTGCGCCTCATCCACTCCTTTCGTTCCTTCCGCCTCCTCCCGAACGATATCAATCTCGAAATCCCTTCGCCCTACTCTGCGGAACGCCCTTTCGCATCGGGGGCGTTCGATTTTACGTGCGGCCGTCCTCCGACCCCTCCTCGGTGCTGCTGCTGCTATCCATTCGTCGGAAAGCTTCAATTAATTAGAGTTTTCGTGATGAATAAAAAATTTCGTTTTGTTTTCCTTTTGTATTGAAATGGATTAGCTATTTTCTCTCAGTTATCTTGCGTTATCTCATTCCTACTAAGGATTCTCGTACAATTTTCGCTACAGTGTCGGCTGATTACTTCCAAGCAACAAAATAATTAAAACCTTATAGTTTTATTTGCCCATAAAAATGCTATTCTCACTATAAAGAATTGCAGTATGGGTCACAAACACGCTGCTCGTCAGTCAAAAGAATGCGCCCTTCTTATTAATTTGATGTTACTTTAAGTAGATGGAAAACACATCGTAGGCGATACTTTCGTAAGACGATCTGGAGCTACAAAACGGTATATGAACTTCCAATATTCTGATATCGCACTAATTTTTTTCTTATTGATATATTATATATTGTTCTGTTGAATTTTCAGTAAAATTAATAGGTTAATTATTGTGACATGCTACATGTATTTCGATGTGGTTTACTTGGCCCCATGGAATTTCGGAGAACACTTGAATTACAGAGATGTCAAATTGGTTGAGGAACATCATAAATGAAAATTGCTACGTTCTTGCGAAAATGCAGACATTTGGGGATCTTGCTTCGATTATACATACATATGCAAGTCAAGGTGTAAAATACTTTTTATGTCAAGCAGCAAGCTAAATTTCTGAATAGAATTAGGATATGTGGAGCTATAATAATATTTTAAGGGTGAATCGATAAACAAACGGGACACCACAAATGATTATGCTGGACTGGAACTGCAATAGATGAAAAATCATATTTTCTTTATATTAAAATTTAAAAGGAAATCACTCTTCTGCATTAATCTTTCTTCATAAAATCAGCGTGCATCAGGAAGAAGTACATTAAATATATTTATTTTTATTGGTATATTAAATATATTTATTTTTATTGGTACATTAAATATATTTATTTTTATTAAAGTTATTTTTGAAATATTGTAAAAATTTATTTATGAATTTGACTTAAATATCGAAAAATCTGTATGACGTTTTAATCACAGACCAATCTTACCTTTATTGAAATAACAACCGACATTCTACTGCAGTTTAGCATTGCTCCCTAATTTCACACGTAGCGTTTCCCGAGGAAGCGTCCGTACGCACGCAGCAGTCCCGCCATTCTACGCACGGCTGCAATGGCAGCAACCAATTCGAATGTCATACTGTTTTGTCATTGACACTTACTTTTGTTGTGTAAAATAATGCCGTACTTTTACTCAAAAATTTTAAACGTTTAAGTAAATGGAGTTACCTGGAATGGTCCATCAGTTCATGCACAAAAAGCGATCATGTGCATAGTGATGAAAGGTTGGCTTTTAATTTTAATGGTCTTTAAACATTTTTTCATATTTTAGAGGAGTTCACTCGAAATGTAACAGATTTTAGTAGTGTGGACGTCACTAAATGATGGATGATTACAAAATAATTTTGCTGTTCCACGAAATTTCCAAACTATTTACCCATTTCTCTAATTCTGGGTAAAATAAAAGGTTTTCCAAGTGCTTCAATTTACGTATGACATATATCTTGCAATAATGACTTTAACGATTGTTTTTACCATTCTTGTTTCCATGCTGTTTTAATTACCGCTAAAAGAGGGAAAACCTTTATTACACCCATCGAAGGAATCATGACTTGCAAGGTTATGTATACCAAAAAAAATGATTAAATATTAAAATACTTTTTATCAACCGTCGGAAACAAATTTTTATTGGGTCCACTTGGATCATATTGCTTTGGAACCTTCATTTCCCGTCGTCGGACCACCCTATCGCTTCTCCCACCAACCTCCAAACTAAACGATTTCCTGTTCGTCCTCTCTCTCTCTCTGGCTCCCTCTTTTGCGCACACAGGACATTCCGTATCTCCATGCATTGATTCCCGCCACACACATCCCCTTCCATCCGCTCTCACTCCCCAAATAAGTGACCTGCCCCAATGTGTCCGCGTATGCCGCACGGCGCCAAAAGTCCCCACTTCCTCCCTCCACCTCCCAATACACATCCCACTTAATGCTGAAACCCGCGCGTGCAAATGCGCGCACACACACACGTGTGATCGTATGCCATCCAGAACGAGTGGCAGAAGAGGGAAGAGAGGGTGTGGTGACTAATAACTTCATGCTACTGTTATTGAGTTTTGTAGGTATAGTTTAATAAGTATAATGAACAAATCGCTTATAGACTCAATATTAATGTTTAAAAATCTACGTAATTAGGAGGGAGGCTAACATTTCAAAAGGTGTTTCGTGGCGGAAAAATATTTAAATCTTTTTCGGTAATGCGCAAGTAAGGGTGCTGTGCAAATCACAATCATTAGTTGTAAGTGCTTCGGAATTACTGCTCTAAAAGATAGAATGATAAATTATCATTATCAAATTATCTAGTTAATTTAAATTATTATGTGTAATTTGTACACAGAAATATAGTGATTGTCCGCTGTAGCTAAGTAGAGTTAAAATGCAGTGACATTTTCTTAACGCATGGAATTCAATAAGGGGAAAGAAAAATATAAAAATTCGCAACGACAGGTGTAGCCGGTACAGCGAGCGCAAAACGTAATAATATTTCTTGCAATATCTAGAGAGAGAGGAAGAGAGGAATCTGCATAAAATGGAAAATTTTAAAGTTTCTGCCATATAGAATCATAGGTATATAGTAGAGAAAATAAATTACTGAACTTATTTATAAAAGTGGTTTTGGCAGCTGCTACACGACGTATCCAATATGAATATAGTGCACTTTTTACTTATATTTCAATTACTTAATTCTAAGTAATTATAAATGTAAAAGCCCTATATTAAAGGGTTAAATCTGCAGTTCATTTAAGTGTTCCTTATTGTGCAGTTTATAGATTATCACCCATTTGTTTTTACTTAAAGGATGTCGTTGAGAATTACTAATACATGGCATAGTTGCTCTTACTCTTACTAGCATTTATATTCTGCGAAGTAAGTCATCATAGATTTCATTTGTGTGAGCGTGTGCACAAACGTTTTCCTAATAGCTTTTCTATAGATTATTAGAGCTATCTGTAGCTATTATAGATATTTTGAGGTAGGTATTCCGCTGTCATTGGAGATAGGTTTATACATTTCAGAGCTTGTTGCTCCCCTCACACTCAAAGAAATAAGTATTTTTTTTGTTTTTTATATTAATATTGTAGTCTGGTTCAATAAACAATTTTTATTATGAAAAATATTCTCAGGCTTGTGACCAAGGTTAGTTGCTGCGACTTGGCGATAATTGGCGTAATTTAAGTGTTTTTGATTAAAAAATTACATTTTTATTGTAAGATACTGTAGAACTTCCCCAACGGAGACTATTTCAATGGCATATATAATTTTAAAATTTATTAAAGGGGACAAAATTATGATGTTGAATATAATTTACTTGGTTTTAAACTTCATTATTGTAGACGAGACGTAAGTTGGCCTCTGAGGAAGTGGAGGGCGGGAGCATTAGGAGGGTACTTTTCAGGCTTGGGCCTATCAGAGCCTTGCGACATTGCCATACTGTGCCATATTAGCGTCGCTTCATTTTCTCATTCAGTAGCGGACGTGGACTGTAAGCGTAAATCCGACAACGTAACTCCCTCTCTACTTTGTGGGCGTAAACATCTGGGAGGCGAACTTATTTCTCGTGAAGTATAGACAGTCTGAAACAAAAAATAAATTATTTTTTTGTCATTGTGGTATCATATTTACCAAATCTTACCCAATATAAACTTTATGGTTATTGTTTCATGGATGTTTGTATAAATAGTATGAAAGTACGTCTTCTATTTCGTTCTTGCCTCTTTCACTCCGTTCCATTCTTTAGTTGGTACCATTCCCTTTCTGTATTTTCTGTCACTCCTATTTTCCCGTCTCTATAACCTTTTTTCTCCCATGTTCCTCTCTTTAACATTCTCATTCCTTTTTCTACATCTTCCTCATAATCTCTCCTTGATTTTCAAGATAAATTTATTTATACCTCTCCTCTCTCTTCTTTTCCTTTATACGCCTCACTCTCCCAATTCTACGTTTTTGCTAGTTCATTCTACTCTCAGAGAGAGAGAGAGAAAGAGACGGAGTGAGATAGCTCCGGTCTCGACTGTCCAAAATGGGGATTCTGCAGCAATACGCTTGCCAGAGCGTGCGGGTTTTTGGTGTGTTGTGTGTGGTTTTCCTCGGTGGTTTCGAAACCTTCGATGGAAATGATCGCGACTCTTGCTCGTTCGGGGAGTGGGATAGTCGTAGGAAATGGAGAGGTCAGGTTTCCAGTGGAAGGGAGGCGTAGATGTAGTGGTGGAGGGGGGGAGTGGAGGGGGGGAGTGGAGGGGGTGTTGGCGTAGTTTGGAATTGAAAGGAAGAGGTGGAAGGGGGGGAAAGGGCGACGGGTGTTACAATTTTGCGGACAAATGAGAGGAAAAATCGTGTACGACGGCTGTTCATAGCATTTACCATTTGTCGGATAGAAGATATATATTTTTAAAACTGGAGAGGGAAGGGGGAGAGAGAGAGAAGGACACGCGAATGAAAAATTAGCATCGATGGATATTTATATTTCCCCGGCTAATGAAGTCGCGCACGTGGAGGGAAGTGAATTTTTCATTCGCCATTTGCCGCCATTTCGTTTCGTTTTTATTCTTAATTTATATCTCGTTGCCTCTATTCCCGAACGCGTTGGCAGGTGAATGTCGACAGAGCTTTAAAATTCACGAATAATAATTGTCGAAGCGATTAAATTATGGGAAAATAAAATCATACGCTCGAATGATGCATTTCAGTCCTTCGCCTGTATATAATTTTTTTTATTTTCGGCGTTTCGGCTGCTGCATTATTCTCTCCCCTCGAACTTTTACCCTACCTCCCCCTTCCTCTTCTACCTTCACTCCTCCCCTCCCCTCCTCTCCCTCCTCCCCATTTTCTCTCCCCCATCCCCCTCCCACCTCCTCCCCTCGCATTTCCTCTCGCCACCTCGATGCGTCCATCGCCATTGAAATTAAAAGATTTTAATCGGCGAAATGTGGCAGGTGCTGTGAATTAATGGAACGTGGAAATCCTGAATATTTATGAAATGAATATCAAAATGAATCCCTACAGATGACTTCTTTTAGCGGTGCATTTCATCGAAGCGTTTCAACACATGTGGTTTTACACAACATTGGAAATGGAATTAAATTAATTACATTTCCTCATACATCGACTTATCGACTTGATCCATGAGTGTGGGTTATTTTTGGCTCAGCACGAATAAAGATCCGTAAATATAGTTCCCCTCTGCCAGAATTTACATTTTTGCAACGTTCCTTTATTATTAACTAATAGCATTTCCTTTTCAAGATCAACATAGTTATTAAGAGTGCATCTTTCCCGTGAATTCCTGCAATGAATTGATTGCTTTTTAAAATTTATTGTACATTTCTGATGTGCTTGGAACTGTATTATTTTTACAAAAGAATTATCCAAGATATTAATCCGCAGACGATTCAAATGTTACCTATTCCGATTCAGTTCTTAAAGCATATTTGGTTTATGAAAAATCAATTGTAATTTATTTTGGATGTTTGTACTTATTTATATTTCCATACGCTTCGTCATGTAAGAGTGCTTTATGGGAAAGCGAAGTATTTTTGCTGAATTTTAATGGAATATAACGTACGAATGAAAACTAAAAGATAGAGATTCCGCTGTGAGTAATAGAGTATTTTAATATATCAAACACATTCGCAACGCCTGGCTACTCAAATTTCTTTTATGCTTTCGCAATTAGAAGATAACTGGCATACAAATCGTATTCAAATAAATCAGCGACAGCAATCCTAGGTTTACGTGTGTTTTCCCATCGACTTTCTTCTACGCTCTTTATTTACCTTCTCATCTTTATTTATCATAAAGCCGCACGTATTCTTATCTCCGCTCTTTTCATTTCTCCAATTTTTCAATTTCATGCACGTATTCTTTTATTGTTTCTCATTGCTGTCCTGCCTTTTACAGTTCATCACTTTCTCCATTCTCTCTCTCTCTCTCTCACACACACATTACTCTTCTTGGCTACTCTCTCTCTCCCTTTCACTCTCGTTTTTTATACTTTCATACTCCGTTGACTCACCCACTCGCTCCTTCCTCCATCTTTTCTCCCTTCCCTCCCTTTTTCTCGCCCCTTCTCTCTCTTCCCTTCCCCTCTCCCTCCCTCCCACCCACATCCTCTCTCCTCCCCCTCTCATTCATTCCACTTCGCAGTCTGCGTTCCCTAATCGGGTTTTCGGGGGGCTAGGTGCGCGGCCTGAGCGATTCGATGAGACAAAAGGGAGCGGCGAAGTGGAGGAGGGAAGGGGGGAGGGGGGGATGGGGGGAGGGGGGGTGGTGGGATGCGGGGGCGGTTGGGATGCTTGCGGGTGCGTACGAAAGGGAAGGATGAAGGGAGAGAGTGGAAGAGAGGGGGATGGGCGAGACGGAGGTACTGAAGGATGGTAAAAAGGGGCGATTTTTTTATCTCTGTCGGTTTCGCGCGTTTTTTTTTTAAGAGGTGGAGAGAGGAGTGTGGGGAAAAGGAGGAGGGGTTGGGTTGGCACGGTGGCGAGAGGAGTAGGTAATTTTAGCGCGAGGGATAGGCTGTAGGGGAAGGGGGAGGTTGAAGGTCCTGGGAGTAGAGGGGTGGTAAAAAGTGAGTTTTGCGCACCGCAAGTGGTAAGGAGGATTCGTTTGCACGCCATATTTGCAAATGTGTTGGCCACTGAGTCCGTGCCAGACTCCACAGTAGGAGAGGGAGGCGTCGGGCGGTGGCGCTCTAAGTGGAGAGCGAGAGAGAGAGAATTGAAAAAAAACAAAGGAACGGGGCTTTCGTGACGCCTTTGAAGTGCTGGGTCACGCCCCACGGCAGTCTTTTGTTCCGGATCACCTTCGCAAATGTGATTAATTTTAATTCTCTTTCCCAGATTGGTGATTCAATATTTTGGCATTCAAGTCGCGTATTTTTTTTATTTCTGTAATTATGGACGGAGAAGGCGGTTGGAAAAAAATAAAACAAAAGGAGATCTCCTCATCAGTCGCAATTAAGCCGCGTGGCTCCAAGGCGCTAACAAAAAAATACATGTGGTGGACGAAATATTTCGGACTGACCTTATTTTTCGAATCTGACAGGTTGGATTGTAACTAGAAACGCCTTATGAAAAACTGAAAGCATGAATGATCCCCAGCAATGATGTTTTTCAATAAATTGAGACGGCATCTTTTAAGTTTCAATTCGGACACAATCGTACGAATTCCGATGGCATGAGAAACGACAGTAAAATAGTTCCCGAATAAGTAACGTAGGAATTTAATGAAAATGATAATCATAATAATATAATAAGGTCGAAAAGATAATAGGATTTCAGTTTACGTAATAACCTTAGAATATTGCCATAAAATACTACAGCAGTTACCATTTACACGTTTTTAGGGAAGATAGCATATAAATAAATCCAGGTTAGTTTTTTCATGTACACGTTGGCAACATTAAATATAAAAGCTCTTCCCAGTTTACCTTTAGAAATAGACGGATTAAATTTTCATTTTAAAAAAAAATTAAAAATTTTTCGATATTTTTTCTAGTTATTGTCACAGACACTCAACAAATGGATAAGCTACGAAAAATGACCGAAATGCCAAAAAATTAAAAGAATAATAGCATGTCAATTTTCACTCGCCGAAAGGCAATTTGTCGTCTCCAAATAAACATTATAAATATATGAAATATTTATAAATGCCAAATATTTTCTCTCTAGCGGAATGATAATCCTTTTGCGGAATACATTATTTTTTTTTCAAAAAGGATATTATTCTCAACCCGATAGATTTTTTTCTCCGTATCACCTTCGCAATTGCAAAATGTGCCTCGGTATGAGCCTGCTTTTAACGCTAGATGGCGTTCCGTGTCGAGGCGTCGACATGTTGGAAAAAATCCCGAAGCAGGGGCCATTGCGTCTCGCATTAAGGAGCCCTGACATCCGCTTGAGGAACGACCGTCACTCCCAGCATTATTATCTTAGGTAACACGGGCAGCGCGTCGGGGATATTTATATGCCCCGGCACTCGCGGGTCACGCGTTTTTCGCTCACGTTTTGTTTATGCGCGCGCTTTTTTTATTCCGCAGATAAGGGGAGGAGGCCAAGGAAGGTATTTCGGTGTTAGAGTGTGAGAGCGAGAATGGGTGGAGAGGGTGGAAAAACAAAGAGAGAGAGATTGGGAGAAAGTATATTTTTCAACTCGCGCCAAATAGAACGTGCATCCGGGTGACTTAGGTTCATTTGTCTTCCGAGTGGGAGGACAACCTCGACCGCCCGATCACCTTCTAGCCCAAAAACCGCGCGTGCCATTAACGCCTTCTCGCACCTCGTGTTGATTTTGTTTCCGCGTTTATTATTATTCCCTCCCTTCCTTGCGCGCCTTCGTGTATGTATGCGAGCGTCCCCTCTCGGACCCTTTATTTTTTTATTCCACTCCGACACCGTGGTCCTCCACTCTTTTTGGATCCACTCTCTTTCGTCCCTCTCGCACTTTTCGCCCTCTGGTTATCGGACACTCCGGGTTTATATTTTTTTCGGTGATTTTTTCCTCCGAGGAACGATTTTTTCCGGACTCTCTCTCTCTCTCGCAGTGCCTCATCTTTACCTCCCTCCCTCTCTCTCTCTGGGTTAATTAATAGGGGAAAGAGAGGTAAAAATGGACGAGAAGGAAGAGGGGGAGTCGGTAGAAAAAGGGAGTGAAAACACTGGGGAGGGAGTGGTTTTTCGGAGTGCGTGAGTCGGTTTTCGAAGTGTATTCGGCGTGCTTTAGCGTGTAGCTATCCGTGGAGGTGCTGCGTTGTTTACTGTTCGTACGTTTCTCTCATTCCCCATTTTCTCCTTTAGTTCTGCCTTCGTTACTTTTTCTCTCATACCCATTCCTCTTCGAGCTCAATTATTTCAATTTGACCCTTTCTCTTACCCTTTTCCTTCTCTCCCTTTCTCTTCCACTTTCCCTCTCTTCCTTTCTCTTCCCCTTTCCCTCTTGTTTACCGCAATGCACTTATATGGCGCACCCGAGGTGAAGGGCGTCCTTCCGAGCGACGCTTGTTTTCCTCGATCAAAGACTTCACGCCATTCTTTCACTCACTATCACCATACTTCTTGTCGGAACAAAAAATAATGAACTGCGAGGATTAAGAATCGAATTTCACCGCTTATCGCGCCTTGTTGTGTGCATCGATTTCGAAAGCGAATGATTCCGTTTTCTAGACTTTCGCATTTTTTCGATGGGTGCTCATTTGAACAGAGGTAATAATGTATCACGAGAATCGATTCCTTTAACATTCAATGTTGCTTGTTCGATAGAAAATATTTTTTATTTGAAGTATGCACAGAAGGATGTGGCAAAATTTCTGTCATTTTTTCCTCAAATTTTAACGGTTGAAACTTTCCTTCGCGAATATTTTCACTCTCCTTTAGAAAATATGCAAACTTATTATTCGGAAAATAGCATCATATGAGTTACCGTGATACTCCATCCAAAATTTTTTGATGACCATTATTGAATGTTTACTATATAATATATATGTTCTATTTTAACGTAATTATATAATATGTCACTTTATCATAAATCAATTCCAGTATTTTCTCTTTGTAATGGCTTTTGAAAACTGATTGTGAACTACCATTGAGCTAAATAAAATTATTGATTATATATTTTAAATATTTAATAAAAGCATTACTCTGTACAAAATATTTTAGAGAAAGCAAAAGCACTCATTTATGATTGCGAATAATGATGCGTATTCTAATTACTACAAGCTAAAGAATGAATATTTTTCATTTTCTCGTTTTAAAAGCTATATTCACCTTATCTCTGATTTCTTTTTTTATTCTAATTTTTCCGCCCTCATTTCTACCCCCTTCCAAAACTCTTCTTCGATCAAAAAATTTCGAATGCCTAAAACCAGTTTCCGAGCGAAAGAACACCAACCCAGATCTCCCGCATCTTATTATTATTTTCATTCCGAAGGCCTTATTGTCATTATGAACCGAGTTTTTATACTTCATTGCCAAGGCATTTTCCAAACGTCAACGCATGACGCCCCCTTACTGTTTCCCGTCCTTCACCTATCCGAGACCACCCCCCTTGTATTCCTCTTTCTTCCCCACCGCCGAACACCCTCATCTCCCTATATCTTCCCTCTCTCCCCTCGAAAACCCTCTCTCTCTCTCTCTCTCCTCCATTTCTTTCTCCCATTCTCTTCGCCGCCCCCTCTTCCCACAGAGCATCTCTCCTTTATCCCTCTCACCTGTCTCCTCCTTCCCTAAACCCTGCAGCCCTACTTCCCTTCGCCCCTTTCCTGGATCCCTTTCCTAATTTCAAACGCACGTCGTATTCCGTCATACACGCCTTCTCGCTTTCCGAGTTAGTCGGTTGCCACCCCCATATCGCCCATAAGCGTATCGTCTCCTCCCTTTCCACTCTCCCTCGCTCTCCGCCCCTCGAATCCTCCACCTCACCTTCCTTTCCCTCTTCTACCCCATTCCACGCCGCATATCCGTCTCGTTCTGACCTCGGCCATTACCTTCATCATCTCGAAATTCCCGCCTCCAAATTCTTCTTACTGACCTCTTTTCATTTCAATTTCCCTCCGTTTCTTTTACTTGTACGCTGTGCTTTGCTGGCTGTATGGCTTTTCAGGTATTAATTTTTCCGATTTAGTACAAAGATACTAAAAGACGAACCACGTGTACATTTCTTTATATCGCCCCTTTTCTAAGAATTTCCTCTTTTTCCCAATGTCTAGGGTTTACTGTAAAAGGGTTCATTTGGTAATCGTATTATCGACTTGGTTACTCACTGGTGCGATTTTGCTTTTATTGTTGAAACTCAACATGGTTGTAATTATCGATTTTCGCTGTTTTTTTAAGAAAAAACACCTATCACTAATATTTTTGAAGAAATTGATAAAATCATGCCACTCTATTTTGTACACATTACCTGTTTTCTGTAAACTCTGTAGCCATTTAAACGTTAAAACTGTAAATATATAGAGATTGAAGTATTACAGTTCATCATACACATAACCCATCTTATATTTTTCCACGAAATCTATGCATTTGTTTGTGTGTGTATGTGAATAAAATGTTCTCTCTGGCGATAAGGATAGCACTTCATCCTTTTCGTTCGTCCGGCTGATGCTCCTTTCATATTCTCTACCGTCTTCTTTTACCCTTCCGCTAACCTTTTTCAGAAACTCCGCTGAACTTGAAACACATCCAGTTCCCATATCTCTCAAATAGAGGTTTCATAAATATGTATTCGATTTCTGTTGAAGGTTACCCATTTCGCTTCTTATTTTTATGAAAGGCTGTCTTTCTTTGACTCCTTCAGACGTCTTTCAACGCTACGGCCATGTCAAGTAACCTCCAATCTTCTCCCAAATGGGCTCCACTGAGTCTCGCCCAACAATGGATCGGAATTATCCTCGTGTTTTCATAGTTCGATTTCGAAGGACGACTGGGTTATTCTCCGAATACATTCGCCCTTGATTCTAATTCGCATCCCATTGAAATCTATCCTATCCTCTGGATTTTGTAAGTTGCTTTTATATTTGGACCGTATTTTTCCAAGCCTGTATGCGTGCGTGTCAAGTGCGATGTATTCGAGTATGTTAAATATTTTTTGTTCAAGCTTACTATAGCTATTTTACAATAATTTTTTTTATTACTACAAAAAGTTTAACAAAGTATTTGTTCCATATAGATATGTATCATAATTACCATCCTACAAAAAATTGTAAGGTCAATTGAGGAAAATCCACAGCAGGAAGAATATAAAAAAAGCAGGGCCCGAGTCCATTTGTATCCTCGTCATTTTCAGAAAACGAACCTTTTCAAAATTTCATATTAACATTAGATGTTAATTTTATTTTAACGGTCTCATTGGCTTATAATTTCCCACCCGTCTCGTTCCAAATTTCCACCCATCGCTTTTCTGCCTGCTTTCAAACTTGGGAACCACGCCTCTTTCACAGCTGCCAACTCAAAACAACTCTTATGTCGTTGAGTGTGTGTGTGTGTATATAATACATATATATATATATATATATATATATATATATATATATATATATATATATATACATACACACACATCCACACACCTAGATACTTACATGGATACACATTCTATTAATATACATTGTTCCATATGAACACCTACGATCCGTCTCGTTTGCCACGCCTTCTCAATTATCGTCTGCTTCAGATGTCATAATGTCAGTCGGTAATAATAACTCATCCACCTATTTAGGTCCTTACACTCTATTTCCTCATCAAAATTTTGGCTAAATTTACCTTTCTCAAAAATATATATGATAACGATAATGACGATACGGTCTGAAGGATACGGCAACCTGTTGTTATTTGAAATATGATTGATTTTGAACAAGCATGAGCATTTCTAAGGAACGAAATCGTTGTATTTGGAATCCATAAGAACAAATATTTTGCTTGGTGGATTTTTTTATTTAAATTTTAATTTTTAAAGGGCGTAATATCACACGGTAGATTTGAATGCAACTTATGTAAGTAATTGCGCAACTTAAATCACTAGTAAGTACAATATATGTGATCATTTTTAAATCGTGGTTTTTTTATTATTTGGATAAATAAACTCAAAAAATGGATGATCTCCACTATTTATGTTGTGAAAATTAAATTAAATCTCAAATTTATCACAAATGGAAATAATCTAATAAGCTGCATTTAATGCCCTATGAAATGGGATATCAAGATTTCTGCAGCTATAAAGTTCCTTGATCCTTCAATACTACTCATTCATACACAAAAATCAGTGATATTGGCAGTCGATCTCTACGCAGACATAACCTTAAGTTCAAAACTGTAAATGTTAATCAAGAACACGAGGTTTTTAGCTAAAAATCTGCGTTCCATAAAATTGGAAAGTAAATCTTTGGGATAAATAGGAAGGGGATTTTAAGAAACGATTCGCTACATTTTATCAGAGATGGTGTACAAAATCACATTAATTCATTAAATTAAAATACAACGCTTATTTAGTCAAACGTAAGTCTTCTGTTTTATATTTTTCTTTATTTATGTTTTCCTCCAGCATCTCTACCGCCTCGTTCGTAATTCATACACTCCTTGCCATAAAATGTAAGTTCAACCAAATTAGAAAGAAAATCAACCCAATTTAATGGGCATAAAAGTCTTCGTTTTCGTTAATGGTACAGGAAAATTTTCTGTTTGAGAGCTAAAAATAAAATTTAACCGATAATTCGAAGATTGAGTAGTAATACTTTTAATCAATATTTTTATTTTTATCTTAATGCTTATAATCTTAAGTATAAATGGAATTTAAAGTAGTCATAATTTATCTTGTTTGTTTCCCACAGCTATGGCTGAAATTTTAACTGAAATTTTAGCTGAAACTTTAACGTAACTTCAATATCGAAATGGAAGTTATAATTGTATTCGCAGTTGTCATGAAATATAATAAAATATAATGGGATGATCATTCATAATTTGGTACCCTTCCACTTTTAATTTAATGACTTGAAAACCCTATTGTGTGTCCAAATTGCATGATATAAAAAAATATGACTTAAAAATATGGATTTTTACCTTTTATCTACTATTAGATGTTGTAACTATGAAATATTTATAATCAGCAACTATCAAGTACACTACAGTATCATGAATTTAGAATGTAGTTTGTAAATCAATGCACGTATTACATTTGACCTGACCAACCAATTTCTAATCATTTCTGTATTTTTGTTTACTTTTTGAAAAGTTTGATTTTCTTCTTGCTGGCGACCTATATATAGCATATTCTTCTAGGTACATATTCGACGTATGCTACTATGTACTTCATTCCTGGCCATCCTCCTCCTCCCATCTCACGCAGCATCCTTCTCTCTTATATTTCTCCACCCATCCATTTCTCTCTCTATAATTTGCTCTTTTACTTTCCCACCTCGTTCCTCTACTTTTCCCGCCACCATTCCTCATTGCTATTTCCCTCTAACAGAAGGATTAGTCTTCCTCAGTAATTAAGCTGTAGAATGTCATTTGGGCAAGATGACGACCCAGTTTCGAATCCCGCTTAAAGCAGATTTGTTCTCCAATTCCATAATATCTTAACGCTTATGTTTTTCATTCTCTTCTCGTCTTGTACTTTCTCTTCCCTCGCTCCTGTTCTTCCATACTTCTCTCCAGCTTAGTTTCTCTCTCTACTTCCATCTTTTTCCTTCATCCTTCTTCCCCTATCAATAGTTCACTTTCCCTCTGCCTATTCTTTATTTCCCTCTTTCTTTCAAACCTTCTCCTCGTATCTCTCTTTCTCTCTCAAGATGACTGACGGCGGAACGACCGCACTAAAGTGGTAGAGTGACGGCCGAGAAACTTCCAGCCCTCCCACACACGCGCACATACACACCAGTTGCAGCAAAGCGTCCGTCCCTCCATCCTCTATTTTTCCGACATTCGACTATTGGACAGACCTCCTCCGCCCGTTTCCAGCCCTTTACACCAACCCAACTCACACCACCCTTTCCAATCCCCCTTTCTTCCGATCTTCCATTATTCTCTCAAGTTCTCCTAGCCTCAAATCGAATCTCGCCCGTTCTCCCTTTTCTAAGCCTGCGCCTCATACAAGAATCTCGCGAAATCCTCTCTCTCTCTCTGTTTTCTTTGCACTATTTCTCCACCATTTTTAGAATACCTATTTCGGCTTTAGCGTTCTTCGTCTCGTGAGCACCTAACACAGAAAGGATATCATTTTCTTCGAGTTAAACAAATTTTTGTGTGGATTTCAGTAAAACGAGAAATTCGATATTTTGAAGTGCGATCGTTCTAAAATCCGCCGTAAATTCCTCGTCCTCCATCACGTCCGCAATCACACACACACACGAGGGTGTCCCGGCAACGGATTCGAAGGAGGCACGCGGACACTGGGACCAGGTATTAACTCGTCGACCATGGCGTAGGCATATGGCTCGATGCCACCTTCTGGAAGGAGGGAAGCGGGTCGTCGTCCTTGGAAACGGGGGCGAACTTACCGTGGTCCCATCTGGCTGGGGCGGAATCGCCTCCCTACCGAATCGATGCATCGTCAAACGGCCTCGCTTTTATCTCGTACCGACTCCCGCCGATACGAACGCCGATCTTGTCTTCCCTTCAGCCTACCACGCAATCTCATCCAGAAAGGAGTGATCCTTCACTCCCTCCCTATTCCTAGTCCTATTTCGGATCGTCGTGGAAGCAGATGGAGACTCTTTTTCCCTCTGACAACTCCAATTCTGACCGACCGACGTTTATATGGCCTCCTACGCTCCGTGAAATTTGTTCGCGAAGAGATTGATGGAGTAGAAGGCTATCCGAAAGATCTTGGAGCGGTAGGATTTCATTGCGGAACCAACAATGGCTCAGATAGTCTGAGTTTTATGGATGTCCGCCGCGATGGTTTTCTTTTTACAAATTACGAACGCGTATAATGAATCATTGAGTGGGGGTCTGTTTAACGGCTCGATTTAAATCTTAGGTTGCGCCGTACTTATTCTTTGATCAAGCACACGGTCATTTGTGTTACGCTTTCCTGTTTTTGTTTTCCATGATTATAATCCCAATTCGATTAACGTTTCTTATAATTTACATTTGAAAATTGAATGTTATAGAGATATCCCTTGTGTTTCCACTCATAAAAATATTATTTACACTTTTTACGTTTTTGAGAAATTTAAATTTTTTTCGTAAAGGAAAATGTATTGTAGTTTCTTCTACCTGCGTAATTCAATAATAATGCGGAAGAACTATATCCATGATGTATTCTGAATAAAATAATCACGATATGAGAATGCGCTCATTTTAATTGTATACGCTAAGTATCTTGTTTTTACAAACAAATTTTACTGTTGACATCATAGTTAGTGTAAATACTACACTTGTCAAATTTCGTGCATTGTTGCATTTGTCTTTTATTGGATTATCGATAATTTCACAAATAACTCTATTCATAACATGTGTAATTACTAATTATCAAGAAAATTATGGTTATGTTTCTTCTATATCCGTGGAACTGTTAGGTAAAGCCGAATAAATTTCCTATATTAGTTATTTAATACAAACCGTAATCTGACCTAACTGATACATTTTTTGAAATTATTGATCCAATTATTATCATCCAAAATTAATAACATGTCGTTATCTATAACAATAGCTGCTCCTTACACAGGGTATAGGAGGATGTAAATTATAAGGCACTTCCAGATGAGCTAGAAACTTGAAATTTGCCACGATTATTGATTTTTTGTCACAACCGAGGGAAAGAATCCGAAATTGTAGAAATACCAATTTTTATGAGCTGTTTTGCCCCATTAAATGCTTGCAGAACGCAAGCACCGTCTACTAGTAATGAATATCCACGTTTAGGTCAATAATGCGCTTGTGTTTCCTCGTCGCGAATTAATACCAAAAGTGTTAATTGTCAGGTCATCATCACAGGAGACGAAACTTGCCGCCCGTGGTGAAGCTGACCAGATTCTCGACTGAAGAGTACCTGCCAATACACGCATTAAAATGCACGCTACCCATTATGTTCTCCCAGTCACACGCCCACTTTCCCCTCCCTCCTCCACCCATTCCTTCATTTCCCTCTCTCCCTAGAAAGATTTTCAATGGGTGTCCTCCGAGGTTTCCTCGGTAGGCTCCCCGCTCGCCCTCTATAGCGAAATAAAGGGCGCCGCCTCTTTATTTCGAAGTCCCTCGGCCATTGAAAGATTCGTTGAGTGGGCGAGGGCTGAAAAAAGAGCGCGGTTAACCAGAGGAGGGCAAGTAGATTTTCCATGTTGGATGGGAATAGGCAAACAAGTAAGATTCGATCTATTGACGTAATCAGTTTCTTGGCGATTTTAACCGACAAACTCTCTTTTTATATCTCTAAAGTTCTACAACTTCATCCACCAATTGTTAAAAATCTTTCTTATTTGAACCTTTTAAGATGACACGGTTACTTGACCCGATATTAATTATTTAAAGTATAAGTAGTATAATGCAAATTTTGGCAAGACTTAAACTAATAATTCACAAATTTGATCGATAGAACTATTAGTGGTGGAGTAATCTCGAAAAGAGATAGATATCGATATTTCGATAATTTTTGCAAAAAAGTGCTAAATCGGTATGATAATTTTATCCAGATGTTTTGTTTTCTTTTAACTTCTTTTTTTATTTTGCATTCCAGTTATAAACATACTGAAGATATTTTAAAACATTATCCCATAAATTAGTCTGTTTTTAGTTATAGTCATTAAATATGGCTTAATTGGGAAATCTTTTGAGTACAAATACATAATATAAATATGAAAACTGCAGTGTTTGTATTAAATTCTGAGTATGTGTAATTAGAAATTACCTACCTGGCGTCGCAAGCAAATATTAGTTTTATGGAAATTACCTCTAGTCTTTATAGACTATTACTAATAACAGAAATTATGCATAAATATGTCAAATAACATAAATGGGCAAAAAAATGATTCTCGGGTCATATTGGAATCTATCTGCTGAACTTTCCCTGTTTTATATATCAGTTTTTTTTCTTTTCTCCTCCCCCTAACCAAACCACCCCCTCCATTCTTATTCCCTCGTTTTTTTCACGCCCAGCCTTCACCATCCGATCGACCTCTCCAAAGCCTCTCTTCTTTCCGCACACGCTCCCACAGTTCTCTATTCTCCTGCCGACCCTTCCCCGCACCACGTACGTACGCTCCGTCGATTCCTCCGATCTGTCACCCGAGCGCCTTTTTGATCGCTCCGAAGATCCTCCCGCCTCGAGTCTTTCCTCTCAATATGCGCTTCATTCCTTTCATCTTTTCCTCTCTCGATGCTTCTTACCTCCCCTCCCCTCCCCTCCCCTCCTCCTACTCCTTTATAAACCCTGCCCTTCTCCTCCTAAAGAGGGATTTATCCTGGAACCTTTCTCTCTTCTTCTGATTCGGTCGGACTTCTTGAGGGAGCATCGGTTCGAGAAATTGTTCCAACGGATCCACCAAGGTTCGCTCACACACGCACGCTCCCTCCGCATCTTCTCCATTGTGCGAGGGACTTCATTTGTTTGCCTCTTCGTTTTTTTCTCCTACGACAGATTTGATTGCATTCACAGTCTCTAACCAACCGGATCGACCCTCCCCTCCCTGACTCCGTCTCATCGCAGGTGCTTCCATCTGTGGTCGAATCTTCGGATGATCAAAGCCTTTCGTTTTTACGACGGTGTTTTTTATCCACGAAAACGTTTTTTTTGTTTCGTAGAACCGGCGCAGTTCGAAAGTTTTTCGTGAGTTTTTTTTGTTGATAAAATGACGTAGATTTCTATTCTCCCTCACAAGTACGCAAAATATGTGTACGTACACGAGCATGTCGTTAATAAAAACATTGAAAAAATATGCTAGTTTTGTGCGAATAACAGCAATTATTCGTGAAAAATGCTTTGCAATCTTGGTAAAAGTGTTCAGTCAAATCACCCTGAATGAGTATATTTTGTTCTAAATTACAAAAAACCAACACATCATATTTATCAGGTCCTTGTGGAAATCTGAAGGTTGTTATCAAGCTTGAATATGTTATATCAAAGTAATAATAGAAATTCCATACATACATACATTCTAATTATGAGGGTTAGTAGAAAATCTTTCTGATACATCCAAAAGTTTTTTGTTAAAATAAATAGCCAGAACTAAGTAAGACTTTAGTGTAAATTAGTATACATAATATTATCCGGCTTAATAAAATTTAGAATAACACAATTTAAAATAATAATTAACGTATAAGTTAGAAGACTATTTTAGTGAAAATTGTACCTACATTACTGGCAATGGTTCTTTTAATGATTTTTGGAGAAAATAAGTATCAGAGGCCATCATTAATTTTTAAATGTGTTAGACTTACAAATGGAGTTCATATAAGCTTTAGCTGGAATAATGTAATAATTCGTATATAAGATGGACTTTAAGTAGTTTACTTCTAATTGTAAAATAAATCTTTGATCTTTCATTAAAGAAGCTCCATGATGTAAAATATTATATCTTTTAATTTAATATTATAATGAAATAATCTAATTAATAGCTTACATGCGAAGCGGGATTTCATGCTCAGAAATAGCGTAAAGATAATTTCTAAACTGATGAGTCCCTTAAAAGCAGCTTGTGATTAATATTTGAAACTGATTCTGGCAGCATGGCGAGCAAATGCTTGGATTTTTCCCCAAACATTAATGGATATCATAAGAAGACCTTTCCTTTTTCTCCTTGGTATTCCTTCCTCCCCCTCCTCTCCCCCCTCCCCCCACTCCGTCTACAACTCTCTCTCCCCCTCCATTCCATTCCCCACTCCCACAGCCCCACGTCACAGGAATCAAGGTGAATAATTAACGCAAGGCCCGGCAAAGGTTCTCGGGATTCGAATGGCACTTAAAATTTCGAACGCATGAATTTAACGAGGTAGACGTCGAGTCGGATGCGCCGACCAGTGTCCTTCAAGAGGCAAAGAGGGTCTTCCGAGTAACTTTCCATTAACATGCATCGTTTTAATCCAGGGCTCTTGAAAAAATTACTCCATCCTTGCTGTCACGTTCAGTTCCTTGAAATAAATTTGAGATTAGCTTGTTTTGGTTTTCCATCGCTTCAATTGGTTATTCATTGCTTCAAAATTGGTTATACGAGACTGCAATTTTATTTTTTATCGCTATTTTTGTACTGAGGTATGATTTCAGAATACTATCAATTTCATATTTTTCTACGAAATATGCATAAAATACATTCGGGTTAAAAGTCTCCTGAATACTACATATAATATTTCAAGCATTAAAATGTTAAATTTTTTTAGATAGTGATACCTATGGTTCTTTTTCGCATGCTCAAAAACAATTAAAAACATAATAACGGAATTGGCAATTTTGTCACGATGTTGTTTACAATGTTTAGTTATGAATTCATTTCCCGGATATGGTAATACCGTAATTATTAATATACATTATTCATTTTAGATTAAATAATTCAAACGATTTTGATCTCATGATCAAGTAAAGCTAAATAATTTGACCTTATTTTGTAAAACGTGACCATGATATACATAGATTTTCATGATGTAGGAAAGGTGACAAACCCGTTAGTGTGCAACGATGAAATTTGCGATGGAGCAGATAAAGAGAGAGAAAGCGAAAGAGGAGCGCTAGGGTAGGACGCCTTGAGAAACATAGATCTCCCGACTAAAAACCTCCTGTGACCACCTAAAAACCCGGCGTGGCGCCTCGTGGCGGTCAATCATACTTACGATCCAGTGAGTTTCCGCGTGATGAGGGAGGTGTGGTCGGTGGAGAAGAGAGAGAGAGAAAGGGAGAGGAAGGAATACCGGGTAGAAAATTCCAGTCGGATGGGAGCTATTCGTTTCTCTATCTCCCTTCCCCATTCCGCCGGACATTTTAATATTTACCGCGTTGAAATGGACGCAGCCAGAACGCCAAAGTTACGTACGCCGGTAGGAGGAGGAGTTTGCAGCGGCCTAAGTGAGCGGGATTAATGAATAAATGAGACGAGAGGGGAGGAGGAGGTGGAGATGAGAGGTAGAGGGAGCGAAAGAGAGAGAGGAGAGCGGAGATGTGGAGGCCGATCTCCTCAGGGGCTAGTGGAAAGAGATTGAGGGAGAGAATATGAGTAGGAATGTGGAAAATGTTGGTAAGGGGAGTTTTCAGGGTATGGATGCGTTTGTGCGGGAGATGGCGAAGGAGGGGATTGTGGGAAGAGGGGAGAAAGAGGGAGAGAATCGGGGAGAGGGAGGAAGCAAAGGATGGTGGAGGGAAAAAAGGATAAAGGGACGAAAGAATTGAAGTAGGGTGCGGTTAGAGCGGGGAGGGTTTGAAGGGGGTGGTGAACGGGAGAAGAGTGGATATTAGGACGAATAAGCATTGTAGGTGAAAAAAGATTTCGTGGTATAGAGGTAGAGAGGAGAGTGGGGATAAAAGTTGTGAGGGAAGAACTGTAGGAAGAAGAATTGCATTGCACTGAAAATAATTAGGGAATGCCTTTATCATCGAAGGAGACGTATTGGGAAACAGAAATAATTTGATATTCAGCAATTATAATATTTAATCATGATTGAAAACTCATATAAGTGGTCTTTGTTGGTAAATGAAAGTAATTATAATTAAATATTCGATTAGTTTTTATGACATTTTCTGCTACAGAATATGAGGATATATGAAATTGACATTCATTGTAATTAATAATTTACCGAAATCCTATTATAGATATTCAGTGGTATTTTTAATCCTATATCATTTATGAATAACTTGGATAACAAGACTGCGGTAATATTATGATTCGACAAAAAGCTAGCTCAAATATTCACCTTTTAATAAAAGGGTAAATCAACGTTTTTTAAAAATTTTTATCGGACCAATGCAACTGAAAATCACAGTCACATTAAATACATTGTTAGTAAGATTTCCAACGGAAAGACAAAATTTAATATCGAATTTAATGGATATTACCGCACGATTTTCAGTATTTTGTCCAAGTAGGAATTTCATTGTTTCACAATAACCTGAAAACCGCGGCATTCTTACCGCCATGAGTAATGGGTCTCCGTTGGCCCGCTCGGCTTATAATTACGAGCAGACTAACCCGCAGGAGCCCTTCTCATCAGAGCATCATTTCATAATTTTCCCATCTCCTTCCATTACAAGCCATGATGCAGCTTTCATACTAACGGACAATGGCGCTATTTAGGGTTAGAGTCGTTATATTTTGGGTGCTTCACTTTCTCGTAATTTACTTGAAAATATTGATGCACAAGTCTCACGAGACTCGGAATTTTAAAAAAATATCTAAGACAGCACGAATGAAATGTTATTTGCTTCAGCACGTTAAAAATATCTCTTAATAAGGGATAATTATCTTTCGGGGATCGTAAAATAAACCGGATGTATTTTATTTATTTAGGGCGTATGATGGATTCAAACATAAATTTAAGTAAAAGTTTAAACGCATAGTCGCATAAATATTTTTATTCCTTGGGAGTTCCTAAACATTCGAACACAGCAGTCTACTTTAATATTTCACGCCGAAGTATTATTTCGTCTAGCTTCCCGATGTCCGGCCGACTTATCTTTTATGCATCGCTCCATCATTTTCCGTCAACGTAAAAAAAATTTGATTTTTGGAAAATCAAAGGAAAAGGGATTTAGACACGTGCGCGTCTGAGGACCTCCCGGTATTCCGTTCGTTCCTCGTGGGAGGAAATGGGACGTGACACTCTATTCCGAACGCATGTATTTAAACTCGCAAACACCGTTCACCTGACCGCGCCGGGAGATGTAAGTCAGGATTCCCACGCGTCAGACCCTTGTGATTCGGGGAAAGGTAAATTTGTCGCCTGAATAATGAACGCCAAAGGGTTTATTTTTTTTATTTCCGACCCCCTTCCGTAAATCCAAAAGCATCCCTTCCCCTTCCTCGCACTCATCTCCTTCCCTCTCCGTCTCCGACTCCTGCAACCCCCTTTTCGTTTTATTTTTCCGGCCCCGCGAATCCCGGAGGAGAGATTTGCGGATGAAAGAGGAAGAGAGAGAGGAGACGAGACGAGAGGCGCGGAGGGAGAAGTGGAGTGGAGGAGGAAAGGAGGAGGAAATGACGACTTTTTGGGTTGAGCGAGAGGGGGAAGGGAGGGGGTAGGAAGGAGGAACCTGGTCATCCCTCTGGATCTGGTCCATAGGGATGCCGAGAGTCTCCAGAGGGGATGGGAAGGTTTGACGAGGGCAAGGAAACGGGAGATGGAGGGGCAGAACGGAGAAAGGAATTGGTGCGGGGGGGGGGGGGGGGGGGGGGGATCCTAAGGTTTTGCCGTATACTCGTAGAAAAACAGAGCTGAAAACAACTAAACATAAACGTTCTTTGTTAATTTTTTATCATAATAACGATTCGCACGTTTGAGTTTGCTTTCTGTATTTGAACTTATTTATTTTTAAACACTCCAGTCAGGAAATGATCGTTTTCGGAATTAGAACTTGAAGTTAATTTTTCAAATAAAACTTTGATCTCCATAATGGTCTACTTATGTGAAAAGTTCTGGCGCAATAGTTAACATTTTGATATAATTTATCCATTTAACTTTAATTAAAGTACTTACGAATTTATTATATTAACATAGTAGTTCGTGGCGTTTATATTTAACCTTACTTTTTTGTGTCCATTATCACCTTAGACAGGTCCGTGATTATTCATGGTTAAACTTGGTTCTCCACATAGTACACCTATTTTCCGCAGTCTTCTTCATGTCTTGATTGCTCTGGAAAAACCGTCACTTCTCTATGTATAGGTTTTCGCAATACTTTAATTTGTCACGAACAGGAAAAAGAGGCATGTTACGTGATATTTTTCTCATTCTTTCTAAATGTATTCCACTCGATGTGAATGTACTATGAATACCATCTTTTTTTAATCACGCCTTATATCTCGTTTCTCATTCTTTATCCAACACCTTATAGCGTACCTCGATTCCCGCACACCTCCCATTTTATTTTTCTCCGTTTCCTCATTCCTCCTAATGTCTGCGCCTTCTCAAAAATGCTAACCTCTTCCATAAGCATCGATCTCTCACATCTCTTCCCTCCGAAAGTTTAAACGCGAGAAAGGCGAACGCTTTGTCATATGACTTTGAGTTCTCTCTCTGCAAGCGGAGGAGCGACGTTTCCGAGGTGATGCTTTGACGCGAATTGGAATGAGAAGGAGAGAGGAGATGTGCTTTGGGGGGAGGGAGGGGGGGGGGGGGGGGCAGGCGGCTTGGCGGACGGATGGGTGGGCCGAAAAGGAAGGGCCCCGTTTGCCTGCGTGTGAGTGGCGTTTCGGAGGTCCCGCTTCCCTCACGCTAACCTGTCACTCTTCGGACTGGCTCCGGACGATTTGACGGTGGGCCACACCGGACGCGCCTGTGAATATGAATCCGAAATGGAGATACTTGGGACCCCAAGGCCAAGGGGCCGCGCGTGAATCGAGACGGCGGTTTATATTATGATGGCAACTAAAGTGATAATTAGATAAGGGTGTTCATACGGATATTTTTTTCCAGTTGAACATCGAGCTCCTTTTTTCTTTAGCAAGAGATTTTGTTCAGAAGACATATTTTAACATGCATCGATATGTAATGATTTTAAATATTTAGAAGCATTTGGAGATTTTTTCATAAATAATGTTATTCGCATGATGTTAATTTAAGCCAAAGAATAACATTTATCTTTTAAAATTCAATTCTCGAAAACGTTATGTAATTTAGTTTTTAAAATCTCACCAAATACTCTAAAAAAATTACACCACCATGGTTTCGACTCTTAGAGTCATCTTCAGTTGGAAAAGTGTAATCCTGCGAACAGTATATAGAGAAAGGAAGGGTGGAGGAAAGAAGGGGATGGGAACGGAGTAGAGGTTTAAGGAAGTTTTCTAATGGAATGGAAGTATTATTGAATTTCAGGTGTAACGGATAAAAAATATATTTAAATAGGGGGAGGGAGGAGAAGCATGACAATGTTCTTAAGTTAGGTGATGGCAGTTTCTCAAATTTACAGCTTTTTCGGTAGGTTGCATATTTTTTATCTTAGCTATTTCTAATCCACCAAAATTGTAGCATAAATTATTTAAAAATTTCAAACTAATATTTGATATGGAAATATATTTATGTCAGATAAAGTTGTCTTACACAGTTATTTCAATAATAATTTGATTTATACTTGCTTGTATACCCGTAACTTATTTTGAAACGCTCTAGCGCAAATTAAAAATAAAAATAAGCGTATGAACTTTTAATGAAGTGCCAACTTCTAGTGATATGGAAGCTACATTAAATGATAAAATGTTTTGTCTCTTCTGAAAGTTTTTTTGCGATATTCTCTTCCTCAGACATTAAGAGAAATTCATTCCGAATTATCTCATCCAAATTGGCCTCTTTCCACTTTCCTCTTTCTAACTTTTTATTGCACTTCCCAAGTTGTGTGTTTCGGAATTTACCAAGTGAATCTGTTATCCATCTATGCGGGGAGGGGGGTTGGGTTGGGTTGGTGGAAAGGCCATGAGAAAAAAATTAATATTTAATGCCAAATTCAGCTGAAATAATTTAAACGTATTTTTAAATCTTTCCAGTGTGTACCAGATGAATAAAATGATTACGAGTTACTTGATCGTTAATAATGATGCAAATACGAGTCAATTTCAATGAAAAACATGGTGAGGCAAGACGGCTTAGTGGAAACCAAAAGGGTCGCGTCATGCCAAAATGTTTGTGTACCACTGTTTTAAACCATAATGCTTTCAGCATAAGTTATATTCTATTTTTTTAACATAACTGAAATCTGCAATTCACATTTAATTAGACAGTGAGCTTTTATATGAAACTTATACCTATTACTTTTGCCTTATCTGTTTTTACCCTAAAATATAAATTCTTCAATATAATTAATTCGAAAAATATTGATTATTTAATGCTAATTTATAGATAGAAAAATTATCCTCATATTATTTCAAAAATACATATTGATTTAAAATAAACTGCACTATTAAATGTTAATTTACAGATACAGATAGAAAAATTTTCCTCATATTATTTGAATAACTAACTACTCGTATATATTAATTTTACGTTGATGTCTGTAGACATTTGTGTACAATTTATATCGGCGTATTTCTCGAGAACCGTTCGTTGTAAAGATATGCGGTAAACGGCGTTTTGTTTCTACTGGCTATGAAGTCCCTAGAAAAATATTTTCTTTTTCTAAAGTGTCCCGGGTTCGAATCCAAGAGACAATTATATTTTCCCATAAGTTTACACGGGATTTTTCCTTAATTCATTAAAATACGTAAATATATACCGATTTTCTTCTTTTTTGCTTTATTCGACGAATAAAGCTCTACACTATCTTATTCTTGCGATTTTTACACGTTATACGGTAGAAGTTTTCAGGAATACGCTTTCTTTTTCGGAAATTTTAGGATTTTTCGTACTCATTCCGGGCGTTGCCAACGAGACTCATTATTGTCTCCGATTCATTTAAGGCCAATTAAACCTTCAAACAGACGAAAGAAAAAGGTTATTCGCTTCGAACTGTTGTTTGGGCATCGAAATTAATGAAGCATAGCAACGTAAATATTTATGGATAATTATTCTGTTGACTGCGTATGGGAAGCGTTTCTAGCTGTGTCAATAACATGTGTATAACAAACAAGTTCCCACCGCATTGAGTTTTATTTTAAATTGTACAATTAATTTGTTTTTTGTTTTGTTTCATCGTTTTAATTCTGGAGTCTTACCTTTTCATAAGTAGAACCATCATATTACACATCTGTAATCCTTATTAACGCAAATAGGCTCACGCATCAATTAAAAATTAGATGAGAATAGGGACACACGTTATTTTGTAAACACATTATATGGTTATCTTCTCTTCATTTATAATCTAAATAAACGGTTGCATTGAGGTCGCCTTTATAGTAGGTACTGTAAGAAGTTAAAAGCAGTCATTGATAGACGAAGTAAAGCAATTGTTTGTGATTTCGTCTATAAGGGTGCAACGATAATCATTGGAACTAAGGTAAGGTAGAGCTATTACAGCTGTCAGAGAAAGGAAGAGGAGCCAGAGATCAAAGGAAGAGTATTGTAGAAAAGTGAGAGAAAGAGATGCGGAAGCTCACAGGATTGCCCGCGAAGATGAGGAGCGGAGAGTACAAGAATGACAAAGAAATAGGGAAACACGTCAAATGAATAGGGAACAAAGAAGAACTATTAGATTATTTGCATTTAATTTCATTAATTATTCAATAAAAATTATTTCACTAAACTTTCAGTTTATTTAAATCGCGTTGAGGATCGGAGATCCGGAGCTGCTCTACTAGTATAAATTAATTTAAAATAAACTGCACTTCTTTCGTACGGTGATGACTTGAAGTTACTCATGGCTGGGTAATGGAGAACGGTAAATGAGCGAGCATAAAGGAAGACTATACAAATGACAATGAAAAACATTAAGAAAGAGAGAAATGAAAATCCCCTCGCACGACTTCTAATTACCCTTCTCAGCCGTCTTCTTTTCGTTTATCTCCCAAGTATACCACCCGCAGAACCGAAGTTATCACTTGAAGATGTTACAGCGTAACTGTACAGGGTTCGCGAGATAAAATCTTTTTGTCGAATTACACGAGTGTTTTTCATTCCTCGTGTCAGACATATGAAAGAGTAAGGAGGTAAAGAAGAGAAGAGAAAGAGAATGACTCACGGGCAGAGACAGGGCGAACGGAGAGTGCGGAGAAGAGCCAAACGAGAGAGGCACGAGATGAAGAGAGAAAGGGAAAGAGGCGGAGGATGAGAAGGTAGTCTGCGAATAGGAAGTGACCATCATCCAGTAGAGGGCTTATGATTAATTTAAATCATTATCTGACCCATGCTCTCGCGGCATACTACGGAGAAAGCCTTTTGGAAACGGATGCTACTCTCAAATGTTTGTGTGCGTTACAAAACCCGAGAGAGGGAGAGAGAGCCATCCAAGAGGAGGAAGCGAGTAAGAGATGGAGGGAAGGGAGGGAAGTGGAAGGGACTGTATCCGGGTCGGGGTATGGGTGTTAGGAAGAGATATAGGGTGAGAGACTACGAAAGCTAGGGGTGAAGGCATTCGGGTTGTCCCTCCACCGCATGCGAAAACGCGCCCGACGTCTCTCCCCCTCTTTCGTCCTTTCTCTCTCTCTCTCTGCTTTCTTTCATTCGCACCCACCCCTAACCCCATCCTCCCCCACTTCTCTCTCCCTCTGTGAGAGCCGTCCGCTTCTTATTCTTTCTCCTCGGTGGTCTCGTAAGCAGAGGCTCCTTCGGAATCCAAAAAAGGAAATCGGATGAAGGAGGAACCTACCTTAACAGGTTTTGGATCGTGAGCGATTAAGAGAATAGGTTGTAAGAAATGGGGGCAATAAGAATAATTGTAGGGTGTTTCAAGGAACAATGAAATAGATTTATGCGATTTAAATGAAACGTGGATTGAAAAGTCGAAAAACTGTGGTATTAGGAGGCAGGATATTACATAAGGACGGATACTGAGACTTACTGTCGACTTGTTGTGACATACACTTTGTGAGGACTATTAGGAACCACGATGGTCCAAGTGTAATTGCTTCCATAAATAATATTATATGCGGCTGATGCTCTAAGATAAGCATATCGAAATCTGTGCATGGAATGGAGTGATAGTGGAAGGGCCGCGATAGCATCAGAACTGCTTAAAGAGGGCGCAACAAACAACAATAGAATCTGCGCGGTTGAGGGAATGGTTTTTATTGGTGGGTGGCAGGTAAGAAAACCTATCGTAGTATTGCATAAAAATATTTATTTTAGAGATAAAGAAAATACTATTAAAATCTAATATTTTTTATGCCCTTAAGAGTCTCACAAAGACCAACAACTTACATCTGATGTGGCTTGAGGGTCTCCAAATTGAGGTACCTGTCCTAAACGCATAAGAAATATTACTTCTTAAAACATCCGTATAATTATTATTTGTTTTCATGAATAAGGCATTACATAGGAAATAATTCGTGGATTTAATGTTTTCACTTAAAACTGGTTGTTGTTGTGAAGTCATAACTGCCAGATATTCCTTTTATTCATGGTCTAAATAGAATTAAACTTATTAAAATAATAAACTTTCGTAAGTTATATAGACTTGTGGGATTTGAAAGAGCCCATTAAATACGTAACTTCAATATTGTAGACCCTATTGAACTTTAATCAAGTTTCGATTTTAACAGAATTTATTTTAATGCCGGCCTTCGAAGAGTGGTAGTTAACGCGTCTGGTTCCCAATGCTAATTGCGGTATCGTGTTCGTCTTTATTATCGTCATTACGCTCGTTGTAAAATGTCGCTATGGCTAATTTATTAGCTAGTTCAGATAGATAAATTATCATTTATGCACTCGAATATATATTTAATGAACTTCACCATATTGAGCTTTGTCATAAGTAAAACCGTTATTATTTATAGTCAGCGGTACGATAAAATATCTTATGAATAACATGAAATTTTGTCTCACTTTTTCCTTTTTGCGCAATAGCAGATAAGACCGCGTCGAATATTCAACATCAGAAACGTCTTGGGATTTTTTTAAATTAATATTTTAACTACAAAATCTCATCGATCCCATGGAGCTTCTTTCTCTTTGTTAGAATTGTAATATTTTATATATTTATATGCCTTTCATCTCTTTTCTATCGAGTTTCTGTAATATGCGTACCCTGAGCTTAGCAACGATTCCTGAGCCTCATCTTTTGAGGGAATATCAAATCACTTTTAATTCGAAAGCATCAAGAATTTCTTATGATTCTCCATTCATCAAAAGAGTTGAACGATACGTGCACGAGAAACGGTCAGAGGGAATGAGTGGCTGAGATCGAGAGAGAGAGAGAGAGTAGGAAGAAATGGACTGTTTTCTCTCTCTCCCCCTTCCTCTCTCTCTTTCTCTCTCCTTGAGCCGAAAACGCCTCCCACTCTCTCCTTTCCTCTGCCCACACCCTCCATCCCAGTGGAGTTATGGCGGCCATGGCCGAGGAGTTGAAAGAGATAAAATAAAATGAGATCCACGAAACTCTCCCTCCCTCGTGCATCTCCCCTTTCCTCCAACCCCGTCCCTGAAAAACCACCCCTTTCCCATCTCTTGCCTTATCCTCCTAATTTTAAATTCCCATTCCGTTGGGTATGAGGTGGGGGGGGAGGGCGAAGGAGAAAGGGAGGTAGCCGAGAGATTCGGGAGGCGGGGGGAGGGGGGAGGAGGGCGAAGGGGGAGAGGGCGGGGGTAGTGTGGCGAAGGGGTTGGATGGGCACCGCAAATAAAACGAGTCTTAACTAATGTAATCACAAGTGAGCAACCATTTCACCCGGTACGAATCTCTGTGTTTTTGGCCAGCCATCTCTCGAAGTCCACCCACAAAACCCTTCCCTCCCTCTTTCCCAACCTCCCCTTCCTCTTCCGCCCTCTCCTTTTTTTTCTTAATCCCTCTTTTTCTCCGCTCTCTATCTCCCTTCTTTTCCACTCGCAGTTCTTTGAATTTTCCCTTTCGTTCCGTCCTCTTTTCCTTTCCCAACCTTTATTCGATCCTCATTTCTGCTCAGCTGCGATCGTAATAACTTTTTATGTGGTAATGTGGTTGTTTGTTGCTCGCTATCAGTCTAGAAAGTTAGAAAGGAAAATAAACTATCCTAAGCTCATAAATAAAAATAATATTTGAAATGAATTTGATCCTTTAATATGACTGGAAAGCAGTTTTCGCTCTTTCTCTTCTCTCAATATCCAGTGATATTATTGTCCTGATCAATTCTCTTCGTCTACTCCATTTCTACTTTCTCGGTCCAATTTTTCTTCCAATTCGTCCTTTTACTTCTCCCTCTCTTACTCGCTTCCTCCACGGCATTACCTTCAATCCCTTTTCCTTGCTGTTTCAATTTTTCCATTCCTCTTTTTCCCTTCCTTCCCTCCTCTTCCCTTTTTTCCCTTAATTTCCGCCGAATCGTCTGTGGGTAATTAGCAGATGGGGAGAGAGAGGGTCGCATTATCTCGTCCGAAATGTCGGGGCATCCGTCGGACCCTGTATCAGCGGGAATGCTTTTTTTTATCTTTCTATTTTCTTTAAGCTCGTGGAGGAAGGGAATAGGGAGGGGTGCCAAGGGGAGGGTGGTGGTGGTTGTAACCGGTCGTCAAGTTCCTCGGCGCTTATTCTCCTCATGCGAATTCTCTCCGAACGCTCTCTCATTTCGATCCTTGAGAGCAATCATTAAACATGCAATCGCTCGCTCTGACAAAAGTTGCTTATCGCACATAATTTTACAAAGACGTTTAAAAATATCATGTTCCAATCTCTTTAGCATAGGAAAATTTAAAACTACAGTCTAGTTAACTGTTTACGAGGAAACAAATGTTTCAAAAATGTATTCATTTCATGTTTAACTATTCTTAAATATTTGAATTCAGGATTAACTAGAAAACGATATTTCGAAGGAGAAAGCTTGTTTATGTTTTCTTTGTAGCGTCGGAAAAAGAATTAAAATACTGTTTCATGCGACTAAATTTGCAATACAAGAATAAGAAATTATGTACAACATTTGGGAGTGAATTATTTTTATATAAGGATAATTTGTACGGTGTACAAGAATATTTACTTGGTCCAATCGATTTTCTCATAAATTCACAGCACATTAGTGAATTATTTGTGAAATTAACAAGTTATATTAATAATTAAACCCATTCCAAGAATGGCAATATTCAGACTGCTACATTTGCTATCTACTGCCTCCTGCGTGTCTTCTGCATTTCTTTAATATTTTCTTCTGACTATTTTGACTAATTAAGGCCAGTATCCTTACTTAGTGTTTCTGCTGCTATGTTTCCAATTTTTCCACCCTTCCTCAGCTATCTTCATTCACTTTACTTAGTTTTATCTCTACGGAAATCACAATTCTTATAGCTCCCTGGCAATGATTTTTCTAAAACTTTTCATAGGATTCCCCATCTCTCGTAGAGTACCTACTCAATCGAATACAGGCATATTTCCTCCCTTCACTCTTCATCATCTATCTCCCTCGCGATATTTGTAAAACCACCTTCATTGGAGACTCCACGTCCCTTCCAATCCATTTACGTCCTCCATGCTCTTAAGAGCGGCTGTCCTTAAGCTGAAAGAGTTACCACTTCCACGATTTTGGTTGTATTGATCTAAGTACTCCGTCTTTCTCAATCTCTCACAGATTCCTTTAAAAATGAGTATCTTATTTTATGTTTACTTTATCTCATTACTGAGTAATTATCAAAAGCTAATCCTTTTTACTGGATGAAAATAACCCCTCCTTATTCCGTTGATTCTATAGAATTTTATTCAATCGTAAAAGCGTTCATTTATAATAAGCTCGAACGAAACGAGTTGTAATCAAATTTAATTTCCGGTTTTTGGATATTTTTTAATGACGCGTTAAAAATTTTGAAGGGATAGAGAACCTAGGATTGGGTTAATTATTCGGGTGAGCGCCAACGAAGATAGAAGTAACGGAGAAATGGACCTCCCTGGTTTTGAAGCAGGAGGTGGTAATGTGCGCGCGTGCGTGGGCGTACCATACTCCCGCGTTACCACTCTGCTCATCTCAAAGGAATCGCTTCGCTGTCTTCCCTTATCTCCCTTTAAAATGGGGTTCCCACTCTCTCTCTGTCTTTCGTAACCCTTATCATCAACCCCTTTCCTCTCCGTTTCAAACCCTTTCCCCCTTATAGTTATATTTTTTAATCTGATCCGATTCCATTTCCCTCGCTCTTTTCCGCCCCATCGATGCTCTTTTATTCCTCTCCATCGCTCTTTTGTTTTTCGCGGGATGAGATTTCCAGAAGGGTCCGACGATGGAGTGGAATCTTGTTTCCGACCACTCAATTTCTCTCCACCGAACCATTTTTTTCCTTAATTTTTGACATTTTTTCCGTTTTTAATCGGCATTCGGAAAAAAAGGTGGGCGTGCGCTTTTAACGGGCGTAAATTATGGCATCGATTGAGCAGACGAACATGGAAGAATTGCCGTTAATTTGGAGGTAATGACGCGGATTATAGTTTTGGTGGCAAAGGGAAATGATTTCAAAATAGGAAATCCATATTACGGTAGCTGTCTTTAGTAAATGAAAACGTATGTTTCCTAGAGCGATACGTAAAATATACTTAATAGCGAATCAAAGTTATCTCAAATTGATTTACTGCTTAAATGGTTGCACTGTGTCTGATTTATCTCTATTATAAGAGAGCGTCATTTGGAGTATAGTGCAATTTTATCTGCATTTAGGAAGTTTCTCAAATAATAATAATTCACAATAATTGAAAAAGCAAATTAAAATGTATACAATAAATATACTATACATATGAACATTGACTTATCATATAGTTCAGTTCATTTACCCTTGCACTGAATATATGAATAGGTTTTTATCGCCCCATGGATGAGATATTTATATTCTCAACTAGGTAAGACGTAAAATATTCCTTGAGCAGGTATCTAGAAATCGAGCGTTTTGCGCATAAAGATTATAAAATTTCGTCCATTTCATATCTTTAATTACTTAAGTATTAAATTATCATCATTCCACCGGACTGTTAAATTTGTTTCAATTTGATTCAGCTTAATTGGAAATATATCGTTTTCCAGAGAAAATTGTCAAAACACCCAAGGGCGCAACCAGAGGGCGGACGAGCTTAGTCCCCCCGCAAAAACGTTAAATTTTCTAAGTTAAGAACCTAAAACTAAGTGCTTATATTAACCAGATATGTAGGTACACAGGAGGAGTCTCTACTCCTACCTGTAGTTGAGAGGACCCCAAATTGTCCAAATGTTTGGTGAAATATTTTTTTTTAGAATTGAGCTGCCTAAATAGAAAATCCTGCATGCGCGCCTGAAAACACTTAACGAAATTTTTACTTGAAAGATTTGTGACAAACGAGTATCAAGAGCTTTGTTACTTGACTGATTTTCTAGCGAAAATAATTTGACGACATATCTCTAGATTAACTGTTAACAATAATAACTCACCCTAACAACTCCGTTTTTTACTCGTTTTTATTTTGTATTTTACTTATAATTTACGTTGATTTTGTATTAACAAAATTTTAAGCATCTCTTATACATAAATATTATTTATTAAACATTAGAATATATGCATCAGAAAGTGTTTTCTTAAAAGCAATGATGGATGCGTAACGTATCTAAATAACGAAATGATTTTGGATTAACGGAATGAAAAACGCTAACGAAATGTTCAAAATTGCTGTAACGAAATCATAACGAAAAACGGAAAAACAAAAATTATTATTTTGATATTTTCACGGAGTTGCACACAGGAACGATCCTAGGCAAGGGAATGTTGCAGAGGAAATAAGTTTCTCCAATCAGAAATATGTTTTTTAAACTGCTGATCCGCAGTTTTATTCAGTTACTATTTGTATAAATCCTTATGTAGATTGCAAATATATCGAATATAAAAAACGTTTATGTATATACCTATATAAAAAAAGGGAAATTAGCTCTATTTCATTAATGTGTACTATATTTTTCGTTATAACCTTAAACATAACGAAAAACGAAATTTAGATTCGAGTGTAATGAAAAAAGTAGCGAAAAACGATATATTTTTGGCCGTAACGAAAAACATAACGAAACGTATTTTTTTCGTTTGCCATCACTGCTTAAAAGTAATTCTAAAAATATATTATTTTGGTGAATTGTTCCCTGATCTGTCTTTCAATTTGTATCACGGGGTCTGCAACTTTAGTATTGTTATCGATTAAAGGTATATTTTCAGGAATTATACAAACGCTATATTAGGAGCGACAAAATGCGAAAATTGAAAAAATTGCTTAATTATAATTGTTCAAGAAATCAATTAATATAATCTAACCATACTTCATTTTCATAGTATTGTTCGATTAAATTGAATCTTGCGTAAAAAGAGTGTAAATTATGGAGTAACTATATTTTATAGTATTTCAAAATCAAATTTTTTCTGTGATTTTTATTCGTCTACGAGTATAATAGATCAGACAACTTCTTGGCAAGGTGTTAACTTTTGGAGTGTAAACGCTTCATTCCCATTTAATAAATCAACCAATTTGCCCAATATCCCTCTCTTCGTGTGCAAAAGGATATTCGGATCGCCATATGCTTTTCGATTGGAAAGAGATTGGGGTTAGAGAAGTGGTTAGGAGAGGGTGAGAAGGGTAATGGGAGAGGAAGAGGGTAAAGACGGGAGGCGGATAGGGAGAAAGGGGAAAAGAGGATTGGGATAACAGGCCGTTCGAATCGATTGACTTCGGAATTGCCGTTTGGATAACCGCCCAACCCAACCCACCGCTGCCCTCATCCCAAATCGGAAACTTGTTGAGCGCTCTTATTGGAGGAATGGGGTTTGAGGCGGGAGCGAGCGAGGGTGGGAGGAGGAGGGACTGAGGGAAGGAGCGGAGAATTTGGAAAACCCGAAAAGGTATTGGGACCGTGCCCCACGTCGTGGCTGAGTGCTGGTGGAAGAGATTATTAAAGCTCTGCGTTATTCGATTGGCGATTAAGCGGAAATATCTTAATAGGTGAAATTTGCGAGGAGTTTATTTCCTTCGTCACTAGGTCCTTCAGTCATTTTTGTTAATATTTGGTTTCATCATTTTGCCTTTATTAATTTTTTCACTTATTGCGAATATCACTAAAAGACGACCACGGAATCTCGCTATTTAGTTATGTAGAAGGACAGTGAACCATGCCTTTTCGCAGTCATAGAAGAATCCAATCAAACTATGAAAATGTTTTATGCACTTTGGTAAATTATATCATAAAGAGCATTTCCAGTGATATAATAAATATATAATATATATTGAATAATATACGTATAATAAGTTCAAATTATTTATATTATCCATAACTAGTGTATAGCCCGTCAAAAATGATGGGAGTAAATATTTGATCGTTAGCTATTTATGGAGATCAAATTGGCATCAGAAATATAAATTGTATTGAAAGTCATTTCCCTCTCCTTCATTCTCCCCTCCCACTCTCTTCCCCTCTCTCCTTAGCCTCTCCCTTCCTCTACCTCCCTCTCCTTTCCTCTCTCACCCTCTCTCTCTTCCCCTTCCTTTGTCCCCTTCCTCCCTCTCTCTCGTATTAAAAGAAATCGACGCACGTTTACATCCATAAGGATTGAAATAACAATATGATATCGAGGTAGGCAAGGCAACATCCCCTTAAATGGCTAGATTTCCTCAAACTGTGTGAATTAAACGTTAAAATTGAGCGATTTCGAACTGTAGGCGAAAAAAGACGAATAGAATTAAAACCTTTATAATGTTTTCTTCAAAATAGTTCACATCCGAAGTTCGTAGGTCAATTCTTTCTAATTTTAATCTCAAATAGAATGAAAGCCTGCGCGTCGAAAAGTTCATTTTTACGTGAAATTGTATCTTATTCGAAATGAAAATTATCCCCTGGAGTCGAACCCGGGTCTTTGATCTCGAGTTCGATACATTAACACATTTTGTAATTATATAATAACGCTATTCTGAAAATTTCCTCAGATTCGGTTCAGTCGTTTGCGAGATATTAAGCTTCAAAAAGTATTACTGACAAAGTGACACTGTCTTTTATATAGTTTGGATTAGTAATATTGATAGTGAAATAGAGGATTCACTTTCATGTTTACTTCACTTCATTAGGCTCCAGATTTATGCGGGTACTTCATATACATTAAAACTTGATTTTGGATGTGGCTTGTAAAAGGTGAATACAGTAATCATTCATCTCGTAAAATCTGGGAAGAACTGTTTAGAAACATTTAATTTTGTCACTTCTTTTTTATATTAATTATTCAATTTCTATATCATGGAGAAACAAGTACCTAACATTGGAAAAGAGCGTATTAATAATTTAATGGCACGGTTATGTGAAATTAGCTAAACATTTTCACTGTGAAAATATTTAAAGAGGAATCATCAAAGTTTTTCTACAAAACACAACGCATAAATACTTATCAGAAGACTTGTTTTTATCCATGTATTTTTGCTTCCAATAAAAGGTATTTCAGAGGATAACCTCCGATGCATTGCAAGCTTTCCATCAGATATCATCTTTTATCCATCTCTCAGCCGAAGAAAAAAATATCCCTTTCACGACTTAAAAAAATAAAAGAAAACCAAAAAGCGCAAACCACTCTCCGCTCCCCTTTTATTCGAAATCCAGAGTTCTCAATCGGCAATCCGTTGTTCAGCTGTTTATCCCTTTCATCCCGATTTCTTTGTATCCAATTCTTGAGTCTCTCACAAAGCCACTCATTCCACAGCTTCGTGGCTGTTTCCTTTGGACTTTTCAGCGTTCTCTCGCAGTCATTTGTTCCGATGGCCGTAATGTCCCGCATAAAATCTCTTCGGTCCATTCCCTTCCCTTCTATCTTCCCTCTCACTCCCCCTTCCTTCTCTCACCCTCTCTCTTCTTCCCCTCAGTTACCTCGCTACTCCCAGATCCCACCTCTCCCTCACTCCACACCTCCACCCACATCCCTTTTCTCCTACCCAACGACCCCTTGTCGTGAGATTATGGTGGCCAATAAAAGTGCATTCTTTAGCCTCGTTGCTCGGATACAATGTCGTAAAGTATTGGGCGCTTAAAAGCCATGAAACCTGTGTCGGGAAGCGCGGGATGGGATGTAAAAGGACTTGCAAAGTGGTTTGAGATCGTGGTAAGGATCGTTCTAATGCGACAGCGGCTGTGATTGGACAATCGATACTCAAACCGATTCCCGTCCGAGATGGGAGAGAAATAAGACCCAAAGATGCGTGGTATTTTACTTACATCTGATAATCTCTTTATTTAACCTCTTGTCGGGCAAATTCTGCGACACAGAAGAAATATTTTCATGTTTTAGTGATACGATTTCAATTAAATAGGTGTTCAGTTTTTAATGTTATTTAATGAGGGAATGAAAATGATTTGTGCGTAAAATATTTTACTTAAGTACATGATTATGAGGTTACTTTACTTTTTTTATAGTTCACTTTTTCTCTAAAATATTAACTACAGCTAAATTATTTTTATTTTCTTCTTAATGATACGTAAATTTTGTTCAATTTGCATTTATTGTCCTAAATATTAAAATAATTACGTAATCAATATTTACCCAGTATTGTATATAGAATATAAAAATACATGAAATCATAGCATCTTAAGATTCAGATTGCCTTTCCAGGAAAAAATATTACATCTTACGTTACTCGAGTGCAACGATTAAATTTCAAATATGTTTATTGCCACGATAGTTTTAACTCGGTGAATAGGGTATGTTAACTATTAGATATCAGATTGCGTGAGGAAATATTTGTTGGAGTTTAAAGTGTACGCTTGCGAAGGTATAATAATGTGCATCGCTGGATGATGACGCACTAACTTCGTCTGAATCATACACTGAAAATTTATATTTAGAGACGGCCTATAAAAAGAGCGTATTAATCTACGGTTGGCAGTTGTTCTTACTCTTATCCCTACTTTCACTTACTTTTGTACTATGTATTTTCTATCTAATCGGAGTACTGTGTTATAAAAAAACGGGACTGATATGTGAAAATAGCTTTATTATAATAAAATTACAAATTATTTGCCGTCCCCTTCAAAATAGTTCCCCTCTGCTTCTATACACCGATTCATACGATGTTCCCACTGTTGGAAGCATTTTTGGAAGTCTTCCTCTTTCAGCTCCTTTAAAAGCTCCTCCGTTTTCTTCTTCACCTCCTCAACACCTTGGAAATGGGTTCCTTTGAGCCGGCTTTTTATTTTAGGGAACAAATAAAAGTCGCATGGTGCGAAATCTGGGGAATAGGGTGGGTGTTCAAGCGCAGTTATTTGTTTACTGGCCAAAAACTACGTGACCAAAAGCGATTTGTGGGCAGGTGCATTGTCATGATGCAGGATCCAACCATTTGCCCATAATTCCGGTCGTTTTTTCCTCACACGCTCCCTCCCTCCGTTTTTCTAAAACTGCTTTGTAATAATATTGATTCACAGTCTGACCTTGAGGGGCCCATTCTACCAAAATCACACCCCTAATATCGAAGAAAACTAGCAGCATGGTCTTAATTTTCGATTTGCTCATTCGAGCTTTCTTTGCTCTCGGAGAAGAAGGTGTCTTCCAATGCATGGATTGTTTTTTAGTTTCCGGGTCATACTGAAACACCCAAGACTCGTCGCAAGTAATTACACGTTTTAAAACATCCTTATTAGCCAAAATGTCTTCACAAACTTCGACACGTTGCTTTTGTTCTGGTGAGAGATTTTTTGGCACAACTTTCGCACACACCTTCTTCATGTTTAAATTTTCTCTCAAAATTTGTAGAACGCATTCTTTATCAATACCAATCATATCATCTATCATCCTAATACTCAATCTTCTCTCTTTTCGAATGATTTCATTCACTTTGTCCACATTTTCGTCCGTTTTTGATGTGGAGGGTCGGCCACAGCGTTCGTCGTCTTCCACTTCTTCTCTTCCTTCACTGAACCGTTTATGCCACTCAAATACTCTTGTACGGGACATACAAGAATCTCCATGCCTCTTCTAACAAACGCAAAGTTTCGGTAGCACTTTTCTTCAGTTTAACTAAGAATTTGATATTAATTCTCTGTTTGAGTTTGATATCCATCATTTTTCGGCACACTCAAAAAACACGTCTATTTATCGCAGTTGTCTTACGCATACTGATGTATACTATGCAGATTGAAACTTGCATACACACGTCGCTTAAGCTGCCATCTAGTGAGTTATATGCAAACTTTTGTGGTGGGGGTGCGTGTGTCTATGCTATGACGTCAGTCCCGTTACTTTGTAGCCACACTCTATTGACGTTTCCTTTGTGTATGTGTAGCGGATAGTTTTAAAGCTGAATGTATTTCAAAAAACCTATTAGCAGTTTATCTCATGACTTGTTGTCATTAATTCTGTCTTCGTAAGGGTTATATATTTTTGTCAGTTGATTGCAGCTAAGGTATGAGCATACATGCGAGAAATCAATATAAATATCATCGAAATTAATTCCATTTGGCAAAAACTCGAATTTTGGCATAGCTAAAGGGATTGCTAAAATTTTACATTTTGAATTCACGCATAGCTCACGATCATAAAACGTATCATACAATGTATAATTAACTATGTTGGGAATAAATATGGAGATGGCATAGAGATCTGGGGACGTCAACTTGTGAGAAATAAAGTTGGTGATAGGTGTTGGAAATCGAAAAACTGTGTAAGAAATAGGAGAGGGGGGGAGTGGAGATAAAGAGAAGAGAGGAAGAAAATGGATGAAAAAAACAGAAGATGGATGCGGAAAAGGAGGAAGTGGAATAAGGAGAAGGGAGGAGGAAGGAGGGTGAAAAGTGAGGAGGGGAAGAGAAAGGTAGGGGGAGAGACTGTAGGAGGTGGAAGGGGAGGAAAGAGGGAGTAGGGAGGGCAGAGGAGGATACAGTCGAAGAGAGAGAAAAGACGAACCAAAGTACTGATGATAATAATAGTGGAATGGAACGGGAATGAGCAGGCAATGTTTTCGATGGAAAACTGGAAATAATAAAAAGTTTTCCATCATTGTTATTATCAAGGTATCGTTATTTTTTTCGTTCCCCGCCGCCGCGTTTTTTATTCCGACTCGTTTTTATTATTTTCTCGATCCGCTGTTCCAATACTCCCTAATGCACATGGCGACGCGACACCTATCATTGTTACGGCAACCTCTTTTGTGTGTTTTCGAGAGTGGATGGGGGAAGGGGGCGGATAGTCGCATCTCAGAGACCACGTTTTGGAAGGAAAAAGTCATGAATGGATGTGAAAGCGGGTCGGACTGAAAATGAAAAATAAGTGAGACATCGAAATATTCCAATCGAGATTGGAAATGCAGCGGGATTGGTAGTGTTTTTTCCTCTGGAAATGTAAACCCGGTTTTTCTCGGAAGTTAGTCGGAGTGCTGTTATTCATTACTTTGTTTCAATTTCTCTGATAAGAGTAGAAATCTATCAAAGTGAGAGAGAGATCCAGAGAAGCGCCATAGAAGGATAAGTTAAACCGATGTGATCAAATATGTTCATATTTATTGAATGGCATTAGTTATATGATAACATTGATGTTTACTTTTAGAATTACAATTTAAATTTGCGCAATTAGATTCCTGTTTTTTTCTTAAATGTTGGCAAATTCTTATAGAAGCTATCACTACTTATTTTTATGTCTAACCTATTATACATATTACATTTTATAGTAACATTAATTTTAATAACACGATTATTGAGTAAATTTGAACTCGTTTTTGATATAGTAATATACTGTATTTGTTTTTTTATTAGTTGTTTACTTTCATCATATTCGTAGTTTTTTGTTTTGTTCAGCATAATGCAGCAATAAAATCATTCAAATTATTGAATGTGGTATACACAATACAATTTTATTCAAATAAAAATGGTAAAAGTCGTTGGACCAGGGTTGCTCAGACTTTACAAGCGATCGACCGTCCATCTTCACTGTTAAAAATTATTTCGAACGGTGGTTGAAATCGGTCTCAAGAAATTAGAGCTGGTGGCTGTTTTAATTCGATATAATCAACCTAAATGAATTGAATTCGACCTCACAGACGGTATTTAATTAAATATCATTTGGGCTTGAGGAGTTAAGGAGTTACTTACGTGGTGATCGGCCATCTATTTTCACTCTTTAAAATTCTTTTGAGAGGGGAAAAAGTGCTTTAGAGGCAAACTACTGAAAGTTCCCTCAAGACAGCACTTTTTATTTATTTGGAGCTCTTTTTTAACTAGACTGCCGGAGGATCACCACTGAGGACGGCTGCGTTATAATCTCGCACTATAGCCACCATAACCACTCAGTTTTCCGTATCAGAATTTTTTCTGAACTTCAACAAGTTGGACATTTCATTTTATTAACTATTAGGACGCGAAATATAGCTAGGTCTTTACTCTAAATTTAACATATTTTTCTTTTGTGTATATGTTCATACTTTTACCATGCCAGGATATCTCATATCTGCCGCACAAGGTATGGTTTTGGGATTTTAAACCCATGTCAATTGCAATCAAGAACACGAAAAAAGTGAATAAAATCAGTATATGTATATCTGAGTGAGCGGCAACTTAGTGGATTTCAGTATTAACGACAATATAAAAAAGAAAAGAATAAAATTATAATTTGTGATCAACGGATTATATCTCAGGAGCAATTTTACCTGGTTTTAACGTATCACGTCATAATCACACGCAAAGATTACAAAATTCAGACAACAGTATTATATGATAAGAAGATGTGGACTTTCACTGGCGAAGTTGAATGTAGAGAAACAGTGGAAAGCTCCGAAACCATTAAGTATCCTTACTGGCACAGGAGATTTTTCTTTGTCTTTCTGCGACAGTGTTACAGTTAATCGGTGTGAAGGGATAGTGTTGATCCTGGAATAAATACATGGATCCTAAGTGAAAAGATTTTTTTATTTCTTGTTTCCTAATAGTGATAAAAAAATCAAGATATGCGTTGGCTATCACACCTTACATAATTTATATTTGTTAAATAAAACCTTCAAAATTATTACTAGATATTTAAGGAAACATAACAGGGCAAATCTATCCACTAAAATGTTAAGTTCAGTCAAAACTGAAATCGTTCTCCGTTTAAAACAGATCGTCGTCCTGATTTTTAGCCCAACGTTTGTTTGTGTGGGAGTATTCGAACATGACCATAAGGCGAAGGTGGCGCTAACTATTGCTTTCATCCGGGGAACAAATTTTTTTACTCGCATTGTGAGCTCTTGCGGAATTCTTTTTCCTTCCCACCCTCTTAAACCCCCCGCGGGCGAAATTCGGGTATCCTAAACCATTGGAGGCGGGTCCATTCTTTCCAAAGAGCAAAACCTTTTCTTTCACTCTTTCCTTCTCTATCTTCCGATTCCTCTCCTCAGCCTGCCCGTTGCCTTATATGCCTCCCCTCCCCCCCTCTCCCCACCTCCATTCCCCCTCACCCGAGCGGCTCACTTCAGACGGAAATATTTTTACGGCTCCGGTCTTCGGATTTTACTACCCTGGCCATCAAAGGCGATACCGAATGGAATACGCTCTTCTCTCTCTCTCTCTCTCTCTCTGCGGGGATGGGCGGGAGGAATAGACGTGGGGTGGGGAAAGAGGTGGATGAGGTGGCGGCAAGGGGGCGGAAGGAGAGAGAGGGAAGGCATGAGGAGCAAATGGCCCGTGGCTATGGATCAGGTCGGATCCGCCGGCGTCTCTGCATTTCTATGGATTCACACAGACGCAATATTGAAGCGGAAAATGATGCTGAACTTCGATAAACGAGCAGTTAAACAGGGCATCGTTCTTTTTCTTAACGAAACGCTTCAACGTCGGATGAAAATGAGTATTAAACTCGTTTTATTTTCTCGCGAAATGGTTGCTTTGACCTTGATTTTCAATTTTTCTGTTTAAAATTATGAGTGATGAAAATATTTACATCTGAGCTGGTAGATTTGTAAGCGAGGTTAAATTTATTTATTACCTATATGTTATTTTATTTTTATCGTTGTATATTATTACTACGTTACCAGTTAATTCAAATTATTTTAAAATTAAAAAAAATTAAATATTATGACATTTGTACAATTTCTCCATTTAAGGTGAATTAACTGCAATTGATGAAAATTGTAACAAAATTATTCTTCGTCTATGAGAGAAAAATCGTTAATTTCGATTAAAAATATTTTAAATGGTGAAAATGAGTTTCATAGTACAAGTTCATAATTAATTACTGATTAAACTTGGGAGATAAGCTAAATTTAAGATATTGTTACTCACTCATTCAGATATATCATACACTGTATCTAATTAAACAAACGCTTAGTAAAGCACGAGGTAAACTCATAAGAGCTACACAACGCTATAACTATTCATTATAATGTGCTACTCGTAAGTTCGTTATCGAAACAGTGGTAGTACAAAAGGAAGTATTGCTCTCTAAAGCTGAAAATAAAATAGGCAATCGTAAATACAAATGTTTCGACTATTTTTACCACGGTTATAGTGTTTTACCATAGTTCAACATCTGCTGATTTAATATTTATTTAAGAACTTAGAAACTAACATCTTTGATCTTTAAAATATATTAATGTATTTTTAAAGCGATATTTAATTGATTAAAACCTTAATTAGAAAGCCATTGAATTATTATTGGTGGGAGCGGTTTTATCGTTGGCCGCATCTCATTAAATTAAGGCGAGGAAAAGAAACTCGTAATAAAATAATTCGAAGGCTTTAAGGGCAGAGAGACCGCGTCGGGGGAAGGCATGCGTGGGAGGAGGATATAAATCGAATCTTGTAGCAGAGAGCACTAATGATCGGTAATATATATATATGCCAATCCAACCTTCAATCCTCCTCATTCCGTTCACCGCCTCTATTATTCAATCCTGGACCCTTCTCCTTGCCTTTTTACCCCTTTACCGCATTCGTGGGCTAATTAGTAACTCTTAACTTCAAACCGACGTCTTTAGTGATTCACGTTCAGTGCCTCTCGATGCCAAAATCAACCCACCCCAGCCTTTAATGCCTTTCACTACGTTTTAGTCCTTTCTCAGTTCTATTCTTCCTCTTTCTTTCTCCATTTCTTCTTTTCTCTCCTCGCTGCCCCATCTCCTTGCTTATCTCCTTTTAAACCCTCTTTCTTCTGTCTACATGGCGAAGGTCCAGCGTGACCACCTCCTCCCGATCTTCAAGCGGATAACATTTAAATAAATATATTTGAAAGAATAAAAAAATTGCGATTAACCCGATGACTTGCGATTATTTTTATTAACCAATCAACCTATTCAAGTATTTATTAAAAGTAATTGCATGAGATTTTGGATTGTTAGATTTTTTATACCTATGACCTCATTCCCAAGAAATCACGAGGGGGTTACTACCTTTCATTTCCATCTCCGTTTATTTCTACTTAATTCTTCCTGATCTTACTTTCTCTCAACTTGCCGATAATTTTGAATCTTTTTCAGTCTGAGTCGTCCTGTCAGTAATCATCATCCATCTGGCTACTTATTCAACGTCACGGAGACATTACATAATTAAGGGATCGTATACTACAAATTTAACTGCTCATAAAAGCTTCGTGCAAGACACATTTATCAACGATAAGCGTTTAAATCTTTGCAGAATGTTTGTTTAATAATTTTACTTATCGAAATTTTACTAAGTTCGTTCATATCAAAGCTATAATTTGTGCTTTACAGCTGAAGCTGTTTGGAACAATGATATATTTTTTTAAACAATCTCACTGGGAAACCCATTACGTCTATTTGCTGTCTACTATTGGCTTCAATGTGTGTTCTAGCGTTAACCTGTTAGAGAATCGCACATTAGGACAAGCCTACCCTTTTCTTTCGATTTTTTAAGGAATGTCATTAAGAACTTAACATTAGCATTAATGGTTGACAGTTTAGCCTTTGGGTAAAATGTCCACGTGAATGCCACCATTACAGTCCCAAAAAACCGACGCCATAACTTACCCAACAGAATGAATCACATTTTGTTTCGGTAGAGGTGAAGATGAGTGCCTCCATTCCATGCTTGAGTGCTTGGTCTTTGGTGCATGGTAATTAACTAACTTTTCCTCACAAGTAACGGTACGGTCTACAGATTTTTGTGTTTCTGTATTGATGCAGCAAATAAGCTGAGATGAAACCTGAAGTCAGTCTTTTTGCGCACTTCTTAGAACTTTCGAAGGACACTTTCCTGAAGCTAAAGAGCTTGAGAATGGTTTTTTCTACTAATCTAACACTCAAGTTCACTAATTTAAAAGCAGTTATCAAAAGATATTACACGATTAAAGTTTCAAACCTGTTAATGATAACAAGAATAACTATTGTTGTCTTTGATACTCTTCTGCAAATATTATCACGACCACTTTCACGCATTGACTTTTTCAGAGTATCTTTTTCAAACCGAGCTTTGAGTATAACTTATGACATTTTAATACGTTTATTAACAATAAATAGAATAATAATAGGTTGTCTCATAACTGTACTGACATCACCGACCGCGATATTGAATAATAACGGTTCAGTTGCTATTGCAACGAAAATAAATGTCTCCCCAAACGCAACAAGGTGTGATATATCTCTAGCTGCTGACTGTTACATATTAAATTCTGGTTTTGATATGAAACAGAGTAGCATCTAATTGTTCATGACAAATGAACATTTTATCTGGCGGAATCACCAAAATTATTAATTCGTCTTCGAATTTTACTTCTACTTGCCTAGTAATACAACCGATAAAACCTTATCAATTTCTCAATATTATATATCCGAAATTTCCAAGGTATTTATCGGAACTGATGCATGTCGTTCGCTTTGTTTGAAAGAGCAATGTTATTCGAAAGAGGAATTTCAGTGGAGAGAATCGAGGACAGATGTGCATCAGATAAGAAGTATGCCTCTTTATTTTGCGACACTTGGTCGAGTAGCGGCCTTTCGTGAGCTGTTAAGACCGTTTCTCTTATTCAACAGAATCCATAATTATGAGCACGAAACCATTCCTTATTAACGTCGCCATTTCCGTTATCGGGTATCAACTGCGAAGGAGTCCCTTCCGTTTGCGAAATTTCTTCCCACTCCTTTTATCAGCCCAATCCTCCCTTTTTTTTTCAACCCGCCCCTTCAACCTTTCTCTCTCTCTCTCTCCTCCCTTCGCAGTCTCCTTTAACAATCTCCCTCTCCCTTAATTGATTTCATTGGGAGTGGGACATTAATTTTGCTATGACAAGCACATTAAGCTCTTCGCTATTCTCTCTCTCTCGAGCGTATTTTTTGTCGACTCAGAGTTTGGGATAATTCTATTATTTATTTCTTCGCTTTTATAGCTCTTTTTAAAGGAGTTTCCTTTCATTCCCAGCCTCTTTTCCGTTTTTTTCCTTTCCATAGGTTCCACGCTCGATTTCCCCTCGAATTTCTATCCCTTGTTTCATCCATCAGCCTCATTCCCTTTTTTGTGTATTTTTCGTGAATTTTCAATCCAACCTGATTACACAGTCTTTTGATCTAAGACTGACTAGATTTGAAATTCTTATTTTTTTGCGTCTATTTTTAAATTATGCTAAATATACCGTAATCCTGTAGATTTTCTATTCCCAAAATCCGTTGAATATTTTGTCTTCAAGGAAATCCATTTTGTTGACGGGTCTTAAATAATCCCTAAATTAAAAGTACTTTTAGGCAAATGGTTCACTGCATTTCATAGAGAGTTGAATCTAATATAACCATAATTATTTTATTATTAATTCTTAATTGTCCATCACATGAACGGGATTTTTTAAATAGAAGTACTTCCAAAAAACTCCTTGTACCGAAATATTAGCTTTATCTGCTAGATGCTCAGTACTAGTGAAACACGCCGTTGTGATTTATTTCACCAATAACCATGAATGAATTGAAACTTATTAGCAGTTTGTTTTGTTTTTTTCAAAATACCAGGTCATCATGCATAGAAATAAGTAGTACTCAAACACTGCATAGGTAACTGTTATCAATAGTATATAATAATTGATTATTTTCTCGATATATTATATTTATGAAAAAGAAAAACGTTTAAAAATTTCAACGGCTAATTCCTTATTGATTACAATCTCTCGTGAATATCTTATGAATGACAAACGATTGTATTTTTGTGGGTTTTATTTATAATATTTCAAAATTAATATCGTAAGACCGTATTCTGTAATTATACAAATTGTAATGTATAAAACAGGAAAATAACTTTTTTCTTTTCTTCTAATAGTTATTTCATTAATAGTATTCTATATTAATAGAATCGTATTCATTTCCATAATGTTTCTCCTGATACGTTTTTCCTTAGAATTAGTGGAATATAATTTTTAAAATGCAGTGTATCTTTGATGGCAAAAGTGGACATAACTATTGACAACGAAGAATATTTTTCACGCGCCTATACGCTCATATTAATAAGTTGGTTTTGTATCGTACAAATATCAAAGACTTAATCCTTTTGTCATTTTGTATAACGCTTTTTAACGTGTTTTAGCAAACTTTCCGACTAGGTAAAAGATGTATTAAAAGTCAATCCCGAAGAAAGACTCGGGATAGAATCCAGGAACGTTTTTTCTCTCTGCCCGTGTAACATAGGAAGAGCTTAAACACAGCATGGAAGCCTCTCTTTATTACCATTTTAGGATTATTTGTAACCATTCTAACAACTCAGGTCTTGACCCAAATAAGGCGCAAAAGAATGAAAAATTGTTTTCCTCCCGTCAAATTTCGAATGCGCGTGGATTCTGTCTACAAATTTGTTTTTAACGTAAATATTTCACATTTTTTGTAGGAAAAATAATTCACCTTCATGGAAACCATCATTAGATTATTTTTTGCGAAACTGCGTAATCTTAAAGGGAGTGGACTTGACTAGTTATACTTATTTACAATTTCATTACTTAATTAATTGACATATATATCCAAGTTATTAGGTGAATGAAAATATTTACAATTGTGATTGTGGTACATTGTTATCAATTGATTTAAAAAATTGTTTTATTTAAAAGAAATGCCAAGTCGTTTCTAGCGGTTTTTACTTTCTCCATACGTAGTAATGGGAAAGTATTGTGATCACGAAAAAAATCGACTTCGAGATTTCAACGGAAATACACACTTTGAGGTCCCTATAACACGTTTAGACTATTTTCGGAATGATGTGTGTGTGTGTTTGTATGTGTGTACGTGTGTGTGTGTATGTGATTGTGGGCGCTCTTACTCAAAAAGTACTTGCCATATCGTTACCAAACTTCATATACAACACTTTAGCATGGGCACAAAGAACTTATTAGGTTTTGGACAATATCGGTTAACCGAAAGTCGAGGTTTATTCGAAACCCGATTCGGTTTTTGCGATATTTCTCCATTAAAACATCATTATTTTATATACAATTCTATAAGAAAGTTATAGAGAGTGTAATTTCCTACAACTTCTATTTGAAACAATTTTCCATAGTAGTTATTGTTTAGGAATTATTTATAAAAAATAATCGGTTTTTTCGGTTTCCGTCAAATATCTCCTTAAAAACGTCGTAATTGGTTATCTTCGTGAGGACCAAAGTTGTAGAGAATAATATTTCTTCCAAGTTTTGTTTGAAACAAATTTTCGTAGAATCATCGATTTCGGAGATATTTAACTTATTCGTAAATTTCTAGTATACAGCGCCACCACCATGTAGCGGTGAATTCTGTAAACATATTCAAAATATACCTAATTTACGGCAATAAGGAGGACTGTATTCTTTTACGATACGAAATAATAATTTTGCCTTATAATGCTATTCATAATAATTTAAATATCTATACTCCAAATATGGAGAAAGTCATGTGTTGGCCACATCAGATTTTTTTAAACCTAGTTATCTCATAAAAGAGTTGCACGCTTTGTGATCGTGTCATGAAATATAAGACCTTAGGTAATTGTAACATATCTTTAAAAACCGTAGGATAAGTTGAAGAGATTATTTTGTTCGGTGGGTGATTGAGAACTAAGTTATTCTTTGAGTGACTCAACCTACGAGTGTCGACGGAGTTTATAGCTGAGGAAATCAATCTTATATATGTAAGTGTATGTATGTGTATGTATGTGTGTGTGTGTGTGTGTGTGCGCGCGCGCGCGCGCGTCATTATGCACGCCCAAGCTTTAAGACCTAGAACAACCAAATTTGCTATGGTTGTTACTTACATAATAACTTGATGAATGGTGAAGGTTTAGTCAACCGGGATTTGTCAGTGCTTCCAATATAGGGGATTTTCTTTTTTCCGTAAGATACGTGAAAATCGATTACTTTATTCTTTTGCAAATTTAAATTATTTAAAATGAAGATACGAACTCGGTACAAAAACATGTATTAAGCTGAAAGAATCCACTTTATATTTTTAAAAGACAGAATTAGAATCTAAGCCAATTCAGCGTAAAATTTAGTTTTTAATCACGAAAGACGGTATTTTTATAACAATGGAAAATATTAAATACCATGACAACTAGATCAATGATTTCAAATGGGAACTGATATCACATGCTATACCGTATATGCATGTTGCAACATCGAGAGTTGGAAGTGGAGTAAATCTATATCTACGCCCATCAAAAAGTAAAACTAAGAAAATAGTCTACTTTCAATATACATTTTAATTAAGACTCCTCAAAATATTTTCTAAAACTTAGATTTTTATAAATATGAAAAAACTTCCCAGATAAAACTTTTCAAACATAGAAATAATTTTTCATTCACAATAATTGTCTTCATTTACAATCATGTCTATTTAAAAACATAAATCCGAGTAACGCCGAGCAATTTTTCTAGTAGCTATTGACGTATTTTTTAAAAATAATTCATATGCTTTATGTAATATACGCATGAATGCATGCGTATCGGAACTGCTACAACTCGAATTTTAATTTATTCTAAGAACTCATTTCTTATTCTAAATATTTATAAAAGCACATGAACTCAAAAAATCGAAACATTTGACTCAATATTCGAATTACAGAGGTAAGCAAGGAATATACGGAGAGATTGTGGGAGCAAAATGAGCGAATTCGGAAGAGGGGGAGAAATAGATGGCTGGTGAGTGGAGAGACGGAATGGGGTTTGTTTGAGGGTCAGATCGTCGGCGGCCTCACAAGGCCTTCAAAGGAAGAATGTCCGCATTTTTCGAGACCACAGTCGCTCCTCTCTCTCTCTCACGCCCTCCTCCGCCTCTCCGCCTCCTTCGCAATGGGTAATCCTTTCTTTCTCTCTTCCTTTCCATCTTACCTCTCTTCCCCTCCAATCTCACCCCTTTTCAGTCCTTCCCCTCCGCCAATTACTCTCTAACCCCAATATTAAGACCTTAGCTCCTTATCTTTTTGACGCTCTCTCGCGAAGAATTCCCTGAATTGCTTATTCGGACATGTATGCCCCTCAGAGGATCCTTCATTTCATTATGTAACGCATTGTTAGTAAGCACTAATATATATTTTTTCTCATAGTGGGATATTATATCAAGCTTTAGATTGATGCTTTAAATTATAAACCTTTAAGATTGTCAAATCTTAGTTTAATTTGAAAGGAGTGTAAAGAATGGAAATATTTTACAATATAATGCGTAAAACAGTTAAATTGGTGTAGTCTTAAGATATTATAGTATTTGAATTACAGCAGCGGTTTTAGTCACACAAATCACAAAAAATATGAAAAATAATATAAATATACATATGTGTATTCAATGTTTCAAACACCAAATGCTGAAAATGACATCAATATAAAATTTTTTGCGGTGTAATAAATAAGCTCCGATCAAGGTATTTTGCACCACAATTTTCACATGAACCTTAAATTTAGTAATGAGTATTAATTTACAAACGACTGTAATAATGTTTTTAAAATACACCACATTTATGACGAGCTAAAAAAAAGGAGCATACGTATTATATCTCTATGTTAGCCAAAACATAAAAACGCGGCTTATAGAGATAAAATTTTTGTATAGCTTGTAATTACACTCACGAGACCTTTTATGACATATTTACTTTTCCTCCTCCCTAGGCTTCTTTTTTAAAAAAGTTTAAATCTCGGCGTTGCGAAAAGGGTTCGGTTCGGTTTGACGATTTCAATTGCTTCGATGTCCTTTTAAATTGTTTCTGCTTAATTAATTCGTCGGGCGATCTGAACGAAAATTTCCAGTGCAAGAGAGTGTGCCCTTCCATTTTGCTCCCTCTCTCTCTCTCTCTCAATTCTCTCCCTCCCTCACTCCATCTCTCCATTCTCTCCCTCAACTCCACCTCTCGATTCTATCCCTCCCTTCCCCGCCACGCACGAATGATTTCCTTTGATCATTCGCCGCCTCCTCATCCCCTTCCCATCTTTCTCTCGCCTCAGAAAGACACTTCGGAATGGTTAGAAAGCAAAGAGACAACTGGTTCGAGGACTTTTCCTGATATCGGAGGAAATTCGATGCAAGGTAACTTAACCGGGAGCGGCCATTTATCGTTTCCGATCGATCGAACGTTTGGTATTCCGCCTTTTTTCCCTTTTCGAGGTCCACAGATGGGCGAGGGAAAGGGGATGGTTGGACAGATGATGAGGATGGCATCAGTATCAGAGGATCTTTGATTGGCTGGATGGAGCTGAATTCCCGGAAAGAATATTTCATTCTACCGGTGAAGGCCAAAGGATAACAGTAAATGATTTCGGTGCAACTTGTATTGTGGTGGCTGTATAGTATTTCGATGAACTCATCAGAATCGAATTTATAACTATCCTCCAAAAATTTGCATATTAGATGAAGGGCATTCTAGAAATGAATTTAGCCCTACCTCGTAGCATGCGATATAACTATGTTGTTATATGTGAAAACAACTCAGTCGAACTGCACCGTAATGTGCTTAAATTTAACCTTCCCTTAAATATTCATCGGTACAGGCACAGACACACACATATATAAATTTATACTTGCGTGTTAAACAAAGTTAATTTTTCCAACATATCTTTGAAAAGTTCTTGAATGCTATTTATTCGATTAAATCAGAGGTTTTCAACCTTTTTTTTACTCTCGTTCTTTTATGGTCGCGTACCCCCAAGTACATTTTAAGTGATAGTGGAATGACACTTGTATTAAAATAGATAACTCATGTTTATAACGTTAAATTCTCAGTTTTTGGCGTGTTTTATTACCTTATTCTTACAAAAAATCGGAATGACGAAAAACATTAATGTGACGAATAAGCGGATCACAATGTCGGAAGAATGAATCAGTAGTGTCATATTGCACCTGACGTATGAGTGAAACGACGAAAAGCGGACCGTCGAAAAATGGGGACTGCCTGTATATGAACTTTCTTCTCCCTTATTTTGCATCTGTTGGAACGAATTTGAGCGACATTATTTTGTTTAATATTTGTGATTTCCTTTAAAAAAATCTCAACGCACATCTTCTGCACAAATATGCATATCATCGGATTATCATTAATTGGTTCATAAAAAATAAGGACCCCAGCAATTTTCCACGTAAAATTTATTTTAAAATATCCAATCAGCAATTATTCTTAGAGAATATTTTATTTAGTTTCAACATTATTTATCAGTTGTTATAAATTACATTATAACTAATATATGCCATGGCGAAAGATAATAAAACATAAAATTCTTACCAGGTTCTTATAAGGGGATGATTGAAGTCATAATGTTTACGATAGGCGAAAGAAATTCAACACCATCAATATTTCAGTAGATAGCATATCCAATAAATATTTACATTATTTCCTGAGTTCATGTAACTGCATTCGTATAATGAAAATTATCCATAAACAGCGCTTAATATTCTACTATAACAATTGTTTCGAATTATCATGTAAGTAATGTAGTGAGCGAATGCAAGAAAAATATTATGTTACATTGTGTTTTGTCAAAAGTCTGATACAAAAGATTTGTTGTATCTATTCATACCCTGATTTTATCAGCACCATTCAGTACTGTAAAATTTTTATTGTGTTTAAAATAGAAAAGGAATAATACAAATGTTCAGTATTAACGTTATTTAGGTTATAACTGAATCTATAGATTTAAAAAGTTCCTTCGCAAACATTCTCTTTAATTTTGAACTTAATCATTCACAAAATTAGTAGTTGGTTCAAAATTTATGGTAAACCTTAAAGTTCTGCATCGTACAAAATTGTTATCATCCGTTAGAATTTATGTCAATGAAATTCTTAGAAAAACACTATTCGTGTGATTATTTTGACTTAAAGTTTGAGACTATTTATACAAGCCAAGTGATAGGCTCAGCGAAAGGAAACGACCAGTGAAGCAATATAAAAGTACAGTTCGAGAGAGTCCTTGGTTTTCCCGTAAGATAGGGAAACAGCAATGGGGTTAGTCAGGGAGGTTAGATGGATTGGAGGGAGGGGGAAGTGTAGCGAGGGGAAGAGGGAGAATGAGGGGGGGGGGGCGAGGGGGGGGGGGATGGAGGTAGAAAGGGGGAGGGTAGAGAGGGAAGGGAAAAATCCGGACCGATCAAAACAAGAGCAAGAATCGGCACTAACGAACGAGGCGAGCAAAAAACGAGCGAGGGGGAAAAAAGAGGAGCGCTAGGAATTGAAGTGGCGGCGCGGTTTTAAAAACCCTTCGGAATGTCAAACACCTGCTTCGACGAACGCGGCCTTTCGGTGCGAGGGAGGGAGGAGGTGGAGGAAGAGAAAGAGAGAGGAGTGGGGCAGAGAAGAGGAGAGGGGAGGTAGAAGGGAAAGGATTGGACGGAGGAGAGGTGACAGAAGAAGATGGGAGGGATAGGAGATAGGGGCACTCGAAAGAACGTACGAACACCCGATTTGAAATACGAAATATGGTTCGGTTTTAATGGTGAGTAAGAAAGCAATCGTTTCAGGAATACGAAATTTTGGTTTTGCAACGTGAAAGTGAACGCGGACCACTGAAGTTTTGGAATGCCGGCCGTGGTAGAGGGATGGTTAGCGAGTCTGACTCTTAATCCGTGGTAGAGGGATGGTTAGAGCGTCTTGTCTATTAATCATAAGGTCGAGGGTTCGAATCCTGCTTTGGGACATGGATGTACGTGTTTGTCTTTGTTACTGTTAAAAGCTCTTTGGAAAAGGCCGTAGATGTGCTGCTTAAGAGCTACTGAAAATAAATAAAGTGTAAGAAAGGAGGATTGGAGGGAAAAGTCTTGAGTTATTTTGAATAAAACATTTTGGAGAAACGCGTGACTCTAGCGTGAAGTAGGAAAGATGGAGGATAAATGAAGGTAGGATGCAGGATAAGGGATTTTCAAGGAGAGGGAAAGAACGGAGGGAACGGGAGAGAGTGAAAGAGCCGAGGCGTGCATGTCTGCTACACATTGGCTTCAGATTCCTTTGTCTCAGCCGCAATCTATACGACTCCCGTTTTAACCTAAAGTCACTTTTTTCGCATCCTCAATCTCATTCCGGGTGGCTGTTAATATCTTAGCTCGCCGACTGCATTTCTTTTCTCGAAAAATATAAACTACCGCGTAATGCAACAACACACGTTGTCACTACAACAAAAAATCCCGTAGGTTTGAAAGAATAAATGATTTATTTCGGGAAAGTGAATCATTTTATAGTTTATCTGAAGCGTAATTCAGACGTCGTCAAGCTACTGTCCACGATAGCATTTTATGCCGCCCGCGAAGCTACGATGAAAACGCCATCGGTGAAATATAACACAAAAAAATTCATATTGCCACGAAACCTTTAATGCTGAGTTTTTTTGCTCTAAAAATATTTAGCCTCGGATTTCACTTATATGATTCCAAAGAAGCTCTTATGCGGCCCGCTGAAATATTGGCAATTACCAATGCGGCCTGTCACGTAGGGAAGTTTTCCAACCCTTTGCGTATATCATAGTAAAACCAATGAATTTTATCAATTGTGCCGCCGATTGATTGTTTTATGAAATGACAACCGCAGACTATTTTTATTTCTGCTGGGCTGCAGATAGTCCATGCGGATATTGATGTGATCAGCAAGGAAGGAAATATAAAATTTTCAGTTGATATTAAGCCAGTACTTTATTTAATTGTTAATTTTGATCGAAAAGAATTTGCGATTATATACAATTAATATAGTAATTGGAATTGAGTCTTTGAAGACACCGTTCTTTTATGAGCAGTTACAATAGTTTAACTGGTTTGCTTAATTCCCACAAAGATACCATTTTTTACAAATTTATTTAGCAATTTCCTCTAATTAGATGGATTTGCTAGATGAAACTAAAACGGTCATCTTAAGATGTTTGTGCGTTTCGACTCTTTCAATTTTTTATGTCAACAGGGAAACATCAGGTTCGCTTCATCAAATGTATTTCTGAACGCCAGAATGTATACAAATAAAGAGGAAAGGGGGGGTCAGGTGTGACTCTATACAGGATTCGAGATAGGGGAGTAAGATGGGGCGGACGGAGGGAGAAAGAGAAGAGGAATCGGAGGAAGAGAGGCGGGCGAGTGAGTGGTAGATGTTTTGGGTCCTTCCATCTTGAAGGGTGACTGATAGGGACAAGGGTGACTTTAAGGGGTGGGACCGATGGGAAATGGTGAAGGTGATGGGAAAAAGAGGGGCGGAGGTCAAAGGTCACCAGGGTGCGAGATTTTTCGGTGAGAAAGCGAGGCGCCTGAAAATCTTCCTCCGACAGACAAATGACGGCGATCACCCGACATGGGAATGGTCTCAGGACGAGCGTCATCGACTCCTCACGAGCGCATCCGGTTCGGAACGAATTCCCTCCCTCCCTCCCTCATTCTCTCTCTCCCCCTCTTTTCCCCTGTCTCCCTCTCTTCCTCTCCCACCTCCATTTTTCCTTCATTCCTCTATTCTTCCCCCCCTTCACTCCACTCTTACCCCTCCCTTACCATTTTCTGCCTAAACGCCTCCCTTCCTCCACTTGACACTTGCCCTTCTCTCTACCTCAACCTTATCTTTAAAAAAAAGCGAAAGCTTTTCAATCTCACGGCCTCCATTACATTTTTTGACGCCTTCAGTCTTGTATCATGACAGTTACTAAATGTAATACTATCCTCCGCTTTTGATAGGATAGAACGGCGACTTTTCTAATAAAGATTATTAATAAGAAGGCATCAAACAGGCTGTTTCTGCGACTCTAGTTGAATTATTTTATTTTTCACTTTATACCTTCAAGTTATTATAAAATAAAGTATTATTTTTAAAACGATCATTCAAAAACACGAGAGCAAGTATATTGGAGAACAAGTTTTAGAATGAACATCTTAACTAGATCCATTATATAAAATTATAACTAGAAGTATGAATATAATATCTAAATGTTAATAAGTATAATGTGATGTATAAAACTTTTCAGGCCAAATTGTGGTCTTTAACAGTTAAGTGATCGATGATTATTTCAGACGCTTAATGCCTCAGCGACGCTGATAAAACACATTTTGAATCAGTGCAAAATCATTCGATGTATTCTTATTTATTTGTATTTAATCTTTTTAGCCTATTAGTTGGTTTTATTTAGTGTCTTATATACAGGTATAGGAGTATATGGAGAACCAAGTTTAACCTAGAATAATCACGGACCTGTCAACGGACAGGCTACCTATGATGATGATTATACAGGTATACAACTCATAATAAATTTTTATTTTTATTTCATTACTAATCGCATTAAGACACACCATTACAGAGAAAACCCTATACAGAATCATTCAGGATTTCTGTAATGTCCTCTATTTTAACAATAATAGTTTAACGATCAATCTATGAATTGTTTTCTTTATTTAAACAACGTATTATTCTACAAATCTTGATCTGAATATCACAAAGATTCAGATTCATATGTGAAAATTAGAATTTCAAATGGCAAGACGGTATCAAGAAGTATAAGGTCTAATCATTGCTTCTACTGAGGTAAATTCTATTGCTGTGTGAAATCCCAAAAACCATTAGTTTGATTGATGTTCCTCGTTTTTTTGTAGTCAGTATCTCATTCTCGTTGTTTATCGACGCGATTCACAGACTGACGGAACCTTAAAAGTTTAAATACGAGATATGTCTGACACCACATTACCACTTCGCATATTCAGATTAAAATCGATCTCGAATATAGAAACTTAGTTCGTGGAATAACAGTATCAATGGAATTAAGCCTGCCTCATTTTTTACTTCCAGGAAAATAAAACGCTTTTTAATCGCTAAGCGGAAGGAGAGGAAAAAGAGAAGGGTAGCGATAGTACACATGCGACAGAGATCGCTCTCTAAAAACCGGTTTTCATTCTGTTTCGACTCGGCTGTATTTTTTTCCGCACTGTATATTGTCATTAATTATAAAATATTACTACCTCGCTAAAGGGATAATAGCCTCACTAAATCAGTCAGGCAATCACGATTTATGGAGTCCTTTCCCAGCTGTTGGAAAAAGTGGAAACTTCTCATTTCCCGATCATTACTTTGGAGACTTTTTAAAAAAATAGTAGCAGAACTATTTCGTTGTGAGCTGAAACCTTGAAAAGAGTCTTATCTACTCCTCGTTATCTTTCTCTATTGCAATTTTCCCCAGAAAATAATTTTGCCAAATAGCGAAATTGTTACAATTGAAGTTTTTTAAAGAAACATTCTCGGTCGTTTTGTCATAGAGGTTTATTTTCAAGCCTTCAAATTTTGCGCGAGGCACCTGGAGCTTATTCCCACACGCGTCTCCCTTCCATCCATCCTCCCTCTCCCCCTTCCCCGTCTATCTTCTCTTCTCGCACGCACACACACACAAAAGGGGCGATTCGTTTAACTCCGCTATCCAAAATACCACCCTCCTTGCCCATTTCCCATGCACCACACCTAAAACGGACACCCTCCCCCCACCCCCCTCCTCACCACCACCGCCGCCGCTTGATTTGCACCCGATGACCCCATCCGTGATGCCGAAGGATCGAAGTTGGGCGGCTGAATGGAGTATGAGGGCGATCGTGTGTGTGTGTGGAGGAGGGGCGAAGGAGGGGGTTGGTTAGCCTGGCGGGTGCGGCCGCCCCGCGTTTCTCTCCCATTCTGTCCCTCCCTTCCCTCCTTACGGATCCCCACCTCCTCGCCGACGCACCTCGATCTGCTATCGGCGTCCTTATATCCCGGCGTCCGCAGTTCGGGGGGATTCCCACGATCGCATGAAGCGGCCACGAGACCGCAAGGCCATTAATCTGCCCTCCGTCGTGGAATCTCGCACCCAGATACACTCGACTGGTCCCGGCCGATCGCTTCCTCTTCTCCTCCCTCTTCGACTGTTCTCCGTCGAAGGCCTCCCCTCCCTCCGCCCACTCCCTCGCTTTCCGAAGCCGCATGGACCGCAGAAAAAAGGCTCGAACCACCACTACCACCGTCGCCGCCGCCCGCCGTCGCCCCCGCACCCTCTCCCGAAAAACCCGCCCTCCCGACCCCTTTACGGGTTCAAGGCCTATACGTCTTCATCACTCGTGCGTACGCGTGAAAACTTCGCCTCTTTATTTTTCATCGGCGATTTTTTTCAAACCGCGCCGAATCGACGCCTCGCTTTTAAGCTAGGACGCGATGATTTGATTTATTTATTTTTTAAGGTTGCAATTCGAAACACTTTCACGCGCTTCCTCGGTTGTCCTAAAAATTATCGACTCTCACGCCTTCACCTTGACGCCTACGAGATGATTGTTTTAAAGGGGAAGTCCTAATGAACATTTTCTGCATGCAATGTTAGTGGTCTTTGAAATATATTTCAGTGGTCCATGTTATTGCTTTGAATTAAAGCTTGAAATTATTTTTTTACATATGAAATTACCTTCCTCACCGAATATGGCAGAATTTATTTTATAATAGTAATTGTCATATATCCAATGTTAATATGTATCTTTATTTCTTCCCTACTTTGTATGAATGACCAATGGATAAATTACATCATCGTGATTGTATCCCGCAGCTTTCCATTAGAAACTAATCTCCTTTTCAATGACTTATTTATCTATTTCTACTCAATAAAAATATTGATAATTTGAAAGCATATTATCTATGATAATAAAATATTGTGTAATTTGATTTAAATTCAAAATATTACTATTCTGGTTTTAGCTTTTTAATAATTTTTAAACGTGAAAATGAAAACGGGCTAGTCGATACTACATTGCTCACTAAAATTTGTAATTGGAGAAAATCCGAAATTTCTCGTTATTTATACTGTTTGTGATTTAAACCAATAGATAAGAATGGCTTGACAATTGCTAATAGGTATAATGAACCACTCGTAGAGGGAATAATGAAAAAAAACCGCTATACCATTTTAGAGTTTATATCCAACCCCCGTATTTATGAAGGTTTAGACGCATCAATACTACTCGAGCATACATTTACGAAAAATATTTCTCTTCCCCCCTCTCTCTCTTTCCCTCTTACAGAATTCCCGCACTATTTTTCTTCTCCGCAATGGACACCTCGATCCTTCATTTCCTCCTCCCTCATTTCTCCCCCCCCTCTTCTCTCCCTCTCCACTCTCTCTCCCTCCCTCTCTCTCCCTCCCTCTCTCTCCCTCCCCCTCTCTCCGTCTCCGCCTTATCCTCCGAAATGTCTTCTCCCACCTCCACAGCCACCTGCCCTCCATGTTCCCTTTTTTATTCTGCCACCTCATACATCATATCCACGCCCTCTCTCTTTCTCTCTCTCTCTCTCCTTCTCCCATCTCTTTTCGCGGAGGTCCTCATCACTTAGCCTCTCCCTTCTCTCTTTCGCCTGGGTGAGTGTGTGCGCACAGATCGCGACGCACGTGGCATTCCCACTGTATTTTCCGACTCATCGAACGGGATGAGTCGATACATCAATCCGCCGCTGTATCACCTCTCTTTCTCTCACTCCTTCTCTCCCTTGCTCTCTTTCTCTCATTCCCTCTCTCCTTTGCTCTCTTTTTCTCTCTCCATCCACTCTACCATTCCACACCTAGGGCCGAGTTGTGTGGCTAACCCGCCATTACCCTCTGGATATGTATTGGATACTATCTTCTTCGTCTCTTCGCTCATTGAGAGAGGAGAGAAATTTGATCATGTCCGACGCTTGAAAAAATTGTTAGAAGTCAAAAAGAGGGACATGGTGTTTAGAAATCTGATTTTTTTAAAAATATGCTGATATTCTCTCGCGCCAGGCTTTTAAGTAATAAAAACACGTAATGTCTGATTCGCCATAGAATTATCGAGTTGGTGTTATGGCTGAAAACAACCTAAAAAATTAGCATGGTAAAAATTTATTATTTATCTTAGGTGTCTATAATAGTCATAAAACGACTGCAAAAAATAATCATAACCTTGTCATGGCCATTGAAGTCATCTAAGATAAGCACGGATTTTTCCAATTTTTTATACTTAAGTGCCTAATCTAGAATAAAAAATGCCTGGAATAAAAAGGATGTCGAATACATCTCAGTTTTATAGCATTCACACTTTAGAAACATATATAATGTAGACAAATCCAGTTATTATGAAGCGGTTAAATTGGTCATATGCACTTGCGGCAGAAAAGTACCAGCCATATCTGAAATTCAAAGAATATTTGAGAAAATAAGGTCTTATGAAGAAAACCATTCAAATATTTAAAAAAAATATAATAGATAAGATAATTAATGGCCGTTATTATCAGCATTATCATATTTTAGTTATAATAATGGCATATATTTGAACGAATCTAAATAAATTTGATCATTGGTTACCAGGAGAAAATAACGGTACAGAAAAACACAACGTAGAAGTTACTCTCACAGTCTTCCTTCTCTGTAATTTGAAAGTTTAAATCAAAGGTACATGCTCTCCACGACAACTGCCATAGCGTTCGATATCTTTAAATATTTATGGTTTACTTCGATAAAAGTACCATAAGTTGAATCATAAAACCACTTTTTGCGGCACCTTCATCGGCTAAAGTTAATATAGCCATCTACAATACTTTATGCTTAGTTTTGTTTTTAATCTTACCCTGGCAAATGCTACCAAAAGATGAGTATAGGTGGAATAAAGTGGTTCAGCGAGAACCCGGGCGAGTTGATGAGGGAGGAGGATGGGAAAATGGAGTGTAGAGGGAATCTCCTGTTGGATGAAGAGGGAGGAGTGGAGGAGGAGAATAGCCCGAAATGTTCGGAAAGCAGTAGGGTTCGGGAGATAGATGGCGCTTTTCCCCAAAACCCTGAGTTCTCTTTCGCTCCGTTTCTTCCTTCGGCATCTCCTCCCCCCCCCCCCACCCACTACAGGAGAAGAGCGGAGGACAGAGAGAGAGAGGGGGAAGGAGCACCTTCCTCCTCCTCCCACGCAGTCCTTCTTCTCCCATCGCATTCCGCACCCTCCTTCCATCGAAGATTTATAAGCGGCTCCCGAATAACGTGGAGGGTGGAGTGGTTTAAGGAAGGGGGAGGGGGAGAAAAAAACATTGTCCCTGTGGATACCGAAGATGCGAGACGTATGGAACTGCTATGGGAAGGAGAGAGGGAATTTTCCACCCCTCTCTCTACCCCCTATCTCTCCTCCCTCCCCCATCTCGTCCCTGCCCTTTGTTGGAAGACGACTACGTCCTCATGGCTGAGTGCATTATGGCCGCGGTATCACCTAATGCGTCGGTGTCACATAGAGAATGCGGTGAAGTATTTCGATGTGACCTCCAAAAGTGGAGTAAAAACAAAAACTTTCTTTTGAAACATTAGAAATATACAAAACTATACGTTTGTATTTATATTATGTCATTATTTCACGACGCATTGAATTTTCTTTGGAACCTGCTAAGCGCGCATCCTGGATTTTCTCTGGGGGTCTCAATTCTAACAAAAAATATTCCACCAAACATTTGGACAATTTGGGGTCCCCTCAACTACAGGCAGGAGCAGAGACTGTTCTAATAAATGAGAGGCTTTGAACAGTGGATCGTTTCAACTATGTATTAGAAAATCCCTCTATTTCAAGATGCAAATGAAGCAAACAACGAGTAATTTAAGAGATATCTGTAAAATGATTATTAAGTATTTGGTGAGAGAAATACGAAATCGAAACAGCAAGTCTCCTGAATACCTACATATCTGGTTAATACAAAATTCACGGAGTTTAAGGTTCTTAAACCAGAAAATTTAGCTTTTAGAGGGGGGGGGGGGGGGGGGGGTAATAAGTCCGTCAGCCCCTGGGTTGCGCGCCTGGGACCTGCAATAGCAACGAATTTATTTACGTATATGAACTTTTTATATTAACCTCAGTAATGTGATGTGGAATTCAGTAATCCTCTTCTTTATAAATGCATTGCAAGTTATCCCTTTGTTTACCACGAAGGAAATAATTTTATTCTGAAATCGGAGATAAATGGGTTACGTAGAATATTTATTAATATGCTCAAGTTAATGTTTGCATGTAAGCATACTAATTTTATCACTTAAATTTGAGGCAAAAGAATTTCTATATCTCCTTTGCCATTGTATTTTTATTCGTCATCAATAACAGCTCCTGACATTCTAAATATTCGTTGCTCGCCTTGATATATTCGAAAGCAAATATTATATGCAGCTAGGCACCATAGGGCGATGATGGCATACTCGGTTAAAATGGATTCGTCAAAACACAAAGTGCACATTCGTCAAAGAGCCGCACATGGTTTAGAGCGGTAAAGAATGAAGGAGACGCCGCAATAATGTACGGTGATATCGGCTGCGACAGTCCTGAGCAGGAAGGAAGATAAAGAGCGAGTCTGAGAAAATATAAAGTGGGAGGAGAGAGGAAGGAGGAAGGTGGTGGGGAAGAGATATGGGTGTCGGGATATGAATAGGGAGCATTCACGTCACACTGGAACAATTTATCAGTATTTCCGAACTCGCGCCTTAAGAGATTCCGGCGGGGAATGTCAAGCTATGAGGAAAACGGGGGGAGTTTGTAGGGAGGGGGGATCGAGAGAGAGAGAGAGGGAGGGCTTACGTCGCGGTAGATGGAGGGTGGTATCGGTAAGGGAGGCAGAGATGAGAGGTGGAGGAAGAAGGGAGACTGGAAGGTTGGGAGGTCGCCGCGGCTGAGTTCTGTGAAGTGAGTGAGAAGAGTCTTTCTGATCCGATAAGTCCCGGAAGGAGCGGAGGTCGATTGCTGGGGGATTGTGTCTTTCGGATTTATTTCTTCGGTCTTTTCGCGGAGAGAGAGATCGAGGCTCACGCGTCGCGTCCATTTTTTTAATGTTTCTTTATCGGGTGTCGCGAATACGAAAACAGCCGTTCCCTTGCTCGTCCAAATCCACAGGCTAGAGAGTGGCGTATTGCGTATTCCTCTATCCGATTTCTTCGATATTTCTTTTATTTTTTCCTTTCCGATCGCCTTATACGTGAAAATGGATTTGAAGTCTTTACTTGGAATATTTTGCTTTTGAAAATTCATTGGACTTTTAGACAAATTTGACTTCGGAGAATATTTTAGGAAAACCTTTCACTTTAAAATATTTTCTTTATTTAGATGTTATCATTTTCTGTAAGAGAATGCATAAATATATCGAGGTTAAGCCGTTAAAAGTAAACATCATACAATGACCTACGAAATTTTATGGTATACCTAACACAGAACTATTGGATAAATTAAAATACTGCTACCTTTTGTGGATGTAACATCAGGCAGCTCTCGTTCATCGGCACTTATGGGATACGGATACTCCCTTGAATTGTAGCATAGCTTTCGACCTTCTTATTTGACAATATTGGCACGGTATCTACCGATGATCTTATCCGTCAACATTCAACAAACGCGTTGTCATCGAAGACTCGCTCCTTCATTTTGCACGCAACCTCCACCTCCCTCCCTTCCACGCACACTCTCTCTCCTCTTTTCTCCTCTCCACCCTCCCTTTTTCCTCCTCTCCACAATGCCGTGCTCGCACTATCCGCTCGCTCTCTCTCTTTCTTTATCTTGATACGCCCACGCCCTCATCTTTTTCCGAATTCTGTCCCCACGTCCTCCTCCCCCGCCGCTTCTGCCCCCCTTGTCTCCTTTCATCTCCTTCGCCCCATCCACCTTCTGATCTCCCTATTGAAAATCGACCCATGCCTAATCTCCGCCCTCGATCTCTACGCAATCTACCGTCTCATTCTCCACTTATTATCCAACTTGTCCTCGGCCCCTTTGCGCTCTCGTCCTGTCTCCCTTTCCCTCGCTCTACTCCTTTCTCCCTTCTTCCCCTCTCTCTCTCCTATCCTCCCTCCCTCCATCACGCTCCTCGTCTTCGTCCTCATTCCCTTGCTTAGTCCTTCGCTCCTCTCTCTCTCTCTCTCTCTCGAGATGCAAACTCCACCCTGCCTGTTTTTGAGCTCCCTTTCTCCCATTTTTCTATTCCCACCACCCTTCCTTTCCCTCGTCACAACCGCCGGCCCCCGTCTTATCGCCCCATCTCAGTCCTCCCCCAGCCGCCCTTCTCTCTCTCTCGAGGGCCTCCTTCACCGATATCCCCCTTCTTTCGCTTTTCTTACCCTCCAACCTCTCATACTCTTCGCAGTGTCCTTTGTGACACTTGTCTCCTCCAAAGTTCCGCCCCACATGGAACCTATTCCGCCCTCGCCCTCAGCATACTTTTTCTTCTGTTCTGCTTGCCTCTTTCTCCTTTCCCGAACTCGCTCTTTCCCATCTATCACAGCTCTTTTGAAACTTGCACTAGTTCACATTCTGAAAATTATTTTAAAATGCTTTACCGATCTCATCTTAATAGTTGGCTTCAATTGATGGCGAAGACATGTAGCCATAAAGCCATAAAACTGTTAGTAGATCATTTTAGCTACAAAGTAGCAATTTTCATTTGTAATTCACAGCGGCTGAGCGTTGTTTTATGGTTACGACAGCGACCTATCAAACCTGTAAAAATAATAATTAAGAGGAACTCTTATGTGTTAGTTTCGGGGAGGGTCCTCTTTATTTGAGATGTACTGCATAACGGATAGTAATATTTCATATGTGAATATTTTTGTCGAAACCGACACCGAACAATCCGTTGAAATTTTTCGGAAACGTATCGTTAAATTGGTAAATCCGTACAGCTCTATGCTATGCTTTAAGTTTGCTGGCACAAGCATTGCAAGTCAAATTTAGGAGAATAATCCTTAAATAAATTTAGAAATGAAATGTTATCGCGCTTTTATCTAACAAGACATTCGCATGTCATTTGTCCTGTACACATTCCATAATGTATTTCTATTCACTTAATACCATTTTATTAGACAGACTTAAAATAACTATTCAGCCCTGAGTTTCTCAAGTAAATCTTTTTAATTATGCAATGAGTTAAAGATAAAGGCTATGATAAAAATATTTGGAATTTTAGTATTCTGTTCTTTATTGCACTGCAGCATATTACAACACTTAGGGTCTCTTATACAAAAGCATTTTTTAAGGACCTAGGATTTCCGATTTGTTGGAAAATAGTAGGTATTTATCTTGAGGATATTTATAACGTAGCTCTAAATGTTTTACTCCAAAAGTCAGATAAATAAATGAAAAAAAGTGCGCTTTCATAAAAATTGTATAACATTAAATACCATACATAGGTAATATACCTATACATAATGCTTACTTATGAATTTTGGTTTGAAACTAGTGCAAATTTTCATTTAGATGGATAAAATTGGACGTTGTGACTGAATACGCATGGCTTTAATGGAATCAATTTTTTAATTAATAGATTCAGTGCATATGTATTTTTTATTTTCAACTCTGAAATAAAACAAGACCATTCGTTCTGCATTCTAATATCGGTTTGAAATCGATCCAAGAAACCCATAGCATCCTCATTTGGTGACAGCCTCATCTGTGATTCAGTTAACGCTAGAATTTTCCTATTAAAATAGTTAACTTTAGGATGGTCATTAGCTCGTCAATCAAAGGTACAAATTTAAATTGCATCAGACTTCTAGGAACTAAAAGACTAAAATATGCAAAATTATGAAGGGAAAAACAAATAATTTTGGCGTTAATGAGGTTATTTTAATCTAAAAATTTATCAGTGAGTGGAAATTTCATCTGGTCGTAATGTATACATTTTATAGTTTATATTCAGTATCATGAAATGTTTTTCTCATATTCGAATGCTTTTACAGGACGTTAGATCAATATACCTATATATAGGGCAATAATATGGATGCGTTGTGTTATAAAACCTCATTTAATTTATCAGTCTAGATCAAATAATTGAAAAATATAAGGCTGGCTATGTGATGAGGTTCTTGCATCATATTGGATCCCCATTTAGGATAAAACTATATCATCTATTTACAACGCAAACACAATTACTTTTAAATGGAATACATTCTTATCATGTAAACATTAATAGGTTTACTTACTTGTAATGTAAAGGAAAACATCTTCAAATTGAATCTTCTTCAGAATTGTTTACGCTTTTATCACCAATACATAAATTTCAATTACGTTGGGTTATCTTAAAATATATAGGTGGCAACACAAATGATTTTTCTCAATATTTGGAAATGATTTATATTATAATAATAAATTTATTTTCACGGGCTGACGCCCTATAATCAGTACAATCAAACAATACAATTTTGACTTATAGTTTAAATAAAAATACATATACAGTATCATAGGAATTAAAATACAAAAACATAATAAAAAAGCTTAAAAGGCATTCATAAAAATAAATACAGATTAATAAACAAACACCTTAAATGGTTCATAATAATACCATATTTAAATTTTAAGTACATATAAAATCCTTTGGTTATTAATCTAAATAAATCAAAGAGCAATAGGAGCATTAACTTTAATTTTTATTTGCCTAATATTAGTGTTAAAAATATCAATGATAATGATTGAAGTATATATTGCTAAGACGCTGCATCCGTGTTAGTGGTGAATTGTATAGATAATTCTTCGTTAAAACTTCTGTGATAAAAATGTCATTAGATCTTGTTAAATGTTTAGGGACCCTTACATGTATCAATGATAACAGTTGGGGACAATCCACTTCATTATTTAGCAACTTATATAAGAAAGTAACATCTAAGATAATTCTACGGAAACTTAGTTCATGAATATTAAGACTGGAAAGAATATTAGTATAAGATAAGTCATATATATTGTTTCCCATTCTATAATTTATAAATCTTAAGAACTTATTCTGTACCTTTTCCAGTACATTAATATGTTTATTATAGTTTAGAGACCAAACTGTGGAGGCATACTCCATAAGAGGTCTAACTAATTTACAGTAAAGTGTTTTAAATGTACCAATACTTTTGAATTCACTACTATTTCTAATTATAAAGCCTAGCATTTTCAAAGCCTTGCCTTTGATGTACAGAATATATAGTACAAAGGACATTGATGAGTCAAAAAACACTGCAAGATCTTTTATTTTATCAACCCGATTAATTACTGTATCATTAAAAAAATAATCATGCAAAAATGGATTTTTGCAATGATAGAAAGTTATCACATTACATTTTGATATGTTCAAAACCATATTGTTCATATTGCACCATTTAAATATCACATTCAGAGCATTTTGTAATGTATAACAGTCGTCTTTTGATTGTATGCCTTTATAAACTTTCACATCATCAGCAAAAAGTTAACATCACCAATGTCAACATGTATGTCATTTACAATAATATTAAAAAGAAGGGGCCCAAGGTGAGATCCCTGTGGGACTCCTGAAAGTACATCGAATTGATAAGAGATAAATGAATTCACTTTAACAGATTGCCTTCTACCTACTAAATAACTTACCAACCACTTAAGGATCATACCGTCTAAACCTAGTGCTTTCAATTTTTACAATAAAAGGACATGGTCAACAATGTCAAATGCTTTGGAAAAATCCAAATATATAGCATCTGTTTGTAAATTTTTCTTAAGAGATCTATATATACTTTCTTCAAAGACTAATAAATTGGATATTGTTGAGCGGCCAGGTATGAAACCATGTTGTTCTGGCACTAAAAGATTTTTTAGGAGTGGGAAAATTGAATTTAATATTATTTTCTCAAATATCTTTGGAATACAAGACTGAATTGTTATTGGCCTGTAGTTAGTTATATCTGATTTGTTGCCTTTTTTATGGATGGGCACAATATAACTGGTTTTCCAGATATCTGGGAAAGTGCCCTTAGTTAATGAGAAATGAAAGATTAAATACAAAGGATAACACAAGGAATTTGCACAAGACTTAATTAAGCTGGGAGGTATAATATCTGGACCAGGTCCCTTTCTTTCATCAAGTGATTTAAGGTTTTGTAGTACATCAGCTGCTGATAATTTTACAGTGCTAATATTAACAATTTTCTCGTATTCAACAGACGGTATATCAGCGTTTGCAGATGAATTTTTGTATATTGAATGCATCATCTTGTAAAAACTACAAAACAACTTTAATTTAATTATAATAGTTATGAATTCTTACGTTTTTAATCTTAAATTCAACATATTGTTATGTTTGGCTCACCTGGGAAACGATGCTAAACAGTCTATGGTACATTGTCGTTTCCAGTCCACACTTCGTCCCATCTCTCTCCTCTCACTCTCTCTCAATCTTATTCTCTCTCTCTTTTTCAATCTCTCGCTTGCACCCTCTCTTTGTACACTTCACCATACTGTATCTCTAACAAGAAGTGGATCCACGGAGGAGAATCTCAAACCGCTCCTGCGTACGCCACCTTCAGACAGATCATCATTGAAAGAACACATTCAATCATATCTAAGAATAAGATTTCCATAAATAAAATTCATTTCTTTCTCTTTCACCTAAGCTCAGTGACACCGCGCTGACGTAGATTGAGCAGATAAGGGCGCGCTCTTATAAGCGGCGTCGAGAACCGCTTTCCAGATTACTTTGGGTCGGAAGCGGCGTATGAGAGCGACGGCGGTAGATCCGCTAACGCCCTGCGAGACCTTGCCTAAAAAGTTAATCCGCAGCGGACTCTGCTACCGGTTATATCAAGCGCGGAATTGAATCCTTTTCAATATGCCTTTAATCTATCGAACGACAATCTATCTCGGAATACATTACCAAGCCATATAATGTAGAAATTTCTGTGCGAAGCAACGTGATGTGCTTATTTTTAACAACCATTCCGCACTCGTTTATCGGAGTGTCGAGATCTCATAAGATTTAGTTGGTAAAAAAAAGAGATTATTGATCCGATCGGTACCTTTACGACGATTTCTTCGAATTTGACACGGTGTTGATTAAATGATAAAGGTACATCTTTAGAATGAGTTTCCAATCTACTTCCACTCTTAACTTTTAAAAAAATTGTTAATTTAATCAATTATGTAATTTTTCCGGTTCGAATATTACATCATCTGGTTAGATTTTTCGCTGGCGAAAGGTAATAAAATGATTAAAAGAATATCGCGTTCGAAAATAATTGTAGCCTATCGAAAAATGTAATATTTTAATATGTAAATCCCTATGAAATTCATCTTGGTCAACGTAAGTACGTTTCCCTCCGTCCCTGACGAAGGGCTTCGGCCCGAAAAGCTTTCCTACTTTGTGTTCTTTTCGTATGTTTTTGTTTTTCGTGTCTTCAGCACCCCCATTGGCTCTCCAATTTTGGTAAGTGTCCACTGGGCTCCATCCAACACCTTGTTGCCACCTTTATATATATATAATATTCCTGGAATCTCATTACGAAGGAGGCTATTGAGAAGGAGCCGAAAGAGGACGATAAATAACACCAGAAACTCCCGACATATCCACAGTATATTATCGTCACGTCCTTTCCCTCCTGCACACACCCTCATCTTTCCCTAAGAGCTCCCCCTCCTCCTGCAGCCATAAGTCATTCTTGCACCTCCCTACTTTCACTCTTCAATACTTCGGAGCCTCTCCGGTGACCGACGCAACACCCTCCAACACCCTCTCTTTTACCCCCCTCCTCCTTCCACCTCCTTCTTAACGCGGTGCACTTCTGACTGGGCGCCTTCTACCTCCCTCCCTCTCACTCTCCATTATTTCTTCCTTCTTCCTCTGAGGGGTGTTCCTCTTTTGGCTGCTACTTCCTCTCCCTTCGGCCAGGTGATTTAATGGCGTCAAAAAATCCCTTATGCAAAATGTATCCCGTCGTAAATCATAAGGAGCGGATTGGATCGTGTTCCGGGCGAGGCAACCATTTTTCGACGTGTCTCTTCCTTTTTTTGGGAAAGGGATACGGGTTCATTTATGCTGGATTCTGCCTACTCTCTCTCTCTCTCTTTCTCTCTCTCTTTTTCTCTCTCTTTTTCTCTCTCTCCTTTACTCGTTGGATGGATCGGTTGTTCCGATGCTTTCATTTGATGGAATTTTCTCTACTTTTCTTTTAAATGAACGAAAGAAGTGCTTTGTTGTAAGGTTCGATAAGCTGAAACTCCTCCTCTCAGAACGGTTCAAGTATCAGCTGTGCAATTACCGTAAACGCGCGGTTGAAATTACTTTCCACATATAAGAAATTTTCTGTTAACTCTTGGGTGAAACTATGTTTTATGCGTGCACCATTTATTGTCTGAATCTCCCTTACATTTGTCTGAAGAGTGATCAGCTGAGCAGAACACACATTTCAAACGATGGATTATCTTCAGTGAAAATTTATATTTCATAATTCCATGCACTTTATAACATATACCTTTCTACAAATTTGAACCCTTTGTACAATTACAAATTAGTCTCGATGAAAATAATGTTTTAAAAAACTCTTATTCTCTTTCAATTTTCAAAGATCATTTATTTCTAAACTTAGTTGGAATGATGATGTAGTACCTATTTGTATTAAATTTATTTCTATGAATTTAGAATATAAAAGGGATTCCAAAGGAAATATGCGCACCTTTCAAGTAAACTATCTTGATACACATTTGAAACAGAGGACTTCTAAAAAAAATTCTGAACTGGTTCAACATCTAGCATTTCTGTGGATCCTATTTTAGATGTTTCGAGAGATTTCGATGCCCATAAACCATAACATCTCTAGTGGAGACAGACAGAGACAGCATTTTACTCCGAATGCTGGAGAGCGTTGATGAGGGTGCTCGATAAAATTGAGGAAACTCCCTGTGTTGCAGTCGGACAGGGATGAATCACGGGGATACCAATTGCTGACTTATGGCGGAGGGCCAGGTTCTGATATAGGCGAGGACAAATGAAAGAGTCGGGGCCGGAAATGACGACATGAGTGCCACATAAGGATATTCTTTGAGAAAACGTCGCGGCTTATGAAAATGAATCGCATCGTCGCGATTACTTTGACCTGGACTCCAAAGCGTCGGAAGGGGAAGGCTGACGGGTGAAATAAAATTCACAAAAGAGGAAGAAGAAGGGTCCTTTCATGCGAAGCCGCGTCTTTGTGTTCTCCCTCTCTTTGATAGCGAACACGCGTGTTTGCGTTTGAGTAATTAGGCGAATGGCGGAGACAACAACGCCAACTAGCGGCTTTTTAGGTTACAATCGCTACGTCAGTTGCCGGCCTCCTCGCATTATTTCTTTTTTTTTCAAAGGCGACCCCCATATGCGTCTCCAGATGCCCTTTTGTCGACGATTGCGTGCGACGCTTCAGCAGAAGATTTAACGGAAGAGAAGAGATATATACTTCCCTTATCTATGCGGAAAGATGTGTACGTGGAAACAGATGAGTTATTTTTCCTGAGATTTCCTCGAAAAAAGTGGACCGAAGCGCGCTGAGAAGGATGAGGCAAAATTATTTAAAGAGCTAAACCTTGAGTTAAAAAAGGACTGGTGCGATTAAGAAAGATAAAAAGCTGGGAAATGTTTGAAGAGAAATAAGGATCAACTCCAGGTTTTGACGGGGTCGGTAAGGAATAACGCTAACTCGTTTATCAGTAAATTAACATATTATATAAATTATTATCTGTAGGCAACATTAAAGAGAAATTTTGAGCCATCACAGTTCTTAATTTATCATTTTTATTTGCATGGTAAATATAAATTATACGATTTCCGCATTTTAATTAAAAGGATTGCATTCACATTATGTATCGATGAGACAAATTTGAAGCACTTCATCGCCTATGCTGTAGTAGTATTTGATTTACACTCCAGATTCTTCCGTCGAATCAGAGAAATATTCTCATTCTTTACCCCATTCCGTCTTCCTCCTCTTCTACCTTTATTCCCAAAATCACTTGCTGTCACCATCCCTACCTATTTTAAAATTGCCTCTAGACTCATTTTATTGGGTTTTGCCTTTTCTCTTTGCGTCTTTTTCTGTCGTTTTCTACGATCTCCATTCCTTTCCTTTGTCCACATCCCTGTTGCCTATCTCTATAATAAATAAATACATTCCTTATCCCCTTCTTTCTTAATTATTACTTCTCTTTCCTCTCTTCCTAATAGTTTGCCTCTCCAATCCAATTCTTCCCTCAAAACCAGATTTTATTCCCTCGTCCTATCCTTCCTCGACCTTTCCTTTGCTTATGACCTCTTCTAAGGGTTAAATGGAAGAGGACCTTATGGTCTCAACTTCGCCCTGAAAATAAAATACTTCATGTCACTTGCATTTTTGCCGGTGTTGGTGAATCGCTCTCCATGGATGACCCATCCACTTATAGAGTGGGAGAGAGAATGTACAGCGATGTTCGGGCGAAACTGTAGGAATTAGCGGTTTTATTTTTACAGTCTATAGATTATTCAGATGAAAACTTTTACGCATAATTGGGAATAATGACATTAAAATTTCTTGAAAACGAATGTAGTATAATTCAAAAGAAGGCGATCTTTCCTTCGTTTGTTTCCTTCGCAATAAATTATGTGGCGATTGGATAAAGTGAAGAAAAATATTGAGAAAAGACAGAGTTTTAATAACAAATACATTTTTGAAGTTCATGAAATTTGACTTTACTTGATTCCATTAATTTTAATAAAAATATCATTGCCCAGAGATAAAGTTATATCTAGGAGATTGGCAAAAAATTATGCTTAAACCGATTTTTAACTCAACACCTATGTTAAATTATTAGAGACCATGCATACCCTCCTCTTAGATGTGCAATCTCATATGAGCATACGTATTCTCTCATATAAAGAGAGAAAGATAAAGAGATGGTCTACGATGGGGACTGTGACGTTATAATTCTGCCGCGCTGATTTTTAATTTGAATGAATTAATATGATTACAGTTTTCCTGAAGCAAGCTTTCGTCCACTCAGTTTCTCCGGACGTTATCACACCAGTCTAAAACACGCGGACATCGTCTTTCCGCGTTTCATATATCCTTCCCCCCTCCTCAAACCCCCCTCTCTTCCTCTAATTTCCTCCCTCCCATATCTCCTACCCATGCCTACGTAGCAAACACACAAATGGAAGTCACTCATGCCGCTTCAACTCGCCTCTTTCTCCCGAAAACTTATCATTTCCGCTTTTAACCCTTTTCCGTGGGCGATAAAAGTGCGAAAAGAGGACAAAAGGGCCTTTTTGCTGATGGGGATAGATGAGGCAGCGGTAGGAAAGTATGGTGGAGGAAGTGGAGGTGGGGGAGGTCGAAGAGGGGAGGGGGGGAGGAAGAGGGTGGGAAAGGGGGAGGTGGAAACCAGTGCTCAGAACGAATCAGAGAAATACTAAGGGTCTTCAGAGGAAGATGGTCGTGGATGACGAGAGGAACACGCGAGGAGTGGCGCGGCGTGTCGGGGGAGGGGGTGGTGGAGAGATATGACGGGTGGGAAGATTGGAATGGGGGACGCGATGGAAAGGAAGGGGGGAAGGAGGGTGGCTGTGTACCCGCTTAATGCCTGCGTAGCCTCTTCACGCCTTTCTGGCCTCAACAGCCAGCACAACTTGTTGGCTGTAGTCAAAGGGAGGAGTCGCAAGAGAGGAGGTGGGGGACGGCGAGAAGGAAGAGAGAGAGAGAGGATAGGAGGGGTTAAGTTGAGAAGGAAACAGGAGAGTGAATGCGAGAGAGAGAGAGAGGGAGATGGGATATTACAATAGGAGTTGTGTCGTGTCGAGAATTACACTTTTGAGATAATTTGCCACCGAGATGCCTCTGAAGCGAACGCGTAAAAGCCTCTTTTCACTTCCCAATGAGATGCTATGTAACTTTTTAATAACCGGTTTTCGAAATTGAAATTGAATTAATCTTTCCATTCAATCATAATTTGTTTGCATTAATCCGAATGTTAATCGATAATTTTCTGTCGTAAAGTACCTACTTCAAAACATCTCTCTGTATGTATATCTCTCTTTTAAGTTTTAACAAGCTATAGTTTATTCAATAACGAACCAACGAGCTATAAAATGTTACATAAAAAACTAAAAATATAAGTACTTTAGTACCTATCTCAAAAGCCATGTCAAGGTTATAAAAACCAGATGCGCATTTCGGCGACAATACAGTCGTCATCAGTGGTGATCCGCCGAAGGTAGATTCTAAAAAAAGAACCAAAATATTCAGATTTGTTGGTATTTTTGTCGTCTTTATATATGTGCGGTAGATTATGCGCTTGAGGGGGTGCGGTTCTGTGTGTGCATTTTGGAGAGGGAAGGTATTTAAACTCTCGGAAGCTGGAGGTTTATTACTGTAAAATAGTTGTTATCCCCCAGGAATTTCTAAAAAAACAGTACCGTTCTGCCATGAAATATGTATAGGGGAGCGTGACATCGGGTCGAGATTAGATTTAGAATTAGATAATATATGTGGGCTCTCTGGTGAGTTTAATTTTCGATTTGCGGGTGTAATTAGTTTCAAATCGTAAATTGTGATTGAGTGGCCCGTTTCTTGGACGTATTTAGCAACGCTATATTTTTCAAATCTGCCGTGTTTGAAGTGTATAATGTGTTCTTTGGAGGGTGTTTTTAATGTAGCTGTTGTTACCAACGATTTATAGGTTGATTTTCTTCCATTAAAAAAAAAATATTTCTTTGGTGATTGGGAGAATATATGGAACTTCTAACATATTTTTATTTTTTGCCATTTTATTGTTTCACGTGATTGAGTTATTTGTTTAATTTTATCATCGTTTTCGTGTTTTGTGACCACTCAGTCTAAGGTTTGCGTCGTGTAATCGTGTTATTTGGCGATTTGTTCAAATTCATCGAGTTATATGCTGAAGTTAATTGAACTAAATAGTAGGTACGTTAGTCAAAAAGTAATTTCTTGGAATTTACTTTCGGTGAATTCCCGTTGCATATTATCTGAAATACGCATCTAGTTTTTCAAAACCATGCTGTGGAGATGCCCAAGTTGATTACTTATTTCGCAGTTTTTTATAAGTAAATAATTATCTTTGAAGCTGTAGTTTATTAAATAGTTTACATATTTACTTTTGTAAATTTAGGTGTACGGCGACTGAATGTAAAGCGATTCACTTGCGATGAATCTTCTCTGCGTGTTATTTCTTTCAAGGCCATCCATAAGAGTCGGCAGGTTAGTCATCCCATCTCTTCCAAAACGACTCTTTCGAATAGCTCGTTCTAAAGATCTCCGTATTCTCGTCTCGGACTCGAAAATTTCTTTCCAAACCAGCTTTTATTTCGCTTGAGCGTTCCATTTTCAGTTTTTTCTCGTTGACACCGTCTTTAAGAAAGAATGGTGACAAATTTGGCAGGAATATTTTAATTTTATTTAACGTTGAAATATAACTTATTTTATTCTTAAAATGACTTACCCGTAAATGTAAGCATTCGTGATGCCCGAAAAGTTATCATACATCAGGTTAAAAAGATAACAGCGTTTATATATATGGCACATTTGGCTTGAAATTATATTCTAAATTTTTATGAATTGCGCCGATGTCGTCTTAACCATAATTCTTAGGTAATGAATATGAATTAAAAAGCCCCAAAAATGAATTGTTTTTTATCAAAAATGCTATGTTCAAAATTGGCTGCTAAAATTTGATGTAATGTCATTAATTTCTTGAGTCATGTCTTTCAAAGTTACCGTTAATTTGTATGTTTTATTATTTTGGTAATGGACTATTAGACATCTAAAATTAGATTTAATAGGTCCTTATGACGTGAATCAAAAGTGTCAATATGCGACAAAATCATTTTGAACAAAGCCGTTGTAATAGACACTTGTTCTAAGAATTTCAGTGTCCCCATTGTTTATTTTTTTATTTGTGTTTTATATATTTGTCAATATGGAGTAACAAACTATTAGGCCACTATCAATTTATACAAGTCTGCTACTCAGAAAATATTATCCAGAAACATAGCTCAATCCGTGAATGCATCACGCCGTAGGAATGGAAACATCGAAACAAAAATATCAACCTCTTATCCCACTCCTTCCTCCATATATCCATTCTCTCAATAAAATATTAACAGTTTGGAAAACTATGTCCGGGAATTCTTTTAGCTGGGAATGGAAAGTAAACGCTGCCATAGAAACGGAATCCGTGACCGAGCCACGAAGGAATCGTATATACAACGATATTCTTAAGTCGAAGCGGAGGAGGAGAGAGAGAGAGAGGAGTGGAGTGGAATGGGTGTAATGGTGGAGGGAGGAAAAGGAATACGAATGTAATATTCCGAGGAACGCTCGAGAAATTCGTGGAATATTAGTTCGGAGGTATTCTGCCCCAACCATCTCCTCTCCTTTATTTTATTTTATTCGAATAGGAACAGGACGTTTCCGAGAGAAATAAGAAATGCTTATGGGAATCCCCGCCTGCGTGTATATGTTTGTGTGTATGTGTTATCCCCTCTTTCCGTCGTCTCCATAGATAGAATCTCAAAAACTTTTATAGCCGGCATATTTCCTCTCTTTTTGCCCCTCGGTCGGTCTTGAAGGGGGGGAAGGAGAAGGGAGGCGACGGCGGCCACGGGGGTCTAGCGGTCAGCGAAGTCGGAGAGGCAGCGGCGGCCACGGGGGTGCGGAGTCGCATCGGATGGGGGAATGGTAAAAGGGACCCAAGCGGAAATAGTTCGGGGAGGGGGGGGGGGGAGGGGGTTTGTGACGGTGGTGTGTTAAGATTGTTTAGAAGCATTCGAGAGAGTTGGATCGTTCGGAATTCAACTTCTTGAGATATGTGGAGTGACTTTTCAAAATAGTCGAGATGAAGAAGGAGCGGGAGCGTCCTGAGTTTGTGTGTTGGATGCTCGTATGTGTTTGAGTGTGTGTTACACAAGGTGGTTGGGATAGTAAGATATAATATGTTAGAGAGAGAGAGAGAGGGGGCGGGAATGGAGATATCCGGAGAGGGGTTTATAACACAAGGAAAAATGCCTCTGTATGAAGTATGTGTGTGCATTTTCTGCTCTCGATTAATCTTTGTTCCTTCTGGAAATGCTTTTATTACGAGAAACAGTAGAAAGACATGTGTGCAAGGGTGATGGCCGTACGCATTGCGAATATAGATTTTTTTTATCGCTAGTGTTGAAATTTAACCGATGAAGCCAAGTGATATACGTAAAATACGGTGATTAAGTAGCTAATCTTACAGCAATAAAAACAGTAATTAGTTTCGGGGTAAATATGAGATTTCTCAGAAAAACATATTTCATGATTCGAGTCGTCAGTTTCTTCTCTTACATATCTCCTGCTTGTCCTCATTGATGGTACATATTTTGAAATGGAATCCAGAAAACAAAATGTTTCTTTAATTATTACCTAGTGATGCACATTCTTCCTTCGAATATTTCTGCTGGTGTGTTTGTGCGCTCGTGTTTTATAATGTGCAGTACTGATCATGCCCCTATGCTACAGATTCGTGTATTAAATCTAATTTTCAAAGTTTTACTATCTAACAGTTGACAGTAAGAATAACTAAAGATGCAATTAAAAATTTAACTTGAGATACTTAAAACAAAAACTTTAAAAAAGTAATAAAAGTTTGCGATTTGCGTTAGTCGAAGCTGTATCAATGCTACTCTCAGAGTGAATGTCTTTAAGTATTCTTTCTGCGTAAAACTGTTTTATGACATTGGGGAGGCAGGTATGATAGATTTCCGAGAGAATGGTTGTTATCTGTCCATAAATAATTACTTTTTTGCTGCCTCAGTTTGATTTATTAAGAATGTTTCGATTTTTTAGAGCGGCAGCAAGGAGAGAGAGCTGGAGGGAGGGAGGGAGAAAGGGGAGGAGAAGAGAGGGAGTTTGATCGGAAGGCGGATAGGTCGTTAGTGTGGGAAAAAAGAAGGAATTTCGCTGAAGAATGCCGCAAAGATTTATTTTGGATCATGACACCACCCGCTGTCCAAAACATGGAATCCTTTTCCATCAAACTCCAATAAATTCCCCCTTCCAAGAATATGCCAATGAGAGGGAAACTTTTTCATTTTGATTTTTTCCGATATTTTTAAAGGTTCTCGGCTGAAGCTTAGCTTAAAAGATCGATAAAAAGTCTTAAAACGTCACTGCCAATGTTTACTAATTAATTGGTTTTAGTACGTGTGAAAATTAATCATAACAAAACATACATAAAAATTCTTTTAAAACATTCCTTCATCAAGTTTTTAGCTTTAAAATTTTTAAAGTTGTGGCTGACATATATTTGCTCATATAATTGCCTTTTTAAGACGATTTAACGTATAAATAGTTATTTAATATATTTGTTTGGTTTATTCGGAATGAGTATCAAAACGGAAATATAATATTTGAAAATTAGTAGCTTAACGAATTGTTAGCTGGTTTTGGTTATATTTAGTGAAAGAAATTGAAACATTAAATTTTTATTGATTTTTTTATTGATCTTATTTTCATGTTTTATTTTGTCAAAAAAGTGTTGCTAAAATTTTAAATTATTCGTTATAAGCACTTTTAATAAAAAATAAATTCTTTAAAATGTTGAACAATAAATATTGCTCAAAGAAACTAACATAACATCCTTATTATAGCACCTTAAATCACTTCTCGTATAAAATAAAGTGGATTTCGTTGGATTCGGAGTAAACTGTATAATCCAAGTTATTACATTAAGGGATTTATTGCCGCAAAACATTTGTTTTTCTGCATGGAAATGAACGGCGTATACTGGATCCACTAAGTTACCATAACCATCTCCTTCCTTGTCACCTGCCAGCGCAAACTAAGTTGAAACGGATGTCTTTCCCAGATCTGGATGTCACAAACCCAATCCTCTCGCTACCTCCATCCTCCTCTAATCCTTCCTTCTCCCGCTATCTTTTCTTTATCTCCTCATTCGTCCCTATTTCCCATTTTCTCTTTCTCTCGTCTAACCCTTTTCTCCTCTCTCTTTTACTCCGGAGATGGCGATATTTATATCTTCTCCGCTTTCTATCTTTTGCTTCCCTTTGGCAACCAATTCCTCTCTTTCTCTTCTCTTTTCTGTCCTGTCCTCCTCTCCTCTCTTTCTAACGTACCCTCCCCCTCCTTACACAATATTTCATCCTTGGCCCCTTCGGCCCCTGTTTTCTCTCTCTCCCTCTCTCTCTCCCTCCCATTTACCCCACTTCCCCTTCATCCGTATCTCTCTGAAGCACTTTCTGCGCTGTGGTCTACTCGTCGTCCCATGACATTCGCATATTGCATGACTCCCAACTAATTAAATGCTATCATAACGCTTCGACAATTTCCCAAAGTCGCATGGAGCGGAAGTGAGGAAAGGATGGGTTTCGGAGGGAAATGGGAGAGGGAGAAGTTGAACCAAATAGGGGAGGTGGAGATAAAGTTTGGGGGGGGAGGGGGTAAGGAGGAGGAGGAAGTTCTTACAATGCTGTCGAGAGAGAGAGAGGGAGCGATGAGTAGAACATAATGGAGCAATGGAGTGATGCAATGTGTCGCTTACAAGTAGGATGGAGAACTTATCTCCCTAAAAAATATTGTCAACAACAAACATCAGTTAGTGCTGGATCTACAATTCAGGAAGATGTTTATTGATCGCAGCAACTAGCCAATTCGTGCGAAGAAGGACGGCAAACGCCGAGAAGCGGCTATGCGTTCGCAGACGGAGTGGAGAGATTTTCCTCCCAACTTTTGAGGAGCGCATCGATTGTTACTGTTGTCAGTTCACGTTCAATATTTATTCCAACCACAATTGTGTTAGTGTGAGGAGATTTTTATTTGAGAAAATTTGGTTACAAAAAAGCGTTATGAATCCACAAATAGTTCAATGGAGGTGTATGGCTATATTGCCACGATTTATGTAGTTAACAAAAAAAGATTGAGTGGTAATTGCGTCAGGGGATATTGCTTCGTTAAGATCTGTATCGATTTTTTTGACACAGGATGGACTTTTTTGATTTTCTCAAAGTCACCACTGAAACACGTGCCGGCGACGGACGCATAAATTAAAATATCAAGGGACATATTGACGTGAAATCTTTTGAAGTGTCCTTCTGGCTTTATGAGCAAATGATGGGTGTAGCGGCAGAGGGTAGTAGTGACGGGGATAGAACTATGATTACGTCATGCAAGGGCGAAGAATTAAATTTTAATACTATTTCGGCGGGATGAAGATAGGGAAGGAGCTTCAGAGGGTAAGAGAGAGTGGGTTGGGTTGGGAAAAGTGCGTTAATTCGAAAGAAGATTAAAATTTGACCCTTTTCACCGAAAGAAAATTGTTAGTTTCCAATAAAAAATATTGCTATGCTCACATGAATATCTCTAATGCGTTGACTGATTACTATGATCTCACATGTAATGCAACTACGTATATTATTACGTGATTCCGATAAAGTTAGTTTTCATAGCTCTTGCTTCAAAAATTTTGATTGAGTGCAAAGCAGCAATACATTTGCAATAATGATTTTATGATGGAAACTTTTGTAATTATAATTTCCGTAGAATTCAAATAACTGTTGCGCTCATACCCATTTACCTCGGTGAAGATAACTAAAGACTTTCTCCCATTTTAACAATCACTGATGAAGAGAATATATACGACTTACCTAGAGAAATTTTTCTATAAATATGCATATAGTTTATGTTAATTGTATTCATAATGTCAGAAATTTTTATTACTGCGGTCAATAATACTTCACCTCGCTCGCTTCATTACTGCAGGTAAAGGCAAGGTAATTATATAAAAGAGATGTTTATTGCAAGATTTTAAACATTCCATTACTTAGATGCCGCAACTGATTTTCCTCTCACTCGAAAACTCGGGAAACTGATTTTCACTCTTCCATCGAAATTAAATCTTGATTACTATGAAAAAGACTCCACATATGTGACACGGATGTGTGTGTATATATATATCTATATATATACACGGGTGTATGCGCGTGCATTCACACTCCTAACGCACAGACAGATGGAGCTAAAGGACAAAAGGGTAAAAAGGGCTTGTAAGAGGGGAGAGGGATGGAGCGATAGAGGGAGAATAGAACAGAAGCACCGCCGTTGTTTTTCGTCATTTAGTACGCCATTAAGATTCGTTCATCCTCAATTTCGCAAATCTTCAGTTCGGCGGTCGTGTTAGAGAACCGTTTCCCTTTGAGGGAACCGTGATCACGCTCGCCGAAGCACGAGTTAGGGAAGCGTATAAAGAGTAAAAGAGAGAGAGAGAGAGAGAGAGAGAGAGGGAGAGAGAGAGAAGAGGAGAGAATAACAGGGAATTGGAGGTTGGTTCGCGGAGGAGGTTATGAACAAAGTTAACTCTGAATTATATTGCTAAAATCATTACCATTTCTCGTTCCGACTGCCGATGTATGGGAGGGAAATATTGCAGAGGGAGGCTCGCGGTAAAGAGAGAGTGGGTGAGGTGGGAGGAGGGGAGGCGTGAGATCAGGGGAAAGAAGACGAGGGAAAAATACTTGTAATGATTATAACTGCTTCCAAATTCCGTCTTGTTTCCTCTGAGCCGTTTACGTTCCGCAATTCTTACCCTCCAATGAACACATGGTTGCCGACTCACCCCGAAAACGCGTCCCCCCCCCCTCCCCCCTCCTACCCCCACGGAACCTCATCCTCTCCTCTTTTCCCTCTTTCCTACCTCCCTCCTTTTCCCGGGCGCCTCTCCCGCACGCGGCGTTTGCCAAAACTCATGTCTTTTCCGTTTCGGGCCGCCCTCGTCTTTTGATAATAAATGCCCAAATGCAGTGGAATTGCGAGATTAGTTGTGCATCTGGTCGTGAAGGAGAGAGGCAAGAGCGAGCGCGCGTGTTCGGAGGAGAAGGGGGGGGGGGGAAGGGTTTTACAGCGGTTAGGAGGAAGGATGGGATAATGAAGGGAAGCAGGGTGCGTGTGTGCGTGCCAAGGGAGGGGGGATAGTGTGAGAGGGAGTACTGTGTCGGGTATCGAAGGGAAAAGTGGGGGCGTGGGAGGGTATAAATCGGAGTGGGGGGAGGGGAAGAGAGAGAGAGGAAGAAAGGGGCGGATAAGGTGCAGAAAGGGCGGATATGGAACAAAACTTTGTTTCGGAAAATAAAAGGAGAACGGCAGAGTGAGGAAGAATGAATAATTATCTTTTAGGAAAGGAATTGAAGTGAAGGGATTAAACAATTCGACTCGTTATAAATTACGCGCTTATGATAGAAAGTACATTAATGTGAGGATCAATCGGGATAGTTGTGAAATGTACGTAATCAAGGACATATATCAATCACGGGATAGTTAATGGCGAGTTATGACAAAGGGAAAGTCGTTGAAATGTTATCTTATGGATAAAGTTAAGTTCCAGATTCTAATTGAGGGATCATCATCATAGGTAGTCTGTCCGTAGACAAGTCCGTGATTATTCATGGTTAAACCTGGTTCTCCATATAATCCTATTTTACTCAGTCTTCTTCATGTCTTGATAATTCTCTTTCCCTTTCAAGTCGTCTATATATATATATATATATATATATATATATATATATATATATCCTGTTTCAATCGAGGCTTCTCATCTGAAGAACCACATCAAAGAAATCTATTGAAGTATTAAATAAGAAGAGGATAGGGTATTTGGCTTAGCTCTATAATTTAATAATAATAATTTAAGTTATTAGTATTTATGAAACAAAATTACTTCTGTGAATTAAATTTAACATCGACGCAACTGATTTTCGAAACGGAATAACTAACAATTTTTTGTCCTTCTTTGCACGCATTTGTCCGAACACAGGGAACGTTAGAAATATTCAGATGCTTTTAAAAATGACGCGATAGGGAAAGAACATACTAAACTACCAGCTTAGAAACAAATGTGTAGTAAAATTGTACTTGTTGACGGAGATGTCAGGGCATTCGCTGTGTAGAGAGAATTAAACATGTTCTCCACGAAACAAATCCCGAAAATCTCCGTCAACAATCAAGGAAGGGAGCCGTGAAAACCGCCAAAACTTGTCGTTTGTTTTTTCCTGGTATTATTTACGTGGTTAAAGACTACATAAAGTGAGCCATGGTATATTTTGTAAATATCGACTATTTTGTACCTATATAGTAGAAAACGTTTAATGATAATTACCATTTTTGGCGATACTTAACAATATCATAGTTTATCAGCATTTGTTGATTTCGCGATAAATAGATGAAGTTAAAAATGAATAAATAATAAAAGCATGCTGAAGATTTTGAACCTTAAAGCGTTTTTGGTAAAATGATGAACATTTTTCTTTTTCTAAGGAGCTATCCAAGGACAGGCGTTTCACGTTTCCAAAGAGAGGTACGAATCATGTATTTTATAAAAATAATCGCAGCGATAAGGAGGATGCGACGCAGAGAGAGGTTCTTAAGAAAGAGAATACAAAAGAGCACTCGATTCCCTTTCGTACCGAGGGAATGAAGGATAGATTCAAATGACGGTGTTAAGTCTTCGCGGAGACTGAGATATGGTCGCGTCATCGGAGGAATTTGTACGAGCGATGAGAGGAGGAGAGAGGTTGTCGGGGAACTTAATGGACAGGGATTCCGAACTAAAAAGACACGGTTTTGTAAGGTATTGCGAGGGATATAAGAATAATCAAATGTTCGCCGTTAGTATCTGCATTATAACCACGAAGATTTACGCGTTGGGAACTGTACAAATTAAAAAAAACTTTAAGCTTTTTTTGTTCCCTAGATATTTAATCATACTACTATTAAAATTTCGATGCAGTCGTAACGTTAGACGAGTGCTGAAAGATATTTTTAGCCTATTAATAAGCATTTTAATAAATATAATGAAGGAATTTCTTAACTGCGTTTACCTTAAACTTGCGGTAACTGGAACTAGATATTAAAAAATACTGGAAAAATTCAGAAGATTCCGCTGAACCGAGCATACTTTTCTTAATTACGTTCATTTATTGCTTTTCGATCAGCTTTTAACGAAAATAAGCTGACTACTTCCATAATAAATGTTTACCTTTTGATGTATTATCTCAGTTACCCAATCTTTAAAAATCACACTACATAGCACCATACGCCAATCAAATAATGAGTAGACCTACGGAGTGACTTTATTAACTCGTGGTTTTATAATAAGAAACCGTAAAAAAGCGGCCGAGACTGATTAGTTTCATTAAGAATAAATTAGGAGAGTTGCGTATGGAGCAGTTTCGATGTACATACGTGGAACAAAACTTAGAGCATTTAAAAGAGGGAAAGAGAGAGAAACAGTACTCTTGTCTCCGCGGTCGCGTTGGATTGTGGGACGGCTTTTGATCGCGGCGAAACCCGAGGCGGGAGGATTTTTAAGGGACGATGTGGCCACTCCAAAGACACTGAACAGAGGAAATATGTGACCGTGAGTGGGAACTGATAGGAACTAATTAGGGGAATGGAGTGAGCGTGAATGGTGTCTGGAACGATGGTGGGGTAGGGAGCGATGGCGGGGATAAAAATACTTGGGAGAGTATACTCACTCCAAAGCAGGTATGCCCGTCTGCCTCCCATATCCCTTATAAGAGTGGGATGGACAGAGTGGTCGAGTCGACCCGTGGCGAGGAACACGCCTATCGACGCCGAGCTTAGTGTCTTCTCTACGATTGGCATTTGTCACCTGCCAAGTGGCCGCTCTCGACGACGCCCAATAGATGGCGGTTCAAAAAGCTTGATCTTCACAATTATTCACTGCGGAAGATATTTTTTTTAGGCCCACTCTTTTGTTCTTCCTTTAATTTTCTTACCTGAAGGGCTCTGTTGAGGATTTTATGATGCTATAAAAGAAACGCGTATGAAACATGTGGTATTGAAAAGATAAGAGTAACGTTAAACTGTAAAAGGCATATTTTATATGGTTAGTGTACCACTGCCCTCAAGATGTGAGGCACTGCTCCATAGGGAATGTAGGTAAAAATAAATCACATGAACAGCTTCCGCAGGGAGAAATGGAAAACGAATAAACGTTACCACATGAGAGCTGATACATATATGTTTCTAAGATATAACCGTTAGACATTATTGAATTTTAAATTAATTTAACAATATCACACTTTTTTAGAGCTACAGGAATTTTGATGCCATTTAAAATTCTTCTTTCTGTGAGCATGTTACAGCCTAAAAATCTTTTTGATTCAAAAAGTTTTCCATCTTTATTCATCTGCTTCCTTTGTTTACCTTTATTGTCCTTCCATTTAATCTTTCGATACCTTTAGCACTACAGCTCCCCTCTTCACTGTGTCCCTACTTTCTCTTCTTTTTTTCCCGAAAAATTTGCAATTTTTCCTTTCCCGCTTCTTCCTCTTCCTTTGCTCCATTCCTTCCATCTCTCCCTTCTTCTCTCCCCCCCCCCAAACTCCCTTTCCCTCACACTTTCCTCACTCCCATCCCTTCCCACCGATTTCTTCCTCCCTCTCTCTCTCTCTTTTCCCTCACTTCCATTTCAACCTGCCGTACGTGACCTGAAACTCGAATGATTCGCATTTGTTTCCGCGGGTGCCGAGATCCCATGAGCTCTTCCAGAGCGTTGTTTTGCGTGTTTTGTGATTTTAGTGTGTGTGCGCGCGAGCTGGCGTGTGTGTGTGTGAGTATGAGCCTAGCGGCAGGGATGGAGGGTGAGAGATGTGAAGGGAGAGGGAGGAAAGACAAATGAAAAAAGGAAAAGGAGGTTGAATAGCGATGTTCTTTTTTTCCGTCGAGTGGTTCGTTTGGCGAGCACATTTGTATTTTGCGATCGGTGTGTTTTTACATTCCCGAGATAAGACACATCTCTTCTCCCACAATGAATGGATTCGCATAATCTTGAGCATAGTTTTAGCGTTATACAGGTGACTGGCTCGCTATATGCTAATGTCCGATCGTGTGGTAATGCGCTCACAGTACGTATACACAAACTGCTTGTGCTTGCTGTGTGCACAATAATTTTGCAGAAAATGGGTGCTCTGCAAATATATTAAAATATTATTTTTCGATCTCATCGCACTGTAGAGGCGTTAGGGATTACTTGAAAATTCTTCCCTCTCTCTCTCTGTTTATACCGTATGGATTGAAAAAGAAATGTCGTTGATCGTTTTATTTTCACACAGATATGCAAGGTATGATAGCAAAATTCAGGGAGTTACGTTTGGAATGATGCCTTATCATTTCGCCAATTGGGATGCTAGAAAACTTTCTTTGATAAATAGTTTTCAACAGGTTTTTTTTAAGGCAATGTATACGTTTTGCCATAGTTTGTTGTTCAGTCGATTTTTAAAAGTAGCATTAACCAGAAGATTGCATTCTTTATTCCCATTTCATTGCACGGATGATTACATTTATCAACAATATTTATAACTCGGATTTTTATCTAACTTATACATTAAAATAAGAAAAATTAACGTCATCACATTTTTCTTAAGCAAGTGTTGTGGGCAGGTAGAAAAATCAATCCATTAATATTCGTTAATTTCAAATATGAAAGACAGATTTATCCATTTTCTAGCACAATATAGATATTACTTCAATTTCTTAGGATGGATTCTTCATTAAATAAAAAATAATTAGGTTATCCATTCTTTATTTTCTGTCAGTGATTTTCGCAAGCGTGCGATAAAAATTACACTTCCGAGTTAAAATAGTTTTACTAAAAACAATAATGACATTATAATATAGCCCTCTGATTCCCATTAAAAGCTTATCTGCCGATATAAAAGCATTGAGCTCGTTGCCATGGCAGTCGATTGTTGAGAACCAGAAAAACACTTTTTTCAATAAAAACTAAAAATGTACGCTAAATTTACGGAGATTCCGATTTCAAAAATAAAAATCTAAATTTTCTGAACTTTCCGATAGTTTAAGTCCCGAGTTCGAATCTTGACGGGAAATAATATAAAAAACCAACTATATAAACCTCATCACCGATTTACGTGCTTTCGTATGGGAAAATAATACGGAAAAATTAGCCCCTGAAAAAAGGAATTTTAATAATTTCGGATTGTCCCATGTAGCTTTCATATGTAGTATTATATCCTGAAATTTTGGTTTCTCTAGGTTGAACCATCCGTTTCCGAGATATCGCCTGCACAGTCGGACGGGCAGAAAAAGTGAATACAGACGCGATTTGTAAAAAAATATCTAATAACTGGCTGCTTTATTCCATACATGTTGTTATTATGTAGCTTTATTTAATAAGAGATTGTTTGAAATTGATGTCTGACTAACAACTTAGAATTCGACTATTTATCATGATATTTCATTGAACTTATTTCGTTTATATTATAAAAACTAACAGAGAATTCTTACAAAATGATTCATAATGATTCACAATATTACACAAATTTGTGAATCATCTGTAGAGTATAAGTACTGATTTTAAAAAAATGATCTGCGTCAACTATATATATGTACCAAAATCTTATCAAGAAATCGTGTAACTCTTATACAATGAAAACATCTCTAAAGTCGTCATTATAAGAAGATAATTCAATTTCCTCCGTCAAAACTACGACTTTATTTGTCGATAGAGAGCGCGGTACGGCACGCCTTTTCGGTGGAATCGCTAGAGGGAGAACTCTTTATCGGAAAGGGAGGCGTGAGATTATTTCGAAAACTGCCAGACCACCTGTTCTCATCCATCTTTCCTCTTTTTTTTTTCGTCTCGTTTCCTCCGAGATAAACTCGTTCAAATAGGCCTCCTTTTGGGCATCCGCTATTTCCCTCAATCATCTCCACTTAACACCTCTCATCCCACTTCTTCTCCCTCGATCCCTCCACCTCCTCTATCACTCCTCGAACCTATCTTTCGGCGTCCTATCCTTTCCCCCTTACGGATACGCGACGCAAGACCTGAATCCCAAATGAGGGAGGATGAGAATACCTTTCCCCCAGCGCGTGCGCCCCATTACGCTTCCCTATTCTCTTTCTTTCTCTCTCTCTTCGCTCTTTTTCCTTACCTCTCATTCCTCTTTTTATCTGTCTCATCCTCCTCCCCTTCCAACGTCTCCTTGTTTCAGAGCGAGATTTTCGTACTCCACTTGTCGCAGTCGAGGGGGAGGGGGTTGAAGTAGAGACGTTTCAACTGGAGAGACGTTGGTTCGAAAAAGCGATCATTCGATCTCTCACTCTACCTCGGTTTCCTTAAGTCGGGTGGTCCATCCGGAAGGCGGCCCTCGAAACCCTCCTGAGTCGATGCCGACTCCAGAGACCGGTCATCAGTCGTCCAATTACCGACAAAAGAAGTGGGCGCATCTTCTTTTCCGCGGCGGCGGCCCTCCTGTGTTCCGCCGCCGCTATCACGTTACCCCTCAATTTGCGTTGCTCTACCTCGCTCTCTTATTTGTCCTCCCGGACAACTCCAGAATTTACGATCTCTAATGACTCTCTGGTAAGAGTTAAGGTGGGGAGTGTTGACGGGAGAGAGCGCCGATCGGCATTCTCTTTCTATTTTTTCTCCACCTGCGTATTCTTTTAAGTGCCGACTCTTCTCTCTAAGCGATCTCCGTCCACGCAATAATGCCGGATTCCGTAGCAACCGTTGCGCAGATTTGAGAGAGTGCACGCTGCGTATTACATGTTACGGGACTTCTTTATGTTATTAGTTTTATCCCGCTTCAGTCAGAAGAAATATTGGTTTTGGATCGTCAAAGGAAGAATTTATTTGAAACGAATGTGTGGCGAGAATTAAATTGTAATATGAAAATGTAAAAAAAGTAATCTTTGGCTACATACACACACCATGCAGATGTTTCTAATAATTTTTAAAGGTCACATGATTCCAATTATCTTACATAAAATTTTTAGCTATCTATGATTTCTTAAGGAAAAGATTGATTTGATTCTTTTTTGTTCCAGCCACTTAACACTTTTCCTCGCGTTTCCGAATAAATTTCTTGCTTGCAAGAGCATATTACAAGAAAGAAAATATACTCCCTGATAAATATTCGGATGTATGGTTGAAGGGGCTTTTCTCGAAGCAAACGTGCGCAAATATTTATCCTCCGAAGATCCCTTATCGGTCGATGGTTTAACAGCTCTCGATACACGCGGTTTTCTTCGAAGGAGCAACCATTCCCCTTCCTTTTCTCCCTCCAACTCCTCCACTCCTTTCGAACTCCAGAGAAAACCCCCCTTCAGCCCATAACTAATCACGCCCTTACCACCCTCTCATTATACAGTGGCTTTGTTTGCGGAAGGCTTTCCACTTAGCCTAATCTTCTGCCCTCTAGGGTTAAAAAAGGCAAAGTAAGACTGAGAGATGGAAGGGCAAGGTAGGGAAATAAGGAACGGGAGAGAGGGGACCATCTTCGAGGAGTTTGTAAGGAGTTTAGAAGGAATCGGGGTGAGGATGGACAGGTTTGGTGCGGCTTCGGGGTTTGGGGTATAAAAAGGGTTGAATGAAGGTTTTTAAGGAAGCTGTGTGTTTTATAAGGGGAGGAGAACTGGATCGTTTGCTAAGGGGCGATATCCTTGCGGTAAATTAACTTATTCGAGGAGAGTTAGCGTGATTATTAGGCGGTTTTCATCCCTTACGAATTAATCGGCTCAAGGATGATACAGATGGGAATCGAATCCTAGTACAACGCTACATCCGTAAGGAAGACATACCATAAAGATTTTGTAGAGGTGGGAAATGGAGTGAAGTAACATTTTTGGCGATTTAGATAAAGAGCCTAAGGGTCGGTCAGTCCAAAAGTTTCGACGCGACGCGAAAAATAAATTGAGGGAGTGAAGCAAGGGAGGATGAGTGATATGGATAGAGGGGGATGGACTATTTAGGCAATATCTTGAGGGGAGAGGTAATGCGTGAGAGTTTTAGCACATGGAAAGTTGCGGTGAGGGGGAGGGGGGAAAGATGGGGAGGGGCATTTGGAGAGATTTGTGCGCGCGCGTGTGTGTCTTCAAGAGGTTTGCGGGTGGAGTTGGACGAGAGTTGGAAAGGAGCGAGGGGAGATAGGCAGAGGAGTAATGAAGGTTTACCGGCCTACATGCGATGAGATTAGATGCGAATTTTTAAGGATGGTGATATTGAGTTTAGGACAACTCTCTTAACGAATTAAACATGTTATCACCTTTTACCAGCGACTGATACGCGAAGTTTAGTAAGCTTCTTTTTAAATTTTCTCTCATTTCCCAAAACTCCAATCGTAAAAACCACATTTTTAACCGTTTGTTATGATTGAAGACACTATAGGAGAGTTTATTAGTTTGCAGTTCCGTCGGTGGTTTGTAATAATCTCGAATATTGTGCCAATAATTACAGAAAAATTGAAAATAAATTTGAATTAAACATGAAATACCTGCGTAGGATTATAAAGCAAAAAATAAGTCTTATAGACGAAACTTTTACGACAGCAGCAAGTTACAGTTTCAGATTTTAATACATGAATTTAGAAAGTCGTCAAACATTAAAGTTAACTATAGTAACCCTTCAAAATGCTTCCTGTTTCAAAATATTCCGCTTTGAACTAAAATTAAGAATTTCGCTTCGGGTGCCAGAAATTAATCTCTCTATGGATTGCGATTCCGGTTAAGGCGAGACATGTCCGCGGAGACCGCTGCGAGGACGGGAAGGGGTGTAAAGTAAGAGGGACGGTAGCATCCTCTTTTCGGGAAACCGGAGAGCAAACAATAGCGTGCGTAATCGCCCGTAGTCCCCTAAAGGAGGTCTCCGATTCCTTCTCGCAATGGTTGGTGTTGTGCAAACTGTGAAAGATCCTTACACACGGCATCTCTCCCTCTCTTCCTCTCCCTTTCACTCAATTCTCTTCCCACCATTCTCTCTTCCAAAGCCTTTCCGCTCTCACTCCCCCACAAACCCTTCCTCAGCATCTCTGAAACACTTGTAATACCTCCTTCGGATATGGAGTTATCTTTTGATTGAATCCGTTGTTTCATTGATCTGCTCTCCCCTTTCTTAACGATTCATTTTTTGTGAATCCAAGATGAAATAGATCGCGATATACGCATGCACGAAAAAGCATCGAAATGGTCTGAAATAATGGCATCCCTCCAGAAGCACTTGTTCGGGTACCCCTGTTCTACAAGAAGCCATGATCTATTACCCTAATTTTTAGTCACCCGTGGGATAATTAATGCAATAACACTATGATCTCAAAAATAAAATGTAACCATTAATTTCGAATTTTAAGCCTTTATATTATAAAAAATTAGGACCTTAAAAAGTCCAGTTAAAAACTAACAATTAGTACTCCGAACGCGTTATTGGTGCATAAGGAGCACGCGAAAACAATATCTAGCCGAAATCTTTTCCGAAGAACTATGCGATAGTAGCCTTATCGAGTTGAGATTTCCGTAGCAGTTTCATACCATCAAATCTATTTTTCATATAACTTAATTATTTGATAGGTATTCGATAAACTTGAGAGGTTATTCTTAGGCTGTCTCAATAATTTACACTATCCAAGATGGGATCGATGTGTAGAAATTATCACACCTCTCTTAATTTAAATTCTTTCTGCTGCCAAATAACTTGCTCCACTTTCAAGAAATGTTTTCATTTTGAGTTCTTTGAACATTTTAAGTATATGAGTAAATTTTTCCGCTTTGTTGAATCATGGCTATAAAGTAACAATTAATTTTAATGTTTGGGTAAAATATGTCGACATCGAAATTTCTTAGCGACAAGAAAAATTCTAAAGGAAGTGCCTGTGGGTGAAACCCCGTAGGTGAAGTGCTTTGGGGGAAGCGACACGGAACCTTTCTAATATGACCTTTTTTGGGAAAATTCGCCTCGAGGTACACTCAATTTTCTAGGAAAATATCCTCAACCTGTCTTCTTGGAAACACGATAATCAGCTGGTGATAGCTCTTTGTGATCGTCAGAAGCGTACCAGATAAGCATTCCTTTCCAGTGTTATCACGCTAGAGGGATTATTGTTCACGCATTAGACCAATTAAAGGACACCCTAAACTAAGTAAATTGCTTTGTTTGCAAATTACTACGTACTGATTTCTCGGTTTGCAAATAATTTCTCGAATAAAATTCTTCAAATTACGCGAAAAGAATTTATCGAAAACATGTTTATAATTGTTAAAATATTATAAAACAATTAATATTCTTGTTTATCTATGTTAAATTATTAATATACACTTGAGATTTAGAAACTGATATTGAATAATTTCACTAAGTAAGCATTAGCTATAAAAAGGAACACTCCCATTCATAAAACTGACCTTGTAATGCATTCAGCATTCTCCTCTCCTTGGCATAATCAACCTTAACCGAACTACGATGCTCTTTCCTCTCCTTTCGGAAGCAATGATGGGGCCATACTCTCATGCTTCAAACTATCCCATTTTCTTTCTCTCCCTAACCAAGTACATATGCAGTAATTCACTCCACTAGTTCCGTCCCGCTTACCCAAATTTTTATCCTCACCCCCTGTTAATTAGTATATTGGGTTGTAGAGTGCGACAAAAGAAGCCATTTATTACTTTCTCCATTTACATAGTATAGAGAAAGTATTGTATTCATGAAAAAAAATCGACTTCGAGATTTTACGGATATACGTTTTGAGGTCCCTAGAATAGTTTCTCAACCTGTGGGACGCGTCCCACTGGTGGGACTTGAAAGCCGTCTAGGTGGGACCAGAGCCTGCTGAAGACATTTTGGCACCCCAATCGGTTAGACTTTCGGGCACCTTCTCTTTTATATAGCAACAGTCTCAGGCGTAACTTGATGGAATTTCTTTATATTGTCGAAATAAAAGAGATTTACTTGGTAATTCCATAAAAACTAATTTAAAAAAATAAATAAATAAATAAATTTTTGTGCATTTACCAAGTATATAAATCTTATTTATTTCGACCTTCTCCTTCGTGTCACCAATTATTAATGTACCACCTACATGCTTATAAACGTAGAAATACATTTGTTAGAAAAGGTGAGGTTTTACTTCATATCATGGTGGGGCCAGGGTTTCGTGAAAAGGCGGTAGGTGGGACGGAAGAGGCTAAAGGTTGAGAACCACTGCCCTAGAACACGTTTAGACTATTTTTGGAGTGTGTGTATGTGATTGTGGTCGCTCTAACTCGAAAAGTGCTTGCCATATCATTACCAAATTTCATATATAACACTTTAATGTAAGCACGAAGTGCTAATTCGTTTTTGGACAATACCGGTTAACCGGAAGTCGAGTTTTATTCGAAACCCGATTCGGTTTTTGCGATATTTCTCCGTTAAAACATCATTATTTTATATACAATTCTATACAAACATTATAGAGAATGTAATTTCCTACAACTTTTATTTGAAACAATTTTCCATAGCAGTTATTGTTTAAGAATTATTTATAAATAATCGGTTTTTTGGTTTCCGTCAAATATCTCCTTAAAAACGTCGTAATTGGTCATCTTCGTAAGGACCAAAGTTGTAGAGAATAATATTTCTTTCAAGTTTTGTTTGAAACAAATTTTCGTAGAACCATCCATTTCGGTGATATTTAACTTATTCGTAATTTCCAGTAATCAGTGCCACCACTATGTAGCGGTGAATTCTGTAAACATATTCAAAATATACCTAATTCACGGCAATAAGGACGAGTGTAATCTTTTACGATACGAAATGATAATCTTGCCTCATAATGTTATTCATAATAATTTAAATATCTATACCCCAAATATGGAGAAAGTCATGTGTTGGCCACGTCAGATTTTTTGTATTTTCATAGGCGACTCGTATAGGCTATCGAGCCTTGCAATGGTGGAACCCATTGATAATAGAAGAGATTTCGGAATCTTTGAATGAAAATAAAAAATGACAGTGCATTGGATATTTAAGCACAATGGACTAAATCTCTAACATTAGTTATAATAATCATAATTTCAGACGACTTACCGTTAGTCAGGTAGTTGTATGTAGAAGGGATGTTTTTATGATTTGGTTATTCGAAGATAACGTTTCCGCACTAAATTCTATGTGTATGCCATCAAGTCGTATATGGAGGCAGTAGAATTTCTAGGCCTCTTCATTTTCAATCGATTGCAACATACGAGTTATTTCAGAATAATCGATTTTTTAATTCAAATTGTTTGGAATATATTCATTTTTAGGACAAACATTCAGTTTTACATATATTCGTGAGCCAAGAAAACAAAATAATAATAATTTATTTGCCCTTTAGTAATTATTTGATGCCTTTCTTTAATCGGAAATTTTCATCCTGAGCCATCTCCTGAATGTTACAAGATATGTAGTCGCAAAGACATCCTTCCTAGCGGGCACTTCATTCTTTCTCAGGTAATATTTTCACAAATGAGTGATCTACCGTAGCTCATATTTATTTCGAATTTAGCTAACACAAGCGTCTATTGTTAACATTTCTTATTTGCCGAAGATTGCGTTGTCTTGCTATATAACTCTTTTCATAATCGATTGAATACTCCGAAATAAATTCCCATAAGTTGTGCCGCAGACGTTTGCCACGGGAGCCGCGAGAGTGTTTGCTAAATAAATAACTCAATGATTATGAAATACTAATATATCATTAGGGTTGGAAACTTTCCTCTAACAAATTGATGTAGTAGTACCAACAAACGAATGCGTTCCAAGTCTGCGACACTATTATGTTTAAATCTTGTTTCAAAGTGAATATTATTTGATCTTTAAAGATGCGTCGGGCGTATAAAATTGTGGTAAACACTGCATTACATAATCATTCATTTCATGTACACGATATTTTCGAATAATAAAACTTCTTCATATCATATCGTTATAGCTGAAAAAAGCCACTGGGATATGAAAGGAGATAGGGATCGTCGATGTTCATGAAACTGACCCCTATCACTATTAAAGGGGTTAGTTTTTTTATTTTTTGGAAAAACACAGTCGAAAAATGTTATTAGCTCTCAAAAAAATTTATTACCTCCTAAATTGAAAAGGGTGAGCAATAGAAGCAGATGAGGGTGTATTTCCAAGGAATGTGAGACACTTCATCCATTCTCGGCCTTTTGACGAATTATCACATCGTGACGATCGTGACGGAATTTGCTTTTCCCGAAGAAAGGGAAAAAGAGGCAGAAAGAGAGTTATCCCATCCCTCTCTCTCTCTCTCGTTTACTTTAGATTGGAATAAAAAGAACCGTTTCTTGTTAAATGGATCCAAGTAAATGAGATTGGAAAGGAGGAGGAGGAGGCCATGAAATTTGCGGGTCTCTTGGAATGGAATCGGACATTTCTGTTTCGCGTGAGTGTTTCTGAAGGAAGGAGAAATGGAACAGAGAGCCAATTGTCATTATATGAGTGAAACTAAGACTTTATAGTAGCATATTTCATTGAACGTGTTTTAATTTAAAATGGTGCACGTTCAACACAAACACACATACATTAAAAGTGTATAAATAATACTAGTTAAAAGATATTTTTACATTTACGCTTTACTTTGCAAAACGTAATGCCACCATTTTGGAGTTAATTGGGATAAAGTGAGTAAACGGTTATCACGAAAAAACATCACAGGAGGAGATGGGAAGGGGGATGAAAAGAAAATGCGAAAAATCTCTGCATAGATAAAACGAATGTGCGCATATATTTTTGCAAAGAGGAGAGAGAGAGAGAGGGAAATCGAACGAGGAGTATAGGAATGACGCATTTGAGGAATTCCACATATATAATCTCTTCTTGCGTTTCAACCCTCCACCCATGTGTTTCTCCCTTACGTTACGCCGAGCCACTGCGCAACTCTTATAAATGATGTCAGCCCGACGCATTTTTTTAATTTTCCTCTCTCTCCTCTTTTTAATAAATATTAGATTGGATTTATCTAGGAGGCCATTTTTATACTGTTATTATTACACTGAATTGCACGGTAATAAATTATGACTATTGTTGACTTAAAATATTTTTTATTATAATTAGCAGTTTCTCGATTGCACTTTTATATTTCAGGTCGTAGGGAACTTTACAAATAATCAATTATTAACTCTTCATGTATTGACTCGTTAATGACGTTAATAAACAGTTACTCGATCTCGTGCGATGATAACCTTCCTCCATTTTAGTTCTGATGCAATAGTTCAACAACTAACCATAACTGTGGTCTTCAAAATTGTATTGCACCATTATTTTTACTGAATATTGGGTTTTATATTTCCCAAGAGCTTCATCATTGATTATAATAATATATAGCTTCGACGAAAAATTTGTTTCTTTTAAAATAATAATTTCATTTCGTGTATTTAAGATGTTGATAACGCGTACTTAGTACCATTTATAGAAAAAAATGATTCAGAATAGTATTAACTACACAAAAAATTATTTTAGATTTCCTCAGCGTAAATCGTATAAATAAGCTTTTCTAACGAGAGCTTAACCCAATCTTTACTCATTTAATCTCTTTCCTCAAATCACTTACCAATTTTTCTGCGCCAATTCTATCATTTGTTTCGCGCCACAGTTCTCTCTCTCTCTCTCTCTCTTCTCCTCTTTCACTCGCCGCCGTTTCCACGAGTGCGTCGCATGCACTATACGCCCACCTACCGTACCTCTCTCCTCCCCCACGTCCATCTCCTCCTTCCTCCCTTGTCCATTCCCCTCCCTCTTCTTCCTCCCCTCCTTTCTCCTCCCTCCCTCTTCTCAAAACACACGTTCACGTGATAGTCGTTAGACCGTGACCGGAAAACGGAAAAATAAGAGTCGAAAGGCAATTTGGCAAACGAGAGCCCTTAATTCCAGCTTCCAGGCATTCCTCCTGTAACAGTTAATTTGTGCTTTTTTACCCCATTCTCGCGCTTATTCCGAGAGTTTTTGTTTGGGCAGATTTAGTGCCGATGAGAAGAAAATAAACGCAAAGTGGAGAAAAAACCGATAACTAATTAACAGTGGAGCTTAGGGGGAAAACTTTTTAAGCAACTCTTTGACGTGTCAACCTAGATGAATTACTTTATAAAAATAAAAAGTTGAGTTGGTTAAATGTCAATTCTGTATCAACGATTGCATATTTCTAGGTTATTAAATAGTAACTTTTAAGCTCTTGATTTATAAATCATTCAGCGGATGCGAATCTTTTACGTAAATATTTGCAGAAATATTGTGAAAGCTATGAATTCTTCGCACAGATTATACTAAAAATCTGATGTGGCCAACGCATGACTTTCTCCATATTTGGGGTATAGATATTTAAATTATTATGAATAGCATTATGAGGCAAGATTATCATTTCGTATCGTAAAAGAATAGAGTCTTCCTTATTGCCGTAAATTAGGTATATTTTGAATATTTTTACAGAATTCACCGCTACATAGTGGTGGCGCTGTATACTGGAAATTACGAATAAGTTAAACATCTCCGAAATGGATGGTTCTACGAAAATTTGTTCCAAACAAAACTTGAAAGAAATATTATTCTCTACAACTTTGGTGTGATGACCAATTACGACGTTTTTAAGGAGATATTTGACGGAAACCGAAAAACCGATTATTTATAAATAATTCCTAAACAATAACTGATATGGAAAATTGTTTCAAATGAAAGTTGTAGGAAATTACATTCTCTATAATGTTTGTATAGAATTGTATATAAAATAATGATTTTTTAACGGAGAAATATCCAAAAACCGAATCGGGTTTCGAATAAAACTCGACTTCCGGTTAATCGGTATTGTCTAAAAAATAATCAGTTCTTTGTGCTCATGCTAAAGTGTTATATATGAAGTTTGGTAACGATATGGGAAGTACTTTTTGAGTTAGAGCGCCTAAAATCACCCACACACACAGACATCATTCCGAAAATAGTCTAAACGTGTTCTAGGGACCTCAAAACGTGTATTTCCTTTGAAATCTAGAAGTCGATTTTTTTCGTGATCACAATACTTTCCCATACTACGTATGGAGAAAGTAAAAATGAGTCAAATGTTGTGGTTCTGTACATGTTCCTTTGCAAGAAGAGCTTGGCAAAGAAATCAAGACATTATGCAACATCGAATAGAGACGGTCGCACTAATATCCTCTTTTCTCTAACGACTTAAAAGCAGTTTGAGTTCCCGCGGAAAATAGAAGACAGCCTAGTAGAGATTTCGATCTCTCCCATTTGCATGGAAGGTGGGTGAAAAAAAGTCTGAGAGCCAGGATTCCCTAAGACATCCGCCGAGTATTCTCAAATTCCGTAATATAGGACGAGCCGAAAACAATGAACATGAGCGGCGGCTGAAACAGCTGTTGATGCGGAGAATTATTTTAAAGGAAGAACGCATTAAGGTGAAGGAAGAAAGGGATGGCTATTAAGAGAAAGAATTGGAATGGGAGGTTCTGGAATGCGAGGAATCGTATGAAAACGATGGAGAGGAGAGTTGAAAGAGTGGGACGGGAGGAGAGAGGGAATGGGAGAGGAGGGGGAGAGAGGGTAAGGAAGAGAAGGGAGTGACGGGGATTAGGGGAAGGCGGAGTGCTAAGGTTTGCCGAACAGATTGGTTCCTTTGTACGTCTGCAGAACGACAATCGCCTGACATCGCCGATAAATTACGGCCGCGGTCTATAGATTTACGTGCTTCTTCTGTTTGAAGACGGAGAGCAAAGTGGGCCTGCGTGTAGGAGGGGCGGAAAGAGGAGGGGTGAAGTAAGCAACCTGGAGGAGAGGGAATGTTAGGAGATGAGGAGGTGGAAGAGGGTGGAATGTGTAGGAAGAGGTAGCAAGAGAGAGAGAGCAGAAAAGATAGAGGAAATAGGGAAAGGAGAAATAGGACCGGAATACATGGCTTCACGCACACACAAATCATCGTAGCAAAAGTGGAAAACAAAAAACATTATTGTATGTAGAATCTAGAGGCATGTGGTGTGGCTCGAAGTAATGTTGCATGCACCTGAGAGAATAGCGATGCATTGAAAATTTGAATGATCCATCTATAAAACCTATATTCATAAATTGTAAGTGTAAATCTAATTCAAAGACCTCCTTACTTATACAAAATCTATAAAATGCTACATAAAACGAATTAGGGCTTCAGTCCCCTACGGAAACATTAGTTATATATATATATATAATCATCATCATAGGTAGTCTGTCCGTTGACAGGTCTGTGATTGTTTATGGTTAAACTTGGTTCTCCATATACTCCTATTTTCCGCAGTTTTCTTCATGTCTTGATATATATATATATATATATATATATATATATCTAACTGTATAATAATTTTACGTTGACGTCTGTAGACATTTGTTTACAAATTATATCGGCGTATTTCTCGATCACCGTTCGTCATAAAGATATGCGGTAAACGGCGTTTTGTTTCAGGTCTCTGGAAAAATGTTTTCGTCTGCTAAAATGTTCCGGGTTCGAATCCAGGAGACAATTATATTTTCCTATAAGTTTACACGGGATTTTCGGTTTTTCAGAGTGCAAGGTTTTCTCCCTTCATCCATTAAAATACGTAAATATGGACCGATTTTCTTCTTTTTTGCTTTATTACACGGCTAAAGCTTTATGCTATATTTTTCTTGCGATGTTTGCACGGTATACCGTCGAAGTTTTCAGAAATACGCTTTCTTTTTCGAATTTTTGCGGATTTTTCGTACTCATTTCGGGCGTTGCCGAGGATACTCTCATTGTTGCCTCCGATTCATTCAATGCCAATTAAACCTTCAAATAGACGAAAGAAAAGCATTATTCACATAGAAATTAATGAAGCATAGCAACGTAAATATTTACGGATTATTAGTCTGTTTACTGCGTATGGGAAGCTTTTCTAGCAGTTTCAATAACATATATATATATAACAAACAAGTTCCAAGCGAATTGTGTTTTATTTTAAATTGTGCAATTAATTTGTTTTTTATTTTGTTTCAATTGATAGTATAACGTTTTAAAATGGTTACGTTGAGGACTGTCGGCATTTGCTTACAATTTATTGTTAATATCTGTAGTGCTAGAAACTTGAAATTTGGTAGGATTATATGTTTTTCTCTTACTCTTCATATTAAGGAAAAAAAAAGACTTTTTAATTTTATACTTTGAATTTCATTTATATTTCATTAATTATTCAATAAAAGCTATTTCACTAAACCATTAGTTTATTTAAATCGCATGAGGATCGGAGATCCGGGGCTGCCCTACTAGTATATATTGATTCTTAAAATGATCTCTTCGTAGAAATCTCCGTTTTACAGATCGTAAAAACTTAAGCCCTTTAAGATTTTTATCAAAGTTGTTTTACTGTGCTTTTAAAAGAGTTCCATGTTCTAGTATGTTTTGAAATATTGATATCATATTATTTTTGTTTTTAATATAATTTTTATGGTTAAAAACTAAAAACGCTTCTTTCAGGAAGGGACTTCATGATTGAAGATTTACCATCGTAAATGCATTTAATACAGTATAATTGAATTTATTTTCATGTTAACATTAAATACAGTTGACGTATTAGTATTTACCAAAATACGATAAATCGATTGAGAACTTTCGTAGCTGTAGCTGTTTCTAAACAGTTATAATGTTAAAACTTTCCATACGCTATTTTGTTAAACACAAATGTATAGCGAATTTTATTTTAATTGTAAATATTTAATGTGTCGACTAACTATTTACGATTATTTTCAACGTGATCCACTTATGCATTTAATCTGGTGTAAGAAAATTTTCTCAATTTTTATTTATAACAATCTTTCTAATTTGAAAAAAAAACTGAAAATATCCGAACCCGAGTGAAATGGTGTTCAAGTCAATAGTTATATTGATAATATTTTTATATTGTTTCATAGATGGCTAAAAATTCCCTCCGATTAGAATAGTGGTGTACCTACCTACGTAACGTAACATAAAAGGTTCAATCACCGAAAGACATTACGAGTAAAAGAAACAAATAATTTGAGAATTAATTTGAGCAATGTACGAATTATAATTTAGTAACATTTTATGCTGTTTACGCTATTTATCATGCTTTCAGTTTATCTCAAATGAGTTTATTATGAACAGGAATGTAGGAATAGATGAAATATCTGCTTCCCAATGGCAATGTTTGAAGTGCCGAGGTTTTTGTCACTAGAAATTTAATCGGGTTTTGCGCTTTTATGGCAGCGAAGGACGCCCGCGCAGACGTGTGGGTGTATGCATCTATCGCGTTCTTTTGAAATTCATCATCATAATTCTTTACAATATGAATCGGTAAATTAAATATTTAGGTGGTTGCAGGATACGGATAAGAGATAGCATTGGTTTTGATGAGATGTGGGTGGAAAGGTATAGATTGAGCATCGTGGGTCGAGTAGACGTGGATAGTGTGGAATGGGGCAGAATAGGTGAAGGGTTCAAGTGGTGGAGGGTACATGCTCTCGAACATTCCGCCGCCTTTACCTCTGGAGGCCGTCGTCTGCTATCCCCGCCGAGGGCAGCACTATCGCCGCGTACAAGCGTTTTTACTCGCCACGATGAGATGGCCATGTGTCTTTGTCCGAAGGAAGGAAAGAGAAAGAGGGAGAACCCGCGTGGCGCCCGTTCCTTTCTCGAAACGTGATTTATCCATCCATTTATTTTTCCGTGATTTCAATTAATTTTTCCTCGCTTCGTTTCATTCCACCCCCTCTTTCCTTTCGCCCTCGCACGATCTTCGCTTGTCTTTTACTCTCGCCACGCCTCTCCATTCCCCACCCCCGGTTTATTTTTCATCGCCTTTTATCGTCTCTCTCTTTTATTTTTGACGATTCGTACATCTACGACGCCGTCTGTCGGCGCGACATGACTTTCATCTCCGGTCCCGTGCATTCCGATTCGGTTTTTCCCCCTCCACCCATTTCTTTTTCCTTCTTATTTTTGTGTATCGTTTCAGACTATTTCGACCCCATCTGTGGAGATTTCATTCTTCTTTTCTCTCCTTTCCGTTTAACCCTATCAGAAGGATCCTTCCAGTTTTCCTTTTCTCAGAGAATCCGTTAATGTAGACTCTTCGTGGAGCGAATCGCTCTCGCATTCGAGTGAGGTCATTTTCTATAGAAAAAAATGCCTTCGTTTTGAATATTTCGAAAATATTATCGTATTAAAAATGTTTGGAAATTTTTTATTTCCTGACGAGTAATTTGAAGTTTATAAAAGGATTTTGGACTGTTACGAATGAAATATTATTTGATTTCTGAAGGTTATTAAAGGCACAGTTGTTGGATTTTGGAATCACCCATGTCCCATGTGTCAAACTATTTCAAAATAGGAAGTAATTTTCCTAATAAATGCAACTAAAATTTACATAAAGAATGGGTATAATTTTAAGAATAGAATATGTAACATTTTAACAAAGTATACATTTTGTTGAATGATTATATCGGGCCTTCATTTAAATTTTAAATTAAATCCAAAATCAAGAAGCATGAGGATAAAGTAATTTCGAAAGTTTGTCCATTCAATTTTGTCCCATTAATGTTCGGTATCTCTATTTGAAGTGAACTAAAATGAAAGAACTTAAACGATAGTGATTAAATTAAATTATGTCATTACGAGGTTACATTTATTTGGACATTTGGATGTAGCTTCAAAAACGGTGATTAAATAAAAAAGCACTGGAATTAACATGTTCTGCAAGCAAGTGTCGGATGTACATTTATCTGCAAAATGAAAATAATAAAACATAATATTTTACTTAAACGTTCGATAATATTCAATATGTATAATTTAGAATCAGAGCTGGGAAGTTCCGGTTCGGTTCCGAGCGTTTCGGTTCGGACTTTAAATTATCCAACTCGTTCCGTTCCGGGTTCCGGGAAACGGCCGGTTCGAAGTGATCAAAAGAAGGAACGGTTCGGATCCGGATCCGGAACTGTTCCTATTTCTAAAAAGTGTTTTTTTATTAATAATATTTTATATGAATGACAACTTTTTTCAATTATATCAAAAAATGATGAAAGTGTCTTAAAAGTAGTTTGACTAAAAGTCATCTTTTAAAAGATAATTTTCTTTTTACTTTCTCCATACGTTGTGTATGTGAAAGTATTGTATTCGTAAAAATTACCGAATTCCAGATTTCAACTGAAATACACGTTTTAAGATCTCCTAGAATGTTTTACTATTTTCTCGATGATGCCTGTTTAAGTAAATAAAAGTGGAATTAACCGTTGATAATTCTTCATTATTGCTATATCACCACCCGCAAATAATATCAAGCGTGTTACAAATTTAAAGAAATTAGAATGTATACTCACTTTCAACTAACGACTTGGCAAATAGTAATCGTCAAAAACTAAGTAGCACTAAATCACGAATATCACCGGTTCCACTGCAAAAGGAAGACTGAAATTCTCTTTAAAATTTATCTGGATAAGGGGCGTGGGAAAGGTTGAAGTCGGTTGCACATTGTCCTCTGGTGGAGGAGTTCACCATTCATACATAGTAATTGGGGATAACCCTTTTGGCGGAATGAAGACTATATCTCTCTCGAAGAAGCGCACTCCATGGCGAAGATTGTTCGGAAAAGATAAGAAGTATTCACTGCTTAATTTTTCGTCTCACATTCATAGAAGTTTCTTCTGGCCATTTAAGTGTATTTTATCTTACTAGAGACAAAACGATGGCTTCTAGGGTGAAATAGACGGGAAAGAACCATTTACCTCAAGGGTAGCGAGGGCTGGGGGTGAGGGTGTAGGAAACCTTTCCTCTACCACAGCTCGGTCTGAAACAAGGGCGAGTAATGGCGAGTATTTTGGCCTATATAGAAAGTGTGTGCCTTTATTTTCCAATCCTTGCAAAGAAAAAATATTTTAAATGTAAAAATCGACTGTACGTTATTTCGACTCGATTGTGAGTGTATCATATGGATTTTACCAAACCTTCTCTTTTTAACATTTATTAGCTAATTACTTATGCATTATTTATAGTCACGGTTACCTTCAGACAGTTTGCCACCTTGAATTTAGACCAAAAATTGCCGCCCTATGCCCAATCTTGCAGTTTATGAAACGATTTATGTGTGACCTTTTTGGTTCTTTACGCGATGAATACAAACATTGTATGAGAAAATTTTATTTGGCGGATGATTAAGATATAGTGTTATCTTGTCGATAGCTTCGAGATGTTGGATTAATAGTTTCGTTTTCAAATCCATAAAGCGTTTCTTGAATCGTCGTCTTAATAAAAATCTTTGCTCAATTACACAAATTCAACTTCTGAATAATATTCTTTAAATCCGTTCATTTATTTCGATTACGGATGATATTAAAATATCAAGAAACGACTAACCTTCCAAGATCGCAATTTCATTGTAGAGTATACCATTTTATGATTATGCGAAGAAAGATGATAAAAATGATTTGAAATTGAGCTCTTAAAATATATTCGAGTAGATAATTCAGTGTTACTTGTTATTCCTGCTTTACGTAATCCTTGAACAGCTTTATACCAGAGTCTGTTATGAAAAATATAGAAACCAAATGTAGATGGATTAAATACCAATGTCCAAACACTAGATCAAACTTAACAAGGAAGAAGAATAATCAGAGAATGTATAGGTTTTCAATTTTGTATAAAAAATATAATAGCAGAAATGAAAAAGTTAATGCTTTAAAAAGTAAAAATAATAATAATAATAATTTATTCATTTTATAAGGAAACCATTCCGGAACCGTTTCAGAACAAAAATTGTTCTGGATCCGACACAATTTTCTGTTCCGGATCCAGGAACCGGAACGATTTTTGGTCCGTTCCTTGTTCCAGATCCGGAACTTTCCCAGCTCTGTTTAGAATTGAAGTAGAATCTTCTTTCTAGTAGTTCTAGTCTATGAATTTTGAAAAATTCATTTATTTCCATATCTCCACAGGAGGTTATAATACAACTTTGCACCATATTCTTATTTGTTTTGGTTTCCATGTGTTCGAAATTTGAATATGAGGGTAGAAGGAAAAAATGAATGTGAAAGACGGAATGAGCTGAATTGTAAGATTGGACGTACCCATTGAGACGAGAGAAATGAAGTTGACGACGTAGCTTTCGTGATTGGGACTTATTTGAGAATAGCCAGTCACGCGTGGAGAGGGAGTGGCATAGACACACAAAGTGAGAGAGGCCGTGGGTGAAATGACAGTAAAGGAGTGAAGTAAGTAATTAGTAGGAGTGGGAGTATGTAAATGAGTAGTGGTGTAAATCTAAAAGAAGACAGGGAGAGCAAGGCAAACATCGAACTCGGACACTTTTAGAAAGTTGTTTGTGGAGAATTTTAAAGATTTCATGTTTTTTCGAACAATATAATTCTCATTTGTAAGGAATAATGTAATACATTTGAATAAAAGGATTAGCAGCTTCAATCAATTTGGATATATTTAACTGCAATAATAAAAGTCATTACAAAAGAATTATCCATTTTTAACTTGGCATTATCTTAGAAAAATGCTTCATACGATGCTTTAGGAAATAATCTGCGTAGTTATGGCTCATAGTTTCCATAAACATGAATAAGCATCCTAATTATTACTGCAAATAGAATAGACCGGGGATTATTTTCGATGGCAATGCCATCATCCGACTGAAACGGCAGGAATCGTAAATCAGTCGTAAATTAAAGTACGACGTCATCGAATTAATGGAAAGGGGAAGCGAATAGAGAGAATGCCGCCAGCGTAGAAGGTATGGCGGTGTGGGAGGGAGACGGTGATCGGAGGGGAGAGGGAAATGAGACGGGGGAGGGGGAGGGGGGGAGAGAAGGATGAACGGAGACACAGTAGACTACGACTTGGGTATTGAAGGGTGGTGGAGTGGGAGGGGTATTTGGGGATATCGGCGGGAGAAGAGGGGAAGTGTATGAAAAAGAGGGAATAAAAAAAGCAGCGTAAAGTCTGTATCGCTCCTTAATGAACTCTTTTCACCGAAACCGGTAACCTTGCTGCGTCGGCCATTTCGCAAAATAAAAAAAGGAAGTAAATGGTAAATGAAATCCTTTTCCTCGCCCAGCATCCCGACTCAAAAGAAGAGGAGGACCAATGCCTCCCCCCACGTCTCCTGTACCATCTCACGGTCTATCTGGTCTCCTCTCTCTCTCTCTTGGCTCATTTCTCTCCATCCACTCCATCTATTCCTTCCTCTCTTCTGACCCATTCTATCACACGCCTTACAGCCTCAGGAGGTCTCTTAATGATAATCTTCATTGATCGCCATCGAATCCCTATTGACGTTCGGTTGATTTCGACCGGTATTGTGCCGTCTCATTTGAGGGATTCATCTCCAGACTTCCTCCTCCTCCTCTCTCTCTCTCTCTCTCTCTCTCTCTCTCTCTCTCTCTCTCTCTCTCTCTCTCTCCCATTTCCTCGAACTAGTAACTTGGATGAATGAAACAGTTCATGTAAGCAGACGTTTTATGCGAATATTAATTAATTGGGTTTTTGAAATGTGCGGTAGAATTTAGAATCACCGCCTTTCTTTTTTTTTGGCGAAACAAAATGATAGATTATATTATATTGCTACTTTGTTAGAATTTTTAAGTCTACGCGTCAGCGGAGTAATTGATATACGTACCTTGCCGTTAAAAGAGAATCCCGAAAAAAGCATTTATTTGGAAGAAATCATCTAGATTTAGTTTCCGGTAATGCGAAATGTTGGGTTCATTATTTAAAACGAAAATAAAATTATCTTTGCGTGATCTAAAGTACTTCAGAAGCAATGAGCTTATTAAAAAACCATAAAAAATTGAGTTGTATAAAAAAATTGTGTAATGTATTGAGATTTTTTATTTAACTAAGCTAAAAACTCTTCGCTTTTAAATTATTATATTCTCATAAGGTAATTATCTTACTTTTCTTAATATCTTCTATAAAATTAAATTTTTCAAACTAATGTGTAGTTTAAATAAAAGTTATTGAGTCAAAGTCTCACAACAGCATAACGAAATTTTTTGAGCGCCATGAATGAACATTCCATACTTTTATTTTGATATTATTTTATAGCGAAGTTACATGTATACTTACCTAACGTCGACTAAAATATTTTTTAAATCTCCAATTAATTTTTAAAGTTAAATATCTGGTCGCTGGTTCGAATCTTGCCGAGATTATGCGTTCCTCTTTATTATTGTTGTTGCACTCATTTTAAATAAAGCTGTAAAGTGCTGTTTACGGGATAGCGAAAAAAAATGTAAAAGAAAAGTATTTTTTAACTAAAACACAGAGGAAAATCTAAAGGTAAAATAAAATATATATTCTAAATTGGGAAAACCTCAAAATACGACTGCAATTATTATACCAATAAGTATTTTCTCGACAAAATTACTGCCTTTCCAATCCATATAAATGAGATTTTCTTGACGTAGAAATTCAAGGCTTGATTTGTTTCATTCTCTCTCATTTTCCAATCCAATTATTCTCCACGTCCAAAACAAACTTCTCACAGTTGACAAAATTCAGTAAAACTTATTTGATTCCAAAATAACGTCTGCGTAAATTGGTTCGTGACAATCTGTTCCAATGCCGTTCAAATAAGCTTATTTTTAACTAAAGAATCATGGATTTGCGACGGGTCTCCCCCTAGCATTTTCCTTTGATTGCTCTTCCACACTTGAGCAATTTATCAGGCAAGAGACATTGTTCCGATAATTTCATTTCCTGTAATCAACTATGGAAACATAATAAGTCATTTTGTAAAATAGTTCTTTTGATAATGATCTGCGAGTATAAAAGTTTTTGAATTAGGTTTGGAATAAAATCGATTCGATGCATGCTCCAGCTTTGTAATAACTTTTATTTACTTCTTCTTTATCTTTAAATGGGCCTTTTTACAACCATAACTACATTGGGAAGCGTGAAATGTGTCATATTAGTACAATTTTTCATTCACACATTCTCTTATTTTCATTCAGAGGCACAATCAAGACGTATTTTTATTTTAAGATAAAAATCTATTTACTTTTCCGACTTTTCGAAAATTTCCTTACGATTTGACCTATATTCCTAGAGTTTTTCAGGTGGAATGTCATAAACTTCATTAAAATTAAGATAAACATCGAGGCAGTGACAATTTTAGAGAATCATATATTTGATATATAGTGTTAATAAAGCTTCACTTTTCAGAATATATACCCGTATATGATTTGTAAATCATAACGCAGTGTGTCATCACGAAAGCGAATCTTTTTACTCCCTTTAACTGTTTCTTCATCGGCTGCGTAGAACATGTAGGTACAATTTTCACGCGTACACGAGAATTTCAAATGTACCTCAGGAAATATTTGCCAGATTTTTTGTTTAGTCACAAATATATTTTTTAAAGATATTTTTAAAAATTCCATCTCGGTGGCATCTAGGTTGTTAAAAATGATAATCTACCAAAAAGTAGCGAGAAAAAAGTGACATTAACTTTCTCTTCCTCTTAAATCTTTCCTGTTTAATAAACCCCCCTTAGAATTAACTCAGCTTACTGCATGCACCTCGAAGAAAAATCCTTTTATTTGCATTTCTGAATGATCCAACCTTGAATATTCAAGCGGTCAACATCCGAAACATTCTTCCTCCCTCTCTCTCTCTCTCTTCATCCGATTCTCTCCTCGTCTCTCATTGGTGGCCGTGCTCTTGGGCCATCTCTTGATGACCATCTCCTCCTCCCCTTTAACCTCTTCAACCCTCCTTCATCTCATACCTCTCGTTTCTCCTTCCCCTCCATCCCTCCGTCTCCTCAACGCTCCCTTTCACTCCCCCCCTCCCCCCCCCTTTCATATCCAACACCCGCCATTCTCTCATATCGTATCCCGGAACTTCCGTCCGGTTGTTTTGCCGAAGCTGGATGAGTAGCCCGGGGAAAGGGAGAGGGGGAGGGGGCTAAGTGAACGCGAGAAATAATAATAGTTATGATAAAGGCTATAATAAAAACGGTAATTTTGCTCCTAGCTTCCTGTTCCGCGGCAACCTCCGCCATCTCACCGTACGCCCCTCAAAATAAAACCCATACGCATTCATTAATTTTTCAAACGACACGCTCCATATCTCTTTCTCTCTGCCTTAACGGTTTTTACTCCTGCCTTTTCTCTCCCTTTTACATTAGTAATCGTTTAAGCATTCGTGCGTCATACGTTGCTGAGAAATTTATTAAATATCTATCGAGTCTTTATAGTTTTCGACTCCATAGTGAAACTAATTTTTATGTTAATAACCGTCTAAAAATAACTTGAAAACTAACCCGTACCTCAGGAGACCTAATTATGCTTTCTTTTTACATGTTAATGTTATTTACATATTAATGTTAATTAATGCAGCAGTCCCACGATGAATTATTCATCGAACTCTGATTCCATCGTAGCAATCGGAAACGAATGTTGAGATCCAATAATTTTGGCACAAGGTAACCATTATTTGTGCAATGGTGTACATAGAAATCAGTAAAGAGTGAGTTAAAATGATAATTAAATTTCAAGGAAATTAATCATCAATTACAAAGAAATTGAAAAAAATAAAAGTGAAAAATGGATATACCTATACGTGGAGGAAATTTCTACAGTAAACTGAAGTTCTTCTTATTTCGCCGATTTTATTAAACGTCGGGGTTTACAGAGTCTTCCCCTCTGGTCGCATGGCGTACATGTGAACGTATCTGTAACTTGTTCAGAAAATATTGACGCACGCGTAATTCAAGCGTTAAACATGTAATTTTACATTAAAAATAAATAATTATTGATCGCTGTGTTAAATAACTGAAGAAATATGACCATAAAACGGATACTGGACCAAAATAAAAAATTTTGGTTCATAAGGGGGTTTAACCCCTAATGCCTCTGAGTAGGTGAGGGGTGACGACTTTTTCCCTTTATACCCACGAAATGGAATTATTGCAGTGAATTACTATTGTATGTGTAAAATGGAGATTTTTTGTCGCATACGCATGTATTATTAATAGAATTTTGAAAGTCAATGAATAATGGAAAAAATAATGAAACTCGAATAAAATCATCGATTCTTTGAAAGAGATGCAGTTGAAGGAAATTGGAACAGTTTTAATGATTCTCCCACATTTAAACAGTGGTAGGCATGAATAGGAGGGTGTATTGGTAAATTTACGAATTATATCTATGGCGTTTGGCGTATGATAGGTTCTCTGCTGAATGAAAGCCTCAGCCAACGCCACTATGGGAAGGACAAACCACTCTAAATGCGGTGCCCCACCTTTCCACCTCCTTGCCTGCGAAGAAGAATAAATCGCGCCTCAAAGAGACACGCATTGACTCCCCCCTACACTCTCTTCATCCCGTCCTCACTCCTTTGTCTCTTCCTCCCTCGAGTCCTGTCTTTCTTGCCTCAGTCATCTCATTCCAATTACTTCTCCCACTCCCATGTCTTCTCTTCTGTTCTGATCGTGTCCCTATTCCTATATACCTCCTCTAATCCCATATTCTCCACTAACCGCAGCACTTTCTCTAATCACCTGGATTGTCTTATCCTCTTGCTACTCTTACATAAATTTCTCTCTTACTCCATCAACCTTGACCCTTTTTACTTTTCCGCCATTTTTATATTTTCCTGCTGCTTTCTTCTATTCGTGCTCCATTCTCCATTTCTCTCTATCTCTCTTCTGGATCTTAACCTTGTCCTCACTTTCCGATCCCTTCCACTATCCCCTTTTTCTCCAACTCATTCTATCCCATTCTTCCCCTCACTCTCTCTCTCTTCACTCTCACACGCACGTATGGGCCTTTCCCTCCCTCCCTTCCTCAGCCTCCCTCCCTCAGCCTCCCACAACCTCCCTCACGAGGCCGACTGTCTGAGACACACGGCAGACGCTTGTCTCTTGTTGGCCACGCCCTCACTCTCCTTCCCCTGTCCCTCTTCCCCAGAACCCCTACCCTTTCTTTTTAAAAATCCGTATCTACATCTCCTACAGCGACGCATATCCGCCCTTTGCCATTTCACATGGAGGACTGATGTCAACCACCCCCCTCCTCGTTCTTCTTTCCCATTAAGACATGTTTCTATAATTTTGGTTTCAGCGACTCACTTTTCAGGATATTTCGTTCGCTTCGGTAATGTGTATAGGCGATATTATTGCGAATGAAATAATTTTGGTTAAAAGCACTTCTCTGTGGTATTAATTGCATCAGGCAAAACTCTAGCTTGTCTATATGTGTAAAAGAATAAATAAAACTATCCAACCACTAAAAAATAAAGGTTTATAAAAAGAACTTAATTTTGGTGAGCGGTGTCATTACCGTCGTTAGATGATGTCTCATTACTATGAACAAGAAGAAATTGGCAAAATTATTTTGCTCTTCACAGAAAGCTTCTGAAACCAGCGTATGGCCTTACAAGAATGAATAAACATTAATGAAATCTGATAATTTATCTTGGTTATTCCTTTCTTTAAAAAAGATCCGGCGTCACTTCTTTTAAGAATTGATTTCGCATGGAAACATCGCTGTAGCGCGTAATGCTTTCTTATTTCTAAGTAGAACCACCTAACGTTATAATTTGCATTGGTAAATTTGACGAAAATATAGGCAAATATATGGCTTTATTGTTGAATTAACTTCAGTGCTGTTCAAGCAAGATTGATTATTTTTAGGTAACCTACGTGTACAGATGTACTGATTATCTCTCTTTCATTTAGCCAATTTCGTTTCTGATAACTAAAATGTTAAACGATGAATCGTATTGATGACCATTTCACCGCAGGTTTTCTGTTCCTCAAATGGAAATCTCTCTACTTTTTATATATCTCAAAAGCAGCGCAGGCGGACTTTCTTTCCCCCATTCCCTCGTAGACGCACCAACATCCACTAAGACCCATTTAAATAGAAAATAAAACAAGCGATCGAGTTGGAGGGAGGCGGATGTACTCTTCCCGACAACCCCTTCATCCCTCACCTCTCCTATAAGCTTTCATGTATTTCCACGCTTTAGCTCATATTCCTCATTGCCCTCTGTGGAGAGGGAGGGGGGGAGGTGCGCAAAAGAGGTGCACTTCCCTCTCTCTTTTCTCTCTCTCTCTACCGCGACTTCCTATCCTTTTCCCTTATCCTCATTTCGCATTTAATAATTTACTGCTCGCCCCCACTAGCGGCGGAGTCGGGGAAACTCACTCTCCGGCCGACTCTCTTCTGATAAATAGATTGGACCAACATCTCCTCCATTCATTTTTGCTCACCTCTTTATCCTTCCGACGACCCCGCTGCCAAGGTTCTCTCTCTCTCTCTCTCTCTTTACCCTCTCAACGAATCTGTTATTCTATTCAGACCCCTTGCGCGCACGCATCTCTTTTATTTATTTTTCTGCATTTTTGTCCCGTCTTCCCTCGGTCCAAAAACCTCTCCCTTACCCTCCCTCCTATTCCCTCCGCCCACTCCTCCCTCTCTCTCCCTTCCATACCGACCTGCCCCTTACCTCTTTCTCTCTCGATCTCTCACTCTCAGGAGAGAGAGAGAGAGAGGGGGGGGGGGGGGGGGAAACTCACCTCTTTCTGTTTTGTACGTTTCACCTCGTTTTATTTTTTTATCTCTCGGTGCTATATGCACATAATCTTTTGGATCTACACTGTGTGTGTGTTTCTCTCTCTCTCCATCTCTACCTCTCTCTCTCGCTCGCACTCTTTTGTTTTTTCGGGACTCCTTGTTATTCATCCCGTCGCGCACGGCCTCTCGCTCCGCACTCCCTCCTTTCTATCTCCCCTCTCTCTCTCCTCCTTCCGTCCCCTCTTTCTCTCACTCCTACTTGCCCGTCCTCTCTTTCCCCTTCCCCAAAACCCAATTCCGTATTTCATACGTGCAATCTCGAATCGGGGTATGAAGACCTTTCCAGCGGTCCAACGGATACAAATTACCAGTGCGGGAACACGGGGCGTTTGAGTCCCCTTAGCTTCTCTCGTTTTTTATTATTTTATTTCGAGGAGGTGGCGTGGAGTGGGGTGGTGAGGGATGGGGTGGGGGGGAGGAGGAGGAAAGAGGAAAGGGGGCGGAGAGAACTCAGGAAAGGGTCACTTGCTGCCCTCGTGAGTTGGTGATTTCTGGATGGAAGGGAGGTTTGTGTACTGCTGAAGGTGAGACGGGGCTCTTTTATTTTTTTGGAGTTGGTTTTAGAGGAAAAGAAAAGGAAGAAGACAAAGAGCTGGAACGAGATTAAGTTCGGAGGGAAAGAAGAGAGGACGAGAGCTTTGAAACCTGTTCATCTTAGAAGGACGTGTTTGTTCCATTCATATGGCGGGCTTATTTAAGGGGTTATATTTGATATTGGCTTAACTTTTTATTCGCGGGATATGAATCTTATATTCAGATTGGTCTATATAAGAATTATGACGTCATTGTTTTTAACGAATCTATTTAGCAATTAAATTACCCAAAATTTAGAAACTATCTAATTGTTGAGATGAATAAAACATTTACATAGATGAAGAAATCAAGCTTCGTAACGATTTCCTATATGAAGGATCTTTACGCGATCACTTTGAGCAACCGGATTTGAACTGGCTTCTTTTGGGATATGGTGGATAATTGCTGCAGTTCGTCGTATTAATTATATTTATAGAAATTTAGTATAATGTCTTACATTTTTATTTCTTTGAATATGACATATTTTAATTTTCAATGCAGTAGAACTCTTGACTTATTGATGAAATATTCCGTTTACATTATTACAAATAAATGTATGCCGTTTTAAAACAATTTGTGTAATTTAATCATTTAGGTATACCTATAAAAGATTTTGCTAGCTTCCAAATAATTACCTATTATGTAGACACAATTATATTTACTTCACAAACAGTCCTGTGTAAGCATAATCACACAGATGAAGGCTCCTTCCAAATTATATTCATATGTTTATGAAATAATATCATAACTGAACGATCTGAGAAGCTTATAATATGAAAATGTCACTAAATTTACCATATTAACTCATTAAAATGATCAATTCCCATGTATAAACTCGGAAATCGGCGAATAATCAATAATTGAGACTGATTCACAAGCAAATGAAAAACGAATTTCAAATTTTCTCCAATGTGATATTTTATTAACAAGAGATAAGAAGTCTGATTTTCGTCATGTTAGTCTCGTGAATTTTAGGCGTGCTTCTGATCTTTCGCAAACACCACGGAAGACGGAGAGGAGTTATAAAGTAGGTTTTTTTTTTAGAAAGCCGGAGTGGATTGCTGAGAGAAGAGGAGATTTTTAAAGGCGAATGTGCGCCCGTGTGCTCTTTCTATCCACGCGCTTCCCATCAGCTTCACGTGGAGAGATTGGGGAGAAAGAAAATAAAAGGGTTGGAGGGTCCGAGCCTGTGGATATCCTTCTGCGAGGAGATGAGAGGTGGAGGGAAAAGAGAGAGAGAGAGACACGCACGTCTCTCCCGCATTTCTCTCCTGTCCCAACGCCATCCGACTTATCCACTTCCTCCCTCTTCGCCCCAAAATACACGTCCACCCCTTCCCACTTTTGCAGTCGTCACCGCATCCCATTCCCACCCAATCCCTATCTCCGTCTCCCTCCCCTTCCCTCCTTCACCCTCCACCCACTCCCTTTATGCCCCACCCGCCCGTCTCCCATCTGCTACATGTGTGCACTTTGTCTTTAGTCCGTGTCTCCTCTCGAAGGAGAAGAGAAAAAGAGAATAAGTCGAGAGAAAGAGAAAGAAAAAAGAAAGTCTCTCCCTTAAAAAAACGCGCCTGTAAGGTATATGCGGGTGAACGGGTGCGAGTGCAGTTGCAAGCTCTCTGTTTTCCAGACTTTCCGCTCGACTCGAGGTGCTTAACTCTATTTTTAAGTCCTGCCTTTCAATGTGTGCAGATATTTTATAATTTCGGTTAAACCATGTGTTCCATATATTTCTTTTTAATTTAAAGGATAAAATTTTCATCGCGAAGGAGTACTAATACTGTTCGGAGCGGAGGGAATGGAGAAGAAAATAAAGGGATACAAATAATTCGGTATATATATATATATATATATATATATATATATTTAAATAAGCAAAGAAAATATTATTTGTATTTAAAGATGCTAGTTCCTGATGAAATGGACTTAATCGAATGGATCTCTTTTCATAAAGTATTTTATAAAATGTTCCTCCGATCATTATCATCATATATTTTATATCTTTCGGTAATTTTATGGGTAGTTCAACCTAATTCGCCCCAATCTTTTAAGATATCTAATATATCTTTTCTCTTCCTACTTCATTCTTAACACTCCCTTCTATTAATTCTTTCAACGGACCTTCATATCTCAAATATTTTTTCTGTCTATCCTTTATTATTCTAATTAAGCCCCTAATGTATTTAAGCCTTCCTCGTTTTTCTTCTCTTGGTCCATATAATTTTGTCCAGTATACGCAATACATACTACCTAAAATCTCAAAGCTCTCTAAAGTTTTCTCATCCTATTTTCTCTTCGCCCATGCCCGCTGATACTTTCCGAGTATTGGAATTCAAATAACACAGTATTTCCTGGTAATTTTTTTGAACCATAGAAAATGTTTTTCACATTTTTCTGTTAGTTGAGTAAAAACAGCTGAATAATAGATACAACGCAGGAAACAGCAAAACAAGATAGGTAACATTATTTCTTATGCAGTCATGACTTAATGTTGTCGTTGTAAACAGTTAAGTCGCCTAATGCAAACAGGAGTGATTTGGGAGAGGAGAAAAAGGGAGAAGAACGGAGGAAGGAGGATAAGAAGGTGAAAGATGAAGAGGGCGTAAGGGTGGGATGAATAGGAGGAAACAGGTAAGGAAGAGAAATAGGTGAACGACGGAGAGAATAAAAGACAGGAAGAGAGGGAAGAAGATGAGACCAGGGAAAGAGGGATGAAGGATAGGTGGAGGGATGCGAATGAGGGAGGGTGTGTGATAGGGATGGAGCAAATGATGTGGAGGCAGGGGGTTGAAGGGAGGTGTCGGAAAGGGGGTCGCATGTAGTGGGAAGGAGGAAGACGGTTAAGGGTAGCGGTTCCTTCTTGAGCAGAGGATAGTAGTGGGACATGCTTTATGGCCCTTTGCGGAGTCACGGGAAATGAGTTGGACTCGGTATGAATTTGAAAATAGGACATATGAGAGGGTCGTTGGCGGAATGAGCGCTAGATGGCGATAGAGGTGAGCGGAAGGAGGAGGGAGGGAAGATAAATAAGGATGCGTGCGGTGGTGGGAGGGGGAGAAGGAAGGGAGACGGTGATGTGCAGGACATGCGTGCATTGGCATTTGGAAAGAGAGGAAAGCCTTCGCGGGATGAGAATGGTGTTATGGGAGGTAGGGGTGAAATATATGCGAGAGAACGCTTATCGAGTTAGAAGGAGTCTTGAGAGTAGGAGTTTAAACAAGGATATAGCAAAAAACAAGAAACAGGAGTAGGAGTGACGATATGGAAAGAGAATAGAATGAGCTAAATATTTACGAAAATGGGCGGAGAGACGTGGAGGTTTAGAGATGAGGAGAGTAATCTAAAAAAACAGCGAAAGGCATAAAAATATTACTGCCATCTGCGTGCGTGCTTTCACCGTTGGCTTCCTTGAAAATTTATTGTCAGCGGACTGAAAGCAATTGACGCTTGGTTTCACCAACGTTAAATGCTGGCAGAAGCATACTTGATGTGTTTAGAGCACGCCATTCAAACTTTTGTGTATGTTATTTTTGCAGAAGACTTTTTACTGTGATTTTATGCATGCTAAGGAAGAAGGACTATGAGGACAGGCTTCCGTTTTTTGAGCAAAATACAGAAAAAGAAGCACTCCATAAACAATATTATTGGGTTAAGATATATATGTTATTACCAACATAAGTGATTAAAAAATATCAAACTCCTAAACCGTAAAACAAGATAATTCGAGACCCACAAGGAAAGAAAAAGAAAGAAACAAAAAGTAAAAACTAACAGGTTTAGTAGATTTTACGCCGCGCCAGGGACCTGATGTCACTCACACATGCACTCACGCACTTGCTTAAGCACTCGTACAGGAACTAACACACTTCGTCTGTAGGTTTGTGCACCTTTCAGTGAAGACAGGAACCTACAGACAACCAGTCACACACAGACGCACTCAAAACACTCGTACAGGATCTCACACCAACACCCTGGCGCGGCGTAAAATCCCCTAAACCTGTAAGTTTTTACTTTTTGTTTCTTTCTTTTTCTTTTCTTGAGTTTCGAATTATCTTGTTTTACGGTTTGATATTTTTTAATCACTACCTTGCCGTAGTCTCCACTTCTCTTTATTTACCAACATAAGTGCTAAGACGTAACAAAAATTTGCAGGGGCTTGTAAAATATTATCACTTGTGTTGAATTTTCAATCATGCAAACATCATAAGTTAATGAAAGGGGGGGGGGTGGGGAGGGGGGGTTGGAGACTACGACGAGATAGGTATTTCAAAAAAGAAATACCGATCTCACACTCGAGGTACTTGGGGGCCTTGGCGCACAATGTTTCGCAGCCTTACGCACACACCCCTGTGACTGATAGGGTCCGGAGTACCCGTGCCCCCCCCCCCCCCCCCCCCCCCACTCCCCCCCCCCGGATCACTGGGACCTAGCACAACCGCGCCACTGGTCCCCGGTTGATCAATCATTGCTCGAACTATGGCCGAAATCCAATTAGTGAATTTGATAGCTATTGAAACTAGATAATTCACCTTTTAATAATATGTGAAAGTATGAATGTGTGCATTTATAAGTGTATGTATGTGTCAGGAAGCGTAGTTGAAATATAAATAATATCAGCATTTTAAAACATAAATCAAACACGCTTATCTTTGATCTTTTTTATCCTCGACATCTCTAGTGAAACAACCATGGTCGTAACAAATAAATGATCTCTTATCGTTTTATTTCCTAGAAGGACTTTCGATTTTTTTCAAATTCTTTACGCGTTCTGAATTTTCCGTCGCATATTTCCATATGAAGTTTAAGAATTAATTTTAAGAACGGGTATCCTTAAGTTTGATTTTTCCTCAAGATTTCGGGATCTTTTTTTTCTCACGCATTCTCCAAAGAGGCAAGGGCCATAAAAATCCCAATTGACGAATGTGTGAGGAAGAAACTCAGCGGGAGTTGGGTCTTCTCCTGTCCCTTTGTTGGAGGAGTCGCGTTAAGGGGTTGTAGGATGGATATTTCTAACCCATTTTCCGTCTAGCCTCCAAGGAGCGGGAGCGGCAGATGGATATTCGTTTTCTACGTTTTTGAGATCGTTCCGCCCCGTCACCACGTGCTGCGCACAGAAAGATAAAGATTTTTGTTTCGAGATAAGGGTGATTGTGAGAGGAGTGCGTGAAGAAATCGAAGCAGGAAAGGAGACGAGGGAGTTGGAAAAGGATCTGTGCTGGCCGTGTGGGAAGAGAACACTCAAGAGAGAGAGAGGTTATGCGAAGGCGGGACGAAAATGGTGGCGTGCGCCAATGCTCTTAGATAAGAGTAAGGGACGAAGGGAGAGAATGAAGCATTTTATATAGAGTCTTTTGAAGAAATTGGTTTGTAAATCCATCGATACGATTATTTTGTTTAGGTTTCACTTACTTATGTTTATGATGAAATAAATTATTGAATAATTCCTTCAAATGCATCTGAATTAATAATTTATACCATCGGCGAAATCGGATAATTGCTTCTCGTGTAACTTGTGTCATCGTTCAAAGATTCAAAGGTTTTAATCCAATAGATGATGCTCGTTTTATTGCATTGGTAATGTTTTCTTGAGTTAAGAATCGTCTTCCATCTTATATTAAAAGAATTGAGTAGTAGGTAAATAATAATTACAATTTAAGACAATTAATTCCACAAAAAATAATGAATTCCTAGAGATATAGAGCTTCTAATTCAAAATCTATTAGAGCCTTGTCAAATTACTTTTTATTTTGTATACAACACTTCAGAAATAATTTCTTATATATGAGATTAAAAAAATGAAAGATCGAGCCAGGTTTACCCTCTAATTTACGTAATTTTGGGCCGCCCCTTTCGGGCAATTAATAGAACCAACATTTACTTTATTCGAGTGCAATTCATATCGGGCCTTATTTAGCCTCAAGTGCGGGAGGGGAAAATATTCTCCGAAGACTTAACCTCACAAGTATTTGCGGATGCAGCGAGCATACACTTTCACCGCTACTTAAGACGCAAAACGCCCCTTTCTCTTCCTCGTTCCACCCCTCGCATTCAACACCCTTCCCTCCCTCCCTCCTTCCACTCCCACCTTTCCCCTAACCTCCCGCGAAATTTCCATAATGTTGCTCAAACGCGTAATCCCCTACGAAACCAAAACTTCCAATCCCTTCTTCTCCCACGTCCCTCTCTCATTTTCCACATAATTCTTGCCGTATCCAGAGTCCACCCCCAACCTCTCCCTCAGCCTCCCACTAGACTCACCCCTCACCTCTCTATACTCCTTCCCCTTTCGATCCTACACAACAAGCCCGAAGGCAGTGTTGATTGCATAAACAGCACTATAGTCGTCAACTTTACTCCCGCTGCTCCTTTCCCGAAGGACTGGAGGCCTCTCGGATCGCCTCTTTCCTGCCCCTCGCCACTCTCCCGTCTTCATCGACCACCCGCCTCCCCAGACAATCCCCAGCCGAATAAGGAGCCCCACTCGAAGGTGTTTACTTAGTTCCTCTCGAACAGCCTCAAGAAGGGGTTCCTCCTTCCTATCCCCTCCCCCGCACCCCCATTGAGGTTTTCTCATACTCTTTCCTCGCCTCCCTCCCCCTTTACGCCCCACTGTAAGCCTTCGACGATCTCCGACCATCTATAAGCTTTCGCATATGTGGTAGACACACCGCAGAGGGAGCTTATTGCAAGCTTACGCTGTGAATATCCACACGCGGATGGGTTGTTAAGGGGAAATAATGCGCGTTTTAGGAGCCATAAATTACTTTGTTAACTAAGGCGTTATCCGATTGCGATGTTGAAGAAATATTATCGATTGACTTAGAAGAATTGCGGAAAAATTGTTTTCCTCTGCATAAATGTTGTGGTGTTCTCGAAAATATTTGCACTAGTAAATATAAAATTTGATTTTATGGTTTTACCTATTATTATCGGTGATTTTAAGTAATCGGAACGATTCGATAGATTAAATTGAATACTGATATGTGTGAAATATTAGAAAATACCTATATGATAAAACGGATGTATTGCACAAGAAATTTTCAATTGAAAATTAGCAATTGTAACTAAATTTCATTTTGTGAACCTTAATGGCGACTTCATTAAAGTCAATGTCTTGTTTCCACAACATAACTAAAATTTTAATTTTTCTCAAGATTATGTCATCATCATCATCATCATAGGTAGTCTGTCCGTTGACAGGTTTGTGATTATTCTTAGTTAAACTTGGTTCTCCATATACTCCTATTTTCCGCAGTTTTCTTCATGTCTTGATAGCTCTCTTTCCCTTTCAAGTCGTCTACCATCTGAAACCTTTTCCTACCTCCTTCTCTTTTTCCATCCAGTTTTCCTTCTTGCACTTCTTTAATCATGCACTCTCTCCTCAGGTAATGCTCAATCCAGTTCGCCTTCCTCTTCCTGATAGACTGTATAATCGTTCGCTTCTCTCCTATTCTTCGTAGTACAATGTCATTTTTCACGCTATCTGTCCATTTTATCTTCAGCATTCTGTCCACATTTCGAAGCTTTCCAAGTATTTAATATCATTTTTCCTTAGCGTCCATGTTTCTGCCCCATACAAAGCTATACTCGATACATAGCATTTTATCAACCTCTTGCGGATTTCCTGCTTTATATTTCCCATTAGCAGGAGTTTCTTTCTTCTGAATGCGGATTTTGCTTTTGTTATTCTAGTCCTGATTTCATCGGTACATTTTGCTTCTCTTGTTATGATTCTTCCAAGGTATTTATAATCTGAAACTTGTTCTAATGGCTTTTCTCCAATACTTATGTTCAAATTTTCATCTTCTTTACTTGATTTATTCTCATAACCTTGGATTTTTCTGTATTAATTTCCATACCGTATTTTCTACCTGTTATCCACTAGTCTATTTATCATTTTCTGGAGTTCCTTTTCCTTTCTTGCTAGAAGTACTTGATCATCCGCGTATTTAACTGTTCTTATAATCCCTCCGATTTTGAAGTCTCTCGTGCCTTCTAACGCTTCCTGCATTAGTCTCTCTCCATATATATTGAATAGAATCGGTGATAGACAGCAACCCTGTCTTACTCCTCTACCGATATGTACTCCGCTCGTGTCCGTATTCTCCAACCTGACCTTTACAACTTGATTCACATATAGATTCCTGATCAGTCTCCTGTCTTTCCAGTCTACACCTATATCCTTTAATATCCTCATCAGCAGTACCCAATTTACTCTATCAAAGACCTTCTGCCAGTCGACGAAACAATCTTGACTGTACTCTATTGCCCTTTCTGATATGATTCTCGCCACACCGATAGCATCTCTGGTTCCTCGTCCATTTCTGAAGCCGAATTGATCTTCCCCTAACATTTCTTTGGCCTTTTTCTCTAATCTTTTATTAAGAATCCTCGTGATGATCTTCGAAGTGTGTGACAGTAGGGATATCATTCTGTAGTCTTTACACTGCATTGCCTTTGGCTTCTTCTTTAGAGGGATCATTGTTACATCTAAGAAATCCTGAGGCCACTCTCCCGAGTCGTAAATCTTGTTAATTAATTTCGTAATCACTTTTAGTCCTTCCGATCCCTTGAATTTAAGTACCTCTGCCGGTATTCCATCGCTGCCTGTAGCTTTTCCTTTCTTTAGTTCCAGTATCGACTTTTCTACTTCGCTTTTCTTAATACTTAGTCCCAAGTTGTCTTCTTCAATGCAATTCTCTTCTTCCAGTTCCATTTGTACCGATCCTCCCTGCTTTTTATATAGTTCCTTATTGTATTCATCCCATACCTGTGCTACATACTTTGGTTCTGTGACTATTTTTCCATCTGTATTAATAATTCCCTTACCACGAATCCCATTAGGCTTCTTATCTTCTAACTCCAGTACCCTAGCGTACATCACATCGTATCGTCCTAACTTCTCCATCTGTTGTATTTCCTCACATTTTTCTTTTATCCAAATTTCCCTAGCTTTATCTGTTACCTTTCTCAACTCATTGTTTATGCGTCTATAATTGGATCTACCTTCTTCACTCTTAACATTTTTCCATTTTCTTCTCTAATCCATTTTCTCCAGCGTTTCCTTAGTGATCCATGGTTTTCTGATTTTCTTCTATTGTTTCCCAATCTCTTTATTCAAGGTATCTTTGATGCTGGCTTTCACTTCCTCCCATTCTGTATCCACGGTCTTCGGTTTGTTTTCCAAATTTCTAAGGCGATCTTCCAACTTCGTGTTGAATGCATCTTTCTTTTCTTTCAGTTTTTCTAGGTCCCAAGTCTGTCTATCTCTTCTCGTTTTCCTTATTTGTTTAAGCTTTGTAGTTACATCGACTATTAGAAGGATGTGATCTGAATCAATGTCTGCTCCTGGTAATGTCTTAGCATTTTTTATGCTGTTTCTGAATCTTTGTTTTACTAGGATGTAATGTATTTGGCATCTTATTCTATCTCCTGGGCTTTTCCATGTTTACAGCCTTCGTTTATGATTTCTGAACCATGTATTAGTCACTACTAGGTCGTTATTAACACAGAATTCTACCAGTTTTTCTCCTCGGTTTCTTTTCCCAAGTCCGTATTGACCGACAACAGTTTCTTCTTGTCCTTCACCAACTAGACTGTTCCAATCTCCCATTATTATGCAGTTTACCTTTCCTCTTCCGTCTTCTTCGTAAATCTCGTTAATTTTTTCATACATCTCCTCAATTTCTTCTTCTTCATGAGTGGACTTTAGCATATATACCTGGATTATCAACATGTCCACTGGGACTGCTTTTAGCTTTATTGCCATCAACCTATCGTTCGTTGCTGTTATTTTTGTCACGCTCTTCATCATATCTTTCCTAAGTACCAGAGCTACTCCCCTTGCCCCATTATTTCCTCCTGAGTAAAATACCGTGAATTCTTCAGAGTCGAACTGTCCTTCACTTTCCCATCTAGCTTTGCTCAGCCCTATGATATCAATCCTATTTCTTCTCATTTCTTCTTTCAGGTTCTCTAGCTTTCCTGCCTTCCTCATGGTTTTTACATTCCAAATACCTATGCGTAAGTTACCTTCGACAAATTCTTTCCTCAAGGCAGTCCCTGCCCGGAGATCCGATTGGGGGACTATTTACCTAAAATGTGTAAAACCTCCATTCGCGGGGATCGAACCCCGGAACTTTGTAACGGAAAGCCGACAGGCTAACTACTACACCACCAGTAAGATTATGTACTATAGTGATTTATACTATGGTAGAAGCGAATATTTAAAAATTTTCTTCTATATAAAGATTCACAATTGGTAATTTAAATCTTACCGATACCTAGAAAGTAAACACAATACAAGCTATCGATATCAAATAAACCAAAAGAAGGGAAGGTGGATAATTCTGGTATTGACCTGAAATCGAATTCCAAATTGTGTATGTATTACAAGCATATGATATAGCATATCATGGCTTCAGAACGTAATATTTCCTGTATTAATGTATACATTCCTTCATTATCAGGTAACGTAACGGTAAACGTAACTGTACAATAGCCGCAGTTTTCAGTTCAATTTGAATTTTGATATTACACTAAGGTAATATTTTTTACTGCATCAAAACCATGTACGATATCTTCGTGTTAAAATAAGACAATTAAGATGAGTCAGTTACGATAAAATTGTAAGTAAGAAAATGGTACAGTTATACATTTAAATTTTTTTAGCATTTGTATTTATATTATCAGGTAATTATTGTATAAATGATCAGCCTTACTGGCATAAAAAAACTAAGGAATTCAGCATTACTTATTTCTGTCGCTGTTTTTTTTCATTCGATTTCTGCATTTCCTCCATGTGTATCTCTGGTCGGATTTAATTCATCTAATTCGTTGGTACGAACACTAATAATAATCCGCCAACATATTGATGAGGGTATTATGGCTTTAATTATTGCCATTTCTATAATATTACTTTAAAAGGTTTATTTTCAATGATACTAGTTTATTATGTTTAATAGGATTAAGTCGATTTTTATTGTGGTTGGTTTCGTTTAGCTCGGTGGAATGATTCTGAATGGGCTAAAAGGAAAATGAGTAATGCTCTGAGATTGAGGTTTCCTTTATAATTCAGCTCCTTCGAACGAAATTCTAGAAAGATGAAAGTTGACATATAAACAGTGTGTAAGGATTGTTGCACAAGAACGAAGTAATTCATTTTATGCGCTTCTTTTCGGCCATTCTCTATCAACTGATAATTTTATGGACTTCAAATGTTAACCATCTGAGGGCCAGTCGATTAATCTAATTTAAAAAGTAAGCCGTCTGTTGATAGGAGAACACTGAAAAAAATATTACCATTACACTACATTACACTATCTTAAATATTCTTCGTATTTAGTACCTGGTCCATTTTATTATCTCGTTTACCTCTTTCTTTCACTGAAAATTTTCCGAATTTTTTTTCATTTTTGTAGTTTGGATCAATTTGACCTAATCAAATAACTTTTGAAAATTATTTCGCAGTGGTTATGGGTTGCCATATATAAGCGAAAATTCATTTAAATTTTTAAAAAATAAAACAAAACTGGCGTGTATTGCTGCGATAAAATAAGAACTACGAACGAATGCAAGTTATTGTCACAATTAAGAGGATGAAGTTTTTCCTCACCTCGTGATTTTATCAGTATTTAGGAGAGGAATTTAAAAAATACATCCATGTTTATTAAAAAAATAGGAACAACATTGACGGTTAGTAATAATATGTGTTTTATATCGATTTTAACTAATGGTGCACATTTTCGGTGTGCAAGAAGTATACGAATGAAATATAGCTGGAGAAACTAATAATTTCAATTTAATTTTCCCCTCTACCAACATTTTTATACCCTCAGAGAAAAGAAGAACAGGAAAATATACAGAGAGATAAAATCACATAATGTGCTCAATGTCCTGCACAGATACATGTTGCACATCATCTAGCGATAGTTAAGCACAAAGAAATGAAATATTATACGAAATTCATATGTTCATATTCTCCGAACTTATTATGACCATTTTTTCAGTCGACGTCTTCTTCATACGCAATCTGAATGCCGTTTCGTTAAATTTTATTGTCTCTCAACGATTGCGTCCCGTGTGGGATAGCATGTGCGCGACGATATAGAAACTCCCCTTAGCGAATGTCGCGATGCACTCCAGAGCCGCCAGCACCGGCCGCAAAGCTGCGTCTTATGCCCGCATCTCAACGCCGCTCCTTAAATTGGGTTCCGCAACAGCCTTTATTAATCAACGCTCACGCACGAAGAATTATCTGAGGTAAAAAGGTATTAAAACTCGGCTCGTGGCACGCTTAATAGCCTCCAGCGGAGCCATAAAAATCCTTAGTGATTATTGCTCGATAAATCTTTTGCCAACCGCTTCAGATGGATAAGAGCTTATGAAGACTATGGGTTAAGAGAAAAATTACGCCGGGAGAGGGTCATGGGGCGAAAGAGATGAGGAGCAGCCACACTCTCCGACTCTTGTCCACACTTCTCTTAGAAAGGGCGAAAGCTACCACGGAGAGATGGCGATGTTGCGGGATGTAATTTGTGGGTTGCGTTTATCTCGTCTCATTCGTAAGGCTGAAGCGACGCGGAGACTTGGAAGGTAGAGAGAAAAGGGAGGGGGGAGGTGGAGGAAGAAAGATGAGTGAGGAGGGAAAGTGAGTGAGAGAAAGGGGAGGTAGATTGGCGAGGTAAAGGAGAAAGGATCAATGAAAAAGAGAGGGAAGGGAGAATATGGGAGGAGGGGAATGAGAGAGGAGAAGAAAGAGGGAAAACTCAGGAAGATGAAGGGCCACGAAATAGGGGAAGAAGATAGATTGGAAATTAGTGCTGGGAGGATGTAGGGTGAGGAGGAAAGGTAGAGACTGAATGGATAGGGAGAGGGGAATGAGAGTGGTGAGGCAGAGGAGGATCAATTTAGATTATGCCTACTTCTTAACAAGGATTAGGCTAATAAATAATCGGTCTATTAAATGAAAAGCAATTCTCAAAAAAAATAAAATTCAATAAATTTTTAAATTCTTAATAAATATTTGAAGAGTGGAGGCGTGACGTATTGAGTGAGGGGAGTGAAGGAGGTAAATGGGTAACGCGAGAGTAAGAGGAGAGACGGGCGGGGGGTGAGTAGAAAGGTCTGTTGATTTAGGCGCGTCAGTTAACGGTCTATTACTCGTGTCAGCGCTCAGAGATTTGTCATCCTTAATAACGAACCGAATTTAATGTCCTCGCAACAAGTTTGTGATGTGCCTCCAAGGAGCGAAAGACGGCGCCACATCCTCAGCCTTCGAAGACCTTCTTGACTCTTTCTCTCTCTCTCTCCATTTCACCTTCCACTCTCTTTCTCTCTCTCTCTCTCCCTCTCTCCCAGTCATTCAACCCATACCGTCTCTCTCTTGCCTCTTATACCTTCCCCTAAATATCCCTAACGTCAAGAAAGATCTTACATCCAAGCACTCGTTACTCTCTCGCCGTCCGATATCATAGTTCTTCGACTACAGCCTTCAGCCAGGAATGCATACTTTTTACTTATGATGACCTCATTTCAACAGATTTACTCCCCCCAAATTCTAATACCCGGCCTCAGATGGTTCTGCGTTAAATTTCCATTGCAAAAAATTAATTACACCTTTTCCACGACTCAGCATTTTAGTAAAGTATAAATCTTTGTCTGAACGATGCTTCTTTTATTCCTTTATATCCACTTGAAAATAAAATATAAAATCTAAGAGGAAATATGCTTTATTTAATTAGAATTTTATACGAATATAGTTTAACGATTTCAAAGTTATTAATTTCAGCTTCTTTCTTCAGCAATCGTTCCTTCAGTTGCAGACTCCAATCAAGGAATAAACTTATTCAAACATTTTGAACAGAAATTCACCTTAAAATGCTTGCTTTACTAATAAACTAGTTTTAAAAATAAAGAATTATGACGCAAAAAGCATAATTAAGTTGTGGATATTTTATGCTTACTCTGCTAATGTCATTTAATTCCATAGTATAAGTATTTACTTTTTTAACCTGAAGTACTTGTGAGTTTTTATGGACAACAAAAATGAATGTTAGAAAATGACTAATAAAAACCAGTTTTTTAGAATGTACACGGATTTTTCGTTCCACATGTTTTTAAATCGTAACTTCAATAAACCCTGGATTGGAAACGTGGGGCATACAGTGCCCTATGGAAAATTTTTTCCTCTATAAAATTTGTTTGGCAAGCCTGATGTATATGGTGGCCCACGACCTTTCATCTGAGGTGGAGAGGCTTCAGTTCGTGCTTTGACCTTGACGGAGCACTGTTATCTACTGTGTCAATCCTTCTCTTTAGGGTGCTCTATATCTCACGTTTCAGTTGACGTTACTTTTTCTACAAAATACTTCTGTGACATATGCAGTGATTTGTGTTTATTAGTGTTTATAATACGTCCACTTGAAATATGACGGATAGGGATAATTTTCTCATAGGTAGACATCTTTACAACTCCACCAAAGGAGGTGTCGATGTATTTGACCAGATGTGCGCCACTTACAGCTGTAGCAGAAAAAAACAAAAGTGGCCCCTTTGTCTGCTTGAATGCATACATCATACCACGGGACAATCTGGTTTCTTAGGTAGCGAGATAGAAAACATTAGAAGAAGAACTCATGAGACCATGGATTACACAGATTGAACATCACCACACTACCTAGATACGTAAGATTAGCCATCACGAAACAACTAGGCATGGAACTTCCAATGCAGCTTCGCCCAACAGTCGGCCGCTCTTCAGGAAGATGCAATATATGCCCCAGATCAAAAGACACAAAAACCACAATGGTGTGTCGTGAGTGTGGAAATTTTGTGCGCTTAAATCATAAAATTGTTAAGTGCAGTGCCTGCAATGAGTAAATTTATTAATTAAAAATAGAAAAGTGGAATACTAAAAGGAAAAACGCGGTGTGTTCCATTTGTAGTATTTTTTTAAATTCTTGTAAACAGAGTTCATTTAATTTTTGTGGAATTTTATTTTGAGTAAAATCTTTGAACCACTGTCAAAATATTTTTATAACGTATGTTTATTAAAAATAAAATCTAAAAGAAAACCAAACTGTTGTTTAAATTACATGGGGTACTCAGCGTTAGAAGAAAATAACGTTTCCAATCCAGGATTAAAATAATTATCGTAATAACATCTTTTAAATATTGGTACGTATAGTGGAATTTATTAATGAAAAACCAAGATATTTTTGCTGTCGATTAATATCGTATAAACAATCATTGCTTATTTGTACTGAATTATCTTGCTACAGATAGTTCACCTATACTATACTCCCATCGAATATTTTTTATTCGAAAGCAAATTTACTCACTCCCCATGTGCATTATTCTACGAATAGCAAACTCCAACATTGTTCTTATAACTCAAACTGCATTCAGCATGAAACTTTATCAAGACCATCGATACAAAGAACAAACTTTCAACGGCTGTTTTTTAAATTTAAGAGTTACGCTATAAAAAGGTTCACATACTCGAGGCTTGTAACTTGTTGAAGGATTATTTGAACATTCTTTTGCTTAATTATTCAACTTAGAAACAAATGTCTCCTCGCTGCCATCAATCCCAAGTGGCCTCTCCCATGTTTTATTCCATTGAAGCTGAACGGCCATTCTCACCACAAAGTTTATCGTATCGGATTTTTAACTCCATCAGCCGCTGGAAAAAAATAAAAGGAAAATTACGAGTTCGATGCAAGCCGTGCATAAAAATTTAAGTATTAAAAAAATCTAAAAAAATACTGCAGTTTCGAGACGCTTTGTCACTCATATGGCATTTTGTTCCCTTCTTGCTTCTCCTTCACTTCCTCCCCCATCCCCTTCTCTTCCATAATTCACCCGACTCCATCAATTAAGTGTGGAGAAAACCGAAACGAGGGCTTTTCTTTATTTCTCGGTGCATAAAGTTTTCGCGAAACGGTTTTCAATATTCCCACGTTTCTTTAGACCGTGGAGGCACTCGAGTGGCGCCGCAGCCGGCTTTCGAGAGAGTTATTCATCGATGGAAAACTGAGGGCTTGTTTTCCATTTGTTCCCACTCGAAGGGACAAGAAACAAGGGTGGAATGCTCTATTTTGCAAATAACCGATGAAAAAATGTGAAATTCGAAGAGGTAAGGAATTGCAATATAATACGGAGTGAGCTTTCGAGTGGGGATAATTATTTCCCTCGTTCACGTGAAAGAAAAAAAAACATTACGAGGTGGCAGCATTACGACGTAAGAGTCGTTTCGAATATGATGAATCGGAACCAATCAAAACTTTTCGCGCGAGCAACGATGGCGAGTTTTTTTTAAATCTGAAGTGGCAGTTATATAATTTGCATTTCAGCATCTCTTGAAAGCGTTCCCTTTCTAGCTTGTGTACGTGGAGTTGAAACAGAGTCATCGGTTGAACGGTAATTAATGGATTTCCTATCAATGAAGAAGAGTTTTCTTGAGTAAATAGCTATTCAATATTTATGCAACAACATCAAAAGGAATCCTTCCATTTAGTAGAGTTATTCGTGTTACGTGTCTAAGAGTTGTCATTTTAACAGTGATTATTTCTTATATAATGATTTTTTCAAATAATCTTAGTCATAGAATTTATTTATATAGGTATTATAACAACATGATATTTGGGATTGTTATTAGCCGTAATTATTCTATTTTTCTTCGGGATATCTCATAAAATAGTCATGCTAGAAACATGACTTTGTACCAAAAGTAACAAAATTCCATGCACATTAACACAGTATTATCAAATTTGAACTTTTTAAGTGCTTGGAAATCGGTTCATCTACATCTACAATTCACCCTGCAGGCCATCGCAATGTTTTGTGGAAGAGGGTGCAATAGTACCAAGGGACTGCGCTTAATAATGAGGATGTATATCACCCAACGTCGGCTGATTTTTGATCGTAACTTCTGTTCTGCTCAGCTATCGGTCTAGGGGAAAACGAGCCTTTGTACCTTTCTGTACTACAGACCATCTCTCTTATTTTACGAAGATGGTCCATTCTACCGATATAAGTTGGCGCTCTTATTATTTCTTCGACGTCGCTGAAGAATGTATGCGTTTTAAATCTTTCAAGAAGTTTTAACCTAGAGCGTGATCGGCGCTCAGTTAGTGATTCCTATCCTAAGTCCTGTATCAAGCCTGTAACACTTTTGTTTCTATCGTAACAATTTTTGACGAATCTAGCGGCTTTTCGCTGCACTCTTTCTAGCTCTGAGATTGATCATTTCTCGTACGGATCCCATATGCTCGACGCATACTCTAACAGCGGTCTTACTAAAGAGAAGTAACATGTCTCTTTGACTTTTTCCTCACTTTTTCCTACTGTGCGTTTGATGAATGATGTCTGTGTGCGTGTATATGATTGTGGGCGCTCTAACTTAAAAAGTACTTGCCATATCGTTACCAAACTGCATATATAACACTTTAGCATGAGCACAAAGAAGTGATTGGTTTTTGGACAATACCGGTTAACCGGAAGTCGAGGTTAATTCGAAACCCGATTCGGTTTTTGCGATATTTCTCCATTAAAACATCATTATCTTATATACAACTCAATACACAGGTTATAGATAATGTAATTTCCTACAACTTTCATTTGAAACAATTTTCCAAATCAGTTATTGTTTAGGAATTATTTATAGAAAATAATCGATTTTTTCGGTTTTCGCCAAATATCTCCCTAAAAACGTCGTTATTGGTAATCTTCGTGAGGACCAAAGTTGTAGAGAATAATATTTCTTCCAAGTTTTGTTTGAATCAAATTTTCGTAGGACCTTCCATTTCGGAGATATTTAACTTATTCTTAATTTCCAGTATACAGCGTCACCACCATGTAGCGGTGAATTCTATAAACATATTCAAAATATAATTTACGGCAATAAGGACTATTGTATTTTTTTACGATACGAAATAATAATTTTGCCTCATATTGCTATTCATAATAATTTGAATATCTATACTCCAAATATGGAGAAAGTCATATGTTGGCCACATCAGATTTTTTTTGAGAATCCCATTAAATTTAGCCTAGAAACAAAGCTGAATGGCAATACAAGTTAACATATAAATGAAAATAAATTAATATCGCATTTTACATTCGTAAGTTTTCTTCAAATTGTCACGACTTTTTATTTAAAATATATTTTACAAATTTTCGAAGATACTGTATTTTTACTTCGAAAATACGTTTAATAGTATTCTTTCGATTATGGCCTGTGGACATAATACGTACTTTGAGCATCTTAATCATCAGTCAGTTTAGAGGTGACTGTTTCAGGAATGATTTGTGGGCCTAATCCGTAACCAAACGAAGAATACGTCAAGTTTAGTTCCTCTTTTTCTTAAAACAATCCAATAAAGGAAACGAGAAAGCTTAAATTTTAACATTAGGTTTAACATGCGATCCCTTTTCAGGTGGCGGGAATTTATTTTACTGTTCTTGCATATGTTATCTTAAGTCGTTTTTAAATACCTTTTAAGAATAAATCAATAATACCAACAAAAACGGAAAATACAACGTTGTCATACGCTGAAGTGAACCAAACTACGCTTGCTTAAATTACAGAGCGTTCGGTATTTCATCGTCCCGAAAATGCTTGCTTCGTTTGAAAACCACAGTTCGTTCTCTCGCGATTCACACTAACAGAAAACACATGCAAATTATTCGCAGGGCGTTTCTTAACTGGCTAATATGATTTTTTTCATTCGTTTTGAACTGAAAATGATAAAAAGATGAAGAAGAATGAAATAAAGGCTGTCTCGGAAGAAATGACAGCGAAAGGTACCGAGATGGGTCGTATGTGGGTGGTATAGATGGTTTGGGGGGGTTACTTTCTGCGTGATTGTACGTGCGTGTGTTTTTCGTGTGTGTTTGTGTGCGCACGCGTGTGTGTGTGCGCGCGTGTGGGATGGAGTGAGGACGGTACAACTCGGTCGATAAATTTTTCTCTTCTGTCGTTATTCTCATTTTATGCGTTCTCCTCCCCCTTCCTTCATCCCGCTTTCTCCTCCACTTTCTCCTCCGAATGTGACCGCGCCCTCTTCCTCTTCTCAGCTTCACTAAGGCTTTTCATCGCAGCCGTCTCCTTTCCTCACTTTACTCAATTTCTTCTATTATGCTAGAATCATTTCATCGGTTCTAATCCCTTTACCCAACCGTCGGCAGTTTGACAGTAATTAAAAAATAGGAAACGTATAGTCGGAAATGTATTTATAAACGTCATTATATTTTTAATCTTATAAATCTTACATAAAGATGTTAACGATGCCTGATTATTTTCAGAGGACAACATCCGTAGAGGCGATATACATGGAAGACTAATTTTTTTAACTGAGAGGTGCAATTTTAAAATAAGTGTTCAGCTGGACTTAATTTCTCGTCTATTATGGCAACAGTGATCACCATTCGGCCGAAACAAGCTTTAAATCGTTGGCATGTTTGCTCACCGACGCTAAGACTCGAGAGATATCTTTTCCAACCTTGCCGCTATATAAATTCGCTTGATGCAAGGCAGCGACCCATATAATGCAAGCTAAAACTTTTTTTTTAATGTGAAAAACCCTCACCTTCGATGATGTTTCAAAAAGTGCATCCGTCAGCGTAATGGAATCCATCGAGGGGGCATTTCTCTTTACACCTAAGCCTCATTCTCTCCTCTTTCCCTCTCTTGCGCCACGGATACTGAATATTAAGAGTCACGCCCACCTGCGCGCCTTCCTCTCGTAAAGATAGCAGCGAGTACTCCGCTAAAGAACATTTAATTTTGTTTCCTCCGTAAATATCAATTTATGCATAGACTGTGTGATGCGATGGGCAAACCATCTGACTCAACACTTGGCAAGTGTTCTTCGCCACATGCTGTTATAGAACCCGAGGGATACTTATGATTTAGACGGAACGCTTCCTCATCTCTGGATGAGCCTCGAACTTATACACCTCATTCCATCGCCCACGCGCGCCGTTGGTCAGAAAGAGAACTCTAATTGTAAGAATACATTAATTTTTGCGATTCATTGCGTGTCTGTACGTTATGGTGTGTATAAACGGTTAACCATGAAATAATTCATAGGATATAAATCATAACACCGTTGGAAAAAATATGTTTTTATGAAGTTTTCCTTAACTTAGAATATTTAGTTGACGCTAAGATGTGGTTTTTGGCGCCTTTTTTAATGAGAGCTTATGATTTCACTTCGTCTATCTGTCGTGTAGTAAAATGTATACTAAAATATAATCAAAAAGTCTAGAAGGAATGTTTGCAATATATGGATAAATTATTTGTGCTTTGAATTTTAATTGATTGGTGACTTTCGCATGGTCCGTTCATTTTTATAGCGAAAATCTTTTAAAATGATACCCTTACTTACTCTTATCATTTACTTCCTTGAATTCTACTTCCCCATGTCCGAAGTATCCTATATCCAAACCCCTTTGCCCTCTGTAACACTTTATCGCCCCTTTAAAGAAGGACCTATAACAATCCAACCAACCAACCCTCTGCCACCAACCCTGTGTTTTATACAGCGAACTGCATCCCTCTCTCTCCCTCCCAACCTATACTACTATTTTCCATCTATCCCTCTTCCCTTCAAGCATCTTAAAAATGACTTCTCAAACCAACGAAGCCCCTTTCTCCTCGCCCTTCACTTTATGTACGAAACCACTCCGAGGCAGTCTCATCCCCACCTCGCTCCTATTATTGCTCCCTTGCATTCCTTTTGTCCAACCTCTCATCCTGATTCAACTGTAGTAGAATTACGAAGTACATATTTCATCGAGAGATTTTTAGAACGTTAAACTTGTTAAATCTATATTTAATTTAATCGATGGATTTTTCCCCCTAGATTCGTAAAAGTTGTTTTTATGTTCCCTCTTTTCATTTTCTTTAAAATGCAAGATACAATCCTCGTATATCTAACAATACATATTGTAAAGCTGTGGGCATCAAAAAGTGCGTTTTATTTCTTCAAATTCGTTATAGCGCTGTTTATAAAAGTGTTTGTGGTGGCAGTTGAGATTTTGAAAGACATTTCATTAAGCAGCAACATCGATAATTTAAGATATGTACGTCAACTCCAGAATGGAATTTGTTTCCATAAGTTACGTTTTATTTGGACATGGAAAATATCTTTTCGACGAATTTTACAATTTCATTGAATTTTGAATCGCTTTAACTTGCGCGTCTTCATTTTTCTCTGTAAAGCTCATTTACGGCAAATTATTTTTCTCCAGATTCTAAGATGCATTGTTCATCGTTGTTGTAACTTAAGTTCGATCGGAATGGAATTTTATGCATCCATTTCATTTATACCTTAGTAGAAAAATAAAAAGCTTAGAAATTAAGCTGTACGTTTCATCATTTTGAATATTTTACTTTTAATTATAGAGTATCTGTCGGGCGATTTACATTTTTGCTCGCGCTATCTGTTAATGCCACCCACGACGCCTGCGAATGTTTCGTCGGGGCCTCCGTTTCATGGCATAATTACCAGAGGGATTACATTCTCCAATTTGAACCCTTAACACTCGGCAGGTGATACGATGGTTACGCTTATCATCAACTAAATTTTTCCACCTTATTAGTTTTATCTCCCGAAAATGCTCGCTTCGCCTCGCATTTCTTCGCTCGATCTCCCACTTGGAGATAATCCTTATCTCGCCATTAAACACCTCCTTCCCCTCTCCCTCGATCTTCCTCCTCTCTTCCCCTTCTCACTCGCTCCCTCTCTCCTTAGAACTTCCCCCACCTCTCCCTCCCCCCATCAACCGCCGTTATGACGAGTTTACTGCATCTAGCTGCCGTTAAATCGCTGAAAAAATGGATCGTAAAAACCCCGTGTGTGCGGGGGTGGTCGGGGGTGAGGGGGGGGGGGGCGTATTTAAGGGTGCTTGCAAGGGAAGAGAGAAAGGAGATTGAGAAGGAGTGAGGGGGGTAGGAGGAAGGGGGAGGTGTCGGGACGAGCGGACCTCACACGGGGGTGGGCTCCGAGGAGGTAGGGTGCTCAAGGAGGCTCAAAAGACACTCCGTCTATTCCCCACTCCTCTATCTCCTTTTTTCTCTCTCTCCTTTCTTTCTCTCTCTCCTTTCTCCTCCATCCTCCCTTATGGCGCGTCCGCCTAACCTTCGCTATGTTCGGACGAATCCGGGTTTGAAATCCGACTCTCTTCGATTATTCCTCCCTCCCACCTCTCTTTCTCTCTCTTACTCCTCTTTCCCCTCACTCTCTCCCTCCAACTCCACCCCCTCCCGATCGTGAAAATCGGAGAACAAGTTTCTTGGATTGATTACGTCATCGCGGAGGAATGTCGGAAAAAATGCGTCAACATTGAGTGAGTGAGAGAGGTCTTTTGTGGGGATCGAGATATTGTCTCCCTCATCTCGTGTTTCGCTCTGTCTTACGTTTTTATATTCCCCTTCGAGGCGCTTTGTCCATTTCTACGAGTTGTCATAATTCTAGTAAACTTTTTGCAATCTTTTTGGTTTGGGATATGTCTTTCAGAACGGCGGATTTTTATAGCGCCCTTTAAGAGAGGCATAAATTTCAATTTTTTTTAATGCCTCCGAATATAAATGGCAGCGGCGTATTCAACAGAGGCGCAGGTTTTAGACTCTATAAAAAAAATAAATCCTTTATTTTGATTCCGTGCGTCGCTGATCTAGTTGAATTATGGTTGTAATTAAATCAAAATTATAATCTGATAGGATATTATTAGGATTGTGATTTTACGCACGAATTTCAAATCTGTATAAAAAACAAACGTTTGTTTTGTGGGTTTATTCGCAAGATCATTTAAGTACATACTAGCCATAAAGTCGATTGCGAAATAAACCGTCCCGGATTGTATCGTTTAACTGCTGATATATGCGTCGATTTCCTATTTTCATTACATTTTGTCTAGCTCTTTTTAAGGTTCATCTAAGAAATTGTTTACTTGAATTTCAACTGAAATAAGATTAATTAAGGGGCACGGTAAAATCATTGTCAAAATATGTTTAAAACGTTAAAACTTTGTCAAGTGGTGATGAAATTTATTTTATAACATTTTCACTCACATTTGGTGTAATAATTGCGGTTGAATAATCATTCTTGAAAATGATCCTGGTGCTGTGTCAGCCTCACATACAAAGGGTCTGTAATCAACTTCTGCCTAAATATGGACGTTTATGTTAATCATATGCTAGTCGTTTCGGTTTTTATTTTGCAATGGACACAGCAGTATCAATTTCTTTCGGTATAATAACGGATTTTTACTTATAGCTCAAATATTATAATTTATCTGAAAGTTTGGAAAACTAGAACGCAGCAAAATATCGCGCCACTGAAATAAGGTATAATCACGTATTTATCCAATGATAGATGATTGCGAGAAAACCGATTATTAAAATAGGTCAACGAATGCACAGCTTTCTCCTATCGAATCTGCCCTTGTTGTTCGTTCTAATTTGCTTGGAATATGGCTGAGAAAACTGCGAACTCGAGTACAGTTTTTTGCACCCGTGAAGCAATGATGAAAAAGTAATCCGTCTTCTTTAGATTTTCACCTTATGCAATCAAAGCATAGAGGTGCTTCTATCCTCAGACCGCCTTCCCAATTTCTCTACCAATATTCTTTTGCCCCCCATCCTCTCTATAGTCTTCCACTTTATTCTTGGCCACCCTCTTTTCCTTTTACCTTCAGTTCTTGCCTTCCACACGCTTTTTAACAAATTTTCCGTGCCTACTCTTTTGGTATTTCCAAACCATTTCAGCGGTTTCTCTTCTGTTCTGTCCTTTAATGCCCTTTCTTGATCGAATTTCTTAATTTGTTCATTCTTTCATCTATCTCTTTTAGTTTTTCCACTTATACATCTGAAGTACTATATTTGCATTTCCGTTACTTTCATAAGTGTATCTATAATGCACCAGCTTTCCCACACAGAGTAGGGATTATTATGGCAATATATGATTGCTGTTTTGTTTTTGACTAACGTCTCTTTTCCCAATGATGTAATCTGCCACCTTTTTAATTCTATTTTGAACTCCTATGTACGTATATTATACAATACTGCCCATTGCAGTCCAGCATCTATTCTACATGCATTATCAGCATTTTCAATGATCTTCATCACTTTCCTTTCGTCCATATTTACTTGTATTTTCTTACTTTTTTACGTATATCCCTTTCCGATCTTCCACACGGCCCTAAAGTCTATTTTTATTATCAGAAATAATAACTATATCATCCACAAGTGTTAATTGAACACCGATCTCAATACCCATTTATCGATTTTCTTACTCTTATTATTTCTTTACTCGATTTCACCACATTAATAGAAATAGATGTTGATTTATTTCATTCCCTTTCCATAAAGAACGAGTCTGACACCAATTCATTCATTCTTACTATTCAAACAACTTTTAACAGTTCGTACAGGAATTTCCAAAATTCTTTAATCAGGAAAATTGCACAATATTTTCTTAAAACATCAGAAAATCTCTTTTGGTGAATTTGTAGCACTAAAATATTGTCTTCGCATTGTTTGCACTTGAACGACAGTCCGTAATCTCTACATTACTTCCGATATTAATCCCAGGCTGCGCGGCCAAACACTGAAACTTCCATTGAAGTCCGCCTTGTGAAGTGTTTGCCCACCTCTGCAATAGAAATAAATGTCTCCCATTCGTTGAATAAGAGGAGAAAACGAAGGCTTCTGCCTTCGATTAAAGTCGCCATTCTGGCCAGACAACCAATCACGGACCACGGCAGTGCCTTGCCCGCGTGTTTTTCTGTTTTATTGCGCTCGCATGAAAGTCAGCTGAAGAAAAGAAAGAGACAGAAAGAGGGAGAGGGGGAGAGAGAAGAAAGAGGTATTGAGTGAGAGAGAGAGTTGGTCGGTTTACATTTTTCCTTTCGCATTGTCGCTTCGAGATGCTCATTTTTTTCCCGCTCCCTCGACCCTCGCGAATTCTCTCTCCGCCGTCCGTCTTAAAGATCGCGATTCCTTTTCTTCCCGCGTGACCTCGGCGAAAGTGGCGCCGAATCGTTTGTTTGAAATTCCATGCGCTCCTGTGTAATTGTCTTCTTAATTGGAATCTCTCTCTCTCTTTATCTTGTAAGGCGGAGAGGAATGGATTTTTTTGCGTCCCTAATGATTAATTTTACATGCGGTATTCCTTAAACGTCCACTTTTATGCTGCCTACCATTCGGTGACAAATTAATGCGAGCTATCACCCAAAACAATGATTTTGATAGTAGTTGTCTTCGTTAGCGTGACAATTTTAATAATCACCCCTTTCGAGTCGCAAAAGGTTTCGTTTTAGTCGTTACAATGAAAGTGTTATAGATAAAAATTAGAATAAATCTGGTTTATTTAGGACGTGTTATATTTAAATTTCATCTCTTGTTACTTATCTGTGACGTAATATAAAGCAAGCCAGGCTAGATTCGCTGGTACAGTCTTAATTTAGAACGATATTTGGATAATCATGTCCATTCTTATGTATATATAACTCAGATATGACAAACACAGACATCCATGTCCTAGGCAGGATTCGAACCCGCGACCTTAGTATCCGGTGGCAGACACTGTAATCAGGTCCCGGGAAAGGGGTAGCTGGAGCAAATAACAGGGGCTCGGGCAACGCGTTCATTGCGGAAAAAATAATTGGCACATTCCCGTGTACGGGTGATATTTTTTTTCGGAGAAATTCACCATGACTTCCTGTTTTAGGTTAAAATATTATGTTATTTAAGAAATAAATTGAAATTTCTTTAAATATTAATTATTTAACTGGTACATCTTATGATGTTGCCGCATGCGGGGTTGGCCAAAGGTAGGCAAACCCGCAACACATTTCGGCGACACGTAAAGATATTGGATCTTTCACGGCATTTTCAGAACTATATAATGAATTTAATCCTTACATTTTTAAAAGAAAACGCACGAGGATGTCATATTATACCATCCGACCCGCGTATAGTCCCAAGATTGGCTAACTCTTTTATTACATCTAAAATATCGCCAAAAAAATTATTCCAAATTTCTTTTTTTCAGTTTTTAAACTTGGAGAAAAAGTCTAGCTCACATAATTATTGATCTTTTTAAATGTATGGATTATTTTTCAATAAATAATAACTAATAGATAATATAAAATAATGATATAATAACACAATTCACTTTCAAAATAATTTATTGATTATAAAATGTAATTAAATCTTTATTTTTACGATTATGTTTTTATCAGATTTTTTATAATTAAAATTATTTACAATTAAAATAATTGCTTCCATTCAGAATAATATATACAAAATTTTTAATTTACAATAAAAGTGTCTGTTTATATTACAAAGTCTTCAATTTACATTAGTGGCAACTATTTGCAATACAAGCCTACTATTTACAGTAAAAAGTGCGCAATGAAAGTCACTATTTACATTACATTTCCAATAGAATCTACAATTTATGCTATATAGGGACATCTGGCGGACATGTGTGGGTCCTTGCAAGGGGTGTTTGGGGCTCTAAAGAAACAAAAACCACGAGTTGGGAAGGATCATTGCCTTCGTCTTCATCGTCCCAAACATCCTCCCCGCGTAACGTGTAAACATTGCAAGAATAAGATAGTATAGAACTTTAGCCGTCGAATAAAGCAAAAAAGAAGAAAATCGGTCAATATTTACCTATTTTGACGAATGAAGGAAAAAACCTTTCACTCTGAAAAATTGAAAATCCCGTGTAAACAAATTTTGTCATTACTATTAAATGAATTTCCTTATAGATCTTTCAAAATGTCGCTCCTGCTTGCTACGCTCACCAACTCCCGTTTCGCTCGATATAGAGAGATTATGATTTTGCAATGAATATGCATCCAGAAGTACTTTACACAAGATTTCTTGTGTATTTACGCCCTTTATTACTTTTCCTTGTCCCTCTGAAATGTTGACTTTAATATCTTGTAAGGAAGAAACCCTTGTAAAGCCAACGTATAGTTGATTGCACACTGGCTCTGATAAATGTAAGCCAGATGCTTGGGCCTATTTGCGTTAATGAACATTAAAAATACAGAATGCAATCATTTTACTTGCAAAAAAGGTAATATTCCAGGATCTATATTATGAAAGAAGATTCAATTGTTTTGATCAAAGGTTTTAAATGCTTCCCGCACGCAGTTTCCTAAATAATTATCAGTAACTATTTAGGTTGCTATGATAAAGATTGAAATTGTTACAACGATAATTTTGATGCTTAAAAAAACGTCTATTTGAAGGATTAATTGAGGTTAATTAAATCGGAAGCAACAATGAGGGTAGCTTTGGCGACACCCGGAAAGAGTGGGAAAAATCTAAAAAATTTCGATAAAAGATGCCTATTTCCCATGGTGGAAAGATTAGGTGTGTTCTTGCGCAGGCGGAAGTACGTCACGAAACTTCTTGTGACGTAGGCGTCGGGATAGTTTGCTATAGACCATGGTGGAAAGTAGTCTTTCCACCATGCCTATTTCCAGTGCTCGGAATGGGCCGGAACTCCGCGCGCCGCTCCGGATCTTCCGTTTCGTCAGACATTTAGACCGTATGTCCCTTATAACAAGCGTTCCGTTTCGTAACATTTTCCATTTCGAGCACTGCCTATTTCTGAAACTTTCAGCCACATAACATGTAAAAATCGCAATAATAATATATTGTACAGTTTTAGGCGTCGAATAAAGTAAAAACGAAGAAAATCGGTCCATATTTAGGTATATTGATAAATGAAGGAAAAATCCTTGCACTTAGAAAAATCGAAAATCCGGCGTAAACTTATGAAGTCGAACCTGAGACCTTTTCCGGCTTATTTTATTTTTCCATGCCATGATTTGTAAAATCTACGGCAGGAAAAAAAGTTTTTACAGTTTTAGGCGTTCTTTTTTCAAGGAAGACCACCGAGAGGGTGGGGCTATCGCGGCAAAATCCACGGGGCCCGGGCCTCTGAGGGGCCCGGTATTAGGATCTGTCATAATGTTTTCCTATTCGAATACGTTGGTGCAACCAATACCAACGGCCGACTTTTTCTCCATTTCCCATTTACATTTCTCAGATTTGGGTTTTCCCAACCCAACCCACTGCTTTTTTATCACTCCTTAGAACCCTGAAACTTCTCCCATTCGGGAAATTCCGTCTTTGGGCCCGGGGTCCGAACCCACAAGCACTCGAAGTGTCGTCGTACGATCAGTTCTAAAGAACAATACTGTTTGCTCCAAAATTTTCAGAGATGAGAAACTAAATTTTATTCTTTGAATGGTACAATTACGAAATCGCGACCATTCAATAACAAACTTAATGTTTATAATTATATTAATTATAATATACAACCAAATTTATACATAAATATTATGAAGGAAAAAGTTTCGATGTTGGTAAAAAAATCGGGAGGAATCTAGAATAATGCCTAGAACGCAAACAGAACGATGATGATGGGAAACTCTGCTTCGAAGGATACGTATGGCCCCGAGAAATGTATTTTTTATGAGACTTTATTAGTTAAAGTACTATAGGGACATCTGGCGATCGGTATTCATTCATACTAATTGTAAGATCTACTCTCACGTAATTCGTACTTTTGGACTCTGTAGCAGCGCAAGATACGCAGCTACTTAAAAATGTCACAGGGGACCTCACAATGCATAGTGTAGAAAATTCCGATTAAAATGTGGTCGTCTGTTATGGCAAGTACCGATTTTTTTACGCGTTGCTTTTTACTTTCTCCATACGTAGTACAGGGAAAGTATTGTGATCACGAAAAAAATCAACTTCGAGATTTCAACGGAAATACACGTTTTGCGGTCCCTAGAACACGTTTAGACTATTTTCGGTATGATGTCTGTGTGTGTATATGATTGTGGGCGCTCTAACTCAAAAAGTACTTGCCATATCGTTACCAAACTTCATATATAATACTTTAGCATGAGTACAAAGAACTGATTAGTTTTCGGAAAATACCGGTTAAACGAAAGTCGAGGTTTATTCGAAACTTTATTCGGTTTTTGCGATATTTCTCCGTTAAAACATCATTATTGTATATAAAATTCTATACAAGGGTTATAGAGAATGTAATTTCCTACAACTTTCATTTGAAACAATTTTCCATAGCAGTTATTGTTTAGGAATTATTTATAAATAATCGGTTTTTCGATTTTTGTCAAATATATCCTTAAAAACGTCGTAATTGGTCATCTTCGTGAAGATCAAAGTTGTAGAGAATAATATTTCTTTCAAGTTTTGTTTTAAACAAATTTTCGTAGAACCATCCATTTCTTTATTTCCAGTATACAGCACCAGCACCATGTAGCGGTGAATTCTGTAAACATATTCAAAATATACTTAATTTACGGCGATGAGGAGGACTGTATTGTTTTACGATACGTAATAAAAATTTTGCCTTGTAATGCTATTCATAATAATTTAAAAATCTATACCCCAAATGTGGAGAAAGTCATGTGTTGGCCACACCAGATATTTTGGTACTAAAATACATTTTAGGTGTTAATTTGAAAAACCAAATTAAAAACCGTGACATGCAATTTCGCAAAAAATTAATGATGAAAAACCTACACTTATCGACGGCAATTAAATTTCGTCGAATATTTGATTTTTACAAATTCGCTGTTTATCGAAATCTAATTATTATATGATACATATAGTACAAACTATTATACGTAGAGATATAATCGTCTAATACTTGTATTGTGGTTAATGTCACTCCTCAATTTCATGCTTATTTACTTTCTTTGAATTTTTCTTAAAAATAAGTAATTACATAAAATTTACACATGTACTTGTTCATTTGCCGATAAGAACATTACTGCGCTAAATATACGCACACATATAGTGAAAAATTGTATTCGATTGTAGTTTAGGAAATGGGGTCCGAGAGAGGAAAAATCACCGGAACCCGGATTTTCTCTCCAGGGCCCTAACTATAACCACCCGTCTGCCAAGGCCGACCGTGACATTTTTCCGGAGAAATAATAGTTGAAAGTACAGGAATTGCCGTCATTTGATGTACTATCGCATGATCAAGCATAAAAACATTTTCAGATGTCAATTTCATTGACTAGATATTAAATCATTTTAAATATTAAAAGATACGAGAGTTGAAGAAAACCGGCCGGGATGTCCTACACAACTCTTCCAGTCAAACCTGGAATTAAGGTCATTATCTAGCAGTGGTGAGCAACCCGCGGGCCGCATGTGGCCCTCGAGAGCATATTATGCGGCCCAAGAAGCTACGATTGAAATGAGATTTAACACAAATTTTTATAATATACATTCAAGTTACGACGACAAAATACTTGATATTGAACCTAATTTAGACTTCATTTTCACTGTTGTGATACTTCAGACTCTATTTAACGTCCGATTTAAAGTCTAATCCGGCCCGCCGAAACATTGACAAATTGCATTTTGGCCGCAGAGGAATTTTCAACCACCAATGCGGCCCGCCACGTATAAAAGGTTGCTCACCACTGTTCTATAGTATATCGAATTAAAGAATTCGCAAAAGATTATTTGAAATAAACCTTGCAATTAATTTTCAGTTTTATCATTTTTTCTGGAATAAAGGAAATGACGAATGAGATAAGTTTTCCAGTTTGACTGACAAAGTTCTCGGAAAAAAACTTGGCAGGCGTTCGTTTATGCGCTCAGCGGAAAAGATAGCTAGCTGACGAAGGCAACTGTCGCGTAGAACTAGCAGTGACACGCATTTCTCTCGACTTCCCTCGTTTCATTCCGCAATGGGAAGAGCTACCGTCTTTAAATTGATTTCCCCGTCTTTTTATGAGGAGAATGTGTGAAATTTGTGTAAAAACAAGGAAGTTTAGAGTCTTAAGGACTTGAAGGATGCAGAGAGAAATGAGTCTGTGTATCAGGGATGAGGGAGAGAGGAGGAGGAGAGCAAGGAAGGAGGGAGATAAGTAGGAAAGAGGACGGAGACGAGGTTGAGTGAAAGGAGGCGATCGCGCGGAGGCTGGACAGAGCGAAACATTCCCGGCTAATTTGTCCCCAGTAGCTCCTTTCTCCCTCCCTCCCTCTGGAAACCCCATCTCTCTTTCTCTACCTCTTTCCTTACCTTCACTCCATAACCTAATTTCTGTTTTTTCTTCAACCTATCGACCCTGCTACTTAATACGGCTCCAGTTCAGCAGTCCCTCCTTCCGCGGCCAGAAACTTCGGGTTGATATCCATATAAACCAAGAACATTTTATGTTTCGGTTGAAAAGTGCTTCATTTTCTGGAAACCTCTCAATACACAGATGCACGATCGATGCTTTTACGGTGGAAGAAAAATCCATTCCTAGTTTTCTTCTTCTCTTCTTATGAACTCTTATATTTCCTTCTTCTTCGATAACATCTCTTTTCACGATAATATTTCCCTGGATTCCACTGTCTCCGTTCTATGTATGTACTTATTATGTTTTTGTTTTTATTGCCACTAACGCTTAATTTCACCTTACTTGGACGCGAAGTACGTTTCGAAGTAGATATTTAAAGGACTATTTTCTCTTTCTATTATTACCATTCATGGCATCCCGTTCGTGGTTAAAGAATACAATTTTTGGGCGTTTCCTTTAGCATCATTGGAATGGTTTCGATAATTTTAGTCTGGAGTCAACTATAACACTGTACACCCTATTTACGTAGTTCTCTCGCCCGTCTCTCCCTTATTATTCTTAATCCATCTTTTTATATCCTTTTCCTTCCTTCTCCATATCTTTGCCTCCTCTCCCATTCATTTATCTCAGTTTCCGCTCTATCTCCATTTCGTCAGGAATTAGAGATAAAGAGAGAAGGACGTTTTTACACCTCTCTACCCACAAATGATGTGTTCCTTCCCCCAAATCCCTCTTTCCCTATAACTCGTTCTTCTACCGACTCTCTCGGAGTAATCTTTCCCCTCCTACAGTTTTATTCACCCTCCTTCGAGTGCCTCACCTGGAGTCTCCCTCTCTCTCTCATCATCCTCTCGCCTTGTCCACGTTAAAATCTTCCTCTGCCTTTTCCCTTCTCTCTTTCTGGACTTCCTGGCCATACCCTTAGAGCTTTATTGCCTCTAAAGACATTCGTATCTATATGTTTAACATATATTCCCCGACCATTATAAAAGTAGGAATTTCAGTGATTTTGACTCGGTGATACGAGATCAAACTAGGGTCCTCAAGATTGTATTATTTCGGTACTTACTTAGTTCGTGGATGCAACGAATTAGTGCATGGCGGTCGTTTTGTAACAAAAATTGTAATTGCGGTCTTGTGTCTTCACGCATGCCGCCTCGACACCCGTTTTATTTCCTGTTAATGTTGAAGTCCCTTAAATGCTGGTCTGTTCTTCATCACAGAATATTCTGTTGGCCAAAATTGCATATTATTTATTACATGCTGCTGTCATCCTAATGAGTTTCCTCGTCGGAGAGATTTATTTGGCATTCAGCCATCGAAATGATAGAGTCTACGAATTATTGTTACTGACTCGTGGAAAAGATAATGAAAAGTTTTATTTTTCCTCTCTCGAAAAGGTCGACTTTCTCTCCGGTGATTTTGATTTTTTTTAAGTATCCGAAGGAAAAAACTACATTTTCTATGAAAGGACGTAAATGCTGTAAAAAAATCTCGGATCGTGACACTCCGGGGAGCGATTATTCGTTTCGAGAACACCTTCCTCTTTCCTAATCTTTTGCATGTTCTTTTAAGGTTCCCGTCGGTTTCCTTGACGACCAGAAATTCATCCGTCGAGCCCTAAATACCGCAGAAAGATCGAACGCTTCGATTAATCCTGACGACCGACAAAAATGCGCCCTCTTTCGGAAAAGGGGATGTCTAGGGAGAGAACAGGGCATTCAGGATGTCGGTGGAACGTCTTAAGGACGAACAAGGGTTTCCTTCCCAATGGATGAGGGAAGGAAAAAAAAACCAAGCCGGCGCAAAAGAACAGGAGAATAACGATTTCCCGAATCGTTTATTTCACAGTCAGAGTGGGGATCGCGATCGACGCAAGATTGCTCCGGACAATGTCTCTCCTCCTCCCCCCCCTTTGCTCTCATTTTCCTCTCCCTCCTCCCCCACTATTCTCCCCCTTTCCTTTCACTTGAGTGACAATCGATTAGCAGTCGGAACTCCCCTTGGGTTATCGAAAGATCGGAAGGACGTTTTTCTCCTCTCCGCATCTGTTTTTTCGGATTTATTTTTTTTCATCCCTTCTCGTTTAGTCTTTTTTTACGGAAACGGGGTGAAGGTATCGGGAGGAGGCTTGAGTGGCTTTAGGCAGGGTTGAAAGTGGCCATTGACGGCGAAGAACACGAAGTTTTTTTTTGATGGAATGGAGAAGGAGAGAGAAAGAGACCTTTTGCCCTACGTATCTTCCGATTCAGCAATCGGTTTTTGGTTGACGGGGACGGTGGAAAGGAGAAATGAGGAGAAGAGAGTAAAGGAAAGAGATGGTAAGGGAGGAAACGGATGACAAATGGAGAAGAAGGGTAGGGGTGGCCCACTCAACCGCAGCGACACTTCCCTAAAACGGCGACGCTGAAAGCTTATTGAGATTCGGAAGGGAGGAGGCACGTAATCGAAAGAGAGAGATAAAGGAAGGGTGGAGGTGGGAGGGAGTGTAAGGAAGGAGGGGGCAAAGGGGGAAGGGGAAGGAGGGGGCAGAGGAGGAGAAGGAAGAGGAAGCGAGCGATCGGCGTTTGACGAGAGGCACTTCTCGGGTCATTTAAAGGTTCGGTTGGATTGAAAGGAATTTCCATTCTTTCATTTTCCTTTCTTACTGAATATTTTACGATTTGATCAAAACTTCTGCTGATTATCTCAAAACTTGTTTTATCCTTTTTATTATATGAAACTTTAAATATTTTTTGATTGTTTTATATGTCATTTCTGCCACTTTTTATATTAAAATTAACAATTGATCTCAATACGAAAATGTAAATAGGAGTTTTGTTACTGAAATGTCCTCATTTAAAGTGACAAGTAAGACCATTAAAAGTTAACTGTATGGTATTCTGGTTTCCAATTTTCAAGTAACGGTTGATTCATGTCTTACACGATAACTGCTCTAATAATATAGCAAAAATACGATCGATGTCATATCAAACTTTCCCGGCGTACGTTATATTTTAATTACAATTCCATTCGGAGTTCTTGGCAGTTGAGAATAACAAATATTTATGAATAGTACTTCCAGAAGTCAAACTTTCCCAAGGAGACGCTTAAATACCTCGCCAGACATATCTATGCTGTGGGCACTTTCACATCTCTGGCTTTCTACGACACGCAATAATCTTAATCCTGGATCCTATTCTATTGCGTTATGGCTGTGGGACGCGCGTTTAAGAGGGCACCAGTTCATTGCCCGTGGGTGGCATTGCGCCGTTCGTATCGGAATGCGTTCTCGCAGCCCTGCCTTTGTTGGGATATATACGGCGACGCCTCCCTTCGGTCGACGCTTATTATCCATCGCTTCTCACTCACCCCGCCCTCACCTGCTCCATCTTCACATCCTTCGACGATCCTCTTCGTCTCAAGCGCGGTGCTCTGCTTGGCACCCTACTTCCTCTTCCTCCCTTCCACTTCTCCACGCGTGTAACTCTATGTTCACTCCCTTTACAACCCAGTTGCTCTCTCTCTCTCTCCTCCTGTTTTTCTTTATAACGATTTCAATTTCTAATATATTTCACTCATATATTTGTGGCCACTCATTCGGGGTATTGATCGCTCCTGCTTTCTCTCGTCCGCTATCAGTACTTTTAGTCGAGGAAGCACTCACGATCATGTATTGTACCCTTCATAAAAGTGAGAAGGAAATTAATTTAGTAATTCAAGTATGTATTATTACATTCACTTCCCGGAATCTGTCGTTAAGTGTTTTGTTTCTCCATGTTATGTTAAGCTTTAATCTGTTTAACAAAGGGGAATTTTTCTTATGAAAGGCTTTTACATCATTTGCCAATAAAATATATGTAACTAATTGAACATCTTCATCGAAATTTGTAAGCAACTATCCTTATGCATCATAGAGTTTTAACCATCATCTCTTTAACTATGTCTGTTAATTAAAACCCATGTGGTATCATATATTAAATACAAATAATTAAAACTATTGTTAAGTGTCTATATTTTTTAAATATAAATGTTGAAAAATATCTACCAGAAAACACCGTGATTTGATTCTTAGATAATAATTGTTCTCAAGCTACAAATAAACTTTATTACATTGCTCATAGAATTATTTCAGGAAAGAGGCATATAAATGAAAAACTTGTTTTTACTTTCTTCATATACGTAGTATAGTTTTCATGAAAAAAGTCGACTTCGAGATTTCAATGGAAATACATGTTTTCAGGTCTCTAGAACACGTTTAGACTGTTTTCGGAATGATATATTTGTGTGTGTATGATTGTGGGCGCTCTGACTCGAAAAGTACTTTCCATATCATTACCAAATTTCATATATAACACTTTTGTATATGCATGAAGAGCTGATTAGTTTTTGGACAATACCGGTTAACCGAAATTCGAGATTTATTCGAAACCCGATTTGGTTTTGACAAAATATCTCCGTTAAAACATCATTATTGTATATAGAATTTGATACGAAGATTATAGAGAATGTAATTTCCTACAACTTTCATTTGAAAGAATTTTCCATAGCAGTTATTGTTTAGGAATTATTTATAAATAATCGATTTTTCGGTTTCCGCCAAACATCTCCTTAAAAACGTCGTTATTGGAAATCTTTCTGAGGACCAAAGTTGTATAGAATAATATTGCTTCTAAGGTTTGTTTGAAACAATTTTTCGTAGAACGTTCCATTTAGCAGATAATTAATTTATTCGTAATTTCCAGTATACAGCGCCACCATCTAGCGGTGAATTCTGTAAACATATTCAAACTATAATTTACGGCAATAAGGACGACAGTATTCTTTTATGATACGAAATAATAAATTTGCCTTATAATGCTATTCATAATAATTTAAATATCTATACCCCAAATATGGAGAAAGTCATGTGTTGGCCACATCAGATTTTTTTATTTTCCTCTCTTCTTATTATTCTTAAAATGTAAGTAGTTCTTATAAATCAAATATCATGTGCAAGAAAGATCTCTAGCATTTCTTTCCAGCATTTCGACTTGAAGCTCGATCGCTTGGCACTCTTTACTGGCCATCCACACTGGATAGCAATAACTTCTGGATGTTGTGACTCTATAGTACCGTTACGCAAATCCGTAAAAGTTAACTATCCAAGGAAATCATTTTATGTTTTAAGAGAATTTGCTAATATATGCCCATCATCTTCTCTGGTACGCTGCTGGAGGAAGACCATAACCATGACTCTTACATGCCCTTCAAATCCCTGAGTTGTCTCTTCAACATCATACTGAGATATTTCTGATCCGTCTTCTCTATAATTTCCTTAGTTTTCTTTTCGGTCCTTGTTCTCTTGTTTATCAGGATTCGGAAACAATTTTTACGGGAGGTATTTATGTCTTTGCTTTAAGTCCGGCGCATAGTCATTGCCATTCTTTCAATCGTTAGAAATATCTACTCTAACATTTGCGTTATGAGGGGGTCAGTGGCGCCATAGGAGGTCTGCCACGGATGGATGCCCTCTTCATTTGAGGTTCATAAACGTGACTTTATGCGTCAGCATTTATGTCATCATGGATGCATAATTTTAAGGATGAGAATTCCAATTGTTCAGATAGTTTCTCTTTATGAAGCTGCATTGCTTTTGGTGTATTTTATTAAATTTGTTTTACTAAAAAGTTACATTGGTCAAGTTTCACGTATTTATGCTTTTTTTAAAGTGCTCTAACTTGAGACACATGGAATTTTGTAATTTATCAATAATCATTGAAGAATGGAAACATAAACAAATGTCATTCTCGCACTAACTTTTTTCTTGTGCCTTACAGATTATAATTATTAACCTTTTAATTTCTCAATTAAAAGTTTATTTAACATAAACTTATGACTGAATTTATACTTTACCTATGTATTTATCTTCCAATATTGCTTCTTAGCATCAATACATTCGGCTTACTACTAATGAATATTTGCATACCCATGATAGAATACCCGAATTATTTAGAACAATTTTCCACATTCAGGATTTTAATTCCAATATTGAAACTCATTTTCATAAATTATAACACATAATCCTACGAACTATTATAACTTTCGCATTTCTCTGAACTGATTTGTGTAAAGTAAATAGTCGACGGCCAAAGTTTTCATCTATCAACCACGCCGAAGAGAAAAAAGGAAAAATTCATATTTTCCAGAAATGCATTTGAATATTTGTAGTCAAAAGTGGTTGGCGTTCTTTTTCTCCCGTGCCGTTCTCCCCCTCGCGACTCGCTTCCAATCCAGCGTCCATCTAACCGGTTCTACTCATTTCCACCGAGCATTAATGCAGATTCAGTTCACGTGCTTTCGCCGCTCTCGGTCCCCGCGCGATCATAAACACAAGAGAATCTCAATTCAATGCATTATGGAAGGTTTTTATGGGTAAACAAAAACAAATGAGTCATATCCGCTGAATGCCGCGCTTTCTCTCATGCAGCGACGTACGGAAAAGTTATCGTACTTCGTTGCGTACGGCGAAGCTGTAATCTCAAAACATTTGGCCAATAAAGAATGAGAGGAGAAAGTTATTTTATCCGCTCGGAGGCGAATGTAGGTACGACATAGCGTATCCTTGAAGGTTGGAACCCAGATAAACGTCGTCATTCGAAGAAAAATTTCTTAAAGCGGCATTTATTGGTTAATCTTTTCACCATGCGACCGGGATCGAGAAGCATCATGCGAATCTCGTGAAAATGTCATACTTATTTATTAACGGATTAACTAATCGATATCTTTTATTACAGTAAAATAGAAGTCACTCAGCACCGGATTCGAGAGTAGATCGCCCCTTGACTCCTTTCGCCTTGAACCCCTTTTTTGCTGAACCTTGTGATGCTGCGAAGCATCTTAGGCCAGCGAGAGAGAGCAGAGACCTTTGGAAGTTTCTGGATTAAGTCCTGAAATCAAAAGATATTTATCTCGCACGATTGAGGAAACATAAAATGCAGTCTCTTGACTAGATGCGATGTGTGCGACGCGCAAGGGCGGCCAAACAACGGAGGCGGCCGGTTAATCGTCAGACACGTACAGTATTTTTAACAGTAATGCGGATTGTATTGTAATATGCCGTATATTCTTTTATATGTATTGACTACGGAAATTTATAAAACCTTTAAACTTTTGTTGTTAAATTTTGTAAAGAACGCATAAAAGGGATGACAAATTAGAGACTTGCACAAGGGCGGCCAAAGAGAGTGTTGCAGATGTGGGCGCCGAGGTGTGCAAGTCGCACTCGGTTGTCAAATTCTACATATTTACTTATTCTAAGTACATAAATGTATTTCGAAGCGTTGCTTTTAGTAATTGACATACTAATTTTATTTCTCGAATCATTCTTTGTTATTTGCAATTTTTTATTGACTAATATTTTATGGGTTAAACGATAACTTATTTTCACCAAAATTGTATTACAAATGTATTCGTCGGCAAATAAATCTTAAGATACACGTTATAAAAACTAAAATTTTCATTATTATGTAACTTTCTCTGAAGAGAAACAAAGAATTTTTCTATAACGTGTTTTTAATCTCATTTTAGAAGTTCAAAATAGTTTATTCAACACGAAATGTAACGTGAGAATCTTAAATTAGATTTAAGCAGAAAGATACACAATTTTTAATGTAATGCTTGAGCAACAAATGAAAAGCGTTTGCATTCGCGACGTCGACCGCATCGATTATCCAGCGTCTAAATATAGCCGGGCGCGTCGAATTCTCGAGGCGCGCCGCTTGATCGCTGACCTCTCCTAATAAAGACGTAGCGCCTCCGACTCCATTCGTATGTATACTCCTCGACACCGTCTCCGTGTCCACTGCCGCTCCCTCCACCTCGTACGCCACCTCCCTCCACCTCGTACGCTACCTCCCTCCCACTACCCGCCTCTCGTTCCACGCTCACTTGTTTGCCGAACACCCTTTGCCGGCCATAACCGTACCTCATTCGCTCCTTTTCACCTTCCCTCCATTCCTCACAACCCTTACCTCCTACTCGGGCGCACTCTGGCGGTGGGAAAGCGATACTAGGGACCCGATGGCCCCCTTCTTCGCCACGGGGGTCCCATCGAGGTAGAGAGAGAGAAAGAGAGGAAAGAGAGAGGGGGCGAAAGGGCGGGTAGGAGGAGATATGGGGAGGCTGTACATTCGGGCAGTTGAGACGCCTCCGAGCAAGAATGGGTCGAAGGATGGGGCGGGAGAGGTGGGTGGTCGGGGACAGGGTATAGGGATGGCCGAGTGGAGGCTTCCTCGGTTCTAACTTCCGCGGAAGAGTGGCAAGAGAAAGGGAGTAAAATTCGGTGGGAGAGGATTGTAGGGAGATGCGGAGAAATAAATAAATGAGGAATAGGGAATGAGAGAGTAAAAGAGATGCTAGAGGAATGTGGGAGAGGAGAGAGAAAGCGAAGTAGGTTAGGAGGAATTGCGTGTATGAAGGAGAATAGGCTTGAATGTGAGTTTTGAAGAAGTGAGAAAAAGTCCTCTGAAGAGAAAGAATGTATCGATTAGATTTTATGCCTTATCAATGGAGATATAATGGGAGTTAAGGCTTCCAAATAGTTGGGAATAGGTAATGATAATATTGCATTATAGACGTCTTGGTTGAGTGTCTTTGTCTCGTTTTTCTGCCAGCACTGTTACTGCGAGCAAGGACGTACCTTTGTCGCCGTTTGCAAGATCCCTATGACAGATCCTGAGTTTCTGTCTATTAGATAAGATTGGACATTTTCTTATCAAGTAGTAATTGCTACACACGCGCATGTATATTCCCTAGAATTATGATAAATGTTACGATTTTAATGTTAACTCTTTATCAATGTAATTACAATCAGCATTAGCTATACGAAGTTACGCATTGCCTTTAATTTTACATTATATGTTAAAGGCACCTAATAGACAACTAGCCAGTTAATAACAAATTTAGGCTTGAATTTCGTCCAAATTCATTGAAAGCGTTAAATTTTTCTCGGTTTAACATGACATGTACAAACCGATTGATTTTTATAACTTAATTTCTAAGAACTGTACACATTTTTATATCTCGTTGGGAATAAAACTCCTAGAAAAAACCTCTTAGAAAGTTATCTGGAGACATGACATGTTCATTGGCAGCGTATTGGCTTTTACGAAGCTAACAAACGATAAATAGCTTCAGTTCAGAATAAGAATCTCTTGTACCTCGTGTCACGTGTGTAGGAGCCCGAAAGTTAGTATAGGAGGCTGATGGAGAGGGGGAGGGGAGATGTGGGACGGGGTGGGATGGGTTGGGTTGGGGGTGATGAGGCTGCAGGAAGGGACGAGAACAGTATCATAAAAATATGGGAGGGAGAGAGGGTGAGAGGAACAGACATATTCCACGACGTATATGCGAGCGGGACAAAGGATTGAAGAAAGGACGCCTATTACAGCTCAGAAATTGATACGGAGTTGAGTCTCGGCATGGATATGAGTATGGCACTGGGGATTGAGGAGGCAGATGAACCGAGAGATAGGTGATAGGGCGGGGGACATATAAAAGTAGTTGGGGAGGGGGAGGGGGAGGAGGAGTCGTTAAACGAGGAATGGAAGGGGAAAGGGTCGACCAAATCAAGGCATGGAATTATGTTTTTAAGTGGTGTGAGGGTAGAAGAAAAGGAGAGGGAGATGATGGAGAGTGTGGATGGAAGAGATATAAGAGGGAGGGGGAGAAATGGAAGCTGTACGGAATATCTCAAGGGGAAATATAAGGAAAGATCGTAAAAACGGAGATTATAAGGATGAAACCGATGAAAAAGAATAAGAAACGGAAAGAAGCGTAGGACGAATTGCGAATTTTTTGTTACGCGAAAGGAAAAGTGAATCGGCGAGCACATATTAAAACTGCGCGTAGACGAAAGAGCTAAATACGTTCAAATTCTTTTACGAGGTTTTACATTTCTTGTTGCCGTAATTACAAGACTGTCGATTCGATTATTATTGTCATCCACTTTTGGTGCCTATGGCTCGAATCCCGTCGCCCTCCGTTTTCACGGTCATTCCTCCATGTGGCTCCGTTGCCATATTAGATATACCGGTTGATAAATAAAAGCGAATAACGCGTTGGCAAAAGGCGAAACCGAAAACTGAATGATAAAAATGGAAAATTGAAGAGAAGAAGATTAAAAGATAAAAATGTTGAGGAAGAGAGGAGGAGGGAGGCGGAGGAAGCATAAGGTTTTCTGAGGAGGATGGGAGAGGTAAAGGGAAGGGACATTGGTCCAAGGCCAAATTCCGTCGGTAAGATGTCGTATTTGAATTTATTGACACGTGTCTTCATTTTTTTTTCTTTCAGTCGTGCTATCCCCATTCGGAAAGACTAAATAAATAAACAAGGGTAAATGGAAGGGAATGGTGTGGGTCGCATGAAGGTAGAATGTTAAACAATAAAAAAGGGAAATAATAAATGTTTTTAGGTGCTGCACGACGGTAGTGGATTAATAAGAATGCGAGTTGGAGGGGGGGGGGAGGGAGGAGAGGGGGAGGGGAAGAAGGGAGGGGCGGAGGGGGGAAGTATCGAGTTGGATGAGAAGATTAGTTTAGATAAGGGCGAAGAGGAGAGATAAGGCGGGAGAGGAGGAAGGGAGAGGATGAGAGGAGGTGGGGGTGAGGGTCAGAGGGAGAAGGTTGAAATAAAAAGACTTGACAGGGGTAGCCATGGTCTAAGTTTAGGGACCATGCGTAAGGTAAATATATTCATGGGCCATTTACCCATCCCCACGCCTCCAGGTAAGAGACAGAAGTCCCTTTTCGAATTCACTTGCTACCTGGGATGTTTAAAAGGATTGACGTTGGTACAAGCCCGAATGGGGTGGAATTGAAAATATGATGGCCATCATGGGTGTTAGATCATGTTCGATAAGGCTGCGATTTTGTTCGGAGAATTTCAGATTGAAATTGGAATGTCCGTCTGTGAGCAAATTCTCGGCAGTATTTCTTAGGTAAACGGCACGAGCTTGGAGTTAGAAAAATTTCGTTACCTTTGATTTATGAAAGGTTTAGTGTGACAAGGGAATTTTATTGAACGTGTACTTTCGAAAAATGAAATCGATTTTATTGCGAATAATAATTTTACATGATTCTAATGTCTTTAACGTAAATAAAAATCAGTGCCTTCAATAAGAAAAATAAACATAATTTGGCTTCATTATAAACGTTATATTCAAATAATACCGCTACTGATTTCTAGTAATTACAGTAAAGGTCATAATCGAGATTTTCTAAAGAAAACAATACTAACATTTTAATCTAGCCTTAACCTATATACTGGAAGAAAAACTTAAGTTATCCTAATCAGCTGATTTAATATGATGCTATTTAATGAATAAAAATAGTTAATAATAATGACATACTGGTATTGTGCCGACTGGACCTGACATTACTCGCTTGACTTTATTAAAATAATGATATGATTCACGGCGTAGGAATGATTTCCAATTACGTACGCCATTATCTATGTGTTCATTTAGATGCATAAATATACATGTTGGTTTCTAGAATTGAAACATTTTCTTACTAAGAATGAATTAACACAAAGGTAGTGATAATATATTTTACTTCTTCATATAAAGCTACTACAATATTTATTATTTATTTATTTAAAAATCGTCGTTACAATTTAGTCGTATGACTAGGTGGTAACAAGAACTAATTTAACCTAAATACTTCACATATATATACGTTATTTATAATACACCCACTAAATCTATAATACATACAAGAATAATAACAATTTGTACCTGTAATGAGGATTTTCGTGGGTTCATGGTAGGCCTTCACGGCTACTGTAGCGGTCATGAGGCTCACGAAGTCCTTACCGGACATCACCCTACCAATCAATCCCCCACTTCTCCAACACTAATGCACAATACATTTCTAAATACCTTCCCGTAACACAAATATATACTTTATATTAATTCACATAGCTACACTTGTTTCCTACAATCTATTATACATAATTAATTGTGCATAGTCAATTTAATTCTTCGTTTGAAGCACTTCGCAGCTTTAGGTAAGGGCTTAAAGAGTTCTGCAGGTAACTTATTCCATTCTCTAACCCCCCAGTTTGATAGATTAAGTGATTAAAATTTGATAACTATTTTTTAATGTCAGATGTTAATGGCAGGTTTAGAAAATGAAAAAATCTGATGTGGCCAACACATGACTTTCTCCATATTTGGGGAATAGATATTTAAATTATTATGAATAGCATTATAAGGCAAAATTTTTATTTCGTATCGTAAAAGAATACAGTCGTCCTCATTGCCGTAAATTAGGTATATTTTGAATATGTTTAAAGAATTCACCGCTACATAGTGGTAGCGCTGTATACTGGAAATTACGAATAAGTTAAATATCTCCGAAATGGATGGTTCTACGAAAATTTGTTTCAAACAAAACTTGAAAGAAATATTATTCTCTACAACTTTGGTTCTCACGAAGATGACCAATTACGACGTTTTTAAGGAGATATTTGACGGAAACCGAAAAAAATGATTATTTATAAATAATTCCTAAACAACAACTGCTATGAAAATTATTTCAAATGAAAGTTGTAGGAAATTACATTATCTATAACAATTGTATAGAATAGTATATACAATAATGATGTTTTAATGGAGAAATATTGCAAAAACCGAATCGGGTTTCGAATAAACCTCTAATTCCGTTTAACCGGTAATGTCCAAAAACTAACAAGTTCTTTGTGCTCATGCTAAAGTGTTATGTATGAAATTTGGTAATGATATGGCAAGTACTTTTTGAGCTAGAGCGCCCACAATCACATACACACGCACAGACATCATTCCAAAAATATTCTAAACGTATTCTAGGGACCTCAAAACGTGTATTTCCGTTGAAATCTCGAAGTTGATTTTTTTCGTGATCACAATACTTTCCCTATACTACGTATGGAGAAAGTAAAAAACGTGCGGGTTAACTAAGAATAATACTTATTAAAAACAAATATTTCAAACTTACATTTTTGAAACTAAATTTAGTTAGATAATCATTTATTTAATATATTAATAATTCCTTTCATTTAGTAATAATTTATTTAATCTTTATTCTCGATATATTTCTCAAATAATATTTACGTTGTTATTTATCAGATAGATAGTACCTATCTATTAGTTCCGTATACAATATTACAAAATATTGTTCACGGGTGCTATAGGCAGTATAACTAGACAATATTTCGAAACATTCAGCTGCACTAAAGTCCTTTAAATAATTATTCTGTGAATAAAAAGATCTTCTCGTATTTATGTTTTTGTGCGTTTTAATAAATGGTTAAGACATTTTCGTTTTCGAATTATTATTTGGTGGATGTTATAAAATATGATCGTTACGATTTAATTCACCTTTTAGTGAAATCCTTTTTGATTTACATCGTTCGATGATTAGTCCATGGAAATGAAATCAGCCATCCTGGGTTTTGGCAGTGAAATGTTTTATAGGTTTATAATTTTTGTATACATTCAGCAAAAATTATGTTGCTAATGTAGTTTATTTTAATATACCTAAGTATAAGAAAGAAATAAAATCCCGTTTTGTGTATGAGTTTGAAAGTATATCTTGGTTTGTATGTATTGAAGTTGCTGTAGAAAATCATGGATATTTCACCTACAGGTGCTATCTGATTCACATGTTTTTGAAATTTCGTTCATTCCAAAATATTTTTGAAATTCTTGACTAGCACTCATTCAGAAATATTCGCTTGGTATTCCTCTCAATTATAAAACTGTTATAAATTTGGAACATCTATCATCATTTGTCATTTTTTAATCAATAAACTAGCTCGTGCCTAGATTATATTGAAGTTATGGTAACCCAACTGTTTTATCGGCTCAGAAATTTTCCGTATCAATTTAGGCGTGAGAATCGATTGATTAATTACTTAAATAAATAGCTCGACCGTGAAATTTGTTAACACTTTAATTTAATTTGCATATATATACTATATCTACCAGTCTATTCTCCCGTTTGAGCAATATTCTTAACAGAATTTCTCCTGTCAGTTTCTTAACCGAACATTAAAAACAGATGAAAACAAACAAAAATCTGACCTATAAATTAAAATAGCAAGTATAATACATATCAAGTGATCAGATATTTTTTACCAAAAGGGAGGACAGATCCTGATTTTTTATACAAAAAGGAAGGACACATTTCATTATCAAAAACCTTTATATGCTTTATTTCACATTTTTATAAATAAAATAAAGCTTTTTTAGGTGAGTGGATGCTATATTAAGAGCACTTCGGTACTTTTGGGAAAGATTTTGCTTCGTAATACTTGAATTCCCACAACTGCGATACTAAATACTGCTGAGCACATACAACATTTAATGACAGTCTCATCATTTCTAACAGGCCTTAAATGTGGAAATTCCTTATCTAACGTTACATTTAAGTAACCTAACCACGAGAGTGAGTTGTGCATTGCGCATTCGAGAGAAAGAAAAGGGAAAATAAATCTTTGTTTCTCCTATTTCCTCTGATATACTGAAGATGAGATCCAGGTTTCAACAGTGAACCGCCATTGTAATGCATATAACTAACTATTTCTGAAATTGATGGTTGACGTCATTTAATGGAGAAGAGTCTATTGATAACATGATGACTCCTACAGCTATAAATTATTCAAGAAAATTCGATGCGTATTTCAGTTACAAAGCAGCCATTAACCGATTCTTTATTCTAAGTTTCTTCTAAGAATCAGCGTTTGTCTCGTAGCCGTTAGATATATTTAGCTGCTTTGCGACATATATGCGCGTATCGACTGTTTTGTAGCTTTAGGAGTTATTTCGATCATAAAATTGGCTCAAACATGTAGAATGTTATTGTTTACCTAAATAAAATCATTTCTATAAGTTCACAGCTTCATCCGATTATGTTATAATTATTTATGCTAACAATTAAACAGCAAAATTATTTATAAAATGTTATTACAATTTCCATTTTATTTAGTTATTAGGGCTCTTTATCCAAGTACAAGTTAGTCAATTGAAAAATCTTTGGTTATATGAAAGAAGGAAGGAAAATTTGTTTTACTTTAGAAATCCCGAATGATACTATAGATCAAAGATGCCTTCTCGCTCATATAATATAATTTCCTCTTAACTTTTAAGGTTTAACATAATTCTTAAAGTCGGTCTTTTCGATTCTTTAATATAACTCATCGCTTTGCTAAAAACAAATGCCCTTACCAATTATATCTGACTTCTATACTTTGAAGTATTAGAGAATATTATTACCTAACTATGGTTCAAAAGCTCGAGTTTACATGGCCCAATGACTGAATATTAGCATTAATCCTGTATACTGATATTAATCAAGATTTGAAGGGCTGAGAGAGATAGTATGAATATATTTTTAAGATTATTTCCTTGCGTTTTGGTGGCATGTCAACTCGATCTATTTAACCATGTATAATATGTTACCATTAGTAATAGTGTCCAAATAAATCATATATTACAAATATATCATGTGTGTCCCTGTCTTCATTCGTTTGTTTCGGGTTGTTATAGAGCTTTTAACTTTCTTGCACTTTTAATTATGCTACGTCATACTGGTTTAGAGGGCTTGAATGGTGAATGTTAACATTTTTAGTTACATATATCAACAATTAGTTAGTGATAAAATTTGTAATTTAACACCCTTACCTATAGAAACCATGGAAGAATGTGAAATTTCATTGCATTGGCGCCTTACCTTGCGCAATATAACTTTTACAAAAGTTCTAAATAAAGTTTAGTAAATCAACATTGTTGAGCAGGAAGGAATTTATTCCACTGAAATTGTTGTAAATTTTGTTCCTCCTTACCAAACGAGCTCACGATCAATAAATAAATAAAAATATATTTTTTCCTTTTTAGTGCATAATATTAAAAGTTATTTTTTTAAAAAACCTTTTTAATTAATTTATTCCTTCTAATTTTACTACTAACATACATTTAATCATATGCGATCCAGTTTGTCTTCCTTTCTCTTATGTGCATAATCGTATTTTTCTCCTATTATTCTCATTATATTTGAAATTCTTCTCCATTTCGAATTTTTCCAAATATTTTATATGAATTTAATTTTATAATGTGTCATTTTTTCTGCTGCATACAAAGTATTACTCCATGAACAGAATTCTATCATATTTTTCGTTTATCTCTATCTAAACTTAGTATTTTCACTTACTGTGAAATAAAAAGAAAAATATAACTGATGTTTAATTGGCGGGCTAAAACTCCTGAAAGACGGTTATTAAGACGACCTTAGAATTGCGAGGATATACTACATTTAAACACCAGAAGGAAAGATTTCTAAGACAGGTTAGATTTTTTTATTGCTAATGGCTATCGAAGGTCTCTGAGGAACTTAAAAGTGCGATTCGATTTAGAATAGGTATTCGATTCGTATCATAGATTCGTATACGTCATATCTTACTATAGCATGTCCAGTGCAGGTTTGAAGCAATGGTCCCGCTAAAGGCCACGAGTGCTCGCAAGTTGCTCAAGCACATATTCACTATATCGGAATATGAGTTTCACGCAAGAGCGTGCGATATCATTGTTTCTCAGAATGTTTCCTTAGACTTCCATTTCTCAACAATCTTTGTTATCCTCTTTCTGAGCCGTTTTAAATCCGCGGTTTCCTGTACTCAAAATATAATCCTAAAAATAAAATATCATTAAAAAATAAATTTAGTGTAATGCGTATACAAATACGCTTTTCGGCTTCTTAAGCATTTTACTATCTCTCACTGGGCAATTATGAATGTGGGTGAACAAAAAAAATATTGAACGTGGAAGTAAAATCTATAAGTCTGTTGGTTTTCAGTTACTTATGCAGACCGGAACCACGGGAAATTCTTTCCCTCCTAAATATGCGAACCTCGATCTAAAGGACTGCATATGTATCTCCGTACTCTCTCATTTTAGATAGCTTACCATACCAATTTAAAATTTTATAAAATTTCTGTTATATTTTCGAAATATTTTTAAATTACATTTTCATTGAACCGGCCGTAGTAGAGAGGTGGTTAGTGTGGCTGACTCTTAATAATAAGGTTGCGGGTTCGAAATTTACTTTGGGCATGGATGTATGTGTTTGTCTTTGTTACTGTTAAAAGCTCTTTGTAAAATGCCGTAGATGTGTTTAATAACTATTGTAAATAAGTGAATTAATTAATACTACAGTTTTGTAATGAAAATATTTTTATTATTTTAAAATTTTCATGGCACAAGGTAAGAAGATTTTCACGGCACTCTGAGAGGTCTTTGTCCAATGGTTGGAAAGCAATGACTTAGACCAGTGGTATACAAAAGGATTGCGATGCTCACCACATTTGTGGCGAATAGGTCACCGCATTCATAATATGATAGAAATATTTGCTTCATTAATGCGATATAATATCAAAATTAATTAAACCTCTTTAACCGTATAAGGTAGAATATTTAGAGCCGGTAAACGTTAGAAAAGAATAAAGAAAGAAAGAAAAAATATACTTACAGGTTTACGGGGAAAAAGCTCCTCGCTAAGCGGCTGATGATGGCAGCTTAGCTATCGAAATGCGTATATAGCGTCCCACAGAATATTTCAAGTTACCGTATGTTACTTGTGTGCGTGCGTGAGTGAGTGTGCTTCTAACAGTAACAGTTCTTGTGAGAGCGAATGAGTATATACGAGCAATTGACACCAGGTCACTAGCGAGGAGTTTTTTCCCCCGTAAACCTGTAAGTACATTTTTTCTTCCTATCTTATACGGTTAAGGAGGTTTTATTAATTTTGAAATATCCATCTCGCCGTAGTCTCCAAATCCCCTTTTTAAATAGCGATATAATCTGGTTGGCGATAGCAGTAACTGTTGTTATTGTTATTATTAAATCGGAAATTGTTTTTTATTATTATTTATTGCAGTAAAGTATATATTATTCAATTATAAAAATCACCAGCAGTGGAGCGCATGTAGCGATAAAATTAAGTTACCGTGATAGGCGTTTCAACAGAAAAATGAAACCTTCGGGGAGACACTAAATAGTAAGTGTATTTCTTTCAAAATTGCTCTTTAATTTGGTAGAAAGTGGAAAAAGATGATGACGAGTGTCAATACATGCTTGTTGCAGACTCTTCACTTGTGACGAATGGCGACCATATTGGACACTCCTGCTTTAGACTTTTACGTGAGAGAAAATTATATTAAGACTTTCGCCTTTCGGTAAACCTTGAGTTACGTTTAAAAAAGAACGCTAGTAGTATAAAAAAAGAACACATTCGCTCAACGTCATTAAGTCTCCCGAGATGCGAGACTCGAAAACTTAAGACGTCATAAGCTCTCGGCCATTTAATTTCACGCGCAATTATTCGCTGTCGCATTGTCTCAATTCTCCTCTTCGCAAGCATTCTCGGCGGTTTAATTCTTTCCGTCTTTTCCCCTTCTTTATTTCGCATTCATATATGTATGCACACGCGCCCACACGCTCCACGGTGTGGAGTGCGTGTGTTATTCCTCCGTCCAATTCACCTTCCTCCCGCCCCTCATCCATCGGAATCTCGTCGTCTCCTCCCCCTTCTCCCTCCGATCACTCCTCCCCCTTAATCCTCCCACTCTGAGATCTCTTCCGTGACTCCTCAACCAATCGCAGCCTTTCTCCCGCCTCACTCCGCCTCCCGCCGTGGTCCGCCCGCCCAGGGAGCGGCCTCACTCTTGTCGCTGCTGCCCTCTTAGTGAGCGATTCCTCAACCACAAACTCGAGCCGCGAACTCTTCTCCGCGCACTCTTGCGCGAGGAGAACGAAGGAGACGAGCTATGAATAAAGGAGAGAGATAAAGGAGCGAGAGAGAGAGAGGGACGGACATCTCTCCTTCGTGCACGTAAACGTTGTTTTACAAAGTGTGTATATTTTTTTATCCTCGACGTTATTTGAGTCCGCCTTGCTTCAATTAAGAGAGGAAAAACCCAAAAGGAAGAAATTTAGGTAAATCGTTTAGCATCTCTGGATCTCTTATGTTCAATATCAATTCTAAATCTGTAGTTTCTTACATTACTCCTGAATAGCAAATTTGTTTATAAAGGAACGATATTCATATCTGTAATTGAATAATTATAAAAAATGTCTTTTACTGTGTTCGTGTTAATCTGCCTTGAGAAAAGGTTACGCTTTCCTGAAATTTATTTATTTAGTTAGAAATCAACGATTAAAAAACTACGAGAGTTTAACTTAAAAATCATGTCTGCTCATAAAAGCTATCTATTCATTAATTATCTTAGTTTGTCGTTAAATATGCCACTTAATGTGAGATTGCATTTGCTCTTTTTTCGAGTTCATATGTTCTGTTAGAATAACAGTGCACTTACTGCTGATTAAAAATGGAAGATGTTACGAGCAATACTATTTCCTATTGTAAATTTGATGTCAACGAGTATAAGCAAATTATCCTCGTGATATCGACAATTGGAAGTATGACGGATCATATAACATGAATGTCCCATTTTTGCTCATCATTGAATGAAGATTCCATAATAGCATATGCTAAAGCGTTCTTTTCGGTGGATTATCATTCTTAATCGACTGTAATATTTCCAATCGTGTGTGTTGCTACAGATTGTTAAAAAGTAACATTTAGTTTTAAATTCATTAAGTTCCGCTGACACAATTGAAGATGAAAACAATTTCAGCCGTCAATTAAATGATGAATTTACCACATTCTTAGAATTATAACAGAGCAGTTTCCGCTGTTTACAACAGCGCCTCCAAAAATTGTTGTTTGAGGAGGCATTCGGATGAGCTGTAGGGAAGAGTTCCTATAGCCTCTTTCCTCTCTCTTATTCATAACAGACAAAACCATAAATAATTCATAATAAATAATTAGATGTGTTCCATAATTTTGTGAAAACAAATTAAAGAGACTAGAGTAAATTAAAAAGTGTTTTTATCCTTCATGAAATTTGGTAGAAAATCTATCAGGTGTCTGTTTTTGGGTGAGCAAAAGCCCACCCAAAAACAGCCTTTGATGCTGAGCAGCTAAATGTCTTATATGTATAACTGACAAACAAAAAATTAAAGCAAAATTCTAACCTTTCCAGGAGTGATGTGTAAAAATCATTCAATTGGAAATGAGTTTAAATGATATAAGAGGCTTAACATAATAAAAATTAATTTTATTTAATAAAAAAACATTTATCATGTCATATATTTCTAAAATTGATTAATATTTCCATTAAAAATTTTATCCTAGATAGCATACTTGAGAGTTTAAATCCTGTTTAATACAATGGTTGACATAGTTTTTGTAGTTTAATTTACCAAACATTTTCCTTATACTTATTATTTTTATTTAGTCTAAAATCCTCGATAAATTAGTTTTACTATCATTTTTGCTGCGCTTTAAACACCATTATATAATATTATGGTGAAGCAAATCTCATATTGTGCATATTTTCAGGTACATACTAAAATCAGAAAAATACTCATAATATTATGTCTGTCACGTGAAACATTATTTATTAGAATACTCCAGGAATAAACTTGTAGTATTCCAATATCGGATAAGTTTTAATTTATAGGCGAGAGGTGTGAATAGAGTGAGAGCATTAAATTATTACAACGGATTAGTTGGATCTGTGATATCAGCTTAGCTAATCGATCTCAGCATTCACCCTCTAAAGCGGTGGTCGGCAACCCTTTTTCATTATGGCCAACTGAATTAAAATGTTTGAATGAAGATAAACATCAAACCTAGTTTTTATTATAAGCTGTAGGTATTTACTAAATGAATAACTTTTATTTTCAAAACGTAAACCCTTTGTTTACCTCTGTGGGTTACTCAAATCACGGTGACATAGCTTGCCGACCACTGCCCTGAAGAGAAACGAAAAACAAACACATTTCTTAGAAAAATAAGTCTAAATCACTAATAAGTCTAAATCACGATTTTAAGTGTATTCAGGTGTGCAAGCAGCAGTAGACAGCTAACGGCATTCAAAGTTGACGTAAAGACCATAGTTTCCTTAGCAATGAACATACAGTCCGTATTAATAATCGTATGTATTAATTACATAGTTGATTCATAAATAACAACTTTATTTACTACCATAAAATCAAACAATCCCGTGGACCATTAGGAAATGAATATTCCTTGTAGAATTTTGTGCGGTATCGATCGTGTCCGGACACTTTTTTAAACTTGATTCTTATTAGTCTGGAGGGAGGATAATAACAACTCAATTAAAGGGCATGTTAAACGCAAGGAAAGAAAATTTTATGAGATTTTAATTACAAAAACATTAAGCAACCATTGAAAGCATAATAGCTATTTTTAGTAAAACGTCTACGGTATCCACTTTGAATAAGGAGGGAAATCGTCGGCGTTTTACTTGGTCTGTAAATACCATGTTCGTCTTAAGGCTAAATACAAATAAGATTATGCTATGGCTATTTGAGGTACCTAAGATGAGTACTTATTTTCTCATTTTTTATTCTTAAGTGCATATTTTTTAAATTTGGTCTGCAATACAAATCGCAGCTATTTCCAACCAATGGCATGTATGGATATATTTATATAATGATCTAAGGGTTATCGAGACTAACCGTTTATAAAAGAATCAAAAAGTATTTTGTACACGCCTTTTTTTTCTTATCAAAGAGAAAATTTTACTACGTAGACAGAGATTTGAGTGGCATAACGATTCAACAACAACAGTAAAAATGATCGATAAAAACACAGCAAATGAATCGAAATTGGCGACGATCGAGCAAAGGAATGTGATCAATTAAAATGTCGGCCAAGTAAGTTTATAAGTATTACCTATGTCAAAAATCAGAGAACTTTTCATTTTACGATCATACTTCTCATCAGAACACGCTCGTTATCGCCCGTGTTTGAGAAATAACTGGCAAAACCCCGCAGGCCAGGCAAAAAAAACCACATCTCTCCCACTCACCCTTCCCACCCCTGTCTCACCACATCCTAACCCCGCGCCGACCACACGCCTTCACTCGCCCACCCGCAACCCTCAACTTATTCACCCCTTAGCCTCCTCACCACTTCCTCGGCCCCGCGACACACCCACTGCCTCCACCCTCTCCCTCCCCCCATTTTCTTCTCCTCTCATCTACGAGGCCCACCCCTCGCTTCCCTCGTCCGATTGAGTGACAGCCTCGCTTTCCGCGCCGTTGACCCGGGTTCGAGTCACCCGGTCACGGCGTTTGGATGCCGACCGGCCGAAAGACGAGATGGCGGTGTATGCGGTGCGTGAATCCGCAAAAACGAATCCTTTCCCCCGTGCGACTTATTCTCTCGAAAGCCTCCTTCGTTTCTTAAAGCCCTCCGCCTCCCGCCCTCCGCACCCTCTGGCATCCCTTACCATCCACCCATGGTCTACTACACTACTTGTTCGCACCATGCGACGCGTATCCGATCCCGCACGGGGGCTACGCCTCGCGTGCATTGGTGCGCCCTTCGAACCCTTTCCCGCCCCTCGCCCCCTACTCTCAACCTCCGCCCCTTCGAGTCTCACTTGCTCCATATTTCCACACCCCTCTCCGTTTTATCCGACTCTTTATGCCCAACGCGGAACAAACACACACACGGTAGCGAATTGCATTCCCTTTCGCAACCTATCGTCGCGTGCTCCTCGCGTCCGCGCACGTCTTCCGTGAAGCTGTTGACTCCGATCCGCATCCGCCGTGGAATCACGCGAGCGCGGAAATGAAATTTACACGGTCACGGATATATAAGAGCTCATACACACACATACACACCCTGCACGGCGGTATACTAGCGTAACCAAAAATCTACTCGTTCTCTCTTAGCAATTACAAGCAATGCAATCGTTTCTATCGCGATTAAAGACGATCGATAAACGTTCCTCATCATTATATTTCATGCCATTGCTGACGTCAGTTTTATCATTTATTCATAAGCGAATGCTCCTAAACTCTTTTCCCTAATTGTGGTCACGTGTTATTTTGCATTGTCTCATTTATTTTCTCAAATTTATATGAGATGCTATCTCATAGTATAGAAATTTTTTTCTTTGAGTTAAATCAGCTTCACAGCAGAGTTACTTAATGATCGATATAACTGGGTGGCATTATTAAACGAACTTTTTAGGAAAAACAACGTTTTAATAATTTAATTCTTTTCTTAGCGTTTTCGCATAAATTTATTTTCTCGAAATTGCAAAGGAAATTAATTTAATTTTCATTTGATGTAACTGTCCCATAAACGCTAGTTGATAGTCTTTCTCAACGAGTTCAGTAACATAGGCAAAGTCGGTCGCAAACAATCATGCTTTCGGCAGGATTCGGGCTCGGTGGGAGCAAGACACGCTAGCTATCCCTTGATCACAGCAGGAAAAACTGCTTTCCTTCCCTTTGGGTGACAATTGAAATCGTGGGGTTAAATATCTTCAATGCAGCACTTGTCTTCTCTTTCTCTCTCCATATACAGAGAATCGTTGAGTTGGAAACCTCTTCAACTTAAATATATACGTAGGATAGAGATATTAGGTACATATTTCATACTCTTACTTCAGACATGGTGGTCTACCATTTAGTAGGTGTTTCCTTTGACAATTAAAATTTGATTAATGTTTTCTACACATGTAAATTCATTAATGTTAGCAATATTATTTGGTTGGTTAATATTAAGCACTAATAATTCGACGTATTTCTTTCTCTGACTATTGTGATTGTCTGCTGAAGTGTGAAAAGATTAATATTATTGCACATAGAGATACCGTCGTTATTGGGTCAGTGCGATGTTAATGAATCGAAATGAAAAATATAATATTCTATATATATATATATATATATATATATATATATATATATATATATATATATATAAATGCTTAAGGAAAAGGAAAGGTAATAATAAAGGTAGCAACAAGGTGTTGGAGGAAGCCCAGTGGACACTTACCTAGATTGAAGAGCCGCTGGGGGTGCTGAGGACACACGAAAAACACAAAAGAACAAAAACAACATAAAAATGGAGCTTTCGGGCTGACGCCCTTCTTCAGCGACGGAGAAACATATACAGCCCGAAAGCTCCATTTTTGTGTCGTTTTTGTTCTTTTGTGTTTTTCGTGTGTCCTCAGAACCCCCAGCGGCTCTTCAATCTAGGTAAGTGTCCACTGGGCTTCCTCCAACACCTTGTTGCTACCTTTATATATATATATATATAAGGTATAAAAGTATAATGTTTCGATAAACAAATAGATTTGTGGAGAATTTTAATTTCATTTGGCAGTGAAAGCTAGTAGGTACATTAAAATTTATTTTAGAGATTGATTGCTTTGACTTCTTCAATAAAATATGTCCTGTACAGAGGGAATAAAATTATGTTTCTCACACATTAGGTTAGTAACTGAACTGATACTGTCATAGATATTTATTTTGATTCTAAGTGCAATGAATAGAATTGTAAATTCTAGGACCCCGCTAGGGTATTCAAAGAATTAGCCTAAGATGTAGCACATTTTCTTAAGATAATATTCGAGAAATCCTTTTCCCGCAGAGAGGTCCCGAAGCGCACGTGACTCCCATTTATAAGGGCGGCGCCAAAGAGAACCCAGAAAACTACAGGTCGATTTCCCTAACCAATATTATGCAAGATACTTTAGCACATACTCGTTAGCAACATGCGTTTTCTTGATAGTAATTCATTGTTAGACAATTGTCAGCACGGCTTCAAGCAGGGTAGGTCTTGTGACACCCAGCTCGGTCTATTTGTGAATTATATACTGTGAATCGGAGAACAAAAAAGGTAGGTCGATGCCATTTTCTTAGATTTTAGGAAAGCCTTCGATAAGATACCTTAGAGAAATTATAAAGCTTAGTCGTTAATTCCTAAATTATTAGCTGGATCTATGAATTTTTAAATCATAGGAAGCAGAAGGTTGTTATAGATGGGAAGTCCTCGAGCTATCTCTGGCGTTCCACAGGGTAGTGTGCTTGGTCTGTTGTTATTTTTAATTTATATAAACGATATCAGCTCAGTAGTTAGAATTAAAATTAGGCTTTTCGTGGACGACACCGTCATTTATAGAGAAATTAGCAATCCGGAAGATCATCTATAACTCCAAAATGATTTAGATGCTATTTCAGCATGGTTTAAGGAATGACAGCTTGAAATCAACCAAAGGAAGGGATGCATTATCAATTTTAGGAGAACTAAAAAGAGCTCGTTACATGATAATTATTCGTTCGACGGAGTGAGGATTCGTATTTCGAATTCGGTTAAATATTTAGGAGCTACGATCCATCGGGATTTCTTGTGGGACACCCATATTCGCAGAGTGATAGGTGCCCCTAACACAAAGCAGGCATTTATAGGGAGGATATTTCGAAATAGCTCGGAAAAATTGAAGGAATTATGATATTTATCCTTGGTTCGACCGCAGGTCGAATATGCGTCAGCTGTGTGGGATCCTTATGAAAAGGGACTCACTAACGAGATAGAAAAGGCGCAGCGCAGGGCTGTTAGATTCGTACAGAGAAATTAGGATTGTAAACAAAGCGTAACGTCATTAATAGAAAATCTTAAATGGGCCTCGTTAGAGGTACGTAGACTGCAGGCTATATTTAATCTGCTAGAAAAATATATGTCTGAGGTATTAGCGAAAGAGACAGTCCATCTTATCAGAAGTTCGACATATATCGGAAAGCAGGACATCATCGAAGATAAGATCCGCGAGCGATACAGAGGATCGTTATTCCCTAGGACAAGGGTGGGGAAATTTTGGACGAGCCATTGCGGTTGCTTAGGTGGGCCGCATTAACAGATGAAAATGCTTCGGCGGGCCAAATTAGGGTTCGTATCGGAAGTTATTTGAGAGAATGCGAAGGTTGATAATTAATATTATTTTATCGTCTAATCTTTACAAGAAAAGGTTTTCCGGCCCCAATTTAACCAAAAAAAAACTAAATTGTTTGTGTTACATTTCATGGTTAGTTTCCATAATGATATCGCGGGCTGAATAAAGTGCTCCCGCGGGCCGTAGTTTCCCCACCTCTGCCCTAGGACGATAAGGGAACATAACAGGAAGCAATAACGTATGTAAACTAGGGAACCTTGGTGCACTGCATCCCCTGCCATCCAACAGTAAGGTGACTTGCACGGTATTATGTAGATGTAAATTACACTGCAGCATGGTTGAGATGGATTTAATCTTATGAGTGATAACTTTAAAATACAACTGGGATATGTGCTGCTATTTAGTCGTTCACCTGGCCTTAGTCATTCCAATTAATCTAGAGAAACGAGTTTGTTTAGGAATTTTTAATTTCCAAAGTCACAGTTAAACGAACAAAGTATCTCTCCGGCATAATGTTTTAGATCATTGAATACAATGCTTCAGTGCATCACTCCCATTCCTTTCGGCTCTGTTATAACAATATTTTCATTTTTCACGCTTGTATTCTTTTAATCCCCTTCTCGAGCCGTATCCGACGCGTTGCCGCCTACATCTGCCCTTTTCTCTCTCCTTTACCTCCCTTCCCGCCCCCTCCCCTTCACCCCTCCTATTCCCTCCCTCCCCTCACATCCATACACCCGTCCTTCTTTCCCTCCCGTCGCATACCAAACTCCGAGGTAGGCATTATGTACGGCGTCTTCGAGAGACGCACCGCCTATATAACGGACAGATATCGTTAAAGAGACTGTCTCTCGGCTCGGCTTCCAGGGCGAAACCATTCGTCTGTTGGACCGCCCCCCCTCCCCTCCGCTCCTCCATACCCCTCTTCTCCTACCGCCCCCCTCCCCAGACACACCTCTCATTCCTTTCCTTCCTTACTTACTCACCTACTTTCATTTCGCCTTTGTCTCTTCTTTCTTTTCTCCGACTCTCTCTCTATGCTCTCTTTCCCTCGACCTGTGTTTTCCTCAGTATTCTCTTTATTCTCTCAATTTTTCCATGTGCCCGCCAAATAATCTCTCTCGCCTCAAACATGAAACTTCTTCCATCCTCATCTACTCCACTGTAGGAATATTAATTGCCATGTCGCGAGTTCCTGATCGTTTCAATCTATTTTCTTTCTTTGGTATTTGCACGGGCATTTTTCTCTCAACTGTTCTCTTCATATGAACTGCGCCTATTTTACCATTGAATGTTTTTTTGTTTATGAGAAAGGGCTGTGATTGTCCAGTCTGCATAATTTCCCTTTCCCATTTCCCCTTTTTGCCGAAAAACGTTTGAGCTGCCTTTTAGAATTTATTGAAGGGGTATGAGATAATGACATTTTAAATAAAGCAGCCTATGTTATGAATAAAGATCCCATTAGAGTTTGTTAATATGACTAGCTATTGGATCCACTGGGTTGACTTTTGAAAAAGAAATAACTATAAATATTTACATTTACATCGATACCCTGCAAGCCGCTAGAAGCGTTTGGCAGGGGGTCACAACACCAAGTGAACACTAACTGATTCCTCTGTTGGACTGTCTTATTGCGTTTGGAAAAAAGGATCTGTAGTATTTCTCTGTTCTAGCGATTATTTCGACATACTATTTTCTCCTGCACTCTGATCTAACATTACGTTCACTAACACCGATGGGGACGACTATGCCGCGTACGTCTTCAACGAATTCGGAGCTTTCGAATTTTTCAAATAGTTTCCTTTTGTATTCAATTCTTCTACTCTTCAACGTTTGCCATTTCAGATCCCTCGATATCTCTAGAGGAAAGCCCTTGAACTCTGTTTGCCGATGCTATAACGGTTTTGATATGCTCTCAACTAGACAAATTGCTACTGAGAGTTACACCTAGGTATTTTTAGCTATTGACGTATTTTAGCTTTAATTCAGATATTTGGTACGGGTAACGGTTGAAATTCATGGAGCGCGTGAAATTCATTGCGGCGCATTTCTCTATATTCAGGTCGAGTTGCCAATTTTTACGCCATTTCGTAATAGTCTGAAGGTCCCTTTGCAAATTCTCCTAGTCGTGTATTGTGTTGATTTCTCCATACACAGGTGTGTCATCCGCGAAGAGTCTAACTTTACGCTTTATATTATCCGCTAAATCATTTATATATATCAAGAATAACAGAGGTCCGATTACATTTCCCTGAGGGTCGCCGGAAGTCACTTTGACGACGTCTGATGCAACTCCATCGAGAACTACTCTCTGGGTTCTATCGAATAGAAACGAGGCTATCCAATTTACAATTATCTCGTTAATGGAATAAGCCCTTAATTTTTGAACTATTTTCACGTGAGAAACGGTGTCGAAGGCTCTCCTAAAGTCTAAAAATACTGCATCAACTCCTATTCCTTTATCCGCTGCCTTCACAATATCATGTGTGAGTAGAGCTAACTGAGTCTCGCATGATCTACCTCGCCGGAAACCATGCTGATTTCTATTAAGCGCTTCTTTGCTTTCGAGAAATCGCATTCTTGAGCTACCGATAATGTGCTCAAAAACCTTACAGAAGATTGACGTCAACGATATAGGGCGGTAGTTCTCCACTTTTAATTTACTTCCCGTTTTATGTATTGGTGTAACGTGGGCTGTTTTCCACATCAAAGGAACTACTCCCTCATCTAAAGATTTTGTGAATACGATCTTAAGGTACGGAGCTAATTCGTTTGCTAACGAGTTTATAATGATTGCAGGGATGGCTTCCGGCCCTGGCGATTTTCTTTTATGGACCTGATTTTGTAATTTAACGATACCGCTTTCGGATATTTCTATGTCGCTCATATTTGAGTCTATATGAGTAGGGGAAATCAATGAAATCACCGCTGTCGATTGTGAAGCAATTTCCGAAGAACCGATTTAACATACTAGCCTTAGTAAAAGAATCGTGTACACTTTCGCCGTTGTCTGTACGTAGAAGAGGTACTGTGGACTGACCTCCTCAAATTTCTCGCACGTACGACCAAAATTCTTTCGAGTCCCTTTTGAGTGAATCCGAGAGTGTCGTGGATCGATAGGCGTCAAATTCCTTACGCTCTTCGTCTCTTGCAGATTTACGACTATTTCTGTATATTAAATACTCGTTCGCGTGATCCCTACCAACTTGTTTAAGGTGCTTTATGCGCGCGTGATGCCGTCTTTGTTTCTTGAACAAGGCGCGGTTTCAGTTTCATCCACCGCGGGTCCTTGCGATCACGAATTGCTTTGGTTGGGACAGACGTTTTAAGCCCTTCGCGAATGATTCGCAAAATTTCCGTCCAAGAGTCATCTACGTTGTTACTATTCGCAAAATTGATAAATGTCGTTATTTGGTTTGTAACATAATTTTTTAAACCTGGGAGATCTGCTTTACTGAAGATATAGACTAATCGCGTTGGCTTATCTGTTGTCACAGGGGTGTATTTGAAGTCGGCAATTACTATTTTATGATAACCTATGCCGTCGTCGATTTGTAGGTTTTTAGTCGATAGTGAGTGGGTAGTGGCTAACAGATCTAATATGTTTCCGTTTCTGTCATATCGCGTTGGCTCGTTGACGATTTGCTCTAGCGAGTTTAGAGTAAACGCTTCAATTAATTCATAGCAATCTTCTCTATTTTTTCCACCACTAACATATGTTACGGATTTCCAATAGATCGATGGAAGATTAAAGTCTTCTCCAAGAATGATTACTGGATCGTTCTTTCTCCTAGCTATCACCTGCAATGTACGACTGAGTTCTCTAATGTTCTCGACTCCTGAGTCAGGTGGGCGGTAAAATGAGCAAAAAAATAATTTTTTGCCATTTCTCGTACGAAGGGAGCACCATATCATTTCGCATTGTTCGCTGACGTTAAACTCCCCTGATTGGCTTGGTATACTGTTTCTGACGGCGATGAAAATTCCACCTCCGACTCTTTCCCTCCTGTCTTTGCGATATACCACGTAATCTGGCGGGAAAGTCTCGTTAGAATTAATGTCACCCAATAGCCAGCTGTCTGTTCCCAATACAACGTCTGCACGATGGCTTTTAACTAAGTGGCAAAAACCAGCCTGCTTCCTTCGAATGCTTCGGCAGTTCATAATAATAATTTTTATTGCGTTTTCTACGGGTATTTTCGTTCTGGATTCCCCCGCCACTTGATCTAACAATTTTATTTTTCTAATTCTCACTCTACCGCTATTCTTGGACTCCCTAGGGTTGGCGGACTCTTTTCTAACAGATCTATTGGTTTTATCCTCGTGTAACCTACAAAACAACACCCTACGCGCTACCGCATCCGCTGCCTCGGCCGTATAGTGGACACCAGAACCGTTTAGGGGTACCCTACATGAGTCCTATTGGGTTTGATAGCACAAGAAACGAAACTTCTGATAATTTATTAATAACACCAAGCATCAAATAATATTTTTTGGTGATGTAGGATTAGTATTAATATATAGGTAGCTTTTGGGCTGCAGTTTAAAAAGGTAACTTAAGGAAAGATACATTTTGGAAATTAGACGCCATGAAATGAACTGTCGCTTGAATATGACCGTGTGGTGTATTCCTTTGTTGATAAACTTAACGATATATGCCGACAACGATAAATGATTTTTTTAAGATTGATGATAAATATAATAATTAGGAAGATGCAATCTTGACAAGACTCGCATAAGAAATACAATATTTATTAAAATTTAAATATTCTATGTAACTAAAACGTGATCTGAAAAATTTTATGGTTAATATTTTTAAAATGCAGGTAGTAAAAAATCATCAATTTCCCCTTAAAGAATTTTGTCCTTCAACAGGAAAAGTGTTTCATTGATTTTTTAGTCACTTTTAAATACTGAAAATTAGTTCACAGATAACTGTCCAACCGATGCGAGTTTAGATAAGTGTTCTCTACTGGTATGCATATAAGAAATAGCTAAAAAAATGTTTCACTTTCCTCTTTCTCCTTATTCTCGTCCATTCCAGCCGCATTTTCCGGCTCCTCCTCGCCGTCCCCTTCCATTCCCCTCCCCCTCTCCTCTTCTTTCTCCCCTCCTTATTTTTCCCGGCCATTTCTACCTAAGGCCATCGCGATTTTAAACGCCATTACACGGCGCTCGAGTTTACCTCTCGCTCTTCTCTCTCTGCCCCGTGATGATGATGGTCGCACCGTTCAGATACCGTGGCCACTCACACCCTATCCTCCCCACATATTCCCCTATCTACTTCGCAATTATGAATTTTTCCGCGGGCATACATTTTTATTTATTCGCCTCACGGAATCCGTGCAAACACGGGCGTGCTACTTACTTAAATATGCAAATGTCGCGTATTTCGTTTGGATGTTCCAGGACAAGCATTTCCATTGCGTTTCTCTCTCCGCTCCCTTTACCCTTTTGCTATGGAGATCGAGCGAGGGTAGGACCGTCGCGGACCGAAGGCGACCTCTACTTCCTTGCGCACGCGCGCGCGCACACACACACACGCACGTGCACGCACACACACACACACACACTATTGCTCTTACCACGAATGCACTCACCCCACCTATTAAATTCTCAACTTTATGCTCGTCAGATGTCTTGACCTCAGGCTTATGTTTCCTGGACACATGTAAGCAGTATATACGATAACCGCGGAAGACAACCAGTTGGTTGTAGATTTACTTTGGTCTCACCTCTGATAAAGTAACCATAAACTAAGGAATGTCGCGAATTTATTCTCAACCAGAAAACTTTCAACCCTGCATTTTGAAAAGTTTTATCCAGAAAGCTCTCTTGCCTTTAAATTAAAATGGCCTTTACTCAAGCTGACATGTGGGTGAGGAGCTTTTAGAGTTAAGTAGACAGGAAAAAATTGGAAATATTTTAATTGCCTAGAAACAAACACAATTGATGACGTAACGTATTTCTCAAGCTCATACTTTCTTCGTTAATATTTATCGATATTTATACTCCTTCTTTCCATTTTCACGACACTATTAATGAATTTTACGATCGCTTGAAATGCTCCCAGTAGCTGCTGAGTTTCCAGTCACATCATATTCTTCTCATCAACGTCAGATGATTTATTTTAGCGCTTAAGATTATTACCCGAGTATTACAAAATGTGGCACTTATTTTCATTTCTCTTTTAATTTATTATTGGGTGAAATATTTAACTGTGATGGCGATAAGGCCAAATATAGCGTTCGTTTGCATCTGGTCACTTCCAAAAGTGCAGGATAGAGGGAAGGAGACTTCCCTCAATAATTAATTGTTTTCATATTATGGGATTACCGACTCGTTTTATGGAAAAAAATTTTAATTTATACAATAAATATACTTAAAGTACGTGTAATGTGCTTCATTAAGGAAAGTAATTCTGCGATTCAACAAGTAATTTTTGAAACGGTGGCAATTAAAACATATTTTTCAGGTTATAATAATTAAAATAAATCTAGTTATCTGTTGTAGAAGATGATGAAAACTACTCATTTAAATTTATAACTAGATTATGAATTAGTTTCACGTGTGTATGAAACTTACGAATTTATATCATTACATAAGAGGGGATAGCTACTTACATTTTATCCTTATGCTCGTTTGAAACATTCTAACTAAAATTTTATAGCAATAATTTTTCATTGAATAAATATTCGAAACTCTGTCAACAACCATTTTTTCTTGATGTGTTATAAATTTCATTTGTTTTTCAAAGCATGAAAGATATCGACTAGCTTTAGTATGCTTTAAAAAACTAAGAAAGTATTTGTTTTTTTTGCTCCTTATTCGAAAACCTTTCATCTTACTGTTTACTGTTAAATTCAATTTACAAGTAAAATATACAAATGTTCTGTGAAAAATATACGCAAAATTTCAATACGCAGTAAATTTCAGATATTCCACATTGGTGTTTAATATAGCAGTGTCTTTTATTTGACTTCATTTGTGGTTGCTACATCTTTGCTAGAAAACGTAACAGAAAAAGTATTGTATGTATAGGTAGGGCCTGAGAGAAGTGAGATGGGGCCCGGGCCAGTCACAAATGTGGGGCCCCACCCCACTCCGAAAGCCATACAAATATATGAATAAAAAACCTTTAGAATAAATTTTGGGGGGCCCTCTGGGCCCGGGGTCTGGGCCAAATGGCCCTGCTGCCCCCCCACCCCCCTCTATCTGGCTCTGTGTATAGGTACGTCTTCCTCCTGGGATTTATATTAAATTCTAAATAAAACAACCTTGTGCACTTTTGGTAATATCAAATATATCACCGAACTTTTTTCACAGCTAAGTCTGAACGAAAATTGGATTTATAATTTTAGAAGTCTATATTCAGTAGAAAGAAATTAATTTTTGTAAAATTATATTTTGTTGCATTTTCATTGTTTCGCTTTTATTCCGCAATCCCTTATTTTTGGGCGCTTCTGTCTTTCCCCCCCTCCGCTCCTTCCTCTCTTCCCTCCCTTAAACATCTTCCGCCTCTTCTTTCCCTCTCCGCCTCATTCCTCACCCCCCCTTTCCCTCCCTCCCTCTCCGCCTCACCCATATATACAGCCCTTGCCCAACTAAGCGTACCTTATCTTGAACGTCGAACCCTACGACAGGAAGCAATAACCTCCCGCCGCGAGAGAAAGAAGTATGGGGGAAAGAGAGAGGGGGAGGGAGGGAGAGAGAGAGAGGGAAAGAGGAAAAAGGATGGAAAGAGGAAAGCTTTTGGAATTATTTCAAGATTTTTTCCCATCTCCCTCTTTCCCTTCCTAGGACATGTTTCCCTCCCACCCTCACCCTCATTTACTCTCTCTCTTTCTCTCAACAATCTCCTATCTCGTAACCAGGCAGTAGCACGCTCCACGGGGTCCCGCCTCCTCAGCGCTGGCGAAGGAGGAAGTCTCGGCCCTTTCGCTCCTTCTACTGCTGCTGTGTGTAGTAAGACTATGTGCCCACCAGATGGGAAACTGCCTTCCATATCTCCTCTCTCTCTCACACACACACTTATATTTTCATGACTCGTTTTTTCTTAGCGCTTGAAGTCTATCGGTAGTTATAGCATGGTATGATTTTCTGCCACTTGTGTTCTTTACGTGCGGAGAATGCGCAGTTATGGTCTATCAACAAAGTTCCCTTCTTTTTACGAGAGTGGCAGCCGTGGTACGACTTTGTGAGGTATTCGAAGGGAGGAAATGTTTACGAGAGGTTCGAAAAAAATATTAACTGCCATCTTCTTAAGTTGGGTATTCCTATGCAGATGTGTTCTCGAAGGATGTCGCGAGTTGGCCTCCTCTTAGTCATTGGGGTCGATTGATTCGACTGAATTGGGTCAAAGGGAGATATGAAAAGGTTAAATCCGTCAATTTATGGACGTTAATTTCATATCATTACCATTTTGTTGGTTCATAACTCTAATATCTATGCACTTTTATAGATTTATCATACGAGCAGGAAAAAATTTCTTAATGAATAAACAAATTGAAAACTTTGTACTTTTTCCACACTTTTTTATTTTAGTATACAGAAACGACCATGGTTTCAGTACAAACCCGAAAATTATGGAAAAAGTACGAAGTTTTCAATTTGTTTATTTTCCATTATGGATAAATTCCTCAAAATAACGCCTCAAACCTTGGAAAAATTTCACTTTGAGGTTCTGATAAACACCTCACGTTACGTAGTTTACGTTACTCTGAAGCATTAATTTTACGAAATGATATATTTTGCAGAACTTCATGAATCAGATAATATCCTTATAAACCTGCAAAGCATTTGTTTAAAAGATGATTGTGTTACCAGTTACCACTGGTGCATAAAAATGTCGCGAAATTGCGAACGTTGGTGCTATAAATTGGAGTATTGATTATAATGCCGAATGTGTTTTTTATTTCGCAAGAGATAAAACCTTTCCCCCTAAAGTTCATGTATTAAAAAGAGTCATCATAAAATATATAGATATTCACTTATTAAAAAAATTTGGTAGAGTGGCATTTTAGCAAGTTATTTTGACCTTAACAGCTTTCTTATTATAATCGCTTGCGTGATATCGATCAGAAATCTATGAAAATTGTCTTTCGGGTCTATAAAGATAAAGCCAGCATATCGAAAGTGGAGGATTATACTTATGCCGTTCATAATTTAAAAGACTCGATAACATTTTTAACAAATGAAACGATGGCTGTTGATAACTTCCAACAACCTTGGTGATCAGAAGAACTATTCGATCAAGCGCTGTATGGTGCACAGGAAAGCCGATCCAGCGGATATATCTACGAGAAGGTGTAAATTTCAGCAATAGTGATTTCACTCGCAACAGTCTCTACTCGGTGTCTACAAATTGGTTTTGTAATTCTGGCGCTCTATCTATTTTCTCGTTCTTATATTTTCGTACCTGTGTCACCGTTGTTTTTACGTAGCTTGCTTATAATTTACGATGAAAGTTCATGTTTTCTCTTTTTCTATATACCAGAATCTTGTTTTATGCGTAATAGTTTTGTGTCCACCATTTTAACATATGGCACATCAAAGATAGATTACTGTTATTGCCGCAACCACTCCTCATGCGTAATAATGTTCAGCCTAACATAAATAAAAGGCATTAAAAGCATGCATGCGTCTCCAACTTTCTATTGAAAATATTTAAAATACTTGTTTTGAATTGCGTCTCATCAACTGATTTAGAACTTCGGCTTAGGTCTTAGATAACAAATAAAAGAAATTAGTGTAGTGTTATTCACACGTTTCTTCTTGTAGGCAGCGTTTAAAGTTGCCTTTTTTAGTATCATGAAATACTGTGATTTGTGATATAGTACTCATTTTTATCATTGAAAATTACGGAGATATTAAGTGCATTTATACAAGTTAAAAAATCTGAATATATTACGACTGACATGATTTACATTCTCGAGCTGTTGTAATATATAGTTACTTGAAATTCTGTATTATGTTTGATTCCTGCCTTTTATGAAGAAAAAAGAGACTACTTACTTGTTTAGATTAATTTTGTATTTTAAAAGAAAATTTTTGAAGGAATTGACCAAGAATCTGAATTTTTAGTTTTACTTATATTTTTTTTCATATTTAATTAGTAAGTTACGAATTATCTCTATGCCTACACTACCCAGCTGGCTGATATAATTTTCAAAAATTCGCATTTGTTAAAAATAGGACATTTTCGCGCAGTCACACTGATGAATACCTAAGAAGACCTTGGTTGGGTACTTTCAGTGAGTTTCAGTTGCAATTCAAGTGATTCTATTTAAAATTTCAATGAAAGATCCACCAAGTTAACGTCCACATTAGCCAGTTCCGGATTTTAGCAGTAGCATAAGTATGTTTAATCACGGATTTTTGCAAATACAGTGTTTTACGGTTATGCCGCGGATTCCAGGAAATGCGCGGCAACCAAATACTAATATGTACATGCAAATATTTAGGAATTTTAATTTTTATGATTATCACAACGAAATAGGAAAATTAGTAATGACATCAGTCTTCATTCAGTACAGTGGAATGTTTTTCAAGTTATATCTAGGATGTTGGGGAGTAAGGAATATCCTTGGTATAAGGGAGATTACTGTACGTCGAACTCTATGTTTATATGAATGAAAAGGAATGTAAATGAAGTAATTAGATTTGGATAGAAGGAAGGAAATCCAATGCAGTGATTACCTTGGAACCGATGGTAAAAAATGATTGCTACGTCCTTTAAAAATGAAGAAAAAAACTCCTTAACCGTACGGTTAAGGAGTTTTTTCTTGATTTTGAAACATCCATCTCGCCGTAGTCTCCAACCCTTTATAATTATTACGTCCTTCTTTAGCGAGAGACAAACACCAACTGACGACTCTATGTTCAGTATTCAAATTTTTGTAAACGCCTTTTGAGTCAAAATCACTTCTAGAATAATTTCCTCTACCATGTTGTTATCTCTATTTCTTTAAATTTAAACATAATATTCTGGAAATTTTTTAGTCGCGACCATGATCTAAAGAAACTTGAATTTTTTATAGAAATAGCAATGAGGAAAAAACAGAGTCGGAGAATATTATAGAACAGGGTCAATGATTTTAATATAAAGTTTAAATTGTACGTTCACTGGCAGAGAAAAAAAGGTTCAATTGTTTTAAATAACGGAAATGCTAATTTTTAAACGCCCATCTTCAGATGAAATAGGATAGGATGATGCATATCGTATATAAAGAGCGGTCATTCTGATTTCTGTTTGATAAAAATATAAGTACAAAAAATGCGAACCAACACTATAAGAATAGATTCAACAACAAAATTTCTTGCCTCGAGATTAACAAAGGATAATTTGATGGAGCTTGAGACATGGTCACTTTTTTGAGGTCGCATATGACTTATAAGAATAGCAGGTAAAGTAAAAATCCAAATCGGCGAATTGATGAGGAGAGGAAAAAGTGTACATCAGAAATACAAAGTTATATCAGAGTTAATTAAAATAACAAAATGAAAATTGAGGGATAAAATGTCATTATGGCAACTGGTAACCTTGCGTAAAATATCTTGGGAAATCATACGAAACATATTTGAGATATTTCAGAAGCACGTACTCCAATGAAATTTAAATTATCAAATTGAACGAGTCGATTAATCGTAATGTTGATAATTATATCTTTATTGGGGCGTTTTTTTACAATAACATCTATTCTCATGTATAACCCTAACACGAAGAACAAAATCTGATATGGCCAACGCATGACTTTCTCCGTATTTGGTGTATAGGTATTTGAATTATTATGAATAGCATTATAAGGCAAAATTATTATTTCGTATCGTAAAAGAATACAGTCGTCCTTATTGCCGTAAATTAGGTATATTTTGAATATGTTTACAGAATTCACCGCTACATGGTGTTGGCGCTGTATACTGGAAATTAAGAAAAAGCAAAATATCTCCGAAATGAATGGTTCTACAAAAATTTGTTTTAAACAAAACTTGGAAGAAATATTATTCTTTACAACTTTGGTCCTCACGAAGATGACCAATTACGACGTTTTTAAGGAGATATTTGACGGAAACCGAAAAAAACGATTATTTATAAATAATTCCTAAACAATAACTGCTATGAAAATTATTTCAAATGAAAGTTGTAGGAAATTACATTATCTATAACATTTGTATAGAATAGTATATACAATAGTGATGTTTTAATGGAGAAATATTGCAAAAACCGAATCGGGTTTCGAATAAACCTCTACTTCCGTTTAACCGGTAATGTCCAAAAACTAACAAGTTCTTTGTGCTCATGCTAAAGTGTTATATATGAAATTTGGTAATGATATGACAAGTACTTTTTGAGTTAGAGCGCCCACAATCATACACACACACAGACATCATTCCAAAAATAGTCTGAACGTGTTCTAGGGACCTCAAAACGTGTATTTCCGTTGAAATCCCGAAGTCGATTTTTTTCGTGATCACAATACTTTCTCATACTACGTATGGAGAAAGTAACAAGTTCTAGGTGGGATTCGAACCCGTGACCTTAATGCGCGTCTGCAGATACTCGAACCAACCGTCCAACAAGGTAGGATTTTTTTCCCGAATATTTTTCTATATTTAAGCTCCAAAACATAAATCAACAATGTATTGTTTTATTCCATGGTATGTAACAGTAATGGAGAGCAATTTTACCGAGTTGTTAACTGACTCAAAAATAAAGACGACGTATGAATAGTTCTACAAATTCGGCAAGAAACTAACAACCCACGCCGTCCTTTTTGGCCCATCTAAAAATTATGAAAGCACCATTTTAAACTTTATTTTTAGAATTAAAATTAAAATTGAAGCACTAGGTATCACTTAAAAATGTAGTTCTAATGACTTTCAACGTGAATTTAGAAATGTTAAGATGAGACTACATCTTCAGCATCGTAATTTGATTGCCGTCGGTAATGGCATAAAATGTGAATGAGTCCTTGCAGACTCTTATTATACGACTCGGTAGATACTGAAATAACAAATAATGGATTTAAAATAAAACTCGGCGAAATGAAATGTCCCAAAATTTGTTGGCTAGTAAAAGGTTTTAATTTATGGAGTAGAACTGGAATAGGAATGCAGTCAGCAACTGTCGCCGGAACTTCACTGGAGTGACAAAGATGATGAAGCCGGAAAATGTTTGATGGACATCGGTAAAAAGTTATCTCATTCTACTTTAATAGAAAAAAATCTGATGTGGCCAACACGACTTTCTCCATATTTGGTGTATAGATATTTAAATTATTATGAATAGCATTATGAGGCAAAATTATTATTTCGTATCGTAAAAGAATACAGTCGTCCTTATTGCCGTAAATTACGCGTATTTTGAGTGTTTACAGAATTCACCGCTACATGGTAGTGGCGCTGAATACTGGAAATTACGAATAAGTTAAATATCTCCGAAATGGATGGTTCTACGAAAATTTGTTTCAAACAAAACTTGAAAGAAATATTATTCTCTACAACTTTGGTTCTCAGGAAGATGACCAATTACGACGTTTTTAAGGAGATATTTGACGGAAACCGAAAAAAATGATTATTTATAATAATAAACAACTGCTATGAAAATTATTTCAAATGAAAGTTGTAGGAAATTACATTCTCTATAACATTTGTATAGAATTGTCTATACAATAATGATGTTTTAACGGAGAAATATCGTAAAAACAGAATCGGATTTCGAATAAACCTCTACTTCCGGTTAACCGTTATTGTCCAAAAACTAATCAGTTCTTTGTGCTCAAGGTAAATTGTTATATATGAAGTTTAGTAACGATATGGCAAGTAATTTTTGAGTTAGAGCGCCCACAATCATATATATACACACACACACACACAGACATCATTCCGAAAATAGTCTAAACGTGTTCTAGGGACCTCAAAAGTGTATTTCCGTTGAAATCTCGAAGTCGATTTTTTTCATGATCACAATACTTTCCCATTACTTCGTATGGAGAAAGTAAAAATATTCGATGAGTGCCTTCTAAGGACTTCAGAGGAGAAACTGATGTGAATCATTCACATATCACGCATGTGGCCCATGTTGAGAATAACCCGATCCTTTAAAAAAATAATACAAAATTCTAAGGGCGGAAAAAGAACCTTCTTTAAGTATATGTTTGGAGATAAAAAATTTAGTACCTAGTTTGGTCGAGGGTAAAAAGCATCAAACCTTAATAATATGATCAAGCTCATAATAACTCGAGAATGGGTTATTTTTAGCTCGTTTAAAAAAGTATAAAAAAACGGGCTATGATTATCACTTTGTCGTCTGCATGTAGACATTCAGCTTTTTGTTCCAAGAGTAAGATGAAAAATTCTTCCATTCGTATTTTACGAATCCTCTAGTTTGTGTTGCCATTGTTATAGGGCGCTATATTTGGAAAACGATTAAACTTTATACTAATATTGTAAATATTGTATGTATGCTACAGACCTAAACTTTGACATAATGTTAGGCTATTGGATACAACTGACAGTAAAAATCTAAAATCCCAAAACTATTCATTTTTAGGGGGTTTTCAGATACCATTGTTTCATTTATATTCCCTTTAAGAAAAACATGGAAATCGATGCAGAACATTATAAAGTTGCGTTTTTAAATTAATTAAATTAGGAACTCGGGACATAGACAGTTACATAGCTGAAATAATGTGGTATAAGTCTAAATTCGAATCCGTGCCGAATTGGCGTAAAATTTGTTTATAATTTTACTTAAAACGATCGTGTAATATTATGAGGTGACTTAAATGTGGAACTAAAAGAAGAGAACCCTCTCGAAAAAGTCTTATACCACTGATGTGGACTTCACCTTGTACCGGACAGGAATCCTACGACGAATCAGAGGATAAACATTAATGGTGCAATTGTCTCTTCATCGATGAATTTAACATCAACATTCATTTACGAGAGCATTCTGTTATTAGGTTAACTTTTAAATAAGTTTAAATAATATTAAAATGTTATAGCAAAAATATAATTACAGTATAATATAATATAGTACGTATAATTTAGTAATTATTTTAAATGTAACTATTTATTGGGATAACGTTGCATATTTGTTATTAATAAATGCATATTTGAACGAAAAAGTACGAGCGTTACAAATTCGCCAGAGGCGATTGGACATCCTTGTTTTAACAATAACTTAAAGAAATAACACGAAGCATTTATTGTAAATTAATAATTTTGGTCGTCTCTATCGGTGTATTGCTCGTTTGTAATCAATTCTTAGACATATATTTTATTAATGCAATGAATACCCCATTGGCAAAATAACGACACGTAAAGTTTCCTCTTTACTGCTTTCGCACTCATTCGATCGACTTCTAATCCCGCTTTGAGATGTTGTTCAAGTCCCGTCATCCGAATCGGACCAGTTGTTTTACAAGGAAGGCAGCGCTCCATCGATCGGTAGGACGTCAATTCTCCTTTTTTTTCCTCCGTCGAATCGCGGGACAGGGACGAATTTCTTTCGTTTCAAGAGAGATGTAGAGGATGAGGCCTCCTCCGTGGGACTCAGACAAGAGGGCTGGCGAGTGGATATGTAGAGAGGGGGAGGGGCAGAGCGGTGGTCAGGCGACGGCGACGAGACGGTGGATGAGGGGATGACGTCGCCATAAACTATCTCGCGTATGACGCTCGAAGAATCGAAGTGAAAAACCGGACTGTAAATATTGGAATAAATGGTTTTAAGCGGAAGCGCGCGTTTAAGGAGGCGGCGGGTGGTGGGTGGCGGCCTGAGACACGAAGGAGGTGGGGGGGAAAGAAGGAACAAGAAGGGGAGTGGGCGGGTATTGGCGAGGGGAGGAGGGGGGAGAGGGAGGGGCACGCCACACGGGGGGTGGAGGACTCTTGGGCGTGAAAACGTAATATTCCATCGAAAGACCTTCGGTTAAAATATTGCGGTATTAGGTAAGCATCGCCTCGACCTCTGAACCGTAAATCAGAAGAGGCGGGTAATAGAAAATATAAATAAAATTCGATTCTTGAAGATAAATAATAAACTGATGGTCTTCCCCTTCCCGTTAGAGAGGTTGGAAGGGAGAGACAGAGAAGCGATCAACGCGAAATGATTGTTTCTCTTTCGGGAACGAGTCCAAACGACGCTGCGATAATTCTGTTGATATCTTTCTGCGTGAGAAAACTTAATGGAAGCTCAGTTGAAAGGTTTTCCAGAGTGCTGATTTATAAACATCCCTCCGAGTTTAAGTAAAAGTTTAGAATTTATTCCACGAAAATTATTTTAGACTCAATTCTCTGCTTCCATGTTTTCTCGAGTTCCGCGATGCACTTGTCCAATTCTTGTAAATAATTATTTAAAATCTACCATTTAACACATTTCGATTTTTTGAGACCCTCAAAAAAAGTACATATCAATGTATCATGGAGGATAACTCGTAGTATCGATAATCCTAACTTTTTTTGTATCTACTCAACCTTCCAGATGCCTAGTTATTTATGCCACTCGCTTACACAAACATAATAAATTAAATAGTCACAGCATAGGCATCGACGTCGAGGCAGCAATTGGCCAGATATACGAGTGTTTCCTTTTTGTTTTAACGTGGAACACTGTCGCATTATTAATGGCAAAAATGGAAGTATTTTCCGTTGTGGAAATTCGCAAATAATGGTTTCCTCAAACTGAGTGTGCAACATCTCGATAAATACTGAAATACAAAGAAGAGTGAAGACAATATATTAGAGCCAATGAGGCTGGTAGGGGTGGTGGAGGAGTGACACCGCCTTAAGTTGCCCATCTGATTGTTTTGTTCGGCCGGAGACCCCCGTATTCAACGCCTTACCCTGGCCGAGGCTCGGGGAGCGGGAAGGGTGGGGGGGGGGGGGCGGTCGAAGGAAGGGCAGTTCCTTCCTACGGTGCACGCCCAGCCCCCTCCCCCCCCCCTCCCCTAAGAGGGCGCGCCTTCTGGAAGAGTTGCGGGGAGTTGCCCTCCAAGGACGTCAGCTGCTCACATTATTTTCCCTTATTTGTATTCCTCGTTTGACGTTACGACCCCGAAGGATGACATTTCGAATGGCGTTGTGTGAGAAGACACGGATCTTTAAGTGATTCAGGGAAAAAATATTAAGTGAAAAAAATCGTTAATATTTATGAGTGGGTTTTTCCACACGTTATATTTTATTGAATCGTTTAGGAAAGTTTTTCGAAATTATTTTTTATGTCGGCCGTCATTCAATATCTCGTGTTTGCCGTAGCTCCTTCGGACGTTGGCGTTAAAGTTCGAATGGAATGAAATCCGAAGAACGGAAAGGTTTCCGTTTCATAAGCCCCTCGAATACGAGTAAGTCGCCAAGCTTTCAAAATTAATCGCCTTGCTCGGTTGGATCGGTGAAGGTAAATTTGCATCGCCTGGACAGCGGGAATATTGTCTCCTGCGCCGCTTAAAAAGTCGAATTTATTGTTAATCGCTTACTGGTTTCTTCGTATATTATTTAATGTTGGAACGAAACCTTTATAAAAAAAAAAATTAACATTCAAAATGGAAAATTATGCTAGACAAATTTTTCTGAAAGAATTCAAAGGTTAAAAGACAAGTAAACGAGCTTTTCGATAAGAAAATCGGTATTACCAATCAGGGAAAAGATCATTTATTTCATAACAATTCATTTTTGAGTGAAAAATGTAGGTACTGCTGTCACAAGAACATTTAATGTGTTGTTGAAGTATTCCGAAAGTTAACCCGATAAACAAATAGGCATATTATGAATTTGTTAAAAACCGTTAGGACCTATAATAAAAGTATCAAACAAATATTTAATGATTTTTTATTATTTTTATTGTTAAACCACACTGATATCATAGAACAATTATTTTTTTACATTTCAATAACTGAAATAATATTAGGGTCGGCGTTGCCATATATTCCATTCTTTATGCAAAGTCAATATAATCTCTTAGAAATGGCTTCCTTAATTTTAATATTATGTTAGTATTGAAATGACAACGTTAATAAGAATACCAACGTTTAAACTAAACCCCAACTATTTCAACGTGGGATTTAGTTTTTTTGCTGTATTATTCTTCGAGATTGTTTGCTATAAGCTACTGTCACGTATATTGTGTCTGAATATTTTTCTCAACATGAATGGTTACAAACAGGCGAGCAATTCATTGATATGGTAAGAAATTGATCGAATAATAAAGCCGATCAATTTCTTGCAATATTATGGAATGTTTTCTACTCGAAAACTTTCAAAACATATAATGAAATATCCAATGCTCTGTAGAAAGGAAATTACTATCTACATTCGTAATTAGGAATTTAGTTCCATTTTTATTTTATTGTTTGTAATAAAATAAACATAATAGAAACCATGTCTTTAAATAATGGAGCACACTGGTCGGTATGCGGTTTAGGGAAAATTGGCCGCACAAATTAATTCAAAGTATTTAATAAAATTGAGCAGTTCCTGAACTGCTATATTGATTTAAGTAGTATCATTATTCGAAGTTTTTACGTACTTCATGTATATCTTTGTTTTTACTTGAATGGCAATTTAGCTAACAAATTAAGTTATAATTTCATTGTTAGGTATTTGCCCGAGAACGCAAAGTAATCCAAATCCTGGGCATAGTGTAATGAATGTCAATATACAGGCGCGATTAGTTTGAGCTGATGACCTTCTAAGTCAGATCTACCTACGGAGTAATATCACAACGATTATTAGCCGTAGTCATTTCCCTCTATATTTAAATAGTATTTCAAAACGGTGGAAATTGTCGAGCTTAGCCTTTTCATTCCCGAGGGCATATGATAGAGATAGACTACAAAATTTGATAGAAAGCAAGAGATAAATCCTACCTTCAGCGGAAATCGAATCCAGGTCTTTCACTTGTCAGGCGGATATTCCGCTTTCACCGTTAGAATTCACAGGTAGAATACCCTCTCCGTAAGAAGAAGACAAGTGGACAAGTGTTCGATTCCCGGTCAAATCAGAATTTTTCAGCTCTCCATCGGCATATGCAATATTTCAACACTTTAAAATATTGTCCTTTTTACCAACTTTTATATTAACTTCGAAAGTAGTATAATATTTATAGTAATATGTAGGTTTTCCACCCCTTCGATAGCAGAAATAATCTTGGAAGCTTCAGGATTCGAACCCGCCTTTCTTTGGATTCGTCGTCATATAGCCTTATCCATTGGGCTAACGATGTCGTAGGCCAGTGGTGGACAAAATTTTCTGCATGGTGGGCCGCATTGGTAGCAATGAGTCATTCGGTGGTCCGTATCGGAAATTTCCAATGCTTCAGTAGACTGGATTAAAGTTAAATCGGAAGTTATCTAAAGATTATTAGGCACCATATGAGTGAAAATCAAGTTAAAATAAGGTTTTTAGGGTTAAATTTAAATATTAAAAATCATAGGTTAAGTTCAATCTTAGTACTTCTGAGAAAAGATCAAAAGCCACGTCAAAAAGAAATTATTTGAATTGAGAAATATTTACTTAGGGGTACCAAGTTAACGTTACATATTTTAGCAGATTTTGCTAGATAAAAAATAATATTTGATAGGTAAATAAAGAAAATGAAAAAAGTTTGAAAACTATGAAACACTAGCGGTGGGCCGCATAAAATTGTTTAGTAGGCCGCAGGTTGGGCACGCCTGTCGTAGGCGATTGCGCTGATTCATATTAATTTATAAATTGATTGCGTGAAAATGAATCTTTAATAGAGATTCAGCTTTTACCTTTCTTTATATCCTAAATAGGTTTTAGATCAATTTAAACAATTATGCCGGATACTTTTGTGAATTTAAAACTTAGATATCATTTGATTACTACTCTAATAATAAGTGATTAGAATTCACAACAGCGCTCAACAATGGAATTTTTATTTTTTGATTTTAAATTAGTTTTCCATCGTTGAGCATTTGCGTTTGACTCTCGTATTCCTGCTACAAGTTGTATATGCTAAGATAAATAAAAGTTGGTTTTAAAAATAATTTTTTATACTTTAAATTTTTTGTTGTATTTTATCCGGAAGAGAAACGGAAGATTAGATTTCAACCGATTCCACAGATCAGTGTAAACCATCCGAAAAATCGATGCTTTGACCGAACCCTTTGTTTACATTAAACAACATTATTACCATAAATAAATGATGAGATTAAAAACGGAAATACTGTGCTACAGACAATTGTAAATTCTTTTGAATAATAAACGTAGTTAACAATAACACTAAAATGCTAAGACAAACTGCATTTGTAACGTACAAAAGAAGAAATACTTTTGGATTTTTTAACGACTTCTATGGCTGTCTGCCGTTTTTTATCTTTGAATGTTTTTGAGGATAAAATTTTCTTAGATTTGAAAATTAAGAGTTTTTGAAATTCGATTACTCCAAGAGCAGTTTCGGTTAATAGTTTCTCTGCTTTTCTCTTGTAAGACTCGTTCCCCTTTCCACTCCCCTCTTCTCCGCTGTTTATTACCATCCTTCTGTCATATTCATATCTCTCTCTCCATACCCATCTTTCCCCTCTCTCAACCACCTCTCTCCCTCCTATAAGGACCTCCTCACTCCCCTCCCTCTTCACCTCCTCCGTCCCTCGCCCTGGCCATTGATTTCCCCAAGATAAGGCGGTAGTAAAACACACGACTTTGCCTCCTTGTCAACCGTTTCCACGGTATGCACGTCTGGTGCTCTCTCCCCCTCTTTTGTTTTATATCGTCTCCTCCTTTTTAAACTCTCTTCGCTTTCCTCCCATACACATTGCGCTGGCGTACGTATTCCTTTTCACCGCTTCCCCCTCTTTCCCTCTCTCTTTCTCTAACTATTCCTTCCTTTCTACTTTTTTCCATCTCTCTCTCTACCTCTCTCTCTCTCTCTACCTCTCTCTCTCTCTCTACCTCTCTCTCTCTCTACCTCTCGATTTCTTCCCTCTTCCTCTTTACATCCCTCTACTTCTCTTTCTTTCTCTCCCTTTTCTTCTCTTATGTATATTTCTATTCCCCTGTCAAATTGCCTGCCTCACTCCGTTTCTCTCTATTGAAATATCTCCCGCACTCTCCTATCCACTCCTATTTTCTCTATTTACTTAGGTCATATTAAAGACACTCATTTTCCCCCTACGGTATACCGTACTATTGGTGTTTCTCTGCTGGTAGGGAGAAAAAAAGAATCGAATCTTATTTTAAATTTTTTTTACCGCGCTGATGTGTGCGATGCTATCCGACACACTTTATTGGAGCATCTCTCTTCTCTCCCATCCACTCCCTAAGCTGCCTTGTCGACTACTTATATATAACTTATCTAAATGCTAAGGTCGTAAATATCTCTCGTTGCAATTCATATTTTTTTATTAATGCGGCCTCTCCGCTCATAAGCGCAATTGCTTTGGAAAAGACAGGAGAATGTCAAACACTTGCCTCGCGGTTGTTTCAAGGCAGTAAAAATAAATATCTCAGACGTTTACGGCTTCCTCAAACCGGCCACCCGTTTTTTTTTCTTCCATGGTTGCAAAACTTCCAATATACACACGAAGGTCAATTGAATATCTATCCTTGGAAAACATTAATTGTCGGACGCATGCATTTGATTAGAAATCGAATTCAAACGACATTCTAAACTGTTTTTAATTTTGCCCTCCTAAATGTTTTGATTTAAACACAATTTCTCTGCCACTGGGAAACATCGGTCTTTTCGACACTGAAAATCGATCGGTTTCCTTGTGACTTTTTCCGGTCATCTAAACTTCTTTGCCATATTCATTGTTTATAAGGAGCTGCTTTACTGCTTTTTGAGAGACAATGTTGTATTTATATGGAAAATAAGAGATATTTCCCAATTGTCGATACATCGCGATGTTTCCACAACAACGGCAGCCGTTTTAACGCGTCTCGTTATGCAGGGAGGGTGGTCCGCGTGGATCTTTACTTTTTCTTTTTTAAATTATCGCTGTTCCGTGGCAGAAAAATTATCATTTTCCCATTTTTTTTACCTCGGCGATACATCTTCTAAATTTGCAACGGAGTTGTAGGTCCCGGGACTAATGAGGAAAATCGACCTTCCCTTCCCACCCCACCTTCGAACGACACGCACGTGATTTGGCTCCCTCCCCTTTTCCCTAAAACAAAACTTCTTTCTCTTCACCCCATTCCTCGTCTCCTCCATTCCTCCGCATCCTCTCTCGCTTTCTCTCTCTCTATCCCTCCCACGATACTTCATTGCTTACTCCTCCACACCCTCATTATCACATATTTCCTTTTTCGAATTAATCATCAAGGTAGACCCTTACCCTCGCCACTCTTTCATTGGTTACCAAGTGAGCAACAATGGAGAGTTTCTCAGGGCGCCGTCGCCGGGTGTCGAACCCGCGATCCCTAACAATGAAGCGGATTCCATAATGGGCAGGTTCATTTGTCACGAATAAATTACACGTTCATTCTCTCCCTATATCTCTTTGTGACGGTGTCATAAGGGTCGAAGGGTATATGTCGGAATCTACCCTTTTTTCCAAACTCCTTATTTTTGGGCATTGTCCCATTAAAACATTCCTGTTGACCGTGGATATTGTGTTTCCCTCTCCCTTTTCAAAAAAAACCTTCTTAACGGGGGTCGTTATTATTTTTCGACGATACTGAAACAGTGGCCGGAGATGAGTGGTAAGCATTTCTTTGTCAAGATATCTTTAAGTTATGCATCCTCAGTTAATTTCAGAAATAGTAATTTATTTCCGTCAATCATAAAACAGTTAAGTATGAACATAATCGCAAAATTTTCACGAGGAAAAATTATCTTACTATTGGAATTGTTTAAATCCAGAAAAGGATATTGTCACGTACGGTCAGATTTTCTGGATCAAAATATGTTTTATTGAAATTATCAACACAGTACTTAAATTCACAAAGCTGTAGTTAGGCGTAGTTCACGGGGGGAATTTATCGAGATTCTTAGCTCATAATTCATAGCAAAGAAAAATGCAAGCGTAAGTAAGATGTGGGGTTTGCTGGCATAGTGGCTCAAAAGCTCAGTCCACTTTCAAGTGATGTGAATATACGAGCATATTAAATCCGTGCAACGTAATGAAAAACTTATTCTGCGGTATCTAAATCCATAAAGGCAATGAATCAAGGAAACATCTGCATACGCGAATGCGTGCTAAACGAGAAGCCCGTTCTTATAATTGTTTCCAGTGAACTTTGAACAGAAAAAATCTCCACTGACCTCGTTTTCTGTTTAACTATGATGGGTTCAGTGACTCGCGGATGCGAGGTCGAGAAATTCCTCGCAAGGAATATTGGCAAGCCATGCCAAATGAGAAATAACTTTCCTTTAGATTTTTAAAAAAAAGTTTGCCACCTTGGGGCGTTGTTTATTTTTTAAATGCGAGGTAACTTCATGCTATCGTTCGAGAAAAAATAAGGTGGAAGCTAGATGAGCCTTCGGGATGGTGCCATCTTCGGTCTGATGGACGCCCCCTTTCGAAATCGGAGAAGAACACGAAATGGGACATCGGAGGCGTGCCGTCAAAACCTATTTGCGTGCGAATGGCAGTCATTTCAGTGTCGACTTATCCCCGCGCATGCGCACTACGGCCACTCCCATCCGCGGTTTTCTTATCCTTTCCTCCGTCGCGAGTCCAACGCCTTTAGTTTGATCGAACTGTATATTAGGGTTGACACTTTTGCTTAGCAGAGTATTCTTTTAATATAGCTTCGTATTAACAATATTTATTCTTCGTTGCGATAGCATTTATTAGCAGTTTATGAATTCCGTAAACAAATTAGTGTTAACGGAATCGAAAATGTGTTTTTCTTATGATTTTATCGAATTGGAGTAGCATATAGATACGAAAATTGTGGAGCAACCTTAAACAATTTTAGACATAGGTATTTATTTAAAATTACAGCATCGAAACGAGTCCTCGGAATGACGAATGATGTGTGCCATTCATGATGTCCGGAAACTTGCGAATTCCTGGACGAATCGAGAGGATGTGTAACATGAGTTATTACAATGCAGCTCCTATATCTGTAGAAGTGTGTAAACCAGCCTTTCAGAAACGAAAGACTGTACGAAACAGGAAAGTACAATTTTTAACTCTAGAGGAAATGAATACATTTACAAAGTAAATACATCTTCATTTAGTTCCGTACATTTCTCGGTTAAAAATGCGTATAAATGTGAGAATTCAGTGTGTTCCACTCTTCCACTCTATGATCCCTACTATCAAGGTATGCTTTCGCGATAAAATCTGAAATTTTAAGTTATTAATTTATGACGCAATTCAAATTAAACTTTAATCCACCCATTAAATTGTGACCACTTCCACCGGGCGGAAAGATTATTTCAAATATTAAAATAATTTTCTGCAAAATTCTCCGTTATGTGATAAAATAAATTTAACAAATGGACTCGTGTCAAATCTCCATTTCCATATTTTTTATATTATCAAAGAATAAAAATGAACGTTTTTATTAATCAACTAAAAAGCATGAGAGAATCGAGGGGAAGCATTCGGATAAAAGAAACGCTAAAATCAAATGCGTATTAAATTAAAGGAATACATGGCGAGCACCGCTGATGTCATGCGAAGCGTAAGCGATTCCTTTGCCGTTATTATTATCATTTTTATCCAACACTCTTTCGGAAGCGTAGATAGCTTCTCTGGCATTCGGTTGGAGATTGACGGCGAAGAAAATGCCTAGTTTGGAAATGGGCAATCGTTTTACGAAGAGAGAGCTAGATGCTGCTGCTGCTGTTGTTTTTTTAAATCTGCTCCCACATGCTTCCACGCGTATTTCTTTTAAAAAATAAATTACGATCGATTTGGTAGATTTTAGGTCAAGCGTGCTTGCGTCAATTTAATCTCGGCGACGGCAGTGGTGACAGAAAATGCCGCTTTTATTTGTACATTTTTTTATAAGCGCACTCACACACACGCACACACAAAATTTCTTTCCCTCTCTCCCGATTTATTTGTTTGCTTTTTCCGGCGCTTCCATTGGCCCTCGGGGAGTCGGTCTCACAGGGCACTCCATCTCCGCTTTTTCCCACACCCTAACGCCCGGTCGCCTCCCTGCCTCATCCCCCTCCCCCGTCTGACATGAATTACTGGAATTAGTTAACAACTGCGAATCACGCAGCGCTTTGCTTTCAGGAGGGAGTCATCGTTTGGGGCATATGCTTCCCCCTACTCTCTCTCTCTCTCTCTCGTATCACCGGTGGAGAGAAACAAAAGAACCGAGTCAACAGAAAAATAGCGCCCAGGCAGCAGATCTGATTTTGCAGCGTTTTTATTGTCGCGACTTTTTTTGGTCGGAATTTTTATTTTAGTCGTTCATTTTCGTAAATCATTATGAGGAAAAAATTCGCAAAAAATGTAAATTCGAATCATGACACGGAAAATTAAATTAGTGTTACTTTATTTGTAGATTCTCTGCGGAAGATTAAATCGCGGCGATTATATTTGTGTTTCGCTCCTGCGCTATTGTTGATCGCTGTTTTTCTATTGTGCTCTGCTCGACGTAACTAATTGTATTTGTATTATGTACTACTTAGAATAGCAATGAAAGGAAGTTAGTTTTAAGTGAATTCTATTTTATAATGACGTATTTTGCGTTGTAGTCGTTTGTCGCCCTTTCTTCAATGGTTAATTGGAAATTTTTATGATCTCGTGATACTGCTGTCAACATTCAAATTCACAGTCACTGCTTATAAAAGGTCAGATAAATGGTATATCAAATTATTCGAATGAAAAAATACATGATAATGTTTCCTTGAAATTGGTAAAGGCTTACAGATTCTAAGTTGATCCCTTCGTTCAAACATCTAAATTCCATCTCAACTCATTCAACTAGTAATATATGCACGTTCATTTGCCTTATGAAGAAGGATTAAACACGGCTGTATATGTAGCTAATATGGTAAGCTGAAATAAATTTTGTTAGCTTATAGGTTCCAAAGAGTTAGAAACCTCTGCTCGGTGTACCTAAGACACGTTCGTGAAGAAAACGTAATCGACTGCTACTGAAACCGTTTTCCCGAACGTTTTACTCAGTCACCGTGCTTGTAAAAACCCTTTTTCCACCACGCGCTTTCTACAGCCCCATTTCCTCCGTCAAGTAAACAGAAAACCCCTTCTCCCAACCCTTTAACTTCCTCCCTTTCCTTTACTCCCACCCCACCTATAGCCAGCTGCAACTATATATATATATATATATATATATACACACATACACACACACACACACACCCATCCATAGCTACGCTACATTATGGGTCTCTTTTTGCGTGTCTGAGGCTGATAAAAGTGGGAACGCTGGTCCCTGATTGATCGGACCTCGCCTTGTGTGTCGTTACCCCCTTCCACCTACCCCTCCTCCCGATCCGCACTTCTCCTACTCCCCCTCCAGCCTCCTCGCCTCTCCGCTGTCGTCGTCTCCAACTTCTCTCCAACTCCCCTCCCTCCCCCTCCCATCTCCTCCATTCCTTTCCCACCCCTCAATCCCATTTCAACCCCACCCTTCCTCCATCACCGTTCTTGCCTTATTATTTTTTTGTTATTATTCCACGCTCTGAACGAAGCAGCGCTATTTTCTCATCTCTATATTTCGCTGACCTACTCTTAAACTGAATAAACCTCACCTCTTTCTAAACCGAAAGGGGTAGTTGAAGATATTATTTTATTCGAATATAAAATAATATATTCGCCTAGATTTTGTCTTTTTCGCGTGAGAATTTTTCAACTCTAAGTCTTTCTTAAACATTTTTACTTGACAGAGATATCATTTTTTGTTTTAATTTTATCAATCGAGGACGTTTCAGGAACAAAAAAGTTTCGTTATACACGTTATAATTTTTTAAATTCTCCTGAATGATTTTTGAGAAGAAATCGTCTGTTGTGACTAGGGTTGCCAACTTTTAGAACTTACTGAACCGGAGACTGTGTTAAGGATTTCCTACTTTAAGATACTCATGAACCAGAGTTTGCTTGAAACCTGGATACTTTAGAAGAAACCCAAAAGAAATTACACCTAATGATAAATATATTTAATATTCTGAAAAGCAGTTGTGATTTTAGAACATTTGATTAAAAATCGTTGTTTATTTTTTAAAATATCACTAATTAACGAAATTGTAAGAGCATCATCAATTTAAGTTTTTTGTATAAAACAAAATTTTAAATTAAAGCGCAAACTGCAGTAAAATCCATACGTTCCTGAAAAGTAGTTCGTTAACCAAAAGTTCGTAAATCGGGAGAGATTCTCAAATTAATGCAATGTTGAAATCGTGGGATGCGTTCGAAAACAAACTTTTCCTCCTACACTTGCAGGAAAAAGAAGAACGGACCAAATTATAATAGATTTTTACAAATGCATTTTAATCATAACTTATTCGTGAGGGCTGATTAACAAGCGTGATGATGTGGAAGAAAGTGCACAACTTTCAACATTTATATCAGAGGAATGTTGCTACAAAGGAAGGAAAACGCATCCAATTAAGTCTTATGCGAACGCCGCTTCATTTTTTCGTCTATTTCTTTACATTACGACGGTCTTTTTGAGGTAGTAAGTCAAATTTGTGGCGTAAAAATTCTTGTTCGCAAGACCAAAAGTTCGTGAACCGAATGTTCGTAAATTGGCAGTTTACTGTATCTTAATTTAAATCATTTATAAAAAACGCAAAAAAGTCATGAAAAGAGCAATCGAAATTGAACCGGAGATTTGAGCTACTCGCCGGGAGACCGGAGATTATAGCGATGACCCGGAGATCTCCGGCCTAAAAGCCGTAGGTTGGCAACCCTAGTTGTGACCTCTTGCCATTCTGATATCTTCACTTATTTGTCCTGTTCCGTGGTCTGTCCAGGTACTCAGTCGCAGTTTTCCGTTTTCTTATGATACTTCCCAGCACGGTATTCTTCATGTAACTGAAAGTTTTTTATTATGGCAGTGAGTTATTATAGCGTATTGTTTCAAGGTTTCACGATCGTATGTTAAAACGGAGAGGATTAAATTCGTTTGAATGTGGGATATAGAAACACTTGCGTTTCTGCCCTGATAGAGGAGATGATCAGAAAGCATCAACTTTATACAAGCATAAGCGTTATTTGACTTATTTGGGTAAAAAGTGAAAGACGTTAATCGCCTAACATCGTGTCTAATACCTTTAAAATGATATATATGTTAGGAGCAATTTCAATTGAAATTTTAATATACTACCATTATTCTTTCATATCAAATTATTACGGCATATGTTATTTACATCGGCTGCTACGAATACAGTTTCATGGACTAAAATTATGGAATTATGCAAGAAATTTTCAAAGTTTAAGTGTATTAAGATTTTTGTTAGAAATTCTTGAAAACGGTTACTTCTACTATAAACATATATTTAACAATACATATGGTGTTATTTTTTTGTTAATTTTTGTAAAGAACGCCTCAAAAGGCAGTCAATGAGAGACTTGAACACTAGGCATGTAAGGATGTCCTGCTTTATCCCGTTTTAAATAAAATCTCTAGTCAGACTGGATTTTTAGTTTGAAATTAAAGATAAATCATTCATCTTTCTAGTTTGTATATTCCATTTCCTCCAAAAATAGAATTATATATTCCCATTTCCAACTCACGTCCTCGCTAAATACAAGATTATAATAGGCTTCGAAGATCATCACGAGGATTCTTAATAAAGGACTAGAGAAAAAGGCCGAAGAAATGCTAGGGGAAGATCAATTCGGCTTCAGAAAAGGACGGGGAACCAGAGATGCTCTCGGTGTAGTGAGAATCATATCAGAAAGGGCAATAGAGTACAGTCAAGATTGCTGCGTATGTTTCGTCGACTGGCAGAAGGCCTTTGATAGAGTAAATTGGGTACTGCTGATGAGGATATTAAAGGATATAGGTGTAGACCGGAAAGACAGGAGACAGATCAGGAATCTATATGTGAATCATGTTGTAAAGGTCAGGTTGGAGAATGCGGACACCAGCGGAGTACATATCGGTAGAGGAGTAAGACAGGGCTGTTGTCTATCGCCGATTCTATTCAATATATATGGAGAGAGGCTAATGCAGGAAGCGTTAGAAGGCACAGGAGATTTCAAAATTGGAGGCAGGATTATAAGAACAGTGAAATACGCCGATGATCAAGTACTTCTAGCAAGAAAGGAAAATGAACTTCAGTAAATGATAAATGGACTAGTGATAACAGGTAGAAAATACGGTATGGAAATTAATACAGAAAAATCCAAGGTTATGAGAATATATCAAGTAAAGAAGAAGAAAATTTGAACATAAGTATTGGAGGAAAGCCATTAGAACAAGTTTCAGATTATAAATACCTTGGAAGCATCATAACGAGAGAAGCAAAATGTACCGACGAAATCAGGACTAGAATAAAAAAAGCAAAAGCCGCTTTCATAAGAAAGAAACTCCTACTAACGGGAAATATAAATCAGGAAATCAGCAAGAGGTTGATAAAATGCTATGTATGGAGTATAGCTTTGTATGGGGCAGAAACATGGACGCTAAGGAAAAATAATATTAAATACTTGGAAAGCTTCGAAATGTGGACATGGAGAAGAATGCTGAAGATAAAATGGACAGATAGGGTGAAAAATGAGGAAGTACTACGAAGAATAGGAGAGAAGCGAACGATCATACAGACTATCAGAAAGAGGAAGGCGAACTGGATTGGGCATAACCTGAGGAGGGAGTGCATGATTAAAGAAGAGCTAGAAGGAAAACTGGATGGAAAAAGAGAAGGAGGTAGGAAAAGGTTTCAGCAAGTAGACGACTTGAAAGGGAAAGAGAGTTATCAAGACATGAAGAAAACTGCCGAAAATAGGAGTATATGGAGAACCAAGTTTAACCATGAATAATCACGGACCTGTCAACGGACAGACTACCTATGATGATGAATAGGCGTAATTCATTTCTATATGTGCTACGTTGATTTAGCCGATTTATCTCCTTCATCTGATGCTGGCTGCTGTTTTCAACTGATATCACATCTTTGAACCACGTCTTGCGATGAATTCGACAATAAAAAATGTCATGCCCGATTATCTTTCATAAAATCTTTAACCGGTAGTTAGCAGGGTCGAATCCAGAAACTTCTCAAGGGGGGGGGGGGGGGCGTTCGCCCCTCCACCTATCGAATCCGCCCCTGCCAACTGCTCTATATTTTGAAAATCCCTACCCCTATCAGAATCCTTCTTTCCCTTGCTATACAGTCCTAATCTGCGGCGTATAATTGAGGATTTTTGCGCGGAATGAATTTAAGAAAGCGCCCAGTGGAGTGCAATGGGGTTGTCCAAGGATCGTGCCCCCCCCCTGGATTCGCCACTGGTAGTTAGTTTTCTGGAATAGTTTGCGTATCATTTGATCTTATTTATCTCAAAATTGTGTACATCAAATTTTCGATAAGCCAAAGACATACTTCCCGAATGCTTAAAAATGTAAAAATAATAGTGTTGTCTTAATTTCAGTAGGAAGCAACTGAATGAACAAACATTCAAATTCTTTTAGTAGTAATAGCTTTTATGTTTGAATCGATTCGCCTTCAAGTTGGCTCTAAATAATTTTCGTAATAATTTAAATATAAATGTGGAAAGCATTCCTCCTTAATCAGTGGATGATGTGGAATTCCAAATAATATACTGATTATGTGGACCAGAGGTCGGCAACCTGCGGCCCGCGGGCCTCATGCGGCCCTCGACAGCGTTTTATGTGGCCAGCGAAGCCACGATGAAAAATTTATTGGTATAATTTAACACAGTCAATTCAAAAAAATTTCAGTGAATTTGTGGTCTCAAAACCTTTTCTGGTGGAGTTTTAACGCTATAGTAGACAAATTAGAATTGATTTTCACTAATATGAGACTAGGTAACTTCTGATTTAAACACCCATACGGCTCGGCGAATCTCTAGTGATTTCGAATGCGGCCCTCCGAAGCATTCATAACAAAGATTGTGGCCCGCCTTATAGTAAAGATTACCTACCCCTGGTGTGAACTGACAGTTCCGTGGTGAGTAATAACTACCCCGTAAACATGGATATTATTTTTTTTTTCTTTTAAAGGCTTCCTATGATTTTATCTCCTTTATCTATTTCTGTATTTGTTTATATTCGTATTTTCCTTTACTTCCCTCACTCTTCCTTGCAAATCTCTAAATATCGTAATTTATCGATTGCGGGACGGAGCGATACAGAGGATCATTTTTCCCTATGATGATAAGGGAAAATAATAGGAATAGGTAACATAGGTAAACTAGGGAACCTTGGTGTACTTTCACCCCCTGCCATTCCCCAGTAAGGTGATTTGCAGGGTATTATGTAGATGTGCGGTTAAGTAGAAACTCTTCCCGCATTTAAACCTCGCCGCAGTCTTCAAAATTAGTTATTTATATTGTTATTCTTTCTATATCTATATCTAAAGTTTAAAATGGGTTTTGTCACGTGTAGCAGTGTGAAATGGCAGCATACATCTCTGCTGTCTGATTTACTGAAAATAGTTTTATCCCCTTAGCGGTTTCTGACAGAATATTACCTTAATCTCACGTGACACTGTAGTTGCCACTTACGCTATTGCCAAAATATTACGTTTAGAATCGAATTTTAAAAAGATTATATTAGTCGCGAAAGGTGGAAAGCTTATAATGTATGCAACACCTACAGTGACGTAGCCTAAAAAAATGAAACCGTTAAAGAGTTAAGTGGCAAATAAAATATGTACTAGTTACATCTAATTAGTAGAGAGAAATATTATCAACTATCGAAATAAGGAGAGTGCTTCAGGAGAGACTATAACAAAACAACTGCGTGGAAAGATATTGGCAAGAGGCCTTCACTGCGCTTCTCCTGGCCACGTGCAGTCATTACCTCACTGTCTGGACCGCCCTTCCTCTTCCCTCCCCTCTATTTATTCCGCTCCTGCGTCCTCCCGCTAGCCCTCTCCCCTCCCTTCCCCCTCCCACACAAACTCCACCCGCCCATAGGGGCAAAACGGGCTCTCTCTCTCTCTCTCTCCGTCAGTCAGAAGTCAGCGACGACCGAATTCATTATTCTCCCTTACTATCTGGCATTGCGAATGCGAATTACGATAAGTTTTTTTTAACGCTTGAAAGTAAATACCACGCTGGAAGGAATTATCTGCGCGGTGCATTACTAACGCGTCTACACAGAGGAAGAGGGAAAAAGGATGGGGCAGGAGGAGGAGGGAAGAGAGAAAGAGAAACGCGGCTCCTTTTTATTCTAATGTCAAGTTCATACTCAGATTATTGCCGGTCACGTTCCGTACGGTCCCTATCTCTCATTGCGACCGGTCGATGCGGGCCCGAAGTGCCGGGCCCGCCTTTGCTTTCCCAGAACGAGTGCGGTGTGTGTCTCACGGCAGCCCTCGCGGTACATCACGGCAACGCACTCGTCCTCGAATACACTCCTCCCTTAAGCATTCCCCCTTCCATCTATCTCTCCCTTAAAAACGCTCTCTTTTCCTATGACGCCTAAACCTCTCTCTCTCTCTTTTCTGTCTCGCGCGAATGGTTGCTAGAAAATGGCTTTGAATTTGAAGTAAATTGAGAGTTTTATTGATTTGCATGAGTGTAGTGATACACACATGGCGACGTAAGAATGACTTATGCACGACGAAGCTTCGTTAAATTATTCGTAAGAATTGATTTGTGAATGATTTCGGTATTTATACAGTAGTAAAATTATAAATGTATGTTTTTGATCACCATACGAATTTAATGAATAGAATTTTCTTAGGATTAACTTAATTGAAACGGAAAAAATTTATAGTAGTGTGAAATATTTTAGCGTATAATTCAACGTATAATTTGAATTGGTAAATTTATATTGCGGTAATTTATAAAATTTTCCGAATTTTCTCGGTTGATATTGGCTTAGCTTATATATTTTTTAGTTTATACAATGAAGATTTTACGTTGATATCTATTTCCGTTTTAAATGATGTTACTATAAGTAACGTAATAAGTGGTTTCTATATTAGAAATATTATTGTCAACGTCAAGCATCTCCAAAAAACCAAACTCATCGTACGAAAAAATTCGAAATCGATTATAAACCGTTCTCTCGCACCTCTGTGGTTTCACCCCCAGAGGGCATGTCCCACCGATTTCCCTCTCATGTCCCTCTCCATCTGGGAGCCACACCCAAAGTCCTATCTCCTATCACTCCTCCTCAACCCCTTCATTCCCTGCAACCGATTGCCTCCAACCCTCATCTTCTCCAAACAAGAATCCACATGTCCCCACTCCATTTGAATTTACCCCCCTTATACCCTTCCCCTTCCACGTGCAAACCCCTCGATACGCGACTCCCCTCCCCTTCCTCCCGCGTTCGACCCCTCCATAAAAATATACTTCTTGCTTTATCTTTCAGGTATCGCTGCCACCATACGCAAACTTATTGATGCCCCATCGCCGATTTTTTTTTCGTAATGTGCTCTCTGAATGGCAACGTAAATATTTAAGCCTCTCCCCCTTTTCCAAAAAAAAACGACCATATGCATGCGTATTTGCGCCACCAAACTGAAAAAGTAGCTATCGGAAAATGTGTTCCTTGCGATATTCCGAGCGGTATCGGTGCTCCCAAACGCGGTAACCTATCAAGATGAAAATTCATCACGTTTGGCTAACATGTTGAACCGATTAAAAATTCAATCAATAGGAAGTTATTGAAATGAAAATGCACACCATTTATTTAAAAATCAGTCAGATGATAATTTTGTGAAATGCTACCATTTTGAAATATCATTCTGAAGAGATTCATATGACATATTTTAAATCTCTTATCCATTTAACAAAAAATGTTGTTTATCATTGTGAAACTCAATCTTCGGATATCACGTTTTTTGCTAAAGCTTAGACGTTCTATAAAGTTTGACATTAAAACAATTTTTATTGAAAGGTATTTTCATATTAAACCACAACAAAATTTTCCACCTTATGTAAATAACTTAGTTTGCATAGCAAGAACTATAATTTTAATATCGAACTTGCAATTCAACAGAGAAAAATTATGATTTTCTAGATATTTAAGTTCTCAGAACCATTTGACATATCTCTTAAATATGATTGATCAGCGTTTTCTCTGTGAAATAACAGATTTTACAATTTAGCCGTAATTTCTAAGCTCATAGAATGCAGACTAGCGGAACTCTTTTATTTGGGAAGTGTGAATTTTGCGGATAGTCAAAAATTTTCAGGAAAACTGTTAGATTGTATACGCTTCGAACGAATCGAGATTTTGGGAACACCTGAAACTCACGGCAGCGTTTCTGTGTGCAGAATGAATATTGACGACTCTAGAATCTTCTGGTCGGTTTGATTGCCTGGCCTCTTAATCGGTGCTGAGTTAGATGAAGGCGTTGTTTGAGGTTCTTCCGAAGGAGAGAAGAGAGCGTGACGAGAGATCGCAAGGTAAGGGGAAGAAAAGAGGAAGGGGCAGGGGTTAAGGGAGGGAGGAAAAGAGTAGGAGGGGATAAGGGGGAGGGGGAGAGTGGAGAGGGTAGTAGAGTGGAAGAGTGAGAGAGAAGGGACGGGAGTCTGAGCGAGCAGGCTGAGAGACTTGGTTACACTATTTGCAGGAACCTTGTAAGAAAAAAAGACTTGGCTAAGACTACATGATTAATATATTATATTTGAGTTACGTTGCGTTTAATTAAAATTATTTTTTTTTTGGCAGCAAAAGTTTTTTATATTTGTTTTTTTAATCGCCAAACTAATGTCGGTGGATGACTTTTTTGCACTCGAATTATTGACAAATGGTAAAACCCGGAAATAAGGTCATTCCCTTTTACGCAAATAATTATATTTTCTATCGAATAAAGTGGAGGCCATGCGAATCACAAAATGACATTGACTTTGAATAGCAGTCAAAATTTTAATCTCGATGCCTGAATTAACACTGGGAGAATTTAATAAAAACGGATGTATTGAAATAGGTTACATATTTTTATTAGATAACTATTAACCTATTACCTCACAAGTAAAAACTCAGACATTGACAACATTCAAAGTTAGGAAGGGAGAGATTTCTTAGAGTGCATGAAAGATTGCTAGGGCCACGTGATACGAGGGAAATCGGAGCGAACCAATGAGGAGTATAGTGATGTGGACGGAGGGATATAAGAGGGAGGAAGTAGGGGTAGGGCGATGTGGAATTCGCTAGGGAAGGACGTGTTTAGTATAAGATCAGTGATTGTCATGCAACGGAAAAGCGCTAAAATACAGTTTGGGAAAGGATCCTCCCCTTGTGACCAACTGCGTGAATTCTCATCGAAATAATTATGGGATACAAATTACTCAATAGAAAACCTGTGAACTTGAATAATGTAATAATTTAGAATTTTTAGATTGAATCTAAAATGAAATTGCATGACTTTTTCAATTTTATATTTTCTTGTGCATGTTACATGCAGTAATACTTTCCTTTCACGATTTTACTTTTGTTGAGAGTGGACAAGCTGTAGTTACGGCCGTAATAGTAGTCAGTGTGGTGTGTAATTTCAAAATATAGTTTCTGGACGATATATAGAAGTGGTTAGGTTTTCTTGGTTCCAATGCGAGGGTCGTGGATTCGATCCTGCGGAGGGCATGACCGTATGTGATTGTCATTACATCTATCATAACACCGGCATGGTAGAAGGGTGGTTAGCGCGTCTAGCTACCAATGCTAGGGTCGCAGGTTCTAACCCTGCCGAGGGCATGTTCGTATATGTTTCGCCCATGTTATTGTTGTTACGTTCATTATAAAGGCAGTAAAGTGCTGTTTATGAGCTATTGAAAAATAAATAAATAAAAAGTAAATTTAAATGTGGAAACCTGTTTGCGTTGAATAGATTACAATTATTTTTATTATCATGCAGTATAAATACACACAGAATGAGTGATGCAAATCCAAAAGAGTTTTAAAAAAAGAAGAATATTCGAAAGGAAGCTTAGCTAGTTTTAGGGAAACTCCGCGACACAAAGGGTTAATATCAATAATGAAAATAATTATACTTAAGTCAACTTCATTTCAATTCATCTTGAATATTTTTCTTATAAGGCGTTATGCATCCTTTACCTGTGGGATTGAAAAAGTGGAGGGATAGAGGATGGAAGAAGAGGATGCATCTTGAGATTCCTCGTGAATGTGGCTCGGAGAGGAAGAACAAAGGGCCGAGGAGGGAGGAGGTCACGGTGAGGGAGGCACGAGGGGAAGCCGAGGAGGCGGAGGAGGTTGAAGCGGGGGGAGGGCGCGAGAGGGAATACGAGACGATGCTCGGGAGGATGTCGTTTGTGTGTCGCCACGGGCGGCTGGGCGCCACTAGAGTTTCGGATATTGAATGGCAGTTATTTTTTCTCCCAGACGGCGCCCGCGGTCTACGCGACGGGCACCCTCCGCAGCGCCTCCTTCAAACCCCCAAGCACCATCCCTCGCGCCATCCTCCGCACCATCCCTCTTTCTCGCACTCTTTCCCCGCACCGCTAGCCGCCACCGCATCTTCCATCCCTTCTTAACCTCCTGATATTTTAATCCGGTGTCACGCCTCGCCGCACGCCAGTGACATAGCGTTTGGTGCTGGGAAGGGAGGGGAGGAGGGAAGGGGGGGGGGGATTAAAGCTTTCCGATACTTCGCACGTGACGTCAAACTCTGAGTGGTGGAAAAATGAGTTCTTTCTATTGTGATGATGCACGTTGGTAACCAATGTTTTTTTCCCGAAATATACCGGGAATATGTGCAATGCGTTTCCCACTAATTAACCGATCCACAAATTTTCCCACTGGGAAAAAAATTACTCTAAAATAGTCGTAGTTATCGAATGAGTAGAACTTAAACACGTGAAAGTTCAAATAGGTTTTCAGTGATAAGTGTTTCTTCTGCTTGTAATTATTCTTCTCTGGTGAGCAGTTACTCCAGTTGAAATTTAAGAAAAAATATTATTGGCGGAGATTATTATTAGTTTTTTTTAGATAAATGAGTTTTGTTTTTGTACCATCCTTATTATTTCAATGAATCCACCTCCGTTGAGTTTTAGACAAATATAAATATTTTATTTCTATCATTTTTTAAGAAAAACATCTAAAATTTATTATATATTTAAAACTGGTAGTTCATCAGCAATTTTTCGAAAACGTGGAAATCTTTCCGTCATTTAACGTATTGATGTGACTGTCATCGACAATAGTTGAAAATTTTTTCCCTCGTCTGAAAATAACCCCATTTACTATTATGAAAATTATGAAACGTTCGAGGCAGATAGAAAGATAGAGTTTGCAAATAATAAGGAGAGGGCTTTGGGAAGAGAGAGGGTGGGAGAGGGGGGGAGGGGAGGGGGAGTACATACAGGAAGCAATCTCTCCACTTCTGGAGTACTTCTCTTCGTTTCGACCAATGGGTGGTCCAGGGCAAAAGAAGGTTAGGGCAGTGCATTCATGGTTCGATTGGAGAGGAGAAAGGAGAGAGAGAGAAGGAGTGGGTGGAACGGAGAGGAGAGGGAAAGGACAGAAAGAAACTGAATTGAAGGATTGAGGAGGGAGGGCCCAAGACGGTGGCGAGTGACCCCTGCTGCCTACAGAAGAAGATAATCGCGAGGTTCGATGGGGAGGGAAGGATACGAGGATGGGCTGCCGAACGGTGGAGAGGATGGGGTGGAGGCAGATGGAGGGAGGAGGAGAAATAAAAAGGGGGACTGCAGTGTGGGGTAAAAAAAGGGTCTTCGAAGTGAGGCGGTTAGGACTTATGAAGGGTTGGGAGGATAATGTGGGGTGGAATGGAAGGGGTCGGGAGTGGGAAGGAGAATTTGGGAAGAGGTTGGAGGGGAAGGATGGTTCGGGAGGAAATTGGTGGATGGTTCTGCTCCTTCAATTGGAACTTCCTCCTTCGGAGACTGGGAGCCGCACCGCGGGAGGTGGCATGCTTTTAGATATGGAGTGGAGACATGAGGGAGGGAAGATGGAGTCGGAGGGGAAGAAAGGAGAGAGATAAGTGAGTTAGGATAAAAAAATAAGAGGTTCGGTTCGAGAGTACATGGAAGCAAGCAGCAAGAAGAATTGCTCTTACGGACGGTTAGGTTTAGCCGTAAATTTCGGTCGGCATCTGGGCGAAAAGTTCAATAAAATAATTTAAAAGCAGGCGCTTATAAATAATATTACTAGAATTAAATGAATGACGTTACGATATAGTTATGTTACTCTCATTAATATACATATTTATTAAAGATAGAAGCTGTTATGTTCATTTCAGATCATATTGAGCTAAGTGGTAATATATTTTCGGCTTTAATAAATTTATCTTTTCATCTTTCAAAACATTCCATCAGTAAAAAAACATTTCGCTCTAGGTGAACCGTTGATCTAATGTTTTTTTCAGAAATATTTAAGCGACGTGAACCTCTTTTTAAATTTTCGTCAATGTGACCCGATCTTTGCAGCAAAAATATTCTTAATGTCCATTTGATAGCCATACCGTTAAGCAAATCCCCGTTTATGTTCAAAAATAGCATAGTAAGGAAGCTCCTTAAAGGTAGCGTTATGATGCTACCGCAAAAAATGCACCGAATTGGGGTGGAAGAAGAGTGGGTGTGTGGGAATGAAGGGGAGGGGAGGGGGAGGGGAGGGGAGGATGGAAACGAAAGCGGACAATCGCTGGCATGGGTTGGCATAAAGGGTTGCCTGAATGGGAATAGATTGGAAAGGAGAGAGAGAGAGAAACGAGTCATCTGCAGACAATGCTCTCTGGCTGATGGGACCAATCCCTACTACCCCCCTTCCCCTTTCCAGCTCCCCACCCCTTGTATCCGCTCCACTCGCCAGTCTCCCCCTCTCACCCGTTCTTCCCTCCCACTCCTCTCTCCCTCCCAAGCGAACCCATAACTCTGTCCCGGACCATCCGAGGGAATTCAGTCAGGCAGTTCAAGACGACAAGACGGCGAAAAAATAACAAGAAAACAAATGAATAGATGAATTATGAAAGCCATTGATTATCAAGGTCATGCATCGCGTTGCCTCCCACTGCCACCGTTGCCCTCCTGCCAAGACGCCTACCCCAAACAACTCGCCCACCACCCACTATAAAAGACTTCCTCACTCCCGTCTCCACGGTGGCTCCCGTATATCCCTTCTTCCTTTCCACTCTCTCTCTCTCTATCCCTATCTCTTTTCTCTCCTATCTACATCTCCCATCTTACCTTATCCGGTCCTCCTCCCTCCTTATCCCGCAGTTCTCTATCAATTTTTCTCTATCCACATTCTAACATTTTCCCATCTCTCTTCCCCATCAACTGCCAATTGTAATATTTTTTTCTTATATTTGGTGCGTCGCTTTTTTGTTTTATTCTCTTTCAGATCTCATTCATTTCCTTTCGCTTTGTTTTCGCTTCTTCTCCTCCTTTTTCTTCGTCGTATACTTCGCAATATCTGACAAGGAAATCCTTCATAAGTTCCAATACTCTCACTTTCTCTCCCCTTTCTTTCCTCTCTTTTCCTTTCTATCTCCCAAATAAAGACGTTTATCTATCAATCTCTACCTTTGCCTCTTTGACCTTGACTTCCTCTCAGGACCACTGTTTATTTCTTTTCGGAGTTCAAACCGAATTATATTCTCTCGTAATTTCCTTCGTCACGGTTTTCTTTGTTCGTGTTTTTCGTTTACGACCCCTAATCTCCATCTCACCAAACTGATTCCACAGCCTCTTCAAGCCAATCTCAGCCAATATCTCAGTTATCAATCAGTGATTTCGAGTAAACATTGAACGAGTCGTTCATAATCTATCGTTTCGCTGATTAGGGAAAGAGCAATAATTATTATAGCCTAATATGGTATATTTTCAAGTTTTATGAATTTATTTGAACATGATTTTGTTTTTAGGCGCGTTCGCTTCCAGCTTGAGCGCCTATTATCGTCGGTCTGTCCGTCCGTCCGTCCGTCCGTCCGTCCGCATGTTCGTTCTCGGCTTCTACTTAACGGATTTTCATGAAATTTGATATTAAGGACTTACAATCAAATATAAGAAGAAAATCGCAAAAACGAATCACGTACGCCAATCAGGGGTACCACTTTACTGGTGACAAAAAATTAAATTTTCCTATCTCGTAAAATATTAATCATATCAAAATATTTTTCAAATAAAAGTTGTAGAACTGGTTATCGAGAAAATCAAACCAGAATGTCTTAATTCGAGTTGAACTAAGAAAATTTCTTGCATCGTTACTTCTTCATTGCTGCTATCATAAACAATCTCACAAACAAACGTTTAATTTACTTTCGCGTGCATGCAATATTATTAAATAGGAAGAAAATGGATTGTTTTTGAAGAATATAAGAACTTTAAAACGCTATTTCTCTCACGTACAGGTATATAATTTCTTTCTAATACTCCAATGCACGAAACGCGCCCATTTGTGATACGTTGTACACTTTCTTAACTTGTTTCCAATTGCATTAGATCACAACAAACATTTATAGGTGGTCATATTTCATCTTTATTTAGCTAAGTTTTCTTTACACTCTAACTAATAAGGTGAAATTATGATCTCATAGTAACTGATGTGCGTTCTGCCAGATGTAGCATTATTTATTCACTATCTTTATCTACAACAGGATTTCCGTGTTTAATGATATGTCATTTTGGTTGAAAGTTATTAAAAGAAAAAAAATTAATATTCACTTTGCTTTGTAAAATGGAAGCTAGTAAAATATAAAGTATCAAGTTGGTTTGACGCTATGATTTACGTGGTGCTTCACAGATCCCTCCTAATTTTTAAGGTATATGAATTTGTCTTTATAATTATTTTCATTACTACATTCTTGATTTGTCATTCCATTATCAGGCATAAAATTTTTTTTAAACTTCCTTTACCATACCGTATAACATTATTAGGTTTATGTTTGTCTTATACTATATAAAATAATTTAACACAAATAAAACTAGATAAATTCGAATAAAGATGAAAACGAAAAGTAGGATTTCACTTAATCATAGCAAGCGCTTCGCGTTCGTCGTCTTCTGAGATTAAGCCGCGGGCATATTTTTATCAAAAGAAGCACGCCATTGATCATAGCGAGAGGAATGAGGGACGAGAGAAGTAAATAGGCTTCTGCAGAACTGCTTTGGGTATTAGGGTGCGGCATTAAAGAAACGCCATCCATTAAATTGCGCAGCATTAGAGGTTCTTAAGGTTTTCAATGAAAGTTTTCACTCCTCGCTTCCCCTCCCTCCCTTGCGAGAACCGAGCGATCTGCCCTTCCCCGCCCCAAGCCTTCACCCCGCCAATATTACCACCCATCTTTCCACTTTCTCTCCCGTTTCCCCCTCTCCCCCGAAACCTCTCTTTCGCCCCCGCACGCGCGCCCCTGCCCCCTACGCCACCGCCCACTTTAGTGATCTCGGGCCATCGCGGGCCTAGGCGTGTCGTATTTGAGGTGCCGAAGATTTATACACCCTCATCTCTTGCGCCTGCTTTGGGAAAGGGTGAGAAGGGAGGAGGAAGAGGAATGGGAAGGGGAAGTGAGGGAGGATGGTTAATATGGCGATCGGCCGCAAGGAAGGGGAGTCTGGCGATGAAAGCAATATACTCTCCGAGTTTGGACGTGTGACACGGAACGTAATATAAAGAACGGTGGATTTTGAAGGAAGAGAAAGGGTTAAGCGCAAGACGCGATAAATAAATCAATCTGAGAAACGCCGTGACTTGACGCGATTTTATTAAAGCATCTAATGCAAATGCGGAGGAAAGGCAGGGAAATGTACGGCTTCAATTTAGCGTCTATCTCCCATTTAGGCTCTAATGTAACCAGTACTTCCTAGACATTTCCACGTATTTTATTTTCAATCGTTGGTTACAAAAATGAAGAACGCCTCTTGTCTTTGGAAGCATTAAAAAATGTCCATCTGTTGCGTTAATGTGAAATGATGCCTGGACAGCACCAATTTGAGTATTATCGTGATTATTGCAAATATTTCCCGTGAATTATATTTTGACTCAAATTTTCGGCATACGATATAGTCCGCTTGTATAACGTAAGAAATGATGGTAGATAATATATAGGGAAAAATTTAGGTTGAAAATGCCAACCTTTCACTTCTTATGTTAATAGTGCAGAAAAGACATCGCACTTATCAGTCGAGCATCAATTTCAACGGCCTTGATAATTATATTCTTGTTAGTAATTAAAATTAAAATAATAAAAACGAAAACACGTAAAAAGGTTAAGACGATTATTTTTAGTCGATGATCAAGAATTTACTAAGACCGATATAAAAAAGTAACTTAGAGAGGAGAAAGTGAGTTGGATGAATCCTTCTCACGATCTCTCAAATTTTCCTCTATCCGACTCTCATTTTTAAAATAACCTTATTCAAAACTCGGGGATCGAATGGAGGTTGGTTGTCAAATGCGGAGGAGTCATGAGGGATTGCGGAGTAGGAAGAGTTTGGGAGGGGAATTGGGGAGGGAGGAAAAGATGGTTCGGTGGGAGTCGCTTTTGAACGAGAGGCGTGTTTGGAAGCGATGGGGGGTAAAGACGCCCCTCTTATTCCCTCCCTTACACCCCACTCCACCATGCTCTCCCAATTCTCCCTTTCCCATATCCCGGAATATCGCCGCCTTCATTTACATTTCATTTCGGTCCTTGTTTTAGTGTCATTTACCCTTCTCGACCCACCCCTCCCCTCCTATCCTCCCATTTCTTACCCCCTCCCCCTCCTTATATTTTCCCACCCCTCACGCTTTCCCATCGCTTTTTCCTTCCCATCCCAATCCGTCTCCTTTTTGCCATACCTCTCCCACGCCCGGAATGCAGTAAAACTGTCTCCCTCCCCCTTCCCCCTCCTCCTCCTCCTCACCCTCCCTCCTTCCTCCCACCCCTTCCATAACCTTAGTCTCACACGAGTCCATATTGCCTATATATAGGAATGCACACAACTCATTTCTCCCTCATCATCTGAATACGCAAGCTTCATTCCAAATAGATGCGTAGATAAAGACTATTTATTAAATAATATTGGAGCCGTTCTGTTGTCGTCTACTACGACTGAGTCGGGTCAGGATATTATCCAGTGATTTTCGTAATAATCAAATTAAAAGACATATTTTACCTATTATTAAGAGATAGCTATCGAATACTCTTTAATTAAACCACAAAAATATATAGTTTTAAATATATTATAGTAAAACTTTAATTTTGTTTTGATTTTTACACCACACCATATAAAGATTTTAAATCAGAAGTATAAGAGATAAAAGGTAACGACGCAGAATTTTAAACTTTCTCAAATGGCACTGTCCGAACCTATGACATAAGGCATCAAGTGGAAATTACCATTAAAATAGTTAAAGGTTCCCATGCAAGTCTCGTGAAGCATTTGGCGTAGTTATTGCCAATGGCGCATGGCTGGCTATGGAGGATAAATATTTCAATTAATATTGAGAGTCTGTATTGGTGGAGGCGGGAGGATGAGCGGGGAAGGAGGGAGGGCAGGGAGAGAGCAGTCCCCTCTCTTCCTCTCTCTCTCGCTGTGGAATGACACGAACGTGGAAGAATGGTCGCAGCCATATCGCATTCTCTTTCTCCCTATAATCGAAGACCGCTCTTAAGTCCGACAACTTCAAAATTGGTCGTTTTTTTCCGAAGCCTATCTTCCATAAGCAAAAGCCATTTCGGAATTTTTTTTTATATAGAAGGAGGGTGATTTTGGTGGAGCGAGGAATGAGAAGGGGATGAGGAGATAACGGAAGGGGGAGAGAGGCGAGACAGAAGGTGGTACGGGAATGGGACTGGAGAGTGACGGGACGATGAGGACTGATGTAATGGCTAAATGGCGCCTATGCGCTTGATTTTCGGAGGGGTTCCATGGTGGAGGGAAATGGCGGCATTCCATTGCGTGTGCCATTTGCATCTCCTCCCCCGTCCATTCATCCCTTTCACCGCCTTCTCCCCCTCCCCCTCCCTCACACCCATTCGATTCTGTCAAATCCTCTCCCTCTGTCCATTTATCGCTCTTTCCTCTCGTCAATTTCTCTTCATTTCTCCGAAATTTATTTTCCTCACATCCCAATTAAATGCTTTTGTACAGCACTTCTACATTGATTCTACTATTAATAGAGAATACTGCGTAGCGGTTTATTGTCCGTCATATCATCGGTCATCTACATTCAGAGAAGTGGCTTACATGCTATTCTATTACCTAGAAGGTGGCGAAGCGTCAAATAACGTGTTTAAGTAATAATGAAATGGCAATATGATGTATTATTATTATTGTTATTGTCTTTTCTCTCTTCCATAGAACATTTTTTTCATATGACACCATTTCATTAACCTAGTTGCTTTAATAAGGAAATAAAAAAAGTAAATAAGTCAACTCAAAATTAATTTTTAATAGATTGCCGAAGACGCAATGGAAATTTAGTTTTTATTATACTACGCTTTTTTGCATCTTATTGTTTTAATTCGACGCTTTTTATACATTCATCGATAGTCGTTTCGTCTTTGCTATCATTCGTCCACCTTCAGTTATCAACGCCTTTTCTTCCATTCATCCAAACCACCTCTCTATGATTTATCATTGCCTTTAGTCCTTTTACGCCTCCTCCGCATTCCTCCATCCTATCCTTCCCTATCATCAGAGATGGCTATATCCTTTACCCTTTTCTTCTCAGTTCCTCTCTATTATCGAGCTCACTTTCTCTCCTCTCCGTCTTCCTATCTCCCTCTTTCACACTCCTATGTCACTCGCTCATTCGCTTCATACATAAATCCTTTACATCTCTCTCTCTCTCCATCTCTTCCATTTCTCCTCGTCCTATCCCATTTCCCCAACATGTCTTCACCCCTTCTCCTCTTTCAATCCCCTCCTGATCTCCTTTTCCTCAATGCCGTCCCGTCTCCCTTATTCATTCTCCTCCTCCTCCCGCACTCAAAACCTCTCCCTCCCTTCCTTGCCTCACAACCCTCCCGGCACGCAACCAATATTAAGCCGAGCCCTTTTGCCACCAATAATAATCTCCACCGCTCCTATAATTCAAAACAATGACATCGTCCTATCTCCCTCCTTTTCCCCCTCTCTCTCTCTTGCGTACCTCCAATCTTCCTTTCCCCTTCCCCCTCTCCCCTCGGGCAGTTTTCTTATTCAATCCATCAGTCGGGGAATTTAATAGGCCTTCCGCGATAAAATTGTCCGCAGTGTCATCCGAATATCGTCTTTGGCGAATAGTTTTGTTCGCCTCTCTCTCTCTCTCACTGTCTCTCCTCTTCACTCAGATTAACGGACGGGTTTCGCCCTGGAAGAATATCTCGACGTCCCGACTCTATTCCTTATATGATTATTCTGGAGTGTTCGTGCGCCGAATAATTCTATTTCAAAGTCGTTGGTTCATATATTTCGGATATACTTATATATTAATAATATATTCCAGCGAGTCCCCTTTGAAAGAATCAGATTCGATCGAGTCTTTACACTTTTAGATCACATTTATTTAGGAATTAATCAACTCGAAGAGAAATATATCTATCACAAAAATTTAAAGTGTATCATGGTTTTGTGCCGTGAACTCTGAATTTTACATACTTCAATTATTTAGTCTTTTAAGTTTTACTTCAATCATAAGAGGGAAGTAAACTATACTTAAAATAACTTTCTTTAATTCATCAAAATTAGTGGATTAAAAAAAATTATATTAATTTATTTCCCATTAACTCTGGATAGGCTATCTTTAAATAAAGTTAAACTAAGGGTAATCTGGGGTATAAAGAACTCCACAGAGGAATATAGAAATAGATTTTTCCAAACAATTTTATTTTGATTTTTTATTTATGCCTATTTATAAGATGTGTGGCATTGAAATAATATAAAAATATTGACAAAGTGTTCTTAAATTAAAATATGTATTTCCAAAAAATGTTGTATTACCCTGAAAGTAACAGAAATAGAAAAGAAAAATATTAAACATTACATAAACTAACCTAAGCTAAAAATAAATGCAAATCATATAATTGTACCAAAATCATTTGAAAATGATTGTCTTTGCGAGCAAGCTTTTCAATAATGAGCATTTTCACCATATAATCATGGGTGGAATCAAACTTTTCGAGCATTGTATCTCAAAAAACAGTAAATTGTCACGCATCTGGCACCAACAACCTTTATATGACAAAGGAGAATACACGTGGATACAGCGTGATCTGCACCGTAGCCAAATCAAAGAAAACGCAATATGCGTGGGGTGTTTGAAACCCCAGATTACCTGTATAGGTTATGGATGAAATTACATTAAATCACGGTTCTGCAATGGATGAAGAATGTCGGCATGATTCCACCTGCACTCTCTGTCGTAAATTCAAAACTTCTTTCGATTTTTCATATTGGTTTTTCAGGAAGAATTCAAATAAGATAAATAATAAATCGCCATTTTCGTTAAAAATCAAACATTTCGTTCATTTGACATCAGTTCGTTATTGTTATACTGTTAACGTATTATATATCTCCAATATTTTTTCAATTCTTCCGCCTTTTTGATACTGGCGAAACGAGCGCGTGCTCTTAAAACAAGTGAGTGCGCTTAATTGGGAGGCACTTTTAAAGAACTCTTATTTTGTCTCCTTTGAGCGGTCGTAAAAAGATTGCGGCGAGTCAATCGGCGAATTAAAAGGAGAATATCCCTGTAATGGCGGGCTTTGTTTCTGCTGTTCATTACCGCTGATGTGATAAAATGCTTTTTCTGCTTCCGCCATTACAATTTCACGGCCCCCTCGGGGGCGGAGAGGGTTGGGTTGGGGTGCGTGGGACGCGAGCTGTTTGAGGGGCTTCATTTGTAAAATTGGAACTGAATATTCAGTCCCGCGCCGTGATTGGTTGACATCAAAACACGGTGGGCGGCGGAGATTATTCTATCACGATGATGCAAACACACACACACATACATAAACACGCACACGCGCGGAAGCCCTCGAAACCCGTTTTCGGCGTAACTTCTATTTCATTAGGGAATTTCCAGACATTTAATCTAATTAAGCCGATTACGATCTGCTAAACATAGCTCACCATCGGTACATATTCGCCATTTTTTTCTTTCGCCCCACGTCGCGTCCGATTTTCCATTAGCGGTACTCGCATCGCACTTTGGCTCTTTTTAACGTTTTTTCGGCTCCCCTTTTAATTACCGCTTTTCGAGAGTTTTGAATGAATCAACAGTGTTTCCGCCCCCGGCAGTTTTTCCACGGACGAGTGCATCATGACCGTTGCGCTCGGATGTTAATGCGGTCAAATTTTTTGCAGTTTTTTTTTTCGAGAGAAAACAGATTTTCACCGCTCGCAAAGGGAGAGGAAGTACTCGGAAATCTTATATTGATTCGTTCGTCTTACGCATTCCCTGTTGGATATATATTTTGTTAAATTCTTCTTTTTCCATGGTAGCGAAATTTTGCTTAAAGCATATTAAAAATAAGGCTAATGCAATAGCACCACTCTATAATTATTATTGTTATTGATTGAAAGAGCAGTCGAAGCAAACAGACACGAATGATTTGAGTTATTTATCGTTATTTTCCTTTGTCACGAATTCATTTCTGACCGAGGTTTTAAAGCTTGATTTTTTCATAGATGAAATTATTATATTTTACAAGGTAATATATTGACGCTATTGGGGAAAAAATACGAAGATTCTTCAAATAATTTTATTCTCAAACATATAGCATACTTCTCCTATGATAAATCAATGATTTTTTCATAGAAGAGCTTATTATATATTACAAGGTAATATATTGACACTATTGGGAAAAAAATACGAAGATTCTTCAAATAATTTTAAAATGTAGTTCCCTAGTTATTGAAGAATGTTTTCTCAAACATATAACATACATCTACTTTGATAAATCATTCAATATTGGAGTATAATTAAAACGTATATTAGGGAAACTAGGGACATCGTTTGCTGTACCTTTTTTACTTTCTCATATACGAAGTATACTTATTCAGAAAGTATTGTAATCGCGAAAAAATTCGACCTCGAAATCTAATGGAAATATACGTTATAGGTGTACCCAGGGGCGGATTGGGCCGGCGCGCCGGGACACCGGGCAAAGTCCCGGTGGGCCGATGCTGCTCCTGGGCCGGGGCTGCCTTTGTGGTTGACGCCTCGGCCAGGAGCTGTTGCTTTCGCATTCTAAAGTAGTGTTTCTCAAACTAAGGGCCGCGGCCTCCTACGGGGGCCGCAACATTATTTTAGTTGTTAGGTGGGCCGATATGCGAGTATTTGCCCGGGCCGATTTTTGCTCCCAATCCGCCCCTGGGTGTACCTGAGACCGAAAAAGTGGTTTTCGCAACGCCGTCTGTCTGTTCGCGGTTCTAGAGCAGTGGTGCCCAAACTTTTCGGCCCGAGGACCACATAACCCATTGCTGCATTCATCGCGGGTCACATTGTTCAATTTCGTACTCATCGTGGGCCACACCCAGTCGAAAATTGGGTTTAAGAAAAACAGGGAAATTAAGGATTTAGGTGTGAGTCGAAATTACCTATTATATTTTTAAAACATTTATCTATGGGATTAGAAAGGTAAACGCAAAATAGGTAATATATTGTTTTCATAGTTTTATATTTTCCCTTTATGTTACATTTTGTCCTTTAATTGTTAAACTCATGACGGGACGGATGCAGACGCTCGGCGGGCCGGATGTGGCCCGCGGGCCGTAGTTTGGGCACCACTGCTCTAGGGCGTAAACGGTATAGCGAAAATGAAAGACATCTCGTACTTACGCATTTTATATTTTATCATACAGAATAGAAGCTATGAATTAATGGTTGAAATTGCACAATAAGTAAGGGCAATTTTAATAAGAATTAAATTTTCTCAGAAACGGCTCCCAATTTCGTACAGTTACTTGATTTTACGTCTCCAGTAACACTTCATAGTTCATATTTCTCAAAAAATGAATATAAGGCTAGTTTATTCTGGACAACTTTTACAATAATTTGATTTACTTAAAAACGTCTCATACGATTTTCATCAAATTTCGTATAGTTATTTAAGTTGATGTTTATAATGATTCTACATAGTTCATATTTTTCAGTATATAACTAAACGACGCATTAGTATATGAGAAAATTTGTACAATGTATGTTGTACCGATTTTTAATCCTAAAGTCTACTAGAGTTCGTTATATAACCGCTAAAATAGAAAGCATACGGCCTGCTCATCCGAAAATTGAAAGGAAATTCCGCTAATTTCAGCGTTCTCTCGGCACCATCAAAATCGTTTGACCGATCACCCCTTTAAAAAAAAGCCGAAAAGTGGAAAAAAGTTAATCCATTTAGCTCGGTAACTCGGGGACCGATCGAGTGAGTCAGTGTCATCAGTGACACATGTCCTACCCACGGGCCAAAGTGAGATAGCCGAGAATGTGGCGGAGATCTAGAGAGGGAGGGAAAGAGGGGCGAGAGGAATGAAAGGGGGGAGGGGAGGGGGGCGATTGGCGGAGACAACGGAGGTTGACTACACTTCATGCGGACGGAGGCCATCAAACGGACGTCAGATCTCTAAGCGCACCAACTGACATCGGCGACGAAACATTTATCCACGTCCCCTTCCAACTGCACCCTCTCTCTCTCTCTCTCCCTCCGTCCTCTTCCCTTCTCTACCTATAACCCATACGAGAGAGCACGTCAGTGAACTGTCACGAGCAAATCACGAGGAATTGAATCCACGGTCATCCCCTGTGGTGCTCCCTCGTCTCCCTTCCTCCCCATCTCTCAAAATCCTCCCCAATCTGTTTCACGCAAACAACAACAGGCGGCGCCCAATTCGGCCCATAAACATCGCGCGACATAGCGATGTGTATTTGAGCGTGTGTGTGCGCGCGCGCGACTGAATGTATGTGTGATTCCACGTGACAGGAACGTACGAGGATTCCAATTATTTCGGGAGGTGATGTTCGATTGTTATTACGAAATTGTTTCATGCAAAATATCATTTTTCGTGATTTTTTTAAGGGTCCTAGAGGATTTGGGGATTATTTTTTAAATCGCGAACGTGACACGTGATTCGATTAATTTTGTCCCGGATGAATGGTCTTTAATCATCCGACGATCAATGCTTAAGTCAACATTTGTTTTAATTCGTTATCAGTGATTATTTAGTTTACTTTTATGCTAATTAATTTGTCATATTGATTTCTAGCAACGATAGGTCGCATTTTAAGTGTTCTCGTTGTTAAAACTATGTACATTCACATTAATCATCTACATCAGGGATTTCCAACCTCTTCCATGCTACAAGAATCAAACCATTTTTCAGAGCGTCTAGCGAACTAATGTTACATTTTAACCAAAAATTGTTTAAATCATAATTAAGAATAAATCAACTACTATGTTAATATTAATGTTTAGAATACGTTTATTTAAAAAACGACATATTGAATTCTTAGTGATCGCGAGCACAATTTAAAGTGTTGTAGAAGAGCATTGTCAAGAGCTGTTGTCGCGAGCACTAGGTTGAGAGCCCCTGACCTATAGATGGTCTTTTTTTCCAATGCTAAATATATTTGAAAAATATTAAACATAAAATTTACTCCTTAAAAGTAGTGGTTTTTCCGAAAGGCATTCTTTTATACTATATAGGAATTGCTTCCGAGAGACCAAAATGGACTAACGTGATTTTGTCCAATTCAAATCTACGGGAGCGTTCCAAGTCTATCTCTCTCTGAAATATTCAATACAATCTCCTAAGCATTGTTTGGACCTTTCACGTCTCGACTTGGAATCACAGAGGCCTCTCTTCGAAATTTCTCCTCCTCCTCCTCTGCTACCACGGCAACCCTTCCATTCGAAATCAACCACCCGATCCCGCCTCTCCTCCTCCTCCTCCTCCAGAACATTTCCCTCCAGAATCCCTCCGTACTCACCTCCCTCCCTCCATCTCGACTGCCATTTGTTTCTCTCCCCCGTGACCACCACCATCTTCAAATCCACTCTCCTTCCAACCCCATATATACTCCATCTCGCCTCCCCCTCGAAATATTCCGATTCCCGCCCCCTTAAGGCCTTCCCTAATCAACCCCCGCCCACTAGAATCTCCTCAACTTACTTCTTATTCCCCCTCCCCCCCCAACCACCTCACTTTCTCCCACCTACCCCCCTTCCCTTCTACTACTCGTCCCTTTTGGGCTCTCTAATCGAAAGCATTTCCCTCCCTCCCTCCCTCTCCTATTGCTCCTTCCAGGCTATCTCTCCCTCCTCCACTCCTCCCTTGGAAAGGCCAGTGCCAGCCATAAACCAAACTCGGTCCATGCATTCAAGACTACAAACACATATACAAGACGCTGCGGGACAAGGGTGTGGGGGGGAGGGGGGAGGGGGGGAGTGGGAAGAAAGGAGAAGGGTTCGCGGAGTTTAGCGAAGTTTCTGTGTTAGTTGGTAGTTGGGGCGGACGATAATTATCGCCCCTCCCGTTCCACGCCTCCCCCATTTCTTCCCGCTCCCATCCTCCCCCCTCTTTCTCGCCCTGTCCGTCCGACTCCTTAACGCTCTTCTTGCTTTCACATAGCGGCCTCGTTCAAGAATTCCCTCAACTCCTCTCATCCCATTTCCTCTCCCCTCCTCGTTCGATCGCTATTACTTCTCATTATGTTTGCTCCGCTCGCTATTTCGCATCGTTATGCGACCGATATAAGTGTAGTCGTATCGAGTCATGCGCTTTGTGTCGCAACCTCGAATAACGGTTTCAGAGGAGAAAGTTATTTGATAAATCATTTTCCGAGTTTTTGACGGCGGCGGAGAACGTTTCTTTTCGAATAACATAGTCCTCGTAACAGTTGAGGTAAAGTGGTCAAATGTATTTATACTTGAGAGAAATTCATTTACGAAACGACGACTTGTCCTACAGAGGCATTAAATATACTATAACCTGTCCGTCTTTTAATGCTCGCCTGAATGTTTATGGCATAAACTTAATACAGCTTCGCTCAAGGAATAATCGTTCACTTGAAACTTGATCATTCGGTACGCAGTTTGGATTCTTTGGTCACCTCTGTTCGCACTTCGTTCCGTTGTAACGCCATGAAAGAGAATTCTCGTCACTTGGACTTCCAAATGGCGTTTTACGCCTATCGTAAAGCTCTCGCCCCAATTTACCTTTCTCTCTCTCTCTCGTTACTTCCATTCTCCTTCCCTCTTCCTTCTCTGTTATCCTCTCTTCTCCGCTTCCCTCTCTCCCTTCTTCGCTTGAACCAGTCAAGTGATTCGGACTCCCAGAATGCCCCGGGGCTGCATGAGGCATCAACCGGCTTAGGTTCCAATGACCCTACCCCTGCTCTCCAATTCCTCGTTTGTGCTTTCAAATGCAATGGTAATTGTGTGTGATTGATGAGCTCAAATTCTGTATCGCCATATGACCTTTTGTGAGAAATAAGTAATTATGTGTTCTGGAAAGGAGAGTAATCAAAATTTAAGTGTTGGTTGGAATAAACATTATTAATTAATCACTATCCTGTTAATTCCATGTTTGTATTGCACGCCGGCAAAAAGTTAGGAGGAGAGTCGTCCGTGAATCATAAACCGATTGAAGTATTCTTATGATTCTAATGTTTTTGCAACCATTTATTTTGCGAATAAAATTACAGCGATAGTGCTTAACGCAAATACGTCTATGATTTAGCCATAGTATGTTTAGATTTGAAATATTTTCAGAATATTCCTGGTATCATTTCGCATTACATCAATTTTTACTTTCTCGTTTATCTTCTCCTATTCATTCTTATTAAGGAAAATCGGTGCACAAAAGTAACGCATAATAGAACATTTCAATTACAATGAAAACACACACCATACGACTGAGTTGTTGGTTGGTTATGAGAGAGTTTGATATGATTTGCCACTCATACGAGCTTGGAATAAATCGCTATTAACCACCACATCGATATGCGATATAAATTAATTTAAAAAAAAAACTCTGTTCCTAAGAGTTGTTCTTTTTGTCCGCATCCCGCTTAGCAGTCCGCTCTCCATCTCCATCCTCCCCAACTCCCTTTCTCTCCTTTTCCCCTCCCCTTCACATCTTTCACTCCTTTACCCCTTTCATCTTGAACGACTCCAAACCCATTTCCGATCAGTGACCCGTGTACACAACAAACAAGACGCCACCCCAACCTACCGTCTTAATCTCGATCCTTAGAGACACCCTCTGGGCTTCTGTGTTTCTCTCTCCCTTCCCCTTCTCCCTCCGTCCTCATTTCCTCCCTCTCCACCTCTTCTTCACGCATATTCCCTTGTTTTCATTACGCTTACCTCTCTCGGAAATATCAGCGCAGCACTTGCTCTTTCATCTGTGACATCCAATCATTAATTAGCCCTAGCAAATTGTTTATAATGCCTCCCTCGAGTATACAAAGGAAGTTATTCTTAGAATGCAATATTAGGTTATATTGAGTTTTGAAATCGGATTATTTCACGAAATGAGGACTCTGCCTCTTGAATGAACTTCACAATGAAAATAATTCGAGCCTTCGAAGCCTATTTTGTTGTTTTAATCGTAAATGTGGTCTTGTTATTCGTCCAAACCGCGCTTTATGCTTTTTTATAATGAATAGAAAATACTTTAGTAAAAATTGACTTTCTGGATCGAAGCAATTACATTTTTACAATTTCAATTTGCTCGTTATCGAGTTATTCCACCATATTTTCTCATGGATTCATTTTTTGCACTTTTATAAGTCTTTAATACAAATTTTTGTATAAATAAATATTAGGGATTATAGATACATTATTACATAATCACAAACTCACGGATATTATGATATAATCTCTATGGCTATTTTACTATTCCGAATATCTTATCAATTAATATCATTGCTAATCAGAAAATACTTCTGAAAGTTTATGCACGTAATTTAATTCCTATAGTTTAGCTAATGTTGCTATCATTCGTATGTAAAATGCAAATATTGTGTCATCCTCTAATTAATCTAATTTATTATTACTTTCATTAAGTTATTTAGCAGTGCCTTTCAAACTTTTTTATGTAAATACCTCTTGGATTGTTTAATCAACTCCTTAACCCATTAACAAATTTTCGCCGCATAATAAACTTGCCTTCATATAGGCAAATTCAGTTTTGTTGGCACTTCTTTGGGAATCTTTGGTACAATTTGTGCGGCCGGTACCGCACTTTGAATGGCCGCGCTACAAAGGGCACGTATATACAGTATAGTGAACGCATCAATGTAATCACTTGCAGCTATTATATTCAATAGTTATATTATTAATCAATGATGAGTTTCATTTTACTTTGCCATTCTATCTTTGAATTATGGGCTATTAATCGTTTATTTTTACTGTATATAAATCTCAACCTTCCTTGACGGAGAAGCAATATTTTAAATTCTTCATACAATCTTAAATATTTCGTTCGAATTCTTTTTTATTCTAAATTAAACGTAAACGATTGCTTTAAAATAGTTAACCGAATATTTGCTTATACTTTTAAGAGCTTTAGAAAACGTTTCACGGCTTATATGACAGAACTAATGAATATTTATGACTGTTGAATTCCAGTAATTTATTTTTCTCAGAAATACAAGCGGATCGGAATTCCATAGGAGGAGGGAGACAGCTCACACGAGCATCGGCGGCACACCAGCACTCCCTCTGCTGGCATCCTCTTCCCTCTCAAACTCCCTTCCCTCCCCTCCCTCTCCCAACCTACTCCCTCATTCCGATACATGGTTCCTTCGACGCCACCCCTTCCTCTCTCCGCCCTCTCTTTCGCCCACTTTCCACGAGACCATTCCACTCACGCCCCGCCTCGTGACAACTGTATTTTCGGTGATGTATTTGCACGAAACCTGAGAAGGCCCCTCTCGTGGGCGTCCCCCTTCCCCCCTCTTGCTCGCTCCCTCCCCACATCTATAACCCTCCATTTCCACTCCTATACACCCTCCCTCACACTCATTCTCTCCCTCGCCTCTCCTTTAGGCTTCCATCATCTTCCTTTATTTTCTCTTTCATCTTATCTTTCTTATTCGCTCTCGCATCCTCCTCTCTTCTTCTCTCTTAAGACTTTCTCTTTCCATCATTACCCACCTCTTCTTCCCACCTCTTACTCTTTACTCTTTTCCATCCTTTCTCCCTCTCGCTTATTAACTCCTTCACTCTCTCGTCGCATCTATAAGGTGCTGCTTGTTTGGAAAAACGAAGCATTCAAGAAAGGATGAGCATAGTTATTTTAAATGTCTTTAGTTGTTCATTTTATAGTTCTCTTTTAAAATCTTCGATCCTTGCCTTTTACACTACCTCAACCTGCATGATAGTTCGCTTCGCTTTGCCAAAAGAGATTTCATAATTGTTTTTTTAAATGATAATTTAAAACGTCTTGTTCTATTTACTGTGTTTATTAAATCAACAAACTAATTGCTCTGGAAACACAACTAATATATATCTGTTAGGAATAAAAAAGTACGAGAGGATCGACACGAAAATTGAAAACTTCAGCTCTAAGAATTGCGTTCTTGGGGCGAGTAGATCTTGAATATCCAGTATTGCCCAAAGTGTACGGGTTTCTTTGGTTAAAAGAAAACTATTTCAGCAACTGACTGATAAACAATAATCATACCACTATGTCCAAGACTAAAGAATTGTTCTTCCAATAAATTTTGGGCGAATTAAATTACCCAAATGGAAAATTCTGCGATGGCTCAATTTATTCGAATAATTCCCTTAGAACGAGGAGAGCCTCAATGATTATCAAATATCCCACTATATTATTATTAAAAACGGATATATAATAAATGTTTATATAGCAATTAATCTCTTCACCAGTGGTGTATAATTTTAAATTATACTTGAAGCAATAATCACATGCTTAATATACAGCGTTTTAAGGCTTTTGAATTTTAGATCTGTGTTGGTCTAACTTTATAATCACTGGTGTAATTAACCGGTGTGACTAACAAAGTAAATATGTGTTTTTCATGGATAGTAGTTATGAAATGTAAAATCGCTGAACTAGGTAGCTTTATTCCAAACTGGCAGACCGAGTTGAGTTTATCGCTCTTACGTAACAAAGAATAATTTGTCAGTCTCAGGTATTAGGGTTGTAGGAGATCATTAAATCATTCATTTATATAATTTATTTAATATCCTTTGCTGCGTTTCAATCGCCTCTCATTTAATTCACTGTTAGAAACGGCAATGAAGATAATGTGTTAAACCAACGTAATACCTACCACCTCTTTTGTAATTCACAGAAATAAATATTTGAACGTGGCAGGAAGATTACAAGATTTATTTTTACTTATGTACGAACAAAATACAGTAAAACTAATAAAGATTAATGAAATTCTCTCCTTACAGAGTCTATCTCGGAATTTATTTTCTCTAAAAATCTATTCTAATATTGTAAAAATTATGGATGAATCACACAAAAAATCCTCAGATATACATACATGCGTTTATTTCTTCCAAAGTTATAAATCGTTATCCCGAAAACGTTCACAGCGTGATCGCAACGTCATTGCATGGCGCGTACTTTTTCAGTCAACAGTCACGTCAGAAATGATGGCTTATGAAAACGAAAGACATTTAAAAAATACAATTAAACTGCGAGCACTAGTGACTCACTCCGAGGCATGCTTAAGAGAGACTAACTCCTTTCATGGGGATGTCGGTGTGTCCGGGATACGCTTGGAAGTGTGGGGTGAGAAAGGCGAGTGGTGGTGGTGTGGGGTGGGGGCGGGGTAGAGATAAAAGGGAGGCAAGGGAGAAAGAGTCGAAGCGTTTGTGAAATCATCGAAGTAAAAGAGGGAGGATGGTGAGCGAAGGAACGCGAAGAGAGATGGAGGAAGGATGAGGTGTGAGGGAGAGAGAGGGAGAGAGAGAGAGAGGGAGAGAACGGTTGGAGGAGAGGAAAAGGACGAAAGATCGAGGCAGGTAGAATACTTCTCTCACAACCAAAAGCTGTAAACTATACTTGGAGACTTTTAAGTCATCAATACTCTAGATTTATCTCACTTTGTGCCACACAAAACCGTGAGCTAAGGTTTCTCTATATTTCTCGGTTAAGTTGACAGGGGGACTTTGGAATTTCTTCCAAGTAGGACGCGTTATGAATTAACTATTTGCCTTTCGTAACCAATACGATTTTTTTAAAAAAATTCTTCATTCGTGAACCAAGATTGAAACTGTCTGGTAATTTAGTGCATTTTTTAAAATGAAAATTGCCTTGGTGAAGATTTTACGTACAAGCATTCCTCGAGGCAAGCAAAAAAAACAACGCTTCTAACATTTACTGCGGAAAATAAATGCAACATTTTGAATTATACTTCATATTATCGCTGGTAATTTTCATATTATGAAATACTCAGGTTTTATATATATATAAAAATATTTGTAATTTCTATTATATATCATCTATGACTCGCAGAGAATTATAAATAAGTTAATTTATGAGAGATGATAAAATTGATCCGTAATTGTTTTGGTTCTGTTTATCGGCTTTTCATCATGTTCGCTTATTTTAAATTGATAAATTTAAGATGGTAGATATTCTTTTATTCCTCGAGAGCCTAAGCAACCGGAAAACATTTCTCGCCTTCCCCGAACAGGATTCCAGGTGAAAACACTCTCCTTCCGTGTGTTCCATTTCCTCAATCTCTCCCCTCCATAACTCTTCAAGGGTGGCACCCGTGTATCATTTACACGTCAAACATGAAGAAAAACTATATTTTTTCCTCCTCCGCTCCCAACGTCTCCCATATTCCATTTCGCCCTCTCTGTTTTATCTCCTTCGTTTTGACACCCATTCCGTAGGTGTGGCGGATAGGTTGAACCCAAAGGAAAGATGGTCCTTCATGTATCCCTTCTTCCTTCGCTTCGGACCCTTCTCCTCTTCCTATTCTCCCCCAATTTCCCCACCCTCGCACCTCCCTTACTCCTCCCCCTTCCTACACCCCCTACTTTCCCCCTACTCCCCCCCATACTCCCTCCTACTCCCCCAAAGATCTCTTGCATCCTCCCACTCTTCCTCAAAAGTGATTTCTACCCTACTGCATGCGTCCGAACCCACTCCTCTATACCATACGCCCTTTTCCTCCTCCTCACGCTGCTGCTCACACACGCACGCTGAACCAACAATTAAGATGGGACCCTTCGATAACTCCCCGCGGTCACTGCATTGTTGGTCCGAGTGTTAAATCATTGTTGCCGCGACATCACGGTCACATGAGGTCCTTTATTTCCATTCGGGCTCGCTCTTAACATCCCGATGCCCAATTGTTGCCATGGGAACAGATGGCCCGGCACCCGGAATTGATGGCATCCGATCGGTTTCGGATTTCAATAGGAATATATCTTCGCCAGGATAGTTCTTGGGAAAATGGAACTTTATCTTTATGCATTTTATTTTCTCGCTTACCTTCAAACCAATTAAGTATTGCCTTCGTTCCTCAGTTACGATGTAATTTACATGATTTTTAGAATCTAAGTTCATTACAATATATCACACTTTGAGAATATTGATACTAGCACAAACATAAACCAACCCAAGCTAAATTTATTTTGTAAAAATGGCAAAATATTGCATTTTTGATTCTTCTAAAATACCTGTTTTTGATAGCTACACACTATTCGAGAATGGCACTTGGTACCCGAGTTAAGAAAACTACAATTTAAGAAAAAAATGCACAATCAACTATAGTATTTGAATTTTTTACTAGTAAATGATTAATTAATTATATAAATTTATAGAATCCGTTATATTTACTATTCATTATTATTGCATCAGTAAAACCCATATTCAAATTAATGCTGGCAGGTTTTAATAGTTATTCGGGAAAGAAATAAAATATTGTTTTATGCTGTTTCTCCTTTACCTTTCCTCTCAAGGATCGCATTCATTTACTCGTTTTGGCAACAGTGTTAAGAAAAGCAAATGCAAGACATAACTAGCTGACTTTTACCAATTCTATTGTTTTAGGACACTTTTTAAAATTCAATTTATGAATTCATTATTTTCTTTAGGCAACCTTAAAATTAGAGATAGCATTTGAGCTCAGTGACTAAAGCGACCTGTATTCGCTCGCTTTTTTAGAATTCACTATTAAAAGGAATAAATTACGTGGGTTACAATTAGTTCTTATAAAAATCTAAGATAAATGTAATAATATTAAATTAATAATTAACTATTCCATTTTAAATTATAATATTAATGTGATTAAAATTAATTAAGAAACCTCGTTGAATAGTTTTATCTCTGCTTCCGAAATAATTATAATGACATTTTTCATTGCATACTGCCTTTAGCTTCGTAATGCCAGTTACCATTTAATTAAAAACACGTGTGCTAATTTTTCCTTAAAAGTTTTAGAATTTCAAGAGAGCAAATAATTTCTTTGCCAGTGCAATGATGAACACTTACTCATAAGAAACTGAGTGACAATTAAACCGCGTGTTGTGTAGCATTGCAAAATCGCTGAATGATAATTATCGTTCAAATGCACTAATAAGGTTTAGGTTAAAGATATTAAATTTAATTTAGAAAAAATTGTTAAGAAGATAAACATCGTTTTTAGTGGGCAAAGATATTTCATAACATTTTAGAGAGTTTATTTTTTTGCGTGCAGATTCGTTCAGGTTTGTCATTCCCGATACGGGACGCTAGGATTTTTTTTCGCGAGTCCTTACTTTTTCATTCTCTATTCATATCCGATTGTTAAAAATCGAGTGCGTTGCGCTTCTCGCAGCGATGTGCACCTGGCGACGACGCTCTTCAAGAGGACACCCATACAGTTGCCCACCGCGACGAAAGGAATCGGCTGACGTGGGAGGAAAGCCGATAGGTGACATTTTTTTACGTAACCCTCTTAGCAATACTTCCCTTGCGCCCACCTTCTCTTTCCCACACTTTTTTTAATCCTTAACTCTGCTTTCCGGCCTCCGGGCTACCGTCCCCTTTCACCCCTGCCCACCTCCCACGCCACCGACCGGATTCCTTCTCCCCTCTGCCACTCGACAACAACCCTCTACGAGGCGGCCAACTCTCTGTCTCGGAGCGGCATAGGCGTCAGATACTGGAATCGTTGAAGCGTAATGGTGAACTCCATTCACCATTCATCCTCTCTCTTTCCTCCTCCCTCTTCACTCTCTCTCTTCGAAAACCTCTTCGAAGTTACTCTTTTTTAACCTTCAGCCCTTCTCCCTTCCAAAATGTCCCTCATCTTTTTACGTTAACCCGTCTATTAAAAAAAAAGTCGTTTTCTGCATTCCGTTTGTGTTGGCAATACTTCTGGAATCTTTCAACCTAGAGAACAGCCAAGCTTCCAAGAAATTTGACATATCTAGGATCAGCTGCTGGGAATTAATCGGTTTTTGCGTCATTCTTGAGCATAAAATCGTCTTATGTAATTTTCTTCGCAATTCTTCCCTCACCTGTTTTAATTTCTTCTTCCGTTATAGTCTATTCCTATTCATTTGTTTCATCCTCTCCCATCTTCTTCCTCTATTCTACCGTGAATATTTTTTCTTAGTCTTTTCCTAATTTTATGTTTTCTTTTTTCCATATTGTCATTTTTCCTTTTACTAATCTTATTCCCAGAAAATTTCCATTAAATTCTTCTCATATTTAATCTTGTTCTTATGTCTAACGCCCTTTGCCAAATCAAAAGCATTTCATTCCACTTTCTTCTCTGTTTTAATTTCTTTTTCGTTTCGTTCACTTTTTAAACGGGTCAGTTTCTTCCAGTCCTCCGCTTTTTAACTCTTTCCACTGCATTCAAATCATGACAATCATTTCTTTCTGGCTACTTTTTGTACATAAATATGTTTTTTCCATTCACCTTTCACTCAATCGTTTTTCGCTTCAACGCATTCCCTGATATTTATTGCAAAGAATTATATTTGACCTTCTACCGTAACCTTGATAATCTTGACCTTCGTTGCCATGCATAAAATATGCTCCTTTTCGGTTAGAGTCTCCCCTTTCGATTTCTGACGTGTTTTCTTACTGGTAATCGACTCCATTTCTGTTTTAAATCGAATTCACTCATTTTTGTCCTATGTTAGATATAATGCTGAAGAAACATCATTTTAAAGTATGAATCTTTTTCACCTCAGGCATTTCAGTATAGAAGCTAATAATTTTATGTTTATTGGGTGTTTCGAGGTATTCAAAAAACTATTATTGCGCTTGACTTTTTTCTTGAATCCGACAGATAAATTGTTATTCAAATTAGTTTTTAAAAATTGAAAAACCTTTATGCACATTTTGGCAACAACTTCGTTGTCATCAATGTTGACTCACCTATTGTAATTTATTTTTTATAAAAATATATTGAGTGATCATTATTATTTCTCACTGAGTCTTTATCTTTTATCGAAGAATTTTATGTTATGACACCTTAAATAAGCTATGCTCCAAAAAAAAATATGCCAGAAGTTTTTTTGGCAAGTGCCCATGAAATTTTTGGCTCGCAATGAATGTTTTTCAAAATTGTCGATATTTAAATGATATTTGTCATTTTTATTTTATTTTCGCATCTCTTAAATAAACACAATAAAATATTTGTAATCTGCGATTGACTTGCGGCCGTGAAAGTCACCGCATTAATTCTATTCGCTTCCAGCCGTTTGACTCACAACCTCAGTTGCCCCCCTCCTCCCACCCATCCGACACCTTTTACACCTCCCTTCCATATCTCTTTCAGAACTCCATTCCGATCCGTCGCCTTCTCAGAGGCTTTGCCTTTTAACTTCGACAGATCCTTCTCTCTCTTTTCCCTCTTTTTTCTCTCTCTCTCATTCGCCGCCTCTAAGCCTCCATCTCTCCCTGTCTCTTTCTCTCCTTTCCAACCCCTATATCCCCTTCTCCGAACATCTCTTTCGTCTTTCAATCTCACTTCTCTTCTTGTATCCGTCACCAAATCTCTTCTCGTCCACCTTGTCTCCCTCTTCTCTGACAGAACCTCCCCCCCCCCTCCCCCTTCCCTCCCTCCCCCGTATAAATCTGCCCAGGCGGATCCTCTTCGGTTCGATCCTCATCCAAGACAGCGCTAATCTCCTCCTCTTCCATCGGAGAAACCCCTTTCTCCCTTTTTTTCGGTCCTTCTCTTCCTTTCCCCAGATCCCTGCTCATCCAAAGGTAAAAGGAATCTTTTATACCGAGCCACCTGGCGCACCCATTTATGCAGACACACCCACACACATGCAGTCCACATACATTCCACCCTTCGAACGGGGACCCTCTTCCCCTTCTGTATCTATCTGCTAACTGCAACCCGTTTTCACACAAGAAATGAAGGACAGCTCCGCATCGTGCAACTACTCGAGCGAAGAGTTAACATTTGTTGTTCGATAAGCGTGTTCCGCCCATGTGAACGGTTCGATCGAGTTTGCTAACGCGAAGATGGCGCATAAGCGACAGTCTTTTCAAATATTTTTATGTTAACATCAGGTAAATGACTTTGTATTAAAATATTATAGCATTTCTGAATTGTACGGATATCCCATTCACTATTATCATAGCTTTATCTAATTATTTACTCGGTATGTAATTAGTGTTTTCCATAGGTTTCCTTTCGGAAAATTTAACATACGTATTTTTGTATATTAATAGACAATATTATTTCGTAATATTGTAGTTTCCTGAACACATGTATCGCTAAAGTTTATAATTGTTGGGATAACTGTTTTCAAACCTGATAATTGCTCATAAAAATGAGCATGAACCTTAATTTCAATTCTATGTAATGGATTAGGTATTTTACATCTCTTAAATATTAAAGGTGTTCATATATACCAAGAGAAGAAATTATACCTTAGAATTAATTATTTGCTATCAGAATAATTATCTTAGGAGAAAAGATCAACATATCTTAAAACGAAGGTTAAATAATTGAACTAACATAGAATGAGATAGACTGTAAAAAGATTCAGTCATATATTCAATACCACTGTGGATGGTACCAGGCGCGTAAGTTGGGGGGCGCAGTTCCACGCAGTGCGTGGGGGCCCCAAGATATTTGGGGCCCCACAATAATACTTAGAATTTTCCCCGTAATCTGCCGTAAGGTATTCGAGATAGTAATATCCTTATTGCAATGAAAGATTTCATCGCTCGAAATGAAGACGAAAATACCCATCTCTAGTGTTTGGAATTGTTTTGTCCTGTCCTTATAATGTTAGAATTATGTCTCGATGTATTTTTGGAATTAAAACGTAAAAAATCGATAAAAATAAAAACGGTATAATAATTTCATTTCATAAAACTTGACTTGCGTGGGGGCCTCAAAACCGTAGTTACGCTCCTGGATGGTACCCCAATAGACTCCTTTCTCTTGAGCTCGAATTTTCCAAACGATCCTTCTTCATTCATCTCAGCCCTCCTCTCCTTTTAAGCCGCAATCTCTCTCTCTCTAGTCTCTCCCTCTTTATCTAAAAGCTGATTCCTTACCTTTTCTCGGCCATCTCGCTACCACCTTCACCCTCCGTCGACTTCCGTTTTACTCCAAGTCATCCGTCAATAGACTATGGACTTGGAAATGCGTCTCTCCTCACATATAAACGCGCGCGGTCACCCGAAATTTTTGCTTCCATTCTGCCGCACCCATCCGCCCGTTCCTTCAATTCTCTCTCTCTCTTTTTTTCAGACCTTTCATCTCCTCCATTTTTTTTACCGTACCGCACCTGGGTCGGACGGCAGAGAGCCTCGGAAATTCTCACTTTTCTCCCAATCTTGTCTCTGGGAAGAATCTCCGGATCAGGTTTTTCTTTAATCCGTTACCACGGATAGATGTTTTGAGGGAATTTTGATAATTTCCCTTATATTCCGATTTCAAAGGTGTACTTGTGATTACGTAATAGAAGAAAACATTTTTGGTAGTAATCGATTATTATAATTGGAGAAGTATATAAAATGTTCGCTCAGTCTCAATACTGTAAATTTGTTCTGTGGGAAATATAAAAAGTTGTTACAGTTTAACTTCACCTTAAAATAAGTTAATACAACTTTTATGAAGTTTAATGCACATAAATTTTATAAATTTGCCAGTCCGAGAGTACATCGGCTTTCAAATTCATGCCAATAAGAGTGAAATTTTTATAGAACTGATAAAATATCAATGAAATACTGAAGTTTATTACGAAAAAAACCAGGAATTTAGGAGTGTTTATTTTACTGTGCTTTATCATGGAAAGTTTTCAAATTGCTACAACTTCTACATTGAATTTTAAGAACGCATTCTAGTTTACGTATGAAATGAAAAATCAGGGCTCTAATTATCTTTAGGTTATTTCTCCGACCTTTCCGAACAAGACAAATTACAGGCACCCTTGCGATATCAGACGTATTATCGATCAATAAGTGGAACAAAAGCTCAAAGATATTTATACGAATTCCACGCAGCGAATACCGAAGAGGGCGGCTGAAGGAATTCGGGGAAGTGAGATGGAAAGTGGCGGGGGAGAATAGAGAGGTGCGTTCAGAAGGGATGAGGGTCGCAGATGAGTGGGATAAAAGGGGAGAGGGGGAGTTAAGGGGAGAGGGAGGGGGACACAAGAGAGCAACCGTTGGAGGAGGAGGAACCACCGTCATCTTGTACTTGCAGTGGCTTAGAGTTTGATTTATGGATGGAATTGCTTCCTCTGAGCCATTCGTCTTGGGATTTGTGGGCCGGAGGAATATAGGAAAGGGTGTTTGGAATTGGGAGGTGGGAGGAAGGGTGAAATACATATACATACATATCTCTGTGGAAGGGAGGAGTAGATCATATAGGGATTGGTAGGCGGGGGAATAGAACAGTAGGAAGGAAACAGATAATGCAGAAGGAGATGGAAGGATAGGAATATAGGGGTGAGGTGGGATAAGTTAATGGGAGAGGGGTTGGTTTGGGAATTGAATCTGAAAGGGGGTGGGTGTGGTTGTCATGGAGTTTAAGGGGAAGAGGGAGGTTTTTGGTCGAGTGGGAGGCGAGGGATGGGTGGGTGTAATAGGGTTGGATCGGTGGTTGGGCTCTGTCTTTGGGTTTTGGGTTCGTTCGAGTGTGGAAAAGGGAGGATTAAGATGGCGGAGCTGACGGAGTCTTGCCTAAGAAATGAGGCTGCCAATGGGAGAAGGTCCAATAATCTCGTAAAGAAGGAAGGAAGGCTGGTTTGAGGATATTTCGGTCGAATGTCGCGACGCCGTCAAAGGGAAGAGCTGTGCTCGCCTCCCTGGAAATTTGAAGTATGATATTCATATTTATTTATAAGCGTCTTTAAAAAGTTTATCATTGCGTGTGTTAATCTTATTGTGCAGGTTGCTGGAAATTTAAAAATTTCTGAATTGGCAAACGATGAAGATAGACCTTGATTCTTATATTCGAGAATAAGAACTTTAAAAATAATGAGTGCTTATCTTAGGTACCTCCAATAGCCATGACCTCCAATATGCACATTTCGTCTACAATGCAGACGTCTTCTGCGGTGATTCACCGATATTATTTCTAAATTATTTAATTAATTATTATTTTGAATGATTTGTTTCTTTATTTTAACGCAGCATTTTTTTGACATGGGCGCCATTTGTATTTACGGCTTGCGTTTGCAATTGCAAGCAACAGGTCTCAGGGTCAAACCCTTAGCCATATGCATATGTATGTGTATGAAATATCCTGTTTTTACACATGGCCAAAACTGTGTTGCAGATTCTCGTGCCAGCCATCCAAGTCGAACTCGCTTTGCTGTTAATAAGGCTCCAATCTACTAATGCAGAAGAAAGACTGGTACATATTTGTCTTAGAACTTTGAAATATATATATATATATATATATATATATATATATATATTTGAACTGGTTTTTCGACTGTGTTGAATTTTAAAAAGTCCCTGTCGCTGTAAGAAAACAAAATTGCGTGACATACGAGAATCGTCGTGAAGTTTTCTCCTTTGTGTCAGAGGTGTGTGTGTGCGTGTAATAGATAACTAGCAAAGTCTGAGGTAATACAAGCTTTTTAGCTAGATAGCAAAGACCATGGCACGTTTTAATTATCAATAAAAAAGGTCATTTTGCAGGTTTTCCTATCTCTTTTCAACGTTACACCCGAAATACAAAGAACGACGCAGCGTGGAGACGTGATACTATTGAGTTTGCCAAATACCTCGTCATCCGGCTGGCGTATGATTCTATTAAGGTTTGCAAATACCTCATCATCCGTACATCATTTGATGCTTTTTTCCATTAAATTTAAAGGTATGGAACGCAGTTGAGCCTCCTGTGTTACGGGTTCTTATAAAAAGGATTCGTCACCAGAAGGTTTGCCTTTTAACAAAATAAAATTCAGAAAACTCATATTATGGTTCGCATTAACTCGGTCTGACTTGAGATGTGAGTTTCCATATTCCTGGGTGAGGAAGGGACTTGTTGAAGGGCCCTAGCCTTTTGTTTACAACTTTAGAAAACTGACAACAACACAATATCGAGAGAAAAATGTGCAGCAGATCGACCAACCTCTACTGAGGGGATTTGGTTAAAACTGCTCAACCGGAAGTGGAGGTTTATTTATGTAGTTTTTTCAGTTTTTTCCAAAATATCGCCATTAAACTCAGTTTACGTAAACATTTGTCGAGCTTAGAGTTACAGAGATGTAATTTTCTATAAGTTTTGTTTGAAACATTTTTTCATAAAACCGATTGCTTAAGAGATATTTTTATTTTTCTTCTAAAGTTTTTGTTAAACTAGGGACTCCGCTCCTGGCGCCTCCGGCGCTTAACCCCGTGCCACGCTCCGCGAGCTACTTCTCTTAATTAAATGATTGCTTCTCTCCTCCTCCTTTTCTAGCCCTCTTTCTATCCCTCTCTCTCTCACCCTCCCTCCCTCTCCTTCCCTCCATCCTACCTTATGGGAAATAGAGATGCCTAATCTGTGGTCGAACCCAGGACCTTTTCCAAGATTTTTCGTCGCCACCTTACAATATATGAGTCGAGGATTCTTGCTAAATTTAGAATTTCTATCTCTATTCGTTATCGAGTTATTTGCATTTTTAACATGGCTTCACGAATAGCAAATTATTATAGTAGAAAGAAGATAATTTACGCGTGGTAACACATTCATTTATTTTATTAAGGATCCGCCGATTCTATTAGAATTGTCAGAAAGAATCGAGAAAGAAATATGATAAACTTTTATAAATTGTTCGTAATTAAAAAAAGAAGAAATTGATAAATAAAATGTGTGAAGGCAGATGTAACATCTGAATTGTTGAGAGTAGTGTAGAATAAATGTTTTGCGAAGTCAGTCAGAAATCTGTATTTAAAAAGTCATATTAGAGAGGAAATTAATGCTACACAGCAACTGATCACGAACTTTTATGTTTACAATTTTCTTTTTATCTTATTATTGACATAAACAGAACTCAAGGAAATCAGGAGCAATAAACTACAGTCTAGGACTAATGAACACGATGAATACAGATTGAGAGCACAATTCACTCCCTATATTCAGACTCTCCCACAAAATATGACGGAAGCCAATGACAATGATCCAACTCCGAGAAAGATTCTCTCACAATCAGCAATGAGTTCTTTGGTCTCGTTTTCATTGTTGGCATGGATTTGTTTACATTAACAACCCTTTTCGAGCGTCGTAACAAAATCAACACTCGTACAATGTGTGCACATATTAATAATATTTTAATGCAGAACTAATTATTTACAAGTTTTAACGGTATAATGAAGGATATAATTAGGCGCTTTATTATGAGAAAGTGCAATGTTTTAGATTAGTTACCGTAATTCCCACGCGTGTGCCAGCGCTAAATGCTTTCAAAACGGACATGATGGCACCAATGATAATCTTATGGGAATTTGTCGAATAAAATATTTTTTTTGGGACTCTTGGACTAAAAAACTTCCTGTTTTCGCAATTTTCCCTCTGTTTGTAAGTCGTGAATAATCAGTCTGAAATTTTTCACAGTTCTAGCTAATACGGAAGTAAGAAATAGTTTGCGTAAAACACATTAGTGCGGTTATAATATAGAGAGATACGTCGCTAAGGATTACCATTGTTTCGGTTGCTATGATAAAATGTTCTAAATGTCGATAGCGATGCGTAGGCTGCCGAGGGTAATTTTAATTGAACATTAATAGCAACAGCTAACAATTTTATTTTCTTATGGTTTCTTAAATGTGAAAATTGATTCAAAGTATTTTAATAACCTTTATATTAAGATCACTGCAGGTATGTATATTTATTTGTCGGTTTGTATCAGGTCTCTCATAAAAATCGTCCAATAACTCGAGAACGGCTACATGTATTTTAGCCATTCTTTCAATTTTAAATAGAGCCACGCATAAAGACTCTTATGTGTAATCACCGTGCAAAATAACGACCCGAGTTCGATTCCAGGGACGTTTAATTCTCCCAATAGGATAACATGAGCGGAACCTTCCCGAATTTGATCTCCTAAACTAAAAGTCGTAATTATATGCTCTTGAGGACTTTTTTGTTGCAAATGTTGTCTTCTATCAGACTAGATTTATTAATCGATACCTTACAGATCATATAAGGGCAAGGGAGAGTAAAATATGGATTACTCATTGTTGGCTTGATGGGCATGGCTGACGTCATTTTAAACGAGCGTGAACAAATGTAAACAAAATAATTTATAAAAAGGAAATATTCAGAATAATTTTATTCGGATATAGGACAACCATGCAACAAAAGCGTCCACGAGAGATGATAATTACGACCTATAGTTCAGTGGGGTATTTGAATCATTTGGTATACATCTCAGTTTTTATTACTTTTGAAATTGTTTATTTTATAGTATTAGTTACTTGAAAAGCAATAGAGTATTTTTTTAAAACTTTCAAAATTTACAATAACAGATGCAAAATAATGAATATTTTTGTAAATATTTTTCAAAATACTTGGAATTTAAATTACTTCCTAAAAGCTGTTTAAATTAAATAGTTACTTTATAGAATGTTTATCAACTTAAAACGAAATGGATGTGCATGTGTGTGCACCCTTAAAAAGTTTGCTATTTTATTAATATGTAACTTGAAATGATATATTAAATGCGATTATTAAAATATGTAAAAATGAAAAAGAAGTTATACGATTGTTAAGAATAATAAATTTACTACATCATTAATTTCTTAAGAAAACATTTTATTTCTTGAGACTAAAAAGTTAAAAATAAAAACTTTAAAAAAAATAACTTTTAGATTTTGCTCTAAAAATTTTAAAAAATAAATTTTTATTTACTAAAAAATTGGCTTTACTAGACTTGATTTAGAACCTTTGTAAAAGTTATATGGCTTTTAATATTTTTACACTAAAAAAAATGTAAACAAACTATTCGCTAGTGTAATTTCCGAGAGATATTTAGTCATGAGGGCTCTGATGTCTAGAGCGATTATATTCATTGCTCTGTATGGAGAAAGTCCTGTGCTGGACACATCAGATCTTGTAATCGAAATATTTGTTAATTACATTTATCTAAGAACTGTAATAATAAATTTAAATGTATTCCTAATTTTTTGTGTTATTATTATTCTTCAATTTAGGATTGGTTCTTACATGGAATGTATTACTGTATCTCTGCAATGCAAACATTTAGTCTTTTTAGCGCTTTTTTTATAAAAAGGAGCTTATGTATTCGGTTCATCCGTCTGTCTGTCCAACTATCTGTCTGACCGTGTACAAAAGAACTCAAATGACGTAAGCTACTAACACCAAAAGATATATAGCTCTACATTCGAACTAGATATGAAAAAAATTGGGGTCCGTCCGTCTGTCCGTTTGCCTTTTAACAGTATATTAGAAAACCCCTTACGAACTCTCGATACGGGTCCATTATGACTTTCGTATTGTTGGTCGTATTCACATCAACGAATGTAAATAAACAATTATGCTATTAAGCGAATGTAAGTGAAATTCCGCAATTCTAAAATTTTATTCTGTCGTTGTTTTTGAAGAAATGTTTACGCGATATGCTGCTGAACATTTTAATATTGCTGTGAGATTAGTTAATTAATTTTTTTTTTAAAATTACATAGGTCTAAAAATGTTGAATATTATTAAAGATGCTAATTTTTCAAGATAGGTTGGTTTGCAGGGGAATGTTTTTAATTTAGTATTCTTAAAAAAAGCGTCTTATGTAATTTGCTCTGCAATTCTTTCCTTACTTGTTTCGTCGATCCTCGAAAGATATGATGAAGTGTTAACATTAAATTGACTCTTGAAGAATTAGAATTTCTTCCAAAAGTAAAGATGGAAACTAACCTATTTTTGGAGATAGTCTCCGACAAAACGAACCCTGTTTCGAATCCTGGCGGAGGCTGATTTTTAATTCATAATTACACCGTAACCTACTTTTGGGCTTTACGATGGAAATGGACTCCGTCCAGGGGTGAACTGCCAATCTGTTAATAATAAGCTCATTATAGTATGCAGGGCATGCTCCAATCTCTTAACTATGGGCTCGCTATATTTTAACGAAAAGAGATGGATTATAAATCGACCTTCACTCCCATATCTCTTGTTTTCCGGTGGAAAATCATTTTTTAGTTCGCTGTTATGCACATCTGATAAATTTTTAACTATCGGCTCGGTCAGTCCAACTGAGCCCATTTCGGCACATCCTCTACTCCATGGCATCTAACGAACGCTAACCACCGTGGCCCATTTGGATTTTTGTAAGATTAGTCGAATGTCAGTGCGAGGTTCCCCTGCTCCCTCGGGTTTGCGTGTAGAAAGAAGAGCGTCTGGCAATCCGGTTGCGTAAAATGGAGTTCAAGATAGCAAAAGATAGTTACTTTCGTGGAGTTCCTAGTATAGAGTACAGCTGAGCATAGCTGATAGCATTTTACACGAATATGCGCCTGCACCCAAAGTTGTTTTCTGTGAGGCAAGGTTCGCTAGGTCGATTTGTCAGGAACACTTTATCTTCCCCCTAACGTACGTATCTCACTATCCTCGCCTTTTCGTTCAATTTCCACACTGGCGCTGCTACCTCACTCGTTTGTCTAGGGTTGCTCGAAAGCAAGGGTTAGTAGGAACAAACTTTGATTTTTTCCTTGACTTCGTCTACGTAATCCATGTCCCAGCGACCTATCGGCAGGTATAGAAAGCTCATTTTCTTCGTTTTGAAGCGCAGTAAAGGTTGAGACTCCGATGTTAAAGGTTGTGATATTGAAGGAGCAGAACACAGAATACAAACTTTGAAGAAAGAAAGTTCTTGCGTAAGTATGAATCTATTCACCTATGTTTGAAGTTCATTATAAACTATGCGAATAATTTAGATTTTTCATTTGCGGAAATATATGAAGCGGTTATATTAAATAAATATTTGTCTAAACCCCCAGGAAATGTAACTTAAATCTGCTGGCTTCAGTTTGTCATTCATTCTGAATCAACATTGAGTTCCGCGTCTTTATGAAGATATCAAGAGTTACTTATGGCTTGAACGAAGCGTTAAGGTGCGTTCACATGCACGCGTTACGCGCGTAGCGAGCGCCGCGTTAAAGTGCTGCTCGTTCACATGCACGCGTAGGTGAACGCGTAAACAATTGACGGTGAACTCGAAGACTTCTATGACGCGCGCACTTATTTTCCTGTGAGTGAGGTTTTGTAGGAATTCCGATTTCATTTAGATATAATAATGGATGATCGAATGTTACGGTGGCGTTACAAGTTCATCATATTGCTTGCAATGAGAAACAGAAGAATTAGGAGATGGTGGGTTCGACCCTTATTTGCAAGAAGAGGAACGCAAGGTGCCTACCATAATTTAATACAGGAAATGAGGCTGACGGACTGGGAATGTTTCTACAATTATTTCCGAATCTCAAGGCCAATGTTCGATCAATTGTTGGCATTAGTTGGTCCATCATTAAGGAGAGTTTCCATGACGAGAGAAGCTATATCCCCTGCTGAAAGATTAAGCCTCACATTAAGGTAAGTGTAAAGTAAAATACGAAGAAATACGAGATAAAATAAGTGTATCTCCAAAGTCACCGAGATGTGCTCAATTCCAACAAAGTATGCTTGAAGATAAGTATGTAGTCATAAGAACGCATTTCTATAGCTATCATACAGTCATCATCCGCTTGATATGTGGAAGGGTATTTATACTAATTTAAGTGCATAACAACGTTATTTATTTATATTTTTTTAAATATAAACTTAAATTGTGTTATAAATAAAAATGATAGGTACGAATATAAATTATCAACTTCATATTTATGTTGTTTATTGTTAATTCTTGTTAAGTAAATTTGTTTTGATGTTGTTAAGTTTAAATATAACAGATCTGTGTAATGATTTACTTTCATATTTATTACAATTTAGATACATAACGTTGTTAAGTAGGTACCTACTTAAATTGTGTTTGTAATTAATTAGTATAAATTAACTTGTTTTCTTAGGTAACAATTACAGCTTGTCCCTTTAAAGGAATTCAGATCAGCATTAAAAATCCTCGCCATCCTTGACTTCATCCATAAGCAAACAGTTAAACTTAATGTTAAAACCAAGACTTTAAATAACTAAAAATTAATTTTTTTTTGTGATGTTATCTTGCTATCTAATTAATAGAAGAGAGAGAAATAAAAGATTCCTCTCTCTCCCTCTCTCTCCCCTCTCACCCTCTCTCACCCTCTCCATCCCTCTCTCCCTCGTCTCTCCCTCCCTCGTCTCTCCCTTTTCTCCTCCCTCCCTTCCTTCCTCGTCTCTCCCTCCCTTCCTCCCTCCCTCGTCTCTCCCTTCTCTCCTCCCTCCCCCTCTTTCTCTCCCCCCCCCCCCCCCCCCCTCTCTCTCTCTCTCTCTCTCTCTCTCTCTCTCTCTCTCTCTCTCTCTCTCTCTCCCTCCCTTCCTCCCTCCCTACTCTCTTCCCTCCCTCTCCCTTTTCTCCTCTCTCTCCTCCCTATCCTCTTTTCCTCCCCTCCTCTCTCCCTCCCTCCTCTCTCCCTCCCTCCTCTCTCCCTCCCTCCTCTCTCCCTCCCTCCTCTCTCTCTCCCTCCTCTCCCCTTCTCCTCCCTCCGTCATCTCCCTCCCTCCCTCCCTTCCTTCTCACTCCCTCCACTCACTCCCTCCACTCACTCTCTCCCCTCTCATCTTCACTTTTCCTCAAACAACTTCTCATTCCCCTCTCACCCTCTCTACTCTCTCTTCTCCCCTTCTCTCCTTCACACACTCGCAGTCTTTCGAATTATTAGCCTTGACCGTCACTCCCTTTTTTGTGAGCCCTCAAGGTCGTCTGTCCACTACCCCTCCACCGCTCCCACCCTTCTACTCCCCTCTCCCTTTTTCTTTCAATGTTTCACTCGTTCGCTTATAATTTTTTTGCGTAGACCTTTTTTTTCTTCCTTCATATATGCTCGCTCATTGGTCTCAAGGTACGTCGTCTTGGAATAAATTACGATTTGCGCGTTGCTAGAGCTGTGTTGTCCGTCTCATATTCGAAGTCATTCACCAGTCCAATGTCCCTAAGGTTACTCGTTCAGTGTAGAAAAGTAAGTAAGCCCTTTAGGCTGTATGCTATGTTGAATTTTTGCAGTTTTTATCTTCTGGATTATTTAGTTCGAATTATTATTTTACGACGGTACCTGGAAATTATTTTATAATTCTTATTTCATTACTGTGAACGCGTAAAATTTGCTTTCGGCAGCATTGTGTAATCTTTAGCGCTGATTAAACAAGGTGACATTTTATATGTATGTTTTACGTTAAAAAATACTAGTTATATAGTGAAGAATCTAATCGGAATATAAGCCTAAGCTACGATAAAAATATTTGAGGTTGGAATAAAATGCAAGAAATCTAAAAAAAAGTCCCGTTTTTACTTTGAACTCAAAAAATAATAATTTTCCTAATGCCTTCTAATAATTACTGTGCGCAACGTGTATATTTTAGTTTGGTTATATATATATATATATATATATATATAAGGGTAGCAACAAGGTGTTGGAGGAAGCCCAGTGGACACTTACCTAGAATGAAGAGCCGCTGGGGGTGCTGAGGACACACGAAAAACACAAAAGAACAAAAACTACACAAAAATGGAGCTTTCGGGCTGATGCCCTGCTTCAGCGACGGAGAAACATATACTGCTCCATTTTTGTGTAGTTTTTGTTCTTTTGTGTTTTTCGTGTGTCCTCAGCACCCCCAGCGGCTCTTCATTCTAGGTAAGTGTCCACTGGGCTTCCTCCAACACCTTGTTGCTACCCTTATTATTACCTTTCCTTTTCCTTAAGTATTTATATATATATATATATATATATATATATATAGAGAGAGAGAGAGAGAGAGAGAGAGAGAGAGAGCTGTCTTATTACTTGCATTTCACTGTTTTTAAATACAAACTTCCCATTTATGCATCTCTCCATTTCAAGTCATCACCACTTTCGGCTTCAACGCGTTCTTTCCCTCGGATATTTCCATCTCTGCAACTCACTCGTTCCGTTCCATCGCCCATCATACCTCCAAATTTCAGATTGCTCGAAGAAAACCCCCACTGACACACACTGTTCCCGAGACCCTGTAATTAAGCATCGGACGCCAAGCATTCGTAGCAGAGAGCCGGGAAAGGGGTCGAAGGAATATGTTCGTCGCATTCTAAGAAGAGATTCTTTTCGGGAGTTGGGGGGAGGGAATTTAGAGATCGGTGGATGGGGAGGGGGGGAAGAGAGGATGAGAGTGAAAGGGGGGCGGTAGCTGGTTGTAATAAGGCATTGATAAGCAAGAAGGGGGAAGGGACAGGAAGGATGACGGGAGGAAAGGGGGAAAGTAGAGATTTTTGGGTTCCGAGGGATAAAAATTTATTAAAATTCGTCGGAATTAACCTGTTGATCGTGCTTTGACTCCTCCCCCTCCCACGCCACCCCACACCTTCTCCTCTCTCCCCTTTCCACGCACCAATCCTTTCCTTTCCGCCCTCTTCCGTTTCCTCTCACGAAACAGAATTTTCACGTCCGATTTCTGAGAAAGACCGCATTAAAGGTCTTTATTTAATATGTTTCTCGGCGAGTGTTCCCGAGTGCCTTCGATTTTTTTAATCCCCTCACGCTTCAACTTCCACAAATTGTTACGATCGGAACAATGTAAAGTGAACACTTCCTAACAACTCCGAGTGGAAACTCGTGCAGTTGCATATTTGAGTTCTCTCTCTCCATGCATCCTCCATTAAAAATGCGACAAATTTACATAAAGTTATAAAACGAACAGTGATTTTCCGAGGTACTATCAAGTTGGAATATGAAGGGTGGTCATACATCATATGCCAGCGAGTCAAATTTTTCGTTACGAAAATTATCAGATTCGTTTCAAAATTCGTCTTAGAATGATAACAATAGTCGGGAATTGTTTTGAAGGATGAGTTGTCGTTAAATTAAACCAAGGAAAAATTAAAATTTAATAAACTGCATAATATTCTGCGAGTTAATAATACACATAAGCGACATTTATGCCCCATTCTCTCGAATAGAAAAGTGGAACCTTTTTAAAACAGCTGATGGTTGTCATTGTAAATTTTGAATAAATTAAGGCTTAACACGCAATACTCAAAGAGCTTTACAATTTTCCAATCCGCTTTCATAAATTTGAAATACTGGTATGCAAAAGTTGTGGAAATGAAGAGCGAATCAGGCATGGTCAGACACTAAAAAAGCTTCGATAGTATAATAAGCCCCTTATTCACGGCAAGAAGCAAGCTATTTCCACTCCTTTTTACAAGTGTTCGGGTTGTTTAGAATACGGTTTGTAAAAACCTACAAGCCTGGCACAAGAACGTATTTAGTATTTGCAGTCAGTAAATGGTTGAACAATATGATTACCCAGCCAGAGTTAATGACACCATACGTATCGAATGGGCGTCATGACAAAAACTCAATATTAGTGCATTTGCTAACCTACGCCGCTTTTAACAATACTAAAGCGCTATCCGTGATACATTTCCCATGAGGTTTAATATTTCCATTTCTGGGCAGGTATCGATGAAATGCAGCAACTTCATGCTGATGCTCAAAGTAAAAAAAATAGCTGAATTTTGAGGAATGGCATCAAATACAGCATCAACCACAGCAGAAGGTCCATCTTTACGTGGTGGTGATTGCATTTAAGGTAGGTTAAGTATTTCTCCTTGGTTTTTGCAATAATTAACTAGAATCGACCAGTTTTCCTTCTCGCGTCGTCTTACCTCCAACCCAACCGATATCATCGTGCCTTCGAGTCGCACTGACCTCCTCTCTCGCCTCGCCCTCTCCTTCCTTTATTCGTCCCGTTCCCTCGGAATCGCCTCTTCACCCACACATTCCCATTTTTCCTCGACAGATTCCTCCAAACATGTGTTCCTCGTGTGACCTCAACGTGTGTTGTTATCTTCGAATTAGGCTCTGCCCGCGCCATTACTTTCCCCATTGGCGATTCCTAGGCTGCAACTACAGTCGGCTCTTTGGAGGGGAAGGTAGGTCTCGGTAACGATTTCTTAATATCCGGTTTCCTCTTCCTGATTGCTTCGCCTCTTTTCTCCGACGACGCACACACACACGCGCGCTATACTCCCACCGCCGTAAGACCCTCTTCGAATCCCTTAACAACTGCCAGTTCCGCCCCCCCCACCCCCACTTCCTCTCACTCAACCTCAGCCGCCCACAGGCGTAACCTTACTTAGCCTTCATACCCACCTCCCCCTTCCATTCTGCCCTTTTTTTAAAGGAAAAAAGGTACGAACTGTTACGTTCCATCGCCAGCGTATTTGCGTTTGCTTTCTCGTTTTTTTCTCTCGAAAATGTCATTTCGCGTTTCGATAATCCCCTTTTACGTGTTTATTTTCTGTGCCGAAGCGCAGATCGTATCTGTAAACCGAATGGAAAATTTGAAGCACTGCTTCCTTTTTTTTTGTCTGCCAACTTGACGAAAAATGTGAGCGGTTGATTTTTTTCTCCTTTTGATATCGGGAAATCGCGTATTTCATCCGGTGGAAAGTACCGCGTTATCGGATATTTTCTTCGGATTTGCTGATTTGGCGATTAAAATTTTTTTCCCGTGAGAGGTAAAAATTCTGATTTTGTAGTCGAAGAAATATTTTAGCTGTGATAATTGGAAAGTTAGGAGAATTTCTGAAAATTTTCGTAGAGATGAAATAACCATCGAGTTTTATAATGTGCAAGTAATGACTCATTCCAATTGATGACATGAAGTTATTATGGCATAGATAAACTAGTAGTAGATTTGGCCGTTGCCATTAACAATAAAATATCACGCTCTAATAGTTCGCAATTTCTTGATTAAATAATTGTATTCAGCCATGTTCCAATCAAGCGCGTAATTGTATTGTTAATTCTGTAGGTTAGATTGCTCTATTTGTATGAGCAGACCATTTCGTGAAAGGAATTCCGGGTGAGGCCGTTCGCCCGCTAAATCAAATCCGCTAGGAGGAGAGACTTAGGTGAGCGCATTCCGGAGTTTCTGATGCATTCCACACCTATTTCCATTTCAAATCCACTTCTTTTCCCGTTTCCTATTCCTTTCTATCTCCACCATTAGACTCTCTCTCCACCCTCCAATCTCCCTGTTCAACTCCTCTCGCCGCTCGCATTGACGTATGTCTCTTTAGTTCGGCGGATTGGGGTTCGATGAAGAGTAAAATCCTTCCCCGGCGACCACTTGGGTCGAGAGGACAGCCGCGCGGTAGACAGGCAGCGCCTACCTTCGGCACTGCGGCTTCAAAGGAAACTAAAGAACCGTGGCGGCCCGACGGACAAAATGGACTTGAAGGAATTCCATGGAACGTACGGCGTGCTCGGTGGGACGTTTGTTATTTTTTTACGTTCCTAATTCTCCCGCATGTGAATATCTTATTGCTTTTCAGTTTCCGTTAGGGTTTCACGCATGACGGGTTGCGAGATGGGATGTTTGGCGAAGCACTCATTTTTCATTGTTAAAAGATTCAAGTATGGCAATTGTTTTGAAAACAAAAAGTACGAAAGATATATAGTCATAAAAATCTTATAACGCCGGATATGCCCGTCGGTTTCATATCGTTAACGCTCATATCTGCTATTTTTTATAAAAGATTATTTTCTAAAAAGCTCATATTGACGTGAGATATCTGCAACGGCTAGAAATACGTGAAATATACGGCAAATTACATAAATATTTTGAGTTCCAGAATTTTAACTCCAAAGTAGTCGTGCAGTGCGCAAGACTGAAAAAAACTTTGTTACATTTTATTATAAAAATTGTAAATACAACTGTGCTACAAATAATAAGAACATTAAATTTATTGAGGAAAATGTTTTCCAAAAGATTAGTTACAAAATATAGACTTGCGACTCACTTGTTGGCGCCTCTTCGATTCTGCGCCTGTGGCGGTTGGCCCACTCACCCCTTCCTCGCTACTGTATTCAGCCGCACCACCATCGTAATAATATCTTTCGGATATGGCTCAACGAAGATAGTGCTATTGTTGGAAAAAGATGTTGAAACTTTCCTACACCTACACAAAAATAATTAAATTTGACGATAATTAATTCTTGAAAAATTTAATGTTGTTCCCCATGACGGTTAAGCGTTGATTTTGTGAAAAAAATATCGCCCAAAAATATTCAGTTTTAATCACATATTTTTCCATCTGGTTTCAATGCTTCGTCTACGGGAGGTCTTAATATTTTTCCAATTACGACAATTTTGTGAGAAGGTCAGATGCTATGAACCTTTGCTTCTATCGATTGAGCTTTTAAACGGCGACGGATCAACCAATACTGTTCTTTAGTCTTATTTCGAATGTAAGTTTAAGAAATATAAATATTGTTGGGATGCTTTTAATAAAGTTGGACCCTATTTATTTTCCATAGAGTTGAAGTCTTACTTAGTCAAATTAGTCCATTTCTGCGATTCGTTTATCCAGATATATGTAAATACGATAATTTTGGGCTGGTTCTTTTGAAATTTTCTTTCCCAGGATTTACCTTCCAGAAAGTGTTATTTCTAGACGATTTGAATGTTTTCATATTGCGAGAATTTGATGGAAATTTTAATGCAGTGAAATCGCGCAAACTCGTCATTTTATGGATGCTTGTTCACATACACGCACAAGCATTTCCCTTTGTTGTCACTGGCATCGGAGTTATGATTTATGTTTTTCATAAAAAACATCCGGTGCATCCCGTGGCTGAGCGTCTGAAATCACGGCTTTGAGAAGGGAAGAAAGGTGAATGACGTTACGAACACGGGCGAGCATTGTGCGCTCGCTCACAACTCAATTACTCATCGAAATGGTGTTCCCGCGATCAAGCGAAACACAAATTTTCTGCTCCGCTCCCGACAACCTTTTTGACGACCTTTGGATTGCCGAGGAAGTGAGGTTGTTTTTTTTCGTCGTCGTCGTTATTATTCGAGGAACACCAGAAGTCCCTTCTTCCATTCGAACTACACGCTCTATGAACGTCGAGGGAAACAAACGCATTCAGCGAGCAGTTCAACACGCGTTTGTTACTCTCTATTTTTCCCGAGTTAACTCCTCTTGCCACCTCTTTTTTATTTCATCCTCTCCTTCCTCTTCCACCCGTGTCTTTCCACTGTGTGCATTGGTCTTCGCGGACTATTACTTGGCATGACTACGCATTCCTCTCCCTCTGCTCTCGCCTTCCTCCGGTCGTTTCTCCGGCAACGAAGAGAACGGAGGAGGCGCCGGCAGATGCGAGTTTGTCCTTCCATTTCTAAGAGGAAGGAGAGAGAGACCTTCGACAAAAGGTGTTCTACGATAAATGGCTAGCGCTGACGTCACTCGTTCGACGCCGCTTGTTTTTCTTCGGCTCTTCCGCTGCTCTTGTTTTTTTGTCCGCGTTCCTCTTTCCTGGCGGCGATGCCGCTTTACCGGGAATCCCCTTTTCGCCGCCAATAAGGAGCTTTGCCGATTCGACGGAGGAGAGAGCGCCGTCCTACCAAAAAAAACCTCTCTCTCGATCTTTCGTCAGAGGAAAAGTTTTTATACGGCGGAATTTAAAAAATTTTTCTCTTCGACCCCGTTGGGGAATCTGCAGCCATCTGCTCAAATCTGCCGTTAGTGAGGACTTTGAGCACGGTCGCATTCGTATCATCGTTTTCGTATGTTACCTTTTTTTTTTGCGAAACAGCATTTTTTACCCTTTTCATTTCTCGTTGGAATGTGTTTTCATAATTGTCGTGATCGTTGTCTCGTGTCGACAGTTATTAGACTGTAAAGATTTCAGAAAATATTTAGCAGCAGAGGTTTTCAAATATCGGAATATCAAACGACGAATCGATTTTTTGGTATTTTTTCGTTGCTCATTTATGATTGACAGTGAGTTAATTGAATCCGGAAGGTTTGGAGGTAATTCAAATGTTTAATTTAAAATACACCAGGAAATACTCCACTATATGGTTTATTCGGCGGAAGACGAGTAAGGAAGTTAAGGAATGCATTTTCTTTTTTTTAGGCTCCAAAAATTGTACTTACAAAAATCTTGTTGATTAATTAAAGAGTTTGTCGACTGAGTGTATAAACTACGAAACGCTAATTGCATGCCTTGTATGTTAATGCAATTTAAAAACTCAACGTTTTTTTAATTAACCAAAATTCATTTTATCTCAGAGGTTTTTTTGCGTTTGATGGTTTATAGTTGCGAGCTTTTGGATTCCTCTATTGTTTCCATTCCTTACCATGGCAATCACTATTCAAATTCTTCATCACTGCCCCGTCCTTTCACGCAATGTTTTCTTTCTCTTTGCCATATCTCTAAATCTGGACCAGCGCTCTTTTTCTCTATTTTCCTTTCTCAGTCTCGTCGTATATCTCCATTCGCAGCATCCCTCCCTCTCCTTTCTCCTTCGTCATCTCTCTCACTCCGCCGAACAGCTCCTCCAAAATTTGGCAGCCTCCTAGCTCTCCCTTACCCCTTCCAAATCATTAGTCCGCGCTGCTTTCCTTTCCCTCATCTTCCTTCCGCCTCCCAATCCCTCTTTCTCTTGATCTCTCCCTCGGACCTCGAGTAATCCCCTGCCTCACCCTCCCAATCCCGCAAACCAAAGCCCTTGGCCTCTCCAAATGCCTCCTCAAACCCATCTGCATTCGGGAAACCTCAGGGATGGACCGCAAGGACGCGGCGGTCGGCCATGTTAAAAGGGGGGGGGGAGCATTTTGTTTCTCGTTTGTTTGCTTACAGTCTTTTTTTTTCTTTCTCCTCCGACGAACGTCCAAGAATTTAATTTAGTCTCTTTCTTGAAATTATTGCTTGTATGAAGTATTGCGTATTCCAGCAAATCGTGACCAAGATTTAACATATCATTTGATTAATATTTCTTTTCCACGTAACTAGAAATGGAGTCATATTCACCATAACCTTTGTATGATAATGGTAATAATACGATGAGAGACAGGTTTGATATAAATAGTAATACTGTCGAAGACGTAATTTCAACAACTTCCTGTAGCGTGTGCACTTTAACGATCTAGGTAATTTATTAACCCTCCAACGACGCACTTACTTTACATTTACAAGAACGGCACACTGGGGTATGTGGCACCCAAAGTATATAAAATGTCATAATAAATATTTATTATCAGTATATTAACTTTTTTCGTTTAATTTATTTTTTGCATATAATACGTTAAGCGTAAACTGCTTTTTAACATTATATAAAGTTTATTTATGAAACAGAGCCATGTTTATCACAACAGTGCCAATTAGGTTTTAAAAAAATCCCCTTTTTAAAAATTGATCTGTTATTAAAACATTATTCGAATTTGTACGTAAAAATAACAAAAAACTAGCATTTAAACATGATAGATGACCAACAAAACATTTGGTTGTCATAGTAATAGAATTACTTCACTAATTTTTATGTCCAAATCACCCAATTTCAGACAGACAGAGATACCAGCTGAATTTACAGAAAGTCCCACAAGAACCGAATGCAAACTTAGCTTTCCGCGAACTCCGGAACAAAACACTGTGGTCCCTGGGACCCCAGTGAGTGGTTGGAGGGTTAAGTCGATAAACTATGAATATAATTCTATATCATAAATAAAGGAATATATTATTGGAACTCAAAGAAACGAAATCCGAATCATTACTAATAAATTTTTGACATTGGATCTTCGTTCAAATTGTCATCTTTTCTTAAATTTTTAGTAAACTTTGTTAATTTTGGATTTTTTTTAGCTTATCTACATACACTTGCTATTTGTCACAATACTTGATGGCATGCGAGAAAAATATAATTGGATAATACGAATTAGTTGTTCTGAAGGCCACATTTATAAAACATTTCCCATTCGGTTTTCAAATAAAATTAATATCGTTTTGTTGGAAAACATGGCAAGCCAGAATCAATATTCAATTAAATCCAACCTTATTAACCGCCATTTTCCACTCTTGTGGATGCAGACGAAATCCGAATCATTACTAATAAATTTTTGACATTGGATCTTCGTTCAAATTTTCATCTTTTCTTAAATTTTTAGTAAACTTTGTTAATTTTTGATTTTTTTTAGCTTATCTACATATACTTGCTATTTGTCACAATACTTGATGGCATGCGAGAAAAATATAATTGGATAATACGAATTAGTTGTTCTGAAGGCCACATTTATAAAACATTTCCCATTCGGTTTTCAAATAAAATTAATATCGTTTTGTTGGAAAACATGGCAAACCAGAATCAATATTCAATTAAATCCAACCTTATTAACCGCCATTTTCCACTCTTTTGGATGCAGACCGTTTCATAAGGACGGCATTTTGATATTTCGATGAATTTCGTCTCGGCAGGTATTTCGTCGCGAGTGTTACATCATTTAGAATTTCAACTGTAAATCGGTGCCGCCGGGTTCAGATTGGTTTGCCTGACCTCTGCCCATCGCTCCACCACACACGTGCTTAACTCAAACATTCACTGCCTACTTTCTCCCTCACCGCACCCTTCTTTTTTTTCTCCTTCTCTCCGAACCTCCTACCACCCCGTCCCAGCTCTAACCCTTATTTCCGACCCCTCTTTCCGCGCTTTTTTCTAACTTCTTTCCCTCACCCTTCGTTTTCCCTATGCTTTCCCCCCCTCCGTTTTCCCTATGCCTCCCCCCCTCCTTCGCTCCTCATCCATCCTCCTCACTCCACTTCCTCGTCAGCCCACTCGCTTCGGACGATATTTGCCTTCCGCCCATCCACCGTCGAATAGGAATGTCCCCAACGCTTGGATTTTGTTTTTTTCCTTCGACGTTCCTTTGTTCCCGTTCTTCCTCCCCCGCCTTTCCCCCTTCCCCGCCTCCTCCTCAATCCCACCCCCTTCTCTCTCTCTCTCTCTCATTTTACCCACAAAACCGACGTTGGTGAACCCGCCTTGTGTTTGCTGCTGAATATTCATAAACCTTCTCCCACCAGTCTCCTTTCCGCACTTTTTCCTTCGGTCTCCAAACCCCTCCTCCTTCCTTTCTCCCCTTTCACCTCCCCCTTCTTATCAAATCCAACCCTCCACGATTTCAGCTGCCGCACGCCTCCCCTTCCCCTGCTTCCGGTCCGGACCCACTATCTCCGCAAGTGTGTCCCCTTCACCGCCCCTCTCTGCCCCCACCCATCCACTCCTCTTTCTCACATCTACTTCCACTTTATCCCTCCCTCTCCCCTCATCATCTCTCCCCACTGTCTCTCTCTCTCTCTCTCTCCCCGAAAGACTAATGACTCTGAGGCGATTCCGACAGAGTTCGAATCCTCAGCCTCAAAATGGAATCCCATCTGCCTCTCTCTGTCCTCTTCTTCCACTCTCACCCTCCCACCTTTTCTCTCTATCTCTCGCGAATCCCTCCAGGGGACGCAAGAGTGCCACGATGCTTAAGAGATGGAATTCTCCGACTTCGCATCCAATGCTTTCTATTTTTAGAGCTGTACTCTTCCTGTAGTACAAGTATTATCCGTGTGTATGGCTGGATGGACTTTTCGATGAAATTCGACAGCTTGAAAACGTAGTTGCAGATTTTCATGATTGGAAAAATACATAAATTATTGTGTTTCGCAAATAGCATAGTCCTAAAAATGTCATAGAAATGGGATGGTGTCAGTTTAATACAGAGGACTTGATTATTGAATGAAAATTACATTATTAAACACAAGGGATAACTTGTTGCCAAATATTATACGATGTATACATATTTGTATATATAAATGCTTATGGAAGAGGGACGGTAAATAGGGATATCGAGGGCAACTACGAGTTGGGCGAGAGAGAGAGAGATGTATTGGATAATAAGAAACCTGCGATTATAATTTCAAACTAGTTCATTATTTACTCTTATACTTCATGAAAATAAAACTCTCTATCACATTACTAATAATGATCCATCATTTGTTTCTTATCATAGATAAAGTAACTAAATATAGGAATGCATAGGTTTTTAAGGAGAAAGCTCGCGTGTTCGAGCATTTCTTATTGTGATTTTCCATTAGAGAGGTATTCATGAAAAGGTATATTCATTAGATCATACATACTAAATTCGATTAAAAGAATTGGGATAGCATTCCATGTGGCGTATAATGCTTTTTCCTGATTCCCACAGATTAAAGCTATGTGGTATAAGTGAGAATTTGTGTATGGTTTATATACACACAACCATTATTATTAGTTAATAGCGTAAATTGTACTAAAATAAATAATTTATATCTTTGCATAATAATTTTTAGTCGACGTTTTAATCATCTAACAATAAGTATAATGTTAGAGATATAAAAGATTTTTATTTAGTAAGATCCGAACAATATTGATAATGAGTCACATTTTTTACGTTGCTATTTTGAATCAACGCTTACCGGAGGTCTGCAGAATGAACTGTTCTAGCTCTCATTTAATGCTCCATTCTTTTCTACCCGTCAGTTTTGACGGTGAATTGAATTACTTTAGGATATTCGCCCGAGTATTATTTCTCTGTATTAGGTGAAATTTCGCCATGAAAATTCGATAAACTCTGACTTATAATCATCACCAATCACTGCACCGTTCCTTTTTTATATATATGTGTGTTTTTACAATTAATTCTCCCTCAATTTTCGAATCCGCTCATTCGATTCAAGCGGTATCGTTTAATCTACTTCCACTCATTTCATGCGATTCCCATCAGCTTCCCCTCCCATCCCCCTCCCATCCCCCTCCCCTTGCCCACTCGGCCACTGCCTCCCTTTGCACTCTCCCTTGACCGCTTTCCCGCACCGCTCGAGAAACGTTCTTCTGCTTCCCTCCTCTCCCCTCCCACCTATCCCCCCCTCCCCCCCTAAACTTTGACCGCTGGCCACACCGCACTTTGACGCCCTGACCTACTCCTTCCCACTCGTCTCCACTTCAAGTCCGCCCCAATCTCGCCCCCGCCCCCTCTTCTCAATTCACCCTCACCTCACTCTCTCTCTCTCCATCCCCATTCCACTCTCTCCCCTTCTGCCAACCCACTCCGAATTCCTAATCCATTCCGGATGGCCGCACACTGACCAATCCCCTCTGGTCATGGTCTGATGGTTCCCACGCGGGCATTAATAAATAAAACATGGAAAAGATTATCATTTCCATTGCCAATATATCGAGATTTGACTCAGTGAAAATCGGTGTTATTAAGTTCAACACCCTTTGTAAATTTTATTTCATCCAGATGGATATACATATGTTATTTTAAAGAAATTCTCCCGAAATGTTACCTTAAATCGAAATTATTATTTGCCGCGGTTTTTGGGTTTTCTTTTATCCAGACCGATATCATTTTTAAGTAATGTTCTCATAGTTACTTTATATCGAGTTACACCTTAGATCTAATTTGATTTATCGCCTTATAGTAAAATAAATAACTGATAGGTAATATATCTAAACCAGATTATGCTGGAAACAGAAGTAGAAAACTCCTGAAAAGTAACAGAAATGAACGATGGCTCATTAATTTTTCAGATAAAACAGAATCTCTAGTTTACACTTTGCTGAAACTAATAGCCGTAATATTATTAGCAAAGTCTGTATTTTTTTGCGCGAAATCCTCATCTCATAGGATTTAAATCATCACGAACATATATTTGATATGATTCACTTAATCACACTCTACAAACTTGTCGATTCGGTGAATGGTTTGACAGATGTAACATCGATGGTATTACTAGAAAATGAGTTTCGCAATGAGAAATTTAAGATAGAGCTAACTCGAGATATTGAATAACTAGAAAGAGAGAGAGAAAGAGAGTTAGAGCAAGAAAGAGGGAAGTAGAGAGAGGAGGAATACCAGCCGGTCCAGTGGATGACGCGAATACAGATTGAAAGACGAGGAGGCGGAGAGACTATGGGAGTGGAGTGAAGGGAGAGGCGCCGTATGGTGGCGAACTAGGAGGAGGAAAATATATAGGGGGAAGGTGGGTAGGAGGAAGAGGGGCAGAGAGAGAGAACAGAAGGGGTTCTACATACATGGAAATGGGTCGCTAGGGGGAAGATGAAATGCCATCGAGAGAGGGGTCCTTGAGGGTAGAGAGGGATGAAAGGGAGGGAGGATCGTGAGGACGTTCATGTGAGGGAGAGGTTGGAATTGAAAGAGAGAGAGAGGGGGGGGGGAGTTGAGGCAGAGATGTGGTCATTAAATCTGCGATAGACTTTGACCTTATGCGCACCACGCCGAGCAATTAATCCCCCCGCATTTCTCATCAGGAGGCGCAACGTTAAAGAAGGAATTAAAATGACTGGAATATTTAAGAATTTTCATTTCCATTATCGGCTCACTTTTTATCGTTTGCTTCGAGGTTCTTCGGACAATGTGCGATTCGGCATTGTTGGGAAATTAACTTTTTCAGGCTTATGCTTTTAATTCTTCGGATTAATTCATCAGATAAGATATATTTAAGATTGTCTTCCATTTAGCAATTTTGTTGCTTACAGAGAAGCAAGTCAGTCATATATTCGTAATTTTAGTCTATTATGATCCAAAAGTAGGAAATTTCTGTTTTTTTTAAATGTCAAATTTACTCCGTGAGAAGTAATTTTTCACTAGTAGAATTACGTGCCTGTAAAACCATAAATGTCGTTTAAAAGCGGTTATCTATGATAAAATGTCAATGTAAAAGTTCATTTCTCCGATGAGAAGTTAATTGATTGATTAACCGCATCATTAAATTTGCATCGGCGAATCGCAAGAGCCAGGTGATTGCGTTGAAATCGAGTGGAAAATAATTCGCAGCGCATAATAAAATAACGGCTCGACTACAACGGAAGTTAACGCGTGCTGACAAGCAACGCGCATTTTGAATACAAAAATACAGTTATTTTTTATGGCTATGCTTTAATTCCTCGAAAGGACCGGTATGCGGAAGTAAATCAATATTTAAAATCCACGTGCTCCGTGTGTCAACACAAGCTGGTCAACTACAGCGAGAAGGGAGGCGTTGGTCGGCGAGGGATACAGGGAGATGAAAAATAAATCCTTCAATCCCTTCTGACTCCGGTCACCCAAATCACACTTCGTCACGTGACCTCATTGCGAAGGGCAGGCAGGCAGGCGAGGCACTCCCTCCAATCACTCCCTCTTCATCCCGCGCCTCCTCCCCCTCTATCCGCCTATTTCAGCCCCTCTCCTGATTGGCTTCCGGGTGTGATGGCGCACGGGAATTTATTGCCACTGTCCGAGGTATAGGGGTGAGGAGAGGGTGAGAGGGAGATATAGAGAGCCAACGCGTGTCACGTGACGTGTGATAGGTTGGGGAATAGATAACGGGTCTATGGCGGTTTGGAATCGTACGTATGCATTTGTGTGTGTGTGTTTGTGTGTGTAGGAGATTGAAATTTGACCTGAATAGAATGGGAGCCGGATTGCGAAATCACTTTGATAATAATTACATTAACGGCGCAATAAGGCGCAAAACAAATTATTGGATTGAAGTGGGAATATAATTTTGAAACGTAATTTGAATCGTTCGGTGACGGTATAACAGAACATGTAATTACCCACAGCTACATCGTAACAATAGAGGCAGGACAAGTTGAAATTGATGGCAATTTATCATACGTTATTGTAAATCTATTATTTAATAATTTCCATGGAATAGCCCAAAAATTCACGTCGTATTTCTTAAAATTAAATACTTCGTAGGATTTTTTAAACCTACGTAGGTAGATATATCCGTAATACATTAGTTATTCTATAAACACAAAAAAATATACGCTCGTAGTTGTAATGCTAAAGAATAAATAAAAACTTTTCTATACGATTACTCGTTCTGTAAATTAGAAAATTACAATCCTTCGCTTGCCAAGACCACGGCTAGAGATTAAGTAATGGACCAGCAAAATCCGCGCGAAGCGCCGAAATCCAGATCCCGTTCTGAATAATAATAATTGGATAAACGGATGTAGCGTGCTTGCAAACATGATTGGCGGTTTTATAAGCCCGCTGTTCAACCTTTCACCTCCCCATTAAGGTCTTTTGTGACACGTGAGTTTTTTCTCGACGCAGCCAAAAGCGATTCCCTCGTTTTTCATGCAGAAGTGATTCACGCTTTGTCCTCGGTAATTCACGATCGGCGCTCAAAATTGATTGCGGTGTTGCCAAGTTAGACGTTAATTGAGCCGAATGATTGGGCATCCGGGGGTGAAAACTGCAGTTGATGCGGCCGGTTCCGAGGTCATACATTAATTTCCGATGGTACACTCCTTCTCCCCCTTCTCCCCCTTTATCCTCTCGGAACAACTCACTCCATCCCTTTTCCCACTCTTTTCACAAAGCAAACCAACCGTTCCCTTGAGGTTTTTTCATCTGAAGCAGTGAATCGATTCCAGATTAGGTTATAAAAAATAGTTTGGCTTACAAAATAAGTGAAAAACGATAAATTAAAAAAGCATGGATTCGTGCTTTGGCTATAATTATTCGCCTAGCTGGAGTTGGTAAGAACTGTTCTTTTGCGTGGAGAGCATTTCTTTTGTTAAAAAAGTTTTTTCTATAAAAAAACCTAAAGAGTATTTTTAATTAAATGGTTAGTTACTAAATAATTTAATGGTATTATTTATTTTTCTTTGGTATTACCCTTATCGTGAGAGTGAGAGAGTTAAAATAAATGACTTAAATGGCACAGTACCTGTACTTCCTATCGCGGAACCGTTAAAAACCCACATTCATTAAAGCGATCTCACCTAATATATTCTGAAATTTGAAAAATCTTTTCTCTTGCCACCTGACAATTGCATTAATTCAAATTTTGCAATGGGACACATGGTTTGGAGGGAAAAAGACAATATTTTGATGTGCGATTACAACAACAATTATGATAGTACGTCGCGATTTTTGGCAATGACAGGGCCAGAGAGAGAGAGAGAGAGAGACTTTTCCTCTGTGGCCATCTCCCTTATCCGCGCCCGCTTCCCTCCATTTGGTCGGAATAATTGCCGCTGACCTCTCACCTGCCGATTTCTCCTCCACTTCCACCTCTCTCTCTCTCTCCTCCTCCCTTCGGCTAATTTTCCCTCTGCTAGTATGAATGTCTCCCTCGATGCCGCTCTTGATCTGTCTGTCCCGCCACCCTTCACTCTCCCCCCTTCTACCGCCGTCCCTTATCCTCTCCCCCCCCTCCTCTCCTCCCCCCACAACCCTCTCTCTCTCTCTCCTCCTCCCCACCATCCGCTCCATCCTCACACCACTTCCTATCCCTCCCCCTCCCCCCCGCGAGCCTGAGAAATTGACGGCCTGCCCGAATATAATTTTGTAGCCAATCAATGTTTTTGCAGAGAGCACGATGTGGTCGCAGCTGCACTAATTGGATTGTTAATTAACTCGTGACATTATAGCCCGAAGCTGTTTCAAATCCACGTCCCGCCAGCCACCCTGTCCTCTTGTTTCGCTCTCCCTCCCCTGGCGCGACACTCACTTCCTACCCCCTCCCCTTTCTCCCACAACTCGCTTCACCTCCCGCATAACAGACCTACGTGTACGCGGCTTCCCGACCCTCTGATACATCAGCGCCGTTTGGAAATCAACCCATAACCGAAAGCTGCCCGCCCCGAGCCAACACAACCGCCGCCGCTTCACCCCGCCATCCATAACTAACCCTTCCTCCGGTCCGCCGCTCCTCTCCGCCGTCGCACCGTCACACACCCCCGCATCCGATTCCCTTTGGCGTCCGATTCCAATGCCTGCTGCGCATCTCCACGTTCCTTGTTTCGTCCCGGTTCGTCCCCTTTTCTCGTTTCAGTCCTTTATGGACGTATTTTCACGTTTTTTAACGCAATGCAATTACGGTTAAAATAAAATGATTATAATGATGCTATAAATTACTCTATATATCATTTAAATGTCGAGTTCATCAGGTATATTATGGCGCTTTGGTCTCGGTTCAATAATTTTTCTCATTCTTATCGTTTTGGTAAATATTCTTTACGTTACTTCGTTGCTAGCTTTTAAATTAAATAATAATGATTAAAACTTAATTTAAAGATCAGTTCATTGCATGACGTTGATAATTGCAAATGTTTCCTTTTTTCACATAATAGCTTGATGGCATACTGTAAGTATATTTTAAGAGATAATGCAATGAGACTTCATCGTTTTAAAGTGTTCCTTAAGAGTTGATTTTGAAATGTCTAGGTAAAGAGTCGGAATAAAAAGAACATAGAATTAAATTAGTAAGTTTCAAAAGCCTGTACTACGTTGTTTATTTCGCTTTACAACTCGGATATCTCCCTTAAAAGCGATTTCAATCTTTTTCCTTCATATGTTTTTCTCCATCCTTCCTTATCGTCTTCCGTTCCCACGTGATTATCATTTATTACGTTTCCCTCTCCCTTCTCCTCCTCATCCTTCCCTTCATTCCCTCCTTTGGCCCCCTCCATACGTTTCCCTCTCCCAAATCCTCGACTGCTTGCTGTTTTTGCGCGACGTTCCTCAGACCCACTGCCCTCGATTACTTCTCTGTTAGACACATTTTTAGCCGCCTTTATAAATTTTTTAAGTAAGATATTTATGCTACCGATCATTCGATTATTCGCATACGTTATGTTGATGACTTAGTGAATTAAACTATATAATAGAATCAATCATCTATCTATGAAAGAAAAAATCAAATGTTTCAATTACTTTATGAGATTTCAAGAAAGGTTTGAGTGCCAATAGAAGCTTTTATGAAGAAAACGTTTCTTCTTAGTTCAAATGATTTTTCTGTTAATTTTTCTGAGTGTACATTCCTCTGATCAAAGTTAATCGTTTTATGGTTCCAAAAAAGGATACAGTACAACGAAATTCATAATTTTATGAAAAGTGAAAAATGATCTGTTGTTAAGTAATAACATGATTTCTGCATAACTACTTTTATTAAATTTTTGAACGATTTTTCTTCGTTGCCATGGAAATCTCTGCTTCTGTCTAATCACTTGTGTTAACTTCCAAATCCAGATTGTCCCAATTTCATGTCTTGCCAATAGCGGTACCAATATTTCACATTACCCCCCTCAGCACTAAAACCGATTAGCTCTGTAACGCAGATAATCATTCTTCTCAAAATTTTATCAGAAGTTCGTAGAAGTGCATTAATTAGTGAATAATTTCAAGCGCCAATATTATCGAGTAAATTCATGAATAGATATTTCTCTTTGGGCGTCTTCTTCCCAGTTCATCGCAATTAGCATTCCGAACCGCTCTCTCTCTCTCTCTCTCAACTTTGCCCGCCGTGCACTTCCTTCCTTCGTTCACTATCCCTCTCAAACTCTGCAATCAATCTTTATTACCACGTGCAACTCTTTAAGCTCATCCGTCCGAATCTTCATTCGGACGTAAACCCCTTGCCGCCCACCACTTTCACCCTCCTACCCCATATTTCTCCTCCCCCTCCATGCCCTCCCCTCCCCTCCACTCCACTCTCTCCCCTTTTCCATAAATTTCTTCCTCCGCCCAGTCATCATCTCTCCCTCCGACCCATTCTTTCCTCCCCCTCTCTCTCTCCTCCTCCATCTCCTCCTTATTCCCTCCTCATCCTTCTCTCCCTTTTCTCTCCTTCCTCTCCTCTCCTGGATGGTCCGCAGGCCCATGGTAATGGCTTTCTGATGATCTTCCCCCCTTTCATCATTAGGGTGTCCATTTCTCTTGTGTTTCTAATGTCCACCTCCACAAAAAACTGGAGGTTAGTGTGGGGTAGGGTCCCTTACCCGCACCCAGGACCTTATCCCTATCCCTACTACCCGCCCGCCTAGTGCGTCGCGCCAACACCCTCTTCCACCTCCCCCGCCCATCTCTTTCCTTCCTCTGAAAACCCTCCCTTTTCTCTCTCCCTCCCTCTCTCTCTCCTATCTCCTTTATATGTCTTTCGCTCTCGACGCGAGTCGTGTGCCCCGCTCAGTTGACCGATTTCTCCATCGCGCCCGTATAAATAAGTCCGTGCGACGTCATTTCACGATTTCGCCGAAATTATTATTTTTGGTGATTACTCTATTAAATTGCTTGGCGGAACGATGAATTATATTGCGATTAATTTATCAGGCTGTCGTGAGAAATAATTCTCTACCCGACATAATGTGAGAAACTCTCCCAAGCATGTAATTAAAAATTAAGAAAGTGAAATTTGAGCGAGTTGTTTTTTTATGAGCGTCTCCAGCCTAAGGATGGGTCTGTGGGCTGTGTGTAATTATTACTTGTTTATTTAATTTTATCAAATTTCGTGTTTCTTCTATTTTGAAAGCCTATTCGGCATTTTAAGATAATATTTTAGTATTTTATTGAAGTATTACATTTTATATTAATGTCAAGTTATCGCTTCATACATTAATGTTGTTGAGGACGCTCTTATTTTCATTATTTATCTAAGAGTTGAGAATTGTGCGTTACCTTCAAAATCTTACTTGATTAACATAAAAATCGTGCGTTGTTTACTTTAAAGTTTAACAAAGTTCCTATGCATTTTAAAGCAAAAGTTTAGCAATACGCTTTCGTTACAATTGGTTTTGTGCATAAGCTTCAAATCGGTTCAGCGAGAAAATAGCTCCATATTATTTTCCCCTTGGTAAAAAATCACCTGTCATTTTGATACATTTGGTTTTTTTGGACGATTTGCTATCTGTCAATCTCATTACACGCAACCTTCAATTAGGAAAACGTATCCCTGCCTTTTATTTTCGAATTTTATACCCTCGGCTAACTCCGTTGAGGATCTTTTCTCATGTAGTCTCAACTCCTACCGCCTGCGGCGCACCCGTCGTCTCCTCTTCCCTTTCACTGTCTCGCCATTACGACCCCACCTACTAGTTAGCCTTGATACCTCAAATTATTCAACTTTTAATGCTCTCCGAGAAACTTTTTTTGTAATCAGCTACTCGATTATTGAATGAAATTTCTAAATCCTAATGTGTTCCAAGAGGTGATCTCTGGTAACGACAAAAATATCGTTTTTATATTTTATTTTGGAGAAAAAAGTGATAATTTAACAAAGAATTGCTATTCTATTCTTTTCCTCATCTATCCAATATTATTACCCAGATACACGTAATAACATAGCACTAACTTCAGGATACTGAAGTCTCTCTACACATTTAATAGGCAAAGTGAGAGTCATTTTATGTTTCCGTCTCAATAAACGATTAGCAGCAGATTATAAGTTCTACTCCGAGTATTTCTTAAGCGTAGAGCTTAAACTCTTATAGGGTGCAATAATAATTTTGTTAATGGATGCTAAAACGTTCAATCATAACATTATTTCACACGAAACAGCGGAGGGCTTTGCTAAATTCAATTTTTTATAAAGTTATTATTAACAAATATTTGATTTTTCATATAGCGTGTGCTAGGATATTCATTTAGCTATATAAAGCCGAAGGCATATTAAGAATCCGGGGCAAACACGCTCGAGATGAACTTAATAAACCCTCAACTTTTGCATGGCAAGCAGATCGACAAAATATCGTCATATAACGAGTTAGGAAACGTCTTATGCGATGTTTATTAAAATGAATTTTTTCATAAACTTCGGATGCAAATCTAATTAATGATAATATCTTTGGTGATCAATCTTCATCGATAAAGCATTCTCTAGAGTCAATCTTAATTGTGTCCGAATTAATATTTGTCAATTATACCCTTCAATACAACGTGCATTTCAAGGCATCAGAGGAAGGGAGGTAAAATATTTCCCAAATGGCTCACCCTCGCTCAATCACCTCCCCCTCCTGTCCCCTTTCTCCCTTCTTTCCACCGAAGGATGGCTAAGAGAGCGGTGGGCGTGTCATTAACAGTTTTATCATTCCCTTTTTCTCTCCACTATTCTTTTTTTCCCGAAGATCGTGTTTTTTTTCGCTGCTTTCGGATGCACTTGCGTATCGGTCCCTCCCATCCGCCTCCTCTCTCTTTCTCCAGTCACTTCGATTATTCCCTCCCTCCCATCTTCGAGAGCCAGCGGGCTCCCTCTCTCTCTCTCTTACTCTCCTCTCGCCGTGATTAAACTGTAATGATCGGCGCCGTTCAGTCGTCTTTTGTTTCCCTTTTGCTCGCTGTGCCCTCTTCTTTGCGGGCGGCGGCGGGCGTGGATTGGCTACGAGAAGGGGGATGAGGGAGAGGATGAAGAGAGAGAGAGAGAGAGAGAGAGAGAGCGTCCTCTGATGAGAGGGTGGCCGGTGAATGGTGGCCGACGGGGATGAGGCCCGGGGTAGGGTTGGGCTGAAGGAAGGAAAGGAGACGGGTTGGGCGACTGGGTTTCAAGAGTGGGTGTGGGGATGGGAGTTGTTGATGGAAAGGAAGATATGGTTCTGGTGTGCCTTTGGTGTCAGAGCTAGACAACCTAAGTCCAATGTTTTCTCGTATGAAGTACTTTTAGCACATCAGCATTCGATTCTTGCGGTAGCATATGCCTCTCCATGTAAAAACAAATTTCTAATTCAATAACAAGCACTTTAAAAAAGTACTTATTTCAGGTGTAACCAATAGCCGCAATAAGGTTAGGAAAAAGTGGAGATATCCGAGATATGTACTTTTTAAAAAGTGTTTGTTCTTGAATTTGTCAGCCATAATTCTGTTGAATAAGAAGTTTTTAAGGTTAACGTATAATATCAACCTCTATGGTTTGAAGAAAGAAGTGGACAAATTCCACGCTAGTCGAACGATAATCATTTTCTTAATATGTACACATTATACCCAAATCTCACTTATTAGCAATTCACATGGCGGTTAAAGATGTAATAATATCCTTCAAACTATATATAGTTAATCTGTTCCAATTCAGATCTTAAAAACTTTTATTATCTTATCGTGAAACACCTATTACTAATGCTTAAATCTATTGATATTCGATGAGAAAATAATATGCTACAGGCTGTGCTTTACTTTGGAAATGAAGTCAAAGAAACGTTTCAAGGTATTGGCAGTTGTATAGAGAAAAAATCTGATGTGGCCAACACGTGACTTTCTCCATATTTTGGGTATAAATATTTAAATTATTATGAAGGGCCATTTTTCGTTCAAACATTGGCCAGAGTTTCAATGGTATATGAAGAAATCTGATGTGGCCAACACATGACTTTCTCAATATTTGCGGTATATATATTTAAATAATTATGAATAGCATCATAAGGCAAAATTATTATTTCGTATCGTAAAAGAATACAGTCTTCCTTATTTCCGTAAATTACGTATATTTTCAATATGTTTACAGAATTCACCGCTACACGGTGGTGGCGCTCTATACTGGTATTAAGAATAAGCAAAATATCTCCGAAATGGATGGTTCTACGAAAATTTGTTTCAAACAAAACTTGGAAGAAATATTATTCTCTACAACTTTGATCCTTACGAAGATGACCAATTACGACGTTTTTAAGGAGATATTTGACGGAAACCGAAAAAACCGATTATTTTTTATAAATAATTCCTAAAAATAACTGCTATGGAAAATTGTTTCAAATGAAAGTTGTAGGAAATTACATTCTGTATAAACTTTATATTGGATTGTATATAAAATAATGATGTTTTAACGGAGAAATATCGTAAAAACCGAATCGGGTTCCGAATAAACCTTGACTTTCGTTTAACCGTTATTGTCCAAAAACTAATTAGTTCTTTGTACTCGTACTAAAGTGTTATATATGAAGTTTAGTAACGATATGGCAAGTACTTTTTGAGTTAGAGCGCCCACAATGACCTACACGCACAGACATTATTCCGAAAATAGTCTAAACGTGTTCTAGGGACCTCAAAACGTGTATTTCCGTTGAAATCTCGAAGTCGATTTTTTACGTGAAGTTTTGTTTGAAACAAATTTTCGTAGAACCTTCCATTTAGTAGATAATTTATTCGTAATTTCCGGTATACAGCGCCACCTTCTAGCGGTGAATTCTGTAAACATATTCAAACTATAATTTACGGCAATAAGGACAACTGTATTCTTTTACGATACGAAATAATAATTTTGCCATATAATGCTATTCATAATAATTTAAATATCTATACCCCAAATATGGAGATAGTCATGTGTTGGCCACATCAGATTTTTTTATGAAAACAACACTTTCTCTATACTACGTATATGGAGAAAGTAAAAAGGATGTAAATACGCTGTGTTAAAACTTTGAATTGCGACTCAAAGTATATGGAAGTACCATATGATTTTAAATCATCGTTACGCAACAATTATCACTAGTAATCGCTTCAAACTCGCAATTCGTCGAGCTCTTCTGCTAACTATTAGAAAGTGATTTAAAAATCAAAACGAAATAATAACGAAAAAGGGAAAAATCTATAATAAGTCCTCACGAAGAACGTCCGTTCGCGAAAAAAGATCAGAGAGAGATTGTATTTTTCGTTGGGAACTCGCATCAGGACCCTGTTTCATTTGGAATAGCTCTCTCTCTTTCTCTCCTCTCATCCGTGATCTCACGGACACCGTTAAATTGGGCAGCGTGCCTTCTCCCACCCACTCTCTCCTCAATTCCCGTGCCTCTCGACCACCTATTCGGAACAGTTCTCACCACTATCGCCCCCCTTACTTCTCCCAAAAATCTCCGATCGCCATTTATATTTGCCGTTCTCTTTATCAATTTTTTCTTCCCTACCACTTCGCCACACCTCCTCGGCTATAGGTTATCTGCGGGCTAGCGAAGGAGCCATCATTTTCCCTAGGTCCCTTCCTCCTACCTTTCTACCTCCTCCTCCACCCCTCCTCTCCCTCCACCCTTTCCCCGCACGCCCAACCTCATCCTCATCAACGTCAGCCGTCAATCCTCCCACCCACCTCCTCTCCGTCCCTTCCCGCCCCACCCACATCGTTCCCTCCCCGCTCCATGGCTTCGACTGACGGGGCAATTAAAGCTCTCGGGATTCTGGGCCCTTCCCGGCCTGCGATGCGATACAGGGAGGGCGTGGATCTTCGGAGAGCGCGAGGAGGAAAGAATTGCGGCGGCCCAGAGGGACTTGGTTCTCTCTCTCACTCTCACTCCTACAACGAAACAAAAGAAACGCGATGCCCCGCGGGCACAGCTTCTCTCTCTGTCTTTCGGCCCGTGATGTTCGCCTTCGGTGAGTGAGTGTGAGGGGCGCCGCAATTAATTGTTATTTCATCCGAGAGGGGACTCTGCGAACTGGCTATCATGGTGATGGGTGATTGGCGGACGGGTAGGAAGAGATTCCGATTTTTTTAATTTATTTTTTTCAATTCGTTGGATCGCGCCAAAGTCTGATGGAGTACCTTGGGAGAGATCGAAAGAATGAATTCCTTTCGGGTGAAAGCTTGACTTGACATTTGAGTTCGTTTATGGCTGCGTAGGTAATTACTATACTGGCGTTTTCAAGTTGCGATATCAAACGGATTGTATGAGTAGTCATTCGTCGGGAATGCTCCATTAGGCAAGACCGATGGGAAATCTAAATTCGCCCTTCTCCTTATAATACTTTATAATTTATAAGAAGTCACTTGCGTAAATTGGACTCGATCTATTCCTATTACATCAATTGATTTACTTGTATTAATAAGTCACTATACAACTTCACCTTATGTTCATGAATTTGCTTTTATTTAACACTTCATATAAGACCTGAATACGAATAAGTATCGACACTTTCAATATAATATTCCATTATCTGTTAGTCATGATGTGAGGGAGACCTTGTAAGACAGGTTCACTTTTCTTTAACGTAGAATCCGTTAACGTTCCCATATCAGCTATTTTTAATGAATGTATATTTTTATGTTTACGGATATTTGAGATAATATTAAGATTCATGAGTTTAGAAAATGTTATATAGTTCGAAATTGCAAAGCAATTCCCCAAGGATAGTTATTTTGAATATTAATCAGACATAGTGGAACAGATTCTAATAATACCATGCGTAATTATAGGATGTAAAGCACAACAACGTTGGCATGTAACCTTCACTTTGGCGCTCTATTACAGTTTGGTAGTTTTGGAGTAATGAGAAGAAGTAACATCCAAAACACAGTACGGCATACATAGCGCACGTGTCAAAAACTTCAAAATTCTAGGTAAGTAAAAATTTTTAATTTAAATAAGGAAGTATCTCACGGTCACCAAAGCTGTCATGTGACTTGCGTGCTTTCTTCAGTACATTATCCAGCCTAGCTATCCTGGACTTCAAGTATAACATCATCACTTTCCATTTCAAATTAATATTAATTAATTAATACTAAAATTGTCACGTAAATTTATCTTAAAACGTCATAACAAAAAAACTGAAAATTAGATGTTTTAGCTAAACTTGATTGTTTCTTTTTTTATAAATGAACATTTCGTCTTATTTCAGCTATTTATAAAAGTATTTTGATTTTTAGTATTTTAACAAATCTCTACCAATAAAATCTCTCAGATTGGTAATAATAAAATTGCAACTATGACAAAATTCCATGTGCTTTTTATAAAAGTTATTTTCTCACAATTTTCTTGGTAAAAAATAAAATTCTCTAAGAATTAGATTATTGTTTGTTAAAATTTTCAGTTTTTTTATGTTTTTATCAAAGTATATGATCCAATTTAAGCGTATTTCCTGAAAAGATCTTAGATTAAAACAGCGTATCGTGTCATATTAACGTATTTCTTACGCATCACTACAACTGCTGCCTCAATGCAACGACATAACTACTGATTATTTAAAATTTAAAACTTAAGTTACACCTGCCGAATTACATTTCGGCTAATGTTTTCAAACTAGAATTTTACCTCATTATTAACTTTGGCTGTGATTGTTATTAATAGCAACAGGAGTAATAATAACTTTTTCGGAATGTAAATTCGTTAATCAATCAGTCGGATGCTTGGATTTTGGAGGACAAGCAAAAGGAAAAGGCAATTGAAAATGCGAATCATCGCATTAAGAAAGTAGCAAAAAATGAAAGACACGTGTTCCAAGGGATGCGAGCCATTTCAATCAATCTGGATTTTATTTCTGTTTTAGATGTCCTGTTTCGTTCATATCGTGTCCTTGGAAAAAATGCGACATCTTAAATTAGACTAGTTTTGCCATCTCCTTAGCGAGCGATACTGAGGTTAAGGAATCGATTCGGTGACAAAAATGAGAAGCGGCTTGAATGCGCTCTCAAAGACGCTAATACCTCGCTATATCGAACCTACCCGATCGGGTTCTCCTTCCTTGAAAAATTTGCATTACGCATCATCCTGTTCCATAGGGCATCGTGATGATCTCGAAGGCGACATGATTGAGAAGCTTTGAGCCTCTTCTTTCCCCTTGGTATTATTTATACATATTTTTTTCCGGATGGAAATGGAAGAAGAAGGGGCCGAAGGGGGGTGGGCCAACTAATCAGCAGTGTGACACATTTGCATTTATTAAATGCGCCGCCGGAATCATCTCTCCTCTAAAGGGGATGAAGGGATGGAGAAAGAGTGGTTGGGAGGGCGGAGAGGGATGTCGAGTGAAAAATATCGAATGAGGCGGCGGGATCCATGACAACCATTATATCTACACGGCAAATTTATTTAATTTTTTTCTCTCCCCGAATTCATTCGGCCCATCTCCCCTTCGTCCTCTCTTTTTCGAGGACCGAGACAGAAGAAGCCGAGCTTAACGCCTTAACATCCTGTTGTTCTTGGGATTTATTTCGCAAAACAGGCGAAGAATACGCTTATAATTAATACGTTGCTGAAAGTGTCATTTCGAATTGACTATTATTAATTAGCACAGGTCGAAACGCAAATTATTTTGGGTTTCTTCATTCTTTTGCTTGCATCACTTAACTCGAGTTTTCAGTTAACATTTTGAAGCTCTATTAATATGTCCTTATGTTTGCTTGCATTAACTCATTCGTGTATCTGTTGGAGGTTACGTTTAAACAACCATCGTAAAATTTTAAGCTGGCCATGCATCATGTGGTTAATTCAGTTGCTGCTAGAAGTAGTAACAGAAAGAGATTCAATGGTACATTAAATAATTTATTCACCGGTGTGCTTTCCTTTCTTAAAAAAGTTCTCCGAACGCATAATCCGTGGACTTTGAAATCATTCCCAATCGACTACTAAGCGTTAAAAGGGTAAATTGGCTGTTTTTGGGATGGTCCTCGGTTGGCATGCGGCAGCGTAAGGAGCGGAGGGTGCGTAGTGCATAGGGATGGGACATGGGAGGAGGAGAGGTCCTTTGGGAAGGGTGGCAGGTGTAGAGGAGGATGGAGGGGAGGGAGGCGGAAGAGGGAAAGGGAGAGGCACGGAGAGAGTGGGCCACGAGGGTAAACTCCATCCTTTGTTTCATTCTCCCATCGAAAAGAGAAGAGATTGGTGGAAAGGGGGAGAGGGCGTTTCGTCCGTTGCCTTTTATGTCGGGGAAGGGCGCGCGCTGTGCCTTGGTAGAGAGGGAGGAGGGGAGGTCAGGAGGGAGAGAGTGAGGAGGAATGGGCACTTCTCATCATACGAAGTAAGGACCAAAGAGTAGTGTCGTTTTTCCTGGTCCGTGGAACAGATTCGATTTAAGAATTAAATTGCATAGATGAGTGATAGAAAGGAGAACGAATCATCATAAATATTTTTTAAATGGTTACTCTCTCTGAAGGGAGTAATCTAATTGTTTGACTTCAGAAAAATATTATTTTTACTTTACTACTCGAATCATTTCTTTGTACTATCGTTATTTTAATAACAGTCATGTTAGATTGATCTAAAGTTTGTTTATAGCTTACCTATAAACTATACGCAAGTGGTTATTAGACTTTTATTGTTTTATCAAGTCGCAAAGTACCTAGGTATTAAAGATGTACTCCTTAGGTTTTCTTCATGCCTAGTTATTTAGGAATAATAGTTTTATCCGATGAAAAGAATTGAATATAATAAAAGCCGTCGTCCGTTAGTTGGTTGGTCACGCTATGCAAACGCTAATAACTCGAGAAATAATAATGATAGAAACTCGAAATTTGGTAGGGTTGCTTGATTAACACTTATTCAGGGAATGACAAATTTAAATCGCGAAAAAATTCTTTGATTCCTCTCCAAGAGAGGCATTTCCATTTCCCATTACTTAACATGTATAACGCGATTTTTCGACGGGCAGGCTTTTATTCATTTGGAAATTAAAATTAGAAGAAATTAACACACGACCTTCGGATTTGAACAATTTTTAAGAAAAATTTATAGTTTCATATTCCGTTCGTCTTTTTTCGTCCACAGTTCGAAATATTCCATGTGAAACGTTTAATTTGCATATTTTGTGGAAATCTCGCCATTTTAACGTGATGTTGCTATGTCGACCATTATCATTGTTACACCTCAAATTACTATTATTGTATACATCCTTCTGGGAATAAGCGTGCCTTGAATGCTTCAATACCATTCAATACGAGAGAGAGAGAGGAAGGAAGGGGAGAGAATGGCGTGTTTTGTGGAAAATAAGTATATTAACGTAAATATAAAAAATTTTAAGTATCAACAGTGTCATTTTAGAAAAATTGGAAATAAAAAGCATTCTTAAATTAAATTCTTTGTAAACCATATGTGCTTACGAATTTATATTGATATTCCTCGAATTAATTTCGTAACAATGGCCGAAGTTTGGAAACGAATATAAAATAAATTCAATTAAAATTAAAAGGACATTTAAAACTGTTAACAGGCAATTTTCGAAGAAAGAACAGTGGATCTTTTAATGAACTGATTTGTTTTTATAAACGGAATTTTGGTGCTTATTTAATACAGAGTAAGTTCTAAGGCTTATAATCCATTTAAATCTAATAACAGTGGCTATTATAGTTTAAAGAAAGAACTTTATTTATTCACTTTACAGAATGAATTAATTTTAGGCTAGCATTGACTATTACAAAAGGAGTTACTTTGGGATTTATAGTATGTAAAGTGGAAGTTGTATTGAATTGACAAGTATATTTCAAAGCAAAAATCAATTTAAAATTACTGAAAGTTGTTGTTTCGGAAACTGAGAAGTCCAGAGTGGGGAGCGGACGCTAAACGATATTAAGGTACATTTATTCCAAAATCTATTTAAAGTATTATCAGAGGCAATTGAAGATTGAACAAATTTTTTTGTTACCGGAATTTTGCTTATTTCATGAAATTGAAATGCTAATGCACTAATCCATTAAAATCTGTTTAGAGTGGCTATTTTAGTTGAAAGAAATATATGTACATGGTACTTTTATTCACTTTTCAGAGTGAATGAATTCTAGGTTAACATTGCATATTATAAAAGGATTTTCTTTGGAATAAAAAGTTTGTTATGTGGTTATTTTAACTGAATTGGATCAAGTTCTCTTGTAAGTTTGAAATCCATTTACAACTGGTGAAAGTGGTTGTTTCGGAAAATGAGAAGGCAAGAGTGCTGAGCAGACGATAAACGATATTGAGGTACATACATTATATTCCAAAATCTATTTAAAGTATTATCAGAGGCAATTGAAGATTGAACCAATTTTTTGGAACCGGAATTCTGCTTATTTAATGAAATTGAAATCCTAATGCTATAATCAATTTAAAACTAATAACAATGGGTATTTTAGTAGAAAGAAAGGTACTATTTTATTCACAAGGAATTTCTGTGAGATTTTAGTTAATTAATTAAAACAGACTTATAATATAGAAATATTCGATGGTTAAAACAGTGCACAATTTTATTCTTGCGATTTTTACATGTTGCATTGACGAAAATTTAGATTCATTAAACCCGTTGAAATTCAACGGGCACTTATGCTAGTACTTTATAATTCTCAAAACTTGCGTTTATAATTTATAATATTGTTTACTATTAAATTTTTTAAATTTATTTTCTTTATCATATTTCAGCATGCAAGCAACTATTAGGAGTTTATTATTCGGGCTATTCTAGGATAGCCGTTTCATTCAGCTGTAGCTATCCTTATAAAATGTATCTCTATTTACAAGATTTTATATTCCAGCGTAGCTCGATAGTTACTCATAGCGAGCTCCTTAGTCAACTTCCTCCTTCCATTTAAACATATCCTCACTAGTGCTTTCATCAATTCCATTGGCTGAGGACATCCTAAACGTAATACAAGATAACAATAATATTAATTTCATAGTACCTTCAAGTTGGTCTATCTAAAATAACGCAAAAATAGCGAAAAAGACTAATTCAGTATAATACAGCGAGATGTATGTACAAACCAGGTAACAAATTTTGGTCACAGTTACTGTTGAACCTGTTTTATTATTTATGCAAAAGTATTTTTATAACATTTTCATTTAGTATTGGTCTAATTAGGAACTTATTTTTCCATACCGTCGCATTTATATATGATTTTATAATAAAATATTTTCTGAAATCAAAGGAAACAATATCTAGTCTTCTGTATTCATATTATCCATTAATTCTGCTGTTGGGACTAGATTTTGCACAAACATACCAAAATTAATTTCAAAGATGGAAAGTAAAAAATGTAAGATGATTAACTAATCACGGATTTCATCCTAGTCATATGAGTAATCCCTAAAGATTTCATATATACATTTTGAGGCGAAATCAAATCAAAAGCATTTTAAAAATAGTTATCAAATGTTGCAGTTTAAATTAGGCATTTAAAAACTTAATATTTTAGATTACATTAACAATAAAAATGTTAAATGTTAAAACTTTATATCTTCTAAAAGAATACTTTATTCAAAACAACATTTCAATAACTGAAAGTAGGTTTTACTGCCATAATATTTTCAAATATTGCGCACTGCAGTTGTACAGAAGCTATCTGTTGAATCTTATAATTATTCTGGTAATTGTAACCAACGATCAGTGTATTACCGCTAAATGTGAGTTACTGAAATTAGCTCATGGTCTAATAAACATTTTATTTGTCACGAATTTATCTATTATTATAATAAATAATTTTGTTCAAGGAGTCAATTTTGGTCTTTAATTAATTTTGGAAATTTATTTACAGAAAAATAGTTGCTTCAAAACGAGAATACCATGCTGAAACGCTTCAAAAATTAAATTATAATATTAACGATTGTATATACGGAAATATAAATAGCAGAGATATGTTATTATATTTCATCAAAAATAATATGCATGTACTTCAAGCAAAAAATTATATTAAAACGCATTTTTTTAATAGCCAAGATAGCTGTCCTCCTTAAATTATGTATCCAAGCCGTATATTTTAATTTTGGTTGTCTCTGACAATTTAATTAAATAACCATTAAAGTTACTATCTTGGCTGGGTTAATAACGAAAAAAGGTGGTAGAATGTACATGAAAAAATGTATAAATATATTGATCTTTTTTTCTTGAAGTCGTTCTCGGGCTGCTCTGCAGATATCAGAATAAAAAATAACCGTGTCCTCTGAGGACACCCTTCTGCCCATCAGCCTTCTTTGTCCCTTATTTTTACGTTTTGATTTACGCCCGTGTTAGGGTTCAGTTCTTCCGTCCCCCTCTTCCTCCCAGTTCCATTCTTCTAAGTCCCTTCCTCTCCCCCCTCGATGCCCCTACCCGCTAACTCCCCTCCCATAATTTTGTTCCCATCCCTTTCCGTCTCATCTGCCTCGCTCCACCATTAGAAAGCCTCTGAATCATTTATTTTTTGTTTCATTTTTTATGCATATAGGGAGGGGAAAAAATCGGAAGTTGCTTTTTTAAGGTTGGAGGGGGGGGGGGGGGGGGTGAGGGTGGTTTTTTAAGAAACGAGGATATCGGCGTGTCTCGCTTCGTCTGGCGTAACGGAGAAGGGGGTTGGTAATAAGTTGAATCGGTAATGATTGATCTTGTCAAGCAAGTACATATATGATTACTTGTGTATGTTGTCGAGTATATTTTAAAGATGGTTCATTTTTTAACAACAACCGTGTATTGCTTAAAATATATTTTATGAAACAAAATTACCTATTAACTATGTACCTGAAGATAATCTGTACATATGGGTTCATTTTATTTACCGAATTTAAAAAAACGAATACAATGAATTTAAATCATCATGGTAGGATGCTGAAGAAGTGCTTTGAAGAAATATTATAAAATAAAGATAGAGTCGAGATTTAAAGCCAGATAGCTCTGGTGGCAGGAATTTCCTAAAGGAAATATAGGTGTATATTTTAGTAAATTTGTCTTCCTTGTTGGATGTTCTAATTTACTTAGACAACTTGTAAATGAAGGCATAATAAATTCTCAATTTAATCTATGCAAGAAAATTTTAACATTCTAAATGTTGTTCTTGATTATAAAAAATCATAAATCAAACTATGAGAAATTTAACATATGAAATATTATAATGATGAAATTGTAATTTTTTATCGATAATATTTGAATTAATCATTATGCCATTATCATCTCAAGATGGTTTTACTTTCTTCAAAATTTCTATTTAAGAATTTTTTTCATCCACTTTTCTGAAATGTTAAATAGCAACAAACCGTTGGAATGAATTGATTTAAAAACACATCTCTCCGGAAATCAAAGCTGCCTCTAAAGGTCCTTAAACACGCTTCGACTCTTGCTCAGATTTATCGGCGCAGACCCAGTCTGCGCAGATTCGGTCGCATCCCACAAACACTCAATTTTTCAATCATATTCAGGATATCTTATCAGGTGAAAGTTTCGTTCTTTTAGGTGTTGCTCGTGTATACCTTAAAATAACGAAACTCGAGGCAAAAATTGAGGAGGAATGATCGTTAAAAGAGATAGTCCACAGAAAACCTTTACCCTGAGTTCTCATAAACAAGCAAAGGCATGTCTGAGCAGACACATCTGCCGAAACATCTGGCAAAGACATATTTTACTCCGACTGCCCAGTGGTCTGCACAGAATGTCAGATTTCTCATTCATACTCTCCGACTTTTCTGTAGAGACAGTTTGTGCAGACTAATCTTGAGTAGAAGTCCGTGATTGTGTAAGAATCTTAAATGGATATAAATTTAACTTTGTACAGATTTCTGAAAACCTAAGTAAGATCAAGGAGTAGGGTTTAAAGGTGATTCATTAGCAGGTAATACTAGTTCCAAGAGAGATAATTTGAGAGATGAGGCTTCTGTTGATTGAGAAACGGCGAAGGGCGAGGGCTAGCGAGATGTTTGGAATGAGACGGGGTTGTTGTGGAGAGAAGGGGGAGGGGGGGTGGAAATTTTAAGGGGTTGGAGATATACATCGTTCGGGTGTCTGCCGAAGGGTGTCGTCAATGCAGCGAGGAGAGAAAGAGAGAGAAATTGGAAGGAAGAAGAGGAGGGGAGAGAAGAGGGTGTTTGCGAATGACGTTCGGGTGGGAGTTGAGAGGGTGGATCGGAGGGAGGAGAAGTAGGGAGGGGAAAATTCGAAGGCCGTTATGTTCCTATGCAAATGGAGATCGGTGCTGGGATGGGTAAATGTATTGGAGTCGGGAGACGTAGATGATGATGAGTTATGCCTTATTCACGATATTGCCGCGGATATAATATAACTTTCCTTTTTTGGGTCCTTATTCCTCCGCACTGATGAGTTCGTTACGTCACTTCCGGAGTGTGTTTACCACCTCCCACCCCCCCCCTCTCTCTCCCAGCTTCTTATTTTTCTTCTCTCCCTTTCCTTTCCTCTTCACCTCTTCCTTCAATTATTCCAAACCCTCCCTCCTCCCACTTGCCCTCAGAAATAATAATATCCCCTCCGAAAAATCTCCTTCCATTTTACTCCATCCCTTCTCCGACACCTTACCCTCCGATAGCAACTCCCTCTCTCGTTTTTATTCCGCGGCGCGTTTTTTCCTCCTTTCGTGTTTTCCTTCCACGGTTTTCCTTTATTTTTCTCGACTCTTTTTCTCTGGTAGCCGCGTTTCCCCGATATTTCTCACGCCCCATCCCGCCAATACGCCATCGGATGGGAAATGGGGAGGGGGGTGGGGGAGAAGAAGAAGATGAAGGGGGAGGAGAGGGGAAAGGGAAGGTTTTTCGTGGCTTTAATCTCGCTTCACCGGAGTTTCTCCCTCCCTCTCCCTTTCTTCCTTCCCTCCCCCCTTCTCCCTTCCTTTTTTCATACCGACCAAAGCGAGAGAAAAATAAAGCTCCCTCGGATAAATTCCGAAATATTTGTAAAAAAAAGATCGTGTGGCTTTATGTGATAATCCTGAATAAGGGACGCCATCAAACTTGTTCCCAAGTCACATTCAATCATTCAGAATTAATGAGGAGCGGAACAAATGGGATGCCAAAAAGTTTTAGACCTCATTTACATGCCAGGAGATGGAAAAAAAAACGTAGGTGCGAGGGAATTTTCTCGGAATCGGTATCGGTGTTTGAGGCTCGCGATTCTTTTCCGAAAATTGTTTCTATGTGGACACGCATTTTGCTTCTCCGGTGATTAATGTCTTTACATAATCTATCGTCTTAATAACTCGCAAAAGTAAACAATGTGCGTTGCCGCTTCCATGACAATTATTGTTGGAAGGGAATCAAAATATCTTCTTTTTTATAATCGAACAAATGTCTTTGCGTTGTGCCTTTTTTAGAATTTTCAGTTCTGCTCATATATTTCTTAGATGTGATGCCATCCAATGCTTTCCCTTATTTTTCTAATAATGGTGATGTATTCTCGATTTGTAGTCGAATAAAAAATGGTTCATGCTCCTGACACTTCCTATCTTGTTCTGTTTCGATATCTTTAAGCCAATCTGTAGCGTCTGCATGTGAACCGTTTCCGCACGTTTGTGATATAACGGTAGAATAGATATTTAGACGAAATACAAAATGGTAGCGTTTTATGGCATTCGTCACACGATCAAAGGTACAAAGTTTTATGGCTTAGCCGTCCTTACGAATAGTCTGCTATGATTGTGTGTAAATATAAGGTGAAGAGGAAATATATACGAGAGCTTGATTGGTGGTATAACTATTAACCACATTCGTTTCACAATATCCGTTAGATAAATGAAAGCAAAAGAAGCATGAACATGCGTAATGTACGTATGTTACAGTTGGTGGGAACGTGACCATTGCATAGCAATTCTAGTCTGACTCGCGTGTTTCGCTCAAGAGAATGGATCGTGAGCGGTAGGTAGATATGTACGTCCGACTGGTGGCGCCTACGGTGGCGCTCTGAGGAGTTACCGCCCCGCCGTGAAGTGTATCTGCGAATCAAATCGAACTACGATTCAATAGTGGACCTTTGCGCATGACCTTTACGATTATTTCAGAAGATGTTATTGCTATAATTTTTCCAAAACCCAATTCTGTTTTTTATTCGTCTTTATTCTTTTGCTTTCTCCATTCTTGGCGGTGTATTTGAGAAAATGCGGTCCCTTAATTAACGTCAGTTTTGGAAGGAACAGGTATTCATAGAGCTCGTGGAACTCTATAAAGTAAAAATGATAGAAGACAAAATAGTTGTATTGAAAAATTATTTAATAGCTGGACAACTGTTTAGAACTATATTTTATCTGTGAAACTAAGTAGTAGTGTTTATACGGAAGTACCTAATGAATTTTATTTAAATTTGCATATTTAAATCGAGTATGTTTCTTTAAACTCGAATCTACACAGAATTTTATTTCAAAGCTGCAGCTAACTTAGCATGGATTGTTTTTCATTTATACTTGAACACGTGCCTTAAATATTGAATATATAAATTTATGATCCTAGATTATTAATGAGAACTGTTATTATACTACAGATCAATATGTTAATTCTGATAAACTACATAATTTCCCTACTGACTTTTAAATGGTGGGTTAACAACTTGATTTGTTATAATCCATTATAATAATTCTTTCAAAGCAAGGGTGACCACATTAAAACAAGATAAAAGCGGACCATTTCCCATATTATAGGAGAAACAAGCTAGAAAATTATATAGCGTATCAAAAATGGGCGCGTTTCGTGCAATGGAGTAGTTGAAAGAAATAGTATAGGTGTACGTAAGGGAAATAGCGTTTTAAAGTTATTTTATTCTTTATAAATAATCCACTTTCTTCCTATATAAAAATATTGCATGCACACCTAAATAAATTAAACATGTTTTTGTGAGATTGTTTATGTTAGCAGCAATGATGAAATATCTACTCAAGAAATTTTCTAAGTTCAACTCGAATTAAGATATTCTCGTTTGATTTTCTTGATAACGGCGACTCCTACGATAAAAATGTATGGGAAAAGAAAAATTGTACTTTATTATTTCTGCAGGTTTTATTTGAAAGTTATTTTGATATGACCAATACTTTACGAGATATGACGGAAAGTTCATTTATTGTCACCAGTAAAGTGGTATCCCTGATTGGCTTACGTGATTTATTTATGTAATTTTATTATTATCTTTGACTGTGAGCTGTTAATATAAAATTTCATGAAAATCCGTTCAGTAGAAACCGAGAACGAACATGCGGGCAGACGGAAAGACAGACAGACGGACGGACGGACGGACGGACGGACAGACCGACGTTGATAGGCGCTCACGCTGGAAGCGAAACGCGCATAAAAACGGGAAAAATCAATCATAAAAATTTTCAATAGTTGCTTTTTTGTAATAGGCACATTTGTACCCATTTAAATGTGTCGTTTGGAGTGATGTGAGTCACTTTAAATTTAAATTTATCATTTCCCAGGTTGAAACTATACAACCCAGTACAAAGATAGAAACTACCACTATACAGTGGAGTCCACATTAAAATTCATTTAAATTAAATTTTGATCAAAGTAGAAACTTAAATTGTCACATTTCTCAGCTCATTGTTATAAAAACTTTTACTCACACTTCTTCCATATTTAAGTACGCGTGTAAAAGCGCTATATATGAATTTCACTATTATTTATGAGTGTAAATAATATTTAAAGATGATTTTAAAAATTTTGAAAATACGGGACGAATTTCCATTTCGACAAACCTTTTCGGTTTACAGAGACATGATGTTGTAAAACTGGTCTTTCTTGTCGAGGTCAGGTTGCACGTAATTTTTCGAAAATTTTCCAGATACACAAGAATACACACAAGAATGTAACAAAATATTGACAAACACTGTTTTAGATTCTCCTTAGTTATTAACCAATGAATAATGTGTTAATAAACAATTTTGTTGGCTGGAAGTGAAAAAGAACAATAATTTTGTTTCTATGTAAATTTATCCGTAGAGGAAATGGAATTTCTTAAAATACTTTGAACGTTTATTATTTATTAGTTTATTATTTTCTGGTTTTACGTTTGTGAAAAAATGGAGTGAGCTATTTCACATTCCTAACTCTTTCCCTGTTGAAAAATATTTTGAAAACCATATTTAACTGGCAAAATTAATGTGTCACACTCGTTTGTGAATCACTATTACGCTTAGTAACGTAACTTTATATTTATTTTTGATCATTGATCCTACAAAAAACACTTAATTGTTACTTTCAACAATAGTAAACAATTGCTCCATTGATTTTGTATAATAAAAAATGTCAATGTTAATAACAACGAATTTAATTTATGGAATAAAATATCCAGTAGCGTTGAAAAATCAATAGAAGTACTGCAGAATACAGCCATAAATGCTGTCCAATGATCTGTTCCAATAAATTGTATCCATTCAATTCACGACCATATTCAATTATAGTGATACTACTAGTTTCCATAGCCACAATACTTAACGAAGTATAACAAGTTATAAATTTATGTCGTAAAGGTATCTTAGCTGTGCGATAATTAAGTTTATTTTTTCATAGAATCAATATTAATTATCTTTATTTCATTTTTTAAGTCTATTGAGCTAAATGTTCCTAAACGTCTATGCTTTCGTATGGAAAATTTTGCAGCCAAGGTTAATTTTATTGTGATTTGTTAGCAAAGAAATTTCTAAATGTTATTTTTTTATAAAATTGCAAATTGTATGAGAGTTCTACCACAGAAATGCCAGTGCTGCAAAGACAATAACCTATTGCATCTTCAAGAAAGTTGAAAGGCGATGTCATTATACAGAATTTAAATCTTGAAGTATAAAGCCAGCAATAGACAGCAATATACAACTTTAACTTACATTTATGAGTCGTTTTTCCTTTAAAAAGCTTACTGTTGGCTGATTCTCTAATTCTCTATTCTTGAGAATACAAATTTCATCGCGACGTAGATTCCGTAGCCCAATAGCAATTGAATTCATTCGAAATTCGACGATAACGAATACGATACGTGATTTTGGCATCGGGTTCGCCTTTTGCTTTGCGAGGAATCTTGACGTTCATCATCATCATCATCCGACCGGGTCGAACCGTTTTCCCCCCTTAGACGCCCTCGGCTGAGTAATTCAAAATCCTTGGGAGGAAGATGTGTGTGTGTGGGAGGGGAAGGCAGTTTGGAATGAAATGAGAAGAGAAGACGGAGATGAAGGAGGAGGAGGAGAGAGAGAGAGAGCCGTCTTGGGTATTGGCGCAGCATGCCGAGGGAAGGAGAAGAGGAGGGGGGAGGGGGTTTCTCCCATCCTTGCCCCAATCTCACTCTTCCTACGGATTCCGCTAATCCCTTCCCGCCTTCCCATCATGCAACGGGGGGACGGTCGGAATGAAGGGAGAGAGGCAGGAGATCTCGAATCCACCTCCTCTCGAACGTCCCGTCTTCCTCCTCCCCCTGTAAGAAGCCGTACCGCCCCCCCCACCTTCCTCCATCCACCATCGCCTCCTCTTCTAATCGGAATGTCGGAGGGAGGCGTGACGTTTTCCTTTGGGATTCGTATCCAAACCTCAGAACACAAGACCTCCCTCCCCTCCTCTCTCTCTCTTTCTCTACCTTCTTATCCCCATGACGACCCCTCCTCTCTCTCTCTCTCTCTCTTTCCCATCCTAACATCCAATCTCACGTACGTCATTCCGTAGGCGGTGTAATACAAGGGTGGGAGTATGTGTTAACCGATTCTAAACAATGGCACTGATTGTGGAATACCGCCGCGGATAAACTGTTTGCATTTGCGCGTTCGTTAAAAGTGGAGGAGGGCGGCGGGAGGATGTTTCGTTGCGTGGACGAGGCTTCTTATGTGTGGTGGCTCTCTGTAGAAGAAACGATTCCGAATCAAATGTTTACCGCCAGTTATCCTTTTCTGTTCAAATTACTGAAAACAGCCTAAATTCGTTTAGACAAAATCGGATGTACGGCAGAAGTGTTTTTTTATTGACGTGAATTATTTCTCCGTCTATGATGGAGGAGGATGGTATTTAAGGAAAATAGTAAATTGGAAAGAAAGAGAACTCGAAAATGAAAACTTTTCCCTCCGAATTTACCGCGAGGCAACTTAAAATATCCATGCTATTTTTTCGTGAAACTGTTATCTGCACTTTCTACTTTGTATTTGGGATAATATTTTCATGAGTAACATATGTTACAATAAACTCGATCTCTCAGCATTGTTTTAAAATAATATTTACGTCACCTCGTTTAACTTCTATGAATGCCGTGGGACTAAATACCTTCATTAACTTAAAGAAAAACTGAGAAAATTGTATTACATTGATTGAAAAGTTATTTAATTTAATTTAGTATTTTAAAAATACATAATGTAGCCACTTTTGTCCTATTTTTGCCGTTTCTAGGATTTTCCAATTATTCTAAAGCCACTGCAACAACTTTGCAAAATAGCTCTCATCGTGTTGCTTGGCAGCAGAAACATGTTTGCTCGATGGATAAAGTTTTCTCCCATTCGCTCGAGGGGTCTGGAGAGTGATTACTGCGCATTACCTGCTCACATATTGTATGACCTTTTCCAAGAAATACATCTTTCCAACCGCCGTGTTTAACTGGAACATATTCAAATAAACGTCACGTGTGAGTACTCCGCATACGCGAGTACCTTTCGATACAGTCACTTAGGAAATTAATTCGTCACCCTCTCTCCTTTTTTTTGCATTTTTCAAATGTGTGTGAATTCTCCGAGGGGATGGGAAGCAATCCGCGCAGCCGCCGCCGTCATTCCGCGAACTTTCCGCCAGCGGATGATTTGTCGCGGAATGAGAGTGGAGGTTTCTGAACCCGAGGCTGGATTATCGCCCAAACACATTCCTTCATCTTCCGAAAACAATCTCCCGACACGTTCTTAATCCTTCCCCGTCTTAGAATTCCCAGTCTCGCTTCTTTTTTTCCTCTCTTAATCCTCCTTTTATGTTCTCAAACTTCCATCGACATTTTCCTCCCTTCTCTTCTTTACTCGCCCTCCGATTTTAATCATGCACCTATCGGAAGGAAGTCGCATTAAAAAAAGTGTCGCGACATCTTAATTCGCGCACGGCTGTTCTCTTTATGTTAGGGCGGGGGTTGTGTTATCAATTAATCGGCACAACCTGCAGATAATTTATTTAATAAAATGGATTTATTTAATAAAATGGATTTATTTAATAAAATGGATTTGAACCAATATCCCGATCTGTTATCATATTGTATTTACATTTACCAATATTATAAAATCGTTTAATTCATTTAGAGTTAACCTTGAATCGAAAATCAAGTTGATTTGCTCTTAAACATAAACGAAACAATGACGGTTAATAAAGATCGTGCAACCAGATGAATAATGGTGGAGTTTGTCGTAATAATTTTTTATGCAACATAAATATTTTTCTACTTGGAAACTTTCGTTGAGGACTATCTAATTGTAAGATTAATACCCGTTCCCGCAACACGTCTCTTTCCTTCCGTTTTCCCTATAAAGAAAGTCATCGTGAGAGGTCACCGAGTCGCTCTAAATGACGTGCACACGCCGTTGGATCGATCCGTTGGAATCGTATTGCGTCTCTCTCTCTCTCGGGGTTCGTCTTCGCCGGATGATCTCCGTTCCGTCGCTAAGTGTGTGTGCGCGCGCGCTCGCAAGAAGCTGGGGATGCCGCGCGGCGGTTAGGAAGCATTGTGCGGACCAAGTGGGGAGTGGGAAAGAGGAGAGAGATCGGCCGGCGGGTAAGCGAAGAAAGAGGAAGGGCTAAAAGGAGAGAGGGGAATGGGGCTTAGATGAGAGGGATTGGAGGAGTGGGTGGTGCACCGAAAATTCCTCGTAGCTGCGGCGGCCGATGAGGGGGTGGGGGAGGGGGGGGGGGAATCGCAACATCGGAGGAGGCGTTAAGGAGGGAATGGGGGAGAGAGGGAATAATGAAAAAAAAGAAGGAATGGAGGAGGAGAAATCTCTTCCCAATCTCTGGTCTCCGTTGATCTCGGCCGTTGATCCTCCCTCGCATCTCAAACCCGCCAGCTACCCGATCCTCCGCACGAGAACTCTTTCCTCCTCCCCCCCCTCTCTCTCTCTCCCTCGCACTTCTCCAAAAAATCTCTCCGTTCTCTTCCCTTTTTATCTCCCCTTCATTTCATTCCTCGCAATCTTTTCTTCTAACCAACCTTTTCTATTCGGCCCTTCACCCTCTGTGAAAAAAGAAAATTTCCACCATCACTATCCTTTTCTCCTTGCCTCCTAATTCTTATTATATTTGATCCTGGCTTATATGATATTCTCCGCCGCACGTTATTAGTTTGAAAAGTAAATTACGTCCATATAATTAAAAAAAGTATCGTAGGATTCTTGTATATATCTGTAATATCTTCTCTGTGAAACCCGTGTATTCTTAAAATGACACCGAATACTTACTCGTAACTTATTCAATTTTCGTTTTTACACATTTACGCATTGATTATTAGTCAGTCTTAACGATTCGTTTTGGACAATGCCTAACGATCTATACACTTTAACTTATGCATTCATAATCTCAAAAGTTCCTCTTGACTGTTTCAATTCAATTCAGAATGTAGATGTGATCTCTGGAGACGGAAAATGTGATTGAAGCAGTAATAGGGTTGATTTATATTATTTATAAATTGATTATTCTTATTCCCGACGGAATAGTATAAGGGTGGATTAATACAGTATCGTAGGTAATTTAAAATGGGAAATCTTTTTTATCTGCTCATACGTGTTATAAATTCTAATAATATATTTCGGTATTTTTGATTAGAAAAAACAAAAGTTTTAGATGTTGAGTTCAACTCTACTTCTGGGGACCATTGGTCTCAAATTTGTGTTAAGAATTTAATTTCTTAGGTCACCGAATGGTTTTGTAATTGACTATTCCAGATGTTTCATAATGGTTGATAGCTTTGGGAGACGCCCAGAATCACATACTGCATTGTAAAAACATGAGGAATTTTGTTTATTATTTGCAATAAAATCAAAGCTGTTATGGATTTTTATTGTACATTTATAGCTTATATTTTATGTACAATAAGATGAATGGAGAGCAACAAAGACGAAAAACTTATCGACTTTTTGGTAATATTTCTGGTTCATTGTTTACCTGATTTCCAATTAAAAAATAGCCGGTTTTATGAATATCGAGGGAGTCTTCCTGTACCTAACACATCGCAAAATAAATTCTATTAATTCTTCAAAGCATTTTTTGGTGAATGTATTTTTTTAAAGGAAACTCCTAGGTTCCTTGCAGGAAAACACTGCGTAAAAATTACAACGCGTACTCAATTCTCTATTGAAACAATCGAGAGTCTTGTTGGCCTAAAGGAGAAATTTTTGCGAGGGTGAGACAACCACTAACTCAATTGGACCACTCCACATCTGTCCATTTCTCTTCCCCATTCTTTTATCCCCTCCTTTCCCCCTCTTCTTTCCCTCACATTCTGCCCATCTATACCATCCCTCCCCCTCCCCTCCCCCCTCTCCCTCCCTCCCCACGTATCCCTTTCTCCGTCCGCCTCCTAAGGCCTTTAATCTAGCTCCTCCCCATTGTTTCCTTTAACTTCTCCTCCGCACCAGTCCCACTCCCTCTCTCCTTCACTACCCCTGTTTGTCGATCACACCTAATCTCATCCCAAAGAACCTCTCTCTCTCCTATTGTCTCCGATTGCATCTTCTTCGAATCTCTGCACTCTTCTTCCTCTCCCTCTCTTTGACTCGCCCGTTTTCTCTCTTCACCTCTCCCTTCCCTCTTACTGTTCCACTTCTCCGCAATCCTCTCTGTCTGTTTCTTCACACATTTATCTGATTGTTAGAAATACTAGATACACAGACGAAACGATGTAAACGAGTTTTAGATAATGCTTTAAAAATCTGTGAACATCTATAAAATAATTTGCTCTTACGTTTTATGTATCTTTTAATATATTATTTCGCCCATTACTTCCTATGTTTCATTATAAACACGTCGAGATTACTAATAAACTAACACATGAATAACAATTTCTTAATCTCGTCTTCCCTTCTTATACCCTCTCTCGAGTATTTCGACTAAATTTCCAAATTATCAGTCATATATAATGATATCTATCAGTCAGACGTGTTTTTTTAAAAGAAATATGTAATTTAAAAAAATGTAATACCAGAATCTCTCCTCTTGTTTCGACCAATCGTAATTTCTCCATCGCCAGTACCTTAATGCCTTCTTTGTCTCTCTCCTTCTCCACCCGTTAATCCCACCGAGAGTTTTGAAATGCCTCGAACAACGTCGTATTTATTTTCCCTCTCTTCGCCGCCATCATCCTGCGGAAATGAACTCCCGAGCTTAAAAGAATTAACAGAAATGCGATCTTCTTTCCTCGCGTATATGCTTCCCATTTCTCCTTCTTCCCATATTCTGCTTCTCCGATTTGCCTCTTTCCCGTCCCACCCCCTCCCCTCCGTCTCCCCTCCCTATTCTCCCATCCCTTCTCTCTCTCCCCCTCCACTCTCTCCTCCATTTCCTTGCCAACCTCCCCTGATCTCCTCCGAAACCCTTCCTCCCCCTTATCTCTCTCTGATCCGGGACGGCTCCCCCTCCCCCCCTCCCCCTCTCTCTTTCTCTCTCTCTCCTTTCCCTCCTCCCACACCACGTCCTGTAATTGGTTCCATCAATCAGAGCCATTGTTCCGAAGAGATGGGAATCCAAAATGGGGCCGTAAGTGCACTAGGCTTTCCATCGGAGGTAGACAATTTCTCTCTCTCGGATCGAGAGTGGATGAGACACTTTTAAAAAATTGAAATAAAAAAAATAAATGAGGTCGATATAGGCGAAATGAAAATGTCAGGATATTTTCCGGACGGGATGATCCCGAATAATTATCGTTCGATCGAAAGTGACGTCAGAGGAATATATATTGGGGGCCGGAGAGAAGGGAAAGTCGAGAAAAATTCTTGCGTAAAGTGGTTTCCCTTTCACGCAGTTTCTTCGATTCGCCATTATCGATTTCGGCAAAGAATTAGCCCATCTTTACTGGTCAAAATTTAATACAGGAAATAAAAATAGGAAATTAAAAATGATTATTCTCCATGCGATTTAATGTTTCAAATGCACGCCGAACTTGATCAGGTAATGCTTGCAATGCAGAGGTTTGCCTAACCCATTTATTCCCTATTTATTTATTCCCCAACTTTTTGTTGTTTCCTACAATAACAGCAATTACTTAAATAAAAAAGTGTAGATTATCCTGCCTACAAATATAATCTTGCTGTGATATTTTACGCGAATTTCAACGATGCATAACTCTGTGCGACAATCTACCAGTAATAATACTCGTAAAAGAATCAGATAAAGACAATTGTGTGTAAATTCATTGTGCTTTGAATCGGAGGCAAAAATTGGTTTTAATTTATTTATAAAATGAGAGTGACTTCTATTCGGGTGTAAAATTATATATCGGCTTTATCTTGCGCAGCTAGAGATGAAAAGGATTTCTCATATTTAATGTTTTGTTGTTATTACAGAGCTCAAATCATACTTCAGTAAATAACGAGAAAATTAATTGGATTAATTTTACATGAGCACATTGCGCAGATTTGCAAACTGAAACATCTTACTTGGCATACGTTCTTGAAATTTCGTCGAGATCCTGTGAAAGCATGGAATGTTAGTGGAGACATTACGAGAAGAGTAAAAAGATTCGCACAAGGTCCTTCCACCCCTCCCACCCACCTCTCTCTCTCACTATCCTTTCTCTCTTTCACTCTACTCTCACGTAATACTCGCACGCAAACGAAACAGAGCTTTCACTCAAAAATTTCCAACGGAAGAAGGAGCGGGTAGCAGCAGAAAAGAAGGCAGGCGGCGTATGGCAGAGGAGGGGAAATTAGTGGGGTGGGAGAAACGGAGGAAGGGAAAGAGAGGGATAAAAGTGATAAAAAAGAGCGAGGATGAGGGGAGGAGTGGAGATAAAGGGGGGAGAGCGAGAGAGAGAGAGAGAGATAGAGGAGACCGAAAAAAAACAAAATCCGCGGCAGCGCCGTCCTAATTCCATCCAATCCGCTTCCTCGCCATCAAAGTCTTCCATCGCCGGCGTTCTCACCCGACCCCTCTTCCTCTCCTCCTCTTTCCCTCCCCTCCTCTCGCCGCTCCTACTCCTTCAGACCCCCCTCCTCCCCCTCCATCTCCCTCTTCATTCGCCGCCTCGGTCGCCCTCTTCCGAAAACGCCTCTTCTGCCCCTTCGCCCTTATACTTCCGGCCACACCCGTTCATCAATATGCAGATGCAGATATGAAAACCCTGCTCGCTCTCTCTACTCCACCTCCTCCACTTCTCTCCCACCTTCCCTCTTTCTTTCTCCCTCTCTCTCTTCCGTTCCTTCCATGCGTCCTAAGCATTTATTCTCCAGTCCTCTTTCCTTTATCTTTCTTTTCCTTTTTCCATCCCTTCGCTTCTTTTGCCTTTTTCTATCCAACCTTAAATATCTCCGTAGATGGCCGTGGTTCACTTTTTTCGAGCCTTTTGCCTCGTTTTTTCTTCATTATTCCATTTTCCCTTCTCCCTCCCTTATATCTCTCTGTGGTCTTCATCAGATCCTCGTATCTTTATATTTTTACTCATAATTCCCACTAACATTTACGATAAACAAGTTTTTGAGGGTTAGAAACAGAAATATTTCTCGAAATAAACGGAAATTCTAAAAAAAATGATCGCCAAGGCATCACCATTTGAATCCATATTATTAAATTACGATGATCTTGAATTTAATGGCTATCTTATGTTATGATATGTTGACATCGAATGTAGACTTGTTGAACGTCGGCGATGGTTGATAAATGATTATTTTTTAACTAGACAATTTATGATAGGATATACGTCTTAGTCAACAATTTAAATTCTGCTTTTATTTGCCTTGAATTCTGGTTTTATTAAAATAAAATATTACTCTCAAAGGCATTCCGCATGCATAGCGTCTATGGAGATAACAATGTAACCCAGTTTAGACGTTTAGAAGCGGAAAGAAGACAGTTTGCCGTCGATTAGATTCCCATTTTTTTTCTCTTCATACCTACTTTTATGGAGATGCTACGTTCGCTTTCTCAGTATCAAAACATTAATGGAGAATGACAGGGGGCGAGTGTGTCAAAAAAAATTTATTCAGAAACTAAACTAGGTGAAGTAATTATAATCACGAGACAGAATAACTTGTCAATACACACATCTCAAACGAGTAATTAAAAATTTTGCGTCAACGTTCATGCTAATGTTTAATTAAAACACTACAGTTTCATCATTCTAACAATTGGTTTCTTTGTTAATGTTTTGTTAGGTCACGAAAATGTTTCATCATTTCATTTCATTATTCTTTTTGACGATTCAGATAATGCGTTCGTTTGCGTCACGATATTTTTTATTTTCGTTGCGTGTGAAGGTGATCATCTATGAATTTTAATGTAATATCACATAAAATTTTGTTAGGGAGGAATGCTTGCGGCGTAACGTTCAGCGAAGAACTGTCTTAAAGCATTCTTTTAAGGTATCATTCGAGGTTTTTATCTTACTTTGCACGTCCTCGAGGTTTAGGTAGTATAACGGTAGCGAAATGTATTTAGCGGGTAGAGCTTGTCTTGGATAAATGCTGAAATATCAACACTCCCTGCAATACAATATTATATAAAAAAAGTGGGATTCGATCATATAAATTTGCATTGCGTTTAAGTTAAAAAGTTTCCAATTTTCTAGAAAAAACAAATCCTTTCTCCACTTGAGGTTAAGATCAAGAGAATTGTTGCGTGTCCTTTATTCAACCACAGTTATTGGAATTTCGGCGGGTTAAATAAAGAACTAACACGTATAAATTCAGCGTTCAACAATTTTTTACTAAGTAAATATTTGAAAGTGTAATCCGCTTACGAAATTTAGTCACCAGCGGATTTAATTCTTTGAACTATTCTTATCCTCAAAAAAGATTCGCTGGGAAGAACCTTTTCCTCCGTTTTTGTATTTTTTTAAGAAGGCACTTGTTTTATGAGGGCAAGCCTTGACATCTGCATTTAGTTATATTTTCCGGCTCCATCCCCCTTCCGAACCTCAGCCGCCCCTTTCCCTCCTCCTCCATGCTTTGTCTACACACGTATACACCTTATAGCTGCCTCCCCTTCACCCTCCTCCTCATTCATTTTGCTAACACACCCGCCTCCCCCTCCTTCCCCTCCCCCCCATCTCTCCTATCCTCACACCTCCCGTCTCCAAGACTAACCTTGCTTCCCCCTCCAACCTCTTCCCTTACCTTCCTCGCCACCCTCCTCCTCCTCCCTCTAGCTCACTCCTCCTCCTCCCTCTCTCTCCCTACCCATGGGACCCACGGACCCACCTCGTTATCTGCCTACCTGACAGATCGCCTGGGTTAACAGCCGGCTCATAAAATGTAAACCAAGATAAACACGCCACCTCCGCACAAAAATCACGCGAACTCTTCTCTCCCTCCCTCCCACTACCTCAGACACACACACACACAGAGATCAACCCTCCGCACTCCACCTCCTCCTTTCCTTTCTCCTACCATCCCTCTCGCATTTCTCCTCCTCCCTCTCACGACTTCTCTCACCCTTTCCTTACCACCCATCTTCATTCCCTCTCCCCTTTTACTCCCATTCCGCCACCCTTCTTTCCCTATCACTCCTCACTTCCTCATTCCAACCACCTTACCCCTTCTTTGCATTCTCCAACTCTACTTCCCAATCTCCTCCAATCTACTTCCTTTTTCCTCTCTTTCTCTCTCTCTCTCATTCCATTTTCATATACCACACTTATTCTTTCGATTCTCCCTCATCCTTCCCAAATATCACTCACACTCTTCCTTTCCCTCTCTGCTATTTTCTTCCATTTCTCTCTTTTCAATCTTTCCTCTTTCATTCTCTCTGCTCTTCTTTAGTCATCTCTGACTCCTCCCGCTCATTCCCGAAACGCCAATATACTTCTCGCCTATTCTCATTCCTCTCCTATTCCTTGCATCCTCTCAATTGTTTCTCTACGCCCTAATTTCAACGAACTATTGGTTTAATACAGCTTTTTCCACATGTTAATCTTTCTCTCTTGCACATTAGTTCACATCCAAGTAACTTGGCATCGTAACAACTCTATCGCAATTAAATTAGAATGTCCTTTTATTTCTCACTTTTTACCCTATCGAGTAAAATTGGCTACGCAGAGCTATTTCGATGGCTGAAACCTATGAGAGTCTATTAATTTTTCTCCATAGGAATTTGTATAGACAATCACGGTAATCCAATGTAAAAATTATCTTATTAATTAAGATAAGAAATTTAGCAACCGTGCTACGTATGAAATTACCTTTTTAAATGTACTTGGACTACGTAGTTATTCTTTTTGGCACTATTATGGCAATACTATAGCACTCATCGTTCCACCCTTTCTTCCTTCTACTATTTCTATATTTACGTAAAACTTTATTTTTCCTTCCGTCAAACATTTTGCCGTTAAATTAATATGTATTTATTTTGTATAAATTTAGCCCATTCTTTGCCTTTAATTCGTCCATCATCCTTGGCGCCTATTTTTTTTTCTTCTCACAATAAACTTCCCAAAATGCTACCGTCCTTATCTGCAACCCTATTGTTCTCTTTCAGACCCTTGTCAAACGTTTTGATCAACAATAAATTTTCGCCAACATCAAGAATTTAACTTAATTTTTTACTTTAATATATATTATTACTTGTCACACTTAGTGAATTTAAGAATTATATTTTAAGATTTTCATCGGCGAATTTAGTGCCTTATTAAAGCGTTAAAATTTGGTGGAATAATATTTATTTTTCTAAAAAGGAAAGTTTAAGTTGATTTTCCTATAGCTGCTGTTGAAAAAAGTAAAACCATTCGGTTGAGCATTTCAAAAATCTCAACCTTAAACAAAATCTGCTTGCAAGTATTCCCAAACCCTTATTATGTTTAGATAATATTTCAACTGATCAACCATACATACGCAATTGTGTTCGTGTGTCTTTATATTAAATAAGCATATTTTTTTACAAATTTGACTCGGTATTTCCTCTCCTAACCTTTGCACCGCCGACGGAGCTAGTTTCCTTCAACATCGGAAGATATCCACTCCGCCATTGCTTATTTTTCTGTATCTCGTTTCATCCGCCATTCGTGACATGAAGTTATTATATAATCGGTTTTCTTTTGTAAGAAGCTTTTATATCCTTCTTATTCGACGCTTTTATTTCCCACGACCTTGTTTTTTTGTGCTAAACTTGTAAGCTCTTTCATCCTTTGGCTCCTAATCAATCTTAACTTCGCTAATGTTATTAAAAAGATACGATCCACAGAAATCGCTTGATGTTTTCGAGGCGAATTTCACAGGTGAAGATTTTTTCTCTGCCATTGTTAAGTAAGACTTAAATTATTAAAAAGCGTAGATTTGTTGTATAAATCTACTTGCGAAATAAATTGTTTGATGAAAATATTTTACGTCGCCATCATGGAGAGGCTGCTTTCTAACTAATTTCTTTCTATCAATGAAACTTGATAAATTTTTATATTATGTACTCTGAAAAAGGACATTTTTATGGCTAAACTTCTTGCTTTGTATTATTATAAGCAAGACATTTCCATTGGGCATACATATTTATGATCAATCATATTGTTTTGTGCAGTGCCTTTTATATTTATTCGTAAGCATTATTATTATTATATTGCTCGAGTTTCGGAGCTATTTGAAAGAGGTGAGGGAATAAAGCTCAAAAGGTTTTCTGGGTCATTCTTCCGCCTTCGTATCGTCTTCATTTATTATCCCACCTCAAGGATCGCACTCCCAAGAACCATACGTACACCTTTTTTCCAGAACGGCCGCACGATTGCCTCTCATAAAATAGATTAAGAAATTGATGATTTCGGCTCAAGCATTATCAGAAACACACAGGCGTTTCCTTTTCCATCTTCTCCCTCCACCCCACCCCATCCCCTCTTTTTACCCTCCCTTCCTTCATCCCTCTCCTCTCACTTTGATGGTGAGTACAAATGGCTTTCCTCGGGAAACAACACCTTTCCGAGCCATTATTGCCGCGGCACACATTTGTCCCTTCAAGCTATACATCCCGCAGGAACCTCACACTCTTCCCTCTTCGTTTCCTTTTCCCTTCCAACCTCTGCATCCTTCTCTTATTTTTCTCCTCCCTTCTTTCCATCCTTCCTCTCGATCTTCTCCCATCCACCCTTTCCGCGCCGCTTGCCGCCGCACCCTAGAGGCCCTCCTCCTACTCCTACCTGTCTCCCCCCCCTCCCCACACACCCTTCCTCCAGCATATTCCCACCCCCCGTATCACCTAACCACACGTCCCACCCTTCGCCAACTTCGCGACGGCCCTGAAAACCAACCCTGAACCACTCCTCTCATTTCCCACCTTCTCTACCACCGCAATGTTCTCTCTTCTCACCATTTCGAACACTCCCCCCCCTTCCTCCAACCTCCCCCCCCCCTCCTCCTTCGGGTTCCTCCGTCTCCCTCCACACATGGTCCTCCACCTCCTCGCCGCCAATCCCCCCTTTGATTTCCTCGCATCACTCGCACTTCCTCCTCCTCCTCCTCTCTTTCTCTCCACCGCCTCAGAAGCCTTCCGATTCCCGCTATTAATCTAGACGGCTTTATCTTCCTTTCCCGCCCTTTCCCACCTCTCCCGCCATTATCGCTTTTCCAAGCTTCAACGACAGGGACGCCTGATAAACCGACGGGATTTCCAGCGCTGCGTAAAAAGCGTTTTGATCGCGCTATGGGTTTGTGGAGGAGGAGGAGAGGATGAGGGAAGGAGCGAGGGAGTTGGGGTTCGCGGAACACGGGCGGAAGGGAGAGAGAAGTTGGAGAGTGAGTGAGAGAGGCATTATCGGTGATTCGGGTCACGAAGGAAGACGGCGTAGCGGGTATAGGGAGTGAGGGGAGGTTTTCTTCTTTTTCGGGGTTTCCTGAATGGCGGCGATTCTTCCGTGTCTTTCCCGTATTGCCTCGAAAGAGGTTATATCTCATCGGGAATCGGGAGTTAGTCCTGCGGTATACGTTTTTAGGTGTCGTTTTTTTAGATCTTGGTTGGAGAGACATGTTAGGGGTGCACAAACTCGTCGTAACTAATGATTGCGCCTTATTTTAGCTGTGTGCTTTTTACAAAATGAAAAATGGGATGATTTTTTAAAAAGCAAACGGTAAAAATAAGAGGTGGTTATATTGGGCGTGAATAGGCCGGTGAAAATGTTACCGAATTACGATATTCACCAATAATCATTTTCAAACGATAGCTACATTAGAATTATTAACTCACTACGGAATTTTCCAGCTAAAAGTACTTACTTTTGTAAATTATTATTGTGTTACGATTATCAATGATTCCTGCAGTCTTCTAGAAAAACGATTGTAAATATGATAACGTGTTGTTTTCATTATTATAACTGAACCACCGAAATAACATTACCGATAACAGAAAAAGTACGTAGGTAATTAAAATCCTTGAAATAAAAAATATCTATTTAAAAATCTAAATAAGGTAAAGTATATTTAGAAAACTTAAGTCAATCATATTGCCCGATAACTTAAAGGGGGAGAAGAATTTAATAAGGCGAGGTATGAATCTTAACCCGGTTGTTTTTCCTCATGTCCATAACTAAGAAACGACGTCTCGCTTATCATGAAGTTTTCCGTGGGCACATTAATGCGCGAGGAGGAGAGAGAGAGGGAAAGAGAGAAAGACAGCTTAAGCATCACGTGTTGCATGGGTACGCCATTTTTTTAATGCCAGCAATAACTCTTATGGTTTCCGTGGTTCATTGCGCCCGCCCTGTATCTCCCACTTAATCTTCCTTATCACTTCGGTCTGTTTCATTTTCTCGTTTTTTTTCTTCTTGACCTTAAGGTTTTCTCATTGGTTTGTCACGCGAGAGAAAATGTGTACGATCATCCCGAAATTTATGTCGGGAATTTTTTTTCGACCTTTTTGTTCGTCAACATGTTTCACCGTTATCGCCTTATTTTTGGTCTAGATCGCATTAGGGGAGCGTGAAATACCCGAGGTGGTTTTCGAGAGCTATCCGTAAATCTATCGTAGATTGCCCGAAAGGGTCTCGAGTGAAATAATGGAACGTAAATACCGCCAAGGATGAAGCGAAGACTGATAAATCGGCACCGCTATTAGATTATAATGAACTTTAATTCTTTGGCGTTACTTAGGAAAATTGCGTCACGGCGAAAAAATCGTGCTTTCGAAGTTGTTATCACGGAGGGTGTTTTTTTCCGACCAGCATATTTGTCCGTCGTTAAGACAAAGCGGATATTTTTACGACTCTCCGACGGGAATGTCTTCATCATGCTTTATTGGGCCCTTCTCGACAAATAGGAAAGCCTCGGCGTTTCCTCGTCATCTGCGTCCGCGCGTCGCACGTTATCGGCGACATAATCGACCCATCGCGTGTCACGGGTCGACGTCGTTATCGATACATACGACGCACGACGCTGATCCCTTAATCTCGCGTATAACGAGACGGCAGAGGGAGCTACTGCCTGATTTCGGCTTGATGCACTTCCTCCGAGAAAGTAATTTACCCGATATTAGGCAAATCCGTAAATGTGGGTGCACTAATGACGACGCTACTAGAATCTCATGCATTGCAATGACTTCCGAATGATTATGTTTGTGATGTCTTTCTCTCCCATACATTCACTTTATCAAAGTCTCATTAGAATCCATATGAATTAAGTGCATTAATATATTCTTTACATTAGCTTGTGTTGCGTTCGTTGCTGTGAAGTTGGACAAATGATTCCCAAGAATTCAAATTGTTTAATAATCACCACTAGTCGAAATATTTAATGATTTACTTCATAAATCACACTTTTATCACGTTAATGTGTAATACATACGATTTATCTGTGATCGCTTAACCTAGGAACAATAAAAATTTCTACAAAATATAATATCGTTACAGCTTGGCGTGTTTCTCCGTTCATTATATGCATCGTTAAACTTATATTTGTTCCAAAATTTCACATTGGAGTTATACTTGTTGATCCCTATATATTATTGGCTGGATTCAAAAATAATTTCCTACTATAAACTTGCCTTGTAACTTTTTTAGGCGCGTTACGCTTACAGCGTGAGCGTCTATTATCGTCGGTCGGTCCGTCCGTCCGCATGTTCGTTCTCGGCTTCTACTTAACGGATTTTCATGAAATTTGACATTAAGGACTTACAATCAAATATAATACGAAAATCACAAAAATGAATCACGTGCGCCAATCAGGGGTACCACTTTACTGGTGACAAAAATTAAATTTTCGTCACATCTCGTAAAATATTGATCATATCAAAATATTTTTCAAATAAAAGTTGTAGAACTGGTAAAGTAGAGTATTTCTTTCCTATATATTTTTATTGTAGGGGTTGCCGTTATCAAGAAAATCAAACCAGTATCTCTTAATTCGAGTTTAACTTGGAAAATTTCTTGCATAGTTACTTCTTCAGTGTTGCTAACATAATCTCACAAACAAACGTTTAATTTCCTTACGTGTGCATGCACTATTTTTAAATAGGAAGGAAATGGATTATTTATGATGAAGAAAAGAACTTTAAAACATTATTTCCCTTACGTACAGGTATATTTCTTTCTAACACTCCACTGCACGAAACGCGCCCATTTGTGATACGTTGTACACTTTCCTAACTTGTTGAGAAATATGAACTATACATTATTATTGAAGACGTAAACTCAAGTAACTGTACGAAATTTGATCAAAATCGTTAGAGCAGTTTTTGAGAAAATCGGATTGTTGTTAAAAATGCGTAGCATAGACGACTATTAATTATTGAGCAATGTCAACCATTTCTACGTATATTCTGCTCAGTATGATAAAATACCTAAGTACGAGATTTCATTCATTTTTGCTCTACCGTCTAGGCTCCAGAGCCAGTAACAAACAGACAGACTGCATTGCGAAAACCACTTTTTCGGATTCAGCGACAACTAAAACGTATATTTCCCTAAAAATCTCGACGTCAATTTTTTTCGCGAAAGCAATACTTTCTCGATACTTCGTATGAGAAAGTAGAAATTGGGAGTGCTTCATTGCCATTGGTGAAGTGCGAGAAGAAGAGAGAATAGGAAGGCGACGAGAGAGGAGGCAAGCTTTTTATCTTAACGCATTTATTGTATGCGCTGGAGAGAATAGCGGGGTAAACTGCAGGAAGAGAGGATAAACAAGTTGGCGAAATATAGTCACTATATGCGTCCGTACGGTACGCTTCTCAAGGTTTCGAGGATGAAGCAGGCGGAATGCGTGCGGCCCATGTGTTCTTTCTTGTCCTGTTTCTCGGTGGAAAGAGGAGGGGAAGGAGACTAGTTGGAAAGAGGAGAGGCGTAGAAGGGGACAAGAGCGTAAGTATTCAGTTAGATAGAATGTGCCCATAAAATATTTACTTCTTTTCTGCAGCCCTTTGAGAGTAAACAACGTGTAAGACTTTCGATGACTAATTATGATATTTTAATTTTTAGGCGCGTTTCGCCTCCAGCGTGAGCGCCTATTGTCGTCGGTCTGTCCGTCCGTCTGCCCGTCCGCCCGTCCGTCCGCATGTTCGTTCTCGGCTTCTACCCAACGGATTTTCATGAAATTTGATATTAAGGGCTTAAAATCAAAGATGATAAGAAAATCGCAAAAATTAATGGCGTAAGCCAATCAGGGGTACCACTTCACTGGTGACAAATATGAACTTTCCGTCATATCTCGTAAAGTACTGCTCATATCAAAATATTTTTCGAATAAAACTTGCAGAACTAGTAAAGAAGAGTATTTCTTTTCCTATACATTATTATCGTAGGAGTAGCCGTTATTAATAAAATCATACAAGAATGTCTTAATTCGAGTTGAACTAAGAAAATTTCTTGCATGGCTATTTCATCATTCTTGCTAAAATAAACAATCTCACAAAAATACCTTTGGTTTCCTTACGTGTGCATGCAGTATTATTAAATAGGAAGAAAATAGATATTTATGATGAAGAAAAGAACTTTAAAACGCTATTTCCCTTACGTACAGGTATGTCATTTCTTTCTAATACTACATACGCTGTACACTTTCCTAACTTGTTCTTTTTTGAATAACTCAAAACACGAAAGAAATATTTAGGTAAGAGGGGAGGAAGTATTTAAGAATATCAGAAGGGGAACGAGAGACAATGATTATTATACATTAATTTTAGCCAGTAGAAGTTCAAAATTTTAGAAAATGTTTTGTATTATAGTTTTCGAAAAACGGTACAACACATAAAGGTACCTCACATTGTTTGCACCAATAAATTGCTTCTTTTATTTTTATTTTTTTATTTTTTTTTTGAGATGCAAACCACAAACCTTTTTCCTGAACGCGACTGATTAGACGTACAGTAGGTCGTAATGGTGTTTCTATAGAAGGTTGTCTTGCCCTCTTTGCTTTTGGTTTATTTTCATTGTATTTATCTCTCCTGGCATTCACTAGTTTAAAATTTAGGTGACTCAATTACTCACGTTTTTTGTATATTACATTTGCAAAAAAATTTTTATATCCAATAAATGGTGAAACATTTTCACGTAATATTTTTAGTGTCTTCCTGGCAGTAGAGTAAGTGACGATGCACTGGTCTGCAAGTTTGTCTCGTCCCATCCCTTTGCTGCAGTCAACACTCATTAGAGGTTTAATTTTTTGCCAGCTAAAATGTCAACAATGTCAATATTAACAAAAGATTTTCGCTTTTTAGAAGAAAGCCTAATACTCGTAAAAGCGATACCTCTGTGCAAAATCAACATGATCACGGAGAATACCTAATATTTCTGTAGGAAAAAGTTCAAGCATACATCAGATAATACAAATCGGACACCAATAGGTGTTAATATGTAATAGGTAAGTTTACCCTGTGTAACCGGTTAGAGTAACCAGCTGAGAGCAAAAGAAATACATTACAAAGCTTAAAAGTAGTTCACAAGCATCCATTGAAAACACAGGTTGACGAGTATAAGCGATCGACGCAGTTAAGAGGTAAAGTGTCTGTCAACCAGCTTACCCCAAATAAAATTTCGCCCCACGAAACTGATTGTGAGTTGAATTTATTTAATTCGGTGGAGGGATATAGTTGGCGAATCGTCTTTTACTTGCTATAAAAAAACCCATTCGTCCATATTTAACGAAAGGCTTACACTCACTCAACCCCATTTATAATTACGTCATATCCAAATTGAAATTCTGGGCACACTAATTTTCGTGTCAAACGGATACCTTTGCCTGCGACGACCTAAACGCCAGTCAACCAGACCTGAAATTAAAGGCAGATATGGAGGATTTTATTCCTTAGATGAGAGGTACGAACTTTCCTACCTTTGCTGTGGTGTAAACGTTCCAGCGGTGGAAGAAGAAATAAATCCTTTTCCTCCAGCGATGAGAAAAATTCCTCACACTCAAATATACAAGGCACTTCCTCACAGAATGACCATTGCACTACACAGGGACTTGCAAAAGGGTAAATGAACACTTTGGGGTTGACGAATAAAATAAAGGGTAAAGGTTTGATATTGGAAATGGTGGGAATCACAGTTCCGTATCACCTGTAATGACAAGAGAAAAAAAATTCCCTGGTACTACTTAAACACGATAGGAGATGCGTCTTAAATAGACTTAAGGCTAGGAAAACCATTCGTGTAGCTTATATTTCAGTAATTCTCCGTAGACACCATGAAACTGTTTCTCGCGAGAATTTAAAAATTATATTATAATTTTACCAAAAGAACATTTATTTAAGATTATATATTGCCTTAATTCGGCGAATTAATTTGCCAAACGTTCATAAAACACATATCTTTAGAGACTGCATGGCCTTCTTTTCGAAAGGAGAGCACGTTAACGTCCTTCGTCACATCCGAACACTTTCACATCTCAGAGTACACTGACCAAATCGAAAGAAAATTTCCCGGCAATATCAGAAGACGTCACGACGACGTCACTTTGGACTGTTAAATACTCAATAATGAAGTGCTGGGAGGTGGGGGAAATGGGAGAAATAATAAAATGTATCAGCGTAGACGAACTCGGAATGCCCTCCACGAAACCGCCAAAGTGCAAAGGGGCACGCACTGGCCTACTCACAAGAAATGCCTTTCAAAAAATCCCAATATCTAGCAGGTGGGGGAAAATGCCTTTCCTTTGGTTCTTTACTTTTACACCGTCAAATGTAGACAGATAGGTTATTTTGCCAGATATTGAGATTTTTTTAAAGGCATTTCTTGTGAGTAGGCCGCACTGGCCTCTTTGCACATATTTTAAGGTGATGATGAAAATAAATCTCGAAAAAGTCCTGGGTTCGACTCCAAGGAAGACATTTACATTTTCCATAATGTAACACTTAAAAATGGAATTTTTGACATGTAGGCTTTCATTCTTTTTTATTTTGATTGGAATTAGAAAGAAACTATGTACAGTCATTTCTAAAAGTCTGTGGGCAAGCTCGGTCGCGACGCTCACGGCCAAACAGTGAAGTTATAATTTATGTTGGCACTACGTGATTCGCAAGGAGAGAGGGTAAGGGTGGTGTGTGGTATATGTTTTGGAAGTTCGAGCGAAAGAGGGGAATCAAGAAATGGCCGTAGAATTGCAGGCTACCGGGGTCGAATGGAGACCGCTTCTCGCCCCGGTGGAAGGGCCTCGAAGGAGAGATCCAAATACAGGAAAGTGTTTTCCATGCTCATCCTCGAGGATATTCCACGTCTGAAACGGTTCACCAAAGGATATGGCTTTCCATTTACGCTTGACGAACACTGGCTGCATTGCCGTGGTCGTTAGGGACTTGAACCGACAACGGAGTAAAGCATGTGGACGCGTGCGTTAATACAAAAATTTTTAATTTAAATTTTCGCTTATTTGATGGAATTGAGTTTGTATTTTTAGAGTTATTTTTTAATGAAAACCGAAAAGATGATTTTCTACGGCAGAAAATTGTAAGTTTTAATAACAATAGATATAGCAGTATCTGTTATTCGAATAAGTATTTTAGTTTATTGGAAGCAAACATTAAATCGACATTGGCACTAGAAATACATAATAGACGAAAATTGCAGTATATTTTGTTGCATTATTAGAATTATGTTTCATTTAATCAAATTTTTACCATTACCAGAGAACTTTGAGAAGTTCTTCTTTTCAACAAATACATTAAATAGAATTCAATTGTTTTATAAGCAAAATGCATTTCCATATCAGTAATAACTACTAAATGTCCTAAATTAGTGCCAGTATTTCGGAAGAATCTATTTATATCTATAATAGCCGACCGTCCGTCCGTCCCACCCTGCATCTCAAAAGCCGTTCGTCGTAGAGATATGCGGTAAACTGCGTTTTGTTTCTACAAGCTAGGAAGGCCCCTAGAAACGATTCTCATTTTCATAAAGTCCCGGGTACGAATCCAGGAGACAATTATATTTTCCCATAAGTTTACACGGGATTTTTGATTTTTCAGAGTGCAAGGTTTTTTTCCTTCATTCATTACAACACGTAAGTATTGACCGATTTTCTTCGTTTTTGCTTTATTCGACGGCTGAAACTCTATACTATCTTATTATTGCAATGTTTACATGTTATACGGTCGAATAATTCAGAAATACGCAATTGTTTTCGAAGTTTTATGGATATTTCGTACTCTTTTCGGACGTTGTCAAGGCGACCGTCATTGTTGCCTCCGATTCAATGAATACCAATTAAACCTTCAAATAGGTGAAAGAATAGCGTTATTCGCTACGCACTTTGTTTAAGCATCGAAATTAGTGCTGTAGCATTGTCAACATTTATACATAGCAACATAACTATTTACGGATAAATATTCAGTGAACTGCAGTTAACTGCGTATGGGAAGCGTTTTTAACGATTCAATCAAAGCAGTTGAATCTTCCTATTATCGTTTGAATGCTGGAATCTTATCTCTTTGTAAGTAGAACCATTATATTATACATCCATAATGTTTATTAACGCAAATAGGCTCACGCATACATTTTAAATTAAATGAGAATAGGGACACACGTTATTTTTTTAAACACATTACATGGTTATCTTCTCTTCATTGATAATCTTCATAAACGGTTGCATTGATTGTTATATAAAAAGGAAAGGACATATATTTGAATAAAAAGAGAAACAAAAGTTTGCGATCAATTACTGTGTAAGGAAATGCATTTTTAGAGTTAAATGTGAATTACTGAGATCAACTTATTTTACATACTTCATCATTTTTTATAAATCAATTTGAAAATTCACCGCACAATCTTTACGCGGGATCAGCTAGTATGAATAATTCGGCATTGAAACAAATTTGCTACCACGCTTTCACTAATCCCAAAAATCCGCTCCCTCGAGGGTTCATGAAGATATTACGTTTTTTTTTAATTTGTCGCTCGGATTTTTGAATTTGGAATCAGTTGCTACGCAATCCGCCTATCTGTTAAATTCCTATTTCTCCCTTAACCATAACCGAAATCTCGTTACACCGAGGTCAATCCACGCCTTGTGAGATGATGCTCTGCTACACGCTGCCAAATCGCCAGATCCTGATCTTCAGTTTACATTTGGGCCGGCCCGTTCGCGGTTTATTTTTGAGATCACGGTCCCCTTCGTTGCTACGTTTGACCCATCTGTACACGCAATTTCGGTGCACACCGAACTGCCTTGCTCCTTCGGCGACTGAATGTCCAGCAGCCACCCTCCCCACAATCTCTCCTCTGACCGCAGGCGAAGTCTCAGCAAACGGAGCTCGATCCATTTCCAATGCCCGATGAATGCTAACTACGAGTGTATAACTAAGTGCGAATTGGAAGTGGGAAACGGACCGGAAAAATGCCCGCTCCTGGCTCATTTTGGTAACACTCAGGCTACCAACCTATTGGCCAAGGCGGCACCACAAGTCCACAGACCATCGGCCCACCTGAATTTTGTCCACTGTCCCGGTAGCTCAATCCACCCGTTTAAAAACCTACTTGTCAAAAGAGGTTAAAAACTAAGCAAAACAGTAGGTCTAGTAAATCTTAATAATAAACAAAAATAGTAATTTGTTATAATAAAAACGTGTTTAAACGTATTAGAAAATTTAATAGCTTTCATTTTCATGAGGTTTCCAACTCCTTCTTTCCACATACAATCGGTGAGTTACACAAATTAAAGTTAAATTGAAGGATTAATATAATTCTTAATTTGACGTTATGCGGCTGGATGCTAAACAAGCCCTTGGTAAATTTCATTGACCTCATTTCCCGTTATCCGCTTCCTTCACTCCCCTTTCCATTCCACACACTCTCGGTATATCGGCGAAAATGGAAAACTACCTCCTTGGTGAACCATATCAGAGACGTGGAATATCTTCGAGGATTTGCGCTGAATCGTAGCCGGGTCTGGCCTGGGTCTCAATTTCGAGACCTTTCCTCAGGGGCGAGGCGCGGTCTCAATTCGACTACGGTAACCTCCAATTCTACGACCATTTCTTGATTCCCCTCATTCGCTCGAACTACCAAAACATATACCCACACCACCCTTCCCCTCTATTGCTGCGAATCACGTAGTGCCAACATAAATTTTAACTTCACTGTTCGCGACCGAGCTTGCCCACAGACTTTTACAAATGACTGTACGTACAATCTTCGGAACCATTTTGAAGAAGACATTATAAAGTTTCTTATTCTGTTCATCTTTTTAGGTGCGTTTCGCTTCTAGCGTGAGCGCCTATTGTCGTCGGCCTGTCCGTCCGTCTGTTTGTCTGTCCGTCCTTCCGTATGTTCGTTCTCGGCTTCTACCTATCGGATTTTCATAAAATTTGATATTAAGGGCTTAAAATCAAAGATGATAAGAAAATCGCAAAATTTATTGGCGTAAGCCAATCAGGGGTACCACTTTACTGGTGACAAAAATGAACTTTCCATCATATCTCGTAAAGTATTGCTCACATCAAAATATTCTTCGAATAAAACTTATAGAACTATTAAATTAGAGTATTTCTTTCCCTACATATTTTTATCATAGGAGTATCCGTTATCAAGAAAATCATACCGGAATGTCTTAATTCGAGTTGAACTTTGAAAATTTCTTGCATGATTACTTCTTTATTGTTGCTAACATAAACAACCTCACAAACAAACGTCTAATTTCCTTACGTGTGCGTGCAATATTTTAAAATAGGAAGGAAATGGATTATTTATTATGAGGAAATGAACTTTAAAACTCTATTACCCTTAGGTATAGCTACTGTGTGGGACCCTGTATCCGGCATGCTTGGGAACTGAGGGTTGCCGGATAGGGGGTTTTTCCGGAATTCGGGTAGCCAGGCCTAAACTGTACAAACAAATGCACAACCTAGCACTGTTATCCTTTCTTTTGAGTCGTTAAACCCACTGGGTGCTGATTCCTCTGGTGCAACAACAGTTTTCCTAGGAATATACCTCCAATGTAAAGAAGTCTCGTCAGCATTATACACCTGCTTTGCAGTAAAAATGTGAGCAAAAATCACGAGAATACAAGCCTTCACCATCGACTGGTTATAAAACATCAGTGGCGCCACCAATAAACACAAATTACTTGGCGCGCATTTTAAATATTACACTTTGTCGGTTTCCGGTTTTCGGAACGTTCCGGATACTAGTTAGCCGGATACAGGGTCCCACACTGTATATCATTTCTTTCTAATACTCCACTGCACGATACGCGCCCATTTGTGATACGTTGTAGACTTTCCTAAATTGTTTATTATTTCAAATGCTGTTTCAACGGATAATGCCAGTAATTACTTCTAATACATTGAAGACGGTATAATATATTTTATAATCCTCCTTTCATTATGGTTGTATTTTTTCTCCAGTTAACTTCAAGCTAGTTAGAAGGAAGTTATGTTTCGCGCTGTTTCCAATCATATGTTTGCCTGCCATAAAGGAAGGGAAGTAGAATGAATTGCTAAATTATCGTAACATATTTTCATCATAGACAACTGACAGCTTCGTAACTAAATATTTTAGCGCTCGAGACACATTACTAAATGTGCGAACTCTTCCCATTCAAGAAATTATTTTCTCTAGTTTATTTAATTACTATTTGGATTATTTGCGCCCCTTGCTTAGTTGCGCCAGGAGCAGATGCCGCGCTTGCCCCGCCCTAGTTGCGTTACTGGGTAACTGCTTTAGCAAGGAACGGAATATAGGGCTACATAAGGTACTCTGTTATGCATTACATTTTATTTTAGAATTATTATAATTAAGATTATGTTATAGTATTTATTAATTCACTTCATTAAATCAATGTGATATTAAGTCTATAAATGTAAATGACAATGTTTAAATGCTGTATTTTATAAAAGAAAACTTTACACTTTTCGACCTGTTAATGTGAATTCATTATGTTCTAACTGATTAGCAAGTTGTGTGTATATTATAAGATTAATGTTTTGTAAGTGAATGGTTTTCCGAGAACATTTTTACCCTTTCAGTAACAATGCTTGTTATATTTTTATAAGTAGTTAATGTGCATTTTTATTGAGATTTTAACATGTTGAATTTTTCCGATGAAAGTGAAATGTATGTCATAGCGTCAGCCATTATAAAGTCCATTTACGAACTTCAAGAAACGGCATGCACCACGTAATAACAATTTAAATATTGATTTGGTAACAGATTTTCTGACAAGGTTGTATTGGATATATTAAATTTATGAAAAATAGATGAAAAGCACTGAAATTTAAAAACTAGACTATCGTGTCCGGTATATTGTTTTATTTCTTTTTTGATCGATACTAGCATCATACGAACTAGAATGTTATTGCATTTATGAAAAATTTATATCATTACATTAACACGAGAGAATTGACAATCAACTGACTAGGTAATTAATAAGATTCGGTGATGGTCTATAAACAGTAAACAGCACCTTAGCCGAAAACTCCATTTGGATGTTTTCAATCACTCTGCTTTCTCTGTCCCCAATAGAACGGAAAATAAAACGAAAGATTTTCTAGGAATTTTCTTAAATTCTTGTGCGTCATAAAAGCCACGTTATACGAGAAACCGTCGAACCAACGGGCGTATCGACAGATAAAGCGCAATAACATCTCTTCTAAATCGCGGAACCAGAAATAGCGTAATTTTTTTCGAACGGATGATTCGAATACGGTTTCCCGAAAACTCCCGAGGAAACCTTGAAAACTCTTTATAAGAAGCGTCTTAAGACGCTCCACCAAAATCTAATCCCTTCCCGCGGGGCGGACGGTATTTACCGAAAGATTTCCGTTTGCCATCGACTGGCGCCTCCTAAGAGCGGCGCCGTCTGAGGAGAACGCCTTCCTCCTCCTCCTCAAACTCACCCTCTTGAGGCTTATTATATCCCAAGTGTACAAAGAGGGCGTGTGGTCTAGCGATGGGACGGCATGGAAATTGCACCTCCGGAGATATGGCTCGCATTATTTTTTTATTCCAACTGCGTCGATTCAGAGGAAGAGACGATGTTCGGCCCAACGCAAAGCGAGGCGCCACCGCACGCTAGGGGAGAACGTTGCAACCGATGTTTCCCAGCGACTCCTCTTCTCATCCTCCGCCCTCGTCGCCTCCGACGACGGCAGCCAGCAAATATGCTCATTCTCTATCTCTCCGACCATATTACGCTCTCTCTCTCTCTTACTCCCCCCCCCCCCGCGCGCACACACACACCCCTTTGCCCAAACAGGCAATAAATTCCATCTTCTCACTTGGGCGCCTCTTTCTGCTCAGGACTTCAAGGAACCTGGCGTCGAGCGCCTTCCCAGTGCCACCGTTAATCTGCTCGGAATCTGTGTCCACAGCGCGGCGCATCGAGTCGCCATCCTCCTATCTCTCTCTCTCTTCGAATTTATTCATCGCATATATCCTTCATCACCCTCTCCTTACCTCTCTCTCTCTCTCTTCCTTACTCTCCGTAAAACTCTAAATCCAAAGTGATTCTCTCTTTCCTTCTTCCAAAGCGTTTGCCTCTTCCTCTTAACCATTACTCTTCCAAGTTTTCATCTTTTCTCCTTTTCTCTTTATTAATTATGTCATTCCCATATACGAGATTTAAAAATCCACGATGTTTTGTTTTCAACCGCCCACTTCATGCATAGGTATTACTTCTTCTTTTAGGCGCTAAGTAACGCATATTCTTTAATATTTGCATAATTTTTACCGCATTTTTAATGCGATTATAGTTTCACTTTGGCGTCTGTCTGCGCAATTGCTTAAATTAAAATTGTGAAAAAACTTAACCGATAGAGACCTGTAATTTGAATGGTAGATTTCTGTACTCTGACCTTTTTTATATTTATTTTTTAATTAATCGAACTTATTGCATTGATATGGAGCTTCAACCAAGTCTAAATTCGATTAAAAAAACTGACGAATCATTCAACACCTCGTCCTTTTTACTTTCTCCATACGTAGTATGGGGAAAATATTGTGATCCCGAAAAAAATCGAATTCGAGATTTCAACGGAAATATACGTTTTGAGATCCCTAGAACACGTTTAGACTATTTTCGGAATGATGTCTGTGTATGTGTGTATGTGATTGTGGGCGCTTTTAACTCAAAAAGTACTTGCCATATCGTTACTAAACTTCATATATAACAATTTACCTTGAGCACAAAGAACTGAATAGTTTTTGGACAATACCGGTTAACCGGAAGTCGAGGTTTATTCGAAACCCGATTCGGTTTTTGCGATATTTCTCCGATAATACATCATTATTGTATACATTGACCATTACAAAAAAATGTAGAGAATGTAATTTCCTACATCTTTTATTTCAAACAATTTTCCATGGCAGTTATTCATTAGGAATTATTTATAAAAAGTAATCGGTTTCTTCGGTTTCCGTCAAATATCTCCTTAAAAACGTCGTAATTGGTCATCTTCGTGAGGACCAAAGTTGTGGAGAATAATATTTCTTCCGAGTTTTGTTTGGATCAAATTTTCGTAGAACCATCCATTTCGGAGATATTTTGCTTATTCTTAATACGAGTATACAGCGCCACCACCATGTAGCGGTGAATTCTGTAAAAATATTCTAAATATACGTAATTTACGGCAATAAGGACGACTGTATTCTTTTACGATACGAAATAATAATTTTGCCTCATAATGCTACTCATAATAATTTAAATATCTATACCCCAAATATGGAAAAAGTCATGTGTTGGCCACATCAGATTTTTTGCCTTTTCTCCTCGACTACCTTCACTTCTTCCCAGATGCACCTCTCTCCAATCTCTGCTCCTATTCCCTTTCCATATCACTCTCATCCACCACTCCAAAATTCCCATCTCCTACCTTTACTCCTCCTTCACACGCTCTCCCTATGCCACCCAACTCTCCTTCCACCTTTCTCTCTCTCTCTCCTTTTCTCTCTTTTCGCTCTTCTTTTCCCCTGTCATGCTCTATCTTGTTCTCCCTATACTCCTCCTGCAGTACTCCTCCCTCCCCTCTTCCTCTTTCCCTCACTCCCCAACCCCTCTCTCCCTCCTCACTACCACTCCCCCTCCCTCCCCTTGTCATCCTCTTCTGTTTGGAGACGGGCGCTGCTGAGGAAAAGGGTGGAGACGTCTGCTCGCCTGTGATAATCGCTCACGATATTGCGGCGCGAGTTTAAAGGGGTGTCGGAATGGTAAAACGGTCGTAAAGCTTCGAGCACTATAGTCTCTTCTTTGTTTCGTCTGTTCTCGTTCTTTTTTTCCTTCCAACTCGGACGAGAACGCGCGGCGTTGTTTCGTTTGGATATTTTTTTCGTGGTTCAATTTTATGGAATCCCTTATCTCAAGAGTCTGCGCTATGCCCTAAGTAAATTAGTTTTTATCGCGTACTATACGATTCGTGATACGTCTAAATTGTTGGAGAGCGAAGGATGCTTCACATCCGTTTCTTAACAGCCTCTTTGGGATAACGAATGCGTTTGTCTTTTTCAGACAATTAGTTTAACTAATTTTGAACTTTGTCACAAAAAATGCGGAAAATTGAACGGGTGGTTTTTAGTGTTACCATGATATCAGTATTCAAATAAAAATAATTATTTGCTGTTCATGTAGGTTTAATGGAATCAATATGATTTGTATTCATAGCTCTTCGTTTTAATCAACACGTGCTTCTGCATCTAAACCAGGCGTCTCAAACATGCGGTTTGCAAAGGAGGTTCCCTATACAATGATGCGGTCCAAGCTGAAATGCATTTCTTGTAATATTAAATAAATAATAAATTTAAGAAACGCTTTAAGTAAACACTTTCAAAAGATGCGAAATTCCCATACTCAATCCCATCAAATGAAAAAAAATCCCTACACAATTGAGGTACAGAAGGATGTTATTCTTCCTCCCAGCGAGTTATATATTATTGCCTGCAGGATCTAATCTGCGCTGCAAAATCAAGTATTTTCGGGTTTAAGTACACATCAAAGGTTTGGAGCGAACTTCCGCCACAAGTAGAATGGTAGGGTGACTATCTAGTGACCGTAAAACGGGGCAAGTAATTAGAAAAACTTTAACACGGCATGTTGGGCACGGTGCCTTCATGCGGCCCACGCACCGACTGAGTTTTAGGCCCTGCTCTAAACAAAGCCACGTGAAAATGATTTAAGTTTATCTGCTGCTGCTGCTGTTTAAAGCAAAAAAAACCTTACTGGTTTTTATGTGATTATTGGTATATTTTAAAGAAAATTCTCAAGTTATCGAAGCTATTTGTTCTAATCGAGGATCAAAACACGGATTATTTTGCACAACAATTCATTTTCCTATTATATATATTCTCAACTCAACGATTATCAGACTTCACCAATTAGTATTGCGTGGTGATAGAATTAAAGCATTAATAGAGTAACCGAGAAACGAAGAAAATGCACTTATTCAAGCTCATTTAGGTACCGGAATTATAGGTAACCACAAAAGCCGAATTTTCAGTCGAAATTACATATGTTAAAATTAATAAGCCAATTGAAAATGCTACTCTGGCAATTGCCCAGAAATACGCAATTGGTACTTAAGCGCTGATTACTTATCTTTACAATTCACTTTCGTATTTTTCGCGTCCTTTTACCCCTCAGGGTTCCAATTTTTTTCAGTGTTTTGGAACCATTCCCTGCTTCTGGTTCTAACGCTCAATATCCATATATCGCCTTTGCAGAGATATAAAATTTAATCACGAGTGTCATTATTCCTTCAAAACACACACACACTACGGTGTGTACTTTATGAAGACATCCTCATCGTGGCGTTCTTGTAATAATTTAGCAATATCCACATTATGATACTCTCTTATAAGAGCTTAATTGAATACTTAAAGCATCAAAAACGTCATGAAATGCGAAATTAACACTCGTAACAACTATATTGCTGGAAGATTAACAGAAATTGTATTTTTTTAACGTGTACGAATTAAAGATTGCAGAAATCGATCGTTGAAAATGTGTTCTATAAAAACTTGTTTAGTTCCCCCCAAACTATGCGTAAGATAACAGACAGACGCCGTTTCACGCGTTTATTTTTTTTTAGGAATCTTACACACGACCGATACAGTTTCATGCAGTTCTTCTTTCGTCGAATAGATTTTCCTTAATTGAAAGTCAGCCATTTTTTTCTCATTAAACCGAACTTAGATCACGCTCTGACGACTCCCTAGCCGCGAGGCACGAATTGCCTCTTCAAATGATGAATAAAAAAAAAGAACCTCAAAGGCGTTTTTCCAAGATACGCTGTATTTTTTCATTTCTTCCCTCGTTAAATTTTTTCTCTAGCATCTCTACGCCGCGGAGAAGGCGCGTAACACTTTTACTTCAACTCCTTTTTCCTCCCGCGATTGATTCCTCCCCTTAACGTCCCTTCCTCTCTTCAATCTCCTCCGTGCCCTCTCCCCTCCCCCCTCTCTCTCTCTCCACGACATTGCCTCCTATTACCCGTGACATCCTCCGACTCCTCTTTCAAGGCGCACTTGGCTTCAGCCACTTTTCGCCTCTCCCCACCCCCTCCACCATTCCTCCCTCTCTCTCCCTCCCCCTTACATCGTCTCCTACAGTCTCCCTAAAGAGAGCGCTTGCCTTTATTAACCTTTGGGAAAAAGGGTTTTTTAATTAGGTTTACATACCGAGGGCGAGGGAATTGGTTTCTCGGTACGACCAATATTTGACCACCTCTTTCTCACCCTTCTTTTCGGGAGGCGTGGAGGATATTTTCCCACCCTCTTCTTCCTCTCTCTTTATCCCTTACCTTTTCCCCTCTTCCCCTCCTCTCCTCGTATGGCCCTCTCTAGTCACTCTTTCTAGAATAAAAAAAATATTTCATTGTCGAGGTTTTGAAGGATGGGACGATATTCAGTTGTCAGTGGGATAAACAATGGCGGATTTAGGCATTCTGGGGCCCCTGGCGCAAAACTATTGGGGCCTCTGGCGCTGAACAATTAAGGGCCATGCAATCTAAATAGATACTGAAGCCTCACCAAACGACCACTTTATTTTACCTCTCTTAATGATAGCATTAACAAATGCAGTATCACAGAGATTTTTCTACGTATTTTTTTTAAATGACATATTTAATATTTCTGAGATTATATAGAAAACCATTTTTCGGAGCCCTTTATTTCAAGGGGCCCCTGGCGCGCGCCAAGTGCGACCCCCCTTAAATCCGCCACTGGGGATAAAGGTTGCGAGCGGAGAGATTCCGTTCGTCCGACACACACGACGATTAGAAAAATGGATGCGAGAGAAGTCGAGAGTGAATCGAAATGAAGTGGCTCGAATTAGATAAGGAAGAGGTTTCAACCACTCGAGGAATGAATTCTGAAAAATGGAGGATGTGGGAAAATTTAATTTTAAAGCCATAAGATTGGAATCAATCTGATTTCGGTATCTCATTCCATCTCTTTTGATCCTCTTCAGATCCATTTTGATCACTTTCCTTTATTTTGCTTAAATCAAAATTCTAGACATTATAAAAAAAATGAACTCAAAGGCATTACTTTTAATAATCTGTATCTTAAAATGTATTCTGAAATGAAATTGCTCAGTTCAAAATAAACAGAAAGGGATAAGGATACGATTTATTACAGCTATAAATGTTATTTTCTAAGAATTGTTTTAGAATTTATCTTTTATTCAATGCGGGTTTTATAAATGTATCTTCATTTTATAATAATATTAAAATTAACTTAGTTAAATTATTAAAACATGAATATGAAATATTTAATACTATGTTTTTTCCCTAGTTTCTTCGATGTACAGGTGATACCTAATGCTCTTAGTCGATTATTATGTTTCCATTCGCTTGCGTCATCCGATATTCCACTTTTTTTTCTTTTCCATCCACCACTTCTCTCCTTCGCGCAATCGCTAGAGACTCTCCCTCGACGCAGCTCCGGCTCCTCAATCACTCCCTCTCATCCCATCTCCTCACCTGTCTTGTTATTTCACGCTCTCTCTCCCTCTCTATCTCCCACCCCCCTCCCTTGTCCCCTAACATCCATCCCTTATTCCCCAACTCTCTCTCTCTCTCTCATCCTATTACTACCTCTGGTATTTATTTTTTCCCTCGATTCCTCTATCCGCCATCCTTTCCTCGAGTACTCTTCCGAATCACGTACCTCTCCACATCCTCCCCCCACCCTTCTCCCTCTCTCCCTCTCTCCCTCCCCCTCTATCCCAGTCTGAATCTTTGGATTAGTTTTACTCTCCGGGCCCTCTCTGATACGTCCCTTCAGACAGCCATCATCCCTCGTCTCTCTCCCCCCTCTTTCCCATTCCCTCTTCTTTGCCCTCTCTGCTCCGTCAACCTGCAGTCACGACGCCCGGCCTCCTATGTCATATTTCTGAACGCCCATACTTCTCCACTTTTGCCTTCTATCCCCCTCCTCCCCCTCCTCCCCCCCCCCATCCTCCTCTCCACTTCCATTCTGCTCTTCCATCTTCTGCTATCACTCTCCCCTTCATAACCCTGCCCTCATATAGATTCTCCTGATTTAAACGAAATGAAATAAAATCGTAAGTTAAATAAAGTGGATATGAAGTTATTCCTAAACTTTATGATATCTAAATTCCTTAATTGATAATTTACAAATATATAAATGATATAATGCTAATAAATATAAATTTTTTATATTTATTTTAATATATTGCCTATATTTTTGTAATCGAAGAAATAAAGCGAAATAGGTGATGGATAACCCGTAACGGAATCTTATAAGTAAACTTAAAATTTAAAGTAGTCTTTGTGTAACTTCTGATAGTATTACATGATGTGCGTGTCAATTAATGTCAAGAAATAGTAAATGCTTATGGGACTGTTGTATTCATCATTTGCTGATTTTCCGTATAGTTTTTGTATGTTAAAAATATATTTTCATTAATATGAGGATCTTTAGCGTTCTAGCGTAATTAAAAATGTCTTGTCACTTGACTAATTTCCTTATAATGTTTTTTTTATTAAATGGGTGTCGGAGACAAGAATGGGAACGACGGTTATATTTTCGAGAGATAGATACAAATTTTGAGTTGCACAAGATGTTCTTGTTTCTATTAGAAAGCTGCTGAACAGCACTTAAAGGTATATATTGGTCAGTCTGTCCCTAAAACCGAAAAAGTGGTCGATATGGAGCCATTACGACAGCAGAAAGGAAAGAGAGAGGATAAGAATTTCCTGGGAGGTGTAGCAGAATGGATGTTGAGAGGGCAAGGTGTTCTCAGAAAGAGTTGGGAATCTCCCCACTCCCTCTTTCCTCCATCCATCCCTCGTCTCCCTCCCATCTCACTCGCTGATGGGAAGATAACAGGTTGGGGTGTCTTTACTCCCATCTTCTTCTTCCCTTTTATTCCGATTTTTTCCTCAAATCTTCCTTTTTTATGTATCCGTTCGGGTCGGGCGTACAGGCTGACAGGCGGGTAATAACCTTTGGCGCTCCCCGCCTCCATCCGTTACGCCTCCGAACTCTAACCCCCTCTCCTATCCCCCGACGCCTCATCTGCCCCGGTCGCCCCAATCCCTCACTCCATTCCATCCCTTTCCTTCGCCACCCCATTCTCCTCAACCTCCTTCCCCCACCAGATTTCTTCTTCCGTCCATATCCAACGCATCGCTCATGATCTTCACCTTTTTCTCTCTCTTTCTTTCTTGAACTTCAACGAGACACACATCCCTCTAATACGCTTTGGGAGGGCAACAAGTTCGAATCACCTCGATCCAACTTGTCTTTCCACGTCGCGTATCTCAGTTCCAACCAAATTCCTCCTCTCTCCCCTCCCTCTCCCACCTCTCTCCCCTCCCTCCCCCACCTCTCTCCCCTCTATCACAGGGGTAAGAAATGAGGCCAAACCCCTTGAGGGGAAAAAAGGGACTACAGAAGAGGGAAATGGGGAGGAAAAGTGAGAGGGAATGGCGGAGAGATGAAATAGCTTGAGAAAGCGAGAAGCGATATAGAAAGAGATTGACGGAAAGCTGGAGAGAGAAATTTCTCATTATGGCGGCGGGTATTTGATATTTAGAAGAAAGAAATGTAGGGAAAGGGAGTAAGGGAAATGAAAATTATTATCATTGGCCTGGTTTTGCCAGGGCATGGCATAATAATCTAATCTTCGCATTATTTATGCGACAAAATTAATATTTTTAAAAAACTGTACGTTGCCGTTATGATAATAAAAACTAAGAAAAGTTCTCGAAAATACAGGTGACTTCAAAGAAATTAAAAGAAAGACAAAAAGATCATTTGCTTCTTTCATGCCTAAGCAACCTTAAAAGACCGAATTGAGGGTGATGAATCGCGGGATTTTTCTAAAGAACCGTGATAGTTAAGTTTGTGTCGTTCTCAATAAAATTCCACTCTAATTACAGTAATCTTACGCTCGATCAACACTCGCATACACGACTCCATCTTAACCGCTTCTTATGGGAAACGGCTTTTCCAGAAAAACGTGATTAGATGCAGTGATAATGGTTTTGGCATTCTTCTTTAGATAGCGGAATTTATTCCCTTTTGAAATTTAAAAATGACTGAAGTAAGGAATAGGAAAATTAAAAAAAATATATTTTAAATTTAATCAATATATTTCAAGCAGTTGCATTTGTATCGTAAATGCATCAAGTTTTGATTTAATAAGGATTTTCTAATTTAATTTATTCACTCCAAAATTCATCGTTTTATTAAAATTGGTGTGAAATTGTTATACATTCGGTAGTAATATTATGAAAATGGCATTGATTCCTCTAAGTACCTCAGTCACTCTGGAGTGATTCGGGGAATCGCCAAAGAGAAAGAGACGAAAGGAAAAGTGTATGTAGGTAGAGGTCACGTTGGTGAGTGGAAAGGGAATGGAAAGGGAGGGGGTGCGGAAGGGGAGTGGATTTCGTAGCAGGGAACGCGAGGGAGTCTTTGGGGGCTGTATTGTTGGTTTGATCCTCTCTTCAGAATCGCCTCCTTTCTCCCTTTCCTCGCAACGACAGTCGGATTCCGTGGAAATGGGATCCGTCGGGCGGGGAGGGGGCTGTAAAAGGGGCTCGTCGTGGGCCACCAGGAAAGATTCCATCGTCGATTCTTCCCATCGGACCGAGGAAGAGACTATACGCGGCCGTGTTTCGTCCATTCCATCTGCGCGGGTCGAGGGGATGAATGGGGTGGGTTCGATAAAACCAGAAGGGGTGAGGCGGAGGGAGGGGGGAAGAGAGAGTGAGAAAGAGAATGGTATGGGGTGGAAAAGAAGTGGGATGGAGGGAGAGGGGGAACGGGACACGGTCTCGATGGAGACCGTAGATTCTGGTCCATCGGAAACGTTTTCTGGCCAGTGGACAGTAAGAGGCAGTTGCCCTGGGAGAGCCGTTGGGGCGCGGAGGGGGAAGTGGGAGGCTGAACGACGGCTCAGGTCGAAATTAACGAACGGAATAAGAGCGGAGGGAAACGAATTTTGGGGAGGAATTAGCGCTAAATCCCCTCTTTCTCGAATGCGAGGGATGAAAAAAAAAATAGTGCGGGGTTCGGAAGGTTGGAAGAAATGATGCAGTAAATGTCTTATTGCTTCTCGCGACTTCTGATTCGTTTACATTTTGAAGTCCTGTTTCTTCGAGTAATATGGAGGTAGTTTTTTTAAATAGCGTGATATTATCGAGTTCTTCAGCGAATCGTCCTCGGGGATTGATCCTTCGCAATAACTATCTTAGAAAAAGTTGACTACCTTAGAGGAAGTTGAAAAAATATTGTTTTGTTTACTGGGGAAATGAAAATAAGTGCGCTAAGCCAAAAGCCATTGCGTTAAGGGCAAAATATGGTTCTGGATATTAAGTTTAACAGAGGATTGAATTTATCAGTGTTGAATTATACGTGAAAAAGAAAGAAACCAAATATTAAGTACAGTTCTGAAGAACAGAATGTGGAGGCTTTGGTTTGACATATAACTATAGAAGTGTTTGCGGGCATAATAATGATGAAAATATATAATAGAATTTTTATTATACGACATAAACGGTTGACTAGAATGTTATAAATCAGAGACTACGTAATTTAAAATTCCATATCATTCTCGTGATATTTTTTTGTCTCGTCTAAAAGAAACTTCTTATATGCTTACCGTGATATATTTCAGAAAGGATAAATAGGGAATCGAAGAGGCGACGGAATGGCGGAGGTCTAGGGCATCGATATCGATAGGGGAGAGAGAGGGTAAGGAGCGAACGAGGGAGAGAAGTTCGGGGGTCATCCTAAGTGGATTGCCGTCCACTGTCTCCGCTCGTTCTATCCGAACCGCTCCATTGCACACTGCTTGAGGAATACCAACCCACGCACTCTCTCAGCCCCCATCTCCCTTCCTTCCCATTCTCTCTCACTCCGTTTCGAGTTCCATGCCGATGTCAATAGGCAGGTGACCGCACCCTCGCTCTCCCAATCGATCCCTTGTCCATCGCAGGCAATATCCAAGAACGCCAACAACCCTACGGGAGACTCATTAACCTTTATCGGAGATTGGTTCCAGAACATATTTTCAAATGGTGTCAATCGTACGAGGCATTTTAGAAAAAATAAATAATTCAAGCTTTCTCAAACCTTTTTATGGAAGTCCGACGTAATTTACATGTTTTAAAGCATTTCTCTACGGACTAGATAGCGCCAAATGTCACATTTTTGGATATTTTTAAATTTAGAAGTTAATTTCAGACGCCTTAAATATATTATTGTTTTTTTGAATATATTATAACATTATTTCCACCTTTTATATATACTTTTCCGTTGCTTATTTGCGTGTTTGTAACCTTGTGGTCATATAAGTAGTAAGGGGAGCAGCGTAATTTTTATTTGCATATTAAAATTGCGAAGAGTTATCATCAAAATTTGAGATTTAAAACAAAGCCCATAAGTATAAAATTTACTTTTTTTACAATTTGAGTAAAATATTATGTCTCAACATTCGTCCTTGTCTCTTTCGTTAAGAGTGCATTACAATTATCGGCCATGATATCGATTTGTGCACTGTTTAAAGAAGACAGTGATCTTCTATCAACTTATTGCTTACCAAGACGAAGGCCTATACAGTTCCCGTTGTTACGAAAGACTCCTTTACTTAGTGAAAAGGGAGCGATGATTTCTCTTCCTAAGGCTGAAAAATAGGATTAGCTCCAGACATTCTTTTCGTGCTTCAAATAAAAGTTTGATATAAATATAGTTTTACTTATGGATTATTTTGCATTTTAATAAAAAAGTAGTTATATAGAATTTGTTAAAAAGTTGAATGCCAACAAGGACCAAATTAAGTGTTTTACCAAAAAACTTTGCTCGCCATTATGGTTTTTTTACCGCGAACCTCTGAGACATCTCGCGAACCTCAGTTTGGGAACCTCTGTTCTAATGAGATAATTTTTTGTCTTAACTTAGAAAATCCTTTTAAATGAAGATATTAGAATAAATGTCACACATATCAATCACCATACACTTGGAATAATAAGTGAACAATGAAGTAAATAATACATGAATACCAAAATATCGAATTTATTTTCATGAAAAAACTTTACCTTTGTTTTACAGAGATGAGTTAGACTTGTTTTGCGACATGAATATGTCCAGCAAGTAATTGGTATAAATTATGCTCCGAGCTCGAACTTATGGTAAAAAAATGGCCAAATGCTTTGATTGCCAGTCAGCGTAATCAAATGTAGTGCTCATTACTGTCGTTGACTAGAAATTCCGTGCTGACAGATAAATTAGATATGTTAGTGGAGAAAGAAAATAGGCTTAAAACTGTAATTGCAGTTGATCTTAATTTCATCTCCCTTAGAGAAAAAGTGCGTGTTTATTTTAATGGAATTAAAAAAAGCAAATGTAATTATTGAAAGTAAAATAAAAAATAAACATTAATAGAATGAATTTATTGTAACTTAGTATTCAAGTATATATAAATATATTTTCAGCCATTTAGGTGTTGTCCTTCGGACATTCGGATGGCGTTAAAACAAAACTGTGGTCGCTATAGCACCGGATGTTCTACAAATGAAAACTATTCATCTGGAAGTTTCTCTGAAAAAGGATTTGCTCTTTAAAGTAATCTGACAAAACCGATTCTTCGATTAACGCGCCTTCTTTGTAGGTGAAGTGAAAAAAGAATTTCGGCTACATTCTAAACCTCCCGCACCTGTTTCCACTCCCACCCTGACACGTTTATCTCCCTCTCGTTCGTCTCCCCTCCCCTTTCTCCCTTTCTCTCTTTCTCCCTTTCACCCTCTTCCCACTTCCGTCCACTCCGCCTCAGTTTCTTTCCTGCACTCTCCTAATGCTTTTCCCTCCAAATACTTTGCCGTTTTCCAAACCGAGGCAATTAAAAGGGCGGGTTCAGGGATCAGGAGGGCCCCCTAAGGGCTCGGGTGTCCCTTTCGCATTGCGATGGGCGGTTTGAAAGCCCAGAAAAAGAAAGAAACGACCCTCTCACGCTACTAGGCCGGTGTAATGTCTGGCAACGGAGAATCGGAATACTGGTATTAGGTCACAAGATATACGAGGTTTTTCCGTTCTAGATGAGCTCATGAGACCTCTTTTCACCCCGGAGCTGTTTTTTTGTATTCGTTTTCTTAGAAAACACGTCTATTCTTGCGAAGAGTTAATTTGCGGTATCCCAAAATGTATTTTAAATGACCGGAAGTGCTTATTGATTGGTTGATTCTTTTCTAATCTCAATTTCTGTCACGAAAGTTTTCGCAGCGTGGAAACAATTTCATTATTTTTATTGCAGAATGCTACTGACCGAGTAGTTGCATCTACGACCATTACCTGTTTTCTTTAAATATTTTTCATAACAAAACTTTCGAATTGATGCTGACACCTTAAATACAGAGAAAATTCGAGGTCGACGGTAAAGATTATTCCGATAAAATATTTGTGCAGAAGTTTTGATACATGACTAAATACGGTAAATAATTAACATTCCGAAAAGCATTAAAAATTTCCAACACATACAAATGAACCACTTACCTTGTTTTTATTAGATCTGGTAAATTAAAAAGCAATATCGGACAGATCCCTGGCTGAACAATTAGACTAATGTAATTTTATTTACTTAAAACAGAGGACAGTACATAAGAGACATCATACAATCACTGAAATTTGTAAAAAAAATCAAAAATATAGGATAGGAGGAGTAGGAAGAGAAAGCGTGCGTCGAGGTATGGGCGAATTTTTTTTTGCTATAGCGATTGAAGTCATTCCTCTTCGAGTGGCTTCGACTCCCTCCATCCGCAACTCTCTCTCTCTCTATAGGATATACATCGTAGCTCTCAGGCCTTCCAAATGGCCCTAGTTCGTTCGCCACAACACTCCCTCTCTAAAGGACCCTCAATCTCTCTTAAACAACCAGCCCACTTCTTTCGACCCCCTCCCCCCACCTACCTGCTCCTCTACCCCATTACTTCCCAATCCTCTTTCCCGCATTTCCTTCAACTGGACCCGAAGGAGTCGATCGGGGTCAATGGCGTAAGTGAGAGGTTGATGGGGTCAGGGAAATGGATACGGAAATAAAATCGAAAATAGGCTGAAACAAGTTGAAGGAATTGAAAGAGGAAATGGCGATAGAAAAGAATTCCGGAGAGAGAAAAGAAAAGAAATAATATTAGATGCATAAAAAGAGAGGGAAAAGAAAAAGGTTTTCCTTTTTAATGCCTGTGTAAAAAAACGTTTTCAATTGGTTAAATAGGAACGTTCTACTTTTAAAGAGGCCCATGGATAAAGAAAACGTAGAACAATGTCGGTTCGCAACTTGGGTTTCAATTTTTTGTAATTTGAAGAATACAATGGGAAGAGATGGAGAGCCAGGGAATAAATATCTAGAATAAATTATACATATGAAAAGTTTAATCGGCATTGATTAAGTGTTATTATCATAAATTGGATTGCGGCCCGATGTTAGGCCAAGATCTCTCCTCATATGAGGGTCCTTGTCGTGCCTTTCGTGGTTGCCAGCCTAAAGCATAACCCACATTTCCAGTGGGATAAGCCCGGTGGTGGCATTATCCTACTCATTCTAAAAGCGCCAAGGGTGAACATTGCTCAGTGCCCCGTACAAATGACTTGAGTGCTGTTCTTGTGTGTCCTCCTCACACTCAAGTTGAAAGTCCGGACTCTGCAAGGATTCGAACGTGGAAGGCCAGCTCTCTAGCCACTCCACCACCAGTACCCATAATGCAAAGTATAGTAGGTACTATAATTTTATCTAATATTTTAAAAAAAGTGAATAAAACCAATGATATTCTAATTTGGAAAGCGTCATCCCATTTATTGTTTCTTCTATTACGAAATGTCGAACACGAAACTAAATAAGGAACAGTTCCGACAATAATACAAAATATTTGAATTTTATAGGGTAAGAGTAAGTTGAAAATATTTCACATGGAATATCGATAGGAAATTTTTCTTCGCGCACTTTCGATTGTAAATTCAATTTTCTATTAATCGCATGACTTATTTGGTAGAGTCATTCATATTTTTGTATAACTTATTACCCGTAACCATGGTGTTGAATTATTTTCCTTTCCATAAAGAGTCTATCCATCTCGGTTCTCTTTCGTATTTCCGCCCTAGATACAAATGTGGATTAATAATTGCGAACGGAAGCTATAAAAAAAGTTCAATTAAAAAATGTTAATTTTCTTCTATGTTGTAACCGAGATAATGGCTACCAGCAAGAGGCGGAATGGCCGAAATTTGTAAATTAGTGATGTTTTGTGCCAAAGTTTTATCAAACAGCTTTACGTGACATATCGCACTGAACCCTGTTCCGCCGCCACACTTCAGTGATTTATGTTAGGACGCTCGAGCGAAAAGGTTCTCCGTCAGAATTTTCTTAAAATTGTTAATTTGACGTTCATGACTACCCCATGACACGTACACAAAACTATACGGTACGTAAACAGTTTATATTATACTGTTTCTGTAAATCGTAAATTTAATGTGCTATGCAATTACTAAACTTGTCATTGCCCGCGGTTTACGTTCTGTACGTTGAATAAAGGCTTTCTAAGAGGAAAACAACGTAACAAACAGTGCTATTTCTAGCAGTCATCTTAAATAATTCATTTGATTTACGCATTTTCTCTCGCTAACATGTAATAGAATTTATCATTCAAAGCGCTGTAACTAGTCCATCTCTAACATATCAAATCCTTCCTCCAATATGTTTGTAAATCTCTTGATAAAAGTAAATTTTCCCCTCAGATGAATGATTATACCGAAGCCTTTCGGTTCGCATTATTTTCAAAACTTTAATCGCATAAAAAGTGCGCATTAACATTTTTTCGCCCACTCCGAGTTCCTTAACGTCGTCCTGAGGCTTCTGTCGTTTTAGAGTCTCGCATCATCGACGTTGGCATTATCGAGGCAATGATGCGTAACACATTTCCACCCCCTTTTCGCGCGATTCCAAGTCGACTTTTTTATCGAAAGGTATGGATGACTTCCGCTGCTTCGATTCCTAAAGACATCCGCCATTATCCATCTATTTATCCGATTTCGAAAAGGGAGACTTTTAACAATGACTTTTCGCGGGGAAGTTAATCGCGATGTGCGGAGTAACACATTTTCCCGCTATTCTTCTGTGTGACGCGGGAAAGGCAATTGACAGGGGTTGTGGGTGGGGGGGGGGGGGTAGAGAGGATAAGGGGACGCAGAAAGGTTTTGCAATCGTCCACCCTCCTACTTTTTTCACACTCCAAATGCCATCTTTTATACCCCCCTCCTCTATCTCTCTTTATCTTTTTTTGTCCCGTATCTTCCATTGTGGGCGAGCATAGCCTTTTAATCCTTGCTCGGCGGAGTGCACGGTTGAATAGCCAATGATATCCCTATTTGAGCGGATGGTAGTGCATCTCTTTCTCATCAGACAGAAAAAGTCTCGATGGAATGCAATATTGAGGCGCCTTTCTCTCTCTCTCTCTATTTCTCTCGTTCTCACCCATCCTCTATCTCTCTCTTTCACCTTCTCTCTAATGAGGATAGTCGGAGGAGTTGTGATCGATCGCGCAAAGGACGTTATCTTCGGAAACAACGCCGTAAAGGCTGGTAAATGCGAAGGAGAGAGAACACGTTGGCGCAACAAAAAAGTGTTCTCTCGCGGAAGAATGATTTTCAAAAGTATCGGGAAAGACAGAGAGAGAGAGAAAAAAAGTCTCATTACGCCTCATTGATTTTTTGGCCCGTAAACGATTCTTTAGAAATGTTTTAGTTTTTTAGATTCTCGTCGTTAAAAGAGATCGCTTGTCAAAGTTATATTGGCGTTACAAAGAAGGAGAAACTATAGAAAATTAAAAAAGTAGTTTTATGTACAATAGTAAATTTGAACTCGACATTACTGTAAGCTAAACTATTTTATGGATTACGAATAATTGGTCTTTTTGGTTAAGTTTGTATGGAAGAGCACAGGTAGTCGGGGTGAAAATCGAGCAAATTGGATTTCATAAGACGTGCTATATTGCAATATCTTACAATAACGTATAAAAAAGGGTAATACTTTCTGGAATATTTGAAGTATTACTTTAAATAAATATTTTTTCTAAAAACTTCTGTTATGTATCTTGCGGAACTTTTATAAAATGCTAACTGCAAAAGCTCCGCTCTTCAAATGCAATTTCTGAAAGTCTCGATTTTCGTAATTTTAAAGAAAATATACTTCGATATTGGTTGTTCATGTCCTTACTCCTACTTTTAGTGTTCTTAATGTCCCCTTTTCCGTGAATACCCTCGACGTAACACCACTCCCTCCTTGGTCTAACGCGCTGGTGTCATGCCAACCGTCGTGATCTTTTGGCCCTGATTCCGAGTGCCGTTATGCAAATCGTGAGATCGACGTATTGAGGAACGCCTTTTAAGTTTCTGAAAAAGGCTCTCTTTACTCTGCCCCCGTCTCCACCTAGGGAAAGAGGAAGAGAGAGAGAGAGAGAGAACATGAAGGAAAAGGGCTCGCCCTTTTTGGCCTCCTTATGGCCGTGCGGACTTTTCTTCCGGAATATGAGCGTGAGACAATATAAATGAACCCAAGATTGCTCGAGAACAAATGACTCCAGATGAGGGCTCTCCGTTGTCGGACAGGCTGTTATAATATGTTTTTTATTATGGAACCACTATCGGGGGGATATCAAATTGGAGCGATATTACAGTTTATTTATTTTTTACGTGCTTCTCTTAGATTTTTATCTTTGAGAATTTTTACGAAAATGCTTCTTGATATCGATCATTCGGAACATGTTTGTTTCTTTGAAATTGTGCTGTTACGAAAAGACGCCGGAAAAAAGTGTGCGGAGTTTTTTCTTGTACGTTTAGAGGTCGATGGGTTTTGTAGTCCACGCAATTTATATTTCTGAAGTAAATACTAAACCATACTTTTCCGGATCAGAAATGAATGACCGGAAAATGAAAGAAGTGATTTTCCTACGTTAACGTCGAGCAGGTTGATTATTCAGTTACCTAGAATATTAGATAATGATCTTTGACCCTTGAATTGAATAACGAATTATATGATAAAATTTGCATCTGGAAGTGATGCAATAAGTTCAATATCCAGGAAAAACTCCTTATGCATCTTATGTTTTTCTGGTAATTATCTCACACGAAGTACTCCTCTCTGTACGGCTCCTCATTGGTGTTTGTGGGATTTGAAAACAACTATACATACATCATATGCAATGTATTATGCACTAATGTCCCGTAAAGAAAACCATTATATCCTTTACCCATCCATTAAAGTATATCGAATGCTTTACTCCCATCGTAGAATCCATGTTGCAATGTTTTATGTATATATAACATGAAATAATATACATGAGTATGAAACATTTATTTTAATTTAAAAATCTCACCTGTATGAAAGGAAAATATTACTTTTCATTTACGTGAAAGAAATTACAATCTTCATGTATGTGCTTCTCATTTTGCATTAGACTGCATACAAAACTAATTTAAATGTAAAATATATGTCCAAAACATTTAAAAAATCTAATTGTTTCGTCAATGGAAAATTTTGTTTGTGTGCATTTATTCCCCAAATCCTATAAAAAATTCCGAAGAATATGTTAGGCTGTAGAGTGCAAATGTAAGTTTACCTGCGGACCATTATAATACCAATTTTAACGTAGGTTAATCATTCATCATTAAATAATTTGAAATTCATGATTTGCTCTTGTATGAAAGTTGATGATTGGCTGTCACAAATCATCATCCAGTGATGAAACTATACGTGATAAAAAATGACTCCTCGTTCGATCTGCTGCCACCCAGGTGGGGAGCGATCTCTTAACACGCACATCTCTTCCGAGAAACTTTTTATCCTCGTTTTCTCAATCCCACGCAGGAGAAAAAAAATCCACTTCCTTCATTTAATTCCGACGTTGTTGTCTCAACGTCTATTCCTTGAATTTATTGCTTTCATAGCTTCAGTAAAATAAATCGGTAAGCTTTATTCTCTGCGCTATTGGTTTTAAAAATATTTAATTGTTGTTTTTGGGATCGAATGTGCGTGCATCTGACAATGAGCTTAAGATTTTGTTTTGAACGAGCGTGATATGTCAGAGAATTCCACCAGGATAGAGCAAAAAAACATTTTTGTAGTTATTTGCCCTGAGTTTATTCTTTCCCTCTGTTACTCACTTTTATATATGTTCACTCGTCTCCTTATACTCACTTTAATTAGGGACCATGTCGTTAATTCGTGGAGCTCGTGTCATTCTTTCTGTTCGCCCCGTATTATTGAAACACTTCCCTACATTGCCTACCCCTCTTCCCTCCAACTCTTTAGCACGCAATGCACCATGGGGAGTCTGCACCGTCCTCGTCGTCGCAGGGCATCCGGTTCCCACCTCTTTCAACACTCCTCCATCAAAACACACCTCATATCACGCTTCTTTAACTTCAATTTCTCTTTCCCTCTTAACTCATTCTTACGGTTACCAATCGATTTCCATCCTAGCCAAATTTTGAAATAAAAAGTTTCTGAGTTAACTGGTAAGTTTAAGCACGAACCAAGTAGTTGTATGACCATTCTTTACACACTGAGTGAGCACGCATAGAGGAAGTCATGTCTCTCCGCCTTTCCGGATTTGTTAGTTCAGTAAAAAAGATTACCGTTTTTATGATATTTCGCATGCGAAATTTAAACTAAAATCGGTGAGCGAATTTCATCTCGATCCATTAAAAACTATATTATTAACTTATTGTAATTTTGTTCGATTGATCATCTTCTTCTGTATGTTAATATTTTTTGGTGCACTATAGGTAAAACTCATTCATAGTTGATGGCAGTATTTCGTATTTACTTTAGAATGAAATCCATTACCTAGCAGATGGAAAATCTCGTTATATATTTTCTGTTGCCATTTCCAACTCATTAATCCTAAGAAAAAAGAATAGCATCGATTGAGATAAATTATGAGCCGACCTGACTAACATCTGCATTAAAAGTTGCCGTTTTCACGTGCTATTCCTTGATTCCTATATTTCGTTGTGCGTGTAAGCGAAGATATGTTTTTAAATTTAAAATGGACTTAATCATTCTGGTACATATAAGGTATATTTTGAGTTCAAGTGTTTCTCGAACAACTTTTTTTTTAATTCGGAGTCCATAAATTTCGGGAATAGATTTTTTTCATGGGCGCAGTGGCGCTCAAGCAATTTTATGATTTCGCGCGCACCATTTTCCGCCGATTCACCTGCCAGAGAGTGGGCGTTCAACATCGAAGAAAATTATGATCTTGCCTAGTATTCGGCTTACAAGTTTACAGATTCGATCAGTCAAAGTAGAGATTTATATCAGACTAAGAAGCCGGCAACCTACGACCCGCGAGCCTCATGCGGCCTCCGACAGCGTTTTATGTGGCTCGTGAAGCCATGATGACAAAGTTATCGGTATAATTTAACACAGTAAATTCCAAAAATTTTCAGTGAAATTATGGTCCCAAAACCTTTTTGGTGGAGTTTTAACGCTATAGTAGACAAATTAGAATTGATTTTCACTAATATGAGACAACAAGATCTCAAGGTAACTTCTGATTTAAACACCCAAAGCACTCGTGACTTCCAATGCGGCCCTCCGAAGCATCCACAACAACGAATGTGGCCCGCCTCATAGAAGAGATTGCCGAGTAACAAAAATGGTTACATTCGCAGATATGGACGGGATTGTGCTTGGTGTACCCTTAGGAGAAATGTAGAAAATTCGCTTCTTATCTGCTTTAAGTAGGTGTGTATGGTAAATGTATAAAATGATGCACATAAATCTACGCGTATACAAATCATGGTAGATTGTGCAAAAAATCTCTTTCAAGCACCTTGTTTTTTTTAGTCAGAATATCAAATTAATTTTTATCAAACGATTGAAATGGATTTGTCCGAGACTTCCAGCTCAGAAAAGTATGGATAAACATTCTCTCTGGTGGTCACCAGGTTTGCGCCAAACTTTTCTCGGTGTTTATTAATAAGTAGGTCTTTCCGATCAACAGGCATAAAATAAGTGGAAGAAAAAGAGGAAATTCTTTCATTGAAGGTCGCGAGCCAAGAGATGGAATTTTCTTTTTGGGGTGAAGGTCACGTGAAAGAGAGAGAGGCGAGACCTTCGTGCGCTCGAGTTCGTGTTTTGTTTTTTTTTCCATTAGACATGTTTGCGTGAGGCGGTCTATCAGTCTGTTTTTTTATCCAAAACTCCTTTATATTCCCCTTTTCTCCGTTTATTTCCCCTCATTCTCCCTCCTTCCTCCTGCCCTCTCTGTCTCTTCCTCAATTACCGATTCTTTCTCCCCACAGGTGCTCAGGATGCTATTAGACACGCCTTAGGGAAAGGGTGGAGGGAGGGACACGTATGATACCACGAAACCATTAGTTTTTCACTTTTAATTCCACTGATAATAATTTCTAAGCTTCCTGTTTTTCCCGTTCAGATTCATCCCTTACGACCTTTATCGAAACTTATTTGATAAAATTTAAAAGCGTACAGGTATTTTATACACAAACACACACATCTTCAAAAAGCATGAAAATCAAGTATTTATATAAGCAAGAGATACGTTTATAGCAATCACTGTGAAATTGCAATATGCACTTTTATATTCTCAGCCCTGCATTGAAATATTACCGATTTCTTATGTTCGTCTTTTGAGCGTATCGTTTGATAAATTTATTTTCCTAAATTAGTTTTCCTGCGCATTACCTAGAAACATTCCTTTCGATTGCTATTTATTCCTTCGTATTTGAGTAAACTCTTAAGTTTAGATGTGGTAATATTTCCATCTTAATTTGTCTAAGAAATTATTTCATCGTATTTTTGCGATATCGGATTTGAGACGGGTGATTTCGGCTGTCAATCACAAGAACTTGTCGAGCTGCGCATTTACAGTAACGGTGTATCTGAAGCTATTTTATAGTAACATGTAGGCAAAAATATCCTAGGATTATTAGAAAAATGAGTTTTAGCCATTGTTACCGTAAGAAAGAAACACTGTAATTGAATTAAAAAATAAAATTTGAAATGTGATATACAAGAAAGATCGTATTCATAAAATCGCGTTCATCATATTCACAACATTCCGTGATTTACTCCTTTTTTTAAATGTCAATAAATAAGGTAACGTTCGTCCTTTAATGCATGTAGTCGTAGTCAAAGGGCAACGAATCCTGCCCCAATAATTTTTCCTCCCGTAAGAAAGTACTAATGACCACTGGCGCAACCGTGAGAAGGGCGCACAGAGGCGGCATCTGAGGGACAAAGGGACTGGGAAAGGGAGAGAGATAGGGGGAGGGAGAGAGAGAGAAGGGGATGGGGGAGAAACGGAGGAGGAGGGTGGTGGAAGAAACACAAGAACGGTGTCTCGGTAGATAATGACCCTTTGTCGGTTGCGCGCTATCGAACTTCTTTTTTTCCTCTCACCTAAACCCCCCCCCCCCCTCCCCCCCATTCCACCAGCGCCACCAACGATAGATTGAGTGGATTCCGACTCTCGAGAGCATTCGGAACCTCGTGAGTCATTTGTTTGACGGCGGGAGAAAAAGTTGAAACGGATGTTGATGGTGATTTGTTCGATGTCGATTAAAAAAATTTGTGATGATGAAAAAAATGTATATACACTTGGTGTAGCGATATGAAACGGTCGATGGCTCTCTGCGTCGGAGAATGCGCCTCTGGAGTTCCAGATGAAAAATGAAGGAGAGAGAGAGAGGCAGGGGATGATTGATTGAAAAGAGCCTGGTTTTTTTCTCTCCCCTCTTGATTGGGTGCAGGAGTTTCATTTGATGTGTGCCACATGGAAACTTCTTCTTCGGCCAGCGCTCAAGGGTAGAGAGATATTAAGGGATCAGCAAATACCATCTAACCACTTGATGCGGTCCTTTTTTATCAATCGGCCAATTTCGTATTACTCTTTCTGGGCGTGCTTTTTTTGCTAGTTCGTCCCTAAGTAGAAAAGACTTTTTCTCTTTTCCTCTCCAAAAGTATCTCGGGCGAGTTCTATCGTCGACGCGAAATTCTGCAAAAAAAGTAAGGAATCTCGTTACCATTCCACAAAAGAAATCAAAAAAATATATTTGGGAAGGTATTAGGACCTTAATAAAGCATTTTAAATTTCCTTGGGCAATTTAAATTGAACAGACAGTTCGCTTTTATAACAATAACAGTAAAAAACGAGAGATTTTGATTACCCTTCATTTGTTCGCATCCATCATGGCCCATAACATCTTTCTAGTCTTTCATATAATTCGATTTAGGAGTAATGAGGGCTATGCCAGAAATTGGCATGGATATCAATCAAAAGCGGGCATTCCCCACCCCCCCCCCTCCAACCCTCCCCCACCTTCTCCTCCTACTTATTTTAGCTTCAGGGTCTCGTTTTTTTGTTGTTTTTTTATTGCACCCCTTGGAATAACTCGCCGGAATTCTCGCACCTTCCCTCTTACCTCTGAACTCTTCTCCCCCTTCCCCTCATCCTCCCTCTCTCTTCTTCCATAGTCTCCTTCACCGCCTCTTCCTCCTATCTGCCCTCATGGCTATATTTCTCTCTTTCTCTCTCTCTCTCTCGTTTTCTCTCTTTCTTCATCACCCAACATTCGATGCGGGGGCAACGCGCTTTGATTGATGGCTCTCCTGCGTGATGAGCAAGTTTCCGAATCTTATGTTCCATCGCCTCGCCATCTAAAAATGTGTGAAAATTTAAAAAAGGTTAAATGTGCCTCAACTGAGTGAATGAGCGTTCGACGAAGCAGAACTTAATTTTTTGGGGGTGAAAAATATTCTTATTAGACTTTTGTACTGCACGACCTTCAGGTGTTTGCTCTTTAAAGTGAATGTCTCGCTTTCACAAAACGACTCAGTGCTAAATGGGTAATAATCCGCCGTCTATATCTTATCTAGTAATAGGTGCTTGCAGGATGCAGCATTTCATCTCACCCTAATATACAGAGTAAGAGCAGACAAATAATTTTTAAACGCAGTAGTTTACACCTCTGCACCGATTTACGAGCTTTTCTCTTTGGACAATATTAAGGTAAAAACAACCCTTGAAATTTATCATTATAAGAATTTTATATTTTTCATCATTTCTGCCTAATTTTATTGATGTAGCACCTCTATAAGTGCATTTATATATATTTAATAGTTTATATTTTATTAATTATTAACGGTCATAGAAATGTACTTCATTGTAATTTTCAATGTTAATTGCCGCTGTAATAGCATTCTCTTTCTACAAAATTTCAGCTCCCTAGCTTGATCAAAAGTACATAAACATTTGTCTATTTGTATAACATTTATGAATTATTAACCTCGAAAAAAATAAACATATTTAATTTTATATAATCCCGTTTTAGTTATTTAGCGAATTCTACAGTTATAAAAAATTTCCAGTATTATCACATTTATAAATGCCTAAAAAATGAAATATTTGTTTAAATTTTGATTTTTTAAATCCCAAAACAAACATTTTTTTTAATTTTCGATTTTTCTGGTCGGTTTTATCCTATATCATATACGTATCCTAAGTAATAAGCTCCTATATATAATATATATACCAGATCAGATCTCTTTTAATAATTGCTTGATGAGGTAGCTCGGAACTTCAGAGCTGTAAACATTTTTGGTAGACTGTGCTGAGAAGGTATTTACATGAAACTAAATGGTTGAAGCTGAAAATAAAGTATTTCCGAAATTATTTAAGGTTTTACTAACCATTAGTTGTACCAAAGAGGATGAAGTTCAGAAGTTGTCTGTGTTTTAAGCGTATACTTACATTAATGGAGAAATATATTATTGTGCCTTGGTATGAGGACATAAACGTGTACGTTAGGTGTATTTTGATAGAATTCAAAATATTTTTTTGGTGAGGAACTGGTATATTTTCATCATAGGCGTTAGTGTACTACTTTATTGAAAACAATTTTTCTTTTAGCTATAAATAAAATATTTTTTACGCTTTTCATTTCAATAGTATCAATTCCAGCGCTTTATGCATTGAAGTTTTCCATTACATTATAAGAAAAATTATCTTTGTCATATGGCTTGATTATGGTTGCTATTCAGATTTTAGTTATATTTCATCAAACACTACTTAGTTATTTCTCTTTTCTCACTCTGGCGAGGATAAGGATATTAATTTTTGATAAATTATCGGGAGACAAATTGAAAATTGAAGTCCCTCGTCAAAAGTGACTTAACACTTTCAGCCCGAATAGTATTTTCCAAGAATTTCTGAAATCCGAGGATTTTTTTCTGTGATATTCATTCTTAATAGTCTACTTATCCTATTCGAATGCAAATTACTTTTTTTTTGTTGAAAGTAACCGTCTTTTGTCGAAATTCGCACTTTTTCTTTTGTTTTTTGAACATTGCCTACACCTCTTTTGGACCCTCCTATCATTTCTTTTTTCACGGTATTTTAGAAAATTTGAATCTATTGATATTATAGAGGGTCTCCAAAATACGGACTAATTCTGCTGAGTAGTTTCCTTTGCAAGGGCGTCTATGATGGACAATCTGTATTCGTACAAGGTCATTTTATTATAACTGAATTTTTTGTACAGGAGAATTTATTAACATAACTGAAATCAAAAATTAAAGAAAATATTAAAAGTTTTTATCAACGAAAAAGGGAATATTAAAACAACATAGTAAAAGTTAGGAAAATACGGAGAAATAAAACACCTCGACAGAAACGCCTATTAAAAAATGCCTGTTACAAAAAAATAAAAACTCGGACCAAGAACCGAAACAGCACACGAAAGGCAGGCCTCAAATGTGACCGCTGTGAAGGTTCGAGAGTTATACCTGCAGAAATGAAACAAGACGAGAGTTTGAAAGCCGGAGCGGAACTTCGTAGTTGCCCGTCATCTATTGATAGCGCTCGGATTCGGCTAAGTCCCGAGCGTCGTCTATTGATGACGCTCGGCTTCAATATGTTAAGCGGCCCTCATACGATCAATATTAGTCAGTATTTTGAATATTGACAGTATTACTGACCGTGTGACGTTCATACTGATGTACTGACAGTGCGAAAAATTTATATTGATTGGTTGATGAAAATACTGACAGTAATATTGATTGTGTGAGGGCCGCTTTAGATATTGCTACTTCATATAAAAAATCTATGTTGGCAACGGTTGTAATGGCTTCTTCAGTAATAAAGTTAATCGTAAAATATCTAGAGCTACGGAAAATGTTTTTATGGGGTCTCTAAGCTAATAATTTGTATATGAATTTTGGTTCTCATTCATCAAAAACTCTTATGGGAAGAACTTGAACATTTTTACAGATAAACATTGGATTTTGCATTTGAAGCACCTGCAACACTTATCGTTTATTATTTGATTTAATCTTACGCAATAAAATATGATTGTTGAATCACCTGTACTGTTGTTTTTCAAACTTCTAACTCGCAACTCGCTGAAGAAAAACACCGATACTTGCGATGCTATCCAATAAAAAGTTGAGAAATTACTTCCCATGGTCTTCATAAATTCAAAATAAACTTCAATGAAGCCCAGAAGGAAACCATTTACCAAAGAGTAAAAATGTTTTTTGTAAATACCAGTTCAGTTACACAGCGACAGTTTAAAAAAAATCTGGTTCAGCTATCCAGCTTATTATATTCCTGGATCCGAATTTCGAGACGCTCTACAAAATAATGATTTCCGACGTCTTTCTCCAACCTCGATCCTTTCGGTTCGCTTCTTCGTTATTTTCCCCACTGTTGACTGGAAAAAATGTGCGAGTCATTCTTATTTGAAGTGTATCAATGCCAAATATTTCTGTGACTTTCGGCTTAGTGCACAGTATTTCCTGACTCATCCGTTCTCCGGGATGTTTTCATTTAAGCCAATATACGTAATTAAAGCCTTTCAAGTATGTATTCTATTCACTTTTGATAATTTTTACTTATAGCTGTTTAATTTTTGGGTTTAGTAAGTTTTCATTGTCATTTTCACTGTTATATAATTCTAAGATTATTTTTCTTGATATTAAGGTTATTACAGGATTCCGTTGATATACGGTTAGCTGATTCTTATAGCAGAGTTGTTAGACGAAATATTTTATTCCCATTTACAAATGTATTTGTGTAATTTTAACTCTTATCTATTTCATGGCGGCAGTCAAAGCTTGAGCAGTGTTCTTATGATAAGAATGGACTTCCTTTCTGTGTTATTTCAATGATATTTGCTCATTGCTCCGTCACACCGAGTTGTTTTCATCTGACTTTTTGCGACTGAACATTACCAATTTCATTTATTCCGAGCAATTTTTGGGTAGGCAGAAAAGGTAATTTCAGTGTAATGGAATAATTCTAATTCTGTTAATTTTATTTGGTAATGTTAATTAAAGCGAAATAGTGTGAACAAATATTATTTTTTAACGTTTCCATGAAAAATTTAACTTATTAAAAAGGTTAACCCTCGCCTTCATTGTTAAATATAACTAAGCGACTTGCACGTGCCCAACTAGAAAATAATACAATCGGTATTTTAAAATTAAAGATCAAAATATCAACAAACATTTTGAAACATGAAACCGTCAGGGTGAATTGATCTAAAGGATTCTTTTATCCATGCTTAAATATCTGGACGATGATTCAAGTAATTGATCTGAAGAATAAATAAAAAGAATTACATAAATAGTGAGTGTGCGTGGTCATTCGTGCATGCAACCAGACAAATCCCCCTTTCTCCGATAACATTTATTTCCCTTTCTCTCCAAATTCCCCTCTTCCCCCTCTTGGAATTTTCCCTTCTCCTTCTATTTCATTCTCTCCCGTTCAAATCTCTCTTTCCTTTCCTGCCAGATTTACCGCTCCCCGCAATTCCTTTGTTTTCGCGGACCTCCATGTCAACGCTTCAGATAAGACGGTCCAGCGATGCGGACTCGAGCAGGGGAGGATATCCACAGCAATCGCTTTATTATTATAATTTTTTCTCCGGTATAGGGATCTGTTTCGAACGGGAAGGAACCCTTTCGGGCGGTTCGTTTTGTTTCCTCCGAGAGGTGGGGGGTAGAGTAGGTGGGGGTGGGAGGAGGAGTAAGGGAGCGGGAGGCGGAAAGGAGGGACGGGGAGATCGAGGGTGGAGACAAAGAGAGGGGGGTTAAAAGGGCGATAGTGAGGCCAATGCTTTTCCATTCGCGGGCGACCACGTCTCAATGGAAAGAAACGGAGAAGGGGAGGGCGCGCGATAGCGGATCTTTAATTATGCGCGCCGCAAACACCGATTCATATTCCCGTGAAATTCCCATTCCGAAAATGGGAGGAGGGATTCTTTGGTCGGTATTTCTTTTTTTTTTAACTCAGTCTACGCCCTTCTCTCTCCAGCGCCTTCCTCCGCCATCTCTCCTCCTCCTCCTCTCTCCCATCGAAATCAGCAGCAGCGGCGGCGTCAGAGTCGGATGTCGTGTGATAATTATGCGCGCACTCTTAAAGTGGTTCGAAGGCAAGGTCTTTGTTGTGTGCGTGCGTGTACGCGGCCTGCCACTTGCAATGCGTCGAAGGAAGGAGTGAGCGAGGGTGGATGAAGGGGGAGGAGGCGAGCGCCCGCCTCCCCCTTTTCCTGCCCGCGCCGATACTCTCTCATTACGCGAACGACGTTTGTCCTTATTTGACGGAGCGAGCGGGAAACGATTGAGCTGACAATAGATATCGAATCCAGAGAAATTTTAATAAAATATATGTATTTTGCGCGGCTTTTCTTTCTCCCTCTCTCTGCCCGTGTTTTTCAATATATATATATATATATAGAGAGAGAGAGAGCACTGAGCAGGTGCATATAGTTAAGGAAACCCTCTTTTTAAACGGCAAATGGAATATGATTTCCGCGCCGAAATATTTAATAAGGGGAAAGGCGCTTGGAATGCGTAATTGAAAAAAAAATAATTTTATGTTTTCGCTGACAGTATTTTTCCTTGTTTATTCTGTCCCTTATGTTTTGTAAATAATTAATCGGTGTAGATAACTGCTTTCATATTTCTTCTTTTTGTAATATAGTGATTTTATTTCGACTGTTGCCTTATTATCATTGAATTCATAAACCTAATGGAAGCAATGAAAAATCACTTGAGGATGTTTCGTTTTGTATTTTTTCTCTCTCTCTATCTATACACAAAAGACTTTTCTAATATTTAAATTATTTACTATACAGTTAAATAATGTTAAACAAATATATGAATACAAGGACAAGAAAAAGGCATTATTAAGGATCCTACTGGAAATATTAAAAAGTCTAAATTAAAATAACTTGAAAAATCACTAAAAATATATTTCTTGTTTCTTGCTCTTATAACTGATCATTGAAGATGGTTGACCAATCTCTTGATTGATGAAAATATCAAATGGAACAGTATACATGTCACAAGTAAGAAATTTTGTTTGCAGTACTATCGAGAGAAATTTAACCATTCGTTTGCCGTCTTAGTTTTAGCAAAAGGAATATTTCGATATCTCTCTTTGACTTAAAGGACTCTAGGTCCTTTCTAAGCGGAGGGGTTAGGGTTCCTTCCCCATGAGGGGCGTCGGTGTAGCTTATCGCTCTGTAGCCTGTCACTACTGAGGCGTCATGCGCAAGGGGAAAGGGGGATGATTTGTAGGGTGGCCTAGCGGATCTCTGCTGGGACGAGGGGCGGAAAGGGAGGCGGAGGACAAAGGGGAAGGGTATATGGGAGGAAAGACTGGCGATGGTTTAAGGGTCGCGTTCAGAAAAGCGCAAAGAAGGGTGGTGGTGAGGGGAGATGAGAAATTAGTAAGGGACGTCCGTTGGTCCGAGGGATTCGGAAGGGTTGAAATACTTTTTTTTTATTATCATGGTCCCCCTCCCTCCGCGCCTAACCTCCCCCTGCGCCTCCCTCCCCTCCGCATCCCCCTCATTTTTCTCTTTCCCCGCATCCAGTACCCTTCCTACTCCCTTTGTTTTTTGCATAAAAATCAGGAGATTTGAAAGGGTTGCTGTGGGTTGGATGGTGAGGAAAGAGATGGTGCAGGTGGTGGGGGTTTTTCTCCTGCCACCGGGATGTTGAGGGAGAGGGGGGTGGGAGTGGTGGTCACTGTACGTGGCATATCTCATTAATTTCATGCTTTACAATGAACCCCTTCCGAGAACCCTGAAAGAACCCTCCTCTAGCCTTCCCCCTCCAACTTCCATATCTCTTTCTCCCTCTCACTCCACTATTCCCCTTATCCTTTTTCTTCTGTTCCCTCCGTCATTCTATATTTCTCTCTCTCTCGATCTTTGGTTCCGCGTGTTACCTATACCCGCATGCCCTCCTATTTCTCTCTTTTCTCTGCTCTATAGCTTTGCTTATTGATAAATGCCGGCAGATAGAAATACGTATTAAGCGTAAAAAAATCCCCGTTGCTATGGAATGACCGTAGGTTGCCTAGGAAAAAGTGATAATTACGTGATCGCTTTGTCATAATACCTTTCCGTAATGAATTTCAATATTGATAACACATTTATCTAATGAAGAATTTAAACCTTGACGGATAAATTATTTTTTACCGATTGCGTGCATTTTATCTAGCTAAATTAATATTTCATGTAGGCATTACGGACCAGGATAGAGATATTTAAATAAATTGTTACCAAATGCTACACAAGTTTGCGTTTCATAATGGCTATTATTTCCTTCGTACAAGTAAACAGTTGCCGTATTTTTCGGCAGATCAAATTAATTTTGCGTTACTTTAAGGTTCTTTTTTAATATAGTGAGTTTTTGAAACTCGCAATATCTTCTCGGATATAAATTCATATTATTTCGGATGTGCATTACATTTCGCGTGAAAAAAGGAGTAATCATCTGAAAACGGTTATTTCTCCGAAGCCTTCCTTTCCAACCCACTCTTTCTCCCTCCCTTTCTCCCTCTCCCACTCCTTTCTCCCTCTCCCTCCCACTCCTTTCTCCCTCTCCCTCCCACTCCTTTCTCCCTCTCCGCACGCTGTGATTTTCACAGCTTTTGGGAATTGGAGTATCATTCGAGTTTTTCGAGTCTTCCATGAACACCCCCCTACCCTCCCGCAAACCCCTCCCTTTCTACAACATCCCCGCAACAGAACGCATTATTTATGGCCTCGTTTTAATTCAGCAAAGCAATCCGGAAAACAAAGTAAAAATCGCGCGAGAAATTTCTTTTCCTTTATGTGAGGAAAGTTCCTTGTACTTTTCGAAATTTATGCTCATGTTTTGGCGGATCGCTTTTCAGGCTTGATTACATTTTTCCAATGGTCGTATAAAATGGAGGACGGTAAAGTGGCTATGCCAACATCTTCGAGAAATTTCGCTTATCGCGGGGAGGAGCTTTCCCCCAAAAGGAACTCTCTCACTCCATTCCACCCTGCCCCACCCTTCCTATATATATATATATATATATATCTCCTAATGTCTCCAAGGCTGTCTTACTGGGCGTCTTTCCTTCCCCATTTCCCTCCCCCTCTGTTTCGCTCCTTTCTATCTCCACCCCCCCCTTCCCCTTCTTCCCTCCCCCTTTCTCTCTCGCTTCGAACACTCTACAGTTCCATTCCCCGTCCCATTTTCTCTTCTTTTTTTTCTACGGCCTTATTTATACCCTCCGCATCCCACGGGAGATAAAAAATATGAAAGTTCCGAAATGTATATATCTCTTAAATTTGTGTCTTCGCGACAGAAATGAAGGATGTTCGAAATGCTCTCCTAATACCGGATGAAATCCTCTTTTCTTTTGTTCTTGAAGGATGGAAAAATTAAAAAAACCTTCTTTGTTTTATCTTTCTGGTGGAGGAGAGTGGCGAAAAATGGAGACTTGAAATGTTGAAATGCTGTGTAATAACTTGGGCCGAGTTGAAACATAAATCAATCAATTCGACTTGCGGTGTTTTGGATAAGGCATTAAGGAGGTTTACGCTATTTTTACATGCTTAGGCTTACGTATGTCTGTTTGGGATTTTTCAAGTGATAGAACTACATTTTAATTGATAAATTCTATTTTAACTACAGGAGAGTTTTTGATAAACTAATTTCAATCCATCAAAAATAAGTAATAATAATAATAATTAGTATTGTTATTTATTTTTCTTAAATCATTATTTTACACTATTGAGCATTGAAGAAAGGATTCATTTTATTCATAATTATCAGAACTGGCGTTTAATACATAGGATATGTAGGCCGTTTCACATTAAAGTCGATATTCATTTTGTTTTCATTGTTTTTTCTATTTTTCTGTGAATCGTCTATGACTGACCATGAATTTAAACAAGGAAAGGAATCGTTGAACCAGTTAGATTTCGAATGGAATTATGTCCACTGTCAGTTTCGTTGCATTGACGATGGCCTATTAGAGATGATAGCTTTTCATTTTATGATAACTTGAATCGAAATATTTTCTTACACCTCGAGCAGATATTTAATATTTTATATCCACCATATAAAAACTTACAAATTATTTTCCGCGTAACATTAACTTAATTAAAAGTTCTTTAATACAAGGTCTTTTCAAAGACTATATGATAATTTATGGCCATGGAAGTCCGATTGTCTCAAGACATTACACATTACACTAAAACCTCAATGTAAAATACAAATATATTGATTGAAAACACACATAAATGACAGAGTTTAAAAGAAACAAAGCAAAAAATTCATAAGAACTTGAAAAACTTTTTTCCAATTATCAGATCTCACGTGAAGTGTTGTACTTTGCTCCGTTTGTCCAACACTTCTTGTCTAAACTGAGTTTTAAGGAAAAATAATGTCCTCCTACATCTTCTCCGTCTTTCCCTCTTCAGTCATCATCATTTGCTTCCTACTCTTTCCCTTCCCTCTCTTCGTCTCTTCCTCCTCCCTCCCTCCCTCTCCACTACTCCTTCCTTCCCTCTATTCCATTCCAAGTCCCACCCTCTCAGCTTCATTCCATAATAAGCTCGCTAATGACGTTTTACATTTCATATTCAGCGCAGACGGGCGGTCGCACACAATTGGGGTTTACCATGTTAGTGCTGTAATTCCTTTCTTGGCTGGCCTTTACTGCCACCGCTCCGAACCCTTTTACCCCTCCTCCGGCCTAGGTAACTTTCCTCCCTCTACATGTCTCTTGCCCCTTCCTCTCTTTCTCTTTCCTTCACCTGTCCCGCTCTTCTCACGAGTCGCATCTCTCCCCCCGTTCTCTCTCTCTCTCTTCCCTCTCCATCGCCTACTCACATCTCCCTCCCCATTGTCCTTAATTTTCCCCACCTGTCACTCTTATTCCCAAATAGCTTCTGTTTATAATTTATTTTTCTTACTTTCTTTTTTTTGGATGTTGTGTAAGAAATTGTCTTCCCACCCCCTTTCACGTCTCCAGGCCTTTACGTCTCGCACTGAACCCTTCCGTTAGCTTCGCGTGTGCGGTGTTCACTTTCATTACTGCTTCTCTTACACCGATGCAGATATAGTTAAAATGGTAGGAATTGAATGAAGGTTTTTTTTATAGTCCCTCTGATGAATAATTTTTAAAAAATTGTTTTGACTCGTGTTTATGAAAAGTTGAGCCTTTATTTGTAGCTTCTTAGCAACAAATCTTTGGAAACTTATCTTCTATTGTGGTTTGAACTTGCTTTTTGTGTGTTCTGTTGGTTTCGCTTACGATTTGTAAAAATGAAAATATAGCGTAAATCTTGCATTATTTGCATTGAACACATTTTCCCTAAGCAGAATGAAATGCTATCGATACACTGTTATCACATTTGTTCACCGATCGCTTCTTTGTGTATTGCACGAGAGAATTCCCGAGTATGGATTAAGACTCCGCTCGTCCCTCTTATTCGCGTCCGAATAAATCACGAGCCTTGTTTAGGGACTTAGGATTGTCTCGGGAGTGAAACGGAGGGAAGTGTCAACGGAGAATAGAGGGAGAAGAGAGAGAGAGAGAGAGGTATGTCGTTACTTAACACGACTTTCCCCCGAAATATTTCAACCCATCCTCCAGTTATCCGGGCGAACTTCTCACCAAAACCCTTCCTCGCTTTTATTTCAGTTTCCTCGCCGGCGTATTCCTCATTCTCTCTCTCTCGTTCTGCCCCTTCCCTTAATCCTGGCCACATCCAAAGCTTTAACGTCACCACTTGCTAAAGCGTTTCTTTCTCGAGGGAACTCCTTCTCCCCCCTCCCTCCCCCTCCCTCCCCCCCAGCGACCACCCCCTCTCTCGCCTGCAGTCTTCCACGTTCTATGAGAGAGAGAAAAGTGCGACGGCAATCTTCCCCGCCCTCCCTCTTCTACTCTCTCACTCACCGGCTCCCTCCTTCCCCTATTCCTCTCCCCAATGCTCTCAAAAGCCTACGCCATTTGCGCCTTTTTTTCGAGTAGTACCGCCGAAGGTATGGTCTCGGGTGTTAAGCATCGCTGGGATGATTTGCTGCCTCTAACAAATAACGCAACTTTGTACGCTTTATATCGAGAAATAAACATCGCGTGTCCTACGGCTCAGGCGAAACTGCTCCATAAATTTTTTAAGGAAGATTACCAAAATCGTGAAAGAACGCGGAATGCAATCCTGACTGCTACGTTTGATTTATCAAGTGCGAATAAAATCTTCAACCATTTTGTTTTTTTTTTTGCTGGATGTTGAAACAAATGCTCCTGCGATAAACTGTCTAATTTTGGCATGCCGTCGGAATAAAGCTTGTAACTCGATGCGAAAATAAAATTCTGGTTCATCATTATTGGTAATTATAAGCGTCGTGAGCGTGAGTTAATTAATTGTGATTTAAAGTTGAACTTGGTGTAAACATTATTTTATCTTATGAAAATTAATAAAGCTAAAATAATCCTAAATGCTGTAATATGTAAAATTATTCTTTATCATACGTGTAGGCTGCATTTATATTGAGAGCACTTTACCAACCTATTAATTGAAAAATACTTTTTAAATCAAGGAAATACACTTTTCAGTATGTCTTCAATTTTTTATGCTAAACAAATCAAATATGCAATATATCTTTAATTGCCATTAAAAAGCTTGAAGTTGAATGTTTTTGAGCTCTTAAAACATAAAACTGATTTACCCGTTGGAGTTTTAATGAAATAAGTTTATCTAAATGGAGAATATAATGAATCTCGATAGAAAATGGCACACGTAAACAAAGATTGTAGTCAATACCAGTATAAAAGCCCGTCAATATGACGGGATATCTTTAGTTAACCTTAAATTGTTGCCCCCTCCCCCCCTCTCTCTCCTCGTTTCTCCCTCCCCCTCACTCTCTCCCCCTCACTCTCTCCCCCTCACTCCCTCTCTCTCACTCCCTCTCTCTCCCTCTCTCTCTCTTAAATGTAAGAAGGGACTATATAGTCTCAATTTCGCCCTCAATATAGTCGTTTGTCTCCCTCCCTCCCTCCCTCTTTCTCCCTCCCTACTTCCTCTCACTCCCCCTCCCTCTCTCCACCCCTTCCCCCTAATTCCATGTCTCCACCTCCCCCCTAATCCTTACTCTTCACCCCCTCCCCCTCATTCCCTCTCCCCCTTCCCTCCCTCTCTATCTCCACCTCCCTCCCTCTCTCCCCCTCCGTTACCATCCCTCTCTCTCCCTCCCTATCTCGTATTAAAAGCATTCAAAGCACGCTTACACCCATAAGGATTGATATAACAATACGATTTTGAGGTCTAACAATATAATTGGTAGCCAAGGCAACATCCCGTTAAAATGGCAAGATTTCCACAAAATACGTAAAATAAACGTTTAACATGAGCGGTTTCGAACTGTACGCGGAAAATATGAACAGAATAAGAAACTGTAATTTTTTCTTTAAAATGGTTCATATCCGAAGACCGTAGGTTAATTCCTTCTAATATTAATTTCCAAAACAATAAAAGCCTGCACGCCAAAAAATCGACTTTTACGTGTTACCTTACGTAAAATGGTAATGTCTTCCTTGGAGTCGAACCCAGGACTTATTTTCAGATTTATTTTCGTCATTACCTTAAAATATGTTAATCGAGCATTCCCGACAAATTTTAAGATCCTATCTCAATTCTTTCTCGAGTTAATACCATAATTCACTACCAGAGGCACGACCTATGGAATAGCGTGACCAACCAACCAGCCAGCCAACAGACCTGGGCTATTACTATAGTAAATTTTGTTAGGCACTCTATCTCGTTGCAAAATCTTCTTACTAGAGGAAATGTTTAATATCCCTTTACGTAGGAACTCATATATTTCTTCCTCCTGGAAAGTAATAAAGCAACATCTAGGTTTTTTGCATTACAACAATCGAATAGCAATATAATTCACCTATGTTTACATGTACACGTAGATGTAGATGTGAGACGATGCCTTAGGAGGTGTTTCTTAGGGAAATACTATTTTCCCCCATCTTTTATTTCTATCCGTGATCTTCTATCCCTCTTTCTTTTAACATAGTTGGACCTCTTGCTTTGTGTCGCTCGAACCTCCTCCACCGAGGGCAAAAGCCCTCTTTTCTAAATGGCGAACCCTGCGGTTGGAAGGTGGGGATGAATTCTGCTCTCTTTCCTCCCTCTCCATCCCCTCTCCGCCGCCCTCGCCTCTCTTAGCCCCGGGCCAGAAACCCTTTCCCACCGCTGGCCTCTTTCGCCGACGAGTGCTCCTCATGACGGATGATTACGCCGCAAAATTGGAACTTTATGACGTTGCCTACTGCTTGGCCGGGCATTTCTCTCCCCTTCTACAGTCCTACCCCCTCTTCCTCCTACGCGCCTCCTATTCCTTTCTCTTTTCCACTTTCCCCCTATCTTCCTAGCCCAGAGTCCTAAACGTACCCTGCCTGCGGCCACTGCTCCTTTTCGCCCCTCTGCCCCCTCAAGAATCTCGGTCTCCACCTCTCTCTCTCCCTTCGTTTCTATCTCTCCCCTCTCGATGGCGTTTGCCCGATCCGCCCCCCCCACCCGTTCCATTTTCACGACCCTTTATCCTCCTTCCCCAACCTTCTTCCTTTTATAATACAAATAAAAAAACAACGGTGGAGGCCCTCCGCTTCCGCCCCCTTTATCGGCCCCTCCTCCCGCTCCCACTTCCTCTCACTTCTCCGCACATCCCGTCGCTCACAACAAAGAGTCCGCCATCGCCAGAGCCACGACGTTCGAAGTTCCGCGCTCGGAGGAGCGGCGGAGGCGGCTGTGGAGGCCTTAGAGAGTGGTTTTTATGGATAGAAGCGGAGGAATTTAGTGGGCAGGGGGTGTAGGGCGGAGAAAGCCCTGCAGTTTTCGAATTCGAAGGACTCGTAAGAAGTTTTCGTACTTCCTCCCCATCCTTCCGCCCCCTCCTTACCTTCACACCCCCTCCCTCCCCCCTTCCTCCGCCCTGCTTGAATCCTACGCGCTTGGAATTATTGGATTGTCCGTATTAGCGAATAGTTTGCTCCTTGTGGTAATTGGCCCGATATTTTACCCTCTTCAATATGTAAATTTTCGCGAGTTTGTGCAATAAAATTATATATACTGAAATATAATAATTATTATATGGACATCTTTAGGGATCATAATAAATTATATTACTAGATAGAATTCATGGTAGTTTGCGATCTTATCTGTTTTATCCGGTCCGTTTCATTACGCCAAATGGTATAAAAAGTTATGTAATTTATACTTAAACAAATTGTTTATAATATGTGAATTTAGAGAACACAATAAAATGAAATGCCTAATTATTATTCATTAATTAGTATTCATAAAAATAAAATTCCTCCTTTTAAGACGTTTTTCCACCGTTGACGACGGCTGTTTCGTATCGTCCCCTTTTTCCGAAGCTTTCCTTCTGCGGGATATATCGAAAATAACAATTGGATTTCAAACAAAGGACTCAAGTTTCTGCAACTGATGCAGAAACAAGAAAGTTTAACATCCGAGTAGAAACGACAAGACGCATATCCTTAAGTCGATAGAAAAAATAATAGCTGTAGAAACCGCTCATCCAAATTCTGACCGTCTAATTTATAGCTCGTCCTTAACTCCATTTTCTAAGCCCTTGAGCTTCTTTCTTGCCTCAACTTTGCTCCCTTCTCCTGCCACACTTCGATTCCCTTCCGATTCACGCGGCAGTCTTTCACGTCTCCTCTATATCCCTCTTACTCCCCCCCCCCCTCTCTCTTTCTCTCTCTCTCTCCATCCGCGACCTCCTTCCTTCCCTTTCTCTCACTTCCCTCTCTCTCTCTCTCTCTTTCCTCCACCAAACTCTATCTCCCAACCTCTGCTCGTCGTCACCTCCTCCGTGCGAAGCGTCGCCTTCCTTCGGATGGATTTATCGGCCCCTGATCTCCATCCCCAGCGCATATATCTCACTTGTGGACCTCCCCCGCTCACCAACACCTGACCGATTTTCCTCGCCTTCCCTACTCCCCCTCCTCCACCCACCCACCTCCCTCTTTCTCTCTCTCTCAGCCGACGAGATAAGCTCACCACCCTCCTCTTCCCACTCTTCTCTCCCACCACACCTCCCACTTTCGAACTCCTGGAGCAATCCACATAATGCGCGAGACAACTTTTGCAAGACGCTGGTCTCGTTGAAAACTACCAACTGGGATAATCCGAGGCGATGATACGAGACAAAAGGGCTCTTTCGGGAATTCTCGTGTTCGATTAAAATGGGCGAAATTGTCTGTATTCGGAGTTCGAGTGGGACTGGAAACGTTTGTGTCGCTCGTGCCGTAACAGATACGCGGGTAACTTCTTTTTCGCCCATTCCTCTCTCTCTCTCTCCCTCTCTATTCTTTCGCCATCTCTTGCCGCTTCGCGCCCTCTAATTCCCAGTCACCTTTTTCTTTTCCTCTTTCCTCTATCCAAGCACTCCATCACCCTGCCAAAGTTTCCAAAAACGCGTCTGTTAGATGGTATAATATATGCCCGCGTTCCCTCTTTTCATTGGATATAAAATATCCATACTATTTATATATATAAACCCTCTTTCACCATCGCTTAAACGCCATGGCGACATATATTTCCTTCTCCCCCTTTTTCTGACGCAAGATCCGTTGTTCTTGAAGGGCACAAGACTGTATACGCGATGGCTTTTCGAGTTCTCCTCCTTCGCATCCTATTTGGACTAGATCGGCGAGAAATACGGCACCCTCGAAGCGAGAATAAGAAGGAGACGCTCCTTCCGCGCAATCCTGAAACCCTCAAAGGCGTGTTGTCAATTCCACGTCCCTCTTACTGCCGTTTTCAGGAATAGCTCTGGCGGAATAAATAAGGGATTTCTTTAAGTGCTGTAGTACTTATACTTGATCGATTTACCACCGGATGGAATTTATTATTATAAATTTTTACGGCAAGTTTGAGTGGGTAATGATATTTACCATTCGAAGATGAACAAATCACCTATGTAGAACCACTACAATTTTTATAAATAAATAAAATATATTTAATAATACATTTCTTCAGAAGCTATTTTGTTTGCGTTCGATTACTTTGATTTAATTTTAAAATTTAAATCGGTCTACATAGACATGATAAAATGTTTACTTTGATCTGTTAGAATTTGGCTATTGAGATGCATCTATTCAGATGAAAATATATAAATTCGCCTGGAAATAATTAAATAGCCCCTAATTAATGTTCGTGTGATTAGAACAATTTACTCTCTACAAATTTTCGGGAACCTAAAACTGAAATAATTTTCATTCACTTGCCTGAAAAATTATTCAAATGCTTCGACGAAAGTCTTTTAAATAAATTTTGGAAGCTACTGCTAGAAAGTTTAAGTCGAATAAACATAGGGTAAAATTATACCTAAATATCTCTGCTTTATTTGGAAGGATGATAATTATGAGGATGTGTGTACAGTGTACTGTCGATTATATCCATTCGTAAAAAGTATTTGTCATAAAAAAATTATAAAAACTGAAATTTTACTTGGTCATTTGCTGCTTTTATTGCTTTGCAAAAAACACGATTGATTTTAAAGTCATGATGTAATTTTGTTTGTATAGCAATGTGAAATACTTCAAAAGTTCTTTTGTAGTTTCAGAATTTCTTTTCGACTTGGAATACTTGTATTAAAATGCGTAATGATTGATAAACATTAGTCATACTTTGCCTTCGATTTATCCTCATTTTATGATTCTATCATAAATTTATGATTTATGAATTTCATAAATAGGCGTTTCTGATTTTGGAATAATGGGGAAGGATGAGTCGTCGAAATTTTTAAGATATCTTTATTACACGGTGTTGCATGTTGGAAATACAAATAGCAGGATTTATAGCTATTCGTATCAGACTGACTGAATAGCAATGAGCATTGGGATTTCGGACGGATATGGGAAAGTGTATATTTTTCGGGTTCAAGAGCTGCACATCCTCTCTCCTTTCTTCTTGACAGATAGATAGCGCTTCTCTCTCTTTCTCCTCTTGGAATCCTTAATTTCGCTTGTCTCCTGTCCGAATCTCCCTTCTCTTCCAATGCCTGAATCCAATTCTCTTTTCAATTTTAAATCTACCTTTCCCTATCTCTTCCTCTTTCTTTTCCTCTCTTTCGCCTTTTTCCTTTCCACTGATTTTTACTGCCAATCTCTTTACTGAGTGAAATGAAAAAATAAGCTTATGTTTGTGAATAAATTTACTTGACATTTCACCAATAACGTAATTGAAATCATATCGTACCCCTGTTTCACTAATGTATTATCAAATCATGATCCGAATATTTAATGGAGTGTATGATAAACTTAAGAAAATTGATTGTATCTCTCATAATCGCTTGCGAGGAAATCTATCTTCAGTGGAATTTAATGTAGATATTATATTGTTCAATTACTTAATACTTCAAAACCACAATATTTTTTCTGCATTAATATTGTGATCCATATAAGCCATCCAAAGAAAAACTATAATACCCTGAGGAATTGAATTTACTGAAATCGGGATGCGTCGGATTCCTTCCGAATAGCCTTTGCCCGATTTGTATATTCCTGCGAGTAAATTTGAAAATCACGGTAAACCTCGGCAGCAAGATCCTCTTATTTTGACTCGTGGTCCTTTGGAATTTAGGGATTGCCTCACTGGGACGAGAAAAATCCTCGTAACTCGAATTCTTTGTCCTCTAAAATCCCATCAGATGGTCAAGACGGACATTCGATCTAGGCAAATGCATCTTTCAAGGTTTCCAGCATTCTTCCGAATATTTATTCCGAAACACCATTTCTCCGATCACATGTAGTTCAATTGTAAAGTGCTGATAACGCTCGTAAAAATACATATAGTGAAATAATTAATTATCATTCGTAACTCGCCATTGAAATATTTCATTGATATATTTATAATTGTTTAAGGACAACCCTATAAGTCAGTCGTTCCCAACTTGGGATCGCGAAAACGGATCAATGTGCATATGTACTTTCAGTATATTATTTTAATTTTAGTTTTTAAAGATGTGTTGTAGCACTTTACAAAATTATTTAATTCTTAACAAAATATGCTGTACGAATCGTTTAAGATTACAGCATAACCAATATCACAATTTTTATTATATTTTGAAATTAAGACTACATTTTATTAGTATTGTCATGTTAACTCTTATTATCACATAATCAATCATCTTTTAATGTACGATTCTTGATATTCGTAGAACACGTTATATTATGAAACGGAATATAATATTATGATATTTGGTGTATTATTATAGCCCCCTCTGTTTCAAAATTAGTTCGATTGTTTACATTACAACATAATATTGCATCTTGTCTGTAATCAGTAGGAAAACGCAGTGGTAAAAGGGGCATATTTCAATTTCTGTGTTATTATTTAATTTATAAAAAATATATATATATATATAAATAATATTATTTGTGACAGTAGCATATTTAATTTTGTGTTTTGTTAAATTTACAACACTTCTCTGTACATAAAATTGTTTGTAGTTCACTTTTGCTTAGGACCTGGTAAAATTTGTATTTTTTAAGAATTTTTCTGTTGAACTCTAATATATCCCCAATATAGTTGTCCATGAGTAAAGCAAGACTCGGGCAGAAAAATAATAGCTTTGGCTAAGGTTTAGCCTTGGCGATTTATTTATTGCCAAAGCATAATACGGTTTTTTTGGGAATTCAAAGGGAAAATTAGATTGAACGTCTGCGTCTCTCTCTCCGCTATCATGTTTTACAATCTCGACTGCATAGTTCCTGTTGTCACTGTGATAGCACTTTTTTCGCTGACTGTCCTGTAATGCTTGTTTTTAGTGCAAATGATATAATGATTACTTAACCTTTCAACATCATCGTTTTTAAGCTGTTCTCCAAATATTTCAGATATCATGTTCTCAGACAATCTCATGGCATTTCAATACAAGATTCGGTTTTGCTATTTTGTTCTATCGGTAATCTACCTTCACCCAATTCCAGTACCCAGTATGCAAATTCTTGATAATTTTCTACATGGATATTCACTGTAACGTATTCCACTCCACTATCATTTTTACTTTCTCCATATACATAGTATAGAGAAAGTATTGTTTTTATGAAAAAAATCGAATTCGAGATTTCAACGGAAATACACGTTTTGAGGTCCGCTGAATACGTTTTGACAGTTTTCTCGATGACGTCTGTGTGTGACAAAAATTTTGCTTGCGCTCTAACTCAAAAACTATTCATCAGATCAGCATGAAATTCTATATTATATATATATATATAGGGCAACTAGGTGTTGAAGGAAACCCAGTGAACACTAACCGGAAGTAGAGCCGCTGGGGTGTTGGACCCCAGCGGCTCTACTTCCGGTAAGTGTTCACTGGGTTTCCTTCAACACCTAGTTGCCCTAAATATCCTTACTTACCTTTCCTCTTCCGTAGTATCTATATATATATATATATATGCTTAAGGAAAAGGAAAGGTAATAATAAAGGTAGCAACAAGGTGTTGGAGGATGCCCAGTGGACACTTACCTAGATTGAGGAACCGCTGGTGGTGCTGAGGACACATGAAAAACACAAAAAAACAAAAACGACACGAAAATGGAGCTGTCGGGCTGACGCCCTTCTTCAGCGACGGAGAGACATATATATATAAGTTGTAGATATTATTTTTTCTACAACTTTTGTTTGAACTAAATTTCATGTGAGGAATATTTCAAGAGTTATTCCATTTTCTTTGAAATTGACGCTTAGTGGGTAGCTAGCGCGCGTGGTAATGACAACAATTGAATCGCTAGCGCTGAAGCGTGTAAGTTTAACTGTTCCTATCGCCGTATTTATTTTATTTTAGTTGACAACTTACGTATGGAGAAAGTCATGTGTTGGACGCATCAATTTATTTACAGTATCGCTTGTAACCAAGATAGCACTTTTTCGTCTATTTTCCTAGATGATTATTTAAACATTCATCATAGTTGATTTTAAACTGTTCACCGAATATTTTGGTTATGTAGCTATCAGTTAGACAATCAGCTGGCATTTCAACATAACGATTGGTTTTATTATTTTGTGGAAAATGAAAATTTTTTTGCTAACTTCTTTGAGTATATTGTCTTCAATTATAATGAGAATTAAGTCAAATCCGAAGATATTTATTGCAGTCAATTAAATAATGCGATCATGAAAGTTTATTTAATAATTCCTTCGACTGTACTGTTTTAGCAACCATGCCAAATACGTATACAGTGCGTCGCCTCACCTTGTGTTATATAATAAAGATGTACCATATACTTATATGTAGTGCTTAAGTAAGTTTGTTTGTGTGTAAAGGGAAATAGAAAATAACTTATCCGTATTAAGAGCATTTACTAAATGGTATTCCAAAAATGTGGAACTAGGGTTTATTGGAGTTAAGGGAATAAAAAAAATACAATTTCGGCGAAGATTAATTCCGAGACTCTCCTTCCCGCTTATCTCAAGCGGTCGTAAATAGACTCGACTTTCATCTAGTTATTAAGAATTCAACCGCGGGATCAAATCTGATACGCCCTTTGTTGAGCCACGGAAAACCGCGAGAAACAATCAGGACGGGGAAATTTCCTCACAGGCCGAAACTTAGCAGATCATTCTTGATAATCAAAGCGCGGCCGCAATCCCAAAGTTAACTCCAGAGTCCAATCTGCAATGCACACGCCCCGCAGGAGGTATTGGGGTGAGTAGGGAGGGAGTGGGGATGGGGAGGGCGTAAGGAGTAGAGAAGGGGTAGAGAGCGGATGGAAGTGTCTACTCGGGGCGCGTGTATGCCTCACGCACGCGCCCACCGCATCCTCCGCGTCTGACTGACCTCCCTCCTTCCCTCCATCTCACTCGCTGCCCACTCTCGCATGGCCCCCAATTTCCTCCTCCACCCTCCTCCACCACCTGCTCCTTTAAACCCGAACTCTCCGCTGTTCATTTCCTTCCCGGCGCCTAAACATCCTCGCCTTCCCTCCACCTACTCATTCAACACCATCCTGCCACCCTTCAACACACACACACACACACACACACGTTCGCTCTCTCCATCAACATTAAACCCAATGCGATGAATTAGTAATGCAAGCAATTTACCACCTCCTTCCTCCTCCTCCACCTTCCTCCTTCTCTTCCTCCTGCTTCGGCCCTCCTTCCTATTCGAGTATGTGTGTGCACGAGAGAGAGAGAGAGAGGGAGGGAGCTGTGGGTGCGGTTTTGCCAAGGAAACGAGACAGGGGGATATCAGAGTCTGCGGACTAAGAGAGGAGGAGAAATAGGGAAAGGAGACTGAGGAGGTTGGATCGGGAGAGTTGGTTCTGTAGTTAAGCAAAGTTCAACCGCCAAATCAAGCAGACTCATGGCTGATTGCGATGATCACACGGGAAAATGAACGTATCGATTATTAACTTTGGCGCCACAAAAAAATGACTGCTGCACTGTTTATTTTGGTTCGTTTCGCAACCGTGGTTGAGCCAATCTCATTGAAGTCGAGTGCGCGGGTGTCAGGATGCAAGAAGAACGTGGCTTGGCGAGTATGTATATGCGTGAATTGAAAACAACTGATATCATGAAGTATTCAAGAAGAATTTTTCAATGTAGAAAATTTAAATTGATGGTGATAAAGAAATAAAAGCGCTCGTTAGATGAAATTTTGATTTTTAGAATTACCTATTCATAAAGAGTAAATCAAATTCATAAAATGAAGTGATTCTTCCGAGAAGAAAAGTCACAAAAATCTCATTGGTAATTGAAAGTTTGAGAGAGAATGGAGTTGATGGACGAAATACATGCCCATAGAAAGTGTTCTATGCAAATAGTACAGCTTGAAATATATGCCATGCACTATTAAAATAATAGTTTATATGAATCGTTTTAGTATTTTCTTGAAGGAAGGCTGAAGGGCCATTGAATTATCGTAAATTCAGCCTGTGTTGAAATGATAAATTAATGTCCTCTAGAAAGCACTCTATTTAGTGAGTCCTCATATACATTGAGGAAACGTAGATAATAAAACATTTTTATTGATATGTGCATATGAAAATATGACAAAGGTGCATTATTAAATTGATATTGGCGCATTTTGCATGCATGGCTTAAAATTCATTGCGAATGATAAAATGCATACATATTATTAAAATTTTGTGTGAAATTTACAGCCATGAGCTTTTTTATTAATTCGAAATACTTAAAAACAGGTTGACGCTGATTTAATGTATATCCAGTTTAGAGGATTAACTTAACTAAAACCATATACTGAAGTTTACCCCCAGAGCATTCGTAGAGCATTAATTAATAATGGCCGATGAATAATATGTCGGAAGGGAGTCGAAAAACATATTAAGGGCGAGGAAGCAAAACTACTCGTCACTCACCTGAACGCAAACCGCACAGCGATAAGAGATAGGTTTCGCCAGCGATGTGAGCTTTTGCATTGTTTTCGTTAAGAGACGCGCGAGTGAGTAGCACTATATGAGGAAATATGATTCGAACGCGTGGAACGAAATGGGAAATGGATTGTGTAGAGGCGTGGTGGAGGAGATCGCTGGGGGAAGCAGTCGTGGCGGGGATTTAGGAAGAGGGGCTTCTCATAGGAAGCGCGGTTTGGAAACCGCTGGCATTTCATCATCTATGAATTACAATTCTCCTTTCTGCTCCTGGGATTGGATGGTTTTTTCGACCATACATAGGCGCCCATTTCCTTTCCCTAATTTCACTTCATCACGCCTCTCGGCTTGTCTCCACCCCCTTCCACCACCCCCTTTTGGCTACCTGACCATCCACACTCATTAGACGATATTTATCCTCCAAAATGTAAACCGCAGCATCCCATGCAAAGCTCTCAGCGACCTATGGCCATTCGCTCACATCTCACGCGTATTCCTCTCGTTTTTTCCTCTCCTTGCATCATGCTCTTCCTCGTATACATTGTAAGAGCGTGCAAAGTTTCCATAGCGATTTATCTCTAATAACGCACAAACGGTGTTTTAACGTGTGATATGATATCGTCGTAAATAGGAATACATGTGAACCAACTTTACAGGAGAATAGTAAGGAGTACCTTCTTACAAAGTTACTTGGATATATGTATTTAGTAGTAAGAAGGAATTCATTCAAATGAATCAGGTCCTCATGTTAACTTCACTTCCGGCATCGCTCTCAATTTATATGCAAATTCATAGATTCTTTATTTTTAATAAGTGTATTTCCTTTTATTGCTCCTGTCCATTTTTTCAAATTCAACATTCTTTCTTTATTAACAAATAAATTCTTTATGATTTCGATGCATATATTACTTAATTTTATAATATTTCTTTAAATGTCACTTTTTTGCTGTATGTGCAAGTAATGAAAATTTTATAGGAAATATTAAATTAGCAGGAATAAATTTGAGTACATTTATTTAAATATACCGATATTCGTAATGATAAATAGTGCCTATGTGCATATTTAACCCTTTCAGGCCTGGTGTACACAATTGTGAAAAGTGTACTAAACAATATTTCTAACTAATTGTGCATGATTATGTATATTTTCTGTAAGTACCTAAGAGACTGTTATAGCAATTTAACGCTTGCAAGTTTTAAGTATTCGTCGAAACATAGAAGATAGTAGATAGTGCAAGATATCACTCGGTTCTGAAAGAGTTAATGAAAAGTATGACCGTATTAAAGTTATGGCGTATCAGTATACAATAACAATTATATGTTTACGGAATATTTATCTTTTGAAAAAGATGGCACTATCAAATCGTCAGCATCAGATGCTATTGAAAGTTTTCTACGCCTCCACTCGCTCCATCATTTTCGCTCGTGGAGGTCGTAACCAAAGCATTCGGAGTACAAATTTTGGCTTCTACTCTCTCTCCAATTCACATTCTCACTTTCACTCTCTCTCTCTCATTTCCTCTCTGCCTCAAACGCACAACTACTTCCCCCTTCCTTTCTCATTCTGCCATCCCACAAATTTCGTTCTTCCGACTCAAAATATTTTCCACCAGTCCTTCCGGACCATTATCACTGATTTTCCTTCTAGTGTCTTCCCTACCGTTCACTTGATAACTCTCGCAATCCTCCCTTGGTCTTTGCCTCTCCCCTATGCGCCCCTATCATCTATCTCTCGCACTCTGAATCGGGCTCACTCACACCCACGCTCTCCCCCCTTCCCCTCTCCTATCTCATCCAAACGGATTTCGCCTCCAAGAAGTTGCCGTTGCCTTGGAAAACAATTGCTGAAGCGGAAGGCATTGTTTGCCAATTATCCGAGGAGAATAGTGAGTCGCTCAATGAGAACACACGTATTGCGGTTGAATATTAACTTTTTACATGTTTACTTTTCGAAAAGTGTGCCCTAACAGACGGGTAATGAAATTAATGACTTCATCAGTCTTCGCAACATATAGTAAATAGAAATGCGATTGAACAACGTTTACAGCTAAAAAAATGGACATTCTTAAAAATGTCTTCTGTCTACTATAAAATCTGACACTTACTAGAAAAATATGGTATACGTCTGATGGATGAAAAGAAATTCCACGTCATGCACTTGAATGTGAGAAATTGAGAAATTAAGTATACTTATCTCGGGTATATTCAATTTGTTATAACTATTGGAGATGCCTGAGTTATGTACTACATTTTTCAATTTTTTATGCTCAAGTGCTTATTCTTGAATTTTATAATCTAATATGTTAGATAATAAAACGAAAACCATAGCAGTGTGATACTGTCATTAAGTAGCGGATATTGTTATGAGGGTTGTATTAAATTAAATCTATGCAATGAAATTGCAATTAATTTAACGAGTTGAAAGAATGCCAGGATTAATGCCTTTTAATACACTAAAAGTACTTTTAATGATTTTTTACTTTTCCCTCGTAAATCACGAAAGTTTCATATTAGCTCAAAATATTTTATTTAAATTTTGTAGAATATTCAGGTCAAAATATCATCTTTACATTCGTTTGCCTCTGAAATTATTTTAAAAAATCGAATCGCACGAAAAATTCGAAATGTTTCGACACTTTTATAGAGCGTATTGCTCCAAGTGTCTTCCTTTCCGCTAACTGATTCGATCTTCTTACGAGGGATGTTGAGTTGGAGGGCTGGGGGGAGAGTGGGGGGGGGTGAAAGGGGGAGAAACCCTAGAGTGATACAAGGGCCGAGATAAGCCAGGACGCCTTAAAGACGGTTTTGCCAAGTTGCTCGGAAAATGACTGCCGCATTGTTGCAGGGTCTTCCTTTAAGGATGAAGGTTAAGATAGACGCGAAATGGTAAGATGGCGGCGCAAGAATCTTAGGGCATCACTATGGGCGACCGAACGGATCCAGATTGGCTCGTGCGGGAAGGAAAATAGGGGAAGGAAGGGAAGTAAGGTTGGGGGAGTGGAGAGGGAGGAGGAGGAGGAGTAGGTGATTCCTTTGAAGATGGCGCGAGGCTGGAAGGAGAAGGATTCGGAGTTAATCCGAGGAAACTCAGCTCGTAAGAGTGGCAGAAGAGAGGAACAAGAGGAGAGACAATCACGGAGGTGATTCATTAGTTGATTACAGAGCGCGTTGCCACTCGAAAGGACTCTCATTGCCTGGAGCCACTAAGCCAGCCGCTCCCGATTTCCAAGACATATCCGCGTGATTGTGATTTCCGCGTACGACGAATCCCGAACAATTCCATCGATTTGAGGACTCGTTTCATAATTAACGCCGCACAAAATTTCCTCTAACTTGAGCATCTCCACCACCAGATATTACGTATCTCCGTCTGTTGCAGGAGGGGATTATTTTGCCTCCCGATCGTTCGTAGCCTGCGTTTGTGATAGTCATCAATTCATTTGCTTGAGTGAATCGGTATTCGGAAATAAGACGGCAAAGTGTTCTAACGTATAAGTCCTCGTCACTTGCATCGCTTCGTTTTCGTTAGTTGATTTTCGATGAAAGAGGCGTTATATATATATATATATATATATATATATATATAATGTTTTAGCATATTATGTCATGAAAGGCGCCTAAATTACAATTGAAATTTAAGGAAACTACCCGACCAAACCCTCTTTAAGTTTCTTGTATTTCCGAGACCGCACAGCAAAAATCTTATTTTTTACGCATGCGATTGTATTTAAACAATATTTGCCAGGTCCATCCGGCTAATTTAGGTACTAGTTAGCTTCAGCTGGCTGAGGTAGACTTTAGCAACATTGCGATAGTTATCCGTGATATACGCGCCAGTCAAAATTGGCTCTTATGAAATATATAATTTTGCTCGCAGTATCGGATATCTTTGGATTTATCAGGTATTTAAATAATGAATAATTTGGATGGAACATTATCACCATAGACATTGCTACTTTGGCCATCTACAGGGAAATAATATTTTTGAGGGAATTATTAGAAAACTTTTAAAAGTAACGGCTTTTCAATTTGTGATTATAAAACACAAGAACAATTTTGGCCTGCTTCTACATCCCTAAATAGTTGGTTCCGCGAAGCCGTAGAGGCGGTGCTTCCACGGATGTATTCCTTCTACTCCGAAAATAATCGCCTCTTAACACCTCCGTGAGAATTTTTTTTCGGATAATTTTTAAAAATTTTATGATTCTCTTAATAAAATTTTCAAATAATAATAATAATAATTGATCATGAAATTACACAAATAAAATTTATAAGACCATATCCACAGAATTTTCTTGATAATAGTGCTTTTTAAAAAAAATTATTTGGCGCGATTCCCTTATACGGGCAGTCCCCGCTTTCCGTCGTTCCCCTCATACGGCAGTTCCTAATTAAGAACATTGTTTCATTCTTCCGTCCTCGTGATCCGTTCATTCGACATATTGACGCTTTTCGCCGTTCCGGTTTTTTGTTGTTTCGCTCATGTGTAAGTTCCTAAGTGGCAAACAACATTGTTCCATTTTTTAATGGAAATATTTCACATATTTATCCCAGGAACAGTGAATTTTATCCCTCAATTTAATGTTGTGCCTACCGAAAATAGTGATCTGCTTTTCGTCAATCCTCTTTTCGTCGATCCGGTTTTCGTCGATCCGATTTTCGTCGATCCGATTTTCGTCGCAGTTTTCAGGAACGTAGCCTGACGCATAAGCGGGGACTGGCTGTAACCCTTTCCATTAACCCTCCAGTTGAGAACACAAGCAAACAAACCTCTTTCTCTCTCTCGCTCCCTGATCGTCACCGCAAACTCTCCGCACCCTAAACCTCCTCCTCCTCATCTACACTCCAAAAAACGCTCCGTCGAGCATTATATCCTTTCCTCCCTTCCACATCCTCCCCTTTCTATAACCTCCTTCCCCTTTCTCCGCCACCCCTTTCCCCCATTTCTCACGCCCCACTCGCTCCTCACCCAAAGGCTCCTTATCTCGCCTCCTGCTAACGTCTTGAGAGGAGTCTGTACTGCACCAACCCTTAAGAGACCCTTGGAGCGGCGCCGTCGCCCTAACCCATCTCCGTTTCCTTCGCCATAATCGCGCGTTTTGTTTCGGTCGAATGCGGGCTCCTGATGGGAAGGAGAGTTCCCGTCAAAGGAGTATTCGAATGCAGGGCGCCTAATTAACACGTGTCCGATTTCACGCGGCGAGGGAGAAAGGATATGTTCGCGAGGGATGGTTCGCAACAGTTGAGACGAAGGGAATATTGGAGCGCATCGAATGGAGGAAGACAATGGAGCGATTAAACAAGGTTGGAATCGGGGAGGATGAGTACATAAAAAATTGCCAATCGAAAAGATTGTTATCGTTTTGTTCTCGCCTGAAATGTTCTCTTATTGGAAATTATTTTTAACTTACTGCTAGTATGGGAACCGTTATGCACACACACACAGTTTTATTTGTTTCAGATGACTGTGAAATGGAAATGTAATTTAGTATTAGGATTTAGTAGTCGTGAGTTTACTTCTGTTTACATAGGTTTTATCGGCTGTAAATTATTATTTAGGCTCGCCACTTATCGAGAGCCCAAAATAATTTTTCGTTGTTCAGTTAAATGGTTTAATGTGATATGCCCAAGAAATTGAAGCGGAGATTCGATTTTAATTTGTGCGATTAATTATTATTTCCAAATTGTGGCTATCAGTATAGATATTCTATGAACTGTGTATATCATTGTTAATGAATGAATTTCAAGACACTATGGAAAATATTCAATCGGAGTTGATGTTATTTACGCCAAAAAAATCAATAAACGGCAACCGTCTAGAAACAGGTTCGCTGTCGAACACACGTGGTTAAAGACTTACGAAAACTTGACTGAAATAGAAGATAGAACGGGAACTTAACACGGCAGAGAAGGAGAGATGGGCGGAAGTACCGAGGAGGGCGAGAGAGGAGAGGGAGAGAGAGAGAGGGAGGGAGGAGGGGGAGGTGGAGGGAAGCGCCATTCGCTCGGTCGCCCACATCTTCCTCGCACGCCGAACCTCTCTCTCCGGATTTCTTTCTGCTCTCCTCACACACACCTCGCCACATTTCTCTGACGTATCGCACATCCTCCACTCACCACGAACGTCGTTTTCTGTCCAATTCTCCTTTCGCTCAAACCATCACACAAGCCATCCAGTGTATGCGGGGCTATTGTTAAACTTCGGGTCCTTCATCTTCCTCTCGCTATGCTCAACATACGCCTATGGTCTCCTAATTTACCTCCCTCCTTCTCTCGCTCCCTCCCGTCGCCTCTCTCTCTCTCCTTTTTCCATTTGCACCCGCTTCATCCTTCTCCTCGATACTGTTTCCCTCTTCACTACCTTATCCCTTTAAGTTCCTCTCTTTCCCTTCGCCGCACCCTTCCCGTTCGCGATTCCGGCCATCGCCACGGCTGAGCCATCCGAGCATGCCATCCACAGCGGACGGCTCAGTTCTCGCACGATCGCAATTCCATCCTTTAGATCTCTCCTTCCCCATTCCACGGCGACCTCCTCTCTCTCTCTCTCTCTCTCTCTCTCTCTCTGTCGCCAAAGACGCTCCTTATTGCTGAGGACAATCGTCCCCTTGGAGGCACTCCCACGTTTCACTAGGTTCGCCTCTTACTCCTTAGAGGGAACCCTATCCCCTCCACTCCCTCAATTCCTCTCTCTCTCTCTCACTCACTCCCTCTTTCTCTCTCTCTTCTTCCTCTGCTGCCACGTTTTACTGCGAAGGACTCCGTATCGGGAACATGTATCAACTATGGACTCCATAGAGCCTATTGTTTGCGGATACCATCTTCCTTCTCGTGTAATCTCGTCTTAAGTTTCCTCTATTGATTCCAGTTGTATAAACAACAAAAACTTCGGTTTCATTAACGTAAGAAAACAATAAATTTTATCTGCAAACAATTTTGTCGCAAAATATTTGTTAAATATTTTGCTATTTTATATAGTTCTTATTTTTTACCTTTTAACGCTTTGACATTTTTTTAAATATGGTATTTTACATATTGAGTTTGAATGTGTATATTTAATACCATCCTTAATGTTTTAAAAATAGTGATCCTATATAAATGGCGTTTAATATTTGATGCTTTTTTATCACGCACAACTTATTATCGGAATTGATGTAAAAGATTTTAAAAAGCCTATTTGTGATTACTAAAAAAAAACCGGGCTTTGAAATATTACCTTAGTTAGAGAAAATAATCAATATCTAAATTTAAATAGTAAAGTTTACAAGAATATTAAATTGTGCAGTTATTATTTTCACTAATTTACTCAAAAACTCTATCCCAGCACGTAAAGTAAACCATAATTTAATTAATTTGCAGTGAGATAAAGTAAAAGGCTATCTAGTGCAAGGAGGAAGGAGATTCGGTGCAATAAGAAATGAAAAACCGATGTCGTAAAAAGCGTCGGAGTCAGACATTTGGCTCGTATTTGGAGCGGCAGCGTTCTGGGAAAAGAGGGATGCGAGGGGAGACTAAGTAGGTGACCCGAGCTCGAGGGTCAGAATGGACATCTCCTATTGAATGACAATGAATGCGGTCGATTCCCAAAGGATATATGTCCTGCCTTCTCCTTTTATCCCCTCTCCCCCATCTGGCTGTCCGGCATTCCGCTCCATGCGACAGTCTTTTCTCTCCCTTTTCGCTCTCCGCGATCGAAAGGGGGGCAGGACGGTCGGGAGGGGGGGGGGGTGGAGAAAGATCGACGGGGGGCAAATGAAAAATCGGACGAGGGCTCATTGTTCGGCGGGTGGCAGTGCTTTCAGGGGGATTGTCAGTCGGGCTGCCTAACGTCCTCTTCTTCTCCCACTCCGACCGTCGGGGAGCCTATTCCTTTGGCCAACTGAGAAATCGTTTGGGGAGGAGGAGGACGTGATGCCTCGAAGGGGAGCTCGGAGGAATGCGAATCTATGGCGACGGGAGGTCGGAGAGTGACGTGACCAATGGAGCGAGAAGGGAAAGAGTCCACCGGACAAGAAGGGGGATGAGGGTTTTAGAAGGAAGGAGGAAGTGGTGGAAGGTGGGATGTTTCCTACTGGGACGGGATATAAATGGCTCTTCCTTTTGGTTTGCGGACTTGGGAATGTGTGTGTGTGTGTGTGTGTGTGTTGCAGGGGAGTGAGAGTGAGGGAGGAGAGAGAGAGCCTTCCTCTCCTAAGTGGCCCACCTCTTTCCACCACCCTTCAAAAGTCCCCAGCCGATCCCACTCCGGAGGGAATGTCGGGCAATCCCACTTTGAACCATCAATACGGGTGGGTCATATTTCTTGAAACGAATCTTGGGAATAATGTCGTCATAATCTGTTGCTTTAGGTTTTATTTCGAATATGATATAATGAAACAACTACTCAGCATGTATTACGGATATACAAAATCCTCTCAAATATTGATATATCAAAAATATCAATTGAAAAGTTGTTTGTGAAAGCATTTTAACTGCGTAAACTCACTGCATATGGATAAAAAGTCAACTATTTCTGCGAATCGGTAAGTCGTATGCAGTCACATCTATTAACTTTGCATATACAAATATATTAATAATTTCAAAGAAATAAATACACTCTTAGATTAGAAAAAAGCAAGTTTGTTTCATATAGATTTTTCCCCGAAACTCGTAACCATCGAATAGAAAGCCAAGCCTCATTCGGCTCAAAATGATTCTTCTTGAATCTGCTGGAGGGAAGTGAGACATAGGCGGAGGATTCAGAAAGAATTTATCAACTTCTTTTCAGATATCCTTTTGCTCCGTACACCCACGCAACATCAATCAAAAAGTCGGAGCGGACGGTTAGCGGATGGGGAGAAGAGGAAGCAGTTCTTCCGCGGGATCTGCGCCTGGCATTTAGGCCGCACGCTTTACACACGTGCTCCGCCGGGACGGCGCCCACCCAAAGATATTAGAAAGCGACCCACTTGGGATCCACTCCCTCCTCCCCCTTCCGGTCGCTTGGAGCTTACAGAGATCCACCTAACGGTCCCCGTGAGAGAGAAACAATTGAATGCTTGCAGGGGAGCGATGGGTCCAGGCGCTAAGGATAGGCTTATTGAACCGCACGGAGAATACCAATGTTCGAAGTTACCGATCGACTTCCGCTCATTTTCTTTGCGTTTCCATGCGTCTGTACTCGCCCTGAGGCTAACAAAATCGCCTATATATTTCTATTTTAGAATTTCATTATTTTTCCGAGTATTATGTGTTTGTTAAATTTTTTGACGAAACATGGACCATTAAAAATTAAAAAGATCTGTTTATTTGATATATAGAATCCACAATAAACGTTATGTCACAGAGAGAGACAGAGAGAGAGAGAGAGAGAGAGAGAGATAATGTTGGGAAAATGAAAACGCGATTTGTTTGGAATAAAGGTTTGAAAAGAATCTCTTGGAAGAGCACTGCATAAATATTCGACTGAGCGTATAATTTTCCACGGCCTCTTTAGTTTAACTTCAACGACATCGAATTACTTCGACGAGAAACCTCATTCATCAATCATCGTCCAAAATCCGAGTCACATAATATGTTATTTTTCCTTTTTCATATATCCAACCCTATATTTTTGAGAGGTTGGCCACCCTGCCACTTTATCCACTCGTCCTCTCGTCTCCTCTGCCCTCTTCTCTCTCACTCTCCTACCATATAAAATCCTTATGCTTTCCGTTTCACCCCCACCCTTTCCACCTTACGTCTCCAGCTCACGTAATATTGCCGCTGCGCGATCCTATGTTTGCCTCTGTGTGTATTGGGCCCATCTCAGATTAATCCCTGCCACCACCTCTTACTGCCTGCCTTTACTCCCCCCCCCCCTTCCCTCCCTTTCCGCTCTCTCTCCACGCTTCCGTCCCATGCGTCCCAATCCATCTTTGTCTCTCTCGAGAACTCTTTAGCCTCCATCTCTCTCTCTCTCTCTCTCTCTTTCATTCTCCATATATCTTTCACTCTCATTGTAAACCAAGCCCAGCTATCCTCGATGCCCTTTATTTCAAATACGTATACGGTTTTCGCTCAGGAATTTACCAAAAAATGAACTCTCGAAAAACGCGGAACTCGAGAATTTTGTATTTGTAATTCCGCAGGATTTCAGCCCATTTTATGGTCTGTCGTTCATATAAAAATCGTGCATGGACACTATTGTCAGCTGGTTGCTTATTTTAAATACCTGTAAATGTTAAGTTGGATTGGAATGATGTTTAATTTTAATTCTGAGAAATTATTAAAAAGCGATAAGTGTAAATTTTTGTCGCAACTGGTTAATGGATCTATGCTTTTGAATGCGCATATAACCACATCTGCTATTTGGAATGAATTTTGCAATGAATATAAAATTATGAACGGGAGATTTAATCCGATTTCTAGTAAATTTTGTTTTCGTTTTGAATTAACGCAAGAGCATCGTTTACGATATATTATAATACCAAGCATCCCAGTCTCCTTCATTTGCCCAAATTCCGCCTTTCTATATGACAAAGATCCTTAATTACAGAATTCCCTCAGCCTTAAACCCATAACCATAACCCATCCCTCCCCTGACCTCTTCTCCTCATCGAATACCTTCAAAGCCTTTCTTAAACGCTACCACTAGCTCTAGCGTATCTTACTTCCTGGCTAGTTTTTTTTGTTTTGTCCTCGTTTTATGGTTTATTTAAGAGTTTAATTTATAAATATGTTAAGTTTTTATTTGTTTAGTATATTCTAATGTAAAAGGCAAAATATGGCTGTCTTTGGATAATAATAAACAAATAAATACAAGATTTCCGTAAAGATTATCCACCAGTAGCGATCAGGATATTGAAGAGTGTCGGGGGAAATAAAACGTGCAGACGAAATTTTTAGGATACTTAAGATTGTTCCACGTTAATTTTTGGCCATATATATTTTCCGTATCAACGATCACGATTATATCGATTTGTCGATCTTTCGATCCTCTTTGAGCGAAATTATTTGTCGTGATCCTTGGAGTTTTTCATACCATTTTCTTAACCCTGGAATGCTTTGATCCTACAGTAACTTGCCGCCGCCTCCTTTTTAGTTTCCACGTTCTCCCGTTGGAATTCATTGCACCTAAGAATGCACCCTCTCTCTCTCTCTCTCACACACACACACACACACACATACACCGACGTACAACCACACACACGTAGAGGCGGCACTGCGGATGCAACCTTCTGCCGTTGTTTATTTTGCCTTCTCGTTGCGATGAATGCATCTTCGCCTCCACCCCCCCTCTCAACCCCTTAGGGACGAGGAGGGATTTGCAACGGGCGATAACAGCGGCGGTCGGCTGGTTGCTCCTTGTTTCGCCCCTCCACCCTCTCTCCCATCCAGGATATTCTCGCACTACAAAAAAATAACAGGAGTAATACCCGCAGGAAAATTAACGTGTCGGTTCCTGTATCACGACCCGAATTCCCTTAAGGAGGATCCCATTCCGATTCTTTCCTTCTCTTGAAATAGCGTCTTAAGGTTCCTTGGTTTCATTGTAAGGAAGTGAGTATCGCTTATCTTACGTGAACTTGTTTTTCTTCGCAGTTTATGCTCAAAAAAATGATTTTTTTACTGATAAATAACGCATTATTTTCTTCAACATGGAATACTTTTATTATATTTTTGAATTTCTACCTCATCGAATTATTGTTATTTATAAATTAAAGCCAATTCAGTTGCCATTTTCCTCGATAAACAACTGGAGTTTCTTCTGATTGAGTGATAATATCAATGAAATTTAACAGTGGTTTATAAAAGAAAATAATTTTATTTGGCTCTTGTATTTGATATTAGACTAATACATTGACTATTAAAACCCTAGTAATGGATATATGAGCTCTTTACTAAAGGACACGTGTTACTCTGTTTATTTGGTAGATAAAGTTTTTTGCGTTTTTTAATAATTAGAGAACAATTTTATTCTCAATCAATAAATAACTTAATACATGATGCTGAATATTTGCAATGAAACTATATGGCATAGAAAGATCTAAAAGACTTAAGAAATCGAGCAGCAATAAAGATATTTAATGTTTCTTGCCAAGAGAAAAAGTAGGATGTAATTTTGCAGCTAGCAAATAAGACAAATCACAATATGCTGTAAAGCTGCAGGTTTTTCAGATTCAATAAATACTTTAAGATGCAACACGGCGTAATTATTGTGTAATATTTATTGCCTTGTATAAAATTGCATCCGCAAACTTAGCAAACACATTTATGTTCCATAGTTTTACGACAATGTAAGAAAATGTCAGTTATGGTGTCAGGTATTCCGAGAGTTTTCCATCTTTCTTATCCATTTTATTTCAAATCTGAGGACTTAAAACTAAACAGCGAAAAAATAGAAAAACTTTTTTTTTAATTTAATCACGTAACTATACAGTTGAAGCATTAGTTTTTTTTAAACCTGCTATTTTCGCTACCGATAGATGCTGTTCGCTGTACCATTCACTCTCGATAGATTTGATTATGAAGATAAAATCGATGCCACGAATTCATATTTGTTACCTTCGGAAATGTTCTGTTTAGGAAATTACCCAGAGAGAAGGGCCATATAGAAGAATTTACTTCATGATTCTGCGGCCCCATCTACATAAACGACTTTATGCGATTCTCTACGTAAGAATGTTATCACAACTCATTCTATGCTCTTAACCGCAGTTACAGGTATGCGTTTATCCTCCTTTCAACAAAGTTGTTTGTTCTGGAAAATAAGATAAAAAGCCTGTATTTTTTAATTATTCACACCTAATCTGGAAATTTTATCCCAATTAGAAAACCTTTTTATGGCATATAATTTTATTTATTATTTTATCAAAATATGTATAGTTTTTCTGGTAAACAACATTTATTTTCTATAAATAATAATGTTTGAGTAAATTACTTTACTGCGCAATTTACTCGGTACTTCATCTATAAAGAAATTTAAAAACCTATTCCATGTAATAATGGAGTAATTATTTTAATAACATTTTAATGGACTACATAGCTTATATCGTTGGGAAAAAAAATCAAAATATTTCATTTCTGAAGCTTGATAGTTGGCAATCAACATACACGATATCGTAAGGCTGAAAATAATTTATGGAAACTTTTTTCAAGTTCAAACTAAAAGTATACATTCATCTAAAGATTCCGTAGCATACTTTGTTAGGATATAAATAAATGCCATTGATAGTACGCTCATCAGGGCAGCGAGGAAAAGGCAGTTTAACATTACATAAAGATCCGCTTACAAATGGTGATTAAATTATGCGAGAATTTCTTGAGGGCGACGAGAGAGAACCTGAAGAGGGTGGGGGGGGGGGGAGGAGAGAGAGAGCGTATTAGCCCCAAATGAACAGAGGAGATTTTTTTATTACGAGCAGAGCGAGAGAGAGAGAGGGAGTGAATCGGAGGAAAAAAGTGAATAGAGGGAGTGAGATAGGGGAGGAGGCTCCTCTCGCAGTTGTGTTTCCTGCCTACACAGTGGCACATAATTCCCCTTTTGCGCTATCTTAACTCAGAGCAGACCTTAACTCTACTTCTTCACCCGACTATTTCTTTTCTGAGGCGGCGGACGCCTCTCTCCCTCTCTCCTTCCACTCCACTCTCTCCCTTACGATTCTCCCATTCCTCAACCTTTTTCGCGATTCCATCTCTCTCTCTCACACTCCCTATCTTACACACTCCCCCCTTATATTTCCAAAAACCCCCTTTCCTTCCGTCCCACGCATCCAAAAACAACAGACTTCCTTTAGAAGGCGAACATCTTCTTGTTCACCGATCCCAGCCAACTAATATCTTCTCCCGAAGGTTCTTTCCCTCCTCCTCTTGCCTCCGCCCACCCCTCTCCCCTCACCTCTCCGAGAGACTCCATCATTTGCCTGTCTCTCCTCCCACCACCCTGTAAATCCCTCCCATCCGACCAACCATCCCGTCCGATGCTAAAAACGGAGTCATTGTTGGATGGCGCAAAACACGTGAAATACTCCTCTTTGACAAAGGGAGTCGTTAGGAGGGGGGAGAAGGGGGAGGCGGAGGGGAGGGGGAGCGTTCGGTCGTAAAACGGGCGAGTGTCTCTTGGAGAGGAGGTGGAGAGAGAGAGAGAGAGCCATGTGTTCTTTGTGAAGGCGGAGAAGGTTTTCGTAGCGGTCTTGAAGGAGTTGAAGGTAATTGGGAGGAGGAGTTGGAGGGGGAGGACGGATAGGGCGGGGGTGGATGGAATAATGTCTTTGCGTGGAGAGATAGTGGCGGAGTATGGCGGGGTGTATTGTGGCAGAAGCAGGCGTTAGCGACCGAACGAATAAATGGCTCATTCGGCTGTTCGTTTATTTTTTACGACCTCTTTTCTCGAGTTTTGCGTCCTCTCGTTCGTCCAAATCGTGCTTTCTTTGTTTCCCGTATATTAATTTAATGATAATATTGAGGGAAAGGCACTGGTGCTAATATGTGTTTGTATCGAAAATTCCCACCTCCACGCTATATAGAACAAATGATTAATATCTTAACACTTTCGAATGTGAATACACCGTGCGTATTTTCCATGGAAATAAGGATTCTTGACTATAAAAAATGTCGTTTTGAGGATAATATCCGAGGAAAAGTATGCCGTTATTTCACGGAAAATTAATGTTTTTTTTTTAATTTATAGCATCAATCTCATGCATCGCCCTTATTTCAGCGAAATATTTTCGTTTCTGCCAACCGATACAAACATTCCGCTTCCACGAATTTCATACGCTCGTTAATTTTTAACTGTAAGTCGAATTTTTAGTAAACGGAAGGAATTTTCAAGTTTTTCCGATTACGAATCTACCTGAAGTCAAGAAAAAAATGAGTTCGCGATAAATCAAATAAGTAGGGGGGAAAAAGTTGAAACATTTTGCGCCCTCTCTCGGTATATGCCTCCTCCCGGTCGCGCCGATACGGGAATTAACGCGGCTCCCGCTAAACTTTTTCCACGAGAGTTATGGATTTGTAAAGGTGCCTCAAAAGCGAACGGATCGATTGGTAGATGTGGATTGAAACCGAGAAAAAAAACGTGGAAAATAACCGCAGTTTGTGTTTCGGCTCGTGTAAAAATTTTTTTTGTAGATGAAATCCGGAAAAACCTTCGCCCAAACAAATTGGCGCGCATACCAGCACACGCGTTCCCTCACACACACACATATATGTATTTATATATATTTATAAATCCACAGAAAAATTGAAGTCGGGTATTCCCTCGCTCAAAATACCAGATGAAAAACGCTTTTTGGGTCGTTCGTTTTCATTCCTTTCTCGAAAAATACACAATCGGCCGACTCGTCATTAACGACTTCAACTAACGAGATATGGGGAAAAAATGAGGGAAGAAATATTAAAAAAAGTTATTAATAATGATGATGGCGGTGACGACTTGCAATGAAAGGTGGTGGCATTTTTTTTTCAAACCCGTCGGAAAAAAGGAGCGAAAAAAATGCGTTCGGTTAAAAAGGGTTTTTCAAATTTTCAATTTCGGTTATTTAATTTAAAACGCGATCTTTGCTCTTTCAATGCTTGAGTGAGGGAGGCGGAGTGGCGGGCGGGGAGGGGAAACGGAAGAAGGAAGAGAGGTAGGAAGGTAGGAGAGGGAGGGAGGCAAGGAGATGAAGGGAGGGGGGGGGGAGAGACAGGCGGTAAAGGAGAAGGGTAGAAAAGGGATTGAAAGAGAATATTTTTAAAAAACTCCTGAACGAAATAAAAAAATAGTATCTCGCGAGGCCGCCGCCAGTGCCATCTATATTTGAGATTTAATTGCGAGGGGAAAATCTGATGGCATTTAAATGTAATCCTGTCGCTTGTTCACCTCGCATTTTGAAAGTCGAGTAGAGGCTGAAATAAAAGGACAGATAGGCAGTCTGAACATAATTTTCCTGCATCATCCGATGGTCTTAACAAGCCGAGAAGCCCATCATCTGACCGATTCTATTTATCCGGTAATTGCAGTTTCTTTCTGCGGGTTGCGAATATGGGCGTAGATTGTTTTTAGAATTTTCCACTGACCATCGTATTATTGATCTTCCCTTAATAGTTTATTATTGGAATACTTAAAAAAAATTGCTAGTAGGATTTTTCACATTATTGGATAGATTTTGATAGATCCTTTTTAAGAGTATTCCAATGTTTAAATGTTTTTAATATATTTGATAAAGTTGATAAATATAATAAATTTCATAATTTTGACGTATTTGACATAATTGTTATATTTAATTAAACTTCTTCATATTAATTTGAAACAATGGATTTTATTATTGTTAAGATATAACTAATCTGAATTATTTTTATGATTAACGAATATAATTGAGTTTAATTGAAAATGCTATTTTACCGCTTTGATTGATTCCTTGTCTGTCAAAAAAGGTTCAAGTGTTTAAAAGTTGGAGACAAATATGGACACATTGGGATATTGTCTTGATTGTATTTATTGGTGAATTCAAGAGAATTTTGACAGCATATATTATTTTTTACCCTTTGGTGATATTTTTAAGATCATAATATAAATTAGTTTGATAGATTTTTTCATCAGTTAGGCTCTCTAAAGACAGAATTTCGCCCATTTAAATTGTCGGCATTGAATCGGAAAGATTCGCACTATGAGAGTGCTTACTGTTTATTCATTTTGATATTTGAAGTGAAAATAAAATTTTAAAGGGTGTTTGCACTCAAAATTCTCTTGGAACTTCAAAATTTAGCGCAATATGGCTTTTTTCTTTGTATTAGACAAATTCAGCTCGAATATGTATTGATCATATTGAAGTAAAATTTAACGAATAATACTCACAGAAGGCGTTCGTGCTTAAAAATATACTAAATTCACATATGGATCTAAAATTGACTTGTCTAGTTTCCAATAAGCAGTATTAATGAGAAACTAATTAGTAATCGAACTTGAATTTGGGCGAAAATATTTATCTATTCTAAAATATATTGAACCTGAAACAGAAGGTGTTAATTAGTCTTGTAATTATTTCTCTGATACGTATCACTGACGCTTTTACTATAAAATTTCCTTAGTTAAAGTTTGCGGCTATAAATTGTCGAATCACAGATTGGAATACAGGCTTTTGGAAATTATTCGTATAAGAGACCCCAAACGTCAATCGAATAATGCGGAATATGACGCGAAGACTAAAATTTGAGGCGAATATTCACCGAAAATGATCCGGGGTCGAAAATTGCCGATCTCTGCCAATTACGTAACCGACTGGTGGATATTTGAAAGCGTTAACATGTTGGTTAGTCATTTTCCGGGAATTCAGAGAGAGTGAGCAATGGATATTGAAAGGGGAATGTAACGAGTGAAGGTCTGAAGCGAACGAGCGAGGTGGATGGGGAAGGAAACCATTTAATTTATTACCCAAACGATTTTCAACAAAAACTGCGAACGATTTTAAAAAATACCCCCGGCATAAAAAATACCAAATGACTGCTTCAAAAAAGGAAACGAGAAGTGGATTCGATGAGCGTTTCGAAGTAATTACACTAATTAGTGAGCACGTGAAAGGGAATTCGATAAAAAAAAGTTTCACCCCATAATCCGAGAAGTACGTTATCGATGAAGTCGGTGATGTTCTGAGGGCTAGAGGAGAAGGAAGGTGGAAGCTTTGAAAGGGATTAGTTTTTTTTAGAGAGAGGTGCAGCATTTGGTTGTATGGAGGGGGGAAAGGGGTTTAAAGGCGTGTGCCGCGGTGTGAAATCGGGGTGCTGGGAATGTCTCTTTCCAGTGGGATGGGCGAGGCACACCCTCTTATGTGATGAAAGGAAAGCCTTATTAGCAGTATAACTTCCTTTCTAACTTAGGAGAAAACGAAAGAAAAAGAGGATAACCGATCACGTCACTTTTATATCGACGTTGTTTTACTCGAATCAAAAAGAGATAGTTTCGTTATACAATAAAATTCATTGCAAATAAAACGTAACGGCTGGAAGAGAAGAGTACCAAGCATTTTTCTTGCTAAAAAAATTAGAAATTCATTTCCAAATTTCTGCGATACAAGTATATACAAAAATATGTCCAAACTAGCGAATTTCATTATTTACGTCAATAATTAATGATTACTAAAATAAATGCTTCCCCAGATATTTGCTCAAGAATCGAATTATTTAGTAATAATAAATTTGAAAATAAAGTTCTAAGCCAGGACTATTTTATTTCGAATTCTGTTACTCCCAAATTTTATCATCCCCGAAAATGTGTGTAATTCCTTACTATAATTGACCTCAAGCTAATTCCTCTATTGTATTAGAAAATTAAAAGACATCTACGTTGTAAATACCCGTATTTCGTATATAAAAATTCCAAATTCTGAACTTGCGCCTGTTATTATCGCCTTCTGTCTAAATTTGAAAGATTATTAAATGAAATTTTCCTGTAAAAAATGTCGTACCAATAGCAGCTGGAAAAATGCCGGTGTGGTGCTTATAGGGAAATATTAAGAAATTCTTCCGTTTAATTTCGCTGCACTTGTTAATCGTATACGCGATGAAATTCTTACGAAGTTTTATTGGAATTCATATCTCCTCATAAAAATAAAACAATTTCTTATCATCCAAGTGCTATCTTTATCGGCGAAATAACGGTGGTTTTAGGTTGTTTTGTCAGATTTGGTTTATTTGAACACGAAATTAATTTGCATATTTAAAATTGTCGGCATCGTTCAGCTAATTTAACGCAGATCCTTCAGTTAATTTTTTTTCGAAATTTTGTACCGATAATAAAAAATGTTCTGATCAAAGGCCATCTCGCTATCTCTCGCTAAACTCGCTGAATATCGACCAAAGAGCAACATCAGAAGTTAATATCCGGAAAATTCGATCATACAAGGATGTTTAATGAGATAGCCTTTTCAGCCTCCATCTCCATTGTGTTTGGCGAGGGATTTGAGAGAGGATGCCTTTATGATAGGGATGAGGTATATCCGACGCCATGACAGTTTGGAAGTTTTATTTTTTTCGAAGGCCAGGGACGGAAGACAATAATCCAACTTCTTGGAAGAAAAGAGGGGAAGAGAGAGATAAAGAGAGAGGAGAGGGGAGTAGCGATCGAGGTTGCGAGGAGTGGAGAGGAGGGAGGACAAACGACTCGCCTTTTAAGAGTATACGCGAGAAGGAAGGACCGCTGGGGAGACGGCTTTGGAAAAGTATTCGGTGGAGGGGTTTGGGGAGAAGAAGTGAAAAGGAAAGCAGGGGGAAGGGGGCGGAGGCAAGGTATTAGGATGAAAAGATGAGGGAAAGAAAGGAAATGAAAAGGGTTAGGAGGGCAAGAGGGGAATGGGTGAGTAAAAGGAGGGGGGGAATACGTCGGTTATGAGATGGAAGGGGGGGGAGAGATAAAAGAAAAAAGAATCCGTTGGAGGAAGGAGAAAAAGATGTCGAACAATTTAATTAAGACGCATGACGACAAATAATCCCTGGAAGACAAAGTGAGCGAATAGAAGCTCATTGAATTGATGTCAGACGGAGGGTAAAAAGAGGAAGTGGATGATGGGAAGGGGAGGTGGAGAGGCGGTGGGGGAAGAGGGAGTCGTGCGCCAAAGTTTTCGGAGTTCTATCGCAAAGTAGAGGGAATCGGAAAAGGGAGGAGGAGAGAGGATATCAAACCTTGCCGAGAAGAAATTGATGGAAGCGAGTTATGGAAGGTAGGGTGGTCTGCTTCGGGAGGCGAGCGCTCGGCTAAAAGGAGGAGAAGAAGGTTTCCTGTAAGATTTGTTTGAGGAGATATCAGGGGATGAAGCGAAGGAATGAAAGGGAAGAATGCCGAGGGAGTAGGAACGGGGCGTGGGCGGCGGGTTCGGAAGTGTGCAAACACAATACAACTGAATGAGTTGGCTTATTGAGTGCTTAGGGAGGGAGGGGGAGGGGGGTGTGTCTGTGTCGTGGAGGGGGGAGGATGGAGTGAAGAGTGAAAGGAAAGGGGGGGAGGGCAGGTGGCGGAGTTGAGATTAGAGAATAAGGGACGGATTCGTGGGAAATGATAAGGGATGAGGTTTTAAGAGGATCGGAAGGGAAGGACAGAGACGGAGCATTCGTTAATTTCGAAACCTTGATCTTTTAGCGGCTGTATGCGGAGTGTTTAATATCTATTTGGTGATCCGATAACGGGAAAAGAAAAACGTTTTCTCTTACCGATACAGAATTGCAACTAATCAAATTATCCACGTAATTCGATCGGTTTCTTTTACGGCATGAGATAATGTTTAAAAGTTTTGAGTTGGAGTTACTTGATTTTTCAGGATCCTATTTATTTTATCTGAATAATTTCTGAAGTAATTCTCGCACATATTCTACAAAGAATGAATGATTCTTATTTTTGTTGTTTCAAAATAAGTTTTCACTGTTCACTGTTATTTTCTCTTTTTTCTGCAGTTATTGTATTAATTTTATGAAAGAGACATAGACGTTTGAGCGGATCATGTCCATTCGAAATATACTCTACCTGAATATCGTTTAAAAAAAATGCTTGCACCAAATAAGATACGGACTTTTATGAGTTTTCCATTCGTTCCTAATATCAAACTACTTCCTATTGCCACTCACTTAACCCATGTAACTAATTTTTCGTGATTATGTCGTTTTTTCTTAGATTCAAAGAATTATTCTCAGGCAGTCACAGAGATAGTTTCGTCAATCCGCGTATTATATTTTACGGTGCAAAAAAATTGACCATGGTCAGAAATTCAAGCTCATTTTTACTACAGGAATAGATAAAAAGACACGTCAGAGCATGTAACCGCTTTGCCTGTGACTAAAAAAACCACTTTGTCGATTATAACAGACCTCTTTACAAATCCTCCTAGTTCGCGTTTGGTTATAGGCTGGAAACTTTTATAGAGACCGTCTTGGATAAGGTTAAGTGCGCCTATGAGTTCTAAGTACTCGGCTGGTGTGATGTTCCTTATATTCTAGTAACGTCTCCTTCCTCATAAAGAAAACGCTTAGAGATATTCACATCGTGTTGTATGCCAAATATCTTACAGAATAAATTAAGTATTGAGACAGTTTAAACAGTCGGCCATTAAACATATATTAATGATTACTAGCCGTTACAAATCCAACTCTTGATATTTGAGTCCCTTTTCTTGTATTACCAGAATTGTCTAGTATCGAATAATCATTCGAAATTTGAATAATTGAGAGAATAAGAACATTAAGAAGCTAAAGCGAATATAATTCTACACGTATGGTGTTTTTACATGAATTTGGAAAAGAAAACACTCGATCTCGAGTTTGGTCAACTGCTTTACATTTTTTTTCCTTGAGACATTTCATGGCATGCGTATATGTCTTCAGAACTCTCGATCCGTCACCTCTCAGCAGTGGCGTTTCGTTTTGATGGAGATGAATAATGAATCGAGAGCCGCTCTCTCTCTCTCTCTCACTCTCTCGTTAGCGCGCAACTAGGACGCTGCTGCACACGGCGCCCACCAAGTACATATACATGCTACTGTTCGCAATTAACGACGACTTCGTCGAATCGACCTCGGCCACCGTCCATACATACATGTGGGTCGGATAACCGTTTTCCTAAGGGCTCCACCAATGGAAGCGAGAGAGAGAGAGAGAGGGAAAAGCAGAGAAACGGAGGATGGGAGATGGGGAGAGAAAAGGGGAGGAAATAGTGCGCTGTTGCCCATTGCGGTATTCGGATGCGAATCTTCGCTTCCGGGGCCAGAGAGTAACCGGATAGCCTTTGGTCGGAGCTGAGATTAGCCCGAGTGCATATATTCGAGAAGGGAGGAGGCGAAGTGGTGGTGGGGAGGTGGATAGCAATGAATTCCATTTTGGTCGGTGGGTGGGGAGAAGGAAAATCTAGGAAGAGGAAACAGATTGGGGGAGAGGTCTGATGTGTGTATGAGGGGGAGGGGGGTGTGAGAGGAAGGCGGGTTAGGTATTGCGGTCAAGGGTTGAGATTCCTTCATTCCGCTCGGACGCAAGACGGGTGGCTTGCCTTTCACGCCCCCTTCCCCTCTGACTCTCCACCATTTTCCCCCAAGGCGTCCGTCTTCACCCCCGTGGAACGACCGGGAGGGGGCGGGTCAGACATCTCTCCCCCTCTTCGTTTCCCTTCCACCCTGAGACGTGTGGGCGAGGGAGAGAGAGGAAAGCGATATTAAGGTTCCTCCGCTCAAGTGTCTCGGGCCGAACCGCATAATAGGCGTCCGCGAGTGAAACGGGTTTCATTTGTTTTATTTTTTAATATGGAATCGGCGAATCACGTCGTTGTTATTCCTCTTTCTCCTCCTTCCTTCCTAGCTACTTGGTAATGCAGACCCAAACGTAAATTGTTCGACGTTTTCTTAGGGTTAACATAGGATATGGTGTATTACACTTGTATGTAGATTTCTATGATACTTCATATGCAAATACAGAAACAAACAAAACTTTTATAGTTAGCATGATTTTTGTTCGCACCGATATGTGAGTTTTTTTAAATTTCTTGAAGAACGAGAGAGAAATTCTTGACGAAAACTCAAATATTTAATGGTTTATCAAAGGACAATAAGCCATTAAATATAAAAGTTAGTCCTTAGAATATAAAAAATAGAATTTAATTGTTGTTCAAGTAAACTTTATATTTTTAATATCGAGAAATTGTAACAAGAATCCCCCGCGGTATTTATATTCTACAACAATTCTACTGAAACTTGTAAGATTCAGTAAGAATTTTCTCTCCCAAATAAATACCTGAATTCTCTGCTTTATGAAAATTGTTTCTGCTTTACGAAGGCACTCATTTATCCTTTTGACATATCTCTGGGTTCCTTTTGATAACACTGTCCACTATTAGTTTAGATGATGAACAGAGAGAGAGCTCCTTCATTGAGAATTATACGCATTCCCTAATTAAGGCGTCCCCAAGCTAGATTGTGAATTTTAATATTTAATTGGAAATTTCTGCAGCTTCCAAGATGAGTCTTGCGGTGCAGTGTCCTTGGAAGCAAGATGAACGGGATTCTGAACCGGACCTTATAAGACTCGCTCCTGTTCAAATCCCTCTATTAATGAGAGGGCTCCAGATGCAAGCCTATTTCCTTGATTTAGTGATGATTAAAAGGCATGGATTAACTCTCTTATGAAAAACCAGGGGATGAGAAGGTTGATTTACGAGCATTGGATCGAAATGGAATATTTTCCTTTGCAGAAGCTTACTAGAGCTAAAATGTTTTCTTTTTTTATAGTATGCTATTGAATATTATAAATTTTACCTACATAACTGATAAAAGGATTCCTAAGTTCTTGAATTTCAAATAGAGCTTACACTAAATTGTTTTTCTTTCGTTATAATTATATATGTACTAGCTGCGTGACCCGTCGTTACCGGGTCATTATTTCACCATTGGAACTTAGATGAAACATAAAAATATACCCATGATAAACTTATTCTTCTTTTAATAAATTAACAGCTTGATAGGAAGAGTAGATTTGAAATTGTGAATATTAGTGTCACAACACCACTCAGAAGACTTAAACACTAAGGTGATAAAAAAAGTGAAAAACAAACTATAAACTAACAGATTGATAGTAAAAGTATATTTTAAATTGTGAATATTATTATCACAAAACCACTCAGAAGGCTTAAACAGTAAGGTGATACAAGCAAAAGCGAAGAATAAACTAACTAACTAAACTAATTGTGAATATTATCGCAACACGTGATACAAACAAAAGCAAAGAACAAACTATAAACTAACTAACTAACTGTAAAATACTTGTCAATATTATTATCACAACACCACTGAGAAGATTTAAACACTAAAGTGATAAAAACAAAAGCGAAAAACAAACTATAGTGATACAAACAAAAGCGAAGCACAATAACCTGAATTTAGAGGAAGAAACGGAAAAATAAAATCTAACTAACACGTTACCTTCAGTCAGAGAGTGAAAGAAACAAAAACGAAGAAAAAAACACAACAATCGGTTATTAATAACGTGACTGAAGACTTGGTTTCACCATCGGTTATACGGACTCACAAAGAGTTGCTTCCCTTCAAGTGCCTATCAACGACTGCTTTTAAAATATTACAAGACCTACAATAAAGGCGAGCGTTTATTTAGATTATCAATAAAGAGAAGATAACAATAATGCTTTTATTTAGTCTATTTGAAGGTTTAATTGGCATTTCTTGAATCGGAGGCAACAATGAGAGTCTCCTTGGCAACGCCCGAAATGAGTACGAAAAATCCGCAAAATTTCGAAAAAGAATGCGTATTTCTGAAAAATTCGAATGTCTAACGTATAAACATTGCAATAATAAGATAGTATAGAGCTTTAGCCGTCCAATAAAGCAAAAAAGAAGAAAATCGGTAAATATTTACCTATTTTAACGAATGAAGGAAAAAACCTTGCACTCTGAAAAATCGAAAATCCCGTGTAAACTTATGGGAAAATATAATTGCCTTCTGGATTCGAACCCGGGACACTTTAGCAAACGAAATATTTTTCCAGGGACCTCATAGCCAGTAGAAACAAAACGCCGTTTACCGCATATCTTTACGACGAACGGTTCTCGAGAAATACGCGAGGCTTCCTAAGCACGGAAGGACGGACGCTGCTTCATTACGTGCATAATAAATAGGATGTTTTTAAATAATCGTTTCACAAGACATTAATTGAAAAAAGGGCCACGTTAGGACATTCCCCGTTTCAATACGAATTCAGCGATACCCAATACATATATGTGTAGTTAACCGTCTTCGCAGGAAAAATGCAGAATCAAAAAACCCTTCCAATTTTATAGATGTAATAATCTTCAAGAATTACAAAATTAGTAGTCCGTAATAAATTCCTATCCATTCGAACTTAAATTTCAATCAATCAGCACCATCTACAATTATTAAAATGCATTCCAATATAACCGTCTCATTCAAACAATATTTTATCAACCTAATCAAAAAAATTAAATAAACTGTTTTGTAAACTTATTTTTCACAATTAATAAGCCATCAATGCTTCCCAAGTTTTTTGTTATTGATCTTAGCTTTTTAAATTCATATTTACTAAAATTATAAAATGATGATGAGCATAAAACTAGACGGTAATTTTTTTACAAATTAAATTTTTCGAAAGTTGCTTCGTTGATACTAACAAATTGTTTTATAACACAAGCTTGCTCAGATATAAGGTATCACTTAGGATTATATATATATAGATATAGATAAAATGAAAAGAGGACAGATTTAGGCAATGCGCGAGGAGGTCAGTGAGGAGGAGGTTTTAATGAGGAAGAAGTGGTAGGGGCAAGTTAGGAGAGAGAGAGAGAGAGAGAGAGAGAAAGATTGTGAGTCGGAGAAAGGGGTGGGAGCGGGGGGAGGTGAGGGAGAGAGACCTCAGAAAAATAAAGCGTTGAATGTTTCATCACGCCCAGTAATTGGGAGGATTAATTCCTCAAATCCGTATGAACCCATCCCTCCTCCTCCCTCCTCGCTCTCTCTCTCTCTCTCTCTCTATACACACACACACATATATATATATATCTCGGTTCCTCGCTTCCTCTCGTGTCTCACTCCTTCTCTCCCTCTCTAACCTCTTCCTCACCTCCCATTCCTTCGCTTTCCAATTAAACCCCAGCGTACTTGAGGCCTCCTCCGAAAAGTGAGTCTCTTACTCTTCCTTTCCTCTTCCGAAATTTATCTCCACTCCACAAATCGCGCTGCAATTCCAACTCCTCGCCCTCTACATTAAGTAGTGCTTTTCTAAGAAAGCGGGCCTAAGTTCCACAAATACAAATAAGATGTTTCTTCGATCAAATAATATTTTGTTGCTCCCAGAAAATGGACAGTGACATTAGGCATTTTTAATTATTATGAATATGTACTTCATTCTAAATCGATATAAAACAATAAGACTCTAAAACGTTTCAATTTGTATCCGCTTATTTCACTCTTTATGTTTACCACGAAAAAGTCTTAATTTTATTCTTATAGTATCAATGGGAAATTGATGTAAAATGAAGCCGGTTTAAACAATAAAATATTATAAAACTGGGACAAAAGTTTTTCGTTAACGCTATTTTAGTTAATTTTAACGCTAAAAATAGCATAAAGTATCGTCTGATTATTCCAATTTTTTAGGAGAAGAATTTATTAAACGGTCATTAACACAAATTTACCTGTATGCAATACCAAGAACAGTTACGAATAAACGCGTAATGAATACCGACTCGTTTCTATTCGAAAACATGCCATAAAGGTAAAACGCGTCCTTTAGACAAGAATTCGACTGCTTTCCTATTCCCTTTCCCACCTTTCCGTTCCTTAAAACGAAAGACATTCTATTGTATTTCCAATCGCCCAAACTGCTATCAGTCCGTCTCCAAAAGCCACCCCTCTCTCGATCCACTCCTTCGGAATGGCCAATACGCCCATCCACTTACTTATTCCATTTCAAAGGAAAGAGAGAGAGAGAGGGGGGGGGGGAGGTTCGAGAGAGGAGGAGAGAGGAAAAAAAGGGGGAGAGGAAGGGCGGGGTGTAGGGGAGGAGGATCCCTATGGTCGCAACCGGTCGAACACAGTACGGCATCCACTTCTCATTTGCTCACTCTCCTTCCTCCCCGTTTATCCAAACTTTCTCTCCCCTTTCCTTCCCGCAGCCTCTGCTCACCGCCAAATCCACAACCTAATTCACTGCCCTGCGGAAAGGACCGAGGTAAGGGATGAAAAATTCCTACCCGTTGCCCTACGCTCCTCCCTCCTTACTTCACCTCTCCCTCCCAACCCTTCCTTTCAACTCGCCCCTTACGTCCAGTGTCACTCGCATTCGAACTTCGAACGCCTTCGAAATCCATTATTCCAACTCCGACGCCTCTCGCTTATCTCGCGTCATCTCGTTCTATGCGAACCTTTTTATTATTTTATCATCGATTTCCTGTCTTGAGTTTTTGATCGTCATACACTGTCACGTTCGCTTGATTCTCAACCTTCGTTGGCTCCAACTGGTCAGAAAATAATTTAACCGAATAAATAATCATCCCTTAATTAGACGTAGTGAAGACTAAATATTATACGTAGAAACAGTAATTATAAACACTTTCAAATACTTTTTCTACATTTATTCAAATGTAACGTCTCTTTTTATTTCAATTAGACTATGATAAGTAGAAATTTGTCTAGGATCATTTTCTTAAATTGACGATATCACCCTAGTATCTGTTCAAGATTTATTTAAAATAAAAACATAATTACTTTTAAATTCACTGATTTGGCTTTATTTTATTGTATGTATGGTTTAAGCCTAAGTACGTTCATCGCAATATATAAACAAAGTCATATTTGAACAATAGAAACTTTTTACCTCACGAATTTTACATGTAATGTAGAGGTTTATGAATCGACACGAAAAAATGAAATTGGATCTCACGCGGGCACTTCGCTTATGCAAATGTCATCTTTCCAAGTCTCCGGTGAGAAAAAATTCTTCATCCTATTCCGTCCTACAGCATAACGGCGCATCAGATCATAAATCCTCTTTCCATTCCCCATTCCCCCGCTCAATCTTAACGTTAATGATTCCTCCTTCTTTCCTTCTCTCTCTCCCTCCCTCCTCCTCTCCCTCCATCCACCCTCTCTTCAGTTCATCCGCGCCGCCTCCCAATCTACAGGAACCTATTGGAACCACCACCCCCCTCCCCTCTCCACACCCTCCTCTCAACATTCCCCTCCCACAAGCATCCCTCTTAAGGGGATATCCTCCCACCCACCTCCTCTCTCAGTCTTATAAATATTTATCCCGTTGATGCCCTAGCCCATATTGATTGGTGAAACAAAACAGGATGGTGTCGGCTCGAGAGAATTGGGAAGGCGGGGAGAGGAATGGGGTTAGGTTGTAGACTTGGAATGGCCGTCTGGGGAGCGGAGGGATGCTCCACGGGTTCTTGTTATGCGCTTCCTCATTGGCTGAGAGGAAGAGGGAATTCTCTTCTTCTTCCCTGCATCGCAAGCCGACTTCGATCAGGAATGAACAATAGCGACCAACCAAATCAATATCGGAAATTATCTTTCTAGTTTACGAGCCTCGCTTTAATCGTCTATTAATAATGCATTTGTACTGTAAATAACCATGCTGTTCTAGCCATAAGTCATATTAACTAAACGTAAGAATTAGAAAAATTAGTGAAGTATCCGTTTTCAAATAATGTATTTGATGAATGATGTCACTTTTTTTATAAAATATATATTTTGAAAAAAGGCATTTAATGTTTATAATTTACCTAATTTCTCATTTTCTAATGAAAAAAATGTTTGCCTAAAACTCTAGTATGTGCTAAGATACGGTGTATAATCAGGGCCGGACCGAGGTATCGGCGAGCCGTGCAGCTGCCCGGGGCACTCAAGTATTGAAGGCGCAAACCCTACCATCTATCTGTACTTGCAAGTGAATAAATTCTGGATATCTGTTTATATCACGGGATATGCGGGTATCTGCAGCATCCTCCATGCCTTTCTTTTACGTATTATCTCGAAACATAAATGAACTGAAAGATTTAGCTAATTACGTATAGTTGCCATTTCAAATAAGTACCAAATAAAAAATCGTTGCTCACATTTTTTATCCCATCTGCCGTCCAATTTCCCTCCGCCCTCTCCAACTCTTCTGAATCCGCCATCTCTTACCGTCACCTCACTCCTCCCACTTCCTTCCTCCGCCCACTCCTTTCACCTTCTTTCTCTGTCAACGCACCTTTCCATCACTTCCCCACCCGTTTTCCTCTCCCGCCTTCCCTTGCCACCCCATGTCTCACCCCCTTTCCCTCCCATATCCTCCCAACTCCCTTTTCTTACTCCCCATCCAACCCTTCCCTCTCAAAATCCTCTCCAACTTCATGTCCACTTTCGCGCGGTGCGTCTATCCTTGCCGTGCCATCGAAACGGTCTTAGTATGCGGGGTCAGGCGCGCGTTTTGGACCGATGTGGGAGAGAGGGGGGGGGCGAGAGTGGGGGAGGAGGGAAGGGTGGTCGTGCACGGTAGGTGCGTCGCGGCGGAGAGGGGGAGAGGGATGAGGAAGAAGAGGGAGTGGGACTCGGTTGGAGGGTATCCTGCGTCTGTGAGAGGAGAGGATAAGGAGAGGAAGAGGGGGGAGGGAGGGTTTAGGAGGAGAGAGCGGGGGAGGAGTATTTTCGGGGCAGACGAGACACACTCGAGGAGAATTTTGATGTTCCACTCGCCGTATCCACCTTCCGCGCCTACCTTCCTTGCCTTTTATTCCACTTTTTTCCGTTTCTCTTCCATATCCATTCGTTCCAGAGGGGCGTCCTTCCTCCTCCCTCTTTTTTCAATTCGGGAGATGGTTCCGCTGGAAGATCCAACGCGTCGAGAACTTAACCAGCTTTATCTCGATACACTCTAGGCTGCCGTGAAGCGGATGCGTCGATTCCAACCCTCTCTAGCTTGCCGAGTGGATTTGTGGTGCGTGTTGTTGCTTCCGTGTGCGTGTGTCTGGGGAAGATTTAGTTGGGTTGGGGCGCGCTTTGCAGGACATTGGTCGTTTGGCCGCCCATGGGGCTATTTTTGTATGTGGTTGAGACTCTTCAAAGACGGCATCAAGTGTCTCCATATTCACACTTCACTTCATCGAAATTTGTTCTTTTTGAAACCAACATTTCGAAGGTCACCAGGTTAAAAAAAATGTTCGTTGATATAAATTATAAAAATGCTTGTATTTTTATTGCATAATCGGCTGAAAGACATATGGATGTTACCCACAATACCGTACAGCATCTATGCGTATATACTCGAGAAATATACTTACAGAATTTTATCAAGTTATTGGTAAAAATGCATGGTAAAAAAAATTTTCGCTGCTAATTGTAAGAAACGATATCAGTGGCTTCTCTTGAGAGAACGAGTTCAATAGATGCCTCTAAGTTATATATTATCACAAGTTTAATGTTAAATTGACGCAATTGTGCAAAAATAGTTGTTGGATTTATATTGGTAATAAATGCCCTATCATATCCCTTACACGTTGACAAGTTGAAATATCTCGAGTCCTTTATCGTGAATCCACATATCCCACTCAAAATCCACGTCGGGATCTCCTCTTCCCTAACTGATTAAATTCTCACGCTTGAATGAACCAAAATTCTTTCGGTCTGTCGATTTCTTCTTCAACCATTCATAGCTTCCGATGTTTTTTATCTCTCTTCTTCGGATATCTTCAGGTAATTGAAGTATATCTTGTGTAAAAATAACAACTATTGCTCAAGAAAATAAATCCAATGTACAGATTCACTGAAAATCGCATCATTTTCTTTTATAAATGAACGTAATGCATGTATTACCAACATCATACCCTCGGATTTGCTTAAGATATATTATCTCCGTTAAAATAAATATACGTATACAGACACATACAAAAGATGTAAGAAAATTATCGATGCGAATAAATGTAAGAAAGAAATAAACAGAAAAATATGGAATACGTGCTTCTTGCTGTATTCGTAAGATTTGAGAAATCGAATTTTTAAGTGGAAAATTAAACGAAAAGCCAGTGAACGTTTTACCACAAATAAATGTTTACACTTGGTATTAACAGACAGGAAGCGTCTGAGTATATGGAGGTGATAAGAATATACGTATTATCGTGATAGGTCTATTACAAAATTCGTTGAGAAAGCTTTTATTTTCAAGAAATATGCAAGGATATTAATGATATTATAAAATTTATTTAATTGAACATCATCATTGATTTATAAATTTTAATTTTAATGTTAATGGTTTAAGTATTTCTCTTTAAACGAACACATATTTTAGGATGATTAAACGATTAAATATATTTGGCAACAGAAGACGAGTGACTGAAATTAAACTTATTAAAATAAGATGATCATTGAATGAACGCTGGATCACGAAACTGCGCTATTTAACCATAAATTACGGTATTAGAAGAAATATGCGATGTAAAATTATTTCTCGTTTAAAACCAAAGAACACACATTGATTTCGTACCGTGAAGTAACGGAAGAAGCTGTTGACATAATTCTCCCATATTTTACAGGTTTGATGGATAAGAGATGGGTTACTTCGCGAGAGAAAGAGAAAATTTAGGGCGGAGGGGAATCGAGAGGAGGTTGGATCCGAGGGGAAGCCCGTGAGGGAGGGAGGCGGGAAGGGGGAGAGGGGGTGCAAGTGAGGGGGTTGGGGAGGAAACGGCGATATGAAATAAAAATCGAGTCGGAAGAGGAGATGGGGCTACACCGCGAGATGTCTCATTTGGAAGCAGGATGCTTAATTATTCATGGTATCCGCCAAACCCCTCCGTCTCAAACCCCACTCCCCTTCACTTCGACTCTTACCGCCGCAATCCGCCCTCTCACCTCTCCACCCATCCCAAAAAATCCTCTTTCCCGTCTCCTTTCCACCCCCACCCTCCCTCCGTGCGCCCTCCCGAATCGCTTTCATTTCCCCCAGCCTCCTTCTGTTCCTCCTACACCAAAGCGCCTCCCCGATTCCCTTTATGGATTTGAGAAGGATTTTAATAAGTAATAAAAAGTAGAAGCGTATCGATCGTCGCAGCGGGGGATGATGGGGGCGTCACTCGGTGGCGCCGATCCGACCACCGGACGACCCACCCGCGCCCCCGCATCCCTCCTCCCCTTTTTCTTCCTCCTTCCTCCTCCTTCCCCTTTCACTCCTTCCTCATCTTTCACTCTCTCTAGCTTCTCGATCCTAGCAGAATCCGTTGCGCAGAGGAGTCATCGAGCTCTTTGATCAAGTAAAGGACATTGTTAATCGATATTAAATTCTGCAATAAACCAGAGAATTCCCAGTGGAGGAAAGTATTGGTTTTCTGATTCTTATATCTGTCAAGAAACGTTCTGGATTATTTTGTGCTGAAAATTCTTCGTCGACTCTTGAAAATACTGAGGAGCTTCATGTCCCCGAATTCGTTTCGCATTTAAGAGCCAGATTTAAGCATTCTACATAAAAATATGTATAAATGATTTTTAAAGTTATAAATTTTATTAATATTTTTTATTTTAACGTAAATATATTTTCGTCCAAGAAATTAATGCGATAGTATATAATTATCAGGCCATGGATAAGATTTATTCAATCTTTCAGGCTTTTACGTTTTACTCAGTATTATTTTATTTAACCAAATATACTTATTGTATAACTGACATAAAAATTTTAATAAAGGAGCAATATTTTTTTATTCTTAATAAACGAAAATTTCTTTTGCACTTCATTGGTACTAAATATACGCGTGAATGGAATACCTTATCGTCTATCCCTACATAAATTCATTGAGAGTAGAAAATGTTTTTCAATAATGCGTCTTAAATGCGCGATAAATTATACCTTCCACGTAAGAAAGCATTCGTTAACCAAACGTTCTTTTCATCTTACTTATTCTACCAATTCGGCCGATGTGAGCCGAGAAATATTTGAATTATTTCAATATTTCCGTCGTATGCAATACCCTCACTGGTTTGATCTAGTCTTCTCTCATCCATCCATTCGTAATCAGCGATAATATATCTCCTAGCGGTGGCGCACCTCTCCTCAGCCAGAGTCCTCGTGCGCCTCCTTTTTCATCTCAAGGAGATCGTGTTTCGGAACGAAGGGGGAGGAAGGGAGTGTGGGGAGGGAGGGATTCATCGGTGGATGGGATGATAACTCCATTCCCGTTTTCCCCATCATCCTCCTCATCATCAATTCCCTCTTAGAACACCCCCCTCAGCTCCTATACATCCGTACCCCTCTTTCACTCCCCCCCCTCCTCTCCCACCTCCCCTCCACCCCAAACTCCCTGCCTCCTTCTTCGCCATTCACGGCTCTCGTACGCACATCCTATCCGCACCCTCGATTCCTCTCGCTCGTCCTCTTTGCCCTCCAACCCCCTTCCCCAGCGCCATAAGTTCTCAAATCCCACTGGTATATCCTTTCCAAATTCTTTCATCTTTTCCCTTTCTCTGTTGGAATCCAAACTCTTTTCCCTTTCCTCATTTCCCTATCGCGAAGGGTGGTTTCCCTTCCCTTTTTTTTCTTCTCTTCTCCCTCTTCTCACCTCCCTCTCCAACACGGGACACTTCCATTTTTATCATCATCATTCTCCGCCCGCCTTTTTATTCCCTCTGTTTTTGTTTATTCTTATCTTTTTATGCTTTCAGCTTTCATTCTGTCGCCCCTTTTTTCACTGCCGCAAAATGGATCTTCATGTTTTTTTATTCATCATCTAACGTTCTTTTTTCGCTGATTCACATCTAGGATTTTAAAAAGCTTGTCGTTATATAAACTTTAAATCAATCAGACAAATTCGTTAGATAGAGTAACGTGGTTTTTTATCGAATAGGTAATGGTCAAGAAAGATCAATTTGTTGCGAATAAATTGCGGATGAAAACTTGAAACGGAAATATAAAATTTAATAAATTTTCTTTTATATATTTTGAACGCGTCTATTTCCATCCCTATTTGATGGATCGTCCGCTTCTTGTTGGCTGCGAGAGAGTAAATGATCGAATATTTCTGCGGAATTACTTCATTTGTGCACCGTCTAGAAAAAAATCACCATGTACATGGTAGAGCACGAAGGGTATGTAGCAAACATGAGGCGGAATAGATACGAGATAAAAAGTCCTTTTCGGTATAAGGTTGCACGGCATCAAAGGAAATCACTCCTTTGGAAAAATCTCCCGAAGCAAAAAAAAAAGGAAAAGAGCGTTAGCGCCTCTTACGTCTACTTTTCTCCCTCTATACCACACCGCTCTATGCTATTAGCATATATTTTTTGAGGCGTCCAAATCCCTTTTATTTTCCCAATATCTCCCTTCTCTCCGCCACACCTCGACCGCCCCTAACTTCTTCCTCAGTCCTATTTCCTCTTCCACTAACCTCCCTTCCACCCCCCTCCTCCCACTTCCTCCCACCCCGCCCCCCTTCTTCACTCCTCCCATCTCTGCAATGGCGGCCGAACCGAGAGATGCCTCCTCCGAGCGGAATTAGAATATTTATCGCGACTGCTTTTATTCATTTATTTTTCTTCTTCTCTCTTTCTTTCCCTCCCGCCTTCACCCAGTCGCACTCACCTGGATAAGTTTTATGTTTCGATTTCCCTTCTCTTTTTCCTTCCTCTCCCTTCGCCCATAACCTCTAAACCCTACTTCCCCTCTTTTCCTCTCTTTCCTCCAAACTTCCCTTTTCCCCTCTTGCCTCCGCATTAAGCCTCCGCCGTTTTCTTCCGCTGGGTGCGTGCGCGCGCGCGCGTGCGTGCGTGCGTTTGTCTGGCACGACGCGAGTTGGTCTTCATTTATTTTTTTCTCCGAGAATTGAGGTGGAGAGTCGTAAAGGTGGCAGCCGATGTTTCGGGATCAGGGGAAAAGGGAGTGGAGGAGGTGGCGGCGGCGGGTATTAAGAGATGAGGGGCTGGATGAGACGGAGGGCGTTGGGTTGGTGGATGGGTTTGGGGGAAGGGAGGATGTGGGTTGGAAGGCTGAAGGTGTTTTTTTCCTTCTTCGATTCCGTTTGGTAGTGAGGTTCGCGGTTTCCTTGAGGGGTGTCGTGGCATCCAAAGGATGGGAAATGTTTGAGGGTAACGTTATCTAGTTAACGCTTCGAATGGAAATGTAAGTTGGCCGTGGAATTGTTATGGCTTGAAAATAATTGTTATAGAATATTAATGCAAAGGGAGCGGACGATGGAACACATGGTTTGAAGAATGAATACTTCCGCGGAACCTTTGACAAGTTTACTATATAAAATGTATTATTTAATAATTTCCGCAAAGCGGAAATATACGCATACGGAAATAATTTAGACAACAATGCACACTCTTTTAATGATAATTTCTTTGGTCTTAATTTTTCTCTTAAAATAAAATAACTGTCGCGTTTCAAAAGAAACATTTAATTACGCCGGAGAGAACTTTTTTCTAAGTTTTGCATTGAAATGTTCAAATACTCTCACGATATACGTAATAAGTCAATAAAAGTTTGCAGTAATTTATAAACCAGACTATTCTCTCTGGATATATAACTTTAGACTAATGATTATTTCAATTCGTTTCCATTTAAGGCTCTTGACTTTTTAATTCGTTTGACAGTCTCTTAACTAATAGTCTTCTATTTTTTGCCTACTCTAAAAGCACGGAAATGGATGTTTATATCGTCAGTTTATTTTAATTACTGATAGTTGTTTCTGAGGTCCACGCACATTCCAATTCATCGTTCATTTACAAAAACTTATATTTACATGTGAATTCTTTGCCTCGGCAGCGATATTCGAATGGTCTCCCGACGCGACCCTTCCACCTGACTTGACGGTTTTTATTTTTTTTATTCAGGGTTCGCCACTCATAATCTGCCACTTGAAGACCTCAACTGATATTTGCACGCGATATTTAAAAAAAAAACTTTTTCCCGTCAGTCTACATTTGAAGTGCCCACGGAGCTCCTATTGATGGTATACGATGTTGGGGCGATTGAATAAAGGGCGAGAGTAATGGGGTTCTTAATGGCGATGCGGAGATACGGGTTCAATGGTATTGGGAATAAGAGAGAGAGAGGGAGAGAGAAAGTGAGAGAGAGAAGGGGGGGGGGAGAGAGAGGGCAGCTACGGAGGTGACACGTTGAAAGGAGAATGAGAAGAGTGGAGGGGATTTGGGAGGAGGGAAGCGAGTGTCCTGTGCTATGGAAATATATTCTCGGAAAGTGCATCCGGTGAACCTGAAAAAATAATTGGATGCGATCCATATTAAAGATTGATTTTTTTAAATTGTAATTAAGGAGTATGTGGAAATAAAATCGCTAAACACGTGCATGTTATATAGGAAATAAATTCTATTTAAATGAATAATATGCTGGATTTAAAAATTAACAAGGACCCGATAAGAAATGGAGCTTAGAGGGATTAATCGTGTTACCTAAAATAGCCTTATTATCTATTATAACGTAACTGCTTCGGAATTTGTTTAAATGGGAAGATTATATTTGCATAGTTTATAAGAAAACTCTCTGTGACTGGGATTTTCTTCAGTTCTCCAAATTTAACACTTATTCAATCAAATTTAGAGTTTTCTTTTACAAAAAGATAAGTTTTATAATTACTACTATATCTCAATCGATAAAAAACGCGAATATTTTATGATAAATGTGTAAAACTTTGTGCATTTGAACGAATTAAATAAAAGCTATTTAGAAACAAGAAGCAAGTAAATATATTTTCATGCGGATTTCCTTCGAGATTCATGAATGGGAAATAATTCATTTTAACTACGAAACCAATTGAGTCATCAGTTTTGTCCTCCCCCCTTCCCTCACTTTTCAAGTCGCTCTCTTAGAGGTCTCATTCATAGAATGTTTTAGACCTTTCGCGTTAAATACATAGAATTAACCTTGTGAATTATTATATATATATACATTTCTTTTCATTTTTCAAGTCGACATTCGATTCCAAAACACTTCAAATATGGAAACCCTTTTTCTTGTACTCTTCTTTACCCTCCGCACTTTTAACGGCTTGAAATACCTCTTGAAGGGCACACCCCTCCCTCCTTCCTTTTTCTCTCTCCTTCCCTTCAACCTACCTCATTTCTCATCCGCATTCCTCTCTCCCTCGACTCCTCCTTCCAACTCATCTCACCCTCTGATGTCTCCACTTCTTACCTTTCTTTATCACTCTCTCAATAATTCCTCCCTCTCTCTATGTATCTCTCCACTCCATACCCCTATTTCTCCTAAACCGCTACACCCCCTCAAATTGAAGCAGTTTGCCTCTCAAAGGCCGTGAGTTCAAGTTTCGCGCATTATCTGTGGTTTTTCTCTCTTTCTCTCTCTCTCTCTCTCATTCGGCGATCATTATGCTTTCACCTCGATTTGTCAGATATTTCCCCTAAATCAAAGAAGGAAGGGAACGGCGGAATGAACAAAATTTCTTTTTGCTGCCTCTTCATCCTTTCTCAAACCCCTCTTTTATTTACAGAATCCACGGTTCTCTTCCTCCATCTCTCTTATTCCCACCCTCTCTATCTCTCTCTTATTTTTCCCTCTCCCTCTCTTATTTTTTCCACCCAATCTCTTATTTCTCTCTCCCTCACTACCTCTCCCCATTTTATCATTCTCAAACTCTCTTTACCAAGTCTCCCTCCCTTTGCCTTCGGACTCTCTCTCTCTCTCTATTCCCGCTCCACTATCCCCCTCGACTCTCTCTTTTTCCCCCTCCACTCTCCCCTTCTCCACTCTTTCTTCTCCTCCACTCTCTCTCCCCCTCCATTGACTCTCTCCCCTCCACTCTCTCCCCCTCCACTCTCTCTTTCCCCCTCCGCTCTCTCTCCCCCCCTCCGCTCTCTCTCCCCCCCTCCGCTCTCTCCCCCTCCACTCTCTCTCCCCCCCCTGCACTCTCTCCCCTCCACTCTCTCACCCCTCCATTAACTCTCCTCCCTCCACACTCTATCGCCCCTCCACTCTCTCCCCCTTCACTCTCTTTCTCCCCCTCCACTCTCTCTCACCCACCTCCATTGACTCTCTCTCTCTCCCCTCCATTCCCTCACTCACCCCCCCTCTCTACTCCCGGCCGCTGCCTTTTTGCCCTCTCAAAACCCACTCGAACGATACCCTATCGAGTTGTTCGCTTCGCCACTGCGCCACTTTCCATCCTCACCCTCGCTCGATGCATGGGATAGAATTCGAAATCACGGATTTCAATTTATATTTTTTTCATTCCGTGAGAGGGCAGCCTTAATGAACGTTTTGGGAAAAAATTAATTGGAATAAAGGAGGGAGATTTTTTTCGCTCCATTTTTTTGGCGTGCATTATTTTCCCCTAAACATTTCCATGCAAAGAGAAATTCCTCGTACAAGGAAAGACATGAATAGTTTGTAATTACCGTGTCTAATTTCTCTAGAATAAATTGCAACTGGAGTAAAAGTTTCCATTTGATAATTATGAACTAGCGAACGTTCCAATTCAAATTAAATTGCGGAATACTTCAAGAATGTATGTTCCTGAAGTGTTGAGTAATTACTGGATGAAGCAAAGGATAAGGAATGTATTTGGATCTTAAAGTTGTGCATTATTTCGAAGCAAATACCTTTTCATTTAATTTTATGAGACCGAATTATGTAAATCCGTGATTTATATTGAAATTCTTTGTATTATCATGTCAAAATATCCTGTAATTTCTTTATAATAGATTCAATGTAGTTTCTAGATTTTCTGCAAAATCATATCGTTTTAAATATTCATAAATTCCTATATATTGCATAAAGGATATAAAACGCATCTGCTGAAGCATTTGAGTAATGTAACGGCAAAGCAGGTTTATCTATCGCATTTATATAATTAACAAACAAAACTAGAGTTCTCTGCAATTTTTTTAAATGCTGGGTATTTTATTTTTGCTTATTCCGAGAGCACTATCTTATTTTTTCTTTTGGCGCTTTAATTTCAGGCGGATACGGATTCGCGTAACTTATTTGCACAGACGTAAAATAGCAAGCCGTGAGAGTGCTCGCAATGTTCGGACCTATCGTCCTCTCTCCTCCGGTGCCTTCCTATTCCCTCCCTCCCTCCCTCCCTCCTTCACTCACTCCTCCAGACCCACCTGCACCCTCTCCTCCGCCCCCCCCCCCCACTGCCATCCCCTAATCCTTTTCGTTAATCCTCTCAATTCGACCCTCTCCCATTCCGCGTCTTACCTCTTCCACCCGCATTCCAAAACCTTAATCCCTCTCCTCAAAAAATAAAATAATAAAATAATTACAACAACCACTCCTGCTCTCTCTCTCTTTCTCCTTCCCTCAAAATTTTAATTTTATATTTGCATCCTGGATTTAATTGGAGTATCTCCAACCACGCCGTTCTTCCCCGTCCACAATTCCCAACCTCTTTCATAGTCCCTTTCCTCCTCTCTTCTCTCCTCCTCCCCACTTCCTCTCTCACCCCGACCCTCCTCAACTCTACTCTCTCCCTCTTTCAGACGCACCACTCCCTTCATATTTTTTACGCATTTGTCGTACTTCCCAACCCTTTCCTTTAAAAAAAAACCCACCTCGACGCCTGCACAGTTTTCCACCCTCTCCTCCTACTCCAACCTCTCTCTCTCTCTTTTCTCACGCTCCCCGATTCATCAGTCCCCAGCCGTCAAATATACAGACGCACCCTCGCACGTGCGGGCGTGCACACGCACTTGATTGCTCCAAAACACGTGAACAACACGCGCAGAGGTGATCCTACTTTCCTCCTCTCACTCTTTTTCGACTTTCACCTCTACTCCTTTTAAGTGTCCAAAAGGGCACGGAAGATCGAGCCGAGGAAGAAGCGATGCGAAAGGAACCGGATGAGGAGACTGACTCGTCTCCTTCGCCAGGTTAATATCATGCGGCTTCATTTATTTGCACGAGATTTTTTTTTCGAGAATTATTTTTATTGAGACTTTTGTGGCACTCTTTTCTTCCAATCTCGACTGGGAAGGTGGTAGGCAGAAGAGAGAGAGAGAGAGAGAGAGAATGTGAATAAGATGGTCTGTTTCCCCTCCCTCCCTTTCTCCCTCCAACTCTCTTTCATTCTCTTCTCTACTCTCTCTCACGGCACTTTCTTAGGATTTCTCGAGTGCTCGGTGCGAGCATCGACCAGCTGCTTAATTAGTGAGGACGCCTTATACACATATTGCACTTCGAACGGAGGTTTGAGTGAAAGAGGAGGAGAGAAAGATAGGGAGAGAGAAGAGGCGCAGGCAGCAGCATCTAAGATGGCGTTCGGAAGAGGACGATGAAGGATGAGGTGAGAGCGAGGAAGAAGGAGAGGGAGAGAGTTAGGAGTCGGAGGTTGGCCGAGAGAGGGCAGAGAGCGTGTTTTCTCTTTTAAGTAGTGGGTTGTATTTTCTTCGAAGATGGGTGTGGACGCGAGAGAGGATGGATACGATGTAAGAAATGGAAGGAGTGAGAATAGGAAAGAGACTGCCGGGGGAGGAAGAGGGTTAGTAAGAGAGGGGAGGGTTGCGGTGGGTGTGTGGGAGGTGATGGCAGTAAAAGCATATGGATCCTGGTGACGTTTCGGCAGGAAAAGGTTGATTCGAGCCTCCGATGTTTGCAAATGAAATATTCTCCCGACTGGGTGTACTTTAATAGGGGAAGAAAGTCCTCGAGATTGCGAGAATGACTGGCTAGTATTAATTATTTCCTAACTCGGGATGGGAAACGCAGGATCGAGAAAGGGGAGAAAGTTAGGCCGAAAAGAATCGCTGGGGAATCAGTCAATCGAGTCTGTTCAGATGTCTAAAGAGAGGATCGAGGGAGGGTGAAACACTGCGATGTGATGGAGTAGATATGTGGAAAGACATGACTGGAGGATGAGGAATAGTCTGTTGATAATACCGTTTGGACGTGAGTCACCGTGTTTTTTAAGTTTAAGCGTAAATTGGGAGCCCCCTTTTTTGCTGCTAAATTCGGCCAAATCGGAACACTTGTTTGATCGAGCCAAATAGCCTAATGCTTGGAGAAAAATATGACGATGCCATAGCTAAAGGAGAGAGAGAGAGAATATTTCATGATAAAAGTCGAAAGCAAGAAATGACTAGGAAATTAGGCTAATTAACGATTGTAAAGGAAAATAGAAAACAATTCATGGCAAATGTAAAATACTTTACCCTAAGGAAAATTAATCTATTCACTATAATTAATGCTTCCATTTATTTTAAAAATCAAGCGTAAATATGTTTTTTTTTATAAATACCAACAGTAATTATAACAGAAATATCTGAATCCCTTTGATGGAATATTTTTAAAGGGAATTTTCATACAAAATATTTTAATTCAGGCAAACAAATGATTTGTTTGCGAAAACATTCCAAGTAATTAATTTATATATGAATTCAAATATAGTAACATAGCAGTCGTAATATTTCAGCAGAATATTGAAGTTTACTCTTTTATCACTGGAATAAAATGAGTCGCCTTTTGCTATGGGTAAATGTTCATTTTATCACGATAAAATAATGATATGCATTTTAACTATCGTGATTATTAATAACTAGCGTAACTGCCCGTCAAATATGACGGGTATTCGTGAATTAAGTATTACGTTAAAATAAAATAAAAATTAATTACACCAGAAAGTAATAAGCCTTAGAATTGTTATGGGTCAACATCAATATTCCTAAATTATTCCCAAGGAACTATTTTCAAATGTTTCAGTATAAGCATAACCCGTTTAACATGGAACCTATTAAAGATGCAGTTCAAACTATCAATAAAAACTTTTAAAAATTAACTAAATATACTATTTTTGCTGGATCTGATATCTGTTAATTACTTAAATTTAATAACTTTCACATTATTATACATTGTATAAAAGTACTTTCTGCAGTATTTATTAATGAGAGAGAGTAGATACCTTTTCTGTTTGTTTGATCTGTTTCACCCAAATATATACTTTATCAATAAGTTAATTTGCTTTAGTTCAATGAACAATACTATTGGGGATCCTTATTGTCAGAAAAATAAAGTAATTGTTTATCCTAGAAATCGTTACATAAACAAACATAAGTGTTTATTATATATTTCCCGTTGTTTTCGCCGAAAGAAAGAAAAGTGAAATTACGTTACTATAAAATTAATTTTATGTGTGAAGTGCAGTGATCATCGAAACTGAGATGTGGTATCGTGTCAGATCAACGACCGGTAATCATGAAGTTTAGTAACTTTTATTATCCAAGGAGTTCCAAGCTAATGAAGTTTAGTCACTTTTATTATGAAAGGGTTCCAAGCTAAAGTTCAGTCACTTTTATTATGTAAATGGATATGTATACTTCAAACAAAAATCAGTTCATGTTGCTATAAATAAAATCTTTCGGTACTGGTCGGTTATCCCCCTGTAAATTACATTCCATAATACAGGATAAGTTAAATGTTTTAATTTTCGAAAATTTTAGACAACATTAACAGAAACTGATTGGCCGGTCTCGAAATTTATAAACCCAATCACCGGACAACGGGGAGGGATAGTTTGGGCGGTAGCGCCCGGAGACGACTACCCATTAAAACAAAGCGAACCAAAGGCTCGTCAATATATCCTTTCAATGTTATATCTTGACTGTTGCGCCGCAAATGGAATCAATGAAATTTATTTGGCGAAACGCTTTTCGTGATTCAGACCTTTTCAATAGCTTTTTACTTTGTGTTATTGAGGAGTATGTTTCGTGATTCACTTGAATTTTTATTAAACATGAAAGTAATAAATGTTTTAAAAATTGAATTTGGGTTTTCTTGAGTGCTAAAACCTCCTTCATAATAAAAGTGACTAAACTTCATTAGCTTGGAACTCCTTGGATAAAAAATGTGACTAAACTTCACGACCACTTTATATGAAGAGCTACATCAATTTTATAATACCGTAGTTTCTGATTATAATACGCCACCTATATAATACGCACCCATGTTTTCACGGGTGAAATGTGAAAATTCTCTTATCAATATGTATAATTTCTTTGTAAAAGATCAATGTAATTTTACTTGACTATGTGTAGTATCGGGACAGTTCTCGCCTTGCTGCCAAATGAGATACGTGTGAGTCGATACAATGTATAAAAACCTGTCTCAATGTTGCCTTTTGTATTAACCTGGTCGGTGGGAATAACAGTTCGTCCTTTGCTGCCCAGCGACATCGTTCATACAAGCCGATCGAGGTGTGTAAAATGTTCTCGGCAACGCAATTTACGTAGACGATGAGAGAGAAACAAGATCGCCGAGGAACTGTTTGAGGACAGTGAGGGGAGTGGTAATGAATTCCTAGGCTTTAGTAATTCTGACGGCTAAAATAAATAAATAAATATTCTTATTCTTGTTTTTAAAAACAACATTTAAAGGAATGTTATCGAAATTCATTGAAATGTACGATTTATTTGTAAAAACATGTTCGTTATCGAAATGCATTGAAATGTACGATTTATTGTTAAAAACATATTCGAAAATATAAATTATTTCCGTACTGAAAAAAGTTGTATGCATTTATAACCATATATAATACGCACCCTAACTTTTTGTCAACTGTTTAGAGAAAAAAATGCGTATTATAATCGGAAAATTACGTTACTAAATAGTTATTTCGAGAACCACGTAACCGATATCAACCAAATTTAATATTAAGAAGTATAAATATGATCTGTACGTCATTTGCAATTTTGTTTCCAATCTAATAATTATAACGACAACTTGTCCTTTATCTTCACGTATTTCTGATAGCATGGTCATTTTTAAAATATTTGTTATCTTCTTAATAGGTAGGTATGATATTTACATTAACAAATAAATGTGCCACTCGAATATTAACAACTACCAAAACTATATTGTGATAGAATGCGTTCAGTATTAGCTAACTGACAAAAGTCAGTGGTCTAATTAAATTTCGCTGTCGGCCATCTTGTGTTCCTTACAGAACAACGTTTTTATATTATAAGATATGATTGGAGAGTTCAAAGTATAATCTGCAATTTTGCAGCTCACGATAAAAAGGTACTTGCATCTTACAAGGAGTTAATGAATAGATCTTGATATCCCGTGATCATTAATATAATAATGCTTTCACGTTGGAAATGTGTTTATATATATATATATATATATATATATATATATATATATGCCTTGTGGAGATGTGCGTGTTTTTGAAGAACAACTTGAGTGTTGCTTACTAACAATCGTGGTCCGTCAAACTCGTTCTGAATCCGTTGATGGCGGAGGGTGTATTGTGAATATCCTGTATGCTTTTGAGAGGTTGACCGAAGATAATGATGGCCGTTATGTGGCCTTGAAGTGAACTTTATTTTTACCTCCACCTGGCTTTTGTGTGTTATTCATTCTGGTATCAAGTTAACTTGGGTAAAATATTTTAAAATCTTTATTTAGTAATAATAAGGCATACAAATACTAATCCTTTTCAGCACAGTGAGATAGATTTAAAAATAATTCTGATTGTGAGTCGAAAGCAACACAGAATAATTGGAAACCGATTTAACTATGATAGCTCTTTAGTTTTTTTTTCAGAGTTAACGATGAAGAATTTCGATACATTTGAGTTTATTTTTTCGTTGCAGACGATCCTAGAAACGTAACATGAAGCATTAATTCTATTAATCCTTGATGTATTCGAATCTTACAATTGGTAAACTTGAACCTCGGATGAAGATAAAAAAAGCTCGTGTAATCGAAATTCATTATAGCGTAAATGAAAATCGAAGGAAAGATTGTCATTTTAGCTGAAAAAATCGATTCATAGACGGAGTTATATTCCATGAATAATTAATTCTAACATTTATTTTTACTGCATCATTTGCACATGTAAGAGATAATTGAAAGTGTAAATAAACTTATAGTCCAGAAGTAATTTAACAAAGGAAAATTGCGATAACATAGAAAATTTTCCAAATCTTTATTGTGTATAATTTAAATGAGCTACGTATGTTAGGGTTAGGTGTAGAATGCATAGCAACTCGTAGGTAATGGTGGTTGCCTAGATAAATGGGGGACTTGTAGTCGATATGATATTTCGGTGTGGAACTCTGTCAAGGAACGTCTCGGTTTTGCGGAACGTCGAGTGCCGATGGTGAGGGAGTGGAGTGTCACAGTGAGGGAGAGTAAAGGGCAGAGGTGGTCGGGGGGAGGGGGGGGGGGGAGAGGGGGAGATCTAGAAGAAGAGAAATGAGGTGGAGAGGGCAGGTGGGGTATAAAATGGATAGGGGGAAGGATGAAGTTCCTCTGGAATTCCATTGCCTGGAGCTAACGAGGCGTCTTCTTGAAGACTCCTCTGCATCCCTTGAGAGAGAGGGGGTGGGGGGGGGAGAGGGGAAGGGAAAGAAAGAGACTCGACCTGGAGACGGTAGGGATTCGGGAAGGGCGAGAGATATTTTTGTAATATTAATTTAATGCAATAATTTTGAAATTAGATGTCTGCTGAGGAGCCGAGGGAGAAATAAAACAAGAGAAAGCGAGTCGAGTGACGTGTGCATAATTAACAAGTTTGTATGTGTGTGTGCGAGAGAGAATTTCTATAAAATACATGAATGAGGAGGGTTGGGCTGGAGATGTCTCGCGCCCTTAATTCAACTCGGCATCTTAACGCCAGGCGATGGTGTTCCCACCTCTTGAGTAATTGAGGAACCACCAACCAACCTTATCCTCCCCCCCATTCCACTCCTCTTCGACCCCACGTTCCCAAACCACTCTCCTGATGTATGACCGAGTCATCTTTCTGTGCACCAACCAGCGCCACTTGGGCGCCTCCTCCCTCTATCCTGAGTGCCATGCACCACCACCCATAACGCACCAAAGAAGCAGCTCGGGTGCTTAACCCCTGCAGGATGTCCACTCTCCGTGGGTTCTAAATCACCGAAAGGGAATAACCTCTTGAGTGATCGTTGCCTGGACAAGCCACTTTCTATTAAAATATTTCCCTCCAGATTTTTTGATAATTATTTTATTTTGCTCATTACTGCTACGGAGAAACAAATTAACTTTATGATATTTTAAACCTCAAATACTCCCCCTGCGGATATATTTTGAAATTAAAATTATGAAACTGTTACGTTCATTAGTATATTTGCGTCTGCATGTCGGGTTCATACGCGCTGATATTATAATTTTTATTGATGGAATTGTTTTTCGATAAGATAGGTACAATTGCAAAGAGTTTGAATTTCTGTTAGTATATTACTTGAGGTTCCCGAGGTCATATTCTTCAGGTGAAATTGATTAGCAATGTAAACGTAGATAATCCGTGTATGATAAAGAGATCTATTCCTACTATAACTCGATCTCCTTCTCCTGTAACATATTATTCCTGCGGGATGTTCCCTCGGTCTTGAGTGCTGGTTTCACGAGGGTCACAGCAAGAGGTATGGAAGGGAAAGAGGTGGAGCGAGAGGTGGAGCCAGGGACGGAAGGGTGGAGGGGAACGAGGCGAAGGGGTGGAGGAGGGCGTCTATATTTCTCCGCATTGGCCGGCGGCGTCGAGTGAAGGAGAACACGAGTGGTGCTCTCGCGAGAACTGTGAAGGACTTAGGGAAAGACGAAGATTTCTGGTTTGAGTCTCACGGCGAGAATAAGATTTTATTTCGAGAATGCTATTTTTAGATGCGAAATGCCTCGCTCTCCTGCTTGTCGTCCAGTTAAGTTTTAAAATTTATCGGAAGCATTTTCCAGTATTTTTGGGGTATCGTTAATTTGATACATAAGCAGATTCAAACGATGATAGAGAAATGGTGTGTGCAAAATTAATCTATATGAATAACTGAAAAATGGCTTGTTATAGGCGTAAGTTAACCTTCCATAGATAAATTTTTCCCTTTTTCACGATAATATCTCTTGTATAAATTCACATTGCCTATCAGAAATTGGTCAAGATGGCGAATTCTTAAATGAATATAAATAATCAATGATATTTTAAGGATACAAGTTGAAAACAGCTTTTTTTGCTGTTCGGTCTTTCTCGACGAATACCAAAGTTAATGTCCAAAGTATTACATAAAGAAATGGCGCGAACTTCTGATGATCCGATGCGAGTTTGGCGCAAGCGGAGAAGTAGAAAAATTCGTTTTGCAGATGGGTAAACAAATGAATGCAAGTCTGCAGATCGTGGCGTGATGGAGAGAAAATATTGCGGGGGAGAATGGAAGAGTGAGTGAGGTGAAGAGGAGGGCAATGGGAAGGAAATGGCCCGGAGAGAGAGAGAGCGAGAGGGAGAGAGCGAGAGGGAGAGCGAGAGGGAGAGCGAGAGAGAGAGAGAGAATTAGTGGGGAGAGTGACGGAGAGAGAGAGAGAGAGGGTGAGGGTTATGCGGAGGGCTTTGGCCGAAGGGGATTGTGGGTAGCAGAGGAAGAAAAGATGAAGGGGTGAAGTAGTGGGAGGAGGATAGAGATGTGGGAATTCCACTACATCTACGTGATTGCCCGTGCGACTCATTAGCATCGCAGTGAGCACGCAGGGTTTGGTTTGGTTGCGCCGGTAAAAATGACGCGGGACAGATTTTTAATATCTTTCGCTGCGGGAGTCGTGGCGAATCATGTCTGAGGATTTGATCGCGAGAGTTCTGAAGTGAAGCAGGTATCCTTATTAGCGATATGTACCAATTGTAGGTATACCAGAGTGGTAAGGTTCTTTGTTGAATGGACGAAGTTCATTTTTATAATCGGTCGTGTCATTAAATGAAATGTTATAATTATTTCAGCGACTTGCCTTTCTGTTTCACTGGCGTAAATGCTTATATAAATATCAATATCAATTTAACATTTTATTTAGTAAATTTAAATTATTATTGCAGACATTCACTATTCATCAATCGATACAGCTTATTATAGGGATACGTTTATGCTGTCCCGTAAATTATGCAATTATTGTTCTAAATTAGTGGCGCCCAGACTATTCTACTCGGGGGCCATATAACCTTTTTCACCACTATTCGCGGACCGCATAACTTTATTCTGTCCTTTTAGCGGGCCACACACAGTCGAAAATAGAATTGAAGAATAATTTAAGTAAAGTAAAGGATTTAGCTGTGGGTAAATATTACCTGATTTGTTAGGAATATATTTATATACAGTGGAATAGAGGTGTAAACATGTAATACAATATATTATGTTTATAATTTTCTATTTTCGTTTTCTTACATTGTGTGCTTCAATTATTAAATAAGAAGACACTCGTTGGGTCGGATTTAGTCCGCGAGCCGTATTTTGGACACACGTTTTATAGATATGTAAAATATGTACCGTAAAATCGGTCGCAGTTGGCCTGCAGATCACAATCTGGAAACCCATGTCCAAATAAACGGTTTTGTAGGTTTACTAGGAATAAAGAATTCATTAACAATTTAATTATTATGAAGAAAGAACGGTTGAGATTTAACGTAACATTAAACGTGCTCTTGGAGTTCATTGCAGCGTTGTATATTTACATGAAATTCAGGATCACACCATGCACAATTTTCATCAAGTAATTCCACGTCTCCCACACTCCATCCATTCAACGCGAATGGAGTAGTGTAGCAATCGGTAAAATGTAGAAATAAATTATAGTTTTGTAATTATTTTTATCCACCAGGGAGATAAAAAACTAGAATTGCTCCATTCTGTTTTCTATCCTGAAAACGTAACTTATTCGTCGACTTTTAAAGTCGAGCAGTTCGTTTTTTCTCCCGCCATTTTGCTAATGGAAGAGAAACAATAAGTGGGAGGATACAAGTGTTGAAACTAAAATAATGCGAACGGCTATATGTGGAAAAGGTCCGGCGAAAGAGAAAGATGAGCACTTTTGATTAAATGCGACAGTTGGAAATGGCAATCCAGCGATAAGAGCAAAATTTTGCGATGGAGCTGTTTAATCAAGTGCTCGAGCTAATGCACCCGGCTTAAGGAAACCTAGCTGGAAAAAATTGCTGAATTGCTGATTTATTATTTGGACTTGATGCAAATGTTTTTGGAAACATACGAGACGCTTTGGTGAGATTGAAATAATCATTTCTGATAAAAAAGGGTAAACAAGCACATTCACTACATGCTTAAGCAAAAAAAGAAATTTCGATTAATTTTATTCAGCATAAAAAACTTAATATTAGTTAAACATTAAAACTTGAAGTTAATGATATCGCATAATCAATTTATACAAGAGCAATGATTTAATAAATAAAATTCCGTCAATTATCTCAACATGTTTACAGTAGCTTAAAAGAAATAGGCATTTGTATGAGTGAGCTGAGTACTATCCAGGTGACTTGCAGCGAAGACGTTATTTAGAACAGAATCTAGGGATGTCGCAGCGGAGGTGGAGTGAGCGAAGAGGACGGAGGTGTTCACATCGAAAGAAGGAAAGGGGAAGGAGAAGTTGGGGGCGGAAGGGGAAGGGGACGAAGGGACAGATACCCCTTGAGGGGGCACGGAAGCTTTGAGCAAGGAAAGCCCCGAATAAACAACAGACTCTCAAAATACGCAAACAAATACCCAAAGCAGGGCGTATGATGCGCGATGATATCCCATCCCCTTTCCCCCATCTCCCCCTCTACCTCTCCTCTTCCCTCCCTACAACATACGCAGATACACGCTCGTCTTTTGTCACTCCCTTTTCAGCAATTCGCCTCTCTCTTTCCCCTCTCCCTCACTCCAGCCGACCCCTTACATTTAGAATTCATTCATTCCCCTTTTACTACTTAGGCTAACGTCCACTCCTTCGCCCTTACTTCCCTGTTTCCTATCTCTTTTTTTTTCCACCACACCTCTTGTCTTTCCATCGCCAGCCACCTCTCACTCCGCACTTCTCTGTTCGAACGTGAGAGGGAAAAAGACAGGCGGAGATTGGAGAGAGAGAGGGGAAAGAGTCGTGTTTTGGGGAAACGTGGAGTGGTTCGACGTGATTATTGTTAATAGCAAGATGTACGAGAGAGGAGGAGAAGGGGGAGGGAGGAGGGGAGGGGAGGGAGGGAGTGAGAGAAGCGCGGGCCGAGATAACCGAGCTCATTTGCGGATGGGTTCATGCGAGGCTCCACCGTTCCAAACTTCAAATTAATCTCCGCGCCTCCTTCTCCACTTCTTTTCCCCTTTCTTTCTCTCCCTCCCTCACTCACTCAATCCATCCCTCTCTCCCTCCTTCTCTCTCTCCCTCCCTCCCTCCCTCCCTCCCTCCCTCTCTCTCTCTCTCTCTGTTGACTAATATATTTCCACTCATCACACTCGGCGTTTTTATGTCGCACCTCTGGTTTTGCTTTTTTTCGCTTTCGAATCGTGGCTTTCCGGATTCTAAGGCAAGAAGGCATCTATTTTACTGGAACCTTTTAGCTTCATATTAATTTTTAAAGATATTTTTAGCTTATGTATACATTTTTATGCGATATAACTATTTTTCACAAGGATGAATAAAATAATACTTGAAGATAGTCCGACTCCTATGAAAAATCTCTCGAAATTTCTATAGCAAATCAGTAATATTTTGAAACACTTTTTTTGAGTTATTCTCGAAACGGGAGCAGATTTTGAGTAATTTGTGACGATGAGAAAAAGATTAATTATCGTTATAAGAGTAATATCAAATTTTGATAAACCTTCAGAATTATGGAATGTTTTCTCGGAAGAGCGGTCCAAGGTTGAAACTTATTTCGATGTTATTTGTTACGATGATTTATGGAATCTGAATGAACGTATTCCTTTGCTGTGGATATTCTCGGACTTCTTACATTAAAAATATTCGTTCTATTTTTCGTTTTTTTTTAGTTTTCAACTTTTATTTTAATAGTTACAAGAGAAAATGTGATTTTTGGAACCGAGTGAAATGGTAGTTATTGTCTGATAACCATTCGAATTAAATAATCGATGACGGCATTCCATCTGAAATATTAGGTCAGCGTGACTGAGGACGTGCATTCGCATTGGGCGCCAGTTTCTCGAGTGCGGAAAATGTGTATTATGTAATATTCGAGAAGATGACCTGCGTTTTCATTGCACTTACTCTATTATTATAGTATATTTTCTTATATTGTGTTGAAGCATATACTATATTATTTTAAATTTGCTTCTAAAACATTGTTAAAAATGAGAATGTTCAATCGAAATATATTGAAGCACTTGAATTAGCGAATAGAGGGTGAATTCATGCTTGATGAAGATGATAGCATTGCATTATTAAAAATATGGTTATGATGAATTTTTTACGACCGTAAGTCACGCCTATTTGGACTAGTAATTACACCAGTAGAACATAAAAATGCCTCAACTATCTCATGCTGTATTTTGTTATTATACTCTCCCCGAGCCAGATAAAAATGTCATTTTACTTGTGGATAACTTAGGTCCGCAACCTTTTTCCTAAGAAGAGCCACTTTTTCAAATTCGATAATTCTCCCCTCCTTAAACATGCCGTAGTTTCAATTTCTGCTATTATCTCTGTAAAATAAACGTTTATTCTACGTAATGCGTCCATACGGTTTTAGCTTTTTGCAATTTTAATTAAAATAACTTAAGAAGCCAAATTCTTTTATGGAGGTTTTATCAAGGAGAGTTGCTGTCGGGAGCCGAACGCAAATCCTTAAAAAGCCGCTTGCGGTTCAGGAGCCGCTGGCTGCCGACCCCGGGCATAGCTCAATGATGACTAAATCTTCACCAAGGAATATGAATGTGTGTGTGTTTATATATACTCGTATCTAAAGTAACAGAGGCTTCTGACATAGGATATATGATACATGCACACACACACACGCACACACACATACATACGTACATAAATACGTACGTACGTATGTACGTACATACATACATATACTCGTATATATATATTTAGTATTTACGTAGGTCTAGTAGCAAAACCAACGAAAAATTACAAAAATGTTTACTTTTTTGGACGTCAAAAAATCCCAAAATTTAAATAAATTAAACAAATATTTCATTAACAAGTGTGGAATGATGGAAATTTAACTTATATGTGTGTGTGCATAATACTGATCACAAATATGAAGATTGAGAAGGAGAAAAATTTTGAACTTGACTGGGACTCGAACCCGGGTCTTCTCAATTCGAGAATGGAGAATTAGTCTGGCTTGGTAGCTTAGTTGTTTAAAGCACCTACCCGGCAAATGGGTGACCCGGGTTCGAGTCCTGGTCAAGTTCAGAATTTTTCTTCTTCTCAATCTTTAAATTTTTCATTCTTTCGGTATTTATAAATGTGCTAACGGTAGAATTCGCTAAATGACCAAAACGGGATTATTATAGAAATTTAAATATGGTTACTCATTCATCCGTTAAAAACTCATAAATTTTAAATAAATTGACTAATGTTTATGTACTTTCAGTGAAGCTAAGGAGCTGAAAATTTTCCAAAAGTTAGAGCTTGGTGTTTCAATGGCAATTATCATTGAATTTTACAATGTGGCTTTTCAAGATTCATAATATTTAAACAACTAAATGTATATAAATGAACTTCTAGATCAAATTTGGCAGAAACGTGTGGCATTTGTAACAAACATTATTATTTATTATTTGATGTATGACACCTTGAACATTTTCCTAGTCAGTTGCATTCAAGGAAAAGGTGTACGGTTTATATAAAAAAAAAGAAACAAAGAGAAAAGAAACAATTCATTGTTGCAAACAATTCGTAAACGAGTGCATCTGAAAGTAGAGAGTACGTCCACCTCACAGTTGGATAGCTCTGTGTTGTTCTCTGAGAGCTTCGTTTTCATAGTTTTCACTCATTTTATCGTAAATATTTTATTAATTAGTAAGTGTCTTGTGATAGTAACTGTGATTTTAAGTGCCAAAATTCAGTTCAATAAATCGCCAGCTACAGCAACTAGGCTTAACCATAGTTGATACTGCGAAGATAGGGAAGGAGAAAAATTCTGAATTTGACCGGGACTCGAACCCAGCTCTCCCACTTGCCGGGTAGGTGTTTTAACCAACTAACATAAGCTATCAAGCCAGACTAGTTCTCCATTGATACAGTTTATATAATTGAGAAATTTCAAAACAGGATATTAGACATTAGTTTACATGTGAAAGAAGAAAAAGATTTGACCATTTTCCTCACCCTTTCTGATTTCCTCAAATCGCAATCACAAGAAATCCAAAGAAAAATTTGCGAAAGAGTTATGAGATATTTAGAAACAGTGTCTGATGAACTTCAAGAGATTTGAGGAAGCAAGGTTTTTGAAAAAGTTTTCTTTTCTGTCAAACCCTTTTTCTGAACTAAATATTGAGCATTTTAAAGGAATTCAACCTTGTTTCTCGTATTTTCACTCTATATCTTTCCTCGAATGGTTCAATATAAGATATTCGCTTATGGAGATGAACTTTCATAACAATAAAGTGAAAATTAAAAACTTTGCTGGGATATTTTCAAGAATTCTTGCAATTACAAAGATCTGGCACGTGTAGCCTTTTTAGTATTAATTATTTTTCCGACAAAAATTGTATGTGTTAGGACATTTAGTGTAATTCATTTTCTCAAAATTAAATACCGATACAAACTGAAGAACGAGCATCTTGAAGCTGCTCTCCAGTTATGTAGCTGTAGAAGACAGGGATGTGGATGAATTTCCGTTTAATAAACTTCTTTCGCTATAAGAGGTATGCACATTAATGAGTTATTTGATATTTATTAAAAAAATTGTTCTTACAAGAGTTTGAAGACTTATATACTAAAATTTAAAAAAAATACAAGTGCGGCCACATCAATTTTTTTCACGAGTACCTCTGGCCTCGAGGATTCACATTTCGCACGATTATACATAGGTTTTCAGTCACAATCAATGGGAAAAAGCCGACTTCATTAAAATTATTATTTTTAGGGGTTGTTTTTAACCCATTATTGAAAGTAGGCTGAAAAGCAAGCACCTTCTACTAGTATATATAAAATTAAACAAATTCTTTAACATATGTTATCATTTTCGCGTATCTCGTAACGATTTCCTGCAGACTGTTACCAATCACATAAATGAAACCAGACTCAAATTTGTGGAATGTAATCATAATAACATATAAAAAACTTTCACCTTCCGATAAAAAGGTTTGTAATAAAACTATTAGTTACGTTAGAGTAAATTTTTTTGCTAGGGCGTGGAGGATGGGGGGGAAAGAGGGAGGGCAGAGTTTTCGCCGTTATATGGTAATTGGGAGCCAAAACATTCAATACAAAGTAGGTATTTGAGTATCAAAATTGTATTTGATGACGGTTTTTTCGGTTTTACGCTTCTTTTCTTTGTATCGCATTTTTACTTCGCAAAATCATATGTACAGTGTTCCTTCAAGTAGGCTGAAATGGTACTCGTGTGTGTATGTGTATATTTCTGTATGAATTGTGACCTAGTGATTTATAATGGTATTTATAAAGAAGCGATAATTTAGAATTCGTATGGAGGAGAGAAGGAGAGAGGAAAAGGGGGCGCCATAGTCTGCATTTGCACACATGGCACGCCATTCGATTTCGCTGCTGCTCGTTTGGCGGATTTCTTCGGTTTATCCCTCCTATCTGTACCAAAAAGCCTTCACTCATCCAAAACACCTTAATCATTCTGCTTGTTAACACATTTTTTCCGCATCCTTCGTCGCTTCGCTTCCATCGAATCATAAATATACATTTTTCCATTTCGCTCAAAGTTTCTCGCTTTCCCTCTCTCTTTCTCCCTCTCGACAGTAACGCACTCCTCTCTCTTTTCCGCTTTTCCGCCGCTTCGCCGTCGCTCTTTCCGCTGATTTCCCAAAGCGTCATTGGTCTCTTCGCCTCGGCTTTCTCGGCTCATCCGCGCGTTTCGTGCTCTGCTCGTTCCTCTCCGTACTCCCCCCCCCTTCTCCCTCCCCCTCTCAAACTTATTCCGGATTGCTGTATCTTAATGGCTTCTTGCGGACTCCGTGGCATTGCCCTTATTTTCGAGAGAGAGAATGGTGGATCGGGGGAGGAAGAATGAAAGCACGTGCTTATTTGGAGGAATGTATCGGAGTGTGTAATCTTAAAAGTGGTTCTTTGGCACTTTTAAGTATGATCTCGCCGTTCAAGTCGTCCAATATTACGGATGATGCGAGAAAGAACGTAATTGCGATTGCCTTTTTCGAAAGTTATTTTTGCTAATTATTTGTTCTTTTACGTTTTAAAAAATTTTCTTCCGCAATTTGCTCTTGTTAATATTTTTGTTACAAAATTCGATTAGAGGACCTTTTAAGCAATGAGAAATCAATTAATCGAACCATGAATACAGGTTAAATATGTCTCTAATCGAGTTTATGATGGTAAAATTATTTTTTATATGTTTACTTAATACTGAATAGAAAAAGACTGTAATATCGGGAAGAAGCATCTCAAATAAAGATTGAAAACGAGGTGGTTTACCGTATTGATCATATGCCAATTAATTAGTAAATATTATGAGTAATATTTAATAGTAAAATATTAATGACAACTTTTCATTGAAACGAAAATGATTGTGAATCCACTACTCAACCATATCCATGTTTTTCTCATTTAAATTGAAATTTAATCCGTAATATATTTCACGTTTATTGTCAGATGCGCATGCGTTAATGCCCCATCATTCATCACCTTGATCATCTGCCTTATTCATTTCCTATTACGATGTTTCCTCTCGAGATATTCACGGCGAATACTTTTCTCCGTTCCACGTTTCCCCATCGTCATCCTCAGCTGTTCTCCACTCTCACACCCACCATTCACGTGCACTCTCTCATTTCTTCTTCCTTTTTCCTCTTCGCTTTCTTTCACTTACCAAATGCAAGCACCCCTCGTCCACTCGCTCGAGGGCGAGTTTCAGACCTATTCTTGACTGCCGGATGCATGGGAATCTAGTTCTGGAAAGTATCCAGCGTATTTACGCGTAGGAAATATTTTATGAGAACGATTTTTTTCACAGGCATTGTAATTTTCAATAATTAAGGGGAAATACTGCGGAAGAAAGAAACGTGCGATCCACTTATGGTGTATTTCAGATTTTTTTCATGGATTTTTTTCATAACTATCCTCCAAAGTTGAAAGTCTAAAAATACAGAATTCATTCGCGGTATTGCCGTGCCACTGCTAAGTGCTTGAAGCGTTATTTTTAATTTTCTGAATATATTGAACGCGTATTTATTTTTTAAAAACCTATTTGCCATAGGTATATTATAGGTGAAAGTAATGGAATTTGCTTCTTTGGAATATCTCACATATAAGCCGATATTCTTTAATAAGACACTGGCACAACAACTACAGCTACTCACGTGATTCCGTTTCAAGCATGCGATTTATACGATACTGTACATATAGTAATACTTTGACAAAGTTTCCCTATCAAGTTAACTTGGGAGACACATTCCATTCCCTACGTATTATCTCCCATCGGTCGCGTGGCGTTGAAATCACTATCGCAAATCCTACTTTGGCTTTTTCTCTTCTCTCTCTCTTTTTCTCTCCACCTTCACCCCTTGGCCACCGATTCTCTCTCTCTTTTACTAGGATGACTAGGATTATTATTATTTTTCACTCTCCTTTGTAACTGTTATAGCTTTAAATGTAAGAAGGGACTCTATAGTCTCAATAATTTCGCTCTTAATAAAGTCGTTTGTCTCTCTCTCTCTCCCTCACTCCCTCTCTCTCCCTCTATCCATCTCTCTCGTAAAGGGCGTCACGCTTCTCTTTTCACTCGTTCTGATGTTTGGCACGCACAGAGCATCTTACCTCCTCCTCCCTCTTCACTCTAATCCGGATAAAATTTTATTTTGACCTCTGGGCAAGAAAATAAAGGTTTTGGAGGAAGTAAAAAAGGAAATAAAAATGGAAAAGGGGTCGCGCGAAGGAGTGGCGTTTTTGTGTGTTTTTTCAGGAGGAGGAAGTGGAAGAGGACGCCATAAAGCAATTGAAGGATTGGAGGCGTCCAGAGGGGCAGAATAAGACAAAAACGCAATGAAAGAGGACGTGTAAGGAGCCGTGGTTGGGTGCACGTGTTTACGGAAGTGAGAGGGGTAGCGAAGGTTCAAGATGGAAAGAGGGACGGATAAGAGAGAGGTTTTTAGATTGGGAAAGTGATGAGAGATAAAATGAGAACACAGTGTAAGAGATGGAGAATAGAGAGGGAGTGGAATATTAGTGGGACGGAAGGAGAGGAAGGCTCGAAGTTTGGAAGAGAAGGTAAGAAAGAGTAAATAAGAGAGACTGGCTGTCGCGGGAAATCACGGAAATTGAAGAAGCGTGAGAAATAGCATTCGTAGTTTTCAGATAAAATTATGTTTTGCCTTACGCATCAGCGAATTAAAATGAAATGGCGAGTATTGTGTAAACAAATACTAGACTTATCCAGTGTAAAACTTTTTTTAATTTTCAAATTAATGTATATTTTAAGTACGAAATTCATTGCTTGCAAAATTTAATTTCGATCTATGTTTTTAAGCAATAAATACTGTTGGTATGAAAAAAAAATTATGAATGTAAACTCAAAAAGTGTCACTTAGTTGCAAAATTTGTTTGAGAGGCGATATAGGGGCGGAGATATGGTTATCATGAGTTTTGGTTAAAGTGTTAATAATAATAATAATAATTCGTCTTTATTATGAGCGATATTTAGACAATGATGTCCAACCTTACATACCCATACGAACACAAACATCCATGTCCCAGGCGGGATTCGAACCCGCGACCTTAGTATCCGCTGGAAGTTACTATTACCGCCAGTCTACCAAAGTGTTGGAAGGAAGAGTACGAGAGCAAAAGACACGATTCCTGAAGTGAGGAAGATATAGAGATAGATAGATAGATAGAGAGAGGGGGGGGGGGGGAGGGGGGTGGCACTGCAAAGTTGAATCGCTGAGACTGACGAAATAAAGTTCATCACGGGGACGACACGTGTCATTTTTCGCGATAGGCCTCTCCTAAAATTCCCCTCTCATTCACTTCGAGAAGTGATAATATGGTTTATTTTTATTCTAGGAATAATTCCTTTTTCTTTCTTTTAGCATCCATCCATGTCAAGAGCAATGCTCTTCGGAGAAACCCTGTCACGGAAAATTTCGAGCAGTTAAAGGAAAAAATCTGATGTGGCCAACACATGACTTTCTCCATATTTGGGATATAGATATTTAAATTATTATGAATAGAATTATAAGGCAAATTATTATTTCGTATCGTAAAAGAATACAGTCGTCCTTATTGCCGTAAATTATATTTTGAATATGTTTACAGAATTCACCGCTACATGGTGGTGGCGCTGTATACTGGAAATTTACGAATAAGCAAAATATCTCCGAAAATTTGTTTCAAACAAAACTTGGAAGAAATGTTATTCTCTACAACTTTGGTCCTCACGAAGATTACCAATAACGACGTTTTTAAGGAGATATTTGACGGAAACCGAAAACACCGATTATTTATAAATAATTCCTAAACAATAACTGATATGGAAAATTGTTTGAAGTAAAAGATGTAGGAAATTATATTTTCTACATTTTTTATAATGGTCAATGTATACAGTAATGACGTATTATCGGAGAAATATCGCAAAAACTGAATCGGGTTTCGAATAAACCTCGACTTCCGTTTAACCGGTATTGTACAAAAGTAATCCTTTCTTTGTGCTCATGCTAAAGTGTTGTATATGAAATTTGGTATTAATATGACAAGTACTTTTTGAGTTAGAGCGCCCACAATCACATCCATCCATCCATCCACACACATACGTCATTCCGAAAATATTCTAAACGTGTTCTAGGGACCTCAAAACGTGTATTTCCTTTGAAATCTCGAAGTCGATTTTTTTCGTGATCACAATACTTTCCCATACTGTGTATGGAGAAAGTAAAAAGATTTCGAGAAGACGCAAAGTTATGAAATTTATTTGCTATATCACTTATTAAAATATTTGTTCTTGGAAGACAAAAAGGAAATAGTTATCCGTACCTTTATTTTACCAATTGAAGGTTTCGTCTACGAGAATCTGCTTACAGCGAAATCCTACACTTCTTTTCCATATTACCTCTCTCATCATCAGGGTTGCCAACTTTGAAATCTTAATGAACCGGAGATGGTGTTAAGGGTTTCCTACTTTAAGATACTCATGAACCAGAGTTTGCTTGAAACCTGGATACTTTAGAAGAAACCCAATAGAAATTACACCTAATGATAAATATATTTAATGCTTACGATTTTCATGCGATTCCAAAAGAGCATAAATTTACCATGATCAATTCTACTTCATCAAAATCCATCTTTTTTAACTATTTGCAATATTAACTGTTTCAATTCCTTTAGATTATCTTTCACAGCGTTTTATAGTTCCTGCAGTTTTTAAGACCCTTTACGTGCATTATTCCATGAAAAGCTCTATTTTCTATTACATCTCACGCGTTTCTAGAAGTGTACGTATATCAGCATAATATTCTGTCAAAACCAGAACGGGTTAGAAATCTAGTCGCGTAATATTACGCCAAAACACCTAAAGGGGTTTATTCAAGTCTATTTGTAAATGTCACGTTTTACCTAAGAATTTAGTGTGTATAACTTAAATCTTTAAAACTGTTGCGGAAACTGGAAATTTTTCTAAATTTGAGATGTTTACGAGTCAAAAATATCATTAGTCAAGCTGTTTTCGTTTAACTCGGTATAAATGAACATTTTTTGTTGTTTTACTCTTCGAATTAGATTGAAATCTTGCATCTCTAAATAAAATAACCTCACAAGAGTACGTTTAAAGCTAAAAATGTTGCAAATGGCATTAAAATTTCAGATTGGCCATAAAATGGTTGTTACCGTGTCATAAAACGCTCGCTTAGTTTCCTCATGTGTTATTTTCTTTTCAACCCACGCATTCCGGTGTCTTCGTGGTCAATTACCTGGCATCTGAGAGGGAGAGCGGGAGAGAGGAATGAGAGGGAGGGGGAAAAGAGGAGTTCGGGATGTAAATCTTTTCTCAGTGTTCGTACACGGAACGGTTTAAATATATTACAGGCGGAAAGAAACGACCCTTAAACATGAATAAATTTCAAATTTAAGGTGCTTTACCACACGCATTATATTTATTCTGTGAATATCTTTTTCCTCGAGCTCTTACAATTCACATTGGTATTCTTTCTAAAAAAAAAAGTAATATTTGAGGTGAATCGTCATTTGTATAATAGAACAAGTATTTCGACTTCGGTCTACGAACTGTGGGTGAATTCTTGAAAATGGTTGAATTAACTATCTGTAAAGTGGTTCCAAACTTCAAGTGGAGGGAACTGTACACAGCTATTTGGTCTTATAGACGAAACAAAAGAGCTTGTAGTGTAAAAAATTAAAATTTTTGAAAAACCTTTCCTTGGAAAAGAGAAGAGCTGACTGATTGCATGAGTTGCACGCGTCTGCGCAGGACAAGCTTTTTATTAATAAACTGCAAAGTGCTAAAAACGTAGTTTACGTTACCACATGCGCTGTACGTAACACGAGGAAGTCAAATACCTCGAGATGTTTCATATTCCTTCGAGAAAGCTACAAATGTTACAGTCTCACAAGTCATTTGTATGAGTAGATACCTACCTTACAATACTTGGTAAGAGTTAACTTCTAGGCGTAATAAAGTTTTGAATTTACGGCTCGGGGTCTTACTGTTCCAGCAGTATTTTACTGTTTCTATGCCATAAATCATGGTAAAACATTTTTAGATATAAATTGCAACAATATTTCTCGTTAAATAGATTCTTTGCGATACTTAAAATGAAAAACTTAAAATCTGTATATGTTGATCTATATAATCTCTTAATAAAATTCCTCTCAAAAGTAAAACATAAATCTTCAGATTTAATCTTATTTCAAGATTAATACTTCGGTGACCAAATGTCTTTACATTTGTTAAAATAGATATAAAATAATATAGGACATTGAAAATTAAATGTTTCAGATTAAAATGCAAATTTTTAATATGATAGTATGAAATTATATACAGCTTTTGTACGTGAGTTTGAAATGTATTTTCTGCTCAGGGAAATTAATTTCGTTCCAGCATGTTCACCGTGTAGCAGTACTGAAATGGTCACGCTAAACCCCAGTTAATTCATTCAGGAGAATGAGTACGGAGTTAGTTTTTCATTACCTTGCTTGTTTCGTATATGCAAATCACGCACCGAGAGCAATAAAATCGATTAAGAAAGAGGCGGCCTTGAATCTGAGAGATATACTCCGGAGCAGTGAGCGTAACGTTATTGGAAGAAGAAGGGATTTTTATTAGTGGAAGGAAGGGGAAAGGTGCGAGCGAGTTGGGGAAAGTAGGGAGTAAAGTGGAGAAGGGAAAGAGGGAGGGTGGAAGAGGGGGGAGAGAAGGTGCGATGGCGAATTGAGGTTGGAGGAGACATGGAGGAAGACGGGATGCGAGCGACCCCATGCTGGTCATATCTCCATCTAGAGTCTCATAAATTGTTAACGACCTTTAACCTCTCTTATTTCCACCTCTCCTACGCATATTCCCAAACCGCTATCCCACACAGTTTTCGAAGCACACTCACCTTCGTCCTAATCCTTTATTTTCTCTTCTTCCATCCTTCCTGCGCTAATCTTGGTCTTTATCCTTTCCTAAAACGTTTATCCTTATATCACATTCAATCAGTCCATAATTTTATAACATATCTAAAAAATCCTTATGAATACGGGGATTATGTAGTGTATAAATGATTCACAATGAAGATATCAGGGGAAAATATTTAAATATAGCTCTGATTAGTTAATAAGCGTTTTTTACCATGGCTTAAATATATTCTGTTCATGATAGCTACTTCAGGAGAACGGAAAAAACAGGATTTTTTAATATTTCGTCTCGAAATTGACTCATTATGTAAAAAGTGGACTTCGAAACCTATAGACTATAATGTTTTAATAGAGCAACAATTTCGTCCGCTAGAAAACTCCATATATAGTTATAAACTCTTAAACACATATTAAATTGAACAAACGTAGTCTTGCGTCATTTTCTGGGTTTATAAGTAACAATCCCTTCTCCGTGATCCTCCTAAAATTTCAAATATTGACAAGTTCAATTTCAGTTTTTCTCTCTCGAGTATGTTAATTTTCATTGTTAGTTAATGTAATGCTTACAGAGAAATTCAAACGTAAATTATTTAAAAATTAATACAGAATGTAAAAGCACGTAAGAGACGTAGAGATTTATGTAAGTTTTGAAAAGGTTATTCTAAAAAAATCTATTTTTAGAACAGAAGGGATTGTTTCATTTCCGTCTCAGAAGAATTACTTCGTTTTGGATCAAACATATTTCTAAGGTCCAAAGTTTGAATGAAGTAAATGCAACGTATCCAAAAGTAAAATCCGCCGTACTCACATCGATTCGAAACCAGGAGCGAAAAAAATAAGAATTGTTCAAGGGAAGGATGGGAGGGTTCAAGAGATCCGTCTCGGAATACGCGAGATTTCGCGGAAACCCTCTCGGCCGTGAATATTTCAAAACAGTTGCTCGGCCCATTCCCTCCCTCCCTCCCATTCCCCCTTCCCTCCGCAGCCATCCACTCCTGGGTGTCGTAAATGCCCCTGCGTCGCGGTTGCTAAGCTCCGTCTTCCCTCCGAACCTAATCCCTTTTTGGCAGCGCTGCGGAGGAAGAGAACTTTATGGAAGGACCGATGGTGGCGCCTTCTTGATCTCCTTTTTTCATCCGTCCCACCTTCGCCCCCATCCCTCCTCATTCTCCCTCCCTCCTCTTTTCCCCTCCCTCCTCTTTCCTCCCTACCTCCTTGCCTTACTCCCTCCTCGCCTTCCTCCCTCCGCGCCCTACTGCGGCGTGGGAGTTGGATAAGGAGTCGAAAGAATATTTCCGGACGTCGGAGGGTGAGAATAAAAGAAGAGAATGGAATTGCATGTGAAGGGGAAAGAAAGGAGAGGAGGGAGGGAGGGGGAGAGAGAGAGAGAGAGGGGGAGAGAGAGAGAGAGAGAGAGAGAGAGAGAGAGAGAGAGAGAGAGAGAGAGAGAGAGAGAGAGAGAGAGAGAGAGAGAGAGAGAGAGAGAGAGAGAGAGAGAGAGAGAGAGAGAGAAGGTGCTCCAGAGATCGGGGGGCTGCATGAATTTTTAAAAACGGACGGAAGTAAAGGGATAGAGGAGGAGTAAGCGAGGGAGATAATTCAATACTCGACGGATCGCCCTCTACGGGGATGTCAGTATTCTTCTTCTCATTCTCTTCCTCCTAGCTTTCCCCCTACTATAAACTTGCTTCGCCTCTATTTACTCCCTCTCTCTCTCTTCCTATCTCCACTTTCTGCCCTAAAAACCATTTTCTTCTATCTCCTTTCGCTTTCTCCCTCTAAATGTTCCCAAACCCTTTTACTGCACCGCCGCCTGTTCGCCTCGTCCTCCTCCACACCCCTTTCCTACAGAAACCCATATTTCCCTCGAAACTTTATTTCCGTCGTTGAACTAGGAGAAAGTGTACGATTCCATTAAACGGGTCGCGGTCTATTATAGTGCACCTGCGATTTTTATACGAAAAAATCTGCAGATAAGATGGACATATCCGCACCTTGTCAATCTTCAGCGAAATGGATTTTTATACGTTTGACGCAAAAAACTGTACATTTGAGTACGGGTTTCTTTGCGTTTTAAAATCGCTATGGTATTTTACAAAAAAGAAGTAGAAGCTACGAGTGAGATTGATATACACGACAAGTTTTAACAATATATAGCTTAAAAATAAACCACGTAGCCAAAAAAATCCCTTGAACTACTTAAAATTTCAAGTTTTTCATTTAGGAAAAAACACTCCACTCTCAGCCAATATATATTTTATCTATAGTATTTGCCTTTTTAGCAGTAACAAAAATATTGGTATTTCTTTTCCACATTCTTTTATAAATCTTAAAACAGGCTAAATCTGTTGCTAAATGTTTTAGACGGTACCGTGATAATGGCACACAAACAGGTAAATTAATTTGAGTACTCCTGATGAATAAAATATAATAGATGCCTAATATTTTATAAATGCACGGATTGAATTAAACCTGCGTTAAGCAAATAATGATTTGAATATATCGATTTTTATAATTATTTATAATTTTCTTCATATTTAATGGAATTCATTTCATTTAGAATATCAAAATGACCTAATATCAAAACAAGAATAAAAAAAATATTTTTGCTACTTTTCTTTAACTTTTCCTTAGGACACTTGGTAATAAATTTTCCATTGAAAATATATATTCTTATATTATCGTCAAAGGTATTTCAAATAATAAATAAGTTTATTTCTTTTAAACTTTTAAACTTACATAGCATTGAAGAGCTCCTTTTTATATGGGATATCGTTCTCTTTCCCGCTTCATGGCTTTCTCCAATTATCACTTAAGCCGACACACGTATCGAGAAAGAATCCATCATCTCTATTGACTCCTAACAGTGATTCACATCTTCCATATTTTCCTCCATTACCGATTCCACGTCCTTAAACCTTTTTTAAATGAACAATCTCTTTTCTCTCCTCCTCCTCCACTCCCTCCATTTCGACCTGTAACACTCCATCCCCCTCCTTCTAACCCACTGGGTATCTCTTCATTTTCTTCCTCTTTCCCTATTTTTTTCCTCCAAACCTCCCTTTTTTTCTCTCTCTCTCTCCCTGGACCTTCTTCGGATTCGATGCGACTCCCCGAGAGCAATTAATTTCACATCCCTCACCTTTGACAGCGGAGTAATAGAAAAAGGGGTTGAACGTTAGTCGAGCGGAGAGGAGAAAAGGAGCTAGTGGTTTTATGGGTCGAGGGGGAGAAACGGAGCTGGAGAGGGGGAGAGAAGAGGTTTTGGAGGAGGAGAAGAAGAGTGAGAAGGGAGGGAGAGAGAATCATTTGAAGACGTTCGGTGTTTTTTAAGGAGGGGAAGGGGTGGGAAGAAAAAGGGGTTTTCTTGAAGGGATAGAGAGAGGAGAGGAGAGAGAGAGAGAGATAGGTGGAGAGAGGTGAGGACGGTTCAAATTACGATTCCGAGACCTGATTTAATTCTTCCCCCTTTTTATCCCTCTTTCGTCCCATCTTCCTTCTTCCCCTTACCCTGCAGAAACAAATGACACGCGTCTCTTTAAAGTCTCATTCTCATTCGAAAGACGTCTGACCCATTGAGGATTTTATTTGGAGAGAGAAGGAAGTGTGAAATAAGAGAAAAGGCGAAGAGAGAATAAATAAGGGAGAATTGAACTTCATTTTATATTTTTTTTTAATGGTAGTGGGATATGGCTGGAATATTGCCCTGGAAGGCACCTCCCCCTCCCCGACTCTGTTTCCGTTACCGATTCCGGTGATTAATATGGCGACTCGAACTTTTTAATTAAGTCTCGAGTGTGAAATGAGCGATATCGATTCTCGGAATAAGATTACCGATAGCAAGAATGAGGCATGTTTTTTTCTAACTGGGAATACTGCGATGTGATTTTTATCATTGCTAATACACAAGTTTTTCGTCCTAAGATCTGGGATTCTGGTGCTTTCTTTGAATTATTCCTGGTGGACTTATTAAAGTAATATCATTGTACACAATTAATTGGAAGTGGCGCGAAGTACTAACTATCGACTATTTATATGGAATCTCAGCATTTTATTACTTTTAACTAAGCAATTCTATTACCGCTATGCCGAGATGGTAATAATAAGGGATCTTCTATGAAAGTACTCGTAAGTAAATTGTTTCATGAAGAAAAGTTCTTAAGAGTTTATGTAGAACATGAAAATTACGGAAACAACGGCGGAAGTCGATGAAAAAATACGAAACTATTGCCGAGCGCAAACCTTTGCTGCCGGCAAACTCCGATCATTTTATGCCTTTCTCCAAGCCCTGTGATACCGTCTTACCAGCGTAGGTCCGAAATAAGGATTGGTTGGACAGAGCAGAAAATAGAGCTTGCTACCTGGGAGAGAGTGGGGAGGCAGTGCGAAACGCTTAGGGGATGAAAGTTGAGGGAGAGGAAGCATGTAATTAACACGTGTAGCCTCCCGTCCAATCCCACGGGAGCCTTATATCCCTCTTCTGTCCTCAAAACTACTCCCCGCCTCCTATTGCCTCGTATTTCCTGATATTTCGCCACTCCCCTATCACCTTGCGCCCTCTACACATGGAATCTTCCCCTCCGCAACTCATTCCACAAGTTTGGACATCTTCCCGCCAAAAGAATCAAAGCCATTTGCGAGGAAAGTAATTCTTCCTATCTTCTAGTACACCATTATGTCTTTATCTGTGGATATTTTTGCATAACAGGACTGACAATGAGCCCGCAGTTCTATCGCGGGAAATTTCGAGACACGTTGGGGATTCTATATGTTAATATGTGTGAACATTGGAAATCAGAATCAAAACTTAAAAACTTATATGGGAAAGAGAATTACGGTGTATTTAATTGTTATAAATATGTTTAATATTTCTGCATATTCTTGATCATTCTTTATATTTTATATGATATGTTGATTTATATCGAAGTATTTTTACGAAATGTGTTTTTATGAATTAAGCCTTTGGCACTCGTCCAATCCTAAATTAGTGTTTTTAGGATGATAGAATAGAAATAAATTGCTGATTTTGAACAAGGTGCGTACAGAGAACTGTTATCTGGCCATCTTTAAAATAATTTGATGGCACTTGCATGGTATTAAATTGTCATTTCATCCTGTAGCCATTAATCAGGCAACATTCCCGTTAAAACGTCATCAAAGGTCCACGGATAAAAAGGATCTCTTATACCAATAAATACAAAATCTCGTTTCAGTCAGTTAACATAGTTTTCATATAGATCTAAAGAAATAAGAATTAGTATTTCCTTTCCATTGAGTATTTATCGTATACTTTCTTTGGATTTTGAAACTGAAAACAATACTACTTCCCTCTTCCAGGTAACCTTTCATTAAAAAATCTTCATTATTACCCAATTGTGTCAGAAAATTTACTAAGCATAACTCAAGAAATAACAGGAAAACATTATTTTTAATAAATAGTGTAAAATTCACTGTTGAACAAAGGGCAATCAAAATTCGAATACACTTCATCGCTTTCAATTTCCAATTTGTTTCTAATGCGGAGATAAATTTCTGCGAGAACAATGCTAATTTTCCATTTCCTCCTCCTTCGCCTAACTGCTTTAACATAACAAAACCACATCTGTCCTCTCCCCATTCTCTCTCTCTCTCTTTCTCTCCCTCGCCAGCGATTCCGTATCATTCCAGCAAACCCATGTCTTTCCAAATCCAATCCCATCCACCGAAAGCCCAACAACTCCCCCGGCTCCTTCAACCCCATTCTTCATTCCACCCCTTTCCCTCCCTCCCTTCCCCCTTCTTCCTCGCCTCTCCCGCCTACTTTCCACCCCCGTCAATCCCCTACCAAAGCCCTTCCGTCCGTGCCACCCAACCCACACCCTCTTCACCTCTCCCTCCTTTTCCTCCTCTTCCAATCCCCTCCCACCCTCCAGGTCCTCCACGAAGCATCGCCTTCGCAAATGACATTTCCATATCTTGCCATGCCGTCACTCGAATGTACATATTCCTATCCCACACCCAACAGCGTCGCACGGAAAACCCCGCAGTGGCATCTCCTCTTATCCCTTCTCCTTCCCCCTTACGACGCCACCTCTACGAACACCCACGTCCGCCAATCCGTCCACGCACCCAGCCACTCCATCTGTGTGTGTGTATATATGTATGTGTATATATATATATATATATATACACACACACACATATATACGTATATGCACCCTCCCCACACCTTGGCGAATTCCTCGCCCCCTTAACCCAGCCGTCCGAATCTAAGGCTGGCCAGTGGCGCGAATCCCTTCTCCCTCTCATTCTCTCTCTCTCCCCGCGGGGGAGTGAAAGCTCTCTCCCTCTCTCTCCGGATCGGGTCTAGATATGCAGATTTAGGGAAGAATGGGATGACCGAGAGACGTCTGGTGAGCGAAGGAGGGAGAGAGGAGGTAGAATGAGAGGCAGGGATAAAGAGATTGAGGCAGGGAGAAATGTTGGGACAGATTGAGTAAAAGAGGGAGGGGGAATAAAAGAAAGAATATGAGGATGAAGTAGGAGGAGAGGAGAAAGATGGAGTGAGGCAAGATGGGTGGGATGGAGACATGGAGGAGCCGAGGAAATTCTAAGTTGAGGAATAAGGCAGAAGAGAAAGATATAAACGTGTGCGTCTGGATGTCATGAGAATGCGGATTGGAAAGAGATAGGAAGAAATAAAACGCACACATGTAGGAGAATAACGATTGAGGAGAAGCAACAGGAACGGGATAAGAAATATAGAGGGTGAGAGAGAAAAGGTAAGGTGGTTGGATGGAGAAATAATGTCCGGGACAGTAGTCTAAATTCGTCCCGGTTTTAAAAATCTTAAACGGGGTTGGTTTTGAAACGATGGCAACGGAAAAGAGAGACACATGAAAAGAGAAACGTGTGGTGGGACGAAAGGAAAGGAAGGATATTGAAGTTCGGGAAAAGCGGTTTTATGAAGAATTAGTTGAAAGAAAGCTTCTAAGGAAATACAGACAAATAACATGTAAGGAAATAAGTATTGTTAGAAGCGCATTATGAAATTTAGTAAAGGCAGAGATTGAAGATAAATTTGCTTTGTTCGGGGTAAAATAGAATGAGCTTGCAAATCTTCTCGGGATTGGAACTGATATCATTAATTAGCTTATATTTTCACTCTAAAGACAGAAAATACTCCAAACATTTAATGTTACATTCACATATATAAGTATTAACCTTACATTTCCTATCTGAATTGCTTTTAAAATGAATTTAGAAGGAATTTATGCTTTGGTATAGTTGGTAACGAAATGACTCATCAAATTCACTTTTATCATGGATTTTTTCAATATTTTACTATTATGAAACATGTAAACTCAGTTAAATTTGCAAGATTTTTTTACGGTTACCTTTTTTTATCGATGATGACACGAAGATAACTTTGTGGAATAAAATGAATAGTCTTACGATACACTCTCCGCGTCAATGTTTATCTTCGACGACAAATTCGCATGCAATAAAACCCTCTCTAACCCCTCAATAAATGTCGACTCTTCTACCGTCCCCATCCTTCCGAGTCACACACTCGCACATGCATGCTCCACCTCCCGTCCCATGGGACACAAACACACACACACATAGGAGGAGAACTCCCCTTCTCCTCTCTCCTGCCCAGACGGATTGCCTTCCACATTTCCAAATCCAGCCATCGCATCTCCCCCAACCACCCTCTTCCTCCTTATCCTTTCGCCGGCGGAGCTGATGCTGCTTCTGCCCTACACCCCCCAAGTTGAGCGTCACTCAAGATAACAGTTGAGGAGAGAAAGAGAGCTCAGGATTCGCCCAATATGATATTCCGTAAAGCCCCATTCCTATTCGCCCCCTCCCCCACTCCCTCTATCTACTCCCTCCCATAACCTCAATCCGTCTTCCTCCCTCCAGGCCCTTTCACTCCCTCCCATACGCTCACACACGTCTCTCTCTCTCTCTCCGATCGGGACTCAGGGCGCCCCCAAAGGGAGGACTCTGTTACAATAACCCCTTCCGTCACTCTCACACGCCCGCTCTGATTAACCGCCTAATGGCTGAATAACATGTTAAGGCCCGCTAAATAAATGGAATATGATTGTGAAAATTTATGTGGGTGTACTTAGAAAGAATCAACGCCTACGGAATGATAGTGATTTTGTTTTCCATTTCGTTTGAGTTAAACCAAGTATCGAGTTAACAATCGAATTGGGTTTGTCATTCGGATTTCACTTTTTCTCAATATTTTTACATAAGTAAACAATTTGAAGATTTAGTTTCATCTATTACACTTTGAAAACGTTCATGTCGCGGTGTTTAAAATTATTACAAAATTAAACAAAATCATATTGTGGCTTTCCCGAAATTATTATTTTTTTAGATTCAGTTGTCACTGACTATCATGCATAAAAAGTGCAATTTATGAAACGCAAATTGAAGGTAAATGTTCAACTTTATAATAACATTTAATGTTACAGTATCACACAAGTTTTTATCTTTTGGCAAAAGTCTTAGAATAATAAATCCGCAGGCCATTTAATTCGTAATCCCCGGATTCGAATTGAGCTCACTATTTCAGATGATATACTAGAGAAAGTAACTTTTATCACATTAGTAATCTATTAATTCATTAAAAAACATTTCTTATTTTACTGCGGCATATTTCTGTCTGTATAATTCTCCATAGCGAAACGAGTCACCCTTCAAGCAAAATATTCAGCAAAGTGCCATATTCAGTTTTTTTTATTTTAGTTTATAAATATAAAAGAATAATTGGAATATTGAAACGACGACACTTTTATTTGATAATCGAAGGCAAGTTCGATAATATACTTTTTCAATAGCACTGTTTTCATCTAAACGTTGACCTCCATCGACGGTTGCTACTTAACGAAAAGTAGTCCTTTTTAAGTGGTGCATCAGCCGCTAAAATACTTTTCGAGAAAGAATCTCCGCCGCACGCCTCTCGCCACCTCACCCCCCCTCTCTCTCTCTCTCTCTGAGAATCACTCCTTTATGAAGTCACGGACGAGGGAGAGACGTTCTCCTCGATTCGCTTCGCTTCAACCTTCCCCTTTTGAGCGTGGTTGGAGTTTCCGCGTCAATTGCGAGTGGGAAAGCGTCATTAGGACGCCATTTTGGCCATGCCAATACCAACAATTTCGTTTTTTTTTCATATCCTCCCCTCGTCTTCCTTCTCTCCTTTACTCCCTCCATCTCTTCCGTCATTCTATTGAGGAATTCCTCTCATCCTCTATCTCCTTCTCTCTCTCTCTCTCCTTCCTCGACATCGCTATTCTCCGATCGTCTCACGGATTCCATCTTCCTCCCCTCATACTCCGCCTTAGCCGAATCTTACTTTTGTCTCTCTTTCCTTAAGTAACGCAAGTTATTCAATTTTCCCAATCACTGGCGCCGTAGCATTAACATTACACAAGGAGGCAATTCAATTAAAGCTCGGGTATTTTGTTTAGATTATTTACTGTAATACTCGGTGATTTCCTTATATGAATTCTATGACATTGGTTCATTTGTTTAGTTTTAAAATGAAAAATGCACTTGGAGGTTGATTGCATGCTACATTTTTGTGGTCAGTAGTTTGAACAGAAACTAAAACAATGTATGGCGTCTACTTTTGGATAGATGGAATATTAGTTTTTTTAAATGCTGTTCTTTTGCACATTATTAATGCAAACTTAGGGTGAAATATTTTGGCCATAAAGTTTTGGATATTTTTTAAAATTAGGTTTATTTGATTAATTTTAGACCAAAAAATGATTCGTTTAACAAGATTATTTTACCTATTCTCTTTCTAACAGAACTTCAAGGAATTATTGAGTATAAAATTTCTGAGAGATCTATAAGAATTTATGAAATACTAAAGCTAGAATAGGAACAAATTTTATTGGCTTGAAATTATCTTCGTTGTCTTAAATTTATATTTATCTATTAACTCTTATGTACTTGACCATAGTTTTCATCAAAATTAGGAAACACGGAATCGATCGATCTCGTAGCGTCATTAAACGTTATACTTTATCTTTCAAGAAAATCCATTGAATATCTATGTTTTATTATTGTGTTAGCCTTTTATTAGGGCCCTTTGACTTTTAAATCTTATGATGTTCAAATTTCTAAAGCACAGGTAAAGTTATTACATATATAGGGGCTCCACAATGGCGTACAAAACTTAAATGTCAGTTATTTTTCTACCGTCCATGAATACCAAAATGATTCCTACGAAAGTAAATTCGCCCTGGACTTCTAAACCTACAGATATATGCACTACATCATTTTGCAATATTTTAAAATAGGTTGATCGGTCAATGAATTAATGTCGGTGCCCGTTCCAGTCCTGTCAATAATAAAAACTCAAAGCCCATATGCATCGATGATGGTCTAAATTATTTTATTATTTCATGATGGTTTAATAGGTTGCACTCTTAATTTTACTGTGAAAAATCAATGAATTACAGCCACATAGCAATAAAAGAGGTTGATAATACAACACATAAAACTTGGAATAATAATTTCACTATAAAAAGGAGCTCAGTTTTTAAGTTGAATTCTCAACATAATTTTAAACGTAACATAGTTCCATGAATACTGCTTTTCATTAAAATAGGCACACATTTCTTCCTGTGTATTACTTGAAATTATGTTATAAGTATACATAATTTGTTTGCCTGTGCTAATTCTCCTATGGGAAATTCATGTTTTTAATGCCTGGATAAATTTCAAGGCAACGTCGCATAACTTCTATTAAGTCTTTCGAAATGACATACATATGCGTTGGGGAATCAAAAGTAAGGATACGCGGAGATAAAACATTTCTTTCCTAAACCTTCTCTACTCACTTCGCAGTAAGAAGCAAATAACTTGTGCCTTTTTTTAACTTGTAAAATTCGGAGTATTTTTGCGTTGATCTGCGCTGTTTAGTTGATTGTGAACGTCAGTAAGTGGTCGGTGCTTCACGAATTGAACCCAACGGAGAATTTAAAAAATCCGATGTTTTTTTATTAGAATTATTTCAAATGTTATTAGAATATTTAGCATTATTAGAAATTTCTTAGAATGTGTGATAATAATTACCGCAGTTCCCTTTTAAAAATAACTTTTAGGAAGATTATTTATGTATCCTTGTAACAATAAATCCACCTTTTTGTCTAATCCCAATGTCATTTTGCAGGTATCCGTTTTACATGCTTTAATCGGACAATCATCACTAGGAAATATTGTTTTGTGCGTGTATGTGTGAATAACAAGAGGAACTTGTCGCGAGGAAATGAAGATCATCTCTTCGTGGACGCAGAAAAGGTAGGGAAACCACTACTCTTCGGAGCATATTTCTACAATTTTTGTTTCTTTACGGCGTCAGTTTGATAATGTGCAAACTTTATGTGAAAGCTACTATTTATAGTTAAATTTTGAATATGCATATTACGAATTATCCAGCAAACTTTTTCACGGCGCAGTGGTAGAATTTACGCATAGGGATCATTTAAGATTCAACATCTGATCCTATGAACTATGCAGGGCCTTTCGTATAACTCTTAAGTGTAAAAAAATAAACTTTGATATTCCCGAAAATTATTTAATCAAATTTCTTACATTCCTGTGTCACGAGACCTCAGGAGAAGTTGTCTCTGGAATAATATTCGAATTTTATAAAATAGAAAACCGCTCGAAATGCTCGTAAGCTATTAGTATGGAGAACACATTTTAACCGCCATCTTAGCATGAACTTTTTGTGAAGTTATCAGAAATTTATAGCAAGAAATTGTGATTATCACAACTCATTCGTAAAGGTTAGACATATTATTTTAAAGCACTTTTAGCGCTTTTTTTAAAAATATAAAAGAGCTTATATATTCGGTTCATCCGTCTGTCTGTCTGACCGTGTACAAAATAACTCAAACGTTACGTAAGCTACAAACACCATATCATATTTCCAGGATATATAGTACTTCATTCGAACTAGATATGGAAAAAATTTGGGGTCCGTTCGTCTGTCCGTTTGCCTTTAAACAGGATATTAGAAAAGCCGTTACGAGCTATCTATACGGGTCCATTATGGCTTCCGTATTGTTGGCCATATTCACAGCAAGGAATGTAAATAAACAGTTAAGCTATTAAGCGAAAGTAAGTGAAGTTGTACAGTTCTAAATTTTTATTCTCTGAAACATTTTTTCGTTGCTATTTAATGCCAATTGCTTTTGAAGAAATGTTTACTTGATATGTTGCTTAACATTTTAATGGTAAAATACATTGCTGTGAGTTAATCAATTTTTTAAACAAAATTAAAATTACATAGGTCTGAAAAGGTATATGTATAATAAATGTATTTAATATTATTAAAGATGCAAAATTTGCAAGATATGTTGGTCTGCAGGGGAATGTTTTTATTTTGATATTATTACAAAAAAGCGTCTTAATTTAATTTGCGCGACAATTCTTTCCTCACTTGTTAAATACGTTTATGCGTTCGATTTGTCCGTGTGTTAGTCTGGAGCACTAACTCTTAAACTAAAGCAGTTCGAGACTTAGTTTTTTCGCCAATCGATTTAATGTTCTACCTCTTTGTGGGCGGTTTCTCTGTCTGTCTGTCCGTCTAAAATTCTTTTCGAGAAAACCACCATTTACTGTCTGCTTCAGCAGCTCTTCCCCTACGTGTTAACATTGTGATCTGAAGCGAAAATAGCAATAGCAACTTGCAATTTATTCTCAGTTTATTGCGTGCGTGTAATGCGCTGCTTTATACGTAATTACGACCTCTAAATGTTCTACTTCACTACGGATGTCAACTCCGCGAACCCCGGAGCGAGAAACAATCCGAGAAGGAATCGAAATACTGGCTTGCGGATATCGCCGTCGCCCCTCTTTTCATATAACCCTTTAGACAAATCTCTCTCTAAACTGTCTCCGCACGGTCCAATAATAGCGGGCCGAGTCAAGACTCCAGACCGCCGCATCCACTTCAAAGGGTATGCCGCCTCAAAGGGATATATGGATAGTGAGAGAGAGAAACATTCCCGGAATTGTCAGATCAAGAAGAGGAGGGGAGAAAAGAGGGGGAAAATAGGGAAAGAGGGGGGGGGAGGGGAATGGGCGGAGATGTGAATGCAATCCACGGGTAAAGTATAAAAGGGGGAGTGAAGAAGTGAGACGGCGGCGGGTGGGAGGTGGAAGAGTCTGAACGTTTCACAAGGGGTGGTAAGGATTGGGAACTACTTGTTTGGCGGCTTCAGGGACACCATCAAACAAGTCATCCCTTATTATATTTAGTATTTGCTCATATCAAACCCCGTGTCTCATTATTGAAAGTTCTATCGCGTCAGATGAGATGGGTCGGCGGGGTGGCGCGATGGGAGGGGAGAGAGGAGGGGAGGGGGAGGGGAGAGGGAGCGAGGCGAAGAGATACTAGGGAAGAAACTCATTTTAGTGCTCGGAGAGTTAAATTCGACCGAAAAAGAAGAAGAATGGGGGAAGAGGCAAAGAAAAAAATGAGCGAGGAAAAGAATGGAGGAAAGCCGGAAGAAAGCGCTCCAAGTGTTATTCGGAGTAACGAAGGAAGAAATATGACGGGCTGTAGAGACGTAACTGAGCATGATAGCGTAAATTAATTATTAAAAGGATTTTAGCGGCTGCATTCATTAGATCGCGGTATGGAAGAATATAAATATTTGGCGCACATAATTAGATGCATCTCGATAAAATCTATCGAATATTAACAAGAGGTGATATTTATATCTCAGTTTTACAAATGCTTATGGTACGTGAATAAAAGAAGGTTTAATTAAAACATATGAAAAATGAAAAAGCCTTTCTACAAGAAATATTGATAAATACAAGGAATCGAATTATAAAGAAATACATTAATATTTACATTAAATAGTAAATTCGATATAATTAAGATATAAAATTTGAATTATTTTATATCCAACGAAAGCATATTGCTACGTAACTGTTGACGTCGATTTCCCTTAGGTCTATAAGAAACCACTTTTTTCTCATTGATCGTGTACACGCCTTATATAACCGGTCGTACATTTACCATTGGGTGTTTTCCAAATGACGTAGTGTAACGCGGAGCGGCAAAATGTCTCAAATTCTCATCATTCGGTTCCTTTTTGCCTCCGCGGTGTAATCCTTTTGCATCTTTCGCTGCCACTCATCATTTATCGGAAGGGTTTCGCCGAAAAGCTCATTTTGGGAACGGTTGAGAGGGATTTTGAAATGCAAACAAAATATCAGATGAACCCCCGCCACCCCGTTGACAAAAGGAGAACGGGAGTGGAGGAGGCGTAGAGAGAGAGAGAGAGGGAAGGAGAGAGAGAGGGAGAGAGGGAAGGAGAGAGGGATGGAGGGTGGGAGGTTATGGAAACGGGAGGGGAAATACGGGAGTTGATAATTTCTTCGCTGTTTGGTCTCGCTAGTATAGGTCTCTCATGGTTCACTCGCACACCCGAATGATGAGATGGATATTGAGATAGGGATAGGGAAAGATGCGTGGGACATGAAAGAGCAAAACTACAGAACGGCTGGTTTATTTGTCGTTTAAAGAAAATAAATGATCGGTCCATATTTTCTCAGTTAAGTTTTTAAAGAAATAATTGTTGACTTTACACCATAAGATGCACTCATTAATGAGCCATAAGGTTAATCTCTAGTCGACATAATATTTCATAGAATATTAATATTATATTTAAATATTGTATTAAATATCATAGTAGTAGAATATAGTGTAAACTTCAGATGTTCAATACGTATTGGTAAAAAACGTAAATAAGATAAGACAATGAAATGATTCATTTTATGTTAATGATTTCTCATCGAGATATGCCCGAACAATCATATTCAAACTTATAGATTACAAAGAGTATAAAGGCAACTATAAATAAAAATCGGCGGTTTTTAAGTCGAAACTTCTAGATGATTTTTCGCCCTCTCATAACACACTATTAGGGTGCAAGGACGGAAAAATGAAGACGAAAAATATATAGTCGTAAATCTAAATGCTTATACTTTCAGACCGTCGTCTTTTGTGAATAAAATGTGAACACGCTTCGAAGGCTTAAATAATTTATACGACTTTTTTCGGCAATTCCGTTTCCATTTTATGCCTCTTTATGCATTTGTTTGTCATTTATACGAGAGAATTTTACGACGATCTCCCTTCCCTGACCCCCGCTCCCTTTCTCAACCCCCTCTTTCTAAGGTAAACCTCATTTTATTTTTTCGTCTGCTAGAAAGAGGGCAAAAACCCCCTCCCTCTTTACTCTCTTCTTCTCCCACTCTCTCGGTTTCGATAAATAAACAAATAGCAGAGACTCGCGCACACACGCACGCATTCAGAGCCGCTTTCATGGCGACCCGTTTGTATCCGATCGAGCGTCAAAACTCCCGGGTCCGCCTTCATCCTCCCACTTTCTCCCTTTCCTCCCCCTCCCCCCCAAATGCCTCCTCCTTCCTCCCCCCCAACGCCTTCCCCCCACGCCTCCTCCTCCTCCCCTTTAGGGGATCCAAGAGGGGAGGTTTCGAGAGGAGGAGGAAGCAAATGGTTGTAAGCGGGTGGGAGTGGGTCACGGGGTGAAGCAGACAGATCTACCAGAAGGAGTCGCCACATACACTCCAGAGTGCGACGTTGGAGGAACACGGGAGTTATTTGGAGAGAGAGAAAAGACGTAGCCGCATGTGCGGAAGGAGGGGGAGTAGTGGGGAGGAAGGAGGACGGAAGACGGAGGGGGTGGAGGGGAGGGTAGGAAAGGATAAGACCCCCTGGACGACAGTCGAAGTGCGTCTCTACCTATTCGAGGGCGAGGTGGAAGGATAGGTAAAATAGGGTGGAGAAGGGGGAGAAGGAGAAAGAATATATGCGATGAGATGAGACGGAGGACTTCTGTCTCTCTCTCTCCCTCCTCTAGTAGAAGGCAATTCTCTCCCTAAGGTATCGTTTTTTGAATCCTTGAGGGAGGAAAGTAAAGGAAAGATGGGAAGGGAAAGGATATGGAAGTGAGAGAGAAAAGAGATATATAGATACTCATTAATAAACTAACGGTCGAAATGAATAAATTTGTATTGACGAATATCTGCTTCTCTTAATGCCTTCAAAAGCTGAAAAACACAGAATAAAATCTTTCACATCTCCAATATATGGGAAGACTTTTAGAATTATGTCGATTACTATTGAAAATGAAACATTGTTTTCCAACAGTTTCTCTTCATTGTTTACTAAATGAAGAGGTCGAAAACAGTTTCATTAATAATTTTTTGGAAAGATGATATAAATACGTACGCACATATGTACGTATTATATATACTATATATTATAGCTATATATATATATATACATATAATATATGAAAATATTAAAAATGGAATACTGGAATTAAATTTTTAATATCTTGAAAGAACGACTTGTAACAGTACTAAGAAAAATTAGCAAATATTAATTAATGTTTAATATACCACATGGCCTTAGAATTTGTAGGCATTTAATTAACAAAAGGGTTTCTCTAATCTATGCACTCATTTCCATACGAGGCTAAAACGATTAAAACAATTCAAAATACCTGGACGGAAAACAAAACAAATCTGGTTTTAACTATTAAATGTAGAAACCAAGGAATTAAACTCTTATCACGTAGTTTTTCATTCTCATCGAAATAAAAACTCAGTTGTCCCGATCGTAAAATAAAACCTTTCCCTCGCGAAGCAAATATTCTCGTGATATTGTTTTATTTTTTTCTCTTTTCCCTCATAGAGCTTCGAAGGGTTCTTTAACGCCCACCTCCATTACCAAAAGAACTCAACCTCGCCAGGCCCTTCGCCCCTCTCCATCTCGACCCCTTAACCTGATCTTAACCGTTCCGTTCTCTTATCTCTCGCTCTCATCTCATTTCTACATATTTCCCTCTATCCGCCACCAACCGAATTCCCCCATCCCACCCACCCCACCCACGTCTCCATTCTTTTTTTTCTGAATTATTTATGGCGTCTCCCAGCCCCGTTTTCCCCAACCTTTTCCTACTCCCTTCCTTTCTTGTACCACCACCCTTTCGATTTTCCTCCTTGCTACCCCCATCCTTCCCTCCACCCCCTCTTCCTCCCCTTTGCCCTCCCTCAATACCACCGCTCATCCACCCCCCTCCTCGTTGAGGTCACAATACCTCCCTCCCCTCTCCCTCCCCTCTACCACCCCTCTTCCCCATACACTTACTCACCTTTCCACCCCCTTACTCCCGAACCCCTCCTCAGCCATCTCCTTTACTGTTATAAGATCTGAATATTAATGCGTAATACTCACTCTCCTTCTCTCTCTCTCTCTCCTGCTCCCCTTGAGCCATTGTTCCCGCTTCCTAAGACAGATGGCAGCAGCATCGGAGAAATAAAAGACGGGCGGTAGCGAGACTGGCGGAATTGCTCCCTAGGTATGGCGAAGACTCTCCCTCTTAAACACCCGTCCTTTCTACCGCGCCCCCTTCGCTAACCTTATTGAATGGATCAGGAATGAGTGTGAGAATAACAGGAGATGTTGGAAATGCTGAATGATTGGAGATACTTTCGGTTATTATAGTTAAAACTTTATTTATTAAAATAAGTTTTCAGAACGCGATATTTTTAAATCTGAGACAAAGGAAAATAGCGTGATATCGAATACACACACATTATATACATTAGGAGATGTGGTGGGCCGTTGCGTCCAACCTGCTTATTTCGAGAATGAAAAAACCTTATTATGAATTTAACAAAAATCAACCAACGGATAGAGTAGGTACTGAAAGTGTAGAGCAGGGATGGCTAATGATTTTTGAGTCGTATGCCAAGAAAGTATTTTGAACCATTAGAATATTTTGCGTGCTACTAGTCAACTCTTTCTCTAAGAAACTTCATATTTTATACAGAAAATACAAGCTTACGCGTGCCAAGTAAAATCGCATGCGTGCCATTTCTGGCACGCGTTCCACGTATTTGCCATCTTTGGTATAGAGCTTATATCAATAGATTGTAAACTGAAGGATTAGTTTAGGATACAAACCCTAATGGGTATCCTCCATCATTTCATTCTTCAGCTTACCTAGTCCCCGTGACTAGGGTTAAATTCACATTGTATGTTTTTTGTATCTGGTTACACCTATTCCGGAAGAAACATTAATTCCACTAAAGTTTGCGAGGATGATCTTTAATTTCTTGCGCCGTAGCCGTCATACAGGTCGAATATTAGTTTATCTGGGATATTTATTATGCAAATAAATATTGTGATTCTACCCTTATTATTGATACATCTTTCAGTATTTTATGGAAGTATAACAGATTTGCACGATTTATTGAGCTGTATGATTGCACGCCATGACATTCTTCGGTTTCTTCAAATGTTTAACTAAAAGAGGACCGTTCATATGCGAAGCTCTTTTCCGTAATATTATAACAACCGATTTTTATTTCTCAAATTACTCAAATTCGCATTCTTCAGCTTCTGCGTAACTTGATTTAATGTAACTATGAAGTTCAATTCCATCAATCTTCGCTTATTGTTCTTTAATAAGTGCTCAAACAATCGTATATTGGATAACCTCTCGCTCTTCTCTTTCTCTTCTCTCCCCTCGCATGACCATATTGCTACTCTTCTATGCATTTTCAGTACCTATATCCCATAATCCATCGCTCTATTCGTAATTGGATCTCTATGGACCGAATAGCTGTAAGAATATATTGAGATCGGTTCGCGGATTTTTTCTTGCCAAGGCTGATCGATTTTCTTTCTTTTTCAATCCATCATATTTTGTAACTGAATTCTGATGTGTTTTTTTATCACGTCATTCAAAGAGGTAACTTCCTCATAATTTCTACGTATAGCTTTAAATAATTAGACTTAGCCATAATTAAAATCGAATCTGTGATTTTTATTTAAAATATTAGCGAGTAAACTCTTATCATAATAATTCCTTAAAACGATGAACACACACTCATGTATCTTTTGTTGCATGTAAAAATATATCATAACGGGCTTAAATAATCTCTTGTTAATGAATTAAATATCACTAAAACTTTTTTTCACCGTATTTTTGAACGTTTATTCGGGCGCAACTAACTCGTGCTAGATTTCGAAATATGCGTCCAAAAATACTTTCAACCGAATTCCCGCGAAGAAAATAAAAACTGGAAAAATCTTTTTGTTTTCTCCATTATTCACCGTTTCTTTTGTGTTCTCTCTAACCCTTCTCGATTCGAGTCCTTCCAACCCCTCTCCCGCACCGGCAGAACAGTCGGAGAATAAAAACCTCGTAGTTCGGCTCCTGGGACACTCTGGGATTTATGGTTTTCTGGTTGTCCTTCCATACGTCCCAGAAATTTGAATACCAAAGCAGAATAATAACAGCGGGGTGAGTGGGGGCGGTTGAGAGAGATAGATAAAGAGAGAGAGGGAGGAGGAAATAAGAAGTGTGGTGAGGAGGGGGGAGGGAGGAAGTGGATCGAGATAGATAGGTCGAGAGAGGCCAAATGGACGATTTCTGCTCTCCCGTCTCAATCTGCCCTCTTTCTCTTCTCATTCGTGTTTTCTCCGCCGCATACGGTGCCTCTCGTAGGAAGAAACCAAGTCTTAACGGAGAAATACCTAGGGAATTCACATTTCGGGATCAAGTGCAGAAATGAATTCGTGTTTTGTTCAAACGCGATTGAGGAAGGTGGCGTAGAGTATCTTTTCACTATGGTAAATATAACTTCAATAGCTGCCGATTGCATGATTTTCCTCCTAAATGTCGCGGAAAACTTTGAGGAATGATTATATTTTAATGCAAATAGAAGTCGATAAATGCTTTTTTTGATGACTGTGCGTATTAAGTTCTCTCTGAATCATCCAGATTACCGATTCCAGGCGTCAACAACTTGCGCACACCTTCTCTCCTCTCTCTTTCTCCACCTCTTCCTCCTCCCTCTCCAATCCGACCTTCCCCTCCAAATATAACATCCCCCTTCCCCGGCAACCGATATTTCCTCCTCCCCACACCATTCTCTTCCACCCCTCTCCCATTTCTTTCCTCTCTCTATTCTGTCCTACGATTTCCCCCATTCCTAAACCTCGAATCCAATCTGCATATGGCACACGAGAACTCAATTCCGATATATTGTCCCATAAAGGATGTTTTACAACCACAAATTCGGAATGTTTCGAAGTTCTTTATGACCGTTTGAGTCAATTCCTGTTCCAAAAGTTCCTTCATCCCAAGTAAAGTAGGAGTGTTATCGAAACATTTCGTTCGCTTTTCCCATCCCATCCCCTCCTCATCGTTCGATAAAAGGCAATTCTTTTTTTTTGCGAAGTCAGAAATACATACGTAAGTCTACCAAATCGATTTATGAAATGAGCAATACTTTTTTTGTATGTGAGAAGCGATTTTGAGTTTGGAATAATATCGTCGGGATGCAGATGTTCTGTTTCTGAAGGCAGTTTAGGGATGGCGAAGCATTCGAAGTTTGGCTTTATAAAACAGTACCTTATGATAAATCGGTCGATACTTGAACCTACTTTCTGAAAAACTATTACAATAACCTTCAAAAGTTCATGTTTTATTGCTTCTTATATCTGATTTAATGAGCGAATCGAAAAAAACTGTCGCGACAAATATTACATTAACGAAAGCACGCAATATTTTAGAACCGTTATAAATTTCCCTTTTCATTCAATGATTCATTAATGTCATAACTAAAAAAAAAACCGGCCTGCGAATTTCCTGCCCCGCGCCTTATCTTGCAAATGAATCTACAAAACGGCTCTTGAGGTCACGTGGGATTACCAGAGATTGATATCCGGAAAGGGCGTATTGGGATGGAAATGGAGAGAGGGAGTGAGATTAGAGGTGCGGGAGGGGAGAAAGGGTGCAGTGGGAGGTGCACGCAGTAATTGGCGATTGCCAATATAAACAATCGCGTGCACCTGCACGTGCGGTTGGCACGAAGGACACGAATATCGGCGCCATCATGTGCCTGTCTACATGAATTACCGTATAGAGCGTTGCAATAAAGCAGAGTGCATGGGCACCACCCTCTAATTCCTCCCTATCTTCCCGCACGAGTTGGAGTGTGACTGAACGGCATAGTATGAGTTCAAATAAGAGCCGATTATGAAGTTAGTCTATACGATTTTTATGAGGCTTTTTATTTCACATTTGTAATTCTCTGAGAGTATGCGTAGAAATTCGCCGAGTTTAAGAAAGAATTTGGCGAAAACCGATTGGAATCTTAGTAAACTAATTCCGCGTTTAGAAGTAGGAATAAACGTATAAACTTTTTAAAATTTGCGATCACTTACACAAAACTGTGTTATTAATTTTATTGCAGCACTTGCAACATTTTCCGCAGTAGTTTTTCAGTAAATATCAATCTAGCAAGACCAGTGAAAGTAAAATTCCGAGTAAAGCTTTACAGAAAAATTATTTTGCTCAAACTACGATACCTCTGTGGGGATAAGTTAAAATGGTTTAAATTCGTGTTATACCGAATAAGAAAGACCGAAGTAAACTTTAAAACGGTTCACAACTGTCTTCATATTCTACCATAGCGATTAACGGCTGGCCTTAAACTCTTTCTCTCTCTAGAGTAATAGCTGCCGTTTATTGCTTTCGCATTACTTTGGAAATCGCTTTTTCCAGAAGAGTTCGATAGCGTGCGAATGGTAATTACGCTTTTATGAAAAGAACCCTTTTGGGAGCCGTGGGAAAAGGGTTTCGAGTGACCGGGTTATGACGTAGTGTGTCGGTACCTGTACACATATAGAGGCAGGGAAAAGGAGGAAAGGGAGCAAGGAGGAGAAAGGGGATAGGAGAGGTTTGGAAAAGGGTTGCCCGTTATTATTTCCCATAAATACGATTTTTTTCGGATGCCGTCCCTCAATCGTTGATATATCCCTTTCGAACGATCGAGTCACGCAATCGGCTTAGATAACGAAGGGACTCACGCACGGACAGTGCCTCTCCATCCTAGGGACGCACGCAGCCTTTTAGCGAAAGCGCAATGACGCACGCCACGCTCCAAATCCCTTGAAAATTACACGCCTCCTCCAGCACAGTGCGAGGAAGTCCACTAGATTTACAAGGATAATAATTTGAATAATATAATAATTACAAGAAAATTTAGGAGGGGTTGTTCGTTATTCTTTTATTTCCAGAGAGTTGGTTTCTCCGAGTGTTAAGTAAAGGAGTTCTGTATTTTTCCGTGGCGGTAGATCTCACCAGTGCCTTCTGTTATTTAAATATGGCCAAAATTCGCGATCCATGCGGATAAAAATGGTTTGATAGTTTAATAAAAATTAAACTTTAAAACCTTTTGTTTCAACAAAAAATACGACTATATAACATAAATGATGACTTCTTACATATTATACTTGCTATAAAATTGTATACATAAAGTTTTACAAAAGTTAATTATTATTTACTAGCTGAAACGCCCGGCTTCGCTCGGGAAAGAGTGGCAAACGATTTTTATTGCTCGGGGCAAACTTTCCCCATTCCTTAATTACGCAAGCGATGCTTACATTAACATTTACTATTTTATGTATTGTATTGTACGCATTAACGTCTTACTTAATATTCACATGGATAGATGCACCGAAGCCTTTAAAGCGGCAATAAAATTACGTGGATTATGTCAATAACTAGTGTAATGCTCGTTGAAATATCAATGGAAGAATTATAGATAGATAGATTATTATTATTTTCATTAAAAATAATTAATATCCCACTTTCACATAATTAATATTTTGTCATATACAACATATCTAGCGAATATTCTGTTGTTGACGGGCTATCTTTAGTTAAACTTAAAATAGTTTCCTCTCTTTCCCTCCCTTTCCCCCCTTTCGCCCCTTTCACACCCTCTCTCCCTCTCCCACCCTCTATCTCGTATTAAAAGCATAAAAAGCACGCTTACACCCATAAAGATTGATATAACAATAGGATTTGGAGGTCTAACAATATAATTGGTAGTCATGGCAACATTTCGTTAAAATGGCAATATTTCCACAAAATATGTGAATTAAACGTATAACATGAGCGATTTCGAATTGTATGCGGAAAAAGATGAACAGATTAAGAAACTTCGTAATTTTTTCTTCAAAATGGTTCAGATCCGAAGATCGTAGGTTAATTCCTTCTAATTTTAATTTCCAAAACAATAAAAGCCTGCACATAAAAAAATTGATTTTTACGTTACCTTACGGAAAATGGAAATGTCTTCCTTGGAGTTGAACGACTTTTTTTCGTCATTACCTTAAAATATGTTAATCATACATCCTTGCCAAATTTCAATCTTCTACCTATTCGGGATGTTTGTTAAAACGCTCTATATCGGCTATCGTGAAAGCGTGACCAACCAACAAACCAACCAACAGACCTAAGCTATTATATTGTAAAATATTAGCCAAAACGTAAACAATAAACAACATCTTGGTTACCGAACAAATGCAAGTAGATGTATCGATTTATGTTGCGATAACTCTTTCAATGTTAATGGTAAAAGAAAACAATGTTCTAATATTCCTTAAAAATCATTTGACTCGCTTTAAAAGTATTCATAGACTATATTTAGGCATATCTTGGCGTTAGCTATTCTTCCTCTACGGCGTGCCACGGCGTGGATTTTCCTTGCATTAATCTTTACGTGTATATCTTCCTTTGAAGAGGACAACAATTAAGAAATTTAGCTTTGTTGCCGCCTGGAAAATAGTCATCTAAATCGATAAATTTCGCGCTTAAAGGAATATTTCGAGCGATTTAGCATGTAATACGACAAAACATGAACAGAATTAAACTATTCAGTCTTTCATTCGTAAAATAAACATTTCCCGTGATCGTAAGCTAATATTTAGATATATTTATATCCACAACAGTGAAGGGCTGCATGCCATTTTGGGGTTTTGCATTCTTATGGAAATAGTATTTTGTTGACCCCATGGGGTATAAGAGACCCCACGATCTGCAAACCTAGACCAAGCTCTTCCTTTGGTCCATAGGATGGCCCATGAAGCTTTTGAATTCGATAGCTTCAACGGTGTATTAACGTATAAAGAACATACACACACACTAAAATATTTATAAGATTAATCAGGATTTTATTAGTGAAGGTCATAAAATTTGGATAGCTACTTATATGTATATGTATGTATGTGTATATACACACACCACACACACACACACACACACACACATATATATATAACGAAATTAATTTCTGAGAAATTTAAATCTTATATTGGTTCTAACAGTTAAGTGTGTTATATATACTCTCCCGTGATAGTTCTATCACCGCTTAACCGTTCTCACGCGTTTCCTTTGGCTGACGTACGTTTCTTTTTCTCTCGGCGGAACCCCGCACTCCGTTCGCCGCTCCGACTCGGAATAGGATCAAGGATGATCCCCTTTCGAGCGGTGTGCTCAGCGTCCGTGTGCTCACGGGGTACAGAAGGGATTGGAATGGGATCTTATGTCCTTCTCTCCTTTCTGTCTCTCTCTCTCTCTCCCTGGAGCCATTCGGTCCCTTTCCTCCCCCGTTCGCTTCCCTTATCGTCCACTCCCTCCGCCACCTCCCTCCGCCTAGTCGTTCACCCTTATCCTTCGCCCCCTGATGGCCTGTCCTGGGGCAAAGAGGTGGCGCCGGAGAGAAAACGGGATTGTCCGCTCGCCCCACTCTCGGCCCAATCCCTCTCGGCACGGATTGATCCCTGGCCCCGAGTGGCCGGGCGCACCCCCAAAACATCCTCCTTATCCGTATATCCCCGAGCACTCTTCTTACCCTCTCCGCTCCTTTTCCCCTCCGCACCCTCTCTCCTCCGCTCGTTCCCCCTCCGCGTCCCCGCTCCCCGTCTTCTCCACAATCGGTCGTCTCCAGAGTGTCAGTTGGAAGATGCATAAATGGCCATCTTTGTGCTCGAAAGTGTGGGAATCTCTCCGTTGGTCCCTCTCATTCGAGCAGATAAAACTATGATAAATGATGCTCTGTGAATTCCGATCTGATAAAAATCGTGTTTTATTTGCATTCGGACTTTTATTATTTGAAGCAATATTTTAGCAGCATTGAATACTTTTCACCTTTGGACAGGTGTTTCATTTCTTATGATCGAGTACGAAAGTGGTAAATATGAATTAAGCTAGGTCGATCAATAAAGCACAATTTCGGATGTGTGATGGTTATTGCCGCAGTTCGAGAATTAATTATCCAGATCAACTCTTTGCTGAAGTAGTAGATTCCAGAATGTATTTACCGTCGGTGAAACACACTGATGGCGGCTTATTTGTATCCAAAATGTTAATCTGGTTTTCCAAGCATTTTTATAGCGATTGAAGAAACAATAGTTTTTCAAGTTCAACAGTTGTTTTAATTGAATATTGCTTTACGTATTTTCTTTTTTATTGATAAGTTTTACAAAATGAAACCTTGTGCGGAACAGCGTACAAAACCTTGCAATTTATTTTGAAAAAATGGCTAATATGTTCAGATAATAAGATATTATCTTTCAATAATGTTAATATTTTGTAATTCTACGGTCATCGTAGCATAGCTCTTTAGATGATATAGCTAATAGACTTAATTATGTAAATATTTTGCACGAGCTTTCTGCGATATTTTTTTTCCTTAGCCATTATTTTTCTTTTACTGCATGCCTATCATATTTGAGAGATATGAGAAACTTGCCATAAATGCCGGGTCGATTTAATAAACCTTATGGGTGGGTAAAGCATTTGAGTAGGTAAAAAAAATCCTTAAGCCAATGACTAATATACCCAATACCAACCAAATGGAATCCTTTAAAATAGCACTCTCGATTTTTTTTTTACTTTTTGATCTGAACGAACTCAGAGTAGGTTTAGTAATAGGTACATAGATTTTTTAACTCCGCGGTTACCCTTTGCGTTTGGTCTCTTCAAAATAAAAATAGATCCCCTTCTATTTCAGGCCACCGCATTCCTCTCTCATTCATCCCCTTTCCCTACTCTTTCTCTCTTCCCATATGAGTTGACCACTCATGTGTTTACGGGAGCGCCATATTTTGTGCGTTGATTCTTTTTTATTTTATGTTTTAATGGCTACGAAAAGCGCGATCTGTTTCTTACTGTTTGGAACGTACTCTCCCCTTGCCACTAGAACGCCGTAAATTAATTGGTGGCCAATTAAAATACACAAAGATCGAATTATGGTCGTGTATGATTCCCGCACTTATCCAACTCTTTTATCTCTGAAATAATATAATCCTGATACTAAACGCTGCTTTTCTTCAGTGAAGCTTGTCCTATTCTGGTAATATTCCGATCCGGAAAAATTTCTCTTTCGATAGGATAAGGATAAATTTGCTTTAAATATCCGTAATTTCATATCTCCCCTCATATCCTCTTGCTTCATCGTCTTGCGCGGACTTCTTCCAATCCCACCTTCGTTCCTGACATTACGCCCTTCCCTTCTCCATAGAGGAGGTGACGGGAAGAGGAGATGTTCTTTTGCAGAGAGACTCGTGTGTTGGAGGTTGTGGAATAGAGCCCTGAGAACTGTTAGGGTTCATTGGAAGGTGTGGGAAGGGATGAAAGGCGGCTCTATAACGAAGGGATTGACTTTTTTCTGAATTTTGGCCAAGAAACGCGTATTCATTAATCGACATCAACGGGGATATGTTGTTAGGATCATTAATAACAGTGTTAATTTAAATTAAGGTGCATTAGGTCGCAAAGATATGCGATGAAATAAAACGGTTTTCTCATTCACTATACTAACATTAAAAGGGATCCTGTTTGAACATTCTGTGTTCTAGGTTGCTATAAATTTTATTTGGTCTCCATTAAAAAATAAATCTGAGAATTATTAATATATTTCTGCTTTTGTTTGTATTTTAAAACATGTAGGGGTAAAGGTAAAAGAATTCAGAGTAAATTAATCGGAATGATCTAATTATAGATAAATATAGACAAGGACGTACGCTTTAAAAAAAAGTCTGATATTGCCGAGAAAAAAGATATTCAGTTACTTTTTGAGGGAGAATAATTCGTTTTAAAACCATTTCGCGAGTTTTCTTTGAAAAATCGTCGAATAGAGAGGAAGAGTGATAATGTTAAAAGGGTGAAGAAAAAAAAGGATCGGGGAGGATGGAGAGGAAGGGAAGGCAAAGAATTTACGAGGCGATCGAGGCGAAAAAAAGGATGAAAGTGGGCTTTGAGGGCGTTCGGCGCTTCGCAGCCACGTCGCTCAACAAAGCGGCGATTGAAAAGGGTCTCGCTGATTAGGCGGCGGTCGCGGTTGAAGAGTTTTCGCGGACGGAAGGAGGGGAGGTTTATAAGGATTGCGGGAGAAAGGGGAGGGGGGAAACCCTAAGAGTTTTTTTTCTATCGGTAATATGGGGAAGGTAGATTTCGGTGCTAAGGAATTACATCAGAGGTCGTGCTACAGTGAGTCTGCGAAGGGGGAGGGGGGAGAGAGAGAGAAGGACGGGCGGCGTGGGGTCGAGGGGGAGAGGAGGGGAGCGGAAGGGGAAAAGCGTAAGGGAGTGGAGAGACAGCGTGGGGACGATGTCAATTTCGAAGCGGGGTGTACGCATCACCTACTTCACTTAATTTGCTCTTTTTTCAGATTCTCTCTCCCTCTCCCTTTTCCTAGCACTCGTCGATGCGTCGAAGATTTTTCTTGGTGGATAAGGGGAGTGGGGAAATCGGAGGAGGAGAGAGGGATGGCGGTTAAAGGTGAAAGAAGAAAATATACGAAACCGTAATTCTTCTTCTTCTTTCCCTTTTATTTATTTCTCTTTTTTCTCCCCTTGCAAAACCGGGAGAAAAAGGGGAACAGATTCGAAAAGTGTCTTTCGCTTCGATTGCATTCGGAGGGGTTCGTTCGCTCGCTCGTTCTTCTTTTTGAAGCGATTTTTTTTATTTCATCCGAAACTCAAAAAAAAAGCGCCGCGAAGATGTTTTTTAGGGACATCGGTATTTTTTTCTTTTATATCCTATTTGACTGTAGTAGTCCTGATTTTTGTGAATACGCAGGAAAAATAATTGGCTTATTTGTCCTATTTTGAGCGAATTTTTTCTTTATTCACTTTTTGAGTCGGATTGGATGATGCCATTGATTTTTATAATACTTTAAAAGACGAATTTTACGTACCCAAGCTCTGTTGCTTGTTTTATTCTGTCCTCGAATAAGGCATTTTTATTGCAAGTAAAACATTACACTGCTGACATTCTTAACTTAATTTTTATAGTTCTCAAGTAGGAATGTCTATTTAATTAAGTTTTCCTAGCCCATAAGGTATTAATTTTATCACGATAATTATCGGAAGTGGTTGTTATTACACATAGTTTTAGTAAGCACTTAAATGTAATCTTTATGCTTAAGTTCTATTATTTAATATTATATAAATCATGAAATTTTATTTATTTTTATCCTTCTTATGACTTATCCTACCTTTCTTTTGTTTATAACTGTTCTGTAGCATATTCTTCTCTTTCATCACTCTTTCATTCCCTATTCTCATTTATATTCTCAGATCCTTTTAGCCCCTGCTTTCAATCCATGCTTTGACGACATCGGAAGTCTTCCTTCTTTCTCCTCTTCATATCCTCCCTTCAACCGCTCTCGAACACTTGACTAGCGTATCGCCTCCGCAAAATCTCTCGAGCAGTCTTCCCGAATTCTTTTGAATGGTTTCTTTCAATTCGATCCTCACTCAACCGCAATTTCTTACTCACAGGTCAGTCATCCAAGCATCTTCCTAATATCTCGCCCCAACCTCTTCTCTCCTTCCCACCTTCCTCCCTCCCTCCTCCCCTCCCTCCTCCGCCTCCCTCCTATCCCCTATCTACATCTCCCCCCTTCCCTCTCTCTCATTTCGTTCCATCTTCTTGTCATTAAGCCCTAACGCTTTTTCTGTCGCTCATCTCCTACGCTCCTCTCTTATCTCAAGCTTGCCTACCCTTCTCAATCAATTCCAAGCAGCATTTTTTTGCACGCTAAACCCACCCATCTTCTTTATTCCTCGAGTTAAAACTTTTAAACTATGAATCGCCGCATTACATAAATCATATTAGATTAGTTAATTTTCATTACCGTTCGATATAAGGTTTAACTCAATGAAGGCTGGCATAATTACATCATATTTTTTGAAATTTTAACATATTATCTAAATATGGTATTACATAATAGTTGTGTTAAATAGTTATTGCGTATAAACTTGAGTAATATTGACGCTCATGTATCTAGCTTATAGGTACAAAGTAAATAATGCTTGCATAACAATCAGCATATATTAAACGAAGCACCGAAACTGATGAGGAAGTCAGGCGATCTCCGCCGTTATATACTGACGTCGCTTCGACTTCGATTCAAACAATTAAAGCCATTCTCACGACAGCGACTACAGCTCTCCACCTCCCCTTCTCCAATCCCCTCGAATATCCATTCCTCCGTCAAGCGTCCTTTGGGTTTTCCGATTGAGGCACGGAGTATGGGGATGGACGGTTTAGCAACGGCAGGAAGGGAGGGGGGAGGTGAGTCCTCACATTAAAAGAGCAGCGGCACCAAAAAGAGAATCTGCGGTCGAGAGAGAGAGGAGGAAGGGGTGAGTGTGAGGGTTGCGTGTGGAAAGAGTATGGGAGAGAGAGAGAAGGGGGTGGATGGCGGCGAGGAGAGGGAATGAAGGAGGTTTGCACTGGTGACGCTTTATATATAAATATAAGCGGGAATGGAAAAGGGGGTGGAAAAAATTGAATGTCTACACAAAATACGGAGGGTTGCAGTGAATGCCGGGACACAAAAAAACAAGAGGGGTGAAAAAAAGAGCGGGTGGGGGTGGCGGCGAAGGGTGGAAGGAGGGGATGGGGCGTGCAATGAGAGATGAAGGCGGACCGGCATCGTTTAAAAACGTATACACGAATGAGCGCGGCGCATGCCCTCCTCCCCCTCCCCCCTCCCCTGGTCCCCTTCACCTCCTTTTCCTCCCCACATGTCCCACTACTCTCTCTCTCTCTCTCTCTCCCTTTCACTGGCGTGTTCTCTCTGTCAAAAGACCTCCCTCCCACATTTGCCGATAATCGCGCTTTCCTCCTGTTTTCCTCGTTTTATTGTCCTCTTTGTTCCTCCCTTCCCCATGTCTTCTTCGTCCCCTTTCGCACCACTCTCTCCTGGACACGCTTTTACTTTTTGAGTCAGCGAAACAATTTTTTTCGTTCGAATGAATAATATCCTTAACATATATCGTGTTATCAATAGATTGTGACAGAGTTCAATTCACCGCTTCCACCTTAATTTGGATTTAGCGTTTCGTATTGGACGCTTTATTCATATAAAAATATTCTGACGAAAAATTAGGTCATATTTGTTTTAAATAGGATCGGGATTAATGTTGATTCGCATCAAGTAATTTTATAACATGTATTGCCTTTAGTCCATACAGTATAAATATTTATTTAAAATAACTAGCGTAAATATTACTGATAACTTAAGTTACGCCTATGGAGTTGGAATATTATCATAAAACAAAACTTTTGATTTTTAACAATCTCATTAAAAACACACACCTGTCTTTTGCATTGAACAAATATGAAGGTTACGAATGGAAAATGAGGAATAAGTAATTATATATTCTTTATAATTTTTGCGATTTAAGTGGAAAAAAATTCAAGCGTTTGAAGCCAGAAGATTGCTTTTAGCGAGAAAACATTTCTAGTAAATCTCCCTGGTAAAAGCTATTTAGCAACCCCGATGGATTTCACTAATTATAAAACTTTTCGATATATTGGCTTAATAATGTTTTGATTTCAAATCTCTATTCAATAGAAGGAAGGCGATTCTACGTTTCCACGTACATCTCTTTCTTATTGTTAGCCTCGATAGAATCGGTCTAAGGAAAACAAATCTCAATTACTTACCGCCGCTCCTTATTTAAGCGTTTTTCGCTCCTTCATCGGCACCAAGAATTCCGCGTACCTCATTTCGGGCGTTTCCGCAGCAACCACCTCCTCCCCCTTCTGGGGGAACGGCACCCACCCGTCTGCCGTTTGGCGCCCTACCACCCAACCAGCCCGTCACCTTGCCAGTCACACCGCCGTCCGCTCAAGACCTACGAACCCTTCAACCCCCACGCCCCTCCCCCCGACGTTTTTCCTCCTCTTATTACGCGCTCCCTTCCCACCCCCACCACGCCCTCTTTCCACCCCACCCCACCTCCCCCCACCCCAAATTCACCCGCTCCGAACCCATAAAATGCTACCGACACATACGCCCATTTATATTTTTAATTTTTTCTCTTGAATTTTTATATCAAACTGTGGGATAATTATTTTTTTCTCCCTCTCTTCCCTCTCCCCTCCTCTCTCACTCCCGCCGTGCACTCCATCCTCTCCCCACGTTTTTTTAATCTATTTTTTTCGGTATGGTTGCCGGTGCCACTTCATCGTCAAAGAGAATTGAAGAACAAAATGGCGGCCAGCCTCATTACCGGGTGCGGGGTTACGGTTTGTGTTAAGATTCGGTGCGTGTTTGTGTGCGTGTTATATGCACCCTGTGTGTGTACGCGCGCGCGTGTGTTGTACGGTGTGCGCGCGGATGTGTTTCAGAAGAGTTTCGTACGTGTGTGTCTGTGTGGGTTTTTTGAAAAAAAAGATTTGCTTATTTTTTTTAGGTTTGAGTCATAATGTGTTTTTGGAGAAGAAAAAATGAGATAGGGAGGGGGTGAGCTGTGTTCCGATGTCGGCACGGATGGATGGATGCAGTCCGTCGACGTTGAGGGGGGGGGAGAAGGGGGGAAGAGGGAGGCAAGTACAGGAGAAGGGAGATTTCGTAGGGGAAGAGGCTGGAGGGAGCGAGGGAGGTAGAGAAAGAGTGTATGGCGAGAGATGGGAATAGAGGAAAAGAAAGGGAGGGATGTGATTCCTAATGGGGAAGAGAAAGGGAGCGAGAGAGGAATCCAGACGGGAGGTCATCGAGTGAGAAAGAGGTGCATGTTTAGAGTGAAAAGGATTCGTTATACGTGCACGCAGTGGTATTAAAAAAATGAATCGATTTTATCCATCGGTCAGCTCAGATGAAAATATTTCGCTAAGGAAATGTATCACACTATTCGAGATGAATAATCTATAAAACCTCCTCGAGAACTCTTTAACTTTTAAGCTTATTTTGCATCGAGCTCTAATAAGTCGGCTAAATGTCAATTGCTTTGAATTTGTTAATTTATTAAAGTTATTTGATTAGTCTGGTAAAAAAATCAATACGCTGCCCTTAAACGAACGTCGGTAGATAATACGCGCTTTCGTTGATGTTTGACAACGCTGTATCATTGTTGTAACGAAATACCGTAGCAACCAGTCCCTTGGAGAAATTTTAACTTATTTTTAAATTTTGAAATTCCTCGCATTTCCAGCTCTCTTTAGAGCTCAATCGGCAACATGACTTTTCTTCAGCTTCATGTGGCTCTTTAAGGGTTTAATAGCTGCTCCTCGAACCATTACTTCCTTGTAACTGAAGTGCACATCTCTTGCCTTTCTCGCTCCGTGCTCTAGTAGACAGTCAAATCGAAGGACTGACGCGTTGCCTACTGACAAGAAAGACGGATTTTTAGGGTTTAAGAAAAGTTCATTCGGAGGGTTCACATACAACAATATCTGATTGGTCAGTGATTCTTCGGTAATATCACACCTTTCTGGCTCAACATCACAGTTACTTATTGGAATACATGGAAATGTTAAGGAAAACTTATTTAATTTAGAATATTGGTCTCCAGTGCTGATCCAAAACTTTACAATATCCAAATATTTGTTTATAAATGAAGAAACTAATAAATTCTGCAAGTTCGAATTTAATCTGCTCAGTCACATCTCCATATGTGCTCCAAAAATGGACGTGAGAATCAGCATCTGGGATATTGATAGTTATTAAAAAGATCTAATATGGTTGTCTTTCTATAGAAAGCTTTAACGGGTTTATAAATATTTGTATTAATTGTAGCAAACGAATTTGAAGAAAGAGCTTCAGGAAAATATTTATTGTGCTAGGTAGAGTTTTCGTAATAGAGGTATACACTCCAGTTGCTAACTATTTCCAAGGAAGTAACATATGTTTATTTACGCGTATGTTGATAGTGTGGCCAAGTTGACACAATATTGGAACTTAAAATCTGTTTTTATACTTGGTTGTACTGAATGCGGGTAACATCTGTTCATAGTCTTTTGATATCTTACGAACCAGAATATATTTAAAAAATAAGCCTGTTTAATTATATATTACATGCAATCAGATTCCACTTTGTGGAATTTACTCATCATGACCACGATAGCAAAAAATAAGATGAAATATACTCCAACGTCCTTTACGGGATTTAAGTACAAAAAGGTATCGAAAGGTTGAGCCGTTCTCGAATGCCTTATGAGCACGTATCGTCCGTCTGTTCGTCTGTCGAGACGTACTATCTCTTGAACCGCTTGACGGGTTTTGATTAAATTTAAAAAAATATTCGCATATAGGATAACGTTTTTCCTAAATAAGGTCACAAAATTACGCGATAAGAGTCCAAGAGGCTGATGCCCCAGAAAAACAGACAAACTGGATAATTATAACATCGGAGACTATAAGTTGTAATTATGTCTTCCCACTGACTTTTTCTGACAAAGGTTGTACTTTCTGTTTCAGTTTGTTTTGTTAAGTCTTTGTTTGATGTAAGACAAATGTAAATATACTCTTATTAAAATTATATGCAAAACAAAAATATACCTGCTTCGATTTTTATAAATATAAGTAGTACGATTTGAATAAATACATTTAAAAATTATTTCTCAACTTTTTAACAAACATGTAGTTAATTAAAAAAATAAAGGCACGCCAGATTATACCGTGCCTCAGGCAGCAAAATTTGAAATTTTCGCTGAGAAATAGCTCTTCGCTATCGGGTGAACTGAATATAGCGAGCATCTAATGTAGTAAAACCCTGTAGTTCGTTTTCTTTATTTTATATATATATATATAGGGCCGTGTCCAGACATTTTGGCGCCTGAGGCGAGATATAATATGGCACCCCCTGGCCTTGCTGGCCTTATGAATTTATTTTGATAGGTTTCCCTTTTTGTCAAATTTTGGCGCCCCCCTTCGAGAGGCGCCTGAGGCGGTTGCCTCGCCACCTCACCCATCGACGGCCCTGTATATATATATATATATATATATATATATATATATATATATATATATATTGTGTGTGTGTGTATGTCCGTAACGTGGTATTACTCCATTTCGATCGTAGAAAAACTTGCTCGATGCCGAATGCTTCTCAATGCACCGATGCTGGATCAATCGAGGCGCTTTCGGCGGCTTCCCTGAAATTGGGCGGAGCTCTGAAATAAAGGAAAGACTCACCCTCTTAGGAGGAGCTCTATAAGATATATAGTTCCATCGAGGGCATTCCAAATTAGCATTAAGGCTGAGCGGGGGTGCTTTGGGAGCTCCTAATCACTTTCCCCTTTTCCCTAAGGCCCTCTCTGTGCTCTTCTCTTCGTTTCAAATCCCCTTTCCTACCCTCCATACACCCCTTTTCCATTTGTATAGCGATCCGAAAGATTTCCATCCCAAGAATACTCTTCCCACTCGATTTTCTTCTCCCCTACCTCTCCTCATTTTTCTACTCTTCCCTCCCCTCTTCCCCTTATACTTCCTCGACACACACACACACACACTCCACATCCCAACAAAGAAGATACCGAAATAACCGAACCCGCTCCTCCTACACGGCCTAATTGGCGGAGCAACATCCCCATATCTTGCTGTTTCCCTTTCTGTAGCTTCCTCGTCATTCGATTATAGGTAGATACCGGTTCTCGGAGCGGATGCTCTTCTCTCCTACATTGCACTCTTGGAGAGAGTTTCTCTGGTAATTAACGTCGGAATTAAATTTAGTTAAACCATTCTTGTATCCTAGTTGTTATATATATATATATATATATATATATATATATATATATATATATAAAGTGTGTTTAACGCAAAATCTTTTAACTTTAAACCTAATAAAGAATCCTAAATAGTGGTAGTGTCTTATTTTCTTTTTTCGTAAGACTTTCCTGCGAGTTAACTGAAGATTTTTGACGACGTAGCAGTAGTGTTTTAAGTCTTCGTTAGCATTCTCTTGATGTATTCCCGATATTAAAAATTTAAACCCGAAGTGGTTGATCGTACAACAGAATTCATCTTGCTCTTCTATAAAATGATTACATTTAGAAATTGTTCCCTTAAAAAAAAGTCCCTTTCCCGATGAAAATTTTATATCTTTTTATCCTCTTTCCCTCCATACAAATCGTTCCCTTCCCATGATATGAGAAGAGGCAATATCGTTAATATGCAAAATAGGTTGGAGTCTATAGCTATAGAATAAGGAGAGAGAGAGAAAGAGAATGGGGTGGTTAAAGTGAGCCAACCGAGAGGATTGGATGGTGGGGTGGGAATGTGAGTGGTGAGGGAGGGAAGGATGGAAGGAGGAAGGGAAGGAAGGAAGGAGCGCCTAAGAGAATTTCAGATCGAATTCGGTGTAGTGAGTGATTCTTACCCTCGGACGAAGTTATTCCCGTTCTCGAAAGATTTAAGAGCTAAGCAACGCAGAACGATCGATTTTAAACCGACGGAAGAATAGTTTTCTTTTATCCTACCTTCCATCAATGGTTTTTGATAATCATAATCGTAAAAATAGTTATTAAATGTGCATACACATACACATAATATTTAAGTAAATTTTCGAATCAAATCTAAATTCAAGAACCATATACAATGGATTATCGAGATCAATTCATTGCATTTATGCTTTATATTTTTAATTTTTAATAAGAGATCACATTTATCATAATGGATGACATATTGGAAATGCACGAATTCAGAGATTAAAGAATTGTGTTTAAGTGAAACAAATTCAACGGGAACTTACGCTAGTTTATAATAAATAGAGGAAAATTGCATGAGATCCTTTATTTATTAGACGGGGTTCGCTCAATTTGAATGAATTACATAAATATTTTGGAGGAAATAAAATATTTTATTTTTATTTTATGTAAAATTATCGCTTGCCGAGAAATATACTTTGCTTATAATTTGAAAATATTTGTCAATTTTTGAGCTCATGCATACTGCTGATTTTATTCATTTGAATATACACCAATACGTAAGAAACAATGAGTCGGACATTGATTGTTCTTTTGCAACTATATTTTTCTCAAAATTGAAAATATTATCCAAAGTATTTCATCAAATTTTACTGTCAAAGATAAATTGCCTTATATTAATCTGTTATCAACTTTTTTAGCAATGCATGATATAAACATAATTTTAAAGCAAGATTTAATAATTTTCGGCATGCACCGGAAATTTGAGTCGAGAAGCGTCGTTGAACGTGATGAATAAGCGGTGTAAACATTGTGTCTGCTCTTTCAATTCACCTGGATCACAATCTCTCATAATCTCGCCTTTATTTCCAATATCGTCGGTATTGCATTCCTCCCCTCTTCATGATCCAACGAAGCAATATTGGGTGATCCGTCAAAAACCTACGTAATTGATTTATCTTGTCAGAACGGATCAAGAGAAACAAAGAGGAAAGTGTGAACACAATTTATCTTGAAAGCGTCTGAATTTATAAAAAATAAGACAGGCTAATATTCGTGCCTGATATTTTTGTGTGAATTACTCTATTATAAGTAGTTTGCGGAAGGGTTTCTGCTCATTCCGCGTTGAGCTTGATTATTTATAAATTCATTATTAGATATTCTATAGGGTTTTCAATAGGTAAATCAATTAGATTTCTTGAAATTAAATTTAATATGAATAAATTGAACGGATTATTTGAGCGATGATTTAATTTTTATATTATAGAAATTTAAACGCTAAAAAAAATAACCCATTTGGCTGGAAAGCGCGCTAGTGCGTCGTCATCTAGCGAACATTAAGCGGAGCACGAGTTGATTTCCACTCGGAGCGAATTTAGAGTCTTTCATTAAATCTATTTGGCGATCAAACGAATGTCCATCAAAAAGACATTCCATCGATTAACTCCTCGAGTCTCGCAATCTCATCGTGTTTCATAAAACCAGGAGCAGCAGTAATACATCATTTGGGCGGATGTGGAGTTGATGAAAATTCATGAAAGAAGCAATGTTTCTTATCATCGACATCGCGAAATGCGAATCACGGCCACACATCTTAAAAAAGCCTTTTCGAGCTTTGGAAACTAATTTTATTCTGCGGGAAAATTTCCCTTTCAGTCCTCGTGTTACTTCAAAATATTTATTGCGGTTTACTGGCCGACTAAAAGATACATTATATATATATATATATATAAAATGTGTGTGTATCGGTCTTTTAAGCCATGGCATAATCCTCTTTCGACTCTGATCAAGAAGAAAGAATAATCCCTTTCGCTCTCTCCGGATTGATAATGCGATGATTGATCGGGTGCCCCCTCGAACACCTCCTTTCCTCCCCCCCCTCTCTCTCTCTCTCTACTCTTCTCACTCTCCACAGCTGCACTTTATTAAATCGGAGGTACAAGTGGGTTGGGAAAACAGGCTGCTCATCGAAGGGACTTGCGCAACTTACAGATTATGATCGATTGCGTAAATCCTACACGTCAAGTGAAAACAAAATCTCACAGCTATCCATTTATCTACTCCCGTTTTATTCATAACGCCAATCCTTTGGCGAGAAATCAACCTCGCGGCCTTAATTTACTTTTTTTTCTTCCAGACCTTCTCTGCCTGTATCGCACGTATCTGAATCCAGTGGAGTTAAGTGGATCTATGCGGATAATAATCGCACGAATATAAGATTGCTAAATTTCCGGTATTTGAAATTCTACAGCTTTCGTGAACTTCGGCTGGGTTCAACTGTGTTTTTTGGGTGGCCTACATCTCAGGAGTATTACTTTTCTTTTATCCTCTCGTATGGTTTTCACTTTTCTTGTCTTTCCTTCCCCTTTTTCTCTCTCTCTCTCTCTCTCCCTCCCGCCCTGACTACCACCATCTTTTTTCACGACACCTCCCATCTCTCTTATTAATCTCTCCAGCGAGGCGCGTGATTGAACGGCAAATAGCATGTCCTGGGCACGTGGCTCTCACAGCTCTCGCAATGGACGGAAGAGGTCGGGACGGAGAGCCCTCTTTTAGATAAGTGAAAGATGAAGTGCACAACATTGCTGTTCTAGTAAAATTGATAGATTGTGAGCGAAAAATTATCTGATTGTGAGTAGTTTCAGAAATAGTCCATCGGTAAGTATTAATAGACGCAGTGGACTTCACGTATCTACCAAACATTTATATATTAGTGTATTGAGGGGAAATGTGTAAGATTAAAATTATGATTAAATTCTATTAGAAAAAATTAAATTTATCGTTTTAATGGCAATATAATATTAGTTCACAAAAGCTTTATCAAATATGGCATTGGTTTGGGAAAACTCTAAGGTTAGCATAGAAATGGTTGATTTTCTGGTTATAAGTTTATATTGTTGATTATATAGCAGTAATAAGGTATAATTAGTCGATTTATACATGATAATAATTGAATAACAGAAAATATTTAGATTGATATTTTGTGAGGGTGCTCTCTAACATTTAGCATTACGAAACATGGGCAATATCTGACCATAGTACCTCATTCATACTTTCAAATCACCATCCCCTTGACTTGCATTAACATATCAAAACTTTGTATTTGAATATATTTATTATAAAATCTGAGTATCTGAAGTATATCATGATTTTAAAGTAAATCTAAAATCAATTATATTCTCCCCTTTCTCACGCTACAAGAAAATGAGAACACTTTTTTGGCTGAGAGTGAATAAGGAATCTTTAATTTCGGAAAGAGCGATGAGACAAAGCGAACATCGAAGTGGGAGAGAGAGAGAGATTAACAGGGGTGAATGGGAGGGGGGAAGAAGAGAGGAGAAGGGGCGATGAAATTATTTGCCCATTGAGGTGAGAGGGAGTAGGAAAAGTGAAAAAATACGCGAAATTGACCGGCTATTGATATTAAAACGAAGGCAATATACTTGGGGATGAAGAAAAGAAGTAAGAGGAGGAAGTTTAGCGGGAATATGAAACGGGAGATGGGTGGGGGAGGGAGAGAATGATGGGTTGTAGCGGGGGTGTGTGGAGAGGAGGGGCTTAGAGAGTGTATGGATTCGAGTGGAAATATAAAGAGTAGGGTGGCGTTTGGCGACAGAGGAGCAGGCGATGGGAAGCCTTGTCGTTCAGTGATTGGAAAAAAGACTTTTCATTAAATTTCAAACTCATTTCCGTTTTTTTCCCACCCTTCATGTATTTTGAATTGAAAGAATGCTTTTATTGAGTTTGCAAGGGCTTTCATTAGTGTTTCATTTTTTAGTTTTAATTATTTTCTTTGAAGTTCTCAAATATTTTTGTAATATGTGAGAAAAAGTTTTGAACGTAAGTTTTCTCGACATTGAAATGAAAATCACTTTGTTATCGACGTATTTGAGGATTCTATGTTGGTTAAAAAGAACCGCCTTTGTTATTTGCAATCTATCGATATCGAAAATTCGTATTAGTTAAAAATGTATTGATTATTTTCTGAATTGAGATATAGCACTCCTTGTTTGGAGTCTGATTTTAAATCACCATAAGATAACCAGACAGCAACTAGTTTCCCGTTCTATTTCAACATCTCATTCTTTATTTGACATTACGGAAGTCTCCCAGTCGTTCCATCAATATTCATGATTGAGTCCTTTGAGTGTTCCTGAGAGGTTAAAGGATGTGAAACTTATTCGGTAACATTCTTCATCCCTCCTTCGCACACTTCTATCTTCCTTGCATTTTCCTCCAAAACTTAGAAGAGATTTCTTGAAGCATAATGCTAAAGCTCTTGCTTAATATTCCGCTATTGAAATAAATATATCAGTAGTATATGCCAACAAACTTGGACGATTAGAAGTTGGTGTTTTCACGTAAGAGGCTTTTATTTTCCTATAAATTAATTTATTAGTTTAATGTTTATTATTATATCGGTAACTAATAAACAGATACATTATAAAGACGTGCATAGATCTTACGTTGCAGAAAAAATTATATTTAGAGAAAATTTTTGTCAAGGATAATATATTCGAAAGTACGAATAAATATCATCCCAAAATAGCTTAAATTATTTGTTGCACTGATCAATGCATACAGATCATACGAAACTTTGAAAATGTTAGCTTTATTATGAACAATATTTTTGACAGCAATAGTATAATCTCCCTTCAAGTAAAACGAAAATTTCAATGTTTGATTTCATTATAATCTGAAAATAACCTACTTAAAATAAACACTCAAATAACGTATTTTTTATTTAATAAAAACTGCCGGTTCGCCAGTTTATGACGCGAAAGCTATTCGGAAATCGTTTTTGCCTTGCTCCTCTAGCTAAATTTTCTATTTATCGGCCGCCTTTTTAACGTCAATAATCCCCTCCTCTTCTACTCCTCTCACAACTCTTACCCGCCCTATTCCTCCGCCCCTTTTGAAGCCCCTCCATCGTGTCCCCCTCTATGCCTCCGATTTTTCCAGCCTCCGAGTCTTCCCTTTTTCTCTCCCCATCCAGCTCTCCTTACCGCGTCTGCTATAATAAGTCGTGAATATTCATTTTATGGGCTCCAAAGGGAAAGATGGGGAACGGAGTAGTCGAAGGGGGCAGCGGAGGGAAAAAATGACTGTCGGCTTGAAAAGGGTATCCGTTGGCTGTGATAGGGTAAGTCTTTGGAGGAAAAAAAGGGAGAAAGAGAGCTGAGGAAGGAAATACTGACAAGAGGGAATAGTCTTCCCAATAGCTGCTGGGCACACTAAGCACTGGCCTATTATGTATGAAAGTAAAAATTACACGGAATAAATCCATTCGTCGATACCGTAATGAAACGTCTGGTGTTTATAAATCTCCTTATTGAATATTATAAAATAAAAACACGTCGATTAAATTAGCCTCGGAGATAATCATCGTATTTTATAAATTGCATCTCAGAGTTTACTTTAACGTGAGTAGGTCGTTAAAAATTCCGCCACACCAATGTCATTATCCTAAGCGAGGTAATCGATTACCACCAAAGGCCTCCTTAATCCAGCGATCAATCTCTACGGGACAAAGTTAGCTGCCCTGATTGACGTTTTAGAAATTTATCAAAGTTGAGATGAATCGCCGTGGCGAGCAAAGCGTCCATCATTTGTTTATATCAGGAGTAATCCGAGAAAGAGGCCTTGATCCGCAGACTGTCTTTCGGAATCGAGGCTCATTTTGTCACCCTGTCCTCCTCTCACTCCACCACCGCCGCCGCCACCTCCCTTGCCCTCCTCCTCCCCCTCCTCGCATCTTCTCCTTTCCCTTTGCACGCCCTCCATCCCGCCATCGATGGGAGTTTTTAGCTATTCCTTAGGGAAGAGTGGAATTAATGACGTGGGTCGTTGGAAGGAATGAGGCGAATGAGGGAAAGGGAATTGTGGCGAAGGAGGAGGAGGAGGAGAGGAAGGGAGAAGAGAGTGTCTGAAGAAGTGGCGGTGCGCGGGAAGGAAAGGAAGAAGAGAGAAGGAAAGAGGAGAATAAGGGGCGAGAGAGGGAGAGGGAGAGAGAGGGGTGTCAGTGTATTAGCGTGGGCCTAGCGAGGGATGAAAAGGGCTTAATTAATTGATTGATTGATTGAGGAAGGAGCGCTCCCATTGGGGAGTAGACTGTGGGGCCAGTGTAAATAAGGGTGATTGAAGGGAAAAAGAAAGAGGGAGAGAGAGAGAGAGAGCAGAAGAGGGTAAAGAGAGAGGAGGGAGTGAGAGGTTGGGAAAAGGTGAAGGAAGGAGTTAGGGGAAAGAGAGAGTATGGGGTGGAGAAAGTGAAGGAGTAGCGGATGGAGAGAGTAAGAGGATAGGGTGTTGGGAGTAGGTACTATAAGGGATGAGATATGACAGTGTGCAACTAAAACCTTTAGATAGCAGTGTGCTACGGCCTCCAAAAAAATAGACGATATTAATTATGCAGCGTGATACAAGAATGTAGTACAGAAGTTAATGACAGCAATATACTATTATACTTCTTATTAATGGTCTCCAACTCTGTTCTATGATAATGATTTCTGTAGTACCGGGTTTCTATTTAACAATACCTTCAGATTAAATACATCATAATTGTATTTTTATGTAACGAAAATACTTGCACAATTTATTAGAGGAATCTACAGCTATTTTTCGCCATAGGTAGTAGACTATTCAGTATAAAATCATATAAAATGTGTGTAGCACGTTTCATTGGATAACTGGGTGGCAATAAAAAAATATGACGTGAAATTCTCCGGGAACAACATGACTTCCACGCTGTATCCATATAAAAATTCTTAAATTTGCTTATATGTTTACCATGGTATTGTTTATAGACATTTGCTTGTTGTTTATAAACAAGCCTACCAACCGGTTTTATCAAGTTTTAAATTTGCGACTTAAGGGTTAAAGAAATTAGAGTTACAGTCGAACTTCTATAAGTCAAATGTCTCTAACTCGAATTTTCCATAACTCGAAGTGAATTCATTTTACCGGGAAAAATTCCTATATTTTCCATGTTATTTTTCTTCCATAACTCGAATTTCTACAACTCGAATTTTCTATAACTCGAAGGAGAAAATACTTACCAATCAAATTTTTTTCTATAAGTCGAAGATTCTGGTAAATATTTCGTCCTATATTGACGATATTTCGTCTCACCATAACACTGTTGGCTTTAGAAGACGTTAATATTACTCTTTCAATTTTACGTAGAAATGGTTAGAAAAAGAAAGTGTAAAACATTATCGCTAAGTGATAAAAAGAAGTTAATTGAGGAAGTTGAAATGGGCATAAAAAAGAAAAAGGATTATTGCTGCTGATTTTGGGATCTCTGCAAATACACTGTCGACAATTATTTTTAAAAATCTGATGTGGCCAACACATGACTTTCTCCATATTGGGGCTATAGATATTTATATTATTATGAATATCATTATGAGGCAAAATTATCATTTCATATCGTAAAAGAATACAGTCGTACTTATTGCCGTAAATTATATTTGAATATGTTTACAGAATTCACCGCAAGATGGTGGCGTTGTATACTGGAAATTTATGAATAAATAAATTATCTACTAAATGAAAGGTTCTACGAAAATTTGTTTCAAACAAAACTTGAAAGAAATATTATTCTCTAAAACTTTGGTGCTCACGAAGATTACCATTAACGACGTTTTTAAGGAGATATTTGACGGAAACCAAAAAAACCGGTTATTTATATAATTCCTAAACAATAACTGCTATGGAAAATTATTTCAAATGAAAGTTGTAGGAAATTACATTCTCTATAAACTATGAATGGAACTGTATATAAAATAATGATGTTTAAACGGAGATATTTCGCCAAAACCAAGTCGGGTTTCGAATAAACCTCGACTTCCGGTTAACCGGTATTGTTCAAAAACTAATCAGCTCTTTATGCCCATACCAAAGTGTTATATACGAAATTTGGTAATGCTATGGCAAGTACTTTTCGAGTTAGAGCGCCCACAATCGCATACATCCATCCATCCATCCATCCACACACGCACACACACAGACATAATTTCGAAAATAGTCTAAACGTGTTCTAGGGACCTCAAAACTTCCGTTGAAATCTCGAAGTCGATTTTTTTCATGGAAACAATACTTTCTGTATAAGTACTACGTATATGGAGAAAGTAAAAACGTTGGTTCCGGACCTAAAACGATTAAAAACTTGTACGTTTCCTGATGTTGAAAAAGCTATGGTGACATGGATGAAATGTGCACGAGATAAAAATATCGGGTCGGGTCCACTTGTGAGAGAAAATGCAGAAGAATTCGCTAAAGAGCTAGGACGCAATCAATTTGAAGCAAGATGGATAGATAAATTTAAAAGTCGTAATGGCATTTCACATAAAGTTTTGAGTGGTAAAAGTGATGCAGTGTCTGACATCTACTGCGACTATTGGGGAAAAGAAGTTCTGCCGCAGTTGATGAAGAATTATCATCCAAGTGACATTTTCAACGCAGATGAAACAGCTTTTTTTAAAAGACCTTCCCGATAAAACCCTAGCTTTAAAAAATGAACCGTGCCACGGTGAGAAAAGAAGTGAAGATCGTGTGTCTGTGCTGCTATGTGCTAATAGCAATGCCACGGAAAACTGAAGCCTCTGGTAATAGGGAAGTCGAAGAAGCCTAGATTTTTTGGTGGTGTGAAGTCACTCCCTGTGATATATGAACACAACAAAAAGTCGTGGATGGCCAGTTCAATATTTGAAGATTGTTTGCAGCGAATTGACCAGAAATTTCATTATCAGAAAAGGAAAATCCTTCTGTTGGTGGACAACTCTCCGGTACATCCTTCCGTAACAATGAAAGAACTACGTGCAGTTAGAGTTGCATTTTTACCACCGAACATGACAACTAAACTACAGCCTTTGGATTAAGGTATTATAAAAATTTAAAATATCACTACAGCAAAAGAACAGTCCGGAAAATGTTGGATAGAATTGACAATGGGAAAATATTCGACATTACACTTCTGGACTGTGTTATGGAGCTAGATAAAGCATGGCATGAAGTGACTTCGGTAACAATTTCAAACTCTTTTAAAAAGGCTGGAATATGTAAAGATGAAGGAGAAAGAGAAGATTGGGAAGAAGATGATGAGGTTCCGCTGTCAGAACTTGAATGGTGCAAATTTAAAGAGTGGGCAAATATGGAAGCCACTTTTGATGATAATGTCGATATAGATTGTGACGTAATAGCGGTTGAACATCCAACTGATGTTGACATAATTGAAGCAATAAAAAGGAGTTCTGATATAGATTGTGAAGTGTTAGAAGATTATTGTAGAGAGAATTTACCCTCAGTTGGAGTACGTGACACAATCAGTGCTTTAGAGACTGTTAAATTATACATATTTGCACAAGAAAGTGTCAATGATGATATTTTTTATTGTATTCGTAGTCTTGAAAACTTTTGTTCTTCACATCAAAGAAATAACACGACACAGGTAAAATTAACTGATTTTTTAAATAAAAAGTAGTTATTACAAACATTTGTATTTGAGCATTGTTTATACAAATAGATCTGTAGCAATATAAATTTCATGTTTTGAATTTGAAAAAATTAATATTAATCTTTTAAGTAATTTAAAGTGACTTGTAAAATGAATGTAATTACCACCTCAACGTTCTTTATCACGTATTCAACTCAATTATTCATAAAGATACGGTTCTTGATTTTATATCTGTTATAGATACCTGAATAAATAATTTATTTGCTAAAGGACATAAGCCTGATGTAAATTCGATTAAAATAGAAACATAACTCGAATTTTCCATAACTCGAATATTTTTTAGTTTCCCTTGAAGTTCGACTTATAGAAGTTCCATTTTATATGTAATTGATACTTCTCAAAAGTGAACCGAAGTTTTATAGCACGAAAAATGAATAAATAGGTTATCGGGAAATGCGTTAATGTGTAATTAAAATTATTTATAGGTTTCTTTTCAATTCTTGTGACGTAATTAAAAATTATCTAAATTATTTGAAGGGAAACTTTTCGCATCATAAAGATCTATTCAATGCATGTTGTGGTCAGTTGTACACAACGAAGAAATATATCGTTGTTACATAAAAAGATATTTAGCTTGAGGTATGAGAGCTTGATGTTTTAGGGAGCAGATGGATTGAACGGAAATTTATATATCGAGGAATATGGATACTGTTAGACGTTTCGCATGAAACGCTAGTCAAATGAAATAAAGGCGATATTAACGTTTAAACGCTTCTTTGGTGAGCATCCATTCCTCCGTATTCTAAAACACTTTACGCTCGTTTTTCGCACGTTCTAATTTTCCTCCTCGATCAACTTTCAGCCTCTGTCCTCCTTCCTCACTTTCCATCTTCCTCTCTCTCCTTCCTTCTTCCTTCTCACACGTTCCGTCTCTTCTCTTTATTTCCTTTCTCTCCCTTACCCTCTTTGATTCGCCATTTTCAGCCCAATCCTCTTAACCCTTTCTTCCTCTCTCTCTCGCTTCTCGATCGAATCGGCATCTTCCTTAACAACTAACATCCACTCCCACCTCTCTCTAACTCACTCTACCTCCCACTCTCTCCCAAATAACCTCTGTGCTTTCTCGCCTCCATCCAATCCTCCCTACTCTCTCTCTCCTCTCTCCTCCCTCCTCCTATCTCCCTCCCACCTCTTTTCCCCCACTCCTTTTCTTCACAAGCAGTCTCTTCTCGCCATCCCCCTCTTGGTTCTCTCTAATTTATCCTAATTGTTGTCACTCGACTCGTTACCATGGAGACCGAATAATTATCAATAGATTTTATTATTATTGGCGAAGGCCTCTCAGCATTAGTCGAAAACAGAGGCTTTTGTGGTACATTTGCACTCAACGAGGGAGTGAGCGAACGAGAGGGTTAGGAACGGAGAGAGTGAGATTCATTTCTCCAATCAAATCGTCTTCCACTTTCTTCCTCTTTATCTCCTTTCAACGGATTGGTTTCTTTAAAAAAAGATGTCTTTCTAGGATTCCTCATATTTAATTCTTATACTATTTGATATGTCCTCTCATTCCTCAATGATACTCGGAGGTATTTGTATTTGTGATCTTTGTATGCTCCTTTATTCCTTTAATGCCAGAAATCTTTATTACGTAATTTCATATTCTCATTGAAACAGTTCCAACATCTTGATGACGTATGCTGTGACATATGCATACATATATAGTCCCGAATCTAGTTCTACCATTTAAAATTTACAATCCTCAGTAACACGAACAAAGCAAGTTAATATTACGTACGCATGGAGAGCTAATATATTCCATCATTAAGCACTAAATGTTTACTACCCTCGCCGGATTCAAATGTTAGTCACGTTAGGTTAGTGACATTGAGATGGAGAGAATAAAACGAGAAGCAGTCAACCAACATGGAATAAGTCTCATCTTCCTGTTGCGCTTTTCTATAATAATTCTAAATCCAGGCATGCCGAATTTCATTTTATGAATGACCATTTTTTATTTCTATGCTCTCTTAGAGACTAAGATACTATTCCGGATATATCTATATCAGATGTTGCGATGTAAATTCATTGAACATTAATTAATGGAAGTATGCCTATTTGTTATGAATCTAATATAATTTTATTGCCCATAATGGACAACCAAGTTGTTGTAGATGAAGTAAATCTCGAGAGGTTTAGAAAACACAATTATATTTTAATATTTTAACATTGACTTAATGCGCTAGTCTTTTACATGCAACAGGCACGGTCTATGCTTCAATATAATAGAATTTAGAACATTCTGAATAAGAAACTGGATTTTATAGTCTTGCTTGAAATGTCTTTCATTAAACACAGCTAATATTTTATGCCCTATGTAAGGCGTAATAAAATCCTTTCCTCCTTTCCATCATGATCATGTCCGATTTAAAGTTAAACCAAGCAGTCGTCATAATATACAGTAAATTCTGTTGGCATAACTAGATTACTTCAGCTATCGTTTATCCATTCGAGCACTAAGTCATTATTCTTACTATTTTCCACCTTTTAAACACTCTTCCCTGACATCGATCGACTCTCAATTACCATCATCCGTTCATCTTTCGATATTCAAATACCATGCATTCTGAACCAATTAATTTTCCAAAATTAAATAAATAAGCCAAATGGATGTGTCGAGTAACCTCTCATATCTTTTCACTACCTCATCATATTCCTCCTTCCTTTCCGAGTTTTTACCATTTTCCTCGGATTGGCCAATAGCCAACTAGGCAGGTGAAGGGAAGGTGTGGGAGGGGTGTGAGGAAGGGATACGGGAGATGAGAATAGTGAAAAAATCCCTTTGGCCGGGGCCCCTTGTCGCAACGGACGTTGTAAAAAAATAAAACAAGGCCGATCTAAAAAAAAGAGAGAGGGCAGCACCAGCGGCGGAAACAAAGGGTGTTTGGAGGGAGGATGGGAAATAAAAATGAATCTCGTAATGCGGAAACGGAATAAAATTAGTTCCTCTTCTTCCACCGTGCCCCTGTATATGCCCCTTCCTTTCCCCTCCCACCTCCTCCTTCCACATTCCCACCTCCCCCGTTCGTATTCTCCCACCCCCCCCTACCCCCCCTTCGCTCCTCTGTCCTTTTTTTCCTCCATCCCTTTCCCCCTCCATCCTCCTCCCTCCCCATTCCTCTTTTCCTCAACCCATTTCGTTCCAAATGTGGGTGGGAATGTGCCGCAGCACGCATTATCACTGTATGTGCCTTAACATTCTACCGGGTTCTCGACCTTCTATTTCCCCTCGTATAACGCTCCGAGTTTGTTTTCAAGTGTCCACGCAACGGTGGCCACCGAATAAGGGAATTCGAGGAATACCTCACTGAAGATATACTCGCGCTTTCTGCGGCCTCCGTCGTATCTGAAGAATATTATTCCGAAACATTTAATTAATCCGAAGCGAACATTTTTTCCACGTTCCTTCTCCATAACGAGTAATTTTGATAATGTGATATATTTTGAAATTTTTTCTATGTCAACAAAGATAAAACCACTTCCAATCATAGGAATTAAATGCGCATCGGTAAATAATTAGTTTTGGGATTTTGGATCAATTAATACTAATGTTCATCAGAAAAAGGAAATAATTTCTCGATGAGTAATTAATTCAATTATACGGTGTGAGGTCAATTATCGTTTCCGCATAAATGGGATATATACTTCCATTTTTTTCTGGCGGCATCTATGTTCCTCATTTGTTTTCCTCAAATCTCCATCAGAAATTTTATTTTTTTAATTATTCGCCGAAAAACGTAACGTTGGAATAGCGTTTCCCTCCAATGTAATTCCGTCGCAGTCCAGGTGCCACACGGCATCCTTTACTCCTCCTCCTCCTTCCCCCCCCTTGCCCTCGCGTTCTCCTCGGGATGCTCTGCGGTTGTCTCAGTAATTCATTTTAATAATGCTTACATCAATTTAATTATGCGTCGCTTTATCTCCTCTTTTTTTGTAAAAACCCTGGACGAATGTCTAAATAGCATCCTCGCCCCTTTTTTTGGCCACACCTCTCCTCCTTTCCCTTTCTCCTCCTGACGTCCCCTCCCTATCTCCCTCCTCACTTCTTTCTCTCCCCTTTCTCCCTCCCTCTCTCATTTCGCGCCCTCTTCTTTACCCTCCTATCCTATCCTATACACTTCCCCACCTTCTCTCTCTCTGTCTATCTCCTCACCATTCGCTCCCTAACCTCTTCTACCCGGGCCGTTTCTTCTTTCTATTCGCTCTCTCTACCCTCCCTCTCTACCTCTCTCACTTTAACCTTTCGAACACTCTCCCCTTTATTCCATTGTCTCGTCCCGCGAAACACGTGTGTCTCTGTGTGCGTGTGTGCAAGCGCGCGTATGAGCTTCTATGCCCGCCTACCTCCCTCTTCCCTTTCACTCCGCTCTCTTTCAATGTCCGCTACGCCAGGATTCCGTGTGCGTCCCGCGGAATTTTTGTATTCCAAACGAAAGGGACGCACACGAACTTAATTTATTTAAAATAACTTTGGCTTTGATTTTTATCCAAAAAGGAATTTCGTTCTTTTTGTTTTTCAATTGTTCCTCCGCGAATGGCGCATGTGTGTGCCTGTGTGTGTTTTTTCTGTTAATTGCTCGTGGAAATACGTACGGCCCTGGATGCTGCGATTCAAAAAAAGAAATGAACGTCACAATGTACGTAATTGAAGTAATCTAATGGCAAGACAATGCTATTGTCGCGCCCTTCCGTTTTCAAGGTATTGCTGTTATTTTTATATGTTATTTTTACATTCCCTACGAATTTTCCGATACTGCATCATACCTGCTGAAAATTTCAATAAATTACATATCGAAGAAATTTTCTAGTCGTGGAAGGATCAAAAAGCAGAGTTTTTATTTTTCCTTTGCTACGTGGGTAGTAAATAATAAATAAACACCATCGATATTAACCAAAAAGTATGCATCTTTTTAATATTTATTGGAAATGTAAGATACGGTCAATCTTCAAGAAAACGTTGTTTTCTGGAGTGCACTTCTAATTAAACGCTTACTGGATCAATTTATAATGTTATTGTTATTTTTTTACGCATTTATAGATCGAGACATCTAATCTGAGCTAAAACTATGTTGATCTTCTTTTTTCTCTCAATTTTCAGCATATCTGACTTAAATATGACACGTACGGGCTTTTTAATATTTTTCGTCAGTTAATTTTAACATAATAATAGATATATTGGTGAGTATTCATTAGATTAGAAAAAGCTTTTGAATTTTCATATCCAGCAAATAGCAAATACTTGAGCGTCAGAAAAATCTTTCATCTTATCCTTTCACTTCTCTTTTCTTCAAAACACTAGACGGGCGCTTTAGTATAGTTTCCTCATTTGCTTATCTTTCCGCTAATGAATGAGATTAAATAAGACAACTCTACCAGCAAATTTGCCTGTGCCATGAGCTTACATCGATAGGGGGATGATGGAGTAAGTCGTGACATTTTAGGGGGCTGCACGTTTTATGACTATAACATGTATTGAGAGTGATAAGCTTACCAAGGACATCGTTGAAAAATAATATCATTTTACTATCACTTAATAATCACGTCAGCGTAAACTACTAAACTAGGATTATTTTTTAAATCTATTCGTTTTCTAGGTAGAAATGAAAGAAACTTATCTTGTATCCATAATGCAAAAATTAGCACAAAGGAGCGAAACAAAACTTTAACATTTATACGGCATTGATTTTTATTCTAGATCTAAGCTAAAGAGATTCTCGTTGAGCAAACATGAGATTACTAAAATCATTTTCTTACACCCACAATTTTCCTGGAATGGGAAAAATCCGCTTTGTAGATCCTGCTGGTTTGTTTTTTTTAATTGCCATAATAATATATGTGATTAATTAGACAGAGTCTTTTGCATTTTTAAAAACTCGTTTTTGCTTCAATCGCTTCCTCGCTTCCGGCTACCTCTCTCGCCATAACACAATCCCATCTCATTTTTCTCCCTACCACTCTCCTTCATTTCGAATGGCCTCCTCATTATCTCCCTTTCTCCCTCCCCACGCTAAACCTAATGCTGCTTATTCTACTTCCTTGTCACAAACCTCTTTTTTCCCTCTTCCGAGCTCGAAGTGGAGGACGCCCCTATTCTTAATCCTCAATTGTCTTTCACGAAAATAAAGAGCGGCCATTTTCTTTCTGGGAAGATTTTTGGGATCAGGTAGCTCGAAAAAATATGGAATGAGATGCAATCGACGGAAAAATTGAATTTTTTTTGCAGGATTCGTAGGTTATTAATTAAAAAGATACGCGGTGAAAAAATAATCTCCCAAAGCACCATTGTTTCTGCAATTTGTTGAACTGGAAAATAATTTATGGTATGGATTATAAAACATAGACAAAGTACTTCGATATTTAGTACAATATTTAAGTGCCATTCTTATTTAAAGCGAAAATTCAAGAGGTTCAAATCTCACAGTTTGTTTACTTACTCCTTTCTCAAAATTTTCAAGGTGTGCAATAATGTTCTTACGATTATTATGGCTATTGGATATAAGGGTAAAGCCTGTCACACTACGAACAAAATGACTCTTTAAGTGCGCTAATAGTTGACTCACATTGCATGAATTAAATGCGCCAAAGCCAATAATTCACTAATTTACCACCGCCGCCGTGAGAAAATATACAACAAAAATAATGTTTTATCTCTGTAGCAGAAAATTGTTTTAATGTTTTTATATCATTATACCAAAGAATTGTTAACTTTTGGATGAAAGAAAACAGAAATCGGATTCGGTGTTACAAAATTAATGAGAAAGAGATGTTGCTCTTCTGTAAAAAAGCGATCATTAACGTATGTTAAATGTAAGGAAATAAAAATTACAGTTAAACCAAGGATTAACGGGAGCTATGGGAGAATAGAGTGAGAAACAGACAACTTTATTTGGTCGAGGTCGGATACTAGTTAGTCCACTCTTACATCTAACAATAAGAAGAAGGAAGACTGGAGATGGCATTTCCGAAGAGACGGCGGTTAAGACAAAGTAGGAGAAGTGATTTCGTTCGGTTGTACATTAGAAGTGAGCGAAGGGGAGCTGAGTCGTCCTGAGGAACGCTCGCGCCGCGGGGAGTGGCGGGCGCTCGGTATGGGAGAGGGGGGGAGGGGGGGGAGGGGGGAGGAGGGAAGAGAGACGCATCGCCGCGCATTACTTCGAAGATTCATAAATATCGAATCACTCCCTCTTTTATTTACGAGCGAAAAAATTTAATTCCTCTCCCACTTTTATTACAGCTATCTCCTCCTTCCTCCGGTATTTTTTTTATTTCCCTCCCCCCTTCCCCCTCCTCATTCTCTCTAACCACCCCCACCTTACCTCCCCCTCCCTATTTTCATCTTTGCCCCGAGTATGGTATTGTCTTTTCTTTCGTCCGAGCAATTATTCCTCTCTCCTACCATTTGAGAATACCGGAAAAAACTGCTCACCCTCCTCCTCTTTCCCCCGATTCCATTCCCAGACACCCCCTCCATCCAGTCCTTCCTTCCCTCCCTCCATGCGTATAAAAAACCTCCGCCAACCCCCACCCTCTTCCACTTTATTCTTATTCATCCCTTTCTTTTCTCCGAGCGTGTATATTTTTTTTCTAATCAACGTACATTAATGAAGATTGCATATTAAATGAAAACAGTCGTAGCCTTCTACTCCTCCCCCTTCCCCCCCCCCCCCTCCTCCTCTGATACCTCTTTGCGACCCTAAATCCCCTCCCTGCCCCGTATCTCCTCAGTCCTTCCTCTTCCCCCCTCTCCTCCATTCGTTCCCTTCCTCCGCGCACACCCTGCCTCCTTATTTCTCCGCCTCCGGAGCACCGCAAATTTAAAACTGCAAGGATGATAGGGAATTCTACGGATTCTCCGTATTCTTAATAAAATGATTTTTTTTCAGTTTCCTCACGGTTTATACCCATTTAATAACTGTTTGTGAAATCCCACACAAAGATATTTCTCGCCCGGGAGAAATGTAATTTTTTTAGAATCGTAATAAAAAGGTTGGAAGTTTGTTCTGACGAAGTCTGTTTTTTACGGAATTAGATAATTTCATGCGTTATTAATTACCCCTGTTCGCATAAAAATTTAGGGCTGCATTGCTAAAGCGAAGTTTTTACGACCTCTTGGTGGGATTTCCAAACCATTCAGTAGTCATTTTTTTAGAACGCTCTCTTAAAGCGCAGGTATATTAGATGACAAAAAATAAAATCAAATATGGCAATTTTCAAAAAAGTTTCTCTTCGCTCCTTTTTAGCATAATTATTTTCATTTTAAAGTTAATTAAGTCATTAACAAATAAAATGCAGAGAATATATATATATATATATATATATATATATATATGTATGTATATATATTATATAATATATAAAACTGAATGTGTGTATCATAATTTTGAAACTCGAAAACTACAGATCGTAGAAGCAAGAGAAAGGTATCATTTTAACCAGAATAACGAGTACGGTTGTATAGTAAAGTTTTTATATCGATTTGATTGAACTGTCTAATTCAAAAAATATTTTCTTTTTTTCATTTTTTCCATTTGAATAACATAGGGACGAGTGCAGCTTATTATACGTTTGAATTTTAAATTACTTAGAAACATGGTACGAACTTGAGACTTAAATGGTTATACGAAGAAAAGAACAAAGTTTATTTTTATTGAAGACAGAATCCGAATACTGATCGAATTAGCATAAAAATTCAATAAAATACGTGATTTTATCAGTTTCACTACAATACCCATTATAAGCTACCATGACAACTCCCATTGTCGCCGAAATTGAGAGTTCAGTGCATTTATAGGGGAAAAGTTTTAACGTAATATCGTTTGTCAATTTCTGTGTACGATTTTAATTTGTTTGCATGGAAACCAAATATTTGTTGTTTTTAATTGAATTATCTTCTAATCTAACACATAGAGGAGAATTTTTGTAAGTTTGTTCAATTTGAATGCTTTTAATACGAGATAGGGAGGGAGAGACATGGATGGTAACGGAGGGGGGAGATGGAGAGAGGGAATTAGAGGGAAGGGGTGGAGAGGGGGAGGGTGGGAGATGGAGAGGGAGGGAGAGAGAGAGATGGAGAGAGGGGAGGGAGAGGGAGAAGGGAAGGAGAGAGTGGAAGGGAGGGGGAGGGAGTTTATACGTTATTTTTGTAAGATTTTCTTCATTCATCTAAATAGGAAAATGCGGAGCGGTTTTCTTCACTTTTGCTTAATTCGACGGGTATAACTGTGTACTATCTTATTATTACAATGCTTACATGTTACACGGTCGAAGTTTTAGATTCACTAAATCCGTTGAAATTAAACGGGCACTTCTGCAAGTCATTTTATATTATAAAGGAATAAACACCGATATATATAAGTCACACAATACAATATATACCGTCCGTCCCACCTTGTATCTCAAAAGCCGTTTGTCGTAGAGATATGCGGTAAACTGCGTTTTGTTTCTACAAGCTAGGAAAGCCCCTAGAAACTTTTCTCATTTGCATAAAGTCCCGGGTACGAATCCATGAGACAATTATATTTTCCCATAAGTTTACACGGGATTTTCGATTTTTCAGTGTGCAAGGTTTTTTACCATCATTCATTAAAACACGTAAATATGGACCAATTTTCTTCGTTTTTGCTTTATAGGACTGCTAAAACTCTATACTATCTTATTCTTGTTACATGGTCGAATCATTCGGAAATACGCAATTGTTTTCGAAATTTTACGAATATTTCACACTCTTTCCGGACGTTGTCAAGGCGACCGTCATTGTTGCCTCCGATTCAATTAATGCCAATTAAACCTTCAAATAGGTGAAAGAATAGCGTTATTCGCTTCGTTCTTTGTTTAAGCATCGAAATTATTGCTGTAGCAATGTAAACATTTATACATAGCAACATAAATATTTACGGATAAATATTCAGTGAACTGCAGTTAACTGCGTATGGGAAGCGTTTTTAACGATTCAAAGCAGTTGAATCTTCCTATCATCGTTTGAATGCTGGAATATTATCTCTTTGTGAGCAGAACCATTATATTATACATCCATAATGTTTATTAACGCAAATAGGTTCAAGCCTAAATTTTTAATTAAATGAGGATAAGGACACACGTTATTATTTTAAACACATTACATGGTTATCTTCTCTTCATTAATATTCTACATAAACGGTTGCATTGATTGTTATATAAAAAAGAAAGGACATATATTTGAATAAAAAGAAAAACAAAAGTTCGCGATCAATCACTGTGTAAGGAAATGCATTTTTAGAGTTAAATGTGAATTATTGAGATCAACTTATTTTACATACTTCATCATTTTTAATAAATCAAATGATAATTCACGGCGCAAAGATTGCGCGGGATCAGCTAGTGTGTGTGTATATATATATATATATGTGTGTGTGTGCGCGTGCGTGTGTGTGTGTGTTCCTATATAACAAATATACAATTGTTCAAAGTTAATTATAATAAAAATTGTAACCGTTTATGGATGTTTATCAAGATTTATAGAATGAATATGATTGGTCAAAGACATTGAAATAATAAATAAAATAACTAATGTATCACTTTTCGAGACAAAAAAACTTGGCGAAGTTGTAAAGTAAAACACTATCGTACGAAGGTGCAGTTTTTATGCCCACAACCCATTGAAATAAATCAAGTTTTAAGATAGTTTTTCAGCGATAATATTTCGACCACCTAGGCCATTCGTCATTATATTATATATTGCACTGGTAGATTCAATATACATATTTAAGAAGGATACAAATAAACGTTCTTATTTAAATAGCTACTGATGCGTGTTCCAACTTATTCATTTTGCATGTGTCCACGCCATTTTTTATTACAAAGCTGCCGATACTGACTCCGAATGTGGGCTTATATACATACGTGGAATATGGGGTACCATTGCGCTGTTGGAAAATTACCACCAATGACGTCATTATTTAATCCTAATCTGCTCGTTGGGGCAAAATTATCCATTACACGCAAAAAATCATCGCTCTCTGTCGGCACTTGGCCCAATATTCCTACACCTGCCTACTTTCCTTCAAACGGTCTTCCTTTGTGACTCCTCCATTCTTTCACTCGTAATTCATTCGCATCGCGCGTAAACCACCTTCTCCTGTTTCCAGGCCTCCCTTTTTATTTCCAGTCCACTTCACTGCATGCAACCTCCGAACTCTTGTTCCTCAAACCGAACCCAAGGACCCCGTCAATCCCCCCTCCGCCCCCCTCCCCCCTTACCGTTTCTTTCCCTCTCTATCCTACCCAATCTCTTCTACGTTTTCTCATTTTTTGTTTATTCTCTCGCCCTCTTTCCGCGGATTCCGCTTCTTTTTTATTTTCTCTCAGCCATTCTCTCTCTCTCTCTCTCTCTCTCCAGAGAGAGAGAGAGAGAGATATCGCCCACTTTTACACTTCCTTTCCGTTCATTGCCCTCCAATGCGATTAAAAGCGGCTAATTTTCCCTTTGGGAGTGGGCGTGGCATCATCATGAATTCCTGAAAATAATAAAAAAAAAACGAACCGAAAAAAGACGAACAACGAAAAGGGTGCGCTGGGGGTAGTAAAGTCTGCATATGGCGGAGAGTCGATTCAAGTCGCGGAGAAAAGGAAAAGCGAAGAAAAGAGTAAAGAGAGAGAGAGGGCGGGGGGGGGAAGGGAAAGAGAGAGGGAGGATGAGATGAATAAAACAATTGAACGGTACAGAGAGAGAGAGAGAGGAAAGAGGGAGGGAGGTTATATATTGCGACGGCTATGTTTCCTGAATGTGCACCTGAGCTCTTGAGGTAATGATAATGGGCTAATACAAATATTTTTTTCTTTGATAGCATTGTTGTTCCACGCTCAATATCTTCTGCTTCAGTCTCCTTCCCGACCTCCTTCATTTTCGCTCGCGCGTTGTTTTTTATGGTTTTTATATTTATTTCTGATTTCAAAAGGGCAAATATGAACGATACGCAGAGCGAATGTAAGTTCGTATCCCCGCTCTCGCGTTTTTTTCATACCGGTTTTGTTTTTTTCAATTTTCCCTCTTCCCTGCCTTTTTCACTCTCTTCCTCCCTTTCTCAATCTCTCTCTCTCTCTCGCTCACTCCCACTCTTCCCTCGTCGATGTCGGTTTGCTGGGAAAAAATTACGTCTCTCTCTCTCTCTCGAAAACCGACGCACCCGGCAATCGACTCTCTTCCATTCTCTGACAAAGAGAGAGAGAGAAAGTCAAGGAAGAGGGGGTGAGAAGAAGGGAGACGTTCCAGGATAAAATGCCAAATGAAAAACACCGCGCCGAAGACTTCTTTTCGGTGAATAATTACGAGAAAAGGAGCGTTCGAAATTCCCCGCCGTTAATATCGGAGAGATTTTTTTTATATTCCCTTCTCGCAACGTTGACAATTGGGCGCATTAATTGCATCTGTGATGAAAAAGATCGACGACGGAATGAGTCTTCCCCGCGGTGCATGGAAGCCGAGGATGATTTTCAGGTGGGAGTCGATCTAAAGGGACTCGGATCCGGTTTCCGTTTCAATTTATTTGTTGATGTATGAATTTTTTTCAGTTTGAAAACTCGTTTCTAGGATAATCATATTAAACTCGTGTTTTCTTCATCTGTTATTTATAAAATTAAATTAAGCAACAGTAGTAAAATTAAGGCACATTCCAAGTTGGGATAAATATCAAGAAATTATTTTGTTTTGGCTTTATATTAATCTAGCAAAAGTGCCCGTTGAATTTCAACGGATTTAGTGAATCTAAAATTTCGACCGTGCAACATGTAAACATCGTAAGAATAACATACGTTGTATACAGTTTTAACCGTCCAATAAAGCAAAAATGAAGAAAACCGGTCCGCATTTACCTATTTAGATGAATGAAGAAAATCTTGCACTGTGAGAAACCTAAAATTACGTGTAAACATATGGGAAAATAATTATTGAATTAAGCTCTTCCTCCCCCAATTTTTATCGCCATATAGCCTATGTTACCCGCAGGGTAAAATTATATTCCTATGCGAAGTTCCGTGACGATATATTCAAAACAAAAACTCTAAATATAACCAGCAAGATCACAATAAGCAACAGAAAATGGATGAACAAAGGAAAATACGAAATTAATTAATTTAACGAAAGTCAAAAAAGTAAATAGAGAACGTTTAAGAATCACAGAGTGAATATTATCCTCCGACCATTAGCTCGATTCTCCCCTCCATGTGTTCTGTTACGAGAAAATTGTTTATATCAACAATACTTTGGAAACAATAAAACGAATTATCCAATCAAAATTTGTGTAAAATCTGTATAATTATGTACGTTACTTACGTATTTTTTTACAACAGCTTGCTTTGTAGAATTGTACGCCGCACGAAAACATCATTAAAAACTATTTATTAGTAATATTTCAATTAAAATCAACAAATATTAGGCTGCCATGTAAACAAAGCAAGATCACACACACAAATTGAAAAAAGATATTACGTTACAATTTTTCGCATATAAATGCATTGGACTCACAACTTCGGCGACAATGGGAGTTGTCATGGCAGCTTATAATTGGCATTGTCATGAAACGTAAAATCACGTATTTTTCTAATTCTACAGGCAGTTTTACGCCAATTCGATCAGGATTCGGATTCTATCTTCAATAAAAATAATCTTTGTTCTTTTCTTCATAGAACCATTTAAGTCTCAAGTTCGTACCGTGTTTCTAAGTAATTTTAAAATTCAAATGAAAAATAAGCTGCACATCATCCCTATGTTATTCAAATGAAGAAAATGAAAAAAGAAAATATTTTTAATAATTGGAAAGGTCAATCAAATCGGTATAAAATCTGACTACACCACTTAACTCTTTATTCCGGTTAAAATGACACCTTCCTCTTGTTTCTACGTGCTGTAGTTGCTGCGCTATAAAAACATACATACATACACTTTTATTTATAGATATGTATAGATCCATAGATTTAAAATGATTTCTCGTAGAAACAAATGGCTGGATTCCTGTAGAAATAGGTTAATTATTTAACATCCTATTAAAAATGAGTTATTTATCGTTTAAACGGCACCTCATCTTCCTCGATTATAAGAAGTCGTTCCCATACAAATATTTTTGACATTATTATTATTTTGTATCAGTATTTGCCACTCATTTTCGTTTATAACGCATTAAAATTGCGGATAAAATGGAAAATAAATGCACGTTTACCACCTAGCAGTTCCGCGTTGGGCGTTGACAGCCTTTGTGAAACACACCTCCGAGTATTCCACGGCCAATATCTCCCTGCATCTGCTATCATTTGATGGGGCGATCCAATCTAAGCGATATATCGCGTGCCGTGCGCTTGACATTCTCTTTCCCGCTTCAATTTCTCTCCCCTCTACCTACAATTCCTCCTCTAATCCAATTCTCATCTCGATCCTAATACCCCTCCCCCGATTCAATCCTCCCTCCGATCCACCCCCCCCCCCCACTTCGCCTCTCTCCTCGCCACGCTACTCTAATCAACACTGATTTCATCCCCACGAAAAACACCAGCAACGGAAGCGATTTCACAGAATAGCGTAGCGCTCATCGAATCACTCCCGTTCCCGAATCACAGTCACGTGTTTTTCGCCGACCTCCCGCCTCGAGCGTAATGGGTGAAATCGTCGCACGATAATTTCGATTGCTTTCTAGACAAGGATAGGTTATCGTGTATCTTGAGAATTGTACGTGTCTTCCAAATGAAAGGGATTGTTTTATTTTCCTCCTTCATTCAGTTAAGCCCGTCAGATCCCACCGTCTTATTCCGCATCTGCCCCTCCCCTCCCTTCCCCTCCCCCCACTCCTCTCTCCTCCCCTCATCTATTTCTCCCTCTCTCGCTTTCATTTTGGGTATCTCCCGCCATTTTCATTCCAATCACCCCTATCCGTTCCCGTCTCATTTGGTCTTCTTCACTCCGCTCCCCTCTCCTCCCCCTCCACTCTCCCCCTCCCCTCCCCTCTACCCCTCCCCCCTCCACCCCACCCCGCCCCTTCTTCTTCCCTCGTTCTCTCCCCTTCCCTCTCTCGCTCCAAAATATTCCTCTCTCTTCCGATTTTCCCACCTATTCCTTTCTCTCCCCACCTCCTATCTCTCCTCCTTCCCATAACCCTCTCTCTCTCTCTCTTCCTCCCTCACTCCTCCCTTTTTCCTCTCACTCCTTCTGAAGCGCCCCTTTTTTTCCAATTTCTTCGGAGAAGAGCGGAAAAACAAAGGATCGGGGGGAGAGAGAGAATAAAAAGTGAGCATCTCGACCCACCCGAGAGGCCCATTTTTTTCGTCCTCCGTTGATTCATTCCCGCTGAGCCGATTCTTTCGTTCTGTCGATTCGCCTTTGTTCCCGAACGTTGGGCGAAATTGGTTCCTGAGGTGACGGCTGTTATTTTGCGTCTTTGTGTCTTCTTTTTTCTGTTTTTCCGTTCTCCCGCGGGAGGAGGAAATTAGGAATGTCTGTTGTTCTTTCCCAAATTAAGTTTCGCTGAATAATAAAAAGGAATTCATTTCACCTTAAGATCCTCTCCTCGCTAAATACGATTCTCTGATTAATGTGTATGAGACTCCATATTGTATTCCTTTTTGAATGTGCGATGGAATCTCCTTGAATTGAAAGGAGAAACGTTCTGATAATTATTTGAGATGATTGCGAAATTTTTTGCCGAATTTTTAATTTTCCGGCAGTGATTTCGGCAAAAAACACAATTGAAGGAAAATGATGATCCATTTCGGTACAGTACTAAATCAAAATTAAAATGATTTTATCATTATTTAATGCAAGGGCAAATTAATGAAGAATGGCAGTTTTGGATGTTACTGCATGCAGTTATTCTAAGTAACTACAAGATATACAGTGGATCGTTGGATCTATATGTTTAAATTAATGAAATAAGCATTCTTAGATTCTTATGGCCTTTCATTTTCTGGAGGGGATATAATTAAAATCCATTCCTTATAGTAAAAATCATGCCGCTTTTGCGGTAACTTTTCAAAAGCGTACTACGTACATTCATCACCCAACTACCATACATAGAAATTTTTCTCCATTGCATCCAATTTTTAAATAAGGTCTAAAAGCAGGCGCTAAAGATGTCCAACTACCAATATAGAGATACAGCAACAGTCATCACGCGACTCAACCTTAGAGAGTGTGCCCTATGGATTGTAGATGCTATTCAATTAATCCAAATACTAAGGCACAACTGCAAGAAATATTAACGTACGTAAATGACTGATATTTATTACTCTGTTGCTAACCACAGACATGTCGAAGTATCACCTTGATGTAATGGGGGTAGTAGTTGCGAGATCGATCTTGAAGGATGAATAAATCACACAATCTCTGTAAAAGTTATTTTGGATGAAGTAACTCGTAAAATTAACAGTTTTATTAATTTTATCTTATCCTATCGTTAGTTTAATACGGCGCTCAACATTAAATTATATTTCATAATCATAATGCATAGGACATAGTAATTTATCAACCATTAATATTGACCTAAATATAGTTTTTTACAATATAGTTTTTCTGGCATTAACGATGGTTACGTATCATTCTAATAGTTGTAGCTGATAATTTTAAAAGTGTAGTTCATTAAAATTACTCCCTATAAATCAGATATTTATCTTTGGGAAGAAAAGGGTTATTTATTTATATTTCTTCAGAACACATGAATGTTATCAAAAACGAAATGATTGGTACGAAAGCAAGTTATTATCCTAAATAAAAAATTTTTGTGACATAGGAGTTCTTTCAGTTTTCTCTGACGATCACAAAGGAGGAAAAATATTCTCAAGGTCTAGTGTTAATTATAGTTTCAATAATTAATAACTCATATTTTAATAAAGTTGCATCTATATCTTTGGATATTTAGATTATACAAGCGAATTATTATCATCCCACTTATAATTTATGGAACAACAATCGTATGAGGAATTTTTTTTCGCCTTCGAGGATGACAATATCCCTTTCAGATGTAATTGCGAAGGTCTAAAAAATAACGATATCGTTGAAGAATGAGTGGATATAAATTAATATTATTGCGGTCGTGCCCATAAGAGCTGAACACGCTGGGAAGAAGAATGCACTTAAAATACAAATGCCGACTTTAAAGGAACATATCAGAAAAGATTAACCGGATAAGAACGGGTGAAGGGAATAAATACACGCTTCTCTTGTTAATGTGAGGTCTACATTGCACAAATAGCAACGCTACAAATTAATTTACAGAAATTCAACTTTAAATTCACATTATATTTTTGTCCGTTACTGTTAATCTCTTTGAAATCGAAGGAATTTTGCTGAACATTGTGGTAATTGATATTCATATTAACGAAGAAAATAATAACATTGTTAAATTATGGAATTAAACAAATTTATTATTTTCTTAGTTAATAAAATGCTCTGTTTCATTCAGGTTAAGTATTGTTCTTATGTTATTCAAAAAGATTGAAATGTTACAACCTATAGGGGAAAAATAAATTGAAACTCATTAAGGTGATTTTCTCGGACTTTGCGTTTAATTGCTTGAATTTTACTATACATATGTATATTAATTGGCGGTAAATGAACATTGAAATTTGTAATAAAAGACGGTCTTCAGCAAAATAAATGAAGCATTTCTCGGCAAAGATTTTGTGGTTTTCAGTTTTCGCTTTAACGAATTGTATTGCCAATGAATCGATGATATTTTAATATTAAAATATCCATTTCTATATAAAGACCGTAAAATTTCCCGTGATGTGAAGTTAGCTATTTCAAAAATTCATTTAATGCAAAGAAGGATTATAAAATATCTGGTTCGGTATCATTTATTGAAAAATTACACGCGCAATATTCCGAGGGGTTTAATTCTCATTCAGCATATCATAAGGGCCACTTGGACGTCCTGGTGATTGCTAGCAAACCGCTTTCCGCGTGGAATTGCTCCGCAGTGAAACTTGGGCCATTTCGTAAAAACGGCATAGATTGCGTTTATCGTGCCGCCGTCTACTTTAGTGAGCCATAGCATTGGCATTTTTCCCCATAGTACACCCTTATTTGTCCTCCGCACTCCCCATTCACTATTACTGTGCCACTCCTACCCTTAATCTGCGGCTGCTTTGATCCGAAATGCATTTTAAGAGTCTCAGGAATTGGGGAAGGAGGGAGTGGGGGATAAAAGGGGTGTGTGGGAAATAGGGGAGGGGCAGGAGCATGGGATTGATTTAGGAGATTCTGGCACCGATTTATTGGTTTTGAAGTTACTGCGTTAACACACTAACACACATTTTCTTTTATTTATCGCTAGTATAAAATTAATCAAAATGTACAACTTTATCTACGTAAATGTAGTTACGAAGAGAAAAGAATTATGTAACTTTCAATATTTAAAAAAACGCACCTCCCTATTCTCTTCTAATTTCAAATTTATGCGTGAGCGTATTTGCGTTAGTAAACATTGCAGATGTATAATATAATAGTTTTACTTACAAAAAGGTAAGATTCCAGCATAAAATTAATGATGAAATGCCTTGATTATAAACCGTTGGAAACGCTTCCCAGACGCAGTCAACAGTATAATTATCTTTAAATAGTTATGTTGCTATGCATCATTAATGTCGATGCTTAAACAACAGTTCGAAGCGAACAACGCTTTTCTTTCGTCAATTTGAAAGTTTAATTGGCACTAATTGAATCGGAGGCAACAATGAAAGTCTCCTTCGCAATGCCCGGAATGAGTAAGAAAAATCCGCAAAATTTCGAGTAAACCTGTAAAAAACAAAAGAATCACTGAACAATAGCCTTCAACAAAATAACTGAGTTATCAAACAATAATAAACCAAAAAACAAAAAGCGTCGACACTGGTAAGAAACACGTAATAAATAGCTCTTTTAAACACTGGAATACACGTTATGAAACTGTCAAGCAACGCTAAAATGCAAGGAAGTTTCTATCGAATTGGTTAGTTTACTTTGAGATGTGAAAGTGTTCGGATGTGACGAAGGACGTTAACGTGCTCTCCTTTCGAAAAGAAGGCCATGCAGTCTCTAAAGATATGTAAGTATTTTATGAACGTTTGGCAAATTAATTCGCCGAATTAAGGCAATATATAATCTTAAATAAATGTTCTTTTGGTAAAATTATAATATAATTTTTAAATTCTCGCGAGAATCAAAGCAGTTTCATGGTGTCTACGGAGAATTATTGCAATATAAGCTAGATGAATGGTTTTCCTAGCATTAAGTCTATTTAAGACGCATCTCCTATCGTGTTTAGGGAGTACCAGTGAATTTTTTCTCTTGTCATTACAGGTGATACGGAATTGTGTTTCCCACAAATTTTCAATATCAAACCTTTACCCTTTATTTCATTCGTCAACCCCAAACTGCTCATTTACCCTTTTGCACGTTCCTGTGTAGTGTAATGGTCATTCTGTGATTAAGTGCCGTGTATATTTGAGTGTGAGGAATTTTTCTCATCGCTGGAGGAAAAGGATTTATTTCTTCTTCCACCGCTGGAACGTTTACACCACAGCAAAGGTAGGAAAGTTCGTACCTCTCATCTAAGGAATAAAATCCTCAATATCTGCCTTTAATTTCAGGTCTGGTTGACTGACGTTTAGGTCGTCGCAGGCAAAGGTATCCGATTGATACGAAAATTATTGTCCCCAGAATTTTCAATTTGGATATGACGTAATTATAAATGGGTTGAGTGAGTGTAAGCCTTTCGTTAAATGTGGACGAATGGGTATTATTATAGCAAGTAAAAGACGATTCGCCAACTATATCCCCGCACCGAATTAAATGAATTCAACTCACAATCAGTTTCGTGCGGCGACATTTTATTTGGGGTAAACTGGTTGACAGACACTTTACCTCTTAACTGCGTCGACCGCTTATACTCTTCAACCTGTGTTTTCTATGGATGCTTGTGAACTGCTTTTAAGCTTCGTAGTGTTTCTCTTGCTCTCAGCTGGTTACTCTAACCGGTTACACAGGATAAACTTACCTATTACATATTAACACCTATTGGTGTCCGAGTTGTATTATCTGATGTATGCTTGAACTTTTTCCTACAAAAATATTAGGTATTCTCCGTGATCATGTTGATTTTGCACAGAGATATCGCTTTTACGAGTATTAGGCTTTCTTCTAAAAAGCCGAAATCTTAGGTTAATATTGACATTGTTCACATTTTAGCTGGCAAAAAATTAAACCTCTAATGAGTGTTGACTGCAGCAAAGGGATAGGACGAGTCAAACTTGCAGACAAGTGCATCGTCACCTATTCTACTGCCAGGAATTTGGCAGGAATGCTCGATTCACATATTTTAAGGTGATGACGAAAATAAATCTCGAAAAAGTCTTGGGTTTGACTCAAAGGAAGACATTTACATTTTCCATAAGGTATCACTTAAAAATGGACTTTTTGACATGCAGGCTTTCATTCTTTTTTAATTAGATTAAAATTAGAAAGAAACTATGTACGTACAATCTTCGGATATGACCCATTTTGAAGAAGACATTATAAAGTTTCTTATTCTGTTCATCTTTTTAGGTGCGTTTCGCTTCCAGCGTGAGCACCTATTGTCGTCGGCCTGTCCGTCCGTCCGCATGTTCGTTCTCGGCTTCTACCCAACGGATTTTCATGAAATTTGATATTAAGAGCTTAAAATCAAAGTTGATAAGAAAATCGCAAAAATTAATGGCGAAAAACATTCAGGGGTAACACTGTACTGGTGACAAAAATGAACTTTCCGTTATATCTCAAATATGTATTGCTCATATCAAAATATTTTTCCAATAAAACTTCTAGAACTATTAAATTAGAGTATTTCTTTCCCTATATATTTTTATCGTAGGAGTTGCCGTTATCAAGAAAATCAAACAAGAATGTCTTAATTCGAGTTGAACTTTGAAATTTTCTTGCATGGTTACTTCTACATTGTTGCTAACATAAACAATCTCATAAACAAACGTTTAATTTCCCTATATGTGCATGCAGTATTTTAAAATAGGAAGAAAATGGATTATTTATGATGAAGAAATGAACTTTAAAACGCTATTTCCCTTACGTATTGGTATATCATTTCTTCCTAATACTTCATTGCACTCCATTGTTTGTGATACGTTGTAGACTTTCCTAACTTGTTAATTTACTTTCTAAGCCCGGGGCCGGCTCAACCATATAAGCAGACCAAGCGACAACTTTGGCCGCCGAATTTTTTGGGGCGGAAAATTTGAGTCACAAATATTTGGAAAATATCTACATAATTTTGTTTTCGAAAGATATGGTTAGTGTTTTCTTCTGGAAAATATAAGTAAAAATGCGACCTCAAAACACTGTTCAGCGAGTAACAACGAGGCGAAGACTTCCGGAGAAACCATTTGGAAAAACAAAACCTTACACAAGCGGAGAAGGGATTGGAAAATCTGACCAGGTTCCAAAGAGTCTTTGATCTTGGGAACCCTTGAAAATGTTGCCCACTGATCAACTTTCGAGTCTTAGGGCGTTTCCCTTTCCCGCCTCTCCTTTCTTAATCACCTTTCTCCCACCCTCCAAGGAAATGCATGCCTCTCATCCATCCCGCGCCTGACTATGGTCAAAGAGTGCATTGCCCCCCAGGGAATATCCCCTGGGGCGCAAAACGAAGAGAACATCGGCAAGAAATATTGGTAGCGGCGAGGTCTACTTTCATCAAGGCGGCAAAAACCCCGGGCAGCGCTTCGCGTCCCTCCGTGTCTTATATTTCTGTTTCATTGTTTTTTCTTGGAATATTCAAAATGCTTAACCATTCTGGTGAATATCAATCTGCTATGAACCGCGCCCTATGCTGCATTCTCACCATTCTCACTTACAATTAGTAATGCGAAAGAGCTAGGTGATACTCTGTTGGCCTGTGTCTTAAATTAGTTCGATATAAATATTTTGTGCGGTTCCAAGAAGGAAGGAAAGTGATACGTTCTACGTTTTCTACTAGCGGATCAACGAAATACCTTTTACTGAAAGGAACAGGGTTTATAAAGGTGTCAGTATTTCATATTATATTAAACATTTATTGAGAGACGTAGGAAAACCATTTTCATTTATTTTTGCAGTAAAATCATGTATACTTTAAATCCATATTTATTAATTTTATTTTCGGTAAAATCACGACAAAAACTGAAAAATAAAACAAATTTGCTTGATGGATGGTGGTGCAAAGAGTAATTTTTAATGCGGTACTGACTAACATCATGTTTTTTATGTTTATAAATCGAACAGAAGATCTGAGTCCTGTCAGCTTGCGTTATTTTATGAGCTAAATTGCATTTCAATTAAATAGATTTATTCTTTTCGAGTTTCGGGTTTCTTGATTATGAGCTAATTGGAAACCTTTGCGTATAAGTATTTTATGTTATTTTATTGTTGAAAATAGTAGATTGAAATATATATTAGTTGTATAACTTCAAAATTATCGCTTCCCTTTTTAATTAAGACAGCCAACAAAAATACGGAGTAAATGTATTTTGTTGTACAAATATCAATAAATACTATAAATAATTGTTAGTGTTAGTATATTTTCAATATTACTCTTATAAAAAGTTAAGAGGCCATATCTTACTATTTTACATTTGTTAAAGCGGAAGATGATTGGCCATAAAGAATTATCTGGTGTTGAATAACACAAAAGAAAGGCTACTTAAAAAAAAACATTGTCTCAAAATTACTAAAAAGCCTTAAACTTGACCTTTCAGAATGTATTAGAACCATTGATCAAACTATTGATTTTTTTTAAGATTATGGCACGACAGGATTCGACGACATAATAGTAGCAGCAGAAAAAATCGCGGAAGAACTATAAATTGATCCAGTGTTTGTTACAGAAGAAAGACTAAGAGTACGGCATATGCATAAGCAATTAGATCACGAAGAAAATAATTTTTTCATTGATACCAAAGAAATTTTTAAAATAGATTGTTATTCAAATTCTATGAAAATTAAACTATGTATAATTGAGATTTTTCATAAATATAAGTGATTGTGGATTTGAATAAATAGATTTTTATTATTTCCTATTGTTTTCGACTAACATATAATAAAATTACTTAGAAAAAAATTAAGGGGGCGCCATATTATATCTCGCCTCAGGCGGCAAAATGTCTGGGCACGGCCCTGTATATATAGATATATATATATATATATATATATATACATAACTACATATACTAACAGTTATTTATATATATATATATATATATATATATATATATATATATAACTTTTAGTATATGTAGTTATGTGCAAGACGAAAGAAGGACGAATGTTTGATTCGAACGTGGTGGTTGAGTCAGTCGTTACTCCCCCTCGCATCCCTCGCATCCCTCGCATCCCTCGCTTGATTGGAATCTATGTAATTAATACAACAGATAGTGTGACTCCAAAGATTGAGCGTCTGCGTATGGTTTAGTGCTCTGTACTGTGTTTAAGAGATTTTGGGGGAGAGGGTTGCTCTGCGTTTAAAAGTTTGACAGGGGGAGGGTTTCTATCGTATCAACGTGGCTTTTTTGTGCAGGGGAGGCTGTCTACTCGGATTCTATGGCTGTTTGAGGTCATGTTTTTTTCCCTGCCATCTCCGCTTCCTCCCCGCCCCATCCACTTCTCTCTAGTAATTTTTGTTTAATAGCCATGCTTAATTTCCTCTCCGGCTTCTTTTAAAAAACTTTATACTGTTCCCATCTCTTCCCTTGAAATAGCTTCGGTAGATTAATATTTCCTCCGGGCACATGCCAACTTTTAATCACACGACTCATTCCTTAGTTGCGATTCTCTCTTGTTCTGTGCTTTCGTTCATCCGTATCCACGCTTTGTGTACGTTTTGGTGTTTCTTCCATCGCTCACCATCTTACTCTCTTAAGCGTTCCGAGAGAAGAATTTTCGATGAATTTCTGTCAACAAATACTTAAGGTTGCATTAAATTTTGAGAAGGAAAAAATTCTGAATTTCAACGGAAATCAAATCCCAGCTTCCCATCTGCCGGGTGGATGCTTTTGACCTGGTTATGTAAAAATTCGACTTATGCCGGAAGGTATTTTCATCTTTTCAACGTCACGAAAATATTCCGTTTACTGAATTTTGGCTATAGTCTGTTCACTTTCTTAAGTCTTTTGACATTCATAGAGCAAGTAGCCAATCACCAATTCCGTCGAACCTCACAACTTTCGCGCGGGAGGACAGATACCCAATCACGAACAGCAACAGCAAGGAAACGGCGGTAGAAATGGCAACGCAGACCGATGTGAACGCTTCGAGAGCAAGAGTAACACTGAGTTCCCCCCGCTACCTTCCCAAACGAACCGTCTCCTATTGGCTGATGCTAAGTGGCGTACGTCAAGAGACTTTAGATAGTGAACAGACTATAGTATAGTAAGACTAGAAAAATTACATCCATAAAACTAAACATTCATTTTTTAAAAGTCCATTAAATCTTTCGTTACCTGTTTTAAAACGCCTCTAACTTAGGGTGTCCATACGTCCCGGTATTCCGGGATTTATTCCGAATTTTAGTCATCTGTCCCGGTGTCCCGAAAAATGTTTTCGGGACGTCCAATTGTCCCGGTTTGTAGGAGAACTCTCCGTACTTGTTTTCAATGATCGAGATTTCCAATGCATACGTTTTCTTATTAATTAATTGCGTGTTCGCCGATAAACATTGCAGTATGGGCGCTAGCGTGCCTCCATTCGCCGCATAAAAGCCTACTCGCGCATCACCGGCAACGGCACGGCATGGCGACGGGACGGCGCGATGTCGGCCCAGTAAAAATGTTGTTCAATTCATACAGTACCAGCGAAGGACGGTTTCTCATCTAGAAATTCCGTTAACCTGAACATTATGATCCGTTAAGTGAGCAGGTTATCAAGTGGAGGAATCTAATAAATAATGTCCTGGAAACTTACTCAATAAATGAATTTTTAAAGGATTTAAATAAGGTCGAGTGTTTTGGAGTTTCGATAGATGCTTGCAGCCGAAAAACTGATAAGGTATTATCACTACTACTTCATTACTTCAATGAAGAAAAATCGGTGCTACATACATTGTACAAACTTTCTCATATACTAATGCGTCGTTTAGCTATCTTTAGAAAATGAAAATCGTATCAACCGGTTTTTAGAAAATCCAATTTTTGTTAAAGTTGCCCAAGGATAAACTAGCCTTATACTCATCCATTGAGAAATATGAAATAGGTAGTAATATTGCAGACGTATACTCAAGTAACGATACGAAATTTGATCAAAATCGTTAAAGCCGTTTTTGAGAAAATCAAATTTATGTTAAAAATGCGTAGAATAAACTTCCTTTAATTATTGAGCAATGTCAACCATTTCTTCAAAACTTCTACTCAGAATCAGTATGAAACAAGTTAGGAACGTGTACAACGTATCACAAATGGGTGCGTTTCGTGCAATGGAGTATTAGAAAGAAATTATATACCTGTACTTAAGGGAAATAGCGTTTTCAAGTACTTTTCTTCATCATAAATAAACCACTTTCTTCCTATTTAATAAAACTGCATGCACACACAAGTAAATTAAACTTTTGTTTGTGAGATTGTTTATGTTAGCAACAATGAAGAAGTAACCATGCAAGTAAATTTCTAAGTTCAACTCAATTTAAGATGTTATTGTTTGATTTTCTCGATAACGGCTAATCAACGATAAAAATATATAGAAAAGGAAATACTCTACATTACCAGTTCTACAAATTTTATTTGAAAAATATTTTGATATGAGCAATACTTTACGAGATATGACCCTGTTTTTGTTTCATTGCAACTGTAGTATGCAAGATTCTTTTCCTTTTGAGTTTCTCCTTAATTCTCTCGCAGTTCTCTAACATTTATTGCATCATAATTAAAAATCCGTTATCTATCCGAAATACACGTATCTTATGAAGTCTTTATGACCAACGAAAATTACTCTTCCCTACATTGGTCGTAAAATTGGCAGAGCAAATCTTATACTTATATACTTTGTAAACGTTTTATTTAAGGTTTTAATTAAGACGTTTTATTTGGATCGGAGAAAAATTTATTTCCCTCCTCCATTGAAGATTTTATTTTCAAAATCATCCATGTTTAACTTGCACTTTCCTTTGGCCTGAATTCAAATAATACGGTTTACATTTGTAATAAGTCATTAATTTAAAATTAATTATTTGTACTTCGAAATATTATTGCGAGCACTCCTCCCATGCTATTGTCTCCGCTCTTTAAACTAGAAGAGTTGCTAAATAATGTGAAAGATGTATTATAATAAAATATAACATTGACCTTCAATTTTCTGTACAAAAAGTATTTATTTCCTTTTTCTGTATTAAAATATACGTTAATTGCGATTGAATTGAAATTTATTAATTACTAAGTTAATGCCAGTTGAAATTCATCGGGAAACTTAGAAGTGTCTCATAACTATACTTAGGAGTAATAGCTGGTATAAAACTAGCCAAAAAAGGGAATCGTAAAGGCGAAAACGATCATTTTCTCCCTTTCTGTCTCCCTCCCCCTTCCACCCCAACCTTCTGCTTCCCACTCCCACCTTCTGTCTCCCGCTCCCTAAATCTCCACTTTTCTACCTCCCTTTCCCTCCTTTTCACCCTCCCTCCCTCTCACTCTGCTTCTCTCTTTTATACTCCCAAATCATCTTTCGCTTTTTATCTGTTCTTTTTATTTTCCTATCTCCCCCTACTTTTCTCTCCCACAGTTTCTCCCTCCAGATCAATCTTTCAAAGAAATCGTAGACCAGGGTTGGCAAATAGGTTTTCTCCGGCATGCCAGAAAAAGAAAAAATATGTAAAATTATAATAGGCATGCCGGACTGTCAAAATTTAATATTACACTTTGGTTTCAAAACGCCGTTTCAGCGAAGAAGTTCTACACTAAGGTGACCAACCGTCCTAAATTTAGAGGGATAGTCCCTCTTTTTTTCATCGTTCATCCCTCTTTGTTAATTGTCGCTAATTTTGTCCCTTGTTTTTGAAAATTCCTTTATTGAAATCCAAAATTCTCATTTAAATTGACCCGGAACATAATTACTGGTCTTACCAATTTACAATCTGGACAAGTCATTTGTATATGGCAGGATCCTTTTCTTGGATTTCATTGAGGAGGGAGATGGATTGGAACGGTGTTCGTGAAACTTTTCTGATATTTCAAAAAAACTATCCATTTTTAAAAATTGAAGATAACTTACTGATTGATGATATAAGGAGAATTAATATGTTTATTACTGAAGAAAAATTGCAAGAATGGAGGAAAACGAAAGTAAAATAGACAAAAAATGGGTAGAAATATTTAAGTATTTTCTGGATCAACATATTGATATTAGTAATGTAAAAAAATCATTGAATTCTCTTGAGTCTTCCAGGGACAAATGCTTGTGTGGAACAAGTATTTTCATTAATGAATCGATTGTTTACATAAGAGAAACAATTTAAAGTGGAAATATTACGAGCAATAAAAGTGAAATTCAATTTTGAATGTAGCTGTGAGGAGTTTTATGAATAAAAAATGAATAAAACAATCCTGATGTAATAAAAAATAAATTCTGTAGAAAAGTATAACTTTAAGAATTAAATTTATTTTATTTTATTAATAAGTAAATATTTTTTCTTCGGAAAATGTCTCCTTTCAGCTTCTTCAGAATTTTGTTGATAACAGAAATAACAAGGTAAAATCATATATGAATAAAAAATATACGCCACTATAAAACGTCCCTCCTTACTGTCATGTTGTCCCTCCTTAGCATCATGAAAAGTTGGTCACCTTATTCTACAGACGACAGTTTCGGAACATAAAACACAGCACGTTTTATCACCATGTTTTACAAAACCATATTCGTCAGTCCAAGTGGACTAAAAACAGCAGATATATGCTTTATCTTTTTTTGATTTCTTAACTGCTGACATTTTTCCTTTAATAAAAAATGTCAATTACATAAAAATTAAAATTACGAAAAATATAATCGAATTCCAATTCCAATAGGCAAAGTATGTTAAAGGCACCAAATATGCGATGTTACTTACAAGACTAAATCAATCTTACTGAGAATAAGTGCAGGTGGCCACAAGTATTTCCAGAATATATTGCATTCTCTACCTCAAACTTAAAAAATCCCATTATCTCCTACATAAGGTGGCCATATAGTTAAGACAAAAAATTAAAGCATTATTTAAAAAAAGATAACGTTTTTAAAGTGATTTTTCACCCCAGGTGGAATGAAAATCGCCTATGTATTTGGTTTTACCGTTAGTAGTCTTCTATTGTTTTGAAATTTGAAATTTTTTTAAATGTTGTGACTAAATCGTCAAAAGTAACATTTTCATTAATGGTTAAAAAGAGAAAATAGAACTTTTCTTCATTAAAAGTGAAAAAGATCTGAACAAAAAAGATAATATGTTACTATAAAAGAGACCTGGCCACCCTACTACATTTTACATCTGCACGCGTAGTAATATCTCATAGCACAGCGGTTCAAACCGGACCTCAATTTGCTTCATGCGTACCAAATAATAATATAAGTGTACAAACAATAGAGAGTAAGATTGTAAAATTAATTCAGGAACGACAAATAGTGATAGTAACATCATTAATACAAGTAATAAAAATCTGATGTGGCCAACACGACTTTCTCCATATTTGGGGTATAGATATTTAAATTATTATGAATAGCATTATGAGGCAAAATTATCATTTCGTATCGTAAAAGATTACACTCGTCCTTATTGCCGTCAATTTTATTTTGAATATGTTTACAGAATTCACTGCTACATGGTGGTGGTGCTGTATACTGGAAATTACGAAAAAGTTGAATATCACCGAAATGGATGGTTCTACGAAAATTTGTTTCAAACAAAACCTGGAAGAAATATTATTCTCTACAACTTTGATCCTCACGAAGATTACCAATAAAGTTTTTAAGGAGATATTTGACGAAGCCGAAAAAAACGAAAATTTATAAATAATTCCTAAAATATAACTGATATGGAAAATTGTTTCCAATGAAAGTTGTAGAAAATGACATTCTCTATAACATTAGTATAGAATTGTATGTACAATAATGATGTTTTAACGGAGAAATATCGCAAAAACAGAATCGGGTTTCGTATAAACCACGTCTTTCGGTTACCCGTTATTATCCAAAAACTAATCAGTTCTTTGTGCTCATGTTAAAGTGTTATATATGAAGTTTGGTAACGATATGGAACGTACCTTTTGAGTGTGATTGCCCACAATCACAAAGACACAGACATCATTCCAAAATAGTCTAAACGTGTTCTAGCGACCTCAAAACGTGTATTTCCGTTGAAATCTCGAAGTCGATTTTTTCGTCAACACAATACTTTCCCATTACTACGTATGGAGAAAGTAAAAAGGATAGAATTGATTGTTATGAAATGCATCTGCAATTACTTACTTTATTAAATGCTACTGCTGATTCCTGATGCCACCGAGATTCACCTACCGACTCTCACTCACAATTCTTTACTGAGTGCGCCAGTATGGTTTGAGACCGATGTCTTACTACATAAAAATAACCCATCAGAAAAGCTCCGTCGGAACCCCTAAAACGTGTAAATACGTCAAATATCCAAGTCGGTTTTTTTCACGATTACATTACTTTCTCTATATACTATACTACATATACAAGAAAGTAAAAAATCAATTCATAATTTTATTACGCTACGTATAATATTTTTTATCACTTTTCTGTACGAGCTTATACATGACGCACTGGGTCGATTCGTGAATGTGAATCTGATTTTTTTTTTATTTGCTTCGCTCTAGGGGGGGGGGGGGGGGGGGGGGAGGGGGGGGCACCCTCCCTCCCTCCCCCCTGGATCCGGCGCTGGATAGAATCGATCTATAAACGGAATAATGAAGCAGCTTTTGTGTAGTTTCGTAACTATAACAGATTATGTTAATGCTGACTTAACAATAACATAATCTGTTTAATTCAGATCTCTTTCTTATTGAAATGGCGACTGTAGAGGCCACCTCGTTCACCTGTCCTGTCACTATTGAGCTTAATTTTATGGGAGCATGTTAAAAGTATAGTTTACTCGGCAAAACCACGTTCTTTGGAGGAATTAAGGATCAGGACTGTGAATGCAATTAGTGAAGTTACTCAACAGCAACTAGGTAACGTTTTCAATGAGTTGAAGATCAGATTGAACGTTGCAGTATGAAATATGGCAGTTATGTTGAAATTTAATAAATGAATACAGTGACTGTGCTGTAACTTAATAAAATATTCTTTGTCTCCTTCCTTTAAAGAGATAACGAAGAAGGATCAAACGGGATGTAATGGAAGTGTTTATGACGATGAATTTCTTCACCCCTCTTCGTCACCAACGCTCATTCACCTCTATTTTCCTAGGATATTTACTCCATAAAAATGCCCCTTGCGTTCTGTTTTTCAAAGTAGATAAGCATAATACAAATCCAAAGTTTGTTAATCTCCTAAAATGTTATTTTGAAGATAAAATTCCCTCGATGTCTTAAAGCGTATTGCATAATTAGATTTATGTGACGTGACAAGAAGCTCGGATGTGGATTTTTTTACATCAACGAGTGAAAGTCTTCGAAGATCAACATTAGAACTCTTGCGATATTAATTCCAGCATCCAGCACTAAGGTAACTTAGGTCTTTTGTAAATTTCTTCACCTAAACGCGCCAGCAAACTTCGTGAAAACGGGTCCCTCGGCACTACTGTTGGGTGGCGCCGCGACGCGGTGGAATTGAGAATTAAAACTGTAGCCTCTAGGTAGGGGTGTCTCGTCGGAAGCGCAGAAGGAGAAAGAAGGGGAGATGAAAATCGTTCATGGCAAATGGAAGCATCTCGACGGATGAAAAAAAGCGGGCATCGCATTTAGAATATAGTATCGGGAGAAGGAAGATCGTTATGATTGGAGGAATCTTGAATACAACTTCGATTCCGAAATGAATTTCCATCTGTGTCGATTATAGTCTTGAATGCGATCCTCATCTTCTCCTTTTTTGCACATGACACGCGAATCATTATCGGCGAACAAAAGAGTGGAATAATGAAACGACAGTGGAAACACAACTGCTCGGAATTCCATTGTCCGGTAGGCGTGAGGAAATTGCTTTTGATGGCCATTCGCGATCTTGACCACGACGTGGAAGAGCCGAAAGGGGAAAGGGAGATACGCAGTCGTCGCGAGGAATCCACTCGCATTTCCATCCACCGAACCGATTTTCCTTCGAATCCATTCTCTCCCCCAATTCTCCGGGCACTACCGATGTAAAAATCGCGCATTATCGGAAGTGATGGTTTCTCAAAACTTCACTTAAGTGATTCGTTGAAAACATTCCATTTAGGAAACAGATCTACGTTTCCGTCCCGTCTCTTAACTTTTTTTATGGCGTTTGTCTTTTTCCCTTTGACTTTGAGAATATCTTAAAAACATCCAGAAATTTTAAAGCCTCAAAAATAGACATTTTAGTATGAAATATTTGCATTGAAAATCGCTGAATTCTCCTTTTTATTTATAAATGGAAATCATAGTAAGTTTTTATGTAAATTAAATATTTAGCACACAAGCGAGTCAAAATTAGACAGAGAGTAAACCCGTCTCTCCTATGCAGTTTTGATTCCATAGATTTTATCCATTTAAACTTTTCAATTTTAAAAGTTATCTCGGTACCCTAGCAGTACGTCATGACTTGATTACCTCAAGCTTAAAGAGACTGCGCATAAAAGGACTTAACACACCGTATTAAGTTTCCTATTTTGGCCGCAAGAGGGGATTTGAGGGCTGCTTTCGAGACCGAAGTCACTGCTTGTATCCATCTATCCCTCCTGTCACTCGAGGAGCCTTAAACTGCACATAACGACGACTTTATGACGAAGAAGTCAGAAGAACCAATGAGGGATACCGACGTCATTGTCTCTGGTTGACAGCATCCTAAAATATGCGTCTGCGAGCACATAAATACATATATATTGCATTGAAGGTGAGGCTGTGATTGGAAGAAGGTCGCTAATGGCAGCGGAGGGCGTGTGGGGAAGGAAATGAGAGACGAAAGGCGCGAGATGTCGGGGCTAGGAGGGGGGGAGATAGGATGGAGGTGTTAGGGGGATGCTTAGGTGTGCAAGGGTGCTGAGAAGAAGAGGTAGTTGGGCACCGCAGTTGGGAAGCAAGAGGGAAGAGGGTACCAAAACGGCCAATAAAACTTTATCGGCGTACTTACTAGCTTCCTTTTATAATCTCGTTCGTGACACTTTTTATGTATCTTGGGAGTTAACTTGTTCCTTCTCACCTTACCTCTTCTCTTCCATCCTTTTTCACCTCCCCCATTTGTCCCACCTACATTGCGTCTACTACTCCTTTTATTGCGTCTATGACTGGTAGTTTATTCAAAATTCAAAAGAATCGCGTTCAAGGCATACCTGAAAGTACTCGCTAGCCCCGTTCTCGAGCAGATACTTCATGAATATGAATATAGGATCATTGTGTCTTCAATGAGTATAGTTATGATCATGGTGGTAGGCTATAACTTATCTGTTAAGTGAAATTTAACCTTTCTAAGTCAGTTGACATCATAAATATTTAAATTAATGGTACTAGGATGGATAAATAAATCTTAATTAAGTTAATAGACTTTTAACTGAATAAGCCGACACGAAAATATATCGAGAATATCAATCGCCATACTTAGATCAAAAGAAAGCATTTTCATAAGTAATACGGTCAATGAAATTCTTGAAAATCTCTTTCCTTTTCAGTGTTTCAGTAATCTTCGAACAAAGTTATAATATTGTTGGACTCTAGATTTCCACTCTTTACCACCAAGTAGGTGGAGCGTTGCGCTACGAAGTTCGCCTTGGCGCGCAGAGATGTCCTTCTCGTGAGCAATTTTCGATCACTCCAGCGGTCAATTTTTACAGCGCAGTATATTACTCCCATCATTTATATCCGACATGGATGAAATGTAGGATCGTAAAAAATATCGCTTTTCAACGAGTAAGCATCAAAATGCAATAAAGGATATTAACAAAAATAAACGAGGTTAAGTGTAAATCAAACCCTCTAGTCGTTAATGGCGCAGCATTCCGATGCGAGAGCTGGGATCGAAATAAATACATAGCAAGGGCTTTCAAAATAAAGGAGCGAGTTCGTCAAGATGGTATCTTTATCAACTCTACCGGCCGTGTAAGAAATCCCAATTTAAGCAACATTACATCGGTGCTTAAATTCTCATACGTTCAAAACATGTATCACTAAAGATGCTATAGTTTAGTACACTTCGTATTCTGAAGAACAACATGTTTTATAATTTATTTATTTTATTTTTGACTTTAAAAGGCGAGGTTGAGACTATGTAATCCCTTCTTCCACCAAACTGTAAACAAACAACAGACGAATATTTATAAGGAACGTTGTTTTAAGAGAATTATTGCATTAATGATTTGATGTGATAGGAATATGACTTTGTGATAATAAATGTTAGAATGATGATAACGAGTGATAGAATTCTAAGTACATAGTTTTGTTTAATTTCTCTCGTCCTTTGTTTTTACAGGCATTTAAGCTAGTTTATAATAAAAGAAACAAAATTGAAAAGGAATGCAGATGAGTTGGTAATTGCTTCCAAGATCGTTTCTGCGCCGATGGGACAGGTTGAATTAGTGTTGAAATTTATAAGAAATATAGATTATTACTAGAAAAATAATAAAGTGGAGAGAAGAATGAGGAAATAGATTTATAGAAGTTTGACCTAAATAGGTTTGCTAAAGACGAACAAGTTTGTGAAGTTATTTTAAATCATTGGTGGAAATACAATCGGAGTAATTTTGTTTAAATTTTAACGAGATAGTGTGTTATAAAATGTTCATTAAACTAATTAAACTGCATTTTAAAAAACTAGATATGATATACTTTTATTACGAAATTGTTGGGAACTTGTAAGTAAATATAAAAATTTAGTCGAGCTCAACTAGCAGCATATTACACGCGAGGTAAAAGCGGTATTTGTCGGAATATATTTAACAATGAGCCTGCATGAGTATGTACGAGTATGTCTGTGAAACTTGAGCGCACATTTTTATTTCGCTTCTTGTGTAGCTGCAATTAGATGAAAACATCTTTTATCTTAAGGCCGTTAATCGGTTCCTTCCTTAGAAGAACGTATAAATCTTCATTTCAGCTGCCTCCTTCGCTCCAGAGCCATATCGGTTATTTGGAATCGGCGTTCCTAAATGCTGACCGGGTGGAAATGGAGGGTATAAATTAAAACACAAGCGAGGTCGATTTTATCTGAGGAGTAATAAAAGCGAAACAAATAAATGTCCGAGAGATTTCTAAGAGTAATGGAGAGTGGGATGCGAAGGGCGAAGAGAAAATGGTTAACATTATCTTCTTTTAAAAAAAACTTCGGTTTTATATTTTGGTATATCGATTTCAATAAAAATTAATAGTGTAAATCCTTCGTAAGATTTAACTACTCATTTTTTACTTTCTCATACGAAGTATCGAGAAAGTATTGTTATCGCGAAAAAATTCGACCTCGAGATTTTTACGGAAATATACGTTTTAGGTGTCGCTGAATCCGAAAAAGTGGTTTTCGCAATGCAGTCTGTCTGTTACTGGCTCTGGAGCCTAGATGGTAGAGCGAAAATGAATGAAATCTCGTACTTAGGCATTTTATCATACTGAGCAGAGTATACATAGAAATTGTTCACACTGCTCAATAATTAAGAGTAGATAATTCTACGCATTTTTAACACCAATCCGATTTTCTCGAAAACGGCTCTAACGATTTTGATCAAATTTCGTACAGTTACTTGAGTTTACGTCTTCAATAATACTGTATATAGTTCATATTTCTCAAAAAATGAATATAAGGCGTTTATTCTTGGGCAACTTTAACAAAAATTGGATTTTCTAAAAACAGGCTCATACGATTTTCATTTTCTAAATATAACTGAACGACGCATTAGTACCTATATATGAGAATGTTTGGACAATATATGTTGTACCGATTTTTTGTATAAGAGCTTATTCGTCCATTCTCCATCATTCTGAAAATAAGGAACTTTCTCTGAGTTGTAAAATATTTATCTATGAAAATTATTTTTTTAAATTTTTGTGTCCACTATCCTTAGTTTTGTTATAGAAACATTTAAAGTTAATTCGAAAGTGTGAAAATTAGGGATAAATTCGGTTGATAAAGGTTCAGTAATCCATTGCTTGGGTTTAATGGGTCAGGATGAAAGTAGATTTTAGGGGAGAGCGAAGGAAGATGCGAGGGATAGAGTGAGGAGGAGAGGACAGGAAGGAATATGTCATCATTTGACGAAGTGTCGCGCGTAAACTAGCGGAGACATCTTGTGCCACAGGATTCACTTCCTGCAGACATGGACAGAAATGAAAGATTTGGTGCCAATGGCTTGGTATAAGATCAACAAGCGAATTAATACGTTAGCAGAGGAAAAGTGTTCCGATACAATTAAATGTCAAACGCTGATACAGTATACTATTTTAAAACTTTTACATAAGTTAAACTAATCGTGTTTAATAAAAACAATTTCAGCTAGAAAAATTGGCCTTTATACGGGTGTTCAAGAACTCGACTTACATAAACCGTTTTTGATAAATGTTTCTCGTTCCTTTTAATGTAGTGTGTATACCTCCGAGCCCTGCCTCGGATGGCCGACCCGTCCGGATCGGATTCGGGTCAGGATTTTAAGATTTCGGGTCACCGGAAAAATATACATGAATTCTTTTTTAATTGACATGCACAGCACCTTGGATTTGCATTAATTAAACCTTAAATTAAGGAGAACTAAGGAATCAGTTTGAATTTTCTTATCTTATTTATTTATTTTTTTCAAATTCGGTGAACGATGACTTTTTTCATTCGTTTTACTTGTCAAATATGTCGGATTTGGGTGGGCAGTCGGGTTCGGGTACAGTCGGGTTCGGGTGGGTTCGCGTTCAAAAAAATTTTGAGCTGCAGAGCATTGGTATATCTGTCCGTCTGACTGGCAAGGTAGCATATTTTTTAATTTAACCTCACTCATATATATATATATATATATATTTTAATCGGTATATATAGCGGTTTGTGGCACCTTCATGAAGACTTGTATCACCCTAGCAGCCCACGGGAACGGTGCAAATACATCCGGTGACGCTTCCGACGCGTCTAATGAGATAGGGATTAATTATTTATTATTTTAATAACTCAGAATCAGTAATATATCCTATTAAAACTACTTGTAATTTTTACTTTTTCTCTTTGTCTGGCATCTAGCGGGTATCCGAAAAATCAGAGCTTGCTCAGATGGGCGATAGATGGCGAGGTACACACAGCGTAGTTCAACTATGAAAACATTGAGGAACTGTTTGTTTATTACATCGTATAATTCTACAAAATAAACTATTTCGTAGTTTGACACTTTTTCTAATATAATTAATAACTGAGAACAACTGATTCACGTATAATTAAGTATGCCGACAGTCGTAAATGGGTTGTATTCATTCGTTTGTTTCAGGTTGTTATAGAGCTTATAACTTACTTACACTTTTAATTGTGCTACGTCATACTGGTTTAGAAATGTTAACATTTTTAGTTACATCAACAATTAGATAGAGATAAAATTTGTAATTTAACACCCTTACCTATAGAAACCATTGAAGAATGTGAAATTTCATTGCTTGAGATTAAAAATAAAAAAATTAATTAATTAAAAAAGGTTTTTTAGAAAAATAACTTTTATATTATGCACTAAAAAGGAAAAAATAAAATTTTATTTATTTAGCGATCGTGAGTTCGGCTGGTAAGGAGGAACAAAATTTACAACAATTTCAGTGGAATAACTTCCTTCTTGCTCAGCAATGTTGATTTACTAAACTTTATTTAGAACTTTTGTAAAAGTTATATGGCGCAAGATGATAAAACCTGTAAGGCGCCATATAACTTTTACAAAAGCTATAAATAAAGTTTAGTAAATCAACATTGTTGAGCAAGAGGGAATTTATTCCACTGAAATTGTTGTAAATTTTGTTCCTCCTTACCAGCCGAACTCACGATCGATATATAAATAAAAATTTATTTTTTCCTTTTTAGTGCATAATATAAAGTTTTTTTTTTTAAAAACCTTTTTTTAATTAATTAATTTTTTTCTTTTTAGTCTCAAGCAATGAAATTTCACATTCTTCCATGGTTTCTATAGGTAAGGGTGTTAAATTACAAATTTTATTCTCCTTCCTGCTTAGCAAAGTTCCATTTCATTCTCTAATCCAGTGTTTCTCAACGTTTAATAGACCGGGGAGTTCCTAGAGGTATTCATTAACTTAGGAGGAGCACTAGAACAAAATTTCAGGAAAATATTTGTTACCTACCAGTTGGAATGTCAGTACAAAAAAGATCTAGGAAAAAATAAATTATTGAACTCAAACAATCTAAATGAAATTTAAGGCGATCACACAAATATCACATATTGTTTATTTAATTAAAAAAATAAATCCATACAAAATTATGCGGAGTACCTACCTAATCGTTACGGAGCACCAATGCTCCGCGGATCACCAGTTAAGAAACGCTGCTCTAATCGACCGCACTCCCGATCTTTGATATTTTCATCTATATCCTAACCACACAATTCAGTATGAATTCTGTGAGTTTACCCAAAATTCTCATTTATGTCAATTAAAATATATTTTAGTAAAAAATCAATATCTGATGTATGATTTGTTTTAACTTTTTAAAATTAAAATTAATCAAATGAAATTTGTATCAGTTAAACACTGACATCCAAGTATTGTCAAGAAGTTACATGCTCTTGCAAATATTACTGTCAAGCTAATTTAGTTTATCAATCATTTAGTTAAAAAAAATTCATATATATTGATTTAACGAAATTTCTCCATCCTTTCTGAGACATTATGCATTGGACTTGAACAAGTATGATTATGTTTAACGACGTATGATTACATTTATTCTCCACGTGTATAATTCTGTAAAATTTTTCTAAGGCTAAAACACTTGCAGGGGATCGTCATTTATAACGATTAGGGGTTTATAGATATACGAGAACATCTAAAAAATTTGATTTATAAGTGTTTGTAATGTATCGTTGGATTAGAGAATTTCCATTTTCCTCTTCTTTAATCATCAACATTAAATTTTTTTAGCTTCCGCCTCTCTATTTCATTTTGAATTTGATTTAATTTTTATACAGAGGTATACATAGGTTTTTGCATGTTTTCTGCTTTTATACGGTTCGCTGAAAATGCCCTTTTTTAAGCTTAAGGGTTAAATCAGGCATGCGAGTTTCTATCCATTTTACTCAACTATTTTATGGGATATTCATTTCAGTTTTTACTTTCTCATACGAAGTATCGAGAAAGTATTGTTATCGCGAAAAAATTCGACCTCGAGATTTTTACGGAAATATACGTTTTAGGTGTCGCTGAATCCGAAAAAGTGGTTTTCGCAATGCCGTCTGTCTATCTGTCTGCCTGTTACTGCCTCTGGAGCCTAGACGGAAGAGCGAAAATGAATGAAATCTCGTACTTAGGCATTTTATCATACTTAGCAGAGTATATGTAAAAATGGTTGAAGTAGCTCAATAATTAAGAGTAGTTTATTCTACGCATTTTAACAACAATTCGATTTTCTGAAAAACGGCTCTAACGATTTTGATCAAATTTCGTCCAGTTACTTGAATTTACGTAATCAATAATACTGTATAGTTCATATTTCTCAAAAAAATGAATATAAAGCTAGTCTATTCTAGGTAACTTTAACAATAATTCGATTTTCTCAAAAACGGCTTTAACGATTTTGATCAAATTTCGTAGTTACTTGAATATACATCTACAATAATACTACGTATTTCATTTTTCTCAATGAATGAATATAAGGCTACTTTATTCTTGGGCATCTTTAACAAAAATTGGATTTTCCGAAACCATGCTCGAACGATTTTCATTTTCTAAAGATAACTAAAAGACGCATTAGTATATGAGAAAGTTTGTACAATATGTGTTGTAGTTTTTTTCTCTGAGAATGGCACTGTCTGGCATTAGCTCGAGTGGAAAGAGAAACTCAGAAAAAACCTTCCACTTGCAGCCTTAATTGGAATTCCTAAATTATGTATAGATTTTTAACATCTTAAGATGCGAGTATTTAAAAGTATCATAAGTTATAAAATGTATGTCATTAACAATGGTATATAGATAAATAAATCGATATAAATAATGAATATTACTTGAGTTGACTATAGTTGCTGGAGAACATTATCTGACGTGATCTCCTTCTATGAAACGCTTTTTCTTCTGCGGCTCCAAGGACTCCAAGCGAGCGCAGGTGAGGGGGGTAGGGACTACAAATCTAGGTGTTGTGATTAGTTAATAATAAAAGTGTGTGAATTTCGGCTGTCGCTATGGCGTGACGAAGTATATTTTTTGGGATGTAGATTGGTGGACTCTTATCATAACATTTACAAATCCAACTGATGTAAAGCAGAGAACTTTCCATACGAAAATGTAATCATTATCTCGTAAATGTATCCTTACTTCAAAGAATTTTAAACACTTGTTATTATTAAAAATGTATCTTTTAATATCATTGTAATGCTCAATTTAACAATGATATGAAATCTAAAATGCGGATTATTTGAATGTAGTTAGAAAACGATGACGCAGATGTTCATCAATGCGTTAGTATTAGAGGATCCGTCTCCCTCTTCCGAAATGGCGTGGTAGCACGTATTTCTCCGTTTCTCCCTCCTCTGCCCCTGCACACCCAGCTGATTCTTAGCCCCCTCCGAGTCCCAGAAAAAAACCGTACCGCTCCCTCTTTCCCCAACATCCTTACATTCCCTCCATCCACCCACTTCCTATCCATTCAACAAGGTCCATCTCCTCCAATCTGCCTTTCCGACACCCAACTCCTTCTCCTCTTCCTCCAGCACACACGCACGCACCCATCCTCGCAGTCCACCCACACACACACACACATCCTCCCGCGAGACCCCCATTCATTGATTTATAGGGTCTGATTCACTATCGGGTTTATTGTGGGGAATGAGGCGAGCCCTTTTTAACAAGGCGTGCGGGGAAGGGGGGAGGAGGAGGAGGGAGGAGGAGTTGTGTCGAGAGGAGGGAGTGAAAGGGAAGTGGAGTGGGGAAAGGAGGAGAGAGGGAGGTTGAAGAGTGGCATCTTTTTCCTTTTGGTGGGGTATAGTAGCGAGGAAGAGGGGGATGGATGTTGTTGAAAGGGGGTGTGGAGTAGGATTGAGGGGGAGGGGGAGTAAAGATGTGGGTGCAGAGGAGATGGAGTCGAGTGGGTGTCGAAGTGGAGTGAGGGATGGAGGAAGAGGAGGAGGGAGGGAGGGGAGAAGGAGGTGGAAGAGGATGAGAGCTGAGTATCAATTGGAAGGGTGCGTGGATCGTCCATTCTTTTCCTGCCTTTTTTCCGGAGTTTCCATGGGGATCATTCCATTCCACATGGAAGCCTTTTGTTCCCCTTAGGGTCTAATTCCCTCGTTTTTCTTCTCCTACCACTAACCCTCAGCACCTTCTTCATCCTCCCCCTTATTTCACCCTCTCCTCCCCCCCAGAATAACCTAACCCCCGCCCATTGGACGTCGTAGGTGGCCGTTAGGTATCCCTGGTCGACTTCATCGACTTTCTTGCGGACGACTCAATTAGGAAAACATTTTCAAATCAGCCGAAAAGAATTGTTGACCGTCATTAACTTTTGCTATTCCCCGTATATACACCCACGAGAACTTTATCTCACAAGGAAACCTTTCAAATCATACTAACACAGCTAGTGATGTAGCGTTATTAGCTCATAGCGGTACTACGCCCATATAAATTAACTATCAAAGTTTAAGTTAATGAGTATCTCTCGTTGTTGTGCTTTCCAAATAATCTGGTTATGCTGTCTCCGATTAAATAGCATATGACGTCGGTTACATCCAACATTAAACTGGATTTTGTAAGCAAACTCTCTGTTCTCGTTATGCTTCCGTTTCTCGGAATAATTTTTTCTTTTTTATCTCTTTTCAATTTGTTCGACTTTATCTTTCCATATTCATGTCGTGCTCATTTTTTTTCTCTCTTCCCCTCTCTCTCTCTCTCTCTACAACACTAAATGAAAAACGCCCTTATGTAGCGCCACCAATTGGAAGCCCCTGATTGGTTTACCGGTGTCCCAGCCTCTTAATGGCCACTTGAGTAGCTTTTGAAGGGTTGTTATTCACGTTTTCTGCGGGAAAAAGGGAGTAAGAGAGAGAGGGAAGTGAGTGATACATTGATCCCTAATGGCTGAAGGACTGAGTGCGTAAGAGAGCGAAGGGCTGCTCCATGAGTCATGATTCGATTCCCACTCTCTTTTGTTTGCTTCAGTTCCGCTTTGATTTCTCAGCCGTAATTTTGAAGGGATGTTAACTCGCATTTCGGAATTTCCTCATACGATTCAATCCTGAAAATATGTGCTATTCACAGATTGTTATATCGCTCATGTAGGTTTAGGGATATTTGTGCATTTTAAAAGAATTGGGCAAGTATAATCCAGTGAATGACTACGCATTTACATATCAATGCATTACTGAATTATTTTCCTCAGCGTTAACTCCATCCGTTGCCCATATTAGCTTGTATTTAATTGCTAAATATGCGCTAAAATACTTTTTAACAAAATTGAATACCATTCAATAAGAATTGTGAGAAGTTTTGGTTGAAACCAGAATTAAAATCCCGTAATATACCTACTACTTAGTATGTGATTTAAATCAAAAGAAATATAAGGCGGAATATAAGAGAAATGATAATAATAGAATAAGGTGGATTATTTTATTTTCTATATTCTTTCGCGTGTTCTCTCATATTTTATGCTTTGAACATGTACATGCAACATAATGTAATTGTATTTTCATAACCCTGCACTGGAACGCAGCAAAACCAGTGTGCCCCACCTTACCCTCTTGCGCCTTGTCCTCTTCCTCAGCTTTTCTCTTTCTCCTCTTCCTTCCACTGCCGAGGAACGACAGATTGAGAGAAAGAGGGACTGCCTTAATCAATTCCATTGAAGACTGAGTGACCTTCTCCCTTAAGAAAGACACTCGCCAACGCCGAATGAAACTTTTGAATCCTAATGGCTGTTAACGACGGGAGACATCCTTAATTCACTGTAACTGCCAAACGATAAATAGAGAGCAATTTGTTTTTTTACGAGATATCGCCGCACATCTCCTCCGAGATGAGAAGACCCCGATCGACCCTTTCGGTTTTTTTTAATGACTCGAGAGCGAAAGGGACGCGGAGGGGGGGAGAGGAAAATGGGTGGGGGAGAAGGAGGGGGGATGGGGGAGAGGAAAATGGGTGGGGAAGAAGGGGGGGGGTATGAAGTCCGTTGCAGCAGCGGAGAAGACTCAAAAGGGAGAAGTTCGATGCCGACGATGATACGCCCATCGGCTATTAGTGCGTCGCGACGATTTGACGGGCCGCGATTCGGGCCACATCACTGAGACAGCGGAGAGCAGTGTGGAAGAGGGACCGGAGTCCCTCACGGCCCCCTTCTGCGACCCACGTCTCCAATTAATTTCACCAACGACTGCGCCACTCCTCTTCTCGCCCTTCACTCCTTGCCCCCCACATCCTCTCTCCCTCCCATCTATCATTCCCCTCCACTCTTTACTCACTTCCTCTTTTCCTTCAATCTTTTCCCATATACTCGATCTCAATTTATAGGCAGAAACTGTAAAGTCGCCTATGGTTCTTAATAAAACATTATCTAAACAATTATTTTTATAAAGAAAATTACGAAATATATAAAAAATATTCTTACAGCAAGAGTAGCCTTTTACACTATGACGATGATTTTGAGCGCCAAAGCTTCAAAAGATTTTACGCAAGACGTTATTATAAACTAGCATAAGTGCCCGTTGAATTTCAACGGGTTTAATAAATCTAAATTTTCGTCAATGCAACATGTAAAAATCGCAAGAATAAAATTGTGCACTGTTTTTACCATCGAATATTTCTATATTATAAGTCTGTTTTAATTAATTAACTAAAATCTCACAGAAATTCATTGTGAATAAAATAGTACCTTTCTTTCTACGAAAATAGCCATTGTTATTAGTTTTAAATTGATTATAGCATTAGCATTTCAATTTCATGAAATAAGCAGAATTCCGGTAACAAAAAAATTGGTTGAATCTTCAATTGCCTCTGATAATACTTTAAATAGATTTTGGAATATAATGTATGTGGGTGATTCTACGATAATGGGACAATTCGATGGTCGGTGATTATTTTTGAATACAAATACCACTAAAAGGAAAATTAATATGTATGATGAGTCGAAAAGTGTTTCTGTGCTTAGTACAGTGCTCAATTAACCGATACCTACGTATTTTGACTTTTAAAAATATTTTTAGTGTTAGAAAATCATATAACCTGGCATGTCACCTCACCAGAACTGCCCATGTTTGTGAGGTTTTTTAATTCTCAAAGCTTCTTTTAACTAATGATGTAATAAAACTGTATTACTGGAATATCTAGTACTACGTTTCTAGAAATAAAAACGTTAAGTTCTTATTTTTTCAAGTTTTATACAACTTGATTTTGATGTCACCATTGGCAAGCATCATTCACCTGACAATAATATAAATTCAAATATTGTGCCATTTTAAGCAACGGTCACATTGGCCACTGTAACAGCCAATAGCTTTCATGTTTCTGTAGACTACAATGCAGCGCCATTTTGAGGTTATGTAAACAGTTGAGTAGAAACCAAGTATGAGTGCATTCTTCTGTGACAGTGTCAGTAAAAGTATCATTAACCTGGTAAGTATTTTATTGTTTTAATAAGCATTTATTTTTTACCGTCTTCCTATCACATGTAGTAGTCATAGAATGCAATCAAAATGTGTACATTTGTATTGCCAATTTTAATTAGTTTCTTTCAAAATGTTGCAGATGTCATTTTGCCATCATTAACCTGCGCCGTCATTAACCTGTTTCCATCCTAACAGGTGATTGATCAGAATCAAGTTAACGACGTTCTTGTGATGAAATAAGGTTTTTTATTAAAATTTTCAAAGATTTAGGAATGGGATGGGAATTTAAGGTTGTTAATTTTTAGAAACAATATTGTGTTACTCTTGTTACAGGTATTTAAAATGTCACGGAGGAAGAATAATAAGACTCATGAAGAATTATTGAAACGGAAGAGAGAATTGGAAAAGAAACGATATAAGAGAATTAAGGAAAACCCCGAGTTATACGAAAAGTATAAAGAAGCAAACAGACGAAAATATGAGAAGCGAAAGGCAGAAGGGGCGATCAAGCCAATCAACGAGCTAACAGAAAGAGAAAAACAGCACAAAAGAAAAAAATGGCGGCAAAGTGCGGTAAAATACAGAGAAAAACAAGCTGCAATGAGGGCAGCCTCTCAATTCATAAAAGAAACGACACTTCCTTAATGTCGTCAAGGATCACCAGCTCCAGTACCGGTTCAGCCGCCAATTCACAATCAAGATAGAAGAGTGATTGTAGCTAGAGCGAAATCTGTGCAGATTCGGAAGGCTAGAAACAAACTTATTATGAAAAAAGACCAAGAAATCGCACATCTCAAGCAAAAATTACGCAATTTTCAGAGGTTGCTTATGCGTCAAGCGAATAAACGCGACCGCCAGGCTGCAACACCAAATTCAAAAGTAAATAACTTACTCAAAATTTCGGAAACACAAAATGATGTTATCAGAAAGCGACTTTTATTTGCGGAAGTAATTGAAGATCAGTTGCAAGATAATTTTAATAAACTGTCTTCGCAAAAGGAGAAACAAATATTTACCAAAGTTGTCACGGGAAATGTTGTGAAAAAATACCGTTTACTAAATGAATGTAACAAATTTGTGACCTATAAACGTGCTCGTTCTTCAGAGTCTCAGCCAGAGAAACTTTTGGATGTAAATCGTTCTCCAAGAAGTGACAAAGTAATAAAATCACAAGTTGTCCAGTTTCTTGAGGAAGATGTAAACAATAGGGTTTTTCCTGGAAAAAAGACTGTTTCAAAATAAAAGGGAAAAGAAGTAAAACAAAAGAGAATTTTGACAGACTCACTTAAGAACTTGCATAAAAAGTTTACAGAAGAGCATTTCCCTTTGTCATATTCGCCCTTTTGTAAGTGTCGTCCTTTTTGGATTAAGCCGCCTAAAATCAATGAATGGGACACATGTATGTGTAAGATTCACTGTAATATGGATCTACTCATTAAAGCCTTGAATAAGGTTAACATAATAAACAGTACAAATTACAGAAGTGTTTTAGATGAACTTTGTTGTTACAGTTATGACGAAGATTGCTTATCAAGACAATGTTCAAAATGTTTTAATTCTGTTGTAACTTATAACGAATTGGATCATTCTATTCTCGTCTCTTATCAAGAATGGATAAATATTTCTGAAGACATCCTTGATTCAAAAACAGGAAAAATGCGTACCATAAAAAAGATAAAGAAGACTACTCTAACAGCTCATCCGTACGAGATAGTAAAGAAATTTGAGAAAAATATTTCTCGTATCTTAAAACATCAATATAATATTGTTCACCAATATGCTGAAATAAGTAATTTCAAGAAAAGTTATTTAACAGAGCGCGATGCGTTGATTCATCTCGATTTTAGTGAGAACTACGCCACCAAGTATGGAGAGGAAATCCAATAATACCATTTCGGAGGATCTCGTAGACAAATCAGCCTCCACACTGTCGTGGTCTATGTAAGAGATGTTACAAGTGATGAAGATGAAAAATCTCTGCACACTCAGTGTTTCTGTACTTTGTCAGAAAACTTGAGCCACAGTCCACCAGCTATCTGGGCACACTTAAAGCCTGTTTTCAAATGGTTATCATCATATGAAAATATTACCAACCTACATTTTCTGAGTGATGGGCCTGTTACCCAATATCGGAATAAAACAATGTTTTACAGCCTAGGTAACAAGCTGCAAGAATTTTATCCGAAAGCCATCAATTTTACATGGAATTACCATGAAGCAGGCCACGGAAAGGGCGCACCAGACGGAGCCGATAGGCTGGTGGCTGAAGGTAAAGACGTTCCGGATCTATCATCACTTGCTAACACATTAAGATCCAATTTAAATGGCGTGATAATTGAAGTGGTATTAGATGAAGACATAGAGTATGTACAGCTCATGATTACTGAAAAGGAGATTATTCCATTCGTAGGTACCATAAACGTTCACCAAGTTACAGGTTCTAAACTAGATAATTTTATTCGAATGAAAACGTTAAGTTGTTTTTGCAGTCAACAGTGCGAGCATTTTAAAATAGGTACTATTCCATGCAGTAATCAGACTAAAGGCCACTGAAGTTTATGACTTTTCAGATACTGATTTTGATACTCCAGGGCCCAGTCATGAAGGAGTTGCTGACCAAGAAAAAATTAAAAAAGGTGATTACGTGCTTATCAAATTTGAAGGAAAAAAATGCGATTATCGTTATGTTGGCGTTTGTGAAGACAATATTGACGAAGAAGACAACGAAGTTAAAGTAATGTTTTGTAAACTTTGTAAAGATGATGGTACCTTGTTTAGAGTAGACGAAACAGACGTATCTTATGTGAGTTGTGATAAAATATTTAAAAAGTTTCCCAATCCAAAGCTACTCGTGAAAGGTGGTCGAATTTATTATAAATTTAATAAACCCGTTGATGTTTATGAAAAAGAAAGTAAAATTACAGGGTAATTTTGAGGTTTGTAATAATTACAGGGAGAATAAACAATTTTAATTTAGTTTTTGAGCTATGCGCCGAAAGAATTGGCTGTGATTTAGATTTAATTTTAAGTTTGTTGATTAATATTTTTGATTAAAATAAATACATTTATCAAGATTTATTGTTTTCTGCCCTTTTCATTTCAATTTTGTCTTTCAACTGTAAAGAATTCATTCATCTGTTCATTAACCTGCAGTGCAGTCATTCACCTGACTCATCTTTTTCATTTTTATCCATTAAATTCTTTAAAAAGCAAAAGTTTGTCTGGTCTTTTTGGTAGAATGTTTCTATTGATATCCAGAATCGAATAACAAAGAATCAACCAACACAGTTACTTTTTTTGCTTTGACCAAATTCATATATCATTCTGTCCCATTTCCGTAGAATCACCCATGTACTTCAATATCGTTTATCGTCCGCTCACCACTCTGGACTTCTCAGTCTCCGAAACAACAACTTTCAATAGTTTTAAATTGATTTTTGCTTTAAATTGGTACTTTTATGTTAACGGGAATACCTCAAAAAATAAACACGTATTGTTGTGATATTTTGTTTGTTAACAATGCGTAACAAATCTCGTTAAGATATTTACGTTGATCCCTTAATGATGAATTTGTGGAGCTTGCCGAGGAGTGAAGAAGAAGCTGCTTCAAGGCCCATGGTATTTTATCTAAAGGGCGAATGTGCAAGAAGGATCATATTATGAAACTTTACTTCTGCGACAGAATATTTTGGAAATGCAAGGCGAAAGCCTGTCAGCAGCAGTATTCATGTGGCGACAACATAACAAAGAAATCGACATATTTCCAGTTATTTTAAATGCCATAAAGACATATTGGCCCCCTAGTAACATAAATTTATATTGTATTAGTAATTATGTTGCTTTTATTAATAAATAAGTTTCAAAAAAGTGTGATTTTTAAGTAATTCCCCCGTTGTTACGCATTGTTAACAAACAAATACGTCGTCACCTATCACAACAATAGGTGTTTATTTTTTTAGGTATTCCCGTTAACAGAAACGTACCCAAAATACTTGAGTCAATTCAGTACAACCTCCACTTTACATACTGTAAATTCCAAAGTAACTCCTTTTATAATAGGCAATGCTAGCCTAAAATTAATTCATTCTGTAAAGTGAATAAATAAAGTTCTTTCTGTAAACTATAATAGCCACTGTTATTAGATTTAAATGGATTATAAGCCTTAGAACTTCGTCTGTATTAAATAAGCACCAAAATTCCTTTTATAAAAACAAATCAATTCATTAAAAGATCCAGTTTTTTCTTCGAAAATTGCCTGTTAACGGTTTTAAATGTGCTTTTAATTTTAATTGAATTTTAATTTATATTCGTTTCCAAACTTCGGCCATTGTTACGAAATTAATTCGAGGAATAACAATATATTCGTAAGCACGTATGGTTTACAAAGAATTTAATTTAAGAATGCTTTTTATTTCCAGTTTTTCTAAAATGACACTGTTGATACTTAAATTTTTTTATATTTACATTAATATACTTATTTTCCACAAAAGACGCCAATCTCTCCCATTCCTCCCTCTCTCTCTCGTATTGAAGCTAACAATGATAATGGTCTACATAGCAACATCACGTTAAAATGGCGAGATTTCCACAAAATATGCAAATTAAACGTTTAACATGGAATATTTCGAACTGTGGGTGAAGAAAGACGAACAGAATAAGAAACTTTATAACTTTTTCTTCAAAATGGTTCAAATCCGAAGGTCGTCTGTTAATTCCTTCTAATTTTAATTTCCAAATGAATAAAAGCCTGCACGTCGAAAAATCGCGTTTTACATGTAAAGTAATGGGAAATGGAAATGCCTCTCTTGGAGACGAACCAAGGAATTTTTTCGCGATTTAAATTCATCATCACCTGAAAAAGTGTTAATCAAGCATCTCTACCAAATTTCGAGCTTCTATCATTATTATTTCTCGAGTTATTAGCGTTTGCATAGCGTGATCAACCAACCAACCAACCAACGGATGACGGCTATTATTATAAAATCTGATGTGGCCAACACATGACTTTCTCCATATTTGGGGTATAGATATTTCAATTATTATGAATAGCATTATGAGGCAAAATTAACATTTCGTATCGTAAAAGATTACACTCGTCCTTATTGCCGTAATTTACGTATATTTTGAATATGTTTAGAGGATTCACCTCTACATGGTATTGGCGCTGTATACTCAAATTAAGAAAAAGTTGAATATCTCCGAAATGGATAGTTCTACGAAAATTTGTTTCAAACAAAACTTGGAAGAAATATTATTCTCTACAACTTTAGTCCTTACGAAGATTACCAATAACGATGTTTTTAAGGAGATATTTAACGGAAACCGAAAAACCAGTTATTTATAAATAACTCCTAAACAATAACTCATATAGAAAATTGTTTCAAATAAAAACTGTAGGAAATTACATTCTCTATAACCTTTGTATAGAATTGTATATAAAATAATGATGTTTTAAAGAAGAAATATCGCAAAAACCGAATCGGGTTTCGAATAAACCTCGACTTCCGGTTATCCGTTATTGTCCAAAAACTAAATAGTTCTTTGTGCTCATGTTAAAGTGTTACATATGAAGTTTGGTAACGATATGGTAAGTACTTTTTGAGTTAGAGCGCCCACAATAACATACACACACAGACATCATTCCGAAAATAGTCTAAACGTGTTCTAGGGACCTCAAAACATGTATCTCCGTTGAAATCTCGAAGTCGATTTTTTTCATGAATACAATACTTTCCCATTACTACGTATGGAGAAAGTAATAAAATTCCCAAACAGGTAAATAGCAATACTAAATTCTTTTAGTTCTAACTGAAGCCAGAAGATGGGTCATTTGAATTTTGTTTGAGTTTCTACTCTGAAATTATATTTCTTTATACTTCTAAACGACATGATAACATACTGCATTGTAATTTTTCCATTTCAAAAGAATTCGTCGCGAGCCAGAAGATGCCATATGATACCGAAAAATCCTAGATAAATATTTATTACAATTCCACAAAAGGAGGGGTCGATACTATAGATCGGATGGCAAGGAAGTACATATACTACAAAGAGAGGCAGGAGGAGATGGCCGCTTTCGATGTTCCATACTTTTATTTTCATAGGATCAATTCATATACTATTTTTATTCTTAACTTTCCAGATTGGTGTGAGAATAAAAACAAACAGTGCCGCATATTTCTGAAGGAATTGGGAATAGACTTCATAAAATCCCAAGTTGAGGAGCGAGCAAAAAATAAGACACGGTTCCAGAGACCAATTGCAATATCTATGGAGACTATTCTTGATAGATTTGCCACATCAACCACAACAACTCATTCGCGGGAGTTGTTATATGTGTTGCAATGAATCCCTTTCCAAAAAATCGGTACAACATACATTGTACAAACTTTCTCATATATAGGTACTAATGCGTCGTTTAGTTATCTTTAGAAAATGAAAATCGTATGAGCCTCATTTTAGAAAATCCAAATTTTGTTAAAGTTGCCCAAGAATAAACTAGCCTTATATTCATTCACTGAGAAAAATTAAATAGGTAGTAATATTGAAGACGTAAACTCAAGTAACTGTACAAAATTTGATCAAAATCGTTACAGCCGTTTTTGAGAAAATCGAATTATTGTTAAAGTTGCCTATAATAAACTAGCCTTATATTAATTTTTTGAGAAATATGAACTATACAGTATTATTGAAGACATAAACTCAAGTAACTGTACGAAATTTGATCAAAATCGTTATAGCCGTTTTTCAGAAAATCGAATTGATGTTAAAATGCGTAGAATAAACTACTCTTAATTATTAAGCAATTTTAACCATTTTTACATATACTCTGCTCAGTATGATAAAATGCCTAAGTACGAGATTTAATTCATTTTCGCTGTTCCGTCTAGGCTCCAGAGGCAGTAACAGACAGACAGATAGACAGACGTCATTGCGAAAACCACTTTTTCGGATTCAGCGACACCTACAACATATATTTCCGTAAAAATCTCGAGGTCGAATTTTTTCGCGAAAACATTACTTTCTCGATACTTCGTATGAGAAAGTAAAAATATGTGTGGTAACCTTGGAAAATCCACCATGACATGCTCACAGTTCAAACACCATGTGTGTGGAAAGCACATTATGAAGCGTGTTATTTGTTTAAATTGTTGTTTCAGATGTAGCAGATTAAATTGTTTTTCTAATAAATTTGTTATTATTTCGGTAAATACAATCGTATTGCAAAATTAATGTGATCTTTAAAACATAATGAGGAAAAATGTCAAAAAATTGTTTTTATCCAAACATTTCTACCTTTATAGTAGATAATGTACATATAATTTCAAATACTTTATTAAAATTACATAGCTTTATTCCTATGATGTTTCTAAATATATAAAAATTGATTCAAAACATTACTATGGCTTCTTATAGTATTTTAGATGTAGGGCCTCTGAGCACCCCCTCCTCCCCCCCCAGGTAGTCCATGGTAGTGAAAATCGATTGGTAGTTCTAGGGTTAATAACAATTTTCGAAACATTTTTATAGATAAAAAACAGATAGAAATGTTCTTATTTTCGTCAGGAAACACCTTCCTAAGCATAATGAAAGACAATCGTATATAAATAATGTGTATCATAAGTCAGGATATAAAGGGTTAAATATTTTCTTGAATTTATTTAAGTCGGGCGTAGCCTCGAATGCAAAGTTAAAGAGAAATCATGAAAATTTAAAACACGCTCCAGTATAGTAGAATAGTTAAACGTTACTAAAAATCTGAACTTCGAATGTACGTATTTCTAATACCGTTCTGAGGAGCAACCGTAAATGCATAAGAGAAAATCCTTGGATCCCCTCACCGCTATTTTGCTATATTAACAGAAGGCACTGGAAAGCGACACGTTTTCCAGTGCCTTCTGTTAATATTCTTCGTATATGCAGCTAATAACTTTATTCTCTAACAATAAAATTTGAATGTTTTAAATGAACTATCGGTTCTCTGACCGAATTTTTATGGTGCATATTTATCGGTGGCATAAGTGTTGAATTATTTTTTTTTATATTTACACATTCTTATGTTATGTATATTTTTCATTAGCTCTCAAACATCCACTTAAAAGCCTTTTACGATGAGCTAATTAGCAATGACAAAGACGATCACATTCGATCATAACCACGGCATGTCTCGAACTGGCGACCCTAACATATGGACTCAGCTACGATAAACATTCTTTTACTAACGGAGAATGTAGCATATCTATATTAAAATGTTTATTTTCTATTTTTATTTGGGTGTCTAGAAACGAAATTTAAAAATCCGAAAATGGTTATCCCCTGCAGCAGAGGTGGGCAACCTTTTTTGAATGGTGGGCCGCATTAGTAGCTTCGGCAAACTGATTAAAGATAAATCGAAAGTTACATAGAGATTCTTAGGCGCCATATGAGTGAAAATTAATTTTTTACATTTAACATTTCAATATTAAAAATTATGATCGAATTAAATCTTAGAAATACATTCGATAAAAGATAAAAAAATAACATAAAAAAGAACTTATTTTAATTTAGAAGTATTTACTAAGGTCACCCAATTTAACTTGAAATATTTTAACAGATTTTGCTAGATAAAAAATACGAGTAATATTTCGTAGTAAAATAAAGAAAATGAAAAAGTTTTGAAAAGTGGGCAGCATACAATTAATTACTTATTGTTAGTGGGCCGAAGGTTGGGCACCCCTGCCATAGAGATTTCCTTATTTTCTCCGTTCCCTCTTGTTAACATGGGATGCAATATTTAGACAAGATAATATTCTAAGAGCTGACGATTTAATGATTTTTTCGTGAGGCCTGGTAGGAAAAGGTTTATAATGAAAATGAAGCGCACGAACTCGTAGTCATCTGAATGTTTCCTGGGCAAAATAATACCTTCGTTCCCAAAAACTACAGTCTTTAATCTCAAGAAAGTTACCGGTATCTTGTGTCAGAAAAGATGACAGTAAGAGTACCGACACAGAATCCAGAATAATGATTTTCCTCAGGAAAATATTTTTATTTTCGTTTATTTAAATTCAGAAACGTGTTTATTTTATCACAGGCGAAACGCTTTTATGTCAATTTAGGCTAATGTCTTCTGATGAGACAGTAGCGTGCTCGAGAGGTGTTTCTATGGTAATTGGTAGAAGGAGAATATTTTATACCTTGCTCTAAAAAGTTGATTTTAGCATAATAGCGAAGGAAACAGCTGAATAGGTTCAATTTTATGCAGTGAAAACGTAAAATATTATTTGAAAATTTATTGTACCTAATGGTACATTTTTAATTTTTGTCATAATTCCCAAAAGAACTTCATTTAATATCGTTTATCATAAGCTATGTACTTCAATTTACATGAGAATCTTTCAGATTTAAATGATTCCAATAGCGTAAGTATAATGTTTTTGTTTAAATAACAATTAAAAGAAGATTCTGAATAATAAATAATAAAAAATAACGTACGTATGCTTTATTGGCTTAAGGCTATATAAAAGGAAAATTAAATCAACATTATTCGACATTTAAAGCAGAATATCAATGCTTTTTAAGTATGATCTGGACTCTAAATATAAAAAAGTATCTGAAGGATTTAAAAGAAAAGAAACGTTTAAATTAAAAAAATTTAATGTGGAACACAGGGCAACTCATCATATTAGCGTGAGAATTTTCTCCTCCTCCGTGAAGCCTGCGTTAGCATACAGTATGCAATAACATTTCCTGCCTTCGGCTTGGCTTTGTATAGCATAAATAAACCTCAAATTCTTCTCACAACCCATTTCTTCATTTATATATATATATATATATATATATATATATATATATATATATATATATATATATATATATATATGTGTGTGTACATAATATTCTTCAAACTACAAAAACCCTTTTCCCTAGATCATTGTCTCTCTTCGTGCATACTCTATTTTCTTTAGCATTTCTAAAGTAATTCCTACTTATTTAATGCATCGGTAAATTATTATCAACTACATGTTCTTTTAAACTTTTATGAATTTATTTCGTTAAGAAAATTTACTGTTTTCTTTATTTCTATGAATTGCTTGTACATTTTACATACCTTCGTCATTTCACGTGTTTCGTTGCAGTAGAATTTTCCGGAGACACACAAATTGGTTCTTTACAAATGTCCGTACAAGTGAAACGGGAGAGAGCAAGGGGCTTTAGTATGTCAGATGTGTCTTCCACTTCACATTCTTATGCTAGTAAAAACTTTTACAAATGAAAATTTTTAGATGAAGTGCAAGACTTCTTAGAGTCAGTCCCGACGAAGTGGAGACGTTCACCTTCGCATCCTGCCGAACTTCTTTCATCACTTCCGATTTCCTGTCTCTCTCTCTCTCTCCCCTCCTCCCTCCCCCTTGTCCTAACACCTGCACTTCCTCACCATTCCCTAACGTCGCGTAGGTCGCGATGCAGAGCATGAAGATTCGGAGTAAGTCCAAATACGACCTACTCTTCCCCTTCCCCTCCCATTTCGCGCTCTCCTCCACCCACTCAATCCCAAATCCGCGGCATCCTTACCTCCCTTTCCTCATTCCACCCACGCTCGTGTTTATATTTGTTTTGGGGATGAGGTGAGGTCGGAGTGTTTTCGAAGGAGGCGGTGGCGTGGGGGGAGGGGTACGTGGGGGGGGGGGGGGGGGAAGGGGGGAGGAAATAGTCGTCACGGGGCGTGGGAGTCTCTATGCCTTCGGGTCCGCGTTATTTCCCATGGGTCTACGGATCTCGACTGATAGCTGAAGGAAAGGCGGTGCTCTCTCGCTCTAGGATGCTACGCTAAAAATGTCCACGGGAGACGGATACGAAGAGATCTGGCGAGTGGGAGGAGAGGAGATGAGGTGGGGACGGGCGTGGTATGGCTTAGCCATGGGGAAGAATAAGAAGGGAGGATGATGGGAAGAAAACATGCGAAACGGATCTCCTCTGCTTCCTTTCGATGCCATACTGTAAGGATGATAATCCTGCAGATTTATTTTTTTGTGGCTGTATTTGGCAGAGACTAGAATCCGTGGCTTAATAACCCCTTCGAATTACAAGGCACCAGACACTAATTTCGGAACTTCGAAATGAGTTTACCAAATTTATACAGTTTATATTTTCATGTTAATATTATATTTTCTGTTAAAATAAAAAAATCAATGAAATACGCTTCGGCAAAGATTACAACACTAAAGATTCAATCATGTTATTAAATACGAATAAATATCAGCATGGAAAAATTATTTTTATCCTTTCCCCACGTTTGCATTTACGAGAGGGATATCTGTTGTTTAAAAAAGAGATATAACCCGTCGGAATGATATATCAGCGAAATATTCATCCATTCATGGAAAATCCGTGATACGAAATTGACGTTCACGTGAACGGCAGCCGCTTTATCTCGTTCTCTCTCGAGACAGCCGTATTTGCGTTCCCCTCGGAGCCACTGATGTTTCCGAGAGGCAAAAGAGAGAGAATACTTTTGAGTTTAAAAAACATTGAACGAAAGCGGGATCGACTGACGTACGAGACAATAAAGGGTGCCGTTCTTCCATGCCTTTCCCAAAACTCTCTCCCTCTCTCCCACCCACCCCTTCCCCCACCTTCCCTTTCCCCCTTCCACACTTTCCTGTCTAAACCTCTCTCCCATTCCTCCTATCTTCCGGAGAGAGAGAAAAAAAATCCCTCCCCGAAAAATGAGGCCTGCCCCTTCCCTCCCCATCCCTCTATCACCGATTACCACCCCCTTCCCTCCTCTTCCACTCTTCTCCCTCCGGGCCCACCAAGACAGCCTCTCTCCCTCTCCGCCGCTCTCTTTTCCCATCCGACCGCATTTCCCTGCTCTTCTCTTATCGCTCCTGATTTTTATGTGGCTTTATGTGTGCGGTGTGTGTGTGTACTCCCTTGAAAACACCCACAAGGACCCCGTGATGTCACTCACGGAGCCATCCTCCCCCGCAGCCTCCCTCTACCTCACCTCCTTGCCTCTTCCGCGCCGAACCCTTCTTCTTCTTCCCCCTCCCTCCCATTCTCCCTCCCCCATTTTCCCCCCACATTCTTCCCCCCCAATTCTCCCCCCCCCCCTCCCCCTCGGGGCCTCGGGATCCTCGTAGATGACAGATTGACGTCTTCCCCATTTCCATGTCTTCATCCTGGAGAACACTTCCTTCCTTCCGCCCCCGCTCTCTCCCCCTCCCATCCCCGTCGCCTCGTCTTTTTCTTTACCCCAAACCACTGCTTCTTCGCTACTTTCGTCCATTTTCGTTCGTCTTTTGTCTTTTATGCCGCTGTCTTTTTTTCCCCTGTCCGTCGTCTTATTCGTTCCGTAAAACCCCGCGGCCGTTTTTTCCGCCGCGGCGCTGCCGATAAAACGATCCGACGTCCAACGACTGTCTTTTTCTCGTCCTCACCAAAACGCCATAGTCTATCCCTTCTCTATGGATGCACACACACACATAGATATACATATACACACACACACACACATAAATAACTCATTCTCTACTCTTCTATCGTCCTCCAACCTCGCACTCGATGTCTTCTTTGATTTATTCTCGTATTTTTTCGCCCCTCTCCTCTTTTTGTTTTTTATCGAGAACTCTAAATTAAGAATTGTCTTTTTCCTCATTCCATAAAAGGAGTGTATGTTTTATGCATTTTTATACCGAATCGGTTTTTTAACTTGAGAAAATACCAACTCCGTAGAGGTTTTAGCAAAGTTATCGAACGCCGGTAACTACTTGTTCGCCTGTGTTACGTCAGCCGGAGAAATCTTTAGAATTCCGGAAAAAGGGAACATTATTCGGAAGATGTTGGAAGTTTTTAAAAAAATAGTAGTGATACGTCTTCACTTCTGATATTTCTTAGACGGATTTATTTTTATACATAATTTCTCTTTAGAAAATATGTGAAGTGGGGTGATATTTTGACCGTGAATAATGGCATGTTTTCAGTTAAAAATTAAATTTCGGCGGAGTAACTTTTGAAAAATAAATTGTTTTTAGAAAATTAAACAATGTTTTACTTGGGTTTTCACTTCTTTTGTGATTTATGCTAATTTCAGTTATAAGTTGTCATTGACAATTTTAAAAATAATTATTTCGTTATGGATTGTTATAAGCAAATGTTCTTACCGTTTAAAATATTTCTCTGGCGCCAGCAAAATATCCACAATGTATTCATCATTAATTTTGTCTGTCTTTTAAAATAACATTTCAGCATCCACGTCAAAAATGCTGTAATAGATATTTGCCAGTACTGCAAGCATTCAATCATTTTGGATAGTTCGACTAGGATATATTAGAAAATGATACTATTGCACTTATGTTAGCATTGCAAGAATACAATTCAGATTTATTATACTTCGTCACTTTTGGCATTCACTAATTTTTTTCGCGGTGCTAATTTTCAACGTTACACACAGTTTCCCACACCCCTTACCCACTTCCCTCTTCCCATTTTCCTCATTTCCAGTGGTATAGGGAAACTTTTTCGTCCTCCAAACCTATCTTAAGAAACTCTTTTTTATCCTCCTCCCACGATGGTTCTTCCCTTTCCATGTCCCCTCCTCCTCCCCCCCCCATCCTGCCACTCTCTCTCTTCCCCTACCACTTTTTTCGAAACGAAAAGAGCTCAAACTCCTTCTCGCTCGCCATCTCAAAGGCGCCTTAGGCCACGCAGGCGAAATAATAATAAAAATCCGAGTCCGGTCGTGTAACCACAGCCGAAGAAAAACTCCCCTCTCCCTCTACCCTATGCATCGAAAGTTCCTTCTGCGCTAACTCCCCTTTCTCCCCCATCCACCACCACCACCACCCCTTCCTTCCACCCATCGTCAGGACAACCCTTCTCACGGCGCTGTCTCAAACCTCGCCCCCCCCCCCCTCCCTCCCTCCCCCCTCCTCCCCCATCGCCTTCATTCGCTCTAAGAAAAGACGTTTCTGCGCGCACTGCCGTTCTCGCTTCACTCTTCACTTCGAAACCTCAATCCCGTTCCCTTACCTATGTTTTTATTCTTTGTTAAAAGTTTTTTTTATACACGTGTATAGTCACTGCCAAGCATTGTATTTGGCAATGCGAAGTAACTACTTAGTTAAAGCACTTAAAATGTCTACTTTGTGAGGCTAACTTGAACATCATTTTTTTTAGCACAGTTGTTTTTGAGTTGAAGATAATTACCATGAGAATTGCGTTAGATTTTATTTAAAATGCCTTATATAGTTGCTAACTTCGGTAAAGTGTTTATTTATAACAGATTATCCTACTTAATGTTCTTAAACTGGTAATATTATTTTTTCTGTTCTTAGATTTTGGAAATTGCATATACTACATCGACATTGTAACTTATATTTTGTATGGGAGCATTAAGGTTATTTCAATATTTATTACAAGTCACAAGTTAACGATCAATTAATTTATGTTTCAAATGCAAAATGTTACGAATTGCATCAGTAATATTCCATATTGATAAATTGTGTCTAAATTAAGCGGTGTCTACACAATTTTATTTTGTTTAAAATTTTAAACTGCCTTTGTATACGGATGCATTTCCTTTCCTTCCGCCTCACCAGTTTTATTCTCATTAATAATGAATTGTTAATTTTTAAATGTATGTCAGCGCTATTTAGGGAGATAACAAATTTAAAAAATCATCCGCAATACTCCGTAGCTAGAAGAGAAATCTGGTTGAGATATTATGCGAACGTGGACTAGAAGAAGTACACAATATCCCAGTCCCTCTTTCTCGCTATCTTTGGGTTCGACTTCATTCGAGAGAAAACGCCAAAGAGATGACAGTGTTATGCAAAGGCGCCGCAGAGGTTTGGAGAAATATAAGAGATATGCAAAATGGATAGGTTTTCGAGTGGAAGCTTAAAAATCCAAAAAAAAGAAAGTCTACGGTGATGGAAGTGTTATGACCAGGAGAGAGCCGAGGGAGAGGTGGGGGGGGGATGGGGGGGAGGGAGAGGGGAAGGGGAGGGTAGGGGGAGAGAGAGAGAGAAGTGGAGAGTTTGAAGGAGTGGATGTGGGTGTCTTGGAAACGGAGTATCCATTATTTTGCCTCGCTGTTCCATTTTCACTCGTCCAAACTCTTCCCTCTCCCCCCACAATCCGCATCCTCATCCCACTCCCCAGTTCCTCTCTCTCTCCCACCTTCTCTCCACCGATACCAAAACCTTTTCCCCCCTTTTTTTTATTATTTTGATTCTTTCCGAATGTCCTCCGGCGAATACCGCCATTTTGCGGCCAACACTTTTCAGTCCATCTCGATAAGAGTCCCTCCTCTCCCTCCCTCCCTCTCTCTCTCTCTGTTCCCTACTCCAAACCCTTTCCCAACCTCCTACCCCTTACCCTTCTATACTCCCCTTGATGTAGAGATCCTGTGCTTCCGAGTATATATTTACTGAAGTCTTCTCAGAGTGTACATAGGGATGTAATGTTATAAAACCTTGCGTACTGGGCGAGGGATGGGCGTGTACGGTTTAGGGTGTTGGGAGCGATGGATGTAAGGAGGGGGAGGGAGAGGGAGGGAGGGGATGGGAGAAGTAGAGGGGAGGAGATGAGGAAGGGGAAGAGGGGTTGTGAGGGGAAGGCATCCTCCATTCGATGCTTTGGCGCCTCGGGCCAGAAATAACGTTGGTAAGAGCGGGCGAAATAATATATAAAAAAGTGGTAGTAAGGAGAAAGAAAGAGGCGGCTGAGGGACGAAGGGGGAGAGGAGAGTCCTCGGAAGGAAATGGATAAATAGCCTTAAAGGTCTCTTTTTGATTGCCTTTTTTTCTTTCCGTTCTCTTTTCTTTCTCGAAAAACTCACTCCTTAACACTACGACCACCTCAGCCCTCTTCCTTCCCCACCTCCCATTCCTTTTAGTGGTTTCCCCCTTCATAAAAGGAGAACTATTGTATCAAAGTTCGCGTGAGTTCTGTTTATTTTTTTTCCAGCAACCCTTTACAGGGAGTTGGACGAAGGATGAGCGGTTGAGGAGGGACTCTGATTTGAGGGATGGCGGTGGGAAGAGGAGGAGGGAGAAGGAGATAGGAAGAGGAATGAGAGTATGAGGGAGGGGAACGGTGAAAGAACTTAGGGCGCAGTCCGTAGTATTCGTAGGTAAAGGGGGTGAGAGGCTTTGAGGCGAATGAGGATAGATATTGGAAAATAGAAAGAATACGGAGAGATATAATCCGCGGGAGTAGGAGGATATGAGATTTATTGGGAGAGAATCACCGCCTTTATTAGGAAAAGATTTTGACAAGCGTGTTCGTCCTCGCAACAAAGAGGAATTGGAAAGAATGACAGGGAAGATGAGTAAAGAAGATAATCGATTACAAGTCATAAACGATGAAAGAGTGCAGAAAATTATATGAATAAAGTGTGATTATAGGAAAAAAGTGTGGAAGGCAGTTTCATTGGATGGCAAATATTAAATGAAAGGATAATACGATGTGTGATCAAATATGCTTTATTGCAGTATAATTATCAGTGTTGATTTTGTATTGCTATATGGTTATCGCACGATACCATAGCTATTTTACCTTAAATATAATATAACACTATCACTGCTGGATACATTTAAGATTTGTCAAAGTATTATATGTAACAATAAAGAACGTATTCTACCAATAACACAGTTTGATACGTGTTGAAACGATTTTTGTCAAGCTAGACTAAAAAGTGAATTAAACTCTGGTTGATTAAAATAATAGGAAATAGTCAATTTAATTGACTGGTTGGAAAATAATTGCTGTGTTTATGAAATAAAGAACATATTATTTTGCGCATGGGAATTAGACTCGGAAAAAATTCACCTCTAACCTATTCAGGATAATATTAATTTTATTTGATAATTATTCGGTGGAGGAAAATCGGTCCATGGTTTCTTTAAATAAAATGTTAAAAATAATCTACAATAAATAAGCATTCCTTGAAATTCTAAAGGTGGAAGTATGTTTAAATAAATACCAATTATGGTATTTGTCAAAGTTGAAAATATCATTTGAAGATAATTTAATATTTTTCGAGACTACAAAAATAGTCATAATTTTGAAGTTGTATGTATTTACATTGTCAAGAACATTGTATTTAATATAAGTACCTAATACCTTGAACAGGCCATTCGCATGGAACATTCGATAGTTTTCAATTTATTAGCATTCTTCAATAGAGAGTTATTGAGATCGCCTTATGGCTTAAGATAAACTAAAAATTATGAACTTTAGATTGAAGAGTTGAAAATGTAAGTATTCAATCCAGGTGTCTCCAATCTGCTTAGAATCCGGAATGCGCATTTGAGCTTTCATAACGTTGTTGTATCAGTATACCTAAGTAAGTACCCATTTTTTAACTCTTGATTCCTAAGTGTTTACTTATTAATTAGAATTGTGGTATTGATGTATACGGTATTTTTTTTAATTTGCAAAATTCTTTGTACCGAACGCACAATTTCTCCTTCACGCTAAATCTCTCTCTCTCTCCCTACACAACCAATCTTCTTCGCTCCTCTCTCTTCTCGCCTTCTTGGTCTTGCTCCGTTACCTCTCCCATCCCTCCCTCCCTTCCTTATCTTCTCCTCTCTCCGTCTCCCCGCAACGCTTTCACTCAATCCACTCACTCCCACGCTGCCTTCCAGAATATTCCCATTGTCATAACTCCGAAGGTTCCTCCCGCTAGTTCCAGCAGAGTCCTTCGCCTTCAGCTTCAGCGACTCCTATCGCTATTCCTCCCAACCTCCGATGTATCCGTCCCTTTTCTCCTCCCATCCCTCCCACCGAAATTCACTCGCTCTTTCTCCTCTCCACCCCACCCAATCGTGGCGAGTGTCTCTACATCCCACCCCTACCACCCCAGTTCTTCGCCTTCGGTCCGACCCTCCCACTCCCCCTCCCTCCCGACTCCCCCTCATATCCCACCTCCTTCCAACCAACCACTCTCGTTCCCTCGGTATCCTGCGTACAGTTTCAAATTGGTCCATAAAATGCAGGCCCTCCGGTTTGGTAATTAATTTCGCGAGGGGCGCACGGGGGAAGCGGTGGGGAGAGGTAGGGGAGTGGGAGGTGGTGGAGGGAGTGTTCGAGGCGATGGGCGGAGGAGAGGCCTAGGTCTAAGAAGGTTCGAGTATTAAGGACGACGCCAAAGGGGTAGAAGAAAAGGGGAGTGGGGGAAGAGAGAGAGAGAGAGGTCTGCCTTCCTCCTCTCGTGGGGGCAAGAAGGGAATCTTGAGAAGGGGGAAGGATGAAGAAGGAATCCTTGTTGGCGAGTTTAGAAGGGATTGGAGAGAACGGTAAGCGGAAGAGTGGAGGGGAAAAGGGGCTGTCGGGATGCAGAGGGAGGTAAGAAGGTGCACTTGTGTTGTGTTATCCTTTGGTGTTGGGGTGGTGTTAGGAAGGAACTCAGGGGAGGTAGAGAGGGAGATCGCGGGGGATGGAGGGGAGTGAGGGTGGAGGGGCGGAGGGACGGTGGGATTAGGTCTTCTTCGGGAGCGAAAAAGATATAAAAAAAGAGGCAGTCTGTTGGAGAGCAAATTTGGGATTCTCGTCTTGCGCCGAACGTATGTCATTTCGGCGACTACCAACTAACTTCGCCCGTGTCTTCGATACTTGGAGGCGCATTTATCACCACGGTCGTTTTAACTCGGGTTCTCCCATCTTTGAGCGAACGTGTTGTAATATGTTGAAACAATCTAGAGAGAAGGCTATCCTATTAAAAGGATATACCTATTATAATTTATATCGTGTCTACTAAGTGAAATTGAATCGGAAACACAGCTAAAATGGAGCCATTACCTACATTTAGCTTTAAAGTCTTTTATATTAAATTACATACATACATATATACATGCGCGGGCACGGGCACAAAATCACATACATTCGCATATCTCCTAAATTATTCTAAACGCTATGTATTCTCCTCACTAGTGCATAAAAGCAAAAGAAAATAATTTTAAGATTTATCGATCCAGATACTGACTTTCATAACGCATTAAATGTCATTGTTATCTGAGTAAACTGTCGCATCTGGTTAGAAGCTTTTCGGGAGAAATGGAGGACCTTAAGCAGACTCCTACAATCACCTCCTTGAACTTCTCGACATTGGCAGGACTCGACTCTCCTTCCCCTTCCCCGACATCCCTCCTACCACGCCCCACCTCTTTACCACCCCCTTCTCCTTCCTTCCCATCCGAATTTTACGGGAGAACCGTTTGTTAACCCTATAATCATCAAAGAGCTTTTTCTATACATTCCCATCGAATAAGCAGTGAAGAGACGATTAACAATGTTTTTCTTATTTCCGCGTCAGGTAATAAATCGTGAAACGAATTAACCAATATAAATGCCACAGATCGGAGCACGTCTCGCAGGGATTTAATTTTTCCTAAAATTTAGTAACCAGGGCTTAGAATAATAAAATTTTAAAAACTCGGCCAAGATGTAATATATAAAATTGCCTACGATATCAGTTGAACATGGAAGCATAAGGCACGTTATCACTTTTTTCGCTGTCCCTTTTAATGTCAGAACGAATATAATGTAATTATATTTTTATTAAAACAGTGAAATTGAATGCTTTGATTTTTTAAAGAAGATAACTATTTAAAACGCAGTATATAACTTTACTTTTTCTATTCACGCAGTAATGATTTATTCAAAAATGTTATTCCTCGGCGAACAAGAGCTAGGACTTGGTACCCGGCTCACGATCACCGCCTTTCTCAAATTCTCTAACAGCTTTTCTCCCACCGCATCCACCGGAGAGCGCAAACGTTCGATTTCTCACGCCGTCTCCTCTTCTCCGCCTCCTCTCGGTCATCTCCATCGGACTCTCCCTCTCTTCTTGCCTCGCCTCCATCTTCCGCAAGTTCCTCTTCCTTCCCTCCCCCAATCTTCCTCACAATCTCCAATATGCTAGTGAGTCGAGAAGGTTGATAACTTCGCCGCGGATTGGAGAGGGAGGCTGCCGTCTTTCGCCTTCGAAGGGAGGGAAGGGAGAGGCGGAGGGAGAGAGGTTCTCTTCGTCCTTAATCACGTTGACTCCTGGTCCTCCTCCTCCTCCCCCCCCCCACCATTTTCCTTCTCCTTCATCAGACCTCGCCCACTTGGTTCCTTGGGCTCGCGGCGTTAAGGCTGCCTCATCTGCATCATCTCCGAAGACTGCTTAAACCCCTCGCTTTCTCTCTCTCTCTCTCTCTCTCTCTCTCCCCCTTTATACCTCCTCCCCCTGCCTCCCTTATTCCCATCCTTCCTCCCCTCTCTACCTCACCGCCGGCATATTCCTCTCCATTTCCTCATCCACTTCCGTCCTCCATCCCAAGTTTGCTGTTAGACTTGGGCAGGCAATGAATTTGCGTTTTTTTTTAACTGCATAAGAAATTGGAGTGCCTTGTCCCTCACTATGCTCCTCCTGCGGTAAACTTATTCGAGCCGTTTGTAAGACAAACTTTGCGTGGGCAGTGTCATCCTCTCTCGGCAAAAACGGGTGTCTTGGCATTTTTAATGACACGGTATCTAAAATTAAGATGGGCTCGGGGAATACTGATCGATGCTGAATGTTCGGAGGCCATTTTATCGGAACAATCCAGTTTTAAATTAGCTCAATATATACGGAACATATAGCTAAATTCAATATTTAGAAATTTATTTTAATGGCTGATGAAATAGTAGGACTAGGATCGCACTAAAATCTTAACTTAAGCATTCATTTATTACACGAGTGTGCTATTTAAATGTTTCACATTTCGTTTTGTATTTATAGTAATATTAATAGCATGACTGAAGTAAACGTAACTTTAATTACGCTATTTTTTCACCTTACCTAAGAATGAGCTGTTTTTACTTACATTGTTTTCCTTAGTCAAAAAAAAGTGTATTCCTTTTTTCATAAATGGGCTGAAGTTTTTGAAATAAGAAAGAAAATTTTTCTCCAGAAAAATTTAAAACGGAAGATGGGAATATATGTTCATAGATTATTTAAAATCTGAAATGGCTGTTCTGTTAGAATTTTAGTCGACGGTGTTTCTTAAAAAGAAAAATAGCGGAAAAAATATAAAATAATCATTATTAATTTTAAAAACTTGGATTTAAAATGTAAAATTTTGAAGTTAGCGGCAGCTTAAGAAGTTACGTTCGACTACAGGCGTATGTCGTACCGATATGTCGATTAAGGAAGTGTCAAATTGGTATCGGATGTGATGGAAAGATGCTGAAAGCAGGGAAGATATACTGGAAATAAAAGGAAGAAGAGATGTTTGGAGGGAGGTAAAAGGCGTCGCGAAGACGGAGAGCGAAAATGGCGAAGGAGCCGAAGAAGTGGCTGGAGGAAAGAGGGATGGCAAGTGGAAGGAAGGAAAGGGGAAGAGAGGAAGAGGGATAGATAGAATAGGCTGGGAGCGATGGTGAAGGGGGAGAAAGATAGAAGGGAGATTAAAGAGGAGTAGAATGGAGATGGCATTGGAGGAAGAGGGACAAGGGGGGAAGGAAATGGGAAATAAATCAGTAACTAGGGAGGGAGTAAAGACTTCTCTCTCGGAGTGTTACCGAAGAAAGTCTGAAAAGGGGGAGTCCCGTCTTATTGCTCGAGACCATTAAGGAAGCGAGCAAATGCCTAGATGAACCTCTTGCTCATTGATTCCCGCGCTCCAAGTTCGGTCGACGCTTAGCGTACTCTTGGGCGTCTGTGTCACTTATCACTAAGGATCGATCGGCACAATCGAAAAATATGTTCTATTCGCGAAGCCGTGGTTAAACCAATTTGCTTCCAAATACTGCGCACATGAAAATGTACGAGGCCCTTGAATTATCTATCGAAAATTTCGACCTATTCCGTTTTATAAATCGATATGATTCAACTAAATATTTTATCCATTAAAAGCATATAAAATAACCATTGACATTTAGGGAATATGAAACTTCAGGTGAATGCAATCACGTACAATCTTCACAAGAATTACCGACGATCAAATAAATAATGGAGGCCATTTCGTTTTTAGAGATCAATTAATTTAGTCCACTTTAGTCCATAATTGTAAAATTGGTGCGAAAAAACAACCAAGTGTAAATATTATGGTGACTCCTTTATCGTACATTCAATAAAGTTCATTTCTACCGAGAAATACAGTAGAAATGCTGCGCCCTGAAAAATCAACCGCATGTATCATTCCCCATAGTATTAGGTGCATATTCTGCCACTTAAAATGTTAAAATATCGCATGGAGTACGTTCATAAATATGTACAAATCACACACAGATAAACGCACAAAAAAACTATTACCTCCATACTTAATTCGCTTGTGTCTCTAACCCCGTTGTCTTCTTTCTTCCCTTCCTCTCTCTCTCTCTCTCTTTCCTTTCCCCTCCAATCTTCTCCTTCCGTTTCCCCCCAGTCGTTACTCCCGGATTGATTTTTTTACGCAGAACCATCTGCATTCGTAATCTTCAAGACATAACCCAGGTCTCAAGAGTCGCTAGTTGGGGGGGTTGGAAGTAGGAGATGTGGCGTTGTAGAATGGGGGCTGTAGAAAGCGGAAAGTAGACGAGGAGGTGGAGGGGAGAGAGGGGGAGAGGGGGGGAGGAGGAATAAGTCGCCACGAGAGGGAGAGAGAGAAATGGGGTGTGACAGGGAGAAAGAGAGAGAGAGAGAGTGGGGTGAGAGGCGGAGAGGAAGAAATCAGCATGATTTTCATCTGTTTTTCCCCCGGGTATCCTATCCCTTCCCCCTTTCGCATCTCTCTCCCTCCACCCCTCTCACGCAAACACCTCCTCATTCACTCCCCCTTCTCCTCTTCCTCCTCCTCATCCGTCCGTCCTCCCTCCTTTCTCCTTGGAAAATCTCTCTCCCCCCCTCCGTTTCATTCCCCTCCCTCCGATTCCCACGCCTCTTCCCACTCCGCAGCCTTCATTGGAAGACATAAGGTCGAAGGCTTCCTCTATTATATTCTTCTGGAGCCATTTTTCACGATCACCAACTCACCAGCTAGCTTGGATTAAAAAACCGGAATGTCATTACCTACCTACTATTGTCTTCCCTATACTGAAAATACGGAGTTAGGGGATACTATTCGAAAACGTCCTAATTTTATTTGTGCAGGTAGTTTTTTTCGTTTTTATTGATTTTGCACAATCGGCGTCTATACAGTATGGATTTTGATGTGATGCTACATTATAAACCAGCAGAACATACGATTGAATTTTATTATAAGCGTACCACTTTCATATGAGCAAAAGAAATGAATAGTTAATCTTAGCTTTATATAATGCGCAATATACAGCGAAGTTCATATGAGTACTTGAGGCATTCCTTACATCTATAACCTTGGCTTTCTTGAAAATTAATGAACTAAACCATAATAAAAAAAATACGATCCTATGGCTTCCTAGTATTGATTCAATTTCCGCAAAATTTTTGGAAATTTTGCCCACTTCCTAATGGCGCGTTTACCTGGTTAAATCAGGCGGCTACTCCTCCACTCCCGAGGGAATCATTTCGAGAGAGTGAAAGAGAGAAAAAAGTGGAAGGTAGTAGAAGGAAAGGAGGCGAGGGCACGAAGGAGTGGGGATGGAGGGAGGGAGGAGAGGGTGTGGGAGCGGATGAAATGGTTAAAAGCAAAACAAGGGAAACATTGCGATTTGTGGGAGTCGAAGGGAGGAGGAGAGAGAGAAAAGGAGAGGGGGGGGGGGACAAGGGAAGAGGAGAAAATAGTGAGAGGGGAAGAGAATATAAGGAAGGTGATTTGGTGGGATAGCTTTGTAAGAGAAGTGGGAGAGGATAGAGAGAGAGAGAGAAAAGAAGAGAGTGAGAGAGAGAGAGGAGATGGCGACGGCGGTGGCGGTCTTGGTAGTCTATAGTCGCCATTAAATTTTATTGCCAATCGGGAATGAGGGCGGGGAGGATTTCTTCTCACTACATTTGCTGCGGGAAGGGTGAGTCTCTAAGGCTGGGAAATGCAGCGAAGGGAGGGAGGGTGGGGGGGAGAGAGGGTTGGAGAGTATGGAGGAGAGCGGAGAGAAAGGAGGTGAGCAGAGTGGAGGAGGATGGCTGAGAGAGGGGTTCTGGATGGGAATGGATCGGGTGAGTCCGGAAGTATTATGAGGATGGAGTAGGGGAGGGGGCAAGTGGGAGGTGAAGAGGGGGGAGGAGAGGGGGAGAGAGAGAGAGCGATATAAAGAAAAAGAATGGAGGAAAAAATGGGAGTGAAAACTAAAAGGGAAAAAGGTTGTGGAAGGAAAATGGATTTCTCATATGAAAGAGAAGAGGAAATTCGTTACGATCCTTATAGCATCTGATGAAAGTGGGTCGTCTCTCAAAAGTTGAAAAATTTTGTTATTGTTTAAAAGTAACGCGTAAGAATTTCCAATCGCCAAACGTGCTTGACGTCGACCGTAAGTTGTTTTCGCTTCACGCTCATTATCTCGCGGGCGGCGTCCATCGTCATTCCTATTTTCCCAAGTTGGGTATCAAGAAAATTAACTGTCAGTGTTATAATTTGAAAAATAGTTGCTTTGAAAATGGAAATTTTGAATCCTTACAAACATTTACTGCTCAGGCAAAATATGGGCTGATTTTTTTAACTATTTGCTTTACGTCTTCTGTCAACGATTTCAGTGCATTTTTCGTTTGGGATTGTGTAGTTTAGATCGGTTTGAAGTAAATATAATCCTTCTATTATATACCCCTTATCTTTTTATTGGGTCGCAAAATTGCCATATCGTTCTCGCGTTTACTTTTCCTGGGTAATTTGTACTGGCAGTATATCTTTTTCTCTCAGAGACGGAGCTCTCAGGTTGGCGTGCAGCTGTTGGCCGTCAAGGCACGATATTCCACATGAATTCCATCATCGGCGTGTTACTCTACGGTCCATTAAGACCAATTCCGCATCGGACTCTGGTCCAATTGCAGTTCTGTCATTTCGTAAACAGGTTGACGATTGCATTCATTAATAACAGAGAAAGGTACATATAACATGGTTTGCTGACATATTTGCGCATCCCTAATGGATATGGAAACGATTCTAGAAATTTAAATGTATATATTTAGGTCTGGAGTGTTGGTTTTGAGTTGTTGTTTGTGCTTTAGGAGCAATTGCGAGCATGAGAAACACGTTCTAGGAAGTACGTAACCGCGTGGCATGTTGTTGATTATAAATAGGTTATTAATTATGCGAAACAATATCGATCGAGGAAAAATGGCAAGCTATGTCTAAAAATACTTAATTAATGAATAAGATGACCTGGTTTTCCTTATATTTACGAAAAACAAAAAAAATCAATATCGAACGTAAAATATATATTTTATGTATTATTTTGAGAAATGATCACCCTTTCATACGAGGTTAATTGAATACATTCAAGAACGTAATTATAACAACGCATTTTATGAAATTTTTCCCCAACATTATTTCCGCCGGTTCTGAAAAAATACCACCTCGACCCTCCTAGTTATTAACATCCGCACGACAACAAATCAATACATTTTTCGAGCAGGTCTTATGAAGGTCAGTGTCCTGATCTCACCGAATGGGAAGTTACTACTCTTTCAAACTCTCCTTAAACACGTTTAGTCCGGAGTTTTACACCTACCCCCACCCCCTGCACAAAAACTCTTCATATCTCTCTCTCTCTCTCTTCCTCTTTCTCCCCCACCACTCCTCCGTCGGGGACACTGCTTCCCACTCCTCCTACGGTAACCTCCACTCCCGCGGGAAACTGCCTCCACGAGCCAATATCTGCTCCTGCGATGGTCTCTGCTCCATTTCGGTCCCTTCGGAGGCTGAATGACCAATTACGGTGGGAGGGGGGAAAGTTGTGGCCTTAGGATGGGTGCAGAGGGGGAGGGTGCGGCGGTGACCCCGAGAGGGAGGATTCCACGAAAAGCGCGGGGCGGCCATCTTTGCCGCAAGACTCACGTAATGCCCTCCATCACGCACCGAATCAATCAGAAGCTAATGAAAGTCCGGTTCTTCTCTTTCCTCCTCCTCCTCTCTCTTTTTCTTGCCTCATCTACTCTGCCTCTTTCTTTTTTCTCCCTCTCTTCTTATTTCGCTTTTCTATTTTTATGGCTACGTTTTCGGATCCATTCTCTTTTCGCTCGTCTATTTTTTGTGGCCCCGGAGGGAGAGAAAAAGAGAGTATCATCGATATAAAACAAACACTTTTCGCCGCTAAAAGCTTCCGTCTCATAGATATTGCGATAGATGGGATGGGACAGTCGTGTTTATTTTATTTTTTCGCCTCCTGTGTCTTTTTTCTCTTTCCTATTTTTTTGCTCGAACAGAGCGCGCTTTAACGATGGAATTTTTTCTTTAATGGTGTTTGCAGGAAAATGCGCATTGTGCTTTATCATGTCTTAAGGGGAATTAAAGTAGTCGAAATTAAGGAAGATAGTTTCAGTTGGTCTTTGAGGCTCAGTATGCTTACTTGTTGTGATAGTGCTAAGTATACATCTGTCAGAGCTCAAGAGCTAACAGTTGCCAGTAATATCTAATGGTGTAACTTAAAGAATACTTTCGTATAGCTTATTGATAGATACACTAAGAAAATTATTTTTATATTTTTTAACAGAAAGCATGATCTAAGTTATTAAAAAGAGCCAATAATATTAAATGATCCGCAGTCATGTCTATTACAATATTTTATGAAGGTCAACAGATTTATCCATAATATATTAATGGTCTTAAAAATATAATGCACGTTTTTCTGCTGATCTAAATAAACTAAAAACTTGAGCGTCAGCGATGATGGGGCAGACGGAAACGTGTTGACAGGTAAAATTTTCTTATCTGGAACGAGAGACAAGAACAATTGCTATCATTATTTCGGAATTTGAATGAGATTTTAAAATTACTTAGCTATTGTTGGTGAAGAACAAACTCAATATTGAGTACATATAAAGCTGTGTTGAACAGTGTTTTCTTCTCAAGTTTTTGTCAGATACACGCATATTTACTATTTACATCATTAATTTGTAAAGTAACAATTATTTACTAATGATTATCTATTAAACTTTGGAAATATTATCCTGTTACATTAGTCATTGTGACATGCATTAAATTTAAAGTTGTTTTTATCCAAGGAGAATATTTGTTGATTTTTTGGCGTATTATAACTTAATATCAAATATCGTCAGAAAGATAGTATTTTCACGTTAACTTTGATTATTGTACAATATCCCTTAACATTTTTCCATTCAACTACTTTCACTACCCCATCTACACCCGTCCAATGTCTTCAGCTATCCTAAACCGTCTTTCTAACACAGAATCCGACCCTCCTATTCCTCTCCTCCATCTCTTCGCCCTGCCTTCTTCTTACTTCCCTTCCTAATCAGGCCTCTCTCTCTCTCCCCGAAAACCGCACCTATTTTACGCGACACTGACCAATATGAGCCTCGTAACCCTGTCCATTCCTTATTTTCTTCGACACTTAACCCCGGACGCTATTACCCATAGAACCTTCCGAGCCATACCGGCTGTTTCACAAAGTAAAGAACATCCAATAAGGTTCCGTGGATGAAATCAATTGTTAATTACATTGGGCAATGACCTCGATCAGGATACGGTCAATTAAAATTGAATGTTTTTGTGTTATTCATGTCGTATATCCTCGAGTCGATCCACGGGGGGTCAAAATGCATGAAAGAAATTTCGTACTACTCGGAAATGTGCAAAAGATTTTTCTTTATTGTCACGAAAGATTCATATTTGATGACATCTTGGGAATTCCTGTAACTATTTAGTAGTGCTTTCTGCTTGTCGAAAACTATAAAAACTTCACTTTCGTTCGTAATAAATGCACGAAGTACGTCGTTTTAGTGGTGAGGTGTGAAAGAGGAGGAAAGGGAAAGCGAGGAGAGAGAGAGAAGAGAGGAAGGTAGGAAGAAAGAAAAAGGCCCTTCGACCAGTATATACGTGGCTTTTACTGTTGGCAGTTCGTTGCTCTAATCCCCGTATTGGTTGGTTATTGGCTCCGTTTATTTTTATTTATTTCCCTCCTCCCTCCGCTCCCTCCCCACCGCCCCCTAAAACCATTCTCCAGGACCCGTCTGGGGATCTCGTTTTGCCCATCCATTGCTTCGCCCCTCTCCCCATATCTCCCTTCTCCACTATTTCCCCTTCTTTTGCTGCGACCATCCCTTCTTCCTCCCTTTTACTCCCAAAAACCGCATTACTTCTCTTCCTCTCCCCTCCCTTTCTGTATCTCTCCAACCACCCTCCCCCTCCTCTCTCTCTCTCTCTCTTGGGGCCAAATCCTCAATATCGTTGCCATGGTCTTTCGTTTCCAAAGAGACTCTTGCCGGCAAAAGGCTTTGTCGTATTACGACGAAAAAGAGCAGTCCTCCGAATAGCCGCGGTCAGAATAGGGGAGGTCCGTGCGACGGCGCTGGGGTGGGGATTTCGTTTAACGAACTGGTGCAAGACAGAAACCACATCTTTTCATGCGAAAAATAATTGTAACTAAATTATTGTTCTTCTTAAGTACCTATCGTTAAACTCTTGGTCAAGTATTTTCTGTTTTTATTTTCTCGTAATGACGAAGATATATGTCGCTCGCCACTTCGACAATCATAATTTTTAATGCATGATTTTCTAGCGCTTTTACCATTGATTTCACTCAATATTCAATGTTAAAGAGTTATTAACCCATAGAAGCTGTAATAGCCACGAAGTCGTCAAAAACCGAGATTTATTAACGAATTTTGCTCTTTCCTATTTCTTGTTTTTATATGCCAACTAAAAATTCGTATAAATTTTCATGTTTGGCTTGGAAAACTTTTAAATCGTGATTCTATACTGTAAACTTCTTCACTTAATTTCATTACAACTAATCTTGTCTCACTCTTACATTTTATTAAATACGATGGTGCAATTACGATTAATACCTATTTCTTCTATGCTTTGTACATTGCGTGAGACCAATATCGCCGGATCCCTCGCTCACAAGCCCTTTTTGATGTTTTTCTAGGCTCAATCTCGCTATAAAACAGCACCATCTCTTTCTGCTTGACACGCCGTATCACACCCTCGGCTCCCTTCTGCCCCCGGAATGCCTGCAACCCTCGTTGCTTTCCCATCACCGAATTCACGACCTATCTCGTACCGTTGGAGAAATATACTTGGACGACCATCTTAACCCCCTGAGAGACCAAAGAATAGCAAACCTATTAAGCCTATTTTCCAAACATGATGAAGAGAGCATCAATAATTCGATATAATAACAATTGATATGTTTGGGCTTGTCAGTTATCACCACATTGAATCGATAAAGGAAAATAAAATATATTTTAAAATCTTAATGGGAAATCCTATTAATTCTACGTATTTTGTTACAAATGTGTAATGCATACTACTCATTGTGCTCAGTAATCTTATATGGGGATTAACATTATTATAAACGTATTAAATTCATAAGCCTGGTTATTAAAAAATCAGACAAATCTTATTTTATTAATTTTATAACTGGCACGTATCACCTAACAGCGTTTAACATGAAATTATTCAGGTAATTTTTATAAAATAAATGCATTTAAAAATTACAATCTTACAAATATAATGCTGGCAACTAGGTATTGTGAGAAGCCAAGTCGACATTGTTTGGAGAGACGCTGGGAGTGTTGAAGACAGGCAGACGAAGAAAAGTATCGTTAGTTGTTTTCTCTCAGTGACTGAAGAAGTGATTTTTCCGAAAGATTTGCCACCATGAGTGTCACTCCGACACCGTCAGCAGCTATCCAAATGGTATACAGGGCTTCCTACAACATCTATTTGCACTATTTTGTTTTTCCTAAAGTGTGTATGTGTCATATATATATCATACTCCATAAAAATAAATTCTAAAGCATAAAGTTCCGATTTACCCGGAAATGCAGGTAGTAATAAGTGTATCGATTTAAAACGTCCTTCTCCAAATATAACATTTGTCGTGGATAGACATGCTCGAGTTATTTTTATGATTCGGAAAAACGTTTCAATCATTTAAGTTAAAATTCCTGGAAAATATCCTCGGAAGACGGTTTGAATATAGACCAATTAAAATGTTCTGGCAAACACACATCGCAGGCAGAATGAAAGTATGGCACCGAACGAGTATATGAAATGCTTTCTGGCAAGAAATGAAATGTATTTTTCTCAGACGTTTAAAAAAATACGAAAACCCTCGGGAGTTTTCCTCGAAAATATTAAATAAAAAACATTAATTATGAGTGAAAAAATATTCTCGAGTGCAAGTATACGCTGTTCTCCCCTCACTTGCCATGATGCGAAAAACCGTCTTATTTGCACGCGTTTTTTATTCCGTAATGATTCCCGCTCTTTTTTCCCTTTCATTTCTGAGGCATTTAAGTCAATCAGAAACGAACGTGTGCCTTCCACTACCCTCCTACTTATTACTCCCCCCCTTTCTATATTCTCTCTTTTTTCCTTCTCACTTTCTTCTTTCTCTCCCTCTTTCCCTCTTCGTGCTAAATTCTGCCACTCCTTCTCGTTTAAATCTCCTTCTCTCCCTCTGCTACACTTCCTCCATCGTCTATCACTTTACGCTACTTTCTTCCATCTTACATCTACCACATAATATTCTCCGACTTTGCTTCTATTATATATTTCTATTTTTTACTCAGTCCTCTTTAAAAATCCTTCTTTATTCACCTTCTCGATTCACGTTCTTTTTCATCTCCTCTCCATACCCCTTATTTCCTCTTCTTACTTTAGAAGCATACCGTTTAAGGAGGAGGCGGAAGGGAGGCACTGGGAAGGAGATTAGTTACCAAGGAATTGACGTAAGGTGATATATGAGAACGTAGTCTTCTGACTGGAGAGGAGGTTACCCTGGGATGTCTCCCTATCTCAAGGGGATGTGTTTTTTTTGGGTTTCTTGAGGAGTAAACGTGTGTGCACGTGTGTTTCGGTAGTTAAAAAGGAAACAGGGAGGAAAATGATACATAAAGTAGGATATAGGGGTAGGGTTTGGATTAGGTTTGGGGAGGTAACGCTGGAAGGTTGTGGTTGGGGAGGAGTTTTAGCGAGAGGGGAAGGAAGGTGAAAGAGAGGGCAAAGGGTGGAAGGAGGCGAAGATCCGTGACTCGTGAACGGTGCGAAGGAGGCCAGCGAAGGAGCTGGATAAAAATGCACGCCCACGTGAATGAATGAAACCCTTGAGCATGCAGTCTTCACGAGCAATTAACCACTTTTGTGATTCTCGCGAGACCCGTGCGGCGGCGCTGGGAGCGACAGCGGCTGAGGAAAATATTTTGCCTCGCCAGAAAGAAATATTTTCGTTTTCGAGGAAAGGGTCTCCGTCTCACTTCAGCGTCACGTATCAAGGGTTTTTTCTTCATTTTTATTTACAGATATTATATAGAATAACCGCTGGTGCTTGGAAAAATCCATGCATCTTGCATAATTGTGAAATATTATCTCACCGGAGAAATATTTTTTTAACGTCCGTGTTTATAATGAGGTACCTTGACAATTTCTGCTCCACAAAGGGGTATATCCCCATTTACGAATAATGACTTCAATTGCACATAAGGCTTACTGCTGGGATTTCTAGTATGAGAAATATTGCGCTGAATTCTTTATAATCTATTCACGAGTAATAAATCATTTCATAGCCACATATATTTGTAAATTAATCTTAAACGGGTTTCTTAGCGGATTTGCTTCTATTAATATATTTATTCCGTTGGAAAATAACTAATTCCTTTACGATGACATTGACAAAAGTCTGGTTATCCCAATAATTTTATATACGTAAATTTTATTTTTTTAAACGGATATGTCACTGATAGAACAGTAATTGATTTTATGATTAGTTGGCTAATAGAAATAAGGTAATGATGCAGAGATTCCTAAACTATACCTCACCTCAATCACCGTAGTACGCAATAAGAATGACATTTGATGCGTGAATGTGAAATAAACAGCATATAATTTATGCATGATAACTTAGGTAAAGGCAAGAAGCAACTTGCATTGATGAATGGTATAAGAATTTAGATCCACATATAGATTCTTAAATTTATTATTAATCCATTTCCGATGAGTATATATTTATGCTATCCATCTCGCCTATTTTCCATGTCTATGTCATCAAGCATCCAAAAAAATACAGAGTTCTACGGCTCGATTTTCAGACGATTATTGGCAGAAGGGGATGTGAGTGGATGAGGTACAGTTAGAGACAGACTAAGCACACGTGCCTCCCTTATACTCGCGAGTGTTTGTGTGTTTGTGATCTGAGGTTGGGTTGCTTTGGCGAAAAGAGCTTTTTTACTCCTAGCAGTCGTTGATACGGGAGACATACGCTAACGTATATGTTGTGCTTCGCTTTGGGGCTTTTTGGGCCGGGATATTTATGTACGAGGCGATGAGGGGTGCACGTATGAATGTATATGCACACGTGTGTGTGTGTTCGTGTGTTTTTTGTCTTTTATGGGTTTGACCGGAGTGTTTCGAGCCCTTTTAATTGCGGAAAATCCTTAAAAAGTCTTGAACCTCTTTTTCTCTCTCTCTCTCTCTTTCTTTCACCTCTTTCTTCCCTTCTCTTTGAGCCACTCTCCTTTTTTCTCGCTCCCTTCCCCCCTCCCCCCCTCTCTCTTCACCCAAACACCCTCCTGTCACTGCAGCCTGCTTCTTTTTATTCTCATTCCACTTATCTTAAGGGGAAAATTCACCCCAGTGCGCTTTCGTAATAGAACGTCAAATGTCTTGGGATTTCATCGCCATGAATTCCATGGCCGCCTTTTTACAACTTTTATAGCTTATCTTTCACTTTTGTCGGCTTTGGACAGAATAATCGGCATCCCGATATCTAATCGCCGTGGAATAACAGATCGTAGTGAAATTATACTGGGATTATTTTTGACATCATTAATTCCGGCTATATTTTTCAAAAGTATTCTCATCCTGACAGGTGTCGATATTTTTTTATTACATTCGATTTATTTCTATTTTTTGTTAAATTTGTTTAGAATATATATTGAATTTATTAAAAGTTAAAGATGACTAAAAATGTCTTGTTAATTTGTTAAACATATTTCTGGATGCGGAAATTATGTAATTTCTGTAATGAAGTGAATGTCATGCTTAGCAATGCTGCAAAATTTAAAAATTGAAGGAGTGCATTTCTTAAATCCAAATTCATAAATGATATCAATTTATGAACATGGGAAAACTTTGTAAGTTCCACGATTTCTATTTCAATTCACTATGTACTCGGGTTCCGACTACTACATCGTTATCGGGAGGCAATAATGTAGCTCATTGAAACCCGGGTAGCGAATTAAAATGAAGATTGTGGAAATTACCAAGTGTTATTTCTTGTATATACTATGGAACGATTTCACAAAATTACGCATTCCAATGTTAAATTTATTGATATATACTTGATGATAAGACGTCCTCTAGATAAAAATAACTGTGACAAGGCCTATTTCTTTCCACGTAATCTCACACTCATATGGACTCATATTACAGTTGTTTACATAATGCGATTAATATTTATTTACATCAACTTAATGATAAGACGTGCTCTTTATAAAAAGAACTTTGACTATCTTTAGGCCCATTTCTTTCCACGCAGTCTCACACTGAAATGCACTTACTTTACAGTTGCTTACATAATGCGAGTAACGTTGTTCGAGTGCATTCGGAATATTTTCTCTCCGCGCATCCAGACGCCATCTCCTTTTCGGCTTTTTCCACGGAACTCTTCGTCTTTGGCTGCGATTAATCGCTTAATCCTTTTCTCCCACTCCCTCCGCCGCCGACGGGAAGGCGACCAATTAGAGCAACATTTTAGCAACTCGCGAACGAATTAATAATAGACGATGGAATAAATGAAGTGGAGGGGGGCGTGGAAATAAAATTGAAGATGAATTCCTCCGATGGCGAAATTGAATGAAAAGCACGAAAAATAATAAAGAGATCTCTTGAAAAAAAATAAAGCGCTCGATGTTTTTTGTCTCTCTTTGTGAACGTCTGCACGAAAACGGACTGATGATTGCAGAAGGAGACGCGATTCATATTTTTCGAATGCGAAGAAAGGGAGGAAGGGATTATTGCGAAATATGTGTTTTTAGGAAGTTCGACTCGCGTGTGTTCGAATCGAATGAATAAGATTGAAAGGTTAAAAAAAGTTCGTTCGCGGATGGTGGGCGAGGCACGCCTCTTTTCACGTTTTGGCGATATTTTCCCTTAAATATTTCTCGACGCGGGAATAAAACAGCATGGCGGCAGACTACTCACCGCACCTCTCACCCTCGACCATCGAAAGGCGAGCCACCGGATGTTCGAATCGACCCCAGCGAAGGGGATATGTTTATTTAAAAATAAAAGAGAAATCGCGGGCATAATTACAGGTTGAATGCATTGGGTTGGAGGCGGGGGAAGCGAGGGAAGGGTGGCGAGTTTTTTTTTTTTTTTTTTTTTTTTTTTAGAGGGTAAAAGATTCCACGATCGAAGTTTTTCGCGACGCGAAATCCCGTCCCCTTTCCCATCCACGTCCTCTGCTCACGACCTCCATTTCCCCATCAAAACCCATCACTAAGAATAGTGGCAGCGAACTGAACATCGTAGCGAGGAACAAAGAATCGACAGAGAGAGAGAGAGGCCACGGCGAGGATGCGATGGGATACAGAGGAGAGAGTGAGAGAGAGAGGCGAGTACTCATATTATACACACGTTGCATGGTGTCCCCGCTAGGTGGCGATCCACTCGACGGGAAGGTAAAAAATAAATGAACGAATGAGAGCGCGCGTGTGTGTGTGTGGGTCGCACGGAGGAGGGACAGAGAGAGAAGTAAAAAGAGAGAGAGAGAAAGAGAGAGGGTGGTGTTTATTAATTTAATTTTTTTTGCGGCAGGTTTTGGAGAGGAATCGGTGTTGCGAAGACAAAGAGGGCACAGGTGGAGGTATGTGATGGGGGGAGGGGGGGGAGGTGGAAGGGAGAGGGGTGGCGGAGGAAATTTTCAGGGAACTGCGGATAAAATCGTCTAAACAAATTGGTGTAGTCACCAATTAACTGCCCACGTAATTGATGGAAAAATAATTAATTGCTGACGGGGTAAAGCGTGTTGAGAGGGAGAGTTGAGGAGCGGAGGAATTACATATATCGGTAATGACGTGTCTGGAGCTCTCCCTACCCCTCTCCTCCCACTCCTTTCTCCCAGTCGATTTTATATCAGTCGGGATTTTTTTAATCCGTTTTTCTCAATTCGCCGGTTTTTCCAAGCACCGTAATGACGCCCATTATTACATCCGACGCCGTTGCGATGGTGTTTTTATTTTCGCCAAAAATCAAAAAAGCGTATTATTCCCCCTCTTCTCTTCCTGACTCCGGAGTATTTTTTAACGTAATTATTCCTAGCTATTCGCGATTCGATTGTTCTTGGTCTGTCGACTTTTTTTTCCTGTTGTGCGCAATGTCAATTAGAAAGGGGAATAACTCTCGCTTTATTCATTTTGAAAAATTCAACCGTGATAAACCCAACAATGGACAATCTCATCCTCGAATTCTCAGTCATTAAATACATTCTGTCGAATTCTAAACGCGAGGATACATTTCGAAGATTGCTTTTAATAAACAATGCATTCCGTTTTCATCTCGTGCAAATTTGCGTTTACGGCGTTGATGCAAACGAGGTTGATTAAATAAAGACGGAAACAAAATATGAAGGTTATTTTTAATGATTGCTCTGGATAATTGACTTTATATTGAAACACTTTAATGACATTCGTTTGTGTGGTTTTTCGGTTACTGTTAGCATCCTGGATATACCTCAATATATTTTAGTCTTCGATTATACTTTTAAGAATAAAATTTTTATTTCAATAAATTCTAAGGATTGGAATTCTAGCAAAATTGCATTTAACGTTCAATCGATGAGTTAAAATAAATTTATCTTATTTATATTATAAACAATTATCTTTTGATAAATATATATTAGGTATAATATTTTACGTATCCAAATAACATGATTGCAAATATTAATTGTTCATTCATAAGATTATCCTAATAGGGTCGTATTAATTGTGTATTTTTAATACAACCAAAAAATTATTTTTATTCAACATTCGCTAATTCTTGTATCAAATTTATAAGGCACAACAAATGTGATGTGGCTATTTTTTTATTCATCTTAATTTTTACACAGTCCGTCTTTGGAAGAGATTCATTCCAATATACCTCACCTTTTCACTATAACCACAAACTAATTTGAGTTAAATCTTTTTAAGCGAAATTTGAAATAAATGTTCACATATTGGATCAATTTATGCTAACCCCATATACGATACAACTTATATGGCATTAAAATTAAAATACAAGTTTATGAATAATAAATGCAATCAGTGACTGTAATTTCTTAAGTGGTTAAAAATTATTTTTTAAACGCGCATATTAAGGAAGACCCCACAACCGGTGTGTTTCTGGTCATTTGCTCGCACATTACAAGGAAATTTTCCTTCCTCTCTCCCGCGACTCCCTCTGAATGTGCCGAGGTAATTCCCAGCATTTGCGTACTGGTCAGAAGAACGTGAGCTTAAAGAAGCGCCGCTGTTTCCCAGGTAACACGTCACGCGCCAACTTGCGACACATGCTCCGCCGCCGACGTTCTTAAGCGTTTACGGGTCCAGGTGGCGTCCAGGTCGGGCGATTAAGTTTAGGAAGAGGGCGATAGCAAAGCGAGAGAGATGCGGAGGGAGATTGAGAAATGAATAGGGGGAGGAGGGAGGTTTAAGGCGGAAAGGGGGGGGAGGGGGGGGTGGAATGGGCGAGGAGGGTTAGAAAGAGAAAGAGATAAAAAGGCACGCAATTAAAACTGCGTGAGGAATGTTACCCGGAGATAAAGAAACGGGTAATGTCCTTTCCCTGGAAGATGCAAAAGGAATACCAAACTTTTTAATTTAGATTCACCTTTGCAGGCAAAGGCTAAAATCTGCGCTCATATTTCTTTCCCGATGCGAAATGGTTCCCTTTGGTGTACTCATACATGGTTATAACTTTTCTTGTAAATTTTACGGAAACGGAATGTTAGTTTTTTGATCTTTTATAATTTAAAAGAATGTGATATCGCGCTCGATGGATGTAGTTCGTCACTCTCGGAAACGTGTGCGTTTTTCTCTAAGAACGAGAAAATTACATGGCGTAGTACGATATGCTTTCTTCTGTAAAAATACATCGCAGTTTTACTATTAATTGACATTTCGATCATATTTACTTTTATTGTTGTTCCATTATGGTTCATACTTTGGTGCTCGAAACAACTGATCTAAATTATCATATTTATGCGGTAAACATTGGTGGTATTCTATGGGCTTTATTGATCCATTTAGCAAGATTGGACAGATAAGATTTGGTTAACTTAGGAAAATGCACACATCAATACGTAACTCCAGTGAATTGTAACTGCAAACAGTTAAATTTCGTTTCATCATTCCCTTCCGTACAAGAGCGAGCGGCCCTTTAGTCTCCTCGTAAGTGTATATCCTACCGTAATACGTACGTCCGCATTTAAACGGAGGAAGATCTTTTTTTTATTTTTTGCTCCGTAGATAAATAAAAAAAAGAGAATCGGGAAGAAGCGAGAGAAGTGGGAGAGGGGGTAAAAGAAGAGACAGAAGGGAGAGGCGGAGTGAGGAGGGTGGGAGGAGGGGTTGAGGAGGAGGAGAGGTCCATTTCGTATGCATCACCTTTGTCCATTCCCCCGAGTGATCTGCGCTTAGAATTCCAGAGCAGAAGGTTGGCAGGCGGAGGGAGGAGAGAGGGACCGAGTTCCCGGAGCAGCGTGGAGGATGGGGAGTGGGTGGAGGAGGGAGGAGGAGAAGGAGGAGGAGTAAGGGGAGTGAGGGGTGGGGAGGTAAGAAGAGAGAAGGTCGCATCAGTCGAGCATTAAAAAAAATACAGAGGGAGGGACATAACGAACGAAATGCGATTAAAAGCAGAAGCAGAGAGAGAGAGAGAAGGGGAGGGAAAGAGGGGGCGAGGTAGATAGTGGGAGTGCGGTTGATTTGGAAGAGGCATTCGGGAAAGAATCGGATACGGGGTGGTCACTGGAAACTGTGGCGGAGAGGCGAAAAAATTCTAATTTTATAAATCATCATCAAGATTTCTTACCGAAAACATCGCATTTACGGACCGAAAATTAATGGTTTAGAGGGGAAAGGTTTTTAGTAGCTGCACCAATACATTTACTTAAAAGATGTTTGCCTTCTATAAAAACACTAAAAGAAATAAACATTTTCTGCGCTGTATGTATTTTTTAATTTTTATTTCGATACTATTTGCGACATTGTTTAAGAAAAAGGAATTTTAGTTCAGTTTCAACATTAATTCAGAATATTCCTTAATTCAGTTCAGCAATGTTTTTAATTAAGCATGGACATTGAGTTTAATATTATCTATTTTTCCGACCGGTAGATCCTTGTTTTTTTATTAATTCCGCTCCGATCCAGTTCTGAATAGGTCTCGCTCGGATTTATATTTTAAGTGCAACCGGACCTTATATTAAGTAAAAAAAATCCCTATGACCAATGGGAACGGTTTCAGTCTAACTGCGAGCGCCCCCTTCCTCCCCTCTTGACCATCTCTGCCAACCCCTTCGCTAACTAAGGTGGAACCCCCTCGCCCCTAGCCTCCTAAATCTCTCCCCCCCCCCTCCCTCCTCATACACCCTATCTTGCTCTCCCATCCTCTCTCTCCTCTTCTCCGTTTCACCTCAACCTCCCGTCTCTTTCTTCTCCTCCCTTTCCTCCCGAACCTTAATTTCCCCTTTGTGTCCCTTTTTTCGGACCTTTATTCCTCTCTCCTGTATTTTTTGTTATTATTATTTTGTTTTACGAGCGTTTTAAAATGCACACTTCGTTCCGCCGCGGTCACCCACTCTACCTGCAGACTATCGCTACTAATTCGTTTCCCTTTCCTCCCCCCCCCCCCGACGAGCAAGAGCCTTTCTCCACCGCCCCATACTCCCCACCCCCTCCCACTCCCCCACCCTCCCATCTTCCACGCCCCTTCACTCCTCCTCCCACGCGTTTCTTTTCCTTCAACTCCACTGCCCCTTCGTTTTCGCATCCATTCCGCTCCCTCCCTCCCCCCTCTCTCCTTTGCCTCGCCCATTTTTTTCCTCCTCTCTCTCTCTATTTCTCTCTCTCTCTCTTTGTGAGCTGTATGTTTTTCTGCCATCCTTTTACGATATTCTCATGTATCAGACGTTTTTCGTTGCTCTTCCCCGTTTTCTCGGTATCTCTCACTCAATCTTTATTCCCGTTTTGTTCATTGCTTCTTAAATACTTTTCCACAGTTTCTTTGAAGTTGTCCTTGATCCTAAAAATCTATATTTTCTTTATTCAATGTTTTCGTATCAGTTACATATTTGAAATAAAACTTTGTCAGTTAAAGTTTGGATACATAAAATAACTTGAAAAAATTCTGTTTTGCAGTAATTCTTTTCTAATATTAAATATAAAACATAATTTCAGTAACGAATTTCTCTGGATTTTATATAATGAATAAAATTGCTAACTAGTCGCAAATCATTTGAAGTAGAGTATTTCTAACATAGATGAATATTTTGTAGGACAAATTAAAATACTTCAAATCGGCAGTTTTTTAAATACGAGTATCTTATATTTAAACGAAAAAAGCGTTTTATATTCATAATTTGTATTACTTAGGTGCAAAACGGCGACAAGAGCGAGCAGGCTGAAATTCAACCTTCGGTTAGTGCGGCAAAGTCTGAGAGACCCAACTACGTTAATATGTTGCAAATACAAAAGATGTTAAAGGTTTAGAAAGCACGCGCTTGCGTAGCTTCGTAACATCTCCTGTAGGATGTGATCGTAGCCAATTTTCCAGTTTTGAGTTTAAATCCCCCTTGCACACTTTTTGTGTTCTGTGGGTTTCAGCTCTTGCCACAACAACGACGTTATTATTTCGTACAATAGGAAATGCACGTTTTCTGGGTTTTTCCAAATAGGCTTCAATTATATTTACTCGTAATGTTTTTTAAAGCTTTGTTTTAATTTCTTAAGTTCAAATACCCATTTGAAAAATAGATTACGAAAGAAGAATTAAACACCGGCATTTAAAAAAATATGTAATGGGCTTGCCTTAATTGCCGATATTCATCTAAGGAGTGATTTAAAACAAAATGTTGTACGTCTAACAGGAAATCAAGAACCGGTGACAACTAAAAGGCCAAAATACAGAAAAATGATATAAATGATAAATTTTTGCGATAAGTATTTGTTTAGAGCACAGAGTACCTATGTGCCGCAAATATGTTCACGTGACTTCTAATTTTGAAGAAAGTCAGAAAAAATGGATTTTTTTATACATCAGGTTCATCCACAAATAGAACTGATAAATAATGTGTAACAATTCTTCATCCATAACATTTCTAAATAAAAATGTTCGTAATATATTTAAGCAGCTTTTGATTTTGTATTAATTATAATCGAAAGTGATTATATGTACTAATTTTAACATTACAGAGCTGATAATTATGAAGTATAAAGATGTGTCTCAGAGACTCCGCACTAATGCAGTAACTTAATGATGCCGCACTAACGGAGGGTTAACAAAAATGTCCCAAAACCAATATGAATCATTTCCTTCATTAGTTTACCAAATTTTTATAACATTGTTCATACCATCTTCTTAAGATTTTGTATTTGAATTTTATCTCATAAAACGTATTCGGCTATTATTGTACATTCATTTTGTACACATTGTACTCTGGAAATTTTTATACATATGTAATCTTATATATATTTATGAAAGTTTGTTTGTTTATTTGTGCATCTATACATTTCCACACCGTTAAAGCTAGAGTAATCGAACTTTCAACAGATACTTTCTTCACAAATAGGAAGGCCGTAGGCTACTTTTTAATCCCAAATATTTTATATTAATTGTACAAAAAATCAAAATAACTTTGTATGCTAATGGCACAATATTAAGCATTATAAAGGTAATTCCAGCTGTATGTTACAGCATCAAGAGTTGGATCCGGAAAAAAACTTATAAAACGTTGTTTAAACGAAGCACCGAAATAAAACATTAATTTTTGTTAGAACATTTTTTTGTGTTTTCCCCGGGCAACGCCGGATACTGTAGCTAGTTATTTATAAAATCGTGAAAGTTAGGCTAGTCCCATAGGACTAAATTAAACTACGCAAACTTCCAATTTCTTAAGAACATATTCTTCTCTTTGTATTTCCGCTTCTTTACACGTAATTATCGGATTCAGCTTTAAAAAAACTAATAACACAGTATTAAGCCGCATACACATATCTATTGCATTATGCGAACATCTTCCTCATATTTATTAGCTCTCTGTTCTATTGCTAGAGGGCGCCCTCACCTACCTCCTCCTCCCCCCCGCGCCCTTCCTATCCCTCCCTGCAGTCCTCTCCCCGTCCTCCCCAAACCATCCTTCGTCGCCGCCTCTCTTTCGGGTTCTAATGACGTACTTGTGATGTACCTCATGCGCGTGGTTTGGAGTTATTGCTAATGTCGCCGAGGGTTCAAACACACGGGCGAAGGTATTTGCTCTTTTTTTCCTCCCGTCCACCTACGAGCTCCTTCACTCCTTTCCCTCTACCCCTCCTTTCCTCCCTTTCCTTTCCCTCCTCCTTTTCTCGCCCCTATAGCCATACGCCAATGAAATTCCACGTACCAAAAAATTTCTCTCTCCCCCTTGATCTAAAAGACCCTTTTTCTCTCTTTTTCCCAGACGAAATCACGAGTATGTAAAAGACACCTTGTCGATTCAACTTATCAATTGCTGTTTAGAGCAAAAAGTGCGTTTTTTGTATTTAAAATAGATTCGATGAATTCCATTGGGAAAATGTACCACACAGCAACTAGCTTTCTTTCAAATAGGCTTACGTTTCAGATGAACGATATTCTGAAGATTTTATCTCAAGTACATGGTACATTACGCTGCGAGTCTGGTAAAGATGCGGAAATACAAAACATGCCTCTTATTTAAATTATAAATTTATTTTTTAAATGATTCAAACTATTTCTTGAATGAGGTTCCTTATGATGCACAATCCATTGGTTAATATATTCCATTCCCTTCTTACACTAGATAAAAATCGTGAAACATTAACGAATGAATTATATATTGAAAATATATTCTTAGATATTTTTATAGATAATTGTGTAGTATATAGTTGAATGCTGTATAAATGTCACATTAATTATTTACTGCTTACAAGAAAAGAAATCCATCCATTCCACGAGGATATTTTGGCAAAATATCTGTCTTCCACTAGGTCTCTGAAGAAATAAGGTTATACTTAAAGAGTTGAAGATAGCAAGTGAGGAGCGGGATGGATAGGAAGCGAGAGGTTAGAGGAGTTGGGGTGGGAGGAGGAGAGGTTTTTTGGCGGGAAGGGAGTGAGCGAAGGGGAGGAGATGGCAACAGAGGGAGGGAGTGTATTGAGCAAGGGGAGAGTGAACTTGGGCCCTGAGAGCAATTAACGTTGGACGTCGTTATTAATTAATGTTTGCCCATTTGCAACCGCCACGAATCCCACCCCTCGGCACCCTTCCCATCCCCGCGACTCCTTATTCCTCCCTGTCTCTCCCCCTCCTTTCCTCCTCTCTCCCTCGCCTTCCTCCCTCTATCTCCCAATTCAACTCTCTCTCTTCCTCTCTCATTCCCCTCCGATCCTAAGGGAACCCATCTCCCTCCATCTCTCCTCCTCCCTCTCTCTCTCTCTTTCTTTCTTTCAACCTTACCGATCATTATCCAACACTTAGAGAGTGCCTTTTTAATCTTTTTTCTGTCATGGATTTTATACTCTGGTAATTTTCCATTTTCTTTTACTTTTGCGTCCACTGAATCTCTAATTTTAATCATTTGCTACCCGCTAAGCTATTAGGGGCAGAGTGCTATTAGTATTTGAACTTTATTTTAAAGAATCCTGGAATTTTAATGTTTTATTTATTAATTATGAAATATTTATATTATGAAATTTAACAGAAAACATTTGCATATTTATTCATTTCTGAAGAATTGAAAATGTTTATATTTAAAAATAAAATATATATTTATTCGAAACTTTTTATTGTTATGAGGATTTAATTGTTATAGTATGTGTCTGTAAGAAAGGCAATAAAACCTTATTTATTTATCTTAGAAACTTCGAATTATCTGAATAATAATAATTGCATATTAAAGGTATCTTTTGTCATTTATACACGAATTCCAGAACTAAAGAAATATTTAAACTCGCTGACACAATCAAATTTATGACACACAGTTGTTTAATTAGCTTAAGCCTTATTATTTAATTAAGCATATACAAAATACATTCGGTGTAGATCTCATCAAGGCCTGTAAATATTGAAACAGCTTAAATTCGTCTAATTATTAACTCTGCCATTAAAATACAATTCTGATATTTATATAGTAACTGCAGGCTTTATTTTAACACTTTCATGCGTAAATGAAACATATTATCATGCATGCGAAATATCCCTGAGACTTAGCAAACTTCGCATGAAAATTGCTTCCAAATTGCTAAATAATAAGAGTGCGTATCGATCGCAGAAGTTATTTATACCAAATCATGCACCTAGGTCTCGCATTTAATGATATACATATATTTTTTTAATGACTTAACTCCCTCCTCCCCTTCTTTACTATCCCCTTAATTACGAGAGCTTAAGCCCGTGCTTTTTTTGCATGTGCGATTTGAGAAAAATATTACCATTGCTTTAGTTCTCGATCCATCCTTAAGAGCACGGTGATAAAAAGGGAATCGGTGAATCCTCTCTTTCTCTCATTGCCTTCCAACACTCTCTCTCTCTTTCTCCCGCTCTTTCCATTTCCCCCTTTCCGTCTCTTACAAACACGCTCCTTCTCCCCGTGAGAATTATCTGTGGCCACGTGTGTTTAAATTGAGCGGTTCTGTGAGGCTCTAAATGCGGAAATAGTGTGGGAGGAGAGGGGCAGGGTGAGTTCCTCTCTTCTCCTCCCTCCATCCCCTTTCGCTCTCGGTCTGTGTGTGACTGTGTAGTACGTACGAAGTGCGCGCGATAATTATCGTTCGTCATCTTTTTTGGTGGGCAAATACTCATTAGAGAAGGAAAAAGATTCCAAGTGAAAAGAGAGGAGAGCGAGGAGGTGGAGGAGGAGAAAAAAAGGAGATGAGTTTTTTCAAAAGTGGAGACAGAAAGAAGTGTTTTTAAGGAATAAAATAATCATGTTGGCGATGGTGATGATAATAATAATTATTTACGTGAGTTTTTTTCCATTCCAGAAAGCACAAGATGCATTGCCTCTATTTGCATGCGCGGCAAAACACGTATTTTTTTAATTTAACCTTTTCTCCCTCTCTCAATACTCGTAATTTAATAAATTGTTCGTTGCGCGTTTAATTCGACGTGTTATCCAGGTAAGGAAGAGTTTTCTGTAGTTCCCATGCGAGGCGTAATTCCGTTTAAATCTATTAAGGACCAGCATTATGTTAATTAATTAAATGCCACCAGAATGCATACATTTATTAATAATGCAACACTAAACATTAAGCATACCATAATTGAGTTTGCAGCCACAGGTATTAAAAAGTACATGAATATTTTTATCGGTTGAGACTATTTGATTTTATATAAATACTTAACTAATTATAGAGTATGCGAACACATAAGAGAAAATCGATTATAAAAAGACGAGGTTGATTATTAGAAAATGAATTATAAATTTCGTTTACAAATCACTCAGTGATAGAGTATTTTTACTTTCTCATACGAAGTATCGAGAAAGTACCTATTGTTTTCGCGAAAAAATTCGACCTCGAGATTTTTACGGAAATACACGTTTTAGATGTCGCTGAATCCGAAAAAGTGGTTTTCGCAATGCCGTCTGTCTGTCTGTTACTGGCTCTGGAGCCTAGATGGTAGAGCGAAAATGAATGAAATCTCGTACTTAGGCATTTTATCATACTGAGCAGAGTATACATAGAAATTGTTCACGCTGCTCAATAATTAAGAGTAGATAATTCTACGCATTTTTAACACCAATCCGATTTTCTTGAAAACGGCTCTAACGATTTTGATAAAATTTCGTACAGTTACTTGGGTGTACATCTACAATAATACTACGTATTTCATTTTTCTCAATGAATGAATATAAGGCTAGTTTATTCTTGGGCAACTTTAACAAAAAAAATTTTCTAAAAACAGGCTCATACGATTTTCATTTTCTAAAGATAACTAAACGACGCATTAGTACCTATATATGAGAAAGTTTGTACAGTGTATGTTGTACCGATTTTTTCTATTGTGTGCATAAGAAACTTTTATCTGATAATCGGTTAGTTTTTCTTTGGCTGCTAAAAAATATTATTATCCATGACACATCCATGTATTTTCATCTCGCTGATCTTTATCACCAAAATAATTGACCGCAATCATTTAGGATGAGGTGCAATCAAGGCGGATTCAATACCATTTTAATTTAATATATTTAGTAAATTAGGATAGGTATTTTGTTCAACCCTACAAAACTAAACTTTTTTAGGCGTGTGTGGGGTAATATACGTATACTACTCAATATTTACATAGAATTTATTTAGTAAGATATGGTTATAATTAACATAAAATATAGAGTCCGCGGTGCAGATATTATATACATATTTTTTTAAAAATAAATATATATATAATTTAAATTTAACATTGAGAAATGTTTACTGCTGTAATGCCGACCTTGGTTCCTGTAGAACTCGTCGTCGTCTTCCTGTGCGATCTGCTGGGACAAATTGCGCATATGCATATCTTATCTCACACGGTATGCGTTTTAAAGTCAGTTTATACATAATTGGTAGCAAGAAAAAACTAATAAAATGTATAAAAAGTAGGGCTGTCAATTTTTTTCGATTTTTTTCGAAAATCGGTAACTCGACCGTCGAAAATCGAAAAGTCGGTAAGTCAAAGTCGAAAACCGAAAAGTCGAAATCGATTTTTTTTACCGAAATGTCGAAATCGGTTTTTTTTTACCGAAAAGCCGAAATCGATTTTTTTACCGAAAAGTCGAAATCGATTTTTTTTACCGAAAAGTCGAAATCGATTTTTTTACTGAAATGTTGAAATAGATTTCTACTGAACTATTGAAGTCGGTCTTCTGGATGTCTGCATCGATTTTCTCAAAAAAGCCTACAGTATGTGATCGTGGAACGAAGTGACACCGCATCGTGTCCGTTGTCTATGGTAACCCGATGTGCTACGGATCTGAAATTTGGAATGTAGGTAGAACTCCGGGTGAAACAAGTTCGAAAAATAAAATTCTGAAATTCATACTCCAGAACAGACATATAATGTAATGGTGACGGCTCACTTATAAATAAGGAGTCGAAATCGATTTTTTTTTGTGAACTGGGGAAGTCAGTCTTTTGGATGTCTATGTCGTTTTTCTCGATTTAAAATGATTAAAAAACACTATTTTTTTTCGATTTATAATAATTAAAAAACATACTATTATGGAAATCATTCGATTATGGCAATCTCTACACAAAGGATGCATCGAGGTTTGCATTTCTTCCATTTTCCTTTCTTTCATTTTCTCATTCCACAAAAACAATCAAGGCGGTGTGACGCTGATACCCCACTGCCCTTTGGTCTGACAAATACCATTATAAATAAAAAATAAAGGATAATTAAAGCGGACAATTGCAGATGGACCCGTGGATATTCAAGGCTATTACCGTTTCCCAGCAGGCGACGTTTTCATCTTGGCGGTGAAATAAGAAACGGCAAATTCTTCTAGGATTTGAAAAGGAAGCACTTTACAGTAATCCTTGTTCGTAAGCTGCATTTTATGATTACAGCAGTAATATTTTCATAATAGGATGAAAAACACAGAAGATGATTTACATTTACTGCTACAATCATACATATACATTACTTAATTTTACTTAATTATAACTTAATCATTACTTAATCTTACTCCAAATATAATAAAATAGTAGGAGCAGTATTTATAAGTGAGCCGTCACCATTACATTATATGTCTGTTCTGGAGTATGAATTTCAGAATTTTATTTTTCGAACTTGTTTCACCCGGAGTTCTACCTACATTCCAAATTTCAGATCCGTAGCACATCGGGTTACCATAGACAACGGACACGATGCGGTGTCACTTCGTTCCACGATCACATACTGTAGGCTTTTTTGAGAAAATCGATGTAGACATCCAGAAGACCGACTTCAATAGTTCAGTAGAAATCTATTTCAACATTTCAGTAAAAAAATCGATTTCGACTTTTCGGTAAAAAAAATCGACTTCGACTTTTCGGTAAAAAAAATCGATTTCGGCTTTTCGGTAAAAAAAAACCGATTTCGACATTTCGGTAAAAAAATCGATTTCGACTTTTCGGTAAAAATCGATTTCGATTTTTCGGTTTTCGACTTTTAAAACGGCGGTCGAAAATCGGTAAGTAGAATCGGTTTTCGAAAATCGATTATTGACAGCTCTAATAAAAAGCCAATATGTACCTATTTACGATGCACCGTTACTAACATGCGGTAATTCGTAGTTCCAAAAGCTGGTGTAAGAAGCAGAATAGGTTTACAGGAGTCCACAAGGTACTGAAAAAGTTCCCTATTATTTCAGATATTGTCAGTTAAAACCTCTTTTGCCACCAATGAGTGGTAAAATTCACCCCGTTAGCGTTTTAGGGTGAATAAAATGCCTTAGTTTATTTTTAAAGTTTACGAGCAAACACTAATATTATGATAAAATCACATCATTTACATCGTATCATAAGATTTTGATGTTTAGACTCGCTTATGTTACTTCTTCATGAAAAGCACGACGATCTACAATATTGGTTACGTTGAGCAGTGGCGCGCACAGGATTCTCTGAAGAGGGGTTCGAAATATTTGGCAAGCACAAAAGTTGTATGCAAGTTGTGTCAATACCTACATGTCGCGTATTGCATTATTAATTATATTTGTGTTAAAAAAAACAAGGGGCAAGCCGTCTCCCATTCCACTCTGACGACGCCCATTTATCCAAATTTAAAATAACTGTATGTTTCCACAGTTAAGAAAAATCAAAATTTTCCCAGGGGAGGGGGTCCGGACCCGATGGACACCCCTTCTCCCCTGTGTACGCCATTAACGTTGAGAGCAAAAGTGACGAATGACAATACCCAAAGGCATTCATACTTAATACTTGTGCATGAGATAGATGATGTGTACATATTTTAACTCTCCCTCGGAATAGGTGATTTTACTTGACAAAAAGTAGTAAATATATTTGTTTCTACTCAAAGTTACGCAATAAATTAATATATAATTATATTGTTTGTAGTGTAATAACGTATTACTTTTTATATTATTAAAATATATTTTTCTTTTGTTCTATATTCACGGTTTCCAAACATTATTTTATTTCATAGAAAGCGTTCTAATACATAATCAGGGAGAGTGCGATGTTCAGTGAGGAATCATTGAGATCTAGATCTAGCTTATAAATGTCATATACAGGTACATTGCAATACAACACTTTTGATTTTGAAATGCAATCGCGCGCATTTATTCAGAATCTTAGTGTGTCTGTGTGAAGAGAGTAGACAAAGTTCATCTGAAGACATTAGTTCTTGTTTTTCGCATATATACCAGATATATACTATAACACCAATTTTCATTACGTTTAATAAATTTTAATATTGGATAAAAATATTCTGTATGTACCATATTTATGTTTTAATGCTTCAGAATGCTAACCGATAGATTACCTTTCAGTCTCTCAATCTCTCTCACTCTGTCACCGTATAAGCCGTTACAACGTGACCCTTGCATGCTGCATCGCTTGCTATTTGCCGACCTCTCGCTGACCTCTCACCGTACGTGCAGACACACGAGGCATTTGCCATCCTAAGTGGTCAACAACAGTGCTTAAGTGTCCGTCGTGCATTGCCATCCCCCCCTCCGCATCCTCCCACACACCGATTTCCACTTCCCATCTCAAGACTCTCTGGCAAGATGACCTTTGCCAACGACGCCCTTAATACACCATGCTCTCTCTGTCCACCTCTTTCCATCTCCGCAGCTGTTTCTCATTTTCTTTCATAAATATCTGCCCGTGTGTTCTTCTACCCATCCACTTTCTCCTTCTATTCCTTCATTCCCATTCTCTTTCTGCGTTCTGTACTTTCTCTCCACTTTATACCGTTTCTACCTTAAAATCTCTCCATTTTCTCTCTCATCTGTTTCAACTCTTTCTTCATCGTATGCATTCTACTTCTCCTTATTCTCCATTGAGTCTGGGCTTCCTCCAACACCTTGTTGCCACCTTTATAATTACTTACCTTTCCTTTTACTAATATATATATATATATATATATATATATATGTATTTATATAGTGCAACTAGGTGTTGAAGGATACCCAGTGAGCACTTACCAAAAGGAGAGCCGCTGGGATGTCGGAGAGACACATTTGTATAAGTGGTCCGCAACCTTTATAACTTGGCGAGCACCAAGTAACATTCTAGAGCACCCATCGAGCACCATTATACATTTGTAAAAGTAAGAATGATCATAAATAAAATAAAATCAAAGTCAAAGTCAAAATGATTAAAAGTGTCCTTTCATACGTTTAGAAAACAACAAACAGTGGAACAAATAAAATTCATGGCACTAGGAAGGACGATTTTCAGCGTCGTAGAAGTATATGGCTCGACTGCTAAAAAGCAACTCGGTGCTCGCGAGCGCCAGGTTGCAGACACTGGTGTAGATGATGGAGCTTTCGGAACGATCCCTTCGTCAGCACAATCGATACACAATGTGTCTCTCCGACACCCTAGAGGCTCTTCTTTGGTATTTCCTTCAAGAAATTATCTGAATAATTATTTTTGAACTGCTGCAATAAAAGTCTAACATGCGAAATTTTAATTTATGGATTGTTGTAACTTCTTTCATATATATACAACCTTCGCGCGATCCTTATATTACTATGGGAGAATCATATGATTCGTCTTGAAGAAGTTATTAATCAAATTATGAGTTCGTTTTTAAGATGTAAATGACGTTCTGCTCGAAATCTTCCCTGTATATACTTATTTTTTCACGTCAAAACAAGAACACCAAAAATCGGCGAATACATAATCAAAAACATACAAACTCACGTTTCGTGCTTCAAAACCATAAAAATTCTGTTACACTCCGCGACTGTCTACTTCTCGACGTGAATTTCTACTTCTGATTGTCAATACAGGTGTATTTTCCTCGCCAATCTGATGTAGAAAAAAGAGAATAAAATGTATGCACTCACGTGATTCCGCGTTTTATTTTTCCAAAAAACAAGGACAGATTATTTTCTAGAAAATCGAGCGTTTTTTTCGGATGCCGTGCGTTCATACGTGTTCCTCACGCTTTATACACATGAGCACGCTCTCCACCGCGATTGTCAGATATTATATTTTTTTTTGCGTTTCGTTGCGCAAGTCGATTCATTTTTTTTATTATTCGCATTTCAACTGCGGAAATCGCACATAACACCCCGAGGAGTTCAGAAACTGCATTTCCGCTCGAAGAGTTTTAATGGTTTCAGATATCGTTGTTCGTCGCGGACGAATAAAAATAAAGATTCGCTTTTTTTTGCGATTCAATGAAAACGAAGTTGTGGAAAAGAGAAAGGTGTTGTCACGTGCTTTTCGTGGATTATTCTCTCTTTTCCATCTCAATACCTCTCTCTCTTTCTCTCGGGACGGTGTTTCTGGGATCGGCCAAAATGTGCTCAACGTCGCGTGGCGTGTTGGCGCGATGGAAATACAGATCGAGAGAGAGAGAGGTGCGAAAAACAAATGAAATTATAAAAATGGAACCATGCAGTAACGGTTCACGTAACGGTTAAGTGTTAAAAGGTGGAATCGTGTAATGCAGCACCCAGCGGGAGCATCAACGGCCGCGAGTCCGTCGCCTGTAGACGGACTAGAGGGGAAGATGGGCTCTGCTTAAGACAGAAGAGCATCGGATTGCGAAGGACGGGGTTCGTATTCCCTCCTCCTCTCCCACCCTTAACTTTCTCTCCCCGACTCCTCTCCCCCGCCCCTTTTCCAGCCCCCCATTCCCTTCGGCCGCACATGCGAACATTCACGGATTTAGGTATTTGAGAGAAAGTAATTTCTGAAATTTCATCCCGAAATACATTTATTTAACCATGATGTAATTCAAAAATCCGTCCCCATTTACGATACGTTTCCCTTCCGTCTGCTCGGTGAAATTTCGTAAAACAAATACGAATGTTTTTTCTGCGCTCTTCTGTCTCGAGTTCGCGTCTTTCAATGGGATCGAATGCTTTCGTCTCGTCTGCATGCCTGAGTTTCGACTTTAATAAATCGTGCAATTTACTTCCATCACCTTAAAATCCGGCTTTTTCATAAGTTGGAACTGAATCAATGAAGTGGACTTTCGTTATGTTTTAAATAACTTAAATGCTTTAGTGTGTTATGAGTACTTTCAATTGTAGAAAGTTTAATACAATATAATTGGAAAACTACAGAATTTTTAGAAATCATTGAGAGAAACTTATCTGATAATAAAAAAGAAAATTATATTTACTTTTATTAACGGCCTAACTATAGTCTATCGTCCGCTTAATTTATTTTCCCTGCTACCGTATATGTTTTTGGGATAAAGAAATCGAAAGTAGGAAACTTTTATTTATTATAACATATGTGAAAAGATGCAGAAATGTCTCTCTCGTATATCGGAGTGGTGATATGAAAAATTCACATTTGAATATTTTTTCAAACCTATTCGATGAAAATAATCGACCAAATATGGATGAATTTTGTTTAAAAAGTTTACGCGACCTTATTATTAGTTCCACAGTCAAAGAAAGCCCAGCGGTAGGCATTACTGGAATATTAGCAAGATACAACTTTTGTAGCGTAGATAATTATATAAATCTAAAACATAATTATTAGTTTAAAATTTACTTCCCTTCGAAAAAAATGAAATTGAACTAATTTGTCTTGTTTTTAGAAAAAATATCGTGAATTCCTAGAAGTATGTCGGTGAATTCTGCGCGTTGGCCTGACTGTGCGCATTATGATCCAGTAAATGGGCGTTTCGTCATCAATGAGTTCCTATTTTTTTTAATCCCCGCGGAAATAGGCCTAGGAAACCCCTCTTAAAACAAGGGCCGAATTATTTCTAAATTGATAATCGTCGCTCGTTAAATTTTACGGAGGAGAGATCCGAAGTGTATTGCTCTCGGTTGGAATGTTTTCCGGATCGTTTGGGGAGAGAGAGCGAGAGGGGGTCGCGTGAGCGAACGCTCTCACCCGGCCATTGTTGCTTCGTTTGCCAGTCACGTGACTTGTCCCACGCGTCGCGGGGAGCCAACTTGACCGGCATTGTGTGCACGCGCACGCTTTCACACCGGGAGTCGCAAAACGGACGCGATATCAATACGGCGAATGAAAGAGGGAGGGAGAGGGAGAGAGGGAGAGGGAGGGAGAGAGGGGACTTGATGCGTGAAGGTATCCGAACGTGTCAGCGTATCTCACCCCACGCCGTCATGTTGTCCTATTCTCTCTCACTCCCGCCGCCTTCTCAGTTTCTGACCACCATGTTTATACGACCGTGTTATGTACGAGTGAGTATGTTCGGGATGCTCTTGACTAAATCCCAGATATTCGAGGGAAACAACGTAATCTCAACCTCGCTTTCTCTCTCTCTCTCCTTCCACTCCTCCACACGTCCATTCCTCGCCCTTCTCGAGTCTCCTTTCGTACGAAAAAGTTTTTCTCTTTTCGATTCCTACCTGGAAGAATTAAAGATAACATTTTTAGCTCTTTATTTATATAAAAAAAAGAGCTTATGTATTCGGTTCATCCGTCTGTCTGTCTGGCCGTGTACAAAATAACTCAAAAATTACGTAAGCTACAAACACCAAATTTTTAGGCTGTGTATGTAGGCAGGGCCGTGCCGATGGGTGAGGCGGCGAGGCAACCGCCTCAGGCGCCTCTCGAAGGGGGGAGCCAAAATTTGACAAAAATGGAAACCTATCAAAATAAATTCATAAAGCCAGCGAGGCCAGGGGGCGCCATATTATATCTCGCCTCAGGCGGCAAAATGTCTGGGCACGGCCCTGTATGTAGGTGTACATTCGAACTAGGTATGGAAAAAATGTGGGCTCCGTCCGTCTGTCCGTTTGCCAATTGAAATTAGAAAACCCCTTACGAACTATCTATACGAGTCCATTATGGTTTTCATATTGTTGGACATATTCACAATAACGAATGCAAATAAATAAGTATGCTATTAAACGAAAGTAAGTGAAATAACCCAGTTATAAAATTTTATTCTATGAAATACTTTGTCGTTTTTATTTAATACCAATTATTTTCGAAGAAATGTTTACGTGATATGCTGCTTAACATTTTAGTGGTAAAATATATTGCTGTGAGATTAGTTGATTAATTTTTCGAAACAAAAGTAAATTACATAGGTCTAAAAATGTATTTACATAATTAATGTATTGAATATTATTAAAGAAGCAAAATTTTCAAGATAGGTTGCTTTACAGGGGAATGTTTTTATTTTAGTATTCTTAAAAAATCGTCTTATGTAATTTGCTTTGCATTTCTTTCCTCACTTGTTTCGATATGTATCGTTTCGGGATTTTTCGCTCTGTATCGTGGTGATAAGACTAAACTTAGTGGGCGAAAGGACAGCAATGGTAGTTTCGACGAAGAAGGCAGAAAACGGACGAGGAAACGCTGATTTTGGAATCATACGGTTGAAAACGCGATATATCATGCTCGGTCAGCGTATGATAGAATGACTCCTTTGGGATTTTCAGGAGAGTTGTGCAAATTCACTCGTGCATGTACCGAATCGAAAAATACATCTGAATGAAAATGTAAGGTTAGCCTCGTCGTGGGTTGATAGTAATATCAAGGTCTGCTTTTTTAGTGTATAGATGATTTTTCCTGAAAAGTATAATATATTTCTATGAAGAAATTTTCAATCTTAATTAAATATGAAATGACAATCACTTGGCTACTGTCATATTCGAAGTATTTCATAGCTCGTGGATATCCTGCATGAGTATCTATAATATAGATAGATAAAAATAAATAATAAAATATTTAGCTAAGTATTTCGGAATATTTCTTTGTATCTACCTGGCAGTTTTTACAGTCCAACAGGAAACTAAAATAGGATGAGTTTAAACATTTCATTGCGTATAGATTTTAAAGTACTCTCGAAAACATCCAAAAGTCATTCACGTCAATTAATCCGAATTTCAATTCAGGCGAAATTTGTTACTCTTCTCAGAATCTCCCCGAATCTCGAGATAGATAGATAGGTAGAGGATTTAATCGTATTCATAGAGCTAATAGATAGCCTATCCGGCTTTCTCCGGCCCTTCCCCTGCCAGTCGCGGGCGGAAATGAAACTCATAACGCCGAGCTTAAACAAGCAGTAACCATTGACGTCCGCGTGATGAACGGTTCCATATAGTAGGAGTGCCCTTCGAGGACAAATTGATGCGGAGCATCGCCAGATTGACCGGTAAGCCATTAACATTTGCCAACTGATGAGGCGCCCCAGTGTAAGCCAAACGGGAATTGCAAGCGAGCTCTCTCTCTCTCTCTATCCTGCGTGTGTGCGAGTATATATATGCGCGCGTGTGTGTGTGTGTGTAAGCGCGTGAGGGTGTTGTATGTGTGCGTATTCCGGGGAAGGGTGGCTAGGAGAGAGAGAGAGGGATTGTGAAAATGTGTTGGGAGAAGGAGGCTAGATGGGTGGACGAGAGGAGGGAGAGGGTGGTGAACGAACGACGTGAATCGGGTGAAGCGGAGGGAGAGAGGGAATCTGAACGGTGGAGGCGTGTGAGTTATGGCTTCGGGACGCTCAATTACAAATCACTCGGGTCACAATGGGCCGATTGATCGGTTACGGGCATCGGTGCGCGGGAGTGTGGCGGCATCGGCGGGGTGTGGAGAGGGGGAGAATTGGAGGAATGGAGTTGGAGGGAGAGAGTATCGGTGCGACCGAATGTGAACGAGGCGGCTAATCGGGGTGCGGTGACAACCGCAGAGCGGGAGGGAGAGAGAGAGATGAAGAGAGAGAGAGAGAGGGGGAGGAAGGGAGATGGAGAGAGGTGGAAAGAGAAGGATGAAAAGCGGTGCCAACGCGAACGCAGGCGAATACGTGAGGGAGAATGCGAGGGTGTGAAAGGGTGAAGGAGGGTAAGAGTGACTGCACTTCCCCCCGCGTAAATCATCGATGCCTCTCGGAAATTAGGGGAAAAAACAAAGAAATCACGGTTCGAATGCGAACGAATTTCACGCTCGACTTCCTTGGTTATCATGGTGGTCGTGCATCTGAGCGATGCACTATTTTTTTTATTGACTTTATTAATGTAAATAGCACATTACTAATTATTTAATTAATGAGATTCGAGCTTAATTATTGTGTGCGTGATAAATATGTTAAATTACATATGGGAATTGCTTGCTTAATTATTTATTTAAAAAAATAAATCACGCTACAGCAAATGTTTAATTTTTAATACATAATTATTTAAAAGCGCGATTTTAAGTGCTGTAGACTCGAGCGAACGTGAACGTGAGAAATATGAAAATTATCAGCTTAGTTGCAAAATATTTTAGTATAATTATCATAATAAGGCATTAAAGCACAAAACACGCATGCGTTTACTTTTGTGTGTTACCAATGCTATGACATCTATTTTCTGGCTGCAGTACCTGTAATACTTGCAAGTGCTACAGGAATGAATATTAAAAGAATTATTTTCTTTTCACTGTTTTACAGGAAAAATATATCGTTTATTTTTCCAGTTAACGGGCATTTATTATATACTAATTCATTATAATAATATGTACGCAAAATATTTAAACGGAAAAGCTAGAAGAATAGGAATAAGATAAAAGGTGTAGGAGAGAAAGAGAGGGTTGACGAAGAGAAATACGTCGGGTGACAGAGAGAGAGTGGGAGGGGAAGGTGACGCGGGGTGCGGGTTGCATATACTTGATGGGGCTAGGGGGCAAAGGGCGGCATACACGCCCGGTTGAGTTTGACGGGGTTTCTGCAGCAGGCTTTCGCGGTCGACAATCGCAGCATGCCGCGCAGGGCCTGCGATTGTGTTCGCGTGTGAAAACGCGTTCTGTTGTGGGAAAGGCGTGATAGAGGGAGAGGGAGAGGGAGAGAGGAGGGTTTGGTTGGGAGGAAGGAGAGCTTTCGGTGAGTGAGCTGGGTTGCAGGAGAGGGGCTAGTGATAGTCCGCGGGATTTGGGGTGTGTGTTGTGTTAGAGATTTAAGAGGGAAGGGGGGGGGGGGCGGTGGATAGGAATGGGGAGAGAGGGAGAGGTGATGGAACGAGGGAGTTTCCAGGAGGACAGGAAGAGGAAGGGATGGAGAGGGGGGAGTGTGGATGTTCGGTGGTCTGGAATCGGCTTGCGGCGCGCATGAAATACGCTCTCTAATGATGGATTGATTACTTTGCTGATCAGCAGTCCCTTCGTAATTGGAATGGCTTCCGCAATGTGGAGTGCATTGAAGTTCTATAAAAAAAATTGGAAAATTAAAAAGAAGCGAACCGAGTTCCTGGTTTTTAAAACACCTGTTTTGGGCCGATTTTTTTCGTTCGTTCTTATTTACGACTTAAAGCCTTTTTTTAATAAACCGGTCAATATTGCGAGGGATAATAACAAACACACACTCGGTAAAGAGTTCCGTCGTGACATTTTTCGGTGAGAGTTATGATAAATAGTTTTTTGTGAGAATTTAATTTGTCAATCCATGTGGCTTTCAAAAATTAATTCCCATGAAAATTATAAATATATAAAACACGGCGTTTCGCGGAATAATAAATTCAAGGAATACGACTAAAAAAGCTGTTTGAAAGTAATTTATGTAAATAATGCTCATTATATTTATCATGGTTTTGGAGCGAAGTTTTTATTTTTATCACATTTGGAGACGGCAAAAATAAAAGCATTTTAAACAAATGGAAATGTTCGAAAAATGGTTGACTAACTGTGCTGCATTATTTAAATTTTTATTGGAAGGTGTGAATAAAAGTAAGCGTAATTCATCTGATGAATTGATTAATGGATTATTTTAAGATCATATGTTATGTCCGAAAGATACGAAATTATTTGCAAAGGTTTCACTTCTTTGGCAATTGTTAAACATTGAAACATATTACACGCATGTATATAATTACATAGATTTCGCTTTACTAAAAAATACGTAATTTTTCTCCTGATCGTAAAAATTATGTTGCTACACTAGTATCGTTCTTGGTTAAATTACAAACTTTTCGTCCTTACGATCACACATACTAAATCTTTCACGTTTAGCTGAAATGAAATCACCGAAGGACATGATGTGATGTGCGTCCAGAAGTCCAGGAAGTGGTCAGAGAATGAAACGACCGAGAGAGAGAGAGAGAGGGAGAGGGGGGGGAGGGAGAGAGGGGGGGGGGGGAGGGAGGGAGGGGGAGAGAGGGACGTGGAGACAAATTGGTGCGGAAAACACTTCGGATTCGATGGAAATGCAGATTGAGATGATTTGAGGAGGACAAATGTCGCCCATGGGTGGATAGTAGGGGAGGGGAGGGGGGGAAGGAGAAGAGCGGCTGACCACGGCGGGTGTGCTCATCGGAACGAGCATCGGTCAGGAAATCAGGCGACTGACGTCGATTAACTGGGAGTCCGGTCGCCAATGCATCAATTATTACGCGTTGGCCACTCATCTTCTATTTCTCTGTCGCTGTCGGATATATACGACCGGAACTGATTACGTACCACGAGAGGAAGACGCTTCTGCATCCCGGGATGCAATTCAATCGCTAAGCAGCTTCGAATTATTTAGGATGGAAAAAATTAATTTATTTTCAATGGATAATTTTTGTGAGCACACAAATCCTTTCGTATATCCAGGAGCTAAATTTAGAACATTATTCGCGTACGTATACCTGTATGAAAAGAATATTTGCATTGAATCCAGGCAGAATCGGACAGAAATTCAGATATACGTATATTAAAGAAAAATAATAAAAGTGTATGTAGGGTACGTTAAAAGAATAAATAAGATATCGAAACCTGTTCCTAATCGTAAATCGTATTGCACGATTAATCCAGTTTTATTTCACCAAAATAGGATTATGTTCGTTATACCGAACAGAGTTGACGTTTATCTGAATTTATATCGACAAAAAATTTTCTTTTTCACCTTAACCTCAACTATATAAAGTAAATTCTACCATGATAAAACAAAGCTAATTTTTGCCACGGAAAGCATCACAGATTTAATTCCTTCTCTATTTTTGACCGCATTTCTCGCAGAACGCATTTTTTATTATTGTGGGTCACTCCATAAAAGTATAATGCAATAACTAGGACACATTAGCATTGTCGTAGTCATTGCCAGAAGAAAAAGATTCAGAAGAGTCCAAAAGCGTTATGTTTGTGAGCAAAACAAATAAGGAACACCATTTTTGAGACTATAAAATGCTATGGTGATTCAAGATCAATCAAATCTTGCGCAAGAAAACATTAATAATAATTATCGAGCTGAAATGAAAAATTGAAAAATTATGTGACTACAGAAATTTTGGGAAAACCAGGTGTGTATTACGTTCTAAAAAGCAGCCGTCATCAGAATGAGAAAATTCAAACAAATATTTTATAATGGCCGTTTTTGACTTATTCCCAATGCCCACAGTCCTAAACAAGCATATTGATCTTTAACGGCGGAGTTTATGAATCGTTTGTGCAAAGAAATTGTCATTTTACAAATATATAAATAGTCATTCGTCGATAGACGGAAGGAAACAGCATTTAATTAACGAATTTGTACATGGCAATAACGCGTAATTTCTTCATAAATATTTAATTGTCGCATTTTCGGACTTTAAACTGACTCTATAGAAGATTTCTAATTCAGCTATAATTTTAGATACAGTAGAAGAGAGACACTTCGAGGAGCGTTCAAGTCAAAAGATATTTATTGCTTCTCATTCTTAAGGCTAATTTGGCATTATAATTATTCTTTAAATTTTGATGTTTTGCGTTTTTATAACTTGAAGTGAACCCATGCCTTTAGTGTTTACATGAATCTATATTTGTTTATTACATATAATCATTTAACACTTTTTCTGATAAATTTGTGTAATTAATTAGTTATGGGAAGACTTTAAATTAAACAAAAATATATAGGGGGCACATACGATTGTAATGAATACGTCTATATGAAATATCTCAGAGCTGGGAAAGTTCCGGTTCCGGTACAAGGAACGGTTTCAAAATGGTCCCGGTTTATGGATCCGGAACCGGAACGGAAAAATTGTCCCGGAACATAAGTATCAAAGTTTTGGTTTCGGAATAAATAAACTATTATTATTATTATTTTTACATTTTTTTAATCTAAAACAAAGGCTTTTTAATTTCTACTATTATATTTTTTATACAAAATTGAAAAAGTACTTTCTCTGATTATTCTTCTTCCTTATTAAGTTAGATCTAGTGTTTTGAGCTTGGTATCCAATCCATCTAAATTTGGTTTCCATATTTTCCTAAATATATTCTAGTAAAAAGCTGTTTAAAGATTAGGTAAAGCAGGAAATGACAAGTAACGTTCGAATACATTGTAAAACCTAACTTTCCGATCAGTTTAGTCATCTTTCTTCGCATAGTCATAAGAAAACATTCTCAGCAGTGGTAGGATACAATGAAAAATGTGGGCTTGGAAGGTTAGTCGTTTCTTGATATTTTAATATCATCCGTAATCGAAAGAAAGAAACCCATTTGAAGAATATTGCATATTCAGGATTTGAATTGGTCGTGTAATTGATCAAATATGTTTTCTTTAATACGATGATTCAGGAAAAGCTTTATGAATCTGAAGACCAAAATATAATTCTATCGTCTTGATGCTATCGACAAGATAAAACTATAAATCATCCGCCAAATAAAATTTTCTCATACAATATTTGTAGTTATCGCGTAAATTAAAAAGAACCAAGAAGGTCACATATAAATCTTAAACAATATTTGGATATTTTATTTAGACCTACAATATGATATTATCTTTTAGGTAGGGCGACGAAATTTTAACTTCATGAAAGGTCAGTTTTGAACGTGGTCCCAGCTATGCACCATGAGTTTGAATAATTTTTAAACAACTTCAGTTATCTTTTCATTGAAAAAACAATTAGTAAAGAAAACTGTCAGCAATTGCTATGATATAACAAAATATCGATGTGTAATGAAATCACCCTTGGCAGCGTACGCATCGCTATCAACAATTACAAAATTTTCCTAAATTTTAACCGAAACAGAAATTGGAATCTTACTCTCTCGAATGAATAGTTAAAATGTTGACATTATTTGTTCTCCAAAATTTGATGACGCAGATATTATTTTGGTTGATTTCTAGCTGCCATTCCTTACACCATGCTGAAATAGCTTTTTAAATCATTTTGGAGATACTGTCGGTGCCGTCCGCGAAATACCTAATTTTACTTCTAACTACTGGGCTAATATCGTTTATACTATAAATTAGAAATAATCACTTAGCGAAGTGCTTAACATAAATTCAGAAGAAAAATCAAAATAGCGTTTAAGCAATCGGTATTATGAAAAAATGTTTCAAACAAACTTATAGGGAATTACATAATCTACAACTTTAATAGTAACAAATATTCGCATAAATGAAGTTTTAAAGGATGTATTTGGAAAATACTGAAAACTTACAAGTTAGAGCGCCCATAAAATTCTGTCACACACATCATCGAGAAAATAATCAAAACTTAGGAGACCTCAAAATGTGTATTTCAGTTGAAATCTCGAATAAAATTTTTTTCACGAATACAATAATTTCTCTTAGGCTACGTATGGAGAAATTAAAAAGGAAATTTTCTTTAAAAAGATGAAGAAACTTTCATTATTTTTTTATTTAATTGAAAAAAGTTATAACTCATCTAAAAGTTTACCAATAAAAAACATCTTTTTAGAACTAGGAACGGTTCCGGAACCGCTCCTTCTTTTGATCACTCGGAACCGAACCCGAAATAGAACGATTTGGAAAATTTAAGGTCGGAGCCGAAACGCTCGGAACCGAATCGGAAAGCTCTGAAATATTTTAAATATTTTAATTTGCATTACAATATTCTATATCAGTAGTTCCCAACCTTTTTCAGCCCCCTTTTGCCGAAAGTTATTTGCCGCCGCCCCTTTGTAAATATTGCCCTGAATGGCTAAAATAGTACATATATGCTAACATATCTCAAGCTAAAATACGTCTCATGTTGTAATTGGGGACCGTGTTAGATGCCGTTTACCCAGTAGACGCCTTTAATGTCGTCCACATCTAAAACCGACTCCGACTAATACGATACCATACGTTACACTCCTATATATTTGTATTAGTACACCCTCTTTAGACCGACGACCTTGGAAAATAGGCTATACCGCGGTCCATAAAAATTTCCGGACCACGTGAGCTAGACAAAATGAAGGATAAACAAAATTTATGCAATCATTTTTTGTTTTATGCTTTTATACATTGAGCGATTAGGCGTCCACTTGAATGTGTCACATACGAACACAGTTCTGCACTTTCTTATCTGGAATAATCATTTCACCACGCCTTTCTGCCAATTTTATTTGACTCATCAAGTTCAATTGTGAAAAAAATTATAAAATATAAAAAAATCGCACAAAGGTTGTGCAATTTTTTGTTGGGTGCGACAAATTGCAATTGGTTATAGTGAATAGCTAATGAATTATCTTAATATAGTTTTGCTCACGAATACTTTTCCTTCAGGGTTTTTATAACTTTTAATACAAGTTATGCGTCTTGCAGCAAAATGTGCTGTGTGAAGAGATTCAACAAGGAAGTTTATCATCATGAGACAAAGTTACAGCTGTTCACTATAGATAAATTTATTTCGTGTCAATTAATAATTCTTTGAGGCATTTCAGATTTTTTATTATGTTGATTTTATAGGTTGCGTTTAATAAATTTCGTTTTCTTGCGGTATCCATTCGGATGGAAAATACTTGAAGCAGAGAGAAAAGGGGAGAACATTAAACTTTTGTTTACATTATATTTAAGTGATTAGGTGTGAGTTTCCACCTTCCTACTTTGAGAGTTAGTTTATATGTTGTATGACAGAATTTTGCGAGTTTTTAATTTAAACGCACTGATGTCAGAGCGGCGGTATGAGGTAAATAATTCCATGGTTCCGAACGACGGCAGTTCCCAGATTAAAGAGGCTGCCAGTATTACTTGTCTTCAATTAACAGCTTCATAGTCTATCTATACCCTACTCTTATAATACATATTGCCAGTTTCTTAAATTTCCACCTACAACCGCTTTGATGTCCAGCGCCCCCCACAAAATTCTTTAACGCCCCCCGGGTGGCGGTACCGCCCACGTTGGGAATCACTGTTCTATATTAACCTGCCTCAATCTGAGATAATCCATGCTCCATAATTAAATAGTAGCGTTATATTTAAAAACAATTGGCTACATTTAAATTCGAAAGTGAACTACTATTTAAGCTAAAGATGAGGTGGTGCTCCTTCCGCGATTCACGCTTTAGCCAAGATGTCCGTTTCCACTTCCGACGTATTGGAAATTTAATGTAAGGTAAGCACTAGAGACTAAGTGCAATTAAATTTATAGGTACTACTAGGAACCTAATGTTATTCTTTATTGAAATATAAACTGGACGAAGTATGTCGCATTCGAGTGGAACTAGTTTGATATTACAAGATGGAATGTTATGAAATGTATCTTTTATACGTGAATGCATTAGACTATTCACAAATGTTATTTAATAATACGTAATTACAAAATGTAAAATTCGTAGATGATGTAGCAATTTTTATTGATTTTTTTATTCAAGAATCTGCATAGTATGCTCAGCCATCTAATAGATTTTTTTGGGAGACCCGGGTTCGATCTCCGGTCAAGTTCTAAATATTTCTCCTTCTCCAAGTTTACATTTGGTTCGAAATTGTAATGACATAACACACAATTGCCAAATAATCTGGGACGGATACAGACACTCTCCAAGAAGGGGATGGGGTAGGGCGTTCCTCCACACGGCAGACCACATTTCACTCTCCATATCTTTCCTTCGTAGTCAGCGTCCTTCTTGTCATTTTTTAAATCTTTATATCTGTGACTTAATCGAAAAATTTGATAAACTATAAATTTTGAGTATCCAAAAGGAGAGGGTTGAGGACAACGCCCGGACAAGACATTTTCGCACGCTAGGCAAGGTGTAATAATTAAACCCCCCTCCTAATGAAAGTATACAGTAATTTTAATAAAACAATGATTTATTCATTAATTAAAGGTAAATAAAATATTTTTATACGTATAGTATGAAACGATACATGCAAAATTTAAAATTGTCATTTGTCACGCCGGGTGTCCCATTCGCCTAACTCTTGTCCCGGATCTGGTTGAGAGAGAACCCAACGTTAAGACGACTTTAATATACGACCAAAGATTATAATTTTTTAAAGAGGGCTGTATTTTCAAATCTGACGCTTTTTATATCGCAATTTGCTTGTAACTGAAGGCCTGTCGTTCAAGTATTTTCTGTTATTTAATTATACGTTATTACACAATTACAAAATTTCAAACTACTGTAGTAGATAATATAATAATTTTTATTAATCTTTTTATCCAAGAAGCTACATAATATGGAGAATGGTCTCCAACTTTATAGAGTAAGTGGACGGTATTGAATTAGCAAATGTGCGGCTAGGGCCGCACTTTCTAAATGAGAAGAATATTGAAGTAAAACATAAATTAGAAATTCCCCTAATTTGTTAACATATATAAGAAAATCTTAATAAACGTGAAAATGTCAAAGAATTGAAAACAAATAAAGGTTATTCAAACAAAAGGGAATAGGACAATAACCGTCAAGAATCATCGATGTACCTACAACTTTTTAAAAGAGATAATATATACTTAAATGAAGCAGAATCGTTATAAAGACTTATTAATAATAACTTCGAGCAACACACGAGGCAAAGTTTATTTTTATTTGTTAATAGCTCATTTTGCACATTTTTAGCCTTTTCAGAACCCTTTAACACAACAAATACTCAATTAAGAAAACCTTACTTTCCACCTATTCTTTATGAGCTTTTGCTAACGCATAGCTTCTTTCTTCAATCGGCTATTTCCTATGCTTTCTGATTCGCTGATATGTTAGTTTCGCGCAACATAACATTTACTTCCTAGTATTTGTTATTCACTTGTGTAGACAAGTTACTCTTTTCCGCTGATTTTTTAGTATTTTGCTTAGGTACCATTTATTATTTGATTTTAACATATTTTTCCATTTTCCGTTTTTTTTAATTCGGGAAATGTATTTCATTGTAATTATATAAGTTAGAAAAGATTTTTATAAAGCTCTGATCAGACTTAAAACATGAGGAAGACATGGCATTTTACATCGACGTTTATGAGCAGCGTTCATGATTCATTCTTGATGGAGAAACTTCGACGCATAATGTGAAAGATTAATTGTTAACGTAGTTCCATCGAAAATTTTTATTTTAAAAAATACGCTAAATCCAGTCTATATGTCTATATGTAAGATTTATGAATGACCCTAGCGCGGTCACTTCGAATTAAATTTTCACGATATACTTGTTATGAGCACTTTCATGGTACGGGGTTCACTTTCCATGGAAAGAGCATTGCTTCGATTCGAAAAGCGTTTGCAATCTTCTTCTGATGAACGCGTGAATATTGTCGATTATTTTCCGTTTGGAATTTAAAATTTGTTATAATCAAGAAGCACACTGAGGGATTAGAAGCATCTCGCAAGAAAAGAAAGGAAGAATAGAGATGAAAGAAAACGAAAAACCATAACCTTTTGCGACGAATCGAAGCGATAATTGACGATTGATAAATGACATCCAGAGCAAGCATAATATCGAATAGGAAGTGGCATGCATGAAATAGTATATGATATGAGGTGGAGGGAATGGAGGGAGTAGGTGAGGAAGAAGAAGAGGAGAGAAAGGAAGGAGTAGTAGAGGAAAAGGGGAGGATGAGGAGGGGAAGCAATCGATGCAGCGGACCGCGTAATTGTCGCACCATTGACTCGATTTGCAGTTCGCACTCGACAGTCGAACGTTGGCTCCAGTGCAAACACACTGAGTTGGAGGGAAAGAGAGGAGTTGGAGGGAGGAGATGGAAGGAGGGAGAGAGAGAGAGAGAGGAGTGGGAGGAAGGGAGAAGTTTGCCGGGCCGTCGGTTGTCGAGTTGGGTTGCCTAGTCACTCCCCCGCTCGCGGCTCGCTCCTCACGGCGCCTACTCCCCCCCCTCCCCCTCCTCCACCCTCCTCACCCCAATCGCAAACAACCCTGACAACCTGCATCCCCCTCGAGCATAGGCTACTCACGGGACACTCGCGTAAACAAGCCGAGGATTGCTTGCGAACACGCGTCTGGATCGGGGGGGGGGGGGGGGGGGGGGAGGGGAGGAGGAGGGGTCCTCGGTTCGATTGGGGAGGGTATGCCGAACGGGGTCGAGTTGGAAGAGAGAGGGAGAGAAGAAACGCGTGTTTGTGCGTGTGTATTGGGAAGGGAAGGGGGAGGAGGTAGATAGACGGAGAGAGGAACCAGCGACGCCCCTCTATTGCGGAACTAGAAAGCAAACATTTGGTGCCACCGAACTGCACGGCATCCCCGTTCGAGCGAATGAGAGAGCTGCATAGTCCTCCGCTCGATGAACTGTAATAGCCATTATTAGTGCGCGGATGTAGGGAGGGATAGGTGGGGAGGGGATAGGGGGAGGGAACGGGCGTTGGAGAGGGAGAAGGAGGGGGGCGAGAGACGCGGTCGCAGTGAAAGGGCGGTTGTTTGCGTTGAGTACCGATCCCCCTTCCTCGGCTCAATTAGAATGTTGGCGTTGCGTGATTTTCGAGAATCGACACCTTTTATGACTTGTCTTTTCGGTTTGACTTGGGCACGGAAGGGCGATGGTTTCCATGGAAGTTGGCGGCAAATGGATTAAGGGAGCTTGCCAAGTGGAAATATTCGATCACTTGCCGTGATCTCCCGAAATACTCCTCGCGGACTCGCTCGCGCGGAAAAAAATAGTAATTAATCAGAAGCCGCTTCGTGCGACATTGTTTGGTTTTGAAGTCGCCTATAAATGTCGATTCCCTTAAAGTATGCTGTTCCTTCACATTTGATCTATTTCTAAACTATTTTGAACTCCCTTTATATAACAATGCATACTTTTATGAGTAAGTTGCTAAATTAATATTTCTTTTCGAACTGTTGGTGTTGTTCAATGAATTTTATAATTATCTGTTTTATGAAAAACATTGTCTTCGTATACTTGCAGATTTTCAGAACTTTTTTATTATTATAAAAAAGGTTGTTCAGTCGAGCGGCATACCTTCAATTCTCAATAATGCCGTTTATTTTTCAAAGATAATTTTTATGAAAAAAGTTGTTTTCTGATTCCATATTATCTTTTAAATACAGCACTCGAGTTTAAATAGTTTTAAAGCTCAACTTATTTGATACTGTCCATTCTGGCTGATTGAAAACAATGTCAGTTTCATTGGTTTCACCTACATTGTTCTTTGATATTTTATCCTCGGTAAAGTGGCGTATATATGATAATTAAACTATAAATATACTGGAATACTACATTTTATTTTTAAATATTTTAGGATCTACATTGTAGATCCTAAAATATTTAAAATAGTATTATAGACTCTACAATTCTTTTTATCCTCAAATTTTAAAACACGTTAATGGCATGCTGGCCGCCGATATTTGAGTACCCATCTGGTTGTAGAAATTTAAGCAACAACTTATTTGATCATAATAGAGAAAAATATTTTGCCAGTGTGACACGCTAATCGTCAGTTATTTCTAGATTAATTCAATACTCGAAATCCAAGAAAGCGGCTATTGCATTTTGATCGTTCGATCCCTTCCAACAGATGAAACCACCGTCGGGCGCCGCTGTTTTTCCCTCTTTTTTTCCCATTCTCCCCCTCTCCCATCAAAACGCTGCCTATTCCTTTCCTATTCCCATTTTTCTTCCCCACGGTGCATTTTTTGTTGCTCCCGCGACCACTCGAACCTTTCTGCTCGAGTGGCGCCACTGTTTCCGACGTTCTCAACAAGCGTCTTTTTCACCCTCTCATCGACTTCCCGGGAACTTTTCCCATCCAGTGTTCCACTTCCATTCCGTCCTTTTATCCCCGTGACTTCCCTTCTCTCCCTCTGTAATGACCTATCCGTTGAAAAGAAAACCTCTCCGGGGTGACCACCTCGCTCTCTATCTCACGTCTTCCTCCTTCACCCCAAATCCAACAACAACACGAACTCTCTCTCTCTCAATCGAAACTTTCTCTGATGTCTCATACCTAGGAATTTATATTACTCTTCTTAAAAAAACCTTGTCTGAAATGCCCGCTATATTATCCTTTCAATATGAGGATGGAAATGTATAAAATAGCGTGGCGTAATTGATTCGCTCGCTTTTAATCCTCGTTGTATTAGTTTAAGAGCGGAAAAACGAGTAGTTCATTTCCTCTGATTTTTGTGTACGAATTACAATGCTAAAGCTAGATTATGTTTGTCTATTATTTTTTCTTGTTTTGTGTTTGCGGCATTGTTACTCTTTCACGTTCTTTCCCATCACGTTTGCCTAAACGAATCAGTTTGAATAAATTCTCCCTACTTTAAACATTTCCGCTATTTTTACTTTCTCCATCCGTAGTATTGTATTCATGTAAAAAATCGACTTCGAGATTTCAACGGAAATACATGTTTTGATTAGTTTTTGGACAATAACGGATAACCGAAAGTCGAGGTTTATTCGAAACCGGATTCGGTTTTTGCGATATTTCTTCGTTAAAACATCATTATTGTATATACAGTTCTATACAAAGGTTATAGAGAATGTAATTTTCTACAGTTCATTTGAAACAAGTTTCTATAGGAGTTATTGTTTAGGAGTTATTTATAAATAACCGGTTTTTCGGTTTCCGTTAAATATCTCCTTAAAAACATCGTTATTGGTAATCTTCGTAAGGGCCAAAGTTGTAGAGAATAATATTTCTTCCAAGTTTTGTTTGAAACTAATTTTCGTAGAACCACCCATTTCGGATATATTTCTCTTTATCTTAATACCAGTGTACAGAGCCAACACCATGTAGCGGTGAATTCTGTAAACATTCAAAATATACGTAATTTACGGCAAGGACGTGTCTTCTTTTACGATACGAAATAATAATTTTGCCTCGTAATATTATTCATAATAATTTAAATATCTATACCCCAAATATGGAGAAAGTCATGTGTTGGCCACATCAGATTTTCTTTAATATATGCATGCCCCTCTGTACATCGAAGTAGTTCCGAGAGCTCCGAAAGACCTTTGAAGGTATTTCTAGCCGTCTTAAAAAGTTGTGGTAGCTTCTGAATCGGTAGGCAGCGAGCATCGACTTAATTCTTATCGCTCTGTATGACTCAGGAATAGTCTGCAAGTGTATGCCCGCTTTTGACTCTTTAACCGAGGACAGGACCGTTCCAAGGTATTAGCCTCCTCAGGCGAACCTCTAACCTTCCCCCTCATCCTGCTCTCACTACCAACCTTCGTCCCCCTCCCCTTCTCATTACCAACTTTCGAAAACGAATGACGCGCATTAGCAAGAATAAATATCTATATTTAAAAGTTATGTACTATAACAGTGGATCTATGTCAGTGGTGTCCAATACGGTCGCCACATGTGGCGTATTGACTATAGACGTGAGATGAATTGATTCTCTGCTCACTCTACTAAAGTAGTTGCCGCTTGTTATTATCAATGGTTATTCTTATCGGTCTGTTATTGTAATCAAACGCGGAATTCCAAAACCAGATCTAATTTAAGAAAATGTGCCGTTTAATGCTATCAGCCGCTTGCTATAATCATTTAAATGTAACTCAGTATGATCACATAAAGCGAAACACACTGTACTACATTGTAATAATGTAGTGGTTGTAGAAAAATAATGTAAAATGTCATTTTTAAAAATAATAAATAATATAAAATATATTATATCATTCTAGCGCTCTCGTATAAAGTCCTATTTATAAATATAACATTGCATTTTGTATAATGTGGCAAAAACAGTATTGCATTTGTCACAGTTGTGGCAAGCATGAAAATTATATTGGACACAACTGCTATAGACCAGGGGTCGGTAGCCTATGTCACGCGCGCCAAAAGTTACACGCGAGGTGATTTTGAATGGCAAGCGAAAGAAGAAATGACAAAGAAGATAAATAAGTCATATTCTATATATTTATTACAAGTATTTAGAACTAACGTTATACTTTGCAGTAAGAGTAATTCTTCATCTATAAACTCTGCTTCTAATTCTGTAACACTGTTTTTATATAATTCATATGCCTTCCGTCTCGTGTTCTCTATCGCCGCCTATATGACTGAATGAATGCAAAATACGGAAATTCAGACTGATACGTACAAATGTACACCGTTTACATTGTGATCCTTCTTTAATTAAACCAACTCAACTAATAGAAAATGATCATTCAGTTTTATTAAAATTTATTACTGGCACGCAAGACCATATATTGACGTGAATTTGGCACGCCACTTGTGCAACCACTTCTCTAGACCTTTCATATCCCACTGTATACAGCACTTATGTGCGAGAAATTAATTCAAATTATTGTCTCCGCCCTCCTAATTCTGCCGCGATATGTGGTCTCCTGGTTTACGTAAAGGTTGAACCTGCCTTTCTCCAGGAGCCTCGACTTATCGAGCCTTTTTGACCAGAGCTTGTAGAATAGTTCCTATGAGCCTCTCGTCGCGTTCCTGAAATATAATGGAACATTTTATCCGAAACGTAACCATGGCTGGGGCCCGGTTATCTGGGTCGGTTCTGTTTCGAGCAAGCGATAGTCATCTATCTACTGAAAATCAACCTTCGCACATGCGCCGCGAGCGTTTTTTTTTTTTGCCGCCATCTTAGCCAGTCAGTCAAACTTTGCATTCCTTGACGGACAGCTGTGTTCTTTCTCTATAGTGCCGATAAGTACACCTTTTTCGGAAGTGACCGATTTTTGTATTCCGGAGGATAAATTCATAATCTGGGACCTCATCAGCGGACCTTAGTGCCTACTGGAAAAGTGTTTGTGAGCAGAAGTTGCCAGATTCGTACGCCGTTGGAATCATCAAAGGTAAGAGGTCATTTCATCTAAATTCTTCTAAAGTGTAATTTTGTAGTTGCATGACTTCATTTAATTGGTAAACGTTTTTATGGTGCTGTGGATTAGATCCCTTTTTTCATTGGATGGGAATTATAATGTAGTGTAGAAATTTGTATTTTCGTCGAAGTTACGTGTCACATTTCAATGGGAAAGGAGAAGCCATTAAGCGATCTCTTGGTATAAAAAATAGAATAAGCTCTAAGAGACACATTTTCAGCGTTATACAATTCTAACCCTGTGCCGCAGGGATTGCGTCTTTGTGATAGAGATTGCAGTAAATCAAAAGTCCCATTGCTGGAATAGTTTTTTCGCCGGAATCCGATTTCGATATATTTCTTGGTGTATTCACAAATACTATACTTCACGAGAAATAAGTTGGCCTCCCAGATGTTTACGTTCACAGTCCACGCCCGTTATGTATTTACTAGTGTAATTCCCGTTGAAATATCAACGGAAGAATTGTAGATAGATTGATTATTAATATTTGTATTTAAAATAATGTATAGCACACTATTACATATGAAATATTTCGTCATATACTACATTTCTAGTGAATACTCTGTTGTCGTTTAGTGAATGCCTTTGGGTTTTTCAGCCATAAAATTCTGATATTCTTCTCCCACCTTGTTCTCGTCAATGCTACATATAATTGTCGGTGTGCAAAGACAGGGAAATAATTATATTTATACATATATAACGTAGGGAAAATAATAGGTATGATATTTACATTAACAAATAAATGTGCCACTCGAATATTAACAACTAACAAAAATATATTGTGATAGAATGCGTTCAGTATTAGCTAACTGACAAAACATTTTCAAGTAATCTAATTAGATTTCGCTGTCGGCCATCTTGCGTTCCTTACAGAGCGACGTTTTTATTATAGAGAATATTCGAAAGACTGTATGTTCGTATTATACAGAGCGATTTTTTTATTCGAGGACGTTGAAAAATCGCGTCAGACAACATGCTTAGGAAAGCACGTATATGCAATCAGCAGTGTGGTGCTCATTTTCGACATTTGCTGTAATTCTTTTAAAAATTACATCAAATTATGTTCATAAACATTTTAGCAATTCTCTCCGTTTAGTATTCTTATTGTTAGATATAGCGAATTTCCTACAGTTTTCATTTGAAACAATTTTCTATATGAGTTATTGTTTAGGAGTTATTTATAAATAACCGGTTTTTCGGTTTCCGTTAAATATCTCCTTAAAAACAACATTATTGGTAATCTTCGTAAGGGCCAAATTTGTAGAGAATAATATTTCTTCCAAGTTTTGTTTGAAACTAATTTTCGTAGAACCATCCATTTCGGATATATTTCGCTTTATCTTAATACCAGTGTACAGCGCCAACACCATGTAGCGGTGAATTCTGTAAACATTCAAAATATACGTAATTTACGGCAACAAGGACGTGTCTTCTTTTACGATACGAAATAATAATTTTGCCTCGTAATATTATTCATAATAATTTAAATATCTATACCCCAAATATGGAGAAAGTCATGTGTTGGCCACATCAGATTTTTTTATAAATACCCGCCTCAGAATGCACCGACGCGGGAAGAGGAAACGGAAAGTTGATTACGTTATTACACTAGTAGAAAACTACTTGGGGTCAATTGAAAACAATCGTCGATCGTCTCTTCTTTCGCAACAACCTAAAAGGCTACGCATGTCACCTGTTTTATTTCAACTTCATGTTTACCGTTTATTATTTCCGACAATGATTTAATAGATTTAAATTACTTTTATAAATGACAATAAGAAGGTCGTTTTACTTTTAACTGCGCGTAGCTGTACGTGTCTGTAGGTTACTAAGCTCAGTAGTACTCTCATTGAAATTGCATTTGAAGCTTATGCCATAAACGAGACATGGTAGTTAAATAAAATGAAAGATATCATCTCACAAGACAGATACAGTTTTTCATAACTATTTTCAGTGTTCTATTTTAGTTGCGATGCAAGACGACGGGCCTTCTATAAGAGACGCATTGAATTCCACGAGACACTCGACACAGGCCTTCGATAGTGACAAGTATGACTTCCACGTCCTTAACGTCTGACATCCTTCCAATCCATCCCCTCCTCCCCCCCCCCCTCCCCCCTCTCTCTTTACGCTCCCTCTTTCATATCCGTCTGTCTTTCACAATCACTATATCCCTTGGAATCCCATCAGTGCCCATCAGCACCCCCGAACCATATACCCCTTCGTCTGAGGGCGATAAATATCTGTTATTGATGCGGGCCATCTGTGTGTCCATCGGTTGCGAGGGGAGGAGAGGAGAAGAGTGTCCGTGTATGAGCCGAACATATCCCATCCAGTAAACCAACCCACCCACTCACGCCCATCGTATAGACTTCCCTTTTCTGGCTTCCCATGTCTCCCTGCTCTCATCCTCTCGTCCCCTTCTTTTCCCCAACCATGCTTCGACCGGGTTTTCCTGTCCCTGTTCATTTCTCTTCTCTCCCTCCCCTTTATGGCCAGCCGTCAATTCTGATTCTTCTTTCTCTCATCCCGATCACTTTCATCGTCCTTATTATCGTTGTTATCATTTCGGATAAAAACATCCATTCCCGAAAATACACATTTAACAATATGGCAGTAAAGCGACAATAAGTAACGGTGAGATTTATTTCGCCGGCGTATCGTTGTTTACTTGGAATAGTTCAAGTAGTAGCTCAAATATTGGACTCCCCGTATTAATTATTGATATCGCAGACCAAATCGCATTTAAGGTTTCGAGTCAGAAATACCCTCATGACAAGTTGTCTGATGTTTCTTATCTATGGAGTGTTTACGATAGCGTGTCCGGATCGGTTCGTAAATTTTACGAGAACTTCTATAAGAGAAGAGTCTAAACGAAACTGCTATCAAGATGAAGTCCAAAATAATGTTATCGTATGGAAGTAAATTGATGCTCAAGAAAAGAGGAGTGGTTATAATCAGTGGAGGATGATTTATTGAAGAAAGTTTTGCTATACTGTTAGAAATAGCATCGAAAAAGAAACCGAATCGGGAAAATCATCGATCATTATAAGATACAGGAACACTGAAACACAGAAAACCTATAATGCCATTCCGAGAGACCAAAAAGAAAAGATCGAAATTTATGAAGCTAAACAACAAATGCTAGTGAATTTATGGTAAGTTCTATTTCATAAATTTTTCATCATAAGTAATGGATAATAAGAAGAAATACATTAAATAGTCAAATCTCATTTTATAGTCTATGAAATATTTATTAACATTTAAATGTACTGAAATATAAAATAAACAGTCTCTTAAAGCAAGCAGATTTCAAATTTTATATATAAAAATTTATATATATATATATTTATATATAATATATTAGTGGGAAAAGATGTACTTATGCGCGATTAGCTGCTAATAATAGATCGTTCACAAAGACAAAATAAATATGCTAGTTTAAAACTCCATCTGACCTGTTAGTAAAATCAATAGGGAAGTACTCCAGGTTAAAAGAATTGTTTGCGCTTGGAATCTAAATCAGCGTATTGCCTTTCCAATTCTAACCGTTGTCTCTATTCAACTCTATTTGAAATTAAACGCTTTTGAAGAATACGCGTTTAAGTTAAAACTCCAGGGCCCTTCCCTGCAATCTCTCCTTCACCTTATTCCATTCCCTCCCGCATCTTCGCCTTAGTTTCACCATTAAGGAGAAGCACTTCATATCTGAGTGCCATCCCTCACCACCACTCATCCTCACGTCGAACCATAGCCGCCTGACCAATCGTCTCCTAATTCCTTCCCAGACAAACTTCTTGCCAATGTTTCACGCCTTATCTGTTTCCCATCACGATCTTAAATGACTGCACGTCATAAATTAGGGAGTCTCATATTGCCCTCGCTCTCTGAAGATAAATATTTCTTGCCAGTAAGAAATTAGGAGTTACGGTCCCCACAAAAGGTCTACAATGTAAGGACATTATGTACGTTTTTTGTTTCGTTATTAGCAAATACCATGCATAAGACTGCACCAATATACCCTAAAATTCTATTCATTTACCGGTGTTTTTGATACACTTTATTCAGAAAATGTATCGTAATGGAACATAAAACTTGGCAAAAAAATTATGCTTGATAAATTTCCATTTGTTATTCTCATTGGGCTTTAAATGATATAAAGCTACTGAAACTTTTGAAAACGGTTCACTGAAAATGAGGAAGATTGTAGGTAGGTAATGAATTTCCCCTTTAATTTTTACTTTTAATTATTTTTCTTTCGGCAAATCATGAGATTGAAAATTGGAATTTATTACAATAATTAAGATCAGCCATTCAATTATTTTTATCCGTAAAAAACGCTCTTTCTCATCCTCTGTAACATGTATGACCATTCCTGATTGTTGCGTGGGAATAATTACACTCGAAACTCATCAAAAATCGTCACATGACCAGGGCTTATCCTCCATTTCTCTCTCTTCTTCTCCTGCAACATTCTCAAGAAGATCTCTTCTTCCACCCACGACGCTCGACTCCAATACCAGCCGCGAGACTTCCGTAATCCCACCCCACCCTGCGGCGCCCTCCCAATAACTCCTCACTCGTACAGAATTCCTTCGCTGTCGATTCCACTCTTTCCCCTCCCTCCCCCCCCCAACATCCTTTCTCCTCCTCCCCCTCCTCCTCTCCCCTTTCTTATCCTCCCACGCACACTGCCACGACGCAATATCTTCCCCTTCGGACCTTTAGTGGCCAAAGGAAAAGAGATTTATGCCTCTAATAAGCAATGATAAGGCTCCTTCTGACGCTCCACCTCACTCCATTAGTATGGGGAGGAAGTATAAGAGAGGAGCGGTAGGGACGTGGAGGGGGAAGTAGGAGGAGAGCGGAAGACTGTTACGCGGCGCCAATAGTGCACCCTCTTCCTTCCCTGTAATCCCACGATCGAACCGAATAGGCACTCACACGCACACACGCCCGCATCTTTCTCCTTCCCTCGCCTACACTATAATTCTCCATGACTCTCACTGTATATCTCGCTTCGATACTAAGCCACTCTTACTTGTGTTAGACGTGCCTCCTCCTTCTAGTCGTTGAGGTCACGGGGTCACGCCCGGTGTTGACTGCGTTGAGTATCGGAGCGGTGAGAAAGTGCGGCGGGCACGTCGTCGTCGTAAAGACACGATGGGGATTATGGGCCAATAAGAGGAGGAGGGGGATAAGTTGAAGGGGGTTGGATAAGAAGGGGAGGCTTTATGGAGGAGGGTTGGAGCGGTGGCTAATGGACGTAAGATCGGTCGACAATGAAATCCATAAGGGGAAGATCCGCATTCTGGGTCGTTATTTCTTTTAAGGACGAGGGGCGGTTAGGAATGTTCGGAAGTCGGATCTGTTCCATATTCCCCAATCCGCCGTATCCCTCTCTCTCCCCCTCTGCCTTAATTTCTGGGAGGAGAAATATTATTGGCTCTTTAAGAGGAAATGCAAGGATTATATTGCCTGCGTTGTGATTCACATCTGAGATGAAGGGGAACTATCCTGGTTTCATTTATTGGTGGGATGGTCATCATTTAAGTTTCCTTTGGCGTACGTAGGGATCCGTAACTGATAATGCCAAATGAGCAGTATCTTTCGGACAACTTTTCTCTTGTACTATGAAACTTTAGATACTTGGTGGGTGCAGAGCTGCAAACCACTTCAAAATTTGGAAGTGGTTCGGTTCAGAGGGGAATTTTTACAAGTGGTTCGGTTCAACTAAATTAATCGTTTGAAATACTATCCAGAAATAATTTATCCAATATATACATTGCACATTCAGTACTAATCTGTAAGTAAATCAATCAGCAGTCATTATTGTTTTAAATTAAAGAAGAATTTATTTAAAGAAAGGATAAATTTATATTTTAAAAATTTATATTACAATCCCATCATCATCCTATATATTATGCGCGTAGTGAAGCTGCGTCCGTCAGTGCGTATGAAGCCTCGCGTAATTACATCGGCGTATTTCTCGAGAACCGTTCGTCGTAAAGATATGCGGTAAACGGCGTCTTGTTTCTACAGGCTATGAGGTCCCTGGAAAAATATTTTCGTTTGCTGAAGTGTCCCGGGTTCGAATCCAGGAGACAATTATATTTTCCCATAAGCTTACACGGGATTTTCGATTTTTCAGAGTGCAAGATTTTTTTCCTTCGTTCATTAAAGTACGTAAATATGGACCGATTTTCTTCTTTTTTGCATTACACGAAGGGCAAAGCTTTATACTATCTTATTCTTGAAATGTTTACACGTTACGCGGTCGAATTTTTCAGAAATACGCATTCTTTTTCGAAATTTTTCGGATTTTTCGTACTCATTCCGGGCGTTGCCAAGGAGACTCATTGTTGCCTCCGATTCATTTAAGGCCAATTAAACCTTCAAATAGACGAAAGAAAAGCGTTATTATTATCTTCTCTTCATTGTTAATCTAAATAAACGCTTGCATTGACGTCGTCAAGATAGAATTAAAAAAATTTTCCCTTTGAATATACCGCGATATTAAACTAGCGTTGAGTAACTGTGTGATATTGTGATCACGTAATTGCTCTAATATATTGCTGTAAAATTGCAGAAAATTTAAAAATGCCAAGGGGTAGACCAGTGAAAAGGAGAGCTATGTATTAGCCCAGCTACAGCTTCCAGAGAAAGGAAGAGGGGCCAGAGATCAAAGGAAGGGTATTGTAGGAGAGAGAAAGAGATGCGGAAGCTTATAGGATTGCCCGTGTAGATGAGGAGCGGAGAGTACAAGAAAGACAAAGAAACAGGGAAACACGTCAAATGAATAGGGAACAAAGATGATGTAACCTAGGGCCGAACTATTTTGATTATTTGCAAGCGTAGCTGCAACGGGCTGCTAGTCTTCATTTATTTATATTTAAAAAATGTTATTTTTGATCCTAACGTGATTTTTATGTGGATAACAATAGTATCAGAGAGGAAAGAGTTAGGCACTCTTTCCTTTGAAGCAAACCCGCTGGTTTTTCCAATGGAAATTCCTGGTCTTTTTGTTGGTCCATACTTTGTGGATTGAGATCGAACCGAAATCGAACCACTTTTGCAAAAAATGACGGTTCGGTTTTCGCTTCATTGAAAAATTAATCAGTGGTTTCGGTTCGGTTCGCGGTTCAGCAAAATGGCTGCGGTTTGGTTCGGTTCAGCGGTTTGGTTCGGTTCGGTTTGCAGCTCTGGGTGGATGGTTATATAAATAAATATATTATCTCAACGATCAAATATCATAGGAGCTTATTTGTCATATGTATTGAAAAAAGTCCAAATATGCGTAAGAGTTATTAAGGAAAACCGTTCTTCAAATATTCCGTAGGGCAGCCGTTCCAAATCTTACAAAGCTCCTCTCATCTAAGAAAACTATATTTGCGCCCCCTCTATTCAATGTTCAGTCACAGTTCACAAACAATAGCTGCTGGCCATATAATTGCCATTAATATAACTACCTTAAGAAAAAACATGGGCGCAGACGATGCGTCCTCGCCATTTGAGGGCTAGAATTCGATGGCTGCATATTGTAGGTTTCAAGATTAAGATGGTTAAACGGGCAGTAAATAGATGTCAAATATTTTTCCCGCCGCACAGTTTGGAAACCACAGCATAGTGACAAAACTGAAAGTCTATTATTTTGCATTCAATTAATCTTGCTGATTTTATTCCGTAGTTGGAATAACTTTAGCCATAAATTTTCAAATAGGTTTTAAATAGGTGCCAAATAACTGAAATGTTTTATGAACAAGCGCGCGCACACATACACATATTTTTTCTGCATTTGTTCTAAAGCGGTTGTAAATGATGCATACAAACGAAATTAAAGAGGAAATTTTACTTAGTTAAAAAACTATACTATATAACTCGTATTGAAATTCGGCGCTATTTCCATAAAAATAATTTTAAAATTTTATATAAAGCAGTCGCAACTGGGAAGCATTACTCATTTGTCGTCTTTGAATATCAGGAGGATTTTTTTATCAGCAGACTCAGTCCAATGGAGAGGGATATAGAGTGGCATAAATTTCATCTGGAAGAGGGAGCATATATATGTTTACCTCAACATCTGCTCTATCTTCCAACCCCTTAGCTACGAGCGATAATCGTTGCTCTTGTGTTTGCTTATTCTATGGCTATATGCATTACAAACACTTATTTATACAATCTTGTTTACCGAATCTCAGAATAGGGAGTTAACTATGGCGCAGCTTCGTGCCACCTTCCACGCATAAATCTTCTGTAGTGCTTTTAAATCATTTCTTTTCTCCCTCTCGCTAGTACGCAATTGGAGCGGACTCATGTTTATATTTCCCACGGTAATCCTTGACATTAGCGTCAGAGGAAACTGGAAGAAACCCACCGAAATGTTATCGGTATTCACAAGATCCTAGAGGATAAAAGTTATTGAAAATTTAACTTGGATGAATGAAAGCTCTCTCTCTGTCTCTCTGTATACTTTACTGCGTTGGGTAACAGCCAGATTTACTTGGCCTCCAGCAGATGGATCGTTCGCTTATTTATTGCCAAAAGAAAATTAAATACGTGTTTCGCTATTCGTTCATTCATTTTCTTCTGTCATAAACCTATTCCAATCGCTAATTTTATCAATACCTAATGAAATGCTGTTAAAGTTTATAGAACTATTTATTTGAATTTATTGGTTTGTAATTATTTTCTTGGGAACTACCATTAACGATCAAAGCCTGTGTTTTTACATGCTGATTTTGTTCTACTGCTGTTTTGAACGTTCCCGCGCGATATCAGGATAGATTTTTTAAATAATATACGGAATATTGAGAATAAATCCAAAAAATTATTTGAGAACTCTAAAATCAAATTGTGTGTATACACACATGAAAAAATCTGATCTGGCCAACACGTGACTTTCTCCATATTTGGGGTATAGTTATTTAAAATATTATGAATAGCATTATAAGGTAAAATTATTATTTCCTATCGTAAAAGAATATAGTCTTCCTTACTGCCGTAAATTAGGTATATTTTGAATACGTTTACATAATTCACCGCTAAATGTTGGTGGCGCTCTATACTAGAAAAAGCAAAATATCTCCTAAATGGATGGTTCTACGAAACTTGGAAGAAATATTATTCTCTACAACTTTGGTCCTTACGAAGATGACTTATTACGAAGTTTTAAAGGAGATATTAGACGGAAACCGAAAAACCGGTTATTTATAAATAGGTAATTCCTAAACAATAACTGCTATAGAAAATTATTTCAAATGAAAGTCGTAGGAATTTACATTCTCTATAACATTTGTATAGAATTGTATATACAATAATGATGTTTTAACGGAGAAATATCGCAAAAACCGAATCGGGTTTCGAATAAACCTCGACTTCCGTTTAACCGTTACTGTCCAAAAACTAATCAGTTCTTTGTGCTTACGCTAAAGTGTTATATATGAAATTTGGTGTCGATATGGCAAGTACTTTTTGAGTTAGAGCGCACACAATCACATACTTCCACACAGACATTCCGAAAATAGTCTAAACGTGTTCTAGGGATCCCGTAACGTGTATTTTCGTTGAAATCTCGAAGACGATTTTTTTCACGAATACAATACTACATATGGAGAAAGTAAAAATGATATCCCTCCTTAAGAAAAATCAAATTCTACCACAAATCGAAACAAAATAGTAAAAGTGCATCAGCGTAGAAATGTTACAAATAGCTCGACCTTTTTTTCACCTAAGGGTGCGATTAATTGTTCTCTTAACCACTGTCGTTTTCCCTTTCCGATGATGCGCAGTTTGTTTTAATTGTTACACTATTCACATTCCTGTTTGTTTTGTATTTTTATATTGATCATTCTATTTATATAGTCTATATTTTTGGTAAACCCGTTGTATTAGGCTGTTTTTTTATTCTATTTAAAATAATGAATATTTGGCAATGAATAATCGCGTAGAGGCGTCGACTCAATGGGCACCGGTGTATGTGGAATACTTTCGGTGTCGAAAAGATCATCATACCTACTGGAACGAGGACCGAGGGTTGGGGGGGGGGGGGGGGGGGGCGAAGGCGAGAGCTGGAGGTGGAGAGGGTGGGAGATGTTTGCGCTCTTCCCCTCAGCGGCCATGTGCGAGGCAGACAGCGCCGCCGAGGATGAGATCCATGGGGAGGAGAGGATGGCGGGGGGAAGTAGTGGGAGAGATAAGTGAGCGGGCGGAGAGTAAAGGGTTTCTAAGACGCCTCACAGCGCTCTCGGAACTTTGAATCCTAATTTTTTTTCGTCGTCTCTTCCTCACCCTCTTTTTACTTTATCCATACGTTGTAATGGGAAAGTATTGTGATCACGAAAAATATCGACTTCGAGATTTCAGTGGAAATACACGTTTTTAGGTCTCTAGAACAGGTTTACACTACTTTCGGAATAATGTCTGTGTCTGTGTGGATGTATGTGATTTTGAGCGCTCTAACTCAAAAAGTACTTGTCATATTACCACCAAATTTCATATAGGTATAACACTTTAGCATGAGCACAAAGAACTGATTAGTTTTTGGGCAATAACGGTTTACCGGAAGTCGAGGTTTATTCGAAACACGATTCGGTTTTTGCCATATTTCTCCGATAATACGTCATTAATGTATACATTGACCATTACAAAAAATGTAAAAAATAATAATTTCCTACATCTTTTATTTCAAGCAATTTTCCATAGCAGTTATTGTTTAGAAATTATTTATAAATAATCGGTTTTTCGGTTTCCGTCAAATATCCCATTTAAAACATCGTTATTGGTAATCTTCGTGAGGATCAAAGTTGTAGAGAATAATATTTCTTCCAAGTTCTGTTTGAAACAAATTTTCGTAGAACCATCCTTTACGGAGACACTTTGCTTTTTCTTAATACCAGTATACAGCTCCACCGCCATGTAGCGGTGAATTCTGTAAACATATTCAAAATAAAATTTACGGCAATAAGGACGACTGTATTCTTTTACGATACGAAATAATAATTTTGCCTTATAATGCTATTTATAATAATTTAAATATCTATACCCCAAATATGTAGAATGTCATGTGTTGGCCACATCAGATTTTCAGTTGTTGAGGTTCAGCGCCCACAATTGGTTAATTGGATCGGTACGAATACTGCGCCGTCTGCTTCCTTTAACAGGCTCTCCGACAAAGGTACCCTTTCCTGCCATATATTGGCTATTGATAGCTTTAATTTATAACTTCATAACTTTTAATTTAAAGGAACGTTTACATCCAAGGCAACCCACATTTATAATGCGACATAAGAGATAATATGCGTTTTATTTTTACTATACCGATCTATTAATTAGTTTATCATAGCTGCAATTCATCATATTGTTCGCGCTGCCATATTATAACGAAACGACGGATGTTTTGGCATTTTGCAAACATGAACTGATTTTTGACTAAATAAAATCATAATATTTTTAAAAAATAATGCCTTAATTGCTGCAATCTCTACGAATTCAACTTACGGATCAGCATGGGACTTCATTTTCGTGTTATTCAGACGTAAGGTAATTGCACATACATATACCGCAATGCTATGAGAACATGGCAAACAAAGCAGGGGCAGGGAGTCGATTGGGAATAAGAAGGAAATACGATCCGGAAAGAATTTGATAGAACAAACATTGCATAGTACCTACTTAACCGAGCAGCTTGAAACTCGATACTTTTTTCCTCGCACAAAAGCGTGGAAAAGCGATCGAGATGATGACCGTCATTTTCGGGCGTTTTGATCAGGCGACTGCGTTTAATCGTTTAAAATGCGAGAATGACAGGAAAATCGCGTTCACTCTATGGCGCAACCCACCCCTGAAGCACGCGAAAGACGAGGTTGACTCACGGATAGAAATTACATTTTGTTGCGTCGAGACACGATCGCCTCCATCTCGAAGCGGCGTTGCCGCATGTCACAGGGGGCTGGCTCGTGCCTGGTTTCGTTTTAACGTTAAACACCGTTTCTCTTCTGTTGGCTATCGTAGTGAACTATTCCGCGAAGTTATCGAGGTTTCCAAGGAAACCATTCTGCGATAAGTAGTAGTAGTAGTAATAATAGTCAGTGCAATATTATAACAAACAAGAGGCTAGTTTCTTATTAGATACGTCGATGTTTTTTTTTATAAGGAATCGCTTCACCAAAACAAAATAAATGTAGATATAACATGAGACTCACCGCTGTCCAGAACCTCTTTACCAGGAGCAGCCTCAGATTCGTCTCTTTCTTCGTGTTACACTTTTCCACTCGCGTCAACTATACCGATACAACTCCTGCAGGTGTCAGCGTCATACTACTTCCAGCACACGCCCACCTCCCCCCACCCCAGCCCCCCTCGTCATCAGCACGGGGGTTTGGATCGGCATATTGTTACATTACCCACAATTCCCTATCTTAAAAATCCCTTTGCAGTCGTTCTTCGAGTCTTCTTCGGCGTGAGTCATCGTCGTTTAAGCCCGAGCAAACAATAACTGGAGCTTTTGAGTTGATACTTGAGATCCGAAGGAGGGGAACGCAGCTGTTGATTCTCAATTAACAGGTACATGCTTTTTCATCATCGCCAAACTATAGTATTGAGAAATGGAAAAGGAGTAATGTGTTCGTTCCTCTTAAGCCTTGGAAAGTTCTGTCTTGCAAACATGGCCGCCCGTATCGGTCACTATATTTTATAGTTAATATTTTTGAAAAAAATTTCTTTTTAAAATCTATTCGTACCGTACCGCGAAATCATACCTTAAAATATGTCCGTTCCATTTTTTAAAAATCGTCTGTTATTTTGCTATTATAACAGGAATCTTGACTTTGTCAAAATATGTAATTGTTGTACATATCCACTCGCATTACAGTGGTTGCTAAACGTTCCATCTTTACTTTCAGTTGTGTTACGAGTGAAGCCTGCACACAAGTTCCAAACAACTAAACCAGAGTCTTTCGCAACTATAAAGAAGAGTGCATTTTCCTTCGGCGATCCAAGGTTGAGTCCCGCTTCAACCTGCTTACAATCCTTTCGCACAGTGTCGAGTAAGAGCGAAGTGATATTGTTATTGCGTGGTGCATTTTTTAATCGTGTTTCTTGTGTTCATCCCGGATCAGCTCCGAAAGTGATTTAGACGGCAAACGTCGAGGGATGCTAAGCCATCGCCCGCCGCCGGAAACACTTGCTTCCCAACGAAAGGTAAGTTTGCAAGAAACCTTTTTATCATCACTTTCTCCATGCGTATCATAAGAGAAAGTATTGTGTTCGTGAAAAAAAATCGAAATTCGAGATTTCAACGGAAATGCACGTCTTGAGGTCCCTCCTGATTACGTTTCTGGCTATTTTCGCGTTGATAGTGTGTGTGACAAAATTTTGTGGGCACTCTTGACTCAGAAACTAATAATCAGATCAGAACAAAACTTCATACTTAAGATTTTTATTAGAAAGTCAAGACCTGTAAAGGTTTTGGCTGAAACTGCTCAGTTGGAAGCGGATGTTAATTCTTGTCGTTTTCTCCAAATATCTCCGTTAAAACGCAATTTTCGGAAATGTGTGATCGTATAAAAGTTGTAGAGAATGTAATTTTGTACAATTACTGTTTGAAATATTTTTTCATAAAACCGATAGTTTCAGAGATATTTTTATTTTTCTTCTAAATTTACGTTAAATATGCGTGATACCATTGTTTCCGTTGATATGATAAAATTTTCTAATTGTTGATAGCGTTGCCTGCGCTGCCAAGGGTAATTTCGACAATTTTTAATCTATAGAAACATCTATCAATTTCGTTTACTTATTGCTTTTTTTAAAAAAGTGTATAGAAAACGTTTTAACATTATTCGCGAGTGTAATTACTGATAATTATTCCTGAGGGCGCTGATATCGAGAGCAATCATATTCATTGCTCTGTATGGAGAAAGTCATGTATTGTGCACGTCAGATTTTTTAAAATGCTTCTGAAGCTCGATTCTGTCGAATTTATCAGATTTTTTTCGTTTTCGCAGATGTATTCGTCCGTTTGAAAATTCTGAGTTTTTCATTAAGCATAAATATTTTTCCGTATAAGAATTTTGTTCGAAATATATTGATTAACTACATTTGATATCAATTGGGATTTTGACGTCTCCAGGGGAACCAGTTATCAAAATTACGATCAGACGGAATTTGAGGTAAGAATCGAGCAAATTTTTTTTGCATCCAGTCATCTTTGAGTTATTCATTTGGTTATGAAATATAAAAAATATTATCCGGTCAAACTGAAGTTTATGACCAAGAGTATGCACAGATTAATTTCAATTTACGTTACTTTGTTAAAAAATATCGTTTACCCTTTTATTCATTGAAACTATCACGCTTATTTTCTGCATTATATTATTCTTGCGACTGAATGCAGCGCACGCTCGTTTTTTGCTTTCTTTTTTCCCTCTGAATTTTTTTTAGTTGTCGGGAAACGCTGGTACGTATACCATTCTCAAGAGGTGTTTAAGACACCTTGCACTACGCAAAGTGTGTCATCTTTTATGAGCTGTGCTTATCAGTCTAAGGCAGTGTTTCCCAACCTGGGTGCCGCGGCACCTTGGGGTTCCGTGAAGTGTTCTGAAGGGTGCCGCAAAAAAATATTGTTTTTCCATTTTTAGCCTCATTTTGCATCGACGTCAAAAATGCAAACCAGAGTTAAGACGAGCTTCATTTCGTCGCAAAGGCACTTCCAAATGAAAGGAAATTTGGAGATTGGAGTTAGGGTTTCAACTACACCACGATTATTACTGATGGTGGATAGGGAGGGGTGCCGCCAAATTCTGAAAAGTCACTTAAGGGTGCCGCGACTCTAAAAATGTGGTAAACTCTGGTCTAAGGCGTAAAGCAGACGTAGACAAATCAAGAATAGCATAGTTCGTAAAAAATATATGAATCGTTCTCATATCTTATTTTACCTAAAAAAATTTACAAAGATAAAGTACAGAAAGTTGTCCATTGTGAAAATGACGTGAGATTGTGATCACGCCTAATAATAAAAAAGAAACATGGCGTTGAAATTTCTTTATCACGTATCTCTTCTCTGGAATACACACATCAAACTTTTCTTCCGACACCCCAGGAGCCGTTCGAAAGAGGTGGCGGGCAAGGAGGGCGTGGAGGAGAGAGGTGTGGCAAAAGAGACAGAGAGACGGCATGCTATCGAAGAGGGAGTCGGGCGGTCTGAGAGAGACGGGAGTGGAGGAGCGGGGGATTGTGGGTGGTGGTAAGGGGAAGAGAGAGAGAGAGAGGTTGCTAGGAGAGACTCAGACTGCGTCTCCAGCGCTGCGGGCGACACTTTGCTTGATTGCGGGAGGAGCAACGCTGGAGAAGGAATAGACGGTGGTTTTCTGGAAAGAGGAATAGAGGGGGGGAGTGAAGCAAGAGGAAGGAAGAGAAATGGAAGGAAAGAGGAGGTTGACGAGTTCCGTGCGGTGCAAGAAAAAGTTGTCTGGTTTAATAGTGGCAGTGGAATGACATGTGGAAGAAACGAAAATTTTTGACGGGATATTGTCAGTTATTCTTTGATTGTAGAATTTCGATTTGGAGAACGTAATAACTTGTACATGCTTCGATTTCTCTCACATTCAGGGAGACATTCCGTCTAGGAAATAAAGCTGATGGAGAGAAAAATGCAAATTGCGATTTTGATCAGTAGTCGAACGCGGGTACTCCGATTACCGGGCAGGTTCTTTATCTTTGGGCCTTCTATGGCAGACATCTTCTGCTCCCTCTGATTTGGGATTTTCAAAATGTCTTAGAAACATAACAGTGTAGTATAAAACATTATGTCCTCACTGAGGCGCAAGCTGTGAAATTCTCAGAAGTGATAAGCCAATGTATACTAGGAAGCATAAACTTCGCTGCACAAGACTGGTAGAGAAAATGCCATTACCTATTTCATACGTACAAAACATACTATACACGGTTGTTAATCCGATTATTTTAGAAGCGCTGAAAAACGCAACGCAAACCATGCGATCTTCATTCTCCTGTTGATTTCTCCAAAGAGCGATCCATCGGTTGTGACGAGTTGACCCAAGTAAACATAGCTCTTACTTCTTCGAGTTCTGCTTCGTTGATATATATCCTCTCAGGAGCTGTGAAGAATTTGCACGTGACCTTTGTTTTATTAAGGTTCATCTTAAGTCCAGCTTCTCAGCTTTCCTGCTCCAGTTCTACAGTTCTTCTACAAAGCTCTTCTGGACTTCCTGCGAACAATATGATGCCATCTGCAAAGCGCAGATTACTCAGATATTCTCCATTTACCTTTATACCTTTTTCTTCCCAGTCTAGCATTTTGAATAATTCCTCTAGACCTGCTGTAAATAATTTAGGAGACAGTATCTCCTTGCCTCACTCCCTTATCGGTTTTAAAGAATTGTTTTTTTCATGCAGTTGGACAGACGCTGTCGCATTTTCGTAAATATTCTTGATCAAGGTTATGTATGTTTCTTCTAGTCCTTGTTTCTTCAGTGCACGCAGTTCGTATATAGTCCTAATGATTTCTCGTAGTCTATCAAGCACATACATATAGGCAATTCGTACTCGTTAGTCCGACTGATTACCTCTCTCACGACTTGAATGTGGTCCATCGTATTATACCCACTGCGAAATCCGGCTTGTTCTCTGAGCGGCATCAAGATGGTTTCCAAGTCACATAGTGAGTATTTTAGTGAAATATAATTACATATATATATATATATATGAACGATCCGAGAAGACATCGACAGAAACTTTGCATAGGCCCCGAAACCTTTCGAGAAAGAAACGTCAGTAGGAGAACTTCAACGGAAACTTATATCATTACTAATGTATATGCATTAATAAAAATGTTATTCTTCGAAAATAATGGTTCCGTCATCGCCAGGCTCGGAACTACTCGTATTTCCATGAGAGAAGAAATACTTGTCGGTTTGGGGTGAGGGAATGGGTCTGTGTGATGGAGAGGGGGAGGCAGATGGAAAAGGAAACGGGGAGTGGGGAGGAGAGGGAATGGGAGGAAAGGGGAATGGGAAATGCCTCCAGGGATGGAACTCAAGCATTCGCGGGACAAGTGGATCCCTAATTTATTCTTCCCATTTCCAAATTATTTTCAAAATTAATGGATTGTTTTTCTGAAAGGTATGTGGGTGGTTTGGAACGGGATGGGAAAGGAGGAAAACTCCTACGTCTCTCTCTCTCTATCTATCTCTCTATCTATCTCTCTCTCTCCCCTCCTCCTCCCATGGAACTGGAAACTTTTTTAAACGGCGGCACAGGGGTGGATGCTGGAAAACGTATATTTTTTAAAATCTCCCTCTGTCACACACACACAAACGAGCGCACACAATACAGCTCCTCCGCTTCGCGTATTGGGGCTAATTTCTTTGGGGATGATATGGTGTAAGACGGGATAAGGAGAATGAAAAAAGAACCAAAACTGATAATTTGAAAAAAAAAATGAATTCGTGGAATACAGAATTCATATTCTATATGACCCGAAGGGTGAAAGGGGAGGCTGCTTTCCCTTCTCTATTCCTCTCTTCATTACTTTTCATGAAATTTTCTACGTCCATTTTCCTATATATTTCCTCTCTTTTTACATTTATATGTTCTGCACATCCATCCGCACTGCTTTTATTATAAATTTTGTTGGATTTTCTTTCGCAATACTTTTCATTCCCGAATCCCTGCATTTTGTCTACTCCCTTTCTTATACACAATTACTACGAATATTCTATATTAACATCATCTCTTTCGCGTATAATTAGTAACCTACATATTGCGATTTATCGGCGACTTTATCCTGCAAGCTCTCGCACAATTACACAGTGTTTCAGTAAAAAACGAATACAACAAGTGCTTTTTGCCGTTTGCATCTTGAAATGTCTAGAATGTTATCTTCCCATTTTAATTTCTCTTTTCTCTCACTTTCCATTTTCTGTTGCCTCACTCCCTCGTTTCCGTTCCTTCAACTATCCATTTTCTCCTTTTCCGGTTAGCTTGTCGTGAGCTACACAAGCAATTAAAATCATAAGGAATAGTTCCGCAATATTTCAGTAATGTGCCTGTATACGATTCCAATTGACTGGTCCAAACAAAGCTGAAGGATAGGAAAAGCGTTAAGGAGGAAATGACTCTTCGCAACAGAGAAGAACGTTTGATATAGGAGTGAGCGACTGCTTTTTTATAGCGTAGAGGGAAAAGGGTGGAGGGAGGGGGATGAGAGCGCGTTGCACGATGGATAGAAGCAACAGGGATGCGAAGAAGATTGGAAATGATACGACTGATGCTTTAAAAAAAGCTCTTAACAGTTATGGTATATGGTATTGCTCTCGCATAGCGTGCAGCTTGCATCAGATCACATCAAGTTATTTTGTAAAAGATAAATAAGTTAGCCAAGCCGTTATTATTAATTTTTACAAACGTTTCAATCTTTTTATACCAATTACGTGAAAATTTACGGTTAAGCCTTATTTCCTTTACTTTCTGAATGTTTTATGCACTTGTTATATGATTCAAGTATAATCTTATAGTAAAATATTTTTGATCTTCAGTAACGGACAAAAGACAAAAAGCTGTTTTATTAGCAATTAGTATGAGTTAAAAAAAGAGTAAAATTGTTGCGCTAATTATGAATATAATAATGTTCACTCTCAGAAATTTACGATTATGTTTACTATAGTTGACTCCTTTATTAAATGAGGAATTTTTATCGTCTTTTTCTTGATAAATTTCCTTATCTAAAAGATGAACACTTCATAAGGAACGTTTCCTGTCCATAATATAAACTTAGCCGAATTAATGTATTAGCCAATTTCTAGCAGACATGACTCTAGTATTTCGTCATCATCTTCACTCCACGGATTAGGTTAACCAGTATGTTCAGGTACCTATATGTAAAAAGAATTTTTAAGTGACTTGGATGTTAACCTATTGCACAACCCCCTTACCTGGAAGATCAAATCTTATCCGGGAACACAAGCACCCACCATAAATGCACACTGAAGGATAGACAAACACAAGGTGTCGGCATTAGCTTACGTTTTCGACACTAATCAAGGGGAAACACTGCTTCTCGTCTCTTCCGAAGGAAGGAAGGTCTTGCATGCCCTACTCAGGACGTACGATTCGGGATGGGGCATGCTTAGATCAAGAAAAACGGCCTCCGCTAGGATTTGAATCCAGATGGAAAGCCAGCATTCAATCCACTCGACCTCTATTTCCGTGCGTTGATAGTTAAAAATCTATTATCGTCATAGTAGAGAGTCTGTCCGTAGACAGGTCCATGATTATTGTTGGTTTAACCTGGTTCTCCACATACTATTGCTATTCACGATATTCTTCATTTCTCGGTAGCCCTCTTCCCCTTTCAATCTATCTATCAGCTGGAACTTCGTGTAGTTTTATGCTCTGAAGCATATTACAGCATAGTATGTGATGGAAAATTTAGTCGTCAACTAATATAACGATGGAATGTTTTAAAATTCGGATAATTGGCTTTATTTAGTGTTAGGGTAATTTAAAAAATGTTACGCAAGAATTTTGAGCGTGTGACGATATCAGATGCGTTAAGAGGTCCAGAACAGATGTTGGAATTGAAGCATGACGATAGTCCGACCCGGCGTGAAATGGAAACCAGCGTTTTGTTTTCCTTTTCAGTCGTGCAATATATAAAACAACTCAAATGCTCTCCTCTCTCTCTCCCTCTCCCCCCACATCCGGCTCAAAAGAGAGAATCCCTCTTTTTTATTACGCGTCATTTATATGTGCGAGAGTTCGATTTTTTGCCTCTTAGTTTCGTTTTCCGTTCTACTCCTCTCTCCAAGTGATCTACTTGCGAGGCCTGTTCGTCATTTGTCCTAGCCGCCCATTGCAGTTAATGACGCATGAAATGCTGGCATACCGAGTTGATATGCCGGAATTACATAGTTAGGGATGTATGTTGCCTTTTAATTGACTACGTAAACATGGTATCTCGCAACAACATTTCTAGTCCATTACCGGAGCAGTTAAAATCGAAGATTGGCTTTTGAATTTTCGATTGCTAAACATTTTTAACGGTGGTGAGGGGATTTTATTGCAGATAATAATAACACTGAAATACTTTATTATAATTTGTTCAATCTCGGTTTTAATTATCAGAAATATATGTAAAAAGTCTCTGCCTTAAGGTCAATATATGTTCTACGGGTTCCAAGTACTCGATTTTATAATTAAAAACATTTATAAAATATATCATAAACTGTTATTAGGAAATGAATAATAGTAAAATAATTAGCCAATCCAATAAGGAAAATAATCCAATAATATATGTTTATAATTTGTTTATGAAGGAACATTGTTATGCTTTGGAATGTTTCAATTTGTTACCTAGTTAAAGAATATAGAAAGAATCTAAATGATATTATATATATATATATATATAAAGATCATTGTCTTCGCATATAAAGTTGTTCTTATTTACTCAACCTACGGACTTAGCATACATTACACGTTACGCTGTTATTCTGAAAGTAAAGGATCTTAAGACTCCACGTCCCAGTTTTTCCACTCGAAAAATTAGACAAATTAGACAGCATGATCAAATGAATGCTCACGGAGTGATAAGCTCTCAATGGCTCGGACAAAGATTTTACGAGAGAATTGGAAATCTCTCTCCTCGTATGGAACCTAGTGTGAATCTGAGATATGTCAACAATGATAGTATTTTTTGTAATATCCGCATATCTTTTTTCGCATTTTAAATTGCTATGAAATTATATGCGTGTCCTTATCTGGTTCCTCTCGTAATATTTTTAATTTTTTCGTGGCTATAGAATGCTATGAACGTTACGATCGACGAATCGTTAGAGACTACGGTACTAAAACAGACGATATGACTGGTAATGTGGTTAGCGCCTCTAGTAGGTATTGTTATTAACTGATATATGCACATTGGAACGAAGATAACTTAGACTAAATATGCCAGATATACAAGCGTTTTAATGGACAGGATTATTTTTAGATGCTATTAATTCAATGATTTCATAAGTATTTCAAGAAACTATTGTTAGAGATGGTAAGGGCACTACGGGAAAAATATATTTCAATTTACAGATACTATGAGACATTTTAAAAATATTAGTAGAATTTCCTGTCAAATATGACGGGGATGAATAGCGTGCTTCATCACCGGGAAGTGCCCATGTTTCAACATGATTATTTCATGTGAAAAAATTAATTTAGATTTTCAAAATTTTCTTTTTACTTTCCCGTCAAATAATTAAATTTTTAGTAAATCTCAAGAAACGATTCTCGAAGAACCTATTTACCTAAATTCCTACCTTGTCCAAGGTACTTAAGTTTCTCGAGTACAGTCAGTATGTTCTTTTTCCTAAGTATTATAATTCTGATATATTTGGACTATGTATACGTGATATTTAAATCACATGATTGGATTGAAATCAAAATTAATTACGTATAATACTTAATAAAATGAAATGAAAATCAATATACTCTGAAGTAAGATTTATAACCTAAAACTTTCTTTTTATTTCCTTAAATTATACGACGTACGACTTCCGTTTTCTATTTAATTGATTATTTACTCATGGTTTGTGCCTTCACATTCTTTCCAATACTTAAGTTTAGCTTTCATTGTAAACTATTAAACAAAGCAAGTATTAAAATTTATTAATGAACAACCAACTATATTATTGTTATTTACCACATAAAAGTAGATAAAAAACATATCGTAGGCTATAATATATAGTGATTTCGTATACGACAATTAAGAAGACGTATTTTTCTTTCCCTGTGATTAAAATTTTATCGGATAGAGGACAACATTTGCTATTGCAAAGTCGGCGAGGGCACATATTTACTACTTTTAGCATCCGATGAAGTCTGATTGACTCCTAGGGACAAATATAGCTAATTATTATAATAGATTAATTACTACTAATAACGAAAAATACATATTTATACATTATTTCCATGTTATTGTGATATTATTGCATTAATTTTTGGAGAGGTTGATGTCATTGTATGGACAACGTTCCTCCACATTAAAAAGATACGTGAGGGTTTTTTCGCAAAATTTAAAGGTTTCGTCACGAGTCTATTTCCATTCACGGGCATCTGAGCAATTATTCCTCGAGTATCCTCATTCTCACCAACCTCTCGTTCCCTCGCTCCCCTCCTCGCCTGTCCCTCATCCCTCTCCATCCACTTCCTGTTTGCGGGCTACTTGGATACGACAACGGCGAGAACAGCCGCGCGACATTTGGTTTTGTTATGGCGAATCCTATGTCTTTCTCTCGCTCTCTCTCTCTCTCATACTAACTCAAATGACGTCAGCGAGAAGATAAAGTCTCCGAATTATAAGCAAGTGGTTTTGGAGATGAGTGAACTCGCGAGAGACATAGAGAAGGAGGGAGGGTGATGGACGAGGAAAAATACAGGAGGAAAGGAGTGAGGGCTGCATCAGTCAAATTTTGCTCTAAACGATTACTTAGCCGCTTTCTGTGACGTATTCCTTAATAAGTCACTATCATATTTCCACTAGATATTCACATCAAAGCGTATAAAAAAAAGTAAGGCGATTGGTATGACCAGTACACTGAATTTTCAGCTTTCCTATGCTTTTAAGTCTTTTCTCCTTTTTTATATGGATGTACTCCTATGGAATAGCAGTTTGTGATGTCTTAGCACGGAAACGTTGAGCCTGTTTACGTCATGATGGAACCGATATACCGATAAAAAAAATGCTTTTAAATATATTTTTTTAAATCTGCTATTCCGTAATAGTTATAAAATCAAACAAAAGAAGTTAATTTGTACGTCATTGTTCTGTTTGAGAAATGGAATTCGATTTATATAAACCAATGAGTTTGATCACATGAAAAATCTAGGAACGATATTATAATACCTCCTTATGATATTAGTTACCCAGTGCGGCATAAAATTAAATACTTCAATGAAAATAAAAACATTTCTAATGATTATCCTAGAAAGCTCTCGTAATACTAAGTCATGCTTTTAAATTAACTATATATATAATATATAATAGCGATATATCTATATCGCGATTTATCAATTCTTTTTGTAATAAACCATGGAAAAATAGTACTAAAATATCAATATCTCTTCCTTGGGGAATTTAAAATATTGCCCTAATTCCATATTTCTACTTTAAAGAATTTTTTATTAGCCAGTATAGAATTGGGTTTAACCTTTCTCAGCTGGTGAACTTCGACCGCATCAATGTAGAACCAATAAAAAAAACGGATCCCTTCGATATCTCTCGTTCTAATCTGAAATTTCATTTCAAACGGCGCGTTTTATTACAAATTTCCATTTAATCCCTTTTCAGGGCTCATTCGACCCTTGCCCCCTCCCCAAACCTCTTTCCTCGCCAACCAATTGAACTCCACCTCCGCCCCCCCCCCCCCACTCTCCGTCCCACGATGCCTCTTAATTCCCTTCGATTTCACATTCCACAAAACTCTAACCGATTCCGCCGCCTCCCTCCTTCCATCTTTTTTACCCTCTAGGCCGCACGCCGCCCATCGGCTTCGTTAACCCTGCTCCATCGCCCCCGCCGCCTTCCATACCGAAAGGCCTAATGAAGCGGACTCGACCGATTCCCTGACCTCTCCTCGCCCTCTTTTATCTCCAATGCCCATCTCTCCGTTTCCCACCTCCTCTCATCCACATTTCTCTTCCTCTCCTCCACCCACTCCTCTCTCTTCTCCCTCACACACACACGCACACGCACACACATCTTGCCCTCTTCCTCTAATCTCGATTTCCTCGATCAACAGGTGGTGAAATTCCGATCGTTCTCCGAATCATCGGTTTTCGACCCCTTTCTTCTCTTTTCCCCCAAACCCTCTCTTTGCCCATCCCTCTTCATCCACTCTTTAACCGAATTCTCTCTCTTTTCGCATCCTTTCTGCCTCCTCCCAGCCGTCCCTCTCCTCCCCCAACGCCCCCTTCTTCTATGCCGCAATTCTCTTTTGCCAGTTCATTACATGTACGTACATCCAACATCACTCCATTCCGATCGAAACGTTTTTGAGAATAATTTGTAGAGGCGACAGAATCGTCAAAATTCATTTACTTGATCAAAAGATAACAGGAGTTTCAAAAATTATTATCATTAGATTAATTTCGTCCCGCTAATTACTTGAAACGTGTTATAATTTATATTTTTTAAACTTTGATCTATAGCCAGGCGAAAATATCAAAAAATTTCCGACCGATATTTTTCGGTTTATAAAGTCTATGCGTCTCAAAAATTTCAACAATATGTTTTTAGAGTTTTTTGTATTAACACGTGCAATTCAATTACATGGATAAATTCATTACAAATATTTTTAAATTGGCTGCAAAATACTTTGGCTTAGATTATAATATATTTAACATTGTTTAAAATGCAATAAAACTTGAGGTCGAGAACTATGAGCAGCATATGATATCCTTTTTTTTAGCTCAATTTGCATTGATAGCTGCCACATATATAGTAAAATTTCCCAGTCATTGTTAGCAACATCGTATACTAAGCTAATCTGTTTACTGGGAATTTTCTGAGGTTTGTTTCTTTAACTATGGGGAAAGCGTTAGTCTAATTTTTTCAGTATATGCAAGAGATGCTAAATATTCTATTTAACTGGACTCAGATAGGAAACTACAATAATTCAAACATGCAGATTTAACAGAATGCCAATTAACGTACATATATGCAATAATAGCTATAAGAATGTGTGATGCCCAGTAATAAAATGCTGTAGATAAAAACACAGAAGTATTTCTTTTTCGTTATTTTTGATCGGTTTCTAAATTTTATACAAACTTGTTTTAATAAATAAAAATTGTTTATTTAAAAAAATATATAGTTACTATGCCAGTTGCAAATTTTTCCTCTAAAACTATAAATTTTTATAAAACCAATCATATTCATTAATTCCGATTCTAAAATTTTGTTTTCGTTCAATAAAAAGCCCTCTGAAAATATTTTCTGCGAAATTTCTTAAAGAATTTATAAAGGAATGAATATTGACACTTTCAAAGTTCGCTTCCATCAAAAATTTATAGACTTGGAAGATTTCTAAAACTTGATAAAGAGTAAACAAACTCCGGGGGGAAAAATGAAGCCATTGCTCATGCATATTCGATTAGATTTGGGCGTCTAAAGAGAATATCCAATGGGTGCCAATCAATGTGGGAAGATTGAGGGGGTGTTTTGAAAGCGTTCCTGGGATGCCTTGTAAAATATTCATATTTTTATTTCATTTTAGATTTTAATTTGATTACAGCTGCCAAAAAATAAATTAAAAAGATTGTAGAATTTTATCGAAGGATGAATTCAATTTTTAGAATGACGCTAAACTCATTATTAACTCATGCTCTTCGCTGATAGTTTAAAAAATCTAATTATGCTTAATACTTTTTTCTTTCCGAAATTAAATTCCTTTGGTTTGAAGAAGCGATTTCCTTATGCTTAAGGGTCGATGCTGCGTTTAAACTTAGAACGACTACAAGATTTGAAATGGGCATCGTTAGATAGAACACAGATTACAGGCTGAACTTAAACAGCTAGAATTGTATAAGTAGGTGGAACTAGCAAACGAGGTTAAAGACCTTATCAGGAATCCAATATATCTCGAAAAGCTTTATAATGAGGATTAGATCGCGAGAGAACGTAGCTATACATAGGATCGTTTTTCCAAAGGAAGGTTGATTATAATAAGAAAAATGTGTGAGAATTTCCAGGGGCACGCTTGGTGCATTGCACCCCCAGCCATTAAGGTGACTTGCAAGGTGTAATGTACGTATGTAGATTTATCTGTTTAGTTTTAACATAAGCGCAAAGACGCTTCTTTTTACATTCAGTTCAGCTTTTGAAATTTTCAATAGTAAAATTCTCCAACTATCGGAAAGTGAAGCATGAATACCACTTTTTCTTTTTCTTTGAAAGTTCAAATGCGTTTGGTACCCTAATTTTCTAGTTTCCTTTCAAACTATCGAAGCTCTTTAATTTTAATTTCTCATTGTAGCAGCTTAATTACGTTGAAAAATCCGACGGAAAATATCTCTCGAGAGGTTTTTGTCTGTTTTCAAAAGTGCCCTGCGGTGCTTGGTTTAAACTCAAATTGAGTCTGAACCCAAATCTGAGGTTTTGACCATCACGCTTGCCAAAGTGCTCGAAGGAGAGCGCTAGAGATGGATCGGCCGCAGTCGATTGTGAAAGGTGGCGAGGAATTTCCAGGGCGGTGAATCTTACTTGTATTCTATTGCTCGTGGTGAAGTTTGTCGTAAGGGATAGGAGAGAAAAGATAGAGACGATTCTATGAGATCGTTAAGGGATGGAGCCGAAGAGGGATCGAGGAGGAGGTAAAGGGAGGGGGGTGGGAATGGGGAATGGGAGAGGGGGAGGGTGGAGGGGAAACGGAGAGTTCTTGGCGGCTCACAAAGGGAAGCGGGACATGTGTTTCCCGTTAATGATCTGAAGCGTGTCCGCTCCCCATCCGCCCCGGCCACGCCTTAGGTCCTGCCCCTCCCTCCCTCCCCCCTCCCTCCACGCGAAGAGAGAGAGAGAGTGGTCGATGCCAAACTCCGATAAGTTACGAAAGCTCATCTCCGTCATTCCCTCTATTCAATCCCTCTCTCATTCCCTCTCTCATTCCATCGAATCCCAAAAGAATCCCGAACGTCTTCCGCTCCCTTCATTTCCACCCCCTCCCCTCTAATCTCCCGTATCTCCCTCAAACATCGCAATGGTGCTTCCGAACGTAGTTCTCCGAAGCTTGGAAAGGGCTGTAACGCTCGCGTTCGACAATATCCTATATACGTTGCTCCCTTAATTGACACATAAATGAAGAATAAAAAATTTCTCGCGTAAAATAACTAATGATACACGGTATAAATGCAAAGTATAGGTCACTAGTGGTATTGAACTGTGTCCCTCTTATATATAATCAACGAACGGTCAGTTGCCATCGAATCTGCTGGTTCATATTTTTGGTTGACTTAACAATGCAGTAGACACTTCAGTTTCCTAGAACAACTTTTGGTTCAAGGTGAGCTAGATAACTTATTTTATATTTTTGTCATTTTGATATGTTTATGTTGATAGAACACAGTTCTCTTTCAAACACCTATATATTCCACCCATAACTGAATTTCAAGATATTGTAGACATTTTCATAGGGATAGTTTAGTTTTGTAGCTTTAGGCTTTTGGATGTGTCGATGTCCAGCTATATGAAGCGAAAATATTTTCATTTGAGCGCTGTTTACAGTGAACGTTGGGACCAGTAGCTTATATCTGCCGTTTTTATTTTGTGATGTTAATCGTTTCAGCATTACAAGAAAACCGTCACTGGCTCCCCTGCAATGAAAGCCCCCAGCACAGGGACAATAAAATACAATCCCTTTTAAAGTTGACATGACAAATGAAAACTGGAATACAGATATTAAATTGGTGATTTAAAGTTAATATTAATGTACCAATTTCTATTTGTATTTTAGTGCATTGCTATTGTCTTTTACGTGATTATGATTTATAATGTTTTCATATAAGTAGATTTCATGACATAATTTTGGCAGAACTATTTATTCTTTAAATGAACTCTAATTTCAGGACACAATTCAAATTTTCATTGGCCCTATTTTATTTTATGTAAAAATAGAATGGTAATTCTGAGAGCGGATTATTCATGCAAAACTATCATCAGGAAATCGAAATACTTCGTGTCAAGAGAGTTTTGAATCGATAACATTAGTTATTACATGCAGTTACATATGATGCACCTGTCGATTCGATATAAGAGCACATGTGTACGTTATTCAAATCCTACATTTTGTAGAAATCTAGAGAAAATACGGAAAACGTTCTAAAACTTTCCAACCCGATGTTACAAGGGAAGACAAGCCTCAATGTCCCCAAACTTTTTCCCCATATCATTTAATTTTAACCCATCATCATATATCTCATATGGAATACTGAATGGATAGTATTTCTCTTATAAAAAATTACCTCGATTGAATTGGCTTCTTAAATACTGCCGTATAAACCAAAGAGTCATTGACGCGTCTGCCTGTATGAAATCCTTTGAACTAAATAACGCTTTTCCACGTTCACTAATGAGAACAATCACGTCGTCTTCTCCGATCGCACGATCGATTCCCTCCTTCACTCTCCTTCCTTACCTCTTCTTCCCCCTCTCTTTCCACTCTCTCTCTCTTCCTATTTGCTTCTCTCTCTCTCTCTCTCTCTCTCCATCTTCTCTGCCCTCCCATTTTCTGTCGGCGATCTCTTCCACTCCGCAAATACAAAAAACCCTTCCACCTCCTCTCGCATTTTCCCTTTCTCCTTGCCGCGGAAACCTTTTCCTCCACATGTCTCTCGGAAAAAAAAATTCTCTTTTCCTTTATCTCCAACCTTCACTTTTCTTTCGCTTTCCCTCTCTCCCTCCATTTCTACAGCGATGCGACCCAATCACCCGCAGGCGACGGACTAAAACTCCGGCAGAAAAACACCGCCTCCGCCCTCTTTTTAAAAACCCTCGATTTCTCTCTCTTCCTATCTTTCCCAACCCTTTGCGTCGCCACCCTCTCTTACCTCTGCCGCCCTCTCCCCCCCCCCCCCCCCCCCCCCTTTGGCCTCCCCTCCTCCCCATGGCTCTATCTTTGTCGCCCCTCATCGGTTCCCGGCCCCTCTCTCTCTCTCCTCCTCCTCCTCGCGCGAAAGATGACTAACCATTTGGACCACGACCAGAGTACACGCCACGGTCGTGCGGACGCGCGTCTTCTGTTTTTTTCTTTCGCGCCCTCTCTCACGTAATGTTCAGGGTCCGCATTGGGATCGCCTCGTGTTCGGTTTGTGACCTCTCTATTTCGAAGAAATCGGTTTTGTGTGACTCACTCACTATTTTTGAGCCTTTAGCTCCTTGATGCTGCGATTTAAATTTACGCTTCAAGAAAACACACTCGAAGGAAAAACGTTAATTGCAACGGCCGCAATGGCATAAAAATAATTGAATTTGAGACTTTAATTTACGAACGGCGTGCGAATAATGTGCCTTTTTAATGAAAGCTCGGAAACTATATATATATATATATATGTACGTATATATATTTTAATATTGAAATAATTTTTCAGAGATTATATAATTTAATGTGATTTCAGACCTGCCACTTAACTAATCCTTTTTAAAAATGGATTGCTGGTGTAACTAGGGTAACTGCTCCGAATTATCCTGATCGTGTACGGATTCCCGTCTTCGTCATTGCTAATACGCTCGTTTGTGAGCTCTCGAGATACTGCGAATGATTCGCTTAAATAAAAAAATAATCTGAATAAATTGAATCTAAATATTCATTCATGGCCACGTATTTACTGAAGAGTACATATTTTTTACCTGTGATCAAGAAATATATTCCCGATACACTTAAGATAAATTTTCTTCAAACATTAATAAAATTTAACGTGGAAAGTCATTCATTAAAATTTTTTGAAACTGTTATAGCTTTATTTTGGCTGATAGGAGTTTGCTGATGACGGAATACAATAGTGGTACTATATAGGAGGGAGTAGAGAGAATATTTTCTGCCTGTTATTTGTGTCAGAGATTCACTTTTGGTATTACCAATTTGATTTTATACATTTATTACGTGCGCAGCAGTTTCGCAGAAAATTGGCTCGTGTTTCCACCCAAGAGGCCTTAAAAGCTGATGGCTCCTCCGATCCGACGGTATTGGCTCCATCAAAAGCATTGGCCTCCAAAACAGCGTAAGATGGGGAGGGGGTGAGACTTCATTTTTCACTCATATACCCGCGTCCTTTCCGTTATAAAGGAAGCAAAGGCGTCGTGTGGAAAGACTCGGCCAGCTCCTGGGGATTCGCCACTCTCCTTTCGCTCTCTCCCCCTCTCTTTCCCCATCCTCTTTCTCTCTCTCTTATCCAATTTTCGCCGTCCATTGGTGCGGCGTCGACCATCCCATCCCGAAAAGGGAAAGACGCTCTGAGAAAGCATCACCCGCCAACATCACACCATCAGCCCCGCCCTCCTCCGTTTCTCACCCTCTCCGACCTCCCCGCGAAAAAGGGTCAAAGGAGAAGACCCTTCCTTTCCTCCTCCCCTCACCTCCCCCCTCTCCCTCTTTTTCTTTCGCGAGAGGAGCTAGTCGAATGGGGGTCGGGTCGGCTGCGAAGAAGGCTTTATAAAATATTGCGTTTTTGGCGGCATTTGACCCCTCCCCCCCCTGTCAGTAGCCGTGATTACGCCCCTGCCTCCTCCTCCCGTGAGCAGCCTCCGGGTGCGACATCGCCGCCGTCCGCTCCGCCGGAATGGAGAGTAAAGTGAGCGGAGGAGGGGAGGGACCGATGGAGAGAGGAGGGGAGGGTGGAATAGGGTATATGGTGAAGATGGGTCTCTCTAAAGGGGTTCCGGAAGGGATATGGAATTGCCGGACCGATGACCGCACCTCCCTCTTTACTTCCATCTCTCGTACCTCCTCCCTCTCTCTCGCCCTTATTTCCGGACCTTCTATGTTTCCGACGCCTACCCCGAGGGCCCATAGCCGACCAAAGGAGAAAACCGAAAAAAATACAAAAAATACATATATACGACAAAAGACGACGCTACCGCCCCTTTCCGTAGCGTTTCCCCGGCCGCCCCCCCCCACCCCCTCCCCTTCCTCCCCACCCGATTGCTGGCCACCAAAGCTCTCTCCGAATGAAAAAGGGTAATAGGGTTGTGATTGCGAGGGGAAGGTAAAAGGGGAAGAAGAGGGGGAGGTTGGGCGGGGATCGGTAAAAAGGGTTCGTTCGGGGGCGGAGATGGGGAAGGGGTTTTTTTGCGGGTGCGGGGGGAGGAGAGAGAGGAGGAAAAGGCGCGAAGAGAATGGGGGTTGAAGGAGGGTGTACCGAAAAAGGAGGAAGAGCTTTTATAGGAGCAAAAAAAAAGTTTTTTTCTCCTGAAGTATGGGGAAATACGGCCTTCCGGGTAAAAGGAAGGTTCCCTCGGAAAGCGAGGGAATTTTGCGGACGCAATATTATTGTATTTTTTTTCCTGAAAGAGAATCACTCTCGCCTGGGTTTGGTCTCTCTCATTGGTAAATAATGAACAAAGGAAAAAATTAATGGTTCAATTCGGGAGTTGTTTATTTTTTGTTTTATTTCATATTTCGAAAATCGCTTCCGTCGAGCTAATTATGAAGTTGTTCTTTTTCCATTTCTCACTCGGGACCCTGTCAGGATTTTTATGCGGCTCAATTAGACCGAATCAGCCCAAAGTCATTCGCGTTACGCTTTTCGACTACGACGGACAATTACGCCTAGAAAGTGGTTTTTTAAGCCGCAACATTATAACCGATCTACATCATCTACATCCCGTTCCCTTCCACCCTCTCCATCTTCCCTAAAACCCGCCTTCAACGTGGAATACTAATCAAAACCGCTATATTAGCGGGCGTCGTTTTCCTTCCTTTTTCCCCCGCAATTCCATTTTCTTTCATCACTTTCTTTCTCATTTACTAATAAAATTATATTCCTCCACCTTTCTTTCATTTCGACTTCAAACACGTAAAGCCGACCTTGCCGTTCATCCCCACCCCGCGGCCCTCCCGCTCCCTCTCTGCAAACTGACAACTCCACGATTCCCTTCACATCCTTTGTGCTTCTCAAACCCTCTTTATTTCGTCATTCATTTATTTATCTCACCACCCTTCCCTGTCTTTTTGCGGCTTCTGACGTCACCTTATCACCCATCGCCCTCCTCCCTCCGTTCCTGCCTTTCCTCTCCTCCATTTCTCCACCTCTCCTATCCTCCGCCTTCTCCCTCCTTTTCCATCCCTTCCTAGTTTCCTCCTTCGACTTCGCTCCCTTTTCTCCCCGCCCCCTCCCACTCCCCACGCCTGTCTCTTGGGTCCACCAGAAGGGGGTGGCGGCGGAGATTCTGCCGTTGGTGTATGCCTGCGTCTGTCGGTCGAGCGGGCACCGGCGGAAATGAGGGAGGCGCCCACTCTGGTGGACGCTGGAGACGGCCAAGGAGAGTTTGGGGGAGAAGGAGACAGTTAGGGGAGGAGAGAGGGACGGAGGTGGGATTCTGGAGAGGGCGACTCGGCGGTGAGGTGAGAATTGACCTAAAGGATGAGTTTGCGATAGGGTTCGGGAGGCGTGTACATGTACGGTTTCCACAAAAATGTCGGATGACGTAGATGAAGAAAACTTGAAAGGAGAATGAAAAGGAGAATTTTCTGCGGCGTAAAATATAAGAATAAAACTGTTCCGGTAATTTGGTAGTAAGGGAAAATAAGAACACTGATGTGAGACGGCGAGGATGTGACTCACTCGTGGACTAACACACGTGCCTAAATTCTCGAAAGAGATTTATTTTATGCTCGTTAATCTTTGTTTTCCTTAGTTTAATTGAAAAATTTCTACAAACTCCTTCTTTCTAGTTGACTGCAATATTATTTTGAGTTATTTAAAGGTTAGTATTATATTAAGGCTATCGATTAATTATTGCATCTGAGCTCATACAATGATTACTTTATTGGAACAATTGTATTTATAAGTATTAAAGATAAAACTGGTGGAAAGAGAATTTTACCGTACTGCAAGATGGATTGAAAATCACTTCATGGAAGATCGAAGATATTTTATTTAGTAAAACCATTTTATTGTTCTTATCAACCGTGTTATTAGTCTCAGAATTACGTAGGAAAATGCCCTTACCTATGACTCGATGATATTGCTAAAAATGAAGAACTTTGTGATTCTTAGTTACGATACCAAAGTCATGTGGTTTCGTGAAATCTTACACATTAATTAACATAGGACTTAAACGTGCATAAAAAGTTGGAGAAACTAGTAGATGCTCTGATGAATGTTCTAGGAACCATTGCAACCTACAATCTTTCAGTCTCCGATCTTATTATATTTAAAAAAAAAGAGGTAAATGAGGTGAACGAATAATAGTATATCTTGTAAAGAACCGTTCTCGTTAGCAGCAATTCGAATGGATAGTTTGTGAGCTGGAGTTCTTGATTGGAGGGGAGATGAGACGCAAGGTGGGAGTGGAAGAGCGTTTGTGGGAAGGAGGTGGGTGGAGGGGAGGTAATCCTTGGACTGTCCGAAGTTGCCCTGGGAGGTTGTCCTATGCAGCATCTCTTAGAGGTGAGCGAATGATGAAGAGGGTTCGAGAGAGGAGGAAATGAGGGGGTGCGGACAGAGGGAGCGGCCGGCGGAGGGAGAATGCGGAAGGGGGCACAATTTCGGTCCACTGAGCTGCGGCGAGTCTTTTGGACGAAGCGTAGGAGTTCTCCGTTCGGAATGAGGAGCAGAGAATAATGGTGTGAAGGAGAAGAAGAATGTAAATGAGTTAGTTCTTTCATTAGGAAGGAAAACATAATTATGATATAAGAAGGAAACGGCATTTTTTCATAAAGAATGGATCTCATCTCAAACTCAGGATCGTAGCTTAAGACTGAAAACGGTTCTTAATACGAGTGATTCTTCATTACTTTATTGTTGCTTCATTCCGTTCATTTCAGTAACTCCTCAGATCTATGTTAAACATAAGGAATAATATTATTATCAATGATAATATTATTTTATTATTATTCCTGTTATTGTTTAGGTATACTTTCTCCTGTTGGACGGATAGGTCATAATACTAGAGTAATTAAATGAAATTATATTGTAATAATATTTTTTCATATTGAGTAGCATTTAAATATTGAATAGCCGATTTATTCCTACACAACTAACTAATCTTCCCTAGAAATACCGATATTCCTAGAAATGATTCTATATCCAAAAACCACTCATAATATTTTACTTGATATAGCCACTGAATAAATCATTCAATTTCTGAGGAAAGCAGTTACTTCATAAAAAAATTGTAAACAAGTGTTTTCTCAATGCAGCATATCATTTCCTCCTTGTTTCTTAGAAGTTGGAATTCATCTTTAAAAGTGTTTTGAATTATGCAATCGGAATAAGTAAATTTAAAAATCTATTGAAAGTAACATATTATTTCTAGTTGGATTATACATAGTCTTTATGCTTCCTTCTAACGCAAAACTTTACCAAATAGATGAAAAATGGTAGAAATTGGAATAAACAGCATTTGAGCCGTTAGTTAAGCGAATTTTATAAATTCATTGGCATTCGTCACCATTTCGACGTACCTTCCCCGTGAAATTTCTCGTTAGCGGTAAAATAGCCCCGGTTTAAATTTTTACCAACACTTAAATAAGACTAAATCTCGTGCGGGAACTTCTTTTGATCTTTGGCATCCGCTTCATAATAATTAGGAGAGAGATAGAACCGCTTGTTAATGCAGACCAGAGATTAATTTAGCCGGCGGTTCTGTTTCTATGAGCTATGTAAAATGCTGCCCCAATCGGAACGGTGCCGATCCCTCAGACCTCTTTATTTGAAGTGAACATTTAACGTATTTTTACATCTGTTTGTGTGTATGAATTTAAATTTATGTGAATTTATATATACACACGTATATACTATATACATAAATATTAGTCCCTAGGGAGGGAGGGAGGGGTGATGTTTCTCGAGGAGAGATGACTAACGGTCGGATGAAGGGAGGAGTGCATGGCGAGAGGGACGGCGCGACAGAAATGCGGCACGCTCTATTAAAATACTCGTAGCACGGGATCTTGGGTTTTGGATACGTTTTCGGAAGGGCGAGCGGCAGAGTGACCGTCGCGGAGAGACATTCCCGGTATTTTGAGTCTTGTCCGTAGAGTGCATTGGCAGAGCGAATGGGAGAGAGAAGGGAAGGAGGGAAAAGGGTGAGTGGGATTCCGTAGGTGGATACTGGAATTGAGAAAAAGGAGAACTCGGAATTGAAGAGGTTGGAAGGGTGGGGAGAGGATAGACGAAGATCTGATGTAGATCCATGGGAGAATGGTAAGAAAATAGGCTTCCATCGAGCAAAACTTCGCCATTTTAAGAGAAAATGATGGGACCTAAGCGTAAAAGGATAAGAATGCTGTCGGTTTGATATAATAATTTTACGTTTTTTTTTCAGAGCACAAAATCTTATTGATGTCGTTACTTTATATAAATTATTTTTCTCCCGTCTAAACATACGTAATGCGTTTCAGTTACACTTAATATGTTAAATAAAATTTCATTGTGTTGGTTTTGGAACTACTTGCAACATTTTATATCGACTTCGCGCAAGGATTTATAAATAAGTTCCGAAGTCCAATGCCAAATGTCGTTACTAGCCAAGAACATGGCGATGTGTTGCATTTCACAGCGAAGATTTTTTAGCAAAAGTAATCACGTTTTACGACGGAAAGGAATGAGATTGAGTCTCGCAAAAATTTGAAAAAAGTAAAGACAAAAGAAAAGGGAGCGGAGGGAGGGAGGAGGAGGAGAATGGGGGAAAGAGAGAGGAATGGGAGATTGAGGAAAGGGGAAAGAGAAGGAGGGAGAATTTGAGAGGGATTGCTTTTGCTTCGGAGGAATGAGTGAGAACAGATGGGTCACGCATAGAATGAGAGGAGAGAGAGAGGAAGAGGGAGGAAAGGAGAAAAAGAGAAATGAGAGAGAGGTGAGGAGAGATAGTCGTGCGCGGTCGTTCGGTTGGGAGGATGCGATGTGAGGAGGAGTCTGAGAGAGAGAAACGGTGAAGGGGAGGAGGAGTACTTAGGAGAGAGGTGGAAGGGAGGGAGGGAGGGAGGAGGTCGGGAAAAGAGAGGTCAAGCGTTTAACTTGAAATTACTCGCGTGTGTGGCCCCCCTCAACGTCCTGTGTAATTAAACTCGGCGAATAAGTTGTCGCTGGAGCAAGAGAAACACCGTTTGGGAGGAAATAGTCAAGGGGAAGGGGATGTGTAAATGGAGGGAGAGATGTGAGGAGGATAGAGAGGAGATTATGGCGGGGGAGGAAAGAGAGAGAGAAATGGGATAGACTGTTGGAATGGACCAATGCTTAGCGGAGGAGTAGATGGTGCGGTAGGAGGAAGAAAAGAAACAAATTTATTTTTGGCAAAAAATATGGTAGGATATAAACAATCCCACTGTAAATATTTCTTGCATCATTGAAACACAATATAAAATATATATATTTACGAAGACAGTAATTACGGGACAGCATATGTAGGTAGCCTCAAGTTATAGAAAATGTTCTAATTTTTTCTGCGCGTTTCTATGAAGCAGTACAGACAAACAAAGATACAATGCCCTAATAAGGGGACCAAACTGAATATGGCACTCCAAAGAAGTGTTTGAATGTAAAAACAAGAAAAAGAAGTAAATCTGTTGCAGAACCAAGCACGGCACTTAGCTGAAATCAGTTTATTGAGATTTTCAGAGATGACTCTGCTCTTTATTGCCAATTTGGTTTTTCCGAGACAAAGAAAATTATATGTAACTGATAAAATCAAGTGAGGTGTTAAATTTGTTAATTACGGAATAAGAAGACGTATGATGAAAGGAGATTAATTGCGATGGAGAGAATTCGTCGTAAACGTAATCGCAAATATTCTTGATTGGGAGAAACATAAAGTAAAGCAGAAGTAATCTCTTTTGTATGAAGAGAAAGGATTCTGTGTCTATGGATTTAATGGAATTGTTATGAGAGCCGTACGTTTATTGAAATTCCCAAAGAAGTGCTTTATATATATATTATATAAAAAGAAAGACGCAGATTCCGCTTTTAACTTATACTGAGGGATAGAAATTGATGTGTTAAAACTATTTAACGACCATCTCAGGTCTCTACTAATGAGCTTAAATATAAAATTATTTAAAATACAATCTGAGGTATGTATTAACCTTTACGTAACTAGGTAATGGCATTATATATGCCAAATGTTTTCAAAACATCTAAATTTTAATAAATACCTTTAATATAATTTTATATTATTCTTGTTTGTATGATATATGTAATAGTCCATCTATGCACTGTAATTTTCCGTGTCTTTGATTTATTGATAAAGTTTTAATTGCTAGTATATTGCACAAAATGCAATTATCGCTCTCTACATCGCCAATTGTCGCTATCTACATTTTATTAAAAATAGACGTGATTCCTCCAAAAGAATTATTATGGAAATTGTATGCTATATTTTTTATTGGATTTCATTTGGAGATAAACAAGAGCTTCAAATTTTAAAACAATGGAATCTATATGTCTAGTCGTGCTATGAGCATCTCCTTGTAAATGTCTTTCCAAATATATCGAAAAATCCAATGAGAGAAAATCACGAGAAAAAACCCTAAAGCCAAAAACATTAGGATGGAAGATACTGAAAATAAAAATTCGGCGAGGGATTGGGAGATAAGAACAGGTGCTGGAAAGGGTGTGAGGGAGAGAGAGCGGAAGAAGGATAGAGGGAGGGAGGGAGGGAGGGGTTCCTAATTATGCCGTTGTGAAGGAAGAACAGAAGGAGATCGGGAGGATAATGTGACCGCAGTGGGGTGGAGAGGAGAAAGGGGGATCGAAGGAGCAGAGTGGCGTGAGAGAGAGAAAGAGGGAGTGAGAAGCGATGGGAAGGGGAGAGGGGGGAGGAGGAAGAATAAGAAGAGAGGAGAGTGAGGCGAAAACTAATTCCTGGATCACTCATCGAGAAATCCCGCAGTTCGCATTTCGCGAAAGCAATCCCCAATCTTGCCGCGACAACTCGTCAACCCCTTTCTCCTCTTTCTCTCTCTTTTCACTTCCTCCTTTTCCCTTCATCCTACCTTCTTTTCAGAAATACGTATTCCTCCCCCTCCTCTCTTCCTCTCCTTTTCCCCTACCACCCTCCCTCCGATGCTCACTTTTTCTAATGCCTCCGCCGCCGCAGCATCACCTCCGGCAAGATCTTTTCTCTCCTTATCCCCAACCAACTTCTCTTTACCCCCTCCCTCCCCTCCCCCCGCTCTCTCCCTTTCTCCATTTCCCCCTTCCATTCGACTCCGTGTCATTCTCACTCGTCTTCGCCTCTCCCTCTTTTTACCCTTTACCTCTTTCTCCTTCCATCTGTCCTTCAGCCTCTCCCATAGACCCTTCGTCCATTTCCTCTACTCTCCCCCTTCCCCTCTCTCTCTCCTCACTTTCCTCACTCATTTTCCCTTTCCTCCATCTTTCCCTCTCTCAGGCCATATTCCGAGGCATACAAATTCTTCCCTCCCGCCAGGATTTTTTTTCCAAGGTTCCGAATTCCTTTCGATATTCGCTAGACTGTTTCTCCTCGATGCTCACTTTTTATTTGGCCAACTCTCTCTCTCTCTCTTTATCTCTCCCCCCTCATTCCAAAGGAATTTTTTTATTCACAGTTTCGCGGTGGAATGGCTCTTATCCAACGGAACGAAAATTTGCAAATTCTTTAAATGTGGTATTTTATTTCTCTTAAGCGTTTGAGTTGTTTTCCGATTTCTCGTATGTTGATTACGGTGACATTTTACGTACAGTACTTTTTTATATTTTAAGAAAAAAAACATCCACATCTGAGCTCGTTCCGTAAAATCTGTTCTGTTATATGAAAATGGAATTTCTTACCAAGTATCGGACGTCCTTTATTTTATTTTTAACTCTAGAATTCCTTAACTTCTTTAAATGTTGTCTAAAAATCATAAACCTGCTAATAATTGCAATTTCTAGCAATGCGAACAAAAAAAGAGAAGTGTAACCTTGGCTTTGACGCTAAAGCATAAAATCCATAAAAGTAACGACTTAATTGACATCAGAGAAGAATGTCTAGAGAATTTGAATTGGAAGGGAAAGAGGACATCTAGAAAGCACCCACTTTGGCCACTCGCATTTATAATGAATTTCGCACAAAAAACGGTGCAACGGGTTACTGGGGAACGGGAATTACGTCTGGGAGGAATATATTACTTAGAATGATTTTGTATAATAGCGCTTTGCATTTTAATTTTTTCTGCGAGCTCAAAATATTTTTTTTCCTTTTTGAGAGTGCAGTTCTTTTCTAGTGGAAAAGTTTACTTTTTTGGTATTATTAATTTTTGTATTATTCAGGTCACTTTCGCTCTCTCAATTCGTGTTTTCATAAATTGAGTTAGAAAATTATTATTCTTATTCTATTTCTCCGAAAACGGGCAACAAACATCGGGAATGAACACCGTATAATTTTGAAAGAGTTGAAAGATATTGGAATAAATTCTGGCGTCTTTCTATGGGATAAAACAACTGTATTCTTAACATATACGGATAATCACTTTATACGAACTTAAATATTGCAATATTCTGGTTACGAGCTTCACGATTAAAACAATAGCATGCAGTAATGCACTTGAGTTTGTTTTATATAAAAATATTATTAAAGGGCCCTGACTATAGAGCATACAAAATTTTAAACTTAGCAATATATTTTTAAAAAACAGTAAATCCTTCAAAATCATGTTTTCTTAAGTACTAACATGAAAAAGATATTTTAAAAGTTAGGTAGAAATTTCGGATACATTCTACTAAAGAAGTAAGATCCCAGTTGATGAAAAATCTTCATTCATTTTTTACGATGCGAATTTGGGAGCTAGTTTCAAATAACGATCTGGACTATGATGAAGTAAGCAGCGAATCATTTTGAGCAATGCTTGAAAATGAGGCGCCGAATTTATTGAACAGAACAAAATGATTTTTGAAGTGGTCACATTTGTGTTAATAACGATCCTGCTTTCTCTTTGTTAGACCTAATACCCATTCGACTTGCAATCCTGAAGTGAAAGAAGGCGAAAAGAGTATTTATGGTTCATTATGCCTTAAGACACAATAGCTTCTTTACCCACTCACGTCCATCTCTAGGGCTTTGTCATGAACGCCGTAGTAGCATCGAACTCGGATTATTTACTACGTATTTTATTATTTAATTTTCCCCCTCACTCGGATCAACGGTCTAAAATTCCATTCACTTAATTAAAGAAAACCTCTTGACATTTTGTTTCGTTGTTATACGTTTATTCTAGAAAAAATAAAGAAAGCGTATTGAGTTTCATATTATATTGATACGCCAGCTCCTATATTTATATATTTTAAGGTAAAAATCTAATCAAATTCATTTTAAAAAGCCAATCATAAAATATTAAACCTATAATTTCAAGTCTACCTATCGACTCTCAGAAATACTAAACACAAGGAGGCATTTATGTGCTTGATCTCATCGAGCTGACCCACAGAACAGCGGAAATGAGAGAGAGAGAGAGAGGAGAAGACTGAGGAAGGAACGTGGCTGGTAAAAATATCAGCAGATAATAAATTGGTTGCAGAGGTGCCGAGGGGAAAGGATGAGGAAAGACCTTTCCCACGTAATCAAGCCCCTTAATAGTAATAAATAGACCTTAATTTCGGTAATTGTCTGTGCGCTATTACCGTTTATGAATCTTGCCCTCTCCACCCCCTCCCCCCCCTCCCGTCATCCTCTTACGCCTCCCTCCCACAATCCCTATATCCATCTCACTCTTTTTAAATTATTCTTTTTTCTCATACTCTTCGCTCTCAGGACTTTTTACTCCTCCTACCCCGTTTCTATCTCTCTCTCCCTCTCATTCCTGCTCACTCGAAAGTTCACTCTCTCTCTCTACCCCAAAAAGTTCTTTCTCTGCCACTCTCTTCCTCACTGGAATTTGTCGCACTTTGCTTAATCAACCCTTTCCCCATCCCTTCCTCACAAAGCTTTCGCAATAATCCGACGGACGCATCCTCGTAACACCGACGATAATTACTCACGCGAATGGCTGCACGCGGTCTTAGTCTCCATGCACACTTTATATATATATATATATATATATATATATATATATATATATACACACACACACTAGTGTAATTCCCGTTGAAATATCAACGGAAGAATTATAGACAGGTAGATAGATTATTATTATTTTCATTTAAAATAATTAATATCACATTTTAAATGTGAAATATTTTGTCATATACAACATTTCTATATAGTGAATATTCTGTTGTTGACGGGCTATCTTTAGTTAAACTTAAAATAGTTGCCTCTCTTTCACTTCCTCTCCCTCTCTCTCACACCCCTCTCTCCCCCTCTACCTCTCTTTCGTATTAAAAGCATTCAAAGCACGTTTATACCCATAAGGATTGAATTAACAATGTGATATTGAGGTCTAACAATGGAATTGGTAGGCAGAGCAACAAACTTTGAATTAAACGTTTACATTGAGTAATTTCGAACTGTAGGCGGAAAAATATGAACAGAATAAGAAAATTTATAACGTTTTCTTAAAAACGGTTCATATTCGAAGATTTTAGGCCAAATATTTCTAATTTTAATCTAAAAATGAATGAAAGCCTGCACGTCGTAAAGCCGATTTTACGTGTTAATTTATTGGAAATGAAATTTATCCCCTGGAGTCGAACCCGGGTCTTTTATCTCGAGTTAGATACATTAAGACGTTTTGTTATTATATCGCAATGTTATCCTGAAAATTTCATCAAATTCGGTTCAGTCGTCTGCGAGATATTAAGCTTCAAAAAGCATTACAAGACAAAGGGACACACATGTATGTATGTATATAGAAAGTGAGCCGTTCCCTCTTCTTTTACCCGCTCTCTGCAGCCCTCTTCCTTTTCTCATTCACTTGGACGGAGGGAGTCAATCCGAAAACGAATCGTTTCGTACAAGAAACCGAACCATCATTTTGAAGAGAGGTGGATCGGAAAAGGAAAAAAACAAACGAATGATGAAAACGAGGAGGAAAGTGGTGTCTCTTACATCTATATTCCGCTCTTCTATGTGCATATGCATGTATGCATACATACGTATGTATGTATACTCGGCTCAAAGTTCCTCTTTTTTTATCTGCGGATATTTTTTTCCACTCCGGGTTGCGTGTCGCAAATGAGGAAATCCACGTCACTTAGACTCTGATTGAGAAGTCTCTTTCTCTCTTTCTCTCTTTGACGATCTATTTTTCCTTCTTTTGGAAGAAAGTGATCGCTGACGCGGGCGAAAATGATTCTTTCTAATCGTCATTTATTTTTTTCTGCCAGGGAGAGTACATGCCATTTTTTTATTTCGACGATATCTAAATGCCTCTCTTTGCATCCCCACCATTTGCCGGCCTTTGAATTTTCTTTATAAAGTTTTTAAAAAATGAAGATTAGCTTTAAAATAGTCGCGAATAAAAGAGGTACTTAAGTGTATAAACATTCTAAAATCTTATTTAATATAAATATTATTAATAAATCAGATCTCGCTTGGTGGAATATAATCATTATACACATTTAAATAATATATGCATCTTGCACAAAAATTATTTGATAAGTAATTTTCGTGGAAGATTTATAGTTTTTTATCTGTACTATATAATGTACATACTCTCTTCTGAGATCATAGATAAGTATATTTTTTAAAGTTTTAAAAGTTGTTGCATTGAGCATTTAATTAAATATTTTTACGCTTTAGCAATCACGAAACGTTTTAACTGTAAAAACTCTTCAGGTTAAACGTTTGAGAACTTTTGTTTAAAATATCTAATGCCATCTATCTTGACTTCTCTATGCCACCTTCCCGTAAAAGGCTCAGTTATCCTCCAAGTCCATATTTCAGCCGCCCATCCTCCTTACGTCCGAAATGCTTCCCCGTTAAAAATCCCCTCCACGCCATTCCTCAAAGTATACACGATCGTTAAAAGGTTACGTATCGGAGAGATGCTTTTGTTTTTATTTCCTGGGAGAAGAGTAATCTCATTCTAAGGCCTTGCTCGACTCAAGCAACTCGAGTTTTTTTTCCTGTGGCCACTTATTTTCCATTAGTGTTTAATTGTGAGTTATTGAGCAATCATCTCCCATTCCATTCAGGTAATTCTTATTCCGCTTCTTCTAACTGCGCGGAAAGGGCATCATTTTAATCGCCTTCAGTCTTATGGCCATCTTGTTTAATAAGGTTTTTTGCAACAAATATTCATCGGGATTAAAAGAAATTTCTTGGCCAAACGCTCGAAAAAAGCAATTAAATATTGGCCATTATTTAAATTTCTTAAGAGTTTTGATAGCAACTCGGTGGTCGGTAATACAAATTTCGAAACAAATTTAGTGTGAAATATGTGCTGTTGAATAATATATGTATGTAACGTGTTTTAGTTTAATTTGATAGGTATGATAAAGGATCCTCATTGCAATAATGTTTTTTCATTCTTTTCGAAGGGGCGTTCTCGTGATATTCCTCTCCCACCCGCAGTTACCTTAGCAACATAGCAATAGTAAAGATTAAAAAACGAACTGAAAGTGTATTATCCGTTTTGTTTAACCATATTTTTGCATATTCAGTAATGTGGTGATTTTATTTTTGGATTTCGTCTCAACATCACCTAGGTACTTCAAACTGATGTATTCATTGGATTGATTGGACCTTATTGAGCAGAATATTACTTAAAAATTCGTAAAATAACCAAAACACTTGGATTTTTCCAGTAGCGATCGTGATGCAAGCTGAAAAACGATTGCATGCAGATATACCTGCAATACGCTCGGGATGCGTTCCTAAAAACTACAGCGTATCGCGAATCAGCGTTTTGCGAAACGCACTTGTACATAAGAATAATGCTATGAAAAAGATTGCGTTCCTAGAAGGATAAAAATCAAGGTTATTAAAACAAGTTAGGAAAGTATCACAAATGGGCGCGTTTCGTGCAATGGAGTATTTGAAAGAAATTATATACGTGTACGTAAAGTGAGTAGCGTTTTAAAGCTCTTTTCTTCGTCATAAATAATCCATTTTTTCCTATTTAAAAATATTGCATGCACATGTACGGAAATTAAACGTTTGTTTATGAGATTGTTTATGTTAGCAACAATGTAGAAGTAACCATGCAAGAAAATTTCAAAGTTCAACTCGAATTAAGACATTCTTGTTTGATTTTATTGATAACGGCTACTCTTACCATAAAAATATATAGGAAAAGAAATACTCTAATTTACTAGTTCTACAAGTTTTATTTGAAAAATATTTTGAGGTGAAGTGATACGACGGAGTTAATTTTTTATCAGCAGTGAAGTGGTACCCCTGATTGACTTATGTTACTCATTTTTGCGATTTTCTTATTACCTTTGATTGCAAGTCCTTAATATCAAATTTCATGAAAATCCGTTCTGTAGAAGCCGAGAACGAACATGCGGACGGACGGACGGACAGACCGACGATAATAGGCGCTCACGCTGGAAGCGAAACGCGCCTAAAAACGCATGTACAATGAAACCTCAGTTATTCATATAAATGAAAGCTGTTTGAAACAATATTTACGCATCAGTTTTTAAAGAAAGATTTGACAAAATATCCGACAAAACAGTGTGCGATTTTGTTAAGTATTAATAACACATTACATGCCGTATTCAACCAAGTTAAAACAATATCTATGGGAAAAAGTTATTGCTTCTTTTAACATTAATGTTCATGCAAGCACACAGTCAAATTTCATACATATATTTACAAAATGTCCGGAAAATTTATACATACGATAGAAACCGTTTCACTTCCAGCTAATAAAAAACAAAAATCTGTGAACTTTTTAAAATAAAAGAAAAATTCACTATATGGTTATTAATCTTGAATTTTACTTATTAGAAAAATTGCTATTAATTAAAGCACACTATTTATCTCGCAATGTCTATTTCTTGGATATCCCGAGCACGGATAGCCTTGTGTTTACTACAAAATGAACAAATTCGTAATAGGCGCAGCAGTCAGTTCTAAAAAGCAGCCATATAAAATGAGTCTCAACGTGTGCGAAAGAAGAAGTAAAAATCACGCAAAAAAGAGAGAATGAGATCTTTCACAAATAAATGTTCTTATTCAATATGAGATGATTTATAATAATGACAATTATGGGTCACGGTCGAAAGTCTTGACTGGGATCAGGGTTGTCTGGAATTTCTCTTGATTGTTTTCTTTGCTTATTTTTACGCTGTCTTTTTAAAGTTTAAAATACATATTGAAAAAAGTTGCTTTTCGTTGCTCGGGTATAGGCCCTTTTCAGTTGGCAGAGAAACGCTCTTCTTTCTCCGGAATTTGTAAGAGCGTATGTTCGAATCAAGCTAGCGGATCGAGAGTTGGAGTCTAAAGTGTAATGAGCGTAAAACCGAAAAAGGCGTATAGCGAAACAACGTATCGCGAGGTATACCTGTACTCACACTATTTCGCGAAACTTAATAGTGACAATGTTGTTCCGAATATTCTAGATTTTTGTGTTTACCTGGTCCTTGTCTTATTTGTTTGACCTTTCGCCAATCTCTATCTCAGTGGAGAAAGGAGTGACGACGAATGAATAACTTAAGGAAATACATGAAATAACTGACTTGAACCTAAAAAAAATCGTCGTGGTCGTTTTTACCGTGCAGAATTCATTATAATTCTGTCGCAAAAATGTCACAGTGTACAGTGCCATTTAAAATCGAAACAGTAATATTGATCACCGATACGTTTGCCTGTTACATCAGTTAAACGCAAGGAAGACGGCGTCTTTATGTACAGTGTTCCATATCGATATCCTTACAATTTGATGGTATTATTATGGAATAAAAAATAATTTTCGACCATTTTATTGCCATAGAAATTACCGATGTTATCTCTTGAAAGCATTCACATTTCAATAATTCCCTATTTGTAGCTAATCCAAACCATTTTTGGTTTCATATTCTATTTCTCTTTGTGTTCCACCTGCTATTCTATAGGCCTATAGTGCTTGATATTACAACGATATTTTGAAAGATCTCAATATAAACTATGCATAAATATTTTCACAGCAAATCCTCTCACTATGATGAAGCTCAATCTCGTTCTGTCTTTCTGTGTGTAAGATTTTTCAAATTAATGCAAGTAACCCAAGAACGGTTAGTTCGATTTCGATGAATCATTCAACAGATACTCGGCGCGTTCTCTTGCTTACCTTAGTCCATTATTTAGGGCATGGTTTCGATTCCAGAAGTGTCTTCTTTCTCTATTTTAGTAACATAGAAATGACTGCATTCGTATTTTTTTATTTGAATTTTAAAATTACTTTTGATCAACGGAGAAATTCGGAGTCTGAACTAAAGAACCTTTTAAAGTTCGAAAATTCCATTCTCAAATACACATTGAATCCGTCCATATATTTGTTCTGAACATAAACATTTTGTTTTTTCGGTTGAAAATTCTGAGTCGTCAAGGAAAACCTTATTGTTGCCGATTTACCAATTTCATAACATTTACAAATTGGAAAACGAGAAAAAGTCGTGAATTTGTTGTAAATAGGATTTGTCTGTGGAATATTTAACAAAAATTTAAAATTCTATATAGTACTTTATAGTAAAAATGTTTAAAATATATTTAAACAAAATTGAATATTAAACTTCAATCTAAGTATCTTCATTTCCAATAACATACACAGAAATCTAAACTCATATATTGTTGAAGTGTTGTCATGGAGAGAAAGATAGAGGGAGAAAGTTAGAGAGAGAGGTTGAGATAGAGGCAGAAATAGAGAAAGGGGAGAGAGTGTGTGAGTCAGAGAAGGAACGGAAGGAGAACGAGAGAGAAGAAGTTGGAATAAGAGGGAGAGATGGAGGAAGAGAAAGAGGAAGAATAGGGTAATGAGGAGAAGGGGGAGAGAGTGAGGAATAGGAAGAGATAGAAAGAGAGAAAAGGGAAAATATGCATTAGCAGCTTTTGTTAAAGTATGTTTATATGATTAAGTTATTCTCACTTAATAACTATTTATTTCGCAAAGAAATTTTTCCTTTCTATTTAATAACCAAGAAAAAATATATAAATTTATTAAATCTGATGTTACGTCACTTTTTAGGAGAGTTACGTTTCTGCAATAATACTAAGCTACGGAGATGATTATTGCTGTAATTATGATTTCTTCGTCGATTTTATATAAATACAGGAAACAGTATATTTTTTTCTTGATACTTCAGATTGAAGTTTTTATTTTTCTTTGTCTTTGGCTACTAACGTCTTTATAGCCTAGCAGACAATATGTTTGCCTTTTCTGAAATAACTTATGGTTCTGATATAAAATATCAAAGTACTGATTATACAAAATGAAATGAGTGATTTAAACATTCTCTTACAGACGAAAGGTGGCCTAGTTACAGATGTCATGAAAATTTTGAATTACACGTCGAATTCGTAATCACATTATGATATGCCCCTTAAAATCCTATTATTTATCTTTGCAAATGCAAGTTTTGTCATTACCTTTATTTTTGGCATGAGTTATTTTTCATAAAATCTATAGAAGAACCGCCAGCAAAACGTAGTTTAATATTTATTGTATTTTGTAAAGTATTTGACATCTGAAAATTGAGTATGATTTCTAGAATAGAACTCCATTCATTAATTTGTTTATTCGTCGTTAATAATTGCGACGTTATCGGCTGTTTCCCAGCCAAAAAATCCACCATTCGAAGGCCTATTAAAAAGTTCCCTCGCCATTCATATCTTTTAATCTCTTCATATAAATTCCATTTTGTAGCTCCAATAATAACCAAGGAGTCCAGTAATGTATGCGTCCTCTCTAAAATTGGAACTTTATAACGCGCGCTGTCAGAAAAAATCAAATATTTTAAGGGCTCAATTTGAGTCTCATCCAAATTCTTGCCTCAAAGAAAAAGAACTTTTTAAAAATTTTTAAATCCAATTTATCATTTAAAAATTAATTCTATAATCACATTAAGAGATTAATAGGTCTGTTTCGGTCCGCGTCATATTTTTGGATATCCCGACGCGATCTAAAGGGATAAAAGAGGCGTACCAAAACGTAGTCATATTTTCTTCCTGAGAAAATCCGCGAGAATCGCTTATTCTAGGCGTTCGGCATTTATTTTTAATGGCGGGACATCACGAATATAGAAGCCATCGGACGTTCTCTCCGACAGATAGGGACCACTCGGGCCATTGGTCCTCCGCAGAGCGTAATGAAGAGATTGGGAAAGTTGCAAGAGTGATTGGGGACAGATGGTTCGAAGGGGCGTTTAAAGAAATGGAATGAGGGATTGGGGGGAGGGGAGAGGGGTGAGGAGAGAGGGGAGAGGGGTGGGGGGGAGGGGGAGAAGGGGGAGGGGGAGAGGGGTGAGGGGGAGAGAGAACAGGTGAAGCGGTCAGCATGAGCGATGGATGAGGCCTTCGGCGTGGTCTTCCTTCTAACGGAATCCGCAATCACCTGTTACACCTCATTTCGAAATCTCTGGTAATTGGGTTTATAGCTTTTTACGTCGCACTGATTCATCGGAGGAACGTGCCACATCCACGCCCCGCCCCCTCCACATCCTCCTCCATCATCCAATTCCTTCGCGTTTATTCCATCTTCCTCTTATTCCTCCTTTCTATCTCTGGTGCTGATCATAACATTCTTACACTTCCTCTCTTACCCCTTAATCCTTTTCCTCTTCCTCTTTTCGTCTCCTTCTCCTCCCTTATATTTATCCCTCATTCATTGTTCATTCTCATCTAGTTTTCTTCATATTTTAACCTATTGCTCCTTGTTACAGAGTTTTTATTCTCAGACCTATTCGTACATCTCCTGTTTCTTCTATTCATCTAGTGATTATCCTTTCCTTTCACTTCTGCTTATCGATCTTCTCTCTCCTTTAGTCCTTATATTCAGATTCTTCCCTCTAAATCCTCGCTAATTTTCTTTCTCTGCCATATCTCTTTCTCTTCCCATTACTCTCCTTCATCCTCCAATCGCTTCCCCTCCATATCCTCCTCCTCTGATATCTCCTCCTATTCAATCTCGTTCTCCTCCTTTTTCTTCTTCCCTCCTACTCCGACATAACCCACCCCAAAAACATCGAGCACGGCAGATGTGTGCCGAGGAGTGAGTTCAGTCCCAAGGACTGCGTTCATCCGACTGGAACACTGCCAAGATGCGCGTTGTTGTTGTTGTCCGAGGTTCCCTTCTGCCACGAAACCCGCTCTCCCCTACTCTCCGTTTCTCTCTTCTCTCCCCCCCCCCTTTCTCTCTTCTTCTTCTTCATCTTACGAGACGCCGCGTTATCGGCCCATTATTGAATGGATCCTTAATGACTTTACGATCGCTCCCTTTCAATCTAATCGTCTCTTTTTTGTGCCGTTCGCTCAGATAGCCAATTTGCGGAGTCGGAGGGCTAACTTGCGTCATTCGGGAGCTCCGTCCTCAGAGCCCTAATGTCAGCATTAACGCTATGGCTCCACAAAGCAATATCAGGAAATTATGCGAGTTATTACGAGATATTCAACCATAAGGAGTCGATGCTTGTGCTCAATCGTTTGGCTTGAAGGATTGGTATTTCGCATTTTTCCATTTCGATTGGTTTAAATGTTTTGTTTTCGTATTAGGAAAAAATACCATTATTTTTCTTATGCCGAAAAACAATATTACAAAGTCATTCGGAAACTCTCCCATTAAACGGGAATGTGATTCTCAATCCAATGCAAGCAGCATTTTAAAGGTACTGTGAAATTATGAATCTTAATGTTACTGGATAAATTTTCAAATTTCATCCAGTAAATAAAATAGGTGTACTTTCTTTCCCACTAACCGTCGTTATTCTCCATTAAAATCAATAAACATTAACTGGTGTTTGAGAATAATTTGAAATCAAGGGAAAAGTTATTCTCAAATTTTAGCTTATGCCATTTGCATAGGTATCTTATGATCCATTCTTTCCATCAGTTTATTCTCTGATACTTCTAAATAAAATTAACTAAAGATTACTTTTACATATAATGCATGTGATAAACATACACTTCCTCGTGAGGTAAGTTTTAAAAAATAGCAATTTGAGTAGGCAATACATTTTACGAGAACATTGTCAAACAGAAGAACGACTGTTGATTGGCTAGAAATAAGTCGTTAAGTTTTTTGGACAGAGCTTCACCACTCGTATTCTATTCCGTGTATCTGAAGTATCTTTCTAAATGGCTGCGAGTTCTAGTATGAGGATCAGAAAGATAAAATGAACTCTTCCTTTGAAAAACCCATCCGATAACCATCGACCAATTCCCCATCCTCACGTCCTCCCGGGCGACCACGCCCCCTTTCATGACCACCCTTTGGCACGTAACGAATTCTCGTTACCGAAGCGAATAACCATTGATTGCGATCACCTCTCTTTCTCTCTCCCTCCCCCCTGCCTACCCCCCTCCTACTCCGCCCCCTCACTGTTTTCCCTCAAGATGCCTCTCACGACTCTTCATCGAGAAGAGATATCTCACCTTTCAGGCCAAGCCCTCTCTCTCTTCTTACTTCCCTCGCAGCAAAATTTACTCCATTATCTCTTGCAAATGGTCCCAATCTTCTCGCCCATTGCTACCTTTCTTGGGACTAATTCCTCATCGTATTAGTTTATTTTTGGATCCATTTGAAATTAAACAAGATCTGTTCGTATATTATTTCATAAATGAGGTTCCGCTAAAGTGAGAATGCATACGGTTGCCATATGTCTTAACATAATAAAAGTTATTCTTCGCTAAAAATAATGCATATTATCTCTTGCAAAGCTAAGAAATACAATAAATAAGTAAATAAAATATAAAAAATAAAATATATAAATAACGCAAAATTTTAATTATTTCTGTTGTCGAAGTGAATATTCACTCTATGCCTTTTGGGCTATTTTGTATTATGATTACTTTTATTAATGAAATGGCTATATTGTAATTATATTTTATTTTGATAAGACCTTGAGTAGTGTTTAAACATTTGCGTAATTCAATTGTTTCTCAATATTTACATTGAGCCGAATGAATTTTAGATTCATTTGCCCATCGATGGAATTTCTTAAATTGGGCATCTCTTAGTCGTAACGAATACCAATTAATCCCTCGCTTGGGACGTATTCTCTATGGAATGTTATAGCACCACTCGCTTCCGATGGCGTCATTTATTACCTTCACTACGTCTCTCTCTCTCTCTCTCCCTCTTTAATTCTCTCCATTTCCCTTTTATTCTCTCCCTCATGAATTGCCGCGGCAGTATCACCCTCGAACGCGACCTTTATATCTTCTGCGACATCGGTTAGCACTTCCCGACGTTTCGCTTACTAGCAAATGATTTGATGTTGCTTAATGAAGAATCGTGATGCGATCGGATGTACTTGTGTAATGACCGGTCAGCGAACCTCTCGGTACTAGTGAGGTAGAGAGGGTGAGTTACAGAGAGAGAGAGAGAGAGAAAGGAAAGAGGGATTAGAGAGAGATTGAAGTTGGAGGGGATGAACGATCGGTGCCTTTTAACGATGCGATCGAGTCTGCATCACGATTGATAATTCATACGTTTTTACGACTTAGCGCACGAGCGATCAGGCGAATATTTGTAAATATGGGCAACGCGGTGTACACATCGGGCTTGGATAAATCATATATCACATGGATGGTTTCGAAGATTGAGTTTTTTAAGTTTCCAAGATCGAGGATGATTTTTTATTTCGGACTTGAAGAAATTTCTAGTGACAACCAGCTGTCCAACCGCATTGATGATAGTTTGATTTTGGACAAAACTGATACTTTTTAAGCATTTGGTAGAGCTACTGTCCAGCGCCAAAAATCAGTAATTTATCAATCCGAAACTCCCCATGGTCAATGAAGTTCCGCTTAACAGCATAGGAAGAGAAGTTTCTTTAACTGCTTCGAATGCTTAAGCATAGTTGCGCACATTCTGTATCACCTAGTCCTCTAACATGGCTTAATTTTAGTAAATACGTTTGTTTTATAAATTAAATTTACTTTCATTATTATTATGATTTAAAATAAGGTCAAATTTGGGGCATATTACAGTAAGCCCGTGTTGGTTTATAAATGTTATTGGTAGCATGTTTAAAAATAAAATGGATGTCCTACTTCATCTCCAGCAATAGCAAACGACACTTAAATTTAGAATCTTACATTTTTAGCACGAATATACTGTCACAGACTTCTCATCAATATCGGAAAAAAAGCTATAGAATTTCTTTGATATATTAATCATTTAAAGAATTTAACACGATTTTTAGCCATTTCCATGAAGATATTCTTTTTGTAGTTACAACGATTGACAGGTGACATTTAATTAAATTGTTAAATTGAATGCATCTTAGGTAATTATTCATATCCCGATTAAAGAGATCAATGTATCAGGTACACATTTCACACTGAGGATTCGAGAAATGCTTTTACTAAAATCAACGCAAGAGATGTTGCGCTTGAAAATTCAGCGCATATGAACTCGTTACAACGTTTAATAAAACTTAGTTCATTAAGTTATTCACTCCGATAATAGAGAATTGTTCCAATTCTGTTCTTTTCCTATTACATTTACTAACGTATTATATTGCAAGGGAAGGTAACTCGATTAAAAATGTTATCAGTAAAAATCTTGTATTGTTTACTATTAAATTCATCGTATTTATTTTCATTTTAATGAATGATATTTCTGTTCTATATTATGAACTTTATAATTCAGTTAATCGGTTTGATTATCTCAAAATAATACATTATTATACTGTTTCCTATTATCCGTATTAGCAAGGAAACAATTATTCACTACATAAGATTAGCTGGTTCAGTAATTTTTTCACTGAACTAAACTAGATCTTAAAAGATTTTCAAATCAAAGCTGATTGTTTTTTGTTGATTTCTATTATATTAAATGCTCTAAATATCTGTAAAGACATAGTATGTGTTTAATGTCTGGCTTATGAAAAGAAATTTGGGTAAATTGGTTTGTGTAAAGAAAGCACATTCGAAACATTCCTGTTCGTAATTTTCCTATGATCGTTATACAATTTGCACACCATTCATACTAGACTTTATTTAATCCACCGCTACACGTTAAATTTAATCCATATAATTTTGGCACCGATTTACGCTACGGTAATAAATTAATTCTTCCATTTGTTGGTGATATAGCACAGTGCAACATCAGATGTCGCGACCCGTGATTTCTTGCCAGCCTCCCATCCAACATCCGTGCGCGTGTCGCCACTCATTTCCGCCTCCTGACTCACGCGAACTGATGCCGTGCGCAAAACCGCGTGAGACATTCGCGAGTTCCACATTCAGATTATGACCAATCTTCATCAATCACACGCCAGACCACTCCCTTTATAACTACCACACGTTTCCTTAGTTCCTTTCTTTCTTTACTCAAATGTTTTTCTCGAAAAGTCTATTGAAAGACACTTTGAAACCCGCACAATGACTTGTCTTCATTTCCTGGACGTGTCTAACTTTAGACGCCCTTCTTTTCTCAACGACAGAGAGATGTTTGCCATTTTTGTTCCTTTTTTTAATTTAGAAAAACGAATAACGGTATTTGAATGCAATGTATCAAAGAGTCAACTCCTGCATTAATAAAACTCTCAATTCATTCAACACCAATTTCAGCTATAAAGTATTCCTCCTTATTGGCAATTTATTCTTTAGTTATTAACTGAGGATTTGGCGTAGTTTATAATAGAAATGATTCCTTCTTATCCGTAATTTTCTATTATTAGAGGAACAGTGAATTTGAAAATATCAACTAAATTTTCTCTGGTTCCCTATACTCGTATATCACGAATTCCACATATGCTTCCATTAATTCAGAGTTTGTTAAATCTCAAAAGCACGGGGGTTGCAATCAATAGCCGGAGAGTTTCGTCTGAGGAAATATACTTTATTCATTGAATGGGCATCTAGTATATTCAAGTATTTAGCTATATAATTTGTGATTTTTTGCACTTTAATGATATATAAATGTAGAAGCTATAAAGTACTGAATTTTATAAAACTAGAAATCCGACGAAGTTGTTTATTTTTTGAGTGTGCTAAAAGCCATTCCCTTTTTATCAGTATTCTCATGGAATTGTTTGAAAAAAATTAATTTTATGATAGCTCTTGGATTGAATTAAAATCATCGTATTAATTCCAAAACTATAATTTTTACCGTGTATTAATTCTAAGTCAAGTTCAGAACATAAAAAAATAGGCGACAATTACTTTCAAAATGTTCCTTTGGTGTTATCCCGCACCGTTTAAATAAAATAACACCAAAAGTGTGTTTGAAGCGTATCAATAAGATATCGTGTTTGTATTTCCTTCGCTTCCTTTTCGTAGTGTACCAGTTAATCTGTTAATCTTACATCCTCTTCATTCTCCAGATTTCTTTACTTCGTCTTGCATTCTTCAGCTCGTTAACCATCTGAAGGAGGAGGGGAAGAGAGGAGTGAGACGAAGGGCCTGAGAAGGAGGGAGAGATAGAGGAAAGAACCGGGATTAGCGTTAAGCGCGCTGCTTATCTATAAACGAGCGGGACCTTCGAGCAAAAGGGTTCAGACGACGATGGTCAAGTCCCTTTCCTAACGAAAGGAAAATACAAAACTCGTTGGAACTTGGCAAACAAACTATGAACAGTGAAATATTGGACGGTTTACGTTGAAAGAACTCTTCTGCGCCTATCCTACCACTACCTCGTAGGAAATCGTTTCGATCTTGGAACGGCGCGATTCAATTGAGACGCCTAAGTCGCTTGTTTACGGACGCAGAAAGTTGACGATAACAAATTAATACCTATAAAGAAAGGCAATCCTAGCAATTAATTCGCCCGGATGGCGACGACATTAAGAACTCATTTGGCACGGATAAGAAGTTGAGAATGCACCTTTGCGCCAAATTTAACTAAATCGCATAATTCAACCTCAGTTTGTGTGTGCGTGTAAATCGAGACAGTGTTAGAGTTGTCTTGAATATGGTAATGTCAGTCATCAAATCCATTTATACCGGACTTTTACGTGGGAAGTTAATTATTGTAACGTGCAACTTTTTCAACCCAAGTCTCCTAGCGTGTTTTGATCAAAATTACCGTTAGCCTATAATTCAACCGTCTCCCTCAAAGAGTTTGCCACGAGATTTATTGAGGGAGTTACGCTTCTCTTCTGGTTCCGAAATAGCTATATCCGAGGAAAAAAACATCAAAAGATTACCACCCGCCCTCTCCCGGAATTAATTCCTTCGCTCCTCGATCTGTGACATGTTATTTTTTTTACCAGGACCGCTTGCTCTAATGAAACTAATATTTTTTATGGGACAATTTTGAATGTGGTCGTTGTCATTGTGCGTGGAAATTTTGGAAAGCGGTTCGAAAATCTCTCTGAAGACGTTCCACCGAGTTAAGTACTGCTCCCTCTCCCTCGCTACATCTTCTTCCTCTCTTTCTCCTCTCAGTATTTGAGATTGAGCGACGCGGCAGGTGAGGAGTTAGCGTCCCCCTCTTCACCTCCGCACTTTTCACAGTCACCTTTCCCCTCTTCCCCATCAGCCCCACCCATTTTCTCTAAAGAGATATTTATAGACGCCGTGTAGCAGTTAACCGTCCTGACATCCATCCTACGTCTTCGGCGATCCTTCCTTTAATCCTCACCTCGATCTCGACCTCTGGATCTCCTCCCTTCCCCTCCCTTCCCCTCGCTCTCATTCTCTCCCTCCTACCCGCCTCCTCACTCTCTTCTCCTCTCTTCCTCTCCATTCGTCCTCTCTGACTCCTTGCTGTCGCCCGAAATTCCTCCTTCCTTCCACTTTCGGGACCGCTTGTCCTCCAGGACCGTTTGGTGACAAATGTGCTTCCTTGTGTCTGAAATCGAAACTCTAGCAGGTACAGGAATGTTCATAACAAGGTCCATCTGTTGTTGGTAACCGATGGAATATCCAAATGGGAACACGGTGTAATAATTCAGATATAGTTCCGCGATCGATCTTGGTTCGGTTTTTCTCGTCGCATGTACACTTCGTAAGGTGAGAGCGATGATTGAAATTTATCGGTGAGTGAGTATTTGGAGGTCAGTTAATTCTGCGATCTCTTCGCTAAACAGGAGCTCTGTCTATTTAAACTAAATACTTTAATGAACTTATTGCTTATAAATTTAAGTCGTCGAACAGTCATGGATAAGTTCTCAAGGTATGAGAAAAAAAGCATTTTATATTTTTCTTATCCAATCGTTATAATCACAATAAATTTAGTATAATATCTATAGGACCATTGCCGTACCACATGTAGATAGTATTTACTAGATAATGTTGTTTTAAATCTCCGTCGTTTTCTCCAACAAATATACATTCTTCATTTTTAACTCCAGATAATAAAAAGGTAAAATATATTTTAAATATTTAACTTGCTCAAAAAAATCATCCATTGGCGTGATTTTTTTATTTGTAATTTTCAAGTCCCACACAAAAACACAATTCAAAACTGAAAACTCTCTCTATCCTTTCAAAATTGATCCGCGGCGCTCTTTCCTTCGCAAAGGCATTGCTTGCAATGCACATTCGCTTTACTCTGTGGAACTTTTTCAATCAAACATAGAAGGCGGTCGGGAGGGCGTGGCGGGAGCCTGGGATACGAGCGTATAGAAGTTTAATCACTCTTAAAGTAATGGTTGCGGTGGTTGGGACCTCATCAGGGGTTGACAGGCGAAGTAAAGAGAGGAGAGTTGGAGGGAGGATTGGAGGGAGGGGTGGAAGGAGATAGAATAAGATGGAGTGAGCGATGGAGATGCAGAAAGAGAGAGAGAGAAATAAAGCGGGGGAGGGAGGAGGAGAAAGAGAGATGATTGTGGAGAGAGAGAGCGATGGTTAGGAGGAGAAGAGATAGAGCTAAGGGTATAAAAGGGGTAAAAAAATGGGGAGGTGGAGAGGAGTGGAAAGAGAGGAAGAGAGATCCAAAGTGGTGGCGGAGGCCGAAGGAGGCGATGGGAGGCCACAATCAAATTGAGAGCGTGTTTATTTGACGGCTGAGCGGGGGAGGGAGACCCCCTCATCTACCCCCTCTTCCTATTCCCCCATCCTCGGATCTCCTCCTCTCCTCAAAAACCTTCGTACTCCCTCCCCCCCTCCCTCTCTCTCTCCCTGCCGTTTGCACTAATTGAAGAATCGCGCTGCGTAAAATTAGAGAACGCCGACTCCCGACGCTTTAATGAAAAGTTCTCTCCTTCGGAAAGAGGGGTGGCGGTGAGGAGAAGGGTTGAAAGTATGGGAGGGGGGGGGAAAGGGGGAGGAGGGTCGGCCTGTGTTAGCGGGACGGCGGGAGTCGAGGACCCGATCCTTCTGAAAACCACCCCATCATCTCCCCCTCGACGACCCCATCGCCTCCTCCCTCCATCGCTTCCCATTTCTTAACCTCCTTCCCTCTCTCTTTTCGAACAACCGTGAGTTGCCTACCTAAAAGGAGCAAACCCTGACTTCATTTCTCGTCGTTGGAGGTTTGAGGAGTTCAGGAGGAGGAAGAGAATTAAAAAAGGCAGCGCAAGGTGAGTTTCGCGAGTTTTTCGAACGGCTGAAGGAAATTCTGAAGCGGAGAAGGAAGTTTGAAACGGAGCAGATCTCTCTCCCTCCCTCGCTCTCTTTCCTTCTCCCTCAATCCTCCTCCCTCCCTTGTCTAATTTGTCAGGAGTCTTACCTCTTCCCAGCCTTTCTTTCCCTTTCTCTTTCTGTCAATCTCACCCTCTCACCCATGAGCGACGAATAAGGAATCCGCAAACTCTTTCGAAAATCAAAGGAGGTCGGTTATTCCACATCTTAAACGGTTGGTTTGATCTCTCCTCAGTTTTGGTCATTAATCTCACAAATATATACCAATTAAACGCCGAAACTTTTGAGCCTGAAATTGGAGCTTTTTAAACCTGGAATTCTTCAGCCTAATACGATTTCCGATATTATATTTGTGTTTTAATTTTGGCATCTTGAGTCACATAGAAATTCTGAGCGATATAAGTGATTTAAATTGTTTAACTACATTATTTTGAGATCCTGGTATTAACTTTCGGGATGCAAAGCGTTGTTTTGAAACGGCCGTGTTTGGTGAATGTAAAAAATGATCTGCCTAATGGAAGATAGATTGTAGTATAAAGGAGTATATACATATTATTATTACCATTTATCTGTCAAATAAAATTTTACTTGACGTTGTAACAGAAATTTTTAAGAAACTACTGTGTGAGCATTTGAGAAATCCCGTTTGTTTCAGCGCAAAATGTGACTTTTGCGTAATAAATCTGGAATAAACAAGGAGAAATTTCAAAATGATACTCTATTATGATTTAAGCAAAATTTCTTACCAGGCTGAGTTTACCGACTATAAGACATTACTAATGCCACGGCAATACGATTAAAAAAGGAAAAAAAGACAACCAAGCGCACCGCACGAAAATTTCTCGACCTTTCCTCGCAAATAAAACTAAATCATTAACTTGATTACGCGCGGTTCATTCACTTGGAAGGACAGGCTGAAATTTCCCCGAGTTCCCTTAATTTATTTATTTATTTCCCGTTCGTTTGGCGATGGAAGTAGGACACCACAGTTGTGCAAGCCGCGTCACGAAGACGGAGGAGGTTGAAGGGATAAAAATAAATAAATAAATATATATATATATAAGGTGATATGTGAGAAACGTGTATGTGGACTATTTAGATGTGTTTACTGCCACTTTCTTAGGCTGCTGTCTCCTCATCGGAGAGTTCTCCCAACCCTTCGTCTCTGCACGACGCGAAAATCTCTCCGCCTCTCCCAATCCGTCCACTAGCAAGGAGTTAAAAACCCTCCACCCTCTCCCACCCACAACCCCTCTCCCCCACCTACCTAACCCCCTTCTTCTTCTCGAACCCTTTTCTCCCAAGCTCCTTGCGCTAACCAAGTCATTAGCATTCTCCTCGGCCGTCTCAAGTCTTATTTCTTTTGACGCTGGAGGTGTATTTACTGAAGGTCTTTCTCTTTATTTCGCTCTTTGCAAACACATCATTAGTATGTTCTCGGTCAGGTGAAACTTAATTCGAAAAAATCTACTAGGAAGGAAAATATCGCGCTATATCTTGCGGAGGGTAAATTTTAATCAGCATTTCAGAGATTGGGCGGAACTGCGGAGAAAGATACGATTTGGCGTAGATCATTAAATTACGATAAATTTGATGGATAATATTTCGTAGTTTACGTCGAAGCAATTAAAGCAAGAATAGACAAGAGTCGCTGCGATTCACCACGTTTCAAGTAAAATTAAAGCGGTTCAATAACTTTAAGGCAACTATAAGTGTACGTATTATATTAAAACACTTTTTCATTATCTTTAAAATATATCGGTTATCAGTGCGAAGTTAATGGATTTTATTTCAATAACTTACATCGCAGTAATTTGGGATTAATTATTGGCTATTTATGAAACAAGTATTCCTCTCTCGTTCTGCTGTTTTTTTCTTTTGCCGACCCCATAGCAAGAGTCTTATTCCGTGTTTCTTCGCCAAGATTCCACCCGTTTTATTTTTGCTCGAGATCACTTGAGTCGTGGAACGGCAAACTTAATACAGAATTCAATATAAGGGAATGAGATACCTCTTCCGACCTCTGCTCCCATCGCCGTCGCCTCTCTTTCCTTCCCATTTCACAACCTTTTCCCTCTCACTCTCTTTACTCATCAACCTCTCTCTTTCCCCTTCTTCCCTTTCTCGTCCCCTCCTCCCCGCCCCTTTTCTTAATTCCTCCCCGACCGGTCCTTCATCACGGAAATCCACCCCTTATACCTCCTCTCACAGTCTCCCTCTCATTTCCCTTTCCCCCCCTCCCCCTTCTCTCCTACAACACCTTCCCCTTTCCTCCTCCGACCCTTTTTCCTATTCCTCTCAAGAAACCCCTTTTCGACGTCAATTCACCCCCTTCCTTACCGCAGACTTCCCGGTAACAATCAACCTCCCCTCCCACCCATCCCCCCAACCTTCGTCCTCCCCTTTCCCTCTCTCTCGCTGCTCTTCCTTTTCTTCTCCTTCCTCTCCTGCTTTCCTGTCACTCCGTCTCCATTTGACCTTCTCTTCCCCTCTCTGGCTGCCCTCTTCCCCTTCCCTGCCCTTTATTTACACGGTACTTTCTTCTATTTTAACCGAGCCACGGTGTCATCAATGCGCCAACAGTATTTGACGGTCATTTCAATTGGTCCTCTTCTTCTTTTCTCTTTCTCTTCCTTCCTCTTCCTCCCCTCTCTCTTCTCCAACATATACTCTAGCTCTTCTTTCTTCTTCCTCACTCTCTTCCTCTCTATCCTCCCTTGTTCTCAGTTTCTAATCTTGGACGGGTTCCACTTCAACCATTTTCATTTCTTCGCCCGATAATTCTCTTTTTTTGTGTTCATTTTTATACGAGCTGCTCCTTCCCTTAGCAATTCAGGTATATGGTTTGTGGCTTTCATCTTTCGCTAGGAATATCACATTTTAGTGTACACACACATACACAATCATGAGAAATTTTCCATTAACATTGGTAATTAAATTAATAAATTACTCCTTCCAGCTAACAGTTAAAAAAAAAACAATGAGACTTTAAATTTTAGCCAACTAGAAAATTATACTAATGGAAGTATCAGTTTTTCATTAAACGTTCAAATATTTTACATGAAATATGATTTATCTCTCCTTATATCGCTAAAATAAAATATCATCTGATATATCCCTCCTAATATTTTAAAATAAACGAAATAATCTTTGTTAATAGAATTGGCGGTTCTGAAAATTCTCTATCTACAAATCATACTTTTCAAATGGTATTTACAGTTCTAAGTTATTGGAGTTGGGTAAGTAAACGAGCTGTATTATTAGGCAAGAATTAATTTGATCAAATCTCTTAAAAATCGCTTTAAAACATTATGATTCTTTATTAACGTAAAGGCAGATATCCAGACAAAGTTCGTATCATATATTTTTATTCCAAAGAAAATTTTCTAATCCTTCAACTTTATTTACATTATCTATCAATTTTTACCATATTTTATAAATTATTGAAAATTTTTAAGGAAGAGGTTGTAGGATGCTAAGTATGTAGAATCTTCAAAATATTTTTCGAAAGAAAATCGTTGAGGTTATGGGCCTGAAAAATAGGAATATTCATCAATAGTCAATTTAACTAGAGTTAATCTTTAGTTAATTGGTATCTACTTTCAGTGAATCAACACCGATGACAGCTGCTTATTGCAGATATGCGCATGTGGTTTTCATGACTTTTTTATGGCTATCGGAGAAATATATATTATTAACTTCACTTGTCATAAAGCGAGATCGATAATTCTTTCTTGAAATCGCTTCTAACCGGTCTAGACAGAGGGCTTGCAGGATTGCATGCTTGAATCTTGCTGAGTTGTATGTTATCGCCTTTGTTATTGTTATTAAGCGCATTATGAAAGGCTGGAAGCGGCTGTTTGGGAGTCATTAAAATTCAATTAAAAATACCAGTATTTTCAGACAGGGTAATGTCTGAAAAAATCAGCGCTAGTAATTATTTATTTGAGAAATCCGATGTAAAAATTTAGTATCTTAACGACAGTTAATAAAAATACGAATTGAATTATATACCCCATTTGAGAATATGTTTAAAACATTGTGTGAATAATTGGAATGCGGTTAGTTCTTCAAAACCAGCGAATTTAAACAAAAGTGGTAGTTGGAGCAAGAAACTAATTCAAAATCCATGACGTAGACATGCGAGATACTTAATAATACGATTTTAGCATGAGTAATTTGAATTTATTCAGTTCAATTACGTTTTTAGACTAAATGATTGGCAATGGCAACTTTTGCTATTATTAAAATTCTTTTGTACATCATTCGAAGCACACTTGAGCATTATGCGTAGTAGATTTCGATTTTTCAGTCTCAATTTATACTCTCGAGAATGATATTGAAGTATAATCATGGAACAAAATTTATATTCCACACTTTTAAAATGAATTTACATGGAAATACTTCTCCAGAATCAGCTTTTTAAGCTATTGCAACAAATAAATTTAATCTTTCATCACTATGCGACATCCATGAATAAATTACTCCTCAAATGCTCTTTTCTGCTTTAATTAAAAACACATAAGATATAAAATATATTTAAGCAATTCACGTGCACTATTTTCTTGCCTCTACTAAGATATTGCACAAAGATTTATGAGCTGTGACCTGAAGGAAATCGGACGTCGAATCCTTCATGTTGACTCGGCACTTGCGAAAAAACAACTGCTCTCATTCGAAGCCCATAATATAGACGGGGATCCTTAGATTTTTTCACCACGCGCCGTTCTTTTTGGCGCAAGGCCTTCGTCGCTTATAAAACGGAGATCCCACTTCGTCCACGTAATTGGCACGGAAACCTAATAAAAGCGGCCGCAAAAGATAGAAGTGGCAAAGATCGTCATCTCTTCCGCTCTGTCCCTCACAGGACACCGCCAATAACGCCCTTCCGATTCCCACCCGAAATGATCTCCTCCCGTGTCATCCCCCCCTACTCCCACGTCTACTCCGAAAGGCGCGGCTCCTCCTTCGCATTAGGTCCTCTCTCGCGGCCATATTTTATTCATGAACGCGCCCCTTGGGAATTCTTCGCCGTCCCAGGGAGTGTTCCATTACCGATACGGAGAAGATGCATGGCTCCGCGACCGGATCCGTTATTGGTTGTCGGCGAAATCTTTCCCGGATAGGCGCTCACAAACACACGAGGAGAGAGAGATGGAGGAGGCGGGGGCGCCATCGGAGGCAGTGTGGGAATAGGGACGTGGGGGCGGAGGAAACCAACTATCTCCTTCCTTTGACGTGCTATTCCCTCCATAATTACAGACGCCCTCTTCATTTCTCGGCGAGGTGACCCGGATTCATGTGTCGGGTCGGATTGTATGATTAAATGGAGAAAATATTTGTAAAAATTATGGTTATAAACCGTATTTGCTATGAGTAGCAACATAAATCATGTTTTATCGTCGCGATAAAATAAATACGCATTTTATGCTGTTCTGCATTATGCGTAAAGAGGGAGAGAGTAATATTTTATAGAAATTGTTATTCCTTCAGATTAACTGAAAACATAAAACAACGAATTACTCAAAGAATCTTAGCAACTCAATATATATATATATATATATATATATATATCAAAACAAATGACTTGCCTGTAATATATACCTACACACACACACACACACACAAACTAGCTGATCCCGCGCAATCTTTGCGCGATGAATTTTCAATTGATTTATAAAAAATGATGAAGTATGTAAAATAAGTTAACCTCAAAATGCATTTCCTTACACAGTAATTGATCTCGAACTTTTATGTTTTTCTTTTTATTCAAATATAGGTACGTTCTTTTTTATATAACAGTCAATGCAACCGTTTATGTACAATATCAATGAAGAGAAGATAACCATGTAATGTGTTTAAAATAATGTGTATCCCTATTCTCGTTTAATTAAAAATTTATGCTTGAGCCTATTTGCGTTAATAAACATTATGGATGTAAAATATAATGGTTCTACTTACAAAGAGATAGGATTCCAGCATTCAAACGATGATATGAAGATTCAACTGCTTTGATTGAATCGTTAGAAACGCTTCCCATACGCAGTTAACTGAATATTTATCCGTAAATATTTATGTTGCTATGTATAAATGTTGACATTGCTACAGCAATAATTTCGATGCTAAAACAAAGTGCGAAGCAAATATCGCTATTCTTTTACCTATTTGAAGGTTTAATTGGCATTAATTGAATCGGAGGCAACAATGACGGTCGCCTTGACAACGTCCGGAAAGTGTTCGAAATATCCGTAAAATTTCGAAAACAATGACGTATTTCTGAATGATTTCTTGCACTATGAAAAATCGAAAATCCCGTGTAAACTTATGAAAAAATATAATTGTCTCCTGGATTCGAACCCGGGACTTTATGAAAGGGAGAATAATTTTCTAGGGGCCTTCCTAGCTTGAAGAAACAAAACGCAGTTTACCGCGTATCTCTACGACGAACGGTTTTTGAGATACAGGGTGGGACGGACGGTATATATTGTATTGTGTGACATATATATATATATATATATATATATATATATATATATATATATATATATCGGTGTTTATTCCTTTATAATATAAAATATATACACACACACACAAAATAGTTGAATAAGTCAGATACGCAATTCAGATATAATGATGCCGATTTTAAAAGAAAACGTTTATTAAGAACTAACAATCAGTGGATGAGGATGTCTACACTTCGAATGAAATGTGCATCTTGTTTATTCATCCGTTTTATGATTGCAGGAGTTATCTAGGTCATCACTAATAATAGAGTGAGTTGCTGTCACCTTAAAAATAACTTGAATGAATGATGCTTGCTTTTATTTTTAAGCCCAAAGTCAGTGGTTATTTTCAAAGTGGGGAAAATTTCTACGTCACGGTCCCCTAGTGTCTATCTATGCCTTGGTCGTCTTAACATCAAAATCCGTTTGACGTCATTTTGTGACTATAGCGACTTTACCTCTCACATTTATCACAATATCTCCAGTCTCCCTCCATCTCCCTTTCTATAATCTTTCTCCTACCACTCCTCACAACCTCTCCCATTACGTCCCCCTCCCCCGCCTTACAATTCAGATCACGTGGCTCCTTTGATGGCCGCTACTTCCATTAGCTTTTTCCGGGATTAAGGCGAGCATTTAATAATGCACGCCTCTCGCAAAGAAGAGGAGAGAAACTGTTCCCTTCGATTATTGGATCTCTTGGACGCCATTAGGAAGCAAGGGAGAAGGGTGGGCGGTGGGAGAAAGGGGAAGGAGTGAAACTGGGTAGGGTGGAGGAGTAGAGGGAGAGAGATATATACAAGAAGAGTTGGGTGATTCCGAGCATTCCTTTGAAGCTGCGTCGCCAAGTTTAGACCGCATATTAGAAATGTCCTTTACGTCTAGGAAGAGCGCCATCGTGGAGTGTATTTGAAAGAATTTTAACGGAAATTACTCTGATTTTAAAGTATTTTTATAAGAAAAATGTGAATATTATAAGAAGACTATGCAATAGATACGTTATATATATATATATATATATATATATATATATATATATATATATATATATATATATATATAAGGGTAGCAACAAGGTGTTGGAGGAAGCCCAGTGGACACTTACCTAGAATGAAGAGCCGCTGGGGGTGCTGAGGACACACGAAAAACACAAAAGAACAAAAACTACACAAAAATGGAGCTTTCGGGCTGATGCCCTTCTTCAGCGACGGAGAAACATATACATATATATGTATACTAGCAGGAGTACCCGTTGAATTTCAACGGATTTAGTGATTCTAAAACTTCGACCGTGTAATATGTAAGCATCGCAGTAATAAGATAGTACTCCCTCCCCCTCCCTTCCACCCTCTCCTTCCCTTCTCCCCCTACCTCCCCTCTCTCCCTTTCCCTCCCTCCCCCTCCATCTCTCACCCTTCTCCCTCTCTCCACCCCTTCCCTCTAATTCCCTCTCTCCATCTCCCCCCTCCGTTACCATCCATCTCTCTCCCTCCCTCTCTCGTATTAAAAGCGCAATAAACTTTTCAGTGGTTCTGGAAGATCTTCAAATTCTGGTAAGCGAACTTTACCATTCGAACAACACATCCCATCATTTTCCTTGGGCCATTTTTTTGCGTGACTATGTCCACAAATTTTGTCCATTTTCCCTATCGAAATGTCACGACGGTCAGCGTATTTTATGGCAGGATCGTATGAAAACGCTGACTTGAATCCGTGGGTTTGGTTGGATGCAACATTCCTACTTTTAGCCGTGCGAACTCGTTCTCTTAAACGGGTCTCTCTCTGTGTACTTGATTCGGCTGCTCTATTTCGAGAACTACGCAAACGATTTTCATTCAAACGGGGATCTCTCTCAGGGCCTGTCTCGTCAAGGCGCCTGGCATTGTTCATTGAACGCATTTGAGAAAAAGTCTTAACTCACGTTCTTCGAGTGTTTCATTATTTCTCGATAGCGCTGCTCTCCTAGCCCTCGATGATGATTTAGACAACTGTGACCTAACTTTTGGCATTTTAAAACCATAGAAATTTCAAAACACAATCTAAGCTGTGCTGGAAACTTAACGTAGAAAGAAAGCCAGCGAGAATGTACTAAGTGAGCGAGCGGAGCGTCGAGCGAATGTCCGTGCGAGACATGTTGCGCATGCGTAGTGAGCGACGCGCGGTCCGAGCCGCACCGTCTGCCCCCCGCATGAAATAGCGTAGGAAAATGGGTGCTCGCTGAGGCGTGAGGAGAGGGCAAGAGGGGAAGGCGAAAGGAGAGTGCGAGAGGGGAATGCCATCCTAGTTCCTAAGATCGCCACCGGGCAGAAGTAGATAGCGCAGTAAGTGGCGCACGCCTGGAGTTGCTTTTCTCGCTGATGGAAAATGGGTGTCAAGTTTTTGTTTTTTCCCTAAAATATGACCCTTCAGACCTGAAAAAAATGTAGCCTATGTTACTCCTGGAAGTATAAGGAATACACCAGTGAAACTCCTGTCCAAATCGGTGAAGTTGTTCTCGAGTTGGTAACATACATACAAACGAACGATTTTATATATTAGTATATATATATATATATGTGTGTATATATGTATATATATATATATATATATATATATATATATATATATATATATATATATATTCGATGCCTATTAAGGCATTGATAATGAAATAAATCATTTTAAACGTGAAAGATAGCTACGCCTTCTTTGAGTTGAACTTGCAATTGGAAATCTTAATCAGTATTGCAATTTCGTTTGTTGACCGTTCAACTTGTAATTAAAAAGAGACCCGTAGAGAATGGAGAATCAACACGGGGTAATTAAGAGGTTATTCCATTTTGGGAAAGATCTACTTCAAATTTTTTAAGTAATGTTGTTACTGGCTCCGGTATTCATCGAATAATTCGGTGACAGCTTCCTTATAATTGAAATAAGTATTGGATATCACTGAAACATGTGTTGGATCCTCAAACATGTTAGTTTGGAAGACATTTCTCTTAAATTACTTTTGGAATTCCAGGTCATAGTACTCATTCAATATATATTTCCATTTGCAATGTAAAGTCACTCCGTGTTCAGTGACGTAGCTACGGATGAGTGGGGAAAAGTACAAATACCCTCCTAATCAATGAATAAAAAGTAATGCAAAAGTAAAAATGAATCATTAGAAAACCCGTTGCTTTAAAAATAACTATTTTTATATCAAAATTTTACTTAAGATATTTGTGTACGTAGTACATAAAAAATTGATTATTTTACTGTTTTTCTCTGCCATGCACCAGTGCCGTAACTAGAGCGGGGCAAGCGAGGCATCTGCACCGGGCGCAAATAAGCAATGGGCGCAAAAAATTCAAAGAGTAACTAAATAAACTAGATAAAATAATTCCATCAAGTAGTTTGCCCCGGACGCTAAAATATCTGGTTACGGGGCCATCAAGCACTACAGTTGCACCCCTGTCTACAGCATAGGCGCACCTAGGCTACTAGCTGTGGTATAGCACAGTAAATGATAAATAAATGGCCATAAAATAAATATCGAAAATTCATTTCCAATAATACTTCAACAACCGCGATATCTACAGCAGTTTTTAATGACGCAACACATAAGCAAGCGCAGAAACCGTTAGTATACAGAGACATCCCGTTACAGATACTTCAATTTAACCTCTCGTTTCCTTTATTTCCGATATCCTTTCTTCCAATCTCTTTATTCTCCTCCTTCGGAGCAAGACGAGGAGGCCACTTCCCTTCTCTTTCACACTCCATCGGCTCCCCGAACATTCCTCCAACCCTTCAAAAACGATCCCCTCTCGCCTTTCCAATACACCTCTTCCCCCAAACTAATTCCTTCTCACCCCACCCAAACGCCTCCATCTCCTCCCCTCCCCTCCCCCCCTCTCCCCCACCCCCTTCGTTCGCTTCACCAACCATTCCATTCCCACTTCGAAAAAGACGGGAGACGGATAAAAAAAGGTTCGGCGTTCCAACAGGTGTCCTTTTTATTCCATCCCTCTCTTTCAGCGTTCCTCTTTTTTTTATTTTTCCGCATTTTTTTTCCGAAAAGGATTCCGGTCGAATACCACCACCCCCAAATCCACCACGCTGGAAAAAATACGGCTCCGCAGTCTCTCTCTCCCCGTCCTGCCGAACTATTGACTCCCACCTCCCCCCCCCCCCTCTTCCACCGCCCTCCACGAAGATACATTCCCGCCTCCCCCTCCCCCTCATCCAACGCGCAGCAAAACCCCTTTTTGCGAACATCTCCGCCCCATCCCAACAGACCTCTTCCCCAAAGACCCCATCGAACACCGATATACCGAACTCCTTCCCCCATTCTCTCGACTCTTTCCACCCCCCCCATCTCTCTCTCGATTCAGTGCTCTATTTTCTTTTCCCCCAGAACCCTTCTCATCCCTCTCCAGAGCAAACCTTCGATAAAACTTTTTCCTTTTTCCTGGAAGAAAGACGAGCAAAGAGGGATGGAGGTCGAAGGGTATGAGGAAGAAGGATCTGGTTTGGGGCCTCCGTCGTGTAGGGGATGGGGCGAGGGTGGAGAAGAAAAATAATAATAAAAAAGAAGAAGAAAGAGGGGTTGAAGCCTGCGGGTCGAACGCTCTTCGTTTTGATATATATTCCCCCTCCCTCCCGATTTTTCCATTTTTTTACTCCGCTAAGAGAGTTTCGGGGCTAACAGGGTGGGGGAGGGAAAAAAGGACTCCCTCAAGACTGTCCACTTCATGTTTTATTTCTACTCGGATAGATGGCGACCAAATCGGATAGGCTGACACGTTTTCCACTCAATTCCCTCTTTTCAAACTCTCCCCTTCCTATCTTCTCCTCCTCACCACCGTGTCTCTCTCACTCCTCGCTTCTCTCTCAACGCATCGACCTATCCCTTTTTTCCTTTTAACATGTCTCTTTTTTATGGTCCCCTTTTTTCAGTCCCTTACAATCCCATCCTTTCTTCGCCTTCTTCCCAAAGGCTGTGTCTGTATATTTGTCTGTTTATTTTCACGTATTCAATACACTTCGGTATGTCGGAATTTCTCTCGTCAATATCATCGTGGCTAAAAGAACCAAATTACTGTAAATTTAAACAGCAGCAGAAAAAATCTTTTGTTTGAATGCGGATAACATGATTTTTAGGCCCTGTATTCAACTTGTTTTCTATGCATATATAAGCCTCCATTACTTAATTCCGCAACTATAAATGAAGGCTTTCGAGTATAAAATGTTCAGTCGAAGAATATTTTTAGTCAGTATCAACGGACATAACGGACACAACTGTATAAGTATGTATGAATATAATCATGAATAAACTAACGAACTACAGAGAGCTGTAATTGTTTGTAAAACATTTTTGTAGGTCTGAGAGAATTTCTGTAAACACTTAAGATTCGTAAATAATCACCAAGTGAAGAAAAACAACAATAAATAAAGGCAAACTATAAAGTTAATAGGCATGTATATCGAAATTAAAATATCCCATACACGCTCTGAGTGGGATGACGCTATTTGAAATACCTTGAATGTTGGCCACTGTTCCGCTCTTTTCCTTTTATTTGCCTTCTTTCATCCCTTATCCTTTCCTCCACCCACTCAAGATCCGATTGTCATTCTTCCACCGTTGCCTGGAGGCTTTCAACCCCAATCGGTCCCGTGTAAACTTTCCTCTCGGCCCCCATCTCTTCCCTCTCTTCCTCTCTCTCTCTCTTTCTCCCTCAGTCCCTTTTCCGCTCCAGATTGATACCTCGGCCTCATCCCTCTGCTGGAAACCTTTCTCGCAAACTCCTCGACTCAATATCCTCCCGATTTCCCCTTCGATTTCATCTTAAGTGCCAACCTCCCTCCTCTCTCTCATCCCCTACCGTTTCCCCCACCTCTTCCTCTCCGCCCCCACCCCCTATTCCGTTCACCCCAGAACCCAGATCGTCTTTTTTTTTCGAAAAAAGGTCTGCAGTTTTATCGGTCCTTTCAACCATCCCTTCCGAACTCTGCCACCCTTTCCGGGTTCCCCTCGGTCTCTTTTGCAAACCAATTCGGCGCATAATGTAAGACTTCCGAATCGAAAGCTTAAACCTATGTAGATCTCCCCAACCGCCGCCGCCTCGAAGAATCAACAGATCGTTCTTCCTATAAAGGTCAATTCCCTTCGTAAAAGTAGAGATAAAATGTATCTCTTTTACTCGAACGCTACATTTTCCTCCATTTGCAGACTTATCGGTTTATTTTTTACTTTTATATGCTTAGACAGATCAAAGAACATTGTTCTAATAAATTTATTGAATTACCAAAACTTATGGTGAAAAATTAAACAAAATCCATATTCTCCAACAAATTATTTATCTCGAAATATTTCGATATTCTACTATTATCATCAAAATATTGTTCCAATTTAATCCATTTTATTCAAAGTCTGTAATATTAAATTTACTACTGAATAGGCAAAATATCTCGATTTAGTAATCTATCTATATGTTATATAGGTAGTTTATTTGGTTTCAAAATGTATAGAGAGACCTAGTAAAGCTCTGATATCTCTTCCAGAATCGCACTCTGCAAATTAATGCATTGGTGTAAAATTTCACTCCGATTGAATAAAATAGTTAATATAAAATTGAATGAAGTAGAAGTTTTCAAAAGAATCAAATTATGTAATTTATAGACTGAAGTTGTAATTTAGGTAGTAATGCACAGTTAGAAGAACAGTAACTTATTCCCTGATATAAAAAAGGAAATTGTTCAAACCGTCAACATTCTCCAAATTCTCGGCAACGAAGAAAAAAAAGTCCCTTTTATTGAAAAGAAAAACGGCCGTAAAAATAATAAACTGCATTTTCTTTTTTTCTGCGCGGATTAAATTCATCCGCAACATTTTTCTCTCGAATCGTCGATCGAAAACCGATGAAATGGTATCCGATCCATAAATTCCATCTCCCTCTCTCATTCTGCTGCTCCTCCTCATCCTCTCCTAGTATCCGGACTACATCAAGTCGCTCCCTTTTCGGAAATCACATAAAAAAAGACGCGGGATTGAGTGGGATGGAAGCGGCAGACCCGAAAAACCGATTCGGAAACACATTTGCCCACTCCTGCCCCAGAGAGAGAGAGAGAGATGGAGGGAGGGAATAGGCGGGCGTGGAAGGGGTGCGGAGGGTTACGAGGGAGGGGGAGGGAGCGTAAGGGTGCTGCGGATTCCCAACCGGAGGAGGGTGTGGTGGGCGGAAAAATCGTTCGAAGGGGGATAGCAGTTTCCTGGGTTAGGGAAAAAGAGAAGAGTGGCTTCCTTTTTTTTCCGAGGGGAGAGAGTGGGGTGAAGGATGTTCTGCGGAGTTCGGAAAGGTGATCGGAGGAGGGGGAATTTAGAGGTTTAGAGAGAGAGAGTGAGTGTTCCTTTTTTTGGGGTCGTGGGTGGAGTGCAGGAGGGTCCGAGGGCTTGGAATAAAGGGGCGTGTTGAGGGGGGGTGTTGGGTTGGAAGTCCGGAAGGAATAGTTCGGAAAGTGGGGAATTTCCGGGGCAGCCTCTGTTAAAGGCTATTGGTTGTGTGCGCTCAACAGGTGATTTGCGTCTGGCGGGTTGCAGAGGCATCGGCGAAGGGAGGAGAGGAATGGAGTGGGGAGAGGGAGTGAAGAGAGAAGAGGGAGAGCGAAAATTCGGTGGTCGAGCGAGGATTTCCCTGCCTCTCTCACTCTCTTTCACTCTGAATTTTTTTTCACTCCGATATTTCATTTTTAGTCCGTACATGTGTGTATTAGGGTTGAGGGAAGGGAGGTGGAGGAGGAAGGAAGGAAGGAGGGTGGGAAGGAGGGTGGGAAGGAGGGAGAGGAGGGATTTGACGTGAGGGAAATTGGCGGATCAGCGAGAGTGGGGCCTTTTATAGGGGACCGCATTTTGACTTGCTCTATATGTGTTTGTGTGCGTTCGGTGAATCGAGAGGAAAAACGACAGGCATGCGACCCTAAAATGTTTATTTTTTCTTTTCGTGTGAGAATGTCGCCAAGGGATTACGAATCCCGCGATTTTTTTAAAGCGATCAAAAAGAGAGATATTTATCAAGGAATTTTCTCTGTGCAAACAGGGGTTGTTCATTGTGGTGCATGCAGTTAACAGTGAAATGAAATATGTCAACTTTTTATTAATAAACTTTGGTGTATTTGTCGATGGAGGATGGCTTGTTTGAATTGTTTTTTTGTGCGCTCTGTACCATTTTTAAATCATATTAATGTCATCATAGTGTTGTAGCAAGAATTAAATAAATTCCCATTCCCTAAGCAAATTATTATTTTGCTGTAAACATAGTAAGATGGATGCATGCGAACGCAATACCGTGAGTTCTACAAGAGACACCTTTCGCCGAAATAATTGGTTCCCAAACTTTTTTAAATGACGCCTACCTTTCGGTTTTCATTGTGCCGCCATATGCCCCACTATGTTTTTGATTGAAATAAATGTAACCCTTTGCACTCGTGTTTACATCATAATTCATGATCAACTAACTCGTAATTATTTTAACCATGTATCTGGTACATATTGGTATGATTGAAATATGCGTTTGAACTATTTCAACTGAATTTGAAAATAAAAATTGATTTTTTCTCATGGGTTCGCGGCCCCCCTGGAACTCGCTCACGCCATCCAGGTTGGGAATTACTGGCCAAAAGGGTTGATGCAGCCAAATGCTGTTTTCATTACGCGTAGGAACAATTTCTGATTTTCTAATTTCATAAGCTGCATTGTGTGTTTCTGTGTTAGTGTATGGACATGGAGAACAATGGTGAAGATAAAACTGATGTAGAGGATGAAATAATAACTACTTAAATAAATAGGAGAAAAGTGAGCTATTATATGGACTACAGGAAAGAGGAGGACATTCTCTGAGGGGAGAAAGCATGGTTAAAGAGGTGTTGAAAGAGAAACTGAACGGAAAAAGAGAAAGAGGTAAGAAAAGGTTTCAGCTGATAGACGACTTGAAGGGGAAAGAGAGCTACCAAGAAATAGAAAATAGTGCGAAACGCAATATTACAGAAACGAGTAAAATGATTTTAAATGCGAAATGGGAGGGAAGAGAGGGGGGCGGGGGAGAGAGAGCATAAAATTATCGCATTTTATGACGTGAAAAGAATAAACTAGAAGAAAGATGAAGAGTTACTTTTATAACGATTTTATAATTATTCCATTATTTTAATATAAAAATATACAATAAGATTCCTTTAATTATATTCCATAATTATTATATATATCCTTTTTCCTATTTCCTTTTACCTCTACATACAAATTCCAAGCAAAGCTGCAACGGGCGGGCTGGTAAAGAATTATTTACATTATTGTGCATCCTTGGTAACGAAAATTGGTAATTATGACTCATTTTTAGGTTCTGGTTGACTACCTCTGTATAATACAATTTTAAAATTAATAAAATTCACAAACTTAAATTATTGGATTAATATAATATTTTCTATTATTCGAAAATTATGTTAGTAATTTTACGATTCCTTTAGTTTCATTTTAAAACATAAGAGAGCATGGAAAAGCGCCAGAAGTTTATTTTCCTTTGTGCGTAAAAAAATCATAGATCACTGCTCAAATTACTTAATTCATTCTTCCACGATGTGAACTTATTCGTACGATAATTAGCTCTTTATTTGAGCCGGAGGTCTAGTGATGAATGACCGAAAGGTTGCGAGTGGAATGGGGAGACATTAGCACTAGGCTGGAGAGGTGGGCAGGGGAAGGAACGGCGAGGGAGGACTTACATCAAGAGGGGTCAACCTATTGTATGCATATCGGACATTCCCCCCTCCGCCCTCCCACTCTCCCCCTCCTACCCCAATCCGCTTCTATCCTCCATCCCTGGCATCACGCTACACTGCCCACGGCACACTCTTCCTCCTCCATGAACCAACCTCTGCCTCATCTCACTGCCACCCTGACTTTCCTGTCTGCGCCTAGATGGAGAAGCGATTCTCGTTATTTGCAAGCGAAAGCCCGAATAATTCGTTCCATCTTGTTGTTTCATTCATAATAATACCTGTCCTGCTTTTGTTTCCTAAAATCAGTTTACATAACTCCTTGTTTGATTTGGACACAAGGCCCTTTTATCAACGGGCGAAAGCTGTCGTTGATTATTGGAACGCCACTTTTTCTTCACTTTTTGTCGATGGCGCATGTTGTGGCGTTTCAAAAGATAGTTTTCTGATCTTCTTTCGTTTTCAGTGATACTATTGAATTTTTATTGAGTAACTAATGTAAATTCTTAATGCTTGTATTAACTTGTATGTCTCACCGCATTTCAAAAACAAATTAAGTCACAAGAGTTAACTACACAATTTTCTGAAGCATATTTTAAAACTACATTCCCGACGGTGACGAAGTTTTTGCTAATCTTTTCCGTCAGATGCGCGGCATTGTGGAAAAATTACTTCTCGTTAAATATTCTTCGCATTCGATTTTTGATTCCAGTGGTCCCATTTCGCTCCAGTCATCCTCACTTCCGTCCATTGTTGTTAGGCTTCTCACTTATACGTACTTCACTGGGTCCATCTTATCTCTGGAACTTATCATTTTCAACCGCGCCGTATTATGCTAATTGAGCCCGCTTAGGTTATTTATATTCGATCTGAATTCGCACGTAGAGTTAAAATTAAAATTTCTCGCTTCGGCTGTTTTAAACTATTTTAAGAAATTCGCTTTTCGATGATGTTGATCCAATCTTTCTTTTAAGTGTTTTGTATTGAATACGAGTTGAATATTCTAGTAATTTAAACTGTTTCCCTAGAAATACATTATTATTTAGGTCTAGAGAGTGAAATTGTGAAAAATATTCCTCTTTTTCACGTTTCATCTTATATAAAGTTTAGCATTCAAAATTTAAAATATTACAAACATGGCGGAGAAAACCACTTTTCTCAAACACCAAGATAGATTATGCTCATTAAACCGAAACTTGGCATTCTAAAAACGTCTTCATTTATTACAGCGTCCGACACGAATCGCCACCGACATTTTTCGCGTTCATCGCTATCACTCATTGGGATGATTCAAAATGATGCAACAAACGCTAGCGTTAGATAAAGAAACCTAGCAGACTTTGCGTCATGGAAAGTCGCCGGTTTTATTTTTTCACCTGCTGCTCAATCCATCGCGGCCTACAACCGGACGTCCTGCTGCACTGACCTGTGACCCGTTGAGGGAGAATCCCAATCCTATCAGCGTCGATCTCAAGAGTCAGCTATTCACATGTCCACCTTGCGCTCCTTCCCATCCAATACGCCAGCTCATTCCTCCCTCTCTCACCAACTACCTCCTGCCACTCACACACACACACACACACAGGCACGCACACACACACAGGTACGCACACATACACGCACATGTAACTCCTTCCGTTGCATTTGCCTCCCCTCGTCTTCTTGTATTGCTTTTTGCTTTCTACTAGATAAAGATTCTCCGCTGGGCTGATATTCTGTTTATCAAACAAATGAGCCAAAATTAAAATTTTTAAGCTTTTATTTATTGTAAATAGTTAAGTATTTCGCCTTAAATGTCAATATTTTATTGATTCCTTAAATATTCATAAATATACCTCGAAGAAATATAGTTATCCATATTATGTATAAAAAGACAGTATAATGTATATATTTATTTTAACGACGGAAATATTCTTTTCCACAATATGTTCTTCGGATAACGAAGTTGACGTAATTTGCTCTTTTGGAGTGCTAATATAATTATGTGACTTTACTTACTGCATTTTAAAATGTACATATATTGAACGATTTTATTTTTTTCTCGGAACTCTTGTTTTTTATATTTCAGTGAAATGAAAATGTTAAATGTGCTAATCGTTTATCCTTACACTCTTAGCCAGGTTTTATTTTTTAAATTTCTTTAAAATTTTCTTGGAATACTAAAATCATATCGATCAAAGTTTATGCCGAATATTTTCTTCCCTTGCCTTTTTAAAATTTTTATCCAGCATTTAGAATATATAGTAAGTTTTTTGCCATTAATATACGTAGATGCGCGCACAAGTTTTTATATAAATTTTCTCTGGTCACTTTCACTTGTTTTAGCAGGTCAGAGAGACAGGCCACCAACACACCTGGGACAGAACGCTATATATCTTATCCCATTGTCTCTCCCTTGTCCCATCCCACTCCCCTTCCCCTTTGCTTTGCCTCCTCCTCCTCTTTCAATGCCTCCCCGACTATCCGTTCGACCACAAATTCTCAATATCGCCACGATCATCTCATTATTAAGCGACTTCCTGCCTCTTACTCTGCTCGTCCGTTCCGCGCTGTCGGCTCGTGTGGAAATTATCTCAAGTGTAGAGAACAGTTTGTAAGAGGCTAATAGATTTGCTAGCCAAAACGAATGCTTTAGAACAGACTAATCATCTACCCTAGAAAACATCGAAAACCAAAGGTATTTTTCGAGCAAGCATGTTATCTTTATTTTCATGTAAAATTTTCTTTGAAAAATGATAACATGCGAATTATACAGTAAGAGTTGATAATATATTCTATCAAGTAGACAGACGACTCATAAAATGTGCGTTTTTGATTTTCTAAGCTATAAAATAGTTTATATTTATCTATAAAAATATTAATCGTCATTGTTATACATTTTTAGCTACTAGTCTTATTTCATATTAATTTTATTTTTTTAGACTGTGTATTCTTTAACTTTTGTCTTGCTTAACTAAGTGCTTCCTTGAGTTATAGCCAAAAGTAACTTTAAAATTTCTTTTCAAATATGTAATTACAACCATACAAAAAATATACATATTATACCGAATGCAAAAAAAACTATTGCATAAAAACTATTGAATAATTTAACTAAAAATTTTTAAAAAATAGCAAATACAGCTCTTGTCTGACTCGGAGGTATTCAGATTAGTTTTAATAAATTCAATTATAGTATTTATAATAAGGTTGGACATTATTTTAAGATTTCGAGCAAGCGTTTTTTTTCGGGAGGTCGAGTATGAAATATTTTTATTTATGGCGATGAAAAAATACAAATATAAAAATCACAAGTGCGTGTATATATATTTCATCAAAATAAAAACAGCTTTCCATTTTTTTGCTGAATTCTCTGAGCGTCGGCGAATTATCTAGAATCTAGAAGAAAGCAAAGGTAAAAAAGTTATATAAATACAATTATTCATGCATGCATGCATATACCTGTTTTTGACATACTTTGAGATGCTCGTTTTAGTAGTTCTTATAACGACTCACACTCGCGACCAAGGAGCGTAAAATTGAAATATTCGAACAAAGAATGGCACGCCGGCAAAATACATTTCATCTCATTAACATTCATCCTCCACTTCCAGACAAATAAACATTATTGCTCCGGAGACAAGGTGAGCAACAATCGGAGCATGCGGTCGCCGCAAAAAAAGAAGATAAAAGGGAAATGCCTTTTACGCGCTATTCTAACCTTTCGCTCCTTTAAAAGTATTTCTTCGGAAAGGAACTCGGAAAAAGAGACAGGAAGAAAGGAAAGTCAAGGAAAGAGAGAGAGATAGAGAGTTAAGAACGAGTTCCAGGCGAGAGAATGGAGGAGGCGATGGAAATAGTCCTGCAAGGTGTGAGCGGAGAAAGAGAGGGAGGGAGGGGGAGGTAGAGATAGAGAGACGAGGGAAGAATTGGAAAGGGGGGGGAGGAGATGCGTTGGGAGAGCGGGGGCGGAGAAAAGGTTTTCCGTTGGGTGAAGAAGGGTAAGAGAAATGCTCGCTAGGGTCCCCTAGCATGGAAGAACAATTAAAGTCGAAATCAATTTGCATATAATAAAAGGCTGCAATCGGCGAGGCGGGTTTCCCTCCCATTTCTTTTACGGCTCTCTCTTCCCCTCCTCCCCGCTCTCTCTCTCTCTCTCTCACTCCATCCAAGCTCTCCATGGCGACCCTTTTCTTAAACTCATCGGTTCCCACTCCTTTACCTCTCTCCCTCCACCCGTAACCCCTTCCCACTTCTCTCCCACTCCTCTCATCAATCTAACTCTTCTGCCCATTCTTCCGTCTCTTTCCCACTCCATCTCTCTCTCTCTCTCCCTTATCTACTCTCTCTCCCTCCCTCATCGTTTATCTCCTCCCTCCTCTTTCCACCTCCCCGCAACCCTTTATTTCTTGACGTTCGTTTCCTGCCTTGCCTCTATTCTCTCCTTTTTCTCTCTCTCCCTCTCCCAAAACCCGATTTGAAACGCTCTTTACGCCCTCTACGTCCAAACGCGTAGAGTTTTAGAGCCGTGGCTGCGTCTCAATCGATTTTAAATTCGTTCTAGAATACTTTTAATGATGGCAGTAAAGGGCGTTTCGATTCTTATATAAGAGGGTAGTCGTAATTCGGGGTTTTGTTGGAAACAATTTATTCTGCGCGTTATTGAAGAACTGAACCTCACTTAATATCTGTTCGATGGATAATCAAATTCCATGAAGGATGTTTGTAGTCTGATTTAATTTGACTTATAGAGAATTTCTTATATATTTTTGTGGTTCCTATAATTTGTTTTAATTTCATATTAAACTGATTTTGCTTTAATAACCGTTCGTAAACCATTTCTTTTATATCAACACTAAAAATCCATTAGGTCAGATTTCGAGCATTTCCAATGAACACAAATCGATATTTGAATTCGAATCTATTCTTACACATGGATCGAGCGTAATCGAGGACATGACAAAGCATTTACCTTGATTTGAAAATTTCTATTATATAGCATAGTATTTCAAAGTAATGTTTATTTTACTAGGTTTATGCTTCTGTTTCCTTTAAATCATACGAAAAACATGTCAGAACATGAGTATACCGCGAGATACAAGTCTTTCTTCTCTTTGCGCAAACTCAGATGTTCGAGCATTTAGCATAATGGCAGTCAGGGTGAGCGTGTGTGTGTGTGTGTGTGTGTGTTTGTGGTAATCGGCTGCCGGAAACGACGCCACTACGTTCTAGAAATGAAGAGATATTGTGAGATCTCTGGTTCCTTAGGGACGGGGGAGGGGGATGAAGCGGAGTTGCGATTGTTGTACAAATAATTGGAGGTAACGCGGAGAGACGTTTGTGGGGGAGTGGGATATATGTGTGTGTGCAGGGGGAGATAAGAGGTGGTCACAAAACAAGAAAGGGAGAGGTATCGTGAGGAAGGTATAGCGGCTGCGTGGGAGGAAGAATCGTTGGTGTGCGTTTCTTTCGCAAGCCAAAAGAGGCGCTTTAAACGCGGGCGCCGTGAAGTGATGGTACGGGCGAGATCGCGAACAATGGTTTAAAGATGCAGATGCGTTCTCAACACTAGAAGCGCATTGTTGCACCCCTTGAAAATGGTTAACGAAAGCGGAATGGGGTTGAGGGTCGATGGTTTTTGAGCAGTTGTCTGAGAAAACGGAAATAATGATAACACTTCCCCCATTTCTCTTTCGGTTGTGCGCCTAAAATATGTTAAAAATAGATTCGAAACCAGGTCTACTTTGTTATGAATGAACGTTACGTGGTCGATGAGTAGAAATATTTTCTAGTAGAATATTTTGGCCTTAGCAATTTCTAAATTTTATCAATCTAATCTCCCTTGAAGAATATTTCTGCAGACTGGTCATTTTTAGATGTTTTACATTCCTATTTTGAAGTTATTTATACATTTCTTTTATTGTTTTCATAAACACATCTTATTCTATGTTATAATTCCATTATGATTGAATTATGGATATTTTAAAAAGTATTTCTAATATGGAAACTAAAAATCTGGTTGCAGTAAGAAACTATAAAGAAGTTTCTAAATTAGAATGGTTTATCTGGGAAGAAAAAGTCTAAATATAAATCAAGAAAATTCACTTCTTGTTGGCATTTTCCATTTTTTTCCAATTAAAAAATTGACGGAAATTATGATTAGAGTGAAACACATCTCAAACTTTCGATAGAGAGGGCTTTTCAATTACCAATAAGACATTCATAGATCATTATATGTTGCAACGAAAAAAATAATTCAAAACTCGAGCAAGAATGAAGGTGTATCATATAATTTTCTCAACGCTTCCAAATATACCTCCTGTTTCTCTTTACTCGCACGTTTACGATCCACTTTGAAGCAGCTCTTTCGACGTTTAAGACACTCATTATAAACAAAATCGGAGGCGCTCTTCCTTCTCTCTCTCTCCTGTTTCGTGTCTCCCCTTCCTCCTCCCTAACGACGGCGCACCGACTTCCCCCATCCCCCAACCCCTTTTTTCCCCTCCCACATCCACTACACACACACACACACGCACATCGAGGGAGGAGAGAGTTGCGCGGCGGCATAAGGAAAGACTTCACGCCCTCTCACGGGACGACCTTTATTGTTCTGTCTCTCCGTGACAAACAAACACACGAACACCTTTTGCAGCGGGCGCCCTCTTCCGAATCGCCGTCCGCTTGCTCTCCAAGAATCCTTCGTACGATTCTATGCATCTTCCCTCCTCCCTCATTCCTCTTCTCACCCTCCCCTTCTCTTTCCCTCCTCCTCCCTCGCTCCCTATTACACCTCCCTTGCTGTTTTCAACCGTTTAAACCTTTTAAACATTGCTACGGGGATAGCATCTGAAAGTCCTTGCACTCGAGGGATCAAGAGTTCGCGTACCCAAAGGAAAATGAGAGCAAACTATCGTGAGCTTAGGATTTGCATTGAAATTCGAGCTGCTGTAATGTGAGTGAAGGTGAGACGTCCTATGCTTGGGAACACGTAGTCGTCAGTTAATCATTTTTATGCAGGATATTTTTACGTTGTTTAATCTGTGGTGTTTTTATAGGATAGAAGTATAAATGATGGCATTCATTAAGTTCTGAAAGTTATTTGGAATAGCGTAAAGAAAATAACTACCTTCGCTCTAGGAGTGAATATAAATACAGTGGAGTACCTATTATCCTAGGTCGACCTCGGATAATCAAAAACTCAGTTAATACGGAATGTTGCCCAAATCGGGAAAATAGGCGACGGCTTTCGTGAGATATATCATTAAGAAAAGCCGGCACACATTTTTTCGATCATTATGTAGGTCTATATATTAAAGTACCTACAGATTACTGCGAAATAAATTGGATTATTTATCGAACTACCCTAAATGTTAAGTTCTGTGTTGTCACTTTGTTACCTATTTCAATTGTAAATTTTCAAAATAATACTTTGCGACTTTTTTCTCATGAGACTCGGATAATAACGGAACCTACATTAATCGAGACTCGGATAATCGGGACTCAACTGTATGTACATGTAAATTTACACTATGGACATCAACTATCTGGTTCACCAATGAAATGGAGTAATTAAGAGAGATTTTGAAGAAAAAACAATTAATTGCAGTTTCTTTGATCACAGGAAAATACACGGGCAAATGAACTGCAATTGTTATCATTTTCTTTTTCGTAAAAATGTAAGCCCAAAATCAATTTAACACACCTTGTTATTTTTTCAATAGCAAGGGAACTTTCATACGATACATGATGAGGCATTTTCCTCTTTTACGTAAATTTACCATATATTATCTCTAGTTTTCGCCGTATTTCAGACTTTTGCCGGTGCTACAAATCAAAGATTATCGACGAAAAACCAAAACCTTTCCTCATATGTTTGGCGCCTGGCACCGTGCGGCTTCATTGCCACAAAAATTTCTTAATTATCTATATTATAATCGACGTAGGATTCCTGTTTGTTTGTTTTATTGTATACACACTTTTTCAGCTACTCTGTAGACGCGATTTAAGACAATTTCCGAGTAGGTACGAGTTTGAAGTTTGACAGTAATGCATAAATCGCACATTATAAGGCAATGGCGAAAAAAATCCCGACAAAAGACCCGGGTTCGGCTCCAGGAAATAATTTATATTTCTCATAAAATAACACATAAAATTCGATCTTTCGACGTGCAGGCATTCACTCTTTTGCAAATTAAAATTAAAAAATAATTGACTGTTTTAAAGAAAACTACAAGGTTTCTTACTCTTATCATCGATTTTCTCTTTCCTTTGGAAATTACATACTAATATTGAACGAATATGTTACCAATTTTGACCAAATATCGCGCTTTTATCGATAAGTTTCCTGGAGAACGAATATCATTGTTGAGACTCGAGATTCCTAGTATTGCTTCAATACTCATACGTCATAAAATAGAAATACGAAGCATTTACGTAGACGTATCGAGCGAGAGAGAGGGAGGGAGAGATGGGGGGGGGAAGAAGGGGAAGGAGGGAGGGAGGGGAATAAGGCCATATAATTTTCTTTCTCGTCATATTGATGGGCATTTAACGTAAGTACTTAAGTGTTGTAGATATGAAATTTAAAAAAAATAATATTCGATAAACTTTCAAGGTTCTCTGTGTTTATTATTAAAATGCTGGCAAAATTTCAAATTTGAAATTCAGGCTTCTCAAGTTTATAATAATTATGTATGCTATATTTTTAAGGTTTTTCTCTGAAAGCCAAATTATGAAGATTTGTAATGATAACCTATTAAAATCTTATTTAACCGTTATTTTTTTTAATAATACCTAAAACCAATCTTCGTGGCATGTTAGAGTAAATTTTAATAGAAAATTCACCATTTCAACACTAGGGGCAGTTTAATAGTAGTTGATCGGCAGTTGTATGTGAAGACTAAAGATAATGGAAATATAATGTGATGTACAACGTTACGAAGGAACTTCTCATGTCACGCCAAAGCAATTTTTACTCACTTCGTTCTTTCTGTTAATTCTTTTAATTCACAGAATATCAGTGAAATTATAGCTCATTTAATCGACTTCTGTAGCTGTGTTGGTCTTTCACACGAATCACTGACTTATGGACATATGGCCGCGATAAATTTTGCTTGCATAGTGATTACTAACGAGGAAACACTGGATAACTTGTTGAATGTAAGCTACTGACGAAAAAAATATGTATTTCACATACAGAAAGAAAAATTGTTTCCGTTCACTGGTTTAATTTTAATTCACATTTATCTCATCAAAAGACAAAACCACTCCATAGAACCAATTACGCCAGGAACAGGTTGCTAAAGAAATGGAGCTGATGAAGGCACTCGCCCACCAAACCAACCAACGATAATCCAACCGATGGTACATACCTTTATGTATTACCGTCATTTCGAACTCGAGATGAGAATATTCCATCACATTTCGAGATGTGGCTTGATTTGTAGCCGCGAATTGAGCTTAACGAGTTAGAAAGTGGTTTGCACAGAAGGATGTCAATTTTGATTTACAAGAAGAAGCTTTTTCGAAGGTAAAATATAAGAGGTCGATGCCATTTGAGGAGGAGACATATACTATACGGGTCAAATCGAAATGGAGAGCATCGGTGCGAGGTGACTACTACCTTATTTCCCTCACGGAGGACGCATAACTCACTCACTCTCTTTCTCTCTCTCTCTCTCTCTTAATCTCTCCAGCGAGGAGACACCGGACCTTCCTTATCTTCAAATCACGCACCCCTTTTCGAGAGAGAGAGAAAACGCTTTGGGTTTCGTGAAAAGGAGGGAGATAACAAAAAAACCAAACGAAATAGCGAGACGTTGGGCCATAAATAAAAAGTTCTTTCTCTGGCATTCCACGGTAGCACCTCCCTCCGTCTTCTACTCCCTCGATCCCTTCTCTATTGACGTGCTAAGTATGAAGGATGACTCTCTGGAAAATACAGCGAAGATCAGGAGAAGGTTCTTTTGCGGCCATGAGAGTAAAAGTCCCTGTCCTCCCCCCCCTTCCCCCCCCCCTCTCGAACCTCCCCCCCTCTCGAACCTCCCCCCCTCTCGAACCTCCCCTCCTCCCCATTTTCCGACGCCAATGCGACCCGTCTGCGTCCGAAAAATCTCGACTCCGCATGTCAAATATTTTTTTCTCCCACAAGAACATCGTTGTCATCCATTTTTCCTCATCCTGCTTCCCTGTGTTCATCTCGTGGAAATCGTTAACTCTCCCTCCTTTCACTTTCCCTTTTCATTCGAATCAAAACTCTTTTGTTGCCACAAAAACCCACTTGTTAGGTATGATTTTTTTCTTCTCTCTTTCTCTCTCGGAGTTCTCTTCTCTTTTCCGACAACTTGTGTGTGCGTCCTCGGTCACTCTGCATTACCTCTCCGTTCTTAAGCACTTCCTTTTAATTCGCACTTTCTTGCTCGCCCCATTCCCTCCTATGTATTCTCTCCAGATTCATCTATACATGCGTTGTTCTTGCGTTCGTCTGGGTTTATTAGATTCGTGTCCTTACGTCGCCTTTTACCTCCCCATCCTCCATTTCCCCACTCCTTATTTCTCCCTTTTCTATCACCTCCTTCGCACTTTTTCCTTTATCCTCTTCCGCCCATTTTAAACTCACCAATTACATCGTTCCTTCATTTATACTTCGACCTTCGTGTTCAAAATAGGAATGCGAACTTTTCTTTTCGAAAGGCGAGCGCAGCATTTTGCCCAAACGCATCATTTTCTTCAGTTCGATTCACTTTCTCTTTTTTTTGAGCCTTGGTTTTGTGAACTCGATTAATTTGAGAATTAAATTTGTTTTGCTGGTGTAGAATTTAACGGTTTTCTCCCCGATTGGGCATCGTGCTCGCGACTCGAGTGAGAGGGGAAATAGACTCGTTTGAATGACGTTTCCATTAAACTAAAATTACCTGGGAATGATAGAAAAAAATCAAGAATTCAGCGTTTCAATTTTGTTAACTCTTTATCAAGTTATTTTGACTCGGTTTCAGATTAAATCAGAGATATCAAGTCGACAGCACCTGTGGCAACCTTGGATTTTAATGAAATTTCATTGGTTCGGAGGAAGTAATCGAGGATGAAAGGTGTTTAAGGGCATTTGATATGGCAATTTTTAACGTACGTGTTGGTATAAAATGGAACTGAGCTTTTTCCGAACATAAAAGGACTCTCGCAGAGAATTGATAAAATAAATGAAAAAATGTATTTAGTAATTCTAATTTCTCAACGAAAACATACGTTATTTCATTTTGCTGAAGTAAACGCCCAAGTTTTCGGAAAACACCACATTTTTCTTAATGTGGGTTCACACTACGTACATTTATGGTAAATACAAATCTAATACGTGTATAAGTACCTAGAAATCTAGATTAGTATAGGATTTGTATAAGACAAGTCTAAGATTTTTTCATGTTCTAGACTGTATGAGAGAAGTAGTATACAGATCTGAAGCTTCCACTCCGAATGGGAAACTTGTATTTATCCACCAACGTGCGCATGCGCTGTAGGAACTAAAAATCATCTGTTTTATCGTCGTTGACGGTCATTTATCAGTCTAGACCATCGGTTCTTAAACTTTAGTAGCCTGAGGACCCCCTTTCATTCAAATTTTTTTTCTCGGACCCCCAAAATCTGTCTATACACACACACCTATATTTATATTTGATTTTATATACTGATAGGTACAATTATGTACAAAACGGTAAAATATAAATTAATTTGCATTATTCTTTTTTATTATTTTATTTAGCTTTATGAATACTAGTACAATGATAAGGAAACAAATATATTTATAAATGTTTTAATTAATTTTATTGAATCACAGTAATTACAAATGCGAACGATGATGTTGTTTTTCTAACACTAAATCACTGATGTTTGGTTCAATAGTAGAGATGTGTAGTCTTAGGTCAGGTTCTACATTTAATTTGTTCCTGTATTTTGACTTAATGAATAACAGAGAAGAGAATGCCAGTTCTCATAAATACGTTGTGCAAAATGGCATCAAATGCTTTATCCAAAAATCTGCCAAGTGTGTTCATTGAAAGTAAATTATGATGAGGCATCACATGATATCTCTAGAAGGTTGTCTTGTTCATTTCAACTTATTCCGTTAACGTAATGTTTATATGTTTATCTTATCCAGTTATAACCAGAATCAGGAACAGGAAAATATCTCTGAAGTTTTTCTTTAATGCTTTCAAATTTTGAATAAAATTGTTTTTGTTTCATCAGGGAGTTAATCGTAGGAAATTTCAAGAAATTCGTTAAGTGTTGGAAATGATTCATACTTTGTACTCATTGCCTCAATATGAACTTCAACTTCGAATATATTTACATTTATCCCTTGTAAGTTCAAATTTAGTCCATTTAAATGAGTAAAAATTTCGGCTAAGTACGCCACAATAGTTAACCATGAAGAATTATTTAACCGCTCTTTAAGTTGAAATTACATATTTTCCAAAAATATTCATATTTCGTCTCGTAATTCAAAAATTCGGATATTTTTCCACGAGACAGCCAGAGCGTACCTCTGTATGTAAAAGAAGCTGTTTATGATAATTGCCTGTTTCCTCAAAAAGGGCATTGAAAATTCGGGAATTAAGAGGACTAACTTTAATAAAGTTGACAATTTCCACTACTTCGTCGAGTGTTGTCTTCATTTTTTCTTGAATTTTTCTGGATGCTAGGGATTCTCTATGAATGCAGAAATGGTTCCACTTAACCGTGAGAATGAGAGCTGGCATACGTCCAATTACGCCGTTATATTGTGTACTGACTTGTCTAACCAAATGTGAACGCTTAAAAAATTTATACTCGTATTAGACTTGTATATATTAAACAGTATATAAATATAGGACAAGTCTCATACAAGTACATATTTGTATTTGTTATATACATGCATGTAGTGTGAACGTACCTTTACTATATTATGTCTACGAGAAGAAGATTCTTAGTGTCCAGATTTTTATATACTATGTATGTATGTTAATAACAGATTTTCGTATTTGTTGATTCTAGACAAGGATTTAAGTATATGAAAAGGGTAATATTATATAATGTATTATACAAGAACAATAAAAATACCTAATCAGGAAACAAAAGACGATTTAAATATTTTTGTGTAAAAATATTTAAAATTAAATATTTGGAAAAATGGCTATGGAAATCGTCAATTGCACCTTTCACGCAATCCACAATATGCTTTCCGCACACAGTTTCTGACATTAGTTCTTTATATCTATGCAAAATGTCTCGATAATACAGCCTGTTGCTTCGGGAAATAGACATTTTATTGCCTAACATTTCATGATCTCTTCACTTGTAAATTCTCTCTGGCGTAGAAGATGTTTCGATGAGGTAACGGCTGGCATTTTATGAAAATATCCCACCCTGCAAAGTTGGCTTGACGCATGACGTTAATAGGCATCGATCGAAGATTTGGATAACATATATTGTGACGCGCTACGTGTTATTAACGTTGTAACTCTTGAACTGTGTGTAACAAATCGCGTAATCGTGGAGTTTGGCAGAGAATTGCGAAATCACGTCTGCTGAATTCACGGTTCACGCGAAATGACTATTTCACTTATATTTAAAATTGCGGCACATGATTTGTTATTTAAGAATAAGACTAAAAACTAAAATAACGTGAGAAAAAGTTCACGACATGTATACCTTCGTGAATTAAGTATTGAGGCCATTCTCCGTTTTTACCTTTATTGTAACACAAATTCCATAATCTAAATTCCCAATTACACTTTCCAACACATTCGTAATCGCCCCTCAACCTTGCAGCGGCTCTTAACATCACCCTCCCACACACTGCCCCCTCGACTTTCTCACTCTTTTCTCTTCTCCTCTCCTCGATCCCTCGCCCTCAAGGAACGACTTCATATTTAATCCCTACCAATCACGACGCAGACTATTCTTTCGCTCGTAGGCTTTTAAAAATCGTGAATTCAATTTTTCCGACTGGAGTTTTGGCGCCGCATTACGGTAGCTTCCGTCCCTGCTCATTTGTCATTACCCTTCTCTTCGTGTTCTTCTCACGAGGACGGGTTGGGTGGGGTGAGGGCGTGAGGAGAGCGTTAGGGGGTGGGGTGGGGAGGGGGGCAAGGGGAGGGGAGGGAAGAGGGGAGCAGATTACGATAGGGAAAGGGGAGACGAAGGAGAGGAAGTCGACGACCCCAAGGTCCGGCTCACGAATGAGAGGAAAGATTGCCCGTGCATGACAGACACTGAGGGGTGGAGTGGTGAAGAAGGAAATATTTCCCCGAATTTAATTGGTCATGGATTAGATAACTATTTCTATTTGATCTCCCATATTTCAATTAAAAATAATTAAGGAAGGAGTTCAATTTATGTGCAAATGAGGCCGTTAGGGATGCGATCTCGTAACTGAGAGAGAACAATTGAGTGATCGTTGTCCGTGGCTTTGCCTTGTCTTCGTGTGCGTTAGCGCTCGCTGGCGTGGATTATTTTTATTGCCTACAATTGTTTTCTTATTGGATTCACTTGACTTGTCTTCAATAAAGAAATCGACCGCTTTCTCATAAATAATACATCTTCGACTATTACGATTGATCCGAACGGGTTCTAGGAAAAACATTGAAATCTCTTCAATTTGAATTTATTGATACGATTTTTTTGGTACCATATTCAAGTATGGACAACGAAAAACCTGGGCTGAATTCATATTTAAGTAAATATTAGAACTATTTTATTTGTTGAGAGTTCAATATTATTTAATTTGATTAAATTCTTTCCTTGTTAGTAGTAGAATATTACCAGATGGCCTTTTTTTCAGCTTGCTTCATAGAGTCATGAAAAAATTCTAAAAGAGAAAATTTTCCTGTTTTAAAGAGGTCATTGGATAACTATTTAATGGAGCTCTGTCTAGAGGGAATACACTTGTTCTTTTCAATTTTTACGAACTTTATTTAAAGTTCTGAAGGTTCGTAAATTTTGTACTTTTACAAATATCCACTCAGTTGTTTATTCTGAAAATAGGTTATACCAAATAAGCGCATCAAATGATTGAAGTTGCCTATGTTGCCTTTCAATAGCTATTCTCATTAAGAAACATTAACCGAATATGAATTATCCCTTATGCTCTATTACTTCTTGAATAGTTCGTGTTTTTCTCCTAGCGAATAAATAAAACTTATTTTTAAGAGATACCAATCAGTATAACATTTTATCCATAAGTGTGCAAATAATTACAACTCCGTGGTTCTCCCTCGTTTTAGATCATTTCTCCCGAGGATGTTTGCAGTCTTTCTTTTGCGGATTAGGTCTTGCACACGATGATTTTTTAAATGATTATTTCGAAGGCATAGCTATTTTGCTGTGAATTACGCATTAATTCAAAAAATTTCGTCTTTTTCCTAACGCCCAAAATAAAGTAAAATAATACTGGGCACATGAATAAAGCCATAATACAAATGTATGATTTAAATTGCGATGCAGATCTCAAATATTCACCGCTTCATTTAATTTGCGACAATGCATTCGAAAACCCTAGTTTAGGACGCACCACACTGCCCCAACGGCAATAATCACATTATAAGCGATGGCTTCTCTTCAATTGTCTTTTCAAACCGCCAAAGGGTTTCCGCCCATTCATAACCTACATGGATTGGACTGGCGTATGAGGGAAGTTAATCACGGAAATAAAAACCCCTTTCACGGTGCTCACCCGCTTTCGCGCCGCGCCCTACGGACCGAAATCGCGCAGGGCGGCGGGGGCAACGAGGGGCACATGGGGCAGCGGGAGGCGCGAGGGAGGCTTACCGGTAATGACCAGAGCACGCCCCATTAGCCGTCGATAATGAACACCTAAATCAATCAAGTCTATCGAGTCCCGTGTTTGTACGCGCGCAGCCCTTTGGAGTGCATCATTCCTCCCACGCCTCATTTCCATATTTCGCCGCTGCTCCCTCTTTGGCGCGCCCATCGCTTTACCGCCGATACAATGGGAAGGCATTGTTCGCGCGAATCGCAGATTCGAAAGCGCTTCAATCCGACGGCAATCCACCGGAAGAGGGAGGCGGAAAAAAATCACGGGCGATGGAGGCGGGGGCTGGTGGCTCTAGAGCAGGGGCTGCATCGAGAGATGGGAAGGGGAGGGGGCGGTTGGTGCAGATGGGGTAGCGGGGGTGGAAGTATGAGTGGAGGATCTGGAGGGAGAGAGGGTTCGGATTGTTAATTGCCGCGATTCTGCAGCCCATTGTGATCCCCTCCCATTTGAACGATATCGTCCAGAAGGGAACCAAACTCTAGCGACGCATCTCATTTTATTAGCGGCTGAGGTAGCAGGTAAAGTTTTATTAGAAGCAAACATCCTTTGTAATGTGTAAATACGTATGTAGCATAGATGTGTATATACGTATGTAGCATAGATTTAGTTATAATGGAAAAGGAGGATTCTTGTACTGTTTCGGTAAAATTGAGACATTTAATTTTAAGTTATTTATTTATTTTTTAATTGTTACAAGTAACTTCACTGCCACTGAATCGTCATCAGTGGAATATTTTTGTGTATCATTCGAGTGAAAACAGTCGAAAAAAGAGAATTTGAATGTTGGAGATCATTGATGAATTAAATAATTTCGAAACATTCTCTACTTTATTTTCTTCGTAGCACTTGGTATATTATATAGGTACTAGCAGAATTTCCCGTTGAATTTCAACGGATTTAGTGAAACTACTACAGCACAACATACAAACTCTTTAAAATATATAGTAGATACTTTTGAAATTACAATTAGCTTTTTTTAACAATCAATCATATTTGCTTGTAACAATCCGTTTCCGAACGTATAGCATTCAAATATAACGATAATTGTATTTCCTATCATATATATCACTTTCGCCAAATCCAGCTTCATTTCTTTTGTAATTATGCCTATAAAATGTTTACATTTATGTCTTGTAAGCAAGAAACCCGTGAAAAAGCAACTTACAGTTGTCCATGATTGAACACTGACTGGTATATGTACACCAGATACGCGAGCTTATTTACGTTAATAAACATTATAATGTAGAATATAATGATTTTACTTACAAAAAATGTAAGATTCCAGTATTCAATGGACGAAAGAAGGTTCAATTACTTTCATCAATAAACGCTTCCTGAATAATAATCAGTATCTTTACGTTGCCATCTATAAACATCGATCGTTTCGTTGCTTAAACTAAACAAAAGTGCGAAGCGAATAACGCTAAACTTTCGTCTATTTGAATGTTTAGTTGGCACTAATTGAATCGGAGACAACAATGGAAGACTCCTTGGCAACGCCCGGAAAGAGTACGAAAAATCCACAAAATTTCGAATCAAATACCGTATTTCTGAAAACTTCGACCGTGTAACATGTAAACTTCGCAGGAATAAGATAGTATAGAGTTTTATTCGTCGAATAAAGCAAAAACGAAAAATATCGGTCCATAATAACATATTTTTATGCTTGAAGGAAGATTACCTTGCAAGTCAAGAAATGGATTCATACGTGTTATCTTATGGAAAAATGTTAATCCCCTATATTGGCAGCACTGATTAGTCCTGGTTGACCAAACCATGACCATTAACTAAGTTAGGATGTAAGGATGAATCGTACCAGATTTGGTTATTCTAGCTTTTATCGTTTAGGAGGAGTTCCATGAACAAACACACAAACACACGCTTCAAAATATATTATAGATATACTCGTATATATATATATATATATATATATATATATATATATATATATATATATATATTAGTATAAATTTCATGAGCTTCCTATTTAAATAGCTTTCATTTTGCCCTTGTATTATTTAATATTTTGATCTTGTGAATCAACTTAAGCGATAGAAGTCTTACCGTAAAAAAAATTCCAATCCCATGGAATTTTACACAATAAATCAAAGAAAATGTTCATTTTACTGCTAAAATGATGCTGTTTTATATAATTTGCGAAACGATAACGATCGACAAAAACGCAATTCCATTAGCTTTGCTTTCTAGAGTTAACTTCTTTCTCCGGCAAACACGGTTTTCCGCCTTCTTTGACCAGGCATCATAACATTTTTCAGGAGTAAATTAAAGGTTCGCCGAGCAACAGACCGTTTCAGATTCGGTGTGGGTAAATGGTATCGTGATTTATTCCAATGGGCGGAGAGTTCTGCGAGAATGGGAGGAGAGATTGGTCTGCACGGGAGAGACCGATATGACGAGGATAAGGAATAAACCTTCGGCGTAGGATGGAAGGGGGAGGGAAAAAGGAAGGGTGGGGGAGTAATGGCAGTGTCCGAGAGCCAGACGCTCGGGGATGGTAACCGCTCCACTTAGCAATCCGACCTAACGAACGCAGTCTAAATTCGCGCGCGGCGGCGAATCAATTCGGTAAATGGCACCGCGACGCCCGGCTGCCCACTCAGTCGGTCGTCATAATCGGCGCCGCGGGAAGCATTGGGCGTCGGCGCAGCGTCATAGATTGGAGGAGGAGGGAGAGAAAGAGGAGGGGGGAGAGGGAGAGAGAGGGTGGAACGCTCCCGTGCGGGAGTGACCCCTCATAGCGACTGCAAAACCAATTAAACCCTTTGGGCACGTTTAGAGGAAGCGAATCGATGTGATGTGGGGAAGGTTGTGTCGGAAGTGAGGGGGAGAGAGAGAGAGAGAGAGAGGGAAGCATAGCTCGGAGAGAAGAGAGAGAGAGAAGGAAATAAAGAAAAACAAATCTCATGATCCAGGAAGCTAAAGAAAATTAGGAAAACGCCTAAGAAAGAAAAATTGAATGTAACGTTTGATCATTTCTCAATAGAAAGAGAATTACAGTTAGTTCATATTTGATCGATTCATCGAAATAAGCGATATCCAAAAATCGAATAAGAAAATAAAAATTCAAATGATCCGAAGGGATTATATAGTTGTAATAAAGCGAGAGAATGCTTGGTAATGGAGAGAATTTGAAGCAAACATACAGAAACACGAAACTTTAGCCTGAAAATATTTTGAGAGATAATCAAGATATCGAAAACCAAAAAAATGTCTATTCCACCTGTTTTAACTTCCCTGATTGATATTTTTGTCGAGCTGGCGGATGTTATCTTTCGGAACATTAGGTTTTAATTGCTGTATTTTTCTTCGGTCATCTTCAAACTAATTCAGAATATCTGTCACAGATTTTCAAAGTGGTTTCCTCCTTAATTCCTGGATTATTTCGTCGGCGCCAGATTAAAGTCGAGGTTTGCGTTATTCGACCATGACAGGGAACACCGTGTCACGTGTCGTCGCTCTCTACCCGCCTATTCTCCAAGCTATCGCCCCACTGATTCTTCGGATATCTGGTGCCTGCTGGACACTGGACACCGTGTTGCTCCCAAATATATGTGTATATATAAAACGCTGTATTGAAATTGTGTGCACTTCCTTTATCAAAGCCTTTAATTTTTAAATGTCATAGCAATTCTTTACGTTTTCATTTATTTCTCCTTCGCATTCCTAATCAAATTCTAATCGAACTACTAGATCCATGAAATGACACAAATGCCCTCCAAAAACAAACAGGTAAAATCTAGACATCTCCATTTGATCAACATTTTGCATTCCACAATATTAATTTTTGAAACTATATATTGCTAATTATACTGAAGAACTTTAGAAGTAAGTAATTTTCCAACAAATGTGTAAAAACCGAGTGTTATACACTTAGCAGGGGTAATCTTACTTCAATGTAATCTTTTGCGCAATTCAGACGTAAAAGGGACACTGAGGAAGGATAATTTCGGGAGCTATAATAAACAGAGCCATGGACAACAAAGTCGAAAATATCTAAAACTGCTGTAACGTAAATCTTCCGTATTCCAGGTAACTTGGTTGAAATCTTTACGAAACAAGAAAATAGAAAAATTGCAAGCACGGCGATATGAACAGTGTTTGATAGTGCAGTTAAAATTAAACTGCATTTCTTCAAAGTAATTTTCGGTGCACTTTACATTTTTTAATAGGAAAAATCCGTTTGTATATAGTTTCAAAAAGATATCTTTTAAATTATCATTCGCAGTGTTTCGCCGACTCTTTCTTTGAAACATAATATTATCATTAATACAAAATTGGACTCCGTTTGGGTCCCTTAGGAAGAGATAATGGCAGGCACGAGGGGGTTCTGGGGAGTGCTTTAAGTTCAGCTTTTTGACAGCAGATAGAGTAGTAGTGATATATGTTAGTTCTACGTTAGATGGCGGCAGCGTTACTGATTTACTTCGCCATTCTGTCAAACCTATTATGGATACACAATCGCCACTCCTATTTCATCACTTTCGGTATTTTTCGTGGGAATGGAAATCAGAATTGTCTGATATTTTTGCTTACATCGTTGAAATAAATGACCTAAATAGAGTAAAAGTAGAGCGGAAAATATAACACGCAATACATAGCATCGATTATCAAATTATTGATCTTTTAATCCAGGGAGATAGTTTAAAAACTTTTATTGTGTAATATTTTTGAGACATTTATTTTAATTTGAGAAAATCGACTCCATCTGTCCACCGCCGGGCCTCTTCGCGTTTCCCAATGTTCCTGTATAAGTAAACTCTTTTAACTTTTAGGTATTCATATCGTTTACTTGATTCGGATTGCAGGATGAGCAGAGGTGTATTTTTTTGGTTGCACTTCTTTTCTTCTGTTACTCAACATATCAATGTTTCCATATAATATTAAACCGTCGTAAATTCACCAGTATATTGGTTTTTAAATTAATCACTACTCCAAAAGTTCTCTTTCTAATTCGATTGCTGGAGAAGCAAATGTTACAACCAGAAATATCGTCTCGCATTTATTTCAGTCCATTCTTAAACCTATTTTTTCGAATGCGAATTTCGATTCTGAAATTCGCCTAATAAACTTTTGTTCGTACGTTGTCGGTTTACACTTTTCTGTCTTTAGAATTTTCTGCAATAATAAATTCAATTATTGGAGGATTCAACCGAAAATTATTTTTCTGGTTCATATCCTTTGACCCTTTACACATGTTAACTCAATTGGACTACTGAAGTATATATTTCGGAAATATGGGAAATAAATTACTAGTAGATGATTAAAACTTAAGCAAGTGCTTAAAGGAATTTATGTAAATTATCAATTATCTGTGTAAATGCTAGAAGTGTTTCGATTTTTCTTGCACTTAATAATCACAAACGTCTTTGAGAAAAATATGCGTTACTTTTAAAGTATGAGCATGATAGATACTAGTGTACATTCCCATAATTACTGTACATCGATCACTTAATGATTCTTTTAAACAAACGAATACAGTTAGGTATAGCTACTAAAGGTTTAATTATCAAACGTATCAAAATCGAATCAAATGCTCGGTTGGATTTCATCAAGATATTAAAAAATCAGTCCCAATTTCAGAGTTGTCCTTAGGAAATTACTGCAGATAGTTTCAAAAATTAACGCTCGTGATTATACGATCTCATTGCGAAATAGATAGAGATCTTCGTCCGTGGTGCTCTTTTCCCTCCCCGGTTCTCTCTCCACGTCCTTCGTCTTCTCTCTCGCTCCATCTCTTCTCCCTTGCACTTCCCGCTCTGCGCGTCCAAGGGTGACTCTTCAATGCACACTCCCCGTCAATCCAGTACACTGACCTCCCATTAAATGGAATCTAACACCCCAATCGACCTCCTCGATGATTTGCTGGGATAGCTCTCTCTCTCTCCCTGCAAACGTTAGAGTGTTTGCGTGTCTGCGTGTGTAAATCGGGAGGTTGTTTTTGTGCGAGCCCTCCGCTCCACTCGCGCCGATACCCCTAATACCCTAACCCCTATTCGGACCCCTTCTCTCTTTCCCTTGCCTTCCTATTCCTCTGCACTGCACACAAACCGGATGCAGTTTGCCTCGAGATGGATAGCGCGAACAGGAGGGATTGCAAAAGAAGGATTTTGCGCGTTTGCCTTCCTAGTTCCCGGCATGCATCACCCCGATTGCGTCCTCTCTCCCCCCACTCAAACACCCATCCGATACGCCAATTAATTAGCGCTTTCAGGCTAATGTGATTACCTCGACTGTTTACATTTCACCTCTCACCCAATTATACGGCCGACTCCCCCTTCCTCTTCTCCCCCTCCCTCCCTCTCTCTCCCTCACCTATATAACTTCAATGACTTCTCTGTAGCAGGGTAATTGTTGGATTCCCTTGACTTCTGGACGGAGGGGCTACTTGTTCGTATCTATTGCGAAGACATTTACATTTTTTTTATTATTGAAACTGTGTTTGATATTGGTTATTTTTCGGATTTGTAATCATCAATTGCAAGGTGGAAACGGGATTGGGGAAGGTAAAAGCTCTTGTTCATAAATCTTAGTCTTTGAGGCTTTATTCCACTCGCGCCTGCAGGCCTTTGAGGACAATCCCTAGTGAAGATTTGATCCGAGGATGTGGAATTTTCACACCCCGATACTTGAAATCTGTCCAATTGTACTGTGGAACTAATTGATACATTTGTATTGGTTTATGTGACTCTAAAATCAATTCGTACTGGTGTTACTTTTTTTATGTATGAGAACCAAATGAAACATTTATCCAAAAGTCATACATATTGCTAACAATTTTATCTCCTATAATATTTTATTACGAAAATAAATTATCAGACATTTATGAAATACAGTTTTGCCGCTTTTTTCCGGAGCATTTTGTGAACGCTTCCAGTTTTTTTCAGTTTAAAACGACGCCGATGCAAATCCACTCCTTCAGAAAAGTTTGACGATTCATCACCTAGAAACTCATTTATCCAAATGTTACCAAGTTTACGATTTCATCCATTGTAGCCGTGTTAATATCATTCGCGACCTTCAACTGCGCCTTAGGGAAATGCACATAAATTTTTCTCCCCTCTCGAATTCCATTCTCCAGGACGTCTTAAGATGGACACATTTATTTGAACGACTTTCCTTCCCATAAATCTCGCAAGAGATCGACTACTCTCTCTTTCTCTTCTACCCCCTCACCACCTCCTCTTACCTCCTCCTAAGCTCCCTCCCTCTTTTCCTTCCGCTCCCATTGGTTCCTTTTAAATCCGCGCCATCTTTTTCCCTCCTCCCACAACTCATCCTTCCTCCTCCCGCGACGTCTCCCGGACGACCAAATCTCGTCTCGTATGCAAAAACGATCGGCTCCTTTTCCTCCTCCGCATTATTCCCTTTCATATTTATTCCTCCCCTGCCCGTCTTCCTGTCCTCCTAACGCGGACTCCATCCCTCTCCCCTTTTCTCCCTACAACGCTTGATGGATCGGGCCATAAAACACGGAATTTGCTTGTATTCTTTCCACCGCCAAACCCTCTCTCTCTCCACCCCTCTGTCCCTCTTCCCCCTTCCCCCCTCCTGCCTCTTCCCCCCTCCTAAAGCGCCAAGTATCCGAGCATTCCTCCCTTACGTGCCCTCGACTTTTCCCTCACCCCTTTCCACCCGGTAACTATCTCCCTACAACGTCCCCAACCCCCTCAAGCCACAACCAAAGAGGATCCTCAGATCAAGAAAAATGCCGCGTCATTTTTGCAAGGAGCGTTGTTATGGGAGAGTGGATAAGAAGGGATCTTACTTTTTCATGAAGAGTAGTGACTAGAAATCTTACAAACATAAGCTGGAAATATATATGCCTCGGGAATGGTTATGTGTGAATATATGGTCGCGTCTGTATGTATTAAGCTTTCCGGCTTATATATTTTTTTAATGCTTTATATGTAAATTAATATCATTGCCGCGTTTACGATCTCGGATGTTCTTCAACATATGTACCGTTCTCAAATGTCTTGTTCCTTTGCCTTGCGCAAATGTGTGACATAAAATGTTATGGCATTTTCTTGAATAATTCTTTATACATGCATTAAGGCATTTACGAAAAATCGTAGTCATTTTGTCGGCAAACATTCTAATTATGTGCAACATAATATTTCGGCTTTGGATTTAAACTTAATTGTCGAAAAGACGATCAATTAAAATTATTCGTAATTAGTATGATATTTTATTGTAAAGTACAGGGGTGTTTTGTTTGGTTTGATTTTCAAATCTATTGGTTGTTTATGGATCTCAATGGAGTTAACTGTCGATACATATCAGGCACCTGATCCTTTTCTTAAGTTATAAAATTAATTCATGCGACGCGTCGGTTGGTATTCACATTTGGTATCAGCATTTTGTGCAAAATAGTCGCTCATTAAAGTTTAAAGTAAACTCGATAAAGAAAATCATGATATTGTTAGCTAATGCTCCTTTTCAAATGTTATTATTTTAAAACTTGAATTAATTTATCATGTCAAAATAAGTTGCATTTAAATTAAAAATATTATAATGTTAAACACTAATCCATAATGGCTTTAAGAAGTAAATAATATTATAACGCAGCTTATAAAAGTTGAAACGCAAAGCACACCTTGAAATCAATAAGAGTGGCACCGACCTTGTTTTTTCTGTTTTTATTTGAGAACGCACAACAATATTAGAAAATTTTCTTGAACTCGAGCTAAATCCTCAATTTGTATGCAAAACCATCAACACCGTACACTATTCATTAGCTTATGTCGTTCTGATCGAAAAATAATATGTTAATTTTCCTAAGTGCATGTTATATTATCATAATATCAAAAATATATTTCAGTTTATGTAAGTAGTTCACCCTTGACCTTCGTCTGGTATTAACATTTTTACGATATTTTTCAGGGAGTGAATACGAAAAAGAATAGCGAAATATATCACTTTTTGAGGTGAAGAGGGAAAATCCGATTTGCCAAGGGAAAGGCGCTCGGCTAAGATTTTAAAGTTGAGATCGTAAATTTAAATGTTGACGTCTTTACTTTTTCCCGTGAATGCGAGTTCCTTTTTTCCAACTGCCTCTGAGACCAACCGTCGCGTTGAAAGAACGCGAGTCTTGTGCCATTAGTGTTTTTCTAACACATCCATAACATTCGAGTTTTATATTTCTTCCACGGTTATATTACTTTCTTTTCACAGTCTAATGTGTGTTCATTAAAAATAGTTATAGTCGACAACATTTTTCGCATTCAACTATTTATAATAGCGTGCAAAGCTACTGTTATTCAAGATAGTTTACTTATTTTAAACAATTCTTCGTGTGGATAGAACTTGTGGTACTTCACTCGAAACATTCTTTGTAAAAATTAATCATATTAACATTACTTCCATCCATTGGACCTAATTTTTTTCACTCCTATTTCATTTCCTATATTTCCTTCGATCTGTCACACCTGTTGTGGGTCACCTTTTAATAAAATATAATATATAATAATTTCTCCGATAAAATCTCCAAAGATCTAATTCTGAAGAAAACTGTTCATGGAAAAATTTATATGACGGTTTTGGGCACGCTATTTAATATGCTTTTTGTGTAAGTTATGGCTTGATTTAAAATTACCTTTTGATTTAAATTTTCGTGATAAAACGTGATGGTAGGCTTGTAAATTCTCAAATTCATTTCTGCATTTTGGTTATAAAATATTTAATTTTGCAGCTTTTATGAGTTTTTGAAAGATATTTTTAAACGGTTATAATTAAATTTTTTCACTCTAATAATTTGAATTCCTGTCTAAATTAACCAGTTCTTTGATTCAATTACAAATAACATAATTAGCCGCGGTTCTGAAAGTCTTTCTAATCATAGGTGCATTTGTCTTAGAAATTTTTTCACACTGTATGACAAAAAATTAATGTAAATTTTATGCTGGATGAAAATATCGTAACAAATTTCAATTTAATTCCCATTACGACAAACAATGTCAGTAATGCTGAAAAAATCAATCGAACTGCTTCGGTTCCATAAAAATATTATTCCAGTATTCGCGTCATATATTTTCATGCGAATTGAGATAAGAATCGCCATTTGGGTTCTTTATTGTAAATGATTAAATAAAAGAAAAAATTACAAACAAATATTTAGTAATAATGCTTGCAGATAAAATTATAGGCCTAATTTTACCACATACACAGTCGTTAAATATAATTTATATGCAAATAGCATTTTTACCTTCCTTAAAATCAGCTATCTCAAGGTTAAGGAAGTTTATTTCCAATTCAAATCTGTTATTTTTTAAAACGTTTGCAAAAGTTAAAGGCCTTAACACCTTCCCTTATTTTTGGTTCCGTTTAGGACGTAAAATCGCATTAAAAGTAGTTTATTTTTTTCCAACGGACTATATAAAAAAATTCTTATCTCCAGGCCGTATGCCACCTAACACTATCTGATTTAACATTATTAACGTCATTCCTGCTCAGAACTCCGTCCTTTTTAGGCCCGAAGCCTTTGTTCCACGTCATGAGTCACGCAATCAGAATGCCTACTGTTGCGGCAAATGAAAAATACCCTTCGAAACAGATGAGTAGCGATTCCCGGCGCGATCCTTCGTGGAGATGGTAGTCCAGTGGAAAGGGGAAGGGGGAGAGGGAGGAGGGAAGGAAGAGAGGCGTAGGTGTAGTGAGAGAGGGGAGGTGAAGCATGTGGGAGCTAGGAGATGGTTCCGTGGAGAATAAACGCGGGGAGGAGGAGAGAGTGGAGTGAAAATAGTGGGATTGGAGAAGGGGAAGGATCAAGGATAAGGAAGGTACCTAATGTTTAAGGGTCGGAGAGAGAGAGAGCGTATCTAGGCAGGGATTACGTAGCGAGGGAGATACTTGCAATATGCGAACGATAAGCCGGAACGTAAGATATAGAAGAGGAGAGAAAAGATGGGCGAGAAAGAGAGGGAGGAAGGATAGGATCAGAGGGAGAGAGGAGGGGGGAGGGAGGGAGGGAGGGGAGAAAGGGTTGGAAACACAGAAGCATCGCAAGAGTGGGAGAAGAGAAGCAATTTGAGGTCCCGCAGCGGGTGAGGAAGGGGTAAGAGAGGAGAGGGGGAGTGAGACGAGGGGGGGAGAGAAAGAGAGAGAGAGAGAACTGCGTCTCGGACGGAGTTGGAAGCTGGAGGGGAAAAGAGAATGGAAAGAGAGAATGGGAGTGAGAGAGGAGGAGGAGGAGGAGGAGGTCCAGCTCGTGGAAGGAGGGAGAACAGATGTGGAGGTATAGATGGAGCGCGGCGGGGACTTTTAGTGACGCGTGATGGGGGCCGGGTGACGGCAACGTGGGTGGGTGAGAGAGGCAAGATGGATAGAGAGGGAGAGAGAGAGGGATCGGAGGAAAGGAGAAATGATGGGAGAGGTAGTCGGGATACAGAAGAGAAAGGGGGGAAGGAGGAGATTGAAGGCTCCCGTGGTGACTGGGGGCGAAGGTTAGCAGTCCCATTGGGCTACTGGTGTTCCACACACCACAAGATGGAGCTACTGTATCCAACATACAAAACTCCCATCACCCTCCTCCGACCCTCCTCTCTCCTACGGTACGTCGACTATCCCTCAAAACCCATTCCAAAGCCATTTAATGTTCCATTCTTTTTATTTTTCCGAACCCCCAACCCGCCAAACGTCCTTTCATATTTCCTTCTCCGACCCAACGTCGACATATGAGTTCCACCGAGATATACCCTATAGATATGCATATGTATGTACGGAGAGCGAGGCCCGCAGCCTTTTCCATCCATCAAAGAGAGAGGGCAATGGCAGAGGGTGGAGGTGGGGTGGAGGGCAGTGAGAGAGAAGGAATGGAAGTAAGGAGCTAGGGAGAGCAAGAGGGAGGGGAGAAAGGAAGGTAAGGAAGAATTTGGAAAGTCTCGAATGACAAAGACGGAGAGAAGAAAAATTCGGATTTGTCAACTCTTTAAGTCCTTCGCGGTATTTAGAAATGTACATTTTTGCGCTGCCAAGATTTTTCGTTCAAAATTTAATTAATACGTTCTTCATTAACCACGTAAGTTTCCAAATTATTATGGTGGACTTTAATTATGAAGGACACCAAAAAAATATAAGTATAAGATGCAGTTTTAATCCAATTTTGCCTAGATTAACGTTTAAGTTAACGAATAGTAGCTATGAATCGAAAATTTGTTGATGTGACTGTTTATTACATTTTGATACATTAATTTGTGTGCTTTAGAATAGAAATTAATGTTCGATTGAATGCTTTCTATTGTTTCAAAATTTTAAATTAATCATGAATTGGGCATGAATTTGTATAGATGGATACCAAAAGGAAAAGAATGTGTTTTGCTTTGTGCGAAACGTATAATCAATCAAACTTCGCTTATCTTTATATCGATAAAGTGTCCGAAATTTCTGTTTGTATAGGAACGTGACGTTAACTCAGATTTACCATCGAAAAGCTTGTGATTTTTCATTTCTCATGTTAATGCTTGAAATATATCTTTGTTATGTTTTCGCTATCTTTTCCCATGTTTCTCCATTAGGCATCCTGTATAGATCGACGGAATTATTGATTACATCTTTTACTACAACATAGAAGGCTTCCATCAGAAAATTATCCCCAAAATTAAAAAAAGGCCTCTAATAATCCACTTTTCCGTAGTAATCTCGGGATGTTTAAATATGTGTAAAACATTTACATTTTCCGCGGATCTATCATCTTTCTCAATTCCGCCTCTTTTAAGTAATTTCTTCACGCATCCCCCGAAAAACCTTATATCGGATTCCTCGTTCAATTCAGAACTGTTGCAGTACGTCGCTCTAACTTTAACCTACCCGTCTTGCACTCCACTCCCTAAAACTCTTAAACCAATTCCTGCAACCACCATCTTTCCTCTCCCCCACCCCCTCTCTTCCACTTATCTGCTTTTTCCAACTCCTTTTATTCCTCTCCTTCAGCTCTCGTTCCTATCGCTGCTTCTCGAGCCCGACGCCTTTCTTTATAAGGACAAGGTGAAACTTGACCGCTGCATTATGTATGGCTATAGGTCTGTGGCTATCCATCTGAATGCGACCAACAGCGCCTCTTTACCACCCACGAGACTTAAAAGGAGAAAAGAGAACCCAAAAGGATAAATGAATGTGAAATTGATATCGACCAGTGGTAAGAATAATATGCATTTCAGTTGCATTGTTGAAAGGAATTCCAAGGAGTTTTTCGGACTCTATTTCTGGAAAACTTCTTAGTTCAGAGTACCGGATAGGATAACAATCCTTAATTTTGCAGGATTATAAATTATGCACATGTTATGAGAATAATTATTGACGATTTTCTTTAAACAAATTTTATCAAAGGCATCACTATTATTTCTAATACCTATGGACTATAAAGCAATTACATTATATTTTTAACCAAAAGTCATTCAGCATATGAAAACAAAGATAGATTCGAAAAGACTAAATTGCCAATTTTCCCTGATTTGTAAGTTATATCATATTTTTTGTTTTGCTAGGCTGTCATTTTAAAACATAGCTTCCCTATGGCGAGAAAAATCATACTTGCGGTTAAGTTGAAATTAATCAGAATTTTAAGTAAACAGTCATGTAGATAGTATCATTAGTAACGTGGTATGCACATTAAGAACAAACTGGATCATTAAAGATGTAATCCAGAAAAATTCGTAATTATGCAGTAATGTTTTTTATATCGAAATTAGAAAGAAATCTCGGTTAGAAGTGATATCCGGAAATCCGCAACCGAAGATCAGCAGTACATAGTCATCCGCATGGACATAAAAAAAATCTCGTTCTTATTATTCACCAACCGATTCTATGTATCATAAATACTTACTTCCTCACCATTTCTGCCCCATTCGTGTCCGTTCTAAGAATAACGAAAGGTGCTCACTCGCCACATCTTGCCCTAAGTCCAACAATGGATCTACCAATCTCCCTTCCTCCACTCCGTCTCACATTAACTTATTCAATCCCCATTGTTGGCGCGTGTGCTTCGACAAGTTGCCTGACATTCGAATGGAACATGCTAGTCCCTTTGGTACGAGCACCCGTTCCGTAAACCGGTTGCAAAGGAATACCATGTTACGTTGCAACTGACTTATCCTAAAATGGTAGACAGGATTGATGCATTTTAAATCGAAACCAAATTTCCCGAGCAAAAAATGAATGAGTAGTCGAGTTAGTATTTATTCTAGCGAGGTGCTTTTAGTATTGCCTTCCTTCTCCTAGGTTACCAAATATAGCAATGCGCGATATATAGCCGAATGCAGTTACACCGAAAGCATGAAATTTACTCTCGTACCTGTTTTATCTCGCATATCTCTACGCGAGTCACCTATTTTTCGAAAGCAGTGAAATCATTTTAATCGTTTATATAAATGAGTATGTTACCCGATAAAATAAATGAGGGATAAAATTCGCCGGTTCTACTGATTAAAAACAGGTTTTTACGGTAATTGGGCATGAATTTGAATTTCGTTTTGAAAAATAAACTTCATTCTTTCAGCCCCAAAACTGTTTGTAACTCAATATTAATAATGTAAAAAGAAAATGCAATTAACTGATTTCAGGTTGGAAAAACTTTCCTAAAACTGAAAAGTTTTGGTATTTCGAATTTTTTCCGCAGGTTTCTCTCAAAGACATCATGGTGCAATATGTCACATCGTACCCTTTTTAGAAGTACTTTATGTTTTATATCCTATATCTTCCACATCCTATACTGGTATATTTAGGCAGCAGCTATTTATTATAGACATACATAAGAAATAAGAACTCAAGGAACTTAATTAAAAAATGTTATATATGTTTAGATTACATTTTCAACCCACTGAGCTTCATTTAACCTGAATCGACTAAAAAAAATGCTATATTTGAGCCTGTAACCAGATATTAAGATGCAGGAATGTACAGCATGAAAATATCTTTGAAAAGGCAATGACTATATGTATTCAGATATTCCGGGGCATTTCTTTTATACTCAGTCACATTCTTATATGAGAGGCAATTTGTTTACTTATTCGTAAATTATATAATGGAATTTTTCTTCGTAGTTTCTTATGATATTTTTTACCGCATATTCTTATTTTTACTTTAGATTGTGAAAAACGTTTTATTGGGTTTAATTTTGCTCTGGAATTAATTTGTACCATCTTATATATTCGAATGACTATTATTATATAAATTTTCGATGCAATTTTTTCCGTTCACGCATAAAGTATTTCAATTTTATTAAACTGGGTTTCAAACAAAGTTACTGTTTATTTTTAAGATATAATACCGACGCTAAGTTTTAAAAAATCACATTGTTTTAACTGAATTAAATTCTAATGAAAACTATAATAACGGCATCATCATACAATTTTTCTTTCACAAAGTGTTGGAATCTCCGATCCGGACCATCTCCACGGAGGGATTTTTCGTTCTCTACTTCAGCGTACGACGTAATCTTGGAACGCCTATCAGCTATCGCGATGTTTATGAGCTGCATCTCTTTCAAAAAGTAAAAGACGGTTACTAAATGGAACCAAAGGAAATATTGGTTTAATGGCGTGTGGAGATCCTATCGTTCAAGGCGCGAGGTTGGGAAGAACCACCCCGAATAGCACTCACTACCTGCCGATACCCAAAAGAACGACCTGCCTGTCTTTTAAAAGCGGCGCTCAGTCTTTCTTACCTTGTCAAGGATCGGGCGGCCCCTTTCATTCCAATCCCCCGTGCTCGAAAAGGGAATAGATCCCCTGTCACGCCTCCGTCCAACAACGGTCTAAGAAAATAAGAGGACCACGTCGCGGGCCTTTCTCTCAAACCGACATTCCCTAAACCTTTATAAGTTTCCCTTTGCCTCCGTAACTATATTTTCCCTTAACACCTTTTCAATCTCTACGACATTCATAGAAGCCGCTGTTTCCAACACCAAACTTAACCTACCTTGCATTCGAAGGCCGTTTCTCTCATTGATTTCTGCTCTATAGCTTACCTCCGTGGCTACCTAGACCAGAATTTAACTCGGACATTCTGTCGGTGACTACGAAATGTCGGCAGTAGTCATTAATGCCTCAAAGGTGTTCTTCATCATGTGGACCACCAGTGGAAATCAAACTTATTTTTAGATGATATTCATATATGGCATTATTTACTGAGTATTTCTATACATATTTTAAGATTAGCGAAACGATGGTACTTTCAAGGAGGTAGTGGTTTCATTCAGTATAATTATACTTAAATATCGATTCTTGGAAGCAGATTAGCTAGATCATAATTTATCCTAAAAGATTCCTATTTTGCTCTCCTATCAGACTTGGCTCTTTCCCGTCACTTTCTAAAATTGTAATTATTCCCCTTAAATCACTGATGCAGTCCTAATCATTGTACACGTTTACCTAACGTGTTATCATACAGATATATATATTCTTTGCAGTTCAGTTTAAACTCCTTCAGCCGTTACCGATATTTGTAAATCGCATTACATCGGCGATAAAAGTGCGATTTAAAACAACTACTTACTTATGCTATTACTTTATTTTGATATGCATAAGCATTCATAAGGTAATGGATGTGATTTCAGAACTTTAATCAATTCTACTTTTGTATAATTAAATTTGAGTACAACAGCACCTACTGCTAACCGAGATCTAATCAATAACTTTCGAGACTATTTTCGTCTTATTTCAAATACAGACTATCTTAATTAAAAAGCATATATTGATGTAACGTGTTAGTGATTAACATAAATCTACGTCGATGCGACGCTATAGATATTGCATCTAATTTCTGTTGACAGCCATACGGTCGTATCCGGTATCGGTATTGCACCTTTATCCAATGGTAAATTTAATAATATTGACCACTAAATCATTGAATTCGTCTCTGTGCTTGAGTTTCTATCAATCCGTTTATCCAACTCTTAATTGCTTCACCATGAGATTGCTAGATTTGTAAATTCTACGGCAAAATTTATAAGCATTTTAAAATTACCTAAAAATTGTAATTGATTTGATATTCTGCATATCGATTTGGCAATAATACTATTATAATTATTATTATGAATAATTGACAATTAATACACTGTTTAAGAAGATATTATATGAGGATCAATAACATTTCCATCGTAGAACCATCTATGTATAACCTAACTTCGATTTCTAAGCTAACGCGGTTTATCAAATCGAATCCTAATTTTAATCTTTTCTTAAAAAGATTGTAAAACATGAAAGAATAATAGATTAAGTGATAGATTGAACCTCTCCTCCGCTCGCTAGGATAAAAAATATCTTAATATTTTTTTCTCATTTAGTTGACTTGTTGGCCGGCAGAGGGAACCCGAGTTCACTCGTGAATGGAGTCCGCATAATTACCTTCCGGGAACTTCTCTCTCCGGAACAGTGTAGCGCACAAACGCTTCGCGTAGGTCTAGACATCACTCAGCCCTACACATTCACGTTTCTTTAGCTTCTACGCATCCACCTACTGTTTATGACGGAAATTTTTCAAAACGGTTCGTCATTTTCTACAGCCACCTTACATTACGACATTACATATATGAAAGCACAGGTATACGCTCTAAGTTCGAATCTTTCGCGAAATCCGTAATTTTCCGTATATTAATATAAATATATATGACTAATTCAGATCTGAATTGCACCTTAAGTTTTGAACGCCGACTCAAAACAGCAAATATCGGAGTCCTGCGATGTAGAAGTTGATGTGCGTGTATGGTGTTTAATTAAATCCTAATAATTTGCATCGCATGCTAAAACATGAATACTTTATACGCCGTAGTGCTTTAATTACTTCCATTGCTATTACTCAGAATTACGCCAAAGGAAATTTCGTATTTTGAGAGAGTCATTCGTGTTAATAGACCATAAGAACGGTTTAAGAGAATATAAACGGCCGTGGTGCGAGTCGCAAGATGAGGGGATGTATTTTCACCGTCAAATGTCGTATAATGTGTGTTGTAGTTCGGAATCGATGGGGAAAATGTTGTAACGAAGTGCTTTTATAGTGAAGAAATTCCGAGAAGAGCTCAGATAAGGCATAGCAATTTGGTTGGAGTGGAAACTAGTCGAGATCGCATACCTATTGGACGAAAGTATGGGCTGACTTCTCCTATCTCTACCATCTTCAAATCCCCATTTCGAACGCAATCGATTTGTCTCCTTCACGCCCAATGTGTTCGACGTTTCCTGTCCTGCGTCTTTTCGCATTTTCAACGCTTCTAGCGATCAAAAACCGTCATTTCTTTAGATTTCGATTCCCTCCTTGTCCTACAGAGCCGAAAAATTCTATTTGAATTTTAGCAAAGCCTTATAGCAATTCATAATCCAAGTTGTTCTCCTATTGAAGATTGTTGAAATGTTTGAAAATCTCAGAGATAGATAACATAGTATCATAATGCGAATTAGTGAATTATTTATGTAGATGGCTTTGAAATATGTATTTATAAGTAGAGCATAAAACTGAACAAGGAAGAATATGTCTACGATTTGTTTTCTTATATTATTCACCTGTTTTACTCATCTCATTGCTGTTGTACGCAATTTGGCGAGAGAAATAAACTTTTAACGAAGAATCGGGAAATATTCAACGTAAACCATTATTAATCACGAAATATCCTACGTTTTAAGGTGGTTAGTTGCTTTATTCCCGTCCATATCTATCACCCGTTTGGTCGTCAATACTTTTGCTTCGTCTAGGTGTGCACTTATTCTCCGGCTCGTCTGAAATCTCATTATACATTTGAATTCACTCCTGAGATGTCCACTTAAACCGTCGCCAGATAACGCGAAAGCCAATCTCGCCTGTCAAACTCTTAGCTTCCATTTCGGCCGGCTTTTCGTAGCACGCGTGGAGAATCTCATTTCTTCCGTCAGATGGCACTCCCACACTCACTCGCCGGCTCGTTTTATTTTTCTCCTCCCCGAGACCATGAGCCGATATCCTCTAAAACGCTCCTCCTCCTACGATTGTGTTTTAGGAAAAAAAAGGAGCGACGAATTAGAGAGAGAGGGAGGGTTGGGAGAGAGAAAGAGATGCGATCGGACTGTTAAGAATAGGAGTGGCACTTTTGATGCGATTGCAGCGGGTGGCGGCGTCGGCAAAAAGGACCGGGCTTACTACGGAGATCGATTCTCGTATGTCATCTCCGTCGGATGTGGGTGTGTAGGGCGGAGGTTGGTAGGGAGAAGGAGTGTGTCGGGATGGTGTGGCGGGTTAGGAGGGGGCATCGTTTGCCTGGGAGTCTAACCGCGCCTTTACGGATTTGTTAAGTGTCCGAGATCCGTAAATTCTTGGATACCTTAAGTTCTTTGAATGGCGTCGCTAATCGAAACCTTCCTTCGTCTCCGCTTCGTTTCCTTTTATCTTCTTCAGTTTGCCTCCATTCCACAGAATCAGTCCAAGTGTGATTTTAAGCGAATCCGTCTCACCAATTTTCACTATCTGGAGATTTATCAGAAAGTTCAAAGCTTTTTTTATTTGGTGTAAGAATTTTTATTTATCGCCCTTTATTAGACAAGGAAAAGGAACGCTTAAACTATTATTATAAAGCGGTTCTACCTCTTAAAAACATTTAAATTTCAACATGAAAAATAGTGTTTCGTAGAAATAAATAACATGCGTTTGTCTAGAAGTATTTGTTTCAGCGCAACATTGTAGCAGAAGCAAAGATAGAGTTCCTCTTTTAAAACACCAATGGCAGTCACCTTTTATTAAAAATTTCACAGTATCTTAAATTTAGAAACAGTGTGTAGGTGCTCCACATATCGTCTGGTTCCAAGCCAGGCGGATATTTCGTAAAGGATATGCTTCTTGAAATACGTAATTGCCGGATACATTTTGTGATTTTCTAAGAGAGGAGAAAGATATGTAGAAATGTAATCTGCATAGCTGCGTTCAAATTTCTACAAGCAACGTTTGAAAACCCGTCGGTGAGATAACATTTTATATGAAACGGATCGAAAGTTGACCTCCTTCGTCGCTATTTTTAAAAATCCATAGAGAAAGAGAGAGGTGTAATTGCGAAAATCACTTTATTCCTTACAAGTGAGCAGAATAGAGTTCAATGTCACCTTCCCATCGCATTAAACGGAGGTCAGAGTCTGACGTGATACAGGCGGAGGTCGGAGTCCACCTCTCTCAAAGCACGCCGCCCAATCCGAGCTTCTGTTGCTGTTCCCTCAGCATTCATCCTCTCTTGCTTTCTCCTTTTCACTTCCCGACTTGATCCTCCTGTCATCCATTCTGCATTTGCTTTTTCTTATCAATCTTCGTATCATTTCGTGTGAATCGCCTTCACTTCTCTTCGCCCTATCTATTGCACCCTCTCTTCGTACTATTATTACTGTCAATTTCTACAATACAAACTTTTCTAATTCATTGCATTTCAATCAGATATACTATCCTCTTCCGAAATTGTTTTAATACATTATACCTGTATCCTACCTAATTCTTTTTACTAACTTTTACCCCACATAAATCCCATATGTATCCAATTATTTATATTAATTTCATTATTATTATTACTTATATCTATGCGTTCATGTTTTACTGTATATATTTGTAACTTATGTTTAGTTCTGTCTCTATCTGTAAATAATACTATCTGTAGGTTCCGCTGGTTTTTCATGCTCCCCATCTTATGTGGGTGTTTTCCTGCTGTGGCGTTTTTCCTAAGGTTTACTATCGTATATGTTAACAAATCTTAGTTTTCCCCACAAACAACTATCTTTATCTACTTAACTCATTTCTGTACACACGCGCACGCGCGCGCACACACACACACACATATATAACTACCTTATGTGTTCTTTCATCATTCGTGGATTTTATTTGTATTTTTTTAATCCAAAATGTTTGTTTGAAATTTTGTTTTTGTAACTGACAATGGGTTAGATGGTAGAAGGGACTATCCAGTCTCAGTTTCACCCAGAAATAAAGACATTGTCTATCTTTCGTACCTCCATTCTATATATTTATTTCCAATAATTACTGTTTTATATATTTTCCCTTTGACTAATACACTCTCAGTACGCTTGTTCTCTCTTCCTCTCCTCCACTCCTCTCTCCACCCTCTCTTATCTCTTCATCGATTGCCCCCTCCCTCTTTCTGCCTCCTTATACCTCCATTCCCATTGGCCAGACATCGTCCTCAGACATGTGACAGCCCTTGGCGAAGCGCATTGCGTGACACCTGACAGTTGAAGGCGACACCGTTAGAGGTGCCGCCATTTGCTTAATGTTCACATAACGGATAGATAACATTTTGTTTATTTTTTTACTCTTTGATTCATTACCATCCAAATAGAATCTGCGTCAGACCTTTCTGCTCGAATACTGATTCCATCTTATTTGTTACGTCATCTTGTCATGGTATCCTATTGATGTACGCGGAACGGTTTAAACCTATCAATTTTGGAGATTCAATAAAGAAGCCTACGCTAGAGAGGTTTCCGACTCCCTTTCGTTAATCGAGCAATGGCAATCCTAAAGATCCTATTTTTTACTAATGCAAAATTTAATTTCTTGATATTAATTAGATAGCGTCTTGATAAGCTTTAGTAATTATGAAACAAATTATTCGGTATCGATTTATTTTTTTAAAATTGAACGCTATATTACAGAAAATTTCTAATACATAGAATCTATTCTTGGAAGTATACCTCAATTTTAAAAGTTTTTCTTAACTCTTTTGCCAAAAAATTATTTTGTGATCTTTCCAGGTAACTTTATGAAATTAATCCCTAATAATTATTACAATAATCTTAAATTAGATGTTTTATAATTCCATTTGACAAGTTTATTCTATAAAGATATTCATATTAGCAGCATTGTAATACTTGAAATCATAATGGCTAACTCAATATCGAAAAATATGAATCGCCTGCTTTGTGCATCTTTACCTTACAAAATTCAGCATTTTAAAATAAAAATGAAGGTGACGTAATTAATAATTTAAAGATAAAATCGTGATCACTTGATGTATAAAAGTCATGCAACATGTATAGCATCACATAACCAATGTTGCTCGTTTATATTTAGCTTAGGCTAAAAATGGAAGAGGTGAGTATAAAGCCGACTTGGCCTTCCTTTTCTACCATCTCTGATTAACAACTCGAACAAGAAATAACAAAGCTTTTAGCAATTAGCTGGTTCTTCCTAGTCAAGGTAGAATCTAACCACATAACATTTTTCATGGCTCAATTCTTTGACCCAAACTCTACATAAATGTTAGACCTTCGCCGGTAAAATTGCGAAATACAATTGAAATCTCCTCAAGGTTCTTATCTACTTCCCCTTCGATCGAGTCAAAGAACGATTAATTTTTCTAAGTTGCACGATGCCACGCAATGTTTACTGCTCTTGAAAAATTCTACCGCCACGCCCAGCCATCTCCCTTTCCACCTCTAATCTCGAGTCTCCGCCTTCCCCATCCCACCCCACCCCACGCCTCACAACCGCTCAGTCCGACTTGCACTTGATTTTCACCTCTCCCCCCCCTCCTCTCTCTTTTCATATCCTTCAATCGCAATCTTCGACCTTCCCTCCCTCTCACCGGTTCCTTATCCCACCCCAATCAACCTCCTTCCCTTCGCTCTCTTCCTATCGCCCTTCACCCATTGCCCCATCCAAAATCCCATTCTTTCTTCTAGAAGATCGAATGCGTTACATCGGGATAGCTTAGGCGGCTCCCCCTTCATCTGCATAAGGCTAACTTGCATATTCTCTCGGTTGCCCCTTACCCACCCATCGACAGATACTCCTATTTCCTATGGCCCACCCCTATCCTACCCTGCTCTCAACTACTACCATCCCTTCCCATCCTCGACCCTTATTTCCACTGCGTTGTTTTTTTCGCGAGCAGGTGTTCTCTCTCTCTCTCTTCTGAGAGATGCGTTTCCGAAGCCAACCTTCGGTTAGATTGGCTATTAGCGTGAAGGCTTTTTTTTTTTTAATATTCCCTCTCTGCCGTTCATTTATTTTACGAGCCTGCCTTTTGCAAGGGTGGGCCACCGCGAATGTCGTGACATAATTGAAACACGGCGGCGGCGTTTTACCCCCGTGCGTTTGGGCGCGCTCCCACCAGATGGCAGTTCATGTGAGATTAGTGAGGGCTCAATTATGGTGAGGGATGAATGGATGGATGGGGGCGCTGCGTTTTTTTCACCGGTGTCTGTGCGAAAGAGAAACTGCGTCATAGGACAAAAGCCGAAGAATGGATGTGAAACGTCGAACGGCTCACTTTTTCATTCCTCTCTCTCTCTCTGTCTCGAGTTTTTCTATTGCCCCGAGCAAGTCTTTTTTGAAAGACTCGCGCCGGGGATTATTAGGCGAAACCATCGTCGGACGTTTCGACTTAATGACCGTAAATATGGTAAATGTATGTTGGCTGTAACTCATACCAAATGATGAATTCTTTAATGCCGCTTGCCAATCTGAGAATATTGTTTAAATTTGAAACACAAAAAATAGGCAGCAAAGTTCAGGAAATTATCCAAGCTTTGCGGATCATAAGCATGTAACTAAACGATAAGCTAATACTGATTTTCGTTCTGCGTTTATTTGAATTGTGTTGGTAACCTTTCTACTGATACGTTGTAAATAATTATTGATAATTCTTCACTTCATGATGGAGGAAAATATAATCACCTAATATATATATATATATAATTTGCTTATTCCTAGTTTTATATGAAATTATCAAAATATATGTGATAATTGACTACTCAAACGAAAACATAAGAAAGTGTTACAGACAGAACGAATAGACTATGGTGTTTAGCTGAAAGTGTTTGTATTTACTGTAGTTCACATAAACATTAAACGTGTTTTTAATTTATTGATCGCAAAAGATAATAATCTGAACCTCAGGGTACATGATAAAAACGTGTAAGCTTACTCCATATCTGAAATATATATAAGGAACAGTTAGCATTATTTGAATGGATTTTATTTTGGCACCTTATATAGGAAATTAATGAAACACAAAATGTTATTCCAATAAAACCGAAATAATGTTATGATTTTTAAAAGAAAAATTAACAAAGAATTATTGTTTATAGACCAATAAATCGATCTTTTAGAGATATCGAAATCTCCAATCTGTGTATTTCCATATACGTATATGTCTATCCAGATAAATTGAACCTCAAGGAGGGATGAAAAGTTTGCTTTGTAGAATTTTATTCGAGGTTTATGGATGTAACGAGAAAAATCCTTTTACTAGTTATCCAAAATTTGAGCCATAAAATTTGCAGTGATTGGAGGATCAACTTACGATAATATATGCGCGCATACTTAAACATGCACACGCATTCCCTCACAATATGGCTAACCTAAATCTCTCGCAAGGGAGGATATGGCCACGGATACATACACGTATCGCTTCGGGGCAAGAGACAGAGGTACGTATTTAGGCATTCACGCTCCCATGCAGATTTCCAAATGGGGGAGGGGAGGGGGCGGGGGGTGCTCTGTAAATTCCCTTTGCCACCCTTCCTGCCGCTCCCCTCCCGCGCAGGTGAGCTGCACCGATAGTTCGTTGGTGGGAAAGAATCTCGGGAGTTCGATGCAAATGAGTAGGTGTAGCGTCGCGGGGTCTCCTTAGGAAAGGACCCTCGCTCGCTCCAAATCGCGCTCCCATTACTTCGCTTCGCATTTAACCCGCGGCCGTGCTTTCGATCGCGACATCGTAACCCTTCGGGCAATTTAGGATTGGTAAGGATCGCGAAACCTTCCGCGCGTGAAGGCTTTATTCTTATTGTCGTTATAATTCTCGGCTGGAAGAGAGTTCGTTAAAAGGTACGTTTGCATCTGGAGATATTGACGCTCGGTTATTTATCCGCTACCCCCGTGAGAACTCGAACGCGATTTCGGTTTGCGTAAATGCGTAATGGAATCGTTGAGCAGGAATCCATAAGAGATTGAATTTGAAAAGTTCGGAGTCACTTCTCGTAGGCACGTTGTCTATGAGACTGCTCCGAAAAAAAAAGAGATGTGGACGAACAGAGAGAGCCTCTTTGGAGCCCGATTGAAACGGAGAAGTTGGCTTTATATATGGTGGGTGTCCAATAGGTTACTATTGGTTACGATTAATATTGTAGGCAGGGTAAAAACAGATGAAGCACGACACTTGTCTGTAAGTTTAAATGTATAATTATTAATAAGTAAAATTGTTCTTTAGCTGATGGTTAAATAAATCCTCATCATTAATGTTGTCGTGTCTTCATTAATCGTCTAATATCTAATATTTTGTTAGGTATGTGATAAAAAATCTTTCTTAAGTTTAACCCTCCAACCACACACTGGGGTTCCACAGACCCCAGTGTGTCGTTCTTACAACTGTAAATTAAGTGTGTCGTTTGAGGGTTAAAGCGTTTCGCGGGTGAAACAAGGAGTCATTCTTATCTCATGATTTTTGTACTAAATATTTAAATAATTACATTTATTTCTTATAGCAGTCAGGTGAAGAGGGAAGATAGCGTGAATGTTTCTCGTATTGCGTGATCTAGTATTATGTAAGAGACTTTTTGAGAGAAAGGTAGAGAGGGGGCCCCAGGGCAGAAGGTGTTTTCACGAAGGGAAGGAAGGTCGTCCTGAATGGGGACCTTATTTAGTTATTCACCGCGCTCATGCAGATTTTTTTGGTCCTCGACTCACTCCCTTCCCTTCAACCTCTGCCTGCAACCGATTCGGAACGAGGCGCAGAACGGCCTCCGTCTGAACGACGGACGTGAAATCGAAGGAGGCAAATAGGAGTAAGAAAAGAAAGGGACCGGCGAGTGCCGAGAGAAAGAGAAAAGAGAGAGAGAGGGGGGGTGGGGCGAAGAGGAAATCTGCATGCAGTTGACGCTATCGGTGGATAGGGTAAGCATGGAGGGCGTATAAAAAGGGTTGATATGCAGATCCGCCTCGTTCTGCCGAGAGGAACGATTTCCAGAGCGTATTCCTCTTTTGACGAGCGTCGTATTAGGGCCCAGGAGGGAGGGGTGTGGGGGAGGGGGATAAAGGAGGGAAAAAAAGCGGAGGAGAGAGAGATAAAGAAGGGGAGGGGCATCGTGCGACCTCTTTTGCATGCCAGGGGAAATCGTGAGAACAGCATTTCCGGTTGCAGGTCCGTCTGCGAGATGCACACACACACACCACGCCCATTTTGCTGCACACGATCTCGGTCGATATCAGCGGAAGCGAGTGCAAAATAATAAATATGTATGAGTGTATATATATATATATATATATATATATATATATATATATATATATATATATATATATATGCATGTATGTATGTACATATCCGTATATGTGTACATATCCTTATGTATGTATATATCCTTAAAGATTCTACAACCAGTGGAAAGGTAAACTCGGGGGGAATCTTTTCGCTAGCAATTCGTCTATTTTTTGGTAGGAAAGTATTCCTTAATTCGATTTCAGCAATTGGATATTTTCAGGCATTTCGAGAAGTTTCCGCTGCACCGAAATTGCATGTTGTATTTGTGAGTTATGCCGAATTACTAAATTATTTTTGAGTGGTTTCTTCGCTTCTTAAATGAATATATGCCAAGTTTTAGAAAATTTCATTGCTATTTCTTTAATTTTTCTTTACATGCATGATCTATAAAATCTTTAATTGCGCTAACAGATACATCACATTTCTACTGTAGGAAGCTTTGGAAAACGTGAAAAAATGTTTTATGGTGATATTTGCGATTAGTGGAAAATAACATCAAGTTCATAGATTTATTAACGAACAGTATAATCACACGTTGAAAGAGTGTGACAAAGCGTTTAACTACAAAGTGTCACGGAAAATAAATACATTTTCCATTGCTTTCCGCTTCTCCTTTTTATATAACTTTTAATTTACCTTCACTTCCATTTGTTTGTTTTCAGCACACAAATCCGTTATATCTCGAGTTCTGTAATAGATATAGTCTTAGAATTAGTTATGTAGGACGACTATCTTCTGATCCTCTACAACAGTGGTGCCCAACCTTTTCTACATGGCGGGTCACACCGGTGGTTGCGAATCCTTCGGCGGGCCGGATTAGAGTTTTAAGAGGAAGTTATCGATACATTCTGAGGTGTCATTTCAGTGCAAATCAAGTCTTAATGAGGTTTATGGTAAACAATCCAATGTTCAAAGTTTTTTTTTCAAAATTTTTATAAAAATGTATGAATTTGTGTGTTAAAATTTTTATTTTCAAAATTTTTACAAAAATGTATGAATTTGTGTTAAAATTTTCGGATTGTTTTTCATCATGACTTCGCGGGCCGCATAAAAACACTTCGCGGTCCACATCCGGCCCGTGGGCCGTAGGTTTGGCACCACCAACAAACGCGCTTATTCCTCCGTCCAACAGACGCACTTCTTCCGGAAATTATCGGTTAACATGCCGGACAAAACACGTTCATTTCCAATTACTCTTCCGGTTAGTCCTGCAATTTTAGGTATCTTTACCAAACGATTTTCTAATACGCCTTGATTCGTGCCACAAATTTGTTTTTAACGTTGCAAATTGACTTTTTTGGGTGATAAATCCTCCGTCATCAGTCATAATTGAGAATTGAATTCTTTTTGACTTCGCAAAATTGCGAACATAAAAAGATTGTGATAAAAAAATTGCGTAGCAATGTTTCACAAATTCTACAAATTTTGACGCATAAATTTGAGGTTAAACGATAACTTGGTAACGTTCCCATGATATTAACGAACATAAATAAATATTCAATAATTGGAACCAAATAATATATATCCAAGGTTTTTATTTAACTCGGTTATATTTCTGAAATAATAACCAAAATAAGAATTTAAGCAGCTGGTAATGGAAGCTGAAAATTACTTAACGTATAAAAAAAAAATGGAAAGATATAATTGAGTAGAATTTTTTACGTATGTATGTACTAGCTTTCTCTTTGCCAGTTAAATGCGAGCTAAAATATAAAAATTAATTTTGTTTCCAAAAACAATGAGCACACTAAAAGTTGTGTAGCGGTTGTAATGTACATATATAAAAAATTTAAATTATGGCGTATCATGTCTTTCAGGCATTTCTCTGAAACATTTTATTCCCCACTCCTCCATTTCCCCGCTTGTCCCACCCTTCCTCCGCTCTCGCTACTATGTACCATCTGTGAACGCAGCTAACAGTAACTTCCCACTACGTCTTCTCGCCGGGAATGGAGAACGTTAACTCCAAAAATCGGGGCTGCTATGGATACAAAATATTTTCACTTCAAAATCCTGTAATTTTGTTGTTAAACGTACAATGAAATTTGATGGTACGGAAATAGATCTTCGTTCTATTCTCCGGATCTGGGTTCAAGTACTACTTCCCTTCTCGATTTCAAATAAATTTCAAGCGCAAATAAAAAAAATGCTACGCTCGTTCCCGTGTTATTAGGTAAGAGACGTTAACATTTTATTTGTTTTGAGAGGGTGGCTGGAAAACAAAATTCCCTAGAGCACAATGCAATGCCGAATAAACGGTGATGATTTTGTCGAAATTGAATCATGAGAAATTAGCTAATTAATTTTGCTGGGAAACATCCAGACAGTTACTCAATTTTTTTTTATTCTTCAAATATGACGGCTCATTCATAGATTTCCTAGATTTTATAATTACATTGTGTTCCGCTTAATGTTTCATATTGAGTCACATGTAAGCTATTGCATTAAGCGGCTGATTACAGTAAACTGTAAACTTTCTTAACGTAATAGATCTTTTTTCGGGAATCCGCGTTTGGTCACAATAACCAGCTGGTGACAATAGCCAGCGATATAATAAGTGACATCTACTGTGTATTAAGATTCAAACCTCTTCATAACATAGCACTCTGTTGTTACATTTTCCATTATCTAGAGTATAGTTACAGAAATGCCGCGAAAAACGTCTTCCCTTACCAAGAGTGAGAGAGAGAGAGGAATAGGATACTAGACACAGAGATAGCAACAGTGATGCTGCTTGTTCGGTGGTGGCAATGACTCGGCGTCGGCAGGAGGAGAGATGAAAAAACCAATGCCTGTTTCTAAAGAGAGAGAATGGCGGAGGGGTGAGATAAAAAAGCACAATGGGTTATCGAGGAGATTGGGTGACACTCCTCTCGAAATGCAAATGCGAAGGGAGAAACTTGCGTCCCAATGGGACTCTAGATCACTATCGACAATGAGAGAGGCCGGATAGGAGATGGAGGAGCGCTAGGGTGTGGGGGGAAGAGGATTATAGGGCCCCGGTATGGGCGGCCCCGCTCTCAAGCAAAGTTTTTTTTGTTCTTTTCCGGAAAGGGGATGTGGGATATCGGGGTGGAGTCAGAGGTGGTTTGAGGTGAACCGAAATGAATTAACAACTCAGGCGTCGCTAGGCTGCCGTTTCGCTCAACGACCACAATTGCCTGTTATTTGGGAAATTCCCTTGAGGATGGGTACATTTAAAATTAATATTACAGTTTATAATTCAACTCAATGCATTTACATTATCATTGTATAGTTTGGAAAGTAAATCAATCTTAAGTACTTATTTTGTCAATTGGAACTATCGGATGGCATAAAATGCCCATTTTTAGCGGCTTTTTAAAATCTTCTGATGTAATTGTTCTGTCAGTCCGTCCGTCACACTTCCGTGTCCGGCGAACTACTTCTACGCCGTTCAAGTTAGAGCGACCTAATTTGAGGGATTGTTCATGGCTATAAGTTTTTCCTGAGGTTGAAATATGGAGAGTCCAGGGGTAGTCTAAGGGGTGTAGGTGCGGGACAATAAAAAAATCCCGCCCTTGAATTAGTTCTTTGCTTACTTGTCTGAAGCTTTTGACAGGCTTTCCGTATGTCTATAACAAAGAGTCTCTGAACCTACTTAATCTCATTGCCTCATACTTTGATTTTCAGAAATTTTGAAAGCGTAAGACTCCCATGATATTCACAAATAAATTAATGTTCAATAAAGACAAGCTATAATTGAAGTAGTCCGTGTTTTTCCTGTTATGACTGGTGTTTTCGCGTCCTTAAAATGGAACAATTTTCTTTTTATAGACGAGAGAAAAAACTGCATTTTGAGGACAAAGAGCCGCATTAGGCTCTCGAGCAGAGTATTTATTGTGCCTTTTAATAGCTTTGTTCAAGAAAATAAGGGGAAATGAATCGGTTGTCTTCATGGGAAACATATTTATAAACTTTATCCATACTACTACTATCTCTTATGTGACATATGCATCTTTGGCAGGAGGTAACATTTATTGACCACTGAGAGTGGGCTTGCAAAACTTAATTACATATAGATTTTATAAGTAAACCATTGTAGGTATGAAAATTTATCGAAGAGTATACAGTGTCGACAAAGATAATCATTGAAAATATTATATTCTTTATGGTGGCTTACGAGAAATTATTTGCTTCTGTTGTCGAAAATATTGGAAGTAAATACGATCCAATTTGCACCTAAATATTTACAAAACCGTAAATTCCCAACAAACTTATATCGCATTAAACATAGTAGACTGTATTGTTTCATTTGAACTTCCTTCCTCAAGTTAGCATCACATCGCATGCAAATATCCTTGCCTTCCTTACACCCAAACGAGAGATCCCTTTTTTTTTACACCTTCCGCGTTACATTCAATCCGCGCCTCTCTCCCTCCCTCCCCTCCTTCCCCTTCCACTCTCACCCTCTTCCCCCAACTCCATATCATCTGCATGACAATAATGTTAAACGAGGGGGTGTTCTCAATGGCTTGATGGCTTACCGCCCCTATTCGCTCCACTACCATTTTTTCCCTACCCATGCCCCCATTATTATTTAGATATTTTCCGCGCCTGTTTTTTTTTAACCCGTGTGGGCATTCTATCGAATTTCGGTTGGTCTCCTCGCGTCCTATGCTCACGGATATGATTTTATCCAGACAAAGCCTATCGAGGCCTTGCAGAATATATATCATCTAGCTCTTGAAACAAATGTAATGTAATTACGTCACTAAGATTGTTATTTTATTAGTCTTCGTCAATTATGAGTACACTCATATCGTATGCATTACTGGAATTCATCTTGGCGGCTACGATATATCTCTAAGTCAGCGGTTCTCAACATTTTTTTTCTTTGCGACGCAAGTGACGTGAGCGACTCACTGCGCACTACAATCCGTCGAACCATAAAAAGGATGGGGGAGTGGGTAAAAATTAAGTGGTTAAGCCAAATAATTCCTTTTATTGTTGTTGATAGTGACGAATAAGGAAGATAAAAAATCTGCTCAACAATATATACATTATTTTCTTCAGGTCGTTATTAAAATTTTCGGCGACCCACCGCCCGTCTCTTCGCGATACACTGGTTGAGATCCTCCGCTCTAATTCATACCTCAGGAAATCGTGTGCATTTATAGGCAACAAAATGTATCATGGATAGTTTGAGACCAAGTAATCAATTGGATTTCCGATTTTGAGTAACGAATAAAGGCAGCTGACAGAATTCCGAGTAAAACATATTGCCGTGTAAAAACTGACGCTTCTTTGTGTGACAGATAAAAATATGGCCGAAGGTTTTTCTTTTTTCACAATGCCACTAACAAAAAAATCAATTCACTTTCCTGTTATCATCTTCTTTGGCGATTCAATTTTGATTTCAGGCTTAAGGTGAGACATAATTTTTCTGACCCATTCGCAGGAGTTAAAAAGAAATGTCTCGTAACCGTTGAATTTTCCACCTCGTTCTACATGGGTGTAATCGAGTGCTTTCTTTAATTCGATTATCGATCTTTACGTTATATTCTGTTTTAAAACCGCCTCGCAAGATTTCCTAAGGTTTCACATACTCTTTGCACTATAAAGCGTTGCGTGATTTTCGGAAACATCTCGGAAGAAAATGTGAAACCGTAAAGGGACGCAAGAACGTCGAAAAACCGACGAGCACCGTGAGAATCGGATGAGCGTCTTTGGAGTGAAGAACGAGATATGGTTTTTTATGGGAGGAAACCTTCCATTTGTTATAAAATTCGAACGTAATGCGTTCGAGCGGATAGAGAACAAAAAGGAATATATATATATATATATAAAGATGGGTTGCGAGGTGGCGTCCTCCGGTGGAAAGGTCACGAACCGCTCTTATAAAAAGGTGGAATTCCTTGGAATCGTGCGAGAGACAGATGGCCAATCCCCTCTCCCTTTTTCAATCTCTTTCCTCTTAATGACGTCATCGCATCTGCCACCGCTCTAGTCGGGGAAAACGACCTTTAAAAAAAAAAGGCAAGAAAAGCAGAACACAATTCCGTTTGCTTATAGATTTTTTTGCTTCGTTTTTGCGTCTACGACTTATTTTTAAAATTATAACTTGTCATTTTAATGAAGCTCGGATTCGTCCACCTGACATCTGTTACAAATGCATGCAATTGTCTCTTGACGTTAACTCGCGAATGTTGACCGCTGATCGACGGCTACTTCTGCGCGCATTGCCCCGCGAGGCACGGATTTCATCTCGTAGGGATCAATCGCTTACCTTCTTTCGCAGCGCCCTCATCTTTCGAATGGGGGACTAAAAAATCTGTCCGATAATCGATTTACGCTCGAGGATGAAAACTGAATAACAGTATACTTAAATTAAGAGGTCTTCTGAGGCACGTTTATGGATTCTCGATTCAAGGATAGGTTATAATAAGATCGAAACAGGTTTACGGCCTCACGACGCGTAATCGACTACATAATTATAAAAGTTGGTTCGAATGAAACTTCTTTTAGTGTCCTTAATCAACGCTGAAAAAAGCGAATTCGTTGAAAGTGAATTTCGAAAGCACCGCTTCTATTCATCAAATAAACGTGATAAATCGTTCTCTTAAACATCTACCTTCGTTAAAATACTTTTATTTCAGTTGCAATAAGTGATTAAAATGATGAGAGCAAAAAGCGAACACCAAAATACATGTACTTTTCTTCATGTTAAAAAGTGTCGTTGTTTTAATGTTTTTAGGCGCGTTTCGCTTCCAGCGTGAGCGCCTATTATCGTCGGTCTGTCCGTCCGTCCGCATGTTCGTTCTCGGCTTCCACCGAACAGATTTTCATGAAATTTGATATTAAGGACTTACAATCAAATATAATAAGAAAATCGCAAAAATGAATCAGGTACGCCAATCAGGGGTACCACTTTACTGGTGACAAAAAATTAAATTTTCGTCATATCTCGTTAAGTATTGCTCATATCAAAATATTTTTCTAGTAAAGAAAGGTATTTCCTTCACTATACATTTTTATCGTAGGAGTAGCCGTTATCGATAAAATCAAATGAGAATGTCTTAATTCGAGTTGAACTTCGAAATTTTTTTTCATGGATACTTCTTCATTGTTGCTAACATTAACAATCTCACAAACAAACGTTTAATTTCCTTATGTGTGCATGTAATATTATTAAATATGAAGAAAATGGATTATTTGTGATGAAGAAAAGACTTTAAAACGCTATTTCCCTTATGTACAGGTATATAATGTCTTTCTAATACTCCATTGCACGAAACGCGCCCATTTGTGATACGTTATACACTTTCCTAACTTGTTTATTTCTTTACTCGATGGTGTGTCTGTTCTCATGCATGTATTGAATGGGTTATTAACACTATAAACTCTTCTTTGCAGTTAGGAGGAGTTTATATGTTTCTGATTGAATTGGTAAAGCATGTTATAGGTAACATGTAGATTTTAAAAATACAATACCACAATATTAAATTCCTTTCACAGTTTGTGTTTTAATTTAAACTTTTTTGTTTCCTATTCGCACCTTCCATTTACATAAATATAAAATTCCTTAGAAATACATTTGTCACATTAAAGGAATAATCGATACAATTAAACGAGTATGATGCGTGTGGAAGGGCAGTTTGCCACAAAACAACAAACGTAATCGCAACAGCTAATTTAATCCGGAGTTAATATCACGAGTACCTAGTAATAACAATAGCGACAGAGCAATACAATTGCTTACATAGCGCCCTCTATGTTAAATTCGTCCAATAAAACGGACAATATTTTGCAGTACAATCCAACGTCAACAACATACGTATTTAACGGCATCCACGGTTATGTTATGATACATACATAAAACTCGGCTTTCTATAGAGATTTCGACTGTGTCGTTTCTAACGGATGCATATTCCAAGAGATGCGGAAGCAATTTCAGGAAAACTGACACACGACAAATGAGTAAAAAATTCCACACGAGGACTATTTTACCTTCCCTCGCGTATCCCATGTTCCTCACGTTCTCGTGTCGAGCGGCCAAGACCGCCGTTAAATTCTAAATCGGCGTCGATTTTCGTGCGCCGCTTTAACACTTATTAAGACGCGATATAATCACGCTCGCCTCGGCCAATGGAACGAAGCGCCCTTATCCGCTCGTTCTATTTCGATTCCAACCGCCTTTATTTTCTCTCCCTCCCTCTTTATAAAGCCTTTCCCCGACCTATCGCACACGAGTCTATTAAAGCGAGACCTGAGAAACGTTAAATTTAAGTGAAATTTCGATGAGGACAAATACGCCGACGTGCGATTGCGAGAAGCACGGGCCTTCTTATTTGCTTCTTGTTTGAAATTGCTTTAACCAGTTCCATACTTTCCGTAGGGTAGGATTGAGATTGAAAAGCTGCGTGCAATGACACTCTGGTTCATCATTATTGTTATTGGGTCTTAAACTATTTATTATCGTTTTATCGATCTATTATTTTCATCGGAACAGATTCGTAAAATTGCGATCAAATAAAATTTCGAAATGCATCCTCAAGTATCAGCACTTAATTAAAAGACTGCTAAATAAAAAATAAATATACCATGAATTCACATCTTCTTGAACTCGCTCGGTGAATTTCGAATAATACTTCTCTGGACAGTAATCGGCCTACAAAACAACATATTTCACAGAAAAAAAAATACAATAGAGAAAGAGATACTATTTATTTGAAAGTAATAATCGTTGCAAATAACATTTCGTGATCAGGCCTCTTTAGTGATGCGGATAAATAGGCTCACCGATGTGTATAAAAGCGCATACATGATGATATATTTAAACATTTATAATGTATCTATGTCGATGAAAGAGAATTTAGCCTCGTATCTGTGCCTTGGCAATTTCCTCGGGACATTTTTCTCTCCTCCCAAATACGATTATATCCACGTAGTCACGTCGGCGTGTTTTTTTCCAGATCGCCTTTATCCCCACTTCCGCTTTATCCCGCCCAAAAGGAAGGCCGTATAAAATGTGTGAAATATTTAAAAAAAGTGCCCTATTGATAAGACGGTGGCTTTTAAAACGCTTTTTATTTTGATGGCGTGAGCCGGAAGCAGAAGTCAAAAAGCAGTGCCTCCTCGGCGCGAGTGGCCAAAATCAGAACTCCCTGCGATAAGGAATAAAATGTTTAGATGCCGGCGATCTTTATTGCCACTAACCCGGGGAAGCCTTATCGCGCAGCATTTATAACGCTCTCCATAATATCACATTTTCCTATTGAAATCTCAAACAACTTCGGAATCAGTTACCATAGACCACGGGAGCGCTTCTGGCTTCTCTAAAAATCGTTACTGAATGAAGTTCACGGAAGTAGGATTATTTTAATTGCGCGTTATGTTTTTCGCCTTAAAATATTCCAAAAAATCTGATGTGGCCAGCACATGACTTACTCCATATTTGGGGTATAGATATTTAAATTATTATGAATAGCATTTTAAGGCAAAATTATTATTTCCTATCGTAAAAGAATACAGTCGTCCTTATTGCCGTAAATTTTATTTTGAATATGTTTACAGAATTCACCGCTACATGGCGGTGGAGCTGTATACTGGAAATTAAGAAAAAGCAAATTATCTCCGAAATGGATGGTTCTACGGAAATTTGTTTCAAACAAAACCTGGAAGAAATATTATTCTCTACAACTTTGGTCCTCACGAAGATTACCAATAACGACGTTTTTAAGGAGATATTTGACGGAAACCGAAAAAATGCTATTTATAAATAATTCCTAAACAATAACTGCTATGGAAAATTGTTTCAAATGAAAGTTGTAGGAAATTACATTCCCTATAACATTTGTTTAGAATTGTATATAAAATAATGATATTTTATCGGAGAAATATCGCAAAAACCGAATCGGGTTTCGAATAAACCTCGACTTCCGGTTAACCGTTATTGTCCAAAAACTAATCAGTTCTTTGTGCTCATGCTAAAGTGTTATATATGAAGTTTGGTAACGATATGGCAAGTACTTTTTGAGTTAGAGGTCCACAATCACATACACACATACGCACACACACACAGACATTCCGAAAATAGTCTAAACGTGTTCTAGAGACCTCAAAACGTGTATTTTCGTTGAAATCTCGAAGTCGATTTTTTACCTGATCACAGTACTTTCCCATTACTATGTATGGAGAAAGTAAAAAGCGGTGTATTATGGAACACTTTTTGTGCATGCAAATCAACTGGCGGGTTTGGCGGTTAACCTCCCCGCGCATCCATCCGCGTCCCTCCTCTCCCATGCCGCTTAAACCTTTTTCTCCATCTACCTGGAGCCACAGAGGTGGATAGGGTTGGGGGAGGGGGGGAGGGTGGAGGAGAGGGGATGGAATAGAAAGGGGGCAAATTACTCTAGTTCTTTCTGGAGCCTAGTCTTTTCTGTCTCGATGAGTTTGACGACGACACAGCAATTTTTACATCAACCGTTTTATCCCTCTTGTCTCCTGTATGCGATCCCTATCCTAGCCGGAACTGACACGCAAATTTAACGATCAATTAATAGCGTGCTTAATCCATATCCTATGTTAGAAGCGACTATCCATTAAGCACTTCAAATCAAACTTAATTGTTTGCGAATACTAATATCTCATGTTGTCAAAAGTAACCCATTTTACAGTCGTTAAAAAAAAGTACCTGGTAATTTAACAATTTACAAGCTGTACCCGCGGAATGTTTACGCAGATTTTTTTCAATTAATTTATTAATAATAATGTGAATCAATTAATGCTCCAAATGATATTCCCATAGTAAACTAATCTATTGAAGACGCCTTTTACTATATTCTTGCAATATTGAAACATGAATAGATTTACATTAACCATAAACAATATTGTCAGTAGGATAATTTAAGTTTTTTATTTTAATAACCGAGGATAAAATTTTATACAGGAATATCTCTCCCTCTTTGTCTCTCCCCTTTTTCCTCCCTTCCTTCCACCTCTTTTCCCCTCTAACCTTTCCCTTCTCCTCCTCTCTCCCTCCCTCCCCCTTTCTCCTGTTCCCATTACCCTCTCTTCATTTAAACGGCTTATAAAACACTTTAATTTTACGCCCGTAAGCTGTACACGGTTTTACAACGATAAGACTTCGAGCACGACAATGTCCGTCGTCAAGGTATTTAGCCTTAAAATGGCAAATTTAGCGCAAATTATGTGCATTAAACTTTAAAAGCGGGCGATTTCGAATCGTTAACGAAAAAAGGCGATAAGAATAAGAATTCTTGATCATTTTTCTTTTAAAAGATCAGGTCCGAAGCTCGTATGCCAATATTTCGAATTTATATGAGCAAATGAATGAAATCCTGCACGCGGAAAAGTTGAGTTTACGTGTTATCTTATGAAAAATATAAATTACTCTTAAGATTGGAACTCGGGACTTAATGAAAATGAAAATATTTTTCCAGAAACCTCCTAGCTAGTAGAAAATAAACCCCGTTTGGTGCATATCTCTACGACTAACGGTTCTTGAGATACAAATGGGGACAGACAGTCAGACGGACACAAAATTAGATAAAGGATTTCAACGTTAAGCCATCCAATATAAAGTAACTGTATTCTACGTGAACCACATAGTTTGATTGTATTTTTATTTTTATACTAGTGTAATGCCCGTTGAAATATCAATGGAAGAATTATAGATTATTATTATTTTCATTTAAAATAATTAATATCACACTTTTACATGTGAAATATTTTGTCATATACAACATTTCTATATAGTGAATATTCTGTTGTTGACGGGCTATCTTTAGTTAAACTTAAAATAGTTGCCTCTCTTTCCCTCCCTTTCCTCCCTTTCATATCCTCTCTCCCTCTCCCATCCTCTATCTCCCTGCCCCTCCTCATTTTGCCCCCTCCCCCTCTCTCTTTCCCCCTCTCTCTTTCCCCCTCTCTCTTCTACCCCTCTTTCCCCCTACCCCCTCTACTTCCCTCTCTCCACCTGCCTCTCTCCCCCTCCATTACCATCCCTCTCTCTCTCCCTCCCTATCTTGTATTAAAAGCATACGAAGCACGCTTACACCCATAAGGATTGATACAACAATAGGATTTTGAGATCTAACAATATAATTGGTAGCCAAGGCAACATTCCGTTAAAATGGCAATATTTCCACAAAATATATATGAATTACACGTATAACATGAGCGATTTCGGATTGTATTCGGAAAAAGATGAACAGAATAAGAAACTTTGTAATTTTTTCTTCAAAATGGTTCAGATCCGAAGATCATAGGTTAATTCCTTCTAATTTTAATTTCCAAAACAATAAAAGCCTGCACATACAAAAATTGATTTTTACGTTACCTTACGGAAAATGGAAATGTCTTCCTTGGAGTCGAACGACTTTTTTTTCGTCATTACCTTAAAATATGTTAATCAAGCATCCTTGCTAAATTTCAATCTTCTACCTACTCGGGAAGTTTGTTAAAACGCTCTACATCGGCCATCGTGAAAGCGTGACCATCCAACAAACCAACCAACAGACCTGGGCTATTATAGTATTAATTATATATCTTCTGTGTGAAATTTCTTGGTTTTACGCATGTTTTCGTCACTCACTAAACTCTTCATATGTTTATCGAAGGTAAACTGCCCGATAATTAGTGCACTAACATAAAAACTTGTTAGCAGAGTTTTGCTACTTAAAGCCTTTGACGATCTAATGAAGTGCGTACATTTTTTCTAGGCTTCTTCACAGACATGTATAGCTTTGAAGAAAATTCCATTACGAAGTCTTGTGTAGTGCGTGCATGCGTGTGTATACAGGCGCGTATAATAATATGATGTGATGTATAATATTTGGATGCAATGAATTTGGAAAATCCTTTGAATGTGGTATTTATGAATCTCATGGAGAAGTATAGGTATATTTAGTAGTAACAGATCTGCCAACAGAATTGTTGCAAACTGGAAAGCACTATCTGTGAAGGTTGCCTTTTTGGAAGGTATTACTTATTTCAATATTAGCGGAGACACGCTAAATCCCAGATTCTATAGATTTATGTACGTATGTGCGGCTGAATTCCCTTGATAACCTATATCAGAGAATAGTAATATGCTTGCTGAGCATATTTCCGCGAGTTAGTGTATTAAGTTACAATCACCATTATAAAGTTAAAAGATATTATATGACAATTCTTACTATAAAAATATTAAATTAAAATGAAAACATTCTCTTGAAATCGCAACTTAAAGAAAAAATTACTCGTGTATAAGCTATATTCAGAAGGCAGAAATCATATCTCGTTTTGAGATTTTATATCTGCCATAATCTTTGTTATTGCATGAATAATTTAAAATTCTTATTGAGTTTGAAAACACGAAACCTCGATTGAAGGAATCGATAAAAATAAAAATTACTTGCTGGAAATGTTTTAGAAAGTACAGTACAGTAATAAAAAACAGAAGTCTGGAGTGAATAATTGGAATATTATCGTGCACGTATAAATGTATACGCGCGCTCACCGGTGCGAAATATCTGGAGAAAATCTCAATTGCAGAACATAAAAATTTATAAATAAATACCTCGTCGCGTAAACACTTTGACCCGATAAATTTGAACCCCGATAGCAGCGGATCTTGCATTTTTACGGAGGTTGTCTTGCAATTATTTTTAGTAAAAATGTACTTGCTTATCGCACGTAATAATAGACATGGCATCCATAAATAAAAATATGAAATATTAAATCTAGCATAGTAGAGATTTTACTATTTAATTTTGTCATTAGGACATTTTTTGTATTATTTATTTGGGAAATCATTACTTTAAAAAATCCGAGGAAAAAATATTAAATGAACGATTCGAAACATATCTGAGTCGTAATAATATCATAATATACATATTTCTTAAATTATTTATAACAGGTTTATGAGTTTTATAGGCAACCGGAAGTCCACTATTTAGACGAGAATCAGACTTTTAAGAAACGGGAAATATCGAGAGACTTTAATGGAGACGTTTCCCTTCCACTCACAAATCCGTAAATGATTGAAGCCGCATGACGTGAAAAACGACCCGGCCGCCGCCCGTCTTTTGAATTCCGCTGGAATGTGAATGGAGGGGGGGGCGGGGGCTCTCCGTGAGTTGGCAATATCTCCGGGCACTAGTTAGACGCGCAACAAACCCCTTTTGTGCCATTCATACACGCGCGTATTTTTCACGGCGTTCCTGTAACACGGTGAAAATACGTATCGGTTCGAGATGACGGACCGAAATTGATGGGTTTAAATACTCGCGTCTCTCTCTCTCACACACACACTTTTTAAGAAGAGAATGGAACATCTAGGTTTGCTTTTAAAAAATCTTTTTTGTCTCTTTTTTTCCCTCGCCATCCCAAAAGCGAATATCTTTCTCCGAAGTGTTTAATGGGAAAGCAATTGTCCCGGCAAACCGACCGACTCTTTTCCCATTGATTCCCCGTCCTGTTACGTGCTCACGGCTACCCTCGCCTCCTTCACACTCCAACCTCCGTCCATTCGTCTTAAACGGCCCCTTCCTCTCTCTCTCTCTTCTTTTCTCCAAAGGATGCCGAGTTGTGCGTGTTGTGCGGCATAGGGGAGATCCCCTGTTAAGCTGGGGAGGAGAGGAAGGGGGCTAATGTCCTCCGGGTGGGCATTTATTTTTATATTAGAGGCGTTGCCTCCGCAAAGGTCTTTGCGACGGTAATTACACACGCTGAGGATTAAGGTAGGAGGCAGGTGTCGCGCCTGCAACGCCCATTCGGAGAGTCCACGGAGGAGTCGGAAGGGGGATTAGCGCGTCAATCGGTTTCGACTACCGGTGGGAGTTAGAACTAACAAAAGACACGCGCATCCCGTGGAGGTTTTTTTTTGCCCGCAAGGATCTTAAGGGGGTAATTGGTGGGACGAAGCGATTCCTCTAGTGACATAAGGGAAGAGAAATAAAAAAACACATATGGATATAATTGGAGGAGATGTCTTAATGTCTATGTACCTGATCCTAATTTTTTAATGTCTCTCATGTCGTGCTTCCTTTGGTAAATTTTAAACTTTAGTGATGATAGGAAGGAGTAATTCGTAACGAATTAATCACCTTGAGATTATTCCGTGATATAATGTTTAGAATCGTTCTATGCGGATATTTGTAGCCACAGGCAGTTCACGTGACATTAAATACATAGCCAATAATGTATTTCGAAATTTGAATGAAATTTACGATGATGATAACGCTGTTAACGTGTATCTATTAGTAATAGAATACACATTTGCAGTTCGTTGGCTACGGTTACAGTTGCAGCGAAGTATGCATAGAAGTAGTGAACTTTTTTGTCATTCAAGGATAAATTTTTATTGAACTAAAACTTAATATTTTCCTCGAATTAATGAGCAAAATAGCAAGATTTTTATCATTACTTGGGGTTTTTCGTCATTATATAATAATTAAGCGCGTAGTATTAATGGATATGGAGCTGTAAGTGGGCATGTAAAAGCAGGGCACTGCACTGGTGTCGACCTTTACTAGAAAAGTATTCCTCATACAACGCTTTTAAGTAAACTTTCTCACAAAATCTCACGTTTCTATACCATATTGTTAATAAATTTGGCACAAAGGCTTTCGCTGCGTTGTGATTCCCTGTTTAAAAGATTTTTTTTGGTGTTACGCTCTGTCTATTTGAAATGACGTATCAACTAGACGCAGCGTAACAACTGAAAAAATTCATTGAAGCATTATTGTTGGTATGTCGCCAATATAGGTTATTAATATTAAATAGTATTATTTTCCTTAAAAAATTTAATTAAATATCTATGAATTTGGAAATGTATAAAATGGAATTTTAAACATCAATAAGGTATATGTACACGTACATAACATTCAGTAGTATATACTGTGTGCTTACATGAGTCATCAAATTACATAGTGTAAGAGTAATTTCATAACAACCTAAAGCTAAATTATGAAAACATCATAAAGAGCAGAGGGGGGAGGGGAATTTCCTTTACGAATTAACCTTTACGAATTAAACGACAATCCCTTTTAAATTTTCTCTTGTTTGCACAACATTTCGTATGACTCCGTTAAGCACCTCGCCATCCGCACACACATACAAAAAACGCGTATTTTGTTCCTCTTCAAACGTTCGTATTTACTCAACGACCTTTTCCATTTGGACGTCAGGAATAGGAGTACTCCAACGGCCGAAGGGAGTGGTGCCCTCTACCCCTCTCTCCGAGCAGGTGTTTAGGGTCAGATCGGGGGAACACCGGACGACAACCTTTAAAAAAAAAAAAACGAAACAGAAGATTGTCGTAATGTGGACACAACGGATATTCGGATCCAATTGCCGTTCGCGGGAAGAGTATAATATAAAAAAATCCGACCCTTTCACACCTTCCATAAGGTTTACAATCGCACCGCTGTGCTAATGAAAAAAACTCGAGGAATGATGGCGGAGACAATAGCGAACGGCTCGGGAATCCTTTTGGTTTGGAAGGGAACGCCTTCTTATGTCACCGTAGAGAGAGGAAGAGACATTTCTACGATTTTTACCCACGCAGCTGTCACCGTATCCCCAAGAGTCCCTCGGGGCGAAAAGAGGATCCTGGTGGAGCTAAAGAGGGCTTCGATACCTCGTGACAAATGCCTTTCTATTTTTTTTATCATCCCCTTCCCTCTCGTCCCTCTTCACTCCTCCTCATTCTCATTCACTCTCTTTTTATGACCTCTTCTGTCTTATGGTCCGTCAGTGATCCACCCTTGACTCTTGTAGCTTCTAGCTACCCTTCTATCACATTTTTTTCTCTTCAGCGTTGTAGCGACTGTTAACTGACTGCTCGTAGCCTAGAAACTTCTCTGACAGTGCCTAACAGGGTAGTTGTTTCATTGGTGGCGAATCCGTTCCCAATTTTCTCACATGTTCGACGAAATCCATCTCAAACCGTATAATTTATGCATTTGTACCAGAAGGTCTTTGGGAAGAGGATTTACCGCTCGAGAAAGGGAAAATATTTGTGAGTAAAATCTTATCTCACAATAGAAAACCTATCATCACGAAATTCAATGAGTTTCTAAGTTATATTTATTTTGTATATTTATCCAAAAAATGTATCTTAGGGACAGGTTCTGAGTAAAGCCCACTAACATATTCTCGATTGCGCTATATAGTCTGGAGAACATTTTAGCATAATAAGCGATCCGTTTTGAATTAATCCAGTGGTTTATTTTAATTTAAAACATTAGAAATAAATATATTAAAAATCATTTTAAGTTATAATAATTATTGTGCTATATACCATTTTACATAATATTTATTTTACTATATACTACCATTTTCCCATAAAGGTTGCTTTTATTTTGTTTTCATTTCAAAGTCTTCGGTTCAGAATAGGCAGTTATCTACTCGCTTTATTCGGTCGTATACCTACGGAATTTTATAGGATATGTTTTCCTCCATCAGGCAAGGAGATAAAAATACAGAAATATATTTATCCGATCATAAGGGGGAAAAGTGCAATTCTGTGGTGTTTCACAACGTACTATGTAATAAAGTGACATTTTTAGTCTTATTATTTACCTTTTTAAATGAGATTCTCATAATTTTGATTTCATCTTAGCATGTGAATATTCATAGCAGAAAAACATAGATGAAAAGCTTATTTTAGGTATGCGCTTAAAAGGGTACGATCTACCACACGTAAATTAGCCATTTTTTAGACCTTAGGCGAAGAGGGATATCAACGAAAACTAGTTTTCTTAAGACGAAGCAAGGCTTCAAGCACGTAATATTTTTAACGATAACTTATACTCAGGACTGGACATAGGCATGGGCTATATGGGCTTTAGACCGGGGCCCCGCAATATTTTACTTTATCCATATACGTAGTTTAGAGGAAGTATTGTTTTCATGAAAAAAATCGGATTAGAGATTTCAGCGGAAATACACGTTTTGAGGTCCCCTGAACACGTGTTGACCGTTTTATCTATGATGTCTGTGTGTGTGTGGCATGTGTGTCTGTGTCTCCGTATGTGTGTGCGCTCTAACTCAAAAACTATTCATCAGATCAGCATGAAATTCTATATATGTGATTTTATATATATTCTTAAGATTTGAAAAGTTTTTGATAACAATCAGTCAGCCGAAAGTAGCGGTTTACTCCTGTCAAATTTTAGTTTTTCTTAAATATTTCGCTTAAAACTGAATTTTTGTTAACATATATATAAAAGTTGTAGATATTATTTTTTTCTACAACTCTTGTTTGAAATAAATTTTCGTAGGAGTAATATTTCAAGAGATGTTCAATTTTCTTCGAAATTGGCGGTTAGTGGGCGGCTCGCGCGTGGTAGTGACAATTGAATCTCTAGCGCTGAAGCGTGTGTGTGTGTTTCTATCGCCGTATTTATTTGATTTTAGTTGACAACTTACGTATGGAGAAAGTCATGTGTTGGACACATCAATTTATTAATATATGTGTAAATAAGTAAAAATGTTAATTGTTGGTTTGTAATTAGATATTAATATATAATGCACCTGCTCTTTTCTTTATATATAGTAATTCTTCTTTGTAATTAAATATATAATATCAATATTACATTTTTTTTATATTTATATAACTTTATAGGAGCCAGTAAAAATTATTAGCCCAGGGTCCCAAAACTTGAGTGTCCAGCACTGCTTGAACTCCATTGCTCCACCAACCAAACGGATTCCCGCATGAACTTATCTCCTGCCCATCCCTTTATCTTACCTTCCACAATCCTCTTCCTCTCTCCCTCAACCCTATCACCTTCCTTTCCAATTCCATTTTCACCAACTATTCTTCATCCACGTCCTCAAAACCTCCCTATGTACTTCCAATCGAATCGATTGCCCTGCATTTCTTTATCTTACCTCCCTCCTCCTCCTCCCCACTCCTTTTCGCTTCCTCCCTCCAAACTGAATCCCTAAGAAATCCGCCATTAATTCCCTTCCGTCTCCAAAAACCCAATTTTTTTCCTCTCCTCGCACCTATGCCTCCTACTCCGCCCTACTCCCTCCCTCCCTCCTCCTCCTCCTCTTTTGGCCAACCTATTTTAAATGTGTGCGACCCTCGGAAAGGTCTCTTGCATAGCGTCTTTCATGCAAATTCTCTCTCTCTAGGAGACCACAGTCGTTCCCAGGCCTCCCCCCTCCCTCCGTCCCACCCATCCACTCCTCCTCAATCAACCGAGCCTTTTCTCTTCTCTTTACTCTGATATACGTTATATCGCCCTCTCCATCCGCTCCACCCCTCCCTCTCGCACACACGACCCCCTTAAAAACCCTTCCGTTCCCTCCCTCCCCTTCTCCCTTTACTTTTCCCTCTATCTCAGCCTAGCTCATTATCCCTAACCTTTATTCAGCTACCTGATCCATACTGAGGACTTGTCCTTCCGGAACTATTTTTCCTGCTATAGTTCCAGACATGAATGCTGTCTATCCATCGAGATAAATTTTCTTTGCGAGTGCAAAACGTTTGACATGCAAGCATGGATCGTTTTTTTTTTTAAGTTTAAATCACGTTCACTATCAGAAAATATCTGAACTGAATTCGTAAAAAAATATTTTATTCTTCATTAGCCTATTTTTATTGACGCAATCAATTTGTTATGTAGCGATTTAATTTCCTTAATCTAATTTTAATGAAAAAATCGTCCACTTCGAAGCTTTGTTCTATTATTTCTTTGCTTTCTTTTCTTAGGGTGCATCCGAATATTGAATTTTACGGGCATTTAGTCATTTTTTGCTTACTAAGAAAATCACTATGTATTCGATAAAATATTTAGCTGGTATTTAAATGTATCTTCGTTAATGCTAAAGGAAGATAAATTTATTAAACCCTATTTCTGATTAATACAAATGTTTAATATATCTTCAATCGCTTATACGTTAGAATCATCTACTATAGTATTTCAAATAAGGAATGGAATACATAAATAGTAAGTACTTTAAATTATGTTTTTGCTTTTGCAACGGCTCACAATTCATCTCCATAAAGCACGTAAGACGTCTTTTGTTCGTTCTATTAGCCTCTCACATGCTTCCATCTCCCCATATTTAGATTTCTTCATGGTGAAGATGTCCTCTCCACTCAACCAAACACACCCCTGCGTTTCCAAGATGGTTTCGAAATGCTTCTTTGCCAGGCCCACTTCTTACGAAAGGATCGTGGCACCGGAAGTGAGCTAGTGTGAGACGGACCCAAATATGGGAAGGGCTCCGAAATGCAAGGGGTTTGGAAATCGGATTCTGTTGCCCTTCTAGTCGAGTCGAAAGGTGGAGAAGGTCCGTTCTTTAAAAAAAAAAATCCACCCCCCACTAGAACATCCCGCGACTCCCTTAGCCACGCACACACCCGCCCGCCCCTCTCTCGGCCCCGCCTCCTTTCGAATGCGGAATGAGCGATGGATGTGTGGAATACAGTGACCGCTGAAAGGTTGAAAAAAAGGGTTGAGAGGAAGGAGTGGTGAGAGAGAGAAAGTAGGGACGTGGGGTTGAAAAGGGATGAGATGACAGGTAGGAAGCAAGAGGTTCTTATTCAGAGCAAAGCGAGGATGAGGTGAAAAGGGAAAGAAATTAGAGTCGTCATATGGAACTACTACAAGAGAAGAAGGCGAGATAAAAACGTGGAGAGGGATGGAAATCTTTAGGCTTTGGTAGAGGTTAGGTTAGCGTTTCTGTCTCCCAATGTGGGTTCGAATCCTCTCGGGGGTATATGGGCCGTTTAACGGCTGTTTATGAGCCATCTATCTAAAACAAATAAAAATAAAAAGTCTAGAAAAACTTGGAGAAAAAGGAAATCGGATGAGTGGTTACGGAAAGGTACGAATAAAAACAGAATAAAACTCAAGGAGAAGAAAAACGCCCAATGTAAAGAAAAAAACTGGTATTTTGAGAGAAATACAAGGAAAAATTAATGTCGAGGAGGAGGACTAGGGCAATGAAAAAGGCGCGGGGAGAATGAAAAGAGGCAGTAAGAAGGGAATGACTCGTTGAGGGGGATGTTGGATAAGGGGTTCTGAGGAGCGGAGCTCAGGTCAAATGCTGTAAGGGGGAATGAGGAATGGAAGGTAGGAGAAGGGAGGAAAGGGTGGGATACAAGGTTCCATTCTATTCTCTCCTTCACCCGTTCTTATACTACCGGTGTGTTGCTCCACTTTATATTGTATGTAAAACAACCACTCCCGGTCATCTGGAGTATTTCAAAAGGTGTGTTTTATAACTCTAAATAGCTAATATTTTAACCATGTAGAATACAAATTGAGCATGAACATCGGTTTGAAAGTTTTAAGTCCCTGGGTGGTTTTATGGGCAGACATAAATTGCACTGCAGTGCGTCCTCGAGAGAAGAAATCATAATTTATTGGTGCTTCCCATACGCCAGCGACTACTAAAAATTCGAGGTGATTTGCCGGTCATTTAACCTGCTCCTTAACTTGAACTGAAAACATTCTTGAAATTCACGGTTTTTCGATTTGATTGATAAAAGATTACTTCTTTTGAGTAATTAGAATAAGACTAGCTTGATAAAAATATTCTCGGTTGACATTGTCGTAATTTAACAATGATTTCATAACGAATGATATAAAAACGGTTTCTGAAATTTTACTAGTTCCGTTCTTTATATGACAATAATCTACGCAAATTGCTTAACTTATGTAAACTGTAAAATAACCAATGATTCCTCTTACACAGGGAAAGATACATTAATATTCATCCATAATTGAGAAGGAAGTGGAATAAAAACATGATTAATTAGTTTTCAATCACGGATTCATTTACAGTAGTTGAAATTGATGGTAAGTCAGCAGTTTTTAAGTGAATAAATCAAATGAAAATTGTCAAAAAACATACGTGCGACGTTATCTTCGTGAACTAACGCCAAAGAATAAGACAAACGAGGCTAAAAAAAAGCTCCCCCTTCGTCTCAATCTTCCATCACATCGCGACGTTTGTCTTACTTCTTCAATCTTGCAGAAAATATTTCCAAATTCCCTTTTTTATCCCAACTCCCATTCCCTTCGTTCCCCCACCCCGCCCCCCTCCTCTTCCTTCCCCCATCCTCCTCCCCCTTGCCTTGCCTCTGTTTCAGCCGCTCTGCTCCCAGGCACGTACCACTGGCTTCCTTGGAAGAGAACTCCGGTTGTCGCATGAGCGATGTCTCTAGAATCCTACCCATCGAAAACGGCCTTATCCCTCTGGAGGATGCCGCGCGCTCCCAGACCTTCCCAAATCGTACCTCGGCTCACTCCTCTTTCTCTCTGTCTCTCTCTCCCCATCTTCTCCGAACTCACTCCTTTCTCCCTCTTTCTCCTCGTCTGTCCCCTCTTTTTCCTCCTTCCTACTCGCCCCCTACTCTGTCTCTCTCTCTCTCCCCTCCTCACCCTCTCTTCGCTATTCTTACTTCCTATATTTCCTCCCTTGCATTTCGCCGTTTCCCCTCCCTATCCAGTTCTCTCTTTCTCCCTCTAGCATTCATTCTCCGAACGAACGGATCTTCAATCCCTCCTTGGTCTGACTTTGCATGCGAGAAAACTTGACGTCCTCCCATAAATCCATGCCTCTCTTTGCTTCCTCCTAAACCCATTCTTCCTCTCAGAAAATCTTCATCCTCTGCGACCTCTCTCCCTTCCCTCTTCCCTCTTTTGCTCTCTCCCCTATCCATCGGATCAATTCTCCATTCTCTTCGTTTCTTGATCTCTCAGCCTTTTTTTACTTTCTTATATACGAAGTATACTGAGCAAGTATTGTTATCGCGAAAAAATTCGACCTCGAGATTTTGACGGAAATATACGTTTTAGATGTACCTGAGTCCGAAAAAGTGGTTTTCGCAATGCCTAAACATAGCGAAAATGAATGAATTCTCGTACTTGGGCATTTCATCGTACAGAGTAGAAGCTATGAAGAAATGACTGACATTGCTCAATAATTAAGGGAAGTTTATTCTCTGCATTTTTAACAACAATTTGATTTTCTCAAAAACGGCTATAACGATTTTGATCAAACTTCGTACAGTTATTTGAGTTTACGTCTGCAATAATGCTACATATTTCATTTTTATCAAAGAATGAATATAAGGCTAGTTTATTCTTGGGCAACTTTAATAACAATTGGATTTTCGAAAAAACGGCTAATACGTTTTTATCAAATTTCGTATAGTTATTTGAGTTGATGTTTATAACGATTCTACATAGTTCATATGTTTCAAAATATAACTAAACGACGCATTAGTATATGAGAAATTTTGTGCAATGTATATTGTACGGACTTTTGTCTTCTAGTGCAATGCGCGTCTCCGAAATAATCACCACCCCCCTTCATCTCCTCAACAAACTTTCTTCTCCTCCATCGCTCTCCTCTTACCCCTTCGCCCTCTCTCTCTCTCTCTCGCTCACTCCCTCCCCTACCTCAGCCGCCCTGCGAGTATTCCCCCTCTCCTTTCTCTATCCAACACCAACTTCGATATACTTTTTCCAATTGCACTTATATTCTCCTCTCTTAACCTTCATACCGTTATTTTGAAATAATCCCTTCATCTTCTCTTTCCATCTCAATCTATAATGATTAATCGGCCTTTCCTATTATTCGTCTTTTTCTCGTGCTGTTCTCATAGTATTTTATTCTCTTTTCCCCATCCTTTTCTCGCTTTCTAATTTCCACGATCCGCTTCCTTACTACTCAATTCTTGTTCCACTTCACTTTATTCTTATTTTCCCACAATCAACCATACTCAACCCTGAAAGGACTTCTCCGTGAAATTTCCACATAGATGTGGATTTTGTGTCGCTCTGGTGAATTTTCAGAGATATGTAGTGCGTGTCTAGGATTTATTTATACTGTACTTCTGTGTAATTTAATGCGATAAAATTTGTAAATGTTTTTCAATCATATTGGAAAAGCGAAAAAGCGGTTGATAGTAGTATTAAAAAAGTTTAGTATTGATTGCAAAGGACGATTATAAACAGTTTCATTTTTTTATTACGAGTGCAAGATTTACCCTTCTCCCTAGCAACGAATGCTGGATATACCTTCGATCATAATAATCACATTTATGCTATTGACGACACAAAAAAGAAGAATATTTTATGAGCAACGTTGATTGTTCAGTGTCGTAAGACTTGGATTTTAACCTGCGGCGTGAGAATTCTTGCCTTTAATCATTGGAACAGATAACCCCATGACCTCGATAAGGCGACGCACGTAAACAGGATATACTTCTCTTGACACAGTGAATCACATTCAGCAGCGGTGGAGAGTATGCAGTTGATTTGTTTGAACGCGCTCAACTCCCCGTGATATAGGACGGGCATCGCGGTGTACCGTTAGCTTTTGAGTTTTTAGTGACGCAATCGTCAATCACATTATTCCGACCTTTTTCGCTCGCTTCTCCTTCGGCCATCAGATAACATTTCCGTGAAATTAATTATTTTGCACAACATACATATTCCGCGTAGAACATCACACACATAGATATTACCTAAGTATATAAAATCGATTAGATGCCATTATAAACAAATCCCCAGATAATGTCTACTATTAATTTGGGATTCTGAATACTTGACACTATTATATACCGTCCCTTCAACATTATTTGCATCACTTTTTAACTATTTTTATTTTATTTATTTTAACCTAAAATATGTTTTATTGCATAGATTTTTCTTGCAGTAGAAATAACCATTAAGAAATTGCAGTTGTTACAATCGTTGGCATTTTTACAATATATCGATTAATCTGAAAATCAAGAAAACGCAAACGGAGGCGAAAAGAGACGAGGAAGACGTGACCCAATGCGAATTAAAGGAAAACCGTATCGTTTTCTGGAGTGAGATATACCGGGACTTATTTTTCACACACTCTTTCTCCCTCTCCTTCCCAAAAGAACGTCAGCGGTTGTTGCGTATTCAAATAGGGTTTCCTTCTCCTCTCCCCTCTCTTCCGCCTTACGTACCCTTCAAAACCTACTCCACCTATCCTACTCTGCAGCTTCCCCCCCCCCTCTCGCGCCTTTCGAATAATCCTCCCTCTCCACCCTAGTCGATCTCTCTCTCTCCGACCTCTTCCTCGCCCATCTCAGCCGATCTTATTTTTATGCATGCACATGTATGCAGATCCGCGAGGCTTGCCACGACCGGAGAAAAAGAAGACTCTGCAGGGTCGAGGCGTGGCGGCTGGGGGAGATAGAAGGGTGAGGCGGGGAGGCAGGAAAATGGGCGGAGGTGGGGGGAGGGGGGAGCCAAGGCGATGCGGTCTGCCCGCTATAGTGTGGCGAGATTTATTCCATCCACCCCCGATTCTGAAGAAGGGAGTTTTGAGTCGAGGAGGAGGGAGAGGAGGGGAGGGAAGGAGGAGGAATGGATCAGGAGTGGGAGACCTCTTTCGGAGGGAACCTGGGAAAAAGCGGAAGTGGCGTGATAGGAGGGGATTAAGCGGCATTGACTGGAGCTCGGAAAAAAGCAAGAAGTAACGCGTGACTTAATTCGGCGTCTCGTATGCATCGCTCTGGTTTTTAGTACGCTGAATTAAGGGCGGAATGAATTGCGAGATCTCTTGGTTTGTTGCAAATGGTGAATTATGTTATCGGTTTGTTTGAAACTGTTGCTGTACGAACCGAAAACATAACTGAAATATCTTTTTAATTCGAATATTTATTGATGGAGGCTATCCTTTGAGTAGTTAGTTAATAGATTTGCGTTGTTACTGACATTTGAACAGTTCTGCAACACTCGTGTAAAGCTCGGAAATTAATATATGGAAATCATTCGCAAACTATCCGATGAAATCCGTTTTTTTATTTCGAGATGATTTTATTTCGTATGATGATTGAGAATTTATTTCTTAGTGAAGAGATTTTAATATCAATTCCTAGCGACGTAAATCTTATTCACGGATACCCTTTGGGAGCCTTTTCGCATTTATTTTGCTATGATTTTCATGAAATCTTCTCATTCCTCTTTTCTTCTAGAGATATCTACATAATAATTCCGCATGATAGCCTTTATTGAAAAATTCAGTAGTACCTTCCTAATTTAGTTTAATGTTGGTTTTAATGAAAAGTTTAAACTAGAATGTAACTGTATAAACTGTATTCACATTTAAGGGCATAATATAAATCGCAAAAAGTGCTTCCTTATTTGAGCTATAACGTAGTAATGATAATTTCTCTCTTTCAAACCTTTATACCTCTTAGGTTCTACGCTTAGGAATAGAACGCTTAGTTCTATTCCTCTCCTATTTTCTCCTTATAAATTCCTTATCTCCTATCTTCTCTCCATCACACGTAATCCCATCTTCCCATGCATCTTAGCCACTTATCTGTCATTAGGCCATTTATTTACTAGCGTCCGGTATACTTGAATTTTTACTGATCACAGTTCGGTTCTTTTCAACAGCAACGACGGAAAATATGCGAGCGCTATTTCATCTCCTTTTCTTTCTTCCGCAAACCCCAACCTCTTTCTGCTTTGATTTGGAGATCAAAATTAGTTGTCACATTTTCCGATGTGAAAGAGGAGTTCGCATGCGATATATATTGCACTCGAGAAAGGTGTCGTGAGTCTGGGTCGTATTGGATAAGGGCGTTTTTGTGCATGAAACATTTTGCGGCGAAGAAATCTCCACGGAATCTAAATTGCCGCGGCGTGTTCCTTTTGTTAAAATATTATTTAAGATTAAAATTGACACAACACGATAAAACCCAATTGAGGCTGGGAATTTTGCTTTGCAGGTTTTCAGAAAATTTCCTTCGAATTCGAGTAATTTAGGGGTAAAAGAACGAGATAGAATCGACTTTATTTATGCAAATCCTTGTAATATAATGTATTCCATTACCTCAACGATCATATAATCTTTTCATGTTAAATTTCAAACCATAACATTTGAAAAAACTGATTGTGCATAGCGATAAGTAATGCATGAAAAGGATTTTAGAATACACTGCAAATATCTCGTGTATTTTCTGTTCAAACTGCTATTAAACATGCGAAACCATTGCAAAACTTATTCATTACTTCTCTCTGAAGTGTTGTTTTACTGGAGATATCACAATTTTTAATTAAAAATTCAGAGATTTTGAAGAATTAGACGATTTAATCGTGGCAATGTCTATTATTCGACAAGTTCGAGGGAAATCCTTTAAAATGCGTATCCTCGGCTGTGATCGCAGAGACTACGGTTTACGTCAGAGCCCCTACAGGCGCTAAACAAGATTTTACATCAAGCAACACGTCACTCGAATCTTTACCAATTTCTGGGTCCAGTGTCCATCCTTCATGCTTGGTCACATAGCGTGCATGGAATTAATTCCTTCCCCATCCATCTTTTTGACCAGCTCACTTCCCGACACACACGCTCGCCTAACCCATACCTAATACCCACCCCATCTTCACGCTCTCTCTCCCCATCCCCCCCTCCCCCTTCCCCAGGTAAAGCCACATCTCAGCTTTTCCCACTTCCCGATCCATCTGATCTAGTTAGCCCTGCCTTGTTCTCACCCTTACCAACTAGAACACAATCAAAGGCACCGAGGGATAAACGGCGTGGGGTGGTGCACCTCGCCAAAAGGCACGAGGATTATAGAGGCAAGGGAGAGAGGTATGGGAGGGAGAAGGAGTGGGATCTGTCGAGGGGGGTGGGGGGGGGGGGGGGGGGGGGCACTGCAGTCGGCGAAACAGGACGTCGGACAGGGCGTGGTGGAGGAAGTTGGAGAGGGGAGTGCTCTCCTTTCCTCCCTCCCCATTCCAGAGTGAAATAGAGAGAGAGGGAACCTTTAAGAGTAAGGGGGAGGGAGAGAGAGAAGAAAAGGGTATTCCATATCCTCGAAGTAGGGTCGGCGGAGAAAAAAATCGGAGGTAGGAGTGGAGGAGGAAGAGTGAGAGGAAGGTGTGTGTGTGGCGTGGCAGTAAAGTGCGGCATATCCCGCGAATGTAAACAGCGCCCGGGAGCATGTAGCGAGGGTCGTGGCAGGGGCAGCGGGAGAAACAACGTAATAAAGGATTAAATGAGGTGTAATAACGGCTTCCTAAAGAATTTTTAATAAGCACTGGCCCGAGGAATACGCGGGTGTTGTGTTGTGTGAGTGCAGGCCGACATTGTTGGAGGCCGTATAGATGTTAGGCAGCCTTTCTCTGAGCTTTCTCCTCCCCCTTGCCTCCCACCCTTAGGGTACCTACACCCTCTCTCACACACTGGCTACTTCTCTCTCTTTTGGGGTTCCGGTTCGCCAATGCTACGTCGCGGGAGCGGAGTTTCTGTGCGAGAGAGAGAGAGAGAGAGTAGTTGTCTGAGAGGGAGAGAGAAAGAGAGGGACTGGACGAAATTCATTACGGTATTACGGCAGCGGTCATAAGAATTTAATTCCTTTTTACGGTCTCCGCTGCTTCATTTTAATTTTAAATTAGATCCATACTTGGAATGGTTTTCGTTAACAATAGTTTGGTCAACATTTGTATCAAACGTACCGTCTATTCCAAAAATTAATTCAAGGTTGAGCAATGCTTTTCGTTTTTTTTAACGAATGCAGTCGAATAATTGTGAAAGTTGATTTATTGGTGGGTAAAAAATAATATATTTAACATCGAATTGGTCGATCAGTCAAAAATCAATGAACGAAGTTATTACTGTTCATATGTAAAGGATTTCGACAGAGAAAATGATGGTAATTTATTTCGCTGAATTGTAACTACAGGTAACTTTTGGTGTAATGTGAATGTAAAAAAATTCACTAGGACTAGATAATCTGAGATATAATAGTGATTCAACTGATGCACACCTTATGACTTTGTCGATGGGTTATTTTCCTTAGCTAGCGCTAGTTTGGAGTTTTAATAAAACATTATCTTAAGCTCAAATCAAATTCATAATGCTACATAGGTACATAAAAATTTCAAAGTATTAAAGTTTACCGTTTCGAAGTCAAATTGTTTACTGCTATATAATGGCATGGCAATTATCTTGATTAAAATTTGAATTAATCAATGTTAACGTAAAATTCATCCGTTCTTGATGCAGTTCCAACAGTCTTCCTGTTAGCATTGATTATCTTACCTGAGGCAGGAAGGATTTTATGACCGTGGATTCAAATGCGAGAACATTATTCGAGCTTGTATGTGTACGTTGTTCACAGGGAAGCCCAAAGGAGAAAGAGAGAGAAGGAAATAAAACGTCGATTTAGAAAGAGAGGAGTGAGAGGGAAAACAATGCGTGAAATAAGAAAGGGAGGGAGGAGGAAGGAGGGACAAAGAAAGGAGGGCAAGGGACCCGAAAGAGGTCCGTTGTTCTTCTAGTTTATTATACACATACGATATTTTTTCTCCACTTCCATTCTGAAGGATGATCGCGTTATTTGAGTGGAAGCGTCGCGTCCTGCACGTAGAGTGAGAACACTTCTCGCACGCATAAATAGGTGCGGCCGCGGGACGGATGCTCTCAGTCAGTCGGCGGGGCGAGGCGCGGAGGGTCGCCGGAGGAGCTTAGGAGGGTGCGGAGAGGAGGATAGGAAGGAGGAGGGGGAGGGGAGGGGGGGGGGATGAAAAAATCTCTGTTTTCGGGAGGGTCGGTATGAGGGGAGGGAGGGACGAGGTCGGAGGGGAGGACCTCGTAACCTGAGACGGACGTGAAGAGCTTCCGAAGTACAGTTAGACTGACATGTGCGACAGGGCGAGAGAATCCATTACTTGTAACTCTTCTTGTATGCTGCCTTTATTTCTTTTCTGTCCTTCAATCCGGTAACCTCTCTTAAGAGGGGGAAGTGTGTGGTGGGGGGAGCGATGCTAAAGGGGGGAGGGGAGCGCCGCGGTATAGAGAGGGGTTTATAACAAGGGGCTCGGCCGAGCAAGAGACCTGAAGTGCAGAACAATTGCGACCTCGTTTGCATTTATTCCATACAGTTCCTCCTTTTTATATATATATATATATATACACACACACACACACCACATACATACATAGCTCTCTCGAACTTGCAGGGAGAGGAGAGGGAGAGGGACGCAGCGAGGGGTGGGGCATGGGAGTGGCCCTATTTGCTCTCGTAAAGGGAGCAGGGGATGAGGATGCTAAAAGATGGCCTTCCGATGGAGGTTGGGAGACGATAGGTTGAACTGGAGCGATGATAAAAATGATAGGAAGGAAGAGGGGAAGGGCGGGGCAAGGAGGATCGGAGTCTGCTGAGAAGACTCCAGGATGCACCGTTGAGTAAAAGTGGAGGGTTTTTTTGTATATTTTTTAGCGTGTCAAGTCGGAAGGGTAAAAAGTGACAGCATTGGTAGCGTACGTGAGATCGTGAGAAAAACTTTACAAGTCGTCTTATATGGTCGTTTCGTTTTTTTATTTTCGCTCTGGGTCTCTCAAATTCGTGAAGGCTCTTAATTAAGAGCGTTGCCTTGCGTTTATAAAACACGAAATCATACAGGAAAGATAATGTTGTTATCTTGTTGCGAGTGATATTTTGCAAGCTCCAATTTCCACGAAGCTTATTCTAACATGGATATACTTTTTCAGTGGATATTTTGTGTCTTTTAAAATTAAAAATTAAACGTAGAAGAAGGAAAACTTCATTAGCTGATATAAAAGTGATATATATTAATAAAGGTAGTTTCTTATATTGTTCCATAAACTTATAAGTAACCAATATTTTTTAAATTACACATACCACAGTTGCACATTAATTGTTCTTGTCAGGGTTTAAATCGACTCGCTGCATCTCGTACATTCGTTTAATTACTTGTTTGAGATTGCAAAGGTTTGTAGAACGAGATCCCAAGATATCGTGTAATTTTCCAAGAGAAACATATTTATTTAAAATATTTTATATGGACATATTAAGGATTTCCATTCTAATTATTTCTGCGGTCCACATATATGAATGCCCCGGATCTTTTCATTTTATCAGGGCAGAAACAGAAATATGGCACATGTGATGAATTTCAAGAACTAAGGCGGCAATAATCCAAACATTTTTGAAGAAATAAAATTTGGTATTCCTCTCTAGTGCGCTTACTTAGTGCATAGGAGAGGGCCAAAATAAAAAATAAAACGAATTTTTCGTAAACGTATTAAGAGTGGATTGAATTCGAAATGAGATTGCGTATACCTTGCCCTCTCTCTCTCTCTCTCTCTCTCGTTTCCTCTCCCTCTCTCTCTCTCTTCCCCCCTACGTCCACTGGAAATAAAAAAGAGCTTCCGTTTCAACGCAACTCTTTTCCCCGGGTCTGCTCCGCCGCCATTCGGCCTTCTTTTGACAAATTAAATTATGGCTCCTGGCTTCAATCTCGAGTATACAAAGAGAGGAATGGAAAAAACGAAATATATATGTATATATATGTGTGTATAAATACATATATACGTTCGTAAAATACTTCGGGCGCTTCCTTGACATTTTAGTTCAATTTACGTCGGTCAACAAAACTTTTTTCGGATTCCATCCGTGAATTTTGTTCTATTTCCCCTCTCTCGATCCCCCGCTCTATCCGCCGCCCTTTCTTCTTTGTCCCCTTCTTCTCGAAAAAATGAAGGAAGTAGGAGTAGGAGAGAGGGAGAGAAAAAAATTCGAGAAATGACGAAGTGAACGGTTCGTTGACGAACCAATTATTTTGGTTGATGGAAGTTTAAACGGGGCGCGCCTTTTTTTCAGACAATTTCGAATCGCAGTTTCTTCGAATGAGAATTAATTCCTTTCGAATAAAAACACATGCTCTCATTTTTTTCTACCGTTTATTTAGTTTTTTTCCCCTCCAAGTTTTCGAGCGTTGCTGTCACCGACATGGACAAGAGGTTCGACCTTCCGTCTAAGTCAGTCCTCTCCAAAAAGCCCCTATTCTCCTCCTCCCTTTCGTCTCCTCCAATGGAGTTCCCTCTCCAACCCTCTTTCTGTAAGCTCCTTCCGACATCTCCCCAACCACACGAAAAACAGTCCCTCGATCCTATATGTCCTTTTCCCCTCCTCTAATTCCAACCCTCTCTCTCACTTTTACCAATCTTACCCTGTTCACTTAGCATCTCTCTCTCTCTCTCTCTCTCTCTCTCTCTCTCTCTCTCTCTCTCTCTCTCTCTCTCCATCTCCCTGTGTACTCTGTTTTCCCTCCAACATGTCTTTTCTCTTCCTCCTACCTACTCACTCCAATCCCTGCTCCTCCCACCTCATATCCCAGCGCTTCCATCTCTTCCTTTCAATTTGAAAAATATATAATATCCATGACATCTCCGTTGAAAACCCAATTCCGACGTTTTTGACCTTGTCGTCTATTTTTCAAATTTCGATGGCTCATTCCTTTTTTTTTTGTTTTTGTGCCTCGAATTGCTTTTTGTCCAATTATTATAAGCATGAATGGAAGTATTGTATATACCGAAATGGGTTTAATTGGTATACAGATATATATTTTTTAATTTATTCGCGTGAAGAAAGCAACAAGTCTTGATCTCCAGCTGGTAAATAATTTACCGAACGTATATATTTTTCAGTATGGCGACAAATTTAACTCGCGCTAGAATTGCTACAGAATTTTAATTTTAAATCAGTTTAGTTTCCTTTTTGGTATCTATGTTAAGTAAAATTTATGAAATTAAAAATGAATCTAAACTCTATTAGAAATTTCTATTTAGGTATATTATATCACTCAATTATATAGTTTTATTCTCCCCTTTATTTTGGAAACGATGCCCAATAACTTTTCGAAAATTTATTTCTAAATCATGAAGATAATTTTGGAGATTTTTTCAAATTTTACAATCTCTTACGTGCTTCACTGAAGAAGCTAAATTCCTTACAAATGCGCTGTGAAGAAAAAAATCGGCAGTATTTCCCGACTTTTCATTTAAGTCTCATATGATCCATTCCCTTTCTCCCCATCCACCTTCGCTTTCCCTCCTCTCTATTGCGATAGCCACACTTGCTGTCGTGTTTCATAGCCTATCTCTCTCACTCTCTGTACTTCCATTCAGTTTATCTCACCAGCTGCCCTCCTCTAAGTCCAATCTCCACAAAACACCTTGGACAAATTCCGATCTTGCGACATTTGCCATTTTTAGAGCTGAAAAAATAAAGGATAAAGGAAGGTTGTTCGACAAACCCAGTAACGATGTAATCTAAATGTATATATATATTGTTTCATGTCAATAGCACCCATTTTTTGTCCTGAAATTTGACGAATAAATTTTCATAAGTTTCACTTGAACATGGATCTATATGTATTAGAATAGTTTTTTTTTATAGATGATGTCCCTAATACACAAATGATGAAACTCGCCCATGTAAGAGGACTTCTATTTTCTGCATTAAATATTATTCTTTTTATTACGATATGTAAGAGTTAAGCCACATAGGATACAATAAGCTTTGAAACGCAAATTCATATGATATATTATACGCAATTACACGATAAAGGTATGCCATTGATCTCACGTATTTTCACTAATGCACGCAATATGTTTCTTGGCAGCCTTACTGTTTCCGACGCCCGCATCAATTTAATAACACAATAAAATGTCTGATGTGCCATTAAAGCGGACGTCCATGAACTATTCAAAGGTTACATGTGTAATCAAGAGAATATCACTTGGAAGGAGTTAAAGTGATGCAAGCAAATCAAGAAAATCGCCGACGCATTCTAGTATAAATCTTTTCATATAGTATTAAAATTATTTAAATTTATAAGCCTTGAGCGGGGGTAAATTAATAAATAAATCAATCAATAAATAAATATATACATACACACATCTATACATATCTATAAAGAAAAGTGTTTTTATGTATGTATGTTTTTTTATAGAGCAGCAACTACAGCACGTATAAACAAGAGGAAGGTGTCATTTTAACCAGAATAAAGAGTTAAGTCAGGTTTTGAAACCGATTAGATTGACCTTTCTAATTTAAAAAAATATTTTCTTTTTGCATTTTCTTCATTTGAATAACATAGTGATGAGTGCAGCTTATTTCTCATTTGAATTTTAAAATTACTCAGAAACATGGTACGGACTAGAGACTTGGATGGTTGTATGTAGGAAAGAACAAAGTTTATTTTTATTGAAGACAGAATCCAAATCCTGATCGAATTAGCGTAAAAATGCGTTTAGAATCAGAAAATACGTGATTTTATCAGTTTTATGACAGTGCGTAGAATTATCCAAGGCAAGCTGTTTTTAATACTACGTAAGTAATGTAAATAATTAGACGTAGATTTTCCACAAGTTTTGATTGGATAATTCGTTTTATTGTTTCCAAAGTATTTTTAATATAAACAATTTTCTCGTAACAGAACTCATGGATGAGAGAATCGAGCTAATGGTCGGAGGATAATATTCACTCTGTGATTCTTAAACGTTCTCTATTTACTTCTTTGTCTTTCGTTAAATTAATTAATTTCGTTTGTTCCTTTGTTCATCAATTTTCTGTTTATTATTGTGTTCTTGTTGGTTATACTTACAGTTTTCGTTTTGAATATATAATTACTAAACTTCGCATAGGTATATAATTTTACCCTGCGGGTAACATAAGCTATATGGAGATAAAAATGGGGGAGGGAGAGATTAATTCAACAATTATTTCCCCATAAGTTTACACGTAATTTTTCGATTTTTCAAAGTGCAAGATTTTCTTCATTCATCTAAATAGGTAAATTTTATTCTTCATTTTGCTTTATTGGACGGTGAAAACTGTGCACTATGTTATTCTTACGATGATTACATGTTACATAGTCGAAGTTTTAGATTCACTAAATCCGTTAAAATTCAACGCGCACTTCTGCTAGTATATATATAACGCAAAATAAGGGATTATATCAAATAAATGTTAATAAAATCAAGACATCATCATTCAGCTCGTTTTAACAAACATTTTCTACTAATATATTTTCTAAGAATAATTTTTTGTGGCTGTTCTCCCTCCGTTTAAAGCTAATTTAGCCCACTTCCCATCGAGAGGTAACGAATCCATGCGTCTTCCGCCTCCCCTCATATAAACAGACGGGGGAGCGACGCCCAAACCACGGCTCCCGGCGCCAGTGCCGAACAATCTTCTCCGTTGTTTCTCGACGTGTTTCTTCAACTCATCGGAGAGCATTTATTCCATGGCGACATTTCGTCGTGTTTAATTTCCCGAAACCTCCTTTTGTTTGACATTTAGAATCTCTTACGTCTCTTAATTATTCCTTTCTTGGCTCCGAAAAGGTAGTAACTCTCCTGGTTCCACACACACATTAGCTCGTAATTTTCCCACCCTTCCTCCCGCCGCCTAGCATCCGCACCTAATCTCTCTGCTATGTTCCATTTCTCATCTTATTTATGTACTTATTCATGTTTGTATGTTATTAAAATACGCGTCTTCTCAGATGAGGGGTTCTGTATCTGTTACTATTCTGAATGTTACACTTTCATTTTTCCATCTATGGAGAGACTTATTGTGTACATTTTCTATTTATCCTCTGATTTGGACAGGTGTATCAATTTTTTGTATCCTAATCTTAAGTCAGGAATAGTGTCATCGGTAATGATCAATATGTCTCCGCAAACAGTCATTCACTTCCACAAATTCATTTATCTTTTTATAATTGTAGGTTGAGAATCCTTTAATGTTGCTTAAAACCCAAGTCCTCGTCTGTTATATTCTTCTTCTACATACCTCATTTATTCCAGGTTCTTTGCAACGTAATTCTTTGATAATTTTCTCATACACGATTCTACTATTGCGTCATGGCTCCTTTCAAACACTTTTTGATTTAATTCGAATTATTAAGGCCATACCGGTACTATTCGTGCTGTTCTAAATGAATGAATACCTCCAGTTACTCCTGCTACTTCAGCAGAATTAGTTTTCGTTTCAACTCTTCCCACTCATTTTCGGATAAACCCACTCTCTCCCACCTGCACCCCCAATCCAATTCATATCGCAGCATCTACATCCCTTCCACCTCCCTATCCTCCCCCCTCCCCTCCATCTCGCCTCTTCTAACCCTTCCTCCTCCTCAAGCGCTCCGGATCTCAGGATCATCTCTCTTTCCATCGGTTCTCTTTGCTCTTGTAAATTTTCACTGCCGTCACCCCAGTTCGCCAAAGGAAAATTTTAAAGGCTTCAGCTTGAATAAAAAGATGTTAGGGGCCAAAGGTGGGGGTGGGTGTTGGGGGGGGGGGGGGGGGGGGATGGAATAGTAGTGGCACCGTGTTGTAGAGAGACGGAGGACATTTTTTTGTGAGGGCTTCGGTGGCACTGAATTTCTGAAGTGTTTTTGGAGGCATCCCCTCGCAACCTGACGTGTGGGTGTGTGTCTTGGTGTGGGATTGAGCGGGGGTTGGCGGTGGTGGGCGAGGCGGATGGGAGGAGGTCGACCCGCTCGCATAAATAACCAATCCACTCACCTGGCACCTTTGCTTTGATGTCTAGCCCATAGGATTCGTCAGTCCAAACGTGTGTGTGTGTGCGAGAGAGAGCGAGTATCTGTATGAGTGTGTGTGCGTGTTATCGTCGACCGTTTGAGTCAAAAGTCATCCGAGGGGGAGGACAGAATATGTACACAAATGAAAATATTTAAAAGTCCTCGCGACGGTTGGCTCCTTCGGCAGGGCGTGGAAAAAATATCACCTGTGTTTGTGCGTTCCTGGCTTCGCTCCTAGCTCCTCGTGTTAATTAGATGCGTCTTGTGTCGTCATGGAAATATTGTAGTGGGAAGATGTGTGGACAATGTCTCGTTTTCCCCTCTGTATTTATATAGAAAGATCCGAGTTATAAATAGTTTAGTGGGATGATGAAGGGATCGGCCTCTGATCTCGAGATGGGAGAAGGATCGAGAAAACCTGAGTCGGTCGCTACAAAATCCGATCAAAGAATTCGCACTTACGGTATTATGACTCACAATATACGATTCATTACATTACGCTAATGAAACTGAATAATGCTACCGGTGAGAATGAATGCAGTGATTCGACTTCGTGTATTTATTTTTAAATCGTTTGTCTCAAAAGGCGCAAAGGGTTAATTTGTTAATGCATTATTTATAAAACTTAAACTTGAACCTATAATATTACGTTATTAATGAATTCCCATCTCCTGCGGGTCTATTTCAAAATTACGATGATGAATTTTTAAAAGGATTTATATAACTAAATCAATGTGAATTTCGATATACATAATTCATTAAGTTTTGTGGTGCTTTATAATTACCACATTTCCAGCAGGGATTATATCCATATTTGTAAAATCATAAATGTGTATTCGTCTCCGAACTAATTATGCACGGCAAGTTAACATATTTTAAGCATTTTTTGATAAGTAAAATGGAAGCTAAACGCATTTGATTGTCTAACCTTCCCTGGTGTCTGTCATTCTCGCTTTCGCTTGAGTCTTAAGACGACGTTTTTTTTGCATAGTCCGAACTAGTATCGTAAACCTCGTAATTTAACGTGAGAAGTGTTTGGAACAAACATTATCCATACAGGTCCCATTACGGTGGTGGGGATATGAGCACCTGTACTTTCTTCTCACAACGTTTCCACAACATTCTGTTTTCGCTTTCTCCCCCCTCTCATCGACCCCCTTCCACCCCCCCCCTCACCATTTCCCACCTCCTCCTAAAAATTCCTCACCGACCACATATCTGTTTGTGCGTGTGTGCGCGTATGCGCTGCTGCCTCTCAAACTCCGAGAGATCGGCGCTCGAAAAACCCGCCCCCCTGCCGCTTGGAAGCGATGCTTATCCCTCAACGGGAGGTAAGGAGAGGAGACCCAAAGGTCCAGAAGGAGAGAGAAGAAGGAGAGTAGGAGGAAGGGAGGCAGGGGAGTGGGAGGAACGACGTGAAGGGAGAGATGAAGAGTTTTGGAGGTGCGCATAAATCAGCCGCGCTACTGATGGCCCTCGCTTGGCCCCTCTCCTTCTTTCTCTCGCTCTTGGGCCAATTAAGGCGAGTGTCAAAGGGGGATTTATGTTCGAGGGCCACCACACCGAGAGAGAAAGGGAAGTCTTTCCACCCCTCTTCCCCCCTCCCTCCTTCCACTTTCCTCCCATCGTACTACTCTTCCACCCTCTCTTATCCCTCTCATTCTCTCCACTCCTCTTTAAACTGACGTTCTCTTCATTTTCTCTTCGCTCTTCATCCCTTTCTCTTCCTTACATCCCTTTCTGCCTCTCCCTTACATCTCCTTCCAGTAGGAGCAATGTCAGCGCCATTTAGAAGTAGGTCTTTGCTAGCCATCCCCCACCACACGCCCTGACCTACTACATGGTGTAAATTTAAAAAAAATCATCTTGTAAAGTGGCAAAGTAGACATGATTTATTTTTGGTAATGGGAGAATATAAATTATTCCGACTTTAATAGCAAAAGGAAATCATACGAAGGGTAAATCTCGGTTAAGTTACTGTTAAAAATTTCAAATCAAAGAAATAAGGACAACCTTTTCGACATGTCCATGTAATAAGCACGGTTATTTACTCCTTATTTTAAATTTTAAATCTCTTGACCATTAAGCATTGGCATCTATCAAAGTTCTTAACTAATTCTCTTCTTCTTTTTTCCAAGAGCACTTATGGTTTCTATATCAACATTTGTCCATTTCCTTACGATTTTCTAATAATTAATTTTGGGACAATATTCACTAGTTTATAGGAAGATCAATGTTACAGGATTAAATGTAATGAAATACCTCAGTGTATATTTTTTGGTAATTATTTTATTTGTCAATAGTGTATATCGATATTCAATGAACCAAAAATAAAACATAAATATCATAATTTGTAGTTAAGAAATTCTTTTTAAATTACCAATAGAAGAGATATAAATTCTGTCGTATTTATAAAAAAAAGGTCAGGGAGGAAATTACTACCAAGAGACACATTTTTTCCCAACTGAAGCGCCGCCTGAGGCCGACGAATCCCCATAATTCGGAGGTGCCTTTCCAAACTGATCGATGAGCGGGAAAAAGCAATCACGGTTTTTTTTTCTCATCAGGGATATGGAGGGAGAGAGAAGAGGATGGAGAGAGAGAGAGTGAGGGAGGGAGAAAGAGAGGGGAAAGAGAGAGGGCGATATTGAAGGACGAGAGTATGGAAAGAGGAGAATCAACATCCCCGAATCTCTCCCACCAATCCTAACTTCATTATCTGTTATTTTTCCCTAAACCTTAACGCCGTGACGAAAATGCCTCAAGGACTGAGTGATTCGCGGAGGCGGTGATTGAAAATAAGTGTTTCTCTCGAGGGACCAAGTAGGAAGAGGAGATGGCACTAAAAAATAAACTCGCTCGAGGGAGAAGGTGGCCGGAGAAGGGGGCAAGGTTTGTCAGGGGGAGGGAGGTGGAGAGAGGCTAACCGAGGAAAGAGTAGAACTGATTGGAAGATCCATTCCAATATCTTCCTCGAGATACAATCCTTTCCCAAATTCTTCTTGCTGCAATATTCGAATCAAGTTCGGTATGAATGGAAATTCCTAAAATCGGCGATGACGTCACTATCTCACTTATTGTTAGTCTTTTAGAACATTAATTTCTACCGCAAGAAGGAATATATGAGGTAACGTTTTAAGTCTTGTTTGAATATTAGCCTTTTTCGTATTAAAGAGTTGTATGCATTTATCCTACTTTAGTGATCAAGTTTGGTCGAAGGTTGATTGATTACCTCGTGATCATTATGTACTCATATGTAAAAAACAAAACCCCTTTAAGTATGACCCATTGAACAAAACTATCTATAATAAACGCTTTCTCACAGGTGGGTTCATTATATTTTTATCGATTAATATGCAGCAGTTAATTGCTAATTACTATAAAAATTAATGGTTTGTCATTGAAATTTGTCCAACTCCAACTCAAGTTTCATTTGTCCGTAATTACAATAAACTTGCTAAGAAGGTTCTTGAATTATCAAGGATCCACATTTTTAAGTTCACTATTGTAAGCATCTTTCATAAATTAATTTAAAATTATGTGTTTTGACCGTCGGGGACAGTGTGCCATCCCAATTTTTTTCACTCAAGGAATCAAGCCGTACAAATCGATAACTAAGTCAGCGGCGTCCAACATTATTCATTCGACTTTTCAATAAGTAAATTCAATTAAGAGTCACTCGGATTCGACAAGGGAAACCACGGCGTATATGCGAAAGTGGTTCGCGGCGGAAGAATCGACGGCCGTCTCATGGGTGCCTGGTAAAATAAATCTTATCCTTTCCACGCCCTCCGCTCTGTTCCGTTCTCTTAAACCTACTTTCCCCTGCTTCTCCTTGCTATTAACTCTCCTCTCCCCCACCCACTAACCACTCCCCGTATATTCTTTCTCCTTCCCTTTCCTCCCTCCCTCACTTCACCCCATCCTACCGCCTTTTCATCATCACGCCTCCCTTCTCACTCACCTCCCTCTCTCTCTCTCTCCCCCCCTCTCTCCTCCCTTGCCTCTTTCTCTACCCTTTAATTTTGTCCGAACCGAAATCTTCTCGTAGCATCTCCTCTCCTTCTTCCTCTCTTCATCTCTCTTTCTCTTTCCCTTTTTTTTCTTCGCGAATTTTTCATCGGCTCTCCTCGGATTAACTTTTAGCGCTTTTTTAATTTATTTGAAAAACGCTTATGTATTAGGGATATCTACTGTGTGTGTCTGTCCTTCCGTTAGTGTGAGCAAAATCCTGGAGAAGTCAAATGTTATGGCTATGTGAGAACTAGACATTGTAAACATGGTGGATAATATTAGAAAAATCTTATTTTTGCGGGAAAGATTCTATGGGTTAAAGTTTGGTGTAATGGTCATAACAACAGATTTAAAACTCAAGTACGAACGTTCTATTTTGCGGAAGTTTATTTTTAAATATCGAAATTTTTATTTCTAAAGTTTTTTATATTTTTGTTATGATACAGTAATATTCATTTAGGACAGTTTTTTGTGAAAAAAATCGCCGTTTGTAATTTACTCTGCAATTATTCCTTCACTTGTTTCACTTTATATCGCTACGTTATCTATAAAACATTTTAAACACATTCTTTCTCAACTTCAACCTTACCTTTTGATTTCCGCATCTATTAATATGTGATTAAAATATTTGAAACCCATTTGAATTCGCGAAATAAAGTTCTCGATTAACAGAGCAAGTGAGATCTTACATTAAAAATTACCCCCGGAGAGTCTCGATAAAGGAAGCAATTATTACGCATGTACTGAAGGAAACGTTTCGTGACGGCGATATAAAATAATTCATTCCGATTTGAGTAGACGTTGGAACTACCGGAGGATAAAACAGTGCGAATATGAACTTCTATGAGAAAGGAAACATTCCATCACTCACATAACAGAAATGTTTTTTCTGGACCACTTGATGTTCTGACAATCGTAAATGCGTAAAAATCTAAAATTTCAAATAATTGTATCATATTCAGATACATGTCAAGTTTATAATATTATATTATTGATATATATATAAAAGCTTACGGATGAGGAAAGTTAAATGAGGATATTTAGGACAACTCCGTCAATGGGAACTGCCCCCTATCCAAATCTTAAACTCTTTCTCTCCTCCCGGCCTCAATATCCGTTAATATTTCCTTCTTTCCACCCTCTCTTTCCCCCATCTGCATCCTCCAATCCCCTACGTTTCCACGCTCCCTTCCACCCCCACACATTCACCCGTGTCACTGCCAAATCAGTTGTCTCTCTCTTGTGCTGGCGAAGGGATCATCCCGAAAGCTCCAATAACCTCTATAGATGTGTCTCTCGTCTCTCCAACACCCCAGCAGCTCTCCTTCCGGTAAGTGCTCACTGGGTTTCCTTCAACACCTAGTCGCCCTATATATATATATATATATATATATATATATATATATATATATATATATATATATATATATATATATATATATAGTATATAACCCAGTGAGCACTTACCGGAGAGACACATTTGTAGACGTTGTTGGACCTTTCGGGATGATCCCTTCGTCAGTACAAGAGAGACACAACTATACACACACACACACATATATTGACAAACCCCTATAATCAACAACAAAAATTGTTTTGGAATAGGTTGCTACAGATATTTACGTATAAAAGTATGTAAATGTTTTTTTGTTGAAAAAATTCTTTTGAAAAATTAACAAAATGAGGAAATAATGTCTTAATGAAACATTAAATATATTTACGCATGCATTGCGACTGAATTTGACTAAAACAATTAAAATTATTCGCAGAATTTACTGAGCGAAGGATAGTTTGGTGGAAGACAGCAAATGTAAGAAGAAATAATGTATATAAAAATATATTTATACATGTAGAACTTACTATAAATAATCTTGTATGAGTTTTTGTTCCTCATTTCGTCTTTTTTAAAGTTCTCTCCTTAAAACTCATTTTCTTTCCTGTTTTTCATTCCCATCCATTCTCCAGCTATGACCTCCGTCTCCTTTCCTCTCTCCTCTGACCTCAAAGACGCCTACGCTAGTCTATCGCCGCTTTTCGCACTTCTCCTCCCTCACTCTTTTTACGCATCTCTCCATACTCTTCGCTAACTCCATTTCTCTCCCTTATCCTATGACCCGTAAAAAAACGCCCGCCTTAAATCCAATCCTTCTCTCTCTTTCTTCCTATCCTCTCGCGTCTCTTCCTCTCTCTCTCGCCTCTCAACCCTCTAGTGACTTTCCTTCTACTCCCTCTTTCCCACTCCACTTTCTCTCTGTTATATATCCCTTAAAAACTCTCCCCTCTCCCAATCCCCGATCTTCATTTTTTTTTCTTTTCCGTTTTATTTTCGGCTGCCCTAAGGGGGAAGCGAGAGGGGAGGGGGGGGGTCTGGCGTTGGTGGTCCCGTCAAGGAGAGGGAGAAGATGGAGGAAAGGGGTGAAGGGAGAGGGGGAAACCATTACCCGGTTTCCACTAATAAAGTTTTGCTGCGACCAATCTTCCATACCTTTTTACTCACACCCTTCCACCTCACTCCATTCCATTCACCCTACTCTCCTTTCCTCTCTTCTTTTTTACACCGTCGCCCGTCTCTCCATTCTTTCTCTATCTCCTACATTTTATACTTCTTTTAAAAATGTCTCTATTCATTACTTTACATTTTTCCTTTTTCCTAACTTTTTTGTTTTTCTCACAATGGTGCCGATTCAATCAGACGGCGTATTTCTTCAAAAACTCTTTTAATATTATTTACACGACCAATTCCATTTGCATCCCTTTAAGTGTGTTTAACAGTGTTTGAGCCTATTCGATATAGTAAATATTGCAATTATAAAGGTTGAATCAATTACTAAATCTTCATATTACATTTAACGTATATTTGTAAACATTTTCTTCGTAGATAATTTTCATTACAGAGCACATTTTATTTCAGGGACACTGTTCTTTAACCACTCAACGCCGAGCGACGTGTCCTGCACGTCCAGGAAGAACTTCGTATGTCGTCGAGCGACGTGTCCTGCACGTCCGAGGTAGTGCTTGCTTTCTTTACTGTTTAACTCACTTAATATTTCATACATCTATAAAATCATAATATATTTTGAAAGAGGAAACTTTGGGCTTTCCTATAATGCATGTCAAATAATTTTACTATTGTGTCTATATTTTATAATCTACGTCAAATTTGGCGATGAAATTTTCATTTTTTTGCAGAAAATGCGGAGCGTCACTACCTGTTATTGTCTATTGACGCAAGGGATATTCGTAAATCTTAATAACCTTTATATATTTTGAAAGAGAAAGCTTTGACCTTTCTAGTAATGTATACTTTGTAATTTTAATATAGTTTTTATAATCTACGTTAAAGTTTGCAATGAAATTTTCATTTTTACCCCGAAAAATCGGTGCGCCACCGCCTTTTATTGTCTATTGACGCAAGGGATATTCGTAAATCTTAATAACCTTTATATATTTTGAAAGCGGAAGCTTTGACCTTTCTAGTAATGCATATCTTGTAATTTTAATGTAGTTTTTATAATCTACGTGAAAGTTTGCGGTGAAATTTTCGTTTTTGCCCCGAAAATTCGCTAATTACGCAAGGGAGATTCGTTAATCTGAATAAGATATATGTATTTTGATAGAGGAAGCTTTGACCTTTTCAGTAATGCATGAATTGTAATTTTGCTATTGTTCTAACATTTTATAATCAACGTGAAAGTTTGCGATGAAATTCTCATTTTCCCACTAAATTACCGTTTCTTTGCCTTGTGAGAAAAGTTCGTCTGCTTGAATTATGAAAGAAATATGTCTCCTATATACTATATATACAGTCTACTTGACATGCTTCTAAAAGTCGCTTTTCAATTCACCAAGAATGGTTTCCTCTTCGGCGATCCTTCAACGACCGATATCAGACTGTTCTCGCAGTCAAAGAAAGCACCTTTCGATTTCCACACAGCGCTTGGAGTTTTCCTTACTCTCCACATTAAAAAAAACCATCCTCTTACCAAAATCGGCTCTGTACTTTGCTGCATTTGACTTCACGAGTTTCAGTTCCCTTCTCAGAAGACGTTCCCCCACCTAGTAGCGGAGAGGCACCTCTCAAGAATATTATGCTCCAGCTGAGAAAGAAGTCCTATGGCAGAGTGTGGAGAGAGGGCGAGGCCGCTGCCAAGCAGTACCGAGGCCACGCGAAGACGAAGTGAAGGGGCTTGTTCTGCTTTTTTTATTTTTTGCAGTGTTTATCTATAAATTCCTTCCGTCCCTCAGAAACACGAAACGACGCGTTAAAATGAAAGGCTAACTCAAAACCGTAACATGACATATTTTCGTGAATCAATAAGTGTTTTATCGATATTTAACATTAGGGAAAACTAAATGAAACAGCGCATTAAAATCAATTTTTGACATAAATATACATTTTTTTATTACAACTATAATAAATGCAATTTATGGACAATCTATAATAATAATACATACACAGTTTTTGTCTTCTTATTCTGTTCATCTTTTTCCACCTACAGTTCGAATCCGCACATGTTAAACGTTTATTTTACATATTTTGTAGAAATCTTTTCATTTTAACGGGATGTTGTCTTGGCTACCAATTATATTGTTGGACCGCAATCCTTGTGATGTGAGCGTGCCTTGAATGCTTATAATACGAGATAGGGAGGGAGAGAGTTGGATGGTAACAGAGGGGGAGGGAGGTGGAGAGGGAGGGGAGGGAGGGGAGGGGGGAGAGGGAATGAGGAGGAGGAGGGGACGTGCCCAAAGCGAGTGGCGCCTTCTCGGTGCATGCATCCTTCGTACGAACAGCCGAGAAATGATGGACCGGCGGCGCGGAGTTTGATTCCACAAAAAAAAAGCCTATACTAACGTTTAAGGACTCTATATAATAAGATATCGTATAGAGAGCTGGATTATCGTATGCTTATTCTTACGCTCATTTGCGCTTCCGTTCGAAGTGGGTTGGGTTCCACGGACCTACGCAATTTCGATTTGTTGACCAATATAGACCCATATACTGCGTGTAGACGAGGAAACGGTCACACTCGGATATGATTCACGGTATCTTTTCAAAGACTTCGCTTACAAGAGATATGTTTACGATGATATAATGTAAATTTCATGCTGAATCCAATTACGCATGTGTACATTTTATAAAACAATCGGGAAAGGACTTGTGAGCAGTGAGCTAATATGTAACTTTTAAAAGTTTTCCGTATTCTGTGTCTAAAATCTCATGATAAATACAACTCCATATCTCCGCTTCTAATGTACGAAATGTAACCAATTTTTCTATTTGACTTATGTAATGATTAAGAATGATGACTGCTTAACTAAAACGTTTATATTATTAATGAAACGCCTTTAAGAAAATCATAAATACAACACTTAGTTAAACATTTCCAGTCAAGACATGGAAAAGTTGACATGCGACAAACTTTTTACCTAATTGGTTTATATAGGTACATTCAGCGGATTATGTTTAGTAATGTTTACATGTTTCTTGGAATAAGATTTCGTGTCTATACCTTTCATAGTTCACGCGATGCTGAAAGTTATATAAACCGCGAACGCGCACCGTAACATTAAGCGATTACTGTTCATTCGCTTCTATGTAGCAATGTTTGTGTGTGACGCATTATATTTTAAATTATACTGTTTAAAAGTTTCATCGTTTATGTAACTGCATAAAAAATTTCATCAAAAACATTGAAAAAATCTAAAGTTATGATTTTTAAAATTTTTTCGCAACTTTTTCTTGTTATTTCAAAAAACTCCTCGTCCGCTGAGGAGGGAATTATTAAAAACTCCTCCGTCGTAGAGGGGTTAAATTTGTTTAAACAAAACAATATTTATGAGAAAATGTAAAAGGAAAAATCTTGAACCCAGCTATCTAATGTTAAGTTTTAGATATTCTTCGGGAAGCTGAATTGTGATTCTATCTCATTTTAATAATGTCATTTATATCAATATATTCTATTGAGGCAAGAATCTATCTTCTCAGTGTATGGCTCGCGGCCAACCAAAAATGCCTCTCTCTCTCTATGGGTCACATAGCAAGTTACATAAGGAATAAAATAAAGAATATATCGTACGAATTGACAATAAAATTAATAGTAAATCGGAAAACTGTGTTTTACGTAATGAAAAATATGAAAAAGTGCACGCAAACTAACAATAGCAAGATTATTTTTAGCTTATGCATTCGATACTTTCGTCTGTCTGTCTGACCGTGTGACACAAGCTACAAGCAACAAATTTTCGGTATAGTTATACGTTCGAACTAGATATGGAAAAAAATTGGTGTCCGTCCGTCCGTTTGCCTTTAAACAGGATATTAGAAAACCCCTTACGAACCATATATACGGATCCATTATGGCTTTCGTATTGTTCGCCGTATTCAAAGCAAGGAATATAGATAAATATTTTGTAGATAAATATTGTCTTTTTATTTAATGGCAATTGTTTTTGAAGAAATGTTTAATGGTAAAATACATTGCTGTGAGATTAGTTAATTAATTTTTCGAAACAAAAGTGACATTGCGTAGGTCTAAAAATGTATTTACATATTTAATGTATTTAATATTACTAAAGATGTAAAATTTTCAAGAGAGGGTAGTCTGCAGGGGAATGTTTTTTATTTTAGTATTCCTTAAAAAAGCGTATTATGTATTTTGCTCTGCAATTCTTTCCACACTTGTTTTGTATTAAAATGCGTACCTAAACTTTATTGCAAGAGCTTGTTCGTAAAACAAGCTTCGCAGTAATTTCGTTCCTTTCAAATAAGTTGCGCAAAAATTCGAGACACCCTTTCCGAAATCACACAATAAACAGTAACGCAATATCGTCACGCGTAAGGAATACCTACCTTGAGTGTATTAACCAGCTATTTACAGATTTTTCCAACTCGCCTCATTCATATTCTCTCCCTTAAATGAACTGTATCCAAAGTCCAGCTGCGGCGGAGTCCAACCAAACGCATAATCACATGCTTTCTAGGAACCAATACGTCTAACCAGCCGTGCGTCTTTATTTAGATTTTAGGTAGCGATATTTTCATGTTTTGTTTTCAACTGGTTTTACTCGTCGCGTAAAAAACGCCATAAATTCATCCGTGTAGTGATTATTGGGCTTTGTATCCTATTTGTATTCTTTGAAATGCGCGGGGTTAATAATACAACCGGTCCATCAAGTGAACCAGTGTCCTGATGTGCTCCAGACCCCTATACAAACATGTTTTTTTTTTGGACCACTACGCCTCCATCTCTTTCTTGTAATCTCCATACACCGTGTACTTACGTCTCCGGGCTCATTTTTCCAGTCGCATTCTAGCACGGGACCCCTTCCTCTCTCCCTCTCTCTCCTCTCCCCAATCCCATTCCCTCCCACCCTCTTTCTCGCTCCGCCTCCATTGCAGCCCCCGCTAGCCGCTTTCGTGTGACTAATGGAGCATTGCGTGTCTGTGACGAACAGGTGACAAATGACTGGGCGTGTAACTTCACCTGGCTGGCGTCTGAATTAAGCTTACCCTACCCCCTCCCTCTTCTTCCCCCTCCTCCCCCTCTCTCTCTCTCTACAAACCAAACCTAAAAATCTCCTCTTCCACGCCACCTCCGTGTACCTCCTCCCTTTCACCCCCTCCCCCTTCCTCTCCTATACCTTTCTCCCAGATCCCACCCTCGACAAACTGATTCCAGCCCGCCCCCTCCCCCACGAATGCCTTTTTCCCGATCCTCCACGCCCCGAACTATATCCCATTTTAAACTCTAAACAAACCCGCACATCCTCCACGCACGCACGCACGTACACGCACACGCTTCTTCTCGCACCCCTTCGCCTTGCCTTCCCGCTTTCCTTCTCTCGAATCTTTCTCGCTCTGTATTATCCAAGTATGTACATTGGTAGTAAGGCTCATCATATCGCACCGACTTAAAACATTCTCTCCCTTCGAGGCGAAGCCATGACAACTGTCAGTAAAACGTTGAACTGTGTTATTGCTGTGACGTGGAACGGGAAGGAAGGGATTTCCGAACCATCACGCTTAGGTACGAAGTTTCGAGCGTTTGAACGGTCATATGTCATACTATAAAGTCTTGGTACGCTTTTCAAATTGCGTCGTTTCACCTGAAAATTCCTCGATAACTCCTTATTTGTTCCATGGAACTAATTTTTTAGTTATGTATTTTAGCGACTTAACTAATGAAAACTAATACCTATGGTGCTTATAAGTGAAACATTTTCACTTTAATGTGAATGTCACCTTTGAGAGGCATTTCACTATTGGAATCATCCTGTCGTATGTAAGTTTAGGGAGTCCGTGGTGATATTTGAATGATCGAGAAAATGTCTGAGAAGTTTATTTTCTCGTATTAAATAAGCATTATTAATGTTATACTGTTTGTGGTAGGAAAAGTTTAACTGAATTGACAGCATAATCAGGCATTATTTACATTTTACAATAAATCATTTTATTAGTACGCAACTTGCCTTTAATCGAAGTATCCTTTGATTAGTGTTTGAAAATAATAATAATCGTGGCACATTAAAATTAATTTCAAGATCAAATCCGTCAATAGGTAGACATTCTATGATTTTACAGCACATACGATAAACGTAATATTATGCAGTTGAAATAGATTTAGAGTCATTTTGCTCATAATTGTAACACTTAGAAGGTACATGAGTAAATACGCGTGATTTTGGCTTTACATTTGATATTAGGAGAAAATGGGGCATTTATTTTTTATTTATCGATATTATTATCGGTAAGCGTTATAAACTAGTTAAATTTCAAGTAAGTGATATTATATTTTGTCTTCAGTTTTATTAAATGGATACATACACAAAATATTTCAGATCATAGTCTTTACCGTTCATAGGTTAATGATATTTAAAGGGAATGTGCTATCACAGCGAAGGAGACAATGGGAGTATGAGGTGGTCAGAATGAGAGATCCTTGTTTATAGAAGGGCCAGGGACAGAGAGTAAAGCAGCGAGGCGGAAGGCCCCTCGAGGATGATGCGCCCCCCACCACGGGGGAGGTAGACTGCAATCAATAACGTTCTTCGTTAGACGGACACATGGCCACCCCATAAAGAAGGAGCGGCGGCATGCGGGTGACCTAAACTCTCCCCTTCCCTCCTCTCTCTCCACCCCACCTCCCTCTTTTCCCACACCTCCCCGTTCATCCGGACGTCCACCACCCCCGCTATTCTCCATCCTCCTCGCGTTCGACCTCTTCTTCTCCTCCATCTCAACAAAAACCCTTGGATCTACGTCGAGTAAAAAAAAAGGTTCAACGCTACCGTGTGCGTGAGCGGGAAGCAACGCCGCCTCCCGGGGGCTCACTGCCCTACCGCCCCCATCCCGCTCTGACTTCGTTCGGTGCCCGCCTTCCCCTCGACACTCCGCTTTGACGAACAAAACCGAATTCTAGAACGGAAAATTTCAATCGAACAATGCAATCCTTGGTGAGAGTCGGGTAAAAATGGAATTTGTTTTAGAAGTAACTTTTGCCGTGATGCCAAACAGTATAATGTCGACTAAATAGGATAACTATTATTATCGTTTCCTGAATAATATTGACGCGTTTTAACAGTTACCGTGCTTAATGTTTTAGATGTAAGCATATAACTAAGCTGAAACCCAACTGATGAGAAAAATCCCGAGAGTTAAAACACGGTTGGAAAAATCATTTCCCATACTACACAGCTGTTTTCAGTAGTGATTTACCGTTCATTAATTATAAGGGTTATTTTTTATGGAATATTTGATCGATGGTCATCGTCTTTTTCCCTTTGATTTGTGGCAGATTTTTTCCCAAGAGTTTTTATTTTATATAAACCTTAAAGGGTATTCTGTGCGGTGATAGGTCCTCGATTATTCTTGATTAAACCTGGTACTCCATATACTTCTACTATCCGCAGTCTTCTTCATGCCTTGATAGCTCTCTTTCCCCTTACAAGTCGTCTTATCAGCTGAAACTTCTTCTCTTTCTCTTTTTCCATCCAGTTTTCCTTCTAACACGTATTTAATCATGCTCTCACTTCTGTCACATTCTGCAAATATGTATACGCAATTTGTCATGGTATATTGTTACATACTGTTTTATTGAGGTAATAAATATCAGAAAGAAAATACATTTGAACCAATAAATGTTTAGTGCAAACACAAAAGGTATAATTTTTTACTAGTAAAAAAAGAATAAAGGAGTTAACTACGCCTTGGACTTTTAGATAGTCTACAGCTCAATGTATCACGAATCAGATATCAGCATGACATTTGTGGGTCCCAGTAGCAGAGAATAGCGTTTTGTGGAAGTCCTAAAGGAGACTAAGAGTGTCTACTGTCCTTTGTCAGTCGAACAACAAGAGCATCGGAGAGGTAAGGAGTGAGAGAGAGAGAGAGAGAGCAAAGAGAAGAGAGGAGGACTTCTATCCTGTTTCCATCGCAGGACACGCTCGCTTTCCCACTCTCTCCCCCTTTCGTATCCCCTTCCCCTCTTCTCCCCCTCCATCCCACACTATTTTCCCCCTCTTTTTCTTCCACGTTCATCCCCGCCGAGGCATCTTCCCCTTCCCATCTCAGTAATCGCCATTGCTCTTGTCCGTTGGACACTCCTTGTCAAAATCCTTGCCTTCTCCTTGTCCTCCTTTCTCTCTCTCTCCTTTATCTCTCAGAGTTCTCTCTCTCTCTCCCTCAAACTCCCCTCCTTTCGGCAGATGATGAATTGGCCGCGCGACGCCACACCCACTCGGACAATTACTAATGATTCCTTAACATTAGCGAACATTCGTGGTTATTGGACCGTCTCTTACGGAAAGGTGAAGGGAGAGAGAGAGAGACAGAGATAGTGAGATAGAGGAGAGTAGTGGAGAGTGAGAGAGAGAGAGGCTTCAGATGCTCGCTTTACTCCGTCGCCTCCTGACATAACCCTCGATTACTCACGAGACACCTTACCGCGTTTCTCTTTCCCCATTCCCCGACGCCATAGCAACAACCCTGACCGCACAACCCTCTCTCTCTATCTCTCTCCCTCCCACTCTCTCCAACTCCCTTGGCCATATGCCTTTCTCTCTCCTTTCATCTACTCCCTGCTCTTCAACTTTCTCCCAATCTCCCAAAGGCTCAACTCGGGTGTATTTCTCGAACAACTTTTTTCTTCATCGCTGAATTTCTAAACTATCTATTTCTTTCACTGGACATTCTCTCGACGAAAGTTCAGCTTCTTGGCCTTTCTTGTCTAAGATCCCGAACTCCTTTTCCCGTAATTTTCTGTATCTTATTCCCAATGACTCTATGGTGATGATACCGCTCATTTTAGTTTCAAACGCTGAAAAAACTAACAATAAGATAATTATTATGGAGTAACTATGAGCCCTAGTGCCTTCAGAATTTCGCTTTTATCATTCTGGGTGGTTATGACAAAAATAATTTGATAATTCATTTCTAGAAGTAATTTTCTTACATTATAAAAGTACGAAATGTTGTCAAGAAATATGTTTCACTCTCTTTTTACTTCATATTTCTTAAAAAGATCGTGAAGTTTGAAATAGTATGTCCAGGGCATTTGCCAAAAGAAATGAACGTTTTGATTAATGCCCTGCTTTCTCAAAATCCACTCCATGATGCTCCTGTACCGCGCAACCCATCCTTAGCTTCATATGAGTCCCTTTAAAGTCCTTTATTCGTAGGAGATCAGCAAGAGATGGAGAGAGAATCATCAAGAGATGGAGAGAGAGAGTAGCAAGGATAAATGCCGCGTTCTTTCTCCGAGGCAAAACTGCATTTTCGACGCGACCATCGAAAGCGATAGATCGACGCGGATTGATTCCCTTCATTGTGCACCTGTTTTTTGCCTCTTCCCCACGGAAAAGAGCGCCTTTCACGGAATAACGTGAGAAATATCGATCAAAGTCTTTCGTCTCGCAATCTGCGTCGTTGACCATTCATTTGCTCTTGTGTCTGCGTGGCATTCGGCCGTTACTCGCCTGTCACAGGCGCTTCGCCATTCCGTGGCAATACCGTCGGATGGAGACGGCAGATTGCAATTCGCAATAAGACGATCAAAGGGTAAGATGGCGGAATTCCGGATGGGATGACGTCGGGTTCCCTCAAGAAGCCCTCTCGGCGTCCTTATCCGTTGCAGGGAGCGGAGGTAGAGGGCGGATGGAGGGGACGGCGGCTGGGAACGATACTTCCATTCTGCTTCCCTCCGCCTAACTCGATAGTAACACCTTTCTACCGCTCCCTCCTCCTTCTCCTCTATCCTGCCACCTTAAATACCCATAGGGCAGGGCGAATGTGCACGTCTTGAGCCCTGAATGCGGATGATAGATACTACAGCGTCCCCTTTACCCAATACAGTTGTCTCTTGGAGACGGCGGGGATTTGCTTGGGGGGAAACGATGCCACGCATTCGAGAATCTTCTGGGAGGAGAGGATGGGATGGGTAGGTTCGGAAGGAAGGGAGGCGTTAGCGGGAGGGTGGGAATAGATATAGCAAGTAGATGCGATAGAGGAAACGGCTGAAACTCATATATGGAAACAGAGAGTTGCGATCTTTGATCAAGAAAAGCAATCGATGGAGAGAGATATACCGATAACGCCTGTAAAAGAAATTGATATTATTCAGAACTCGTAATCGGTACGCCATTCAGTCTGAAAATAATGCGTCGTTCACTTTAACACGAGCTAAAATTTATTGAATAATAAATTCACTTATTTTTTCATAAAGTAATTCATGGCACGGCAATAAAGGTAAATTTTCAAATAAAAATTGAATTTTCAAAGTAAAAGATTGTAAGAAATTACAAACTTATCTTTTATTCCATCGAAATAAACCTTAAACGGAAGGAATGATATGGCTAAAGCACAATTTTTCAATATTAAATCATGAAAAACATTTTGAAGAAGTATCTGTGATCGTTCAAGAACAGGCACAAAATACCTTCTCAGTTATCTCCAATAGCTGCAGTAAGATTATAAAAAAGCCGATGCGCATTTCGACTACAAAGCAACCGTTTTCACTAGTAATTCACCGAAAATAAATATTAAAAAGAAGACGGCTACATCGTAGACGAAATGCTTACCTGTTTTTATAGTCTTGTTGGGGTTATTAGAGATAACTGAGAAAAGGATTTTGTGTGTTCTTGAACGATCACGGATACTTCTTCAAAATGGTTTTCTTGATTTAGCATTTTTTTAAATTCCTTTTCTTAGAGTTTTTCAGACGCAAGACGAGCTCGATAAATCTCTGTTTAATCTGTGATAAGTTGTGTTGAATGGCCAATGCGAGATTGCTAAAAAAAATTGAACAACAGAATAAAATAATCATTGGAATTAGTGAAGATAGTGCATTAAACTCAAAACACAGTGTTTATGTTTCTTATTTACCGCCATTTTAAATTATCGAAAGGCCACTAGAAGGAGTGTTACTTTTCTTTTGTTACTGCCCTCTAGGGCTAGTTCGAAAAAACGACTTATCCTTATCGGCTCATGACCGGTGGAGGAGTTTTAGAAAGTGACACGAACGGAGGAAGCTCAACGAGCAGAAGGAGTTACATAGGTAAGCAATACCAACTCTGGTGGCCTTTGTCGGGACAGTATCTGATGTTTTTTGTGCATATCTATACAGTCCACTTTTCTTTCGTTTTGACCAGACTAAGGCTACCGTTTCATGCGTTGTCAAATTGAATTATCGTGACATTTTGCTTGTATCATTGAGGCTTACTTATCTTGAGAAAAGTGTATATTTATCTAACTCTTAGTATCTTCATTTTGACCTGTTATGCTATCTTGCCGTTGTGTGTCATATATCTATATGTATCTTAGAATCTTGAAATTGTATCATTTGTTTCTGTAGTTGGATATATATCTTTGTATTCCTGAAAACTATCGGGTGTTGTATGTTATCTATTGGTTAACGACAGTTGAGCCTCACTATATTTCAAGACAGTGAAAAGGAATCAGGCAGTGATACACGGACGTTACATGTACTCAAGCGAAATTATGCTCTCGCTAAATCGCGACGTGAAACTACGATACGCACGATTGAACGACTTTATGCATTGCCAAATACGGTCGTTTCGAATCGGAATGAATTATCTTTATTTGCCAGTCGATTTTCATCCTTGGAAGATGATTATAAAACTTTCCTCAGCATGACTGATCAGTTGCGGGAGCTAGCAATTGATTTAAACTTAACAATTGAAGAGACAGAATGGGCGCTAGAAGAGAGAATCGAATGTCACTATCATCAGATTAATGCTGTTGCTAGCCAAGTTATTCCAAAGTCGAGGTAATCTAACTTTAAGGAAGAAGAACCTCTTTCTTCACGTACTTTACGTCTGCCCAAGATTAATATTCCCGTTTATGATGGGCATTTAGCTAACTTTAAGCAATTTTTTGACATTTTTACAAGTTTAGTACATTCAAATTCCAGTTTATCGGACATTGAAAAATATCATTATCTCTTATCAAGTGTAAAAGGGAAAGCTTTAACCTTAGTATCGAGTCTCCCTATCATTTCCGAGAATTATGCCATTGCGTGGAAAACGCTCGTACAGCAGTACGAGAATAAACGAGTACTTGCTTTCCTTTATTTAGATAAGTTATTCAATTTTCCTAGTCTCCAAAATGATTCAGTTGATGCACCACAAATTTTTATCGATGTGTTTTCGGAGAATGTGAACGCTTTCTTAGATTCCAGATTTATCCGAATGTTTGCTTTTTTATTTAGCCTCTAGATCTTTGGACAGGAATACCAAGAAACAATTTGAGATTGAGAACCATGGAATAGATTTTTCCTCAGTTTATATTTTATTAGAATTTGGAAGTAAATATGTTAACATTTTACGATCATCTGGATGCAAACAGTCTGTTGGCGGTTCTTACTCAAAGTGGTCCATGCAAAGTAAACATGTTTTTCAAAAAACCTCTTTAGTCGCTACTTCTCACAGCGAGCCCGGAAAAAAGATTAAATGTCAGCTTTGTGATGAGCAACATAGGCTTTATCAATGTTCTAAATTCAATGCATTCGTTATCGAGAAACGAAAGGAATTCATCAAGAAAAAAATATTTGTTTCAATTGTTTAGTTGGTGTCCATAAATCCCAAGACTGTCTATCCAAGCAGGTGTGTAGACATTGTTCTTGTAGGCATCATTCATTATTGTGTACACGGAACAAGTCTAACAATAGTTCAAATGCTAATTCTGTGATAACAGACACTAAATCGTTGCATGTCAAATCTAGTAACTCGAAAGAGGACTCATCTGGAGTCAACGTCATCTCTTCTTCTTCGAATGGACCTACCATTAATACAATGTCATGTACAACTAATCATAGTGAATTCAAACTTTCTTTTGTACTTCTAGGAACTGCTAGGGCTTTTATCAAGACATACACTGATTCTCTAGAAAATGTTAGAATACTGATTGATCCTGCGTCACAAGCCATCATTACACATTGTCAACAGCGATTAGGGCTTCCTCGTAAGAATATTCACATTAATTACTTGGGATTATCAGGCACTTCTGTTTCATCGACAAAAGGTATTACTTCGTTCGTTTTGAGGCCACGCCAAGGCGGCAGTGATATTAATGTTTCTGCAATAGTTATTCCAAAAATAACGGCACAGCAACCAACTTCTCCAATCCCTGGTACTGTTTGTCAAAAATTTCATTCGTTTAATTTAGCAGATCCTGACTTTGATAAACCAGGACATATTGATTTATTACTAGGTGCTGATGCATACTCGGATATGATAACAGATGAGCCTATCTTTAGTCAGGAAGGCTTTCCAACTGCATGGCCTTCAGTTTTTGGGTATATCCGTATTGGACCAAGAAATTCCGATTTCTATAATCCAATGTCGTGTGATAGCATCACAGCTTGTTTAGCATCAGTCGAAACTGATCTAAATTTATCATTGCAAACATTTTGGAATGTAGAGGAAGTACCCAGTATTCATGTTCCTTTACCTGAAGATGCATATGCAGAAAAACAATTTGAATCTTTGCATTATCGTAATAAAGACGGTACATATGTTGTGCCATTGCTACTAAGGGTTTTGAGCCAGCCATTAGTTTTAGGAGATTCGAAACCACAGACTATTCGAATATTTATGAATCTGGAACGAAAATTTCAGCACAATCTTGAGTTGAAGATAGAATATACCACTTTTTTGGAAGAGTATCTGAAACTCGGACATATGTCACCTACACCATGGGGGTCCGGGAAATACTGTATCCCACATCATGTGGTACTTAAACCTTCTAGTAGCACCACTAAAGTACGCTTTGTTTTTGATGGGTCTTCAAGAGCCAGTTCGGGCCATTCTTTAAATGATTTCCTTCTCAAAGGCCCTAAGCTACATCAAGATATATCAGATCTTATCATTAGGTTTAGGCTACATCGTGTGGCTATTGTAGCAGATATTTGTAAAATGATTCAATTGCTATCTCAGCATAGAAAATATCAGCATATCATTTGGCGTCCTGATGAGAGGGCTTCTCTTCAAGAGTATGAGTTAAATACTGTAACATATGGGCTCTCATCATCTCCTTATCTTGCTCTCCGGACTCTAAAGCAGTTGTCTCTTGACGAAGCTGAGAGTTTTCCATTAGCTGCTCCTGTCGTATCTCATGATCTATTTGTTGATGATTTCCTGGCAGGGACTCCTTCGAATTGTAAAGCCAGTGAGCTAATAAACCAGCTGATTGGGATTATGAATTCAGCTGGATTCCAATTTTGCAAATGGTCATCTAACATGCCTGAAATACTCAAGCAAATATCTTCTTTGTCGGGACAGTATCTCGTGATTTTGTGCATATCTATACAGTCCACTTATTAAGGTTAGAGTGAATTATTGCGATCCTCGCGTAATACGAGAATCGAACACAGAATAATAGCGACTGAGATGAGATTGGAGAGAGAAAATTGCTGATAATACCTGAGAATATGAGGAGATGAGAGAAAAGAATATGCGAAAAATAAGCGAAGAAGAAAGAGAGAAGAAGAGGAGAGAAGAGATGCCGAATCGCAGATGATGCGGGAAGAGAGGACTAATGTAGGAGAGGAGGAAAATGGAGGGAGGGAGTGGGATGTAAGCCCAGGGTGACTCAGGGTACATCGCGGGGCATTTGAATCGGTCAGTTGAATTTTACTGCCGCGCTTTAATTGCAACCCGGTTAGGTCCGTGTTTCGGAACGGGTGGGGAGGGAGGGTGGGCGGAGAGTTTTGAGAGAGGGGGGAGGAGTAGGAGAAGGAGGGAGGTAATGAGGGCGTACGAGAGAGGGGGAGGCCGCGGAGGCGTTTTCACGCATAGGTGGCGTTGTTGCACGTCTCCCAACATCCTTCGCCCACCACTCCTTCCCCCGTCGTCTCCCTGCCCCCTTCCCTTCTCTGTTCGATAATCCTCCCCTCTCCTTTGTGCACCCCTTCAGTCGAAGATCCCCATTTCCCAATTCTAGTCCCCCTACCTACCCCTTTCGCCCCTCCCGTTTCACGGTCTGATCTCATACTCCCCTTTCGCCTCGGGGGCCAATACGAATTCCAATGAAGGCTTTCCGTTCATGCTTATTGCTGCTATAATTGTTGGAACGCTGCATTGATCTGGGAGTATCTCATGATCCTTGACGCTGAAGGTGTTTTTCGCTCGATAATTTACGTTAGTTGACTAAGATAGATCTTTTCAAGATTCTCCCTGTATCACATGCGAGGAAACTATTGTTATTAATACTGTATACATTTGAAATTTTATTTTAAAAGAGATAAAAAAATATTTTACACTTTATATCACAATTATTTCTTAAGAAAAAATGTTAAATTGACGCAAACCGAAATGATTGAAAATATTTGTAATAATTTACATAGGCATGCAACTGCTGTCATCTGGTGTATTAATCTTTTTGTGTAGCTACGTGAATGCGTGCGTCACGCCGGTGTCGAAGCGGCATATCCGGAATGGATGAGTGTATAAAACTTGTTAGATATGTAGATATGAACGTAAACTCATCAGGAAAAGCCTGAAATCGTTGGCATGTTGAATGGACATGGCTTACTTTTTTAAATTAGAGCTTTCGCATAAAAAGTACGTCGTAATTTATATCCATAACATTGCTTCTTTAAATTAGTTCGATAAAGTTGAGACTTGGATAGTTGTACGGCCGAAAGAACGGAGTAAATTTTTCTCGAAGAGAGAATCCGAATCGGTGATGAAAAATTAAAAATACGGGAATTTTCCACGATTTTTGCTAAGAGCAGTCCTAAAAACATGAACCGAACCCAACGCTTTTAAATGGGAAATGAGAGAGGAAGATAGAGGAAAGTATGATTCTATAAAGATTGCCTATATCTTGTCATCTGGTAGGTGAATTTTATCTCTTATCGCAAAAGATCTCTGCTCTTAAAGTATCTAAATGCCTCATCATCCTGCGGGAGTATGATACTAATAAACTTGCAAAATGTCTCGTCATCCGGCTGGAATATCTTACATGAAAGCGCCAGGAAATGAGAAATTCTGATATCACAGTAAGAAGTTTTGATTATTAAATGGAATGGAGATAAAAATTCGCATTTTATAGTGTCAATGAAGAAGCGAGAAGAAAGATGGAAAGCTATTCTCATTGTCATTTTACGATATTATTCGAGTATGTAAAGCAAAAATATAATAAGGTTCTTTTAATTATATTTCTTAAAAGATGTTAGATATTACTTCTAAAAATTGTTTTAGCTCTATTTCCTGGAACCGTTACATCCAAATTGCTTGTAGTGCCGTAATGCACAGTCTGGATGCATAATAATTTTGGTTTGATTTTGTTTTTCTGTTACCAGCAGATTCCTTGAAACTAAGAACTGACTCTAGAAAAAATAGAATGGGTCAAAATTTTAACGGAAAATGAAATGTTTACAGTTCTAAAGAAATTATTAGTATTCCGATATACCTATTAATATTTTCTGTTTTCATTTCTTATTTCCGAGAGTCACTACTTAAACGCATAGTGATTGCGTCTGTTCCTTAAGCGATGCTCAAGCAAAAAGTGTCAGGAGTTTATTGTAGTATTTTTCTCATTTGTGTCATCCAGAGCCTTACTCCAAAAATATTTTTTGACAAATTGTTTGATAATGTCATTAATCACGAAGTTTGTGTCAAAATAAGACCATCGTTAATCTTACCACAAAATATTTATATGACTACAACAGTTTTTCATACGGTCTTCTAACTTCACTTCGAAGCTAGCTATCAAAATATTCATTAAAAAAAATAAAACCATTGCATCCTGCCTTTTGTTTTGTGATATCAAGCATCATATATATTTGTTTGCTCACTTTGTTAATTTCTAATTTAATTTTTGAATTTTCAAATTCCTATTGCCATTTGCAATTGTTTGAATTTCTTCACGAATCAAAAGTAAGCACTCAAATATCTATAATCAAGCGAATATCGTAAGAAACAAAGTTGGATAATAGTAGCTATTCTTCAATATTCCATTCTTAACTTTTAACCGTCGATATTAAGCATATTTAATTGTGAGTTTTCACCGTACACAGCGAGAGTCTGGCGATACCCATGTCCAATGCATTATCCCCGACAATAAATCAACACCGAACATTCATAGAGCGCCTTCTTCGCAGTGTCGCCATTTTGCACGACTTTCGCTCTTTTCCCGCATTCCCCTCAGCAGTCTCTTCAGCCCCTTCTAGAATCCACGCCCTCTTCCCACCACTCTCTCGGGCATCCCGCCTGGCCATCATCCTCCTCTCCTAACCCTACTACTTCCCTTTACCTTTCTCTCTCTCACCGTTTCTTCCTCTCTCTATCCCCTTCCCCTTCACCTCTCCTGTATTTTTTTTAAACCTCTCCTCCATCCCGAAAAACACATTTACTCCACCCCTTTTCCCCTCCCACACTCTCTCGACTCCTCTCTTTTCAGCAGTTTTGTTGACCGGCCGTTACCATTCCGGTCATTCTCCTTAATTAATCGCTCTGCCGTTACGGTTTTCAGTGGCGCTGGGATCAGAAATTGGATGTGGGAATGCGATGGAGGTGGCGAGGAGAGTGGGAGGAGGGTATGGAGGGGATTTTTTTAAGGGAGTTACGAAGAGGAGGGAGGGGAAGAGTTGGGAGGGACTGACTTATGGCGATGCGCCTGGTGGAATGCACCCGGGAGAAGATTAGTGGCACCCTCCTCAAGGGAATGGTCAAGCAAAAGAATTGAATTTGCGGAGCGGACTGTGAAATTTTATGAGGCGTGCTGATATAGCAATAAGACCGCCCAAAGCTCTGCCACCTTCGGCTCTCGCCGGCATTTCTGATTCTTGCTCGCGGAATTAATGCTCGGAGGAATTTTTAGGTGATCAAAGTGCGTTAATTGTTGAGAGAATGTTTGAAGATTAAACGGTTCTGTCATTCCTAGCGAAAATTAGGCAGTACGGGTAATGTTTCGTCCATTATAAGTTTGAATGGTTTTTAATCGCAGATAGCAGAACCATTTGCTGATCTACAAATGCGTTAAATATTTAAAATAGCAAACAAGAAGTTTTTCGCCACTAAATTTATTATTATTACGTTAATATAAGACTTTAGTGCTATTATATGTAAGTTTTATTCCATGAAATGTTTTACGCCGAGGAAATATAACTATTATATTTATTCATTATAAAATGAATTATATTTTAAGCATAAAATTACCTTCCCTAATGTCTACATTTAAAAGGGGCTTTCTATAAATGCAGAATGCGTAACAATTCGAAATCTCATATAGAACATCAATTATTATCAGAATTGTTATTACGAAAAAATTACTTTGAATTACTTTTTTCGAAAAAAAACGAATTATGTAGCCATAAAAAATATCAATCAGTCTAAATTAAAGCTAGATTCATGCGCGACAAAATACGTATAACATTGGTAAACCAAATGCAGCCGCAATGTACAAGTGGAGTGAATTGATCACACACGGCAGAACGTATCGATATGTAACGAAGCTGAAAATGAACGAAAAAAAGATAGTCAAGGTCTTGCAACCACGAGCTGGTGCCTTAAAAAGCAGCAGAGTGAGACCCAAATTTCCGAAATAATCACACGGGCATAGGCCAAAGAGCGCAGTCACCCTCTCTCCCTCTCTCCCCATACCACCCTTCCTACTTCCAACTCTCCCTTCTCTCTCTCCAATTCTCTCTCTATCCCTCCACTGTCGTCTTCGATGCGTCCCTTCCTTTCTCTCTTCCCACGAATCCCTCATCGCTCCCGCCATTCCTGCTCTAACCCTTCCCACTCCAACCCTCACCTCATCCCGTCATTCGCTACTCCCTTTCCCAAAACTCCTTTTCGTCGTACACCCCACTCCCTCCCTCTCCCCCACTTTAGCCATTCCACCCGACTCTTTCCTCCTTTCCCGCCTCGCCTTTTCTCCTCCTCCTCCTCCTCCCTCCCGGACATTGGACACATTTTTGCTTCAGACTAAGTTACGATGCCGTGAGGAAGTTTACGTAGAAATTCCTATTTCACTCGGACGATTATTGTGTTCCGGTGGGCGCAAGGGGTCAGTCGGGTGGATGACCACTCGCGCGCGCCCGCGCGTGTGTGTGTGTGAGCGCAATTCCGTCCACTTCATTCCAACAGTTCCTCTTCTGCCTGCCCCCCTCCCTCGACCATCCCATTCCTATCGCCTGCCTACCAACTCCTCCCCTATCCTCTCACCTTCCACCCTATTTAATTTCGCACCTCTCTACCATTTAAAACCCTCCCCGCCACACACTCCTCTCTCTCTCTCTTCACCTTCTCTCTCTCTCTCTCTTTCCACTCTTCAACTACAATTTTCACAGGTCACCCCTCATTGAATACGCAAAGGGTTCTCTCGGATTGCCTTTTATTTTTCCCTCTGTTGGTTCCCTTAGCGTGTGTAGGCGAGAATGGAAGGGAAGGATGGGTAGGGGAGGGGGGTGTCGGTGGACTGGGTTTGTTGTTCTCGCGATATCCTGCAAGAGGTTTCCGCGAAAATGATCTCACGCGGTCCAGTTTTGATTATCCTCGCAGACTAAAGGTCTCCCTCATCTCCGCTACTAGAAATGCGTCTTCTTCTAATGAAGCGAACATCAACCAAAGTCCATTGCCTCCGGTATGTTCAATATGCTTTTTGGTTGAAGAAGGAACATTTTTTCTTCAGAATACCTTCCCGATTGGAAAAGGAAATCGAATTTAGACATGAAAAGTAACGTTAAAGCAAATAGCGATCAGCAGTGAACTGTGTTATTCAGAGGCAAAAACAGAATTTACTTTGAGGTTTAGCGAGAGAATTATAGAAATAATAAACAAACCCCATAAATCCATATAAAATAATATTAGCACGAGCACTAGTACTTTCTTTATAACGTTAATTTATTTACAAAATTACAAATGATGCATTTTAAAAAATGCCAAGGAATGGGCGCTACTTTTTATTACGCTAGGTAAATATTTCCAAATAAAAATAGTAAAATTCCTCGTTATTTGTATGCATTGCGTCTAAACTATTTTTAGTGAGTGCGGAGGAAATAGAAGGGTTGGGATTGTCTAGGACCAAGGGGCAAAGGGGGAAATTGAGAAGGTTATAGGCTTGGAACGGAATTCCTGTTATAAAGCGAAGTGTGAGAAGAGGGACAAGTGAGTGGACTGGGGAGGGGTGGGGGCGGAAGGAGATAACACGCTTACTGAACGAGACGATTGCAGTTCCTATAGCTGCGGTCCTAAGTCCCAGATGGACCCGACTCCGAATTCGTTGCTCGGCTCTGCTTCCACGGAAAGAGAAAATATATTTGACGAAACGTTATATTGTATACCAAAACTTTGTTAGTGAGGAACATATATTTTGAAATTTGCTCAGTTTTTATTATATATTTATCATTCAGTTAATTTAAAAATATATTTTTATCATACCTAGAGTGCAAAAGACAAAGTCTCAGAGAGCAGCAAGTTATATCTTCTGTTTCAGTCTAAATTTAGTTACATTGGTATCATATTCAGCTCCATTAATCGGGAAAGCAAATATGATGCTAAATAAACAGCGGAATTCTAGAATTCATTAATGAGCCTACACCATCTTCCACTCAGTTGCAGCTACAATTATTCCAAAAAGAATATGAAATAAAAAGAAGCACCGCCACAATAGGTGAAGTTATAAGGACACATTTGAAGCTTTTTAGAGCAGACAATAGGCCCAGCGTTATCGTAGATAGGTACAAGGAAATTCTCGCAAGTTCTTCGAAAATCAGTTATAATAATATCAAATAATCTGTTTAAAATCCGTCCAATAACAAATAAGTTACCCGATTTGAAAAACGAAACTGTCGAGAATAACAGACAAAATCAAACTCTTCCGAATATATTTGAAAGTAAACATAATCAACAACATTTAATAATAAATACACGCACGCATGCGCATGCAAAACGTGAGCTTTCTTTCGTATAGCATGCTGCCATAGCCGATAAAACTAAGTAAAAGCACCGAGGGTAGATGGAGCGAGGAGAGATCGTTTTGAGTGCGTAGGAAATTGAACGCGCCGTTGGGTAGCTGGGATCTTTTTTGAGGAGACGATTCGGAGAGAGAGAGAGAGATAGGAAGGAAAAGAGAGAGAGAGAATGCGGATTCGGCTAGGAGTAGGAGGATGGATGGATGGGATGAGAAGGAGAGGAAAAGGAGTGAGAGAGAGAGAGAGCAACGGGAGTGGAGTGGGATGAATGGAAGGCTCCGCCCCGTGGAATAATTGCACGAGACCTCAAATTGCGCGAAGCATTCGCCGCAGTTGAAAACCTCTCGAAACACACTCGAGAGGGCGCTTTAAAGGCGATAACCTCCTCCTCCCAAATACCCATTGGCTCCTCCTCCCCTTCTTTCTTTTTCCCTACCCACCCTATCTACCGCTTGCTATAATCCCCGATAGCGACCGTAGTGCGAGCGTTGGGTCGGGGGAGGGCCGCAAGATCACTCGCGGTGCCTCATGGGAATGCTTTTCGCGGCACCGTGTGTAAAAGAAAAGGTCTTACTCTCTCTCTCTCCTACGCTTTCACATTAATCTGAACCGTCTCCTCTTCATGTTCACTCTTTTCTTTTACTCTTTTCTCTCCACCCGCCTTCGCCCCACCCTCTGTCCGTCCGTCAAACGTATGTTGAAATACATTTGTTTTTTTCGTAATAAAACTAAATGGTTTAATGTCTTGATTATGCATCATTATGCTTTAATTATGTACTCTTCATTTCTAATCGTAACTGTTAACCTTATGTTGGCAATGGGAAATGTTAAGAAAGACTTTTCTCTTTTAGAATTGTAAATCACTACGCACATAATTAAGAAATATAAAGACCGTCTGCTGTATTCTCCTTGTAATATAATGCTATTTTTTTCTTATATAGAAAAGTCCTATTATTTTCTAACATAGGATTTTGTCAGATAATGCGACGATCAGTGTTCTCTTTCTCCTCATATATTCGTCTAAATAGATTCTTATTTACCTTCTCAACATCATAATGTCGTTAAAGAATCTCTCGCAAGCCGAAAAGAGAATCTGCAAAACGTTTCCTTCGCTATATCGAGGTTTTGTTCAAGTAGCGAGTGCCATATTCCTGCCTCAAAGAATTTCCTCAACATTACCTCTCTCTATCTCTATCTCTCACCTTCCTCATTCTTTCTCTTTACCATTTTCTTAGCTTTCCCCTTTAGTTTAACTCTATCCCTTTCCCACACCTTTTGCCGCTTTGTGTTCTCCAGTTATTTTTTCACACTCCACCCATTCCTTTACTACCTTCTTCCTTTGCTGCTTTTTCCTCCAATTTTATTCGGAATTTGTGCTTTCCCCTGATACTTGCCTCCCTATTTTTCTTCATCCGTAGCTTCTTCCTTAATTCCTTTGAACATTTGCATCTCTCTTTTATGGTCAACTTCCTACTTTCTTTGCTTTCTCTCTTCTCTTTCTTCCCTCTCTCCGTCTCTGTTTTCGCTCCTACCTGCCTCCTCTTTCTATCCGTTTCCTCCCACTCTCTCCCTTTTTCTCCACCTCTCTCTCTCCCTCTCTCCATTCCCTTCTCTTCAACCCTTTCACTCGTTTTTCCTTAACGCGTCAGCAAATTCGCATTGCATTTCACGCACCACAAACCTACCTCTCTCTCTCTTTATCTCTCTCTCTCTCTTTACACACCTCTCCCTCCAAACGCATTCCCTCTACCCACTCCCTCCATCCCTCCGCTCATCCTTTACAGACCGTATCAACACACATCCACTTCTCTCCGCGGCCACGCCTTTTCCTCCCTTTCTCTTATTTCCTTCTCCCTTTCTCTCTCCTTTTTCCTTCGCCCACACGCACCCCTAGCGATGCCACCGACTTGCGCATCTATATATGCTCGGCACTGCACGCGCTCTGCGTGATACGTCTCCGGCCACCCAAGGTGGTTTCTTTGGCCACTGCGCTAATAGTTAAAACTCTCTCTCTCCTCAGAGGCTGTCGATTTGTTTTTCAATTCCATTCCGTCCTCTCCTCTATCTCCCGTGATTTGTTACCAGGGCAGTTTTCGAGGAAAGGCTCTGTCGAAATTATTTAAGATTGCAGGAAATCGTTTTTCAGCATCCTGATTGGTTTAAGCGAATGCAGTGGCTGCGGAAAGTTGAGAGGCAGTAATTTCTATAAAAATACATGAGAAGCCATAGATTAATCAGTGTAAAAGACAAAAATATGGATACTTATTTTAAGTGGTTCGTAGTGAACGTTCAATTTATTATAGTTATAGACGCGTGTATTCGATTGCATACCAATTCCTCTTTATGAGAATCGTTAAAATGTTTTCCGTAATGCAGATACACGTTGTTTAACCCGTAAGATGGCCGTTTTCCCCATAAACTGTTATAAACGGTTATTTAATTTTGTAGAAATCTCTTAAGTTTTCACTAATATAAACAACTAGCGAAATGGGTAAAAGCTATAAACTTCCCTATCCCGTTGAATTTCGAAAATAATTGTAATCCCTCCGAGGATTGACACAGCTATCGCAGAGTACTTCGGCTCGCATTTGACCACTGCGGATATATGGAAGATCCTCGTCCATCGTCACTATTCGAGGGAATAAAACTAGGCATCCCACATTATCACCCGCTTAAGACCTCTTAATCTCCTACCAGATGCCTCAGCACTCACTCGGCAGTCGATAAAACAGAGCCTTCCTATCTCTCCATTCCGCAGTACGCCCCCTTTTTATCGTCCAATCCTCTCTTTCAATCCCATTTCCACCCTCTTCGATCCTCTCCATTCGGCGAAAAAGTGACGCGAGCTTGTGTGTGCGTGTGTTCGTCCGTGGTGGCAGGGAGAGAGGCGAGACGCCGGGGGCGCAGGTCGTGCCCGACGTATTGACACGAGGTGTTAGCGACGACCCCTGGGTGGGGTAAGCGAGGGTGGTCGGGACACCGCGGGGCGGGTCGAGGGGTTGGCGGTATCGGGTGTCCGCCACGGCCTGGGGCGCGGGAAGGAGCGGTCAGGGCGATTCTGCAGGTGAGGGATTTGCGCGTATATGGGGAGGATGGTGTTTTGAAAAGGGATTGGGATATAATTTTTTTCCTGACGGGTGTCGAAGGGAGGGAAATCGGCAGAATTCCCCTTTTCCGAGTTTCGGCGGCGGTGGATGTCGGAGGCGTGAGGTGGGATCGATGCGAAAAGGGGCGTGCAGAACGTGCACGTCTGGCTTTAGATTTTGGGTTTGAATGTGTTAAGGGTGGGTGAGGTTGTGACACCTGCACGAGGGGGAGGATTTGAAGTCGGAAATCATTTCGGATAGCGACAGAAAATGTGTTTTGAGAATTCTACTGTAATATTTTCTTCCTTCTTGTGGTTTCCGTGTGTCACTGAAACCCATTTGAGGAACAATAAAAGTCTAGTTTGAGGAAGATATTTTTGAGGTTGTTCGTAACGACAAAAAAGATCTCGGCCAAACTTTATCTATTTAAATAGAGAGCTTTCCATATTCATGATGTAAGGAATCATTAGACAAGCTCTTGACTATTCATGATTACTTGAGTATTAAAGGGAATCTAAAATCCAACAGGCTCGGTTTTTTATTTTCGAAAAAAAATATTGACAAAAATATTTAGAGCAAAAGGCTTGTATCATTTATCACCCATGTCTTTAAAGGTGGGACACTTGAAAAGTTTATTGAATGTAATCTGACACCAAACAAGTATAAAAGCAATTAAAATTTAAAATTGATTTTGCATTGCTTCTGCGCACGCTTAAAAGAGTGAAAAGTATGAAAAATTCAATTTCATACGACCTCTCTTTTCCTCTCTTTTTTTCTCTCTCCGGTGTAATCCACTTTTTTCGCTACCGACATTTGGATCCAGAGAATAAAAAAAACTCCTCACTTGTTAAGCCGCATAAAACTCTCCATCAATTTCGTATCCCACTCAATTCTCCCTGCCTTCCCGTCCAGGACATGCCCATCCCGCCCTCGATCATTCCCTCTCTTTTTCTCTTTCCACTCCATGCGGAACGGGGGAAAATCAGCCCCTCACTCGATCCAAAAACGAAAAAAAATAGAAAGAATAAAAGGGTTTAAAAGAAATATTTTTCCGTGTTTGTGGTGGAATGGCTTGGGCAGAGACAGCGGTATTAGGCTGTGTGGTGGAAACATTGCGCGCGTGTGTGTGTGTGTGCGCGCGCGCTGGTGTGTTTGTACGCCATCGAAGGGATAATGCCTGTTGCTCAGCGATCAATTTTTCATTTCGGCAAAAATCCGACGTAAAGTTAGAACTGTACGGATTTTAAGTCTCGCCTCGGGCAAAGTTCAATCATATGGAGTTTTTATGATATTTTATCTGAAAATTTAATTCGCTGTAAACTTATTTTGACTGATGATTAAAATGATATTAATATATGACACACAATATATCCAGATAACTTGTTTATTCGTGCTGTCTATTTCAATAAAATTTCCTATATATGTCTTGGTTTAATTTAGCCAAGTAGAATTAATTAATAGATCACATAGTATTAGAGGAGTTCAGGTCATTCAGGTTTGATCCAAAATAACACTATAAGAGTAAATAGAATGTATATTAAGGAAATGCTTTGAAAAAGGATTAACTGAACCTAATAACTTATACAAAACCACAATTATATTCATCACTTATACCGCGGTATTCGATTCTTAGTATCATCACAAAATGAAGGTGAACATCATAAAGTTTATTTTTAAAATGTCGAATAATTTCGATGCACAAATACATATAAAATATTATTTTCAAAGGAGTTAAAACAGAAAGAAATTCAACCGTGAAATTTTCGGGTAGGATTTTCTTTTAATTATAAAAATTTAAATCCTATTATGTTTATGTTTTCCTCTCAACTCCTTTTGGTCCTCTAGAAATGATGTAAGAAGAATGAAATGTAAAGAGGAAACTAAGTCATTAATTGGATGCATATCAACATCCAAGCACATTCAAGTCTACGGTAATAGTTTAGGAAATAAAGGTGGAATCATTCGTACGTAGAGGTTAACTATAGCAAAAGAAGCTTTAAAATTCGGAAGAGAAAAGAAGCAATGGATATAGTAGATTGATTGGGAGGCGGAGAGTTGGAGGAAGTTATAGCGCGTGTTGTTGGAATCGAGGTGGGGAAATGACCAGCTTCCCTCCCCTCTGTTACGACGCATCAGCTGGAAAGGGCAGCGCGGTTGCATGTGACTTGCCCGATTGTGTTAGTGTGTGGTGTTGATCCCAGTGGGTATGTGTATGTGTGAATATGGGAGGGCGGCGATGGGCGGGGAGGGGTTGTGGGTTGGGGCAGCGATCGTCGGGGTCTCTCGGACAAGGGCGATGCCGTTCGACTCGTAGTGTGGAGGGGGGGGGGGGGGGGGGGGGGAAGGGTTGGGGGGAGAGAACGGTGGCTCGAAGCGGTGGATTGCGGATCGTCGTCATTCAATTACGGCAGTTGTGATTTGTGACACATTTTCAATAGAGAGGCGTTCTGATCCCCCAGTTGCCCGATCCCGCAATCTCCCTGTCATCCGGACCGAACCCCACACGTTTCCACCGCTTTCTTCCCCTCCCCACCCTCTCCACTCCCTCCCCCCGCCCCGCCGACCACTTTTCCACCCACTCCCCCCCCCCTCCATTTTGCGATCCATTTCATCCGACTTCCAAACACCCCAACTCACACACACACACATATGCACACACTATTTTGAATCCACTCCACATTCTCTCTCTCTCTCTCCCTTTCCTTCCTTCTCCCACTCACTCAACCGACACGATCCGAAAGAATAAAAATCTTTATTTCTCTTCTCTCACTCTGTCATTTGAAAAAGAGCTTTTTGAATACTCATCTTCGTGGAATGCGATCGTCGCTTTGGCGGACACGCTTAGTATGTTATTTTTACGAGTTTATTCATTTTTTGTTTATATTTCTCACGCTATAAAATTAAACTTCGTATCATATTTCACCTGTTTTAGGTACAATTTACTTTGTGGTCTGTTAGCGTAAGAAAGCTTCATTTTATCACTTTATTATAATACAGAATTTTAAATAGTCGGCACAATGCTGCATCAAATTACTTCATGTTTACTAAGTGGTTAATTTAAGTACTTGTGCGTGTATGTGTATGACATTTGGTTAAATATTTGCCTAAATGTTAGTCGAATATAAATTATCCTACCATTCAAGTTCTTTTTTAGATTGCATCCCTAATGCCAAAAATTAATTTTTAGAAATTCTTATTATTTTAATGCTATTCTTAAATAATTAAAAAATACTACAAACTAAAACAACATACCAATAAAAATTATTTTGTTTCATAAATATGAAAATGCATAAAATATAATCTTTTTTCAAAACTAGTGAGATAAATATGCCCTTTATTTGTCTTAAAAGAAACAAATTTTCGTAAACTAGGCAAAAAGAAACGTGTGACGAACGAGTGCGGCAATGTTTTTCCATTGTAATTTACAGTCTAAACGGCCACATAACTTCGAAATTTTTCCCGTCACTCTTTCTCCTTCCATTCCCCCACGCATCTGCGATGATTCCCCTCCCCCTCTTTATCCTCCCCCGGCCACACAATTTCTCTCCACCCGCCTGCAGTCACGGACACAACCGCCCCCTTGTCATCGGTTACCGATCCCTCAACCCCCCCCACCACCACCCACCCACACTCCCTCCTCCCATTCATCAACGTCTTTTTTCTCTCTCTCCACTCGAATCCAAAATCCCTCTTCAATATTTCACGCATCTCTCTCCGACTTTTTTTCATTTGCTCTTTCATTTTTGGCACTCTCTTCGCTCCATTGGCCCCGCGCTTCGATTTACCTCTCTTCGTCGAAAATACGCTACACTTTTTTATTTTGTTCTGTATATCTTTGGCAGCTTTTTTAACTCGATTCTTTTTTCGGTTTCTGGTTGTTGGAAGATGATTAATATGTCTACGTAAATAGAGGGTGCGATTTTAAGCATTCCTAATGTTCGCTCATTCTTAATATACTTTGTCTCAAAACATTTGTATTCACACGTATTACATAACTATTATTATTTAAATGTCCAGCTTTTAATAATTCAACCAATTCATAGTTTTAATTACATTTAGAACCTGTTTTAGGTTTTCGGTGAAATGTTGATATCTGTTTTATTGCAAAAAAAACTCGTGTAGCTTGCCATAGGTTTTTATAACTTTTGAAGCGACATAATTTATCAAATTATTTCAGTGTTATTTTGAAACATAATAGTGATACTAAATATATGTATCTGCAGATATTTTTTATACTTGATCCGAAAGATCTCAATTTTGAAATTTTTCGTCCTAACGCAATTTATTAAGTATATTTAGGGTGCTTTCCTGGAAATTTTTATCACCAAATGTCGTAGTTAATATGAACATTTGATGATATATTTACTTAGAATTTATTTGATTTGGATTATATGTTATCAGAAAATGTTTTACTTGTCCCGAATCCAGTTGAAAGGTTTTGCTGAGAATATAAAAGTTATAATTGCAGGAAATATTCCCATTTCATCTTTTGATAACTATATTTTAACAACAGATTACATAGCATCTAATGCACTAACAATAAGAGCGAACTTACGTCGGCACTTTATTTTACTGTTATCGTAAACAACCTTAGGAGATTGGAAATTTTCACCCTTAGAATTCGACGGAATGTTTTCGACGCAATGGCGATTTACGATCCGCAAAAAAACCTTACGCAATCCATTAATGCATAATACCATTCTTGTGTGTTGCCTGCATTCCACGTGTATGGATTAAAATTTTCACTTGCTATTTCGAAACCTTTACCGCTCATCACAATTTTGAGCAAAAGAATGTTTTCGCTTCGTAATGCATATTTCAAATCCTTTTTACTTTCTCATACGAAGTATCGAGAAAGTATTGCTATCGCGAAAAAATTTGACCTCGAGATTTTTACGAAAATATACGTTTTAGGTATCGCTGAATCCGAAAAAGTGGTTTTCGCAATGCCGTCTGTTACTGTCTCTGGAGCCTAGACGGTAAAACGAAAATGAATGAAATCTCGTAGTTAGGCATATTATCATACTGAGCAGAGGATACATAGAAATGGTTGACATTGCTAAGTAATTAAGAGTAGTTTATTCTACACATTTTTAACAACAATCCGATTTTCTCAAAAAGGGCTCTAACGATTTTGATCAAATTTCGTACAGTTACTTGAGTATACATCTACAATAATACTACCTATTTCATTTTTCTCACTGAATGAATATAAGGCTAGTTTAATCTTGAGCAACTTTAACAAAAATTGGATTTTTTAAAAACAGGCTCATACGATTTTCATTTTCTGAAGATAACTGAACGACGCATTAGTACCCATATATGAGAAAGTTTGTACAATGTATGTTGTACCGATTTTTAGATTTAGAAAATGTAAATCTACCGTGCTATAAACATTTTAGGCAAGTTTTCTTAAGCTTTATTCAATTCTTTCGCTTTAAAAAAGACGCGATGGGATGTTTGTATCCATAATTTACGCCTAAGGGACATAATTTAATCGTAACCTCGATTTCTCTGCGTCTTATAACTCATGCTGCTCGTCTTCAGCTCCGCCATCCACACTCCACTCCTTTCACTCGTCCTCTTCCTCCCTCTCTGAGCCCATAACTATCCCATACTTCTTTTCACGAGGTAAACGCGTTAAGGAAACACCAATCAAAACGAAATAAAACCGCTCTCTCTCTCTTTCTCTATCTCTCTGAAGCGGCGGACATTCGTTTCGTACGATCCTTCAGCTGTCGTTAGACAAAAGCCCTCTTCCTCCCGCCATCGGATTCCCCTTTAGAAAAAAAAACCTTCGTATTAAATAACGGATTTGTCATTCGGACGCGATGGCCGATATGATAAGTTCTCTTCTTGGCTGAAGTTCCCGAAGGTCCCATAAAGCTGTCACCGGGAGAAAAGGCAGTCTCCCTCCCACCCCTCCACCCCACCCCCGGTCCTCCTCCGTCCCTCCCCTCACTCCTTACCCTCTCACCTCCTTCTCCTCTTCCATTTTCCTCTCCTATGCTTTATTGCCTCATCCCAATGGAATAGACCATTCCGACGACTTTTAACGCCTCGCGCAAGAACCGATCCTCTGGAACCTTAAGAATCGAATACTTCGACCAGTTTTATAACTCGGAATTATATTTCCTTCTCTCAGTTTCTCTCTCCTTACCCCTTTTTCTCTCTTCTCTCTCTCTCTCTCGCCTCCCTCTTTTCTCTCCATCCCTCTCTCTTCCTCCTCTCTTTTCATCTCTCTCGCTTCGATTGTAAAGCAAGCCGATAGTTGGACCGGCGTCTCTCTCTCATTCAGCCAACAGGTAGGAAAAAAATAAAGGAAAATATGTGGGAAAGACTCGTTTTGATACGTTTTGTTCGTTTTCAATGGGATTAGAATGATTTACTCGGCAAAAGTTAAAAGTTACGGCCGCCGCTCACAATTCTCGAATACATCAAAGTTATAGTAATAAATTAGGCAACGCGCCATGGGGTTTAAAAGCTATAGCCGTTTTCCGAAGAGTTTCGATTATATGTGGATCTCCTTCCCCTGGGGTTTATATTTTCCCAGGAGGCTCTAGTACACATCTCTGTTTATTGAAGTAAATTTCTTGAAAATATATATTCTCATTTTCGATATTTTATTTAAACCTGTAACTTCATTATCGAAAGACCGCTGATCAATTTTCCTCACTTTCTTTGTTAAAAAATATAGAATTTTGAAGCGGTCCTATCTTGTGAAACCCGCAAATTGTCACGTATCGGTAAATTTTGACCGATGAACACGGATTTAAAATTAAGTTTATGGTTTTCATTCACTTTATAACACAAATTGTTTTCTTGATACTTAAGAAATGCTCTTTTCTATTTTTATTCTCTTCTTTACATTTTGCAGATAACGGGCGTATGGCAACATTTTCTCTCAAACGGATTTCAAACTTTTAAGACCAAATTCTCGTTGTAGATAAATCATTAAAGTCATAAATATAAATCGTAGTAGAAGACGGATAATGCTGTTTTATGAGGTTTTTATTCGATTATACCAATTTTAATTCAATATTGTATTTAAAAGTTCAACTTAGGTACTAAATTGAACGAAAAAATATCTTCAATTCCGTAAAACTAAAATACGAGTCAAATATATTCATAAGAATCCAAGAATGGGGATAATGAAGTTGATATTTATTATTTTGATTTTGCTATCATTCAGTGTGCACGTGGACATTTCCATTTTCCGCGTTGTTTGAGTGCATTTTGTTGTACTGGAGTTTATCAAACACCAATCCACTTGGAAAGGAAGTAAATCTCTGTGTTATTTTCCTACTTTCTCACCCTTGCGGAGAATTCGTGTAACTTATTCTCAAACGTATATATTCAAACTCACATTCACAGGTGTGCCCATATTTGCACTTGCTACCAATAGTAATTTATCGATGCCCGAGATTGAGAAAAAGCAGGAAACCTGTTTATCGGTTACATAGCCGTCCATGCGAATGCTTCTGAGGATTAAGAGCGTGGATTGATATGAAGGGGATTATAATTATGATTACTCTCTCTCGCAAGAAGCAAGTTCTGTTGAATTGAGGAGCACATGATAAGTTTGAAATACCGGAATCTCATTAACATGTGACGGACGCCATTTAGAAAAGGTGTTGGTTGCAATATTCACAGCTCATTAACTTATTTAATGACGGCATTCTCAAGTCTACACAAATAGGTTCAAAAAATTAAAAATGTATAACCAGTGTTTTATTTAATTATGAGCTGTTTTTTTAAATAAGCGTTTTGTTATAATAAACGATAGAAGTTTATCGTAATTAATAACGTTTGAACTGCATTTATCCACGAGAATAAATTCTGCTTGTATAAATTTATGACTTTCAGGTTTACCCTTAATTACACCGACCTCCTTGGAAAACGAGCCGTACTTTAAAATGCAAAAGGGAACTGTGGTTTTTTTATTGCACAAACTTCCCGTATTTGAAGGCTAACGGTCGCCTACGTCCAATGAAAGGTCGAGCAATAATTCATAAGAAGGCATCTTGTATTGATTCGATCTCTCTTCACTCCAGGAAGAAGGACAAGTTTTTCTTTATCCTCCAGCTGTTAGCGTACACTTCCTTAAAAAAAACTCAAGCTTAGGAAGGTATGTCTGATGGAGTTTCATACTTGCGAATGATGCAATCAAAGTCCCCAGATACAAAAATGTTAAATCGAATCACAAAACTTTCAGCGGAGTCAGATGTTTCAATTGTTTTTTGTCGTTTTCCAATTTAATCTTCTAAATAAAATGGATATGTCGCATTGGGCCTTAAAAAATTAATAAAATTGCAATAAATGCTTTTTTAAACCATCTCAGTTGCTCAAGGTCAACATTCGCTTATTCGCGCTTTATCGTGTGCTGTGCGCGTAAAACCTTAACGAAAATTCTTTGAAACGAAGATACCGAAAAGAGTACTTGAAGGATCTCTTATTAACCAATTACTTGACTGCTTATATTAGGTAAAATCTGATCACGATAGATAGCGGATCTAACATTATGCCTCTGAAACTGCGTTCTTGAAACTTTTTTGTTTTGGAAGTCAAATTTTAATAGCAATAAGCGGCCGATTACAGCAACAGGTGATAATAATACGCGGAATCTGCTACATATAGAATGAAGTATTTAGGGTAATAATATTTTCATGATTTATGAATAATTAAAAATTCTAAATATGGATAATTTTTCTTCTCAATTATCACGCTCTAGATTTACGATAAGATAGCACCAGATCCCAGCGGATCACCAACTCTCAATCGCCGATAACCTAATTCAGACGCGAACACCATCGACCGTTTCGTGCTCTTTGAAGGGTCATGCCCACTTTGCGAATGCGTGCGAAACGCATTGGGGGCATTTTTATTGATATGTTTCATACAAGTGGGAAAGAGGAAGAAGGAGAGAGAAAGAGGTAGGTAACGGGGCGGGTAAATTGATGATGTTGGAGCGGGTCACAAGGAAATGCTTTCTCAATAACACTAGCATTTGTGCAAATACAGGTTTCCTCCCATCCCTCCTCCTCGCAATACTTACGCGATGGGTTGGAAGTGTATGGGAGGGAGAGAGAGGTGAGAGGAATGGGCGTTTTCAAGACGCGGAGGGGTGTGGGAGAGAGGGAGTGGGAGGTAGCGTTGAAGGAAAGGGATGTGCCAGGCGGCGGCGGTGGGGGATGAAGTCTGCAGATCGTCGTATACGAAAAGCTGTAAAAGAGGGCCATGCAGACGGGCGTGTGGCGGGTCACGTCGAAGGAAAGGAGGGGGAGAGATGAATGTCAGGGCAAAGGGGAAGGTACGAAAGAGCGTAGGAGACAGAGATGAAAATTGATGGTTAGGAAATGCATTAAATTCGTATCAGAGTGAGAAACAATATGGAGTGGGAAGAAATGGCGATAGGAATATAAAAAGTCGAGTTGTTTCGGTGTAGAAACTATAAACGTGTTCGGGAGTCATGATTTATTACCAATTATGAAATAAATGTGCACACAATCAAAGCTGAGGATTCATGGCTTAATGGGAGTAAAAATGATTCATCTCCCCAGGAACAAACATGCGACACACCGAATCTATGACTGTAATTAAATGACTACGTATGTGAGAGTGTGAAAATATATACACGAGCATTATTTGAATTTAACTCGATCTGTTTTAAAAATATAAACGTTTAATGGCACTTTTCGGGAATGCGACATGAGAAGAAAATTGTTTTGAAGTCGGATTAGGTTCGGAATATGTGGCCACAGAGGTCGGAAGTTATAAAAAATAAGAGTTATACGATCGATAATATTAGTGTACATACGTGGTTTTTATAGAAAGGCATTGAAAAAGGAGACGGAAAAAAGCCGAAGAGGTCGAGAGGGAGGGAAAGGAGTGTGGGAGGATTCTCCTCGTTAGGGGATAGAGTTTTAGAGGGAGAGAGAGAGAGTGATATAACACGTTTGGAGCGAACGTAAAGGAAATTGATGGCACGGTATCAAGGGTAAAAAGTCCCTCTGACCATTATGGAGTTACGACCGCTCTTACGAATAGAGTGCGGCGCAGACTAAACAAAGTCCGTAATAAAATGTTTGCGTCATGCCATCTTGTAATTGAGGTTATTCCGAGGGAAAAAGGCGGACTCGCCTTGCACGCACACACACACACACGCTCTCCGCCGTCGAACTTAAACTTTTCTAGCCAAGAAACAAAGTATATTTTTTCCTATTTAATTGCTTTCGTATCGAGTTATCTTTTATCGAATGTGATTAGCCACTTGCTAGATGGCTCTACCATCTTAGGATACATCTCATATACAAATTTAAGACTCAGGTTTGTTTATGCATGTATTACATTTACCACTTTCTCGTTAAGCAATTATGGTTAATTTTGTTGGAGTAAAGAATCCGTAATTGGACAAACAAAGGCGTAAAGAGGACTCCGTCACAAAGTTTGAATTGTGCACTGTTACATCGATGTTATAAAAGATATTTCTATTTCTAACTGCCCAGGACCAATGCATGTTGGAAGTTATTTTTAACCAATTGATTCAATTCGCTAAATTTACGAAAGGTTCAAATAGTTTTCGTAATTAATCGATTCGAAGTGACGGAGAACTATTTCTCTGAATGATATCTTTTTATGCATTAATTGGCCTAGTTATTTACTTTAAGCAACCATTGCTGCGGGAGATGGTTAAGGTTTCCGTAACTTATCGAAGCTCGTGTTATTCCTATTTTTATAGGTAATTAGGGTAAAAGTTCATTGTGGAAAAATGCAGATGGCCTATTCTAAGAGGAATACCTTTTTTTTTAAACTTGACATACCAATTCGACAATGGGTTTCAGAAGGTAGCGCAAAGGCGAGGTCCTCTATTTATCTGGAGACCCGCTACATAGGGAGCCGACCGTAATTACAGCCGGCAATGCGACGGAAATCACGTGACTCTGAGAGTGTTGGCGTTCCGCGACTCGCGCATTGGTCTTTCCACCCGAGAGTAGTGATGGCGCTGCTACCGAAGAGGTCTCAATCGTCGCCGAGAGGAGAATCTCCTCCCCCCCTCCATATCCCCTTTCCCTCCGCACCCCTCCCCCGACTCCCAACACTGGCCTACGGGATCGTACCTAGACCGCAGGTGCGAAATAGAGATAAGTCCAGCCAACACCCTCCCCCCCCCCCCCCCCCCTCCCACCGTTCTTTCGATTCCTCCGCCTCTGCCCACCCCCACACCCATTCTCTTCGCCCACTTCACCTTCCCATCTTCTTTGCACTCGCATACATAAAGCCATGTCAGGCCTCGTTACCACCGAATTCATCACGGAAGGCCAGGAACTGCAGCGGTACGTTCGTTCCAACGGGTTATCTCCACTGCCTCCCTACCTTTCTCTCCCTACCTCTCTCACCCTACCTCTCTCTCTCCCTACCTCTATCTCCCTACCTCTATCTCCCTACCTTTCTCTCCTCTCCTGCCACATCCCACTACCGTTATTCCCCCAATTCTGCGTCTATCGGTTTTCTTATTCGGTCGCGAAAATTCACCGCAGAATCACACTTTTTTCTTCTTTTTCCGCCGATGAATGGACGATTTCTGCGACCTACTTTCGCGTTCTTTTTTACGCTGTTGCATTCATATTTCATGCGAATGATTATCAATTAAAATTTTCAAGTCAGCCTTGACTTTCAAAATGGGATTGTTTGAATTGATTACATACTCATAAGATATGTACGTGAAATTATTCACGCCATGGACGGTTCGAAAAATTAAATGTTGTGGCTATTGGAGTTATCTTCATCACTAGTTATATGATGAACACAACATTTCTACTGTCAGAGTTTAAAATATTTGTGGGAAATAATATCTCAAATCATACATTTAAACATTATTTATCTTTCAATTTATTTATCTATAAAAGAACATATCTCATTGAAATGCATCTCATAGTGTGCCATATCATTAATGAAAATTTTTCAATATTATACTTAGGGAAAATTTTAGCCATGGATTTCAGTTATTTAAAAAAATTTAACGCAAGAGAATATGAATTGTATATTTCAACTCGCATTGAGCATAACGAAGGAATTTAAAAATGGTAGATATGCCTCAAGGCTCAATTAGTGGAAAATTTTCGCCAACGGAAACGGCGAGCGAAAGATTGTCAATTGCTTTTTCGCTTTAATCGTCAGAGAAAGAGACACGGCCGTGATGGTCTAATGTTTGAAATGTGTCGAGCACTCGGAAGGAGTTGCGTGCCAACAGGGAACCTCTTGGTGAGGACAGTTGCTTAAGACTAAGCCGTAATTACTCGCCTCCTCTCCAGCTACACTCGTCCCTCTGCTATCTTATTCTTTTCCTCCTTAACTCCCACCCCCCTCCCTCACTTCTCTCTCTCTCTCTTCTTTAAACAACAAACTCCAACTCCTCCCTCTATAACTTTCTTCCTGTTCCCCCTCACTCTTATTTCCCCATCCAATTCTTCCTTCTTTCCCCTTCCTCTCCGCTGCCTGCCTCCCTCCCCCCTTCCCCTCTCACATCCCTTTCTTCCCTTACCCTTTTCCCCCACCCCCTTCTCGCTTCCTCCATCCGTATTCCCCTCCTCCCCCATCCCCATCGCATTGTTAGCAGACAATTCGAGCGCGGGGCCTCGCGGATGGAATGGACTCGGGGAACACGTAAGTGCCTCGTCTTCATTTGTTTATGAACTCGCCTTCTGCTCTCCACGACCGCGCCACGATGTTCCAATGAAAGAAACGCCCACTCCCTCCTCTCCCTTCCCTCTTATTTTTCTCTCTCTATATTTCGCGAATAAGGACGCGCACCTCTGAGGGTTCGCGATGTGTAGGATTTGACGCACGAAAACGCAGCACCGTGAGGTAAGAAGAATGCTCCATCAAGAGCCATGTCTTTTTGTTATTTTTGGTAATGCGTTTTACTCCTTTATGTTATAATATACGTCCCAATCGCATTTTTGTGTCAAGCGTTCGCTATCTTCATCTCGTTCTTTATAATTAATTGCATGGTACGACGGACATGGCACGTAGAATTAATTTACCAAAAGTATTCGCAAAGTAAAAATTATCGAAACATTTTTTTTGTGAATTGCCCACGTATCTCCTCTACCGCAACTTTTTTTACTGCGGATAACAGAGCCAAGTGAGATTTTCCGCGACGGTATCGTCGAAGCATTTTCATGCCTAATGAAAACGCGGAAATAATGATACATATCCGTGAATAATACTCGCGAGCTCTCGAGGCAGCGTTCGTTATCGCGACTTTTCATCATATTGAAACAAATAGCACACACACAGGACGTCACAAAAGGCTCCCAAACTACAACCACGAGAGAAAGAGACTATCATTTTTCCCCATGCCTTTCGCGCGAAAATGTCTGATAGTCTTAGTTATTGTGGAAAAAAAACATTTCCTCCGTTTCTCGCAGTTTGGCGAGCCACAGTTGGCCCCGTCTCCTCATTAAGCTGTCCATCCGGGGATATCCTCATTAGGTTCGGGCAATCTGCTCTTCCGTCTAACCTCAATGCTCTTGATGACGACGGCTTTGTTTTCGAACGGTCCGTGGCACCTTGTTTCCTTCCACTTTCGAAGCCACCCCCCCCCTCCCCCCTCCTAACTCCCCACACCCCCTTCTCCTCCTCCTACCACTCCTCCTCTCATTCTCCCACGATGGAGAAAAAAAACTGTTTACCTTTTGTGTGTGAGGCAGTCGACGAATAAGCCCTTTTCGTTTTCCGGAGCTTGCAAAACCATCGCATTCCCACAGTGCAAAATAAAAAAAACAACCCCCTTTTTTATTTAGAAAAGGATCCACTGCGGAGAAAGAAAGAGAGAGAATGGTGAACACTTGTGCGCGCGCGCGCGTGTTGGTGTATGTGTGTACGGAGTGAGTTTAAGCGAGTCTCTCTTTCTCGCTCCATTATGCATCGATATGTCGCGTTGCTCGTATGCGCCGCGTGAATGGCTCCATTGCTTCAGAACGCCCTCTTCCTCCACCCCCCCCCCCCCCTCTCTCCCGGCGTTGTATCCGATGCGGTTAATACCTTCCCTTTCCACCTCAAACTCCCTGTTATCATGCTAGCGGCCATTCTGCACGGATTCTCGTGTTGTGTTTTTCCTACGCCTCTTCTTATTTTTCTCCTTTCATTTTTCCTTGTACTCCTTGTTTATTTTTTAAATACGAATCTATCGACAATCCGAAGAGATCGCGTTTTGTATGCCACCCAAGATGCGCGAACAAAAATGAAAAGTGAATTAAATCTCGGAATCTCTGGATGGACGTGGAGAGAGTGAAATTTTGTCATAATCGGTAGTATTTCAGACCATTTCGCGGAATCGCGGGTGAATCTAAACTAAATAAGAAAATATAACGTTAACGCTATAAATGTGCTAGTAGCCTGCCTTGCGCCTCTTATGACAATATTTCTCTGACGATCATGTTAGCGGATCCTCAGATATGCGATCCTGACCGTAACTTTGCAGACAGACGTCGGCATAGATTTAGAGAATTTTAATTCGAAATTTTATTTTGCGTTTAAGTAAGAAGTTAAAAGTTTGTTTGGATACCTAACTAATTAGCCGCCTACCCCTCGAGGGAATGTTTTAGGGACAGAAGAAGTACTTAAAAATCCGCGCAATTCATCGCGAGTACAAGGACCGAAGAGGCATTAACGCGTGATACTTTAGTATCGCCATTGTTTCCGGACCCAAATTCCCTCCATTCCCCGACTCTCCTCGACGAAACACACGTAACACCGTGCACTTCCCGAAGGAGTGCGAGAGAGGAGGAGGATGCATAGTACACGCGTCTTACCAGCCGGATAGTAATAATAAGAGTCGACTGGTGCTCACACTCGAGGGAACAGAACGAGCGGTTTTCATTTCGAAATGTCGTCTCGACAACGTATTTACTCGCGTCTCCATACAGAGAGAGTCAGTTTTGGGTAATTGTGAGATGAAGGGTAAAACAATCGGAAGTGCCTCCATAAAAGGGGGGAGATATTGCAGCTTTGCGACTACCGTTCATCCGCGTCCATTGAAGGAATCTCTCTCTCCTTCTCCCTTTCCTTCTCCCTCTCTTTCTCCCTCACTCTTTTCTCTCGGCTCATTTTTCGACGTACCCCTTCGAGTGGCGAGTCCTCCCTTCAATGGTGGTACGAGTCGAACGCTATCTCTCGTTCCTCGCCAACTTCAGTTATTTTCCTTTCTCTTTTTTCATTTTGGTGAGACGAGGACAATTGCACTCGCGATGGGTCAGGATCAGTCTCGCCATTTGTTTCAGAGAGTCACAAAGAGCGGTGGACGTGTAATTTTCTTTTCTCTTCGGATAAAATAAACATAACTCGCGAGATAAATCGTGCTCTGATTCTTGGATTCGGTTACATTTGAATTTTTGAGATAAAGATGATTTTAATCCAACGTAAATTAATTTATGAACTTCGTCATGCATAAAGATACGGCTGGGATTATAGTATGACGGGTTCTTTACATTTAAACGAGGGAAATATCGTTTTAACTGCGCATAGCCCAATTGATTGAACCGTTAGAAAGTACGTTCATTTTGACCTCGATCATGTAAACACGATTCACATTAAATTAAATTTTTTTGTTTCAATAAAATAAAATAATTTCAAAGTTTTTTAATTTACCACCCCTAATAAAAAATTTGCTGCAGATTTCAAGGATTCCTCTCATAATTGGTTGCGGCATTTCTATGTATTTTGTATTTCTACAAGAAATTCGTATCATAGTAAACCGCACGGCATTATTTAATGGAAAATAAAACAGTTACCTAGGTCTCAACATAAACTTTTTTAATTTCTCCTAATTTCCACCTCTCTTCTACCAAAATATCTCCGCAGGTTTACGCTCAGCTTTTGAAAAAAAGCGTTCACTGAACTTTTCGATATTTCGAATGCAAAAAATGCGAACTTTTTCGCAGTCACTACGAATAATGCAGCTTCACAGCTCCATCATCCTGTGCTACTCCCTACCACCGCCTCTCCCCCTCCATCATTCCTCCCCTTCACCGCCTCGCCCCCCCCCCCCCCCCCCCCACGCCCATTTACCGTCCTTGGATATTCACCCGTCATCTCCGCAACTATCCCCCTGAGTATATATATATATATATTTTTTTACAGGAGAGTAAAAGAAACGATAGCAATTGCAACGCATTCTTATTCCTTTAGTTTTTTAGAGAGAGAGAAAGGTGAGGAAAACGCCTCAGTTGCGCCATTTTTCCATCCCGTGGATATCAGGCGCACTTCATCATCCGCATCAATGTTTCACGGACGCCAATTGCTCTCTCGCATCCCAATCCTTTGAATAAACAGTCGAGGAGGAGCAAACACGGCGAGAAACAAAAGCTAGCAGCAGGGCGCACCCCACACACCTCCCCCTTACCCTTTTTTTCCTCCCGTACCCCTCCCCCATCGCCCTTCTCATCCCCTTCTTCCCCAACTCCCTCCTCCTCCTCCCCGATGAGGTGTCGGAGCGCCGCCGCGCATTTTTCGTGCCGTTTCACGACTCGTTCGACCCTTTGTCTTTCTTTCCTTTCCCTCCGCGGGCTTCGCGCTCCTCCCGTTTTTTTTTTTAGTATTTCGAAATCCCCCGCCACATTTCCTTTCGATGAAAGGTTTCGAATCCTTTTTTATTGCCCTCTTTTCTCTCTCTCTCTCTTTTTTTTTTTAGCTATTTCGTTCTTCTTTTGTTTGTGTGTATAATTCCGAATACCCCATCCGCAATTCACGAGCCTCTCGCCTCGATTTGAAAAAATATAATGGAAAGGGAAGGAGAAAAAGAAGGGAGGAGGGGGGGGAGAGAGAGAGTGGACGGAGGAGAAGGGAGGGCGAAAGTATTGGTGGAAGGGGAGAGAGAGGAATAGTTAGACGAACTAGGGCGGGAGAGGCGAGAAAAATGAGAAGAAGGGGGAGAAAAGATAGCGGATGGAGATTGCAGGAGGTTTTGGTATTACAAGGCAGTAGTGCATAGTTTGAGTTAGGTGAGGTAATTGAATCAAACACAGGTGTTAACGCAATGGAGTATCCCAGTAGATATCAGCTGCTTTATTGTTCGTCGTTTTTGCGTAGCAAAAATATGAACAAGCTCGGTAGAAATCGATTAGATAATGGAAGAGAAAGGAGCGAGTGACAATTAACGCTTAAAGTAAACGCTACTTTCGCGCGAACTCTGCCGTTGCTCCCAGAATTCCCTCAATTGTTCCGTCCGCCAGGGGAATTCGCACAATGAATTTCAATTAAATAACTCGAGTTTAAAATTTCCGAAGCCTTTCAGAGGGAGCTTAATGTGATGGGTGTCCTCCCTTGGTGCACGGCGTACACTCGGAGTTTAGTGATTTTTTGGAATTCTGCTTCCTTTGTTCTCTCGCATCCAACTCCCCTCTCATCGGAGAGTTTTTTTTAAGTTGTGTTGGATAAGTCGAACGACCTCTGTTAATCTGAGCGTCTGTGGAAAAAAATTCTCCCTGCAAGCAAGATGCTGTATTAATATTGAGAGAATAAAATTCATATTCCTTTTCAAGCATTTTCTTTGGTGAAATATGTTACATTAAAATAAATTGGACGGTATATAATCGATTCGAATGGTATCAATATTCTTGATCTTCCTTTGCATTCATTCTAAAGCATATTTACAATTACACAAGATAATAACTACTAAGAAACTTCCACACAAACTACTAATCTTACTTTTTATTATTTTATTTGGAAATATGTATATCAAAATAAAGTTGAGCCGAATTTCTTAGATCATAATTACAATAGGATTCGGACTTCTCACATATGCGCAATTTAATTATTTCAATCGATTGATTATCGAAAAAGAAAATATCAAATATAGAGAGCAAGAATTTAAGAAGAGAATATCTTTCATTTGAAACGGACATATTTATTTCCGAAGTACTTTTCCTTCTCACAGCGCTCCCAATCCTCACAGTAGCATCTTTATTATTTGATCATTTGAATAGACTTCTGTTGAATCCTTTTCTGTGACTCCACCCATTATAAATGTTTATAGAAACCTCAGATGCAATTTCCGTAACTGCAACTTGTTAAAAATAAATTCTTTTGCTTTCTTTATCTTCTAAATTTTCATGCATTCGTTTCACTTTGCTATCTCCAAGCTGACTCGATATGATTGCTTAGGTTGTGAAGACAGAGGTGACAGAGGTTACCCGATCCAATCTTGTAATCATTTGTAGAATTTTTTTATTTCTAACCGGATGGCATAATGGCATTGGCATGTTTTCTCGAAATTCTGTTCCCTTACATGGCTTTCTAAGAGGTTATCCTTAGTTAATATCTCTCCATCTAATCGAAAATTTGATATTCTTCCTTAAAGGGCATTTATTTGTTTCTTGCAATTACGTCTTATATCTCCAAGTCTTTTTGTTCTCCTCTCCACGAATTCTTCTCGTAGTGTAATTCGCGGCCGTTATGCCCTTCCGAAAACTTCGTCGCCACTCTCGCCGAAGACAAATGCCGGCCAACGCTTTTATTATTTTTTTCTCCCTCTTTCACTTTGGAGAATCTAGCTTTTATTGGGACTTTTATACCCGCGTGTGTATCACGCTCAAAAACACTCATAAATATAAACGCTATTTGTTTCTCCTTCGCCACCCTTTTAAACAACGACGCTCAAAGTCCCTCGCTCTTTCCGAGCCGTTGAAAATGGTATTCCGGAGGAGATTTGCGATGTTTTGTCTTTTGAATAAATGCTCCTCCATACATCACTCAGATCATAAGGAGTTATATTTTTGTGATTCTCAACTTTCAGATTATTGGTCTGATATTAGATTGTAAAATGGCCATACTAAAAATTTAATACGATCGTTTGTCCAATTATAGAATTCCACAATGTTTTTCTGCGGTGCCTTAATTTATTACTAGGAAAGGAAATAAAAATAACATTATCGATTAAAAGAGAACGTTATTATCTTTGTAGCAACTTCAATTTAACCTGCATCGGTCTCATTTTCGTCACCTTTTACTAATGTTATTTATTGACTTTCCTGGTTGGGAAAGAAGGAAATATAAGCCAAGTGTTCTTTTACGCTAACAGTTTCTTTTTAAGTAAAATATTTTTGCCAATCAAGATTTTGTAATGGTTATAGTTTCAGAAATTACACAAATGTTTTGACTTTTCCTATTTTCGTTACAGCACAAGTTTTTAAATAGTAAAAATTTTATGTTCTTCAACTTTTGTCTTAGCCTGCATAAACTTTTGAGTTTAATGCAATATCATTTTTAAAGAAATCCGTCAGCAGAATGAATTATTTGTTCTAGTCATTTTAAAATAACAAATTTGGATGAAAATAATAAAATTTATATTTCTGGTAGTACTAAATTTAGTATAAAAAGGCCGTATTAAACTTTTCCATCCGTAAGTGGTGAAATAAATCAGATTCACATTCCTAGTACAAATTGGCTTTTCTTTGAGGCAATTCGCTTATCGATTACTATATTTTACATTGTGATCAGCTAGATATTTGAAGTTATATAGTTATATAGGTGTGTAAATAAATAATATACATAAATATTTTGCTAAAATTATCTATTTTACGTCTTATAGTTATGGTTTACCTATTACTGGATTCAAGTTATGGGGTGAGCTCAATATAAATTTTTTAACATAGGCTGTATAATATTAAAATATGAATATTGAAGGACTAATAGTATTTCAGTCATAAGAAATCTGTCGATGAGAATATTCTACTTATGTTTATTTCAAATTAAATAGAGAGTTGTACGTAAGCCGTATTCAGCCCAGGAATGCGACTGCTTATAAATTTTATCCTTTTAAAAATTTCGAAATTGTTACATCAGTGATTCTAAATGTTGAGTTGAACTCTATTAAAATACTATTACTCGGGCGAACTTTGGGTGAAAAAACCATCGGCACACCTGTTCTAATGTTAAATAAGAGTTGAATAGAGAAATCTGGCGAAGCTGCAGTTAAATAAATCGGCGCAGTTTCCAGATAAAATAGATCGAAAGATGGAAAAGATAGGTTGTTTGGGATAGAATCGAATGATTAATTTCTGATGTATTCGGACCGTTTCTCCATGTGTGCGAATAAAATACCGTCTTCCGGACTGCAACGCCTTGAGAGAAATTCGGTATTTTCCTTGGCAGAGACGAGAGAGAGAGAGATCAGTGGGAGTGGTCGGAGAGACCGTGAAAGAGCGAGTGCGCCTCTGCAAGAGAGAGAGAGAGAGGGAGGGAGGGAGAGAGAGAGTGGGTCTCCATCTCAGTCTCGGCGGCAAATTATAAATTAAAGGTCGGCAAAGATGAAAGCGCCTCAGCCGCCCCTCATTCCGTGTCCAATGCGATCGAACAGAGCGGGGTTTTCAATTTGTATCCCGTTTCCCATCCCCCCTTCTACTCCACCTCCTATCTCACTCCTCTTGCCCGTGTGTCTCAACGCCTCCATTTCCCTCTCTCCCTCTATCTCTCTATCCACACACACACGATCCTTACGCCATTCAGGCCCATATCCCACATAGCGCCTTCTCTCTATCTCCCCTTTTCCACGCTATTGATCCTTTTCCATCTAATTTCAACGTGTGTGTGGCGTGATTAACTCGCGTGTATCCAAAGGAATCACCCGCTTTAATCAATGCCTCTTTTGAAACGCACGTCCGTAGACCTGTCCGAATCATGCATACACATTCCGAGAAAAATTGGCCAAACTTGCCGTCTACATTTTTATTCCCTCCGGCGGAGATGAAAGGTGCAGTTTTTTCGATGGAGCCAAGAACGTGCGCATTCCTTTAGTTTATTGGGTTATGCGTTTATTCAGGTCTGTAATATGGTTTCGCTTGATTAAAAGAATAAAACACGGTGTTTGTGAAATGATAACTTTTGCCTGATTGAAAAAATGTATATTTTGCAAGGAGAAATACTTGTAACATGTATTAATCTCAAATATTTATTTCATCAATTCACCTTTCAGTGCCAGATATCTTATCAAATCTGATTTTTTTCTGATTACCAAAGTCCTCTCTCCATTCCTTCCTTAATGCGACTCTTGGCTTAAGAAAAACCCCGCTGCGTTTTTTTTTCAGTTCGTATTCCTCACTCCAGTTTCTCTCATTAATTCAGGCTCACTTATTTCCGCTCTCGCCAAATCGTAAATCTATTCTTTTTATCAACTACAAAATATTGAGCTGTTTCATAAGCAGCGCCATCCACTTGCTTGCATCCAACCCAACTCACATCAATATCTTCTCTCCCCTGGCTTCTTACTCTGCTTACTACATCACTTTCACATCTATCCATCTTGTAGTGGTCTCGTGTCTTTCCTCTTAACGCCTTATTTTTCCTATCATTTGTATCCTTTCATAACTGGTTCGTTACCTACAGCCTCACACCTGTAAGTCTTTTCTTATCACTCATAAATTCAAACACTCCGTGCAAGTATCTGAATACTTTCTAGTTTAATGAAAATTTTCATAAGTAATATTCTTCTGTGCTTTATTATTCATGTTACAAAACTCGTACCAATAAAATAATCGCACCCTCTAATATTTTTAAATAAGAGCAACCGTTAACGCGAGACATCTAAACTCAAGTTGTATTTCTATTCAAAATAAAGTGAATTCTTATCGTTTAAACTCCTAATCTTGGTTTACGGAGATAAATGTTATCTTAGCCATACTACACGAGTTTTTGAAACATCGAAAATTTACGCAAGCTCTTGGTTGGTCTATATAAAAGTAATTGAATCAGAATCAGCTCTTACGTGGGGCTTACTGCCATAATCTCACGACGTTTCCCTACCTAATTCCTTCGATCACCAGAACTCTTCAGAGGGTTGTTCTTGTGAAGTATTTACTTGATTAAAAATATTGTCAACTCGGTTTAGCTCGTACGCATTATATATTTTTATTAAATCCATCCAAGTAATCTGACCTATAAAATCAATAAATAGTATTCAGAAAATTTTACCACGCTGCATTTGCTATTTTGACAAAGAAATAATAATCTATTCCAAGTAGAGATTTATTGTAACCAGGCTCACATTTCTGTAGCATATTCTCCGTGTGTTGCATTATAATTTATTTTCCTAGAATATGAAAATCAGTGAAAAACTTCCTTCGGTAATTCCATTACTTCGGACCTCTGAACAGTTGTGAGAGCTGTCTACTTTGATCGTTCCCTAGGGATACAAGTTTTCATTCTATCTCCAGAGCTCTGTAATGAAATTTTATTGATGTATTTACATAGTAGTGTTACCTACTTAGCGAATCAGACTATTTTTCAAAAGTCTTTGCACCAAAATGATTGTTAATGAAGCGACAGAAAATATTTTCTGTAATTTAAACGGTAATCGGTCTTTGAAGGACATTTGTTGTTCGGATGTCCGGCACGCGAGAGAACAGGAGTATTTAAAGGGAGAGAAAATTGGAATGAAAGGAACCAAAGGAGAGTGTGGGTGTCAAGAGATTAGGAAGGTGAAACGGAACGAAGGAAGGAAATGAGAGAGAGAGAGAGAGAAAGATCGAGAGGAGTTTGTGGAGGAAAGTAAGGGAAGAATAGGAGAGAGGGAAGGAGTGGAAGGCAAAGCGATGTGAGGGAAATTTCGTAGACTTGGATGGCGGTAGAGCGTTTGATGGGGAGTATTGTGGCGCCCTACAACGGAAGAACGCCAGCCGAAGGAATAGCAGCCTATAAATCATAATTAGGGAGCTTCTATACTCCCACCACTCCCGAGTTCCCTCCATTCCCTACCCTCTCCCTCCCACTCTCTTCTTCCTCCTCCCGCTCTTCCTCACCTCCTCCGTCCAACTCCTCCGAAACATCTTCACTGCGACCCCGAAAAGAGATGGTCCCATGGAGTGGCCTTTCTTCCCATCTCTTTAAAAAAAACTCATCCTCCAAACCCCTACGCCCTCTCCCTTTCCTCCGACTCCTACCTCCTAATTCCATTGCCCATTCTGTAACACCAGCACTCTACCCCTCCCCCACCTCACCCTTCTCCTCCTCTCCCTCTCTATCTCTCTCCCTCTCTATCTCTCTCTCTCTCTCTCGCCTCGGTTTACCATTACCAACTCTTCCCATATCCTGTTTGGTTTCTACAATTCATCACGCGGGCCATTTCTTTTTAAGTCTCTGTCTCCTTGGATATATATGTCTACCTCCTTCTTCCCTTAAGGTTCACTTTTCCTGACTGAAGTGTCTTTCCATTTATCTCTCTCCTTGGATTTATTTTCTTTTCGAAAAATTATAGTTTATTTCACGCGAACTCCAGCAAATCACTCCATAGATGATTCCGTAATAAATTGCTTCTAGCGCATTGTGTCGCAATGATTTCATTTGGCGAAGAGAATGAAATTGTTTCGGAGACCTTGTCTCGTACGAAAGATTTTCGTTACTTGGGAGCAGCGATCTAATGCTTCGTGAAAAACGATGCCTTCTCATTCTATAAAATGTTACGATTTGATGTCTGACGTGTAGGTTTCTAGAGTAGCAAGAGTCACAAAGATTCTCCAAAGGAAAGAATTATTTTTTCTAATCCTCACCATTCAATGTTCAACGTGATAACATTTCACAAGATGAAAACAACCTCTCAGCAATTATAAATTTATATAACGAAAACTTCAGAGGGAAAAACGCTGCTATCAATTGCGAAAGAAAAGAATAATTGCGACGCTGAAGAAAATTAAGTCGAGTCACTTAAAAAGAGCTTTTAATTAAGGGCGAGCTTCATAATAGAACTAACGCGCGGAGCACATGTTGAAGAGAGTCAGTGCACGCCGTGGGATACGAAATGGTGACGGAGCAAAATCTGTCCACCGAAACGATTTCTTAATAATAATTACCACTGGTTACTAAAAATTTAAGCGGAAAAAAATTAACCCTAACGAATCATCGTCCTTAAAGATTTACCTCTTGGCAATTTTAATTAGATTACTCGGATAAAAAACTTTGGAGATCCCTAATGTAACCCTTCCATATAAAAATAACGCCGTTTCCCCATTTTTTGTATAGACGACTGATCAAATAAATATAAGATCTAGAGACATTTTTTAGGTTTTTATCCGCTCAATTAGGTGAATTCAACATTCCATCTTCGAAGTCTTCTTCTTTGTCATTTTTTTGTCCATTCTCTTTCTCTCTCTCTCCCTCGCTCTCGTGTTGCGGCCAAGGTTTGAGTGGGAAGTAATGAGGTAATGTCGAGAACTTAGTTTTTGAAAAAGGTTTGAGAATGTGCAAGGGGTGGAGGATGAGGAGAGGGACGGGAGGTTGGAAAAGAGAGGTACGAAGCAGCTGCTCACTCGTATTTGAGAGGGGAAGGAGATTGGAAAGAAAAGAGAAATGGCGCTTAACAAAAAACGAACAAGTTAACGAGCAACCATAAGTGCGATGGACTCGCGTTAGGGGCGATTTGAGGAGAAGAGTGGAGGAGAGGAGAAAGGGAGGGAGGGGAGATAGAAGTGGAGATAAGAGGGGAGATAGGAGAGGGAGGACATGGCAAACAACGCATTTCACGGGATTAAGGTGACTTTAGGGCGCCAGTTTGGAATTTGATCGAAATGTAAATGTGTGCAAGAGCTTGAATTTAAATTCCGTTAAATAATCATACAGCAAATTTTTGGAAGATATAAATTTAAGCCTACCATGTTATTGATATATTAAAGATTTTGTGATTCTTCGTTCTAAAATATAACCTTGTAATACTCATATCACATTATTTTAAGCCTCATTCGAATAATCCATATGACGGCACATTTAATAAGTCATATTTTTAAAACTACAAGGAAAGAGAGAAAGCGGAAAGAAAGAATCTCAGCTGATAGTTTGGAAAGGAAAGAGAGCTATGAAGAAACGAAGATGATTGCGGAAAGCAGGGGTATGTAAAGAATCAAGTTTAAGCAATAATAATCACGGACCTGTCCATGATAACCGTGAATATGATTTTTAAATATTACACCAAATTATTTTTAGTATTTTGTCTTTATTGTATATATTTCGTAAAATAACACTGCTTTCTTAGTTATATATAAAACTTAGGTAATTTCCTTTATTTGACCACCACGGAATACAACCCTTATGACTCAGACATTAGGTTCCTGAAATATTTATCTAATCTCAAGGCAATCTGGTAATTTTTACAATTTATCCACATCGTTTTCAAAAGAATTCACTCAAGGTCACGTCCGCAAAAAAATATTCCGCCTTTTTTCTCTCGAAGAACGTTTCCCACGTGTGTCCGACTAAAACCTCTCGAAGCCATAATCCGAAGACCCTCTTATGAAAAGTGTTGTTCTTGGCAACCGTAGAGTGTATCGCAATCTATATTTATCGAGTATCGTCACAGTAGAGGATGGTGGGAGGAGGAAATGAGAGAGAGAGGAGGGGAGGGACACCGTCTCCACCTCTGCATCTGCGATTCTTCCACCTATCCCTCATCCCCTTCTATCTGTCCCTCTTCCATCCCATTCCCTCTACTTCTCTCCATCATTTCCCCCTTTGCCTCTCTCTTGAACCTTCCTCTACTCTCCCGTACCCCTCTCCACCTCCTCTCTCTCTCTCTTTCGGACCCAAATCATGGAGCATGACTCGGCTTCTCCACTTCTTTGTAACCTCCCACTTGGCGCCTAAGCTAATTCCTCCTTTCTCTACAGCTTCTGCTCACAGTAGTCTGTTGTCATTCTCAAAAGACTGACTGCTTCTCGTCTTCCACACACTGGCCATTCGGTCACCTCTCTCGTCCTCCTATTCCCGCTTCTTCTCTCTCTCTCTCTCTCTCCCCCTTCTTCACCTCTTCCGTTCTTAGACCCATCCCATACTCACACCGCCATCTCCCATTAACCGCGTAGTTACCAACTCAACCCAAACCTCGATTCCTCATTTCCCTCTCTTCCTCCCTTCTAGACTTCCTCTTCTCCTCTACCCCCTCGACTCCTCCACTCCACCTCTTCAGCTCTGCATTCTGCTCCTGACGATCTCACGTGTAGTCGTAAAACATGTTCAATCGGCGGTGAGCGCGGGATGTCGAAAAAATGGCAATTACCGCATGGTCAAATTTTTTTTCGTCCGGAATTCTTACTTTCTTATTTGAAAACGTCGAAACAATCCATTTCGTTTTCCGTTCCCTAATTCTTCGTTACGATGATATTTATTTCGTTTCCTTCGCATATTTGAACATTTATCTCGAGGAAAAGTACGTCCTTGAAATATTTTAGATTCTTTTTATCCCTTTTCTCCGCAATTGTGTGTTTACTAGCTTGAAAGATGCAGAGGTATCCCTAGACGTTAACTTTCGAGCAGGAGCAGATGCAAACGATCTCCCTTTTCCTACTTTGGAACAATGGTTTTTATTCGTAGCTGACAGGAGACTTGAGTCATCGTAAATTGGTGATAATATGTAACGTGATATGTACTAGCATTATTTAAAAATAATTGTCGACTCGAGATGTTTTTTCACATTTAAATCATTTAAAATTAAAGTCATAAGCAATTTTGCTTGGCATGAAGAATTAAGTGTCAAATTACATATAATATTTCTGCGACGAATTAAACTTCTAATTATAAAACTTCACCCACTTCTTATTTGCATGAAAGCGTATATGGGAGTATACGTATTTTAAGTAAAAAAACCCCGAAAGGCTTCATGAGGTCTTTAAAAATATTTACCCCACGAATAAAAAACCAAAATCATAAAATATTAGAAATTAATAACAGAAAATTACTTATGTTTATCAAAAATCTTCACGATCTTTCTCTTTACCCTTCGCTTCTGTTCTGTTGCTCCCTTTCACCATCAAACTTTATATCTCAATAAGGAAAATTCTATTAAAACGAACAATTTTATTTATCCCTGTTTATGCAATTCTTTTACCATTAGGTTTTGAGATCTCTTTCGTTTTTATTTTTCTTCACCTATATGATACGTATTCCTTCATGTTTCCTACATTTCTAATTGTTCTCCTCTCGCCATCTAGCTGATAGTTTTTGTTTGAAGGTTTCCTTCTATTCATTTTACCGAGTTAATCGTTTCCATCCGAATTTCCTCCCATTCCCCAACCTGTCTCCTTTCGCTCAATTCTACTGCATTCTCCTCTCTCTCCCCCTCCCCCCTCCCCCCCTTCCCCCCTCTCCCTCTTCCCCCTCCCTCCCCCCCTAAAACTCTTTTCCTCTCCATCGAGCCACTCTAAAAAATTGCCTCCACTTTCTCTCTTATGAGTCCTTTCTCGTTCTAGCCTATCTCCTTCTGGTTGCTTCATAATATTTTTTTAAAACGGCGCTGAAAATGTGCAACACATGAAATTTTAATTTTTTTAGTACTAACTGAATATAATATTCTTTATTTCCATGCGTATTTTAAAAAATAAACTACAACGGAAAACATGGCGTCACAATTTCCGATTATGGCAACGGCGTTGAAGGAATCGATCAATTCGAATTGTCGTCAGTTGCAAAGCTTTTTGTTTTAGCAAATTTACTAACAATAAGTGTTTAAAATCCTTTTATTTGTCGAAGAAAATTCCTTCTTCCCTTTTCCTATCTCCCTGTCTCCCTGCATTTCCATTCCTCCTTTCTCTCTCTCTCTCTCGAGCGTTCGAATAGAGGAATCGATCTTCCCCCACTCCACCCATCCGCATCACATCACTGCACTCAATAGTTTGTCCAAGATATCCTTGAGAGATGACCGGACGTAATGTGGGACACGACCGCCGGCGATCTGCACTCCGGGGGAAGTTGGAGTGAGAGAGAGAGAGAAAAAAATAGACACGCCAGTTCCTCTTTGAGAGATCTTTTTTCAACAGAGTCCGAACAGATGCGAAGATAGAGAGAGAGAGGCGATTGACACGGTCAACGGCGACCAATGCGGTCACGCACCCACGGTTTGCGGATATTCAACGCGTCCCATCTGGACAATGATATTCTCTCCTCCTCCTCCTCCCCGTTCTTTATGCCTTTCTCACCGTTCCCGTTCTCGCGCCGCGGGTGAATGTTTAGGGAAACAGGTTGAGCTCGACGCTACAGAAAGGGAGCTGTGGTTTGACCAATCGGTTGGATGTATAAATTGTTCGTCGACGACCGATTCCGATCCGATTCGAAGCGCCGCGATGCGAGGAAAACGGAAATCTAGTAAGAGCTAGATTGGAAGGATGTATAATTTTATATACTACTGAGATTACGTACGTGGAGTCATTTGCACTTTGAAAGAGTACCTACGTATAAGGAGAGATTATTTTCCTAATACTAAGCATGCTTTTAAAATTATACATATGAGTTTAATGTTTGTTTTTATCCGGGAATATGTAATTCAAAAATTTCAAAAATTAATCGCTCAGGCATTTGTTATTAAACATTGATGATTTATGTAGTATGGTTTTATATAATGTATAAGGGCAACTTAATCATTATTTAAATATATTAATTATTATATAAAAACAAAATAACATCGATGGTATTAGGAACGAACATACAGTTAACACTTTGTATATCTCAACCAGCGTTATGTTCGTGAGTATATCTATCGTACATCAGATTATAGCACAGGATAGTAATATCAGTTTTACGTCCCCATGACAGAGCCCTAAAACAATTAATAACAAGCAATAAGATTAAATATAAGGTTCATTTTATATTGCTTCAAAATTCTGCAATCACCTTAAAATAATAATAAAAAGTAAGAAGTAGGTGATATTGATCACTTAATCACTTTCTGTGATAAACCTGTCATTCATTAATATAGGAAACTTTTCTTTTTCTTATTAAATTAGGGCGATTAAATTTGATTTTCATGTCAAATAAATTTTATGCTTTATATTTTTCTTTTAAAACAATTTGAATCATTGCATGGATAAAAAAGTGGCGGAAAAACCGTTTTTTAGCTATTCAGTGTTGACTCAGGTCATTTTTATGAAATGCTTTTTATCTCTCAAACTATATTAGCATACAACGTGTTAAACGAATTAAACACGAAAAGATATCAATCGAACCTTTTTCCTTTATTTTCCTATTTAGCAATGTTTTCCCCCAAACTATAAAGTTACATACGACTTTGGCATTACATGCGTTTTCACGCGCGAAACGTAATTTCCTCTTTTCCGTACCATAAAATTTGCAGCACACACGCACGGTGTCTCGGTTCGCTTGTTTTTCAACGGTTTCCCTCTTTCTCTCGCTCTCCAATTCCATATCAAACCGATAGTCTTTCCTTTTCCTCGTCAGCCTTTAATCGACAAAAGAGCGCTAACAGGATGACGAGGCAGAATCGCTGTTTTCCTACAGCTCATCTCTTGGAGGTCCAATCGAAGCGTTAAGCCTTTTGTTTTCCATTCAATCGATTCGAATCAAACGGCCTCCCGATGCCTCGTCACCCTGGTGTGATCCCTTTCCTCCCCTCCTCACTCCCACGCTCAAATGCCCTTCCATTTCCTTCCTTTTCTCCGACACGCATACGCCATCCCTCTTTGAATCCACCCGAACCTTTAATTTATACCGATTGACCGATCGTCGATATCACCGAGTTCACGCCGGAAGTGACGCGATGCCAGCGCCACCAATAAACCTATGTATCTCCGCTGCCTTTTGTAGGGTTTCTTCGCCGCGGGGAGGGAGAGCGTGCGAGGAAATTTCGCCGATTTGTGCGATTTTCTCGTGTATTCCGAAGTATTTTCTCCTTTAATACCGTTATTGCATGGTGTGTGTTACGTGCACCCTCCGTGCTCCGTGGACACGAAGGTTTTTGTCTTTTTTTAAAGGATCTAAAGGGAGCGTTTGTTGGGCATATATATCACTTGGAGGGTTTTGTTGCGAAACGAGATCGAAAAGGAGATATTGAATTACAATGCAGATTGAAGCATCCGCTTTGAGGTTATTTTATTGGCCATTTACCATTGGGAAACCGTTTTCCCGCAATTTCGTCGTTTTCCATATTTGCGAGGAGAAAAAATGACCAAATATCTTTTTTAAAGCAATAAACAAAAATTCTAAGAAATATTTTTAGTGTAAGTGTTCAGGGTTTTTATTGCTGCGAATAGTGTTTTCAGATAAATAAACTAAATACACAAAGTTTCTACTTTAAAATTTCTTAAATGTATTGTCACGTTAAGAAAAGCTACTAAATTCATCCACTTAGTGCACTTAATAATGAGTTAATACAATCTACCAAAATATTTTCCTTAAGTACCATACCTATGTGATAGCTTGTTGGTATAATTATAAATTATTGATGAGTGTACATATAATTTTTCATGGGTCCATTAAGAGTCCAATTATAAGACTATTTTCGAAAAAGTATTAGTTCCTAAAATTATAATAAAATGAGCAGCTTTTTGATGCACTTGGCGAATAACAAAAACATGGATGATGTTTGGTAATGGTTAAGACGAATTAATTAGTAAGACAAAATATTGAACAATTCGATCGAACCGATAACGTACGCTTTGGCAATCAGATCATAACACTGGCCATCCTCAGTCCGAATTCGAATCAGAAGAGAGAAAACCATGCGATCAATCGGTCCAACAAATTGGATTCCCCTTTCGACCTATTTTCCATCGAAATCCGATTATTTCTCTAAAGGAAGCTAACACGTTGCAGAAACAGCTCTTTGGCGAATCTTTTTATACATCCCTCTCTCCTGCCTTTGTCTCTACGTAGCGTTTTTCTCGGCTGATCTAATTTGCATTTGTTCGCAATGCCCTCTTCTCAACTCGCGTACCTGGAATCGAAGCACCGATTCTATTTATTTTTATTTCTGTGTATCTCCATTTATCCCCGTATATTCATGTCGTGTTTCGTTCCTAATGTCCTTACCGGCCAACGGCGCCACTCCCAGCTTTCACACAGACGTACACACAAAGAGGTTCAATATAGCCTGTAAGTAATCGCTTTATGGACAGATACCCGATCCCCTATCTTGTTAGTGATATCCGATTAAGGGAAAATAGTAGGAATTGTCAACGTCGATCTCATGTCCCGGTTGGGGGGTATTTCCGTTTATATGCCGCCGAATAAAATGCCTCAATTCTACTGAAATATCGATCAAAGCAATCATGAATATTCGCTACTTTCCTGTCACCTGCATATGTAAAGAAGTTTCTTTTATATTTATATTAATCTACGCAGTAATTAATTGCTACTGCTTGAGAAAATGATTTTCGTGCGCAAAGCTTCCGTTAATATGATATCGTAATCTCAACGCTTTTGGAATAAAAACTTACAAAAACAAGTATGATTAGGTGTAAACTAAATGCTTTTCAGGAGTAAAATGGTTCGTAAGATTTTGTGATGGCGGGTGAAGCGACCCGCCAATGTAGGAGCCTCATCGGCTGTGAAGAGGAGCGTGCTTAGCGAACGTAGCGCAATGGCGAATCTCTAAACCTAATTTTTCACCACAACGCGTGCAAGAAAGGTATATGCGTTTCGAATACGTAGTGCAGTGGCGGAATCCTGCCTCAATCCACAAAGGAAAGGGTGTAGAAGGTGAGGAATTGACGGAGGCGGAAAAATGGAGAGGCAGCGACCCACCGTGGCCTTCGAGTGACCCTAAAGCACCGCAATAGCATCTCTTCGACTTCACCATCTTTCTCGGCGCGATGGGACGATCGTATGATGTGGGAGACAGCAAGCGTTAGGAAGTACATGCGAGTGCGTAGTCGCACCGTTATCAGGCAAGAGGCTTGGTATCGGACCACCGCCTCCAGCCCCTCGCAGGACACCCCCGCCATACCAAATTTCACCGCACCCATCGCCCGTGGAATTTACTCCCTTCGAATACATACAATCACAAACCTGCATAACTCCCTTTTTCCTACGTATGTACCATTTCTTCCTCTCCTTTCATGCGCTATCTGTTCCCTGAGGCTTTTCGATGGCTTATTCCTGTTGCCATGTTATCATTAAATATCAACGATTGAGCCATTCGACGTTGGGATACAACATGGTGTTGGAATTTCAATTTTTGGGAAAAAATCAGCATCAGCGACACAAGTAACCTTTAAATAATTTCCGAGGGCGAAATGCCAGTCTTTAACTTGCCAGAAATTATATGAGATATGACAGATAGTATGGATAAAGGAATTAATTTCTAATTGTAAGACCCATTTTGTCATATATCTAAATCTCCCCTCCGATTCTTAGATTCTGAGTTGTATTACGAGTGCTCATTAATATGCATGCTACAGAATAAGTTGCTTTAGCTGTCTTTTGCTTAACTCTCTTGGATCTTTTTTATGATTTTTAAAATTTCGTGCACCTTAGAATAATTTTTGATTGCGCTGAAATGTTACGCAATGCTTCGCTCGCACAGAGTCAAAGATTCGCACTCTAAAACTTACTGTACAATAAGAGTAAATTGTTTGTTTATCATCTTCATGTTCCATAACTATTCACTGGAATTGTTTCCCACATAAATCTTGTCAAAGTATCTCTGTTTTTTTAAAAATACAAATCGTCCCCCACTAGCTCCTTCCTTTATCGCAATTTACATCTTCTCATACACCTTCAGACGTTTCATCCTCTCTTGTTGCTGCCTCGCTGTCCTGCTGCTCGGTCAAGCGTATCCAACTGAAGAGATGCACTCCTGAGGTCACCGCGCTGCTTGCGAGAGATCGCAAGGAAAAGGAAAGACTGCTAGGGAATTGAACGCTTTTAGGAATCGCTCTCTCATCCTTTTCCTTACATTGAAAGAGCATGAAAATCATTCCTCGTTGATCGGAATCAGCAAGATAAATTTAATGTCGAATTAAACCTCGAACATTTTCCTCTAAAATATTAATGAGATTGAAATAGACTTTTTATTATTGCATAATTTATTTACAATGCGGTAAAGGTTAGATAAACAATATTCACATGCACAAGAAAAAGACTGACGCGAATACGGTAAACGATGCATTCAATAGGGTTCCCTTTTTGCTGAACGGCGTGTTACTTCCGTCATAACACGGGAGTGTAAAAAGTAATCTTCCTTTCACGCAACGTGAATCGCGGCTTGATCGCTCTTACGAGGCTACGTGAACACGTTTATCCTTTCGGGTTGAGGGTCGAGCCACGTGACCTATTGGTTCCTTTCATTAACGGCAAGTTTCTCTCGCGTTAATAACCGCGAGAGTGAGTGTGCAAACTTCTCTCATTCCATAACCCTCGAGAGAAAGGGAGGGAGGAGAGAAGGGAGGGAGAGATATAGGGGGGCTGCACGTGATGTAGAACCCTTAGAAAAGTCGAATAAAAACTTCTCAAATGAGTGAGGACATTGGGAAAAAACTGCTGAATTGGCGGCGATGATCGATAATTTTTTATACCAACCGTTGATAACATAAGGAAACAAAATAACTATGCATTGGCTACAATCGCGACAGCAGTAGCGGCTTCAATGCATGATGGAAGTGGAGGTGTTTATTGAAGTATATTGGATGTACGCTTTCATTTAAAGAAACTTTTCCGCATTCCACTTATAAAAACTCAAGAGTTCAGCGGTTGAATTTGCAGGACGTTTCGATGTTCAACATTTGCCTCTTTGAAATCTTATGACACGAGTAAAGATATTTCGATAGCGATTAAAATATTGGAAAAAATCCCATACAAAGCATTACTTATATATCTATTTAATGAATCATTACTGAGTTTCTTATTAGAATTAACTACTTACATAAGCATTAGACATCTGACCAAAATAAAACTAGAATATCAGTAAACCTTTGTCTTATTAATTATATGTCCAGTAAAAAGTTTCCGTCTTTCTTTTGAGAAAAAGCTGGTCACTTGTAGAAAAACATATTCCAAAATACAATTTTAGCAGCTAGAAATGTTTTTGTTTGGCATATGTCTCTTCCTCCCCTTTATTCAGTCTTTCACCTTCCTCTCCTCCTCTAACGCACTATCTTCCTTCCCCACTCCCTTATCCCTTTCTCTCTCTCTCTCTATGTGCTCACATCTAGTCACGACCACCACCTCCCTTCTCCTTGGGGCTCATACTCCCCCTCCTCCTCCCCCCTCCTATATCCTCCATCACTATCTCCCTCCCTCTTCTTTTCCTCGCTCCATCGTATGCGATTCCAGTACGTTTCGCAAACTAGTCGAGGGAGGATTGCGGACAAGTCTCTTCCAGGTTTAGTTAAATAAGAAAAAACATCGACTTTAGAATTTTGTTACCTTTTATAAGCGAAATTAATAGTACATTCCAAGAAAGCGCGAGGTTACACTGTGATGAAGCAGTTTTATATTCAAATAGAATAATTTCGGAGTTTAAGCGAAGGATTTTAAACCAAATTACCAAGAGAAATTGTACGAGTAAAATAAATGATATATCCCTGAAATATACGTATATTACAACATGAAACCATTTTAATAAAAAAGGTCACTGAAAATGCAATTTTTGTAAATATAGTAATACCGAAATTAATCTATCAGTAAGAAGAAGAGCTCCTAGCGCTAAAATCTTGCATTTACGTATATCTGCGTGTATAATGTATATATTTCAACGTAGCATTAGCACAATATTAAAGGAGAGATGTACTATATATCCGGCATAAAAATTATGAGAATTATTTACGCAATACCAGTTATACCTATATGATACATATAAAATTTAAGTAGGATAGATTGAATGGGATCTACTTGATATAAATTGTCAAACATTGACGATAGACTGGAAAGTTGAACTGGTGAGCAACAATATCATTTGTCGCTGAAGTCCCTGTGTCCGAAATGCTTTCATTAATCCCTTCAGCGTGTCTCCAGCGACTGTCCTGTTGAACAAATAGTTTCCAGTAAACCATATTAACTCAGTTGCTTTTTGCCTACTCTAGTCATTATGGAGTTTTCAGAAAGTTTCTCCAAAAACGACTTCATGGATGAATACATTTTCGAAAATTAATATTTAGAAAAACTTCTTCGAAAAATCTAATCATCGATAACAATCTCAAAGAAAGAAAACTGTCAAAAAAAATATTTAATATCTAACCATATGTTTCCAATATTTATATCTGGATGTATGTTTGGTATTCCTGAAATTAAATCGGGAAAAATATGGACAGTACCTAGAAAGAAGCATTCCTCGGTACCTATGTTTCCATAATGCCATTAGGTGACACAGAAGAAGGTGGTGTGACTGACAGCTGTAGGTGTAGTTCGTATATGGAACGAGTAGAGGAGGTATCGTGTTTCATATTACATACACCTTTTGGTACTTTCAACTAACAAAAGCTGATCAACGTTTACGGAGAAATGCGACTTCAAACTTTTTAGACTCACGAGCGACGGAGAGAGGCAAGGATGTTGAAAATTCATGAAAGCTATTATACATAAGCAAAAAAATACCTAAGCAATGCGATGCGTCAGTTATCCTATCAAGCGTTTATTTTACGAAAATTCTTTGATGTTCTGTCCCTATTAACTCTATTTATTTCAATTTTCTGTTACCCTCTCACTGTTTATTTAAATTATTGACTTTGTGCTACATGTATAGAATTAAAAGGTGAAAAAATTTAATCTTACCTCAAAAAGGTGTAATACTGCTTGCATATACTAACAATGACACAAAACTGTATTTTCACCTTAATAAGTTAACAAGTTCCACTCAAGTTAAGCATCTTTCTCCTCCTACATGACGCAATTTATTGGGTGATCTCGTTATGCCGATACAAGGAGAAACATTCTCGATAGTCCTCTTTTGTTAACCTCTTAACTGTTTTTGGCGTAATATTACCCACAGATGCGGAGCTTCACGTATTGCTTGTTCATCTATTAAAGGGAACTTTCCTATGTGGATGGGGAATTTTTTCGCTTAGCGTCTAGTGCAGCTATATTTCGGTGTGGCCACCACTAACTTCGCCGTCATACAAGAGGTCTTTAGCCCAGTAATTCGACTCGAAGCTCTAAGAGCATTTTTGTGAATAAACAGACGAAATGAATAGTCCCTTGTTCAGAATATAATAATATAAATATATGATCCAGATGTCTCTCTGTATATAGTGTACCTATATACAAAGGAGAGGTTAATTTACTTTTAACAGCTGGCCGAGAACGTCTCGTAACTTATTCCACCAATCATTATTCCTCTCTCTCTCTCTCTTGGGGCGGCAATAAAGTTTGGTCCTTCTTGAAATCAAACTAATGTTTTACTCACTAAGCTAGAGGGAATGGCTCTAGGAAAATCATTCGTAAACGAGCGCATGTGAACGTAGGAAGTACGTTAGCCTCACATTTGGATAGCTCTGTGATGTTCTCTGAGAGCTTCGTTTTTATAGTTTTCACTCATTTTATCGTAAATATTTTATTAACTATCAAGTGCGTCTGTCTTGTAATAATAATGAGATGTGATTTTATGTGCCAAAATTCAGTTCAATAAGTCGCCAGCTACAGCAACCAGGCTTAACCATAGTTGTTACTGTGAAGATATAGAAGGATAAAAATTCTGAATTTGACCAGGACTCGAACCCGGGTCCCCCAATTGCCGGGTAGGTGCTTCAACCAACTAAACTATCAATCCAGACTAATTTTTCCATTGATACTGTTTATATCATGGAGAAATTTCAAAACACGATATTAGACATTAGTTTACATGTGAAAGAAGAAAAATATTTGACTATTTTCCCCACCCTTTCTGATTTCCTCAAATCGCAATCGCAAGAAATCCAAAGGAAAATTTGCGAAAGAGCAGTGTCTGATGAACTTCAAGAGAGATTTTCGGAAGCAAGGATTTTCAAAAGGTTTTCTTTTCTGTCAAACCCTTTTTTTCTAACTAAATATTGAACATTTTAAAGGCATTCAAGTTCGTTTCTCGTCTTTTCCCTCTATATCTTTCCTCGACTGGTTCAATATAAGATATTCGCTTGTGGAGATGAACACATGAGACGTAATTTTCATGACAACAAAGTGAAAAGTTTTGATGGGATATTTTCAAGAATTCTTGCAGTTACAACGATCTGGAACGTGTGGCCCTTTTAGTATTAATTATTTTTCCGACAAAAATTATGTGTTAGGATATTAGTGCAATTCATTTTCTCAAAAGTTAATACCGAATCAAACTGAAGAACGAGCATCTTGAAGTTGCTCTCCGGTTAGCTGTAGAAGACAGGGATGTGAATGAATTTCCGTTTAATATACTTCTTTGACTATAAGAGGTATGCACATTAATGAGTTATTTCATATTTATAAAAAAAATTGATCTTACAAGAGTTTGAAGACTTAAATACTAATAATAAAAAAATACAAGTGCGGCCACCGTCAATTCACGTCAATTTTTTCATGAGAACCTCTGGCCTAGTGAGTAAGCATTGGAAGGTTAGGAACAAACAAGTTCTTTTCTTGCTTCTCCGCTGATATCGTCTTGCTATAATCTGTCTTTTGCGTGTTTATCTAATATATTCCTTATAAGAACTATTATATTTCCAATTCGCTCTAACGTCCTTAAATTATCCCTTGAAATTGAAACTCTTCTTCTCGTCAACGAATTATGCACAATAATCCTGGTTGTATTCTTTTAAGAATCTAGGAGTTGTAATTTCCTTCATTATAGCCCAAATTAATTCGTATATTGCTACATTTTCATTTATTAACCCAGTTAAAATAATTTCTTTGCATTTTGTTAAAGATAAAATTCTGTTTGTATAATTTTATAAATTTCTTTTTCTTTGCTCGACAGTCGTCTCCCTTTTGTATCATAACCGATCAGCTTATGAATATTATTTGTTATATTTAGTTGATTCAATCTATCTTTATTGTCTCATTATATGATTTACAGCTTGGCTGAATGTATTTACTGGCCTAAAGACATTTTAATTGTCTGTGCAGTATTATTCTTTTTGTAAAATGCTAAATTTTTGCCTTCAGTCGGTCATCATCCTCAGTTTTTTACGTCAATGAATTCTGTGACGAAATAACAAAATTAATTATCTAGAGCAGTGATATTCAAAGTGAGATACCAAAATGATCTGAAGGTGATACCAGAAAATTTTTGGTATAGTCTTAGTTGCCTTATATACCACAATGCCTCATCTACTTCACATTTCACTTTCATTAAATTGCTTAAATAAGTAATTTGGTAACTGTAGAGAGCAAGTGTACATTTTTCCATTTTGCCGCAATAAATTTTGTGTAGTTTCTTCATGGAAATTTATCTTTTACGGAAAAATGTGGCTGTACCAAGAATTGATGAAATTGTCCAAAGGGTACATGCAAAAAAAGTATGAATAGAACTGATCTATAGCAAGCCGTTTTATCAGTTATTAATGCTTTAAAATTATCATTTTAAATAATTAATTCTCGGCGGTTTATTTCAATTTTAAAGTTCAAAATTGAAAATAAGCAAATTTAACTATCATTCATTCAGTACGAAAGAATTGTATCGGCGCTTGAAAGTAAGAATAGTAAGGCCGTTAAATATATTAATTTGAAAAAAGAATTGTCGCACAGATATATTGATGTGGTTCAGTGCCAGGAAGAAAATTACAACTGTTAGTGAAACAACCAGCAACAGTGCTACGGGCAGAGAGAATGTTCTTAATATTATATTTTACATGGGTTCAATTGCTTTCATAAGCGCCATTTTCATTACTATGAAGAAATTTGATGCAACGGTGTTCCATGAGACTTACGAAGGTCGTTTTATTTCGTATAGGGAAGAGAGAGATGGAGATGTTTTTTCTTATTTGTCTCTCTCCCGTTGCCCTCGGAATGAAGACGAAAGCTTCGGGTGGTCCGAATGGGGGCGGAGAAAAGGGCGTGCATCGATGTATCGCGTATAATGGGCGTCAGCCTTATATCTATCTCTACTGCTCTCCTACCAGCCGTGGTAGTCTCTTCCCTCCTTCCCCCAAAGAGAAGAAGAGCGTGGAACGATCTTATATGGAAAAGGGGGCGGGAGAAGAGCGATTCTTTCTTAAGGATCGGCAGCGGGGGCAGCAGCGAGGGCACCCGCCTCCCGCTCTTCCCGCGGCGGCCGACAGAGGCCACCCTCATGGTTAAACTCCTTCGCGACGCCCACGCCTTTCGACAGATGAGAATCGCAGGGCGTTGATTGTCTTTCGCTTGATTATTTTACCATCACGTATGGTCTTTGCTAGCGGAAGGTGGGGATGAGATGGGTCACGACCTCACGGCCCTCCGCCTCCCACCGCCTCAGGGAGTGTTTGCAGAATTTATGGAAAATAAAAAAATAAAAAAGTGAATACGTGTATGGGAAACGTAAAATAATAAATGTCATAAAATAGAGCATTATATTCTAATTATGGGTTGTTAGAAGAAGTCTGAATATCCCTCTATTTATATTAACTTGGACAAATGTATATTGTTTCAGTTAGCTCCTTAAAGGAAGGCAACGACAAAGCAATGCGTAATTCATTAAATAGAATACACCGTGGAGAATAGGAGATATCGTTTTGCCTCAGAACAAAGTTATGATCCATTTGTAGACTGTATTAATGGTTAATGATTGATGTTGTTTTAAATACATAAGAATTATAAAAAGATTCTACCATGATTAGAATTAAATCAATTTAAATGGAAGCTAATTAATAAACTATACTTTTCTTTCAAACTTATTTAACAGTTTTGAAGTAGTTTGTTTTAGGTATGGCGCAATTCACCACTCCCTCATATGACCGAATAGTACATCTTCACATATTACAGAATTTCTTATCTGCTTAAATGTGAAGAAAACAAAGCTCGTGCTATTGCCAAAAATCAAGTTACAATATTTTTTTAACACGAACCCAGTATCGATATCCACGCGGGTAATATTAAGGAAAAAATTCAGCCATCTCTATATAACCTTATATTAAACAAAAGTTTCACAAAAATTTGTAAAACTTTCACTAAGATGTTTCAAAATGTACAGTAAGTGTAACTGCTGAGATAATATTTATAAATTAGGATCGGAGACTATTGTGTGTGAGAAAGAGATAGATGGTTACTCCGTCGATTTGGCAAGTTCCTGGTAAGACTCGAAGAGGATACGAAGAGAAAGATCTTCCCTTTAGTCATAAAAGGGAATAAAAGGATCTGGCTGAGTGGAGAGTGTTGATTCGGAAGACCGAAAACCTTTTTCCGAAGCCACAAGCTATAGACAGAGAGACTAAGAGGAAAAAAGTAGTTATTCCTCTCTCTCTCTTTTCATCCTCCCTCTCCCTAGAGCCGGACTCACTCTCTGCCCGACCCTCACTCTGATCCCCTTAGCACCCCCGCACCGAACGATCCTCCCCCCCCCCTCCCCCCCGATTCCTTCCCCACACCTCACAATCCCCATCCTCTCTCTCTCCCTCGCCGCCCTGTAATCTACGGACTTCTAATGGCACCATTACGCCTTGCTTGGCCAAAGGAGTAGGAGGATGGGAAAAGGAGGAGGAAAAAAAAAGAAATAGAGAGAAGAGACGGAAGAGACTGGGAAGCTTAGGCGGCGAACGCAAACAGACGCGCCAGATGAAGAGACCGATAGGAATGAGACAAATGACGATCGATATCGCGAGATATCGTTTACATTTACCAAACACTTTCTACGCGATCTTCGAGGATGCTTCGATTAAGGAGTTTCGCGGTAACTTTCCAGATCTTCGATAGACTTTTGGAGGAAGTCGAATCAGGGCGTGGTTGTGACCAAGGTCGGCGCGAAAAGGAAGGGTGGGAGCGAGAGATAGGAGAGAGGGAGGAAGGGGAGATTGAGGTCTTTTCGGAAGAGTATGGGATGAGTAGAGAGAAAAAGAGAGAGGATGTAGGGGAGGGAATGAGGTGGGCTGGGAAAGATGTTCCTGGTAATGGAGTCTAGCTGGCCACACCGACAGCCCACACAGATGGACGGGCTCTCTCCCACTGACGGATGAGAGGAGGCAAAGGGACACCGCCTGTTATGAGAGAGAGAGAGAGTGGGGTAGGAGGAAAAAAGGGATAAGGGAAGTGAAGGAGTGATGGGGATGTGAGGGGAGAGGGGACTTATAGGTGAGTGAGAGATGAGAGGGGGAGGGGGGAGGGGGAGAAGAGAGAGACGAGAGCGGTCGGATTGATGTTTCGATCGCAGTAACTTTGGTGTGGAGTGAGGTGGCTGGATGAGGGAGAGAGGAAAACAAACCGTAGACTCTTTTCCTCCGTGGGTGGCAGCTGGATGGGCCATCGGCGATAAGAATCGACCGAAAGATGGAAGGAAGGAAGGAGAGAGGGAGTAAGAGAGTTGAATGAAGCGAGGGGGGGGGGGGGAACTGGAGAACCAATTTCGCGACGGCATCTTCCTCAAAAAGATTTTTGAAAAGCGGAAGGGGGAGAGATGACATTTTTCCACCTTTTGATCGATAAGCGAATCGGTATTCTCGATAATCTTGGCATTAATTACGTGCAGGAGAAATCGCTTCAATCTGGTTTATGTCTCCGTTGAATAAATAAGCGCTTATGAGCCTTCACGATCACGGACAGACTAATTCCTTACGAAGAAACGATCTCGAAATTAACCTGCGAATAACGGTAGAAACACGTGGAACTTATTTCGATGATTTATTTCTCCCCAGAGTCCGCCATTAATAAAAGATTGACTCACGAGAAAATTCGTAGTCATAAAGATAGATATAGGCCGATATTCATCGGATGGGATTTAAGAATATGGTAAGTGTAAGGCAAATTAATGCAGAATAGATGAAATCTCTAAGGAAAATGCTTGTTCGATAAGTTCAATACAAAGTAGTATGCTGCATATATGGCTGGGAAATTGACTTTTTAACGAAATATTATAATACCTTATAGGTTGCTCTTAAGCCAAATGATACAAGAAAATGTACGTGCGCTGAGTTTTCATTAAAATCAACTAAACGTGGTGATATGAAATTTTACTGAGAGGATTGAACGGTCTGCTTCGTTGTGAGAAATATTTCAGTGATTTCCAGGGATATCTATTTTTAAAAGTTTAACTTGATCCAAAGAAGTGACATAGGGATTGTAGAAACAAAGTAAACAAGTATAATTCGCGTTGTAAAACCATGTACTATAATAAATTTCATGAAATAACTAATTTCTTAAACATTGGAAGGAAGAGGCAATTTTTAAACTAGTTTCAAAGTTCGTTTTTATTTGAACACCGTCTATCAGACTTTTTTCACTATTCCTTGGAATAAAGAAAATTCCATGCTAAAGAAATGCCTTGAATTGGAAATCTACCACATGAGACGAAAAGACAAAATTCCGTTCAAGATTACGATGCAAAGGTACAGATAAGCAAGGAAAAGTGCTGCCTAAGGAAGTCACCTCTGAAACTGGCCAGTTACTCTACAAGATTATTTCGTCGCAATAAGGTTGCCAAATTATTTTCTTATATCGATGAAAAAATAGATAAGGAGGGTTTTTAGAGTTTAATCTTTCGAAATCATTTAAGTTCGCCTTCATGTTATTTTATAATAAGATAATAGTTCACTTAGAAAAACAAGTGTTTATAAGGTAGCTTAATCATCGGAAAAATTCGTTAGGTGAATGAAACAACTAAATGTTTTCCTAATAAATTACATAATTCCCATTGATTTTCTGATGCATTAAATCTTCTATCAATCGTGCACATTAAATTTCAATTCAGCGGCATCACGATAGCTTTCTACAAATTCTTTTGCAGGCGTTCGTGGAGATATACATCTGAGAAACAGCACCACTCCTTTTCCTCTCCCACGCAAACCATCGCAGGACACATGCCCTTCCGCCCCACCACCTCTCTGCCACGCACCTTATCCTCTGCCACTCCATCTCCTCCTATAATCCCTCCCTCCCTCCCTCCACCTTTCCTTCCCACTCCACTCCCCCCTCCACCAGTGCTCTCTTTACAAGACTGTTTGGGGTCCCCATGTCGTGTAGCCATCCACTCTTAACCTCCCACTTCCTCCCCCACCTTCTCCCGTCCCTCTCCTCATTCCCTCCCTCCTCCTAACTCCTTTTGCTCTTGCACCACTCCACCTCCCTCTCAACTCGAACTTGTTTTCATCTTTCACTCTTTCTCTCCTCCCATTTCATTCCTCCCCTTCTATCTTTCACTCGAATATCCATTCCGATTCTCTCTTTCTCTCTCTCGTTCTCACTCCGACAACAACTCCCACTCCGTCTGCTATCTCCTCGCTCGCACCTACTGCCATTCCCCTTCCCTTCTCCACTCACTTTTATCGCGAAACGTATATCATGCCGCCGACCAATGGAGACGGTTTGTCATTCGACACATCTCCTTGCTCGTCCCCTTATAACAGACGCGATGCTTGTAAGGGCGATGCAAAGGTAAACGTTTCGGAGAATGATTTTCGGTTTCGAAGCTCTGTTATCAGCATTTGAAGGAACTAAGAGAAATGGCGCCTTAGATGAGTTTTCGAGGAATCTGAAAATTTTTTCGATCCGATCTAATGGGAGTAAATCAACGAACTCTGGCGAAACGCCAATGGCGGATCCAAAGAGGACGATCGGCCCTCCTCCTTTAAGCCCTGTCCTTGACTCTGCCCTTGGTCACTTTTTTCATGCTAAATACTTTAATGCGACACTTAGCTTAGGAGAACAGAATCATTTCCCCTCTTCACCTTTGAAATATTATGTGTCTCCCCTTCCTCTCCCGAAAAGGATGGTCGTCAATGCGTTAAAGTTTCACGTAAACAATTAGGAACGTTTTTATTGCACTTTAATGCATTAATAATATTTTTAAGGTCAATGAAGGCGGACAAAATAACATAGCGGAATTTTCGTTCATGAAAGGTGAAATTGGAAAAATTAAATAATGGTGTGAAAAGATTATTATATTCCTACGTTAACTGAGGATAATAAATGTAAATTTTTAATTAATCTAACTTTGGATAATTTAAAAACTGTTTCGATAGCGGAAACGAAAATTATCCATTTTATTGCCCGAGTGCCAAATAATTCAACTCTCCCTCGTCCTCTATCCCTCCTCACAGCTCCAAGGCATCCTAAACCTCACTTTTTTCTTATCGTTTCCATTGTTTCCGCTTTTCTCCATTTTCTCGAAATTTTACGTTCCATAAATCCTATTGTGCAAACATTTGCCTTCAAACGAAGCTCCGGAAAACTCAGAAATAATGTTTTCTTATCGCGTATTCATTTTTTTTTCGTTTCGGAAAATCAAACTCTCTGCCCTCAGATTTTTCGCGTTAATCGAGGATTTCTATCTTATGCGAGAGCGAAGCGATCTGCAACTATCTCCCGCGAGTGAAATAAATTCGTGTTTGCCTTGTTTGAGTGAACCGCTCGAGTTAAAACAGGTAAAAGAAGGGTTTTTTTCGCGGAGGAATCGACGGAAGTCTCTCGTAGAACGCCTGAATCAAACCAAATATAATTATATTAAATTCATTAGTCAATAACGACCGGAATTAAAAAGCGGATTAGAAGGGAAATGATTTAGAGCGAGAGCAAACACTAACGATTTTCCTTGCCAGCGTCCTATCTCGGATAAGTTAAAAGCGTTATCTTAAACAAATATTTGACGACGGGGCCGAACGAAGTAGTATTTTGATAGGAAACTTAATTCTTCCAATTTATTATCCGAAATTACGCCAAATATATACCTTCTCCTTCTTCTGTCCTCCTCCTCTCGCCTTTTCTTTATCACATCTTCTATCTTTTCGTCTTCCTCTCTCTCTCTCTGTCTCGTAGGCAACGAAGCGGAACGCTCCGCGAGAAATGCCTACGGACGGTCGGACAGTCGGGAAACTGTCACAGCGACGCCCGCACCCTCTCATCCTCTTAAAGGGAGAGAAGCTCGTTCTCCTCGCTATCTCCCCCACTCGACCCCCATCGCCACTTCCCCTTCATCTACTGCACTAGAAGCGTGCTCACGCGCAGATCACGAGCGAGACCGCCAAACACGCGCCCCATCACGGTCCCTTCTCCCCCTCCCTCTCTCCCTCCCGACTACTTTCACGGTCTCGTTCAGTGTCTCTCCCTCTTTTTCCATCTCTCTTTTCTGTCCTTCCCTTCCTCCCTATTTTTTTACTCTTCGCTTATTCCTCTTTCCTGCCTCCATTTTCTCTCTTTTTTTCCTCCCTCTCCTCCGTCTGGAGCATACTCCTTCATCCCACCCCCACCTATCTTCCTTCCCTAACCCTCTCATTCCGCGAACATCCGCCCCAAGGGCCCATAAACCGTGGTGCCCACCCGCCATCTTTCTTCCGTGATGGAGACGTGATGCGAAATGCCGAGCTGTCCGTGATGGACACCGATCCAGACGCACGGACCTGCTCTTTTAACAGGCACCACCAATGCATAGGAAGAGGGAGAGAGGGAGGGTAAGTAATAGAGAGAGAGAGAGAGGGAGAGAGAGATGGAGAGGTAGGCGAAGAGGGTAGGGTTGGGAGAACTCCAAGGAGAGCGATATATTCCGCGCGTGTGAGAGCACGCCCCGCAATGGCTACACGTGTGAAATGAGAAATCGAGCGCATTTCGTCCGATGGGATGGGTTTTTGTACAGCGTTTCATCGCACGCCTGTCGTAAATCGTAGCAGCATGGTGTACTGCCTGAAATTCAAACTAGCGTAATTATTGTAGCGAAAAACTGATCTCCGTGGTTATCTGTCTTAAAACGTAAAATATATCGATACTCTATAGCGTAGAGACGAGTCGCATACGAATAAAGCGGTTGAATTATCATTTACAAGCAATTATAATTAAAGTGTAGTCGAAATAAAGAAAGATTCACTTGGTAATTGACAAAAAATTTTGTGGAAATTACCAAATAAGTAAAGCTTTTTTATTTCGACAATATGAAGAAATTCTATCAAGTTACGCCTGAAACTGTTAACGATAATTAAAGTATTTCCGTTTATGTGTATAATTATACACGGATTTTATTATTTCTGAAATTTTACTGAAAGAAAATGGAAGGTCGTAATTTTAATTTTAAATGTTCTCGTTTGTGATTAATGCGAAATTTACAAATATAGGGCAAAATAGTTCCTCGAAAAATCTAAAAAATATATATGATGAAGTTACTTTATGTCAATTACTGGATGATTGATGTAAAGAAAGATGTATATCTTCATAATACCCTGCAAGTCACCTTACTGGTGTATGGCAGCGATGTACAGCGATGCAATGCCATAGCTGCATAATTTTCAACTCGACTTGTCCCCTTTACACTCGTATGGATGCGTTATATCCAACCCATGAATGGCCATCTCGTGGTGGCACTCGTCAACGAAGATACGCGGCGGTCCATCCTCCCTCCATATCTCCCCTTCCCCTCCTTCGCTCCATTTACGCCCCTCCCTCCTCCCACTCATTCTTTCTCGTATCAATTTCGACGCCTACGTCATGTACCCTCCGACCTCAACTCTACCCCGTGTCCCATCCCTCGGCTGTCATCTGTTTGTCTTATTTTTGAATTTATCAACGTATTTAGTCGCCGGTCTTTTGTTTTTCTAACGCTCTATTTGAGATACATCGCGTCACCTTCCTTCCCCTCTCGATCCCTCTTTCCCCTCCTTAAACACTCCCTCCCCCGACCACGCTGACCATCCACTCCGCCTCCTCCCCCTTCCTCTACCCCTTCCCCCTTCGTGTTTGACGACTCGACGAATGAATGGGAAGAGTCTCCGCTCGCATGCATTTGTTTTTTATTTCGTTTGTCTTATATATCCCGATCCCATTGTTTACTCTTTCCAGTCTCCGGGCACTTATCCGGGTGACTCAACGCGTCCCCGCAGTGGGTCGCCGGTTGACGGTCAGTGATGTCAACTGACCTTCGCGACCACGCCACGCCACCCCGCAGAGTAGGATTAAACGTGCAGGCGCCGCCACGCCTACGTGCGCGCCGGGGATAAAAAAAACCGCGCGATAATATTCTCACGCCTCATCTCGCACAAGGCGAAGAGTCATTCATTTATTCGGATGACGAATCTTTAATTGATTAACGGTCGCGGAATCAATCCGCCCAATCGAATAAGGACGACGTCACGTCACAACAATCGTCCAACGTGGAAAGAGTAAGTAAGTCGAAGAATATTCGGAATCGTAATCGTCTGGTTATATTTCTCATCTAGATGAGGTACAAAAACACAATAACGTCATTTTCAGGTTATAGAACTTTTAATCTGCTCCGGAACTTCGATGCGAAATAAAATAAAAATAAACATTGTTTGCGCATCATATTTTGACGCTAATCTTCACTACTTGAGAATTATTATGCTTATTTTACAGGTAAAATGCATTTGATTTTTGGCTGAATAGTAGATTTGTTTAAGATAATTCTGATATTAACAGAAACATTGGAAAATTCGTAAGAAATGCCATAACGTTCTCCTATCAACCTCATCATTCCCTCCTCTAATGATACTATCAGTAGATTGAGAAAGTGAAATGAAATATGGCTTTTTGAAAAATCTACTATAGAAGATTTCATAAATAATACTATAATCTGAAAGTATTTAATTTTTGGACTTTAAAATGTTTTCTCCCTTGTTTCTGTCTATATAACTAAATGTACACACTACAATTTTCAACTATATTTGTATCTAACCTTTACGTCTATTTTGTATGTAAAATAATCTATTCACTACACCAGCCATTTGCCCGCCTTAAGTGTAAATTTACTAGATGGTAACCCCAAATCAAGTTTTCCTCTGGGGTATCTATATTCCACTAAATAAAATTGAACTTTTTTATATGTGTTTATATGTTATATACTATGTATGTGGAATAAATATTATTAAAAAAAAAGATTGCACCGTAGTTCGGAATGTACGAATAACACGACCCTGACATAAACTCCTTCAAATCGGTCATTCCATCCTCCCTTGGCTCGTTATCCTTGATTCCCCCCTTCGAAGTTTCAATCCCACCTCCCGACCGATTCCTTCTCCCCTCCCCCTTCACCCCCATCGCGACCACTTTCTCTCTCTGTCCGTCCGTCCGTCAACACCCACGCGCAGCGTCCATGCGACCGTCTCCATCGCAATGTCATCTCTCCTTGTTTCATTCCCCCCCCTTTAACCCCTCCCTCCCTCCCTTCCAACACGACCTGCCCTCCACGCCTACCATTCTTTACGACCTCCTCTCTCCCCCCCCTACCCTCCTTTTTCTCCATCCTTCAATGAAACAGTCAACCCGTTCCATTTGCTCTCTTCGCTGCCTCTCTCCCATCCCATCCTTCTCTCCCTCCCGTTCGCCATTAATCCTGTCGACCCACGCATCTCCTCTCTCTCTCTCCTTCCTCCACCTCCTCTCCCCCTCACACACGCCCCGCCCTCAATCTGCTTCCATCAATACGCTCAATTGAGAGTAATGGGAGAAAGAAAGCGAAGCTTCCGTATCTACGCCTCCATTTGAGGCATTAGCTGCGATAGATAATATCCCATTGCTAAACCTCGAATATCATTGAATTTTCTCCTTGACAACCTTGGTGATGGTTTTCAAACTTTACTAATTTTGATACGGACGGATGCATTAGGTCTTGCGAAGATAGCGTTCTTGTTTGCAACGGTTCTTTAATCGATGAATAAAACTTATTAATTGAATATAAGGTGGACATAATTTAGCTTAATGGGTTATTTGGCCTAGGTGAAGATAACTTGAACAACACCGGGCATAGGTAATTGAGGTTATAGCGCATTTTTATGCTAGAATGAACTACTCATTTTCTTGCAACTATGGCGATTTAATCTTATGCATTAATAGTTGTTGTGATGTTACAAAAGTATATAACCCCTTAACCGTACAAGGCAAATTTTTAGAAACATGACAAAAGGAGAAATTTAAAAGGTGATGAGAAGTAGGACAGGAAAGAAAAGAAAGGAAAAATAGATTTAAAAAGGCACACAGGCTTATGGGTTATTAATCCTCGCCAGGGACCTGTTGTCAATCGCTCATACACTCACTCGCTCATACAAGCACTAATCCTAAGATTGTGAGTGAAGAGATAGATGCTTCTCAGTTGTAATAACTTCGTGGCATTTTAATCGTTATGCTAGGTAAAAATTTGAATATTACTCTACCGTAAACATGAATTAAATAGATGGAGGTGATGGAAATTTGACGAAAATAAGTTTCGGCGCCAAAAACATCAATTTCATATCGAGGACAACATTGCATAGCTAATATATTGAATTTCGTTCTTTAAGAAGAATAGGAAATGCCAGAGGAACATCTGCAAATCTTGTAGCAGAATGAATACGCGAACTGGTTTAAATAACTATTCAATTAACTCCGTCTTCCCTTCAATGAGATCTTCCCTTGTAAATAAAGTGACGATCATATCTCATACGCGTGTTTGTGACCGTGACAGTCACGCCCGACATGACAAATATCGTACAAGCGCCTTAGTCAGACGGACGGAAATAGAATCAGTCAAAAATAGACTTTGAATTACCAAAGGGAGGAAGAGGCCCGTCGATCGTACGTTATGCGAGAGGCAGATCCTGACAGGCTCAAGTATAAATCAATCGCACGAGTTTGGCAGATTGAAGTTTCTACTCAATTTGAAGCAATAAGGCCTCTGTTAAATATATTACGTATAATAATACCTTCACATAAACATTGTAGTATTTTTAATACCTAATACCAAAGAAAGTTGCTGTATTTGTCTACGTTTATGAGCTATAAATAACGTGAGACTCGCTCCATTAGAAGATATATTTGAATACATACATGAACGTTTAATTTACACATAATATTCTGAAAATAATATCCTAGAATGCGTATCTCTACCTATCTCTTACTTTTGAACTTTTAAGGATCAAGTAGCAGCTCTATTGTACATATTTGAAAGTCTCGACTTTCACAATCTTCTTCATCATCCTATACTATCTGTGAAGACAAAAAATTAATCTTTTCCATTACTTATATAAGAATTTTTAACTTTTCGTCATTTTTTAAATCAGTGATGTTACTTATTATGTATCTAAAGGAAAAATCGGTACAATACCTATACATTGCGCAAACTTTCTCATATACTAATGCGTCGTTTAGTTTTCTTTTGAAAAATATGAACTATGTAGTATTATTGCAGACATAAACTTAAGTAATGTACGAAATTTTATGAAAATCGTTTGAGCCGTTTTTGAGGCAATCAAATTGTTGTTAAAGTTGCATAGAATAAACTGTCCTTAATTATTTTCCAATTTCAACCATTTCTTCGTAGTTTATAATCTGTATGATAAAATGCCTAAGTACGAGATTTAATTAGACCGTTTAGGCTCTAGAACCGCGAACAGACAGACACACAGACTGACGGCATGGCGAAAAACACTTTTTTCGGACTCGGGTACACCTAAAACGTATATTTCCATTAATATCTCGAGATAGATTTTTTTAGCGATTACATTATGTACTTTCTCAGTATACTACGTATGTGAGAAAGTAAAAAACGATGATTTATCCTATGTAATCACTTTATTGTTAGTTACTCCTATATCAGATCGATCCATAGATTTCTGCCGAGCAGTGATATCTCTCCCTCCTTCCCTTTTCTCCCTCCCTATCTCCCCCTCATTCCATCCTCAAACCCCCATCCGCTTCCCAACCCTCCGTCTCCCTCCCTCTCTTCACTCCCAACGGCACGGAGACAGCTGCTGCGTTACCACGAGACCAGATAATACCAAACTAACCCTAATGGGTCGAAATTGTTTCATTCATGCCTGGCGTCTGCCCGGGGCCGCTTTCAAACGAGACCTCCATATCCCGCCATCGTCCTCCCCCTTCCACTCATCCCGTAGCCTTCCACCCCCACGCTTGCAACCTCTCTCTCTCTCTCTCGCTCTATCTCTCGCCCTCCCCTTCTGGCATTATTCCTCGCGGTGCTGATGCACTTCTTAATGTCTTTTCTTTTTGCTCTTGTCGCGAATTTTCACCGACACTTTTAATCTCCGAAGAATTTAAAGGAGGAATACTGATAAATAATAAGTTTTTGAATAAATTGCATCGAATAATGTCTACGAATGGTTATCATCGTCGCGTACTAAGCGAAATACAATTTGCCTAAATAAAAATTACATGAATTTCTTCAAGTGAGATCAGACGGTTACTTATGGCGGATATGTTCTGAAGTAACTACGCTGAAATAAATATCTTTACGTAGCTCTTCTTGAAAAACAAAAAACCAGATAAGTAAGGTATGAGTCTTAATGGCGGGCTTGCTTGGTAAGAAATAGCATGTGTAATATTATATTCCAATCGATAGAGGCATGCAATTATACGAAAGTGACCTTATAGTACATAGATGTAATGTTAGTGCGTGTTTGTAGTTAGATGGTACTATGCCGCTGTTTTTTGTGTGTTAAAACAAGGATGCTATTGCGACGATACCATTAAATACATTTTTGAATATATCTCTACGGTAACCAGTGCCGCCTTATCCTCATTATAAACATTTTCAGGTTTTTTTAAACTCACTTTTCATCTGTTGTGTGATTCGTTTAAACGCACCGAAACGAACTCTCACATTGCCTTCTTGTCCGCTTGCGTCCAGATGATTCCGAAAGAGAGAGTAAAAAATTTCGCCCAGGCTGGAACTTGAACTCAATTCCCTTTCTTAACCAGCGTTAATTAAACAGCAGATCCGGGTCCAGGCGATGGCGATTTTTTCTCATCAGTCTCTGCAAATCCTCTTCCTAATTACCTTCGCTCATCTCGCCCATTCCACACTTTTCTCTCCCTCCCTATATTCACATTCCGTTCTTCATTTACTTTCCGATAGCACCACCACATTTCTGCCTATTTTTTGCTGTTTTATCTTTATCTTTTTACCAATAATCCTCACTCTCTACGTCCGTGTTTTTCAACCTTTTTTTGACTGGCGGAACACTTTGGAATGGGGAAAAAATTGGCGGAACACCTATATACATATATATTTACATACAACCATAGCTGTGGAAACGCGCATGCGTACTGCACCAGGCTAGAAGTTGTAGATAATAAATAAAAATTAAATAATTTTATTTTTAAATTCATTACAAAATCTAAATGTATAAATAAGTTATTTTCGGTGTAATATTTCGCGGAACAATGCCAGCGGAACACCAATGTGTTCTGAGGAACACCGGTTGAAAAACACTGCTCTACGCTATCGGGTATCTCTTCCGCTCTACTTCTCTCCTCTCTCTATTCCCTTCCCCCTCCATTTATCTCCCAACACCTTTCATCTCTCCTTTTTCACCCATTCTCATCTTTTTCTCGTCCTTTTCCTTTCGCCTCTTCCATATGTCCACTTTTTTCACTCTGCCATCTTTTTCTCGCACACGCTCTTTTAATCTCCTCTTTCGTCCCCTCCTCCGAAACCTTTCCCTAACACCTTTGGCAGCCGTAGTGTCGTTCACTCTTCCCCCGCCTCGTCCTCCTCTTCTATGATGTCATTGAAGAGGACGACGGCTGCCTTCTTTTGTTTTTCGTTTCCCGCGATGCACGGCCGCTCTCAATCTCTTCCGACACTCCTCGCACCGAATAGGCTTCCCGCGTTTGAGGCGAATGGCTCGGAATGAAAGGACGTGCGCCGAAACCAAATATACTTCTACTCTCTCTCTCTCGTAGAAATAGATGTTTGAAAATGAAATCCAAAAATGGGTTATTTATTATATATTCGTGCGGTTGTGAAAATGAGTCTATTTCATTCGCTCCCGCGGAAAATTCGTCATTTTCATTTATGTGTTGGCCAAAGTTTACGTTAGATTACTAAGATGTATTAATTAATAGTATCACTAGCCGGAGTAGTTTTTCTCCTCTTTAAGTGTTTGTCGTGTCGGCAATTTTTTTGCTTACAGCACTCGGGACTAGTTCGCTTCCAATGCGAATAAACTTTTCCTTAATGAAAAGTAGGAATGAATGAGAAAAAATTACAAGTAACTCTGATTAAATAATATACACAAGGATTATCTTCTTATATACAAGAAGAAACTAATATCGAGAGAAATATTTTAATTGTATGTAACTTTCACATTTCTTTGGTAAATAATCAATTCCATCCAACAACGATCCTCTATTACTTCGTTCTCATTTACTTCAATACAGTAAAGTGAATTAGTATTTCGCGCCTTGTGGTTTAATGACTTTAAAGTAATATTTTGTGTTTACCTCTGCTTTTCCTGCCTCCTCCTCTCTGCCTCTTTGTCTCCCTTCTCTTGTTACTCATGAGGATTGGTTGCTGTGGTTACGACCGATGACCTGGACCTCGAGTGCGGTCAACGGGCTTCGAAATCAATCATCCAATAAATCGATTCCAGCCCACATCCGCCTTTTCAAATTGACTGCGACTCCCCCGCACCACTAAATGGAGATTGGCCACGGGTCCTTTATCCAGCCCATCCATTCATCCGCCCAATATACGACGCTACGCCCTGACCCCCATTTGCGCAGCCGATAACCTTTGATCGAACCTCCCTCGCTGGCTTCGATCAACTTCCATACCCGAAAACACACGTTTTGTGCCGTTCAAGTATATGACTCCGTATCGTACATTCACCACCGCATAGACTTGTGTATTTTTTAAATCTTTACGAATTCAACATCTTTTTAATGATTCTTTTAAGGCATAAAACATCCTAATTCCGTGTTTGGTGCGTATCTTTTGATGTAAAATAGGTGTCGCTATTTTAATGGAAATACCGGTTAGGCACTTGGTTTTATCAAACAGTTTAAACGCTATTCTTGGCTGATTTGATCAATAATACCACTGCTGAAAATGTAATTCTAATAATAAAGTACGCATAAAATCATAGCAAATTTCCATCTTTATCAATATTATAAACGGTAGTAAGCCTACTGTAGTTAAATTTGTCTAACCGTATGCTGGATGCATTCACAAAATATTTAAGCTTGTAGGTCGTAATATATCATTAATGTTGAAATATTATGTTTTTAAGCAGCGAATACTATGTCGTATGAGCGATGAAATTTACTAGGAAACTGAATTTGTATAAAACTATATTTGGATTTGTCATTACATAAATATACGATAAATTAAAATAAAAAACATATATTCATGAACAGAGAAAACTATTGAAATTTTTATGAATATTTTTAATGTAACTACAGCTGGTAAAATCAATCGCTTATTAAATAAATATTGTTTATAGGGCTATTCAGAGATTTAAAACTATGGAAGTAATTCATTTAAAAATAATGTTTGCCTTCAGATGGATCAAGGTAAAATGTGCGATTCACGATGAAGTGAATATTTACTCTTTAGATGTTACAGTAAATGGAGAGAATCCGATATTATAAGTATACTCGAGAGAAAAAATTTCAGGGTGCTTGTTGAATTGATTACAGTTTGATAAAAATATGAAGAAAACCATTCACCAAAGTTTGCGAGAACAAAAAATAAGTTAAACAGTTCTTTTTCGCTGGAAAGGAGCTCCAACAAATTTCTAAGAATAAATTTTACGGAACCCTCCATTCTTTCAGAAAACCTATTCTTTTGAATCATTTAAAATATATTACATAAAAATTTTACGCTCAAAAGAAATAATACGATTTCCGTTAATTAGCAAGAACGATATTTTTTAAATTCGTGCCAGCTGTTTTAGGTGAGAGGAACTTATTAATATTTTCCTGTTTTAAAATAGATAAATCTTTACCGTCAAAGATCCATAGAGCTCCTCCCATCTTCAGAGGCATTTTGTCACCATCCGCAAGCAGATGCGCGGCCATCCACATTATCGTCTTCCCCTCCCTCCCCTTGCCGTCCCTTAAACGCTCGTCTCAGTCATCGCCCCCACCTCCCCCGCCTCCCTCTTTCCACCCCTCTTTCCACCCCTCTTCCACACCCCATTTCCCATCCCTCAGTTCTCTGCCCCACACGACGAACCGTTGGCAACGGGCGAGCGGCGGCAAAACCAAGCTTCAAACCGCGGACGAGAGCGTATCTTGGCGCCCTGCTCTACTAAAAACCAATTTCAGTACCGAAACTTAAAAAAAGATATAAATCCATCCCATTGGCTGCCACCCATCCCATTCATCGCCCCACACCAGGCTCGTTCCTATCTCTCCGTCAACTTCTTTCCCTTCTCTACGCTCATCCCCTCATCCTTCACCAAAAAAAAAAACCTCCCGAGGGACCATTCTTAGAATGCTTGACTTTTTAAAAACCCACGCAGCTCTTGATTAAGTTATGTGAGCCAGTTCACTTGGTTATATGGGTCCTCTTCCTTTTTGATAAATTAATATATATTTTTTAGATTGTAGCTTAATGGTTATTAGGAGAAATAGCTTGGGAAGAACACGCACGAGGCACAATTTCGAGGGAGGGTGGAGAAAATATTTGGCCTCTTTTTTGAGCTCTACATAAAAATTGGAAAAGGAAAAATGAAGACGAAAATAAAACATTTTGCTGTATAAAAGTTTCAAACTTTGAGAATGTCTTAAAAGCATTAAAAATAATTTTTAAAAGTATTTCATTCCAAAGGTTTTTTGTTCGAATCAATACGATACAATATTTTTCGTAATCTGTATTCTTTCTATAGCAAAACGATTTAAGTTAAATCGGTAGGAAAGTGTCAGTTCAAACGACATTTACGTTTTTGTGACAAAAATATCGATAAAAATTTCTTTATATGGCGGTAAACATTTTTTGCGTAAAACCACAGTTTTTAATATGCAGGTTGATCCTTTCATTCGCGGGATACATGTTCCAGTAGACTTCCGCGAACGGGAAATCCGCGATGAGGGAATTTATTGTAACATGGGGGAATAGAACATACGCCCCAAGACCACTAAATATTACATCCAAAGACCTTTATTTCAATTCCGCACTCATATAAATCGACTCTGTAATGATCTACAAGTATTTTACTTTATAGCTTGATTAGTCTGAAGCAAGTGACACAGCCGAAGTAGATGGCAACAAGTAATCAGTGAATCTAGACTGCCTGTGCCTTGTGATGTTCTTATAGACGTTCGATATGGAGCCAGGGCCTGGTATGTAGTTCTTTTGAAAACTGCGACTCGTTTCATGGAAACATCGTGGATGCTTTGACCTCCTCCTATGCTAGAGCATAATACCGGTCAGAATGGTGAGTTGGGCACAACACTGCCTGGCATTAAGGTCTTTGTCCATAGTTTTCCTTTTGGTCTATTGGTTGTAACATGGACGTTGCGTTGGAGTTACGTATTTAGTATTGATATTTGGATGAGTGTCTGTTATGGAAAGAGGGTGAACTGTGGTAGTATTAAGTAGATGAAGCAATTTATACGATAACTCATCTCTTAAATATTTTTCTGCTTCATGAGAAAGGCGATTTTCAGCCAGTCTTCAAAAACGTCGGTAGTTACCAAAACTTTCCTTTACCCTCTCCAATAAAGAGGAAATCATGCTTTTACCCTTTCCTTTGATAGAACGTCAACTTTCTATACTGTAAATAAAAAATGGGCTTACGTTTAAAGTTTTCAGATACATTCTCACACATCAGAAATGTTACCCTGTCTTTGGCTGCTTTAAGCTCGGTTGTCAGTTTTTTCTTCTTAAGAGATTCTCTTTTAGAACAGGCCTGTATCATCGATATTGAATACATGCTCTGATTTCTAATCTCCTCCTTTAATCATTTTCATAAACTCAGCAGGATATGTACCTGCAACCTCAGAGTCTGAAAATGCAGCTCTCCAGCTAGTTTCACATATGTGAAGTTGAATCCCTTCTTTAATTTATGTAGTCATCTCTTGCTCCCCTTGAAAGCTGAAGATGATTCATCGATACTTTTTGAGTCCTAATATGGTCATGAAAACTTACTGCATTTAGTAGGAATAATCCTTATACCGAGAGACATATTTTCCTGATTCGTATTTCAATCCATGTGCTCAATCTGTTCTCAATAATTTCCAATGTTGAATCGCGTCGAGTGGTTCTTTTCTTGTATTTATTGCGGAAGATTCCCCACGAGCTCCAATTTTCTCCGAGAAAGTGCACGGTAACCAGCTATATCGACGTAGAGTAAGAATATAACAAGTATATATGAAAAACATTTTTAATTAACAACTTTTAGGAAGTGTATAGAGTAATGATGAAACACCAACTCAATCCAACGGATTGATTCAATGATTTTACTTTCAATTAAAAATTTTTGGGTCTTGTCTTCGTATCCAAAGATTCGCAAAAATTTTATTTTTTTAAATTTATCTTTCACTAGCTAATAAAAGCACTTTACGGCCTTTGTGATGAGAGTTATAACAATAACAAAGACGAACACTCGGCAGGATTCGACTTCGCGACCCTAGCATTAGGAGCTAGATACGCTAACCACACCTCTACCAAGCCCGGCGAATTTTTTAAGTCGGAATGATTTTTAAGGGTCTATAGTAGAACGTAGTTCGGTATGTGGCCGTGGCTATTTGCGGCGCCACAGTCAAGAGAAGCCATTTCCGTCAAGGCTAAATTTAAGAAATCCATATTTTACTCTTCCTTGCCCTTATAGGATCTGTAAGGTATAGCTTAATAAATTTAGTCAGATAAGGGACAACATTTGTAAGAAAAAAGTCCGCGAGAGCATATAATTACGACTTATAGTTTAGGAGATAAAAATTCGAGAAGGTCCCGACCATCCGGCTATTGAAAAGCACACCCGATTTGTAAGCATGGTCATAGATAAATCGGCCTCGTAAATAGTAAACTACTTTGGGAAATTCAACCTGTATTTATTAACTAAAAATTGATGAAATATTGATCATAAGACACTATAAAGAAAGGCCTTAAAGTAGAGAATAATTTACAAATTTCAATTTCTCCTGTTTCAAAATTATTCCCGGTATTTATTATGCAATACCGGAAATAAATTAAGAAATCCTCGCACAAAATATCGACTCCAAATATGAAGGCGGAGACATGAATACTTCATGGAGGGTGTAATAATTGAAATTATTATTCTCTCCCAGTGGTCAATTTATTTAAAATGATAATCAATGCGATACTAAATATGATTTAATATGAATTCAATTTTAAAATAATTAGTTTCCTGCGAAAAATTTTAATTCCTCCGACCGTAGCCACAAGACACTATCGCCTGCATTCCCTTCGCATGTCGCTCCATTCCGTTCGTTATTATCTCCCGAATTCGACGCGTGGTCAAGATAAATGGAGGATAGCGGCGAGTGGGTGAATAACTTTCGGCCGTCACACAGCCCGCCGTCCGTGGCCCTCTCTCCTTCGCCTTATCTCCGACAGAGCGCGCGCTCGGCGGCTCCCCTTTGCGTTCGGCGCGTTTTGAATATCTTTTAATCTCGCCTTCGGCCAAGCAGTCACTTGTTTTTTCGGAGGAATCTCTTTCTCTGGTCTCTTCAACTCGCTATATTATGTATGGCGAACCGCCATTTTACTTTCTCTCTTCTCCTACCACACACACACACACACGCGCGCGCAGGCACACGCACACGTGCCACGTGATGGATTTCGACCTCACACGGAGCCGCGATCCGTTTAAAAAGGTGTATTTTTGGACTTTTTTCGAGTGAGAAGGATGGCAGCGTGAGAAGGGGGCGAGGGGGTGGAGGAGAATGAGTGGGAGGGAATAGAGATTGAGATGGCGGTGTGGAAGATGGGATGCGGAGGAGATATTGCTGTGGATCTCTCAGATACCACACTCGAAACTACTAATATTGAGAGAAAATTGCGCGTGTAATTGGTTTAACCGAGATGTGTGAGGTCTGTCTCGGTATTTCTCTCTTCTTCGGCTACTTCTTCTTCTTGCTGTCTTACTCATCTACAGTTGTAGCTAGATTCCAACCGTCCTTCGCATCCTCTCCCCCTTCCACCTTCCCCCTTCCACCCTCCTTCTCCTCCCTTCGGACATCTCTCATCACTTCTCGGAATTACTTCTCATTCCATGACTCTATCTAAATTTCTATACCATCGCCCCTCGGTGAAGTACTTACCCGTCTCTTTGTGAAATATTGCTCAAACGTTATTTCTGTCGTGACGTATTTATTTCCAGTTGTAAAAGTGTACCAGCAATCCCGATAATTCAGACCTTAAATTGACCTAAACTTAAAAATTTAGTTTAATTTTGAAACTAATTTAGTTTTGCGAGTAATTTTAATCAACACAATTTCAACCGCGATACATAGCTACAAGAGATACAATTATATAGCATTAATAAAGCCTTTCTACACAATTAAAACTGAACAACTCGTGAGCTTTGTGTAGGTGTGCGAGTAACTTTCAAACAAAGCTGATTCCTTTTTAACCGATGATTTTAAACTGACAAATTGGCTAAGATGGAACTGAAGCCAATGTTACTTGTGGAGGGACTTGATATAAATTCATTTATGTACTGGAGTCGTTTGTAGGCATATGCATTTTTACCTGGTAGATGATGCGTAAGGTAATTCTATCAATGAAATTCAATATTTCTGCTATTATTTTTGCAAAATAGCCACCCAGAGATGAGTTGGCAATGCCTCATTTTGAATTGATATGGAACTCCCAGTTTATTCCACAATAACCCAATACCAAATGATATGTTGGAACCCCTTAATGTCATATATATGATCCAGCAAATGCATTGTAAATCGAGCTCCATCCGTTTAGTTTTCCGCTGACTTTTATATGTGTGTTGCCTTGGCGATTTAAGAGGAATGCCATTGTGAAAAGGGATACCTCAGTGAACCTTTGCTTCATTTTCATTCTCTCTCTCTTGATATTTCTATCTCTCCCTCTAATCAACTTTTCAGCTCAGTTCACAACATCGCTTACTCTTAATCAACGTGCAGTTTCCCAAAATATCTCCGCGTCTTCTCAAATGCGTCGCATTTTCATTCAAATCGTTAGTTTGCTATCGCTCCTTTTCTTTCTGAAATAGTAAAGGTAACAGAATCAGGAAAACAAACCTTCGGAATTTTTTTTTGTCAATCATATTCTATGGAGGGAAATCAACCATTAAAATTATTGCAAAGGCGTCATAAACAACATAAAAACATAAGCAAACCTCGCCAAAAACAACTCTCGTTAAAACATCTCACATATTTTTGTATTGGGAACAGGTTCTGTTTTTATGTGCGTTAAAAGTATTGCCTGAACTCGTCCAACGTATATAAATCCGTATTTCCTGTTTTTCAGAAGATGCGAGAAATGAATCTTTTGAATCGTAACTTCACTGTTACACAGTTTTCGAGAAAAGTATCCCTTCCGAAATTAAAACTATTTTGAGAATTCAAATGAAAGGCGCCAAAAACCATTAGCAAAGGTTCAAAATTAGGGAGAAGGTAATTTATTATCCGTGCGAATTAGTCCAAGGAAAATCGATGGCTATTTTTTCTTCCTTAGTTGTGAGTGAAATGAGACCCCACGTCTTTCTATTTATTCCCGGCCACCATTTCTGACACTTAGAGCGATATTATTTTCAAAAACCTTTATTTTCATTATGTTTTCCGTTTTTTTCTTCGAGCCATCTTTCCCCGGTGTCCTATTTTCAAACGTTTGGCTCCCTACCAAAGGCTAAAGAACATATAACCATCGTGAGTCATTCACGAATTCCTGACTTTCAGGATGAGGTCTCGTCCGCTCTCGTTTCGCATATCCCCAGTTTGCTCCAAGAATCATTGTGTACGTTTAATAAGATCCAGTAAAACGATATCTCTTCAAAGATAATGGCCCATACCTTTTCCACAATAACATTCATAAAACAGCTAGGTAAATGCTTATTCGATATTATTTGTTTCGAGTGCTCTCTAAAAAAATATTCATACACTTTCATTGTGGGTGATTTAAATAGCATTCGTGTATTTGCGCCTGATGTTTCTTCATTTGATTATCATGAAAAATCATTTTGGGTTGAAAATTCGTCATCAGCTTCCATTTTAAGATTTTTTCTAAACAAGATTAAATTCGTTAAGAGTCATGTACTAAAACTAAAATATTTTGATTTGCCTCAGAAAACACGTTGTTTCATAGCACAAGCCAACGAATTTCTTCACTCCCATGCATATTTCATATTTCTACATTTAAAAACTTTTTATGCTATTTCGTCGACATGTTTAAGAAGACGTTGAAAATTTAATTATCTCCGACAACTAGTAATTAAAAAATGTCGATCAACTCATAAATTTACATACCAGGTATATTTATTCAAATCAGCTCACATTCTTTTTGAAATAGTAATGAATTACATAAAAACATATACGTCATATTTTGTGGGTTCTGTAGCAGAAATAACATTTTTTGCGAACTTTCGGTATTTATTTTTTCCTCATTTATGTTAAATCTCGAAAAAACTAAACTCACCTCTGAATATTCTTCGTCTCTTCTCGGTCCTTTCTGCTTTGCGTCACCTCTCATTCTAGTAAAACTCTTGCACCCCTCCCTCTTTCCTATGCTTCTCTCCCTTTGCTCGTACCTGTTCCATTCCTCCTTTCCCCATCCCCCCCCCTCTCTCTCCTACCTCCGCATTCCTCTCCCCTTTGATCTCACTCTCCCTCTCTCTCTGTGCCAGTGGAATGCAGGGCTGTTTGTCAGGACGCTACTCTTGAAATCGATATCCCCGCAATGCCTCTCTCTCTTCCTTTTCTCTCTCTCTCTCTCTCCTCCTAAAAACTCTTCCTCCTCCTCACCATCTATCTCTCCCAACCCCCTTTCCTCCCTCTCCCTCACTCATCTCTCCCTCTCATCTCTCCTTACCATTTGGGCTGCATCTTTCGAGGGACTCAACGCGTCTTTAAAAAAAAAAAATACCGAGTCAATCTTCTCGATTATAGAATTCCATTAAGTGTGATACACTCATTGATCCAAAACGGCCTCAAAATCTCATGGATCGGATTTAAGCTGTATATACCTAATGATTCCGAAATCAAGATTCTCCAAGAAAAATGTATTTTTGTTTCAGTTTTCCTCTAATAAACCGACTTGATACGGTAGATAAAATATCGGCAGCTATGAAAAAGTTGAGTAAAACAGGTGCGAATATTTTTCATATTGAGTTCTTAGCAAAATACCGATGAGGACGGTTGCTTTTTAGTACAAAAATGAAAAATTGAACTCGTCTTGCAGATAAACAGGACGTTGTAATACAATTTTCGATCAAGATACTTTCAGTAGCCACAAAAAGATTGAAAACGCCAAATCCTCATTCAGCTGTAAATCAGTCGTCCTCAGTGGCAGTCCACCTGTCTGAAGGCCTTTATAAAAACAAACGGCCTATATAACTAAAATTCACAACTTTGTTTTGCAGTAGTTTGTGGATTTTTTCCATCAAATGACTGCTTACTTTGTCGATATGCGCATAATGCTCATTCTGTTGGATTAGAACCATAAGGTGATCGCCGTAACACAATTTAGTTGATTTTTTAAAGCAAACGTGACGTGTCGCAGGGTAGATTTCAAGAGAACAAAATGCACAATTATATGAATATTTTCGTTGAACCATGATTCCTCAGATATTGCGGTCTTACACAGCGGTCCTTATCGCGCACAGCTCAACCTTTACTACTAACGACGATTTTTGAGTAAAATATGTAAACTGGTTACAACTCAAGTGTAACTAGCTTCCGCATTTCTATCATTAATACAGTTAATGTGCCATTACATGCCGTCGGGAGATTTGTAATCCGCACGCAGTGGCCCGAATAAATGATTGGAGAAACAAGAGGTTAGATATTCATGAAATTTCTCTATCATCTCGCTGCGAAGTCGTCCCCTTTTGGTTGGCATTCCAATATTTGCGCCCTCATCTCTCTCCTTCTCCCCCCCCCTTCTCTCTCTCTCCTGTCACTCTCGCATGGCGTCCAACTCATTTTTAATTCCACATCGATTTCCTCGGAGTTCTTTGCTGGCCGAAAATATTTTCCTTTTCCTGCAGTAGTCACCCCCTAAGGGTAAGGCTTTAATCAAGAGAATTTGGGCGCCCGTAAAGATGAATATTAATCACCCGTGTCCCTTTCTCTGTAGGAGCATACACCTAAGGTTGCAATAATGATGACGGTTTTTTTTCTTTTGATGTTCATTTGCCTAACCGACGCGACGCGCAGCGCAGTTAACTTAAATTAATTAATTTGGTGAGGACGCCCGAGAGCTCGTATGCGTCGGATATAATGGGGGACGAATTAATTTTGCATCTTTACGAAACGAGAGAGTGTAGCCACGATCTATACTTTGGGTGAATCTTTAATTCTTATTCCTCGTTATGTGTAAAATAAAACTTTCGGACAAATTTCGCTACGCAATACGATCAAAATTCAGTCCCGTCTTAACTTACCTTTCTCGCAGCGCCCGCCATTCCCACCATCTTCTCCATTTCGCTTTTCGTCCTGCGACTTTCCCTCGCCTTAACGTGGTTTTCAACATTTCTCAAGGGTAAACGTTTGCTTAAGACATTTACAGACTGTATTCCTACAAGCTCACGCTTTCCCATACGCTTGTACTTTCCTCCCCAAAAATAAAATAAAACAGGCACGCACGCATGCCGGAAACGCGACAATCGTTTGGTCGCCATTAGCGCACGTATCCTCCGCTGATTATGTTGCGGCATCGCTCTAAACACACGCACGCACGCACGTCCCTACACAAAACATGGCAAATATCGCCGTTTGGCCAATAAAGCAATACTTAATAATAATAACAAATGGCTCCTCCGCACCTCCTCGTCGTTCTTTTATTTTTCGCCTCCGTAGTGTAATGTGGATGTGGCATGGCAAATGATTCAGTCTGCACCCCTTCCACCCCTCTCCTCCCCTCTCCCTCCCCTCTCCCCCTCTTCCTCCTCCCCCACTTTTCGCTCTGGAGTCCCTATAGCGTCTCCGTAGCAACGTGGGACGGGAAGGAACCGGTGTTGGAAGATGGAGTGGCGTCCAGCGTCTCTGGTGAAAGAAATAAACATAAAGCGTGTGTATGGGAGGTCAATCCTTAGCCGTTGAGCCCACCTCAACCCTCTCTCTCTCTCTTTCACCTTCCTTCTCCCTATCTCCACCCCCTTCTCCCCCATCTCCACCCCCTTCCCCATATCTCGGTCTCCATCCTTCAACCTCAACCCTTATTCCTAGCTCTTCGGAAATTTACGATCCATCGGGGGTGGCTTCTCCTCTTCGCCCTCTTAACGCACTCTTAGCCATCCTCCCACCTTCTCCCACTCTCTCTCTCTCTCCTCCCCTCTCTCGCACACCAGCCTCTATTTATCCCGCATCTTGCCTTCCCATAAGCCTTTTCTTTCTCCTTTCTCTCCTCATCCTTAAACCCTTCTCTCCCTTTTCTACTCCTCTGCCTTTCCCCCACATTAACTTACTATGACACCACTTTTTTGCGTTGTATTTCTCTTTTCTCTCCCCCTTCCTCTCTTTCCTAACCTGCCCCGTCCTTCCCCCCTCGCACCTTTCTTTCTCAACTCGCCTCCACTCATATCCTCGCGCATTCTCACCTTTTTTCGCATTCTATCAAACCTCTATCTTCTTCCTCTTGCTCGATCTTATTTCTGTGTGTGATATCCAACCGAAGTTACCCAATCACACTTTAGTGGCGATTGGAAAGAAAACCTCGAGAGGACGTAACTTCAAAAGATCGACGATTGTCGCAGTTCATTTATAACGCTCGTTCTCGCCTAATCTATCAGTTTTCGCTGCAGTAATATCATTCAATGCGGTTTTTTTTATTAATTCGTAGCCTCCTTTCTTTCACTTTTGTATACTCTGTCGTTTTTATTTCGGCGCTTTGTCACCATTGGTAATTCTTCGACTAACGTCCAAAACAACTTTCTGATTAGAATTCGAGTCTTTTTACTAGACATTTTTTTCCCGTTAATAAGTTTCCGCGTGACGATCTCATCTTTCTTTTAAAAGAGCTCCTGTCGAAAAATGACCACTGAGTGTATTTCCTGTCTAAGACGCATATTTGGATTTCTCATCAGCTCTGCGGCTATTTATTCGTTAAGCCATGAATTTCTTCAGAATAGATTTTCGAAATTTTAATTTTATGAATCAATCGCAAGCTACCACAATTGTGATCGTTTTAGAAATTCGGAGAATTTTGTTTAAATAACCTCCGTTCCATGATAAAAGCATATTCCTGGGGAAATAAAAATATCGCACATACACTACATATTAATTCAAAACCCTTTGCTGCCATCTGCGGGTACTTAAAATTTGTGTTGTCCACTCGGTATATTTTCAGTTATAGTTTTTAGGATGCGTGTGACCCATATCCTTCGGGTCGTTTAAATTCAATGTATCTTCAATAATTCTCGAGGCATCTATTTAAGGGAACTTTACTATATGATTTAGGACTTCTCCGGAGGATCGTCTTGATGTGGCAGTTCGTGTTGCATGTGATGTTTATTTATTTCTTTATATTCCGCCTCTCCTCTACTTTGTCATTTCCCATCTCTCTCTCCCACACTCCTCCACTATTTCTCCCGCACACATACACCTGTGCCTGACGTCACGTGGGGAATTTCGACAGGTGATAAAATGGCTGGCCGCTGTGGCGATGGTCTCAGGGGGAGCCAATGGCAAGGGAAAAAGGGAGGTAAAGGGAGTAGAGGGAGGGAGGAGAGAGAAATAAGGAGAGAGGAAGAGAGTGAAGAGAGAAAAAGAATGAAATATAAGGAGTGGGAGGGAAGATGGGGCGGAAGGAGATGGACAGGGGAAGCAAGGCACTAGCAGAGAAGAGCAGAGGCTGTTGGAGGAACAAAGACGGAATAGGAAAATTGGAGATACAGGAGAAGGGGAGAATAACATTTGAAACTTGAATCTGAAAATGCTGACCTCTAGGAATAACGAAGATAAGAAGCGTTTTCTTCGAAAAATCGAAAATTTCTGCTGTTGGAACTCGAGAGATCTAAAGTATTTTTTCTACTTTCCTATTTCATCTGTGTGTCATACATACAATTTACTAGACACTAAAATATATGGAGGTGAGAATATTACGATATGAAATCAAAGAATGGAGTATAGAGGCTCAAGATTGATGGGATGCACTATCTAAAATATGATTGAAAAAAATAAAAGGGAAATTAACAGTATAATGTAGTGTATTTGGGGAAATGCGAAGAGAGAAAAGGAGAAATTTAGGGAAAGAGATTTTTGATCAATAAAGAGAGAGAAAATATATAAGACGTGAGAAAGCTACAATATCGTAAGATTTGTTTAAAATTTTGGGACATTTCGTAGAACGAGCGCTCTATCCCGAAATGATGAATTGCAACACTTTACCGTGGAAAAGTCTACAGCAGGTGCGGCCTGCGGGCCACATGCGGCGCTCCGTTGATGTTTGTGCGACCCGCGGAAGATTTTTCATCATAAAGTTAATAATGAACAATGTTTAGGTTAGGTTAATTTGATAAATCATGAAGTATGAAAATTATAAGTGTGCAAAATACTAAGGTTAACCAAGCGCACTACTTTTAGCAAATTTGTACTCTTAAAATTTTTTACTCCTTTACTGCTTCTTTCACAAGAGTTTACACCTTTTAAAACTCGCACTGCTTTGTATATTTGTGGTAATTTTGCGTTTGATTATTGATAAATAAAAATGCGTTAACTTGTTATGTAAAATATTATTTTGGTTTAATTTACTTTATTCAGCTTTTAATTAAGTGCGGCCCTCGGATAAGTATAAAACATCAAATGCGACCCACGAGTGTGAAATGTTGGTGCACCCCTGGTGTATACATTTAAATGAGAGTTTTTACTGAGGATATCGTTAATCGGTGGACGTGTGCCTACTTTCTAACCTGCTCTAAAGGAAATGATAAAAATGTCACTTCTACATTTTTAAAGGTGGTGCTTTTATTTTTATGGATTTAATTTTCATTGTGTTGAATTTTGAACGCAATAAATCACCGCGAATTCTGTATGCATAACTGTATTTACTGATCATATTTTTTGTTTCTCACAAAATGTTCATTTCATGAGTATAATCACCACGTCCGCTTTGGTAACTTTTGCGTCTTATCATATTACCTTGAGCACTAAAAGCTTTTCCTAACCTTGCCATTCCCCTCTTACTTTCATTGTATCTAACAATAAGTTTCCTGTAATTTTCATCACACTTTTAATTTGCTGTATGCAAAACGAACTTCTCTTCGAAAATCGAATCTTTTCTGCGGAAATAATGATGCAGCCTAAAAAGTGAGATACTTGGAACCAATCATTTCACTTTAATTTGACATTGATGCAACTCTCCGAAAACTTTTTAATCAAACCGAGTCTAAATTTTCATAATATAGTTTTTCACGTTTACTATCATTACGTACTAACTGCCTTTTTTCGATAGGCATTGCCAAGGGTGCTCTTTTTTGTCAACAGCATCGTTTTCCCTCTTCTTTCTCCCTATTCTTTCTCCCTATTCTTTCTCCCTCTTCTTTCCTCCTTTCCTTACCTCTCTCCACTTCTCTTATGCTGTCCCTCCCTTCACGAATCAAGAGCGTGAACATTTTCTTTAAGTGAGGCCAATTCGGAATTGAGAGAAAGATAGAGAGAGAAAATCTCTCTTTCTGTCTCTCTCCCAATTCCTTCTCCTCTGCAGAGCAGTCGTGTTTCACGGTCCATACGATTCATTCATTTCGATTCACTCTAAAAAATTCACCCCAAGGCGCCATTGCGCGTTTTCAAACAATTGAATTAGTTCGTGCGACGCAGTGAACAATTCCGACAATACCTCTCTATCAAACCGGGCTCCTTCTATTTGCGAAATCGTACTGAACTCGGGACAATTTTCAATGAAATTTCTGTTGAGAATATGATAATATCTTATCTCTGCGGTTGAACGTTTGAAAAAATTCTAAACGGCTTTACGGAAGATTTAATTTATATTACATTTCTCGGTATCATCCACTTAAAGGGTGGCAATTCCTGAAACGATTAACACTGCATTTCCGGTGTAGCAGAAGAAATTTCTTATTTCATTTATATATAATATCAAAGCTAACTGTTCAATTTCTGTATTTTAATATTTACCAGTTTGACTTGTGCTGTAGTTTAGAAAGCAATATGTACTTTCGAAACAATGGCCGTGAGTAAACGCTATCATCCTTGTTACGCTGTTATCTGAGATGTAGAAGGATTGCTGTTATTGATTTCCCTCAGTATGTTTTTGAATATAACTTCTCTCAATTCCGAACCGACCATTTTTACGTTTGAAATCATCTTTGCTAAAAATCTAAGAAGGTTAACAGAAAACCTAAAAGTTAAAAATCTTACCGTTTCATTTGTTTCGCGCTCATCTGACGCCGGTGTTTATAAGCCATCAATGTGATTCTTATTCTCTTCTCTCATTGTAAACGTAACCTCGCCTGTCACTAGGGATAATGAAGGTAACATTGGATTCGTCATAATAAGTATGGTAATCACGCGTTATTTTACAATTATTCTATATTACTAGATAGGTATGGCCCATTTCCTCAAGTGTCCCTTGTCAAAGCATCTTTATTGTCCCCCTCAAGACTTAAGGCCTTAGTGGTTTCCGTAAAATATGAAATACAAAGCTGGATGTGAAGTTAGAGAGAGAGAAAAATTCGGAACTTGACCCGGAGTCGAACTCGGGTTTCCCACGTGCCGAGTAGGTGCTTTAACTAACTAAGGTATAAAAGCAGTCTACTTCTACATTCTCGAATTGTCCTAGTGGCAAGAAAAGCTACAATTCCTAACATTTACTAGACGCGTCAAAAAATTTCATGCAACTGGTAGCGTTGCGCACTGAGTGCGCCGTTGCATTGTGTGGAAAACGCGAATGTAAACAGTAATAATAACGATAGATTCATTCTAATTTTTGTTTATTCATTCTTTTAATGCATGTAATGATTTATAATTCTCATTGTTGAAGTTATTGCTAAATGTTTTGCATTATATACGAATTAAAATTTCAAGATATATTTAGTACCTATCATGTGACATTATAGCATTAAAATATTTTTATCATAATATATTTACATAAGCGCCATTTTAGACACAAAGATGTAAATACAGAAGAAATAATGCTAAATAACTTTACGTTATTGAAATATTTAAACTTTTACACGCAAATCACGATACGCGTTTAACACATCGGAAGCGACGCACATATGTTTGCGTCTGTTTTACTCCTCAGAAACAATAGCTAAAAAGTTGCTAACAACTTGTTCGACTAGGCAGGCAATAAAGATAGGTTGTATAAGAGAACAATGTATATGAAGCAACATTTACAAATTGATAGCATTTGAAACATTTGGCGCACTCTGTGCTAATATTCCACATTGTTCAACACAAAGCCGTTCGTACTGTAATGCGTCCCAACAAGTTGGCGAGAGCTTTGGAATTTCTCAAGTACTTAATAGGAATTTTACATTAATTATTTTTAATTTATAAACAAAATCTGCAGCACCTTCTATAACGCCGAAGCTCCAGAGCCCCTAATGAGGAACCTGTTCATTTTTGAGGCAAAATATTCTATTAAAAAACCGAGGAATCGGGAAATACGGAATCGTCTCGGTCCAATATGTCATGGATATGTGAGAGTCCACCTGTATCCATAACAATCATGTGAATGTAATTCCTAATGCTCAAGTATAAAATCTTAACCTTTGTTAAAAGAAAGGTCGACGATCGGTCGATGATAATAACAGTGTGAGAGATCCACTCTAAGAAAGAGCGACATCGTATAGGTTTGCATTTTCCTAAAGAAATCCTAATAGAACAATCAAGAAGACTTATTAAGGATATTTTTAGATATTTCACCGACTGATGTCCCTCAGCCAGTTGCATGGCATGTCGCGTAGATAGCTGCATCCAGACAAGGTAACAGTAATACAGAACATATGTTTAAGAATAAGAACCATAACTATGGAAATAGCTAGATACATATCAAGATTCTTTAGAAATTTAAAATTTTGTTTCGGTTACCTACTATGAATCTGTTCGTAATTTTTTATTTCAGAGTTATTAATTTTTGGGAAATGAAATTTTATAACTGCAGAGAGATGTTATAAGTACAATCTGGCCAATAGCAAATCTTGGAAAATGACAGTTTTTTAATACTTCAACGCCTCCTAGTCGTCCATTACATTTCTTTGGTACGCCTATCATAAAAAAGATTACGGACTCTTGTTTCCTTAAAGATACGAGTCAATTTGAAAAGAAACTAATTTTTTACCACCTCCAGACCCCAAGGATCTCTCTCATCTCAAACATATATCCTCCATTCGCCTGTTCCCTCTCGGGTAATGCGTCCGCAAAACTCGAAGCCATGCTGCTCTTTTTCTTCCTCCCCTCCTTAACTCCTTGGACATTTTATTTCTGCTCACCTTGGTCACAATCTTGTTTACTTTGTCTTTGCACCGCCCCAAAACCTATCCTTCCCCTTCGTTCCATCCCGTCGACCCCTTCCCCTCCCATTCCCTGACACCCACGAACAGTGTCCTTTCCCTCTCCTCCCCCCTCCACGCTACATTTCTCCTCCGCCATATCCTAATCTCTCCCACCTCTCACTCGACCTCACCCCACCAAACCAACAAACACGCTCCTTGTTTCTCCCAACCGCCTTCTCCCCTCACCCCCCCTCCCTCCCTCCCTCCCTCACCCCCTCCTTCCCCCAACCACCTCCATGCCACCGAACTCCTTTCATTCCGTGGATTGCTCTGCCTCCTCCAACCTCCAGAAAGTCCCCTCCCCCTCCCTCTCTCTTTCCCTCCTTCCCTCATCCCATCTCCACCACTCCTAAAGCTAACCCCCCCCACCCCTTCCTTCTTTCCTCTCCTTACATTCTACGCTCTACCCCCACTCGCTCCCTCCTCTCTCTCTCTCCCTTCCTCTCTCTCCTCCTTTCCACCGTCTCCTCCCTCTTGATGCATGGCACCATTAGGGAAGACCCTGGCGTTACATATAAGAAATTCGCTTCGATGTGGCGTTTTTGTTTGATGCCCACCCCGGTCTCGCTCCATCTTCCGCCGAACCTCCTCCCCCCTCCCCTTTTCCTCCTCTCCCTTCTCCCTCTACTCCCACAGCCTCCCAAAGGAGTACCTCACCTTGAGAACCATCTCTCCTACCTTCCTCCCTCTCCCTCTCTTTCCTCCTACTCTCCTATACTTGTTTGCCATTTACCATAGCCTGTCACGATTTACTGTTTGTTCTCTCTTATTCTCCAAAAGTTCTAGACGATATTCCGAATTGTCGTTAACCCAACACCATGTGTTACAAAAGTGTTTCCTCTGATCGAGGAAAAATTGTTTTTCTCATATTCAATGCTTTTCAATTCTCTGAACCTGTTGGATCCTTTTCCTTTTATTTTTTCCGCAGGATTATTCAATCCTATTACTTTCCTTATTATTTACGACAGGCTACGAATAACTTATCGAATTGTACAGTTTGTATTACAACTTAGAATATAGAATTTTTAAATGAATGAAGAAAAGTCATTCTTTCGTGGTACAAGAAGTCTATGGAACGCTCTGAAAGTTTTTCTAGCAATATTACCTCCGTTTCTAAAATCATGTCTTCATTCCAATGCATATAAACATATAATATTTCTTCTGTAGTTCTTAAATCCTTTACCACGAGTCTTCTGTTTAGGGTCGATTTAATATACTGATTTATTGTTGAAAACCTATGCAAAATATTGTAAAGCTGAATCGATATAACTTAAAAATGACAGAGACCCTCTTCAGGGTTGCCTTTTATCCTATTTAACCAAAGCATTTATGTTTATTCATATTACTTTTTTCACGGATAATGATCTTCCAATGTGGTCAATGCAATATTTCGTGACAAATTCATTGCCATACATCCCATTAATCTAAAATCTTTTGTACTTTTTCTTCTAAATTATGTCGCAAAATTATATAACTCAACGGGCATTTTTCTTACTTAACGTGTAAAAGTGTTTCACGTTGAACTCTTTTTCGACTACCTTTAGTTGTTTGTAAAACATTAACTTTTGTTAACTGAACATCGTTCAGTGTCATTCAAACTTCTCAGGTATGACAATATCTTTTAAATAAACTAATACAAATACTCCGAATTTAATGAATTAATCTGCTATAAACACTTCATCAAAGGTATGAGGTTGAATTTCGTAAAATTATATCAATTAATTGCTAAGTTTTAATGCTTTTTATTTATGATTAGAGTGAAACTAAATAAACGCCACTCTTTGGTGACTTTGTTCTCAGTTATAATTCTCGAGTGGAATCATCCATTCCTCCTCCCGCTTTTCAATTCCTTCGCAGCCTCTTCGCCGTTTCCAAGGAGACGCCATTTCGAAACGACTAGATGCATTTAAGGCAGCAACATGGCCGATTTTAGCCAGTTTCGCATGGAAAGAAATCGCCTTGCAAAAGCGCTTTCGTCTTTGCTTTTCAATGGAAGTATTAATTCATAACAGTTTGCACTTGAACTTCACGTATCTCCTCCCTTTCAAGCTTTCTCCCACACTCCCCCTCCTGTTCCCTTCTATTCGATCGCCCCTCTATCTCTCTCTATTTTTCTCTTCTCTCACCTCTCTCTCTCTCTACACACACACACACACGTCTCTCCGTCGTTGTAGAAGGGCATCAGTCCGAAAGCTCCATATTTGTGTTATTTTTGTGTTTTTGTTTTTTTCTTGTGTCCTCAGCATCCCCAGCGGCTCTCCAATCTAGGTAAGTGTCCACTGGGCTTCCTCCAACACCTTGTTGCCACCTTTATTATTACATTTCCTTTTATTTAAGCTTATATATATATATAATCTCCCTCTCCACCATCCTCCTTATTTTCGTATCTCCTATCTCCCTCTTGATTTCTCTCCATTGTAGGTACTTCTTCCCTCGGGCATTAACTCAGTGGGGATCCTCACGAATATGGACCGCGGTCTCTCGTTTATAAATTCTCCCTCTCCTTCTCTCTCTCTGTCCCACTCTCTCCCTTTCCTTCTAAAGCGTTCGCATTCCCGCGGGAATTGGATATTTCGCTTTCCTTCGCTTGATGTCCCCTCTATGAGTCGTGTAAGTCCGTCTGCGCGGTGCGCGACCTCGTGCACCACGCTGTTCGCCGTGTAGGAGGCACCCCTACAGCCCCGCGCATCGTGTGCACGTGTAAGGAATGGCGATGATTTGAGACCGCTCGTTTAGCGTACGATACAGACGATGGAACAGCCGCAAATTCGTCGTGCGTTGCATGGATTTCAAAAATAACGTTTTCCTTTAATTCCTTTAATTTAAAATGTTATGCCTACGCAGAAGACGCCTGTCAAGGATATGCTGAATCGTTCGAAAACGCGGCTAAAAATCAATGCCAAGCCACGTTGTTCCAGTAAATTGCGCTGCAGTGATTAACGCGGTGGTGACAGGGCTCGCGGGTCGTATAAATCGCTTCGTTTCTATTCACGATCACATTGTTCTCTTCCTTGGTAGAAATTTATATAAGCCCAAACGTAATTATAATTTTTCCGTTTCCTGCTTTTATGGCGCAATTACGACGTCGTTAAAAAATTTGTTTGTTATTATTTAAACAGTAACAATGAGAGGAAAAACACCCTCGACTAGACGGTAGCACCTGTTGAGTTAAATGCGGAGAGTTTACAATCGTTATTGTTGTAAATTTCTTGTTAGTGTAAAAATGAGTCTCCTCTAGTCTCTCTTGCTATTTAGCAAACTTATTGTTCATCCCATGAATGCGAATTTGTGATCATTTGAAAGGGAAACAGATGCTCATAAACTCTGCTGAGAAGACAAACTAAATTACCATTGAATGCTTCGCAAATCAACCGCCAAGCCCAAAACAGACGCCTAGACGGGCTGTAAATGTGTCACCTCGTACATCATCAATGTTTTACGCGTAACCGTTTCTCATGTCAGCAACAAAATAGGTTATATAAACAATAAAACATGCAATCTTCAACGTTTATGAAAATTTATGACCATTTCTATAGACTTCTGTCAATTTCAAAATATATTTACGAAGCATCAAACTTAAGTCTAACAGAAAGTTTAAGTACCCACGTACTTATCAAAATAATTTCAGAAAGATATTTAAAATGATAATATAGAATAGTTCAAGAAGAACAGTGAATAATTTGGATGCGTTGCACGAATCATTCAAATATTGCTAATATACTCGTTTACATTACTGAATGTCTGTTTTTGTTTACCAATGTCTTAGTTTTCCACTGTAATCACATCGCAGACATACTTTGATGGTCTGCTCAACACAAGCGCGAAAGTTGAAGTTTATTTTTCATACTGGACAACCTTTTGCGCATGCGCCCCTCGTGTCTCCCTCGCTCTTCACTCCCGCTGCCTTAATCCGGCGTGGTTATCCTCTTCTCCTACAGAGGTCGGGTCGAGGAGCCCTCGCTTTTTGGCGGCAGCGGCTGAGGAGTAGGCCTCCGTCAGCCTGCATCCATTTCGCCTAAGACCCTCGTCCATTACCATGACAAAGGTCCCCTGTCAGTGGAACACACCTGGAGGAGGTGGACCTCCCTCCCCCTCCTTCCTTCACTCGCTTTCAGCCATAACCTCCTCCCCCGCCTACTCCTCACTTCCCCTATCTCCTCTATTTCGATCTTCTTTTCCCCCCGGCCCCACCCCACCCCCCTTCATGCCTCCCTCCCTCCTTAACACTCTCTCGTTCTTGCACTCCTCGACTTCATCCCTTTCTCTCTCTGTCTATTCCTCTCTCTCTCTCTTCTCCAGAGATCTCTTCCCTCCTCTCTTATCCCTCCGTCCTCCGCCCCTCCATTTATCTCTTCCCATCCACCCTCGTTCTCTCTCCCTTCCTTCCTCTCTCCCTCTCTCTCCTTTCCACCCTCCCCGACGACTTTTATGCCTATACATCGTGTATATAATTTCATTGTACGTTTGGTCACAGCAGGTGATGGAATGTTTTTTTTACCTCTCGGTTCTTATTCCATCCCGCTTATCGTGCGAAAGTTCATCACGATTCAGACTCTTATAAGAAATGGAAATCGGAGAGTTCCTTTTTTTGTTATTCGAATCGGCGAGTTGCAAGACCTCGAAGCGAATAACTGCGCTCCCCGATATGTACATAAACCACGTAAAGGTCTTATTATTTGACGTCATTGCTCTTTTATACGCTGCATATCGTCCGATTAACTGTTTGGAGCAATTTCTTACCGGTTAAGATAGACTTTTAACATGTCATTGAAATATTCATAGTAATTCTCAGTCTTGAAACCAAGATTAATTTGTTTGGCGCATAGAACGCTCATACATACGTATGCGTGAAGAATATTAATCTTGTCTACCTACGTATCGCATGTGGTTTAAAAACTAGTATAAAAATAACGCGTGTGGTACCGTTAATTATGGATAGTAAGTATCTTTAACGGTATTAACTACCACATTGATGCATCGTAGCAGTTGGCAATAAAATTATTTTTTTCTGGGAGAATTTTTCGCATATAAGGTTACAAACAAACTCTATAAAAATAAATGAATTCTTTTCTACAAAAATGAAAATTTCGTAATTTCTCCTAATTATGGTTTGAAGATCCGTGCTTTGGTGAATATGTCTCAAGTTCCTTCAGTGAAATTCTGGGGTAGTTGACTTTCAGATAGAACAAAATGGTCTCTTTTTTATTTATCGATTGAAAATAATATGTGCTAAATGCCGGTTTTGAAAGACATATGCTTTACCGATTATTTAACAGTTATAATTAAATACGGTGCACTAACATAAGTGCTTTAAAAGAATGTATTGGCAATTCCTTTAAAAAATACTCCCTATGGATATGTTTCAAAATGGATCAATTGACTTGAGACTTTCAGAATAATTTTGCAATTTGATCGCCTGCCTGCATCTTCAAATGTTTAACATTGTTTCCTTACTGTAATTTGTATCGGAATTCGCATCAGTAAAAGGTCCGAAAATTATTATCGGGGAAAGCATTCTCGTGCTATCATACAAGACTGCATTACTTTTTCTTACACTATGTTATGTGTGACGTGATAAATGCTTTTCTGCCAAAGCCGCATTGCAACCCACGTTATAAAAGGTTGGCTTCAAAAAAATATATTTCCTTCTCCTTTTTATCAACGAGCAGCAGCGAATGCGAGAGGCGTTTATTCTATTTTCGCCTATCTCACGTGAATTACTTTCACTCCCACTTTCATTTTTCCTCTCTCCCCACACTATCACTTCCCTCTCCTGCACCTTGTATATACACACACGCATACAAGGTCTCCCCTCTCACCTCACTCTCACCCTTCCCATCTCTCCCTTTCTCTCTCTCTCTCCTTTCTCCGGCTGGCGACTCTTTTGACATGCGAGTAGCATCAGTTACGGATATGCGGGAGAGAGAGGGAGAGAGAGGAAAGAGAGGAGAGCGAGCCTATGGTCGCACCTTTTGGTATGCAAAGCGGCTTTAAAACGAGCCCAGCCAACAGTTTGAGACGCTAATGCCGTCCCATAAATACGTTTGTCGAGGATAAATTTTGTGCAAGAGCTTTTTAATGGAATAAATCCACGTCCCATTACTGCATGCGCCTTTTGCGAATGTATGCCATTGATATGTGAAGTTGCCTTTACGGACCAGTTAACTCCCACTCTTAGGAGTTCATCTCCGTGATCCAATGCTTTAACAGCGTGGGAAGGAAATCCAGTTCCCGGGTGCGCTGGGCACGTATAACAGACGCAAAAGACACCCTCGAATAATTCCTCCGGACGTTCCAAAAAATTTATCGAGAAATATTTTGGATCGCGTCTGGGGTCGTAGCAAAATTATCTTATCAAAGTGCGCGTCTCGGATCGTCCGTTGTTTAGCCGTGTCAAACGCCCAAACAACTAATGAATGGCTGGAACGTGTCTCTACGAAAGATAACTGCGGAAGACTTTTTATATTGAAGAAAGGAAATAAGTCGAAGTTATGGTTTGGTGAAGTGCCGGTCGGCTCGAAAATCTCTTAATTTACGTTATGTAATGTAGACATAACTCCCTAAACGATAATTTTTACAGTGTAACTTTTTCTCCTCCGAAAACATTTGGCGAAGATCTGAGAAAGATTTTTCCGAAATCGAAAGACTAGGATGACTTCCTCTAAAGGTGCTCCTGCATTCTGAAATATGTTACCGTTTTTCCCTTTAAGAGGAAGATATATATCTCACTTAAAATTATTTTTAGAGAGTTTCACAAAGAATATTTGCTTGACAGGCGAGATTTTCTTATGAAAAGCCTTAGCTATTTTTTGCGAGCGGAGTTTTCATGTAAAGATCCAGGTGGTTAGTTTCCTTACGAAACCTGCCACCTGGGCTTGTGGATACGGAATATTAAAATTCATAAACATTTAGTTCAATTCTGCGGCGAAGCCCGAAAAATGAGATGGGTCGTCAGCCGTGAAAATCGTTCCGTGCCATATATAATTGAAATATTTGGTAAAAATTGTTTAAATTTAACATTCAGCGGCTACGGTTAGAAGCTCATCGCTAGTTGCTGAATAGGATATATGAATTCCGGAATTACATTTCAAAGGAAAAGAATAACTACGTTAACTTCCACAATTTTTCGACTTTCACGACCGGTTTTGCTAAATAACTACATAGCATCATCAGTTATTTAGCGAAACCGGTCGTGAAATAAAAAAATGTGAAAGTTCACATAGTTATTCTTTTCCTCTAAAATGGGAGTATCACTTATCATAAGGTTGAGCCAAATTCCTTGGATTATAATATTTTCCGGGATTGTTTAATAGTTTCCAAACGCGTTAATTTCAATGAAACATTATTCAGACATGAATTACTTACATATGATGATATACTTACATATAGTTCTTCTTGGCACTTACAACACAGTATCATTCTCGAAATGCGCTTATTGAAATTTTTATCATTGCTTATTTATTTCTCAGTCGTTAATAAAGCCATTATCCCATTTAAACCCAAATGGTCGAAAACGACCTTGAGCGATTTGCTTTGTAGCATTCCAGGAAATGTACCCGATATCCACACAGTGAATCATATGTCTAACAACAAGCAGGTGCGGCCCGAGGAATTTTGGCGCCCAAGGCGAGATAGCACTCCAGCGCCCCCTAAGTAAATGCTTGTTGAGATATTTTCAAAGTTCATGTGAATTTATTAATCGCTATGTAAAAATTATTGATAATGAAAAAATAAAAGGATAGCATCAAGATCATAGCCCGTTCCGCGGCATAAATTCGTATATAATATTTATTCACTTGCAAATAATACATAGATATATGATCGGTATAGCGCCCTCAAGACTTCGGCGCCCCGGGCAGCCGCCCTGCTCGTACTTCGGACCAGTCCTGCCAGAAACAATACTTAGGAGAATTAGTGGCATTAATCCATCCACGACTTTAGGTTACGTAGGATTTTTAATCGCATATATTTTACATAACACCCTCCCTGTCGCTTTGCACCCTCGACGTCAAGCGTTTACAAAAAAAGAAAATAAACCCAGTTTCTTGATGTACTCGGTCTGCTCAAAATTTACGCGCGTGAACGGAGGAATTCCGAACCACTTAATAACATTTTTTAAGAAGCCCTTTTATGCGATCGTCAAAGCTCTTATAAAGCACTGCTCGGATCCCAAACTCGTCCAAACGCCGTCCCTCCCTCCCTCTCTCCCTTTTCGTGTGTTTGTGTCGTCATTTACGAGTCTCATGACCCAACATCCACACCCACTCTCTCACTCTTTCCATTCCTCTCTAAAATATAAATCGCTTAGTGCTGGCCGTTTGGTATTTAAATATTTAAAAGTATTTTTAATTGATTCAGTAAAAAAGTTGAGAGAAAATGTTTTCTTTCGATAAAAAAGCAAAATGTTTGGTTGTTACATGAGTTTTTGTTGAAAATTTACAAACAAAAAAGAAGCTATGTACTTACTTCACAATAGACTTCACTGATGTTCTTCCACACCATCACCTAATGAACACTAAACAATAAAAATCTGCTCACTAAAGAACACTGTTCTCTATTCAGTTTCATCCATAGAACTGTAGAAGATTGTTTACCAGTAACCTTCACTTCCGTTTTCTCCTTCTCAGAATTCCTACAGATCCAGAATAAGGAACTTCCTTTGAATAGGTTTCATTGTACTCAGGTTTAAGGATTGTGACCTTTCGACGGTGAAATACTTTGAATTCGTCTTTATTAAGTGACAACAAAGCCAAATCTAGTTTTTTGTAACTTTGTAACTATTAAGATATACAAGAAAATTAACAAAATATCAAATTATACAAAGGACTATAAATGTAAATAGTGATACATCGTTTCTGAGTATTCGTGTTTGAGTACTGTTTAGAGAACTATCCTTATAATATTGTCCTTCCAGGCGCCCTCTTGGCGCCCCCATTGCCTCGGCGCCCTAGGCGGCCGTCTGGCTCGCCTGTACCTTGGGCCGACCCTTACAACAAGAGAAGAAGTCTGGGAACACATGTGCGTTGCGATGTTGCCCAATCTTCAGTCTGCTATGATGCTTTGTGGAGTTAGCATCGAGCAAATTTTTCTCTGTAGACATGCCGCGGAGTACTATTTGGTAAGTTCCAGATTCTTTTAATATACGCCAGAAATTAATTTGTTTCTAATTCAGAAATGTTCATTGCTTATAAGAAATGAAAGAAATTTTAAAAATTCAGTACGGTGTAAGTGTAATCTCTATACCAGCGGTTCCGAAACTTTTTTTTTCGCGTACCACCAAAAACATGGTAAAATTTCCTCATACCACATAATACTAGTAAGATTGAATGTAGTGAATGTAGTAGTGAATGTGGCACCAAACTCACGTACCACAATTGATCTGTCCCTGCTTCTTCCTTTTCGAAGAGGTATTCTGCTGCTTTTCACTCTGCTCGCGAACCACTGGCAAAAGCTTCACGTACCACTAGTGGTACGCGTACCATAGTTTGGGAACCGCTGCTCTATACAATTATAATGCGTTCGTTTTCGACCGTTTGGGATAATGAATGCTATATTACCTTTAGGACAAGAATTCTTACTACTGCTTACATTTTGTAGGAATAATTGTTTGAGCGATGATGTTCCAAATTATATATGTACATATATATATATATATATATATATATATATATATATATATATATATATATATATATATATATATATATATTACCACCGATGGATACTGGGGCAGAAACTGATGAAGATTCTGGGGAGGAAGATGATTGTGATCAGAATAGACAATCATAATCAACTGACTACAACAGCAGAAGTTTTATTCTGTGATGTTCAAGGTGGTCTAATTCAAGAAATGAAAGAATTGAAAAATAAGTGTGTAAATAAACAGAAAATGCGCAACTGGGTGAAAGGAGAAATTGAAGAAATCAATTCGTTACCATTATCAGGTGAAGAAATTTTTCTCCCTGTTCTAACTCTTTCTGAACATTCAGAGCCAATTGATTTTTTACTTTCTCATACGAAGTATCGAGAAAGTATTGTTATCGCGAAAAAATTCGAGCTCAAGATTTTTACGGAAATATACGTTTTAGGTGTCGCTGAATCCGAAAAAGTGGTTTTCGCAATGCCTGCCTGTTACTGGCTCTGGAGCCTAGACGGTAGAGCGAAAATGAATGAAATCTCGTACTTAGACATATTATCATACTGAGCAGAGGATACTTAGAAATGGTTGATATTGCTCAATAATTAAGAGTAGTTTATTCTACGCATTTTTAACAACAATCCGATTTTCTCAAAAACGGCTATAAAGATTTTGATCAAATTTAGTATAGTTACTTGAGTTTACGTCTTCAATAATACCGTATAGTTCATATTTCTCAAAAAATGAATATAAGGTTAGTTTATTCTAGACAACTTTAACAACAATTCGATTTTCTCAAAAACGGCACTAACGTTTTTCATCAAATTTCGTACAGTCACTTGAGTATATATCTACAATAATACTACCTTTCATGAGAAAGTTTGTGCAATGTATGTTATGCCGATTTTTCCATTTATTTCTCACCCCAGAAAATATCAGTGACTTGTCAAAGTATACATCCTTGTATGCCTCGCAGAAAATTTCCAGTCTCACAACAGATAGTGGTGATATGTACGCTTTCATATGAATACTGTTACTTACTGGTTATAACAAATGTACCCAGCGCAGAATGTATTGGGAAAATCGAACAGACACTGAAAATTCTCTAGTGAAAGAGACTGTGAGAATAAATCACTTTGACGAAATTTTTCGTCATTTCCATGCATGCGATAATTGAAATTTAGTCACTGATAATAGATATGTAAAAGTAAGATCACTCGTAAATAAAATAAACTATTCCTACGATTCGCTCCAATAGAGAGTTGCATATCTATTGATGAGTCAATGATTAAATATTTTGGGAAGAATTCTTGCAAGCAGTTTATGAAGGGTACAAGGTGTGGTCGTTAGCCTTAAAAACTGGGTACTGCTTACAGTTTTCTTTGTATCAAGGAAAAAATCTGATGTGACCAAAACATGACTTTCTCCATACTTGGGGTATAGATATTTAAATTATTATGAATAGCATTATGAGGCAAAATTATTATTTCGTATCGTAAAAGAATACAGTCTTCTTTATTGCCGGAAATTAGGTATATTTTGAATATGTTTACAGAATTCACCGCTACATGGTGCTGGCGCTGTATACTGGAAATTACGAAAAAGCTAAATATCTCCGAAATGGATGGTTCTACGAAAATTTGTTTCAAACGAAACTTGGAAGAAATATTATTCTCTACAACTTTGGTCCTCATGAAGATTACCAATAACGATGTTTTTTTAAGGAGAAAACCGAAAAACCGGTTATTTATAAGTAACACCTAAACAGTAACTACAGTAGAAAATTGTTTCAAATGAAAGTTGTAGGAAATTACATTCTCTATAACTTTTGTTTAGAATTGTATATAAAATAATGATGTTTTAACGAAGAAATATCGCAAAAACCGAATCGGGTGTCGGATAAACCCCGACTTCCGGTTACCCCTTATTGTCCAAAAACTAATCAGTTCTTTGTGCTCATGTTAAAGTGTTATATATGAAGTTTGGTAACGATATGGTAGGTACGTTTTGAGTTAAAGTGCCCAAAATTACATACACACACGCACACACACACACACAGATCATTCCGAAAATAGTCTAAACGTGTTCTAGGGACCTCAAAACGTGTATTTCCGTTGAAATCTCGAAGTCGATTTTTTTCGTGAACACAATACTTTCCCATTACTACGTATGGAGAAAGAAAAAATTGAACTGAAGAAGATAAGTACAGAAAAGCATTTGGTTTAGGAGGATCAATTGTTTTAAATTTTGCAAGTTTACTTGAGTCGTATCCAGAATTGAAATTTGTTGTCATTCTTTGATAGTTATTTTACACGTGCTAAAATAGTATCAGAGCTTTATGAAAGGGGAATGGGTGCAACTGGCACGACTCGTGAAAATAGAGCTGAAAAATAATGAGATGAAGAAAAAGAGCAGAGGTGTAGCATACAGCTGTTTCGACAAGAATAGTAATATTATAGTTATGAAATGGATGGATTATGATTCAAAAGGGGATTATTGGCGGCTTTTGGAGAGAAGTAGTTTGTCAATTTGGCATATTTGTGTAAATTATGTGCGCAATTTATTCCCTTAGTAGCCATCCTATGCGATATCCAACGACTGTTGATTATAATTTAGAATCAGTAATCGACTAGTTACCTCTGAGGTCGGCCACTTCGTAGTTCAAGTACCCATCTGTGTCATGGCTACATGAATTACCTAAATCATTTAGTAACACGGTCTAAACAGTAAGATCGGAATACAATTTTTGATTTCTTTCATTTTTCGAATATCTCGCTTAAGATGTTTTCATATCCGTAAAAAGTTGGTTACTATACGTTTTATGTTAATTTTAAGTCACTTAAAAACATTTATATAAATTTTTACTGGCTATAATCGCTGAGAAAACTTAAATTTTGGAATATAGTTCGACATTTGATTTAAGTGGGGATGAATATGTTTCACTCGCAGAAACAAAATTTTAAGAGCTTGACATTTTTATTCAATTCGATTTAATGAAGTATTGCTTCTAAATCGAATTGGTTTTAGTTACAATGGAATTTTATATTTTGTTTGAATCAATTTTCAGTAAAAATTATTTCCTAGGGAAAAGATTTACACATTAAATTGTTTACACGGTATAAGGATGTTTCAGTATACAACAGAAGCACCTACGCGTCCCGGAAAATACCGAAGACACCGTAGAACGATTCTAAATTACGGAATTGACGCACAGGGTGGAATCTCTCTCTAATTATTTAGGCCCCGGTTGTATCTGTTTCTTTAATCGTTAACTCCTGAGTCGAGGACGTATTAAGTCCCGAAATCGCTCGTTCCGTGCCGTTGATATTCATCATTTCTCGCAATCACGAGCCCGCCGTCACGAAATAGACTTAAAAGGCCGCATTTCTGCCTCCCCCGGTCGTAATTAATGCAGACGAATATTGAATTATCCCCAAACGAACGCGAAGAGGGTAATTCAATTGCGAATGCAGACGCCCTTTTCTCATTCGTGATTTTGCAACGAGCAATTTAATCGTTTCGTAATAATGGTTTCCAGAATTTCCTTGACAGTTCGGAACCGATACAGTGAGAAAGGCTCCGAAAACTCCTTACCGGACATAAAAACGGAAGCGAAAATTTGCATTACGTAGTTTCCGTTATCTATTTGTTATTCTTACCTCCGTTGCCATGGCGATCGCTAAAAAAGATTAGGAAGGAGAGTATTCCGGCGAATGAGAGAGAGAGGAGATAAAGAGGATTCGTGGAGTGAGATCAGATGGAGGAAGGAGGAAGTCAATGAGAGATCTCCTGGAGAGGAGGGATTGAAGGTAGGAGAGCGGCGAAACCTTGGCGAATCCGTCCCTTTCCTAGACACGACCCTCGGCGATACTAATCGACGTCGTTTGAATACCAATATTAGTCTAGAGAGTGGAGAATGGGAGGAGGAGGTGGAGGTGATGTGGAGGGGAGGCGGAGAGATATAGAGACGAAGAGGAGATTTTTGAAGGAGGGAGAGAGATATAAAGAAGGAAGGGAGATACGGGGATGGTGGAGGAGGGTCAAGGGGGGAGAGGGAGGGGGAAGGAGGGGGGAGAAGAGGGAATTCCTGCGCGTGCAAGTTCAAAGGGAAGCCGACGGCTATGGTAACGCGTCTCCTTGTGAAGAGCATGAGAGAGAGAGAGAGAGAAATGGGAGAGGAGAAAGTGCAAAACGGAGGGGAAGAGGGAGATCGGGGGAAGAGACGACACGGGCGAGGGAGACGCGATGCGAGGAAATGTCTGCGCGAAAAAAACAGATTCCACAAATGCGAAGAATTATTTTTCCGTATGTTAGATGAGCAATGCGCAAGGGAAAGCGAGTGGAACTTTACGTGAATGTGCCAATTCACGTATTCTTATGTGAAATATTGTTGAAAGAATGCTTAAAGGGCTTGTTTCATACTGGAATGGATACTACATCGAGTGAATATTAAGCAAATTATGATCAACGAATTGACAATTTATTTTGACCTAAAAGTTTATTGAATGTCATTTTAAGAAATCGGTAATTATTTTCAAGCAAGGATGCCTAATAAATCATTGAAATATCAAGTATTATAATGTAATAAAAATTAATAAAAATATCGTCATTTGAAAACATCTAATTTTTTTTCTGGGCCTGTTGATAAATTCTGTGGGAAAATCGCTCGTGTAAATTAATTAATAATTCGTGTGTCTACCTTTTAAGGATAGAGTGGACATTTACATTTGTTATACGTAAAATACATAGTGTACTTTAAAAAAGATTCCGTTCCTCAGTTTTAAGATAAACACGCTCCGAAGACATTCGACTGTTTTTACAATAAGACGTTCCAGCGCACGAGTATTAATGATTTCATACCTGAGTTTTTAGAGAGAAGAAGCGACCTTCATTTCGATGGCGCATGCAGAATGGAATCGGAATGATTTCAACGTCGTCGTCTCTAAAACACGAATGGCCCTTTGGGTCGTGAGTTGCATGAGGGCGAGCAGATAAAGGAGGAGAGGAAGAGAGATAGAGACCTGGGTGCTGGGGGATGGGTCGGGCGTGCGAGGGATCGCCTCCTTCCCACCCCTATGCCCTCCGATTCCCTCCAACCCACCCAAGACCTCCGTTTCGGCCAATTAACCAATACGGTATTAATTAGCCGTCTCTTCACTAGCGCCGCCACCAGGGAGGTCGTGACCTCCCGAGAGTCCCCGGTTTTGTGGCCGGGATAGGATAAAAAAAGAGGTAGGCAGAGGCAAAAGGGAAGAAGGAGTAAAGATAGGGGTAGGGAATGGTAGGGGTGAGGGGGAGGGAGTAGGGCAAAGGTCCTGAGGTTGCTAGAGGTCGAAGGGATATATGACGCGAGGCGGCGGATAGCCCGATGGAAAGGATTAGGGGAAATGAGGGAAAGAGCATGGTAACGGGAGTGCGCTCGGCAAAGATGATGATGAAGATATCGCCATGGAGAGGAAAATAGCCCCGAGGGACGATATCCACGCTTACACTTTCACTCTTTGATATCCCCAATACGTGCGTTTACGCTGTAATCCCGGAGAATTGTGACCACCTGACTCACCTCTACTAAACGAGAAAGAATAGACTTATGTTAGACGCTTCTTTATATTATATTTATCCAAATTGCATACATTTTTCGCTTTCTGTTCCTATAACGTAGATACAGGCCATGTTTTTTTTCGCTGTCATCGTAAGTTTTAATACGTTATACTTAATTAATGAATGAACGATGCAGCCGAAAGGAAATTCTAAAAATAGAACCCGTGCCTTTTCAGAATCTACTTAGATTATTTTTCTTGCTAAGAGAATTCGAATGTGTTTTTTAATTCACCAAAAAATTACGTGTTTAATTATTTAAAACATTTTTCGAAAAGAATGAGAGATTAAGATTTTAATTTTTAATGTGGTCATAAAATGAAAATAAATATTCGAATGCTGATCCAGGCAGCAAAAAATCTAACCTTCGTATACGTAACTGCATCCTGTCATTTCCATTAGTAATGGAATAATTTCGTTGTAACGAATGCTATTAAGCATTTTTCGCCCTGAATTGACCGAAAAGATGAAGATATGTACACCCGAGAGAGAGAGAGAGAAAATATTTCCCTCTGCGTAACATTAAACGCAAAATATGTTAAAAAATGAATCCTATACGAGGGTCGAGGACGTCCTGAGGCGAAATGAAATCGGAAAGAATTCGGATACGGTCTGGTGAGAAATGAAAGAGAGACAAGAAGAACAAAACTATAGGCAGGGGATTGAAATGGAAAGAGTGAGTGGAGGAAAGCGAGAATTGAGGAGAAATTGAGGGTAGAAGAGAGAGAGAGAGGGGAGAGGAGAGGGGGGAAGTGGCGATGGAGTGGTGAGATTAAAGAGGAGACGTTGGTTGTCATGAGGCGGCACATCTGAAGACAGCGGTCAGTAATTATTTCCCCACCCACTCCCCCCTCCCTCTTCACCCTCCCCGCACTTCCCTCCGCCGCACTCTCCTTCCATGCACCAATCACCCTTATCTCCTCCTTTTTGTTCTCCTCGGTTAACTCCTCCCCATTCGCATTATTTTAAAGTCTACATTCGCTTTATGATTGGTTGACGCCTAAAAATTATTCAACTAAAATTATTTAATAATGTCGATCAAAACTTATAGGAAGTACTCGAAGTTTTTCAAGCATTGTTCGAATTATAATTTAAAATTACCTTATGCTTGTGCTTTGTAGGACAGAATTCGAATTAAGTTATATATAAATTGACATGATAACAATATGAAAATATCTAATGTACTTAGGTACTCTTATATTAAATATCCAACTTATTATAATGCAGATAATGATTATTCCTTTAATATGAAATACATTTTGAATATGGATAAATTTAATAAAGTTACCTGTAATAATATTTACTTTCACTTAAGTCATATTTCTTGATTAATTTTAGAATTTATCGTATATTAAAACAAAATATGACGAAATATAGTTTTTAATATATTTCGCATTATACAATAATTATCGCATGGACCCGGAAGAAAAAAAAATTTATTTGACAATAACATTTGTCATAGTTTAAGCCATGTTTACTTTAATGCGACGATCTTCCCGAGAAAATTCAATGGACTACACATTTATTCAATTATTACCTTTTTAAAGTTTTTTATATTTTATAATATTTACTTGAAATGTTTTTATAATGTAATTTTTTCGTTTGCCTTAAATAATCATTGCTTCTGAACCTACTCTCCACGCAAGTCAATTTCCTCTCCTGCGGTTCTGAAAAATTGAAGTTTGATTCCGACAATCATCTGCTCAGGAGTCCCATCTATTTGGATTACTCTATTCGGAGAATTGTGTTACCAAGAGCGTAGCGCATATGTCAACAATCTTTTAGAGTGTCTCTGTATAGATATCGAGAGCAATTGCGAAATCCATGGCAACCGGAAGGGAAATTAATTCGCCTCTCCCTCCCGCGGCAGGAAATTGCCTATCTTTGCCCGCAGCTATTTCCACCCGTCCTTACGATTCATTATTACCTTCCCCATCTACCTCGCGTCATCACGGTGATTCGCCATTCTTTCCCTTTTACCCGCTGTATCTGATAAATGGAAAAGCATATTGATACATCACGCAACCCAAAATCTTGAAATGAGGTGATATTCCTTCAGAGAGTAGGCTATAATGAACTTAATTGTAAATGGCAGAGCGAAAATTATTTTTGGTTGAATGTTGCTAGGATTTGAATCGTATTTTCTTAAAAAAATTATCGAATTATTTGCCTTCATTAATGTTTATAACAACGTTTCTAAAGTATGCAAAAATCAGGTATTCTAATTAGCTCGTACCTGTCAATGTTAATTTCCTGTTTATCTTAAAGGGACGGAAAAACTTCGTTATTTCGCATAACAATACTTTTTTAAGGATGAAATAATTTTACTATATACCTATTTGCACATATACTGATACGCACACGTAAACAGTTTTATCTTAAATAAAAATATATATCAGTCGCGTAACCTATTTTATTTACATTACGAGGCTTATATCTTCGTAGTATTTGACTGTGAAAAAGTTATATTTTACTTCCTAGGAATTCGAAGACGAGATAGTCGTTTCCGTCAGGGCTAATAGCATATTTATGATGTATGAATTCCCACAAGTCTATTGAGCGCGAACATATATCAAGTTCTATATTCAGTTTTTGAACCTTTCATTATCAATGCAGAGCTAATCTCCCTTAACTCCTCTGCCATTCCTTTGGATTTCACTCTCTTCCTCCCTCCCCTCCCCCCCCTTCTCTCTTCCATCCTGCAGGCTTCCGTCCTTCCTCGCCTCTTACCAGAACGATATCCCATCGGCCCACCCACACGCACTCCTCCTCCCCCTGCCTTCATCTTCCTCTCCTTCTCTCTCCCTCCCCCTGCCTTCCGCCTCCCACTCCCGTCCAACCAAATGCCTCTCCTCCCGCGCCCACACGCCCGTATCTCTCAGGCTCTCAATCATATTCGGGCGGAGCCCTCAGCGCCAAAAGGGGAGTGGGTGGGGAAGGAAAGGAAAGCGTGTGAGGGGGCCAAGTAAAAAATGGAAAAGGAGGAAATTCTTGAGGGACGAATGAGAACTTTTTCCAATAAGGAAACGACAGTTTCTTCATACGTTTCGAAATTGTATTTTACGCATAAAATGAAACGTGTATAAAGGCACTTATGGAACAAAAATGTGTGTACGTATGTTTCTTTTATTTTTATGTGTATATTTGCTAGTGGGAAAGTTTACTAAGGCCAAATAAAATACGGAAATAGCCATCGTTGAGTGACGTCATGTCATGTGACCACAAAAAAGCCGAATATCTTCCAAGTGTTCATTTTTCGTTCTTCCCTATTCGACTTTATAATTTAATCGACCTTCATAATACATGCGTCACCGTGAAACTGTATTATAGCCCAATTTAGTATGGATGACGTAACTTATATCTGTTTATTGTGAATTTATGACAGGTAAGTGCATTTAGAACGTTTGAATTTGATTTATTTTAGCTCAAGTTTTAGGAGAATCTAAATTCGTTTTCTCTATAATTTCCAGGTAATTACACAATATGATTTATTAATATATTCTTCTCATGTTCTTTGGTTAACCATATCAAACTATAAATAAGCGCTTTTTAAAAGGATTACTCCCAAAAGACAATTTTTAATAATATATAGATCACAATTATACTCGAATTTAGATCCAAATTTACGATCGTGAAAACAACGAACTTCATTTATATCATTACAATTAAATTACGTTATGTATAGAAAGCTTTTAATTAACAAAGATCGCAATTATAAATTTACCTACTTTATTTCAAAATCACAAAACCGAATAAATTCAATAACCTAATGTTTGACAAATTATTGAGACATCGCAGTGTGGGGGGTACATACACAAGGAGCAGCCGCCAAACGCCTAACCATACGTGAAATTGACTCCGATATCAATCCATCCAAGCAGCCGTTCGTCGGACCTCCCGTCTATACTTCTCTCCTCTTTTCCCCCTTTTTGGCACCCTTTCTCCCTCCCTCCCTCCACTCACCAAACTCCCCTCCAAAGCCACTTTCGGCCGAGCGTGCATCCAGCCATCGAGCGGCAACCCTAATATTGGCAATTATGATTATTACTGCGTGTGACATCATCGCCCTCCGCCTATCCCTCTCTCCTCCCTCCCACCCCCCCCCCCTCCCACCCCCTATCCACTGCGACACTCCCACACGCGGACTGAGGAACTCGCACGCCGAGGGAACGAACGAGACAGTGGGACATTGAGAGAACGTGGGGGGAGGGAGGTTGGAGATAGGAGGAGTGGAGTGGGGAAGGAAGGAGTGGGACGAGGTTTCGCTTGCAGATGCATTATGTCTCAGACGAGACTTGGCTTCCACATGCGGTGGATACTAATTGCCGCGATGAAATCGCAATAATATCTCATGATGATATCACGGGGTGGGAATTCAAGCCGGGGACATCGCCACCGGAAGGGAGAAAACGACACTTCGGACGATAGTGCGGAAAAAAACAGTTTTTTTAGATAACATGAATGGAAATAAAAATTATCTGGGAGAAAGAAGCGAGTGAAGCAAAAGAGGACTCAGAAGAAACGAGGGTTGGGGTTGGTGGTGCATGATAGGGGAGAAGTTAGCGATGGGATGAGGGTTCGATGTACGCTGCCTTACAGAGGGGAGAAAAAGAAGGCGTGTGGACAATTGAAGGCAGAGATGCGTGTAGGAGGAGGTCAGTGTAGCATAGAAATTTCGGCAAATAGAGGGGTGTAGGGAAGAAGTCTATAGATTGGGGGAGGAGTAGAGGGGAGATCGGAATAGGAAGTGGGAGATTGAGTGTATTTGGAATTGAGGGTCTAGGACGTATTGATGGTATGCAAGGAAGAAATTCTGTTGTGAGGATGTTAGTGGACAATTGTGTGTCCATCTGGACGTTTCTTCTTCTCTATCTCTCCATTCATAAGAGAGATTAAGAACGTCTGTATGGCGACTTGAAAGCCGATTGAGTGTCCAGAAACGAAATATGTTTCTTGATTTGTCATTTGTCGATTCTTTGTTTTTTCTAATAACAGTGTATTTAAAATATGATTTCCGTTTCTAAGTTCATCACATATTGGTATAAGAAATACACTGTTCACTAAAAAATCAACGCATATATCGGAAAAATTAGACGATAATATTTTGCGCGAAGCCATCGCTTTTGTGTAAAATGAAAATTTATGATAGAATTTGCTATTTCGTTATAAAATATTCGTATATCTTACTATAAATGTCTTTTTGGGTATAATTTTGTTTCCTATTTGGCATTTATAATAACACCAGCGTAATACTCGTCAATAATATTGACGATGAAAATTTCGACAAAAAAAGTGTTTCCAGAATCTAACGTTTTTTACTTTCTCCATACATAGTATGGGGAAAGTATTGTGATCACGGAAAAATCGACTTCGAGATTTCAACGGAAATACATTTTTGAGGTCCCTAGAACACGTTTAGACTATTTTCGGAATGATGTGTGTGTTTGTGCGTGTGCGTGTGCGTGCGTGTGTGTGTGGGGGGTGGGAGGGGTGGAGGTATGTGATTGTGGGCGCTCTAACTCAAAAAGTACTTGTAATATTAATACCAAATTTCATATATAACACTTTAGCATGAGCACAAAGAACTGATTAGTTTTTTGGACAATACCGGTTAACCGGAGGTCGAGGTTTATTCGAAACCCGATTCGGTTTTTGCGATATTTCTCCGATAATACGTCCTTATTGTATACATTTACCAGTATAAAAAATGTAGAACATATAATTTCCTACATCTTATATTTCAAACAATTTTCCATAGCAGTTATTTTTTAGGAATTATTTATAAATAATCGGTTTTTTCGGTTTCCGTCAAGTATCTTAAAAACGTCGTTATTGGTAATCTTCGCCAGGACCAAAGTTGTAGAGAATAATATTTCTTCCAAGATTTGTTTGAAACAAATTTTTGTAGAACCATCCATTTCGGAGATATTTAACTTTTTCGTAATTTCCAGTATACAGCGCTACCACCATGTAGCGGTGAATTCTGTAAACATATTCAAAATATAATTTACGGCAATAAGGACGACTGTATTCTTTTACGATAATGCTATTCATATTAATTTAAATATCTATACCCCAAATATGGAGAAAGTCGTGTTGGCCACATCAGATTTTTATATAGAGAGATATTTTATCTCTCTTTATCTGGTAATTTGGTATGAAAACCTCTTTAATTCATTGAAGAGACCGATATTTGGTTGAGCTCCATCATGCGGAATTAGGTGTAATTTGAACTATAATTTAACCAATTGCACACACTGTAGTAAAAGTTAAGTTATTACTACCTATAGTAAAAGGTTTAAAACAGAGTGAACAATTGGCTTCTTCTTTTTTCAAATCACACCAATTCCCCGTTTGTTATTTGAGTAAATCAAAAAAATCGCATTCTACTACTCAATCTATTTGAGATTTGATTAACTAAAAAGCTCGCTAGTAATATAGAACAATAAAATGTTACTTAAGACTAATGCTTAAGAAGAAATATTTCTTTGAGCTCTTGAGCAACTATCATCTACCAAAGAAATCAGATTCAGTAAATATCGCTCAAAACATGTTTATAAATTGCAATATTGCTGCGAAGTAAAGTTGGAAACGAATTTTAGACGCACGGAAAAAATGACTAGGTAATCAGAATGAGAGAGCTCTTTGTTTTTCCCGAAAAGTTATGAAAATTGTGTAATGCACAATCATTATCTTATTCGAAAAATTGTTCTGACAAAATACAACAATTTAATAATTTTCAAATACGAAAGTTTATTATAAGAGGTAAAATTCTTTCTAAAAATCAAATAATTATACAGTAGTAGAGGACTGCGAAAGGGTGTTTGTGAGATAATAGTTTCATGGCCGAAATCAAATCAATATTCGTGGAGCAGCAGAGAAACGTTTACAAGGCTTTTTTTTTTAAGGGAACTGAATTAACAAGACGTCACTACTAAGGCGGCGCAGAGAGGCTTCGCCTTTTCTGCCGTAAAAGTCAGTCGGACTTTTGAAAGAGAGTTAGTTGAGAGAGTGTGGAAGGAAGGAGTGGGAGGAGGGAGTCGGGGAGAGGGAGCCAATAAAACTAGTATGCAGTCCTAACAAGAGAATAGGACGGGAGGAGTGGTAGAGAGAATAGGGAGACAGCGACGTTACTCGGAAGGAAAAGACGAACAACTTCCACTTCCGCCCCGACAACCTCCATTCTCCTCCTCCTCCCCATCGCTCCCTCCTCTTCCTCCTCCCTGATATCCTCCTCTCTTCCCCCACAAGTTCTCAATTTCCGCACGGACGGTTCCAACTCCTCCACATCCCCTCCTAAGGTAGACCAGTGGTCATCCAGAAGAACGAAACTCCTCCGAGCGTAAACAATCGCCTAACGAACAATTGATGATGAGCACATCGCGCCGAAAATGAAATACATAAACGCGCATAACCGAGTGATCCTTACGACGATCGTTCCCCTCACTCCCCATTCCCCCTTTTAATGACTGGTGCCGAAGCGGTGCGTGTCACAGTGGAGTGGTGGTGGTGGTCATCGGGAAGGTTCGAATGGTCTCTCTCTCTCTCTCTCTCTCTCCTCCCCCTCCACCCTCCTCCTCCCCCTCTCCCCGTTCCATTCCATCCACTTGCTATCCGCCGTTCGAGTGGCTGGTCGTTAAGGAGAGCAAGGATGGAGTGGGTGGTTGAATGTAAGAGGGAGGAAGGGGAAGGAAGTGGGAGGGTGGTGAGTATAAAAGGGGGCGGGGGTGGAGTGGGGCCGTTGCGTTGGGCCCTTTGTCTTCAGCCAAGCGTGTTTTAAGGGCTCATTTTTCCCGAGCTCTGAGAGACGACGATCTGATGCCGATCTAATACCTCCCTTCTCTCCCCCCACCCCCACCTCCCCCCTCCCCCTCTTCCCCCCTCCCCATTCTCCACCCATCCACTCCCTCTCCTCACATCCTCCTTCACTTGTTCGCTGTCTTCCCCTTTCTCTCCCTCTCGTCGATACCGCAACTACGCCAAGTCTTTTATGCAGGAATAGTCCTCTTAGTTGTCTGGATCGCAAATACAGTAATAGAACCAATAGTTTAACACGATTAGTTGCTTCCATTCCGTTAAATTAAATGCATTTTACTTAATTAAATGTCTGCCGGGAAAGTTTCAATGGAAATGCTAAATTTATAAGTAAATTCCATATGGTCTCTATTTTAGCGACATTTTCGGCGATCAGATTCACCTTATATTACTTCATATACTTATTTCGAATATTTTTATTTACATAATGACAAATTTTTATGTTATTTGTCCTTTTCTTATATCCGGCGATCCGAGATATACTCAAAATATGTTACGCAATCCTCCACTTTGTTTATTGTAGAAATATAACACAAGCAATTTCATGTTGAAACCAAAATAAAAATATAACCGACGGAAATTATACACTAAAAATTCCTGACTCAAAGTTCCGCTTCCGCGCTAAAAGATGTTTCTTTGAATAGATAGGTAATGTTTTCGTTAATTTTTTGAAAATATCCATTTAAAGAAAATATCCCTTGTTCTTCGCAACTCTTACATACGAAGTCGTATTTTAAGGTTGAGATAAGGAAAAAGTCGTAAATTTACTCTAAAGGCGGTCTTTTAACAAAACTATAGATAAACAGAACTCTCCGTGATTATAAGATCCTTTTTATTCCGTAGCTAAATGAATCATTTCAAAAGGCCGCTTACCAATCGATTGCTCCACCTCGAGAACAAGACTCTATATTAATGCAAAGGCTATAGGTTATAGAGCTATAGGCATCACATGCGAATAAACTTTGCAAAAGTTTTGTTCCTGAATAGGGTACAAGTGTTTTGAATTAGCGCATGAAGGCTGGGAAAAGATGAAACGAAGTCTGTGGTGTCGAGTGAGAAGCGAGTGGACGGGAGAGAGGATATTGGAGTCGGAACATAAAGGCGAATGAGTGAGAGGTGTGTGAAAGGAAGTGGATGGCCGAGGGAGAGTTTGCGGTCGGAAAGGGGGAAAGGGTTGTTTAGGAGAGAGGGCGCTGGGTGGGGAGAGGGAGAGTGTGAAGGTAGGGGGTGAGGAATGGAAAGGAGTACTCCTTGCACCTGTTCCCTCATTACAGCTGAGGTGTTAGGAAGAAGTTAGGCGGATGTGCGGCAAGACTGAAGGGAAATAAGGCAGAGTGAGAGAGGAGGAGATTTTGGGAGCGGGTGTTGGAACACGGGTGGCCAGAACTCGATACATAGCACGAATTCAATTTTTACGTAGGCGGAGACATACAAGATGTTCCATATTTCTGCTGCCCAAAAATTCCTTTTCCTCTCTCAGCACCTGTCAAAATGTATTCGATGTGTACTCTTTCAGTTTAGATTTTCAGCTTTTCGATCCTAATCTCATCGAAAATGGCTTCCAAGTATATACTTGAAACTTTTAAAATAAAACAAATTTCTGTCGAAGTTCTTATCGAAATAATAAGAAGACCTCTATAAAAATTAAAAATTTTAAACCTTCGACGTATATTAGGAAAATTCCAATGTTTATGAAATTTCAGTATTTTTATTTATATCCTTATAGATTGAGTAATTATATTTTATTTAAGGGAGAAAACAACGTTAATTAATTTTTGCATCGTTAGTCTGAAATCGGGAAATGGACGCTGCTCTAACGTCGACTTGTATGATAGGAATAAATCGATTGAGATATCACAGTGGAACTCCTGGACATAATAAAAGTCGCTTCTTCGCACTCACAACACACACAAGCGCACCGCCGATGGGTGGCATACCCGGGCATTTAGCATGTCTTTCGGTGGGAAATATAATTCCGACTACCACGCAAGAGGTCGTAACGGAGCTTTTTCCGATCATAAAAAGATGTTTTTCAGCTCGAGGTGCGCCTCCTGCTTCGCACATTTATATCTTCCCTCTCGCTTCGAGACCTTCTTCTTTTTGTCGACTTCTCGAGACCTCTCTCTCCCCACCCGTATAGCGCACCCCGCACGGGTGGTCCGTTTTATAAGCATTCATTCACATATCTATTCGATATTTTTCCACCTTTCTGATGCCGTCAATTAGAGCGGAGGTGAGAAAAGCAATTCCGACCCTTTTATTCATTCGCTTCGCATATATCCTCCTCTTCTCTCTCTCTCTCACCCTTAACTCCTCCGCGTTCGGACGTTTGATGGAAAATCCATCCGTTCGAAGCGTAGGAAGCAGCTGAGCAATCATGCTAATCAAATTTATATAGCGTACGGGACACGTGAGAATCGAGTGGGGGGGGGGGGTGAGTGGGGGTGGGAAGGACGCTGGCGTTGAGGTGGAGAGGAGGGTGGGGGGGAGGAAGAGCTCTATTCGCCTTGGAAACGATGGGACAAAACTTCCCCTTCATCCGAGCATCAGTTCATCGGATTCGGTCCTTCAGCCATGTAATACTACATTAAAATTTTAAAAAAATATATTTTCCCTTTGGTGCGTTCTTGTAATTATTCCCTTTTCCCCAAGGTTGTCGAAACGGTGTAATGGAGCCGTTTGCGAGGAAACTTTATGATTAAAAAACTAAGAACATAAGATAAATGTACATGTTAAGGAATGTTCGATATTCTCTTAGAGTTCGGAAAAATAATGATTAGATCCAACCGATCGTATCGTTTGGCGCAAAATACGTCACTCGTTCCTGCGAAGGAATATTCTAATCAAGATAAATCGATTATTTCCTAACGGAATTGATAAGATTATGCCTCTGCGTGTATTTAACGAAAAGATCAAATAATTCTGAACTCTACATTCACCATCCCTATTGGAACTCATACTCCAGAAACCCACAATTCCTTCTCCAAAAGATAGAGAAACCGTTACTCCTCTTGGTCCGCGGCAAATCGGCAGGGGAAGAATAGGGCGGAACGGCAAACAGGTGCTGATCCGTGTGATAATATTGATTATCCGCAATTTTTAATTGAAGGTACGGTTTGCTCTCTCATTATTAATTACCCAGACCGGATGAAATTCATTTGGGGCGAGAGATAGATAGGGAAAGGAAAGTAAACAGGGTGGGCGAAGAGGGAGAGAGGGAGAGGGAAGCGGTGAAGGAGACAAAAGAAGAGAAAGGGAAATGTGTTCATTGGAAGAAAAATCGGAATCGAAGGGAAACGGTTTAAAGGGTCTGAGGGCACAGTGTAAAGGATATAAACTGCGGATGGAGGCGGGGTGAGGGGTGGAGGAGGTGGGGAAAGGAGGGGGAGGGTGAGAGGTAGCGCCAATTATCGGAGAGAGAAGTGTTTGCAGAGATGGAGAGGTAGGAAGAGAGGAAGGAAGGAGGGAAGGGAAGAGTGTGGGGGAGAAGAGTGTTTGGAAGGAGAAGGTGGAGTGGAAGTGGGAAGGGTAGGAAGACAGAAGAGTATTGAGGTCCCTGAAAGGAAGAGGGGATGGGGTTAAAAAGTGCGGGAAGGCAGTGAGATTGGGTTAATATGTACCTTACGGATAGTAATCCCAATAGCAAGCCCTCTAAAGCCCTTTTGTCTTCGCTTCAAAGGACGAAGGTAATCGGGAGAGGGAGGGTTGGAAGGTGAAGGGAGTTAGTGGAGAGAGAGGGAGAATGAAGAGGAGGAGGGGTGAGGATTTTGGCGGTTCCTTTAGCCTGTTCGTGCGCGCTCACAAAGGAGTTAGCGAAAGGGAGGGAAGATATAGAGGGAGTGCGAGAGGTGTGCATGTGTGTGTGTGTCTGCGTGTGAGAGAGGGAACGAGAGACACAATGGGAAAGTGATACGCACGTCTCTTCCTATGGAGACGCAATGTTTTCGCTACCGCATGACACGACGTGCCTTTTTATTTTGCGTTTACTTTTCAGCTTTCCTCCACGATTACACGGATACCATCCGAAACACAGAAGTATTTAGAAAAAAATCCCAATAAATATTGTGTACAATTTGGTAGTGAAAGATTGAATGCTATAACTTTTCAAGCGTACATACATAACCTCAATACCGATTCGGCGAATAAATACAGGAAGACAGAGCTAAACTTTGGGATTAATCATTTGAGCGTAAAGAATAAAAATTCTCAGATGGGTTTTTTCGGTGAAATCAATCCCAATAATTAAATATCATTGAACATTACTTACTTTCACAAGATAATTTTTTTTAGATCTTCTTGATTAGAATATATATTTTTTAATATCAATAAAACAAAAGGGATGAGATACCTTTAAAATGGATCACGTTATCATAATTATTAATTTTCTGTGAGTATAGAATTTTTTTCCCTACAATTCCATAATATTCTTCATTTCTTTATTACTCTCATCCTTCTCACGTCAACTTTTAATGTTAACTTTATCCTTCCATTTCCTCTTTTGCCTCCAGTCTTTCTTTCAGAAATCGAGCGTGGCACTGTCTCTCATCAGAAAATATCATATACAGATCATCTTCTTCTATTATACTCCTCTACACTATATTCTACTTAATTCTTTATTTTGTGAGTACATTTAATTTACATAAGTTTTATCACGTTTATCTTAAAATTATACAAAATCCAAGAAGAATATGTTCCCTTTGGCTGTTTCTGGGAATGGGATTTAGTTTTTATTTACTAACTTATTTAGTTAATTATATTAGCTTTAGCCTTTCCTTGATGCGTGAGATATAATAAAGACAAATCCCAACGCGACTTAAAAAAATCAAATTTATAAGTTGATAAAGCAAAAAGATCGCGTTATAAAATTTCAATACGTCCAAACAATATTCTTCTGTAAAGAAATCGATACGATGGGCTTTGACGATAGAGAATCTGTTGTGAGAGAGGCTGGGGGGGCGGGGGAGGGGGGGGGAGGCATCGGAAGCGAGTGAAGGCGTTAAGTGATTTCCTTGGGAGACGAAGCGTGAGAAGGAAAAAGGAGTGGGGAGAGAGAAGACGGAGGTAGAGAGCAGGAGGTGAGGAGAGACAGTGCCACCTGACACTTTCTTCCATCGAATTAGGGTGCGCAAGGAAAACGGAATAAAAAAAATCCGACACTGAATAAACGGGCGAACCCCATCAGACCCGAGTCAATAATCGCGTCAAATGGCCCATTAATCAAATGGGACCGAGAGGGGCGGGGTGCGGGGGAGGAGAGGGGGCGGCTTAAAGGGCAAAGAGGCGTTTCGCGAGGAAATTCTTCGGAAGAGAATGAATAGGAGGGTGGCTGGAGCGATGAAGGTGGTATGGGTAGGAAGGGGTGGTTATAGAGGGGTTGACGTTTTGTTTAGGAAAGGAGAGGACAGAGGGAGGGTTGAGGAGGAGCCATGTAAGGTTAAAGATGGAGCTGGAGGGGAGGGGGTTGAGGAGTCTCAAGTTGGGTTTTGAATCTTTGGTGAAGGGCGCCATTCTGCATCTTACGTTCCACTTAAATGGCATCGAGGGGGTTACTGAAGGAGAGGGAGGGAGGGAGAGAGAAGAAGAAAGAGGGAGGAGAAAGAGTACCGCGCGAGAGGGAGAGAATTGTTAAGGGCGTTGAGGGTGGGGCGAGGGTAGCCAAAGTGGGGTAAATTAATTCCCCGTTCGGGAATGCCTAAGGAATAACTTGAGGCGAAGTGATCGATTTTATGCGAGAGAGGATGATGAAGACTCCGAAGAGTAGTGACGAGTAAGGAAAACCATTGTTCGATTAATTAGGTCGTCTTGGAAGTAGTAACTTCGTATCTGCAATTTAACCGTTCTTCTCGCGTCGCATATTAGTTAACTAAACTATCCCGCTAGATTATATTATTATTACCCAGCCCTATAAAAAGGTATTATTTTCGTCGTTTATAAACTTTAAGTCAGTTATTTCCCAAGTTAGGCTTTTTCACGGAATATATTTATTAACCAGTACCTAATAGAATTAAGCATTTTAGCAACTCTCTAGTGAGATATTAACTTTATTTGTGATACAATGGACAGAATAAACGGTATGTTAACAGTGGTGGTATTAGGCTTAGCTACAATCCGATTCTCTCGAAATTTTTCATCGATGCATATCTATTCAACTTTTTCATTTTTTACGATTAAATCTCGTTTAACGTTGAGGCGATGCTTATGTGACATGCGTATTACAGTTTTGCTTTTTGCATTAACAGATTGAATGAATAGAACATTTTGGCTAGTTACACTTAATTATAATTGGTAAATGGCGTTGGTGGAATTTCCGTGTCGATGTTTCCATCCCTAGGACGGAATGAAAGGGTATGATAGAGAACATCCTGGCTGGAAACGTGGAAATCGTAGTACATACGGTATGTTTTCAGTGGCGAGGAGAGGGAGGCGGGGGATGCAGGTGAGGTCGTGGGGTATCAATGGGTAATATTGTCTGGGTTTGTGACTTCATAAGTCCTCTGGCTCCATAATGCTTTCTTCCGAATGATCGAGTGGGCCTCCCCCAGTCGCTGTTACCATAGGGGGCCCATCTCCGCAAAGACTAACTGCCGCCCCCGCCTCCCCCATCTCTGCCTCCGAGGCCTATCTCCAAGGAGGTCGATATGATCGGATCCCACCCCAAACCAAAACGCCGAAGCCCACAAATCGCATCCAACCCTATCCTTCCTTTCCCTCCCAACCGACCATTAACCGCTTCGAAACCTTATGGCTCCTCACGATCCTTCCATCTCTTTCTCCCTTTCTCTCTCTCCTTTTCTCCTTATTATTTCTCTAGTGGAATAACAGGTCGTTTAATTACCCATCGATATATCAATGGGATGGGGAACCTCCAACCGCCCCATTTCCCTTTTTCATTGCCTCTCTCACTTTATCTTGCTCCCAACCGACCTTCCATTTTCTCCCTTATCTTCGTTTATTCTTAATTTTCTTTCCCCATTTTCGTTTTCTTTTTTTTTCTATCCTCCTATTTTAACCGTCGTCGTTCATATAGGTCGCGAAATATGTTTCGATTTTCCAAATCACGCTGCGTTTATTTAAATCCAATTACCAATCTGTAACAGCCGTTTTTTACAGTACCGTATTTAGTATGTTTTCGTTTTCTCTACCTCTCTCTCTCTCTCCCCCCCGGCCCCCATCATCTTAGCCCATATATCGTTCAGGCACTTGGTTTATCCAAATCGCCAGCTGTTTTCATAAAATCCACTTGTTAAAAATCTTTCCGCTGTAATTTCCGTCATCTCTTCTCGAACACTTCCTACTCTCCCTTTTAATTCAAGCATACGCAAAAGTCTCGAATAAATTTAACTTTCTTTTATTTTCTCATCGTTTTCCCCGTCTCTTCTTTCAACCCTTCCTCCTTTTATCTCTTCCTTTCTTCCTTCTATCTTTTGCCTCTCGGGTTGTGACCTCTGACTGAGCATCGCCGTTCGTGACGTGAGTCCCAGGTAACCGCCGTTGAGAGAATATCGAGAGATGAGAAGGGGAGTGGGGCGGGGTGAGGTGGGAGTTGGGTTGGTGGGAAGGGAGTCGAAAAAAAGGAATAAGAAATATTCGAGACAGGGAGGAGTGGTGGCATACCCTTAAAGTGCATAGGGGCCGAAGGGGGGTTGGAGATGGGGGAAGGCGGCTGTGGGATAGAGAGGGGGGGTGGGGGAGGGAGAGGAGAAACCCGAAGAGACGAGTACGAGAACAATATTGCTCAATCAGAGACACATTACTCAGGGGCGCGTGGGAGGGGGAGATGAGTTCGGAACGTCTCTTACACGCTCGACTACACGTTTGTGGGCAAGCTCGTAATTCACATTCGGATAAGAGTGGGTGGTTTTGAGAGGGGTTGTGTTGAAAAGGGGGTGGCAAATAGTGAGAGGGGGGAGGGAGAGAGATAGGTGAGATGAGTGGGAGAGAGAGGGTGGCGGTGTATATCCGAATGGATCGTGAGGTCCACGAGAGAGGTTTCGCTCGTCATATGGCCGCTGAATGGGAGGCAAGCATTTTGCGGGATTCACGTGCAAATATAAATCTCTTCTGGTTGAAATGAGGAATTCCTTAGAGAGAGAGGGAGAGAATGAGAGGGAGACTTGCCGAAGTGATTTACGACCAGGATCGGGACGGTGTGGAAATGATTATAGATGTATTGACGATGGGATCACTGCCAAAGCAGCGGGCATCCTTGAAATTTTGTAATAATCGAGTTTAAAAGAAAATGGTGCTATCGGATCTCTTTCTTTATTTTTGGGAAAAATCCTATACGCTAATGCCTATTAAAAAGACGTCATAAATTTGAGATTATTGACAAAGTCTCTCTTTGTCATCTTATCATATAATACATTCAATGTTGCAATGATGAACTTTACGCGGATAATGACTGATCGTGACTTTGACTTAAATTCCCTCATATTCTGCTATTTATTTCGTTCTTACAGTGCAGTATCTCCGCCGTAATTGTTTCTGCTTATCTCTCGAACATCAGGGACAGAGAAGGATGACGACCGGTTCGAATCTCGTCGTAATGGCTTTTCCGTTGTAATGTTGACCATTTAATCCATCATTCCGTGGCAATAATCACGAGAAAATGGGACGCGGAACCCGAGTAATCGATCAATAACTCTTGAGTAACTTCCATTTCTCAAGCAATCACGTTAACGCACGCAAAAACACTCGGTATGCACGATTTAACTGCGGTTCCCATTGAACAAGAAAATGTTCCGCGTCGATGTAAGCCATAAAAATAAAGACGACGGAGTGAGTTTATATGTTTCTTAATTACGAATTACTTACGTTTGATCGTGAAATTTACATGCAAATAAAATCCAGATGAGAAAGATGACTTTCCCCATTTTGTAACTTGTAGAGTGAAATTTATCGAAAAACGTGTTACATATAATGCCTTAATATCGATAAAATAAGAAATTTTTCGAACTGCTCACATAATTAAAAAAAATTTATTTCTCTAATTATTCCACAGGTCTAATGCGTGTCGGGCATTTAAGACCACACGAGAAATATAATGTATCTGCGTTAAAAGTACTCCAGCGCAAAGATCTGAATAGCAATAACATTGCGCGAACAATGTTTTAGAAATAGCTTTACTTTTACTTTACTTTACACTTTAATTGAAAAGAATGACGATTAAATAATAAAACATGAAATTGCTTTCAAGGTTAAAAAGATATAGTTGTTTAAAAAAATTAATTTCAACGAAAAAAGAAAAAAATTGAGGATTTTTGGGCATAGACCGATATATCGCATCCCTTGCCACCCATAAGTATGATTAATGGCAGGATAATATCCAATACTTGATGTTGGGAATGAAGGAATAAAAAAAAACAAAGATACAGGAGTTCTAGGTATAGTTTTGTATATTGCAACCTCGGACACCAATCCATCTGGTAGGAGATAACGCGTAGATGTAGAATATATTCCATTTTATAATTGGCCATTCATCAAAATTTATAAATCTCAGATTTCCTTCGGATCACCCGATTACGACTTGCTAACCCAATTTGGTGACTTTTTACTTCTCCCGTAATACGATCGTATCATAAAGTATCCACCATTCTCATGGAAAACAGCCTCGGGTAAAAGAGAACGACCGCTCCGAAGCCCTCCCACTCTTCCGCCCACTCATCCCTCCCCTCCAACCCCCTCCTCTCCCTCCCCCTTCCCTCCTCTCCATCCGAATCATCTAATGCATTAACATCTCCCGAAAACCCGTCCCAACTCCGAAATCTCCAGTCGCAGAACAATCGACTCCAGGGAGGACAGCAGAGGGCGCCCCTTCCCATTGTTAAAGGACGCTCCCCATTGTCGCCCCACTTAATTCCACTGCCGGCTCTCCCATCCTAAAAAGGGAAACAAATCAGGGAGGTGGAGAAAGGGAGGGAGAGAGAGGGGGGAGAGAGTTGGGGGGTGAGATAGAGAGAGAGAGAGATAGAGAGAGAGAAAAGTAGAGGGAGAGAGAGGGAGGGAAAAAAGTCAGGAGAGCACAGTGAACTCAAAAGGAGAACAGATGGACTTAAAAAAATAAACAATCTGTTCAAAGTAATAGTAAGACTTTGGTTTGTATAAAAACAAAATAAATAAGATAAAACATCCCGACCAGATAAAGAGAGAATTAAAGGCAGAAGGAGAGAGAGAGAATGAAGGACAGAGGGGGGGGGGGGGGAGAGAGAGAGAAAATACGAAACTAATGATGGGATAAAAAAAAGCAAAAGAGTGCGGAGGGCGATGTAGAGGGCAACAGAAATAATAATAAAAAGAGGATCGCCGTGCCCACTCACCCCCGGATACTCGAAACGGTTAGTTAGCCGCCCCCGCTCACTCGCCACTCCACCCCTCTCCCCCCCTCCTCCACGCCACCTCTCTCCCCCTCCCCCACGCCACCTCACCTCTCCCCCCCGCCCCCCCACGCCACCTCATCCCCTCTCCACGCACCAAAACCGACTCCCAACCTCCCTTTGTGTGCTAATTCTCCTTTGAGGAATAAAAAGAGGAGGCGGAATAGATTTAAAATCAAATGAATAAAGAAATAGCCATTGCGCTACACATCGGCGTCCGACACCTATACCCTTATCCTCCGCCCGAGTGGCTCCACACCCCTTTCTCCTCCTTCCCCCTCTCACTATCTCCTTGGCCGTTCCCCCTCCCCCCCCATTGCCCCTCACTCCCCTCCTTTGTCGAGCCGATAGTCTCCGGCTCCCGTCTATCTTCATCTCCATCCGAACGCCCTCTGCTAACTAAGAGGCGTACACCTCTCCTCTTTCCTTTTTTTCCCCTTTCGCCCCGGCACCTCTTCCGCAGACACAACCTCGCCCAATAAAGACAATCTCTTTCCTTTCTTGTTTTCCTTCCTCCCACTACCTACCGTAGCTCCTATTATTCTTCCGTCCTTGAATCATTCTACTTTTCGGAGTACCCCTTTAAGTAAGACCTTTCTACAGGAAATGCCGTGTGAAAGCCATTTTTGATTCTCGAAAAGCTTTCGTAAATACACCTATTAAGAAAATAACACCGCAGCGGATATTTTAACGCCGGTACGAGAGTGTTATTTAGCGAAATTGTGTTCGATATCAAATGAATGAGAGTAAAATTATGTTCGTTGTTATGTTATTCGTCGTTCAATTGTTATGCACAAAGCATTACTTTCACATCTCCTTGTCCAAAGAAGGAAAACTTCCTGACGATCTTCACTCGAAATTTATACAGTAATGGTCATGTTACTTGGGATTTCTTCGGGTGATATATAATCGATTTTCGATCAAGGTAAATATTTTCATCAAATTTTGCCAACAAGGAGATAGTCAACTTTCAACTTGGTGGAAGACCTGGAATCGATTCCCGGTCAAGTTCAGAATACTCTACGTTGAAATTTGTCCAGCATACAAAACTTCATTTTCCTACATTTCATCTTGTATAGGGAGACTTGCTTAAACAGCTGCCGCGGTTGTTGTTCATTGGGAAGGAATTTATTCTGATTAAATTTATCCAAGATAAAAATTTTCATCGCTGTCTCCATATACATTTCTATGCATTTTCTAAAAAAATTGAAAATAATTACAACGCAAATAATTTTACTGTATCGTTGGTCGCAAGTTTTAAACTTAATATAAAACCAAGCAATTAAAACTAGCAAGGTGAAATTAATTTATTGTCTGAATTATTAGAATCAAACCTGTTATCTTAGAAGGGAAACAAGAACACGTGTGTCTGCTGATAACAAAATTGAAATAACAGCCAAACAAGAAAACTTATCAAGCCGCGGGCTTCCTGTTACAATTTACGATTGCTTCGGTCAGTTTTGATTGGCCGCTGAGATATTACCGGATATTCAGAAAAGCGAATTTACGCAGAAACTAAAAGCTCGTCTCGTGCAAATCTCCGCCTCTCATTATAATCACTAATTAGATGAAGCAGAGGTAAAGCGGCTATAAATTTAGTTGCTACTCCCACCGCCCCGGCGAGGTCACTTATCTCGCTTCCCCCCTCCCTCCCTCTCTCCCCTCCACCCTCCTTCACCCCACTTTCACTCTCCCTCCCTCCCAGCCCCGCCTCCCCACTCTCGCTTCCCCTTCCCCCACCACTTCACCTACACTTTCACTCTCTCCCTCACAGCCCCTCCCTCACTCCCATCCTCTCTTTCCCTTCGTGCAACTTCTAAGATGGGAGCGTAGGGTGGCTTCTTCGAAGGGAGGCGTGAGTGATTAAGCGGAAGGTCACGCAGAGTGATCTGCTTACTTATTGCGGACATTGTGGGAAGTTCGAACGAAGAGAGAGAGGGAGAAGTGTCTTCTCTTATCTTTCCGATCCGATGGTCTCCGTCCTCTTCATAATCTCAATGTGGTCTTCCCTCACCAATCCAAGACCTCACTTCTCTTCGGCGGCCCATCCCTTCGCTCTTTATCCCCACCCTACGATGCATTTCCGTTCGCTCGCTGTTTCGCCTTATATCGCCTCTTTTCTTCCCTTCATTTCATCTTTTTCCCACATTTCCTTCATTCCTTCTCCTTTCCCTCTCTCCCTTCTTTATCTCATTCTATTCTCCCTTGATCTCCTATTCTTTCTTCTTCTCCCTTTTATCCAACTGATTCGTGTCCCGGTAGTCCTCTTTCGCTTACTCATCTCACTTGTCAGTTACAAATTTTCCCATTGTCCCTCCCGAAGAAATCCTAGAGGAGAAGCCACTAGATAGCACTGAGAGCATTTGTTGGAATACAAAAAATCACGAATGTATTATAAACAAGGATTAAAATACCAACCTACTGAGAGCTAAGTAAACCTATTCGCATCCAAGTAGTTACGTAAATAATCTAAGTGAATGATTCATAATCAACCCACAATAATAACTACCTCACAGAATACATGCACGTTGATAAAAATAGTTTTAAAATGTGTAATTTTAAGGCGTCAAAGAAGTTCGTTAGACTGTCTAATTATTTATATTTATTTTATAAACGAAAGCTATTTATTTAGTTGTTTATAGCTCAGCTGTAATGAGCGTGCATGGTTAGGGGTAGTGTTTAGTTTCCAAGCCTCAAAGGTGCTCAAACTTTATCACCATTGAAAATCTCTCGACATGTGCAGAGTTAAATTGGTGAGATAATAATGACCAGTGATTTACTGAATAGCCAGGGATCAAGTTTTGTTTTATTCTCACAAATATCCGACGAACGAGTAAAATCGAACCGATGCCAAAGACTTCGTCGGAAAAGATAAAATAAAAATCAAAATCTCGCCAGTTCATTAAGGCCAGCATTGAATCCGCCACCACGAAAGACCGGATCTTTGAATTTCAAGAAGTTATCGCGTTCACACATCTTTCAATAAAATACAAGCGGGCACACCAAAGGAAAGTATAACGCCGCCGCCGCGGATATCCGTTGCCATTTGTTTCAAACTCATATATATTCCCAGCGTTAAAAGGCGAGCGTCGTCTGTGAGAGACGTCACGAGCTAAAAACGGCCCTTAATGAAAATTTATGCTCTTCTTCTTCCACGGTTATCGACGAGGCATTGTGACGTCATGAATGGGTTCCGATGAATGGTTCGAGAGGGCAAAGGAGATGGGGTGAGGAGGATGGTGGAGGGTAAGAGGCCGATCGGAGGGGGGAGGGGGGTGAGAGACGAAGAGAGGCGGAAAGAGAGAAGGGAATCTTCTCACCTTTAGAAGTCGGTAAGGAAGGAACACAAAAGGATTCAGAGGGATGAAGAGAGAAAAAAGGATATTGAGAGAGAGAGAGAAGAGGGGTTTATCGGGGAGGGGAGAAGAGGAGGTGGGAGGGCGTGGTCGGATGAGAGGGAGGGAGTGGAGGGCGTGGTGAGTCGAAATGATAAGTTGGGGTGTTACAGGTGCGGAGGGCGAGCGGTTGATCCGAAGCCTGGGAGGATATGTGTAGGAATCTCATTCACGGATCGAGTCTGGTCTCTTTTGAGGGCGCGGAGGGGGCATTACTATTCATGAGGGGCCGACCGAAAGGGGAATAGCGGCGGCGGCGGCCGGTATATCGGGAGGAAATCGGCTCGGTGCTTTATAAGCGAGAGAGAGAGAAAGGGAGAGAGATGGAAGAAATCCCAAATGCATAACTCAAGCAACTTCTAGATTGATGGAAATGCCGCTAAGGGTGGAGTCTCGCGCCTGTTAGTTTTGTGGCCATTGATTAGGATCGTTAGATGACTTCGCTAGGTCGTCCCCGGAGATTTGTACGACCGCGCGTCCTTATTTCTCAGGCGCCGCGCCCTTCTCCTCGCTAACGAGACTCGATTAACTGTTAAAATGAGTTCTTTACCAGTGTTTCCAGTGAGCATTTATTGCCTCTCCATTATGTTGCTTCTTGCCCACATTATGCTGATTGTGATGTAATTTTCGCATGTCAATTTTTTTAAAATTTTATATTTCGAAGTTCCTAATATGTGGTGCTTCCAGTCCAAGTAATTCTATAACATAAGAATTTAAATGTGCGTTTTTGATTAAATGTAATTATTTGTGTTGTGCTTCAGCTCGAAACACATAGTGATAACGCCGATAGAAAGGTTTAAATTATCACTTGCACATTATAGAATATTGTCTTTCAACGAGTGCCTAATTTAACAAAATAAATTCTCTATTCTTTAATTGCTCTTTCGTCTATCTCCACATTCACTGAGTACTAAGTATTGATAAAATTAGACTTTATTTTCAAAATTTCTCGTAAAATCTTCTATAATATATTTTGAAGGCGTGTGTTTGTTGGATTGTTCATGGAACTCCTCCTAAACGATAACAGCTAGAATAACCAAATTTTGTACGATTCTTCCTTACATCCTAACTTAGTGGATGGTCAAGATTTAGTCAACCGGGATTAATCAGTGCTGCCAATATAGGGGATTAACATTTTTCCATAACATAACATGTATGAATCGATTTCTTGTCTTGCAAGGTATTCTTCCTTCAAGCATCAGAAAACGTAAATATGGGCCGATTTTTTTCTTTTTCTCTTTATTTGATGAATAAAACTATACTATCTTATTCCTGCGAAGTTTAGGTACATGTTACACGGTCGAAGTATTCAGAAATACGCTATTTGTTTCGAAATTTTCCGTTCTCTTTCCGGGCGTAACCAAGGCGGCCGTCATTGTTACCTCCGATTCAATTAGCTTCAATGAAGCTTACAAATAAACGAAAATTTAGCGATATTCGCTTCGCACCTTTGTTTAAGCAACGAAACGATCGATGTTTATGGATAGCAACCTAAATAGATACTGATTATTATTCAGGAAGCGTTTATAACGATTGATGAAAGTTACTGAACCTTCTTTCGTCTATTGAATACTGGAATCTTACATTTTTTGTAAGTAAAATCATTATATTCTACATTATAATGTTTATTAACGTAAATAGGCTCACGTATCTGGTGTACATTGCCAGTCAGGGTTCAATCATGGACACCTGTACGTTGATTTTTCAGGGGTTTCTTGCTTACAGGAGATAAATGTAAACATTTTAGAGGCATAATTACAAAATCTGATGTGGCCAACACATGACTTTCTCCATATTTGAGGTATAGATATTTAAATTATTATGAATAGCATTATGAGGCAAAATTATTATTTCGTATCGTAAAAGAATACAGTCGTCTTTATTGCCGGAAAATACGTATATTTTGAATATGTTTACAGAATTCACCGCTACATGGTGCTGGCGCTGTATACTGGAAATTACGAAAAAGCTAAATATCTTCGAAATGGATGGTTCTACGAAAATTTGTTTCAAACGAAACTTGGAAGAAATATAATTCTCTACAACTTTGGTCCTTATGAAGATTACCAATAACGTTTTTTTAAGGAGAAAACCGAAAAACCGGTTATTTATAAATAACTCCTAAACAGTAACTCCCATGGAAAATTGTTTCAAATGAAAACTGTAGGAAATTACATTCTCTATAACCTTTGTATAGAATTGTATATATCATAATGATGTTTTAAAGGAGAAATATCGCAAAAACCGTATCGGTTTCGAATAAACCTCGACTTCCGGTTAACCGTTATTGTCCAAAAACTAATCAGTTCTTTGTACTCATGCTAAAGTTTTATATATGAAGTTTGGTTAGGATATGGCAAAAAATTTTTGAATTAGAGCGCCCACAATCACATACACACGCACACACACACAGAGACATCATTCCGAAAATAGTCTAAACGTGTTCTAGGGGCCTCAAAACGTGTATTTCCGTTGAAATCTCGAAGTCGATTTTTTTCATGATCACGATACTTTCCCATTACTTCGTATGGAGAAAGTAACAAGAAATTAAGCTGGATTTGGCGAAAATGATATGATAGGAAATACAATTATCATTACATCTGAATGCAATACGTTCGGAAACGGATTGTTACAAGCAAATATGTTTGTTAAGAAAAGCTAATTGTAAGTTGAAAAGTATTTACTATGTACCTATTTTAAAGAGTTTGTATGTTATGCTGTAGTAGCTTCACTAAATCCGTTGAAATTCAACGGGAAATTCTACTAGTTTTAAATATAGTATTCAAAGTTTTTAAAGTAAGATTCATATGTATGGAGCGTTTCCTAATAGATGTAATGGAGTCAGAAGGAAAAATAATGCGATAAGATATCCAAACATATTTCTTTCTCCTCCAACTGGTACTTTGTATAATAGTGGAGCTTTCTAAATACCTGAAAAACCTATGACACGTATGTTGAGGAAAACATTTAGCATATCCTACACGAAACTTCCACCAGGCAGTGGAACATTCCGGTCATCCGTCCTCTCTTCGGCGGGCTTATTCAATCTCCAAAAACCATTAGGACTGCCTCCTCCTTACCTCTCTTATCCTCTCTCTTTCATTCTCCCCCTCACATTCTCCCACTCTCTTTCTCCCTCTCTCTCTCCGTGCCTCTTTTTCCTTCGGAGTTCCCGTCACGCCCGGCGTCGTTATTAATGATGGCTTTCCTTCCTGTCGATCTCCGTCGGTCAGCCTCCGCACTGCGACGGCGTGTGTGTGTGTGCGCGCGAGGGGGAGAGCAGTCCGCAGGGATTCCCCTCCTTCCCATCCGCCGCCTCCCCCTTCACCTATCCCCCATCATTAACTCCCGCGCCCTCTTCCGACCCTCCTACTCCACCACTACCGACGTCTCAATCCGGACAACTCACGGCTCCCTGAAGGCCCCACCGCAATACACACACGCGCGCACGCCAGGCTTCTCTACGCCACCGCGCTTACACCTTCTCGGCACGGAGGGCCTTCGAGGAGCGGGTGGGGAGCCGCCGTTGTCAGTCAATCAGTCCCAACATCTCCACATACACTGACACACGGGTTCGCCCTCTCACCGCTTCCTTTCACCTCAACCCCCAGAGCGTAAGGGTCCTACTGAGGTAGGCACCTCTCACACGCTCTTTCTCCGTTGCTGCTGCTGGTATGTCGAATGACTAAGGGATTTCTTCAGAAGAGAGTAGATACTTGGGGGAGGAAGGATTTCTTTTCAACAAAGGTCGAACGTCTGACCACGGCGTTACAGGTAGTTTTGAATTAATGCTCGTTAAACGACGTTTTACGCCGTCGGAGAGGATGAATGGGTTCAGATTCGGAAGAATTAAATCCGAAGAAAATACCTGTAGGATTTTATACTGAAGGATGATTTAGCTCCATACACATTAATCTAGAAGATGAGAGTGAAAAAGTGCTCCTTTTATTTCTTATTGCACAATGAGTGATAATTTCAAGCGAAATCTATTAATCTTTCTTGTCATTCCAGGAGAATATTTTTTGTCGATCAATATCCAACCATTCTTTCTATGCGTTCAAGAAAAATTATGACAGTCGTTGATCGGTATTTCACGGATCAAATTGCTGCAGTGGATTAAAATAAATATCGCCTTACAATAACATTTCGTGTAATTTCATAAAACACATTTGGACGCTTGGTGAAATTTCATTTAGGTAAGCAAAATGAGATTCATCATCAAATCATTTCACTTGCATTAGGATGACAAATAACTACGGAAAAATACCCCATGTTTTTATTTAAATTGGCGCCTTCCTTGCCGAGCACCGATGCATATCCAAAGCGATTCTCTCACAAAAGGAGTCGCTCCAAAAAGTTGCCACATCGAGGAACCACCGCCTACGAAATCCATCTTCCTGCCATCCATAACAATTTGTAAATATGAATCTGCAATCCGACCTAAAAATTTCCTCTCTGCTTTGATGGGCGAAGGAAACAGATATTCCCCACACCACCCTGCCACCACCTTGCCACTCCAGCCACCCTCACTCCCTCTACCCCATCCTCTCTCTCTCTCATTCTCCCGATTCGAAATATCCCTCCCAATGCACTCATTTCCTCAAAAGCAATCCCTTTCCTTACGATTCCTCTCTCTCTATCTCTCGGCCGCGGCACAAAATGACGCACATCAGTCATAATGACGCCTTCATTCGATTCCTTTCACGTCCCTTTTCCCGTTGTTCTTCCCAGCATGCACTGCGTGTCCAATGGAAGACCACCCAAGTGGGACGCGAGGGGGCGTCGCCGCCCCCTCTCTCCTCTTATTGCCCTTTTCTCGTCGTCAGGCCAAAGTTTCGTGTTTTCTTTTTCCTTTTTATATCCCCCAACTCCACCCTCTTCCCATCTCAGGCGACCTCTTCTCCGCCACCTCTTTTCACGCTTTCCTCCCCCCCTCTCCTCCCCTTTCTCCCCCCGCCCCCCTTCTCCACCCCTTCCTCCCTCATCCTCCTCCCGCCCCGCCCACTTATTTTTGCCTTTCACTGCCTTCCGTCTCATCCATCGCCACCCCACACTCTCTTTCCGATCCTCCCCTAACCCTCTCCCCCTTCACCCCCTCCCTTTCTCCTATCTCGATTCCACCACTCCCCCACCCCCTTCAACCCTCCACACCCCCACCCAAACATCTCCGCTTCCAGCTGCCGCTGCTGCCACCAGTGCCTCTCGCGTTCCCCTTCAATTCATCTCGTCACGAATCCATCACACCCCCCGTGATCGCTTCCCATTCTATATATCTCTCTATCTCTTTCCTCCCTCTATCTCTCTCCCTCTCTCTCCCTTGCTCCCTTTATCTCATACCCGCTCCACCAACAGAAGCCGTTTCCATCTCATTTAATACCCTCTCCGGTCATTTTACTTTTTTTCCTTTCCCATGAATGCCTATTCTTTCTATGTTTAGCGTTGTTTTTTGTCGGTCCTGCACGCCACCTGATTAATTTAAACTACATCGACCTTTGCAATACACTCCAGCATCGAAAAAAAATTGCCTTCGTGTTATGCATTCACATAAAAGAAGAGAGCCTTGTAATATTTAACTATTGCATTTTACTCAATAACTTACATTGGGGATTAAATTTCGGTTAAATATCAATTTTTTTTAAATCTACACTTATGAGACCTGAAGATATATTGTCCATGAAAAATTCGCGATGCAATAGAAATAATTGTCAATTTTCTCTCTCTCTCTCTCTGTACCTCTCTTTCATATTCGCGACGTATTATCATCGCCTTCTGCTGCGCTCTTGACCGTGAAGTCACGAATTTTCGACGATTTCGTGTAATATTATTCTACCTGGCACAAGTAACCCTTTAAACACTTTAAAGGTATCCCCCTCCTCCTTCCCTTTACCCCCAGTCATCTCCTTCCATCTCCGATTCACTCTTCTAACGCCAGTCAATCCCCCTTCTCCCATCCTCTTATCCATTGCTCCCCAACTCCTCATCCTGCATCCAATCTCCTCGCGTGTAACCTCTTTCTCTTATACTCGACAATTTCCTCCGATCTTGCCTCCGCCTCCGTCTGAATCCATCAACCAACCCTTTCCGCCCTTCCATTCCCATTCCCATCCCCTCCCTCCCTCTCTCCCCCTCCCTTTCACTCTCCATCTCTCCCTCCCTTTCTTCCTCCACTTTTTCTGCTAAATATGTGTTTTCATCTTATTTTTTTAATTATCTTGTTCATTACTCATAACATTAAAATATATCTTGTAAATCCTATCTTGTTAAACATGTATGTATTATTGTAATTCCACTATTGTTCTTTTATGTTTTCGTAGGTTTTTTTCCATCCCCCTTCCCTTCGTGTGTATTTTCCTGCTTGTACTTTTACTAGGATGGCCAAGTCAGGTCTTTCCTAGGTTTTTACCACAATTACTCTGTCCTTTTATAGAAATTTTCCGAAGTTGTAATTTTGTGTTTTGCTTGTATGTTTTTCTATTTATATTATTTTCTGGTTCTTTTCTGTGAAGTTATTATTGCTATTTTATTCTCATTTGTAATTGTTGAGGCAGGATTAAGTGTATATAGTCTCAATTTCGCCTTAATAAAGTCGTTTGTCTATCTGTCTGTCTGTCTGTCTCCCTACTACTTACCACTCTCACTACCCCTTCCCACTCTCACTATCTCCTCGCATTCGCACTCTTTCTTCCTCTCTTCCTCCAGTCTTCGCTTATTCGCTCTATTGAATTCTCTCCTCTCTATATTCTCTTTCCTCTCTCTCTCACTCTACCTCCTTCATCACTCTCCCTCCTATTTCAATTTTCTCTCTCCTTTTCCTACTTTGTACGATCTTCTGCACATCCTCCTCCATCTGAAATTCGGCACTCTTGCTAATTTATTTTGTTTTTTCCCTTCTCGGAATCCATCTTCTATTTTTTTATTTTTTCTTCTGTCTATTATTTCTCGCCTCTTCCATTTCTCTTTCTGATTCAATTCTTCTATTTTCTTTGTTTCTTCGCTCTTATATCCTCCGTCCTTTATTTATATTTTTAGTCTTTTTCCTCCTCTTTGTTTCTCTTATTCCCTCTTACCTCTACCTGTGTTTTTTGTTTCTCTTCTGGGTTACCTTAGCTACCGTCCTAATTACACCGTCTCTCGCTTACGTCACGACTCCATTTGGAGCCCACCCAATCCTCCTCCTCCTCTCTCTCATACTACATGTTAAAGTTCTTTCCGAGGCACGTCTTATGCACCCCTCGCTCACGGTCAAATGCGTCTGGATAAATAGTCCTGTCCCCTTTGGACGTGACGTGGTGCGCGGGGTGGACGCGAGGTTGGAAAGTATTAAGGGAAAGTAAAGGGGAGGGGAAGAAGAGGGATGCCTTCGCTGGTGGAGATAGACGCAGAGAAAGGTGGGATGAGGTTAAGGGGTGCGAATTTAGTATTCAACCGGTCCGCAGTTTCGGTTTAAAGGAGGCATTTGTTACCGTGTTGTTGTTACAGTTCCTGTACGTCAGGAAGGTCTATTTTGGTGAATGTTTATGAAAAGGACTTTTCCCAATTTTTGGAATCTACGCTTATCAACTATTGGTTTTAATAGAGCCAGGTGTTATAGAATGACGCGTGTGGCTTTTAAATGCAGTTAAATAAAAAAGATTTGCTTTCCATCTAAAAAAATAAAATTTCCTTTAAAATTCCTACCCATAAAAATATCAAATAGCTGATGCTGTTAGTGTTTCGTCAAAAGATTATTTTACGATAGCGATATTGAAAAATAATATTTTAAAATTATTTACATTTTAAAGAAATTTGACAATCTATTCTAATTAAACAAGTGTCTTAATCTTAGCAATTTAATGAATAACCGAGTACTTCTCTTCATGTCACGTTTATTTTGTAGATACTTTCTTATTTCTAAAGACTTCAAAAGAGATACAAAAATGATATTTAATTATGCCACATAATTTTTGCATACCTTTTTGAATAAATTACCACAAAATATCGTCTAACTTAACTGATAAACCTTCATTAGCAAATATTATTCATATTAAATGAGACACTTAGTACTTTTCCACAAACAAGTTTGTGGAAAAGTAGTCTCATTTAATATGAATAACATTTCATACTTCCATGCCTGACTCAATTAATTATATTAATTATCAAAGCTTATTGAAGTCTATTTGGCAATTCTAAACCCTCTAAAATTTCATAAGAGCTGGATTCCAAAATTGAGATTGCACCCTAATCATTTGACACAAGAATTTGAACGCGTACATTCTAAACATGATTTCAAATGTGCTCGTCATATCTTCTTTGCGATTTCCAAGTCCTTAAAGCAATCGAAGCCAATTTCGAATCATGGAACTAAAATTTACGAATGTCTCCCGTGCATAATGGTAGCGGCGGTAGTCGGCGGTGATATATTTTTTTTATTTTTCGAATCAAAACTTGGAACATTTCCCATTCAAAGCCGTTCAAGATTTCCCTCATTTAGAAGCCCCGCGCGGGGCATTACAGTTCGTCGAGAACTCCAATCCAGACGGTAATGGCGACTTCATAACGCATGACGCTTTCTTGAAATACGATGAAAACGCAATTTAAAATGGCTGATGAGGTGAGAAACCTCCCTCGAAGTGGGGAATGATAGATAAGAAAGCATCATGGAAACGGGGCTCCATAAAAGGCAGCAATCACACGCTGTAAATCTTAAACTCCACATAATTCCTACGGGAAAGAGAGAGGGTGGGAGGGAAGGGGTGTTCCGTTCACAACCACCGGCTCTCTTGGTAATAGGTTCGTCGCGTATGCTTGCTTCCCCCCGCCGTCACGCAATTAGTTTCAGCTTAAAAACCCCTTTGCGGGAGAATCGGCTTTCACCCTCCCATACCATATAAATGTCTCCCACTCCTCCCTCCACCTCCATCACAAACCTCACCAAAGTGATTTACTCCTCGAGTTCGACCTTCGATATATATATGTTTTTTTTAAGGCCCAATACCTGAATTAATTGATTGCCTTCCGAGACTACAGTCTCGGGCTTAATACCTCCCTGAGATGGCCTCGGAACATGAGAAATAGGAGAGAGAGGAACACATGGGAATCGGAGAGGAGGGTGTGGCGGGGTGTTGGAAGAGAGGGAGAGGGTGAAAGGGGGAGAACGAGGAATGGCGTTGTGGTCCAGTCATTACTAATTTCTTTTTACGACGCGGGGTGCCTCCGAGGCCTGATTTATCCCGGCCGACGAACATACCTCGACCTCCGCACGATAAAGCGGTCCTCTCCCTAAAGGCTTTTTTTCCACCGATAGGTAAGCTACGGAAACCTTGATTCCTCCTTTTACCTCTTCCCCGACGAGAGAAAGTGGCATCGACGCCCGGTCTAAAGGTTAGGATGTCGCCACATCAAAATGTAACGCAAGTAATTACGGATTTTTTTTGCAATTATTCAAGCTTCCATGGAATTACTGTGTCTTTTTGTGCGGCAACATCAGTTAAAATTAATTTTTTATTTCATTAAAAGTATCTAGCAATCTACGACTAAGCTATATTTGATAAACGTTAAAGATAATTTCAAAACCGTGCCCTGGAAAATATTTTGCAATCTGGATTAAACGCGGTTATCATCTTAAGAGGTTCGATCTGAATTATTAGAATGCAGTCGTTAATTTTTGCCGCAAGTTGTAAAAGTACGTTATTGAGTTTCCAAGTTCTAAAATAAAACGTACCGCGTATATTTTCCTGTCCTAAATATTCCATCGCATTCTTTCGTATTAAGTTTCCCGAAGCGTATCTCGCGAAACCATTCACGCAATAAATCTCAACAATGGCTAAACATAAATCGGAGCTTTTGAGATTTTTTTCTCCGCAGCACTCTTCGTTATGTTTTTTTCGTTTCGGACCTCCTTTTTTCGCTTGCTTTTTCCCCCCGACATTTTTCACCCCATCGAACCCCTCCCCCACCCTCATCTAACTCTCCCGCCACCCCCCTCTTCCTCCCCCTATCAACCTCCCCTCTCCTCTCCTCCCTTCTCTCTCGCTCTCCCCCCCCCCCCCCCACACACACAAGCACCTTTGATCTCGCCCCCTTCTTATCGCCCTCGCGTAATATATTCGGATTCTTCTCTTATTTATGAACGCGTTCCTCTCATTGTGCTGGCTCTTCTCGCAGGGCGTCGCGCTAATGCAGGGGATAACACGGGCATTGGTTTCGCGACGGCGGGGGTCCTGACTTTTCATTCCGGCGCGGGTCGTCGCTCATCTGTTCGGACGATTGTGTGGAAGTGTTGCGAGTGGAGGCGAAAAAGAAAGAGAGAGAGAGGTGCGTCGAGGGTAGAGGAAGGAAGGATGGAGGAAAGTGTTTGCTAGAAGGTCTCATGCGTCGCCGTGGTTGATGTGTGTTGAGGTGTTACGAAGAGCATGGAAAGGTGGAGTGAAAGGGGTGAGGAAAGGAACGAGAAGGAGTGGAGGAAGAGAGAAATAGGATAGAGTTAAGGAGGATATGGGAAATGGAGGGGTTTGAAATGAAATGGGGAGAAAAGAGATGAAATAAGCAGAAGATGCGCAGTTTCGAGAAGAGAGAGAGAGAGAGAGAGAGAAGGTAATAGGTAAATGGAGCGAACAAAATGGATGGTGATAAAGATAATTGGAGAAGGAAGGATAGTTTGGGAGCTGCATCTTATGTCCGAGGATTGTGCGATTCTCTTCTTATTCCGCCGAGAAATAGTTAAAAGGGTTTTCTAAATTGCTATTATCTTCGGAGTGATCTCCAAAGAGCCGCATTCATCTCACTCTATGAACGAGTTTTGACGCACCGCCATTGCTATGACTAATAGACGCTTTAATAGGTAAAACTTCACTTTAAAGGCGCAATAATTATCCTCGAAACGGATTTAAAGCTGTCCGCGGATAATTACTTTCTATCGCGTCCGATGTTTCTATTTTCATATTTTACCCGATTCGCGATTGTTATCGTGCTAGCGTTGCACCCGCGTCGGGTCACGTCCTCTGTTGCACGAGAAAATATTTTTTCTGTCGTGAAAATAGTACTGCCTCGTGCGGCTCTATCCTTTTGTGAAGGGAACTCAGTTTCCGAGGAGTTCGTCTAATATTAACAGCGACATCGTGTCGAGGTGGCAACCGAAGGTTTTTAGTTTTGCTTCAAGAGGAGTGGGCAGGAGAATTTTATGCATCTCTGAGGATCAAGAGCGTAATCGGACCAGATTCGTGAGATTATTTTTTACGCCAATTATTTCGATCCGACAAGTTCGTAAATCCTTCTCTCTATTCCGCATATATTAATTCTTAAAACGTATTGGCAATTGGTTGAGTCCAACCGTAAATTAAAATTTATGGGCGACCGGAATGGCGAGGAGGGAGAATTTGAGTTTTGTAATCTGGCGTGTTCTCTTTTTGTTCCATCGTCCGCCGCAGTCGCTCTCCCGTGGCTGTCGCTTTTGATGTATCTCCTTGTCCGATTTTCACGCGGAAAAAATGACGCATAAACACGAAAATAATGATGTCTCTGATAATAAATTGGCTCTCTTCGGCTTCCTCAGTTTTCCATAACTAAAACTTTCCCCTCGCCCGTATTATGTTACGCTTAGACAACCTACGATGGGAAATCGGTCCAATATAAGTTAAAACGACAGCGTGGTGTTATTTGGATTTTTTTACGCTTTTTGCCTAGTTATAACTCGGGGAGGTGGCTTTATTTCGGCGAATAGGTGTGGCGGCGGTCGCCTGGGTGGAGTTGGCGGAATTGGGGTGGCGGCGAGGGGGGTATCCGGGTGGGAGAGAGATGCCCCGCATTCATACGCATGTGCGACCAATGCATCTTCCTCCCAAGGCCCCGAGCGGACAAGGAGAAGGGGATTACAATCTGTGGTCCCAATTCCCCGCTCCTTCCTTTCAATAAGTTTTCACAGCATGGTGCTGGGCCATTGGTTACGAGGTGCGGACCAAGTCGTTGAGGAAAGGGAAGGGGTATAGGGCGGGGAAAGGGAGTGGGAGAGAGAGGGATAGGACCAGAGGAGGAAGGGTTGGAGGGAGGAGGGGGAGACGTAGGGGAGGAAATGGGGTGAGGAATGAGGATAGGCTGGAAGGAGAAGAGAGGAGGTGCGAGGAATATCGAAAGGCAGAAAATGGCAAAGGGAGACGGGGAAAGGGGACGAAGCAGTGATAGTGAGAGTTACGATGTGGCAAAAAGCGTTACAATATGAAGTATAAATTACTATTTATTTTGACAAAGGTACTTCAATTTTATATTAGCGCTGGGAGCATATTACCAATAAATAAACTAATCAAAGGACAGAAATTTTCTTTCAAATGCAGGAATGATGAATTCTTACACACATTCTGTGGAAAATTCCTTGATGCATAGGAAAAGGGGAAGATTTAGACAGAAGTCGGGATGTTCGGAATAAAAAGCCTTCTGCAGAGGCGAATTCAAAATGGGGAGGATTATTTGGGCTCTTAGGAATTTTCTTGACCTGATCCTGATACGAGATCAAATTTCATGAGAAATTTTGCAGGTGAATTATTTCCCGATACTGGGAATTCATCCTCATCATGTTATGTGTATCGTTAAAGTCTCCTAAAAATCCACCATGACAAGTACAGCAATGAATCGAAATGGTTGGTGTTTCTAGGTTTCTGAATTTGGAAAATTTTGGTACTTTTATCGTTTTCTGAAATTCTTGGAATAACTTAATTAAATACATAATCTTTGATTGTCTATGGATTTTTTATTTGAGTCCACACCTTATAATATTGAGCACTGCATTCCCAGTCTCTATTCCTACTAGCTCTACTTTCCATATTACTCCGAAAGCGTAACCTCTGCCCGCCAATGTGTAACATAACCTTAACGTCCCAACAGTAAGGCATGCGGACGGAAAGATGAAACCGAAATGCCTCTCAACAGATAGGAATGAAAGAAACGCCACCCACTGAAGCGAGAATTCCGAGACGTGATCTGTTGGGAAGAGAGGAGGTAGCGGAGAGAGGGACGAAGAGGACGAGGAAAAAAGTTGGAAGATATAAGAGGAGAAAATCCAGCCGTGCGGGTGGTAAGAGAGAGAGAGAGAAGGGGGTGGAGGAAAAGAAGGAGATTGATCAAAAGAATCGTAAAGATCTATGGCTTCCGTGGCCTCGAAAGGGTCTAAAGCGTCGCTCCCTCCCCCATGTCCCTCGCCTCCTCTCCTTCTTCCTCCTCCCCTCTTCCTCCTCCTCCATCCCGCACCCCCTTCTCCTCCTTCCCAATGCTTATAACCAAACCAGTCCCCCTCTATCATTCATCGCTCGCCCTTTCATATCCTTCCGACGCCCAAAACCTTATGTTAGGTCCAGAATGCTCGCCCGCCGATACCGAAACGAGGCGCGCACACGCATGCCGAATAACACGCTCGTGATCCACATCCGATGTCGAAACGAGCGATTCCGTGTGGATACACGCTTCCGTTCGGAGTTTCCAAGTCTTGTAAGACGACTAGCACGCGAAAATATCATTTTTGCGCATAAAGTGCGTTAAAATTGTTCGCTCCGCGAGAATAATGTCGCCTAACTTTTGTTTCATGTATTTATAGTAGCGATAGTAACATCCAATAAGTTAACACAAAATTTCTCTACGTGGTAATTTTTGTTCTCATTTTATAAATAGCTGAAGGTTAAGGAATTAACCGCTACTATACTATATATGCTTACTGCCTTTTATTTCGAGTTTATGTAAGTTCGAGGATTTGTTTCTTGACTCTTATTTTATAAAAAGCAGGTATATGATATGTTTCTTTACGTTTGGTAGGAAGACAAAAGTTGAAAAACTATATAAGGTTTATTTTGTTACTTTATGTTTACAGTATAGTGTAAAATTTATTTGTACTTTTGAATTTTAAGGTTAATATTCAACCATTTCATTTCAGTATTCTCGAATTTCAGTTGCATCATTTTATATTTTATGTTCATGAATAACATCATTTGCGTGTTCGCGTTCCTGTGCATTGTATGAATGAGATTCGTTTTGACACGTTATATTTATCTGGATAGTAGACTTAACTTTTCCAGTCGATTGAAAATTTCTCTACATAACTTTACTCAGGACCATTCCTTAATTGGGTTTTAAAACCATACAGTAAGTTTACTATTGCCATCGACACGCATTGTTCGGCAGACAACCGAATTCGAGGAATAGGCCATTCTGAGCTCCACGGAGTACCTACGTACTTTCCCACCCTCATCCATCCCAAAGCCGCTCCCTCCCATTCTCCTCTTTTCTTCTTCTTTCACGAAGTCGATCGACTTCTCCGCAGGAAGGCGACCCTCGGAAGAGGCAACACACGTCTCGACCTCGTCTTGGAAAATCGTAAATAAGCGAGTCGACGTTCTTCTTTTTTTTCGGATCGCCCAAAAAGAGAGAAAGAGCGGTCTTCGATCGTTTCTATTCCCTCCCTCCCTTCCTTTCTAACCCCTTATTCCCGATTTCCACCCAACATTGCCTCTACCACACCTCCCTTCTTAGCGTTCATTTCCTATAGAAGCCATATTGTCGCCCACTGCTGCAATTCCTTTCCATTCCATTCTCCTCATCTGCCGCCTTCTTTCCTACTCCCACGTTTACCGCACCTTTCGTTCTATTTTTTTTAGCCATCATGTTTCGGCTGACGCAGCATATGCGTCGGTAGGGATATCATGTAGTAGATTATCCGATTCGTATCCTGCCTAACAGAGTGATTGAAATGCTAAAGAAATTCAATAGGCTGACCGGACCAGAGAAAGACCATTTAAATCCCGCAGCTCAGGGGATAAATTCTCTGCAACAACCTTCGCATTCGTTCTCTCACGAATAATCACCAAGCAGACAAACATTACACCGATTCCCTTACATGCCGACGAAACCACCCGATGCATCGCCCCCATCTCCTCCGCCCTTTTCCCCCGCTAAAACTCCTACGCCTCTCCTCCCGTCCCTTTCATTACGTTCCCTGGGTGCCACCTGTGGAACGCACCGTTGCCCCGGGTGCGGAGGAAAGAGGGATATATCTATAGGTGGGGCAGGGAGGCAACGGCGGCGAGTTTTTCACACGGTCTCAGTCGGGCACCTGAGAATGGGAATGGCTATGGGATGGGATGAACCATTGGGGCAGGAGAGATTTATTCCCTTCTTAACATCCCCCAAATCCCATCCACCCACGCACCATACACACACACACGAACGAACCGCCCGTGCCGAAAGGGTCTATTCCGAGTAGTACGCTACGGAGTCACTAAAGCGCTGTTTTTTTTTTTAGAGAAACTCGCAAAAGTGTCCGTGACAGCGATTCTCACGCAATCGCCTCGTGAATTAGTTCCTATGACCCATCCGATCCATTCTCGTAATGTGAATGGCTCATCCGTTTTTAATTCGTACCCAAAACGAGTGATTTAATACCCGCTTTTGTCATGTTTTTCTAAGAGACTCCTCGTGAAAATACTATTGTGACTCGTTAAGGATGTTAGGCCCGAATATGCTCTCGACGCCATTCATAACTCTTGGGGACGGCGTCGTGCCTTAACATTAATGGAACTGTTCGCATAATTTTACCTTTGATACTTTTGTAATTTATATTATCAAGACCAAAATTGCGTAAAGGGCAAAAATTTGCGTCAACTAATTTATTCCAATTCTATCATCACATCAATAGGTAGTCAGCATCGTTTACGCATGGTCTAGGCTTTCGTAAATAGAAGGTGATCATAAAGGCGAGTAAGATATTAATTTTATTATTTATTATTTTATCAACCCAGCGGGGAAATAGAAAGTACATAATAGATAATTAACAAGTTTTTGTTTTTCATCCTCTGTAGCAAATCAAATTAGACGCTATACCTATATGTTTTACGTACCTATTAAAATTTGCAATATTTATATTTTGTCGAGGACAAATTTCAAAATTTATTTCAATTTAGGTTCTTTTGTAGAGTTTCACATGTTCATCTAAATAAAATACCGTCGAGTCGATTCACATGTACAGTAAAATCCAGCTAATACAGATTCCAGTGTTACAGTCTTCGGTTGATTCGAATTATGTCTAATAAAGTAATGCAATATAAAGTATAAGTTGATGATATTTTTGAAAATATTTCTGTCTTTGTCCTTCCTTTTACTCAAGCCAGGGTTCCTTAAAATTGTGTATCCACAGAACATTAATTCCTACTTTGAAAACTCAGACCTATGCTAACCAATATCGTGATATTTGTTGATTGGCTGTCTTTGCTCCTGTCTGTTACATTGTTATACGCGCAGGGAGTTCGTCTTTCTCCCAAGACACGATTCTCAACGTACACTAAGCTGGCTGATTGTGTTTTATTAGCTATATAGAACACTTTGTCTGCTAGAATAAATGTTTTATATTCTCTTTGATTATATTTGTTTGGTTTCTGGTTTATTAAAATTCTGGTTTAAACAACATACAACGTATCTCATATCCAATTCTATTCCTCAAAATATTTCTTTCATAAAATAAAGTCGATTCACTCCTGTCCACTTAGTCATTATCGGCAATGCAATGGAGTTGAGTGATTTTAGTAGGTTTTTGTTTCTGTTCGTGCTAGTTAAACTCGTACAGCTTCCTATTGCTTGTTTTGTTTTTCCTCTATTAGTGAAGTGTGAAAAAATAGTTATATACTGTGTTCTGCCTGAGTGAAATTTTAATACCTGCGCTTACATCATTATTATGATAAATATAATTTTCTCATTTTAATTTACAATGCAATTTCCCATTTTATTATAATGATTTTTAAATCTTTATTGTAATACCCTAGGAAGTGTCTTCAGTGAAGAAAAGAAAATGTCACTTAAACGTAACGTTAGCTAAGGAATTTCCACATTTAAGACCTGTGGGAAAGGATGATACTGTCATTAAATGTTGTATGAGTTCAGCAGCAGTATAGCAGTTGGCGGGTATTCAAGTATTACGAAACACAATATTTCCCAAAAACACCAAAACGCTCTTAATATAGCATCTTCTCACATAAAAACCATTATTTTATTTATAAAAATGTGAAATAAAGCATATAAAGTTTTTACTTTCTCCATATATGTACGTGATATAAAGTATTGTTTTCATGAAAAAATCGACTTCGAGATTTCAACGGAAATACATGTTTTGAGGTCCCTAGAACACGTTTAGACTATTTTCGGAATGATGTGTGTGTGTGATTTTGGGAACTCTACCTCGAAAAGTACTTGCCATATCGTTACCAAATTTCATATATAACACTTTGGTGTAAGCAAAAAGAGCTGATTAGTTTTTGGACAATACCGGTTAACCGAAAGTCGAGGTTTATTCGAAATCCGATTCTGTTTTGGAGAAATATCTTCGTTAATACATCATTATTTTATATACAATTCGATAAAATATTATAGAGAATGTAATTTCCTACAACTTTCATTTGAAATAATTTTCCAAAGCAGTTATTGTTTCGGAATTATTTATAAATAATCGTTTTTTTCGGTTTCCGTCAAATATCTCCTTAAAAACGTCGTTATTGGTAATCTTCGTGAGGACCAAAGTTGTAGAGAATAATATTTCTTCCAAGTTTTTTTAAACAAATTTTTGTAGAACCATCCACTTCGGAGATATTTAATTTTTTCGTAATTTCCAGTATACAGTGCTACCACCATGTAGCGGTGAATTCTGTAAACAAATTAAAAATATGATTTACGGCAATAAGGACGACTGTATTATTTTACGTTACGAAATAATAATTTTGCCTTATATAAGGCATTATATAATGCTATTCATAATAATTTAAATATCTATACCCCAAATATGGAGAAAGTCATGCGTTGGTCACATCAGATTTTTTTATAATGAAATGTGTCCTTCCTGTTTGTTAAAAAAATTGGGATTTGTCCTCCATTGAGATAAAAAATATCTGGTCACCTTACCAATCTGTGCCAGTATTCGAAGTTAACTCATAATAAAATGTTTTGATCATAATAAAATGTTTAGAGTAAATAAATGAAAAGTAAATATGGAAATAGATTTTTATATTTTTTATTTGTCTATAAATAGAAAAATTTTCATTACATGTATTTTATCTTTTTCTTTATTGCATTATTAGATATTAAAATACATTATGTGATTTTTTCCATGGTAATTAGATGACTCATGATAATTTATTACAACCGCATTAATTACGACGTTAATATACCAATGTAATTCGCATGTTTTTCTTTTCTTTCCGTTCTATTAAGTTCTCCATTTCATATCACTGTCTTTAGATATAAATCTTTTCATGCTGCCACCTGTCTCCACCCACTTGAACTAATGTAGGCATTCTTCACTGACCTTTTGTGAAAGCTTTCCATAAATTGTGACCGATGCTGTCGTTATCCTTCACGGGTCACTTACTTTGATTAATTCTTTATTTCCGGTCTCTCTTCCTGGAACAACTTCCGTCGGAGCCAATTGCGCCTTCAATCTAATGACTCCCTCTCGCTGCAAGATATGTAGGTTTCCATTTTCACATGAACAACAAAAGGGTTTCCCACTCTTTTGATTAGTCACGTACGAAACAGATGTTTACTGCTGCGAAAAGCAAGTATATTTCGGTAGCGAATCTTCAATTTAGACGCTTCAGTTCGTATACACAATCATCGTAATGAGTTAAAAATATTTTGTATTTTTTCGTAAGTCTTATACGGATGATGAGAATGAAGGCCCTAAAAAAATCGAGTAATCATCGTGGAACATCGCACGAGGGCGCTTAATCGCCCTAGAGCCCTATAGGGACCACAAGACGACGACGCATGTTTAATTCCTCTTAATGTGTTTTGCTGCTTATCGGGTCCCGCCCGTCCGCCCTTTCCTTACTCCTTTAAATGCCCCTCCCCCACCCTATTCTCTCTCTCTCCCCCCCTCTCTTTTCTCCTCCCTCCCTTTCTCCCCCCCCCCCCCTCCCGCCCCGTCGTCCATCTCGCGTCCGTATATTTCTTCTCTCGCTCGCTCCTATATCTTCCTGACGTCGGTCGGTCCCACCACTCTCTCTCCGCGTCATTGTCCACCTCCTCACTGGATACCCCATCATTCCTCCCTCCAACTCTCCTCTCCCTCCCGATCTCTCTCTCTCTCTCACGACATGAATTCAAAAACCCTCTCACTTTCTCCCTCTCTCGTAATGTTCAATACTACATAATTTGTTCTTTCTTTTCCATGATTTTGCATACCGGTGTTAATTCTCTTTACAATTTTACAGCTGCAAATCTTTTTTTGCCTTCTTACCCTGCAGTCTCATTCTCTTCGCTTCATTCCTTAGGAGTCAGTTATTCTATTCCTAATTCCAATCAATAATTAAATATACGTAGTATAGATTCTCTTTCTGAAATTGAACATAAAGCATTATTCGATGAATAATTAGTAAAATCACGCACGGTATGTATCTTCTGATGTGCGTCGGAGATCAAAGAGGATAATGAGTAAATCGCGCTTTTGTTGGCAGTGTCAACCGTTTAACCAAGTATACGTCAACTGCGCGAATAGGACCAAAAGGAATACAGTAGATAACTGGCTCGCTATAATTAGAATTTCTGAAACTTCGCTTTTGTAAACGAAGTGTACCCAAAGCGACGCTACTTAGGACTAAGCATGTTCCTTAATTTCTTATGAATTATATGCGAAACGACAAGTAACGGGACGATATATAGCATGGAATTTAAGTATATTATTCATGCAACTCGGCATCCACTTGGTGAACACTGTATATTATAGCTTATTGGACTTCAAAACGTTTCGTTTAAACAGTTTAAGATGTTTATTTATTTCAATCGACGACGCTCATTTGTGCCCAACCCATCCTCTTTTACTTATTCTATATGTTTCAGATATATACAAAACTCATCCCATTGCACTCTCATTTGGGGTTTTAAGCCTTTTGGACGAAAGGTGAAGTTTTTCCTCCTCTGGTGAGTACTTGAATGATAACTTTTCTTTTCAATGCTATTTCAATAATTATACCTGCTACTGTTCTATGCCTTCGTTTCATGACTCCAATTACGTTTTCTTTAATTCGCGTCACAATATGAACACATAACGAAGCATACGGTTTTTAAAAAAATCTTCTGAATTTTAGAAAATAGGTTGATTTGAAAGATGCATGCTTATACGGTAGGGAATTTTCTAAAATATCGTTTAGTAAGAATTGAGAAGATTTTTCTTTAAAGCTAAAAAATTTTCCAATAAATAATCAAGCGGAAAGAATTGAGGCCAAACTGCTGCTGTTAAGGCGAAATTAACACGTGCCACAAAAGTACGGCAAATTACGGGAGGTGTGCTAAATGAAAGGGAAAAGACGATAGGAGAAACTGGGAAAGCAAGGGAGAGGAAGGAGGTAGAGAGAGGAGAGAAAGAAGGTAGTAAGGAGAGAGATTAAGAGGAACGGGAGGGTGGAGGAGCGAGGAAGGGAAGGGGGAAGCAGGCAGCGCACGAAGGGGGGTCTTCCCGCTAAGAACACCCGGTATCCCTAGAAACACCACCACCTCATCCTTCTCCGGGATAGTGATATATTCCCGCGAGATGGCCCCGCAATGTATCGGTGCTCTGCTACTCGGGACGTGCGGTCGAAAGGAGAGATCGATGTCCGAGGCTCCGAAAATTTCAAAAATGGAATCCTCAGACCTAACGGCCGAAAAATGAATGCGGTTTCGGAATGCAGCGTGGGGATTGAGAGATGGATGTGTTTTTTAAGGAAAATGGGAGGGATGGGGTAGCCAACGCTTCTTTAAGTGCTTTCTCGAACTATCCGAAAGGCAATAAAAAAGGCCTTCTCCATGTCCCTTTTCCATCGGAGAGCGTGGAAAAATCGTAGGTGACAAAGGATTTGTAATTTATTGTATCAAGTATTAATAGTAAGCAACGTTTCAAAAATCTTCTATTTCCGTACAAGATTGAAAACTTAAGTACTCCGCTTTAGTTATCCTGCAAATAAGATTCCACGTAAATTACAACCCAAATTTTCTAACATTAGTGCAAAAAAATAACTAAAATGTCGGAATAATTTTGGGCACAGTGTCGTTTAATGCTACCTTTTAGCTGATAAAACCCCCAAAAATATGTTATAATTTTTTAAACGTACTCTTAATTTATCTGATCAATGGGAAAGTATAATTTTTTGTTTCATCAATAAGTGCATCTCCAAAACTGATGATTTCCCAAAAATAATTACTAGTTCATTTGAGGGAAACTTTTACGAATATTTTCGAAAACTAAATTATATTAGCTTAAATAAGTCATGTTTCAACTGCTATTTACGTTCGATACAACTAGTTCGGGTTGTTACTATTATATTTTATAATAAAGAACAACAAGAAGAGAGAGAAGCTAAAAGCTTAAGAGGGGAAAAGGTTCGTCATTTGGTTATTGTAAAAGCTCGAAGGGAATTCCATTCCATTTTTTCGCTCATAAAATGCAGAATGTCTCATTCAAGTTGCTCGGAACTGCCAAATCCCATCTTTTTCTCCTCCAGAGAGTGGCTTATAATTGCGCTTAACCTTAGCGAGACGCTAATAACCGCTTGCATAATGAGATACATTCGAACATAAACATAGCAAACCGGACTCGTAAGACCATCTAACGTCACCTCCCGGCTCACACTCCCTCCTCCTCCATCCTCCTTCCCGCCCGCCTCATCGAGTTCGCCTCCAGAGGGATGCTTTCTTGCCCGTCTTTTGTCCGTTCACTCCGCGGGGGTCCTCTGGGATTGGGCGGCGGAGCCAGGAGGAGAGAGAGAGAGAGAGTAGGACGCGAGATGGGGGTGGGGAATAGGAGGGGGAGGGGCGAAAGGGTGGCAGGTTTGGGGTGGGCGGAGGCAAGGCCGAAACGGCGGGAGATCACTCCCTTATTATATATCGGCAGTCAGTAGATGTAGGAGGGAAAGAAGAGGGACCGGGAGCGATAGGGTAGGTCCGAGTGGAGGGGAGGGGTAGCAGGGGTAATGAAGGGGAGGAGGAGAGAGGGGGGGGGGGAGGGGCAGAAAAGTGAGGTAAAGGAAAGGGGGATGCGGAGGGATGCAATTGATGCCGCTCCGTGACAGTCGCGCTTAAGCAGAAAACTCGTGCAAAGAGGCTCCCTTAAGGCGAAGAGACCATAAAATACGCCACTTTTTTCCTCTCACATTTTTCTTATTTCGGCCTCTCTCTCTCGACTCCGCGGGAGTGAGATTCATGTATTCATTTCCGATTCCCTGCCTCAATAACGTCCCGGCTTCTCGCCGCGCTACAAAGAGCCGAACACTTCATAATTATGCCTCCGCGGCGCCCCTGGTCGCCCCCCCGCCCGCGATATTTCTCTCTCTCCCGGAGTGCGTGGATGGGGAAAGGAGAGAGGGGAGGAGAGGTTAGGGGGAGAGGGGGGAATGGCGAGGAATGGACGAACACTCGATTTATACCATCCGCGCGCCGTCGTGGCAAGTTTTTCTCCCCTTTTCCTTTTCCGCTTCCACCTCTATCCACCCCACCACCTCTTCCGAGGAGGGAGAAGAGCGTAGTGGGGGGGAGGTAGGGGGGGGGGGGAGGGGGTGGTGCGGGGAGAACCGAAAAAAATACGCAGATGGAAGAGTTCGATCGTCTTTTCTCATTAAAATGTTGTATTGTGTTTTACCACGTTTCCCTTCCCCGGTTATTTATTATCGCCGCATTTGCATGCGGCGCATGTTATCACTACGTCGCGATGATGAATGTACGGCCGAGAGAGAGAGAGAGGGTAACTCGCTCTCCGTTCCGTCTCATCGTGACTATGAGAATTAAGTGGACGGCATCGGAATCCATTTTACACCCTTACAGAACATCGAAGGAATTCGAGTTCTTTCCACTTGAGACTATCTTATTTTCCTTTTATTTTAGTCGATCTGACCGAATCGGAGTGGAGTCGTGCGCGGCTTCTCTCTCCTCTTCCTCGATTCTGCAGCGTGTGCTAGTGTCGAGCGATCTTATTTCTCCATGCTAAAGAGTCTCTCCCTAGCTCTCGAATTGTCTTGTCCACGTCCATCTTATCTTCTTATCCCTTTGCCGTAGCAGAAATTTTCTCTTTTTTTTCCTCCCCAAAGAAAACTGGGCCCTCTTCTCCCTTACCCTTCTTCCCCTTTCACCACACACTTTCCAATTTCTCCTACCTCGAATCCTCGGGGTAGCCTAGCAACCGACCCCTTCTCCTCGCGCCGGAATGGAATAATTGATAACCGACATTTAGTCGTCACCTCTCTTCCCAAAACCTTTTGAATGTTATGACTTAAGGGGGGGCGGAGGGGAATGGGGTGGGAGGGCGGTGGTCAGTCTGGTGCCTTGGTGAAGGGTTGACGCTGGTGTTGTGTTCACCCGCGTCCCTGAAAACGCTCATTCTCGTGTAACCTTTGCTCCATCTCTCCCACCCTCATCCTCCCCTCCAACTTCTTCTTCTCCCAATTCCTCCCTCCCCCTACTCACACCCCTCCACCCTCCATTTCTCGGGCCCTTCTTCTTCTGAGGAGAACCCGCAAGCTTACCGAGACTGCCTCCTGCCTACACCCACCTCACCTCGCCTGATTTACAGCCCAGTCCGTTACGTATTTACTGCGCCTGTCAAAGAGAGGTGACAACTGGTTACAAATTGGTCTCCGATTCTGCTGCCATCCTCTCTCTCTCTCCTCCCCTCTCCCCGCGTTCAATTCCTCTCCTCCGCCTCCTACGGTGACCCCCTTCTCTCTCTCTCTCTCTTACTCTCCCCCTCCCCCCCCCCTACCTCTCTCCCTCAAACTACCGCTTCCCAGCATTCTAGCTACTCGAATATTTCTACGATGGATGACTTTGACCAAGTTCCTAATCGGATGGTGGTTTCGAATGTGAGAGGTGGAACTTTGGCCGGTGAAATTAATTGTAATGTAAATTTGGCGAGGCAAAATGCCTGGAAACCATTCTGGGTGGATTTTTTGCGAAAACATCTATTTATATTATTTACTGCTATATATGTATTTGTGGTAAAGTCAAGTATCGTCAGTTTGAGATTTTTAGGCGAAATATATGACCTGTAAAGTTTTAAGGTTTTCGTCGGATTAATCGTCATTAGTTTCGATTTGCCCATCCACTTGCGACCAAAACATTAACTGCCTTTTATCACTGTCATCATATTCGCTATAAAAGGTCTATTGCCATACGATTATAAAATTTATGATTTAATTTTACTAAGCTATGTATATATTCTAAGAGGATAAACTGGAGATTTTTCTGTTTTTAATGATTGTGTATTTGTAATAAAATATCAGTATTGACTGATGACTGTATTTCCTTTTTTTACATGATTTAATAACAGAATTACGTAGACATTCGAACCTCTAGAAATAAATTTTTAAATTGTTCGATTTAAAGGGGATATTTTTAAAAATATATAATATGTTGAAAACTGCGAAACAAACGAGGAATTTGGTTGTAGCAGGAAACGATAAACCTAAGTACAAGGACTTGTATTTTAGTCATACAAGATATATACAAACAGATTTTATTGTGACAGATAATTTTCATGACATTATTCATGAATTTTGTCTATATTCTCACACAAGCTTTGCTTGGGCATAATATTCGTGATAACATTTTTAGGAATATATTTGAAGCAATTCAGCGATAAATAACGAATTTAACGTATAGTTCGCTTTAATATGGCACCATAAATATAATTTCAAACTATCAAAACATAGTTCAATAAAATTCCATCAAAAAAGGAATATTGATATGTTAAAATGGCTTCGTCTCCATCTATTGGTCAAACGTTTAAGAGAAAGACGTTACAGGAAGAAAGAGGGGGCGATCGGAGGGAGAGGGGTGTTTTAAGAGTAGGGTATGTGGAAATAGGATGGCGTTAGAGGTTCTTCGAGAAGGATATGTGGGGTCAGGCAAGCGAAAGGAGAGAGGGGCGGCGGGAGGGAGGAAGAGGAGTGGGGGTCAGAGACGAATGGAGGGGAGATGGAGCGAGGTAAGGAGAGATATAGGAAGAGCAAGGGAAGGGGGTGTAGGGGAAGGCTATGGAGTGCCTTCCTCTCCCTCTACTTCCCCTCCTCCCCTCCCTCCATAGGGGCCAAACAGAGGGCCACACCACTTCGAGGGCTGCGACGAGGAAACAGGAGATAAATTGGGGAAACGGAAGAGAGGAATGGCGGGTCGGGTGGGGGAGGGAATGAAAGAGGGGGAGGAGGAGAGATGGGGGTAAGACGGGAAGGCGGGCCGCGGAAGGGTTTCCTCTCTCTCTCTCTAGGAGTGAGAGAGGAGAGAGGTGTAGCAGGAAAGCTTGCGTCTGAGGAGGACAAGAAGGAGGTGAGGTCGAAGGAGGCAGTGCGAGGAGATGGAGCTAGGATGCTGTGAGACGATGGAGCATGAGGAGGAGGAGGGGGAGGAGGCGAGTGCTCTCCATCCAAACGGATATTTCCTGTGGCCCTTGCGGGGATGGGGTGCCGCCCAGCTCCATTTGAGGTCCCGTGAGAGATAGAGAGCTTCTTGCAGGAGGATCCACCCTTTTCACGTCCCCTTTGGCCCTTCTACTCTCCTTCCAAGATGCGAAACTCTCTCTTTCTCTCTCTTCCTCTCTTGAAGAAGAATAAGACGTGCCGCCTACGCAACACTGCTCTCTCTCTTTCTCCCTCCCTCCTCTCTCTCTCCGAACCACTCCTTTCTTTCCCCATTTCCTCTCTCCTCCTCTTCCTATCTCGGCTCGTGAGAGGAATTGCCTTAGGAGTCGAGAAATATAGACTCCTTATATTTTAGCGATACCAATTGGAGGCATTCATTTTCGGCCCGAGGACCCTTCCCCGATTGGAAGGTATTTCTTTTCTGGGTGTTTCTTTACAATTGTCTCGCTGTTTTCATCTTTCCAAATTTATGTCGTACCTGAAAGATCGGGAAAATTATTGGCGGAGGACCAAATTCAAAACGTTGGAACTTTAAATATTTCTTTATGAAGTTATGGGTCCGTATTACACTTTTCTTAACTTTATTACAATTACGGAGTGTATCTGTAAAAAGGTAGAGCGTAAAGATGTGAACGTCTATTTTTTTTTAATTTCTACGTAAGGATATTTTCTGATTTCATTTATAATAGTGTACTAAGCATTTCTTTAGTTTCTAAATATTTAATTAGATTTATATTGCAGAGTTTTTCTCTTCCATTGTAATAAGAATTAATTTTTCCAGTCAAAACTGGACAGGCATATATTAGAAGCAGTTTACTTCAACCTGCCTTCGTATGATATTTAAAATAATTCAGTATCATTCATATGCAATTTTAATCATATTGGCTTCATTGCTTTATAATGATTGGTAAATGCATTAAACAACAAGAAGGCTATCGATATCACGTGACAGATATGCCTGTTTTATGATATCATTTTAACCATTGGACTTAGAGTTTTAAGGTGAAAACAAAAGAATTCATTCCAAATTCCTTATGCTGTGCAGTTAAAAAGATTATTGAAAATTCATTTAAAATAATTATATAAATATTACTCGTTATTCAGTAAATGTAACGGTATATGAGGCGTCCATTTAATTTTTCTCCACCATAAAACTAAGTGTATGATTGTACGTTTAGAAAAGTTACAAACAAAAGCGATCGTTTTTTATATGACCGTATAATTTTCTTCTATGAATAGTTATGCGCAATAAAATGATGAAAAAAACCTTCTGTTAAGATTTGCCAATTACAAGATAATGTATTTGCTCGAACGATTTATTTCCCGCTTTAAACACAGGTGGAGCAAAAAGATAGCCTCTCCGTGACGAATATTGATTGCTAGTCTGTTAGGCGATACAAGAGGCGCGATAATACCTCACTCCATTACCGTCAGAAAAATGCGTTTAAGGACCTTATCTGGGAATTCTTATCGCGTGGGTAGAGCAGTGTGTTAGTGGACGAGCCTTAAAAAAATTTTAAGGAAAAACAAAAACGACGAGAAACCCCTGTTCAAATCGAAGATCCGTGCGCTATGGCCTCGTCCCTCATTCTCAGCCACACAAAAATTCCTTTATTTTTTCGCTCGCGTCACGTAGCAGGAGTTATGGGGTGCGATAGACGATCCAAAGCACAAGGTGACTCTCCTCCTCGGCCACCTCGGCCGCGGCTTTTATCCTCAGCCAACCTCAACCAACCTTGATTTACGTGGTCACTCGTTTTTTCGGAGAGTCTGGGCGAATTTACGACTCCCGACGCGTTCATATGAAAGCAAGGGGACGAGGAGTTGGGGGAAGGGGTAGAAAGTGGAGAGAGGGAGGAGGAGGGCGGGGGAGAGATGGAGGAATCGGTGCCATGGCGGGAGAGAGTATAGCGTATGCAAGGCGGTCGGTCAGGGCGCACGGAAACAAGAGACTATCTGCCCCATCTGCCCCGGGAAACACTTGTGTGCATCGGGACTATCTCTCTCGAGCGCCGCAAGGGTGTACCTTCTTCTCCCCCCCCCCCCCCCTCCCGATCCATCCCTTCTCCTTGTCACCCCCACCCCATCCCTCTCTCATCCTCCTCTTGCTATGTATGTGTTACGTGACTGTTTGGAATCCAAGGAGTTGCCTTTCACGGTTTGTAATTGCTACGCGTCTCTGGATTTTTTTTTGGATAATGCAAGTTTGTAAAAAATAAGATTGAGGAAAAAAGATCGTGTATTTTTTTATCGGCTGTGCTATCTGCAAAGGAAAAGATACTCTCTCCGCATATGGCTAAAGTTACGATAATATGTCGTTTGTGCAGGTGAAAAGAAAATAATGCACAGTAGTATTTCTTAAATGAATATGAGTCCTTTTAGTTTAAAATTTGAGGATGTAGGTTTATATTTACAAAAAATGTAGCACATTGTGTCTTACATAGAAGTTTTAAGGTATTAGTTTTATTGTTGAAGGTACAATTCGAAGATTTTGATAAAAATGCTCCATATAACTATATACAATATAATATATGATTAATTAATGCAAAGCTGACTGCATCTTTTAGCATTGCGTTTTTCAAATTCCAGCCAATACTTCAAGATCGGAATCTCCTGTATTTAAATGGGTAAAAATGGTTAATACAAGCTCTATTACTACAAAGTTGGCACAAATAACCCATTAATCATACAAGAATATAAATAAAATCATCAATATAACGCACTAAATTAATTATTAAAAGGAATATAATGTAATATACGTATTTATATTTTTATATAACTTATTAGTTAGATCAAATATTCGTGTTTGTGTCTATGGAGTTTTTCGCAAATGTTTCAAATTGCGATTACGAAATAAGTTTTACCAATGCAAGTCGACGAAAGCAATCAACAATAACGAATGAAATTCCCGAGAAAAAATAAAAGAAACCGTCTTAAAAACAAATGTACCTCGATGTGGTTCAGACGAACGAAGATAAAAATTCCACCAAACGCTGCGTGACATCGAATTTGCAAGTGAACTCTGAACTGAAACACTCGGGCTAATATACGACGCTCCGCTGAAAACCCACTGATACGGGCATAAATTCAGAGGGAATTGGTTAAGCTTACAATGGGCGGCTGAGACCAGCGTTAACACGTCCCCGAAGGACAAAACTTCGTCCCTTTTTACAGACAATGCCGCGCAAGGCTTAAGAGAAGGAGTGCGAGAGAGAAGGACAGGAGAGAGTAAGAGTGAGAGAGAGAGGGAGAGCTAGAAAGAAAGAGAGGGAGAGATGGGTTGGGATAGGCGATTCTGGGGTCAGTAAGAAGTGAGGGGTCGGATAGGGTAGGAAGAGGAGGTTTGTTTTAAGATGTTGCGGTCTGGAAAGAGGGTGGAGGAAAGGAGGTAGCGAGAGGAGTAACCGAGGAGGGAGAGAGAGAGAGAGAGAGAGAGGAAGTGGTAGGGAGGGAAGGAGGCGCCCGCCCCGTCGGGAAGACGCATGGCCCTGCGAAGAGGATGGATAAGTTGAGTCGGCAGTTGGGAATGGAAGAGTGGTTGCCGACGCGGAGAGAAGGGGTTCTCGAAGGAGGATGGAAGGGGATCGGACGTGGAGAGGAGGGAGGGAGGGGCGAGGAGGAGGGGGAGTAGGGAGGGAAGCTTGACTGGAGGTGGGAATCCAAAGAAAATCCTTAGGAAACGTTAATATCGTGCTGACAAATGAATGCAAAAGGTTGCGGAATGCGTGGACGACCGTTTCATTGTAAATAGGAGAAGCGAATATTTATGTTAGCGAATTAGGTTAGATAGTAGGAGCAGGTAATGGAGTCTAGGCATGGATTATTACGGAGATATGGAGACGATGTGGCTAAAAGGGCGATGGGAGAACAGAAATCGTGTTTAAGTTTAACAAGAATAGGGTATGCTATATTTTTTTGATAATACTTTTAATGAAGTTTAATTTTATCTGTGTAAAAAAGAATCCAGTAATTATCGCGATAAATTTAGTAAGGCAAAGACAGGTAATAATAATTGGTGAAGTAGACATTCGAGACGAGAATAGCATAATTCTTTCATCAGAGCAAATGTATCCGTATACATTGTGAGTAGGAATTCTCTTTTTTGTAAATCTTATGAATTCGTTTGTTTTTCGCTAAAAATATAAACCTAATGATCACGCTGCATTTTAAATGCTCCTATTATAGTAGGCCTTTAAGGAATTCGTTGAAAACTATATGCTAAATATGCAACTTTGTCGCTTTAGAATTCTATTCACAATTGTGAGACTTTGATTTCTCTAGCAGTTCAAATACATTAGATTAATTTCCTATTACAAACATAATTGAAATGAAAATATACGCGGTGGTACCTATTTCTTATAGGTTTTTATAAACATCGAACAAAGATGCGTGATTTTCAAAGATATCTTCTACGTGCATAATATTAAATAAATAAATGATTTAAATAATATTTTCTGTGAAACATAATCGAAGACGTTTTTTCCCCCCCAGAATTGAACAATCTCATCCGTATACATTCTTCTATCTGTTTAAAGCAAAAAGTATTGCCGAAAGCATCTTCTCCATTCCCCGAAAGTAGGAGCAGTTGGTTACTATACCAGATTTATTTCTTCAAGAGAGAATTTTTGAAGTTGGTGACGAATCTTAAGACGGCGTAACTAAAAAAAAAGCCAAAAATGCAACGCCGCCCTCGAAGAATTCGCATTTATAACGCTCTCCTTAATACCCTAGTGAGAGCCGCCCTTCCAAAGCCCTCGTCTTTTTTTCGGGACATTCTTCACCTTTCCCCTATCCACACCCCACGAATTTCTGCATTAATTCTCCCGTCCGCCAATTTGTCAAATTTTTACTTCCGATACCAGACCAGAAATTCCTCGAGAACTCCTTTTTCTCCCTCTCTTCTCCTCCTTTTAACATGCCATCCCTCCCAACCCGCACTTCCCATCGAAACATTCTCCCCCCTTCCACAATACCCCTCTTCCTCCTCCCAACTTCCCCCGTAACTCAGATCACCTCCCTCCGCCTTCCCAATCTTCATCTCTCGAACTCCCCTCTTTCGTCTCCTTCATTTCCCTCGGGTCAGATTGCAATTAATTTCACTCTCAACCAAAAAATTCCTGCCGCTCCTTTTTTTTTTCTCTCTCTCTCTTTTCCTTTTCTCCCTATTTCTAGGAGGAGCTTCTCCTCTGGAATCCTCTCTTTCTATCATTCTCATCCATTACCGTATCGATTACTCCTTTTTCCCCCCATACCTCCCACCATAACCTCAATGCTCTCCTTTTCCCGCATCCATTTCTTCCAATCCCTTTGACGTCCGCTCCTGATTTTCGGTCCATCTCCTTATCAGTCTCCTCTTTCTCCATCTGCTTCACCTTTCTTCCTTTTCTAACGCGTTCCTCCCTCCCCTCCTCTCTCTCTCTCTCTATATATATATATATATATCCCCGCCCCTCTCTCTCATTTTTTTCCTCCTTCCCCTACCACGGATGCATTCATTCGATTAGATCTCTCTCGTCAAGGGGATCCCTAACGGGAATAGGAGGGTGGAATTTTTGAAGAGGGCCTCGAGACATTCGATATCCCATACCAGGTGGAAACGATGGTGCGAATTAAAATGCCTTCTAATCCATCGAGATTTCCTCATTTCGAGGGCGTAGGCGATTCCATTCCCTTTCCCTCCGTGCCACCCCAAATGGCTCTGCCATCGCATCGATCGAGCAGATATGTAAATTGAACATAGGGTATCGAGAGAAAATACACGGTAACTACAAGTTTCATTATGAACAAATACATATATAAATCAATTATTAATTTTTGCGGTGTTTTTCTGGTGCAGGTATAGCGTTTTGGTAGTGAAGTGTAGTTAGAAACACTGATTTTAATATTGTTTATGCCATTCCCTATAATTATAACACATGCTAATTGGTGGTTGTTGTGTTAAATAAATTATGTCTATGTATGTATCTTTCGATCTGTAAAAATACGCTTTATGTTCAGATGCCAAAATAATGTAAGCGAATTACTAGTTGAAAAATGTTCCTTATCTGTAACATTAAAAATTTGTTACTGGAGTAAACCAAAGCAATTCCTTCTCATAAATATTAGTAGATTATTCTCTTAAGAATTAGCTAACTCATCTCCATTATAAATGTTATTTATACACGGAAGACCAATCGCTCGGTTGTTTCATTTCCCACAATTGTTAAGTGAAAAACTTAGAAGATTTTGGGAAAAATGAGGCAAAAAATACATATTCTTAAAGGAAACATGTGCTTGATTTTAACGTTTGAACGCTAATTGTTTTGAAAAATGGTATAGTAGCAGGCAGATACTTATTAAATGAGTACTAATCCGGAAAAGAAAACGATCATTAATTTATGCGGGAGAAACTTTAAATGTGACATGTTACTGTAAAATCAAATATGCAACTTTCATATACATTATTTCGATGCAAATATACTGAATTTTTGCTTAAATGGGTCAGATTTAATAAACCCGTGCTCAAAGTTAATTGGTTAATATAATTAGAAATAAATGTGACGCTAAAATCACTCCCATTCAGTATTTTAGAATAAGAAAATATTTTTTTCAACATTTTGTATCACGCAGCACCAAAACTCTCCTCCTTTAATTGAATAACTAAAAAAAATCAGAACTCATTATTAATCCGGCCTCTATTCCAAAGCGAACTCCAGAAAAAATATATAGATACGAAAAAAATTAACCAATGTAAAAAGTAATTGGAACCGTAAATAAAGTTAAGATGCATTCCCCAATCAGTCGCCTTATTCAAACGCTTCAGAAATTCCTTTTTTATAATTAATTTATAGCATATTCTGTCTTGATGACTACTTCTCTCTTCTCCCCTCCCACCTTCCCCCTTCTCGCCCGCCGATGGAGAAGCAAAAAAAAAGATAAAGAAACGGAATTGATTCCCTTTCTCCCCCTCGAGCGAAGAACTCTACTCCCCCTTCCTTTCCCTTTTCCCCCCACCTCTCGCCCCCACTTCCCCCTCCCCCTCACCTTCCGGTACCTACTCACCACCGCCTCCTATAACCCGAACGCCTTCATCCTCTTCGTCTCTTCTCCTCCTCCTACTTCGATTATCAACCCTTTTTCCACCTATCTCCGCCTACAATCAAATTATTCGAAGACTTGATTGTGTTTGAAACGAGTAATTAAAAAAACGGAGAGATTGGGCAGGATGGAGGGAGGGGGAGGAGGATGGAGGAAGGGAGGGGGGGGGGGAAAGAGGGAGAGGTGGGATTGGGAAAGAGTTGGTGAAGAAGAAGATGGGGAGTGCGAATTCCGAGATTCCGAGAGGAGGAATGGCGAGGGATTCTCCGATGGGGGGAGGGAGAGGGGGTGTGTTGGGGGGGGAGGAGGAAGAAAAGAGACGGGGAGGGAAGGTTTGACGAGTATCCGAGCAAAGGAAAAGGAAGAAATATCGTTCGCAAATTGAGTCTGAGGCAATCTTCGAATACGGAATTTTTTCTTCCGTGACAAAATTGGAAGGCAAAAAAGGGGAAAGAGACGACAGGCCATGTTGTGAAGTTGGAAAGAGGGAGGAAAAGGGGTGGAAGATCTTAAAAGTGGGATTCAATGTAAGTTCGGCATCGGAATACCAAAGTGCGAGGAGTTGGGCGAGGGAGGGAAAAGAACAAGAAAAGGGTTATATCGAAAGTTTCCGAGGAAAGCGGATTGAAAGGGTCTTTTGACGTATTCGAGGGTAAAGAACTAGGATATCAAAGCATGGGGGCTTCGGGAACAAATGGCATCGGGTGCTTAATTGATTGACTCGTTATTTGCAAGTTTTGAATTCGTCAATGTTTCTCGGAGTTTTTAATCCTTTTTTGATCCCTCCAAAACAACATTGAATTCATTCCTATCTTGCTTTAAAATATTGGTATTTTTGCAGAAACCTTTTGTGATTCCGTGATTTGAAACACTTAAGGAGATCCAATTTCCTGTTTGTTTTATTTTCAAACTTATTTCAGTTTAGTTCGAATTTTGAGTAATCGAGTTCACGTAATGAAACACCAATCACTTAAAATAAGATTAAATTTCCCCGAGGCGAGTTTATTCACATCCATTTTTAAGTATTTACTTTTCAAACATCTGAAACTAAAACGGTGAAAAGTAGAGATAAAACGAGGAATGTTTGAAGGCGCAGCGAGTTTTCGGAGCGCAGTGAACGGAGGAGGGAATTGTAACTCGTTTAGCATGGATCGTTGGAGGTGTGGGAAAGGACGGATATCGGCGCGGTTAAAAATTATGCGTCGGAGGAGGAATTGGTGGGGTAGCGAGTTTCGGATTAAGGGAGTTCTTAAGAGGAGATGGCGAAGAAGGGAGAGATGTGAAGTGAGGTGGAGCGGGTGGATGCTTTTTAAGGGGGTAAGGGGAAACAGTAGGGTGGGATGATGTTGTTTGGAAAATTGGGGAGGATCCGATTATTAATAATAAATAAAAAGGTCGGTTTGATTACTTCGAGAAATTTGTATTGGTTAATGGGAGTGGAAAGGTGGAGAGAGTGGAAAAATTGGGTTTTGTGAAAAAGGGGGCCGGGGAGATGAAGATCGATCAGTACGCTTAGAAAATACTGCAAACATTAGCTAAACCAAATGGATTTGGGTGAATCGGAGAAATTTACAAAATTTTTTTGTCAAGGATACTATGAAAGAATATTGGAAGAAGTGAGATATGAAGTGTAAGAATAAGAAAATAAGTATGTAAATAAATTTAAATAAAAATACATTTATTGGCAGTGCTTTTTTCTGCCGTAACGCGCCAGAACGCCGTTCCGGAAGTTGTTTTCATTCATAATACAAAACTAAGAAACTTGTAAGAATAAAAATTTATAAATTTTGAAAACATTCCAAATTAAAAATGTTTATTAATAGATTGAGGTGCATATCGCATGTGAACCACAATTTATGAAATGACGTTTATGACCTGACGTTTACAATTTTCGTCGGGAAAAACCTATGCGTTCCGAAAGTCAATTTTTAGAAAAAAATCACCGTGTGTGTGTGCGCACACACACACACACACATATATATATATATATACATACACCTATATAAACTCTATAGGTGTGGACGTAAAAGTGTTATGTTTTAAGAGTTTAATGGAGTAAAGAGATGGGATTTTTGTGGTTGGGTTGAGAGACGTCGATAATAAAAGAAGTGAATCAGATGAGAGTTATTAATGTGAACGATAAAGGGGAAGAGATGGTGGTGCGCTAGGTGAAAAAGAGTAAAAAGAGAGAGGGCGATAAAAGAGGGGAAAGGGACGGAGATGAAAAAATCGGATGGGGTTAAGGGATTGGGGAAAGAAGGTCGGGCGAATTGTCGATGTAATAGTGGAAATCGACGGAGGGGGAGAGAGTGAGGAGGAATGATGGAAGAAGGGGGTGAGGGAAGGGGGAAAGGTGAAGGGAGAGAGGAGGAGGAAGAGGAGTGGGTGTTTGAAATGAGATCGGTGGTTTTATCGACGAAAGTTGAGTGGTTTGGATTCTCATCCGAAGATTTTCCCTCCCTTAATTTCATATTTCCTGCCGATGGCCGATTCTCTCAATTAGGCGTCGAGGGCATATATAGTATGTGTCGGAGGAATCCAATTTCGCTCCTCACTGGGAATTTAAATATCTTTCCCTCGTGATTGAATTTCCTAACGACGGAAGTATTATTTTTTGCTGACTAATGTACCTGAATTCAAGTGCAATGAAAGTGTAATTACCTCTCAATAATCCCCATCGGATTCTTCCAATTTCTCATTCGCTTAACCCCAGAGGCAATAAACTTTAAAGCAACTGAGAATAAAATAGTGGATAAGTGAAAATTTACCATATTTTTTTATTTTCATAATAATCCATTTTCTGTCAAATTCCCTCCAGCCTAAACGGGACAGACATCGTATCAATTCTGTTTTTTTAGTTTATTCGAAAAAAAATTAAAACCTCATTAAAATATAGCCTCTCATAATAATATACATTAAAACACTTTTAGATCATATTTAAAGTAATTTTATAGACAGTTATAATGTCCTATAATAAAAGCCTATATTTCACGTAACTGTGTAGATCATTGTATTTCGTTTCACTTATGAAAATCACTCGAGTGCAGCAAATTTTCTGAGAATACACTTGAATGAGACAGATTTCAGAAAAAAAAACTATCACAGCAACGCTTTTACTGATTTTTTTCAATCGTGCCATTTATTTCAGTTAAACTTGCATAAATCAGCTTTTCATGGTAAAAGTTTTCCCTAAAATGTAGAAAAGTTTATCTTGAAGTGAAATGGATAAAATTTAATCAATGAACAAATTTCAATAGCTGAGGTAGTAATTGAAGAAACATCTGGATAACAAGTAATGATTGTCTAAACGTCCTTCCAGGGTGTCATTTATTGTTCTAATCATCATACACTCCCCAATTTGGGTGTCTAAACAATAGGTACCTTTAATACCTCAGTGAATGATGTGAAATATTCAGAGCATTCTAATATATATATATATATATATATATAAATGGATAACATTATTTTAAGACAAGCTGTAGTCTACTACACATGTTTACAGTTAATACTACCAATGCAAGGACAGGTGTATTTCGAGTAGGTAAATTCAGCGTGGAATGTTCCGAAAACGTAAAAAAAATCAGCGGACCAAGTTAAAAAAATCTGATTCAATACCTTTCCACGGATTATTTTTACTCCATGTCCAAACTTGGTGTTGGTACCAAAAGAGATGCTGAGTGGAGAAAAAGAAAAATATTCCAAACTCCGTTTCGCTCCTCGATATTTCTGCTCCTTAACACTCCCACTCCTCCTGCTCCCTCCTCTCACGTACCCTCGCTTCTTTCCTTTTCACCCATGCCACTCTTCCGTTCACCCTCTCTCTTTCTCCCTCTCAACCTCGACCTTTTTCTCCCTTCACTTTCGAAACCTCCACAGAACACGTTTTTGTTTTAATTTAGACTACCCGATATTTTTATTCAAATCCTTCTCCTACTCTCTCCATCTCTCTCTCTCTCTCCTTACGCTCCTTGTCCCACCCTCCCTCCGCTCCATTTCTCCCTCTCTTTTTTCTCCCTTAGCACCTCCCTCCACGCACTCCCTCCCTCCTCCCCTCTCCTCCTCCCCGCAGCCTCCTTCACTCCCAAACCCGTCCTCCTACACCAACCCAACGCCCCTCGATTTTCAAGCAGCAATTTTTTTATCAGACGCCGCTCCGAGAGGAAAAGTGTTCCCTTTTTTATTATTCCGCGGGCCTTGGGAAATTGGCGGACTGCTAAGGGGACAGAGGGTGGGAAAAAAAGAGGGAGAGTGAGAGAGAGAGTTCGAAGAGGGTTGGTGAGGGAGGAAGAGGGCGAGGAAGAAGTGAGAGAGGGCGGCCCATCGAGAGAGAGAGAGAGAATGGCGGAAGTGTGGGAATGGAGAGTTGGTAAATGGAGGTAGGAGGGGGGAGCGAGGTGAACGATCCTTCCTTTTTAGTCGCTCACTTGTTTTTCTCCCTCTCTCTCACTCTCTCTCTCTCTTTCCGTTCCCTCGTTCTTTTTTTTATCATTTCGAACCCCTCTCCATCATTCCTCATCCTGCGGAAGGGAAAATTAAATTTTAAATTTAATCGTGGTTTTGGATTTCGGACAATGAATGTCTTTGAATTAGTAATTCTTTTCCGTTTGACTTGGAGGGTCGGGATGGAAGGGCGGAGGGAGGAGGAGAGAGAGAAAAACTGCGAGTTTTTTTCGGATGGGATGGGTCGGGGGGGAGGGGGGGGGCGCGAGGACGTGGTGGGAGGATAATGGCGATGGAAGGGAGTTTTAGGAGGGGGAGAGACAGTAGAGAGTGGGAGGAGATCTCTTCCTCAGTTATAGGAATGGGGTTAGAGAGACTCTGGAATCGGTCAGGCAGGAAGAAGTCGGTGTGGTGTGGTTAGAGGGGGGTTGGTGTTACGAGGGAGGAAGTGGAGGAGGAGGGGCGATAGGAGGAGGGGCGATAGGAGGAGGGGCGATAGGAGGAGGGAGAAGGGGTGGATGGCTGAGAAGAGATCGAAAGAGTTGATCCCTTAGGGAACGAAATGAGAGAGAGAGAGAGAGAATGAGGAAAAGAGAGGAAGAAATATCCCCTCTTCGCTGCCTAAGATACTTTTTGTATTTCGTTTAAACCAGTTTTTTTTTATTATTCCTTTTTGAGAAAGATGAAGTTTATGCATAATTAAAGGTTACGCTCCGGGATAATAATTGAATTCTGAGATGGATTCGGCGTCAATTGCGTCCTCTCCAGGAGTTATTGAATAAGCTGTCCTCGGTGGCCATGGCGACTGCGAATCTTTCAATGGCTATGTCGAATCAACGGCAAAAGTCAGGATTTTCAGTTCGTCCCTAAAAAAGATATTGAAGTATTCAGTTATATATTTGTATTGTGATTTTTAATTTACTGCCCATACTCATCACAAATATTATTATGTTAAATTTTATAAATTTATGTACCATTCCTATTTACTTTAGACCTTATTCTTGTGTCTAAAAACTCCACTTACCAAGTGGATTTTTCCATAAATCAATTAATTTCGAATATCTCAGTGCTAAATTTAGAAAAGATTGTAGGTATAATTTGTGTGTTCACACAAAACTATCACCCGTATGAATATTTATTTATATGTTTTACATATTTGGTGGGAAATGTATGCTATTGTTCTTACTTAAAATATATAGGGTCATAAGATGATTTCCTATAATCTGGTTATGTGAATTGTCTCAAACCTCGAAAAAATACAACTTTTAAGAAATAGATAGAAACGTTCGACGACCTAATGACCTTTATGTCTATCTATAAGCTACACAACAGAAAACTTATGAAGATACCCGTTTCCCATTCATAAAATATAGTTTATTATAAAAACTTTTAATATTTCCTCCATTTTAAAAATGTGGCAGACATAGGGACCACAGAGTTAGGAAAGTGGAGGTATCGGAACCGCGAAATAAATTTGTAAAGATAAAAATAGAATGAAAAATATTTGTGAAATATAATAACACTATCCTATTCCTATCTTTTCTCTACCTTACCACCGCTTTATTTATTTTTCCCCATTATTTCTCTGTATCACTCCTTTTCACATTCATTCTTCCCGCCACTCACCTGCTATCCGTTATTTCTGTAATGATCCCTGTCCACCCGTTTTGTTTGCGTTGGTTACCTATTAAGCCTACTCTCGTTTATTCTTCTACCTAACTCTTCGACGTCTTTCTTTTAAACGAATATACATAAGTGTGCGCTGCTTTATTTATTTATTCATTTCTTTTTCACATATTTTAAAATATGATTACATACTTATTGATTTTTCTAAATACTCTCATTCTTTTACTTATCTTCCGTTTTTAATTTTACATCTTTTACGCTTCCTTTCTCCAGTTTTTCCAGCCATGTTCCAGAACGTTTTCTTTTCACCCTTTTGGCTTTTATTCTCTGAGATCACCCAATTTTTTTCCTTCATAAAACTGTTTTCTTCCTTTCTATTGCATTTTTTATAAACTTTCTTCGGTCGTAATTAGATATCTTCTCCGGGAAAAACCTCTTCCATATCCATTTTCTATTGCCACTTATCTACCTATGTTTTCGTTATGTTTACCTCAGTGAACTGTTTTTACTTTGAATTTGGCTAATTAAAAATTTTCTTACGCCCTATTTCTGCTATATTTTTATTTGAACTTGAAAATTGTAAGTATTTAATGGCCTATGTCTTTTGTTTTCGCCGATTGCTTCTATCAAACCGCCAAGCTCCATTCTGTGATATTCTCTACTGCCCATTGCTTCTATTTCTTTCGTATCTCTCCATAATTCTCTTCGCATACCCACACTTCCTCATCTCATCCCTACTTTTCTCATTCCTTACTCTCTTCATCCGTCTTTATCCTTTCATTCGCTCTTATCTCTGTTTCTTTCTCCTTCCATGAATCTCTTCCCCGATCTCCCTACCCCCTCTCTTCCCCCTCCTATCCCTTCCCCCTCCTATCCCTTCCCCTCCATTCTCTTCCCTACTCTACACGCTCCCTCTCAACACAGACTTTTCCGTTAAATAACTGATTAATACGACGGACTCCCTTTCGACTTGGTGGATGTGCTAAGGTATGGCTACACCAGAGGGTTGAGGAGGGAAGGCCTTGGAGTTAGGGGTGTTGGTGGGGGTGAAGCAGGGTGTGGAGTTGGGGAAAGTAAGGGGGACCTACGGGGGGAGAGTTGAAAGGAGAGAGAGGATAGTTGGCAAAAGGAAACTCCCCCCTCTCTCTCAAATAATTCAGTTTACGGCTAATCCGATTGGAATTTTCTTTCCATTTCCAGAGTTTTGATCTCTCCCTAATACCCTTTCTTGCTCGTTTTTAACTCATTTTTTCTTTAATTTTTCTTTCTTTCTCTCTCTCTCTTCATCTTTTCTCCCCTTTTCCCACGTCGCCTGTGCAATTCCGATTCTTTATTTTTACCCTGAAGTGGAATTAGTTTGGTATCGCCACCCTCTTTTTTTGCTTATACAATTGAGATAATCTTTTATCCGATCTCAGAGAAAAATTCTGGTTATATAATATTAATGATTGAAGCAATCTCCTATTTCTGTACAATTTGCTTTGATATTTGTAATTGGAGGGACATATAGACGTGTAAATACTGTGTGAACCATTCACAGGCAAACTGAGGCTAATTGTCTATGGTTTTGTGGCCTACTTTTGGTGAAATACGCTTGAAGACGTTATTACTATTTTTTATCTTAAAGTAAATCTGGGAATGAATGTTCTTTCAAGCGTCAGGATCTTTTATAGACGATGGTAGTGGAAAATTTCTAGTTGGTGTAGTTGGTCTGGTTTCTAGTTTGTGTAAATGAAGTTATTTTCTTGGTACAGAAGTTTATAAACGTTTTTGAGGAGTCTATGTGTAGAATATTTTTGAACCGTTCTTTGGAAGTCCTAAAAAATGTATGATAGAAGATTAGGAATTGGAAACTTATCTATATCTGTAGCTATTTTTGTTTTGAAAAATATATCTATTTATCAGATTGTATATTTTGTTATGCATGGATTTTTATTAATGCAAATTGTGGATCGTGACGGAGTTATTGTTTTTTTTTATTTGGCACCATTCAATTCAATTTCAATCTGTGTCTATCTTTGACCCTCCCATTAAAAAGCATTAAGCTGGTATCTACAGTGTCAGGTTTTCTCATTGCCCGTTTTTTTTGGCATCAAACGAATCTTTAAGCTGACTCTGCATGGATTCGGATAACCCTTCAATAAAGTATATCTCGTTCTATCGGCTATACAACTGTCTGCCTCAAGTACGTATCTTAATTATAATTAATTTAATAGAGCAATTTTATGGATACAAACGATGACGCAATGTATAACTTATGGAAAGAACTTTTATTTAGAAAAATTCATTAATTCATAGCTATTCCACTCATCAAGGTTTTAAAATTTTCCTGATGCCTTCACGAAGGATAATCCTGCTGGATGACGAAGCATTTGCTAACCTTCACTAGCATCATGCTCCCGCCGCCGCATTGGCAGTCTTAATAGTATCAGGTCTGTTCTTGCAGCCTTGATAGTAATGAGAAGTAACGTTGAAATGGGTTAGAAAAATTGTTAAATAACAACAATTTTTAGAAGTAAATAATCCATTACCATATTTAAAAAAACTATTTTCTGAATTTGAATGGCGACGTAAAGTTTTTTTTATGAAAAACTTTATATTTAAAAAATTAATTAACTCATAAATATTCCACATTTCAGGGTTTTCAGATTGGTGATTATGCTTTCACGTTTACACGATACGTATCTACATACCTGTAGTATCCTCAATTACTCGGAGTCTATCACTTACACGTCGTTGTGACGCACACACGCACATAGCTATATTACAACATTAATATATAAGATAGCCATTTTATAGATATATAGAATTCAATTACCGTAACACTGAATGCTTTTTTTACGTGGTAGAAATAACAACGAGTACGTATTGCGGTGAAATCAAGACTAAAATATTAAATACATATACTTTTATAACTTTTTTGATTATTTGCATATTTTCACACGGAGAGCGTTTTTTAAAGAAAGAAGAGGTGAGACTTGGAGGAGAAAGTGCTTTCGAGGTTGCATCAATCGATGTCAAGATAGCGCCTATCATCTCCGCAACCCGCTATGCTACTTAATTATTTTGAGGCCTTAAAACGCGGATGAGAGGAGGCGAAGGAGGTATTAAGAAGAAGATGGGGCAAGGAGAGGAGGGTGAGGAGAACGGGAGGCTAATTGTGGTTACAAGGCATGGACTTAAGGAATGAGCTCATACATATATACCTATATCTATGTAAACCTGACTATAGACTCTCCTTCCAGAAGCAGCTGTGCTGGTGGGAAAAAAGCAGTGAAAAGAAAGTGGCATTAGCGGGGTATGAGGCGAGAGAGTGACCTGAGGCACTGGGGAAAGGAAAATAAAGGCGGTGGAGGAGAGGAGGAGAGAGGGAGAGGATAACGGAGAGATAGATACAGAGGGAGATTGAGAGAAAAAGGAGAGTGGGAGGAAAGGGTAGGAAGGAGACGTGGAAGGGGAGGGCTATGGTGAGTACCCAGAGTACGAGAGAGAGAGGAAAAAAGGGGTTTCTGGAGAGAGAGAGAGGAAGGATTATGATAGACGGAGAGGAGATAGGGGAGGAAATAAGGAAGGGGAAGAATATCGCAGGAGGGGGAGGGTGGGCAGATGGGGGAAGGTTCCTTTTTTTCTCGAAGGGAGAGGAGGATGGGATTTGGTATGACGGGTGGAGTGAAGAAGGGGGTCGGAAGAGTGTATGGAGAATGTCCGGAGTGAAATGGAGGAACGGAGGAGGGGAGGGGTAAGGTATTGTCGAATGAGAGGGAGTGGGCGTTGGCAAAAGAGGCTGAAACGTAAACCCTGGACGTGGGGCGTCTGCTAATTACTGCTATCGTCTACGTGGAGTGCACCCTTAAGGAAAGAGTCTTTTCCTCCTCTCGCACATCCCTTTCCTCCCCCTCCATCCCCTTCCCTCCTCTCTCCCGCTCACTACCATTCTTTACGTCCAATTCCCATTCCCATCTCCTCTCTCTCTCTCTCTCTCTCTCCTCCCAACGACCACTCCATCTCGACCTGCCGTCTCGAGAGCCAGCGGAGGAGGGTCCGCTCCGTGGCTTGGACATCCCAGATCGATTCCGACCGCCGCCGCGACTCTCTTTCGGTTGGTTGCAAAAACTAAAATGTGAACTTAGGTTGAGGATCGATTTACACGACCGAAATTTCGCTTCAATCGTCAGAAATATGGCACCGCGGTGGAGTGTCTACCATTTATTGTTGCTTCTAAATCACTGGTAAGCTTATTTGACGAACTTTACGACCAAAACAATAAATGGTAATGTGATTGACCTGTAAGAATTGCTCGAACAACTAAAATACACATTTATATTTAATTGTAATTAAATTTAATCGTAATCAAGTTTCTTACTTTTGTCTAAATGTATTTTCGTAGTTTATTTATGCTATCGTTCTATATTGTTTACTGCATCAAAATGTTTTGAGTTCTCTACGTTAGTCATTTTATTGAAGACGCCTTAACTTTCGAATGATCCGTTTCTTATAGAATTATTATTATTAAGTAAAACGCCGCAATTAGGAGCAGGTCCTGGTGGCAGCGGGTCTACATCATTATACATTAAATGAAGTACATCATAATACAATAACATTACATTAAAGTGCTAACTTAATGGAAGCACGTTTTTACACAAAAGAGATTCAGATTGAATAATAAAGTTAACATTTAAAATGGAATATATTGCAATTTCCCGTGCAACTCTTAAATTCCCTAAAAGGTATAGCTTATTTAGTATAAAAATAATTAATATTAAAAGTATTAAATAAATCCGTCCTGTTGGCAACGTCGTCATGACACGAATGTGTGTAGCATTTTGAGAGGGGAGCACACATATTCCCTGCCTGGTATTTACCCAGGGACGCATTAATTTTTTTAAATAACTAAAAGACCTTTGTTAATATTTGTTTATATGCGATTAGAATCTTACAGTAACGCATATAATAATATAAAAATTGTGTCCTTTGAAAAATTAGTGAATATAAAACTCTCGGTAATTTGTGAAACCTGATGAAAGAAATGGTAAGAATGTAATTCTATATTGATATTAGAAAAATATAAATCACAAAAAATTGTTTCAAGTGCATCAGTTAGTTTACATTCTATGCTTATGATATTGTAGTGAAATTCAGTTAAAATCTATTGACAATTTTCTATTCGTAAAGTATACGAAATTATTTTATAATCACTCAAGGCAAGCAATAAGGTAATTTGGATATAATTTGAATAAGTTGTGCTAGTGTTCAAGTTATAAAATTTTAAAAACCCTACAATGGAATACGAATATTAAGTCTTCACCTGATTATTTATAAATATGAAATTGAGTAGCTTACCTCCTTGCCATATCCTACGCTCAATTAGCGAGAGGAAACCCTTCAAGCATGGATATTGTCTAATTTTTATGAGCGGTTTTTTTCACTCGCCATTTTAAGTGCTTCCTTTAGTTTCGGTTATATTGTGACGCAGTGAGCGTCGACAGGGAAATTTGATCGACGGGATGACTTTCTCCTTCACCACGGCAATCTCCCACCCTTTCCCTCTCTATCACCTCCTACCTCCCTCTCACTCTCTCCTTAAACGCGCACAGCTCTCTTTTCTTCACCCTCCCTTCCTCCTCCGACTAAAAAAAATGAATTCCCTCTTATCCCTCTCCTTATAATTTCTACCTACCCTTCGCCCAGCCATGCACACGCATTAACCGTAACATAGTCCACTCCTTGAGACTACACTCTTCTCCTTCCCCCCATTCACTTATCCCCCTCTCTCTCTCTTCCCTCAAACATCCTCTGCCAACCCTTTCTGCTCCTCGCAACCTTCTCCAGCATCTTTTCCTCCGCCAACTAACTCGCTTTTTATCTCTTCTTTCCATTTTCTAATTTACCCCCTTCCCCCTCATCAAACCCTTTCCCCACCCTCTCTCTCTCCCCCTCCCCTCCTCTCTCCTCCATCAGAAGCACTTGTCTCATACCCACAATTCCTCCTCCACCACTCCAAATCCCTCTTCCTTCTCCCCCATCCCCTTTATCCCTCCTTCATCCCACTCCTCCCCTTCCTTTCCCGGTAAGATCGCTTCCTCCTCCTCTTACTTCCCCCTCCCAAACCCACCCGGTCTCATTACTCCGACCGCTCACCCCGATAACGCGTGCCAATATGGCCAACCTTAATGAAGCCGGAGTCTCTGGGATCTTATTTTTTTAATTATTTATATTTTTTTATCTCGCTTCCCTCCCGTCTCTCTCGCTCTCTCTCTCTCCCCCTCCTCCCCCAAACCTTCCATCTTCTCTCTTTTTAATGTGTGTGTGTGTGTGTGTGCGTGTCTGTGTGTGAATGTGGGAGGAGAGGGTAGGCGCTTACTTTTCTCTTTGAAAGTGTACTTGGAGGGTTCCTCACCCGCCTCCGCTACCTCTTCTCCACGGCGCCCGCCTCGCCCACGCCACCCCCTTCTAACTCCCTCCTTCCCACCACGCCCGCCCTGGTACGCCGCACCCAAATGATCATCAAAGGGAGAGAGGCTGTGCGGGGAAGATGGAAAAAACATGTGAAGATGTTAAAAAAAATTACCTCGGTGTTTAAAAATTCCGCCCCCTTCGTCTATACCCAAAGGATGTCATTTGCGAAGGAACGTCAATAAAAGTATGGGTCCGGACGAAAGGCTACAGAACCTCCCTCCCCCTCCCCTCTCCCCACTCTCCTCCTCCTTCTCTGCCACTTTGCTCACCTCCCACAAGATAACACCCCTTCCTTTCCTCTCCCACCTTCTCCCCCCGCCTACCTCCTCTCTCCCCCCTCCGGGCGTTGGGATGACTCCATTTTCATACACGTCCATCTTGTTTCGGGAGATCTCAAGAATAATAGACGAATTAATGGGACTTTCGTTGAAGCCTACCTAGATGGCATTTTTTCCTTAAGAAATTTCATGATACATAAATTAGTCATGGATGCAAATTCTTTCCACCCTTTGGTACGTTTGAGCAGTATTAGATTAATGAATTTTTCCTTACTAAGAGAGGCTCAACTAGAATTTATTCCAAAACTCTACCTTTTATGAATGAGGTGATATGGTGGCATACTAAGAGATTCGACTGATTCTTCTTTATTGGTCTAATTAGACAAAAATAGCAAACATAAAGAAATACAATTTATGTAGCTTGACAATTTTGTACATTAACCGGTAGACAATAGATGTGACAATATTGTGGACATTTATTAATTTAATGACGGTTATTGAAGTAAATTTAAATGAAAAATTTTATACAAGGTAGCCTAATGGCCAATATCTTAGAGCAGCTATTCTCAAATGCGGCCACCGTGGCCGTATGTGGCCACCAGGAAGTTTCGGCGCGGCCACCACTAACTTCTCCGTCATACAAGGGATCCTCAACCCAGTAATTGGACTCAAACCTTCTAGAGCATTTTTGTGAATAAACGGAATGAATAGTCCCCTGTTTAGAATATAGAGATATGATCCAGATGCCTCTCTGTATATACAAAGGAAAGGTAAATTGACTTTAACAGCTGGCCGATAAAGTCCCACAACTTATTAGAAAAAAATAAACGACTTCATTATTCCTATCTCTCTTGGGGCGGCAATAAAGTTTGGTCCTTCTAGAAATCAAACGAATTTTTTACTCACTAACCTAGAGGGAATGACTGTAGGAAAGTTATTCGTAAACGAGCACATCTGAAAGTATGGAGTACGTTCGCCTCACATTTGGATAGCTGTTTTGTTCTCTGAGAGTTTCGTTTTCATAGTTTTCACTCATTTTATCGTAAATCTTTGATTAACTTGCAAGTGCATCTGTCTTGTGATAATAATATGATAATAAATCTGATAATAAGTGTGACTATAAGTGCCAAAATTTAGTTCAATAAATGCCAGCTACAGCAACCAGGCTTAACCATAGTTGATACTGTTTATATGTATCATTGAGAAATTTCAAACCACGATATTAGACTTTAGTTTATATATGAAAGATTATTTAGTGCACTTCATTTCCTTAAAAGTAAATACCAAAACAAACTGAAAGACGAGCATCTTGAAGCTGCTCTCCGGTTATCTGTAGAAGACGGGTGTGGATGAATTTCCGTTTAATAAATTTCTTTATGAGGTATGTACATTTCATGTTTATAAAACATGTTGATCTTGCATGAGTTTGAAAATTTATATACTAAAACTTAAAAAAAAGTGTGACCACCGGACATTCACCGTGGCCGCACGTGTGGCCACGACCATTTTTTTCATGAGAACCCCTGTCTTAGAGTATAAGATTTCTAGCATATAAATGTACTACATGCATATTGTTGCCTTAGCATAGCTGTGTATTCAGAGTGGAGATTAAGTACTCGCATAATGTCCTTTGCTTCAAATGCACCAAATACAGCATGCAGAAGTCGCAAACCTCAGTTCAGTTTACTCCAGGGCAAAGTAATAATTCCTCCTATAGGCTAAGTTATCCTGATTTTTCTTGTGACCGTAATATCGTTTTCAGATACTATATTATTTTATTTGTTCCATATCAATTGTTTATTTAATATCATTTTTCTTTAATGACGGCCCTTAATCCAGCATATGCTTACATTTCGAGTGACGTAATATACCTGTAACACCTGGTCGGGAAGTAACGTGGATTCTGCTGATTGCTAAGCGTTGACATACAGTTCAATTGACAGAAAAACACTTTGTTCAGCTATAAAAATAAAAAATACATTCACCGAACAGCCCTTAAGATCCAGGATATAAAAATTTCCTTTTGTTTTGACAGAAGTAATTGAGTAGCTATAACTTGACTGTATGCAGTTGCTTTGTATTTCTTTCACTGTGGAAGGGTAACTGATAATTGGCAGCAGTTACATTGAAGCAATGAAGGAGAGTAAGAAAGTATAAGGTAAAAGCAAATGGAGAGAAGCTCAGCTGCGATTTGCAACGGTATCACCTTATGTTGTGCAAATAATTGTAGGAAATATATTATAACTCTCAGATTCGTCGATGATTTTTAGAGCCTCTTAAAATTAAGGATAAGGAATTAAAGTGTCGATCGAACCTCTTTGTTAACGAGCTCCGCCATACGGCGTTAAAAGAAGTTGGGAATAAAACGAGGGATTGAGAGAGAGAGAGAGAGGGGGGGGGAGGGGGAGACAGAAGATTGGGGGCGAGAGGGCAAAGATTATACGCGAAGGTAAAGAGAAAATAAAGAGTGTGAGGGAGGATATAGGAGAGAGGGAGATGGACAGAGGGAAACGTGGTAGTGCTAAGCAAGGAACAGAGGCGAGTTTCCATTGAAGAACGATATTCGCGGTGACTCTTTGCAGCGGACAGGATAAGTTCTCTCTCTCTCATGCTCTCTCTGCGGGTAGGCGCTGCAAGATGGCCGACGTCCAACTATTTCGGACAAATTGCGAAGTCCGAAGGGTGGATTGGGAACGGACTGCCCCTCACGTGCATAGGAGGGAGGGGTAGGGGGGAATGGGAAGAGGAAATGGGAGGGGGGGGGAAGGAGACGACGTTAGCTTGCTGAGAGGAAGCGAAGGAGATTAAGAGATGCATGAAGAGGACGAGAGAGGGACGGAGTGAGGATGGGAAAGATACTGAGACTCTAAGTCGTCTTCTTCACCTCTATCTCTTCCCCCCCCCTCCCTCCCAACCCTTTGCACTCATCCACCCTCATTCTCTGTCGCATTCTCTCTCTCTCTGGTCGGTAGGAATAAAATTAAGTAAAATACTATCAAGATTTTTTACGTGTTACAGTAAAATCTTATTATAGCATACTTAAAAATAACGAACTTTTCAGTTTTCCGCATTTTTCTTTCGTCTTTGTCGAATATTTATATAAAGAATGTAAAATTATTTCGGTATAATGTACTTCACTCTTAACTGACTTTCATTTTTGCGTGTCCTTTTGAAAGATCTTTATGCCATATTTTGAGTTATAGCGTACTTGTAATTTACAAATTACGTTACACATTTAATAATTTACTGTTCTAGTTCTCTGATATGTCTCGAGAAAAATAATGGCACGAAAGAAAATTTCACTTCCAATTAGAAAATATCAGCGTAAAGAGATGATTCAGTATGACGACGTTTTTGTGTGTATCCATTCGAGGGTGTACGATATGTATATAAGGAGTATTTACACTATAAGATGCTTTCAGTAAAAAGTGGAGAAATCCTAAGTCCATAGATATTACATTCCACTGAAATTCTTCAACATAAAATTTATTAATTATAAGGATTTTGAAGAAAAAATTGCAATCCAAGCGTAGACTCTTAAGTTATCTCTCGATTTAAATTACATGGTTTATCAGGATTGTTAGAAATTGATGTAATAAATTGATCTTAAGATTCTATGCAGAAAAACAACAGCTCCCATGTTTCAAAATTATTCTCAGCATTGATAAAGTATCTCTTTTCCTGATTAATTAATAATCTATGAATTCAGAATGTTAACAAAAAAAGAGCAAAATTTTCCATTTTTGTTAGAGCATTGAAATCTAACCTTATTTTATTATTAAAATAACTTTCTTGATGCATAAGAAAATGTTTTAATCTTTTATAGATAAGTTGTCAAGAATAAATTTCATTTTCATTTTTTTATCGTATTTGACTTAATGAAATGACACACACCACTTATGAATAAAAACGCGTCTTAAAATGTTCCGGCATATATCGTCACCGTGTAATTAACCCGAAGAAATGATTGCTATGGCTCCAAGCGTGTTACGCGTATATTTTCTCGGCCGAAAATAGGTATAAAAATTTAGGATTTCATCGGGGCGTGATTTGCGCATCGGGTCTTCCTCTGCCCACTCCAAATTGACCTCAAATCACTATGGCGAAATCTTTGGCTCGACAACGGCCTCGGTGATCACCCTGGAAAACGGGAAAAGAGAGGGAGAAGGGGAGAGAGACTCCTTCTCGCCAAAAGTGCATCCAATATACGCCCCCTTTATATCTCTAACCTCTCCTCCTTTATCGCCATTCTGAAAAAGAGAAACACGCTTTCCTGTGTGAAAATGCCATTCGTTAGCGAGCCAAGAAAATGTTTTCGGCGTGTCATCTTTCTCGTGGCAGTAAATGCCGCGAGTTGCAACGGCGAGGCGAAATTGCTCTCGATGTACTAGCACCGTACACGCCCTAATTTTCAACCTTCTCACACCCACTCGTGCGTCGGAGGAAAAAAAATTAAACGTATATCTCTCGAAAGATGGTTTCACGGACAGCACCGTGAATAATAAAAAGGGCAATTGCTTGGCCAAAAGTAATCGGGTTACCTAGTCTTAAAGTATTATATTTAGAAATTGCAGCCGTGAGTTATGGAAACTCTGTTTGTAGAGTTTAATTCGTTTGGGAAAAATATTTTATATCAGGCGTGTCAAACTGAGGATCCGCGAACCGAATGCGACCCTTTCTGTGGCGAATAGCAACCCGACTGCAAATTTTTACCTCAGCTAAATCGCTTAAAGTTTTGTAAAAATACTTTATTTTTGTGAAAAAGAGATAAGATTTTTTCTTAGTTTTTGAAATACCAAAGAACGTGATCTCCTAATTAAGTCCAAATTTCTAGAAAAAGTTTATTTTTTCTAACTAAACAACTGTAATCCTAATGTGGCCCTTCCATAACATATATTGCTTTCATGCGGCACTGATACCTCTTCGAGTTTCACATGCCAGTTTCATATCTTCGGCGACAAAACTACTAGTGATTTGTGTATCGTTTTATGATATAACTAGCGTAATTGCCTTTCATATATGACGGGTATGCGTGAATTAAGTATTACGTTAAAATAAAATAAAAATTAATGACACCAAATTTTATGTGCACTAAAACGTAAAAAATTAATATAAAATCCACATAATCGAATGTTCCAGAAAGTAATAATAGTCATGGACATATAAAATGATGCTATAACACGACTTTATCACAATTTTATCACGACGAATTGAATAAATGCGTAAAAATCAAGAAAAAATAATAATTAAATCTAATTTTCGGCTTTTTTCGAATGAGATTTAAATTTCTACGATATGGAAATTCATTTCCTTACTTTTTTCGGCGTAACTGTGGAAATACCGCGTCGATATCTCTTTTTTAAAATATTTTAAAATGCTAACGAATAAAGGCCCTCTCGCTTCGTTTCAGCTCTGCCCATATTATTAAAAAAAAAAAATATATGCTCCTAGAGTCAAACCCAGGACTACTATGTACATGGCGATCAGTTTAAATTGACAAGTTGAATAGTCAAGTTATTCCTTAAAGTTTGATCAAAAAAGGTTGAAAAGCTTTTTAGTTATGAGCGGTTTTCCTTTTCTCCCAATTAACACCATATAGCAACCAAGCGTTTCACCGTCCGCATCGTCTCTCGAATAACTGCTTTCAGTACAATCCTGTCCTGGGTGTCAAGATTAGATGTGAGCGTAAATTTCTTATTATTTATAGTAGGATTTCGTTAAAAAGACGCTCTTGATCAGCGCATTCACCCGAATATGATGCTTGAGTCACAATCGCACCAAGTTAACAACACAAAATAGTTTAAATTTTATTACAAAAGACGTGGTCGGCTAGTACCCCCCTGCTGCGAGGGTAGATATACCTGAGCTCGGAATTGGGGTTGGGCCTCGAGGTATGGACCTCTAACCCGAGTTAATGACGGTCTAGAGGTCTGCGACGCGGTCAGTTTTTGATGTGGTCCCAGTCGACACAAACCAACATATTTTCAAGTGGTCTAATTAAATTTCGCTGTCGGCCATCTTGCGTTTCTTACAGAACAACGTTTTTATTATAGAGAATAATATCAAAGTGCCCGCTGTTTCGAAAAGGTTAGTCTCGTAAGTGTTCTAAAAATGACCAATTTTATCCCGGTTGAAGAGGACAGTTATAACTCGAATGACAATTGTACTATTGGGGATAAGGAGGAGGAATGAAACCTATCACACATTACAACGATAATTTCAATTTTTTGTATAAAATATATAATTTCGGCATTCTTATTATACTTTACGTTGAGAATATTAGTAATTTATACATTTACAGCCGTCTGCAAGTGCTGCTGTTTCAGCCACAAAAATTCAATGTTGAACCCAATAATAATTACTCTTGTTCTAGCCCAAAAAATATATTTACAAGTCGGCAATATTTTTTATTAATAAAGAAATAAATGAAATATTTATGCAAATTGTGTTGAATAACATCGAGATGTTGAGCAGAATGCGAATAAATATTTGTTAACCATTCGTAGACTAAGAGCAGTACTTGCTTAGTATTAATCTTAATTAAAACTGCAAGGTAGAATTATGTTAATAGTAATATGTTAATACGTAATTGATTCAATTTTTTAACTATGTCGTATTTCTCAAAATTGTATCGATTTTTAAAGAATGTGAGATAGTGCTTGGTCAACATTTCTTGGTAAGATAGGTAGTATTAAAAATTCTTTTCACAATCACTTTCAGAATTTAACATTTTCATGAAACACATTCTTCCGCACAGTTGTAAACAGATATTTAAATTCCCACGCCACATACTTGCGAGCAATTCTTAAACATCCTTTGCACATTAACATTTCCTGTAAACATATATCTTGCAATTTTAAAAATGTATCGCATGTTCTTATTCTAAACGAATACATGAGTTAGAAACCTAAGAGCCTGTTAACTGCAAAACGAACTTTCCAGTGCTATACATGAAAAAATGAACTAAATATTATATTGTAGGGTAATGACAAAATTTTTAAAATGGAGGAAAATATTCAGAATTATATTGAACCCAATATCATGCGATGTAAGCATGATAGAATTATAGTATTGAATTGCTTTTGTGGGCAGAAGGACGGTTATAGCTTGCTCAGTTGGTAAGTGAGCAAGCATTTGGAAAAAGCCCAAAGGATCCGCTGTCTCGTTGTCCACTCGTTCAACAGATGAGAGAAAGGGGTTCTCTCTTCCTTCTCTCTTTTCAGTCTCATCCCAACCTCTCCCGCACTTCCCCTCTCCTCCCTCGGAAGCACTCTTTTGCGTAGGATGAGGAGGTAGCAAAGGGGGAAGGGAGAGGGGCATACATGGGGGCTGGCTTTCGAAACGCCTCACTCGCTTTCTTTCCTTCGCGATGGAAGGCATCCAAGAGACCACCCCCTCTTTATCCTTTCTCCACCCCCCCTCCCTCGAAACCCTTCCTTCCTCCCACTCATCCCTCCCCTCCTTCCCCTTCGACCCTTCATTCTACTTTCTTTCCATCTTCCTGTATCTCTTCTCGGCATTCTGCTGTCTTCCGTTCTTCCCTCGATCCCTTTTCATCTGTCTCGCATATCCTTTCCTTAAATCCCCCCTCTCTCTCTCTATCTCTCCCTCTATTTCATCCTCCTCCATCCCTTCCACTTAAAACATACTTTGCCTTTGCCGTATCCTATCTGCCAACTCCGATCCATCTCTCCTCTCCTCCCTCCTCGTTTACCTGTTTTCTGTATCGCTGTCTTTTATTCACAACTTTAAACTCATTCGCGCTTTTGTAAGTCTTTCACCTGCCCCTCTGTTTTTCATCCCCTCCCCATCTCTCTCCCCCTCTTTCATTCTGGGGGCCGTTGAGTATTGTCATCCTTGCAATAGGCCATTTAACCGATGTCTTATTTCACGCCTTCCCAGCTCCCTTTTTCCTTTGAAATTTTCGCGAGGGTAAACAACGCCCATCGCTGTTAATTTCCTACCCATCTCTTCCCCGAACAATCTTTATTGTTTGTTCTGTGGCTCTTATTTTCCACGTGTCATTTCCGCGATGCTTTTATCACTCGCCATTTTGTTGTTACAGGAAATATTATCAAACTTTTGTTTTTTATTATTTACCTGTTTTTTCGTTCTCCTCTACTCATTTAACTGTTTTTAGTCCTTCGGATGAGTCAGACAGAGGCCATAGGAGTTGCGTAGGGGTGTTTTGACGCAAAATTAATAAATTTAGTCGAAGCGAGAAGAAAACAAATGAAGTATCGCGAATTATAGCGATGAAAGGCGTTATCATTGCAGGTAGTTGTCGGACGGAGTAGATTTAGAGGTCGTTACGGCAGACAGAGAGCTAGAAGAAGAGTAGAGCGTTGTTAAGCAGTGTAGTCAATTTAAATAAAGGTTATTAATATAGGATACATAAAGAAAGGTTGACAAATAGAGGTAGTTGAGAATGTGGAAATATGTTCTGAATGGATGAATACTCAATGACGATTTTGAGGACGCAGATCTTTTTAAATGACTTTTACATTAGGATGTCTTAAGCCCTTTAATTACGATTGGATTTAGTTGCGGTAAACTTTATATTATTGCCTTCAATCGCTTTTTATTTTCATTTTGACTATTTATCGATCTGTGTTATCTTAATAATCCGCATTATGACGGACCAGGACGAGTTTTTATTCTCGCTCTACCAGCATTGCAATTCTTTTAATTGATTATACGACCAAAATTGGAGTAATTTAAACGAGAATTTCACTATTATTGCCAAAAAAACACATTATATCAAAGGCCACCAAGTTGATCGAAAAATAAACCTTGAAACATTATTAATTCTATACGTCGATTTTGCAACTGATAGTAAAATAATTGTATATTTTTCTATGAATTAACATAACACTCCGTTCTAGGAGCAGAAATATGTTTGTTTTAACTGCAAAGGTCAGAATGAGAAAAGAACACTATTTTCTAAATAAAATACCGTTGAGTTCAAATTCATCACCAGGGGTTATCCATAAAATATTAATTTTACATTCGAATTAAAACACTAAAAACATTTTATACTAACTACGTGTTATAATTTTCGATACCTTCCGAACTGTTGTGTATAAGGTGATAATAAATATTGCGACATATTCTTTCACCAACCAGGGAATGGAATATGTCACCAGACGGGCTTTTCGAGCGTTGACCTAAACCCCAGTGATTTTTTTATAGATATAATTGGAGTTGAAGTAAATAAAGGAAAGGAACGATGAAGACCGCTCATCTCGAATATCCTTATTTTGTAAAAAAAATTACAATTAAAAAATATAAACTAAATTATATTGGTTGTAATATTGCCGTTGAATTTAAAATTAATTTAGAAGAATTGTTGAATGTAGAATTGTGGGTGGATCCAGAGACTACTCACGGTAGAGTCGGCAAGTCCTTTATTCTAAAGGCATGAGCTACGGTCCACCATCAGTCGGTGAAGTGCATGAATAAGAAGAAATTCCGATGAATTCTCCATTGCTGATGTTGGTGTATTACTTAATTCTTATATGATGTGACCCAAGTTTAGCAACATTTTTGTGATGCGCATTCCTTTGAGCACATTATTTAAATCACATTTACGAATACGGTATTTTTCTCATGTTGATATGCCCATTTAAACTGTTATTGTGTCTTTCAATGGAAGTCGCAGTCGATGGATAAATCAGCAGACTTTTTTCTTCTAATACAGGTCAGACCAATTTTGACCAGTCATCTCATGTTTCCTCAATCATATCAATGGTGTAAAATTTTTAAAACGTGCATTACCGCGATTTTATTACAAACCATTATTTTCTCGTGCATTCTAATTTGCAAATGTTTCGCATTGACTCGTGAATTTCGAAAGGAGTCAACCTTTTTCTGTTACGAAATTGATGAATAAATCAGAGCGTGGGGTTAACTCCGAGAAATAATGTACTAAATCTTTGCTTATGAGGAAATCACTTGCGTAACGCCGCTCACTGAAACACGCGTTTAGCAGCGAAAACAGCTGATTTATGGAACGCCTTTAATGAATGCTCTTAACGGTTTAGCAGCCCGATTTCAAAACTTTGATTTCGCATCCAAAAATAGAAACATTAGTTCTTTTGAGATCAGATTTCAAATTAAAACGATTTCGATGACTAAACTAAAATTTCCTCGATGCATCCTTAGCTATATAGCTCACATCTTTCGAATGCTTCCTCGTCTCATTAAGCATTCGCTGCGCCCTCTCTAATATGTCATGCACGTGTGGCTCTCAAAAGAGCGGGTTTTAATTTAGAGGGAATATTTAGCCAGTTAAAAGATCCAAAATACTCGCGGATATACCGAGAAGACTTGGTTGATGAAGGGAATTAGTTATCACGCTTTTGCTCCAGATCGGTCGCGGAAATATGGCTAACCCACACGTTTCGTTCACACACCGCCACGCTTCGCAATGTTTGGAAACTTGCGTGTTTACCACGTTTATTTATGCTCCGTATAATTCTAATTTAAGAGCGCCTGTCAATTAACGATAAGTCTTTCATCGCCTCCTTTTCCATATCCTAAATATAGATCCATCTCTTAATTAGTGTCTGGTGGATACTGCGTTACTTATACGACGTGGCATATTGCATATGAGCTTACGCAGAGCCACGCTTTTAAAATATAACTTATAGTAGTTTTATTGATGAAGGGCCTATAATTATTTCTTGCTTGTTGGTCACAATCATTCCCTATTCCTCACAATATTTAAAATGAACTGAAATAACTGAAATGCTATGAATTTCTTTTATTTTTGTAATTGTACGTATATTACTTAAATAGATTCGCTTCTTCGGCTTCCAATTCTAATGTCGATGGTGCAAGTTCGATACACGTAATGGCAGAGCCAGGACAAGGTATTTTTGCAAAGTTTGAAAATTACGCCGCTCATAATTATAGAATTTTACCTCTCAAACAGTAGTTTATCATCAAAATAAAATATACGTTATAATATAACTTAAAAGTGCAAATTGTAAATCGTTACGCCCCTAAGCGCACCTACCCCTTGTCTCGGCTCTGTGTAATGGTCCTATGTGATAGGTTTTGTTCATGTTGATAGACTCTGTAGAAGAACGTGGATTGCTATTAATGATTTTGTTAAAAATAAACGAATGAAGTATTGCGCTTACCTTTGATTAGGAAATGAGAAATTTTGTTTTTAAAACTGACCTCTACGTTCGGGATTACACTCGGATATCTGAAATCTTTTAAATGATAAGATGAATCCAATTATGTACTGGTAATCGTTAGTTTTTTTCAAACGTAAAATTATAAATTTCATAGGCTTTGGCATTTATTTAATGTTGACCGTATAATGTATCAATGCAATCGCAAATACTTTTTCAAAAAAATTATTGGTAATGGTTTTGTGTGTGAAAATGATTTTAACACAAGTATTTTTTTCTGAATTGCCACTGATATGGTCGCGATTAAAGCAAAGCCTCCGAAAAATCTATTTCAAAACCTCGTGCGCGGCACTTGAAAAGTATCTTATTGGTCATAAGGAATAATGATGGGGGAGTTGTGATTTCCTTTTAATGCTGGTTTCGCAATATTGCAAACTTGCCCCCGTTTTATTTAGCTCTTCAAACGGTTCACACCCAAAACCGCTGAGGCGCATAAATATTTCCTCAACTCGCCGGCCATTTCCCGTGACATCTCACCCTCCACACCCCCCTACCTCTCCCTTCCTAAACCCTCCTCCCTCTTTCCCTCCAATTCCCACAATATCTCCAAGACTCTTCCTTCTTGCTTTCGCTTCCACCTGTTATCCCTCTTGACTTCTCACCTTTCCTTCTTCATTCTACACTTTTTTCTCCATTTCTACCTCCACTATCTCTCTCCTTATTCTGCGCCCCGCGCAATTTCCGCTGTCTTTCTCATCCTCACCCTCCCAATCAACTCTCTGCCGTTTTTCCTCACTCCTTCTCTTCAATTTCTTAATGTATTTATTTCTCCTTCCCGTTCGATGTTTCGCCATTTCCTGTGTTATTTTGTATTTTCACCGCTTTTATTTCTCTCTCTGTGGATCTCTCTCTCTTTCTAATATTACCGTTATCTTGCGTTCTCTTCTCCTACTTTTCCTTCGTCATTCCTTCCATTCCTTATCGCCTCTCAGGAAAAAGGTACATACAATGTCGCTGTGATGTTGTCCACGATCATTACCTAGTCGGAATTCCATCCCTCACAAATCGATTCATTTTTAGAGAGAAAAAGTAAAAAATACAAAAACAAAGAAAGAAATGTAATTTTTAATGGCTTTTTTTAACGACTTATAGAGACCGTCCAAATATTCCATGCCGTCCCGTCCCGTTAAATATATCAACTCTCTATAGTAGACTTTTGATATAAATTTGAAGCTCTTACAATCGTCCATTAGATATTACCATCTCTATCATGGACAGTTAATATGAATTTCTTTTGACTGTTGGTCATACAATAGAATCTCGGTTATAAAAATTTATATTATATAGACATGGAGAAATAGTTATAAACTGCATTTTACGTGAAACGTTTAAGTAACTTCATACCTTATGCTAACATTCATTATATGGAGTTCAAAAATAACTGGAATCTTTCTTTAATATTAGCAGTGAAAATTACCTTAGGCCATCAACATTCGCGGGAGTTACGTACATGGAAATCAACGTGAATGTCAAAACCTCAAATGTTGAGGGTTTACTGCAGTTTTAATTTTTATGATCCTGAACATAGTTTTGAGAAGTACTTGGGGGTATTTTCGTCCAAACTGCATCAACTAAGTTATTGGTGGTACGATATCCACGTCTTCTGATGCTTTACAGTGTAGCGACCGGATTTTAATCATCGCATTTATAACAGTGATGAGAAGGCTGTCGTTCCATTTAGAGAAGGTTGTTGCTAGGGGAATAGCTTCCAGTGATGATGCTGTACGTAATGAAGTTGGAGGCAACACTGTTGCAAGTTTTGATCTCACTTGGCTTCCATCCTTCGTCAAGAAATGTTATTCGGAGATACAGGAAGACGTAGAACTGGAGAAGTATGGGAAATGGATGCGTGGAAGGTTTCAAAAGGATTGGCGAATAGAAGAAGCAGAACGGAGGAGATTGATGTTTGTTTTCGAAAGGATTAAGAAAAGACGAATTGTCGTCTCTGACGGGTGAGTGCATAAGTAGAGACGTAAAAAAAGGCTTTCCATCATTTTTCTCGTTTTTTGAAAATGTTTTCCTAAATTAATGCGGAAAATAAAAACCGAGAGTCGTATTTAGTAAATTTAATTCGTTCGAGCTCTTATTTATTGAATGATCCTTAATTATGGAATTATTTAACACATAGCCATTTTTCATTTTTGAAGGTCTTCAAATTTATCCCATCTGCGTCAAAATAAAACCTTCGCCGCGAAGATGACAGAGAAATTCTCTCTTACATCTTACTGAGTCACCATGGAGAATTCGAGACATCCATTGACATTTCAGAGTAACTAAACTGAAGAAATCTCCTCGTCTATTAATGATATTCCCTCGACTCTCTAATTTACTGATTTTTATTTCGATAGCATTATTGTTTTGAATTATTAATACGTTTTTGCGTGTATATAAAAAATTCGTTATTCCCTTTAACTTTTTTATATTTTTTACGCAGAAATCCAAAAAAATTATTAATTTTCTATTTTACACTGCTGCACTGTGAGCGAATTATTATCTGCGTTGTGATTACTTGGCTAAAAGTAAATAAATTCGCAGACGATTATCGGTTTTTAAATATTTTCTTGAGCCCTATAGCTTCTAAAATAATTTCTAACGGCTAGAACAAAAAGAGAATTTCGCTCCTTGAAACGCATTTGGCACTCGATGCGTCCCTCTCTGCACCGCACGAGAAATCAACGTGATTTGCAGAGCTATTTGTGTGGACGCGGTCTCAAAAGCCACCGAGGGCAATAAAGAGATTAAAAGGCGAGTCCGAAGTGGACAAGACACAGGAGGTTCGAACCGATGCCAAGAAATTTCCTCCTATCCGTCACCCGAGGCCTCCAACCCACTTCACCCCACCCCACCACGCACCTCACACAGCCAAAAGTCCATTTAAAATCCCCATCCGCCCTCACCCCTCCGCCCCCTCTCTTCCTCCCCGTCTCCGTGCATGCACCAATGGCAACCACCGAATCGCGATTCCCATCGTCCTTTCCTCCGAGGAACAAGCGAAAGATCTCTCGAAAAGTGCCGCCGCCGCCTCTGTTGCCCCCGCCTTGCGTAGTAACGGCCGAGTCATCGGGATGCGGAAATAGGAGCGCTGCGTCATCCGGAGCAGTAGTGTACCCCGCCGCTCCTCCTCCTCCTCATGACTCCTCTCCCCCTCCCTGACCCCTTACCTCTCTCTCTCTCTCTCTCTCTCTCTCTCTCTCTCTCTCTCTCTCTCTCTCTCTCTCTCTCTCTCTCTCTCTCTCTCTCTCTCTCTCTCTCTCTCTCTCTCTCTCTCTCCTTCAACGCATCGCACTCCTCATCCGATCAGAATCGTCCTGTTTTTGACGGGATCGGAGCCAAACGAACGCCTCTGCGAATTACGGTACCTCTGACTTCGGATTGGCGCTTCGAAGCTGGCGGAATTTTTTTCCCACCCCCCCTCCTCCTCCCCCACGACTCGATCGGTTGAGATGCGCAAAACGCCGCTCAAACCCTCTTTCCCCAACTCCCCCCATGTCCTCCCTCCCCCGCTTTTTCCCTCTGCTCATGTTGCGGGCGATCCCGATTTCTATTTCTGCTCCTCCTTATGCAACGGGGCGACCTCTTCGAGGTGGTAAGCACATAACGAAAAGTCCGAGGCATTGTCTTCTCTTTTTACCGCTAAGCAAGTGCGCTACATTCTTTTATCTAACGAGGGTCGCGAGGGAGTTGGAAAGGGGAGATGTAGGGTTAGGTTTAATTCGAATATACGACCTCTTCCGCTGTAAGTGAGTGTGTGTGTGTGTATCCTAAATGTCTTTTGTAATATGAACTATCCTTCATGTTAATTTGGTTTTAATTTTACCTAATGAAATCGCTTGGTTATTTTCTCTGATTTCAGTCAAATCTCCATCTCATGTTTATAACAAAGTAAATGGAATTGTAATTATATAATTATGATCCATAAACGCATTTAAATACAGTCAAAATCTTTTAATAAAGCCATTTTCATATTTTTAATACAAACATTTTATAACTTCATTAAGAGCAAAATTTAAAAATATATTTCGTCTATTTTAATAGCAAATATTTTGAATATCTTTTTATTGCATCGAGGTATTCAATTATCTTGTTATTAGCAGAAAGTACTTTCCAAACTTATATTTACCTTGGAAAAAGCAAAACATTTGAGTGGAGCAAATAGTACTTTTAAAAACTGCCGATTATTTGTTTTAATCAGTATGAAATACTTTTTTCTGAAAAGGTCCACCGTTTTACTAATTTGAGTTGTGAAATACCCAGAAATAAAATAATTCATTTTAATTAATATAAGATATTGCGATTGACAATAACATCAGGATGATATTTCATTATAGGTAAATAGTTCCATTGTTTTCGAAGTTGGGATAATTTGGGACTCTTTGAGCTTAAGCCAGACCCTCAAATCACTTCTTTTAGGCGCTTTGTCACAAAGGCCAGGTGTAACCCCCGTTAGCTCATTACAGCTCATACTCTCAAGACCCTGTTTAAATGAGTCACGGGATGAAATCACTCGAACAGCTGTTATAAAATCATTCTTATTTCTCTCTTGTTTAAGACTCCTGAATTATTGCCTTCATTTGAAACGATTTCAGTGGATGGAAGGAAGCATTTAAGAAGGTATTATCTGATAAAATTAACCTCAAAAGGTAGAAATAAAAACACTAGCCAAGGGTTAAATAGCTCTCATGCATGAAATAGGCACCGAAAAGTGATAAAATATTTTGATTGCACGAATCTAAAAGAAAACAGCATAAGATTGTTACGGGTTTACATGAGAATCTTAAATTTACAATAACACATTTTCTAACAAAGATATAACTACAGGCTTTAATAGAGAAAATGATTGAAATTATTCATAGACACACGATGCTACTTGGTTGGTCAATGTTTCATTACCTTTCTTATTGAACATTTTAATGGGTGTCTTCAATAACAGTCACAAATCCTTATAAAATGTGAAGTTACTGGATAAATAATAGTTAGATGATAGTTTTCACTAAAATCTTGATTACTTTCTAACTAATGTTCTTTCGTTTTCTTATCTCAATAATACTTTAAATTTGTTATTTCATGACTCATTCAATATAAGTTGTGTATTCTTCCTCTCCTACGTTGAATAAAGGTCTTGCAAGTTAATTGATAACGCAGACTATTTAATCACTATATTCAATAATTGATGGTTATGCGTAAACATTCCTCCTTTTCAATTGATTTAAAAAATGTAGAAATCTTTAATTCATTAATGGAACAAGTAATCAACCAAGAAAAACTTACCATTCTTTGTTTTAACGCAATATGTGAATAATACTTGTTTATTAGCATTGTCTATAGAAATAAAATAGATCACAAATCAAAACGATAAGTTTTGTCCTATAGATGTATTTTTTAAATGTAGTTTGCGCAACAATTTGAATTTACAAAGGATGAAACAATAAATTGTTCTCTATTCCCCAATTCCGTTAATTACCTAATTTTATTTTTTGTCTAAAGTAAGGTAATTACGATGACTATTAATCCATTTCTAAATTTTATTCAGTAAAATTCCATATAAAATGTTTTATTTGTGAGCTAAACGTAACTAAAACAGTTGGAAAAACGTTTTAGTAAAGCTCAGAATTCCATCTCTGGGGGAAACGGTCGTCAAAGTCTCCAATGACTTCGATCGAGCAAGCGAATTTAATATCATGAAATTGTTTCATTTTCTTCCACTGAAAGCGCACAAAATTTCTCTATTAAGAATCATTTGATCCTAAACCTACTTAATTTATAAATTTTTCAGCTGATAATATAGCAACAAAGTAATTTATTAATGAACTCCTGGCCCAAGTCTTCACTTATAATCCTTTGATTTTCTTTTTTGTTCATTTTATAAATATTTTTATAATATTTTTCTGTTTCTATATGTTGCATGCCTAGCAGTTTTTTTTCAAATGTAAATATTCCGCCAAACTATTCAGTTTGTAATACTTTATGTAATAGTAGATTTATTTTCTAGGTTAATTGTGATTGACGTATACTCTTTAGCACTTATTTTTAAGTTTAAATGCTTAAAAAATATTTAATTTTTGCGACATTTAATTTCTTGTTATTTAACAGTTCCAGGCTTCCAAATGCTATAAAATTCCTTAATTTCGTGAAATGATTCCACTTTCACGTGAAACTACAAATCCGAGCTTTCCCTCCGCGGAATAAATACTCTGCATGTCTTATAAACCTCTTAAACGCAAGAACTCACCATACCACGCCACTGGACAATGATACTGCTGTATTTGGTTCATTGTGCTCCCTTTTGGACTATTATCGAGTGCAGATAAACCGAGATCAGACGAAACCATTTATTTGGTTGCCAGAGCTCTTATGTTGGAGTTGGGTAGAATTTGAGAAGACTGCGCTCGAATTTCGTAATCCGTCTTCATAAGGCTTCTTCCATTACTCAATAGGGGAACTCAGAGAAATTAAATAAGAAAACAGTCGAACGTCGGATTCGAACCCAATTAGCGCAGTAGAGGCCCACGGAAATGGCATCCCGTTCCCTTCCGGGAGCTTAAATGTGTTCGGATTTGAGGGTGGTGATAGAGATACGATTGCTTCGGGTATATTTTTACTCGTAAACCGACTACCGAAATCCATTTAGCGCAATTTATCAACCGAGGCGTGCGAGACCAAAGAGGATTTCCACACCGCCATGGTGTTATTAGTGGAGGTGAAACCGCAGTCATGGGTGTGTATCGATATGCTTGTAGGACGTGAACGTTTCTCGCGTCATGGCATTTCGGTTCTTTTGGGGAATCTTTTAAAGAGAATCTTTTTCTAATGTCACAAATATCTGCAAAGATATTCGGTGACGTGTTTTAGAACGACCAATACTTCCATTTTTCCCATGTATGTTCTTAAAAAGTTATTTAATATATGTATATATATATATACCAACATAGTAAAGGAAGAGTAGCTACTAAAATAAATAGTGTGCGTGGATGAAAGAAATTATTTGTTGTAATCAATTAATTTCGTAATTAAAATCGTTGTTCCTAAAAAAGGGAGGATTGAACCAGATTTGGATGTTTATTTTCTCCTTAAAATTTCGACGAATCTCATCTAATAATTGTCTAGGAAATTTAAATTTTAAAATCAGAAAACAATCCCAAAATACTCTTTAAGTATATCATGACATAAGCCCTTTGTGTACCGTAATATTTTTTTGATTCAACATAATTAAGCCAACTTAACTGCCAACTTTTTGTTTTTTAAACTTTTGTTGTGTATTAATAGAAAATGCATCATTGTTGATGAAAAAAATATTTATTTTTAATTTTAACATAAATTTTTCTTTGATCCTCATTTGGGTATCATGGCACATCCCATTTACATATTTACCATAAAATCATCTATGAAAACTACATCACAAAACATACGTAATTCAAGCCACTTTTAGAAAACATGCATGCAACATAAATATTACACTGTTTTATTGCTTAAATAATTTTTGTAAAAAAAATTACTTGTGCCATTTTTGAAAACAGTCTACATGCAATCCTATGTTACGTTTTTTGCATTTTTTCTTACAAGCACCACATTTACTTTGTTTCCCTTCGAAGGTAAATGCCCAATAGGGTCTAATTGTACATCTCCTGGAACGTGACTTTTATGAACAGCTATTTGCTGCGACGGCCTTCCAATGATTTTTGTGTCTGAAATTGAGTTTACTTTATGTAGTATCGCGAAATCATGCGTCGAAAATCCAAAAGAGGGACACTCCCATTTACCTGTGTATATAATACCCAATCTTTCACAACTGCTATATCAACTGCATTTGTAAAGAAAAAGGGGGAAATACTATTTTTTGCTCCTAAATCATAGACGATATTTTTGGACACTCCAGTCTAATTTATCCATCCCGCCCATGTATTTATTACACTGTGCAGCCACGTACGGCTGCGGCGCACTTAATTCTTTCTTTTCTTGCCTGAACCATCGCTTTACATTTCCAAGTGGGAGCAGACCGATGTGGTTGGACATAATTTTTACGCAGCTGTTGTCATTCAAAATCACGGCAAATATTTCATTACTCACATCGTATCTGTAGTCAAATTCTCCTCGTGGCCTTTTTTCATTTCAGCATATCTTTTTAGTGGACAATTATTCATTCTATTGAATCGGACTGTACCAGTTGCTCTAATACGAAGTTCTTTCAGTTGAGTCATAAGTTGAGAACTCGTGAAAAAATGATGATCACACCTCCACTCAGATCACTCACTTAAACTAACTCGTCATTCTTCCCTTCGTGTCCACGTGAAAGCAATATCCAGTCTTGGAGCAATGCATCGCCCATTGCTTGAAACCGAACTGTTTCCAATAATGGTGACCATTGTACCTAACCATTTGCTCATCTACACTTAGTTTATCTGCAAATATACCAAACTTCTTGAAAATTCTTTTCAGGTTTTCAATAAGAGAGCTAATTTTGAAAATTCTGTCTTTTCATATTCACCCAATGCGGAATTATCGCAAAAATGAAGGTTCCTCTTTAGTTCTAAAAATCTTTTTCTCGCCATGCACTTCCTAACACTTTGAACATCCAAATCTTCATCTTCGCACCAATACATTTGCTCTTGTGGCAAATAATGATACCCGGAATGTAAATAAATTCCGATAAATTTTCTAAGACAATTTTTGGTAAATTCAAAATTATGTCTGTTAGTTTTTTCTGCATATTTTTTGGACTCACTAACGATTATCTCCATCAAATTTTCATCAAAGACTTCCTGAAAAACTTGGACAGGCGTTTTTCCATTCAGATTGATCAGAGCATCACTTTTTCCTGGGGAATTAGTATCACTTTCAAATCTCTTATGTCTAAACTTTGCGTCAGTTTTTTGCCATGAAGAAACAAATTTCATTATTTTGTGTTCTGGCTGTTCACTTTCACGCACGCAACTGGAACTGAACCACAAGTATGGACTTCTACTCTTCCCGGTGTATCTCCAGGCACTATGTCTTCTGAAACATTTTCAACGAGGTCTTCGCAATAACAAAAAATGAATTATCTCATGCATCCATTTTCAACTTTAGACTATTATTGAAAGTAATTTCAGAGTAAAATATTTTTAACTAAACTCACCAAAAAATTATGAAATGAAGACGCTTCGACTTCCTAACAGGCACTGAGCTCATACTGGCAACTCACAGCGTCCTTGCTCGAAGGTATTAGCAACAATATAGCAAATCAAACATTCAGCTTAACATACAATGAGCTGAGATTAATTTTATAGATATTGAGACAATGTAATGCGTTTAAGTGCAAAATTATATTGTAAAATCTGTGTCATCCCCAAATGCAGTTAATGGGTTAATGACTTTAGCTTCCAAAGAACTTTAGGAAAGTTTGCAGTAAAATTCATGATTACGAATGAACACTTATGATAAAAAATATCGTTTACAAATAAAAATATATATTTTTACTTATTTAAATGTTTATGTTAATGCATTAATGTTTATGTAAATATTAATGCCTCCTACTAAGATATAAAATTTTTCCATATACACATATCAAGTATTTCGGCATAATTTTTTGATACTATTTATTTTTTAATTAGGAGAATAAACTATAACAAACTTTACGAATTATAATGAGAAGAATATTTAACAATAAATAATGAGCATGGTGAAGCCTAGCGAATGGAGGTTGACAACGAGATAGAATATTTCCACATAATAACTCTGCCTATCTGCAATCCACTTTCTCTTGCATTGGAAGGGCATTCCTAGGCACGAAATTATTTCTAAATATATTGCCGCATCGTTGAATAGCGTAATTTAAAAATGTATAATTTATATATTGCAGACGGTAACTAGTCTAACGGACTATAGTGACACACTTTAAGCAAACGCAATTCAGTGTATGGAGAAGGTTGCTTGAATATCAATGCAGCTTCTTTGGATCGTACGTTTGAAGATGCATGCTGTTAGAATATTTAAACCCCGAAAACAGTAAATAGCGATCTTGATTAGTGAGACAAGAGATGAGAAACAGAAAAAATAGCGTTTCAGATGAAACAATTAAAATCATTTCGTAAAATACTGAGTACTAATTTCTCCACATAAATTTGCATGTATATAAAAGGATTTTCTAGGTCCCATTTTAAAGAACATTTCAGCATCATCAGCGTCATTTATCCTGATTTAAGGAACTGGGTTAACTTCATTGGTGACTTTTTGTAATTTGATGTTTGCCACCTCAATTGTTTTTTTTAAACTGCGATAAAAATACCATGATGCTACTTGCGGCGGATGCTATATCAAATCAAGAAGTTACAGCTAAAGTCTTTCTCTGGCTCTTTTCGATTTAATTAAGAGTACTTGCGCATATCTTCACGTGCTGGTCTGTTCGCTGAACGGCGACCGTAAAAGGATTCGTCCGTAATTCTCGGAGGGAAACTCTACAAAATTCGCTTTCATCCTTCTAAAACCTCTTGCCTGCCTGTCCCCAACACTCTTTGAGCGATGAGTTAGCAATGCTCCGTGACCGTAGAGTCGGTATTTTCCTCAAAGGTCGGTTGAGTTCGCTCGCGTAGTGCGACCTGGAACGCTCTGACCTCCACTCTTCTGATTGACTTCCGGCTTCTCGATCCGCTTCGTAATCGCACTGAAAGCTCTTCCGTTTCACAAACATCAATTTATTTTTTCGCTCATCTGTCACTCCGTCATCGTGGGCCTCTTCTCTTTCTCACCCCCCCCCCTCCTCCCCTCCCCTCCATTCCTCCCCATTTACCCTCCCCGTTCCTAACGTCACTCTTTCCTCACCATACTTTCTTAGAAGTGCAAGAAGTGGTTCTTTTTTGCGACAAAAATCCTCTTCTTCCTCTGGTCTTACAACCGGCCTTTTTACCGTGAGGACGATAGAAATCATTCACTGCCAAGAGGCGTAATTTGTTTTCATCTTTTTTACATGCTGTCATCTGCTTCTTAGTCACTCGAATCGTGTGAACTTCTCTTTTCTCAGGCATCTCGTCTTGCAACACGGAATTCCCATAGGTAGTACTTGGGATCAATTACTTGGTGCGATTTCCTTATCGCTCCGACGGTGGATGATTGAGCAAGTCTGGCGCCAAGGTGCCACTTCCAAAAAACCTTAGCTTGGATTCGATTGATTGATGCTGCTTACGAGAGATAATATCATTTATTGACTCATTAAAGTACTTTTAAGATAATTATAACATATACCTCTGACGACTATAAGCAAAATTGATCAAGATATAACGGCAATCTTCATGAAATGATAACCCAGTTAAAATTTGTGGGCAAAGGGTAACTTTATTATGGAACAATAATTTAAATTGTTGAAGATGGCCAACGAATATTTAGACTAAGCATTGTAAATGCAGCGAACAAAGGGGTGATCCAAGTTAAATGTTATAAATTCGTTCATTATATTCGTAAATAAAGACATCCTATGCTCGGGAATTCAATACAGATGATTCTTTCATTTTTGCCTACTTTCCTCCATTACTTCACGCATTGCAGCTGTGTTCAACTTCGTCCTTTTGTCCTGTTTCCCAATAATTTCCTATTTTGTACGCCATTTTACTGATCTTAAGATTTTAATCTCTGCTGATTGAATTCTTCTGCACTCTCGTTTCTACAGATGTACCAAAGCACATAGCGATTACGGAAAGGCTAAATGCAAAGGATATATTTCTTTACTTTTTCTGCATTTCATCTGCCCCCTTGACACTTTATAGACAAGAAATATCAGGCACGTATACAAATAAATTTAACTAGAACGTATGTATAGAATCTGTACATATAATCCCCTATTCATAAATAATTTTTAGAAAATATATGGCATTTTAATATTTTACTAATCAATAATAGTAATTAATTTAGTTAACGGTTCCAGGCATAACTTGATAGAATTTCTTCATATTGTCGAAAAAACCGTGGAATTACCAAGTAAATATATGTTACATTTTAATATTTTACTAATCAATAATAGTAATTAATTTAGTTAACAGTCCCAGGCGTAACTTGATGGAATTTCTTCATATTGTCGAAATAAAAAGGTTTACTTGGTAATTCCACAAAATAATTGTGGAATTACCAAGTAAAACTTTTTATTTCGACAATAGTAATTAATTGCTCCAAGATTTTAATTTTTAATACTTTTCTCTTTCCATTCGAAAAGAAGCATACCTATGCCAGAAGTTCCACCGACTCTTAAACTACTCTTCATCCGTGTGAAATAAGATTGAAGTCAGAAGTTGGGTAACCAAATTTACGAACTCGATATCGAAGTCGAAAAATGTATATTTCTCACGATGTCTAAAATTATTAAACGAATCCCGCGAGATGCGGAAAGTCTTGAGTGAGAGAGAACAATGCTCCAATCCAGAGTCGTCATGCGAGGGAATGTGTCGCGGCAAAACTCCGTTGTCCATGGTTCCGCTAAATTGACAGGGAAGGGACGAGCCGAGGCAAAAGTCTCGTTAAGTTGTCCCCGCAAACTCCCACAATCGTAACTACTTCAAACCACCTAACCCTTCCTTCCTTCCTCCCTTTCTCTCTCCGCCCTCCACCGAACCAATGACAATCTCTCCCCTAAATTCCCACAGGAAATCCTTCTTTCCCCTTTTCCTCCTTCGTCCCCCTTAAAAAAAATCCTTCCGAATGCCATCGTCCTTACGCTTCCTCGTCCACTCCCCCAACCGAACTCCCCCTCTCCTTCTCCTCCCAACCTCCCCCTCCACACCCGACCCTCTCTTTCCGGCACCTCAATTTTGTCAGCGCATTTAGTTCGAATCATTTTAGATTCTATAAAACCTTTTCTTCGTTTCCCTTTCGGTGCCTCACCCTCGGCCTTCTTCTCCCTCTTCTCATTCCCATTTCCTCTATCCTCCTCTCTCTCTCCACCTTTTGCGTAATGCTCCTGTGTGGACGAGATCGCGTGCTCTCAAGTCAGACACGGGTCGCTCAACGTTCGGCATCGACAAATGACGACTCGCTTTTCTTTCTCAAAAACCTTCCCCGCGTCTCTTATCTCCCTTCTTCCGCTTCCTCTATTATTCTTTCGATTTTTCCAACCTCTCGTCCATTCCGCATCCATAAATGTCTTCTTCTCCTAAGACGTCAACGGCAACAGAACCAACATTTCGGACAAAAGATTTTCCTTCTATCTCGTATTTTTTTCTCACGCATTGACAGTGCCGCCGTCCGGTTTCTTATATAATTTTCATAGCGGTGAATTTCGATGGTTGGAGTGGGTGAGTTGTTGTCAACGGATGAGAGGAAGATAGTTAAGGTATAAAAAGGAAATGTTTATAGGAATGGAAACCGAGATGTAATTCCAGGTTAAGGAACACATGAAAATGTTCGTTGAAGAAAATGTCTGTCATTATCCGGAGACCTGCAAAATAGTGTTTCGGAATCGCCGTATGACAGAAGGGTGACGTTAAAATAATCTAAAGATTATTCGTAATTATTTCCTAACCACTGCCTATTTTATTTCTGGTAATAATTTTTTCTCGACAGTATTTTCTAACATTTTGAATTGAGTCTTATAATGCAAAAAATTACATAATTTATACCACAGTAGTGCCAATTAAAATTAACACGGACAACTCTCTCCTTCATTAAAAAAATTAATAAAAATAGAAAGGTATTCCGCCGGTGCCTGGCTTTCATATAATTTCTCTAACAATAAGTAGCAATAAAAGGTATTCCTCCCAGTTGGTCCAACCGACAAGATATTTGATTATGTTTGCGCCGAAGATAAAATATTATTCCAACATATCGCATGTTTTAAATAGAGAAAGAATTTTAATACATGTTATCCAATAATTGCGACGAAAGGACTCGAGCAAACGGCGATGCCTTCGGAACATGAATAATGTCCGCCACTCCCCGGCAAACGCGAATTTCTTTTGGCACCGCGTTCGAAGTCGAATTAAACAAAGTTTATCTGGCAGCATTATTTAGAGAGAGAGAGAAAGAGAGGATTCGTGAAAGAGTTTCACGGATGGGCTCTCCCTTCTTCTCGCCGAATTCTCTGTTGGCGGCAAAAATAATTCACTATGAATAAGAGGGAACGCGAAATGCAGGCCAACAGGGTAACCTCTCCCAATGAGTCCAACACAAGAAAAACGTTACTTGCAAGCGGTAAGTAAACAGCCCCCTTCTCTCTCTCTCTCTGGCATAAATAATTAGGTCTTACATTTTAATGGAAGGCCAGGATAAGTGGCAGTCGACGCCGAGAAAAATACTCTTTAATCAATCTATTTTCTCCGATACGGAACTTATTCGAATTCTTGAAAACGTTATATACTATAAATAAATAATCACTAGCAATCTTAAGAATATAATGTACTTACGCCTCAAGGTTGGGAGAAAATGTCAATTTCAAAATATTTAGTTGATTTCCTGAAAAATGACATAATGGAATACTTGTCCGGTAAAGGTGAGAAAAAATCAAGTGCTGCAAATAGTAATATTTAACATTTTTACCCCTTACTCTAACAAATACGGGCAAATGTACAGCATTTATCTCGAACAAATAATTGTCTCGGGATCAAAAAATAAATTGGAACGTAAATTTTCGTTCTCGTAATTATTCTCATCTCTCGATGAAATCTTTAGAAGCCATAGAGAAGTGGTGTGGTGGCAACGCTCCATGGACCTCGCATAGCAGACTGCCAAAAGCAATTCGCGATGGCCTCGCAACATCCTTATGACCGTCCTCCATAGGCCATATAGCTTCTCGGTTAGCGCGTACGAACATAGCCCTTGTCTCTCCGTCGCAACGCCTTTGGCCGAATAATCAACTATGGCAGCTTTAAAGTCATCCCTCCTACGCCTCCCTCTCGTTCCACCCACCTTCAACGCCATCCCAATTCCACTCAATCTTCTCGCTTAAAAACAAACCCTATTCGAACAATCTTCCCTCAAATTCGTTTAAATTGCTCCGCGAAACTTAAGAAATCCCTCTTATGTCTTTTTGACCTATTTTTCCCGTTCTGGTTAAAATTTAATCCTCCGTGAATCGAAAATGTTGACAGAGAGATTTCTTTAGTATTATTTTGCTCGAACCAAGCTTTAGCACAGGGAAAGCATTGGCGGTCGCCAAGGTAATTAAGTAACGGGTGACTTCCGTTCTTTTAACGCAATTGCTCCGTTTCTGCTTTTTCCGCACGCAGTTCGTTCGAATAATTTTAAACGGATGGACCGTTGGAATTACACGGCAGAAATGGCGAATTCTCTTCCGTTGGAGCCGTTTCTCTAAAAAGCTTTGGCTCTGCCCAAAGCCTTCTACGCGAAAAATATTTCGTTATTTTCATATCATTTTACCTTTTTACTTAAAATAAATGTTTAATCATGACATTATTTTTCGTTAAACTTCACGTAAACCTGAAAATAAACATGAAGCATCTTGCTGGCATCTTCAGTCCACAAATTTCCATTTATTTTCTACATTCACTGCACACGTCATAATTAAAGGCGATTGATGGGCAACCTTCTATCGTCCCATAAGCCTAATCTCTCAATTTTTATTTCCGATTCCTTTGCACCATCTCGTCTCCTTCCTCTTTTTCGGCGCCGCCTTCCTCCACAATGCTCTTGAGTAAACCACGTCCCTGGAGTCTCCCGTCCTCCTCCGCCGCCGCCGTCTGGGTCCCACCGCCTCCTCCTCTCCCCCCCCACCCTACCACCCCTCTTCCCTAATCTCTCCCTCTCCTCCCCTTATTTCGTCTTTCACATGAACCTGCCCACTCGCCCAGTCCACCTAACGAACCGTGCATGACGTCCCTTTTGTACATGGGCTAATTCCCCTTTCCGGATGGCTAGCCCTCACGCCTTACTCTGTCCCCACCCCACCCACCCCCCACCTTCCCTCCCATCTCTCCCCCCTTCCTCCTTCCTTGTCCTATCTTCTATAGGCAGAAAGCACCTTCAAACGCGGCTCTCCATTTTCTCTTTCCATAGTCCTCCGACTCCATTTTCTCCTCCGCTTCATTCGCCCTTCCTCGTTTCCTTCCTCCTTACACTGCCCGTTAATTTCTAATTTTCTGCTTCTTTTCTGCCATTTAGTGTTCGCTGTCCTTGGATGGTTCTCGCATCCCTCCCGGATTATCCTTTGCGGTAAAACAGGCATTTCGAACGCCTCCAAAGGCGAATTTACGCGATTCACTTTGGATGTACGTCTTGAATGAATCATCCAGAGTGAAGGCAAAATGAAGCGTGTAAACAAAAATAATAATGTTCACTTTCGATGAATTGCTGTTTACACGGTTCACTTTTCTTTCATTTTATCCAAGATTTACATCCAAAGTGAATCGTGTAAATTCGCCTTTACTTTCGTTTAGACTTTTTCACCTTGTCGCGTATTTTTTTAGGAAACTTTATGGGATATTGAACTGACTATATCAAATGGGCAAAATGGCATTAATTTTTGTTGTCGTATTAATTTACTATGTGCGTCACACTTGTAAGAGTCATCGCTTATAATCAAATGATTCTTGCGAATTTAAAGGAACTGTTTCACATTGAATGTTTTTTTACATTCGAACCACCCTTATCCTATGTAAATTTCGCTTACAAATATTTTTTCCAAGGTTTTATTTCAGAAATTTTGTTTTAACTATGTGCACATCTTAGAATAAATTTTTGGAAAGTACGTTTAAAGGAAAGCAAAAACCGTCTTCCATGCGAAAATTTAAAAAAAAGTAAAGTTCTGGGTATTTTTCTCCGATACTGTTCACCCAACTCCAAGAAAACAATTACAATAATTTAGCTTTATGTCAGTTTAAGTTACATAAAGACGTCTAGAAACTTCAACTTCTTTAGGATCAGATTTTTTTGTTCTTCACTAACATACCAAAAATTCTCCCTCCCTTCGTTTCGCCTTCCTCTCTCTTGAGCTCTTCCCTCCCCATCCTCTTCCCGACCCCGTTTCCTCACGAGACGTCTGAGGTGACCGTCTGGTTCCGTTCCCTCCCGCCGCCCCTCCCCTCCTTCCTCTCTCTCTCTCCCCTCCCATCCACCCATCATTCTCCCTCCGTCGCCGCGTACAATCTCGTCTGCCAAACTCATTTCCAGTTCGTCGTATGAAATCGGATTCGCTGAGATTTTCTGTTTCAAGAGGCCAAATTATATCCAGAATACACCGGAGGTTATAAAAAGGCAATGCATTCATTTTATTCAGTCATTGATGTCAAGAATGTTTCATCGAAATATTTTATATTAATATAAAATGAGAGAGAAATCAAGATTAATTAACGTGATTGACTGTTTTCCCGCTTATTCCAAGGTTAGCGATCATATTGCATCGCTTCTCAGAGTGACGCGAGCCAAGTTCTGTTTATGAGTTAATCAAAAGTAAGTAAAATAAGAACATCGTTCTAAGTATCAAATCGAGGGCTATGGCAGAAAATATAAATGAGTAACTTGAGCTGTTGTCCTTAACCATGTCTTTTCCCTGTGCATCACATGTACTAAAAGGGAGTGCCTTTCTAAATGTCAAAACACATCCAAGTGGAGCTATTTATAATTCATTTTAATGTGTTTCCTAGTCCATGAATGTCATTAGGTTTCATACCCATAGCAACGAAAGGATAAATGCTCATATTCTTTTCGTTTCAAGAATGTTTGCTTGGACATTAAAATGCTGAAATTAATTTGGAATGTTTTTATCACGATAACAAGGACAACGACCGAATGAAGTAATTCGAAAGTATTACCAGTGGGTGAACGACTCTCTCTCTCTCTCCTTCCACTGCCACTTGCACGACACCTGTCCTCCATTCGATCCCTGGGCGGAGCCTTTGGACACTCTCTCGGGCATTCCAACCCTCCTCTCGTGACGCCCTAACTCTACACACTCCCTCTCCTTCCAAACTTTTCCCGTCCTCTCGCCCACGGCCTTTCCCCAACATCCTCTCTCCCACTCAAATCGACACATCCCGAAGTGCGGGGTAAGAGAGGGAGAGAGAGAGAGACATCGGCAAATGTAATAGAGCTCGGATCCGGGTTAGTTCTGTCTGGCATAAACAAGTGACGCTTTAAATGTCAGGTCATAGCATAGAGATTTTTTTATTCCACATGTCTCCTCTTAACGTTCAGGATCCCTCCTCCTAACATACTCCACCCTTCTTTTCCACCCTTCCTCCTTTCTCCCTCCCACCCACGGATTCCATCGCTCTCCACCATCCACCCACCCGCCGCCACCCCCCTTCCAGACTCGCCCCGTGTCCAGACTCGTGATTCTCCCTCGACCACCCTCTCGCTCACCATTTTTTTGAAGGGGTCCCGAGGGTGAAGCACCCCCTCGACGTGCTTCCTGCGTGGGTGGCGATGAGCGTTGGGAGTTTGCTTCGGTGTTTGGTTAAGGGTTGCCGATGGAAGGAGGGGGTTGTAGAGCGGCGAGGGGAGGAGAGAGAGAGAGAGCGAATGAGAGAGAGTGAGTGAGAGAGAGTGAGCGAGAGAGAGTGAGCGAGAGAGAGAGAAAGAGGAGGTTCGAGGACTCCCGCTCTGCCGGCTTGATGATTGCTCTGGGGTTAATGGCTGGCCAGGCAGATTTTTCGAGAGCACTCGCCAGAGGGAGATGGTTTAGTTTTTTTTCCTCCTCGCCCCCGCGGCCTTCGTTTTTTTTATAATCGCCCTCGATTTTTTTTCATCCCAAGTGGACGTCGAGGAGAAGTCGGCGATGGGCGGTGGCAATACGAAAGGCCCTGGGCGCACATATAAATACATATATTTATATATATTTTTTCTAGAGGAGACGGAGCATATTTTGGGTGGGACCGGAGACATTAATTGCACGCATGTGGTGCATTATATCACGTGGGCGACAATGGTTCTCTCCGTCCATCCATCTTTCTCTCTCTCTTTCGCCATTTTTTCGGACGACAATCCGCGCTCGCCCTAAAATGTAGTTCTGCGGAAAAGACTCCTTCGACAAGTGGAGTTGTCGTCACTCTTTTCGATTGCCTCGAATTTTTTTTATTCGGCGATTTTTTTATTCCCTGGCGGTCGGCGGTCTCTCCTCACCACCTCCCCCGCTCCACCCTACGACCCCACCCTCCAGACCCTTGTTCATCTTCCGCGCTCTGCGGAGAGAGAGAGCACGCGATATGGAATGCAATGGAGCTTCGAGGAGCGCAATAAAGGGAAGGATGGAGCGGGTAATTTCGGCTCAAATGACTTGTCCCCAGTCGGACGGCCGAACCGGCGGACTACAGCAATGGGACTCGAAGTAGGGAGAAGTCGGATTATGAGGAGAAGGGGCGTATGCGGTTGCGGTAATAGCTGTGTCGTGAGGAGAGAAAGAGGTAGGGATTTCCACCCTTTCAACAACTCAGATGGGCAAGGATGACACGTATGACCAGTGGATACAACCCCGGTAGATGTTCTTTTACAAATAAAATGTAAATAAATAAATACGCGTTTAAATTTATGTTCATATATAGATGGTTTAGTAAACACAAAAACTAACGTTCATATGTCACCGAAAGCGACACCAGAATAATTTACATTTCTAAGTGACTTTGGCTTGAAGGAACTAAGGATTTGTTCTGGTGGTTGTTATTTATATCGAACTATAGAGAAATTTAAAAAATATATTCTAACGTACATTAAATATTCTCAAATAATAAATAGAAATCCAAATGTTGAGCATACAAAAGAATATTAAGCAAAAAAATAATAGCTTTAATAATATTAACTGTGTATCTTTGACAAAATGTATAGCATGCTGCTCAGAAACTAACTTAAAATAGCAAAAATTGTTTATCATTGATTAGGGAAACCTTTACGTACTAGGTGGAATTCCGTTATGGACATGTGACATCAGGTTGATGATGTGAAGCGCCGAAATAATGGTCACTTTCTAATTTTCTGATCTGTGGACTTATGTAAAGGTACAAAGTTTCTCTCCCTCTCGCCTTCAAAATTTGTTTCATTATAAATACATTACCCTGCAAAATTTTATCGAAATTTTCCATTTGTGCTTTAAAACTAATTCGTACGTTTCTGAAAAATAAATACTTTTGCCTAGAAAAGCTGTGTTGACAAGTGTCTTTCCAATTACCATGAATAGGTTGGGAAAACCAGCTGTATATTTTGACTGCACAGCAGTCCTTATCGATAATTTATATCAGTAAATCACCACCCATTACGACTAATTTGTAGCTGAAATACGTTTCTGGTTTTCGGATGATAAGTAGTGTATGGAGATAGTGAGACTAACGGTAAGAATGGATAAGGAAAGAGAATAAAAGTGGAAGAAGTTAAGGAGAAATAAATATGGGAGAAAAGAGAATGGAGAAAGGAGTGTAAAAAGAAGAGGAACGGGATTAGTAGGGTAAAGGAATAGGAGAATAAAGAGGAATAGAGAGAGAGAGAGGAATGGAACGACCCGGATCAGTGGAAATGGCAGAAGGAAGAATGGAATTCGGGCCGACTGGACTCGATAAGGTTAATGCGATAGGGATGTGAGGCATTCGAAGGCCTTTGAATAAACCTCTCCTCGTAAATGTACCACGGCAAATTGATCGCATAAAATATCATCGGCTAATCAATTTAAACGCGGTACGCGGCCGTCTTCCAGTCGGTCGGTTTGAAGCGGCAGGGAATTTCACTCGGGGAAGTTTTTTTCTCATCCGAACGAATAACTTTAATGCGTCGCCATTTGTATCGGCGCGATCTAATTCTCGAAGAATGAGCCCTAAGCGCGTCCTGTTTACCAGACACATGTAATAAATAAAAATTTTTTTCCCGACTGTGCTAACGCGGCATCGGGTTCATTAGCAATCATTTGACCTTTATTCGATTTTGATAAATGAGGGGAAGCGGTGAAATCGGTGGAATTCCGAATACGCCCTCTTCGTCTCTTTGCCGTCCGGCTGCCGAACGGGACGCATAATGGCTGTCCGACGCCTGAAAGTCTAAGAATTCCAACCATTTCCGATCCTACTCGGCTGAGGAATAATAGAAAGAAATAGGTATTTCGGAAAATATCGGACCTATCGTGTGTCTATAAAGGAGGGGAGATTCGAAAAAACGAAAATACATGCTTAAAATAATTCGTTATAATTTATTTCTCGTAGAAATATCAATTTGGGTTGATAATTTTAATCATGAATTGTGCGATTGGCCGTCAAAAATGGCGGGTGGACATGAAAGAAATGTCAAATTAATATCAATACGCTTCAATATGTGTGCCTTAGCTAAGCGTTAATTTAAATAAACTGATCTATTAATTTTTGCATTTGTCGAATATTACGAAATAAATCACAATTATACCTATACTAGTATAAAAGCCCGTCAAAATGACGGGATATCTTTAGTTAACCTTAAAATAGTTGCCTCCCTCCCCTCTCTCTCTCCTCGTTTCTCCCTCCCCCTCACTCCCTCCCCCTCACTCCCTCCACCTAATTCCCTCTCCCTCACTCCCTCTCCCTCACTCCCTCTCCCTCACTCCCTCTCCCTCACTCCCTTCCCCTCACTCCCTCCCACTCACTCCCTCCCCCTCACTCCCTCCACCTCACTCCCTCCACCTCACTCCCTCTCCCTCACTCCCTTCCCTCACTCCCTTCCCTCACTCCCTTCCCTCATTCCCTCTCCCTCACTCCCTTCCCCTCATTCCCTCCCTTTCTCTCCCTCTCTCTCTCTCTTAAATGTAAGAAGGGACTATATAGTCTCAATTTCGCCCTCAATATTGTCGTTTGTCTCCCTCCCTACTTCCTCTCATTCCCCCTCCCTATCTACACCCCTTCCCCCTAATTCCCTGTCTCCACCTCCCCCCTCCATCCACTCCCCCTCATTCCCTCTCCCCCCTTCCCTCCCTCTCTATCTCCCCCTCCGTTACCATCCCTCTCTCTCCCTCCTTCCCTCCCTCTCTATCTCCCCCTCCGTTACCATCCCTCTCTCTCCCTCCCTATCTCGTATTAAAAGCATTCAAAGCACGCTTACGCCCATAAAGATTGATATAACAATAGGATTTTGAGGTCTAACAATATATTGGTAGCCAAGACAACATCCCGTTAAAATGGCAAGATTTCCACAAAATACGTAAAATAAATGTTTAACATGAGCGGTTTCGAACTGTAGGCGGAAAAAGATGAACAGAATAAGAAACGTATTTTTTTCTTTGAAGTGGTTCATATCCGAAGATCGTAGGTTAATTCCTTCTAATATTAATTTCCAAAACAATAAAAGCCTGCACGCCAAAAAATCGACTTTTACGTGTTACCATACGTAAAATGGAAATGTCTTCCTTGGAGTCGAACCCAGGACTTTTTTTGAGATTTATTTTCGTCATTACCTTAAAATATGTTAATCGAGCATTCCTGCCAAATTTCGAGATCCTATCTCAATTCTTTCTCGAGTTAATACCATAATTCGCTACCAGAGGCACGACCTATGGAATAGCGTGACCAACCAACCAACAGACCTGGGCTATTATTATAGTAAATTATAAATAAATTATTATACGGCGAAGATTGAAACGTGTATTCAAGTTTTCCAGACCGTTTACCGTGGATAACCTAACGTGAAATAAAATAAAATCGAAAACTTAATTGCTGCTATGTCAAAAAACTAAAAACTAAATTACGTGCAGTGATTGTAAAAGGCATTGGACCGATAAATGTTGGAACAACACTGGTATATAAAAAACGTGGCAATTTACAGATTTTTTTTATCCCAAAGTAATTTTGGGGCTAATTATGGACGGATTCAAATTTTGCGAGCAATAAAAATAAACTTCATTCTATTTTTCGTGGAAAGGTTTAAAGTTTCAAGATCGTATATCGGCCCTGACCGATTTTCTATTTTAAGTGAAAAATATCCTTCATTCGCTCCAATGGTATTCAAATGGAAAAAGTAAAGTTATCCGGAATCGAACCCGGGGCTCTTTTATGAGATTTTCCATTTTTCTGAGCCATAGCCTACTATCACCTATGCATGTACAAAATTAGTTCAGTAATCAATTTCAACGGCAAGTATCTAAAAAAAAAAACGTATCGGACATTGAGCATAAATAATAATAGTTCCTGAATACTTCCCTAAATGATAATGATTAACGAAATTTTCACGCAGAAAAAGAGAATTAAAAATAAAGTTTTGAAATTTCTTTCGGAAACGATTGCATAGCATTTCTTCTATATAACGGTATCGAAATAATTGATTCACAAGTATCCATGGCAGTGGCTCCACTGATGATGCAATATCCTGATATCTCAAGTTTTTTCCATCTCCGACTTATTTTCACGATTGTTAACTGCCGTTATTCCCCATAGCATGCAAGAGCTACGTTGCCAGCGGCTCCGTATCTGTGTCCGTGTGCTTTCTACATTGGAACAAAACAAAAACTGAGGCGTTCGATTATATGGCCGCCTTAATCCACCAGCACCGGAATGGATCGGGGAGAACGAAGGAGAGGCAAACGGCAGGCTAAGAGAGGAAGAAACTTAGGGAATAGGAACAGGAGATTAGAGATATTAGATAGATATGCGTCTCCATTTGGGTGAGATTAAGACTAAGCAGTCTCTTCTAACCCACTGTCAAATACAGAAACAGTGCTAGATAGGTGGAAATGAAAAGATGTTTGTTGGAAGAAAAACTAAGGATAATTATATTACTAAAGCATAGGAAAAATACTCCACTGCAGGTAAACACCAACACACAAGGGGAGGAGTGTGCAACACCTGTGAAACCTACTGATAATTATTAATTAAAGATAGAGAGGATCAAGATAAATAAATACTCACAATAACGTTACATATAAATACATACTTATAAACACATATACATATGTATCAATAGTGTACGTTGATATTTTATTTAGGGTAAGCTGGTTGACAGACACTTTACCCCTTAACTCCGTCAGCCGATTATACGCGTCTACCTGTGTTCATTGGTTGCTTGAACCGCTTTTAAGCTTCGTAGTGTATTTCTTTTGCTCTCAGCTGGTTACTCTAACCTCTTATACACGTTAAACTTCCCTAGTACATATTGACATCTATTGGTGGCCGTGTTGTATAATTTGATGTATGCTGTCTTGAACTTTTTCCTACAAAAATATTATGTATTCCCCGTGATCAGGTTGACTTTCCACAGATATATTGCGTTTACGAGTAAAAGACTTTCGTTTAAGAAGCAGAAATTTATATTGATATTGCTGAAATTTTGGCTGGTAAAAAATTAAACCTGTAATGAGTGTTGATTACAGCAAAGGGATACATTAAACCTCAAATGGTTGTTGCGAATTTAATTCAATAGTACCCATTGAAATTTATATGATGGGTATCAAGGAAGCGATTCTTACAACAGCTTTTTTTTGGGAAGCAAAAACAACGCGAAGTCAAACTGAAATCCACGAGACCTTTACTTTCGAATAATCTCGATATTTCAAATCCTCCCTCTGCATTCGGTCACGGGAGATGGCCGCCGTAGGTCCAATCACTAGCGACGGAATGACACACCCGTGGCCCAGGAAAAGTTAATCGGACACGCACGCATGTAAAATAAATCTAACTCGTGCATACGGCCCTCGTATTTTTTTGTCCCCCGGCGTGCCTTTTTTCGCAAGCGGCTCTGGGCACTGCTTTTCGCCGCACGACCTTGCTTCGCGTGGCTCCCGAGCGGTGCCGGCCACCCGACACCTGTTCCTCAGCCGCGAATACTTGGCCGTACATGTTGAACCGGAACGATGAGAATTTTTCAAGCTCCGAGAGGTATATATAAGGGATTGGGAGAGGGGGTGGTGGTGGTGTGCGGCCATCTATCTTTCACTCCGATACGCGAGAGGAAATGCATGGCAGCAGTTGCGGAATATCAATGCGAGCATTTGCATACTTTCTTTGACAACCGTTTTATTTTTCGAAGCTATTGAAATTGGAATTTTTTTAAAAAAAGGAAATAAACGATGCATATCGGAAGGAGTAAAACGACCTGTATCTTTTGATTGGAAAATCCGATTGACGTGTCGATCGGAGATGAAATATGGTATCCTTTGCTCGAGTCCTTTTAATGGGTTCCAATTATTCCTATTTCTGTAACGGTGTCTTTAACGATGGCGGAAGTATCGGAAAAGTCACACTTCATAAATGTGTAATTTATCCTGAAGCGTTAAGATGGATTTAAAATAACCCGCTTGCCGCTACCTACATATATAACCAAAGAGTTATTAATGTACATAAGCGCTCAGATTCGCGGCTTAATCATGTGTATCCAAACAGCTGATAATATCGGATAGATGAACCAAACGCGATTTTGGCGTGACAATCAAAACTCCTTTTTTTTACGTTTTTGCTGTTTTGAATTTGGTTGTCACGTCTGCAGTATTTATCGCGTGGTTCATACTGCAAGATATACATACGCAAGATCGTTCCTATAATGATGTTTTAATGTATGATCCTATAACATAAAGAATCTCTTAGAAAGGCCATGCTGTTTCTCAATATCCGTGGCGCTTATGCGTTTCCCATCAACAGAGTTTATTTCTCCCTTCAGATTAATTGCCCTAGCTACCGTTAAAACCATTATCTGCAGACACAAATGACTATGAATTTCATTTAAAAGTATTCAAAAAAATAAAACCAGAGAGCATGGTGCTCACATAAATTCCTCTGCCTTTTTATCCCATTTGCAACAATAAAATCTTAACCCGCTTCGCTGGATAAAAGACAAACATTACTCTCGAGTCGTATTGGGTGCAACCGCTGCAAGTAGTTCCCCCATTACGCCCCTCTCTTCCCCCTCCCCCTCCTCTCCTTCATCCCGCTCCCTATCTCTCGACATCAACTCTATCCCTCGAGACGCAATAAGTCGATCAGTGGGTGGGCTGTTTGCCGGTGCAACCGCTCGGTTCTTTTTCGCCTCGGCTTGCATAGGTGTGTATCAGCGCGGGGATCGGTCATGCGAGTCTCCCCACCCGTGGAGAGAGGGAGGGCGCCCAAGACGGAAGGCGCCGCTGGGAGACGCAAGAAGCAATTTCCAATAAGTGCGGCGGAGAGGGTGTGGAAGGGGAGGTGGGGTGAGATGAATGGGAGATCTTAGTATGTGAGGATAGTGGAGTTAAAAGGGAAGTAGAAGGGCGCAGGGCAGGAGGGGTGGGGGGGGGGTGGGGGGGGGGGGCTCGATGGCATATGTGTCATTGGTTCTACAGGAATTATGCATAATTAGATATATCGAGGAAGTCACCTTTTTTCCTAAACTTTTGAAACTGGCCAGCTATTCATTGCACTACCGCTTTGATACCCATTGTGCGTAGGTAAGCGGGAATCAGTAGGTCGTAAAGAAAAAATGTAGGGAAAATACAAGTTCAGATTACCCAAATGTTTGATACCACTAATCTATTTGTAGATGGCAAATGACAGATGTGTTTTATCAAAACACAGGTACTACAACTGCTATATTACTGAGCCTTAGGGATGCATACCTAATGCATTCTCTAGTTGCGATTGAAAACATTTATTTTCCGCACTGTGTGTTGTATCGGTATGAAATAGCAGTTCACAAGAGACTTATGGAGCTCATCTTATGCTTGAAATTCAAGAACAAGCAATTAAAAATCAAAATTCTGAAAAAAGTTCATATCTCAGGTATCTCCAATAGCTACAACAATGTTATAACAAGTTAGGAAAGTGTACAGCATATCACAAATGGGCGCATTTCGTGTAATGGAGTATTTGAAAGAAATTATATACGTGTACGTAAGGGAAACAGCGTTTTAAAGTTCTTTTCTTCGACATAAATAATTCATTTTCTTCCTATTTTAATATATTGCATGCACCATTAAGGAAATTAAACGTATTTTTGTGAGATTGTTTATGTTAGTAACAATGAAAAAGTAAACATGCAAGAAAGTTCAACTCAAATTAAATCATTCTTCTTTGATTTTATTGATAACGGCTACTCCTACAATAAAAATGTATAGAAAAAGAAATATTTTACTCTACTAGTTCTACAAGTTTCATTTGATAACTATTTTGATATGACAAATATTTTACGAGATATGATGGAAAGTTCATTTTTTGTCACCAGTAAAGTGTTACCCTTGATTGGCTTACGTGATTCATTTATATAATTTTCATATTATCTTTTACTATAAGTCTTTAATATCAAATTTCATTAAAATCCTTTCTGTAGAAGCCGAGAAAGAACATGCGGACGGGCGGACAGACAGACCGACGCTAATAGGCGCTTATGCTGGAAGCGAAACGCGCCTAAAAAGTCAGTTGAGCATTTTGGCTACAATGCATCTGTCTTCAGTGGCAATTCACCGAAAATAGATCTTAAAAGACTATTGGCTATTGGAAATACCTGAAATCGGTATATCTTCCAATTTTTTAAATTTTAAAGCACTTATTCTCGGAGTAGTTCGTTTGTTTTTTTATTGTTGAGAAAAATCTATACGATATTTAACTATGCCTATTTCTATTTCAACCAAAATCACAATCACCAAACGCATTGATTAAACAAGTCGCTAATTAATAGATGGCAATCTGCTTTATGTATTCTTTATTAGAAAATCAAAATTTACGCATTTCTAAGTTTACCTAGCTTTAATATCCAAAGTAAATACTATCATAAAGTAACTTATAATTTCTGTGTAGTTGAAGAAATTCTTTACGAGACTCCGAATAAAATATTCATTTACCGGAAATTCAAATGTTTAGGGATTATGAGTCACATTCCAATTTCGACATGTTTAAGATGTTGACAAAACATAAATTCAGAATATATAAGTTTCCATTGTATTTTAATTAACTCGTTTTTTTTCCTTCCTTTGCCGTATCATGAATAAGGGATACAATCTGAATCTCGCCGATCAGTAGTTTTCGTTATTAAATTTGGCAATGAACTTATAATGGGAAAATGCTCGGGCGAAAAATAATGGAAGAACAGCGTTAATTAACGTTGGAATAAAAGTGATGGGAATGAGAGTAACAAAAGGTGTTGTTGCGGGAGAATAAGTGGCGCAATTGAATAGTTCTCGTGTGACAGCGTTACGCCTTAGGTATTTTATATTAATAGCAAGACTACTCACCTTCACTGAATAATAATGTCTTTCCATCCGATTGCACCGGGTTCCACAACTCACGGAGCCCATTTTGCATTTTGATTTTAAGAGATATCCGTGAATTATTCTATGTTAAAAACCACTTAAGAATTCTTTCGAATGAGGGGAGTTTTAGTTAGTCCGGTCTAATCGAGTTAAAGCCATAAATTGTGGAAATGAGTAAATTATTGCAAATGCTGCATCGAGTGCCTCGGCAGTGGACGGCTTATTATTCTATGAGAAAACGGATGAATATTTAGCTAATGAGGCGATCCATTCGAGGATTTTTTTAGAATGACTGTAAATTTATGCGCAAGACTGCGAAGATTTGTGACAAATATTAACGCTCGCACCTAACACATTTCACCTTTTAATTATTAAACATAACGCTCAAAAGGATTTTGAAGCTAATAATCTCGCTCATTCCACGATAAATCATTATGGCTGCATTAATCGCCTCGAAAATCTAAATGAACAACTTTGCGCTTAATTTGCAAACCTCTAATTCGTCCACCCAGCTCTCTTTGTTCCTCACCTCGCCAAACCTGTCTCCCGCCCTTTTAACCCCTTCCCCTCCCTCGTAACCGTATGTTGTATACTCACCCTCCTGCCAATGCGTACTCCTCCCCTTTCTAACTACTACTCCCACCTCCCCCTCCCTCCCTTCCCTCTCCCATCCCACCATCTTCAACCCCACCTGACCTCTCCAGCATTCCGTCCAAGCCCTCATCTGATTTATGGTCATCGGTGTTCGAAAGTTTCTCCGCGTTCCTCCAAAGCTCTTCCATCGACACACACACACAAATGGAATGGCTCCGACCGACCACAGAGGGACACATCACACACACATTTAAACGCGCGCGCACACACAGACACACACACCAGGAACACAACATGAGGGGGCCGACAAAGGCAACGGTGGAATGCGACTGAATATGCTCAATAATTCATCCCTTTTATAACGTTTGTCCATTTTATTTTATTCATTTTTTCCAAGAGGGTTTTGATATTGATATCGTACGGACCGCCTAAGCACCGAAATTCCCTCTCTAAGAGATACGAAGATGGCCCAGTTGGAAAAGGACCGAGTGGAGAAATGCGATCATAGATTGCCCTTCGATATGTTGGAATGAGATGGGAGAATGTTTTACAAAGCAGTAAATGCCTATATCTTAAATAGAAAGGTCTGAGAGGTAATTGTTATTACCGTGGATAGATTTTTGAAAACATGAATTCATTAAGAAACAGAGAGGATTTTCAGAAAGAAGAGTTTTCTAATCGACCTACGACTAATGAGGTAGGGGTTCTAACAGAATGTGTCTTATCTAAACATTTACTGTGGGTTGTTTAACCACGTTGGATATCATAAGATTCCGAATTAGTTCTAAACTTTCTATATTTCATTAGAGTCCTCGTTTTCGGATTTTATTGATCCAGGTACGAATTTTTATAGATTTACATTTGGATTAAACGTTAGGAAAAAAGGAGCATACAGCATATGGTGAATTAGAATAAAATATAACATTAGGAAAAACTTTCCACCGGCAAGACAATAAAATTGAGAGCGATAAAAAAATGAATGATAACCTCGTCGCCTTTATTTAATTGTAGTAATTGTTCCTCCGAGCAGAGAAGTCCTAGGAAACTTGCTGTACGTATTAACTCACGGAATGATCTTGGGAGGTTTAATGAGAAAAGTATGTACGCATGTGTTAGGAGGAGTTTTAAAGAGATAGAGGGGGGGGGTGGGGGGGGGGAGTGTGTGGAATATATAGAGGACTGAGCGATGACGAGTATGGAGTAGATGGGGTGGGAAGGAAGGGAAAGGAGTGGGGGAAGAGGCGGAGGAGGCACGTTGGAGCGGGAGGGAGCCTCTGGTGGCAGATGCGACTAGCCATGTGTAATTCCTGCGAACACCTTATCTCTGCGGCGATGAAGTGGTAATTGCGGTAGGTGGCACTGCTGTGGCGAGGGAGGGGAGAGGGGGGGGGGGGAGGGGGGAGGCGTCTTGCAGGAAACACTTGCGCGGAAGAAGAAAGTGGTTAGTGAGAGTGTGAGGAGAGAAGAGGGAGGGGAGGAGGAAGGGGGCGGAGAAGGATGTGATGGAAGTGACAGAGACACAAGGAGACGGTAAGGGAGGGGGGAGTGGTTTGAAAGAGGTAAACGGAAGTGCGGAGAAAAGAATGAGCACGGACGGAAAGGGAGGAGGAGATGGTGGAGGATGAGGTAGAGTGAAAGAGTGGGGGGAGTGGAAACGTTTATAGGCAAGACGAAAGGGGAAGATTAGGCGAGGCTTTTCTTTTGAAAAGATTATTTGAAATTGGTCGACCTATACGTAGTTGATCGCGGACGAGGCGGCGACAGTGGTCATTTGCTCTTTATATTGAATACGAACAAAATTAGTGTCTTAGCCAATAATGATTTAACCAGGATGAATATTTGTATATGATTATGTTACATATCTCTTCATATTTGTAAACATGTAGATATGTTAGTTTTTACTTTCTCATATCGAGAAAGTATTGTTATCGCGAAAAAATTTGACCTCGAGATTTTTACGGAATATACGTTTTAGGCGTCGCTGAATCCGAAAAAGTGGTTTTCGCAATGCCGTCTGTCTGTCTGTTATTGTCTCTGGAGCCTAGACGGTAGAGCGAAAATGAATGAAATCTCGTACTTAGGCATTTTGTCATACTGAGCAGAGTATACATAGAAATGGTTGACATTCCTCAATAATTAAGAATAGTTTATTCTACGCATTTTTAACAACAATCCGATTTTATCAAAAACGGCTCTAACAATTTTGATCAAATTTCGTACAGTTACTTGAGTAATAATACTGTATAGTTCTTATTTCTCAAAAAATGAATATAAGACTAGTTTATTCTAGGCAACTTTAACAACAATTCGATTTTCTCAAAAACGGCTCTAACGTTTTTCATCAAATTTCGTACAATTACTTGATTATACATCTACAATAATACTACGTATTTTATTTTTCTCAATGAATGAATATAAGGCTAGTTTATTCTTGGGCAACTTTAACAAAAATTGGATTTTCCAAAAACAGGCTCATACGATTTTCATTTTCTAAAGATAACTAAACGACGCATTAGTACCCATATGTGAGAAAGTTTGTACCGAATTTTTTAAACTGTACGTGCAAAGTTTTCGTGAATGGACTTCTGTGATATTAATTTAGTTTATGGTCTCTATCTGTAACAAACAATGTTAACAAATATTCTACATGATACATACGAAATGATTATATTAGGAATAGACTTTTCTTAGTATATTGGACGTTTTACAAAAATAACAATAATTTAGAAACCGTGTTCTATTTTACCTAAATGACTTTTTTTTTAATCTTGCCCCCTCACAAAAATGAAGCACAGGAAACCGCGAATTGCGAATCCGCGAATACCGAAACCAACTTCTTATGGGGAAAGGGGGGATAGGTTCTTCGGAAACATTTTTACGGAAGAATATGAGACGAAATTACATAAACAAGAGACATTTTAATATTTAGACATTCTAGAGAATAAGTTTATTACATAAAAGTTTACTGAACATACATTTAATGATGAAGAAACCCACGAAAATGACTAACATGTAGATGATGATGGCTATCACTTAGTCTTCCTCTGATACCTCGTTCCGGCAACTCCCATTGGCTGAAGCAGAGCTGACTGAGGCGACAGGGGAGGAAGTTTGTTGGGCTGGAGGATCTGGTTTTGGTAGGAATGTTGTGATGAGAAGCTGTTTTGACTTTTTTTGTAATTTCTTTTGAATTTCTCTGTAAGGAATTAATACGGCCTCAATTTCCTTCTTCATCTTCAAGATACGCTCCACAGAGGGGTCATACTTAACCATTTTGTCTGTTAATAACTTCCCAAAGCTGAAGATTTCTGCGAGTTTTTTCAGATTTAAATCTTGTTTTTCAACCTCCTCAATTACCTCTTTACTTTCTTCCTCGCTTACCTTTACCAATTCTTCCAGATCTTCCTCAGTGAGTTCCTCGACGTGAGACTCAATGAGTTCTTCTAGATCCAGTTCCTCCATATCCGCGAATCCTTCCCCTCCTATGTCATGGGCCATTTCCGCAATTCTCTTCAATTCGTCATTCAAAGATGGGAAACTATAAACATCGTTTACAGTTTCTCTCCGTAATTTCCTCCAAAAGGAGTTGATGGTTGTGTTTGATTTCATCGAGCGATTCCTTCACGTTTTTTATGCAGTCACCGATGTTATAGTCTTTCCAACACTGCTTAATGTCCAGTGATGGATTTAATTCCATCGCATCAAGTATGCGAGCAAAAGTTCACCTCGTGTAGTACCTTTGAAAATAGAAATCACGCCCTGGTCTAGCGGTTGAAGGAGTGATGTCGTGTTTGGAGGTAGAAAAACCACCTCCAAGTCGGGATGGGAAAATTGCACACTCTGAGGATGACCTGACGCATTGTCTACAATGAGGAGAGCTATGAAAGGTAGTTCTTTGGAGGTTAGGTATTTTTCCACCTCTCAGATGAAACAGTTATGAAACCAATCCAAGAAGAGAGTAGCTGTGACCCAGGCTTTCTTGTTAGACTGCCAATAAACAGGTAAGCAGTTTTTATTTTTGCCTCTCAGCGCCCTGGGATTCAATGAACGGTATAACAACATCGGCTTCACCATGCAGTCTCCTGAAGCATTAGCACAAAGGAGAAGAGTTATCATACCTTTGGCTGCTTTGAAGCCAGAAGCAAATTTCTCCTTCCAAAATAAGGACGTCTCATCAGCGTTAAAGACTTGTTCCGGCTTATATCCTTTCTGTCTTATGACCTTAAGAAACTCTGAAGGGAAAACCTGTGCTGCAGCATGGTCTGACGACGCCAATTCTCCTACTAATTTTCCTCCTCTTAAATTTCTCAAACCACCCTTTACTTGGCCAAAAATTCGAAGAACTCTCAGAATCAGTTTCTTGAGCAAAATGCTTATAAAGGCGAAGAGCCTTCTCCCGTATCACCAAGCCACTCAGAGGTACATTTTTTTGAGCTTCATCCATAGACTTAAAGCCGTCTCCATTTTCTCTATTTTGGGATCACGACTCACAAATGATAATTTAGCGCTTGCTGGAGCACACCCTGAAACACTATTTCTAATGCTCTTTTCTTTTTTCTTGATGTAGCGCGCAGTTGATTCGTTTATTCCATTGTGTCGAACCACAGACGCAGCACTATCCCCACTAGAAAGCTTGTCCAATATTTTATGATATATAATAGATAAAATACAGATTTTTGAGTGACTGTCAAATTCTTGGTGAATTTAACCCTTCGGCACACGCAATGGTTCTGAGAGATACATGGCTCATATTTTTGTTTACTACTCGTGACTCACTATCTTGTGGACGCTGTGACGCTACTTCTCTGTGCATCTCTTATCAAATTTTGGTCAGTTTAGCTCAATTCGTCTTACTGTTAGTGTCGGTTTTCCACTGCAACGTCTCGGATCGTATCTCCCAGATACGTTGCGTGCTCTTACGTTAGTGTTGAAGTAGAGTGAAAGCCCCTGCAACATTACGAAAAGAACTAGGTTGACGAAGTATTGTTGTAAATTTTGTGATTCATATATTTGTTCAGAACATGCCAATATGATTTGCTCAAGTGGCTGTGAAAATCGTACATGTGGTTCAGGCTCAAATTCTGACAAATTTTATATCACTAAACTATTAAACAATTATTTAAAATTAAACAATGTGCATTTAGTAATGACATTTCTTTAGTTCTTACATTGATTAATTTTTGTCTTAATAAAAAATAATTAAATATACCATCACTCAAAATGCAATAATTAATTAATACTTGGAAACATTTTCTATATAAGTGCAATTAATAAAAAATAAGCAAAAACTGGAGATTTAATATTTTATTACTTTCAACGGGTATCTGAGAGGGTAAAAAAATAAAATCAGGAACTTTGACAAGTGTAAAAACATTATAATTTGCATTAGAAACATGATGTATCTCACAGATACATGCGTGTGCTGATGTCTCTGAGGGCATTGCATGTGCCGAAGGGTTAATGAAAACACGTGTCAGACTATCCGCGAATACCCGTAACCGCGAATGAAGAACCCGCGAATACAGCGGGTTTCCTGTATTTATATAAAATCTCCAACGATTTAGCTGAGACAAAAATCGGATTCCGACCGCAATAAAGCACAAAAAGGGCCGCATGGTGCCCGCGGGCCACCTATTTGACGTGACGTAGGACACAAAAATATCCCATAAACAACCTTCGAAAATGGCTAATTTACACGTGATATAACATAGTCTGTGGTGTTGGTGGTAGATAAAAATAAAAGATCAGAAAAACTTTTTAAAATGTACTAAATAATACGCTATTAGCATTTTGAACAGTTTGCTCCCTGGTGAGACCCGTAATGCGATCCTTTTGATCGTGACGAATTTATCTGCAAAGACGAGCAAATCATTTGATTCTACACCTTGAAATCTCGCCAGGAATCTTGTTTTCGTTACGTCGAAACGTCTAATAAAATCGCCGGGCGCGATTAATGGCAGATATGGTAGCGAAGGGACCCGATATAGAGAAGTGAGAAGACGTCGCGTAGAAGTTTTCCTAGGAATATATCCGCCGCTAAAATGAACCCGAGCGTTCGCTTGATAGGATTTCCAGCGACTCTCAAGGTGCTAAATCACGTTTTCTGTTCCCTAACCTCGCTTGGTTTTCTGACCGACTTATGCTAACCGAGTCACTGGGCATCGATTGCGAAGTGGCTGAGCTTTACGGCTCTTCTCTCTCTCTCTCTGCCGCGCAGAGGGAGCAATTAAGTGCGTTTCCCTACGAGGAAATCTCGGAGCCATAACTCACAATAGCGCCAACTCACCGTCCCAGTGATCTTAAATAGTGTCAAAGCACTTACTTGTCCCGGCGAAAATCGTTTATGTTCTTCACCTATTGTACTAGCGGTAATGAGCCTGAGAATATATCTCCGTTTTACTTGATTGCCACATCTATCGAAATAAATACTAAAGTTTAGTTTAACGTAATATCGAAGAAATATCGAAAGGCTATTTTGGGAAACTTGACCCAATATCAAAGGAAGGAAGACAAGGCGAGACAATCCTTCAGTGAAACGATGGAGTATAGAACCACTGCTGGAGGAAGATAGTGAGAGAGGCGGCTTCACTCGGGTGAAGCGTTGTTTTAACGGCGAGATAAACGTAAGACCCACGCAAATAGAGAGACACCTCTCGTCAAAATAAGGCATTTTTAATTTCTTTAGATCAAGAAAAGAAAGAAAATTGCTGCACTGAAACAAAATTGGAGAATATCATTCAGTTTTATTAACGGGCGAAAAAAATTAAATAAAGAAATCATTTGTTTGAGATTTCAGAAAGAAAGTCGGAGATGAGAAGAGGGATATATCGAATTCGTAGCATGTAAGAAGCGACACTCAAATATGTGATGGAATTGCTAATAGGCAAAACATTTATTTTTCATGTCAGAAGAAGAGAGACTAATGCCCTTCCAAAATTCTAAGATTTATAAACAAAGCATTGAGTATGACCATCTCCTTAGTGATCACACAAAAAATATCAGTTGGATTTCAGATTGATTATTTCTATATTAACTTTCTAAATGTGAGTTATTTTTAACGTCAGGTATATATGAATTTGAAGATTTATATAATGTCCTGTATTACGTTATAATCTATCGGACCTAAATTACGAATTGTATACCTTTTAAACCAAACTCAAATAAATGGTACTATTCGCAGATCTAAGAAAAGGTTCTGGCTATAATTTATATTATGTTTTAATTTTTGGACCCAATTTTTCTTATCTTTTCACATTTTATTTTCAATCGTCTTATTTTTATAATAATACAATTTTAAGGCGTTTATTTATGTAGTATTCGATTATACGATGTGTTTTACTTTTTCCAATGGACGAATTTAACCATTTAAGTATTAAAATCAGCAAGTAGCGATAATATTGGAACTTGAGAGTTTGAGTATAATGTACATTTTGTCGATTTATTTTAATTCGTGAGCGTTTTTCAAAAATTTTAATTGCACTTAAATTTTACTAATCTCTCTCATCTCTTTCCTCCTATCTCTTCCTCTCACACATCCCCCTCCCCTCACCTTCCCTCTTTTCCGGCCACATCCATTTCTCTCTCAATCCCTTTCGCTGCATCTCCTCCTTGTCCAATGAGTCATGCCCGCGGGTAATTGGGATCCATGACCGAAACGCACACACGCACGCCGTTCATATTTCACCATCACACTGTTTCCATTCGAAGAGGTCGGAGAGATCCTCCTCGCCTCGGATTGGCCAAGAGAACTTGCGATCGGATCATAAGGTATTCATCGCCCTGAGTACCGCCTCTAAATTACCCCGTCAGATTCTTTTTGCCGCTTAGTTAATCTTTATTTCGCATTTTCCCTCATTACTCGTAAGACTCGCCGTTTTCAACCAAGATTCCCTTGAAAGTCAGTGGCCACAGAGCGGTAATTTAATATCTCCCGAGAGAGAGTGCTCGCTTGCGCAGATAAGTAAGAATATTTTGTTTGCCATACATTTTTGTAATTGGTTGTAAGAGTATCAAATTACTGTTTTCATGCTCGATGAAATATTTTATATATCATCATAAAATTATTGCGGGAAATTACGCCTTAAATCACACTGGATTTCGAAAATCTTTTGACGTTGCGTGATAAATTGCATTCATTATTATCTATTCCTTTCCGAAACTTTTGTTATAAAATTAGATCCCATCCTTAGAAAAAGTGGTTTCTGATCTCACTTCTATTATTATTTTCTAAGAAATTCGCCAAAATGTAGATAGAAAGGTATATGCACAGAATCTATTAATTTATATATTTAGAATAAAGGTGAATCTTCAGTCCAATATTGTCCTATGGATTCTATCCTATTAATCGTCTGTCTTATCTCGATAGAGTACATTTTGAACTAATATGTTGAGAATTTAAAAGCGACACAATTCCGTTCACATATTATCATATAACAGACCAGTAAAACTTCCAAGCGAAGAATCTGAATTGCATTTTCGGTGAAAAGAATGACGACACCCACCAAGGCCTCGATCGTCTTCCCTCGCCCCGTCGCCCCCTCCTCCGGGCTCAACCTCTTGCTTTAAGTCATAACCTTACAACCTTCGAACCATGCGGGCGTTTTTCGAGACCACTTAATTGTTTATAGGTGTGATCCAGAGCATGACTTTTTTGTTTTACGTGAGATTTTATTTAAAGCATAACACTCGAGTAGAAGAGGGAACACCTTCCAATTATCTGTAACGGATTTCAGTTGAAATCCATGAATTTCTCTAATCAATTCATAATTTCTAGTGCTTTTTATAGATTATGTACTTATGACTGTTACAAGACAATTACCGGCATCGCATTGACACTCATTTATAAAAAAAGAAGTGTTAACGAATGAATATTAATGGTATCAGCGTTTCTAAAATATTTATCACTGGGAAAACTATTGCGAATATTCATCCAGATTTGGAGCAATCCAGGATAACTAAGAGTTAATTTAGGTCAATGATTATAACGATTGTTTTAAAAGGTAGAAAATATACACGCTGTGTTAAGGTGCACCATAGTACAACGATACTCTCAACGGCGCATTCTTGTACTCGTTATGTCTCTCCCCTATGGAGAATCAGCCCTGACCATTTCTATCTGCACACAATGCAGACCATAGCTCGAACCCAGTAATCCTTCTAAAAAGAAAACTCTAAAATAAATCTCCGATGCTGTGAATGACATCAAAGGCAACATCAAGGAACGTCCTAAAGAGGGTGGCACAGGCAAAAAAGACATGAAAATCAGCTGCTTACAGTTCGGGATTTTGGTACGAGGAGTGAATGCATGCATTCTAGCAAGGGGAATGGATGCAGGGCGTGCGATCTCTCTATCTCTCTTTCTTTCTTAAAGGTCGAGAGAGAGAGGAGAAGCGGTAGAAAGAGGAAGAAATTGAGAGAAAGAGAGAGAGACTTATAGAGTAGGAATACATGGCGCCCGAGGAATGAGGAAGTGAATATCTCCGAATGCGAGGGTAATGGACGGAAACTAGGTGCTCGTGTGTTCGCGTGCTTTCGTCTGGATATGCATCGACTATTGGTTGATCAACCGTGATAAAGCTATCGGTACCGTAAACATAATGGCTGGCTGTTGGAAACATTCGCGTGGAGGATATGTGACGGAACAACTTAACATTTGTAAGTGGATGGTGCGATTGAAATGATTTCCAATCATTCGATTCGATGGAAAATTCTAAGACTTCCTATAGCATCTCACGCACTGGTTTTTAATTAAACCGGGATTTAACTCACATTTATATCCAGCGTGAAGATAGCCGCAATATCAATTTAATATATTTTAAATGGAAAAGGGCCATATATACTGCCACCAGCTTTTCTAAAATACATTTTTGCATCCGGGCATCACGTCTGACTCAAGAATATTTTTATTTCTCTAAAAACTTGTGAATGCTCTATTTACGAGATGGCGATGATAATCTCGCTTCTCTAATTGGATGACGTCTCAGGATACGCAAGATTAAGTGTCTCCTATGCATATTTATGCGACCTAGGCTGCCATGACTCCGGACTCGATTTATTGTCATTTTATAATTTTGAAGGGCGGGAGCATAAAGACATCGGCCCGGAATAGCATTATTTTTTTTCCTTACCGTTCTGCGGGTCTATCTTCCTTCGTAAAAAAGCGTTAGACTTCTTTTAACGAGTTTACCAAAAGAAAGAAAAAGATTTTTTTATTACCTCGCCGTTTTAATATTTGAAAAATTGAGTCGTTCGACTCACCCCGTCGTGGGACGCCGTTATTTTTCCTCATCCCATTGGAAATATTTTCTTCGCCTGCTCCGCGACTCCGTTAATCCCCCGAGAGATGGGAAAAGGGCGATTCGAATCGCGTGTCTCCTTCGGACGACGTTGCGTGAGCGCCGTTGGCTGGGATATTCCTCCCTTCACACAAACTATTAGACTTCCTTTCTAGAGCGTTCGTTTTTGAATCACTCTCGGCCCATAAAAAAATAAAACAAAGAAAAAATATATATCTTCTCTCGTTTTTTAATATTATTTTCCGACTTATCTCTTACCTTAGTCTTCTTAGCCTCGAAGCTCGTTAATTTAACGTACAGACTCGGAGCACGCACCGAGAGCATTTATCACTCAAAATGAAAACTTTTATCATTATTTCGAGTCAATGGCTGTACTTCATTGCGATTTATTTTATTTCCCACATTGTTCGTGCTCGGCAGAGATTAATTATTTTTGCGGCGATTAGTACAAAAAACTTCATTATATCTTAGCGTTATCTCAATCGAGGAATGTATTTTTCCGAGCGGTTGGTAGGCCTGGTGGAGGGACAAAATGAGCGCCGAAATTCGGAGTGATTGAGTATTTAAGCCTTCCACTTTTCAACTCAATTTCCTTTTCCAAAGAAACGTTTTCCATATACAAGTTTGATCTACGACTCATGATCTGACAGAATCTTAAATGTTCTGCTTATCACACGAAAACACGGACCAATAATGTAATGAGAACGGCTTGTCTAAATCGTCGCCACGGCGGGTTAACGCTCAAAAATACATTTTAAATATTGTTGTCCTCTTTATCAAGAAATATCTAATTGCTAAGGTTAATTTTAATATGCCTGGTGGAATTATATTGTCTTCAGTTTGACGTTGTAAAACCAATAGAGGTTAACAAGAGTTTAGCCTTTGCCTACTAGATTTTAAATTTGATTAATTTAACGAGACAAATTAATCATGATACACAATTAATAATGCCCACGGTTGATATTAAATAGGATATAAATGAATTGGTAGAAATGAATAGGTAGAAATGCTATTTAATTTAAAGTTCATCAAAATTTTAACTATTTTTATACAAACTAAAACGACTTTCTTAGTCTTTAATTGGATGCCTTAGAAATCCCCACAATATTTAACATGAAAAGTGTGTGAAGAAAGCGGAATCATGATCGATATTATTATTATATTAGGAAAGGTTCCTATTATAATGAAGTTTAACATCCTTTCATTGATGTATGATTTTAAATGTTTATGTAACAGAGAAAACTTTTTATCAAAAAATATTTATTAGAATTAAAATGGACACTCGTTTAGGTTGAATTTTATGTAATAACCGCTACACTATCTCGAAGATACATTAATATCTAGCAGCTATTTTATTAAAGAAAATAGGTTGAGTAAAACTAGAGTTTTTCTAGGCAGTGCTCACGTTTTCTCGTCACATTTGTGATACGTTCTCCCGTGATAGCAGAGCAGTTTAAATTCGTGTAATGTGTTGTCATCAAAATGTTCCCTTATTTCGAGGTTAATCCTCCTGGAATGCATGCTGCCCCGCATAGCTGTAAAGAGATTCACTTCCTCAGCAGATGGCGGTTCGACGCCAAAAAAACGTCTTGGCGTGCAGAAAATAAATGTCAATAATTCTTTCAGTTAAATCCAGAGGACTTGTAGTCGACTATATAAAAGACGAACATATCATAAAATTTATAAGACAAAAATAGTCAGGAAAGACCACGAAAAAACAATCCTCCGCATTGTAGTAGCGGGTACATTCTCATATAATAGTTCTCCATACCATTCTCATAATTTACACTGTTCATTTTTTAGTAAACAATTGAATATGGTGGAAATTTCTAATCTACTATAGATATAGTTATGATGGAAACTGTGTCATATAAAATAAATCTAAACGAATTGTTTTATATTACGCAGCTATGTTAATAGATGAAGTTTAATTTTGGAGTCCAACTAATAACTGCCGAGGCAAATGTGATAGTGTCTTCCGAACAACATCCGCTTTGAGTCGTTGAAATATTTACACTTCCAATCATAGAACCTCGAAACAGTTTTTGCTATTTTTCCTAACTTTCCATTTGCAGAAAGCAGTACTTTAACGATTGCCGTTTTTCCACTCCATAAATATACACCTTATTAATCTTCAGGCTACAAAAGACCGATGAACCTGAATCGTTTTCTGATAATAACTCCAAGATCGGGATTGAGCGCTAAACGTCATTATCCCCCACTTTTAGGAAAAGTGTTGTATAACTTGGTTTCCAAATAGATACCGGCTTGTTCTCCGTTTAAACCGCGATTAAATAACTTCTACAATAAAACTTAAAGCTTCTGCAACATGTCCTGATTAACAGAACGTGATAGACATATCTGCCAGAAGGATATTTTGATTATAAAATGTCCTATTCCATTGTTAGCATGTGACATGTGTCATTTCCCAAATCATCCCTTGTAAAGGTCTGCAATGATCGGAGACTTCCTCTTCCCTCAATTTTCTCTGCTGCCTTCCACTCCCATTTACCCCTCCGCTCACTCCTCCTCCCCTTTCCACTCTCTTCTCCTTCCCCTCTCCTCCCGCCTCCTCCTTCCCCATTCCACTCATTCTATACGACAATCTTCAAACGTCCCTCCCCTTCCCCTCACTCCCTCCCATCGCACACCCCCCCCCTCCCCTCCTTCGTCTTTGTGACGTTCCAAATTTCCGTTCTCCAACGCGCTTTGACTCCTTCCGCCCAAACTCCCTCTGTCGACACACACATTCCCTCTCTGCCCTTTCCCTCCCTTTCTCCCCCTCCCCCTTATTCCCACCTCATCCCTCCTCCTCCTCTTTGTCCAAAGCAATCCCGGATCCTCCTTCCCCCGTTATGCCCCCTTCCCCCTCTCCCTAACCCCCTCTTCTCAACGAGCAACTGGCGCCCTCAACCCTTCAATCCATTCCCTTCGATGACCTTTCGACCCTACGTCTTCTCGATGCCCTCTGGCAACACACTCTCCCGCCCCCTGTGCTCTCTTTACCTTTGCCGCGCCGCACCCAGATCTTTCTCTTAACCCCCACCTCTTTCTCCCTCTCCCTCTGTGTTTATTTCATTTGAAGGAAAACAATTACTTTTTGGAGCTACCGTGAATTTATTTTGATTTTTTTCTCGGGGATTGGGTCGGTCCTTATTTCTAATTATCTCCCTCATAAACATTTCCCACCTTGTTCTTTTCCCATTTGCGAAGGGAAATTTTCGTCCGGCATATCATTAAACAGTGATTAAATATTTTATATTTGTGTCTCGGTTTTTTTATTGTTGTCGGCATTCCCTCTGTGTTTATATTTTAGAGTTGGTATCAAACGGACGGCGGAAAATTCTGATAAGTTTCGCGTTTTCTGAATGATTTATGAGTTAACAAAACGGCGAAGGGACATGATTTTTCACTCAACTTAATGTTCTCTCTTTTATAAATACGCCTCTGTATTTATTAAAACTTTCTACGAGGAAATAAATCTCTCCAAGGTTAAAAACGTTCAGTACGAGCAAGAGTTATCAATTTTAATATACCATTAGCGATTGTGGAATCGCGTCTAAGAGAAGTCATTAAAGCTCTCAAAAGTGCTACAAGTTACCCGATGATTTTGTATTTTCTGTCGTAATCCACGATTTTTGGTCTCCTGGTTTGCTGTCATAGCAACGTAATGTTGCTTTCAAATGACTAAATCACGCGTGCCTCAAATCATCGCATTTCCAATCCCCATACCACCCTTTCTTCTCACGCTATTAAAAACAATGATAACTTATTATTTATTCGATGGAAAATATACGCAAAGAAATTTAATGGTATTACTTATTATTTTTGTATTCATCTTTGCTTTTCTGCTCTTTGTCAATGAATTGTTTGAAGCGGTCGCTGCATATGTGTGAATGAACTTGCGAACCTCATCAATGCGAATTATACGTGCATGTGATGTTAGTCATTTTCCTGCCTCATATCAAGTTTCTTCTCGCGATAAATTTACGACAATACCTGGAGAGAGTAAGTGAACATAAAATCCTTGTTGACGTATGTATTTAGCTGCGGCATATTTATAGAGGCATTACTTTTGTTTTATCCCGCTGTTTTCTCTTCCTGGTACTCCGTCACTCTCTTTCTGTCTCCTTACCTCCCTTTCTCTTTCCACCTTTCTCTCTCTCTCTCTTTCCTTCCTTCCATAGCTCCTATCTCCCTCTTAAGCCCACTCATTTCACGAAGCGCTCCTATTTCTTCCGACCAGGATAATTAGAAAACGTTTAGTACTGGAGCGTAGCACAGGGGGTCGTTTACGAGAGGGATAAAGAAAGAGGGTAAGAGGTCCTCCTCCTGACCGATGGGATGAGAGGGGTTATACCTCTCTCTCTCTCTCCATCTTCCAACAGTTCTCTCTCCCACTCTAGGAAAGAGACCAAAAGGTTTGTCCGGCGTGCGTCGCGGATGAGTGAAAGACAAAACACCATAAGATAATTAAAGCCTTGTCCCTTTCTGACCCGAAAAGGCTTAGCCTTGTTCTTTCTATCCTCTCCTCCATTTTCATCTTCCTCCTTTTTCTTCTCTTCCCTCGCTATCTCTTTTCCTCTCTCCGCGCAGTTGTCCTTCGCTGTCTGTCTCCTTCTCCATCCTCTCCTGCCTTAGCTACACCTAACCATCCGAATGCACATAAGTGGAGCTCAGTCCGCATCTCTTTCTCTCCATCCACTTTTGGTTTTTTTTCTCCCGCACCTACGCTACGGCGCCGCCGTAATATTTGCTGGGACCAATTTGTCGAGGCGCGAGGTGAAATCGATTTCCGCTAGTGCTCCCTTTTCTGATCTACCTCATGATTCAGTTTATTGTAGATAACATATTTTTATATCTGATAGAACGAACGAGTAGATACAATTGTAATACATAATAAATAATCCTAACGATTAGTTCCAATGCCAGTTTTGTTCGTCAGTTTGACGAATAAAATGTAATAACTTTTAATAAGTTTAGTTTTTCTTGGCATATTGGCAGTACGCTCCCTATAGGCTATCGGTAAAGTGTGTATCAGACAGGATGTGAGGTAGCAGGTCGAACAGTATTCATTGTTTCACTTGACTTCTAAAACATTTATTTAAATAAGAGTTATAGGTATAACAAAATCATCGACAATTTCTATAAGTACTTTTGCTCGGGTATGATTGTTTTTCCATTTCCCCTTGAAAAATCACTGATACTTTTAGATCATTCTCTAGATAAAGTTGCCTCACTCCAACATCACTACTAAGGTTTATAACGCTGTGTTTTCAAGTGAAAAATGTCTAATGTCACTTAACTGATAAGAAAGAAATATTTGGCACTCGGTAAAAATATTAAATAAATAAATTTATACATACGCTGAGAATATTAATAATATTTTATCCTCGAATATTAGACGATCTTCTGTTATTTTGATGAATATCACCACGTAGTTTCTCTACCACACAAGACCATTGGTGGCTTTGCGCGGTTATCACGCTGATTTACTTCGAGCAATGGGCCTGTGTTCCAAAAACTCGAATATCATCAAACAGAATTCAAAAACATATACGTTCGTTGAAAACTCCGTGAGAGCGAGACATTTAATTAGATTGCGAGATAGGCGAAGAGGAACATGCGATGCAATATAACAGAGCAGAGAGAACGCGGCGAGAGGTATTGGGTAGGACTGGAGAGATGGAGGACTCTTTGACAGATAGAGAGAGAGAGAGAGACACCTCGATTGTGGACCGCGATAAGTGTTTGAAAAGGATTGAGGAAATGAAAGAGACTATGGCGAGTGAGAGAGGGCGGAGATAGTGGGAATGTGGGAAGATGGAGGGAAAGGTGAAAAGGGTGATGAGGGAGGGAGGGGAAAGGGATAGAGAGAGGTGGCAGAGGACCACAGGAGCGCACCAAGGAGGAAGATGAGGTGACTTCCGTAATCAAGTCGTAGGTGTCCGCTCCTCGCTCTGCCTTCCGGCACTACACGACTCCGATCTTGTTCCTAACTAAAATCCAGATTTCAATCTTCGCTGTTTAATTCGCTGGTCACTTTTACAGGGACAAAATGGATAATCTACTAATCTAGTTCAATATTTCGAGTAGTTTTGCCTTTTAAAGATTATATGTGGATATAATCCTACCTTAAAGTGCTTGAAATTATCCCGAATGCTTCATACTTGTATATGTTAAAAATATTTGGCTTTCTTGGAAAATTAAAGAAAGAGGTTGGCAGAATGCAAATAGTGTTTCTCTTTAAAGTCGTCCATTATATACTTCACTCTAGAGAAAAAGAAATAATACTATTACCTAACTGTTCATTTAATGATTGCATACACTTTAATCCAACTTTGGAAAATGACAGCACTGGTCCTGCCTCGAAAAAATATTTGCACCTTTTATTGAAAGCTCTAGTATATATATATATATATATTTAGGGCAACTAGGTGTTGAAGGAAACCCAGTGAACACTTACCGGAAGTAGAGCCGCTGGGGTGTTGGAGAGACACATTTGTTGTGTCTCTCTTGTGCTGACGAAGGGATCATCCCGAAAACTCTAACCTCTACAACACCACAGCGGCTCTACTTCCGGTAAGTGTTCACTGGGTTTCCTTCAACACCTAGTTGCCCTAAATATCCTTACTTACCTTTCCTCTTCCGTAGTATATATATATAACTCTTGAATCATTATCATCATTGAATGATTATTTTTTCTTTTGACTACCATTTCCTGCTGACTATCTTTTTACTCTCTTATAATCATTGTTAGGTGTGATGATTCAAATTACCACCCATTATTTTTTTGCTAAATCATTGACGGATTATGGATATTGTCTGAAACTGGCGACTAATTACTTCGTCTTAACCAAATTGAGCCACGGTACATTCCGGGCTCTGGATCTCACGAACGTAATTAAATAATACTTTCTCAGAGATTCCGAGATATCTGCGGCTCAGGCTACATAATTTCCAAGCTCCCTTGATTCTGCGACTGTTGAAGGCGTTCCTTTATTATATCGTGCATCGCTCTCATTCACAGATCTGCTCGCACTCTCGATCGCGCCGTGTGCTTTACCCAAACACGCTTCCATAAACAATATCTGTCTTGGGATTTCGTTTTAATAGACCTCCCCTAACGATTGTGAAGTTTATTTTTCTGCGTTTCCGTGAAAATATTTTCATTTCCGTTCCTTTTTTCCTTATAGCGCCCGAAACGCAAGGAGATTGAAATCAATCGCAGAGAAATGAAAGACATTATGTGACCGCCTCCGGTTTTGATATTTTTTCAGTTTTATCGCATAATGTACGCTTAATAGCTGAACGAGGCTAACTTTTTAAAAATAGATTTCCATCGCCCCTTTACTTCGACGCGTCTTAATCCGAAAAATACAAAAAAGGACGGATGAATTGGTTAATTTTTATCGGATGTGGCTACATATAAATCTCTCGGCATTTGTCAGCTCGACCGAAAACTTTGGAATTGAGATGTTTTCTTTCCCGTTGTCTCGCGGTGAGCGACATTTTGTAGGCAAAGTAGATCCACGTTACTACGCATCTCGTCGGATTGAAAGCCACGCAAAGACGGGGTCGCAGGGTCACATAGGTGACGTTAAGTCGGACGGAGAAGATGATCAAAAGGAGACGAATCGCGTATTCCGACCTCCGGGCTCCGTGTCTTTCGACTCTGTGAGCTACGCACGTGATGCGTCCCGCTACTCGGAGAAAAACCGACATACTCGGAAAAAGCGAAGTAAATCAGACTTGAATACTGGGAAATAAGCAAACGAACATAGAGGCATGATCACAGAGAGAGAGAGGGAAATTTTAATAATAAATAAAAAGAAAACGCGCGCGGATAATGAAAGTCGCGTTTTGCCATACCACAACACACAAACACACACACACGAATGTGCGCGTGCACGTTCCTCTCCTTCTGATCACGTGATGCCCGCCTTGTGACGTCGGCTTCTGTCTCGTTCACGCCCGCGGGACGTCTCTCTTTTGTCTGCGCCATTTTTTGTATCGTTCGGAGTCGTTACGCGAGTCTATTTTTTCCCCATTTTCTCTCCGTGTCTTCTTTTGTTTTTGCGTTTTTTTCTCTCTCCCAGCCATGCCGCTGTCCTCCGCGATTCATATCGGAGGAGGAAATTAGATGCAGGGGTTGCGGTTCGAACCTCTTTGTGAGTGATAATGTGTGTATGTATGTGATGTATGCGACTTACGCTGTTTTTCGTCATCCTTTGGCAAAGCGTTCCCTCCGTGTCTCTGCCAATCCTCTCTCTCTCTCTATCTCCCCCCTTTTTCTGCTCCACAGTGCGTCACCCTCTCCTACACTCACTCCATTCTCTCTCGCACCCCCTCCCCATCCAGGTATCCCCCCTACCCTCCCGTTTCCTTCCACTTCCTCATCTAGACGCATCCCAGATATCCACTTCCTAAACAGCCTCACACCACTCCCTAACTCGGCCTCTCTATTTCTCTCTCTCTCCCTCCTTTCCTCGCCTTTTCTCATCCTCCTCACCCCCCTCCCCCCCACACTACTCCTGTTTCACCTCCTCCACCTTGTCCCTATCATCCTCCCCTCATCCACCCCTTTTACCTCTCCGCCCCTTCCTCCCACGGTCCCCCTTTCTCTCATCTGGTGGTCGAAGTCCCTTCGTTATTCAAATCCCAACGTGTCCCTCGGCGAACATTGGCCTTCCCATTCACGTCGAGTTATTTGCTCGCAGTTCACAATTGAGATGGACCGACGCTCTGGTGATTGCGAATGGACCACCATTGGAGTAATAGTCGGCGGTCGTTTGATGCCGTCTACTCTCTGCTACTCTTATTACGTACGCGCTGGGAGGAGGAGGGGTTGAGGGAGGGAAGGTTAGTGAGAGGGAGAGGTTAGAGGGAGTGAGAGAGGAGGAACAATTTTCCTTTTCGCCCAGCACGAAAATCTTTCGGTCGAGCGTAATAATGACGAGGATTCCGATGGAAGAGGTCTCCAGGCATTAATGGCTCCTCTCTCCCCTGTGCTCCATTTGAAACGGGCCAGGAATCAAACTGCGAAAATTAAGCGATTAAATTTCCATTGCTGATTATTTTGTCCCTTAAAAACTTGGCGTATTAATTAAAAACACTGTTGCAACTTGCCGATGCCTTAATCAATTTTTCCGAAACTTTGTTTTTAGATTCCAGAAATTTAGATGAATGAGTCATAATAAAACTTATTTGGTTATAGAAGTTTTTAGTTTCATATATTTGTTTTTCCACAGTCATCCTCTTGAGGCATTATTCAAAATTAATCCTTAATTAATGGAATTCTCGTTATTCTTCGATTTTTTATTTACATCGAGACTCCATTCAAGAATAAATTACTTATGTTTGACATAAGGAACATTTAGTATTCAGTAGCTAAGGCTCTTCTCCCCGTTTATTAATGAATGGCTTTAAAATATTTCTATTGTTTACTTTTAATATTTAGCCGTAAGATAGGCAATAAATAGAGGAAAGTACAGTTTTAAGAAATAGTTTTATAGTTTTGTTGAAAATTTAGATTTCACTTCACTTGTTAGGAGAATGTTTTAAGCGTTCTCTACTTTCAAGTAAAGCTGAAGATATTATAGTATTTAATTTAAATTTTGTAGTAGTACTATCCAATCTGTAACTATTGTGAAGGCACATCCCCAGTTTTTAGCCGTTAATTGGTACGCAGTATTAATATAATCAAGGAAATATACGGCAAAGAAGACTAACTTATAATTCATTGACGATAGCACAAATAGAATCTATTTTTATTAGCAAACGAAGTCAATGCCTTACACGTTCAAATACATTTCAGCGAGAGAATAAAGTAGGCCATCACCCTTATTGGTAACCCTCGTATTATTCCGGTTTTGCAATGCATCATAGGCGTGACAATTTACGAGAAAGGCTATCTTCGCTCATGCCGCTCTCGACGCACGAGGAACGCAAAAGTATTGGTCATTTTTTTTTTAGTCTTTACATTTTTATCAACTAATAACTGCCTAACAACAGGTGATGAATTTCATAATAAAAATAAAGTTTCGACCAGTCTAAATATCGTAGAGGTGCAATAAGAAAGGTCTTTTGACTACTCTCTCTCTCTCTCTTCTCTCTCTTCCTCTCTCTCCCTCTCTCTCCCTCCAGTAGCCAACATTTCCTTATTTCTCATTCTCGTTTCCTCCTATCCTCATCTTTCTACGTAATAATGCTCATCTAACCATTCCCTCTCATCCCCCTTTACCCTCTCTCTCCCCCCCCTCCCTTTAACCATCTCTCTCTCTCTCCCATCCACCCTCCCTCCTCCCATCCACGCCCATTTATTCCCTTCTCCGTGTTATTATTCAATTACCTTGGGGTTGTGATGGGTTCGAGATTCAATGCAAAACGGAAACAGTGTGTAAGTGTTCGAAAGCGGGTCTCCTTCCACCCATATACTGTTTCGCTGCGAGCGATTGCGGAGCTCTTCCAAGACATAGCATTTCGCAGCTCTTAAGGAGATAATGTAAGGAAATTATTGCTTCGGATTGAAGTTCTTCGTTTGAAGATCGGTTAGACTTGCGGCGATGCAGTTCCACAATTGAACGCGATTGCTGTACTTTCGTAGAATAATCTCTGGTAGATCTATTTATTCAAGGGATAATATATATAGTCATAGTTCAATCATATCTAAAATCAAATGGATTTTAATATGAGTTAATGTTCTTTGAAGTGAAGTTCATTATTGGCAATTATGGAATACAAAATTAATTCATTTAATGAAAGTTTGGAAGTAGAAAATTGTCATAAAAATTGTGGGGTTATTGGACTGTCGCAATGGAAAAAGCAAACGACCTAACGAAGCACACAATCTTGAAAAACTTAATGATAAATTTTAAGAAATGTTCATGCTAATTGTAAGACAAAAAAAGAACCTGAACAATGTCAAATAATTGAGGATACTGGCATTTTCGTTTAGACTTCTTGCACCCACACCACATTTTTGCACATTTTTTTCGAGAAGAAAACATTCCTCTTTAGTTCATTTGCTTTGATTCAACTGTAAATAGATAGAAGGGAAAGTGGAAGACATCAAAATCGAGTAAAAAAGATATGAGATCATATAAAAATGTTTAATACGCATATATGAATTGGGCGATATTTGTAGTTTTAATTTAAACATAAACCATTTTGATTCGAGTTCTTTTAAGTTTCAGGTAAATGCATAGTCTCGTTATTATGAGGTGCGGCTCGCCAGATGTTTCGAAATTATCTAAATGACCCACATGCAATTGGAGTTTTAGACTCCCGCTTTAGCTACACAAAAGTTCTCCCATGCAAAACGAGTACAATGCCATGCAATCTTCCGAAAATTCTGTTTAAAGGCTCCTTTACGCTCTCACACCGCCCTCCCATCACCCTCTCCCTGATCCTCCCGCCAAACTCCCATTACCCAACCCAAGTCCCAAACTCCCATAAAACCTTTCTCCGTCTCAACCGCAGCTGTGTTATGATCCGCGAGCGGTTGCAATTCTCCTCCTCCTCTTCCCCCGCCATCTTCCCCTCTCTTTTTTCGTCTCCTTCTCTTTCTCATAGGAAACACATCCACTCGGAAATGGGTTCCCAATGTAAACACGCGGAGGGGGAGGGGATTCCCTTTTACTCTCCTTCCCCCCCCCCCCCCCACATCCACGCCTTCCTACAATTTCTTCCCCCACCCCACCCCTTTCGTTCCATCAGACGCCTCCTTATCCCGTTCGGCCGCCGCCCCTCTCCACTTTTCTCAATCCACACACACGCGCACATAGGAACGCATAGCAGCAGTGAAAATATTCACAAATGCTCGAATCATAACTAATAAAAAATAGTCCCATGAATAATGCCTCAGAGAGGCACTTCAGGGAATTTGCCAGGCTCGATACAACACTCGATTCGATCAGGAGGTGAACAAGTACGGAAAATGATCCTGAAACAGGCATTTAATAGGTTTTTTCTAATCAAAATGTTGACAGACGTACAAATGTGTACGATGAGACAGAATGCTGTATCGATTGGCGAAAAAACGAAGTCCCTATCTGCTTTCGTTTAGGAGGTAGCAAGTCATACCGACAGACGGACAAACCGAACGCAGAAGCGGATTTTTAATGAAAAAACCGCTAAAAAGTCATGGATTATGGGGAGGAATTATTGTTACTTTAATCATTCGAGTCTATGATAATAGATAGAAATAATTACAATTTCATAATAAATTACTATTTGCCTAATTCATTTCGTGAAATTTAAAAGTTATTGTCACATTTAAAACGAAAACTGTTTGATAATCGTTGAATAATAAAAAAAAAGCATTTGTAAGAGCTGCACAGAAGTTCTTTGAGAATATTTTTATGTACGAAATGGTTTCACTTTTGTGTTCGAGTGATTTAAGGAGTAAGTTGATAAAAATGGGAAAGAAATGAGGGAATCCATTAGCCTTGGGAATATATCTCCCTTTTGAATCGGCGTGGGAGTTGAAGATGAGTTTCAAAGGGAGATTTGTTGAAGCAGCGGCGCACCTTGCGGAAAATAAATGGAAAGAATAAGCCTCCAATCCATTATGGATGCGATAATATTTGCTCACCGAACAGTGGCTCCGAATACCTATTAACTCTCTTAAGAGAAACTCCTCAAAAGACTTACGATGTTATCTTTACGCAGAAGCAATTTATCAACATCAATTACCGGCACAATAGTTTAACATCTCCTAAGAGATGAGAAATCGCATATACCTCGCTTCAAAGATCTCGGCGTATCTCGGAGGCATCGGGGTCCAATCGGAGTTCAAGGGAAGACCCTCTGACGAATCTCTCGCTTCGGAGCATACATACATACCCTCGCGTTTCTCAAACCTACATTATATATAGACATTTATGTATATGCCCACTTCCCATTACCTCTGCAAGAGAGTCCATGATGGAGCAGTCGACGCGTGATACTGGATAAACGCTTAAGGAGACACGCGTGTACACGAGGTCTTCATCCAGCCACTTTGGATCGAGAGTTAGTTCGCGGAGGCCCCGGGCGAGGGAGCTGCTCGGCGTTTTGTGCTACGAGGATTTAATTGCTGAAGATTAGGAGGACCCACCGGCTGAGAAGAAGAGCATCTTCATTGCCCGGGGATGGATCTTCCTCTCTCTCTCCCTCCGTCCGCAATTCGCTCACATCCTCCACCTCTCTCTCTCTCTCTTCCCCTTCCTCCATCCAAGCCATTCATTCGAAATTGGCCTAATTGCCCACGAAGGTGAAGAAATACAATCCTGCTCCCGGCATGAATTATATCCCGCTGAAATATTTTTTGATTTCGCAATTGAATAGAAAGCTAGGCTGAGAGTTTGAGTCGAGTCTGATTGCGGATGCGCGCGTGAATCTCTTCTAATTGCTTAATTTTCTGTTTATAATATACATATGAAACTGCTACAGAATTCAATGACTCTCTATAAACTCATTTTTTTATAACAACATGGCGTGGCGAGAAGTATTTTAGAGTGATAATCCGAAAACAGTTGAAAACTGTCCATCTGCCACTGTGAACATTGCGCGTGAATTTGTCGTGTTATGTGAGGAATACAGTATATAATCCTGGATTTACAATGAAAATTTAATTTTCCCATGCCAACAAATTTGTTTATAAATGCGTTAAAAGTTTTTCCGTATTGTGCAATAAAATATTCGATCGCGCCAGAAAGAACCTCGTGTAAATTGGACTCTCCTAAAAATTTACCTCGTTATAATAAATAGAAAAAAATGCCACTATTAAATATTAGACTGAATAAAATGATTTACCTATCTACGACTTGTTCGTTCAAAGTTCATTTCAAAGAGATTTTCGCGAGGCTTATTAACGGCGTTAAAGCATAATGAGCTCGCGATCATCAATCTTCTTTTGTTTTGCATATTTCACTTATTTGACAGAACGTGTTACTCGAAGAGTCGTAATTTTCCCTTCTCTTCTGTTCCGTCACAATGCAATACAGTTGGCAAGCTTGTTTTCTCCTCTCCCCTTTCATCTTAGCGACAAAGGAAAGAGAATTTTTCAGCGTTTTGGAGGAGCTGGTGGGTTAGTTAAACAGAAAACACGCTATAATTCGTTGCGTTTTCCTCTAGTTTTGCCAATCTTTTCGTTGTCTGACATATTCTCGTGGCGTCCCACGTGGCATCCGGAAGCCATATTTAAACGACCTGTGTGTATATCTCTTATTCTCTCGTTCTTTCTCTTTCTCTCACTCCCTTTTTATCTCTACTGATGATACCATCGTTCGAAGAAACACGAGGAAAATGCTTTCTCATTGGCGAGTTTCCTAGAAATTCATTTTTATTCATAATACCTTCTTTTAGGCGGCTCGTAAAACATTCCCTTCAGCTTCACCGGTTCAAAAGGAATTAACATTATTTTTTTTGTTTTTTCTTTGAGCCACGGATATGCTCGTGTTATTTGAAAATGGACATTAAAATTTTCTTTTTCGTTGATAAAGTTCCTTTCCATGCATGTATGCTAGGGAAAGAGTACTTTCCATAGGGTGTACATCAATTAAATAATGTTTTAAAATACAAAAATTTACAGAAATAGCTCGGGAAAAATGATTTTCTCGATAAACTGCTCCAGAGCGCTTTGCGGTTTTTGCAAATTCCTCGTATTTTTATTCTCACGTAATTCTTACGCATAAAATACACCAAGTCCAAGGATTACGCGATAGCATGTTTTTACGTCACCGACGGCGATAAAACTTTGACGAAGACGGGGTACAGAAGTTTATTTACAACGTTGATCCTTACGCGAACTGGAATTTGCATGGGCTGGAAAGATATCCAGACCGCGACGTAGAGGAAGAAAAAAATTGCAAGGACTTTGTAGTAAAATGGACCGTATAAAAGTGTCGCTGCTGAGAATGCATGAGCTTGCACACCTCCCCATTTCCCTCCTCCGAAAAAAATGAAAGTTGCGAACGCAAAAGGCCACGAGCAATCATTGCGACGGCGACGTAAAATTAGCAGGCGAAACGCTGAGATCCACAAGAGTGCAACAAGACCTTTAAGAGGACCAAAGACGCTCGGTGTTTGTTTTTAAAGGATTTCTGAGTCCGACGTAAGAGGCGCTAGCGATAGGAGTTTGCGGAGTTAAAAAAAGAAAAAACTTGGTCCAGAATGCCTCAGGTTCCGCGAGTGATTTTGTTCGTCTTCTTCGGAATCCCTCGATGCTCATCTGTTTGCTTTTCTCACGTATCCGCCATGCACCAAACGTCTTTTCCTCGAGAGCGCTTCCACTTGGCACCGACTTCGACGAGGCGCTGTCGTCGCTTCGCGAATTTATGCGGCTGCACCGGGAGTTGAGGTTTTTCGGGGAAGCGAAGCGCGTTTCCTCGGAGGGAAGATATAGGTCGCCATTTCACGCGATCGCTTTGTCTCCGGCGTTTGTTATTGTCACTTTTATTCTTTTCTGTTTGCATTTGCTTCTCTCCCTTGATAGCGCAATGCCATTATGGCGTGCTGTGGAGTGTTTTATACACCATCGTCGATGTATATTTTAGCTGTAAGTTATCGAAATCAGTTTACCTTATTTAATTTAGCTACCATTGGCAACTGTTGAATAAACAACACCTTAGCCATAACATAGACTCTCATCATTCGTAATTTAGCCTAATACGATTATTCCGTTCATATAGTTAATATAATACTCGTATATTATATTATTCTATCTCAAAACCGTAATTAAACTGTATCATTAAATTTCAAACAGCCAATTAAGGGTAGTCATTCCTAATATTAAAAGGATAGTGAGAGTCACTTCTTCCGCCCTCTGATCTGTGACGCGGAAGTATGTATACACAGGGAACGCTCTATTGCGCATACATTTTCTTCCTGGCAACGTCTCTACGTTCGAACCAAGCAAATATTCTTTTATTCCATCGAATTACAAATAGAAATAGGTTCTGTATGTTTGGGAAAGTTTTAACCCACCGATTATGGAAGAAAATTTTTAAATGGTGGTAGTATGGTTTTATAAAAAAAACGATTAGTTATTTGCTTATTCTATCACCTAAAATGGTTGAAAATATGTGAGCTAACTTCTGTATAACTTACAGTAATAAATAAAAGTGCATCTGAAAACGTTTTGACGTATGTACACAAATATTTTTATTTATGTGGTTTCTTTTTCTAAATATCACCTTGAAACATCAGAAACCTTTCCATGCCCTAAATTAAAATTTTATTTAATTTCGTTAGTTTATTTAAACGTCAGTTAAATTAATAGGTTATTCCAAGGACAATTTAAGAATTAGCACAGGAACAAAACTTTTAGTGGCGATTTATTTAAAAACAAGATTCGAACGATAATAAATTTTCTTCCCTTTTCTCCACACGCCAGACGAATAAAAAGACCAACTGGAGATCGCTTTGCAGAGATTGCTTCCTTTCCACTAAACCCTTTTTTCTGTTGCAATGCACGCATAACGAACGATAAACGACACTTTTTCTTTCGCTTATATCTCGTGGAGAAAAGACGACAGATATGCATTTCCCTACCCCCTCCTCCTTTCCCGCCTTCCTCCCCTCCCCTCCCTTCCCCTCCCTTCCTCCCCTCCCTGCCCTTCCTCCCCTCCCTCCACCCCCCCCCCCCCTCCTCCTCCCTATTGCGGTTTAACAGGGAATATATATCGTAACGGTACCACTCTCGTACTTATGCATCCCCATATCTTTTTTAACGATCCGGGGTCTTAAAGGAGTGGGTCCGCGGAGGGAGGGGGGAGTGGCGGAAGGAGTGGAGGGCGTGGAAGGAGAGGGTGGAGGATGTAGCGAGCGGGGTGAAAATATGACGAGGGGGTATTCCAGTCACGCCATTTGTTTCGACGGAAAGGGGAGCGTGGAGCGAGGTAGGTGGAGGTCGAGGAGATGGGGAAGGGGGGAAAAGAGGTGAGGGGGAGGAGGAGAACGAGAAGGGGATGTTGGATGGGGAGAGAGAGAGTGAGGAGAAGTTGAGGAAGAAAGGGTTTGCCTTGCAACGAAAGAGCGTGCAGTGCCACGGGAGACATCTAAGTCCTTCTTTATAACAGGAAGGATGAAATTTTGATTGACGGGCGCTTGAATCAAGTTACGCAGCTAAAATGATTCCAGAGGTACCAATATTCCTGTGATTCATTCAATTCTGAACGGTTCATTGGTCATATGTTTTTGTCGATGAAGGAAGCATTAATTCTCGGATAAAAACACAAGAAAATGTGGCATATTATATGCACGAAACTATTCTATAATGAAACCATATTAATAGCTCTAATAGAATATCAAGGACTTAGGAAGTGTGAATAGCTAAATTGGTTACGCGGTAGAGCTTATAGTTAGATAAGTTGTTGTGTATCTGATTATGATGTGGTTTGTCGCGGAATTCCGTCAAACATTTTAGTGTAATGAGACACGCTCGGGGGCTTAAAAATTCATGAAAATATAAAACCAAATGCATTTATTCATGGCATGAAGCATGCCAATTGGTGTGCAGTTTTTCTCAAGTCATCTGATTCCTCTTCCCTTGAAATCTTTTGTTTATATTTCGCTATATATGCAATGGAAACAAGGCACCAATATACGCAGAGACGCGTTTCTGAGAACTACGATCTATAACGAAATGGTCTACATACGTAGTACCACCTATTTTCCCACACACCCAACGGTAAAAATATTGGTTACTTTAGTAGTAATAGTGTTTACTTTAGTTGTAAATTTGTGACAAATTTCAATTCGAGTAAAAGGTAGCGGTACATTTCGTAAAGCAGTGTGTCGAAAATAGGCAAACTAAAAGAAATAAAATGAATGCATATAAGAATAATTGTCTAAGATTCCAAATCTCTTTTTTTAAGGTTTGTGCGCGTGTTATGTGTTTACGTGGAGGCATTATTCAGAAAAATGGGCATTCTTATCAGTGGTGTTTGTATACTACGCGGCGATATTAAATAAACATCTGCAAAATGAATTTACTGATCGTTAATTGCTAACTCTAATAATTATACAAGGAATAATATAAATTTAAATTTGACAGAAGTTACGTCTTATGAGAAACACCTAGCCCTGCAAAAGCATGGACAAGACGAAATCACTCTTTCGTTGGTATTCTCAACCGTATACTCTGGTGTAAGGGAAAAAATCACAAAAACTAATGAAGAAACGACCTCTCATTGCAATTCGACTTCTCAGACGACGTAAACACGAAACGACACAACATATAGCCACACATTTTCATTAATTCCTAAAGGAATAGCAAGAGAAGTTTCATACAGCGAAGCCTTTTCGGCATGGAATTTTTTACAATGTGAGTTGTTGTTTTATACTTATCCATCGTATTTCATGCCATATTCTAGTAAACATTCCGTTCATTTCTTCACCAAAATCCTTGCCTATATGAATATTATTTAACAGCAATAATAAAATCTTGTTAAATAATAACCTATGCCTCTATGAATTTTCCGGCGCGTGGTCTAAAATGAAAGCCCTTATTCTTCCACTCAACTTCCTGACTGAACTTCCCGTCAAATCGTCTGTAGTAATCTCTTCTTCTCCATCGCCAACTTGTGTAGCGTTTCGTAGGACTCATACTCATTTACGCCCTTTTTCTTCCTCAGTTCTCGCCTCTTCCGATCCCCCCTTCCCATCTCCTCCCTCCCTACACGTAACCTTCTCAAACACTCCCTCCCCTAACACCGCCCACTCGCTCCGCAATGTCAATCTCCTCTTTCAGCAACTAGTCCATTGTGCCACTGTGAGAAAGCGTGATCTCCAGACACCGCCCCCAGACATAGCGAGGAATAAAGAGAGGTTTAGACACCATCCAACTCTTGCCCCCGGAGTTACCTACTCTCGACAGCACCCACCAAGCCGGGTGTGAGGGAGGGGCTGCACTCTTCCGCTTCCCACGGCCACCTCCCCCTTCTCTCCTACAACCCGCATCCCATAGCCTCCCCCTTCCCCATCATTCCACGGCAACAAATTCCCTTCACTCCCCCTGTGTTTGGGAGTGCTCCCGTATCTCCTAACTCCATCTCCTCCTCCCCTTCTCTTCTTCCTATCCACTCTTCCTTTATAAGCGATCCGTTGAGCGGCGGAGGTAACCCCATCTGGTGTGCCGCGTTGGAAACCAGTTCCGCCCTCTTATTGTTGCTGCTTGCTCCCGTGAGCAGCGGCTAATTAGAGCGGATAAATCAAAGCGACAGGTAATGAGGTGTTATTCTTTTCTCCTCCCTTCCGACTTCCACTATCGAAAAAAAAATATTCGGAATGGGAATTCTTTTGTTTCGCTCGGGATGACGTCGTGCAGTTGGTAGTTCCGTGGGAGGCTAGTTAAGGATTCTGTTTCAATCGAGATTTGGAATCGCTCTTTAATAGCATGCAACGCTGGAATTGAGAAATACACGCTGTAGCAGTTACCAAAGCAGTAGATCGGCTTCGGATGAATATATTTATCCAAAAACTCGCTACTTAGTCTTTTCTTCGGCTTGCCACGTTGAAATAGGCCACTGAAAGGCTAAGCTACGAAATAACCCGCTTTAAACTTTTTTAGACGGTTTGGGTACTTATAATCACTATCGTTGATCCTTTTTAAGTATTATATAGAACTTATAATATAAACAAAAGCTATTAATAATCTATACAGTTGTTCTATTCTAAACTAACTTTGATATCTTACAAAAAATATAAATATAACGTTATGCTGGTATTGGATTAAAATATCGTGTAATCGTTGTAAATATAGAAAGCATGTTTTATTATATTATAAGAATGTTTTTCCGTTTAATAACATTTGTAAATATGACAGCTATTTTTTCATATTTACGAAAGAACTTTTTAAAATTTTGTGTGGGATTAGCGCGATAAAACTATTAATTTGTATTAAAATTCAGAAAAGCAATTATAGTCTTCAGAGTATACATTTACGAATTTCCCGCTAAAGTCTATTTCTGTCTTAAAAGAGCAATAATAGTTAAAATGCAGAGTTTTGTACCCAAAAAAATTAGTTACAATTTATGAAGATGCACCAACATAATTGAAATTGTCCGCTGAACTCCTGCCATATTTCCGCGTTTCATTAAAATTCAATGGAATTTTTAAAGAACTACGAAATATAGCAGTAACGTATCGTATTTCTACCCTTTTCGGAAGGTCTCATATCATCTATCACTGTAATAAGTTACCCTTAGGTACGAATCGCGAAGTACTTTCGGCCGATGCACTTCGCCCATTACGGCCCTTGCCTCTCTCTCCGTTGTCGTCCGTCGCAGCCCTTCACCTCCTCCCCCCTCTTTCCCCCTCCCCCTCTTTCCCCCTCCCCCTCTCCTCACATCGGCTTCTCTTTCCGGCGTGCAGACATCCCATTTATTCCAGCATATAGTCGTCTATTCCTCGTGCGCGTGCGGCATATCTCCTCGGCAACAACAACTCCGGCCGCTCAACTCCCTCCTACATCGCTCCTCCCTGCGAACTCTATCTCAATTCACCCGAAACACAATTCATGTCCATGTGGCGCCGATTGGAGTGGCGGTGGAGAGAGAGCCCTGCGCCTCACTCCCACCTTTCCTCCTTCTCCTCTCTCCAACTTTCCTCCTCCAAGACAAGCCTCCCGTTCTTCCTATTCCTCACTCCGCTTCCTCTTTCTCTCTCTCTCTTCCCTATTCTCCCACCGAATACTCCCTCGTTTCTCTCTCTCCATTCCTCTCTCTCTGTTTTGCTCCGATTTCCAACTCCTTTCCCTACCTCCGCCCTCCAACCCTCCTCCACACCTTCCTACTCCTACCTCTCTTTCACTCAATCCTAATTATCACTTAGTAAGTCCAAAGAAGATATAATCAAGGGGGAAAGGCGCAGCCTTTTTTTTATTATATTTTTCAAAGTGAACGTGAGAAAGATCGCGTAAGCAGTGGCGATCTCTTCATTTTACGAAGCTATTTTTCGCGGGTGGAATGTGAAAATAGGAATAAAAACATTACTTGTTTTTATTGCATCACATTTTTGAAACTCGCGACATTTGAAAATTCAACGGAGGATGAATATTTTTTTACCTGCTTCTTTCTCGCAAAAGTTGATGTTAAACAAATAATCGCGGAAGAACTGTGGGGACGGGATTTGCGGAAGAAGCTTTATTGCGCTCACCATATCTCAACAAAAATATTCTCTTCACGTTTACGGGACGTACATCAAAGTCAGCAATCCATCTGGAAAAAATGAAAATATTACTCGCGCGTGAATAAAAGTCATTCATATCGCAGTGAGCTACAGTTCCAATAAATTGACACTTCAGAAGAAATTATCGGAGAGAGAGATATATGTGGGAGTAATTACTGTTCGCAAAAGAGGTCCCCTAACACGCGATTGCATCATCACTTTAGAGAATAAACATCCGATGGACTCTATTAAGACGCCTAAATAAATCAACGCACGAAGCGTATCCATAATCCATTACTTCGCTCACCACCGGACATCTGCCCAGAGAAGGGCGCCCTTTGTTCACCGCCGCGCCCCCGTGCACCTACGGTGATCTCCGGAGGGCGTGCGGCCACCCTCCATCCCCTTCCGCCCTCCCCATCCTCTTCCTCTTTTCCCTAGAACAACTTCCTCGCTCTCTCCCCTTTCTTCCTCCTCCTCGCTTTCTCCTTCTCACCCTACTACCCCTTTCTTTCACATCCTCTTTCTTTCTCTCCCTCTCCTGCCTTCCAGAGGCGCCGGTTCCCACCCTCCCGCAGCTCAAAAGAGCGAGTCCCTTCCCGAAATTGACCACGGAGGAGAGGCTGAAGGGGAGAATTGCGAGTACTATTCTGAATGCCAAGCGATGCACAAGTTTGTATTTATGGCTGCGCGTTGGCAGTTCAATTGAAAAAGGGAACATGGCGTTCGTCGGGAACAATTTCGAAACATGCCTCAATTAAGAAGAAAAATGATAGGAAAAGAATGTCTGGCGAGTGAATGGCGACTGAGCGATTACTGAGAAAGCGGGAGAGGAGTAATTAAGCGATCTCGAATTATTAATCAGAATAAAACTCCTTTGAATTCAGTCCACGTAATGAAACGAATGCGTTTAAATTTCAGGAAGGTATAGATATCTATCGTTCAGCCCTATGTATGTATGTATTTATTGTTTTTAATGTGCTTTCATTGAGATTAACGGAATAATTTTCTTTCAATTGAAATTTTGCATTGATGCCTTGAAATCTTCATTAGTGAATATAACAGTAATAGAAGTGTCTGCAATCGATTAGCCTTTTGCGTCACATTCTCAATACGAATAGTTTTGTGATAGACAACACACACCCAAATTGCGAATTTTTGAAACGGAAACCTTCTTCATATATTTGAGCGGATTTTAATATCATCGCATTCTAGAATAGCGCCAAAAAATTAATTGAAATTTATTTAACTTGGTTTTATTAGGCTCTCCATATATGCGACTAACTTGGCTGATTTCGGTTAAATCGAATGCATGTTAGCGGAGAGACTGCAATTTATCCTATTTGCCAAATTGAAACTTAGCCGATGTCGCAGTTACATTTTACTGGTTATAGTAAACTAGAAGACGATAAATCACTGAATTTTGAGAGAATGCAATTTCACTTGAGTGCTCTATCGCGTAAAGCTAATCATAACTCGAAGGAATGAATTGCTCCCAATGACGAACGATGTCACGACTCGAAGGTGATTGCGCGATACCCATGCTCCGTGAATCAGCACAACTCGCCTTCGATCGCAATTTGGAGCTCAGTTACCTTTTATCCTCTAATGGATGGAGAAATTTAATGTTTATTTAATTGCCAGAGCGTATCTTACAAGTAAATTAAGACTGCGACTATTAGAAAAGAAAATTCATCAATTTAAGATTTATTTTTATAACAAAGAAGCAAATTACAGAAAATGACATTGATTCTTAACGACCATCTTTATTTTTTCAAGGTTTGAGCATTTCGCTGACTGTGTTTTTTTATTAAAAACAAAGAACAACCATATTGGGACAATATGGCGTTACTTCAAAAGTAGATATGATCTCATCTAGTTAGTAATTCGTTTAGTCGTACTTGTAGTATCATAATCCAAATGAAATAGAATTGCATCCTAGGGACGAAAAGATGTCTCGCATGCCATGTGTCTTTATAACCTTCATGTAAGTGGCTAGATACTCAGTCTGTCAACACATTTTTCACAAATAGGTCAGATAGTTGCGAGAATACAGGCTGCATATTAGCGCCACAAGATAGCGGAGGTCAAAGACTTGGAAGAGCTAACAAAGGTTTTTGCTTCGGAACGCGTGTGTGTGTGTGTTTTGGAGAAGGGATGGGGAGAGGGGGAGTGAACTCTTATGAATAAGATAATCGGGGGTGGAAGGAGTGGGGGTGGGAGGGGGGGTGAAGAGCCCGGAAGTTCATTTTTTTGTGGACGTCTCGGGGGATGACCCGAGGAACGAACGCCTTAAAAATGTAAATTACCCCGTCAAAATTAAGCAAACTTCAACCCACACGCAGTCCATGAGCCTAATCCTTGGTGCACGTAACATCGTGTGTATTGCACATACACACACCCCACTCCCTCTCTCTCTTCGAAACGCGCATCGAGGTTCTTTCGTTCCTTTTCACCGCCTCTTTCCCTCTTCTTCCCCTCTCTTACATGTCCTCCTCGTATCTTTCGCCATCTCCTTCCCCCTCTCTCTCCATTCCTCCCTTTTGCCCCCCTCCTCTCTTCCCCCTCCACCCCCTCCCATCCCATCCTCCAATCCAACTCGCATGTTCCCAATCTGCACACATCCTCACGCAAGTGTGCGCTTCGGATTTGCTTGCAAGTCCCGCGATTGTCACATCGCAAGGTCTCTCCCAGTTAAGGAGGAGAGGAGTGGGAGATTTTGAGGGAGGAAAGGGAGAGAGAGAAGAAGGGAGGGGGGAAAGCGGAGAGAGAATCATCGAGAAAATGGTACGAGGTGAAATAAATGGATAGGAAACGGAACGTGTTAGGATGATAACGCGAAGGGATTGTTTGTTAGCATGCTGTAATTACCCTATTCTTGCTTTTCTCCTAAGAAAATTTTTCCAATTTCGGCGATTTCGGAGGATCAATTACTTTATCGTGCCTAAAAAATTCAACTCGTTCCAGTTTTCTTAGACAAATATCTTTTAGTCAGGTCTTTCGTCGGGCCACTTCCATAGATTCGGTTTCGTTTCGCAGAAATAAATTTATTTTAATGGAATAATTCTATTTCATCTGGAATTATGTTTGCCTTAAAGTCATTCTGGGTAGTTATTTGTTTTCCAAAGTCGTTTTCGCCGTCAGATTTTGAGATTTCACCGCTCGAGGCATTAACCGTGAATTATTGCAGTTGATGTAGATAATGTTTTTTTTTGTTGAGATTCATAAATCTTAATATTTTATTGTCTCGGATACCCATTGACCACCCATGGTAACCGAATTACGCGCGCATGCATATACACATGAACAGGAACGATAAAAATGTCATCTATATTCGAAAGAGTTTATATATCCCAAGGCTAATGACAGAAAATAAAGAGAGTAAATGATGAAGTGATAAAAGACTGTTGCCTTTACAAAGCGGCAGAAAATGAATTTGCGGTTTGGAAATCTATTTTTAATAAGCGTTTCGGGAAAAAATGGAGCGAAAAAAATATGACGGACGTGTATGTGATTCGGCGTAGCGATAAATGAAAAAAGTTCAAAATAGAAGCTTTATGGAAGAAGCTTTCTTTTATTTGTAAAGGAAAGGAAATTTTTCTCGACGTCTCTTAGAGAGTTTTAAAAATATAAATGTGGACTTGTTGCTACATCTCCATAGTCGTCAGTGTCGCCCTCGAAACCATTAATCGGCTGGGCGGTCGAGTCAGTCTCACCACGATCCAATCAACATCTCCATCGTTGGGGGAGGGGGAGGGGGGGGGGGAACCGGCGATAGGAAAAGCACCTCCTAAAAACCGCAGCGGCCGACCTTAGCGCGGATAATACATGCCAAGCGGTGTTTATGAAGAGCGATAAAGTAAAAGTAATGGGGACGGAATTAATTCATCGGCCCCGTGGATAACGCAGCGCCCGCAAATCGAAACCTCTCTCTCTCTCTCTCCGTCTTACGCGGAGAGCTATATAAAGCAGAGGGCAGCACTTGAAGAGGGAGGTGGGGTCGGTGAGAGGGTGGGGTGTGCGGACACGCAATGCACCACGGGTACGACAGGAGAGGGTATCAGAAAGGAGTTTGTTAGGGAAGGAAAGTCGGGGAAACAAAAAGGCGTAAATCTTCGAAGAAATGCGCCTTTCCGCGGTCGAGGAAATGCAGGAAAGTTATCGTATCCGCTCTTTTATTTTGCAGCCGGTTGGTCTGGAGAATCGGCGCTGCTGAGGTGGTTTCGAGAGGAAAAATAGCACTAAAATATTTTCGGGACACAAATTATGCGAGCAAAGGAAAGCGTTATTAGTTTCTTAGGTAGCATCGCCAGGAAAACCAATTCCGACGCAAATGCATTGTTTTTTAAATCCATGAAATTTTCTGGTCTTATCCTAAGACTAGTTGTAATAAGTTTACATATTTTTTATAAATTTCAGGAATCATAGGTAAAATATATCGAGGCCGATTTAAGCTTTTTATAACACATTTTTTTTAAATCTGCAATTTAAAAGAATAATATCCTCCATCAATATCGGGGCATAGTATAAGCATAAAAATTGTGTTTTTTAACGCATCTAATTCTAATTTTCGATTTATAATTTTACTGCAACTTGCTATATAGGTAAAAATTTCGAATTTATCAGAAACTCTTTTACGTATCAATATTTCACCGAGGAAAATTTTTAATGTTTTTACATATTTAAAATTTTACAATTGTATAAATATTCCACTGAAAATGTCTCACGATTAAATTGTTTTAAAATAATAATATTCTATCGGGATGTATTTGTTCATGGTCAGCTTTCTCAATAATACGTTGTGACAAAATTAACGGTAAAAAATTCGACATAAGCGATCTTCTCTCATTATCAAGATGCGTTAAAAACTCATCCATATGTTGACGATTTTTGTTGCGCCAAACGCGTTCCAAGCATTGAAGAATCGGATAAAGATTCAAGTCTTTTGACTCAGCGGTCTTTGATCGCTGCTAAATGCGTTCTTCAAAAGTTCAATCGAGTCGAGGTTTCGATATTTGTCGCGTTAACCTCCTCGCCGTCGGTTTTGTTTCTCGAAAACCGATTGGAGCGATGCTTCTTGAAGAAAAAAATTATGCAAAAATTTGTCAGGTCAAGTGATTCTAAGAAGTCAAAGAACTATACTGACCACGATTACATTGAGATACTTGTTTATTTGGATCGAAATCTCCAGTAAATGTGTGTCAAATCGCAGCGGTCGTTAGATAATCTCTACTTAATAACGTTACTAACACTTCACCTTCCCTGTAATATACGATGATTACTTTCATCTCGTGCATTATGAAGTTTTACTATTCTATAAATTTTAATCCTTATAATATATACCGGCATTTACGTAGGGGCAAGGGCGAATTTTCCTAGCCATAAGCATATTTGTCTTTATAAAAGAGAGATTAATAAAGCAGTATTGCACGAGATTCGACTTTTGAAGATTTTTCAGAGTTTTCTGGAAAAATATCTTGTTTTTTATAGAAACGGAAGTCTGTGAATACTTCACATTCTTTAATTAAGATTGAATTTAATGAAAACACTTCTATTGTAGATTATAGAATAAAATAGCGCACTTAGTCAAATTATTATAGTCATCTCTTTACTACGGAATTATAGAACTCGGCTTGAACCCTATTTAGGTTTTTATATCCAAATTTTTTAATCCATTGTAAATTTTACTTCCTGCGAAATAAGGATTAAGCGAACGGCCTTCTGAATCTGTAAAAGACCATTAAAAACTTAAATTACTCTTATCCGTTCACATACCAAACGACTTCCTTGGATAAATCAGCGCAAGAACTTGTCTTATAAGGTTCATTTCAATTATTATCAATCCTCGACATATTCAAATGACTAAATCCTTGAAATAGAACCGTGCCGTCCCTCCGGTTTGCCCGCATCTGTAAGCCATAAATCCAACGGATAAGGCCGATGAAGTTGCCTTAGGGTTGTCAGCAGAGATAGGGACTTTCCAAGAGTAGGCAACCGGTGCAGCGTGCACTGCGAAGTGGCAAGCAAATGGATAGTCGATATGGGAGAGTGCAGCTCATGAATACGTAGTGCGGCGGGAGACGTGGGGGAGAGAGTGAGTGAAAGAGAGAGAGCGGGAGGAGGAAGGGAGAGAGGGAGAAGGAACCGTGTGGGAGCAAATGAGCGGAAAATGTTTCATTTAGTTTGCAGAAAATGGAGAAGAAGGATAGGTATGTCTTTGGATCAAATTTTAATTTTCAGCGTGAAGGCGCGATAGGGAATGAATGTTCGTCGTGTGCCGTTTGAAAGCGGAGAGAGTTGGGGTTTTAATAGATAATCTGTTGGACGGTTTCAAATGAACAAGATCGTTAGACCGTCGTTTGTGCGTTTGTAAAAAATCAATTAGATCACGTTGGATATAGTACTTGAATGAATATTTGTAAAACTTTGCTTAAAACTGGGAAATGAATCATGAAGACAAAAACAACTACGTAAATTTTTCTCCAGTAGAGTTTTTAATGTACGATAGCTTAACTAGGAACGGAAGGGGCCGTGCCAAAATAATATCGATGGTCCCTCTCCCACTCTCCCTTATCCTACAAATATGTATAAATTAAAACTGAAATTCGTTGTAAAACCTACAAATTTGCGACTATTAATTAATTAACAAAAATATGCTGAAAAGGTTAGGCTTTATAAATTACTCTGTCCAAAAATAATGATTAACTGGAATGTCCCTCAAAATTTTAGATATAAAAAAGAAATCGCAAGAAATATTAATTTCTTCTATATTCGGAAGAATTAGAGGATTCCCTGACCCCCTGTGCCAGTGGCATTTGGCCATCCACGCCACTCTGTTGCCACGTCACTGGTAATGGAGTCGCCATGCATGTTTCTAACTAATGTAAAATAATATATTTTACCAATTTTTTCAGGGAAAAGTTAGAAAAATTATAATTTCTTGCCTTTATTTTAAACAAGATGCAATGGCTGGTAATTAGGTCTCTTAAAACGTCTTAATACACTAAGACTTCATTGTAAAGAGTTGGAAATGCATAGTTTGAAGATTACCTCCGTGCGATAGAGAATGTATTAAGTTCACTCGTGTGTAGCATAGGTAGGAAGAACTGTTGAGAGCGCATAAATTGCCAAGAGAGAGAGAGAGGGAGAGAGAGTGAGAAGGGAGGGTGAGAAGAGAATAGATGAAAGACGGAGATATAGGGTTGGGAAAGGGATTGTTGGGGATGAAAGGAATGACGGCGCCATGGAGTAATGCAACGGATCAGCGAAAGCAGTAATAACTGAACGTCAAAAAGGATGATTAACTATTGGGGAAAGTCTCATCGCCTTGCATTTTCTCACGTGGCATACTTAGTTCCTTTATAACGCAGTAATTCAAAGTCATGAACGAAGGAACTGGATAGGAAATTTATTATTTTTTAAACGATGACAAGGGTTTGAAATATTCGATTCATGCGCTAGAGAAGGAAAGCGTGAAAAACGCTCATTAGTAATATTTCGCAAAGCATTCTGTAGAATCCTCCTATATTATAATAAAGTCAAATCTCATTCTTTGAGTAAGATTTTTTGAATTAATGTGAATTACTTAACAACGATACTAACTGAGATCTCGATTAATCTTTCGCCGTATACTCGGCGCGTAACATTTCAAGTTTTAAACGGGTCATCATCGTTCATGATTAAGAGCACGGGTTCGATTCCAGATGAGTTTGCTTTCTCTATTTCAATAAAATGGGAATGTTTGAAGCGCATTTTTTATTTTAAGCTTGAAAGTACTTAGTACAAATTCGGGACTTGAACGCTAAGAACGAGTAAAAGATACTGCTGTGGATATACTACCCGTCGAATCTGTCCAGAAATTTGTTCTGAACGCGAAAATTCTGTTTTTTGAAGTGAACTTCCTTCGTAGTCAAGGTCACTCGCATTGTTACTGATTTCGCGAAATAACGTATATTAATTAGGATAAAGTGGATAACGAAGAAAAAATCGTCAATTTGTTGCCAAAAGGATTTTCTCATAAGTATCCAATTTACTTTGAAATTTACAAATGTTTAGTCAAAATTGTGTAAATTATATATTTTTAATTGTATTTAATATTTCAATCGGTATTCAATATAAATAACTATTAGATAAATCCAAATTGATAAGTTCTTGAAGAAGTTCTCCGAGGAAGGCTGAGAGAGAAATCTGATGTGGTCTTTTTTTATACAGTAGTTTTCGATAAAAATAAAATTGTATTAAATTAGTATAAAAACAATCTTAATACCATTATTCGTTATACTAGAGGTGTATAATTAAAAATAATAGGATTGCATGTACTAATTATCTTCCTTACATTGCTTATTTTTAATTTTTGAAAATAGTATCTAATCTTTTTACTCGTTATGGGGTTTACATATACATTGTTGACTTCACATTGAAATTTAAAATTATAGAAAATTGCCTAATTTCTATTGTTTTTGAAAATACCTGATTTAAAAAAACAAATGTCCTCCGAGGAATATTACAGATAACGACCGAAATACAAATAAAAGCTTGAAAACGCGCCCCGATTAAAATTTGAGGAGAATGAAATGATATACACAAGGGCAAGGAAGATGGACGTAAAAAATAACGTTCGGATGATAAAATGCGAACCTCTTGCGGGGGTCGTAAGTGAAGTGCCACGATGTTTCTCTCCGTTCTGAATTATTAAGCGCGATCCATTAGTATTCTTAGTGGTGTAATTAAACTTCTAGCCGGCTAGGCCTTGTTTCATTATATTTTTTTTCCAAATTAATGTCCTCGACTCGTTTTTAATTTTTTCTCTTCCCTTTTTTTCCCCATCGCCAGATCTACGGAGTTGGAAAGTTGCCATGACACCCTCACAGGAAAGATTAAGGTAAGGTGCATCAATTCTATTAACTCTGTTGCTTATTTTTTCCTTTTTAGCCAATTCTATTGTTTTGGAAACCTATATATTGGTTGTTGGCCGCGTTGTTATGATTACCGATGTTTCTCCGGAAGCATTCACTGAAATCAATTTTCGAAAACATAACTTTTACTTCATTAGTACTACTAGTAACAAACATTCAACATTGATTTTCTTCATGGGTATTCGTGAATATATCCTTCTATTTCCGAGTCGGCGTTGGTTTTTGGAAAATTTAATTTTGACTTTTCCATGGCATGTTTCAAGAAAAAACTATATTTTCCACCATCGGACGAATCGAGCTTTTAAAACAGAGGAAAACCGAGTGACGTGGCTCCGCCGGCGGGTATCGACCCGTAAAATTATTCTCGCGCATTAACAAATGTAACGCGATTATCTTTTTGTGAAGAAAGCGTTCTCGAGTCGTGAATAAATTCGAAATTGATGGCTTTCGTTTTGAAGGAGTCGAGGTCACTCCTTCGAGATTCACCTCCACGTGAAATTACTCCCCGTTCCCTTTTTCGGCCGGATTTTTTTATATCACGTTCCCATTATGGCCGATAGGTGGCGGTGTGTCGAAAGAGGGAGCGCCGCCGAGCGGAGGTTTTTGAGAAACGGAAATTTGACGACCGTGATGACTCCGCACTTTTACGCAAATATGAGTCCGGGCGACAATTCGTGGAATGACTGTGCGAGTTACCCCTTCCCTCCCTCCTTCCCCTTACCACCCTCGCCGCTCCTCCCCCTCCTCCCTCCCACTCCCTCCTTCCCTCTCTCTCACTCACTCCTTCTCTCGGACGGAGACACAATTTGTCAGATCGTGGGTTAGGACGCTAAGAGCATTCCTGGCCAAAGCCTCCGCTTAAAAGGGGGTCCTTTTCTCGCGTAGTGGGCGCGTAACGGCCTCCACTGCCGCCTCCACCGTCGCCGCCTCCATCCCCCGCCTCCCCCCCCCCCCCTCCCCTGATCCCGTGCGCCGGCGGCAGCCTCTTCCCGGAGTCCATTCCGCAGCATTTCCCACGGGCGGAGTGCGCGCATCAAACGTAATAACTCCCCGAGGATACGTTCAATCTAATGTAGTATTAATTTCAATTTTTACGGCCTCGGGGATACAATAATTCGATAACTACGTCGTTTTTTAAAGCTGGCTGGCTGTTGCGTATGGAGCGCAAACAGACGAGACCTTGGAAAAGTACCATCGGACACTCAGATGATGGGGTTTGCCGGAAAACGAAGGCTTTTTGAATCTTAGTACATGTACAATTACGTGTATGCGTTCGATATATTTCAATGCCATTAAAAATCTAAAAACTGTAGTAAATGACTTGAGAGTTGAAAATGATGAAACGGAACAAGTATTCGTTCAAAAAGGGCCAATCTTTCTCATAATTTGAATTTAGTGACAATTAGTAATTTATATAAATTTTATGCTCATAAAAATCAGGCAGAAAAAGATTTTGTTGTTAGTTATCGATTTGAACGATGAGGAGAAAATGCATTCAAAACCATTTCGATGTCCTACTCTGAAAATACGATTCAGTTACGAAAATAAAGTTTACGTAAGCGTAATATTTTAAGAATTCGCTTGCGGCAGAAAAGCCCAACATATAGAAGAAATCGTTTATTTATCAAATTACTTTCTACTTTCTATATGTTACACTTGATGTATAAAATTAATCTATACCACTCCCAGTGGTCACAGAAATGGGATAGTAAGTATTAATATGAATATAAATCTATAGTGTCGAATATTTGAAGTTAAATATTATAATATATTTTCCCTTGTAATAATTAGGCCAGCATCATCAATTTATGGATAAACATCTTAAAGTTAAAAGCATTTAGGAAATGAGAAGCTTTGCATATTCTTCTTACAACGTATATTTTCATATTTTCTGGATAAGTATATTATATGGCCTGATTGCCTAAAGCAAAATAGGTGCCACAGCTGATTTTTAGGGGTTTCTCGAAAAACTTTATTTAGCTAAAATCAACAATATTGATGCATAGATAGGTAATTAGGACAATAATTTTTCCTCTATTAAATTTGTTATGGTGCAGTTTCAAAAAATGCATGCTTTCAAAGGTTGTAATACGCGTATGTAAAAATATGGAAACCTTGTTACAATGTTGAAGTGCCACGAATTTCTGTTAATATTTTAAATGGTTCCGCGCCTACCGTAACCTATGGAACCACTGGCTCAAGGCAATGCTATTCTATAATAATTCGGGTGTTTCTGGATGGAAAGAGATTTTCGCACCTAAAACAAATTATTATTCAAGAAAAAATATAATTCGGACCTCTGTCAAATATCTGTCAACGGAACTCATGAACTCATTATGTCGTGCACGGAGGTAACCACCCATGACTCTATACACTCTTTTATCGTGTGCCCTCCTGTCGCCCGTCATCCCTAATCATCATCGGAGTATTTTAAATCCGACGCTCTTTAACGAGGCGTTTGGAAAAATAAAGTATCTTTCCCTTCCATCGCGAGGTTGCATCTCGGTTAGGAACACGTGTCCGTCTATCCTTTGCGCGAAAGGGATCGCGTATGTGAGAGGGGGAGGAGGGTGCAAGGTGGACGAGGAGAGGGCGCGAGTGCGTGCGTGTGTGCGCGCGCCCTCTTCGAGATCCCATAGCCAGATAGGGAGCCAACGGAGGAGACAGGTAATTATGTCTAACTCTCTCACACAACTTTTTTTTTATTCCTCCATTTTGCTTTCCCTCTCCTCCCTCCCTCCCTCTTCTCTCCTCCCTCACTCAATTCGTTCCTCTCCTTTTGTTCTTTTTGCGTTTTGCGAGGTTAATGGCATTTTCCGAGCACATATTCTTAACCTCCATCGCCGGAAAGCTGCCCATTCCCCCGTCCACACGCCTTATTCCATTCCCCACCCTAAGCCCCCCCAAACACCCCCTTGTCCGACCCTTTTTGTCTTCCTCCTCCTCCACCCCTCCCCCTCTCAACTCTCTCCCGATGCACCCGCTCGCCCTTATCTCCCTCCCTCCTTTTCACCTTCCGCCGGAAATGAACCATCGCGCAATACTAAGGAGACTTTAACGTCCTCCTCATTGAACTCCCACACTAATACCTCTCCCATCTTTTTCTCCTCCTCCCCATTCTCTATGCGCCACGTTCAAATCTTCTCCGATTCGCTTTAACCCCTTTATGGCAACTCAAAATAATTACCTTGAGAAATCATTTCATAGGAAGATGATTTTTAAAATTGTGAGTCACCTCCTTTATTGCGTGTGTGTGTGTGTGTTCCACGCCCCTTTGGCATGTGGATGAAGAGCGCCGTGCGAGTGCATCGATCCATAATAGAAATGATATCGCAGGTTTTTTTCGTCCGATCTCCAAGGACGATTTTATTATCTGCGCGTCTTAATAACACGGAACAATTTGGCCGTGAATGAGGATTTGGGTTTTCGGGTAATGAATTACTGTGCGTCATACACTCCCTCGACCCTCCTCCCTACTTCCTATTTTCCCCGTGGGGTGGAGGAGGGAGGCGGCTGCATGGAGTTTGAGGTCCCTGGCCCCCTTATCGGACCTCCGCCATCTCCTTCATTTTCTCATTTCTGCATCATACGCGATTCGCCATACGGATATATTTTCTCGAATGTTTTTTATCGTTAACGACTCGAATACCTTTTGCTGTTCAGATCATTATTTCGACAAGCTCACATCAGCGCAGGTTATCTGACACTCTTTCGAGCGGTGGAAGGCAAATTATAAATAAAAAGTATTTCTGCATTAGGTCGGACAATACTCGTTGGCCGATAGCCAATTAACCTATAATTCATTTTGTTTACCCATCGTGGTATCATTCACCACGCAATTTTTTCTTAGATGTGGCTTTCTAGTAATAACTATATAATTTTTTTATACTTAGATAGGTAGGAAGATATGTACGGTGTTTCGCATTTACCGCAATTTTAAATTATCGAAAGGCCACTAGAAGGAGTGTTGCTTTTCTTTTGTTACTGCCCTCTAGGGCTAGTTCGAAAAAACGACTTATCCTCATCGGCTCATGACCGGTGGAGGAGTTTTAGAAAGTGACACGAACGGAGGAAGCTCAACGAGCAGAAGGAGTTACAAAGGTAAGCAATACCAACTCTTGTGGCCTTTGTCGGGACAGTATCTCATGTTTTTTGTGCATATCTATACAGTCCACTTATCAAGGTTCGAGTGAATTATTGCGATCCTCGCGTAATACGAGAACCGAACATTTTGGTCCTTCGGGCCGGATTTTCTTTCGTTTTGACCAGATTAAGGCTATCGTTTCATACGTTGTCAAATTGTATTATCGTGACATTTTGCTTGTATCATTGATGCTTACTTATCTTGAGAAAAGTGTATCTTATCTAACTCTTAGTATCTTCATTTTGACCTGTTATGCTATCCTGCCGTTATGTGTCATATATATATATATATCTTAGTATCTTGAAATTGTATCATTTGTTTCTGTAGTTGGATATATATTTTTGTATTCTTGAAAACTATCGGGTATTGTATTGTATCTATTGGTTAACGAGAGTTAAGCCTCACTATGTTTCAAGACAGTGAAAAGGAATCAGGCATTGATACACGGACGTCACGTGTACTCAAGCGAAATTATGCTCTCGCTAAATCGCGACGTGAAACTACGATACGTACGATTGAACGACATTATGCGTTGCCAAATACGGTCGTTTCGAATCGGAATGAATTATCTTTATTTGCCAGTCGATTTTCATCCTTGGAAGATGATTATAAAACTTTCCTCAGCATGACTGATCAGTTGCGGGAGCTAGCAATTGATTTAAACTTAACAATTGAAGAGACAGAATGGGCGCTAGAAGAGAGAATCGAATGTCACTATCATCAGATTAATGCTGTTGCTAGCCAAGTTATTCCAAAGTCGGGGTAATCTAACTTTAAGGAAGAAGAACCTCTTTCTTCACGTACTTTACGTCTGCCCAAGATTAATATTCCCGTTTATGATGGGCATTTAGCTAACTTTAAGCAATTTTTTGACATTTTTACAAGTTTGGTACATTCAAATTTCAGTTTATCGGACATTGAAAAATATCATTTTCTCTTATCAAGTGTAAAAGGGAAAGCTTTAACCTTAGTATCGAGTCTCCCTATCATTTCCGAGAATTATGCCATTGCGTGGAAAATGCCCGTACAGCAGTACGAGAATAAACGAGTACTTGCTTTCCTTTATTTAGATAAGTTATTCAATTTTCCTCTTCTCCAAAATGATTCAGTTGATGCATTACAAAATTTTATCGATGTGTTTTCGGGGAATGTGAACGCTTTGTTAGCTATGCAGATTCCAGATTTATCCAAATTTGTGCTTTTTTATTTAGCCTCTAGATCTTTGGACAGGAATACCAAGAAACAATTTGAGATTGAGAGCCATGGAACAGATTTTCCCTCAGTTCATATTTTATTAGAATTTGGACGTAAATATGTTAACATAATTTGGACGTAAATATGTTAACATTTTACGATCATCTGGATGCAAACAGTCTGTTGGCGGTTCTTACTCAAAGTGGTCCATGCAAAGTAAACCTGTTTTTCAAAAAACCTCTTTAGTCGCTACTTCTCACAGCGAGCTCGGAAAAAAGATTAAATGTCAGCTTTGTGATGAGCAACATAGGCTTTATCAATGTTCTAAATTCAATGCATTCGTTATCGAGAAACGAAAGGAATTCATCAAGAAAAAATATTTGTTTCAATTGTTTAGTTGGTGTCCATAAATCCCAAGACTGTCTATCCAAGCAGGTGTGTAGACATTGTTCTTGAAGGCATCATTCATTATTGTGTACACGGAACAAGTCTAACAATAGTTCAAATGCTAATTCTGTGATAACAGACACTAAATCGTTGCATGTCAAATCTAGTAACTCGAAAGAGAACTCATCTGGAGTCAACGTCATCTCTTCTTCTTCGAATGGACCTACCATTAATACAATGTCATGTACAACTAATCATAGTGAATTCAAACTTTCTTTTGTACTTCTAGGAACTGCTAGGGCTTTTATCAAGACATACACTGATTCTCTAGAAAATGTTAGAATACTGATTGATCCTGCGTCACAAGCCATCATTACACATTGTCAACAGCGATTAGGGCTTCCTCGTAAGAATATTCACATTAATTGCCTGGGATTATCAGGCACTTCTGTTTCATCGACAAAGGGTATTACTTCGTTCGTTTTGAGGCCACGCCAAGGCGGCAGTGATATTAATGTTTCTGCAATAGTTATTCCAAAAATAACGGCACAGCAACCAACTTCTCCAATCCCTGGTACTGTTTGTCAAAAATTTCATTCGTTTAATTTAGCAGATCCTGACTTTGATAAACCAGGACATATTGATTTATTACTAGGTGCTGATGTATACTCGGATATGATAACAGATGAGCCTATCTTTAGTCAGGAAGGCTTTCCAACTGCATGGCCTTCAGTTTTTGGGTATATCCGTATTGGACCAAGAAATTCCGATTTCTATAATGCAATGTCGTGTGATAGCATCACAACTTGTTTATCATCAGTCGAAACTGATCTAAATTTATCATTGCAAACATTTTGCAATGTAGAGGAAGTACCCAGTATTCATGTTCCTTTACCTGAAGATGCATATGCAGAAAAACAATTTGATTCTTTGCATTATCGTAATAAAGACGGTACCTATGTTGTGCCATTGCTACTAAGGGATTTGAGCCAGCCATTAGTTTTAGGAGATTCGAAACCACACGCTATTCGAATATTTATGAATCTGGAAAGCAAATTTCAGCACAATCTTGAGTTGAAGATAGAATATATTACTTTTTTGGAAGAGTATCTGAAACTCGGACATATGTCACCTACACCATGGGGGTCGGGGGAATACTGTTAGGATTTTGTGTTGCCTCAGAAAGAGGATACGCAGCAGTCGTATATTTACGCACTGAGGCATTGTATGAGCGGAGTCAAAGTTACTTATGGCTAAAACAGGAGTGGCTCCAATTAAAACATTATCTATTCCTAGTTTAGAACTTTTAGTTGCTGTTCGTTTAACAAGGGTTATTGAATTTATCTTCAAATCTTTATCAAAGTGCATTGCAGTATCTTGTATCTACGCTTGGGATGATTCCAGCGTAGTTTTATCTTGGTGAGCACACCTCAACATTACTTGAAGACATTTGTAAGCCATAGAGTACTACAAATAAATGAATCTCCAGTAAAAATAATCTGGAATCATATCTCAACAAAATTTAACCCCGCAGATCCAGCTAGCCGCGGTATCCTACCATTTTAGTTACTGTAAAATGACCTGTGGTGGAATGCTCCCCCCTGAGTATCCAGTCCATACGATCAATGGGAATATATGTCCCCTGTGCAGATTGGACTTGAACAATTGCCAGAAATCAAATCTTGCTCGCCATCTGTAATGTTGAGTTCCACATCTCAAATAGACTTGTCCGTCATTGATCATTTTTCTTCTTTGCCTCGGTTGCAGAGAGTCATTGCTTACTGTTTGAGGTATCTATCATACATCAATCCGAAATGTGACATGCCAAACACAGGTCAGTCTGTCTGAACTCCAGTTTGCTCTAATTGTTTGTGTTCGTGCAACGCAATATTATTATTTTGCTAGAGAGATGGTTCGCCTAAAGCAAGGTAACGCAAACGCAAAGGTAATCCTGTTTTTATAGAGTAAGATATAATATTTGATCATTTAACATCAACGGTCTACAAAATATAAATTCTCTTAGCAATATATTCCCTGTTTTGATATATTAGTTCAGTTTTAGATTGCGGGAATACAGAAAATCGTTATCGTGATATTTGAATTTCTGCTCAAAAAATTATACACAGTAGAACTCGGTCATAACGGCATTCAAGGGAGTGGAAATTTATTGTCCTTATAACCGAGTGTCGTTATAGCCGAGGTGCATGGGTACATAGAATTAGTTTCCAAATTCTAAATTTTATATTATGATCTAATAAGCGCATTAAACATTATATTATATTATGACTTAATACATAGTACATTATACTATGATATAATAAGTACATAAAACATAATAAAAATATTTTTAGTGATTAATAAAATAATATATTTTTTTGTGTCGTATGTGCCAACTTGAAATGTTTTTCGTGGTCCTCCTCAATGCAGTAAATAGGTAATACTATGTCCTTTTATTAGTCTTCTTCGATTTATAAAACCGAGATATCACTTTTATTGCTTGCATAGCTTCAGTAACTGCTGGAACTGGTTCGTCTTGATCCTCTACCATTTCTTCATCTTCTTCTTCACTACACTTTCCATGCTGCCCTTCCATGACCTCCATCACGATGTCTAAGTCCGTTTGAGCTTCTGTTGTTAAAACATCATGGTCGATTTCTGCATATGAATTGATATCTTCATAACTTTTAAAACTTTCTACATTCATTCATTCCGTTACAAATATTTGTTACTTACTAACTTCCATTGTCGCTATAACTGAGTGCGTTAATACGTTATAATCGAGGTGGGTATATTGCAATATTGTAGAAACGGGGATTGGACCTGAAGAATATGTCGTTATATCCGAGTTGTCATATTAACCGAGGCCGTTATAACCAAGTTCTACTGTAGTAGGTTTTATGAATTTATTATATGCAGCGCTTTGATATATTAATTTTCTAATTATATTCAATAGTAGGTAAATTAACAGCAGTTATAATAAGGACGGAGAATAAGGAAAGGCAAATGAAAACTCGAAGCACATAATGTAGTGGTTGGCTGTGAATTCCACCTCGTGCAAGGATATTTTTCCAGCTGTTCTGCAAACATATCAAAAAGTCGTCATCCCTGAATCTGATCCTCTTGGCAAAAAATGTGAAGCATGTTCTCATTTGTGGTATTAAGCGCAGTATATTTGTCGACATTTTCCAATGCAAAAATTTTGAGTGAATCGTGTGCTGAATGTTGAAAGGTTGTCGGAGGAAATGGCAGAGGAAGGGTAAGAGAAGGAGAAATAAGCAGGAACGGAAGGAAAGAGGCACATAGTGAAGCAAGATAGAAAGGAAGAGTTTGGGAAATGGAGAATGGGAAGGGGGTCATGGAGGTGACTTGTAGCGGAGTGGCGTGAGGAGTCTATGCAAGGAAATACTATCAGCGACGGCTTAACAAAATGTCGACATGGATTAAAGGTAGAGGAATTAATTTCGGGATGATTTTTAAGAATGGAAGATGTGGAATGAGGAGAGAGGTTTGGGAGGCGTTACTCGAAGCGCAGGAAATGTTTCTTATTTTGGCCGAGAAGGGAAAAACGGCGATGTAGCAACGGGCTGTGACGTAAGTTTGTGTGATAATCGCGATGGGAATTGGGTGCAAGAGTGGAGAGAGAAAGAGGGAGGTGGGGAGAAGGGAGGTGATTTGGAGAGGATGAGGAGAGAAAAGGGGAGTGGGGCGAAGATGTGTGCGGAAGATTCCGCCGGATGAGCGCCCTCTTAAGCTTAAGGCGGGAGGCGGGGGCGTAGAGCGGCTGGGGAGGGTGAGAGAGAGAGGGAAGGGCGCGTGAAAGGAGCGGGGGGAAAGGTGGCTCAGGGGTAGGGTTTGCACTCCAGTTTCCATGCGCCTTTGTTTCACGCTGACGGTAATCGACCTTTGCCTCGGTTTCACGTGCATGGAAAGAAAGAAGGAGAGAGGGAGAGATGCAGAGAGAGAATGGAGATTTGAATCGTGGAGAAGAAGTGCAAAAAATTTATGATCATGGTAAACAGACTGCATTTAAAAGAATATGCACAGAGTTGGAGTAAGGATTAGATGCTAGGGAGATTGCAGAATTGCTGTACTTGTTTAGGCCGGAAACCAATTATGCCTTAAACCCAAGGAGGAAAATGATTAATAATGAGTCAAGTTGCATTGCAATGTTAAAACATTCAAGCTTTCATTTACAGCGACATTGATTGATATTTCCTGCAGTTTGGTTATGTTAAATATACGGTATTTGATAATTAATGGAACGAACAATGGGAAATCTGCTGCATTTTTGCACAACTACTTGAAGCGAATAAAATTGTAGCGATAAGACCTTTACAAAATGTAACATCATACCTCTGGAAAAAGAGAGTCGTAAAATTATGTACTCAATAATTATCCTTATCCACAAAAAAGTATTTCGAGTAATAAATTTCTATCTTTAGAATTTCAGTACTGGCGGAAGGAATGATTCGTGGTAATGAACTTCATGCTTTTTACATTCTCATGCACAAAGTATATTGAGAAAGTATTGTAATCGTGACAAAATTCGATCTCGAGATTTTGATGGAGATATACGTTTTTGGTGTACCCGAGTCCGAAAAAGTGGTTTTCGCAATGCCGTCTGTCTGTGGGTCTGTCTGTTCGCGGCTCTAGAGCCTAAACGGTAGATCATAAAAGAATGAAATCTCGTACTTACATACAAAATAGAAGATTTGAAGAAATGGTTGACAGTGCACAATAATTAAGGGCAGTTTATTCTAGGCAATTTTAACAAGTCGATTTTCTCGAAAACGGCTATAACGATTTTGATCAAATTTCGTACAGTTACTTGAGTTTACGTCTTTAATAATACTACATAGTTCATGTTTCTCAAAAAATTAATATAAAGGTAGTTTATTCTAGGCATCTTTAAAACGTGATTTTCTCAAAAACGTCTCTAACGATTTTGATAAAATTTCGTACAGTTACTTGAGTATACTTCTGCAATATTACTACCTATTTCATTTTTCTCAATGAATGAGTATAAGGCTAGTTTATTCTTGGATAACTTCAACAAAAATTGGATTTTCTAAAAACCGGCTGATGCGATTTTCATTTTCTAAAGATAACTAAACGGCGTATTATTATCTGAGAAAGTTTGTACATTGTATGTTGTACTGATTTTTTAAATTAGAACTCCCGATTATAAATTCGACGGGTTCCTAGGAATAACCCTATATATTAATTTCGTAGTGCAGCAGCGTGTGTACGTGCGTGTGTCACACCGGCGCGGCGGTAGTATTTCCGTGATAATATCAGGAAAAATCTGAAAATATTTAAATGTTGTCGTGAGGTAATTAAATTTTTAAATAAAAATTTGTTCTCATAATAAATTCCATAGTCATTTATTTCCATTTCTTAAATTAGGAGAAGAACGATAGCTTGAGACTTGTGCAGTTGAATTGTCATAATAACTAACATAAGTATTTTTACTTTCTCATGTACGAAGTATATTGAGAAAGTATTGTTATCGCGAAAAAATTCGACCTCGAGATTTTTATGTAAATATACGTTTTAGATGTCGCTGAATCTGAAAAAGCGGTTTACGCAATGCCGTCTGTCTGTCTGTTACTAGCTCTAGAGCCTAAACTGTAGAGCGAAAATGAATGAAATATCGTATTTAGGAATTTTATCATACTGAACAGAGTATATGAAGAAATGGTTGACAGTGCTAAATAATTAAGTGAAGTTTATTCCACACATTTTTAACAACAATTTGATTTTCTCAAAAACAGCTACAACGATTTAGATCAAATTTCGTATAGTTACCTGAGTTTACGTCTTCAATAATACTGTATAGTTCATATTTCTCAAAAAATGTATATAAGGCTAGTTTATCGTAGGCAACTTTAGCAATATTTGATAATATATGAGAAAGTTTGCACAATGTATGTTGCACCGATTTTTTTCTTGAAGAGAGGATCCGAATCCGTGGGCGAATAGTTTAAAAATTCGTTTATTGTCAGAAAAAACGGGAAGTTTTCAGTATTGTAAGAATGAGAAATTCTGATACCATGGAAACGTGTCCAATTCTTTTTAATAGTGTAGTAATTATAAATGGGGAATGGGAGGAATGACAGAGAGGGGGGGAGTCCAAAAAGAAGTTTCTTTTAATATTATTCATTAATAGCAAATATTTTGTACCAAAATTAATGTTTTGTAATCCTTTTTCCTATCTCCTTTCGCTGTTACACCCAAATTGCAGACTGATTACCTTTAATGTTAGAAGCATTTGTCTAAGATGGGGCTCGAACGTAATATACAAATGTCGTCTCGTTTTAGCGGACACTTTAGATAGCCCGAAAACAGGTACGTACGTGCAAATGCAGAATATCGTGAATGACACCGAGTGAATGCTTTGCAGGATATATGCGACCGGCAGCAAAGATCGCGAGCACGAATATGACCTTGAATCTGGGTTTACCATTCCGAGTCACTTGTAAAAAGGTATTCAAAAGAATCATCAAGAAGGTTCATTATTAAATTGATACGAACTTTTCCCTCGTCAACATGCAGCAAAAGTGGAAATTTATACTGGGATGATTTTTGAGTGGAAACATTAAAATTAATATGCATGGATAATCGGTGTAAAGAAATAAGAGATTCCATAAAGATAGATGAATATAAATAACTTTATGTTCCTTGAACAACTTTGTCTCGCTATGAGTACGAGCGCAGGCCATTACTTTATTCTCTTTTATTCTCTGCCCTATCTTAAATTTATTCCGATGAAATTAATACGTTTTTTTTTTCATTTTAAGCTTTGCTAAATATTTCCACACAACAATAAATAGGGATTTAATTTGAATTTTTAGTAGATATAGTATACTGTTCTTCTCTTCAGATTTTATTCAATGTTATGAGTTTGGCGAATACAGAGAAGGCGAAGTAAATATTAGCAGTCGAGAAAGCATCACAGACTGATTAGTAATTACGACTTGCGTTTGTCCCATATGGAGATATTAAAAGAAACCAATTAACATTTAAATGATTTGTTATAGATAATAATTGAAAAAAACAATCACATTTTAATTTCTGGTGGCAACTATAATATAAACAAAGCGAGCCGAAGGCTCGCCAATATCCTCTCCATTTGCGGCGCAACAGTCAAGCGAGACTACAGATATCTTGGTAGAAATCAATCGGTACTTATTGTTAGTATTAAGTTGGGCTCCTCGTTAATACGTAAGTACCTGATGGATAAATGCGGCAAATTACTTACTTTAAAACATGCTAATGTTTGAAATAATTCGACGATGTTTTAACGTGCCTTCGTTGTCTTATTGAAGCCTTTCTGCATATTAAAGGCAGTTGCTTGCGCTGTACCTTCGCATTATCTGAATAGAACAGATATTATGAAAATAATTTTTTTCGTGCTGTTTATTTTTAATACGCGTCAATCCAATTGTAGAGTAACCAACCAAACAACGATTTCATTGTTATCTAAATAAATAAGTTATATGCGCTGATTGTGTGTGTATTGAGATATCTATTGAGATTGTTCTTAACTGCTGTTTAGTGGAATTGAACGATTGATTGTGATTACTTACTAAATATTGTTTTTCACATGGACAGCTGTATATAGCCATAACTAGAACACGTGACAAACATAATTTGAAATTTTGGGTTAAGGATAAAGATAATCAAGGGCAGTTGCTGTTAAACGAGAGTATTGACAAGGAACGTCGTTATAAGAGAACTACTGAATAACTAAAATAATATTATTGAGGTATAAGACTGTTTTCCTCTTAATTTTTTTAAACTATCCCTTTGTTCTCATTTGTAGCCCTTTCCAATCTTATTAAAATATTATAATTTTATCATTTGTTTGTTGGTTTTATTTTTATATTGTTTGGTTTAAAAGGCCGTTTTAAACGGGCTCATTCGCATAGTGTTTTCATAAATAATTACATACATTTGATGTCAAATTTATTGAGGAAATATTGAGCTGGCAGTTTAAATTATCCGAATGTTGGACGTTAGACACCAGATGCTAATCAAGATTGACGCAAGAGCAGTTGTAATAGTCCTTCGTAAACATGTGATGGCAGTATAATTATCACTGCCTCATAATGAAAACTCTTAAGAAGTAGAGGAGAAAACGTACTACAACTTAGTTTCTATATTTGCAATATCTGATAAGTACAAATCGTAAATTGCCTATATTCCTCATAACATAACTTAAAATCAATATTTATTAGATAGTGTACTGATTTCTACGGATGTTATTCACCTGCATTATGAAACTAAAACAAATATAAAAGCCTATTCGACAATTTCGTCTAGGGCAGGGCCACTTTTTCAAATTATGCATAACACGCAAAATAAGAAGAGCCGCAGTCATTGAAGGATCTATGGGAGGCAGTCCCCTCTTAACCTTGCCATTTAACTTTTTCCTATTAGCTTTGTAAAACAAAACTTCACCTTACGTAATTTGTCCATACCTTTTAAATTTTCTGAGATTTCTATTAAATAATTTACGAAGCCAATTTTTTTGGAGGTTTTATAAGGGATAGTTGCTTTCGGGAGACGCACGCAAGCCCTTAAAAGAGCCACTTGCTGCTCCGAAGCCGCAGGTTGACGACCCCTTGTCTAGGGGAAAGTACTCTAAATAAAATATGGAACTATTCTGAAAACAAAATGCTTTAATTTGTACAAAGTAAGAAAAATATTTGAGGTTGACTGTAGCACAGGAAGCTGCCCTTTCTCTTTCAAGTATTGCTAAAGGATATTCGGCAACATCTGTGGGTGTAAATACACGCAATTTAACAAACTGTAACCTCCTACAAAATTAAAGACTCGGAACAAGTTTCGTTGTACAATTTGATCGTACATAACAGAAGCTCGTCTGTGCCATACCTGTAGCAATGCCTAAAAAATGCTTACTGTGAAACTTAGATCTTTTCACACGTCTCATTGACGTACTATGAAAGGAATGTTACCCTCTCTCCAGGGCCGTAGTGACCACATTTGGCGCTCTGGGCAGTGGATTTTTTGGCGCCCCAAAATGATCTAATAAAATGACAAGTGCATATTTTTAAAGAGGTATTTAACTGAAATAAAAATTAATTTATTTTAAGAGTTATTTTTCAGGATTTACTTGCGGCAAAAATTATGTCATTGAAATCTATATTTTTAACTCTTTATTCAATACATAGTATGGCTAGACCTAAAAGTCTTTCTTAGTTCATTGATGACCGTATGTAATTTTTTAACAATTTCAATTTACTAAAAGAACGCTCTCCAGTTGAAATTGATGTGACGAATGACAAGAAAATTCTCAGAAAAATTTCCGTATTAGGAATAAATTCCAATATTTCATTCTGCGTAACTTTTACACTTTTTCAAAGGCAAACTGCAAACTTCTTCGATTAACTCGCGTTCATCCACATTGTTTTTATTAACTACTAGCACAATTTTCACAGGAATTTCTCATTTTACCTTCGGTCATATTATATAAAGCACAACTTAAAATGTTCTGTTGTTTCAGGTATTGAAGGTGCTTCAGTTTCCATCGCGTCATGAAATTTCCTTTTTCTTTTTCTTATTTTCGAGAGCACATCAGGTATTCCTTTTTCATCGCAAAATTTCTTTGCCTCTTCCATATACTCTTCTAGTCTTGACGTTGACTTTTTATGTCTGGTACCAAATTGCAGATCATGTCAACGGCTTTATCCACAGTTACATCGGCACCATGAAGAGATTTAGTGAAGTGGTTGATCTTCTGGAGACAATCGTCACAAAATAGCAAGACAAATATAAATATCTGTTTTAGAAAACTTTCAGCATCTCTGCATTTATATTCGTTCTTTAATTTTATTAACACCGTATAAACTTCCTTCAATTGTAACCCCAATGAATTCACAGAATTTTCTCTTGAATACCATCGTGCTGTGCCATGTTTTTCCAACGCAACTTATTAGTACAACCCATCTCGATGTGGAACCAGCGAAATAAAGGAATAGTTTCTATACCTTTGCAAAAAATTCCCTAATTTGACGGTTAGTTTTTTCAGCGGAATGATAACAAGCTAAATTAAGCGAATGCTCTGTACGTGGTATGAAACGCGCAAGAGGGTTATGTTTGCAACCGTTTAATTTATCGGTCATATTATGAGCATTTTCATACGATTGAGCTCTCATATTTTGTAAATCTAGTCCATCCTGTTCCAACTTTTGGATTATTTCTGACGTGATTTCCTCTCTCTTTTTCGATATACGTGATTTCCTCTCTCTTTTTCGATGTGACAGCAATAAAATCAATAAAGGCCTCCTCATTAATTATTTTTTATCGAGAACTTGGGCGAAAGTTCTGCTCGGCTAATGCAATACCATAGGACGCACACATTTTTGGGGACGAGGGTAAATAAAAGAAATTACATTCAGAGCGTAAAGAGTAGATGCAGCCTAAAAGCAGCCAATTAAGTTTGCACACGTTCACCTATGACTTGGTAAAGTCATGGCCCTTCAGCTGAACCTCAGGTTGGCCGTTATAAGTTTCGAAGAGATCGAAAGAACAAAACTGTATCCACATTTTATCAAGTGTATAATAAGACTTCTATTTGGCGCCCCCTTACGAAGCTACGCCCTGGGCACGTGCCCCGGTTGCCCCTCCTTCACTACGGCTCTGCCTCTCTCTATAGAAAAGTCATGTTATAAGGATATATGAAGTACAGAGATGAAAACAATGTAATATGTAAAACAGTATAATGAGAGCGTTGTTTCTCTTCATACTATCTTTCATTAAAGGTTTACAACTGAAACTGTATTTGCCAATTAACATTTTAAGCAATAGTTATTCGGTTTATCGAAAATTTATTTTGTATTTCCTTTTCATTTTGAAGGATGAGAATAACGGCGAGAAAATTCGCGATGATCTTATATAATTTAATCCGTCGTATGTGATTATATTGAAATATAAGAAGCTGCAACATAACGATATTTGTCATAAATGACGCACCCTTCGCTTAAATCGCCGCTAATTGAAGTTTTCTCTAAATGTAGCGCGTCGCAAAAAGTTGTGCAAAATCTCGAGCAGTCATCGAGGACAAGAGCATTTCGATTTGCATAGGAAATGGGAGATTTGAGTTTGTGGGTGTCGGAGGTGAGGCAACCGCCGAGAGGCCGTGACTGCGCAGAGGTGAGAGGAGTTGATGATGGAGGAAGGGTGTGAAGAAGAGGGTCCTTCCGAGTGAGACAGAGCGTGTGAGGCGTTGAGCAAAAGCTATTCCCCTCCCTCACGTCCCACTCCGGTAAATCATCGCTTTTCCGTTGATTCTTTTCCCACTCCCCCCTCGCCCCCTCCCCCTCGCCCACTCCCTCGCTTCCCCCGCCCTCCTCTCTATCCGCCTTAATCCTCACCCCACACCCACCCAGCGACCGCGGCACCAAACTCCCCCATGACCACACGCGAATGCTCCCGTAATCACACGCGCCTCTTACTTCTTAATCATCCTCCCTATCTCGTCTCACACCATCTCCGTCTCTCCGTTCGCTCCTCTGAATCACTTCTTCCTGAGTGGCGCCATACTCTCTCCCATGGAACTACTAACAATACGCTTCTCATTTCCAATCCGATGTTTCATTTTGAACGAATTTCAAATAAAAATCCCATGCTCTCCTCTCTACTTCAAGCTGCCCGAACTTCTCTTTAGGAAAGGAAATATCAATCAAACTTTCTATAAACACGGATCGTTATGTGAACTCGAACAAAAAGTAGATGCAATTATGAATGTCTTTTTCCCGCAGCAATTTTTAAAGCTTTATGTTTTTTTCGCGTTTTGCTTTTCACTTAACGCAAACCACTTATAAAGTCTGAATCAAAATAAATAATTCATAGTTGAAAGCGATTATTTCTTTATTTCATCTGTCTGCTGATATTTTCAAAAGAGGTTTCTTGTAACGATTTGTGTAAATTATCTCAGCTCTAATTATTATGGCAGCATGTACGTATCAGAAGAGAAGCTTTAAATTGAAATTATTGAAAGATGACAGTTGTTACTGCGCAATGAACTTTTCTTCAACTGGAATTTTTCTCAAAACAATTTTTACTTCTTAAAATGCAGCTGAAACCATGGGTGTAACTACGCTTTTGTGGCCCCCACGCAAGTAGAGTTTTGGGGCCTCCATTTATATAAAAATATAAAATTATTATACCGTTTTGATTTTTATCGATATTTTTACGTTTTAATTGCAAAAATACATTGAAACTTCTATAATTCTAACATTATAAGGATAGGACAAAACAACTTGAGATGAGTATTTTCGTCTTCATTTCGAGCGATGAAATCTTTCATTCCCATAAGGATATTACTACTTCGAATACCTTATTGCAGATTACGGGAAAAATTCTAAGTATTTTTGTGGGGCCCTAAATATCTTGAGGCTCCCACGCACTGCGTGGGCCCGCGCCCCCCAAGTTACGCGCCTGGCTGAAACGTGCTCTGAATAATACCCTTTCATTAAAAATTTAGTTTATTATAAAAAAGATTTAAAAGTTTTGAGTTTCACATTAATGTAAACCAGTTCGTGTACATTAGTGAGGCACCGGTTTGTAGAATCTTTTCGTGGAATATCACTAACTGGGAGATCAGGGGCGGATCCAGAAACTTCTCAAGGGGGGGACGATCGCCCCTCCACCTATCGAATCTGCCCCTGCCAACTGCCCTATATTTTGAAAATCCCTACCCCTATCGGAATCCTTCTTTCCCTTGCTATACAGACCTAATCTGCAGCGTATAATTGAGGATTTTTGCGCGGAAAGAATTTAAGAAAGCGCCCAGTGGAGTGCAATGGGGTTATCAAAGGGGGGAGGGCGATCGCCCCCCCCCCCCCTTGGATCCGCCACTGCTGGGAGTAATACGTCATCCATTTTTACTTTCTCCATACGTAGTATGGGAAAGTAGTGATCACGAAAAAAATCGACTTCGAGATTTCAACGGAAATACACGTTTTGAGGTCCCTAGAACACGTTTAGACTATTTTCGGAATGATGTGTGTGTGTGTGTGTGATTGTGGACGCTCTAACTGAAAAAGTACTTGCCATATCGTTACTAAACTTCATATATAACATTTTGGTATGGGCACAAAGAACTGATTAGTTTTTGAACAATAACGGTTAACCGAAAGTCGAGGTTTATTCGAAACCCGATGCGGTTTTTGCGATATTTCTCCATTAAAACATCATTATTGTATATACAATTCTGTACAAAGGTTATAGAGAATGTAATTTCCTACAACTTTCATCTGAAACAATTTTCTATAGCAGTTATTGTTTAGGAATTATTTATAAATAATCGGTTTTTTCGGTTTCTGTCAAATATCTCCTTAAAAACATCGTTATTTGTAATCTTCGTGAGGACCAAAGTTGTAGATAATAATATTTCTTCCAAGTTTTGTTTGAAACAAATTTTCGTAGAACAATCTATTTCGGAGATATTTCGCTTTATCTTAATACCAGTATACAGCGCCAGCACCATGTAGCAATGAATTCTGTAAACATTCAAAATATACGTAATTTGCGGCAATAAGGACGATTGTATTCTTTTACGATACGAAATAATAATTTTTCCTTATAATGCTATTCATAATAATTTAACTATCTATACCCCAAATATGGAGAAAGTCATGTGTTGGCCACATCAGATTTTTTTAAACCCTTGCACACACAACACAGACATCGCGGTTATGTAGCAGTTTTACGGCTCCGTTAAACTTCCGTTTCGTCGTTTTCTTTTCGCAGTGTAAGTCGGGACCTGTCGCCCGGAGGAAATGGCATTCACCGCCAAACGTCAAAACCCCGACCGCAATACCACACGCGGAGAATACGCCCTTGGACCCACCCATCGCCCTCTCCTTCGTTGCAACCTCTTTCCTCTCTCTGTCTCTCCCCCCACCCACTCCCATTTCCTCCCTCCTTTACACCCCCTCCCTCTCCTTTTCTCCTTTACTCCTCAATCTTCCTTCGCCGTCATTGTCTTGGCTTCGGGAGATTCCTGTCGGCATAATTACCCGAACGGAACGTAATTGTGGTCTCTGAGGGTATTAATACTCGTCGTGAGAACGGCGTCGGAACCGAAGAAAGGGAGGGGCGGAAAATGAGGTGGAGGGGGAGCGAGGAAGAGGGCGAAGGTGGATGAGGTGGGGGTTAAAGGGAGATGGAGTGGAGGTGGAGGAGTGGGTGGACGAGGAGGAGTGAAAGGGAAAGGGGGAGGGGGAGGCAGATCGTTGCGTGCGGCCACGGTGCGCGAATAGGGGACGGCGACGTCACGGAATTAAGGAGCAGCCATTGTTACGAAACGAAACGAACACCTGCCTTTTTATAGATTTCCTTTGTTTTTTCCACTCCTCCCCCCCTCTGGCCCTCTTGCTCCTCTTGGCCGTCGATTTCCTCCTCCGAGGACAATTAGTGATGCTAATGGAGGAGCTGGCGCTTGGCCGGTCGTTAGTTATGCTGCCGTGGGTCCACTCTCCGAAAGGAATGAAGCGGAGATGGATCGCGAGTGGGTGGGAGTGATGGGGAGAGAGAGAGAGAGGATAAGCTGGGGAATATATATATATAGGCTGTGGTCACTCGATCCCAATATAATTTGGCAGCGATCGATCAATCCGCTCGCCTCAGAGGAAGCGGTGGGCCTTTCGGAGGAGGGTCGGAAGCTTTCGGACGAACGATTAGGGCGCCTGCCTTAATGGCGTTCCGATGGAATTTTCAATCACCCGCCTCGAGAGACGGCGAAACGACGCTCGACAAAGTGATCGATTACGACTCTCTGATCGAATGTTTAGGGCTTGAAAAAAATAATCCTTCCGACCGAGCGAAGTTATCAATAACGTTTTTTATTTCTAAATCGATAAATGAACAAATTATAATAATATTCCGCGCCTATTAATGCACAAATCAATTCGTGAGAGGCATTTTTAAGACCCATAAATGATTTTTATTATAATTAAAATCGCTCACAAAATTTCCTCCTATAAATTACCTATTATTTTTTACACATAATGCATAATTGAAACATTTTTAATTGGCGCTCCGCAATGACCTTATGCTTTTACAAAACGCTAACAACAATAATTTCAGGGTATTAATACTATGCTTTAATAGCGACACATCTTTCAACCCTGGAAGCTAACAATTTAAAATTATCTGTGTGTGTGTATGCGGATCGATTTGGACTCGCCTTTGCTCTTGTCACATTGCCCTCCATTTATCCCCCGTTCCATCCACTCCGGGGGCAGTATCTTCGACGAAAGGCGGCGACCCCCATCGACTCAAACGCCTCCCCTCCTCTCTCGCAATCACTCCCCCTTAGGGGAAAAATGGAAGTCGTTAAAAATCAGTTCTAAAAATAACATTCCGGGGAAAACAAAAGAGAGCCGAAAAGTAATTTAAAAAATCAGTTTCTCTCTCCTATATTATATGTATAATATTCCTCGTTTTTTGTTGTTCCTTTTCATTCTCCTTTCTTTTCCTCCCCCTCCTCCCCTCCCCTCCCCCACCTCTTTCCCCTTCCCGTTCCCAGGCGCTCCTGGTAATAAAGTCCTCCCGCTCCCGACCTAACCCGCCTCACCTTCTCCTTCCCTCCAGCTCCGTCTTGTGAGCCCACGAGGAAATCTCTTTCCCACGTGTTGAGCTGTGATTTCCTCGAGGTTCCGTGCACGCAGAAGGGAGGAGTGAGTTGGGATAGTGGAGTGGGAGATGAGGGAGGGAAGGGGACGTGGTTTTAGGGACTCTTGTTGCGGAGAGCGTCAGGCGATTCTTCTTATGCGGGGCCATTCAAAGTCCGATCAGAATGGAGAGGGAGGGATCATGGGGAAAGGTGAGAGAGGAGTGGAGGGAGTTTAAAGGTGGAGGGGGCGGGAGGGAGGGAGGGAGAGATAAGCCCATGTGTGTGTGTGTGTGTGTGTGAGCGAGATAAAGTCGGCGATTTCACGTTGAATGAATTTTATTCGGGTTCCTGTAAGGTCCATTACCGCGTAGCTATCGACGGGTATCAGAAGGGACTCACGAAAGGCCTTGTCCGGCGAGAGAGAGAGAGAGAGAGGGCGCGAAGTGGCGTCTAGAGTTCACACAAAATGCTCCACTAAGCGCCACCTCTCCCGTGACTCTGCAGCTATTCTTTTAAACGGCCGTTCCCTTCAAATTAGGTGAATACCGACATGTTCTGACATTGTAGATATTTCCAAATGCTCTCTCATTTCTTTTCGGCGATTCCATCTTACATCGACGTCTGCTATTTTATAATGTAGACAAATGGAGGGTTTCCTCAAAACTTGTTTGCAAATTGATATTGTATCTGAGGTTAGAAAAATATGGATGGATTAATTTTTGTCGTGACTCTAAAAACGGTGCTTATATGGCCGACGATTTATCAAAACGATGTAAATTTATTTTTCTTTCGACATTGGTAATTTTATGTTTAGAATCTTATCGAAAAAATTAGTTTTGCTGCTTAAAGGTCTTGGTGAAATGCATTGGAATAATTACACGGTTTGACTGGGAATAATGACACTGTATCCACGTCTAATTTAAAAAAAAGCTATGTTCGATTATTTTAGGCAAAATCTTATTGGTTGTTATTTTTACATTAAAAATTGATATTTTTCCTTCCGAGAATAATTCAAAGTAACATTATCATATATTCTAAAAATGCCAATTCAGATAATAGCCTTGCACGAAATAAAGACACAGAAACATCCCTGTATCCGCGAATTTGCTGGACAATATTGTCTAATAGCAATTCTTCCACCGCAAAAAATCACAAGAATTTCAACAACTGTAACCATTAGAATACCATCCGAAATGAAAATATATAGCGCTAGTTCCTATATATAACGTAACTATTTTGATCGACTCCAAAAATAGGATCCAAGAAGACACATGCCCCGTTTTAATGCGTCGTTTCAATTGTTCTCGCTCGCGTTGTGACGACCAAGCCACGAACCCGGGACCAATACAAAGAAGAGAATCGTCGGTGCGAGGAGGTGACGGCACCTCAGTACATGGCCCCCAACCTCCACCCCCTCCCCCGGCAAGCCGCATCGACCCACGAATAACGGACCCCACCTCGCGGATGAAGATTAATAAATCGACTTTAGAATGCTTAATACGCGGCATTTGTTATGGGATAATCTTCGTATCGTGTAGGAGAGGTTGGAAGCTCTTCCTCCTGTGCGGGTGGGGATGGGGAAAGGAGGGTAGGGTAGGAAGAGAGTGGGTTGGGTGGGTGGCTGAAAGGGAGGTTGGGGGAATGGGGGTGAAGGGAGTGGGGGATGGAGTTAGCACGCGATGAGAGTCACGGCGATCGCTGCCATGAGGGGAGGGAAGGGGGGGAGGGGGGAAGCGAATGGGATGAACGGAGAGGATGTCTGTTGGGTCGTGTTGGGTAATTACGAAGAGGGGAGGATGGAGGGAGGTTTGAGATGAAGGGGTAGGGGGTGGCGCAAGGCTATGCGGCTCCCGTGCGGTGGCAGTCTTCAGGTAGGATGGGGAATGGGGCGGCGATGATGGATTCTTCAAAGGCTGGAGCTATCAAGTGATGGGAGAGAAACAAAAGGAGGAATGTATTCCCCATCAATCCCACTTTCTTCCCATCTCTCTCTCTCTCCCCCCCTCTTCCACTCCCCTCTCCCTCCTCCGCACCATCTCTCCCTCCTATACCCCATTCCACCTCCACCGAAACATCTCTCCCCTTTTTCATGATTGTATGCAGTATTCAATTCATCTTCCCTTCCCGTCGTGTCCCTCTATATATGCATATACATATACATGTACGTGTGAAAAAAAAAAAATATATATATATATAGTGTATGCCGGCGTGTATGTATTTTTGTCTCCCGTCACGCGGCAACCTTCCTTTCTTTTCTTCTCTGGACAATCAACCAATTGGATTTGCCGCATGTCTGCCAACTGTGGGCAATTTCATCTCATAGAAGAGAGAAATAGAAAGTGAGAGGTAAGACGAGCGTTATTTGATAAGAAAATAGCGCGATTTAAATTCCTCGCGTCCTCCCCTACCTTTCCCTTCGATTTCCTCTCCTCTGCCTTCCCTTAAGCCCATCAACCTCTTCCCCCGCCCACCCGGGCCCCGCGCTATCTTCGGCGAGATCTGAAGTTAAAATCTTTTTTGTGCGAGTTGTCGGTCGCCTTTGTCTGTTAGCGTTTACTTGCGCCATTAACAGTATATTATTCCGTCGGGTTTAATACGGGCGGAAATTTACACAAACTGAAGGAGTGATCGGCAATCATTGACCTCATATAGGTTAATTTTTTATTTATGTGTTTATTTCCGAATGGTATCTTTAAGAAAAAATTCTATATTATTTTTGGTATGTTGATTAACTCTTTTCACTGAAGGGTCGTGCCTATTGCTGCTCTAACAATAACACAAATAATAGTCGCGTCGAAATTATGGGTTTCGGTGCAAACAGTGCCGTAACTAGGACGGGGCAAGCGGGGCAACTGCCCCGGACCCAACTAAGCAAGGGGGGCAAAATATCCAAATGATAACTTTATAAACTAGAGAAGATAATTTCTTGAAGGGGGAGATGCAAGATGCATACAGAATAATGAAAAATAAGAAAATTAGACGAAATAATGCGCAATGACGTGATTTATAGGCATCTCCGCTTAACTACAAACGAATTAAAATCGCTCTATCATTTCCTTTTTTTCATAATGGTAGGCAAACTCAAATTTTTAAACCTTTCAAACGTCAGAATGTCTGACTTCTCAATCGATCTCGGGGCTAAAAATTAATCTCCATAGGCGGAGGAGTAATCCTTTAAATCGCTCCCATTTCCGTCCTTTCTTTTGATTGTGAGTCATGCTAAATATCCACCACTGCCCTCCGCCTCCCTCCACCCTCTTCCCTCCAACCCCGCCAAACTTTAATTTCCCACAAGCAATCTTATCTGGGCGTCCTTGACGGAGAACCTGAGGAGTTAATCAATCAATCAGAGAGGGAGAGAAAGAGAGAGAGAGAACCACGCCACGCTGGAACAGCCCCTACCTTCCCACGGCCTCCCTCCATCCATCCGTGCCTCCTCTCTCTTACCCCCTTGCTCTCTCTATCACACACACACACACTCATCCCTCTCACCTCTCTCTCTCTCTCTCTTTTTTTCCTCCCTCGTCCGCCACCCCTTCTCACCCCCTTCCTTCCTGTCTATTCCTTCTTCCTTGCTGGCATTTCCTATAGCCTCCTCTTAACCCCCTCCCCATCCCTCCCTCCCCCGCCACCTCCTCACGACCTCTCTCTCTCTTTCTCTCTCTCTCTCTGTCTTTCTCCCATTGCTCATTTTCGGGGCACGCAAAGGAACCATCATTATTATTTCACGTCAAAAAAAGGGATGGTATGGGGTCATCAGCCTTCAATTAGGATGGGACGAAAACCTACATGGGGAAGGCCAAAGGGAAAACGCAATCATATTAATGACAAAATACTGTGGATCCCAAATTGAGAAATATGAATTAGGGAGGTACGGGGGCGGGAGGGAGGGAGGGAATGAGAAGGGGATTAATGTGGAAGCGTTCGAGGGAATCGGAGTTGATAATTATGAGGTTCGCGTCATGATCACGTGGTCTAATTGGAAAAAAATTGAAGGATAATTATGAGGGGCAAAAATTATACATCGCTTTTCGTGATTAAGTTTTGCCGTTTCTTTTCGACGCCAGAAAATATTTGTCTTCGAGCGGCTGACACTGCGATCTTATTGGTAGGATTCTATTCCACAAATTTATCACCTTTATTATGCAGATTTGTTCGATTTGATTAGTAAAGGACAATTAATTTCAATTGCTTTTTTCTCCTCTAAGTTTTTTATTTTAGACTTGGTAACAAGTTGACCATCTTTTGTTCGATATAAAATTTCAGCTATTTACTGCAGAAAGAAAGGTACATTTTATTCCAGTTGTTTCCGTAGACATAAAAACGATGGGAACGAATTTGCATTTTATTTTATTTCGCTGATGAAACCATTGTAATACGAAGATATTCAAACAAGGGAGAAATATTTCAAAATCCTATTTTAAAAATTATTTTGCAACAGAATTAAAGCAGTTATCTAGACTGCAACAATGGTTTTTCGAAAAAAAAACACGAACGATATTCTTTCCCCTAATACAATCCAAGCAACGGAAATAAGAGAAAAATACATTTGGCGATAAAATCAGTACGGAGGCAAAAACTGCGCAGGCGAAGGATTTCATCTCGTTTCAGATGCCCTCATTCCCAAACTCTTGTCAATTCTCACAGCTTAATGTCCGACCCATTTGGTCATTGTTTCCTCCAAAACAAAAAACCCCTTTTTTATATAATATATAATGCACGCCCTGCCCTCTCAGCAATCTCGTTTCTCAATCTTCCTAGAGTAGGCTCTCTCTCTCTCCCTCCTCTCTCTCTCTCTCCACCTCTCTCCTCCGTTCACTCCTTTTACAACCTTTATCTCCTCATCTGCGTTCGAAAAATGTGCCGCCTTTTCCCATCAGCAGTTGCCGGCTGCTTCCGGGTGCAAGAGCGGAGGTGGCGGTGGCGTGGGTGGGGGTAGGGGGCGCTGCCTTGGCGTGACGCCTCCCCCACTTCCACCTCTCCTACATACACACACACACACCCTCCCTCTCACAAACACACACTGACGCCATACTCCAGCCTTCTCCTATTACCTTCCATACATACCTCTCCTTCCTACGTCCATTCTTGCGACTAGCCTTCCACTTGGCGCTCGCTGCCCCATAACGAATTCATCCGACCCTCGCGCGCGAATCCTTCCGTTGCAATTACCTGCCCTGGTCGCTTTCTACAAATCTTTTCGGATCCTTTTTCCATTTACCTGCGCTGTCGTAGCAAAAAGCGCGAAATGGATAGAAGAGCGTTAAACCATGCCGAAAACTCGACCTGCCTTTGTTTTTGTTTTTCATTCGCGCAATCGATATCTCGACTCGAAAGTTGCGACATCAAAAATTAGCAATAAAACTGCTCGCGATTCAAATAATAAAGATGGCGGAATGGAAGGGTTTTTTCCGACAATCCAGATAAATAACCTCAATAAAATATAATCTCGAAACGAAAAAATACAAACGCTAACGATGATAACCCCCGTCGGTCGTAATACGTATTTTGATTCCATTGTGTGCAAATTTTTTTCCTTCGTCACGTTCGCATGAACTTGCGTTTGAGACTCTTCGCTCGTTATAATTAATGTTTTGTACATTTCCATGGCTCATTATCTCTCATTAGAATTTGCACCCGTCATTTAATTGTCGTTAAGATAATCTGAAAAGTGGGTTAATCGTAAATAGCCAAACGTAACGAAATTGCCGCTTGAATTTTGAAACTACAATTTTCTTTTGGAGATTGTGTGCCGATTTAAATGGAGTAGATGTTTGGCCAAATTCAGGCCTCCCATTGTGATTCCCGAAAAAAATGTGTCGATGTTTTCACACGTTCGGAAACTTGGAAATGCATGGCGAAATACGCCTTGGAATCAACGTGCACTTTTTATAATGCAGCTTATGAAAACACGTGTATGTAGAAATCTGTTACAAACCTTTCGCTTGCGTTAGCACAGTAAATAGGTTTTATCTTTTTAGTTAAGACTTTATTACACGGTGAAGAACGCGAAGAATAAGCTTCAAGATTTTCGTTATGTTTTGGAACGCAGGATGAAACCCGAAACTAAAAGTACGATGCAAATTAGTTGTTCAAAAGAGTTTGACCTGAGCTTTTCCCGCCAATCGCTTTTCGTTGTTCTTCAGCAGTGCGAAGCGTAGATCTCAGTGAAACGGGTCGTAGGACTAATGGTGTCTTCTGCCAACTAGAGAGACAGAAGGGAGAGAGAAAGGGAAATGGAGTGAGAGGGAGGGAGGGAGATTTCTCCTCCCTTTCCTCGTAATTCATTCGGAATCCAAAGCCATAGTTTCCTCAAAAACAGCGTGTGAAGCAACCACCGGAAGAGCACTTTCTGAGCGCTTTTGTTTTTTTTTTGAATGGCACTCCTTTGAATTATTTTGAATTTTAAATTTATGTTTTCCAAATAATTAGGGCACATTAGTTGGTAGAAATTTTTTTTCGTAACTTTCGGAAATTTTCGGAGGAAATTTAGCGAATAATCTATATCGAATTTAAATTACGGAAGCTTGAATACTGTAGTAATTAAGTTTTTCTACTTTCGCCAAAGTGTGTTTTATCATTTTTATAATCTTGGCGGGATAAACATGGGGAAAAATTTGTGTGCAATTGAAATGGTACCTAAATGATTTTTAACGAGTTTTTGCTACTGTTTCTTTTGCTTCCTTGAACTCAGCTAAGATATCGTGAATTACAACAGAAATGTAGATTAAACTCGTGAATTATATGGAAAATAAACCAAGTATTTTGACTTACATTAATTATTTAAACAAATTAATTGTGTTGGGAATCGTTCGCATAAAAATTTACCTTATAAGCGGCCATTCTCTGAGAAGGAAAATATTGGCGACATCTGTCGTTACAAACATTTTTACAGCTGCTCCTCTACACAAACCATTTGTCACTGAAAATGCTTTCAATATGTTCAACGACATTTAAAATACGCAGGACGCTGATTATTTCTGTTAGATTCCGTAATGGACGAGCCTCCAATAGAAAAGCTCCCTGAGCACCGATCCGAATCGTTGTTTCCATAAATATGTCCGTCGTCCTTCCATCAATTTAATCGAACGATCTCAAATGAGAATCCTGAACAGCAATTTCTTTCCATTTCGTCGTCGAGACCCAACTGCCTCACCGGAAACTATTCTGCTTTTCGAACGAGCGGCTTCGCAGTGAAAACCATTGGAAGGTGGTAGGCTCTCAACTTCCTCCTCCCTTCCCCCCTCCCCTACTTTTTCTCTCCCCCTCCTTTCTCCCTCCCCCTCCATCCTCCCCCCTTCCTCTGACTCAATCACTCGGCCACCTGTTGGGGCCGCGAAGCGTTAGGAACGGAAACGGTGGAACCAATGATCAAGTGCTCAATTAGGTTCCTTCGAACTAATTGATACGGAATCCAGATAACGGTTACCAAAGTCTAGGAAACAGAGCTAATAGATACAAAACTGTGACTCTCTTAACAGTTGTTTTAATAGAAAAACTGTTTTTGTACTTCGATCGTCATTTTATCACTTGAAGTTACAAGGTTTTTTGTTTCTTTCGCCTATTCAGTTACTGCTGATTGTTCTTATCATTATTTACGTCAATTTTAAGCATAAAAATCGTAAAATGTGTAATTGGTTTATTTTATGTACTATCTAAACAAAAGAAGTAAATATTGAAAAACACTTCACAGTCAAAGAATGTCATTTTAAGTATTGCAAGGTTAATTGAAAATTATTTTTAATACGCTTCTTCCGTATAAATAACATTAAAAGAACTGGTAAAAGGAAGCTTATCCTTTGCGATTGGTGCTGCGGTGATACAAACGGAATTGGAGAGAGACTCAAACTTCGAAATTTCCTCTTTCTTTAGAAAGATTATAAAGTCGATATTTTTATTCAGCCCTGGCGAGGTAGTTAGAAATGTCTTCGCCTTTGCGTAAAAGGCAACTGTCGATGCAGGCGCCGTTTCGCGTTTCCGTTGTCTCTTAATTGATCAAAGTCGAATGACAGACATTATGTGTCTGTTCGAATCTGAAATTTCACTCCATTGGCAATTCGTGGTGGTCTGTAACAGAACCTGTTAAATTCGTGGATGTTGGAAGGCAGGGTTTGGGAAGGGGTCGGCCATTGTGGGGTGAGTAAGGGTGAGAGGGAAGAAGAGTGGAGACCCTGGAGGTAAACCTCTGGAATTCTCCCCCATTTTCTCCCTCCGCATTTCCCTCCGCCTCCCCATTCTGCCTTCCTAAGTCTCCGTCGAACGTCATCCCTCATGTCATACTTACCGAAACAACTTATCAAAGGAATTTCTCCACTGCATTTTCATTTTATCTGCCCCTTTGTTCTTTAAAATTCATCTTTGATCGCCCATTATAACTCGTCAGGAATATCAGCTTCATAAAGCGCAATAATTTTTTAAGTTTATCCTTTCGGTATTTCGATTTTTATTTATTTTTGTATTCGTTGTCCATCTTCCGAGTGAAAGGAAAAATTAAAAAATAATTTCTACTGTCCAATAAATGCAACGAACTAACTATGCATTTTTTAAAGGAACATATGCTTATTCTGAGGATTCATTTTTTGTTTTTCATATAACCTATGCAGATAATGCGTAGTAATGAGGAAATTTAATTTTCACTCCGGAAATAATAAATTTTGCAAATACATGATAGACAAGAATCATAAATTCGGTGACGCTCACGGCCTACGCATGCTGGTACGTCCAAACTTCCCCTACCACTCCTACCGTCAATTCTTATACCATTCCCTCCTCCTCCCCCCCCCCCCTCCCCCTCTTATCGCCCATTTCCCCCTCAGAAGATTTTCGGTTGTGTGGAATCGATCCCTTCTCCAAAAGAGACGAAGAGAGAGAGGTAGAAGGGGAGATGGAGAAAGAATCGCTTTACACGTGGAATTCTTGGCGTTCCGAGAGGGAGAGGAGTCGTTTGAGAGGAATGCCGCAACTGCTTGCATCCTACTACTCCACCGAAAGAGTTCGAACGTAGCCCATTAACGTCCGATCCTAACGTCTTACTGAGGGACCCCCTCTGCCTCCCTCTCTCTATCCATCCTTTCTCCCTTATTTTCCCTCTCTCTCCTCCTCTACTTCTCTCTCTCTCTCTTTCCCTGCGGTGGTTGATCACATCGCCTCAGGAGGCGGCCTCCTTTGAAGACTTTGGAAATATCGGATGCCTTGCTTGAGAGCAGAGTGGGTGGAGGGAGGGAGGAGTGAGGGATAGGGAGGGAGAGTGAGTGAGGGGGAAGGGGGAGGGGACAATAACGATGCCGCCTAACCGTAGCCGTTAACGTGTCAAACCATTTCGAGTATTTCGGATCTCTTGAGAAAAGCGAAATATAAAAAAAATATTTCGTGAAATATATCGTGATTAAATTCAATTTCTTCGAGTGCTTGTGCAGAAAACGGTGTATCGTTTCTATAAATGTAAATGATTCTTGGTTTTATGGCATTTTTTCCTACTGAAGAAATTGTTAGATTTTTATAATCCACTTAACAGAGAAGAAATAAATAAACAAATTGTGAACCGTTGAGAGCAAGTGGTTAAATAAAATTTTCCAATAACATGTGAATGTGTATGAGGAGAATTTTTTTGCTGTAAATTAGATCGCTGGTGATAAAGTTAAAAAGAATTCAAAAATATATTTCATTTTCACCTGTGAAGAAAGGAAAGATATTTTTAAAGATATGCAGTATGTGAAAACGATTCACGAAGTGAAATCACGCTTCACATTTAGTGATCAGCTGCCGTTCGTAAAAGCTGAAGAGTATTAAGTGAAACTGGTGGAACGGAAAAAATTTGAGGATTGTGAGTTTTTATTACAATAATCTTACTATTAGAAGAAATGTTCCTTTGATCCCTCCCATCGTCCAACCGCCCTCCTCCTTGGATCTGCCATGTCTCATACGAAAAACTATATGTAGTATGGAAGTAGAGGGCAACAAGTAATTATAGGAATATGTAATGGTTGGTAGGATGGGGCTCGAGGACGATTAGTGAGGAATTTGTCCTTGCTGTCACTTTATATCTCTACAAAATAACATCGGCACAAATCTCATTTAAGTGGGGGCATTCAGTGAAGAGTGTTATTTGAATCAACGGGTGTTAAGGTAGCATAGACATTTTTTTCATTTAGCGTTCTTCATATGCAATAGGCAATCTGTTTATCACGCAATAACACAAAAAATATTTTTGAGAATTTTTCATAAGATATAATTCTTGATTATTTTTTATTTAAAATGTATTGTAAATGCTGTAAGATGTTTCAAAATAAAAATTTCCCTTGTTGGCCTTCGTAAATATAGTAAATTTTACTATGAAATAGACATAATGTAAATGTTATAGGAACTAAGACTTCTAAAAGTAATTAATCCATTTGATTAAAACTGATATGTTATATTACATAAACTCACCGAACAGATTACCCACTTAAGGAATAAAAACGTCAGTGATCGTGTGTATTTAGGTTCGATCTTTCGGAGCCTTTTACAATATGTGAATTTATCCTTGCAACGAGATTAAAACACGCTTCTCCGAAATTCGAAAAATTTCAACTCTACGAACACTTACTTTATCTAAACCCTACTTCCCATAAAAAAAAACGTTAAAAAACTCTATAAAAGCGCACGTTACAGGAAATTTTATTTCATTTTTTATGGCCGGGGTTTAGGAGTTTAGGAGCAAATAACAAAATACAAAAAGAGAAGAAAGGAGGGTTTTCGAAAGCGCTGCGGAGGGGTAGAGGAGGGAGTGCGATGAAGAGGGGGAGGAAAGAGGAAGGAACGGATTTTCGGGACGATAGAGAGAGAGAGAGCGAGAGGAGGGGGGGGGGCGGAGGGGAAGAGAGACACGAGGAAGGGACAGGAAGGAATAACAAACTGAAACCCGAAAACCGCTTACCTTGCCACGATCCATCGGCGAGCCAAAATTCTTGTTAAATATCCGATGAAGCGCTTTCTGGTTTTCATCAGTCGTTTGCCGCCAAAAGTCCGACCTCACCCCCAACTCCCCCATCAGCCCTCTTTATGCCCGAAACCGCTTTTTATCTCCCTTCCACTCGCTCTCGATCCTCCCTTTCGCCAACTCGTCCATATTTCTCTCACCGCCATCGCTACTCGCATTGTTCCGCATATTCTCCTCCCCTTTCCCCCTCTCCTAACATCATTCACAACACCAATTCATCACGGCCGTGACTTATGCTTTCCAGGAAATTTGTAAATTGCAATTCTATTTTCTGTGAAAAAGGATTTAAACCACTTGACCTTCAATTTTTATGATAATGCGCTCAGACATTAAGTCCGATAATGTTTTTGTTTAACAGAAACAAACAGATAAAACTTTTGAAATGCACTCGCGAAATTTTTTAGAAGTTCTCAGTTTTTCAGGTGCGATTGAGGATTATCTGTTTAGTTAAACTGTAGTTATCCAGGTTTGAATTGATTTATATCAGCAATATTATGAGAGTTCGAGTTACTCCAAGGATTCGTTTCGCATTGATTGCGCGACTGTGTTATTTTTATTTTCATTTCATTCCCCCTTTTTACCGATAAAAACTACAAATGTACGCTAAATCTACAGGGATTTGAATTTCGTCTTCAAAAATATGAAATTTCAATTTCTAGACTTTCCGATACCTAGTTTAAGTCTCCAGTTCGATTCTTGACGGAAAATAATTTTAAAAAGCAAATATGTATAAAAACCTCTACACCGATTTACGTGCTTTTCCTATGGGCCAATAATGGGGCAAAATTAGCCCCTGAAAATTGGAATTTTAACAATTTCTACAAGTAGCTCTCATATGTAGTAACTTATCCTGAAAATTTGGTTTCTCTAGGTTGAACCGTATCAGAGATATCGCCTGCACAGTCGGTCGGACAGTTGTACAAAGTGAATACATAAGCGATTTGTAAAAAAATCGCTAAAATACGATAACTATCTGTATGCATCTACATTTTTTATCCTTCTACAAATATAAAATCTCATAATCGGTAATCTGTATTATCTATGTGACTCTAAAATAGCTATTCCCATTAATTTACTGCTCTATTCTGCGATAAGATCACGTATTTAATGTATTTGTTAAATATATAACTACACACAATTGTCTATTATAAAATATAAACAAAAATGCAACTAAAAATCACACATTGTCCCGGATGTCTGTTTTGCTTTCTCAAAATCTTGCCACTCTAATGAAATGAAATGAATAAAATTATCTATTTGTAGCAAAATACTATAGTTAAAAATTTCCTCGGTACAAATATTTACATGAAGATATTCTTTCGCCTCATATTGATCTTTAGGTAGGAATTAAATTAATTACTAAACATAAATATTATAGATCATATATCTAACTAGCTATGGATAGCTACCGCTCAATAGAAAGCGACTGAGATCTTTTGCATTTTTTGTAGGAATGAATTGTATTATGCGTATGTGAGACCTCACTGCCGATAAAAATTATATACCCGTTGTTTTTTTCTGTATGATAGATAAATCTTATATCCTACATAAATCACATCGATAAACGTCTAAAACGTTAAAATTTTGCATAAACAGATCGATAGCCGCGAAATTTTTCGTAAAACCTTGAGCAGCTCGCGGAAAATATTCGGAAACCAATGCATATCGACACGAGAAATTTTGTTTTATACATACGTCTCCCGATGCTTCGTATTTTATTCGTCGTTTCGTTTCTCTCGATCATTCTACGCATTACCATCCCGCCATCTGTCGCTCTCATCTCCTTTCATAAATCCTCCGTACGAGGTCATCCGTTTCCCTCGCGCGCCCTCTCTCTCTCTAGCAAATTCCTCCGGCGGTGTATCTTCAGTAATCGCCTCATATTTTAGCCTCCCTCCCACGCAATATCCATCCAACTGTAAGTTAGCGTGGATCGACATTCTGTGGGAAGCGTTTGATGTTTTCCTGGGATTCCATCGCTTCCGATAAATTCCAGCAGACAGTCAAAGATCGCTTCTCGCGCACCGCCCAGGAAGACTGGCCTCGATCCCTGGGAGGGCGCTTTTGCAGATTCCTCGATTGCTTCTGAAAGTTTATCGCCGTGGGAATTCCCATTTTGGAACGGCCTCTCTCCCTCATTTCACCCCTTCTCTCCTCCAACCTCAACCCCTTCCCGTATCTTCTCAACCGATAAGGAGCCTTCGCGATCCTGAGAACTCCTGCTTCAACGAGGAAAATCGAGCTTCAGAAACTCGTGTTCCGTAAATTCCTCAAAACAATAAAAACAGCCAGACTTTTAAAAGAACGGTCAAAGGACACGGTTTCGCCGCTTTGAGAAAATCCGGAGGCGTAAAATTTTCAACTATTCATCTCGTGAAACTGTTAGATCCTCTTTATCCGATAGTGGAACCTTTTAGGCAAAACCGAAGTCGATCACGGAGAGAAATTGTTTGAATCGTACGGAGAAGTTTGGAAAAACGGAATTGGAAGATATTAAATGTGAAAATGAAAAGGAAGGCAGCTGAGAAATTATATTGAAGTCTTTTACAACGTGTACTACAATGGAAGTCTTTAGAATGCAAGAAAGGAAAAAGCTAGCTGATAAAAAGCAGGAAATGAAAGAATGAATGTAAGATTACAAAATGGGAATACCTCAAACAGTAGAAACCATAAAAAAGGAGCTGTTAACAAAAGCAAAACGTACTTGAAGGAGTGGAATTGGAAAAGTAATAATTTATATTAATTGCTATCTCCAACAATGTAGCTATTTATCAATGAATTGGGAGAGTTAAGGGGGATAATATATTATTAGTACCAGGGACGATGACTTTAATAAGTGCCTTTATTTATTAAATCGCGCAGTGATCATTTTTACTGATGTTAACTCCTATAATGGAAGAAAATAAGCAAAAATGGATGAAACATGTATAACGAATGCCTAAAGAGATCGCCTGATAACAGTCACGTGGGATGTAGAAAGATCAAGAAAGAGATGCGAGGAAACTTAAGAAGCCGGAACAGGCATTTGACTCACTACTTGCTGTGAAGTAAAGATCCTACAGTTTCAAAGCTAAGGAATAACATTCGTATGCTTTCTTGGTTATCGTTAAATTTCTGAAATTCTCCCTTTTTGGTGCTGTTTACGGTGAAGGAGAACTTTTTACCTAAATTAGCATCTCATATTCCTGCTGAATTACTGCGTAATCAGAGTCGGAAGGCGAGCCTTATCAGTATGTGCATGGACAAATAATCGTTTAATATAGCTCAATAATAACTAGCTATAATCGCATTAAGATCAGGTCAATATCACCTGGTGAGCATTTTATGTATCTATCCGGAGCGCTGGCATTCAGAACTGTCATTTCCAGTAATTTCTTTTCCATAAATGCGTGAGCAAATGAAAAAAATCCTTCGGTTCTTTATCGTACGATCGCATAAGAAAAAACGACCGCGATCTGTATATCCAGCTTTAACGTTAGTTTAAAAATGGAGATTATGATGTCTTTACGCCGCAAACCTAAATTGGACAAACCGTTTCGAGACTCGCCGTAGTAGTATATCATTTTAAAACCGCAATTGTGAGAGACTGCACATCTGAGCTGCTTCTGGTTCTTTCGCACACTCTCATTTCCTTTGCCCGAAGAAAGAGGATATATTGTTTATCTCTGACGAATCTTTTTTTCAGTGTAGCAGCCACGCATTAAACGTTGGAAGCAATCTATCAATTAGCGAAAATCTCTCTCGACTCCAAACAAAAAGAAATCCGTTATAATCTCGGTCCCAGCGCCGATCTTCTGCGTGGTCGTGCAGATTAAGTGCTCGCGCCTCAACGTTCGAGTTCCCGTTCTAATCTCTCGGCAGCCATTAACGTTCCCCTCACTTATCAACGTCGTCGTCAATCACCACCTTTTCTTTTGCATCGGCAGATGGCGGAGTCGGCGAGTTCACCCCGATAATTAAAACGACAACATAAATATATTTTAAATGCCATAAATTTCACCGCCATTTCCTGATATATCATTTTTATCGTTCTTATCTGTTATTTTTTCTTTTCTTTTACTCTTTCCTTCTCTTTGGGCTCTTTTCTTCCCACAGTGCCGCTTTTTTTTATCCCTTTTTACATTCTCTCCACTGATTCCGTTTCGAACATAACCCTCCCTTAACCCGCCCAACCCCTCAGCAAATGCCTCTCCGCCCCCTTAACTATCTCCAAAAAATCCTTTCATGTCCGTTTCTCCTCTTTTCTTTGGACTACACCCGGGAGAAGTACATAGATGTAGAGCAAGGTGGAGAGAGAGAGAGAACGACACGAAAACATATTTCGGCAAGCAATGGAGGAAGTGTATATGAAAAAGGAACTTATACAGGAAAGAACAACTATTCGTGGGAGGGCGACAGCCTTACTCCTTTTGGCGAAAAAGGGTTTCTACTTTCTCTCATCTCTCCCTCTCTTCGCGGAGACCGCAGCGGCGGCGCATTGCCCGAAGGGAAAGAACGGAAACCACACACACACACACACACGCACACTCCTGAGAAAATTAAGGAAAGAGAAAAAAGGGGGAAATACCGGGGAAGTGAGGGGGAAAAAGGGGCGATAATAAAAAGGCATGAAATGAACCGAGAGTTTTTACCTTCTAACTCCTCCCTCTTCCTCTCTCTCTCTCTCTCTCTCTCAATCTCTCCCTTCTTCTTCAGCCTCTTCCTTACCTTCTTTCTCTTTGAATACTTCTTCATCTCTCCCTATCCTTTGCTTTCCATCTCTCCCTTGCACATCTTCTCTCGCACATTGACGAAAAAAATCGGTTCCAAAGCGTGTGTAAGGGGCAAACTGCAAAAAGAGAGGAGAGTTTAAGGGAGGGAGAAAAATGGAGTTTGCCGAACAAAAAAATTAAAACAAAGGAAGGTGGGTAAGCGATAAAACCGCCCTCTCGCATGCTCACCTCGAAACATTCTGGAGCCTCTTTTTCTCCGCCTCCTTCTCTCCCTCTCCTTTTTTTTTACGACTCCTCCCAGCCTCAGCGGACATATCGTCTATCGGTTGAACTTTTTGAGGCAAACCCAAAAACGAGGGAACGGCTTTCTCTCTCTGACTTTTTTTCGCCCTGAAACATTCGCAATGCGTCTTTTCCTATCCTCTCTCACCTTCATGTGACGTATTCTAATCCTGAGAAGAGCGCCATGTTGCCTTAGAGATTATTTATCACGGAATGGCCTAATGGTGGTACGACCGACTCCGTTCGGGAAGAAAATAATTTCCAATTATTTCGAATGGCGTAATAAAATTTTTCAACTTATTTTTATGGAAATACTCGAATGGTTTTTCAGTAATGAATATTTCGATGGTTGGTGTCGAATGTCATTTTCATAATGTCTCCTCTGTATACAAATACACATTGATACATTTTACGTCTGTTCGAGCAATATAGATGAAAATAGTTCTTTATATGAAATATTTCGGATTTTATACAAATTATTGATGAAGAATACTCCATTATTTTGCAAATAATTTTTATACTTCTTACAGAAACCATACAATTTCCTATGAAACTTAAGCGAACGTACGAAAACGACTGTTTCAGAAGACTTCATGGTGTTTTCCACTTATTTAATGGAGAGTAATTTATATGACGGCGTAAATATATCTGTGTAATCTGTTATTTTTTCATTCGAAACAACGTCGGAGTTTTAGTCCTAACTATTTTGGTCCAGCGCATATGTTCGCTTAAGAAATTTCGCCACCGTAAAATTTCATCATGAATACTATGTTTGCATAAAAGTCCAATGAATTTCTCATATAATATTAATATAACTTTGCAGTCGAAACCCTCAGTATTTTAGACCTCCCAAAAACTAAATGAAAATTCGTCATAAATATAGAAGAGGGGTTTTCAGAATTGTCTCCGCTTAAATCTCTTTTATTTCGAGCACGCTTCCATACAGCACCACATTTACTTACCACCCACTTCTTCTCCTGCACCTCCAGCCAAATTCCTTGATTTCTTTTATGTTTTCCGCTCCGCCTCTCTTCCTTTTCTCTCTCTCTCTCTCTCTCCTCCCTTTGCATCACTCTCCTTTCCACCCCATCCCTCTTCTCCGCCGCCTCTCCATCCGCGCTGCACCCTCTCCCCTTCGCTAACCCCTTCCCTTCCACCCTAAAATCTTCCCCATCCCCTCCGTTGACCACCCTATCTCAGGGGATCGCCTGGGGGTGGATGTGGCTCCGTGGGGAGGAAGGATTGGAAGATATAAAAAAAGCAGAGGAGGAAAAGGCGAGAGGCATCAAAAGCTTCAGATATTCCACTGACGGTTTCCTCAGACCTCCATAACTTTTCCACCTTCCTACCTCCCTTTTTTTAAATCCCTCTCACCCTCGTTTAACCTCTCACCCTCTCTCTCTCTCTCTCTCCCTCCCTCCGGACTTTTCGTCCCAACTCCCCAGCCAAAAAAAAGTATTGTTTTCCACCCCACTCCGCTAGCCTTACTAATTTTCGCCGGACTCTGCTCAAGCCGATCTTATCGTGGGCTCTTCCCTGTGTTTCTTTCCCTCTCTCCCTCCTCGACCCTTCCGTATCTCTCTCGTTATTCGCCTCCGTAACAAAAGGGAAGGTAACCGCGAAGCTTTTGAACTAAAACGGACGTATTAAAACTGTTTCGTCCGAAATAAGACTTCCAATAAGGGAGGGGATCGTCAATGACTCAATTTTCTTCCCGAATAGCCTTGTTCTCCGAACAGGTACGGACGCGCGAGGCTTTACCCTTTTAGGAAATCGAACCTTTAATTCTACCTTCTTCGAAACTCGTTTTTCTTCGCCGGAATGGTATGTGCGCTCAATAAAAATCGCCCTTATTTTTTTACAACGAGTGGATCTTTCTCTTCAGAGAATTGCGTAAAAGCGCACGAGGAAAATCAACACGACCATCACTTAGGGATCCGCTCCTTATTAACCTCGGCATATCCTTTGCTTATCTCGATCCTTTAATGAGCGAACTTATCACCCTTTTTAGGGGCATACGTCTTCCTCTCTCAAAAATATTAAAAAGGATCCGAGGAAGAGGTAATGAGAAGAGAGAGACATATAGACGGAGGACTAGGAAGGAATGTCGTTGTCAGCCGAATCCAGGGAAAAAGATGATAAAAAACAAGAGACGATGGATTCTCTGCCATCCTTTATTTTTTTAAATACACGTTCGTTATATCTTTTGTTTTTTTTTGTCCGCCTTGTACTGTACGGCCGACCCTCTTCCGTTGCATACCCAGAAAGCCGCAATGCCCCTTGGGTTTACGCACCCCCACCCCCTCGAACGCCCACTCCGCCTTCTCTCCCTAGGTCGAAATAGAGAGGGGAGAGAGAGAAGGAGAGGGAGGGAGGGCAAGGAAAGGGTTGCTCTTAGTTTTTTCGTACGAACACTCCCTTTGTCCTCCTACCATCTCCTCCCTAACTCCCTTACTTCGCTCCACGTGTCATCCTTAACCTCCTCCCTCCCACTCCCCTTCCTTCCTCTCCCCGAGGCTTCCCACTCCCACCATCCTCCCTCAAAGCACATCCCTTCCCATCCTTCCGCCATAACCACTTTCATCCCATTTAATATTTTTTTTACAAATTCCCTCGTACGCTAATTCCCGTGCTTCTGCCGTCCCAAGATTTTCTCCCTCTCCGGTTTTTTTCAGCTCTCAGACTCACCCCTTTGCCGTTCTTCTGCCCCTCGTGTGCCTCGAGTTACCTCTCTTGTCTTCCCTCTTTCTCTCTTCCTCTCCGTTCTTCCCTCCGATCTATTTTCCTTCTCTCATCAATCCCTCCTCCACCTTTTCCCATCCGCAATCTCCCGCAAGGCCCTCCGATTACATCCAACAAGCCAATCTTCCGTTACACCGAGTTAGGACCGACTATCTGTTCCATACGGCAAGTGGTAGGCGGAATCTAAATTTTTACTAGAAGGATATTTTATCGTATTAATTCTCTTACTGATGTTTAAAATGTCGATTGATGACAGTGTTGTCATACCGTATTATGTATGTAAGAATTAATACCTAATTCTATCTTTCTGAAATTTCTCTCTGCAAATCCTTCAAATTTGCACCGGAGAAGATTAATGTTTCCCACTAGACATTTTCATTATTTTCGTCGATTTTACAAATTATAATACGGGAAACCGGTATAACTGGTGAAACAGAAAATACATTTTAAAATTATTATACGAGAAAGTACACAACACGAATAACTTGTACTGCACACTTCGCGTTGTTAAGTTTCAAAAATAACTGCTGACTATATGGCCAAAGATAAGCCATAGTACTCCAGTAGAAACCATGATGAAGTAATCGAATAATAAAGTTTATTGAATTTAATAATTTAAGTTCACTCATTTAATGATCTAATGTAATGCTCAAAAGTACATTATCATATTTTTGATGCTATATCAAATAAGCTCAAAAACGTTCGGAATTTCATTTTTCGGCTCAAATGTCGCTTTTTCCAACTACACTAGAAACCATTCTACGAATAATTCCGTCCACCCTCCTCCAGTTTCCTCGGTCAACTCGCACCTTCCACGCAATCAAAGAGCCAAACGTGGATGCGAGGTATTCGGATGAAAAAAGTTGTCTCGAGTCCGATTCCCACGTAGTTAATGGGTTTGTTGCGATGGACCAAATCTCACCTGCTCCTTATCACCATCAAGTTGTTCCGACTGGCCTTTATTTGTCATTTAGTGGACGTCGTGTTATAAATAAACAGAGACCAAACTCTTCTTTATGTCTCTTCCTCATCCGGGGTCTTTTCTCCCCCATTGTGTTTCCCCCCGACTACTCCTTTCAACTAACATCATCTCCTGACCTTCACATCTCGTTCCCAACATAGCCTCGTCTTCTTTCACTCCCTTTCCATCGCCACCACCTCCCTCTCTCCGCACACAAACACACAAATCATCAGTTCATCCGTCAACCCACTCGAAGAAAGGACCTTTCTGCATGACAGCCTCTGACGCAGCGCAAAAGTCACCTGTCCTCTCTCTCTCTCTCTCTCACTCTCTCTCTCTCTGCCTCTTTACTCTCAACTCCCTCCTCCTAGTATTACGCTTCGGAAACGAATTAAAAAAAAGCTGAAAAACTAAGGAGAGACCCTTTTTTGAATCAAAAAAAGAATCCGAGAAATAATATGAAGACACAATGACAGTTATATTTTCTTCTCTTCCTTCGCCGGCCTCATCCGTTTTTCCCTTGACCCTTTCCTTTTATCCCGTTCTTTTTTTCTTCTCTTTCTCTCTCCCTCACTCCTTCCTTCACGCCCGTCAATCCCCGCACCATCCATCTTCCCGCTCCTCGGCCATCAACGAACCATTAATGTTTATTCAGCCCTCGACGGAGGAGCCATTCGACATATTTGTGTCCTTCCGGCAAACACTGGGAGCTGGCCCGGGCGTCATTTTGAAGGCTCCTAATTACGAATTCCTCCACCTCCCCTCCTCTCATTCCATCTCCTCTCCCCTCCCTCTCACTCCCCGGAACCTCCTCCACGAAAAACTCCCCCGCGACGTACACCTTATTGCCCTCACTTCTACAGGACCCGACGCAGACACGACCTGGGCGCCAGACAACGCCTCCAAAACACACTCTTAAGCCTCACTCGACCGTGCTATTACCATCATTCAAGACTCTTCGACACCCGTGTTTACTGAAGTCCAGGTAACGATCGTAAATACCGGCCATTCAGGAAATCAGTTATTTACGATTACAATGCAGCGTGATGATTGTGGCGTTTAAATAAGGCGACGTCATGTCACAAAACGCAAATACACTGGTGTTCGGATTTTCATTCCGTATAGTGTTAAAAAAATTGGTTTTATTTTTCGAAACGTTACACTATTTTCTGCGTAAAGCTGTGTTAATATAACCTTAGCTAGATTGTTTTTACACTACATTTCAGCAGAACATTGAGAACGCTCTTTGAATTGCTTCCTTCATACATTAGCACGTGTATAATAATTCTCTTTCCTGCAATTAACACCTGCGTTCGCATGAATCCGTGGATCTGGATATTTTCTTTACACTATTGAACTTCGTTTTGATAAATTAATGGTCTTAGAGAAACAAAATCATTTTTTTGTTTTGGTGTTTTTTTATCTTTGGTAATGTGATGAAGAATTCCAATTAATATTCTGTATTTTTTTATAAGGTAACAGGCAGTAAAATTCTTTTCCTGTTCGAGAAAACATTTTTTTCTTCGAAAAGGAAAAACTGCCCATTAAAAAACTTTCCTTGGAAAGGTTGCGAAAAACAGCCCGACGTTAACTGCGGTGGAAAACCTGCGAGAAAGCCGACTCCAATTCAACGTCATTAGAAGGAACGAAGGAATCGATCAAAAATTGCGGCCCTATAAAAACATTACGATAGGTAAGGCCCTGGGGAAGGAGAAAGAAGAGATGGAGATAACATTGAAACCGGTATCTGAGTTTTATGGAGCTGACGGTTGAATACGGAGATATTTCTCAGAATTTGGAGAAGAGAAAAGGAGGCGAGGTCGTGGTTCGACCTTTTATAGGGTAGGCGATTGGAGGTAAGAGAGGAAGAAAGAGGGAGGAGGAGGAGTGACAGGCAGAAAGTGTCAGGAGGTGATGCAGGATCAGGTACATACGTGACCAGCGAGGTCAACGGAAATGTGGATTTCACGGACAAATTCGATTAAAAAAAGTGGAGTACAATGGCGAAATAAGAGAAAGACCAAGAGTGGTGAGGAAAATAACTGCGGAAGAGAGATGGACTATACGCGTCTTACCAACATAAGAAAAGTTTATTCATAGTAAAAGGGTCAGGAAGCATGGCATGCATGCTACATACAATGCAAAGTTTTAAATTTTGTGTATAAATTTATTACAACACTTTCGTGTTATTTTACATTTACAAGGGTCGGATTCCAGACACGGACTTAAAACGGCTGATTTTTCAATTTTCCATCTACATCTACATAATACCCTGCAAATCACCAGATTGGTGGGTGGCAGGAAGTGCAGCGCACCAAAACCTACCTAATAACGTCCCTCGTGGGAATCACTCTCCTATAATGATCCCGTATGGTCCTTGGGAAAAACGAGCTCTGATATCGCTCGGTCCTACAGTCGATCTCTCGTATTTTATCCTCGTGATCGTGCCTGCCCATGTACGTAGGTGCCTCGAATATTCCTGAGACCTCCTCTAAGAGTACTTCCGACCTAAATTTCTCCAGAAGCCTTAACCTAGCGCTAATTCTGTGGTCCTCTAGCGATATCCAATTCAACTCGTTCAAGAGTGATATGACGCTTAATTTTTGCTCATATATTTTCTTAACGAATCTGGCTGCTCTGCGTTGGATTCTTTCTTACTCCAGTATCTGTCCCTTTTCGTACGGATCCCATATGCTGGAAGCGTATTCGAACTGAGATCTGACCAATGATAAATAACACGTTTCTCGTACCTGTTCTGTGCTACCTCTTACTAATCTGCCTACGAAGCCCAGTTTCTTATTAGCTGCGCCTACGATCCTTCGAATATGCATATTTCACGATAGATCACGACAAATGGTGACTCCTAAATATTTAAATATTCAATCTAACAATTCTGTACTCCGATTCCAATTCGTTGTTCTTACTCTTCTATAAACTCAACAGGGAACATTTGCTGTAATTAATTTCGATTTTCCAATCTTGACACCATGCTGAAAGGGCGTTTAAATCTTCCTGGAGCGATTTTTGGTCATCCTGGCTCATTATCTCCTTATATAAAACGGTGTCATCTGCCAAAAGTCTTATTTTGCAGCGAACTACCGAGCAGATATCATTTATATATATCAGGAATAGTAGTGGACCTAGGACATTTCCCTGTGGAACACCTAATGCGACTTTTACCGGGTATTAAGATTTCACATCAATAACTATTATCTGTTTTTTGTTGGAGAGAAAGTCTTTCACTCAACTCACTATATTTGGTTTTATGCAGTACTTTCCTAGTTTTCCTATTAATTTGTTATGGGGTACTTTATCAAACGCTTTTTTAAAATCAATGAAAATGGCATCAACCTGAGTGTTTTTCTCTCCGCATTGCAACAAATCGTTTACGAACAGGGCGAGCTGCGTTTCGCATGACCTACCTTTCCGAAACCTGGTTTTTGCTTAGCGAAGAACGACCATCTAAGTAACGCAGAACGGAGCTAACGATTATATGTTCTAGAATCTTACACGATAATGACGTCAAGGAAATCGGTCTATAATTTTCGGGTTTCTCTTTATCACCGCCTTTGTGGATGGGCGTTACGTATGCTAGTTTCCAGTCTTTCGGAACGGTACCATGTGCAACAGATTTTTCGAATATTATTTTCAAGTAAGGTGCGATTACCGAGGCTAGCTCTTTTAACACACGCGCGGGTATGCCCTCCGGTCCGGGAGACTTATTTTGCTTAATCGGCGCGCCAACTAGAGTCGATTAAGCAAAATAAGTCTCCCAGGCCGGAGGGCATACCCGCGCGTGTGTTAAAAGAGCTAGCCTCGATAATCGCACCTTACTTGAAAATAATATTCAAAAAATCCATGTGTATATTGATTACACAAAAAAAATGACTCTGCTATATCTAGGAGTGAAATCAGTAGTCATGCATTAAACCATTTATAGTAATATAATTGTATAAATGTAATCTGCCATCATTATCTTATAGGTATCACTTTCGTTGTTTAAGTTTTAAATGGATAATATTTAGCCAATCAATAAGAGTGAATTTTTACATGGATATTTTTGTATATGGTCATGTGTTGAGGCCATTTATCTACGTCGTGCTTGCTCGCACCCTTCAGAAACAAACGCCCACGAATAATTCAATAAAATTAATATCCTAGTATGTTATATAAAACTAAGGAAATCCAATTATTGTTCTTGTCACCTATTATTTAACCGAAGAATCTAATTTCACGAACAAGTAACCGCCCTTAGTAGACTTGTTTGGCGTAGGAGTTACGGAACGTGAGGAAGCCAAAAATATATCTAACATCGCAGGTATCACTATAGATCTTTATAAAATATTTGCTTCTAAATCAATTTATCAAGTTCGGATAATGCAAAATGATAATTTATAAGGTAGATTTTTATTTTGTAAATCGATAACGTCGGTACTCGGTTCCATTTACAGAATAAGCTATATTCGCCCCGTTGCATTGGAACTGACACGATTGCATTCCTTCCACGTTCGTACATTTTGGTAATCTATTAGATTAAGAACAAAATAAACCTGTTCCTCATATTCAATACAAGTGTACAATTCTTTAAATGTTGTCGTTCAAAATTTAAAACATGCACCTTTCCATCTTTTTTACGCTTGCAGTTCGTTCCATATCAATCTATTCCCATTCATCCCCTACGCAGTGAATGTCACCGACATAAATAAACCGAAGAAATAGAGATTTAATAATTAAACCGCCTTCTACGTTTTTATCGCATAGATTTCGTAGCGTTTACACGCATATGAAATATTTATTGCATTATAGCTCCTTTCTATAATATATATTTACTTTAAAAATTAACGTTTTTTGAAGTAATATTTTGGTCATTAAGATCAGCAGGTTTTTGAATGCGGAATATAATTCGATTAGATGAAGAGGCGATTTCTTCATAAAGAGGTAAAATACAGGAAAAAGATTATTAAGGGACAAAGGTTATCGCGGCTTGAAATAAGTATTCCGGGTATTCTAAAATCAGAGCGGATGAGTCTGCAGAATCGAAGGAAGATGACGACAGATGGCGTTTGGTAGATAGAAACACGAGCGGAATACGAGATACCGATCAGCCAGCAATATTATTCCTCATTTGCGCTCGAGTTGTTGGATAAGTGAAATTCTTCGGTAAATTGAAAATGATTTTTAATCGACATCCCTTCCCACGGTAGGTCACAATACTCTCCCCCGAGAATAGAACTGGGATTTGGTAAAAAGAGTGGGAGAGAGAAGTGACTAGGAAAGTGGGAAAGAGCCGCGAAGATGGAGGTAAAAGGATAGGAAAAAGAAAGAAAGAAGAGTATTAAGAGATATATAAGTGTATGGTACATAAGGAGTGATTGGAGAGGAGATGGAAGAAATGCAATATATTAAAATAAATGGACAGAGATAGCGAATGGATAAATGTGGTGTGGTGGGGAGGATGAGATGAGTGGGAGAAAACAAGGCAAGGAGGAAAATAGAGAACGGAGAGATGGAGAGAGAAGGAGCGGATCTGCGGGGGAAAAGAGCGAAAGTGAGTTGAGGAAGAGAGCGAGGGGGAGAGGAGAGAGAGCGAGTTTAGGGTGGCCGGTGGAGAGGGAGTGAAGTGAACGGAAATTGAAAGGATGAAGTTGAAGGGATGAAGGGGGGAGGGAAGGAGGGGAAAGGGAGGGAGAGAAGGAAGGAAGAGGGGAGGGCGGAGGAATCGCGGAGGTCGGCTTTCGCCTTGTACTTTGCGTGGCTGGTTTCCAGATCGTAAAGAAGACCGGAATAAATAATTCCACCAGATCCATTTGCAATCACGTTCGCCATTACGAGGCACATCTCCCATTCCACTTCCATTGGCTTCTTCTCCTCTCTCCGTCCATTTTCCTTCTTTCCTCTTCTCTTCAGGACCTCCATCTTCGCCTCCGATACGAACTTTCTTCCGCACGTCTCCTTTAGATTTTCCAGCTCGCTTTTCAATACTCCCGTACACTTTCTAAGGCCCTTAAGAAGAATAGTGGTTTATCTACGCCGATGAACGTCTTTTTTCACAAACAAATTTATTGATTTAGTGTTCATTAACCATTTGCTCCGATGACAATAATTCAAATTTTATTTCGAAGTTTCCATTCGGGTTGTCATGTGCAATAAACATTTATTTATGAGACGAGTTCTATGCACATAACTTATATTTATTTTGCTTCGTAAAACACAAGTTTAGTAACTGATGAAGAGAGCGATAAACTCGTTTGCGCGAGAAGGGACCCGCATCTTGATCCAGACGACCGCGATACTTTAAATAACGAAGGCTCCCTAACAAGGTCACCATTCACCTTCACGAAATATTTTCCTTTAATATCTATCTATGGTATTATTTGATTCGCCAAAGAATGGTCGAGATCGCCTTGTGACTGAAAAAATCAACAATAAGCATATAAAAATCAAAAGACCGAAAAAAGTACTTATCTCAGGTATATCCAAAAGCCCCTAAAAGATTATGAAAGTTCTTTTTTCAGTAGTTTGATTTTTATGCCCTTCTTCTTGAATAGTATTATTTGATGACTAGGTAATTTCAGACTGGGAGATATACGCCAGAAACGTTTTTTCTCTCCATCTTATTTCGCAGCATTTACATCTATATGTACTCAATTTCTATATTATAATGTAATAGATTTTCGGGCCATTCGGTAATATCGACGGGCGGTTCCTTTAAGTTTTATTCAAGGGAAGGATAATGGGTTTCGCAGTGCCTGACAGATCTCTTAAAGACGTTTGTTAACGTAATGGGACAAGTCGTAAAGGGTACCGATGAGCGTGTCGCAGTTCCGAAGCAGTCGTTAAATTATATTCGAAGCATTTCTTTTCCCCATTGAGGTTTGGTATCCATAGGAACACAAGCTACATAGCACACGTGCGGTCCCACACTGTTTCGTCATGCTAAGCCTCTCCGTCCCCCTTCTTCCCTTCCCCCCCCCAATTCCCTTCCTCCTTTCTCCTCTCCTCCTTTCTCCTTTCTTTCCTCGCGACCCCCATCTTGCTGTCTTCTCGTATCGAGAACCAAAAGAAAGAGGGACGCCTTTCGATCGCATGTTTTTTTCGACCATTTATTTCCCGAGGGACCACCCTTTAGTCGTTCACTTCGACCATTCATACGGTAAAGAACGAAGAGAGAGAGAGAATGAGGAAAAGAGAATAAAGAGAAAGCGAAAGAGGCGAAGAAAAGGTATGTTGCGAGTTCGATAGACGAAAGGCGTTACAGAAAGCATACAAATGGAACTATCCTTTATTTGTCTGACAATGAGTGTAAAGTTATCAAGGGGTTATTTTCATGCGGTTGCACCAATGTATTTGAAAGAAAATGTTTACCTTGGTGTCAGTAGTAGTTGTATATACACACATTCACATACGTATATATATATATATATATATATATATATATATAGATATAGATATGTAGGTACATAAGCGAGCAGGTAAGTACATAAATATTAACTGAATATATCGCATCGAATTTGTCCTTGATATATGCAGTGAAATACTAGGATGCATTGATCAAATAAGATTGTTACACTTTAGAACACTTATTTTTATTGGAAGACAGGCGGTGCACATTTATATGCCTAACTGACCTCCGAATGCTGAATTAAGATGAAAATCAAAGCACTAATAATATCGCTTTAAATTGACTCGTTTATAAATGTCAAGTAAGACAGAAAACCTCCGAATCTCTCCATCGGAAACGGAAAACATTTCCTTAACAACTCGAGAGATTTTTTTTGCAGATATCTTTATTAGTCTACGCCTACAAATGCTTGTACTTCTACACTAACATGTATAAGCGTCGAGGGACGTGATTTCGCGCTATACGGACGTAGGAGGAGAGAGAGAGAGAGAGGAGATTGGAATAAATTTTGTAGAGGAGAGAGAGAGAAAGAGGATGGAATAAGACCCGGAAACTCGGCCGACGCCATCAACGACATAACGACCCTTCGGGTTGACGCGATCAACAATCAGGTTCTGCTTTTATCGCCTTCTTTTTTTTTCATCCATCGGCAAGCACATCTCACACTCCTCGTCTCTCTCTCTGTCTCTCCCCATCTCTCTTCACTTCCACTCCTCTCTTTTTCGTTTCTCTTCACTCCTTTCGTTCTTGTTATAAAAAAAACCTCTGTACCCTTCGTTCCTCTTCGACCATTTTGTCTCGTCCATCATTCATTTTGCATTCTTTGTGATTTTTATCCCCTTTATCTGTTTCATTCCTCCGCTTCTCTTCGGCCTTTTTTTCTGCTGCTTCATTCGATCTCTTCTTTATCATCTCCTTCCCTGAGAAGAAGACTCCCTTCTTCAGCCGTCCCCGAGGTTGGCGGATGGCATCGGAGGGACACGTGTTCAACATACCTCGATGCTTCGAAATACCCAATCCGGTTCACAAATATCTTTTATACTGCCTGCAACCCATTCCAACTCCGTTTCGTTGGCGGCGACGATAAAATGGCAGTTAACATATCTCTACAAAATTTTACACTGCTGAAATGATTTTTGTTTTCGTGATTTTTGTTTTGCCTTGACCTTAACTTCCAGCAAAATGTAATTCGTAGGAAAATCGTCGATTTGAGATTCGGAAGATGGCCCTCAAGGATATTATTTTGCTTACTACTAATTAATCTTTGTTAAAAACACTTGATAGTTTTTTAATTAAAAAAACGGCAAAAAGAAAGAAACGTTGGAAACTTGGGGGAGACAATTTGAATTTGAAAAGGAAATATAAATGAATTTGAAGTATATTTGGTCCGTATAAGGAGAGAAAGAGTTAGCTCAGCTCAAAGGTATCGATTCCCAGATCCAAAAAATAAAAAAATTCCTTACTGTTCTGCCTTTCAAGAGCGTTTGATCCGTAAGGAAACGGAATGAGTGCTTCGTGTCCTTGGGAGAAACAATAGCCTTAGCCAAACCTGGGAATGGTAGCATGGTTTCCCTCACTTTTTACCAAATACACACACACACATGTACACACACACGTACACACACGTACACGTACACACACACACACACACACACACACACACACACACATATATATATATATATATATATATATATATATATATATATATATATATTAAATATCTGTACGTAGATGTCTTTAAATGAGACGTACCTGAACCATTAGTAGTAAAATTTCGTAGGTTAGGGCTAATTTCGATGACGACCAAATAACACTGAATTTTATATAATACATCGTTTAATTTTAAATGATTTTCATTCACCGCGTACTGTCAATGCACAAACATCTGAGATAAATACTTTTGAATAAATTTGTGCGAAATAGATAAAGGTGCAAAAGGGCAGAGGGAGAGAGTGGGAAGGAAGGCGAAAGAGAGACGCCTCGAGAATATGAAGGAATTTCGCGAGATAGCGCCAGTGGTCGTAAAGATTGGCCAACGGCGCGAATTGGGCTTTATTTTCGAAGACGTTTATGCGTTATTACGCGAGTCCCTAAAGCATACAGAGGTTAAAGAAGAAGACAGGAAAGCTGCAGAAAAGAATAAAATCAGTCCCAACGCCCGAATAAACCACAGCTCGTGCTCTTCAAGCGACCAGACTGTCGAATATTTATTCAAGGTTAGAACCCTTAAATCGTAAATATTAAAAGAACCGTTCGAAATAATATAAAAGTATGCCAAAACAATTATTGTGAAAGTCACCTTTCTTCGTAAACTTTTGAAACTGACCAGATATTCATTGCACTACTGCTTAGATATCCATTGTGCGTAGGCAAGCGAGAATCAGCAGGTCGTAAAAAGAAAGAACCGTTGAATGCATTTTTGTTTAATAAGTAAATGAGATGATGTCAAATTTCAACTCCATGTAAAAAACTGTTTTGGCGCACGAGTTAGAAGCATTGATATGCTCGCAATATAGCAAATTTATTTTTATAAATAAACTGAATTCCCGGTTAACCAGCGTCAACGAGAATTTGGCCTGGAATTTATTTTGTTTAGAAAAAACAATAACTGAAAATTCATTAAACAATGATATACAAATCACAGGTATGCTACAGAAATGTAATTTATCGTTTCATTTCTTGGTTAAAACAAAGTCACAATGCATCGTATGGAAATGACAAAACTACTTCTCTCCGATAGTCGTTAAGAAAACCTTTCCCAGTATATGTATGTACATTGAAGAGATTTAGCTTTCCAGTTTTGATCTATTGCTTTTCCAGTATATTGCTTCTATTGGAGATATAGTATGCAACGAAACCTGGCAGTGAATTATTTTGATACTGTTACTAATTGTTTTATTATTCCTTTAAGTCAGAATAGGTTCTATGGCAGTTTTATTATTCTTACAGCAAGAGCTTTTAACGTTGTAAAACCTCTGGATTCGGTCATTTCCTTGTTCGAATCCCTTTCGGCTCGAGATTTATATTAATATTTATCCATCTCATCTCCGCATGCAACTATTCGCATCGCGACGAAATTCACTTTTGCTTTCAAAACCTATCCACCGCACGACTTCACCTCTCATCCCTCGCCCTCTAAATTCTTCCACTCCTCTCTCCTTCCGCCATGTAGCCTTCTTCCTTCTTTTTCTACTCGTATCTCAATCATCTCCCATTCTCCCCTCTCTTTTACTCATTTCGCCTCTTCCTCTCTCTCTCTCCCTTCTTACCTCTCGCCATTCTGGAGAACCTCTCGCGACAAACTCGGATGCCCGAGATGCGGGTTCAAACGCCGAAAAAGATTCGATACGCTCGACTCTTATAACATCCGCTCTCTCTCTCTCTCCGCAACACGTCTCCGCCCACTCCTCAACCCTCTCTCTCTCCTTTTTCTTCCTCCTCAATTCTCTCTCTCTCCCTCCCTCTCTCTGCCGCCGGCACGGGTGGTCTGCGCCATCGGCCACGTACGGTCCTCCCCGCCCCCTCCTTCCCGCCTCCCAGAGACCGCCGTCTACCGCCCGCCTTTCCGCAGCCCCCCCGCCCCCCCTCTCCCATCCGCACCTTCCACCCCCGACCCCTATAGGCGTCTCGAGCACGTCTCCGCCTCATCTCCAGCGCGCTCCACCGTCACGGTACCGGGTTCCACTCCGGCCGTCTCCGGGGATAATCGGCAGAGGCTGTTGGTGGCGCGTCGGGCGAAGGTATATGCCGAAGGCCGCAATAATTCGGAGACTGATTTAATTAACGGAGATACACTCGATCCTCCAAGGGCGTTTTGCAGTATTCCCTCCCTCCCCACCACACGTTCTCCTCCTCCATCTTTCCTCCATATCGCCCTCCTGCCTTCGGAATATTATTTCTCAGCTTACGTGAGCCGGGAAGAGACGTTGTCGAAGACTGAGATGCGTGCTGATGGAGGTCTAAGTCTCGCGAAAATTCCGTATCTCTGGTTACAGATACGACAAACAAGAATTACGACCAAGCCTGCTCAATGTGTTTGGAGAATATGCACTTCATAAATAAAACAATGCATATAAAATTAAAATTTCATTTAACATACAGTAATAATGGTTTCAATATAAATAATTTCATGAAAAGTACCTACATTCAAAATTGCATATCAACAACTGCATAATAATCGAAATTTGTATCAATATGCCCATACGAAAGGTCGTTTTCCAATACTTGGTATTCCGTAACAATTAAAAATGACTTTTTGATTATCGCATTACAGGTTTAAAATTATAGATATGAAAAGAAAAAATTTGGCTCACCTGTGATGGCGAAAGAGGCCGCAAAAAGCGGCAAGTGATAATTGATCCATCAGAAACGGTGCAAGGAGGTTATATATAAGAAAAAATGAGGCATCCCCATCGGGCATCTGCCGCTCGAGGAAAGATGAATCTAGAGGAAATGCACCTTCCCATCGATAGCGCATGGCTATAAAAACGCCTCATATTTTAACTGCTCCTTTTGTTGCTCTGAGGAGAGAGTGGGAGGACGGAGAGCTCCCACCTGTCCTATTTTACGCGTGCATCGTAACTAGGCTTTTTTTTTCACTCTCCCCAACTCCCGAACCGATTCGTACTCTTGAAGGCAAAAAAAGAGCACGAACGTCTGAAAACCGCAATAAATACCGAGCACTGATATATAATAAGAAGTCATGCAGCGGTGTTACTTCTCAGCGCGGCACATTTCCGACCGTTTTATGGCTTCGTCATTGATGTCCTGACTCCAACAAATCCATCATGATTGACGTTGATCGAAGATAACACCACGGTTATCCTAAGTAATTAATTGATACATTATTATTATCTACTCTTTACTCAGGTTGATGCGAGTTCTTTTTACGAAGGTGACTCATGAGGTCAATGTTGTTCCGCGGCATTCCATTCAAAACGAGCCATTCCAACGATCAAAAATATTTAAACCTGGAGAAAAGTGCCGCTGTGGTAACTTTGACCCACAATGAAATAAACTGCTAAGCAATTTTACATAGGTAAGTCTGTTAATAGCCCTTCATGCGTATTTTCTTATTTGACCTTGGCTGAGATGTCATAAAAATATTCAGCTTAATATCGAAATTAAGCTGAGTTCCTGGAATGTATATTATATAGTTATATGGTATGTTTCAAGGATATTATGTTAAGATTCCTTACCTGGAGATTTTTATGCATTTCTTCATTTGGATACGCGGTACGACTGAGCGGTATCTCAAGTACATTGTCGGACATGGCTCGTAATCGTCTTAAGGTCGATGTAGTTAAGTCTGGATGAAAGAAAAAAACAGATCAATCTCTTCGATCTCGAACGACCCTCATCCTGTTCCTACCTTCATCTTCGCTGTTCAGGTCAATACTTTCAAACGGGCGGACGTCGCGAACGATCGGAAATTAAGCCGTGTGACTAATTGAGCAACTCTCTGACATACTTTCTACAGAAAGGACAGGAAGACATATGGGCAAAAAAGAAGAGAGCCATGGGAAAAATACTAAAGGAAGAAAGGAGGAAGTTAGGTGCACTGAAAATGAGATTGAAGACAGATGGAAAGAAGATGTGACGTAGCTTCTACATTCAGAAGCAAAGGTCGGCGAATTATCGCCGGGAGCTAATACTTCGTAGCTAAATAACTCATCTGGTTCATCAGTAGTGTTATGCTTGCAGAAAGGTCCATGATTATCAGATTTTCTGAAGCGCTTTATGGCTTCATGAGGTGTAATCGTCAGTCGGTAAAAGGTGGAATAGCTGAAGATTATATACGCATAAAAAAGGATAGGAGACGAGGATATCGACGGTGTCGAGCGTTAGTGTTTCTCTCTCGAAGGATAAGGCTCTCAGAGCTTAAAGAGAGAGATAAAGGGGTCGAAGGTTGATAGGTTAACGCAGTTAATGGCACCTAGAACCGACGCACGCGTGCGTGTGTCGAAGAGGAAGCGTCTACGTCGCCCGATTCACTTGTTTTTTTTTCTATTCCTCTGTGGCCGTTAAAAGTTCCTTTAGAGAGTAGGGGTCGCTCGGCGAGGAGACGCCCTTATTTCAATAGCACCATTAAGATCGGCCGAGGAGACAGAAAGGAGGGGTCGAGAGGTCGTGGATTGAGGAGATGAGGAGCGCGTTAAGAGGAGAGGAGTATGGCAATTAGCGTGATTGAGATGGTTTGCGCAATTCGCGGACGCGAGCCATTAAAATGCTAGAAACGGAATCGGTTGGTGGCGAAACACTTTTAAATGAGAATGGATGGAAATGTGTGTTAAAGGAGGGGCGATAAATATTCCTTCTCTCTCTCTCGGTTGGCTTTTCATTCGGTTCGAGCATCCTTGTTCGATCTCCGAGGTTACCGCAATGCACTGCGCTCGACCCCCTCAAGAGAGAGAGAGAGAAGTAGAAACCGAGGAAGATTTTCCTCATCTGCAAGTCGTGAAGAGTTTCCGGTATTCCGCTGAAATTCTCGCGGTGGCTGTACAGCTATAATAAAATAATTCTGCTAAATATGCATATAACGCAATGTTAGTTTAGTTGAGTAAATTAAAATTACACATTTCTGTAGATGATTTTTACTTTCTCATACGAAGTATCGAGAAAGTATTGTTTTCGCGAAAAAATTCGACCTCGAGATTTTTACGGAAATACACGTTTTAGGTGTCGCTGAATCTGAAAAAGTGGTTTTCTCAATGCCGTCTGCCTGTCTGTTATTGTCTCTGGAGCCTAGACGGTAGAACTAAAATGAATGAAATCTCGTACTTAGGCATTTTATCATACTGAGCAGAGTATACATAGAAATGGTTGACATTGCTCAATAATTAAGAGTAGTTTATTCTAGGCAACTTTAACAACAATTCGATTTTCTCAAAAACGGCTGTAACGATTTTGATCAAATTTCGTACAGTTACTTGAGTTTACGTCTTCAATAATACTGTATAGTTCATATTTCTCAAAACATGAATATAAGGCTAGTTTATTCTAGGCAAATTTAACATCAATTCGATTTTCTCAAAAACGGCTCTTAGGTTTTTGATCAAAATTCGTACAGTTACTTGAGTATACATCTACAATAATACTGCATATTTCATTTTTCTCAATGAATGAATATAAGGCTAGTTTTTTCTTGGGCAACTTTAACAAAAATTGGATTTTCTAAAAACAGGCTCATACGATTTTCATTTTCTAAAGATAACTAAACGACGCATTAGTACCCATATATGAGAAAGTTTGTACAATGTATGTTGTACCGATTTTTTAAAGTACAAGTGGGGAATAAACCAGCCGTTGACAACATCGTAAAATCAGTTTTCATGAACTTATTGGAAATGTTTAAATTTTCGATTATTTATCAAAATTAATTGCCACTATGTGAAAGACATTCCTCAAACTTCAGAATGGATCTTTTTCCCATTTTAAAGTCGCCATTAGGCATAGGTTTAACGAATTCCAATGATTCTTTAAAACTTAATCCGCAATTATAAAATAAGCATATTTAGCGGCAGTTGGTGGTTAATATGTTCTAGCGATTTTTCGTTTGAGTCCAAACAATAGGAACGTTTTACTATAGAAGCGGAATTGAAATGAATTATACGGGATGTACCAATTCATTGAATAGCTTTAGAATTAACTGTAGCTATTTAGGAAGAAAAAATGAAAAAGAGCAACATCGCGTGGGTATGTCTTCGTATTTGTCTTGCAAGGATATTCATTTTCGGGGGTTAATTTTATCCAGCATAAAAATTTTGCACGAAAAATATGCTTAGGCAGAATAATCTGAAATCTTGCATATACGATTTAACATTGCTTAAATGAATATTTTTTCCTGGGGAATACAAATGGGAAAAATACGAAATATTTAAATTCTATTTTAAAACCGAACATACATACAACAAACACCGTAAAAAAATTGGTACAACATACAATGTACAAACTTTCTCATATATGGGTACTAATGCGTCGTTTAGTTATCTTTAGAAAATGAAAATCGTATCAGCCTGTTTTTAGAAAATCCAATTTTTGTTAAAGTTGCCCAAGAAAAAACTAGCCTTATATTCATTCATTGAGAAAAATGAAATACGTAGTATTATTGTAAATGTATACTCAAGTAACTGTACGAAATTTGATCGAAATCGTTAGAGCCGTTTTTGAGAAAATGGAATTGTTTTTAAAAATGCATAGAATAAACTACTCTTAATTATTGAGAAATGTCAACCATTTCTAAATATACTCTGCTGAATATGAGAAAATGCCTAAGTACGTGATTTCATTCATTTTCGCTCTACCGTTTAGGCTCCAGAGCCAATAACAGACAGACAAACAGACGGCATTGCAAAAACCACTTTTTCGGGTTCTGCGATACATAAAACGCATATTTCCGTAAAAATCTGGAGGTCGAATTTTTTCGCGATAACAATACTTTCTCGATACTTCATATGAGAAAGTAAAAATATGCCTTCGATGACTCGAATAAAATAAAATTCTCCACGAAAACGTAATTGGCACATGAAGGCGTAAAAACATTTAAGTTGAATCTAACGGACTTGATCATCATCTTCACAACATCGCTCTCCCTTCTCCTTCCAAAACCTCGTAAACAAATCGAAGCCGATCCACTTAGCCAAGCGCATGTGATAACTGTTCTCCAACGGGGAAGTGACTCGGTGTGCGTTATATGGATATGCATAGGTGGGAGGGTCGCTTAGGTTACGCGTGGAATGGAAAGTCGTCGATCTGGCCTTCGAAGGAGGGAGGGAATCTGTCGAGACTTCTCATTCCATTAAAGCACGGAATGGAAGGAGGAGGCGTGTAGTCGAATTGCTCGGGAGGAGGGAATTGAACTATACGACCCAAAGGAATGCGGCCCTTTCCGCACAGGTATTGTCTCTTGTTATTCGCTTACGTTTATTTTGTTGCAGCAAGGGTATAATTAATGCCCTGTAAACTCTTCGCTGGGTCCTGAAACATTTTCACGGAGAACATTTTTATGGTTCATAACACGAAAAAACCAAAAGTGTCCTCCAAACTCTCATTGAAATATCAACAAGAAACCGTTTTCGCTATTGGTTTTTATGGATTGCGTGGTATCCGTCACGGTAAAAGCCTTATCTAAATGCTCAAACATCTCACGCCGGATTAACTCGAATTCTCTTGATGTTAACGAATGCACCGTCATCCACGTCAACTCAATTAATCCGAGTACTTATATGCAGAAAACGTAGTATTTTTATACATTGAAGTAAAGATTATAATCATAACATACCAAATTGAAGTGCTCTTTATATTTAATGTCGAAGTATTTTCGATTATAGGTTCCTTGCCTGGTATTCCTTTGAGGATTTTCGTTCACAGTCTATTAGTTTCTATAATAATAGTATTATAACTAGCATTATTAGGCTTGGCTAATGTAGCAGTTGATATAGCGTGCATTTCTATTATGTTTGTTGGATAAAAGGTTAAGTACGTAGCAGGAGAATTCGGACAGCTGCACTACGAAAGAAGGAAACAGAAAATTCTCCGTATGAAACTCAACGAATTGAAAATCAGGACGCTAAGTTAGGGAGAGTGAAAGAAAATCATCCCACAAAAAGTAGAAATTTGGAACATCATCCATTTTAATTCACAGGTATTTTTTCGCTAACGAGGGCAGATTAAACTTTGAATGACGAAAGATAGATTGGAGGAATGGTGAGATTAAAAACTAAGATCCCAGATTTATGTTATTAAATCACCTGCTGCTAATTTATCTATTGCAGATGAGTGGTAGAGGAATATGATAAGTGGTTGCTAATCCACACGAACATTTCCGCTTTGGGTTTGAACCAATGACCTAGAAGCAGGTACGAATTACTTCAAAGACAAATGGTTGGACAAGGAAGGGAAAATTTATCATTGAAATGTACAGGATGACTAAGGAGGAATAATTGCGACGAGGCAAAGAATGGGATAAGAGCCATGAAAGGAAGCGCAGAGAGTCAGATTATGAGAGAATTAGAATGGATAAATAAAAATTTTGAGCAAAATGAACTTAAAGGCTGACTTAAATGTTTTGTTACTCGGATGTCAGATTTGTTCTGTTATTTAATGATAATAATTTTGTAAAATTGTAAACTGGGGGGATTGAAGAAATTTTCATATCATTCATTGTGTACTTTTTTAATATTCTCAACTTGAATTAGTATAATTTAAAGTATATTGATAGTCGCAACATCTCTGGCATAAAAAAGAAACCGTTTCCTATTTCTCTTTAAATTTACTTCTTATATGTCCTACTACTACTACTTAAAGATCGTTTTCAAATTGGTCTTATAACTAGGTATTTGAAGAATAAATTTCAATTTTCCCTTGGAATATTAATTAACATATTACAGTTGTGAGAAGTTAAACAAAATTTGAAGTTCATCTTAATTATTCAGTTGAGTAATATGTTTCTTTACACAATCTATTTTTATAAAGCTCTAAGCGAAATCTATTGCGAAATAAACGTTTATGCACTCAAAAATTTCCAGGAGACATAACGCAATATAGGTATAACTGAGTAATTACTGCAAAAATATATAAATTACACTGAAATCGTTGCTTAAAGTAGTTAAGCTGCGACAAGTTGTCTATAAAAATAAATCATTGACGTGTACAAGTCACCTGATGTATATATGAAGTGCAATGACCCCAGAATAAAAGAGGCTCGTTGAATTCCGCCGTAACTGTTACTCCAGTTAGTAGTAGACTTTGAAAAATGGTCGAATGTGTTCCTCCATTCACGCTTGTGCGATGCAAATTCTTCGGCAACATGTCCTTCTCCCCCATCCATTCCTTCCATTTCCTCCTATTTAACTCCCCATCTACCCCGTCCACCTTCTTGCGATTCTCCTCCGTCACTTGTTTTCTCTCTCCTCACCACAAGAGGGAGATAGAAACTCTTTCTCTTTGGAATTCCCTCTGCCGTCGCCTATCCATCTTCCATCCGTCTTTTAGAAGAGCATGCTCTCTCGCTAAGGGTGGAGGCTTGCCACGCCCTAAACGCTCCACTACAACACCCGACTCCGGCGCGCCGCTGCCGCCACGCCAACGCCACTCCTTCTGAACACCTACATGCGTGCGTGGAACACACTGCCATTTCCATTCGTCATAGCCTACAGGAAATTCGGTAAGGTATTAGAAAACGATCTTTTTTAGCAAATAATTGAAATTTTTTTAAACAATAGCTGCTTAAGTTCAATACAAAAATATCGAGTTAACTTTATATGTACCTATATCTTGCAAAGTTAGATTGACTAACAATTCTCAAAGGTATAATTCCCTCGGAACTTTCTTACGGTAACGTGCTACCCTTCCACCCGTTTCAATTGTTTCTGATTTAATAGGACACGGACAATTTTATGCATAAGTATTTTACGTCTTTTGGTTGCGTTTTTTCCCGTAAAATGACCCGGTTTTTCATTGGCTTGTCTTCCTCTTTCCTCCTCCTCTCGGCCACCCGCCCTATTCCACGCTACTCTCCCTATCCGTCCATTGCACCTCGCAGCTAACCCTATTCCCCCGGTGACCGCCTACCTCGCGGACGTTGCTTTTCCGCTGCTACACCGAGTTCACCAGAAGACCTTTAACGGTGTATTGACTCCGGAAAATCTGGTTATATATGTTTAAAGACCAGCTTATTCTAATGTCAAAGAAACTAATGTCATCGGATATCGGTAATTTTGCAACTTGAAGGCGCGCATTAAAATGTCCGTCTCTGCTCTTATAAGGTTATATAGGAGAAAACAGCCGCTCTTCTCTAAGCGTCGTGTAAGGAAAGCTAGTATTCTCTTCCGGTCATTTAACGAGCCGTCCTGGTGCGAAAACTGCCATTTAAAATGTCGTTGAGGGGACGTTTTTATCAGTTTCTTTTGTGTCTACAGGTGTTCGGCGATACAATGCTCGATTATATATTGACGTGGATTTTCAGCCAGGTGTTATTGTTTGGATATAATACAGTCTGAGCTCTTCAAAAAGTTTTAGATTCAAGTGTACTAATCATATTGTAAGAAAGAGTTGTAACGGAAAGTAAGACAAATAGTGATGCATTTTATTAATTTTTCTTAAAAAATTAACCGTATTTAAAAAAACATTTGTCGCGGCGTATAAACCAATCTCAAAACTCTTTGTGCTCAAGTGCGAATGCTACATAGTCCCACCTTGTTTCGTACGAAATTGAAATTCGAATGTAACAAAATTAAACACCTTAATAATTTTCAGGCGATTTGATGAAAGATTTTCTTCGAAAGTATCCCGTTCTTTTCCTCTGTGTCTTCGTTTTTTTCTGGTCAACATATTATTTTTTAATTTCCCCGTTTTTCTCGCCCCCATTTCCTTTCATATTCTATTTTCTCTCTCTCTCTCTCTCTCTCTCTCTCTCGTCCTTTCTTTCCATTTACGTCTCTACCTCTCACATCCTTCCCCACCTTTATACCTCCATTTTTTCCATCCGTGTCTCTCTCTCTCTCTTCTTCTTCCTTCTCCCCCTCCCTATCCTGTTCACCCACTCTTCGCTTTATTGCCCTTCGGTTATTGCCTTTAAGTACAGATCATCGGTTCGAAAAGGGCAAAAGGGAGGCGTGTGTGGTCTCTCTCTCTCTCTCTGCCTTTTTCGGGCGGCGATGGGTTTTCGGGGCAAAGAGGAGAGAGAGAAAGAGAAAGAGAGAGAGAGAGAGAGAGAGAGAGAGAGTGGGTGGGTGGAGGAAAATAGGGTCTGAAATTTAAAACTCGAAAAAAGGCGCGTAAAAAAAGTAAAGAAATCTTTGGAAGCTCGAAAAAACGAGTTTTTGATTATTTTTTTCGTTTTCTTATTTTCTTCTCGGAGAGAGAGAATTTTTTCCCTTCAATTTTATCGTTGCTTTCGGACTTGTAGAGATGGGATAGATGGGTCAAGTGGGAGAAAGGAAGAGAGAGAGAGTGAAAGGGAGGAGGAGGAGAAAATAGAGTGTTTGTGGGCTGTGGAAGATCGTGTGTCTTTGAGATTACCCTCAACAGGTGTAAGGGGCGAGTGTACGTGTCGGACCGAAAAGACAAAAAAAAAGAAGGAATTGCGAGGCGGGATGGGAAGGCCACCGATTGGATTGGGTCTCCTCGTTCTCTTCTCGCCTTTCCTCCAACGAATCGAGTATCAGGTTTCCCTGAATAAAACATCGGATTAATTAATTCGTATTGGTCTGAAATAGGACAACTGAACCAAATGATCTATTTAGCGAACGATAAAACAACTAATTTATGTGCAGATGTAATGCTTCGTCTTTTCTCAAGTGAAGTGGTAAAAATTTTATTTTATGACCTAACGACGTGAATTTTGTTATTTTTATGATCTTGATAAATTTTAATACATTCAGGCGAATTTCAATTTTTTTCTTTCTCCATATACGTAGTATAGTTTTCATGAAAAAAATCAACTTCGAGATTTCAACGGAAATACATGATTTGAGGTCCCTAGAATACGTTTATACTATTTTCGGAATGGTCTGAGTGTATGTGCTTGTGGGCGCTATAACTCGAAAAGTACTTGCAATATCATTACCAAATTTCATATATAACACTTTGATATGAGTATGTAGAGATGAATATTTTTTGGACAATACCGGTTAATCGAAAGTTGAGATTTATTCGAAACCCGATTCGGTTTTTGCGATATTTCTCCGTTAAAAGATCATTATTGTATACACAAATTTGTACAAGTATTATAGAGAATGTAATTTTCTACAACTTTCATTTGAAACAATTTTCCAGAGCAGTTATTGTTTAGGAATTACATATAAATAATCGGTTTTTTCGGTTTCCGTCAAATATCTCCTTAAAAACGTCGTTATTGGTAATCTTCGTGAGAACCAAAGTTGTAGAGAATAATATTTCTTCCAAGTTTTGTTTGAAACAAATTTTCGTAGAACCTTCCATTTAGTATATAATTAATTTATTCGTTAATTTCCAGTATACAGCGCCACTATCTAGCGGTGAATTCTGTAAACATATTCAAAATATAATTTACAGCAGTAAGGAAGACTGTATTCTTTTATGATATGAAATAGTAATTTTGCCTTATACAGTCATGGCCCGTTTACAATCATATTTACAATCAAACTCCTACTTACCAACATGAAGTCTTTTCGTTAAAGATATTCAATGCCGATTTTCACATCAATTGTCAGATTCTCCGACGCGGAAAACGTAATGCGATTTCGCGCTGACAATCTGACCTTTCGTTTCGTTTCTCATCTTTTATTTACCCTCAAATTCCACTCACGATGGTGCAATCCGAAACTTCTCTATGCCCTCATAAAAGTGAAATCCATGGCCATGCTATAAAGAAAAAGCGATTCGATGATTTTTCACTCGCGATTTTATATTTCCGTTCTTACTGTTTCTCTGAATCATAAAATTTTTGTTTTGATCGTATCATCGTATCGTATGTTTTTTCCTTATAACCTGAACTCAAAATCCTCAACAATAGATGAAAACCTTGCTGCGCACCGAAATATAGATCTTACAATTAGTTAGAGTTATTGTACAAAGTTAAATTCAGTGGCGTAACAATAAGGTAACGTGAGTGGTCAAATGCTTACGGCCCATGGACCCTAAAAATTTTCCGAATGTAGAAAAAAATAAAGATTTCTCTTTTTTTATCCTAATTTCTGAATGACCTTCCAGCTAACTGTAATTTTTTACAATAATTTTAAAAGCGTAACCTTCTCACCATATAACATTAATTTATTAATAAGTGCAACTTGGTAAGTTTTACAATTGTTTTCAGTTTTAATTGAGCACATGTATTTACAGGGTTAGGAGGACCAACGATTGGGCTCCTAGTAACGCCGCTGGTTAAATTGTTTGTCAGTTATTTTTCTTTTATTTAGTCGGAAAGAGTAATTTTCACGAAATCAAGCTGCTCCTAATTAGTTCATGGTTATCATCTCCAAAAATGCAACTTGTTCCTATTCTAACATAATAATGTTCTTATGACAGAGAAGTTGAATGGGAAAACGTAAGGTGCATTTTTTCTTGTAGCCGAAGGATTGTTTCCATATGAAGGTGAAGTCTCGATGCATACTATGATGTTGACCATATTGTCGCACGTTGATCGCGTAAGCCCCCATCGCACATCGCTTGAGAATCAAGGATCTAATCTTGATATCTCTAATTTATGACATGAACACGATCGAAATTCGAGGGAATTGTAGGGGCTGCAATTTCTAAGCGGGCATGGCGCTGGGAAAAATAGTCCCTTGTTCAAAGGACACCGAAGAACGGCATAGAAGTGGAGGTATATGAAGCGATTGGAAAGGGCAGCAGATAACACGAGGAAAATTCGAACCATCGAGCAGGAAACAACTTGCACGGGAGATCGCATGGGTGTCAAACGGACAGCGGGAAGTGAAAATAGCACGCGATCCTATGCACACGCCGCGCGGCTAATAGAAACAGCAGTGCCGTTGAACGAAAGAGGATAATATGAATTAAACTCGCATGGAGAGAGATATTCCTTCAGATGTCGGTTTCCTTTTTACATTTCGAACCCCTGCGTCGTCTCATTCGACGTGTGCGAAAGTAATTCATAAACGACTCGACGCCACCTTAGCTTTTACTCGGTTTCCTTGGAGAACCCAGCGTGAGTGCATCTCGCGTCCGTGAAGGGGTGTGTCGGGATGCTATAAGGGATGAGACTGGGTGATGAGGGTGTCCGGTTGCTAGGTGAGAAGAGGGAAGATCAGGCGCTCGGTGGTCTCCGATGGGTAACAAATGGCCTTTGGCCGAGTCGGGTGAAAGAGGCACGCAAAGGCAAGAGTCTTTAAAGCGAAGCGGATGAAATAAAAAAAAACCGTCCGAATTCGAGGCGTGCTCGCGCCATTTGTGTCGATTTCGGAATCACGCGATCCGTGAGTCCGTAGGTTTCACGTGTCTATGAACGGCGAGACACGTTTTTTTCCGTGTCCACGAGAAGGTCGGAAGAGAGCTATTGCATCGACGATCCTCAGCAGAGCGTAAAGATTGGCCGTAAGATGATTCCATCTAGTATTAGGCGTTAAGGTATTTCTCCTCCTCTCTGGTTCTGGTCGATCCCCAGTCAGATAAGCGGGTCGGGGATAAATAGGTGCGACTTGAGTCCTTTTTTAAATTTTAACTCCTTCTTAATCATCTCTCGATGTGCCGCTTTATCTCCTTTTCAAAATTCGTAACCGGAGCCGCTGTTTTTTTTTTTGCGCTGCGTGGGAATTTCGGCCGAATAATTTATAATTTGGCAGGTGTTTGGGAGCCATTAAAACGACCTTATCGCATTTCCTCCGTATGCTAGTATATCCTTTATTTCGGCGGAAACACGAATTTTTCGCTTCAATTCTTAATTGTGGTGGATTGCGAATGAGCTGAAAATAATCCTTATTCAAGAAAGACTTAATTATGTCAAAAGATATCCCATCGCTCTCATAGAAACCAGTATTCGTATCTTTGTTCAAAAAAATATGACGCAATAGTTGCAATTTTTCGAAATTTATATGTTTCCAGCATTAATCTTGCGCAAAAGTTGATAGATGCGTGTCGAAATGCTAATTTTTCGAACGAGATCTTTCTTGTAGTCTAATGCGCATTATATAAATATGATAAGTTTCAATGTATCTCTTGTTTTTCAATTACCTTACATATTCTACGCAAGACAGCTTCAGCTTTCATCACATTGGAAAGAGTAAATTGCAGAAATTCGGTCGTATCTGATTTCTCGTAATAAATTTAAATTTGCGTAAAAAGTGGCAGTGCGTGTTCGCTCTCGACCGACTTAAAACGACGAAAGAGAAGCTAAAATGACGCGTTATCCCAGTTTAATTGACGCTCACTCTACTCTTAAAAATCGCGATCAGCTCGTAAAATCTTTGTCCGAAGATAATACGAGGTAATCTGCATCGAATCGGAATAGAATCTTTCGTCCAAACATCCCCATTGCACAGGGTTAATCTTTCTCTTCCTCTCGTTCAGATTTTCTCCATTCATCTCGTTCTCACATTTCACCTTTTCCCTTCCAACCTTGATAAGAAAGTGAGAATCGTCCAATTTTCAGGAAACTAAGTAAGCGTGTCCCTGTGAATGAGATCCTCGTCACAATAATTCTGTCATTTCCTTCTCCCGTGTCAATCACATGCCGGAGACGAGTTTGTACACATTCGTGGCTGCTGAATTGGTCACGCTTCAATCTGCTGCATTCCCTCTGCCTCCCTCTCCTGCTCCCTCCTCCCCCTCCCCTCCTCCCGCTTACCCCTTTCCCCTTACGATAAGGTAGAGATATCATCTCTTGCCGATTGAGTCCTTCGACACCTCCGCCTCTTCTGCACGCTCTCCCATCAGCCCCCCCGAACCACCTGCCCCCTCCCCTTCTTCCCTCCCATTCTCTCCGCCCTCCTCCCCCCTCTTCTCTCTCCTCTCGCCACCGTGAAATATACTCGGATGATTGGCGATACATTTCACGGGATGGGAATACATCTCCGAGGCGGGAAGTGACAAAAACCGGTCTTCCATCTCATCCTCTCTCGTTTGCGTCGAAGATCCGTGTTTGCTCGGATGTAGCTCTGGGCTCACGCACGAGGAGACTTCGAAAGAGAGAGAGAGAGAGACGAATGGAAATTTGTTCGACGTGATGGACGCGACCGATGTTTAATATGGAGTCCGAACCGGACGAGTCAAACAAGAAAATAAAATTCGAACAGGTTTTGTAATATTAAATCCGCACGTTCGATTTTTTTCGAATGTTCTCTTAACACGGCACTAAATAAAAATTATAGGCAGCAGGGAGAAATCCTTATCCACAAACATATTCTTTTACAAGGTCGATTCATTCTCCCTCCTTTTTCCTCTTATTCTTCATCTGCCCATTTCTCCTCCTCTATCCCTTTTTCCTGTTTTATCTTCCACTTTCTCTTCATCCACTGTCATTATCACGCCTTCCATTTCCATTGCTTTTTATTTCTATTTCTGCTCTCTCCTCATCTTTCACCATTTTCTCCCCCTCTCCTTTGCTTCTCCGTTAACCGATTTTATTACACCTTCGCCATCTCTTTCTTTCTCCTATTTTCTCCTCCTGTGCCTATCTTTTCCCGAGAGTTCCCCGTGAGTTCATATGCACGTTACGGAGATATCAGTTCGTGGGCAGTAAATATCGCATTTGTTTACTCGCAATCGCTTTTGAGCGTATTTCGTGTCTGACCTTGTATTACACGGTACTTTTCTGGAACGGGGTCCGATTTTATTGGCGACGCATTTCCACCCGACCGAGCAAACACGGATGAGATTCTTGGCATTCTCGATATCTCTCGAAGAGTGACATTTAGTGATCCGTCCATGCAACGGCGTTTATTTCCTAAGGCATAAAAATGAAGACATCTCGTGTCCAGCCTTCATAATTCTAGTGCCGGTTCGTATGTAATCTCCTCGTATTTGCAACCTTGAAATAATTAAGAGGTTTATTGTCACGCTTATATTTTGTTTTAGGTCATGCTTCCGTTTAAAGAAAACGATATATTTTATACTCTCTCTTTCGCTCTCGCTCTGTTCGAATATTTATTGTATAACCTTGAGACACGAATATCTCGTTCCTTTTTATTCTCTTGAATATTCTGTCGGGCATGAGTGTACCTGTTGCTTAAATAACGCCATAAATATTACAGGATTTATCTAAAATAACAGGTAACATTTTCACAAAAGGATTTCCAACAAATATTAATACAACCCCTCAATCGAAAAATGTATTTGGTTATATAGTTGAGAATTTTTTATTTGTCTCCGTTGAGTGGTGGAATAATGTTAGGAATTCAATTTATATATTTTTTAAATTTATGTCTGTCTATTTTTTATTTATTTCATATTCAGATTCCATCGTCCTAATAAACGTTAATGTCCTCTGCCACCATTCCTATTAAGATTTTATGTTAATCCCGTATATTTTAAATGATACTGTTTTCTATAAATGCGATATTTTCCCTGGGATGTTAGGTTTTTCTTTTTCTATATCCAAGTCTTCATTTTATAATAATGCCGTCAAATCTCTAAATGATTGTAATCATATTATCTTCACCGGTTTGCCACTTTGATGTCAATTCGAAGCTCGGTAACATTTTGCTTTCGCATTGCGTGACTCAGCTTCCTGTTGGAAAGGCCTTTTCACGTATACGCTCTATCTCGTCGTATGATTCCTTACAGTTGTAACACTATCGTTTCATAGCGCTTGATTGGTGTCCGTACACAGTGCCATGAGTTTAAAATAACCTCGTTCTGTTCGAATCGGTTCCGATGCCCAGCGGGGATCGTGGCGAAGCGTAAGAATGATCGTTACGACAGCGACGTTGTATGCTATAAAATAGTTTATGTTGGCGGCTTAACTACCATAAATAGTCATAAGGGTCTGGGAAAAAATAGCTCGTCCAGCGTTTTGTTTCAAAACGCAGCTTTACCGCAAGTAACTCGACCAAGTAAGTAGTCAATTTAGGCGGCGTACATGTTGAACGGTCGCGTTTATTCCGCTTATGTTAACCGCACTAAAAATTCCTTTTCCCCGATTTTCGCATTTTCTTATCGCAACTATCATTAATCATGCGATTTTAATTCCTTTTCGACTGCTCCTCACACCTTTTATACCACATGTGTCGGTCGGAGTCGTTCCCAGATTTATGATTCCCTCCGCCTCACTCCCATCCTCCTCCGCCTCAATCCTCTCTCGCCCCCTTCAGTCCAGTCCTACGCCTGATCCTCTTCTACCTCATCCTCCTCTCTCCCTCTCCGTCTCTTTCTCCTTTCCTCTTTGTAACTAAGCAACCCAACGTTGACCGCGCTCTCTGCCCAATAACTTACAAGGGCTTTCGATCGCTAATGGCCTTCCTCTTCACTCATCTCTCTTTCCTCGTTCTCTACCTTCTTTCTCTCTCTCCCACCACTCCTATCTCCTATTCTTTCCCTACTTTCTTTTCCGATTCTCAGGCGAGGGCGAGCGAGCAGCATTGCGCGGCATAACGGGACATTCCGCTTTTTTATAACATACGTTCGGATGGGTATGCTCATACCTCAGATCCAAACAACCTTTAAATTGCGACGCTGTTCTTCCTCCTAGGTAGATGGTGCGAGGGAAGGGTGTAGGGAGAGAAGGATGGAAGAAGGGAGAGATAGAGAGAAAGAGAGAGAGAGGATTATGACTGAGGCCGTGGTAATCAACGAATCGTTTTGCTTTGCTTCGAGCTCCGTGCGATGAGTTAACTCTTGGTCTTCCCCGCCGCGCCACACACATCGGTTTGGAGGTGTTATGCACGCCGCTTCCAATTTAGGACCCCACGGAAAAGATAAAATAGGACTTTCGGTAAATGCTCATATTCATCTCGGAACTTATTGGACGCGCAATAAAGTTGGAGTAAAAATGTCCTCTCGTATTTCAGTCCAGTGCTTCTAGAGGAATTCGTTAATTACCCTAGTATCGCTCTTGTATCACTTGGAAGACCGTCGTATTCCAATCACTAAGTATTTTAATCTTTTTAAGTATACTCTAGCAATATTAATAGTGAAAATGGTTAACTTTGTGCAAAACTGACCTACAAAGACCTAAAAATAATAATTTTCTTGTGCCCATAAACGTATTTTCCACCATTTTTCAAGTGATTTGAGCAAAAATAAAACATTTTGAGTTACCTATTATTTTCTTTTAAATCAATGATAAATTATAATAGAATCATAAGTGTTATTTTTAAATACATTAAATTAAATAAGGTATAATTTATTTGAAAAATATAGTATCTTTTGAATAAATATTGTAAACCCACATATTTACTAAAAAATTTTAGGAAATGTATCTTTCTAGTGATAAATCGATATAAAAATTTATTCGCATGTCAAAAGTCGACGAATAAAGCATAAACAAAATAAATAAGAACAAATGGAAGCCAAAATTTGAGATAAGGAAATTATATCGATAAAGATATTATATAAAGAAAATATATGAATGATGCGTAGATAAAGAGAAGACAAATGAGGGGTGAAGTAAGAAAGAGTTTAAAAGTAGATAAAAATGGAAAACTGCGGATAGGAAGAAAGAAATGGTACAGTAGGAGGATGAGAGGAGATGAAGAGGAGGATGCGTGAAAGAGTGGAGATAATTTTTTTCTGTCGACCACAAAATTCTCGCTTCACTGGCGTTAAAATACGCGATTGTTTGGCTCCCGCAGACTGCGGTCGGCCGTTCAGGCGGAGAGGGGATAAAGGAGAGGGAGAGGTAGAGAGAGGCTGGAGGACCATTAAAAAAACAATAATAATAAAAAACCGTTCAGTGGGATACAAAAGAAAGGAGTCATTCAATCAGCATTAAGCGCTGATTAACCCGCCACACTCCTCTCTCTCTCTCTTTCGGAGACCGCGGATATTCATTTCGCCGTTGCGCACAGTCCTCGGCAGCTTTTTTGATTCGCCGCGTCGTTATTCATCGTTCGCGGTTTCCCATACCCTCCGCAACTGTAGCGGCGGCGGTGGCGGCGGCGGACATAGGCCGGTGATTGGCTGCGCGCGGTTTCCACATTTGGCCACCGCTTTTGCGCTTGAACTGTTTTCCTTTGTTTCCTTTCGTTTTTTTTTGCATATCGGCTTCGGTTTTTGAAGTGTCTTTCTCGCTCATTTTATTGCGCTCCACTCCTTTCATACAGCTATTTTTTCCTCTCTCTCTTTATCTCATGCAATATTTCAAAATCCGATATCTTTTGTTTTGCGATGTTTTTTTTTGCTAAGCGTCGTTGAAATTTTTTTCGGGCGGAATGCGAGAAAGGAAATACCCGAGTGGTTCAAGAAGCTCTTGATGGATGAAAATCATCACGTCGTTTCCCACGGTGAAAAATATTGGGTCATAAAAATTGAAACGCTGTCGTATTTTTTTCGTCTTTCGTTTTCAACGGCAAATAATTTTCTACTCGGACTGATGTGGATAATTGCACAACTCTATAGCAAGATAAATACTTCTACATATTCTACGAGGATGCGCAACCACTTCACTATTTGGAATTCTATAGAGGAAATTCTGAAGCTGATTAGCAAACATGTTAAACGCCAATAACTACAGTGTGATAATTTAGCGATTCTCTCTATATGGTTTCTGAATGGAAATATCGTATATCTCGAACCGATTTCCAAATACGGGTAATGTTGGAAGTTATTGCGAATAAAATAAGTTCCGAATTAACACCGCTCTAAGTACTAAGTAATATGAACCCCGGTAGTCTGGGGACTTAATTAATAGAACTTTAAAGATTTTTATTAAACATCATTTATCTTTAAGCAGCAATGAAATTTAGATGCAAACTCCAACTATCTGCAGCGATTTCTATACCTATATTTATGGTGAATATATTAAGATAATCTGAATCTGGTGTTCAAAAGTTTTGCGGCCACAAATGGAAAAACTTGTCCTCTGAATTGGTCCTTGTATTTCATTATCAAGTTCATCATTGAAATATGGAAATAAAATTTTTCAACGTTTTTTACTCGATATAATACTTTAAAAAATAAAATTGAATGAATGTCAAACTATACTAGGACTACCATATTCAAAATAAAATTTCGGTTGATTGATGACACGACGGGGAAAATATTGTATTTCATAACAACCGGAAATTTCAATCTGGTTGTACTGGAATATAATATAGCTTCCATGCCGTCTATGTAGAAAAAATTCGCTATAGCGACATCTTTTTTATTTTCAATTTCTGTGGATTTTGGTGAAATAAAATAAGGATGTGTAGTTAAAGATTACAGACCAATTATTATCTTCACCATCAGAATTCGCATTACTAAAGCCCTTATCAAGTATCTGTTAAGTATATAGCGCCACTGATTCTGATATTTCTGCATGAAGATGTCAGTTGTTAAAGCTTGTATTTATCAACGCAAAAAAAAACAAGACAACCAAAGCTTAGTATAAAATGTATCGCTCTTACCAACTTAACAGTTCATTATACCACTTTACGTTTTCCGCTCACCCAAAGCTCTCCTTTTTGCGCATTTCAAAAACCCGCGGAATTTTCCCGCGACTCTGAGCCACTCGCTCGGGGTTAACTTTTTGTAGCTTTTAAGCGAGAGAGAGAGAGAGAGAGAGAGGTGGGGATCTTCATTTCCTTATTGCCGCTCTCCTCTCTCGAAGCATCGCTTTAATTCCCCGCATCATTACTCTTCACGCTCGTCGCTGACCCTCGCAGACTTCGCCCTCCGCCCTTCTTGCATTCCGAGTCTCCCACTCCGCAAACACCCTCCTCCCCCTATCAGCCCCTCAAACTCCCTCCCCCACCTCCTTTCCCTATCAACCCCTCCACTCCCTCCCTCCCGCCACCTCCTCGACCCGTACCATATCCTCCAATCGTCAATTCCCTTCTTCCTTCTCTCTCTCAATTCCTCTTCCTTTACGATCCTCCCCGTAATTTCTGCTCATCCTCCCCCTCTCCATCTCTCTCTATAGTGTCCATCTAAAGGGACATCGCACCAAACCCACATCCCTCGCCCTCAATAACAGCTGCCAAACTCAGCACTCACTTCCTGCGCCCACCTTCTCATTCCGAAGCGCTTTTCATATTCGTCTACGAAATGACACGCGATGCATTTTTTTTACATTCAAGGATAGAAAGGATCGATTACAATTGGTGCTTTTAGATATCGAAAACTCGTCGCAGCCTTATTTATCTAACGAATTAAAAATATCTAACGAATTAAAAATTGTCAGAAAATTGAGTCATAAACCAAAACAGCAATAAATAACTCAACGTGAAATGAGAAAAACTGAACGCTTTTTCTTGTTAGAATTTATTATTCGTTTCTTGCGTGAACTAAGAATAGAAAATGGAAAAAAAATTAAATCCAACTTATCAGTGAGGATTTGAAACGTAAATTTTAAGCGAACATTTTCGTTCACATCTCATGGGAGAAACGACGAAGGGTTTAGGCGGCCCAAAGTCGAGCGAATTCGCTAAAATTGGCACAAATACTTGGATGAGATGGAATGAAAATGTAATATATAGCCATTCTTATTTATACCTGTGACGAATCTCACCTCTTGGCTCTTGATATCTCTCACATCAAGAGGAAAGGTTTAATTTTTTGGTTCTCTCTTTCTTCTTCCTTTCCCTTTTTCCTTCAACCCTCCGTTTCCATTACCATCCACATCCCTTTTAACCCCATCTCCTTCCCACCCCCAACCCATACCAACTCCCTTATCCCCACCTCCCCTCGCTCCCCTTAACCTCCCTCCCACTTCCCCTCCCCCTCTCCCCCGCATCGCCCACACGCAATTGCCACTCTCAGCCTCTCCCGCGCCGAGAAATATTCTCGAAAGTGAAAAATTCGGGCAATTGATACGTCGCGGCGGACATTTTTAAGCCGTCTCCATAGTGACAGCTGCCTAGCTAGAGAGAGAGAGAGAGAAGAAGAAGAGGATGAGAGAGAGAGAGGGAGAAGGATGGGAAAGAGATGAAGTGGATTGGGAGAGAAGGGAGGGCTGTGTGGGAACGGAGGAGGGGGGATTGGGGAGGGAGGAGTAGACGCTGAAAGGAGCAGGCAGAGATGAAAAAAGGCGATTGCGGCGGAATGCGAAGTGGCGGGTGATGAGAAGAGCGGATGAGGGGGAGGGAAATAACGAATTGAAATGAGGAAACGGTTAAGACTCTAAAATTTACTCATTTTTCGACCAATAAAGTTTCAGCCGTCCAGAGGGTATCACTTTCAAAAAGTAATGTGACGCAATTTATAGAAATTGCATACTGTTGATCTTTTGCTTGGATTCCCTCGACAACTGAGCTACATTTAAATGGATATTAAAAAGAATCGTTTATATAGCCTAGAACAGAGTAAAACTTATGGTCTCCACTTTAATATTTAATGTAAACCGATATGGAAATGCTTTTTAGTACTAAAGCTAGACTAAGGTGATTTTTCTGTACCTCATTGTCATATTTGACGCATATGATTATCTTGGAAATATACGATAACGTTTATTTCGGCCATCAAAAATTAGAGACACACCTTGAATATTTCCTAATTTCCCTCGTTAAATAAAACCTGTCTAAATATTACATACTCCAAATCACATAAGAAGTATAGGATTCAAAACATTTTCCATGAATGTACGCTGCTTCCATTATATTCATGACCATAAAAACCAACGAAAAAAAAAACTTCCCAAATTATCGACGCTTGAAAATAGTGAATCAATTTTTCACTTGGCGTGAGAGTGTCGCGTTTAAAACCTTAATCATTCTTTATTAATTTTTCCGCTGCAAAAAATACCGAAAGAAGTGCCAACTGGATTAAACGCGCGTTATTTAGAAGGATATGTTCGAAGCGGACTCACTCTTTAATGGGTTGAAATTCGATATGCATGCGCGTCAAGTTGAGTTTGGAAGGAAAGAGGGTGAGCGTGGCGCGGTGGTGAGAGGGGTGGGGTGGGGGTGATTGACTTATTAAAGGGAGAGGAAGGGAAATGGGGGAGGAGAAAGTGAGAGAGAGAGAAATGGGACGAGAAGATTGAGGAGAAGGTGAACTAGAGAGAAAGGAGGAGGAGATAAAGGAATAGCAGAGGGAAGAGAGAGAGAGAGAGAAGGAAATAAGATAAAAGGGAATGAAGAACGGGAGAATGAGGGCGAAAGGAATGAAAGAGAACGAGAAAGTCGAACGAGAGAGAGAGAGAGAGGATGGAAGTAAGATCGAAAGGGCAACAAAACGCGGCGACGCTCCATCCGTTCCAGTAATCCATCAGCCTCAATTCTGTGAAGTTAGTTCAGTCTCTTGAGGACGAGAAGCAGAGAAAAGAATAGGGGCAGAGGGGAGTGAATGGAGGAGGAGGAGGAGTGGAAGGAATGAGGGAGGAGGCGGAGGAGTGGCGGAAGAATAATGAGTGGGAGGGGAGGAAGATACACAATTGACACGGTGATACAATTGCGATGGAATGCACGTTCCATGCTTGAAGATATCGGCGCCAAGATTATCAGCTGCGAGAGACACCAAGCAGCGCGCTCTTCCTTTTTCGCAATTTTATTTCCATATAAATCGAACGGAGATAAATTTTTGTACTCCTCCCTTTGTATTATCAGCCAAAATTTCACAATTTACCTTACGTCTTTATATTTTCCAAAATGACATTAAAAATTACCCGAATCTTAAATCCTTGGTCAAATGAATAATTAATTTCGATTCAGTTGAAACTCGGAGGAAGAAAACGTTTCAGGATGAAGAGAGAGAGAGTAGATTGATACATACTGCGGAAACTTCACATCAAAGTGTATTCCGTGAATAAACAAAGAAAGTAAATAGAGTATTCGAAAGAATCTAACGAATTATATAAATATCTCCTATCATTACCTTTGCTATTTTTGTAAATTGTGTACTCCCACGGACGTGTTATTCTCATTTTATACTAATTAAATGTTTCCTTTTTTTTGAGTCGAAGTTTCCCTAAGATATTAAGTTTCATATCTTTCAATACTTCAATATTCGTTGCATTCTATGAGTCAGTCTTACTTATGTTGGCTAACAAAAAGATTTTTTTTAAGTACACACTTTATTTTGGTTTTAAGCATAATCGATGGTTTGACTGTGGAATTAAATTGTATCCAAACCGAACGCAGCGTTTCCAATCCTCCCACTTCACTATCCTGCTGTCATCGGTAATAATCTGCCTTAAATTTTAACTATACATACTAACAATAATAATTTCTCTCTCAATTCCATTTATTTTTCTTGCTAGGAGGTACGAAAAGATAAAAATTATATGACTCTTGTTAATTGTTCAATTTTTGGCATAGTTAAATCTCCTAGCTTCGCTTGGCTTTCGCTAAGATCTTTTGTTTCACTGTAAATAAAATAATGAGAACAACCTGAACTCGCTTCATCCATGCTTTCCCATCGTGGCACCGTGTGTTCATTTGTATCCGTTTCCACTATGATTTTCTTTGATTTTTATTGATTCTATTTACCCCGCGCCTTCCTTGGTAACGCAGTAGGTGGCCGTCCAACACATTTTATTCTTCCTTCGTTAACACTTATCCAGTTCTCGAGGCCCTTAAAATTTCGCCTCACCAGATGGGATCCAGCGATCAGTGGCTGTTAAGTTTTAGGCGAAGGAATGGTGTAAATGTGGGAAAGAGTGTCGGTGGGTGTTTAACCTACTGGAATTCTTAGCACCCTCAGACTTCATGCCTTGTTCTTGCCCACCGCCGCCAGTGGAGGCTTTTTGGGCTTCGAATTCTTGGGAGTTATTGGGCCATAAAACACTACGTCTTGCCAGCCTCCGTGTTGGCGAGATTTTCTTCCACTTTGGCTGGAGGCTGACTAACATCATAGATGAGCCTTCCGGCGTTCGATGGCTCGAATGCCGTTCTCTTTAACCGTTAATTATATTTTACTCGTTCTCCGATTGGCAAGCATCTGTTGTCATGCAGCTGAAAAGGGATTAAGCGTAGAGGAGTGTAATGGTTAAAAGTTAAAAGGGCGATACAATCACAAAATTTCTCGGTACATTCACAAATATCTCCCGCTTCGCGTTAATTAATATAAAAAGATTCAGCAACGGCTTGAAGGCAATTAGAAATATGTTCCCGGGTACTGTTTCCAACTGCTTTTAGCGTAAGTAAGTTTCAACACCAATCAAGCGGACGGATACAAAATCGTAAAAAGCGTTCTTCGAAGAGAATCGGATATGTGTTGATTGCTGGAAAGTATAAAACCTCTAACCGCGCGGGATGAGATAGGGTGGCTGCGGAGTTTTCAAAATGGATTAGAATTGGTTTTGACACTTTGATAGCTTTGATGGCGATGGTGGAGGGATTGAAGCAGGGGACGGAAGAGGGAGAGAGAGAGGGGGATGTAGAGGGAGGAGAAGAGGTCGGAGGAAGAGGAGTAGAGGAAGGGAAAGACAGGAGACGTGTCTTGCAATTGACGCCGAGTAACGCGAGACCTCGGCGGGTGATGCGACAATTAGCAGTATCGCCACATTGGCGTGACTGTCGGTCTGCGCGCGAGCGTGTGTGTGTGCGCGCGTGCGAGTGTGTGCGTGTGCTCGTCGCATTACATCAATTTATATTTCCGAGAGAAAGAGAGAGAGAGAGAGAGAGAGAGAGAGACAAGGGTGGAATGAGAGGGAGAATGCGTGAAGAGTTGGAAGGGATATTCTTATTCTTTTTTTCAAATGTGCGAGTGACAGAAAGAGAGGGAGAGAGGAAGAGAGGAAGCGAGGGGAAGGCAGATGGGAATAAAGAGGAAACGGCGTTTGATGAGGGGTTGGACCTCATTGGTCGCTCACTCCGTCCGTCCATCCGCAGCTTTTTCCTCTACCTCCCCCGCCCCACCCTCCATTTCCAATTCCATTCCCTCGAGAACATTTAGTTCCATTTCGCACATTCGGAAGTTTCCACTTCCCTCACGTTTCACAGTCATAATTAAAACACCTATAACCTCTACCGTTCCCCCGTAAATTGGTGTGTTGCTGCGAAATCGCGATATCAATTGAAAATGTAGAAAAACTTACTTTTTCTCTTAAACATTTAGCTATAAGTTCGAAAAACGTAGAATTTCAACCCAGACCTTGAGTTCTGTTTTTCTGCTTGTTATAAATTAAACGATTCCTGAAAGGAACGATTGTCAATATGCGAAAAATGCTATCAATATGCCTGCAGCATTACAAAAATAATGAATTTGTATTATTAATGCATATATCAGTAGCACAACTGCGTTCGTTTTAGATATACGTATATCTATCATTCATACTAATCCCTTTGCTATAAAAATAAATGACGTATTCCACGTTTTTATGTGTTGATTGCTTAAATAATAGTTTTTGCAACACCTATGCCAGGCATTCCCCACACTAAAAAGATATATATATAGGAATATATTTCTATGCAAGCGATATACTTCAATATATGCTCCGAAATATATTTGCAGTTTTGTATATATTCCAAAATATATTTCTAAATATATTTCGAAAAATATATATCAATCGATATATCAAGAAATATATTTTGAGTTATATTTTAGGACTTATCTTGCAATATATTTTTAAAAATATAACTCCGAATACAATTCAAAAATATGTTTCAATATATTCTTAAATATACAGTGATAGAAAGAAGAGGAACCTATTTCTAAACAAATATGTAAGCGAGATTTTTACTAATTGAAATATTGTGTACTCGGGGGATGTATAATTCATAATTAATACCCCCACAGAACTAAATATTGCCTGAATATTAAAAGAAAAGGTTCAAAATATCACTACAGTTATGTTTAAACAGAAATATCCATAGTATGTTATCGTAATATTTGCATTTGGATTATCCAAGTTCTAACTTAATATTTCTGCTTTATTTACGTTTAAACGACAGGATTATTTAATAATTTTCCAGATTATAGATGACGAAAATAGTCTAAAGCTAGTGATCCAGATATAAGCTTATGCTTTGAAATGTCTTAAATCTATATACGAACTTACTAAGTACTTTGGCTATTTGGTAACATAATTTAAATTTTGAATTTAATTAGTACTCAATCCGTGTACATATAAGGATTTAATCATGGAGCATTGAGTTTTTGGAAAATTTAAGGACCTATATATTTTAAAATTTTCCTAATTTTACAGAAACAATCAGCAGGCTCTATTATTGATGAAGTCACAAAAGTTTCCGTTTTCTTCTTCACAGAAAAGTATTAATAAAATGAGCTACATATCATTCTTCATATTATACACGTATTTATTATGTGCATATTGTTTAATCATTATTTGAATTTAAAATAACACCAAAAGTAGGTATCGGTGATGTTTTAGAAAATTCCAGCTTTTATCGCATTTACATACACTTATATCCAATGGAGTAATTTGGTTGGCTGGTTATTAAAGTAGTTCATTTACAATGATGATGTCATAGGTTCTAAATCTGTTATGAACTTTTTCTTATTTTTAATATATTTTTACTACAAAGAACTTGGCCTTTATCTATTGCAAAGTTTTCATGGATCAACTCAATACAATATGGACATCTTAAAACAAACACCCTAATGATATTCAAACATAACATTACTCAAATGTCCAATAAGTCATTCCAGCTGGTTCCTTCTTTAACATTCGATAGATATTCAAAATATCCAAGTACAATATTGTATGAAAATCTATTTAATTTTTTATCCTATGATAATCAATCTAGAAATTTAAATACATGTACAACAACAAATTAATATGTCAACTCTACCATATTTGGTTGAAGGCATAAAATGTCATACTCAAAATCACATAATGGTATAAAAACAGCTTTTCTCTTTATATTAATAGCATTAGTTGAGGATAAACTACAATCCTCTAACTCATTGACAGCTATTATATTCTTCTATTTTAAATTTGGAATTTTTGAAAAAGTTGTACTAGGTTGCTTCTGCAAAAATTTACCTACAGCAAAACATGTTCTTTTGCTGCTTACATATATCACAATAAAATCATACAAAACAAATAAGTCTCCATTTATTAATTCCACTGTATAGCTATTTCTTTTGTCAGAGGCAGAATTGACCATATATTCTTTATAAATTTGCTTTGTTATAACGAGAAAGCAACAAACATTAAAATTGCGATAGAAGTGCGCAATGCGAAGGTTTTTTCTTTCCATTTCCCAGAAGCCAATGCAATCAGTGCGACGCTGCGTGCATAGTGTGCATAGTGGAAGTACTTGATCGGCGGTTTTGTGTAAATAGATTGGCAGAGAAACCTTTGAGCAACTATTTCCTATAATTAATTACATTTACAATGTTCGCTGCTATTCAATGGCTGGACGGGAAGTCGAAGGACACACATACAGTGGTGCCTGTGTCGTGAATAAGGGACTTCGATTCGAATGTAAGGAAACGAACATGTTAATGTTATTGTAGAATTATCAGTGAAACTAAACCTTACTGAAATGGCGAGTGAACTGTAATTACACTCGTCATTCACAGTTTGCATTTATTAAGCTGAGTTACTAGATGCCTATTATTAGTATGTGTGATTATAGTAACGTAATTGTACAAATTACTAATGCACATTACTCTTTCATTAAGAATTTTACAAAAGGAGTAGTGGAGTACCATGTTATTGAGTGGCGGCGTAGAAAGAAGCCAGTCGGAGGATGGTCACTGTACGATGTTAAGATTGTGGATGCAGATGGTAATAATATACTATTACGAACTTTTTTAAAGTAGTGAATATACTATAAGTAATTATGCTACTGTATTTCAGGCAACAGAAATAAATTAGAGAAGCGTCTGAAAGAGTTGGATGCTTTTGTTTCCGAAGTTATTTGCAACCCAACTGCAGAGTTTCCTGAAGCCCAGGCAAAGAAGTACTTCTAAGCTCTATAGCCTTATAAATTGCTTTTGTTTACCTTCCTACTCATTTCAACCCTCGCTACGCCTTTTTCCTCTTCTTTACGCAGAAATGTCTTACGAGGTCTTACTTCTCTTTCTTTCTCATTTTTCATGATTTCCCCTCTCACCATCCTTTCCTGTTTCTCTCCTCAAACGCAACCCACCAAACGCACTTCCTCCCCTTTTCCTCTCTCCGCCAATCCTCGCCTCTCTCCTCCGCTACTCCTCTACGACCTCTGAACTTGTCTCAATCACCTCTCATGCTTTCCGCTAAACTTCTCCTCGACTCTACTCTCACCCTCTCTCTCTCCTATTCCCTCTCGTTCCACTCCTCTCTCCCTCCCTTCTCCTTCTGCCACACTCCTCTGTAAATCTTCCATTACCTCGAACTCTTCTTAACTCGATCATGTCCCCTCTGGGATAAACAATTGCAGATGGCTTTTCTCTCTAGTTACAGCTGCAATGTTGGAGGAAACGAGGATATTGATTAAAGCAAATACTACTTTTATCTTTAAAGTACAACATACACCATCTGGTGTGTAATTACTACTTCATATGAGTAACGCCAGAGAAATTAGCCAGTTTCCTCTATCCGAATGTTTACGCAGTGAACATGCATGGCTTTAACTACTAGTCTGTTATGAGCACTTGATAATTTTTTTAAACACGTTGGAACCTAAATCTAATGTAAAGTAGATGAAGGATGGAATAATTTGAACCATTTTGAATAATAAAATTGATAGTGCATCGAAGAGATTGACTTATTAACTTCGAATGAACAATTGCAGTTCTTTATGATTGTACGAAAAAAGATAATCTTTTAAAAGCATTGGATTATAATTTTTTCCATCCCTCTTGAGTCAGTAGTAGAATACATTCAATTCAGCAGTGGGTTCTGACTTCTTCTCTTCATCATTTATATTTTCGATTTCTCCTTTCAACTGAACTGCATGATTCGTTTCATTTGTAGGAAATTATGGAATTATTTTAAAATCTTTTATTTTGCCTCTTTTCTCATATTCATCTATTATTTTCTTTACTCCTCTCTTGTTCTTTCCATACGCGCACATGCCACTCTGACTTATTCTTCTCCCCAAAAATCCCTCAACCCCTTTTCCTTCCCCTCCATCTCATCCCGTCCCACATCCACTTCCCCCTCCTGATGCTCATTCACTTTTCATATCCACGAGGAAACCCATTTTTTCTCTCTCTTGCTCTTCGCCCCCGCGGATGCGCCTCTCCCGACACGCCCCCTCAGGTTTCTCCCGACACGCCTTCTCCAGCCTTCCAACCGACATCACTTCCTCATACTTCTTTTCGAATCTATATATGATACTCTCCAATCTTACTGACTCTTACTCTTCTTCTCTTCCCGTTTCCTATGTTTACTGTCGTTTCTTAATTTCCCCTCGTTGCTAAAATTTCGTTTCCCTATTTTTCTATAGCGACTGTAAAGTAATCTGAAAGAAAGAAGATTGGATGATTTTAATTTGAATTCAATGCTCCATTACACTCGACGGGCCTCTTTATAGTAATCTTTTTAAATGGAGGTGCAGTAGCAAAACAGAAATAACGACATCTTAGCTCTACGCTTACTTTGAACTTTTTTTCATTCGGCCCATTTTTACTTTCTCCATACGTAATATAGGGAAAGTATTGTGATCACGAAAAAAATCGACTTCGAGATTTCAACGGAAATACACGTTTTGAGGTCCCTAGAACACGTTTAGACTAGTTTCGGAATGTCTGTGTGTGCGCGTGCGTGCGTGTGTGAGCGCGTGTGTGTGGGGGGATTATGTGATTGTGGGCACTCTAACTCAAACAGTACTTATCATATTAATACCAAATTTCATATATAACACTTTGGTATGAGCACAAAGAAGTGATTAGTTTTTGGACAATAACGGTTAACCGGAAGTCGAGGTTTATTCGAAATCCGATTCGGTTTTTGCAATATTTCTCCGATAATACGTCATTATTGTATACATTAATCATTACTAAAAATGTAGAAAATATAATTTCCTACATCTTTTATTTCAAACAATTTTCCATAGCAGTTATTGTTTAGGAATTATTTATAAATAATCGGTGTTTTTGGTTTCCGTCAAATATCTCCTTAAAAACGTCGTTATTGGTAATCTTCGTGAGGACTAAAGTTGTAGAGAATAATATTTCTTCCAAGTTTTGTTTGAAACAAATTTTCGTAGAACCATCCATTTCGGAGATATTTTGCTTATTCGTAAATTTCCAGTATGTATACAGCGCCACAACCGTGTAGCGGTGAATTCTGTAAACATATTCAAAATATAATTTACGGTAATAAGGACGACTGTATTCTTTTACGATAGGAAATAATAATTTTGCCTTAAAATGCTATTCATAATAATTTAAATATCTATACCCCAAATATGGAGAAAGTCATGTGTAGGCCACATCAGATTTTTTATTTTATATTTCTTTCTCCAGATTCGTTATTACCTTTTAACTCCCGTCTTATAAGCTTCCTCTACTCCCTACTCCTTTAATTTTCCCATAAAACTTTCCTCGAACTTTCACTCTCTCACTTTCCCTCCCATCTCCACCTGCTCTCCTTCCTCTTCTTCACTCTCCCTCTCCGCCTTCCCTCTTCTTCACTCTCCCTCTCCGCCTTCCCTCTTCTTCATCTCTCTCTCCGCCTTCCCTCTTCTTCACTCTCTCTCTCCGCCTTCCCTCTTCTTCACTCTCCCTCTCCGCCTTCCTCTTCACTCTACCTCTCCGCCTTCCCTCTTCTTCACTCTCCCTCTCCGCCTTCCCTCTTCTTCACTCCCCTCTCCACCTTCCCTCTTCTTCACTCTCCCTCCCCACCTCCGAGGATCAGACCCCCCGAGATCGCATCAATGGACCAACTGAGCCCAATATGTCCTTGCCATTTTTTCCGTCTTCGCTCCCTCTCTCCTCCTCTCAAGCCTCACTCCCTCTGCTCCTCCCTTTTCTTTCGACCGTTACATATCCTTCGCTTCCTCCTCCTATCTTTCCCAACAACTCCATCCAATTCTTCCTCTCACCTCCTCCCGATTCCTACACCTCCTCCTCATAACCTTAAAATCGTCTCTGACTCATTTTTCACCTCCTTTCGCCCTCTCTCCGTTCACTCTCATCAATCCTCTTCCTGTTCACTCCAATCTCCCCCTCGACCTCGCTCTCATCCCTGACTCGGCCTGAATATCATCCCTTGCGTTGAATTCTCTTTCTCCCTTGATTTTCTATAAGTTTTACGGTTCAAACATCCGAATTTTTTATATTTTTCCTTCCGCTATGATTTTCGAAAGATTCTCTTGCGTGTCTTGTACAGAACCGTAGGTAAAAAAAGCGCATTGATAAAGTACGGTAGTTTTTTTGATGTCCGCAAATGTAAATATTGAGTAAATGATTCCTCCGTTTAGGAATTCGCAGTAAAAGAGACTTAAGCGTAAGTATAACAATGAAATGTTGCGCACCACACATTTAAATGTTTATATCTCCACGACGAAAGTTAATTTTTTAAATTTTAATGGTATTAATGCAATTTTAAATAAACCCGTGCTGTACAAGGGTTTAATTAATTGAAAAATTAATTTTCAAGGCCTCGATGTACGCATTTGAAGTCAACATGTGGAAAGCAAAAGCTAAATTACTTCATTGCTGTATTCGTGAAAGTGAATGGTGTTTTCTTATATATTGTTGAAGCATGCGTTCTGTTTCTCCTGTGTAATTTTACCTGATTTATGTTTAACTATATTTAGAAAAAGAGCTTTATAACGGGTGAGAGTGCTAAATTCGAAGGGTATTGAAGCCATTGAACTTTTGAGAGGATAGTGTGAATAAACATAAATGAAAATTTTTAATAGGTAGCGGAAAATGCCTCGTGGGCCGACAATAGAACTAAATTTAGGTTTACTGGAGTTTTTGTAAACGTGGCGAAGACAGCTGTTCAAAAATTAAGTTAATTCCGAGTGACGATCATGCCTATTTTTCCTGGTAATTATTTCAACAGTTGGGTTTCTGTTTTCTGTCGTGATTTTGCTGTTGTATAACCATGAAAAGTGTTATTTTACTCAGGTCAATGTTAACTAAATCTTCACCAAGGAAGTTTTATATCAGTTTTGATCCGATGGTTTCTATTGGTATTAATAAAGGCGCAATTACTAAGAATTCCTATGGCGATGGAAAGGTGGTGTAAAGAGGTGCGCTTTAGTTAACTTAGGGATGCGAAACAAAGGAAGTGCTGCAGTGAACTTGTGGAGATGAACTCTCTTTGCCCATTACTATTAGCGATGATTTAACTTGAAGATGTACGCTTTGGAAAAATTAAAAGAAAATATATGCTAAAATAATTTCTTCCCCCCCAGTTGGTCACAGCCATCGACTATCATGATAGCTAATAATAGGTGGAATCGAATTGAAAGAAGCTAAATCTTTCATTAAAAGCTATTTTCCCCAAATAGCAATCCTCTTTATTTTACGTGTTACGTAAGTTAGAATAATATATTTTCATAAGTTACCTGATTATCTTTTGGTACTACGTAACCCATAATCGTATATAAGTAAATATTATTCTGAAACTGAATAAATACCCTGCAAGCCACCTCAGTTGGTGTGTGGAAGGGGGAGTATATCACTTACCTATCGTATTATTCTCCTTTTATGCTCTCTTATTGTCTTAGGAAAAAAGGACCCCTTATATCTAACTCTCCTCCAATTAATTTCACTAATCCTGCCAATGTGGCCGTGGCATCGTAAGTAAGATGGGCTCTTAATTAGGTATTAAATTAATCTCATCCAAATCTCCGCAATAGTCGATACCTAGACTTTTCACGCAGTTTCTCAAGAGACCCCATCCAAGCTCACCTATTAGACTCGCAACACTTACTTCATGAAAAGCGTTCCCTTTCGTTATATTTTCTGTAACTCACGAATACGGTTTATCTTATACGGATCTCAAACGCTACACGCATACTCAATTAGCGGTATAACCAGAGAAAAATAACAAACTACACGTTTCTTTTCATCACATACTCCTAATATTCTACGGACAAACCCTAGCCTTTTACGAGCTGCTCCTACTATCCATCGCATATGCTCCTTCCAAGATAAATAGTTTCTTAATGGGATAGCTAGATATTTCTGAGTTTTCATCGTTGTTATGATACCTGTGTTGAGAAATTTCTCATTGTTGATGTCTGATTTCTGTCTACCCTGCCAAAAATAACTAAGGAACATTTATCACTGTTTAATTCTGCCACTCTCTACACCATTCCGAAATGGAACGTAAATCATTTTGAAGGATTTGGAAATCTGCCCCATTACGATTTGTTCTATAAACCGCTGCGTCGTCCGCGAATAATCTCCAAATACTGATTACAATTTTATCATGATTATGTAAATAAATGAAACATAACTGACGGAGAAACTGATTTAATATGAAATGCTTTTTCTGTTTTATCTGAATATCTTGTGCTGTAAGTTTAAACGAAAAATTTTATGATTTAAGACTCCATTCACGATGTGGCAGCAATTGGGAAATTTTGTCATCCTAACTTTCTTTCATTTGACCAAGAGATATATGTCATTTAAGAGTCCCCCAGAGATGGATGCACGTGGGTTCAAGCGCTTGTCCATCAATTCCGAGTGACAATATGATGGATCTTTGATTGTTAGAGAACGTGTCTTCAATCTTTAAAAACCTTCCTTTCCTTTGAAAGGGGAACATCTCACCCAATCCCGCCCACCATATCTCCCTCTTTTTTTTACGCTATCAGCCTATTCCCTCTCCCTCCCCCCCCCCCCCCCTGTATGTCCTCTATCTGCCACCTCCTTTCGGCAGCACTCCTATGCATCTCTCTCACTCTCCTACCCACCGCAACTTCCACAAATCTGCATTCCCTCAATTACCTAACACCCTATACATACTCCGTTGTCTCTTCGCCCACTTCCGCTCTGCTCGCACCTCTCTCACCCACTCCGATCTTTCTACCTACTCTCGATCCTTTTTTAGCCGACCTCCTCCCTCATCCACGTTACTCCCTGCATCCAAAAGAAGAGCGGCCATCTCTTGAATAAACACCATTATCGAATAAACCATCTTACGAACTGAGCTGGCTGACCGGCTCAAACGCCTGCGTTTTTTTTTCGATTTCCGAGAATGTCAAATAACTCACATATTGGCAGCTCTCTCTTTCTGAGAAGCTCCGAGTCACTTCCCCGCGCAACCCAAGCACAAATTATTGCCATTAACCCAATGACCCTGTAGCCGAATAACGCAATTTCTTCTTCGACCTCATTGGGTTCTTCCAGCTCGCTTTACCTCCTCTCCATCGACGGATTGGTTTTTCCCCTCTTTCCCTCCCACGTCCATCTTCTCCGCATTCGTCATCGCCTTCGCACCCACATATCGTTTTACCCTCTTCCATTGTCCCCCATCCACTCTCCCGCCCCACTGCCCACCCCCTCCGACCTCTCCCGCCCTCTTCTCACCAAACATAACCCACCTCTCAACCCCTATCTCCTTCCTCTCCCTCTACACTGTCTTTATAAAAAAATCTTTCGTATCCCGCATCCCCGATATCGAACCTCTCCCGATCGACCTCCGACCTCCATCACCTACAATTTTCCCTTCCTGCCCTCGCCCACGTCACACACGAACCACACGCAACATCTCTCCCTCTCTCAAAGATTCGACTCTCTCTCTCTCCCACTCTTCTTCGAACCCTTTCGCCTTTTCATTTTTATTTTAACGAAGGATCTCTTAGTCCCCCCGTCGTCCGTCTCCGATATACGTATTCCCTATATTCCCTTTGTCGTCGGGCCCTCTCCATCACCGCCTCTCCTTGTCTCGCTGCACCGCTCTCCCTCTCTGTTCGTTCCAAAAAGGCCACTCCCCGCGTCTCTCCGAGAAACGCCTCCTCACAATTCGCGCGCATAAATTAACGTTATGAGGGGGAAAAATGTTTTCCCGAACGTTGGTCGGGTCGGAAAACCATCGCTCACAATAATCGCGCGTCGTGCGTTTGTTTTGGAGTCACGTGGTGCTGCGAGGCGAAACTTTGGACGATACTCTTCTTTCTCGGGTGGAAAAGAAAAGGTGTGAGAGCGAATAAAATGTAAATGGAGGATTCAGTCGCGGTGAAATGTTTTAAATGTGTGTCTTTTGGCGACTTGTAGATGTTTCGATAAATAATAATAGCACTTATAAACTGCAGGAAAAATACCATAAAAATAAACATTTTCAAACCCTTTGGTTTCTTGTTATTGTTGCTGGTTATGCTAACTTTTTAAGTTGTAAGTTTTTCCTTAAGGATCTGTATAAATATCTGCAAAAACTATTGTCTTTTCATGAATTCAACAGAAAAATAACCATCAGATTTAAAATTCTGTATTTTCTTAATTAACTGTGGTGTTTATTTTCCAGATATAGATAATCGAACATATTTAGTTATTTGTGATGCCTTATCACTTCAAGAGAGGAGAAAGGTACATAACATAGAAATCATATTCACGATATCTCGTGTTTTCCTTCTCTGAAGAGGTATTGTAGAAAGCGAGCATTTTATCATTACCTGCGATTAATTTTAGTTCCTCTTAGTTATAACGAAACAATGACCCAATAAAAATGTGCCCTTCTAACCTAACATCTTTTCCCAAAATCGTCCACATTGCTTCCTTTTAAGATTATAGTAAATCCATGTTTATGAGCCGCATCAAGATATATAGTCCGTACATGTGTTTTCTCAAATAATAGCTCGATAAGTTTAAAAATTGCAAAAACTAACCCAAACTTCCTTTACGATGAGCTATATAATTTCGACCACGTGACTCTTAAGACTCATCACAATTTTTCAAAGATGCCCTTTGTTTTCCTTTGGCCCGAAAGCCTTCAATTGAGAAGAAATAAGGAAGGGCGCGGCCGGAATCCGAGACAATCATGATCATCGCGTCCATCTGTCTCATCCGCCCACGCGCTCGCCCCTCTTTGCCACCCCTCCTCCTCCTACTTCTTCCTCCTCTTTCCTCCCTTCCCTCCAAGAGGCGTCTGGAATTAAATCCTAATTTATCTCAATCGAATTCCACGCCCCGATCTCCCCCCCTACCCTCCCCCTCCAACCCCCGTCTCCTCTCCCTACCACACCCCTAGCATCGCACCACATAGTAGACCTAACCAAACCACCCACTTCCTTCGACGTCCACCCTCGTTTCTTCCCCCAAACCCTCGAAAACTCCACGCCACGGGGCCGTCGGACTTTTCCACGAAATTTTACACTCCCAACATTCCCACTCTTCTCCTGACCAAGACTCTCCTATCCCTCTTTTCCCCTTCAATCTTCCTCTTTCCTTCCACTCCCCCCTCCCCCCTCTCGTCCATTTCCCACCTCTTCTGCACACACACACACTCATCGACCACACGCATTCTCTCTTTCCCAGACTTGAACCCCACACTCCGCCCATCCTTCAAACCCTCTCTCAACCCCTTCCCTAATACCCTTCAATCAATCCAATACAAGTCGCAGCCACACCCAATCACGTTCTTTTGACTCATTCTTTCCCATCATTCCTGTCGGTGTCTACGACTTCGCCTCATGACCTCAAATAGCACGTTCTCGAAAGAAATATAATACGAACCACACACTCGTGCACATACACATCCGCGGTTGATGTTTGAGGGCAGTTTCGTTAAAAAAACTACGGTAGGGAGAAAATAATGGGGTAGGTTGCGAGGGGAGGTGTTTGTGGGCAAGCATTGCTCAATTTGGTGGATTTTTTCCAAGGATGTGGTGGCCGGGAAAACTTTACGCATGGTCTACGGTGAAGCTATTGAGAACATCCGATATAAGGGGAAAGTGCTTTTTTTTAATCAAGCTTGTTTGATTGCATGATTTCATGCTTGCACAATAATTCTTTTTCATGACGAATCGTTAGTTTTAAATGATAGCAATAAAAACCATTGAAAGGTTTTTTTCTCTGCGGATCGGCCTATTTTCTCAATCTTAGAGATCGTTTAACAAGCGTGCACCTGCAATTTGGCCTATAAATCTTTAATATATAATCTTGAACTGCTATAAAAAGTAATGTTTATGCGAATCAACATATAATACCTAGGCCTCGGTGTTTTGGTGAAATCAATCGTCAACGTCCCCTCCAGTCTTGCCTTTTTACTTTCTCCATACGTAGTAATGGGAAAGTATTGTGATCACGAAAAAATCTACTTCGAGATTTCAACGAAAATACACGTTTTGAGGTCCCTAGAACACGTTTAGGCTATTTTCGGAATGATGTGTTTGTGTGTGTGTGCGTGTGCGTGCGCGTGCGCGCGTGTGTATGTGATTGTGGGCGCTATCACTCAAAAAGTACTTACCATATCGTTACCAAATTTCATATATAAAACTTTGGTAAGGGCACAAAGAACTGATTAGTTTTTGGACAATAACGGTTAAAAGGAAGTTGAGGTTTATTCGAAACCCGATTCGGTTTTTGCGATATTTCTCCATTAAAACATCATTATTGTATATACAATTCTACACAAAGGTTATAGAGAATGTAATTTCCTACAACTTTCATTTGAAACAATTTTCCATAGCAGTTATTGTTCATGAATTAACTATAAATAATCGGTTTTTTCGGTTTCCGTCAAATATCTCCTTAAAAACGTCGTAATTGGTCATCTTCGTGAGGACCAAAGTTGTAGAGAATAATATTTCTTCCAAGTTCTGTTTGAAACAAATTTTCGTAGAACCATCCATTTCGGAGATATTTTGCTTTTTCTTAATACCAGTATACAGCGCAACCACCATGTAACGGTGAATTCTGTAAACATATTCAAAATAAAATTTACCGCAATAAAGACGGCTGTATTCTTTTACGACACGAAATAATAATTTTGCCTTATAATGCTATTCATATTAATTTAATATCTATACCCCAAATATGGAGAAATTCATGTGTTGGCCACATCAGATTTTTATTAAAGTATACGATGAAATCGCGTTATAACGTACATACTTCACAGTTATGTATGTTTCAAATTAACGTATTGTGTTAAAATCCCCTATAAATACTGTACAAATATTTCAAATTAACGTACTTCAACTTAACGTACTTCTCAATATGAAAAGATCTGCGAAATTCCGTCAAAATCCCAAAAAAAAGATTTTTCTAACTGAAAATTTTAGAACCGCTGATCAGTTATCCCTCTCGTTTTTCACTTTAGCATTGAGATAAAATCATAAGTTCTAGGAATTATCTCTCTTGTTAGACTCATTCTGCCAGGGCATATCGTGCCGGACCTTTCAGAGAAAATACTGTACTCCTTATGGGTATTTTCAGTATACCGTATAAAGTATAAAAATTCATGCTCCGTATAAATACATTGTATCGAGATCTTACTACATAGTATTCGGAACCTTACGTATCCATTTTTACCGTAAATTAATATTTTGGATGGGATATTTCCACCTTTTCAATTATTTAAAGTGTGGTGAGATGAAAGTACTTTCACTTGTAGCCCATCTCTGGAGGGAATAATCAACACGCGAGTAATGCCGATTAACTGAAGGCCAAATTTAGATGTCTCGTTCAAAAATAAAAATTTTCACCTCGAGTTGCATCGCCATATTAAGAATTCAGAAAGAAGTTTAAATTTAAAATTTTTAAAAATGCATCTTAACCTATTAAAAAATGAATTTAAAACATTTTTAATCCCATCCATCGATTTCAATTTGCCCAGAATGCATTGCTTTCGAAATAACATGAAAAATCTCAATCGAGGCGGAAAACGGATATAGTAATGTTGGCATAAATACATCCTGACCTTTTCGATCGTTACAAATGGTTTCTTTTTATTACCCTTCGCGTCCATCAGTTTACGGAGAGTTTTCCTCCTTAATGCGCCTTTCACCGTTTAGAGCGCCGGAGTCATTGCATTAATCATCACGAAATTGACGCTCATTTGAAAGCGAAATCTATTGTCCGATGCTGAAATATTTTTTACCGCATATATACATCAGTAAAGTGTCCATAACGCCGCTTTGAGCAAATGAAAAAGTCGTTATGTAACAAAAGAATCCCGGCAAGTGCGAATGGCTGTTATTAACGTCCGAGGTTACACATTTCTCCATTGACAGGTTAGATCAATCTACGCCCTCCAGCGCATATATTGAGAGCCGCGCCCGCGACACACGAACTCTCCCCCCTCCCCCCTCCCCCTTTGCCTCCTCCTCCTCCCTACCCTTCGGTCTCCTGCGTCGCACGCCGGCGCCCCACCACGCACACAAAACCTCCCCGGCCCACTCCGTATCTCGTCGCCACTCATTTGCCTGGAAAAAGCTTGTCCCTCTCCGCCCTTGACCGAACACCTCCGTGTCCTGAGGCTGACGAACGAAGGAGGGTCTCATCGAACGCCCCGAACACAATCGGCCTCCCCTCTGTTCCCTAAGTGACGAAGCACTAGACTGTGCTCCACCCTTAACATTCCCCGCCTCTTCATTCATCTCCTCTTGCCGCTCCCCTTCTCTCTCTTCTTCTCTCTTCCTGTCATCCGTCAATTCCTTCGCCCTCCTCCGCCTAAATTCTCTTTAACGTTCCTCAGAACATTCAACTTTTCGACTAATGAGTAATTAGGTAGATCAATGACGCTGTGAATGAATCGCTTTGACTCGAGAAACGATTTCTCACTCCTTTGAAAATAATTATAATTTATATAGGGCGACGGAAAAATAAACAACCGTGAAATAAACGCTGCTTGTTCCAGGCTAACAGGTATTTAATGTTTTCTCGTGCCCTAGCGGCTAGGACCTGGCCTTTAATAAGTATTCTTATAAAATATATAAATAAACACATTTATAAATTTAGTTTATCTTAAACCGTATTTCATCATAAGAAAAGGCGTAGGAGCGTCATATCTCTTTGCTCTTTATTCGAACCTGATTCGAGCTTCACTCTTATGCAAATTTATCCGTTTGGCTTATGTCATCCGCGTCTTCGTTTTCATATCAAGCTCGCACTTTCAACCCAGGAATGCATTTGATATTCTTGTACGACAATAAAACAAGGAGAAAGGTAGTAAAAACAAGAAGGAAAGACTCGCAGGGAACATCTTTACACGGTGGCTAAACAAGCGAAGGGAGTGTTTTTATCTCCCGTGTCGAAGCCTCCCTCCAGCCACCACCGCCGCCACCTTCCCCATCTTCTCCATCTTTCGCCACATAAACGCATGCACGCGCGCAAATGCATTCCGATGCACGGAACGCCCCGCAGGCATACAAACTTGAACACACACGCACTTGCAGACACACACACACGCGCGTAGAATTAGAAGGATGCACGCGGACGCGCACATGCGCGCAAACTCTCACATATTATCCCTCCCCAGACACGCTCACATTCGTAAATGACATGCAAATCCAATGGAAATCCATTTCGCCGGAAGTACTTTCTCATAACATCTTCAGAGGCAGACACGAGGCGCGATTCGCCGTGCGATTGAGGGACTCCCAGCGGGGAAGGGAGAGAGTGAGGGAGGGAGAGAGGATGAGGGAGGGTGGGAGTGCCCGAAACGTAAAGGTTTTTGGATGCACCGTCTCGATTACCACCGTGGAAAAGTGGGAGTCGTAAAAGACGGGGGGAAGGCGGTGCAAGTCGGCCGGGCGATCGTAAATTGTTTTCCACATAATCTGCGAGGAGATAGGTTGGAGCGTGGGAGGTAGGAAAAGAGAGAGAGGGGGGAAGGGGAGTGAAGGGTAGGAGGAGGAGAGAAGCAGGCAGAGAACGAGGACACAAAGAAGAAAAAGATGACGCGAAAGAAGAAAGCGAGCGAAAAAACGCGAGAATATAATTTATTTATCGATCGAACTGAAAAATGTTATAAAAATGAGTGCAAAGGCGAGGACGAAGAAAGAGTAGGCGAATTACGGACGAGAAAATAGTCGAGGTAGTATTATTTTTTTAAGCGTTACGTCACGAGCCAGTGTAATGGAGATTGCGTTTAGGAGTAGTAATAGAAGTTATAAGGACGGATTTAGGAGCGGTGGGAGCGCAATAAAAGAGATTTGCGAATGGGGCGTGGATGGATTGCGCGTCTTAAGAAAGTGGAATGGGACGAGGTGAATGGGAACCAGCCGTAGATTTAAACGTATTGAGAAATAAATTTCGAGAAGTTGAGGTCGACGACCCAAGGAAAACAGAAAAGAGTGCTACGTGGTGCAGTTTTATTGGACTGTTAAAAAAAAGAAACTACGACTAACAATAGAGTGAATTGGATTTTATCTCCGCCTTGTATAAGATCTCATATGGCGATGTGTGCTGGTTTTGCGCTTGCGGCCGAGCTCGAAAGAAATGGATTTCAATAGGATCTTTTTAAGAGAGGATAGGACGTATAAAAACACTTTCATAAAGTATCTGAATAATAGATTAACTTGTGTGGTGGCAATAGTAAAATATATACGGCGCAGAAGAGTAATAATCTCAGAATGAAGGAGAATGATTTCAGGAAGGCAGTCTGACAAAATACAAAGATTTTAACGCGAGACTGGTTTAAATAAAGGGATTTGCGTACCCATCCAGAGATGCATCCACGTGTGACATACGAGCTATGAATAAATGATAAGAGGAAGCGCTATATGATGCCATAGAAATAAATGGTGACTAAAGGAGTAATGTTTTGCTTCGGTTTGGATAAATGGATTTTTAATTTAGAAATATTGCTCCAGATTTCATAATTAACAGAAATATGATAAATTAATAAAACTATTAACTGCCTCAATAATTTAACAAATATTGATCGTTGTTGATATTGATGTGAGACGCGAAGCCTCCGAATTAAACTTTCTTCATTTAATGGTAAATTATTGTTGTAAAATCGACAACAATACCTACAAATGGAAAACGATTAATAATTTTAGAGGAAAATTTCCTAGATGTGCATAAAGGTTGAATAAGGCATGAGAATCGATTCGAAGACGCAATTATTACGATGAACGAAATATAAATCCATCCATAAACGGATGCGTGACGAAAAGAGGCGGGGAAAAGGAGAGAGAGAAAAGGAAAGAATGGTTGTGGGAGGGAGGGGTAAAGTCGAAAGGGCGGTCCCCAAAAAAAACTCAATCCTCTCCTTCTTTTGTTTGCTCAATGTACTATTTATTTTTCTTTCCTCCCTTCTTTTGTCTACGACGATTTTTTCCAGTTCTCTTCGGAAGGGGTGCGAAACCTGTCCACTTGAGTCACGACTGACTGTTATTCTCCCACTCCACTCTCTTCTCTTCACTCTCCTCCACACCCTCTCTACCTACAACACCCCCTTCAACCCCCCCCCCAATCCTCCTCCCCCTTACTCCATCCCTCTCTCTCTCTCGCTATCTCCTTACCCCTCCTACCTTCACTCCCTCGTTCCTCCAGCCGTATTTATGATACCGTTGTCCACCATACCCTCCACGCATTCCTCACCCACCCACCCACGCCGGCGCTAAAAAAAGAAACACCCCCCCCCCCCCTCCACCTCGCCCACCCTGTGGCTCACCTCCTTCAATACGGTGTGACCCAGTCATCTTTTTCCCTCTCGTTCGGCACGCTCCTACAACCTACCCCATTCACATGCCACCCTAAACTACCATCCTGGTTTCACGTATACGCCTCCTCCCCTTCCCCTTTTCCTCCTCCCCTCTCTTCCCCTTCCCCTTATCGCTCCCTCGGCGTCTTCTCTCCCACCACCATCTTCCATCTCTCCTCCGCCTCCTCTCATCCTCTCTCTCCTTCCATTTTCTTCCCATCTCCTCTCTCATAATTCCTCCCTCGCCTAAAACGCCCACTCTCCCCGTCAAATGATTTCTCGTCTTCCACGCACAATCGTTACATTTGATCGCCTTCTTCCTTTTGTTCTCCATTTTTGTCTATTGGCCTCATGCTCGCCACAATGGGCTGTAAATAAATGCTTTTTTTTCCATCCCTCATGTGAATTTCTGGACATTTTTGTTTTGTCACCGGGTATTTAGGTTAGATGAGGTTTATTGTTGCGCGTTATGAAAGAAAAGTTAACCTATGAAGCGGTCGTTAATTTCAGTGAGACCAAGAATAAATAGATTTATTTAGAAATATGGATGGCATGGCATTAATTTTATGCTTGCTCAACAAAAAAATATAAGCCTTTCCTAAGCTTATAAAATGCCTAAACTGCCTAAATAAGTCCATATATTACTTTACATAATGCAACGATATCGTAAAGGTTAATCTTATATTCATTACGTCAGCTTGTGAACTCGTTAGCGACGGACGTTTATATTCTTTGCCTAGAAATTTATTTTATGTAACATTTTTAACAAAATCAACGAACTATTACGATCTAGAATAAATTAAAATGAATTTACAGCTGCAATACTACGAGTCAAAGTATTGGTAGGGGAAAATAATCACCATAATTAATATTAATTTCCGATGGTTGATTGAATCGTTATTTGCATATTCAATCGCCATATTTAGCTTCTCTCTCTATCTCCATCTTCCCTGTCGATAAATAAATTCCTCGTACCGGCAATTTTTAAGCCGTATTTTATGATGTTTTTTTCGTATTTGACACCGTATAATTTTCGTTGATGCGGAAAACATTGCTAATGATTAACATTTATTCTACGGGCTTAATATCTGCTACGCCTTTTCCAATTAATTCGTCGGGCCATTGTTCCTTCACTTTTTCTTTGGAATCCCCTAAATCTCTCCCTCCTCTGCCTTTTCCCGTTCTCCTCTTCCCAACTTTCTCCACCTCTAATCCCTCTCTCAACCTCTTTCCCTTATTTTATCCTCCGATTTTCTCCTCTGTATCATCCATGTGCCTTTTCTCTTTTCCTCCCGTTTCCCGTCTTTTTCTCTTTCTCTAACCATTTCTCTCTCGCGTTCTCATCCAATCGCGTGATTTACAGCGACCTTAATTCCTACATCATCATCATCGTCACCTTTCTTCTCTCTCCTTTCCTGTTCCTTTCATCCTTATCCCATACTTCACCAATCTTCTCTCTCTCTCTCTCACCCTCCTCCTCCTACGAAATCCCTCATCCCCCCCCCTCCCCGCACCCTTCCCCGCCACCCTACCGCGCAGGGTGGAGTCGACACTGTGGACCGGTTGAATGGGACGGTTGAGGATGGGTTGAGAGGGAGGGGAGGAGGAGGAAGAGATGTATTGAGAGGCAAAAGAGGTGAGAGAGGGTGTGGAGGGTCGTGATGGGTTCTTCGGGGTGATTGAGTGGAGGGGAAAAAATGAGATGGAAGGGGTTTTGTCTGCCTGCGTGGTTTACTCTTCAAGTTTTACGGATATTTGTGGGGAAAAAGGACCAAACGTGATTTAAATTTGAATGCGTGTGCCGATTGTTCGAGAGAACGATGTCGTGAGAAATTAACGGACTTGATAATCTGACAAATTTTTGCTCGCATCTAAGTTTTGTTTAAATTCGAAATGCGATGAATCCGAAAAGTTAGCGTAATTCAATAAGCGAGTATTATTTTCGTAGACCCTGGTAACTTTCTCTAGATCATTACCAGAAAGATAAAAATTATCTCTACCTGGTATTAATACCGTACTCGGGAAATTCTATTTTATATACTTTATATGTTAGAATATCAACAAATTTTAACGCATCTCATTTTTTTTTAAATTCAATGAAATTTGGATTTAGAAAAACTCGAATTTACGCTATCACCAATGAACCGTCTTTTTTTCAAAGGTGACCACACCTATCGTCGTGACGGATAAACAATAGCAACGTCATTTACGATTGTTTATTAAACATCTAACCGAAGAATGAAATGTAACAACGTTTCGAAGACGCAAGAGGAAGAAATGGCATTCATTATACGGATATTATTCCAGGCAATTAAAGTGAAGCTTCTTCTCGCTCTCCCCTATGTCGGATGGGTGGATTGGGTGTTGGAGGAGGGGTAGGAATCATCGTTTATGGCAATGGAGGGTGAAAAAAATTGAAGGTCGCTAGGTGTAACGAAAAGAAGAGGGAGGTCGAGAGAAGGGTAAGAGTGTGAATGAGATGAGGAGGACTTTATGATTGTGTTAGGGAATGCGAGGACGTGGAATGGAAGGAGGCGTAGGTCGGTATCGGCTGTGAGGGGTCTGAGGATGGAGACGTTGAAGGTGAAAAGAGGATGGATGGAAGGAGGCGGAGGAGGCGATCGGAGGCGTCATGAAGCGAGGTGAGAGAGAGAGAGAGGACAGGGTGAAAGGGAGAGGGGGAGGCAGAGGGCGGCGAGGCGGGGACCGTTCCTCCACGCGGGTGTGAAAAAGAAGTGTTTAGAAAGGGGCAAGGTTTTGAAGGCAGAGAGAAGAAGGGCGATAGGAATGAGTTAAGGGCGGAGAATGGCTTCCCGGCCACCTGGGTGGATTGGAGCGAGGTTGGGGTAAAGGAGAAGGGGGAAGGGGGGGAGGGAGGTCTAAAGGCATCGACGGCATTGGGAAGAGCCGTCAATATTACGCAAACAACCTTTCATCCGATGTGTCCTCCCACACGAGTGTGGAGAACACCTCGGACTCTCAAACTCGTACCAAATCTCACACGCCCTACCATTGTGTCCTTACCTCCGTTTCTCTCTCTCTCTCTCTTTTTCTTCCTCCAATTCCTTCCTTCTTCTCTCTTTTCCTCTCCGCCCATCCATTCTTCTTCTGTGTGCACGTCAGTGTTTATCTTCGCACTCTCGTTATTCATATCTTCGAGCCTCCTTTCTTTGAGTCTTTTTCTCCCTTTCTCCTCTCCGCGCAATGGCTTGTATTCGTGACTTCTATGTGCGATGATAGGTTAATAATATGCGCGTGAATCGATGGTGTGGCGTAAAGCGTTTGATGGAGACGGTGCCATAATAACTTATGAATCCGGATTTATCCCGATTTCGTTTCGAAGTTTTTGATGCCGAATAAATGAACGATACATCGTTCCGGGGGTCGATATTTTTTCCGATAGCCTCACTATTAATGAATATCCGCCGCACGGCCATGTTTTTAATTTAATTAGATAATAGAATCTAGTCTAACACTTACTAACTCTTTCCAATAAAAACGAGTCGTTGTAAATTAATGATACTGTGATTTAGATAGCTCCAGATTTCGTTAGTTCGTGAATTTGAATAATCTCATATGGCTGAAAATCCTTTATAAAGTTACAAATGAATCGTCCAAATTTTGCACAAAGTGGATTTCGTCGATTTATGATTAACTGCAGATAAGGAACTGAGCTGAAAAACTGAAAAATTCGATTGTAAATTTATAAACCGAGCTATGATTTTCCAAACATGTATTAAAGACCTTATTTTATTTTAACGAAAGGTTTTTTACATTTTCTCTCTATTTTTAATGAAATTACTTTTTTTACTTAAAGTAAAGAAATTAAAATGTTCTATTATATATACACACACACACACACTACGGAAGAGGAAAGGTAAGTAAGGATATTTAGGGTAACTAGGTGTTGAAGGAAACCCAGTGAACACTTACCGGAAGTAGAGCCGCTGGGGTGTTGGGGAGACACATTTGTAGAGGTTAGAGCTTTCGCGATGATCCCTTCGTCAGCACAAGAGAGAGACAACTGTTTTGGCAGTGAACTGGGGTGAAGGTGTGGGGGTGGAAGGGAAGGGAGTGTGGAAAGGTCGGGGATTGGAGGATGTAGAAGGGGGAGGGGGGAGAGGGGAAAGAGAGGGTGGAAAGAAGGAAATATTAATGGATATTGAGGCCGGGAGGAGAGAAAGAGTTTAAGATTTGGATATGGGCCAGTTCCCATTGACGGAGTTGGGGGGCGAAAGCGTCGTCCGGGAGGGCGCAAATGGCCCTCACCGTGAAACAAACATTGAAACTAAGATTGTGGTTATTCGCATGAACGGCTACGGGTAGCTGTCGTTTAAGACTAACGCTGTTGCGATGGCCGTTCATGCGAATGTTGAGGGAATTGCTGGTGAGTCCGACGTAAAAGGCGGGGCATTGGGTGCAGGTTGTTAGGTAGATGACGTTGCGGGTGGTACAGTTGGTAGGGGATGTTATGGGGTAAGTGATGTTGGTGGTGGGGTTTGAGAATGAGTTGGAGGGTGGGTTTATAGGGCATGTTAGGATCGTGGTCGGCGGTAGGGGTGGGACCCTGCAGGGTGCAGAGGAGTGGGTGATGGGGGTTCTTTTCTCCACAAGATGTTGGCTAGGTTGGGAGGTCTGCGGAAGGAGAGGATTGGGGGTGTGGGGAAGGAGACCTGGTTGGGGGAGGAAGTGAGGATTCGGTGGGCTGCCTTTAGGATGCTTTTTAGGGTATCGTGGATGCCGGGATAGAAGGTGGTGATTAGGGTGAGTTGGGGGTTAGAGTCGGGGGTTGCGGGGCGGTTGCAGTGTAGGTTAGTGGTGCTGGGTGCGACAGCCCGTCGGATTTGGTCCCGAATCAGGTCCGGCGGGTATCCGCGTTGGAGGAAAGCATTTTCGAGGACAGACAGTACTCGGAAAGTGAGTCTCCGTCCGAGCAGATTCTCCGTCCTCGGCGAGCTAGGGCGTAGGGGATTGAAGTTTTAGTATGGCAGTTGTGGAAGTGGAGATATTGAAGGCGGTTGGAAGGTTTTTAATGTACTTTGGTGTGGATTTGGTTTTCTCGGATGGAGCGGTCGACATCCAAGAAGGTGATGCTGGAGGAGAACGTGGGGTGGGAAGAGAGGCGCTGTAAAAAGGATTGGAGTGAGTCGGGTCCATGTGCCCTATATATATATATAGAGAGAGAGAGAGAGTGTGTGTGTGTGTGTGTTGTGTCTCTCTTGTGCTGACGAAGGGATCATCCCGAAAGCTCCAATAACTTCTACAGATGTGTCTCTCCAACACCCCAGCGGCTCTCCTTCCGGTAGAGAGAGAGAGAGAGTGTGTGTGTGTTGTGTCTCTCTTGTGCTGACGAAGGGATCATCCCGAAAGCTCCAATAACTTCTACAGATGTGTCTCTCCAACACCCCAGCGGCTCTCCTTCCGGTAGAGAGAGAGAGAGAGTGTGTGTGTGTTGTGTCTCTCTTGTGCTGACGAAGGGATCATCCCGAAAGCTCCAATAACTTCTACAGATGTGTCTCTCCAACACCCCAGCGGCTCTCCTTCCGGTAGGTAAGTGCTCACTGGGTTTCCTTCAACACCTAGTTGCCCTAAATATCCTTACTTACCTTTCCTCTTCCGTAGTATTTATATACACACACACACACACACATACCTATATATATCACTAATAAATTATTACGAAGAGTGAAATAAAATTGTATTTACAGTTAGAAAGTGCCCGTCATGTCCACTAATCGTTACTTACACCGTATAGTTAACCGCATTCAACGACAATACATTATCGGAATTCGAATATAAATACTTGATAATATATGGATTTCTGCAGCCTTGAAGGCAGTCTGCCAAATGACACTCGTATTTCAGTCATCGCAGTTCCAATGCGGAAAAACGATTATATCGAAAATCTTTTGACCTCCATATTAATGAGGTACTTATTACATTCTCCATATATGTAGTTTACAGAAAGTATATTGTTTTCATAAAAAAAATCGACTTCGAGATTTCAACGAAAATGCATGTTTTGAGGTTCGTAGAACACGTTTACACTATTATCGGAATGATGTCTGTGTGTATGCGATTGTGGGCGCTCTAACTCAAAAAGTACTTGTCATAATAATACCAAATTTCATATATAACACTTTAGCATAAGCACAAAGAACTAATTAGTTTTTGGACAATACCAGTTTACCGGATGTCGAGGTTTATTCGAAACCCGATTCGGTTTTTTCGATATTTGTCCGATAAAACATCATTATTGTATATACAGTTCTTTACAAATGTTATAGAGAATGTAATTTCCTACAACTTTCATTTGAAACAATTTTCCATAGCAGTTATTGTTTAGGAATTATTTATAAATAATATTTTTTCGGTTTCCATCAAATATCTCCTTAAAAACATCGTTATTGGTAATCTTTGTGAGGATCAAAATTTTAAAGAATAATATTTCTTCCAGGTTTTGTTTGAAACAAATTTTCGTAGAACCATCCATTTCGGAGATATTTTGCTTTTTCTTAATTTCCGGTATACAGTACCAACACCATGTAGCGGTGAATTCTGTAAACATCTTCAAAATATAATTTACGGCATTAAGGACGACTGTATTCTTTTACGATACGAAATAATAATTTTGTCTTATAATGCTATACATAATAATATAAATATCAATATCCCAAATATGGAGAAAGTCATTTGTTGGCCATATCAGATTTTTTTATTTTTAGTTTTCCATGCAAGCTGAATAACGACGATACCGAAATATCTTCCAGTAAAACTCATTTTTTCAGCGAACGGTTTACTGGAATTTTATTCATTGAAAAACTTACCTTTAACCGTAGTTACTTTGAAAGTAACGTCATAGAAAGGTCAAGCATTTAAATTCCCTTTTGGTGTTTGGAGCGTGAGGCAACATCTATTGGTAATTTAGCCTCTCTTTATCCGTGAGGCACGGTGTATACTACATGTAATAAATTAAGTAATCTCACTACAGTCACTTGGGCTTAAACAATTCATAGATTGCAGCATAAATGTCTGTAGGAAACTTTAAAATTACTTCGCAATGTTCAGCTAGAAAAATCCAAAACAAGAAAACCAAACCATGAAACATTAAAATGTTAAGATTTTAAAATAATTACTTTGCAATAACCGACAGCATTTTTATAAATTTTTATCTATATAACAATATTTAAAAAATTATAAGCCAATAAAAACCTTTCCTCCAAGAAAATTATTCGATCAGGGAGAAGGAACATAAGAAAAAATACCCGAGAAGCCTCATATTCCAAGAAGGAGTTTTTAATAAAAATGAATATGATTCATGTCGTGAGCACAACGAAACCGTTATAATGTGAAATAAAACAAAATTATTGCTGAGAGCGGGATATAGAGGTTAACAGGGGCAGTTAAGAGGTAAGGCAAGCGAAGGAAAAGAAAGCAGACATAATGTATGAGTGGAAAGTAGGAAGTCCATCCACGGGTGGGAGAATTAAGGGAAGGAGGAAGAAATTGCGAATAGGATGAACGCATGGGCAGTATCGAATGATAATGGAAAAATATAAGACGAAGGAAGGATCAAAGGAGGGAGGTGATGAGTTAAAACCTGAGATTGTGGTAGGCGTAAGATAAGTTATTTAGTAGGTTTTAAAGGCGCGTCAACGTGCTGGGTGGGGAATGTATAAAGAATCGTAAATGCCGTCACGGCGATTGGAATGCGAGTAGGGAGGGAAGGGGTGGGGGATGGAGAGAGAAGGGGGGAGGGGGATGGAAGGGGGAAATATGAGAAGGGGAGGGGGTATGTTTGAGGAAGTCTCGGATGGAGATGGGGAGTGGAAGGCGCGAGTTGGGGCGTTGTTTCATAAGCACGCCGTCTGGGCTGTGGGGAAAGGGCGAGAGAGGGAGAGAGGAGGAAGAGATGTAAGGGTTTGGAGATGATCGGAGAGATGTTTTTTTAAGTCTGGCAAAATTTGGTCAGGATTTCCAGAATAAACATTGAACTGGAAAATAAGGAGATTAAATAAGTTTTAAGTAGCAAAGAATAAATCGTGAAGTATAAACAAGCCAAAGATTGCTTACGTTTAATTTTATTTGCTTTAAAGGCATGACATCTCGTTTGTACTGCATTTCAGATTTTATTGCGCCTTATATATATATATATGTATGCCAACATTATATTGTTAAGAATATGTAAATATTGGAAAGGATTTGAATATTCCCATGAATGGCATTTAGACGCAAAAGATACGGAATTAATATTTTACTTGTGCTACGTTTTAAATGCTTCTCATTCCTCTTATCACTTAGCAAGCTCTGTATGGATGATGCTGCCATATCACACATGCATGAATTTTATAGCTGACATATAACACGGGATGATTCATTTAACGCGTTTCTCTTGTTAGCGGAGAAAAATTTTGCCTGCTATTACGGATGGGCGCGGCTACTATCAAAAAGGTGAAGATTTACATTTGGATAGCTGCGACCGTAAAAACCATTGCCTAGCTTTTAATGAATTGAGATTTTATATTCGAGCTCTATACAGCGCCAGTTTCGAAAGACCAATAAGAAGGCGCGCACAATTAACTTTTACTGCTCAAATGTTTATTCTTTGCTTTATTATCCCGAGGATAACTTTTCTTGCCTTCCTCCTCGCAGACGCAAACACGCATTCATGTGGGTCACGTGGTATATAGAGGAGCGCCCCCCCCCCCTCTTATTACGGTAACGCGCACATACGCACCCTCCTCCTCCTCGTCATTCTCTTTCTTTAAAAAAACCGCAAAACTAAGCGGTTACGGGACCTCCCCGAGCACGGGCGGATTAAAAGAAATTCAACATGTACATTCCAAACGCGCGCGCAAAACGCGTTTCAACTATTTATCACCCGCCCTCGACGAGAGAGTCACAGTCATGCGCTTGAACCCTCATTACTCAATAAAGCCTGTCAAACAACAACTCAGTCCCTGAACAGGTACATGTCCTTCTCTCCTCCTCCCCTCGTTAACCTCATCTCTCCCTCTCCTCCTCCTCCTCTCCCTCTCTCTCTCTCTCTCATCCATCTACCTCCTCCTCCTTCCGAACAATCCCGCGGCGACTGCATTGGTCAGCAAATGGAATGAAAGAGATTCGAACGCGTAAAAAGGCACGCCGAGCACGCAACGAGCCCGAGGCGGGACGGTAAAAGAATAGGCGAGGAAGTGGCATTAAAAAGGAAGTTGACGGGAGATGGGGCAATTAAATTGCGATTAGCGTGTTAATATTTTATCGTAGACGAGTGTAAAACGTCGGCTTTAGTCGAAGTTTATCGATATAGCACTCGTAAATGGACGTCATTGCGCAATTCCTTTAAAACGCGTGCTATGAATCGGACGTCGAATCGTGTTTGATGCGTGCCGTTGCGTCGGAAGATCAAACCAATCTTCTTCTGGCCGTTCATATCTTACAATTAGTGCAAAATAAATCTCGAGTACGCCTCAAGCGACGATGGCCGGTTATTATTTCGATGTTATCTTTAGAAAGAGAGGTGAACAAATAGAACGCTTGATATCGGACAAAATAAATCTGATGTGCAGCTAAGTGGACATTCCTCTCTGATGAAATATAAAAAGACATGAAATGCGAGGTTTTGTTACGACCGTAATAATGCGAAATAATTTTTCTCGTAGAATTTTAAAAATTAAGATTTCATTTTGGATTTTATCAAGTTTTGTCGTTAACCTGAAGACCCTCTCCAGTCGCATTGTAAATTGGTAAAAGATAATTGACGCACCCAATGCTTAAGGCCGTGAAAAAAGTATCATATTATCGACGATCCATTACTATATTTAAATTGTTTTATTTGAGCCTCTTGTTACTTTTACAAGAGTTTTATAACATACCTTGAATAAATAGACTGCAAAAAGTGTGTCCACAATCCATATGCCATAATCCGACAGCTGAAGTTATTGACTCTCTGCATATTTTTGGGCGAAAATAAATTAAAGTAGAAAAATAAGACAATATAATACGCTATTAGATAGACTTGGCTTATTATGGAGAGACGAATAATTCTTTTAAAATGTTTTTTTATTAGGAAGAGTTTGGACTATTTTTACGTCAGTTATTGATTCCGCCGAATAGTTACAGCTCTTATTTATCCTACGCGAGAAATAGTTTATCTTTTCTTTTTTAGCCATCAGTTTCATTCTTCCGTAAAGGCCTCAAAATGAAGACTCAGGTTTATGACTTTTGAAAGTATATTTGTCATTTTATAGACAAATTTCATGCACTAACCATAACAATAAAAGATAAAACTGTACCGAAGTATTACAGTTAATAAACGCAATTTTGGATCATTTATTAGTTCGCAAACACTGTCACCTAATATCATGTAGATTACATGTCTTTAATAATTATAAAAGCTCCATCGGACTAGTAAAAATTAGCCAAAAAGAAGAGAATGCGTTTTTTGTATGGAATGATTGTGAAACGTAAGCGCTGCTTTTCTCTATGGCATTCTCAACATCTCTTGGCGCGTTGGAAGCGAGGATGGACGAGGAAAGTTAAGGGAAGGAGAGGGTTGGGGGAAGGTTTGAGAAGGTGGGGGAGGGAAGGATGTGGGAGGAGGAGAGAACCGATCGGATGAAGAATCAAAGAGAGGGGAACAAAAGGAAGAATTGCGTCTGTGTTTGAAATAGGTTTCCGGTCTTGTTCGCTATGAAGTCTTTACGCAGAACCGTTAACTCCGCTTTTATCTGCGGAATCGCGCTGTTCAGACTGGTTTTGAAACACTCCCACGGTGCGTCGTAAAGTCTACTCTCGCCTTTTCGATGGAAACTCAGATTGGCAGAGCACACTTGCGAGGGAAGACAATGGGCGAGTCGGAGATTGATATGCATAAGAGGAAGGAGAGAGGAAAAAATGGAGAGAGAGAGAGAGACGGATAGATTAGGTGGGCAGAGAGAGAAGGAGTGAATGAGTTTGAATGTGTGAACTTCCTGCATTATGAAGCGAATTTCACTCGATCTTAGGGTTGCTTAATGTTTCTCACTTATTTTTGTTACACATCCACGAACATATTATTCTCTTCCCCTTCATGTTAAATGTGAGCCGGTGCTAATTTTCCGTGGAAGAATATGCCGATAAGGAAGGCAAAAAAGGTAGTTATTTAGTATAAATTCTTATCGACAGGAAGCGATGAACTCATTTTGAAGGCAATTTTACAAGTTCGCAAAACTAAAGAAATATAAACGTTGATGATGAGGGACAGTGATGAATATAAATACGGTACATTGATTGGCGTAATTAACCTCATCGCATGAAAAAAAGTGGTTGAAATGCTATATTACAGTTTTCTTGAGACATAAAATGTTTGCATCTCTTAAAATATTCTCGTTTTATTTTTTAAAGAATAATATTAAGAACTGTAACAAGTTCAAATCTTAATATATAATCATGGATACAAAAGGGACTTAAAGTTAAAAACTGTTAACTGATTGATAGCTTTAATTAATTCCACGCAAATTTAAAAGATGCTGTAAAATTTTAGTTTAAAATTATTGGTTTCAGTAAATTCAAACGCCCATTAAAAAAGGGGGAAATGAGCCCGAGTTTATCACCTGCGTTTTCTCCTTTTTATTCATTCCAGTGTTTTTCATTCAGATATAATTAATACCTTATCGCCTGCCATCTCCAAATGTTGATTTAAACTGTTTATATCCACCTCACGATGAATGCAAGTCAGTGAAACAATAGAAACCAACTGGTTTTTCCTGGCATCCAATTTTTTTCGCGAATCTTTAATTCCAGCCTCGGGGAAATTTTGTCGAGCAATTATTTTTAAAAAAGAAGAACGATCGAAATTGAGGTATTTTTTCCTCTAGAGAGAGAGAGAGAGACTCACCTGCTATCGGGAATTCGAGAATAAAATCTTTCTTCGAAGATATGTTTCCTTATATCATTGGGGAATAGGATTCCGATAGGAAATGGAAAGAGAGAGAGAGGGGGCGGGGGCGGGGAGATCAGGTGTTTTTTGCGGCAGCGAAAGTCGAAAGAGGAGAAGGACGTAGGTGGGCGAGAGAGGTATTCCACGACTAGGAGAGGCGGTTCGGGACGGCTTTGTCGCCGGGGTCGCCTCCTCCGCGTGGTCACGCCGCAGACGGTTGCCCCCGGACACGGGAGGAGCGTCAGCCGCGGTGGCACGCGTGTCCCGCTAAAAGGGAGTGGCCCCGGAAAAACTGCAGGGCCCTTCGGAGGCAGGCGTGCCGGGATCGAAGAAAGATAGGTTTGGGAGGGCAAGGAGTCGTGTTCCGATGATATCCGAAACTCATTCATCTCATCGTGTTTTCCGTTTGGCTCGGCTGAGCGCGGAGTGTGTCCCCCGAGTGTAGTATCTCGGTACGGCGAGGAGGATCTGGGCAGCGTCCAATCTCGTCGGAAGAGGGAGCGGCCGGAGCGAAAATGGGAGGGACGTGATGAGGGGGAGGATGACTTGAAAAGGGATATCTAAAAGGGGGAGGAAAATAGGGAGGAATGAGATGAAGGTAGAATATCCTAAGGAAGGAGAGAGAGAGAGACGAGAAAATAAAGAATAAGATGCTAACATTGTTCCTAAAAGCGTGTCTTTTGTTTTGTTTTCTTCAAACGTTTGTTATGTTTAAAAAATAAGAAGGGGTGCCATGGCCTGCTACGCTGAGCATAGCCGGTGCGAACCGGGGACGAATCCTGCGAAAGTAGGGTGTTTTCAGAGGTTGCGCGGTGTCCTATTTGCGTGGTTTATAGGAGAACACGCAAATCAGCGCTCCGTCCTTCGGAAGGGACGTAAAGCCCTTGATACCCTTGGTGCTTCTCGACAAGAGTAGGCTAATTCTCTCCTCACCTCACCTCACTGAGAAGCTTACTAGCGCTGGTCATCATTTGAGGTTACAATATCCCAATTCAAAAATAAAATGTCAAACTAGTCTCATAGCTTGAATCCAACTCCGAAAGCCGGGAAACAACTGGTGGCGACTAAATAATTTCCTTCGATGGCCATTCATCATTCGTTGATTCTAAAAACGTTTCTGGGACCTTTTATGTTTGGTTAAATACTGAATTAATTGGTAATGTATTTATACTCTCGATTCGGCTTTCCGTTACACTTCGAATAAGTAGCGAAATGAGTTTTTCTGAAAAGAATTCGAATTGAAAACATATATCCGTCCCTAATCCTTCTCTGATAAAAATATTTTTCAGTCATTAATATCATTGTTGATCTAAAAAAATAACATGTTTTTATTTAGAAATAACTTTCAATTATGTTTATTCGTAATTTTGTTTTACTATCTCATGTAACTAAATATCAAAGTCCTTTTGAAAATATATGACATAGAATTGTTTGTTACGGTGTCATAACGTAAAGAACAAAGCCAGAGATTTGTCTTGTATTCAATGATTTTTTGATGAAATGAATTTGAACTAATTTTATGAATCGAATATAGAGAGTTGGGTAATAAACCGGACTGATATGTATTTCTCCGCTAAATATTTGTACATATGTACCGACTAAATCAACCTTACACACATGGATTCATCATCCTGGTATTAACAGCAGCGAAATTTTACGTGAAATTCTAGAGCTTCCGAGCGATTTATGAGACCCTTTACATGCGAAATTATTCATTCTCTCGCCTAAAACTTTCTCTCCCAGTGCCGATGCGGTCCGATTCAAACCGATTAGATTTCTCTTTAAAACGCATCACTCGTTCGCCTGAATTACGAAAGGTTTAGGTGCGTGGTAGCCGCAACCACATCGGATTAGCCCATTATAGGCGGCGTGGCGATCATGTGTCAGGTGTTCGAAGGACGAAAGGGTGCTCGTATAGAGGAACCACCCACTCTCTTAAGGAACGCGGAATGCGCACTCACGGTGACGTACGGGACGCGGCGCGTCACACGGGCGATAAATCCTCGCACCTTCGCTCCTCGAGAAGAAACAAGTGTCCGCTACTTAAGGAAGGCACCAAAGACGGGGTAGGAAAGGAGAAAGGTCGTTAATAGGATGAAGGGTCAAACGGGAGAGATGCTTACGTGTCGGGCGATTCTGTGATGAATTCGCCTCGGATGTGTTGGACGTCAAAGCCATACATTTCCTATTCAATGACGCCGTCGAATTCATCATTTTTATGGCGACATTAATATACTCAAGCTTATTGCGGCGATTTTTTACGCCCATAAATTATCGCGATCTTGCGATCGTTTCTTTTGCAATTTAAGGCGCTCCGATAAGATGGCGGTGAATTCAAAGATTTTTATACAAGGAAATTGCATCGTCGAAATACTAGTTGTTGGGCAAGAAATGAAAATGGATGATCGGAGTCATCGCATAAATTAAATTTTAATCGTCAATTAGAGGTTCCGCGTATTAGCATTCAGACGCAATCGTTTCGTTATGAAACACCGTTCACGAAGACCTTGCTCAATTTGAAAAATCATATTTAACGACTTGTTGATGGTGGTCTCTTTTAGCGTAAAGGTCAGTTAAGTTTTTTAAATTATTTCAGTTTACATATTTAAAATCGAATGTTTAATAGCGTTGTTATGGGTAGGTTTTCGGCTCACAGAACCATATCAGTATCATCCAAGACCTTTTTCTCTTCGTGTTTTCATTCATATCCGCTTGTTTTTATGCCTCCTCCTTTTTCTCTTAGCCTCTTTCATAGCATATCCTCTCTTATATTACTCTTTTTAACTGACCGTTACCTTTCAAACTTTGCTCCATTAATTTCTTCTGCCCTTCTCTTATTACTCTGTTAAAGTTCATCTCTTCCCTTACTGTATTTCAAAACAATTTGTTTTTCTTTATTTCAAAGTAATTTTATCCAATTGCAATAATGCAACATGCATGGTGGATCCTAAGTGAGGAAATACATTGCAACACTAACACGACTAATATTGGAATGAAAAAAGTAGAAAAATTCACATGTAAAAATATGTTATCGAAGAATTATATTTGTAGAGTTTCTCACAGAAGCTGTTCATCTTTTGTCACAATTGCAGTCTTTTTGGTACCGGCCTATGACGATACACTCAACTATTAGAAAGTAAGATAGCGGACTTTAATAAATTCAGTTTAACACGATTAAAATCCTATCATAAATAAATAATCAGGGGTTCGTTTTTTCTACCACGATGTATTTTATTGCACGATTCATTTTGTCTCATCTTATATAGCAGTGGTTCTCAACTTTTTACTTTCTCATATACGAAGTATATTGAGAAAGTATTGTAATCGCGAAAAAATTCCGCCTCAAGATTTTTACGGAAATATACGTTTTAGGTGTACATAGCTGAGTCCGAAAAAGTGGTTTTTGCTATGCCGTCTCTCTGTCGGTTCTCGGCTCTAGAGCCTAAACCAGAGACGGCGAACCTATGGCACGCGTGCAATAAGTGGCACGCAAGACGATCTTGGTTGGCACGCCAACGAAAGGCGAAAACCACACAGCATTTATCGTACTGATTTAACGCCGCAAAAACATTTGTTTTAATTAGTTAACTATTGTAAACTTTAGTTATACGGCTACAGTTTTATTTATTGATCACAAATTTAATTTAGTTGGCACCCAAAAATAATCAAGGACTTTTTGTGGCACGCGTGTCGGATTAGATTCCACAGTTTCGGTAGTATTGGCACGCGGACTATAGAAGGTTCGCCACCATTGGCCTAAACGGTAGAGGGAAAATGAATAAAATCTCGTGCTTAGGCATTTTACCATACAGAACAGAAGCTATGAAGAATTGGTTGACATTGCTCAATAATTAAGGAAAGTTTATTCTACGCATTTCTAAAAACAATTTGATTTTCTAAAAAACGGCTCTAACGATTTTGATCAAATTTCGTACAGTTACTTGAGTTTACGTATTCAATAATACCAAATAGTTCATATTTATCAAAAATTAATATAAGACTAGTTTATTCTAGGCAACTTTAATAATAATTTGATTTTCTAAAAACAGGCTCATACGATTTTCTAAAGATAACTAAATGACGCATTAGTTTAGTATATGAGAAAGTTCGTACAATGTATGTTGTACCGATTTTTACTTTCTCATACGAAGTATCGAGGAAGTATTGTTATCTCGAAAAAATTCGACCTTGAGATTTTTACGGAAATATACGTTTTAGGTGTCGCTGAATCCGAAAAAGTGGTTTTCGTAATGCCGTCTGTCTGTTACTGACTCTGGAGCCTAGACGGTAGAGCGAAAATGAATGAAATCTCGTACTTAGGTATTTTATCACACTGAGCAGAGTATACATAGAAATGGTTGGCATTGCTCAATAATTAAGAGTAGTTTATTCTACGCATTTTTAACAACAATCCGATTTTCTCAAAAACGGCTCTAACGATTTTGATCAAATTTCGTACAGTTACTTGAGTTTACGTCTTCAATAATACTGTATAGTTGATATTTCTCAAAAAATGAATATAAGGCTTTAACAACTTTAATAACAATTCGATTTTCTCAACAACGGCTTTAACGATTTTGATCAAATTTCGTACAGTTACTTGAGTATACATCTGCAATAATACCACGTATTTCATTTTTCTCGATGAATGAATATAAGGTTAGTTTATTCTTGGGCAACTGTAACAAAAATTGGATTTTCGGAAAACAGGCTTATACGATTTTCATTTTCTAAAGATAACTAAACGTCGCATTATAGTATATGAGAAAGTCTGAACAATGTATGTTGTACCGATTTTTTACGTCATCATATACGAAGTATATTGAGAAAGTATTGTTATCGCGAAAAAATTCGACCTCTAGATTTTGATGGGAATGTACGTTTTAGGTGTACCTGAGTCCGAAAAAGTGGTTTTCGCAATGCCGTCTGTCTGTCGGTTCTCGGCTCTGGAGCGTAAACAGTAGGGCGATAAGAATGAAATCTCGTACGTAGGCATTTTATCATACAGAATAGAAGCTATGAAGAAATGGTAGACATTGCTAAATAATTAAGGGAAGTTTATTCTACGAATTTTTAAAACAATTTGATTTTCTCAAAAACGGCTGTAACGATTTTGATCAAATTTCCTACAATTACTTAAGTTTACGTCTTAAAAATGCTACGTAGTTCTTATTTCTCAATTAATGAATATAAGGCTAGTTTATTCATGGCAACTTTAATTATAATTGGATTTTCGAAAAAACGGCTCATACGATTTTCATCAAATTTTGTGTAGTTATTTAAGTTGATGTTTATAACGATTCTACATAGTTCATATTTTTCAAAAGATAACCAAACGACGCATTACTATATAAGAATTTTTTGTCTGCGTCACACCATTTACAGTTCCATTATCTTCAAGTCATCTTTAATATAAATTGGGCTTTCCCTACCACATAAAGAAAAAATCCTGGCATTTAAATAAGCACGAGTTTTTATTTTCCTGGCTTTATTTGTTTTTATTATAAGCCGGAATATGATACACAGCGAATTTATCAAATACGTCACCGCTCAATTACTGTCGTGTCACCCCGGTTGTGAACCACTGCTGTATAGGTTGCAACCGAACAAAATTGAGGTTTTGTTTGTTCTCCATTGTAATTTGGCCTTTTAGGCGTAAATAAATCGAAATTAAGTATTCTTCCGAAATCCTTCATGATGTTTGAATCGTTAGCGATCAGGATCCGGCCTTTTTAGTACTTCAAATGTAGATGTGTCTGCCTGTATAGTGAGCAGCATCAGTCGAATTTTACACGAATGAGAGGCCCCGAAGGCGTTTATCGCTTAGCTCTTTTTCTTTGGCGGAACCTCAGCAAAGCATTGGAGTTCGCATGACAAGAAACCGACGGAGTGCCATAAACCATTGACCTTTTGACATTCGCGCTTCTCTTCGGATACTTCTCAGTGTTGCAACAATTCGCGTATCCTTATGCAATTCCTACTGCTATTGGTGAAATCAGAGGTGCATCGGGAATGTCATTTCTAATTAGTTTCTTGCACGCAGGTGTTATATACTTACTTGCTGAACGTTCAAAGAGAAGGGATTCTACATAAGTTATGCTATTTTACAAACATAATCATAGTAACCGAGCATTGGAAATGTTAGGCTAATTATTGCGCAATTTCGGAAAAGCAACATCTGTTACTGAAAATTTTATTTCCCTGTGATGTGAGAGCATGAAAACGTTACCGTAGCGGCATCTAGCAACAGCTGATATTTTGGATGTTAAGGCAATGCGACGCATTTGAAATTCGCGAAGCTCGAAAATGAATTCCATAAAATGTTCGATTTTTTTTTGAGAAAAAGGCCCAGACAAGATTACCGGAGCTGAAATTTTTTCCTACGTACGATTTCTCCCTCCCTACTGCACGAAGGCACAAATGCCGCCATTCATAAACCACGCGCTGTGGCTGAACCTGCAGGTCGTGTGTTTCCTGGAAATTGCATGCATAAATTCCGACCTCCATGTTAATTACGAGCGCCACCTTACCAGCGGAACAATGACAATCGAGGGCTGCATAAGATGCATGGAGTTATGCGGCGGAAAACACTCGGTCCAAAAAGAGAGGCTCGCGGAATGGGATACGCGTGACCTCTTGACTGCGGGCGATTGCTTCTCGAGATTGATGGCCGAGATGGAGAAAACACCCTTCCACGGCGGAAGGAAACCTAATGGCGTTTAAAGGTTAATTACTTGTTGCATTTCGAGCCTAATATATGTTGTGATCGACAGCGGAAAAAATGCTAGGCGTCTGTTGCTCATTTTTCACTTTAGGTAGCCTATGTGATTTATGATTCAAGAGTGATGAATAGGTTTCTAAAAAGCAAAACGCGGTTGTGATTCTTTCTGATACGAAACACTCTCTCTTGATCAGGCATGGTGTTTTGCGTATTCAATCTTATTATCGCTATGAAGCGGTCTTTATTTGATTCGACAATCATAACATAATATGTATATAAACCAACTTTTGAAATGAGAGTTTTTCATGAAACAAATATTTCACACATGAGCTGGTTTTTATAAAAAATATCGCGCCAATCACATCTCATGCACTACATTGGAGTTAAGAGTTTTTCTTTTATCATATTCGAGTTCAAGCTCATCATCTTATTCTGATTTTAAAAAAACCGTCGAATAAGGTACAATATATTGAAATATGTAACAATTCTCTTCTGTAGACTTTAAACAAATATTAAGCCAACTTTCGTCCCTCGTTTTCGGTGGTGTCATGTAGGAGCTTTTTCGATCCATTAATTATATTTCGACGAAAGAAAAGTCCATTAAGGGAGTAGTATTGGGAGGAAGCGCATCGAATGACGTCGCGCTCCAAAGGGGTGACGCCGTCTGCGTTTGCTCAGACGACCGCCCCATGGCCGTCCCCCCATTCGTGAACTGCTTTTTAAAAAATGCAAAAACGAACAAAACAAAAGAGAGCGCAATAAAGCCGTTGTGATGGGCGAGCGAGGTCAAAGGCAAAAATTATCCTCGCCATTGCGAGTTCCTGGTTCGAGGAGCCCAACGGTTTTTTTTTCTTCTTCTTCTTCCCTTAAACGAACAACGAGTGGAACAGGGCGTTGTTTGTGTTGCTAATAAGACGGGAGGGAGAAGTATGAGGAGTGGGAGGGGGAGGAGGGAACTAGGTGGGAGGAGGGGGACAAGGAAAGGAGGAGAGGGATTGCGGATGTCCTTGCTTGTAAGGGAACGGAGGAAGGAGGTGGGAGGCGGAAGAGGAGGGCTGGGGATGAGAGGATAAGGACGAGAGCACAGAAATGGAAAAACGAGAGAGAGGGAGGGAGGGAGGGGGGGCGGGAAGGAAGAGAAATGTTGATAATTTCGTAGTTTGCTTGTTAGCGTAAATGGCACAGGCGTATACTCGCGTTATTCGCCCTTAATAGCTGGAAATGTTGACCGCATCCCCGGCGGGCTGTAAGGGTCACGTGTAGTGGGTGGGGACGGGGGTAAGGGATGGAGAGAGGGAGGGAGAAAAGGAGGAGAATATGAAGGGGAGGCAGTAGGGAGGAAGGTGGATTTAGGAGTTTTGAAGGGAGGAAGAAAGAGAGAGGGGGGTGGTGGGAGAAGACAAATTCGAGGAGGCGGAGAAGACGGAGTTCTAGCGAGGATGGGCGGGATGAGCAGCGGGTTAAGGGTTGGTGGGAGGCGCCTTCGAGGGGGCGAACTGGATTGAGAGGAGAGTGAGAGAGGGAGATAGAGGGGGCGAGGCGTATCCTTACGACCTTAGAAAACATTAATGCGTGGGGAGGGGGATTATGGAGGTGTGAAATTCGAGAGCGGGGCTCTCTGGATGGGCCTTGCGGGAGGGAGAGGAGGGGGAGAAATAAATTAATGAAATAACATTACGGGAGAGGAGAAATAATTTAATGAAAAAATAAGGAGGGAGCGTACGAAGCAGAGAATGAGAGGAGATGACTTTTGAGTTAAGGGGGAGGAAGTGAGGTTATGGAAGGGGTAAGAGGTAGGAGGAGGGGGAGAGAGAGAGGATGGCTGGAGTGGGAAGGAGGGGGGAAGTGGGAGAGACGCCGGCCGAAAGACTTCGGAGATCCCGCCAACACGAGAGCACATCCGATTTTTATTCTCAGAAATTCTCATCGGAGATTCTCTCGCTCAATGCTTCTGACTTCCGATTCTTTTCTGTTCCAGAGGTAACTCCCAAAATCGTTCCCGCAGATGGGTTTTGGTGATCGCTCTGCTCTCTTTAGATCAGCGTCCTCCAAAGGGATTACTCCGCTACGCTCCCTTACAGCGAATTCTTCAGCTTGTGATGTTGGAGGATGGAGAGTTTGGCGCGGGAGAATGGCTGAGGGAGAGTGAGAGGGAGGGAGGGAGGAGGGAAGGGGGAGGAGGGAAAGGGAGTGAGGATAAAGAACGATAGGCTGCCGGGTGGCGAGGAGGGAGAAGGAAGGGAGAGAGAAAAGTCTCCGTGTTGGGGAGCGGTCGAAAGAAAAATTCTCATTAAACTAATTGCATGGCGTACGATGAAATTTATTTTAATTATGTATGAAAACGTATAAATATGTGGTCCCCTTTGGTCTCCCATTTTATTTTCTCTTCCTTTCCGTGGGCCTGGAATGGCACATTCAGGAGCCGTAGCGCACGGCCCCCTTTCCCTCTCCCCCTCTCCGCACCTTCCCTCTCCTTTCCTCCCTCACCACACCCCATCATCCTCCGCGAACATCCTCCTTTCTCGGCCCCACTTCTCCATCAGTGGCGCCTCCTCTTCATTCAACCTCTCCTTTCGCCCCGCATTCCCCCAATCTCCCCCGTCTTCCCTAACCGCGACTGAACAAATCGCAACTCTTTGACACTCTCGTGGCCTCCTCTCCTGTCTTTCTCGTCAAGAGGATCACTTCGGAATGGAACGCGCGCAATGTACCTGAATTCCGAGTTTTTTAAAATTTATTTTGACGTTCACTCGTATCAAATGTCATTCACTAGCACGCCTGGGTGATCGTACCTCAAACCAAATTATAAAAATGTCATCGTCTTTATTAATATTCCGCTAAAAATTAAAGAGGCTTCCGAGACTACTCTCACGGGCTCTTTGTACAGACACGCGTACATGCATGCAAATGTGTACATACTAAAACTAACGTGGAATCCTCTTTAAGTTTTTCACCTGTTGGTCTAGTTGAACGCGTTAGGCATTTAATTTTTATGCCAGCAAATAAATCTTGATATACCTAATAACTATGTTATAGCTATTGATCTAAATTCTGGTACAACAAATCTGCTGTTATCGTCCCTCATCTAGCTCACAAATATTTTGGGAATTATAAAGAAATCCATGCATTACATCTCACCAAATATCGCAATTCTTCCACATTTGTGTAATTCTTTCCTTACTTTCTCGATTTTCCCTCCCCCTACAAGCCTCCCCTTCTCTCGCCTACTATGAACTCCCCATTCTTCTCTCACCCTTTAACTCGCACCTCTGCCAGTGGCAGAATAATGAACTAAAGACGCTGGCATGAGATGTTTTCTGCCGTAGTCATTGAAGAACTATTTCAGTAGGATCCTTCGAGGCGACGGTCAGCTGTTATTTTTATTAAGATTCACAAGTTACATATTCATGTAAGGGAAAACAGAAATTCCTCGACCACACAGCAGAAAAACGCCGTGTTTACATTTGTAAGAATGACGATGCAATCGACTTGGAGCTTGATACAACTTTCCGGTGCTGTTTTATCCTTGAGATTGAAAATGTCCATTTCCCGTGTTATTCATAGCATTCGCAGGCTCTGAAATAGGGCATATATTATATGTTTCCTTGCAAGCACTTCATTTATACATTTGCAATTAAAACTTTTTTATGCTTAAAAATTCTGCAGAACTCGGATATTACAATACCAGGAAAATAATTTATTAAAAAAGAGGGTCGTTATATCTGATGACTGCATCATCAACAATTTTATTCTTGTGCAGTGTAGCAAGAGACGTAGATTTTTATGCGAATTGTTCGTTCAGAAGTTTCTCTGCCCTCATCTGTAAACTGGACGTCTTAATCAAGAACAGGAAATTTGTATGCATCGTGGTCTCCACCTTATTATACGTGGATGATGACATAAGATAGCACAGTCCTTTGCCATGTAAATAAATAATGAATGCGTTAAGTGCCACACCATATTATTTTGACGTAAATAACGAAATTAATTGCATCTGTTGTAGTGCATTTTATTCATGGGTTATAAGTAGAAAACACATTAACATTACCATTATAGAAGCTTAATTCCATCCCGCATCCGGATTTGATACTCAACGAGCAAAACTATACGACGTCCAACGCAATTCACAGCTATTGTTTCAAACAAGAAGTGAAAGACTGGAAGACCAAAATTGGAGCTTCTTGTTTAGTATAGGTTCAGATCGTAGCTGACAAATAGTATGAGATCTTCCGCAGCCCGCTCAATCCCCATTCTTAGGATTTATTTTTTGCCAAAATCACAATCGGAGGGAAATTGAGATTGGCGCAATAGCCTTTCCTTTTTCTCTCAACACGCATGCATCACGCGGATCCTAATAAAGCCCAAGCGCGATAAAACTGCACAGGCAAAGGCCGCTGGAATTATAATGAAGTGGGAGAGCGGATTTAATTAAGAAAATGGCAACCAACGTCACAGGAATATCAAGAAGTTGGATTGAAAACTGACAAAACCTTTCTGAGAGAAAGTGAGACAAATAATAGAACGGGAGTAATTTTTCGAATCCTGAAAAATCGCACGTAAATTACACGAAACTTTATTCAAATAGTGAGCATTTGTAAAACAGGATACAAAAATTAAATTACCTTTGAGTTGTTGCATTTTAGATGCCTTGCTTGCTCTAGAAATAACAGATGAACAAACGCTAATCTAAATTTTTAATGGCTAATGGCGTGAACTAAATTATGCACGTATATGATGAAAGTATCTTTTTTCTTAATAAATTTTTGTTTTAGGTTTAGACTTCGCGATTACAGCAGCGATACAGTATAATATGTATAAAAATTTTCTGCAGACTTCATCGTTTTAACAACAAATCAATTAACCCAGAAAATGCGCTCTGAACTAGATTCAGAACCACTTATTTTCCCTGACAAAGACTTCTTGGTAGTTTTGTTTAGAAACAAAGGCATCGGCCGAAGGGTGCCTAGTACGAAATAATTGAAACATTTCGCAATGTTCGCCAATTACAATGCAACTTTTTTGGATTCGTAAACCGTCCTACAATATTAAGCAGCTCTTAACCACGTGACCTGTGCCTCAACCGAAGGGGCCGTCGCTCTCCTATACCCAGATGTTACGTCACTTTATAACTCGTATTACGGATTCTCATTCGCCGAAAAAATAAAATCCCACCACCTCCCTCTCCCCTTCCCTATTACCTAACCTCAGCCTCTCTATCTCTCTACCTCTTTCTCTCCCTGCCTACTCTCCATCTCTCATCACTACCCTCCCTCTCCAGGGCGGCCATTTTTGTCTCTCTTTATGCACGTTGCATTTTAATTGCAGTCAAGCCCGCGGAATGGCGACACTGTTCTTTAGCCATTCGGACTTTTAATTTAGTTTGCCCCAAACCAACATTGTTATTTTTTTTTTTAATTCTTCATTATCGCCGACCATCCCCTCGCAATCTCCATTGCCTCATCCGCCGCTCTCTCCCTCGCACTCTCGCTCTCTCTCTCCCTCCCTCTCCCCCCCTTCCTCTCTCGATCCGTCTCTCCTCTCTCTCTCTCTCCCTCCCGCACCTCGTCGCAACTCAACGTCCCTTCCATCTTCCCGCATGCATATCTTACTCGCAGCCACGTTTGGCGATTCAAAGTTGGCATCAATTGCCTCACGTTTAATGAACGCCATGAAAATTAAGGCATCCAACTTGTAAGTGATGGAATATTTAATCTGATGTTTCTCAAAAATGACGCATAAGCGTAATATAGGTGGAACTCGTGTTTATTTCTAAGGTCAAGTGTTTGGCAGAATGTTTTAACGTTTTTAAAATGGGTAATGAATTAAGATTTAAGATCGTTTCTGTCTATTCTTTGCTCCGACATATTGCTCCTCCAAATTTCCTAGAGGCAGACGTGTACTGTCAAAGTGATTATTTTTCTAATGTAGAAACTGCTCTGGGTATTTGCTTTACAGCCGGCTGGTGATGATCCACAAAACTGGAAACGGGCGCGTTTTTAATGGTTTTATATTAACGATGACAGAATTAGCTATGTAAAATAAGTACTCTGCATAGTTGAAATATTTTAATATGAATATTTCCTTTCAGTCTTAAATTTTTACTAAAAATATCGTCATAATAATGTCAATACATATATCATTTTTCATTAGCTACGAAATAAATACCTTTTGACATCTTTCAAAGTATTTTATAGGCTTAACATCTATTCAGAATAGGACGCACTATCACATATCATTACTTAAGAAAATGGCAAGAAATAAATTGGATTATTTATCATAACGGTGAAGAAATTAATATATGCAAGTAGCAAATATGATAACGTCGTATGGTTTCCTATTCGAAACATCCTATATTTCTTTTACCCTTGCAAGAGTTGTAGGCCTAAAGCTTTCGGCCCCTCTCCTCCTCACTCAAATGGACCTTGCTTATTAACACCTAGGCCGCCCTCCACGCGAGGTCCCCAACCATCCTTCCTATCTCTCACCTCCAAACCCGAAAGTCTAAGTTTTTTCATCATTCCCTCCTCTAACATTCATTATTATTATCATTACGTGTTTATTTATTCATTTTCCTCCCCGGCTTTATTTTTTTAAAGTGAAAATTCCTCCATCGCAAATGAATACGAATACTTCCCATTCTAGAGGACGGGAGGTCATCCTCTCCTGTGCCCCATAAACGTGCATTCTTTCCGCCTCCTCCTACTTCCCCCCGAATTTCCTCCACCCTCTCATTCCCCTCCTCTTCTCTATCCCCGCCCCCTTCTCCCTCCCTTCCTATTTTCTTCTTCGCTATTCACGCTTGTAATCTCATCTCCTCTCCCATACGTCTCTCTTCCTCACACTCCTCCAATTCTCACCTCGTCTATTTTTCGCCATTTCCTACTCACTCGCATTCCCTCTTTCTTCCTCTTAATTCCACATTCTCACAATCCAATTTCATAGAATGCGTCACGCGTGTTTCAATCCCATTTACTATCTTCCATGTACAACTTGTTTTGAACGCTTTCCTTCAACCACCCTTCTCGATTTATTTTGGTATCTATTTCAAATTAATCCTATTTTCCTACAATAATAGTAGGTTATCCAAAAAAATAGAAGTTTTTTAAATTATAGTTTTCAATATCTTTAGTATCAGCCATAAGTTAAGATCGAAAATAAAAATTGAGTAATATCCAAGTACAAACATAAATTTGCCTTTTATTGTTCAACCTATATATTGTCCTCTCGAGCACACGTGTTCCTACGTTATATGTCAGTTTTCCCTCATCTGTTAGATACCTATATTGTGTGCAGCGAATTATCCTATTTTAATCTCACGGACGGCATAATTGCTCTCTTGATTTACACTCGGAATATTCGAATAGATGTTTAGACGCTATAAGTTTAGAACGAGCAAGCAATCAATTTCTTGGGCAATTTTAATTTCCTTTCTTCAGATCTGTTTCGTCGGCTCTTCTCCTGTCTCATACCCGATTCTATTTCCAGCTTCTTCAAAATTCCTCGCGTTCGCTCCAGTTTAATCCAGCGGCTACTTCCTTCCATAACACGTCTTGCATCTCTCTAATGCACTCTCACTCTGTCCCATTCTGTTCTCTCTCCCATTCACAATTTCTTCCTTTCCTCTTCATTTTCTCTAGAACGAGGATTCTGATGCCTCTTTCTTTCGTCCCTCCCTTTCGCCCCACCCACTCAATTCCTCTTATCTCCTCACTCCCTCCAGATTCTCTCATATCGCAGGTATTTGTTTTCCGAATTCTCGCTACATAATTCCTCTTTTCCTTTGTTCTCCTTATAATCTTTCTCATAGCATTTATCTTTGGCAATTTTCATTCATCTCTTCAATCTCCACATTCTCACCCATCCACTCGCCCAAAACCTTTCTCGCATATAGCACCGATGACGTCATACTTTTATTCTATTTTGCCTCGAATAGAGAAGAACGCCGATTTGAGACACGAGATCATTTACATAGTTTTCGTCGCAGGGATAAATAAGTCCATTCCCGCGAAATTTTTGATTCTTTTTAAACAATGATTTACTTAAAAGGTTCGCAACGTCGTGTACCACCGGTGGTACACGCGCGTCTTTCCTCTTGGCCGCCGTGTACCACCAGTGGTACCTTTGCCACCTTTTCCTTTTATACCCTTCCCTAACCTAAATGGAAAGCTGGAAGTCTTTCATTTTGCGCAGACGGCCACGAGAAATACATTTTCAGATGCGTGTACCACCGCTGGATCACGGGTGTGATTTTTTAGTTTTTGCTGCACTTTTCAAATCAGCAGACATGAAATCTATTGTATGAAGGGATTCTTTATTTGATAACATATAACCAAACACGTTATTTGATATGTTACCTATAAAATGATATAATATTACGTATTACGCGGAGGGCCACGAAAAACATATTTTCGGATGCGTGTACCACCGGTGGAAGATGGAATGGCATGAGTAGTAAAATATAATTAGAAGCAGTTGTTTCCATTAGTTTCAAATAATTCATACGAATTTACTTAGATTTGTTTTCCTTGAAGCATTCCGTTAACATCATTACTGGCCTGTTACGCTCTTTGTTAAATGTGAAAACTTTTCGCTTTTGTTCCATTTACTTTCACCAGAAAAGAGGTAACCTTCCATTTTCGTTATCCTCTCTTGATTCCACGGTTTTGCAAGAAATATCCGAAAGTAAAGACAATTGCCAAAGACATTGAATAACAAGAAGATGTAAATGTCACACAATATGACCTGAGCATATGCAAGAATATTATTGGAAAACAAGGACCTACATTTTCCCTCCACATTTATAGACGATGCCATTCTTACGCCATTGGCTCTCTAGCAGTTTGATTTCGTTTCTTCCTTTATTTGAGTCTAAATTTAGAGAGGCTTCGACCTGAGAATATCCTAATTTAGTTTTTCTATAATGGCTCGCCCGTGTCGAGCTGAAACGATTTTAAGTTGATCATACTCCGGGAGAATAATAGAAGGAATTCTCAGTGAAAAAACAATCACCTATCATGCAATTAATTTCCATGTAATTTTTTTAAATCCAAAATTCACTGCGACAGTTTAGCCCGAGTATACAGAAAGAAGACATTTCATTCGCTCTTTAGACAACAAGAAAATTTACTCACGCATTCCCATATCTAGATTTTTTTCGTTCCGTAGTTTAGGTGCTATCCTCAGATATCTCAATTTTCTATCGTTCCTTCAAAATATCCGCACGTACGGGAGATATCTGCGAGTTAGCCAGGCAAAAGCTACTATTAACCGCGGATAGAAAAAAAATTAGGATAAGTATGAACCACCTTCCTGTTTCGCCATAGATGACTTGTCTCGATAATGCGGGTCAATAACGTCTCCTCTTTCCGCGCGACACCTATAACAGCTCAAGACTTCTCGACCTCCCTTGAATGGCTCAGAAGTTTTCAGTCCCTGAATGGAACTGCCACGAAACGCGTGCGTGTGTGTGTGTGCGTGAGCACCAGTATGTATATGTTCGCGTGCGTGTGTAACGTCCCTCCCCTCTTCACCTGTGTTCCTCTCTCTCTCTCTCACGCCTCCCCTCTCTGGTTATAATGACCTTTTTATGGCGTGCGTACACTGCACACGGGGAGAAAGAGCAAGGGAGGGAGGGTTGACTTGTAATGTCCACTCCTAATGAGGGATCCCGGTCGCAGCTTTGCCGTCCACACATTCTTTTTCCCTAACAGCGCGCGCGAAAGAGAGAGAGAGAGAGAGATAGTTTGAAAAAAAATGTTTTCTTTTCAAAAGCAGCGCTGCTCCTCCCCAACAATTGGACTCGCCATTTAGCCAAGTCCATCCTCACTATGGAGCCATTTGCGTCAGCTTTCGTCACGCGCTCCCCCCTTCCCCCTTTTCTCTCTCTCTCTCGCTGTATTATGCGTACGTAATGCCTTAATGCGGCAGGAGCCGTCGATCCTCTTCTTCCAAACGCTCCTCTAGCAGTCCTCCCTGTCGCTCGAATAGACGACCTAATTGATTAACGAGGGTGTCTGAAGTGGCGAAAAACAAACATTTCCCGCTCGGACCGTATTTGGTGATATTCTTCTTTCCCATTTCGCGAAAATAGATGTCGTAGCAGAAAGCGAGTCATTTCCCCAGTTCTCGGAGTGTTTGCGCGAAGACGACGATGCGAAAAATGGACGGTCTCTCCGAGGAAGTTATGTTAGTAAAACGCGATAGTTGAAGGGAACGTTTAAACGACGCATTGTTTGACGCAAAAACTTCGTTATAACTATATTAGCACAAGAATTAACTTGAGTCTTTCACACAAAAATTTTGAAATAGTTATTATTTATTCTCCTAAAGTAATATAATGTATAATAGTTTATTTTTAAAAATTAATGGTCGTGGGCGTAACCTTGTTCGATTATGAGCAAATAAAATAGCAACATTGTATTTTCTATTGCCTTAATAAATCAATATGACCCAAGATTCGATGTGACACCATCTTCCCCTAAAGGTAATATATCACCTCGAAACCAGGGTAGTGTTGAGATATTAAAGCAGTGGAAAATACAAAGTTGCTATTTTATTTCTTCGTCAGATGATTTTAAGGCTGAAAGTTATGAACATATGGTATATTGGACTAGCAATTTAAATGTACCTATGCATATTTACAACATCGATGCGTGTTTTGTGTGTTAAGATGTCTCCTCACGATAAGTAAATGTTAGTAATATATGTTCAAATATTAGTAAAAACTTGAGTTTCATTACAAATAGAATAAAGTATTAACTCGTAAATCTCAAGATAATAGATCTATAAGAAAATTGGCCGATTTTGTTGGTGGAATACCTGAAACGTTTGGAAGAAAATGATGTGTAATACTTGAGTTTTAGGAATCTTTATCGATAAACAACACAAAATACCTAACATACTAGCTTTGAGTTTTAGATTATCGAAGGTATGCGTAATATCTTCTCTCAAAGTTGAAGGCGAAAAAAATATTTTTGTAAGGTATACTTTGAATTAAAATTAACGATGTCCTTCATCTACTCACAAGGCTGTCGATAAATTCAGACATACCACACACGTTCGCTCGCCAACACAAAATAACCTCAACCGGCATCCTTTTCCTATCCCGAGGGCCACTTACACCTAAACAAAGAGAGGAAATTATCCGTGACCTCAATGCAAACATTCTTCATCCTTGCGCAAAGGCATCATGCTCACCTGTGGTCTATTCTTTACCATCTCCTGTCATACGTTTCTCCCATCCCCTTCAATCCATATCCCAAGAAAGAGAAGCAGCTTCATCCCTCTCATCCTCCATTCCCTCCTTCCCCTCCCTCTCTCTCTCTCATCTCCCCTCCATTCCTTTCCGATGCCTTCCTTTCTCCTCCCCTCTCTCTCTCTTTCGCGGAGTCGTGATCCTTAGGCGTGCCTTTGTCGGCCCCTTCAAAGTCGCCGCGATGAATGGGCCCGCGGCGTTATAGCTACCAATAGCCCTCCCTCCCTCCCGGCCGTTCTCCCACTCCGCGCTCACCCTGCCTTCGACTTTTCACTGCCATTAACCCTTCTCTTTCTCCTCTCGCTTTCTCTCCATCCAACCGAAAACATCTCCTTTTCGGCAGCTCTATCGGTCGACCGAGTAGGAAGTTTCTTAAACTTCCGATGCAGGGCTTAAGATATCGCCCAAGTTGGGTTGCTTACTGCTGTCCTCATGTGTGTGTGCGCGCGCGTGTCGTTTCTCACTTTCGATCTCAAAGCTATAACAGTATAAATAAACTAGAAAAAGAGGTTGTGTAGAATCTGAAAACTGGAGTTGCTTCTTAATTGACGAAATTAGCGAGAAGATTAAGATTATTGAAATATTTCTTTTCCTCTTTCTCCAAATTTCTTCGTATGTTCTTCCCTCTCTTTACGTCGATCTTCCACAATCGAATTTCTCTCAATTTCCCTTCGTCTCCATATTTTCGTCTCCCGCAAAATTCCCTGCCATCCAGTGACTTTTTTGTCCATTTCCTTTAACCATGATTCACAAATCGTTGCATCTAGAGGGTATTTTTTAATTCTGGCAATGTTTTCGCTTGAAAAGAATTCAGATGGGGTTATAATGGACGCGCTTGTGTGCTAAGAGAATTTTAATTCATGAAACGAAATAACTTTATTGGCTTCAATGTCCGTGGTCTTTCTGAGAACGGTGACATCATTGTATTACGCACCCGCCAGTTGAGTTTGCATGTGACAGTAATGTATGTTCGTTTAGCTAGAATCTTCCAGTAAAAAACTTTTCAATGCTTTTTCAACTCGCACTTCTATGTTTCCTTTAAAATAACTAAAGTTTTTTTCTCGTTAAACTATCTCAATTAAACAATTTGTATGCATATTTGAGAATCAGTCAACATATTTTCACCAGAATTCTTTAGTGTATTATTATCACGGGCGAATTCAACTTTCAAGTTACTTACGCATTCATACGTTTTCGTTATTCATCAGGAAGTTTATTTCTCTCTTTATTTACTAACAGAAACATACATTCAATTTTAATGCTATATATGTAAATATTTAACTTAGAGAGAAAATGTTACGGCTTGGTTATTAATTAAGCCGTGTATTTTCATAACACGAGGACATTTTAAATAATCTACTCGCTATAAACTGTTTTATAATTTACAATATAAATCATAAAACATCTAGGTGTATGTAGTTCCGTATTTAAACAAATTTTCAAAATCCCCCTAATTGTGAATCATCTGAGAAGAATAACGGATTTGATGTAATGTGGCCGGTTTAAAAACGTAAATTCGACAGAAAACACTGAACGCGATATTTTAACCTCCACTTTCAAGTCAATTACACAATGACAGTATGCTTATCTTTCGACACGATGTTTGCAAATGGCTTCAATCTGCGCGGCCTCTAAGTTATGCTCGTTCAGATGAATAATAAAACTGAAAACAATCATTATTTGTATAAGGTTAAATGACAAGTGCAGATGTCGCCGAGTAGCAAAGAGTGTATAAATTGATTAGATTTTTTCGTTAATGATGGGCGAATATAATAAATTTATAATTAATTGCGTTCTTGAGGTTTTTACGCGTTACTCGGATTAACCCGTCTGCCTCTCACAATGAGGATTGGTGATGGAGGTGAGTGCGTATTGGAGGGAGAGAGGATGTAGCGTAAGGGGAGGGATTTTCTTCTTGAGCCGTGGGAACAGGACGAGCGGAGGAGGAGGGGGTGGAACAGAGGAGGAGGGGGAGTGTGGTGGGGGGAAGGAGTTTCCTTGGACCAGCCGATGGGCAAGAGGAAGAGAGAGAGAGAGCAACCGATAACGTCTTGTTCCCAATTAGGCCCGACCCGCCCCCTTCTCCCTTTTCCGATCCTTCGCCTCCCATGCCAGGTAGAATTAGGATCGACGACGGCGAAGGCATCTGAAAGAGAGGAAGTGACGTTAAGGCTTTAGTCGGAGTGTTTTTCTTTTTTTTATTAGTGTGTGCGTTCGTGTGTGTGTGTGTTTGTGTGCGAGAATATTTGCGGTGTTCCTGCACAGGTGGCGTTCCTTGCGGTCCATTTCGTCCGTTACGAGGAAAGGAATGAGAAGCCTACTTCAGGGGTCATGTGTTCGGGGGATAAGTAAAGAGTTCGAGCCAGAGGAACAAGGGAGGACAAATGGGAGCGGCGGTTCTTCAAATGGAAGGTCCGACTGAACGAAGGGTGGGAGGGAGGAAGGGAGGGAGGGAGTGGGTGGGAGGGATAGGAGGGAGGTAGAGGAGGGAGGGAGTGGGGAAAAAACGAGATTTGGGATCAGAGGCGGTGTCCGCGCCGCTGACATTATTCGCTGCCATTCGAGAATGTGACGCATCAGAAATTCGCCGATCTTTATTTCGATTTCGCAGCCATCGAGTAATTAGGACGATTTGTTTAGTTGAGATGACAGAATTGAACACTTTAAACAAAATCATTCCATAATATAAACTAAAATAATAAATTAAATCAGATTTTTCAAATATCACCGTGATTGTGTGCACTTTTTCTTCACGATTTAGTGTATAAACATTTAAGTATTTTCTTCACATCTATTAGTGATTTAAAGGTAAATATTTGATTTTTTAAGGAAACAACACAAATTTGGGTTACGTTACAGACGAAGTTAAAGTAGTCACCGTGTAAATGATAATTAAAACTTACTCGGTAGTTTTAAATGTTAATTAAAATAAAACGAGCTACATTTATGAAAAGTGAAACCGACGCATAGGAAATTGCAATTGAAACTCGGAAAATAAAGCAAGCAACCATTTGCGACATTCGGAAAGCAAAATTCAAGCACGTCGCTGAACCAGAGAAATGTCTTTTCTCGTAATCGACGAAGTAAGGGGGAGTGGAGAAGTTATTGCAGGAAGTGGGAGAGTAGCGGGAGTGTCGGGGAAACAGTTGACAATCGACAGCCGGTGTTCGCCGTGAGGTGATAACGGAAAACTCTCGACTTCCTACTAGGTCCTTCCATTCCCCGAAAACCGTTTTCCACATCAAACGCGCCTGCATTTACTCGCACCGCTTCCACTGATCCCCACTTCCTCTCCCACTTATCACCAATCCATAAAATGCAACCTAAAAAAGTTTTATTTATGACCATCTTCATGTGTTTTCAATAAAAAATTACATTTTTCAAAGATCTAGCGCGAAAAATTTGAGAAATATTTGATAATTCAAGATACATTTGAAATAGAGAAAGAGTCGTGTGTTAAACATGACCTATGTGTGAATTATGTAGCTTCCAAAGCCATTAAATGGTTGGAAAAACCGAATGCGCATCTCGACTACAAAGTTGACCGTAGAAAGTGTACAATTTATAACCTATACTATCACCGCTAATGATGGCTTATTTGCAGCCTAAATGCGCATCTGTTTCTCCCAACCTTCTCAAGCTACTGTAGCTGCATTAGCAATTAGATTGCAGCCGTATGGTGAGTTCGAAGATTCTTTTCTTAATAAATTTTCGGATAAAAATTTGCCTTCATGATTATTTTTTACACTATAAACCGTCGTTTGTTTGTCAGTAATTAATTTTCCTCAATCTTACTCCTTCGGTCTAAATGAGATAATTCGGAATTTCGGTAAACAATATATGGAATTGTATGCGTCATAAGTTCTTTAAAATCGTCTTGCAGTGAATATTATCATATCAGATAAGAATTTTACCGTTCACTTTTAATAACTGAAATTCATCATTTCAAACATTCATTTAATTTTTTATTTTATTATTTTACAGGAAAAACTTAAAATGACACCTCCTTACCGATGATGGTTTTGGCTATGGTGTAAGAACTTTTTGATAAGTGTGGGTTATAAGAACCAAATTATCTTCTGGATGAAGTTATTACCTCTTCACACGGATAATTTGTACCTGAAATGTGCATCTCGTCGACTCTTTCATGGCTAGAAGATTTGTAAACATCGCACATAGGATTCAAGACGTTAGGTGAGCTCGATTATTCACTTTTTTCTAGCATTTATTTTTTAAATATAGCTAACAAACTATTCCCTAATGCAAATTCTATAGAAATCGAGAGATAAATTATTTTAAACATGAAGGCCGCGTAGTCCTCGACGAGCAGGACTAATATTTTCTCGAATGCACCAAAAGCTGTTCCAATCGAATGAAACGCGTATTGTTTCTTAGTACAATATTTAAAGTTCTCCGGCTGCAAACACGTCTCGAAATTTATAAAAGCTCTGCCCACGTTTAAGAAATGATTTTAGATGGTACCCGAATCGGAGCCTCAATTATTTGTTCAGGTAGGGCGGAATTAATCACCGGTCTCGAATAATCATTCTCCACTCCGACACAATTTATCAATCGCTCCCATCCTCTTTTTTTCCATCCCGCTCTCTCTCCCGCACCCCACTCCCACCTCCATCTCACCCAATAAACCTCTCCTCCCCCCCCATCCCTCCATATCCCTTTTTGCTTTACCGCCGACCTCCCTCTCACTCCCTCCTCACACCCTCCCTTCTCACCTCCCACCTCGATTGTCGTCGGCTTCTCAAACAGGTTTCCCTCCTCTCCTCACATATACTCTCCCCTTTTCGTCTCTCCTTCCATCCTATTCCCATCTCTTTTCATTTAACCCTCTCTATCACCCCTTCTCCTTTTCCCCTCCTTCCTCATTCCCCATTTATTCTCTTTCTCCCCTCATCCTCCTTCCTCCCCTCTAATCCTCTCCGAATGGACCCGCCCTTTGCCATCTCACCGCCGTACAAGCTATCGAACCGGAATTGAATTGAAAAAGGGAGGAGACGAACATTTAAAAAAAAAAGGTGAGAGTGTGTGTTTGTGTGTGGGATGGAGGAAATAAATGCGAGTGTTTGAGTGCGTGTGCGTGCGTGCGTGCCTGTGTCCCTCTTTTTCTCGCCACCCCCCTCCTCTCCCCTCCCACCTCTCCTACCACTCCATCTATCCGCATATCTCTCTCTCTGCCCTTATAATCCACACCCATAACCACCCTCTCTCTCTCTCATGCGATATCTCGCCGCCTCACCCCCCTCCCATCACCTCTGTCCCTTCGCCTCGAACATCCCTTTTCTCGATCGCCACGCCCTTCCACACCTGGCCTCCTCCTCCTCCTCTCTCCTCCTCTATCTCCTCTCTTCCCCCCACTCCTCCTACGCCACCTTCTCACCGCGCTATGGTCCAGTGGACGCGGCGATTGGAAGCTGCGATATTGAAATTGAAAGGTGTAAATGGCTACCAATATTGGTTTTCCTTCAGGGGGAATATTTCAAAGGATTTCCGAGATCGTTTTATTCCCCGAGAACAAAAGCATATCGAACCTCTCTTGCGTTCTAAATATAGCTGGGCGAGGCGTTCAATAGCCTCACCGGCCACGTGATTAATCGGCAGGATGTTTTTTTTCCTAATATTAGTTGATCAAACGATTATTCCTAAAATTTCACGTGCGCTTTTAAAAATGTTCAAAATGCGCAAATATTTATTTAATCTAATATTTAGGAAAAGGAGTTTTCCGTCCGCTAATAGAAAATAATAACTCTCACATCATTCGTTAAAAAGAATAAATTGATGAAATGCGGAAAAGTCTATGAGATGTTCTAGAATTTATTGAAACGCTCTCTCTTGAGTAAGTATGCTATAATGGTCCCAATTGTAAACCAATTATATCGATAATTAGACTGTAACGTCGATTTTTAATCTAGATAATTACCAGCGACTAGATAGTCGGCATTTTGTCACAGACGGCAACAGGTAAGGCACGTTATAACTCACGACTACGCTTTGCATAATCGTCATTTCATTAGGCATTTCTTCAGCAGGCATCACGGTTCAAGGACGTGTCAATCCTATTGAAGACGGAGCGAACCAAACGCGCCGTTGAAATAAAATTAACACTTGTGCGTGACACCCGAGCGAAGATTAATGAAATAAAAGGCGCAAACGTATAGGAGTCGGTTGAAAGAGACGAATGGTATATGTATATTACGCTCCGCGAAGAGACCGTTGGATTTAACCACGGTGTCAGCAATAAGTTGCAATTAATGTCATTCAAGTAGGTTAAGCCAAGTAGACGTTTCCTCTGATCTCTATACGAGATGCTTCTCTCTCTCTCCCTCATCCTATCTCTCTCCCCGTGTTTTTCAGCGCTGAGGACATTGTAAACGCGGTCAAATTGAAAAAGCGGTCTGAATCTTCCCGTTCGCCACTCTCTATCTCTCTCTCGTTGCCCGCTTCCTATGATTTATAGCCATCCCCGAGGCGCACCGAGAGCCGATGTGCATTGGGATAACCCCTTCCGCCCACCTACGAAGCCTACCTTGCTGAGACACTTTAGTTCGAGAGAAGTTCATTGTTAACCAGATTCGATTCAATTATGGACGAATTTGAGATTAGGAATCCACTGTTTATAACGATACCACTATTGGAATACCTCCCGTAAAGAGTTATCTACTATTGAAAACTAATAAATCAGCAGTTTCGATCGTAAGATTAAAATCCATTACTCAACTTAGGAAAATCTCATCTTAAGTCTTATTGCACCATGGAAAATTAAATTTTTATTTACGGTTTAACTATAATAGTAGGAATAAATAACAATGGAATAAATCAGAATACTAGGCACTAGCTCGTACATTCTTGCTTCAAAACTAACTGCACATCTATAAGTTATTAATTATAAAATCAATTTATTTTATGTGCGTATTTGTTGGATAGCGATAAAGGAAGGAGAGGAATTTTGCTTATGGTTTTTCCCTAACGCTCAATATAAATTCAAGACAGGAATTATCTACACATCCTTTTTATTTTTTTAAGGAATAGAAAGATGCAAGATTATCGGACGAGCCATACATTATACGGTAAGGTGCGGTGAATACATATATAACTTTGAAACCCGTAAAGGAGCAGTTTCGCGTCCGAGTCCATCGCATCAAAGATAATAAAGGAGGGCTTTTCAATTTACCGACGCCTCTCTCTCTCTCTCGCTCTCTCTCTCCCCCCTCTCTCTCCCCCCTCTCTCCCCCCCCTCTCTCTCCCCCCTCTCTCCCCCCCCTCTCTCTCCCTCTCTCTCTCACTCTCTCCTTCTCTCCCTCTCTTCTTCTCTCTTTCTCTCTGGCTGTCGCGGAACGCCTTCTGAATGCACTTATTGGAACGGTCTTCGGTTTCTTATTTATCCTCCATCGGAAGTAAATAACACGACCTGTCGCCACGAACGGAGTTGCCCAAGAGCGCCACCTGCAATCGCACCTACTCCATCATCTTTTTCTCCCTCTCACTCTCTCCTTCCCTCCTCCTCCCTCCCTTTACCTCCTCCTCCTCCCTCCCTTTACCTCCTCCTCCTCCCTCCTTTACCTCCCTCATTGGATCCATTGATCATTTCCCTGTCTTTGAAGGACGACCGTTCAGAAGTAAGGGAATAAAAAAAAGGAGGCATTTAATAGTCCGCGGGTTAAACAAGGGCGTGGAGAATTCTAATCCACTAATTCATTTTATTGCCGCCCTTAAATCGATGGATGGGGTTGGTTTCGGAGGAGGAGGGGTGGTTATAGAAGATTGAGTAAGGGAATGGAGGGAAGAGATGGGAAGAATGATGGGAAACGGAGGAACAAGAGAGGAAGGGAAATTATCTCCGAGCGCTCCCTTGTAGTTTATGTCCCACACAAAGAGGTCCCCTTTTGTCCCGGCGCGCAATCTGGCCGCGGCGGCGGAAGTCGAACTATAAAAATCGAGAACTCCTCCTGAGAAAAAAGTGTGAAAGAAGGAAAGGGAATAAAACAAACGCCGTCGTCCCATGTGTTCTTATTCGGCGATCCATCAAACGGAATGGCCGCCAGCCGCGCCTCAATCTCCTTTCCTCTTCTCCCTATCCTCCATTTCTCTTAATTTTCTTTCTTCCTGTTTCGTTATATTTCTCGCGTAACAGACGGTAATATCAGGGCGTCTTCTAGCCATTTTCCTTTCCTACAAACTTCTTCCTTCGAGCCAATTCATTCCTCTTGCTTGACCGTTTTGCTAAATACCCTCCTCGATTATTTCTTTGCCCCTTTCATTTTCTGTTCTTTTATGGAATAAAAAACGCTTACTTTTTTTAGTTTATCTGTGCATCCGTACTTTAAACTGACCACCTAATAAAATTAGAGCAATCAAATTCTCAAGATAGGTCGAAGCGCAGCAGAATTTTCATATGTCCATGTAACTATGGTAAAGCTAGGGCGTGCAACGGAAATTATTTTTAACTGCGAATTATGTCATTGAAAATTTAATTATTTCCGCTCTATTTTTCTCGTATTTTTTAATCTTTTAGTTTCCTCATAGAAACGTTTGTTTTATTTCATTATATGTTTTTGCTTCCTGAGCACGATATCTCTATTTTCATCTGAGTTATTCAAAAGTATTTATTCCGCTTCGTCCATCTCATTTCCATTTATTCATCAGTTCGTGAAGTGCATTGGTTTGCATCTTTAGTCTTTCTCCTTACACGAACTCCATTCAGGCGCGTATTATACAAGTTCGTTTAATGCTACATATCGAGTAACGAGCATAATAATCCTTACTTTTTCCATTAATTCTCAAGTTGGCTTGTCTATGCTTTTTTCACATATCTCTCCCACTATCTCTTCTTTTTCTCTTCTATTTCCCGTCCCATCAAACCCACCCAACCGCGTAGTCATTTGTCATAACTCATGTAAAACCCATTATGTATGTTTCAAAACAAACTCCAGTATTTACCTCCTCCTCTCAAGCGTCCTCCGTTTCCTAGTTTCCATCCGTGCTTCCGACCACAATGCCAAACATTTATATCTCCTTTTTCATCCATCGACGCAAATGTTTATTTTTTTATAATTTCGACATGTTTGGAATTTACGAGCCCGTTTCTTCCATTCTTTCCTACTTTGATTTCGCTCTTATTAACTTCGAGGTTTTTATCTTCGGCCATCTTACTTAGCCTAATGCGCTTTTCAATCAATCTCCCATTTTCGGAATTCCATTCTCAATTAACCCGATTTATCTCTTTTCGAAAATTTTTTCCCCGATTCCTTATCCCATATTTTTACGTGAATTACGTTTTAGTGCACTTCTGTATACTGGTCACCCATCGTTTCTTCTTACCATGGAACGCTCTTATCTCTCCCAGCACATTAGTCTAATACTGCCATTTTTGATGTGGGTCCGCTCTGGCCACGAATGGGGAACTCTTTCACCTGCCCTTTCCTTTTTGATAGCCAATTATATCTTGTAACAATTTCTTTCCTTTATCCATTAAGTCATTGTCTCACGCCAAGAAACGACGATATTTAAATTGTCATTTTTTTAGTTGAATTCGTTTGATTCAGATAAGCAATCGGGAAAAAGTGTTCGAAAAGAGGTGACGCAATTATTGCTTTGTTTTTCGTGTTGCTTCACCTTACGAATCTACATACTTATTGATGTTTTCTCGTGCATTATATATTATCAGCATTCTCGTAATATTTTCAAGCTGTATTATACCTTGTGATATTTCGTTATTATTCAATCGATGCCTCATAAGTTTTTATCATACTCATTGCTAAAGTACGTATCACTCCACATTCCTTTAAACGGCGAAGGAACGAGCCTACTGAAATTTTCCTTATTTAAAAAATACTTTTGAATCATATATGTTATAACAAATACTTTTCAATCTTAAACTTTCACTATCACTTATTCATGCCTTGATTTATTTAAACTGTCCGTTCTCGTAAGTTTTTACAATATTTCATCGCCCATACCTCCCCGCGACTATTTTCCACTCGTATTCCCTTCCCCCCCCTCCCCCCCCCAATCCCCCCTCCCCCCTCCACCCTGCCTCCTCCTCCTTGCGTGAGAATTGTTGAAAGTTCGGTCTCGGAAGACATCACTCGAGAATAACCCCATTACGATAGTCAGGGCGGCGTAGCAGTCTGAAGGCGAGCATCCGTGAAGCCAACGATTAATAATGTTCGTCCGTGTAAAGTGAAATAAAAATGGCGTGGCTCGAGACGGAACAAGGAAGGAATCGTAGAAAAGGGAGGAGTGGGAGGTGGAGGGAGAAAGGAGGAGAGAAAGTAGGATGGAGGAGGAAGACAGATCGGGAGAGGTGACGGAATAAGTAGCAATAGGAAGAGGAGGAGGGGAAGAGAGGGAGGGAAGATGCGGGGAGGTGGAATGGAAGAGGAATGTGAGAAGGAGAGAGAGAGAGAGTGGGGAAGATTTAAAAATGTGTGCCGAGAGCAATATGGAAGATATTGGAGAAGTGAGAGAAATTGTTATTTAGGGAGGAGAGGCAATAAGGCGTAGGAGTGTGAGTGGGGAAAGGCATAAGATAGGCGTTTAGGAGGGATAAAGGAGAAAAGCGTGCGAAAGTGAAGGAAGGCGGTGAGGGGAGGGAGGGAAATTGGAAGGACGGAGTTATCGGGTTTACAAAAAAAACGCCAAAGTACAGCGAAACGGGATAATAATAGTCCCATCAATTTTATGCGTAATGGTTTAAATCTACGTGTCTTCAAACTGACACAAATCGTCTCAAGGACGGAGCGGCGGACAGGTGTTGAAAAGTCGGCACAATTTCGTGGATAAAATAGACCCCTCTTCCGGTATCGCGGAATTATTTTCTCTCAAAGATATTGTCGCTAATTGCGGGGTGCGCGCTTTGAGCGAGGAAATGGCGCATGCCAAATTATGGCCACGTTATTCGGCCATTAGGCGAAGGATGAGTTCGCTGTGACATAAGGCAACACGAAAAACTTGAACTCGCCGTGGAGAAATTCCTCAAAATTTTTCCGAAAGTTTAAGCTGTAATGTAATTATTCCACGACTTTTAGCGCTTTTTTATAAAAAAGATCTTATATATTCGGTTCATCCGTCTGTCTGTCCGACCGTGTACAAAATAACTCAAAAATTACTTAAGTTCCAAACACCAAATTTTCAGGATATATAGTTCTACATTCGGACTAGATATTAAAAAAATGGGGTCCGTCCTTCTGTCCGTTTGCCTTTTAATGGGATTTTAGAAAACCCCTCACGAACTATTTATACAGGTCCATTATGGCTTTCGTATTGTTGGTCGTATTCACAGCAACGGATGTAAATAAACAAGTATGCTATTAAGCGAAAGTAAGTGAAATTACACAGTTCTAAAATTTCATTCTATGAAATATTTTGACGTTATTTAATGACAATTTTTTAAAAGAAATTTTTACGTGATATACCGCTTAACATTTTAATGGTAAAATACATTGCTCTGAGATTAGTTAATTAATTGTTCGAAACAAAAGTGAAATCACATTAAAGATGCAAAATTTCCAAGATAGGTTGGTCTGCAGGGGAATGTTTTTATTTTAGTATTCTTAAAATGTTTCTTATGTAATTTGCTCTGCAATTCTTTAATGACTTGTATTTCTTTATCTGCTCACAAAGCATGGGAAAGCATTCGTTTATTATTTCCGCCCTTTGGTGGAGGGGTGTTTAGCTTGTCTATCTCCCAATGCTAGGGTCGCGGGTTCGGATCCTGCCAGGGAATGGTCGTATGTGTTCGTTTTTTGTTATTGTTATTACGCTCGTTGTAAAAGGTCGTAAAGTGCTGTTCAAGAGCTTGTGAAAAATAAATAAAATAAAAATAAAAAAATAAATTACCAGCTACGAGATCCCGGCACATAATGACTTTTTCCGCTCCAAATGAGAGTGAATAATAAAACAAGTAAGATATCCTTGCTAAAGTAATAGGTGGAAGCGAATTTTTTAAAAAATGAACGCTTTTTGTCTCTACGTTTAGGAAGGGGAAAACTCGTTAAGTTGGAATATAGATCCTCAGCAGTGCTTCTCAACCGTGAGAACTTCACATCTCTAGCTTCAGTAATTTGGCTACAATACAATTTTTTAAATTTGAGTTTTCCGATTTTGAAGCCACTTATCAGAAAATTTATGAGTTATAGGGAAAATCCAATCGGTAAAAAAATTCATAGATAGATAAGAACTATCTAATATAAAATTTTTTCTCCAAATATCACTTAAAATAAAGAAGTTGATTGTCCACAAATAGACAGTGTGATCACATTAGCATTTTTATACTTTTAAGAAACCGTGCTAAAAAGTGATGTGAAATTATCAAAAATCTATTTATGAACAGAGATCAATATCGAATCAAGAAAACTGTTAAATAATATAGAAAAAATATTAAATTTTTAGGCAAACCACCACAAGTAAATGCAGAGTAGGAAGAGGTAGTGTTAGACATAAGCGAATGGCGAGTGGAGACAGAGGAAGAGGTGGAGACGGCATTGGAGAGTGAAGGAGGGAAAATAGAGAGGAAGGGAAATAGGACGAAAGAGAAAGAAAACTAGAGGAAGGGGATAGGTTGCATTCGGATGCGGTCACGGATCAACTTCGTCACACTCATTCGTCGGCGTCGCGGCAGCGAGAAACAAAAGACTACGCCTGGAACGGGAAGCAATAACGGAAAAAGAGGAGGGTTTTTTGGGTTGAGGTAGAAGTAGTAGTGGAAGGGAGAGAGAGAATGAGAGAGATAAAAAAAGAGAGAGAGAGAGAGAAGGAAGAGGAAGGAGGAGAGGAGTATTTGAAGGAAAATATTCGGGTAGAGGTTAGGCACAGATCCCACCCTCTCCACACTCTTGCCACTCTTCCTCCACGCTTCAAAATTCCGCCTCAATTTACGAGTTTACCTTTCGTTTACCTCTGTAGAAGAAGTCGCTGAAAAGCGTTAGTCACGCTTTTTGGTAGTCTCTCTCCACTTGGCCCTCTCTTGGCTGAAACCACTAGCGCTACGACACATGCATGTACTTTTATATACGTGTTTTCAGTAGGAATATATATATATATATACACGAAGGGATCATCCCGAAAGCTCTAACCTCTACAAATGTGTCTCTCCAACACCCCAGCGGCTCTACTTCCGGTAAGTGTTCACTGGGTTTCCTTCAACACCTAGTTGCCCTAAATATCCTTACTTACCTTTCCTCTTCCATAGTATATATATATATATATCTATAATATATACATACAGGGCCGTGCCGATGGATGAGGCGGCGAGGCAACCGCCTCAGGCGCCTCTCGAAAGGGGGCGCCAAAATTTCACAAAAATGAAAACCTATCAAAATAAATTCATAAGGTCAGCGAGGCCAGGGGGCGCGATATTATATCTCGCCTCAGACTGCAAAATGTCTTGGCACGGCCCTGTATGTATATATATATATGCTTAAAGAAAAGGAAATTTAATAATAAATGTGGCAACAAGGTGTTGGAGGGAGCCCTGTGGACACTTACCTAAATTGGAGAGTCGCTGGGGGTGCTGAAGACACGCGAAAACAGAAACACACGAAAAACAACACAAATTTGAAGCTATACATACATACACATACACACACACACACACATATATATATACACACTATAATATATTTTGAAGCGTGTGTTTGTTGGTTTTTGTGTTTGTTGTTGGAACGATAAAAGCTAGAATAACCAAATTTGGTACGATTCTTCCTTACATCCTAACTTAGTGAATGGTCAAGGTTTGGTCAACCGGGATTAATCAGCGCTGCCAGTATAGGGGGTTAACTTTTTTCCGTAAGATAACATGTATGAATCCATTTCTTGACTTGCAAGGTATTCTTCCTTCAAGCATTAAAATACGTAAATATGGACCGATTTTTTCGTTTTGCTTTATTCAACGAGTAAAACTATACTATCTTATTCCTGCGAAGTTTACATGTTACACGGTCGAAGTTTTCAGAAATACGCTGTTTCGAAATTTTGTGGATTTTTCTTACTCTTTCCGGGCGTTGCCAAGTCGGCCGTCATTGTTACCTCCGATTCAGTTAGCTTCAATGAAGCATATAAATAGACGAAAGTTTTGCGTTATTCGATTCGCACTTTTGTTTAAGCCACGAAACGATCGATGTTTATGGATAGGAACGTAAATAGATAATGATTATTATTCAGGAAGCGTTTATTGATGGAAGTAATTGAACCTTCTTTCATCTATTGAATACTGGAATCTTACATTTTTTATAAGTAAAATAATTATATTCTACATTATAATGTTTATTAACGTAAATAAGGTCACGTATCTGGTGTACATTTACCAGTCAGTGTTCAATCATGGACAACTGTACGTTGCTTTTTCAAGCCATAATAGTAAATATTTCAGCAAGGCATAATTACACAAGAAATGACAAGAAAGATTTGGCGAAAGTAATATGATAGGAAATAAAATTATCGTTATATTTGAATGCAATAGGCTCGGAAACGGATTGTTACAAGCAAATATGATGAATTGTTAAGAAAATCAAATTGTAATTTAAGAAGTGTCTACTATATATTTTAAAGAGTTTTTATGTTGTGCTGTAGTAGCTTCACTAAATCCGTTGAAATTCAACGGGGAAATTCTGCTAGTATATATATATAAGCCTTATTCTGTTCCTATGTCCCTTTGTCACTCCCTCTGTCACCCTCCGAAACCTATGAATATACCTGCAAGAGGGGACTAGAGTCAGATTTTGAAGTATGTACAATAGATACTCGCGGCGAGGGTTTCGAACCGTTACTTGGATGGAAGGCAACGCTCTCAGCAGGGATATGATTTCTGGTCAAAGAAAACCGCCTCAATTTTATTTCAGAATAATAGATCAAGATGCGTATTTTTTGATGAATTATTCGTATTCCCTGTGAAAAAGTACACCAAAATAGATTTTTATTTGCGTTCCTGCGGTATTTTTTTTTTAAGAAAAACGAGCTTGAAATTTGGCATAGTTTTATGTTTTTGGACAAACCCGATGGGAAAAATTTGAAATTCTAAAAATTCCACAATTTAAAACTGCTAACCAGCTCTGTATGCGTATTGTCAGAATTTATGCCCACTCAATACATTTTTATTTAATGTGTACCGTACCAATAAATCAAATCACTCCCCGTCATTGTTGACGGGCAGTTATGCTAGTATATATACCTATGTATATATGTATATGTGTGTGTATGTGTGTGTGTATATATATATATATATATATATCTTGTGCTGACGAAGGGATCATCCCGAAAGCTCTAACCTCTACAAATGTCTCTCCAACACCCCGGTAAGTGTTCACTGGGTTTCCTTCAACACCTAGTTGCCCTAAATATCCTTACTTACCTTTCCTCTTCCGTAGTATTTATATATATATATATATATATATATACATATATAATGATTTACTCACTGTTGGACTTGTCTCGATACTGACATTCGTTACGTGAGCGCGCGCGTAAGTATATATATATATATATATAAGTATATATATATATATACTTACGCGCGCGCTCACGTAACGAATGTCAGTATATATATATATATATATATATACTTACGCGCGCGCTCACGTAACGAATGTCAGTATCGAGACAAGTCCAACAGTGAGTAAATCATTTTTCTGAACGCCTGCCACCTCTCGAATCGTCCGATCATTTGTCAATTTTCCGATTAGTCACCGCTTGGCCATGTGTCGTACAAACACCTGATGGGGCGTGTTTTGAAAACACTCGTGGTATTGTGCGGCTATTTCAGTTAAAGGCTCTGGAAGAGAAATCGCCAAGAAACGCGCCTCCAAAATTAATGATGCGGGAAAACTGGAAAGAAGATATTCCTGAATTGCGATTTACATTTTTATCGGCACGTAATAAAAAATATCTTGCCTCATGTGACTCGCAGCTGCGAAGTCTTTGAGAAATTCGTAATTGAAACATTAATCATGTTTCGATACTTGTTTTCCATAGTGTTGAAATCGTGGAAATCGCCGCTTTTATGGTCCCTCGTTCGCCGTAGTAAAATATTCCAAACAATTCGTACGTTTAACTTCGACGAAAACATTCAGACAGAAGATAATCCAGTGAAATGTTGACGCCGGGAATTAATGTGTCCTTTGTTATCATCGCAGATAAATTTGGCAATTTGAATATCTATAGATATACTTTTTTCGTTTGATCAAAAAGAAAGGGAGGGAGATAGCCATCTGAGGTCATAAGGGCGAGAGGGATGTCCTGGAGAACAATGAGAAAGGGAACCCGTTGTCGTGTACTTGAAGTGAGAGAAAGAGAGGAGAGGGAGGCAGGCGGTGCGGGGGTGTGTGGGCGCGTCGGTGGCAATAGGCGCGGCCCTACGATGCAGAGGCGTTGATTGGAGGGGTGGGGACCGGAAGTGACGCCTTCGGAGACATTTCTTCACTCCTCCCATCGCCATATGCCTCCTGCCATTCATCAGGGAAGCCTCTCTCTCTCTATATGTCTCCCTCTAGCCTCTTAATCCTCCATTTTTCACTCTTTTTTCCAATTTCCTCTGCCATGCATTCTATCTACTCCTTTAATCCTCCAAACCCCTCATTCGGCCATCACTTTCATTAATGGACCATTAAGTAATATCATATATCTTTCTCTATATGTATGCATGTATTCATGCATTTGTGTGTGTGTGTGTGTGTGTGTGTAGTATCAACTCACCTTAGTTAACCTTTGGCCTTCGTTTCTATTCCATCGCTTCGCTTTCCTTTCCACGTTTTCTTCCCGTCTTCGTATTCTAATCACTGGAAAATCTTCTTTTCCACATATTTCGTCGTGTGACCTATCGTTCTGGAGATCCTCTTTAATCACGTTCCTTCCACTGCGACTCCTATTTTCGCCCGTCAATATGCGCCTAGAAACCCTCTCATACCCGACATTTTTGCTCCTCTATTTTTCTTTTACTCTATGATCCCACCGATGGGTTCGGTTAATTAACGAGAAAGTTCAGAAATTTGTTATTTTAAAATAAGTGGTCGCTCGAGTTTCATTTGTCCTATCACGCAAGATTAAATTTTTCATAAAAATATACCTTTTTGCCCTGATACGTTTTACAAATGCACACAAAAACACACCTATGATATTTTTTCAGTCCACTGCTGGACAAAGGCCTTGCCATGAACTTTCTAATCATGCATATATCCATTGCTTGCCTCCCTTCTGAGCATGCAACCTTCCTTCACTCCATTTCCAGTCTTTCCTTTGATCCATATGTGATTTCATAATTCTTAATCCATTCTAAGACATATTTCCCCCTTCCCGCATTTTCTACTCATAAAAACGCACTTTCTGTTACCGCTAAATCATTTGCATTTCAGTCGAGATGCATCTCGTCATAAAACCGCTCACTCGGCCTTATAACCCGAATACCCTTCATTTATCAAAGGCGCGCACGCGCACTAGCACGGATCGTCAGTAGGCTTCGAGAGAAAGCTATCATTTCTCCGCATTAGCTTTTTGCGTTGTATGACAAATCGACGTGCACTTTTTTTATGAATTATGCGAGAGAGAGATAGAGAGAGAATGAACTAGGCGTTAAAAGTTTGTGTGTGTATGTGTGCCTTGTCGTCGCCTAGTGACGCGCGAACTTCCCAATCGCTATCCTTCCACTCACGCACCTATGCCTCATAAGGTCGCGACCTCACCCGCCCACGCAATATTGTCAAGGCAACCAACGCCCAACCCCTTTTCGTTTCTTTTCAACAATACCTCTCTCTCTCATGAGCCCCTCCTCGCAATCTCATCATAACCCTCCTTACCCTCCTCCCCTTACTCCTCCTCTTCAACTCTTTAACTTCCCCTCTATTTTTCCCCTCTTTAATATCCCTCCATCTCCCATTTATTCTTGGTCTTTTCCTCCTACCGCCGTTATCTCCTCTTCTCTCTCTCTCTTCTACCCACTCCTTCTCTCTCTCTCTCTCTTTTCACACCCTTCGCCGCAAAGTAAACCTCTCCTGCGTTACCCGGAGATCGTCGACCCAACACCGTTAACTCGATCCCGTTCCCATCCCTTCTCCGCTCAAATCTTCGCTCCCTTGCCAGGTGACTCGCTTTAACGCGTGACACAGTCGCAATGCATACATGATTTCTTATATTATATATACACACACACACACACACACACAGTGTAACTCATTTATAACGAGCACGGTTATAACGAGATCACGGCTATTGCGAGCAAATAAAAAATAAATGGCTGGAAATAATGTACATTAAGAGCAAAATTTGATATTTATAACGAGCACGGTAGTTATGACCTTCACGGGTATAACGAGCAAATTGTTAAAGCAGCATAACGAGATGTCAATTTTCCCTACAGTTTAAGAAATATATCAGAATTTTAATGACAGATGTAGCTGTGCGACCTTACGAGATGCTAAGATTTACCTTTATTGATTTATCTTTCATGCTGTGTAAACTTAAGTTTCATTTTTATACCTTGAAATGGATGGCGTGAAAAGAAAAACTCACAATTTGGCGAGAAAGTGGAAATTATTCGTGAGTTAGAGGGCGACGCAAGTAATACATCAATTTGCGAAAAGTTACAACTTAACCCGTCGGCTGTACCGACCATTTGGAAAAGTCGGCAAAGCATTACTAGTGCCTTTGAAAAAAATAAATTAGTAGCGAAAAAGTTGGGCAAGTGTGATAAAAATGACCTAGAAAATGCTTTTTGGGTTGGTTCAAATTGCATAGAAATTTCAATATTCCAATTAGTTGTCCTCTATTAAAACTTCAAGCAGAAAAACTTGCTCATCAACTAGGACATTCAGATTTTGTGTGTAATAACGGATGAATTGATAGATTTAAGAAAAGAAATCATAGTATCGTTTATGGCAAGATAAGCGGTGAAGCCGGCGATGTAAAAACAAAGAAGTGACTGAGTGCTGGGTTGAAAACGGGTAGTCAGAATTAAGAAATGGTGACAGTGAAAGTGACCTTTTTAATGTTGGTGAACCTAGTGTGTTTTATTTATTGCTCTAGACATGACCCGCAAGTTTAATGGTGAAATATGCACAGGTGGAAAAATATCCAAAGATCGATTGACTGTCTTGATCTGTTCAAACACGAGCGCAACAAAAAAAGAAAACTGTTAGTAATAGACAAATCAAAGAATCTAGATGCTTTTAAAAACATTAAAAACCTTCCAGTCAACTACCAATTAAATAGAAAAGCCTGCATGACATATGCAATTTAGTAATTTGAATTTTTAAATAATAAAAATATGTATGGCATTAAAGGACTTTTTCAATAATGAAATGATTTTGTATTTGAATTAATTAGTATATAATTACATCAAATCTTTGACAATGTAATCAGAAGATATTTTTATTTTTCTTCATTGTTATTTGTGTAACAAAACTATATTGGTATGTATTGTTTACCTACTATAGGTCGTAACGAGTAACGGTTATAACTAGCAATACTCTTCGGTCCCTCGGATCTCGTTATAGCCGAGTTTCACTGTATATATATATCGATTTGCGTATTAAGGATATGCCAGAAAAGCGGAACGCCTCTTTTTTGTAACAATATATTATACTTAAATTTCCATAAATTATATGTAAATAATTTAGAATTCGAAGTAAAAATTGTTACTTATAAAAGCTAGGAAGCGTTAGGGTTTACACTTTTATTTTTTCTTTCTCAAATATAACGCGCTGATACTTTTACATGCACTGTTCATTTAATAACGTATAAATTAGGTATGAGTTGTACAAATAATTGTCTTTACTCAGCACTCAGGCGACGAAAATAAAATTACGTGGACGGCTGAAATGGATCGTAATTCCATTCAGTTTTTCCAGAGAAAATGATTTTCAATTTGAAGCTTTTTTTTACACACTTTAACAATTAATAGTAAGTTCCTGTGCCCAAACAGAAAATAGTGTTTATATAAAATAAAAGCAGTTTATTATAGGAAATAACAATACATAACAATAATGTTTTTTCGAGAAAGTGATAAATAAATAGGTGCATAATGTAATATTTTATTATCCAATGCACCTTCGATCGACCTCATGTTCCCAAACGCGATTTGGAACATCGGATCTTGGATATCTGAATTCTATTCCTCACTTTCACCGTTTTCAATTGCCTCGACTTCTTCGTCAATAATTTTATGATCATTGCCATAATGTTGCTCTTGCCCTAACTTTATCAAGACATTTTCTTTTCATCTTCTACGTTCTGTCTCATAAAATCCTAAAATATACCGGAGTCATAACAAAAAAACTCGGTTCATAAGCAGTTAAGTCTACACTAGAAAGAAAATTTCAAAGCACTGAGAAAGATTAAGTCGCAGTGACGTTATTGTTTTGACCAAAGATATTAGGGTAATTCTATAGAATTGTGTGGTGAGGAAAAACTAAGCCACCGGATAGAAACAGCGAATGCTAAAATTGTGACTCACTATGCCGGTGGGAACCGGGTTAATGCCGACCCGAATGAGTCATATGTGGAAAATTATTACATTTTCTTATAATTCAGTGATTTTTCTTACAGTATTTACTAAAGAATAATATAAACATGGAACACTAGAAGCTTCAATTCGAAATAATAGTATAATAATGGAGATATAAAATAAAAAATATTACTGGGCCATTTCTGACAGTTTCCGCCGCGCGTTAAGCAATCTTTATTTGAGATTTGAATATCCAAGAAATTTCTACGACAATATTTTTATTCTAAAGCTCTGAAAAATTTGTTCCGAGGAAGAAATTTTTATTGAATTTCTCAAGAAACACTGTAGTTTTGGAAATACAGTAACACTAGGAAAAAACGCCTGAATTGTTTAATGGTGTAATATTTTCATAAAATATACGGAGAAGTTTGCATTAGCAGGATACTCTCGTGTTAAAAGAAAATGGAAACATGATGAGAGGTTTATTACTGTATATTGTTGGTTGAATATCCGCTATACTTCAGCAGTCGTACGCCCACCCCCAAATAAGTCGGTTCCTTTAATTCCGTGCTGTCTCTAATAGAGGTCGCGATGGGATCACACTTCACTATTTCACGACCTCTCATCCGAGCTACTTCTTTACCTCCCTAATCCTACGTAGCCCCCCATCTCCCCATACTCCCATACCCCTTCGCTTCTCCTTCTTGCCACCCGTTTCCACGGCGACATATCGTGTGGCCGCCCATTGTCTTGCGATCGCCGCGCGTGGGACGCGCCGCCGCGGCCGCGACGGAAGGCACGAGAAGCATACATTACAAGAGGGCAAATGCGGTCGGCACCCCGTTGGCCAAAAAGGCGCGCCCCTTCCCTCCCGCCCCTCCCTGAACACAGGCCACATCCCAACCTCCGACTAAACCCCGCTTCCACGCCCAAAGGCTAACCGCAAAATAAAAATAAAAACTTACCGCTTACCAATACCGCTCCCTTTCCTGCCCACTCGATCAAACTTCCGGCAAACCTCTTAATCTCGCTTTAACCAGCAGAGATGTAAATCCTTGTGATATTGGTTTAATTTCGTCGTAAGGAAAGTTCTGGAGATTTTTTAAATCGTATTGCGTAAGGAAAAAACAGCCTGAGACGCATTATTTCGTGAACTCTTCATTCATAGAAAGCTACGAACAGAAAAACATCTGAAAATATTTTATAGCTTATAACGTTATTAAATAGGGTTTCCAAAAATAGCTCTGCACTTGACAGGCATGTAGTGCATCTGCCAATCTTTAAGCGTTTGTCCAGCGTATCTCATTGCATGGTTTATGTTAATCATCATCTGCAATAACGCTACGCGTTCAATTGAGGTAGTATTTCTTTCATATTTTTATTAACATAGGAATGAGTGCAGAATATATTTAATTTTCATCTTAAGACTTTTTAAAATCAAACAGCGAAATTTAAAAAGATTTCTACGCCCAAATAAACAAATATTATTTTTGTTGAAGTGAGCAATCGAACCCGCGAAGAATTAGCATGATTTTTTTTAGACTCAGAACCAGAATTTTTTTTAACGATTAGAAATTGTCGATATAACAACAGCCGCATTGTTGCATCATTTAGGTGCCCAAAATTTTGTGGTCTTTACGATTTTTTTTATTAGATAAGGACGCTTTAGTTGGTGAGCAATTGATTACAATATTAAAGCAAAGTGATAATTTTAAATGCCTAAATGTAATTCTAGGATAATATTTAAATATTTTTATTGTACAATTTACAGGCTACATTGAAATATTTTAAATTTTATACCTGTATGTGGGGTACCCAAACACGTAAAAAAACCCCTTGGATACGTTACTGCCATGATGAAGAAGTGATCGATATAGTTTAACACAGTCGACTCCATATTTTTTCAGTGAAATTATGTTCTCAAAACCTTTTCTGGTGGAGTTTTATCGCTAGTAAACTAATTAAAATAGATTTTCAGTAATGTGATACCACAAAATCATTAGGTAACTTTCGATTTACACATCCGTCCCGCCGGAGCTCTCGTAATTTCCAATGCGGCCCTCCTATGCATTTGCAACAACCAATGTGGCCCGCAATATATATATATATAAAAGGTTGCCGACGCCTGATTTAGTGCACAGTGACTTTTTGGACACATTCGACCACACTTCAAATGTATTTTCTTCATGCGTTAATTCGTATCTCTTCCTTTCTGCCCCGACTCCTTTTCACCACTTTCATTAATCTTCCACTCAGAACTTTAATACTCAATTCTTCCTTCTTTCCTATTATACATATACACACACACACGCACACACACACACACATATATATATATATATATCCACAACTACTGTTCCTCTTCCTCTCCGCAATTTTTCCACTCGTATATTGAAGTCGAGTGTGAGAGAAAAGGATTTATTACTCGCATCTACGGAAGAATGGGAGTCAGCAAGACCTTTCGAACCTCAGTCCTCAAAGAGCTTCCCTTTCATTTTTTTCTCTCTTTCTCTCCAACCTCCCACTCTTCCTACACCTCCAGCCCTCCCTCATATGCTCCCCCTCGGCAGCCTTTAGGAGGAATCGACACGATGCTGCGTGGAAAGGAGGAAAGGATAGAATGCGGAGTAAAAGATGAAAGGAAAGGAGAGAGTGAAAATGGAAGAAGGCAGGGGGTGAAGATAGGATGAGGGCGGAAAAGATAGGAATACATAGTATTTAAGAAAAGTTTATGTGGTATGGATACGGAGAGAAAGAATGAAGGGTTATCGCGAACAGATAGGTACCTATTGTGAGAGAAAAGGAGGCAGCTAAAATTATAAAAGGCAGGAAAAACTAAAAATGTGAGAATCTGCGAAAAGGATATTCAGTTGTGTAACACGCATGGGTCGTACTTACGCTTTTCGATTAGTAAGCGGAAATATTTTTTGTTATAATTCGCAATGAACCTACGAAAGAGCACACGAATAAATACAAAAATTCCACCACGACTGGTCTTTGGTAAAATTAATATTTTATTCTTTGCGGCATTCGTCGTGAATGTTACGCCATCAATAACAGGATATTTTTTAAAATAACAACTCATAACTTATTTTCGAAAGGGATGATGTTAATAGTTTTTTTTGTATTATTGATTAATATAATACATTCTTATATCTCAACCATTTATATCCCGTTCGAAAATAAACTTGATATTCTATCACGTAAGTTTTTTTACTTTGGACCAGAAATACGATTCCCCAGCAATAATTTCCCATCGCTCCTTAACTCCCTCAACACCCGTCTTATAATACTTTTTTTCTTAAACCTCGAATAATTTCAGTAGGATTTTCCGGGATATCATTCAATATTTACTTACTCGATCAATTTATTTATTCTTAAATTGTCCTTTATCGCTTAAAGCATGAAACTTAAACTTAAAGACCAATTTGGAGTCGTGTGTGTTGTGATTCTGTCGGCTACAATATTCCTCGTTTTATGTTTTCCTTGGGACCAGGAAGCCTTGAAAATTTAAGGTCATTCGATATTGCTATATTAAGCTTCAAAGAGCGATATGTTATTCGAGATAGATTAGCGACAAATGCTTGTAGACATGGATGTGGTTGGCCCCAAGCTCGTGGTCCGGAAGCAAAACCGCTGCATCTTGATTCATGTTACTTATAAATCGAACCCGTTTGCGGTTTGATTGTGTCCCCGGAAGCAAAATTAAGCCTTCGAAATATAACGTAAAATAAATTCCACTCGCTCGTTTTTGCATGACAATCCTCGAATTATCGCTATTCGAGAAAGTCCCGAAAACTTGGTTCAAAAAGCGCTAATTCGTACATTTCCCGATACTTTTTATGCCTCGAAACTTCTGTGCTGGTCTCTCTCTTTTATGAAAGGGTAAATATTCTTCCTCCTCCAGAATTAATGCAATTGCACTGCAGGGAACCGAGTCCCGCTTTCTATTTTTTCCTCACCGGTAATCACTGCCGCCTCCTCCTCCTCCTGCCCCTCGCACCATCCGCTTCCCGCCCCCACACTCCCTCCGCCCCCGCACCTCAACTCCACAACTTCCGAGCCCTTTTACCCCGGAAAGCTAAAGAGGGAGAGAGGATAGGAGGAATATGGCTGGGATGAGGTAGAGAGGAGGAGGAAGCGATGACGAAAGGAGTTGGCCGTGAAATATATTCAGAGGAGACGAAATTCAAAGTCACTTTGGGAAAGAGTAAGGGAAAGGGAAAGGATGAGAAGTCCGGGGCAAAATAAGTGTGTGTGTGTGTGTGCTGGGCAAATAATTGGGGTAATTTATGGGAAGGGAAGGAGGAGGCGGAGGGAAATAAGGAGCGGATGGAGGGAGGGAGCGGAGGAGGCGTCGAGGTCAGGACGTTGACTGACAGGGACCGCAATTACAATGCGCCGCTCAAGAGAATGGTCAAAGTGATTGGCCGCAGTCTCCCAATGAGAGGGTGAAAGGACGAGAGAGAAAGAGTCTTGGATGGGTTCTGAGAGTAAAGGGAAAGGAGAACGAGATAAAAGGGGAATTTTGAGATTGGAGTGGAAAGAAGGGGGTACGCAAAGGGAAGAAGGAATGGGGAGCGAGAAAGAGAGAGAGGGAAAAATCGGCAATATGCTCTTTCTCTCCCCCCCCCCCCCTCTCTCTCTCCCTCCCCCCTCTAGCCTAACGCCCGTCCCTTCTCCTCCGGGTTCGATAGTTCGGCCAGCCGCCACCAGGTGCGTCGCATATTTCACGATAAGAAACTAAAAATTGTTCTGAAAAGCAAGTCAGAAGGAAGTGGGAGAAGAATTGGAGGCAAGGTGTACGGAGGAGAGAGGCAGGTGGCGGGAAAATAAGAGCTTCCGTACGAATGAAAGAGTTCTTATGCGAGTGTTTAAGTGGTCGGATAAGTCGGTTGAGGTGTGCGGGAGGTGGAGGAGGGTGTTCGGGGAAAAGGGGCGGGGGTTGAAATTCTGCTGTGAAGGGAGAAGGGGTGTCGGATGGAATATAGGAACGTCGGAGGCGGGGTCGTGAAAGGGGGAGTGGAAAGGAGGTTGAAAGCGGTGGAACGAAAGAATGCGGGGGGTGGTGGTGGATGATCTTAGGGAATGGCGGTAGGAGTGGATCTCTAGATTGGCTTTCGGGGGAGGGTTGGGTTTCTCCGGGTGGTGTGGTGAGAAAAAGAAGGGTTTAAATTGGGGGAGACGAATGCGAGGGTGGGAATTATAGCGTCGGAGATATTGAAAGGGGTGAAATGGCGGCAGGGAAGGGGGTATTTTTTTCTTTATGGGAAGAGGTATGGCAGAGAGCGAGGGGTGTAATGAAAGAGAGGAGTCGGCCAGAGGGAAGGGTTGAGAGGGGAGAGCGTGGGTGGGCGAAGGTTGAGGGAGAGAGCGGTGAAGAAGCGTGAGGTTGGTTTTGCGGAAAGTGGTTAAATGAAAAGGGGCAGATATGAACGGAAGGAGAAAAGTGTTGGCCTTCAGAAATCGGCAGAGGGAGTAGAAAGGGGAAGGGAGGGGCCTTTCCCCGTGGAGTGACTCTATCTTGAAGAATTTTGAGGCAGGTGTGTTTCCGTTGTGCTGAGGTCGTAACTAGGGACAACAAGTATGCCACGAAGCAGAGGAAACGACTTCATTTGATACTAATTTTCATAAAATATCCCATGTTAAAGTTCCGAAATACGTGTTAGAGCTGTTTATGTACATATCCACCCTGCTTTCAAACCAACAAGCCAGTGATGGAGATAAAAGTAAAACATTTATGTTTTCCATTAAATACCTTCAGCATGTACTGTCAAAAATATAGGCATTTTCAAGGATACATATCGAGGTATCGGGCCAATCCAGGAAAAGAAAATTGTCGTGGCAGTTTGAGATTAGCCACGGCTTATAAAGTAACGGCTGAAAATGTCAGTAGCATGTATAGGAATCATTACTCGGCGAATAAATAATCAGGATTTCAGTTTTAGATGAAAACGTAAAAGTGTCTCTCGTAGATGACCGCATAGAGAGGAAGGGATATCGTGCAGGAGGAGAGGATGGGCCGAAAAGGCGAATGGCGATATATCGTAAAGATCGCTGAAGCGGGATGAGAAGGCATAAGATGGCGAAATTGGAATTAGGGAGAGAGAGGCAGGGAGGGGGAGAGATGGAGAGAGAGAGGTTATTTTGTAACAAGGGCGCGGATGAGCACTCGAAAAAAAAATTTATAACCCTCCTTGGGTCCATCCATTGCGAGTGTTTTCAAGTCGTCAGGATGCCGAAGTGTCCCCACTGCCACTCGCGCCACTTAATGCCACCGACGAAAATTGAAACCCGACTCACCCCCACCCCCTGCCATATCCCCTCCACCCAATTCTCTCTCCTCCGCCAACCTCTCCCCTCCCCCTACCCTACCGCATCCCCTTTCTCTTTTTCTCTTAGCCGCCACCCTCTGGCTTTCCCATTCTATAAACCTATCACCCGCAAAATACTCCTCTTCCAGGACCTCGTCCTCTCTCTCTTCTACTCCTTCTCGAAGCTCCCATCTCAAGTTTTTTCCTCCTTTCCTATCTATCCCCGACCTCCATTCCTCTCTCTCTCTATCCCTTCAAATCCATCCCTCCCCTTCATTCTGCTTTCCTCTATATTCACTCTTTTTCCATCCTCATCCCCTTCTCTCCTACTATCTCACTTTATTTCCACTCTCCTTCCGTTGTCTTTTTCGTCCATCCCCTTCTCCTACTTTACTTCCTCCTCCTTTCCCCTCACCCTCCCCCTCCCTCTTAAACCAATCCACGCTCCTTCTCTTTCCTATTTGCTTTGAAGGGTCTCTCGTCCAATCCATCCGATGCGGTCTCCCTTTTTCATCTTTATTTTTATCGAACATTTATTCCACTTCCCAGAGTAAAGTAATCACAAAAAATGTCACATTGGCTTAATCACGCAAATATTTTTCTCTCCGTGATAAATGAAGAATTCCCAACGACAAGGGGATGAGGGACATGGAGGAAACGCCATTCGGAGTGGGGGTGTGGATTCTGTGGTTTTGTGTTATTTTTATTTATATCTTGAAGCTTTTTCACTACTTTTATTTATTACTTTCGTTGTAGCTGCGCCCATTTGATAATTTATATAATATATAAATCTCATGATATCCTTATGTTTACTAATTGGACAAAAAATATTGTTCTAAACTAATCAGTTTAATTCAACATTGAAATTGAGGGATGCGAGCTCATTCCTTCTATTTTTTTTAATGTTAGACTCTAAATCAATAAAATATGTATTCTTTCGTTGGATCTACATAAGTGAAAGACTATACTATGTTAATTTATAAACAATGAAGTGGTTGTGCTTTAATTGCAGGACAGGCTAGTGTGATATTTGTCCATTAGAACGATTATAAACGATTATCAGTGTTAATTTTAAGTCCAATTATCTTGTTTGTTAGTTACGTCCAAATTTTATTCCTTAGAAATATTTCTTATCGTCCAACAAAATTAGATAAGACAAAACAAGGCAACAACGCAAGATAAAGAGGCCGTTAGGACTTCAACTGAGCATCGTGATCCGCCCGCATGATTTTCATTCGATACAAGAGGGGATAAGATGAGATGGCAGTGCAAACTTGTAAACCATTTGAACCTAGTGAGTATTTGCGAAGGTTTGAGAGGCGGAAAAGGAGAGAGGAGGAAGCGGAGAAGGCGGGGGAAGAGAAAAGTGGGGGAGGGGGGGAGGGGGGGAGGAAACGGAGAGGAGGAGAAATGGAAGTCGGAGGGAGTAGTTGTTAAGGAGTCGGAGTGTTCGAAATGGGAGAAGGGAAATAAGAGGCTGGGTGGGTGGGAGAGCGTGTCGGCCGTATTCGAAAGAGGAATGGACGCGAGACGTGTCTCGTGTGTGCGCGCCCGCTGCGGAATTGTTTCGCGAGGGGGCCGTGTGTTTTATTGGGTGTGGGCGTGTGGCGAGCTATTGGGGAGGGGTAGGCGAGGGGAGTCATGCGTTCGGGGAGAATAAGAAAGGGGTTTGGGAAGGAGTTGAGAGGGTCGGAGAGGGGTGGGAAATGGGGTTGAAAGGGGTTTTGGCGTCTTGGTGGTGTGTATCGATCCGATGGCGGATCCATTCGGTCCCCTTCCTCCATCCCATCAAATCCCCCCAACCTTCCCTTCTACCATTTTCTTTAGAATAAATTTTTTATCACACTCCAGCACAGGAATTCTTTTGGCATACACCTTACGCTTCAGTTGATATTGCATACATACGTCTACGAAGTTGCTCTACTCTCTATTCCTCTCAATGATAGGATCTTTCGTTATGATATTGCAAAAATATCTATACGTAAAATAATTATGCATACTTTTAGTTATCCTACGCTTAGTAAGCGATCCGTGGCAAATGAGATATACTTCCCTTCAAAAAAAATAAATTTTTTCTCAGAAAACCGTTCCAGTTTCTCGTAGTCAGTTTTGTTTCGTAAAAGTAACTCTGCATAGTTTGAGTGTGCGACTGAAAATTCAAAAAGTGTGTTTGTATATAAATACTTTGAAAGATAATGTATACTTTATCCTAATACGGCACCCTAGAAAAATGTCGATCGGTTTCTTTGAACAATGCACATTTCTTCGACAGTTTTTCAGTAACAAAAAGTATTTTTGGGCCACATAACCTATCCAAAGTTTTTTCGCGCACTTGCTCGGTAGCCCATTTATTTCATGGCGATCCTTAGAGCGGAGAGTACAGGGTGTCCTCTCTCTCTCTCTCTTCCTTTCTCTCCCTCCATCTTCATCCCTCATCCGCTCCGATCCTCACTCTCCTCCCTAATCTTAAACCCTCCTCCGTTTCTTGGGAGGTTGCTCCTCTTCGAAGGAGTTGGGGGGGAGGGGGGAGGCAAGGGAAGAGTTAAGGAAACCCGACCGCACGGGGGTGATGTATGTGTGGCGTATCGCCGCCCGGGGGTTGGCTGTGAAGAGAGGCCGGGGGGTGGAGAGGGGGGGGGGGGGGGGGGGAGGCGGGGGGGGAGTGGAAGTCGGTCGGGGCGGGAGGCGGATCGGAGGGATATAAAGGGGGCGGAGGTGATGGGCTGAAGGAGATCGCGGAAGGGCCGGAGGTGGAGGGAAAGGAGTAAGAAGGGGAGGCGTTCGCAAGCCCCCGAGGAGGAGGCGGTGTCCCTGAAAGAAGAGAGCTCCTTCGGTGGAAGGAAATGGCGTCGGGGGCAGCGGAGGGAGGGAATCTTGGGGGCCGAGTGCTTCTTCCTCTGCCCCCGCTCTTTCTATCCCTTTCTCTCCGCCGCGTACTCTCTCTCTCTCTCCCTCTCCCTCTTGTCTCCTGGCCTTCTCGTCTATATGCTTCCTCTACTTCTTCTGCTGCCACGCCCATGCTCTCCCTCCCTCCCCCTTCTCCCTACTCCCATTCCTTTCTCTACAACTTCTTGCTCCTCTCTCAATAGGGAACTTCTCCACCTCTCTCTCTCTCTCTGGAGATCTCCAAAAGGTGTTTTGCTCTCTCCGCTTGATGAACTATTCGTCGAATGAATTGTTAGCATAGCCAGATGTACTAGATATCGCCGCGGCGAATGATAGACCATTCCTAAGCGAATCCATCTCAATAGGACTCGAAATAAATTTGTTTGTTAAATTTATCTTAGAAATATTCTTACGTTTATCATTGCATATTTCGGTTTCCGATGGAATTCTACGCAAATCCAATATTCCATTTTGTTTTTATTTATATCGGTATTAAGGAAGGACTTATGGCTGTAATGGTAATTTATTTGAAATCGACATTTAAGTTAGCTATGTTATGCAAAAGCTGTATTTATAAAACGAAGAGACCAGATTCATCCAAAAATATTTCTATCCTCCTTTACTATGGTTTTCGTTTTTGCTTGTTTAAAAATATTAACAATGAAGTAAATTAACAACAGCGTTCAGTCGTTTCGATAATCGCAAAGAAATGTTATTGAAGTTATAAGTTAATAAAAAAACAAATTCCGTCTTTTTTGGAGGAAGTGCGCTTGGCTTATGCAATACGAGCAATATCGATTGCGCTCAGACTCCTGCCGTTGGCACATAACAAATAAATAATAGTTAAAATACGCGAGAGAGGGGAGTGAGAGAGGACAAAATGGCGTAGTGTGTTGCTTAAATGGTAATCCGGCGAAAAGTGGGAATCCATTCGCGCCGGGAAAAATGGTTCGTATCACGAGACAGAATGCCACTAGATAGGAGAGAGAGGAAAAATAATATATATGGGAGGAGGCGGCGGAGTGAACAACTTTACCCTCTCACCCTCTCTCTCTCTCTCTCTCTTCATCCTCTGAAGAAAGTGCTGTTCTTTCCAAAAAAGGAATAAGGATGATATGTGGCTCGGGTGCCGAATTTCTCGCAGTTACAGAAATGGATGCGAGCGAGATAGAGAGGGAGGGAGGGAGGGAGGGAAGAGGGGAGCAGGAGCATGGAGGAAGACGGAATGCAGAGGGAGGGATAGAAGCGAGATGGAGTGGAGTTATAGAGGGAAGGAAGGAGTGTATGTGGCCCAGAGGGTGTGAGGTAGGAAGGAGAGGGAAGGCGAGATCAGAAGTCGGGAAGTAGGGATAGAGGAAGGGAGTAGAGGGCGGGGGCGGATGGGAGAGAGGAGGGAAAGAAGAGGAGGGGAGAGGGAGGAAGACGGATCGAGGGCGAGAGGCACAAAGCCTCGTTTCGGCTATAAACATTTATTCCGAGCCTTCCTTTGCTGCGAGTAAATCATTCGACTTCTCCTCCTACCATCCATCCCTCCTCTCTCTCTCTATCTCTCTTCCCCCGCCTCCCTTCCCGTAAGCGCCAACCTCTTAGCCCTCCTCCCCCCCCCCCTCTCCCTCCCTTCCTCCCCCGTTTCGTTCCCGCCCACCCGTTCCTTATATCTTCTCTTCCGCCCTCTCCTCTCGCCCACTCTTCCCGTAAGTGTCCCGTGATCGCTACTTCGCCCGGAATCCTCCCCTCCCCCTCCCTTCCTCACCCCTTCCATCACTTCCTCCCCTCCCACCCCTCCATTTCCCCCCTATACCCATCCCCTAACGCCGCTATTCTTCCGTAGCACTCTCGCTATATCCCACGCTGCTTTTCCGTTTCCCAAATGGAAGGCAACACTTTTAACCTCTTCGGACGGAGAGATGTTTCCTCGGAAACTCAGAGGGAGGTGGATTGTTTCATCGGACAACGCCCCCACACGAAAAGCAATACGGGAAGTTACCAGAGTCTAACACCGTAAACATTCTTGCGTTGCTACAGACAGACCTATATACGTTTCTGCTTGTGTATCTTTGTATGTATTAGCATATACTCATCCATACACGTGGATAGATAGGAAATTTTTAGCGAAAGATAACTTTTTTCCCCGAACGGTATTTTTGGGCAAAATAGGTTTTTATGCGCCCGTAAATTGGTCCGTAATCAAAATTTATTTTCCGGCTTTCTCTCTTTCTCGCAGATTTACCTTAATCTGGCATAAATTTTAATTTAAGCCGAAATCGAAACAAAGAAAATTCGATGTTATTGCGGTGAGAAATTAAATTATAACGATTAAATTTGATCATTCTCCTGGTTACGGCGAAAATTGTGGAGGAAAAAAAGAGGTAAACAGTGATTACTTTGTTCGGTTATCATTAATTGGACCGGACGCGTATCTCTTTTTTTTTGTTTTTCCCCGTGCATTGGTCGAGCGTTTAGAAAAAGGCCGATAAATAAGGCGAGCGTCTTTTTTTTCCTGGACGTCCGAGAATAAGCGCGCGTGGAAAAAACCAATAAATCCGAAAAACTGAACAAAAAAATTAGACATGCAAAACGTCCTTGAATAATTGCGCCGGATTTTTCCGAAACGCAAAAAATCCTGTTTCCCAATCTCTTTGCCGCACGAAAAAAACTCGCTCATAATTTGTCGACGCCACTTATCTTGGGCCTTTTCGGTTGGACCTGGAAAGTAGCCTCAATTTTTCTCGGAGACCGCGAAATTAATCTGCGAGAGGCCGTTCCCGGAATAGGTAATGGCACAAATGACGACACTGATGCGATCGAGGTCGTGGAATTGTTATTTATTCGCGCGCGATTACGAGGATTTATCGATTCGAAAAAAAGGAACGGAATGGGCACGATTTATAGGCGTTCAAATTTTGTCTCTTGAATTCTTAAAATTATCTTTCGGTATCGCTCTTCCCTTAAAGTGTGGTTAGAGTTATTTATTTTTATGTAAGCTTGTATGCCATCTTGTTGTTTTTGCTGCCAATAAAGTCAATATAAAGCAGAGCTGGGACAAGATATATTTGCGCCTTAGGCAATATTTTGAAAATTACGACCCCCTCCTAGTGAAAGTACCCAATTGCATCTCCAAAAACTAGTTTACTTAACACGTAAATGTAAAATAAAATGTATAAAATATATTTTATAATATAAAAAGGTTACACTTAAAAGCACAGATTGTCATTTGTCGCGCCTGTAAGTTTGCTGCGCCTATCTCGCTTAGCAGTTGCCCCGGCTCTGACATAAATAAAATTCCTATATTTAAACATTTAGATAAGAGACAAAAATATTAATCACTTTAGAACTAGGAAGAACTTTACAGTTTGATATGTCTTATTCCCATAACCTATTTGCTTGTAGGTGACACTATCGACGGGTATTTATCAAAATAAAATTAACAAAATATACTATAAATTCCTCTGTTGCTCATAAGTCATTCATATAATCGACATTAACTCTTTAAAAATTACATTTATTTAAGCTTTAAAGCAAAACGTAAGCTTGCTAATAATTTTTTTTAAACGGTTAATAGGTGCGCATTTAAGCGTTCAAGATGTTTCCAACCAATTCCCGCCCGTGCGACAGAACGCCCTATTTTACCCGCTCATGCGTTTTCCCTTTTTCCTTAAAAAAAGCGATATTTTTTCCTCAGAACGTATCGGCGCTTCCCGAACGCCCTTTCCAAATCATTGGTCGATCGGTTTTCCCTCTCTCCCTCCCATTCCTCTCTCTCGACATTGCGCAGTGACTCCATATTCCTCCACACCCTCCTCACTCCCCTCCTCACCCCACCCCCGACACCAATCGCTCCTCCTCCGTTCGAATCCGTTCGACCTATTGGCGATCGAACGTACCCCTTTCGAAGGAAGGGATCAATGAGGGAGTCGCGGGAATCGGAAGGAGAGAGAGAGAGAGGGTTAAGGAGGGATGGGGGAGGGAGGAGGTAACTGTGGGGGAGGGATTGATCAAGGGGGTAGGGGAAGGTAACCTCTTCTTCTCTCTCTCCCTTTCTTTTTTTACGGTAAAACCTCCCATCTATACATTTTCCTTTTTTTTATATTTCTCTTTTTTTCCTCCTCTTCTTTTCTCTCTCTCTCTCTTTCCCTCTCCCTCCCGATACCGACCCTCTCTCTCTCTCTCTTTCCCGATCCCCTTACCCGATTGGTCGGCGGGGCGGCGGTGATTGGTTGATGGAGGGTTCCGGAGGGGGGTTTACAGACACTCTCACGGGCGAAAAAATGGAAAAAAATATCGGGGGATGAATTCGGAAAACGCTCGAGCGACGGGGATGTTCGGAGGGTTTGGAGGGAGGGAGGGAGGGAGAGAGGGAGGGAGAGAGAGAAGGGGGTGAAGGGGTGGATCCGAACGCTACCAATCGATTCTGGCTCCGCCTGCGTTCGGAATTTTATTTTCGCCAGCCGTCGAGGGATGGCTTCAATGACCAATCCTATCCGTTTGACCAATGGTGACACTGCGACTCACTCGGCTCGGACTCGACTCATCGAAGGTCGCACGAAAAAAATAACGTCCGTCGAGCGTCCGAATCGACGGAATATTCGCGGTTCCTCCGTTTAAACGCCATTCGGTTTTCGGACGTTCGCCACGGACTCGTCGATTGATCGACGTAAAATCGATGAGCTTCGAGAAAATAAAAGATCGTAGCGAGTTTGCGCGAGGACGGAGAGTTTTTCGAGGGGAGAAGGTCGAGGGAAAGGAATAGGAGAGGATAAGGAAAAAGTGTGCGTCGGCGCGAAGTATCGGAATCCGCTCTGATTGGATATCGGTCGTTCGATTTCCGAAGCATTGCGGCGTCTCCTGGAGGAGGAGGAGACTCGCGAGAGAGGGAGTGAGGGAGTGGCTCTGCGCTGTGAGGAGCGAGTAGGGAAAATAGACGGAAAATATATACAAGGGAGCGTTTCGGAACTACCTCCCCTCTTTTCTTCTCTCTCTCTCTCCATCTCTCGGAATTTCTTCTATTTCTATTACGATAGTGCACTCGATTTATACCGCTCCTTTCTCTCATCCCAAAGCAGAATTCTTCAAATTTAGCATTGGAGCGAATGTTCTCAAAGAGATGCTGTTTTTTTGCGTGTAGTAACAGGGGGGATAGAATTTCGTTAATATCTTCGTCTGTAATAAATCATAATTTTCATTTCAATGAAAATGATTTGACACTAGTTGAAACTGGTTGGTTTACATTTTCTGGGAAAACATCGCGCGATTGAAATAAGCGCTTCCAATTCTTGATACGATTTAATGCGTTTACGTTCGTCAATAATAAGAACAAGATAAACTCTAAGTAAATTAAAACTTTCTTCAATGTTGGTAAATAAATGATTTTTTGATGAAACCTTCTACGAACGATTTATTTCGATTTTTTTGGAAATGTTTAAGGCAGGCTTTTACAAGAGCTAAAAAGTTTTAGCCTTATTTGTTTGATTTTTATCTTTAGGAATAAAATTGGATGGCTATAGTGGATGGGAAGTTAACGCAGCAACAGCGCCTTCCAAGACTCTTCGTTTCCACCATTCGTCTATCTTTTTTTCATTCCCTTTCATCAACCTTTCTCTCTCTCTCTCTTCTTATTACAGCCTTTCCCTTCCCGTTATCCCGTTATCTCCTTTCCCCTCTCTCCCATCCACTTCGTCTCGAATATCCTTCTCCCAAAGCGACCCTCATTTCTCCCGCAGGAGCATCCTCTCCCTCCCAATCCACTATCCCTTCGCCACGAGAAAATAAGAAAGTCGTATCCCGCCTCGCCCTCATTCCCTCCTCCCTCTTCGCCATTTTTTTCCTCTTCCTTTCCCATCTTTCTAACCCTCCCCTTCTCTCCTTCCTCCTCTCTCTCTCTCTCCCTCCTCCTCCTCCATCTCCTCTAGCTTCGGTTTTCGATTTTTCCCCGTCGGACCGGCGCCTTTGCCTCTCGGCGCCTGCTGAACGTAGCGCCGTCGAAGACGCCCCGTGGCGAAGTGGAGAACCATTCGAGGGTGACGTCGTCTATACCGCTCCCTTTCACGCTCCTCTCCATCTCCGTCTTTTGTTTTCTGTTTTTTGTGGCACGTCCTATCTATTATATCATCGGTTTGGTTTGAGCGCAGTAATATATGTACTTATATAAATTTGCAGTATCATGAAAATAGCGACGGTCTATATCACTTGGTCTGATATGCAATAAATAGAGTAATGTGGTTGCGGACTTTTTTACTTGAATTTTAAAATTTTTACAATATTCGTATTCTTACATTCATCTTAGAGTGGAAAATGATGTCGTAAGGAATACTTGTTAATAATAATAATCTACATTTGACGCAACATATAGGTCATTTGTTTTTTCTCAGAAATCATTTGAAATCAAATATTTTTAAAGAAATTAACCTAACGTTGATATAAAAGATTAAATTAAAATGTTTGCATAATACACAAGAGCATATGGGTGTATCATCCTTCTCCTCGCTCTCCCAAGGAATACCACGTCATCATCCTTATCATATTTGATGAGTAACTTTGATCTGATATACTTCAAGTAAAATTTATGTTTATACACAGTTAATTATTTTAAATTCTTTTTTTTTAGAAACTCCGATCGGAAAATTTCCACTGAGAACTATGTTTCATCGATCGTTTTATGATTTTTGGATATCTTCTGGATTTCCAACCGGATATCAGCCAGGTGGTGAGCTCGATAATTCATTTTGAAATATTAGCTTTTTAGTCAATTAGAACCTTATGAAGTAGTAGATTGTTCAAATATTTATGAAACTGATAGGTAAAATATCTCGTGGTAGGAAACTATAACAATGTCGTACGCTACGGAAAACTAACTCTTTAAGATGGATAATTTTGAGATGCGTCCAATTTTCTTTAAACGTATTCCCGTCGGATCTCGAATGGAACCCCGTTATGAGCAGCCTTTCTGAACACTCCGATGTTTTTTATTCGTGAATGTGGTGACGTAGTTAATAGGAGCACTCTTAGACGGAAGAAAGTGTCTCGCGCACGCACCGGGCAACGTTAGGACCGCGGCCAAATGGCGTGGATTGAGCACGTCGACATTGGGCTGCTCACATTGTTTGTTTTTACATTTTGCTCTCCGTCGCCCCGCGTAACGGCGACGTAGGTGCGTGTTCAATCGCCTCGCCGGCATCTCCGCGTAATAATAAAAAAGCGAAGTCTCTCCCTCCCCTTCCCCCACTCCCCTCTCTCTGTAGTAAGCGCTCCTTATCGAGATGGCGGACACAGTTGACTTTCACCTCTTTGCATTACACTTTCCGCAATTGCGTCCCTCGGAAATTCCACGGACGGGAGAAAAAAAAGCGGTGCTTTTAAAACATCGCGAAAATGTGTGTTCGCTCTCGGACATCCGGGATCACTGAAAAATGGTGGTGAACTTCTGCCGTCACGTCACGACATTCACGGATTAATTTTTATCTTTTAAGTAAGAATTTTGTCGTATGTTAACTCCGCTGTCTGTATTTTGTACATGGCGACTATCATTTCTGATTAAAATAATAAGTTAACTTAGAGCAAAAATTAAAGAAATAAAAGTAACTTTGGTGCATTTTCGACGCATAATAAGCTTCGATGCAAAAATAACATTTTTGCATGTCGTAAAGAAACGAGCGAAAATACATTTCTAATGTCTCATTGCTTTGAAAATGGAATTTAACTTATTATTTAGTTAATTAGGTACTTCCATTCATAACATATTATCAAATGTCTTACTACATATCGTAAGTTATTTTCTAAATGAGTCTTGCATTTAATTCCTCCCATCTCCTTAGTTATCTCCTCCAAACGATCCTTCAAGTATCTCTGTCAAGTTTCCTGCTTCTCTTGAAATTACTCACAAACCTCTCGGCTCCTCCTTAAAGCTGCCTTCCTTCACATCTGTCTCTCGCTGCTCTATATAAGGATGCTGACAATATCCCTCTCACTCACTACACCCCTCCCCCTCTCTCTATTCCCTCGAAAGACCTTTCGTGGAAATTCATCCACACATAACTTCCTATCTCTCTCTTTCTCTTTCTCTCTCTCCTGCTCCACGTCCACTCCTCTCATTCTCTCACAAACAATCGCCACTCCGAATGTAAGCTCACGTTCCCTCTGCCGCGACCTGCTCAGAGATTGCGCAATGAATGGTACGCGAACGCATCGGAGAATGCGAGCCATACTTTATGATAATGTTAACGACCACTTCCCGCACATCCCTTTTACCTCCCCCTCCCTCCCACCCCTTTCCCCCCTCCATCTCTTCCCGTTCACTCTTCACCCTTCTTCCGCTCCATCCATTCATTATTGCCCTTTTCTCCCTTTCCCATCTCCCTCGCATTCACAAACAAATATAAACAAGTTAGGAAAGTGCACAGCCTATCACAAATGGGCGCGTTTCGTGCAATGTAGTGTTTGCAAGAAATTATTATTAAACGTTATTTTCTTCCTATTTAAATATAATGCATGCACACGTAAGGAAATTAAACGTGTTTTTGTTAGATTGTTTATGTTATTAACAATGACGAAGTAACCATGCAAGAAAGTTCAACTCAAATTAAGATTTTCTTGATAACGGCTACTCCTACGTTTAAAATATATAGGTAGGTAAAGAAATACTCTACTAGTTCTATAAGTTATAACCGAAAACTATTTTGTTATGACCAATACTTTACACGCTATGACAAGTTCATTTTTTGTCACCATTAAAGTAATACCCCTGATTGACTTACGTGTTTCATTTATGTGATTTTATTATTGTCTTTGACTGTAAGTCCTTAATATCAAATTTAATGAAAATTCGTTCGGTAGAAGCCGAGACATGCGGATGGACGGACAGACCGACGTTAATAGGCGCTCATGTTGGAAGCGATACGCGCCTAAAAAAGAATTCCCCATTTGCACGGCATAGGAAAAATTGCTTCCTCTTCCCCTTCCCTCTCCCACCTGCACGTTCCTTTTTTCGCTCCATCCCATTTGCCATTCCATCTTCCCCTCCCCCTCTCTTCCTCGCCTCTACCCCTCCTTTTAAACGCGCAATTATTTTATTTATCTTTATTTATTTACGACGTATCTCCGATCTGGTTTTCGAGACTACTGTGCTCCGAATTAAAAAAAAACTTTTTTCCCTAACTGCACGTGTTCTCGCATATATATTTTTATAATGAAAGGAAAGTAGTCATTATTTTATTTGATAAAAACGTTTTGAACCCATTTAGGATGCGGGAGCGTTTGTTTTTATATTTTCGCTTCTTTTTGAAATGTTTATCGTCGTCGTTCTCGCGGCGATAGCTTTCTTATTTAATTTATTCGTCGTTTTTTCCTCCATTGGCCGTCCTCCCGTTCGACTGTCCTCATCGTCACCTCCTACGTAGAACCTTATCCGCTCTCCTTTTCTCTCGCCTTTCTCCACACTCCGTCTCCTCCGCTTTCTCCCTACATGCCCCCTCTTAAAACATTTCCCCTTGCATTGTATCTTCATATAATTTTTCCCTTTAATTCCATCGGCTCCGATCTCTGCTTTTTAATACCTATATATATTTTTGCTTTCTTAAATGCTGATTTGTGGGGAGAGAGAGGGAAAGAGAGTGCGAAAAGTCTTCTTACCCTTATAAAAAAGGGTTCACGATTCTACTGGAGAGAGAGCGAAGTGAAAGGGGGGAGAAAGAGACAGAGAGAAAGGTGAAAACGGAACTAGAAGAAGAGAAAACGCGCGACATTTCCGATGGCGGCGGGGAGCGCAGGAATTGAAAGGAAGGAAGAAAAAATTGTCAGGGAAACGACCGTTTCCATAGCCATCCCGCCGTGGAGCGGCGTGTCGCATTAATATATCCTTATTTAAGTTTATTCCTCGTTGTTTTTATCCTCGTCTCCTTCATCCTCTTTTATGCCTTCCTGACTGACGGACGGCCCATTTCCCTTATTTCCAACATTTTCGCGGGATTCTCCTCTTTTCTGTGTTATTTTTACTTCTTCCGTTCGAATTCTACCATGATTCTCTTTCATCTTGGCATGTTTTTGATTTTTTTAGGAGGAAAGAAAACACACTTGCCTATTTCGGCCGGATAATTCCCGCTTTCTCTGCGTCTTTTTGCAAAATCCGCTCCGTTTGGTGCAATAAATATAAGTATTTATTATTCACGAATTTCATTCGAGGGTAAATTTTTTTGTATTTTTATTATAAATTATGGAGATTTTAGAGAGCAACGTGGACGCAGATAGGTTGATAATACACATAACGGTTTTACTAGTACTTACACTTTTTCTTTGATTCCATTAATTTATAAGGATTAATTTCCGAATCATATAAGAAACATTCAACGACATTATACTCGTTTCTAAAATTATTTTTGATATTTTTATTTAATTCATGTTTTACAGCGTGAGCGCCTATTATCGTCGGTCGGTCCGTCCGTCCGTCCGTCCGCATGTTCTTTCTCGGCTTCTACAGAACGGATTTCCATGAAATTTGATATTGTGGACTTAAAATCAAATATAAGAAGAAAATCAAAAAAATGAATCTCGTACGCGAATCAGGGGTACCACTTTACTGGTGACAAAAAATTAAATTTTCGTTATATCTCGTAAAGTATTGCTCATATCAAAATATTTTTCAAATAAAAGTTATAGAACTGGTAAAGAAGAGTATTTCCTTTCCTATACATTTTTATCATAGAAGTAGCTGTTATCGAGAAAATCAAACAAAAACGTCTTAAATCGAGTTGAACAAAATTTCTTGCATGGTTACTTCTTCGTTGTTGCTAACATAAACAATCTCACAAACAAACGTTTAATTTACTTACGTGTGCATACAATATTTTTAAATAGGAAGAAAATGGATTATTTATGATGAAGAAAAGAACTTTAAAACGCTATTTCCCTTACGTACAGGTATATAATTTCTTTCTAATACTCCATTGCACGAAACGCGCCCATTTGTGATACGTTGTACACTTTCCTAACTTGTTAAATTGATTATTGCTTTCAACAGATTGCATTAATTACGTAAATACAAAAAGTAATGAACAAAAACGATTAACCATATGACTGAATACAGATTATCATCATTTGTCTTTGCTGATGGAATTTTAGTTAATAAATTTTGGTATAGCACTAACGAAGCAGAATATAAATAAAATGTGGAGAATTATATATGCAAATAATAACATTATCACTTTTTTAAATTTCTCCGAAAAAAACGCTATACTCCCTTTATAAAGGTAATTCTAAGATAAAGCCAAATAGTTACACTAAATTTTTTCACGGTTTAAAACTTCAGATAAGAAACAGGGTGGCAAATAACAATGAATATCCATTCACAAAAATATAAAGATTCGTTTTAAAAAATTAACCCTATAAAAAACATCAGAGTTTGCGTTATCCAGCAGCTGCTCTTACTCCGCTTCTATATAAATTTTAGATTCTTTCAGCAAAACATTAAAGATACGCCGTGTTGTCTTATCTCAATAGAAATTAATTTAGATATGGGGAATGTCGCATAGGATGGCTGCAGTTCCTCTGATACTATAGCGACACTTCTCACGATATACATCGGAACGAAATATAAACTTCCGTTGCGAAATTATCAGCGTCACTTTTAGGGAAAACTGAATTAGAAAGTTAATTTCATTGGACAAGATCCACGGATGATTACGTTGGCTTTAAAATCTTCCACGAGTCACGCCGGCGCGCCGTCTCATTTACGGCGTACCTATTTCAATTTGTCCGCTCCGTCCTTCTGGCATTCCAAAAAACCACTCCTTTGGCAATACTTTTCATCTCCGCATCCCTTCCTCCTCTTCTCTCCTTCCCTTCCCCTCCTTCCCCTCCCCCCTCCCCCTCCCCCTCCCCCCTCCTCCCCCCCAATTGAGCCCCAGCTCGCTGCCCTACGGCTTATCCTCAGAACCGAACCCGATCCATCCGTCCCTTGAAAAAATATCACCCGCCGTCCATTTGTCCAGGCCCAAACGGCCAATGCGCACATCCACCCCATCTCCTACCCTCTCTACCCGCGCTCTCTCCCATCTTCTACCCTCTCTTTCTCTCCCTTTCCTTCCTCCCTCACAAGCCCTTCACCTCCGGCTCGTCGCTATCTCCAAGGATCCAACCATTGCTATTTTTCAACCTGAGAGAGAGGGAGAGAGCTCATCTCTTTCCTTTTTCTGCTCCCGGTTCTCCCGTATTTGAAACACCAATAATCATTAGCTTAGAGCGAGATGGGCTCAGAGGGATACGTGGAAGGGAGGGATGGGTGTTTTTCGGGGTGGGCGGTGGGTGGGGGGAACGTGGGAGTGAAGGGCTTGGAGGGAGAGGTTGCGATGAAAAATGGGTGATTGCGAAAATGGAGAGCTATTTTATAGATGGCGCGCGAGATGGAGACGGGAGTGAGTGGAGAAGAATCTGACGATTCCTCTCAGCGCTATGGTGCAATATCTCCTCCCTTCGATAAGACCATACGTTAGCCAACTGTATGGAATAATAGTAGGTAAGTGAGGAGAGTACTTTTATTCTGCGTCCTTATAAAATTACCTATGTCTTAGAATTGGAAGTTTTTGTTTAATTTTCATCGCTCCTACGAGTATATGAAGGAAAACAAGTAAGGAAAGATCTGCTGAAGTAGACAGTGATTTTTGATTTTTTTTAAATTATGCAGATGGACAAACCGACAAAAACGTGCACAACGAGACAGTACTAAATCGATTGGCGAAAAAGCTTACTCTTAGGAAACAGCGCCTGTGACAGACGGACAAACCGAACGCATAAGCGGATTAAATAAAAACGCTAAAAATTGCATTCCACTCCGCTTAAGATTAAACTCTCCACTTAAAAAAAATCAGGTTAGTAATTTGTCATATAATACAAAGAATGATTTTCATTCTCGTTTTGCTACATGCACAACTCAACTCTGAAACAACTGGTCTCAATATTCCTAATAATTTATAAACAATTAACCAACTACACGTTTTCATATTACATATTAGGAGAAGTGTATTTACCGAAATATTTATCGTATGACATATACACTGTAAAAATATTACCATTCGGAAAATGAAAAAACAAATAATAAAACAATAAATCGCCAGGAAATAGCAAGATATAACGAGATGAGAAAATGAGAGGTCGAAACGCTGGAAGAAATGCCAAAGATTGAGATTACGGCGAGGTTGAAGAGATAAGAAGAAAGATTTCCCATTATCGAAGCCATAGAGAGAGAGAGAAAGAGGTGGGCGATGATGTTTATTAAGGTACCGCGCTCGCAGCCGTACTTCTTAGATTGTAGGAAAGAGAGAGAGAGAGAGATGCAAGGTGCGAGGTGTCCTTTGAAGGTAACATGACGTGGACGTGAAATATGTGCAGAGAGAGAGAGGGAGGAGACTGCGTATCGATGCATGCGTCCGCAGCAGAGTGACAGGAGAGAGTGCGTGTATGGCGTTGATGGTAGAGAAGTGGAGAGGGAATGGAAAGGGAGTGAAATGAGTGGGGAAAACGGTGGAGGAATGTAAAATGGGAGGAGGAGAAGGAAGTGGAAAAGTGGAAGGAGTAGGTGGTAGAGGTGAGAATAGGAGTTGAAGAGACGGCTGAACGCGTTGCTTTACACGGTGAAGGGCAGAGTGACAGAGGGGGAGGGGGGAGAGGATCCTCCCCCTTCCTCGATCCTCTTCTCTTCGACTCTAACTCCCTCCCTCCCTCTCTCTTTCTTTCTCCATCCCTCTCCCACTGGTGAGAAGGCGATGAGAGATACGCTTCCCTCTGTATTAGCATAGAAGTTATATAAAAGGCATGTCTATCATAATTCATGCTCGGCTAAAACCATGCCTTTGATAATGGGGGAGCATTACGCCGGCCGTGAAAATATGGCAACATGCAATTCCGAAAACGGAGGCGATGTCGGGGGGAAGAGGTGGAGTATCAGGGAGGGAGGGTAATGGGGGGTGTGAGGAGGTGCTTGTGTGTGTGTGTGTACGGGTGGGTGTTCAGAGTGGTTGAAAAAAGAGGTAGGGAGAAATGAATGAGGGGAGGGGGGGAAGGGAGTGGTTGAGGAAGGAGGGGAGACTTTGGTTGTGGACGGGAAGAAGGGGGGGTTGAAATGGCGACAAGGAGATACGTGGAGCCAAATAAGTTGAATAGGGAAAAATGCCCTCACTCTTACGCGCCAGGGATAGTTCCCCTTCCCCCACCTCCCCTTCCCATCCGCCCTCTCCCCCATCCCTTCCTCCGTTCCCCTGCCCCGTCTTCCCTACCCCCCTTTACCCTTATCCTCCCCCCCACCCGCTCGGGACGGCGAGAAGGGGTTCGGAGGATGAGTGAAATAGGATGGGCGTGGATGGGAGGAGGGAATGGAGGGAGAGAGGGGGGAGGAGGGAGAGAGAGAGAGTAGAATAAATAGGGATGGGAGGGGGATGCTGGCGTGGAGACGGGAATTATCGATATGAGTTGTGCGAGTGCCGAGTTAACGTAAATACATAAAACAGAAAAATAAATGCTTTTGCGGAGGGAAGCGTTGGAAAAAGGATAAGGGGAAGCAGAAGTGTTTTAGTGGTAGGAAAGAGAGAGAACTGCGCGGAGTTATGGCAGAGGAGGAAAAGGGTAAACACACGCCGAGCTGCTTGTAAATGGAACGACGATTTCAAGCACAGCACTGCACAAAGGTAGAGCCAAAAAAACTTTTTTTTTCCTCCGCGAAAATTGATGAAACTAATGGGGGTATCTCAAAGGGCCATATTACTCCGAAATTAACATTTCAGCGGTGGGTCCAATTGATTTTCTTAAAGAGATTAAACCAAAATTCGCCTGCGAGAGTTGCAAATAAAGATATGCGATACGAATATACTATATATGCCTAACCTCGAAACAAAAAATATTCGACTTATAGAAAATTCGAGTTATAGAAGAAAAAATATTTTGTTCTGTAAAATTAATTCACTTCGAGTTATCGAAATTCGTGTTATAGACGCTCGAATTATAGAAGATTGTACGTACATGTATAGCATATGTGCATCTGAGAAATTTTTGTTTCGTAATAATGCAAATTGCGTGTAGCTAATATGTTGTTTAATCTCTTCGCTTGAAATTAATATGCCTTAACTTCTGTACTACCTAAATATTCGTAGTTATTGTTTTGCTAACCATTAATTTTAGGTTTAAAATTTTCTTTATATTGAAATAACAGAATATTGGTGGATTTATTTATGGACGTACTGTGATATTTCCATAGGCTAATTTGTGATATTCACGAGCCTATTCAACTGAGATACCAAATTACCATTTGGTCTACTGGTTAATCATCTAAAGGCTGAAATTATACGCAGTGGGATAAAGAGAGAGATTTTTATGGTAGCGGAGAGAGAGAGAGAATGACGAGGCAGTAAGGAAAGAATAATATTAGAACAAGTCGAAATGGCTGCGACAATCATAATGGATTTGCAAGGCGACATTTTTCGGGCGTTGCCTTTGCGTCTACCAGCCCACCCCACACCCCAGCTCACCCTCCCGCATCTCCTCTACACACCGAACCCCCGATTTCCCCAACCCACCAACCTCCGAACCCCTTCAACCTCACCGTTCTCTTTGCTATTCATCCCCTTAAAACCTTCCCCCCCCCTTACACCACCTCCACCCCCCGTATCCTTAAAACGCCTCTTTCTCCCACCTCCACCCCCTCTGCCCCCTCCCCTCCAAATTCCCCCATTCCCCACTTAAATACGTTTTTTCTCAAGCTCTTCGTTTTATTAATATATCATCCCTCCTTCCCTTTTGGCCCGCCTTAAAAAATTCAACGGATGGGTGGGTGTGGGGGCAAGATGCTGAAGGGAATTTGGACGGGGTGAGGGAGAAGAAAGAACGGCTCTATAGAATGGCTCTTACCTCCTCCTCCTAACCCTCCTCCTCCTCCCCTTCCTCCTCCTCTCCTTCAAGACCCATTCCGAATGCATTCATTGTCATGGTGATGATGACGCCGCTTGTTGTCTACACTCGAGAATTTTCTCGTCAATTTTTTCCTCCTACGCGCGCCATCTTATAGAAGACTCTGCGAAGTCGGGGGAATTAGTCTTTTTCGGCGTCTCGCGATCCTCGCAAGCGGAAGTCGCCCTTCCATCAACTCCTTTCGGGAAGTCGCTCGGAAATGCCCGAATTGTCGCCATTCCCCGTTTTCCGCTGCCGATGTTTAAATATTTATCAAAAGTTCTCTTTTATGACGCAAATGACGTTTGGGGGAGGAAGATGGGGGGCGTATGAAGGGAGGTCGGGAGAAAAAAAAAGGTTCAAATCGCTCTTGGTAATGGCGTGTTAAGATTTCCAACGTTCTTTTTTTTTCCTTTCGGTGAAGATATTTATTCTAATAAGACCGAGAATAATACTCTTTGTATCGCCTGCTTAAATATTCATTCAGAAGTCATTGTGATTTGATTTATTTCTTTCTAATTGCTAATCGTACATGCAGGAATATTTGTCCCAATATAAATGTTTCAACCATACCTTGAATGATGATAAAATGGGTGCGATTCATAGCGAGTTCAAATCGCATAATTTCATATATAGTTTAAACGTGGCAAACAAGGCAAAGCAGCGATTTCTCCTACGATATTAATATATTTAATCTTATTGTTAGTGTGAGCGTATCCATCAACTGGCAAAAATAGTGCAATTATGATGCAACGCTATAAATAGTGTCATATATAAATACGGAGGGCTTTGTATTCATGCCGTTGATACACACACACACACACACATATATATATATATATATAAAACACTCAGCCTTTGAGTCTCCTTTTCTTGTGGGCTTATAGTGTTCTTAGTGGACGAAGCGCGGAATCCTTTGATGATCATCTTGCAGGTGCACATGTCGATAAAACATTGGACGTCGATTTGGCAATGGGCCACTGGTCGCAAATTAGGGAGGACGGCGCCTTTTAATTCAAACGCTGTCTTTGCATAAAAATAGAATCCAAAGGCTAAGTCACAAAGAAGCGCCGGGTGGAACAGATAGGATTGTGGGTCGCCAGAATGCCGAGCGGCTGCCGTGATACACGACGACCGGAAGAAATTGATCGGCTCCTGTCGCTCTTGATTAAAGGCTCTGGAATGGACTCGCTCCATATTTTTCATGTCTAGTGTTAATTGGTCCTAAGACGATGTAAAAAGATTGCTCTTTCGAAATGCTCCTTTCAGAGCGAATTAGACAATTGATTCATTAATCACTCCGACAGAAAAGGATCAAAAATGTCAAGTACGTTGAAGCCTGTATTTTAAAATTATAATTAATTCCTTGGGTTAATTATTTTGAAAAATATTACCGTATTAATGAAAGGATACACTAATTTATTGTTACATATAATTTAATTAAATGAGAGTATCCTGAAGTTGCGACATTATCACGTATTCCTTTGCTGTTTATAATAGGGCAAACTGGGTGCCGCGGCACACTGGAGTGCCGCATCTGTTTTTTATGGATGCCCCGAAAAAGTTAGTTTAATAAATAAATCAACAATTTTGGATTTGTTGATATGTGAAAATTTTTTTTACAAGGCTGGGGTGCCGCGAAATTCTGCTTGTCTTCTCTGCGCCCACGAAAAGTTTGGGAACCACTGTAATAGGGAGTTCCACGACAAGGGCAAATCCAGGGCGAAATCAAGGATGAAAAACTTAACTAATTGAAAATATATTCAAAAGTATACACGATTTAAACTGTAAAAAGAAAATAAAATTTTGTGTAACAAAATGAATACAGTTGAACCTTCCTAATCCGGCAGCCTTGGGGCCTGACCGAAGCCGGATTAGGAAATTGCCGGATTACGGGAGGTACTTAATCCTAAAGCTAAGCCTAGCTCATCTCTTCATGATATTACACGTTGTAATATAGTAATTATTAAATTAACCGCACAGAAGGTTACTTAAACATAAGATACAACAATAAGGTAATAAACAAAAAAGTTAAAATACGCGGTGTTTTATTTTATTGTAAATTGGTACATATCACGTGTTTTCAAAATTTTGGAAGGTCGCTTAAAATGGATATTGTCGAAGATTACTGAGTAAATCTGCGTTTGGCGAGTTTATTGGTGTCCGAATTACGAATTTTTAGTTTCAGCGCAATCTCAGTTTATTTACATACTGATACCATAAACAATTGAAAAACGCCACTGTTAAAGCTGATCATCAAAATAAAGATAGAAAAAAATAAGTGCGAACTGCACAAGAAATTTTTAAGTACGGCGATTACACAGATATGTGCTTTCCACTGTAAAAGGTGGTTGCAAGATAGGCAGCCACTCACGGAAGGTGAAGTGATATGCAACTTGTTCGAGGAAGATTTTTTTCTGATATCTGAGGGGTGAATATATAAAACATGTATAACTAGCGAAGTTAATATAAAAATTGGTAATAAAGGAAATCATATTCAAATCCTTTAACCCATTGAGGGGTTAATAAATAATGCATTTAACTTGGCGATCTAAACATTGCGGTTCACAGGAAACAATGCGAACTCGGAGACTATGCCGAATTAGGGGAGTTGCCGGATTACGGAATGCCGGATTATGGAGTTTCGACTATACATTTCTTCTATGTGTTATTTATTATTAATTTATTAATATTTTCATCCCCCTCCATCCGGGATCTGCCATCGCTCCACGAAAATTTCGCTCATTTCGCGAAATCAATAATTTTGAAAGGAAATCGCTAAGTCGAACGTCTTAGAAGACAGTTACCGTGAATTTGAGTGAAGCTTCAAATTGAAAATTAGAAAATTTATATTAAAATTACGTTCCAAAATTAGTTTCCTATTGAGTATAATAGACTAAAACTATATCAACAGCGTCAAAATGTGATAAAAACTTGCCGATCCATAATTCACCGTCGACGCAATTTTGTCACCGCCTTGGAAACTGCTACAGACACGGCAGCCGTATGCATCGACAAGTCAGTGTCAGCCCTCAGTACATCACCTCCTTTCCCGATTAATAATTCAGGAACCTCCCTCTCCAGCATCTCTCCATACACGCTCTCCCTATCCCTCCCACTCCTCCTCCGCTCCCTCTCTCGGGACCTCCTCCGTTTCGGATCGGTCCCCTCATCTCATCCCGAGCAAGTGTCTTAGGCCGTTTGGAGTGAATTTTCTATGGCAACGACTTGCGCGACCCCATCACCTCTCGCAGCACCAACGGGCGGATGCCTCGTGCCCTCAGTCACCATTAGGGCGCCATCGGGAGGCCCCCGTGCAACTGCGACCTCCTGCCCCCGCTCCTCGCCCCTCCTCCCCCCTCCCCCTCCACCCCTCCTCGTCGCCGCGCCCCAGTCCCTCATTTTCCTGTTCCCGTATGCATTGGATGGGGCGAAGGAGGGGGCGCCACGCACCCACCCACTCTTTCCGGGAAACGTCAATGAGCAGGTGCGGCGGGTGGGGGGGGGGGGGGAAGACGCGAGGTAGCGGGGGGAGGAAGGGGGAGATCGGAGGGGCGGCGAGGGGAAATGGGAGGAGGCGGTCGGAAGGCTCCCGTCAATTTCGTGGATCGCTGCTGTCTTGGCAACCACACACACACAGAAGGATGAGTTAAGGGACTCGGTGGCAGGAGTGGATAGGATCCTCTCTCTCTTTCTCTGAAACAACCGCCTCTTTCATTTTCCTCTTTCATTTTTAAAACAATTCCATCGGATTATTTTTTTAAGATAAACGCAAAATTCTTTACATGCTTAAAAACGAGAGTGAGTATAATTTAGCCATTTTTTGCTAAATGTTCCAGCCGAGGTAAAGCTGGAAAAGCGGCATTTTTAATGGAAAATTTTTCTTAGACATTAAGCATAGAGATTATAATGATGTTACTTCTCTAAAATTTCATTTGTGGATTGATAGTTCTCACTGCAGTTTTTTTAGCATTCACGATTCTTCGCTTCTAGATAACATATCAACAGTGAAATAACAGATGAAAAGATTTAAAGAGAGTTGACGACTAAAATGCGTAAGGTATTTCATCAAAAGTTGTGGTTTGTAAATTAAATTTTGAAGCTACTTCAACAGCAGAATTTAGTTTTATCATTTCTTTCAAGTTTCATCTCAATCTTGTTCGGAACAAATTTTCAGCAAACCGTACCTCTTCACGGTGGCAATGCCGCCTTCCTTCGTCTCTGCCATTCCAGTCTTCCTCCTTCCAAACACCTCTTTCCCTCATTTTTCTCCTCAATGGGTTCTTTTACCCTCGTCTAGAAGTCCCCATCCCTTACCGATAGCCTCTCAGATCGCTATAGTTTCCTCCCACTTGTTTGCTGAAGCCCGCATTATGGCCCACGACCCTCAGAGCCCCGTACATTCGCCCTACTTGATGCACTCGTACCCTTTCCCTTTTCATTCCTGTGACAATGATCAACCGATACCCTTACCCATAATCCCCTTTTTTCCTTTTTCTTCGCGCCCCTCCCTCTCATCCGGCAGCCCATATCCATCCGTTGCACTCCTAGTATAGAGGGCCTTAAGTTGCCACACCTGCAGCGGGAACTCTTCAGAGTGTGGGGCCTCTATTCCATTATATGTATTTCTCTCCCTCTCAACAGTGGCTCGAAGGTCCAAATATGTCAACCCGTGGTCTTCGATTGTCCCAATCCCACTCAAATCCGTCGATTTATGTATTTCGAAGGTTCTCTATGATGGTATTTATTTTTGTTCCGCTCCTCGCTATCGCCGTTTCTCGGCCTATCTTTTGACGGTCGGTCGTCCGTCTTCCACCCTTGTCAATGTTTCACGCAAATGCTGTCGCGGATTTTTAATCGGCTGCTCCGTATAACAAATGAATTATATCTCTGAAAATATTTCTCTCGCTTGATATTTTATTATTCAAATCCCTTACTATCGACCGGCTGATTCCACTGATTTATTTATACCAGGAGATATATAATGCTATTTAGGGCATTCCACATTTTATGAATTTTTCATATCTGAAACCCAATGGAATCGAATCTAGTGGTAAAGGTATTTTTCCTGGTGTATTTAAATGGATTTATAATTTCTCTTGCTTTCATATACGTACATATATGTTGACTTGAAAATATGAAAAAATTTCCATCGATTATGGAGTGGAAGCATTTGCATTTGCAAAAAATAAATTTGCAAGAGACAAGTTGTTAGATATTTTAAGGGTTCTGAACCTTTTCCAGCAGCAACAATTATTATTATATGATAATATCCCATGAAATAACTTTTGTAGTACTTCTATCATTTTTCGAAAGCAGGCTTCGATATAAATAATCCTCATTAAAGTGTTAAAGTGGCTTTAAGAATAGATTTTTTGTAAAATCCTGCGTAAAGGACCGAATGCTTTTGCTTACCTTTCGTTATGACGTCAGTTGTTATTCCACTACAAAACTTGTGAATTAGTGGGAAATGTGAAAACAGGTGAAAAAATCTGCTATGACCGGGAATCGAACCTGGGTCTTCCACTTGCCAGGCGGATATTCTACCACTGAAGTACCGTAGCAGACAAATTCTCCTTTTTCTTAACAGGAATATATTCCTAAGTTAGGACCAAGCTACATGCTAGTATCAACCAGCCCCAACGGATGTCCCCAAGGAGGTACATCAAAGAAAACCCCTACCCTCTCAATTGGTGAGAATGCATATGTTGCCTATGCCTACGACATCTGTTGGAGCTGGTTGATACTAGCATGGCTTCAGTGGTAGAATATCCGCCCGGAAAGTGGAAGACCCAGGCTCGATTCCCGGTCATAGCAGTTTTTTTCACGTTTCCACATTTCCCACCCTGTAAAAATAGTTACAGAAACGTCTCGAGCAAAGTATTTAACGCCGTGTCGGTAATTTAGTATATCGAGTGTTGATTTATTTGCAATAAACTAATTCTGTTATTGGAATTACTATATAGTGAGTTTTAGTTGTGGAACTGCGCGGTCCATAAAATATTTTTTCGTATCATTTCCGTGTCTACCAGACCAAGATAACCGGAGATATTGGTCACATTACTCTTGTTGGTCAACTCTCCAGAGTATGACCCTTTATAGGATTTATAGCCTTCTATATTTTTTCATCTTCACCAGCACCTTCCGAGGCCTTCCTAACAATATTTCTCCATTTTTCCCGGCAATCTTTCCCCCGCTCTCTCTCTCTCTCCCTCACTCTCTCTTCAATGGCCCGCTCTCTTTCTTTCGCTACCTCTCTTTCTCAATCGAAATGGTTCAACAACCCATACCCTTCTCCCATTATCCTTTTATTCCCGACCAATTCCCTATCCTCAACCGAAAAGACCCTCGCAGACATTTATTTTTTCCCACTGTGCGCCTCACGGCTCCCAAAACCATCGCCGTTATTCTTTTTTTATTCTGGGCATTGCCAAAGTGGGTGTGGTAAGTGGAGAATGGAATTGTGTATGAAGGGTAGAGCCTTCTGGAATTGTGGGACGATAGGGAGGTGAACTAGGATGAGGATTGTAGGAGGGGAAGGAGAGGATTTTCGATTTCACGAGAATGGGATCGGTCGAGTGTGGGGAGTAGGTATGTGTTTGGAGGCGTCTTCCATGTTTGTTTTTCAGGTGATGATGGAGTGTGTCCGCGGAACGGATCGGGTCTGAGAAGGGAAAGGGGGAAGGAGAGGAGAAAGTGGAATAGAGAGAGAGAGAGAGAAACAGGAGATGGAACGTGAAATTTGCTCTCGAGTGAAGCGTGAGATATCTGACGGCGATAAACGCAGCAGTATGCAAGGACAACTGGACGTGTAATTTATCACGTAAAAACTCATGTTTCCAGTGAAGTTTAGTAAAATGCCATTCAATTTGCTGGAAATAAAATGACGAAATATCAAGAATTGACGAATTATCCTCTTTCCTGTTCTTAAAATTTCGTATTTATTTGTAGTATTAGTAGTGTTCGTTAATTTTTTCTATCATTGAAGATTTTCTTTGCGTAAATTGCCTTGAGTTCAGTTACGAATTTAAGGACTGAAACGAATCTATTGGCATTTTAAAAAATAGCCCCATTTGGAAATATTTCCAAACTAGTATATTTCAGGATAGTTCTTAACATCGATTTTCTTGGAGTTATATCACGCATTTGTAATTTAGCAGATGATTGAGAATGGGCCAATATAATTTATTGATGACAAAAAAGATTTAATACCATAGAGCAAAAATTGACTATTATCAGAGAATTCAATCTTAGAAAAGACAGTATCAATGAGTTTGAATGTCTAAGACAAAGTATTGCTTTCAAATTTTAATTTTAATTTTTGTACATTAACTGCAATTGTAGAGCTAATTGCAAGTTAAACTTATTGAAAAAATCGCTCTATGCATAGAATCATATCTTTAGGAAGAACATATAGGTTTAACGTAGAAAAATACGTCTTGCAAAACTTTTTCTCGCGTTTTAGTGGAATTCCTAATCCGTAACCTCATTCGACGCCGAGAAAACTTCGATCAATACACAAGAGTCGCTAAGAGTTTTTTATTGCCATCCGCTGCTTTATGAACGCTTAAGAATTTGAAAGCTTTTGCTGGCATTAAATTTTGTCCAAATCCTTCGACCGAATGACAACTGTTTACACAACAGGATGAACGGCTTTCCTTTTTAATATTTGGCTTCGCGAATGCGATTATTTTCCGAAGGTCTCCCATTTACCGAGGAACCTGCTTTTTTCCTTTCCGAAGATTTTTTTATGGAACCCCAGGGCAGCCGCTGGACGAATAGAACTCGGGTCCTCAAAGTAGACGGACTGAGCCTTAGCTTTACTTTAAAAAGTAGTCCAGATTACATCACCTACAGCGAAAGCAGCGGCCGCTCAGACTCGCTAACAAAAGAAACGAAAATAGCAAAATGACCTTGTACTGATCCTTTATTTCCGTTATTTTCCATGAACCACAAAATTTCAATCAGATTGAGGAATTTGTAATTTGCATTCATTCTAGGAATTTTGAGATCATTCGTATGTCCATATTTAACTGTACAAGGCGTCACTTTGTCATAAACTAACTATGAACTATAGGATCCGTCACATTTACGTTTCACGTAGAAAAAGTCTAACACTGCTACCAAGAAAGTGCATAAATTCTACATCAGTTCGATGTTATATTATGACCACTGAAATCTTGCTAGAATTCAGCTTTTGTAGAGAAATCATACATAAGCGCACAAGGCTAAGCATAAATGTGTGAGCTTTGATAGCTTGACGGCTTAATTGGGCGATTTCCGGTCAATTTCAGAATTCTTCTTCTCATAACTCACATGTACGTTTTAAAAAATTGGCAAATGTATTTTTCAGAAAAAGATAGATGCGCTTTCAAAAATCTTGAGGTACTGGAAATTTATCAGTGGATCTGTACCGCTTTTTCGACCAGACTTTCCATTTAACGATCATGATGGCTAAAAAAAATGTAAATGAATGGTGAGGCGGGAGTTAATAGCTACAATTTACGGAGATCATCGATGAGGGTTCTCTAATAATCCAGATAAAAAGTGAGCAAACAAAAATCCAAGATATCGATATAAACTATTAATTATTGCAACCAATTGCGAAGTCACCCGGCAATACCAACTCCACCATTACCCTTGTCGAAGATGAGAACTTCCATTTGTATTACTACCGAAATCCGAGAACATATTTTCGCCAACGGAAAAAAAACCGTTAGAATCGGAAATCATTGCCGAGTGTCGTTCGAATTCCCACACTCGTCTCTCGGGCGTCGAACTCTCCGTCCACGCCCACCGCATGCGATACCGAAAGGGCTCTCCGCTATGCCAGGAACCCTCTCCGCTTCACCCTCCCTCTCTCCCTCTCCTTCCTCCATGTACTGCTTCACACGTCCTCACTCCGTGAAAGGGATAAGCGAGGATAACTGGCCTGTTTTGATCCCATCTCTTAGATTCCGGTGATTTAGAGAGTAAAATCGGAGAAGAGAACCCTTTTTACCATTACATGAATCGAATATTTATCTAGACGTATTATTCTTCGATGTGCCCCCGATTTTTTATTGTCACCCCTCAGACGGATCTTCTCTCTCTCTCTCCCCTCCCTTTCCTCCCATCCCTCCACATCCTCCCATTCATCCCTCCAACTCCCCATCACTCCTTTAAAGAGTCACCCTTTTTTTATCTCTCCTTCGCCCCTCCTCCATCTCCTTCGTACATCCTAAATCTCCCACCTCTTCAAATTGACTATGCCGTTCCTCGCTCTATTTCTTCCGCCCTGGATTTGTGTGTGCGGTCCTATTCTCCCCTTTTTTCTCCCCGCACTTCCTCCCTTCGGAGCATTTTCCTCAGTCCGTTCATCCCCCGTGCACGTCGCCTCCTCCCTTCGACCTCCCCTCCCTCTTCCTCCCTCCGCTTTCGCCCCCACCCTGCCCTGGGCCGCTGTTTGCTCTGTCACCGTCTGCGCGCTGAGCAAATACACCGCGGCTTATAACCAAAATGGTGGAGAATTTTATTCCCATGCAGGCCTTCTTCCCTTTTTATCCTCCCGCTTTCTCTCTCTCTCTTTCTCTTTCTCTCTCTCTCTCTCTCCTCCTGCGCTGGAATCTTTCTCTATGAGGGACTTTGAGGGTAAAAGAGGATGAACGGGAGGGCGAGAGAGAGGATCGAGGAAAGCATATTGAGCGACTGATATAATACTTTGGAGGATTTATGTTTTATGGATTCCAACGGTAAGTAAATCTTGATCATTACGGTCGCACGTTACTTATCCGAAAAAGAAATATATTTTGAATCGTCATTTAAGATGTTTGCAATGTAAATTATTTATCCCTATTCGCCGTTGTACTGCGTCCCATTAATCGATGTAAAAATATTGTCATGGGCAGGGTTTCGTCGTCGCGAAACGTAACGTGCAATCCTTTTTACGCAAAATAAGTTTAAACTCTTTGACGCGACAAAACCGCTTACCCATGGTTCATTTCATGATTAACTTAAAACTGGTTAATGAAATTTATATTACTGGCATTATGAGCAGTAAAATTTTTCCGAAATTCTATTCCACACTGTTAAACATAATTTAAACCGCATTTCGGCATTTTTCGCTGATTTTTTAAAAATTATACGTTATTGCGAACAAATATCGTAAATCCTCTTCTTGCCGCAATTAACAATAATCCTTGGCTGTTCCACCTTCCGCCATTTCTTCCTCTCATCTCTTCTCCCTCCCTCTCCTCCCCCACTTAGCTCTCCTCAATCCTCCCCCTCCTTTTTCACCCCCTCCTCCTCCACTTCCCCTCTTCTCTATCCCAGCATGCAGATCTCTTCCTCAGAGCCTCACTCATTTGCATTCTATCCCTCTTTGCGCTCTTCCTCTTCTTCCCCCCTCTCTCTCTCTCTCTCTTCCTCTCATGCCTTTTTACCGTTCTCTTTCCTCCGTCTTGCTTCCGTTCCTATCCTCTCTCCCGCCTCTTTCCCACATCACTTCCCTCCACTCCAGGAGCAATCTCCTGCATTTTCCGGCTCGCTGCCCGGCCAGATATTCGCCGGTGACCACCTACGTCTTCACTCCCTCCCCCCCCTCTTCTCCTATCCTGCCTCTTTTCTTCTCCCCTTCTCTCTTTCTCTCCCTCTTTCCCTCTCTCCCTCCTTCCTCTTTCTCCCATCTCTCTCCCTTCATAAACCGCGTCCCTGCCCTATGGTCTCTCGTACACTTTTTCTGTTAATCTTTCTCTTATATCTTTCTTCTTTCTCTTTTCCATTCGTCTATGCGCTTTTATGTGACCCTTATTTTCATTAAATTAATCCAACTCTCAAGGATTTACTAATATAAGTACTTACATCCACGGTAATTATTTCTGTTGACATCGTGAAAATTTCCGTATTATGGTTTATTTTTCAACAATTCGTTTATTTAAATCACTTCATTTTGTGCTGTATTTCATTGAACTGAGGTCCTTCGCTCAAAGCAGAAAATGTATTCAGTTCTTATGATGCCTTAATGGAGGCATTTCTACACTTATTTCTATATTAACGTGTGATAGATACGATGATGTAAAATATTTATCTTCGATAATATTATTTCACCGACATTTTGTGTTATGTTAGCATATTACAAAATGTTATTTTATAAATTTTGGCCTTTTAAATATCTTTAAATTGTACTTAGCCGCCTAAAATTATCCAATTTTTTTTATTTCTCCATTGCTATTATAGACTTTATAAAGTGAAATAGCATGCTTATATGTAAATAATGGGAATAAAAATTAGTAAAACATATATATTCCTTGAAAAAAAACCTCTTTTGTTTTAACAAAAATGAAAACTCTTCTTAAAGTCTTTTGATTTCATTATAACATTCTGTCATTCGAGGAAACTTGTTAAAACACCTAATTAACTAGGTTACATGAAAAAAGACTTTGAATTACAATAGAAAGTTTGTCATTCCCCACATTTTATCTCTACGTACCCGATAATCCTATATAATTTTCTTCGACGATTCCTTTAGACTAACCTTTCTCTCCGTAAAAACAATGAAAAATGCCATTTCACGTACGTTCGCATAGTTGCAACAAAAATATTTACTCATTTCCATCAAAATTAAGAAAAAATATTTCCATTTCAAAAGCTATCGAACGGAATTATATCGCAAGGAAAAGGGATCCACAGACCCTTTCATCTTCTAACATATGCGCTATATCACAGAGCGAGAAATCTCAGACGAATTACATTTTTCTCCATTGTATGGAATGCTCGTTTTCCGTTTCCAACTTTGACCCCGCTCTTCCCTCTTTATTTCAGTCCTTCCTTCCCCCTCCCCCTCATTCCCTCTCTCTCTCTCATTCTCTCCCTCTCGTTGCTTCACTGCCTACGGTACTGCATTCTTTTCTCCAGCTCACGTCCCCGGTCCTATCTTTCGCACACATCTCTTCTCTCAATCTCTCCGTCTTCCTATCTCTCTCCCTCTGTCTCTCTTTCCGCCTCCTTCTATCTATATTGCTCTCTCTCTCTCCCCCTCCCTCTCCTCCAATCCCATTGCCTGTCCACTCTACCACCTGACCTCCACACACCCAACTACATTTCGCTTTCCCTGTAAAGGTTCAAAGCTTTACTCTTCCCCACCGGCCACACCCCCTTTCCCCCCTCCCCTCCATCTCCCCACTCCCTCTTCCTCCCAATCTCTCCCTCGTTCACTCACACACGCCCTCCCCCATTCCCGGAAAAACCGTCCACATCCCGGTTACCTCCACTCTTTCCCTCTCCAATCCCTTCTATCTCCCTGCCACCCCAACTCCTCCTACTCCTTCCTCGGCTGTAATGAAATAATTAAAATTGCATAGCTGGCTGTGGGCTTCCTATGTTAATTCCTTTCCTCTCCATGGCCAGCCCTTTCCGTCTTTCACTCGTTTCTCCCTCCACGACTCCTCCTCCTCCCTCCATCTCCTCCCTCCCTCCTCCTCCCACTTCGCTATCCAAAACCTCCCACCCACTCTCGTTCCACTCCCTCTCCGGAGGCCAGAGCCAAGCTCGCATCGAGAGGAGTTTTCTTCTTCTTTCTCTCTCTCCCTGACCGCCTTTTATTCTTTTCTTTCCGCCATCTCTCTTTTTCTCCTCTTCACACACACACACACACACACACACACATATATATATATATATCTCCATCACTGAGTATTTCTCTCAAACTTCTCTTTCCTCTATTCTCATTCTGAGATTTCTTCATTTTTATTTCTGTGTATTCCTTGTCCATTACCACTTCCAAATATTTTTCCTATTTTCCTATTCTGCGCTGTTACTTCTCCATTTTATATTTCCATTCTCAGAGGTGCAGAAACTTTATTCTTCACCATCTCTCTGCACTTCTCTTTCTCTCCTATTTTCTATCAAACCGTCTCCATCTCAATTCTTCCACTTTTAGTCAACTGTAATCCGTTATTTCCTTTTCTTCTTAGATGAAATTTATTTATTCTCCTTCGTTTTACTTGTTTTACGTTTTTCTTTTCCATCGTTTCGTCTTTTTCCGCGTCTACGCCGATCCTCTACATTCCGACTCCACGAATCCTTTTTCTCCACCCTTTCTTTTATCTTTTTGATATCTATTTTTACATGCCCTCATCCCATTTGTGCGCACACACACACGCAGGCGCGCACACACACCTTCTGGCAATCTTTCTTTTTCTCTGAAATGTCTCAACATCAGAGAATCTTCTTTCTCCTGCACATTTTCCTCTCCATTTCCCAATTCGCATTTCTCTTAGACTCCGCACGATTTTCTCTTGCCAAGATGGGTTTGGTACGTGGCGCTTAGTCCCGCGATTCTTTTGCATTGATATACTTTTATGTTCAAAGACGACCTAATCCTTCACGAAATGCACCCGAAATAAATCCTGAGCTACTTAAAACTACTCACGAAACGCTTCATCTGCATCGTCTCTGTTACGCACTGCTCCAGTTAATCGCCTCTCCCATCTGAAATGAAGGTTATGCGATTCGGGGATTACTTCACCGGCGAAAGATACAGGTCTTGAATCTATCTTCCGGCTATGAGCTATCAAATAGATATCTTTTCTCGAGTAGAAATTCCAAAGCAAACATTTGTGCATGGATTTAATGTGTTATTTTTTTAAAAGAGAACCTTTCGTACGAGTCGGTAATCATACGTTGTGCTCGAAAATTATTTGCAAAATGCAACTTTCGTATTTCTGTTTCCAAATGTTTTATTACATTTAATTAATAATATTTTGATTAAAAAGTGATTGTTTTATCGAAAAATCATATAAAGAAAACTTATTTAAAGTTTTTCATATTCATGTAGAATTATGCTCAGATGCATCACTTAACTTTATAGTGCAATTAAAAATTTTACGTTTTAAGGATAAATTTAAACTTATTTTAAGAGTACATGAACGAATCAATTGTTTATCGGTTTTTCTTGTCTTGGAAATATCTCGCAGAAGCAAACGTCTCTGAAGTAATTCATATGGCGCCCGCAGAAATCGTTTCGTATTTGCTTGATTTACACCTCTTGCACGAAGCATTTTCCTCTGATGCATTTCTACTCGTGATTCCCAACGATTCGAGCACAATAAAAATAGGACCGTTCCCTGAGGCCATTCTCATGCATAGAGATTCCAAATCTTCGCTATTTAGACCGCAATCTCTTCTTCCCTCCTTTCCCCGTGACCGCACTACCCCCTCCTTACACCCTTTCCCCTTGAACCCTGCCTTTACATAACCGCGCGCTTAACTCCGATTCCTCACCCTCCTCCTCATCCCCTCCGCCCACTTTTCGGCACATTCATCTCCTTTTCTTTCCTCTGTTCTTATCTGCCGCCATTTCTCCATTCCCGTGTCACCTTCTCCTTCCTCGCCCTATCTCTCTCCCTCTTCGTCTTTCTCCGTGGAATTTTTCCTCTTCTTCAATAATCCCTTCCCTCTCGCCCTTCCGTCGTCTCCCAACCTCCCTTTTAGCCACCCCGAACCCACTCCCCTATTCCACCATGACAACCCATCTCGCCAAATGAAAAGTTCCCGGATTGACCGCTAGGTGGATGGGCTCCCAGCTATGTCCGCTCAGGAATCTGCACCGTATTACGGTTTAAAATATAAATACACTTGTGCGCGACCTCAGGCCACTATCCTCTCTCCCTCTCTCCCCACCTCTTCCTCTCACCCCTGCCTTCCAGGTATTCCTTCGTCCTATCTCTCTCTCTCCCCCTCCCTCGTCTCAGTCACCCCCCACTCTCTTACTATACTTACACCCCATCCACTCACACCACCACCCCCAGCCTCCCCCTTTCCCCGCCCCCAAACCCATCCCGCTCTCTCACATCCATCTTCTGTCTCCTCACCCTCCGGCATATCCCTACCGCACTTCCGCCTTTCCACCCTCCCGTTCACCCTCCGCCACTCTTCCTCCTTCCCTCTACATCCTCCTCACTCACACACGCACACACGCGCACGCACAGCACACACGCACGCACGCACACTTCTCCCAAAGCCCGGAGATGGACTCTATGTCCCGGGCAGCAGTATGGATCGGGATAGCTTGGGAGTCCAAAGTCCAGAAAGAGAAACTGAGTTAAATGGGAAGGGAGGCGTAAGAGAAAGTGGGAGAGAGAGGGAGAGGAATGTGAGGGAGGAAGAAGTTAGAGAGAGAGAGAGAGAATTCGTGGAAATGGGGTGAGAGAAAAGGAGTGAGAAGGGGGATGAAAGGAGTGGGGTGAGGAGTGGATGGATGGACGTAAGGGCGGATGGATGGAGGAGGGTAGCGGTGGTGTGGAGATCCCCCTGGGCGGGATGCATATGTAATTACAGGCTCTCTCTCTCTCTCTTTCTCTCCCTCAAAAGGGAGTGGGAGGAGAGAGGATGGGGTGGGGCCTGCTCGGCAGAGAAGATATGGGAGGAGAAGGTGATGGGAGGTCGTGGGGGTCGAAGGAGAAGGAAGGAAAAAAGAGGAAGAAATTAAAAGGAGAATGAGACAGAAAGAGAGAGAAAGGGGAAGGAAGGAGGTGGGAGGTCGAGTGGGGTTGGCTCTCGAAACCTGTCCAATCAGAGTCTGATTACGACGCTGGCCGGCGTCCGTGGGATGGGGGGAGGGGGGATGGTTTGAGGAAGTGGCGGAAATGGGTGGGAGAATGGGATGAGGTGGGGAGAGGGAGAGGGCGGTAAGGCGGTTTCTATGTTTGCCTTATTTCTTTTTCCCCTAATATTCTTAGGGCGGCGGCGGCGGCGGTGTGTGGGAGGCGAGGGGAGGGAGGGAATGGGGAGGGGATAAGAGAACTCTTGCGGTCTGTTTGTTCTTTTCTTTTTTTGGACTAATGCTCGTCTGTTTGATTCGTCGGTCGAAAAAAAAAACATTTTTTAGTCGAGATTCGATTTGCGTATAATAATTGGAATCGCTTTAAGACTTTTTTAAATCCGTCGTAGAGGAAGTAACCTAACGTTATGATGTTTTTGTTACTCTTTGGAATTGGTATCCTTAACACGAAGAACCGACTTGCGTCGATAAAGGACGGAACAAAAATGTTTAAAAACATTTCGCGTTTAGATAGGATATTACAGGTGCGATATCGCAAAAGGAGAAAATCCGCTCAAAGTGAACCATTTTGAGATTCAAAGACGTTTCCATTACACTGGGATGGGAGAAACAGACGAGCGGACACTAGTGCGGGTAAATCATTGCAAGAAGAGCAGAACCATCAAAAAACATGACAAGTTAATTACGGATAAAGATTCACAATTTTATTACTTCTGGAAGAGTCACTTTTTAATCTGTTACAAAATTTGTAGTTTAATTATACCGAGAATGCGGAACGAGCGAAATCTTGATTCCTCAAAGTCGGTTAGAAGTCAGCTGAATTCCTATGTGAGGCACGCGGTCGAAGGGCCTGAGTGTCACACATCTTTGCTCTCTTCGTCATTACCACAAATGTACAATTCGTTTATTTTACTCTCTAAAACAGTGTTCCCAAGAACCTTTTCTGCTCCACGGCACACCTTCATGCATGCTTAAGAACATCGCGGCACACAAAACCACCCCTAATTAATTTCACTGCGTAAATACTCATTTTTAAAGATAAAAACCAGCGTAACAAGTGAAAGTCGTAGTTATATTAGATTGTTACGATTGGTATAGCAACAATTGTATCATTTTATTATACATTAAATACATAATTTAAAAATTAAATATCTTCGAAGTGTGCGGCACGGAAGTCCCTTCCTCGCGGCACACTGATGTGCCGCGGCACACCGGTTGAGAACCACTGTTCTAGTAGTAAATAAAAAATTCTGAACGCCAAGTTTTATGCAAACCATAGATTAACACACGCAAGAAACAATATTTAAAAATGTATCAATTTATGCGGTGGAAAAATTATTCTAAGAGGTACAAAGAGAGAGAGCCATTTCATTTTCAAGACAGTCTTTAATAATTAATTGATAGATGTATTTCTTCTTCGATAATTTCATAATATGTTTTACCAGTGTGATAATTTGAAACAAAAACTCGCTGTCCCTCTTCAAATATATAACGGAACAAGACTCTTTCCATGCACAATAAAACCAAATGAAAAAAATTTCCATTGAGTTGACATTCATTCATTAGCCAGGAATCATCCAAATTATTTATGTGGCTTGTAAACCTGAAATGATGAAAATTTATAGATATTATTATAATCAACATGAATAACCCTTAAAGAATTACTTTCGTCGATACCTTATTCGAGGATTGGAATGCATGACAGGTGTTGTCCTCCAGTTTGTGTAATCAATGATAGGAGATATGAATTGATTCACTCCAGTAAAAGCAATGTTTAATGAAAAAATATGCCTTTATTTCAATTTTAAAATACATGAAATCTCTGCTAAAACTGCAATAAATTCAAATCAACAAACGGAAATGAAAATTATCGTAAATTAGACTAACTATTTTGAATACATAGTTCAGAATCACAATTGATGTATCAATTATTATCTCTTAGATATCCATTAACTTAAGCTACATATAAATGACAGCTTTAAGGATTGAGTCTTGCTGCCGCCTGGATGAAAATCTTAAATTCAATCCTATGCTTTGTCGTCTTCAGCCTGAAAAGAAATAAATCAATTAGTTCATAGAAGAGGTTATATAAATGCATTTTAATCACTACACGATGATATCGATAACTCTATCAGTGATAAAATGTTTTTAAAATTTATTTAAAAATTTATACCACAAAATATCCTTTTTCGGTGGTAATCACCAGATCGCTGATCGGTGAATTATTGCTATTGTTGGCTATCTTGCATCTGAAATACATACCTCATGTACAAGATTTTTAGCGTATCATCTACTACGTAAGTGCACTAATAATAATTAACTATTCATGTATCAAAATATAGATAATTAATTTCAGCCATGATATTTTGCATTTTATAAGCATTAATAAAATAATTACATTACTCGATGAAACGCTTGAGAAGCGAGCTACAATTAGAAAAAATATTAGGAAGATTAGGAAAATCCAATATACAGCAGTTTTGAGCTAAAAGAATGCTGTCTTAATTATAGAGAAATTTTGTTTGCACGCAATTTTTAAAATCGTTCATTTAAGTACTTTACAAGAAAGTTATATTAGTTTCAATAAAATTGTAAAATAACTCATTTGGAGGAATTCAGGAGTATTAGAATAAAATAGCTAACATCATATCATTTTTTCTGAAAAGAATTAAATATGTAAATTTTTAAAAAATACATCACTCGACATCAGGACAACTTTAACAGTGTATTACACAATTAAACATAAATAAGATCTTTCTAGACTAAATTTCATGAAAAAATGTTGGCTTAAACGCTAATCTCCTTTATGGTAAATGTCATCGAATGAAATAGGAGCAGAAGTACGGGTCGTTTGAAATTTTCCACGGTCTCAGAAAAGGGAAATACTTGGAAACAATGACTCCTAGACGATGAACAATGCCGCAAAATCAATCATAAATTAAGCGCAGAAAGGGTGTGGTGCGGATCGAGAAAAACCTGGATTTGTAGCAACGAAGCATAGGAGAACGTCATAGACCGTGATCGTGCGCATAGACACGCACATTCACCCTGAGGAGAGGACTGGGTTGAGAGCGCAGGTGAGTAGGAGCAGCGTAGGCGGGAGTTGAACTGCAGGAGGGTGGGGAGAATGGTGGAGGGAGGTAGGTGGGGAGGGGGAGAGGGAAGGGGTTGAGGATCGGATGGATTTATGAGAGAGCAAGATAGGAAGGAGGACGAGGGGTTTATGGGAAGGGGATGAGGCGTGGCTTGACGGTGACGCTTCACGTAGCCCTTGACCACGCCTACCTGGACCCAGAATCTCCGCCCACAAAGTGGAGGGAGGGAGGGAGTTGCGGAGGAGGCAATGAAAGGGTGGGTTGGGAGGGGGGAGGGAAGGTGGATGTAGGAGGGGAGGTAAATGGTGGTACGTATGCAAAGGGGCGTGGGTATGGAGATAGGAGGGAAGGAGGAAGATGGGGAGCAGTTGAGGAGTCTATGTGGGCAGAGTGATGTAGGGGGAAGGGGAGAGAACAAAGAGAAATATAGGAGTGGGATGGGATGGTAAGGTGAGCGATAGGGAGAGAGAGAGAACCACGAAGGAGAAAAGGATAAGCCTTTTGTTTGAAATGGAAGGCTTAGAGAATAGAATTATAATGTGTATTTAGCTGTCGATACACGAAACATATGATACCGCCGATGAAATATGTAAAATTTCCTCTCATTTGTGCCGGTTGCGCAAAGAAAATATTACACGACGATCTAAAACTGTTCCGAATACTTCATATTATAGTTTCTTCTTATTCAACCAGATGATTATTTCAAAAATCGTGTTTTTGCTGGTAGCTTTCATTTCAGATAAAAATAATTAATTAACGACCATTTTCAAATAGTTTGTTCATAACTAATTTTAATTTTAAAATGTGACAACTTTTTACGTGAAAATAAACTACTTCCGAATTAAAACCAAGGCTAGACGTTTGCGGTAATAGGATTCCTTTGTCATTTATATTTTCAAGTTCCTTCAAAGAAGTATTGAAAGGATGCATCTTAAGTATTCGTTAGCCTGTCTTAAGATATAAAAATCATAATTCCTATAAATACATAATAAAAACCTCAGATTATGTAAAAGTGTAACCTTACTTACTCATCGATTTTTTCTTCTAATTTCAACGTCCCATTGTAACCATTTCAAGAAAATTATCATTGGCACACAAGAATTTTGATTTTGTCTTCAAAATATTAAGATTAATTTATTGAGTTTTAATCTTGCCCATAAAGTTTACTTCCATTGCCTAAACAATGACTACAATATATATTTAAAGTGCCAAATAAATTTTCATGCTCCAAGTGTACATGATTAAAACGATTCGACTCAGATTTAAAAAAAATGAAAATTGAGATAACGTAACAACAGACTCCCGGAAAATATTCCAAAATCTTATTGAATGGCATAACTAATGTAACACAATTTTCCGCTCGCCGAAGCGTGACAAGCTGCTAAATCTTTGCAGACACCTGAAGGTTTTCTTTGAAGAGATCGCAGCTATAATAGGGTTTAAGCGTGCAATGTCTATATATGGCCAAATGTTATTCCTGTTATACCTGAGGAATGAGTGGGTCCAAGAATGGCAGTGGCATCTGCAAAAAGCTCCCAAACGGCTCAACTGACAGTGTGACTGACACGCCAAAGGTTTCTTTCCTGAAGGAAGAGAGCCCTTAACTGAATCCGTTTCATTCGACGATTTTCGCTCGGCGGATATCTCAAAAATGTATTCTTGCGAAATTTAGCTCCAAAAATATCTGCTAGGAGAAAAGCATCTGCCGTTGATAGCAAAAACTTTTCTCACGCTCGTAGCGTCAATATTTTTTGCGGCGAACAATTCCCTCAAAATGTTGTTGATTAACCTGTATTTTGTAGTTTTCTCTAAGCTGGAAAGTGTCCCATGAAGTATTAGTAACGCTTCCAGTTTCCCTTTTTTGCCAAGTTTCTTTTTAAAAAAAATTTGACGAATGATTTCTCGATTACATCAATCTCTAGCTACACTCGTTTTGTAATTTTGAATCATTGTTTAGGGTGAATAATTGATGCGACAATGGTCCTCAAAACCTAAGATATAATATGCCCTTCTACTGAATTATTTTCGGCTATTAAGAAAATAAACAAAAAAAGCGATTGTTTTAAAAAGGACGAGAAAGTTTAGCGAAATATCGAATTACTTTTAAACAAATAAGATTGAAACGTATTTGCAATGCTTGTAATCTTCCTGTTATCCTTTCCTTTTGTCCCTTGATCTTCCCGTGCGCTTTGAAGGCAAAAAATCTTTTTACACTTCCTCAGTCTCTGCTTCATATTCGCTCAGTCCTTTCATCATACATTTGTAGCTTATATGAAAGAATATGTCATTGCTAAGAACTTGTTTCTTATCTCTTATATTTTAAATGTATTTATGGAAAACTAGGAGCAGTTTACCAGAAAAAGGCAGATTGCTGCAAGATTTATAGTTAAAGAATAAGAAAAAATATCTGGGTAGAGCGTTTGCTTGAATTCCACCTGCTTAAAGAAAACTGAGATGGTCGCCTATTCTCCGTTTCTCCGGGTTGATTCATTCCATGTTATCTTAACTAGGTTTAAGTAAAACCGAAAAATCATCTTACATGTTTAATTAAAGGAATAGTTAGCAATTTTTATTGTCATACCATTTAATAAACAGCATTTTTGTACCTAGTACTCATTGAATAAGTATTTACCTGTTTCAATAATACCAATACGTAATAACGCCATCAAATTTTCTTTAGATTACTTAAGTAAAATATCTATGAGTATTCTTATGTTTCTAAGTTTGAACAGTAGATAACTTTGCACAGAAACATTGATTGATCATGCTTTTGTAGATCGAAAACATCCATCTAGTTATATTTTTGTTTCGCTTCGAGAGAAAAATTACTGAATAAAGTTAAAGAGCAAATAAAAAACGTTATAATACAGAGAAGATACTATGGTCAAAATTGTTCTAAAAATGTAACTGGTTCCATATTCTTATTTGAACTAAACTATCTTCACCAAATTTTCGGGTCAATAGATGTAATCTAGTTCCGGTTTGCCCAACAACACCCTTATGCCTCAATAGCACAATCTTACCCCGACTCCAAGCTGGTCCACCCCACCCTAGAAACGCCAAACCCCTTTTTCCCAGACTCGCTCCTGAAGGAGCCTCCTTCCCCAACCCTTTCTCGGATCGTGAACCCTGAGGCGATCTTCCCCGCCCCCTTCCTTACATCTCCCCCCTCTTCTTCTTCCTCTTCCACCTCCCTCCACCCCCCCCCCTCTCGCAGAACCACTCCATTGTTCCCACAGAAGCCCCTTCAACCCTCTTTCTCCCGTCTCCACCCTCGCTCCGCGTTTATTTCCAACCACCGACGAGAGTAGTCATGGCCGCGATTATTATTTCTGCCCCTTCGGAGTGTCCGTTCGACACGACTTGGGCGGGAGGGTGGTGATGGGGTGGGGGCAAGAAGAGTCAGAGGGAGGAAGAGTGCACGGCGTCGGCAACCACCTCTCGACTCACGTACCCTCTCAGAGGAGAGAGAGAAGGAAGGGGGTAGGGAAATCAAGAGAGACAGAGACGACGGTATATTCGAAAAAGGAGTTGACGAGAGAAAGAGAGCACGCGAGACAGACAGAAAAAGATGGAATGTCAGTAAAGGATTTAAATAGGGTCCGGTTATTAAATTATATACACACACACACATATATATATATCTCCCCCCCCCCCTGCATCCTCCTCCTCCACCTTTCCACGCTCCCTTCCCTTCCACCCCCACACATTCACCCCAGTGTCATTGCCAAATCAGTTGTATCTCTCTTGTGCTGACGAAGGGATCATCCCGAAAGCTCCAATAACTTCTACAGATGTGTCTCTCCAACACCCCAGCGGCTCTCCTTCCGGTAGGTAAGTGCTCACTGGGTTTCCTTCAACACCTAGTTGCCCTAAATATCCTGCTTTACCTTTCCTCTTCCGTAAGTTTATACACACACACACGATACATGCACACACGCGCGCGCGCATACATACTGTTCTGTGATTTAGGAGTCTCTTTTAGGAGATAATCGACTTTGGGTTTATATATTGTCATTGGATTGAGGGAATAAAAGACCATCCGAATTCACGGAAAATCCCTTCCGTACCATTTTCGACAGTAAAAAAAAACATGAATATTAAATCGAGGATACGGAGAAATTTTTCTTCGAAGGGCAGCAGAGAAAACTTCCTTATACGTGATCAAAAAATTAAAAACAGCGATGAATACAGATAGAGAGAATTAGTTTTCTCCAAATGCGAATGGAATATTAATGTACTCGAAAAGATTCTTTTTCCACTCTTGAATTTATGTCTGGAAAACTAAACTGGAAACATTTTGCTTGAAATATTTTTCTTATGTGTACGCCTCCAAAACCTTCTCGAAACGAGAAACGAAGGCGCATTTCAACCAGACGCGTAACTTGGGGGGCGCTGATTTTTGGGGCCCCACAGAAATACTAAAAATTTTCGCCGTCATCTGCCGCAAGGTGTTCGTAGTAGTTACATCCTTATGGGAATGAAAGATTTTCATTGCTCGAAATGAAGACGAAAATACCAATCTCAAGTGTTTGGACTTGTTTGGTCCTATCCTTATAATGTTAGAATTATAGAAATGCCACTGTATTTTTGGAACTGAAAAGATTAATAATTTCTTATCTTTTTATAAAATGGGGTCCCCAAAAACTTGACTAGCGTGGGGACCCCAAAACCGTAGTTACGCCCCTGATTTCAACTCAATGCAATGAGACATTTAACAACGGCAAAAGGATTTTTTAAGGACTTAAAACATCTCGGCGCCACCGCAACATCACATCGCAATTGGAAGAAAAAATGGGTTGATTGTAAAAAAAAATTAGTTAAATATTGATCGTCTTTTCTATCCGCCGCATAAAATACGGGTTTTGTTTCTGGAGATATAATTTATCGACGACTTCAATAGTTTCGCCGTTTATTATAACTCGAATCCATGTCAACGAAAGGAGTCTGGAAACATATCTTACCCTTTCACTCACCTACCTAAGACTCTCCGTAACTGTACATTAAAACCGCGTCTCTTCCTCATTTCTCTCACCTCATGACCTTTCGCTTCGCATTTTTTTCTGTACTCGAATCATCTACGCAATACACACACACACACACAAACTCGCACTAGCAAACACACTTGCGCACCGTGCAATACGGCGCCGTTCGACACTCGTCTCTCTTCGAGAATTCCAACTGCAGAGCATGCGCTCCCCCTCCCTCCCCCTCTCCCCCATTACCGCCCCCTCCTCTTCCCCTATGGCCATTACCCCTTTCCTCTTTTAATTCCATATCCTACCGCTCTGGTCGTCATTATGATTTTTACCTCCTCCGCACACCTTCTAAAGGCGGCCCTTCAAACTGGCGTTTTCCTCGAGGCCCCAAGTACGTCTGCTCTTCTTCAAACTCCCTCCATCCCTCCCCCCACCCTTCTCTCCCCCACCCTTCTCTCCCCCACCCTTCTCTCCCCCACCCTTCTCTCCCCCGACCTCTATACGCTCATCTAATTCCTCCCTTCGTCCAAACCCATTCTTACCCCCTTCCCTCCTTTTCTCTTCTTTCATCCAATTGGTAAAATCTGCCTCTGGTATCGAAGCCATTGAGTCGTTTTCGCAAAGGACGATTCCTGCCACACGTTTGTTATTTTTTCAAAAAAGAATGGGGTAAACGAAAGGTGAAGGAGGAGGAAAAAAGGGATAGGATTTGGATATGGGATCGCGTGCATTGTGCTAGGCGCTCAAGAGGGCGGAATACGAGTGTACATTGTGCGGTGCTCGACTCTCCTCTCTGAGGTCCCGCGTTCGCGCTCTTCTCAGTTCGCAAGGACTTCTGTCTCACCTCCCTGACTCGCTTCCCCTCCCTCTTCTCCTCCCCCGCTTTCCCACTCCCTCCCCGTTTCCTCCCTCTATGTGTTAAGAGAATAGTTGTCGAGAGAGAGAGAGAGCGGAAGTCGGAAAACTGCGACCAAACGTAATAAACAAGAACCACTCCGTGTTTGTCTCTCGGTATCATAACTGCTGATATGCATTTCTCGTCTGTTGTTCTATTTTTAAATTCTACTAATTATATCGCAAATGTGTGAATGAACTACAGTTAGCGACATTCATCATTAATTACAATTAGGTATCGGTTGATACGATCCGAAGACATTTTTATAATATTCCTATATCTCTTCAGTTATAAAAAATGGGAATACCGCTTATAACTGCTTGCAAAATAACCTCCGAAAATTAGGAAACGGTGACTCTCCAATTTGTTTCGTTCATGATGTTTTCCTTAATTCCCGGAAATACGTAACGTCATCGCGTCGAGTAGGATCGAGCATCAAAAATACGAGCTCCTTCAACTCCTTCTAATACACCCATCCGTCGCCAAAGCGAATCGTAGTGAAGAGAGAGAGAAGAAAGGAAAAAATTGGAGTGACAATGGAAGAGAGCGTTGTGAAGAGGTTGCTACAGCCTCAGGGCATGGATTTGTGAGAGGAATGGAAAGACGGGAATAGAGAAGGGCGGAAGGAGAGAGGAGGAGTAGGATGGCGGGAGAGAAGGGGGAAGGAGGGTAGTGAGGTAGGAACTCTGGTTGAAGAGTGAAGTTGTGGAGTGCTCCATCTCCGCGGGCGATGGACGAGGAAGCGCTGGCGATGTTTCGGTGGAGAGATAGAGAGAAGGGGGAGGGAGAGAAAGGGATGAAGAGGGGGGAATGGGATCTAGAGACTGTGGTAAGGGGAGGGAGGAGGCAAAGGGGAGAGTCGGTGTGTTCAGGTGGGTCGTACTGTTAAGTAAGGGTGAAGTGAGGCTAAGGTAAGGTTATGGGAGGGAATGCGTTCGTGGGAGAGAGTGGAGGGAATGGATCGAGATGGGAGGGAGAGCGGAGATATAGTAGTATAAGAGGGGATAAAGGAGATGGCGCTAGGGAGGAGGAGGAGGAGAAGGAAAGGATAGAGTGAGAGAGTTGGCGAGGGGGATAAGAGAGGGAATGGAGTATAAGGTCGAAGAAAAGGAGATAGTGAGGGAGAGGTATGGAGATGAGAACTCTTGTGACTGATGGCAATGACGAATCACGTAAAGCAATATGGCGGATGGCACGAAGGAGGAAAGCTTTGAAGTAGAAAAAATTGCTTCCCTCCTGCCCCTACAGCCGCACCGGTTTGAAAATCTTGGCTACTGATGGATTATCGCGTCCCCATAGACGGATACATTTGATCGGCTTTGCGCAAAGACCTTTAACCTAAGAGGTGTGGTGATTAATATGTACTGAATTTGTTGTGATTAATATTCTCGATAGCTGTGGTGAGTAATAACACCAGGAAGTGTGCGAATAACATTTATTCACAGCCAAGATATTGTTTCCTCGATAAATTTTTCATAGCGCGGTGAAAGCGGTTGTAGTGTCGTAAATAATAAATTAATACGATTAATTAAATTAAATTTATGAGGATTTGTATCCTTGAATGCAAATCAGACACTGAAGTAATTATAATCGTTCGGTTGGAATATCAGAAATTACGTAAGTAAAATTTGTACTATACTAAAACAAGTTTACATCGATTGCTAAACTCTACTTCAACATTCATCGTGTCAATTAGAGTGATGAATTACTTTGTGTTTAGATTCCTCCTGTCATTATTATGTGCATGGTAATCGAAGAGTCTCTTTGTAGAGAACTGAACACTCGTCACGTATTCACTCAATTTTTATTGTGGTTTCGAGAATATTGTAATTAAATGACATATTTAACTCGTTAGAATAAAACAAAATATAATACTTTGAGATATCAAGGAGGATTCTTGTTTCCATGTCTACACATTTTTGCAGCCACTCTCTAGACGCGATTTAAGATCCTTTCCGAGTAGGTACGAGTTTGAAATTTGACATGATTCCATAAATTGCGCATTAAAAGGCAGTGACGAAAAATTACCGAAAAAAGACCAGGGTTCGACTCCAGGAGATAATTTCTGTTTCCCGTAAGAAAACACGTAAAATCCGATTTTTCGATCTGCAGGCTTTCACTCCTTTGTAAATTCAAATAAAAAAATGACCTACAATCACCGTACGTGGACTGTTTTAAAGAAGAATGTACATGGTTTCTTATTCTTATCGTCGATTTTTGCTTTTCGTTCGAAATTACTCCTGTTTAACGAATATGTGACAAATTTTGACCTTTTATCGATAAGTTTCCTGAAGAATGAATATTATTGTTGAGACGCGAGATTTCTATTATTGCCTCAGTATTCATACGATACGATAGAGATACGAAGCATTTAATTAGATGTATGGAGTGAGAGTGAGGCAGAGGGAGTGAGATGGAATTAGATGGAATGAGAGGGAGTTAGGGACGGAGGAGGAAGGGAGACAGGCAATATAATTTTCTTTCCCGTCATATTGACGGGAGTTTACGTTATGTACTTAAGTATTGTAGATATGAAAGTTAAAAAAATAATATTCAATATACCTTTCAAGCTTCTCTGTGTTTATTATTAAAAATGCTGGCAAATTTTCAAATTTGAAATGCAGGCTTCTCTAGTTAACTAATAAGTCAGTTCACAGTAATTGTAATTAAACAATGTGTAAAAACATTCGTAAAATGCGTAATAATGATTTCACATTAATGAAGTTGCGGTGTTGTTTATAAAAATAACTCCAGTATATGTACGTCTGTGACGTGAAAGCATTCGCAAATTATGACAGTCGACTTTTTAGAGCCACTCTTTTAATCATAAATAAACATTTATTTAATAAACATTTTTGAGAAATTTTACGCTGTTTCGATAAAGTAGGGGTTACTCCAAAATGTGAGAAAAAGACAACTTACATTCAGTTGTGCTCCCCATCAACTAACCTTCTGACGGTTTTCGTCAGCTGGAGAGTTTGGGTAAGGAATACAGCTTGAAAGAAAATACAAGATAAACTGTTACGAAATCATTCTGTTGACCTATTAACCTTTCGATTCCTTGGAAGTAATATACGGAGGAATATTAATCTCGTGTGACCATTAAACTATCGTATACACCGGATGGCAGATAATGCATCGTAACGAGCACCTAGCGTAATTATTTTCGCAATAACTCTCATCCTACCAATCTTTGGCTGTCTCAACATTTACCAGAAGCGCCAAAGTACAGAAAATCATTCTGTCAATCAAAAAATTATACGAACCCACACCGTTTCCTTCAGCTGTCATTTTTACGACTAGGAATTATGCTCTTTGATTACACTCCATCTAGCTATACCTATTATTGATCATTTTTCTCTTCTGATTAAAGAACGCTTTATGTAACGTGGTTAATGTATCTCCGGTAGTAATTAAAGATTCCGAATGTGAATTCTATATCAAGATATACTTGTATATTAAGTTATGCGCATCATTCTCTATTATAAAAACGTTGTTCTGTAAGGAACGCAAGATGGCCGAAAGCGAAATGTAGTTCTCATTCTGCCCGATAGGTCGGCGCCACATGTACATCAACAACTCACCTTTCTTTCTGCGAAAACGACGGGAATATATAATAAACACTTATGTTTGTTTATGTAACGGTTTATACTATAAACAATTAGTATATTTTTTTGACAATAAGGATCTCCAATACAATGATCCATTCAATATTCAAGAGAACAGTTTACAATATTGAAATAAATTGATTTGTTTTTGTTCAGATAGTATTCAAAGAAATTATTCCGCTGATTGATTTTTTTATGTTGCAAATGTATATTTTTTTGTAAAGTTATTAATTTATTCACTCACAAATCACAATCACAAAAATGCATGTCAGAGTGAGACAACAACAAATACAAATAGGAAAATACATTACAGGTACAGTTACATATGAACAAAAAATAATAGATAAAAACCCTATATAAATTAAATTAATTATGAATGCTAACTATAATCTATGGTAGAGTACATGTATTTGGAACACATTTTTGAATACAATTTGTAATTCCACCAGTTAAGAGAAATACAGAAAAGAAAGATTTGCTTATACAACAATAGAAAAGGAAAAAAAGTTCACTTTTACAGTACCAAAAATATAAGTACATAATCGATATATCGAATTACAGTCTGGTCCTGCTAGGCCTAACATAAGGACTGTCAGCAGGTTCCTGCTTTATTATTTAGAGTAGTGATAACCAATAACAATGGCAAAACATCTTATAAATTCAAATTGAGAAACCTTTGCCAAGCATATAAATCTTTCTTGTTTCAATCATGTGTGCAATAACTAATATTTTACTGTCTTTTTTACCTGGGCAACCCCATTAATATTTATAATTTCCATAGGTAATGAATTGAATAACTTGGGAATGATAACAAGAAATTGTTTACTACCCTTTTCCGTAATGCATAAAGGCACATGATATTTGCTTCTTAATCTCAGGGACATTGACGTTTGCAGTGCAATAGGAGTTTTGTATCTATTATCAAAATAACTGTCCAGGATGAGTATGAACTTGTGAAGTTTGGTAACTGGTAATAAATTTAAAATGTCATACATATCATCAATACCGGTATTATGACACTTTTTAACTGTTGTATTATAAATTATTTTTACCATTCTATCCAGATTTTTTCTTAATATACTAATGTATGTACTTCCAGAGTTTCCCCAAAGTGTTATGCCGTATCTTAGCAAACTTTCAACTAAACTCAAATAAACAATTTTTAACGCAGAGGAGGGTACAAAATCCTTTAGATAATTGAATTTGTAAATTATCTTTCTAAGTTTACTATTCAATTTTTTTATGTGTGAAGCAAAATTAAATATTTCATTTACACCAAGGTAGTTGTAATTTTGTACCTGTTCTAAAATATCACAACTACACGATGTAGCGATTTCATATATACATTCATGATTATGAGCCTTAACAATAATATGCTTTTTATAACTAGTTTTTGTACAATATGCATAACCTTTGACTTCTTAAAATTAATCATTAACTTATTATCATTTTATAATATTATTTATATCAGACTGCAACATCATATTTGCAATATTAAAATCTTTATGTGATGAAACTAAGATAGCATCATCAGCATATAGGATCAATTCACAATTGTTAACTACTGATCTCATATCATTGATGTACACCAGGAAAAGAATTGGTCCCAATATTGATCTCTGTGGAACACCCAGTCTGATAGGAACACAATCACTTGCAATATCCTTGCTTATCTTAATTCTCATTAATTAGTTAGTTTTTAATTTAAATCTTTTAAAGAGTTTTATTTACATAACGACGGAGAACATTATTGAGGATTCGAGTAAGCTTTTTCTTCGTAAGTACAGAGTACAATATTAAAACAATCATAACGTTAAGTGCACGAAATTTAATTATTTTCCCTACGTTATGTATGTATACATATAATTATTTCCCTGTCTTTGCACACCGACAATTATATGTAGCATTGACGAGATCAAGGTGGGAGAAGAATATCAGAATTTTATAACCGAAAATAAAAACCAAAGGCATTTACTAAACGACAACAGAATAATCACTATAAATGTAACATATGACGAAATACTTCATATGTAATAGTGTGCTATTAATTATTTTAAATGCAAATATTAATAATCAATCTATCTATAATTCTTCTGTTGATATTTCAACGGGAATTACACTAGTTCTTAATAGCCTAGGAATCTCATAATCTCTGGCTCCGTTTTCCAATAACCGAACTTGAATACGTCCATGCGTCTATCAGAATGAATATACATACTCGGACGATACGTAAGTTTCCTGTCGTTCATTAGCGTCCCATTAATCGACAACCAAAGAGGCCGACCGTTTGCCAACGGTTTTGGTCTCGTAGACCGACTAAATCTAAAACACAAATATCCACTTCGTGTTTCTTAATGATCGTTAGACCTTCAAAAATGAGTTTATCTACCAAACGCGGATTTCTTTCCTCTTGAATAATTCACTTGTTAAGAATATTGTGAAATTATATTTCCTAATTCGTTTAAGCCATGTGAAAATATATTTTTAACAAATTAATCATTACATATGGATATACTATATTATTTGTTAATTTATACTCATGGAGATCGTAGGTTTTATAAATTATCAATCGGGTGAGAAACAGTCGAGTGGATTTTCATAATGCGCCAGCAACATCTAAATAAACATTCAGAAAAAACTGTGATTTGTTGCAAAAGATCAATTTAAGGAATTTTAAATAACTCCTAAAAAAATCCATTAATAATAATATGATAACAGTAGATAGGATTTCATATGTAAGAAAAATTTTGATGATCATGTTGAGAAAATTATAAGACTCAGTGATAAGATCTTTGATCGTGAATTCGATGCACCCATCGAGATTTTCCATTCGGTGTGGAAAAGGAAAAAGTTCCTGAGATGTCGTCATCATGATACGACGAAATCGGTCTTTCTGGAGGCTGTCGGAGGCAGGGGACGATGAAGAAAAGGGGTGAAAGGGGGCAAGGAGTAGGAGCCGCGAAGAGCGGCCAAAGGGCGGCGCGTGGGTGCTCCCCTCCGCTCTCTCCACCTCCTCCCCGCTCCTCGCCGCGCTCGCTCTCCCTCGCGTGTGTGCGTGTGTGTGGGTGTCCCTCCTGGTTCCGCGGCCATTGTTGGAGGAGGCTCCCGCAGTTATTGATGACCCAAAGGAGTTGTTTATGCAGCTCGCCGGAGAGTGGAGGATGAGGAGGGGGGAGGAAGGAGTGAGGGAGAGGCCGGGAACGAATCGGTGCCGCGTCTCCGGAAGGGGGAGGTTGGTGGAGGGACGGGGAGGGAGGGAGGGACACGGGTCCGACACCGCAGCGCGCCCAGCGACCCTCCAGAGAGGGAGCGTGAGGACGTTCGACTCGAAAGAGTTTACACTGCCGCGACACATCCGGCGGACAACCCAGAATGCGTCTCAGACGTGATATGCTCGAGCAATCTTTTTGTGGAATAAAAAAACACACTCTCACAAACACATAAACGAATCTTTATGGTCTAGCTTAATCACTTCTCTCATCAATATGACACACTTGAAATTCGCGTGGGCAGAATACGAGGAGGGAGAAAGAGGAAGGAAGAAAGGGAATGGAGGGAGGATGATAGGAAGAGAAGGGGGATGGATGGAGGAGAAGGAAGGAGTGAATGGCTGGTGAGCGAGTACGGATCGTAGGAGGACGGAGAGGGTCACACATGTGGGAGGGAAACACGAATAAATGGGATTCTGAGGAGGAAATGGGGTTGTGCTGGCGACGGAGTGAGGAAAGGGTGAAAAATGAGAGGAGTTGAGGAATGAGAGGAGAGTATGTAAAGGAATGAAGAGAGGCGTGGAACGGGAAAGAATAATCTGAATGGAAATTCGGAGGCATTAACAATCGAGTGCATCCGACTCATGTTCCCTATATATCAAATGCTTTGTTTATTTAGGTGAATACTCAAATTTTTACGCTAGCATTTTAACGCATACAGCGTGAGAGTGTTTGAGACATATCGGTCGCGAAGGAAAGAAAGGATCAAGTATCTACAACTGTAGAGCGTTTCTCAAACTGTGGGCCGCAGCCCCCCCCCCCCCCCCCCCCCTCCAGAGGAATTTGTATTAAAGTTTTTATTTTTACTGTTTTTAATTCAAGGGGGTTGCGACAGTTGAAAGTTTGAGAACCACTGTTCTATAAACCCTCAAACTTAAAATTTACCCAATTTTTACTTTCTCATATACCAAGTATGCTACTGAGGATGTATTGCTTTCGCGAAAAAATTCGACCTCGAGATTTTAACGGAAAGATACGTTTTAGGTGTACCTGAGTCCGAAAAAGTGGTTTTCGCAATGCCGTTTGTCTGTCTGTTTGCCTGTTATTGTATCTAGAGCGTAAACGGTAGATCAAAAATGAATGAAATCTCGTACTTAGGTATTTTATCATACAGAGAATAAGCTACGATGAAATGGTTAACATTGCTCAATAATTAAGGGAAGTTTATTCTACGCATTTTTAACAACAAATTTGATTTTCTCAAAAATGGCTGTAACGATTTTGATCAAATTTCGTACAGTTACTTGAGTTTACGTCTTCAATAATACCAAATAGTTCATATTTCTCAAAAAATGAATATAAGGCTAGTTTATTCTAGGCAACTTTAACAATAATTTGATTTTCCCAAAAACGGCCATAACGATATTGATCAAATTTCATACAGTTAATTGAGTTTAAGTCTTCAATAATACAACATATTTCATATTTCTCAAAAATTAGTATAAGGCTAGTTTATTCTTGGGCAACTTCAATAACAATTGGATTTTCAAAAAAACAGCGCATACGATTTTCATCAAATTTCGTATAGTTATTTAAGTTTATGTTTATAACGATTCTACATATTTTAGTATATGAGAAAGTTTGTACAGTGTATGTTGTGCCGATTTTTTCGCTGAGAATGCCGAGTGAAATATATTTCCGAACCGTAAAAAATCACCTTAGAGACGGTTGATAAGAAGACTTAACGATGCAAAGTTTTCTTCTGAAGTCTGAGAAATGGCATCACACAAACACATTATACGATAAGTTTTTGTTGCATTCCTTCGCAAAAAATCGTCGAAGCGGAAAAAGTCATCGACAAGGTGAATTTTATCTTTCCGTCCTCTCAACAAAAAAACCGGTGAAAACCTAAATTTAGACGTTTGGAATCGTAATAGAGCACGTCGGGCCCCGGAGGACGAAGCCGGAAAAGAGTATGAAAAAGGAGAGTGGGGAGAGGAGGAGTGGGAAAGGGGGCGAAGGGAGGGTTCGTGGGAGGAGGCCGATGAGACGGGGGAGAGACGTGGGGGCACGAGGACGTCGCCCGCTCGGAGACATTGGAGAGGACGCCCTGAAGAGGAGGTGGAGGTTGAGGGTGCTGACGAACCGAAGGGAGGAGATGTATAGGGGGGAGAGGAGGGGCGGTGGACCGTTCGGAAGGGGCCTAGGTCGGGAGTGGGAGGGAGAGGGGGGGGGGAGGAGAGAGAGAGAAAAAGAGGGACCGCGCACGGTCGGAGCGCCTGTGCCTCATTAGCAGAGAGGGAGGGAGATGGAAAATGGAAGTCTCTCGAGATGAGGAGGGTAAAGGCGGAGGAGGTCGAGGGAGGAGTCGAGAGGAGTTGTTCGGGAGTGACGGTGGGCGGATGGGGGGAGGAGGGAGGAGGGGAGGAGGAGGACTCTGGATGGCATAGGCGGAGTGGCGTACCGTGTGTTAGAGACGGAGTAAAAACAAAGAAGGGGGAGGGAGGAGAGTGTTTGGAGACACGGCGAAATATCTCGCATCGAGTATTTATTTGGGTTAAGTTTCGTCTAATTAGCTCTTCCTCTTCTCTCGCTTCATGTCCGCCAACTCATGTCCACTGTCAAATAAAGCGAAAGAATACGTCACGGGCAAGGAGAGAGGGAGTGAGAGAGGAGTCGTGTTTCATTTTTTGTCTAGACTCGCGGCCGCGGGATATCTTTGACCAAGACCGGACGTTTAATTGGAGTTCGTGCTTTATATATATATACACACACAAACACACACACACACACACACATGTAAGAATACTGCAATACTTTAACTTCGGTTCGCGTTTAGTTTTTTATCTCATAGCTGTCTATAGTATTTAGGAAAGATTCCCCACGGCATCTGGAATTCCGAAGATGTAAGGATGAGGGAGAGAGATATGAAGTACGAGGTTCATGGGGAGAAGAAGTGGGCAAAGCTACCAGAAGAGGGTAGACGGGGAGTGGCTGTTTACAGTGGGGAGGCTGAAGGGAGGGAGGCTGTAGAGCGTGGAAAAAAAGCTTTGAGTATGGGAGGGGGATATGAGTGACAGTTTTAGATTGACAGGAAACCGGCGGCGATGATGCTACGGTTTGAATTACCGAAAGAAATTCTCGCCCTGGAAAAAGTGACAGCTAAGAGAGAAAGTGAGTCTCTTCACGGAGTTCTTTCTCGCGTGGGATCTCTTTTTTTACGAATTTTGACGCAGAATGAGTCTTACGTTTAGTATTTAATTTACGACAATACGATAGGAGTGTATAGGTGACGATGGATTTCTTGAAAGGTAATCGATACTCATAAGAAAGGTTAGAAAAAATCATGGTCGTACCGTAAAGGTTGATAATATGAAGTTACACTTGAAACATTATGTCGATTTATTTTGGCATATAAAGTAAACAGACTATAACAAATAGTGGGGTATCTTCAAATATATTTACATTCATTATTTCTTCATAGCGTAAACTGCATAAAAATGTACATATTCTTAGTCATCTCCAAGTTTATACTTAACTATAAATAATACATCGATCGAATTGTAAAACGATTTATTGATCTAGAGCAATTCAGAAGAAGAGTATTTTCTCACTAAATAGTGAGTATTTTAATGATACCAGTCGCGGAAATATTGGTTTAGTTTTCCAATTTATTTATTTTTCCATTAATATGTAATCTGTATGAAATCGAAATATTGACAAATGGTTGAGGTGTCCAAAAGGTAAATGATTATGCGAAAGCATAATTAACTTCGAAGTAATATAAGCGATGCCATTATTAATATTTGCACCACAAAAATCAGGCTGGCAAACTGCGAACAAAGAGGAATCCCTCAAGTCACAGATAACAAAAAAAAATGAACGAAACTTTAATTTTTCCTCCTTCCCCAGTCTTGACTGCTTGGAGAGTTCTCGTGAAACTATAACCGTGACACACGAGAAGGAATTCTTCTTTTACGCGTGACGTCTCGAGAAACCCATTTCGTGAAAGGACGGTTATGTTCGCGTAAAATCCAAGTGGCTGAGAAACAAATAATAATAATAATAAGGGAACAAAAGACAGCCGAGTTGCAAGCTGCGATGGGAATTTAGCCGCTAGGCGATTGCGGATGCGAAGGAAGTGAGTGAGTGATGCGATCCGAGGAGCGAAGGTGAGAAGAAGTTTATTACGGGATGGGGAGAGAGAGAGAGAGGCATTTTGAATTAGCGAGACGAGAGGAGAGAAAGAGAGAGAGAGACACATGGATATGAGAAGGGAGGGAAGGAAAGCGGAAAATCTTAGTTATTAGCAAAGGAAACGATTGGCCAGAGAGAGTGAGAGAGAATGAGGAAGAGGTGTTTGGGATTCCCAGAGGGGATAGCGAGATGCATAGAGAAGTTCCTCTTAGACGATAACATAGGAAAGGACATGGAAAGCCTAAGAAAAGCTTAAGGACTTGTAGAGAGAAAGTTCACTAGCGTTGTACATTGGATAGAGAAAGACTTAGGGAGGTATCAAGTAGATCATAGAGGGGTAAAACAGATAAACCTATATGAGAGTATGGAGTGATGTACGACGTGGAGTTGGGGGGAGGGAGGGAGGTGTTGGAGGTATAGAGAGGAGAGGAGTGAGGGGTAGCGGAAGAGGGAACGAGGTCGAGGCAGAGAATTTTCAAGCCGTCACTCTGAAGTGTCGTATCGGGAATGAGTGGTGCCATAGTGCTCTGGCGGGATGGGATGAAGCCGTAAAAGAACTAGAGGAGGTGCGGCGGGGTCGGATGGGTGCAGGGGGCGGGAGGGGGGCGCGGATTGGGTGTTGCGCGGGGAGGATGGAGACGAACGAAGGATGGGAGAAGAATCGTGTCAAGTGGTCCGTGTGAGAAAGCCCCCCCTCCCCCCCCCCCCCCCCCGCTCCCCTTTTGCCCCATTCTGCCCCCACTTCTTCTCTCCTTCCGCGAAAATGTAATCCTCCGGATGGAACGAAGAGAGAAACAGAGAGACATTTTAAAATAATAACGGTCGGGAGGGAAATATTTTTGTCGAGGGGATGGATGCGGATGCGAGAGGTGGAGAAGGGGTAAGGGAGAGTTGACGTGCTTGCACGACTTAAGGTGAGCCAATGATGTGCAGTGGTTAGGGGAGGAAGAGGAGAAAGGAGGAAGGAGGAGAGATCGCGGAAGAAGAGGATCTACATACATACACACACATGTACGTAGACGAAGCATAGGTCTCCACTTGGCGGCGTATGGATGGGCTCAGGTGAGTGTCGGGAGTGAGGACTGGCGCGGAGGAGGGGATCGGGATGAAAGGGGAAGCTCGAAGGGTGGCGGGGGGGGGGGGGGAAGGGGAAGATGAATGAGAATGAAAGGGAAGAAAATGGGAGTGGTGAGAGTAGGAGTCGAGTGGTTGGGGGAGGGGTGGGAGGAGGGCATCTGGAGTGTCGTGCCTCCCTCCCTCCCCCACCCACACTACCCCTCTCTCTCTCTCTCTCTCCTCACTCACGCCCTCGACTGCCTCCACTCGCCTGGTAGGGTCATAAGGACTTTCTTCCAGATGGATGCCTCGGTCCTTCAAATAGCCTTTGGGCGACCCCGTGCTCGAGAGAGAAAGAGAGAGAGACGAAAGAGATGGAACGGGGAAAAAATGAGAGAAAATGAATAAAATGAAGACGTTTGTCGTAGGTTTTTACCTCGTGAGTTTTTCCAGTTTTTTTGCGCGTCCTTTTGTGAAGGAGTTGGTCGAAAGAATAAATTGCTCCGTGACGAAAGATGGATTCGTTCCTTACCTCGCGATAGTTGAGTGAACGAATCGCACTATCGACCCAAAAGAATGTCGCGCGGCGAATGATATGTTTTCGGTAGCGAAGTTCCGCAAAGAACAATAAAGAGAGAAGAAAGAACATTTTATGATAAAAAGTTATATTAGCAGCATCAGGGTTGGATAAAATGTGATTCCGAAGAGGAAAAAATGTCATATAACAAGGAATAACCTTCAAGAAGAAGCACTTAAAAATCAAAGAATTAAAAAGGTACTTATTTCATGTATCTTCAAAAGCCACATCAAGATTATGAATTACCAAATGCGAATTTCAGCTACATTTCAGACGTCTTTGTTGGTAATTCGCCGAAAGTAAATTTTTAAAAACTCAATTTCTTGATATTTAAGTGCTTATTCTTGAATTCTTTTCATCCATAAGACGAGCTCAGTAATTCTCTTGTGTATTAATATAGTACCAAACATTTCATGCTGTATTTCAACTTCTTATTCTAAGTCGGCCAATAAATATGATCGATGAAAAATAAAAATCCCCCATCCTAAAATAGTCTTTTACCCACCAAACATTAAGGTTTCTTTCTATGGCGATCACACTGCTCCCTTGAGTGAAGTTAACCTCTCTCAGAGAGAATTGCGTGAAAAAAAGAAAACCGAAGACCAAATAAAGCTCCATCGGATAGCATTGGATATAGTATAAGGTTAGAACGGAAAGGGAGGATGACGAGGTGTGCTTTTGTGTTTGTGTGTGTGTGTGTGTATGTGTGCGCGTGTGGGCGCCTGGTATGAGGTGGGGCGAGGGGAGGGAGCAGGGCGATTCCCGTAGCTGCTGACCCGTGGAATGTTGTCCATCTGTGACGATGGTGAAGTAAGGGTGGAGGACGTGATATGGGTTCCGTGACATTTTAAATGGTCGAAAGGTTTCGATAGCGGGTGAGCGAGTCTTCGAGCGGAGTGGGGCGGAGAGGGAGGGGGGAGGAGGAGGAGGAGGGAGAGGAAGGGATGGAGGATACGATTGGGAAAGGAGAGACGGGATGACAAGGAAGCTGCGAGGATTGCTATGGACGGGGGCACCCTCGGAAGCCATCAAGGTCGGAAATGATTTAGGGCGCGTGGTAGATCGAGAAACGTCGGGAATGCAAAGAATGAAAAAGGGTTCGGAAGAAGGACAGGACCTTTTGTATATTCTTATTTATGGATTCCCGTTCCTCTATGAATAACAACGACCGAGGCAGGGATAAAATCCAAATTCGTAGAATACGTATTTTTTACCTAGCTGCCGAACCTCAAAGGTTTTATCGTTTTTTTTTCTTTATTCAGATTTAATTCGTTTTGTAGCAGTGCTCGCTTTCTTAACCCTTCAGAAATCAATTAAGTAATCCGTTAAAAACAAAGACCTTTGCGAATAAGCTAAAGAATTTGATTATTTTTCATCATTGTACGATTTTTTACACATTCCCTCAAAAAATGTTCCACGTACTTTTGGAAGGTACGTTTTCGAGACAGGTGGTCGTTTTGACTCTGTCACATAGACTAGAGCCTTTGCGAGGAGCAGGAGAGAGAGAGAGAAAGAGAGAAACAGTCGATCACACGCCTTGTGGTCATAGAGAAAGAGGGTGGAGTCACTCAAGGCACCGTGCAGGGACCCGTCTCTCTTATTCTTTCGAGATGATATCCTCTTTCCGTGCACACCCTGCTCCCATGTCCGGAGTTCGGTATGTTCATCTATAAGCCTTCTTAGCGCACCGTCCCTTAACATACCTTGAACCCTATCACCCTCTGTCCCCGCCTACATTCCTCCGATTTGGGACGAATCCCGCAATAAATCATCTCAACCTATTTCCACACACGCACAGAACGAACGTTCACTTTTCCTAGTTAAGCGAAAAGGATCATTCTCAAAAAAAAGGTTGGCTCAATGTTGTAACTTACACAGCCAATTGATTGACTAACTATTGTTATTGCTCTTCTAGCTTCCTAATGAATTCCTCGATCTATTTTTTCTAATATTCCTTCTTTTAATAGAAAAATAGATCGATTAATTTTCTTAAAAAACACTCTATGAAGATCTTAGACACATCACACAAATTAGTTATTTTATACTTGGAAATGACAAACATTTGTTGCCACAGAGAATACTGAATTGAATCTCATTTTTGATCGGCGTTTCGCTTCCTTCCGGAACCCTATTCTGATAGGAAGGAACATGCATGTTTGTCTAATAACTTAAGGAATGCTTTTTCTTAATGCTAAGATAATAATCCATTCTACGTAAATTAAACCCACATTGTGAGACAAATGATCTAATACCGAATAATATTTTCTTAAATCAAATTGAGAGTAACTTATGATCATGTACATATGACCGTATTGAAAAAACACTTAAGTGCTATTAATTTATTTTTAGTTTCTCTGATTTCTAAAATGCATATTTTAACTACTTTATTCTTCGATAGTTAACAGCATACGGGCCACCCTCTATATTGTGCCATCCTACCACAATATCGATGAATGTCTATAAGTAAAAACATCTTCCATATTTACCATTGCGAGTGAAACACATTTCCGACAGTCAGGGGCGGATCGGGCCTCCGGGACACCGGGCAAAGTCCCGGTGGGCCGATGCTGCTCCTGGGCCGGGGCTGCCTGAGTTGTTCCTGTCTTGGCCAGGAGCTGTTGCTTTTCCGTATTCTAAAGTAGTTTTTCTCAAACTATGGACCGCGGCCTCCTAGGGGGGCCGCAACATTATTTTAGTTATTAGGTGGGCCGATATCCGAGTATTTGTCCGGGCCGATTTTTGCTCCGAATCCGCCCCTGCCGACAGTCCAATATCAGAGAAGTGGTGCTAATCCTACAGTTGGCTGCAGATTTTATGCCGACGTAAATTCTTTAGATCGATTTGTAGTGAGGGGTGACTGAAAAGTTTTCCGCCTAAAGTAGTAAGGGAATAGCAAGATAAGTGTCGTTTACACACAGTGTAGCTAGACATTATGTAACAATTGTTACACAGTTTAATGACAATACTCTTCGTGGTTCATTCTCAGCAAATCATTTATTGTAGTCGTGCAAACCCTCAAATGACATGGAGAAATTTGAGCACTGAACTATGATACGTTCCTTTTCTGGAAAGATTTAGTTACCAAAGACATCCATGCACATATACAGCTTGTGTTGGGAAATGATGTTCCCAGTTATTGAACTGTGGAAAAGTGGGTAGAAATTTCAAAAGAGGAAGAGAGAGGCTGGAGGAGAAACTCCGCAGTGGACGTCCTGTCTCAGCAAAAAACAAAGCAAAGCATTAAAGTCTATCAACATTTGTATAAACTATGTGGAAAAGGCTTAAAGAGGTGTTAGTAGTATGACAAAACTGCGAACTAGATGTACATAAACTACACTTCCCTCACGTATTCCTTTCCCACTTACCCATAACTTTTCGGCCACCCCTCATACATATATAATATCAGTAGTTATTCATCAATGTTTTATATTATGGATTTTCGTCAATAACAGCCGAATGGAAAGAACGGATAATCCTGGAATGAAAGTTCTGACCATTGATTTTTGCGACGTGTAATCGTATCTCAAATCTCCTAAAATAACATCGAGAAACGAATACGAAAGTGGGAGCTTATGCTGAGAGAGTGGTTCTAGGACTAGACGCCACCGCCCACTCGTCAACTGGAGTCGACCTTTCTCCCGATTGTAAATAGACCCACTCCGCCATCACTCCCACCTCCCTCGCCCATTCCACTCCCACCCCCCTCTCCCATTCCACTCCCTTGCATTCCCATTTTTCCCTCCCTGCCCACCCACACTCAGTCCATTGTGTGCCAAATGCTTTCCACCTCAATCATATTGCGATCTCCACTCAGGTAATATATATTTATTCCTCCCCATCTTTCCACCAACCCAACCCCACCCAGCCCTCCCCCCTTCCCCTACCAATCCCCCTTTCCCTTCGCCCCCACCCCCATCGCCTCTCCGTCCGCTTCCTGCCGCCTACGCGTCTCGGGACAACACTGTGTGTGGGTCTCCACGCTAAATAAAAGACAATCGATCAATCCCTTTCGCCCGCTTGTCCTTTTGTCCTTTTACTCCTTCCTCCAACTCTCTCAACCCTACCTTCTCCCTCTACCTCCATCCTGATCCCTTTAACCACCACGCTGTCGTATCGCTAATCCTTAGCCATTCTTATATTACGCATCCATCCAGCATGTCGAGAAACCGGGATTTCCGTCGTATTTTTAAATCGTCCTGATATCACGCTCCATAACAAATGGCCTTGGTCGAGGAGAATATTTCGCTTTGAGCTCGCTTGCTTGTCTCAAAAATCTTAATTGCAAATAAGTTTCATCCCGTTGCGTTGTGGGAAATAAGTACCGCGTGTTTCCCGATATTTTTATCATCTTGGAATCAAACTCAGTCATTCTTCTCTCTCTCTCTCTCTTTGCAGAAGCGTGCATCAGAAGGTTAGTCGATAGGACGAAAATATAAAATCACCCGTTTCGTCTCAATTCTCTCTTCCCCCGTCCATCGCTCAGCCAGACCACACCTCCTCCTCCTCCCGTTCGCACTCTGCTCATTGTTCTTTTCCTTCCTCGTTGACGGAGCAAGCCAAGTAAAAGAGAAGTCGCCCTCTCGACATCCTGATTGAATCTTTTTCGGCAGCGTCCACGCTCGTATTGTTATTGGGCAATTTTCGTTGCACGCATGGTCTCCATCATAACTCACGGCAGCGCTTAAGGCGAATATCGGGATGGGAAAGGTTTCGCTCTCGCACGCTTCCCCCTCCCTTCCCCTCCCTCCCCTCCCCTCCCTCCCCCACCCCATACCGCGCTTCTTTCACATTAACTTCCCTCCATTCACATTCGCCTCGTCGATTTTTCTGAACCATTCCCTTTGCCCATTCTCCCTTTTTCCTCCACATTCCTCTCGTCTGCCTAAGCTCTCAAATCTTCGTTCTTTTTTCTTCCAATTCTCTCCTTAACCGAAGGTTCCTTTCTCATTTATATACATTCCTTAGTTCCTCATTGGCGTACATATTACATCGGTATTTGAAATAGTATTTAAATCGTATTTAAATCGTAAATGCCTATTGCGTAAATTTGATTTGTGTGAAAACCTTTCTATTCGTGCCTCTTCCTCCCTCTGCCAATTCTAAAGTCGCATTCCTCCTACAGGAATATTTATTCTTCCATTTCTGCACCTAATCTCGCCCTTCTTTACCTCCTTTTCTTTTCCTACCAATCTTCCGCTCCTATCATCTCCTCTTATCTATTCCATCCTTCCTCCCCTCTCCCACCTTCCTCCACCTCCCTCATTTCCTTCCATTTTCTAGATACTCGTCTAATCTCGATTCTCCCTCTCATTCACCTTTACTTCATTTCTCCCCCTTTCCCCCCACCTCCTCTCTAATCCAATCCACTTCATATCCTCTGCATAACCGCCACGATGAGTGCCGTTCCTTTGGCCACTCCCTACCACGGATTCGTTGTTCAATGGAACCGCAGATTCTTTACCGAGTGTCGTACCTCTCCGACCATTTCCCGTCCTTTTCCTCACTCTCCTACCACCCTCTTTCCCTCTCTCTCTCTCTCCCCCTTCCTCTCTTCCCTCCACTCTCTTCCTCCCTCTCCCCCCTTCCTCAATTCCCTCCCACGGCATCAGACGTCATTGTTCTGCTTTTGGTCACCGCCCTTCTGCCCGCACCCCCACTCGTGTGCGGCCACCTTCTTCTATTATCCCACTAACTTCACTCCTTCCTCCCAACCCCCTCTCTCCCTCTCTTCTTTCTTCCTTATTCTCTCCATCTCCTTTTTTCATATCCCACCCTCTCTCTCTCTCGAACACGAACAGGAGTGCGACCGAAATGGACAAATTTCCACTCCTCCCCCGTTCGTGATTATCGCTTCTCTTTTATTTTAAAAAAGCGTCTGCCTCGTTTCGTCTTTCGAGTGTTTTGATGCGGCGCCTCTTCCTTTCCTTCCCTTTCATACAACACGTAACCCGATTCCGACATTTTTAAGCTCCTCCTTCCCCTCCCTACCAGTTCCGAAAGCGTATTTTATCGCCTTCTTTTGTTCCCTCTTTATTTTCTCCCTTTATGATTTCTCGCTCCTCATAATTTTCGGCGTTATCACGTCATCGAGTCTTGACCGAATCCGCACCGCCCCTCCCCCCCCCCCCTCCCCTCTCTTCTTCGCCGTCCCACGATTCTATTCTCTTGTTAATTCCGTGCGACCTATTTTGGGAGTCGAGCGGTCATAAGTCGCTCGCCGAAGCGGCGGATGGGACCAGGTAGACGAAATATATTGTCGTCCGTGAAATAAACACCCCACCTATGTAGATCCTCTTTTTTTTTCTCCCTCCTCTTTTCATTTTCAACGGACACCGCGCGAGCACCAACGCCAGGGTCCCTGAATCTCCGCCCCGCCTTCCGGAAGGGAGGGAAAAAACAAAGAAAAGAGAAGTGGGGGGGGGGAGGGAAGGGGGGGAGACTGCGTTTTTCACTCGCGAACGTTCGAGATCTTATGGCGTCGAGTGGGCGAGGTTAGGTCACGTGATTGATTGTTAAGAGAGCTCCGGAGAAGGAAGCGCCCCGTCCTGATAAATCAATTGCATTGTTTTCCCATGAGGCTGTCGTAATTTGAGTAGCCGATTTTGCAAAATAAATATTTTAAACCTGAGTCATTTCTTTGGTGGGAATGGGCGTGAGAATTTTATCTCGAAATAATAATAATAACATCGCCATGGTTAGGTGGAACGGGAGAGAAGGGAAGGGCGATTAATGTGCGTATTGTCAAATCCTTGAGTTTAAAAGTTTTGATTGATATGGAGGCGTTGGCTCGCCACGGAGAGCGAGTGCGCGTACGTCTCGTCCAATCCTCGGAGACAACTAGATTTAATAGTTGTTAACGAGAAAATATATGTATAAGTTGGAGAAAATTGTCAAGACCAACATTAAATGCCACCTGCGAAGTGAAATGCATGATTGAATATTACGTTGAAATATCGCAGAGGATAATATCAAGGGAAAATCACTCTCATAACATCGGATTCATTTGAATTGCATTCAATTGCGTCGACTGACCTTGGAAATGCCGAAAGGTTGGGAGCGTTTATCCATCTTAATCATGATACGAGAAAACTTTCTAAAATTGATTGTACTAAAGCAAATTAAAGTCGTGTAGATAAAATTGAACGACCTTAACCAGTTTTTTAATACGTAAAGTATAATTGTTAAACTCATATTTTTTCATTAAACCATCGTTAACATATGCGCAATTTCCCTACTCTGATGGATTTTAAGATTAAAAACAGAACGGAGGAAAATACGCTGGAAAATTTTCATACGGTTGGATTTTTTTATGGCAGGTCAAGGGAGACAAAAGGGATTGAATATGCTTTTTGGGTTCTTGAAAATCTGAATCTCTCGCGCAAAAGTAATGTCCGGATTTTAGAAAGACAAAATGGTAAATAATATAGCCATTCTTTGCCTTTTATTTTTTAACTCTATGAAGTCAAACTAAAATATGGATACAGGCACGTTTTGCTGATAGTTCTGTGTTGTCGAAAATTGCTGGGCTGACCCGTTGAATAATATACCGAGATAAACATATGCTGATTAAAAAATTATGTTTGCTGCACACACTTAGATAACGGAGCTGTTGATCAAAGAGCTGGATTGCTCTGAGCTTAAAATTCGAATTTTAAAAATGAAAACCACTGCGCTCATTAGTGGAAAATCGGAATACTACATACATATAAAAAACTAAATGGTATATAAACTAAGATTGAGCATCGTAATCATAATAGCCAATTTGTAATTCTGATATCCAGGCAGAAATGTGGATTCTATATGTGATTTGATTTCAGAGAGTCGATTTGTCTATCCCCCACCGTGTAATACAATGTCCGTGTACAATGAGCAGCATCCTGAGAAGTCGAAGGGAGTGATATCACTCGCGATATTACGCGGAATGTGTATACAATAATCCAGAATATTGAATCGCGAAATGAAGGATATAAAGCAGGAATTTGGAGCCTTTTCTTTGCGGCGGGCCGCATTGGTTAGTGCAAATTCATCGGAGGGCCACATTTGAAGTTGCCAATGCTTCGGCTTGTCGGATTAGAGTTTACGTGGAAATTTACGCAGAGATTCCGCGGTAACATATGAAGTCATGTCTAAACATTTTTAGCGCTGGCAGTTTAATATTCAGAGAGTTATTATTATTCTAATTTAAAATACGAGTGTGTGTGAAATCGTACTAGTAACTTTTAGTCATACTTCTGCGAGCCGCAAGTTCTTATATTGGAATCGCTCGATTTATTGAAAGAAACATGCGAAGTTCGATCAAATTCTTTATAGATGTATTTATCGGTTTAATGAACATGACTAATAATTTCTGCTCTCTGAAGCGTAAGAAAATAGTTCATCATGTCGCGAGCGCATAGATTTAATCGCTCCGGTGAAATCGCCCATTACGTAATTTTTGTCAGAAAGAGTAATTTTGGGCACATTTATTTTAGGGACACTTAATGGAAATGACTCTTCGTGTTACTAGATATAAGACCTTGTATGTATTTGCCGTATTTTGAAGGCGATAAACCACATAATAGCCAATCTGACATGATGTGAAGATCGTATAAGGCAAGGGAGGATAACAATACTCTCCTGCCCGAAGGAAGTGGTTTTCGTGGACCTGTTCCACACGAGTGTCTCTCCCACCCACCCACCCCTCCCCTTCCCTTCTTCCTTGTGTCCCTCGCATATTTCTCCGTCTTGCATCCCGTGGCTCCAGAGGCAGGCCTTTAGAATGGCTTTCTCGTGTGTATCCGGGCGACGCGGAAACAGATCGGACCTCTGGGAAAAGTCTCCCCGTCACGAAGAAGGAGTGGGGAGAATAGAGCATGGGAGGGAGGGGGGGAGGGAAGGATGAGAAAATAGAGAGGGAATAATATCGGACGGGAGGAAAGGAGATAGAAACGCGACAATTGCAGTTATGCACTGTCCGTTGGAAGGCAGAAATGGAGGTAGACCAGGAGAATGTCCCGTCCGCAAAGAGGATGAATCGTTACAGGTGGCGAGGTGATACTGAAAGTAGCGTCGGAAAAGAAGTGACGCCGGCGTGAAACCCTTTGTCGGATACATCCAGAGATCAACTGCTCTCTGTTTCCTTTCGCTTGAATATCATTTGGTTTCGGACTGAGCATTATTAATAATCGAAAACAATAAATCAATCCTATACTGGAAACTCCTTTAGGAATTTAACAAGATTTTGAGTATGAAATCTCTACGTAATTAATAAGAACTTATTTTATCCGGTGTGATTCTGTTGTATTCTATCGTATCAAGATGAATTAGACGCTATTTTGATGTTTGAGTAAATCCATAGTACCTATTCTATTAACCTGCCTGTATTTTTATATCTAGCTAACAATTTCTTTTTTGCAAATTATGGCTTCTAAATAAGTGATCTTTCTCGTTTTAATAGTCATAGTCGTTATTCTTGTTAACACAAACAGTGTAGGAAATGGTATAAGCAGCCATTTTCACAAAATTTACCATGGTTTGCGTAATAACATTAACGTAGATAAATTTTTGTGTACATCAGGTTCATAAGCGATATTATCATTCACGGTTACACCCACGAAAGTATTGAGCAAATACAGTGGAGGGAAAATATGCGTAATCAATAAAGCCGAGAGAAAAAAGTCGGTTAGAGAGGAGCGTCAAGAGAAAAGGAGAAAGGAGAGAGAGGGAAACAAGTGACGGCAAAACGGGCGCTTAGAATAAGAAAAAGTCAAGCGAAGGAGAAACAGACTGATTAAGGACAGGACGCAGACATATGTGCACGCTTTTTTGGAAAGAAAAAGAAATTGTTTCGCGAGAAGTAAAAAAACCTTAAAAAGGCATATTTTTCATCTCGAGATATAAGCAAAACTTTCTCCTACGAAAAGACCCATTGTGACGCGGTTTCATTTGACAAATTTTAGGTGGCGTTTTTATTTTTACTGTTAAATTACAACATAGTGCTTGTTGCTATCATTGAAGTTAGTGTTTTATAGTTGTTTTATGGAACAAAAATCATCCGTAACGTTCAATATTGTAGAATAATTTCGTGACCAGATCCGTTATATACCGTAGCGCTTGCGAGGAATTCTTTAAAAAAATCGGTGCAACATACATTGTACAAACTTTCTCATATATGGGTACTACTGCGTCGTTTAGTTATCTATAGAAAATGAAAATCGTATGAGCCTGTTTTTAGAAAATCCAATTTTTGTTAAAGTTGCCCAAGAAAAAACTAGCCTTATATTCGTTCATTGAGAAAAATGAAATATGCAGTATTATTGTAGATGTATACTCAAGTAACTGTACGAAATTTGATCAAAATCGTTAAAGCCGTTGTTGAGAAAATCGAATTGTTGTTAAAGTTGCCTAGAATAAACTAGCCTTATATTCATGTTTTGAGAAATATGAACTATACAGTATTATTGAAGACGTAAACTCAAGTAACTGTACGAAACTTGATCAAAATATTTATAGCCGTTTTTGATAAAATCGGATTGTTGTTAAAAATGCGTAGAATAAACTACTCTTAATTATTGAGCAATGTCAACCATTTCTATGTATACTCTGCTCAATATGATAAAATGCCTAACTACGAGATTTCATTCATTTTCGCTCTACCGTCTAGGCTCCAGAGCCAGTAACAGACAGACAGACGGCATTGCGAAAACCACCTTTTCGGTTTCAGCGACACCTAAAACGTATATTTCCCTAAAAATCTCGAGGTAGAATTTTTTCGCGAAAACAATACATTCTCGATACTTCGTATGAGAAAGTAAAAATCAATTCAAATTCATCTAATAATGGCGTATAATTTGCAGTATTACATTCCAATGGAGCAAGAGGCAATTTTTTATATCGATGGTTACTTCCATGTATGTACTATGAGTGGAAATGTTTAATAAATACCATCAACTCCTTTATAAAAAATAATGAATAGTGTTTCATACGCAGCGACTAAAAATCCTATCGTGAACGCTCTTACCGACCTCAATTCTCGTCACGAACTAGGAAATTAGTGTCAAAGCCATTTCCCATCACACGGCGTAATCAATCCATCTTCCCGTTTCGAGTTTATCCGGCTGCATGCGCATATGCACACCGAGGAAATAAATTTTTAAAAACGCGCTGCCATGGAGTTACAGAGCGTTAACCCCGGGCATAGCCGCTCATGAGAAAGGAGACGAAAATCTTCGGAAAGGAAATGGTTAGGCGAGCAAATAGGTGACCCTCACCAAAAACCAAACTCGTGCGTTCACACACACACACACACACGGGCATACAAAAAAAATCAAGGTAGAAATGAAAGAAAAGAGCCGCCCTTTGGCCTCGCATGTATTTAAAAAAAAAAGCGCCGCGCGAGCGTGTTTTAAACATGGCTCAGTAGAAAATGGGATATATGTGAAGAAGGTCGAATCCTTCCCCGCATTTCTCTTTCTCTTCCTTTCTCCTCCCTCTCTCCCTTTTATTGGTATTACGCTCACGTCAAGGGGTCATGGCGGCTGCTTCGTCAGGCCGCATCCAGATGGCAGGGATGAGGGGAGGTGAGGAAGAAGGGAGGGGGGAGAGGGGTCAAAGAGGAGGAGGAAGGTTTGGTGGCATGGGCCGTCGGTGGTAGCCCAGTCTGACAGGATAAGTAATACGCCTTTGATTCTTGATAAAAGAGATACATAAGTGCCGCCATAAAGACTTGATGTACACCCGTAGACTTGAGGAAGAGAGGTGGAATGAGGGAGGGTGTGGAGGTAAGGGGAGGAAGAGGGCGTGAGGTGGGAGGGAGGGCGCGGGAGGAAGAAGGCAGAGGGAAGAAGGGAAAGGGGACATGCGGGTTTTGCTGAAGGGAAAAAGAGGATGGGGGGGCGGGAGCGGGAGGCGAAGGGGGTGTGTGGAATGGAAGGAAGAACTGGACGCAGCGCCTGAGGTTAAACAGGGTGGAGGTGGTCAGCTTGAGGAGGGCAAGGAATTGGTCGGATGGGGTGGTAGAGATAGGGGTGGAGTTAAGAGAGAGGATGGGAGTAGAGAAAAGGAGAGAGACGGGGAGGAAGAGTGACTTGGCTGAGAGGAAAAGGAGTTGGAAGAGAAAGGGGAAACGAAAGTATAGAGGGAAATATTAAAAAGAAAGAGTGAGAGAGTTGATAAAATCGGTGTGCCAGAGTGAGAGGAAAAGTTGGGGCAATACCGATCGAGGCAAAAAATAACATTTTTATCGTTTGAGAAGAGAAAGGAAAAATAAAATAAACCGAGCTGAAGAAGGAAGATTAAATAAATCATCGCATATACTTATGGTAGTAAGTTGGGTTCCGGCCAAGTCATGCGTATGTGACCCATTGTTATCCGAGACTAATGCAAACATCCCTCGAAATTCACTTAAATGATGCGATATTTCCTCCGCGCGGGATTTTCGGCAGCTGTCACGCGAAAAAAACTAGCGTTTGATGAGAACTTATTTTCAGCGAACGATCAAATTGAATGCAGGATGATGGCTGGCAGCGCGCTCGGCCATTGCGTTTTGCATGCCGTCTCGGCAAGGTGTACCGCGCAGATCTATACATATGCTAATGGATTAATTCAACCATCACATTGCGCAATGCCCCGCGAGGAGAAGGCCATCGGTTTTTACGACGGCCTGTTCAACTCTCGAACGCTCATGGGAACGCAGCCCACCGGAGCGTTTTCTCAATCCATGGAAGTAGCTCAGAAACACCGATAAAATTAAGGTTGTGCAAAAGAGTTTCCGCCGTTTGTGAAAGACGCGAGCTCGTAAATAAGCTCATGGAAAAGAAACTGGTTAAATTCAGACTAAAGTCGCCGCTGATTATTATCACCATCGTCTTCTCAAATTCGGTCGTAAAGTTTTTACAGCAAAGATAATACTTAATTAGCATTTCAATGGGATAATTATCTTTATGTTGTTGAAGTAATTCTCTGGCATTGTAATATATGGCATGGGTATGTTTTGACAGCTCACTTTGCCAAGCAAGCGGATATATCTCCATTCTCCGTAATATTGGTCTAATTCAATCCCTCGCAAAAAATAAAAAACCGAAACTACTTACTGTCATTATTACTTGAAAACCAAGCAGTTGTTGATGCTGAATAGATTAAAATTGAGAAAAATTTCGAAGCAAATAACTTTACATAAAGGCTAGAATTTAATAGGTCAATCGTTTGACCATAAAACGTTCGAGTAAACTAGACGAGTGCCTCATTAACAAATTTACAGACCTTTCCAACAATTAGCTTGTTCTTATTAGAAACTCAGCAGAACCAAAGATTGGTGGATTACCAGTGAGAATGGCTGCTTTGTGCCTGAAATTCTTATATGTTTCATTCAACCATTTCTATAATAATTATGCATACCATATATTCCTAAATAGAGCATAAAAACGGCTAAGGGTTTTCGTCCTGTGGAACTATTTAACCCGAGCTAAATGTTGACGCGAATATAAGGTATAATTGCCTCAAGCCTTCTGTAATTAATGCTACTTAGTGCATCGTATATCTGAACGAAGTAAAAAAATAAAGCTCTTTTCTCGCACTTCGGGATGATATACACCGAATTTACACGAGAATTCCTTGAAATATTAATCCGAAGCATTTCCTTTTTTTAATTTTCGCGCAGCCTTATGATTTAACTGACCTTAGCGAACACGTCCAAGAGATACTGAACGCGTGACGGGGGTAATGAATCCACAGCAATGGAATCGCTTCGTCCGCGCGGAGCCCAGCGCCATTTAGCCGGAGAGAGAATGGCGATGCGTGGGAGTATGCGTTTGAGGAAGAGGAGGAGGCGGGAATCGTTGGCGGAGTGTCTCGGAGGAGGAAACCAAAACAAAAGAACGCGGTGTGGAAGGGAGAGGAGAGGAAACGAACGTCGAGGTCCCTTAGCAACTGGTTTCCGTTGTTCTGCCATAGCAGCAGCAGCGGAGGCGAGGTGGAATATCGTCTTCGGGTTTTCTTTTACTCTCCCTCCCCTTTTCTCCCTATCTCCCTCCTCTCCCCTCTAACTCTTCTATCTCTCCCCCCCCCAATCTCCCCCTCTAACTCTTCTTTCTCCCCCCCCCTAATCCCCCTCTAACTCTTCTATCCCAATCTCCCCCTCTAACTCTTCTCCCTCCCCGCCCTCCCCCCCATTCTCCCCCTCTAACTCTTCTCCCTCCACATCCTCGTCCCTTATTCTCTCGAGCATAATCACTCGGATAATAACGCTCTCGATATCTTTCTCTTTTTTCTATTTTCCCGCTGCATTCTCATTTACTCTCGCTAACTCTCTCTGAAGAGGAATAAAAACGCGTGTTTCAGAAGCCGTCGTGCGTTGTGTGATGGGAAAAATCCTCTCCCAACGGGTAACGCGAAAAATAAATACGCCACAAAAAATTGACCGCCTCCCACTCCCGTCTTCTTGCCTTGTTCCGAAGGCGTGCTCACGAATAGGAGGGGCCGCTTTACCCTCGAGTTATTGAAACGTTTCTTTAGCGGCTTATGCGCGTCGTGTTTAGTGCCTCCGATCCAAAGGAGGCAGGAGTTTATTGCCTTTTGGGCATTCCTGCGTTATGAGGCGTTTTAAAGGAAACCGTGTTTCTTCTCTCTTCAGATGAGCGGGAAGGAAGAGCAGGCCATCATGTCACTCGCCGAATGGGAAATCACGCTCAAGAGTTACGAAAACCACGGAAAAGACAACGAGTAGAGAGAGAGAGAGATAGAATGAGAGCCATTTGGTGGCAGAGATGGGGAAATTTTAATCGCGAGGCGCTGGCCGTTTAAAGTTCTCGATCACCGCGCTCCTCGCTCGAGGGCCATTCGTCTGCCCATCACGACCGTTTTGGAATGCCTCGGTCGGGCCTTCTTTCCATCCATCCATCCGCAAATAGGAATGCATAGTTGTAACGAACAACCCAAGACGGAACCGCAATGATTTGTGATAAACTCGGGAAATATTTTTTTTTAAATGGTCCTCTCGAGTCTTCGGAGTTATAAGACCACTATGCGTTCTGTTTACAAATAAAAAACTCTCCAAACTACTTTTCCATCTCTCGTTATGAATTCGAACGATATTTCATGCACGCTCTTAGGAAGCAGCAGACGCATTTTTAGCGCAACGTCATTGTAAATATACAAGCGAACCTTGAAGAATAATAGTAAAAATTGTTTACCACATTTATAAAAAAAAGCACCGACACTTAAATCAGAGTTTGGAAATATTTTTATGAAGAGTATCGTGTTATCCAAAATAATAAGTTCCAGTTTGCAAACAAAAAAAGACTGCTGAGCTATTGTGAATATTATCAAAACTAATTACTGTTTTAGCAGTGCAGTCAGGTATGAAATATGATAGAAATATACAGAATAAATAAAATTTTACGAAATATACCATCGCATGGCACGGTCTGACCACCTCTAACCAAATTAATCCATTGACTTAATAGAGATAAAATATTATCATTAGTTTATACGCATGACAATCATTCAGGAATGACATAAGAAATATTTATTTTTAGTAATATTCTTTTCTTTATTTTTGAATAGATTATGAATCTTGAATATCCTGCGCAAAAGAATCGAAAAGTTTGTACTTTGCGCAATGAATTTCCAGCGTCGCCATCCATCAGCACATCCGGCTGCTTTTAAAGGCGATAGTAATTTTTAAAATTTAAATTAAAAGGTTATTCTGCTAGAATATGTTTGATATTACCCCCCTGAGCATATTTCATTTGGATATTTCAATTTTATTTATCAAATCCTGCAATCAAATTAAGATAACCAATCGGCAGCGCACGATGAAAATGCAAGATATCCTCTATATAGCAAATTCCCCGTGGGAAAGAAATTTGCTTTTAAAAGTAAAAATATCTTTTTATGTGCCTTTATAATAACAATCCGTGTACTCCATTTCGTAATAAAGGTCATATTATTTCCATTAAATCTACATGGTTAGAGCGCTTTGAAATAAACGGCGGAATTAGTTCTGGCCAGGGATTGAAACTTAAACTTGATGTATATTATCAAGTTATTACTTTAATTCTCAGCATTTGTGACTAACGCTTAATTGCACAGTAAAGCATAAAATATTAAAGTTTATAAGGTTTTATTTCAATCATAGTTTAAATAGTATTATTAATAAATATTATTATTTAATTTTTCCAGCTGTGTGCTTTACCAATGTTAATAATGATAATTATTATAATTGGCCTCTTTTTTGCGCAACTTTTTTTATCTACAGAAGTTGATTTTCTTCAGTCTACCACTTATTGCACTGAAGCAAAATTAAATTGTTCATATATATTTTCAATGTGATACAGTTTGACAAATTTTATATATCAATGATGCACGATTTCAAATGTTTACTTTTATAAAAACTTTTTCCAATTAAATATTTATACATAAATCCGCAAGTGAGTAGCAATGAAATGTTAAGCGTATTTTTTGACGTGAATGACGAAAACATTCACGTCATATGTGCTGGGAAATGTGTATATAAACATTTATGCATGTTTACGAAATAAAATCAGCGTTGGGAAAACATTCAATAAGCCCGATAATCCTATTTCTCCTTGAAATGTAGATGAAAACTTAAGATACCTTTATGAGCACCCCTCAAACTACCAAAATAATATTGCGAGAGATTCATACGCACTTCTTTATAACCTGTCATTTCGACGCCCCTCTTTCCTCCTTTTCCTCTCTCTGTCTCTCCCTCTCCTCTGTATCTAATGACTTATGAAGTGGCAGACTCGACTGTCGAATGGTCATTATTGCGTGATAAATCCCGCTGACCAGAAGCCGCTCTGGGCGTGCCGCATTCGGAGGGTGTGGGGCACACGTCCACCGTGTCCGAGGCACGGGAGTGGGGAGGCGGCAGAGACGCCGAGGTGGCAAAGGGGTGGCGGAAAGGGAGGGGTGGGGAGTTAGTGGTGGTGGTGGTGTTATTGGGTTCTTCTGTTTGGAAAAGTGGGGATCGGCTGAGAGAGATACGACAGGGGAGAGAGAGAGAGGTTGCCGAGGGGGATACAGCGGCATTTTTTCCCCGGTGGGGAAATTCGGTGATTTTTTCGTGTTTTTTTATTAATCCCGCTGTGGATTTGAGAGGAATCCACGGCTGTCACTCTCCCCATCTCCTCCAATTGAATCTCCACTCCCACCCTCCTTTTCCTCTCTCTCTCTCTTTCATTCTCCCCCTCTATCTCTATCTCACTTCCATTCTTCCTCTCTCTCTCTCTCTCCTCTCTTCCCCCTTCCTCTCACTCACTCATCCATCATAACGACATTCCTGCCTTTTTTTAAATCCGCTCTACTCGTAAGGCACACTCGATGCTTTGGGTCGCTATGGGGACGAACTGTCATTAGTATTCGGATACAAAAGTCCTCTCTTTTGCTTGCTTACGTATACCGAAATTCCACGAGGGTGTTTTTGAATGGAGATTAGCGATGTGAGTGTTTGATATGTTGGCCATGGTTTCATGAGTTTAAAATCAATCTTCACGCCTTCTGAATCCATTTCATTAGTGACCTCATCCGCGGTGTAATTTTTCTTATTTTTGTAGCCAGACGGTTTTTATTTTTGGGATTCTTAATTCATAATAGTTTTTTTTAATTCTTTTATTTTACTTTTCATTTTTCCCATATTCGACATATTTATCGACAATTAATATTACACCTCTCATTTCTTTATTTAGGTAAATGTGCTTTTTAGCGCTTATTCATTTAAATGAATTTATCCCGTATTAACATTTGTTTGCCATCTAATTTTTCACGACTAATCTGTAAATGTTCTTCTCTATGCCTCGGTAAACTTTTTCAATGCCATTCAAGTACACACTTATTAAATTAAAATATACAAATATCGTATCTTAAAAAAATCTCCAGTACGTAATTATTCGCCATTTGTAAGAACCGCTCCTCAGAATATTTTCTCCCATTTCGGAAAGCAAAATTTATTCTCAGCAAACATTTTTTTGCGAATCGGGCTTTTCTCCGAAATTCCGCAAACGATAATAGATACTCCTCGATCTCTCATCGGCCAGCCGACAAAAAAATAAAGATTCCGGATTTGTAGAAAAACAACTCTCGCATTTTCAATCCATCGCATAACCCCGCCATCCATTACCTCTCATCTCTTTTCCCATATCTCTCTCTCTCTCTCTCTCTCTCTCTCTTTTCTCCCGTCATTTTTTCTCTCTTCCACCGTCATCCAATCAAACCTATAATTTCCCGCTAAATCAGTTCCTCGCTGCGTAATCGAGAGACGCTTTCTCCCCATGGGACGGTTTCCACAATACCGCATTCATTAGAATCCAAACAAAAGTCATCGAACACACCGAATTACCTCCTCTGTTACGCGCCCTATCCATCGTTCCCGCTCACCTCCCCCCCTCCCCCTTCCTCCCCTCCGCCCCTCCCCTCCTCCTTCCCTCTCCCTTCCCATCCACCCCCGACTGCGAGAGTCCTTTTCGGGACGCGGAACGACCGACGACGGATCAGACCGTTTCTGCGTGTGCGAGCACTTGATGAATGCCTTTTCTGCCTCTATCAATATATATGTGTGTGTATATATATATATATATATATATATATATATATATACACACACATACATACACCCACACACACGCTGATGTATCCGACTGGGAAGAGAATAGTCGGTGATGGCAGGAGAAAGAGAGACGGGGAGAATGGAAGAGGCGCCCGATCATTTTTTGGGAGGGGAAAAAATAACGAGCAAGAGTCATTTGAAAAATGAGGGGAATAAAAAAAATTGGAAAGAATTGGGTATAGAGTGAGGAAGGAGGGGAAGGATGGGGAAGAGTGGAATAATGGCCGGTTGACTTTGGGGTGAGAGTGAGATGAGCAGCGCGAACGAGGAGTTTGGGGAGAGATAGAGGGGGAAAGGGTTGGAGGGGATGATGGGATGGGGCGCCGACGACACATTGAGCGCTCGGTGATTTTCGACCGTTTCGGTGACAGACGATCAAAACTCTGGCGCTGTTGTCTACTCGGAAAGTGATGAGAGAGAGTGAGAGAAAGGGGCGAAGAGAAAGGGAAATGGAGAGACAGGGCGAGAGAGAAATGGGATAAACGAAAATGCTATGTGTTGCTGTGGAAATGCGGAAGTGGTAGGAGGTGAACGAAACTAGAGATTGAAAATATCGCCCCATAGAACTCTTCGCAAATTGCGAGTGAAAAAATTATGCATTGGCATCAAACGTTTAATTTGGATTCATTGAAAACAATAATAGTTTCCACTGATTGATAACTGAATAAAGCAATTAAACTTCTATAGCATTGAAAGTATAGATTACATTTGCCGAATTTATGTAAATATTTTCAGATTTCAAATGACAAATCGATTAAAAAAGTATTTTTAAATACTATATGGAATGATCTACTACATTCTGTCTGACAGAATGTTATGTCATTTATAGACTTTACTGCAAATTATGAATTCATTTCGTTGCTATTCCTGTTACCTTTGACGATGTTTGTGAATGGAAAACTGTACGCTGGAAAATTCTCCTTAATTAAAGAATACAGCGTGGAATAACTATTGTTATTTTAACCGAAGGAGGTTATTTATCTAAACATTTTATAAGTCGTAGCGTCACCTACAGTTGATAAAGTCACGTTAAATAACTTAATCTAAGATGAAAATAAAACCAATTCGGAGAATTTAATATGTTTTGTTTATTTAGTAAATGATCTGCCGTTTGGGGAAATCCGTGGTCGTTGGAAGTTTTTAGACTAAAGAGGAAGCGGTTGGGATGACTGTTTTATAGAGCGGTGTCAAGCGGTTCCCGTCATGAGCGGAGGGCGAGTGCGCGGGAGGAGGGTAGGGGTTGAATAGGGAGGAGGGGGAGGCGGCAGTCACGGCGCCCTTCATGTGTGCACGCACGCACAGATACACACACGCGCGCACGCCCATCCGTGATCTCCCATACGCCGCCACCCGCCCGTGTAAAATCCGGCGTAATTTCTGTTCCCGCCGCAGGGTGTGGGGAGGGCGTGGCGGTGGGGGCGAAAAATGGAATAAAAAAGGGTGGACAATTTCGATTCGATTGTTGGCTGGTTTTGAGGGAAGTGCCTCTTCACAACTGAATAACTGATTTTCGAGCGCTCTTGGTTCTGTTTTTTTTTCGGAGCGATTATTTCCTTTTTCGGTCATCACTCTCCTCCTCTCCACTGATCGGGAGTTTGCTTTCGAGCGATGACGTCAGAGGCTGAAGATCGTCCTTTCGTCCAGCGCTGTCATTATCGCATCTCTTCTCTCCATCCGCACATTTTGGTTACACGTATACGTGCGATTTTATTCTCGGTCTCATAAATTTGCCATTCCTATGAGTGGTTTTTTGAAATTCATTTACAGCCTTAGCATGCTAAAATGTTTAAATATAAACAATAATTATCACTTGAAAAATATGCGCACTATTCACAGTTTCATTATAAATGAGAATTATATATTTAATTCTAAAACGAGTAAACAATACATAATTAAATATTAATAGGCATTGTAATTTCAATCGTTGTGACAATACGCCTCCATGTTGAATAAACAAATACTTTGGTGTTTTGAAAAAAGACTACAGAATATAGTATCTATTTAAATAAGAGATAGAAGTAGAACGAGAATAATTGATCTTTTCCATGTAAGGTAAATTGGTTTTATAATAGATCCTCATAATATGCATTAATATATTTTGCATTCTCAAACGAGTACATAATACATAATAAAGTTAAAAATTTTCACTCTTATTCGCGGAACCAATACTACGTTTCGAAGATTGATAAAAAGTGCTTAAAGTGTAAGGGGGGGGGGGGGGGATGTACATCTAAACCGATAAATTTTGCGCTTAAAGGAAAGATTCGAGCGATTCATCATGTAAAGCGAAAAAACATGAACATAATTAAAATATTCAGTCTTTCGTGCGTAAAATAAGCCATTTCCCGTGATCGTAAGTTAATATATAGGTACATCAGTGAAGGGCTGCATGGCATTTTGGGATTCCTCTACACAATTTCTCAAGCATTCTTATGGAAATAGTATTTTGTTGACCCCATGGGGTATAAGAGACCCCACGGTCTGCAAACCTAGACCAAGTTCTTCCTTTGGTCCATAGGGTGACCCATGAAACTTTTGGGTTCGATTGCTTCAACGATATAAAAACGTATAAAGAACATACATACACACACACATACACACTAAAATATTTATAAGATGAGGATTTTTGCATGATATTTGAATTTCAACGATATGGAAATTAAGCTTTATAATTTTCTTCGAATGACTGCACAAGTTTGGTGTCAAAATCATATTTTGAGATATTTTAAAATGTTAACGAAATGTCTGCAGTAAAAAAAGTCGATTGATACGTATTATCTTATGGGAAAAAGAAGTCGAAAAGAAATACCTATAAAAATTAATAATTTCTCGAGAAATCTACAATGCCAAGAGCATACTTCCATCAGTGCTGCCAATGTATGGGCTTAACAACTTTAAACGTTTAGCATGTATAGTCACATACATAAAACCAACTCTGAACAACAGTAGTCAAAAGTAAAGTAATATTTACCTTTATCCTTTAATTAATACAGTTCATAATCATGGGAAGTAATGAAACTAAAGATGAAAGAAAAAGAAGACAACAGAGGAGCACAAACTCGCTGAATATCTCGCTTAATGGAAATATTGCTGACGCTAGGAGAAGAATATCGGAACCGGATAGAAAGAAAAAATTGAACGATCAGAACAAACGAAATTCGAAGTATAGAGCTAAGAAGTCCCGAGTAGCAATAGTCAATCGATTGTCAAGCAACAGATTTATATATGCAAGAAAACGAGCACATGCAAGTTCTTTACAATCTGAATAGCGATTATTGTAGAATAGGTTATTTATATTTATGTAACAAAATTCTTATAGAATTATTTAGTATGTTTAACGAATACATCCTCATTAACATAATTCTTTGTCAAACAACTTTTATATGCCCATGACTTACTTTCTGGAACATTCGGTTATGTGAATTTTATATTTTTTACGTTTTGGTGCATATAAAAGTTGGTGTCATTAATTTTTATTTTAGTCACGCATACTCGTCATATTTGACGGGCAATTACACTAGTAAAGAACATAATGTTGGATTAATGACAACAGTATATACTAAATTGAAATTCGTGATATTATTATTTCGTCAATAAATAGATGTTATTTACTGCCATTATTGTTCAAAATTGTTTACATTTTACGCCGTTTAATGTTGTAATGGTAGAATACGGGATAGGGCACATTATTTGAGATAGGTTAATTTAAGGAAGCAAAGTTAAGTGAACATATATAACATAGTTCCAAAAATATATTCTGCGAAAGAGTTGGTAAAGATTTGCAAATAAAAACAGAAATCACATTACTTTCCTATACAACAGTTATACGTACGTATGTTTAAAGAATGCAATAATAAATCGATAAATATATCTATATATGGTGGTGATTTATTTATTTTTAGTAAAATATTTGCAATTTTTCCCGCAGGCTATGTCTCCTTTCTGACATGACGAGATGTTCTTCCACAACTACCTACTACTAGGTGAGTTCGGATTTCAAATTAATTTCAAGCGTAAATATATGGAACGAGCATTCTAGTAATACACTTAATTTCATGGATCAAGTTTTATATTTCCAAAAAACATATTTCCCGTAATACCTTATTTATAATAATAATTATTAGTTAAAACGAACAATTTATTAGAATGAAATGTCATAATTTTATTGAGATTCCGTTTTAATTTTACACGAAGCATTATTGCAATAACGGCAATCGTCGTGTTCCGTTGTTGAAAAAAATCCACCCTATATCTGCTATGTATGTAGCCTAGGAAAGCAGTTCTTTAAGAATGAAATCTTTCGCCTATCTCGGCCTATCTCTTTTTTTCGGATCTCCCTTAATCTCTCTCTCTCATGCCCTCCGATCCTCTCCCTCTCTCTCATGCCCTCCGATCCTCTCCCTCTCTCCTTATTTCTCCTCCCGTCATTCTACTACCTCTCGCTCCCACCTCTCTCTTTCTCCCTTTCCTACCGAAATACGTTTGCACATGTAGACGCACTGTTACCGTGTCTACCAACCATGGCATTCACCCCCTTTCCTTATCCACCCCCTCCCTCCCTCCCCCTTCCCCCCATATTCCCTCTCCCATTCACCCACTTCTTCCATCGCAAGGTGATGCTCCATTGTTTCCAACCATTCTTTCTCGAACTGCCCCCGCAGTTGTTGAGGCGGGCTCCTAGGGAGAGAGACACCGAACAGAAGAAAGTCGGATTTCATTCATTTTGCATTGTAAAAAAGAGTCTAACGGCAGGCGAAGGGAGACAGGGGACAAGACGAGGCACTCTGGAAGCAGAGGGAGGTGAGGCGGAGAGGGGGGGAGGGCGGGAGGGGGGGGGGGGTGGAAAGAGGGAGGAGGAGGGAGGGGGAAAGGGGTTAGGAAAGTGGAAGGTGTGTTTCCGTTGTTTTGAAATGAGCTCTTCGTTGAAGAATGGGATTGAAGAATGAGAGTCGCGTGGGAGAGAGAATGAAGGGAGAGAGAGAGAGAGAGTGGTATGGAGTAGGATGGTATGAGGCAGGGTTTGGTGAATTGGGGGAGCCTCTTCTGCAATGCAAAGCGATCGGCGGAATGGCGCGGCGGTGCGGGGTTATGTCCCTAGGGCGGCTGTGGATAAAGCACCAGTGAGCGAGGAAAAGGAAGCGGGAGTAAAGGGGGAGGAGTGGAGGAGAGGGTGGAGGATAGAGGGAGGAAGATAAAAGAGTTGGAGAAGGGGTGAAAGGGAGGGGGGGGGGCGGCATAAAGATTACTTGGGAGGAGGGTGTGAGAGAGGTGAACGGGTGGTTTTTGGGGCTTAGTCGTTCTTTTGCCATCGGCAATATATCGCACTTAAAACACTACGTGAGAGAAATTAACGTTTAAAATAAAATCGGCGAGGTAATATTCGTTATCGAATGAAAGTTATTGAACGAAGACTACGGCTGCAAAAGAAATCAGGATTTGGAAATAGTAAAAATTGAAACAAATACTTAGAACAAGTTAGGAAAATTTACAATTTATCAGAAATGGGCGCGTTTCGTGCAATGGAGTATTAGAAAGAAATTATATACCTGTACGTAAGGGAAATTGCGTTTTAAAGTTCTTCTTTTCATCATAAATAATCCATTTTCTTCCTATTTAATAATATTACATGCACACGTAAGGAAATTAAACGTTTGTTTGGGAGATCGTTTATGTTAGCAACAATGAAGTAACCATGCAAGAGATTTTCTAAGTTCAACTCGAATTAAGACATCTTTGTTTGATTGTATCGATAAAAACTACTCCCACAATAAAAATGTATAGAAAAGGAAATACTCTTCTTTACTAGTTCTACAAGTTTTATTCGAAAAATATTTTGATTTGAGCGATACTTGAGATATGACGAAAATTTAATTTTTTGTCACCAGTAAAGTGGTATCCCTGATTGGTATACGTGATTAATTTTTGCGATTTTCTTATTATAATTGATTGTAAGTCCTTAATATCAAATTTCATGAAAATCCGTGGGGTAGAAACCGAGAACGAACATGTGGACGGACGGACGGACAGACCGACGATAATAGGCGCTCACACTGGAAGCGAAACGCGCCTAAAAAGTAAACAGTGCTCTGGCCTCAAGAAAAAATTCGCAAGTGTATATTTTATATTTTTTAGGTTGACATATTTGGTAGGTTGGATTATATATTGTCGTTTAATTATCTAAGATTATGTTGTTTCTCATTTTTTGGCTATGCGAAGCAGAAATAAAATTTTCAGGCATAGTCGATTAGACTAGTCTAATTTTTTTCTCCATTCCTTTACCACTTCATTAAATGTATGCGCACATGTTTCAATTTTTACATGCGTATTTCTGAGATTTTTAAACTTAAAATAATGATAGAAATAGTAACAAATTGTTTTTATGCAATAGTTTTTTCTATTCGTCTTCCGTAAAATCTAAATAGTCCCCGGTCAAGTTCAGAATTTTTCTCCTTCTCAATCTTTCCATTTGTCATCAATACTATGCACTCAAGCATATAAGTTAATTTTCACCATATAACTCTTATTAAATAGTCTTCTTGTTTTGATAAGCAGCTCTACTGAAATCATCAAGCCTCAAGAATCCTTTTACTCGGTATTTCAGTTAAAAAGATTACTTATTCTTTTCAGCATTATTACATGAAAAATGAATAATGATTTATCGCTTAATTATATTAGTCGCGAACAATGGGGAGAAAGTGCCCTCCATTCTCTATTCTTCCGTGATAACTAAGTGTTCGAGGAACTAGGCTAATTCAACACGAGATGTAAGAGAATTAGTCACAGAGGTATTCGGTGAAACTTTTTCGAGGTCCATCGAGGACGCTACAATTCGCGAACGAGTCCATCCGCGCCCTCCACGTCTATCCCCAGGTTCTTTCTCTTATTGGGCGAAGTGGAAGGCCAATTGGAATGGAAAAGAAGAAACGGATCGCGAGTGTGTTTTGTCTTCTCTTTCTGCCTCTATTTTCCTCCCTCCCCCTTTTCTCCCACTCCCGGGAGCGCCCTCACCGGGAAAGAGAGAGAGATCCGCGGAGGAATTTCTGGAGGTGACGCACGCGGCGTCTCCCCTTCTTTTATTATTTTATTCATGCGCCGCCCGCCATTTTTGCTCCTTTTTGCCGTCTGATTTATGGCGGGCAGACATCATTCCGCTTTCCTTCTCGTCCGACCCCTCCCCCTCCCTCCTTCCCAGCCCTCCTATCCCCACCCCCACCCCAAACCCGTCTTTACGGCCCCGTCTCGGGAGTCGCATGCGATATAAAATAACAAAAGAGCAACAGAGAGCGCACATCATCGTGCGACAAACGCGGATCCGAGAAAACGCCGACTTTTTCAGACCTCCGATAAGGACAACGGAGCAGCGAAATTCGTACCGTGCAAACCTTGCCGCCATATAAAAATGGAAAATGTGTATGTATCTGAGAGAGAGGTTTGGAGAGGGCGGGGAATGGATGGGGGAGGGGGAGGAGGTCGGTTGGGAGAAGGAAGGTTTCCGGGCATCCATCTGAATACTGGAACGTTCCTGGCAATTTAGTGCGGGATGGTGGAGATGGTAAATGCCGTGAGACCGAAAGACTCTTTGCAGTGCCTTACTTTTTGGACGCATTTTTTCTGTTCCGGCTAAGATTTTTAACGTCCCCGCTACATGAACACCGACAGAATTTGAAAAGTCCTCGGTAGAAATAAAAAGATTGCGCTCGTTATCTAAAAATGCGAACGGGGTTACTTCAAAGATATAAAAATCTACTTTTTCCGAATAGAAAATTCGGAGTTGACTCAATTGTGGAAAATGGCAAATGTATATACACTGAAAGAGAAGAGATAGGAATAAGAATAATTCAAAATGGAATATATGAAATGCTCTATAACTACATCAGTCAATCGGTGAGTTTATGATTTAAATTAATGAAATTTTTGTCACGTACACAGTGGCGGATTAAGGTATCCGAGAGCCCTAGGCGCAAAAATACAGTGACGTAGTGTGACTTAAGACGATTTTTTGGAAATCTAAGGGATATGCAATGTATCTTAATTGCTTCGGATACAAATAATGTATTGTTTGTAAATGTATGAGCACAGAACTTTTGAAGATTATTGTATGAGGCTCCGAGGGTAAATAAGTTTGGTCACCCCTGCTATATACCATACATTCGGAGATAAATTTGACGTCTGAGATTTGTACGGCAAGTCTACATCACTCGATACTTTTAAAAGTGTTTGGAAATACCCTGAAGATAATAAATGGAACGGTTACGAACTTTACTCTCCCAATTCAAACCCGTGTTTACTGATTCAATGGAAAGTAAAATGGATAAATTTCAATATATGGTGGTACTGAATGAAACAAAATAACTCTCTCTGCAGTTATCTTCTCAGAATACACAGGTAGCATAGAGGTCGAAGTTGGTTAATAATGTTTAACCTTGATTCGCATCTTCAGTCTCTCTTTTAATAAACAGAGATGAAATATCAAAATTTTAGGTAACCAGGAAAGATAGAGAGGTAATAGATAAAAGAGGAAATTTCTCGTTATAAAGGGTTTCATCTTATTGATATTATCAAATGCAACAAATTGAAAATTTTCCTAAATGTTGACAATTGTGTTATCGTGTTTCTAGAGGAATACACATGTTTATTAATAAAATTTAACCCATAAAGGTTCTCTGAAAAGAATTTCATGTCTGATAAGATATTCTATTTTATATTATGAATAACTATGGTGTTAATACACTATATTAATCCAGTAAAGGAAAAAGTATCGTGATTCGCCCTTTCATTTTATAACAATATTTAATTACGCAAAAATTATTGGTCGAATTCCTTAGCAAAAAGTTTTAATAGAATAAATTTCTTTAAATAAATCTAACAACAAATGATAGCAAACAAAATTGGAACTGGAAAAGAACTTAGAATCCGGAGTTGGCCGAAAATCGATGAAAAGATACATAGACGGGAATAAAGGAGTTGGTAAGAAGGATTGGATCTGTTAGACTTATAATCGGAGCGAATCGACACAGGAAACGGGGGGTTTGGCGGAGGAGGGGAGAGGGACGGAATTAAAGAAGGGGTTTGTGGTCGCCGCCAGGGGTCAGGAGAGTAGTTAAGAGTTATGAGCCCCGTGTTGAGTGATGCGGAATCCCTTAACGAAGGCCCCAGTCGCCATACGCGCTGCTGTCCTCCGCCATCCCTCTCTGCCCTCGCGCCCATCCCTTCCCTCCACCCCTCCCCTCCGCCGCCTCCCCCTCCTCACTTTACCCCTTCTCGACCACCATTTCTCCCGCTTACTCCTCCTCCAAGCGTAATCCACGCTCGGAGACGCTAACATCATTTACTGCTTCTACGAAGAAAAATAATCGATCATTGTATCCTCTTTCAAGTTCTACAACTTTAGGGACGCGAAGTACTCAATTTTCAGAACCAGCCATGTTTTATCGAAAACCTTGGGATAGCTATTCGTCCGTTTGAATAATACTACTGGACTATCAACGTGTTCCATGAATTTTCCTTTTTCCATCTGTCGGTCTCGGCGAAGGCACGATGACTCGAGAATAAATGGCATTTTTTGCTGGGAATTCCTTTACGAAAAAACTGAAAATAGTGCGTATTAGATTAACGGTGTAGGCATTAAGATAACATACGAAAACTCTCTGCTTAATGCCTCCGAAGACTCGAATATTTTAAAGGATACAATGAAAAATATGAAAATTTTATACTCTTTTAAAGACCATCTTTGTTTGATGCGTGTCAGAAAGTGTGAGGCGCACGGCAAATGTTCGTCTCTTTGTAATACAGTACCTATGCTCGTTATTGGATCAGACCTCGTATGGATCACTTCTTGAATTTCTGTGGTCAGCCCGATTTATTGCAATTCTTGTTCTTACCAAATAAAACTCCTGAGTTCACCCAATCGGCACAACGCGCTCACAGTATGTCGCATTACAGAAAGTAACGATTATTTTCATGCTTTTCTAAATCCAGCATGAATCGCATCCTGCAGATTTCAAAGAAGCATCGAGGCGTCGTTGTCCTTATAATACCTTCGAGAACTTGCTTGCATTCATCACCGGCTGTTATTTCAGGAGAAGAGATTTTCGCTGGATGGATGGTTTGGAATGATATTTGCGATATCTGTGAGCTGACAGAGTTCGTTCTTCGCGAACGAGGAGCAATAACCGCTGTGATTTATGATGTCATTATTCCTCGCCCGCACTCTCCTATATATAATTATTCGGATTATCCCTGAGATTTCGTAAAGCGGAGGCAGGAGTAAGCCCTGCCCTTGACAAGAGCAGGTTCCCGTGAATACGATGAAATGCCTATAATGTTCAATGACAAATGGAAGTAGTCCTCCGGATTGCCGTGACTTGCAACGTCACTTTTGGATCCTTAACGTCAAGGGCAAGGGACTTAGTAGTCCAGTGTATTAAGTGCGCTACGGATAATATAAGCCCATTTTCCTTTTTCCTAACTCAAGGCCGAGAGTTTTAATGTCGGTCGTGAGCTCTGAAATTTCTTACTAAAATTCTCAGAATGTCATCAAACATTTGCATTATAAATTTAAATACTTTCGAAGCTAGAATCCGATGTAAATATCAATCTTATAATTCTATCTTAAATAAGGATTTATTTTTCACAACTCTTCTAGTCCAAAATATTCATAATTGATGATTACTTTAATACGATAGAAATTTGTAGATGGTACTTCGGCTTTCTAAAACGTAAAAAAACATCAATTTTCTGCATCGCAATATTAAGGATTTATTTACCAGTACAAAATTTAGAATAGCTCCATAACTACGCCCAAGACAAGAGGTTTTAAAAATATGTTATATTTTTGCTTAATGAGGTTGCATTAAATTTAGAACCAACATTTTGTACTTATATTCACGCTATTTTCTGCCGTTTGATAATATGATTTAATTTCGCTCCGATTTCGAGACGATTTGAAAAAATTAAGGATACGCAACGGGGTAAACATAGACGTGGATACAAGTATTTATAGAAAAGTTAGGTAAATATCAGAGACGAAGAGAGAAACGAGAATAGAAAACGGAATAGGAAAAGAGAGAGAGAGAGAGTGAGAGAGAGAGAAGAAAAGGAATAGGAAATCCAGAGGGGAAGAAGAGGGACGGAGAAGAGGGGGGGTGGAGGGAGGGGGAGGGAATGGAAGGGTTGAGAATGAAATGCGAGTTCGAGGGACAGAAAAGGAGAAAGAGAAAAATGGCGTATTTATTCAAACGCGTCCTCTTGTCGTTCGTTTATATTCGTTGCGTGGAATAACGTCTCCGGCTAATCCCCACTCTCCCGCATTGAGGTGCCATCATCCCCACCAAACAATCCTCATTCTCCCGGCCGATAATCCCTCTCTTCCCACACCCCTCCTCCTCCTCCTAACCCCTATAACCCTCGCCACTCCTCTCCTACACTCCGATCTCTGCCACCTTCATCCATCCCTCCTCCCCATCCCACTCCTCCACACCTCCGGTAGCCGCGCTCCTATTCTCTGCACGGGCGCTGAAGGCAATTACTCAAACCATTCGTAATCATGCGGCTGCGCTCGTCCACTCGCCGATCATGAGGTCATCCTCTTCCCCGCTCCCTCCCTCCTCCCTCTTTCCACTCCTTTTCTTTCTTCCCCTTTTCTCCCTCCCACCTAATCTCTCTCTCTATCCTTCTCCCTACCTCATATTTTCCCTTTCTCTCTCGCTACCTATGCTGTGCCTCTCTCCCACTCTCTTTTCAGTAATTCCTCTCTTTCTTATTTCTCATCCTCTTCTGCTTTTATTTCTCTCAGTTTCTCACTCTCTCTCTTCTTTCAACTCTTTTTTTCTCTCTCCTTTTCTCTCTCATTTTTGCTCTTCATCCTTCCTTTCTCTTTCCTCGTCTTCCATCTATCTTTCCCCCAATATTCATTACACCTTTCTCTCTCTCTATCTCCTCCCATACGCCTCTCTCTTCCCCTCTCTGCTTCTCCCTTTGGCGGCATATAAGAGAGCGCAAAAGAAGCTCCCACTTTTGCGCTCTTCAGCTCTAGTGTCTGCCACTGCATTTGTCGTCGGCTGTAAAATGGTCGTAATTCTAAAGATGGCGCTGGCCATCTATGGAACACTCCTGTGAATGCGAGGTAAGAAATAAAAAATTCGTTTGATATATTTAATCTGCCGATGTGTCCTTTGAGCACCTTCTCCTTCTATTTTAAAATATATTCTTGAATTTCGAGCTACTATAGTTTATTAAATTTATAATATTTTAAATAAATGTAGTACACCCAAACCCAAGTTTCAACACTGTTTATGTAAAGTAATAAGAAATAACAAATAATATTTTTAGCGTTGATAGAATAACAGCATTAAACTCATAAATTCCGCGCATCAGTTCTATTTAATTTATTATTTCCGTTAACTTTTCTTGCTCTCTACCACGAAAATTTAATTTCATCAAGTCATTAGAAAGAAATTTGAACATAGCAATGTTAAAATTCTTTTCCCAAGCGCATCCGTCAACATCCCACTCTGCGTAGCATGACTGTCGCTTTGAGCCCGATATCACATTACACTGCTCACATATTTATTGAAATGATGCGCGTATTTATATATTTTTTGCCTCTGTGGATTTTTTCGAACCCTCGGCGTCATTTTCGGATGCCAACTCTCCGTGTATATATGGCCTTCACCATCCCAGATAAACTCTAGCACCGATTTTTTCTCCTTCCTTCTGGATGGCCTCCTCGCCTTCCCATCCTCCCTTTTTTTTAATATGACTCCGAGCAATACATCATTTTCAACTCACGCCTCTCACTTATTCCGCCATTCCCTTCCAACTCTCCCTTTCCTCTCTCTCTCTCTCTTTCTCTCTCTCTTTCTCTCTCTCTTTCTCTCTCTCTCTTTCTATCTGACTCCAAATTCTTCTCCCTCTTCTTATCCCCTTTGCATTCCTTACATTCATTTTCCCATATTTAACATACCATTATCCTTTATAATAATAATAATCTTCGTCGAATTTATTTAATCTGTATTACTTCGCCTGGCAAGTTGGCCTTTGATTTTTGCTCGCGTATTTCTATATTCGACTCGAGCACACCTCTCAAACATCCGACATCCATGCCAAATTTCTGCGCGCCACAACTTTTTTTCACAGACTTTTTTCTATCTCTTTATGACAAATTATCTATCGCAATCATCTTGTTACCATATTTATTGGTGTTTTCCAGTCTCCTACCTTCTACCTTTTTGTGCTCTCAGCTCGGCATTCTTGTCCTATCCAATCTCCCTTTCCATTCCTCTTTCCTTTCGCCGACTTCTTCCTTTTACTTTTCCTCCTCTCCTCCCACTCGGCATCGCGTACATTTTCATTCCTCTTTTAAACCTCCTTCCATCTTGTTCTCACACCCCCGTCCCCCCCCCTCCCTCTCTCTCTCTCTCCTTACTTCCCTCTAATATCCTCCCGCTATACCCTCTCCTATTCATGTACACCTCTCTCTCTCTCAAAGATTTCCTCCACGTATCCAGTTTCGTAATTGATGGAGCGTCAAATACACATGCCAGTCAAGGCGGAGGAGAGGAGTAAGTGTGAGAAGGGGGTCGAGAGTGGGAAAGAGAGTGAGAAGGAAGGAGGAAGAGGGAAGTGGCGGAGAGGGGTGGAGGAAGCGGTGGGAGAGAGGAGGGAGGGGGAGTTGTAGAGGGGACGGAGGAAGACGCCGCTCTGAGAGAGACTCGGCGTGTTTGCGCGCTTATAGGGTTAGCGGATGTCTCCGAAGCTTAGGAATTAAGGTAGAAAAAATTATATAAATATATAAAGATGAAAGTGGAATATATGGCGGAGGGTGACAAGGGGTTGGAAGGAAGGTTTGGCGGAGAAAGTTTCCCACCGCCCGATGAGTGATGCGGCAGATGGCATTGGAATCGAACGAAAAAAAGAGACGAACATCGGAAAGAGGGTTTTTTGAAGGGAGGGAGCCAACGGTGCGCGTGCGTCTGTGTGAGTGCGTGCGTGACACCTCGGATTAAATTTATGACATCCGGCTACGTGTAGGCGATGGGTCCACGAATTTATGGCATCTGAGTGGGCGAATACGATTGGCGATCAGATAATTAGATTAATTTTTAATTTTACCGTCTATTCCATATAAATATCATTTTATAGACATAATATACAATTTTATCACTTTAGAGAGCAATAGATTATCTAAAATGTTTTTCATAATAAATACTTCGCGAAAATATATGATTTTAATAAGCTCTAAAGAATTTTTACGATTATACTCCTCTCGCGCTTCTATACTCGTCGTAAATAACTATTATGGCGGATAAAACTCACCAAATAATATATTTCCAGGATGAAAAGTTAAGGTTTCAGTTTACTTAAAACGCCATATGCCTCAACGCTCCAACATGTGCAGACTTGGCTACGTATTTTATCATGGTGACATAGGACGTATTTAATTAGTCATGTCAGCTAGATTGATCAGGTCCCTGACTCATCAACAACATATTTCTAAGCTGTGCTATAATCGGATTTAATATGTCAAAAAATAATTTCCTAGTCGTATTTGAGTAAATTAACTCGCACGCACTGTGTGCGATCAACTCCTTCAGTTTTTCGACCCTTAAATTAAAATCGACATTAAATGTTAAGCTATCTTTCCTCTATTACCTTATGCTTAATTTAAAGAAATGAATAGGACTTGAGCAATGCACTTGCTAACAAGGTAAATATATCCGATAAGCTTTAATCTCCATAGCGCATAAATAACATCAACAAATGCGTTCATCTACCAACGTCAATCTTTTAAACCATGGGTTTTCAACCTTTTTTTAATGGTCGCGTACCTCTTAGTGCAATTTTTTATAGTCGCGTTACCTCCAAGTACATTTTATATGATAACGAAAGGAATGACACTTGTATTAAGATAGATAACTCATGTTTATAACGTTAAAATTCACAGTTTTGGCGTGTTTTATGACGTTATTCTTAGTCATCACATTGCAACTTATGATTCCAAAGTCATGCATGAAAAACAAAGTATGAATAGAAATTATAATCTTCAAAACACTTTCTCGTGCCCCTTCAAAACCGCTGACGTACCCTTAGGAGTACGTGTACCACCGGTTGAAAACTCCTGTTTTCTGCTTATTGTTGATCTTCATGGCTCAGTTATATTTTGATGATATTGATCTTAATAAATCCTATAAACATATTTCAATTCTGTTGATTAGGAATAGAATTTTTTTAAATGAGTCTAAACATGATGCAGTGAAAGCTCTCTACAGCGGACACTATTAGGACAGAATAAAGTGTCCGCTATATAGAGGTGTCCCTTTTGGAGAGGTCAACGTCCGAGGTTTGAATAACATAAATATAAAATGCATACAAATTAAATATGCACAGTAAAAATACATTTAATAAGTGCAATATAATCCATACAATATAAAAGAGACAATAAATCTAATACTTTGTTTAAAATGTACATAACAAAACAAAGGAAAATCAATGAATTAAGTATATGTAATTGTAATTTGTTACATATACAGATTTTATTATTGAATATTGTGCATTTGCTTTACATATAAACATACGCAATGATTAGTTTTTATTAAAAAATGAAAATAAAGTGCTTTGCTTGGAAGATTTCATTTTGGCAACCTCATTTTCAATGTGTGTAATTAAGTCACTCCACACTAATCGTTTTTGCTTATATAGAAGCCTTTTAAATTTGTTAAGTATTCTAATGCATCACTATGCTTCTTTAATTTGGAGTCAGAATGATCTTCAGTGTTTTCATCTTTGTTTTCATCTTCATCCTCATGTTTTTCATTATTCACAAGTTCATTTACAATGTCCCGAACCTCAGTGTTCCTACCTTCTATTGCTGCATTAGAGTCTACAAAAATATATTCCTCGGCGCTTAGTGAAGAATTCCCCAATGTCTGTAGCAAACCATTAAGTATGGATGCATCAGCTACATGTTCATTATCACTATCACATTGGCCTAGACTGCAATTGAAGCCTGCTTTGTAGAAGCAATTTTTAACTGTAGAGAAGGTCACTTCATTCCATGTTGCGCTAATCCGCGTAATCATCTGCAGTACATCAATAATTTTGCAAAGTTTTGTCCCACTGCTATTATTTCCACAATTAATTTTCGATATCAGGTGCTTAAGCACCAACTGTCGGTTTTCACCTTGAAATTTTGTATTATCCTTTGATCTAGCGGTTGAGCAATAGATGTTATATGGGGGGGGGGGGGGGCAGAGTTTCGATATATTGTAATTTAATCTTGGGGTGACATGTTGAATTAGCGATAAATAAAATTTTTTTTCTATTCTGGCGAATCATTTTTTGTCTAACTGGGTCAACCATTCCATTATAATATCTCCAGTCATCCAAAATTTATCGTTTGACTTCCATATGACATTCAATTTGTTTGGGTCAGTATCTTTAAAACACCTTGGCTTCATAGATTTGCCAATAACAAGGGATATTTCAGGAGTACCCGTCAAACTTGTAGACAAAGTATAGTCAAACGTTCCTTTGCCACTTTACCCCCTGCATACGTTTTCCCATTAAGACACAGTGTTCTTTCCGGAATTGCACGAAAAAACAAACCTGTTTCATCTGCGTTCAAAATGCTTTCTGCAGAGTATGATTCGAATATTGACGGCAATTTATTTTTCCACCCAGAAACAGTTTACAAAATTACATCTGCAGACTCCCCATAAAAATATTATGCTGTCCACGGAATTTATCCAACCAGCCATTTAAGGCTTTAAAATCAATTGCATCGATTTCTGCAGCTATTTCCAAAGCTTTTGTTTGTATCTTAGGCCCCGAGATCGGAATTTTTTGGATTCGCACCCGACCAAACCACACAAAAGTCAATTTATCCACTAAACTACCTTTGCCACTACAAAACTTACGATATTGTTTTCCATACCCGTTTCCCCGCCACTGTTTTAACAAGGCCTCTTGATTTTTATGATGCTGATGTTTTACTTATTTTGATATGTTCAGCCAATTTCTTTCCTGTAAAACTCCATCACTAACACTTTTTCTTTTAAATTTAACTGATTTCGAGACATAGTCAACGGTTAAAAGGGTCTGAAACACGAAAAATTGTAAAATTGGAAAAGCTGTAGAAGGAATTCACTAAACTCGAGATAAACTATAAGAATAGCAAACTTTCTCCTCAGAAAAAACTGTAGTGTACCGTATTAACTTTCTTCAAAATGACCTACGGTGAGCTTCAGAGATGGCTTCCTTCGCTTATGCATTTATAATGTAAATGTTGTGAAATCGCTCCTATAATAACAATAATTAAAAATAATAATGTCTTGGAGAAAAATACGCAAGAAGTAACACGATAATACCGTTTTTAAGTACTCAATTAGCTACGTGATAATACAGTTATTATAGGTATTTGTATTGTCTTTATGATAAAATATTATATTAAAAATACTTACTTGCGCATATTATGCAAAATATCCAAAATGCTAATCCCAGTTCGGAGACGGTAATGACTTTCCTCAATGAAGACAATGAAAGCACTGAATGATGGTGACAATAAGGCTACGGCCGTACTGGCGTTTTTTTTCGCGGCAATAATGTTGCTGTCTAATTCGTAATATGTACGTTGTTTCCCAAGTAATACAATGTACGTAATATGTGCATGCATTGTTTTGAGCCAGCCTTGAGTGTCCTTTATAGGGAAGTTGAAAATACAAAATGGGGGCCTTTTATAAAGTGTCCGCATTCGTATTGGAGAGTGTCCGTTTTGGAGAGGTTGCTGACCGTGTAATTTCTAGTGCTTCTGGCCTGGACCCTAGAGTAAGTGTCCGCACAAGAGGTGTCCACTTAGAAAGGTTTCACTGTATAATGGAAAAATTGTTATTACCATTAAGTAAAATGATAGTAATTATTTGGAATCACAGATAAAATTGTGTAACATTCACATAAAAAAATAGGGCACACAGGCTTAAATATTTTACGATAAATAGCGAAATTTAATATATTTTCTTAGTATTACATTTAATACAGGATGTAAAACTTCAAAAAGTCAATCAGTATTCCGCAATAATTTTCAAGTTAAAGTAGACTAGTATTTTTGTACTGTTTTTTCATAATATTGAAATTAAATGTAAACGGAAATTTTCGGAATATCAAAGATACCGAAATTATACTTATCCTGGAAAAAAAAAATTCGGTGCTTCCGACGTTCGCTTCTATCAAACACTTCTTCAGCCCGTGCAACCTCAATCTCTATCGTAAGAGTCCTACGCTCTTGGCTCAAAATTCCATTCCCGATTCCCTCCCAACCCAACCAGACGCTTTGCTGTACCTCTCCCCTCCCCATTTCCCTCTTTATACCACCTTCTATTCAAAACCCACCCATCCTCCAACTCCTCGCCTTTTTCGCCAACCACCCACCCGCGTTGCGCCTAATCCTCCCTACCTCCAGCCTAAATAAATGATAACTCACATTAGACAGGTTGAGAGGCATATATTAGGTGAATGATCCTGGATTTGGGGAGGTAGGGGGTAGATCGCAGAGCAAAGGGTGTAAGTTGGGTTGAGTTGGTGAGAGGGAGGATAAAGAGAAGGGGCAATGCGGTTGGATGTGGGAGAAGGCGCCATTTGCATATTTTACGACTCCTGGAGATATGGATAAGGCTTAGAGACGAGGAGAAGGATAGCATTGGGAGAGTATAAGGATGTTTAAGGGTGTGACAGGGAGACACGAGGATTCAATAAGCGATAGGTTGATCGTTTTGGTTAACTCTCATAGGAAATTTTCACCTTGCGATATTTCTGTATGCCAAATGCTAATAATTTTACCTGGATATTTTACAGTGCATTTATATATAGATGTTGGAGATAGTGGAAACGGACGCGATTTTGGTTGTGCTCAGTAGAGATTCTTAAACTTTTATAACATTTATTTTACAATAGCGGTGATTGGTAATCGCTTCCTTCCTTTCCACAGTATTAGTTCAAGTTTCGCCATCCAAAACAAACTCACTTCTCTATCTTAGTACCTCTCATTGTGCTTGTCTTGGCAAGTTTTACGAGCATATTTCACAGCGAAAATAACAGCTATTTTTATAACGCATTAAATGACTGTAATGCAGTTTCTCTCATTTCAAGTTTATTTTTTGTATTTCAGAAAGTAACATTGCCTTGCCTAGTCTATGAACACGAACATATTTATTTTCTTTTCCTTAGGGATCCTTTAATCCCAGCCCCTATGAAAAGAATTTCTTTTGTCACCGTCATGTGTCCTCATCGCTTTCCCGTTTTTCTTCGCCTCATTACCCATCTCCACCATCTAAGCCATTGCTAAACAGCGCATTCGACATCATTTAGAGAGCAAACGTCACCCTCTGCTGCCCGTAAAACCTCCTGCCGCCTTCACCACCCCTCCCCCATCCCTCAAGCTCCTCCATCTCCTACCCAACTATCTTTCAGCTTCTACTTCCACCCTACCCGTTCCCCTCTCTCATGCCTCACACTCTCTTTCATTTTTTATTCCATTTCACTCTATTTTCCTTCCGTTCTCCCCTTCGTCTCTTCTGCGTCCCATTTCCCCCTCTCACCTTCCTTCCCTCCCTCCTATCTCTCTCTCCGTGCTTCGCGTGATCCTCCCGTTCCAGCGTGCTTTGCACCCGTTGCCACTGCAGCATGATTTATGTGCTAGGTATTCATTGCGACGCGTGTTTTATAAGCGCGTAAAACGTAATTTGACATGAAAAACGCATTTTCCCAATGATTTTCGCTTTTGAAAAGAGTACAAATCAAGTCGTCTGAATGATGACAGGAAATGATTTCGTTCTCTCAAATGACGACGCCGACGCAGAATTTTACGTGTGCTCGTATCAATTTGACGCGGTTAAATGGCCCGACATCGCGGAATTGTTACAAATGTGCAGTGATAAGTGTCAATCGTCTGAATTGTTTGAAATCGAGATTTTGTTTTCCTTTAAACCTATCCACCAGTTTATCGTTTTGGACTGTATTAGGATCTAAAAAAACCGGTTTAATTAAAAAAGAAATATATCGTCAACGTTTATTTCCATACATTTACTTATGAAATCGGAACTTTTATTAGTATGATTCAGGTTAGCGTGAACTTACGAAATTTAGACAAATAAAAACATATATACTGGGTAATTAGAATATCGAAAAAAAGATGAACTTAACAAAAATTCGAATTTACACAAAGGAAATAGAATGCTAAAAATTGAAAGAATGCAATAATTTACTGAAAACAAAATGGCTATTTTAAAAAAATGAATCGCATTTGAAAAACGTGTTTTTGACGGTGTTACCACATCGACATTTGAAAATTTGTTGAACGGTTCTCGTGAGGATTGAAGATTAACTAACGAAAGACGTATTTGGAAATACCTGCTTCCTTTTCGTGCTAGTTTAATATTTTCATAAGAAGGTAATGTGTCTAGGTCAATTTAAGATTCATGCGGGGGAAAAATTTTAAGAGCTCCGGGTAATTTTTTATCCAGACGAATCCGAGAGGAAAAAAAGGACGATCGAGGAGCCCCTTCCCGTCGCCGACTTCCATTATTCTACCGTCTGCAATACGAAGAAAGAGACTCCAAATCCGCCGCAAGCTTTAGTGCATTATGGATGCATGCGGTGCTAAAGCGAAGTGACTCCGCTCGACCGAAACGCTGAAAATCTTACGGCAATTAATTTTCAGAATTTCTGTTCCACGGGCCCGTGGACGAAACTCAGAGTGTAATCATGACTCTACGTATTCCAACAATAACGGTGTTCATCTCGGGAGCATTTTTCAGTTCTGCGCGGAGGAAAGAGAGAGGGGGAGAAAGAGAGAGAGTGAGAGGAGTTGGAGGAATGAAGAGAGAGAAAGAGAGAGAGGGAGAGAGAGAGAGTCAGAGACGGGGCATTATGCCGTAGCGACCGCTTTAGATATTCGGTAAGTAAGAGGAGACGGGGGAGTTTTTGGTGGGAGGTGAGGGTCGGAGAGAGGACTTTTTAGAGGAAAGGAAGGAAGCGAAGCCTTTTTGAAAAAGGGCGCTTATTTATTTTTCATACTTTCGGTACGTCTTCCGAAAAAAGAAGGGCTCGGGGCGTGACCGTGATGAGAGTAGTGCGCCACCGCACGGCGGTATTTCGGCCGAAACGAAATGCGTTTGCATTTGGAATGCGCGCGAGTTAAGAGGGAGGGAGGGAGAGGGGGTGAAGGGGTGGGGAGAGGGAGAGGAGGGTGAAGGAGGGCCGTGGAGGCAAGGGATGAAAAAGGCAGAGGACGGTGCGGTATTCTTCCCTCGCTTTGTCACAATCATCTTCCCCCTCCCCCTTCCCCCCCCTCCCACCCCATCTGTCCCACAGATCCCTATACTCCGCCCAACAACAACGACAAATGCATCCATTTCTAGGAGAGAGGCTTTTCCTCCCCCGACCGACATGATGGTCCTTTTAACAAAAAGAACGACATGGCGCATAATTTCTTGAGTAATTCGCGAGAAATTGCCAAACCAACGATTTATAACCAATCTAATTTGTCTCGTATAGAAATATAAAATTTCAGAATATACACATTATCTCTCTTATTAGAATGACCCGAAAAATATAAAAAACGTATCGCCGCCGTATAAAAAAGACATTTTGAAAATTTCTGCAATACTTCCATCTATCTTAAAGATTTTTTTAAAGATTTAGTATGGTACTGTATTTTACTAAGAGTTTAACGTTAAGAATGATAGTTACATTTACGCAAATTAAAAATAATTTAAGTATAACAAAGTAAAACTTTGTATTCGTAAAGTTATTTACGCCGAAATGGTTGGGCGCAAATAAGAGCAAACGGAATGACTTTTTCTTTAAATCAGAACATTTAATTGAATCTAAATTTAAAATGAAACTATTGGTAAAATAGATTGAAAATATCTTCAAAATTAAACAGTAACAGACTCATCTGATATTACGAGCAAAACTTTCTAGTATCCGAATTCTCTTTCCAACAGTATTCGACTCTGATTCGAATACATAAAAAAATTGTACTGTTCTTGTCATATGCATTCACCCGACTTATGAATTTTCCGCACCACGCCTGTATTTTGGAATGTTTTTAAGCTGCACCGCAACTCCAAAACTGAGCACTATTTTTCTGCCTTTCCGGACCTTCGTCGATTTGTTCGCCATAAAGCGAGTAAGAAGTACAGTTAATCTTTAAAAGAAATCTCTAAAAACGACTTGACTCGTTTAACGTATAGAGAGATTTAAAAAGCGGTTTCTTGATAAAATTCCACGTCCCCTTACCTTTTATTTCGTTCCGAGAAAACATTTTTTTTTCAGATTTAATAAAAACCGAAGTCCCACGTAAATCGTAAAAATATCCGAATGCTTTATCCCGAGTTTGAAATATGCTACGATCTCTCACACAAACTCACACACACATACATATATAAATATATGCGAACGGGACAAGGGGCCGAATCAAAGCATCGCCATCACGTACTCCGCCTCTCTGAAAGAGCGCACCAATTGAGACGAGGCAGTAATTTCTTTTTTTTTTAAGTCCGCCTATGTTTTCCGCAAAACCGCGAAGGCGGAGGGTGGGGACGGAGGATGCCCTGCGGAGGAGCGGCGCGGCCTCTCTCTTTCCCTCGCTCACTCACCGCCGCCCGGTTTATACAAGGGGCGGCGTAAGGCAAAAGGAGATAGCACCAGGATCGAGATATCGATCGTATTTCCCTGGAAGCGAGGGAATGCGATATTATTTCGCCTCGTTTGCAATGAATGCTCTCAGAAAGAGAGAAAGGAGGAGGGAGGGAGGGAGAACCGCGTCTGATATTCGTATCGTGCTCTTCTCTTATTTTATACACGCCGCGACGACAAGAGAAGAGTGAAGAAGAGGGAAGAAGGAAAGAAGGGAGAGAGAGAAAGAGGGGGGTGGGAGAAAGGAGGGGAACTGGAGGAGGATGATTTACTTTGTAAGGCGGGAGGTAGACAGGTAAGGTCAGCTTTCGGAAAGGGTGAAAAAGGGTTAAAAATGAAGGTTAGAAAGAGGGCGGGCGAAATGAGAAGAAAATAGCTGCAAACGGCAGAGAAAGAAGAGAGAAATTAGGATATGAGGAACGGGAATCATAAAGAGCGGTAGATTTAAAAAAAAAGAGAGAGAGAGGTTTACGTTTTGGCGGAGAATGAAGGGATGGCTTATTCGCTTGGATATAGAATGGTTAAATTTTACTGAAACGAAATTAATTAATAATGTTGCGAGGGACGGAAAACGTGATCGATGGCGTGGTCAAGTAGAATTAACAAACGGAATATATTTCTTGGATGAATGTGAATTTCAAAAAGATTTTATCACGTGTCGTCCTCGGAGAAAAAAGAGTATAACCGTCCCGGCGTTTGCCTTGAAAAAGATAAGACACGAACATGAAACTAGATGACAATGCTTCCATATGTAGCAAATTAAAATATACGGGCAGCGGTATATGTTAACGGAACGAACAAAATTCTAAGAATTTTGAGAAAAATAAGAACAAAATTAGAGGAGACATACGTCTGATGGCGCTAAATAGATGCAGATATTAAACCATTATTTTGACGCTCCGTTTCATGTCTTACTATTCTCCCTTCCAAAAGAAAAATTCAAAATTTATTTCCAAATATCCCAAATATAATTGAAGAGATTAATGGTGTGTATGATGCAATTAAAAGACGAGTTTTTCCCAAGGGTAAGCCTGTGTGGAGAAGAAGAGTGAGTGCCGTATGCAATGGCGGATTGAAACTGGCGGTTTGAGGAAGGAGTGATAGCGACTGTACGGAGGTAGAGGATAAAGATGGAGGCAGAGTGGAGGTGGGAAGGAGGGAGGTGAGTGGCAGGTGGGTTAAGAGGAGAAGGAGTAGTATGGGTTGGAGTTGAAGTCAAGAGAGCGCGTGAGAGAAAGACAAAGAGAGATTTTTACGAAAAGTAACGATGGCCGCAGGTTAAGAATATGCGGTCTGCGAGTGACCCCTTTGGGAGAGAAATGTTTCTGAAGGGGCGGTGAGGAGGGAGAGGGAGTGGAGGGGGGATAGAGGTAGGGAGAGTGAAGGCGGAGCGAGCAGATGTGCGAGGGAGGGAGGAGATAGAGAAAAGAGAGAGAGGAATAGTTATGTGATCCGCATCATGCAAGTGTCTTATTATGTCTAATCGTAAGTTTGAGGCCTCCAATAATGCAGTCAGAACGCTAGGTTTGGTGGTTTCTCGGAAAACAAGAAAGAAAATAAATTTTCTTCGCGCTCTCGCTTGATACGCGCCAACTAAAAACGCTTTGAATTCACAATTCCCAAAACGATAGAATTATGTTTACAAACTGACCGCTCATAGAGTTCCGGCATTTTGATTGTCGGCTAACATCTGATTTAATTAGTCAGATAAGCAAAATAAAACTTTCGAATACGCAGTAGGATTCGAACTCGCCATTTTGATATGCGTATTCGCTGCTGGATAATGGCGATGGTTTTACGCTGAAGTAAAAGTGTCTCGGTTCCTTTGCATGGTACTGTCTTTTGTAGTAATGAATTTTGGAAGAGGAAGAAGAATAACAAAATATTAATAAGCACGATAAAACCGTAAGAGATTTGTCTTTTAATTACTACACTAAAATCGATGCACAATTAACCGAGTGAAGTTAAAGTAAATAAATATTGATTGAGAAAAGCGTATCGTCTGGCAATGCGTTATTGATTATATCTGTTACGTGTACAGAACAATGACAAACAATCTAAAAATATTAGTCCGAGTGGCGCGACCGTATAATTTTGCCTCCTAGTAACTACGGATGAGGCAATTAAAGAATTTAAGTACTCTATATATATCTCTCTCTCTCTCTCCAGCACACATCTCGTAAGCAGATTCCGGCATAGAGCGGCCCACATCACATCCCTCTTCCCCCCTCCCTCCCACCCTTCCCATCCCTTCCTCTTCGTCCATCCTATCTAACCTTCAAATACAGTACGTGGGCCGTATTTTAACTAAACGGGGAATAGCGAAACATCTCCTCCGTACGACGGAAATATCCTTTTTCTCGATTTTTTTTCTTTCTCTTTTGAAGAGCATCTGGTCAAGAGGTTTGAACCCGCGACCTTACGGATGCGAGACACGCACGTTCGCCTTTGGACGATCTGGAATGGGTGCGGGACGTCGGAAAGGAAAGACAGAGAGAGTGAGAGTGAGAGAGAAAGAGAGAGAGAGAGAGAGAGAGTAGAGGAAGAGGAGGTAGAAGAAGTGAGGTGAGGGCGGGTGGTTGGAGGGAGAGAGGGAGGAGGAAGTGGAGAGTGATGCGAGAAGGAAAAGAACACGTATCGGAGACGGGGCAGGTGCAGGCGGAGAGGGAGGGAGGTAAAGGAGGAGGGGGGGGGGGAGGATGAGTGTGTCGGGCGACGCGGAGGAGGAGAGGTGGGAGTGGATGGGGAGAGTGAAATAGGGTCCGGAGTGTTTATAGAGTGTGGGGGAGGTATAAGTTTTTCGAATGTGTACAGGAAGAGGAGGGGGAGGAAGGTGGGAGAGTGTGGGAGGGGGATGTAAGGGAAAAGGAAGATGAGGGAGGAAATGGGAGGGAAGGAGTGAGAGAGAGTCTGGGAAAAAGATATCCCAGGGAGTAAACTTGCACGGGGATTTACAGGGATCGCTGGAAACATATGCGTCGAGAATACCTAACGAAGCGGCCAATCTTCAGAGGAGAACCGAACGGGAGATGGGGAGAGGTGGGTTGAAAGTGGGGTGGGAAGGGAGAAGCCGGCGGAAGCGGGAGGGGGGCGGAAGAGACTGACTGACTGGTCGTCATCCCCGGTGTAGGCAGCCATATCTTTTATCCCTCAGGAATCGGTTTATCTTAATCTGACTCTACGTCTTTATATTTCTCCCGTTCTCTCTCTCTCGCTCTCGTCCTCTTTCCGTTCGTTTTTTGTTTTTGTCGTTTTTCGGTTTCATCGAGTGCGTGAGCGGATTGCAAGGGCGCTCGTAGAGGTCGCGTACGAGGGGGGGCGCTGATGTCGAGGGAGGTCTCGCCAAACTGATTGTGGATTTCAAAGGGAAAAACCCATTCGATACGGCGGAGCGTGGTTTCCATGGATAATCCAAAAAGGCGATGCTTTATACCTCGTGTTCTGTGGTCCCTCACCTTTAAATCCTGTTAAAAATGATCGCGGCACGGGAATTTTATTTAAATTTTGCTTTTAAGCCAGGCGGAGAGTATCGATCAAATGATTCAAAATGAGGTTACATTTATATAACGCGTGGCTTAAGCTTAAATGTAACTTCCTTTTATCATAGTACTGCGAAGATTAGGTTTACATCAATTTAAACGGATAATAGCAGTTATTAAGATAATCTGTCATGTCGGGTTAATTTTGAGACTAGACAAGGATTTTAGAATAAATCGCATGGTGAACATTAGTCAAAACTATTTTGACAGAATATCTGCCTCGAGATCCATAACAACGCCGATACCTTTTATAAAACTAATTTTAGGAGCCTATTAAAAATTGACAAAGTACATGTAGCAATAAATCTTGTAAGGCAGTGTTAGATTTACAAATTTTCCGTAAAGTATTACATATTCCAAAAATAGGATAATAATACCTGAAAAATCAAGCACAGTTTCGTTTTTAAATCTAACGTTTGACAAAGAAAGATTAATGGTTTTGCAGGTAAAAAACGATGCCATAGTCTTCCCACGTTTCGTCAAGCTTCGCGTATTATTTTTAAGACGTAAAGTTCTGATATATGCGAGTAAAACAGGAAATAGTAATAGAGTGACAAATTTGGTAGAAGCGTCATCCATTCCGTGGAAGAGCTAGAATTTCCTCAGAGGAAATCTCCCATCCTAAATCTGTTGTCACGTCGTCTTTTATAAGTGTATCTCCTAAGAATATCCTACGCTCAAATATATTCCATGTCGTCATCAGCCATCTACGCACACGAGATCATTGTCCCCTCCCTTGAGCACTTCTAAGGAATCAGTCTTTAACATGTCCTCGTAGACATTTTGCTTTAAGGCAAAAAATCGAAAGTCCGTAAAATAAATCGACGCTGAAACATTTTATTTGAGACCGATATTGTTTTTAAACGATTCTTAATCAGCATTTAGGAACTGAACTAATAACATCAAATCTCCTGTCAGCACCCATTCATAGTTCGCCTGGATTTTATTATCAAATAACAACTCACATAAAGATAACCACATTTTGCGACGCTTAAAAGCGAAGTTCATTGGAAAATCGGAAACGGGGAATAGAACGCTCATTCTGCCTCAGTAACAAAAAACAAAGAATAAAAACATAGCCTTTTCGTTATCCCCGCCATCTTCGTCCCGCCTCGGTCACGGATTTCCGAGTCTACTACAGAGAATGACACGGGGACCCATCACGCGTGCCGCTCCTTCCAGACGCATCGTCTCCAACCTATTGCCCCCCCCCCCTTCTCCCACATTTTCCTCTCACTGCCCCCGACCGCTAGATCCTCCCCTCCCACCCAACCGAGGCCCCCTTATGTCCCACCACCACCCCGCCCCCATCCTTCCGCCCCGCATGGGAACCGTATCTGCCCCGGCATCTCCCGGCTCCTTTACCTCCCTCGTACACCGACTCCTGTCTCATCCACATATTTCATTTGTGCGCTGCAGCTCATACTTCACTCATCCTATAACGAGCTCTCTCTTTCGCCCTCCCCTCTCTTCTCTCCACCTTTTCACTCATTGTTCATCACTCTTTCTCTCCCCTCTCCTCTCTCTTTCCCTCTCTCTCTCTCTCTCTGTCTAACTCCTACCGTGGATTCGGTTGCCCTAATAATGGCCTCCATGTGCGCTGAATTTTAATCCGATGCCTTATCGCCGATCTCTCTCCTTCCTAACCCACCTCCCTCTCTCTCTCTTGAATTATCGCAGTTACGATTTTTACGAGTTTTTAACTTGGGTTCGCGGAAAACTGGTCACCTTCGAGAATAGAGAAAAATGTCAAGATTCCGTGATTAATCGGAGAGAAGGAAAATGGAGTGAGAAAAGGAGAGAGAGAGAGAGGGGGAGAGAGAATTAGCGGGAGTGGGAGTCGAGGGAGGGAGGGAGAATGGCTCACTAGACTAAAAAAAAAGCCGCGGACACTCCGAGTGACTTATGCCGCCTCCAAGCAATAAAGTGGCGCTTGTTTTTATTATTTTTTCCGTCGACTCGTTCTTAGCGGATGAGTTCGCGCCGAGTAAAAAATGAGGCAACTCAAAAAAAAAAGACGAACTCTGGCCGCAAAATTATGAATATGAATGAGAAATCGGAAGAAAAATCCGATATTACCTTTTGATTGCATCGTGGGGTATATCAATTGATAAATTCTCGTAATAAACTTTTAAACAATTGCAGCGCTATCGTTGCGAATCTTTGTTATAATACTGAAAGTTTTGAAAGCAGTCATGTATAGGAACATCCGCAATAGAAGACGTTTATTATAAATGCGATTCAAAAATCCGTAGAAAATCTGCAAATTAAAGGTAATCTTATTACTTTAGAACCTCAGAAGTTTCTATATTTAATATATCTACACTTGATTTCGTATTGGGTTTATCGTACTGAAATGTTATGAATGTACACATGGTGAAGCATGGGCTAGATTCAGTCATCAGTAAATTGTTCCTACGCGCAGAATGATATAAAAGTTGTAATACCTGAGACTCGTGGAATTGTGCAGAATTTTCTCTTTTTTGTTTTACTTCCGTTCATTAACGACGCAAGAAAGCGTTTATAGGGGATGGGGGAGACGGGAAAATTCCGAATTATTCGTCGCTTTGCCGATCGCCTCCGCGCTGTACTTCCTTCGTCTGTACCTCCGTCTCCCTCGCCTTTCCTTCCGATCTTTCAATGTTCGCCCCTTCAGCGTCTGCAACCCGCTTAAACCAATTCCACCCCTTTTACGAGCCGTGCATCACCGCCTCGCGTCTTCGCATCCCTTCCCGGCATGCCGTTCCCCGATGCCTTCTTCCGCAGCCGCACTCCGGAACTATTTCTTTCCCCCTCCCCAATCCATTCCTCCTCCCCCTACCGAACACCCGATTTCCTTCCCTTCCAAACCATCCCCGGCACCGAGAAACAATTACGCAGGCAAAAGAAAGGCATGATTTAAGAGGACGCCACCCTTTCTGCCCGTGCAGCCTCCTTAACGGCCCCAAACCACTCACCCTTCCATATCCCTTCGTTCCCTCTCCTCTCTCCCTCTCTCTAGCTTCCCTAATTTCGACAATTAAGCTAATGGGAATCATATAATTTAAACGTGTGTTTATAGAACTCCTCTCGCCCTCCCCCTTCTCCTCCCATGCTTGGCCGTCAGTTCCACTCCACGGCCTCGTTTCACTTCACGTTCCGCGTGGAAATTCCCCCTTGTCCGGTAGATGCTAAGTCCGCTCGGAACCTCCCGTTTAAGTCTCGCCCCTCCCCTCCCCTCCACCCCCACTCTTCTCTTCCTCCCTTGTGGAAAAATTCCCTTTCCCCAGTCCGAACCGAGTGATTTCGATTGGAATTCCGACGGTATTGCGTCGCGTAGCTTCTCCTCTCGACTCGCTTGATTCCTGCGAGCGCACTTAATTGGTTTTTTTACCGTCAGAATCGGTCTTTTGTTTAAATCTTGTGGAACATTTGCCCACGTAAATGTCGCCAGAAAAATCTCACCGGGGATGGCGAACGGTTACGAGCGTTCAATTAAAAAAAAAAAACGTCGCGCACATCGGCGTTAATTTGATTTTTATCAATTTCATTAATATCCGCGGAAACAGCCAATAAATACTTCTGATATGTTATTGTCGTGACTGAGGCAAACATTTTCCGAATAATATTTGAATGGGCAAACATTTGATAACGAGAAGAGAGAGAGAGTTCATTAGGTGCGGCATTCAGCCGTCCGTGAGTGAAATAGCCCAAATACATAAACACCAACAGAGAAGGATAGGGAGGGGGGTGGGGCAGGAATCGTTTTTGTGGGGCGACTCCTGATTCACTGCGTTGCTTCCCTTCGATGGAGACGGGAAAAGTAACGCTCTCCACATTCCCAGTTAACATTCTCACTTCCACGAGGAAGAAGGAGAGGATTGGGTAAGGGAACAGCGTTCGGTAAATAAGTTTCGTCGATTTGATAGCGAAGTCCGACCCTCTGTCCCGGCTTCCCTCTCCTCCTCTCATCATCCCATCCACTCCACTCTCTCCCGTTCGCTCCCTTTATCCCACTCCCCTTTCCTCCCGCTTTCGTCAGACTGTCCCCCTTCCCTTCTCCACTCCGGCCAATCCTTCCTTTCCTACCGAATCCATTTCTTCCGCGCTTCGCTTACTGGTGATTCCTTTTTCGCGGCGCACCACTCGCGCACCACCGCGCGCCAAAAAGGTCCCGCGGCACGTTCTTCCCTGCGCGGGAAGCAGAAGCGAAAGGGTAGAAAAGGAGCAGCAATCGGGTGTTACCACACCCTCTTCCAGACCAATCTGGAAGAGACTTTAACACGTGCGATGTAAATGAGTTCCACCTCGCTATCGTTTATTAACACTCGCCGCTCACTCAAATTGAAGCGAGGGGAGGAGGCGGAAGGGGCGGGTGGGCTACCATAAATTCCGGAAACGGGGCGCGTGTTCGTGTGCATTTGCCGCCGCTTATTGTGCGCCCTTATAAAACAGAAGAGGGCCGTTATCGCGGGATTGCCGCCTTAAGTGACTCGACTCTCTTCTACGCTCCCCCCTTGCACCCTCGTCCCGGTATCCCGCGCCCCCTTTTCATCCGAGAAATACCACGAATGTCTCTAGAAGTGTTTAGTGAATGGGTTGTCCTGTCCAATGGCCTTCTGCACAAAGGCAGATATTGTTCATCGGATTGCAAATTTTCGATTAATGGAGAAGTTATGAAAAGGATCTGGAATTGGTCAGGTTTTAAATGGCGATGAGATTTCGAGTTTGTCTTACTTTATCGCGAGGATAAGTCCTTTTCGTCGCGTCCTGAAATGTGTATTATATTATACTCATAATGTGCCAAACCAATAAAATAGGAAATCGGTTTCGTCTTTTAGAAATGGCGCTGTTAAAGCTACTTTTGACGATTTTGTTCTTTTTTATTTAGTTTCTCCGTCTCTTTGAAATCTCTTGCTCTTGTCGAGTTTATTTGTCCACCTGCAACACTTCGGAATTTCCTTTGGTCCACAGTCATACCAATACGTACTTTATTATTATGCATCAGATTATTTCATTCACATTTACACTTACTGGCTTCGGAGCTTTTTTCCTCGTTTTTTTATGCATTTATCTGTTTAGTTACTCTCTCATCAACCGCATTCAGTAGACATTTGCATCGAACTTATTATTATTATAGACTGCTAGATTGGAACCCGTGGGCATAATATTGAGACACAATCACTCTACCTAAGTCAGCTGGTACATTTGATTGCAGCGGTACGCTTACATCGATTCTGACTACTGAAGAGGAGCATCCGTAAACTTAACGCCATCAAAATTGTAGTTGACGACGCTTCCGAAGCTTTTGCTCGGCAGTCGATTTTCCGCAAACCCATTTCGCCGCTCCATTCCGTCTCTTTTTTCTCTCTCCTCCTTTCTCTCTTCCCCTTTATATCTCTCCCCTTTCTCTCTCTCCCTCTTTCCCCCTCCCTCTTTCTCTCTCTCTTCCTCCCTCCACTCCCACCCCGTACCTCATTCCCATCAAAATCCTTCAACGACCTATAAGTCTGCTCCTCGCTGCGCCACCTCCTTCCTCATTCTTAGAACCTTCAACTCCCTCCTCCTCTTTTTCTCCCCCTCTCTCCCTCATTCCGCAGCACCCTTCCTTCCATTTCCCTCACCCCCGCAATAAGCCTTCCCTCCCACGCTCCACCAAGCCACCGCACCCGACGCAACCCTTCCCCACCGCATCCCTGCCCGTAAATAAACGGGCAACAAATTGAATTAATCCTGTTTTATTTACCGTATTATTACATTGGGAGACACCGTAGTGGCCATTATTCCACCGGACGAGGCCTCTTGACAATAGCCAGAGTTCTGTGTGCTCTGGTCCCAATTCGTAAGGTATGGGAGGGTGGGGGAGGGTGAATAAGGGAGAAAGAGAGGGAGTGGAGACACGGCGAAATGGGAATAGGGTTTTAAAAAAGGGGTGGGAAGGAGGATGGAGGTCATAGCTGGATAGAGGAATTGGAGTTGATTAAAACGGAAGAGGTATAGGAGAGCAGGAGACCGATGAGAGGTAATCCTCGGATGAAGAAATTTTCTTAAGATGGCGGAAATAAATATGAATAGAAAGTGGCAAACGTTCGGAAATGACATAGTACAAATATAAAGTTTCACGCTAAGTGATTACCATTATGTCAACGATTCCAAACGTGTTCGTCGTGACACACAATTGTTACGAGATCCTTAAATTATATCGCGAAAATTTCCGAAGTTAAATTTCAATTGAGTATTTTAGTTTATTATTTTCATTAATAAATTCTATGAGCTAGTCCCAAAACATTTTTGCTGTACAAATCAATCATCAGCAGGAAAAGTTACAAAAAGTTATTTGCCCCACCATCTATAGGGGAAGTTGGGGTAATATGAGCATAGTTAATGTATTTTATGTGAAACAAACCTTATGACCTATATAAATTTATTGCTTCCACATAAAAATATTCACTTATGTTTTGTACCTTTTCTTACATTTGTACGCAATTTTACCAATGCATGTAAATGTGCCAATAAAAAATGTGCAGGAAACCACATGTGCTCATATTCCCCACGTCTCGGGGTAATATGGGCATGCATGTTGGGAATATGAGCAGTTCATATCTAATTAATTATTAAGTTATAAAACCGTGCATTTTTATTAGCATACATTTATTCAAATAATCACATTAAACGGTACTAAATGTAAACATTATAAAGATACTTTCTGTGTAAGTTATGACGTTGGCCTAACTGGTTTATATCTGCAATGATAAATTTAAAAATAAAAATACTTTATATTAATGAGCTCTAAAAGCATAAGTGAGCTTTAACAATTTTAAAGTTATAAAAATATGAAAAAATATGTAAATATAACGTAAAATTCTTGTAAACATATTACTCCGAATAAAGGTGCTCATATTACCCCTAGCGTTATGCCTTTAAAGAAAGAATTGCTACATTGTAAACGTTTTAGTGACCTCGCCCTTTCAGCATTGTTTCATTAGCTATCGAACCATTTTTCAAATACACGCATTGTAGGTTTCTATTTCTTCACGAAAACATAATAGTATCTATTTCAAATACGAACTTAAACAACTATTGACACAATTATCTCAACGAATATAAGAAACTCTTCTCTTTAAAAGCGACTGGGAATACGGTACACAGCAGCACATTACAGCGGAGCTCCTTCGGACGCCATGACACTCTGCATTACGTCTTGCAATAGCACAACGTTAATCTATCATTTGTGTAATTAAATTCTAAATGAAGTGCGATCGTGATAGCAGTGGCGGTGATGGAAAATACGAGTTATTGATATAGCTTCAAGAGGAAAGGATGTATTGAAACCATAGCTCTAAATTGAGAGGTATTTTGTATTGCATATGCACATATTAGATTAAAGTAGAAGCTGCCAACGTCTGTTACTATTAAGTTTATGGCTCTTTTCAGTGCTGGTTTTGAACAAATACATATTTTCTAAGAAATATAGGTAAGCTAATAGAAGGTATGCATGAATGTTAGAACTGGTGCGTTGTAAAAATCGCCACATCACGATCAATAACAAAATCTCCAAAATATTCATATGAATCGATAGATTTTTCTATTTTGCGTTCTTGAAAATTGATTATTTCATCGGGTTCTACGTTCGTGCTTGAATGTTTCGGTACAACTTTGAAACTCGAGAGACGACCTAAGGATAGACGCCTCCATTACGCGCTCTGTTCCGGCTCCGGAAAGGGATACTTGGGTGCACACACGAACAGTTCACCAAAAGCAAGCCGAGCGTGAAATTTGAGGAGTGGTGACATCGACCTCGACCTGTACTATTCTTCCCTCTTCCTCCTCCCCCTCTTTCCCCCTCACTCCCTTGTCCTAATGCTGAATAACCTCTCGATGAACTCGGCTGCGCGCACACACACACACAGACGAAGACGGACGCACACGCGAATGGTCACCGCAGCGGAAAATCCCATTGGAGGGCGGCGTCTTTAGTACCCGCGCTCTTCAGTCAAGGCGGCGGTCGTCCTCCGCCAGGTGGCTCTGCCCATTGCGTGAGAGAGTGCGCCACCATAAGCGAATACTCCCTTGCAACCCGACCCACGCCACCACACATCCCCTAGCCCGCTGCGGGGCTAATGACAGACTAAACTCCATTACACTGTCGGTTATCCTCTCCCCTTCGCTTTGCTATGTATGTATTACTCCGCGGACCGTGAAAATAATTCCGACTTAATTTTTGTTGAACGATATTTTCATATCGCCGTTGGCCACTGTATGTCCTCCGCCCATTGTCGGCGAAATCACAATTTTGGTCGCCGTCTGTATTCATACTTTTTCGTAAATTGTTTATAATTTTGAAAGACTCATAAATAATTTATAATTAACTGTAGTCCTCAGAATATGATTCTAATCTAATTGATGATCAGGAGAAGTCGATTTCTTGCGAAATATCTCTCAGAAGCATATGCTGATTCGATCGACTCAAGAATTAGCACGGCGGTCACGCTTTGATTTCGAATTTCTCATTCTGCCTCTATTCCAATCTTGCACTGTATACTTTCTGTTTGTGCATGACCGCGCAAACCTTATGCATTTCTCCTTTATGAAAGTTTATATCCAAGGATTAATCTGCTGAAAATCCGCCTCTTCCAGGATGTAAACCCGACCAGAACGCTAAGCGTAATCCCCTCAGACATGCCTAAATGTGCATTGAAGAGTACTTAATAACCGAAAGGGTTTTAGACGGATTATTCCTGTATTTATTAGGATGTAAGGAGCTGAGACCATTTCTAAAATTAGGTTGATGACCGTTTTAATTGAAGGAGGAATTTCTAATGCCGTTTTTTCTCGAACGATATTAGCATTTGATTTCATACGTTTATGAATGAAAAGATTTTTTAAGAAATTAGTTCATTAATGTGAAATTTATTTGAATTATACTTCGATCGAATCTCGGTTTTTACGCGTTCCACCCTTACAACGTCAATTCAAAGGTCTTCTTTAAGCACATTTGAAATGTTTTTGGACAAAACGAGCTAAGCATGAAAAGCAGCGCTTGAGTTAAACTAATAACATGATAGATAAAAACATGAATTCCCATTTTCAAAACGAAACAGCTGCTTCTCAGCAGAGAAAACCTGCCGATCGACAGATAAAGCGAAATTCGAGCGTCACAGGACGAAGGGATATTTCTTTGCCGTTCACCTTCCACTGAGTTCGGCGGAAGCGAAGAGATAGGGATCGGGCGGCCATCGAAAGGGTGGTCGCCTTCGCCGTTCGGAATTACCGGAGGTGATCCTCGCAATGCTGGAGGCGGGGGCGGGGGGGAGGAGGATGGAATTAGTGGCTTCGGAACGGGAGCGAGGAGAAAAGAGGGGGAGAGAGGAGGAGAGGGAGTCGCTGAGGTGGAAAGTGGGAGGAACAGACAAGGGAAAACAGGGGGTATAGGAGTGGAGAGAGGGGGTGGGAGATGAAGAAAGGGGGAGGGAGATTGAGGAGAGGGGGAGGGAAAGGGGGTTAGAAGAGCGAAGAGGGTCCCTCGCACGCGTCGGCCGAGTTGCCCCGTGGAATTGTGGGAATCGGAGTGAGCGATTGTTAAGCCCGAAACAATGGCTCCTCTTTAGTCCTCTCTTAAGTAGAAGGGAACTATAGAACTCGAGTGTTTCGAGGGCGACCGAAAAAAAACGCGAGTCCCGTAAATTTTGAGATTCGGATTACGCCACCAGACGTTGTGCAAATATACATACTCATTACGAGTTTGGCAACTCCTATGCAGTTGTGACATTCGGTCATTTTTTCGAAAAATCATGAGAAAGCTTCACCGAAGTTTTTTTTGTTGCCCTTAATACCCGTGCAGTATCTGCGATCAGAGGGCGCACGAAAAATGACGGAAGTGTGAAAGAAGCCGACAGAATATCGGAGAGACCATCTACCTCATTAATTCCCCTCTCGAAATTTCCATATAATGCGCGACCACGGAAGAAAAACGTATTAACCCATTTCAAGGAATCTCATTTGACATATTGCGGTAAATCTGTTTCAGTTGTGGGGAAGTTCATTTATATAAACCGCAAGTTACATGTATCCTCCAACTCCGGCAGCATTTTTCAGTTGAAATACATCGTTTTAAATGTAGAACATGCCTTGAAAGGCATGTTTATCTTGGGGAAAATATTTTGAAATGGTAGCTCAAGATTTTTAAAAATAGCTTAAAATATAAGCTCCATCGCCGAAGCACAAAGGATCGGCTTCCCTGAAAACAGACGATTACTCCAAATTGAGTTGACTTTCCCAAATGCTTCATTGTACTTATGCCTCACGTATACAGAATTCGGTATAAAAGTAATTCAAACTTATAAATATCCACTCTCCGTTATTTAATTGACTAAGCGAAAGCGATTCTTCAAAGGAGGAAACAGCCCGTCGGTTTAATTCCATAGAAGGATGATTCTTTACAGGGTGACCTCCGTCTCTCGTCTCCACCCCCTCCCCTTCCCTCCACGCCACCCTAGCCTCGCCCATTTCACCCCGAGCGACTCTAAACCAATTGCCATCTTCCCTTATCTCCACTCCTACACGTTCAGAACCCCTCTCTCTCTCTTTTACTCTCCGTTCGCACTTCGTTACTACTTTAACCTTTTACTATTCCATCTCCTCAGTTATCATCTCCGCTTCCTATTCTATTCGATAATCGCGGTCAGATATCGGGGCCAAGTTTTCGACCGCTTCGCTCCTTCTTTTGTTCTCTGTTACAGACGCACGATCTTTAGATAATAACCGTACAAAGCGGTAATTACGGGGACAATTCCTGCCTCTTGATTCGTCTTGTACTTGTCTCCACCCCTGCTTTCTGCTCCAATCCTCCTCGATCCTGTGCGATCCGGTTCGATACCCTCTCGCTTCACTCCCAAGTTCTCTCTCCACCCCATCCTTAACATTCTCCTCTACACTCCTCCCTCAACGCAGGAAACGATGGCTGGCTGATAAGTTGATTTGCTATGGAAGAGAGTAGAAAATGCTTCCCAGACAATTCACGCCACCATTTAAATATTGTAAAAATCGAGGGAAATTCGCCGAATGCGGACAATAAATCTCTTGTTAGTGAATCGTTGAAAGGTTTCCAGGAATCAAGTAAATTCGTAGGACGAACTAAATTAGTTCGACGTGAAATTAAATGTTAATAAATGGAAAGCTATGAGATGTTTAATATCCCAAAAGCACGTGAAATGGTTAGACTCAGGAGGAGAGTTAGTAAACGGGAAATAAGCATAAAATAAAGCGTAAAATCTTTGAACAAAGCAGTGAACGTATGTATCTGTGTTTCTTGAACACACATACACACACACACACACACATATATATATATATATATAACAACAACAACAACAACATATATTGAAAAATTCAAGAAAATGAATTTTGTTATAAAGGATAAAAGAAATCATATATTTAACCAAAGAAGGTGTCACTACGTGGAACTAAATTATACAAAGAATATCAAACTCGCTATGTAAATTTCTGGTTTAATTTATTTCCGCGGCCGGTTTCATAAATACTACGCAGTTGATCATCAGCATTTTAGCCAACAGACACTCCATTAAATCGCTGCAATAACCATTGTTACGGGATATAAATTTAACCTATTTAATTCATTGTTAAAATTGAATTCGGAAAGGACTAACATAAGTTCATTAAGCGGTGTAGCGTAACATGAACGGCCGCATGTTTATGTGAGAAGATATTTAAGAAGTCAATGGGGATCGTATAATTGCAGTTGTTACTGTGAAACCGGTCGAGAATGTAAATTAAAGTGTAAATTTGCATAGTGAGTTTGATTTCATTCGTAAAACAAATCAGGTTTAAGTAAAAAATGATCGTGAAAGTGAAATTTTAAATACAGTGTGTAGAAAAAGAGATTATAGGAATGATGTTGTACGGGAATGTATTGTTAAACGTGACTATCTGATACCATGTAAAACCTGTATTATAGGTAAAAAATTAAGTTTATCTACACTTTTATATTTGCCACTTTCACTTGCAAGGATTTCTTTTATATATTAGTGTAGCATTTTCAGTCATGAATTGGTACCTATAGCTGAAATTTAAGAAAAAAAGAACTGTAACGTGATTTTTCTCTCTGTTCAGAATCTATTCGATCATTTCTCGTATCTTGTGCCCTGACTGGCATTTTAAGAAGGAAACTCAACCATAAAATTCTAATTTGAATATTATTATATGTCTTAATTTTTCTGCTTTACTGGAACGACTATTGTTTTCGAAGTTACTGCAAGAAATTGGAATAATATAAGCATGCTGTCCATTCATCTCATATGTTAGTGATGTTCTTCAATATATAATCACTTTGTTGAGAATAGACGTAAAAAGCAAAAAGATAATATTTTATCAATGAATGTTTAAATATTCAATATTTTAAGCCATGTGTATTCAATATGTATAGAGGCTTCAAAAAGCTTAATACTATAATCATGAAAACAAATTAACAAGTAACACAAAATAATTGCAGAAAGTAGTTTGTATGTAAATTTTCGAAATGATCGCTACACTCATCCACTCACTGCTCACTGACATTAATTACAACGTCATTCATTTTCGAACATTTCTTGGGATGCTATGTCAACCTACTGCCTCGATTTTTCTCGTATTTCTCGAATACCTTTCAATGCAAAATATTGAGTAATTTTTCTCTGCCTATAGAAGATAAATCGAAAATAATTTGTTTTTGGATTTTTACGATAGCTTATGTGCAGTGAGATAGAATTTTTCTAACAAAGCAGTTGCACAATAGCTTTAAAGTCGCATTATGTAATTTCGAGTAATCTGATAGGATTTCAATCTTAATGGTTTGGAAAAATATCTGTGATTGAACATCCTATAAAACACGTTTTTAATGTTTCGCAAGCTTCAAATGAGCTGTGGCAACATGTTAATAAATCTTGCTTCATAATGTTAGTGGGAAAATTCTAGCGGTGTTAAATAAAGGCATCTGGATAGAAACTTCATAATAACTGTTTATCCTATCAAGATTTCGCCTGAAATGAGGTTTCCTAAGTGATAGAAGCATCTGGATCAGATATCTTAAGTTCTTCAAGTGGTTAAACATATTGGTAGAGTGGTTGCTACCACATACTCCAGGCACTTTCGCACTTCAGTGGTTCCATTTCTCCATTTTCTAGTACTATTTCAAAATTCATCTGCATTGCTCAAACGGAATAAAAACATTCCGCCATGTTTTGCTCTGTACTATGGGAAACTGTAATGTTATGAGTATTATGCCACTTTTATCTTTGCGATACTATTGCATCTCATCATCGCCTATCTGTTTAACTCTTAATGTACTCTATCAACGCACAATGGCTGCGTAAATCGAGTGACCCTAAATGTAAATAAGAGAGTATAGTTTTCGTCTTATATATTCCACTTCAGTTTCTTATGATCCGTATCTCTCAGTAGTCTCCATTCCCTGTGTTTATAGCTGTCTTTCGCCTCTTAGTGAGCAGACGAGTGGAGGGTGAGGGAAGTGTTGAAGGAACGAGAGAGAGAAAGAATTCTGTGTTTGCGTGACTCCTGGACATCCTCTTTCAACAATGCTCCAATGCTCATGCGTGCGTGCCTTTGAGTATCTCTCTCTCTCTCTTTCTCTCTACCGCTCTCTCTTCCTCTCTTTTCCATCCTCTCTCTCTCTCTTTTAAAGCCCGCCTCTTCCTTTCTCTCTCTCCTACGATGCGCATCATTCCTCTTTCCTTTTTTTCCATCCGGAAACAAAAGCGACTCGATCGGCGGCCTCATTTGCGAGAGAAACGAATTCTGAGAAACTAGATAATGGATTTGGACGACGAACTCTTCTAAGAGTTGAAAAGAGGAAAGGGAATAGCAGTTCGGAGCATTGTGGTAGGTGTTTGAGAGTTTTCTTTGTCACACACAAATTCTCACGGTTTCGAAGCTAATTTCGTCATGCAAACAGAGGATTGATAACGGGAAATGCGGCCGTCTGTGACTTATTTTGTGTTTGGTCGCAAAGATATGATTAAATATATAATTTCCAAGAGTGCGTCCTACAGGATATTGCATGATTCATTTACTTATTTAAAAAATACTGCGCATCATATTTATTCATGAGGAGCATAAGCAGTTTTTTACTCATTGTATAATGTCCGTTCGATGCTGAAGGTGGATGCAAATGGCTCATACTTTCTCTGCATATGAAGGTCAGAACGTAATTACAACGCCAATTAATTCTTTCCGGGCCATTATTTGTCTTTAATTTACATTGCGATGTGGCTGAGTTCATTCTTTTGAGAGATCCTGTTTATCACATTTCTATTACCGTCGTTCAACCTTATGATTTCAGAGGTAAAAGAAGATATTCCATCTTGCAATCATTGAAAGTTAATTCGTGTTTTAAAAGAAAACCTCTCACGCATAGCTTGAAGTAAATTGCCGCTTTGCCCTTTGACCTCATGTATATAAGTTACAAATATCTAGTTTGTTCCATTTTAAATATATTTATTATAAACTATTCTCGAAGCTTTATGAAATTTTATCTTCTCCAGAAAAATAAGCTTTCATCAGACACTTTTCGCTTATTGCCCACAGTGTTGTCCTAATTTCAAATATAAGGAAAAATAACAATGCCACAATCGAGTTTAGTTCAGCGTTAGGAGATCAGTCATGATTTCCCCGGATATCTGACTGACAATTGCTTTTGGAAGACGCAATTTTTATGTTCAGGAAGTTTAAAATTCCTCCATCAAAAGATGACCCACACGCTACCTCACAAAATATTTTCAGCTTTTCAAAAATACATTTCTAAATGCTCTTCCTTGTGTTTCTGGTTCGCGGTCTCCTAATGAGCATGCACGTGCCTAAACTTAGGATCGCTTTCTCTCTGAGGCCAAAAAGTGTTTTCGTGTATTAATTTCACGGATGGAGACTTTGGCTAACTATCTCAGATGAAGGCAACGAGCGTTTCCAAATCAATCTTCAAACAGAGATCCTAACATGTGAACAGCCATCGAGAAAGCACTTAACGGCACAGCAATGATAAAAAGGTGGCTTCCGCTTACACCTTGCGGTGAAATTATTTCTGATGGATGTAAATAATTTAAGCTTCTGCCACATAACCAAACTAGCAAACTATTTACTCATTCCACTTTTACGTAATTGGAGAAGTTTCGTCATTTAAATATATGATTTGGGTTTCAAATATGGCAATGATTTGTTTCCTTTTCGTCCCTTGGTAGATTAATGAGATAAAATTTTGCGGAATAAATGTTAAGAGTCGATATTTCAGTGGTAGAATATCGGCTCGGCAAGTATAAGACTTGGGTTCCATTGCCGGTTTAGTCAGAAATTTTCCCATGCTATCAACTGCTCTCCATCAACTCTTATAATATGTCAAAATCTTTGTGAATATCAATATTCTATGCTCGACATTTCTGAAAATGTTACACTTAAAATTCTGGAGAGTACCTACTCTTTGCCAAAAGTCGCATTTTTACTAACTCAAAAGCTAAATAGAGTATGTCGTCCGTAACGTGCGAGGATTCGAGTGACTGCGCACCAATGGGATTTCTTCTACCCGTTGACGTCACACAATGCCCCGCGAAATGCTAGAGGGTCACGCATTTGTCGAAAAATTTCCAGCCTTCCACCTCCTCCTTCTTCTCTTATCCGGAAGATCTTTCCGGCCCAGAGGAGCTCTGCTTTTTTATAATCAGATGCATCTTATAAGACGACAGCGAAATCCCAAAAGGCAACCAAGCAAAAGAACTGCACCGGACGAGTGCCTCACGGACGTAGATAGACACAAGCACAATGCTTTCCACGGAGGGTCTGCCTTTGCGCTATCGTTTTAAATGTTAAGTTACGACCGTCGTTTTCCACTCGCCACCGAGCACCATGCGTACCTTATTCCGAATAGGTTAAAAGAGTTGCGAAATAGATATTTTTCTCCAACGAGAATACTCGCCGATTACGTCATCGGAAGATGGTATGGGGAGAGAAAAAAATAGGTTCCCGCGCATGCGCAAATGCGCTCGTTCATTTTCTCACGCGTGCGTTCCGCACCGCGGATTCGCCGAGGTGTGCACCTTCTTATCTTAACTCTCCTCTTTCTCCCACTCATTTAAACTCTGGAATTTTTACTCTTTCTTCCTTTCACTCTTCCGTCTCTCGTGCATCGCGTCTCGGTTGCTTCCACGCACCAACACACTCAGTGCACCGACGGTAATTGCGCCTACCGTTTCAAATGAGCGCTTAGTGGAGCTCCCCCACCCCCTCCCTCCGCGCCGCTAAGCAGAGTTGATAGATAAAATTGTTAATTTCTATTCTGGGAATATCTCAACACGCTCGCATGAAAATCGCATCCATTGTTGCGATCAAATGGCGAATCGGCGGAAGCCATCGCCGACTTCGCGATGAAAAAGCAGCCGCGGAACTGAAATGCATGGAAACGTTTTCCTAGTTTAAAAAAAAGATGGGGAGAGGGTCGTTAACCTTTTTTGAAGTGTTTTGAGGATTATGTTAATCTGATGGTCCATATGCATGCTAATAATGATAATTAGGGTCTCTTTCATTCCTCGACTCAAGAATTCATGAGCACGCGTGAATTCCTTAGAATAACATCGTATTGTCATGAACTCGAAATGCATTATTAACGCGGACCATTTATTTCTCTAACAATTTTAATATACGAGTTGCAGGAGCACTCTTTCAAATTTTTCATACCTAATAACATACATAATTTTGTATTATTGTCTTTTCTGTCCATTTTGTATTATTGTCTTATCTTTCCTCGCAAGCAGAAGAAGAATTAACGGAAAGTATCTTTTCAGGAGGAAATAAATGACTATACACGATTTTATCAAGTATGCGCCGCCTCTTTCACTTTCGTCACATTTTCACGTCACCTCCTCCGATGAATGGCCTGCTCCGAAAGCTCCTTCTCCCACATCACTCCTCCCTTAAAAAGCTTATTCATTCTCATCCCCCGTCTCTCACCCACCCATCCACCCCCTCTCCACGACGCCCTTTTCTCCCCTCACTTGGCCTCGCCCACCCTCTCCCCATCTCTGTACCCCCCCTCTCACCCTCCGCTCACCTCTTCCCATTGTTAGCATTTTCAAATATGCATCGCCGGGCATAACGAGAGTCAGTTCCTATTGTGACCGCCAGAATGTGTATGTGTGTGTATTGGACTGAAGGGGGAGGAGTTGGAAAAGCAGTGGGAGGTGGAGGAGAACGAAGGAGATTTTTGTTTAGGGAAAGGGAGGCGCATGTGAGGGAGAAGACGAAGATGGGGTGGAGGAGGTAAGGCATGGCCATCGTGATGGAAAGTGGTAACAAAAATGGTAATTAAGGCAAAGAATTACAAAAGGAAATTCGAAATGATACGTCAAGAGGGAGGAAAAATGTTAACACAACATACGATGGATTAAGCTCATGAGGAGGCTTAAAAAAGTAAGAAATCACTGAAAATGTAATAGATGATAGATCTTCATAAAGAGAAAGTCACAATCTTTCCGAGTATTTCATTTGCTGAAAAATGTTCTAAATAGACGCATTCAAAAGCATTTACTTCCTTTGAATTAAATTTTTAGCTCACATTGAGTGATTTAATTGATAGATACTGCAGAAATTACAGTTAACTCTAGTTAGCTTATTAGGACTCCATGACAATGAAGTTCTACAAAACTTTCAGACCGAGTCATATTTGGGATAGAGGATTTCCTAGTAATCCATTTCCAAAATATCCCGACTTTTCAATTTTTATCACGAGTTGAACTCCGAGTCAATCCTGTAACGTAGATGTTTTCAAAAAAGCACGTTTCTGGGGCTTTAATGTAGAGCTGCATAAGTAATGCCCCTCTCTCCACTGCCCATTAACTTTCATCGCATTTCTTTATTTTTCTTTCTCCTCTCCGTTGTCTTCGGTTTGGAACCGCTCCGCATTCAGATCGTTTAAAACTCTCCCTTCCTCCACTCTCGCCCATTCTCACTCCCTCACTCCATTCTAGTTTTTCTTCCCGAATACATTTTCAACCCTCCTCTTACACATCCTCCGCCTCCGAAAAGGCCACTCGGTCTGCAAACCACCCCTTTACTGATTACAGAATCTCTGAAGATATACATACATATATATATATATATATAGAGAGAGAGAGAGAGAGAGAGAGAGAAAGCACACACTCCAACCCACAGCACAGTTTAATTCTTCCTCCTCTTCCCCCCTCCCCAACCCAACACACCCTCCTCTATAACCTCGCTTTTCTCAGCCTCCGTTTCCGGACTGGTAAAAGTTTCCGGACCGCCCCGGTCTGCGGCGGTCAAACAGCAAACAGACATTCATGAGCAGTGTCCGCGGGCAGCATACAATTCCACATGCAAAAGGCGATACAGAGAAAAGGCTCGAAATCTTTTCTCGTAGAGCTCTCTCTCTCTCTCTCTTACCCTCCCTCCTATCCCCAGTTCTTCCCTCTCCTTCATTCCCTCCTCACTGCCCCCGCAATTCTTCCCTCCCTCGAGTATTTCTACCTTTCTCTCTTCTTCTCCCCCACCACACGACCCTTTCCACAATCCTCCCATCTCCCTCCCCCCTCTTCTCCTCCTCCTTCCCCCCCTCAACCACCCACGCCAGAATACCCGAATTTTTTACCCTTTTTTCCCACAGTTCCACTAAAACCTCTTGATAATATCGCGTTTTTTTTCGGAGTCTCGGTCGCGAAATTCATTAGTGTCATAACGGAAAGAAAACACGAATTTTTCGCACATTCTATTTATGTAGCAATTTAGTACGTCAGATTTGATCTCGGTTTAATTTTGAAAAGTTTAATTAATTTCTTTTTATGCATGCTCACGTTATACTTGCCTTGCTCGATTCAAAGCGGGTATTTTAATGGAAAACCTTTATACCTTATTCTTTTAATATTATCTGCAAATGTTCTACAAATTTAGTAGTTTTTGGTTTTTAACCTAGTTATTTCTTGGTTGTTATACTTTCATTGATATGCTATGTGGCCTTCGTGCACAAGTGATTTTAGAAACTGGATTTCCAATATCTATAAAATTCATTGGCCAATCATCACCTAGGGTGATAAGTGAAAAATTTTAGTTTCCGCCAGTTTTTATGGTTTTATCGTCCTTTTAAGGGTTGTTTACATTTCATACCGTTTTAAGTGTTATTCTCTGAAGACCGCATTACATACATTATATTTCTTTTCTTGCAAGCAGCGTTGTCTAAGAGTAGGCATTTATATGCCTATACTATTGGGGTAATCTTCGCTTCCTCAAAATGTTATCATTCCTGTATTTCCATCGTCACGCCCGCCTCCCGCTTCTTCCTGCATTCTCTCTCTTTCTCCTCCCCCCACCTATCCTCCTATCCTACTCCCCTAATATCCTCCCTCCTATTCTGACTCACTCTTCTTCCCCTCCAGTTCGCTGTTCTACACCCATTTCGACGTGGTCAGTTAACTTTCATCTCTCTCTCTCTCTCTCCTTCTCGTTCCCTTCAGCGCAATTCCTTTTCTCTCCCCTCCACAAAACCTCTCCCTCTTTCCCAAACGTTACCCTTATTCCCAAACAGAAAAGCCAAAGCTCCCGCCCTATTCCCTTCTCCCGACGGATTCTTATTTCCTCAGGTTAGCACCCGAAAACAAATCTACGTCTCTGTGCGGCCATTCAAACCCCTTTTCCGCTCCCATTCCTTTACCCCGCCCCCTCCTCTCTTCGGCCGCCCCCTCCCTCCCATCCCCCAAAGGACTCCATTGTGTGTATGTGTGTGTGTTTCTACGAGTGTGTCCAGCTTTGGTCCACCGTATAATTTCTTCCCTTTCCCGAAACTCGCCATTTCTCCCGCGAACCCCTTCCTCTTCTCTCTGCCCTCTCACCCCGCGGGCCAAATCTCAGAACCGGCACAGAAATGGTAGCAAAAGTGGGCAGGCAAGCACCCAAGAGGGAAGCGAGTGGGCGATGAGGGGGGGGAGGGCGGGGGGGGGGGAGGGAGGGTTCTCATGGAGATTGCCGTCGGTGGAGGAGGAGGTAGCGGCTAGGAGAGGAGATACGGAGGTTGACGGGCGGGGTAATGGAATAAGGGGCCCGGCGAACGCTCGCTCGGCCCACCTCGGACGCATTAACAATTATTATTGCCATTAATAATTAGCCCTCGCTCCGCTAATAAAGCTGGCCACAAGTTGGTCATTGTTTCCATGGGAAATAATTCTTGCAATGGCCTCCCACGCCACATCTCCCCGATTCTCTCTCCTTCTCTCTCTCTCTCTCCCTCTCTCTCCCTCTCTCTCTCCCTCCCTCTCTCCCCCTCCTTTGCCCTCTCCATCCCTCTCCCTTATTCAAACTCCTTCCCTCCTCCCTACCTTTGCCTCTACACCATTTCCACTCCTTCGTTATCTTCTTCCTTTCTCTTATTCGTCTTCGATTTCTTCATTTCCCACACTTCGTCTTCCTTCACAATTATCTAATTCTATTTTTTTCCTTCTTTCATCTCCCCAATAACCCTTACCCTTCTTATTTTCATTTCGTCTAATCTAGTTTGCTGAATGTCTAATAGGTAGAATATGTTTGTATTTCTTCATAAAGCTCGCGGGTTCTTTGTTGTTATTGTTAAAAGGCTAAAAATCTAGGTGCTGCCAATATGCTACCACTTATAAACGAATGAAACAAATCGATAGGCGGTTACAATTGACAATTATATCTCATATTTTCACTTAATTCCATAGAATCACATTATGTAATACATACAAGCATTCTTATCTACTCTTTGGAATTTTCATTTTACAATCGCTAGCCTTATCTCTTTACTCTTCAATTACTGTCAAAGTCCAATTACGTTATGTGCTCTCAAAATATTTTCATAGCGTGATTTTAAATTCATATATCTTAACGTGCACATACTAAATTGTTGGAGTAAATAACTTTCAACGTAGAAATATTTCCAATTTCATTTATTTCATCCGTCCATAATATCCAACGAATGGTTTAAATGGAGACTGCGATATATGGAATACTTATGACGGCATTTAATATTAAAATCCCCATTAATTTTAGATTAAATGCTGTTATTCTCGGCCATGATCATTCCAAATATAAAATACAGTTAAGACTATCCTCATCCGTCGATAATTTCCAACTCGGTCAGCTATAATCCTCTTTTCTCCCTCCCTTCCTCCCAATGTACTCTTCCCACTCCACTTCTCCTTATCTCCTTCTCATCTCTTCCTATCCTCATCCTACGCACCACGCACACACCCGGATGCCAATTTTTCGACTCTGCGAATATTTCCCTCTCCCCCCTTCATCTATGCCCCCCTCCTTACATTCCTCACACACACACACTCCCCCCCTCCCCCGCCCTTTATCCCAATGCTCGTTCTCCCACGACCAAAATACGAGCGCAGTTTTAAGAAGTCAGTCATGCCGAAACGCCATGCAAAACAGAGAAGAAGTTATCCGCGGAACTTATCATTCCGTGAGTCTTATCTGGTAGAGGGCGCTCAATAGGCGCTATAGGCCGTGAGAATTGCGCGCCCATCTGCAGGAAGTGATGTCGTGTTGAGTACGGGTCGCTAATCGCTTAATCTATAGGTATAAGAAATTTTTAATTCTATTACCGTAATATTCTGGAATTTGGGACATCCTCTTGCTCTAAGGCCGTTGGATTTAAAAAGACTTTAGCTATGCTAAAAATATAAAGATGAATCAAAATTCGATGTCATAAAATTTAAATATCTCACAATATTTCCGGCGGAGTTAACGTTCTGGTTTTGCATTCCCCTGAATTATTTTGATCGGTCCTTTCAAAATAGATCTCAACAGAAATATTTTAAATTTAAGGTAAATTGAATATAAATATGCGAAGTAATTATTGCATTAGCTATTTATGATTAGCTGAAAGACATTAAACATTAAATTGAACGATGGAGATAAGGAAGGGTTCAAGTACCAACTTTGTCAAAATATTTCTTACCTCTCATGAATTGATCACACAGGACCCCTCCTGTATCTCGAATCTTAAAACGATATGCAATTAATCGTTTTTTCCTGTCCCTGCATAATTTGATCTGATTAGTTATATAAAAAAAAAACAGAAACGCACTCACCATAATACTTTTTTACCCTCAAAGGGATTGAAAAATCATTGACCCTTTTGGTTTTTATCCCGCCCGCTCTCGTACTCATATCTCTCTCTCTCTCACACACACACACACGAGTCGTAAAGCAGCGCTTATACAGGTCTCGGGGCGTTTCGGCGATTTATCCGAAATTACGGCTTCCCTGATACGAGGCCCAAAAACATCCTTTTTTGGAAGGGCCTCACCTGAGTTTAATACCCTAGTTCCATTCGACACACATTAGCATTAATTTTTGCAAGTGTTGTCTTTATGGCATTCGTTATCCTGCAGAGAAGGAGGAGGCGGGGACAGGGAGAGGTGTGTGGAGGGGGGAAGGAGATTTCGGGAGAGGCGGAAGGCAAACTAGAATTCAATAGCGGGGAAGTGGAAGAACTCGGAGATTTATTCATTCCCATTAGCTCCGTCCCCGGCACCAAAATATGCGTGTGAACACTAATTATTTCGCTAGCATTTTCCATTCGGATCCGTAATGAGCGCCTTGGTCGCCCACCAACCTCTCTCTCTCCCTCGCCGATAAACGTGCAGCTGCGCGAAGTTCGACTTTCGCCCAGGCGTGCCGATACGAGGCCGAGGGGATTATCCGAGTGCGGGGAAGAAGGATTATCGGGGATCGGGTGCAGGAGAGAGGAGGAAGAGGGAGGATATCCCTAACATATATTCTCCTTATCCATTGGACCACTTCATACCGTCTCCTCCATCTTCTCTTTCCCTAATATATTCGATATCAAGATATATCGTTATTTTGTTCCACATTGTTCCCCTGGATTTTGTTCGTTAGAGTAGGAGATGTGTCTATATGTATACATATATACCTAACTGCATACACATACGAAAGTATGCATGAATGAATACACAGTAATCGCGGCAAACCGGGCCACGAAATAAGGGAAAAGTTCAAGATATCCGACTACATTTTAACGTGATTGAATGCAGTCGGGAAATAATGCCTTCTTTGAGTGAAACTTTTTTGACTGTGCGCGAATACACAAAGCATTCATAGGCAAGCGGTTTCTGAAATGGGCTGTATCACCGAGGTGGAAACAAGCTAAATAACAGCAAAATGTAATCATTGGCTTCATGGATATATCTTTTGATCTCACATCCGTATTTATTTGACTGGTGCATTCTCTTATGCGGATGTGTAAGGTGGATCGCGGACGTAATAATCGCACGCATCGATCGATACAAAGCCGTACGTTTGTTTCATGGAAGTAAAGGAACCGATCCTCTCATATGCAAACAGAAACCGTGATTTAAAGATTTCCAGATAGCAACGGCCGTCGAAGCGATGCACGCTAATCGCCAAATTTCTTATGAAGATTTCAAGGTTTTTACGAAATTAAATATTTAATTTATGTATAAAACTGCAAACGAGTTTGTATAACTCGGAAAGTCTTTTCTTGCTTTGACACAATTCTTGTCTAACATCGGTTTAATTTGATCCTTGATTTTGTACCCGATATCAATTCCTCGGGACGTGGACCGCAAAAGAACTGGCTCTATCAAAAAATCCTAAGATCATTCCTACAAATTAACATTAGCGTAACGCATGGTACACTTCCTATTAAATCACAGCCGTCTCTAGCGATTTACAATGATTCCTCGCTTTTAGAACCCTCAACCCATTCACTTAATCCCAAATCCTCTTCAAAGACTCTTTCTTCATTCCTTTAACTCAATATCCATCCCTTTCCCTCCTTATCTCCTCCCATCTCTCCTCCCTCCCCCTCCTTCCCCTCTCTCCATTTCCTCCACATCACGCCTTCCTTTGTCCCATTCCTCCTCCTCCCTCCGTCACTCCATACGAACCACTCTCCCCCCCACCCAATTTAATCCCTCTTCCTCTATATCTCTCTCCACCCCCCCTCTTTCCTTCCCGGACTAACCTCGCTGCTTAATTAAAGGCAATCAATCAATCAGTATCCTTTCCACCATTCCCGACCCTCTTTAAGTCCTCCTATCACCTCTCCTCTTCCTCTGCTTCATCCTACGCCTCTCCACTCCACTAATCTCCGTTTACTGATTATCCTGCCTCTTCGTCACTCCCGTCCCCTCCATCTTGTCTTTCTCTCGCTACTCCTCTTTCTCCCCCGACGTCGCCTTATCTCCTTAGAATATACGCTTCGTACCCTCATTCCCGAGGAAGAGAGATTTGCAGCGTAAAACACTGAAAAAATTGCTAAGAAAGACGGTCGAATTAAACTGTATAATATATTAAGCTCTCAAATCTGCTCCTAATGGAACACTCGCTGAATTAAATGGCTGATAATAATGATCCGGATCGCGAATACGTCGTCTAAAATTGTTTCATCTCGAGATTCGACATGTATAGACTGTTCCAGTTAAGAAACGAACCGTGGATGTCGCGGCGAAGAGATGTCGCTCTCTTTTCACTCTCTAAACGAGGACTAATGAAGATATTCCGTTTCGTTTACCATTTGCCTCTTTTTTTTAGATGCGTGCGGTTGTAGGTCAACTATTATTTGAATGGCCCTCTCGATCGAGATAGCGTTATTTCTTTTTCGAATCTTAAACACCTAAAGGGAACTTTATTCTTTATCGTTTTTACATACGGCGAGAATTGCCGCCCGCCATTGTCCGCACCGACGATCTCATTCGCTCTCGGGAAAATTATGAGACGTGGTTGAGGGCGCAAGTGGAGCCGATGGTATCGCGAGGCGAGACGGTGGGTGAGAGACCCGGTGGCTACACGTAAACAGCATTGTTCGCGGCCTCTATGCCAGAGATAGAATCAAGGAAGAATCGGGAAAGGCAACCTCTGTGGGATTTGACGTTTGGATTTTCCCTAAGTCCCTGGCGTAGGAGAAATTTTCGTTCGACCTCTTGCGCCTCGAATGAGGAGGTAATCGCCAAATTCCGTGTTCGAGCGCTCTCTTCTTCTCGGATTTGAAACAAAAGTTGAGACACCATTAACTGAAAGTATTGAAAGCGTTGTATCTTTTTTTTTGGCCTCGTATATTCGATAGAATCTAAACTCAATCTCGTGTCAAAACTTGCTGATGCACTTCATATTCACCAAATTAGTGCTTCCATTAAACTTTGAGGTAGAAGTTTAGAACAAGAGTAAATGTAACTCCTTTCTCTATGAAACATTTGAGTACGGCAAATACAACCTCCAGCTGTATTGTGTTTTTATGAATTTCAACTATGATAACGTCGATAGACTTTGACGCGGAATAACTTTTCATTAAAAAATCCCGATTAATGTAACAACATTTATTCAACGAAGTTAAAATGTAAATTTAGTAAAATATCGTTCACTGGATATTAAGTGATATTTTGCATTCAGTTCTTAGAAACTACCACTGTTAATGTCTCTTTCTAAAGCTTTAAAATTACATATTTGTTGATGTGTGTGGGTGCTCCAAGCAAGATGCAGAGTACGATAAAAAATTTCGATTTTAATTTTACTTTGGATAGTTTATTGACTTTTAGGTATCAAAATTCCATATTAAAGATATTTTATGCTTAAAAAGTGGTTTTCGTGACACGTTATATTTCATATCTGTATATATTTTCTAAAGTCACGCTTGATGCCCATCCCAATCACGTAACTCAATCAATTCGGGACAATTTCCTCATTTCCTCGAATTCCTTGTCCTTGTCTTCTTTTCCCATCCGTGTATCCCGATGAGAAACAATTTTTTCCTCGAAAAGAATGATTGGTGCGGATGATTCGAACGGAAGCGGATGCGATTCTGCTCGCGTGATCCTAAGCGACGACACGCACACGGCTGAAGAGTGGGTGCTCCCCTCCATCCTCCCCTCCAACCCCCTTCCTCACCCGTCTCTCCTCCTTATTCGCCTTTGTTTGCCGAGAGACAGGAGATGAAAAAAAGGCCTCCAATCTCACAAACACAAGTAGGAGGAAAAAAACAGATGACGGTGTAGATCTCCGACTGATGGATGCAACGACCGTGATTACGATCACAAAATTTACGCAACGGAAAAGTGAAGTCTGGTTCCCGCAAATTTTATTGCGATTACCGTTCCTTTCCAGGGACTCTATAATTCTCTCTCCTCTCTACATGCGAGCATTTTTTCTCTCTCTCCCTCTCTCTGCCGCTCTCATTTGATCCTTTTCGAACAGTTGAGTCGCTTTCCGACTCTCACGTAAATACTTTGAGCGATTTCACAAAAAAGACCCCTTATTTCCACTGGGAACCAATTTGACCGAAATAAAAGCCAGTTTCGTATATAAAGTGCCTTAAAAAATCACAAGTTTGCTTAATACTTGCTTCTCCGTTGGTCGATTTATCATCATCAGGCCCGAAATGACCAGCGTCACGTACTTAGCCTGTTCAATAACGGAGCGCGTCCTAACGACAGATAAAGGAAAATAAAAGGGGTCCTTTCCTTGAAGGATCTTCGCGATCGAAGGATAATTAATATGAATAAGTACTGCGGAATTTTATGTGAATTTCTATGCAGCTATGATGAAAAATTTACTAGATCCACTCATGTAATCTCATTTCTGTTATCAACTCGTAAAGAAAATATAAACATGCAATTTGAACGGAAATCTTATTAAATACGACTTATTAATTTCTATGCAACAAAAATAGCAAATTCCAAATGTTAAATATTAATTAATCTTGAATGTTTATGGTATTAATCAGAAACTATACAATATAATTTCCATGAAACAATAATTCAAAGTTAAATAGGGGCCACGGTCCAAAGTTGGAAGAAGGCAAAGAAATTTAATATTTAATAATAACAATAAATCGATTGATTTAAGTTTTTATGGTAGAAAAAGGTAATAGAAGTTTTTAAAACCGCATTAAGAATTTTTATAGGATAAAGATAGATAAAATCGAGTACGAATCTACAATTCGATAATATTTCATTCTTTGACAAAAAAAATTCCGCGAGCTATGAGTTACAATTCCTTATATTTTTTCCATCTTCATTGCTTTCAATGCTCGTTACTTAATGCTCACCAGACGCCTTAAGTGGTTGCGACACCGAAACCAATTCCATTTGAAATGTTTTTGTGACGTATTAAGAATGATGATCCGTTTGAGGGATTAGGAGGTTGCAGTCTTGCGGTGTCGGAGTAGAGAGTAAATAGTGGAGGCCATGGATACAACAAAGTAAAGGGGTGAAAAGGGGAGCGAAGTTGGCGCGTTAAGGAGACGCAGAATATGCGTGAAGGGTGTAATGGAGAGGTTATAGTACGTCAGAAGAAAGACAGTAGAGAGAATATGAGGATAGGGGAGAGAAAAGGAACGGAAGTAAGATGGACGTAAAAATAGAAACCCCTTCGGCCTTGTTTTCACAACCGCTGGCCGTAACGTCCTCTTCTCATTCCCAAACATGTCTTACCCCTCTCCTTACCTCTCTCTGTATATCTCCTCTTCTCTTCCAATCCCTTATCCACCTCCTCTCTCACTCTTCCCTCCCTCTTCGTTTTCAAGTGACAAAGGGTTGCGCTGTGTATTTCGTGAAGGAGAGGATGCGGCGACAAGGAGTGGAGGGTGTGTGTGTGTGGGGAGGGGGGATGGTGAGGGTGGAAGAGAAAGAGGAAGTTAGTGCGGGGGGGTTAAGTGGGTGGACCAGCCAGGTCCCTAATAAGAGCGCAGTGCTTTACGACGTGCATGTGTGGCAAGATGACACTCTTGGTGGAGTGGGTACTTTACTGATGGAAGGGGTGGTGCGGGTTGGGGAGGCGCCGGAGGAACCGTAGCGGCAGCGGCTGAGAGGGGAGGAGCAGGTCGCCGAGACCGTATGGGTGTGTGTTTGGGGTGGGGGGGGGGGATGAGGAGGAAGGGGGTGCTAGGGGGGCATCGGTTTGAGGACCTTTGGAGAGCGACGTGTCCCTCGGTGGTGTCGGGAAAAAAATAACAATAATACTTCACTTCGAGTGGCAAACGAATGCAGTGGCATCTGTGGGATGCGGTGCGAAAGTGCTGGGGCGGAAGTAATGCGAGGGAGGGCTCGAGAGTAGAGCCGTGATACACGCTTATAAATATGTGGCGTGCCGTTTCCCATCACGTCCAAATACCGAATGCCACCCATTCCTCTCCCTCTTTCTCTTCGCCATTTTTTCTCCCCTCTTTCTCCTTCTCTCTAGGTCAGTGAGAAACATCCGCCAAACCGCTCTTAACCTCTAAGTCCACCTCCTGGATATGTGTAGCGCACGTATAAATATGGTCTACGTACATCTTCCTGCGTCACATCGCGTATCAAAATTCGAGCAGTTTGCATCGTAATGAGGACGATATCTCGGATATCGCGGCGCTTTTTTAACGACGCATTTTCAGGTTGGCTCGCATCGCGAGCGTTATTTCGGTAAACAACGGCGTTCACATATTTCCGCCGTCACTGGCCTACCCATCGCGTTGCCAGGGATGATTTTAGGGTCGAAATACTTATTTATCTTGCTGCTGCTTCGTTTCAATCTCTATTTACGTTGAATATGAAGTTTGATGAACTACATCACAGCCGAAAATATTCTATCACTTTTAAGTAATCGTGATAGAATTTCTGGGCTAATTATTATGTTTCTATTGAAGCGATATATAAATATCATAGATTTTTTTATTTTCAAAAGTTACTTATCGACTTTCATCTGAATGTGCCACATATTGATGGTCGACGGCAAACGTGCCACTTTTAAATCCTTAAATCAGGGGGTGCTCATAGTTTGCGACTTTCCTCGTTCTGATATCCTAAGGGGCTGGTTGGCTCCCTTTTCCTCCTCTAAAATCTCTCATCCCTCTCGTACTGTGGTTTACTCCTCCTACCTCTTTCCTCCCCATATCTTCCGCACTCTATCGTCCCTCCCTCCCACTCTCCTTCCATCTTTATCCTCAATCTCTTCTCTCTCCCTCCCTCAACTCTTTCCACTTTTTTCCAAACCTCTGCTCATTCTCATTCCTTCCCTCCCCCCTCCCCTCTTATCCATGCTTCCAGCAACGTCTTCTTCGACGAAGCAGTAGTTCCCCATTTTCACCTCCGAGGGCGCCCCCTCAAAGGGCGCATTCCCGCCGCACCCAAAGGACCCGATGTATCCGTTGAGATACAAAGCCGGAGCGTGCATCCCTTTCGGCAGTCTTTGAAGAGTCGATTATGCGCGCCCCCTGGGGTGTTGTCGAGGAAGCTCGCTCTTCCATGCGCGGTGGATTGTGGGTAGGCGGAGGGTATGCGTGGAATTGCACGGGGGGAGGTGAGAGGAGGTGGGAGTGGGAAGAAAAGGAGGTGGTGAGCGATGTTTTTTCGAAAGAGGAGAGAATGCGACTGTCGCGATGGCAGATCACAGGACCTTCTCCGGAGGGGCGGTGGGTTGAGGGGGGGAGTGCGACGACGTCGTGAGGCGTTAAGCCGCGCCATTTGGCTCTGACGGTCGTCTAACCATCGATATTTTATCGACGCCGTATTGTGTCAAAACCCATACCGTAAAATGATGAAAGTTCACTTACATTTTCGTGTTTAATCACACTAACCGCACCAATGAAATTTTCTCAGCATTTAAGGTGATTACTCGCAAAAAATGTCTTCGGTATTTTGGCTTACAAAATAGGAAGGATGAAATTATGCATTTTTCTCGAAGGTGTGAGAATGGTGGTATCAGTACCAAATTTTTTAAACAAGAAGTAAACGTATATATGTATTTTTCAGGTGAAATCGGGTGTAAGTTGGGTGGCATAAATCGTGGGGAATTTCGTTATTCGCGACCTCGCGAGGAACGTATCCCTCGCGAATAACGAGGTATTACTGTAATTGTTTATATAATTCTTACACTAGGTATCTTTTCCATTCGTGTTATGTAAGCACAAGGATATTAGTAGGAGAAAATATCATTATTTCTTCAACAAAATTGAGGAATTCGAAAATATGTGATGGAGGAAATGACGATAGTACCGATTTATATTAACAGCAGTAGCTAAACGATTACAATTTATTTACTATGTCATTTAATAGCTCATAGCAGTACGGCGAAAAATCAAACGATTACTAATATAAACAGATACTATATTATAGAAATTACATGTTATTGGTTTTCATAACTCTGAGGAAAATACGCCGGTATTCAGAACTTGGTCCGTAGTCATATTTAACACTCCGCTTACCCTTTGAAAACCTTTTGACGAGCGATAAGGAGCACTTTGTAGCGAATGTTTGTACACTGGAGCGCGATGGGTCAAAAGCACGACCACCGCAGACGTCGTTTTGCAGCTCGTCTCCCTGCCCTCCCCCCACTACGCCTTCCCCTCACTTACTACCTACTCCCTCTCTTCCGTAGTCATCGCCACCTCCAAGGGAGGAACTTCCCCCGACGAGGTGGGCCCACCTCTCTCTCTCTTTCTCCCTCCCTCCTCTTGGCACCGCGAACGGATGTGTCCTCGGTCCAGAATAGGGGGAGGCGGAGGAGGAGGAGAGGAAGGGAGAGAGGATACACTCGTAGCGTCCCGTACAGGAAGCGGGCATCCATTCATCAAGGGCATCTCCCTCTCTCTCTCTCTCTCTCTCTCTGGGCCCGAGGTGTCGGCGAAGCGGCGGCGACGGCGGTCGAGGGGCACCACCGAGCCATCGGTGGTAGAGTGGGCAGAGGAGGAAGGCGAAATAGGAGTAGTGGACGGGGGAGGGGGGGTGGGACGAGTTGCTAGGCAACAAAAGGACTCGCTCGCTTCCATAAGACGAGGGCAATCCGAGAGAGCTGAGCCCTCCCTTTCCCTTAAGGACCAGCAGTACACGCAACACGAGGGCGTGCTCCGAAAACATTTATTGGGGCGACCGGATACACATGTGATCAACAACGTTAGTGTCGACTGGAGATAACCGGAGCACTCCCTCTGTAGTCGGCGATTTTTTTCCCCGAGCGCGAGTGCAGAGGGAATACCTGTTCGGATTCTATTGTGGAATGATGCTCTCCTCCCTTCCTTCGCCCCCCCCCCCCCCCCTCTTTCCCCTTACTCCTTTTTATTTAGCTGTGGAGTGGGAAATTGAGGACGAGGAGGGGAGGAGGTGGAAGGGGGAGAGCGAAGGCGAGACGAAAGATACTATGGCACAGAAAGCGGGTCGTGCAAGTTCGTCGTGAAATGATATGTGGCCGAGCATAATGCACTAATCGCTCCGTACCAATAGCTTGCGGGTAGAACTGGAAAAGGTACTGCTAGATACTGTTGACATTGTATAAATATTTATAAAGAATAATTTGAAGGGTACTATGATATTTTCCAGTTTCAAGGCAAAGTCGGTTTCATTTCATTCTTTAAGTTATCGCATCGCGTCCTGCGTCGCCTATCGGTTAATTGGGTGATATTTCGCCTTCTAATAGATTGATGAAAAATATAAATAAAAGGCTAATTTTTGCCGAAACCCTAATGAGAAATCATAATAATGTTTTAAAAAATTATGTAACCTTAAAACTTTAAACATTAACTGCTTGTCGGCAGAAAAGTTTCGCAGATAACAAATGAATAATTGGTTCTAAATCTATCATGGGGGTAGGTATTAGGTTTTAAAACACCCAAATCCCATAAAAATAATTTTAGAATAAATATAAAGTTATTCTATTGTTTAGTACTATTATTCTTACCGGAAATTTTGGAATGGTAAATATTCTTCCACTAAATTAATTGCAATTAATGCTTCTGGTAATAATACAGTGTATGATCTGACGTAGAAACTATCAAATTAATTTGCATCTTGGCTTTTAAAATGAAGATGATTAATCGTAGTGTGATTTTTTTGGTACTCAACAGTCGCTTTTATAAAACAATGATTAATAATAATCCCATTAATTGCGGAGAATGTTTTCAAGATAATTTTTAGATTTAAAACCCCCTCTTTGATAACTTGAAATTGGCAATTAATTTTCAGGTAATAAACGTATAGATAGACAATGACTGCATGTTTGACCTCTCAGGTCGAACGCCTTTTATGGCCAATTTAAACTGAATTTTAACGCATATTTTATATCCTAGTATTTCATAAGGATTACGCATTTATCAGAACGGCAAACATTATAATTCTTGCCGGAGAGAATATCGCTCGGGTTAACCGAGTCGGATGTATCCGAAGTGCAGAAACAGGCTCGTGTTAATCACTCCATATATAAATAGTTGAGTACATCAGTGATGTTTCATAAGACCAAAATTCCCGATTGTACATTCCTTAAGATTTATTGCGCTGTTTATAATACTCCGTGCTTCTTGAATATGTTTGCGGAGCATTTTTCATGAAGCTTTTTTATCCGATTCTTCATCACTCGTTTATGCAAAAAAATTAATTTACTGTTATAACTCCCGCGGAAATATTTTCCCCCGAGGTCCAGCGATATCAACTTTTTAGTCGGAGCGGGGAGGGGTAAAAGAGAAATAAAAATTACGGATAGGGACTTCGCCATTCATTAACCCTTCCGGAACAAAAGAAGCGACCATCTAAAAATATATGGACGCCTTTTGTGCGACAATAATATTTATTTATCAAAAACAAATCTAAAATTTTTCCCATGCAACCGAAGATTCGGTCGGTTTTCATTTTCCCATGAAAGAATATTCATAGTGTGCGAGCGTGTGTGTTGTGTGTGTGTGCGTGCGAGTGTCCTCACATTAATATCCATACGTACAAACACACGCAGGCAGGGAGAGAGAGAGAGAGAGCGACCCCAAGCTTTTTTCTTTTTTTTTGAGGAACGCACACCAACCCCGAACAGAGGAGTGGGAGAGAACTAATTTGCATATCCAATTTTTCACCCCCTCCCACGCACCCGAGTCACTCCCTGTTCCTCTCTCTTTCTCTCGCCTCCTCTCCTCACTATCCTCTCCGCTTCATTCGCCCCATCCTCCCCTCCCCCGCTCGCTCCCTCCCAACTCCTCTCTTCTCCTCACCTCCTCCGTGGACGTAGAGTGGGGCCGCCGTACGCCATCAGAGGACGACCTCGCCGTTTTCGCTATCCGTTTGGCCCAGGAAAGGGGAGAAATACCCAGGGGTAGTTACATTTCTTTCGACCTCCGTTGTTCATTTGAATTAATTTTATTTTATGCGTTCCTCTTCTTTTTTGCGCCCCCCCTCCCCCCCGTTCTCCCCTCTCACTTCCCTCCCGCCGCCATTTCCTCTCTCTTTCTCTCGCGTTCCTTTAACCCTTCCAGTAGCGGACTTCGGCATCCACGATCCATCCTGTGGGAGGCGAAAGTAGGGAGGAGGGAAGGTTTATAAAAGGAGGGAGGAGGAAAAAGGGGGGGCGCACGACCGGGTCGTCGGGAATACTTTATTCCCGCTCCCCCTTCCCGTAATGGCTTTCCCTCTTTCTCTCTTTTCCTCCCCTCCCCCCGCTCTTTCCCTTCCCTTTTCGCACGCACACACGCCCCCGATGACCCGACCACCTCCCCCCCTCTTCCCCTCCCCTCCCCCCCATTCCTTAATGTTCGCCATCCTCTCTCGAACGAAGCCTTGCCCATTACTCCTGATGTCTTTCTCGGCGATGACCATTCCCCACAGCGTTCTCCTCCGCACCTCTCCTCCTCCCTCCCTCCCTCGACCTCTTTCTCTCCATCTCTCTCCCTCCCTCCTTCTCGTTTCCACTCCTAAAACGAGGACGGAAGTCACCCCGAGTCGCATCAAAAATCATTGGAGTCCACCACAAACATTAAAAGAAGTCCTTTTTGCAGGTCCCCTTGCGGTGGAATTCGAAATTGCGGTCCGTTTTGTCGGTTTCGGACCTCCGATGAGCGATTCGCTTTTTCTTATCGATTGACTTCGCAATGTATCGCCCTCGGAATTTCGAAAGTATTTTTCAGAAATCTCGTGTCGCTAGGGTGGACATATCCATCTATAAATGCAAGGTATTCCGAACATTATTGATAATTCTCTTTTGACTTTGATAGTCGAATATTCTTTGAAATTTTACGATTTTTTAGGAACCTTCGTAATATTTAATTACAAAAACGTTTATCTTAATTAATTATGATCCTATAATTTTCATTAACGACTAAAGATAATTTTTTATTCCCGATGATGCTTTAAAAAAACAAGTTAGTATCAAGTCTTTTTGTCAGCAATGGATTGCCTCTAAAAAAATCGGTACAACATACATTGTACAAACTTTCTCATACATGGGTACAAATGCGTCGTTTATTTATCTTTAGAAAATGAAAATCGTATGAGCCTGTTTTTCGAAAATCCAGTTTTTGTTAAAGTTGTCCAAGAATAAACTAGCCTTATATTCATTCACTGAGAAACATAAAATACGTAGTATTATTGTAGATGTATACTCAAGTAACTGTACGAAATTTGATCGAAATCGTTAGAGCCGTTTTCGAGAAACTCGGATTGTTGTTAAAAGTGCGTAGAATAAACTACTGTTAATTATTGATCAATGTCAACCATTTCTATGTATACTCTGTTCACTATGATAAAATGCCTACGTACAAGATTTCATTCATTTTCGTTCTACCGTCTAGACTCCAGAGCCAGTAACAGAAAACCACTTTTTCGGATTCAGCGACACCTAAAACGTGTATTTCCGTAAAAATCTCGAGGTTGAATTTTTTCGCGAAAGCAGTACTTTCTCGATACTTCGTATGAGAAAGTAAAAATGATTGGAAGAAGAAATCGATCGCGTAGAATTTGAAGGACGCGTCTTACTCTCCCCATGCTACACGAGAAGTTTTAATGACATATTCTCCACTCTATTCCGGAGCGAAGAGAGAATGAAAAGAAAGGAAGGGCAGGTTGAGGGAAGGGAGTGGGTGGGAGGGGAGGAGAGTGGGTGGGAGGGGAGGAGAGTGGGTGGGAGGGGAGGAGAGTGGGTGGGAGGGGAGGAGAGTGGGTCGGGATGCCATGGAGGGTGTTCGATGAGGCCGAGGGTCGGTTTGACGATAGACAGACCCTAGTAATGTCCCTTGGTTAAAGGGCTCTCTCCCTTCGCCCCTCCCCCTCTATCCCTCTGCATTCCCTCTCCTCCTTTCCCTCACCCACGCGTCCCTTCCCTCTCCTGCCTAACCCTTATTTTTCCTTTCTTTCTCACTCTTAACCCATTCCTATTGAAATTCTCCTCGCATTTTTAGCTTCCATTGTGTTTTTACTATTCCGCCCATCGCTGTGTTGATATTGTCCTATGCAATGAAATCTTGTCCATTGTGTACGAGCCACTAATCCTTGATAGTTTTTTCTACCATCTCTTACGGTTTGTTATTACTTAACTTTTATAAGTCTACATTTACTTAATCGAAACTTGAAAACAAGTTGTACGAGGATTCGTCATAGAACAGCACCAGGGTGATATATATTCTTATAAGCGGGTATTGATATTCCTCAAGTCATTATTCCATGAAAACAAAAAAATGACGAAAGGTATTTTGAGCCCAGTATTTCTATTTCCGTTAAGTTTGTTTGCATGTCTTTATAATGCAGAAGTCCAAGAGCGGGGGAATTCGAGCGGGAGGTGGTTAGCTGCGGGTTTGAAAGCAGTCGTCCAAGTTTTACTCCGTGGAAGCCTTTGCGGGTGCGCGCTTCATCCGTTACCCTTTCCACCCATTTCCGCCTCTGCAGCGTCCAACTCCCTCTCTTCTTCCATTCCTTCTTTCTCTCTTCTTTTCCGCCCTCTCACTCCCAGCTCTTCATCCTCCAACTTTTACCCGCGGTCACCACGTCGTTTCCCACACATTATTTTAACACTCTCCGCCGCCATTTCTTTAGAACGACCCTAACACTGCCACAGACGCACGCACACACATAAGCACGTTCGTACGCATATCCCAGCCATTTCTCTCTACTTCTCCCTTCTTTCACCCTCTTGACACAGTCTTCCTCTTAATCATTTCCTCGTCCTCTTTCCTCTCTCTCTGCGTTCCATCCATTGTCTTCATTCGCGATTATCCTATTCCACCTATTCTCTAACACCTATTTTTAGTTAAGAGGACAATTGTGGAATTTGTATTATGGCTGAAATCCACATCACAATTTAAATAGTTCCAAGAGTCGCCAAAAAGTTGAAAAACCAGATACTATGCGCTTTACCTACAATGCCGTCGTCCTTAGTCCACGGATAGTATTTAATAAAATTTATTATTTGCTATCGATGAAATACTAATGACGATGGTTGTTTGAAGCGGAATGACTGTTCTGCTTTTTCAATCTTTTGATCTCTATAAAAAAAAACTATCAGTAAGACCTCTCTTCTAACTATTCACCTCTATCTTGCGTCTAGTGGTTTCATCCTTGGGTGAAGCAAGGTGACTGCGTAATTGAACCTTAGGTTCGAGTAGTTTAACGAGGTTGTTTTCTTGATGCGTCACGCGCCTGTCAACTGTTCTAATCCAGCTTCGATAATTTGAAAAGGAAGACCAGGTGGAAACAATCTCCCGCTCGCCTTCTCGCCGGCCGTGCTCTTTTGCCCGAGAGTACTCTCGCTCTCTGTTCCACTCAATCTCTTTTATTCTTTACATTCACTTGTTCATTTCTCGCTCTATTTAATCTCCTCATCACCCTCGTCCATTACGATACACACCGTATCCGTGTGACTGCCTACCTGTTCTGGATGATGTTGCAACATCTGCAGCACAAAATGAAAGCGGTTGCAGCGAGATTAATCCGATAATATTCCTTAAGTAGCGAGCCCTCACGCGAAGTTGTCTGCGCAGCGTAACTTCTGGGCAAATCCAACGCTTTGGTGCCTTGTTTACAATTTTGACATCGTCCAGCACAAAATAAAGGAATCGCCGATAAATACGTGTCTGTTCATGTGCTCGCGTCAATGAAAACCTTTAATATTTGAATTATTTCCACCCCATTCTTTTTCTGTATTCTCTGTCTTTCGTGAAATTCTATTTGCCCTCTTACTCTAGTTATTTTTCCTATGTGCTCCAAAACGTATGACGATCGACGTGGCGAATAAGGATGAAGATTCCGCTCCACCACCGGCTGGAACGTTCTAGTTCTCTTCGCCGCTTGAATGAGAGTTCATTTATGGGCAAAGAGGGACGTTAACGAGGGGAAGGAGAAAAGGGAGAGAGAGAGAGGAGGAAGAGAGTTGAAGGAGGTAGAAATTCAAAGGAGTATGAGGAAGGAGATAGGGGAAGAAGTGAGGGACACTGGCGAGAGCATAGGGAGAGAGGAAGGGGGAGACAGAGAGAGAGGGAGAGAGAGAAGGAAAAGCTGAATTCCGGATTATTGAGAAATTGAATGCGTGATTTTCGGGTTAGGATGATCGAAGTTTGGCGCTTAATGGAAGGCCGCACAAGTGAGAGATTCGGCTCAATCAGGCGCATTGAACTAGAGAGTGAGAGAGAGAGAGAGATAAAGTGAATAATTTAATTGAAGAAGTGGTATAGGCGAGAGAGATAGAGTTGAAAAAATGATGATCATCGAGTAAGTTACTTTGGTTTAAAGTTGCTCCGAAGAAGTGTTCTAGTTTCATATAATTTATTATACATAATTTTATTTTTGATATAATAAGAAATGAACATATAATACACATTACATTTTTTATCAATTTCAATATATTATTTTTAAACGAGATAAATTAACATGGCTCTAGAATGCCATTTGTAATTTTTCATTCCTATACTGTGTTCTTCATTTATTTTGTGGCTATTAAGATTAAATTAAAAGATATGACGTAATTCTACTTTTAAAACTTTCATAAAAACTTTTTCCGATTCGCGCGCAGTCCGTTGCTGATGAACTCCGAGACCGAAAAGCACTTCATTCCTCCAGCATAACGGTACCAGTGACTGCTGCTTTACAGTAAGTGTACAAAGATCTCATTTAATTTATTCTATTATTTAATTTTTCTTCTTCCTTTAGTTTATATGCATCAACTAGAAACTTTCGGATATCATCCATGGATGCAAAAGATCATTGTCAGAAAATTGGAAGAAAATTCTAAGATCGATCAGCTCAAGAGAAATTACCCATTACACTGAATGATGAAGCTTGAAGTTAGTACCCATCATGAAAATTATTGTGAATTAAAGCAAGCCTTTACATATAACTTATCTAAATTTAACAAATTATGGTCTATGCACTGACTTTACGAAAGGAAGGACGAGATCTATTAGGAAATAAGAGAACCGGCAGGCAAAGAAGATTGCAAGTTGATTTATTTGAATAAATTTCAACGCAAAAGTATTAGAGCAATAGTAGCATTACATATAAATTTCATATTTAAAAAAATATATAAGGGATTGAACTTGATCGTATCGCGCTAAATTATATATTAAAGAGGAAAACATCGAAGAAGTGGAAAGGTTATACTGTAAAATGTACAGAGGAGAATAAGGTATGGAACGTAGCAGAAGTCAGTGATATGACTGTAGAAACGAAACTAAAATAGGAAGAAAATATTTGCGTAAAACAATGAGAACTTACCGTCTGAAATAATCGTATAGATACAAAGTGAATCCAAAGATCTTAGAATATTCTTGTCTCGATCCAAGACGTAGCGAGTGTCCGAGATACTGTTGGTTCTCCAGAACTCACCCATACGACTCGAGTTAAAATCCGTCGGCGTATGAGCAAGTCAGGGCGCATCTTCTCCCAGCTGTCGGGAATTGTTTTTCCTTTCGTTTTTTCTTCTCTGTATCTTTCATCGACATTTCCAATTTGTTGACATTAGGCGTCATACCCGTAAGTCACCTTGCGGGAGCAACAAGGCAGCGCCGACTCTGGAATGACGATCAGACCGATCGCTAAGCATCAGCTTTTTTACCCGCGAGTATTTTTTTATTCCTCTCGTGTCTACTTGTCCGAATGATGTATCCTCCCCCGATCCCATCGTGCGGAGGGAGATCCACCATCGCAGCGGGAGGTCGAATGTGACGCTTTTCGAGAAAGAAAAGGTTCCCCGTTCGACCCCTCGTGACGTGTACTTTGCCCGCGACAATGCGCCCGTGTTGAGCGCCATACGAGGTTGGGGGTTGAGCGTGTTTGTGTAGAGGGAGGAGCTAAGGTCGATTCGGAAGGGGCAGGAGAAAGGATAAGGAGGATAGGGTCACGATAGGAGGGCGAGGGGAGGGGGGCAGAGGACGACGGTGTTCTTTGAAATGATGGAGTGGGTCCAAACCTTTATCGGTCGACTCTATCGGAAAGTTTGTGATATAGGGAAAGCGTAATGGGAGGCGGGGGAAGGTAAGAGAGGGGCAGGAGGAAGCATTTAAGCATTTTGCGAGGGGAGGTCGAGGCGAGGGGTCGTAATGTTTAAGGGTCGAAGGAACCGGCACCCGCCTTTACCCTTCTCCTTCCTTCCTTACCCGTTACCACACGACCTTCGTCTTTCGCCTCCATCCTATTCCCTTATCCTTTCCTTTTTACCGATTCTCATTAATACAGGCAATGCACCTATGTCACTACCCTTAACCTCCGATACAATCATTTGAATTTTAAGGAGGCGAAATCTTAATATGGAGGAATTCGCAGACAGCGCCTGCCTCGTGGTTGCTAGGGAGGAACGTTTTTGCTGCCGAAAATCTTATGGAGCTTAAAACTAATCTATAGTTGGAATCTATGAATCTTTCTCGTTTTTAATTTATAAATAGAACCAGAATTTTTCGCTTTCCCTCAAAACAGTTCGGGAAAATTGCAACCAATCGAATTGAGATTAATTGGATTGAATTTATCGAAAAGTTTATCTAGCCCAGTGATGGCGAACCTATGGCACGCGTGCCATAAGTGGCACGCAAGAGGATTTTGGTTGGCACGACAACGAAAGGCGAAAACCAATCAAACCATATATCGTACTGTTTTAGCCGCAAAAACATTTGTGCTATTTACATTAGTTTTATGGTTACAAACATCAATCTATTATGTCTTGGTCACTAATTTAATTTAGTTTGCACGCAGAAAAAATCAATAACTTTTTTGTGGCACGCGAGTCGGAAAATATTCGACAATTTCAATCGCTGATCTAGCCCCTAGCAGAAATAGTTCCGCAAACCGCGGTTCTGAGTATTCTCGGATGAAATATTATACCTGGTTTTGCTAACCATAGTATCTAGTCCTTAAGTATCGGAGTTCTCTGCGCGGCCCTATATTCTTCAATTTAATCTTATTCAGTGTCTAAAGTTTGTTTTGTTTTCCAACTTTCTAAGATAATTCCAACATTCTTGTTGGACGAATCCTGCTTTTCTTTCAGTTTGTGAATAACTCAATTCTGTCTTTATTTTCTCGTTTTTTATTTGTTTTAGCTTCATAGTTACATCTTTTATTACAATTTTATAATCTGAATCTATGTCCGCTTCTGGCAATATCTTTACTAGCCTCTTTCATGTATACAGTCTTCGTTTATGATATTTGAATCATGAATAAGTTAGTACTAGGTCGTAATTACTACATAATTCTACCAGTTTTCTCCTGCTCGGTTTCCTTTCTCACATCCATAACGGCCGACACTTCTTTTGGCTGTTCCAACTATGGTGTCCCAATCTCCCATTATTATAATGTTTATCTCATCCGTATAGTATATGAAAATAAAACGTAACAACATATAAATGAACCAAATAATTACAGTTTATATCGTATGGGAAACTTAATTTACCGGAATTTGAGAAATTACTTACTAAACTAAACAATGGCAATGAGTCATTGTTTTGACCAATGTGAGGCATTGTAAGAAAATATTTTTCAAGTGTTTTATGAGAGATTTCCGTAGTTAAAAACCTCATGAAGTGACTCAATACCTATTATAATTGTAATTAATTACCACTGAATTTGCTCTCTTATTATTTTCTTGTCTACCTTTTATTAAGCATTTATTTTTAACTGCAGTAGTTCCCAGACGTTTTTGCTGACTCTTGCCGTAATTACTTGCACGAATTACGTCGTAATTTCCGGTTCTTTTTAGCTCCACACGTGTCACATTCCTGGAAGTGATTTTCCTTCCTCATTCTTTCGTCTCACTCGTCTCCAAATCCCGTTTCCTTCACTTATTGTTTCCTCTTTTAACGTGCCATTCCTTCATCCTTTTTCTCTGGTCAAGTTCTCTAAAAATAAGCGTTCGTCTTTAACTTTATCACATTTTCTCTCTCGTAATATCAGTTCTACTCGTTGGTTGACGTGATGAAGTATATTTTATTCTTTCACATATTTTTAATACATAAATCTGTTAAAAGGGGGGGGGGGCGATCGCCCCCTCCTTGGATAACCATTGCACTCCACTGGGCGCTTTCTTAAATTCATTCCGCGCAAAAATCCTCAGTTATACGCTGCAGATTAGGTCTGTATAGCAAGGAAAAGAAGGATTCTGATAGTAGGGATTTTCAAAATATAGGGCAGTTGTCAGAGGCGGATTCGATAGGTGGAGAGGCAATCGCCCCCCCCCCCCCCCCCTTGAGAAGTTTCTGGATCCGCCCCTAATCTGTTAATATAGTAAACTTTGTGCGTCATTCTGTCACGTTGAAAAAAATCTCTGTCTCTAAGGGTAATCTTATTGTTGCTTGAGGTTATTTATACCAAATAGGATACATTGAACGTGTTGGACAGCCTTACATGTTTACGTATACCTATACGTATAACTAATATGTATCTTAGAATGCTTTTTCTTAGGTTGTGCAGATTAAATTTGAGTTGCAATGAGCGTAACTGTGTATTGTTTAGACGTGCATCAATAGCGTAGATTGTACCGAAAGAAATAATTTGTGTGTTTGCATCGGATTAAAAAAGTGATCTTTCAACTGTTATCTTAAGATTTGTATGTTATAGAAAATTTAATAATCTGTATATTTATGTTGCAGTTAGACACAAATAATTGCAATGCAAGAACTCCCAAGTGAAATTAGAATTCATACACAAATTGTTGCACACGACTTCGTCATAATTTTCTTGCATAGTAACATCATCATATTAAATGCTTAAATATCATTGAAAGAGTTTCTGAAGTTCGTTTTTATCTCATCGCTTATCCAACCCGCCTGACTGGGACATAATATGCCACTTTTTCACTATCAATAATAAATCCAAATTACATAAATTAATCTATAAATTTCGCTTATTATATGGGCTTTCCTAATGTTCGAACTCAGTACATTAAAATGTACTCTATCATATTACGAAGTTAATGTTTATTTCTAAGAAAACTTTTAAATACTTTTAGGTGATTTATGCACTTTACTGAAATAAAAAGAATGTTTAATGTGACAACATACACCGTGCATGCAATTTCGGCAAATTGTTCTGTGTTGTTGGAGGAAGATTGCGTACATTTTCCGAAACGGCCATCTTCAGTCGACGCTGCATAACTCTTAGCAGGTTGAGAAGACTCAAGAAATAAAACACTCAAACTTTAGAACTTCTAGTTACGCAAGAAAATACTTATGGGTAAAATATCTCCTTCGAGTTATAGGAAATATCATAGAGATTCGATAATACATAAGGTGTTAATTCCTACATTTTTATATTTTCTGCAATCCACTCTTACATTTCTGTAATACAAAAGTATTACGGCGGCCGCATAGCATCGATCACTCCATTTCTGATTATTTTCTCTCCTTGCAACCATATCATTCTCTCTCTTCCTCTTCAATTCCTTCTTCCCCCTCCATCTCTTCATCCATCATTATCCCCGTGCGCATTCCCTCAATCGCAGTGACCTCTCTCTCTCTCCCTCTTCCCTCCTCTTTCACCTCTTCCTCCTCTTCCCCTCCCTCCTATCTCTCTCTCTCTCTCATACCTAATTACCATATGTCTCCTCCTCTTCACCCCATCCTTCATCCACGCGACACCGAATACTCTCTCCCTCCCAAAGCACCCCCTTCCCCTCCCCCTCCACACCTTTCCCACCCCTTCCCTCCATTTCGACCGTCTTCTACCCCTTTTCCTCCCTCCGTATTCCACTCTAACCCTTTCGGCTCGCGTCCCTTCTCTCCTAATAGGTTCGCATAACCTATACGTCGACGATGCTATTAAAGGGACATTTTATGCAAGCCTATTGATAAACATGATTTTATGGAAACGAGAGAGAGAGATGTAAATTACTTGAGGACTCGTCGAACACTAAGAGAGATTCGAATCCGGATATATTAGCATACGCGACGGGCAAAACCCGGTCACTCACGCATTTCCCCAAACTCTTCCACCTGCCTCCTACCCGTCTGTTCTTCTTACTCTCTCCTCCCTCCCTCTCTCCGTCTGTCTCCCACCCTTCTCCTCCTCTTCTTCTTCGACCTCTCGACCTCTCTCCTCTCTCTCCTCTCTCTCTCTCTCTCGGCCACTCCCGCACGAGACCTTCCGTCGGCGTCCTCTCTCGTGACCGATAATATTAAGGCGGCAACGTGATACGGATGGATGGGGAGTCTCGGGAGGACAAAGGGACGGTGGGAGTGAGGGGGTGGGGAAGGAGGAGGAGGAAGAAGAGGCTTTTGAGGGTTGTGCTTTGAGGCGCGAGGACGAGGCTGACGAGGAAGAAATATCGCCTCCTTAGATAAGTTAAAACGGAAAATTGTCGGCGATAGGAAATTTGTCGACGAAGAAACTCCTCGTGTGAAGGGTTATGGCGACGGGGATGGTTTTAAATGAAAAGGTATCTGGGTTCGAGACATGAAAATATGTTAAGAGAATGTGGAATGCAAGACGTGAAGAAACACCGCGAACATTAATATAAATCTTATTATATGGCGTCGCATAACGAGTATTTTGAGGGCATTCTCGTTTTGATCTTCGATGGAAAATTATTGAAATGCGGAGTAGGTAAAAAGTGCAAGTTATAATTAGGATTGTAGGATCAACAATGTGGATTTTGAAATAAAGAGGAACCTACCTCTGCATCATATATTAAATCAAAACTTTTAACTTCAGCTAATGGCCAATGAAATAAGCTGATGGATGGATTTTGGACATAATTCTCTTCTTAAATGAGTAAGATTGGCTAAATACCTCAGAAAAACAACTTTCTAATACAATTTCTTTACAGAGATAAAGATTTCAAATATTTAAACAAACTTAATTATATTATTGTAAATTCGAGCAATCGAACCAATACCTTTATACAATTAAGGTAATTTCCATTTTCTGAACGCCCACAAATATCAATGAGCGGCTCGCTCCAATCGTCATTTGGATATTAACATTTCTTTCAACGGTCGGAAAAAAATTCCCTCTCGCCTCCTTTAAGAATTTAGAATATTTCTCGCCATCCCTTTTTACGCGCAGTGATCGAATTAATGCCTCCCGAGTGGAAGGAATGAAGCTTTTTCCCTCCTCTCCCGGCACAACTGTCCGCGTGATGAGTGCGAGATAGCGCACCCCTTTGAATAGGCTATTAATTTGTGCTCCTTCGGGCGACTCTCACCTCTATCTCGCAATGCCGACGTCTCCCACCTTCCACGCCGCCCTATCAACCTCCCACCCAAACCATCCCCCCAACCTTCTTTCTCTTTATCGCGTGCCCGCCCTATTGCCCCCTCTCCTCCCCCCCCCACCCTTACTTCGCTTTTTATCTCTTCTCTGCCGACCCTTTCAGACACCTTCCCCACTCCTCCGCCTCCCACTCCCGTTTTCCACCTCCTCCACCCGCCTCCTCCTCTTTTTACTCCTCCGCCTCCCCCTTCCATTCTCCTCCATCCTCCTCCAAACCCTCCCATTTCTCCATTGCCTCGTATCCCTTGCGCTATTTATGGCCATCGCCTTCTCCTGATTCATATCCAGGTGTATTAGTTTTGCAAATGGATACGCTGAAAAAAGGACGGTGTTTCTCCGCTCTCCTCTCTCTCTCTCCCGACCGCACCTTCCATCTATCGCAATCGCCTCCTGCCCCTCCCTCCCCCCTCCTCCTCCTCCCTCCCCCCTCCACCATGTCCATCTCTCCTGACTCGTGGTAGTCCCCTTTCCCCCCCCCCCCCCCCCACCGCCATGCTCCTCCGTCCGTCCCAAAATGACTCGACCCGAACGATTCGTGACCCTTCTGTAATGTGTTGAGGGCCGGTAATCTTCGAATTACGATGCAGCTCTCGTTTTCGATACATATATATTTTTTAAGCGGTCGTCGTATATTTCAAAACAAGTTATCCGCATTTGCATTCAGAAGCAATAGCTGCTAGTGTTTACGAGATACATTATCTCGGTATCGTTCGTTAACTTTTTAGAAGCTCGAGAGGCTGAAAAAAAGCTGTATATAGCCGATGAGATATTACTTGAAATTCCCAATTTAGCCGTTTAAAAAATATACGATGAGAAATTTTCCTCCAAAAGCATTAACAACTTTAAACTTTCAAAGTCCAAGAGTATTTATTTCAATTTTTCTATGTTTTTACGTTTTTTTGTTGGTCAATAATAATACATAACTGCATAAGTTTCCTACTTTGGAAAGTGAATGGTCACTTCTCACCAAATGTTTCCATCCGTAGTACTCTACCGCTCAACTTTATGGTTAACTATACATATACACACACCTTTGTTTGCTTACTATTGAAACTGCCATGAGAAATCGGCATTAAAATAAAGATTTATTCTCTCGAACACTGTTTAACGTTTTAGACGATCATTATTTCAAAGTCCATGTGATACTAAAATTAAATTAAAGTATTCAATATCATCAAATATAGTCGGAATCCATTGACTTGTTTTAATTAAAGATTTCACGAAAAAATATTACAAAAACTATAACGTGAAAGAATGTCGAGAAAACGCATATAGATGAAGGAATTTATGAATAAAACATTGTCTCCTAAACTATTCGTTGCTCGCATTCACGTTATTTACCAAATTAGACCAGAAGAATAGGTGTAATACTAGTACTAATGGTCAAATTTTGGATCCACTCTGGATTATCTGATTTTATGGTAGTGAAAAGTTAAAACATAACAATGAGAAAAAAGAAAGTCATATTTGATTTTAACGAGAATGAGATTAACTAGACATTTTTAAGCCGTGTGTCAATGAACGTGAATATCCCTGGACGAATGAACAGAGCAGTGAAATCGTAAATAATATTTAGTTAGTTATTAAAAGGTAATTTGCCGCTGTCCCGAGAAGAAAGTCTCTGACGAATACATTCTGAATCTTACCAACCTCACGGCAGAAATATTCAAAAGCCGCAAAATACAAAAATATTATTGATGTAACTAGGTATTCTACGCGCGAACCCAACGTTCAATTGAGCAGCTTTAGCCTGGTTCGTTTTCATGAGTTTTCCTAATGAAGGAATTCCTTCAAAATTGTCGTATTTAATAACTGAATTAAATTGCTTCAATTGTTATATTTTGCCGTCATATTTTTGCTGTTGTGTTATGAAATGGAAAGGTTATATTAGGATTATTGTGCGGCTGTTATTTTAATGTATAGGCTCTTTCAAATGTATAGGTTGAGATAGGATAAGGAAATTGTAGGAAAATACGTGTAAGATTGGGGTAAAATTATCTTGACTTCTATACATGTATTCTGTATTCTATACATATTCCACTTAAATACTCACTCTGTCCAGTTAATATGATTCCTCATACACGCATAGATTTCCTCTCGACATCTATTTCTAACTCATTTCTATTTCCTCCTCCTTATGTTCCATTCCTCTCTTTTCCCTCCCAATCTCTCCTTCCTATTCCTCCCTTTCTTCTCACCTCTTTATCAAGGAACATCAATCAGAATAGCATATGAAGCGCGAGGTTGTGTACTTTAGTTTTCGCTTGAGAGCATTTAAAAGGCATTTTCTCGTTTCTTTTGTTTTCCTCTGCTCTTTAAAAAAAGAAACTATCTGAAAGAGCACTCCCACGTTCAACAAAGCGAAACTGCGATAGAGGAGGAAGAGAGAGAGGATGTGTGTGTGTATGTGAGTACATATACTTTGGGAGTCCCCAAAAGACAGGGGCCGATGTTAAGGCAGTCACGGTATGAAGCGCAGGCTTCCCCAATCACTTGAAACGTGAATCGCCACAACCAATTACAAGAATATACAAAAATATGCACATTTTTAATATAATTTATTCTCGCTATTCCGGGAAAATGCCAAACTAACACGTTTCGCTATCTGAAATACTGTCTTTTTTTGTGACTGATGCTGCAGCTAGCGAGCATAACCAACATTTTAGGCGCGTGTTTTAAGAGCAAAAAAAGACAACCCACCCACCCTTTGAGATCTGTTCGCAAAGCCGGAACAACGAAAAAGGATTCAAAAGAAATATTTTATCATTTTTTCGTTTTCTCTGGATCAATTAACCAAATTTGAATAAGTTCACTATGTTGATATTTCTATCCTTAAGCGTTTGCTTAAAGTAATAGGTATCATGTGAATGAATGTGATGTTTAAAACGGTAAAGCTATTATGTAAAGTGTTACCAAACGCCTTGAAACTATGGCTGAAAAATCCATGGAAGTTTTATAGTCTAGTATTTATTAGTATATTATACCGGTAAGGAATGATGGATGCGTTACCAAAATATTTATCAATTCGAGCTTTTACCGTCTTATAAATATTATTCCATAAATTTTCTTCCATGTGTAGACTTTTTGATCTGATCACAGCTTAACTAGTAATTTTGTATAACCTGCAAAAATTGCAATTTTTTACTGATCCCTCTATGCATTTTCGACTATTGTCACAAAGGGAATCGATCGATCGACCGTCCAATTCACTTGATATTTCAATAAACCCGATTGGCGAAAAATATAACGAGATTTAAAATAAAAACTTCGTCAGCGGCTGTCCTTTCCGGTAAAGAGAGAGTGAGAGGGGAAGATTGCGCGACACTCCCATTTGCATCACAATGTCTCGCAGGGCGAGTTTTATTTCATCGGTAATTGCGTCCTCACGAGCGACCAATTGGGTGTTTGGACAGTCGAAAGCCATAACGGGTGGTTTAAGACCAGCTCGCGACGCGTCTTCGAAAACGCTTTTTATTTGGATTTACGAAACTAGTTTTAATCTCCGATGGTCCACTCCGTCTCCATTTTGTATTGTCGTTGGTAGTCCAAGGACGACGATCGCTCTCCTCCCCCCTTCCCCTCCCCCATTTGCTTCCCCTTAATAACACGCGATTATTTATGAGCCGATGGCTCGCTGCGCTTCCCTCCCCCCCCCCCCCCCCTCCCCCCTCCTACCCCCCATTTCTCCCTAAGCCATTCGTACAACAATGGGAGGTATGCGCGGACGGATCCGAATAAAGATGGTAAGCATTTTGAGACCCATGGAGGGAAAAATGAAAGCTAAAATGTTCACGATGATACGGCCTAGGGAGTAGTTCTTTAGTGGAATTTTTAAAGCCCTCTCAGAAATGATATTTCACGTTTAATGGCGTCGTTTTTGCAGACAACGGCCGCTTCGCCCCTCTCTCATTCCTAATCTATCCACTGGATCTCTCCTTTTTTTCTCTACCTCTACACCGACTCGCATTATATTCTTAAATTAAAATTAATACTATTCTTATATACGAGCTAGCGAAAAATTTCGTCCGCGGTCGCCACGGCAATAACTGACAATGGGACGGCGGCGCGGGGAAGTTATTCAAACCCGAGGTTGTCTATGTTTTTTTATTTTCGCCGCTTTCCTCGAAATTATTTAAGACTTACTTTTTTTAAAAATCGCATTGAATAAAAATATTTGCAAAAGGATTCTTGACGTTAGAAGAAAACCTTATGGTGCTCTTTTCTTTTTTAATTCGTTTATTTATTCCCGTTCGCTCGCTTCTTCCTTGTGGCAGTGCCGTGCCACGTCTCGAGTGAATTCTTGTCCCCGCGTGAGAGAGACTGACGTCACGCGATCGTAGATCGGCTTCCTCAGTGAATAACTCGGACGATAAATAAAAATCCCTTTCGCCGCTATAAGATATTGTCCGCTCGCGCTACGACTCTTTAACGGCACATTTGGCGGTTAAATATATAAGTACATAGAACCTGTATACGCTAACAAGTACCGTCTGACACGAAGCCGAGAATCTGTTATAAAAAAGTTTTTTATTCGACCGCATTAAGGGCTCAGGTAATTATTTATAGATAAGTCGACGAAGAGGATTCTCTGAATTCCGCGATTGATTTTTCTACACTTACACAAAACTCATCTTTTTTAACTTCTTTCCTTTTAAGTTTTTTTAAATAACGCTTAGCTTATTCGATTTGAATTATCTTTCAGTTACTTCCAAAACCGCCGTACTTATTTTATATCAATATTTTCCATTTATTTAATGCCAGCGGAAATAGGATCGCCACGTTTAAAAATGATATGACCGCAATTAAATTAACACTTATTGGACTTGTGTATATTTTTTACATCATTAAGGATTAGCCATAGCAATAAAATTTATTTTGCTTATTATTTAATCATTTTTAATGGAAAAATAATTATTTTTAATAAATCTTATACGTAATAAATTAAATAAAAATTAAAAGTTTAAATAAAGAATATAACTTAATGCTTGGTCCTTACGTTTTTAAAAATCAAGAAAAATAAGATTTCTAAAGGAAAAATATTTGACTTTGTAACATATTTCGTAATGGAATAGTCGATCGAATTTATAACATACCTCCGGACAGTAAGTATATTCTCAGGCAAAAAGAAATCCATTTCGCTATCGGCGGTATTAACACACGGACCGTTCCGCTACCATCCGACCGTTTCTTGCAGCATCCAAACCGTCTACGCTCTTTCGAGGACACACCCTAGCACACCACGCGCGCACAGATATGCCTTCTCCCCTCCTTGTATCTCCTCCCTCTCCGCCTCTTATTTCCTCCTCCCTCAGTTCGATTCCACTGCCAGCCATATCTCTCTCTCTCCCTCTTTCTTTCTTTCTCTCGTTTTAATCTCCCTCCCGATTTATTGCACCGGACCGACCGGTTATCTCTTGCACCCATCGCAGGAGACACCACCACCCTACCCCCCTCTTTCCCCCAACCTCGACACCACTGTACCCGACCGGCACCGCAAGACACGTGGGTCTCCGGTCTCTCAGAATGGACACACACACACACATACACCACGCAGAGTCTCGCTCTCTTTTGACGCAATTTGAGTTGTTGCATACCGAGAGAGTGAGAGAGAGAGTGGGTGAGGGAGAGAGGGAGGGAATGGAGAGAGTACCGCCAGAGTCTCTCTGGTGTGTCCGCCATTGTCGGCTACCATCTCTCTCCTCTCTCTCACTCGCGGGGCGAGGAAGAAGATCAATGGGCTGGACCAGTTGTTGGGACCGGGGGCAGATTGACTGCTGCCGAGGGGGACAACTCCTCTGCCTCTTTCTCTCTCTCTTCTATCTCCACCTCTCTCTTTCTCTCTACTCGCCGCATTAAAAAAACTACTCCGTGAAAGGGATGCGAGGATGTAAGAGTCTGGAAGAGAGAGAGACATGGAGATGTAGAGGGGTGTGGGGTGTGGAAAGGAGGGAGGGGGGAGAGGGAGAGAGAGAGAAAAAAGAAAGGAGTTTTTTCCGTACACATTTTTAATGGTCTCCTGACGCACATTCAGTCGTTTAAAAAGATTCGCCCGCTTTTGTGATAGACAATTTCATGGACGGGTCTCTAGTCGACTCCGACGCCCACAAAATAAGAAGGGAGAAAAGAGAGGGAGATGAGGAAGGAAGGGGACGCGGCGGGTCGTACGTCATTTATTTGTGTGCGTGTTTTTATACTCTCTTCCCCTTTTCTTTGGCCGTCGCGAAAAGGACAACTTTTACGGGTTTTTATAGTCCGAGTAGTTTGAGCTTGCACAATCGCTTGCAGCATGCATTTGTGTAGCTTAACACACTGTAACTAACGCACACGCCGCTTCCGACGACTCGGCATCGACGAAATAGCGATGGAGATGTAAATGCTCTCTTCTCCTCCTCTGCACGCATTGCGCGGCCATTTTTCTCCTTCCGCAAGGGGCAGTTTCGCCGTCGCCCGACACAACGTCGAGGCGACGGATGATGGCGTAAAAATAAGAGTAATGACACATTAATTATGCCGACGTATTCGACACGACGTGTCAACGCGGCCAGACGAAGAATAGAAGACTATTGAAATGTAACAATTAAGCGAAGTTGTGGTTCGTGAGACTGGAACGAAACCTCCATAAACTCATTTCAATCTTAGAATGAAAGCGGCATATAATGCATGGCTCCAATTGCGACAGTGTTTTCAGAAAAACAATATGCTGATTATCATATGCTAAGGATACCCTTCCAATACCAAATTCACTATTTCTTTGTTCAATATGAATTATTTTAACATTTAATCCCAAATGAGAAAGAGGGAAATTTAAAGTTTAACATATAAGCTCCAAACAGTACGATTTGGAGATACTTATTGTTGATATCGTCCGAATAATCTTTTACGTCACACTAAATGAGTTAATTTTTCAATTTGGATAAAGTTACATTTCACTTTTGGAATTTTTCATAAATATCCCAAAACCTATTTCAAAATTTTAACTCCACAAATCCCTTCTCAGTCTTCTCTTTGCGTGCCTCGTTTCCATTGTTGATTCACAAATAATTTGTACTCAGAGGGTGCACAAACCGAATCGGAAGACAACATTACCTAGCTCCGCGCGAGCACACAAGAGTGACCGTGTTTATTCCTCGTGGAAGTTCTTCTGAAAGAACTCGGGGGGAGAGAGAGAGAGAGGCAGAGGAAGATAGAGATGGACAGGGAAGGAGAGAGAGAGAGAGTAAGAGGAGACATTCAAGATTTTTCTATCCACTCAATTAGGATTCGGACCGAAATAAATTTCTTGCGTTTTCGTCTGCGTAGGATTTTTCACGTGGATCAAAGGGAGGAAGAGTAGAGGAAAAGAAAAGGGCAATGATTAAGACCTACTTCTCCATTTACCTCTCTTCTTTAAATGAGTCCCACAGAGAACACTTTGTGCCTTTCTCTCTCGCTTCCAACACCGACCCGACGGGCACATTTTAATTCTTCAATCCGAGGTGATAGCTCTCTCTCTCTCTCTCTATATATATATATATATATATATATATATATGTATCTCAAGACATGGAGAAGATTGCGGAAAATAGGAGTATATGGAGAACCAAGTTTAACCATGAATAATCACGGACCTATCTAAGGACAGACTTCCTATGATGATATATATATATATATATCATAGCTTTCTTTCCCTTTCAATTCCTCTATCAACTGAAACCTCTTCCTACCTCATTCTCTTTTTCCATCCAGTTTTCCTTCTAGCACTTCTTTAATCGTGCACTCCCTCCTCAGGTAATGCCCAATCCAGTTCGCCTTCCTCTCTCTGATAGTCTGTATAATCGTTCGCTTCTCTCCTATTCTTCGTAGTACTTCCTCATTTTTCACCCTATCTGTCCATTTTATCTTCAGCTTTCTTCTACATGTCCACATTTCGAAGCTTTCCAAGTATTTTATATTATTTTTCCTTAGCGTCCATGTTTCTGCCCCATACAAAGCTATACTCCATATATAGCATTTTATCAACCTCTTGCGGATTTCCTGCTTTATATTTCCCGTTAGTAGGAGTTTCTTTCTTCTGAAAGCGGCTTTTGCTTTTATTATTCTAGACCTGATTTCATCGGTAAATTTTGCTTCTCTCGTTATGCTTCCAAGGTATTTGTATTCTCAAACTTGTTCTAATACTTATGTTCAAATTTTCTTCTTCTTTACTTGATATTCGCATGACCTTGGATTTTTCTGTTTTAATTTCCATACCGTATTTTCTACATGTTATCACTAGTCTGTTTATCATTTTCTGGAGTTCCTTTTCCTGTCTTTCCGCGCATTTCACTGTTCTTACAATCCTTCCTCCAATTTTGAAATCTCCCTTGCCATCTAACGCTTCCTGCATGTCTCTCTCCATATACATGGAATAGGATCGACGATGGACAACAGCCCTGCTTTATTCCTCTACCGATATTTACTCCGCTTTCTTCACCCTGACCTTTACAACTTGATTCGCATATAGATTCCTGATCAGTCTCCTGTCTTTCCAGTCTACACCTATATCCTTTAATATCCTCATCAGCAGTACCCAATTTACTCTATCAAAGACCTTATGCCAGTCGACGAAACAATCTTGACTGTACTCTATTGCCCTTTCTGATATGATTCTCGCCACACCGATAGCATCTCTGGTTCCTCGTCCTTTTCTGAAGCCGAGTTGATTTTCCCCTAGCATTTCTTCGGCCTTTTTCTCTAGTCTTTTATTAAGAATCCTCGTGATGATCTTCGAATTGTGTGACATTAGGCTTATCGTTCTGTAGTCTTTACACTGCATTGCCTTTGGCTTCTTCTTTAGAGGGATCCTTGTTACATCTAAGAAATCCTCAGGCCACTCTCCCGAATCATAATCGTGTTAATTAATTCGTAATCACTTTTAGTCCTTCCGATGTCATGACTTTAAGTAACTCTGCCGGTATTCCATCGCTGCCTGTAGCTTTTGCTTTCTTCAGTTCCAGTATCGCCTTTTCTACTTGCTTTTCATAATGCTTGGTCCCAAGTTGTCTTCTTCAATATTAACCTCTTCTTCCAGTTCTATTTGCGCCTATCCTGCTTGCTTGTTGGATAGTTCCTTAATGTATTCTTCCCATACTTGTGCTACATCCTTTGGTTCTGCGACTATTTTTCCATCTGTATTCATAATTCCTTTACCACGAATCCCATTAGGCTTCTTATGCCCTAACTCCAGTGCCCTAATGTACATCATATCTTACCGTCCTATCTTCTCCATTTGTTGTATTTCCTCAAATTTTTCTTTTATCCAATTTTCCCTAGCTTTATCTGTTACTCTTCTCAACTCATTGTTTATGCGTCTATAATTGGCTCTACCTTCTTCACTGTTAACGTTCTTCCATTTTCTTCTCTCATCTCTTTTTCTCCAGCATTTCCTTAGTGATCCGTGGTTTTCCGATTATCTTCTCTTGTTTTCCAATCTCTTTATTCAAGGTATCTTTGGTGCTGTTTTTAATCTCTTCCCATTCTGTATCCACGGTCTTCGATTTGTTTTCCAATTTTCTAAGGCGGTCTTCCAATTTCGTGCTGAATGCATGCAAGAAAAAAAATATATAGTTATATATACTAAAATATACTAAAATTAATTTGGAAAAATATAAGCATTATTTTCGCTGTTTACCCCGCGAGCTCCCGGTGAATTATCTTTAGAGGGCAATCGCCCCAATGGAGAGAGAGAAATAAATTTCTCGTGAGGAGGGAATGGAAGGAGAATATAAGAGGAGTTTGGGAGGAGGGGTCAGCGGAGAAGTTAAATGCCACCGGCAGAGAAGCGTATCAGTCGGGGCATTGCGCCTTCAATCTCTTTCCACTCCGCGAGTATAGACGGCTTTCGGAGCAAGTGTGAAAGGGAGAGAGGGGCGAGACGGAAGAAGTTTCCGGAGCAGGGTGATAATAATACGACAGCCGCTGTCTGAGGGAGGAAGCGGAAAAATAAAAGAAAGGGAGGAAGGGCGGAGGAGGCGACTGGTTCCTTTTGCTCGTGTCTCTCTCAATTACGGGCGTCCCGAGAGCGGCAACACGAGTTACAAGGTGTCGCGCGGCGATGAAGCACCCCGGAGGTGGAGGAGAGGAGGGATTCGGAATTGGAGTGGAGTCGGGGGAGGAAGGAAGAAACGTCAGCGGGAGGAGGGAGGGAGGGGGGAAAGTGAAAGAAAAGAAAGCGAAATGGTTTTCTTTTGGGAGGTTTGGGGAAAAAAAGAACCGATCCTTCGCTGAATCGTTTTAAACTATTTTCATTAACTAATTAAATTTACAAGAAACCTATTAAGTGCAGTAGATGTCGCGGAGTTACGCATTACATATATAAACAATAAAGCTGGAGATTAAGTTGTAGTGTTTATGGAGGAGGTGGTGGACTTGGTGGAGGAGTAAAGCGAAGTAGGATTAAAGGGATTGAAGAGACATATGGTATATGTAACGAATAGCCAGGAGGAAAAATGAGAAGGTAATTGACGGGGTTTTTGGTAGATGCAGAGAAGCATGAAAAAGGCGTGGAGTTTGAGGAGGCTGAGGAATAATTAAGAATGGGAAGTGGAAGATGAGTATTAGGAGGTAGGAGGCGACGTCTCAAGGGAGAGAGGGGGAGTGCGTGTGTGACGGAGTCACTTCTTTGAATAGTTCCATGTGAGAAAACAAAGAGTGAACGTCTCTTCAATGTTCCGTTGTAATAGTTCCTGGGCAGCACATACGCCACCACCTGCCGCCATCCGACAACGAAAGTGATGTTCCATGCTGACGTCGAAGGTACCAGGTTCGTCTCTCGCACCAATGGTCTCCATGGCAATTTTGTTCCCTATTTAAAACTGAATCACTGGCAACTGTAAATTCTCGAATGCCATTCTCGAAATTGAAGTAAACCGAAGCCTCAACGATAAAATATTGTCAGACATTTGAGCTATTGCATTTTTTTTAAAACTCGCTTAGCAGGCGCATTTATTTTATTTCTTGTCAAATTGAGAAAATTTTTACTGGCCCATTAATTTTGTTCTTGACTTATCGGCGGTGCAGTTCATTAAAGTTAATAAAGTCTGACATGGTTCGAAGAGAGAGCTTTTAAACATCTCTTCACCCGAATAAAATAATGCTCTATCGGTGCTCGAGCAGTAAAAATAAATACACATTCCGTCGTCCGTTCGCCTATAAATTACGCAAATGATCTCGTGCGCAGGCATTAAGCTATTGATCTCGCATTTTATCGTTTTTTGAACGCGGTAAAAGTTTTGGGAGCGTGTTAAAAATAGTCCATCTCTGGAATCGAACCAAAAGAGAGAGAGAGAGAGAAGGGGAGGGACAGAAAAAACAACTCTTGGTAAAGACTTCCGACGTGCCACTTGGAAAGATAATGGTCAGGTGCGCTCAACACTTATTCCCAACGAAATTGGTCGCGCCTGGAATTCGAAGGCGTTCCAAGGAGGAATGGAAGGTGAGAGAAAGAGGCGCGAGGAGAGGGAGAAATGAGGAGGAGAGGAGTGAGGGAAAGGAGAGAGAGAGAGAGGGAGAGAAGAGGAGTGCGACAGTGATGATGAGGAATGTGTTAAATAGAATAATAAAGGAGAAGCGGAGGGGGCGTGATAGGGAAGCTAAAGAAATAGGGAGAGGAGCAGGAGAGGAGGAAAAACTGGAGGCGATGAAAGAAAAGCGAGAGGAAAAGCGGTTTCTTTTGCTTAGGACTTGCGCAGAGGGGTGTTTTTGGAATTAGGGCGTGATTGGCCGTAACAGTTGCGAATGTATACAAAGTATGAGTCGCAGATTGAAGCGGACAGAGGGAGTGAAAGAGGGAGGGAGTTAGAGAAATTGAAGTGGAAGGAGGAAGAGACGAAGAGGTGGAAAATCAAAGGGAGAGCAAAGGATGAGAGAGAGAGAGAGAAAGGATAAAAATTATGGGAACGTTGAATACGAACGACAGGGGAATTATGGGAAAAAGGGAGCGAGAGAGGGAAGGAGGAAAGTGGGAAGAGGTCTGCGGGAAGGAAAGGGGCGTAGACGGAGGGAGAAAGCGAAGGAAGAGAAGGGAGGTGAGAGAGAGAGAGGGAGTAGAATGATGGAGAGATAGAGAGAGTACAGCCTGAGAGAAAGAGGAGAGATAGAGAGGGAGACAAATATGTAGGTGTGGAGGAACAAAGGGAAGCATTGAGTTACTTCAAAGGAGGGAGTGAATAGATTTATTGGAGATATTAGATAGATATATGGGGACATTCGGTTGGTGACGCAATTCGAATTGAAAAAAAGAAGATTGAATGGAGGTTTTATACGCCGCGAAAGAAGTCTTTTAAATCATTTGGCTATTTTTAAATGGGTCGCGGTCTGAAGCAACGGATTTTTGCAAAGGATTTCCATGTTAATCGATCCGAACCAATAGGACAGGACCAACACAACTTCGCAAAAAATATATTTCTAAATTCCATGGAACGTTCGAAATAAAGTTAATCTTAAGTCGACATTTTCTTTTAAAGCTTTTAATAAGTGCATTCGTATCGTCTCAAATTATAATATCGTAGATAAATCCACTGTTAGTACACGTTTGGACGCTTTGATAAAATTATTTCTACTTGTACATACCTAAGCATTTGAAAAAGTAACATATATTACGAAATAATAAATGTATATGTTAATTTATCTAACCTTTTGGTATCTATATATGTACATGTGATTTAATGAGTTGGATATATAGAAAAGGATATGAGCGAAAGCTACTGGAACATTAAGGAAGTGATTTGTACACTTAATTTGAGGTTACTAAAGATAAAGGAACCGCATGAACTCTGGGAAAAATGTCAAAGCTTAAACTTTGGAAAAATGTTGGCTATTTTTATTGAGATAGCGGTTATACGAGACGAAATGGAACCAGAAACCAAAGGCGTTGGGAGCCAAAGTATGCGTGAGTAAGAGATAGAGAATGGAGGGAGACAGCAAAAGAGAGATGAAAGAGGGAGACAGGGGAAAGGCGAGGAATATATAGGAATAGAGGAGAAGGGGGATTGAAGCTGATTGTGGACGGAGACGAAACAGTTGAGCCATGATGTTGACGAATAGGAACGAAAGGGATTAGGTAGGAATTTTAAAAGGAGTAGAGGGAAGAATAGATGACGATGAGAGAACTGAAGATTTGGAAGCGGCTGAACATTCGAATGAATGATACGGGATAAAGAGGAGATGGGAAGGGGTTGTAGTATTAGCTGTTTAGCGGTGGATCTAAATCCACGAAGCGCGGACTGTGAAATAAGATTATAGGAACTAGCAGCCATCCGTACTCACCAAGTAGCACTACCAACAAAGAACTAAGGGCATTTAAGCTACGCTCAAATTTACTGCAATTACTTAAGAATAGTTAGACTGGCATTTATTATATTTAAAAGTTAATCTGCTATGAAATATGAACATACGTTAGTTAATAATGCTAAGAAATACATTTAAAATTTGTGCGCGCGCACATAGACGCAAATTACAAGCTTCAAGAATTACACTTCGTGACCTCGATGGGCATTTCATTTGAATTTTATGTAGTTAATGAGTTTAAAATGAATCAATGAAGAAAAATTTATATAGAAGTGAAAATAAATAAATAAAAATAAATAAATATGAATATATATATATATACATATACACACACACACCCAGCGGCTCTTCAATCTAGGTAAGTGTCCACTGGGCTTCCTCCAACACCTTGTTGCCACCTTTATTATTACCTTTCCTTTTCTTTAAGCATTTATATATATATATATATATGCTTAAGGAAAAAGAAAGGTACTTATAAAGGTGGCAACAAGGTGTAGGAGGAAGCCCAGTGGACACTTACCAAAACTGGAGAGCCTCTGAGGGTGCTGAAGACACGAAAAACAGAAATATGTATTGTATTACTAAAAAAATTAAAAAACAACCTTCTTAGAAAAATCATAGCCCTGTAAATGATTCGATGAATTAAAATTTACGTGACATTATACTATATCAGTTTATTATGTACTCTAATCTGTGTCTGAGATTAAGTTTACGTAAAATTTAATATAGTGACAAAAAATTGGGAATGAAATCAAAGTTTTTCCCAAAAATATGAAGGGTGATAATATTTTGATGTTCTAATAATTTTAATGCTAATAAGCTATAGGTATAATGTCCAAGAAACACCTCGCGTAGAAATGCAGTGTATAGCTAAATGTTTTTTATTTGTGATATATTTATGACGGTATATTTTATAGACCACACAGTTTATTCTTTATGTTCGTCCCAAGTTTTTTAAAATGAGAATATCTCAAATAGAACGCATTGTCGGACACCATATTGGTGGTCGCCAGGTGTGTTATGTCATTAGATTGCAGCCGCACCATGAAAGAGAACGCAAGGATTCTAAATAAATGGATGTGAATTGCAAAACATAGCAGAAATTTTGAAACAATTGCTCGGTTAATGTTAATAAAAATGAATAATTAACGTTAACATGTGCATCTCAAATTATCCCAGCCTCCGATCGTTTTCATTGAAATCAAGGTCACGCTAAATAAATACTTTGACCGACGAGTAAAATTAAGTTATCTATCTTAAGAGAGATTTATGGAGGGAGGCAATAGAAACGTTTTGAGGCGGCGACCGAAGCCAGAATTGAAGAAGAGGCGCGAAAATAATGGCTAGGATTAAAAGGGAGGCGGAAGGCAGGCCGAGGGAGCAGGTCGCGAGGGAAGGGGTTGCCGGCCCCAGGTACTTGCGGTCCTCAGCCAAAAGGGCAGATGACGCCTCCTTCGCTCTCTTGGGTGGTTTAGACCAGGCTGATGCATTTTATGAAGCTCTTGAACGCTCCCAGAATAGCCGAACGAAGAAGACATGAAAGCGAATAATTAATTAGCGAACTTAGTCAAAGTGAAAGACGTTTGGCTTACTGCAATTTCAAGGTGGAAAACATACACCTCGCCCGAAAACGCTTAGACGTTAATTAAGTGAAAAATACCTCGAGTTGGGGCGTGCGATAAATAAAGCTAAATGTTTTTGCATTGCCGTTTCCACGAGTAATTTCGGATTGCTCTGCAAATGTTCTACGTGTTTACGCAATTAGTAATGTACTTGACGATGCGACTCTTTCGTTATACCCTCGTTTTGAACAAGCTCGTGGTAAAAAGGAGTTTACGACCAGATATGGCGATTGCGGGAATTATTTGAAGTGCGGGAAAGCAAACAGTCGCATCAATGTGTCATATTAAGCGTAGTTCACATAACACCACAAGTTTGCAAACTTAATACCGAGGATTAATATAATGGGTACGCATATGAAATTTCTCTGTATATTTCTAAACCTGTTGGATCAAACATGTCACTTAGTTTGCATAAAAACAAGTATTTTTAGCATAAATTCGATCTTTGGAGCATTATATTAGTACAGTGGTTCCCCAACTATTTGTAGGCATGGCGCTCTCTCAAAGGTAGAGAGAATTTCGCGACATCCCAGCCGTGAATCAAGGTTTTGTATTATCATTACAACCTTTGGACGTAAGCATTTGTTGATACAACACTATCGACACTTCCAAATGGTTTCTTTTATACCAAGCATATTTATTCGTGGAATCCCCAAAAATCAGTGTGCTGTGACACCCATTTAGGAAACTTATATTAGTATTTTATCAAAGAAATATCTTTAATTTATTTTTTGTATTGCTGTCTTTCCTTGCTCTGTCATCTTTATTTGCGGTATTGAAAAATATAAATCAAATGTATTCTAAGGCATTCAGTATCCAAATGTATCCAATAATTTTTGGAGAGTGTGTTTTTCTCTCACTCGAGGTGCTGATAGTTGAACAATTCAAAACTTGAAAATAATTTACAGTGTATGTTTATAATGCAAAGGACTCGAGTGTTCGATGTTACGACACGGAAAGAATCGATTCCCGCCGAAAGAAAAAAAGACCGAGCGTAAAATTCAACTGGTATTCCTTTTGAAACTTCTCAGAATATTTTTATGATGCAGATGTCTTGAAAAATGATTAGTTTCGACACATTATAACGTTCCAGGCAATTAATAAAAATTTTATCGCGCCAACGAGGGCACTAATAGTTTTTTGTGTCCGAGGGTTCATGCCAAGCAAAAAAATCTGAGTAAAGGAATGGCCTGCTAGTCGGCGTTAGCGAGTTCAAGAATTAAAACATAAGTAAATTATGTTCCCCGAGTAAGGCCCTCATAAAAAATACGAAGTGATGCCTTCCGCGATAGTTAGGGGGGGAAAACGAGCCGTTCTCGCCGAAATTTCCTGAGGTAATTGCCCGTAAGTAAAGCGTCTCAAGGTATAAAAGAAACTGAATTTCGAGCTGCGTGTGAGAAGCAAAACAAAGATTCGCAAGATTAAAATAATTCTTGGTCTGAGGAGAGAATAATTGAAAGAGACGTCTGGGGGAGGATGTGTGGTGAGTGAACAAGAGAGGAGACTTATCTGAGGAGACTTTGACAGAGAGAGAGAGAGAGAAGAAGAGAGAGGAAGAGAGAGATATAGAGAGAAGTGAAAGGATGCTGACCAGCGGAAATCGCGCGAAGGAGACGTTTATTCAGTGGGAAGTTGAGCGGGGGGTTGAGACAAGAGGTCATCCTTAAGAGAGAGGAGGGTGAAGAGTGAGAGGAGAGAGAAATCGTAGCGGGGGGTGGGGAGGCAGATTCTCCGACACCGAGAAGGAATGAATCTCCTCGGAAAAGAAGGCGCGAGAGGAAGAAGGATGCGGAAGGCGAGTATATAGTTTGCGAAGTGTCGAGAGGAGAGAGAGGGAGAGAGAGATGAGAGATGAGAGAGGGGCTGTAGGGTGGGTTGTATGAGGGCTTGTAGGGTGGGGGTTGAAATGGGAGGGATAGAAGAAATTGGAATGGGGAGAAGAGGGTATGTAAGAGGGGTGGGTGGGTGGTGACTCGCCCGGGCGAGGTTGCAGCTGTTGCTATCACTTTGTTCGTGTCACCAAGGCTACTTAGCCCCCTGCCCCCTCCTTCCCCCACCCCATTCCTAACCTTCCGCTACCCTCTTACCCCTTATCCACTCCCACGACGTACTTCTTCTTCCTCCCTCTCCCTTTTCCCCTCCCCTCGCCTCCTATCCACCCACGCCTCACCCCCTCTCCCTCTCTACCCCTGCAACTATATTTATTCCCGTCTGCTAGCTTCCACTTCATTGCTCGCGCCGGTCCTGGGGCGCAAGACTTCACAAATTGCGCCTGTTTGCCGCCTTATTACGCATCCCCCACCCCCACCCCCTCTCCCCTCCTTCGCTCCCCCTCTCCCCTCCCTCACACCGCGAACATCGCCCATAAAACCCTTATGCTGTTTATGCCAACTATCTCGCCGATAGTTATTTTGACTTCTAAAATAAATCAGGTGAGATCATATCGCAACCTTGAACTGCTGATGACATTGACCACATCGCTTCTATATTTTACCGGAGTCTACTTCTTTTCCGTTTTTTTTTCTGAAAATGAGAATGGAGGATATGTCACATAAATGATTGAGAGCAGTTTCGCGCGGCGTGTATAAGAATAAACAATTTTAATACTACGCGTAACTTCTAACTTTCCACTTTAATTAATAAGTTTACGTTTTAATGTTCGTGGATGTTTGTTTTCTATACAAGGGGGATTATTTATCCCTTATTCAAGAATTCTTTGTTTTTCATTAAATAACATGAAAAAGATACAGACATATCTCTAAGATGTCTAAATATGCGAATACTAACTTTGTTAACCATTTCCATATGTAAAATTAGTACGAGTGTTATTTCATATTTCTTTATTTTTTATATTTTAAAGTAAACGCTAGGCATCCAACAAATCTACTTCATTCTCATTATTTACAGATTTTAAGCTTAGGTGAATTAATTTTATAAACAATGACATATAAACTCATTGTAAAATTACTGTGTGAAGTTGAAACTTCCTTGAACGACGCTCTTGTCTCTTAACTAAGACATTTATAACCTATGATTGTCCTTTGGATTTTCATATTATCGTCAGCGTATTATTAAAGTCGCAGAATTGACACAAATGACATATCCGTACATGGAGATAATGATAACTTCCTTATACCATCAACACAATTGCCTGCTTACGATTGATATTTCTGATTCTCTATACAAAAAAGCCTTTATTACCATATAAAACAATCCTGAGTAAAATATCACATTTACATAAAAGTTGAAAATAATCTTCGATTCACAGATAAAACATTCTCAGCGCTGTCGGTCTGAAAAATGTATTCGTTTCAAAATTACTTATAGCAGTTAGGTTTTAATTAACACACAAAATAATTCCACGTTTTAAGAGGAATTAATAAGCAATATACCTATGCCATGAAAATCTATTGCAATACCGGGCGATAAGTTTTAAAAATAACAAAATTAATTTAGCAAATCCGTATAAAAGCAGGGCTAGATTTCTCCAAATCCGCAAAGAATAGAATATAATTCTGATGTCATATTCATAATTATGTTAACATGACGTATTTTTCATTGGTTTTTATTCATCTAAATAATTCTCCGCCATTAATATTTGCTCATATATTGCTAAGAATTAACAGTCAAGAAAAACACCGCTAAAATTAAAATCTAAGGAATTTGGCTGAACTTTGTGGTAATTGATACTCATATTAACGAAGAAAATAATAACTTTGTTAAATTCCATAATTTTTTGTTATTTTACTCGTATTTATAATTTTCTTCTTTAATACCGTTAAAATTGTTATCGTATGAAAATCAGCGATCGCTAAATTGCCGTCGAGGGCGGCTTCTTTGTAGCTGAAAAGCTCACCTGGTTCTCTCTACCGTTTTATGGTTACACTGGTTGCCTAGGACATCAATTTACTACCGCGATCCTTACTCTCGAGCTATTTAATTTTTCTCGATATTTCGCATGTACCTATCTTCTCGCTCGATCTCTCTCTCTCATTCCGCCTCTTCGCCACGCCACATTATCCCCTTTCATCCCTTCCACACCCTTCCTTAGCCCATTTCTATATCGCCAACCTTTTCCCCATCCATCCCTTCTTCCACTTCCTCCCCTTCCCTCCTCACTACCTCTTCCTCCCCACCTTGCATCGCCAACACCCTAAGCAGAAGCATCCTTCAACCCTTCCGAACGCCTTAGACATTCAGTTGTCTCGCTCACTCATCCCCGTCGTTCCAAAGTTCGAATCCGTGTTCCCTATATCCGTCGGCTAAATATAGGGAGACGTATCATGTGCAGCCTTAGACAAAAAAATTTAAGCTGACGTCAAGGAAAACTCCGAGTCTATCTGATTGGCCTTTTCTCACCCCTCCCCCACCATTCCATCTCACCCTTCTCCCCCCTCCCCCGTCTGCCCCTTCCCCACATCCTCCCCCTCATCCGCCTCGCCATGTCACATCCGAACCTCGGACAGATGGAGGAAATTATGGGGCGCGCTCAAAACCTTTCTTTCCCTTTCTCTGTCCACTCTTTCGCGGCTAACGGAAGCTCTATCTCTCTCGCTCTCTCTCAAGGATATCAGTTCTTCCTCTCCCGTTCCCCTCTTATCTCACGAAAAATGTTGTAAGGGGTTTTGGAGGTGTCATTCGATTTCTGAAGCCGTGCCCGATTTTAATAATAGAACGCTCGTATTCATCTCAATGGAATTTTTCGAACCTCCGAATAAACACGTGTCTCCAATAGAATAAATACCGATTGCAAGGAATACTTATATTTTTCGTAGGTTTAAGCTGCGTCAGAAGGTTGAAAACGACCGCTATTTTATTCTAAGACTATGTTATTTGCACGATTTTATCTATGTATAATTATATCCAAATGGAAATAATGGACTACCTGTGAATTGGATCGAATGATGAAGCTGACAATGTTTAATTTCATTTCAATCGTTATTTTAGCCAAAAGTATAAGTTTTAAGCTAAAAATGAAATTTATATCGATATTCATGACCTTAAATAATTGTGAAGAGGCCAGAAGATTCTGAGAAAACTTATGCGTTTATTTTGAAAATGATAACTTAGTAATATTGATATTCAGCAAACTTAATAACCATCAAAGATTCTAATCTTTAGCTGATACTCATGTACATTATCAGTTCAATTGAAATTCAGAAGGAAGACAAAATATATCCCACTGTACTCACTTGTCGTAGGTTTTAGTCACACTAGGTACGTAAATAACATAGTAGTATTAAACTACAGAAAGAGCACGCCACTGACGCCAAGCAAAACTGAGATCTGTAAATTCTGAAAGGTCTAAAATAAAGCTTTGTGTTTATATTTATAAATTTGTCCGGTGTATATAACATTCTGGACTGACCAAATCAGAGGAAGTCCATCAATATGAACGCACATTCAACAATGGAAAATTGATAATGTGATATTAAACCGAACTTAGAACCAGTTCAAGCATTTATAAAATTCTCTCGGCTTAGTTTGGCCGAATCATATTTTCTTGTCACCCTACATTGTTCCCGTTATTCCGCAAAGGCCTTCGAACTCTTAAGGGAAGAAATATACCCTCGATAGTGTAAAAAAAGACAACTAGGAAGGAAGCCTAAGCGTGCACCGCAGAACTACAGAAGAACTATCTCCTTCGACCCCCCAAATCCCTTACAACAATAACAACAACAACCCACAAAACAAGCCCTACAACACGACAATACCCTAGTAGATGCTCGACGGCCCGGAAGGCGATTTTTCGTCATTCATTCCATGGCAGCGACGGAATAGCATTATTGCCGCCACCGCGACTCCGAAAAAAAAATCCCGAACCGGCGAATCCACGTCATTGCACCGATAATCCGATCTGCGAACGACGAAGTCCCGAGCGATCTTGCGCTCTCCGGCATCCATCCTCCCGAGCACCATTTCCTACCGTCCTCTTTGATAAGGAAGCCGAGGGAACCGAGGCCGGAGGGTTACCCCAAGGGACAGGTATTGTGCCCCATTTCTTCATCCGTCTATCTCCCCCCCCCCCTTTCCCTCTCCCCCTCCGCCCCTCAACTCCACCTGAAGAATCCCAGAGCACTTTTATACGCATGCACGCACGGGCGTTGCTGCTAAGGCCATCGGGGGAAGTGGAGGGACGCATATAGGATAGCGGGAGAGGCTGGGGCGGGGTTTGAAGGGTTGGGAAGAAGGAGGAGGAACCGGGATAGTGCCTTGGGGGACACGAAGAAACATTTCCGCTTCATCGAGCATTCGGCGTTTCGCAGGTGAGAGAGAAAAAGAGAGGGAGCGCCCTCTCTCTCTCTCTCGCCCTCTTTCTCTCTTCCTCTCTTAGCCTTTTGCGTGTCCTCGGGGCAAGGCAGAGGAGAGAAAGGAGCGATGGGGGGAGAGGGAGACGGATGAATGAATGATGAATGAAGGAGGAACGACAAAGAGGAGAGAGCGAGGAATGGTGGGAAACAAGGTGAAGGGCGTTTTAAAAGGGCAGTTTAAACAAATTGAAAAATCGCCCGAATATCATAAGGGATGGAAAAAGGTGGCATGATAAAGGCATTACGCAAAGAAGTGGAGCAGGCCAATCCATTAAGTCAGATATTTATCCTGATAAGTTTTGTGAATGCGATTCTTTACTTTTTATGAGCCTTGAGACATTTTTTGAAGGATTGAAGGATCATTTATCTACTTAAATCCAGGTATATTTCATTTTGCCGTAAGAGATTTGGCTGAGTATTCGAGCGGTTAGAATTATTGATGTTAAAAACTGTTGTCATTTCCCAGATCTCACGGTTCTACATGGTCGAAATTATATATTTTTATAGGAATCTTTTAAATATCTACACGGTTTTCCTTTAGCAATTTGTCTCAATTTTTACTTTAGTTTGTTTCATGAAAATTATTCATATCTAGAATGAAGTTCACTTTAGAAGCCTTACCTGCTGATCCTTTAGTCAAGAAAAATTAGGAATAAAAATAATATAATAATACGTAAAATAAAAATAAAATAATTATTTTTGTTAACAATCGTAGTAAAAACTCAAAGAAATCAATTAAGACATTTTCATCATCAGGCTATGTTTTTTTAAAATATGTTGTGTAACTAAGAATATGAAATTAAAAATCCTTGTCAACTTGTATGCTTATATTTAGCGAATTAAAAGATTTCTTTACTATACGATATCTGTAGAAGCAATAATAAGATTCAAGATCTAATTACTGCCTAATTTATTTAAGAAAGTAAATAACGTTTTTTAAAAGAAAGAAAACAAAAATGCACATTTGTTCTCAACAGAATTTCCATTCTACGCATAATTTAAGCAATTTAATGATGAGGTGTGATTAAAAGTGCTCTAGTCCATATTTAGGAGCCTCGTTTGTAAACAAACTCCACATGCAATGTTTTTAATGGACATAGATTTGAAATTCAAAATCGGCGAAAATCCCATTTTGTCACCTTCCTCGAAGAGAAAGGAGAGAGGTTAAGAGCGAGATGGAGAGAACTTCCACAGCATGGCGAACAATTATGACATTCACTCGGGGAAGTAACTGCCGACGACTCTATCCACCGTCAGATAACCCCCTCACAAAAGGCGAAAGGGTCGAATTTTCTCCCAATTGCATGAGATGTGCGGGGAGGAGTATGAGGGTAGAGAGAGGAGAAGTTCCTTCATTGCCCCCTCCCCCTTCCATTCCCGCCCTCGCTTAAAGACGTGATGCCACTCTAATTTCAGTCGTTTCCCGCGAGAGGCTCTCGGTTAGCCGCGCAAGAGAGGTGATGGCGTGAGTGAGGATACGAGAGATTAAGGAACAGGAAGAGAAGGCTGCGGTGGGGGTGGATGGAGAGCGATGGGAGATCAAGGGAAAGGGTGGGCGGGGGTGGGGTCGAACGGGAGGAGGAGGAAGAAGAGGAGGGAGACAGAGGGGGATGTGGCTGGAAAGAGAGGGGGTGGGGAGGGGAGGGGATTAAGAGTGGCATATCGTCGAACTGGGCGCGAGGAGAGCGAGAGAGAGAAGAGTTAGATTAGTACGTGTTAAGGATATCCACCCGAGGCAAGGCATGCTGAGAGAGAGAGAGAGAGGGAGATGAGAGAGAGAGGGGAAAGGAGAAAGGGAGAAAGACTGATGCTGTTAAGAGAAGATGCGAAAGGAAATAGAGAAAGGGGACGAATGTGGGGGGGGAGAGAGAGAGAGAGAGAAAGACGAGCGAAAGATGACGATGGAAAGAGAATAGATGGCGGAAGAAGGGAGGGTTGGGATGGAGAGAGGATGATGGAATTTTCAGATAGCGAGAGCGCGGATAAATTAATCGGAAGTGATTAAGTGGAAAATACACGGAATCCAACGATTGGTGTAGTAGTTTTATAAGGAACAGTGACGCGGAATGTGAAGTTTTCTGTCTTATTTTCAATTTTCATTGTTTGGATGAATAAGAAATAACAGTCCGTTCTGTGTTAAGTCAAATTAACTTTTTTATTTTTATTTATTAAACCAACAAATAGTATTAAACGTTTCATAACATAATTACGTAGCTTCATTACAACTAATTACAAATAAATCAACGGGAAGAAGTGTCAGAAGTCGCACGAACCATTATATAAGTATGTACGTAAAATGCCGAATAAGAATTAATGCTATGGGCTAACGTAGACAAAGGAACATGACGCTATTTTTACGATAAATATGAACGCGATGTTATTAATAAGGTAGGTTATGGATGGCGCACGCTGAAAATTAAGCTCAATTAAAGAACAGACGAATTTTAAGAATGGATGAAGAAGAAGTTAGATAAGGAAATAAAGTACTCTATTACGATATAAAGTTATTTTATCACAAATTCCATTGAATTTGGAGGAAAAAATGACACAGAAGAGGAAAAAATATTGCAAGAAGTTTTGCATAGCATCGAGACGAAAAAAGTGAAGGTATATTGAGAATAGGAGATAGTCGAGAGAAGGGAGCGGTTTCGGTAACCCTTCGATGAAAGAGAGAGAAAATAAGGGGAGGATAGCGAAACACGAGTGGTAAGGAATGAGAGAGAGAGAGAGGATTAAGAGAGGAGAGAGAGAAAGAGGAGGTGGTTGAGATGGGAGTTTAGGGAATCAAGAGAGAGAGAGAGAGAGGAATGAAGAGGGACAGAGAGTGTTGGCGATGGCGAAGGAAGAGAGGAAGGGTTGGATAAGGCTGAGAGGGAAAAAGAGAGAGAGATAGAGAGAGAACGCCTTTTGGGAGGTATTGAACATGTAAATTTATTCCAGTTGGGGCGTCGTAATGTTACCTACCGAAGAGAGAGGGTTATAGAAGAGGGAGGTAGTGGGATAAGGAGAGATCGAGAGAGGGCGGAAGAGGATGAGGGAGAGAGAGAGAAGAGGGGATCGAGAGGGTTAAGGGGGCGGGAGGACGAATTCGGGGTGGCGTTGCAGCAAGGGAAGAAGATCGGGTGTGAGGGGGAGGGGGAGGAGGTATAAGCGAAAGAAGAGCCCCCTAAGGGGGTGAAAGGGGTTTTTCCGAAAGGGTTTGGTGTCCTGCTAGATGGGTGGGGCGGCCCTGTCGCGGGCTTTTTTGAGCGAAAAGGAAGGGGGGAGAAGGCGGAGGAGGGCGTAGGGCCGTAAGGGGAATCAAAAAGTGCTCCGGAATCCCCAGAGAAGGGAGTGGGTCGTATGTGTGCGTATATCGAAGGAGGATGGGGTGTGTGTGTGTGGGAAGGGAGGGTTTTAGCGCCTAAAAATGAAAGGGTTTTCCCATCTCCCTTTCTCTCTCAATCTCTCTCTCTCTTTTTCCCTCTTCGGTCGGACAGCTAAAGAAGGGGAGGCAAAGGTGGGGTTGGGTGCAGAGAAGAGGGTGCGATGGGGGGGAGAGACTTTTTCCTCTATCTGGAGTGGAGAGGGAGAGGGGGTGGGCATCCGCCGCATTTCCAAGGGAAGGAGGTGGAGAGGTGAGGGAAGGGGTGGGGAATGGGAGTGGTGTCACCGGGAGAAAGAGAGGAGACATCATCTGCTCATCTGCATCCCACTTACTTCTTCCACAATCCCCTCTATATCTCCTCTCCCTCCCCCGCTCCCTCCTCGCCGATTCCTCCCCCACTCCACTCCGCCACTCCTCCTCCGACCCAAATCCCTTTGGATCCTCGCAGACTCTTTCGCTCTGAATGACCGCTTTCGGGATCATCCGAAAAGGACCGCGTCTGCGGAACGACGCCCGTGATGGCCGTCGGAGGAGAAGGGCAAAGGTCACGCCCCGTCTCCTACGAGAGTAACACTCCCAACTTATGTTGTGACAAGCGGAGGAGATTATACGATCGCTGAAAACTCCGTGGATGGGGGATTTTTTTAAGAGTAAAGTGTCCTGATTTTTTGTTGATTTTTATTAAAGGAAATGTCTACACCGCGATTTTAAGCTGTGGAAAATCACATTCGCTAAGAAATATATTGATAGCATTCATAAGAAATTTTAATGCATTTATAGACACTCGGATAAATTAATTGGTTTTATTATCAACACATGTAAGCATATAATCAATAAAATCAATATTTCCATCGGTTTAATTTTATGTTTGCGTCATTAAATAGGGTGGAACAGAAAATATTAACTTACTCTCCTTGCATCATATTTTTGGCAGGGCTTTGGAGACGGACCTGGAGCCGGAGCTGTTATTTTTTGCTGGAGCTGGATCTCTAAAATGTTGCAAAATTTTCCTAGCTCCGGGTTCGACTTCTGCTTTTTATTCTTCTCAGATTGAGAGATTTTTCTCCCTCTTTAGTTAAACAAGCTGATCGCCATGAGAGGTGAATATTTGACCCTCACTATGCTCTTCTCACGGGGCCGCCTGAGTCTCGTATATCTTTACATTTAACAATTAAACATACATGGGTAAATTTCAACCATGATGGAAATAGAAACCTCTGCGAAGAAAATCATCTAACTCTGTTCCTGCATAGCACACAAGACGACGGTGTTTCACTTAGGGCTTTTGGAGAAGAAGGTTTTCAATTAGTGGCAGGCCAAGTGGCCTAGCAAGTGGGTTTCAATACTGGATATAAATCAGCCCGAAACTCAATCACAAAGCTTACTAAAGACAAGAGGACTGAATTGAAGGAAGTCTTGGCTCAGAAGCTGGTTATCTAAAGATTGATGCTGTCATTTGGCATCAGAGAAATTATTTTGGAATCAATACCCAGTACTGTGGCCAAGGCAAAATTAAAATTATCAAGTTATCAGTGTCTCAAGTTATCAGTGTCAATGTGGACAATGCGGCTAACATGATTCATGCAATTGTACTCCTGAATAAAGGTGATGAGAATAAAGACGATTTTTTCGAAGAGGAGGAAGAGCCTGATACGGAATATGCACTTCTACTTGAGTCTGCAGAACAAGTAGGAAACTCAGTAACTTGGGAAGCAACTCCTCATTTGTACACCAGCTATGGCTTCAGCAGCAGTCATCTGCATTAGACTCATGCGCTGTGTGATCCACACATTACAGCTGGAAATTCGTGATGGGTTGAAACAGAACTACACTGCACAATTATTGGGAAAATTTTGAGCTGTTATGAAGAAACTCAGAGTGCCAAGTATGATTTCTCTAGCGAAGAAGAAATACAAATTCGTTACAATTTTGTATAATGAAACTCGGTGGGGTTCAACATTTCGTATGATTCACTTACTACTAGTTTTGCGCCCATTCTGAGAGCAAGTTGCAGCAATAGATCCTGTGTTTTGTTGCTATCTCCTGAAACGCGAGGCCGGCCGGGTTAGACTGGTAGGTTGAGCACCTCAGTGAAATTCTGAGAAAGCCAAATGATGTCACCATCAGACTTCAAAGAAGTAATATGACTTCTAGTCAAGCAGGCAACCAGGGGGAGGGGCTGACGGGCTTAGCCCTCCCCCCCCCCCCCACCCTCCTCTCAAACACTCAATTTTCATACTTAAGAACCTTAAACTCTAAGAGTTTGTATTAAGCAGATATGTAGGTACTCAGGAGGAGTCTCTTCTCCTGCCTGTAGTTGAGGTGACCTCAAATTGTCCAAATGTTTGGTGGAATATTTTTTTGTTAGAACTGAGCCCCCCTCCCCCAAGAGAAAATCTTCGGTGCTCGCCTGCTCCTGGGGAGTTTTTAAAAGAATGGTACAAATTGAAAGAAGCATTAGAGAAGAATCAAGGAAAAATTGCACCAGATATAAAAAAATCAATGTCGATAAGGGAATAAAAGTTGCTTGAAAATGAAATTTTCCTAGCTACGATTTATGCTGAAGCCCTGTAACACATTTTGTTGGGTCCTGGGCAATTTGTACAGGTAACCTCCGATTTACGTCGGAGATGTGTTCCTAGAACCGGCGACGTATATCGAAACGACGTAAATCGGACATGTTTTCCCATATATTTATCTCTTATATATTTATGAAAGTTTGTTTGTTTGTTTGTTTATTTGTACATCTGTACATTTCCACACCATTAAAGCTAGAGTAATCAAACTTTCAACAGATACTTTCTTCACAAATAGGAAGGCCGTAGGCTAATTTTTAATCCCAAATGTTTTATATTAATTGTACAAAAGCAAAATATCTTTGTATGTCAGAAAGAATGGAACAGTTCTTTTCGAGCTGTTCTGATGCCTAAACCGTTCAATAAAATAACTGTTCTCAAAGAACAGGTAACTCTGCATCTTATACATAGTGAGAAAGGTGGGAAACGACTACTTCCTTATCCGTAATTGGACGGCGGTGACTGATTAAACTACGCGTATTTTCCCAAGTCCTACTATAGATTTTAATCAAATTTGGTACGATTGTGGAGGGCTCCCAGAAATAATTCATACGTGTTTTTGCTTCTCTCTGCCTGCTTTATTCAAAATGGCGGCCGAGTGGATTCTTAAATACCATGCATCATCTAGAATTCCGATCGGATTTGAACCAAACTTCCCCGGGCAACGCCGGGTATTTCTGCTAGTATGTTATAAAGGGATTAACTAATTAAATGATTAACTCGAATTCTCCATCTGCCTGGCGATTGAAAGGAGAAGCATTCGATACATTGCAGCGGTTCGCTCGACGTTATATCGGACATAGAAACGACGAACGGTGTAAAACGGAGAAACTGAATCCTATTTGTAAACGACGTTATATCGAAACAACGTAAATCGGAAAGACGTAAATCGGAGATTACCTGTACTTGCAAAAGAGGGTTTGAAAGTTGTTGCACAACTAATTTTGTAACAGGATACGGAAAATACCGTATAAATGGCTGAAATACCAGGACAGCATACAGGAGCGGAACAATCTATAGTTAGAATTTCGAACAGCAGTAGTGAGGAGGATGATTTTGAAAGAAAGCTTGACCAGAAGGAAAGAAGACGTCTCATAAATTTAGTGCTGAAGTCAGAAAGAGGAAATTTTGAACAAAATTTTGAAGATGGCTTCAAGGCCATTGAAGAATTTCAGTAGTTAAGGTAAAAATCTGTTTTTGAGGGAATTGAAATGTACCCTAATCAGATTCAGGAGGCCTGCAGGTTTTATCAAGTTTGCCAGTTTCACAAGCCAGTCGTGATCGATTGTTTTCAGTTCTAAAGTTCATTTTTAGTGACCTCATCAACAATGAAAAATGATATTGTGGAAACTATCCTCTTCCTACGCATTAACCAAGAGTTTTAAATTTTTCAATTCATTGATTTATTAATTGTAAGAGGCATCCCAATCCAAAGATATTTTTCTTTAAATTTGCAACCCTTGTAAGAATTAGTTGTTTTATACATATAAGCAATTATCCGAAAATAGCATAATATTAGTTTATTTTGCCAAACATAAAAATTTATCTTAAGAAAGAAATCCGCATTCAGGTATGAATTCTTTCTCTCTTTCTTTCTGTCTTCCGAACAGATTTCCCAACAAGAAATGACGCCACGGTTTATTTTGCAGCTCGCGCCAAAATACGAAAAATATCATACGTCTCCAACGGACGAGAACTTATTTCAAAATCACCTCCGCAGTGGTCCAACTCCTCGGCATCTTCCTTGTAAGAAATTAATCATTCAGATTTTTACACTTTCCCATGGTTTCTACCAACACGATAGCCAACGGTCCTCACATCCTGAAATCCCGTCTTTTCGATTAATATTCCAGAATTTATTTATACTCATGGGAATGAGTCGGCCAGGTGGCGAGAGAAAGAGAGAGAGAGAGAAAGGTTGAGAGAGTGAGTATCGAAGCGAAGGAGCATTATGCATGCAAAGAAAATGATGCAAAGAGAGTAAGGGAGAGAGTATGGAGATGGTAATTTTAAGGAGGGATAAGTGCGTGAGATAGGGATGTGGAGGGGAAGGGGAGTGGAGGGGAGGGGAGGGGTCACGTCACAGCATATGAGGTGGAATTGGAAGAGGTAGAAAGAAAAAAGGGAGAGGGGGGGGGAGGGGAAAGGGAGGGGCCGGAGGGAGGAGAAGAGGGAGAAAAAAGAAAGGGGTAATGGCATGCGTGCATCGGGAATGGGGAAGGCGTATTTTGGAGGGAGTCCCAATGATTCCCCTTTTTCTCCCTATCTCTTCCGAAGGGTGTGGAGGACTGAGAGAAAGGGCGAATCTGCCTGCATAAAACGCCCTTAAGGAGCGGCCAGGGAGAGTGGAAGGAGAGGGGGGCAGAAGGGCGAAGGAAGGGAGGAGTGGGAGGGGGAGAAAGGGAGCGCGTTATACGAGTAACTTCTTCGAAAGGGGGAAATAACCGTGCGACTCGGATAGTTTTCTCTCCCGCGCACTTTTCACCCAACCACCTCCTCCCCACCTCTCCATTTCTCCCTCAGCTATCGCGCAAGCACATAGCTCCAAGGAAGAAGAGAGAGAGAGAGGGAGAGAGGAGAAAGGAATCTTTAACGGTTAGGGAATAATTTCCTCACTGCTTATTTCTCCCCCAAAAGTGGACAGCGTGTGAAAACGCCGGCCATTCGGAGTAAGGATAGGAGAGAGCGGAGGCGGGAGGAATAGCAATAACTTCTAACGACTGAAAGTCTGGACTTTATGCAAGCTCTAACCGCTTCTCCTAACGGTTTTAACGTAGCACCTATGCGTACGTATATTCCCCTTTGAAGAAATTAAACGCGTTTGAAATTCGAAATCTTTCGGTTTGAGGAAAGGAAAAGTAAACTTGAAAACAGAAGTCGTGTGTTGTACCGAAGTGAGATGGGAATGAATAGGATAAAGAGGCATGGAAATGTTTTTGCTGAAAAATAAGTCATGGGACCCCTTCGGTTTGACCTATGCGAGGGTATTAAAAATACGCCCTTAACTGTTCTCCGTACAAATTTCCCGTTGCGAGCCTGAAATTGGAGGGGTAATTGTGTTGGCAAAACAATGACCTACCGTTTTTTTTAGTTGCTGCAGTGTGCTTAACTGGTAAGATGCGTTTGGTCAGGTCGTAATTCGTGCATAGAATAATATAATAGTCTTTAAATTAATAAATAAGTACATGCCTTTGTATCTGTGAGTAAGAGGAAATATACTTTCCCGAAGGGTATGCCGTCACAATTTTTGCAGTTAATCTTTAATGACCCAATATTTATTGCATTACATGAAACACAGCTTCTAAAATCTTCCTTATGTTAACATCCTCCTTATATCGGCATAAACATTTTACAAGATTACGTTCGCTAGAAAACGATTTTATTGTTGTGATTCCAACATAATCCACATTGCGTAGTTTAAACAACTGAATAACTCATAAAAATTAAATTTCGATCGATCGCGCTTTGGCTCTTAAATTCGTTCCAGTAGGAAAATAAAGTAATAAGAAGAAGAGAGCAAGGCAATGTGAAAGGAGGATAACGTACGTACATAATTGAGAAATGGAAGAGATGAAAGAAAGAAAGAAAGAAAGGAGGGAGAAGAAGGGGAGAACGCTCTCGAATGTGTTAACTGAAAGATGGGAGATAAACTGAGAGTTATGGATTAAAAGAGGGAGAAGATGGAGAGGGACGATACGAGAAGTCTGTATTTGAATAAGGATGGATTCGGAGCGAAGGGAGATCAAAGCGACGTACGAGGAATTAAAAAGATAAAGACGGATGGACGACGTCGGATTATCCGACGGCGCGGCGATGGAGAAGGCGAGTCTCGGCGACAGCGTTGTTACCATTGGTCGGCGGTGGAGCCGTGCGAACCGTGGGATTCGTTTTCGCCTATCCTCTTGAGCAATAGCACGCTTGAGTCCACAATGGGATGCAAACGATCTATTTTACAGGATAGGCGACGAAAAAGTTTGCTCTCAGACGCTTCTGAAATAGCTCAAAATGAGCTCGTGTGAAATATTTCTTAAAATATACTTAATCTATTTTTTCCGTAGGCAGTTGACGTATTCTCGTACTTGTATTCGATAATCATATTCGATGATTTTTAAGCGCTTTCAAAGAAGGAACACATGTAATTGTGTGCACTTGTTATCTAGCGGGGGAAACGTGGACATAAAAGGGCGCATTTTTTGCCCTCGTATTGCAAAATTTCGTGCTTTTCGATATTGACGAAATAATTTCACAGCAAATATTTGAACTTTACGGTTGATAGTAATAACAATGGGTTTCTCCAAAGAAAACGTTATTAGCGCGATTACTGTTAAATGTTTCGAAATTTCTTCGTTCCCTATCTTCCGAATCGGATAACTTATGTTTAAAATGTATATGTTATATATCGTCCGTTTAAGAGATGACAGAAATTTTAATTGAGGTACTAGCCTGCTCATCAATACAATTCGATGCGCAAATCTTACCCTCAAATATATGCATTTCTTGCCTATCTAGAATTGCCAAGACACGATTTACCACATTGACGATGCCTTTTATAAAATGTAGAAACGGACGACATTTCAGCAGCTAGCAACAATTTTGTTTTATTTATGCAAAGAACCTCCGATTTTTCCCATGTGCATAGCGTCTCCGAAGAGTTCTTCCATACTCGGATCCCTCGGCTCCCTCTTTTATCCGCTCAATGCCTCGTCACCTTCACGGTTGTCGCATTTATCCCTCCCTCTTCACTCCCTCTCTCCCTCCCCCCCCCCCTTCCTCTTAAACCGTAGGCCGATTTATTTCGACTCCAACCCTCGGCTCCTTTGTCACCCGCGGTCCCGCACTGCAGCATTCGATCTCCCTCCTCTTCCCATCTTGCTCCCTCCTCTTCCTCCTCCTCCTCCCTTCCACTTCGCCCTTCCTCCTTCTCTCCTACTCCTCCCTTTTCCCGATTAGCTATTTCGCACCCGAAAACCCGTGACAATTTCTACTGATAAAAATGGCGCATCCTCCCAAACGCTTCCTCTCAAACACCCATCTTACACTCTTTCCGCTCTCCTCGGAACCTGCCTCTTCATCTTTTTCCTTGCCCTTTCCTCTGCTTACTTTGAAATCTCTGATTTTCTTTGTCTTCCCTCTCCTTGCAAACCATTCTTCAACGTCACATTACTAGATCACTTTAAAGGCATGTTCATTACTAATATTTCTATATGAATTATCACACACTATCCATCAGACCTCCGATAAATTTTCAATGTTTTCTTTTCGATAAGCTGCTACTTATTTTATTTTGATACCCAATGTACTATGCGGCTGTAACTTAAAAAATCAGTAGTACTTCGTGCAATCGCTATGAAGCTAAGCTTGATTTTTTAACAGTAATTTATCATAAAAGTTAGCCACGGACCTGAAACTCTATATGGATTTCTTTAGACTATGAAAATGATATAAATGATAGATTTCTTATTCCGATTTAAAATAGATGAAGTCGTTTTTCGTGTGATTGCATGGACATGTTTTCTCGACTATACATTTCTGAATCGATTTATTGTTATTTCTTGCTTTGCAAACATTCTTAGCATAAGCAGTGTCACATAACGATTAAATTCTGTTCTGATAATCGCTCGTTGTTGCTGATATGCAAGAAAAAGTTCATTGAAAAAATTCTCCCAATATCCTTTTACTTCCTGACTATATCCTTTCCTCTGTCTCCTGCATTTCGTCAACTCATTTCTCCTCATCGCTTGCATCCCTTATTATTCGCATCCACCCCTTCCATTTTCCCCTATCTCCATCCTCGTCGCCGTTAACCCGGCGAGAGAGGTTGCCAAACGAGGGGAAGGTATCGGTCGGATGCCATATTGCCCACTTTTCTCTGTTCGGTTGCACCTCGAATAAATAACCCAGTCGACATATTCCTCTCACATGTTGCGGCGGGCGATGCCACTTGAAAAAAGAATAAAATCTTCTAAACAGATGCCATTCTTTACTTCATAAACTATTGCGACCAAAAATTTCAATACTGTTTACATTCACTGTTGGTGATACTATAACTTATTCTTATTGATACTTTGAAATGTACGATATTGTGGAGATAGTGTTGGTTTTCGAAGGGGTAAAATTTTGAAGTGATATTTCAGTCAAATCGCAACTTTTACGATTGAAGAATTTTTATTTCACCATCTGATTTATTGTCTTTGGAGAAATTGTGCAGATATAGTCACACCTTTCATGTCTTATGTAAATTTACTCCAAAAATGTGATTTTTCTGCTTGCTGTTCTGGTGATACGATAAGGTCTAAAAACTTTAATCAAAATTATCGTAAGTTATTATCCAGTAAAATCCTCTAACTTATAGGCATTGACAACTAGGAAAACCCTCGTGTCACATTCCTTAGTAGTGATATTACACGTGAAACACATGAACTTTTGAAGGAAGAGTGGGAAACAGTTTCAGGCGCTCTGCATAGATACAAATACACTTCAAAATTGCTTCTATCCTTATAAGACATTATGATCAATTAAAGCAAGTAGGATCTATCAACATTTACCACAAAATTCTTTTTCGTTCACTACTGTAAAAACAACGCGAAGAAAATTATCCGATATGTTAGAATTTATAATTGTCTGAATATTTCCTTTGAGAGATTTCTCGAAGGTTCAAAATTGATACAACAGTTTTGCCAACTTTCAAATTACATCATTCGAAACCATTCAGTACACTCACATATACTCCCCCTACACTCCACTTTCCTCTTCCCTCTCTTCCCCCTCCATTCTCCTCACTGCCCTCCCTCCCGCAAGTCTCAACTTCAACGGCTGCGTGCACTTCTCTCCTCTCTGCACCTCTTTCTACTCCATCTCCGTTCCCCAGTTGACCACACATTTGTTCTTCCTGCAGCGACACAGTCGACAGAAGTTGCAGGACTTTTCCCTCCCTCCCTCACTCACTCACTCTCTCAATCTCTAACCTTTTCTCCCCCACTCTTTCTTTCCTTTCTTCTTTTTCTCTCACTCGCTCACCCATTCCCTCTTTCCCCTCGCCTTCATTTTAAATTTAAATTGCGAATTCATTAATAGCTCCGTTGGTGGAGTGGTGAGGAAGAGAACCTCCCGTTGAGGATGGGAGAGTATAGGAATGGAGGGGGAGACAGGGAATTAAGAGGCTGAGTGGATGGGGAGGGAGGAGTGAGAGTTCCGATGCACGAGACATTTTGGAAAGTAGGTGAATAAAAAGCTCAACTTCCACAATTTGGAATGAGGAATGGAATCCTGCAGCTCCCAAGATGAAACACAAAAAATGTTGATAGCAGCGTTTTCAATTATATTCGCATGTTAATACGAACAATTATTTTTTTAATCGCGAGTAATATTTCTTTTCATTATTTATTACGCTTGACAAAAATATACGCTAAAAGCTAATTCCCATATAAAAACTTGCGAAATTTAATTTATATTCAATTTACGATTACAATTAAGACAACATAATTGCGATTTATTTATGATTTCATGAAATTTAGTTAGGCATTCAATCATTTTATTAACCATTTGTAAAAGCCAAAATCTACCCTTCCTGAGGCAAAAAAGTAATTTTAAATACACACGCAAGAATACGCGCGGACATACAGACGCGCATTCATAAAATCTTCTTCGTTGACATGTAAAAAGGCACCTTCTAAGGCTATTAATATTCATGTAACATTCCATAAGCTACAAATCCCTTCCGCTAGTGTGCAATCCATCAATAGGCACTATTCCAATCTTCAGACCCCTAAAGTTCATGGCGGTGCATTGTTCGCCCTAGTAGTTTGGCCAATTTAAATGCAACAGTGTTTGGCTCTGAAAAGCTATTGCACATGCGCTGCAGAAACCGGAAAACTTGCCTCCGTCGATTCCATAAAGCCGAGGACGAAGTTATATGCACGTTATACCATTAAAGGGCCTTTTTCTCTCCCTCTGTAAACTCCTCTTTCCCGCGGAATGACTCCGATCCTCGCCAAAGAGACCCTCAACCGTTGATGAGAACGCAATTTGATAGGACAATATCGGTATTCAGATTACCCTCGGTGCGCGGACTCATTCATACCTGGCGAGCACGAGGCGCCCGAGTTATTCCATTCGCCGTCGATTCAATGACAATCGAGCAGCGAACTACAATGCGCCTCCCTTTGAAAACCATCTGAACTAACCCTCCAGCCGTCATAGAACGCATGGGATCCTATTCCACTCAAATAACGGGTTGAGTCCCCCGAAAAAAAATTTATTTCCTCTTAAAAAAATGAGTTTTAATTACAAGACAATTAGGAGGTTTCTGTCATTAGTGAATATTCCTTGTTTTTTTCCTCCGAGCGATTATAACTTTTTTTTGGAAGGTTGGGGAGGCATAATTCTAGGAATACCCCATCTGTCCACCGAGAACAATTTTTTTCCCTGTATCATTGAAAGGTATCGGGGCGTCACGGAATCTTCTCGAGGAAATGGACTAAAGATACCATCTCTCTTTCTCTCCTATTTCCTCCTTCGCATAATGCGAAAGCTCGTTCGAGTCGATGGGGGTGGGAGCGAGCAGCGAGGAGGAGAGATTGAGGGAAATTCGGGAACGTTGATGTGTGTCCTAATCACGGAACCCATGAACTCGTTACGACCTCTCCAAAATGGCGGATGCGAACCGAGAGCGACTCGTGTTATTTTTTTCAGTTGAAACTTTTTTTAGAATGTATTCGCTTGTCAGCCGTCTGCCGAGATGGTAAGCTAACCTTACACGCAATTCCATATAAATACTTTGGAATTCTCTCGCGAATCATAATCTTGGATAAAATATCCGTATCGACACGAGTAGTTCGTTATTTATTTAAACTACAACAGGCTAAATCTGCAGAAGAACAGAAAACGTGCTCTTGAAAGTCAGAAAATAGCGGCTGGGGCTGCTCAGAAGTGTGGGAATAGGTCGTCACCTTATACGTCGTTAATGAATTAAGAAAAATTATTCGTTAAATTGCATCGCTTCGAGTATACGTCGTTTGTGAAGAGTCGAAGGTAAAATTTCGGAAATTCCAATAGCAATACATTAAATTTGACTATAATTTTATATATATATTTATTCTTTAATGATGGGAAATGTTACAGCTTATGCCTGTCGCATAAGGATCTTCGGATCATCCATTCCATCAATTTATAACTCTTTAAACTTGTTTTTAATTTCATGTTGACCCTGTATGTAGTCGCAGTGTCATGCAAAATTTTCAATCTCAGAGTCGTCCCAGTTGAGCGTTTCTATATGTGTTGATTTTATTTATTTTTTTATTAACTTATTTATAACATATTACGTCTTATGTACTGTATTACCATGTGTAATTTTGGCTAAAAAGGCTACAAATGTGTCATAAAATGTACGCCAGGAATATAACCCCTACTTTTATCTTATGCCCGTTATATGTACGTTGTTTCTTAATACGTGGCATTCCAAGAACGCCTCTCCGACGTATAGCGGTGACTTACTCTATTTCGTCAAAGTAACGTACGAATTTCCCATTTACTCGTAATCTGTGTTTATCTCTTAGGGCTGACTGAGCAACGGAGCCTATCGCTGGATACAGCCGCCATTGTCTAAACCTGTCAGTGGATATGGAATGAGCAGATTCGCCCAGCACGAACCGATCCGTTTAAATCATCGCTCCTGTTTCGAAATCGTATCAGAGTTCGAAGAATCGCAGGGCTTTAATCCACACCTCCATCATCACCCTTCTTTTTTGTCCCGTCGATTAAGAAACGGGGAGATTGCCATTCGCGATAATATATATATCGCTGAATGCAAGTAGGGAAAAATGCCAATTACCGACGAAACGTATGCTACACAGCTTGTGAGTTAGCCAGAGGATTCCCATGCGAGAACGTTTGAATTATTCGATTACCGGAAAATATGTGAGCGTGCGCGCGTGTGCGTGCGTGCGTGCGCATACGTACTCGTTCGTCTCTCTCTGCGACCCAACCCTTTTCCTCTCCCTTTCAGACTCCACGTCTCACTCTTTTCCTCCTCCTTTTCGGGCCGTAGCTAATGAAAATGCCGTTGTATGGAAATGATGTAAGGATTCTTAGCTTTATGAGATTAAGTGGCAGGAAACCAGCGAGGGTTTGCAGAAAAATAACGGAGCGGTTTTTTTTATACCCGTTGCTCTGAGACCGCGCGTGCAATGGCGAGAGGAGGGGGGAGGAACAGTGGGGAAGGGTATGAGGGGGGGGGGGGGGGAGGTGGAGATTAAATGCAAGACGGGGAAGATAGAGGCGGGGGCATGACGTTTGAATGGTTGGGCAGGAGGAAGAAGCGTGGGCAGGGGGAGTGGGAGTGAGTGGGGATTGGGTGGGAGTGGGAGCGAGGCAAGCAATAGAGGATTGCCGCGCAGTTTTGGAAAATGCATTATTTAAACCTCTTTTCATCTGGAAATTTCTTCTTTTTTTGATAAAAAGAAAAAAATCAAATGTTTTTAAGGGAATAAAAAGGAAGTGAGCACTTATCCCATATATATTACCGAAACCATTTTCTAAAAGCCGGGTTTTTCCTCCATCTTTGAAGCGTTGGCGAATTTGAGCGCGACGTAATTTATCATTTTGCGTTTTGTACTTGCGGATAGCTGACAAAATAGAAATGTTTGACTTTGGCTATATTGCTTATCTAAACTTCAAAACTTTATGAAAACTATTTTCCAAATTATGCATTTTAAATTCGACGAAAGAATATAATTCTGCCGAGTTGTCCAGTGAAAAAAATTGACGCTAAATTGCGTGAAAATATTTTGATTGATAAAAGACAGCGATCTAGTTGAGCGTATCATCGAATCACTCGTACATTTCGGTTCATATAGCTGAGTAAATACGTTTGCACTCGATACATATTCTGCAAATACAAAATTTTAATATTGGAAAAAATTTCCACGATACAAAATAATAACGTTATATTAATAGTTTTTTTATTTTTAATATTTTTTGTCATATTTGCATCTAAATTTGCTGGAAGAAGCGTTCCTTTTTTTAAACATGCTTTTCCAATTGCGATACATCTTATGTATGGATGGCGATGACCAAAAAAATCAAAGTTTGACTCAAGGTTTTGAGTTTTACACTTTGACCAGATTGCCATTTAATAAAATAGTTCTATTTCAAACTTTTTAAGGCCACCAAAATGGTTTACTTAAATACTTCCACCAATCTGCCCTTCTTATAGCTACCCTTTCTCTCTCTCCTTCTAAATCCTCCTTTAATCACAACTATCCTGGACCGGAGAAGCTGTGCATCGCAACCGCGATAGAAGGGGGACCTCAGTTTACGTCCCTTGGCCTCATGTCATCCCTAAACAGGGATTAGCTGGAGGGTTTTGGTGACGAAAGGGTGGAGAAAGGAGGAGGAGAATGTGGAGGAGAAAAGGGAGTCAGGGAGAGGCGAGATGGGAATTTCAGTTGTGGAATTAAATGGGAGGGAGAGAAAGAGAGAGAGAGAGCAAACAACCTTAGCGTATTTATTGGTACGCATGGCTCCAAGTGAGGGACGTGTTCGGAGAGCTTAACGGCTGATTGTCGACTTGAAGTGGCATTCGCAGAGGAATATGGGGGCGGAGTGAGGAGAGGGGAAGTGGGAGGGGCACGATAGAAGAAGAGAAGGAATGGAAGACGTAAAAGGGATATGGGAGAAGTCTTTGAAGGGTGGGATTGCTGGATTGGCGAGAGTGGAGTAAGGATCTGAGATAATTTGCCTTTCGCAATGTTGAATAAGGCGTCGGGTGCAACATTAATTCCAATAAATCGATCTCATTCCACTTAAATGTGAAATTCTTGGGTAAATTGTGCTTTAAATTATTTATTATTAAATGAATTCTGCATTTCTATAGTTCTGAGGACTGCGTCGCTCGAGTACTGCACTGCTAAGTCGGAATGAAAATGTTGAAGAATCTCACTTCTAAGAAATATTATTTTTTCATAGTAAATAATCCATACGCATGGTTATTAGCTGCTCATTTTGTGCAGTTAACTATCATTTTCTCACACTATTTATGGCTTAAGTTCATTCTCTTTTCTTTTTTAAATTATACTTTTTATTAATCTGGTCGAAACATATTGTTTCATAAGTAAAATTGGTAAATTTAAGATTTGTGTATACTAACACAAATTATATAAGTGAATCTTATACAACTACAACAATTTTCTGTCTACCTAACCTACTCTTCTTTGTAATCAGGGTTATTCCTAAATGAACATCGCTGGAACAGGAATGTACGAACTAGGTTTCGCGAGCACAATATGTGAAAACATTTTCATGGAGTTCAATATTGATTCTTTAAATGCATAGCATAAAATATGGTCAAATATTTTTCCTACTGATGTTTTAATGTCAGAAATTATTCATAACTTTGTTTAAATAAAGCCAGAGATTTCCCGATGGAAACTCCTATCCGACTTGCTGATGTAATCGCAACTTCTAATGAGGCCCATCTCGCGAAAATATTCTTATATCTGCGAATTATAGCCATCTTTTTGTAGTTATAAATATTTTATTTATTTCTCTCGTTCATTTATCTTTTATATTATTTCGTTGAACTTCCATTTCACGCATATTAACTGTAAAAAAATTTCGTTATTAAACAGAACAGTTAAATTATGAAAAGCTCTTTAGAGTCGTGTATAAATTCAAAGTGGCCGATTATCGGCAAATTCATAACGTTTAGCACGTTTAGGCGGTGCGATTCACTCCACGAATTTGCCGTGATTTGTAGTAATGGAATGAACCAAGCACGGGTCCTTTCCGGAGAGAGGCACTCGAAGACGCCGATTGCATCGGACGGTACGCCATTGGCGGAGGCGACGCGGAAAAGAGAAGGAGAGGGAAGGATGTAAGTCAACCTCTTTCGACAATCGATGCTCCATTGTTGGAGAGCGGAACACGTACAAGGGACGGAGCCGGAATTATTATTGCCGCCGAAAACTCTTGAGATAAGAATCCGATTGTTGGTCGAGCTGTGTACTTTATTGCTCTCTGGACCTTCCTTCTGCCGCCTCCCCCGCCCCTTAAACTCCTCTCTCAGTCAGGCTCACGGTATCGAAGAGCATTCGAAGGAGAGGCGTTCTTTTTGCCCCCAACCTCCTCTTCCCCGCCGCTTCCAACCTCCCAAAACTGGCGGGAGGGGAGGGAGTGTGGGGGAGGGGTTAGGAGGAGGAAAGGAAGAGAGATTGGGATCGACGTTTAAGCTGAATGTAATGGAAAAATCCGTCTCTTTATTGGGAGTTATATCAAACGAATGGAAGTCCGGAGCTTTTTATCCGAACGGGAGAAATTACTACTCAAAAGGAGCGGGCGTTCCGTTTTATCTTTGGCCGTTTCGGCGTATTTTTACGGCAGATGATTTTCTTGAGAAATACGAAAACGTTCATTCGACATATTGGATGGGCTTTTAAAAACTTAGAGCTCAGTGAATTTTCGGGAACGATCTATGAACAAGAATTCCTATTGTCAAATGGAATTATGATCAAAAGATAAATAACATTACGGTCTTAAAATGCCTACTGGTATCTCAAATGGAGAAGCAGGGAAAGAGATGATTTGGGAGTGAACTTAATTTTATTAGAGAAACGCTTTTTTTGTAGCATTAAACGTTGATAAACTTTAAAAGACTATAAAAACGGGGAATCAGAGGACAATTGGTCGCCATGGAGTTAATTTCCGTTTCCTACAAGCGAACGTACTTTTATCCGCTCGTTTAATTGACTGGTTTTCACGAAACAAAATTAATATCGAGAAAGCTAATGATTGCATCGAAAGGGAGAGGCCGCATTTTTTCCGCGTTCACTCGACGTTTTTCTCGTACCTTTTCAAAAGCGACGAGGAAATCGAGCAAATTTTCCAATCGTTTTTATAATCAATCATGCGGTAAAAACCAAAAAGTGGAATTTTTCTTCGGACTGGAAGCGCGGCGGCGGTCACCACGAGTCTCTAAAAGGGACGGAAAAAGCGTCAAGTCGATGAGTGTAGCATATCGAATTCTAGCTTTTAACATTTTCTCTTACGCGGATCGTAAGGTTTGTCAGTTGGGAATTCTGCCTGTCATTTTTCAATCGTCTCCTCGTGAAAACGGCTTCGGGTCGGATTCGTGTCCGTTCTTGTGCGTGCTTGTGGGTTTCTATCTTGGTACCTCGAGGAAATACTCGCCATTTTTCGTTCTTCGATTCTCCTCATTCCGCGCCCGTTTTTTATATGTATATTTTTTTAGCTGTTTGCGAATTTGCGTGGTTGAAAGTCTGCGATAAAACGGATCGAGTAAGGGGTTATGGGAAGTTTTTGAGTAGGGGTGGAAAGGGCCGGGGAGAGGGGAAGAGCCGGATATTCGAAAAACCGGTTTGACAATACTCTTGTCTCTTTCCACCGGTAAAGGGTTTTTGCGCGATTGAAAGAGAGGGAAAGAGCGTGCTAGTCGCTAGAAAAAAGGAGCATGGAAAAAAACACAAAATTATTTATAAAGGAAGAGCGTTCGGTTTTGCATGATTTAGGAGCCGATAGGATTTACATGAAACCTTTTCTGATAATTCAGACGGTTAGGAATATTTATCTTGCTAAAAATTATAGTCTTGCAGTCTAAATCGTTGTGCTTACGAACTTGTATCGAAATCCCCTGCTACCGGGTTCCAACGAGTTAAATGCATAACGCCGTCCTCATCAGAAATTAATATTTGAAATCAAAATTCTCACACTAACCATTAATGATATTTTTATTTCAGAATCTCGTCTTAAACAACTGCATCTGCATCAGTTACTATTACAAATTCCTAGGTTATACGGGTTCCGGATTGCACTAAACAACAACCGCACAAGGCCGGAATCTAGGGATTTCCATAGCTCACGTGCGATCCGGAAGAGATCAAAATGGCTATCGCTGTACTCTATGGTACTAAAGATATTTTTCTAGTGGATTTGTCCTTGTTGATATTTAGGCATTTATTATTCGCAATATTTATGCTGCAATCTCCGACCAGAATAATTGATGTTTTCAGTCTTATGAGCTTCCATTTTACCGTCATTGTTCATTATCGTATTTCAACGACATTTGCATACCTATTAAAATTTTCCATCACGAAAGAAAACTGTTCTCGTCAAAAATGGATTCGTGTGTTTTTAATAGTATACGGGACGACCGTAGTAATAATTTGTGTTTTCATTTGACATAAATTCTCTCCATCGGTTGGATTCTCTCTTTTTATTCCAGAATAGATTTCCTCGCGTGACTTTAATAAGAGGCAGGTGATTCGTTCATTTTTGGTTCAAAATTGGAACGACCTTTGATGCAACTGAGAATTTAAAATTACGTATTAGGCGAACACTAGCATTCGGTAACGCCGCTCGTATAAATCTCTTATCTCGAAATTTTCCGAACACACGATTCTCCAAACTTTTGGGCTATTTTCCGCTTCCACGAGGAAAATAAGATCCAAACACGGAGAGAGGAGAAAATTTCCCGCGAATTAGAGGCGGTATTGCGACGGAAATGGATCCGCGGGTGCGGCTATCGAGCAACAGGGCCACTGATGTAGGCAGCGTGGACGTTAGACACACCAAGACCCAGGGTAGAAGACGAGGGATGGAGGCGGATCCTCTCCCTATGTACCTAAGAGCGAAGGAGGGAGTGGATTGGTCTTCTCTGTCCCTCTCCCACTCGGTCGCTTGGAGGAGAGATGAGTGACCGGATGATGGCCGCGAGAACACTTGGTCGTCGAATGACTTCTTCTCCCATATTCTTCGCTCCAATTCAAGGAATCGTGTTAAACAAAAAAGAAAGAATAACACTTCCCACTTCCGAAATAAAACGAACGGTATATGGAGCCGTATATCACGCTATTTATATGCATGCAAATGGTTTCAAATTGATGACATTATACGAGGTAGCACGGCGACAGCGGACCCGCTTAGATGTTCCCAGGACTGTTAAGGATCGCAATAGAAAAATGGAAGCGTGAGGACCGTTTGGTTGCTATGATGAGTTGTAAGATGAAATATAAATGAAGACGAGGATCAAAGCGGCACTTTTTGAAAGCAATCGCATTTATTAATAATATTTACCAACTCTTGCAGCGCGCGAAATTTTAAATGCCTTTAACGCACCGTCATGGTTGACACAACAACCTACGACAGATTAATTATGGGCAGGAGAAGAATAAATAACGATGAATTTCCGTCATTAAGCAAAGAATGCTCCGTCACGTAAACTCGCTCTTCGTATTTAGACGCGGAGATGCCCACTAATCGCTTACAAAGCGTTGCGCAAACTCCGATACAAGGTGATTTACCGTATTGATAAAGCACGCAGTACTCCTGTTGCATACCGCCGTGACACATCGACCATTAGGTACTTCTAAGTCCTTTCCCATGGCTTTCATCTCTTTGGCGACTCGAAAGACCGCCGTCCCTTGATCCTCGAGAGAGAGAGAGAAAGAGGGGCTCTTAAGAGTCGACCTTGTTCTGCCGCTTCCGGAAGCAGCGTCCTCCACGTCCCTCCTACCCTTCCTTCGCCCCATCCCTCTCTCTCTGCTCGAAACCCGCCGCGGACGCGACCCACGCAGACACGATAAATCTCCGCAAAACGGGAAATACACAAAGCGGCCTCCCTTCCTCCGCTTCATTGTCCGGCGTTCGATTCTCGGTCTCTTCTGAGTGACCGACTGGGACTTGTAGTTCATAAGACCGTCACCGGCACGTGGCGCCAAGAGCGGTGACGCGACCGTTTCCTATACATATACCGATATTGTGCAGGTTCTGCTCGATCGAAGTGTCGGGATAAAATAAATTTCCGAGGGAATCCAATTGTTGGATGAAGCTCCGCTCTTCATTGGCTGAAACCTTCAAACGGAATGGCGATTGATTGAGTTAAGGCTCTGTATTTCTTTGGATTCTGAGCCGGAAGGTTTTCGAATGGAAAAATCCACGTAGTATATGAATTTCAACATCATTAAAACACATTTTGAAGCATTATTAATAAGCGAGTCATGTTAAAGAGAAAATCATTGCACTATATCCTATATTTTCTCTCGTGTTCTCTTTCCTGCTAAATGCAGCCATAAAAATTTTGCTTTCCAGTTCATAATTATTATTTATATTTACAAATTATTAATTTAATGATTTAATAAAACTCTTCATTAATATCTGCTTAAGTTAAAAAATTATATGTATCGTCATAAAGGATTTTCTAGTAACTAATTTCATTAATTTAAGCCAACAAAAAGGTATTATTATTAAACTAACAATGCGAGGAAAAGTAGTAGAGTAGAAAAGAATTCTTATAATCGCCGTGAATTTGTTTCGCAACCAGGACTCGCTCACACATCACCATGTTTAATTACGTTTGCTCGAGATTTGCTAATTCTGTGGCGGAGAAAGCACGATTAATCCTCGCCGATTAAATTGCTTATCCTAATATTTGACTCTCGCTTGCTTTTATTCCGGCAATAAAATGTCGTTAAGATGGTTAAACTCAGACAAAAGAGTCGTTTTTAAGTGCTGAGAGCAGTAAAAGCCTACGTCGTTCAATGCTTCGCTGGAGGTAGAGAGAAAGAGAACCGTATGTTAAGGGATTATGAGCATAGGTCGACACGTGATGGATTCTGCTCTCGTGACGTCATACTCAGCAGTCCGTCGCATTAGTGTTGTAGAGCGTGGCGCATATCGATGGCAACAACTACCGAGAGGAGACCTCGTTTGTTTGTTTCGCCGTCCCTGCGGCAGAGGGCCTCGCGGCGTGATTTAGAGCGACTTCCGACGCCCTGCGTGCAGTTTGCGGGGGGTAGAGAGGGAGAGAGGTATGAGGGATATACCAGGATGAAAGGGGAAGGAGGCGGCGGAGTTGGGAGTATTTCTTCATCGCGCATGACGAAGGAGAATGGACGCTTTTTTTCATCCCTTTGCCAAAGTAAAATCCATCGGCCGTCCTATAGGACGATAAACTCGGGCCCGAGAGAAAGAGAGAAGGGCGGTAGGTGTCTTGTCGTTCCCTTATCCCGCCACAATGGGCGCCACCCGTGAATTTTCGCTTTATTGTTTTCGGATGCAACGCTCCTCCGCCTTGAATCTTTGTCCCAACAAAATAGTTAAGGTTGCTTGCCAAAGTATTTCATTAATGGGGAAGAAGGCGATGGGAAACTTGTTAACTTAGCCCCTACGAAACGATATAAATAAATAAAACGGTATAAATTAAGCTATGTAAAAATATATATCTCTATATTATAAAATCGTAATGGTCATCATGATGCGTGACGCTCTGATTTTGTGAATAATTCGATTAGAAATAAATTTAGAATCCTGAAAATTCTCAGGATTTCAGTATTGATGAATCTTTACGTCATGAATAAAAAAATTCGAAATAGATCACGGGTTCGACTCCAGAGGATGAATGTCTTTTCCCATAAGATAACACGTAAAAATCACCTTTTTGGTTTGAAGGCTTTCATTCTTTTACTCTTTAAAATATCTTAAAATTAAGTTATCGACACGAAATTTGCGCTAAAATACGCCAAAATGAATGAGGATTCTTATTCTTACCGTCGAATACTCAATGTCATTCGAATTCTCTCATATTTTGAATTTATACTCGAGTTTTAACATTTCAATGATAAGATTCCATGGTTACCGGTATTGTTGTCCTCGGTAAGTTCCGTGCATATGCACTTAAATAGAGGCTTAAAGATCGAAAATAAGATTAAAACTTGCTCGAAATGACCGAAGATATGAATTTGATGCAAATAAATTGCACGCAGTATTCATGTTTTTTATATTTTTTTAACTATATTACTAAAATCCTATTTCTGGTTCTCTCCATCTCTCCCTATCTCTCTCTCCCTCTCTCCCTCTCTCTCTCCCTCTCTCCCTCCCTCTCTCTCTCTTTTTAACTCTCTATACCTCAGCCATTTTTAATCTCCGGAAATTTCATCCCTCTAAGTTTATTTTTTACAGAGTTATTCAACTAATTTTCTTAATTTGTTATTAAAAACCAGACATCCCTTATAAAATATATTCATTTAACTCACATTCAAAGCGTATTCCCGTTAAACAAATCTAAATCCAATCCGCGTCAGCGAGAAGGGGGCTTGCCCCCTCGTGTTAATACGTATATAATTTTCAAATTTATAATAATTGTAAAACTATATAGCAGCGCATTCGATTTTTTTGTAAAATTAACATAATCTTTGAGAATATTTTACATCTCTGTTGTTATTGAACACCCAAGGCAGTATTCCCAAGTGCGTCCCAGAACTACGAAAATGATTAAGGCGATTAATATTGACTCATGATGTAAGAATAAAGTGAACTGTCTTAGCTAGGTAATCTTAAATACAATTAAACTGCTGGAAAAACATTACTTTTTCAACATATGCAAAACTGTTCGGGAACAGTTCTGAGTCATTCCAATAACTAGTAATTTAAATTCTATTTTCGTTATCGATCCTGGAGGTAAAAATTCATTGAAAATGATACTTTGTAAGCATTGAGAGTGATACATTAATTCTCATAGCGTGAGTTTATCGGAATAATTTATATTCTAAAGTCCTTGTTTACTTCAAGCGTATTCAGAAACTTAACTCAAGTTCGTCATTAGTCATATTCATTTCATTTTTTTAGGAAATGCATCTATGTAACATTTTTAATTTGTGGCCTCGAAGAAAATTTCCAACGCGCTGAAATTTCAATGAATAATTTAAACTTCTCCCTACTACGTGAGCCAATCAAAAGGAACACCTTCATTAGCCATAATACTAACTTTCTTTATTTAGATCTGCAATTCCCTCGCGTGCCGAGGGGATAAATCCAATTTCGTTGTAAATCCTTATCTCCATCATAGTTGTGTCACCGCCCTGCAATTTAATAATCTGTAAAAACTCTCCCGCGAACAAAGAAACGGCCGAGCGAACTATGTCGACATGACAAATAGCAACGCGAAACACAAGACTAAATTGAACAGCCGCCTGCGATCCCTTTCCCTCGATTCCGACGAGTGTTGCGTGCGCCGTAGCATTTGAATAAAAATCACATCCTTTTATCGAATTATTTCCTACGTCACTCTCGACGACACATTTCGCATGTCGTAGGAAAACGGAATTCCTCCTCCTCTTCTTCCCTCTCCCACATCCTCCTCCCCCCCCCCCTTTTTCACCCCCACCCCCACCCCCACTCACTCTCCGGCCGCGGCCGTAATACTTCCGTGACGAAATATCCCCCATTTCTTATTCCGTTTTTTTTCTTGCGTATTTTTTTCCGGGTCGGTCGTGTTGCACAAAATTTTAAGATGCAGATCCTTATCACGCGGCGCGGCGCCCCTTTCACCTCCCTCCATCTCTCTCTCTCTCTCTTTTGCGAAAAGAAGGAAAGGAGAAAGCACGTATGCGTCCAAATACGGTGTCTCCACGTTCGGGTGAGCAGCGACCTACGGCCGCGGCGAAACCGTTCCTCTCTTTCGCCTCTTTCTCTCTCTCTCCCTCTCCCCCATGCCTCCTCCTCCTCCTCTTCCTACCTTTACGGAGTGACTCGACTCCCCGGGCCATTCCACCTTGCTATCTCCTCCGCACCTGCCTGCCTTAAAAATCCCCTCTCTCTAGCACTGACATCCCTTTTTGCCCACCCCTTCCTCCCCCCTCATCCTCTATCTCTTTTACCCTTTCGGCTGTCTCCTAGACAGACGACTGGTAAATCGCCGGACACCCTTTTCGGGGCGACTGCATGCGTATTTGCGGTAGATATATTAGATGAGTCCCTGAGAAGAAATTCGGGTACGGCGATTCTCGCATAATTTGGCCCGTATGCAAATTTCGTCCCGTGTTCCGCTCCTAAAATTTATGCTTAGATTTTGAATGCGGTTTATCCCCGAACTTTTCGGGGTTTATCGTGATCTATTGATGAGAGTAGCAGATGGGTGGATGTCAAGATTCGCCTCCATGCATAAATGCGTTCCATAAACGGTAGTGCGGAAACTTGTTGATTTGCATGTGCGTAATTGAACTCTTTCTGTAAACGGATGCTGGTAAATTCTCGGTTCCAGTTTTTCTCTACTAGTAGACCCGTTTTACAAGTATTGGAAAACCAACGAACTTTCCGCAGCGCAAACATTTAAGTACTCAGAGAATGGGTCAAAAATTGATTTGGTTTCAATATAGAATCTATTTTCCGTAAATTATGGATTGGAATATTTTTTACGTAATTAATAGGAATCTAGGAATGATTTTGAAACGGGCGAAAAATTCCGCGATGAAACTGATCCGGGTCTTCCACTTTCCTGGTGGATATTCTGCTACCGAACTGTCGTGGCAGACTAATTTAATTCTCCTGTTTCTTAACGTATAATGTTTTCCTTAGTTCATGGCAGAATTTTTTTCCTGTTTAAAAATTATTCTCGACTTTCTAGCTTACCCCTGTCTTCATAAGATCTTATGATCAATTTATTCCACCAATTAAAATTAATCTAAAGTAGCATATTATTTCGTTTTTCTGCACTCGCAACACATGGGATTTGAATAAAGATATTAAAAATTTGATGTGGCCAGCACATGACTTTCTCCATATTTGAGGTATAGATATTTAAATTATTATGAATAGCATTTTAAGCCAAGTTATTATTTCGTAACATAAAAGAATACAGTCGTCCTTATTGCCGTAAATTATATTTTGAATATGGTTACAGAATTCACCGCTACATGGTGGTGGCACTGTATACTGGAAATTTAAGAATAAGTTAAATATTTACGAAATGGATGACTCTACGAAAATTTATTTCAAACAAAACTTGGAAGAAATATTATTCTCTACAGTTTTGTTCCTTACGAAGATTACCAATAACGACGTTTTTAAGGAGGTATTTGACGGAAACCGAAAAAACCGATTATTTATAAATAATTCCTAAACAATAACTGCTATGGAAAATTGTTTGAAATAAAAGTTGTATGAAATTTTCTACATTTTTTGTAATGGTCAATGTATACAATAATGAAGTATTATCGCAGAAATATTGCAAAAACCGAATCGGGTTTCGAATAAACCTCGACTTCCGGTTAACCGGTATTGTCCAAAAACTAAGCAGTTCTTTGTGCTCATGCTAAAGTGTTATATATTAAATTTGGTATTAATATGACAAGTACTTTTTGAGTTAGAGCGCCCACAATCACATACATCCATCCATCCATCCACACACACAGACATCATTCCGAAAATACGATAAACGTGTTCTATGGACCTCAAAACCTGTATTTCCGTTGAAATCTCGAAGTTGACTTTTTTCGTGATCACAATGCTTTCCCTATAGGTACTACGTATGGAGAAAGTAAAAAGAAGTAGGTGCAAACTTTTATACATAGTATAGCGGATGGTGAATGTGAGAGGTATACTGTAATGAAAGAAAGATGACATCGGAGTGTGAAAATGAGTTGATTAGAGAGAGAGAGAAAGAGAATTAGATGGACGGAGAGAAAAAGTAAAAGAATTTTTAAATACGGAAGGAGAAGAGAGAAGCTTAAATGGAATAATAAAGCGAATACTAAAGAAATTATCGAATTACGGAACTAATGAAAGAATTAATAAATTGGGGATTGCAAAGAGTTGAGGAAAGAAAGCGAATGTTGGATCCATAAAAAGGAAAGTCTATGAGAAAATTAAGGAAAGGACCTTTGGTGGTGCATATTTTAAGTATGTATCAGAGAAGTCTGCTAATAGATAATACATGTCTACCACTGTTTCCAGCAACCATTGATGATGCCGCACTTCCAGCATCTTCTCCATTTTCATTTTATCTCTCAACGCGTTTCTTTCAATCTCACACATTCTCTCTGAACATTTCTGATCTCGCGTATTTTTATTTCCGCTCTTCTTAGATAACTAGCATAATTGCCCGTCAATATGACGGGATATCTTTAGTTAACTTTAAAGTAGTTACCTCCCTCCCACTCTTTCTCTCTCCCTCTCTCTCCTCCTCCCTCCCTTCCCCTCCCTTCCACTCTCTCCTCCCTTCTCCCCCTCACTCCCTCTCCCTTTCTCTCTTAAATGTAAGAAGGGACTATATAGTCTCAACTTCACCCTCAATAAAGTCATTTTTCTGTCTGTCTTCCTCCCTCTCTCTCCCTCCCTCTCCCTCCTTCTTCCCCTCACTCCCCCTCCCTCTCTCCACCCCTTCCCCCTCATTCCCTCTCTCCTCCTCCCTCCCTCCCCCTCCCTTCCACCCTCTCCTTCCCTTCTCCCTCTCCCTCCCCTCTCTCCCTCCCTCCATCCCTCCCTCTCTCCCTCCCTCCATCCCTCCCTCTCTCCCCCTGCGTTACCATCCCTCTCTCTCCCTCCCTATCTCTTATTAAAAGCATACAAAGCACGCTTACACCCATAAGGATTGATACAACAATAGGATTTTGAGGTCTAACAATATAATTGGTAGCCAAAGCAACATTCCCTTAAAATGGCATTATTTCCACAAAATATATATGAATTAAACGTATAACATGAGCGATTTCGAATTGTATTCGGAAAAAGATGAACAGAATAAGAAACTTTGTAATTTTTTCTTAAAAATGGCTCAGATCCGAAGATCGTAGGTTAATTCCTTCTAATTTTAATTTCCAAAACAATAAAAGCCTGAGCACATCAAAAAATTGATTTTTACGTTACCTTACGGAAAATGGAAATGTCTTCCTTGGAGTCGAACCCAGGACTTTTTTGGAGATTTATTTTCGTCATTACCTTAAAATATGTTAATCAGGCATCCTTGCCAAATTTCAATCTTCTACCTATTCGGGAAGTTTATTAAAACGCTCTATATCGGCCATCGTGAAAGCGTGACCAACCAACCAAGAGACCTGGGCTATTATAGTATAAATTATTATACGTGAGCCGTTAAATATTGCTATTGAGAAAAACAATCTTTAGGCAATCCTGGTAGGAAAAAAATATTATCGTAAATTGGTTCAATTTATTATTTACACTATACTGCAAGAGCAATAGCGCTTTTAATATAAGAAACTCGATTGTCCTTAATCTTTTCTCATGGTATTTATCTACATATTATAGGAATGAAATTTCTTACAAAGAATCCGAAAATTTTTCTTTGATCACCCATAAAACAGATTTCTTTGGCGATGAATTGGATTTTGGGCCCCAAACTGTCAGCATTATTCATTTGTTTGAATTGAGATTGACAGGTTTTCCTGGGGCTAAAGAACATTCTTTTGGCGGTTTAAAAACTCTAATTTGAATATTACTTGACTTTTTCATTACATAGAAGGTTATATACGGTATAAACGTGTCGAAATTTTAACATCATGCAACATAGTACCGAGAATTGTAAAGTTACCGTAAATTTCCAAATGCAAGTCGACGTTTTTTACTAAAGTCGGACGAAAAAAATCTGCATTCGGCTTAAATTCGGGGACGATAGAAACTGAAAATGAATAAAACAATTTAAACTCTGAATTTTATCTGTCAGTAAGAATAGTAATTTGTATGGATTCTATTTATCATAAAAAAGTTTGTCTATTAGTTTTCCTTTATTATTTATTCTAATCAAATTTAATAACTATCGTTATTATTTTAACCATTATAATAAATGTTTGCATGTTAAAATTCTTCCTATTCATAAAATCTGGTATAATTGTGTACATTGAGTACATACAGACGATTACGTAAACTGTGATGGCGGAATTAGTGCACAGCTATTTGATTTTTACGTAGTAAAACAACTGCTCCCGCGGTGTCGCCAGCGGCGTAAACTAAACTAGTAATATTGGACTGGGAAACGGAATATATTGAACTATACCTATACGTATAACTATGTAAACATAATAGTTAATCATATAAAAATTAAAGAACGGAGGAGCTCCGTCTCTAGTCGTACGGGTCCAACTCCTTTGGCGGCTCGCTTCACTCGCCTATAGTTTTAACCTAATCTTACATAGATTAAAATATAATTAAAAATATGTATTACACGTTTAACATGCTTAAGAAAAAATATTTCTTCTTCAAGAGACATTATCTAAGTTACTGCAATTGTAACTGAATTTGATTAGAAGCTTCTTTGCGCGATTGTCTATTTGTTTTATATTAAGAAGAAAGTTTTACAAAAATATTCAATCGATTTTTATCATTCATACGTTTCTTTGTAAATTAAGTACACAAGTGTACTAAATAGGGTATCTAAAGCTTCGCATCAGTCAAGGTACATGCAATTCAGCGTAAAATCTCTTAAATTTACTTTTCTTAAATTCGGAGTCAGCTCCTATTCCGGCATTTGCGGTATTTAGGTTAATATGGAATGCCACCCAATATACCCCATGTGTCCAATTTGGTATGCATTTGTATATAAGGCATTTATTATAACAGGACTATTTGGGCAAGTACTTTGGAATATCAACTCAAATTTTCTTAAAATGCCAAAATAAATATGTAAATTTAATATCATTATCTATCCTGTACGGAGATGGATTTTGTTTATCGAGTATGGTAAAAGAGATGAGTATTAAATTAATCGAAATATAATTTTAAATAAATGTTCTTCAGCTCACATTGGTCTTCCGCAACTGAGATTTTTACATTATGAATCGTTCCAAGATAACTCCTCTTCGTGATGAAACATTTTTGATAAAGTATCCATCGAAATATAATGATTGATTTGTTTGTTATCGACGCAACAATGTGGAATTGATCCATGGTAAAACAGAATGAAAAAATATGTTCTATTCCACAGTTTGTTGAATTTATACTATCTAGGTTTCACCTTAATCTAGAATCAGGACTGTAAGTTAATTTCAATAAAAAATAAAATATGGCAAAATATTTCATTGTATTGTTTCTATGTTAAGCGTGGTTCTTTTGCGCGTACATATTTAAAAGGTAGTTTGTAGCAAAATATTCGTATGTACTTAATTTCAAGTGTTCGCTGGCTCATACGCACCGGAAGGTCATTCGGCTCAGCGACAAGAGAGAGGTCCCTTGAGGCCATGACTTCCTTTTTATCTTTCTTTCTCTCTCTCTCTCCCTCCCTCTCTTTCTCCCTCTTTTATCTCTTTCGGACGCGCTCGTTGCACTTGCATCGCTCTGCGATTATTCCCAGTCGCCCACTCCGTCCCTTTCCTTCATATCACTCTCTGCTTGTTTTGCTGTAAGTGCAGCTGCAAGGCCTCTCCTCTCTCTCTCTCCCCGCAATGCGCGTGTAGGAATGCACAATGGAGGAAACGTCACGTGACAGCAAAGAGATGAAGGAAGGAAGAGAGAGAGAGAGAGGAGGGGAGAGCGGCGGAAAAGAAGAGAGAGAAATGGAGCGTTGATTGAAATGTACGATTACCAAGGAAGATACGTGAAGCATGGGAAGAAAATGTCGGGAGTTGTATTGTTTCACTTATTTATTTGGCAAGCTTTTTTTCTACCGGCCCCGTAAGAAAACTCGAGATATAAATATTTTTGAAAATCTTATTACCACATCTGGTCCCAGTGCAAATTTAGTACAGTGAATTTTATATGATCATCATATTGTGAGTGGACATTTTACATTGCATTTGATTTAACAAAAAGTTTTTTAACTGGTCTACGTTGAGAGCTATGTATTATTTATAGCTAAATTGACCATTCAATTTGGAGCACACATAAATACAAAATGGGTTTGCTAAAATTTAGTGCATCGATTAAGCAATCGATTTGTATTACCTTTTTACAAATACTCTAACCATTAAGCGTATCACCGAGTATCATTTTAAGCTATTTTTAAAGGTACGAAATCAGCGTTTTAAATTACAGGGACAGTAATCGAGCACATCAAAACACAGATATGTGAGCTAAATTAACATATGGAGTGAATATATCGAATTGGGAATTATAATATTCGTAACTCAGTACAGCAGCGCAGTAGTACTGATAAATTAGTACGGTTGGTCACTATATGTATTGCGGATGAAAATTTAAAATTCAGAAAATCCAATACATACACATACGAGTATGTAAGAGAAAATGTCATATTTTATTACGAATACTAATTCATTTACACAACATAATTGCAAATGATCAAATTGTTGCTACTTCAAATTATAAAATTCTCCCAGGTCGAGCGTAAATTACTTCCGATTTATTTCGCCTCGCTTTTTCTTCTCTTCACCTTTGCAAGACAACCGATCTCACACACACACACACATACATATATATTTACAAGATTTACGACTCGGTGAGCGGCCTCAGGATTTCTTAGATGTAACAACGATCCCTCTGAAGAAGAAGGCAAGAGCAATTCAGCGTAAAGACTACAGAACGATAAGCCTAATGTCACACACTTCGAAGATCATCACAAGGATTCTTAATAAAAGACTAGAGAAAAAGGCCGAAGAAATGCTAGGGGAAGATCAGTTCGGCTACAGAAAAGGACGAGGAACCAGAGATGCTATCGGTGTAGTGAGAATGATATCAGAAAGGGCAATTGAGTACAGCCAAGATTGCTGCGTATGTTTCTTCGACTGGCAGAAGGCCTTTGACAGAGTAAATTGGGTACCTACTGCTGATGAGGATATTAAAGGATATAGGTGTAGACTGGAAAGACAGGAGACTGATCAGGAATCTATATGCGAATCAAGTTGTAAAGGTCAGGTTGAAGAAAGCGGAGTAAATATCGGTAGAGGAATAAAGCAGGGCTGTTGTCCATCGTCGATCCTATTCTATATATATGGAGAGAGACATGCAGGAAGCGTTAGAAGGCAAGGGAGATTTCAAAATTGGAGGAAGGATTATAAGAACAGTGAAATACGCGGATGATCAAGTACTTCTAGCAAGACAGGAATAGGAACTCCAGAAAATGATAAACAGACTAGTGATAACAGGTAGAAAATACGGTATGGAAATTAATACAGAAAAATCCAAGGTCATGCGAATATCAAGTAAAGAAGAAGAAAATTTGAACATAAGTATTGGAGGAAAGCCATTAGAACAAGTTTCAGATTATAAATACCTTGGAAGCATCATAACGAGAGAAGCAAAATTTACCGATGGAATCAGGACTAGAATAACAAAAGCAAAAGCCGCTCTCAGAAGAAAGAAACTCATACTAACGGGAAATATAAAGCAGAAAATCCGCAAGAGGTTGATAAAATGCTATGTATGGAGTATAGCTTTGTATGGGGCAGAAATGTGGACATGGAGAAGAAAGGTGAAGATAAAATGGACAGATAGGGTGAAAAACGAGGAAGTACTACGAAGACTAGTAGTGGAGCGAACGATTATACAGACTGTCAGAAAGAGGAAGGCGAACTGGATTGGACGTTACCTGAGGAGAGAGTGCATGATTAAAGAAGTGCTAGAAAGAAAACTGGATGGAAAAAGAGAAAGAGGTAGGAAAAGGTTTCAGCTGGTAGACGACTTGAAAGGAAAAGAGAGCTATCAAGACATGAAGAACACTGCGGAAAATAGGAGTATATGGAGAACCAAGTTTAACCATGAATAATCACGGACCTGTCTACGGACAGACTACCTATGATGATGATGAGATATATATATATACAGGGCCGTGCCCAGACATTTTGCCGCCTGAGGTGAGATATAGTATGGCCCCCCCTGGCCTTGCTGGCTTTATGAATTTATTTTGATAGGTTTTCATTTTTGTCTAATTTTGGCGCCCCCCATCGAGAGGCGCCTGAGGCGGTTGCCTCGCCGCCTCACCCATCGGCACGGCCCTGTGTGTGTGTGTATATATATATATATATATACACACACACACACAGGGCCATAGTGACCACTTTTGGCGCCCTGGGCAGAGGATTTTTTGGCGTTCCAGAATGATCTAATAAAATGATAAGTGCATATTTAAAAAAAGATATTTAACTGAAATAAACAATCATATCTTTTAAGAGTTATTTATCAGGCTTTAATTGCCGCAAACATTGATTATGCCATTGAAATCAATATTTTTAACAGTTTATTCAATAGATAAGATGGGTAGATCAAAAAGTCTTTCTTAGTTCATTGATGACCGGATGTAATTTTTGATCAATTTCAATTTACTTAGAGAACGCTTTCCAGTTGAAATTGATGTGACGAATGTCCAGAAAATTATCAAAAATTTTTGCATTTTTGGAATAAATTCCAATATTTCTTTCTGCGTAATTTTTACACTTTTTCGAAGGCAGGTGTTGTTACAAACTGCAAACTTCTTCGATTAACTCGCGTTCATCCACATTGTTTTTATTACCTAATAGCAGCATCTTCACAAGAATTTATCATTTTATCTTCGGTCAGATTATATAAAGCACAACTTTAAATTTTCTGTTGTTTCAGGTATTGAGAGTGCTTCAGTTTCCATAGCGTCATGCAATTTTTTATCTGTTTTTCATCGCAAAATTTGCCTATTCCATATACTCTTCCAGTCTTGACATTGAACTTTTTATCGCAGATCATGTCAACGACTCTATCCGCAGTTACTTCGGAACCTTGAAGAGATTTAGTGAGGTGGTTGATCTTCTGGATACAATCGTCCCAAAATAACAAGAAAAATATGAATATCTGTTTTAGCAAACTTTCAGCATCTCTGCTTTTATATTCATTCTTTAATTTTATTACCACCGTATAAACTTCCTTCAATTGTAACCCAAATGAATTCTCAGAATTTTCTCTTGATGACCATCGTGTTGTGCCATGTTCTTCCAACGTCACATTTAGGACCTCTATTAGTACAACCCATCTCGATTCCCTAATTTGACAGTTAGTTTTTCCAATGGAATGATAACAAGCTAAATTAAGAGAATGCTCTCTACGTGGTATGAAACGTGCAGGAGGGTTATGTTTGCAACCGTTTAATTTACCGGTCATATTAGGAGCATTTTCATACGATTGAGCTCTCATATTTTGTAAATCTAGTCCATCCTGTTCCAACTTTTGGATTATTTCTGACATGATTTCCTCTCTCTTTTTCGATTTGACAGCAATAAAATCAATAAAGGCCTCCTCAACAATCACTTTTTTATCGACAACTTGGGCAAAAATTCTGCTTGGCTAATGCAATGCGATAGGGCGCACACATTTTTGGGGAAGAGGGTAAATAAAAGAAATTACATTCAGAGCGTAAAGAGTAGAAGCAGCCTAAAAGCCGACAATTAAGTTTGCACACGTTCACCTATGACTTGGTACAGTCATGGTCCTTAAGCTGAACCTCAGTTAGGCCGTTATAAGTTTCGAAGAGATCGAAAAAACAAAACTGTAACCACATTTTATCAAGTGTATAATGAGACTTCTATTTGGCGCCCCCTTACGAAGCTACGCCCTGGGCACGTGCCCCTGTTGCCCCGCCCTCACTACGGCTCTGTGTGTGTGTGTATATATATATATATGTAGTAGCGCAAATCGCACTCACCGCGTTTTCTCTCTCTAGCTTTCACTTCGCGCGCTTCACACTACTGCCTCCCGGCGCCCGTGCCTCCTTCTTTTGTCTTTTGTTTTCACCCATGGCTCACCAGGTGGCTAACCAGGCTTGCCACCCAATAGTCATAACAATATATATATATATATATATCGCCGTTTAACGTCCAACACCCTATAACCGGTGGCCTCGAATGTGTTCGTCCCGTTCGGCTTTTTGTTTAGCGTCCAATTTTCACATCTATAACACTAGTCAATTACCCTCTTCTGCCATTGGTTGACTTTTATCGCCCCTTACTCTTCCCTCCCCCACCCCTTCTCAGTGTCTCTCTTTCTGTATCTCCCACTCACCTCTCTCGTCCGACGGAATAAGAGGAAGCGAGGCCCGTCTTCTTTCGACCACCTTCAACGCCGGCATCCTTTACAGGAAAGTCGCTCCGCGATGAGGCGGTAGGTCTTCGACCGGCCAAACGCCCTCGCCCCCACCCCCTTCACCCCTTCCTCCTCCACCTCCCCATTACCCCTCCCTTCCCTATTCCATCCCCGCACCCGGACGCATTATCTCAAATGGTTGACTGCCTTTCGCCTTAAAGCAGCTATTATTAAAACGTACAAGTGAAAATTCCCACTCGAACGAGACGGTCTTTTTATGTCACAGAGTGAGCAGAGAGTAATTTGGAATGTTTGCGGTTTAATTACCGCCACGCATTCCTGGCTGCTAAAGAGAAGACGTCTTCATTTTTAGAGAAATTTAATATTCTCACCGGAGCTGATGCAAAAAAATTTTGTTGTTGTTGTTTAGCGTGAGTAATAATCGATTATAATACGGCTGAGAAAAGGATTTGTCCATCAAAAAATGAAGCGAACCAGAAACGAAACTGTATGGGTTGAATTCGATAGATGATCCATGCCAGTTTTTTCCAGATTTTTTATCTCGCGATCAAGTGGATAAATAATGCTGTGTGCGTTAATATATTTCAGCGTTTTATGCGATGAATGATCGCATTATTAACATGAGTATTCGACCCAGTGGCGGATCCACGGGGGTGGGGGCAATGGGGGCGATCGCCCCCTCCATTGCAGTCCACTGGGTGCTTTCTTAAATTCATTCCGCGCAGAATTCCCCAATTATACGCCGCAGATTAAGTTTGTATAGCAAGGGAAAGAAAGATTTTGATAGGGGTAAGGATTTTCAAAATATAGGGCCGTTGGCGGAGGCGGATTCGATAGGTGGAGGGGCGATCGCCCCTCCCTTAAGAAATTTCTGGATTCGCCCCTGATTCGACCATATATATTACGTTCCGCAGCCTAAGATAGGTTTACGACCAGTACTTTGAAAAAAAAGGCGACTGCCAAAATCATAAAACCTTACCTTCTTTCGTTACCCGATGGTGATTGTAGCGATGACTCATTAACTAAGATTCCTGAATTCTCACTGATGGAGATTATTGTTTCTGTAATTCGCATTTGGTTGATTTTGTGATTTAGGTAATGGTTGCAAAAACAACGTAGATAAATTTTTTACCTTTAGTGGTTTTCCCGTCTGTGACTTAGTGTAATAAAGTATTTTGACTTATTAAATAATCTTAATTAGTTTTCGTTGTAATTGTGAATCGCATTGAAATGGAACCAAAGGCATTTGCAGATATACATGTTTATGATCTTACATAAAACTGCCATACGCTTAGGCTGTGTCCAATAGCAAATATATTATTTAGATTGAGATTGATGAGTAAGGTTGTCGTAGCCTGTGAGATATACCTACCTATGTGAAGATGAAAGTCAAGAGGAAAAACTGATATGCAGTTTACTGAGGCTGTAAATTGGTTTATTATCATTAGACAATTTTAAATATAATTTTCTAAGAACATTTCTTAAAATCTTTGAGGCATTTGAAAACGTACATTATTAGCTCGAGTGAAAAAGCTAAAATATATTTATAATTATTGTTTAAAAAACGACCGCTTTAGACGCGACATTTTTAGGAATAATGTGATATTTTTTTATGTAGTTGAGTTTAGGATATTTCACTAATGCTCTCTCACCTCTACAAGATTTTACGATGATTTTCGAATGAAGCCCCGTGAAAACGCATACAAGCAAGGTCCACGAACATGAGACCTTAAAACGATAAAATATCAAAGAAACTATATTGTTTATGTTCTAAATCCGGCTCGCAATAATCTGCCATATTAAAATTTCCCTACATTCTTATCTCACGTTTTCGGAGTCGAAGACGACTGGAAAACATTAATTTGATTTAATGCTAATGGCCTTTCTCCCCCACCGCCGTCACGAGGGGATTGTGACGTAACTCCTCGAATCCTTTCGGACTTTGATTGTGGGAAACACGGAGTGGCCGTGACTTAGATATATCGGCCGCCGCCGACGCTGTGTCTTTCCCGCGGGCGGTGCGCTGGCGACCGCCCGAGTGGGAGGTCCGTCCGACCTGACCGTCGGTCACCCCGGGCCGCCAGGCGGTGACAGAGGGAGGCCCATTGGCAAAGATACGGGAGGGGGGAAGACGGTAGGGGGGAGGGATGGAAACGATGGATAAGAAAAAGAGAACGGTGTGCTGTAGGGAAAAGAGCAGAAGAAGGTGGGAAGAGGGGAAGGGAGAGAAGAAAGGGTGGAAGAGAAAGGAGAAAGACTGGGCAAAAATATATTGGATGGGATATGAGGCAGAGAGGTGAATACGAATCTAAGATGGCGGCGTTCAAAATATAAAAATATAATAATTTTAAAAAATAAGAGAGATTAGATAAGAATAAATGAGAAAGCAAAAGGTAATAAGAGGAGAAGTATGAAAAGGAGAATGAGAGAAAAGATGGAGATGGGGGCGTTTGAGATCAAGGATGTTCTGGATTGGTAAAGGGGATAAAGAAGTACGAGAAGTTAGGAGTGAGTTGGAGGAGGGGTTTTGTGTGTTGAGGAGAGATTGCGGAGGGAAGAGGAGAGGTAGGAGAGGGAGGTGGGGACGAAGGGGGGCAAAAGGGGGGAGGGGGGAGATCGAAGAAGCGTGTGAGGTTGGAGGGAGGTAATGAGAGCCTAAATAAGGGGAGGCAATATTAAGAGGAGTGAGAGACGGTTAAAGGAGGGTGGGGAGGGGGAAGGGAGGAAGCAGCGGGGGTGGGGAGGCGGTTTTTGGGCAGTGGGGTCCACCTCTGTAGCCGCTATTTACGGCGTCTGACGCATAAATAACTCACGCGAGCAGGCGGTGGATGTGGGGAATATTTGAGTGACGTCGAGCCATCCGTTACGAACTCCGACATAAATCTCAATGCAAAACAGTTCCTCCTTTTTATCCCATACTACCGTCCCATCTTCCACACCCGAAATTCCCTCCCCACCCTCTCTCCTTTACGAACCCCACCCCTTTTACACTCCCGCCGCCACCCAACCCTAGTTACTCCCCGCTGCCCATCCCACCCTCCGTACCCTCTTATCCTCCGCAACCGGACAGCCTTCCTACTCCCTCCCCCCTCCTCCTCCCATTCCGTGTCCATTTTTATTAATTCCGCGCTTACTGTCCACATCTAAGAATCATACCCCTTCCTTCGACCCCCCCCCCCCCTTCTCCCGTCTCCTCTCTCTCTCTCTCTCTTGTTTTTCCCCTCCCTCTCATTCTCTCGCTTTCTTTGGCTTCCTCTCTCTTCCTATTCTCATTTCTTCCTCTTTATCTACCCCTCTTCCTAACTCAGTTCATTTCTGTAAACTCCTGTATTTCCCTCAGTGTATTCCCCCTACATTTGCTGCTCTACCTTTAACAGCTTTTGTTTATCATTTCCTTTTTCCTAAACTGCCTTTCTCTTCCTCTCTCCACTTTCTTGTACGGTTCCTCCTCCTCCTCTCTCCCTCCCTCCCTTTCTTTCCTCCTGCTTCTCTTACGCCTCTCTGTTCCTATCACGCAGGTTCTTTTTGTCTCCGAATTAGGAGAGCGACTTTCATGATTCCGTGAGTCACTTTGGAGTTTTAACACATGTGTTACACATATTCGCAGCTACGTTTCGCTCGAGGCTGTTTCATTTTTAGCCTCATAAGGCACTTGCGTCCATAGTTATGTCATGCAATTCTAATACCGGCTCTACTAAAGCCTAAATTATGTACTCGAAAAGTTGAATATATATATTTTCCGAACTATTGTTATCTGTAGATCAAAGTTTAAAATATGTTTTCATTGGTTCACGAACATATTCTGCTTTGAAACTCCAGCAGGATACGTAAATGAACCTATTAGAGAACAAGTACTTTGTTCTCTAATAAGTTAGATTAGATCAGTAGATCAGTAGATCAGTAGATCAAAGTTTAAAATATGTTTTCATTGGTTCACGTACATATTCTGCTGTGAATCTCACAGCAGGATACGTAAATGAACCTATTAGAGAACAAGTACTTTGTTCTCTAATAAGTTAGATTAGGTGAACTATTATTATCAGTAGATCAAAGTTTAAAATATGTTTTCATTGGTTCACGTACATATTCTGCTTTGAATCTCACAGCAGGATACGTAAATGAACCTATTAGAGAACAAGTACTTTATTCTCTAATAGGTTAGATTAGGTGAACTATTATTATCAGTAGATCAAAGTTTAAAATATGTTTTCATTGGTTCACGTACATATTCTGCTTTGAATCTCACAGCAGGATACGTAAATGAACCTATTAGAGAACAAGTACTTTGTTCTCTAATAAGTTAGATTAGATCAGTAGATCAGTAGATCAGTAGATCAAAGTTTAAAATATGTTTTCATTGGTTCACGTACATATTCTGCTGTGAATCTCACAGCAGGATACGTAAATGAACCTATTAGAGAACAAGTACTTTGTTCTCTAATAAGTTAGATTAGGTGAACTATTATTATCAGTAGATCAAAGTTTAAAATATGTTTTCATTGGTTCACGTACATATTCTGCTTTGAATCTCACAGCAGGATACGTAAATGAACCTATTAGAGAACAAGTACTTTATTCTCTAATAGGTTAGATTAGGTGAACTATTATTATCAGTAGATCAAAGTTTAAAATATGTTTTCATTGGTTCACGTACATATTCTGCTTTGAATCTCACAGCAGGATACGTAAATGAACCTATTAGAGAACTAGTACTTTGTTATCTAATAGGTTAGATTAGGTGAGACTTAGCATAATTCATCGATTACTTTCCTGTCCATTATCCATGACTATAAAAATAGATTGTTCATAAATATTTTAGTTTCAAAAATATCTTCTCTCGTATGGGATTACAGAATCGGTCTCGTCCAATTATTAGAAGTCTATCAACGAGAAAGTGATTCGAAGAAAGACTGTTTTTAGTCCCTCTGGCTACGTTTGGTTGCTAGTTTAATAATGAATTAAATTTATCATGTTGCTTTTTCGTCTTATCAAGTGATTAGAACAAGTTAAAATTTAAAACCCCATATTTTCCAATACTTTGACTTGCATTATTCTTTTATTTAAGTACTTTATAACTTAACGTCAACTGTTAATTCTTAGGAGAATTATAAATAATGTACTGACTTTTTGTGTAGGAAATTTATGTAGATGCCATTAGATAACAATGCAACTACAAATTCACATCTGGATATTTGAGCTTATTTGACAAAATTTAGTTTTGTCAACGTCACATAAAAATGTTAATTTATCTAATGTAAGCGGTGTTCTTCTCAAGAGCAAATTTAAATTCCACCTTCTTAAATCACTCAATCTTCGATAACCTTATTTCCTGTGGAGAGAAAAAAAATCGAAAATTCCTCTGCTTCAATGTATTGTATATTTATAATCCATTGTTCTCCAGAATCCAAATGTTTCTCTATGGGTCGCGTGGCAACCCTCCCCTCAACTGTTTCCCTTCCACTTCCATCTCGCTCTCTCTCAGCTCAGGCTACATTCCTGTGTACAAGTCGGTTGCGGGATAACTAGAATCATTCGCCTGTCGAGCGTCATCGATACCGCTTCATCACTGCAATCGATCGCCTCAGAAACAAAAGAATAAATTCACATCCCGTCGCGACTGCTAGCGTGTCGGTATGTATCGTAAAACACTGATCGCCTCTACTATTTCACGACAGCATTACATCAAAACGCGTTTCCCCCCGACTCAATCTTACCCACAACTGGCCACGCTCATTCCTGTCCCTCTCCCACCCCCCCTCCTCTTTTTTTATCTCCCTCCCCCTTATACCCTCTTCATCCGTCCTCCTCCTGCTTCACCCAGCAACCCCCCACCCATCCGACCTCTTTTGTTCCATTCGCCAAATTCGATTGTTCTTGCGACGGGCGTGGTGTCCGATCCCATAAGATCCTAAGAGATTGATGGGACGCTTATGGTCGCTTAAAGTTTTAATTTTGATCCACAAGGTGGCGGATTTATTTACGCCCTCCCCTCTTCTCTCTTCCTATTTCTTTCTCTCTCTCTATATATATTTATATATATATATCTTTCACTCTTTTCCTTTTTAAGCCTCCTTCTCGAAGACGTTATCTATATACATTTTACATTTGTTAAGAATGTGCATGTGAAACCCACGAAGTCTACCGAGATTTTCCCTTTTATACCTTACAGAATTGGTTCGATTTTTAAAGAATTATATTAATCAAGCAATATTCCTGGTCTATTTATTTAGGAGGGAGCCGTGGCGTAGTGGTGAGGTACACGAATATACGAATCCTGCGAAAGTAGGATTTTTTCTGAGGTTGCCGGCCCCCTATTTGCGTGGTTAAGAGGAGAACACGCAATTCAGCGCTCCGTCCTTCGGAAGGTACATAAAGCCGTTGGCCCCCTTGGTACTTCTCGATAAGAGTAGCTAGTATAATAGCTAGTAGAGAAGCCTTGTAGTGCTAATCGTTGTTTGAAGTCATAGGGTTCCTCAATTGAAATGAACTATTTAAAAATATATACAATTTACACAGCAGAGTCACTAGGCAGTAATAAACTTTTTAATGTTTTAAAAGCTCCATTAAATGGAAAGAATTTGAATATAATTTATGAAAATATCTCGGTAATTGATGGATATTTATGAATTCTTTGCAATGTTTTAATGAAGGGATTTCCAAACTATTGTCCGCGGGCCGTATCCACCCCACGCTGTGATTTTGTTCGGGGTTACCTCAATTTATAAGGCATGAATATTCGTATATTTGCCATAAGGAGTTTCATTATATATCATTAATGAGATCTAGAAGATATTTTTCACGCACGTGGATGCAATATACTTCTTAAATTGGCTTATGACACATTACATAATCAAAAATATTCTCAACACTCTTTGAAATTTACAAACAGCCCGCTAAGCCATTTGAAACGTCTTAACATGGCACGCACGGGGGCATAAAAAGTCTCACGTAACCCTTTGAGTGAAAAGTTTGGTGATTGCTCGTTTATTGGATTATGACACACACCAAGATGGTCGACTTTTTGATGAATGCTTGCGTGCTTTAAAATCGCGCACACTCGACTCACCCTCCACTCCCCTTCACCACTCCATCTTTGTCGCGAGATCGGCGAGAATGGAGCGAGGGATAGCGTCCTCGTAAAGGTCCGCAAAGACACCCTCGCCTCGGTGTGCTTCATAAAGCGAAGCTTAGTGCAAGAATAGGTTCCCTCATTTCTAAGCGCATGCGCGAATTGAAACTCTCCTCCTAGTCCAGGAGGAGGAATGGGAGGGGAAGAGAGGGATCCACCCCTTCACGTGAGAACGAAGTGACGGTTTGATTGCAAAAAAACGCGAACAAAGCTAAACAAAAAATACCTGTCTGAAAATACCTACCCCAATGGTAACACAATATTCGCGCGGCCGATGTTCCAGGCATATAAGAATGTAATCGTTAAACACCCGCGCAAGTAATCTTAGGATTGTAAGACTTTCATATGTACACGCACACTGACAGACGCAGAAATGCAGTTAACGTTCGGAGCTGGGTCTGTTCTTTAAGGAAAAAATAGCAATTAGAAGCGAGTTTTGCCCCCCTTAGAATCCGACCGCGTGGCTCCTAAGAGAGTGCAATTCTCATCCTCGCCAGTTCACAAACACACGGAAGGGAAACTGCGATAAGTTTTGATGGCATCATATACGTACGTCTCTCATCTCCCCCCTTCCCCCCCCCCTCCCCCTTCCCCCCCCATCACCCTCCAGTCTCAACTCCCCACGAAAGTAGGAGGTTCCAGGATTGTTGGGTCGGTTCCGCCTCTTCCAAACTTGGTCCCATTAGGATCCCCGCCACCTGTTACCACATGAGAGAGCGAACAAGATCACAGTGGCAACACGCGAGCTCCGAATGTCTGTTGAGTTTTCATTCCGGTTCCACTGCCGGCGCTCTTGTTTGCCAGGTGCCGCATGCACACGCGCGCGCGCGCGGGCGGGAGCACATACACGCTAAACAACGCCTCCCTGTGCCCACTTGTGGAGCCGTACCTCGCTAATCCAACTACTCCTCGACAACTCGACTGGAATTTCAGCTCTAAGAGATGCCACGGCATCAACAGCGACGACAACAACAATCTCGTATTAATCATTCATATGAGCGGCTTTTTTTCTCTCTTCCTCGTCGTAGTTCGGACGGAGACTCGAGTCTCCGGTAGCTGTTCGGAGAGAGTACTCGAGAGCGGGACAGCTTGTTCCGCGGTCCACTTCGTCGCTAGAGTAACTCGCGAGGCTCATTATAATATATGTTCGTCGAGGGAGAATGAAAACACTGTTCGAAATATCCTCGCCTAGCAACATATCATAAGGTATCATTTCTCCAACGGTCGAAAAATGTAATGGATAAAGCCGTAAACGTGATGGTTTTTACATGCTCTGAGATTCATGAAAATATATCACTCAAATGCTAACTTCAATATCAAGTGATGAATTGCCTGTATGTTCGTTTAATTAATTAACAAATTAGTAATTGACATGAATGTTTCTTGCTGCGGGATTTCTTCACATGATTGGGGATTCGCGTTAGATTTCTAATCAATTTCCTTTTACAGGAATTTTGTATTGGTTTTATTATCTCATATTCGAATTTAAACAGCTGTTTTATTTAAACAACTTAAGACGTAAATTAGTGTAACTAGTAAATAGAAATCTTCTGGGAAATATGCAAACTTCACATAAATATGGTCACACAAATACTTTAATTATTTAAAGATAAACATCATATTTGACGACCCTAGTTACTGTTTCTGCGAGGTTAATGCAAATAAATTTGTACGATTATCGAAAATAAAAGAAAAGAATATGTAGTATACACAGCAGCAGAATATTAGAAGAGCAAGTTGCAGAAAGAAATGAATTCCGTTAGTCCACCGCGAGATTGAATTTCTCTAATTACAAGGAAAGCGTGTATTCGTCGAATGTTCACACGTGCACGCCGTTGTTCCTTCTCTAGGGAGGGAATGCACAATTAGCACGTCCTGTTGATATCTTCGTCCCTTATCCTGGCTGCTAGGTAACATAATTTAGCGCGTAAGCCATTCCTCCCTCTCTTTCTCTCTGCTGCCAAGGGAATAAAAGCAAGAGGGAGGCTGTCTGGAAGGGAAAAAAGACGGTGAGGATAAAAAAGCGACCGTTTGGAGCGAAGGGGTTAGGGAGGGAGGGAGAGAAATAGCGGGGGAGGGAAGACTGCTTAAAGAGAGGGAAAAAGAATAAAGGAAGACGGAGGGAGAAAAAGAGGAAGTGTGGGAGGGAAGAGGAGGATGAAACAGGTAGAGAGAGAGAGGGAGAGAGGTAGTTAGGGAGGGGCGTCACTCGGGCGAAAGAAGGCAGCGAGTAGAGTGAAAGGCGTGCGGAGGAGAGAGAAAGAGAGAGAGAAAGGGAAGAAAATAGTAGGAAGAGGGATGAGATGCGAAGAGGAAGAGGGATATAGTAGGAGAGCAAAGGCAACAAACATTAAGAGAAGCAGAGAGGTAAAACTAGAAGTGGTTTTGAGAATGGGAGGAGGAGAGAGGAGGGCCAGGGAATGAGATAGGGCTGGAGGTGGTTAGCGAGAGGAGGGAGGGATCTAGAGAGGGGTGGGTGGTAGGATGTGTGTGTGTGAGACGAAGAAGGGTGGCGCGGGTGTAGGGGGTGAAAGAGCAGTCAGGGAGCTTCTTCTCGAGGTCAGGGTCAGGGTAAAAAGAGGGTCAGGAGAGAGAGAAGGAAGAGAAAGAGAGGAGAGAGAGTGAGAAAGAGAGTCGCAGTGTCCACAAAAATCGAAGTGGACCCACAGACCCAAAAATACGCTCTCCCTCTCTTCCTTAACACTTCTCTTTCTCATTCTCTCCGTCTTTGCGCTCATCTTCGCATTTGTAGAAGCAACTAAAGAGGGTCTAAAAGTGAAGACGTTTTCTTCGGAATCATTCCTTTTCCGCGGTGTGTGCGATGCTGCGTTAAACTTTAAGACGCTGTGCTTATCTGGCTTATCTTGGTCTTTGAGTAACTGTAGAATATTTTCTCCACGAGTGTCGTCTCATCACGATTCGATATTAACCACGGTCCTCTTTCATTGTTTATTCCGGTTAAAGAGAACAAACAAATGTAATTTTCTTATCAACAAGGCTAATAACAATTTTTTAAACAGATTTATTTGCTATCATTTTTTTCCTGGTAAACCAATCGATATTTAATAAATTTATGCTTGAAAATTTCTCATATCGAGCTAAATTGTGGATTATTTTTGCTATACAACAGCATAAATAAGACTTTTAGATATAAATAAATAAATGAATAGCTATGTTGGCTAATTTCCCGAAATATAGTGTTCTCTGGTTATACAGCGGATTTTGGGGGATGCACGATGACTCGCGTATAAAGAAAGTACACATTACTATCGACCTAATGCACTACGTTCATATCACTTATTTTTTATCTTATTTTATTTTATTGCCACAAATAACAAGATATAGAAAAATATTGCAATCAATGTTTAATGAGGCATTGGAATCTTTTTCGAAGAAGGAAGATCCGCATCATATCCGAGTCATCACTGGATAGCACTAGTTAATATAATGGTCACAGTGGTCAAAATAACAAAATAATAGGATAATTATCTATTAAACCACATAGCTGAGATCGTTAAATGTACATGATAATAAAGTTCGTTAATAAATAAAGAAGTTTTAGTGCTATTAAAACCCTCAAATGTGACGATACTATATAATTAAACGTAAACTATGCAAATCGAATCAATATAGTACATTTGAAAACACTCCATTTTTTCAATTATGACGAAAATTTACCTGTTAACAGAATATATTTCAAAATTAAGGTTTAGTGAGAGTTTAAACAGCTAGGAGTAATTACCACATATTCTAACTTTGTATGAAACATTTTTTTTTCAACTTTGGACCAGCTGGAAACAGTACTTTCATTATTAAAGCCATACCATAAGAATATACATAAAGATGAATGAATTTTAAGTTGACTTTAAAGTTTCAGTGACTATAAATTCAGTACAATATCTAATTGTGTTGTTGGTCTGACTCATCCTTAAAAATCAATTAGGTCATGTAATAGTGCACGTAGCAGTTATAAATCCATATATTACGATTATGAGAATGATGGTTTGATGATTAATTTAATATTTTAAGTTAATTCCTCTTTCATTCATAATTCATAATATATATATACCGCATTCCTCTCGTAAAGTAAACATTTATAAAAGAGCAAGAATGTCAAGAAATATAATTATTACTGAAATTATTGTCAGGTTGATTATTATATATAAAAATAATCCAGCAATACGCTACTATATATTCTTGGTAAGGATCAAGTAAGAATAAAGTAATGATTCTCTCGAAAATCCTTGGTTTACATTAATCATAAAAATAAATGTTCATCCGGTGAATCAAAAAGAACGAGGTAATCTCATTAGATGGAAGTTATGTTTTTTATTTATCAGAATAATTTTGTTTATAAATACTTTTACCTAAAAAGGACTCGTTTCCACTTTCATCAATCATTTAAAATTCGTCCTTAATTTACACCTTTGCAAAAAAGAAGCGACAAGATGAAAAGCTAACATTTGATTCTTCTCCCTCTCCAACAAGGCGAAGATTAAGAAAAACACACGTTTTAGGGCGTTCGTCATCGCCTCGCGATTATTTTTTTCAAAGTAAACCTCTTGAGCGGCTGACGCCATCGTCGTCACCGCCGCGGTGGCCACCGCGGGAAGAACAATGGGATCCCCGCGGGAGCGGTGCAGGGCATCCCCCGGGCGCTCACAATGGGACCCGCGCTCTCTCTTTCTTCCTATCTCTCTGTAGGACCGTTGCTTTTCCCGCGGGCGGGTCTTCCGCGGAGCGCACGACTTCCGGTCTTGAGGTGGAAGATCGGAGGGAGGAGGACAGAGGAACGTGTGAGGGGGCATACAAGGGGGCGGGGTGGGGGAGGGGGAAGGGAAGAGGGGATAAAAGTAACGGGGTGGAGGATGGGGCGACACGAGGGGGCGCGCATTCCGAAAGCAATCATTTTCACGGGCGGTCTGTTTGTGCCCTCCCCCTGCCCCTCCCCGTCACCCAGTTCTCCCTACCCCCTACACCCCCCCCCCCCCCGCCTCGCCCCCTCCTTCCTCCTCCCCCGTTCCTTCGACCTGCACTCCCATGCCTGAGGGAGGCGTAATTGCGTTAGATGGCGGGGGTGGATAAGGTGATCTTTTTTTTAAGAGCTTTTCTTTTCCGCCCGGGGTCACGGAGCGCACTGCCCTCGGCCGACTAGCGGTTCGACACCCGGTGAGCCTCCTTTAAAGAACGACTCGGATATACTCCCTCACACCGGACTTCCACTTCCTCACAACTACTGTTCTTGTGCTCGGAAGACGTCGTTATGCGTGTGTCTTTGCTTGCTTTTGTGCCGCCGCGCGGATACTTAGGACGGGCGAATGGCATAGCCTCCGTTGCGTAGGTACTTGTTGAGTGGTTAGAAGGAAATCCTTTAGAATGTTGACGGAAAAAATTATATTCGGCCCGTAATTAATAGTTACTTAAATCCACCGACCTCTCCTGTAAATTAAATCATTCATTCCAATAATGTTATTCTGGGAATTGTTTATCCAAAAAAATATTTAAATACATAATACATATTTATTCCAATATGAAATAACTATAGTGAAATTTGTAAAAAAAAGCAAATATTGGTTGAGTGCCAGAGGGAATTAATGTCTTAAAATTGTTTTGAAATGATGATATATATTAAAATCTAATGCCACGCATCATTGAGTTATATACAAACGATTCTATTAAGGCACGTTTTAAATGTATTGTTGCATGTGAGTTCCAGATGATGTCCTAGATACTGATAAAGGGTACATATACGTAAAATTGTTTCCCTAAATAAACGTAAATATTTCTCCACTAATAACTAATGCGACCAAAAAAATAAAAATCTTAAAAAATATTGACGACGTAGAATGAAAAATTCGTTTTTCAAAGCGGTCTTAATTCACGTGGACACCTCTCAGCCTCTTCACCGTAGTGCTAAACCAAATTCCATAAATCTCCTTTTTTATCATCCATCGCAAAGCGTTTATCTTCTACTTTATGTCCCACTTGGCGGAGTTTAGAGATTATAAGTATTCGAGAAAATAAAATAAAAATGGCATAGCTGAACCGAGGGCACAAATATCAGGAGTAATTATGGTGGAAATAGCACTGTCAAGGGGACGACGCTGAAAGAGGATCCGAAGACCTAGGAAATGCCTAAAAAGGTGACTTTAAGTTAATTCCAAAGATATTACAGTTAACTAATTCGCTAGATTCTGGCGCTATGCGCCTTCAACTAGAATACTTTGTTGACGTTGTCTAAAACATGATAATATTTAAGAGTATGCGTATTTCTCTTAAAAAATCACTTTCTAAAATAGAGAATTTTCGAAATTATGTTAAATTTACCGCAACTGAATGTTGAGTTAACCAGTAAAAGTAATGTGATGACATCCGACAGACGATTATTTACTAGCGTGTGTTCATTTGACACATTTACCAACAAAAATTGTTTGGATTAATTATATTTTACTTAATTCCCGTAGTAGTTTTTAATTTTCATATGAATTCAGATAACGAACTAAGCATATCAATCTCAAGTTTAAGTAGATAGCCAGAAAAGTCTTCATAGTTAAATCATAAAATTATGAAAATTACATAGTGTGCATAGAAAATACGTGTATGTTATTTTTGATGCATTTTGTGTAAAATAACAAAGATGCTTTCAACCATAACCCAAATAATTTTATTTCTGACTGCGATACTAAAATACCGTCAATAATAATTTATTGACGAGTAATTCTTGTTATTGTAAAAGAGTAGATGCGTGAGCAATACATAATTAATAATGATACAAAATTAAGGTAACAAACCCCGTTTATTATATTAAAATGTAAGCTTATCTCTGAAACCAGCACTCCGAATATCTAACGTGACGTATTATGCAGATATCACTTAATTTGTCTTTAGCGGGTTGTACACAATATTTAGTGCAATTAAAAGGCTAAAGTCATCATGTCGTTGCTTGAAATGCAGTTGATATGAGTGATATTTAAATCTACATTTATTTTATATTTATATGAAATGTATTTTCTAAATTATAATTATGGATAAAATAAAAATTGCGTTGCAAATATTCGCCTTAGAAACATGCATAGAGAAATCAGAATTTGAGGGGAATATGAGTTTTTTAATTGTTTACCTACAATTATTTTTACTGTAAAGCATTTTTGCTGAGAATTGAAATTGCGATGAGACAGCGAAACGTTAAAATGACTTTCTCTTGCGAATTGTTAGATGCCGAAGAAATTCTTTCTAAGACAATTTTCTTTGTTCCTCTTTTAAGAATGAAAGGAATACCAATTAAATAAACGGCAAATGATATGCGTTTAAATTTACGTAACATTCACTTTTCAACTATAAATATAAATTAGAACAACATATCCAAATAAAAAATTACATATTTTCCATCTTTAAAATAAAATAAAGCTCTAACTTAAAACACTTAACGCTCTAAAAGTAAGTCCGGTAGAAGGGAAATGAAATGTTTGCAAACAGGTTTAATATTCACCACCAGCAGAAAGTTTTTTCTTGCATATTACTTTCCTAGATTTACAAAGCAATTAGCAGCACAATGAGAAAATAAGTCACCACCTAATGAGAGAAACATTCTAATGATTCACTGAAGTTTTTAATCAAAATAGGAATATAGAGTTGGCTATTACTGAAGATAAGGAGAAATTTACCTAGACGTGGATATTTAAAAAAATAAGACATTATTCAGTGATTTTTAAACGATAAAATGTTTGAATAGGTCGTCGGTTATGTCTCGCTATCGAGGCTATTAACAGCCAACGGAGAATGCGGGATACTTTGCGTCCCCTTTCCACTCTCCCAAGGTAAGTGCGTTTTCCTCCAAAACCACGCGAAGAAAGAAAAAGGCTCTTGGCGGTAGATAAGCGCGGGAGGAGGTCCGAGGGGGGAGAGGCGACGAAGCGTGTGTTTTTTCGGTGGATAAGAAGAGCAAGAGAGAGAGAGACTTACGTGACGCTGCCCCGTGGGGTGGTAAAAGAAGAGGGAGGGGGAGGAATCGGGGAGGAGGGGGGGAGAGGAGGGAGGGGTGGCGCGGAGAATCGACAGGAGGAAACGGCGGAAGGCTCCGGGGAAGACACACGGCGTATTTGGGATGTTCCGGTGGCGGAGTCGCTTCCTCGATCTCACCGGTGGCTGCTGGCGGGAAGGCCGGCCTCGCCGCCCGCCACGACTCCCTTTCTCTCTCTTTCTTTCTCTCTTTCTCTCTCTCTCGCCTCTCGACGCCCTCTCTCTTTCTCTCCATCGTCTTCCCTCCTTCTCCTCCTCCTCTCCACCGACTCCCACTCCATTATTCCTCCTCCGCTCCCCACCTCTCCCACCCACGAAAGCCGCCAGCCAAACAGCGCGCGCCCCGGCGGTTTGGTAGAGAGAAAGAGAGAGAAAAGTAAAAATAAAACAAAAGAATTCGCTCGTGGAGAGAGAGAAAGAGAGAAAAACCGAAGAACAAAAGCGTGGTTCGCGTGGAGAGGGGTAGGTGGCAGCAGTTGGAAGGCAAGCGCACGGGGTAAAAGGGACGACAAAGCGGTTGCGGGAAAGGAAATATTGTGGAAAGGTTTGTCGGTTCCTTCCTACGGCACGCAATCCTCAATGTTCCCTTCCCCTCCCTCCCTCCCTCCCCCCGACCCCTCTCTCTTCACCTTCTCTGCCCCTCTTCCTCTATTCCTCCGCTCCTTCCCTTGCTCCTATCCCCTCTCTCCTATACTTCTACCTATGTGTCCTACATATTAATTTTTTCCTCTCTACGTGTTACTCCAATTCTGCACCTCATCTCGCCGTCGAAATCCAAGTACAAAAAGCTTCAATTTTCGAATCCGCCTAAGCTACGAATAAGGCACGGCATTATATTATCATATTCACGACGAAATAAATAAAATATGAAGAAAATATCGGGTGGTATAGCTTCACATTAAATTAAACAATCGACTGGTTTTCAATTCCCCCGAACTAACTCACATCCATCGGTCTCCTCGTAGGTTCCGTATTCCGTTCGGTCCTTCCGATTCTGCCGATTTCGGAGCACTTCACGAAAACGACATCGGAAGAGGAGCGAGCAGTAGATATGCCCCTCGGAGAACAGAGAGTTAAATGTTTTTCTCTCGTAGTGAGTGGGGTCCGAGAGAATCTCATTGCTGGATTGCGCCTAAGAGCGAGTGCGGGGGCAGGAAAGAGGCAGAGAGAGGGTGCGGGCGGGGGCAGCGGAAGGGTTGCATCGGAGGGGCGAAAGTTCCTGCGAGCGCGCGCACGGCTCCACACACACACACCATCCCGATACATCTTTTCCCTCCCTCACCATCCCTCTCCCTCGCGCGCGCACACACACATTCGCAGCATCTCGACCCCTTCCTCTCTTCTGGAACTTAGCTCTGCGCCTGTCCTCGGTCGACCCTTCCCCTTCCCCTCCGAAAGGAGCGGAGGAGGAGGAGGCGGAGGGGGGAGGGAGGGGGTAACGGGTGGGGAAAAGACGGCGTCGGTGGGGAGGGTCGAGACACGGGAGGCGAGCTTCCTAAGGCGGCCGCGAGGTGGCAGCTCTGTACGGGGGCTCTCGCCCGCTCCTTACGCCCCTCCCGCCTCCCGCTCCCCTTCCCCTATGCGCCGCCTCCCTCTTCGGTTCCTTCGCCGCCTCCCCTCTCCTCCGACCCGATCCCCCTCCACCGCCCATCTCCGTGGCGTTCGGCAGGCGGACGAGGCCCCGTCAGTACGAGGGAGGGAACCGAGGGAGAGAGAGGCGGAGAGAGAGAGAGTGCGAGAGAAAGATCGCCGGAGAAGGCAAGGAGGGAGTGAAAAAAAAGACAGCGACTGTTTTTACGGTGGGAGTGACACCGGCGCTCCTAGTGGGCGGTCGGCATATACTTTTTCGTGTGTGTGGCGCTATTGTCAGCCCACGAGGTCGGACTGAGACGACGGACCATCGTTGTTTACCTCGTGGACGACACGCGTTTTCGGGGGTGTCATCCCGGGAACCGAACGTGTGAACGAAAAAAAAACCCTCCCCGTGTCGCGTGCTCGTTACCCGAGACAAGGATTGCGCGTGACCACGCTCCCCGACAGGAAATTTTCTCGTGAGTCTCCTCGATCTCCGAGTCCGTTCGCGGACCGTCTCGGCCGAAGCGGACGGCTCTCTTCGTTTGTTTGTTTATCGCACGAAACGGTTTAACGTCCGGAGTCGCAGGAAATCCGGACCTCGTCGCTACGCCTTCGACTGCGTCTCGCCGTCGGTCGTCTCGTACGGAGGCTGGAAATCGCCGTTTATTACGAAGATCCGCGCGATTATTCGTGAAGAATTAGTCCCGTGGGAAGAGAGCGTGACACACCGCCGCACGGACGCTTTTTCGCCCCGGCGACGACCCCGGGATCGCCCGGTGCGGTTCACCGGCAAGAGGCGGACTCTCCGGCCCGCCCTCCGTCAGGGCCCCCAGCTCGCCCCTCCTTCGCCCCTGCCGTTGCGCCGTCGGAAGAAAGGTGAAAGGACAACTGTGGGAAGAAGTGCGAACGTGACACGAACGGGTGACACTCGAAAAAGTTATTTGTTTACGGAGAAGTGACCCGCGGGAAAGGAATCGCGACGCGACGGTCGAAGTGAAAAAAAACTCCAGAAACTATAAGAAAACTCCGGTATTCGAATTCAAGTCATCGGACCAAAGAAAAGAAAATATTGGCGTCGGTCATCGTTAAGTTAATCCTATCGGCGAAGATAAGTAGTAATCGTGTATTCCGCCGGCGTTGTCACGGAGCTAACCAACTCGGCGAGTGAAAAAAAGATGTTTCGTCAGAAGACACTTTGTTGATACGGCTTTGAAAAAAAACTTTCGGCAACGTCGGGAATATCATCACCCTTCAGATTTGTTTCATCATCGAGTGATTCCGCGAAATTGAAAACGAGTGATTTCCACGCCCGTAAATACGCTTCGAGGGTTCATCGGCAGAAGGAAGGAAACTACAGAGAATAAACAAGGCACGTCCGTGAAAGAGAAAGAATTTGGAAATCCCGGCGATCAGGTCACCGCCTTAATCGAACGCGAGACTCACTCCACGCTCTTTTGCGAGCCTTCCAAGAAGCGTGCATCATCCACTTCCCAGTAGATCGTCGCATCATTTCCTCGACACGTCTGCCAACGAGAGATCTCTCGATCGCATACGATAACAAGTGTAACATCGTGTTCTTGGACGTGTTCTCGCATTCCGGGAAGGACGACCGACCATTCTCGCCCTTTTCCCCCTGCTAAGAGAGAACCCATTTCTACCATCGGCGCCTAAGGGAATGTTTCCGCCCTTTTAAACGCGTTATATCCGTGTATCTCTTATGTTCCCCCGAAAGAATGAGCAGAATCGAATTATCGACGAAGTAAAAAGTGAGAATAAAACAGAGGTTTTTTGAGTGATTGACTAAAAGTTTTCTCTCGTGATCGGCTGACGTCACCGAGTGCACCCTTTGAGTCGTGTGGAGCATCGTGAAAGAGATATATAGATTGGGTGTCAACACCGTTTTTTATTTTAAAAAAAAGGATCCATTGGAAGAGCGTTGGAAGATTTGAGGTCCTCACGGCAACGAGACACTAAGCAGGCGCTGTCTCTTCGAAGTGGCTTTCGACCTTAACGCGTAAAGTTTCTTCTCGAAAGAAGAAGCCATATATTAGATCGAGTGAGGATCGAACATCCACCGATACATCGGAAACGATTACTGCAAAGATCTCGCGGTAAAAAAAAGCGAAGACCGGTCCTTATTGGAAATAGCCGTCAACTTTCTCGAGAGTGCAAAAAAAAATAAAATTCAGGAAAGATTTTTTGCGCAATTTTCTCCGGTCACCGGAGTCTCCCTGGATGTCCGGAGGATCGGTAGGAGGAGGCGGAGGAGTGGGTGGGAGGTATTCCTCGCCGGGAGGAGTGTGTGTGTGCGAGGTGGGAGGGTGGGTGGGAGTCCCCCTCGCGGCTCTCCAAGCCACGCCCCTTCGCGTCTGACCCACCCACCGGATCGGGCCCCGCCCCCCTCTCTCCATCCCCTTCTCCATCTGATCCCCCTCCCCCCCTTCTGAACGGCGCCACCCCTCCCCCCATTTTCATCCCGAGATCCCCCCCCTCCTTTCAGACGCCCTCGTCCCCCTCCCCCCTTTCATCGGAGCAGTCCTCCTACGACTCGACATTCTCTAACGCGGCCGAGCCGAAGATCGGGCGAAGCACACGTTTCCTCGCGGCGGCGGCCGAGAGATGTGGGAGCGGCGGGTGGGGGCCGAAAGAGGCGCGGAGGGAGAGTGTTTGGTGGTGCGCGGAGGTGGGGGAGGCGGGGGCGGAGAGGAATCGGGGGGCGAGGAGTAGCCGATCCGCCGGAGGAAGTCTTCTGCGCGGCCGAAGAGGCGCGCTAGAGTAGCGGAGAGAGAGAGAGAGGAGAGGTGGGGGAGCGAGAGAGGAGGCAGCAGCTTCCTTCTGCCGCCTCTCCTGAGAGAGACGACGACAGGTCTCTGCGACGGGGCGGAGGAAAGGACGCAAATCCAACCTCTCCTCCGCCGACATAAAGGGACGCCGCCGAGTCGATCGCCGCCGTCCCTCGAATTATCGCCATTATTATTGCCTCCGATCATTTTTTTGGTCCTTCCTCCCCCTTTCTCCCGCTCTCCTTCCTCCCCCCCATTTCCCCTCCCGAAAAAGGAAGAAGAAACGAGGAGACGACGCATCATCGCTCCTCGAGAGTTTATTGTGTTCTCCGTTTCCAGACGGCTTTTCCCCGCTGTATCGCATGTCGAGTGTTGAGCGTTGAAAAAAGTTGATAGGACTGTCTGTTATTATTATTCTCCCCGAGGGGAAGTGAAGAGAGACTGTTTTTTGGGACTGTTGTGATCGGTGTTTTCTTCCCCCCCATCCTCGCGTCCCACCCCCGCTTCGAGATTGAGCGGCCGGCGTTCGCCGTGTCGAGGGGGTCTGTGGACGCCGGATTCCCCACCCCGAGTACCATCTTCGCTTCCTCCGTGGCTCCGAGTAGGCGATCTTCGGCGGCTGCCGAGCCAACCCTCGACGCCATGGACATCCAGGCCATGCAGTCGATGGACTGGCTGTTCAAGAAGGAACGGATCTACCTCCTGGCGCAGTTCTGGCAACAAGTGAGTACCGCACCGTGGTGCGTGTGGGCACGATGATGTTTTTTTCGCGGTTCGCGCGTCCCAACGGAGGGAAATTTTCTTTATTGGCGCCTCTCTGCTTTGTTTCAAAGCGCGCGTTCTCTTTCTCTTACTCGATCGAGACTTCCGCTGTTGCGGTTCGACACGGGTCCGCTTTTGCGAAACTTTTCCGGAAGTCGGTCGAATTTTGTAACTCGGCTAATAGCGTAATCGCACCGGCCCGATCCCGGTAATGAGGCCCGGGAAAAGTGCCTGATATACCGAGTGATCCTTTTCTACGCTATCGCTATGCTTATATAAAATCCGCAGGGCCTGTCGAACTAACGTGGCCGTCCCGTCCCGGGCTCCGAGCAACGGCTCATCCCGTCCGCCGTCCGAAGCAAACGGCGGGAAGTGATCGTGATTTTTTACGTTCGGATCGGAGCGAATTATCCACCTATCGTGGCTCGACCGCCTCTCTTTAGCCCGAGTGTAAATGTTTATCCGTCCTAAGACCCGCGGTTGATCTTCATTCGCCTAATTTGCCCACCGAAATGACCCTTTTGGGATTGCGTTCGAGTGGCGGTTTGACTTTCTCGCACTTGGTGTAACACAGATTAGGGTTTGGGGCCCTCCGCGTTGAAGTAGCGGCATATGTACATTGGCACATCTCTCGAATTCTCTTAACACGTTTTCTTGCGTGAATCCGATGCATGAGTCTGTCTGAGAGATCTCCCGTTAGTCCGTCCTTAATAATCGCCTTTCGTTTCCGATAGATTTGAGTTCGTCGCCTTTATTCCCGTAGGCGCTCATAAGGAAGGAGTTAACGCGGCTCGAGTTTAAATAAGTGTTTCTCGAGACCATTTAGATCTCTATTTTTCTCACTTTATACGAATGATATTCACACCGCACTCTTTTCTCCCGGCTTCCTGTTTATTTTTCCAGGATTTTCTGGGAAATTACTCGCATATTGCGCGAGTGGAGGAAATTTCCGGCTTCCGTTCTTCGTCAAGACGAAGGCCGTTGAATTTATCTTTCCGATCCTTTGATTATCTTAAAACAAGAAATTATTTTCTCGCAAGTGTGATGATAGAACGGCTTTGCCAAATTTGAAATGATAGTAGCATCCCGGTGCTCGTTATCGTTATCAACTCGGTCCCAAAGACTCGATCGAATCTCACGTCTTCGAGGATTTGCCGCTATTTGCAAACTAGTGGAAAACACGCGAAATAAAATGAAACAAAAAATCCGATGGATTAATATAAAATCCAATCTCAATGCGACGCGTTAGCGAATATGACGATAAGAGTCGAGAACCGGCGAGCGCTATCCGAACAGACTCAATAATAACGCACCGGTGAACGACAAACGATGTCGTTCTGCGTTATAAAAAAGAAGGCTGTTTTCTCGCAAAAAATACCGTCCGAAAAAATAGTTTCCGTCGTGCGTGTGTTGTCTGTCTAACCGCCGCAGCCGCCGTCCTTTGCGCTCGGCCGTCTCTCTTATTCCGATTTGCGCTGTACATTTGTCCTCTGACCGCAATATTCGTATTCGCACAAATATAATTCCGTTTCGCTCGCTATCTCGTTGTCTCTTCCACCCGCCAATCCCCGCTTCCATTCGTCCTCTCTCAAAAAAAAACCGGACTATAGTTTCGATCAGGGGCGGATTGGGCCGCCGGGACACCGGGCAAAGTCCCGGTGGGCCGATGCTGCTCCTGGGCCGGGGCTGTTTGAGCGGTTGATGCCTTGGCCAGGAGCTGTTGCTTTTCCGTATTCTAAAGTAGTGTTTCTCAAACTATGGGCCGTGGCCTCCTAGGGGGGCCGCAACATTGTTTTAGTTGTTAGGTGGGCCGATATCCGATATTTACCCTGGCCGATTTTTGCTCCCAATCCGCCCCTGGTTTCGATCGCCGTCAGTTTCCGATGGACCCGTGAAATACCGGTGAAGGCGACGCGGGATCGTATCCCGGGGACGCATAAAACACTCTTCGCCGCTATAATAGCAAACGCGATCACGCCGACAGCCACCGCCTCCCCAAACGATAAGAGAACAGCGGAAGACGGCAATTACATACGTTCTCGGAGTGCTATCGCTTAGCCATGGTCCATAAGGGCTCAGACACTATGACTGCGATCCTGACTCTTGTTTCCTTTATGACAAAGCTGTAAATTAAGATCCCTCTAAAGTAATATAGCCGTATTTATTGTGGTAATTTTTTTCCCTTTTCGATATTATAAAATTTGTTCGAGCATCGCACTAATGTAAGCTTTATTTGTTCTTTTCTTCAGAAGTGCTAAACAGTTATACCATAATAATTGCACTTTTTTGACGTTGGTTTTTAACAGACAGTAGTTACATGTATTAAATAATTAAAATGGCAGTTCTAGCTGTGTCTTAGCGTTCAGTTATTATAGCTATTGCAGCCACTTAACATAGTTTAATAAATGTATCGTCAAAAAGTCGCGTGAATGTTGCAAACACACTCTTATCTGCTGATAATTATGCATTAATATTAATTACTAATTTATATTAACATATTAAAAGTCTTATATCTGTATACGTGCATATACTGTCGGATTTTTTATACATTACGTAAAATATATTGACATACACCAATTAATGGTTTTGCTTAAAACGGTCAAATTTGATTTCAAATTCCAATACCGCTCATTCGGTGTCCCTTTTTATGTACCAAAAGGTACATATGTTCGGGTCATTATCACTTTCGGTCTACGTAAAAATATCAGATTTCGCGCGACGGCCTAAGTGCTTGTCAATTTTCATCAGATATTTCGTTGCCTGAAATAGTTCCCGCCACTTGTTAGAACAACATCGGTCGGAACGGGAGATTTTATAATAACACGCACCCTACGAGATATAGCGACGAAAGCAACTCCCTCCGTGTTTCCCAACAACGGGTAATCTGCACGACTCGTGCGTGATAGACTTCCTTTCGTCGCGGCGAGCGTGCGTGTCGTATCGCGCTTTTCACGGTATCTTGGAAAAAAGACACGGGCATCTCCTCAGCGGTCGCTTATTCCTACTCAACCTCCTCTTCCTATCTTTATAACTCCTTACAAAGTCGCAAAAAAGACGGAACCATACACTTGGCACGCGCTAAAAGTAGCACTCTTCGCCACTTAGTCTGATTACCAGAGTCGCGGACGGTATTCGCGAATTCGCGGCGCCGAGTCGCGCCTTTCGCCGGGAGTTAGTGGAGTCGGCGGCCGAGGAACGGATCGGGCCGGAGTGCGACCAAGGAACGGATCGCCCGAGCCCACGATGCACCTGCCGCCCGCCGCGGACTTTTGAGCACCGACCCCCGCCTCTAAGAACATCTTGCCGATATTTCGATCTCCAGTTTTAGCAATTAAGACAGCTATGAATGGAAATATTTATCTTTGGGACTCATGACTGTCAATATAATACATATACAATTATTTACATTGTGTTTATATATATATATATATATATATATAAATGCTTAAAGAAAAGGAAAGGTAATAATAAAGGTGGCAACAAGGTGTTGGAGGAAGCCCAGTGGACACTTACCTAGATTGAAGAGCCGCTGGGGGTGCTGAGGACACACGAAAAATGCAAAAAATATATTATATATATATATATATAATTTATATATCTGTATTATTATTTAGGTAACGTCCCCAGTATTTAAATGATTGCGAACAATTTTGTGAAGAATTAATTTGTCTTTGACGTATTGAAAGCCTTCTCTGCTTTTAAAAAATCCCGTCAATTTTTCGGTGCGATGGAAAGTGCCTTGGAATCGTCATCGCTTCGTGTCCGAGGAAGGAAAGGGAGATTCTTTGCGGTCTCTGCGTTCCTCTTCCAAAGGCATCGATACGCGCATCGCCGATGTCACAATCACGCCGCTTCCTTTTTCTCTTAATTTCTCGGTCAATTTCTGCCATTTTCGCAATTTTACTCATAATTTTTCTGAACCGTGTCGAAATAAAACCGTATCCCGCTCTGATGGGAGATTTTTTCCCCGAGAAATGAAACACATAACCGTACGAGGTTCTTGGAACGCCGTCGCTGTCATTTCGCAAAATATTCTATCGCGATTCCTTTTTTCCCGGGATTTTTTATGACTTCTTCCGCGTTTTGCGGATATTTGTGAGCGTTATTATGAGATGTTATGTAACTAATCATTTGTGAAAGATAGCGGACGTTTCGGGTTTAGTCTGACGGAATTCTATGTCGAAATTTGTTAGATATTCGCTCGTTTTCCTTCAATCTGAAATTAAGTTTCTGTTTACGATGGATTATCTTTATTCTTAGTTATACTATTAGCAAATACTTGTATGATTTATGAAATCTCTTCTGAACCCGACTTTTCCATAACTCTAAATAGTCTTATTTATGCTATGTCTCTTTGCCTCCGTTTTGCATTCGGTAATGTTGAAATTTCACATATCTTTTCTAATCCTGAACAGAAGAAGTATATCCAATTAATTTACTTTTCTACGAACAGGAATATACGTATTTGCAAAAACCATTGGTCACAGTGAGCGAAGTTGTCAAAAATAACTCGTTTCTGATTTTCTTAGGTATCTGTAACATAACCAATGTACACTAGATGAATCTCTTTATTCTTAAATTTGCCATTACAACCTGTATAAAATTTTGAGAGACTTTTATTGGGACTCTTGTTTTTCGCCACTTAAACTCATTTATCTACCGGATATTCTTACAACAATTCGTTATTTTTTGCACTTCCCTTAGGCCTTCGGCTTTTTTCACAAAGGCTTGGAAAAATGATTAAGACAAATTCAATGTATCATAACAGTCGATTGACATCGATTCCAGTTCGGTCCGTAATCATTACAATTACACTCGATGCTTCTTACAATCGCCTAGTTCCTCCTCAACAAGCAGAAATTATGAAAAGTTAAGAGCTGCAAATCAAATTATTTATTGCTTTTTTAACTAAATTTTCCATTTGTTACTGCAGATAAGTTATCAATATAATGCAGTATATCATTTAGTATGTATTTCATAGATTTGGGGCCTGGGCCCGAATACCATTCTTCCAGTTTTATGATTGGTCTATTATTAATGAATAACATTAAAACTAATTTCAGCCTACTTGAAGCTGTAATTCAAACAATTATTCTTATTCATAAATCCATTGAGTTCGAGGAAAACGGAGTTGTCTGAACGCGTCAATAAATTCCGAAGAATGCCTCGAGAGAACGGTCGTGCCTTGCGACGGATTCGATCTCGAGACGGCGTGTTTCTGGGAGACGTCCGCGGTGTCCGAGCGCCCCCGGCGCTCCGCGGAGTGCCCTACGAATCCTCTCTCATCGTGTTCCGACGCATCAACCCCAAAGCGGGGGTTGGATGCGTCTCTGATTCCGCGTTTGTAAGCCAGAGGGAAGCACCGTACAGGGCGCTGATCTAGAGCGGCTGTCGAGCGCCGCTTAAGAGCAGTGGTTTAAGGATTTTACGACAGATATTAGGATTCGGCCGATCCCTTAAAAACCCTCGCTTCTCTACTACCCCTTTTAGTCCGTTCCGATATCTTCGACGCCCGATCCACTTTCATTTATTTTAATTCGCCGAAATGCTTTTCCTCAATCCCTCGCGTTCTTTTTTCCCACTCTCGGACCGTTAAAAGAGAAGCCTCGATACAGAAACATACGGATTGCACTCACAATCAGCGTAAAAGTAATGACGAATTTCGTATCGCTCTGATGAAATTTGGACATTTTATTTTCTCTCGCTTTCATCGGAATTAAAACAATCTCGTAAATGTTTGAAGTGTGTAGACGAAATTATTTCTAAAAGGATACCGTCAGAGGAAGAGGTGAGCGGTTTCGGAAAAGTAGAATACAGACAAGTATCGATGCTACCGTATTGAGTACAACCGTGCCTGCGGGTTGAATAAGTTTATTCTACGCTTTGATGTCCCGTCTAATTTGAATTTGCCTCCCGAAAACCGGCGATTATTCTTAGGGAAGCCTAGAGGTAAACTCGAAATATGGAAACGTATAAGTCTATATCTCTCTTGGAAGCGATGGGGCAGTTTTTGCAAAAGTTTCGAGCAGCGATGGAACAACGTTAAGGGTAGTGTTTTCCCTTTTTTAGCGTGTCCACGAATTAAATGATCGGGAATTACTCGGTACAATTTCAACTCTCGCACAAGAACATAAGACGGCGAAAACAACGGAATGAATTTTAAGGAGTATCGATGTGAAAATTGTTATGGGTGCATTTCGAATGCGCAATGGCGTATTGCTTAATTTTATGAATGTTATCAGTCTTTTCAAGCGAAAATGTTGCGTATTTCGAGAAAGGAAAACTTTATGACGATGGGAAAAGGACGGGGAGCAGTCGATCGAACTAAACGAAATCCTAAGCAATGAACTGACCATTTACGCTACAAATCTCGGTCCATCTTAAACTTAACAGTTCATCCTACTCGTTGCTAGTAGAATCATTGATTGTATCTATTTATTCCGAAAAATATAGTTTCGCCACCAAGTATGTACCGTGCGTGATAGTTACTAAAAAATCCGCTCGAGTTGCTGTAAATTTTAGAATTCACTAAATCACGGCTTGCATTACTTTCGAAGGCGCTTTAAGAAACTCGCATGAATATCTCCGAGGGAAAAAGAATCTAGTCCGCTCTTTAACGTTATTATACGAATGCGTGCTTTCTTCGCCTCGCGGGTATGTTCACGAACGCGGCGGTCTCATTAACGGGGCGGCGTATGCTAAGCGTATTCTCATTCGAATTAGACGACTCCCGAGCCTTATGGCAGGTAAGATTCCGAGGAAGTCGCCCCAAGTAGAGAGGAAGAGGGGAAAAAAAAGGTTTTCGGAATATTCCGGTCGCGATGTTGCATATGGCCATCCCCATTCGCCCGCGTCTTGATCGATGGAAATCTGTAATGGAGCGAAACCGATAGATTTTCATCGGCGATACGTGAAAACCGTGGACCGTCGGCCCCGGACTCTTCAACGCCCTTACTCCTCCGGACAACACACCCCGTGAAGTATTCCTTCTTTTTATTTCATCACGTCTCTCGAAGTCGTCCTCCGGAGGAAAAGAACACCCTCGAGACAGACAGAGAAATAAAGACACGCCCTTCCGCCACCCACGCCGACCAGACTCCTCGACACCCGACAACACCCTCCAACACTCTCTCTCCTTCTCTATCTGGAAGCGGCCATACGGCTTCCTGACTCCCTTAACCGCCACCAGAAAAACCCCATCGCCTCGAGAAACACGCTCTGTTTTGCCCAATCCGTGAAAAATAGTGAATAAGAGCAAGTGAAACGAACGCCTTTGAGCATTGCATTGGATTGAGGTTTGTTCTCTCTTCTCCGTTTGAATACCCTCTTATCTCCGTGTCAATAGTTTATTCAAGACTTGATTTGATGATTGCTGTAAGTTTTTAAAAAAATTATCTGTATAGACATGTACAGAAATCACGCGGTTTTTACTCTGATATTTTGAGTAGAGTTTGACAAATCTTGGAATTCTCATGAATTATCCATGTAATTTCAACCAAAAATATTGGTTCAGAGAAAATTGTACTGGTGTTTGGTCATTTTCCTCCAATTTCGAAATAACCGGACGATCGGTGGTCAATCACAATATATAAATATCTATTTTATAAGTCCATGCATGAGAATAATTTCGCAACTTTTAAGCAAGATGGTCGACGGTCTGAATTTTTTACAGAGAAGCGCGAATCGTGCGGCACAACAAAATAAGAGCGTATATCCGACTCTGCGTGTGGAATCGCTGTCTATATTCGGCATTGGCTCCCGGGATTTCGGTGGCGCAAATTTTTTGATCGCCGGCGAAGCTTTGAAAGGAAGACCATTCTGCATTCACTTTACACTCTCTCCTCACTTTTTCCAACCTCTCACTTCACAAATTCTCACTCCCCCTTCCTCCTCTCACCTCTGCTACACTCCCATTTACCCACACACACACACACACTGACCTCCCCTCCTTCCATCCTAACGCCTCCTTCCCAAAAGGAAGCGAGTAAAGGCCCCGGTAAAAAAAAGTCCTCCGTGGGGGAGAACAGGTGGCCCTCCCGTGCTGCGAAGGCCTCCTCCCCTTCGCCCCCGGTGTGGTCCTTCCTCCGGTGGCCCACCGCCTCCCCATTCCCCTTACCTTCTCTCGGTCTCTCACCTCCTCCGCCTCCCGGCTCTCTTGCCGCCGTTGCTGCTGCGGCGCCCCTAATGGCTTATTTACAACGCACCAATACGCCGTCACACACACACACGCCCGCGCACGCACGCACACTCGATTTCCGAAGCGCCGATTTCCACCTCCACCTTCTATCTTCTCTCTTTCACTCTCACGGTTTTTCTTACACCGTCAAAGACCTCCCTGTCCGTGCCTCCTTCCCATTGCCTCCGCCTCTTCCAGTGATATTCGTACGCAACTTGAGCCTCCCGATGTCTCCCATCCCCTCTTCCTCCCTCCGCCTCTACCTTTTTTTACCTCTCTTTTTTCCGTTGTTCAATTAACGTCCTGCAATCAGTCCTCTACTTTCTTTCTCTCCTGTTTACCGCCTCTCTCTCTCTCTCTCTCCTCGTCTTCTTCCTCTCACCTTCCCTCGCCCTCATCTCGCCGTAAAAGCCTTCGCTTAGATGACCGACCATCCCTCGAAGGTTATTATTATGGTTTTCCTTCATTATCGCTTCGATTTTGTTTTTGCTTTTTTGTGTGTGCTATCTCGGTTTTTTCTTTCCTCTCCGTTTCGCTAGGTTCGTCTTTAGAGCCATATAGACGGATTGCTCTCCGGCGGTATTTCTTCTCATTGGAGACCTAAGCTCCTCTTTAGTTTTTCGTCGCCAAGGGGCTTGAGGGAAAATAAGCGGAAAGCGGAATGAGGCGGCGAGCCTTTACGACTGATTGTTTAAATGGCTGATCAGATAGTTTTATTTTTACCTCTAGACAGAAATTCGCGAACCCGTTTATGTAGAGATACATGGTATATGTCGCAAAAAACGACCGATTAAAATGCATGTATAAATGCTTATACAAGATTTTATTCTTATGCCTACTTTTGTTTACTCGGCCATTTTGTGGTTACAAGAGTTACCATATTTATTACTCTCATAGAGAAAATCACGGCAGAGTGGATATTTTATTCCATCTCATGCCTTGTGGATTTTTAATGCCGTAGTAATTGAGGATATACACACCGGAAAAATGGCAGGGCGAATATTTTCATTCCGTTTCCATGAAATCTCTTCAGAGTAATTTCCAACGTCTCCTTCTTTCCGAAATACAATAGTTACATTTTGAGGAACAATGCGTGGCACGTGCTTCGTTTTATCTCCCTGGCTTTTGACCGCCACTTCCCGCTCTATTTGTCCAATAATTTTGTTAAATCTTTTAACTCGATGTTTTTCCTCAATCACTCAGCAGCGTTTCACCCCCTCTCTAAGATAGCAACTTATCAAACACGTTTCAGTGTTAATTCTAGAAGTTTCAACTGGCAATTCCCGACCAAGAAGTTCAATTAAACCTTCTTAAATCACCGTCGGAATGTTTTTCACTTCAAAGCGAATAGGATTGCATCAAAAGCGCTCCTTGAATTATTTATTTTACACGCGCGCTACATTTTAACGATATTAACTAAACGCCCGATTGTTTGTTACGCGCTCGCAAACACATTCTCTCGTACCCATTCCGCCGCCTCGCCCCATAGCCATCCCTTCTCCTTCTCTCTCTCCCAAATTTCTCCTACTTCTTTTAAATGCCCTCCTAAATTCCACCCACACCTTTGCTACCGCCCCCTACTCCTCGCTTCATTACCTTCTGACCTTATATCCCTCACCCCTTCCCCTTTACCTCCGCCTTCCTCCTTCGTTGCCACCAGCCGCCTCCTCCTCCTCCTCCTCACTCCACCCCTTGGCCATATAGATCCATTATTCATTATTCCAGCGTCGAAAATTCTCCGTAGCCCATCTTTGAGACGCCGCTCCTTTCTGCCGGAGAGGAGCGGAGAAATAGTGAGAGAGGTAGAGAGGGAGGGTGGGAGGAGAGAGAGAGAGGATGGAGGGTTGAATTGGATTCGTGTTCTGGGAAATTTAGAATGGGGAGCGGTTTTAAGGGGCAATAGCGTGCGAGAGACACGACTACACTCTTGTCTGAACGCTGTGTATGTGAGCGTACGAGGAGGAGTTCGAAAGAAGAAGCTTCGCGAAGTTGTAGTATCCCTACCGATGAGGATCGTGTTTTTCTACGGAGCGATCATCCTCGGTCCCCGTCCGTCCGTGGACTCGGAGAAGTTCGCGAGGGAGTCGCGTGGGATGCCGGGAGAGTGGAGTGGGAGAGAGATATATATATGGCGGTCGGCTCTTTTTCGCCTCAAAGGCGGCGTGCGGGCTAATTCGCACCGAAGAAGTTCCCCGACGGAAGATGTTGTGGTTTCGGGTGCGGGGTGGAGGACGAGGGTGGTCGGGATATATCGGAGTGCGCGGGAAAAGGGAGCGGGGAGGAGAGGGGGGGGGAGGTAGGGTGGAGGAGCGGGAAGTGGGGTGGAACGGCCATTTGGCGTGAGTGGGGGGATCTTTTTCCCCCCTCTCTCTCTTCCCTCATCCGCCCTCACTCTTCTACCCCTCGACTCCCCGGAGGCTTCTGCCCCAAAAGTCTCACATCCTTCCTCCCGTGTTGTCATCGGTCTTGGAGCATGCACGTAAAGGGGTTGGAAAATATTTAAATAAAGATTTGGAATGGAATCAAAATGAAATACGATGATTTCGCCGCTTTGAAGAGGTGGTGAAAATGGGTTGAGTCCGATACGTCTGTCTGTGTGTGTTTGGGAGGGTGAGTATGTGTGCGTGCGTGCGCGTGTGTGGTTTGCGGGTGGAGATAAGGAAAAGCGGGGGAGGGGGTGGGGCGAGATGGTCGCATTAATGATAGAAGGGGGAGGGGGAGGTAATGTGGTTGTGGGTGATATTTTAGCTCCAGTGACTAAAATGTGATGTTGACGCGTTTCTTTCATTTATAAAAGCCTTGTGATACAGCCGGAGTTAAAAAAAATTCAGCGGCCCTCGATTCATCTTAATTATCTTAACAGAAATGGTGAAATAGTTTTAGCGTTTGCTCTATTGTGTCTGATTAAAGAAGTAGTTTTTGGCATGTAAATAATTAGGCTTGTACCTTTGAGGATACTCTAGAGATATTTATCATGACAAGATAAGGCAAAATGTGTCTTTCAACTGGTTATATGTTATTGCGTCCAGGTTTATAACATTGCAGGTTTTATTATCTTAACAGAAATGGTGAAATAGTTTTAGCGTTTGCTCTATTGTGTCCGATTAAAGAAGTAGTTTTTGGCATGTAAATAATTAGGCCTGTACATTTGGGGATACTCTAGAGATATTTATCATGACAAGATAAGGCAAAATTTGTCTTTCAACTGGTTATATGTTATTGCGTCCAGGTTTATAACATTGCAGGTTTTATTAGCAGTTCCACCGAAAACTCACCGGTTAAACTAAAAATGTGTCTACTTTGCTAGAGCATTTTAGCACATTTATTCAGCGGTAATCTTGTTTGAACTGTAACTAATAAAAAAAGAAATAATAAAACAAATTAGATAGATGCGAGTAACAAATTTAATAGCTCTATTATATAAATTATAAAAGTAAAAACTATCCTTAAGGACGTCCGCGTTTTATTTAACTCCATCGTGTTCTTTTCTATATTGCGCCGATTTTAATCGGAACTATATTTTCATCATTCCAAACTTCATAATGTCGTGTTTGTATTTCACGATAGCATCAGTTGTTCTTTCTTCCGAAACTGAATTTTCCCCAATTATGGGCGCTGAAAGCGAGAAACTCGCCTTCTTTAAAGTCAGAGACTGTAAATTACGCAGGTTAGAGTCAAAAGGCGAGGAATGAGAAAATTTCCCAGAAGAAGAGAAAATCGTCGTAAGGGTCGACAGTCTCCAACTCTTTCTGATGTTTCGGGTTTGTATCTCACGATGGCATAGTCTCTCTGTGTATTCGATCTTGGTATTACTTGGAAGGGATTGTAGCGCGGCGTGTGGGGGATGATGACATGGGGAGGGTTCTTTGAAGCCCAATCAATATTATCTTTTCGATGGGGATGGAAGGAGAGTGGCGTGGGTCGCAGTGGTATGGGGCGGAGGATATGCAAAATAGGGGAGAAGGGAAAGGGGTCGCACCGAATGAATGGGGGAAGCGACGGGTTGTATGAGTCGCTGTTTGTAGCTGGGCCCTTAGCCATTGTCGCCTGGCGACATAAGCAGGCGCTCCCAACGCCTCCTATCACCGTTTTTAGAGTTTTGGAAGATATTGTTCGGCCTATCCATGATACTATCTCGTCCATAGTAAATTAACCTGTACTTGCTGCAATGTTGTGATCTAACTCGTCGGTTTTCTGAAATAATAATTTTGACTAATATTATAATCATCATCGCTTTCAAAACACCATGTTTTTAATCATCTTAACACTTCACCGCCAACCGGTTTGGATTTTCTTAATTTATGTGTTAAAGCTATATTAATTTTAGTAGCAATTGATATTCGCATTGACGTAGTAGCAGCATTATCTAATAACTTAACATATCTTTGATACCGTGCTCAAACGCTATGATGAGCCTCATTTTGCGCAACCCTTTTCCATCGAAATTCCGGTTAAGGATTCAGTTGTTGAAAATTTAGTAGTCGATATATTTCTCGACGTGGAATTTACAGAATTATGTTACGCGTCGTTGAAGACAAATGCCAATGAGAATGCTAAGAGTCGAGGAAATTAGAGTAATATACACATCCCTTTTCCGGTCTAATCCGATTATTATCTCGCACGCCATTCTCTTTCGTCTTAGGAGGATATAAAATCCGAAAGCCGAAACGTCACTCGAAGGCAGAAAATAAACATAGCAGCCGGTGAATGTCTATTAACCGATCCATCGAATAACTCCTGAAAACGCGTGCTTATAACACAACTAGATTTTCATTACAGCGTACTTTAAGCGTCCCTCTAGCCCTTCGCTTAACAACTTCCTTACCAAACTCTTTCCACCCCCCCCCCCCTCCAACCAACACCCTTCGCTTTAACTCTCTGTCGCAAAATCAAAACACAGCGGCAGCGGGACGGGAGGGGAACACCCGTTCTCCACTCCCGAAACACTTCGGAAACTCTTAACGCCGCACCGCCTCACTCCTCCCTCGACCTCCGCCTCGTAGCCACTGATCGCGAGTGCAGTGGCCCTACAGCAACGTTCTTTCTCTCTCTATTTCCCTCCTTCACCCGCGGTCTTTCTCTTCCTACCTCCGAAGCAATTTATGAATACATCGATCTGTAAGCTCGCAGATCGCAATCCCCCGGCGCGGAAAGGTCACAGGAGGGGGATGAGGGAGTGGAAAGGTGCAGGAGAGAGAGAAAAGAGTCCCGTATTGCGGAAAAACCAAATTGAGGCGGATAAGACTCCTGTGGGATAAGTGAGGAGGGAGTGAAAGGGAGGTGGCGGGAGAGAGAGGTGAGGAAGGAGTGAATATATGAGGGAGAGAAAGAGAGATCGTCACGTCTCCTATTCCTCCCTCGAACAGATCTCCTCATCCCATGAAAATTTAAAGCGCGTTGCCGCGATTTAAAGAGAGAAAAAAAAGCTAGATTGTTTTATAAAGATATACTAAAAAAATATTTTTTCTAGAGAGGGGGATGAGGACAAAACTAAAAAAAGCAACAAACTGCTTGCTTACAACGGTATTTAAAAGGTGGATTCTCGCTTTTTGGGGAGAGAGAAAATAATAAAGTAGTATGGGATAAAAAATGAAATTTTGAGGAAACGAAAGGAAGGACTTCTGGAAATGAATGTAATATTTTCCGTGTTGAAATGCCTTCTCTTATTCTGCATGGGAAGGGGAAGTGGAGGGAATGGGGAGGAATAAGGAGGTAGAAGAGTTTACGCGGGCAATGGAGAGTTGAGGCTAGAGGAAAGGGATAGAGATATGGTGGTCAAGGGGTAGAAGAGTATTTGCGGCTACCCAATAACTTAAGACGTACGTAGGAATGATCCGGTGATTCGCGTCAGAGGGCTCTCGTGGTTGTCGTTCGAAGAATTTAAGAAAACTCGAGAGGGAATAGGAAGATAAGGGATGATACGGTACCAATGAAAAGGAAAAGGGGATGTTGGGGAGGAGGGAGGTGCCATTCGGAGATGAAAATTCTATATTCGGGGGAGGTTTGGGTGTTGTGGAAACCTCAAAGGGTTTCCTGAAAGATAAGGAAAATGGAAGGAGGAGATCTTCAAGGGCTCGACCAATGAAAAATTAACGCCCTCTTTTCTTAGCCAAAGCGTCAACCTCCGCTACAAAAATCTCCCTTCAAGCAAACTTCCCTCTCCCGCATTTTCCCTCCCTCTCTCTTTTTCGGAGTTAATATTCAGGACTGCGCCAGAGACGAATGAGTGTGTATGTGCCAGGGGAGGAATCGGAGGAGGAGGAGCGTGTGGAGAGAGAGAAGGGGGAGAGGGGGGAGGAGTGTGGCCGTGAGTGCGTTTGCCCCAAACCTTCACCGGCCTTACCCACCTCCTCCCCTCCTCCCCTTCCCACCTTGCCACCTCCCCTCCACGGCAGTCGGCGAACACAGTCATCGGCCCCACGGCGTCTCTCCTCATTCCCTCCCCTCACACACGTCTTCCCCTCCCCCCACCACGCACCCTCTCCCTTACTTCATCTTCTCCCCCCCCCCCTTGCAACCCCTTCTAAAACTTAAAACTCCCTCCCCGCACTCTATCTCTCTTCGCTCTGTGAACTCCCCTACCCTCCCTCTTCCTCCCTTCCCCCCCCCTCTCTCTCTCTCTCTCAACCCCATTCCGCCTTCCTTCTTTTTAATGGTGCATGCATACTGAGTGGTGCTCGTTATCGATTCTCGATGAATCAATCGATTTGTGACTCACGCCGACTGCAAAGCCACGCGCTCTGCCCCTGAGTGGTTATCTTCCATTAATTTTCTCCTCCTACTCCTTACCTCCCCTTCCGCTCTCTCTCTCCCTCTCTCTGCCACCGACGCCAATTACAACCTCCCTCCCCCCTTTTGTTCCTTCCTTCGTGTTCAACCACTCCCTCCCCTCTCTCTCTCTCATCCTCCCTCTTCATGGAGACATCGTCGCCAGGGACTTAGTTTGCCTCTTCATTGCATTCGCTCTCTTTCTCTCCCTCGCCCATTTTCTCTCTCTTTATACATTTTGCTACGAGCCAAGGGTATATTTTTTTACATGCTCCGACAACGCGGTGACACAAAAGCATCACGATCGACCTCCTGCTCCCTTTATTCGAAATCTGATCTATTTCTACCGATTGGAATTTCGAATCCTGCCTTGTCGCATAATTGTTACTTCGTACTTAGTGTCACGCGCGGGCATTTTCGTATTACGTCGCCGAAAGGAATCGGCGAAAGCGACACGGAACAGCACGGCAAAGGAGGCGAACGTGTATTGCGAATCGGGAAATAGATTCATTTTCCCCTTTACGAAAGATGTCTCTCCCGGAGTCTTTAGCCGATGGTCTTTTTCAGCGCATCTCGCTTCGCAACTCCTTTAATACCAAACTCTTGCTTCGATCCCATCCCTATCGTACGCCGACGAACTCCCATCGCGATCTGATGTCATCTCCTCTCCCTCCGCCTCCCCTCCCGTTCCACCTCTCTCCCCATATTCCACTCTTTCTACCTCTGACGTTTCGCAGGCCGCAGCTTCCACCCGGGTGGTCTCGGTTCGAGTCGCGGGAGAGGTAGCGAAGATGGGGTCGCACACCGCTGCCATCCTGGCTACTTTTGACTGACGTGAGCTCGCGGCAGATGCGGGAGGGTGGGAGGGAAGGGGGAAAATGAGTGGAGGGGGGAGAGCCGTAGGCGGGGGTGTGGAGGGGGAGAAGTGGAGGGGGAGGAGTGGAGACCTGTTTTTTCCCTCTCTTCCCTCCATCCCCGTGTCAAACGGCTGCAGACCTGCTACATGGTGAGGAGGATCTCCGCGGTGGAGCGCTGGTGTGGTTGCGCGCGCAAACGTCCTTGCTTCCTCTTTCGGGAGTCGCGTGGTCCTTTTGAGAATGGAGTATTGGGGAATTTGTAAGGAGGGGGAGAGGGGAGCGGGGGTGGGAATGGTTTTCTCCTAAGACTACCACCCGTCTACCATAGCGATAAGATGCCATTAAGGGAGGAAGGCATTAGGACATGCACTCACCAAACCCCTCCTCCACTTCAAAGCCCTATCCGCCGCTCTTCCCGCCACGCCCATTCTGTTTCTCTCCCAAACCACATCTCTCCCTCAAGTTTCATCCTTTCCGATTCAAAAACACCTCCTTCGTCCCTTGAAAAATAACCCATTCCCGTCCGCTCTCGGTGTTCCATTACTTCCCTTTCCCGCCGACAGTATCTCTGAAATCAGCGGTTGGTTGTAAGGGTCCTCTTTTTCGAAAATGTTTCGCGTTTTAGAACTCCGGCTGAACCGAAATAAACATCCTCCCTCTCGCTCCTCGAGAGCAGGGCCGATTAATTGCGGTGATGGGTGGGAAATTCGGACGAATGGGGAATATCGTGCAGAGTTTGCCGTCGAACGCTCTTCTTCCATCGCTGGGACTTCCTCTTTTCCTATCACCTTCTCCCGTTCCGTTTTCGCGGTCTCTTCTCTCTCCCCAACCTTCAAACGCCCCCGACCATTCTTCCCCACCGACGATTGCCTGGACGTGAGTTTCGTGTCTCTCTCCTCTCTCTTTCTCTCCCCACAGGCGATTGGCTCCTCCCACGCCACCACTTTGGCCGTGAATCGCATTGCCACCGGCTTTTATTTCTTTCCCTTTGCATTCTCAAATGTTTTTCCTCTCTCTCCTTTGCCGGCCTGTTATTTTCCTTCTGCTAGAAAGTGTTTCGTTATATTGTGGTCCCTAACGATACATAGGAATCGAATCGAAGATAAAGGGTGGAGCTTTCGATAAATAAATAACTAATCATCCTAATCGCTTCGTATTATCTAGACGCTCGTTACGACCTCGAGTGTTTCGGCGAATAAAAGTCAGATTGTAGACAAACAGAGAAAAAGCTGCGGACTCAGTAAGTAAACAACGGATAGTTTCACATTTTTATTTATCAGTATTCAAAAGCATTCTTAACATCGTCGTCAGCCATTGAATGGATTCATCTCTTTAAATTAATCCAATTCCGCGTCTTTCCGCTTAAGCTATTTTTTATGAGCTAGGTATATAAGAAAAAAATCAATCGATATATCATCGAGAATACGTTGTTTTTGCTCTCTTTATTAAAATCCTTAGCTACTTATCAATCATCGCATGAAAGAACTACCATTATACCTCTTTTTATTACGAGACGCCTTTCGTCGGCTAAATGGATGCAATTAGCCATCCATTACTTTCTTCGAGAGGTTCGATCAGCGTAACATTAAACGCCTGTCTTGTGTAAAACAAGTGCCTTAACCGAACAATGGTTGCCGGAGTTTTATCGATGCGGAGGAATAAAAGGCCATCGACTCCTCCACCCCACCTCCTCTCTCTCCTCCTCCTCCTCTTAGCCCCTCCTTCATTCCGCCGAAGCCATTTGCCAATCCTTCGATCTGTTCCATATCTCTCTTCCTCTTTTCGCTTCTCCCCCTCCCCACCCCACCATCCTCCCCTCCCCTCCCTCCGCTGCGGTTTGGGTTTCCTCTCTCTCTTCAGAAATTCAATACGTCGATGCAAGAAAAGGCTCCACTCGCGAATCTTCTCGGAAAGACATTAGTCCCCCTCATCCCCGCCTCCCCCCCACCCCCATCTCCCTCCCACTCTTAGCGGAAGAAGGCTCCGTGTTTGAAGCCAACCTCCCTGCTAAATGAATGCCATTAATCAGATCTCAAACCACGGTCTGCTTTCACCCGATTCCTTCCCCCTCACTCCTTCGCCCGCGTATTTTCAACCACTTTCCAAACTCCTCCTCTATCTCTCTCTCTCTCTCTCTCCACTTCTCCCCCTTCCCTTCACCCCCTTCCCTTTACCCTCTCATCCTCTATTCCCTGTCTCCTTCCTCGCTTCTTCTTCGTTCCGCGCGTCTTCGTGGAAGGGACGCAATTACGCTTCGCGGTTTTTTCCTCCTCTCGCCCTTTTGTGATTGGAGACGATGCATCGGCAATGGCGTCTAAACAGAGAGAGAAAGAGAGAGAGAGAGAGAGGCACAGACAGAGGGAGAGAGAAGGAAAAAGGGAGGAATCCATTGTGATCTTCTGTGAAAGCATTCCAACCCAATCTCCTCCTCCTCCTCCACCTCCTCTTCTACTCGTATCTTTATGGAGAAATAATGAAGCTTGCTCATTGTAAGCCGGGCGATATTGCGAAGCAATTTTCCTTTATTATCGGAATTTCGTCCAAGTGTAAAAAAAAATTCCTTGGTTTTTCTCGACGCGCTTCCTTTATGCCCGTGGCACGTTTTTCAATCGGAAATTGAGTCGGATATTAAAATAATCTCGTATTTTTTTCGTGAAATACTCGTGTTGTGTTTTGCGCAATTTTCTAAGATAATCTCCGCCGGATTGGCGTTGTTTTTTTTTTGTTTGCTACGTAAGATTCGATTCGCCTCCTCGCAAGGTTTTATCGTCTCCTCCTCATCTACGTCATCGAGCGGCGTTTTTTCGAAATAACGTTTTGCTTTTACGGTTTGTAATATGCGCCGAAGAAGCAACACGTTTCAGAATCTGCGATTTGTTTAAGATTTTCCTCTTTGGTTTTTACTCCATACCTTGTCTTTTCGAAGAATCGTCGTTTCTCTCAATCGAAACGCTTTCACTCCTTCCAGTCTCATCATCTCCTCGTCCACGCACATTCCCAATCTCCTCAAAGCTCAATTTTTTCCACCCACCGTTTCATCCGAAGCAAGGGAAAGGGGAAGTGAGACTGGGGAGAGGGCCGAGGGGGTAATTTTTCACGGGGCGGGCGGCAGTGGCAGCGGTGGCGGCTGAGTCCGTCAATAACAATGTTGTTGCATGCGACATTGCGTGTTCGACGGAGGCTTCAACTCAGCCGAAGGGTGGGGCGAGGTGGGAGAGGTTCGAGAGGGTGGGTCGGGAACACAAGAGTGGGAGGGGAGGTGGGGTGGGTGGGGGAGGGAGGAGAGGGAGAGAGAAGGGGTCGAATATTGCGATCGGTGGCCAAGTGTGTGTGTGTGTGTGTGTGTGTGGGATGGAGGTGAGAGAGAAGAAGTAGGAGAAGGGAGAGAGAGATGGAGAGAGGATTTGGAGAGAGGAGAGGGTGATGAAGTCTGAACCTGGGCGGTAATCGCCTTTTTCGGCTTTCGATCTTGTTTCTTGAGACTCCCTCCTTCCAAAATACTCGTGGATATGTCGTGAGCATTCTAAAAGTTTATATCTAATCCTTTTTCTCTTCAGCTTTGAGCTAACTGTGCATCGGTAGCTTTTGCAAATATTTCGTCCGAGAATAGTAAACAGAGACCATTACGAAAAAGAAGCAACAGTCTAAGATCTTAGCAGATTAGCGTATCTTAGTCAATGTTTCATTTTTATAATAAAAAGTGCCACAGAAATATAATGTCGATGATACAATTCGAAGAAATTTCAACATTTTCGGCATCCTGTCTTTTTTTAAACGACATTTTGGTAATCAATGTAATTTTTTTGATTAAAATGCTCCGCGCGGCATTGTGGGAAAACAATTAAAGCTATCGATTTTCCAGGATTCGGTAGGGCTTAAGAATGTCCTATTTTTTGGATCCCTAAATGACGGCCTCCTCCCTTTAGTTCTCCCGTCCGCCGAGAGGTGGCGGCGAGAGGAGGAACGATGTTGCGGGGAGGAGTTGGGTTGGGTTGGTGTGAGAGAGGAACGAGTTGGGGTGACGGTTTGGACCAAAAGGTCGAGGCGAAGGTGTCGAGTGCGGAAATTCGGCGAGTGTGAGAGTGTGTCCGAGCCACGTGGATGCGGCGCTGGTGTTGGGTGCGGGGAAAAGGAGGGAGGAGATGCAGAATGGGTGCATGTTATAGCGGGGAGAGAAAGAAAGGGAGCGAGAGGCTAGGTGTATAAGAGGGGGGCGTTTGGTTAGGGAATGGGGAGGCGCGCTCCGTGAGGAGCCATTCTGAGCTGCAATATATGTTCTTTCGTGGCCTCGCCACTTTATCCGTCTTTTTCGAGAGACCCGCCTCTTTCGATACCCCATCATGCGTGTTTGGAACTTGGTAAGGGTTCTTTTTTTCTTCTTCTTTAATGGGAGAGCGAGAGAGAAGGAAAGGGATATAGTCTTTATGGTCGGCAAAGTGCCATTCCTCGTGACTCAACGTTGTTTGCGTTGTCAGGAATCCTTCTGAGAAATGAATTGCAGTTTGTAAATGAGTGTAACAACCGCAGCATGTGCTGTGCTAAATGGGATAGCCATTTGAAAGGCTAACGTTATGGAGAGTATTTTTCATAAACTTAAGTGCATATTTGGGTCGATTTCATTTACTCGCTTTACGTGTTTTTCATCCCGACTTGACGTTTTCGCCCGGTCTTTTTTTCGGGTCCTATTTTGCATTTTAACCGCGAAAACAAACATTTTCTTCCTTTTATATTTTGGCAATACATAACCCGTTTTTAAATATATATTTGGGTGGACAAACGTATATGTAAAATAATATGCGTATACTATATGAAAATTACACAGGCATCCGCGAGCGAGCGAGTGTTACAAGTTAAGTAAGGAGGTCACATAATTTTAGAATGTGCGCGTGAGAAATTTCATCATTAATATTATGTTTTAGAAGTCTATATGTTAAATATTTCTCCGTCTCAACGGATTCCTGAGGGAACATATTTCTCTCTCTCTCACTCCACTCGATATAATTAAAACGGAGAGTTTTTCCTCGCAACAATGCTCTCTCATTTTAATTTTTATAAATGGTAATTATAATTCCAGAGCGCCCGGGAATATAAGCGTATCGCGCATATAAATATGTTTTTTATTTTATTTTCGCCGTTTTATTTTTCCGTTGCACGCCTGATGGTTGAAAAAGTCTTGTGTCAGGAGGAGCGATGTGTCCTCTGGATCTCGATAAGGTAGCGGGCGTAGCGGAGCGAGACGAACCCACATGGACTGACCCCTTGGTTCCCTTCCTTTCTTCTCCCGAATAAATAATAGTAGTGAATGAGAGGGGGTGGGGGCTTGAGAGGTGGTTTGGTAGGGGAGGGGAGGGGGAGGGAGAGGCGAAAAGAGTCGAGGTGACCGGTGGGAGAGGTGACGTCAATCAGGCAAAAGGAGGTACCGGGCGAGGAGAGTTTTTGAGGCAGACCGTTGCAATTAGCCGTCTGATGGCGCGATGCAATCGCCTTGGCCCCCACCTGTTACGGACGAGAGAGAGAGAGAGAGTGGAGGAGGAGAAGGATATTCGAGGGAGATAATGACGACGCTTATTAGTTTTCGAGAAAATGCAAATGATGCGACTGCGTCGGCGCCCTCGATCCATTGAATGGAAGGAAAACCCGTAGCGATCCGATCGCGGTTCATAGCGCTTCCGGCTGTTCCGAGTGGTCTGGGGGGAGGGTTCTAGGGTTGAGGTGGGATGGGGGGGGTGTGAGTGAGGAGGAGAAGGAGATGGGGGAATGGTGAGAGAGGCAGGATCGGGAGGGAGGGTGGATTTGGGAGAGGAGGGGGGAAATGCGGCAAGCGTGGCGCCCCCTCCCTCCAGTTCCCCCTCCCTCCGATCCTTCTCTCTTTGTTCTTCGCAGGATGTGCGTTTGCGAGAAAATGATAAAAATTGCAATGACTAACGCGCGACGTAATTTCATCCGCCGCTGAATTCACCTTAAAAAGAATACCGCATCAAAAAGTCTCGGTACGACTTTATTATATAAAGAGAGTGGGTTTTTCTGTGTGGCTTCAGAAGGAGATCTATATCCCCGTGCATTGTGACGTAATTATTGAGTTAATGTGTATGCGAATTGCGGTTTTTGTTTCATAAAATATTCTGGTTGTGAAAATAGCCTTCGGTTTCATCATAATCTTCGTACTTCTGCCTCATTCTCGAGATCTTTGTTTTGTGTATCCATACATACACGGCAAATTAAGACCACTTATCGTTTTGGATAATGAAAACGTTGCCTAGGAAAATATACATTTACAACGTCATAAAACTATACGTTAAACCCGAGATCCTGTCATCCGGCATTCTCCTGTTTGATTAGCAGATGGCATTTAAGTCTAGTATCTCTCTTGGAATGGAAATCTCCCTCAAGCGCTAATGTATTAATAGGCGTTTGCTGTAATCGCATCCTGTAACCTGTGGTGACAGTTTGAGTCCTCTGCGGCCGAGTACTTAGCGGTCTTCTCTGGGATTGGGAGAGGCGCTTATACTTGGACACTTCTCTTGCTACGTTGCGGGATAAGGAAAGGGGAGAGGTCGGGCCCAGGGATGCCACCTTATCGAGTTACCCAGACCAGTTTTCCCGTCTTGGTTTCCCACCTCTCTGATGGCAATATGCTCTGTAAGGTACTAAATTAATTTATGAAATTAATTTCTTAAATTATTAAATGTAATATCCAAATCCACTGTAATTTTAACAGAATATATCACAAAATATGCAAGTGAAATTATAGTGGTTTTTAATCGGGGCTTTTGAGCCGGGGTCTTGGAGGTTGACTCCGGCTCCGGGCATTTTCCTAGCTCCCGCTCCAGCTAAACTTTTAAATTTAAACTAATAATTTTTCATTTTAATGCGACTATAATTTTTATGTTTTCTGGTTTATTCATGATAAAATATTAAATGGAGTCCAGATTTTTAAATAAAATCTCAGCTTTATTTCTTTATTAACCTTATTATTTACAACAAAACACAACAGGAAATATGAATCGGATCAAGTCAAAATTTTGTTCAAATTTCCTCTTTCTGACTTCAGCACTAAATTTATATGACATCTTCTTTCCTTCTGGTCAAGCTCTCTTTCAAAATCATCCTCCTCTCTACTGCTGTTTGGAATTCTGACTATAGGTTGTTCCGTTTCTGTATGCTGTCTTGGTATTTCGGCCATTTCTAGGTTATTTTTTGTATCCTGTTTCAAAATTAGCGTCAACAAAATGCGCTACCGGACATCAGCATAAATCGCAGCTATATAGGAAAATATAATTTCAAGCAACTTTTCTTCCCTTTTCTGCATTGATTTTGTTATACCTGGTGCAATTTTTCCTTGGTTTTTCTCTAATGCTTCTTTCGGTTTGTATCATTCTTTTAAAAACTCATCAGGAATCATATTACTTCTTTGAAGTCTGATGGTGACATCATTAGGCTTTCTCAGAATTTCACTGAGGTGCTCAATCTCTTCCCACAGAATGTGCGCAAAAGAAGTCGCTCAACCATACGAAATGTTGAGCCCCACCGAGTTTCATTATCCTAAAATTGGAGCAACTTTGTATTGCTTCTTCGCTCGAGAAATCATACTCTTGAATTTCTTCACAACAGCTCGAATTTTTCCCAAGAGTGGGTTCTGTTACAACCCATCACGAATTGCCATCGGTAATGTGTGGATCACACAGCGCATGGTTCGATTGTAAGGTGACTGCTGCAGAAGCCATTGCGGGTGAGCAAGATGAGGATTTGCTTCCCATGTTTCCTACTTGTTCCGCAGACTCATGTAAAAGAGCATCTTCCGTATCAGGCCCTTTCTCCTCTTCGAAAAAATCGTCTTTATTCTCATCGTCTTTAATCAGAAGTATAACTGCATGAGTCATATGTTCATCTCTCATGGCGATTACCTTTTTAAACAAATGCAAGAGAAAAATGTCTCAATCTGGGAAGAATAAAAAAATGGAAGCCGGGAAAATTTTGCAATATTTCAGAGCTCCGTCTACAGCTCCAGCAAAAAAATAGCTGTTCCGAGCAGCTCCGACCCCAACTCCGACTCCAAAGCCCTGTTTTATTCGTGGCGTTTTAAAAACGGATTCATTCTAGTATTCCAAAAATTTTCCGTTTCTCCAACAACTGTTCGGCTTTGGAGTCCTCCGTTTAATTGGTTCCGACCGCGTGCCCCTAGATAACATTCGGCCCTCAAGAGTATGTAGTACCTGAATTGTTGTCGTTGATGTCAAGGGTCAATGGGAATAGAAGGTTATGAAGAGGGGCCTCTTTGTTCTTCGAACGGGAATATGGGCTCAATGATTCTTATGTTAGTAAAACGGGAAGTTAGAAAGATGCAGAAAGTAAAGAACAGAAACGAGCACGGTTACTCAGTATGTAGTACTTTTTTACTATCACAATCATTGTAGCAAAAGTTGTTACTCTTAAAAGAAAAATTTATAAGAGTAGTTTAATTTAATCATTGTTATCAAAAAGCATAAACGGTTTCTTTTGTAACGCAACATACTCAAAATTAAGCTGTTTAAATCGAGAATGAACAGTCGAGTTCTCTTTGGCTTAAATTCAATTATTGACCCAATTAACTTCTGTAGCCGTAAAATGTTTGAAGATATATTAAAACTGAGGACGGCTACTTAGTAAATGAAACACATATCTCGACCGTTTTATAGTTACAAGAGTTACCTTGACCAACCGTTCCACAGGTTAGAACCTTAAAGAGGCGAACGATGATGCAGCCGTGTGTCGATGAAGTCTCATGCGAGAGTAAGTAAAACGGAGAGAGGAGTCGGTGTGTGGCAGAGTAGCGAAGGAAGAGAGGATTTTAAGGGAAGCGGCGTTTGGAATGGAGGCGAGAGGTCAATTGCTCGGCGTGCGAACTGCAGGGGAGAAGAGGGAGGTCAGCTCGGATGGCCCCCACGAGGTCTAGAAGGGGAGAGAAGAAGGAATGTGTGTGAACGAGGGACAAAAAGGATATGGCGATGTTTGGTATGGCAACTGGGTATCTGGTGTTCTTGCGTGGAGGGTAAGAAGGGGTCAAAAGGAGGGTTAAAGGGTTTGAGGGTGTTAGTTGACTCTTCGGTCGGTGTTTCGCGGAGGTGATTATAGGGGGCAGACACATTCAGCCGCCAAGGGTTCACGAAACTCCGCCAAGAAGTCGCTCGGTTGGAGGATGGGAGGAGAGGGGAAGGGGGTGGAGGTGGGGGGGGGGCACGTAATAGGGGCAAATGGGCCTGTAGGAGGGGGATGGAAAGGGAGAAAATAAATGCAGATGGGAAGAGAAACGTGCAGCGAAGGATTGGAATACTTGGCGCTTGAGTGGCATACCTATGAGCTGATATACATTGTGCTTTCGAAGTAGTGGCGACAGTTCTAAGGGGTGGAAGATTTGTGAAGCATTTTCTCCCATTATATTTTTAATTATTGAATAATATTTTATTCTTCTTTAAAATATTATAGAGTATTGCGCAGGCGTAATTGATTGCAATTTGAATACTATAAAGAACCTGCTTTTAATCTAATTTGATTGTTTTTCTGATTTTTAATCTATTTGTTCAAATAGAAAATATCGAAAATATTCTCCAAAATGCGTAAAGATTTTAGAATGAGGAGTTGTCATTTTCAGTTTCCATCTACTCTCCCGGTGTGTTTTTAATTATTCCGAAGATCTCTTGCCAGAAATCATTAATTCTGCCCGTCACAGAATACATCGGCCTCTGTAAGTACAAACCCCTTTTCCGCCGCCCTTTTCTATAACCAAACAATTCTGGCGCAAAAAATCATTCTTTTGATCTGTGCGCGGCGAGAGGACATTGAATGAAGGGACATTTTATTTACATTCAGTCGAAATGAAAAAGAGACCCAGATAAAGCGTAATTGGAAGTTTTAGAATGCTCCTGTGGACCGTTTCATTGGAAGAAAAGATTTCGCCGCTCCTACGTCTTCAATTGTTTTTTCTTTCCTTTTTTTTATTCTCTCGCTTTTTCTCCTCGGCGCTCAAGCGATCGACCGGAGAAGTGAGAGAGAGAGAGACAGAGAGTGAGGAGAGAGAGAGAGAAAAAAGGAGAGAGGGGGAAGGAGGAGAGGCGGTTCCTTGCGGAGGAATATTATGTTTATCCGAGAGAGGGCAGCACTCCGCCCATTTTTCCACGGTCGCCATTTTAACGGATCGATCGTCTCTGAGGATAATGTCCGCGTAACGGGGAGCATTATTTGCCCGATCGCTCTCCCCCTTCCCACTCACTCTCCTCCTCTTTCTCCCTCTCTCTCTCTCTCTCTCCCTACTCCCTATCTGCTCTCAACGCTTACCCTTTACCTACGTATAAAAAAAAGAAAGCCTTCCGATAACTCAGCACTCGAACGCACCCCGCTTCGACCCACGTCTTCATCGCGAGGCCAGGTTGGGCGGGGAAGGTGAGAAGGAAGGAATGACTGCCTATTTTTTCTTTTTTGGAGGAGGGCGGAGGTGAACGAAAAGGGGAGTGGAGCAAAGTTGAAGTCGAGTTTGGTCCTCGGTGAGACGGCCTCCATTTTGTCCACCCAAGAGATGCGCCTCCGCGCATATAGGTTTATTTTAAACTTTTTACGCACATCTTCATCCGCTACCTATTGGTAGAGAATCAGATTTTGCCATTCCTTAGCTTGCTGATGCTAGAAACAATCTGGTATAAATTTTTAGTTACGAGTATTGCCGCTACATAATACGCGTAAAATGGTCAACGGTATCTATAACATTAATGTTTCGGATCAACGATAAAAAATATTTTATTAGAACTAGTCACGTTAAATGCACTTGCTACCAAGCTATAACCGAAAGAAATAATTTTCATTTCGTAACAATTACGGATGATTATACAAAGTTTACTGATTTTAGTCTGACAAAGGCTATTAATGAAAACAACTGTTTCTTCGAAGGAAATAAAAATACCTGTAGGATTTCTTGACCCTTTCTTGCCGAGTGCGTGATAGTAGGACGCGAAGCAAGTCTTTCGATGGCCGCAAACTTCGAGCATTTTGAGTTTCCGCGATTCGTAGCGGGTGGCGTACAAGTTCCCGATCCTACCGCCGCGGTGGAGGGGGGCGCGAGCGTCCGGCGAATCCGGCTACGCAACTTTTGCCTTCTCTATTGTTTTTTTTTTTACCATCATCGCCTCCCTTTCATTTATTTTTTTTCTCCCTCCTTCACCCCGCTCTCTCCTATACTCCCACTGATCTGCCTTCCGAGGCCGCCTCCGTTCCCTGTAGCCTTAGCAATTCAATGGCCCTTGAAGTATAAGCAATTGTCCTCTTTGCCGTGTCGAACTCGGGTCTCTCGGGGTCCGCAGCTCATTGCGTGATGAATAATGAATGGTTTCGGTTTTAGGATTCCGCATGGAAGACGTCGGAATGAGATTGACGAGACTTCCTCTCTCTTCTCTCCCCGCTCTCCCTCTCTCTCTCTCTCCTTCTGTTCTCTCCTTGCTATCTCTTCCTCTCTCTCATTGTGAATGTGACAGCAACGTGCCTTCAAAGAAGGAAATCGTATCTTGAATCTAATATTGTTTATGAGCATCGCTTTGTCGCAAGCGGTTCTCGCAAAGACGATATATTTTTTCATTTTCATCGTGGATACAAACAAGTCTTGATAGTCACGGTTACAATCACAATACGGAATTGGAATCGTGACCTAATCAATCATACGTCCGATCCCATGATATTAAATTTATGCTGTCGATCATGCTCGTACGATTTAATGCGATTACATAGTATGCTGTCGATCAACTTCAGTAACTTCTCTCTCTCTCTCAGTTCGGGATTTCCCAAGAAGTCGCGTCCTGTTTCGAATTTAAAATCACTTTTATCGGTTGTTCTCTGGAGTTGTGGTCATTTGTCTCCTTTAGACTCCAGCCGCGAATTTGATGAAAAATTGCTCCGCTTCGCAGAATCTCATACGAGGTCCCAGCGAGTGGCTCCGCTTTGTAAAGCGAGACGAGAATTTGTCCGTATCTCTGCCCACTGCGTAGCCATACCGCGCCCTCCGTCTATTACCAAGGCTCCTCTCGTTCAGCCGAGGACGTAAACTTCCCACCGCACCATTAGAGAGAATAGTTCGATATAGTCCCTCAAAAAAAAATAAATCCTCGGAGCAAAAGATTAAAAACCCTTAAGAAAAAAGATACAGCACCACCAGTGAGGTCTGTCGCAGCGGTCGTAAAACTTCGTTATTATTGGCCGAAGATAACGAGTTCTCCCTTTCCCCAATTTTTTAGTCCAATGTTGTTTTAGAAAAGGGGAACTAACTTCCTGAATGGGCGCCTCAACGGAATTGAAATCCCGAGACTCCCACTTTGGTGGTTGGTTTGTGTTTGCTTGTCTAACAACTCTTTTTCCTTCCCTCTCTGTTCCCCGCCTGTGGGGAGCGGTTCCTTCGCTTGCTTCCTCCGTTAAAACCCTCCGCCGATGGAAGGGGCGGAATGGTATAAGGAGAACATAGGTGTACAGCGTCAACGTGTCAGTCTGTTTGATTACAACGTTACTCTCCTCTTTCCCTCTTTCTCCCAATCTCTCCTCTCTGCTCCATTTCTAATCGTCTTCGGCTGCCTAGAGATCGGCCCAAGAAGTAAGTGTTTTGTTTTCAAACGCGACCAAATAGTTAAAGTTTGCGCATAAACGCTTTGTCTTTCGGTTGTCGGGATGAGACTCTGCCTCTTGAGGTCAAAAGACGCGTGGAGTGAAGAAGCGTTAATGCGAGAAAAAGGATTATTGGGAGTTGAAGGGAAGGAGGGAAAGTAGATGTTAAGAAGAGATTTCGTTAAGAGACGAGTACTATCCCCGGGAAAAGAGAAATACATATCCAGGAAATAAAGAAGTCGAAATAGCATGAAGCTGTAGAAACAACGCGATCGAGCAATAACGAAACATTTAGCAGGAAACGCGCCCGTCGTTTCGCTCGCCTTCCCATCCGCCACGCCTCCTCAACGGAGACGGTCGTGTCGCACGAGGAACCCGCCCCTCCTCCTCCTCCTCGGATCGGATACTTATAGTATGTGAATTCACGCGTTCGTTTTCCCTCATTTCGTTCGGACAATAAAGAAAAAAGGAACGCTGCCGATCGCCTGGTCTTAACCTTTCCCGTTATTTTACGACGAGAAATATTCCCCTCTCGTCTGAAGGCGATGTTATTTTTAAAAAAATAAAGAGAGCGTCGTCTGGTGGCGTCCGTTCGGCAGTTTGGTAACCCCATTCACGGAACGAAACACGAGAGGTGGGAGTCGTTAAAAAAAATCGAATGCAGCTGACCGAGCGACTCTTTTGGGGCCCACTCGTGGTCCAAACCTCGCGTCCGACGGGGACGCCTTCCTCACGCGGCCGCCCAAGGAGGCGCTCTCTCGAAGGCGAAAGGGGGCAGCGGGGGAGGGGGTTATGAGGGTGGACGTGGAAACGGTGACGCTGGGGTAAAAGGGAGTGGTGGTGTGGCAGACGGAGTGGGACGGAGGAATAGAGGGAGGGAGGGAGGGACGGATTGAGAGTCGAGTTCCAGATTTGAAACAGCTATGGAAGCGCTGATCTCAGCGGGGGTCGCGGTCGCTTTTTTTATTATTCTCCTCCACAAATTTATTCTTTATTTTTCGAAATTTTATTTTCTCCCGATAGAGCGGATTATATTAACACTGTTACTCATCGTAGCTGTGGAGGAAAGAAAGTGTTGGAGAGAGATAGAGAGAGAGATAGAGGGGAGAGGAGGGGGAGGGATGGGGGGGGAAGGAAGGAGAGAGCTTGAGTTTATGTAGTGAAGGTGGGAACGGGGCTTGGATGGGTGGGAGGTTCACGTAAAGCGAGAGAAAGAGAGATATAGAGAAGGGTAAAAGACAACAGATATAAATATGAGAAGCACATATAAAGTAGCCAGGCCACTTATACCTTAATCACTTATGCGACTGCGAGGTACAGCATTCCAACAGGGAGATCACCCTCCCTCCCTCCTTCAACCTCACTTCTCTCTGGCTCCTCCTCGAGTCCTCATTCCCTGCAGACGCTGCGTCCAACCGCATACACACAAACACAAACGCCCGCCGTCGCGATAAAACTGGCAAAATATAGAAATTTCGACAATTTCTCCTCGAATTTATAATGCTTTCTGAATTTTTTTCCAACGGTTTGAACGAGGGGAAGGAGATGGGGTAAGGCGAAGTTTAAGTCGCCGTCTGGAGGAGTTTTTCCGGGTTCTTCCTCCCTTTGGTTTCGTGACAGGTGTCCGCTGCACCTGTGGCTCGCATTCCCTCCTTCCCTCTCTCTCTATGCGGAAAGTATTTATCGCCTGCGGAGAGATGGGCGAATATGAGCTCCATAGTTTCGATATATTTCAACCCGGGAGCCATTCGGCTTAAGAGAAATGGATATGAAGGAGAGAGACACCTCTTGATGATTAGTTTGAGCCAGAAAGGAGGAAGGAGTAAAACTTTTTTTTCTCGCGAGAAAGAGATAGAGAGAAACGTCGTCGTTATTTTACGTCGCGAAACTGGGAAACGGAGAAGTTTGTGGGACATTAATAACTAGAAGAGACGGCCATTCCCGTCATATTCATAATCAAAGTCCCATCCAAGCGTTCCCATTCAGCTTTACCTCTTTTCCCATCGGGGTTGAAAAATCTCTTCCCCGTCATCTTCTTCCGCATCTCTTGGCGCCTCAAAACTCGACCCACGTTCTCCTCGGGTGCAACGCGTACACGCACCTCTCGAATAGTACTCCCACCCTCCTCCCCCGTGCTCCGATTATGGTCAAAGCCGGGTGCGAATCATCCAGAGAGAGACCTTGCCAATGTAAACCTTAGGTTTTATCTGTTTTACTTAGCGAGTCCTTTGGAAGGAGGACTTCCCTCCCTCCTCTCTCTCTCTCTCTCCAGCCCTAATGACGGTTTCCCACCACATTCCTCCCTCCGCTCCTCCCAGCCGTCTCTATCCTCGCTCTCCAGCCTCCATCTCATCATTCTTCCTATATTTATCTTCCCCCCGTTTAAAATGCGCTTCACTCATACTTTTATGCCTTCTTCATTCGCATATGCCAACTCCTGACCCCACGAAGAAACATTTATGCTCTTGCCCTGGAACCGAGGTGCGGCCTCACTCTCATCGCTCCCATTCCGACCTCTTTTCTTTCCGTGTACGCACACGCACGCGCGTACACACTTAACACACACACGCCAGCACGCACGTTTGCAGTTATTCCATCCGCGAAGACCGCCTTTCTTGAAAGAATACAAAAATGTTCTCTTCCTCGGAGCAGACGCCTGTTTCTTTGTTTGTCAAATGAGTTGATTTCCCTTAAAAAGTATTCCACATAACGCCTTCGCGTTCTTTTTAACGCCTTCTCCCTCGCGCGCTCCTCCCCTTCCCCGTTAAAAAAAAACCACTTTTGTTCGTCTCGCTTTTTGTCTCAAATGGACGAAAACAATATATAAAAACGCCGCATCTGTCTGTCTTTTTTCATCGGATCGTCGCGGTTTGGTTCACGCCCTTTTCTTCCCCCCAATCAAAAACTTTTAAGCAGGCATTCTTCTTTCCGATCCATCGAAACCGTTTCCACGGGAAGTTCCATTATTATTATTATTTACTCTGTGCGTGGGAGTAAGGAGGAAGAGAGGGAGGGATGAGGAGGGGAGATATATAAAGAGAGAGAGAGAGAGAGAGAGAAATGACCCTTCGGTGCTCACTTATCACAGTTCACAGCTTGACGGAAACGGACACGAGACAGGAGGTGGCTGCTACTATCCCGCCCCTTCTGGCCTCGCCTCGCAACGCCCCCTCCGCTTAGAAAAAACTCCTACATTTCTCCCTCCCCCTCTTCCCGCCCCTCCCTTCCGACCCCCCCCCTTCTCCTTCCTACCCGCGAGACGCGCTATTGCAGCCCCATATCCCTCCGCGCCCTCCCCTCCTCGCGCATTCACCCTTTCCCTTGCACACCCGAGGGCCACACCTCTTAATCTCTCCCTCTCTCTGCTATTAGGATACATCGGCCTCCTTGCCATCTTTCCCTCTTTTCCTATCTCCCCTTCTCTCTCTCCTTCCTTTCTCCATTACCAGTCCGTGTGTTTTTTCAGCTGCTCAGCTTTCGACCTTGCCAGTGGCGTGGCTGTCAGCAATAGCGAACGCCACGTTCTCGGCCGCGCGGTTCGGGGGCGGGTAGAATGCGGCCGGCTAGTATTTGCGAGAGTGGCGAGATTTTGGAGTCGGAGGAGAAAAGAGTACGCTATCTTCTTGTTTCGCGGGGGTGCGGTTGGGACCAAAGGAGTGGGTGGGAGGGGAAGGGCGGGGAAGGCAGGTCGGGGTGGGACGAGATATGATTAGTCAGAAAAATGGCCGCTGAGGTATGTGTTAAACTTTCTCCTCGGGTTTATAGCGAGCACTTGACCTGCTGCGTTTTTTGTGATGCTTGGCGTCGAAATGGCCTTAACGTGTTATAATGCTGTGCTCGATAGCCGGAGCTTGGCGGATAAATCCCACATGGCTACTTATCTGAAGCGTAAACAGATGTTATTACTTTACGTTTAGCTCGGAGTGCCGGAAATGACTACTGAAGTTCTTTTGAGGAGGAAAAAGTGTTGTGTCCGTGGATATGTAGGAGATTGTAATCTTGTCACGATTAATTGCTGTAGTTTCTCGAAAACTTTTAAGTTGTACTACTTCGGACTTTGTCTCTCGATTTAAAATGTGATGTCGTAATAAGAAATCGCGACGATTTAAAAACTTACCTTATACATGCTGTGACAATTCTTGATATGACTGACAATTTTTTTATCACCGAAGACAAGTTTTTAGCCTTTCTCCATCTCTCATATGGCATCTCTATCCGTTCAAGACCCCCTCAATGCATTCCTCCCACTAACTCAATCATTTGGCAACCGTTTACATCAACCGTTTCTGAGACGACTCGATACCGTTGAACCGCCGACATTTCACCCACTTGCATTTCTCCCATTGTTCTTCGTATCATTCTCCGATGTCAGTCGAAGTCTCACTACCTTTAAGAGATTCAAGATGTGAGGAGGAGGCAGTCTTCCTTGATGGGATAGGTGGGAGGAGGATGGGGTCGGTAGGGAAGAGGTGAAGGATGGGTGATTGGTGGGTGCGTTCGATGCGGAGGCTGGTCGCGTGGGTGGCACGAATTGAATGGAAAGGAACGGAGTCTTTATTTTTGTGCACGTGATCGTGAGGATTTCACGCGAGCGTTTCTTCGCCCGTGCGTCCTCCTCTGAGGACCTTCGTGTTCATGTGTGCAAGTATGCGCGTGTTAGGTTCGCACTGACTTCGCGAGAGGGCGTTTTGAGGGAGTGGGTTAGGAGGAGAAAGGGGCGTGGCATTAAGATGTTTGCCAAAGAGGGCACCCAGAAGTGAGAATGGTCGAGGGGAAAGAAGCGGAGGGAGAGGAGGTGACGTGTGTGTGTGCGTCGGGGAGCGGATTGAGGCGACTTGAGTTAATGAGGCGATCCAGGAAATGGCAGAGGCATTTCTAAAAAAAAATCTACTTCCCGCGACATATTTGTTGCCGAGGGAACATTTTTTTTAACAGCCGCTCATCTCGCGTTTAATTTTGCGTCGCTCGAAACTTTTGTATAATTCAATTTAAGATTACACATCCTGTGACTTTATTTTAATTGTAAGAATTAAATCGGTCGCGATGAATCGGAAAAAAATGTCATTAACTTTTCCAATTTTTAACACGTCTGCCGGTCTCGCATGATCAAGATTCCAAATTAGTCTGATGTTTCCTTTATAGCGGTTGGACCGTGAATCCCTAAAAAAAACAAACGCGCAAGAGATGACTCGGCACGAAAATTAAAACATTAATCAGTTCGTCGCGGTAAAATGGAAAAGCCTCGGCGCGGTCTTTTCCTAATTCAATTACCATTCATCACTTGTTTCCCTTTGCCAAACAAATCCTGCTGAGGTCTTCGACCCCGTAAACAAACTCGCCGCACCCAATTGCACGTTTATTACCTCTTCAGTCTAAACCTATTCTCTGCTTCCCTTAAATCACGATTAGTCTTGGCGTTTCTCCTTGCCGCATCATTATCCTCGTGAAGTTCCGTCCACCCCGGCATGGCCGTGACAAAAAATATCCCAAAACCCGATTTTCTTATTTTTTGCTTCCCCAGTTTGATCTTCCCTCTCGAGGGTTAAATTAATGAACGAGTGATCAAAATCAAGACGAGTGCGTTGATCCAAACTAATTATAGAAACGCGATCGGATACATACCTGTTTCCTAAACGCTCCAGCATCCTTTCACCCATCTCAAAGAATGTGTTGGCTTCTCTTTTGTACCGTAGCAATCTGGCGTGTGTGTGTGCGCGCGCGCACTAGGGGAGGGAGTGAGCGAGGCAATAGATGCGAAAACCAAAACATCAATCCCATCACCACTCGACTCCCCGCTCACTCTATTACCATCCGAAAGCATTTTCCCCAATCTCTCTCTCTCTCTCCGCCCCCACTCCAATAACCCCTCCATTCCCCCCTCCCCGTCACCGAGCTAGGAATTTGTGAATCCGAAACCAGGGCAGTCAATACCGTGTTTTGTCGTTTCTTGGAGACAGTTTTAATAATCCCAACAAACGCCGCGTCTGAATATGGCGAGACGCTTCCTCCCTCGCGCTATTTACAGCCTCCTGTCTATCGCTCCTCATCCCTCTGGCTCCTCCTCGCTCTTCTCTCTGTCGCCTTCTTCCCTCCCTCTCCGCCTCTCTCTTTCTCCCTCTATATCCCCGTCTTGTATACTACATTTTCCGTTACAAGGACCATTCCCTCTTAAATCCCATCCATTCCCCCCTTCCTCTCTCCTCCATCTTCCTCGTTAGCTTTAAACATTCCTTTCAACTCGTTCGACTTCTCATTTTCCTTCCTCCCTCATCCATTTGTCTTTCCCTGTCTTTTTTCCCTCCCGCTATCTAAAGGCCGTCTCTTTTGGAATACTTCTGCTTCCTTTCATTCCGACTCGAAATCTCTGAGTTAAAGAAATACTAACCCGACTACGGTTGCGTGATGCGAGGTTTTCTTCCGAAGTCGATTTTCTAGTTAATCTCTGTTTCAGTTTACGAGGCAAGTCATACGTCCAATGAGACCGTTCGACAAGCCCAGTGTCTTTTGCGTCTTTTTAATCTCTCAAGTGCTGACATCCGAACCATAAGGGATTATTATTACACTTCGTTCTCTCTCCCCCTCAGAAATTTCGAGTTTTTCTTTTTGCTCTTTATTTTCACGATAAGCCGATTTATTCGCTTCTCGTAGCCCTTTCGATGCTGCCTCCGATGACCTTTCACATTCATCTCCCTCTTTATTTCCTCCATTCTCCTCTCTCCTTTCGCGTACATCCACTTGATCACTTTCTTTTGCCGCAGTGCTCTATAATCGTCACGCCTCTCTCACTCTCTCACCTCATCTCAACGCCCTCTCTTCTTAATGTCTACTTCCTTTCCTCTCTATCACTTTTTTTACTCGCGGATTGCAATGCTTTCTCTAGTACCTTCCTCGCCCCTTCTCCAAAGACGTACCTATGCATAAGTTTGTTGTGGTACACGATATAAAACTAATTCAGAACAAGAGAAGATACTTGACCACGTTCTCGCCATTCAATTCAAGTAACCATTCAATTTGGAAGTCTTATATGTAAGGAAATCTATTTTAGGAGTACAGTGTACCCCGATTATAACGTAATAGCTTATAACGCTGGCCTTATCATTATACTTGAAATATAAATTCCACGCCATTATCCAAATGTTTTTCCATGGTTTACTGTTTGTTGCAAAATAGTCAAATCTAAAAAAAGTTGTGTGAACATTGTGTATTGGGTCAATGGTTGCGTGTCTTTGGTTATATTGCGGGAGGTCATGTAAAGCTGAACCCGTCGCATAACTAGGGAGCACATGTTGTAGTTAAACATAAAATGATAAAAATTATGCAGAAGAAACAGAACTACGCAATGTGAAAACTACTCACTTCGCAATGAAAAGCTCAAAATGCGTCGTTTGAATAGAGTATGACTCGTGTACCTGCATTCCTTAAAAACCGTCCATTTGAAAAGAACGGTCTATCCGAAGGCTTTCAGTTGACGGAAAAAATGTCTGACTAAAGTTCATCGTTCAACTCACGACGCTTGAGCATTCACTTTTGTACGATGCCCCTAAACGAACACCTCCTCCCATTCTGTCTATTAGACAAACAAGTATCCTTTATATGGCAGAAGAATGCGCCGGCTATTTTGCTCGTCTTCCTGTAAATTCTACGCTATTGCCTCCATCGAACCATGCTTGAGTATAGATGGCGTTAAGTTTATGGTATATACACAGATACAAGCATTTAAACCTCATTTTACACTAGAAAGAAGGAGGAGGAGGGAGGGGCGGTACAAGCATTTGCTCTTCTCCTTCCAAAGTTCCCCCCACTCCTTCTACGTCACAGAAATAAGTATTGATTTTTCAGAATTGGCGGGAATTCTTAGTTAACGTTGTGTTTAAGATAGAGTCGTGGCTGTTAGTGTTCTAGAAGTAGTCATTGAGTGCACAGTGTTATTAGAAGAGGCGGCGAAGTGGTAAAGAATCAGCAATTTTATTCAACAGTGTTGAAAATTTTGATTGTGTTTCGCTTTTCATTTATTATTTAGAATTTCACAATTTTGAGAAAATTATCGATTTTCAGTTCACCCATGTGTTTGAGTGAATATTTGTGTGTGTTATATTTAATTACTTAATCGTGACAAAGAAAGAAGCAAGAAGACATTAGCGGGATTAATTAGTTAGTTAACGAAGTTCTGTGTAAGATGGTGTTGCGACAGTGCTCCTGATGAAGCTGTTGGGTGATCAGCGTCATTGGAGGAGACGTTAAAATGCTGCAGGTATGTCTACAGCAGCACGGAAGAATCAGAAAATGTATCAATGTAAAACGATATGAGTTTCTCTCTCTATTTATTTGGTACTAGCAGAAATACCGGCGTTGCCCGGGGAAATTTGGTTCAAATCCGATCGGAATTCTAGATGATAAATGGTATTTAAGAATTCACTTGGCCGCCGTTTTGAATAAAACGGGCAGAGAGAAACAAAAACCACGTATGAATTATTTCTGGGAGCCCTCCACAATAGTACCAAATTTGATTCGAATCAATAGTAGGACTTGGGAAAATACGCGTAGTTTAATCAGTCACCGCCGTCCAATTACGGATAAGGAAGTAGTCGTTTCCCTCCTTTCTCACTGTGTATAAGATATAGAGTTATCTGTAATTTGAGAAGAGGAAATTTATGAGAACAGTTATTTTATTGGAGAGAACTGTCCCGTTCTTTCTGACTCATCTCTAGATGGCATTGCATTAGCATACAAAGTTATTTTGCTTTTTGTACAGTTAATATAAAACATTTGGGATTAAAAAGTAGCCCTCGATATTCCTATTTGTGAAGAAAGTATTTGTTGAAAGTTTGATTATTCTAGCTTTAACGGTGTGGAAATATATAGATGCACAAACAAACAAACTTTCATAAATATATGGAAAATTGATCTTATACTTGTATTGAAAGTGACAAATATAAAATTTGAACTTCCTAAGTTAATTTACTCGAGAGTTATCATCGAAAAACCAAATCGATGCCTCCCAAACCGCCACTTAAAATTTTTTTTGAGATACACCACATAGCCTATATTTTAAGCTGGACCAGTCTAAAGATACGCTGCAAGTTTCATAAAAATTCGACCAGCCGTTTTTGCGTGATGCGGTAACGAACAAACAAACAGGCTTTTTCCTGAAATATTTACCAAAATTGTTTTCCTAAAATATTTCTTATTTATACTTCTTTGATGTAATCAACCGTTAGCTTGAAATCAGCGATTTCTCTTATGCCCCCCCCCCCCCCTGGTCTGATTTTGCTCATCTACAAACTTGATTTTATGCTTGTATTGAAAGTGACAAATATAAAATTTGTACTTCCTAAGTTAATTTACTCGAGAGTTATCGTCGAAAAACCAAATCGATGCCCCCCCCAAACCCCCACTTAAATTTTTTTTTGAGATACACCACATAGCCTATATTTTAAGCTGGACCAGTCTTAAGATACGCTGCAAGTTTCATAAAATTTCGACCAGCCGTTTTTGCGTGATGCGGTAACAAACAAACAGACAGACAGACAACAATTCTGAAAACCGGTTCAAACGTCTTCTTGTGAAGCAAAACACACAAAAAAAGTAAAACCCCGACAAAAAACAAATGTACAGACAGAGGTTACAATTTTATTTATATAGATATAGAATTTCTTAATTTTGAAAAAGGATTAATTTTTCCCCTCGAGTACATTGAATTCATCTTCGTGGGGAAAGGAAATACATTGTATGTAAATAATTCATAGTGATAAAAAAGGTCTAGACGAATAAGACCGGTGTAATTAATTTATTATTAATTCCTTTTCTTATGGTATAGTGTTTAAGTATGTATTATGTCTCTGTCTAATTTAATCAGATATATGTTTACTTTTACTTCGAAAAAAGTGTTCTTGCGAAGGAGTGTGTTAAATCGTAAGCTATTGAAGCACTTAGACATTACGAGGCGTGTGTTGGAACATGAAATGACAGTTGTGTGATAGAAGTTTTGAAATACACCTCCAAACAATTGGATTGCATTTAGGCTGCGCTTTCAAAAGGTGGTTCAAAAATTAAAGTTAAACATGACCAACGATTACTCTTATTTGGCCTGTTAATTTTTCCTCTAAAATACGAATTACCTCAACAGTTGAGTTTTGTAGATGTTTGTCGTGATTATGCTGTCCTCTAGCCTCGAAAAGTGCCATTTTACTTATCGACCGATGATGACTAAATATTTACCAAGGAAGGTAGATTCTTAGAGTTTATGTATAGTTTTCTATACTACTAGTAACCCGATGGTTTACATTCGTTTTTAAAAAAGACGACATTCATTATAATCCGTGTGTCCGTGTAAAAATGAGAAAAAAAGAATAGGAAGCGAATGGCGCCGGAGTTGCTTTTCACGAGCATCAAATCCCATGAAAAATCCAAGAAAATATTCTCGAATGTTTGAGAATTATCAGCCGATGAAATCGTAAGGATTCTTCGATTTTATTATGCAAGTATAATTTTTAAAAGTTTTCTTCAAAAGTAAAAAGGAATGGTCTTTGATCCTCGACGTTTTTAAAGTCCTCTCGGAAAGCACCACTCTCTCTCTCTCTCTTCTCTCCAGACTTTTACTTCCCTTTCTTTTATTAATGAATTATTCCTTTGGTTTTATTGCCAAACTAAACTTCTGTCGCAATAAACGCGCCTATTCTTTTTAAGCGTCCGCGTCAAATAAGAAACAGCGAGGTCGCGTTAAAAAAACGAAAGAGAAAGAGAGAATGCTGATGCCGCGAGATGAAATCTTTCCGCCTAATGCACATCGGCAATAGTTCGTCTGCTTACGATCGGCAGTAAAGCGGAGACAGACCAATATTTTAAACTCGCCACTTAAAAAGAAACAGAAAAGGAAAAATATCACCACGACTTATAACGAGATTAAATGCCTTACACCCTCGTCACCCGAAAGGTGCATTAAGGCAGCCGATCATGTACGCACACGTTTATTCTTTTTTTCTCTATCTCTGGTTTCGCATCGTCCGCGTGGATTCACGACCTCCTCTCTCCGAATGCCGGTCATTATCTTTTAGCCGAGAATTGCGCCCCTCTGCCATTACACGCTCGCTTTTATTCTGAGGGCGATGGAAATGAGACTCTCTAGTATCGCCGCCCCTTTGCTCGGGGGAGGAAGAAGGGGCGTTAAGTCTCGATGCAGCGGTACTTAGCACCAGAGGTGAGGCTGAAGGAGATTCTGGGCGCGAGGGAGGTGGAGGCTGAGCGTTGGCGGGGGAAGAACTTTCAAGGCGCCTAGAGACGAAAAGGAAATGAGTGAAATTGGGAGAGAGGAAGGGAGTGGGAGAGAGAAGAAAGGGTGGAGTGAGTTGGTCGGAAGACGAGGAGCCAATTAAGCGAGACGCATTGCTCGGCACCTGTTTGATGCCTCCTTCCCCTTCCACCCTCTCCACCTCAATCTCTCCCCCCTTCCCCTCCCCCTCTATTCCAACTTCTTGGCGTTCTTGTTCACTCTTTCTTTTCGCCTCACTCTGACTTCCCTTCCTCGCCACCTCTCCCCGCCTCCCTTTTTCCTTTCCTCCGCGTGCGCCATTTCCTAATCGGGAGAATAGTTATCTGAAGCGCCGACATGGCCTTTGTTGCTGCTACACATTGGATAGGTAGACGGGAGTGGGAAGGGGGTGCCGTCTTTACGAGGAGAGAGAGAGAGGCAGAGAAAATCTCGAGATGAGGAATTCCCCGCGGCTTACATTGAGGTAGGTCATGAGGAGTCGAATGATTGGCAGGACATGCGGTCTGAGCGCTAGCGTTTGAATTAACGCGATGCAACTGGCGCGTATTTTGTTCTCGCGGGAGGGAAAAATTATCCCGTCATTTGGAGGAATAAAATCTCCCAAGCGCCGCGGCGGGGTAAAAATAGGACGGAAAGCGGAGTGATCTGGCCCCTAGAAGCTTCTTTTAATTTATTTCTGAATGATAAAATTTAGGGGACGGCCGGTAATAAATGCCGAGAGAGGAAATGTAGGATGAAATAAATGACGTTTGACGAGCGTGCGGTTTAAAAATATTAATAATTTCCAGTGGAGTATTGAGATCGGTTCTGGGAAATCAGAACGTCATTACGGGTGCGTACGTACGGTTGGTTATGCGTGCGTGGCGCAATGTTTGCGAAGGCGTGTTATTTTTGTCGAAAAAGGATACGCTGCAAGCAGGCGATAGCCTCGCGACATGTCCAACGGACGACACTTTCGCGATAAGTGTTAATTCTGCGCTGTTATGGCGAAGAGCGGAAGAGCAATGAACGCAGAATTGCAGAGAGAGAGGGCACTCTCGTACTTATATCCTTATATTTAGATGCACAAGTCGCCCTCATTCCGTTACTCACGTTCACGTACGCACGCGCTGTCGTGCAAGAACCGCGCTTTTTGCCTCGCGACACGCGATTAAAGTCGTTCCGCAAATAATATTATTGTAGGACACGGTATTTAAATTTGTCGAGCGAAGAAGAAGACATCATCGCCGTTATGGCATAGCACAGTTACGGTTACGCTCTATAAATATGCGCTTATTAGAATCATTGGCAATGTTTTATCTCCTAAATTCATAAATACGATCGCGTGAGCACTGGCACTGGCATTTTCTCTAAAAATTATATGTTAAATACCACGCAGAGTTTCTGATTCAGTTGATTATTTGAAATTTTTGGTTAAATTATAGTTTAAAAAGCTTCGAAGTACGTCCGTTTGTGCATCTATGACTAACTTTGATGTAAATATTCTCCGAGAGGTATTTGGAGAGGGTTCGAGTAGAGAGGCTCTGAAAAAGAAGAGGGAGTAAATGGCTTGTTCGAGGAGATGATAATGTTTGGCGTTGAAGAACGAGTAGCAGATGCGAGCGATAGAGAAGAGCGAGCCAGGAGTAAGTGGCCTCCTCCTGTTTTATTGAAAACGCTAGAGAGAGAGAGGGAGAGAGAGAATGAGTAGCTTGCTCTCGCCTCGCGGATAACGAGATCTTTAAGACCGCTAGTATGAGGGAGGAAGGAAAGACGAGGCTGCTTTTTCCCGAAGGTGACACGAGGGGGAAGCCTACCAGGCTGCCAACGCTGAGTCCTCCGCCCCCGCCACACCATCAGCCCCTTCCATATCGGCTATATCTTCTCTTCTCCCTTCTCCCGACACTTTTCTATTGCATTGCCAAAAGTGTCCCAACACGATACACCCTTTTCCTTTATTACTCCTCCCGATTCCGTACCGCCTTCCCTCCCGTAACAAACTCCCCCCCCCCCCCTTCCCCTCTAATACTGTTTTTATCTGAAAGCCATTGGCTTTTCCCCAAGGATGCCTGGGACTGAAATACCGCACAACGCGGTTTCCAGACAAAGCATGCCGATGTCTTTTGATGTGTTTAGGGCCACATTTGGAGCGGTGTGGTGATTTAGGGGGCAAGCAAGGAGGGAAGAGAGGGGAAAGGTTGGGAGAGGGCAGATAGGAGTGGAATGTGGAGAAAGTAAGAAAAAGGCGAATGTATTGCGTGTCTTTCCATATAACATAAGTGCCCCTCTTGTCCTTAGGCTCGAACTCTTTTAAGACGGGCTCTATGCCTGAAATTACGACTCGAAGCTTGCTTATGAAGAGGTAATAATGTTAACCGGGAGACAAAGGCTGTTTTTCCGAGATTCAAATATAGATTCCAAGACTTGAGATGTTCCCTGACTAATTTATCTTTTTTTAAGTAGTTTTAACTGCGTCGAGTTTGATCTGGCGGCAGTAATGGCCGGGAATGAGTAGAGAGATATTAATAAAACAAAAAATGAGCCATTAAGTGGAAGTTTTCCAAAGGGATGGCCGTTACTCTTCGAATAATTTTGACGCGGAAGGAGAAGAAAACAGATTTTACGTTTTACTCCTTAAGTGCCTGGCAGAAATTTCTTTCAAATAAAACATTTTATATGCTTATTTTTCTTTCGTTTTATGTTATACGACCTTTCACATCTAACATTTTAGGAGCGGAAAGTCGTAGGCGACTGACGGAATTACCAAAGTATGAAGGAGGCGAATGCGAATTTTCCGTTTTTTTCCCTTAATCTCAGTAATTAACCGGCTTCCGTGAAAACTTAACACGGTCTTTCGATAAGACATCACTTGTCCCGGCGGTCGCGCTGGGAATCCACCGATTGGTCGCTTCGATCGCACTCCTCTCAAATCACTGGCTCTATTCTCCCTCTCTCTCTTCCCCTCCAGCCGATACTCTCTCCCGTCCCCATAACCCCTTCGCTTTCCCCTCTCTCCTCCCCCTCCGCATCGCCCCTCTCCACTCGCCACCTATCGTCTGGGAGAGGTATCTTCTACGCAGAAGTAATTCCTCGGCGTGGCCGGTAGGGGCGCTGAGATCTGCGCCTCATCCCTCGCGCCGTTGCCCGGGAAACCCCTTCTTTGCCGCCGTGACTTATTTTCTTTCGTCTCGAGCTCCGACAGTCGGATTTCGCATTATTCTACGCGCCTTCGACCCGTGCCATTTACCCGCCTCACGTCCCCCGTGACATGGCGGTTTTGCTTCAACCTTTCTTCTCGAAAGAAAAAGGTACGTGGGTATATAGTGGGACTGAGAGAAGGGGACAGTTTGTGACTACAGACTCCGTCCGATGGAGATGATGGTTATAACTGTATGGGAAGAAGAGAATGTCGAAGTAATCGGACACCTGAGAAATATTGAAATCGAATCAAAATTCGTCATTTTTAAAATATTGAAATGAATTCGCGAGAAACGAAGTAAAAGTTTCATACTTAATAGTTGTTTTTCTCAAATAATATGCTACAATAAGGTTTTAGCGATTGTTTATTAAGTATTTTCAGCATTTTATAGGCAATGCATTCCGCGTATGTTAACAAAAGTAAAAATAGATTAAAACGATTATATTCAAAATCTTTATATCGGCAAAACAATTGTTTTTTCGTAATTTTGCGATCTCTTCAAAATTTACGCAGTATCTTTCATCAGGAAAGATAGCGAAGATCGAAAAACTCTCAAAGGTGGCGGGGAGGCTTCCCCGCTCCCTCTCGGCGGAGAGTCGAATTCTTTTGGCGTCGCTCAATCTTTCATCGCTCGCCCCAGCCGCGCCGCCGCTCGTATGACCCTGAAATAAGGCGTTAAGTGGACTTTAAGCACCACTTAAACCTGAAAGAAAAAATATAATGCGGTCTTCCCAACGCCGGGCGAAAAGAGAAAGAGAGAGCGAGAATGGAGTTGATGCGATTGTGGTCCGCTAGTCGGCGGGGCTGCATAAACATCCCGGCGTTTCTTCTCGCCCGCCACCCCACTCCACCCCCTCCGCCCCGCAGCACCGCCCTCGACCTCTCCCACGCACTCCAATCGAGACCAGGAGAGGCAGGTTGAGTCACCGTGGGGAGAGGAGTGAAGGATGAAATTGGGTTAGGAAAGGAGAGAGAGAGAGAGTGAAAAAAGTGAAGGAAGATAGAGAGGGAGAAAGAAGTGAAAGAGTTGTGAGGAGGAGGAGTTGGGGGAAGAGATATATTGAGACCCTTAACTTAGATATCAGCCTACCTCTACCGCCATTACTGAGACACCACCTCCCTTTCTCTCTTTCACCCCTTACTTTCGCAATCTTCCCCCTCCCTCTCTTCCCTCTTCTCCTCCCCCCCCCCTTCCCACTTCCCCGACACGCCGAAACCCTCTCTTCCCTCGAAATCTCACCGCTGGCACATTTTATTGCTGTTTACCGCATAGTGGTGCGGGAGGAGTCGATGTCGGCAGGGGAAGGAGAATAAACTTATTTCTGGACACACCACCGTTCCAATCTTCCACTCCTCCCTCCCTCCTCCCCCTCTCTCTACCACTCACTCCTTCCCCCCGTCTCTTTCTCCTTTATCTTTTCCGTCCCACTCTACGTTTATATACGACTCTTCCCTTTCGCTTCCTCTTAAATCTTCCACCCACTTCGATTTCTCTTCATCAAGACACTCTTCTTAAGAACTGTATTTTTTCGCGTTTTATGTATTTTTTCATATTATTTTCAGCGCCTCAATTCCCGTCAGCATCGGAATATTTTGGTCAATTCGCTCGTTAAATACGCCGGGAGTCTTTCTTATTCTTTTCCTTCCTTCACCTGGAACTAGAATTTTTGGAGGTTCCAATTAAAACGTCTCGGTAAATTTCGCTAGAAGTTCGATGGCATTGGAATTTGCGGTTATTTTAAAATTCTGCGGGTTTGGAAACTCATATTTGTGGGATTTTTAACTGACAGGTTTTCCTCCAACAGGGATGTTTTGTTTTAGACTCGAAACAATACGATATCGGGTACGTACTCGGCCATGTGTGTTATCGAGTTAGTTTTGCGTAAATGGAGAACAACAGTCCAAAAATCAGCCTGAGTGACCTTAGTTTACCGAATCAACATCGAGAAACAGAGAAAGAAAGCGCGTCATTCATCTTCTTCGTATGAAAAAGAATTCGTCTGTTGCTTATCCAGTGACGTGAGCGGCCTTGTTTACCTCGGCTGCGTCTTCAGATCAATCGCCTGCTTCGCACTTCAATCGACGCCATCGCCTTCGAAATCCCCACTCGCTCATCATCCTCCCCCTCACCTCCCCCCTCACCCTCCTCATCCCCCCTCCCCCTCACCTCCCCCCTCCCCCTCACCTCCCCCCTCACCACCCTCCTCACCATTCCATCTCCCCCCTCTCGCTCATCATCCTCCCCCTCACCTCCCCCCTCACCACCTCCCTTACCACCCTCCCTTACCACCCTCCCCACCACCCTCCCCCCTCACCTCCCCTCTCACCCCCTCCTCACTATTCCACCCCCTCCCTCCCGGCCTTCGTCCTCAGACTTTCACTCTCGATCGCTCCCTCTTCCCTCCCTCTCTCACTCCACGGCCGTCTACCCATGATACTCTCATCGGCGCTCTTATCAAAGCCTCCGCTCGTATTCCCTTCATCTCCCCGAACTTCTCCCTCCCCATCCCACCCACCGCCGCTTCGTTGAGCGCTCCAAGGCACTAGTGGAGGGAGCGCCTCCTCTCATTCCTCTTGCTCTCGTCCTTAGGTGCTCTCGCCCTTCTATCGTCTTTTATCGCACATAACCCAATTCCGAACCGCGACCTCTCTTCTCGGCGCTCAAGGAGTTTCCGCCATGGGAATGGTGTGGGCACTTTTGGGAGAGTTTGAGAATTTCGGAGTGATCTCTTGATCCCGCGATGAACGGAAAGATAAATTTTGCCTCTTGTCTGAATGAATTTCTATCGCTCTTCATTTTTTAGATTTTTCGCTCGGATAAGTGTAATTCTTCCGTATTTTTTTTAACCTTTTACATCGATCGCGAGCTCCTTGCTAGGGGAAATGGAAAATTTCACAGCGATTCGCAAATGTCTATAAAAAAAAACGAAAAGTATAACTTTCAGCTAATGGTTTTTACATTTTTTGAAACTGTCACCGCTTCTCGCAAACCACTTGAGGGATATACTGCAATGGAGCAGCCTTGGGATACACTTCACCGATGCGCCGCTGGTGGCGAATTTCGAGGCGCGTTAGTTCCCAGTGTCGCCGCTTAATGTTGCAGAGGCGCTCGAGACTCATCACTTTACGCGGGATCTGCAATCTTGAGGTGAGAGATGTGATGCATGAATTTACATCGCACACAATAGAATATTTCAAAGGAAGATCTTCAGACCGAATTCGTAATTCTCGTCCTGCAATATCATTTCTCGTTTCGTGGAATTTTTACTACTACTCCGATAAGTCGAAACCCGGCGAGATTGCAAAAAATTCAAGTTGCTGAAAATTCGAGTAATCGATAGTTTGAATGGATGTGAATACCGATCGAGAAAATTTCTCGAAACTATCAAAAACTCGAGTTTTAGGGATTCAAATCTTTCGGGTTAGGTCGTATTCAACATTGTGTTAATAGTTATACTTTTACCCCAGTCAACAAAGTACCACTCTCTCTCACCAATCAATCTCAATAATTCCGAGCGCGGCTTTCCAAAGCCAATACGCTATTCGTCTCGATTCCATTCCGATTGGATGCGCATTGGATTCTCGCACATCCGCCTTTTTTTCCTCTCTCTCTCTTTTTCCCCACCCTCTTTCCGATCGGTCGGAGGCGGACGCGCAGATAAAAGGGCGTCGTTTGGCGCCCCCCTCCCCCCATTCTCAAGCCCTTTCCCTTCCCTCACCCCCACTTTTACCCCCTCCATCGGATCCCACTCTTCGCTTTTTTTTCACCCCTCCGCCCTCTCGAGTCGATAACCAATCGCATCGGCCATCGGCCCGCCCCCGCCCGATCCAACCAGCGTCTTCGGAAGAACTCTCTTGCAAAGGAACGGAAGGACGCCTTCTCAAGACGCAGACGCGGACCCGTGTCGAACAGATCGATTTCGAACGCTGATTCGTGAGAAAGCAATGACTCCTCCGATCGGCGGGTCCAAAGCCCAGTCTCCCTCCCCTCCCTCCCCCGCCCCCTCCCCTCCAGCATCCTCTCCTTCTCCTCTAGCCCTTCCTCCTTCTAGTCTCGTCTCTTCCTCTATCGTCTTCACGGTAACTGATTCGGAATCAATACGTGAGCCAGGTGACGTGGACAAACTCCAGACTACTAGTCTCAGAAGGATGTACGTCTCTCCGTCGCTCCCTTTCAAGGAAGGATCCGGTGAAGGAGAGTTCTCCTTTTTCTTATGAGGAAGTTCTTTTACCTTTTTTTTAGAAACTGGAGGTATTTATTCAAATACCTCAAGACCTTATTAAATATCTGAAGGGTAATATTCTTTAATGATAGTGCTTATTTCTTCTCGAATCAAAATAAAACTAAGGGCATTTATAACGCAACAATTGCGACTCCATAAATTCTCTTATGTAGTAGTTTTAATTTCTGTTTGTATATATTTTGTGATCGATTGATTCTCTCACCGTTAGAATATATTTCTTTCGTTCCGAATGGTAATATCGCGGGATATTTGTCTTCACTTCCAATACATAAATACGCATAGCAATTTCTTGGTTTATTTGAACTTTATGAACAAATAAAGAACATTTTGTCAATGCGGAGAAAACTTAAAACTTTCATTGAAATAGCAAAATTTTAATCCATTTAATTCAACATGAGAGTTCTAATTAACGTACTACTTTATCGGTTTAAACACTAAAAATATACTGTAGTGGTAGAAAAGAACTCCACTCCCCTTAATCCCTTAGGCGGAAGGAGCACGCCTCATCTGCCTCTTAAGACTCGCGATATTTCCTTTCTTCTCTTCTCTTTCTCCTTCCCTCCCCAACTCACTCTTTCCATTCGAGTGGCAGCATTTTAATTGACGCGTTCGGAGGCCCTCCTCCGATTCCAGCTGACGGTCTTGAATCGATCAACGCACGCCCTTTGAAGGGAAAAGAGGTTGGGAGGGGCGGGAGGGGGATCGGCAGAACTGAGAAGTTCAGATCGCAACGTCAAGTCGCCCCGTGATCACGCGAGTGGCATGAATCGATCAATCGCCCTCCCTACCTTCTCCTCCCCTCCCCTCTTATTCCTCGCCCCCCTCCTCCTCCTCCTCCTTTTAACATCGCTCATTTGCGAAAACCCTTTCCTGCCGTCCCTTCCTCCCTAACCATCCGACCTCGCCTTTACGACACGCATCCTTCCTTCGACCTCCCTCCCCTCCCCCCGCCTCTCCCCCTTTCCTCTCTCTCTCTCTCTCTTTCGGTCCAACTCACCTTTCCGCTAACATCCCCACTCCTTCCCAAATTCCCCCTTCCCCCAAATTCCTCCTCCCAAATTCCCCCTTTCCCCAAATCCCCCCTCCCCCAAATCATCCTATCTCTCTCCTTCCCTCAAAACTCTCGCCTCCGTACTCACATCCATCCAAAGTGACACCTCAGGCCATATCCCTGCTCTCTGGCCACCGATCATCTTCCCATTTTCCTCCCGCTCACATCCTCCTCCTTCTCCTCCTCTTCTCCTCTCCTCCTTTCGCAGTATTCTCCCCACACTCGCTGTCTTACTCTGATTCCCCGGCCTAAAAAAAAGTCATCATCTTCCAATATATGAGTTTGTTACTCGGAGTACGATCCATTCGTCCCCGAATGTAAAAGTATTTTTTTATTCAACGCGATTTGTCCCTATTTAATTGCTAATTTTAAAATTTGCGAATATAAAAACGTCTCCTAGGCTAAAAAAAATACATTCATAACGATGAATTACTTTGCCGTATCGGTCTCCTCTCTCTTGTTCTTATCGATCATGTCTCGTTCAGTATCCACGCTTTCCACATTGGTTATTCTCTCTCCACTTTATCTATCTATCTATCTCGCTCTCTCTCCTCTCGCTTCTTAGTCCTTCCTCCCTTTTGGCGCCCCTGATCCTTACTTGGATTCGTATCTCCTCCCCTCACCTCACCTCTCCGTCTCCTCCCCCCCGCACCCCTCTCGCGCTCCGCTCAACCGCCTCCTCCGGAACCCCTTTTCCCAGCCGAGTAGGGCGCCCAAATCGAATCAGCCAGTCCGCTAAAGCTTCTCTTTATTCGAGACTCTGTAAGTGCTTAGCGCGACGCCCGTAATGCTGGGCTTTGTGATGCGTTGTGGGTGGGGGTTTTGAGGGTTTTGGAGGGAGGATGGGAGGAGGAGGGGGAAGGAGGGAGGGAGGGAGAAGATTATAGGCGATGGGAATGGAGTAGGGAAGGGTGGACAAGATAAGTAACCGCATAGAAATGTGGGAGAGACGTTCGCGACCTGATGAGCGTTGGCTATTCTACATTTCGACATTGGCGGAAAGCATAATGGCGCTATTAACTATTTACGCGTTGTGAATTTACTGTATTAAGGTTGTTACTTTTCGTGTTATCTAAAATTTTAGTTTAATGTTAAATCGGACTATATCGAATTGTATTTAAGAAATCAAAACTTATGAGTTGTTGTTGGCGTGACCCTTAGGAACGAGACAATATCCGATTGCTGAACGAGAGGTTTCACGTATTTAATGATTAAAGTGGTTGAACAAGAGGAAAGATGGCAAGAGAGTTGAATTTCGAGAATATGTCACCAGTGACAGAGTAGGACATAGGATTCTCCAAGATGGTTAAGGGTTTCGAAGGAAGGGGTTTAATGTAGGAACAGGGATCGAAATTCGAGCAAGCGAACTATGAGAGATGAGGCGAGCAGCAAAGGTTTTGCGTAGGTGGGGAAGGAGAAGAGGGAGCGAAAGAGGAGGTGGAGGAAAGAGAGAGAGCTGGAAGAGAGGAAGGAAGGAAGGAAGGAGGCGTGGTGAAGACGGGAGGAGTGGCGAGTGTAGGTTGTCCGGAATATATATATATAGAGAGAGAGAGAGGGAGAAGAGAGGAAGAGAGAGAGAGAGGAGCGGAAAGGGAGTGTGTGAGAGAGGGTTAATTGGAGGAATTGGCGGTGGTGGCGATGGTTTGGAAGGGAAAAGCTCGTCCGAAGGAAAAAGAGGTAAATAGGGGTCTAACCGACGTAGGTAGATCGAAGGAATAATTGAGGGGGTATGCGGAGGGGAGGGGTTGAAGAGGTTAAGGGAGAGGGACGTGATGGGCATGGAATAGGAGGTGTGAGAAAATGACGTAAATTGGAATGGGAGACGAGGGAGGTGGGTGGAGAGGGAGGAGGGAGGGAGAGAAAGAGGGGGAGTAGGGGATGGGAGTGAGGAAGAGGATCGGAAGAAGAGATTGGCGAATTTGGCACACGTGCTCCTCTTCCTTCGCGGCCTCCGAGGGATTTGTAGCCTTGGAGACAGCCATTGATTGGCTTTCGGTGGGGGAAGTATTGATCATTGTCGGTTTCCGAACAACTGTAACTGTGTTGTTTCTCGCTGGAATGAAACCTAATTTATCTCTCTTCTCGTAAGAAATGTAGTTTCCCCAGTTGCACGAAGGAATTATCGCTCCAAAATCGATGTAAAGGCTAAGATAACAAAAAATAGAATTGAATAATCGTGATTTAGTTCATAATCCTGTTTAAGTAAATGTATTATCGTTGACAAATAAATAACTTATTTTATAAAGTTTACCTAATAAGTCCTTCGATAGAACATCCTGTATCCAAGTGGAATTTGTAGTATTTATGGACGAAACTTATACGAAATATCGTCCGCGAAAGAGAGAAGGCCAGGCATTTCTTTCTCCGATTTTCCATTAGAAGGATAGGAAGAGAGGGAGGTCCGTTGACCTCTTATCCCTCTTCACTCCCCTCCATATCGCCCTCCCCCTTCTCCCTCCCTCTCTCTGTCTCCGCTTCACACTGCTCTCAACGCTTCAACTCATTCCGCGTCTCTCTCCAGTAATTCCCAGCGGTCCCCTTACTAAGTGAGGCAATGGACACGTACGTTTTTCGAGTAAGGCGATAATTAGAGTTGGTGCACGGAAGGAGTTGGCAGAATCCAAAAAGGAGAGAAAGATGCAGATAGGGAGAGGTGTGGCTTCGCGTGAAAGGGAGGGAGAAATATAGAAAAGGTAACGAGAGGGGCAGAGAATAATGGGAAGAGAGAGAGAGAGAAACGTGTGGTCGAGGATGGGAAACAATGACCATTGATTCATCGGTGAATCTCTAGTATCTCTCTCCACTGTCGTACCCTCCTCTCTCTCTCTTTTCACTGGTACGCTGATAAACATTTTGTTTTGCGGGAGTCGGATTTGGTAGTAGACGGCAAAGGTATTTGGCCGGAGAAGGAATGGAAAAGGGGAGTGGAGGGCGTGTGAGAGAGAGAGAAGAAGAGGGAGATTAATGTGTTTCAGAGGAGAGGTGTTTTGGGAGGAGGGAAGGGGTAGTTATTGATTGGTCCCCCTCATCCCTCGTGGCATGTTCCCAATCCAAGGAGTAGATGAGGAAGAAGAAGAGAAGAGAAATGACGGAAGTAGATTAAGAGATGCGTGTGAGAGAGAGAGGAAAGAAGGGACGGCTAATGAACGATTGGGAAATGAGAGACGAAAGTGAAGATATAATTAAAGGGCGAATGAGCCATAAGAAATGGGTTTGAAAAGAGAGAAGGAATGAGGAGGAGGAGGATGGCCGGGGAATGACACGCGGACGGAGATGGGAGAAGGGGAAGAGGGTCGGAGGGAGAGGAAGGGGGGATAGAATTTGCAATTAATGGATTGCCTCGCGGAGTGACTGATTGGCCAGGGATCTCTATGAGGTTTTTTCCCATGCGAAGAACTTTTTCCCTTCCAAAGTTTGTGATTAATTTGCTGATTGATTATCAATCGGAATATCTAATTTTGGGATTCCAAGCAGAAGTTTTGGGAACTCTCTCGAGCACTCTTCCCTTTTCTTCCTCTCTCCTTTTCCTTATTCTCTCTCTCTCTCTCCCTCTCCTCCCTCCCGAGGCAATTCCTCCGATGTTTCAATTTGCGTATTTTGTTCGCGGAAGTCTCAAACTAAGGCACGTATGACTCTGCGAGGTAGAGAGAGAGGTAGAGAGAGAGAGAGAGAGAGATGGAGTGAGAGAGAAGTGGAGAGAGAGGGGAGGGGAGAGAGGCTCACGACGAGGAGCGATGGAACACGAAAAAGGGAAACAGACGACGATCGCGAAAAATTGGAATATCAATTATGAAAACGTTGAATAATACACATTCGCCTTGAATACTGCAAACCAAAAAAATCGAGGACTAGAAAAATTTCTCTCAAGAACTCAGTTTATCCACCTACTCCTGAAACCTTTTAAGAGGAATACGTAAGTGTAAGATGTGTCTTATATATGTGGGATGCAATACAATGAATGTATGTATGACAGAATTTTTGCCTAATTTTACAATTTGAAATGGAGTAAAAGAGGCAGACGTTTCCTTATTCCTTAAAAGCGGAAAATCTGTTCCGCGTGTTCAATTTTTCGACATTTGAGAAATTAATCAGTTCGAGATAGATGCGAAGGGTGTGAGAAGAGGAATAAGAAATGAGTAAAACGGAGAGAGAGAGAGGGAGGGAGGGAGGAAAGGTCTTCTGAGGGTGAATGGAAGAAGGAACTCCCTGATTGCGCCTTTTTTGCCTTCGTTTTTTTTGTGTCGTGTAGAAGGAGAGGTCGATAGGGTGGTGATTTCTCTCCTCCTCCCTATTCATTCAGAGATCCTTGTTTTGCGGCGGACATTATGCCGAAGGGGGAGATTTGGGATTATTGGAGAAGAAAAGGTGGGAGGGGGGAGAGGGGAGAGGAGGGGGACACGTGAATGGGGGAGGGTGGAGAAGTCAGAAGGAGAGTGAGGTTTTTTGAGCGCCGGAAGTGCCGTAGACGGAGAACGGCAAAGAATCCTCCGACGCCCACGCTCCGTGGATTTCGCGAGTGGACGCGGCGGGTTGAGGGGTGAAATGAGGGGCAAACGCAAGGATAAACATCGATTCGTTCGCCTTGTACGTATCTTACCCACCGTGTTGATTGCCTTTCGATGACCTGCGCGCTAGAAAATATCCCCAAAAAGAGTTTTACAAAACAAACATCTCGCCTGCCCCCGACCTACTTTAATTCCCCTAACTCTCCACTCTGTTTTCAATAAGGAACGATCTCGATCGAAGTCTGCCTAAAACAATGGAAGAGGATTGGACGCTCCTAATAGCTCTCGCGAATATTTTTTTTTCCATTTCCCTATTATGAGGACCGCGTGGCACTCTCCGGCTTACGCTTCCTGTTCGATTAATCGCACTGGCCGCAAGGAATGTCTGGAGAGACCTTTTCCTCTCGAATAGAACCACTAATACCAATCAAACTAATAAGATTTCGCGACCGCACTTTCCTTTGCCATTTGCGCCCAGAATGAAACACTGCGGCCGAACGCGTCGCCATTGCTGGAAACGTAGAAATACAAGTCGTTTACTTGCTTGTGTGTATGTTTGCTGCAAGCAGCAAGGTTATAGGCGCGGAGATGGAGATTTTCGCCCGAAATTAAGTCATCTATATACCAAGAGATATAATGACAGTTGTCGTTTATGGATCGGCAGATTGAGAATTAAATAAATGTAATATTAAATATCGGAAATAATAATTAATATTCCAGCAATCACAAATAGGAGATTATATCACCTCATGTCGAAAATTATTTAATCTTTGTCAGTTATTTTGCCCTGATTAATTCGAACTCCAAGATCTGAAGTAAGAAATTGGCTCCTAATAAAAAATAGTTCGTTCAGTGGAGGTGTAAATAATACAGAGATCGTAGGAATGAATGTTAAGGAATCAGAAATAGGAGGAGGAAAAGTTTCACCGGGAGGGAATCAGAAAGATGGAGGAGGGGAGAAGCGGAGTTGGGGGAGTTAGACGAAGAGGAGGCAAGTAGGTGCGGGGGGGGGGGGGTGTTGCGTGGGCGTCTACGTAGTCGGGGGTCAAGGATGGGTGCAAGGTGGGGGTGCAGGAGAGGTGCGGCGAGAGATAGAGAAGGGCGGCCAGGATTGGGGCATCTCGCGGAGTTGTAAGGAGTGGGGCGGGGAGGGGAGGGGGAGGTAATCAATAGCAATGTGAAGCATCCTTTCTTCCTCTATCTCCGTTTTCTATTACTCTTGCGTCGTTGATCCACTACTCCCATTTTCTGCTCCTCTCGCTCTCTCTTTTTTTCACCTTTGCCCACTTTTTCTCGCATCTTTATATCTCCCGTTTTATGCCACATTATGTCTTCTCATTCTTCGAAAGGATAATTCCGAAATTACTTTTTCTCTTTTCTCACTTTTCCATTAATTGAGTTTACATCTTTTTTAAAGACGGGACGGGACTTCATAAGTGTCATCCCGGATCATTTAGAAAATAAAATATAATTGAAAAACTTCTAAATCCATTAATAAGTGTTCCGCGAGTAGCATTTGTCAAAACTTCGATACACCCGTATTGCATCCCTCTGAACCATGTTTGAATGTTTCTCGCTTCTTGTCCTGCTATTTATTAGGCCATAAAATCGTTTATGGCGTCTCCATTGAAATAGGTGCTTGAATTACCGTCGACCGCTAAGGAATATCGCCGCTTGCAGATAAGATGCATTTCTCCAAATCCATAAACCATTGCACGTTTCTTGATCTAATTCCCTCCCTCCTCCGCCGAACTCTCTTTACTCCCCCCCCCTCTCTCTCTACGACCTCTTTCTCCGCTCCTCTCGGCAGCCACTCCCCGACCACCTCCTCCCTCATTTCTCACTCTCTTCCGCCCCTATCCCTCCTCCCGTTGCTCCCCTCCGCCGGGCCACCTCCAACGCTGGACTTCCTAACGATGCTCGCCAACCAACACGACCATTACTACAACCCAACTCTCTCTCTCTCTTTGTGTCTGTCACACGCAACTCTCTTTCACCCCTCTCTATTTGAGGCACACTTCCTCGTTAAATTCTATCGAACTTTAAAATTAAATAATTAGAATGACTTAGAATAATTACTTTAGTATCAGATACTGTACGAACATTTTTACGTCACTTAAAGCGACTTTTTTTTACGCAAATTGGATTTTTCTTTATCGATCATTCTAGTGAAATAAACTCCCACTATTTAGGTATATAAAAATTCACATAATATCTCAAACCATCTTTATTCTTGAACTAGTAATTTTCAAGAGCTCTATCGAAGTGTCAGTATTACTACGCGACCACCCTTCCCCTCTCAATGCCTAACAAAGTTAATCCCCATTCGTTTCGATAGCGTCATGCATCTCTCTCTCCTTTCATCTTCTCTTCGTCCTCCCACCTCTCCCTCTCCCCCTCGACTCCTCTTCCCATTTATTCTTCGTGACGCATCCTTCCTTCCGCCTCTCGCTCTTGTCCACAAGAGCTTCGCACGTCGGCCATGGCGCTGACGTCGCCCGATTGATAACCGCCTAATATAATCTATCGCCTTCCCTCCCCTCCCTCCCTGCTCTCCTTACCTCCTCTCCTCCATCTTTCCGCAACTCTCCACCCGCCTTCTCCCCAGCCGCTCTCTCTCTCCCTTTCTCTTCCTCCATTCTCTCCCCTTCAACCCCTTCTCTCTCTCTCTCTCTCTCTCTCTCTCTCTCTCTGTCAAACTTTCTGCCCTCTGCTTCATCACCATCAAACTCTTCCCCCATCCATTTCCCTCTTTCCCACTCCTCCATCCAAACTCTTCTCCCACTACCTCACATTTTCCAGCAACATCGATACAGAATAGGGTGAAAGGCGTTTACGGAAAATTTCGCTGCCCACCTATCAAAAGTCGTAAGTTAAATTATTAATCCTGTAATAGAAATAACGTAGATATATTTTTAGCGAGAGAGAATTCCTCGAGTATTGGTCTTTTTTCGTCGAATTTCGACGCGTCTCCTCCTCTTCCCCTATTCGCCCATCCTCTTTCTCAATCTCCGCACTACACTCTTCTCTCTCTCTCTCTCTCCTCCCTTCCTCATCCGTTTCCCGTCACCTCTACTTCGCCGGCACTAACTCTCTATCTCTCTCTCTCCTCCCTTGACGCCTCCCTCGCATCTTTCGCCGCGTAGATCAATCTACCCACCCCATATTCCATCGCTTTGTTTCACTGGTAACAGCCTCCCCACTCTCTCCTTATCCCTTTCTCTCCTCCACCTCCTGTCAACCCTCGCCTCCCTCTTTCTTTCTCATCCCTCTCTCTTCTCAGCCGCATGACTTCCCTTCAAGATTTCCTTCCCTTCCGCCTCTCCCCCCCCCCCTTTCACAACCATCCCGCCCCCGCATCGCAACCCCTTTTCGTAGATCCGCCGGACCTTCGCTTTATGGGCGGCTAGCAAAGGAGTTAGGGTGTGCGGAGGAGAAGAAGAAGAAGAGGGATGCCTTGCGATTCCGAATAGGTGACGGGAGAATTCTGAGGCGTTGCTTAGTTGTCAGGAAGGGAAGAAGTTAACCCACGCCTCCTTTAAGGCGAACCCTTGCAGACCTCACCCGCTATCACGTACCGCGCCCACCTTCCGTCCACTCCCCCTCCCCTCCCCCCCCACCGCCCGTGCGAATAATGCCCTCTCCTGTCGCAACCTCTCTTTATCCTTCTCTCTCCGACTTCCTTCCCCCCTTTACACCGCCTTTATCCACGAGATATCTCTTCCAGACCTCTTGTGTGCCTCTATCAATCTCCATCATCTCTATCCCTAGCACTTCCTTCCTCACACCTTATCTACGCCTTACCCTATGGTGTTTCTTATCTATTAGTTACCTCCTGAAGACAATCATTTAGGGCAGTTCTTCCGAGTTTCTTCCGGGTCGGCTAACACCCGTTTGGGGACTGTGAGGAAAAAATGAAATCCGTCTTCAATTGGGTAGAGATATTTTATAACTCTGGAGTTTTAGTTTGCCTGCCGTCGCCTGCTACACATCCCCTCGCGGTTCCCCGTCCCCTCTTTTGTGACGGGTTCAGCAGGCGATGAATGGGTCCAGGAGTCGTGATGGAGGAGAATGGTAAAGGGAGAGAAGGAGTTACGTTGGTCACTGGAGTGAGTGAGGCTTGTATGGGTTGCTAGGAGGAAGGGAGGAAGCGTGGTGATGCGAGTGCGTGTGTGTGTGTGTGTGTGCGCGCGCGCGCGAGTGGAGTGTGGTGGGTACTCTTCTTCCCACGTCCCCTTTCTCCTCCTGCTCTCCAAATTCCGATTCGAAACCTTCGTTACCTCTTAATGTTCTAAATTTTCTTCTCCTGGAAAGTTATTTTTTCGTTGATGTGAGACAGTTTTTATTGAAGTTCGGACATAAAGGGCTAAATTTCTGCCATAACGCATCTTTTTGTTTCTATCGTGTGTTCGATTCCTTCGATTTTTTTAAAAGTAAGAAGTATTCTCTGTCTTCATCTAGTTAAATATTTTAAGCACATCATACAGCAAGATTTTAAGTTAATTTCCTGTCGGCGTCTATTTTCTCTTGCTTGCAACAAAATTCCGTAAGAATATTATTAAAAATAAAATAAAACCGTCAATCACTTTCCTGATCGAGTCACTTGTTGAATCATTTTTATAGTGTCTTCGAGCTCTCTGTACGTTCGATCCTCTCGATATGTTTTTTTCACGTTGTCTGTTTGTCTTCGAAGCGAGTTCAGAAGTTTTGTTGCTTCTCAAACTTCCCTCTTTTCCGATTCTCTTTCTCACTTATATAGATAAATAGATTCTTTGAAAGGAAGTGGCGAATTATGAGATGGGTGACGATAGAAAGGGGAAATGATGGAAGAATGGAGTATTGGTGGAGGTTGCGAAGGAGGAAGAGAGAGAGAGAGATAAAGAAAGAGAGAGAGAGAGGAGGTAGAAGGCAGTTGTTGTGTTTCTGAGTCCCGGAGTGGAAACCGTCTTAATTTTGAGGGAGTCCGCGGCTCGGAAGTCTTTTGAGGAGAAAGGGGAGTTTGACGGCGGTGGCGCTACGAGGGGGTTTTGGAGGGGGCGGGTGGGGAGGGGGGAAGGTGTTTGAAAGGGGGAGCGGAGGCTGGAAAGGGTGGAGATTTGTCGGAATCTTCTTCTCTTTCAATGTGCTAAAGAGAAAAGGGAGCGGTCGGAGGAAGGGGAACTTTAAGGAGCGCAGAGGTGTGAAGGAAGGGAAAAGGGGGCGTTTGGTGCTGCCGTGGTGCGTAGTCAGGTTGATGGTGCTGGAGGGGTGTGAATAGGGCAGAAGGAAGCAGGTTGTGTATATCGGATTGGAGAATAGGAGAGAGAGGGGAAGAAATCGAAGGTTTTTGGCTGAGGATTAACGCGCATAGTGCACGCATCGGAGAGTTCGCTTGCTTGGTCTGACGCGCTCTCGATGAGCAGTGGGCGGTATTGTTTAACGGCGAGGAAAAGGAGAGAGAGAGAGAGGAAGAGAGTAAAGGAGAAGGAAATACGAAGATGGGAGACAGAGGAGGGACGAAAAGAATAGTACGATGATGAAGGCGATGAATATTTAACACTCCAAAAAGAAATTTTTCGCGCTTTTAAAATATGATGCATTTTTCTATTCCATAATTAAAAAACTGCTCCAAAGAAAACGAGGAAGATTCACTCAGCACCCCGAGTTTTTTTTTTAATCGAAAATAAGTAAGGAGATACATTTTTTGGCAAGGTATTCAGAGTTGCGTCAGCCGCATATTCATTTCGTAGGAAAATGAAAAGATTTTTGCGACAACCGAATGAACCACGCGCGAGTGTTTTCTTTTTTTTTTTAAGGCGTTTCGATGTGAGAATTGTGTGGAAAGTGATGTCGAATCGGAACGTGGAGATCGAACGTGAGTGGCTGTGGGAAGGCGTGACGGACGGACGGGCGAGGAGAGGATAAGAGGAGGATGGAGGAGGATTTAGTAAGGAGCGAAAGGAAGGTGATGAGCGGAGACGAGGAGGAGGAGTTGGGAGTGGGAAGGAGGAGGGACTGTTGACGGGGCGACGTTGCCGTCTGTCCGGCCAACCGCGCGGAAGTTATCCGTTTTGCGGATATTCAGATTCGCGATCGAGAATTTCGGAGGTGCGGCGTTGCCGCATTTGGTTCAATCCTGCGCCACCGTCGATTTCTTGAAATCCGTTTCCGTCCTCGATTCAGAATTGTGACATTAAGACGCGATTCTCGTGTTCGAGAAAGAACCACCTTCCCAAGCTTGAAACGATCGTAGAGACATCTCCACTCCATTTATGTTTTTTTTTTCAGATTTCCGTTAAAATGTTTAACCTTCATTGCGTGCCAGAGTGGATGTCTTCTTCCTGAATTTTAATTTTACCCCAGCTACGGATGCGAGCCTAACTCCGCACAATTGTCCGAGAAAAAAAATAATCGTATACGCGTGACGTCCTGCGGCGCCGGCGGCAGCGTTCGTGGCTTACTCGAAAGTCGCACTTCGGTTGCAAATTGAGAAAATTTCGCCTCAAATGGATCCCACTACCTTTCGCTTCGGCATCGAGAGGGATTTTTTTGAAAAAATTAAAAAGCGAGCATCGACGCCCTTCGGCGAGAGAGACACGCCGCTCTTTTTCGGTCAATCCTTTTGGCGGCGGCGGCTTCCGCGTCACCCTAACACGTAATGTATTCGCATATATATTTTTTCACGGCGTGCTATCCGTAGTCACCCGTGCGTCCCTTGCAGCTGGACTTGTCACAAGCATCGATCGAGGGTCACTTCGGCAGATGCTTAACCGAGTTGACCAATGACGACCGATCGGAGATAGATAAGGGAAGGAGGATTTGAGAGGAGAAGAATGAAGGGTTCATTTGCAGGGGAGTGAAAAAAAAGAGGGATTGATGGGCACACGAAAGGGAGAACGAAGGGGATCGAAAGGGGTTAGGAAGAGGTGGTGTCCCCACTCGGGGATTGGGATTGCACAGTCCAGGCGACGAAGGGGGTCGTGGGGGAAGGGAGACGACGATGGTTCCTGCTATTACTACCCCCTTCGGAACCGGTCGTGGAAGAAGGGAGGAGGTGGGATGGGGAGGGAGTGGGGGAGGCGAGAGGTAGGGGGTGAGAGGAGACGAAGGAGAAGGGGAAGTAGGGGAGGATGGTTATGAAGCCGCGAGACGGACGGCGAGCGAAGGAGAGACGAATTTCGTTCGGAGAGAAGGCGTACGAAAGAGGAACGGGGAGGTGATGGCGTGCGACATAGTGGGAGGGTGCATCGAGATGGAATGAGAGGGAGTTAGAGAGGAGGGAGAGGGAGTGGGGGAAGAAATGGAAGATGACTCTCCTGTGGGAGAGAAAAATATGGACATCTGCATATAAATGGGCCCGGTCAAACTAATCGTTATGGCCGCAGTGGTGCTATATTCCCTTTCTTCGTCCACCCTACTTTCCTTCCCCTCTTACCTCTCTCCCTCCTCCCCCCCCGGACCTTTTCCCCCTTACCCCTTTCCCTCCACCTCCGCCCGCCTCCCCTTTTCCTCCGTACCATATACCGTCCGTGCGCGAAGTGACCGGGAGACATCTTGCGGGTGCGGCCGAAGTTACCTCCCCTCCGATCCCTGGCGAAGGGATTTCGCTTATCCGCGACATCTGTTGGGTCGCTCTCTCATCACCCGCGCGGGTCCAGTGGAAAAATCTTCCCCTTCTGCGCAACACGAGGCTTTAGGTCGATGTATTGACCGTGCGTCTTGCACGTTACCAGTCCTTTTGTATTTATTATCACGTACTGCGTCTTTATGCTCGGTGAGATCGAGAGAGGCCATAACAGTATTCCCGAAAGGCGGCGCCCAATCCGCATTTCATTCAGAATGCATCTTTTTCCTGCGAAGATTCCGGAAACTGTTTTTCTTATTTGTTATGATTCCGCGGTGGAAATGAAAATCGTTTTCTTCGCTTGATAAAGTAAATGTTTAATGATAGAACCGTCGTTAATTTTGTCTGATATGCACGAAAACGGACAGAATAAGAGGTCATTACGATTTTCAAGCATCTTTTTGACGTAATGTTTGGACATGGACGATTCGTGCACCACTTTTCGAATAAAACGGTCCGTCGCGGCAGCAGATGCAGAGTAACAGTATGCGTTTAACAGTGTTCCACTTCATGAAGAAGAAGAGGAACGGTCGTCATCAGCCATTTAGACCCCGGAGATGATGTATACTTCATTTTGTTGATATTACTACTCTCTCTCCATTAACCCTCCCTCTTTGTCGCTACAGAGCTTAATGGCTAATCTTTCTTTCGCGGAAGGTCTCTCTCTCTCTCTCTATTTCTCCTTACCAAATTACTCCCTTCCGGATATTCTCTCTTCCTTCCCCACCCACGCCTACTCAACTTCGGCGCCGTTCGTTTGATTTGGATTTATCATTCAGCGAAAACTCTAGACTTCCTCCCTCCTCAACACTCCCCACTATCTCCTCTTCATCTCTCTCTCTCTCTCTCACTGTTTGTTCACAGATTTTCGATGTATTGATCTTCCTCTGCCGCCCCTCGGCTCTCTAGGGAATCGCCGAGTCGAATTAGTCCCCGAGAATCATTTAAGCGTGTAACTCTTCCTCTCTCTCTCTCTACATCTCCCGCGATGCCCTCGACCGCCGACGCCGGACCCACGCTCTCAATCTTCTTCTCCCGAACGATTCGAAATATAAGGCTCGTTTGTTTCGTATATGAAGAACTGTCAATATGCACTGTGCCTCCCTCGTTCCCTCCTCCTCCTCCTCCTCGCTATTTCTCACCTCCGCGGCGTTAATATTTCAGTTCTCGGGCGCCGCCCCGTTAATAATTCATCAATCACGACGGCTTCCTGGCCCCGAAACACGTCGAGATAGAGAGAAAGAGAGAAAGGAGGAGAGAGAGGGGAGGGAGGGAGAAAGGAGAAGAGGAGGACCCTGCTCCTTTATCGGCCGCCTATAAATCCGCCCCGGCCTATCCTTTTGAAGGCGCTGCTTGGAAGAGAAGGCTTTCTCCATCTTCCCCCTCCCCCCACCTCCTCTCTCTCTCTGCCTTTGGATAATATTTCCGGTCCCATCCTCATCCTCGAATGCCTCCGAACTAATACAGTCGGTGAAGGGGGAGAGCCGCGGGATGGCGGGGGAGGGCGTGGAGGAGGGCGTGGGGGAGGGGTGGAAGGGAGACAGAGAGAGGAGGCAGGACGTGCCTGAGGAAGGGTTGGAGTTTGACGAGGGAAGACGACAAATGAGTAAAGCTGCGTGAGGGGGTGGAATCGGGAAAGGGGGGAGGGGGAAAAGGAAGGGGGAAGGATTGAAGAGAATAGGGGTGGTGCGAGAAGGCGTCTTGTTTGCAGTTTCGCCGTATTGAGAGAGAGAGAGAGAGAGAGGGGACGTTTGGAAAGGGGTGGGGCAGGGCGGGGGGATAAAGATGGATGCGAGGAAGGAAGTCTTGGCTCAGGGAGTGGGACGGTGACGCAAAGGGTTGAAGGAAGAGAGAACAAGAGGTGCGGAGAGAGAGAGAGAATGAAGGGGTGGGTGGGGGGGATGTATTGATGCGTGAGCGTGAGGAATAGGGATTAGGAAAGGAAGGAGTGGAGTGAGGAAGGCGGAAGGGTTGGAGCGGGTGATATGGAAAAGGTGGCGGATGGTGGGAGGGAGAGGGATGGAGCTTTCGAAGTGTATGGGAAGGATAAATACGAACAGATGGATTCGCGCAAGTTTTGGGAAAGTCTCCACCTCCTACGATTCCGGTCCCTTACCTCCCCTCCCCCCTCTTGTCTCCCGCCTCTGCCTCCCGCGCCTCGCCGACAATCCACGTAGCCTATTCCCCCTTCCCTCCGCATCTGCACCATTACGATATACATCTCACGATCCTCTTTTGACTATCCCACAATTCGGTATTCGGCAAAAAAATCGAACAATAGTAGCGGGTATTTATTCGTATCCCCCGAGTCCTTATTCTCCTTTGCAGTGACAACGATGATGATTTATTCCAAGCGAGCAAAAGCTCATACGCATTTTTTCAGATTCGTCAGTACCTATTATGGCAGTATCATTTATTGTTGGAATACATTGTGTTCTGTTTCCTTTTTAGGAAATTAGGATACATTTTATGGGTGATTAGAGCCGTAGTAATGATATGTTAATATGAATTTTAAAGTACTATAAGTGCTGAAATTCAATTCCTACGTCGTCGAAATTTTTCGGACGGTGCCGTTTCTTTCGGCTACGCCTTTCACGGCTGGTTGTCTTATTCGATTCTAGGTAAAGCTCGTTTCCTACCAAAACGCCCTCTTGAGAAAGCGAGGGCATGCTAAGATGCTACCCGCAAAGGAACTCCTCTTCCCCTTTCCCCACCCCCGCCCATCCCATCCTCCCCCTCCCCCCCTCTCTGCCGAACCCCCTCCCAATCCCATCGCAAGGCAATCGATAACTAAAGGGCGAGCTCTTCCCTCTTCTCCTTCCTAGACGACCCTCCCTCTATACCTTCCAATGGAGAGGCGGTCTACTACACCAAACCTCCTCCCCCTCCCCCCCTCCGCTGGTCCTGCCTCCACCTCCCCTCTCTCTCTCTCTCTATTCCCTTCCTCTCTATTTTTTATCCCGCCCACCCCTCGCACCCGTTCTTCCGCCTTCTCTTCCGAAGGGATGTTCTTCTCGGGAAAGTAGTGCGGGCGCCTAAGGGACTAAAGGGGTGGTGGAAGAGGGAGAGGGAGACATGTGGGAGAGAGAGAGAGGCACACACACAAGGGAAACTTGAGAGAAGGGACAAAAGGGGGAGAAAGACAGAGAGAGAGAGAGAAAGGTTTTCGGGAGGAGGCTAGGGACTATTCGTGTAAAAGGGAGTGTGGGAGTGGTGGCTTATAAAGGAAGAGGCTGCGAGAGGAGTAAGTGTTTTACGCGGAGTCGATTCGAAACGAAAGTCGAATTTTGGAAGAATTGAGTGGCGAGAAGGCGATTTTTTCGGTCTATGAAAGCGGAAAGAGAGAGGGGATTGTTATTGGAACGCAGGGTGAAAGCGAAGGTCGTCGGTTTGACGTCGGTCTTTAATTTGGCCAATTAAAGCGTCTCCTTTACCGCGTTAAATTTGCTGGATTGTTAGCGAAGCTTAAGAAAGTCTCAGTAAGGGAAATGGGGCTCTTTTTATCCAAGTAACTATGAAGCGAGATTTTTGAAGGATCGCTTCCGAAAAAAGAGAAAAAATGTCATAGAATTCTATGTCGCGTGGCCTTTTTCGAGCTGCGAAAATTGTTGTTTTTATTTGCGCTTATTCTGTGATAACCTAACGAGAAAAGAAGCTATAAGTATACGATTTATTCATCTTCCTCTCGTTTCTATTCAAGTGATTGTCATGATGCGCCACGCAGTCGCGCAAGATCCGAGTTCCATCGAGAGTAAATTTCCTCCGAGCATCAAACGACGGAACGAGAATAAGTTCCTTGCGAGAATTACGAGAGCACTTGAAACATCGCCTCAGTGAGAGAGAGAGAGAGAAGCGAGGAGAGAGAGAGTATTCCACGCGGATAAAAGGTCGCGGGGGCGGTTTTAATGCTTTCACGGATCGCAAAAGGAGGAAAATATTCGCCTTTGGTGGAACAAGTGTCGCGGTTCTACGTATTCGAAACAGAAAGAGAATGAGAAAGGCAACGGGTAATAATAAACCCCGATATACCCAAGTTTCACTGGCCCCCCTTATTAGGTGATTTCGCCCGACCGTAAGCGGAGTTAACGTTCGCCGTAACTTTCACTGCGCTACCTTACAGCTCCCATTGCAGGTGAGCTCGGAGATAAGGGAGCGATGCGGACGGATTCGAAGAGGGAGGGAGGAGACGAGAATATTTTAGAAACATACCCTAAAGCGCAAAGGAGAAGAAATAAGGCCATTCTTTCTCTTTCTTTCTCCACGTCGAGTACGTTAACACCGATTTTCTTAAAGTAAAAAGCGGTAACTGTAAAAAAATTAACCCGCGTGATATATTAAAATGAAATGAAGTTTAAATCTATAAGAGACGATTCGAGCTAGCTAAAATGTTTGCTGAAGAAGGGAATGGAGGCAGGCTGAAAGGGAGATGGTGAAGAAGGTTGGGCCGAGGGATATGGTTGGAGGGAAGAGCAGTGCACGGATGGTTGGCCCCCTCGCTACGAGGGAGAGTAGATGTGTGGGAGGGGGAGTAGATGGGAGGGAGGGAGGGGGAGGAGCGGGATTGGTGTCCCATTCGAAGGGGTTGATCGCGTTCGGTTGCCTCCGTCTTAACGGCTCACGGAGCTGCAACACATAGCATAGTAGTCTCGTGGGAGGGGAGAAAGAGGGAGAAAGAGGTGTGTGTAAGAGAGGGGAGGAGATAAAGAGAGGGAGAGAGAGAGTAGGGTGGAAGGAGGAAATTACGTCAGGGGAATCAGAAGAGAGAGAGAGCGAGATATGGAGGTGAGAGAGAGAGAGATAGGGGTGGTGTTAAGAGCGTCTCAAAGGAAGTAGCTGTTGGGAGGGGGAGGGGGAGGAGGCCGGAGATGCGGAAATTAGAAGGTGGGGGGGATATGGTGAGCGGAGGATGAATAATAGATAGGAATTTAGTCACTTTATGCATGACACATGTTACTTTAATTTCGATGAATGCGATCTTTCTTTGTTTTTCTCTGCAGGTGCTTAAAGTTTTCTTTCGACACATTCCACTGACACCCGAACTTTTGTAATAATAATTATTAATTATATTAGACAGATAATCGATTGCGTCTATTTCAAGGTTGTCTTCGTAAAGTTATAATGAGTCAAAAAAATTATTTCAACCCGTTCAGAAGTGTTTTTTGAAGATTTCTTTCGTCTACTTCAAGGTTGTCTTCGTAAAGATATAATGAGTCAAAAAATTATTTCAGCCCGTTCAGAAGTGTTTTTTGAAGATTTCTTTCTTTTTGCTTAAAAGTTTGCTTCGGAGGAAAAATTAACTACAGGAAAATGGCAGTAAATTCTTGCACGGCCATAAAAATCTTATTTGGCTTGTCTCTCTCTGGATTTTAACAATTGTATTTGAAGAAATGAATCACGATCGGAGCAGTGAAGGACTATCGGGAAGAAAACCGCTTCCGAGAATTTGCGAAAACAACTTTTGAATGACACAGAGCTGGTTAAAGAGAGAGAGAGAGAGAGGGAGGATGATTTTAGAATTTTAAGGAATCGTTGTTCTACAGAAAGAGGAAAAAATTGCGTCCTGTTATTTCGCTAAATCGTAGAAAGGGTTTTTCTTAAGCCGTTTTTATCAGGAATAGAGTTAATTCTAGTAGCTTCGCGCGGCGATGCTACCATAAAAAGCTCTGTATTACTCCATCTTCGTTTTATCTCATTATATGGAAAATGTATTATGCGTGCTCAAAGCGGCGTTGTATCACTGCCGGAATAGATTTTCGGAGAATTTTTTCCGTCCTTTTTCTAGGGTTTTCTTTGAGTCGTCTGCTCTGGCCGTGGAATTCTCGCTAATCGGTATTTATCGGATGGAATAAGTGACTCACTTCGCGGTTTTCACGATCCGCGAGGTTGTCTGGGAGAGCGCGTGTGAGATCGCCCCCCCCTCCCCTCTTTCCTGTTTGTTTTACCTCTTCCCTCCTTTCTTCCCCTCCCCCTCCTCCCTCCTTCCTCTATCTTTCTCAAAAGAGCCATCCTCCTCGGCTAAAGAAGAGAATGACTCACAAAGCGAACGCTCTTCGAAACGTCTTTAATGTTGAGAGAGGGTTTGTGTGTGTGTTCTACTTAGTAATGGAGTGAGGCGAAGGAGAGATGGAGAGAGAAGGATAGGTGGATGCGGCGCTATCAGGGCATTTGAAGAGGGATTTATTATTTTCTTTCGAATGTAAATAATGACGGTTTTAGCGCGTCGCGTTCCATTCGCTCCGATCTGATCGCGGTCCTATTTTTTTTGCTAGTTCTTCCACCGCACACTTCGTCCACATCTGAACTTCCGTTGAGGATTCAAGTCGGTTTAACTGTAAAGTAACTTCCGATTTTGTCTCGTTACATATCCTCTCACGTTTTATTTATTTTTTCGGTCTATTAAATCCAGTATGCCATCGTAGACTTACTACTAAAAAGAATTATCTGCAAGTACATTCTTCCAGATCGATAATTTTAGCTAGTCTCGTATATTTGTAATGAACACAAAAACGACGCGACTCCGTTTTCCTATGTTGGATTCGATATTTTAGTTGATCGGACAAGTATTGCTTCATTATAAAAGTTTCGGTTAATAAACGGATCTAAAGTCGTCCGCAGAAAGTTCATCGCATCGCAATTGTGTCGTGGCAATCGTGAGCTTATTATGTCTCGTCTCTATCACCTTATCCCTCTTTCCCTTTCGCCCTCTCCCCACCCCTCGTCATTCTCGATTCTCATTTTTTTCTCCACTCTCTTAAAACCTCTGTTTCGCAACTTTTAATTGCCCTCTCGCCTTCTCGAAACATCGCCCGAAGACTCCGCCTCTCTGCGCATCATTCGATCAACGCACTTGCGTCACAGCCATATCGATGCCAATTGGTTGGTGCGTCTCCATGCGTCACCGAACAAAGGTCATCCCTATAAGCCAATAAATAGCTTTGATTTCACAACTTTTTTGTCTTTTCCCTTGCGTTTCTTTCGCTTAGCTGTTTGAAAACGGAGAGGCGACTCATTTCACCTGAAAAACCTTACGATGCATTTTACGAACTGAAAAACAATTCTCTGGTTCGTATTTTGCTATTAATGTTTACATTTCCAATGACGAAAGCCATTTGATTTTCTAATAGGTGTCTCTTCATCTAGCGTTTAAGTTTGGCTTAAAAAATGTGAAATTTTTTTATTGATTTTGGGTGTTGTAATTGCGAACTGCATTTTTTATGTAACCACGTTTAAGCCAATTTATCCACCGTCAAAGAATTTCTGTGATCATAAAATGGGATTTCACCTCAGCATGACCAGGCACTCGGCGTAAACTACAAAAAATAACGACGTGGCGACGCTACGCCAACGGAATCACTTTTGCTACAACCATTAGCTCGGAAAGTCTGATTTTAGGTTATAGAATCCAACATCGATGCAAAATGTATAACCAGTTGCTTAGCTCATTACCTGCGCAATGTAGTTTTTTCCACCGCGGTCTGTTTATTAGTTTTTCTTCTCCATCTGTCATTTTAGGTTTCCATACCTAGCGCCGTGTTTTGTTTTTTTTATTCGAGGCTTGACGGCATATTTGGAGCGAATCCTTTCGGCACCCAGACGATTTCTTCGCCTCCGCCGAAATGCAAATAATAAAACGAAATGGGAGGGAGTAGGAAGGGAGATGGAGATAAAGGGAGAGAGAGAGGAGGATGAGAGAAGGGAGGGAGGGAGGAGGATAATGGGAGGGAGCGGTGGCTTCGAGACGGTGCCATCACGCCACATCATTTCCTGATAACGTGTGCCCTACCGATACGGAGGGGGGATTGCGTTCAATAGCTACTGGGACGCTGTCGTAAGAAGTTCTCCCATCTTCTTCTTTAGTTCCTCCAAACGGCTCCTGGATAGTTTAACGACAAGGTACGTTTCTCGAACAGCTTAACTGTTGACACCCTTGCAAATCCAGATCGCTTTATATTGATATTCCAATCGGAAAGGTTATGCAATATTATTATTTGGCCACACTTTCTTCCCGGTTTATTTTGGTGTCTAGAGCACTTCTAACCTAAAATCATTTGGGGACATTTTGAAATATCTTCGGCTGTAGGTCGAAAGTATTTTTCTACATTCGCCTGTTTGCATCGTTGGACCGGTTTTCTGTTTACCTTCATTAGCGCGCGTAATTCGCACTCGAGAGACTTGAAGCGAATTATTTATCGATCGGCGAAATGGTCCCGAATCGTCTCGCTTTAATCCCTCTCCGAGGTTCGGTTATAATTTAAAGAAGTCCTATTGTTGCGCGCTATGTTTTCTTTACTCGCAGCAACCTGCCCAGCAGCTTCCAAGGTCTCCGTGTAGGTGTCTCTGCCCTTCGTTCGCCACGCCCTTGTGTCCCAGATGCCCTCCCCTCTCAGACGCTCCATCCCCAACTCCCTCCGCCGCTCTCAAAATGTGGGCGATCTCAAAAATATCCCCACATGCCGAACCTCTTTGGCAGACCGTTCTTCACCTCTTCAGCCTCCCATCCTCCGCCCCCCCCCCCCATCCTCCGCCCCCACCATCCTCCGCCCCCCCCCATCCTCCGCCCCTCCATCTTCCGCCCCCCCATCTTCCGCCCCCTTCCCCCATCTTCGAGTCTTTGCCTCTCCCCTCCCTATCCTCCCTATTCATCACCTGCTCTCCCATCTTCCAAAATAAATCATTCAGATCCCTTTATCTGACTTCACTGCATTATATTTAAACTATATTTATTTGCTTTCCTTCCGCTTCTCTAATTAACTATATTACGAAAACACGACCAATAGGTTCCTCGTAAATTATATTTATGAAATCCTCGTATTTGTAATGTTTTGCGTTTCATAAGATTTAATCTATCATTTTTTTCATTTATTCCCGCAGAATTTGTAATTAAAATCAATCGAGATTATTCGGGGGTAGCTCCATTTTATGTTTCTTGGTAGTTATTCACCGGAATTATTCATGGCACGAATCTATATCTATCATAACAACTTGGTTCGGATTTACTTTGAGCTGTTATCGTTTGTGGAGGAAACATTCCAATTCCAACTGATTTCAACCCTTAAGGAGAGACCATATTTCACCCCTCTCCCTCCTCCGGTGGCAGTATTTTCAACCATGACTTCCACCTTTTCGAATAACACTGTTGGGCACCGCGAAGTGTACTTAAACGCCCAACTAAATAAACAAGAACACCCCTTTTTTATTTAACCTCGCCCAGCTTCTGCTCTCCTCCATCTCCACTAGTTTTTCTCCACCGCCCTCTCGCCCCTCCCCCTCCCCCCCTCTCACCCCTCCCACCCCGTAACTCCCCTCTCCACCTTCGGTGACTATTCCTTCGTCACTCCTAAATCGCTTTTCCGTTAGTCACCGATCCGTCCCTACCCTTCTTTCCCATTAGCCCACCTCTTCCTCTCTCTCTCTCTCCTCCCTCTTTTAAAACACTCTTCCGCCTCTCTACACCTCACTCCCCATTTCTCTTTCTCTCCCGTCTCTCTCCTTTCTCCCTCTCTCTCTCTCTCCCCTCTCTCTCTCTCCCCCTCTCCTCTCTCCCCCTCTCCTCTCTCCCCTCTCCCCTCTCCCTCCCTCTCTCTCACTCCATCCCTTCTCCTCTCTAGCAGCCGTCCCATAGTTAGTCACGCTCCCAGAAATAGAAGGAGGCGATCGCTTAAATTACCGCGCGTTCTTGAGTGAAGTGGACGAAAGAGTGAGCGCTTCCCTTTCGCGGGGTTGTGTACCGAGGAGGGAGGGAGGAGGGAAGGAGGTTAGGAGAGGGGAATTGGAAAAAATGAGGAGGAAGCGATTCGCGACGGATCTCTCGTGGAGTTGGGAGGAGGCTGTGAAGTTCGGGAGGATTGTAACTTTCCTATCGGTGAATCGAATTCCACCTCTGGCTTTAGCTAACCTTGCGTCCGTAAGCGCTTGCGCCATTTAGTGTATACAGGAATTAATAGTGTGTTCAGGCGATCTGGTATTAATTATTTCATATGCAATTAATTTAAATGCCAAATTATTTTTTTATTACGCTCCTTTATTTAATCATCGTTAAAGGATATTTTATAAATGGAGTATATATATGGTTATCCGTTATTATTTTTTAGAAGTTTTGGGTTTGTTACCATAAATAATATTTTGTAACGATACGAATATATTTTTGTATTTACAGAGAGACTTATGCGTATAAAATTACTTTTCGGTTGTGTTGGCCTTTCGATTCGTTCCGAGCGTAGGCGGGAGAGAGGACCTTGGGTGAAAGGGGTGCGTCGCGGCGGAGGGGATGGAGCGAGAGAAAGGGTAGGAGAGGGGTTGAAGGGGGAATAAGCGGTGCGCAGGGAGAAAGTGAGGTGATGTGAGGGGAGGGAGAAAGAGAATGGTTAGTTACGCCGTAGAGTTCGACGGTACGTCGCGAGGCGCGGTGGGACAGGAGCTCTTCACCTCGTACCGCGACGGATAGTCGCGAGACTGAATCGCTTGTCACCTGTTTTTTTCCTTTATCTTTTTATTTTTTGCTCTTTCTCTCCCGCACTCATTCGGCGTAGGACACTTTTCGTTCGCTTCGGCCACGGAAATGAAACATTGAAAAAAAAAAGAAAACGAGTCTCCCCCCCCCCTCCCCCCGACATATTTGACCTTCAAGGAGAGGGATGGGAGGGGTAGTGCTCATCTTTTTTAACGCTCGGTCACATTGACAAAAATCTGGTAATGTCCCTAAAGCGACTGTCTTCTTTTGCTCGTATGTACCCTATCGCGCGACTTAGGCATCGGAAGCATCGACGCGGTAGCCGAGTGAAAACGTATCGAGATTTGAAAGAGGAAGAGAGTGAGGGGGAGAGAGATATGCGGAGGAGATCGCGAGGGAACTTAGGCGTTGTGTGTGGTCCGGAGACGGAGGGGTGTCGGCTTCATTTGTTTATTTTCCTTTTGTTTTTTTTATTCGAGCGGACTTTTTCGCAACCGCCTTGGGTGTGTGTGTATGTGTGTGCCTGCGTGTGGGAGTTGGATTTCAGGAGGGGTTGAGAAATGTCACTGGGGCGGAATATGACCACGAGGGTGTGGATATTGGTATGTGTGTGTGCGCGCGCGTATGGGAAAGTGATGCTCGCAAGAGAAATAGGGAATGAGGCAGGCGGGAGGGGAAGTGGAAGGGAGACGAGGGTGACTACCACACGTGGAGCTGCTGCTCTAGAATCTCAGCGTGGGGCGAAGGGCGGTTCGGAAGAAGAAGGAGAGAGGGGAGGGGAGGGAGTTGAGGAGGACTAGCGAGGAAAGAGAGATGAAGATTGTGGGAATTGGAAGGCAATAGGGTTAAAAAATAATGGCTAGACGGAGGAAAAGGGGTGATGAGAAAACTAAAGCATGGGGATATTATTTGTTTAGAGAAAAACGGCGCTGTTATGTTGGAAGAAGATGGAGGATTAAGCGTTGGCTGTATGAAATAACAAATTGGAATTGAGATTAGATGAAACATCGAAAAGATTTGCGTATTAGAGATATGATAACAATGGGCATGGCGAGCCTAAATATTGAGTGAATAAGTAGATAAATCGAGAAAGAGGAGGGAAAAGGGAAGAATATGCCTATTAAGCAAGAGAAGGGTCAGGGTCGCGTAGCTTTCTTGGAAGAGAGATGGATGAGGCGCACTGAGAGGTTGGAAAGTGAGATGAAAGGGAAGGAGCTGATTAGGAAGTAAAAACCGAAGTTACTTTGATGACGCGACTTGATGATATCTTCAATGGAGTCGTCTTTGCAGTTTTGACCACAACTGAACGAATAGCACACCGGTGGCGAATGTTTAAATCAGAAGTCCTCGGCGATTATTTCTCTTGCTGTGGATTTATTTAACAAAATAATCATAGATATGCTTTCCTTTTTCGGTATTTTCCTCTTCGGCGGTGATTTCTGATTGAAAATGAGTATTTATCTCTACGATGTGTACTGCCTCACTAGATTCTTGATGTCGCCCTCGGCTCTTTTCGTGAACGGAGACAATGCTTACACTGCCTTTAAAGATGGGAGATATCTCGATCGTATTCCTAAAGGGAAGGCACATGTGGCGGGTGTAGATGGAGGAAAAGGGGTGGTCGGAGGCGTGGGAAGATGGGAAGGGCCGTGAAGGAGGGAGTGAGGAAGAGCAGGGTGCCGTCTTCAGGGAACCAGTCGAAGTGGGTGGTTTTAGTGCTCAGTATCCGGTAGTGGTGTGACGTGGTCTGCGTGGGCGGTGAAGGGAGTAGTCCCGGGAAGGGGTAATGCAGATCAGAGATGGAAGAGAGAAGGATGAAGGCGAGAGAGAAAGGGTAGCCGTCAAGGGACCATCGTCGTTCCTTAGCAACCACATCTAACATTGGAGTGACGGTAAATTCGGTGAAACGGGAAGATGATCAAAGAGAGATGGGGGGTTGAAAGGTTAATGTTAATCAAGCGCGTGTGTCTGTGTGTGTCTGTGTATAAAATTTATCAAAATTGGACAGCCTGCTATGCAGGTGCAGATATCCCAGCTCTTTCACGCATAATACACTTTTTTTTAATTCAATGAACGTGCCTTTTTTTATATATAGAGTCCAACTTCTGGAAGAGAAACGTCTCTAACTCGAATTTTCCATAACTCGATGTAAATTTATTTTACAGGACAAAATCATTTTCATGTTATTTTTCTTCTATAACTCGAATTTTCTGAATAAACTTAAAGAAGTTTCACTCTATGTATATATGTATGTATGTATATGTGTGTGTATGTACGTGTGTATGTATATATATATTCATAGTGTAGACGGTAAAAGAGGAGACGAAGTTGGCAGAGGCTTGTATTGGGGAGGAAGTGAATGGTTTGAGGTGGATGTTTAGAGGCGGACACAAAAAAATTCCTTTGGAACAACGGCGATGGAGTTGCACTAGAGGGAAGGAATATGCATAAAAAAGTGAGTTATGGGCAGGAATAAAAAAAACGCAGATGATGGGTTTGGTGGGTAATGGAGGGGGGAAGACGTGGCGTCGGATCAGGATCTCGAAAGGGGTAATGGAAGAAAGAGAGACGGTTTTCACATCTTGACGAAAGTCTCTTCCCAAAGAGCGAGAGAGAGAGAGGGAGGGTGGGAGGAGGAGGGAGCGGGTCACGCCTCCCCTTACCCACGTATACATGCACGAGCAGCTGTCGCCTATTCGTCAGCCTCTTCTTTCTATCTCCGCGACACCAGCACCACCTCCTCCTCCCTCTCTTTCCCCTCACCCGCAATCTTCGGTGCCCCATCTCATCACCTCCCTCGATCTTTCCCGGATCGTTCCCCTTCTTGAGACATCTTTTTTTCTCCCGCACCCGAATGGAACTCGACGATCGCCTCGGCACTTGGCGGCGCCGCCCCGCCCCGCCCCGCACCACTCCCCGTATGCGCCTCTCTGCTCCTTCGGCGACGTCGCCACCTTCACCGCGCAGACCGTCGCCGCTCCTTTGTCGATACACGGGCCCTCATTTCTCAATGGCCTATGATTTTTTTACTCTCTATTTCTCTTCCGGAGAATGATTTTATTTATTCGGATCGAAGAATGTAGCGAAGAAAAAAATTCATTTTATCGCCTCTCCCTGTTGATTCTCCGGGCCTCAATGAGAACCTTCGGAGAATAAAACGTGAGGAAACGTGTGACCGTTCCCTTATCCGAATGCCGTAAGATGACAATTTTCCTCTGAATGACGATCATTTCTTGAGGAACTTTCGATGGTTTTTTCCTCTCCTTTTTTAATTCTACCCTTGTGAAAGCTCTAATTTCGTGTGGTGCAACAGATCCATAGGTCGCTCGCGACGGCGCAAATTACGGAACGTTCGACGCAAGTCTCTCCGATAGGAGGCGCGGAAACGCGCCGCTTTTCTTCCGTCGCGCCGCCAATCGCTCTCCATATCGGATTTTTAAAAACTATCGACCGAAGTCCATAGTCGAGGTTTTAATAGACACCGGTGTCGTCGAGCAGGCAATGACCTTAATTTAAATGCGTCTCTCTCTTTTAACGGGATAAATATCGAGGAGGAGAAACAAAAGCAAACATTGCGTTCCGTGACTTCCACTTTTTTTTCCTGCCTCGCCGCCAATCACGACGGGAGAATTATCGGAACGTCCCGAGGCCTCAGGTTGGGAGGGAAGGGGTTTGGGGAGGGTGAGGGCGGACGGGGGCGGGGGAGGCGTCGGCGGTTGGAGCTCCCCTTATCGGCGTTGTTGACAGTGGGACTCCTTCGATGTCTCATATCCAGTTCGATCGTAAATATCAGCGCACGCAGGAGCAAGGAACGCGTGGAAAAGTTTGTCAGGACGATTAGATTGGGAGTGGGAGAGGAAGCGGGAGCCAATGGGGAAGGAGGCGATAGCTGTGTTTGAATTACGTATCGAAGTATGAAGACAGGTGGCATTCGTCTTCTCCCCCCTCCTCCCCTCCTCCTCCTCTCTTCCTCCCCCACGCGCTAACTCCCTCTCCTCTCCTTTACCCTTTGCTGGCGTGCCAACAAATCATCGAAGTGCGTATCGTTTCTCTCTCTCTCTGTTTGCGCAAGCAGAACAAAAGAAAAGCCCGCGTATGAATAACATTGCGAATTGAAATAGGGATCACGGAATGTGTCGCCCTTTTGAAAAATATTTCGAAAGAGGTTTGGGAAGAAGGAAAGAGTGGAGATCTTTTGATGGCTTTTGTTCTTCCACGAGTGTGAATCGCACGAATCGATTGACTTAACGTGAAACGGCAAAAGGAAAGTTCAATAATTCAAAAATTAGACTAACTCAAGTCCTTGATGATTATCATTTGTCCAAAAGTGATTGGATCGAATTCTTAGTTTTATTAAATGAGAAAAACTTCCCGATATCTGTAATAATCGGACCTTTCCTTGGGAGAGACGGACGGTTTTTAGCGGTGGATAAAGAGGAGCCATGGAGAGAATGGAGGAAGAGTGCGGGGGGGAGGGAGTCAGCGCCACCATTGCCCTCACTTGTTTTCGTCGCAGGAATCGGGTCGAGTGATGCATCGGCTGGCTCCACCCACCTCGACAGCGAGTTCGGAGGATGGAAGGATGGGATTTTATGGAGTTGGAGAGAAACGAGGAGGAGGGGGAGGAGAGAGTTGGAATTGGGAGGGGATTGGTTTGATAATGACGCCTCCTCTCCGAGAAACCCGACCTTAATTCGTCCCGAGCGAACGAAAGGGTTGCGACGGAAGTGAAAAGAGATCGAATGGGACCGTGGAATCGGGAGAGATGGAGGGAGAGAGAGATGTAGGAAGAGGGAAGGAGAGAGGTGGAGATGGAGAGAGAGAGAGAGATGTAGGAAGGGGGAAGGAGAGAGGAGGAGGGAGACTGAGAGATTCGATCTCGTTAATGAACAAAAGGGAGGCAGAATATGTGCGAGACGGATTTATGGGTTGTTACTTCAGGACTAAATAATAGGTGCGGTGTTGTTTTCAGAACCCGTCATCTAACGTTTAAATTCATAAGCAACCATCTAAAACTAGGAAGTGAGATTTCGGTACATTAAAAAATTATTAGTTATTTGTAATTTTAATTCAACCTTTTAATTTTCATATCGACAAGCGATGTACAAAGGTCGTAATCGGACTATGGGCTAGGTAGGAAAGTAGTATTATATCTAGTGATTCCACGCTACCTCTTTACGTTTGTGCGTGAGTGGAAGTCTTCGGTCGATATTTATTCATCTCCTTAACCCTTTTCCGTACGTTTCTTTCCTCCATCTATGTGTTATCTAGCGCGAATGAAGCTGCGGACCGAAGAATAGAAGAAAGAGGAGGAGCGAGATAGATGTGGCTCCCCTCGCGCACATCGGCCGGTGGAAGAATTTTCGGTAGAGATCGGGTGGGTGTCTCGGATCTCGTGTCTCCTCTTCCACTCGCTTGTTTATGGCACTGGAGTGCAGAGTGGTGTGTGTAATGTGAGGATAATTACCCCGCGAAGATTGAGAGGGAGGGAAGAGAGGTGGGTGGGGGAGAAGACGGGGTGGAGGAGGGGAGGGAAGGAGAGAGAGAGGAATAGACAGAGATAGAGAGTGATAGAGGTGAGAGATATTGGCGGACGAAAAAGATACAATAGATGTCATGGGAAGAGAATAAAGGAGAAAGTGAAGAGGCAAAAGAAAGTGGAAGAAGGCGAGTAGCAAGAAATGGAGACGTGGGAAGGAGAAATGCAAGGAGCGAGGCTGATCCTGGAGTGTGGGAGGTGTGAAATGGTTTGAGCGAAATGCACGGTTAGTGCTTGCGCAATCAAAAGTTGAGGAAGCTAAGAATGGCGAGGAGGAATGCATGTAAAGAAGTGACTTGGCTAATTTCTTATCGTGTTTTTCCTATTGTTCATTACGGATAACCAAAAAAATCACCGAAGTTGAATAAGCGTCGAAGTAATGACGAGTTTTTGAGTCTCAAATTGCCCACATATCTATTATACCCTTTGTAAATTTTGAACAGAGTTTACCTGACTAATAAATTGAAACAATTAATCCGTAGCTGCGGCATTGCATTAATTAATCGAATTAACACGCTCAGTTCTTTTGATAAATAGAGCGAGCGCCGCGACTTTCATCGCATCAATTTATTTCGGGTGCAACCCCTATAGGTGTGTCGTCCTTTGGTTTCTGAGCTACTTGCCATCATTTCATGGACGGTGACACGTCTATAGCTGGAGCGGCTTTGTCTTTCAATGATCCTTAAGAGGCCCAAGAGTTCCTTGGCGAGTAATTTAGAATGGCTGTTCCACGGCGTCACAAAGCAAATTGATATTCTCCACTTCATCCGGAGGGAGTGAGACGGGGCTTCAGGAAAGGAGGGAGAACTTAGCGAGCGGGGAATGCAGGGAGAGAGAGATGGAGATAGCGAGAGTCAGGGAGATGGAGAAGGGGAGGGGGGAAAAGGAGGAGGAGGAGGAGGAGGAGGAATGAGAGAATAGGACGGCGACTGGCTGCCAATGTGCTGAGGTGTCGAAGGGAAGGGGGAAGAATGGGTGACAGGAGAGAGGTGAGAATAGAGAGAGATTTGTGCTTGGGAAGTGAAAGAGGAAACGAGAAGGGGAGAGGAAGAAGAACGGGAGGAGAGAGCGAGAGATGGAGTGGTAAGATGATTCTTGAGATCGAGGGCAAGAGGACGTGGGAAGGTATTGTTTTTAAGATCAGGGTGTCGTGAGGAGAGTGGGAGGTGGGGTGGGGTATGGGTGTGAGTGAGTGGAGGAGGAGAGTGAAAACCGTCCCTTGGTTGGGGTGAGGAGTAAGAGAAAGCGCTGTCGGATGCTTAGGGATGAAATGTTTGAATATGACACTAGGGGGTGTGGGTGGGAGAGAGAGAGAGAGAAAGAGAGAGAGAGGGAGAGAGGAGATGTGTCGTTGGCGTTGGGTTGAAGGGGTTGACGATTCTCTGAGGATCGCTTCGTTTGGGATGCTCGCAAGAGAGAGAGGAGTTGTTAAGAAAATGAGCGACGGCAGCGGGATCGCAACGAACAAATCCGATAACGAAAAACGAAACCAAACGATCCGATGACGGGATTAATTACGCTCCCGTTAAAAAAATGACGGCAGTTCATTCCTCCTGTAAATGTAAATCTGTGGCGCGAAATTGCGAGTTGATAATCGAAGTTTCGTCTCTTTATAAGTATAAAATATTACGTCAGTCAAAATGCGAAAAATTATTTTTATTTTAATTGTGGGATGCGAATATGCCACGGAGACGCGGAGATCTTACAACCAATGCAAAATATGATCTTAATTTTATTTCTGAACAGAGAAATTTGTGAGCCTTCGTGAAACCTTTACTGCTGTAATCCTATCATAAATCTTGGAAAACATACCCAAGCCTACACAAACTAAGTAACGAGGAAGCAAAAGCACAGTTCGCCGTTTTCACTCTTCAGAGATAGAAGAGGAATGGTTTCGCGAGGGCCGCGGAGAGAGTGGAAAGGGAGGGAAGATATAAAATGGGTGGGGGTGGGGGGCGTGCTATGAGGAGGCGAAGTGAGGGGGAGAGAAGAGAAGAGAGATATAGAGAGAGACCCGAAAGAGGAGACTTGGAATGATAATGCTTTGAATCCGGAGCACATAGCAGCCTTGTCTTGGAAAAGATCAATAATAGGGTGGTTGGAAGGGAGGAGGAGGTGGTAATGGAGGTGGAGTTGGAGGTAGGAGCCGTGGATCGGGAGAGAAGGAGTTGCGGATCCCGAGGGATGGGGGGTGGAAAATCAAGAGGAATCAGGTGGAATGAGGTGTAAATGGTTGGTGAGGACGGAGAGCCAATTTTGGATCCTGACGAGTGTAGTGCGTGCGAGAGAGAGAGAGGGAGAGAGAGAGAGAGGTGGGAGGGGAGGGGAGTGGGGCGGGATTGTCAGTGTGCTCTTCTCGGTAACAAACATTTACAATTTAAATCGACACACTTGGTTAGTGATGAGATTATCTTAAGGCAGCTGTTTACACGATTCGCAAGAATCTTTTTTCTTTTTTAATTGTATGTTCTAGCGCATAAACGAAAAAAAAAGAAGACGGAATCGTTCAACTTTGACACGCGTTTTCTAATCCATGCCTCTATGAACCATTTTGAGCGCAACTGGCAAACAATCCGTGGCTACGTTCTTCGAAGGATTTTAAATTATTTGTCGCCTATGGACGTTCAGGACGTATTGGTTGTTATTATACCGATCGCGTGCTTTCAAAAGAGGCGAACATAATTGAAAGTTCGGTTCGTGGAAGCAATTCAACGACTGTGACAATGCGATCGCTGTCTCTCGATTTGATGGATTCGACGGCTTGTGTGTCGAAGGAATAGGTCTCTTTATTGTTATGCGGAAAGGAATGTGAGTTTGTGGAGTTTCACATGGGAGTTCCTCGATGCTTTCACTCATTGATCGATCGTCCGATTGATTGCTGGGCAACGTGTCCAAAGAGGAATGCAGTGCGCGGCGAAAAGCTGATTGATCGGTCTTAAGCTGGTTAAAATATAATTCAGAATTATTCCCGACTACTTGGAGGTGTCTGACATATTGACGGTTCCATACCATGACAACGCCTTTCGATATATAGATTCAACGCAAGAAGAGACATTTCATTCTTCCAATATAGTTTTTAAAAATTTTAGATCACTTCCGTAGTCATGTCTTTCTAACTAATCAAAAACTGACGAATGGCAGCAAAATACGACGATGAAATTCGTTTTAAAAAAATTACGGCAATAAAAATGTTTAAGAAAAAAATGGGAAATACAATTTAACGAAATGTATTTGCTAACAAATTGATTTTCATCAAATCAATTTAGAATATCTTAACTGATTCAGACGAAAACCAACACTAAACTTTCTACACGAGTAACAGGCATTTCATCATGCAGAGCGAGAAAGAGGGTCTAGAATGAGAATGTAGCGCAAACATCCTACGATCGACACAGCCACCAACATTCACCAGTCATAGTGAATAAGCATTATACTTGTTTATCTCGGATGATACGGTGACAATTGAATACGACATTCCCTTCCTTAGTGTCTCAACTTCTTTTCTGCATGGAAGGCAACGCCCTGAGTTACATGCGGATGAGAGCATTAAACGAATAAACGCATCGCTCCTCGACCCTCCTCCCGCTCCCCTCCTACCACGACCTCCCCCACCTACTCCCCGTACCTCCGCCCTCCTCGGTCTCCCGTCACACCATGTCCCACCCATTCGCCACATCCTGACCTCCGTGTAACGTAGAACTCAATATCCTTTGCCTCCCCATCGCTTACACTCATTCAACCATCAATCAATCAAGTAATGTGCCACCCCTCCTCCTCCGCCTCCCTTTTTCTCTTCCCCTCCCTCCCCTCTTCACTCCCCCTAACCTCCTATCTTCCTCCTCGCGACCCTTCTCTCCCCCCTCTCCCACCCACACCCTCCCTCGCCACTTCCTTCTGCTTCCAATCTATCAACCCAGTTTAGCGTCGCGTTGGAGGTCGAGTATCCTGGATTGTTAGCTCACCCCTACTTCTCCCGCGTCTATTAAGCCATCTAGAGCCTAACGGTGTGCATTTTTATCTCATAATATGTATGGAATTCCTATCGACATAATTATCGGAAGAATAGAATTGCTTCAAACGGAATAAAATGCTTCATCTTTCATTTTTAATCTGTAGTAATTCAGATCACCTTCCAAACTCTCTGGCGGAAATACCGATTCCTTTTCTGGTTTGGATATCGAACGATCCTAGAGAATGAAACTTAAAAGATCGTATCGATTATGTTTCTTTCTTCGCGCGCTCCGTTTTATAAATGTGTGTGTTTTTAACACCCGATGACTCCTTGTCGTTAATTTAGTTTCATTCGTCGAGATCCCGCTCGTTTCATCATGTTTTTCGGCATAATTTGTGGTCCATTTCCCGCTAGTCCGTCACTATAAAAAAGTTTTACTATTTTGGCGCGGCTTCGAGCGCTCATTGTGATTTATGCGCGTATGTTAACAGCGAAGGAACACACGGAGGGGCGTCTCTCTATCTCTCTCTCCGATACACCTCTCCCTCTTCTTTCCTCCTCTCTTCCTCCTTCTCGCCACTCCTCTCTCTCTCTGTACCTCACACTCCTAGCGCGCCATCTCGCCTCCTCCTGTCTGTTCTTCGTCCTCCCTCTCCGGATGCGTAACGCAAACCTCCCCCCTCCTCCACCCCCTCCCACCTCGCCCTACTCCCGATCCACGCAATCCTCTCCTCCTCCCTCTCTCTCTCTCTCTCTCTCTCCACTCCCACCTCCCAATTTCTTTCTGGAGATTGGCTGCATGGAACTCGAGTACCGCCGTAATTTTTATTAGCGTCCTCATGGTTCTGCTCCTCCCTTTGGGAGATGACTCGCTAGCTCCCTTTCTGACTTATGTCATTGTGCAGCTCCCTTTCTCTCTCTTTCTCCTTTCTCTCTTTCTCCTTTCTCTCTCTTTCTCCATCTCTCTCTCTCTGCCGTGCATCGGCTAGAATTGAAAAGAGACGCAGGTCTCCGAATGGAATCGGATGAATGCGATGTTTCGCCTTAATTCGCGATGTGTGAAATTCGACGCTTTTCATTATTAGTATCTCGATTTTTCTCTCTCGCACTCTTCTCTCGTTTTCTCGCGCCCATCTTTTTCTCCCTCGTACACACACAGACGTACGCACACACATCTATCCCGCGATTATTCTCCTTTTATATCTCGTTGTACTCGGTTTTTTTAATCCTTTTCTTTTTCAGAGAAAAAAAAACCTCGATGTACCCGAATATCCCTTTCTACACTCGTTACCACCGTTTCTTTTCGATCTCGTACACTTCGCTTTTTCTCCCTTCTTTTGTTTTCATTATTTCGATCCCCTTTCGATATCCGCACCCTATCCACCGCAACCGAAAAGAACCCTCCTACTGCTACAGTTTTTCTTCTTCGTCCTTTCGCGTGTCGCAGTGGTGTTCGCAACTCTACCCTCCTTCCCTTTCTCCCTCCCCCTCCCACCTCTTCCCTCTTTTCTCTTCCCCCTTCCCTCTCTCTCCCGTATCCCGACTTCCCGTCGTGCGCTGCGCTCGATAACCGCACGTATCAATTGGCTCTGCTTTGGGATCCTTTTCTCTCCCCACCCACCCTCACTCCCACACCCTTTCTCTCGCGCGCTTTTGAACTCTTTTCAGACGTGCCTCATTATCGCCTGTTCTCTCTCTCTCTCTCTCACACACACACACACACACACATATATATATGTACTTCGACATCTTTTTGGAGCCATTTTCAATCCCTTCTCCTTCCCTCTACCACCACACCTTACTTCTCACCTTCCTCCCTTTCTTCTCAGAACCCTTTGACAGTATCCGCTCTTCGATTCGCTAAGATTTCAACCCCTACCAATCAGTTTCCTTTTTTCCCTCTTCGGGAACCAATTGAATTCCGCCAATTCCGAGACCATTAGGGAAATAAACCGATAGTTGACAAAACTCCCGCGAAATTCGTTTTCGACATCTATGCGATTAAAAATCGGTTTTTTAAAAAGAGATTATTGGCATCCTTATCCATAATCTCTCTCTCTCTCTCTCTCTCTTTCGATTCCCCGTCCATATTTCTCCCCGTTTCGAAATCACCCCCTTTTCATTAATGAGAAGTGTTTTTTTTTATTCCCTCCTTCTACTCTCTTCACTCTCTTTTTTTCTTTTAAAGCTCCACTGGTATATAGTAGCGCTTTCGATGGATGTGTTCCAACGCCTCGATGAGCGCTATAGGGTGAGTTGGAGAGGGCCAATCCCGTCTTGCGCAATTCTTCACGCTCTCTCGAACGAAGTTCTCCATTTTCCACGTGCGCCTTCATTTGCTCTTCCCCTCACCCAATTACTATTTCAACTGCGATCGCTTCGAAGGTGCGAAAAAATCACCAATCTCGAAGAAAACCTTTCACACTTGTTACTCTTAGGTTACACGAAAATATATCTGAATCTGGATCCGTATCTCTTTCCTAAAAAAAAAGATCATCTTATCGGAAAATTTATATAAAAATGTAGTTTTTTTCCTTGCGAAATTCTTGTAATAAGCGGACCTTTTGGAATTTTTTAAAAATCTGTACGGAACGTCGGTTGACGACAGGAAACGTTAAACAGATCGGAGATTTTTCGCTGCCTAAGATATCCATCGCTCATTTCGCGATGGGCCGAATGAGAGCGATGTGTGTATCCATAACAACGCGCGAATAGAAAGTTTTGGTGTGTTATGAAAACGCCAGCCAACAATTAACGAATAGAAAGTTTGCATGTTGTCGCCCTTTTCCGCTAAACTTTCTATTCCTCCTATCCCTCTTCACCTCCCCTTTTTATCATTATAAATTTTCCATACTCTAGACTAGAATTATTTCAATGGAAACGTAAAATTTGTATTGTATTGCAATCTCATTTATTGTCCTAAATTTTGCGATTTTCCATCAATTTCGTTTTACTTTGGCACAAGGAGAGGATCAAATTAATTCAGAGACGTTCTATTTTATCTGATTTTGAATTATTGTTTTTTATATATCACGGTGTGAAGTAAATTTCAAAAGTGTAAATCTTTAATCACAGACTTAAATATAACTTGTTCGCCTTTGGCAGTAATTTGGCTAGGAGGGAAAGCTCTCTTATTATGCTTCGATAGTAATATTTGTAAACATTTAGAAACATTGTTATATCTGATTATGGATTTATATATGTATCACTAAAAATACCTTTTCTCTTTTTCATTCTAGGTAAGTACCTACGACAAACAGAATTCTTCTTCACCTTGGATCTTTGGACTTCTAATAGAGAAGGAAGGAGCAATTGTGAGACGAAAATGGACGCTATCGATTCCTCTGGAATCGATGGTTATGTTCATTTATTTATTTATTTATTAACATGTATCCAAAATCATCCAGACTTGGCCTTTTACATTGGATATTTTACATTCCTCGCATATGTCACCGCATTGGTTTTCCGCCACGCATTCCATCCTTCCGGACTATTCTACGCCTTTTCTCATATCTTCGACAAATTCCCATGAAAATTTCTAAAATAAATAGAAGTCGACGATAATAATTTTATCCACCCCGGTGCCATCTGGGTTTAGAGACGAACTATCCCACGACCACTTCACCTCCTCCCTTTACTCTCTTTCAGCCTCCCCCTCCCCCCCCCCCCCTACGAAACCGCCTCATTCCGATAATCTTTCTCACGTTTTCAATCTAATCTCGCATTAATTCCTGCCCTCCAGAGCTGTCGTATTCTCCTTCTTTCTTCCCATTTTCACAATCACATTAACTCTTCACGGTTTCGCAGTTTTTGAGCGGTTGGCGGCGAGGCCTGATTCTGTAAGGCCTTTCTAATCAATTAATGCAGTAGTGAGAAAAATATAGTGATATAAAGAAATAGATTGATGACGGTGGAGGGACTTAAATCCTATTTCATCACACTTAGACTTATTTTTTTGAAATTTAAGAATCTGATCTAATCTCAACATTCAGTAAATCGGTTTTTATGTTAAAAGATAAGAGGCGGGTTTATATCTTTCCAAATTTCTGTTTATTTATACATATCAAAACGTTTGATTCAGGGATCAGTAAGCTGTTCGTTTCTTGATTTTTTTATTGTGACTGATAAAAGAATCGACTTATAATATCAATGAGTCCGAATAGATAAGTTTGGACAGACTGAGTAAATTCAAAGGCTTTTATCTTAACATTGAATGGAAATAAATAATTTTATTGCAGCAAAATAAGGCTATCCAGAGAAAATATCGTTTTTATCTTTGTTCTTTGTAGAAGGAATTCATCATAAATGTTTGCGTTTAATGGGAAATATAGCCCTATAATCATTTATCGATCATCGAACGCAATTGCCTTCGTATTCTCCTTTATATTGCCTCGGGCCGAACGGTCGCTTGAGGAATAGGCATCGCGTGACACGTGGTCGTTTCGGAGCGGTCGAGAACGTGTATCTAGGAGAGCAGTGTCGATAATCGATTGTCGATATGCGCCGTCCAAAAAACCTCCGCCCACGCCTCAACTGCCCACCTTTACATCAAATGGACACGCAGTCTGAGTGGATTACAAAAAAAATAACCTCTCGCACCAAAAATATACTGCCGAAGATAATCAGATCCTTACTTTCGAGCGTAATAGTTCCCCGAATTCACCACAGAGGCTTATCAATCATCACATACAGAAAAAACTATACCGCCTACAGCTCGGCTTATAATTTGACGTATTTTTGCCACAAATTGAAGACTTGGGCAGCTCAATGTGTTGTTACAAACGTCGCTGCCGTGTATCTAAGATAGGGGATAATAATTACGAAATTCGCTTTCGAGTGCGTGTGATTTAGCAGTGTGGTCGTTTTTTTATTGCCGAGTGTTTCTTACGGCGTATTTGTCGAGAAGGAGGAAAAAGGGAATCCATTGTATGATTAAAAATTCCGACCTTTCATTCTCTTTCTCTCTCTCCCCATTCCCACCTCTTCCTCACTCCTTTTCTTCTACTCCCTCCCTCCCTCCGTTTTCCTCTTCCTCCCAACCTCTTATGACGCCATTTCACGTTTGGCCAATGCGATGGCATTGCCAGAGTTTGAGGTTTGGCATTGAGGAAGGGGTGGAGTGTGGGGTCGAGGAGAAGAGTGGAAGGACATAGGTAGAAGGAAGGACTGCGGCCGTGAAAAAAAGTACCGACTGAGAGGTCAATAACGTACTCTGCTGAGGTCTAAATACGCGAAGGAACGCCATTCCTATTATCGTCAAATTAATTGTTAAAAATCGTTCATATTTTCGTTGTGTTGCACATTTGTCTTTATTTTAGGAGGTAATTAATCTTTTAAATGTGTGTAGTGTTGACAACACTGGGACTACCAACGCCAGCAAAAGAGCGTTCTTTGACTCGGCTTCCATTGGAAATTTCCCACTCGTAGCATTTTTCTGCGTTGTATTTCTTGCAGTGCTCTCTTATTGTCCGACTTCTCTGCGGCTCTCTCCCTTTTCTCTCTTCCTTCTCTCTCTTCCTTCGCTCCCTTTCTCTCTCTCTTCTAAGATGGAACCTGTTGGAGTGCATCCATTGATTCTTTTCTTTCTCTCCTCCTATGACGCTGTTACCTCTCGCTACAAACGCCGCATAATAAAGAACTTACCACAACACATTCGCCACCCGAGGCCACTGCCTACCTCATCCTTATTCTTTGCTACTTTTTCAATTAATCCACATTCCGCCCGTAATATTTCAACTTGCTAAAAAATAAAATAAAATAATTTTCCACCGCGGTGATTGTAACCCGGATCTCGAAAAAAGTGGTAAATTTGTAAACTGAGTAGTATTATTTTCTGTCGGTTCTTTCGTGCCGCTACCATAACGCATAGGTATATCTAAAATTCAGCTTTGATTCGCCTCTTTTTAGAAGCATGTGTTTCCACGCCCCGGTCTGCGGATCCTTCCTCCCCCCTTACACGACTCATCCCCTTTACATCTTCCTCCCTCTTGGCTAAATATCCTATTCCCTCCCCCGTCTATCTCATTCCCCCTCTCTCTCTCTCTCCCAACCCCTCCCTCTCTGCCTCTCTCGACCAATACCTCAGCCTCCCTCTCTCGATGTTATCGGAATGCCATCCGAAGGGCTGGCTGAGAGAAGGGATCGAGTGGGAGTCCGGAGGAGGAGGAGATAGAAGGCCGACTGGGAAGGAGATTGGAGGAGAGCGGAGAGAGAGAGAGGGAGGGAGGGAGGGAGGGGGGAAGGGGGGTGGGTCACGGAGAGACAGAGATAAATCTATGAGAAATGAATGCACTCGAATAAAAATGAAGGGGGTGGGAGAGGAAAGAAAGAGAGGAGGGAGAGGTGGAGAAAGAGAGAGAGAGAGACGGAGGGAGGTCTGGGGAGCAGCCGCGACTCGGAGAGAGGGAGGGAGGGAGGAGGCAGGGGAGACGAGGAAGGCGAGTTTTCAAACGGATGATACGGTGGTCGGACGGGCTGAGCGAGAGTGAGGCAGTGTGGAAGGAGGACGAGAGGGGAGGGAGAGGAGAGGCATGGGTTGCGAGATCTCGGAGAGGAGGAGGATGGAATGGGCGGAGGAGGACGAGAGGAAGGAAAGGAGGGAGGGAGAGGATGGGAGGGGGGAGAGAGAAGTCGCCTTTTCGATTCTCTTGTTTTATTTCCCCGTTTTTATCCTCATTTTATCGAGATCCAGCGTAGAGGGAGCGAGTGGGAGGCTGTGGGAGGAGGTGGAGGAGAGAGTGGACGGAAGGAGAGAAAGAGGGAGGAGGCGGGGCTTACGCTATTGGCCGAGAGGGGAGGGAGGAGAGGGGGCGTGGCTGAGGATATCGCTTAGCTCCGCCTCCTCCCTCCCTTTTTTTCTCTTTCCTCTTTCTCTTTTTTCATTTGTACAACTATCTATCTCTGTACACTTGTCTCGCCTCCGCTGCCCTCTCGCTCCCTCTCCTGCGCACTCCGACTGTCCGAGTTGACTTTGTGGCGATCGCCATGTTCCGTGGTCATCTTCCAGCGTTGTTCTCTACTTCATCATTCCTACCATTTAATGTTTTGTATTTATATATATATATATATATATATATATGTATATATTTTTTTTTTGTATTTATATATATATATATTCCCCTTTCGCTTTAAGGATTTGGTATATTTTCCCTTTGATGTGTTCATGGTTGCATTGGTAATTATTACACACCTCTTAATTTTTTTAGTTCATTATAAATTGTTTTAGCTATTTTTGAGGTTCATAGAAAGGCAATGCATTTTTAAAATGTCCAATTATACATTCTCGTTTATATCATCCTCCAAGGGGGACAGCATTCATTTTAATAATGAACTTTCATTTGTTTTTGCATTGTTTAGCTATTATTTTTGTTCGCTTTTCACCTGGATCAGTCTCAAAATTTATTCAAATTAAGCAATCTCTATTCAACGATCGGATGGATACCTTATATATGATGTGTGTGTGGTATGCAATTTCGCCATTTTTATGATTGAATCATTCGCTTATCTTTTCTCACCTTTCCTTTATAAGACCTCGGCTCTGCTTATTCCTCTCTCCTTACCGCCTTCCACTCCTCTGCCATCTCCCCTCTTCCTCCTCACCTCTCCCTCTCCAGACTCCTCCATTCCAATCCTCCTCGGCCAGCATCTTCCTTTTTCATTTCCACGGTGCAAACTCGTTTCATCGGCCGTCTTCATGTCTCCCCCCTTCCACTCTCTCATTCTCCCTCCCTCTTCTCCCTCCCTCCCTCCTCCTCTCCTCCATCGCCCTCCCTCTCTCTCTTGGCCAGCCGGCATCGCTGTATCCTGTATCTTATTCTCTTTTCGCTTTTTTGTCTCTCCCTTTCTTCTCCCTTCGCTCACTCGCCTTCCTTCTTATTTTACGTTCATCCCCGCCTCTGATACCGCCGCCGACACGGAATTTATACTTGGTCGAAAATAATTGCCACGCGTTTTATCAGTTGTTTCGTGGAACTGATGAAACTTGATCGCCTCTAAATCACGGATCGAAATGATTATTTTTCTTTTGCTAGAAAACGCGGACGTTGTTAAATTTTTCGCCAATTCCTATTGGCTCGTTTATATATAAAAAATAAATTTTAAAGTTTTTTTTCTTCGCGTCATTTTTTTAAATCTCTTCACAAATGGAACCGACTTTCCTCTCTATTTCTTCCAATGTAAACTGCTTAATCTCGCCCCTTCTCATTTTCCATCGTTAATTTAGATAGAGCCCCGCCATTTTCCACATTCCATTTCCTTTCGCCATTAAGACCTATTGCTCCTCTCAAGCATTCGCCTTGCTCTCTCCTGCCTCACCTTCCACCTCACATCCGTTTGCATCCCCCTTCAAAATGGTTTACGCAAGCACGCTCTCACACACGCACACGCTCTTTTCCCCTTTCTTGTACTTCCAACGCCTCATACAATGTCATCCTTTCGCCTTTCCTCTCTCCCCTTTCCCCTCAAGTCCTAAAAATAACAGAAGAAAATAAGTCCGAGTCTTTCCTATTGGAAATGATCGCATTGCCCCCGAGAAACAGACGAAGACTCTCACCTTAATACACTTTGACGCCGATTGATCAATTGTTTTTTTTTCTAAATGAATATAGTGGATTTAAGCCGTTCCCTTTGTCGCATAAAATTCCTCTTCCGCACCCTTTACGTTTCCTTTTCTCGCTTCCCCTCCCCCACCCCCTACCTCCCTCTCCCCTTTCCTCCCTCCCGAATTCTCTCCCTTCTCTCGACAGTCTCCCGCAGACCGACACATTTTCACCTCATTTCCTCTTTTTCCTCCATCATTCCCATTTCAACGCTCTCCCATTCCATCCCTCCTCCCATTCCTCCTTAAGAGGGGGAATTCTTCCTCCGTTTCCACGCCCTCCCTCTCTCCTTTTTCTGTCTCTCCTCCCCCTCGCACCTCGCCGCCGTGGTATATTGAGAGACGGAGGGGGAGGAGGGGAGGGAGGAGGGAGGAAACCTTTTCGAAACGTTGCTTACAATTATTCCGTCTCTTAGGGACTTGGGCGATTACTCGAGCGTCTTGTGTGAGCCCCACTTGGGGTGTGTGTGTGTGTGTGAGGGTGATATTGTCGGGAAGGGTGAGAAGGGGTCCGCCATTCCATTCGACTCATTGCGTCAAAGGGTTCTCTCTCTTTATTCTCCCTTCCACTCCCACTTTTATCATTCTCTCTCTCTCCCCCCCCTCCCTCCTCTTCCTTTCTCTTCCCATTGGAAAATCGTATCCCCACTTTATTTATCGCGCCGACGCCATTGTCGACGCGAGCGCCTTGCCCTCCCACGAATTGTGGGCTTTTTGCCGAATCTTGGCCTTTCTTCCTTCCTCTCTTACTCTCTCTTTTCATCTCCTCTCCCTTTTACTCTCGATTGTTGTCCGCCGGATTGTTTCACCCTCCCTCCCACCTTTCTTCTCCTCTTTTTACCTCCTGCCTTACCCCCTCCCCTCCTTCCAACCCCTTCTTCTTTCCCCTTCCCCTCCCCGCCCCACGACAAACTGATTAAGGGGCCGACTGCTCTAGTTAGCTTGCCGAGTAGGGCGCTTACATGGGCTCGAAATCTTTTTCAAAGGCAAACAAGCCCGGCTGACGTTTCCGTGAGCTTTTTGGTCTTTTTCGGTCCGTTATTTCTTTTTTTCTTTCCTCTTTTCCCTCGCATTTCTCCATTTCCTTATCTTTTTCCAACCCTCCTCTCTCCATCCTCCTCGCCTTCCAGCATTCTCTATCATACATTTTTCTCCTCACTAGCCAAACTCGGAATTCGATAGCATTTGTTTTTCTTATCCGTTCTTTTCCCCGTTCCCTTCCCCCTAACCCTGTCTCGGTCTCCTTAATATTTTCGTTTCAATATTTACTCCCTTGTTCTCCGATTCCATGTCCACTTGCACGTTGCTAAGTTTTCTTCTTCTCTGTTTGGCGGAGTTTATTCGAGAGAATTTTGTAGGTTTCTAGGAAAGCTCTCTCTCTCTGTCTTTACCTGGCATTTTCCTCATCTGTTCTTGGCGAGAGAATTGTTCGAGGGAGGCTAATGGAAATACGTTCGAGTGATTAAAAAGCATCATTTTTTCCTTTCTTTATTTCTCTCTTTCCCTCTCGACTGGAACCTCAATGCTTCTATTACGAAATTGAGTGCACGCTCATTCCGCCTTGAGCAATTCAATTCTAAATTAATTTCCGCCGTTGTTTGTCGGGAGAAGATAGCGATCGGTGAAATCATTAATTTTCTTAAAGCCCCGGGAGGCGGATATTGATACGCTCAGATGGACATCTGAGGCTGGTTTTTCCACCTCCTCTGCAAATATAAAACGGTCATTTGGTCAATATTGGTATTCCCGGAGCATGGGTTTGATCTGTAGCTAAAGTGTAATTAAATAATTTTAAAATCCGTTATCGTTGTATAATTTCTATTAACTTATCGTGAAAATTTATCGATAATTCCGAAGCACGCAATAAAGTCATCTGTGATCTTTCCGTCGATAAATAGAACTCGATTTACGGCATAAGATTCCTAGAAGTTATTCAGGTGAAATTAGAAGACATGAATCCACTAATGGATAGCAAGTACGAAATGACCGTGGCAGCAGAAGTTTCGCCCATTAGCTCTCGTTAGCGTATCGCTAGAAAAGATGATATTCCAACGATGTCGATTCGAATAACATCGTGGAGTTCGTTGAATAGAACCTAAATCACTAGCTTCGCTTTGCTCCGTCTCTAAAGAAATTAAACGGAAAAATTACGGACGGTTGAAGAGGATCTAATCGCGAGAAACCGTCATTCCTAGATTATCGCGGTGCAATGACTCTTCACACAAGAGGTCGATGTCTTAACGAGGTCTAACTAATCCCCATCGCTTTTACACTTTTCATGGTATGTGACCGCGGGTTTTATAGAAAAAAATAACGTTCTCTTCTCCCCCTTCCCCTCTCCTCCCCTCCTCTCTCCACCGTTTTCCTCTTTCTTTCTCTCGAGTCACACAATATGTTCCGAGAAGTGCCATGTGGTCTTCACAGAGGCGATAAAGTAGATGTGATTGAGGCTGCGGCGAAAACCGCAGTGAAGTAAACTTCCTCTCGATGAATGTATGTACGACATTAGTCAACGCTAATTATCTCGCAGCAGAGCGGCCTGCGTAATGCTCTAGAGGAGGAGAAGTTTCGCAACCGGGGTCGCCTCCTGAGAGAAGGAGAGAGAGGAGGGAGGCCGCCATAGGCGTCGTCTTTGGATCGAGAGAGGGAAAAAAGCATGGCCGCCGCCGGATCGTCCGTTCACGACGGAAGCAGATTACAATATCAGCATCGCTCGCGCTTCCGCCAGAAGTTTCCATCCCCTGTCTCACACTCCTGCCTCCTTTGCCCCCTCCCCCTCTGCTCCCCCCTCTTTCCACCTCGCCCCGCACCACGGAAGCGTTTGTTTTGTTTGCGCGCGAGGTAATTTTTTCCTGAACGATTTCGCGAGAAAAAAAACTTTCGGAATGTCCATTGGATACACGTGCGAATGTCGGACTTCATTTGTCTGCGGTTTTCAAAGCCTATCCGGAAATACGGAAATAAGTCTAAATTTCTAAAGGGATGCCCCCCCCTCTCTCTCTCTCTCTCGATCACTTTGAGAAGTATGAATTCGAGAAGCCCTTCTTCGACCCCTTTCTGACCTCCCTTCCTCTTTCTTTCTCCTCTTACGACCTCCTCCACCCGCCACCCACTACTCTACCTGACCTACACCTGACCGAGATGAAAGACGCTCCGCGAGGAACTCGTTCGCTCGAAATTTAATGATTTCCGGTCTGAAATTCGTTTCGATGCTTGACCGCCCCGTCGAGCGATAGCACTTGCAAGGCGTTACGCCCTGTTAAACTCTCCGCTGCAGTGAACCAGCGATGCTAATTGTTTTAGAACTAGATTTCCTCTCAAGCAATCGTAGAACTGCGCCATTTCGAATAGAACGGCTAACTTGTTTGTTTTTTTAACGGTTCCGATAAGAATATAGGTATAATTATTTTAATTTATTCTTCCGAGCTCGTGTAAAGCTTCACTTTGAAGCAAAAATCATCTTAGAAAACGAAGTACTAGATGCGCTTATTCACGTGAGAAGTCACGAGTGAATCGGAGAAGCCCTACAAAAATTGATGGGAGTTCTTTCTTAGAAATTTGATTCATCCTGAAAGCGTGTGATCCGGGTTCGATTCTCGGTCATGCAGTTCTTTTCTCCGCCCAATCTTCATCGACCTAGTTCAAAGACTATAAAGATCTGGCTAATATTTTTGCCGCACTCGAATTTGTTCTTCGAAACGAATAGCGGAGATCTCTCTGCTTTTGTAATCATCGGTTTGGAAACGCACTCTCTCCTCTCGAAGAACATTATTTTTCTTTTTCTCACCTCGTGTGCCTCTCTCCAGTGTCACTTTGGCAACGTTTGTGCGCACACGTGATGAGTCGTTGTTGAGTGTCCAGAGGAACATTGCTGAGCTAATCAGTGCGCGAATGTCGTTGGCAGATTGTTTGAAAGTGAAGTGCGTCGAGTAAATCTCTTTTGTCCACGTCGCGAGTGGGAGCGAAAGAGCGAGGAGGAGATAGTGGTGGAAAATGTGTCGACTCGGCTCAACAGCTCGTCTCCGCCGCAATGCCCCTCAGTCACGTGTCTCTAGACTAGTAATTCTCTGCCTCCCTTATTTTCCGATGTTTTTCTCCCTTCCCACACTTGACAATGTTGAACTTGGATTAGTCCAGGGCTTCGCTTTTCTTAAAAAAACACTCGTCGCCCAACCGCTGTAGGGAAAGTTTGACAATGATAGATGTTTAACAAATATTTTCATTGGTTAAGCAAGGAACGTGGTTCGAAAAGGTTGAAAGTTTGCATAAATTTTCATAAACAGCTCTTTATTCGTAGAATAAATTATTAAATCCATCAATCATTAAATCCAAAATTTTCATTGTACTGATTATTTTTTATGGGACCAACGGTTCGATTATAGTCCCTGCAGGCCTGCGCACGCATTGAAATCACGTTTTCCATCTCCAATTTCGCCTCCTTCCCAGAGCCGCCCTGCAGGCATTCCCCTCCGTCTCCCGTGCTATTTCAAAGGGCTATCGTGAAAGGAGCGACACCCGATATACCTTACAGGATAGAGAGAGAGAGAGAATGCTGATCGTTGCCAGGCGCGACAATCGCCTCCGATGGCTAGTCTCAGCTTGCATCCGCAGCGACGGCGGAGGCTTCGTGGAGGGCGTGGCGTTCAGACGATAACTAAATCGCAGCTTCGATTCAGCGGATTATATTGTAAAACGAGAGCATATTATTACACTCTGACGTTGATAAGCATGACCGTACTGATGAAATCCAGGCGTTCTGTTATTGTTTGTGCTATAGAAAAAATAAACTAGCCCAGATCTCGCCGTCTGCATGGAATTGTAGCTCTTAATAAACGGGAGAACGACTGTAAAACGTCTCAATCAGTCTTTTTGACACTCGCCGGCATTTTTTTAAAAAATATCCTCAATGACTGGAATTTTAGCATCACTTTGGCATCACGGAAACGATCTTCGACGAAGAGGCGGTACGCGCTCGAGTGTTGCATTCAGGACGCGATCGGTTCGCGGCGGCGGAGGGAGGTGAAATGGTTAGTTCGGGCGGGAAACGGTAGAGGGCTCGCTCGTCGGCCGAAGCGAGCGCGTTCCTGAAGAAGCGGGAGGATAGAGCGCGACCGCCGAAGGGCGCTGCCGAACGAGTCAGACGTCGACCTCGCACACGCGTGACGCCTCACGCGCGTTTCTCACCCCCACCCGTGTCCGCGCGAGACCGCGAGAGGAAAGAATGCCACACGGGATGACAGATGAAGGCAGCGAGGCGCGAAAGGCGTCGCAAACGGCTCGTATCCGTACAACGGTCGAAGTGAGACGCGTCGAAATAATTGCTTTTCGCCCGGAGCTACTCGAGTACGCCGCTGGCTGCCTCTCGAGATGTTTTCGCGGTTAAAAATGAAGGACGTCTCAGCCTACCTGCGACCTCGTGTCAAGGACGAATGCTTTCCTGCGATCTTCTTTCACTCCAATAGGAAATCTCCGGTCGCTTAGCGAGATGGAATCGTACGGTCGCGGAAGGTGCGCAGCCTTCATTTAGAGGGCGCCACGCATTAAAAAGTTACACTTCGTAACCTTTTGTTGTTCTACTTTTCAGATGATGAATACTTCGTAAGATGGACAAATGCGTCCGACCGAAAACTCAACTGTATCTATAGAAAAAAATCAGCGACAAATCCAAGGGAATCCTGCGTTGCTTTGCCACAGTGCAACTTTCGTTGGTTCGAGTTTGTCCGAAGCCCAACAGCGCCACTCAACGACCAGGTTACCGCATTTTTGTCTTCATTTATTTAATTTTTAACATGTTTTTTTAGAGTTTGTTTTGTCACCAACAACCCGGCTACTTTCTCACTCACTACCCCTCAAAATCACGACACCCTCCCCTCCAATTCCCTTTCATACCGGAGAGATGGCTCTCTCCTTTTATAAGGAAGCCTCAGTTAGATTGAAATACGATCACTCCGCCCCACGATGTCCTCCTGCCCCCGCGCCCACCCATCGACCCCCACCCACCCCTTGCCCGCCCCCACGGGATGCTCCACCTGCACCATTCAGACCTTTCCCCACCCTTTCCCTCCACCAAACTTATCCTTTGCACATAAATACATATGTATTAGTCTTATGAATTAATCAAATAGCGAACGGTTAGCTCCGAAAACATCAGTAACTTAGTTGATTTTTTATTTCACGGTATTACGGTAACAAAACGAGCCTTGTAAAAAATTATCCCAGCACGTAAAAGCAGCACGAAAGTAAAACGTAAAACTATTAATTTTAACTTCGTCTCAGTCGATTGCTGATAGCAGCTCGCTTGGCACTGGTCTCAGCTTCGATGCCCTTTTAATCCAGCCCGCGGACATGTGCTGAGGGTAGCATGCGCGTCGTAGGGAATGGCGGACTGCAAGAATGTAGATATAAGCGACAGTGATCGCGAATGGGAGGGGGCGCGGCGGGAGGAGTGGAGGGGCGGGGAGGAGGTGGCGAGCTCTCGATGGAAAGAAACGGAGGCAGCCATCTGCACCGATCTCCTCAACTCACACCCTGCCCACGCGCTGATTCCCACTTCCTCAAAGCGGGGACACCAACCCCACCACCACCACCTCTTCAACGAACAGCAGACGCCACCCCCACACCCTAAGAAGCAGTGGTGCCAACTATACCACTTATTTCCTACCCGTGTATGATTTTTGGGTACATGAGAACATTTTGGATATAACATTCCATAGAGTTATGTGTTTGAATATTTAAATACGTGTTGTGTGTGTGTTGTGTGTTTGTGTAAATTTCATGGTTATACGTATCAGCATTTGTGCGTGTACTCTAATATGTGGACATGTGTACCTACAAAACTCATGAATTTCCCTCTCCATTATTGTCACCGCTGAAATAGGTCGATTGTGAGTGAGTCGGGTGTCCCTCGTGACGTCGCTCTATCAGTGCGGCCCTTTCGATGAAAGCCATAACCCACGATTATAACCAACTTCCGCCTCCGCGCTCCACTCCCCCGCTACATTTCTCCCCTCCCGCCATTCTCGACCCGTTCCACTTACCCCTTCCCACTCCTCTCTCCCTCCCATCCCCCGCCATTCCTTTCCTTCTTTCCATTCCGTCCGTATACTATATTCCAGGACTCGGGTCAACCTCTTATGAAAAATTCACGGGGCAATCGGCCGAACGGTTTTCATATTCAGGAAGAATATCCGAACTCATTGGCGGAGGAGTTCCAACTCTGGGTCATGAAAAAATGACGATCGCTGCGCCGTATCCTCCGGAATATCAATTTGTCCGCGGGCATGAAGAAGAGAGGACGTAATTACGGAAATCCGTGGTAGAAAGAAAATCCGCTCGGGAATTGAGTTCGTTTCCAAGGTCGGCTCGTTTCTTTTGTTTTGGTTCCGATGCAAATTTCGCCATTCGTGTATCCCAAAACGTCGCGATATGATATTTTTTTGTATGAACGTTGGCGGTTTGTAAAATTTTCGTTTTCATTCGCAACCGAAAGCCCGCGCGGGCATACGAAAATATATAAAGTGGTGCATTATTTAGGCTCGTGAATGGTTATGAACGCGACCGGTTTTGGGACGGAGCGGACGCCTCTCTCGGTAGGTACGCCACCGCCGGAAACTCGGAAAAAAAAGGGCGCAAAAACATGCGAATACGGTATAACCACTAATAAATAATTTCGAGATAAATGCGGCATTTATTGGAAGAAGAGGGCGGAGGGAAGAAGAGAGAGGGTTATCGTATTAGGCAGGGCGAGAAACGTGGCTTACCTCTGACGGAGAAAATCTCTCGCGGTATCAAAACGCGCGACTTTTTAGATTCGATTTCGCAATCCGCCGAAATGGTCCGATCCTTTATCGTTTATCCGACGCCGTTCTTGCGCCGCCCGCTACCTACCTCTCTCCATCTCTCTCCGGCCGCCGTGCCTCTCTTTAGCGCGCGGAATTTATGTTAAGCAGGGCGTCGCCTGGCCCCCGACGGATACGACGTTGGTCGGAGGCGAGCGGGAGGGAGGGAGTGGGATGGCAGACAAAGGAAAAAGGAGTGGGCGGGGGGAGGGGGAGTCCGTGGGCGAGGCCGAAGAAGCACCTCTGCAAAGACACGGCGAACTTTCTCCCTCCCTCCCTCGCTCTCTCTCTCTCTCTCCTCCACACTCTCCCCGATTAGGGGAGAATGGAGGAGGGAGAGACGACCAATGAAACGCAATTTCTTCAACTTTTGCCGATAAACTCGTATAAATCTTGCCCTCATTACATGCGGCGACGGAGAAAATCAAAACGAAATGAAAATGTCGCTGTTTGCCGTAATACTCGTGCTTAAAATCCCTTCGTCTCCGCATATTCCTGACATGTTTAAAATTCCAACTTTTGTCTCGTATCTTCTATGAAATTTTTTTAAAAATATGGACATTCAATTGAAATCGAATGCGTGTTTTATTCGTCGTATTTAACCCGGTATTTATGTGATAATCATGACGAATGGTCTCCGTTTTTTCTCTTTAAAGAGGATATTTTTCTTGAAATCGCGACCTGAACTTCAACTAACGTCTCCAATTCCCACCGAGCGCTCGAACCCGAAAGGGACTAGGGATTTCAGAGCGACAAGACTCGTACGAAAGGGATCGACAATTCTTGCAAGGAGAGTCCTTAAAAAAATTAAGATAGGCAGGATGTAATAAATCGCAATAACAGTCGCTGATCGCTTTCATCTCAAAATGCGACTAGATTGCGCCCTCTGCCCCCCCTAACCCTCACCGCCACCCTCTTGCTCCCTCCCCCTTTCCCTCTTAGGAGGAGAGGTTGGAGGGACGGGAACGAAGCCTTCCCTTCTTTCCTCCCTCCCTCAAACTCTCAACCAGGACGTCTTCGATTGCTCCAACGAGTGCTTCCTTGAGAGCACAGTCTTCCTTGTCGATTGAGGCGAAATTAGGAGGGTGAGGGGGAAGGGGGAAGACGCAGCGAGAGGGAGATCTCTACAGCGTGTGTGTATGTGAGAGGGAGAGTATGTGAGAGAGAGGAAGAGAGGAAGTGGCGATTTGGGAGAGTTAGCAGGCTAGTAAAAGCGTGTGTGCGATCGTCTGGCTGCCGGGAGATGTGGCATCAGTGTCGCCGCGTGGGAGTGACTGATTGGTTGCGCGGGGACGGCAATGGTGCTGGTGATGATGATGATGATGATGACGGCGTTGGCGATGATCTGCGATGCCCGTCCACCCCACCTCCCCCCTTCCCCATCTGCCTCCCCCACTATGCCCTCCCCCCCCCCCCCTCCACCCCTCTCCCTCCCCCTCGAAACGAGTGACACTGATACGTTTCTTTTTTTCGCTTAACCACCAAAGAAGGGCTCAGTTTAGGCCAATAATAGGTCGTCGTTACTCAGCTGCGCAGGGGTTGTAGCAACACGGCTGATTTTAAAAATTTTTTTATTTAGAGAGGAAGAGATTTTTTCAAGACATTATTTTTTTTATCTCCGCGTCGAGTTATAAAAAATATATCTATTCAAATTGTTTACAATGAATATTAAGAGATCAAGAATTCTTACGACTTGCATGCATTAATTATCCAAGAATTTTCTGTACGGTAGTACATAGTTCCTGCAACTTATATAATTCTCTTGCACAATTAATTATTAAATTTATAAATAATATGCTGGATTATTTGATTATTCAAATAATTTAATGTACAGAAATAAAATATTATTATTAAGTATATGATTCCATAAATTTGTTTCTGAAGATTTGATATTTCTTAAACTTCCACATACTTTTTTAAATAGTTTGCGAAACGTGTTCAATTACCGGAGCTCGTTTCTTCAAAACGACAGATCCATCTCATAAAAGACAATTCTATCGTAAATTTCGATTATCATGGTGTGGCATCTGCCATATATTTTCCTTTAATTATTTCTCCTTCGACTCTACAATCTCTCAAAGGCCCGCGCGGATCGTATGACTATCCATATCTGCAAACTTCTCTGACCTAATTGTGCCAATCTAACCCTCGGCGCCGCGCAGTAGCACTTGGAAAACAGAAGAATATAGAGCGGCTCCCGCGCACGACAGCAAGAATTACCGAGTGATATAATCGAACGAGGGAGAACCTTTTTCAAACAGTTCGAAAAATAATCCATTTGCCTTCTGAGGCTCACTTATAATTTGTGAGGACGATCACAAATACCGTTGAGATTGTAAATGCACATGCACATGCAAATTATCCCTTTATTAGTGGTTTTTGTCGACGTTTACAGGATAGGTGGGGAACCTTTTTTGTCCGAGGGCCACATTTAAACTTCATATCTGACCCGAGGGTCAATAACATCCCCCCTCTCCCAATGCCTTTTTATAGCATTGAAAATATTTTTTTATTTAACGTTAATATATAACGATTTATGTACTTTTAATGAGACCGTTGATGCTGCATATTTTTACAAGGTGATCTATATCTGGAAATATGTTAGACTCTCAGCTGATTACTTAGATTTTCGTCTGTGATTATAGATTTATGATTGGACTTAAATCTGTTTTAGTTTTGTAAAAAACTGTTCACAAATATATGTGCTTCCAAACAATGCTTTTATTTTGATAGCGTGAGCTCTTAGGCGAGGGAAATTACTGTCCAACATATTTTTTGTAAAAGTCAATTATGTACGTCCATTCCGTTGTACTTTCCCCTCAACTCATCACTGCTTTGAATTTCGATAAGTTGCTGAAAGTGATTTTCATTCGCCCTAAGTCTGAAAGCCTCTTCTAAAATTCTTGATGCAATGATAACAATTCATCAGCGTATTCTGAGCAATCGACGTGATTTGGATAATTTAATTGCAGAATAGGAAATCCAGAAAAATTTGTTTGACGAAGGCGAGACTCCCAAAAACGAAGCTTGGTTTCAAAACTTTTGACCTGTGAAAATAACGTACCTATTGGCTAACTTAGACCCAACTTGATGCTTAATGTTTAACTATGCTAAATGCTGAGTAATATCCACCAAAAAAGAAAGATTACGCGGATCGCACCGCCTGCACCTGCCTTAAGCCGGGCCTGATCCTTCCGCAACTTTTTCCCTTTCGGAGCGGTGTCTTCCGGTCACTGCTGCCTTGTGACAGTATCCTTTACCGATTTTAACTCTTAAATTCCGCCCGAAAAAAGCAAAAATTATATCTTTCTCGCAGGTTTTCCCGTCAATCCCCCAAATGAAAATTTTTCCTGCCAAACGAGCGTAAAACCCGCCAGATATAGCGGAATAAAGTCAGATTAGCAGCACTGGGCTGCACCCTCCCTCTCTCTCTCTCTCAGGCTTTGGCTGTGGCACGCACGGGTACCGTTGATAAAGTCTTCGCGGGCCGCATTTCCATGATAGAGCATAAATCCACAGCGGGCCACTTTTAAAAGGTCCCCACCCACGGTTTACAGCCTCAGCGACCCCGTGTTTTATTTATTTTTTCACGAAGCTGTTCATTTTGGACACTTGTTCCTCTGTCGTGCGTCATGCTATAATGATATAGAATTTAAGAAACGCTTTCACTCAACCTTCTTCGACATCGTATCTAGTCATTACCCACTATCATCTTCTTCCTTTATTACTTCTTCATTCATTTTATCTCTCCCGCTTCCACATGTTCCAGAAATTATATCTTCTCCAACTGTCCCTTTCTGTCACTCCGTGCATTTCCTTCCATATCCCTCTCTCTGTCCTCCCTTTCATCTTCTCATACTCATCTTCCCCTCAGCAGCGCTCAACCCTTTCCATATACAAAATCCCGTTCTGAGGGAAAATTCGACTTTTCTCCGTCAATTTACTCGATTATTTTTTCCCCCCGTGGCACATTCTCAACCGGACGCTCTCTTTTGCCCTCTTCCCAAGGTTTTTCTCTTCCGATCGCGCCCGTTTCCTTCGCATAAACAACGAAGCGATTAATTCCCTCCGTTATTTCGGTGACCTCGGCAGTCTAATTTTTTTACTCCTTCCCCAATCTCTTTCGTCGCCACCTCCCCTTCCGAACACTTGCTCTCTTCCACCCAAGGCTTCCCCCTTTTCGTCCACCCTCCTCTCCCACCTCCCCCTCCCCCGACTCTCGCTTCGGCCGACCTCTCTACCCCCATTCCTCCTTACCGATCCACCCACACGCGCACACACTCGCACACATGCCCCTTAAACACTCGCCTGTTCTTCACACGAGGATCGGTTTCGGATGATGACGTACGAGCGCAGCAGGAAAGGATGGAATGGGAGTGGGAGGATGGGGGAGGGGGAAGAGGGGGTGGGGTGGGGTGATGGGATGGGATGAAGGAAGGGGTGAATTAAGACTTTTGGGCGGTGTTAGGGCGTGGAAGGGTAGAGGTGAAGGGTTGGTAGCAACGTGTGCATCCTCAGAGGTTAATGACGAGGAGGGGACCTTCGAGTTTTCCGGCCACGAGGAAACTAACTGCCTACGCGCTTTACACGTACTGTTTGTTACCTTTCGAATCTTGAACCTTTGTGTGCTGTGGCTGATCGTCTAGAGCGAATAAATATTTTTATTTTATCAAATCTAAGAAATAAATAGTAAATACTAAGAAATAATTGTATCCCGTGTGATATTTTAATGTGTTGGTCTAATTTTACACTCGCCTGCGGAGAGAAGGGTGAAGTATAAGGTTAGGCGAAGTTATTATGTTTTTCTGGGACGGAGAAAGACTGTTTAATCGATAGAATAGGGAAAGGCTTTCCCGATCTTACTCTCAATCGGATTAGCTCTTTGAGAAATGTTATCATTCTTAGCGTTTGATTCCAAGGTATGTCAACTTCTCCATCCACCGACCACCTCTCCTCTCCGCCACATCACTATAATGTTTTCATTCACTAATAAAATAATTTACTCACCTCTAATAAAATAGATTTCCGTTTCCTTGAGCACGAAATTAATAATAACATTCTACAGTTTGTAATGTTTCCCCAGAAAGTTTATCATTTACTCGATCAAATCAACTACGTTGAATTTATTTAGACACTTATTCCTTCGTCTATCTCTCCCTCTCTTCGCCTCATACCTCTCCACACTCTCTCTCTCTCTCCTTCTTTGTCCGGTCCTTCGTCCAGGAGGCGAACAAGAGGCCCGTATTGAGGCGTGGCGTGACACAGGATACTCCATTCAAAGATGGAGGCGGTGTCTGATTCGGACGGAGATTGTGAAGAGAAGCCTACGCGCCGCCGTTCTACCCCTATTCAAGCGGAGACGTGAAAATGGATCACTATTATGCGTTTACTCTCTTCTTATCGATTTCTCTTGGCGTCGATCCTCGCTGCAGCCCCTCCTTAGTCTTCGAATCCCGCCCTGGAAATTCCTCCGGAGATTTAGGGCTCTTTACGGAAGCCCTGATCCTTCTTGACCCATAGGTCTTTCCTTTTATTCCCGTTTAGATTCGGCCGACAGACGCCGCCAAATTTTCGCCGTATGCGTCTCTTTAATGCAAGTTTCGGCCCGATGAAAGGCTCTGTCGGCGGATTTCCAATATATATCTCGTTCTACAGCATATCGCTTGGAATTAAAGCGTGCGGTGTTGTATGATTCCATTGCGACGGATGTTATCATAAAAAGATTTAAGAATAGGATAGTTCAGTGGGACGAGAGAGAGGGGGCAAAGGGATGTGAGAGATGAAACGTTGATCGAGTTGACGTAGCCTCTTCTTGGGATGGCGATAGTAGGCGTTCTTTTTTTTCGCTGAGGGATGTGTTTGCGATGTGGCGACACGAATAGCCTTAAGGATAATGGCCGTGTATTGTTTTTCGATGACTTTGTAACAATGGGATCGGGTTGGCGGCAGAGTCGCGAGGCTCGGGAGTGCGAAGGAAAAGCGGCAGGTGAACGGACGCCGTTCATAAAGAAGAAGCGATCTCCATAATGGAGAGAGATAGGATCGAGCGACAGCCGTGGCAACGCGGCTGTGCATTTGTAGCTGGAGGGAGAGGGATAAGCGATGGAAAGAATCGAGAGTTTGTGCGCCAGTCGGCGATACTATTTTCTTTTTTTTTTGCTTGGTGATCGTTAAACGCAACTCCGGAAGTTAAAACCCTTTAACGGCTTCGAAACATACCCGAGGATAAAAGAAGTCGGTGTTATGAGCAACGAGCTGGTGAGTTGAATGTTTATTGGCTTGCTAACTTCTTACTCGATTAGATAAAACGCACCGCAAAACTTTCAAAATCCGGTCGAATCGCTTCGGGATTTTGTTGCAAAGTCGGTGATAATAAAAAAGGAAGAAAAGAGAAGTTTCTTCACACTTTTGTTGCCTAAATCATGGGCCAGAGAGAGGGGAGGAGGGGGGGGGGGGGGGCGGACGCCCGCACCTTAGCAGTCGCATCCTCATGACATCCACCCTTCCCCCTCGCCAAGCCTCTGCTTCTCTCTCTCCCACGAAGGCCTTCCTAGGGCCCGGCAGATCGCTTTCTCCCACCCCTTGACCTCCCCGTCCGCCCCCGCCTCCCACCAGCCCCCACGAAGCCGATACGGGAGATGCCCGCTTCCGGCCGATCGCTTTCTCCCCCCCCCCCCCTTTCTGATCACACTCGGCGACGCTCGACCCACACCGCACCTCACCCTCTTCCTCCGCTTCCTAAGGGAGCACCTCTACGGCTTCTCCTCGGCGTAGAACCCGCCTCTGAATGGACAATCCCCACTCCCCTCTGACCTCCCCCTTTTGCTCCATTTTCGAGCATTCGATCGACTAGACTTGTTTTTTTTTTCATCTGCCTCAATTTTTTTTATTTACAAGGATCGGTGGTCGAAGACGGCTTCGGCCGAAGAATCAGGTTTTGATGGGAAACTGTTCATTGAAAATGGCCTGGGTCCTTTTCATGGGCAACTGCTAGTTGTGGCGTATGATCAGTGGCCCCTAGGCGCGGATGTGTGCGGTATGCGTGTGCATTCATTCAAGTGTCAGCACGCGATGAGGCGTATTTTCGAAATCCTTCCCCTCGTCGGGTAGCGCAGATTCGCTCGGTGATAGCGTGTAGCACGACACGGAGGCGAGAAAGACGTCGCAGACGTGTTCGCGTCGGTTAGAAAAACGCCTTACCTGTTACTTCGCGAAAGGATGAGAGTTCTAGGAAATCTTTTCTCTTATATAAGTATTTACAGATTTATTTTTCCTTGTGTAAAGAAGGTGGATTTTTAAGAATACGTATTTCGAACGATGGTAACCTCGATGTACATTGTAGCTTTAGTTAATTTATGTAACTCCCCCGATAACACTGTAGTTGCTCATCTTCCGTCTTTACTTAACAATATTTAGTGCATTACGTACTTAATGTCTCACCAACCAAAATGCTCTGCTCCTCCTCTGCACATTCCTCTACCCGCCACCTCTTTTAATCTGCCTCCCTCTCTCCCTCCTCTATATGTAAATTTCTCTCTCCTTTTTTCTCTTCAGACCTCTTGCCCTCATCTCTTCTTGCTTCCTCCTCCCCCATGAGCCAGCTTTCTCTCTCACTCTATCTCTCTCTCTTTCTCTCTCTCTCTCTCTCATACACACACACTCTCCCCCACCCTCTCTTATTTATTTTATCCAGTCCCCTATCCCCCTCCCCCTCTTCTCCTCGACCCCTATCTTTTTTCCCCCGCGCGCTCCTTTGGGAGACTGCGGACTTTTCTCCGAACCTCCTCCCCCAACCCACCTCCCCAGACCCCCATCGGTGGAGGCGGCACGGAGATGGCTACGAAGCAGGCTGGGACCGACAGAAGAGGAGACTAGAGAGCCGGCGGAGGGATGGAGGAAGAAAGGGAGATGGTGGAAAGGAAGGAGAAAAAGGAGACGGAAAGAGAGTTGATCGAATCGGGAGAGGAGTGTAGATATATATATAAAACAGGGATGTAAAAGAAATGGAAGTAAAGAAGAGATAAATGAGGTCGAAGCAAAGTAGGATATTCTCTATAATAAAAACGTTGTTCTGTAAGGTACGCAAGATGGCTGACTGCGAAATGTAGTTCTCATTCTACCCGATAGGTCGGCGCCTCATGTACGTCAACAACTCACCTTTCTTTCGGCGAAAACGACGGGAATATATAATAAACATTTATGTTTGTTTATGTAACGATTTCTACGATAAACAATTAGTTTATTTTTTGTCAATAACGATCTCCGATACAATGATTCATTCAATCGTCAAGAGAACAGTTTACAATGTTGAAATAAATTGATTTGTTTTTGCTCAGATAGTATTCAAATAAATTATTCCGCTGATTGATTAATTAGTTAGTTTTTAATTTAAATCTTTTAAAGTTTTATTTACATAACGACGGAGAACATTATTGAGGATTCTAGGAAGCTTTCTTTCTTCGTAAGTACAGAGTGCAATGTTAAAACAATCATAACGTTAAGTGCACGAAATTTAATTATTTTCCCTACGTTATATATGTATACATATAATTATTTCCCTGTCTTTGCACACCGACATTTATATGCAGCATTGACGAGAACAAGGTGGGAGAAGAATATCAGAATTTTATAGCGGAAAATAAAAACCAAAGGCATTTACTAAACGACAACAGAATATTCACTACAAATGTAATATATGACGAAATATTTCATATGTAATAGTGTGCTATTAATTATTTTAAATACAAATATTAATAATCAATCTATCTATAATTCTTCCGTTGATATTTCAATGGGAATTACGCTAGTACATATATAAGAGTGGGATAAAGAAGAAAGGACTCGCGTCCCTTCCTTCTTTCTCTCTCTCCCTCCCTCCTTCACTCTCTCCTTCACCCTCCTTCCTCTCCCTTCCCTCGCATACCGAAGATTACAACCAAGAGTACGAACCTTTCGCTGCGTCGCTGTTATTGCCCCCATCCCAACTATCCGACTCTCTTTATTCGACTTTATATCGCCTTCCGTCCCTTCCTCATCCTACGGCGTCCCTTCGGTCCACCCTTGCCACCCTAATACCCCCACCCCACCCCCAGACTCCCATCTCTTCCGACTGCTAGCATAAACATCCTCAGAGAATGCACTTGCAAACCGAAACAATACCAAATCCCAAATTCACTCTGCTTCTCCATCGACTAAAAATATACGGGCGTTTCCGGGAGTTCAGAGTTAGGCTAAAAAAAAGTTGTGTGTTCCCGAAGTATTATCGGATGTCTATTCCTCGTTAAACAACGGTCGTGTACAAAAAAAGTCAAGAAAGAATTATCGATTGCGGCTAGATTCTTATCGATCATCTAGTTGAGTTTTGTAGTAAAAAAAACAAATAAAAAAGATTCGCTCGTAAACTGTAAGGTTTATGAGCTGTAGAGATGCATTGATCGTTGGATTACGACTTAGGATTGCCACTTTGTAATTAAAATTCATAAAAAGATAGTATGTATTTAATATCCGTCTTCTTCAGTTAATTAGGAAGCCTGGATGGCGTTCTTTTATTAATTACCCAAAAATACTATCAACTTAATTTCCGGAGTCCCAAATACAAACTTTTGGATCATCGATAGGTTCCATCTCAATGTCTCTACGGATGTTTAAATAGGAAGCTTTAAATGGTGTCCAATAGCTCTTCCTGCCCCATATGCTCCTCGGCCGATGACTTTTGCTCCTTACTCCGCCCTCTCCGCACCCCAAAAGCACTCCCTATCCTACCTTCCCACGAACTCTAGTTTTTCCCCCATTCTATTGCAAGATATTTCAATTTCCCTTTCCACCCCTTCCTCTTACCACTCACACCGCACAACCTCTTTTGCTTCCCCGTTCACTCTTTCCACTCTCATTATGCCGACGTCACAAGTCGCATATCACGTGGGCATTTATTGGCGACGAAAATACTGTCGCCATATTGAGTTTCCTTACCACACACACTCTCTCTTTCTCTTTTTATCTCGCTCTCTTCCCTTCTTTTTTGCTCCATTCCTCTCTCTCTCTCTGTGTTTGCAGCCGTTTCCATCCTTGCTCATTTTTTTGTCCTCTTGAGGGTTCGAAGCGTCTCCTCCCACTCCAATCTCCACCTAACTCCCAACATCTCCTCCCTCCTTTCTCCGCCCATTTATCCGGCCACCGCTGTACACCTCCCCCCCCCCGCGCTTTGCTAGAGTCAAGAGTTACACGCCAAAAACTCTCACTATTTACGCGCGCACTTACTGCTTTATACAGGATTTTATCGCGTCATTTTTATTGTTCTCCCTTTCGGAAACGATTCGAAAACTTCGGGTTTATCCAGAGTATTTGGAATGAGAGGAGGATTTCGTCCCATCTGGTAGCCGAGCGGTTCCTCCGTCATTCTTTTGTCCCCTCCGAACGATGCCAATTACCTGCAGTTTTGGCCGCTTGTCCCCCTAACGGCGGTGGTGGTTACTAATGATGGGCCCCTGCAGGTATGGATCGCGGCCAAGGATGCAATTCTCCGTCCTAGAAGATAGTCGTCAATAGTTCCGAAAATAAACAAAATGGTCTTTAAGCGTCGGAGCCAAGGAACACAGTGGCGGAACAACAAGTTCCTACCTCCCACCACTTAGACGCGTCAAGGAAAATGTACGACTTTTGCGCGAAATGTTCCTGTATATGACCCAATGGAGATTATTAGAGGAGTATTTCGCTGCCTAACATCGATATACATTCCGTAAACACGAAGTGTTGTCGTTTCTCGCTTAGCGTGCATTCTCGGAAATGTTTATCTTCGAACTCGTTAAATTTATCTTCTCCAAATGACGTTAATTTGTTTAATTGGTGCCAATGAAAAATACGGTAGGAATTTACTTCGCTATGCTGCTAATAATCCCGGCGATAGCGTTCCATTTTTTGGATTTAATAATTCTTTCATCGAAAAAAAGAAGTCCTTTGCCGGATGTCTTCCTTCGGCTTTTTTCTGTAGGCTCTATCCAATATACATATTTTATTTTCGTTAAACCGTTTCCTTTTTCTCTCCTTTTCGAATCTCCCTCACCTCTCTCCTTCCTCCTCTCCGCGTGTGCCTGATTAAGCTCCGGACCCTCCCCCCCCCCTCACTTCCTCTCCCCCTCGCTCCCTCTCCCTCTCCCCCTCACTTCCCCTCACTCCCTCTCTCCCTCGCACACCACCCCACCCCACCTAACCCCGCATCATTCCGAAATCGCAGCAGGACCGAAGCGCCCTCCGGGTACGAATCCACTCCCATCCTCACTCCTACGTTCCTCCCTCCACTTCCACCTAAATCTGCTCCCCTTTCTCTCCCTCCTGACTCCTCCAAAAACTTACTCTTACCTCTTACTCTCTTTTCGAAAATATCGTTCGCGCGACGCATTCCAAATTGAGAATATTTTTTGTTTTAATTTTTGCTGTTTGTTTGGAATATTTTATCGTTCCTAAGAATTGCTGTGAAACTATAAATAAATCCCGATCAGGTGTCTAGTCTCACGAATTGGTGATAATTGTTTCGTCTGCCTTATCCGCGTATTGATTTTGCCATTGCCACCGTGTAATTCTCGATTCTCATTCGTCTCTCCTCTCTTCCTGTGTCTTCTCCTTACGATTTACGTGAAAGATAAGATTGCCTTTGTCTCGACAAAGGTTCGACTCTATCTAACTAACCCTCTTCTATTCCTTCTCTTCCGTCTTCCCCTGCCATGTATCTCCCAGCTCTTCCTCCTTGTTCACTAAGCTCCCTCTCCCTCCCTTTGATTGCTCTTAGTCTCTCCTTCTCCTTTAAGAGGCCATACCAAACGATGCTCAGTCTACAACCGATTTCTTGCCTCCTCCATTCTTTCCTAAAGAATTGCCTCTTTCTTCCTCCTCTCCCTCTCTCCTTCCTTTTTAACCCCTTTCCGCCAATACCTGCTTCTCTCTCTCTCTCCAATCCGCTCCCTCTCTCGTTCCTACCAAGGATCTCTCCCTCTCTCTCTCTCTCTCGCTCCCTCTCTTCTCTCACTTCCCTCCCGAATGTCAATACCAACGGCGCGCATCCAAAGTAATTCTATCTGTTAATTTCATTAATCCGCGACTCGCCGGGGCAGGGAAATGGCTACGTCGAGTTCTTTGGGAGAGAGGAGAGAAAGGAAGAGAATAAGGACACAATGAAGGAGCGAATTTGTAAGAGAGAAGGGAGGGAGGCAGAAGGAGAGAGAGAGACGAAAAGGAGAAAGGAAGGTGTAAGACACAAAAAATAAAAAATACCGAATTTCCAAGCAAAATAAAAAGCGAAGGTATTTTATTTATTTATTTTTTACGGGCGCTAAAAATAAGGGAGAATATCAGAATTTTTATTCTGGCTTTATGGAGGGAAAAAGAGAACGAAAATAAAAATAAAGAATATTAAGGTATGCGAGGGAATTTTCGTCCAATGGGGATTACTTAGGGAAGACACGTTCCACTCGATGACGGATTTGAAAAATAAAATAAAACGAACAAATTTTTTGGCTTTCAATGTGATTGCATCGACAAATTAACGGAGGTGAATGAGCGCTAAGGTTTCTTTAATGCGGGAGTCGACCGGTTTCCCTAAAGCGTGACACGCTTAAGATTCCTCCGAAAAATGGCTTATTCCGTAAATAACAAAAATAAAACCCTCGCTACAATAATACGTGCTGATGAATCCCCCCCTCTCTCTCAATGGATCCGTAATTCTAAATGTAAAATAAACTCCGCGGTGTAGAGCGGGGGAGGAGGAGGAGCAGGGGCATAGCCTCGAACGCTCACCTTAAAACGAAATAAACAAGTTCCGAGAAATCATAATGAAAGAGGCTGCCGCCAGGCGTTTCGAGGAAAAAGGGAGACGGCTCTCTCTCTCTCCCTCCCTTCCCTCTATATATCCCTCCGTTCATTTTTTTCCAACGGTCACACACACGCACGCCCCCCCCCCCCCCCTCTGCCAAAGGGACACTGGTCGAGCGACGGAGCTGGAAAGAAGAGATGCAGGAGTTGGGAGGGGATTAATGGAGGAAGGGGAGAGATGAGGGAGAGAAAGAGGGACGGAGATTACGGAGTCGCAGAGAAGAGAGCGCAGGAAAAGGGTTTTAGAAGGGGGAGGGAAAAGGACCCTGCTCATGTGTGGTAGGAAGGAATGAGGAGGGGGAACGAAGGAGGATGAGGAGTAAGGAGAGAGAGAGAGAGAGAAGGGGGTGTTAGAAGCATCGCACGGAATAATCAGCGAGTGGAGAGGATGTTAATTTGTTCGCTTCGATATCGGAAGAGGGCAGGACGGAGGAGAGAGGGAGAGAGATCGAAGGGGAGGGAGTGTAGGTGAGAGAGGAGATGGGGATGGATGAAGGGTGGGGAAGGGAGCGAGTGAAAAGTCTCGTTGAAAGGAAATGCGAGATATATATATACACACACACACACAAACACACACACTGCTTAGAAAATACTGTTGCCTTCGAAGGGAAAATCCAAATAATTCGTTTAAATGGAAATACGATAGGAATTAATGGCTGCATCTTTTTAGTTTTCCTGAAATTCTATTTGTAAACTATAAATTGGTGAGAATAATAACTCTTAATTTAACCAAACAATTCAAGAGGTCTTGATCCAGCCATATTGTTGTCTGATTTTACGAGCGAAATTTTTTTTATTTTTCCCTTTCGGTACGTCCGATGACCAATAGTTTAGCAGTGACGGACATGTTTTTAGGTTGGGGACATTGGAGGTGGGAGTGAGGTGGAATAAGAAGACAGGGATAATCGAGTGGATTTGCAGCATCTCGGGGAAGGGGAAGGAAGGGAGGGAGGGAGAGAGAGAGAGAGTAGGAATAGTTCGAAAGTGGATGGGAGAGAAGAGGGGAGCGTCATGGGGAAGTAAGCAAGGGGCGGACGGGGCAGAAGAGGGCGTAGAGTAAGGGAAGGGGTATCCTAATTAGTTATCAAAGGGGTTTTGCTGGCGGGACTCGGGAGGATAGAAGGAATCGGAGTGAGATGGAGGGAGTAAAAGGAGGGGAGGAGGAGACGTCTGAGAGGGTATGTGACCGTTTATCGGAGGAGGAGGTGGAGGGGGAGCCGGAGGAGAGTGATGGAGAGGAGGTTTCAGGAGGCGGCGGCCGAGACAGATTTAAAACACCCGAAAAAAATTAGAGAGGGAGAGAGAGGGGGGTGCGGCCATGCGTAAGATGGGAAGAAGGGTTGAGAGAGAGAGAGAGAGAGAGATGGGAAAATAAGTCTAAAAAAAGGAGCAGCAGCAATAAGTGGTCGGGGGGACACTATCCCCACCTCCTCCCTTATCTTTAAAAGAAAAGGTGTTCTCCCAAAGGACTCTGCGGAATCACTCGATTGAGAAGACTACCGGATTAACTCCATACTTCTTCCTTCAAAAAATCGGTAATTTTTGCGTGGATTATTCTACTTAAATTACCATCATCCTCCTCCTTTTTAACCGGTTTTTCGAAACCGAGATCTTGTTTTAATTACATTTTCGCATCGTCGAACTTTAATTAAAGGAAAAAAAACGTTAAATTTATTTCGGACTTATTCGCCTCGTAAGAGAAGTTTAGAATTGAAAACAAATACGTGCCGGTGATTGGTTGGAAAAAGTTGGAAGACGATCCTCGAGTGTAGCGAGGGAAGCAAAAAGTAATTTCGGAAACTATGTATAAATAAGAGCGACCTGATAGGGAGAGAGAAGCTGTCAAATCAATGCGTTGAATACGTGCGTGTGTATGTGTGTGTGTGTGAAGGAGCGGAGGCGAGGAAGGGGGCCGGAGGGAGGTTTCCAGGCAGGATGGTTTTTGGCGATACACGTTTGGATTGTAATGAGCCCTGCGCTCTAGTCGAAGGAAGACGGAAGGGGATTGGCGGGCAAGGGCTTTTAAGGGCCCAAAGGAGTGGCGGGGGCGAGAGAAGGGGGTCGACGTCGGGGTGTGTGGCGGTGGGGGAGGGTATAGCGAAGCACAGGAGACGGCAATGGTTTCCCGTTTGGCTGTTAGTCTTTCCTGTCGCTGAGGCCCCGTGGTCTTTGGGGAAGAGATTGGGTTCGGTTTGTAGGGTGGAAGGGGGGGAGGGGTGGAGAAGGGAGGGAGAAAGGCGATCGGGAAGGGGTAAAGGGTTGGCGGGTCCGTATTCGCTTGGGGGGCTTCGTCGGAGGCATCGGAAGGACCGTAGAGCGGGAGAGATGCGAGTGGGTGGAGGGAGATCTATCTCTTTCTCTCCCTCCCTATCTCTCCCTCCCGCCCTCTCCCACTCCCTCTAACCCTCTCTAGCGATGGATATTTAAGGCCCGAGATGAAGGGGAAGGAAGGAGGAAAGAGGAACCCTTACAATCGAAAGTTTGGAGTTCGTTTAAAAAGAATTTATTATTTCTAAAAATAGCAACATATGTTAAGGAAAATATCTTTAAACTTTATTACATACTTCCGTTTAAATGTTCAGCGTCCCGTATTTCAAATATAATTTCTGCAGTTTTGCCACACCCCATCGGTAAACCATTTTTCATAAATCGAGACATCTTATTTTTTCGTCGTTCTCGTAGACATGAGCACTGTCGATAAAATTTTTTAAAATTCTGGGGGATTTGTTTGACACGAGGGAAGGAAGACATCAGGAGATGGAAGAATTAGATCTTGGTTAGTGGAAGGAATAAAATATTAAAATGAACGCGTAGGAAATAAGGGTATGGAAATGCGGATAGGGAATGTGAAACAAGGGAGTGGGAGTGGAGAGTGAGAGAGAGTGGCGTGTGTGTGAATGAGTGGTTTGAGAGGTTAGTGAAGGGAAGAGAGAGAGAGGGAGGGAGGATTAGGAATTGGAAGGCAGGATGACTGCGTTGGGGGAGATGAGAGAGAGAGAGAGAGAAAATGGAGAGAGAGAGAAAGAGATTGAGGGCGATGGTAGGCAGGCAGGAGGAGAAAAGCGAAAGGGTTTAGGGGGGAGGGAGATTTCGGCTGAGAGCCGGTCCCCACTGATATCTGTAAGGCTATTGGGAAGTCAATTTGGAAGGCAAAGAGAGAGGAGAGAGTAGAAGAGGAAGGGAGGGAGGGAGGGAGGAAGGAAAGAGGGTGGGGGAGAGCGTGGGTGGAAGGAAAGGGGATTGGTTTCGGTACGTGAAGCAAGAGAGAGAGAGAGAAACTGTGGATGTATGTGAATGTGAGTGGAAGGGTGGAGATTTTGGCGTGGGTAGTATGAGGGAGGCAGTCTTGTGAGGCGTAGAGAGAGCGGGGGAGGACTATTGAGGGTGAGAGGATAGAGAGAGAGAGAGAGAGGAATGAGGGTTGGGGAGAATGGGTGAGAGAGAGATGTGGGTTGTGGCGAGGATCTGTGTTTGAGCGGAAGGAAAGGTTCGGAGAGACGAGAGATGAAAAAAAAGTAAATTCTGACTAGAGGAATAACGATCTGATATTAAAAGATACGGACAAGTTGAATGAGAGAGGGAAGAGAATCGGGGGATGAATGGGGCGGGGCAGGAATTTGGTTCTCCGCCGTCTCGATCGATATTCAAAGGTCGTATCTATACTCGTTTTTTAAAAAAAATTCTCCAATACGAGTCGATAAAGCGACGCTCCGATTAACATTGTCGCGATAGTATAGAATTTTTTAATCTCTCTTCTTACACAAAATTTGTAAGGAAAGAATTCAGGCCATTTGACGTTTTTTTTGGTGATATAGACTAAGATAAAGATAGCAATAGCTCCTGTTATTGGAAGAAAATAAAGATAAAATTTCCATAAAATATTGGTTTAGGACCTTAGTCCTATATCTTGCATTCGCAAAGTTTGCGTCAGGAAATGTTTTACTATTATGTGCAATACTTCAGCTCAAACCTCTTTCTTCATACTTCTTCTCGACTAGCTCTCCAAATTCTACTCTTGCGCATCATTTTCGAATCTTACGGTACCGTCCCCACTCAGTATTACAAACTTGACTCCGTTTCATCGATTTTTTTCAAAAGAAGTATTGTAGCCAATCCCTATGGTAATAAGAGATTAGGCAAAAACCAGGTGTCGTAGGCATCGGGGAAAGAACAGTAATTTCCAATGTACCATCGCCTGTTACCCACGTCTCCCAAGTCCTTCATACTATACTATGATAGTGCCAAGTAAATATAATGCGAAGGACAATGGATTTTTCTAGTCCCAATTATTAACAGTAATTTGCATCATTTTCGACGAATACAGAATTTTATATCGGCCTTCAGCATGCGTGTGAATCAGAACGTCTATTGCCGACACGTGAAAATTATATCTCGTTAATTACGGGAAGCCACGAATATACCGGGATTGTCTCTAATGATACAAAAGTGATTTTCGTTCTAATCCCTTATTCCCTTCCACACGAGAATGTAAAAAAAACCGAAAGGATTTCGGAAGAGGTTGACTTATTTGTTGAGGAGTCTCCCATTGTCGGATTCCGTCAATCCATTCACACGTGACGCAAAGACTTTGCGTAAATAAATCCACTTTAATTATACAGTAATTCTATAAATCATTCCATTGCAAACGAAGATCCAAGCCTCGAACGTCTATTGGATATTTGCACAATGGATCAGGCGGACGGCAGACGGCGTTTTGTAAGGTCTAAAGATTGGAGCGGCAAAGAGAGAGAAAGAGGGCGAGAGAGAGAGAGAAAGGAAAAGGGCTATAGGGAGGAGAGGGAAGGGGGGAGGGAGATTGGGTTTGGAATGGAGAGACGAAATGATGTGCCTTCCTATTTGTCAGTGAGGGCGCCGCCAAGGGGGAAGCGGGAGGGTGCGGGGGTGGACGAGGGAAAGGAGGAGGTGGGAAGGAGGAAATGGAGGAAGGGGTGAGAAATCGGTAGGAGATGGCGAGCGTGTGTGTGTGAGAGAGTGTGTGTGTGTTGGTACCCGTGTGAGGGAGCAGGATGAGGGGAGACCTCGATAGCAAGAGGAATCGGGAGCTAAAAAGGGAGTGGGTTGGGTTGGAGGATGTGAGGAGAGGAGGGTGTGAGAGAGTGGAGTGAGGAAGAGATGGAGCGAGAGGGGGGGGAGGGGGAGGAGGATGGAAAGGGCAGCGCACCAAAGGCGAATCCGCAAAATCTCTCCACGTTCCTCATCCTCGGCCACCTATCAAACCCTTTTCCTCCTCCGCCCGGCCCTTCCTCCCCTCTCTCTCCCAACCCTCACTCTTCTACCCTACTTTTCCTTTTCGCCATAACCCATCCGCCCTCTCTCTCTCTTCTCTTCTCTTCCTCCGCCACCCATCTCTCCTCTCCCACTCCATCTCTCTCTCTCTCCTTTCTCTCTCTCTCTCTCCTATTCCCCGAGGGGAAGTAAATTATTCAAGTGGAAATACGGCGGGGGTTGGGAGGAGAGGAGGGAGAAAGGGATCGAGAGGTGGAGGGAGTGATGTGGGCATAAGAGGAGGTGGGAGAGAGAGAGAGAGAGATAAAGAGAGCGAAGGAGGTGGAAGAGATGGAAGGAGATGCCCCCATCCTCCCTTCTGTTCGATGAGGGAAAGGGTGAACGAGCGAGGGAAAGGCGGGTGAGTGGGTTAGTTAAGAGCGTGAGGGAGAGAGGGAGGGAGTGGATTAAGGAGGGAATGGAGGGATAAGGATTACATCCATTGCATTTGGATTCCCTCTCTCTCTCTCTCTCCGAGCCCAAAATTCGCGATGGGCCGACCAGTTCACTGCTTCCGGCGTGCCCTCGGTAAATAAGGCGAGATGAGGAATCAAAGGGTTATTGGGAGGGGGGATGAGGAGGAAGGGAGGGGGGGAGGTGAGTCGGGGAGGGTTTGATGGCGGCGGTGGCGCGAGGAACTGATTCTGGAATCAAAAGACACTCTGGGTGAGCTGAGCGGGGGTGAGAGGGAGGGGGAGGGGCCCTCCGATGGACCCTCGGACGCCCCCATGCAAAACGAGGGCCGATACTCGAGATAACTTCATTTGCTCCACTCCCTCTCCCTCCTACTCTTGCTGTCTCTATGTGAACCCCTCTTTCGTTCTTTTCAGAGTTTTAGTAACATCTTCATCGCTCTGTTAAATTCTTTTACTTTCACTCTGTGCACGGTTTTCTTTGGAAAGGTTTCAAATAAATATTTCGTCGCAAACAAATTGCATGCTCACCAGCAATATATTTTCTATTGCACCTCACGAGAATGTTTGGTTCCCTTATGATGCTGAAAATGTTTGATAAAGTATTCCTTCTTGTTATAACATTGAATGCATCCTTTTAAAAATTTCCATTAACAAAAACATGAGTACTTTTTGGTAGTGTTGAGTATTCTGCTGATCTTTTATGTGGTCTGTTAATAAAAATTTCATCTATTGTATTATATTTCGGGTGATTCTTAACATAAATATTTTATCATTTCTGCGTGACTAAATTAATTTCTTTTTTCCAATTTTAGGTAAGTCAAAATGTCTGCTTATCGAGTGCCACACACGGCGAGTTCTGATATTGGATCTGATTTGTGAGTACACTCTCAACGATATTCACGATCTATTCATTCGTACCGAAGCAATGTAAGCCACGTATAAATATGTATATAAATGTTTTTAAATTAACTTTAGTGACTAAAGTTTTTCTTGCCGCATCAACACATTTTTAAACTCGAACTTTTCCTTATTCGCAATGAGCAATTTATTCGGCGCAAAACTCTATAAAAAGAGTCCTGAATACAAGCGTAGTGCACTTCGGATTCTTATTTACCATTTGTCCTCTTACATGCAAAGTAATTCATTTTTGTATATGGGAAAGCGAAGCGGGGAACAAAATTGGACGAGTATAGGGAATTACTGCAGGCTCGTGTTCGTGGAAGCAAATCCCGCAATTAAGGCGTCGCGTAAAAACTTTTGTTCTTTTTTATTGCAACCACCGCGGCGGCGCCCGCCGCCATGGCAACACGCCAGACGTGTAAGGTTGCCTACCTCCAGGGGAAGCTCGCTCTCTCTCTCTCTCTATATCCCTTTTCTTTCACGCCCCCGCAACCTTCCCTCGCGATCGCTTTATATGCTACCGAGCGGAGAGAGAGGAGAAGGAGAGAGAGGGAGAAAGAGAGAGAGAGAGAGAGAGCAAGCCGCTTTGCATCCGCCGTTGCCCACGGCTACGCCCCTTCCAGCGCCGATCGGGAAACGGGCAAACAATTGAAGGCGCTGCCGCGAGGCATCCTCCGTCGGGAAGCGAAGGGCTCGATGATCTTGGCTCGTCCGTCAGACAATGAATAGGTCTGAGAGTGGGAGTGGGGAGGAGATAGAGGAGGAGGGAAAGATAGAGGGAGATAGGTAGGGAGTGGAAGGGGAAGAGGGCGCCGGGGTCGTCCTCCCTTTGGTTCTCACAATAATGGAAGCCGATGGCCTCTGAATCACTGAAACAGAAGATCAAATACCCTCTTTCCGCCCTGAATGTGTTCGAAATCGGTTTACCGGTTTTTAAACGGATCCCTTTGTCTCCCTGTTTGCGCGATTGTTGCGACGCGACGGCAGAAAAACCTTGTTCCTTCCTCCGATGGTAATTACGTCGCCTTCTGACCTCGCTTGGAATGTTTGTGCTTCTTTTCCATCCGCATTGAATTCGCATTTTTTTAATGCCCCTTCCACTCTCCCAGATAATTTTTGAAGTGGTGTGCGGAATATCGACGAGTCTTTGTAATTATCGAAGGATTATTTTTCTTTGTTTAGTTGTTTGAAAGGAATTTACGCAGGTTTCCTTGTGAAGGTTTTTCGAAGGGCGGAATCGACGATACAAAAGAGACAATGAAGCCCTAATGGGAACGGCGAAACGTAAATTTACCCCTTCGTCTTCCCCCCGCCCCTCGGGCTTATTTCAATAATAATATCCAATCGCTGTAATTTATCATTGTTTCGGAGCGAGGACATTTTCCGAACTTATCTTTTTCTCCATATTTCTCTCGTGGAGTCGTAAAAAAAAAACGTTCGAACGGTTTATATTTATGATGCCAACCGTGGAAACCCATATTTTTCGTTTCCCCGTAATTTATTCCTTACACCTCAATTATGGCCGTTTTTTAGATGGAGGCATTTTGTGGGTACTTCCTTATCTTCCAAAAACCATAAAATAATTTATCGATCGGTTTCTTTTTTATCCCATCATTTGGTGCTTTGGTGTATTAATTTTTGGCGGAAATTCTAACACTTTTGGGACATATTTGTAAGTAGATAAGGCAATCGAGCGTATGGAACGAACTTCCCGATCCGTGGCGTCCATCCGATCTGAAGAAGCATTTTTTTTCCTCCCCTGCAACCCCTTCTCCCCATCCTCCTCTCCTCCACCCCCCCCCCCCCACCCCTCCTCTAATGCTACCCACGCCCCCTTTTCTTCTTTCGCCGGAATGAACGCTTCCTCGCACCTGCCAGCTCTTCTTATTATGCCACCACCATCTCGCGATCCCGGATAATAAAGCCATATATCTCATCTGTTTATTTATCCATTCTCCATTCATATATTTCCCCGCGCCCCATCACCGCCCCTCCTCTCCTCCCTTCCTCCTTGCCTTCTCCCTTTCAATTTCCCTTTTCGCCCCTCTTTCCTCCACTATATAACTTTTTATGCATTTTTTTCACCTTTTTGCCCCTTTCTTACGCTCCCTCGCCCGAAGAAAAAAAATCCTCTTTCCTTCTCTCCCCGTTCCCCTCCTCCTCATTTCCTCTGCCGGGATCCTATCAGCGTTGGGTTTTACGTCGGATACAGGATGCAGGAACACCCGTCTCCCTCCCTTCTTCCCTCTCCTCCTTGGCTTTCCCTCTTTCTCGCTCGCCCCGACATCTTTGGAGTATTTCTCCAACCGCACTCTCCCTCCTCCCCTCCCTATCCCCAAAATTGCTCCTCTTCGCTCTTCTTTTCTTTCTCCTCTTTTCCTCTTCTTTTATTACGCCTATCTTTCTCTTTTGTTCACTACTGTTTTCTCTCTTTGTTGAATCAATTTTACTTTTTCTTTGCTTGTTCTATCTTCATCGTCGATTTTAGGAGAGTAGATGCGAACGTCAGGGATTTTCCATATATAAATTACACCGCTTAATCATCAAGTGCTCATATAATCCTCATTAAATGTCGTGCATTTTCTGAAACATCATTTACGTTTTTATTGACAAATGACTCTCCAATAGCTAGGAATCCTACCCGATTTTGAGCAAATGTGTTTCAATGGTAACCCTCACACGATGCAATTGAGATGATTTCGTTCTTTTCCTAAGGATGCCGAGTAATTTTCATCTGCCGAGCAGATCCTTCTTTCCTTCATCGCAATTTTTACCCTTTTCCCTCTTTCCACATATTTCTTCCTCTCCCGCTCTTTCTTCTTCCACACCCTCTTTCCGCCGTGGCCCCTCTCCTTTGTTTTCCCTCTCCCTTCTCCCTTATTATTCACCCTATTCCTCCATCTTCTGCCTCTCCTCATCCCTCCTTCGACAACCCTCTCTCCCTTCTTCCCTCCTTCCCAAGTCATTACGCCCCCCTCTTTTACTAATATCCCGGGGACTGAGCTGTCGAGCGCGGAATTAAAAATCAAAATATATTGCCGCATAGCTAATAGCCGAAGATGGGAAAGTATTGTTTTCATAAACTCGGCGCAGCGCCCCTGGATTTAATCCCTCTCCCTCCACGTCCCTCCCTTTCTCTCTCCCTCCCTCCCTCTCTCCCTCCCTTGCTAGCCTCTTCCATTCCTCCTCCTCCTCCTTCGCCACTCCCTCCGCCCTCCTCCTTTTCTCCCTCTCCAAACCTACGTGAATATCCTTCCAAGTGCACGCAAGGGTTGCTTCCTAACGCCTACCCGAAGCCTCCCTGTACCCTTCCCTCCCCCCATACAGCCTCCCCTCCCCCCGCCCCCCGTCGCCTCCATTCTCCTTGTAATACGCCGTTCTTCGTCCACCACCCCCTCCCCTCTTCCCGCGCCATTTTTCCGCCCCTTCGCCCCCTCCCCGGCTTCTTCCCGCACGTTCCCCCCTCCCCCATCTCCCCGATGCCCCCTGTCCCTTACTTCTCTTGGAAGTAAAGCGAAAATCCATTATAAAAGTTCTACCGGATTCGACGGAAAGTTTATGGCCTCAATCGGAAAATAAATACATCCGACGCGTTATTTATGGTTTCAGCGGAGGGATTTCATTTATTAATTACTTAGTTTTATAGGGTGGGAAAAAATGTGTTTTTTTTTCCTCTCTCCCTTCTGCGTCCCCAAAACCCTTTCTCTCCATCCCGCCTTCCTCACGATCTCCGCTGAAAGAAATTGTGCGAATTGTATCTTTCCATAAAAGTTTGAATGATTGCGACGACGGTAATTTTTCCAAATATGCGGTTTTTTGATTACTTGTTATTTTTTAAATGTTTCTTTTTCTTTCTACTAGATTTCCTAATTTCTTATCTCTTTGAAAAGTTATTTTAATTAAGCTCCGCCGTGTATATACGAATAAGGCAGAAATCGAAATTATATCAGGTCGAAGAATAAGCAAAAAAGCGATATATATATATATATATATATATATATATCATCATCATAGGTAGTCTGTCCGTAGACAGGTCCGTGATTATTCTAGGTTAAACTTGGTTCTCCATATACTCCTATTTTCCGCAGTTTTCTTCATGTCTTGATAGCTCTCTTTCCCTTTCAAGTCGTCTACTAGCTGAAACCTTTTCCTACCTCTTTCTCTTTTTCCATCCAGTTTTCCTTCTTTATATATATATATATATATATATATATATATATATATATATAGAGAGAGAGAGAGAGAGAGGCGTATTTAATTACCAGCGCCTGTTATTTTACATGAGTACGTCCTGTTCGGTAAATGGCTTGGAACAAAAGGGAACTTGGAGAGCTTCCCGATCGGGTTTGAAGAAAAAAAATGATTGTACTCAAACTTGGCTTTCTGCGAACGAAAAATCAAATCCTCCGCTCTTGTTTTCCTTATTATGTTATCAGGAAATTACGCGGTAGAAATTTCCTTCTTTGGACGACAAGGCGTGGAATTCGATGAATTCTTCGTATCGTTAAAATAAATCGCTCCCAATCATCCATTCCAAGGTAGGCCCGCAACCAAGACATTGTTTTTCTTTGCCGCGATTCGATCATATTACGTTCTCCATCCACGTAATCGATAGCCAGCAATCCCGACGCGCCGTTCGCGCTGCATCATATATATATATATCTCGCATCTTCCATTGCATGTCGCCTCGTGATCCATAAGCTCTCTCTTGTCACGCAGCACCACCTCCACTTACTTTTCATCCGAGATCCGTTCGCAGCAGCACCTTTCTTCGTTTCGCACTCTCGAATCTGATCCAAATAAATGATCGTTCTAGAATCGCACACGCCTTGTCAGATGTAGTATTTTATAAGTATCTAACACTGCCATAGTCTATAATAGTTCAAAATATCTACCCAAAGTTTTCTCGGATACAAACTTTCTATTCTAATATTTTAGCATTTATAACATTTGGTGTTCCACTGCATAAACTATACAGTGTCTCGGTCGAACATCGAACGTTGTACTCGCTATGGGTTACAAATTCAGCTAAATATCTGACCACGTTCTTCTGCTCATATGGCCGAGGAAGTCGCTTTTTCTTTCATCCGCAGTTCCATTCCTTATTAATTCAGCAGTTATAATCGCGCAGCAGTGCTCTACCGAATATCAGCTTCGAAGCGATATCCTCTTATCCGCGAAGTGTTGGACTCACCGTGGCATAAAGTAATTCCTTGCAAATTAAATTGTCTTCCATGCGAACCCGACTTGAGTTTGGATTTCGTAATATTTCTTTACAGCCTATCCTCGTCCAGATATTTCAAATACTCCTTCGAATGTATATCCTCTCTCAAAAGACTCGCCGAGGCGTCGAATGCGATCATTTCCGCCGCCGACTCTCCTCCTTATCACGCCGCCCAAACCCTCCCCCCTCCCCTCTCTCCCACCCACTTCCTGCATCACGTTCCTTCCCGCCCACACATGCTTCCGTCGCCCCTCTCCCCGTCCTCCTCCTCTTCTCCGTCTCTCCTACCACCTTGATGCATCTTCAGCGAGAAAAAAGTTTAATAACCTTTCTTTCGATTCAACTCGCCCTCTGAAAACGGGTCACCTCGATCGATTTTTCTTCCCACGCGGCGATCCTTCCTTCCTCTCGCGTTTCATCTCCATTTTTTCCTCCTTCGCATTCCTGTCCGGGTTCGAAGATTACTCCTCCTCCCTCACGCCTCCCCCTTCCCTTTTTCATTTCTCCCATCTCTCTCGCAGCCTCCCTCTGTTCCCCCACCTCGTTCGCTTATCCATTTCTCCTCTCCTTCCCGTCGCATCCTTGATTTCTCCCCCTCCTATACCATTCCCTCTCCTCTCCCTCCCTCCGATGCCCCTCTCCCTCCCTCCCTCCCTCCCTCTTCCAATTTTACGCTTTTGTAGGATTACGCGCTCAGGGAATAAATATATAAGAGGAGGCTGGCGGTGGGGCGGAGAGTAGGAAAAAAAAGTGTGCGGATGCTGGTGCTATCGGAGGTGGGGTTAAACGGAGAGAGATGGAGGGGAGGTGTAGAAGAAGAGGAAGGAGGAGGTTTTCTGACTGTATCGGGGAAGTCGATTGAGTAAGAGAGAGCATGGAGGAAAATAAAAAGGAAAACATCATTCCGTGACCTTTATTCCTTTATTCTCCCGTTTTTGCAGCCGTGTCAAAATTAAAGGCAATCGGTAGTTTCTCGACGCAATACGCGTTCATTGGATTCCTATTTCCAAAGCTATGAAAACGAATTCATATCGATTTTCGCCTTGCGGAATTAATCAAAAATGCAGTCGCTATATTATCGCCGTCTAAGCGCAATCGCCGATATGTCGGTGCTTTCCCTGCGTACTGTCAAAACTTAAGAGACAACAAAATAAAAATGTGCTCTTAACATGGCGGCAAGAATGTGAAAGCGCATGGTGTCCGTAGATACGAGGTTGAAAATTTCCAAAACCTTCTTTTTAGTTTTTAATTTTGCAACAAAAATATTACGGTGGTCTAACGTCAGCCGCCTGCCCAGGACGCGGACGACGCCACTTAATACGCCAAGTTTCAGAAAAGAGAGCGGTTACATCGCGCAAAATATCAGTTGAATGTCGCGTCTGAGCGAGTGGCGCTGCAGAAAAGGGTATCAATCGTACACGTGGCATCAGTGGATGCATTCCGTCCTCTCATGACCTCTCCCCCTCCCTCTTCCTCCATCCCTCCCACTCTCTCCTCTCCAGGCTCCTTCCCTACCGGCCACCATCCATCAAAGACCTCCCTGCGTTTATCTTCGTTCCGCAGTTCGAGACGGCCAATCTCTCAAAATTCATTCCTTTTTTCAGTCTCGCTCTCTCCCTCTCTTCCCCCCCTCTTAACTCCCTTTCCCTCCTCCCTGCCACCGCTTGAATTTCCTCCCTCCCTCTTTCCTATCTCCGTCTTACACTACAAAATGGCGCCTGCATTTCTCTTCCTCTTGGAATCCTACGTAGCCGTCCATTTCCTCAAACACCTCTATCCGGCGTAAAATTTCAAAGCTATTACTCTTTGTTATAACAGTCTAATTCAAGATCTAAGAAAAATAAATACGTCTTAGTATTGCATGCAATATATGTCACCTAGGTTTTTTTGGGATTAATATATGGAGAGCACTGTGTAATACCAATCATGGGTTTCATTTTGTACAACGTAGTGCGGAATGATCCGAGAATGTAGGACCTTTACGTTTTAAAATTACAGACAATACGGAGAGTTGGTTTTTCTGATCAGGACTTCGCGAGAGAGCAATTATTGCCTTCATCCATTTCTTTTCGGCGGAATCTTGATGCGATCGACTGAAGATGGAAAGAGGATTTTTATCATAAGAAAAACCTCCGGGATTAAAAAGGACATTTTTGATAAATATCTTCCTCGAATCGTTTTTCCCTCTTTGCTATCCTTCCGGTGTAACACGCTCTTCTTCCCCCCTCCCCCCTCAATTCCAATTCAATTAGTCGCAAAACCCAACCCAAGGAGATTCGCGACTTCTGCTTTCGCCAAGAAACCCATAAATCCATCCGAGGCATCCTCCCCACATCTCATTTGCTCTCTCGGATACACTTGCCTCCGCATGTCCTTTCCTCCCCTCCCCATCCCCTTTCCCCGAGCCTCTCTCCCCCTCCCCCTCCCCTTCTCCCTTCCTTGCCCGCACTTAACCTTCCCCCTCCCTCCCATTTTCCCCTTTTTGCTCACTTTCCTTCCCTCGCATTCTTGAGGTGAGTCGTAATTGTCGATCTCTGTGTGTACCGCTTTCTCTCTCTCTCTCTCTCTTTCCGCAGCCCTTCTTTAATTGTTTTCTCTCTTTACAAGTTGCCTTTCCCTCTCTATCTCTTTCTCCCTCCATTTCCATTCCTCCTCTATTTTCCCCTTATGTTCGCCCTCATTACCTTTCGTGATTGTTTTTCGCAGCTACAAATAGTTGCGGCGTGTTTTGTTGCTGACGGCGTATTCGTTCGATGCAATCCAATTTATTTCGCGCTATTTTCTTTCGCGACTAAAAGTAAATCGTAATTATTCCCTCTTGTTTATTGCCGTATTCCTTGTATTCTCTTGTTTTCGTGCATAGAGCGAAACCTCTCTGCGCGTATTTCGTGCGAGGCTGAATAGAAAACGAAAGAAACGTCCACCTTCTCTCCGACATTTATGTAGTATTTATGTTCGAATTGTTTTTTGTTTAATTGAAACGATTTCCGTCGCGGCCTTTGTGACGCCTTTTCTCCTTTTTGCCGAGAAGGGGTAATTTTATTAGATCGAATATTTGTTTCATTTCTCTCACTGATAATCGGTGTGTTCTAGGATAGCACATAGCCACATTCATAGACAGCAAAGCGGCGCCATAAAAATTAATTCAGCATTATAATCCGAGAAAAAATTCTTCCCATTTCGTCGAGTCATTGCTCTAGAACCTTAATCGCCAACTCAGCGACTCGCATTTGTTCATATTTCCTCTGCGATCGTTTGAAACTGCGCAATTGTTCTTATTCGCATCGAAACCCCCTCTCCCCTCCTCTCGCTCCGACCACCTCCTATTGCACGCATTTCACCATTCTCCCCTCTCCCTCTGACCTCTCCGCATTCCCGCCCTTCCCGCACTGTTTTTACGAGCATTCCTTAACCCTTTTGCCCCCCAGCCTTTGCCCCTTTTCACCCCCTCTATCCTCTCGCCCCCCCTCCTCCTCACACTCCCGCTTTACTCCTGCTCGCGACACACCGCTCGTCCGTGCGTTTACGCCTCCCCCCCCTCACTTCTGCGTCCCCCTCCCAGTGCACCTCATCCGCAGCCAGAGAGAGAGAGGAGGGAGGAACGGATCTTTAATTGCTCACAGCGGCACCTACTCCTGCCCCCCTCTTTTTCCCTATCCTGCCCACACGCGTTCTTCTCGTACCTCGAAATGTCCTCCCTATTCTAACCCCTCCCCCCCCTCTCTCTCTTTCGTTCCCTTCTTCGCCGCTCTTCCAACATGTCTTCTCTTTCTGACCTCCTGCAGACTCAATCGTTCCTTTTCCCTCATCCTGGCGACATTCTCTCTTTATCCCAAACCCCCTCTCTATCTCTCCCTCTCTCTCTTCCTCTCTCTCTTCCTCTCTCTCTCTTCCTCTCTCTCTCTTCCTCTGCCACTCCTTTTCTCCGCCCCACCCACTTTAGCATAACCCTCTTTTCCACAACTTGTGATTCGCTGCTATTTTTACGTTTTATTAATACCTAAACGTCAAGAGTAGCGAATGCGTCGTAAAATTTCCCGATCAGTTATATTCAGCCTTTGCTCCGAGCGCGATCGAAAATCTGTCACCGATACGATTTAGAAGATTTATGGAGATTATATGGGATTGGATATCATCACGCGTCTCTCGCAGGCGTATCTAGAAGGCAATTGCGAACAATTTTCCCGCCCCACGGAGAGTATGGCTCGCCCCTCTTGTCGATCCCCGGGTTTAAGACGCTCTCCCTCATCCCTCTCGACTCCTCCTCCTCTCCTAGCGGTCGCACCACACAGAAAGAACGTTGGCCAACATTGTGTCACCCCCTTCGAATTCCACGGGTCCCTCCTCTCCATCTTCCCCTCCGTGTAGCCCGACCACGCGCTCCCCTTTCCCTGCTGCCCGCTCTCCATCTCGTCTTCCCCTTCCCCCCATCCTTCCCACTCCCCTTCCGACCTCTCCCTTCCGAGACTCGTCTTCGAAGAAGATTACTCTCTTAAAACCCTTTCAAACTGTTTGATTCTTTCGTGCGAACGGTGATACATACATTAGGAAAATTTATCTCAACAGATGCGACGAGTCTAAAAGGTTGGTTCCTCAAAAAACCCATCTAATCTAAAAATACGTCTTTTTATGAATAGAATAACTCCACCAAGTTATTTCTCCGGGCTAATTTCTTAGGGCCGATCCAAAACTATCATAATCATCAGCGGAACTCGTTAAAAATTTAATTATCCAAGATTTTCCGTGACAGAAAATAAGATATCGGATCAAATAAGATGCCGAAGTTATTAGGTGCCGCGTTTCGGCACGCTATATATTCTTGAGGCGCGAATGAATTTCTCAAATGAGGAACGTAGACCGAGGCATCTCTTTCGTCGGTCGGAGGAGAAGGCATCTTGTTTAAAGAGTACCCGAATCAATAGTGACTCAACGTTTCTCTCTCTCTCTACACGCAATCATGTACGAGTGTGTGTGCATGCGCGCATGCGAGTGTGTGTGTTGTAAGAAAGCAACGGATTCGCATGGCGGCGGTAATGAATTTCCCAAACATTTATGGAGCGTTTTAACGATTGCGAACTCAAAAAGACGAGACACAGGAGAACGGATGGGAATAAGGAAAAGGGGAAGAAGGGCGAAGGGAAAAGACTTTTTTTGTGAAGAAGCGGTGACGTCGTTGGCCGGGTTATTGCCTCGATGTCGTAGATGCCGTAGAAAAATAAGCTTTCGAAGAAATTGCAGTTTTTTGCGCCATTTCTCTTCCCTAAAACGCCAACCGGGTTTTCCTTTTGATTTTAATCGTGAAACAAGCGAATTTGTTTTCTATAACTAAATGAAATTTTTCGCTTTGGGGTTGAACAGTATTTTCGAACGAAGAAAATGAAAGAGATTTTGACGAGTAAAGAGAGCGCTTTTTTCTCACAAATATTCACTTCCACCTTTCGCAAAGGTAAATATCAACTTTCAAAGTTTTTGTCATAAAAATGAAATAGACATTTAGTTGATCTGACGAGTCACATAAATCAGAAACTCTGAAGTGATTCTAAATAACCGAAAGTTTGCATCCGTTCGATAGTTACAGGCTAGAATTCACGTATAGATAAAATATTTGAGAACGCGGCTTCATAACCTGGGAAACGGATGAAAGGAGCGATTGAAACATTTCTGCCTTGTTTTTTTTTTCCCATTTCGAGGATGTGTTAGAGATGAAAAGGGGCGGAATGGTATAAAGTGGCGCGGATGCCGCGGTTGTAAAAAGCGACGTTTTCTTTGGGCGGGAAAATAAAAGCGACGGCGTGTCGAATGTGTTTGTATGTCGTAGGAGGAGGCGTGGGCTGGGTTGGTAAGGCCGAGGGAGGTAAGGGAATACATTTCCCTTTGCGGTTCCCTCTACGAGTGTGCTATCCAAGGGAAAGTCCTGGGAGGAAGAGAGAGAGAAAGAGGGTTCTCTTCCTGCCTCTCTCTCTCTCTCTCCACCCCATTCCCCTTTTCCCCCACGCGTTTGGGTGGTCCTCGCGAAAACCGCAGCGTCACGAGCCGTGCGCCGCTATACACGCATATGCAGATACACACGCGTGAGCATCGGTGTGATTTATGAACAGCGAGACCGCTTCACTACTTCCGGCGTATCAACAACCATCCCTCTACACCCACCTCGCTTCCTTCCTTCCTTCCCTCTCTCTCTCTCTCTCCTTCTCCCTTCCTCTCTCTCTCCCTCCCTGGCCCCACCGATTCTCAGTAGGACACTTTGAAACTCTCCTTTCCTCTTCTTTTCCTTTCTCTCCTCCTCCGCTCTGCCTTAGTTGCATCATTTTTACATTGGTATGTGGCTTCCTCGAGCATTCAAAATTCAGAACGACTCGCAGGTTGTGACGCCATCTTACTCTCCTTCTTCCCCTCCCCCAACTCTTCCCTTTCTCACGCTCCATTTGTTTGTAAGCGAACTATTTTAAACCCTCCGAGAGATAATGTGAGCGTCAAATTTTAAAGCAGTTAATTTCCTCGGAGTATGCGGAAGAACTTGCAATTTATAAAAATGTTTACCCCCACAAACATGCTTGCATGCATGTATCTGTTGCATATGTATCTTATCGTAACTATTCTTTCTGATGATTTCAAGATTTTATTGTGCCCTATTTCAATAGGAAACGCTTCCTCGAATAAATAAAACGGTGTTGCGTTGTTTTTGTTTCAAAACGTGCTTTTTATATATCTTATAGCCATTTTTATGGTAGCGGGGAGAAATGGGTTTGTTTACAGCTTATAGAGGAAACACAAAAATTACCGGAAAAAATAAGACTCCTAAATTCTCTGTTTTAATGGTCGTTTGCGACGGAAACCGAATGGGGTTTTTGAAGAAGGTGCGGGGCGCGAGGTTCATTTGTTACACTTTTGCGGTCACGTAGGCCTTTGCGTTTTTTCCTCGAGTTGCAAAATATGAGAGTCTACTTGGTGAATTACGGCCGCTCTGATGCTCGTCACTCACCTCACCTCTCCGTCGCCGCACCCGTGCACTTTGCTCTCCCTTTCCTGAGAGATAAGAAATCTGAAAAGCGCAGGGCGACTAATTGAAGTTCAATAAACTCCCCACCATAAAATATAATCGTTTTCGCTCTCAGACTCCGATTCTCAGTAAATGGACAACGAAAAAATGCTTTCGTTGGAATATTCGATTTAGTTTCTTCGTAATTGTATTTTTCTGTATTTATTTCGTTGTTGCGCATCTTTCACGTGCAATAAGCTCCTTTACGCCGAATTAACTCCGAAAAATGCGCTTTTTTTTTGTGACTGGTTTTCAGTCGTCTTGTTTCTGGGGTCCGAAACGAGCACATCTGACGCGCTTTCGCGTGTTTCCATTTCAATTGCTCGTGTCGCATTTCCGCTCCGTCGTCGCCTTTCCCTCTAAATCTCCGTGAGGTCCTTTTCCCTCCTCGCCCCACGCCCTTTCTCTCCGCCTCCTCTCATTCCCCTCTTCTACACCCCATTGTCTTTACCTATCGCTTTTTTTGTGTGGATGCCTCATTGGCTGTTTGTAGAGAGGTGGTAACAAGGCTAAAGAGTCCGCCCGACATACTTCTAAGCATTAGCGCCCTTTCTCGTCATCCATCCCACCCTCCCTCTCTCTAGCATGTCTTCCCGCCCCCTCCGAGGGTCGAACCTTTGAGCGAGGCGCGTTCCAGTGTAAACACCGTGTTAAAAGGAAGCGTCAACATCGATTATCCTTTTTTTATTTAGTTTTTCTTTCCTCGGCGAAGCCCTTTCCCTGCTCAGCCAGTTCAAGCAACGGGAAAGCGATCCCCCTCCTCTGCAGAGTAAAACTGTTCGATATTTCGAATTGGAAGGGTACGAACACGAAGAAAAATGCGATTTATGATGTTCGGATCCCTATTAATTTCGCAACGTCGTCCTCAAAACGCCGACCTCTTGGTGTACTTCGACATCGCATCAAAAAATGAGCCTGTGAATACGAAAAATTACGTAATTTAATTTTTTCGCCCTCGTTCGCGTCAGTATTGTATTTTAATCGGATCGTCGCAGCAGAGCGTCCGGATACACCAAAAAAATACAATTATCAGGGGAAAAAATATAGAAGTGGAGATAAGAACTCACGAAGTCAATGATCTAAATGTAGCGGAAGTGATTCAACTCGCCCGCCATTGTTGGCAAAGCATTGTAATCCCCTTGGACGCGAGCTTTCTCGCTAAACCAGAGAAGCGAATCTCTCTCTCTGACTGCTGTTTCACCTTCCCCTCCCTCTAACCCTACAATTCGCCGCATTCTCCTCCCTCGGCATTCCTTTAATTTCCGATCATTTGTCCTTCTGTTCATTCCCCCACATCTCCTCGAACCATTCTCTCTTCGCTTATAACTCCCCTATAACACTTCCATCCACTTCCCATCCCCACCCCCCCACCCACCCCCTTTTCCCCCTCCCTTACGTAGGTCACGGACAGTTGCTTCGGTGCAGCCGGTTTGATGCACGCAGGGTGCTTCGGGGGAGAGGAATGAGGGTGCGGGATGCATGGGCGCGGCGATGGCTTTGTCCTCGGCGCAGAAAGTAGCGTCTTCGCAATGAATTGCTTCGCCCTGGCCCGTGTACGGAAATTCCTCCATTGTGGGTGCTTCCGCCGCCCACCGACCTCAGTCGGGGAGGCGCTGTAGGCGGGTGGGTCGGAAATTTCGGAAGGGCGAGGAGGGTTCGAGAGGAGAGCAATTTGGGGGATAGTTTCGGTTCGGGAGTAGAAGTGGACGCTGGGTCTTGTCACGCGTTGCGATTCCTCGCATGAACTCCGCGTATACCGTCGCTACGTTGGTAATTTATGTACATACACAAGCACTCACGCGCATATACACAACATATACGTACGTATATTTCTGCTTTGATATCGAATGCATTCCTTTGCCTCCCCCTCCTAACTCCCAGTTCCGTCTCTCCTTCTGGCGCTCTCAATATGCGGCGACTGCTGTCCCCTGCAATCGCCGCCTAATGGTAAGCGAAAGTGCGAGGGTCCTCGTTGGGTTGGGTTGGCCCTTGTCCTGCCGCCGACGGAGGCCGTGCGCCCCTCACCGTTCCAAGATCGACTCCGGACGCGCGTTTAATGCCGTAATACGATTTCCAGCGTGCGCAAATCGACGCACGAGCGCCGATTCAAAACACACGGGTTTGAGTGTCGACCGTGGCGTTTGGTACGCAAGCAGCGGGTCGAACAGATAGAGACAAAGATATTTCCACGGGACCAGATGTTGGCCAATCATTACACTTATCTTTTTTTAATTTCACACACGTTTTTTTCTTCTGAAGATCGATGATGAAGCGAATCTCCATCTGCCTCTGCCTCCACCATTACCCCCTCTGCTATTTACGTTCAGAACCTGAATCTTTTCTTCCCATTGCATCCCTGCTCTCTCCCCCCCCTCCCCCCCTCTCCCTCTCTCCCGCCCGTTACGTCTCCCCCTTCTTCTCTGGGTGTCCCCCACCTCCCCTTGTCTCTCACCCCTCACCTCTCTCCCTCTTGTGTTACCGTTATTGTAGTTTCGTGGCCGTCATCTGCCAGTCGGCGCGAATTCGCAGTAATGACGAGTGGAGGAGAAAGGGGATGAGGAGAACGAGGGAGATAGGAGGTGGGGAGGGGGGGGGAGGGAATTTAGTCGAATTGTGGCGAGCGGGTGGAGACGGGTGAGGTACAATCGCGAGAGTGTTGGGAGGGAAAGGGTTAGAGAGAAGTCGACGAAGCGCGGCTATGGGAGGGCGAAGGGATAGCTTCCGGCCAATAGTGGCACATAAATAGGCTGTAGTCGGTTCGGTTCGCGAAATTCCACCCGTCCCCGCCTCTTTACCTTTACAGCTCTCTCTCTCCACTCTCACTCCCTCCATATCTCGATTCGCCGTCCTTTGGGGGTCGCGCCGTCCTGAACGTGGGCAATATTTCTCCCTCTGGACACGTACCGAAAGCGCGCGAGGAATTCGAGTCAATCAAAATTTTTAGGAGCCGAGTTTTAAGCGGTTTCTTTGCTATTAGGCCTCCACCTGCAACTCTGAAGGCAATCGAGTCCTCTTTTTTTAACGGATGCTAATTCACAAGTGTTCCTCGATTTCGACCGAATGAACGATGAAAACAGAACATGAAATATACTAGAAATATTCAGTATAAATAACATAAAAAGTCCTTCCGGCGTTGGATCCTCGTGTATTTGCATTCGTTTCGCGATATTTTAAAAGGGATAATGAATGTTATCCGAGGATCAATGTAATCATTTATGGAATTACGAAATTAACGCTTGGGATTTCTTAAAAGGGTCCAATATTCTCCCCATTGAATACGTCTGCTAACGACAGCTTCCTCTCTCTATCCATCCTCTCTCGTCTATTCCTTCCCTCTCGTCTCTTCCCACTGTCGCCATGGAAAAGCAGTAAAGTCGACGGCCACCGAAAGCAATCTCCGCCACCGGTTCACCCACGCGACCATCACACACCCTCGACCCCCTTCCCCCCCCCCTTCCCCCATTCGCACCATCCCGCTCAACACTCCCGTGCAATATGATGCACGGTGCACGGCCGCCTCCCCCGCCCAATGTCCGAGCCTCGATTTCGCCTCCGCCCTAAAATGTACTTCGATGTGAGCCTCCGAAAGAGCAGAGGATAGAGAGAGGTGGGCGACCATTGTCGAGAGGGTGGGCGGGGAGAGGGTGGGGGGGGAAGAGGCGCAGGCACGCACAATGGAAGTTGGGTCCGAATGCATCGCGAACAGAGCGTGTCCACGGACGCATGCATATTGGGCGGCGATATTCGGGCGCGCGAAGAGGGAGGGATGGCGGGGGCAGAAGGCGGGGTAGCATGGGGCGGAAAGGGTAGAGGGAGTGGCGGAAGGAAGGCTGGTCCGAATGCAACGCGGGTGTCCCCTATTGCTTTCGTATGGTGGAGCGTCCCCTTCGTCGAGGGGTGAAGGGGGAATCGAATCCCGGACCCATCCCGAGCGGTGCCGATTTCGGCAACGACTGCCGCTCCCTCCCTATATATCGGGCGTTGCAGTTGCACCTACCGTGCAGTATTATTTCTACCCCCGCTTCCCCTCCACGCCGTGCGGCTGCCCCTTGGTGTCGGTGATTTCATGCAGGGTGCAGTACAACTCGAGTGGAATTAATTCGTCCGATATGATGTTTCCGAAACATCGAGCCCGCTAGATGTCCTCGCGCTTCGCATCGAGTTTGGTAGTTAGTCAATTTCTATCGGATGAGTCATTCGACGGTGGAAAGCGGAATTGTGAAAGATGACAAAGAAGAAGCGAAAATTAAAAACACCCGCTTCACTGTGGGAATCGCCCTATTTCCATGCCTTACTATTAAAGAAACTCGCCTTTTTCGCCGAACGCATAAAGGTTTTGAAATATGACCCAAGGATTCTTTTTTTTCTTCCCGTGCGATTTTTTTTGCCCCGGAATATTCCGAGTGTTTTTCCAAAAATATGGGAATTAAATGCGTGCGACGTGATTGTTTTCTCGATCCCTCTCGTGTTTCGAAACCCGCGTGGAACAGTTGCGTTTTGATATTTTTTTTTATCGTTTCATAACTCGCACCGATCCGTACATCCGCGTTCTTTTTGTGTCACTTTCCCTGATTTATGTTGTGCGCTCGCAAGAGATTCCGTCGGCGTTTTTTTTTGTTTGACTTTCTCCTCCCGACGGACGGTCTCTCATAAACTCGATCGCTGGAGCGAGAAGCGATCTTCGGACGAGATCCGAGCTCCGTCCTCTCTTATCTCCGGGATGGGAGATTCATCCAAGGTTGCCGGAGGAGGAATGGGTTGGCTAAAGCGACCTCCTTTTCCCGGATAACGCTCTCTCTCTCTATGCACTTCTAGCGAAATTTTTTCGAAACGCCTGTTGATGTTAATTTTTTTTTAATCTCTCGCAACGTTTTATCTACCGATCGAGTCGAATACTTCAAAGCATCACCGCTCATCTGAAGAGTGCTTCTGTTTTTTGCATGTATATATATTTCCGACGGTGTTTAATTTATCGGAACGCTAATGACTTTTGATGATTTCGATCGCCTTCGGCCGAGACAAAAAAATCATTTTCGAAACAATTCCGTGCGTTTCAGTCGTCAAAAAGCGTGCAAAATCCCTTCCCGTTTAGCACTTCGAAAGCGAAACAAAAGAGCGCTTTGGAAAAAAACGCAAAACGCAAACAAAAGAAGGGGAAGCGACAGAAACACGGGGAAATAACTAGATAAAAAACTCGCTTCAATTAGCCGCTTGGTCACAGTTACGTAAACAATAAACCTGTCGTTTTGCGATGCATTGAACAGAGAAGGGGGGGAGTATAGGGGGGGATATGGAAATGATATGGGAATATTATAGTTGGGATTGGAGGAATGACTCGGATTGGGAGGAGAGGGTTCCGCAATCGCTCAGCGCTCATCATTATCGACGAGGCTAGAATAAGGGGGAGAAGGGGATAGGTTGATGGCTAGCGCGGAGGCCTGAGGGAGGGGTGGGTGGAGGGGGAGGTGGCAGGAGATTGGTCATCCGGATTGTTGCATTGTTGCGTTTTCGCGGTCGACGACTGCACCGTCCGGACGAGCATTATTACGCTCGGCAACTATCGTTAGTTCCGTGCCTCCCCGTCGTGATAAAACATCCGCGGCGCCACATTCGCCGCCCGCAGCCTCGCGTTCTTTGCCATGCCGATCGCTACATTACATTGCGTCCGCTGTTTATCTTCTACGTCGGTATTTTAACTCTGCCGCTCATTTAATCATATTTAATTACTATTCGCATTCCGCGTTTATATCTTTGTAATTTGAGGCCACAGAAAATCAAAATTCGAGCGTAACCGTATGTATCCCCATATTTGTTCCACACACGTGGGCCGCCGCAACGATTTGATTATTCCATTGTTTGAGAATCGCATTGCAGCAAAGCGGGAGAGGACCAATACTTCAATCGCTGCATTTCGTTTTCATTTTTTTGATTAACAACGGAAGCTGCGAAGCTTTAGGTTTGACGTCCACCGGATATCCGGTTAGGCATTCGCATATTCTATCACTCCATCCCCCTTTCCACCTATCCAATGGAAAAGCCGTTATTCATTCATCAAAAACATTTCCAAACATTCATTCCGCTCTTTTAAGTGTTCTCAATAGGTTGGGAGGATGTGGGCGATTTTGGAATAGGGACAAAAGGTTATTTTTTACGGTCCGTCGTAAAAAACTTTCTCGCAAAGGAAGAATTTATTTTCTGAATGATTTTTTTAAAGTACGTCAAAATTCATCGCGCAGTCAAATTTGATTCCCGGTACAAGAAGAAACTACATTGCGACGGCTGATCTGCTGTGGAAAATAGATTTACGTATTCTGCCGTACCTAAATGAGAACCACTGTAATTGTTTTCCTTTTTTCGGTTTATGAATATAAATAACCATAACAATCATATCAAGCGAAGAATACAATTAAGAGGAATTTGGTTGCCTTAACTTTTAATCAGAACACCTTATCAAATTACGTCGCGTTGAATGGAGAGCCGTGGCGTAGTGGTAAGGGCGTTGGCCTGCTACGCTGAGCAAGCCCGGTGCGAACCGAGCTGCTCGCCCCCCTCTTTGCGTGGTTAAGAGGAGAACACGCAAATCAGCGCTCCGTCCTTCAGAAGAGACGTAAAGCCGTTGGTCCCCTTGGTGTTTCTCGATGGCTAATGCCGGCACCGGGATTCTCATCTTCCTTTTCTTTTGTGATTTAGACTGAGAAGCCTACTGGCGCTGGAGTCGTTTGAAGTCACAGGGTCCCCCAATTGACGTCTGGCGTTCCCAGTTATAATTTTGGTTCGTAGAACATAGAACCCCAAAAACAACTACAAAATGCTATATTATTTCATTTATAAAATTCTTGGTGCATAGGTGGTGCAACTGACCACCCGCGGCCTTGACAGCAGTGTCTCTTTCTTCTCTCGTGGCATACGTGGCAAGAAAGCCATCAAATCCTCCTCCCTCCATTCTTCCGTCCACTTCCCTGCCCTCTCCTTATTCCCTCCCACCAACAGAGTGATGGACCGAGCTTCTTCCTCCGCCTGACCACTTCTTCGTGACGTCACCGTTTGCAAAGGGTGCGGTCGCTGGCGTCACTGGTCGCATCTGTCACCTCGCATTGACTCAACTGCCTTTATATTCCGCGGACGACTCTTTTGAGAATTGACCCTCGTAATGTTCATGGGTAAATAAAGTAAAGGAATCGAATCAAACAAAGGTGTTTTATCCGGCATTCTGAGAATGAGGTGTGAGATTGTTTCGTTAATGGCCGTGACGAGGAATTTTTAATCATCTTCAAATTTAAATTCGACTATACGATCGTGGGATTCGAGCTAGGTTCTCGGGGCCGAGGAATTTCTGGATTACGCTCGTGTCCCGATGGAAAGCCCCCGTTCCTCGGCGCCCCTTCTCTCCCTCCGCCACCCAACACTACTCCTGCCGCCTTTCATCCCCAGCCATCATCACGACACCACGGAACACACGCACAGACTAACCCTTATTAAAATTCCCTTTGAATATAAACCCTAGAAACAACCTCCCTTTGCTCTCTCCTCCCGCCATCTCGTATCTCCTTCAAGACGATCGCCCCTCCCCCTCACACGCCACGGGGGTTCAGGCCCCTTCCTCACCGACGCCATCTCCCGGGAACCTTTAGTGTTCCTCTCATCACCCAATCCTTAAGATCCTTCCTCCCACCCACCCTCTCTGTATCCCTCCAAACTATACATTTACATCTTTTCGCCATTTATTCTGCCTCTCTTCCTAATCCTTGTCATGCTCTTGCCTCCCTTACCTAAACCAATGAGGTAACGCCCACCGAAGTTGCTCAGATTTACTCCTGTGTTTGTAAGAAATGCAATCAATACCTACGCATTGTTTATGTAGTTTTACACAGTCATACAGTTTGTTTTTTCGATTCTCGGTGTCACTTTGTAGTGTGAATAAGGAAGCTATTACTTAACGTTTCGTTTGAACCCTCCGAAAACACATAAATCATATTCGATTGTAGATGAGCATATTCTCCTGAGAAATCAAAGCGGCGCCTCGTTTTGCTGATAGGGTCTTCGTTATGAATGCAAAGGCGGCATCGACTTGTTCCGAGGATCTCGTAATCCCGGAGTGGCAATCCAAGATGGCGGGACGCTAAGATCCCGTATCGCCTTGCTGACTTCCCTCCTTTATTTTTCCTCTCTTCCATCGGCTCTTTATCCGCTCTCACTTCTCCCTTGCCTTTATCTCGCATTCTACCACCCTATATAGCTTCATTACTATTTTGCAACATTTCTCTTCCTTACGACTATCGTTCTCTTCTGCTATCTCGAACACGATCTTAACCCCCACCGCATCCTTCCCTGGCTTCAATTCCTATGCACTCTCTTTCTCTCTCTTTCTCTCTCTTCAGGCTTTTAATCCTTCTCTCGGTTTCCCTTCCCTCTCATTCTCATCCACGCTCTTACTCTAATAGTAGTACTACAAATGATCGTCGTATTCTCCCTCCATCTTCCTCCCTCCGCCCCCCTCCCCCTCCCCTTCAATTCATTTCAACATTCCTCTAGCATTCCTCCCTCTCTCTCTATACATTTCAGCCTTACATTATATCCCCATGTGCAAATTTAAATTTATGTTTACATAGTTTATCGGTGAAGGATCGCGTGCGCCTAAACATGTACTGGTTTAATGCCAAATATTATCAATTTCCGAAATATAACTTAGAAAATAATGAAGTAATTATTCCCCATTTTTACATCAAAATGCGATTGATTTGATTTTTCGATATCGTGTTATTCATTTATTCTTAATAGAAACACATTATTTTTTAAAAACTCCCCGTATTTCCTTTCCGCTCCCCCGAAATCCTCTCTATTAAAACGCCGCCCCCTTTAGGTGTCACTTTTATGTCTCACTCTCCTTTCCCTATTGAACTCCTCTCTCCCTATTTAACTCCTCTCTCCCTATTTAACTCCTCTGTCTCTCCTACCGTTTAATTTTCCGCCCCTCGCCTTCGTGCGGCATTCCTGCCTTAAAACTTTCCTTCGCTCCTAGACTACTATCTCTCCTCCCCTCTACTTTCTCTCCTTCCACTCTCTCCCTACGCACCGCTACATTCCCACAGCCGGCCATGACGCGTCGTTATTTCTACCTCGGCGAACGGGAGTCCGTGCATTCGTAATCCATCATTATCCTTTCGATCCCTTTCTTGCGGACGATCCCTTCGTTGGTCGTCGTTTGTCTCTCGCCTGCGTCTCTATGAAAACCTTTTCGCGCTGCTAATAGCCTTCGCGTCGCCGCTTGCTACGCTACCTCCCCAATGACGCGTTTTTTTTTGCGTTTAAACGCTCGCCTATGTCGTGGAACTTTCTTCTCTCCTCTTTCTCTTTCTCATTCTGTCGCCTTCTCTTCGTTCACTAACCTCCGTACTCCCTTCTCTTCTGCTGAAATGGCACTTGGACTCATTTTCGCCTTCTCTTCCTTTAATTCCTCCGCGTAACCTTCCGAACCCGTAATTTCTCTTTCCGTGGAACCTCCTCCTCCCTCTCTCTCTCTCCCTCTTCCCCCCCATCTCCTTCCTTTCCCTTCTTCCCCTCCGCTCTTCTTCTCTCGGCCCGTTCTGACATCCCTTTACACCGCTGCACTCGAATGCGTTCTCTTACCACTCACCGCTCCGAAATTTCCTTCCAACTCCCCCTCCCCTTAACCATTTAAAAACAGGCGAAACTCCCACCCCACCCCCCACTCCCCCTCCTCCTTTATACCCCCTACGTGCTTTCACCATCCTCGACGCATCAGCGTCTTCCTCGACGGACACCTAATTGTTTATCAAGCAAAATGGTTTGTCGTACTCGACTTTCGAGTATCTACTCCCATTTTTTAAAAGACGTTTTGGATACATACCGAAATGGCAGTTTCGATAGCAAATCCAACTGCGCTTTTTGTCGTTTCCATGTCTGTATGACGTCAAAAGCAGCTTCGGGTTAGTTAAAGGGTTGAGGCGACTCCATGACATGAACGCCTCGGGAAGGAGAGAGCCAGCTACTGCCGTTCTAGCTGCCTCCCACTTTTCACGCACGCATATCTTATTCTTGCCATGGCTAGATGTATCTTTCTTCAGAATTCTACTCTAAGGGATGCACATAAAAGCTTATCATTTTGTAACGAGTTTATTTTGTCCAGTATCAAAAATTCTATATAATTTTTTAAATTATTTTGTTGGATATTTTTCACATTTTACATTAAAGTTTTTAGAGGTAAGAATATAGGACGTTTTTTTAAAAGTTGCATCACTGCAAATTCGAATTCGTGAATTAATTTAGTTTTTCTTTTTTTTCCTTTCCGCAGCGCGCCACCCTCGCCGAGAAGGAGGTGAGCGCCCTGAAGGAGCAGCTGGCGGCCGCAAACCAAAGCCTACAGATGGCGGAGAAGGCCCACATCCTGCAGCAGCAGCAAATCCTCGGAGGGCAACACCAAAAGGGCTGTCCCGGCTCCGGGACGCCAACAGCTGCCGCCTCGGCGTCCTCCGGAGGGTCTGCGACTTCGCCCACTCCCGGCGCAGCGCCGCCTACCGGAGGAGCCCCAGGAGATGTAGAGCACGCCATGGGACTCCTCTCCAGATCATCGCTGGAGGCGGAGTTGGCCGCCAAAGAGAAGGAGGTGAGTCAAAATAACGCAACCCGATATTTCTTTAGTCAAATGATGGGGAGTATTTAACGACCAGTCGATATTGAGAAGGGATCTTCACGCTATTGCGAAGTGGCGTGTGGTCTGGCAAACTTAACTACAAATAAAATGTATTGCCGCGAATTTCACGCGCTTTAGGGTTTTCATTCTTCACCCTTATGGAAATTTCTGGGTTAGACTTAGAATATGTCAATAACAACTAATTCTTAGGAGCTTTCAAGCGACATAATATAGCAGAGCATGAAGTGTAGATGAATGGAGTCCAAGCGGAAATTATTCGAAAACTTTAATAGCCACGAATTCATTGAGAATTGCTTGTTATAATTGTAACCCCCCTCGCACTAATGAGCGAAGGGCTGTATCATAGAATAACAAAAAATGTGTCGAAATAGTCGCGACGTGATAAGCTAGACCAGGGGTCGGAAACCTATGGCACGCGTGCCATAAGGTGGCACGCGAAGAGATTTAAATGGCACGATATTTCAGAGAATAATTACAAAAAGTATGTATTTAAAAATAATTTCACTTATATTTAAATTTTATTTTGTATTTCAATGATACCGCATTATATTCAGGATTCCTTATTATAATACATATAGGAACCGCTTTTCGTAAGCGTTACGGAGAGAACGAATTTAAGGGTGGCACGCGTGAAGGGTCACGTATTATGAATATTAATAAAGAGTGGCACCCAACAGGAAGACGTTGCTGACTCCTGAGCTAGACCAATATGCATTAACTAGTGAATGGCACCCCCTGCCAAACGCTGTTGACTGCTTGCAGGATAATAACCTAAATATAAATGTACCTAAGACGCTGAAATTTCGTTCGGTATGTTTCCTTAGGACTCTATAGCGTCAATAATTAGCTTACATTAAGAATTGTATCATTTAAAGGCTTAATGCCAGTCGATAGTTAATTTATTTATAACTTCAAATTAAAAGCCTTAAACGAAATAAGAGACCGATTTCAAGCCGAATTGCTTAGCTTTCCATCGCAATCCGTGTGACCCAAATTGTCATCCGAGTATATATCTCGATATAGAGTTGAGGCTTTCAACGACCATAAAATCTCGTTTTGCAACTTTTCTCGTTACCTGCTAAAACTGCCTTCCGAACGCCTCGGCCCCTCTGAGTCCCGGAATCTCGTAATCCCCGTATCGCAACGGGAAGACGAGAAAATTCGGTGCAGGAGGTGAGGAGGGAGAGATGGGAGGAGGGAGAGGAGAGGGAGGAGGAGGAAAAAGCCGCTGCGATTTTTGATGGAACGAAGCGATCCGCACTCCGGCGTAATGGAATCGAATGCTCTCTCTCAGAGAACTAGTAAGAGGGTCGCAGAGCGGGAGGGGAGGGGGTGGGAAAGAAGGAAAGAATCTCTTGTAATAGCTCCCTCTCTCTAAGGCTCGGAAACTTTTTCTTCCCGGTTTTACTCCCCTTTCCCCATGGTGCTTTATTTTACGGTATCTCGTGGCCGCGTTAAGCGTGATGGGTGTGGCGGCCTGACAGTATATGCGCCCTCCGCCCCAACACCAAGAAGAATGAAAGAGGAGAGGGAGAGGTTAGGAGTTTGTGTTTCGATTAATACGCTTCTTATATCCCCTTCCCAACTCTCCCTCTCTCCCCTTTCTCCTTCCCCCCTCATTCAAAATTGCTTTCCTCGTCTTCTTCCTTTGCTTTCTCCCCGACCACTCCCTCTCCGACACTAAAAGTTATAAAATGACCAATTGGTTATCACCATGGTTGGCTTTGGAGCTTGAGTAAACTATATGAGACCTTTACTAGGATTTCCGTGCTAGTATACGCCGTCGTCTATTAGCGATTTTTAATTACTTTTTTAGCGAGATACCATCTCTCTCTCTATCTCAGCTTCCATCCATCCTGTGTCTTTTTATCCTGCTTTTATTTATTATTGGCATCGGAAATCGTTTCCCGTCGGAACTCGAAAGAACCTTTATTAAAAGAACGACATTTTCCTTAAACCTTCGCTCAATTTTGCTCTGACTCAAAGTGTAAATGAAACCTATCGTTTCTCCTATGAATGAATAAAACATGAGCCGCTGCCCACGGCCAGAGACATGGAATCCAATGACCTTGTTGCTCCCCTCACCGTTTGCCTATATGGCCGCATCCTCTTTCGTGTCCCTGACCACGGATCACGAATGCCCCCCACCCCACGCCGCCCCACGCGATCGTTAAACCGCCTCGAGGAGGCCTCACCTGCCGTCGTTTTGAGGGACCACCTTTTAGGCTCTACGTTGCCTCCCAGACTCCGAAACCAAAATTAGGATATAATTAGTGACCCAAAGTTCGCTTTTTTTCCCGTCCAATTTCAATACAACCTTTGGAATTTTTTATCACCGACTGTTTTTTCTAACGCTTTGAATGTAAACTGTCTCCGTGTTTACTCATCTGTTGCACATACGGGTTTTATACTTCTGAGACAATAGTTTGCCAAAATAACCTCCCGTCTGTAATTCCGGCTTTGCATTTTACCAATATGAGCGTCCTCCTCTCCATTCGATAATTCCGTGATCTTCCGTCGCAGTCGCCATTTTTAATGATCGTCACTTCCTTCCATCGTTCTTCTTCCTCTCTTTCATTTTCGCCTCTTCTTTTCCTTCCCCCCTACTTATCTCCAGTCCTCCCCTCTTCTCCCTCTTCCTCCTTCCATGTCCTCCCTTCCCCCCACCCTCTGCCCACTCGACTCCTTCCAATCTCTTTTGTAAGCCGCTTGTCGTCTTAATCTGTGAAAGCTTGAGGAGATGGCGGAGGTTTTCGTCGCCTCGGTAAGGGGGAAGGGCGTGGGGAGAGGATTGGCGGAAGAATGGCGTGGTGGGAGGGCTTGCTGGGGGGCGCGGGTTGCCGGTGGTAGGAGATGGGGGAGAGGTGGGAGGGGAGTGAGGTAGGAAGAAGCCTTCGAGGGTTATTTCTTGGGGTTGTCGAAAGAGGAGACTGGAGAAGATCCTTGTTTTTTGGAGATGTTTCCCACATTAAGGGAAGGGCGTCGGAGTGAGGTGTACATGTGTGTGTGTGTGTGTGTGTGTGAGCGCGTGGGTATTGGGAGCGGAGGGGTGCCGAAGTGCGTGTTGGGTGTTCGAGAGAGGGGTGGATTCCACCGGATGCGTTCGAAGGCGCGATGGTGTGTGTGTTGAACCTTTTGAGGCTCAAGTTAAGAGGACGGAGATCAAATCAGGAATCGGTGGAGAGTGCCATTTTTTTTCTATGGCAAGGAGGGTAGGCAGGAAGGATTTTTCCGTATTTTTTTTTCGCCCTCCAAAAAGTGGTTATCTTTTATTCCGTGTGATATTATTGGATGAAACGGCAAGGGGACCCTATACGTGAGGACCCGATCCGGAATGACATTATTGTCTTAAGAGTGAAAGGTTATTTTCGAGTCAGTCGATGGAAGAGGAATTAAATTTGTTATAGATTTTTTATCGGAATTCCCGGAAGGGATCGAGGGAGATAAATTCGGGAAAAATACCCAGAGACGGCAATATAATGTATAACCGTCAGAACTCTTTAATTTGCCGAAGCACGGGAGCTAAGGGGAGAATTATTCGCGGTTGCCAAATATTTGCTTTTGTGCTCGACTTTTTCTTCTTTACTTTTTGTTATTCTCTGCTTAAGTGGGACGCAATTGACACTACGGGGAAATGGATACCCTAGAGACAACTTACGTCAAGCGGGCGGAGAGAAAATGAGCAGAACGAAAAAATACCCTGAAAGATTAACAAATGGGAGCCGAGAGTAAACTTAGACGGAGAAAATAGCTATGAAGACGGAGTTAGGAGTGGAGAGAGAGAGAGAAGGAAGATCGAGGAGGAGTGGGAGAATAGGAAGAAGGTGGAGGAGGGGGAGAGTTTGAGGAAAGCGGAGGAAGGGAGGGAGGAGGAAGAAGAATGGACAGCAGAAATCGAAGGGAAGTAGGAGAGGGGTGGAAAGAAAGGAGAATTGGAAAACAAGTGAGGGATGGATTGCGTGAGAGTGAGATCGAAAGAGGAACGGTGAGGAGGAGAAGCAGACGTCGGCGGTGGGAGAAAGACTTGGGAGACCCTTCGTGCGGGAGGCGAGGCGGAGAGGGCGAGGTGGAGAGGGCGAGGTGGAAGGGGTGGACGAAGGAACGGAAACCTCGGAAGCTGCTTAAAGACGTGTCTCACTTCTCTCACACCCACTCACACGCACACATTCTCAGCAACCCCTTAGTGAAACCGTCATGCGGCTAGGGCGGTGTTTAGGGGAGGGAAGCTGTCATAGAGGAGAGGCAGGGGGGAAGGAGGAGAGTATAGGGAAGGAGGTCGGATGAGGAGAGGAATTGCGTTACGGGAGGTGTTAAATTTGTGCTGGAGAAGAATTTCAAACGAGTCTCTCTTCCTTCCTCCTCTCTCCCCATCCTTCAACCCCTTCTCACTTTCTCTCCATCTCTCTCTCTCACTCACTTTCTCTTTTCATTTCGCCCGCTCTTGTGTCCGGACAAGCAGAGACCACCTTTCAACGGAAGTGCGCGACCTATGGGACAGCGACGAAATGTAGCGTGCTAATTGAAAGCAAGTGTAGGACTAAGAAAGCAATCGATAAATTTCTACCATCTTCCGCTCTAATACTTGATATGATTCGTGCCTTCGACTATACGAGGAAAAGGATGAGTTTATCGCCAGTTTCATTTCATCCATTTGAGTCGTCTTAGTAAAAAAAGTACTAGATAAGTTTGAATTGGGATGCTACAGGATAAAGATAATATAACTTTATATTAAAATCTTCATTATTTTTAATAGCTCACAAACTGCCGTCACCGTCATTTTGCAATGAAGATAATAAAGATAACATCGACGATCACAAGCAACCAATGGCAGGATTAGGATGGAGCTTGAACCCCCTCCCTTGCCATTACAAGGAAACCTCAGACGAACACGTATCGATGAGAGAGATGTACATGCAACATCGTGGGAAGTGAAATCCAAATGCGTGAGTCCGAACAAGATCGAGGTGGATTAATGGTTACGCAGTATTATTGCACGAATCACGGAGATGTCGGAGCGTATCGCCTATGCGGTTAACACCTCGCGTGATCGTCACGCATTGACCGAATCCTTAGCGCGATGACATTTCAGATCCATCCGTCAACAAGCACGCTTTTTTCGCAGGCTGCGATAATTAATCTCCTCCACCCAGATAAGGTCTCCTTACAATTGGACTCGGAAACTGTAAAAGAGGAAATCCGTGCCGGGATGAGGAGAGATTCCGGAACCCTGCTTTTTGCCTCCCCGTTCCTCCCACCGTATTTCCTCCATCTATCGCATCTCACTCCGCTAGCGTCCCACCGGACCGAACTTTCACGATTCACGCGCACTCACGCAGAGGGACTCAATGCCGTAACGAAACGCAACCCAGCGCCAACATGCGATGCGATTCCTTTGCGGCACCATCTATGAAAATTGACGATAGGTGGACTTCTTCTCCCCGTCTTTCTCCATACCCTTGCTTCCTTTCCTCCTTCGCGCCTCCCAACCCAACCGCATCCAGGCAAACGCGATCAGTCCAAAGATTGATTCACCAATAGTACGTGAAGGAGGGGGAGGGGGAGGCGGGATTGGAGGGGAGGGGGAGTTTTGAAGGACAACGAAAGGGTGGTGTCGAAAAAGAAGCGTGAACCAAACTAAACGTCGTCCCTTTCAAACTCTTTCTCTCTCTTTCTTCCATTTTCTTATTTTTTCATTTCCTCACAGTCCTCCCGAGCAAAACCGCGTGTTATTGCTCCGCCATGCCTCCTCCTGCCCAACATTTCGACGTGAATAAATCGCCTCACTTAATCAACTTCGTCTCTCTCTCTCTCTCACACGCTCAGATGAATTCTCCTTTGGCATCCACCTCTCCCCTCTTCCCTCCCTCTAGCTCTCATTCCCTCTCTGGTACCCGACAAACGCTAAAGAGCGACCCTCTCTCGATCGCTCTCCCCTTTGGCCGCCGTTGACTGAGTGAGCGCCCTCTTTCGGATGCGGACGGAGCGTAAAAGAAGTTGTCGGTATGTGTTCTCAGCCGGCGAAAGGATAGTTGTCGAAAACGGAAGGGAATAAGAGGAGAGAAAGAGGATAGGGGAGGAGGAGGGAAATAGGCCGGCGTCGAAAATCCACGAGCTGTCCTTCACCTGCGGCCCTCTTCCCCAACCTTAAACCCCCTCCTCCAACTCCCCATCGCTTCCCCTCCCTCCCTTTCCTGTCCTCCCCCACGGCGAGTAAGGACTATGATGTAGACGTTTGGCGTCCTACTCCTCCCTTCTCCCTCCATCTCCTTCCCTCTCTCCCTCTTTCTCTCTCTCCGCTTCCTCCCTTTACGTTTTGCCCACCTGTGGACGAAATGTGTTCCCGGCGAGTATTACCTAACTTTACTCTCTCTTTTCCTTCTTCCTCTTCCCTCTTATTCCCTTTCTCCTCTTCGCACCATACACGCCCGCGACTCTCCCTTAATCCTCCCACGCATTTCCAAGTCCCTTCGAAGAGGTTTTCCGATCGACAGACGGGGGCTGCGATATATTTGGCGTCCATATCGCCGTGCACGACCTCAATCACTTTCCGTTATGTTGACACAATTCATGAGCATAAATAATGACGGCGATTCCTCGAATAAAAAAGTTACGGACGATTGACCATAATATGTCGATGGGAATCTTTCGTTTATCTCAGGACGATCGTTGAAAGTTTAAGAGAATGGGGGAATCGGGCGATTGGAGTGACATTTCTATTGCGGGAAAATCGGTGGATTATTGACGTGACGGGCGAGAAAGTCCCTAGCTGTTGCTATAATTCTCTCGAGAGATTACGTGCTCCGAATTAAGGGAACATTGTCGGTGTACATTATTTTTATGTTTCTCGGTAGCGATTGGGATATCTTGCCAATTTTGGAGCCGAATTTAGAAAACGACTCAATACGATTGGCATCGAACTGGAAATTAAAATAGCCTTTCCAGACCGTGTCGTGAGAGATTAGACTTTCGTGACGTAACCTGTCCTATTTTTATTCGTCTGAGCGAAAACACACGGCCAGGGATTCGTAAAACGAGAAGAAAACAAAATATGAACTCTTTAACTTACACGGGTGGTATTCCGCGATAAGATCGAAATTGTCGGAGTAAATTTGTTTTCTTCATAGCGTCGAATTTTATTTATATGTGGAAAGAAGAGTTTTTTTTAAACGACAACTTGTGGCGCAATATTTTGTCGAACCGTAAACTCTCAAATGACTTTTGAAGTCCATTCGATCGCGTTGAGCCCGATAGGAGTCCATGATAAATTTCCAACCAAACCAACAACGGTCATAGATTAGAATTATTTGCTGCGGTGGGTGCAAGTGGTATCGGGGGGATTGCAGAGAAGGTAATGAATTTCGTGTGGGATGAGATGATGTGGCTTTTGGCGAACAGGAAACATACTTCATTACGCTTTCCTTAAAAACTTTTCATCAGACTATCGTCCCTTACTCCTCCTGGCTCTTTTCCTTCCATTTCAATCCTCTTGTTTACTATCTTGCACCCCCCGGTGCCTTCTTTCCCCCTCCCCTTCCTCCCCCATCTCCCACTCCTACCTTCTTCCCTTCCCCCTGCGCTCCCTTTCAAAAGAGCGACAGTTGGCCTGCCAGTCGAACTACTACCTCCTCCCCACACACACACCTCCCCCGCCACGCATTCGGTTTTCAATTCCACTCGAAACCGTTCCGCCTGATGGCCTTCCGCCGATGTTTCTTTTATTTATATCCAAGTTTAATTTTTTTATGTTTTTCGGCTCTTCCTTATCTCCTTCCAACCGCCTTCTCCCACTACTCCCTCCACACTTCACTTCTAACGAACGATTTTCCCTAACCCCCCTCTTTCTCTCTCCGTCGCTCCCTCTCCTTCTCCTTCGCTCCCTCCCTTTCTCTCCGTCGCTCCCTCCCCTTCTCCTTCGCTCCCTCCCTTTCTCTCCGTCGCTCCCTCTCCTTCTCCTTCGCTCCCTCCCTTTCTCTCCGTCGCTCCCTCCCCTTCTCTCCGTCGCTCCCTCCCCTTCTCCTTCGCTCCCTCCCTCACTCACAACCTCACACTCTTACTCAAACCTCTTTCATCCTCACCCCCTCTGCCTTTATTTCTTGGAAACACTGTCATTTGTTTCTCACTAAGCTATCTCAAGATCTGATACAGAAACGAGCCTCTCCTTTACAAAATAGCGATCTCAAATGATATTTTAAAGCATTCTATTGCTTGGTTCTCACGTCTTTACTTGAATCATGTCGGAATCTTTTCCGTCAATTAAAGCCCTATTTTTCCGTAGTCTGTTTCGAAATGCCTACAAACCTCCGGGCAGCCATTCTGCGTTGAAAGCGTCCTATGGTTCTTATTTTAATTCGTCTTCCCATAAAACTCGGTCTTCCAGCAGGTATATGTTTGAGCATTGTTCTTTGTTTATTTTGGAACCCCCTTCCTATCTCTCCCATGACATGATAATCATTCAGGTCGCTTTTTATGCTTTTGTACTGTTGAGGTCTCTCGTTTCTCCAACGAATTTTTATTTTGGGATACGTTCACGTTACCCCGTGAAATCTTCATGAAATTTCCTCTCTGGCTCTTTCTCTCGCATCGCATTCGACATCCACATCACTCCTCCGCCTTTGCTTTCCATTATTATTGCATGTTTTCCCCTCAAACCATTATGTCCTCCTGTCCCAATCGACAAATCGCTACCCCCCCTCGGCGATCAATCAATCAAAAGCAATCTGTCCGACAGTCCGCAACAAAGATCAGTTCCTATAAATCACCCGACCGTCGCACAGAAAGTCTCTACCTCCACCCCACCCCTCTCCCACATCTCGATTCCCCCCCCCCCCACCCCCTCTTCCGAAAAAGCTTCGATCCTTACTTTCACGGCCTCTCCCACCCTCGGGCGATTTGTCGCGTTTTTACATCCCCCCCCCCTCCCCCCCTATCCCACCCAGCCCCTAAACTCTCCATCTGTCCGTCCCCCTTCCAGACAACTCTCCCGCTCAGCCCTTGACACTCTCTATTACCCTCCGCGCCCTTGTCCCTAATCGTCCCTTTTTCAACCTAACACGGCAATCTTACAAACCGCCGCCCTCCTACCGCATTCTTCCATTAAACGCGTTTTTTTGGTCAAACTCTTGCGATCGTTCCTGCGAGACAGAAAAAAGATCTCTATCTGTGAGCCTAAAACACAGACATTTGTCGATTTTTTTCAAGTTTGCCTCTACTATATTACCGAAGTTATTTTTCATCCAAAGAAACAGCCGTTATCTGAAATTAGGTGATGTGACATTATGGTCGCTGGAATAGTTCCTTGATTTTTTCCGTCTTTTGCAGAAAACAATTGAGTTAACTTGGGGGGGGGGGGGGCGCAGGCCCACGCAGTGCGTGGGGGCCCTAAGATATTTGGGACACCACAAAAATACTTAGAACTTTTCCCGTAATCTGCCGTAAGGTATTCGAAGTAGTAATATTGTTATGGGAAATAAATATTTCATCGCTCGAAATGAAGACGAAAATACCCATCTCAAGTGTTTGGAGTTGTTTTGTCCTATCCTTATAATGTTAGAATTATATACATATATATATATATATATATATACATACATATAATATAGCATGTATTTTTGGAATTAAAAAGTAAAAATATCGATAAAAATCAAAACGGTATAATAATTTCATACATTTTTATATAAATGGGGGCCCCAAAAACTTGACTTACATGGGAGCCCCAAAACCGTAGTTAGACCCTGGTTAAAAGTCGATCGTTCTCATCGAGTCGATCCTTTATTCTTCTCGACTTTGAATTATTTTACTGCTAACTATAGCTCTTCCTTTGTGTACGAATATGTAGGCATAAATTTAAATTTCAGGTTCGTCTCCCATTTCTTCACAGTCGCCTATCGCCTTTTGGCCTCCTCTAGACTGCCCCTACTCCCCCTCTAACGCCCACTCCCTTTTGCCTCCACTCCTCATTCCCTCGAGTCATTACGAGAGCTATGCACCTGCTGGCCAAAGACGCCGCCGCCGATCGCTGAGAGGTAGCCGAGCGCCACCATCGAACACGAAATTGCGTGACAGCGCCTGAGGGAGAAAGAGAGACCGCCGCAGGCGAGGAACGGCGAGATCTCGCTTTTTTCCGTTCTTCAATTTTTTTGGAGCGGGAGAATGCGTCAATCGCGCAGATGTGACCGCTCCGAAAGAGAGAGAGAGAAAGAGAGAGAAGGAAAAAACCCTTTGGGAGGATTCCTCCGCGGCCGTCATGTAACGTAATGAGACAAGGAGACCAGTTGGGTTTATCGATTTCTCTCGAATTTCATCATTTCGCTCAATTTACTTTTCAAATCATCCTTTATCCCACGGAACGGGTTTGTTGCCCGGAGGGAGAGTTTTATTTTACTTTTTAGATTAATAAATATGCTCGACGCGGGAAAGTAGGTCATGTGACTACCTTTCTTGACTTTGATGTTGGCGCGAGATACGCTATTTTATTAGTCGGCAAGCGTGTGGCGTTTAAACGTATATATGATAGATGGAATATGCATTATAAAGCAAATGTGCTTGTATAAGACTTTTTTGCATCGAACTTTCAAGGAATCGACGATTTAACCAATCGAAAAAACATAACGAACTTTCTCTAATATTTACGCGAATCTATCTTAAATGTATTATCTGATAAATAACACGTTAGGGCTCAGTTCCGTAGTGGGAGGTTTAAATAGATTGGGTGGAATCAAGAAGTGGTCACTCTCAGTCTCCGTGTCTTTCGTGCGTGCAGTCGATACGGAGGCCCAGGGCAACGCACGTCATCGCAATTATCCCGTCCATAAGTTCGAAAGGTTTTGTATCCATCGACGTTCTCTCCTTTCGAAAGAAAATAAGAGGAATAAGAATGAGAATAACGGAGCAGCGCGAGTGATGCACGGCTATAGTGTGCGTTGGTGCGGGCTCAGAATGGCCGTCTGTTTGGAGGATGGGGTGCAAGAGGGAGAGGGAAGTAGAATAGGCGAAGTGTGGAGGTTCTAAAGCAGTCCGTGAGGTTGGAAAGGGTTAGCAGAGAGAGGGGGGGAGGGAGTCTTTTAAGTCCGCGCGTCACACCTGTTATGCCCTCCCCCCGACAATGCTACGGGAAGTCGTGAAGTCGCATGGTTGTTTTTTACCTTTTGCCACCCTTGTAATCCCCGCAGCTAACACCGACCGTACATTACGCCCGTGTACCGTCCGATCTCCAAGAGATACGGAACCTTCTCTCTCGCTCTCTCTCTCTCTCTCTACGTCGTCCTGCGTCTGCAAAAATTCCTGTCTGTTCGCCGCGATCGTCGTTTATGGAAATGTGAGGATGTGTAATCCAGTCAGGAACTAACAATTGATTCTTTTCGTTGGCTAAATTCGCGTGGGCGTCGACATCCGATTATAGAGCTAAACTATTTCAACGTCCCGACCTGCCCCCCTCCCTCCTCCCCTCTTCCCTGTTCTCTCCCTCGTTCCCTCCACTCCACGCCACGCCCATTTCCTCCCCTAACCATCTCCCCGCCTCGCTTCCTCCGCAAACCATTGTGACTTTGCTCCATTTTCCAACTCCGAACAAAGATTAAACAATAAAAAAAGACCCTTTCACTTCCATCCTCCCCTTCAAAACACGCGACCGCTTTATTATCGAAACTTGTCATTTTCTCCCATTGTAGTCCGTTTTTTTTTAAGGCGATGATTCCCGTGGCCGACAACGTGCCGTGTTATCTGGCGGTAGTCGCGTGTCGAACGGACATTCTTCCCACAACTCAACGCGTTTTGTTCCACGTCGGGATTTTTTATTTCAATCGCCTTTAAAAAAACAAATATTTCGATTCTGAATCCCTTTTTCAATCATCCTAACTTTAACGACGCGGTTAATTGACCATCGCATCGGCTCTCCATATCAATCGCTGTAACATTGACTGTTTCGATTCTCCCTATCCCTCGTATCGGTACGACCGACCTTTCCTCCTAACTCTCGCCAACTCCGTATTCCCATTTTCGAAATAAATTCTCCGAGGCTCTAGTCATTTCGCCGAAGGCAAAAGGTTTCTGCCGAAGTATGAGAAGCGAAAAAAATGAACGAGAAAAAATCTTATCGCCGCCGGCGGTTCACGTCCACCGGATGTCCTCCCTCCCTTACAAAAAAAGGAGTCGGAGACGGCGGCAGTCGTGGTGTTTATGGTGCTGGACACCACATGGGTGCGGCACGGCTTCCCCCCTCACCAAACTGCCGAGGCGACGCCCTCCTTTACGGGGAGCGGCAGCCGCTCTTCCTTTTTTCATTGGACGCCAATTCGTATCGACCGAATTCGTCGTTCTTTCGTTCGCTTTGCGTTTCAGTAAAGCTACGTACACACTATGCGGACGATGGCGAACGAACGACAGCGAACGAAGTTTCGCGAATTCTGAGTCATTCGGAGTGTGCGTTCGCAGTGTTTACACCAAGCGAATGTGAGCATTCGTTGATGTTCGGTTATTTAGACCAGTTGTCTTGCTGATCGCTAACCCAGTTGTTTCATTTTCTTTTTTTATTGTAATTACAATGTCCGACGAAGAAATTATTATCGCAAGTGCATCATTCATAGTGTTAAGTGAACTACTTAGGAAAAAAAGATTTCCGTCCACACTGCGCACCCAATTCTCCTGATTTATCGCTCGGCTAACGAATCCTAGCGAAGGCGAACGCATGCTTTCAGAGCATTCGTTCGCATTCGTTTGACCGTACACACTAAACGAACTCTTTCGTTCGCTGTCGTTCGTTCGCCATTGTTCGCATAGTGTGTACATAGCTTAATAGTTCGCGGTCGTGGCTAGTTCTCTCTCTCTCTCTCTCTCACACACACAGCTTTATTTTTCTCATCCTATTTTTTCGAGTTCCTTAATTAATAACATTCCCATTATTTTCATACGCGCTGCGAAATCTTGACCGGATTGTGTTTAACCGAGGCGGGAGAGGGAGGGAGTCTATTTGCGTTTAAGGGAACAGGAAGCGGATGAGGTTTTTTTAAGGAAAGAAGTCCTCTCTCTCTCTCACACACACACCCTTTACCTCCCTCCCTATCTCTTTATCTTTCTCCCCCTTTCTCCCTCTATCTAGTTTTCTCCCGAAAAAAACCACTAGCTTTGTTATATGAACTCGGTTAAGATTGCACAACGCATTATTTTGCGAATAGCTCATTTTTCTAACGAAATCAACAGTTGTGCGGTTTCTCTTATTAAACTCTGGCAAAGCTAAATATCCCATTCTTGCTTTTTTCCTTATCGTCATTTCAGTTTTTAGATATTTTCTGATGCAATCCCCGTTAATGTGCAATTGCCGTCTTTTTTTAAACGTAGGAACCCGCCATAAAAAAGATATCGTCACATAGATAACAACCACGCTCGGTTGTTCTTCCTTTCATGAAAATTAATCCCTGGATGAGTTAGATAAATAATTTTAAAGCGTTCTCGATTTTATAGCAGCAACGGATTTGAAATGTGGGCGAGTGATATCCGTAGTAGAGTCCTATATATTTCCGCTCTCGCCTCTCTCTCTCTCTCTCCCCCCCTCCCCCCCTCCCTCTCCCTCTTCCCTCCCCTACTCCGCCCCTCAGATAGGGCTGCGCATTAGTCTAGCGTGTCTCCGGGCGAGGCAATGGTTGATAGGGCGTAGAAACGAGACATCGGAGGAGACGTGGAGGAATAAGATTAGACCCTTTCGTAGGGGAAAAGGAATTGAAACGTTGTCAGCGATATCCGGAAGCACGTAATGAGTTTCCGTTTCGATAAAAAAATACTCGCTCTTCCCCCCTCCCCCCTTTCCTCCTTCCCCATTCTCCCTCTTTCCCCTCATATTTTTCCACCGCAACACCCCTTAATTCTCGCGCATCTGTTTTTCCCGAAAAGGAAAAGAAAAATAAATATTCTTTTCTCGGAACTCTGGCGCGATTGTTACATTTTATCGTGTTTCCTTTAATTCCTTGCGGTTCGACATTCTGTCATGGACAGCGGTTGATAAATATATTTTTTGTTTTCCGTTTTCCCTCCCGGATCGTTTTTTTTTCGTGCGATTCTCGATTCCCTTCCTCAATTTTCTTTAATTTCTTTCGTAATCAAAGAAAAAAGCTCCTTTAATTTAACGTTATCCCCGTTTTGCGGTTTATTTCTTTGGACTCTGAAAGAATTCCAATGGAAGACGGTAAAAAAAAAAGCGACGCAAAGGGATTTAACCAATTACTGCGATAGCCTTTCATGGTTTTAGCCGGCGACCGCACACATAAGCTAAAGAGGCGATTCGCTCGACAATACTTTACGCCTAATCGTACCAAACTTATTATTTTTACGCGTCATTTGCGGCGTCTTTGGGCGAAAGAGTCCTTTCATTTCAAGATTTCAGATGAGATTACTGTCGGTGAGAAAAACAGGCGAAAATAACACTTTTCCGATCACTCGCTATATTAACTCCAATTGCGAGTTCTTTCGGCGTCTATCGCGAGGCCATTCTCCTTCCATTTACGTGTGTACGATCCCTGCCGTTAGGAAAACGCAATCGGTCGGAGGCGAGGGAACTCTTGTCCATCCGACTAATTGCATCGCCGCACAATTATAGCCGCCGGTCTTTTCCCTTGTTTACGGCATCTTCTGTAAGCCCCTCTCGTTCAGATTTCCAGAAAGCGATGTTTTATTTTCCCGTCTCCTGCCCGCCTCATTGATTAGCTCTCTCTCTCTCTCTCCCTCTACCAAGCCTCCCTCTCTCCCTTTTTTGCCTCCTCTTCCTTCTCCCCTTCCTCAAAATACCTCGCCTTCAATTCCTACCGATGCGGTTGGCGATCTCCTTAATGCCACCGCGGTGCTAAATCATCATTCTCTCCTCCTCTTTCAATCCCCGAGGCTGACTTTTTTTAGATGTAATTTTTTCTCTCGCTATATGATTTCGTCGTTTGGGACAAATTGAAAGCAAACAACTCGCGCTGCGTAGTCCTTAACTGCAGAGCGGAGGAAGTGTTGCGAGACGGCGTTGCCGGAATCACTTCCTATGCCCCACGAACCGAAAGTAAATAAAATGAGTTCGTTTTTGCTCCGGATCGGACCTTTCGTTTATATGCTCGGATCCCCTCCTTTTTTTACTCCTGCTCGATTTTTTTTGCCGAAAAGCTATCACAGCGTTTCAATCGTCGGATCCTGCGGATCAAAACTCAAATGCGCAGTATTCATACAACCAATCGCTTTAATGGTGCCATCAAAGCTATTAAAGAAGCGAGAAGCAAACATCCTATTTAATCCCAAACCTCAAATTTTTTAAATTGTTCGGAGAACGATCGGATCAATTTGAAAAGGATTGCGAGAGTTCGGAGAGAAAAAGAGGAAAAGGTTAATAATAACAGTTTTTCTCCCTTTTGTCGTCGAAGCGGAAGAGACGAGCGCATTTAACATCTTTTATATTTTCTCATTCGCGCTCACAAAAGGAGGAGAACGGAAAATTAAAAAAAAACGCTGCGCTTTTTTTCCGATCGATCTTTTGTTCGATCGGCAATTTCGTTGGTGGCTTCAGGGGAGCCATCTATCGTCCTCCGATTCGATCGCTGCGAGTAAACCTTCCCCTTCCTTCCGCCTCCCCTTTTATCACTCCGCGGGTTTCTTTTCATACTTCGCATTGAATTATGCGCCTCCGAGCCCACAATGCGGAATTTAGAGGAAAAATAAATTCGGTGCGGAGGATAAAAGATGAGAAGGCAAAAAGCCTTCATTATTCGGCCGGATCCTCTTTCCCCACCTCGGAAAAAATACTCCTCCCCCCCCTCCCTCCTTCCCCTCCTCCCCCTCCTTTCCTATCTCAATAGCGTGTTCTCCCCCTCCTCCTCCTCGTTCCCCTTTTCCCTTTATTTAACAAGCGAGAACGCGTCGGCAAGACTGTTCGATTCGACGTCTCCCGACCGCCACTCAGCCTCTTTCCCAATCTTTACTTATTGGCTCTCTTTAGAATACCTCTCTTCCTCCCGCTCTCTCTCTCTCTCTCTCTCTCTCTCTCTCTTTTTCTCCTCCACTTCTCCTTCTCATCCATTTTTATTTCTTCCTATTCTGGAAATGTGGAAAAATACTATATCTTTATTTTTTCTCTCCTCCTTCCCCCGGAGGAATTGAACCGAAATTTTTGTCCGGTTTAAGGTATCTGATTTAAGGAAAAAAATAGCATAAATAAATCCCCCGAAAAGAAAATATTCCAAGCTCAAGATTTCGGGACTTTATGGTTGAGCGGGATGATTTTTAATGCCTTTAGTTTTGTCTCTCAACTCTATTCAAAAGTATCTAAGTAATAAAAATGTTGAAAGTGTACCTAACGAAGAAGTATTTGTAAATGTTTAATCAATCACGTTTCTCATATTAACAAACCGTCGTTTGAATATCGGCTGTCGGTGTCTTTAGTTTTAGAATTAATAGGTGCCGGCAAAAGTCGTCATTTGAGCTGACGGAACGAGGTCAGAGAGTAACGAAGAGATATGTACCTCTTGGGATTAATAAACCATCGGAAGCGGCCGAAAATATCAGCGCGTTATTTCTCTTTTTTTTATCCACGCGATCGTACCGGAAAATAAGGCGGGGGAGAAATGAAAGGGAGCATGGGAAGGAAAAAAGAAGATCTATAAAGCGAAAAAAGAGAGAGTGGGAACCAACGACGATCCAATACCCAATGAGCAATAACAAAAAAGGAGAGTGCGGGAGGGCCTCCTCCTCCTCCCTCCTCCTTCTTCTTCCTCCTCCTCCTTCCTACGTTCAACCCCTTCCTCCTCGTCTTTGTTTCGAACACAATCTCTCTTCTTTTCCCCATTCGATTTCAACCCCTCGCAAAACCACAGTATCCTCCTCCCCGTTCCATCTTCCCCGTTTATACAGCGTGTATCTCTCTCGCTCCTCTTTCCCCAATTCGCCTCCTCCCCCCCCCCTTCTCCTCCCTCCCCCTGCGTCGCCCTCCATTCCCCCATCTCCCTTTATCCCCACGCCGCCTCGTTATTTCTGAGGCGAAATCAAAAGGTTTCGCAAATTAATTATTGGCTTTCACCCCCTCTCCTCATCTCTCCTTCGCCAGATATCCGAAACCTCTTCTCTCTCTCTCTCGTTTCCTCTCTTTCTCCACCCTCTCCCTCACTTGCTCCCCCCTGCTTCTGTTTATCAATTCCGTACGCTAGAGTTTTTCCTACTCCTTTCCACTTGTATCTCGTCGAGCATCGCATTTATCGCCATCTCGAGTAGGTATCGATCATTCCCTTCGATATATGCACGATTGCATCATTGTTAACCATTTACCAATCCGGTATCGATGGAATGAGTCCGTCTCTGCCGGATTCATCGGATCACTGTAGTTGCCCCGACGGAAGGCTTTCGGCGAAGACGTTAACTCTCAGCTTCTGCGATACGCTTTTTTCGTGCGCGGAAAAAAATTTAGAGCGGTTGGATCAAAAGGAAAGAAGGCATTGGACGCACGTGTGTGGCCTCATCGGCATTCCCCTCCTCGAGATCATCTCCGATTGCTGTCTTCCGGACCACCGCGACGAGAGGCTGACTGGGTAGGCGACGAAAGAAGGGGCGAGGATGGGTTGCGATCGGCTGGAAATCCGATTCGATGAACGATGGCCAAAGCTCGTTAACCGAAGACACGGATCGCTCTTCTCCCTTTCTCTCGGACCTACTTGCGCGCGACGATGGCGTGGCCGAGGAAGATGAGGTCCTCCGCCTCCTCTCGCCGCCATATTTCATGGGATTCGTTAAGGACCACGACAAAAAATAAAACCCTCGGACGCGCCGCGCAGTAAGAACGAGAATTGGGTGCCGTGGACTAAGTCAAAAGGGTCGATGAATAAGTGGCGAGAGAGGGTTTCGGAAGAAAGGATAACATCAATTTAGTCCGATCGCCGCCCGAATCATAAACTGATTTTTACTTTTCGATAAACTGTAATTAGGACCGTTTCCCTTCGTCCGCTTCCGATGGGCGAAATGCCTCGTTCCGACCGACCGTATTAAAAGAATCGCTCTTGCGCGACGATATTTTATTCATCTAAATACGGCGGAACCATGTCTCGCTGCACCTTCGTGTGTCCCTCTCCCGCCCTCCCCCTCTCTCTCACCCTCGCCCCACACGAGCCCATCCTTCGTACCATCCACCCCCGCCGATTTCCTCCCCCATCCCATTTCTCCCGACCCGCCCCATCGCCCACACCCCCCCCCTCCCCCCTCCTCCCCCCCTCTTCGTCGATCCCTCGATCACCTGTGATGACGGCGACGGGTGCGGGGCGTAAAATCGGCAACGCCGCAAACCTTTGCCCACCTTTTTTTCCGCGACGGTCGTCAGGGTAGGGATTTTTTCCCGAATTGTTTCTTTTATTTTTTTCTCCGAGCGTAAAAAGGCGAGAGAAGGGACTTTCGTTACACCTGCGGCGACGGAATTTTTTCTCTCTCCTTTTGCTTTCTTTGGCCTTCGTCCGTCGCGACAGAGAGAGTTACTAAATGGGGAAACGTCGTTTCCATTCCGAGCCGTGATAATCGTGGGTGATGCCTTTAATTGAAGGTCGGAATGGTGAAAAACGGAAGGTTCTTTCAAATTTTTATCATGGTCCTTTTTGGCTACAAACACTCGGCAACAAAAACGTTTCCTTAGTCACCGAACGGCGGATATTTCAAACCGTAGCTTTTAGGAATCCTGCTTTATTTTTCTCATATTTCCTAATGATTTCATCACGGGATTTTGTTAATTTCTGTCTCCGTAAAGGATACTCGATGCAGAAGTCAAGTACGTTTTTCAAAAAGAAGGCTCTTTATTCTATCTGTTTCAAAGAAGGAAGTCGAATCCTGTTTCCAAGGGGCGTGTCTCTGGCCGAGGGGAGAACGGAACGCGGACCGGAAACGGAAGTCGCCAACCCCCTTTTTTCCACCCCCTTTCCCTTACCCTTTCCCCCATTACCCTTTCCCCCCTTCACCCTCTCTCCTTGCGGCGTTCGAATTCCCCTAACCCTTTTACTACACGCCTCCCTTTATCCGTTGGTATTTTTTATCGTTCGAATCTATGCGCCTTATCGCTTCCATTGTAACTGGCTTTTTTTTATTTAGGAGGGAAGCCGGATCGGCTGTTTTTTATTGTATTTAGAGGGGCATCGAGCAGAATTATTACGGTCGCCTCGCAGGAGGCCCAAGCGATCCTCCGAACTCAACGCCCTTAAACGTAATGAGCGATATATATATTTTTTTTTATCCGTTGACTCGTCTCGCTCCGGCGAGCCGACGGCGTACATAATAAACGAAAAAGCTATTTCGAATTTGCATTTTTCCTCATCGCATTTCTCCCGCGCTCGTCTTAGCACCTAACTAAAAAAGTGAAGCCGTCGATTCGTCGTTCGTCTCTCCTCGGCCGCTTCTTCGTTCGGCGTGTCGTTTGAGGGATATCCTCTAGAGATCGCGTCGAATTTCTCGAAGATGCGAGGGCGCGGCGGCGAGGTCGGGGGAGAAAGAAGTCGTTTGTTTTCTCTCTCTCTCCCCCTCTCTCTCCCCCTCCATCCCTTCCTCCCTCCCTCTCCCCCTCCCTCCCTTCCTCCTTCTCACTCTTTCGTGGAGACGAGTTAGCATTGGGTGATCGAGAACATCGAAGTGTTTGGGTGGGGACGGACTGCTGAAGAAGCGGTGCAAAAAGAGGAGGCGATTGGAGAGGGAGGAGAGAAATAAAAGAGAGGAGATGGGTGAGAGAGATGAGGAAGGAGAGAGAGAGAGAGGGAGTGAGGGAAGAGTCTCGAAGACGCCGTTCAAATGAGAAGACTCTTTCATTCGAATTTTTTCCCGAAGGATGCTTATGAATGGCCGAAGATATTTGCGGTTGAACAAGTGACCCGCTCTGTCGACTCGTGCAGCACCTCATATATTCGAAATAAAAATGCTCCACAAAAATCATTTTCGCATGTATTGTACCCATTGGCGAGGAAAAAATATTTTTGCAATAGTCCTCTTCCGGGAGAGTTTGCGTCGAGTGATTTAGGACTCTTTTTGCGTAAATGGCGGAAAGGACATCAATCCCCACGACACGGATCCGATCTCCTTCTTCTCCCTCGCATTCCAAGCCTCTCTTACTCTATATCGCAGCCCCGTCCCTTCTTCGCCGTCCTCCCTGCCCTCCACCCCTGATGGAGCGTTCATTGATAAACGGAAGCGGAACTCACCCTCCTCCGCCCCCTCCCTTCCTCCTCCACCCCCTCCCTCCCCTGCCGCCACCCAGACCTCCCTCCCACGCAGAGCAGGGACGCGCGACCGTCCCCATGATTCTAGCGTGAATCGAACCTCTTTCTCGTTTTGAGGACCTTTTAATTCGTCCTTCTCACGCCTCCTCGATTTCCGAAACGTTTCGACGACAAAAAATCTTCTTTTGCACAATTGAACTCTTTTGTCTCGATATTTCTCCAACTTCATTCGACAGATACGAAAAAACAAAGGCTTTCTCATCCAAGCGTCTTTCTTTCGCTGTCGATCCACGCAGTTCGCTCTTCACCTCCTTTCCCCGTCTTTCTCTTCCTATCGAGGGCCCGGATGAGAAATTCCGGGCCCCGGTGCTTTTTCCGCTCTCGGGCCCCCTTTCCTCAACTACAATCGGGTACAATTTTTCACTATATATGTGTGTATATTTATTGCAGTAATTTTTTATCAGCAAATGAACAAGTATCTATATTTGTAAATTTTATGTAGTTATTTTTAATGAAAAATTAAAAGAATGTAAATAAGCATGAAATTGAGGAAGTGACATTAACCACAATACAAGTATTAAACGATAATATAGTTTAATAAATACATTGGCTTACTTAAGGCAAAGCGAAGCTGTATACAGAATAACAAAGTTAATGGGTTGCAGGTATTGTGATTCATCTTCACAAGATACATTTTCCTGAGAGCCGGCCCCCCTCATCAACCCCGGGCCCCGGTTTTATTTGCACCGTCTGCCCCTCCCTCTCCCGGGCCCCGCTCCTGTCATCTCTTCCCCGTATCTCGCCACCAGGCCTTTCCAATCCGCTCTCTCCCTCCTCCTCACTCCCTTTCATCGCGCTCACTCCCTCCGTCTCTCCCTATTGCTCCTTTTACCACTCCGATAAAGCTCTGTCGTCAACACAAGAGACCGTCGATGCGTGATCTCTTCGCGTAACGCAACAGTTATCGTCCTTTTTTTCCTCTGTTTTTTTATCCCGAAAAAGAAATTTCGTGGGTGAAGGAAGAGGGTTAGCGATAGACTTCGGCGGGTGAAGCGATACGGACTTCTTTGTTCGGCTATTCTCCACCCTCCGTTCATCTTCCCCTTCAAAAAATTTCCGTCCCCTCGTCTAATAAGAAAAATCAGGCCAGCTTCTCTTGTGCTCTCCGTCGTGGTTCATTTGTTTCCCTCTTGCCCTTGGAGAGAAAGACGGTGCAAATCCATCTCCTCCTCGAATCCAAGCCACACTTCTCGTGGAACAAGGCGTTTATAGGGAATTCGCAATGATTTTTATTCCCTCTACGCCTTCCCCCTTCCCTCGTTCCTCCTCCTCCTTCTCCATACTCCCTCTCTCTCTCTCTCTCTCTCTCTCTCTCTCTCTCTGCACCATTCCAAAGCCCCATCTTCTCCCAAGAGACTCTTATAATTGGTGGCAACTCCCAGAGCATTGTTGCTCACGGAGGCGAATTTTTGATTCCCTCATCAAATCCGTCGCCCTTCTCGAAGGTCCAATCAATGAACCTCTTCTCCGGCATCGCTCCTTAAACTCTTTTATTCCGCAATCCCCTTTCATCGCACTCTTTTCATTCCCTTTGCCCTCTCCCTCTCCTCGACCTTCCACGCGCTCTCTCTTCCCCACACCTCTTTCATTCTTCTCTCCACTCATTGCAAATTGAGCACCGAAATTTTTATTTCTCTTCGTACTCCTTCGATGAATCCTTGATTACTCCAGAGATCTGCGTCGCACAGACATAGCATTCTTGTTTCCGAATGATTCGTCTTATTACATATACATGTGGGGAAAAACCGCAAGTATATCACCATGCGATATCCAGTATCATGTAATGAGTTGGATATAATTTTTTAAATTTTGTAGGTAATAATACGTTATGCGGCTCAAGTGCCATCGACTTCCCTCCTTTTTAGACTTACGAATATTTTTAGCAATTTCTATACCATTTCTTGCTCGCTCTCAGATGAAAATGTCTGTCATTCTCTTTTTCTCAGTCTCCTAACCATCACTTCCCTCTCTCTCCTCCCTCTCCCTTTCTACCTCTCTCACCCTTTCTCTCTCCCCCTCTCACTCCTCCCACTTCTCCGGAGTTGTCTCTCAGACATTGAATAGAGCCACTCTCAATTACTGATCGGGAATAAGTCCCAAGAGAGCAAGGGGGTGGGAAGTGGGAGCGGAGAGGGAGGAAAGGGGAGGGAACGGGGGGAGGATGGGGGGAGATGAGATGAGAGGGGGAGAGATGAGTTCGATTCGAATTCAATTGGGAAAAAATATAAGAAAACCGAACATGCGAATCCCGAGAGTCGTCGGGAAGAGAGAGGAGAGAAAAAAAACTTCTACGCAAATAAATGAAACGGAAAAACCTTGTTCGATATTTTGTGATATTCAATGTTTTCCTCGCCGTTTTTTTTTGTTGTTGTTGCTGCTGCCTCCTTTTCCGGGAAATGTTTTTTTCATTTAAATTCAATACATCTCTTTCCCTAAGCTGGAGAGAGGAATCCTCCTTCCTTCGCCCTAACGAACTTGCTTAACTCCGCGCCCCCTCCCTCCCCCCTCCCCCGCCGCTCTCCCCCTTCTCTCCTTCCCTCTTCACTTCCATTCCTACCCGCAGCTCTCCCGCGGAATGTATTGGATAAAGAAAGATGATGGGATGCTGATGTAAAGGGGAGGGAGTGTGGGGCGAGTTTGGCGGTGCAGGGAGAGGGCGTGTTTTTTCGGGGTGTGGTGGCGAGGAAAGGAGAGAGGGAGGGAGGAGATGGAGAGGGAGTGGAGTGGAGAGGGGGTGAATTGATGGTGAATGCGTTCTCTTGTGCCTCGCGCCCTCAATACCTCCTCCCTCCCTCCCTCCCTCTTCTCCTCCTTTCATCCGATATCTGAGCATCTCCTTCTCGTACGCATCGCTCTCCGATATCTCATTTGATCCATCTCTCTCGGACCTCTCTCTCTCTCTCGGCCACTCCCTTCTCACTCTCCCTCCCTCCCTCTCTTTTCGATCAAAACCCTTTCAGTATCACTTCTTTCAAATAATCTCCCTTACACATTTCTTCTCCTTGACCCGAAACACTTTTTTTTCGTCAACCCTTAGCTTTTTGGATGGAAGCGCGATTCTAGTCGACCGAGCCTCAAAGTGGCTTTCTCACTCCGTGTCATTAGAGCTTCCTTCGAGCGGATAATATCCACGCCCACCGTTCTTTCTCAGGTCTCGTTTTTTGGTCTCGTTTTTTCCTCGAATCGCGAAGAGATTCCAAAAGAAACGTGGTTCTTTTCGTGCAGTCATCTTTTAAACTCTCGGGTTATTTAACAAAATTGCGAAATACCGTATGTCGCCATCGGGCGTTTTTCTACCATTACGGTGGGTGGAATTAGGAATGACTAACACGAATTTAAGACATTTCATTTTACTCGGGATTCTTCTAAGAACGATAAAGGAAAATATTTTACGGACTTTTACGAAACGTACACGTCTGCTTTTTTGCATATAGCATTTGTCCGATTTCCACCGACTCACAAACAAGGTGGATATACGTATATATACACATTTATAGGGGGCCAGCCAGAACTCTTTCTCTTTTCCTCGATTTTCAATTGTTCTCATTGATCTTTTCTTGACGGGCCCATTATTCTCCCTTGCCGGTTTCCTGTCCACACCTCCCTCTTCCGACCAACGTCCCGCATCTTTCCCGCTTCCCTACACAATCCCCTCCTCCCTCTCTCCTTCCTCTTTCCCTCCCACCCTTTCCACCGTCCTCCGCGATAAACGAGCAAAACCGCCGCCCATTGATTTTCATTCGTTTCCCTCTTTCCTCCCTGCCCCTCCCAACATCCCCTCCCCTCCCCTCCCCTCCCCCTATTGCCCTCCCTCTCACTCCATCCGCTCACCCACCCACACCGCACCGCAAACTCCGTCACGAGCGCATTTTTACAACTCTTCGAGTTTTTTTTTCCCTTCCTTTATTGCATACATCCAATCACCGATTCATGCAAATCGACACTCATTTGCCACATTGTCGATAGGCCCCCAATAAGGGGCCCCTTCGGGACACTCGCCTTGGGATTTCTTCCCATTCTACCCCTTCCCCTCCCCTATCTTCCCCTCCCCCAATACCTCGGAACCTCCGCCCCTCTAACACACTATTTTTAAAAATTAACCGTCTCGTTCGCACTCCTTTCTCCCAAATCTCCCGCCCCCCCTCCCTAAAACTCGCTCCCCCTTTCCCTGCCCTCCTCTCCCGACCCCGTAACTCCGCATCCGATCTCGCCATAACTAACGACCGATAGACAAGTCTTCGAACTTGAGTCTCCCGCCCCGTGAGTAATGTCCTCAGAGATTCCAGATTAAAAAGTCATTTTATATTCTCCTCTAGGGTTTTTCTCGTTTTTTTTCGTGGAATCGAGGAAAAAGTTTAAATTTTGATAGCTCCGACTCTCCTCTCTCTCTCTTTCTCCCTCTCCATAAAAAAAGGAACACGGCGGGGGACCGATAAAATAATTGAAAAAAAGAGAGAAAGTCTTTTCCTCTCTTGCGGAGGTAAAGAGGGAATAAATACACAATGAAAGCACTCTTTCGATCGATTATGCTGTCGGCTCGCGAGAGAGGGACGCATTTTCTTCTCTCTCTCTCTCACACACACACACACACCCTCTCCTCACGCAAACACGCTCGCCGATACAAAAAAATATTTAAGTCGGAATGAATAATCAATGCCTTTTTGCATTCGCACAGAGAAAAATCAAAAGTTACGAGGCATCTATGGATTTCTCTGTCTCCATTCGGAATATTTTCGTTTTCCGCCCACCTCTCCCTTATCGTTCCGACGCGACCCTTTGGCTTCCCTCCTGTCCTACCTTCCTCCTCCTCCCTATTCCTCCTTCCCCACGCTGCCCCTTCCCGAAAAAAAACATATTACATCCCTTTCTCCCCTTTTTCTTTCTCTCTCCCTTTTCCCACTCCCTATCTCACTCTCTCACTCGCTACCCTCTCCTTCATTCCCAGCGCATAAAACATTCATGGCCAAAAGAATTAATCCCGTCGATATTTTCCTCTCTTTCTCTCTCAACCTCTTTCTCTTTCCCCATTCTGCACCCTCTGCTTCCTCATTCTCTCCCTCAACCCACCTTCGCCCCATCTCTTTCTCTCTCCCCTCTCGACCAAACTCCCTTTACCTCCTCCTCTTTTACTTCCTCCGCATTAATGCTTCCCCCACCCGCCGCTCTCACACTCGGAGGCGCTTGGATCGCCGCTCGCCATCTGTGCCACTTCTCCTCCGATGACACTCGCTGGCGCAAGAAAGGCTTTACGATGATCATTCGAGAATTTTTATCTCTCCACGCTTACGGCCTGGACGCTAGGGAAACAGATTAGTTTTTACGATCTCGCCTAATACACTTAAAACTTTTTTTTCCTCTCTCTCTCCAGTTTTTAGATACCTCATGGCGTAAATAAACTGCGCCAGTATTGGAACCGATCAAAGACTGCGCTCTTGAGTGTCGGGATTTCGTACGTTTTTTTTTAGATTACCTACGAGCACTCGTGGATGTGTGCATCGAGTGAAAACCATCTGTTAAACACGGCAATTAATTATTTTTAATGGATTTAATCTCGGGGGAGCTTCGATAGGCCGGTTATTAAAATGTAACCGTTTGTGTTGACTGACTTATTCAACTCGTTACCGAATGACCGAATCGCGCGGTTTGTTTCTTTTACTCGTTTATTTTTTCGGTTGCATAGAAACTTTTCGAGTGGAGCGGTCAGCGTCCCAGCGGCGGTTCACCCCAGGAGCCAATCTTCCCACGGAGCGCATCTTGCGATACGTGTCCGCCTTTTGTTTTCGAGCCCCTCTTTTCTTTCAACCTCCTCCACCGTCCGCCGCCCCGCCCTCTCTCGCCGCTCCCTCCTCTCCTCCTCCACCACCCCCCCTCCCCCACCCACTCGCCATAATCGCTTATCATCCGATGAATCGACAGCGCGCGTTTGGGAAAAAAAGGGGTCGCTTTGTTAGTTCGGTGGGAGTAAGGGAGGGTGGGAAACGTGTGTGCGTGCGTGCGCGAACGGGACGGGAGAAGTGAATGGCGATGTTTGCGATGCACAAGGAGAGTGAAGAGTCGCATTGACGAAGAGAGAGAGGGGGGGGGGGGGGGGGGGAGGAGGGGTAAAAAAACGCGCCCTCTGTTCCTCCATTATTTTTTTCATAACGTGGAACAGGTCTTCGAGAGTCGTACATTATGCACAACTGATTCGAGATGAGGGAGGAGGAGGAGGGAGGAGGAGGATGGGAACTAAAAATGCTTTTCATCGTCGTTGTCGTCATCGAATTCCTCGAATCGAGGAGAGAGATGATGCCGATCCATATTGCCCCACTCTGTATCTCACTCGCACACGCACACACACACACACACCCTCTCACGGAAAAAGCTCTTCGTTTTTTTTCGGAACTGATAATTGGCGTAAATATTCCCTTCCTCGCTATCGTTCGAATGGAAGAGTCAGTTTTGTTTGCGAGTAATGAGAATTAAAAAACTGGCTTAATACGCCGCCGTGTGTTTTTTGAGCGCGAGGATGGATCGGCTCAAAAATTTAAAAAAACCGGCACATCCTTCGTCAACTCTGCCACGTTCTTCGAAAAAGCGTAAAAATATTACCCCTAACTTACCCTATTTAATATTTTTACCATCAGTTTTGTTTGTAATGACCACGATCGGTTTTATTTTATAACGCTGTGTTATTAACACGATTAAGCAGACCGTTGTAATGCCTCTCGGGATTGATATAAATGATTTAATAAAACAATTCGACTAATATTTATCAAAGCTAGGAATTTTTCTAATATCTCCATCAAAAAAATCGTCATTTCTCGATTTACGAGCAATCAAAACGAACGACAGCGCAGAAATGCACCAGATACATCTTCCTCTCTCTCTCTCTCGTTGCCTAAGGGTTTTTTATCCGTGCGCCTAAAAAAAATACTAAAAGTATAGATTACAAGCGACGGTTTGGCGAAATGAAAGGACGAGCTTCAATAAAATGCTCACCGTGAATGAAGTCGAGGGAATATCGAGAGAGAGGATGGAAGTATGAGAGCATGGATGAGGTGGAGGAGGGAGAGAGAGAGAAAGGGTTTCGGCTGGGAGAAAAATTGAATGGCGAAAAGCGAAGTAAAAAGGAGTCGCATTTTTTATGCGGCTCTAAGGAAGAAGAATGGTTATGGGGTGGCGTGCATTATACCCGCGAGAGGGAAACGTAGGGATGAGGAGGAGAGGGAGGGAGAGTGGAAAGGGGAGATAGGGGGAGTGCTGGAGAAGCAGAGGAGTGAGGCAACGGAGGATGGGAGTCAGTGGAGCGAGTCTCGTTTGCGGAGGCGATAATTAGCCGTTCGCCGCCCTTCAATGTCCCTCCAACTGTCTGCTCTCGAAAGGAAAGGAAAATCTTTTCCTCGGCTCTTCCAAACAATCCCTGACTCTCTTCCTCTCCCCCCCCCCTCACCTTATTTCCCCCTCCCCCCTTCCTTTCCGATCTGCTCACAGCAATGTCACCTTGGTTTCTACCTAACTAACCCCTTCCTCCCCCCCACCCTCTCCCCTCTCTCTCTCTCCGGCAGACAATCACGCCCCCACCTTCCCCTCCTCCCACCGCCCCTCGTCAATGCCTCGCCTCGAACCCGAAATAAAAAAGCCTCTCAACCCTTTCTTTTCCTTCTCTTTCTTTCTCTCTTCATCCGATTCCATCGCATCTCCGTTTTCTTCTCCGTTTCTCTCTCACCTCTCACCCCCTAAAAACCCCTTTTAATCATTCTCCCCCGATGGTGTCAACCGAGACCCAGCTCCACCCTATACGCCGAGATCCCGTCTTTTTCTAAACGACATCGGTGGAATGTTTTTTTAAATTCGGTTTATTAATGTATTGCCCTCAAGCGGGAAAGGTTTTACGATATGCAAGTAAATAAGTTGAATATTAAATTTCAGTATTTTGGGGATACTGTAATAGTGTAGGACGTTTTATCTACTACTATTGTTCCCTTACCTAAGTGTTTGAGATCTTCAGGCCCGTTATAAAAATAGAAACATTTCCCGAAAAATTCAGAGGTTCCACTTAAATGATAAACTGCCATAATATTGCGGTCCCTGAAGATGCCAGAACGAACTCCCTAACGTTTTCCATCACTACCGAACATCTTTGCTTCTCGGGTTTGGCCACCGCACCCGAATCGAATGTCACCTCGATATAACCCTCTCTTCCAGAGCAAGTACATCCTCTATTTCCCGTATCTGTTGTCCCTTTGAGCACATTGTTCAGACGTCCACCACTCTTCAAAAAAAAAAACCTTTCCATCCATGTGACCCCTTTGTCTCAGAAGCGCGTGGATCTGCCTTCCCAGCAGCCGGTCTCCGAGGCGGAGGTGGCGACGGGAGAAAAAGGGTTCAACTATGGAGATCGGACCACGCGGGTATGGATTGGGTAGGGTTTCAATCGGGAGGGTGGTAGAGAGGGAAGGAGAATGAGGGAGAGGGATCAATTGGCGTGTCTCGAGGGTGATCGGGACGCCCGTCTGGAACAAGAGGATGGACACGGTTCAAGGAATGTCACCGAAAAAAAGTCCAAACGGATGTTGGGGAGGTCGTTTAGTGTATAAACGGCGATGATGATTAAAAGTTGGACGGTGAAAGGATTTCCACAGCAGCTGTTTGACGGAGAGAACGAAAGGCTACGATTTCACGCGGAACTGATTGTTTTACTAGATTTCTTTTTTTCGTGAAAAGTGTAAATGCTTATTTATTTGATTATATTTTAGGTGTTTATGTAGCAGTAGTTCGATTACCGCGCCGGTCATGCCGGTTGTGTTAACGACGCCTACGAAAAATTGAATTCGCGCATCAATGGCGGACTTCGAACCCAAGATCTCGGTTATAAGGAAACCTTCCACCTCATTATTTTCTGGTATTATGATCGATTCATTCTGAGAAAGCCAAAATTCAGATGTACATACTTATATTTGAAGCTTTTATTGCACGGCGTGTCGCTGTTGCTCGTATCCGGTTGCATTACATTTCTGATGTGACGTAACCTTACGATTTTGTCTCACACATTTTCACGTGTTGACGGGATCACTTTCCTATCGCGGCGTTTTTTCAAATTGAAAATGACTCATTTTGGGTTCCGGAGGCTGGTTCTTTTGGTCGGAAGACGTGTCGTTCTGTCTCTCTTTCGTTCTGTTTAAAGCGGAAGTGGTTGTCGAGAGGCGGAGCGAGGGGAAAAGCGGCGCGAGGAAGGGTTGGAGTGAGGCAGAGAGGGAGTGAGGCTGAGAGGGAGGAGCCTACATCGTGGGACTATGAGATGCTGCCGAGTGATGGGTGATAAATGGGTTTCAGGGAAGTGAAGGGGGGGGAAGGACTGCGAATTGAGGGAATAAGGGATATGGAAGGAGAGGGGTGGATAGGGAATGGGGGTAAAGAGCGATCATTTGAAAAAACAAAAGAACAGGAAATCGCATTTGGTTCGTATGCGTTTCACTATTGTGTGATGCGAGCCGTGGTTGATGGTGCGACATAGCGAGAGCGGAGTCGAGAACGGAGGCATTGAGGGGGAGGGGGGGGAGGGAGAGAGTAAAATTTTATCCAGATATGACGGCTGGGATAGTATGGATGAGAAGAACTGAGAATAGACCAATAAGCAACTGACCGGAATTTCGAGAAAATTTTCAATGCACCGACTAAATCAACGAGTCGTGTAATTTTTTTCTAGATGACGAGCAAAAAACGAAGAGGGTAAAAAAAGAGAGAAAGGCTTTCCCATCTTACCGATTTCGATATTCCATACCCACCGCTTTATAATTGCTTCTAATCCCTTCCAATTTTATCCCTTTCCCACTCTCTCTCTCTCTCGGACGTTGCTTATTGCGTCTTCGATCGCGCTAAATCACTCTCCTCGCTGATTGTTTCCGGGATAATGACCCGAAATCCGGGAGAAAAAAGCTCATTCAACTAATGGACTTAGTAATAAACTCGTTAACGAGAAGACAAATCAAGCGATTCTTTCCTTCAAGTGATATATTTTTAAGTTCTATTGGTTAATTCTTACCATCCTACCGAGCCGATGAAATCCAGATGCAGGACTTATTGCGATAGAATAATTTTCTTCGAAAGGTATGTCGTGAAAAATTCGCAAAATGTGGCCACTGTCATAATGATATTTATATTCTCTAAAAAAAAAAGTCCCCCCTTTCTATTCGTAATTAGTTAACCATTATATTTCTTGTATATCTTCGCATGATGAAATCATAAATTATCCCCGCTTTTTTAAAGTACGTTTCTAGAGGAACCAATCTGCAGGTGGAGAAATAATCATTTCGCCGTAATTTATTTGAATGACCATCCGGGACGACGAGAGCTTAGAATTAAGTCGTTCCACCCTTCACTTCAGTCGATGGCTCTTGTTTTATTATCCCATTTCCCATCACCTGTGCAGATAAATTTAATTGTCTCCCGCGTAGTCTTTCTCACACTGCCAAACCCTTAAAAGGGCGCGCGCTGTCTCTTCGCCTAAAATCTTCTCGGATATCGAACGAAAGGCGTTCGTCAAGTGAGAGAGAGCGGGAGCTGCTGTTTCGTCCTGCCTTAATTAATTGGTGCAGCGGTGGTGCCGGCGGGCAGGTGCGAGCTGGAAATGGCTCCAAGTGACCGAATTAGAGGGTTCACGGACTTTTCGGCGCGGGGATTCCGTTTTCGGAGGAGTGGAAGGGAGAGGGAGGAGGAAGGGGGGGGTGTAGGGGAAGGGGGAATGGGCTCGCGTTCGAAACCGCCACGCAAAGACCCAAGTTGTAACGAGCGCCAATTAAGCCTGTTGCGAGTGGAAAAGGGGAAGAGTGTTGTTCGTTCACGCTGCACGGAGGCGAAGAGCGGTCATCCTTCCGTGCCTCCATTTTGTATGTCCACACTTTCGACAAAAGGGAGCGAAGGAAAGCTTTCGATGGGATATGACGTAAGCAGATTTTGGAGTCGAACGACCTGCTGTTAGATCGTGATGGAGTGAAATGTATTACAGGAACAAGAGGAATATCGTGATTTGCAAGCTGGGATAGGCTTTCTTATATGACTCCACCGATAATGTTTTTGTTAGCATCACTATCACCCTCAAATACGCAAACAATTCGGAACTTGCTCGGGGTGATCAAGGTGTTGTTTTAATTGGCAGGGAACTTTAACGCGCGAATTTTACTAGGAGTGTCGGAATGAAAACAAGATGATAGCTTTTTCTGGTCACCACGTGAACGAACAGGAATTGTCTTATGTTGACAGACGTGATAATGCAAAACTCTTTTGTATCTGGTGACATGTCCAAGTCGAAAGACAAAAACCTCGCTCGTTCACGAAAAGATTTATCTCGGAATGCTATTGCGGTGCTAGTTGGAATAGATGAAGGGGGGAGGGGGAGAGCGTAAAAAATGATTAGGATGTTCGCTGATTGTGGAAGGAGAAGCGACGAACCATCCGTGTCCGCGTTTTCTATCCCGTTTCCAGCTAGTCGGCGCCCGTAATTGGTCGAAGAACGGCGCAAATGGGCTTGTCCACGCGCAGCTGACATCATTCGTGGGATAAATTTCCCTCAGAGATCATTGAAATAGAGGAATGGAGGGGGAATATGGCCTCCTCGATCCATTGAATGGTATTCTTACGCCGAGAGAGCTTTAATAAAGGCATTGAAATATTAAAGAAAAGAAAAAAGTTTTAAAAACATTAGACTAAAAATCGATTTCTTCATCCGATGTGTAATTGAAAACCGTTCGGACATTCGCGAAAAAAATAGTCCTTTCATCTGAACAGGAATGATCCACAAATCCTTTCTCCATTTTGTATCCGGATATTCTTTTTTGTTCTTCCATTCATTATCACGAGGTGGTCGTGGAGAAAAGAGAAATAAAGGCGTTGATCTAATAAGCATAACCGCGCTGAAAAATCCCTCGGGCGAGCCAAAGAGAGAGAGAGACGCTCAGAGAGCCCCTTTGGCGGAAAGATCGCTCAGCAAGAGAGAGGGAGAGAGAGAGATGGAGCGATGAAAAGGGACAGAGGAAGGGATAGGATTGGTGATTGAAAGAGGAGAGAGTTGACAGGCGGAAAAGGGGGTGGTGGCGAAGGAGGGTCGGGAGGGAGAGTTTTTGGTTTGACGGGTGCCGGAGCATTTATAAGGTGGCGGCGAGTGAATGAAGCCTATGGGAGAAACAAACGAAGGAGCCATGGCGTGGTTGAAAGGGTTCGAAGGGAGGGAAAGGGATCGACGAATCTCTTTCAGAGTGAGAGTGTCCCTCCCTCCCTCGCCCTCATAAATAAAAGACGAGGACAATGAGGAGAGGAGAGAGAGAGGAGCGCTTGTGTTGGGAGGTGAGGTGGCCGTGGGCGTAGCGCGTTCTCCTCCAAGGAGCTCTTGGGGGCATTCATCGCCGATATGAGGTGGCGGTAGAGGTAGAGAAATGTGAGAGGTAGACGGTTGGGGGGGGGGGGGGGGGAAGAGGAGGTCGCTACGATGGCAGAACGTGGCGGCACCGGCGGCAATAGGGTGACGTGTCTATCGTCGATAAGGAGAAATAATTCTTGGATACGGTTGCTGCATCCAATAATATGACGATAGACTTCTTTCGGACATTTCGTCTCTAGAAAACATTGAAATAGAGTTAAATTTATCGTATGTTATAGTCACATTATGAAGAAATTTCATGTAAAAACAGATGAGGATTTCAATATCGAAATGGATGTCCTTGTCAGTTAAGCAATAGTTTATTTAAATTTTCGAACGAATCTTGGCTACGGGAAGTGCGTTGAGAATTCAAAGCATTTCGATGACGCTCTCCTAGTTTTCTGACACGCCTTAAATAAACGGATGGCGATTCGAAACTGCTCGAGGTGCGAGACAGGAATCGTGTCGGACAGCATAAATAATCCCTTCGAAAGAGATAAATATCTCTCGATACTTTTTGGGTAAACTTCGCAGGTTCCCTTCCATTTTTCCACTTTTTTTTTTAAAGCGTTTATTTTTGGCCTTCTCTCAGTTCGACGGGTTCACAAAGTGTCGCGCCGACATTGTCACCATCCTTGGTTTTCTTTTCGAGGAGTGTGGCGTTTCAATTAGTGCTGTTCTCTCTAATCTTTCTCCGTCTCTCCCTCCCACCGTCTCTCTCCCTCTCTCTCCGTCTTTCTCCCTCTCCCTCTCCCTCCCTCCGGCTCTTTCCCTCTATCTCCCTCTCAATCTCTCCCCCTTTTCTCTCTCCGTCTCCATCTCTCTCCCTCTCCATCTCTATCTCTCTCTCCCTCTCCATCTCTCTCCCTTTTCTCTCTCTCTCTCCTCTTCGTCCGTCTCTCTCACGAGCTCAGACACGACTTGGAGCAGAGGAACCGCCAACACCCAGATGAGGTCAGAGACGAGAAGCTCCGTCAAGAGGTGTCGTTTGTGGCCAAACGCCCTATTACCTCGAAAAAAGAATATCTTTTGCGATTGGAGGGAGATTGGTAGGGAGGGAAGTAGGAGTGAGAAGGAAGGAGTGAGCAGAGGGTGGGTGGAGTGGGACACGTGTAAGACATCCCATAAGGTAACACCCTGTCGGATCGTGTATTTATTACTCCTTAAATCTTCTCTCTCCCCCTCGAGTCTCCCTCCTTCCTCTCCCCTCCTCCTTCCTCCCCCTCCTACTTCCTCCCCACTCCTCCTCCCTCGAATCCTCCTTCCTCCTCCTCCGTTATCAGCATCGTTCATGTCTCTCCCGTAACGTCGCAAAGCAGTTATTTCTTTATGCATGGCCGTAATTTTCTCGCCCTCTCAGGAAATCTTCCTTATGAGCCGATTCTTATTTTATGTCGACGGTCCGAAAATGTAATTGCTCCATGAATACCCGAACGCAACGAAACACGGTACCGCGTCCTCTTCGCCTCTTTCCATCTCACCGATGGGTACTCGCACATCTACCCTTTACGGTACCTCTCTCCCTTCTCATACGTCCACTCCCTCCACGACGCCCGATTTCCAGCCACCCTCTCCAAACCCCCCACGACCGCACCGCGAGGCAAATATTTAAATTGCCTTTCCCGCGCCCACCTTTTCGCCTCCCTCTCGCACACCTTCCCCTTCGCTATTCTGTTTATTTTACGGGCGTCGTGGGAGAGGTGTCACTTCGCGCGTGAGGCGAGAATTAACTCCGCTGCTCTCCGTTCCCCGCCTCCCCCTCCCTCCCCTCCCCACCTTCCATCCCCTTCCCCCACCTCCATCGTCTCCTCCCGTTCTCCTCCCTCAACGGCGTCCGATCGACCAAAATCCAAAAGGAAAGTCGCCAAAATACAGACGGATGACACATATGAAAAGAAGATCGCGCCTTCCACCGGCAATCGGCTCGGAATTCTTTTGGAAAATATTTTTGCCGGTTAAAGGCGTCGACGAATATCTTTATAGTGGAAGGAGGACCGAAAAAGGTCAGACGGGTGGCCGCGGACGGCACAGACACAGCCCATCCCTCCAACCGACACACTATCCCTTCGGAATTTCGAGTGCTCGTCCCTTCGCATCACGCCCCATCCTCTCTCTACCTCTCCTCCCCTTCCCTAACTCTTTATTCTCTCTCTCCCTTTGCTATGCCTATCGTTTTTATCTCTCCTCATTCCCTTTCAATACTCCCTCCCCATCGTTTTCCGCTCAATTGCCGATAAAAATTCGATCCTCGTCGCGTCAACATGCTGCGCATGCTCCAGATTGGTTCACTCGCCTCTCTCGATTTTATTTTCTGAATTATTCCCACAACTTCAATTCATAATATGCTGAATGTTAAGACGTCTATAGTATAGTCCATCTTACAAAAGCTCCTCCAAATGCAATAATTTAGCGCTGGTAGAGCGCCTTTCTTCCGTTTATTTAATTATCGTAGGATATATGTCTGCTCTATTTTTGTGTTTAAGTAGTGGTCAATTGAAGATTATAAAATAAACTAAACTTTTCGCGATGAGATTCTTTTATTCATTCAATTCGACATTTGCTTTTGCAATGTGTGAATATGCTACAAGCATTTTATCTAAGCCTTAATGTATGGAGCCGCTGTGCGTGCTCTTCTATTGCGTCCTGCCCACCTCTTCCTCCCCACCTTCAACCTCCTCCCCTCGGGAATCCCTTCCCATTCTCCTGATTCCGTATTTATGAATGTGGTAACCTCGACCATAATGGCCAAACGCGTTGCCCGTGTCGATCTCGATAATGGTGTTTGCAGGATGAGGATCCGCCGCGACTCTTGCAGTCCCCCCCCGCCCCCCCCCGTATTCCTCTGCCACCCCTTCCATCGCCCTCCTGCGTGCCACCACCCCCTCCGACACCCCCTCGCACCGCACCGAATTCCATCTCACCCGAAAAGGACCGTTTCGTTCGTTCGGCCGTTATCTATACCATCGAATACCTGTCTCCGTGGAACGCCATGCATTTCTTTCAACGCATCCGACAGCCTCCCTCCCACCCCCCGCTTCCCACTCTCTCCTTCTCCCTTTTGGCTCCCTCTCCCATTCCACCGACCTCACACCCGGACTCTTTGATGCAGAGCGAGCGAGAGGCGTTTTTTACCGAAAAACACCAATTTACATCGGTATAAGATAAAAATCAAGCTGCGAGTCAGCGTTTAAAAATGGGAGGCTGGAATCTCTGGGAAGCGTGTGTTTGTTTTTTAATTCTCCTTTTTTAACAGATTCCAAATTGAATTAAAGTTTGTCCTTCTCGCGTCTATGGAAAATATGAAAAAATGAGATGTGGTGAAATATCGAGCGCTGCACCACAGACCGTCGTGTGTTAACACCGAGTCGCCCTATATAAATTCTTCTCGCCGCTTGCGTTGCGGTCCTCTTCTGATAGACGTATTTTGGAGTCAATTGTTTTTTCGCCATTCACCCTATTACACTTCCTCGTCTGTTCTTCTGGTTCATAAAAACGCGTTGCTCTTCACCCTCGCGTTTCTCCCTTGATACTCTGACAAAACGTCGTGTAATGATCTCCATCTTCAAAAGGACTCCGACACGATATGCGGAGAAATAATAAAAAGGCTTTGGTTTCAATCCGCCCAGCTGGTTGTAACGTAAGAAGGGTTGGAAAAAGCTACGTGTTGTGCACTTCGTGAAAGTTATTATTTCCCCTTAAATTCCTCGTCGTTGAAACTGAAATGAGTTACAGCGCTTCCTGTCGTTCGTTAGGAGGATCTGTGAACGCGTTGAGAGGAATACCCTTTCGTTCTCGGTCCACCTTCGAGGTCGTCAAACGGCGATTAAAACAGCGGAGACGAAGGGATGAAAACAGGGACGAGAGGACTTGCTGCCACAGTATTAAAAAAAGCGACAGAAGGAAGGATGCTGCTGCAGGGAACCGTAGGACTTAAAATCCGAAAATGTTGAGAGAGGGACATTACACTTAAAATGCAAATTTATCGGAGGAAAGTCTCTCCGCGCGCAAGAAGGAAGGGTGACAAAGATAGCGGAAAAATTTCTCACGGATGAAAAATGAGCAAGGGGCGGTAAGAGCGATGTGTAGTGGCGAAGGAAGGGTAACGCAGACTAATGCGTTTTTGTGTTTGACGGTTCCGTTAAGGCTCTAAATAGTGCGTCGTACTCAGAAACTAGAAAGAAATATAAGCAAAATGAAAAGGCATCTCTCGAAACAGATTCTTCCCTTTCTGACTGTGCATCCCTCTTCTTCCTCGGCGGGTTTTCTTCGTAATGTTGTACGCACTCCATCTTTCTCTTTCTCTACTCTGTTTAGACTGCCATCGAACGCGAAGGAGGCAAAGAAACGCCTTTCGGCGATCGAAGATTAAAGGTTCCGATTCGTTTACAGCGGCGCAAAATCTCCGACTCCGACTGCTTTTGGCCATCGGCATTGTTTCCGAGCGCCGATCGAAAACGCGCGAAAAATAGGGACGCATTCGAAACCCTTTATTTGCGTCACGTACGCTAGTGAACGAGCGTTAGTCAAAACAAATCCATAACTCTCTGAGGAATTACTAAAGCATAGACAAAACAGTAGGTTTTTTATGGAGCTTTAAAAAAGTAACTTATTTCCGCGGTGCTTGCACATCCATTCTATCGACGGCGAAAGTCCTCGGAGTGCCACAACTGTCAGAGAAGCACGCACGGAGATCGTATGATCGCGGCACGCATGCGCAGAGCAAAGATAAACGGCGTCGTTAAAAGGATTGACTCGTTCTCCCCACCCTCTCCTACCCTTCTTCCTTCCAAGTGATCTCTTCGGCATCCTCCCATGCATCTGCGCTCGGGCGTGTGAGACTGGAGGCGTCCATCTGCAACACGCTGCAACGGGGGTGGGTGGGTGACAGAGAGGACATGATGGAGTTCCGCGAACACTAAAGTAACAACGAAAGGCAAGACGGAGTTAATTCTAACCTTAAATCATTCTCCCTATTGGACTTGGTCAAAACATTTGATGAAAAATTACGCGTCGGTTATCAGTCCTTGGAAGTCATGCGTCTGCGCAATGTTATCATCTCCCGAGTTGACTTGGGCCAATTGTTTCCAGCTCGTTTCAACGGACGTGTCACCTTCTAGGTCACTTAACGGCGATTACATTCTCGGTCGATATGAAGTCGTCTTGTCTGCCTCTTTATATCTCTCCCAAAGGCGATTATTGAATTCGCCACCCTCTTCACTGTCAAAAAGTTATACCGACTTCTGCGAATATTCTTCGATAAAAGATCGGTAGAAACGAAGAGCGAAGGCTTAAATAACCTTTCGACCCCAAAGGGCTCGCCGTTGGAGTGAGAGTTCCCTCTTAGGACAGCTTAAACTTTAGACATTGTTCAGGCTAGTGAAGACGATCACGGAGAACATGAAAGATCATGATGATAGGAGAATACTTCCAAGTCTCGCACGCCGCTCCATCTGCCGGCGTCCTCTCGAGGTTGCTCGCACACCCCCACGATACCGACACACGCGCACAGAAGACTCGTTTAAAAAAAAAAGGCAAGGTGTTCGGCGAACTCCCGGTTAATGGCGCTTAGGGTTAGAGGGCGCGCAAGTCGCGTGCAGACGTGCTGCTAGACGCTTAACCGAATTGGCGCATCGGTGCGAGGAGTTGGAGGAGAGGAGGGTGGAGAGAGGAGTGGGGAGAGAAGAGATTCGCCGGGGTTTGTTTAGTCTCCGAGCGACCTCTCCTGACCTCATACTCCTTCCCGAACCTCTCCGCCCCCACCACTCTTCCCCCCTCTCGATCCTCCTCCCCGACCGCCCCACCATCCGAACACGCACTCTCTCAGAGAGCTACTACCCTCGCGCTCATGCTATGCCCAAACACACACACACAAACTCTCGCACATACGCACGCTTGCACACGGCTGCATTACTTACAACGCGCGTCTTACTCGGCAAACGTGCAAATGGGAAAGTAATGGGGATGAGAAGGGCGGAAAGGGATAGGGTAGTTTGAGAAGATATCGCCCGGCAAACGAGGTAGGAGCATGTGCACTCATCTACTAAGAGTGAGTTGGCTGAGAGGGAGAGAGAGAGACGAGGAGAAGGGAGAAGAGAGAGGGATAAAGAGGGGGTTAGAGAGGAGATGTCAGAAAATATATGTAGGGGAAGATGGAAAGAAAGCGGAGAACGCTTTTGGAACACGTGCAACCGTGAGGTTTGAGAATCACGCGTCTGAGGGAGTGAGGGGCGACGCTCCCAACCCCTTCGAGTCCCCCCCTCCCTCCCTCTTAAGACCCATCCACCCCCACCCGAACCCTCTTTCCATTCGCCTCGGTCACTGCGGCAAGACCCGTCTCGTGGATGCTCGCGCCCTGCCCTCTGCGCATGCCCCCGAAACTCCGTGCTCATTCAACATTTCCACTGCACTCCTCTGCACTAAAAACGAGCGAACCAAAGCGAACCTATTTTACACTCCTCTCTTTTCCTTACTTCGCTACGAGCAAGACGACTTCGCGTTGGAACATGAACGATTTTCTTTGTTTTTTTAAGTCGACGATTGCTGCGTTTCGACCGTCTCTTGTCACGTTTATTTTTCTTTTTGTTTGGCTACCTATTCCTATCTCTAGCGCTTTGGAAGATTGATGATGGTATTTTCATTTATTTCTTCCCTCTCGAAAGATTTTCTTTCTAGCGATAAAGAATCTCGGATCACTCGATTGGGTTACGGACGCGACTATTTTTGTCGCTGCAGCAATGCACTTCGGGACGCATTAATCCTTTTCACGATCTGGGTCACTGGAGAAAGGTTGGGGAGAGAGCGTACCTCAGATCAATCTCAATTTTTAACAGCCCCGCTCGGGGCATGGAAACTTTCTTCCCCCTCTTGACTGAGGGAAAGGAATAATTGGACATGCAAATCTACCCTTGCACATTACGTGTGTATTTATCAGTTTTATATTTCGACCTGGTTCTTTTAACGGCAAATAAAGTGTTCAAAAAAGCGCTTCGTTTCTTTTATTTTTTTAAGCGTCGTCGTGTGTTCTTTATCTCGCGTCGTAATGCGAAATTTCTTCCCGCGATAAATGGATCGAAGGGACGGGTTTTGTCGGACGGAAACGACTTAAGATTGTGAAAAAAATCGAGTTGTGAAAACGGCGGCGCACATAAATTATGGAGTTAATGATATATTGTGGCGAAATAGACCAATTAGCGGTAGTTCCCACCGAGTTCCGTCAGAAAAATATCCGGAGACGAGAAAGGTGGCGAAATGAGAGAGGACGGGGTCATGCGAAAGACACGAACGACAGAGAATGAGAGAGAATGTGGGGAGGGAGAGAGAAGGGGAGAAAATGTGGGAGAGAGAGACGGAGAGGGAGAGAGGAATCTGGTCAATTGAAGCGAGGACCGATATCCCCCCTCGGCCCAATAGAAGAGACACGCCGCTGTCGTTTGACCCCCGCGACCTCCCGTGCCATCATCCATGGGGTTCGCGGGGGCCGCGTGCGGTGACGGCTGGAAATGGTTCCCGAAGTGACAGGCGTACGGACCCCTCGTGACACGTGACTGGACGCTCCTAGCGAGGAGGCGAAAGGGGTCGAGATTTCAACTCTCCCCGTCACTTGCGTCTTCTTCGCACATCCGCTCCGAGACTCCGTGTTTTCTTGTCCTTCCTTTCCTCCATCAATTATCCCCCTTTTCCCCTTGCCACTTCCCTACGTCGCCTCCTTTCCATACTACATTACGAAATTTCTTTCGTGCGGTGCACTCCATCTTACCTCTTCAATCGCCCACTTTCCTCGTCCTGAGACGTTACCCTCTCTTCATTTCCTATGCATCTTGCCTTGCTTATCCATGTATCTATCTGCTCCTCTTGCATTTATTTGGACGCGTCCGTCATTCATTCGCTTCCCTCGTCCGCTCACCCTAACCATTCCCCCCCCCCTCCCCCTAGATCCTCTCCCCCACTCCACCTTTTCCCCCGTCCCGCATCATTTCACCCCCTAACTTCCCCTCGCTCGATCCACCCGTGAGATTCCAACTTCCGCTACACCTCTCCCTTCCCCTCTCTCAAATTAACCCCTTCTTTTCCTTTTCCCCTCTTCCTCCTGCCTCCCGCCGACGCAATCCGAGGTCGTAATAGAGAGAGAGAGAAAATGCGCGCGTTCGTTCTCAGGGAAATGATTTCCCAGAAGGATTCGCTCTTTTCACCAGACCACGTCACTTCCGTCTCCTTTTCATTCCCTAAGAACGAACTGCGCTTTGCGATGGGAACGGTTCCTTCCTCCGCTCACCTTTCCTCAGACATTCCCTTCCTCTCTTCCCTCTGTTTATTGTCCTTTCCTACTCTCCCCCCCACCCCCACCCCCACCTCCCGTTCTCCCGAATCGCCCTCTTCCATCTTACAATCTCACATCTTTCTTTACTCGTTATCTCGACACACAATTTTCCATACGTATTGACCGAGCGGATTTTGTGCGATTAATATGCGTGATTCCGAGTTCGCCGAATCTTTGGTAACGAATTTTGGGAGTTAATCGTGAACATGTCAAAAATACTATTTTCATTGTACGATTTTTATCGCTGCCCTCAATCGAATTTTCTATTTGATCGATACTAATGCTTTTTCCCACTTTTCTGCCCCCTCTGCTCGATTAAAAGATCTCGTCGCGTCACCTGTGGCGTCGCGAGAGAGTTTAACGGCGAGGGTTTCTGGATCTCGCACGAGGGCCGTCTGGACTCGAGTGGGCACTGAGTGAGAGGGCGTGCGATCGGACGATAAGGCACGCATAGCCCAGAAGAGGTCTGTCGCGTGGGGTGGTCCCGGGAACGGGGTGTTAGAGGAATAGGGGCTTTTTCTAAGGGTATTCGATGAAAAAGGCTCGTGGTTACAGGTGGTGGACCACGGACACTAACAATGAGACTATATGTAGATAGATTCGTTTATAGTTTAGTGCGTTAAAGGGATGTTAAAAAAAGAATCGGAGAACTCGTCGACTTCTCCGGTTCTGTACTCTTGATAATCCATTTCGTTCTTTCGCCGTCATTAAAAGAACTAAGTCTTTTTATAGCTCTTATTGCTTTCGAACAAAAATAACTCGGAGACATTCGTGTCATCGACAGTGTTGACTCGTTTCGAGGGTAATGGAGAGATAAGAGGTCTTTGGAGATGGCAAGAAGAGGAGAGAATGAGAGAGAAGGGCTACTACGAAAGAGAGAGAGAGAGACCATCCACGTGGAAGCAACGCAGATCGAAGGAGAGACTGGTGGCTATCGAGAGCAGCGGGCGGCAGGGAGAGGCTTGATGGGGGCGGGGGCGAGGTGGTAGAAGGAGGGGGATATATTAGGGTGGGAGGTGGTGGCGAGAGAGCGGTCGAGTGTTTCGGATGTGCAGGATGAAGAGTTTGAGAGGAGAGGCGGTCAGGGAGGGGAGATTTTTTTTTTTTACTGGGGTGGGCGACATTACAGAGAGAGGGAGAGAGAGATGAGTAGGATCTCCTCCAAGCGATGGTCCTTTAGGAGTTATTGAGTGGGGTCGAAAGAGTGTGTCTACTGAGGCCTGATTGTGAGTAGTGAGAGGAGGGAGAGCGGATGTTGTTCCAGGCATTGCGGGGGAGGAGGAGAAGTGGGGGTGGGGTGGAGGAGCAAGGGGGGAGGGGGAGGGGGGGGCGAAGGAGGCGGCGGCGGGATACGGCGCCCCAAAAAGCGAACGGCTGCGCAACTTAAAACTTCCGGACGTGTTGTTTTGTTGGTTTTTTTAAGAATTTAATACGTATACGCGTGCGTTAGAAAACACACAAGCGTAAATAAACTCCGATAACCTGTATTGTTACCTTCGAAATCGAAATTGGACGCGAACGTTACATAGCTCGCCGCAGTGCGTACGTAATTTTTGGATCGATAAGGAATGCGACCGTTTTATGGCCTATACATTTAGTACGCTTGGATGCTATTCTGGGAGGATATCTAAATAGCGTCGTATTCGCGAGCGATTATCGTTCGACTTGTACACGAACGGGGAACGGCGTTTAGAATCTGCCCGCTACTCGTAATAAAGAAGAGAAGTGGAGGAGAGGGAGCAATAAGTGAAGTGGACAGCGGTCACTAGCGCAATATTACTTCTCCGAGGAAAGTGGGGAGGAGGGAGAAAGTGGTATGTACGGAGGTTGTTGGGCGTCGTGAGGTGGCAGCGAGCAGCAGTGGTTCACAGTGGTTACAGGGATTGTGGGAAGGCGGGTGGTTGTGTGCGGCGTGCACTCGAGTGTTTGCGGTTCGAGGGAGGGAGAAGTTGTTCCTCGCGAAGGAGTTGAAGTGGTCTCTCTGGAGGAGGAAGGGGGAAGAGAGAGAGAGAGAGAGATATGAGAGAGAAGGAGGAGGGAGAGGGAAGTTTGCGTGGGAGTATAAGGGGGGAGGGGGGAGTGAGATAAGGGATCTGTTTGAGAGAGGAGGAGATGAGGAGAGCGAGTGAGAGTACCTCAGTGGAAGGAGTGCGTGAGTGACTGCGGGTGGGCAAACAAAAGAAGCGAGACGGTAGGCAAAGTCAAGTAGCGACGTCCTGTCTCTCTCTCTCTTTCCCTTACCTCCAACTCCACTTCCACACCCCCCGAACCCTAAGTGTCCCTTTCCCGCAGCCCCACTTCTCTTTCTCCACCTCCTCCTCACCCCCTCCCACCATCCCTCCCTCTCTCTCCCTCCATTCTTTTTTTCCAATGCCCCTCTCTCCCACTTTTCCCGCCTTCCGGTCTTCGCGAACAATGGGTTTCAATGCGCCCTCCGTGTAGTGTTGCTCACCTGATTCTTTCGTCGCTTTCAACAAAGCACACCTGTACGCGAAATTCTTCCGAGAGAGGAAAACCGAATCCTACGATGAATAGGAGAAGCGCGAAGAAGGCAGGCCACATTCGTCGATTGAGCGTCTTTGTTAAAGGAGCCGCATCCATCGGTGTACCAGACATCTTTTTACCGATATGGTAACAATGAACAACAATGAATTTTTTTAAACAAAATAGGCATTTTTAACGCTGAATCCGAATATGTAATTTGTTTTTTTCTAGCGCCCTCAGATCGCAAGATATTCCATAGCAAAGTTTATTTGTATTTGTAAATTTACTTATAATTGCAAAGAGATGTAGAAGACGACTAATCGCAACATTGTTACGTAAGATAGCCGAGTCATGTGACGTTGCCAATTTAATGTTAAACAAGGCATACTCACTGGATAGTTGGCAACAGAGAAACGGTCGATTGGACACCATGTGCTTTTAGAACGTCAGAAGCAAAGCATCTACACATCGCGGCCGTTGATCACTGAACTTGTTTTTTGAAAAGGTTGAATAATAAATACAAACTTTCAATGTCATTCGCTGTCCCGATGGTGTGGAGAGAGCCGACCAATCATGTCAGCGACTGCTACTTTTGCATGACTACAGTAGAGCGGCAAAAAGGTAAAGACAGAAAAAAATAGTATACCCAAGTATTCCGTCTGTTACGAGGACAGTTAGTCATAGTGATGAACCACCAGTCCCTATTCCTCCTAACTTGGTCATTGGAGGAGGAGAAAGAAGATGAGCCAATGGCAACGTTTCTGACAGAATACGAGTTGCCGGATTCATATAAGCCTCACCTTATCAACCAAAGTGAATTAAACGATCTTGTTAGTGATCTGAATCTATCAAAGACAAAGGCAGAAATTTTTGGATCGAGACTGCTGGGATGGAATTTGCTGGATCAGTGATGCCAAGATTAAGGAAGGTATATTCATTATCCATCATATCAGAGAGTTGATGAAAGATGAATATTTTGAGAAACAATTAAATACTTTGGAATTGGAAGCTTGGAAGTCGTTTAAGAATGTTTCTGACATTTTTTGGGCAATCATAGGGCTGAAAATTATGAAGTTCTGATTCAAACTTTATTGCAGGCCTATCTCGGTTCCATTATGTCACTTAAAATACATTTCCTCCATTCGCACCTGGAATTTTTCCTAAATAACCTCTGAGATGTTAGTGATGAACACGGTGGGCGATTTCATCAAGATATTGCTATAATGGAAAAAGTTATCAAGTCAGGTGAGACTAATATGCTATCAAATTATTGCTGGGCACTGATCAGAGAGACACCTGATAATTACAAAAGGAAGAGAAAATCAACAAAATTGATTGACAGTGTTTATAATGTTAAGAATTTTGTGATTTGTTAAAATTTGAATATAATTCTCTGAATTGCATGACGTGTTTTAAAAAAAAACTATGGGTGCTAGGCAAGATTCGACTTCAGTTTTGAATTAAGCTCATCAAAATTAATAAGAGCCTCCTTATTTCGTGCAAAAAAAAACAAAAGTTTAAAATTTGTTGTTCAGTGTAATTATAATGCGAAATGGTAATCCTCTCGTAGAGTTTATCGAGCCACGGGTAAAGAAAAGTGCTTGTAGATAAACTTCATGCAGCAAGTCGTGACAGTCGAAGTCGGAACTTGGAAATGTTTTCGCGTGCCCTAGTGAACGATAACGTGCGTGAGGTGGGGGATCCAATCCGACATTCTTTTTTCCTGATTGGCAAATTGCGGTCGGCGCCTTTACACCCCGACCACGTCGCTATCATCGGTCGGAAATCATGTGAATTGCCGTCGCTGGGGAAGAATGAAATGCGAGGTGTAGAGGGAAAGGACGCACCTACTACTTAGTTCGAATCTTAAGAACGGAAAAATGAAAGAGGGAAAGAATGCCGCATTTTAGGAGAAATGGAGTTATATGGAGTGTAGAGCATACATAAAAACAACCCATGCTTACGCCAACCCAACTTATATTCCCTTGGGTTATTTTATATGAATAATTATCAGATCAAATTTAAGTAGTACTACCTGAACCCGCGCAATGTTTGCGCGTTTTTTTCAATTAATTTATCAAAAATTAAGGAGTGTGTAAAAAAAGTTATTCTCAATAATTCACATTTAACTATACTAATGTATTTTCCAGGTATTGCTAAGGTTCGCGGGTTCGAATCTCTGTGAGGGCACGGCTGTGTGCGCGTATTGACAATTTATTATGCGAAGTCAGTCAGAAATCTGCATTTTAAATTTCATATTAGAGAGGAAATTAATGCTACGCAGTAATTGATTGCGCACTTTTCCAATTCCCATAAAATGTCACGTAAAAATGGATTTCTCGGTCTGCAGGCTTTCATTCTTTTTTAGATAAAATATAATTAAATATTGGTTATGAACCATTTTGAATAAAACAAAGTTTTTTATTCTGTTCATCATTTTCCGCCTACAGTTCGAAATAGCTGAATTTAAACGTTTAATGCATGTATTATTGGAATTGAAGCGGAAAATAAAACGGTAATTGAAATGGTAAAATCAGTTTATAGAGGAATGTAAACAATGGATAAGACAATTCCACAGAGGTATATTTTTCCAATTTCCATTATCTCAATGAAGAGAAGATACCCATGTAATGTGTCAAAAAAATATCGTACGTCCCTATTATCATCTAATTTGAAATTTATGCGTGAGCCTATTTGTGTTAGTAAGCATTACAGATGTATAATATAATGGTTCTACTTACTAAAATATAAGATTCCAGCATTCAAACGATGAAATGAAAATTCACCTGCTTTGAATAAATCGTTAGAAACACTTCCCATACGGAGTTAACTGAATAATTATCCGTAAATATTTACGTTTTTATGTATACTAAAGTTTGAATAATTCTTTTCAGTACCTGATATTATCGGACTATGCACTCAAGTCACGATCATGTAGTTCAATAAAATTCAATTCCTTCCTCTAGAGCAGTGTTTCCCAAGCTTTTTAGAGTCGCGGCACCCTTAAGTGACTTTTCATCATTTGGCGGCACCCCTTCCTATCCACCATCAGTAGTAATCGTAGTGAAATTGAACCCCTAACCCTTTTCTCCATATCTCCTTTCATTTCGAAGTGCCTTTGCGACGAAATGATGTTTGTCTTAACTCTGGTTTTGATTTTTGAAAGCCGACGATGCAAAATGAGGCTAAAAATGGGAAAACAGAATAATTTTTGCGGCACCCCTCAGAACACTCCACGGTACCCCAGGTTGGCAAACACTGCTCTAGAGGTTTCTTTATGTAAAGGGGCTCTGCCCATGACCGCTGTCCGGTTTAAACCCGTGATATTGGTGGCAAAAATAGAGCATATCTTTCCAGGTCTGTTTAAGAGCTTGTGTGTTAAGTCTTCCGTTTCTTTTCCACAGTCATTCGGGAGAATAACCCATAAGTCAGTCAGAAATCTGCATTTTAAGTCATATTAGAGAGGATATTAATGCTACACAATAATTGATCACGAAAATTTGTGTTTATAATTTTCTTTGTTTCTTATTAATGAATAATATGTCCTTTCTTTTTTATATTACAATCAATGCAACCGTTTATTTAGATTAGCTACGAAGAGAAGATAACCGTGTAACTTTCAATATGTTTAAAAATATATCGTACGTCCCTATTCTCATCTAATTTTAAATTTATGCGTGAGACTATTTGCGTTAATAAGCATTACAGTTGTAAAATATAATAATTTTACTTACAAAAATATAAGATTCCAGCATTCAAACGATGAAATGAAGATTCAATTGCTTCGATTAAATCGTTAGAAACGTTTCCCATATGCGGTCAACAGAATAATTATCCTTAAATATTTATGTTGCTATGCATAATTAATTTCGATGCTTAAACAAAAGTCCGAAGCAAATAACGCGAATAATGCGTATTTCTGAAAATATCAACCGTGTAACATGTAAACATCGCAAGAATAAGATACTGTAGAGTTTTAACCGTCGAATAAAGTAAAAACGAAGAAAATCGGTCCACATTTACGTGTTTTAATGAATGAAGGAAAAAACCTTGCACTCTGAAAAATCGAAAATCCCGTGTAAACTTATGGGAACATATAATTGTCTCCTGGATTCGAACCCGGGACTTTATGAAAATGAGAGTAGTTTTCTAGGGACCTCCTAGCCTGTAGAGACAAAACGCAGTTTTGAGATACAGGGGGGGACGGACGGACGGACACTTCCAAAATTATATATAGGATGTTAGTAATTAGAATCTTATGCCCAAACAATTTTAATGGAAAATCACTGAAGTTTTCCCAATTTGGTGCAGTAACTTCACTCAATCTGTCGACGAATAGACGAAAATTTTCACCAAGATTCACCAAGTATAGTTTAATTATATTAAGCTGTTGTTCGAATGTTTACCGTCATTTTAAACTTGATTAAATCCAGTCAATAAATACTAAGGAATCGTGATAAAAGTCTTACTTTTAGCCTGTATAAGTACTTTAATGTGGAACAGAGAATAGAAGAAATCGAAGCGATCGAATCGTAAGAATGACGCCTCGAAGAAAGACGTCTTAAGAGATGGATGGGACGAAAGGGAATGTATACGGCGAGGACGAGGGGAGAAGGTGCGAGGGAGGGATGCGGCTTCGGGGAGGGATTAGTGACAGGCGGAAGCGTAAAGTACAGGGCAGGGGAGGCGAGGGGGCGGGTATCGGGAGAAGGCGGCGGTATCGGGAAGGAGTCGGAAGGCGTGGCGGCGGGGGCGAGGCGATTGCTGCAGGAGGTAATGATGGGTCGGATGACACCGTGCGCCTTTCCCTCAGCGGCGAGGGAGGATCCCGCTCTTCCTTCCCTCGAGACAGCCCACTCCTCTCATTCTCTCCCTCTTCGTCGACACCCACGGCGTCTCCCGTCTCTCTGCCCCACTCCCATTGTTCTCGCGTCTTTGGGAATGATACCCCCTTCGCTCGTGATTCGGTGAGAGGCCACGTGATCCCCGACTATGGCGACGTCCTTGGTTCGTGTCTCGATGATGGCGCCGCCCAACTATTATACTAGGAAAGGAATTTAAAATACATATTTGTCATTCCATCCACGTTTTCGGCAGCAAGATGGATCTTTCGATCGCATGATCGCGTAGGAAGATGTCTTTCGACAAAAGTGGATGAGAGTGTTTGCGGAGGTTTAAGAGATTTCGGAATAACTCCGTGTTCCGCTGATCGCAAGGGAAGGCTCCGAATAATCCGATTCTTTCTTTCGATCGCCAAAAATACAAGAGAAATTATGTTCATTCTTTGTTCGAAAAAACTATCAACGCGACTTTCGTGTTACAAGCTTTTGCTACTGAAAATAACAAAATGATATCGTGAGCTATTAAAACATTATTATCTCGAGGCTGAAACAAAAGGGAAAAGGAAAACTAAAACCTAAAGCAATAAAAATCCATTTAAAATGCTAATTAGAATGTTCGGCGTAGAGATGGGGTTGGAGACTATAGGTCTAAAATTAGCCCGAATATAGATCGCCGACAAATGCAAGCGAAATAGGATTATAGAAGTTATTTACTCGACTGTAACCATCGAAACGCGCAATTAAACGACGGCCGCAACTTTAATCGGACATTTTATTGGCTTTTGGTTTTTATCTAAGAGGGGCACGGAGATCGATTGGTATTTAAGAAATAATGGGATTGACGTGGATCGAGGTTGAGTTTTAAACGTAGGGAAAATGGTGTGAGGAAAGGAAAGGGAGAGAAGAGAGGAGGTGGAGAGAGAGAGAGAGGGAATCATGAGGCAGGGCCGTCGAATGAAACGAATGTCGTAAAAATCGAAATCAGAGGGAAGGGAATTAAGAGGAGCTCTATCAGAGCGGGGAGAAGAGAGGGGGAGGAGGGGGGGAGAGGGAGGGAAGAATCGAGGCAATAAAACGGGGTGTAGCAGAGAGGGGGAGGTATTAAGGAATGGGAGTGAGGAGATTGGATGCGGGGGCGGAGGGAGATGAAGACGCGGTATAGGGAACAGTTTTTTAAAGGGGTCGCAGGAAGGTACCCTGAGGAAGCGGTTTGCGAAGTGGTGGGAGCGGGAAGGGAGCGTGCGGAATGAGATTGGGGGCGGAGGGGGCAGTGCCGAAAAGGGGAGGGGGAGAGGAAATCGTTTGGTAATAATGGAATTCTTGTTTCGGAACGGGGAGCGTATCTCTCCGACCGATCCCACTAACCCCACTACCTCCCTCCTTAGCCGTTCCTCCCGCTATTCCCAGGAACCCCCTTTCCCCTTCTGCCTCCTACTCGCCCCCGCCAGACTCTTCCTCGCCCTCCTCCACATCTCTTCACCTCTCCTTGTCCCCTTTGGGACCGGTTCTGCTATCTCGAGATTTTTTTTAAGCCGCGGATTCGTCTTAAAGATATTTGATGTTTACTAAAGACGTTTCGTCAGTTCCGTTCGCTGTTTTCGACGTTATAAGTTACATCCAAAATAAATCGGATTCAACCGCGCGAATCTGCTTCGGAGAATGTTTAATTTTCGTGACGTCAGTTCCTCGAGATGGTATCTTCGTTCCGATTTCCGTCCAAGTTAAAACGAGATTCTTAATTCTTATTTCGAATGATAAAAGAACACAATTTATTCGGCGTTGTGTTACATAACCAAGAAATCGCGTTATATTCCGCTGAATCGCTCACGCCGTTTCGAGGACGCACCCCATAACTTCCGCGATTCCTTTAATCATCGTCGTCCGTCCATTCGCTATCGTCCCATAATGCTCTACGGCCTCCATCCCACGAAATCCCTTGTTTAACAAACACCGTAAAAGTGAAACACACCGCTACCTCTCTATCCCATTCCATTCTTCATTTTCCCCTTTCTGGTTCTTCTCTGCCTCGTTTCCTCTCTGGATTGCTCTCCCCATTCTTTTTTTACTCTCTCTTTCCGTTCCTCAATCAGGCACCGCGTCGCCGTGCAAGAAATATTGGACCGCTGAGGTTTACCGTCCAAGAGACACGAGAGATGTAGAGGCTTGAGGTGAAATGGGAAAAGAGGATGGGTCGTATATGGTGGGGGTGTTTCGCGTGTTTGTGTGTGTGTTCAAGTTTTAGCGTGGGAGGAGGCTAGGAGTGCGGAAAATAAGTACATATTGGCAAATGGGTTGGCGGGAAAACTTGATTGGGAAAGGGTTCACCGTGAAAGCCGCGAGAAAAGCCGTGAGACTAACTTTCTATGTTTTTGCTTCTCAAGATCTTATTTGCTTAGTAAGTTAATTCCGACTAAAAATTCCGTAAAATCGCACGGACGTGTGTGATTTTTATGAAAAAATTGTGAAATTGGTTTATTGCGCCATAATTATTCAGCCGTCATTCACCTGAAAAACGATATTTCGGTAACTTTAATAATCGCCGGCAGAATAAGAAATTTTCCCTTGGCCTAATACGCAAGATTCTCAGGTATCTCAAACAGAAACCAATTTTCGTGATCATAAAATTTCCTTTTCATGATGCATTTTTATTCTTTATCAAACTGTATAAAAAGAAAGAGAATAAAATATCTCAAAGCTGCGGAAACGATATAAATCTGCTCCACACCAAGGCATTTCGAAGTCATCCATTTTATCCACTTATTTCATTATTGCCGGAAAAAATTGGAGGTAATTTTCCGAGAGTTGGATAATAAGATTCTGCATACCTGATATTTTAAAATGGGCCAGAATAAATGTAATCGGCAAGTGCTATCGCATTAGGAGCATCCGTTCTACAGATAACATCTTGTTTTCTTTCGCTCCGCAACCTTTTACCGACTGAAGCCACAGTTTGGAACATGGAAGAAACGTCGAGATGAGAACTATTATTAATCACGATTTCGTCGTGTTTCCGTGAGCAATCGGCGCAGATCGCTACGAAATAATTTGCTAAAGGGAAAAAATGAGATTGGCGAGTCTAATCCAGATCTGAAAACTCCTTACTTTTAGTGGTTATGTCATTCGAGTTATCGTAATAGGATGAAAGTGTTCATTGACATAGTTGAAGTGATAAAAACCTCTCTGCTTTAATCCGTTCAAAGTGGTTTCGCAATCTAATGACTTATTTCTATCTCTCCGTCTAGGTGAGTACCAGCAATGACTCGGACCGATCCTACCTCCTGTCCTGCCTTAAACGCCGAAGCCAGTTCATCGTAAGTGGAAGTTATGCTTACTTCTTTTCGGGTGAAGTGTTGTTCGGAGAAGAGTTAGGGGGAGGGAGAGAATTCTTCATTCGTCTTTTGTTTGCCAACTTAACAATATCCTGCATTCGACTCTCGATCGCCCTCGATGGAGAAATTCCTCTAAGAATTGCAAAACTCCTCGTGTCAGTTCTCCTCCCTCTGAGGAATGGAGTTGAATGGTTCGAGGGTCGAGAGATGGCGAGGAAATCAACGTGAGAGAGAGAGCGCGCAAAAGGGTTCGGTAATTCCACTTCAGATGGGGAGGAGGTGGGGGAGATAAGGTCTATGGGAATGGAGGAAGTCTTGCGGGACTAGCGCTTCATTTTTTTGCTCTCTTCGGTCCGTGGCGTAAGGCCAGATGATGCAGGTACTTTCGAAACTAGGGGATTGAGAAAGGACGTAAAATGTATGTGAATCGCATGGATAATGCATAAGCGAAATACGCGTTCTCTGTCTTGTCTGTCTCTCCCTCCTCTTGCCGCCTCGCCCCTACCCCCTTCCCCTCATCTTTCGCTCCCACCTCCCTCTCCTTTTTACCTCCTTTTTCCTTCTCATTTAATCTATATCCGTTTCCTTTTGTTCGCCGCGGCTTTCATAAGTCCGCTTTTCTTGTGTATTTTATTATTCCTTTGTATCGAATGATTATTGCGCTGCGTCCGCCTCCCTTTGCTCCATTACTCACTCCTGCAACTCCATCGTCCTCTTTGCCCTCCTACGCCTCCGAGAGGGGGGAATTTTCTCGGTAAACAATTTTCGTCTCGTTAGACTTCCCTCTCAATTCGCTATCCTCCGATCACCTCTTCCTATATTAAGCTCCCTTGTTATAGAGAATCAGGTGGGCATCCACATCCCCAGTTTCGCGCGTTACTTGTTTTAAAGACCTAATTTTAGATGTGAGCATCGTGCGTCTCGGAAACTAATAGGATTAGCTCCACTGCGAAAAAATGAAGCTCATTACCTCTCTGATTCGGTATGGACGGTTCGTATTTCCAAAAATCATTTTTGCGTACGCTTCGATAGGTGATCCTGAACGATAATCATTTTAGCCGGTGATAGAGAAGTCATCACGTATTTCTCCGTTGTTATTCGGAGTAGAATAATTGAACTCTCCATTTCCTTCCTCTTTATAGATTCTTACCGTTCCAATTCTTTCTCTCTCTCTCTATATATATATATATATATATATATATATATATATATATATATACACACACACACACATACATACTCCCACTCCCCTCCCTCTATGAAACCTCTCTCCAACCTCTTCCTTTTCCAACTGGACTCTATCTCCGCCCGCCCCCTTCTCTCGCGTAAACCCTTTTATTTCGAGAAACCGCCTCTGGGGCATTCGGTTTCATTATTACTCCGAACGCAGGTCTTCGCTTACGCGGGACCATTCGGGTGGAGAAAGGGAGGGAGAGAGCAAATTAATCCTACGTCTTAATTCAAAGCGAGGATGGAAAAAATAAAAACCTGAGCGCGGCTTCCCTTAATGCCTCGGGGTTCGGGGATCGAGCGGATGCCGTCGTCGCGAACACGCAAAAAAACAACGCCGTAGCCGCAGTTCGAGGAAAAGGAGGAATATATCTCATTACCAGTTGCTCGACCGCGACGTTATCAATGTGGGAATAATTGGACGCGTATTTCACCTCCGGCCTCGGTATCGCCCTCTCCCTCTAGGTGATGCAACTTCTTCCGTCGATACCAGGAAGTGTCACTACGAGGGGAGGATATAATTCGAATCTACGAGCAGTTCCGTCTCTGGGCGAATAAAACTGATAACGTAAATCAATCTCCATCGGAGAGTAACGCCCTTTTCAGCGGACAGGTTCTCAGATAGTTGGTCACTACCCTAAAATACCGACAGAACTGTGGCATTTGAGAGCGACGTGGAATCAACCCCTCCCGGTGGGAAAACAGCCTAAAAGGGTGATAAGCGAGATGTACGTATCACTTTTTGTTCATATACTTAAATAGCAAAGTGAGTTCTTAAGACCACTGCCCTATGAGTTTTCTCTCGAAGGCCAAATCAAAATGTGTGTCAGAGTATAGGGTTTGAGATGCGAGGACAGCCCTCGACTGTCGCATCCAATTTCCTCCCTCGCGCCCTGCAAATGCCTCTTTTTCTCTCTCTATCCCTTCAGTTTCCATCTCCCTCCCTCTCCTTCTATCTCCCGCCCTCTCCTTCCGTCTCTCACTTTATGGCTTTGACGCCGTGCATGGGAACGAACCGTCATAATTGATAACTTCAATCTCGTCATCCTTTCCCATGGGGCAAAGCGGCACAAAAAAAGAGAGGGCGAGGAGGGGTTGTGGTTTCCTTACTGTCTCTTCCTCCTAACCCTCTCCTTCCTATCCCCTCATCCCTTATGCCCCTCTCTCTCTCTCTTCTTCCTCACTCCTTGTATTATAAAAATTCTCCCTCTCTATCTCTCTTCTTACTTCGTTTGTTTTTTTAAAACGTTTTTTTAGTTCTCTTCTATTCCTCTCGATCTACATCTTCAAATCCTACAGTCCCTCATCCTACCCATAATCCCCGCAGCCTCATCTCCACTCCGCCTCTTCCTAACCTCCAAGCCTTTCCGCCGTCTCACCCTCCCCCTTATTTCTCCCCCCATTCCCCCTCCCCTCCCACTATCTCTCGTTCTTGCACCGTCGCACACCGCCTCCCCTTCCAAATGCTTTATATTACCCAACGCAAACAATTCCCTCTAATTGATTCGCCTCGATTTCGATGGCTGGCTTATTTTCGATAATAAATACCAAGAGTTTCGACCTGTTTGGTCGGAAAAACTACCGCTGTAGCGTGAAATTGCTCTGATAAAAATGCGCCGGGTTTTTTTAAAATCATTAATGACGTCTCTTGACTTTGAAAGGGCTGAGGTTCCAAAATAGATTCGGTGAAATGTCTTCCCAACAATATTTTGTATACACTTGTTCTCTATCCCAATTAGGACGTTTTTTGCTCCAGTAGGCTATCCACTGTGCTTTTCTCCCTTCTCGAGGAAATACGACTACTTCCCATTAGATGTCTCTCTCTCTTCTGACACTCCTTTTTCTCCTTCGATTCCGTAAGGACGAGTATCTCCACCCTACGTTCCTCATCTCCCTCTCCCCTTTCCTTTCTCCCATATTCTCCCTTCCAATACCATCGGATCTGTTACATCTTCTCGAAAAGGGAAGCCCGCTCTCATAGCAATTCATTGATTCATTTCTCTGTTAATAGAAGTTGATAATTTCGCTACAACTATATCCCATTCCCTCTCTCCCATTCTCCTCCACTTCACTGCATTATTTTTCTCTCTCCCTCTTCCTCACTCCTTTTCGGCCACACCCTCCTGCCTGCGGTTGGAACCCTCCCTACAAACATTCTTTCTTCAACTCCGCACTTTCCACGTGCGCGATTCCTGATGGACCCGCGGCCTTTCTCTCTCCCATTTTCTTTCCCTTTTTGATTTCCTGCGTCGAAACGGCCCCTGTTGTACTCGGATTTTCAAAAGACCGAAAATCGATGTCTCGGTGATTTCGGATCCGAATTCCGGGCAACCGCAAGACATCTCTTAGGAGTGCAATGGAGCGAAACCCGCAGCGTCGATTCGTAAGAACCAGATAAAAGAATCCTCTTCTGGGAAATCGCCTAGCTTTAGGAATTTTGGCCCCGAGGAAATCGAAATCTAGAAAGCGGCGAATTCCGATGAATGAATTTGCAGAGATGGAAGGTTAATGGGAAAGGAATTAGGAAATGGACTTTGGTCTGCCGTCCTCGGGCCATAATGCCGTCCTATTATCAAAGAGTGGGTCAAACTCTTTCGGATTTCGCGAAAACACGGTCAATACCACGAAAAATCCTCCGGGGAGGTTGGTAGAATGGAGGAGATGTGGTTCGAGAACGGATTAAGTGTAGGACCATTATAGAGGAGGCGCTGCCATCGAATTATCAGTGCGGTAAAGGGTATGAGGGGTTTCTGAGAGAGGCGGCATGGGAGGGGTTCGAAGGAGTGCCGTGTAGGGAAAGAGAAATGCGTGAGCGGTGAGAGGAAATTTGTGCGCGTGTGTTGGAAGACGTAGTATTCCGTTGAGGGGCGTGTGGAAGGCTGCGTGGAGGGGGAGAGATTTTAGGGAGGCCGAAAGGGATTCGGACTTTGGAAGGATCGGAGGAGGAATATGTGAGAGGAGAGGGAGCGGTGAGGTGTGCCGTTCCGCGCGGATGGCGAGGCTGGAATCGGAATCAAAAGGAAGTTCGGTTATTCACGGAGAGGAAGTAGGACAATCAGAATGTCGACGTAGGTCGAGAGGAGAGCTGGAGAAAGATTCTAGGAACCGATTAAATCGAAGCGATTTTGGGAGAAGGGATTTGCAACTTTCTAGAAAATAATAAATAACTGTAACGAAGGGAAAGCAAACAGAATCGCGTTCCGCAGCTACGACAAAAAACAACAATAAAAATACATTTTACTGCAAAATATTAATATGTATTCAGGAAATTGTAGAATGCGAGAATTCGACCGTGAGACGAAATGTGGGAATTTCTTGAAATGTGTTGACAAAAGGAATGTTCCCTGGTTTAGATCAGCGGAAAATCCTTCAAATGAAAATGCTTACTCGAGGGCCAGTTGGTAGCTGGGAAGGTGTATAACATAACGGAGGCTCGAGAGTTCGATCTTAGCGATCCTTTGAACCGTTTCCCTTTGAGGGGAAGAGTGGAACAGATGAAGGGCGAAGGAGTGAGAGGGCGCGCCGACAGACGAAAGGTCTCTTTCAATGGAAGAGAGAGAACTTGTGCAGTTCTCATCACATGGATTATGCATCCATTATTACTTCGCGCGTTCCTGGAGAACTTCCCGCTAGTATTATTTATACTTCCATTTTATAAGAGACTATATCTTGGACTGGATATTTCATATTTTGTGTGTCACCAATGAAGGCGACGTTTAATAATAATAATTTAATTTAAAATAAATTTTATTTAAAGACGATTTTAGGAGGTGTTATTTCTGCCGACGTTAGATGGAAATCCATGGTGGAGATTATTGACCATATAAATATAGATAAGAGTGATGCTCCATCTGACATCTTCCGCAGTAAGATGATTTTCGGATGAGGAGGAGGGAGAAATGTTCAAAGGAGCTGTGGCTCGAGCGGAGAGGAGGCGAGGGAAGTGTTTGGTAGAGGCAAAGAGACGCATGCCAATGGCTCGGAAGTGGATTAGGAGAGTTTTAGTGAGTGAGGGAGGATGGGAAGGAGGAGAAGGGTGGTTCCTCAAACACCCAGCCCACGAGACATAACGAGGGAGAGGAAATAGGACTTTCCCTTCTTCTCGACACTGCGGAAACTATTCCTGATATCTCGCTCTGAGAATGCGTCGGCGGGATCGTGCACTTAACTAATTGATTTAAAAAAACTCGCGAAACTTTGGATTGGTTCCTTAAGAATCGAAAATAGTAATATTGACGTATCCGTAAACATCTCTGGAGAGGAAACCGTGATGAGATTTTCCTCTTCCTTTAGTCATGTCTGGCTATTCCGATCTCTTTCTCTCCTTATTTTTTTGCTCTTCCACCAATCTCTTCCGATAACTCGTTCTCTTTTTGCGCCCGTTCCTCTCTCTCTCTCCTTTCCTCCCTCCTTCCGTCATAACACCCACTCCTATTCCGGACCACTCCCCTTGGATACGTCTCTCTCTCTCTCTCTTTCTCCGCCTTCAACCCCTTCTTCGCCACTTCACTCAACGTCAACCCTCACTCTGCTTCAATCCCCAATCCGCCGCCCGACTCGGTCGCCCTCTCCCCCCTCTTTTCAGAAAGTCGATAAGTTTGTTAGGGCGACTTGTGATGAGCGACAGCTGATACTCCCTCAGACCGTGTGCTCGCCTGGTAAAGGCGGTTGTAACTCCCCCATCCCCCTTCTCTCTTCCTCGCTTCTCCCTGTCCACTTTCCCTCCCACCCTCCTATTCCTCCGTCCACTCCCTCTCCTCTTATCCACTCCCTTCCGCGACTTCTCTGTTAGAGCCTCTCTTCCAAACTCCCCGTGGCTCAGCTGTCGTTAGCTAAAATCTTAACGGCCAGATAGACTTTTTTTGCAATTAATAAACCCGCTTAGTTTTTTCCGCCGCTAATCCTGTATCCGTCGATAGTCGTTTGTTTCACTCCGTTTATAACGATACACACACACACACATATATATATATATATATATATATATATATATGTAGAGAGAAAGAGCGCGCTGTGGATCCAACGGTTGCCACCAGCGAAGCGCATCTTCTCGAAAATAATTCTCCACCCGTCGTCCTTTTCATCTCTCAGATATCTCTATCTCGTTCCCCATTTCTCCCCTCTATCTCCCTCTCTCTCTCCCTTCGCCCCTTTCTCCCTCTGCCCTCTCTCCCTCTCCCCTCTCTCCCTCTGTCCTCTCTCCATATCTATCCCACTCTTTCCCTAAACCACCGCAGCCTCTGAAGTTCATCCATCTCGTCCCAATCACCGCACAGAGCATCTGGCGCCACTGTCGCCACTCCCTCGCCACATCTCCCTCTCTCCTTTCCATCTCCCTCCCTCCTTCCCCTCTTCCTCTCTCCTTTCCATCTCCCTCCCTCCTTCCCCTCTTCCTCTCTCCTTTCCATCTCCCTCCCTCCCTCCCCTCTTCCTCTCTCCTTTCCATCTCCCTCCCTCCCTCCCCTCTTCCTCTCTCCTTTCCATCTCCCTCCCCTCTTCCTCTCTCCAGACCACCTCTCTCGCTCAAAATTTCTCGCGCACTCTGATTCCGTTCTGGAATATACTCACCCGTCTTGGGAACCAATTTTGCCCTTTTTTTATTCCCTCTAGAAGCGCAGATAGAAGATAGCGCGGATATAAAGGTGATTATCTAGTTTATTCCTTTTGTGATACGGTGTCGACTACACTTATGAACGCGGCTTTGGTTCCAATACATTGCTTCGAAACCCCATGAACACGTTAAAGAGAAATTACTTCATCGTAAAGTACGAACAACTATATTTGAATTCGTGTCTAATACCACTTTAATATTACAAATGAAATCTTCTTAATAAAGCGGCATGAATAAATGCATGCCCAATGTTTTATGCTCAATTATTTGTATAAGGATATCGCATAAATATTATGTGTAGTTCTTATATTGTAGTTTTATAACTTTAGAAGTTTTTTCGGATGAATCGCAAGTCCTGCGTAATATTTGCTTTTGTTCAATGTTTCTGGCATCGCTCTCATCTTTCTTCTCCTATTTTTTTTCCCGATCGTGAGATTCAACGCTCATCTGTTGATGCTTAGTGATCCCACCCATCGAAAGTTTCTGACGTGATCTGATCTACAACGCAGAATAATCCCGACTAATCGTTTTTACTCTCCCTTCCCTCTTCCCCATTCTCCTACTCTCCGACACCCGCCATCTCTCCTTAAATCTCCGGCGATCAGCCTCGACGAAGATTACGTTAAAACGCAAGTTCTCGAACGATGTATATTCGCTTTCTCCTTCCACCGTCTTCTCTCTCTCTCCCTCCTCGATGGAGGGTACACCAAAAGGATTGACGACCTCCAAACTTTAACCCTTTTGGGATGAGTCGGTTGGGGAGCACTCTCATGGCCTTCATACACCTCTACCTCACTCTCTCTCTCCCCCCCTCTCCCATTCCCTCTCTTCTTTCTCCCTCTCCCCACCTCTTTTATCAGGCCTTTTCCCATCTTTTCTCCATTAGTCCATCCTCCTCTCTCTCTCTCTCTCTCTCTCTCCTTTTCTCCTCCTCCTCCCCTTCCGTCTCCTCCCCTTCCAGCCGCACCCACATGTGAAGGCGACGGTTCCCTCTTGTTCTTTGTCTTTCTCTCACTCGTCGACTTTTTTCCGATCGACCCTCTCCATTCCTCTCTCACTCTCTTCCTCTTTTGAACCTTCCACTCTTTCTCTCTCTTTCTCTCCCCCTTTCCCTCTCTTCGACCAAACTCTCGCTCTCTTCCACCGACAAACTTTTTGATGGACCGTCACTACGTCGCTTCTCTGTGTGTGTGTGTGTATATCTATATACATATATATATATCTATATATATATATATATATATATATATTTTCCCTTCCTCACTCCCTTCTCTCTCTCTCTTTTCCCTCACTTCTACTAACTCTTATATATCCCTATCCACCCTTCTCTTCCTCCCCCTACACCCTCATAACACTCCCTCGCGAAAACCTCTCAAGCACCCTCCCGCATAATAGCTCTAAGGTATTCCCGCCCGTATATTCGGTGTTTTCAAAGTTACCCACTTTTTCACTTCTTAGAGGTGTTTTCCTCTCTCTCTCTCTCTACCTCCCACTATCTCTCGTATTTTTCGAATATATTCCTTTCTATTTATCTATTTCTTTCCACCGACATTTTACTCCCTTCAACCTACATCCCTTGACTGATAAAAGACTTATTACCCCACAAAAAGCATGTCGAAAATATAGACTTGCATGCTTCTAATGGTTCTTTCTCCTCCCCAATGGCGAAAATATTTCTATCTAAACGCAAATAATCCTTTGAGTTCTTCACGCCCACTTCCATTACGACGTTCGATGCAATTCTTGCGAGCTGTCTCTCCGTTTACTCTCCCTTTCTCAACCTCATCCTTTACTCTTAAGATAAAAAAACGCTATTCTTTCCTCTCTTCTCCAAAGTATCGTTTCGAATAAATCTTCCTTTTCCAAATACGCGCCTTCTCCCCTCTTTCCTCCCTCCTAAAATGTCTTCTTCGTCGGGAGTTGGAAAACCATAGAGCACGGTTCGTCGCTCGACCCATCAACTTCCCCTCCCCTCCCTTCCTCTACCTCCCTCGGTACTCGCACCTTCTCGCCTCCTCCTTCCGTGCCATAATAACTCGTAGACGGCGCCTCCTCATCCCCATATCAGACCACGCGATTTTTTCTTGTGCGAAGAAATAAGTGCGGGGGAGAAGGAGAGTGAAATATCGTTCGGCGAGGTCCTTGGCGGAGGTGGAGGAGGGCGCGGTATGAGCGTGTGGGTGTGTGCGACTGCGGGAGCGGGAAAAAGCGCTCTCTCTCGTGTTCCAATGTCGCCCGCCGATTGTGGTTCGCCTTTGATCCGTGAACGCTTCCCGGTCATTTGTCCTCGACTCGAATATGCAAACTTTTCGACGCCGGCGGCCAAATTATTCGGGAGGCGAGACGGATGGAGGTTCGAGGGAGGGAGGGGTGGGGGGGTGGTGGAAGGGATGAGACGCAAACCGGCCCCCAATGCCTCTCGCCCCCCCCCCCACTCCTCCACACCCCCCCCTCCCCCCGGAATGGATAGGGTCTGCGACGCCGTTGGATTCAAAGCGATTCGTGGTGGAGGTGAATATACGAGGCTGCGAAGCGGTGCGATGGTGCGGCACACGGCGCTGTAGGAATTATGTTGCGGCACCTATTCGATCGGAGTGGACCTGTTTTGTTTAGGGGTTTAATAGGTGCTTGGTTCCTAGACGGAGAACGAGGTGGCCGAAGAAACGGAATCGATCACAACTATTCAATTCGACCATATTTTCATGAGTTGGGCTGCATAAGAGGGATAAAATTTTACCGTTATTTTATAAATATGAATATATTCAAGAAAGAAAATTCTCGCATTACAAGCATCTTCCGCTTCCCGGGTCGATGGTTCGAGATTGTGCTGCCATTATATTTCAAATAATTATTATACGTTGAACATTATCGGTCGCGCCGTTATTAAAAGTCACGCGAGGAACAAATATTTATTATGATTTATTATTAAAACCCTAAAATCTTGGAAACTTCATCTAGCATAAATATTTAATGATTGATAAATAGAATCAGGAAATCCGATAAGTTCGTTTTTATAACGACATTCGTCTTACAATGGCGACATGCCGCAGTCGACTTTTTTTGTAGGCGCTCCTCATTTTTCCTCCGTTTCGTTTTTGTTTGCGTTCCAATAAAAAGCTAACGGGACCGATTCAAACCTAACCGGGGCTAAGACAAACAAAAACAATCGAAAAAACAAACGCAAACAGGATCCTGAATCAATAACCAACGAACTTAATCTTTACCAATACACAACCCCTTCGGTCGGGAAAAAAAAATCCTTGACGGAAAAAAAGAGTCATCGGGGCATAAAAGGGCTCGCGGTGATCGGGTGGTGGCGGGCTGTGCTCGAGGAATTCGCCGAGCGGAAGCGCCGCGCACCAAGGGCGCCACTGGTGCTCGAAATCAGACGTGCCATTGAGGTGCCTAATGGATCGGAGTGGGAGAGAGGGAGGGTGGGAGGGAGAAGGGAGATAGGGAGAAGGAAGGGAGGCAGTAGAGGGGTGGAGAGGAGTGGCAAATGGCGAAAGGAGTTTTCAAAAGAGGGTTATACGCCGGAATGATCGGTTTTTTCGGAGCGTTTCTTTTTTATTTATTTTGACTTTGGATGTCTGCGATGGCTGAGGGGTTGGATTTTTAGGCGGCTGAGTGTAAAAGGCAACTGGATGGCCGCGTTGACGCCAAAGAGGTCGGCCACCCCGACGATGTGTTCTCCCTCCCCCCACCCCTTTTCCCCCCTCTCCATGCCATCGCACGACCCCCACTCCCATTTCTCCTCCCAAAACGTTTCCTCCCCCGCATCCTGTACTCCCTTCCTATCTCCCGATTGTTAGATACGCTCTCGAAAACATCATCGTAGGAGTGGATAAAGTCGGGAATATCAGCTGCCATCCTCCCGGAAGGGCGAGGCTGCCCCTCGGGAGTTTTTTATGGTATTTTTACTTGCATCGCATCGTCCCGACGTGGGAACTATTAGCCCCGCGTTCATTCATCTAGGATAACGCGAATTCGTCCGTGATTTTTTTTCCCACTTCAAGAGACACCGAGTAGTACTTCGAAATGGGGGGCGCGACAGAGAGAGAGAGAGAGGATAGGGAATACGGGAGAGGGCGGATCGGGAAAATGAAAGGGTTCGCGAGATTACCTTTAACCTAAAACGATTCGGAAACTGTTCAGGAATGGGATAAACCGTATGTGTTGCGGGGGTGGTGTTGGGTTGGTGGGGGGGAGGGGGAGTGAGAAGAGTGGAACTGAGAGGTCGCGGAAGAGGGAGGCTTTTATTTAAACGCACGCAGCAGTCGCAGGAGTCACCCTCTGCTATGCCGCCTTCCACAGGTGCACAACACCATCCTGTCCCTTACCTCTACCTCCTCCCCCTCTCTCCCTCCCCCTCTCATCCCTTCTCCCTCTCGTCAACCGCCACACACATACAACCTCTCCCTCTCCCCTCCCAACTCTTCCAATCCATTTTTTGCCGTGTTTCCGAGGCTCAAACACTCCCGTTGGACTTTTACCCCTTGCGCTCTCCCGTCTTGTTCCGTGTTTTCTTTTTCTTCGCAGCGTTCAAACTCCTCGTGGCATCTAAGGCGGTTTACTTTGCAACCACACACGCACGCACACAAACACACACACACACACGCATACACGTGCACGGGCAAACACTATCCCTTACTCTTTCCGTCATTATTTCCATCTTTATTCTCTCGTTCGCATTCGGAAAGACGACAAAAGATGGAAGAGAAATAGAGAGAGAGAAGAGTGGACGTGCGCATTAGTCCCCACGCATGTAAGATAGTGCCAAAAAAAGAAAGAAGGGGTTGGTTTCGTTTTGAAGGGAAAAAACGCGGAGAGTGAGTGAGGGATAAATGTGTGTGTAAATGGTGGCGGCTTCCTTTGTCGGCGGTCTTGGTGCGCCCTCCCTCTCCCACACCACCCCTCCCCCCTCTCCCACATCACCCCCCCTCTTCCACCTCACCCCCTCATCCCCCTCCCTCACCCCCTCCCCCATCTCCCACCTCACTCCCCCTCCAGTCTTCGAGCACCCCTTTACCTCCCTCCCCATCCATCTCCCGTCCTTCCCTTCATCCTAATGGTGGAAGAGAGGGAGAGAAAGGCAGAACTCGATCGTTTGGTTATGTATAGGCGCCGATTCTTTTTTTTAACTCGTGTTTTTTCTCTCCTGTCGACGTTGCCTCTCCCAATCTCAGCTGGTCATGCAGCCACATTAAATTTATACCTATATTCAACTTCTACTTTCACTCGATTATTTCTCGATTGAAATGAAGTATTTCCTCAATTGAATCGAAGATTGAACTTTACATGCTTTTACACCAGGTAAGTTTTATTTCGTTTAGTTTAAAGATTGTTAGAAATCGAGTATAACAGTTTGTTCATTCGTCCTTATCATACAAAGTTTTTGAGCAGCGTTCGGAAAAGATGAAAAGATAATGGGAGGCGAAGGAGAGAGAGAGAGAGGAGAGGTAGTGAGTGAAAGAGGGGGGAGGGTACTGGGAGCCTACCCTCCAGGTCACGTAGAATCGTATACAGTATCCTCATAATCATCTCGTGGGTCGCATTGCGAAGTGATTCCATAATTCGGTGAAAGCGACTCTCCAAAACGGGTTTGTTGTCTTACAGGCCGATTCCTAAACGGCTCTCCCGAGCACACACGCACATAAACAGGCGAATAGCGAAACAAAACCCGACGTCCATAACAATGGGAAGATGATTTCAATCTCCTCGGTTCATTCTCGGTAACAAATAAAAACTTCGCACCTAAGAGAGATGAATCAGAATGCGAAAGAAACAGTCTTGGTTCTTTTTTCCCCTTTACGCAATTACGCGTTCTTCCGAGGATTAATTAATATCCCTTATGTGTGTGGAAAGAGTTATTCTGAGTCTGCTACGCTTTTTCAAATATGGAATAGCCAAACGCGACTCTCATCTGCTGATGGGGATGAGAGGGTCGTGAGAGATGAGAGTTGTCTTATCCTTCTTCTTCTTCTTCTTAGTATGCTCCAAAGCGCTATTATTTCTTCATGCGGAATTTCATTCCGTTCGCCTCTTTTAATTGCATTCGAATTACGCTCTCATCGTTTCTACCGAAACGTCACTTAACGGCTCGTTGGACGGCAACTTCCGTTTAAAAATGTCGGAGAGAGAGAGAGATAGAGAATAAATGATCACCTCCCAACTCACTGACGTGAGGCACGTATCTCATTTTTATTTTCGTGGTGATTTGCGGGGAATTACCTTTTTGTCGAGGAAATTTAGCAATCGCGATTCGTATATATATATATAGTATATATAATATATACTGCGCTCACGTTTTTGGATCGAGATCATTCGAGATCCGCATTTCGACAAACAACCAGCCTACTTTCGGGCCATCGCTCATCTTTCAAGAACAAGCAGACGAGGACTGGCGTCATTCCCTTCCCTGCCCCCACCGCCCGCGCACGCCCTCTCCTCCCCCCCAACCCCCCCCCCCCCCCCCCCCCCTTCGGCGCGCTATTCCGCATGATAATGAACCGGTTGGCTCATTTTGTTCGCATTTTCTTTCGCAATATAAAACCCTACCCCCTCTTTGGCGATTATTCTCTTTCTCCCGATGACCCCCATCGCTATAACCTCATCGCTACCTCCCCTCCCACACTTTCCAGCCCTCAGCCGTCCATACTCTACGGTCGAAGGGAGACGAACAAAAGAGAGAGAGAGAGAACGAACCGAGATCTTATCGGCGCCCGTCTCTGTTCCGATTCGAGGGAACTGCACCGCTGCGCTTCCTCTTGGCTATGGAGGCAGAGCCACGCCGCGTGCGTTTCGGGAAAGAGGAGTCGAGCAGAAGATCACGAAGCGAGTCTCTTCTCGCGTTTTTTACATCCAAGAAAGCATTCTATTAATTTTTTTCATTTTCTTTGTCCAGGGAAGGGTGGTCATTAGGAAAAAAAGGAAATGGGGTGTAGAGATAGAGAGAGGGGGAGGGGAGGAGGAGAGGTGGAGAGATTAATAATTCTCGCACCAGATAGAGTGCGTGTTTCAGAGACGCCACCCGTGACTTCCTCCGACGGCCATTTTGATTAACTCGGGCAGCATTTAACGACCTCTCCCTCCCATCCCCTGGACTTTCCATCGCGAGAAAGATAGCGAGCGGTCATTACGAGGCGAAAGGACTTGTTTCTCGATTGCATTTGGGAGAGTGTGCATTTCGATTCTTGGAGAGTTTTACTCCGTTACACACAGAAACGAAAGGATTAAGTAGAGTACGCGATTCTTATCCATAGATAATATCCTTTTTCCTGACCTCGCAATTCTCTTTACACCAGCGCTTTACGCGTATAACTTAAAATCTCTTTTTCGTGCTTCCTAGAAGGCATTCGCATCTCTAGAGTCATTTTCGCATGCTATGTTCTGCTGTTGAAAAGGACTTTTTCGGTATCTCTTTTGCGTATTTAGCGAGAGATTGTCATGTAATGACATTTCAAACAATTGTCGTCATCGATACTCGAGAAAACTCCATATTCCTCGCATGAAGTCTGTGGGTTAGAATCTCACGGAGAAGGAGGTTTCCGCGAAAATTTCTTCGGTTTTATTCCATATGCTGTCACCCGCAAACCGGGCTCTGTTTTCTTTGTTACATATTCGAATCCGTCTCTTTCATATTCAGAGAAGATGGCGCTTCTGGTGTATCGCGGAGGAAGAGGAGGATTCTAACTTTCCATTTTAGAAAGCGTCTCGATTTCCTTTAATACCTTTTTCCTCGCCTCCCACCCACGCTCGGACTTCCCGTAGGCGTCGCAACGTGTGCAGAGTCTAATTAATTCCTTTTAATATGTATGAGGGCAGCCGCGGAAAAGACGACCGAAGGACGCCCGATGTGGCTTTCCCATGGTCTCTCTCCCCCCGCTCCCTTTCTTATTTTTCGTTACGCTCAGCCACACTCGGGCCCACAGAAGCGGGCCCCTCGCCCAAGCCCCTACCTAGTCGCAACGGCTCGCTCGTTTTTGAATTGCTAATCCATCCGGATATATCGGCTTACGCGATGGCAAATGCGCGGCTCGTTTTGACGAACTCGCCCACTTCTGCGAAATTTACGAACAAGGATTAGTAGGCGTTCCCCGCGGCGTGGCAATTTCGCACGCCGCATATAATCACACATCTCTCTCGTCGTATTTGGGCCGTTGTCAAGACATAAACCATTGGAAAAGGATCCAAGAACTATTAATCTTATTTTGTCCCGTCACAGCCAGTTGTTTCGTCTCGATACTATTACTTTCGCGAAATCTTTTCCCAAATGGATCGATCGCCTACAACGTAGCACAATCAGGATTTTCTTCCCATCCGCCGCTGGTGCTGTAAAGGCACGTGGCATACTATAAGCATACCTGGGATGGCGATGTTTTGTCCGAGACATAATATCCCTCTTCTCTCTCTCTCATATGACAAGACAGGAACGATCACGTGACCGCCAAAGACCCTCCCTTCCCCCACACTATTCCCTCTCATCACGCCCCCGACGAAACCTGCCCGCGCCTACGGGAGAGAGAATGGAGGTAGGAGAGAATGCAAAGGACGGGCCATCCTCAGGAGGAGTCGAAGGGGGAGGGGTGAGCGAGAGAGAGAGGTCGCATGTATATCCGCGTGGGGACCAGAGAAATAATAACGTCCGGGCCTAAGGGAGGCGAGTGAAGGAGAATAGGAGGGAGAAATGGACGTTCGGAAGAGAAGCGAGGGCTTTCAAAAGGGCGACGGGGGTGGGCGGCCTTTACGCAGTAGCCGCTGTGACGCACGCTAGCGTTAACCTGCCGCTTTTGCCTAATTATTATTCTCGTAATTTCCATCACGTGGATGAGGTCGAAGGAGATATTTTTCTCAGGCACGCGTCAGTACCGCGGACAATGCGCCCACGACAGAAAGCTCTTGCCGTCCGCGACGGACACTGATTTTGCGGGTGCGAACCTATGAACGAGACGCTTAAACCGACGAGGAGGTCGGTCACGTTTAGCTATTGTGGCATGCGTATTACAGCTATCTATCCTTTAGTATCGCTCTTATGAACGAAAAATTCGAATCATGAAATGATCCCATATTAAAAACCTTTTGGTTTCGTTCACACGCGCTCTTCTATGCGGACGTAAAAAATGAAATAATTTTTCTTATCGAATAATCCCACACGGGAGGCGCAATAATCGAAGCGGATCGATCTCTTTGTGTTTCGATAGTCGATCCTCCATCCAACCTAAACCCTTTCCGCCTTAGCACCTGGCGTGCCCAACTCGCTCTCTCTCTCTCTCTTTCGACCCCTCTCCCTCATGGCATATGTGCTCAATGACAATGGAGAGGGCGCGAGGTTTTTGTTTACACTCGGCTCCGTGCTTCTTCGGCCAAAAACCCCTCTTACGCTTTCCTCCTCTCATTGTCTCTCTCTTCCTACTCCCTCCCACTCCATATTTCCATCCTCGGAGCTCCCTCGTCTCATCCTCCCGCCTTCCTCCGCCCCATCTCGTACGCCTTCTCCTCTACCCCTTTCCCTTCTCCAACTCCCCTCGCATCCCGATCTCTTACAAAGGAAGGCTTTTACGAAAGGAGTTCGAAACTTAAGGAAGGTGGAGGAAGAGTGGGAGAAGCTTGCCTACGGAGGCCGGAGAAAGAAATCATCGATAGCTTTAAGGAGACGTGAGGAGGTGATATTTCTCTATTCTTGTGTACAGGAGTGGTTGCCTCTCAGGGTATCGGAGAGGATATGCGATTAATCGGTTTCGAAAAGTGTGCCGTGGATGTAAGCTCAAGGATGTGAAGCAGTAATTAAGGAATTAATGGTAACGATCGTGAGCCTTGATCGATTAAAAAAATACCCTTCATGTCAGTCACATGATTTATTTTGATGTCGGCAAAAGTGTTCCAGTTTTTATCAGGAAAAAATTTCGTGCTTTATACTATTTGGGGATAATGACCGGAGTCTGAAGAGGGTTAGGTAGCGTGAGGAAGTTAGAGAGGGATAATGAGAGAGAGAGTGCTAGGAGTGAAACGAAACCATATGATGCGATCACGCATCAGGTGTTCTCTTCCCGCGATCCCCCCTCCCCTCCCCCCCCCCCCCCCTCTCCCATCACGCCACTCCGCAACACCCATAGCTTCGCAACAAATCCAACAACGCATTCGATTGAGTCCTCTCCCTTTCTGGAGATGAAGAGGGAGAGTGTGTGTGTGGCGGGGGGAGGTTGTAAAGCGGGGGAGGGAGGCATGGAGGGGAAAGAGGTCTTTTTTTTCCCCCTCTGAGAGGAACGGGGCTTTTCGGAAAGAGGGTGCACTATCGCCTCTCTCTTTTTTTCTCGGCCGCAACTCCCGCCGCGAACACTCCCCCCGTCCCGCCGCCTGATACGCCCCCCCTTCCCCTCCTCTTTCTCCCCCCAACGCCATCGCCCCCGCCCCCACTTCGATCCTTATTTCACGTCTGCCCCCGAGGGTTATATTCGCAGAGAAATGGAGGAACAAAACAGAGGGGAGGGCGGGGGCGGCGTGGAAATAAGGGGGGAGGGAGTGTTTTGAGAGAGGGATGATAGAGGAGGAAGGGATGGAAATTTTTAGAAATTATCTCTGGAAATAAAAGGGGAAAGAATCATCGGAGGATGGAGGGAGAGAGAGAGAGAGAAAGCGAGAGGAAGGAGTGGATAGGGCAAGGGAACTCGCCATCTTATCTTTCATATTCATTTTGATGTCTAAATGCTGTTCCTCTACAGACAATGGACTGCAATTTGCATTGTCTTTCTTGCCCCCTCGATCTCTCCGTCCCCCTTTCCTCCTCCCTCCCCCCTTCCCCCCTTCCCTCTTCCTTCCCCCTTCCCTCCTCCTCCTCCCCTTCCCCCTAATCCTCCTCTATCCTATCCATCCCGCTGTTCGAACTCTTCCTCCACCCTTCCACTCCGATCTCCACCTCCCTCCACCCCACCCCCATCTCCTCATCAACCCTTTCCTTCCAATCCCAGCATTCCTTTTTTTCTCTATCCCTGACGTCCGTATTTTCCTCATTTTTCCCTCTAATCATTCCCCACCTCCTCATTCTCTTCCTTTCACTCTCTCTCTCCTTCCTTTGCACTCCGTCTCTCTTTCTTCTCATTCTCTTTTTTCCCTTTTATGGATTGATTCGCCAACGCATTCTTCTTTTTTCCAAGGTTCGTTTGTCCGTCGCTTTGTCTCCATACGCTTAATCAATCAGATTACCCTCTTATTTAAAAAAAAAGAAGATAATGTGATATAAATGACCGCCTAAGTCACCGCTCCATTGTTGCAAAAAACTCCTTTCTAAAATGCTCGCGAGTGTAATGTTTACTCATGGTTCGATCAACGAATCTCATGTTAATGCGACGAATTAGCATTATTTCTTTATATCTATAATTCCGCTCATTGGTAATTTTTGGTCATTTGTTCCGCGGTTGCTTTCCCCCGCCCACTCCTCTCGTCTTAATCCAAAAGCTGGAGAAAGATATCCCGCCGTTCCGGTAGTCACGCTTACACTCTGATTCTCACCTCCCCGCTCTCCTCGCATTCTCTCTCATTTTCCATATCTGGTCCCCCCTTTTCTTCCCCTCCGTCCTCCCTCCCCCCTCTTCCCCTCCTTCCCCCTCTCCCCCTCCTACCACCCCCTCCCTTTTTCCTCCATTCGTCTAATCGTAATGATTACTTTGTAACGTCGCTGGGTTTGAGATGAAACCCAGATATGTCCTCCCTCGCTAACTCGTTATTTTTTTTAATTCCCCCCTCCCACTGTGACGTTACGCTCGAAAACAAAAGAAACCTGAAGGTTCATTGGCCCAACCACCGCCGCCGCGATCTGTCTTATTTCGTTAAAAATCCGGATTACGCGTACTCGGAGCCCATTAATGTCTTCGCCTCCCTCCCTCTTATCATTTTCGTCCTAACCCACCTACCCGACCGCCCCTTCCTACCTCCAGATTCGCTTCTCCGTGCTTCAGATATTATTTATCTCCATAGTAGGATTCCAGACATCTCCGAAGCGGGAGCAATAACGTTTTTCCCCAGTTTTTGTAATGTAGTGATTCGTGAAGATAGACTTCCGAGAGCGTGTCGTTTGTTTAAGCATCAGTTTAGGAATTGTAGCGAAAAGAGAGGGCGGATAAACCTCTCTCTCTCTCTCCATCCCTATTCCTTCCTTCCTTCCTCTCACTCCCTCCGCATCACACCCTTCGGCCCGATCCTCTCTTTATATCCCTCACACCGTTCGGCCCCCTCTCCTCCCCTCCCTCCCCCTCTCCTCTCGACCCTCCCCACAAAGCCCTCATCCTTGCCGCAACCTGATAAGAGAACAGTCCGAATTCCTCATTTCTATAGGGAGCGGGGGACGAGAAGGGATATGCGGGGAGGAGTAAGGGGTTGGAGTAAGGGGGAGGGGGAAGGAGGAGGGGGAGGAAAAAAGAATAGAGGCCGTTTTATTTCATTTTTTCCCGAATCCTTTTTCCCTCATCGAATAGGAGCGCCTCCAGGAGGGTGGTGGGAATGGCAGCAGACAAAGGGGTTTGCGGATAAGAGAGAGAGAGAGGAGGATATCGGGGGGAGGAGAGGGGGCGGGGAAGAAGGGGGCGGGAAAGGGACTAAAAAGGGGGAAAAGAATTGGGAAGAGATATGGGAAGGGTTGAAATATGATCTCGGCTAGTGACCGGTAGTCGCCTCCGATCTCAAAACGTATTTCTCCTCTGAGCTCAAACGTGCTGTGTTTTTATAAGGACGGCGGCTCAAGCCTTAAACTGATTGAATCGTAGTACAATTCGAAAACTCAAATAACCAAGGTTAACCTTAATGACAGGTACCTCTCAATACTAATGCCGGTTATATGCGACGAAAAGATCTACAGACAATATCCTTCAATTCCTTTCGTAATTTTGGAATAAATCGTGTTTATCGTTTCTCTCACGGCAATAGTCGACCCTTCTCCTTAAACGCGATTTATCCGGGAACGAAGAGAATTATCGCCAGATGGCGTATTAATCCACTCAGAAGTTGATGTCGCCTCCTTTTGGGTCAAATATTAAGGAACGTTTTGTTTGCACGCCGTCATTCAGGAGTTTTACGACATCTCAATTACCCATCGACGAGACTGCGTAGGAAAAATAAATTCTCGTGAAGTGTACGCATTAGGCGTAGTTATTTGTATTCAGAAACTCTTAATTTACACACTGATTCTTCCGAGAAAATTCTCCGAAAAAAAATTTTGTATTTCCAAATATATTTTTATTGATGGAGCCATGTTTGCCCAAGGCGAATGACTTCCTGGAAGATGAACGCCTGACCTTGTAGGCTCTCTTCCGAGAAGTCTCATGAAGTTATTGAGAGTTTTTTGGTCTGGTCGTATGAATTTAACAGCCGTATTTATATCGCCCTACTGGTATCTCTATCGTAATTATTATATTTTTATACTTAATGATTCGCGCATACTTTATTATGGAATTAAAATATGGAGAATATTTTTATGGATGAAGAACTTGAACCGCTAGAGAGAAAAAAATGCGTCTTAATGTGATTAAAACAGTTATTTTCACTCATATACAGTATATCATATTTTGCATTTCGTCACGTCTCCCAGCCTTATTCTACCGTGCATGTATAATTAGGAGAATTAGCAGTCGATAACAAATCTCCTTCTAATGAAAAGTCTGCTTTGCCAATCCTTAACTGCCCCTCTCCTCTTTACTCGGTATTCTTTTCCTCTTGCAAAAGCCTTAGGCTTCTAACCGCTCCCCTAATTCCCCATTTCCCTGCCTTCCTCCCCCCCTCCTCCTCTCATCCTGCCCACCCCCTCGATCCTGCTGCCTCCTTCATCCGATGGTTCTTCCTATCCTTCCCTTCGTTCATTCATTCATTCATTCCCTCCCCTCCCTTAGCTATTCTCGCTTCGAAAAATATCTCCATTCCCGTTTTCCTCTCCATCCATTCCCTCCTATTACGCTCCTCCCTTCCTCTCTCTCCCTCTCCCTCCAACACTGCCGCCCTCCAGGCGAGCACTGCGTTAGATTTCTCGTGATTGGTGAGTCGGTGTATTAGCCCGCGGGAGATGAGGCCTCCTGTTAAGGGGCAGCGACTCGGGATAAGACGGCCGCAAATGCGAGGAGGAGGCGAAGGGGAGGTAAAAAGAGAGAGAGATTGGAAAAAGGGCATATCAGGATTAGAGCGTGTCTTACCAGGCGAATTACGAGTGTCTCAAACGGTGAAAACCGGGAAAAAATCGCCATCTTGATAAATTGAAGTGAAAATGGCCCGTAATAATTTTGTCTTCCGATGTATACTTCGAATGGTGCTTTTCTGTCTGAACAAAGCTTCCGATAATAAGTTTCTTGAAGTAGTTAGCGAGTGTATTTCTTGATTAAGGTCGTCGGAAGGAAAAATATAAAAAATTCATATTCGTTTTTTTATGGATGCGATGTTCGAAATGTTTTCAATATTTGGTGAAAGGGAAAATTTCCCGATTTTTCGGAAGAGGAATCAATGAGCAATAAGCCATTCCGGCGAGGGACTGGAAGCACGGGGATTTAACAGAATCCATCGCTTCCGATCCTCTCTCCCATTCTCTCCCACCCCGCTCCCTCCCTCCCTCCCACCCTTCCAACCCTTTTTTGTCCTCCCCATAAACGACGCCACATTTTTTTCTCTCCCTCCGTATCCCTCTCTCTCCATCATTATTATTATATAAACATATTTTTTCATTCTCCCGCGACCCTTAACCTCTTTTTTTTCGATCTCGACGATTTATGCGATCGCATTGTGCCAAAGTAAACCCCTCTCGCGCCCGCTGCCATCAGCGCGGCCTCGCAGCCACGCAAGTCTCCGCCTTTTCAATATTTATTTCCCGCTCTCGGCTCGTGAGGGCGGCAAAGGGTGAGGAGGAGGGAGGGTTTTTCGGGATGGAGATGGTGACGGGAGGTGGGGGAGGAGCTGTATCGAAGCGGGGACTGGTTTCGGGAGGGGGGAGTCATCATTGAGTTGGGTTGGGGAGAAGTGGAGCAGAGTGGCGGGGATCGGAAGGAGGGTTTGGAGACCGTGCTTTGGATCCCATTGCCACTACCGCGTTCCCTATCTGTTGTAACGGAGGCGAAACGTAACCCCCATCGCGAAAAAATGAAAGGAAACACAAGACCCGAGGGAATGGGGGAAGACCGTCGATGGATGGAGTGGGGAGAGTCGTGGAGTGAGAGAGGAGTGGGGGAGGAGGAGTGTGGAGAGATGTAGAGGTCGAGAGGGAGGGGGGCGGCGCACTCCTTCGTTTGCAAGGTCCGTTTTTGAATGCTTTTCGCTGTTGTCCTTCATTTTGGGAATTTGAGACCAACGGGTACGGAAAAAAACACTCGGCACCCAATAGCTCTTCGTTTTCATTGACGGCCCAAAGGGGGAGAAAAAATCCGAAGATTTTGTGTCGATCCAGCTCGGAAGGCTAATATAGCGATTTTTAAAAGGGACCTCTTGATTGGTGAAATATTCAGGTGATGGCGCGGAGTTTTATCATTGCCGGTTTTTATGGTTTTCGAATGACTGAATAAAGCTTCGTTACCGAGGAAAATTATATTTGCGTTTCCCTCTTTCTCTCTTCATTCCCTTCCTACAGCACAGGGTCAACAAGTAAATCTGCGATTAGATTTTTAATAACGTTTTGATTTATGAATTTACCGAAATTCTGTTTAATATAGTGTTACTAAATATGTATTAATTTTAAACGCAAGACTAACAATCGCCTAAAAATGCTCTAATCATCTTTTCATTGGCTTAAGAAGATTGAAAACCGAGGTTGGCCTTCGTTAGCATTTTATTCTGAACAAATCTGTGCGAGAGGGAAAGAGAGAGATAAAGAGTAAGAAAGGTGAGTCAACCGTTATAAAGACATCGGTTAGTTTGCCAACAATCATGTTTTAGGAGGAGGTTGACAGAGAAAAGCATCATTTTGTTTGATTCCACTACTTTACACGTGTCATACCCTCTTCCCACGGCCGAATTCTTCCTCACCGCATCATTCCGCCTCTCCCCCTCCCCCTCCCCCCGTTTCTCACTTTTATCCTTCCTTTCTCATACCATCCCCTCGCACACTAATTCTTTCTCCTTCCTTCATGTCATGTTCCATAAAGCCTTTTCCTTTCACCCTGCGAGCCCCCATATTCATCTCCTTCCCCCTTACTCTCTCTCTCTCCATTTCCTTTCCTTCCTCTCTCGCCCTCCTCGCCCCTCCAAGCACGCTCGCCTCGGCGAATCCTTCGTCCACACATCCCCAACGTCCATTTCGTAACGACTCTTTGCATAAAAAGCTTTTTTTAAAACAGTCTAATTTACTCTCTCCGGCCTCTTGTTATGCCTCACAAATGCTTGTGTCTTTCAAATCTTCCTTCGATCCTTCGAAGCATTCCACTCTTTTGGGTTACGAACGCCTCGACACTCCTTTGGCGCAGTCTCCCTCTCTCTCTCTCCCACTCTCTCTCCTCCCTTACCAAACTTTCCGTCTCCCCCCTCCCCTCTCCCGCTCTCCCCGTCTCTCCTCCCCACTCCTCCACCTCCCTTACCCCCCCCTCCCCCACACCCTTCTTTGGTCAAATACAGCTGCTAACCCATCACTCCCTATTAATTATTTGTGCCAGAACTCTCCCCCACCCACTTCATTCCTTTCCCCTCCATCTTTCCAACCCTCTCCCTTCTCTTTCTCTCTCCCTCTCCACCCCTTCCTTCTTTGCGTGCCCACTTTCCCCTCCGATTCCCTCTCTCTTAAATTCCAACTCCCCTCCCCCTCCCCCCCTCTTACCCTGTTCAGCAGCCAACGCTCTTCCCCATCTCTCACTCCATCGTTCTATCCCCTAATTCTTATCCGTTTTCCTTTTCACACGCACGTATTTCCTCTTGTTTCTTTTCTCCTCCGCTTGTTTTTTCTTTCCCTTTAGTTTCCTTCTCTTCCTACAGCCCTGACATATTTCGGACGAGTTTGGATAACTCAAACCGATGCCCACCAGTCTTTCTTTTTTTCGGCGGTTCGCTCGCCACAATCGCCTGTAATACGCAAAAAAAAATCGGCACCGAGCGTCGAATCATCGGATTAATTGGCAAATGGGACCGATGAGTCGCTCTCCTAGTTAGAGAGGGCTGCACGAGACGTAAGGGTAAGCCGTCACTCTCATCCTAACTCACCTTTTTCCTCCCAACTTGCCCCTGCCCTCCCTTCGTCCCTCTCTCTCCCTCCTCCCATCTTCCTCCTGCTGCCCACCTCCGTTTCTTTCTCCGCACCCCTTCACCACGCCTTGAGTTTGCATGATCGATGCCCCGCACTAGTAAGATAAATGGTTATTGATTGCTCCATAATCGATTTATCGCGACCATTGTCCATTGGCTGGATCCCGTTCTTCATGTAGATACTTTTTCTCTTCCCCTCCCTCCCACAAAAAAATCCCTTTTTTCCTGCCCCCTTCGTTTCATTCTTTATCTCTTGGGCGAAAGGGGGAGGGGGGTGGGTTTCGGACGGAGGAGTGGGTTGAGTTATTCGGGTTTCGGGGTCGAAAGGGAGGGGAGAAGAAAGAAAGGAAGGGAGCGTGATGAGGGGGAGGCCGCGTGGGAATAGGAGTACACCTTGTAACTAGTTAGCCCTCTCCCCCGAATCTCCCCCCTCCCTCGACGTCACTGCCTTATCATTACTCTCCCTCTATTTTTTTCACCCTTCTCGACCCCATCTCTCTATCCTTCCCTCTTATTCTCTCCATCCTTCCCCCCTCTCCCTCTGTCTCTCTCTCTTGCACTCTCCCTCTCTTTTACGGAGCAAGGGGACATATTTGAATATCTGGAACCCCGAATTAACCAGCTGGCGTCGTGAGTGAGGAAGAAATTCTTTTTTCCATAAATTGAGTCACTATGGCTCACTTACTTCACGCTTTACGTAACGTGACTGCTATGAATCTGCTCCACTGAATCATGCTGACGTTATTTCAGTGTCTAGTTTCCTTTGTTTCCTTTACATTTTGAAGTCTTTAGTTTTCCGTGAATTAATATTTAGGGTCAGATTCTACGAGAAACGAGCGATAGAAAAAAGCGACTTGTTAAATTTTTTTATTCTTTTATCGAGACACTCCCGTACTGAGTTGAAATTTTAATTCCAACGTAATTTAATTCGAAATGTAAATTCCGCCTCGAACCGCGCTGTATTAATTTCTCCTCGACTCACGCGCTTTACGGGATATCACTCCTACGTTCTCAGAGAGATGGCGCTATATGAAAGAAAAGGAAGTATCCGATGTCCGCGGCCATGGTTCTCTCCCCACGTCATCATTCCTATCTCCGCTGCCCGTTTACTCTGCCTCCCTCCTGCACTCCTCCCCACCCCCATCGGGTCTTTCCTTCTTCCCTGCGCTACCTTCCGGCCCTTCCCACAAACACCCCCGCCCTCGCAAAACTCCTAATCCTCTCCTACCTTCTCTCTTTCTCCCCCTCGCCCAACCCTTCCCCCACCCCCGGGCTCTTTATTTGAGTATAATTATTGATTATTGGATGAGAGGGTGGGGAGGAGAAAGAGTGAGAAAGAAGGGTGGGGGCGGAGAGGGGGGAGTTTTTTAAGGCAGGAGGGAGGGAGGGAGGGAGTCGGGCGTGTATGAGAGGGAGAAGCTTTCGCCCGAGGGGGGGAAGTTGGAATAGTGGAAGGGTGAGTAGGCGGGTGTGTGATTAAGTCCCATCGTTCGGGTCTTGCTTGCTACTGACAATTAGACAGATACGCTAAGTCGGTATCGATTGGGTCTCTCTTCCCCTCCCTCCGGAGTCGGCAGATGGAGGGGGTAAAAAGGGACTCGAGTGGAGAAGTAGCGAGGTGGGTGGAGGAGGGAGAAGGGTGGAGAAAGAGGAGAAGTGGGAGGAGGAAAGCGTGGGAGGGAAAAGTACGAGAAGGGAGAGAGAAGGAAAGCAGGGGAGATTGGAGAGAGAGGAAGCTGAAGAATGATTATGAGGGAAAATGTAAAAGACAAATGAATTGCCTAAAGGCCGTTTCCGCCATTTTTTAGGATACGGACCAATTTAACGTAAAAATCTGTAATCCATATTACGTTTCTTAGTAGTAATAAATCACAGCCGTATATAATTTGAAATGGGCCGGCGATTAAATATTTGTTAATTAAAGTATTGGTTATCGATCTCCATTCATCGCCAACATAATCGAGTGAATTGGATGCTTCCCCGAACACTTTCATTAGTCTGTAAAAAGGTAGCAAAAATGCTATTATAATAAATCCATCCAATTATTTCTCGATACGAAATATATATATATATATATATATATATATTAGCTCTTTTAAATAAATATGACGAAGTCATTTTTCACGACGATCTTCCTTTGTCAACGAATCGCCCATCCATTTTTCGATCCAACCAACCATACCATTATTTTTTGTCCTCGGCGCTATTAATAAACATCTTTGGTTTCACGACACTCGTCCCCTCGGAAAATTGCCGACGAAACACTGTCACTTGGATTGTTTTCTCTGGACTGTGTTCCGGAGACAGGGCTTGGGGCAGAGAGAGAGAGAGATGGAGGGGGAGAGGGAAGAATACAAATTCTCCGGATGCCATCTCTGTTTCCAATACGTTGAGGATATCTCGTTGGGAGGAGGAGATTGAGAAAGAAAGGAATTAGGTGGAGGGAGAGGAAAAGAAAATGGAGAGGGGGGGGGAAGAGTTCGGCATTGTGGAGGGAGAGAAATGAGGAGAATGGATGGTTGAGACAAATTTCATGTTGAATCGGAGGAAGAGGCGAAGGGAGTCGGTTGGGAGGAAGAGGGGAAAAGAGGAGGTGAGAAGAGGAGGAGGAAGGAGCGAGCATTGTGTTTTCCCTGAAAGGATGGCGGGTGTAAAAGAGGCGGAAGAGGAGCTTGATTGATTGATTTATTGATTGATTAATGTGTCTTAATGGATGTGTGCCGTGGGATGGGCGAGGTAGGCGACGTGGTGGGGGAAGGAGGAGACGATTTGAGAGGTGGGAGAGGGAGGGAGAGAGAGGAAAGAGAAGAGGGGTGGAATAAAGAGGGAAGGAGAAATTAGGGGGACTCCGTTTATCGATATAGAAACGTGAGGAGAACGGAACGGCGGAAGTTGGGGAAAAATAAAGAAGACATTGGCACGCGATAAGGGAGACGAAAATATGAAATCCTTTTACGTTTTGAATACAAAATTACCAATCGCCAATACCTTACGTAATTGATGGCGAGAAATAAATTACTCGGACGATGAGTTGTTCGGGTAAAGGAGAGAGAGAGAGAAGGGGATAAAGAGAGAGAGATAGAAGATAAGTTCAGCATACTGGGGCAAGAGACGGCTCAGTTAAAAAAAAGAAAATAAAAAAAAATTGGAGAAAAGGATCCCAGTGACAGCAGAATTCTGGCGATGAATGGGAGGTAAAGGAGGAGAGGATTAGAGGTAGTAAAAGAGAGAGGGACGGATGGAGAGAGAGAGAGAGAGTGGTATCAAGTACGAGAAAAGGGAAGTTCCACGAGAGGGAACGCGTGGGCACGCTGAAGTAAAAGTGGGAGAGAGGAGAGAAAGAATGTAGGAGAAAGATGATGATTAGCTGGCGGCGGTTGTGTGCGCGAGAGAGAGGAAGATAGGAAAGGGGAGAGAGAGGGAGAGAGAGAAAGGAGACGTAGACAGATGAAGAGAGAGAGAAATTACGATTTTGTCGATGAGCACAGTTCGGCATAGGATCCGGATAAGGGTTTTGACTACAGGAATCGGTCAGGTGAGTAAGTCGGGTGGCGCTTAGGGATTACATTCGGGAGGAGGAGGAGGGTAGTTAGGAGGGATTCGGGGTAGGAGGAGTGTGGGGGGGGGGTGAGAGGGAGCGGAGGGTTTGCGATGGTAGCGAAGAGAGAGAGAGAGGGGGGAGGGGGAGATCGTGGCGCGTCGTAAGGATTTTCTCGACCGATCGAACTAATTCACGGATCGAATCTTTTGAAAAGACAGGAATCGCAGAGTAAGAGAGGGAGACTTCCCTTTTCCTCCCTCCCACACATACCTCTCTCTCTCTCTCACTCTTCCCCTTTTCCATTCATCCGATGTCATAGGCGCTTCTATTCAGCGTCGTCAAAGCTCTCTCCCGAACGGCGATACGCTAATTTTTTTCCGTCTCTTTTTCCCGTGCTCGTACAGATTGGAAACACGTTACAGAACGTCTCGCCCCACAGATTCACTGGTCAACGTTAGAAGTTCATAAAAATAAACGTTTGCTTCGAAACATCGCCAATTACACGCAAGAAATAATCCATTGGTTCGAAATTACTTTCGCGTAAATAACTTCTTCGTGCATTCATCGCCATTAGGCGAATCGACCCGCTTTGATCGTGCCCGTCGACAAATATGAGTATAAAATTAATTCGTTTCGAGTGCCCTATTATTTTTAATGATCTACCCGCTGCTCTGCACGATAGATCGGGAGACGTTTAGAGGGTTGCCTCCTTTCACGGGGAAAATGATTGAGTTAGTTCGTCTCTCATTTTCCGCAGACGCTGTGTGTGTGTGAGAGAGAGAGAGAGTTTGGACCGTACACAAGGCATGTAATCCGTCTCCTCTCTCTCTCTCTAACTCTCCTTTGCCAGCTCGTTTCCACTCCTTCCATTTCTCTTTCTCTCTCTCTCTCCTCTTCGCCGTCTGCCGATCAGTGCTTATGGGCACACGCAGACACACACACACAAACACACGCCTAGCGTGGGAATGAAGGTTTTTGGGGAATTGAACGGTTTCGAAATGAGAAGGGGTGAGTATGGTTTAGTAGCGCTCAGGAAGAGTAGGAATAACAGAGGGGGGGAGAAAGAAGGAAGGATGGAGAGACGGTGAGGATAAGAGAGAGAGAGAGAGAGAGAGAGAAGAATGGTCAGAAAGAGGAGTGCGGTGAGAGAGAGAGAGTGAGGACTGGGTGATTGGAAACGAATGGGGTTTCTAGGGTAGAGAGAGAGAGAGAGGATGGGGAAGGAGAGAGGATGGAGGTGAGGGTTCGGAAGTGCGTGTGGTGGACGAAAGAAGGGTGTGTGGAAAGGAAGGCGGGAAAAAGGGAGGATTTGGCGGGGAGAGGAAAGAGGTGGCGAAGAGGGAAGGAAAGAACCCCTTCCTCGCAAAAACAACTGACGTGTATCTCCCTTTTCCCGGCCTCACCTACCCGGAATATCTCTCTCTCTCTCTCCTTCCCCGTCCGGCAACCTCCTTGCCTCACCTCCCTCTTTCTATCCTGGACCCCTCTCGCTCCACCCCCTCTCCTAACCTCCACCTCCCTCGCGGAAAGCCTTTTCCTTTTCCTCGTGTCCACTCTTTCCCCCTCCTACACGCACACACTTTGCTCCAACCCCTTCCTCCACACTCGCTTCTCTTCCGTATCTCTCTCTATAACCCCTTTCTCGCCCTCCCCAATCTCTCTCCCCCCTCTCTCCCTCCCCCCACCCCCGCTTTTTCTGCCTGTCAGTCGCCTACCAAAAAACTCTTTTCCCTCCCGCCTACCTCTTCCCACTCGCGAGGAAGATAACGAAATGAGGTAAAGGGGACGGGAGAGGGAGCGAGGGAGGAAGAGGGACTAAAGAGAGGAGGCTTCGAGCGTAGACATCGGCCGTTGTGACGTGGGAAGTTGAGCGGGGGCGGGGGGAGGGGTGGATCGGCGAGGAATAAGAGGGAGTAGGGTGCGCTGGTGAGGGTGGGATATATGTGGAATAGAAAGCGACAATAAGTGGGTGGGATAAGAGCGGGGGATTTCCCTCTCCCTTCGCCCCCTTTTCGGGAGATTGGGTTCTGAGGGTGGAGAGGGGGTTAGCAGGTAGGCGGGAAGGGGAGAGGGTGCTGATGAAGAGTGAGTGAGTGAGCGAGGGATGGAAAGAGGGAGAGAGAGATAGAGAGGGATGAAGCGGTAGCTGTAGAGAGAGAGAAAGAGAGAGAGAGAGAGAGGGAGAGCTCCGTTGCCTGGGAGATAAGGCGCCCCGTACCGAAAAATAAATATTAATTGAATCTCTTTTTCTCTTTCTCTTTTCTCTTTCTCTCTCCCTCTCTCGTTCATCGAAGTATTGATATCCGCTCATCCGTTTTTTCTGTAATCTTAACGGCTGAGTCTTTTTTATTCTTTCGTTTTTTTATCCGTGTTGACTCTTCAGAATAAAACTTAAGTACGAAAAGGATTGATTTTGTTTCCATTGTGTTTGCCCAACATTCACTTTCGCCAGTGCGGTGAAAAAGGCGAGTGGGTATTTTAGCTTTTTACCTATCCTCTTGGTTCCCCGTAAATATGGCGTCATGAAGTTATCATAAAAAGTCCGTCGGTTTAAAATAGAATCTATGGAGAAATCCGAGAAGTTCTAGTCAGTCCTTTATAGTTCAAAACACATGAGCAACACACCTCAACTTCGATTACCTGCTATTATATTTCTTTCCGAATCGAATCGACATTTTCTTCTACATGTCATGAGTAGTTTTACAATTCAAGTAACTCGATTAATACGGAGTAATAGGTTAGATGGAATGTATGTTTGGATGGGTTGTCGAATGCTTTCGTTGTGATGTAGAGGAGGAGGGAATCGGAGGTGGAAGTGCGCGGGAGATAGGGGAGATGCAAGGTTTTGGAGCTTAGGGAGAGAGAGAGAAAAGACCTAGAATTGATGGATTTCAGAGGAGGAGGAAGGGAGAGGGTTGAAAGGAATGGAAGGTAGGCTTTTGGAAGGTCTTGCCTCCCCTCCTCCCCTCACCCTTTCCCCTCTCTACGTCGGGAAAGAGGCAGTTGCAGGGAGGGGAAGGGGCAGCAAAGCAATCGTGCTGCTCGTTCCAAAGGACCAAACTTTCCGACTATCTCTCTATCGAGTTCCTCTTCGTGATTCCCTCTCTCCTTCCTCCGTGAAGCGTCGCTTTTTCCGTGTATCACGAGCGTCTCCTTCCTTTCCTCCGTCCCATTCCCTTACTCCTTCCTTAGTTTTAATATTCGACCTAGACCGATTGCATGTAAATCGATTGGTCGCGTCCCAAATGACCCAAGGACCTCCTGATGAGGCTTCCTTAAGAAACACTTTTACAAAGGAACCGATAAGGATCGGTACACCATCTTTCGATGAGATAACAGCATCGAAAAAGAACGAGTCCTTAACGAAATGCTCTTAACTAATTTCTCGATGCGTCGAGTTTCCGTATTTACTTTTGTTCGGCGACGGCGTTGCCGATTCCTCCGTGGGTGGGCTTCTCTTTCTCCTTTCAAAAGCAAAATCGGAAGAGGCGCTCGCATGCGTAAGGAGGAATCGAAAAGAGGGAGGGAGTGAGGGAAAGAGGCGGAGAGAGAGGGAGGGAAGGGAGGGGGGAAGAGGGAGGTACGGTGGAGCTGACGGCGAGGCAAATGGAAGGAATGAAAGGGAGACGGACAGTGTGTTTGCGAGTGGACCGTAGGGAGTCGGTGGGTGGGGGAGAGGGGAGTGGGAGAGGGAAGGGTGGAGTGGGTGTCGCTAAGAGGAACGATATTAGGAAGCCGTGGATTTGGTGTACGGAAGAAATAAAAAAAGTGGTGGAGCCAGGCGCACGAAATCTGTTCCATTTGCAAATTCCTCTCCCTCCCTACCCTTTCCTCCCCCTCCCCTCACGAGCCGTCCAACCCTCTCAAATCCTTTCCGCTCCTCGCTATCGCCTCCTCTCTCTCTCTCTCTCTCCCATTTGCTCTCCTCTTATCCCATTTCTTCCCCTTTTTCCTCCGCCTTCTCCTCTTTTCCGATGCCGAGTATCGCATTTTTTTTCCGACCGCCGCGAGTGCTGGCCATCTTGTTCTTTCGTTGGCGTTTGTTTTTTTTATTCCTCCTCGATTCCTCTCGGTGCTCGCCCATCCCGAGAGTAAATTTTTTGTCGTTTTCCTTCCCCTTATTTTTTTGGAAGCGCCGGGTGGCGAGGGAGGAAAAGAGGCGTGGGAGGAGGCGAGGTGAGACGAGGTCTAAGGGGGAGAGGCGGTGGAGGGGAGGACGGGGAGGGAAGATAGGGCGTGCGGTGGCAGTTGGCGTTAGCGAAACGCGTGTTAAGGGTATGAGAAGACTGGGAGCGGTCGGATTGGAAAGGGATGGGATTTTAACCCCTTTTAGGATTCACCCTCCGAGCATTCCGCTTACATTCTAATCTCTTTTCTTTCCTGCCCATCGTCCACTCGGTTTTTTTCCTTAACCTCTTCCCTGTATTGCTCTCTTTAAAAGCATTGCGCTCTGATTATTCCTACGGCGGGTTCACTTAATTGCGTCGTCTCGTTCGACGCGTAAAAAGATAGTTTCTATTTCTTCACCGCGGGCTCTTTTCCTTGCTCTCTCTCTCTCTCTTGGCCAACTCGCCCTACCTCACTCCACTTTAATTTCCTCCTCCATCCACCACCTGGCCGTTTCCTCTTCGTGTGTGAGGAAGCACAGACTGTCACTCCTTTGATGTTTCGGGGGTTTTTCTCGTTCGGCAGCCGATGCTACGACGCGCGTTCCGCAGAAGTCTATGAAATCCAATCAATTAGTCAGCAGGGAAGTCACGCCAGTTGTGGAGGGTTCTCCAAAGGGGGAAGGGGAAGAGGGGTGTTACGGGCAGGAATCGGAAGGAGGTGGGAAGAAGAAGGGGGCAGCCAAGTGGGAATGCGTGTTTTAAATTAGGAAGATGAAGGGGTAGGAGAGGTGTAAGGGGTGAATTGGAAAGGAAAGAACGGGTGGAGGAAGGTCGAAATGGCATCACCGTTGTAGAATTTACCCTCCAAAAGAGCATCTTTAATGAAATTCATTTTAAAGTTAAAGTAAATTTCGTTCTGGATTAATTCCTTATATTTCTATTTCTCGATTATGTTCTTAAGTTTCGATCTTTTAATTGCGTGTAAATTCAGGGGGAGTGGTTTTTAAAATACTCGAATAGTTTGCGATTCATTTAACCGAGTTTCCCGAGGATGACTCCTTCATAATCCTTAACTCTCCTCCTTCCCTCTCTCTCTCCGCATTCTCCTCCGACGCCGTCCTTCCCTCGATCATTTGGGAGACCAACCCATTCCTCCGCAGACGCCTCGCAAGCGCTCCCAGGCCGAAAGTCGTTGCGAATCGCCGATAAAAAAAATCCGTCCGATGGTAAGTCGTACCACACGCCCACTTTATCGATTTCTACCAATAAGGAGACGGCGCTCTTGCATCGGGACCCCCTCTCGAATCGATCCCGGGACTTGCCGCCCCGTTGCTCCCAGGATTTTTGGGGTGGTGGGTATTCTCTTTCCCCCTCCCACCCCCTTTTTTTAGAAGGGTTGATCGAGAGAGAGAGAGACGGCTTTTGTCCTTCCCACGACCGCGATAATATTCCCGGCGTCCGAACAACTCCGAGCGCTCTGGTAATGAGCATTTATTTCCGAAGGACGCTTTTTCGCCGCACACGAATTTAGCGGGTTCTCGTAATTGCTTTAGGAAACGAATCGAGGTCAAGTGTGGATTGAAATTCGTTGTTGTTGGCCCCCTTCTTCCTCTCTGCCATTTTCCTATCGGAGATTTTTTTGTCACTGCTAGCTTCCCGGCGCAATAAGGACAACTCGTCCTTCGTGATTTTTTTCTTTCAAACATAACCCTTGACCCACTAGTTAGCGTGCGTTGTTGCCGGGAGAAGTCGCGAGACCAAAACATCAAAAACTCACTTTTTATCTCGATTATGCTTCTTTATAAAATCTTCTTTAAATTGTCTCCTTTGATTCTTTTCTTCCACACGGTTAAGTTTATAACCCAACCATCCCAATAGCAAAAGTAATCCACAATTCCTTGAACAGGTTATTTGTTTGGATGATAATACTATAGACGGTTTTTTTTGGGATATATCCGCATCGATTATCGATATGGACGCCAAATACTGTGTATGATCCTCACATATCTTTTTCCTTCGCGCAAATTGCGGGTATAAATGTACGGCGCAACTCTTTCCCCTAATACACCCACCCTCAAATCTACCCACTCTCTCTCTCTCCGCATTCCCCTAAATTTGGCGTCTTCCGGCAACTCACCCCTGACGAAAGGGGGAGGGGGGGAGGAGAGAGAGAGAGGGTGGTAGAGAGAGGATGGGGAGAAAGAGAGAGGGGAGGAGGGCCTCTAAAGATATCCCAGCCGATACGAACGACACGCGGCCGGAAACGAATCCCCATTTGTTTCCCAGCGGTAAATGAAAGTTTTTCGTTTATTTTTGTTCACCTCCATATTTTTTATATTTCCACCCCCTATGCGCCACACACACACAATACGTTACGCTCCTCATTTTTTTATCCACTACCTTTCCTGTTCTTCCTTCCGAATAATACTGTGGCAGCAGTCTCTAGGAGGGAAAGGGCCCAGGAAGGTGGTCTTCCTTTCCTCCTCCCTTTCCTTTCCCAACCCTTCCCAGACACGGCTCTCTCTCTCTCTCACCCTCACCCTCACCCTCCATCTCTCCGTCTCTCCGTCTCTCTCCCTCTCGCCCTAACTCCACGATCGAAAGGAATTTCTCACCTCATTGCTCTACCTACCCCTACACGACGACTCCCTCCTACATTATTTATTCCTAGAGTCCAGTCGAAGAGATCTTCAAGATTTGATTTCTTTCTCATCTCTGAGTTTAGTTCATTTAAATAACAAGCTTAACTAGCGCCATTTCGTTCTATTTCTCTATAGTTTTTTTCGGACTTCATTTCGGTCGACGCGTGCGTTTTTTCTTTTCTCCTCTCGAGATTTACATTTAAATGGGAACGAAAAAACTCACATCTCTCTCTCACATTCTCCTTTTTTTCTACTTCATTTTCTCTCGCCAAAGTAAAAATAGGTGACGTTACTATCCTCGGACATGTTACATTTTGCATTACTTTTTACTCAAAAAGGTATGCATTTTCGGAAGGATTAAATTTATTACCAAACGGTAGAGGCGGAAAAAATTATTATTTTGAAGTGTCACTTCCACTGGAATGATCTACGTTTCTCAATTTTTAAGGAAACTAAAAATCCTTTATACTATAAAAATATATTACACCCACCCACAGGTTTTATGTTTAAAGCGGTTGCTGCAACTTAGATAGGAAAAGGAACGTCCGTCTTCCTCTCCGCGATACGATCTCCGGGCCCACAGTTTTTTTTAACATTTACGAAATCCTCCTCGACTGATTAATCCCGCCGCTGCGCAGACAATGTACTTCTTTCACCGGCGGACAGACGGACACAATAGGAGGCCTTTGTCTCCATCGGGCCACATTCTGAATCTATCTCTCTGTTAGGGTGATGAGGTGAACCCTAAATAGTATACCCTCCTTCCCACAACCCTCTTAGGGAAAACTCCCGAAACCTGTGCCAAACGAATTAAAATAGTCCATTATCTCAGGTCTATCTATCTCCTTACCTCGTTCTTCGCTCTCGTGTCATCTCAATGGTCTCGTTTCTCCTCTCTTTCTCTCTCTCTCTTTAATTTTTACCTCTCAAGCGTCGATCTTTAATTTCTTCCTCCAATTTTGCCTCTCTCTATCGCTATTACAATTGGGCCACTTGCCCCTCCTCCCTCCCTTGTATTTACTCCCATCTTCTTTTCTCCTCTCTTCCCAGCTTTCCTCCATTTCAAACTGTTTTCCGCTTCTATCCTCACTCACTCTTCCTACTCCATTTATCTACATCCTCCTCTCACTTCCTCTCTCTCTCTCTTAACTTTCTCCCTCCCTGCCACTCGGTCTATTCTTATCCCCTTCCGTCTCCCTCTCTCCGCTGTCCACTCTCATTCGACTGTTTTTCGAGTCTCCTCCGATTCTTCTCTGTTCTCCTCTTTTAACCGCTCCAATAACGTTCCATAGGAAGGGAGATGATAGCGATGGGAGCCATCACTCGGAAGCCCAATCGAATAAAGACGAAGATATAAGCACTTTTGTTTTTTCCCCCACCCTCGGAGGATATTTTTTACCGTTATCTTTTTTAATCTTGCGATTTCGTCCGCTTTGGGGATGGCCATTGGATCGAGCGTTGCTTGCCCGATGGATGGAAAAGGGGTGTTACGAGCATTTTATTTTCTCCTATCCACCGGAGATGGAGCGAAATTGATCGTATCGGCGATGATTTGCGTCAGTTTTCCGCCTCTTTCGAGAAGGACCTTACCCTCTGAGATCCTTTCCTTCCTTTTTGAGAGCACCGCCAAAGATTATTTTCCTCTTTCTCCATCTCTCTCTCCCGCTCTGTCTTCCTCTCGTAAATCACCCGGCGGTTTCTTAAAAAGAGGAGTCTGCAGGGGTGGCGCGTGACATCACCGCCTTCCGGTCTTCGTCATTTAACGCCTGGTTGCGACATTTTGACTCGCCTTACTTATAGGATTTTGAGAAAGTGTAAAAAAATTTAAAACTCTTATAAGAAATATTTTTCGCAAATAATCGAAAGAAATTATTGATAAAGAATAAGGCATGATGTGTGCTTTTCGTTATCGTGTATTTGGTTGTGAAGTTTCTTTTCTACCTTCCGATGTGTCAATGACTGTATTCTTTCTATGTTCCGCAGATATCGCAACTGACAGAGGACGTGCAGCGGCTGCAGTCCAGTTTGGCCAAAGTTCAGGAGGCCTCGGCGGCGACGATAGCCCGCCTCGAGGAACAGTTGGAACAGAGGGCGATGGCCATTGCGAGGCTCGAAGCCCGACTCGACGCCCAAAGAGACTATGAAGAGCTGAAGCGTGAAGTCAGGTGAGTGTGAACGGATATTTGGAATAGAAAAATATATTTACGCCAATAGCATGTGCGAATTTTGAAATATAAATTTTTCTACAAGTATCCAGATAAGAAACACTAAATGAACTCTTGCTATAAAAATTATACTGCAATGTACTTAGTACACTTATTTGGCCCCTTAAAGCTAAAGCGATAAGTTTTCAAAATTGGAATTCTTATACAACTAATATATTGATTCCCCGTCTTTTTTTTTTACAGAAAATGCAATAATATAAATCTAGATTACATTCGTCGTTTCTTTTTATCTTATTTCACCTTATAAAGCTGTGATTATTCTCTCTAAAACGAATCCTAGTTTTCAATTTTCGCCTGACTCCCGACGTGAGAGTGCGGACTCACCGAAAACACGGGAAAAAACAGACTATAGTTTCAATAAACCCCGAAAACCTATAATCGTGAGTCGTCACGCGATAGAGCTCCAATTGTCCGCAGTGCCACGTAAATGGCCTTCGAGGGAAGAGAGGGAGCTGGATTGTGTGAGAGAGAAGAGCACAAGAGCCGCTATCCTCCCTCCGGCAATAAAGTTATCAGATACAATTAAAACTAGGCGTAATGTTGCTTTTTTGCGCGTATTTTTTGATCGAAACGGCTGCCCTGCGGGATTACCCACTCCTTTAACGAGGCCCCAGAGATGCACTCCGCACTCCTCTCCCGTCTCTCCTTCTCTCTCTTTCTCTTCCCATTCATTGCGTTCGATCCCCCCCCATCCGCCCCAACCCAACCCCCTCCCTTTTCCCAGCCCTCCACAAAGCCACTCGCGTAACGTCGCCCTTTCGGAATTGGCGAACCGCACGCAGATCGAACCGAATGAAAGAGTAGAAAAAAAGAACAAAAAACAAGAGCGATAGGGCGGGAGATGGAATTTTTAAAAAGCGGTCGATTGAGAGGTCATCTGGCGGCTGCCGTGGCAACTACTTGTGTGCAACCCCGAAAAAAAATAACGAAACCCTCTGTTGCATCGATGTATTCCGCCTCCCGCGCCGCACATCCTGGGGGAAGGGGGATGACTGTGTATGTGCGTGAGCGCGTGCGTGCGTTTGTGCAGATGAAAAGGGGAGAAACGGGCTTTGCGATGCCTACTTGTGCTAAAATGAAAGGTCTATATGCCCTTATGGCCGATTTATTTGCATTAATTTGTAACGTCTTAATCCGTAAGTTGTTTAAGCGCGAATTGTGTACCGAATTTTGTTTTCCGTAATTTTTTTTATTGAAGTTTATCGTCATTCGTGATTTGTGATTTCCTGTTTCAATTTTAGAAATGAATATATTCTCTCTCTGCTTTTGTATGCGTGTTTATATATACACACACACACACTGCTCTCTCCCTCTCCTCCCTAATCCCTCTCAGAAATTGACGAGAGAGCACGGTAGCTCCGCTTATACCCTCGATGATAAAACACGTAGGGGGAAAGGGGGAGGGAGGGAGAGGAACCGGCCGATGCGATGGTGCTAACTTTTTATAAGGTCCCCGAAGGTCCATAATTATAACGAAGTCTGACTGCGCTCGTATACGCCTTCTCCTTCTTCCTCCCACTCTCCTCCTCCCCTTCTCCACCAAATCCCCTTCACCTTCGATTCCCTCCGCCCCCGTTACCTCCTCTTCCTCTCTCTCTCCATCCCACGTATGCATGCGTTGCCGGGGTAATCTCTCTCACTCCTTCCCTTACTCTCTCTCTCAGCGTCTCTGACTGCTCCTCCCCTCCTCTCCCTATCTCTCCTCCCTTCCTTCCCTTATGCGTGTAAAATAGGCTCCGGTAATCATGCCTCCGCCCTTAAGCATCCATAAATGATGAATCCATCAATTCGGAACGCTCCCCCCCCCCTCCCCACACCCTTCCTCTCCCTCCCTCCTCCCATACAGCCTCATTTCTCCCTCCTCCATCCATTTATCTTCCAGTCGCTATCATTCGCTCCGTCTTTACTCATCTTTTCTCGTCTTAAACTTCTTTCTTTTCTCATCCCTGTCGTCTTAAACTTCCTTCCTCTGCGTTATCATTCAGTGTTAATAGGCAACGGGATATTTGTGTCTATCTCCATCTTACAAAACTTCGGCGCCGCACTTGATTCTTCTGAAATTAGGACCTTAATTCAGCTGTATATGACAGGAAGCTCTAATAAGGTTGCTAGCCTCCATTGCCTATATGTCAAAAGAAACGCGATTATTCGATTCCTAGGGGAAAAATAATGGTATCCTCTTTCGTCTCTCGATGATGATTAAGATGAATGCCTTCACTTTGAATATCTCCCGTGTGTTGCTCGGTGCCGTTTCCTAAACTACCACAGAAAAAAATATATTCCGTTTCGATTTCTGGGAAGTTCTAGAAGCGAAGAAACACGCTTCGGTCGAATTTTGTGAGCGATTTCGTCTAGGTTTTAGGTGGAGATTCAAATCTCATCCTTCCTCTTCAATTCACTTCTCCTCTATGTTCTTCGAGCTTTGTCTTTCCTGGAAAATGCTATTACAGCCGAATTTGCAAATCGCCATCGACTTTTTGTCCAAATTCTCACGGGGCGATTCCTTTTTGTTTCACTGCTTCCTCCGCTGCGCCGATCGAGACTCCGTTAATCCCTCCGCCGGCCTCTCTCTCTTCCTCATATTGCCAGCCCACCGCCCCCGCCGCCTCCCCCTCTCCGCCCCACCCTCCCATCTTACACCTCAACGGGAGACTCCATCCCCGATCTCCGTCCATCTCTTCCCCTCGCCCCCGTCTGCCTCCCACTCCTCCCTCTCAACCCTCCCTGTCTCCCACACGCTTATTTTATTATGTCCATTAATCGCCGAGCCACGGGAATGGAAGACGAAAGAAAAGTCGATCCCGGCTCCAATCGTTATAATTTTACGGTCTCCCTCCGCCCGTACCTCTCTCTCTCTCTCTCTCTCTGCCTCTCTCCCTCCCTCTACCTCTCTTCTCCTCCATCCATCCTCGTTTTCCATTTATCGCCGAGAGAGTATATTTATGGTTTGTTGACTTTATGGTACCTTGAGTGTCAGGTGCTCACGTGAGCCTAGAGCTTGCTGCGGATGAACTGCGATGGTGTTTTCTGTTTTTGTGCCGATCTTCCATTCCCTTTGGTAAGATGCAAGCTCCTTTTTATGTATATGTTGGGTATAATTATGAAATACAAAGTGCGAAATGAGATATTTCAAAGCGACTTCAGGCATCGGCAGTTGCTTGCAAGCGGAACAATGTAATCAAACGATTCCTATAGGTCATTATACTTACCAAAAACATAATGTAGTTTTCTTTCATTCTCGGTTCTCAAGATGTCTCACTCTTAACTTTTTGTTTGCCGATTCGCGAAGTTTTACGAAACGGGGAGGCACAAAAAAATGCACATTCGGAATGTAGAACGTAATTCTTCGCCGTGTTCTCGTTTTCTTAGCCACTCAGCCATATTATTTATCAAAACGCCTCTCCATCCCTTGGACGCCGCCGTCGCTTCCTCCAATTCACTCTTTCCGAGCGAAAAAGACGCAAAACAACAGGGGCGCGCGCTTCAATTCCGGCTCCTTTTGCCCCTCCGCCTCGTTCCCCTTCTCGCCCTCGCCTCTTCCCTTAATCCTCGCGCCTCGCTCCCTCCCCAACCCCTTTTTTCTCTCCGTCCCAACCCCTCGCACCCCATCCTTCCCTTTAACCCCTCGTGTCCTGCGATATTACAATAACAGGAGAGCCATGGAGCATGATATGTAGCGACACGCAAAATGGCGCCCTAACTCCTCCACCCATCTCTCCCTCACTCCATCTTCCAACCCCAAAATTCCGCCCTACCTCGTACTCAATATTACATTTGCGTAAAAGGGTACTCGTAAGTTTGAGCGAGGTGAAGCGGCATTCCAAAGAACTTTGGTGGCGACGCGAAAGCGTTATAGCTGGTTATTCGCGGGATCGTAAATTTTACGAGTTTTTATTCCCGCGACAAATTAACTGTCACGGAAGATGAAGCAACGAAACGCGTAATCTCTGAAAAAATGTTAAAGAATCTACTCGGTGGGATGAATAATAGCAAGGAATTCTAGGTAAGACTAAACCAATGATTCCAATAACAACTTCACGCCATCGCGACACCCAGGAGAAATAGCACGGAAGAGGGCACGAAAGGGGCGAAGGAGAGAAAATAGGAAAGAAATGAAAAAAGAGAGGAGGTCAAGAGGGTAGATGCGGGCATTCCGTAAAATTCTCACTCCCCCAATGGACACTCAACTCTTCACTTCCCGTCTCTTCCCCAACTCCCTTCTTTTCTCTTCCATTTCCCGGGTTTCCATCTTCCTTCTCCAATTGCTCTCACATTCTATCTCTCTTTTCCCTTACGCCCTCCATCTCTCTGTCTCCCTCTTTTCCCTGACTTCATCTCTCTCCTAATTTCCATTCCTAACTCCGCTCCCCTTCGACTCCCTCCCCCCTCTCCTCTCTCTGACCACTCCCTCACCCGCCCTACTCTCCTCCCCTCCTTTTCCATCTCCCTTTCCTTCCACTCTCATCTCCCTCTCTCTCTCTCTCTCTCTCTCAATATCTGCTGAGGGACCCAGTGGCAGCCTGCCTTAAAAATGGATTACGGGTTCGGGCATTAAAAAAATAAAAGACTACACACCCATGCAATGAGTACTTGGATCCCTGATCCTTCCCTCTCAAACCCCTTCCTCCGTGCTTCTTTCCGACGCGCACCCACCCTTTGCTCTTCCCTGCCCCTATCCGCCCCCAACCCTTCGCCCCCTCTCCCTCTTTTTTCTTCCTTCATCCCTCGCCGAGACCTAATCCTACGGCCTTATGAGTTTGACATGTCCTTTTTTTATTCCTCTCTCTCACTCCCGTACGCACGCATCTCTATTTTTTGCCCCTCTCTCTCCTACACCCTCTTCCGGTCATCTCCTTCACCACCCATCCTGATACGCGAGCATTAATTGAACTTATTCTTCTCTTTCCCTTGGTCAGAAAATATCCAAAAATGTTCTTCTTTTTGACGTCGCTTCTCTCTGGCATGGTATTTATTATTTATTCGGAACTAATTCTCTCAGTCTCTCACTCCCTCTCTTAAAAATATTCTCGATTTATTTATTTCTCTTGTAGATCGCCGATGTTTCCGTCCCTAATAACCCATGTTCGTCGGAGATATTTTAATGGAATTTTTCCTTTTTGACCCGTCCATTAAAGCAATGAAAAGTATTTTCTTCTTCGAGTAGACATTATAAATCCATGGATGTCTAGATATATGTTGCCTTTCCTTATTCTCTATCGCCTATATAAAATGAGGTATCCGTGCAGTTCCTTCGTCGAATACCAACGTTCCCATTTCCATGTTTAAATCGAATTTCAATTTTTTCTGTCCGTAACCGTACCCAAGATCTCGAATCACGTCTTAGTTGACGTAACCACCTTTCCCTAAAACGTTTCGCAATTCAATTTCGAAGCGAGCGAGCACGAAATTCGGCGGATGTTCCGGATTTCTGTTTTCTCGCTCATCCATCATATTCAGTTGCATTTTTGTTGCGTGCATTAATGTTCTTTGTATATGGTATTTTTCGATTTGCATGTGCCTAACTCCGTTCATTTTTTCTGCAGCATCATCCGGTCGATCGATTTCCCGGGCATCGGTGTTCCCGTCGACGGCTCCAGCGGCAACGCAAAGCCTCTGGAGCTTCTTCTGATGGAGCGAACGAAGGCGCTCCAGGTGGAGAAGGTGGCTTCTGCAAGTGGAAGCGATCTATCAGGTGGGTTGAATTCTTGTTTATGACGAAACCAATGAAATATGGGAATTTTATCGCAAATACTGCTGTTGCTATATCGAAAGTGGATTCCTTATAGTGACCGATAACTGACATATGCTATATGGGATTATTAGAATGAGCCTCTTCTATAATTCCCCTCTCTCATCTCTCCTCGAAGGTGGAGCCGCGAATGTACCCCACCTGGGCACTCCCACGTCGCAACCAAGCCAAACGGGAGGCGCATCGGGCGGCGCTTCCCAGCCCGCTCCTCCACCCCCTCCCGCACCCCCTACTCCCCTCCTTTTCCCCCCTCCGCTGCAGAACGTAGAGACGTTCGGGTCATTCCTCGGCGAAGAGATCGTGGCCAACTGGAGAAGGTCCCTCGAGCGTACCATCCTCAGCCAGAACGCGGCCGCTGCGGCCGCCGCCGTCGCCTCACTCTCCTCCCCTCCCCCCGCTTCCGCACCCGCGGCCCTCGTTGCCGCAGCCGCCGCCGCTGCCTCCGCCACGACTCCAGGCGCCGACGCGCAGACGGCAACTTCCTCGGCGTCCTCGGTCTCGGCGCCCAGAGAGGGTTCCGCCTCTCCGGCCTCGTCGTCCGACGCGAAAGCGGCCGAGTGTTCGTCGGGGCCGGGTTCCGTGGCCGGATCTCCGCCCCCCTCGGCGCCTCCGCCCACCGCCCCCATGTCCGCTTCGCCCCCGGCGCCGGCCCCGCCCGCGCCTCCCTCGCCTCCGCTCGCACCGCCCGCGACGACACCCACGGGCCTGCAGATGGGAGGTCCCCCGATGACCAACCACGTTGGTAACCTCCTGATAAACGGGCACCCGCCCAAATCGCCTTCGGAGGACCCTCTGTGCAACAACAACAACAACAATAACAACATCCTCAGCAACAATAACAATAACGGATTCAGCCTCGGGTCATTGGGTTGCATGGGAGCGACCGGCCCTGCGACCTCCATGGGACAGCCTCTGATGCCACTGAACCTCAACGGGCCGAGCAGCAACGGCGGCTGCAACAACGGCAGCAACGGAGGCAACATGCCGCCCGACTCGAAGAGCCCGGTGCCTTTCCGATTCGACGACCACCGATCTCCACCGTTCCGATTCCTCGACGCGGGCCCAGGAGGTCCCATGGGAGGGCTCGGAGGCCTCGTAGGAGGCGTACTCGGACTCGGCGAATCTCTCATACCGAAGGGTGACCCTATGGAGGCCCGCTTGCAGGAGATGCTACGCCACAACATGGACAGACACGCGTCCCAGACGCTTGACACGCTCGGCATCTCGCGAAGAGTCAGGGAACTCCTCTCCGCCCATAACATAGGACAGAGGCTGTTCGCCAAATACGTCCTCGGCCTCTCGCAAGGAACAGTTAGCGAATTGCTGTCGAAGCCAAAGCCCTGGGACAAGCTGACGGAGAAGGGGAGAGACAGCTACAGGAAAATGCACGGATGGGCGTGCGACGACGCGGCCGTCCTCCTGCTCAAGTCTCTCATACCGAAGAAAGGCAAGTCTGAGTAAAATCCTCTTTTTCCGCTAATAAATACGTCAAACAGCGTTGTGATGAACGGCGAGGTGACGCCATCTCGCTAACCCTCCGTTGATGTCTTTTTGCCGCCGCAGCGGCGAAAAATGTTTTCAGCGAAACAGAATTGTCGATAGGAATGAGTGGATTTGAGGAGATGTCGTGATGTGAAGCCGTCTTAAAAATTGTTACAAATTCGAAAGTTATACAAAAGCGATTTTAATAGTAAAAAATACCTGTTTTAGTTTCTCCTCCGTATAGGGAATTAAGCTTTTCTTCTCTCGCTTGTTTACTCATGGTTTGCTGACACGAAGGTCGTATTCTTCTCATCAAATCGTTTCCCCGATCATCAAGAGCCTCATTTTTTTACCTTTCAATCTTTTTCCAATGACCTGCTTTTAAACTTTAGTCACGCAACCTTTGGGCCTCCAAAGTAACGATTCATTTTCTATTCTGTTTTTTTCGCCACAGGAATCATTTCTTAGAATTTTTTTAAATTTATTTACCGATATTTTTCCAATAAGAATGTTTTGCGACTATCTCGATTTTGCCCAGTTCAAAATCACCTAACTCCTTATACAAATTTTGGTGGTGAACTAATTGGATTGCTATCAGCATCTAATGTCTCCTTGTTTTATCCCTGATGACTTCCTCTGCAAAGAGGACAGTAAATGTGTCGATATTCTATTGAAAATTAAGAGACCTTTACCACGTCTTTCTTCTATTTACCGCGGAGTTATTTATCGAGCAGGTGTCCTTCCGATCCACTCTAAAGATGTTGGCGAAAACGCACTCATTTAAATTTGCCCTTAGAGAAAGAAGCGCCCCTCCTAATTCCCTGCGCCGCCCTCTCCCCCCCTCCCGCCCACCCCTTTCCACTCCCCTCCCTTCGTATTCCAAAAAAAAGACACTCCGCCCTTTGAATCGTTCTCTGGTCATTCAGAAAGCTTTTTTCCAATCCGATTTGTCCCTTTTATTATTCATACTTTATTTCACGCCATTTTTTGTTTCCCTTCCCTTATTTATCTTTTTTTCGCTGTTGTTTTATATCGATTGCGGGGGAAAAGAGTTCCTTCCACAGTTAGTCCCTCCGTAATTTAGATGAAAACAGAGGGAGGAAATAAAAATAAAAAACGAAACTCGAAAATAGAGAGTAACAAACTGAAAAAAAGAAAAAATTATCGAGAGAGGAAATGAAGCTCGGATCCTTTTTCGTGGACTTTTCGTGTCAAGCCGTGCCGATGGCCGGCATCTGGCGTTTTGTTGTTAAGAGTGAGAGAAAGAGAGAGGGGGGGAGAGAGAGTGAAGATAGGAAGGGAGCGGGAGAGGCGGGGAGGGCAGAGGGAAGGTGGTTCTAGCGCGAGGTATTTCCTTGATTGGCCCTGCGGATGGCGGAATCGCTTCGTTCTGCAGACCAGTAATTTGGGCTGTTTTTTTAAAGAAGGGATTATAAGAGTCGGCTTTGAGGAGAGTGAGAGTGTGTGGAGAAAGAGGGACTGTGGGGAAAGGGGGGAGAACGGGAACGAGTGGGAAAGACGGGGAATAAACTTCTGCGAGCACTTTTTGTGCCTCGTGCGTTCCTCTCCCGCTTAACCTGGGTTGGCTCCCATCACTTTACAATATATATATATATAGATAAACCTACATATATATACAGACACAATGTATATAAAAGAAGAGCAAGAGTGGCGTGGGAGAGGAAGAAAGCAGAAAGGGTGGGGAGAGGCTTTCGCTTCGTGAGGGGAGAAAAACGTTCGGAACAAATGAAGGGACATAAAGCGTACAGAGGAAAAGAATTAAGAGCGAAAATGGGCGATCGACCTTGCGGAGAAGGTCGAAGGAGTTTACATGTGTTTGGTCTATGGCGCAGGGGTTCCCAACGCGGTGCCCGCGGGCGCCATGGCGCCCTCCGAGGTTCGTCGTGGCGCACGCCGAACTTTGTTCTGCTGTCCTCCTTAACAATTTGAGCTCTTGCGACTAATAGTCTACAGAATGCTGGAATGTACCAATGTAATAAGATTGTATGAATCTGTGTAATAAGAGTTTACATACGATGTTTAACTCGTAGTTAGCAAGAATACGCCGATTTCGCTTTAAAGTCGAATGCGCCCTTGCCCACATCAAGGTTGGGAACCCTTGGTCTATGGTCTCGTCCCGAGATGAATCGCAAAGGAAGCTCCGCGGCTTGATATTCGCATATAAAGAAGAAAGAAAGTGGGAAGGGTGAAAGGAAGAGTCGGAGAGTGGGTTTTAGATGTCCGAGGAAGAAACGTCGTAAGCGGAATTTATAATGCTAGAAAGATACGCGGCCGCGGATGCAGAGAGGAGGCTTTAACTGTTTCTCGTTCACTTTAGGACAGCAGCCCAATCGAGAGGATGATCTGGTGACAAAGAATGAGTACGGCGGCCTCAATCACCCGTGCCAAAGACGGGTTTTGCACCCGAAACCTCACCATTTCGCACAGCACCATTCCGCTGTACCGATTCATTTCCCGATGCCACCCGGAAGGATGAAAGGTGAGGTTGAAAACAAGTGAGAGACGATGTCGCGCAGTTATATCGCATGCCGTTTGTTTAACTGAGACGGATTATGTTGAGTGAATGGCTTTTTCGGAGGAAATTGTCTTTTTTTGTCGCGTTTCGCTCTTTCGGTTCAGACTGTTGTCGTTGCTGATTTTTTTACACCGTGGATAAAATTGTTCTTTTTTGTTGCGGATCTATAGTGCATCGCCCGTATTTCCTATCCGTTTTCGGATGAAAATACGAAAAGGGCTCTCTTACGGTTTAAAAAAAGATTGTTATTTATCCTCCCAGGAGTAAATAACACGAGTCCGCTTCGTCTAGCGAGTTGCCTTGCACCACGAAACAATCCCAGTCTCGTATAATACTCCTGTGTAAATTGTTTTCGAAAATCCAGTTCCGGAAAATCTGAAGAAAAAAACACATTCAGCGCTTCCCTCGTCTAATTGAATCGCAAATAATTTTCCCCTTGATAATTAGTGTCAGGTTTTTTCTCTGTTCTTTTTATCCCTCCAAGTATTCTTCTGTTTCTTGCCCGTAAATTTCATCGTCGCGAGAAATTCTTCAAAACTCCCCATCTGTGCTGCCTCCCAGGTGACTCATTAGCTCCTCGCCGACAGAATGCTCAACTCGTTGCCCTTGTCCCGTCGCATACTTGCATTCAAAACGCGCGATTGATGGTTATAGTTTTCTTCTGAAGGGGGTCTACCCATCTCATGTAATCGTTTTCCCTTTTAATAATTCCCGTTTTCTAAAAAGGTTGAAGAGTTAAGTGTGAGATCGTTTCTTAGAGTAGTGTTAGGGAGTGAGTGAGAGAGAGAGAGAGCCATGTAGAGAGGGAAAGCCGTACAGGAGATAAAAAAGAGACAAAAGCGAATCGCTTTCATCCGATGGACCGTTGCAAATCCAGTCGGCCTCCCTGTCCTCACAAAAGACGCATGTCGCTGCGCGGTTTTTTCGTTGCCGGCCCTTGTTTCTTCTTCGTTTTTTGCATCTTCTGCCTTACCAGTCCAAACAGCTGCCTGGTGCAGTTTTATGGCGGAGAAACGTGGAGGGATGGGGAGGAAGAAAGATGTGGACGGGGGCAGAGGTGGGGGCGGGAGTGCTATCTGGCAGAACGTCCGAGTTGCTCCCTATGTTACCAGGAGCGACGCAAAGGGCTTTTAAGGCAGTCGTCGGGAGAGCCGCTGCCTCCCCGCCGCCCCCGCGCCACTCGTACTTCACTCCCCCATGAGAGAGAGAAAGAGGCTGCTTCAACGGCTAACCTCCCCTCCTCACCTCCCCCTCCCCCTCCACCAGCTCCACCTTACCTTCTTATGTATGCGACCTACATAGGCCGAGCATTCAATCCCTTTAGATTTGCATTTTTAATCTTCATTTCCTACGGATAATCGGAAAAGTATAAAAACTAAGAAACCTGTTTGGATTTTTAATCGCAGTCACGTATATATGAAATGACTTAATTTTCTTATCGAGTTGCTCAATGTTTACTAGGTTTTCGCGATTCATCCCTAGCGTTTTATTTTTTTCGTAGACATTAATGATCTAAGAGAAGCTCGGATGGGTTAATTTCCTTTACAGGTAGCGTGAAATCCTTCTCGCCCTTTGGTATTGTTTTTAGTTTTCTGAAAAATCGTCCGACTGCTTCCAACCTCATGGAGACACTAGTTTAAGCATCGTCCCGCGTCCGACTGATGCGCATGTACGCAGCGATAAAATTCTCACTGCGGTGACTCCGCTTTTAATTTTATATTTTAGCCCTCGTGGCTAGTGAGGCGAGGCAGGCGTGATGAATAGCGACCATATCCGATATTTGTCGTCTCCATTCGAAGCCAAAAGCGATCGTTCATCCGAGGAGTGGGACATCTTCATTAGCCGGAGGGGACGGGGTCGAGACGCCGCCGAGACCCCTTCCGCGACATCCCCCCACCTCCCCCTCGAAGAGCGGCGGAGTCGCGGGTCGTTAAATACTCCCCCTCCATCTCCTCCCCCCCCCCCCCACGGTCCCGCCTCCCACTCGAACCAAACCGGTGCCCTCGAAATAGCGACGTGGTGCCTCGCGGAGGGAAAAACAAGCGAAGGGGACGCCGGCGGCGACGCCCGGGACCACCATCTCCTCCTGCCCACGCCTGAAGACGTATGTTTTTTCTCTAGCTCTTCTTCAAATCGGTCCAAAGTTAAATTCCCACCGAGAGGATAAAATACGCATCTCGGGAGAAAAAAAAAGAACTGTTGGTAAAGGAACTACGGTTGAAATGTCCAATCGAATTCCCACGGAGCAGGCGTGTCGCACGGAATTAACGACCTCGTGACCTCTCCTTACCTCCCAATTCTCTCTCTCCCTCATTAACTCCTTTCCTCGCCCACCTCCTCCATCATCCGCTCCTGAAGATATGAAGCTTGTTTTGTTCCGCTCTGGCTGTAAACTCCAGGGCAGTTAAAAAATAAATAAATCTAGGCGCTCCGAAATACACATTTTTGAATCGCGTCGGCCAGAACTATTTCCGAGAGAGATGCATCAGTAGGTCCTTGGAGCTATTTTGTGAGCTTTTTCTTTTAATGTAGGGTTTTTTAAGGAGCGTGAATTATATCGAGAAACTCTCTCTACTTAAAGATTAACGGCGAGATCCCTTTTTAATCCCTCGTTCCCTTTCGTTATCATCCGATTCTTCTCGATGGAAGAGGAGTCCAAGTCCCAGGAGACTCACCTGGATCGGGAAATTTGCCAAATGCTATTCTGGCCGATCGGAATTCGAGAAGAATATAGAAATTCCACCACTCTCCGCTGAAGATACGATTTTATGTGAAAATTTAATTAGTTCTCGAGTGCGACTCATCCACGGATATACAAGTTCGCGTGAATTTCGGGTCGGGAATGTTAATTAATTTACAAAGGAGTTTTTAAGCAATGCGGTCGATTGGATATTTCTGTTTATTTCCTGGGAAACACGGTTTAAGTACGGCTTCATCTCTTTTAACCTCAATATTCGATGCGGTCTTTAAAATAAAGGAGCAAAGGTCTCTTTATTACGTTCGTTCTTTGCGCCGAGCGGATTATTCGGCTGTCTGGTGCGGGGGGGAGGTGGGGAGAGGGGGGGGGGAGTAGGAGAAGTGGGTATGGGGCGTGGGAGGAACAGGATGGGAGCTCTGAAAAAAAACGAGGATTCGGAAGGATTCCGAGGGGTTATAGGGAATGAGGGATACTCGCCGAGTGGCAGGTGCTTGAGAAGAGGAGGGGAGGGGGAGTGGAGGGAGGAGATAGAGGGGAGAGAGAGAGAAAGGACAAGGTGAAGGAAAGAGAGGAATAGTGAGCTTATGTTAGTCTGGTGAGGAGAGGAGGGCGGCGAGAGATAAGAGAAGATATAGATGGCCCTTCAGAGGTGCACTTAAGAGGCAGCCGACTAGGTGGAGAGCGCGCCTGCACGGACATGGCTGCCATCTATCGGCCGCTGCTTAAAATGACGGTTCATTCTCCGTTGTAGCGCGATAAATATCTGGTTCGTTTGTGTGGACTCTCCAAATATACGAAAAATCGTTAACTGAATTGATCTATGCTACTAATCGGATCCCGCCAAATCACCGACGTACTTCATTAGCCAATTGATCCACTCATCTCACCATATTTCCGAGTTGGCGGAGCAAAATAGAGCGTTTTTGATGAAAGGCGTTACTTCCCAGTTCGAAGAAATTTAGATAGAAAGAGGAATTTGATCGTCTTTCGTCGCTCGTATTATATATACTTTTAAAGTTGACGTTCGATGTTACCGTTGAATTTTAATGGTGGAATAACGAGGTGGTTTTATTTATTTAATGACTTGCCCACGTTCGCTCTGATTAAGTAATGCTGAGGGAGCTACCGCTAACGTTCATGTAATTTCTTTTTCTCTTTCACACTCGCTTCGTTACCATAGGAAGATTGATCCGATTCACTCGACGCGGGATGCCTCAGCAATTAATGAAAGGGTCGCGATGAGGATGAGGTAAAAAATAAATCTCATATACTCGGCAGCTGTGACGTATTTCTCTTTTTTTTCTCAAATTTGATGTTTATTAACAACTTCAACGGGAAAAACGCGCAAATGACTTGAAGTCGAAAGTAGACGCTTGGAAATATTCGCGAGAAGTCTGAAGTTTAAGTTAAATATACGAAGTATTTATACACGAATCATTAATGTACATATAAGCGTTCATTATTCATCATCAATCGAGTTAATGTCCATACTCTAACCACGTGATTTTATTCCTCAAGCAAAACATTGCCGTACGATTTTTGGTAAGCATAATAGGTTTCTGATTCGTGGTTAAAAGTGGAATTTCTTCGAAAATCGCGAGGAATTTCTGCCAAACCGACACCCGAAGTCTTTAGAGGGGGAGATACGAATGCTAGATTGTGAGTCATTGGAGGGGGCGGAAATATTCGAAGACAGAGGATGTAGGGAGGGCGCTACTTGAAAAGAAAGGGTCCGAGAAGAGGGGGGAGGGGGAGGAAGGGGCGGCGTGCGGGACACTATGAGGGATAACGGATAACCGATGGAAGGGGGAGAGAGCACGCTTCTGCCAATCAGATTACCGAAGGCACGGCGGTCGACAAAGTTTGCCAAGTTAGTCGAAAGCGGCGACAGATCGGCCCAGTCTTTCGGTCGCTACGAATCATAGGGTCCCGGGAGCGCCCATTACTCACGGGAAGGCGGCGTGGGGAAAGAGGGTAGGGTGAGAGAGTGGAAGGTGAGGGAGGGAAGGGGGACGCAACTATTAATAGGTTTATCCGGAACTTCTCGAGAGGGAAAAGGGGACTCTTATGGAATATGGATAGGATGAGGTATAGTAGGTGGGAAAGATCGGTGAGAGAGACGGAGGGGAGGGTGGATAAAGAGGGAGGGAGAGGGGAGGGGGGGGGAGAAATAAATAGGAAAGGATTAGTCAGTCTCGCACCGAAGCATAGGTTAGTATGGGCTCCACCCCACGAGAGAGAGGAAAAGAGTTCGCCCTCTCTGTGGGAGGCGAGACTTACTTTACTTCGCAAGAATTATAGCAGGACACCCTTCGGTATTAATGGGATGTTGAAACGAACGGAAAGGAAGGAGGGAGGGAGGGTTTGGCCGCCACCGCTCTGCTCCGGTTCTGGAGGGCCATAAATCCGGAGTCTCGAATAATTCCGGGATCGATTTTTTTTAAAACCCATTGGGTTGTTTTTTTCATTCGCAAAATTCAAATTATTTCCTTGATGAGGAATAGGGTGGGTTAATTATTACCGACTAAGTAAGGAAGCGTTGGACTTAATAACGAGGATGGAAATGATATTGTTGGATTTGTTCCATTCGAGAGAGTTCTTTATGACGAAAAGCTTCAGGTAGTTGGTATTCGCTCGCTCTAAACATGGCGCTCGTTTAAGCAGACAACTGTCTATAGGTCGGAGAGGCAGAGTGGTCGACGCGAGACCCTAAAACTAAAAAAAATGGGTTATGACGATGGTGACAGAGAGAAGGGAGGGGGAGGGTAATGTAGAAGCCAAGGTAAGTGCGTGAGGATGGGGTTAGTGGGGGGAGGATTTCGTGGAAGTAACAGAGAGCGCCGAGTGACGACTCCGCGCAAATGCCGTTCACACCGTCTCATGGCGAAAGAGGACGTCTTGCAGCTGTGAAGTTTCTTTCATACTCTCCCTCTCTCTCTCCGCATCCGGCCGACATTGTGCGGCTTTTTTAAGACCTCTTTTTAGATTTTTCAAACCCTTCCGACACTTGCCCCTGCCCCCGCTCCTATTTATTGACGCGGACTGCAGTCCGTAGGTCACCAAAGACGCAGAGGAGGAACCTCTAGTTAGATGTTTTTGATGGCGCGTCGCTTTAGAATCTGACGAATGTCACTCCGTCTTTCCACTTTATATGCGAAATAAATTCAGGGTATTTATTCGAACGTAATACTTTTTTCTCTCCATTTGATCTGATCTTCAAAATCCCCCCATATGTGTATGTTCGCATGGCAGAAGGTATTGGGCTAAGCTTATATATTCCGGTTCTTTCGAATTTGTTTATGTATTCTTTGCTGGATTGTTTACGGTATTGATCTAAAGGAAATATGAATAGTAACAAAATCGTTTAGAATTGTTATAATCATATAACCATCAATTTGCCGCTAATTAAGACTAATTCCTTGAGAATTGACCGTAAAGAAGCGATTCCAACGACCGCAATCAATGCGTTCGCCGGTCTGTGACGTGTTGGCCACCGCACACAACCAGAGGCTATCGTTTTCGGAATGGAATTTTCGGTTCGAATTGAGTTTTTGAGGGAACGCATGAAAGGGCGACTTTTTTCCTTTTCGGATGACGTGGGAGGCGGCGTCGAGGGTCTCTTTATCCAAGGGTTTGATGTAGATTTAGATTTCTGTGGTGTAGAGAGGGAGAGAGAGAGAGAGAGAGAGATGAAGCGAAAGACAAAATCGGATATAATGACTCAGTATGCCAAAGATCTTTGAGAGGATATTAGGGGCTTTTTGGACGAGGGAGGACGTTGGAATGGGTATTTGGGGATGGAGATGGGGAGGGTTTGCGTATGATGGGGGGAGAGAGAGAGAGACACAGAGAAGGCCTTCCGCCTTCTTTTCATCCCGCGTGGAGTCACCGAGATACAAAAAAACATATTATGAGGAGCTTAAAAACGTCGCCGCGGAATCGACTTGGCCGCCGCTCATAGAGTGGGGGGAGGGCAGCGGAACCCCTCCCCCACCGACAGATGTCACTGATGCAAAACAGATCTCGCTTCAAACCGCCTACGCCCCCGCTACTTTTGTGCCTCCCTCATCTCCCACCCTAAAACCCCCAGCCATTCACCTGTCGGACGCCACCTCCCCATCCCATCCCCTGCTGCCTTCCGTCTCGACGAACGACTCGACACCAAAATTCCCCTTCCCTTCCCTTTTTCTCTGAGGAGGTACCCGAAGGAGGAATTACATTCAATCGCCAACCTTATGCCGACACGGTCAATTATCGAATACCGTTAGTTGCTCGCTTTTAAACCAATAAATGCACGTATTATATTCAAAATAGCGATTAAGCCGTCTACTACGAACCGTGTTATTTTCACCTGAAATTTTTAATTTTACCCAGTTTGTGTGTACAATCTTTAAAGAGACAGAAATTTAACCGAGAAATGTCTTAAGTTATTTCGGATTGCTTCTGCGACTCTGATAATTTCCGAACGGCTACTAAATCCTGGAGTCTCCGCAATATAAAACAACGGAATTCCCTCTCTACGCGCGAGACAAAAATGGAAGGTGTCGTTTGGCAAGAACTTCTGAAGAAAATGCTCCCTCTCTCTTCTCTACGGATAGAGAGAGGATCGGAATTCCTTTCGATTTCGCTATAACACGCGACGATAAGACGGGAAGAAAGCAACTTTCTTCCTCTCGGCAATTCTTCTCTCTTCTCAAAGAAAAACACCCTCTAGATATGTATATTTTAAGGTGGTTCGTCACGGCGAATTAGCACGTCCCTTCGAAGAGCGGCCAAGGAGCTTCAATATGAGGATCGGCTTCCTCTCCTTCCCCAATTTCCTCCTCCCTCTTCCCCCATCTCAGCCTCCCCCATCTCAGCCTCCCCCGCCTTGCGACACTACCATCTCTATGGCATCCCACCAGCCCATAAAGAAATTAAACCGGGAGAATCGTTCCGCCTACTTTGTCATTTGCCTTTGCTCCATAGAGCGAGCGAGAGAGAGAGAGGAAGAGGGGAGGGGGGAGAAGGGGTGCGCGATAACCTTCCCTCGCGAGACCAAAGCAACAGATTTAATTCCTGGGAACCGATTCATGGACCCTTGCCAGTCGCTCCCTCTCTCCTCCCTTGTCCACCCTCCTCCTGGAAATCTTGGGTATCCTCCCTAACCGCCTACCGATTTACATTTAAACGAAGCGTCGAAGTGCGTGTATGTCTGTATGAATGTATATTTCTATACATGTGTGTGTATATGCACACACACACACACACTCACTTCCATACCCACGTAAAGACACGTGGTTTGAAGGTGAAGCTGTTTGTTACCGTGTGAGGATAGAGAGGAAAGATCAAGAGTTAGGAGGTGGTCACCGGAAAAACAGTCCCTGAAATTCTTCCTTCAAAGATAGAAACTTTCTCTTTCGATCGTCAAGCCTAAAATCTTACTATTCGCAGTGGATTAAGCATACGGCTTTAATTGTAAGGTGCGATCACATCGAGTGCGATCCAGGTGGATGCCCTGCCGAATGATCTTTCGCAATGGCCATCGGATGAGTAAGGCGTTGGTAAAAAGAGTGGAAAGTACGTATTCGCGAATAAGAAGCCTCGCGTCACGTAAAGAGATGCCGCCGCAATGTTCTATCACTTAACTGATCGAGCTTATAATTCTCCTCTTCCTCTCCTGCCACGCACTGTGTTCACGTGCGACTGAGGGAGTCTTCAGCCGCCTCCAAACACCGGATCCCTTATTGGAAGCCACCCCAGGAAAGGACATCGAACCATTTTTTTTAAGACGTCTCGAATTCTCACCGATTAATAATGCTTTATTTCGATACGAAAACATTTTTGCTGTTTAGCTTCCGTTCTCTTGTTTTCACAAACCATTCACTCACTCGCTTTTGTTCGAAAACAACTCTATAAACAATGCTACCCGTTGTGTCTTTGTTTCGATTCTTCCTCTAGAAAAGTCTCCTTCCATAAAAAATCGCGCGTGGTCTCGCTCGGATGGACCGTGTCTTTGCGACGAAAGTGACTGAGGAAAAATACCTCGTTTCGTTTAGACTCTTGACGATTCGTCTAAACTTTTAAGGTTTAATTTTTTATGAAAATGTCCGAAATATTCTCTTCCCGATTTAAAGGCAGAGCGACAAAAACAATGAGCGCGTAAATTACGGTAGCCATCCGGGTTATTTTTATTATAATCGCGTCCGAATGCGAGAGTTAATGTGGTAAACAGCCTAATGTTTAAAAATCGACCATAACGAAGAGGATTTGAGAGATGGCGTTTTAAAGAAGGATGGGGAAGGTGAAGTGAGGGAGAGCGAACTGGGGAGGGGAGGGGGGAGGGAGAGAGGGGGAAGGATGAACTAAGGGGGGAGCTAAAGTGTGATGAAGAGAAACAACAGCGGGAGAGAGAGAGAGAGAATTCGACCACTAGATTTCCCGACAAGAGAGTGCGCACTCCTTCGGAGTGATATTCATCGCCGCCTTCCCTTTCCATCCGAACCCCCGCGTTCCCTGGAAGTTTGCCAGTCAGGCGCCCTCCACAGCCCACTGCCGATCGCGAAGGCGAAAACAAGCGATTCGGGAGTTCGGGAGGAGGAGTGAAAAAGGAAAAGTCGTTCCCCTCTCCAAGTCCTCTCTCCCGACCTACCTCTTGTGTTCGCTTCGAACGATCCCCTAGAAATGCATTCCATCAACCTCCCGATGCCTCATCTCCCATGCTCTCTCCAGGATACACAAGTAACGCGTGCAACATCTTCATTTCCCATGAATTGAGCGCTTCCGTACAAGAGAAGGGTATCGTTTAAAGCGGTTAAATTTATTCCTTTGCCTCCTAAATTCCATATCCTCTCTCGTTTCGCAATGCAGGAGATATTTCTAATATAGAGTTTCTGGAAACCCTACGCAAGGCGTTATTATCTATAATATATTGACGTTTCTCACACATGATATATTCATATATATATATATATATATATATATCTACTATAATATATTTTGAAGCGTGTGTTTGTTGGTTTGTGTGTTTGTTCGTGGAACTCCTCCTAAACGATAAACGCTAGAATAACCAATTTTGGTACGATTTTTCCTTACATCCTAACTTAGTGAATTGTCAAGGTTTGGTCAACCGGGATTAATCAGTGCTGCCAATATAGGGGATTAACATTTTTCCATAAGATAACACGTATGAATCCATTTCTCGACTTGCAAAGTATTCTTCCTTCAAGCATTAAAATACGTAAATATGGACCGATTTTTTTCGTTTTTGCTTTATTCGACGAATAAAACTCAATACTATCTTATTCCTGCGAGGTTTACATGTTACACTGTCGAAGTTTTCAGAAATACGCTATTTGATTCGAAATTTTGTGGATTTTTCGTACTCATTACGGGCGTAACCAAGGCGGCTGTCATTGTTATAAAAAACAATTAGCTTCAGTGAAGCTTATAACTAGACGAAAGTTTAGCGTTATTCGATTCGCACTTTTTTAAGCAACGAAACGATCGATGTTTATGGGTAGCAACGTAAATAGATAGTGATTATTATTCAAGAAGCGTTTATAACGATTGATGAAAGTAATTGAACCCTCTTTCGTTTATTGAATAATGGAATCTTACATTTTTTGTAAGTAAAATCATTATATTCTACATTATAATGTTTATTAACGTAAATAAACTCACGTATCTGGTGTACATTTACCAGTCAGTGTTCAGTCATGGACAAATGTACGTTGCTTTTTCAAGACATAAAAGTAAATATTTCAGCGAGGCATAATTACACAAGAAATGAAGCTGGATTTGGCGAAAGTAATATGATAGGAAATAAAATTATCGTTATATTTGAATGCAATAGGGTCGGAAACGGATTGTTACAAGCAAATATGATTAATTGTTAAGAAAAGCTAATTGTAATTTTAAAAATATCTACTATATATTTTAAAGAGTTTTTATGTTGTGCTGTAGTAGCTTCACTAAATCCGTTGAAATTCAACGGGAAATTCTTCTAGTATACATATATATAGGAGGATACAAATTATAAGTCACTTCCAGATAAGCTAGAAACTTGAAATTTGGTACTTGTATTGGTCTTGTAGCAAAACCGGCAAAAAAATCGGATGTTTTATTATTGTGACCGTTAAAAATGCATAAAATGTAAACAAATCAATAGAAATGCATTTCTAGCGGTGCTACATCATGCAAGTTTGGCGGAAACGAGTGAATTTTGCAAAAAAAATTGGAAAAACTATAAAATTCTTAATATTATCTTTTTAGGGGCGGTTTTGCATTATAAGAGGGTAAAATTTATGACGCACTTCCAGATAATCAAGTTGCTTCAAATTTGGCACGATTATAGGTTTTTAGTCACAAACAGTGGGGAAAATTCGAAGTTGTTGAAATTCTAATTTTTAGAGGTTGTTTTTACTCCATTATTTAAAATAGGCTGAAATGCTTGCAGAATGCAAGCACCGTCTACTAGTATATTAAAAACTTAACCCACGACGTCGTTCTAAATAATTTTCTGCGGCATCGACGCAGTTTGTGAAAGCATCCACCGTGCGCAGAAATTCACGTCGTGTATTTCGGATCGTGACTAAGGAAGTCGGACGCCGTGACGAGTGTGCCCTAGCGACCGTGAGCACGCCAACTCGCTCCGTGCGAGTGACAAGGCGTCGTCGGAAAAGGGGCGAGAGGGCGCGGACGTCCCCTCTCGTGCGTCGCCGTGGGAGTCGTGTGACGAAGCGAAGGAAAGGCACGCGAGCGAAGAAGGGCAACTTTAAGGATAAACGCCGTTGAAAGAGAGAAGACAGGGAGTCCGTGGATCGTTCCACGCGTCGCATCCTGTCCGGTCCCGAGTAATCGCGTGACGAAAGAGAAAACACGCTCGCGCTCAAATCACGTGACTTCCACTGAAGGAGGGTGATATTGTGCCCCATTTACGCCCCTCAAAAAGCTGGGTGCCGAGCTTTTTATCTTGCTTTTCATTATCTCAAGAATTCGCAAAATGAAGGATAAACCCAAGAAGAGGTTACGTTTCGTACACTTCTGAAAACGTCGCCTCAGCTCGGCTTTCGACCGCATTAGGCCAAACCCAAAGGAATTCGGTCGAGTCCTCCATTCGTTTCCATTTCTCGGTTGACGCCGTTGTACAACCGCTAAGAGCAAAGCCGAAGTCGCGCTTTTATGTCTCTGATGTCGTCCTAAGACCTTGTTTAGTTTTAAATTGTATTGCAATGGAATGTTTTCATATTAAAAGGGAGACAAACTGTGATTCGTAAAGGTTATATTTTGCTTTGTAGGAGAACAACACGTGAAATCACGATCAGGTGGTAAGGATGTTGGTAAAAGTATATGAAGGAAGGAAGAATAGAGCTTTCTCCCACACCCACATGCTGCTCGTTATCCTGAGCATCTTCGTATAATTCTCCAAAATCTCTATTCCCGCACCTCCGCATCCTCCTACAACGCACTTCACCTGCTTCTTCAATTTCCCCTAATACTCCACCTGTCCGCGGCGATTGTGAAATACGCGTTTCCGTCCGCCCTGTCGCTGGGCCAAAAATCCCTCGAGATGCGAGGAGTTGAGAGGATTCGTGAGCGGGGGGAGGGGGAGGGGTAAGAGGGGGGAGGGGGAGGGGTAAGAGGGGGGAGGGGGAGGGGTAAGAGGGAGGAGGGAGGAATGAGAGGAAGAACAGAAATATCGAGAATCGAAGCAATATGGAAGAGGGTGGTGTTGGGAAAGAGGAGTTGAGGTGTCTTGGATGGGGTGTTCCAATGAGTAGGGAGTTGAAGAACGTGTTCCGCGGATAGATGGATGTGCGTGTTTGGGGCGAGATGAAGAATCGCACGCGGCTATAGGGGCTAAATTTGAAGTAGGGTCACACAAGATGCTTCGTCTCAGGGAGTTGGGAAATTGGAGTTTTTTTCCGACCGCCATCCTCGAGATTTTCCCTCCGCTAAACTCCTTTCTGCTAGGCTCGCGGCAATGCCTTCAAATCGCTTTGTTCTCCGCCGGTACTATTTCTTACCCCGTGGTATCAATTCGAAACGAATTTTCGCTTGATCCCAAACGTTATTTGCGCGAATAAATGACACATTCGTGAAGAGATTTCTGTGAACGATTCGTGCGATTCACTCCAGCGAGAATCTCACGAAAGAATCATTTTCATCCGAGGCGTTATTCACGACACGCATCCCAATTCTTTCGTCTTCGTGTTCTTCGGCGGCATAAAAATATATTTATCGGAATCTTTATCTCTATCCCTGGAAGAGTTTTGCCACCTACTCTAGGAAATCCTGTGGCTTCCTCGAATTAACGCCCATTCCTCCCTCTCAACATTTACTTCCTCCCACGAACTCTTTTCGACCAAAGCTCTTAAAATTAGTCTTCCTACCATCCCCTCCATGACCCTCCCGCCCCACCTCCGACTCTCTCTTCCTCTCCCAGTATTAATCCTCTTCGCGGGATAGTTCCCGGGCAGTTTCTTTTCCGCTTGTTATAATTTTAAAAAATCGTAGTTAATGTGACTCTTAGTTATACTTCAGAACTTGGCCCATCTGTAGCGAAATACATCTATCAACGAGAACCACCATTCTCTATTTTCTTCCCCCGAGTCACAAGAAATTAAGCTAGTCTAGATGTCTAGTTTAAACGACTTTCTACTGAGTGGTAAGAATAAGTATTGTAATTGAACGCACGAAACTTTGCGCTAATCGGCGAATACATTTGTTTGTCCCGATAAATCAATTTTTGACCAGGATAATGGCTAACGATATTATTTTGACCATTACGTTAATGAGTCGAGGAATCGTGATCAAACGAAAAGGAAAACCTTTCTTATGAACATGCCAGAATTTCTGACAGACCCTCTCAAGATAGGTCGAGCAGGTGTTAAATTTGGCCCACGAAATCAAAGATATTCCTTTTTTTAAACATGATCGTCATTATAGGTCTTCGCGAGCCGCGAATAGAATGGTCCTTCTGACGGTGGTCTTGCGATGATTATCCACATCCTTCTTTTCCCTCCCTCTCCTACCAACACCTTGCGCCCACTATCCTGCACCTGTCTCCAGTCTTGAGAAATTTTTCGTTGCCACCAAGAATATCCTCGCCCAGGGTTGGAATGTTTTTTAACTTTCAGGAAGTTTTCGGTTCGGAGAGAAACCAACGTTAGGTAATTATTTCCGTCGATAACTGTCTTGGAGGAAGGGTTGCGTGAAGGAAGTGGCATGTGAGATGCGTGGGATAGGATAGAAGACTCCGACTTGAGTCGCTTTGTTTCTGTTGAAGTGTGATTTTTCGATCGTCCCGATCGAAATGAAGCACGCGACTCACTCATTTTTATGAGCAAGAAATTAAAGCGCGTTCGATGGACTCAAAAGATTTAAGGTGGAGGTAATGAGGGGCACGCCATTCGCATTGTTCTTGGCTGCTCGATTACAAAACGCGCAGTGGTACTGATCTCTCAATCTTATTTCAATCCCTCGATAGAACCGATTCCTCAGTCAAAAGTAAAACGACTCCTAAGAGACTCGTTTCAAAGTATAACACGTTGCCAAACTTTTACATTGAGATGTAATCTAACGGCTATAGTGAGAATTATCAGCTAGTGCTGAAGTGTCTAAAGTAACAATTGAAACATTTGAACATCCCTTAATCATATTCTTATACCAAGATATAAAAAGAACATTAAACGGGAAAATATACAATTTCCGGATATTGGGAAAATACGACCCGTTTCTTAATAAACTACCAAGTTCGTGTTACAGATGCTTGATTGTTTGTGGCTTAACATCTACAAACAGTCATCGAGGTTAAAACATGATTTTTTTTATTCCTATCCAAACGCACATGTGTGCAAAACGGAAAAAAAGAAACTCAAAATTATTTCCTTTTATAGGATTTTTTTTACCGCGTTTAAAAATTTTTTCACAACCCTGTAAGCACTCTAGTGAAAGTTAATATCGCTTTCGGAATGAGCTTTTGTGTCGAAGTCAAAGAGAGCTCCGAGTATTTTAAAACTATTTTTCAGAAAGTTTTATTCCACGACCTTTCTCCCTCTCTCTCTCTCTCCCTCTCTCTCTCTCCCTCTCTCTCTCTCCCTCTCTCTCTCTCCCTCTCTCTCTCTCCCTCTCTCTCTCTCCCTCTCTCTCTCTCTCTCTCTCTCTCTCTCTCTCTCTCTCTCTCTCTCTCTCTCTCTCTCTCTCTCTCTCTCTCTCTCTCTCTCTCTCTCTCTCTCTCTCTCTCTCACACACACACACACACACGTACACTCATGGCGCACACTCCTTATGTGTATTTATCGGATCGCTTCAGAGAAGTATTTCCACGACTTGATCGCATAAAAAACGCAAACAGAGCGAATGTGAAAGTGCTCTCGGAAATCGTTCACAGTCTGGATTTACACGTGATTCTCTTTCCCTCGAAAAAGACCCTTTGATCGCTCACTCGGTTCATTTTCTCCACCAAGCTCACGAAATCAAAAATTTCAAGACTGCGGTTCTTTTTGATCAAGCGCCTATTGTTCGCTGCATTTCGATTGCCAATTCCACTCAACCTTCGGGAAAATAATAATAATTAATCCCATGATATATACAGCCGTGTTCTTCGTTCGTTTTATTTTTTCTCCTTTCTTGCGATTCAATTACAGATTAATAGAATTATGGTCCGCCGCCGTAACTCAAAACTCCTTCCAGTTGTTGCCCAAAGGCCGCATGCGAGGAGGTACTCCTTAATGTCCTCGGACGTCTATTAACGCTCTCTGACCGATCAATCCCGCGCCGCATTCTTCCCGATCGTGTTTCCCTTTTATCCCGAGTCATCCCATTACTCCTCTCCCACTCCCTCCCCTTCACCCTCCATCTAGCTATCGTTTGAACTCGCTCCCCTCTCATACCTCTCCTCCTCCTTTTCCCGTGAACATCTTATCTCCTTATTCCATACCAATCACCTCCCATCAGACCCCACTCCTTCTCCTCTCTCACTTCGCAATCCTAAGTTGCACCCATTTACCCTCTCCCCGCACTCTTGTTTCTTAATGCAGCGGCTTAAGGACTTCACTTATCCTCTTCCCAAATCCCTTTCTCGCGGTCCGCCATCTTAAGATTTCTCTTCGCCCTTCTCTTCTCTTTCTCGGATTTTAATCCCCCCCTCCCCTCTCTGCCCTCCACCTCCCACCTCCTATCTCCCCTCCCCTCTCCCCTCTCCTCTCTCCCCTTCAGCCCCCTCCCCCTCTTCCCATCGCTCCAGTCTTTGTGTCGATATCTCTTAGACTCCATCTTTCCGACTCCTCAGGTTTACCCCAAGGCCATAATTGTCGGCTAATTACCTTCCCTCCCCCTCCCCTTCTCTTTTCTCCTCCTCGCATACCCGTCCTTCCCCTTTCCATCTCTTCTTCAGAAGGTTTTTTTCCATTTATAATCTCTCCCACTCACTTTTTTAACTATCATTTTCTCCCTTTGATTCCTCCCCTCACTTATAACTCTCATCCCCCCTCTCTCGCCCCTCTTCTTCTCTCGCCCCTCTTCTCTTTGTTCCTTCCGCTTCGTCTCGCTCTCCCGCCTTCTTCTTCTCGTTGTCTTTTTATCGAAAGAGAGAGGGGAAAAAAACAAACCGGCGCACGGAACACGAGATGGAATCCCATGCATACGCACTTGCAGGAACACCAACTACATCTGTTTATCTCTTAATGGTAATAAGCGCTTGGCTGGATCTTCCGAAAAGAAGAAAAACTGTTCCAGATGAAATAAAAAGTTAAGACGGTAAATAAAAACGGAATCGAGGATTAAATAAATAACCTTAATGCTGAGTGGCGTGTGTCTTTAAATTCGTGGTTTCATGCGAGGGGGTTCTAATCGACGATGCTTTTTCCTTAAATAATTCCATCGTTAAAAATCGCGGTTCAGTTAGTTAGGTGGCTGATCACGCGATCAGGATCGGAAATCTAGCCGTTATTTGTGCGTGCTTCATTTTTACGTAAGAGAAAAATCTCGTGAAATTCTTTGAGACTTTTTAATGGATTAATATGAGAAAATCATCCTTTCTATCTTTCCTTTTCGTCCCGCCATCGAAATGTTTTTTTCTTTTGGGAATGGGAGAAGTCACCCTCGCGTGTCATTCATTCACGGACGTGCAAGGGGATGGCGACTCACGGGACCAGCAGAGGAGGGAGGAGGCGTGATAGAGGTGGAGAGGGGCCGAGGAATGTAGGAGGGGAGAGCTGGATTGCTCTGGGAAGTCGCCGAGAAGACCGTTGTGCGAGCCACTCCACAGAATAGAGTTTTACCCGGAAACGATAGCTCTCATTACCCGTGACATTATCCTCCTACGGTCCGCCCCATCGAGAGCTCTCCGCCGCCCCTCCCCGTCTACCTCCACTCTCCCTATCCTTTCCACGCTCCTCGTCCTCACCTCGCCCTTTCTTTGTCCTGCCGCTCCGTGACCCCCGATCTATTTTAATGATGACGATAACATTTTGGAGAGAAGTCGAAAAAAAATGGAGTAAAGCGTTGTAATAAAAGGAAGAGATGGGAATTGTGTCGGAAACGAGAGAGAGAGGGGGGCGGGGGGGGGAGAGGGAGAGGCGTATGGTGGCAATAAAAAATGTGCCTCTCCTGACGTCTCCTTCTTTTGTTTTCGTTTATTCAGATTTTTACCTCATGGTGGCGCCAAGGCGTGGTGCTCTCGTATGAGGTCGCCCACAGAGGGAGAGGGATAGCTTTTTTCGGCTGGGTGTGGGCAAAATGGAATAGTGGAAGGATAAAAAGAAGTTTTGCGGTCGTTAGGGAAGCGTTCCGCCTTTAAAATCCCTTTTCCCTTCGTATTTCCCTTCCGAATGGGTTATGCGCGGAAGGTTTTTCGGAGATGGGTTTTTTTCCAGAATGGGAGTTATGAAATGATGGCCGAGATGTGTGCGGAGGAGGAAAGAGGGTGCGGGAAGACCAAGGGGATAGGGGGGGATCGAGAGGGCCGCCGGTGTCGCTGAAGGTGAGGGCGGGTCACTTCGGAGGAGGGGAGGGAAGGCCCTTCGGAGGAATGGTCGGCTGCGATGGCAGAGATCGCCGGTATCAGGGACCCATTGTCTTCTTTCCCTCCGGGTCCCCACACTCGCCTCTAGTGGCTCTCATCTTCCACCACCCCTCCAGACGCGACGTTCTCCCACCTTTTTTTATTTCCTCCCCCTTCCACATACCTCCCTCCCTCCCTCTCCACTCCCATCTCGCACAACCTTCCGCTTCGCATTCTCTGCTCCGGATACGACGTTATGAATACCCCGGCCGTAATAATTAGATTGTGTTCGTCGAATGTGTGGAACCGAGGGAATTTTTCTGATCGAATGAGTGACTCGGTTCCATTGTCTCCTCTCTCTCTGTAATTCCCTGAGCGGCATCAAAGCGATTTCATTCGCGGTCGACTCTCGCGTCGTCGTCTGGCGGAGTGGAGTTAGGAAGAGGAGAGAAAGAGAGGAAGAAAGAGAAGAACGCGACGGTGAAAATGCTCTCGAAATTTCAATACGCGTATCGACGATGTGGGATATTTTTTTCTCTGCCCTTGTTTTTTTCAAAATTTTTGGCGAAAGCGATCGAATTTCGAATTTTTTCGCGTATCCGAACAATACTTTCGTCGATTTTTCTTAAATCGTTCTCTTTAAAAAAAACTCTTTAATGAAATTACTGACTGCCGTGATATTCAACATGCTTTAGAGATGCACCCCCATTTCCAGAAATGTATTTTTGCGGCAATATTTTTTTCCTGGAGAATTTAACATTCTAAGAAATGCCCCACAACGTGCATTCGTCTCGTAGAAAGCGACTGTTCAGTCCCGAGATGGAAGCGAGGGTGTTAAGCGAGAAGAATCACACGTCACTCTTAATTCGACAGGCGCTCTCTCCTCTTATTCTTTTATGGCCGACCTGCCTAACTGGCTTCAACGGAGACGGTCCGTTCCGAACGAAGCCGAAACCCAACGGACGGAGTGAATAAATTTTTTTAAATAATGTTATTCCTTGCCCTCCAAACGGCCACAATAACATTTTTATGGCGATCTTCCTCCGTCGCCTCATACACCGGAAACTTCTGCGTTGTAGCCTCCGTTCGAACACTATGGCCGAATTCGAACGCGACGGGAAGGCGGAAGAATGCTGCAAGCCTCGGCTGACTTTTTCAGACGCTCATTCCGCATAGGAAATGGCGTAAGATAAACGAAAAAATCGAGGCTTTTCATATATTTTTGCAAGGGACCGATTGCCAAAAGTTCACTCGAAAGCTGTCCTCTTCCCCTCCCACCTACGCCATCCAAAACGTGTTCCTTTTGTCCGGGTGAAATGACTCATTAGAAATAGTTCGAGCACCGTGGGGAGAAAGAGGGGAAGATTCGTCGGAATGCGCAAGACCCACGCTATCGGCGATATTTCCAAGCGAGCGACTGCCCTCGGCTTCTCCCACTCCCTATAACGCCCGAAGAACGAAATATCAAGTGGAACTATCGGGGAAATTAAGGCAATTAAAAAACAAATTGTCGCCGGACTCGTTCGCATTGTTCTATTTATTCCATCTTATTCTTCCATTTCGTTTTCAGGTTTTTTTTCTCCTCTCCTCTCTTGTTCCACACTTTCCTACTGCGTGTCACGCCAACCCAAACCCTAAGCCCCCTCAGCATTAAGCGACATTCTTATTCTGAGGGTCGATACTTCTGAAGTCTTTCTTTCGCGCAGGTACCGACGTGAAATCTTCACCTTCACTCTACATGCCTAAATTCCTGCCCACATGTGTGTGTGTGTATATATATACACACACACATCTCCTCTTTGTGTGTCCTATCTCTTGTTTGCCGAATTTCTTCCCTCTCCCATACCATTCCCATTTCGACTCCACATATCCCTTTGCGAACTTCTTTTAATTTCTACGCCCTGGGAAAAAACGTCTGCCTCCTCGATTTCATTTTTTCCTCATTATTATTATTTTTTTTTTTTACCGCCGTCCCGTTTCTCCGTCTCTCCCCTCCACCATCAACCTCTCTTTGTGGTCTGCTCACAAAGTTCTGCCTTACCGAAAACGTGAGAGAGTTTGGGGCGTAGGGAGAGATGGGAGGAGGAGGAGGGGGAGGGAGGGTGTGGCAAACAGTCGGGTGAGGTGGAAATGGCAGGGGTGGAAAACGACTTTATTTTTCCGTTTTTCGGTTTTTCCCGATTTCATTACTCCTCTATTTTCCGCCTGCTGATGTTCTTGTTTTTAGAAAATTAATGGCGGCTGCCGGGCGTCCCTTTTGTCTTTTTTTTTTTACCGAATCCTTATGTTCGGCTTTTTTATCATTTTTTCCCCGAGGAGACCCATTTTCCCATCGCCTGCGAAGTCCGAGATTAAACGGTATTGTGCCTCTCTTATTTTTCGATCTCTCGTTTTTTTTTTGTCCGTGGAATAAAAACTCTGGAGATTCGTCGTCGGATAAGCAAGACGTTAGTCCTAACCAACGGAAGAGGAACCATCTAATACACTTTTAAGCGTGAGACTTTTTACGCCGACTTGGATCTAAGAACCTTGCCAATCAGACTTTAAGAGTTAATCTAACCTCCCATTCTCAAAACTCCCCGGAAATTGCAATTTTAGCCGTTATATTGTATGCCATAATTCCTGGATAATTTCGTAGCGAACGATTTTTCTCTCTGTTTTTTCCTCTATTTTAATCGCCGATTTATTCCCTCTGATATCCCACACAAAAATGCCTCCATTCTTTTCGATCGGCCCTCTCCGCATTTCCGGACGCTTAATTTTTACCAACGTGCGATAAGGATCGACGATAATGCGGGATTATCCGTGCGTCACGAGCGACGCGGTTAATGCGATGCGTATCGCAAGGAGGGAGGAGGAGGGAGGGAGGGAGGTCGAACGCCTTTTCAGACCGGAACTAAAAATCCCCTCCCCTCTTCCTTTCTAACGGCGGAATTCTTCTGTTTATCATTTCGCTTCTAATTCGTTTCTCTCCCCCCTCCCCTGCCCCCTCTCCCCTCCCCCCCTTTTCCTCCCCCCACCACCACCGACATCGGCACATTCCCAGAGCGGAACCAAATGGCGACCATGGCTAGAAGAAGGTGAGGCTCTCTTCCGCCTGTTTAACCCACCTCCGAAACCGCACTGGAGGCGCCACCACCTAACCTAACCCCTCCTTCCCACCCCCCTCCCTCCATCCTCTCCCGCTACAAACGCACGCACACATCCCACTCTAGCCCACATCCGTTCTCTCATTAGTCCAGCGACGGAAAAAGTGTTCGAATAATTGCGGAGTCGGGAAGCGATAAGGTGTATCCGCGAGTGAGGGAAAAAATTCTCGCGCTTCCGCGTGTCGGACATGGGCAAAAACAAAAGAAGTGCTTCGGGCGTCGCTCGATTTCCTTAAAATCAAGACTAGGAAAAGAAAGAGGTGATCGGATTAATCTCGCGACATCTCTTCGCTTAAACGACACTTCGCCGTTTATAATTCCAAAGGAAGATGATATATTTTGCTTGTCGAAGTGAACTCCCGAGGCACGGAGGGGACAACCTTATGTGGCGGGTCTCTGGCGAAACGAAAGGACTCGTCATCCGACCCTCTCCATTGCCCCGTTCCATTACCAAGCTCCTCTTTTCCACCAGCTTCCTTTTTGCTCCCAACCTCCCTCGGCGTAAGACTATCCCGAATTAATTGATAATTGTTCCCTCTTGTTTTTGACCGCAACGAAAGTCGATTGAAGACGCGCTTGTCGTAGTAGGTCACCCGTTCGACCCCTCGTTTTCTCGTGTCCTGCCTCTTTCTCCCCTTCCCCCAATACTCCCTCACCCTCTTCAGTTACTCCCGACCGTTTGCCTTCGACCCCGATAACTTGGCCGTTTCCTCCATTCCTTGCCCTTGTTCATTACGCGAGCACTCTCTTCCCTTGTCCTTGATATCCTTCCTTCCACTTCGTTTCTGTTCGATGGCGGCTCATGAATGGGGGTTTTTATAGTGCGGTCCAGATGTCAATGCGATTGCATTGAGGGAGTTGAAATAGAGTCAAAAAACATGAAATCCACCGATACCAGTAACACTTCTCCGACTTTCTTTCTTACTCTTTCACTCCCCTCCTCTATTGGAAGGAGTCACGACACGAGGAATCATAAAAAATCTTTTTCAAGCGTTCAATTGCCTTTGATCCTTTCATCAACATGTGTTGTGTTAATATAACCATAAAATTCTCGTGAACTTAAAATTGACAATAAGTGGCATTTGCCTTATTCTCTAAGAACCAGACAAAAAGCTGTAATGAAAATAACCACGGATATCAGTGCATAAAAATATTCGTTTACAATTTTACGCATTTTTTTCAAAAAGAGCAGTCCCCGACAGAATGGACGTGCTCTGCTTATGAATTCCTAATAAAAATTGTAAAGTGTTTATTTGGTTATGTTATGCAGCAGTGTTTAAAAGTAAATTTGCTTTGGTATATTTTATGCATTAATTCTTGTTCAAAGTATACGTGCTACCAAACAGAACCGATGCTTGATAGATATTTCTATGCAGATAACATACGCAGAAAATTTCACATACGCGTCTTAACCCCTCGTTGTCCCTTTATTTCTCTTTAGGCAAGGATACCGGGGGTATACCCGGTTTTGGAGCCGCAAGAGGCATCGGCGAGGACAGTATGACGGAGGAACGCATCGTACACATTCTGAACGAAGCGAGCCACGCGATGAAGACGGCGTCTGCCTCGCTGCACGGAGTAGTGTTGGGCGGAGTAGGTAGCGGCGGCGGAGGACAAGAAGACAGCCGCAGCAACGATGACAGCAAGTCGCCGCACCACGGACAGGTGAGACAAAACAGCTCTCCGTTATTTCAGGAAAAACAAAACTCTTATACTATTAGACTTTTATTGTACTAGTAGTACTAGTACGTAGTAGATAAACGTTTATGTACTGCCTTGAGCAACTGATAGTTTGCTACGCATCGCTTCCATCCGTATTCATCTCAAAGTTAATGTCATTTTGACTTGCTTAGCGATTAGTGAATTTCTTTTAATTTCTTCCGTTTTTAAATGCAGAGTTCTTCGCCTCTGTTGGGCGGTAACGGGTCCGGTAAGGACGGATCTAGTTCGCAGAACCGCCGCCTCAAGAAGTACGAGAATGATGACATACCGCAAGAGAAGGTGGTCCGTATATACCAAGAGGAATTGGCGAAATTGATGGGTCGTAGGTTAGAAGACTCCATGCGCAATCCAAGAGATCATCACTTCCCGAGGTGAGCATAACGCCAGGCATACTCCGGATATTTTCAGAAATGTGCGTGCATCGAAAATATCAAACCTTAAGAGCGCATGTACCCGATTTTGAATCACGATTTGATAGCAAGTATGAAATTAAGTTGAGTTTTAATTCGGCATAATGACGTAAGAATTGCCACAATTACACTTGCAATGCTTCTTTGTTATAAATTCTCAGACCTTTTCCTAATATTGAAATTGTACCATAAATGAGAGAGGCGTTTATTTGCATTCATTTTTTATCTCATATGTGTTTTGGAAATAATGAAAATTTATCGCACGAGCATACTGTGCCTAACCTCACCACTAAAGGATCTAATCAACCAGTCACATCGCGTATACACCTCACGGTGAATTAAACATCAGGGGCGTATCCATTAAGTCGTCGATAACCCCGACAAATGGAGTCTGAGAGCAGCACCTTATCTCTGTTGACGTAGTCTGCTTTTCCCTCACTTTTTCAGTGGCGCGGGCGCACCGGGGGGCAACGGCGGAGGAAGCACCGGGCATCCGCTCATGGACCGAACCCAAGAAGAGATCCGCATGGCCCTCGACGCATACCATCGGGAGCTCGTCAAGCTCAACGTGGCCCCTCCGCCTCCCTCCTCCCCATCTTCGGTGGGGCCCGGCGCGAACATGCCCCACCCGCCCCCTCCCTCATCGGCCCCGTCCCCTGCCTCGTCGTCGGCCGCCATGTCGACCACCACCAACTCGATCGTATCCCAGGCGGGGCTCCTCGCTCTGCATCAACATCACCAGCAGAACATGCAGGGCCACAACGGCATGGCGCAGGACCTGTCGCTGCCGAAGATGCCCAACGGAGGCCTCGAAGGCATGGGGATGGTCAAGAAGGAGGTGCTTGGTCCGGTGGATCAGCACCAGTTGCAGCAGCAGCAACAACAACAGCAGATGCAGCAACAACAACAGCAGATGCAGCAACAACAACAACAAATGCAGCAACAACAACAAATGCAGCAGCAGGCGGCGAATGAAGCAATTAGGCATGCAGGAAGTGCCTTCTCACTCGTCAGGCCCAAAACCGAACCAGGTGAGTCGCGATTAGAGCTTTAGCACGTTCAATCCAATGATGGAATTTCAGTGCAGAATTTCTTCGCCGCAACAATTTGAAAATATTACTCATGTAACTGCGTTCGTCTTCCCAGGTTTACCCGGAGCCGGATCTCAAGGAAGTGGCGGCGGGAGTGGTGGAGCCAGCGGCGGGCAGGGAGGGTGCGGAAGCACCCCGGGAGCGAGTCCCCTCGGAGGGGGCGTGCCTCCTTCCCCCGCGCCACCACCCACTCCGTCCTCGCTGCTGGTGGGCGTGGGCGCGGAGGACTTCGGCCCATCCTCGTTGGCTTCCACGGGCGCCAGTCCTCTCCAGAGGATGGCCTCGATCACCAACGCCCTAATCTCGGCCCCCGTCGTGCCGAGCCACGTTCACGGCACTCCGTCCCAGAGACCTCTTAAGGCAGTGCTCCCGCCGATCACACAGCAACAGTTCGACCAGTTTAACAACCTTAACACGGAGGACATCGTGAAAAAGGTGAGAAAGAAAGTAAGGAATAATTTCAAACCCCAATAATACTTTTAATGTCTGTGATAATGAGATAATCAGGCTGAAATACTATTGCTGACAGCCGATATTTAAATGTTTTTTATTTATTTTAAACTAATTACAATATGAATAAAATGTTGAAACGTTTAGAATTCTAAACTTATCAATCTTTTGATTACTAGAGTAATTGCCCGTCAAAAATGATGGGTGCGCATGAATAAAGTTTTAAATTGTAATTAAGACCTTTCCCACTCTCCCTATCCTGTTTTTTTTATATGGATGCAATAGTCCTTATTTTTTCCACACAATTATATCTTTTTACTGTATTGTATTATTATTATATTATTAATAATTCTAGTATGTAATATTATACATTTGTATTCCTAGTCACAATCTCTCCCCAAATAAAGACCATATCTAATCTAATCTCCTCCTTTATCTCCTCACTATCCCATCAAAAATTTAGCTATCTCTCTGTGAGATATAAAATCTTACATGCGGAATGATATTTTTGAAAAACAAACTACGAACGGTGAATGCAAAGCAAGCATACATAACGTTGCATTATCTTATCTTCTTTCTTCTTTTAATATAAAAGGCTAAATCTCTTGGTCATCATTTTTTGCGTAACGCTAAATATCTCAACATATCTCGGCCATTTCTTCAGCCAGTCCAGTCAAATTCGGTATGACTACGTTCAAAAAGCGAATACTGTAAAAAAAATTCAAAAAAGTCCCGGGTTCGACGCCAGGAGAATGTTTTACATTCCATATGAATCTCATATCTCGGCCCATAAGTTTACACGCTAAAATTTAATTTTCAACCTACGACCTTCAAATTAGATCCATTTTAAAGGAAAATAAACGGACAGTTTAATTTTGTTCGTCTTTTTTCACCTAAAGGTAAAACTTAGCAAATTTTACGTTTAAATTCGCCGATTTAAGAAAATCGTTCATTTTCATCAATGATTGCCTTGGAAACGAGTATTGTTGTTTCAAATCATATCTAGAAAACTTTTCTCACTTTCATAAAGTCCCGGGTTCGAATCCAGGGGACAATTATATTTTCCCATAAGTTTACACGGGATTTTCGATTTTTCAGTGTGCAAGGTTTTTTTCATTCATTCATTAAAACACGTAAATATGGACCGATTTTCTTCGTTTTTGCTTTATTCGACGGCTAAAACTCTATACTATCTTATTCTTGCAATGTTTACATGTTACTCGATCGAATTATTCAGAAATACGCATTTGTTTCCGAATTTTTACGGATATTTCGTTCTTTTTCCGGACGTTGTCAAGGCGACCGTCACTGTTGCCTCCGATTCAATTAATGCCAATTAAAACTTCAAATGGGTGAAAGAATAGCGTTATTCGCTTCGCACTTTGTTTAAGCATCGAAATTATTGCTGTAGCAATGTCAGCATTTATACATAGCAACATAAATATTTACGGATAATTATTCAGTTAACTGCGTATGTGAAGCGTTTCTAACGATTTAATCAAAGCAGTTGAATCTTCCTATCATCGTTTGAATGCTGGACTCTTATCTCTTTGTAAGTAGAACCATTATATTATACATCCATAATGTTTATTAACGCAAATAGGCTCACGCATACATTTAAAATTAAATGAGAATAGGGACAGACGTTATTTTTTAAACACTTTACATGGTTATCTTCTCTTCATTGATAATCTACATAATCGGTTGCATTGATTGTTATATAAAAAAGGAAATATATATGAATAAAAAGAAAAACATAAAAGTTCGCCATCAATTACTGTGTAAGGAAATGCATTTTTGGAGTTAAATGTGAATTATTGAGATCAACTTATTTTACATAGGTAGGTACTTCATCATCATCTAATATATAAAACTGACTTCGTCGTCATCGGTGGGGAACTCTGTAATGGTATTTTTAACAAACTTTCCTAGTAGCTAGGAGATTAACATTTGGTAGGAATGTTCGGTTCCTAAAGTAGAAGCCATTTACGAAAAAAATAATTCCAAAATCGATCCGGGTTCGATTCCCGAGAATGATTTCTATTCCTCATAAGATAACATGGAAAAATCGATATTTCGACCTACAACCTTATTTTATTTTGCTTATTAAAATTCACATATGTGGCCTACGATTTTCGGACTTGGACTGTATTAAAGAAAAATAAATGTCGTTTCTTATTCTTATCGTCTTTTATCGCTTTCGAATCTAAATCTTTCGAATTTAACCTTTTAATATCATATTTTGACAAAATTTAGCGTTTTTAACGAGAAGTTGCCTTACCAACCGATTACATTGTTAAACTCGAAATCCTATTACTCTCACGTATGCTCACGTTCTCTCCGGAACTCCATGGACCCTCCCGGCCCAATTCATACGTATCAGAGATATCTCAGAATTAGTTTTTACTTTCTCCAATATACGTAGTATAGAGAAAGTATTGTTTTCTTTAAAGGTGGCTGGAATTAATTTGGAAAATCAATGTTTTTCTCATGGCCAACTCCATGTTACATGTTCACGTGTTGGATCAAGCAAAAATTTGTTTATTTATGCTAATGAAGGAAAAACAAAAAATATTGTTTACAAGCAATCTTTGAAATAAATATTAAAACGTTTTTCTAATTTATAATGCCTTCATTCTTTGGTAAAAAATGCGCAAAAGGTGAAATGATTGTATTACCATATAATACATAATTTTATTCGCCAAAGACGTCTGGCATAACCCGGGCATCGCCGGATACTTTGAACTAGTTTTTTATAAATCAATTGAAAATTCACCGCGTGAAGATTGCGCGGGATCAGCTCGTATGCTCATAAACCTATATTCATTTACGTAAATTGGATGGATAAATGCGGTAAATTACTATTTTAAAACATGGTAATGTTTGAAATAATTCGACGATGTTTTAACGTGCCTTCGTTGTCTTATTGAAGTCTTTCTGCATATTAAAGGCAGTTGCTTGCGCTGTGCCTTCGCATTATCTGAATAGAACAGATATTATGAGTTACATTTGCCAGATGCATTTTTTTCACATGGACAGCTCTATGTAGCCATGACTAGAACACGTGACAAACATAATTTGAAATTTTGGGTTAAGGATAAAGATAATCAAGGGCAATTTCTGTTAAACGAAAGAGTATTTACAAGGAACGTCGTTATAAGAGAGCTACTGAATAGCTAAAATAATATTATTGAGGTATGAGACTGTTTTCCTCTTAATTTTTGAAATTATTCCTTTGTTTTCATTTGTAGCCCTTTCCAATCTTATTCAAATATTATAATTTTATCATTTGTTTGTTGGTTTTATTTTTATATTGTTTGTTTTCAAAGGCCGTTTTAAACGGGCTCATTCGTCTATTTACCCATATAAAAATTTTGCAATATCAAATGTGTCTATAATTGAAGCTATCATGGTAGCTTATGTTTATCATTGTTAAAAACCTGAAAAAATCACATTTTTATCTGATTCTATGATTATGATTATGCTAATTTGACACATTCGAATTCTCGCTTTAAAAAAACTTTGATCTTTCAATCATAGAATCCAGATGTCGTACCATTTTAAAATGCAAATGACAATAGTACACTCATTGATCGATTTTTACCTGTTAACTAATGGGAAATAGAAATTATCACCTTGAGTCGAACCCGAGTCATTGCCTGAATCAAGCTTTTCTGCCAAATTTCAATCTTCTACATACTTTGTTAAAACACATAAATGCGTGACAGAGAGACTGCTCACGCGGTATTTAAGAGAAGTGAAATAATGTTAGTTAAAAACAAACCCCTTGTACACAAAGTGAATTTACTTCTAATTGACGAATGTAATTCCAAAACTACGTCTCGCCATGATTTTTCTAGATATCGAGGCACGGAAATCAAAATTTTCATCCGTCGACTTTGCAGAAAACAATGCTTTTAATTTTCAGCAATGATTACCAAGTACATTTGTGATGAACTTTTCAATAATGTCTCGCATTAATTGATACCCTTAGGTCAAGGAACAGCTCAGTCAATACTCCATCAGCCAAAGGCTGTTTGGAGAATCTGTGTTGGGACTGTCGCAAGGCTCCGTGTCCGATCTCTTGGCTCGACCAAAGCCGTGGCACATGCTCACGCAAAAGGGTCGCGAGCCGTTCATTAGAATGAAGATGTTCCTGGAAGACGATAACGCCGTGCACAAGTTGGTGGCAAGCCAATATAAGATCGCCCCGGAGAAGTTGATGAGGACAGGAGGATACGGCGGAAGTCCCCGTGAGTGTGTTTCTCTCTCTCTCTTTGCAATCATCGCTATTGAGTTTAAATGCACACCACGAATTGATACATTGTTTCCGATGCTTTCACGTTTATGCATTCGAGGCGTAAAAGAAATTCATCTTTTGCTAGTATTTAAATTAGAGTCAAAATTCCCTAAAATTAGTGGTGAATTTAAGCGAGTAAGTCATTGTCCATTTTCGAAGCGCGATTTAAAAAATGAAAATTCAAAAATATTTTTGAACTGTATTTTATAGTGGACATAAGGCTAGTATATAACACTACGCATTTTAAAAACAAGTTTCACTTACATTCGAATTCACCGAGAAATTACATTTTACTAATGCACGGCGTCCTTGCCAACACAGTAGGCCCGACAAAGCCTTTGTCTAAGCTGTCAGCTGTGATGCCGCCATCCGGGATGGACCCTGTATCCAAGGCGATGGACGCCGTCGTTTCATCGTCGCCGTCGTCGTCCGCAGTGCTCTCGGCCGTCGTGGCGGCGGGACAGATGGCAGCAGCTGCTGCAGCGGCTGCCGCGATGCACCACGGCGGAGGAGCGTCGTCGACGCCCTCGCACCCAGACACCACGACCTCACCGTCTGCGCTCCTCAAGCGAGGAGGACACCACCACCATCCTCATATGCCACCGCACCACCAGCATCATCATCCCTCTCAGGTAAGAGGCGTTTCTACGTTATACTCACAGTAGACGCTGAGCAGAACATTGTGTAAAAAACATCACCTTGTTATTTATAAGTTTAATATAAGTAAGATGATGTATTATGCGTGTGTATGACGATAGACGATGGTTTTTGCCAAAAGTATTTGCTAAAAAAGCACATGTGTTTGTTAAAATGTAACCAATATAACTCTTGAATTAATCTTTCCACTCATTTTGCGATGTTTTGACCATTCACAGGGACCTCCCCAACATTCACCCCTCCATCATCCGCATCTCGGACCCCACCCTGGTGCAATGCCTCCTGGAGTCCCAACGTCCGCCGCGGGGATGCTCGTCTCGCCTCCGCCAGGTATGGGCATGAGATCGGTCTTGCATCACGTCCCCCACCCCATTCCGCCCCCAGTCCCTCAGCAACAGATGCAGCAGTCCTTGCACCCGCCATCCTCGGCGTCGTCTAGCCCCTCTTCGTCTGGCGCCCCGCCCCCGGCCGGCGCCCTCGTCTCCCCGCCAGCGCCGCCCTCCTCCGCCGCCTCCACCCCATCGTCCGCGCACCATCCACACCCTCACCATCCTCACCACCACCACGTGCAACCGAGTGTGTACGAGATGGCGGCGCTCACTCAAGACTTGGACACCCAACAAATCACCACGAAGATCAAGGAGGCTCTGCTAGCCAACAACATTGGCCAGAAGGTGAGTTCAAAGCAAAAATATGCAAGTATTTCGTCGAAATGTGATCAGATATAGTGAAGTGTTTTTAAAATATTATAATGTTTTACAAAAAGTAATGTATTTTATTTTGAACACAATCTTTTTCTATAGTCTTTGACATTTTTTTACCCTATCGGAGAAACGCATAATTAAAATTTAAACCGTTTCACTGTTTCTGCCGCTCCCTGTATATCCATTGTGACTGTGACGAAACTTTATAGAAGGACTAGCAGAAGTGCCCGTTGAATTTCAACGGATTTAGTGAATCTAAAACTTCGACTGTGTAACACGTAAACATCGAAAGAATAACATAGTACACAGTTTTAACCGTCCAATAAAGCAAAAATGCCTATTTATATGAATGAAGAAAATATTGCTCTGTGAAAAATCGAAAATTACGGGTAAATTTATGGGAAAATAATTATTGTATTAAGCTCTCCCTCCCCCCATATTTTTATAGCCATATAGCTTATGTTACCCCCATGGTAAAATTGTATACCAATGCGAAGTTTCGTAACGATATCTTCAAAACGAAAACTGTATGCAAAACCAGCAAGAACACAATAATTAACAGAAAATGGATGAACAAACAAAATTAATTAATTTAACGAAAGACAAAAAAATAAGTAGAGAACGTTTAAGAACCACAGAGTGAATATTATCCTCAGACTCTTAGCTAGATTCTCTCATTAATGAGTTCTGTTACGAGAAGTTTGTTTATATCAACAATGCTTTGGAAGCAATGAAATGATTTACCCAATCACGTTTTGTGGAAAATCTACGTCTAATTATTTAAGTTACGTAGTTTTAAAAACAGGTTGTTTTGGAGAACTATACGCCACACGAAAATATCATTAAAAACTATTTATTAGTATTATTTCAATTAAAATCAACAAAGCCTTTGTCTAAGCTGTCAGCTGTGATGCCGCCATCCGGGATGGACCCTGTATCCAAGGCGATGGACGACGTCGTTTCATCGCCGTCGTCGTCGGCAGTGCTCTCGGCCGTCGCACACAGAAATCGAAAAAGATTTTACGTTAAAATTTTTCCCATATAATTGCATTGGACTGTCAACTTTGGCGACAGTAGGAGTTGTCATGGTAGCTTATAATTGGTAATGTCATAAAACATAAAAACCACGTATTTTTCTGATTCTAATTGCATTTTTACACTAATTCGATCAGGATTCGAATTCTGTCTTCAATAAAAATAAACTTTGTTCCATCCTTCATAGAAACATCCAAGTCTCAAGTTCATACCATGTTTCTAAGTAATTTTAAAATTCGAATGAAAAATAAGCTGCACTTATCCCTACGTCATTCAAATGGAGAAAATGATAAAATAAAATATTTTTTAAAATTATAAAGGTCAATCAAATCGGTATAAAAACGTGACTACACCACTTAACTCTTTATTCCGATTAATATGACACCCACTTGTTTCTACGTGCTGGAGTTGCTTAGCTAAACATATCTTTATAGATATGTATAGATATAGATAGTCAGATAACCATTTTTTAGGCGCGTTTCGCTTACAGCGTGAGCGCCTACTATCGTCGGTCTGTCCGTCCGTCCGTCCGCATGTTCGTTCTCGGCTTATACTGAACGGATTTTCATGAAATTTGATATTAAGGACTCCCAATCATATATAATAAGAAAATCGCACAAATGAATCACGTACGACAATCAGGAGTACCACTTTACTGGGGACAAAAAATCAAATTTTCGTCATATCTCGTAAACTATTGTTCATATCAAAATATTTTTCAAATGAAACTTGTAGAACTGGTAAATTAGAGTATTTCCTTTTCTATACATTTTTATTGTAGGATTAGCCGTTATCGATAAAATCAAACAAAAACGTCTCAAATCGAGTTGAACTTAGAAAATTTCTTGCATGGTTACTTCATTGTTGCTAACATAAACAATCTCCCAAACAAACGTTTAATTTCCTTAGGTGTGCATTTAATATTATTAAATAGGAAGAAAATGGATTATTTATGATGAAGAAAAGAACTTTAAAACGCTATTTCCCTTACGTACAGGTATATAATTGTTTTCTAACACTCCATTGCACGAAACGCGCCCATTTGTGATACGTTGTACACTTTCCTAACTTGTTCCTATCTCTATTTTCTCGTATAAATCATTTTCCAAATTAATCCGATCGCTACACGTGTCAATTGTAATAAATCACTTTCCAAATTCAAAGAGATAAAATACGCCAGGGATAGTCTTTGCGGGGAAATTGTTTTTGAATTTTTTTCACCAAATATTTTTTTGCATTTCACATTTTTCTAAACGATTTGCCATTCCCAAACGATCTAACGAGACCTCATCTTTCTGCAGATATTCGGCGAAGCAGTTCTAGGACTGTCGCAAGGATCGGTCAGCGAACTCCTATCCAAACCAAAGCCGTGGCATATGCTTAGCATCAAGGGTCGTGAGCCATTCATCCGCATGCAATTGTGGCTCAACGACACGCACAACGTCGAAAAGCTGCAACATTTGAAGAACGAGAGGCGAGAGGCGAACAAGAGGAGGAGAGGAAGTCACCACGGAAGCGGAGGCTCCGGAGGCCCTAGCGGTTCGATGGGAGGTTCCAGCTGCGGAGTGACTGACAACGGGAGTGACACGTCTTCCAACGACACGGCGGACTTCTACCACGCGGGCCCCGGGAGTCCGGTCGGGAACGGCTCAGGCGTCTCCGGTTCAACCAGTGGCGGACCCGGAATGCCAGGAGGATCGGTCGGAGTTGCGACACCCCCGGGTCCCTTGGGACACCACCACAACTTCTTGCACCACCAGCAGTCGCAGGCGCAAATGCTTGGCGGCGGGGGATGCGGTCCTCCCTCCGCCAAGAAACAGAGAGTCCTGTTCTCCGAGGAGCAAAAAGAGGCCCTAAGGTTAGCTTTTGCACTGGATCCCTACCCCAACATGACTACCATAGACTTTCTGGCGCAAGAACTTTCTCTATCCTGCCGGACTATCACTAATTGGTTCCACAACCACCGAATGAGGCTAAAACAACAACCCACCGCTCCCAACCAGTCCTCTCCCGGTCAGGAGAGCAGCGGGGTGAGTCGGGGCCAGCAAGGCGGATCCCCGGTGCCTCCCCCTCCCCCGCCTTCCCTGCCTCCACCTCCACCCTCGCCCTTCGATCCCGTCCAGTTCCGACTGTTACTGAACCGAAGGTTGCTGGACCTGCAAAAGGATCGCGCGGCCGGAAACGGGTCCGGCGTCGGAGGGAGTTTGGTGCCGCCCACCTCTCTGCCCTTCCCGTACTTCAACGCGGCAGCGGCAGCCGCGGCGGCTGCAGCTGCTGCGGCGGCCGCCGCAGCAGTCCACCACGCGTCCGGCCCCCGATCGTCGGCCGACAAAGAGGAGCAAGTGAGCGGACTGGACCTCAGCATGTCGTCTCTCAAACGAGAACCCGTGGAGTTCGAAGACGACGACGACGACGACATGATGGATGAAGACGAAGATGACGACGGCGCGATGGACGCAACCATGGCGATCTCGTCGATGTCGGCGTCGAACGAAATCTCCGACCTATCCATGAAAGGAGAATCGGATTCCGCAGCCGTGGAATCGGAGCCGAGGCCTCCGGTCCGTTCCGTGCCGCAGGGTCAGCCGAGCGGTAGGTCTTCGCGAAGGAAGCCTGCCGCTCCCCAGTGGGTTAACCCCGAGTGGCAAGAGGTAGTGGACGTGGGAGGCGTGAGTATCAGAGGCGTTGGGAGCGGGGAAGAGAAGCGCGAAGTGATCATAAACGGAGTGTGCGTGATGCAGACGGACGCGCCGTTCGGGGGCGCTGGTGCGGGAGTGGGTGTGACCTCCGGGGTGTCTCCCCGGACGGCGATGGAAGAGGAGGATGAGGAGGAGGAGGAAGAGGATGAGGAGGAGGGAGGTGCTGTGGACCACCGAACGGTCGGAAACGACGAAGGACACGAGATGGTCTCGAGGCACGAGGAAGACGAACCGATGGAGGAGGGAGAGGGAGAAGGGTTGATCGCGGGTCGCAGCGTGGGCGACGCCCGAGAGGAACCTTTGTCTGAAGTGGCGGGAGATGTTGAGGAAGAGGATTCGGCGGCGGCGGGGGAAAGCCCGAGGCTTCCATGTGCGGGCGACGAGGAGAAGGGTGTGGAGAGTGAAGGGGATGTGGCGAGGGAAGACAGAGGTTCGGCCATGATGAGTGACGGTGTTAGTTCGGACGAGAGAGTGGGGTGCGGGGAGAGTGGTGCGGTAAGGGTGGCAGACTGTAGGGACGATGAGGATGAGGCCGCGATGGACGAATCCCTAGAGAAGCAGCTCCAAAAGAGAATGAAGAGGGAGGAGGAGGAGGAGGAAGAGGATTGGGAGTTCTGAGTTCACTCACCCGAATTTGTGTCCCAGTTGGGGAACTTGCCAAGACGTAAATGTGCAATCACCGAATCCTTAACGTGAGATTTCCTGCGACGTTGAGAATTCCTGAAGGGAAATCCTTCTCTGAACATAGACCTTAAGATTCATCCACGAGTGCATTGTTAAGGCATTGTTTCATTACTATGTAAGCAAAGAGGAAGACTGTTAATATTTCTAGAAAAATGGTAATTTGCCAAGCAAATTTTCTTGTGATAAAGAGCTTAAAAAGTTTTAAAAATACCAATGCTTTTCAGACATTTGTAAAGCAGTTGGAATGATGTCCAGTTTGGAAAAGGCCATCGTGAGGCCTAAAAATCACACTGTCTTCTAGATGAACCTAAGTTAATGTTTTACCTGATTTATTATGGTTTTTAATGCAGTTTAATTTCCATTTTGTGTTTTTGTGTCCATGGATGACTGATGAAAGCAACTTTTTAAATGCGATTGCAGAATGTGAGCTACTGATCAGTTTTTAAAAAATCAAGTTTTTCCATTAATATCAGCAATCGTACCCAGATGACACACATATCTGTATCGATAAACTTATTTAAAGTTATCTAAACAATATTGTCTGCAGCTGTGCTAAGCACATAGTAGTCAAGGTTTGTAAAAAATTTACTTTTGACACCTCGGGCATCATGCAGATAAGCAATGGAAAGGTGTGGATAATGCATGCAGTAGTGTTTACATTAATGTTTATAAATTTACGTTTATGGGCATGTTTTTTTGAAAGAATTTTAAGATATTGCTTCCTGTCTTGTTATTTTTATTATTTGTGTAAGTTTCCTTACTGCCATTCTCATGAGATTTTTTTCTGTCAGTATACCAATATACTTTGAATATTTAATAGTATCCAATCACAGTCTAATCCCACTAGTCTTTCTCAGAGCAATGAGCCAGTGTAGCAAACTTCAGAACTCCATGTACATATACCTACCCTGCTAGAGACATACAGTCCAAGTGTTACAACTTAGCTAATGATTGCTTTAGTGATTGCTCTAATGACTACTCCAATAAAAATCGTCTAATTTTTTCAAGAACAAAATAAATACACATTTTGTTATGTGATGTGCCTTCCCCATCAAGCTCTCAAAGAAGCTCTATACCTCTGAATACATTATCACCATTCTTTGTATGTACTGTCAATTTTTCACTACTTTGGCATTGTTACAAGAAAAATGTCTTAAATCCTAGCAAAAGCTACACTCACTGCAGGGAATGTAGGAACCTCCTGGTTGCTTAAGTAAGTTTTAAAAACGTGTTCATGCCCACAATCTATGTTCCCTATTGCCTGATCCTCAACTTTAGTCATATCTTCCACAAATCTTATACTACATAAGTGCACATTCATTACAAACAATAATGGCCTGGTGATACAAGTTTGTTGAAATAATTTCTTGACTTGAATATTTCCAATTAACAGTATGTTTCATTGGTTGTTTATACATTTTAATTTCATTTCAACTGGAAAAGTTTCTTTGAAATTTTTGTTTACTTTGGAGCTGTGAAATTAAAGGGAGTATTAAGTCTTAGTATTTTGTTTGACATGAAATATTTATTAAACTCTAATCAGAAATAAGTTGTTTTTCTAAGATTATTGTATATATTTCGCTCATCAGAATTGAGTGTTAATCTTGGACCCAGTGGTGTCTGCACTGCAAAAATTGACACAAAACAAATGAAAATAATTTGAAACCGAACTTTACCCATGTTATTTACATGATCTCATATTTACCAAATTATTACATTTTGTTTTAAGTGAAAAATGTAGACTTAGAAATTGATATGTGTCCTACCCATTACATTAGACTTACTTCTGTATATTTTTTTGTACACTTATTTATGGATCTCTGAATAATGTAGTGGTTCCATGAAAGATGATGAAAAGTAATATAGGGATTGGGGGTAGGTGATGTCAATTTTTTTACATCAGTTTTCCTCCGATAGAAGTGTCAGAAAAGCACTCTTTGTTTTTGTATACTCTCTGAAGTGCATATTACGATGTAAATGATACTTATAGAATAAGAATTGTTAATGCTGTTGTTTTTTGATTCTTTTGAGGTTGAAAGACAATCTAAAATGCTGTTGACCTATCAGGAAGTGATTGTGTTGATCCCATATTATTAGTAGCTAAATGGAAAGCTGTAGAGCTTGGAACTGAAGATACAACGTCTTTTCACTCATCATTCTTGGATATAATGGCACTGATATAAAAGAAATAGACAAGTATTTCCTCTGCAAGAAATGCAAACAAATATAATAGGTTTTGCCTAATCTTATGCATCTGAGACCTTAATTATGCTGAATACAGTCATAATAACCTTACGATTATGATGGAAACAACCAGACTCAACCATTGGTTAAGCAATATTCCATTAATGTCCTTAAAAAACATTACTTGATGTTATTAAATGTTTGATTATTGTTTTGGCTCAGTGTGCCAAATTAGCCCACACATAGTCAAAACATTCTACTCTATTTCTCTCATCCAGTGTTCTTTATTGTGATATAATGGTTTAGTAAATATAATAATGTACATAAGTACAATTTTACCGCACATTAGAGAATAAGTTTTCTCCCAAGTGTTGGTGGATTTATCCTTTGTCCCTTTGGAATGAGGGAAAGAGATGAAAGTTTTTGTTGCTAATGTTCCAGCGTGAATCTGATAGTGTAAAAAGTGTGACCAGACATGACGAGAAACAGTGAAAATTGTAAAGAAATGTGGTAGGCCAATTAGGAGGAGGAGTGACAATGTTAAAGGGTTTCTGCCAACCTGCCTCCTTTTCCATGGACCTTTTCCACAAATGAACATTGTTGAGATGCATCAAAAGCTCTTATCAAAGAGAATAAATGCTCACTGTATGTATAAAAATAATCCAAGAATGTATGTTACAAAAGTGCCCAGCAACACTTAAAAATATCTAAAAAGTTATGTTCATTTATTTGATTTTTGTCTCTTCATGTAAATATTTATATTCATATCATTGTGTCCTTTTAAGATTTCTAAATTAAAAAAATTCTCTGTATTAAAAGTTTGTTTTAATTTCAAAATTTCTTCATCCACTCCAGCCAATTATTTCTAATTCGTTAAAAAAGTTCCTCGAAATTAAATAAAATTTTCTTAACCCTAGAGTTGTAACGCTCGTAAAAATTACGACGCCACTTAGTAAATACTCATGTCTAGGCTCGTATATTTTCGCCAGAAAAATGACTCAGCTCCTAGCTTCCTACTTACACCTGACCTTGAAATCAGTACTGCTTCGGTTGTTGTGTGATTTGTTTGTTGCTCTACGCATCACCTTCGTCGTATAAAATATGACGCCTTACCAGCTCCTGACAATTTAAGTTCCTCAGTCCGCTTGGTAAGTACAGTGATATAATTCACTCAAAATATAGCATATAGTAGAAATGTAATAGGAAACCATTCTAAACAGTTTACATTCTTTTAGGACACACAAAATGTCTTTTTCACCCATGGATCCCGATTTTGCCTCGAAAGTTCTACAGACTCTGGATGACCTGAACGATGAAGAAACACAAGTCAGGCTGCTAGAATACCAAGAATTCGACGAGAGTGATTGTTCTGAGAGTGAAGATGAGTTGGAAGTACAAGATGATGATGAACATGAATCAGATTACGAACCTACGGCATACAAGAAGGTCCAGCAGCACGATGTAGATGAAGAAGGTGACGCCGATGACAAACGAACTGCAAACGATGAATTCCAGCAGGACAATGATGATGATGGAGAAGAGGAGCAATGAGGAAATGAAATCAAAAACCAACATAACGAGGTATTTACAGCTACTATTCCTGCTAGGAAAACCAAAAAAGGTATTACAATTATGCCGGCGCAGACTTTCAGTTTTTCCATTGATGCAAATCAACGTGTCGTGTTTTCTCAGTCGACACTAACTGGTAAGAAAGCTTTGAAAAATAAAGAACCTCCCATGATGTGGACAACTAAGCCACGTACAGACCCTAACGTGAGAAGCATACGGCATAATATTGTCCATTTTATTCCTGGCCCGTCTGGACCCACAAAACTTGTTAGTTCTCCTCTGGAATCTTTTTCCTTATTTTTGGATCTACCTATGTTGACGAAGATTGTTGCATTCAGTAACAGTGAAGTAAAAATCAAAGCGGACAAATATAAAACAAAATGCGCAACAATAGCAGAAACTTCCATAGAAGAAATGGAAGCTCTGATTGATCTTCTTATCCTTAGTGGTGTTCTGAAAAGCAATCACCTAAACTCAACTACCCTTTTCAATCCCAAATATAGTGGAAATAAATTCTTTGCTACTATGAGTGAAAACAGATCCCTTTTTTTGCTTAGATGTCTTCGCTTTGATGATAAAAGGACCAGAGCCGAACGAAAAGCCGTGGATAAATTCGCTGCAATCAGGGATCTCTGGGATGAATTTATAAAGCACAGCCAAAATTTGTATAAGCCTAGTCCATATGTAACCATTGATGAGCAGCTTTTAGCATTCAGAGGGAAATGCCCCTTTAGAATGTTTATACCTAGTAAGCCTGCCAAGTATGGCATAAAGACTGTCTTAGCTTGTGACATGAAAACAAAATACTTGTTTGACGCTGTACCTTATTGTGGTAAAAACAATACCGATACAGGTGGCTTGCCTTTAGGCGAATATTATGTGAAATTTCTGTAAAGAATGATAAAAAACTCTAACAGTTATATTTTGTTTTTTTTTCGAAATATTTTTTTCGAAATTTTTTTCCGTTTATTTTCCAAATATTTTTCCGAAATATTTTTTCCAAATTTTTTCTTCGAAATTTTTTTTTCCAAAATTTTTTTTTTCGAGGCTTTTTTTCGAATTTTTTTTCCGAGTTTTATCCGAATTTTTTTCCGAAATTTTTTTCCGAATTTTTCTTCGAAAATGTTTTTATCCGAAACTTTTTTTGGAAATTTTGTCCAAAAATGCTTTTCAAAAATTTTTTTTAAATATTTTTTTGAGAATTTTCAATTTGAAAATTTTTTTGAAATTTTTTTTGGTTTAATAGTTTTTTTCGAAACTTTTTCGAATTTTTTTCTGAATTTTTTTCCGACATTTTTTTTCGTAATATTTTTTTCTAAATTTTTTTTTCGAATTTTTCTTTCGAAATTTTTTTCAAATTTTTTTTTCACATTTCGAAAAAAAATTTCAAAAAATATTTTCGAAAATTATTTTGAAATTTTTTTTGTAATTTTTTTATTTTTTTTCGTTTTTTTTAAAATTTTTTTGGTTTTTTTTTCGAATTGGAAAAAATAAAATAAAATCAATTTCAAAATTCTTCAATTTTTTTTTCGGAAGTTTTTTTTCCGAAATTTTTTTTCGAAAATTTTTATCCGATTTTATTTTCCGGAAATTTTTTCTCCGAAATTTATTTCCAAAATTTTTTTGCGAATTTTTGATTTCGAATTCTTTTTTTCCCAAATTTTTTCGATATTTTTTTTCGAAATTTTTTTTGAAATTTTTTTTTGAAATTTTTTTTATCGACATTACAAATTTTTTTTCGGATCCCTTTTTTTGGAAATGTTTTGGGGATTTTTTTCGTAATTTTTTTCGGAAATTTTTTTCGAAATTTTTTTTCGAAAATTTTTTTGAAAATTATTTGAAAATTTTTTTTTTTTTTCGAAATATTTTTTTCGAAATTTTTATCCGTTTATTTTCCAAATATTTTTCCGAAATATTTTTTCCGAATTTTTTCTTCGAAATTTTTTTTCCGATGCTTTTTTTCGAAAATTTTTTCGAATTTTTTTTCCGATTTTATCCGAATTTTTTTCCGAATTTTTCTTCGAAAATTTTTTTATCCGAAACTTTTTTTGGAAATTTTGTCCAAAAATGCTTTTAAAAAATTTTTTTTAAATATTTTTTTGAGAATATTCAATTTGAAATTTTTTGAAATTTTTTCGGTTTTTTAGTTTTTTTTCGAAACTTTTTCGAATTTTTTTCCGAATTTTTTTCCGAATTTTTTTCCATTTTTTTCGTAATATTTTTTCAAATTTTTTTTTCGAAATTTTTTTCAAATTTTTTTTTTACATTTCGAAATTTTTTTGGAAATTTTTTTATTTTTTTTCGTTTTTAAAAAAAAAATTTCGGTTTTTTTCGTTTTTTTTTCGAATTGGAAAAATAAAATAAAATTAATTTCAAATTTTCTTTTTCATCGAAAACTTTTTTATCCGAAACTTTTGTCCAAAAATGCTTTTCAAAAATTTTTTTAAATATTTTTTGAGAATTTTCAATTTGAAAATTTTTTTGAAATTTTTTTCGGTTTGTTTTTAGTTTTTTTCGAAACGGTTTTTCGAATTTTTTTCAGAATTTTTTTCCGATATTTTTTTTCGTAATTTTTTTTCCGAATTTTTTTTTCGAAATTTTGTTCATTTTTTTTCCACATTTCGAAAATTTTTTTCGAAAATTATTTTCGAAAAAGTTTTTGAAAATGTTTTTGAAATTGTTTTTGTAATTTTTTTTTCTTTTTTTTCGTTTTCGATTTTTTTTTTCGAATTGGAAAAAATAAAATAAAATAAAATTAAAAAATTTTTTTTCATTTTTTTTTTGGAAATTTTTTTTCCGAATTTATTTTTGAAGATTTTTTTCGAAAATTTTTTTTCGAAAATTTTTCTCCGAATTTTTTTTTTCCGGAAAATTTCTCTCCGAAATTTATTTCCAAAATTTATTTCCAAAATTTTTTCCGAATTTTTGACTTCGTAATTTTTTTTTCCGAAATTTTTTCGATATTTTTTTTTAGAAATTTTTTTTCGAAATTTTTCTTTCGAAATCTTTTTTTCGACATTACAAATTTTTTTTTCGGATCCCTTTTTTTGGAAATGTTTTTGGGATTTTTTTTCGTAATTTTTTTCGGAAATTATTTTCGAAATTTTTTAAAAAAAATATTTCAAAATTTTTTTGAAATTTCTTTTGTAATTATTTTTCCGAATTATTTTTTGAAATGTTTATATTCAGTTATCAATTTTATTAAAATTATTGCTCTTGCCTTTATTATTTTTATAAGTCCAATTTAAAGCCAACGTTTCAATTATTCATAAAATGTATTCAGCGAGATAGCTTTGGAAAAGATAAATACATTTGTAAATAATTGATTGAAACAATGAGGCATGAATATTTAAAATTAGGTTAAAAACCTCGGAGAAATTCTGGCTTTAAATTTTAGTAGTCTGGCTAATGTAAGAGATGTCTCTCCTGCAAGGAAAGCAGGAAATTTGAGGTAAGTGCATAATTCCTGCATAAAAACAGATTACATTTTTGATGCATACCATGTGGACCACATGGACGGTTTCCTCACAATCAATGGACTGGTGTTCAGTAGGGCTCCGACCCCAGGGGATGGCATGCATCAATGAGGAGGAATGCAGATGGTGGAGGCCATGTCTCAATGGAGGAGAGTGTATAGATTATGCCGATTCAAGACGCTTTGCTTGCCGCTGCACTGGTGGCTACACAGGACGTCACTGCGAGTTGGAGCTGCTCTCATCGGATGCCCTAACACCCTCCAATGAATTCATCATTGCTATTGTTGCCTGTCTGTTTGCTCTGCTAAGTAAATATCAGACCAGTTCTGCCTTTAGTCTTCATGAATTTTTTTGATAAATATGGTGGCATCTACGGAATCCAAGGAGATAAAGTTTTTAGCTGAATGATGATATTATAACATGGATAGCATTATGTAGTTTCAATAGATATCTGATTTTCTGTTGGTACAAAAAATTATGGTCAGAAATATCGCATTCAAGTAGAAAATACTTATTCCATATCAATTGTTGATGGTGATTCAGTTGCAACCACTTACAGAGGTAATATTTATATAATAGATAATTGGTATCGATATTTATTGACAGATAAAAATATGAATGCTTTTTATCTGAAAAAAGTACCGTATATGCCCGAATATAAGGCGAGGTTTTTCCCAAAATTGTCCCTCAGAAAAGAGGGGTCGCCTTATATTTGAGTCTTTACAAAGTCTCTCATATTATGCGGCACTCTCTCAATCACTTTATTTTGAACAACAAAGTAATCTAATCAAACTTTTTAGATACTTTGTCCATAACATTAATGTGTTTTGACCATTGTACAAAACCAAGAGGTGTCCATTCCTTTTTGTACTATTTAATAGAAAGTTTAGTTGGTAATCCGTCAGTGTTACACAAACTTCCCAAGTCCAAAGAGTAGTCCGCGTTTCCACCTATGATAAGTCCAACATCTGAAAATTTCTCTTCTTGAAATCCATTTTGACGGTAAGTAGGTAATATCGATGTTTTACTTTTTTACATTCTCTAGTGATGACAAAGACACTGATGTCAAAGATGCGTGTGAAAGGTTTGAATAAAATTGTCACTTAATGAGTTTTGGTTTTTTAAATAAAGTATGTTATTGATAAAAAAATTTTTAAAAACTTTTAAATATAATAAAAATTTTATATGTTCAAACTGGCCAAAAAACTTTTTTTGAATTTTCTCATTAGGAAAATGGGGGGTCGCCTTATATTCGGGCATATACGGTATTATTTTTGCTTCACATATTTAGCTACAGTTTATTCACAACCCTAACAATTCCTAAAGAAGTTTGTATATAAAATAGAATTTTCAAATGAAAAATTTTTGATAATACTCGGATGAAGTCTGTGCATCATGAGACAATAGTATATACCATAGTTAATTGATTGTAAGCTGACCTTTTTTTTCTTTTCTACCTCCTTAAAAATTGCCACTTGGCTTAGAATTGGGCCTTAAAAATCAATGAACGAAAAAGTAAAGTAATCAATGCGTTAGTGCCTGTAGTTACATTTTAACTCTAGATATAAGTGTATTAAGTAAGTGTATATAAGTAAACAATCTACTTTAAATGTATGTAAAAAGAATCACAATAATTGAGTAGAAATAAATGTGTTGATAAATTCACTCTCGAGCCATCTCTAGTATATGCGTAATGTTGGGATTCCCCAAGCCATCTTTATTATGCACGTGCATGCAATCCTAGGATTCCCCAAGCCAATCATCATTTCCTCATGCCTTTGCATGCATAAATTTTTGTCATTTACTTTGGCAAGTTTTCAGTTTTTTTAATAATCCTATAATGGGACGAATTCATTATTCTGCAGACTATGAGAGAAAAGTTATAGAATATGCATAAGAAACATCAAGTCTTGCTGCACAATGGCACTAATGAGTCAAATGTGAAACATTGGAGAAGACGAGAGAAACCGGGATATTTTTGTTGTTAAAAGTCTGGAACATAACTGAGACAAATTACATTTGAGTAAAAATTGTATTGAATGCCTGAATATAACGTAATTTGTTTTGTTGTAGTTTTAGTTTACACCTTTTTTAATTAATTACAAATAGGAAAACCGGGGCATTTCAGTATTTTTTCGTTACAAATCCCAGAAAACCAGGACATCTGTACACCCTACATGAAATTTTCCTTGCATGCCCTTGTGAAAAGTGGGGGTTGGCTTACAATTGATGTTGGCTTACAATTGATTAAATATGGTGTGTACTTAAGTTGGGATAAGTATGAAGAGTGATTTTACTTCATTGATGCTTTATCATGCTCAATGTTGCACCCATTTATTAGTATATATTTCACAGTCATATTTATTTGTATTCAGTATTATGGGAGATCATGGGTAAGTAAAGAAAAAATTTACACAAGAAGTCATTCAGCAACATTACAACAGCATCACCCCCACACTTCTTAGTTGAAACTTAGATATATGAATAATCTCTCAATTCTTTTTTGAATTAGAATAGAATATTTAAATGAGCAAATAGCAAAGCTTTTTTGTAGTAAATGCCTTGTTAAAGATGCTATTCCATGAGGTTTTTAACTTGAAATTCAAACCTAATAATTTTGAAAAATTACTTGCCAGTTTTATTGTACTTTGCTTATATTACCATCATTGTAGTGTTTTTGTTAAAGATAAATAATTATTATTAAGACAACATCATCTTACATATTCTGCTTAAAGGCTAGCATTTTTATTGATAAAGTCACTAATTTGTGAATTTTCCTTTTTTCACATAAGTTCTGGTGCTGGTATTTGTAGTATACAATTGACGTTGTGAGGCCCACATCAAACACCCTGGACCAGATGATGATGTCAGAGAGAACATCATCAATTATGATGATGAAGGTGGTGGTGAAGATGATATGACTGCTTTCGACAGCAATCCTCTGCAAATCCCTGTAGGAGGAGTTGGTGGCCCCCTTCATCCCGGAGGACCAGGAGGTCCTACTTGGTCACCCACCTGATCTTGGAGGTGGTATGGCCTCCAGTCCAATGGTTGTCCCAGGTAGAAAACCTCCATGTAAGTAGCTTTTGACTCATACTGGCATGAACTTGCAAAACATGCAGATATAATATATTGGATTGTCAAGAAATTAATGTCGTCTTTGAGAATAGGGTATTTTAACTCTTATAACTTTCAGAATTAACACTTAGCAACCAGTTAAACAAAATACAAGTGAAAATAAAATATTTGTATTTATTTTTGTCAATGGCAACTCTCATGTTGTTATTTAAGCATGGCTACTGATGAGATACACATTTGGCAAGTTATGCTGTATGAGTTTAAAAAAGGAAATAATGCTCATGTGGCCACAAGGAATATTCAAGATGTTTATGGAAAAGTTTTGAATACTCGCAAATGTCAGCGATGGTTCAAGAAATTCCATTCTGGAAATCTCATTCTGAAGGATTGCCCTAGTAATTGACCCTGAAACTTTGAAGATGCTAATAGAGTCTGACCCACAGCAAAACACACATGAAATGGCAAGAAAATTACACATTTCTCACAAGACTGTGCTAACACACCTAGAAAAACTTGGAAAAGACCTGAAAGAAGGATTTTGGGTGCCTCAATGTCTCCAGTGATCAACTTCTGCAACGCATCAGCATAGCATCTCTCATTTCTTGCCAAAACACTGAACCATTTCTAGAACTCATAATGACTGGAGATGAAAAATTGATTCTTTACATTAATGTTTAACAATTGTAGAAAACAATGGCTTAGTTGTGGACAAACACCAGTTCCTATCCCCAAACCTGCTATCTGCAGAAGATAATGCTTTGCATTTGGTGGGACATGAGAGGAGTTGTCTACTTCGAACTTCTCAATCCAAATAAAACAGTGAATTCTTAACTGTATTTCCAACAGTTGGATCACTTAAACAAGTCCCTTCATCAGAAGCATCCATTACTTCTCAATAGAAAAGATGTCATTCTTCTCCATGACAATGCGGCAAAATAGACACAACAGAAAGTCAAGGACTTAGGATGGGAATACCTGCCGCATCCATCATACTCACTAGATATGGAACCAACAGATTACCATCTTTTCCGTTCGCTTCAGGACCATTTAAATGGAAAGAAATTTGAAAATGAAAAGGAAGTCAGAGAGGACGTGTATGTTCTCCTTAAGTCAAAATCAATAGAATACTTCAAATGTGGAATTGAAAATCTTGTTATTAGATGCATTATTATCATAGAAAATAATGGAAATTATTTCATTGATTAAAGTTAATTTGATCATAATTAATTGTATTTGTATCACAAAAAAACAACATTAATTTCTTGACAACCCAATATGAACAACTGGAAAAAATCATTGCTCCAGGAAATACCATGTATCACAGCATATATGTCAACCTAAATTTTTCAGCACGAAAATGCATTTTTAAGTACCTACATACTACACATTTAGGTAAACCCACATTTTCCATGAAATGTATCTTCAGGAAAAACTGAGGTCCTGTATGATTAAAAATTTGAAAAAACACAGAAGTCTACATCTCAATAAGGTGAAGACTAAATATGATAATAATTTATGATCAAAGTTTTGAATAAAACATGGAAATAAGCATCTCAATAAAGAGTAGCTCTTTTGTATATCAGGAAATACGAGGGAAATTCCTACATGGAAATACATAAGAAAATCTTCAACATTCACATGTGATGTCATATAATATAATTCTTTTATCTCTATTGTGATTTACAATAACAATTATTCAAACACAATACTCTCATCATGTCCTGCCAATCAAAAAAATAATACACAGAGTTAGTTTCAAGTTAAGAGTTGTAGAATTTGCTAAAGATTCAAGTAACTGTGTTACTACAAGGGAATTCCAGTTTACTCAAAAGCTGGTGCAAGACTAGAGAAAGAATGAATCCATATTGACGAAGATGTCCAAGACCAAATGTGTCATTAGAATGGGCAACAGTCATTACTAATATTATACTCACCATATAATTCAAGGCTAGCTTTTTAAAAGACTCTTTTAAAGCTTATATACTTCTATGTAGCTAGGCATTGAAGAGCCTTTCTTTAAAAAATCTTTGTTTGCAAAATTATACCTTTCTACTTCAAAAATTTACAGTGAGACAACAAAAACTTGAGTTTTTATTTATTGTATTAATATATGGAGTATGGCATCTTAATTTACATTTCATTGCATAAATTTATAAAATACAGTTCTACAATTATGGAAACAAGCAAAATTATAATTCCTAATTTCTTAATGTATTGTAAATTATGGAAGAATAATTAACATTGCCTTCTTTGATTCTACCAGATGTAGGAGGACCTGAGCCAAATGTGGGTGTCTTTATTGAGGAGCACAAGAAACAAGCTGATAGTGATCCAAATGCTCCACCTTTTGATGACCTGAGGAACTATGCCTATGAAGGTGGTGGCAGCACGCCTGGGTCTCTTTCCTCACTTGCATCAGGTAAGTTGTTTTGCCTTGCTTTCAGGATATATAGGAACATTCTGTCATATTATTAACCATTAAATGTCGAATTTAAATGTTCCTCTGTTGACTCTTGCTGCCGGATTTTATCTTAGATATTTTAAAATGTCGTACAGTAATTCAGAAAAATGAATGTATTTCCTGAACTATATGTGATCAAACATTCAATGAAATGCATTTTTTAGTCTGCATATTGTAAAATAATGTACATAATTCTTGTAGAGCAGGGTTTCTTAAAGTACCCCTGGAGTTACTTTTAAATGTGCTCGGGGGTACTTGAGACAATTTATGTAATGGTTGACATTATGACACTTGACACTCCAAATCAGCTTTTTCATTTTGCTAAAACAATCCAATCTAACTTACGATCAGTATTAGGTGAAACAGTGAAAATTATTAATTTCATTAAAGCTTGACCGTTAAATGCGAGCATTTTTTAGGGGTGCATGTGGTACAGGAGGGCATGGCTTATGCAGGTAAATACAGTATTAAAATTAAGTATTTTAAATCGTCTAAAATCTCAAAATGTAAAGACTGGAGCAGCTGATTCAAAATGGCGATTAGATACACCGAAAGATTAACTGTCTCCATAAATATTTATGTCATTCATCTGTAATTTAAGGTTCACATTTTATATTCTGTGTATAAGTCGAATTTAAGTTTAGGAATTTTTTTAAAGCTTCAAAGGTCGACTTATATGTCACGATATACGGTAATTGAAATCATGGCTTCTATAAATTTTTATATCTATAAACTATTTGAGAATTTTACTTTTGATAAGTTATCATAAGGTTTATTAGAGAGTTACCATCAATGATAAATCTGGTGTTAAATATAAATGACAAAGTATTTCCATCTGTTGAATTTCTCATGGCACCTTTATTATTTAATACAGAATTTAGTTATCATTTGAGATGCTTTATTGGAAAATGAGGTAAACATTAGGGCACTATAAAAAAGTAGGATTAAAAATAGTAAAAACAAGTTAGGAAAGTGTACAGAGTATCACAAATGGGTGTGTTTCGTGCAATGGAGTTTTAGAAAGAAAATATATACCTGTACTTAAGGGAAATAGCATTTTAAAGTTCTTTTCTTCATCATAAATAATCCATTTTCTTCCTATTTTAAAACATTGCATGCAAGACAGATGGACGGACAGACCGATGACAATAGGTGCTCACACTGGAAGGGAAACGCGCCTAAAAATGGATAAAATATGTTGATATGATTATGATGATGTCATCTGACAAAAATATATCCTTCCTTTGTAAAGAAAAACATGAAATGCACAAGCATGATACTAGATAAAAAGAAAACATGCATTTGGTAAATCACAGCAGAAAGATAATATGTAGTGGTCCTCTTGCCATGGGGCAATATTATACAACAAATTACCCATGCAAATTAGTACTACCTATTAGCAAATTAACTATTTTTTCAAAAGCAGTTACAAATATTTTATCTCTAAATGTTTTATGGTGATAATGAATTTCTTACATGTAAAGAATGTGTGACTTCTTATTATTTATTATTAGTTGTCTTACTGCACTTGAATTATTGACAAAACACTAGTTATACACTTTATGGTAATAAAGATTATTATTATTATTATTAATGTTATTATTCTTTTCTTCTTTGAAGTTTTCTGGATTTATCTTATTACTAGCAGAATTTCCCGTTGAATTTCAATGGATTTAGTGAAGCTACTACAGCACAACATACAAACTCTTTAAAATATATAGTAATACTTTTAAAATTACAATTAGATTTTCTTAACAATTAATCATATTTGCTTGTAACAATCCGTTTCCGAACGTATGGCATTCATATATAACAATAATTGTATTTCCTACCATACATATCACTTTCGCCAAATCCAGCTTCATTTCTTGTGTAATTATGCCTATGAAATGTTTACATTTATGTCTTGTAAGCAAGAAACCCGTGAAAAAGCAACATACAGTTGTCCATGATTGAACACTGACTGGTAAATGTACACCAGATACGTGAGCTTATTTACATTAATAAACATTATAATGTAGAATATAATGATTTTACTTACAACAAATGTAAGATTCAAGTATTCAATAGACGAAAGAAGGTTCAATTACTTTCATCATTAAACGCTTCCTGAATAATAATCAGTAGGTATCTGTTTATGTTGCTATCCATAAACATCGATTGTTTCGTTGCTTAAAAGAAATTGTGAAGCAAATAATGCTAAACTTTCGTCTATTTGTAAGCTTCATTGAAGCTAACTGAATCGGAGGTAACAATGACAGCCGCCTTGGCAACGCACCGAAAAAGTATGAAAAATCCACATAATTTTGAATCAAATTGCGTATTTCTGAAAACTTCGACCATGTAACATGTAAACTTCGCAGGAATAAGATAGTATAGTGTTTTATTCATCGAATAAAGCAAAAACAAAAAAAATCAGTCCATATTTACATATTTTGATGCTTGAAGGAAGAATAGCTTGCAAGTCAAGAAATGGATTCATACGTGTTATCTTATGGAAAAATGTTAATCCCCTATATTGGCAACACTGATTAATCCTGGTTGACCAAACCTTGACCATTCACTAAGTTAGGATGTAAGGAAGAATCGTACCAAATTTGGTTATTCTAGCTTTTATCATTTAGGAGGAGTTCCATGACAAACACACACTTCAAAATATATTATAGTAGATTATTGTTATTGGCATTGTATTTTATAATTATATCCTCTCCATTGCCAGAAAACAAATAGTAAAACTTAGATTTGCAGCAGTTACACATAATATTTTCAATTCGCAGATGACAATGAACAAGATTTTGACTACCTGAATGGCTGGGAACCCCTATTTTCTAAGCCAGCTGACATGTATGGCCAAGGAGAGAGTGAGGAGGAGCAGTAAGGAGATTGCGAGATGTGAAGACTTAAAAGGGAGGAGTGAAGGGAGAGGTGCAAAAGTTAACGCTTTTGGAAGAGGTTGGAGTAGGATGAGATGCTTTTTACGAGTGCATTGCAATAAAGGTGAAATTAGGTAAAATGTGTGAGGTAAAAGAAAAGACGTAATAGAGGTGAATCGTATAAGAAGGAAGTGTCCCAGTAAAAAAAAATCTATTGACTTCAACATATAGATGCTAAAATAGGCCAGCAGAAATTTTAATGATTTACCCTTAGTTCTTAATTATTTTTCTTCTAATGTGTGATTTAGTTATCAAGGTTGAATCTGGGTCCTTTGCAAGCATTATTTGGTGAATCTTGAAGACTTGACTCGTAAATTGAAGCACTCTCCACTTTTGACTCTCTCATCCCTTAGGACTTTTGCATCGCAAACTGCAACCTTTTTCCTTATTTTGCTCTAGTGATTTCCGATACAAGTGAAGTGGAAGAAATTGAGTCAATTTTGTTAACAAAAAGTTTTCCTGATAATTGGGAAAAACGAATTTCATTTTAATTTCATCCATCATTTTGTTATCTTCTTGTTTGAATGTGAATTTTAATTTAAGAATTCATGATTGAGAATTGGAGAGAAAGCTTATATGCTGTCATTTTATCTCAGTATTCATGTGCTGTCATAGAGCACTTATAAAGACGTTTTTTAAACTCGGACCATGAGAAAAATAGCATAAAATGGAATGAAATGGAATGATCTACAGCCCCCCTGCTGATATTCCCACCAAAAACATTCCATTCCTAAAGAGGACTCATGTGTGAACCACAAGTATGTATGAAGACCAGTAATGCATTTCATTTATAAGTCACACAAGAGTTAGTGTTTGAGGAAAAAAATGATGTTTCATCAAAGCAGCAGAGCACAAGACCTTAAAATCATAATTGTTTGACTCATAGTGATGCTTGCATTCAACCCTTTACTCTCAAAGAAGAATCTCTCTACTCCTAATACTCTGCCTCTGCTCGCCAAACGAGATCATTGTGCAGTGCTGATTTGTTATGAGGTTGTCATCTCGGATACAAGTAGCATGCATGAATGAGGATGCCTTCCTTGAGTGAAGAGGCATCAGGAGGAGTCGATAAGGATTCGCTCAATGAGTTCCAAGACGGAGACGAGTGTTTCTTTTTCATTTCCTGCTTAATTAATGAAGGAAGGGGCTTACGTAAAACTGGAATCTCACTAGCTATTGAGTGAGAAAAAAACAGGTAAAACATAACAAAAAATTGAGAAACAAGGGAGTCTGAGCACTGAGTCAGTGTAATTTCTGTATGCAAGAGAAAGTATGCATGCCCTGTATGACTGTACACGACTCCTTTTTTTGTGTCTACAGAGAATGAATGAACACAGTGTACAGGTGACCCCCACACTTACGACCTAATTGGTTCCTGGACAACGGTCGCAAAGCGGGCCGTCGTAAGTCGAACTCTTATTTCCCATAGGCTTAATGTTATAGATTGGGGTTTTGTTCCTGGAAACCCATATTATGCCATAAAAATACCAAAATTGACCGTGAAAATAAATGAAAAGAAAATAAAACAAATATACTTGTTGCTTCTGGTCATTTATCTATATATTCAAAAGTTTTTCCACCTCAGGAATCAGCCCATCACATTTTCTTATCACCGGTGATTGCATTGGCCTAGCACTCTTCACTTCCTTCAAATATTTTTCCTTATCCTTCAGATTTGTGCTCACAGTTGAATTCGACAATTTTAACCTGGATGCGAGCTCATGCACTTTCATTCCTGACTCATGTTGACTCAAAATTTCATGCTTCATTTCCAAAGTGATGACTTTTCTTGACCTTTTTGTTGATTTAGCATTCTGTGCATCACATTTCCTCTTCTCAGACATAGCGAAAGGGGAAAAAATTTTTAAATTTGAAGAAAATTGACAAAAAAGTGAAGAGCATTGCAAAAGAGATGTGTTTGCTCTAGGCGCAGCTGGAGACTGAGTCAGCTGATGCGCTGCCAATTGACATGTTCGCTCAGTGTTGCCAATCGACTCGCCATCGGTCGCAGTCGTTAAGCCGCGTACACACTTGAGCAGAACCTCGTCCCATACCTCAACGCGAACAGCCGCCCTGAACATTAAGGCGAACATTTTGTGTTCGACACGAGGCTTGCAGCGTCCCACCAGTTGTCGGTATTTTGGCATCACATCAAAGGGATGTTCGTGACGAAGTTCTTGAAGTTTGGACATTTCCACGAACATTGTTTTGAACCCTGCATTCACTCGGAATCGATTCCAGGAATTGTTTGTCTCTCACTCCAGAGAAACACTTCCATAATTCACTCAACTCCTCAGTCTGGTTGTTCTCGCCACAGAGTGAACATGGAGTGGACACAGGATAAAACTTTACAGTTAATAGAAGCTTATAGGTGTAAAGAGTTGTTGTGGGATCCGTAGCAATATTTGCATTTCAATAAAATAAAAAAGTTTGATGCGTGGATGGAGATAGCATCGGAGGTGGAAATAAGTGTTGACGAGTGCAAAAAGAAGATGACTCCTTTACTTGCCGCCTTACGAAGGGAGAACAGCAAACAAACATGACCTTATTCGCAACGTTGTTCTGCAGAGTGGGCCCATATAAACTTTCAGCGAACATCAACCCGAGCATGGACTTGTTCGCAATGAGGTTCGCGATGAGGTTCTGCTCAAGTGTGTACGTGGCTTTAGGCGGTCGTAAATACTAGTTTTGGTCGTTACTGTGGGGGTCTTATTTACTATTAGAAAGGTCGCGAAAGCGGGGGGTCGTAAGTCGGGGGTCTGCTGTATATAGGTAGCTGACGTGTAGCAACTATTTAACCTGATTATTAAAAATGTCATATGTCAGCTTGAATGCTGCACCAATTAGTAAATGTTTTAAAAGGAAATAATTAATTGAGATCTGAAAGTGTCTGAGAATGTGTGAATGAGTGTAGTGAGTTTTTTTGTGGAACTTGATGAGAAAAATGTCTTTGTTTTCCAGTGGAGGAGTTATGAGAAATATATTATCAATGCTCACTCAAACTACTACAGTCAGCCCCAAAAGTTTTCCCTCTGACTTTTCTCAAGACATTTTGTACTTCATCATTTTTATTTTTTGCTGGTTGTCTCTCCCTTCTTCATGTGGATTAGATCAAGAGCATGAAGAAGGAATATTTTGTGGACGTATTGAATTCTCCAATGGTTAGCTACATAACCTCTTCCACAAGACTTCGGCAAAGATGAAAAAAAAGACTGCCTCATCGTGAGCGAATAATTTTCGCTCTCTGATAAGATTGAATGCAAGAGAAACTATGTTTCTGAGAAAGTTTTTGTGAGCTTTTTAACTCTGAAATTCATTTTTAATTTTAATTGAACTATATACATATATATATAGTTTCTGAAATTTATTTTGTTGTGCCCTTGAATACCATCACTGCCTCTCAATATTTTCAAATGTCAAACTGTGGTATCATATTTTTATGTAGTTATAGCTGAATTTAGATGTAACAGTCCATTGCTGTGCATTTGAAATTTATTTAAGCAATCTTTAATGTAACTTAATCTATGGCTATCAGCAAACATTGCAAAAATATTCAGTTCACTGCACATGATGTATCTAATTTGGAATGTGTGTGTTCTTAACTTATGTAAGTTGTGTTTGTTAAGATGTTACCAATCAATGGCCCTAAATTGTGACTTCAGAGAAAATAAGGCCTCTTTGCCTACCTCCCATCAATGTTGCCATCTTATCTTTCGTTAATTTGTTAAAATATTGTTTTTCCATTTAAGATAAAAGATGGATATTCATTCTTAATTATTTTGACTAATTGTAAGTTTAGTTCAATCACATAGCAACCATTAATGTAACACATACATCAACATTAGTGAAGTACAGGCACATACAGATTGTGAACTCTGGGTTGAATCAATGATCTGGATTTCTAAGGTTTCTGATTCCAGAACTTGACCTAAATGATGTCATAAAAACGAACCATGCAAGGTTTTTGTATTAGTTTTCTTATAGTTGGCTCTTATGCTCAAAAGTATCCTATGTATAACTTTCCAGTGGTGTTTCAGTTTTCAAATACCTTGGGACAATTTCAAATACTATGATAATCAACGAGTTAAATTGCCTGCTCATCAATTTACTAGATATTATAAATATGCAGTGTGCTCTGTTTGATTGGAAGGAAATGATTGACATGATGATTACAACAAACCAAAGAAGTAAATGATGACCTAATGATGCTGATTTTCTTGCAAGAAACATGACATTTGACATTATGCTCTCGTTGTATATATTCCTGGACTATACTTCAACGTGATGAATTGTATTGGCATTCTTCTTTTAATGCATATTAAAGCAGCATTTGGTTATAATCAAGTATTAACACATTCGCTGCGGGGGTGGTGAACACGATTTTTCCCGAGAACGTTGTTTTTTTTTATTTTTACACATTATGTATGTTTAAGACCCTTACTTTCCAAAATAATAGCTGTCCCAATCCCTTTTTTTGTTGAAACCATAATTTCGAGTGCAGATGCTAACCGGCACGGTGGCGCTTCGGTCCTCAGATGAGCTTATGTATAGGCAAACCTGCACTACACCTTTACTTGCGCTGTTTTTTCCCCCTCGAAATTTTCATAATCCATCCAAAAATAAAAAATCGGTACAACATACATTGCACAAACTTTCTCATATAATAATGCGTCGTTTAGTTATCTTAAGAAAATTAAAATCGTGTCAGCCGGTTTTTAGAAAATACCATTTTTGTTCAAGATGCCCAAGAATAAACTAGCCTTATACTCATTCATTGAGAAAAATGAAATACATAGTAATATTGCTGACGTATACTCAAATAACTGTATGAAATTTTATCAAAATCATTCTAGCCATTTTTGAGAAAATCAAATTATTGCTAAAGTTGCTTAGAATAAACTAAACATATTCATTTTTTGAGAAATATGAACTATACAGTATTATTGAAGACGTAGACTCAAGTAACTCTATGAAATTTGATCAAAATCGTTATAGCCGTTTTTGAGAAAATCAAATTGTTGTTAAAAATGCATAAAATAAACTACCTTTAATTATTGAGCAATGACAACTATTTCTACATATACTCTGCTAAGTATGATAAAATACCTAAGTGTGGGGTTTCATTCATTTTCGCTTTACCGTTTAGGCTCCAGAGCCAGTAACTGACAGGTAGACAGACGGCATTGCAAAAACGACTTTTTTGGCATAGAGAAAAGAAATTCCGAAATGATCCATACAGCCATAAAGGTAGAATCTTACTGAAGACCATACAAAAGTCAGCCACATTACTTGGGGAACGTATACTGTCCCACATGCTGTTTGAAACGAATAGGAAGGAAGATGCCGAAAGGCGGCAGCCGGCACCCGCACCGAATATGTTAACTGTTATTGTTTCAAAAGCATAAAATAACATAAATAAAATTTTGTATAGGTGATAAAATGAGCTCTTACATAGAGTGAGCAGAGCCATCCTAGAATGATTTATATAATTTTATTGGGGCCGGTGAAGAGTTAGTAAAAAAGAAATTAAAGAAAATTTTATTCATAAGATGTAACATATGCTTAACAATCATGACAACTTAACAGTTTTATAATGTACTGTACAAGAGATAAATTAAATGATTTCTGAGTGCTTTTTGGGATCTGTTCCATATTTCCGTTAATTTTTTATAAGCATGAAATTTCATACATCAGTAAAATTAATTGCTTTTCTTGAATTCCAAGTTATTATCACTGCCATCTCATGTACCAGGCATTATAGCAGTGTTCTGAAGTGCATGATCATCACCTCAAAATGGCAGCAAATTAATGTTGCCCACTGCCTAATAAGAAATGAAGATCTTAAGAATCAAAAAATATTTCAAATCTTTTGAAACTGGCTGAGCCATATATCACCCATTACCATTATTTAACTTGCATAAGGAATATGAATAAGTAATTCATATTACACTTTGAAGGAAAGGAAAAATTTTTTACATTTTTACAAAATACATAATAGGTGTATCTCATTAGGGTGCTCATGTAAAACAATTGGTACAGAAATATTTATAAATGCTGCTAAAACCAACATTGGTGAAGAGGAAGTGGAGGTTGTACTAAAAATATTGGAAGCTCGTTCTTCCTAGTAAGTGGATGTGAGTACGTGTATAATTCGTAGTGCAGAAAATGAGATTAATAACAAAGAAGACCAGATACGTTTTGCTAGGTTTAACTAATAGAGCTTGCATATTACAATAGAGAAAAATATAAATTTCATGTACTAATTCTATACCAAGACAACATTCCTAGACTACTTTCATAAAAAAAGAACTCCCAGTGAACTGAAAATGGTGATGCATGTGTGTGTCTGTTCACTAGGCTTTAAGATTTTGCACTACCTTGGTTACATGTACATCCCATTTCCAGTGACTGTTGAGAGTTCCATTATTCATATAATGATCAATTTTGTGTACATTTAAAAAATATTTATGTTACCATGAATGAATACTCATTTACTACACAATGTCAGAAACATCTTTGTTCCAATTGGAGAAATTTATGTGAATTTCATTTGTATCAAAGAATGAAAGATTTTTGGCATCATCATCCTGTGGATTAATTGTGGCAATTATCACTTAAGTGTATGTTTAGCTGTTTGTGTTTTTTTTAAGCTGTGATTTCCTAGATGTATAGTTTTCAATACAAAATAACGATTCAATTACTAACTACTGCTATTATTACTTAAACTTTAATCTTAACCATTAACCTTAGAGCAGGGGTTCTTAACCTGGGATCCACAGATCCCCAAGGGATCCGTGGAAAGATTTCAGGGGGTCCATGAGCTTGGATGGGAAAAAAATTACCTATTATCTTTATTTTCACTAACCTCTAACTGAAATGTAGCATTTCCTTCAATTATGAATGTATGCAATAAGCCACAGTAGTAATAGCTGTACCTGTGGTACACCAATAGAACAGATGTTTTCATATCACATTATAGTTGTTGCAGATATCTCGAAATATCGTTTATGCTCATCAGTACTTCGAAATTACGCTAGATCACACGTGATTGCAGTCTTGCTGTCTACAGACAATCGTGCGATGTAGCTGGCAAACTATCGGGCAACTCTGCGCCTAGTAGTCATTCAGCCACCAAATGGTGAAGTCGCGTGTTCTCACATTGGTTGCCCAGAGATTGCTTTACTTCCCAGTGTTCCCTATCTACAATTGTTTGTTGATCAATACGTGGAAGGAGGTGAGTCGTTTTCATCATTTGTTAAAGTTTTACAAAACTGGACAGTTCAAATGAGAATTTGTAACTCTCTGTAAGGAGGCCTCTTGTAACACGGATAGGCACGCAGGCTACGAGTGTAGACCAGGCAAGTTCAGACACGTTTGACGGTTGAGATAACAGGACACGACTCCTAATCTACTGCTATAATCCGTATGTCTATCCAAGGGCTAAAAGTCATTAAAAGTGTTAAAACTTTGGATAAATTGTAAAACCTGCCTTATTTTACTTACTTGTCATATAAATTTCTTGATTATCGTACACTTTACTTAATTAACACACAAATTACTTATTTATATGCAGATTTATCAAACAAATTACTTAAAAACCATTAAAAAATATTGAGTTTCAAAAAAAGTCAATTGAATCACATTTTATTTTAGCTATTTTTTTTTTTTTTTACAGACCCAATTTAAGTTGAAATGTCGAAGAAAACAAAGTATGATGAAGATAATATATTATTTGGTTTCACTTGCATTAATGAATGTGACGGGACACAAAAGCCACAGTGTTTTCTGTGCGGAAAACTTCTAACAGAAGTATGAAGTCAGCAAAACTGAAAGAGCACCTCACGTCTGTCCATCCCGAAAATGCATGTAAGGATGCGGGTTTTTTTTGTGTGAAAAAGGCTCAATTCGAAAAAGTGGGGACACTTCCAAAACTTGGATTTGCCATTTCACAAAAGCCTTTTCTTGAAGCATCCTATAAAGTTGCTTACCGGATTGCCAAACAAAAAAAGCCACACTATTGGAGAGACTTTAGTAAAGCCATGTGCACTGGGAATGGTGGAACTGGTTTGTGGACTGGAACAGAGGAAAAAACTGGAAGCAGTTCCCTTGTCAAATGATGTGATACATTCTAGAATAGTTGATATTTCTTTTAACATTTTGAAGCAGGTCATCGAGGAATTGGCAGCCTCGCCATTCCCCTTCAGTATGCAACTGGATGAAACTACAGACATCTCTAAATGTAGCCAGCTCCTTGTTTTTGTTCGCTATGTGCATGCTGATGCCATCAAAGAAAAATTCTTATTTTGTGAGTCCCTTTTGGAAACTACAAAGGTGGTCGACGTTTTGAAAATGGTAAAAAGTTTTTTTTACAACGAAACTTTGACTGGAAAGAATAGCTTCATTCTCTTTGCACAGATGGAGCTCCTGTGATGCTTGGTAATACATCTGGTTTTGCTACTTTAGTGAAAAAGGAAGCTCCTCAGGTCGTCGTCACTCATTGCTTTTTACACAGACGTGCACTGGCAATGAAGACTCTTGTAACAACCCTGAAAGAAGTTTTGTCAACAGCTATAAAAGTTATCAACTTTATCAGAAGCAGGTCTCTGAATCATCGCATTTTTAAAAGATTTTGTCAAGAAATGGGAGCAGAATATGAAGTGCTTCTCTACCGCACAGAAGTTCGCTGGCTTTCAAGAGAACAAGTCTTGAAGCACTTGTTTGAACTAAGGGCAGAAGTTTCTCTTTTTCTGAAAGTCACCATTATGGATGCAACTGAAATATTACAAGCTTTCTTGGCTAAGCTACCGATATGGAAGAAGAGAGTAGAGGCCGGCATCCTTGCAAACTTTCAAATGCTGGAGGAAGTGCTTTACCAAGACGGAGTTAAGATACAAAATTCTCTGTCAATTTCTTTAAAAATAGAAATCTGCGAACACTTGGAAACACTTCAGAACTCTTTCAAAAGCTATTTCTATCTTGATGGCATTAAAGTTGAACCATGGATCCGCAATCCTTTTCTTTCTGATATAACTATATCGAAGATGTTGACCTAGCCAAAGATGAACTCATTGATCTTAGGACAAAAAACTTACTACAATTGGAGTTTAACTCAAAAAGCCTTGGAGAATTCTGGTGTTCCTTGAGAGAAGCCTATCCTCGCCTTGTAAAGCAAGCTATGGAAGCTTTAATTCCATTTGCAACTATATATCTTTGCGAATCGGGATTTTCAACACTTGTAACCATAAAAAAAAATCGAAATCGATTGGATGTCCAACATGAGATGCGTGTTGCCTTGTCAAATACCATCCCACAGTTTAATGTTCTTATTCAAGATAAACAACAGCAGCCTTCACACTGACATGTCTTTGAAAAATAAAATTTAACTTTAACTTTCCTATATTTTAAATGTATTGTATTGTTATTTAATGCACATATATTACTATATCATAAATTTGTTTAAAAAAATATTTTGATAACTGCATTTCAATATAATTGGTTTCCTTTTGTAATCCTATGTATTTTATTTTATGCGTTTATAACATTATTCTGAGAAGGGGTCCGTGGCCTTCACCAGACTACCAAAGGGGTCCATGGCACAAAAAAGGTTAAGAACCCCTGCCTTAGAGCCATTGGAGGAAGTGTAGTAGTATACCTCCCTCCCTTCAAAATGGCACCACTAGAAAACGTATTTCTTGGAAATATCATCACAACCATAAATAATGAAGCATATGAAACAAAATGTGGTACTACTGGGTTATCCTGGACCCCTTTTGAAAAATAATTTTTTGCGATAACCCTTTCCCGGAAAAACATTAAAACAAACTAAGAAAATGAGAAATTGTCAAAAAAACTTTTTAATTACAAGTAACTGAGGATATTAGCGAGCCATCGGCTCGCTTTTATTTTAGATTATAATGTCTTTTATATCGGGTGTAGCCGTCTCTGGGTGCTATCGCACCCTTCGCCTCTATGGAACGAAACTATCCCTCCCCATTGTCTGGTGATTGGGTGGGTAAATGTCACCACAGGCAGATCAGTCATGGTTTTGCAAGCTTTCGTTTTGCGTGAAAGGGTTATCTCAAAAAATTATTTTTCAAAAGGGTCCGGGATAACCCAGTAGTACCCAAGAAGAAGAACAAAAGCTTATCATTAAGACAAAACATTTATTTATAATATATTTCTTTGAATGCTAAAATTAAACCGTGCCATAAATTGTTAGAATATTTCCTTCTCCAAATAAATTGTTGATTGTTAAATCTCAAATACATAAACAATAACAAACTAAATAAACAATAGCATGGTAACTTGCAAAAAATGAAAAAAATAAGGGAGGGATATATTACACTTTGACCGAGCCTTTAAACCAAGATGATTTAAACTACTTAAATATTTGGTACTTTCCTGTTAACGGGAATACCTCAAAAAATAAACACGTATTGTTGTGATATGTTGTGATATTTTGTTTGTTAACAATGTGTAACAAATCTCGTTAAGATATTTACGTTGATCCCTTAATGTTGAATTTGTTGGAGCTTGCCGAGGAGTGAAGAAGAAGCTGTATCTTTGCTTCAAGACCATGGTATTTTATCTAAAAGGCGAATGTGCAAGAAGGATCATATTATGAAACTTTACTTCTGCGACAGAATATTTTGGAAATGCAACGCGAAAGCCTGTCAGCAGAAGAATTCATGTGGCGACAACATAACAAAGAAATCGACATATTTCGAGCTATTTTAAATGCCATAAAGACATATTGGCCCCCTAGTAACATAAATTTAGATTGTATGAGTAATTATGTTGCTTTTATTAATAAATAAGTTTAAAAAAAGTGATTTTTAAGTAATTCCCCTGTTGTTATGCATTGTTAACGAACAAATACCTCGTAACATATCACAACAATACATGTTTATTTTTTGAGGTATTCCTGTTAACAGGAAAGTACCAAATATTTAATTTCTATCAAAATATTATATTATTATTACAGTATTAACAAATGTGTTAAAAGTTGGCCAACCTGGTCAGATGGTAACTGAACAGTACATTTGTTATGAATATTAAAATATATACGTATTTGCAAGTCATGGTTTTCAGGATTCATGGTTACTGAAGCAGTCATTCCACCAAGTATTCTCTTACTACTCCAAAACCTCATTGATTCAGATATGCATTGGATAGCTATTTAAATGTATACATATATACATACATTAATGCCATTTTAATAATCCTTTTGGAACTCTTTGCATTTATTTTATGCTATCTTCTCTTCCAAATCGCTCAAGAATGAAACTTGTTGCCTTTCGTTGATCCTTTTCTAGTTTCGTCTCAAGATCCATATGGTGAGGGTCCCAAAACTCTGATGTATATTCATGCACTGGTCTCAATAATTTGAAATATATTCTAATTCCCTAGCTCCACTAGTACTGTTTTTCATCACAGAATAAATGGCGTAATTTATCTTGAATACCATTTGAAATCTTTTGAGATGTATACTCCTATATACTTTATGTCATCAACTTGTAGTACAATTCTACCTTCAATAAAGTATAAGAACCTGCTCTTTTCTCTCCTTCTGGAAAATATGATACGCTTACTTTTGTTTGCTTTGATTTTTATTTTCTTTTACTCATACTTTAAATGTACATGTCATTCTGGAGTTATTCCCTGTCTTTCTGGTATTTGATAATTATAAGAATTAAGCAATCACTCTCAAAGAGTCTTCTATTCAATTCAATATGATCAGTAGTTGGTGTAAATGAGTAACAATGACAACCAGCTGGTCAGTGGCATCCAAGTGGTTTGAACATTTCCAGTAAGATCCAAATAAGTTGCTGTAGTAGTCAGGTGTATAGTTTGCAGAAAAGAGCTGAGGAATGGTGTTCAGTATAGTTCCTGAGGTAGTTGGCATCAAATCAAATTAGAAGAGCATGTCCAAGATGGTTGGAAATGTAGGAGCAGAGACTGTTGGCAGAGAAGTAGGCCACAATTGCAAATTGACATAAGAAGCTAGAGGCTTCAGAATCAAAGTGCTTACCAATGGAAATAAATTTAAAGTAAGCATAAACGGTGAATGAGATAAGTTAGCAAAAAAGGCCTTGAAAGAAATGGTGCACAGTACAAAGCTGGAAAAGATGGAACTGCATGTAAGTGCTACGGGAGATTTAATGTTTTAGCTTAATGCCAAAATTTGTGCTGGTGCAGCGGTTCATTGTTTTCCAGGGGTAAGGAAGTAGAGTAAGAAATTGAGGGGCTAGGCTATGACTGAGAGGAGCAAACAATGTGAAGAGAGTGTAATCGAAAGATCACGTTGTGGAGTTAGAATGCTATGACAACTAATTCAACGATGGCAAAATTGCAATTAGTAGTATTATATAATGTGCACAGGACATGTAAACAATATAAATGAAGGCATTTACTGGGTTTTGTACGAATAGGATGCTTTCTTTGAGGATGCAAGACTTAGGTTTAGTGAAGAGAATCAGGGGAGGATGCACGTTAATATGGACAGTGTTACAGGATGTAATGAAATATCATGGAAAGCAGAAAAATGGAAATAGAAAATCAATTGGAATAATACAGACAAAGGGAAGAGTAAGTGTTCTTTGGGAAAATTGTCTGAGTATCACAAACAAATCTAGAGAAGCTGATCTTTGTGGAGGTGCATATATAGCTCCCAATGCAGCACAAAATTTCCAAATTATGATGTTTATTATAATTGTGAATTTATGTTAATTATATGCGATTTGTACAGATGCCTCAAACAAGGGCAACAGAAAGACATTTCCCATTTCTGTCTGATTTTTTGACAAAGAAAAGGGCTCTGTAAATGTGATTAAAATTTTTTACAAAGATCCGGACGAGACATCAAGTGCTATTTTAATCAACTTATAAACTGCATTAATAATGCTGGATTAAGCCCTAATAAACTGGGATCATATGGAGCAGACAATGTATCTGTTAATTTTGGTAAGCATAAGTTTGTTCATTTAAAAAATCAGTTTGATTTTCAAATGGGCAGGGGATGGTTGTGAATTGATTGTAGGGGAAATGAACATTTACCTAGAAGAGAGGAGCAAAGGGAAGGAAAGGGTGAGAAATGGAAGGTGAAAAGTTGTTGTAAGGAGTAGGAGAGATGTTGACCTTGAATTAAGGAGGGGGAGGAGATGGAAGGAGAGGGTAGATAGGGAGGGGAATGGAGGGGAAGGGAATGTAGGGGAAGGAGATGAAGGGAGAAAAGTGGAAGGGAGTGGAGAGGGTGTTGACCTTGAAGCAGGGAGAGGAAATTAGGGGAGTGGAGGAGATGGAAAAAGAGGAGGGGTAAATAGGGAATGGGTTAAAGAGGGGAGGATGATGGAGAGGAGGGGAATGGATGGGAAGGAGATGAAGTGACAAAAGTGGAGGGGAGTGAAGAGGATAGGGGAAGACACCAAACCAAACTTTAATAACATAAGGAGACAATGCAATTTCTTATTAAGATGAGATTATAAAAAGTATGTTGAGATGAGATGAAATCATGTTGTAAACATTTTGGTCAATTGTAAACTCTAGGCAGTGAACATCTCGATTACCCAATCTTGTGAAATGGCAAAATTTCCACAAAATATGTGAATTAAACATTTACCACAGGCAGTTTTGAATTGTAGGTGGAGAAAGGTGATCAGAATAAAAAAACATAATTTTTTCCTTAAATTGTTTCAGATTCAAAGATCGTAGGCTGATTCTTTATAATTTTATTCTTAAAAGGACAAAAGCCTGCACATCTGAAAGTTGATTTTTACTTGTTATTTTATGGGAAATGGAAATGTCTTTCTTGGAGTTGAACTTGGTGTTCTTTACCGATTTAATGAAAGTTTAAATCCTATAGGTCTTAAGACCTTCTTTAACCCTTCCAGCCGGTCAAAATTTAAATGCTGGTAAGCCCTATTCACCATAGTAAATTTTGAAAAAATCTTTGATGGCGCAATTTCGCAGACAATATTTTATAACTTTATTAAATACAGATCAAATATCATAAAAATTTGGTTACTTGTAGAGAAATGTTAAGTTCAGAAGGCATTGGAGAGTACTGATCATAGGAGTGCGAACTACATCATATGTTCTGACTCAATGAGTGCACTTAAAGCCATCTCAAACCTGTACCACTGCCATCCCACAGTGCAGAAAATTCATGCTGAAGGCAAAAGAGGTGAATATACTCTTCATGTGGGTTTCTGGGCACGTAGAAATTGATGGAAATGAAAATGCCGACTCGGCTGCAGGGCAGTTTTGTCCAGAGAGGATACTGACATCAAAATGGTCCCATCTCAGGACCTAAAACAACTTTTTAAAAAAACCCTGCACCAAAAATGGCAAAGGTCTTGGGAGGCAGTTACAAGTAAGAAGCTGAGAGTGATCAAAGCAAGTGTTACTCTGTCGCCAACCTCGGTATGAAACAACCGCCAGGAAGAAGTCGCAGTCACCCAACTTAGAATTGGTCACTGTGCTTTGATGAACTTGTTCATTTTTACACAGGAAAAGGAACCTCCCACATGCCCTACTTGCAACTGCCCTGTAATCATAAGTCACCTTTCAATGGAATGTGCCAACTATAGAGGTACCCATGACATTTTAAATATGGGAGACAATCTCTCTGAACTTTTAGTAGATGATCCTCAGAAAATTGACATTATTTTAACATTCATAAGAGTAACAAAACTTTTAAATGCTCTATGAATAAATTTTTCCTTTTAGTCTTATATTTTTTATTATATATTTAACTTATTTATTTTAACCTATTTATTTAATTCATTTATTTTAACCTATTTTAACTTATTTATTCTAATGTACCTATTTTAAAATATATTTATTTTATTTAACTCAAAAGGTGCAGTTGTGAGTTTTGACGGTGCATAATAAACTTCTCTATCGAAGCACCATACAATTTATTACTACCACTCGGCAAAAAAATAGGCATTCTGGAAGCTTATTTTTTTTAGTAAAAAAGCACTGCTACTTATCATATATTTCCATATAAATTTGTAACATAAATTCCAAAAATGTTTAGTTATGCTTACAGTTGTCAGATTTCGTGAGACAGTTGATTTTGGCAAAGAATGCTGAACTTTTAACATGCAAAGAGTCCTTCAGCTGATGGTCAAAATAATTTGTAATAATTTGTTTTTTAAAGTAAGCGTGAGTTTAAATTTTATGGATTTGTCAAGGAGTCAGTTCTTATGATTAAGTCTTTTTAAATAAAAATGTTAGTTAATCAGGGGATGCATGCAGGAGTTATGTATAGTTCAGAAGAACCAATTGCTTTAACCCATCAATGCTAGGTACTCGTCAAATTCAGTCCAAGTTGAGGCTGGAAAAAAACAGGGTCACTAATTCTTCGATAAATCATACAGTCATCCGCAAACAGCTTGATTTCAGATTGAATACCTTGCGAAAGATCATTGATAAATAATAAGAAAAGTAGGGGACCAACAACACTTCCCTGGGGAACTCCAGACGTGACTCTGATTTTTTCTGAAAGATTATCATCAACTTTGATCCTAGATGTCCTGCCTTGAAGAAAATCATTTACCCAATAAACTAATTTGTTATCAAAACTGCTTTTTATTATTTTTTCAATTAATTTGTCATGAGGGACCATATCAAAAGCTTGCGCAAAATCCAACGTTATTGCATCCACTGTTTCTCCCTCATCTAGTATCTCAGCTATATCCAGGCAAATTGTTATCAATTGCACCTTGCAAGAATGGCCTTTTCTAAAACCATGTTGAGCATTAACAAACCAATTGTGATTTTCCCAAAACTCACGAATATAATCAATGATTATTCTTCATAATTCTGCATATCACTGACGTTAAGCTAACAGGTCTATAATTACTTGCATCATTTTTATTTCCCTTTTTATATATCAGTATTACAGTAGATACTTTCCAGTCCAATGGTATTTATTGGTTATTTAGTGATACATTGAATAATACCCTTAAATTGCTTCCAGATCAAATTTTAATGTTTCACTAGAAATATTATCTGGACCTTTGGGTTTACGATCGCTCAGCTTCTTAATTTTTTGCTATATACATTTATCGTTTATGTTAATCGTATCCTCATACATTACTCATAACTTTTTCCAGTGGTTTTAAATACATATTCTGTTTCATGTCCAAAAACTCTTGCAAAACATCTACTGAATTCATTTGCCACATCCTTTTCTCTACAACCAGTTTACAACTTACAGTTCTTAACGTCGTGATTTTTGTATAATTGTCTTTGTGGTTTCGTAAGTATTTATAGAACTTGCTAGAATTTCCTGATTTTAAAATGTCAACTACATAATTATCATGTGCTCTTGGTTTTTCTTCCTCAAGTTTCTTTTACAAACTTTTATATTTTCTATTATACTCCTCCCCAATTTTTCTCTTCTTGTAAACTCTCCTAATTTTTCTCTTCAAAATTCGGATTTTTTTATTGTAATATACAGAATCATCATTTGATTTCAGTGACTTTTTTGGAATATTCCTTTCCATTCCTTCATATATTAATAACTTAAAATTTTGCCAAAGGGTATCAACAGAACCTCCTGAGCTTGCCCAGTCCGAAAATCTTTCTCTTAAAAATAACAGAAAACATTCTCTGTCACCATTGCTAACTTATTCGTAAATTTCCAGTATACAGCGCCACCAACTAGCAGTGGATATATTCAACATACAATTTACGGCAATAAGAATGCCTATTCTTCTAAGATACGAAATAATAATTTTGCCTTATAAAGCTATTTAAGGGTATTATTCAATGTATCACTAAATAACCAATAAATACCATTGGACTGGAAAGTATCTACTGTAATACTGATAGTAAAGTTGTCGTGTTGGTAGTATAGTAAAATAGAACCATGGAAGAATAATTATTATTCATCCATGGTAGAACCACCGACAATTACATATATGTAGGACTGACGAGAACAAGGCGGGAGAAGAATATCAGAATTTTATAGCCGAAAATTTCAATTCTTTAATACAGCATTTATGCAATGTTTATTATAAACAATTACCGTTTACATAAAAACAAATTACTATTTATATGTTAAATATATACTGTTGGTTGTATAGTAAAGTTGTCGTGTTGGTAGTATAGTAAAGTAGAACCATGGAAGAATAATTATTATTCATCCATGGTAGAACCACCGACAATTACATATATGTAGGACTGACGAGAACAAGGCGGGAGAAGAATATCAAAATTTTATAGCCGAAAATAAAAACCAAAGGCATTTACTAAATGACAACAGAATATTCACTGTAAATATTGTATATGACAAAATATTTCATACGTAAAAGTGTGCTATTAATTATTTTAAATGCAAATATTAATAATCTATCTATCTATAACTCTTCCGTTGATATTTCAACGGGCATTACACTAGTTAAATATAAAAGGAACTTCGCGGTAATTTTTCAAAGCGAAACAAAAGAGTAACGATAATAGCTGCCAATGAACTGACACACAATCGTTCATTTCGTCATGAATTCAGTGGAGTAAACACGGTGTGCTGCACGCTGCAGTTGAATACCAACGTTGCCAGCTCTGTTTGAAAATGGTAGGTTTTCTCCTGTGTGGTAAGAATCCTGTTGAACTGTTACATCGTGTTCATAACTACTCGCCAGCAAGACAAATCTATTATATAATTCTTTCCTAAGACAACTTTATTAAAGTTTTATCAATAAGAAATTAACATATCAGCGACGTCCGCAGATACACATGGTACATACGTATGCTACTGTTTTTGATGGAAAGTAACCGATGCCAATTTAGCTTGAAAAATATAATTCTTCCCGTTGCTTGATGTCACCTGTGCCCGGAGAATACCCACTAATTGCATCATGTTCGTAATTACTAGCGGGAAAGCAAGGCAACGACGTTAAGGACCCACTGCTCACGTGTAGTGAAGAAGCAAGTCACGATGTCAAGGTTTTGTACCTTTCGTCGTTTTTATTATTTATATTGTTATCACTTAATGTGCCATTAACATGTTTCGTACAAAATTTTTTAAATGGGTGGTGTAAGGGAACCTTGCCTAGACTGACCTCGAGATCACGGTCTCATTCAACATGACCAATATAATAGTTATAACTTCGTAATGCTCCAGTGAAATCTAAAAGTTTGCTAGTCTTTACATTACTTTTTATCTTGGCTAGGCGGAATTTTGTATTTAGCTCCGCGGAGGATCCACAGATGATATGTCCACAGTCTTTATGTCCACTGCATTTATGTCCACTCTTTTATGTCCACAGCCTTTATGTCCACTGCCCTTATGTCCAGAGTCTTTACATCCACCTTAATATATGTCCACTGCCTTTATGTCCACTCTTATATGTCCACAGCCTTTTCGCCCACTGCCTTTATGTCCACTTTTGTTTATGTCCACAGCCTTTTTGTCCACTGCCTTAATGTCCACTATTATATATGTCCACAGCCTTTTCGTCCACTGTTTTTTTTGTCCACTTTTGTATATGTCCACAGCCTTTTCGTCCACTGTTTTCTATGTCCACTTTTGCATATGTCCACAGAGACTTTATTTCGAAGTATGAAAAATATGAAGGGCAAACCTGAAGATGGAGGAGAGTTTGAAGGAGAGGGAGTAATCCGAAGGAAACACTGCGGACATTGGTATCGATCGACTAGGAATTTTATAACAATTACGAATATAAGGCGAAAAAATTGAAAATGGAGGGGGTGCAGAAGGAGTGGGAGGGAAAAGGAGGTGCGGAAGGAATCCGAAGGTAATACTGCGGACATTGGTGTCTATCGACTAGGAATTTTATAACAATTACGAATATGAAGCTAAAAAATGAAAATGGAGGGGGTGTAGAAGGAGTGGGAGGGAAGAGGAGGTGCGGAAGGAATCCGAAGGAAACACTGCGGACATTGGTGTCTATCGACTAGGAATTTTATAACAATTACGAATATGAAGCTAAAAAATGAAAATGGAGGGGGTGTAGAAGGAGTGGGAGGGAAAAGGAGGTGCGGAAGCAATGCGAAGGAAACACTGCGGACATTGGTGTCTATCGACTAGGAATTTTAAAACAATTACGAATATGAAGCTAAAAAATGAAAATGGAGGGGGTGTAGAAGGAGTGGGAGGGAAAAGGAGGTGCGGAAGGAATCCGAAGGAAATACTGCGGACATTGGTGTCTATCGACTAGGAATTTTATAACAATTACGAATATGAAGCTAAAAAATGAAAATGGAGGGGGTGTAGAAGGAGTGGGAGGGAAAAGGAGGTGCGGAAGGAATCCGAAGGAAACACTGCAGACATTGGTGTCTATCGACTAGGAATTTTATAACAATTACTAATATGAAGCTAAAAAATGAAAATGGAGGGGGTGTAGCAGGAGGGGGAGGGAAAAGGAGGTGCGGAAGGAATCCGAAGGAAATACTGCGGACATTGGTGTCTATCGACTAGGAATTTTATAACAATTACGAATATGAAGCTAAAAAATGAAAATGGAAGGTATGTAGTAGGAGGGGGAGGGAAAAGTAGGTGCGGAAGGAATCCGAAGGAAATACTGCGGACATTGGTGTCTATCGACTAGGAATTTTATAACAATTACGAATATGAAGCTAAAAAATGAAAATGGAAGGTATGTAGTAGGAGGGGGAGGGAAAAGTAGGTGCGGAAGGAATCCGAAGGAAATACTGCGGACATTGAGGTCTATCGACTAGGAATTTTATAACAATTACGAATATGAAGCTAAAAAATGAAAATGGAAGGTATGTAGTAGGAGGGGGAGGGAAAAGTAGGTGCGGAAGGAATCCGAAGGAAATACTGCGGACATTGGTGTCTATCGACTAGGAATTTTATAAAAATTACGAATATGAAGCTAAAAAATAAAAATGGAGGGGGTGTAGTAGGAGGGGTAGGGAAAAGGAGGTGAAGAAGGAATCCGAAGGAAACACTGCGGAAATTGGTGTCTATCGACTAGGAATTTTATAACAATTACAAATATGAAGCTAAAAATTGTAAATGGAGGGGGTGTAGTAGGAGGGGGAGGGAAAAGGAGGTGAAGAAGGAATCCGAAGGAAACACTGCGGACATTGGTATCGATCGACTACGAATTTTATAACAATTACGATTATGAAGCTAAAAATTGAAAATGGAGGGGGTGTACTAGGAGGGGGAGGGAAAAGGAGGTGCGGAAGGAATCCGAAGGAAATACTGCGGACATTGGTATAGATCGACTATGAATTTTATAACAATTACGAATATGAAGCTAAAAATTGAAAATGGAGGGGGTGTAGTAGGAGGGGGAGGGAAAAGAAGGTGCGGAAGCAATCCGAAGGAAACACTGTGGAAATTGTTATCAATCGACTAGGAATTTTAATACAATTCGAATACAAAGCTAAAAATTGAAAATGGAGGGGGTGTAGTAGGAGGGGGAGGGAAAAGGGGGGGTGGAAGGAATCCGAACGAAACACTGCGGAGATTGGTGTCTATCGACTAGGAATTTTATAACAATTACGAATATGAAGCTAAAAAATGAAAATGGAGGGGGTGTAGTAGGAGGGGGAGGGAAAAGGAGGTGCGGAAGGAATCCGAAGGAAACACTGCGGACATTGGTGTCTATCGACTAGGAATTTTATAACAATTACGAATATGAAGCTACAAAATGAAAATGGAGGAGGTGTAGAAGGAGTGGGAGGGAAAAGGAGGTGCGGAAGCAATCCGAAGGAAACACTGCGGACATTGTTGTCCATCGACTAGGAATTTTATAACAATTACGTTAATGAAGCTAAAAATTGAAAATGGAGGGGGTGTAGTAGGAGGGGGAGGGAAAAGGAGGTGCGGAAGGAATTCGAAGGAAACACTGCGGACATTGGTATCGATCGACTAGGAATTTTATAACAATTACGATTATGAAGCGAAAAATTGGAAATGGTGTGGTGTAGTATGAGGGGGAGGGAGAAGGTGGTACGAGAGGAATCCGAAGGAAATGCGGCGGACATTCGTATCGGTCGACTAGGAATTTTGTAACAATTACGAATAAGTAGCGAAAAGTTGAAAATGGAGGGGGAGGGAAAACAGGGTGCGGAAGGAATCCGAAGGAAACACTGAGGACATTGGTATCGATCGACTAGGAATTTTATAACTTTTACGAATATCAAGCGAAGGATGTAAAATGGAGGGGATGTAGTAGGAGGGGGAGGAAAAACGTGGTACGAGAAGAATCTGAAGAAACACTGCGGACATTTGTGTCGATCGACTAGGAATTTTATAAGAATTATAAATATGAAGCGAAAAATTAAAAATAGAAGGGGGGGGGGATACGAGGGGTAGGGAAAAGTGGTGTGGAAGAAATCCGCAGGAAACACTGCGGACATTGGTGTCTATCGACTAGGAATTTTATATTTTGTTCATCCAGGATGATCAATTCTGATAATGAATCTGGAAGACAAGGACAAGAGTAAGCAGCAGCTCTATGAAGCATTGAAAGTACGTTCTCATAGCTGGGCAAAGCAGAAGTAGCTTCTATATCTTAGGGATCCAATTCTTTCGTTAGTATTTCACTATCTTATTAGGCAAAAAATTTTATTTTTGAATTTTTTAAAAACCTTTTCTCGTTATATAAATAGGTGCTCCAAAAACTTGAGTTGCATGGGGACCCAAGCAGTTGTGCAGGGGCACTCAGATCTATGTGGATGCCACTTTCAAAACAACGCCTAAGCTATTTTTCCAGCTATATACAATACATGATGTGGTGCAGGGGCGTGTATTTCCATTTGTATATTGCTTAACGAGAAGAACAGACGAAGGTTCTTATACATCAATATTTTAACAACTCAAACAACACTGTGACTTTTTAACTTATAATTTTAATCCAGAACTGGTCATGCTTGATTTTGAATTAAGTGCTATAAATGCAGTGCGGAAAACATTCCCCAATTCTACCATTAAGGAATGCCTCTTCCATTTTTGTCAATCCATATGGAACATGTAATGGCATCAGGTCTAAAAGCTCAATTTAATAATAACGACATTATTAGGAATGGTATACGGATGCTGATGGCATTACCGTTTATCCCTGTTGAGGACGTGCTTGATATTCTTGACCGTTGAAAATTATAAACAATTTTACAAACATTTCATGGTTTAGGTACTTCTAAATGTGCTATGAAGCAGAAATTTTTTCTAATGGTAGAATTTGTCAAATAATGAATACGGGATTATAGAAATTTGAAAATTTTTATTCGTTCGGCCGTAATAAATTCCTAAATGTTAAACAAACTGACTAATGTTTATGTATATTATGAAGATCTAGGAAGCTGAAAATGTTAACAAAGTTAGGAAATAATGTTCCATTGAAAATTACATAAAAGTTTTATATTGTGTCTGTTAAAAATTCATAAATGTTAAACAATGAAATTCATATAAATGCACTACTAGAGGCGCTATAACGATGAAATTTTGCATAAATGTGAGGTATTCGTAAGCGTCCAAAATTACCAAATCAGAATGTTTCTCATACATCTGTTAAAGCAAGAGTGACAATATTCTTACCAATAATCTGAAGAAGGGGTGGATGTTAGAGGAACATAGCCCTCTAGTGAAAGGCTATTCCATTCTATACTTCGTATTTGGGAAAAACCCTTTTGGCAGAATCCCAAAAATACTCTTTCCCGAGGTTACACACAATGGCGTGCACTTCGGTTGGTATAGATAGGAAGATGAAACGACTCCACGACCAGCGGCAACATTTATGAAAGCTTCTTTTGGCCATTTCGCTCAAAAGACAAAGGGTGTAAATGGACGGCATGCAAGACCAGATGTCCCAGTGAATGGTGGGTCGTAGTGGGGGAGGTAAACCTTTCCTCTTGTACCTGAGTTTTGGGTGGGACGGCGTCACAGCACGACACAAGTGCGAGGGGTACGGAGGAATTTGAAATCTAAGGTCTTTGAATGCTGGGGAAATCCAGATAGCTCCTTTTGCCGTTCCTGCGAGAACGAAAAATTTTTAATTTCGTTCTCAACTCGGCGTTACTCGAACGAATATTTCGAAAGTCAGTACACATACGGAATGTTTCTAACACCAGAAAGGTAATTTTATGAAATATATTAAAATAATCGAGTTACTATCTGTATATTCAGCGATGCGCGAATTAGTTCAAATATGAAATGAACTAATCCTCACAAGCGTTGAAAAATGTTCTGAGAATATAGATAAAACAAAGATTACCTTAAATGAATCGCAGAGGAAGTTTAAACATTTATTGCCATTTCAGCCCCGAATTCCGTTTCTTCATTCATAAGTAAATCCTATGAAGATATTAACATTAAGAAAAAGTTGTGTATCAAATTTGTAGACTAATTTGAAGATTATTTAAAAACCCACTACAGTGAAAACCGGTTAACACGAATTGCAAGTACCGACATACTTATTTCGTGTTATCCGAATTTCGAGTTAACCGACTTTCATGTTCACTGATTTAATGGTAACATTTTCATTTTTCAAATATGGAATTAGGCTCGTTGACAAATCCATAATACATATCTATAATAGGATGTAATACACAGCAGAAGATATTATCGCAAACATGGGAAAACCCTATCTCAAATGCCATTTCGCATAATCCAAAGAATTTTGCATGAATTTATTTTCGTGGGACCGAAACATATTTTCGTATTAAGCAGTATTTCGTGTAAACCGTTTCGCGTTAGCGAATGAATATATACCTACTGAAAAGTATAGGCGCTGGAACGGACCGAGCACGCGTTTCATGTTAACCGATATTTCGTTTTAAGCGATTTCATATTAAGTGGTTTCCACTGTATAAGAAAATGAATTTTCATTCTTTTAGACGCTGTTTGGTACAAAGTAGCGAATTACTACGCGTAATTGTAAGTAATTTTAAAAGCAACGAAAAATGCAAGGCAAAATATGCTATACAAGTTTCTTTGTGGGTGGGGGTGCGAGGTACCAAAGTATCACTAATTTTCCTCTGTTCTGACTGAAACTCTCCTATTATGTTCCCCGATTGTCCTATAGAAGGGGTTTCCTTCAGATTCTTTCCACACCCCCCTTTCTCTCCTCCTCATACTACACCCCCTCCATTTTCAATTTCTCGCTCCATATTCGTAATTGTTATAAAATTCCTAGTCGATCGATACCAATGTCCGCAGTATTTCCTTCGGTTTCCTCTTGTACCCCATTTTCCCTCCCCCTCCTACACCACCCCCTCCATTTTAAACTTTCCGCTTCTTATTCGTAATTGTTATAAAATTCCTAGTCCATCGATACCAATGTCCGCCGTTATTCACTCGGATTCCTTCCGCACCCCGTTTTCCTTCCTCCTCCTATTACACTCCCTCCATTTTTAATTTCTCGCTTCCTATTCGTAACTGTCATAAAATTCCTAGTCGATCGACACCAATGCCCGCAGTATTTCCTCCGGTTTCCTCTCGTACCCCCCTTTCCCTACCCCTCCTACTCCACCCCTCCATTTTTAACTTTCCGCTTCTTATTCGAAATTTTTATCAAATTCCTAGTCGAAGGATACCACTGTCCGCTGTGTTCCTTCGGATTCCTTCCACACCCACTTTTCTCTCCCCCACCTACTCCACCTCCTCCATTTTGAACTTTCCGCTTCTTATTCGTAATTGTTACAAAATTCCTAGTCGATAGATGCCAATGTCCGCTGTGTTTCCCTCAGACATCTTCCGCACCTCCTTTTCCCTCCCCCCCTACTACACCCCCTCCATTTTCATTTTTTAGCTTCATATTCGTAATTGTTATAAAATTCCTAGTCGATAGACACCAATGTCCGCAGTGTTTCCTTCGGATTCCTTCCGCACCGCCTTTTCCCTCCCACTCCTTCTACACCCCCTCCATTTTCATTTTTGAGCTTCATATTCGTAATTGTTATAAATTTTCTAGTCGATAGACACCAATGTCCGCAGTATTACCTTCGGATTCCTTCCGCACCTCCTTTTCCCTCCCACTCCTTCTGCACCCCCTCCATTTTCAATTTTTTCGCCTTATATTCGTAATTGTTATAAAATTCCTAGTCGATCGATACCAATGTCCGCAGTGTTTCCTGCGGATTACTCCCTCTCCTTCAAACTCTCCTCCATCTTCAGGTTTGCCCTTCATATTTTTCATACTTCGAAAGAAAATCTCTGTGGACATATGCAAAAGTGGACAAAGAAAACAGTGGACGAAAAGGCTGTGGACATATACAAAAGTGAACAAAAAAACAGTGGACGAAAAGGCTGTGGACATATATAACAGTGGACATTAAGGCAGTGGACAAAAAGGCTGTGGACATAAACAAAAGTGGACATAAAGGCAGTGGACGAAAAGGCTGTGGACATATAAGAGTGGACATAAAAGCAGTGGACAAAAAGACTGTGGACATATATTACGGTGGACGTAAAGACTCTGGACATAAGGGCAGTGGACATAAAGGCTGTGGACATAAAAGAGTGGACATAAAGGCAGTGGACATAAAGACTGTGGACATATCATCTGGGAACCCTTCATTTGGATTTCTTATAATTAATTTTATCTTATTATAAGGTTCTATGTTTCTGGAGATCATGTGACCTTGAACCATTAACCTTTTCAAGTCTTTCCCCACCCACTTAAAAAAAAAACACTTTCATTTTTAATTATTTGAAAATGTTAAGGATCTTCTTTTCTCCTAATTCACAGGAAACACATTGATCATTGGAAACTTTCCTTCCATAAAATGAGTAATTTTATTTCAATACAGCATCAAACAGCTGTAATAATCAGTTGTATTTGTATGGTAAAATATGGAAATAGCTTTGAAATAATTATCTGTTAAAAAGAATGATGTACTTTGCTGTGCTTAATTTTGATTTTTAATCCTTGTATAAAAGTAACTTTCCAGGTAATTTATTTGACGAATTTCTTTTACTCATAAAAAAATCATCTATCCTAATCCCAGGAGGAGCTTAAGGGATGTTCACCGCACTGGCAATTTTTCACCAAGCAGCGTTTTTATGCGAACACCTATTCATCATTTCCCAAGCTGTTGGCTCTTTTTAAGGCTGATCCAGAATCATCTACATCAGAGTTTGAAGCATGGCATCCAAGTCTTCGAGAAGACATCTTGGATGTAGTACACAATGCACTCAGTCGAATGGTATGTATTTAACTGACAGTCAGCAGCTATGAGTGGTTTTTTCTAAACTTATAAAGTAATGTTGACCTTCCAGACCTAATAACAATTAAAAATCTATGAGAACTGACAAGAATCTGTTCATTTTTTATTTGGTTGAAGGCAGTTTGAAAAATGTCTTCTTTAGTATTACTCTGACAATTACTTTGCTATATTCGTAAGTAAAAAGTCATTTAAACATAACATTTATTTCAATTTTACATTATGCTATGTGCTTTAAAATGCTACAATTTATCATTTTGAAATCTCGATGTTGATCAACAGTGATTTTCTGAATACAGCCATCACTCAGAAAAGATTACAGCAATGGATATGAAAATTATACAACTACAGTAGAAGATCGTTTATCCGAAATGGTCAGGATCTGACCCATTTAGGATATACGATATTTTAGGATGTTAGATGTCTTAACACTTATGCAGCATATCAACCATGAAAAACATTTGTAACGAGGAATGGTAGAAATAAATGATGTTACAAATAAAATAAACTTAGATAACATCTTGTATAACAAAAAAATTACAGGTGTCACCTTCTGATGTAAGTACAGTGAATATATTAAGTAATATTTAAAAGTGTATATGTATTAATCCTCGGATGGGAAATCAACAATTAACATCCGTGTTTACCTGGAAATAGCAAAAATTAACAATGTTAAATGATGGAATGTTTTGAATCACCTATATAACAAACTAAAGGAGGGTAATCAGGCTACTTGAACCGGTGGTGGCTTTCATAACTACAACTGATATCGGTCATCAGTTATTTCGCATTTTGGATGTTTTCGTTGTTTGGAGTTTCAGATAAATGATCTTCTACTGCACTTCTTTGTATTGTACATTATATTCCATTAAAAAAGTTGTATTTTTCTGTTAACATCTACAGTAGGACCTCAGTAACCGTCGCCATTGATAATTGTTATTTCGATCAACCATTGTTTGTCGCCAAGTGGTAGAAAAAAATGAAAAAGCTCCATTGCCATTGTTTAATGAAGCAGACAAATGAATAAGACAATGATTGCACTGTGACTGAGAGAGAAACATTGCTATCACAGTGGTGGGCAACCTTTTCTACATGGTGGGGGCCTCATTGGTGGCAGTGAACCCTTATGGGGGCCGCATTGGTAATAGACAGCGGATTTTAGTTAAATTGTAAGTTACCTAGAGATTCTTAGGCACCATATGCGTAGAAATAAAGTTAGAATTAGATTTTTAGGGTTAACATTTCAATATTAACCCTCGAGTGGGCGCGTGGGTGACAGTTGTCCCCCACTGATTTTCAACTTCGTGTGTCTGTGACAGTGGAGGAGTGACGCATGTGCAGATCTCAGTAGCTGGCCTTGAGAGACCCCTCTTTACTATGCATGAATCAGTTTCTTTGTGCCTTCTCTAAGATTCGACGTGAGCAACAGATAAGTTTTGCTGGGGGACATCTGTCACCCATGCGCCTTGTCGTGTTACTGATTTTGGTACGCCACGCAACTCCTTTTTCGTGATCTTTTTCACTTTAATTTCATTTAATTTTTTGTAAATTCACAGTACTCTTTTTAGTTCATCTGCAGGCATTTTTGGCAATCAGTTATTTTACTTTTACAGAAGATACGACGAATTTTTAGAATATATCGGCCATAAATGCTTTATGTATCAATAAATCTAATAATAGCCAGAAAAAAGTTTTGAAGACAGAATTCTTGGAAGAGATTGCTTGGGAATGTATAAAATCACAAATAATGCGAGAAGTACAATCCCTCAAATACCAGGACAACTTCGGCAGCGTGCAAGAGTAGAAGAAAGATCAGCTGTTACACCACCAAAATGACAAGGATCAAGAGGTCGATGTTACTAATGTGGTCGAAGTAGAGACAAAACAACGTGAAAATGGTGTATCATATGCCAGAAATGGACATGCAATGATCATTTAAGAGAAGTTTGTGTAAATAGTTTGGAATTAATGTAAGTCGAGTTGAACTAATCTCAGATTTTGAATTTCTATTTTTGATTAAAATTTTGATTAAAATTTTGCTTAAAACTATTGCTTGTTTTAATGCAGGACCCCAAATATCCCGAAAAAATCAATAACTGTTGAATGAAAGTGAGAAATAAGTCCAAAAATGGAAATAAAGTGTTGGGGGACCTGTGTCACCCACGTGCCCAAAGACGTAACTCGAGGGTTAAAAATCATGATGGAATTCAATCTTACAAATATCTTTGAGAAAAAAATCAAAAACAATATTAATAAGAACTTACTTGAATCAAGAAATAATATTTACTAAGAGGTCACAATTCAACGTTAGATATCTTAACAGATTTTTCTACACAGAAAATAATATTTGGTAGTTAATTAAAATAAATGAAAAAGTTTTGAAAACTATGAATCACTGACGGTGGGCCGCATAAAATTGCTTAGTTGGCTGCATCCGGCCCATGGGCAGCAGGTTGGGCACCCCTGATCTATTGAAATGGTGACTTTGGCTGTTCTCGGAGAACATTTAGTCGATCATGTTAGAGTGAAACATTTTGTATAAATTGAAATGGTTAAACAAAGACTAATAGTACTTAGAATGTTGCCTTCAAATATAAGAATCAAACAGCAAAACATTCCTTTGTGGATTGTTGCAGTACAACTGTCAACAGTTAACGTATTTCTTAAATATTTTATAGCTACAAGGTCCAGAAATGTGACATCCCTTAAAATAAAACTAGAAGTGAATGAATGAAAATGATGCAAAGTCTAAAATTTCAAGCAAACTGAAGCCTAATAATTCAGTTTTATATGATGCCTGTAAGGTCTTTTTGAACGAATTATTGACCCATGACATTGTTCCTATGGAAAAATCAGTTTTGACTTTCGTCATTTCGGTAATCATCGGGGATTCCAGGAACCAATTAAAACGATGGTTATCGAGGTCTTACTGTACAGTGCTCCCCCTCCATAAATTAATTTGTGATCCATTAATTTTTGCAGCCTCAAACCATCCACAAGACTGTACTTAAGAGTATTATCATTGCCCTATTGCAGGATAAAGAGTAAGTGGCTACATTATTTTATAATATTTATTGGTTTTATGTGTCAGGTTTTGTTGTATCCTTTAGATGTTTAATAAACAATCAAATATGACAATTTTAGAATTAAAATTTTTCTCATCAGATTAACACCTGCTGATGAGGTTCGAGCCCTGTTTGTCCTGATCCAGAATCCTGTATTTGCAGCTCAGTCTTCGTATACTGTATTTGCACATCTGCTCAGGCATATAGTTAATCTCTCCAATGTCCACAAGGAACATATTATTCAGTGGTTTAGGGGGTAAGTCTCTATGTAATAAATTCCTAATAAATATCCTTTGATATTGTTTCCTAATCTCAAGTGGCAAGTTACCATATCTGCCCGAATAGAAGTCAACCCCGGATTTAAGCCGATCCCCCAAAAATTTCTGCAGTTTTTTGGCAAAAACGTAAATTTCGTAGATTTTATGCTGAAGTGTGCCGGGCATTCATGCACATCTTAGAATACATTATTCGAGATCAAAGAAATGTGTGGGAAATGGTTTAGTTGTTGACATTTTGAAATATTACTCCAATTAGTAATTTTGCGTTGCTGAATAATGTTCCACATTCAGTGGCAATAACTTCATTCATCTTCATTTTCACAAAAGGTCAAATATAGTAACAGCGATCTCGCCAAGATATTTTTTCATCCAAGTCTATTTCCAATGAAATTAGCATTTACATTGCCTTAAGAAAGTTCATTTTTATAATTATACATATTCCATATAAAGTTTTACCGAAATTCAAACAGTTGAGCGTTCAAAGCCATCAACACATTTTGCGTAATCGTCAATTTACGTGTTCTCGCGAAGATATTTTTATATATATTCATCGTAGGTCAAATATTTACTTTACGAAAAATATAGTACTATCATTTGAATGCGAAGGCAATGAGAGACTTCGAGATTTAACCATAACCCAAATTTTCCTCGGACTCGCATTTAAGCCAAGGGGTGATTTTTTCATGATAAATTTTGACAAAAAACATCGGCTTGTATTCGGGCAGGTACGGTATGTTGAATTTCACATCATTCTTAATCTGTGACAATATTTAAAAATTGTACGTCATTGGAATTTCCTTAAATGTGTGTAGCACTTTATAATTTTAAAAATTAAACAATCACCACAAAATTTTAATGCTCTACAAATTGCCAATCTATTCAATTGAATTTTCAATAAGAAAATTATAATGGTGATCTTTTTGGAGCTTCTTTTAAATCTCCAGTTCACAATAAAATATTTGAAAACTGGTTCTACTTTGTGGTAATATTAAACTATTTTAGGCTTCCAAGTCAAGTTAATATTAACAGAAAGTTTTTGATAATTGTAAGACATTAAAATCACAGATTGTCAACGACATGAATTCTCTCATATTTTCTTAATTTTTAATAGGATGGAAGCTGAGAAACTTAGGAAGATCGTTAGAAATACAATACAATTCATCAATGTAAAACAGTTTCCTCCATCTTCAAGACATCATTTACCATCAAATTCATCTAGTCGTTGGTGGATTCCCACAGCTGCCAAGGCACTAGCACTAATCAGTAAGCTGAGAACTATTGTTGTTCACACTATTCTATTTGTGTGATGAAAATTTGTTGGCAATGGTATGAAGTTGAACTTTACAATCACATAAAGTATCATCAAGGACAAATTCTATGCTTAAGTGAATGATTCACACTTAAAATTTTTGTGCTTTGTTTGGTGATGATTTACACTTAAAAGTTTTGTTCTTTGTTTGGTGATGATTTAATCAGAGTAAATTAGAAACTGGTACAGCCATCCCTCACTTAACGAAGGGGTTACGTTCCTAAAAAACCTTCGTTATGTGAAAATTCGTTAAGCGAGAGCTAATTTTCTATTGTTTTATATAGAAAGTATGCCGTTCGGTTCCTAGCACACAACTTTATAACTTAATAATAATGTAGTAACTATAATTCGCCGATATATTCCAGCAAATATAGCACAATAATGTAGGATGCGTGAAATAAAAGTAATTTCATTTTTACGAGAGTCTTAAATACATTCAAATTAAACCTTCAGTTACATTAAGGCTAAAGATTCTAATTCAATGCTTCAAACATCAGCAATGCGATGAAAACTTCGTCTGCCTCTCCACCTATAAAATTAGGTACATTATAAAAAGCGTTTTTCCTTAAATCTTGTATAATATGAATGTTTAATTGGGAATTTGTAACACTCACCATTTTAAGGCCAACAGTTCCGTGCAAGAAAAGCGAAGTCAGTGGATTTGCTGTCTTTTGTTTCTTATGTCAAAGTGTGGGGGGAGGTGGAGCGGGTCGAGGAGTGGGAGTCCATGCCAGACGAATCAACTGACTCTTGTGAGGTTTTCCCGGTAGCCGTGGGTTTCTCGGATGACATTGTGGTGGTAGGAAAATTGGAGGAAGATTGTTTAAGGAAACAATCACGAGAGGATTGCTTTAAATTTTGCCATTTCTCATCATATATCTCCCTGTAACAAAGAGTGTTTTGTTCGATACCACGAATAACTTTGATACTACGGTCCATTTCGGGATCATTTTCTCTGAGAATTTCGAAAGCTTCCTCCATCTTTGCGAATAAATCCTTTAAAACTTTCACACTAAGATTTCTAGCATCCTCCTCGCATTCATCATCGGACTCGGCTGTTGCCAACTTTTTTGTCAATTCTTGAATATCTTCGGTTGTAAGTTCTTCAGGAACTGCATTAAGAACTTCCTCAACTCCCTCTTCATCAATTCCATTTATCCCAGCCTCAGTTGCGATTGCTACAATGTCTTTCTTAATGATCGCAATATATTCGAAACCTCGAAAGTCATTAACTGCTTCTGGCCATAACTTTCGCCAAACAGTATTCATCGTACTTTCCTTAATTTCGTCCCAGGCTGCTGCAATATTATTAATCGCATTTTTTAATCACATTTCTTCCAAACGTCAATAAGTAAGTTGCTCTTATCTTTCTCACTTTCAAAGAGAACAAAATGCACTACACGACATAAATATTTAGCCTTAAAAGTAGCTATTACGCCTTGATCTATAGACTGTATTAAGCTCGTTGTGTTTGGGGGCAAAAAAATCACTTTCACATTGCTACACACATCAACGATTGATGCTGGATGGCCAAGGGCATTATCCAATATGAGCAAATTTATTATTATCGTAGTTTATTTTTTTATTGTAATCCTCAATCGCACTTCCAATGTAACCTTTCATGTAATCATAGCATATGCTACCTGTCATCCACGCTTTTTTGTTAGACTTATAATACACTGGAAGAGATGCCTTTGGGATCCCTTTCAACGCTCTAGGATTTTCGCAACGTCCAATGAGACAGCGTTTAAGCTTAAAATCACCACTTGCATTTCCCCCAAACACGAGTGTTAATCTCTCCTTTGAGATTTTGAATCCTGGCGACTGTTTTTCATTACGGGATATGTACGTGCGGTCGGGTAGTATTTTCCAGTTGAGACCTGTCTCGTCAAAATTATAAACTTGTTGAGGCAGATACCCCCCCTCTCCTCTATAATTTTCTTTAGTTCCACCACAAATCGTTCAGCCCCTTCCTTATCAGCACTTGCAGCTTCTCCAGTTTTCTTGATGGAATGCAAATTACAGCAGTTTCGAAATTTATCAAGCCACCCACTGTTTGCAACAAACGTTTCTTCTGGCTGCTCCTCTTGAGCCGATGTCGAAGGCTCATCCTCTCGCTGCTTCTTAAGATCACTCCAAATTCGTCTTGCCTGATCTTGAATGACAGAACCAGAGAGAGGGCAATTACGGGAATTTTGATATTCAAAGTGTTTAAAACTTTCTCCATCATGGGATTTCGTTTTATTGTAATAAAGCGACAAGCGCCGACACTCACTGACCTTTGAGCACTCTTTTTAATAGAATCTTTTTTCTTTAAAATGGTAGAAATCGTTGACTCGGCCATTCGAAATGCGTGGGCAACAACAGATGTCTTCTGTCCTCTTTCCCTTCTCTTGACAGTTTCTAGTTTCATTTCCATTGTTATTGCCTTCCTCTTCTTTGCAGGATTGAGTATTGATGTTGAACCTTGCCGTTTTGAAACCATGATATCAATAATGGTTATGAAAATAGTAATACGTAATAGTGATGGAACTTTATTTACGCGCTATATGAACACAACACGAGATCAAACAAACACTGCAAAAGTTGCGGGGATCGTCGGAATTGTTAAGGGGTGCAGCGATTTTCCCCACACCTCCGCACTTAACAAAGCACTTTCGTAATCGGTGAAGAGAACGCCAAACATCTCCGCCGAATGGCTGCTCCCACACCAACGTGCTTTATATAGGGCGAATATTACCCCTATTTCCCATTCCCTCCTTTTCGCATGGTTATATCACATAATCAGGAAATTAACCAATACGAAGTCGAGGAGTCGCCCATTTAAGCTACCCGGCGAACCCCCCCTGAGCGGCGACATCAGGCGAGAGTGGCCGTCGAGATAACGATAAGCACCGGGAGATACCGACAGCTGAGGGTCGCCGGCAGTGAGCGGGAGTTAGAGAGAGTGGAGTGATGGAGAAAAAAGTGAGAAGAGTTGTTCCTCGCAAGGGAGAGTGTGCTAAAGTTTCCTGTCGGACAGACTGTAACGATAAGTTGACATTTTCTGAAGTGGTTAAGCTGCGAGACTTACGTCTCAAGAGCATTTGTGTTGTTAATACTTTATTTCTTGTACAATATAGCATTTAGTTAGAGCAGTATGTGGCTATGTTTATTGGTCGCCACAGGGGGAAGTCCGCAACTAACGGAGATTGAAAAAAGAAAAAAGTTACAGAAAACACGACCGAACACTACATAATACATATTCAAGTTAGAGCAAAAGCGACATTGTAGCGACTTAAATTGCAACCTATACGAGGCGTCTGCTGTCGTGAGTGCAGGCAGACCTCGTGCCGCGTGCGAAATTCAAACATCTTCGCCTTCGTTATAGCGAGAAGGTCTTTGTTATAATCGAAAGTAGTATCAAATAAAAACCTTCATTATAGCGAAACTTCGTTAACCGAATGTTTGTTAAGCAAGGGATGGCTGTATTTATAAAAGTGGAATTCAGTAGAAGATCGTTTATCCAGAACTCTAAACACCAGAAACATCCTAACAACAGAATAATTTATGGCTGATTTATTTTAGTTCCGAAAGCGACCACCACCTCAAGTATAGATATTTACGTCGTAAGATGATTCATTTGATTTTTTGCATTTAATAAAATGTTTTCTAAGTCTGTTTGATATTTAACATTATTTAATGTTAATTAATTGATGACTGATTTGTTTTAGTGGTTTCGAAAGCCATCACCACTTCTTGCCTTTAATTACGCGCATCTACTTCTGGGATGTAACTATGAGCATGGCACAGTGTGTGCTGCATCCATACGATTTTTGATTTCAACGTAAAGAAAATAAATGTAATTGACATGTTTATTTAGTTAAATCAAATGTAGGAGTAGCATGTGTTATTGTTGCCGGTTTCAGGTAAACATATTTTCAATTGATTCACCATCCAAACATGATTACAGATATTTACTGTATTCTTCAATTGATTAGCCGTGTTCCATTGATTCGTATAATATTTGTATTAAATAAAAGGTTTTCTAATTATATGTATATGCTTTTTAAAATTATTTATTTCTTACCATACCTTACTAAAACGTTTTTTTCTGATCATTGTGCTATTTTAGGGTTAAGATATCTAAAATCTGGAAATATCGTTTATCCAGAACAGGCCAGGTTCCGAACCTTCTGGATAAATGATCTTCTACTGTATATCATCCTTACAAAATTATTGCTCCTATAATTTTTCTATATCTGTAATTAATGAAACTGATGCAGTTAACATAATGTTGAAAAATAGTCCTAATTGAAGAGGATGAAATACTATCCTAATCAATTGTGCAGTTTTAATATTAACACTTTATTTATTAAATTAATTATAAAAATTAGTTGAAAAATACCAAGATTCACCAACTTATGGTTACAGAATGTCACTTTGAGTCTATCATAATGTGTGAGATATGTAAGAAATATGTAGAACTGAATTTTAAGAATTATCAGTCTTGCCTTGTGGGTGAAATATAAATTGAAAAAAATGTTTCTCCAGTAGGAGTTCTTTTTAGAATCACTGCATCACCAATAATAATGGCTGTTTTTCTGTTAAAATGCGCATACAGTTTTTCAAACTTTTCATGTTATCTGAGAAACACTGTTTTCCAATTATTTGTGTGTTTATTAAAAAGGGACTTTAAAATATTTTTACACAGGTCCATTCCAAAGTTAAATACATGATGGAAAAATGTTTTTAAATAATATTGGTACACTGCTCCACGGTTATAACGTGGGGTTTCGGGGGAGTAGCTGCAACCTGCATTATAAAACAACCGTGGTATAAATGAGGACATGATTGTATTGTCCAGTACAGCATGTGCATACTACTTTAAAAAGCCAGTTTTGTTTTTACTTTAGTACTTAAAAAAACGACAGGACTTTCTAGGAGGAAGGGGTTGATGGAAGACCTATGGTATATCGGAATCTGCCAGGGGTGGATCCAGAAACTTCTCAAGGGGGGGGCAATCGCTCCTCCACCTAGTGAATCCACCCCTGAAAACTGCCCCATATTTTGAAAATCCCTACCCCTATCAGAATCCTTTCCCTTGCTATACAGACCTAATCTGCAGTGTATAATTGAGGATTTTTGCGCAGAATGAATTTAAGAAAGCATCCAGTGGAGTGCAATGGGGTTATCTAAGGAGGGGGCAATCGTCCCCATCGCCCCCCCCATGGATCCGCCCCTGGAATCCGCAGTATAACCGGGGATCAGTGTACTTAGGGAGTAAGCAGCTTGCACAATTTAGTTCAATGTTTACACGCTAGATGGCACTTCTTATGCATACTGTTGTGCCTCCCAAGAACTTCTTATTTTCACCATTATGTGGCACTGTATGCCTTACATGCTCTGACGATAATGTTTCTTGTGTTCTCATTCCTGGCAGAATGGGATTTTCCCGGAACCAGAGAGTGCCACAACCCAACCATTTTTTTGAAACCCTGATGTGCGACAGTAGTGCCATAACAATTACATTTTGCATGGAAGTTATTATGGGTGCTTGAAATGTAACGTAACCCTTAGTCCTGGTTTGCAAGCTAAATAGGTCTGCAAGCTTTGTAAGAAGAATTACATTTTGCGTGAAAGTTATTATGGATGCTTGAAACGGAATCTAACCCTGAGACCTGGTTTGCAAGCTAAATAGGTTCTATTTATGACGCCACTCTCAGGGAGGGATATTTTGCACTTTCAAAAGAGTAGCGAAAAACCCGGTGTTGCATGCATTCAGGAAAATCCCATTCCGCTGGGAATGGGAAGGCAAGAAACATCACAGTGAGATCAAGTAATACACACAGTGACACTTAATGGCCAAAATAGGGAGTTCTTGAGAAGCACAACGGGGCGCATACAAAGTACCATCTAGCATAGTGGTTCTCAACCAGGGTGACATGACACCCCAGGGTAATGCGACGGTTATTGAGGGGTGATGCGAATATTCGATAAATTCATAATGTATCATATTCTGGCTTAGAAACATAATTAAAACCAGCAGAATAAACACTTGTGCTTATTTAGATGCTAGAATTTTATCTGTATGTGGTTAGGGAAAGCCCAATTTATCTTTAAAGGTGACTTGAAGTTAATAGAACTGTAAACGGGATGACGCACAACTGAACGAACTGAACATAGGGTGATGCAGGCAAAAAAGGTTGAGAACCATCTAAAGTTTGAACTAGGTGGTGTGAGCCACTTACTCAGTGCTTGAAATGGAAAATGTTACAAAATGGAACTGTATCATTGGCACGTGTGATAAGCCATAATATTTATTTGTTGATATTTAATAATTTAATAACACAAAACTGAGTTGTTCAAATCTTTATTCATTAGTATCTTTTTCCTCTTTAATTCAGATGCATCAAATGAACTTTCAACACCATCAACATGCTTCCTATCATCAGATGCATTGTCTGATCCAACACTGTCTCCACCTCCTCCACTTCACTATACAGATCTGTACAACACTGCCTTGGATCACTTGGATTTGATGAATGACTTTTCTACGTGGCAGAGTAACACTCAAAGTCATCCAGGACAGTTTTCATATTGTCAGTATCCATTCCTTTTAAGTATAGTGGCAAAACGCACCATACTTACAAAGGTAAGTACCATTAAAAATTTAATTTCCTGCTCGAATGGAAATTTAGCCATTAATATTGATATGTAGGACGACCAAAAAATTCATCTCAGGGCTGCATTTTAATTGACCGTGAGAGTCAGAAAAGATACTTGTAAACAACATCAATACAGTAGTCCCTCGCCATTTGTGAGGGTTTGGTTCCTGAAAACCCTCACAAATGGCAAATTCGTGAATGGTAAATAACGGGATATATGAAAAAAATAGGGTTAGGTTCTTAGTCCCCCTATTCCACTACGTAACTTGTATTTTAATCGGTAAATACATTCATAAAATAAGAATTTAACACTGAAATACATATGTAATAGAAGCAATATTGAGCAATATTAATATTAAAAACTATGGAAATGGCACAATAAATTCATGAAATAGGCGAGCAACTGCAAGTGAACACTACCATGGTGACTATGAGACTGTTTGAGAAAGAGTGAAACTTGAGTGAGCACTACTTAAGTGACTGGTGGCACGGCATGGTGTTTGGAAGAAATTAATGGAGAAGTTTTGAAAAGAAATGTTGCAGAGTGAGCGGTACTTAAGTGATCATTTGCGGATATGCAAATTTCTGTCTCGGGAATGATAAAACAGGTATTCAAAATGAAAATCGCAGACATGCAAATTTTGCGGATGGCAAATTTGCGAATGGTGAGGGATTACTATATATAGAAAATATAGCCATATTGCAAGAACCAAGATTAAAAAACAAGTTGTTTTCACATAGGCATTACAGCATGATGTTAGTGGAGGTAATACTTTGAGGGCCTGAGAATAGGTACTATTACTAACACAAGTTCGAATCCTTTTTAGGCGCGTTTCGCTTACAGCGTGAGCGCCTATTATCGTCGGTCGGTCCGTCCGTCCGTCTGTCCGTCCGTCCGTCCGTCCGTCCGTCCGTCCGCATGTTCGTTCTCGGCTTCTACCGAACGGATTTTTATGAAATTTGATATTAAGGACTTTCAATCAAATATAATAAGAAAATCGCAAAAATGAATCACGTAAGCCAATCAGGGGTACCACTTTACTAGAGACAAAAAATTAAATTTTCGTCATATCTCGTAAACTATTGTTCATATCAAAATATTTTTCAAATAAAAGTTGTAGAACTGGTAAAGTAGAGTATTTCCATCTCTATACATTTTTATCGTAGGAGTAGCCGTTATCAAGAAAATCAAACAAGAAAGTCTTAAATCGAATTGAACTTAGAAAATTTCTTGCATGGTTACTTCTTCATTGTTGCTAACATAAACAATCTCCCAAACAAACGTTTAATTTCCTTACGTGTGCATGTAATACTATTAAATAGGAAGAAAATGGATTATTTATGATGAAGAAAAGGACTTTCAAACGCTATTTCCCTTACGTACAGGTATATAATTGCTTTCTAATACTCCATTGCACGAAACGCGCCCCATTTGTGATACGTTGTACGCTTTCCTAACTTGTTTCTTGATATAAGAAGTTTTTATATGTAATCATCTTGTATTTGGAGTCTTGTTATGTTCACATAAATTTGATATACAATTGTTATGAGAATTATAATTGAATAATATAGAAAAATGTAATTATTTTTGTAGGATTCAGAACAGCAAATGATCCAAACATCAAGGCGTAGCATAAAGGCTAAAGGACCATTTTATCGATATCGGTATCGATATCAACCACAAATGGATCTTTTTTTCTGAACATAAGAATCAGAAGATCACATCTTGTCTCTGATTCATTGAACGAGGTATGGGTGAGACAAAGAAATAACTAAATTATAATAATTATGAATTAAAAGACAGACAATGTTTTCAAAACTCCAAATGATTAACTTGTTATATAGGTCATCAGAGGATGTTTAATAACTTGTAGATGATGTAATATAGATCATCAGATGATGTGCAAGACAAAAGAAGATTAAAAATTAACATATAGTAATGGTAAAGATAAGATGATAAATGAGTTTATTCTTACAACTTTCTATTTCAATTGCCTAGTCAAAAAATATAGCCTGCTAAATTCTAGCATTGCAAAAATTAATTAAAAGCGCTATGCAGGAAATTTATTGTTAGACATGTTCATTTATGGAAGAAAATGAAATTAGAATAAGGGAAATTTTACCATAAGTTCCCTTAGAAAAATGTCTTAATAAAATTGAATATTATTTCCAGATTGCCACCAAGCAGCAAGATCTCAAAAAGAAATTAAAAGTTTCCTTTGTTGGTGAACCAGGACTTGATATGGGTGGACTAGCGAAAGAATGGCTGCTTCTTCTTATAAGATACATATTTGAGGTTTGGAGTAATACTTTAATTATGCATTCAACTTCTTGCAACAAATAAAAGGAAAATTTTAAATGTAAATAGCAATGTCAATGAAAATGAGCATTAGTAATTGTGCTCATCCAAAATTTCGTTTTATTTTTAATAGCCTGACTATGGAATGTTTGTCTACCATTCAAATTCTCGGTGTTACTGGTTTAGCACCTCAGCAGGATGTATTAACGGCAAAACAAGAGCTGTAGAAAAGAAAGAAGGGACAAGGAAAAGACGTGGAAGTGGTTACAGTAACTCTAGCAGTAGTAGCTCTGGTGAAGATAGTCCACAGCCCAGGTAACACTGGCTTTTTAAACTTTCTTGATGATTGTTTGATGGTGTAAAAGTTAATATATGTTTATTCATTATTTTCATAAGTGTCATATATATGTATATTTATTTAAAAAGCTTAAGCTTTAGCCATTGCTATCATAGAGAAAACTGCAACTGCCCAAGTTTTCTTTTCATGTGTAATTTAATTTGTCCACTTTCTTCACTTATAAAATTTCATGAACCTAAAAATCTAATCCTCAAGATGAAAAAATACCTTACAATAAATTGACTTTTAAAGGCAAGATTTACTTTCCTTTATATTATGAAAAGAACGATCATATTGAGATTCACTTAATAATTTATAATTTAAGAGATTATTTATTAAATAGAACCTAAAATAAAAAAGTCCATAAAGTAAAAACATGCTATTATTTCTCATTCATTTCATTTTCCACCAATTAACTTATTGATTAAAGGTTTGGTGGCCTTGGTTTTCTTTAAAAGCAAATATTTTTCTTAGCAGAAGCAGACCAGGGAGCTATCAAAGTCATATAATAAGCCAGAGCAAAAACCTTCGAGAGTACAACTTGATTGGGGTGTTAATGGGATTGGCTGTTTACAACTCCATTACACTTGATCTCCATTTTCCATCAATATGTTATCGTAAGCTGTCACCACCTGTGGCTCCTTGGGGCTCTACGGCAGAAGCTGAGGCAGAAGATGAGCATGAGGAATTAGTTTATGGGACAGATGAAGACACATCAGATGAAGAAAATACTGAATACAATGCAAGTGATGATGATAGCGTAATGCAAGACCAAAGGAAATTGATTTCTAGTGTTATACTTTCGGAGCAATCTCATGTTAGAAATTCTGGAATTAACTCCTCAAGGATAGACAAGGTTGGATTGGTTGAGGCACCATCAATAGAAGCATTGGCTGAAATCATGCCTGTAAGCATCTAGTGTGTATCCATTCATTGCTATATTTGGTGATGAATTTATTTCGTTTGATAGTCACTTTTAGTAGAATATTTTAAGTTATTTGTTGAGTATTAAAATATGTAATTATTTATATGGATTATATCAATTACATTAATAAAATTTAAATTCTAACACGCAGGATGTTGCCCGTGGTCTATCGGAGCTGCTAGCTTATGAAGGGAATGTTGAAGAAGATATGTGCATGAATTTTCAGGTTAGATCTATCATCAAAATTGTGAAATAAATGGTTATTAATATTTTCAATCACTGAATTTAATTGCCAAATATCAACCAACAGAATTTTTTATCATTACAATATCAAATTTATAATGTTGCCTTGAATATGACTTTTAAGTAGACAAGAGGATTATGCCAATTGTGATATTCATTTAATGATTCAGTGAAATATCTATAATTGACTTTTAAGAAGTTAATGCAAAAACACATAAAGTAGGCCCAAATATTCATGTTGTGCCAAATGAATTCTTGAAATTTCATCCCAAAGATGCAGTTTATAAAAGAAGTACTGTGATTGAAAATCAGAAATAATGGGTAGTATCAACAAAGTATTAAGTTGATATTAAATGAGATCAAGATGGAGACCTTAGTCAGGTTTTTATTTAAAATAGCGACTTAAATTAAAAATCCAAGGTTCATTGTCAACTTTTAAGGAATTTTACAAAATATATGGTAATTATTGCCTGTAAAAGGACAGGAATGAATGATTTCCAAATATTTCACCTTTAATCTCTCTACTCCACACAGTGATTTCCACTCTAGGATGCACGCACCTTCTATGCCCATCTTTTCTAATGGACTTCACTCCCCTCCACTCTACATATTCCCTCCAATCCCCGAGGCATAAGGTAGCTCCTAGTAATTTTCAGTCACTACGTTAGGGGGAACTACCTGTACTCTACATGCACACTCTCTACCGGAAGCTTAGAGAACGATCTCCACCTGGCAAAAAGCATCACCTCACCTTGTCTAATAATATAAATAATTTGATAATCAATCCATTTATGATTGGAAAGAGCAATTATTTGTGAACTTCATGATAAATTTTACTTTTAAGTTGATGAATTTTTTTCATTTTCTGTATTGGAACTCGAGTTTTTAAGCTAATGCAGAAATTACTCAAGCTTTCTTGAATAGAGAAATAAATGTTATCTATTTAGTCAAGAAGTTCAAGTCCCAAACACATATTTTGGTTTTTACTATTTGTTTAACAGATACAAAAAATATCCTCACTCAATCACAGGTTAGTAAAATAGAAAAAATAAACCTATTGAATCCATGCCCTTATCAGGGATGCATCAAATATCTGACAAAATATTCATCAAAATTAGACCTTCCTTTAGATATTTGCATTAATTCCTAAAATTTTACACAGAATGACAGAATAAAACTAAATTTTATCTTAATAGAGATTTAATTTGGATAGGTTTCCTTAGAAGAGTATGGTGAAGTTAGGACATATGATATGAAAGAGGGAGGAGCTGATATTCCTGTTACAAATGAAAACCGACATGAATATGTTGCCCTGTATTTGGATTGGGTACTTAACTCTGCCATATACCATCAGTTTCGAGCTTTTTACCTTGGTTTTCATTGTGTGTGTGACTCCAATGCTCTCTTGGTAAGTATTAGTAATTAGTATATATATATATATAGTTGCTATATATTCTCACCACTTTATAAACTCGGATCATAGCATGTAATTTTTCTGCATGCTATTTTTTATATCATTCTTGAAATTTGCTTGTGAATAATACATTTTAAGAAAGCATAATCTGACAAAAAGTAAATCATTGAGATGAGTAAATTACATTGTAACACTATTTTGCATGCATTCAAAATAAAATGGATCTTAAGCCTTGGGCAACATGATTTCAAATCAGATATCTCATTGCTTGAAATGTAAGTTTAAAAACCACATCATTTGCATCATGAATAAATTTTGAAAACCAGTTGCTACGCCCGGAGGAGGTGGAGATGCTTGTTTGTGGTTCTCCAACTATTGACCTTCACGAACTTCAGAAAGTAACTGAGTATGATGGCTAAAATGAGGATGATCCTGTTATAAGGTAAGTGTAATTCTGAAGCCTTCAAGCATAATTTTTTGGGAGACCCTTGTAAAGATTAAGAAAAATTTTAAAATTAACTACTAACAAAAAACATCAGTAGGATTCAATTTATTTATTATTTGTATTAATAGATGCAGAACAAAAATATGTAGTTCAATTATAAGAACTAAAAATTAATGAAACATTTTGAAATGATATAGATACCTAATTAATATTGGCATTTGCATATGCCCATGAGCAGTATATGATTGTGCATTTGCTCAAACTGGCTTTGCATAAGGGGCTCTAGTATTATTAGTGTGTTTTATTTTTTACTTCTTTGCTAACATTCTTCATAGAAACAAGATTACTTTTAAAATAAATATTTATGGTTTGTGAGATCAGCAAATTAAAAATAAACTCAAAACAATCCTTCACAGAAAGTGTAGGAAGTCACACTTTAAATGTAGATGGGCATAGCAAGGGTGGGGCGACTGCCCCGGGTGCCGAAGCCCAAGGGGCATCAAACAGGCAAAATAAATCAAGTGGATATTTTGAAATTAGTATTCAATAATACTTCAGCAAAATTGTTACGGATTATTTATCGTATAGCTTTCTTTAATTGACGTTTTAAAAGAGACGAAATTTCATCTTCGGCTGAAGGCAAAGGGGCGTCCGAAGACCTCTACTAAGCATGAATGATGTGGGTGACTGTTCAGAACTACCTGGAATTGGTGCGATCGCAATGTATGCCAGCTACCGATACCAGGGGATGGTGTTTGGTCCTCCCATTTACAGTTCTTGGTCCTCGCTTTGGCTTTTCCCAACTTTAACCACTCCTTTTCCATCTCCTACTCTCTGCTTCATAACTTTCCATGGAGTGACACAAGTCACACATGGTAAAAGAAAGCACATTTTACGGCATCCTACTGTACGTGCTACTCTCATGACTCCTCTTCCCTCTTGCTAGAACCCCCGATGTGGCATAAACCGCTGGGCAATGTCTTTGACGGTTTCTTCCTAGCCTACACATGAAAATTTGCAAGCAAATGCATTGGGGGTCTTTTTTGCATCATTATTTCTATCCCTCTCCCCTTTACTCCTTCCAATTTCTCGAAAAGGATACCACTTCCTAGCCTTCACTTTTACTTGGCTTGTCCTCGAAGTAATACGGGTAGTGAGAGCTACGTGTTGTATCAATATTTTGTGCATTCAGTGTCAAGTTAAATATAGCAGGTTAGTACTTTCACTCGTAAGAAAATCATTAATGTGATGGCTTTGATTCTAGATGGGTGTGGTTTCTCCTTTTGATGAGCACGAGAATGAGTTTAGCATAGGTTTGATTTATATTTTAAAATAGGTCTATGTAAATTTATTTACTTTTGTTATATATATATATATATAACAAAAGTGAATAAATTTACATAGACCTATTTAATATATAATAATATATATATATATATACACATATACATATATACACACACACAGGCCCTATCACAGGGGGGGTCAGCCGGGCCATTTGGCCCGGGCCTCATATTCACGGGGGCCTTAAATTTACACAGGGACGTATAACTATGAAAAGTCAGTTAATAACATTCTAAATTAACAATTTCAAAAAAAAAATTCTCTCTAAGCAGTAATGAATGAAAGTTGTTTTTTTTCAACGTGATCTTTTTAGAGTACCCTAAAAATGTGCTACGCATTCATTGCAGAGAGATTTCTCAGAGTGTATAGTCGTGTCAGTGTTTCCGACAAACTTTCCCTGTGTTACTTGGTTTTTTAGCTAAACCCAGTGGCGAGCTGTAGTGGGCTCGCAAGAGCCCATTGTTAATTTTTTTTAAATCTGTGAGCCCATTGTTAAAATTATCATTTATTATACGAAAAGGACTAATTTTCCTCATATGTGCCTTATCTTGTGCAAAATCAATACGGGACTAACTTGGTGACAAAGCGCATCCTATATTATTACATTATGGCTTCTAAATTTTGACCATCTTTAAGTCGGTCCAATGCATCTTTCGTATGCGTATCTTGAAGATAATTTGAACATCTCGGACATCGCGTTGGATTTCAAAAGTCATGTCAAAAATGTGATGAAATGTTATACATTGTTGTAAAATTATTGAAGAACTATACAGTGTTGCATGAGCATTATAATATTCTTAGTTATAGAGGAGGGGAGAGACAAATGACTGAAAATTTCTGCTGAAAAAACTATATCCTATAGACTTACTTCATACTTTGTAAATTTGAATTTGAATTTGAATTTTGAATTTGAAACTCGAGACAAATGTAACATTGTAGATTATCGTGTCATGAGAAATCTAGTTACATACATTTCGTCAGTCCGACAGTCGGGCGCCAACAATATTTGGCGGAATCAGAAATGCAAGGTGTCTTGTTGTGGTTATTTTGCTCTGAGAAATAAAAAAGAATGGTGCTTTGTGAACAGGTGGCAGAATAAATTGGTGAGCCTTATTCTTTTGTGCTTCGTTGCATCGCAACTTCTTGAATAATATTAATAACAATACCTTGTTTATCATTTAGCAGATCATATTCGTTGTTTGCCACTATAGTGTTTGACGGTGCATTCAACCAAACGTATGCAAGGATTGGATTGACTATTATAGCATAACTGAACGGGTTCTGGTAAGTTATCAACTTTATTTTCGATTAACTAAAAGGAATGATAAATTGTAAAAAGCTTGAAATTTTTTGTCTCCTTGGAAAGAGGGAGAAAAAAGAATAGGAAATTTAAGTTTTCTTATAAAATATGAAATCCAAATCACGATTTTAGGGACTTGGTGGACGAGTTGAAATGGGAATACAGTAAACCCTCGATTTAATGGACTTCGGATTTAACGGACAAAATGTTGTTAAGGTCAATAACGGACGAAATGCATCTTTTAGTTAATCGGACCAAAAAATATTCTCCGATTTACAATAGTGAAACGTTATAGGCAACCCTCAGTTTACGCAGTTTAAATATCTCTTTTTTATTAAGAATAATGCCAGTTCTAAATTTGTGCCGCGATGTTTTTTTCGAGTATGCCGTCAAAATGATGAGACATATTTATCCAAGTGTTTCGCGATGATTACGTGAAAATATATAGTTTATTTTACGGCTAATAGAGAAAATCAATTCAGATATATCCATAGGATGCAATATTTATGGTATTTTCAATGTTAACATATTTTCTTCAAATATCCAAAACAAAAAACGTTTTTAAAGGAACAGTGTAGCAGCATTGTTTTAAATTCAGTTTCATAGTGCATCTTCCAGCGAAAGCTGTATTTTATGCAGTAATTATCATTGCCATTGATAAAGGAGGTTTTCTCATGCCAGTACGCATGCGTTTTTGGTATAAAAAATTCCATTAGCCAATTAACGGACATTCGGGTTTTACGGACAACCCTTCCCCCTATTAGTCCGTTAAATCGAGGGTTTACTGTATATTAATACTGACAATAGATTTATTGTAAGTTAGAATCATTTTCATCTTAAGTATTTCGTAGTTTCATTTAATTGGGTTTTGATTTAATGGTTTTATTTAATTAGGTTTTTATTTAATAAGAATAGGAAATAAATTTAATACAAATTGTATTTTACATATCTTTTTGCAAAATTATGAATTAATTATTTCAGATTTTAAGCGGTCCCCATTCACTACGACGAGAAGTTTTGAAAGTGGTGCAAGAGGAAACGTAAACAAGCAAGTGAAGCAGCAATTAAAGAATCAAAATTAATAACATCATTTTTTAACGAAGCTAACTTTTCTTCTTGGATGGACAGTCCTACAAACAATGAAACCTCTGAAACTCCAGCAAAAGATATTTCAATGTGACTACAAGAGCGAGATTAAGGACTTAGTCAAGAGAATGATATGCCAGCAGATGCAGGCGAAGGTAATGGGTGTGATTTTGTAGAAGAAAGTACTGCAGGTAACAAACCTTCTAGAGCGATTTCTACAACAGCACATTTGAATACTTCAGTGCGAATATCTAACAATGGTGAGAGTATACAAGGAGATGTGTTAGAAATAGCTCCAACAAAGTCATCAGAAAATTCCACTTGTAATCAAGAAACTCATCAGCAGGAGATAAATGAAAATATACTTCCTATTCATCAAGAATCATTCATCACTACTACGGCTTTTTGTGTGAATGACATTGGAGTTCTTGACAAAAACAATGCTACCCAAATCCATTCGTTCCTCAGAATTCATTCTTTTGAAATTCCAGACAGCATTCCACACAACGCTGGAAACCATGCTTTTCCTAGTCGTCTACTGAAAAGAGTTTTACCTAATGGTGAAACTCGCACCAGAGATTGGTTATGTTGGAGCACAGTAAAACAATCTCTGTACTGTGTACCATGCTTTCTTTACAATAAAGTTTCTACAAATGCATCAACTCTCTCTAATGAACCAGGATGGAGCATCAAAAGAGGCTGGAGGAAGTTGAAAAACAGAATACCATCCCATGAGAGTTCAACATCACACAAAGAAAACTATGTGGCATGGAAATTAGCTGGCAGAGCAGCATCAGCTGATAAGTCAGTAGAGAAATTACTTTTGTCTGAAATCTATACAGAGGTTAATTCGTGGAAGAAAATTCTTGAGCGCATCCTAGATGTCATACTTTTTCTCTCTGAACGGGGATTGGCTTTCTTCGGTTCTAGCCAATGCATAGGCGATCATAGTAATGGAAACTTTCTAGGCATCATAGAACTGTTAAGCAAATATGACCCAATTCTAATGGAACATGTAAGAAAAGTTCGAGAATCACAAGATAATCAAGAGCGTATGCAAGTACATTACCTCTCCACACGCATTCAGAATGAATTCATTGAAATTTGTGGTTCATTTGTTCAAAATTCTATTCTCGATGATATTCAAAATGCCAAATATTTTGCATTAATTGTTGATGCTACACCTGATTGTACCAACAAGGAACAAACTTCTCTTATAATTCGATATGTTAAGATTCCCGATAACAGCTCAACATTTTCAATTGAGGAAAGGTTTATTGGCTTTGATAATTTCAATAAAAAAACTGGAAAGGAAATTTCTTCTTGAATTTTAAGAATTCTAGAGGAACTTGGGTTGAGTTTTGAACTCTGCATTGGTCAAGCTTATGATAATGGGTCGAACATGGCTGGAAAATATAATGGAATACAAGCCATTCTTCTTGAGCGTAATTCAAATTGCATTTTCTCTAGCTATGGAAACCACACATTAAACCTTGTAGGTGTTGACTGTGCAGAATCATGCAATGAGGCTATTACTTTCTTTGGAACCATACAGCAAATGTACAATTTATTCTGTAGCAGTCCACAAAGGTGGTAAATATGAAAGCAACACCTTCCTGTATCATTGCACCAAATTTCCAAAACAAGGTGGTCTGCACGGATTGATGCTGTTCGTCCAATTGCAAATCATTTGGGTGAAATCAGAAACGCCTTAATTGAATTGAAGTCTCTCAATCTTACAGCACAGGCTCGAACTGAACTTAATGTTATCCAGAAATTCATGTCCAAATTTGAATTTCTTCTAATCTCATCTTTGTGGATTAAATTACTTACAGTGATCAACCAGACTAATTTGTTAATTGAAGCACGTAATGCTACATTTGATGTTGAGAGAGATAACATTGAAAGCCTCATTAAAGACATTCAGCAGATTCGTGAACAATGGCATACGATCTTGTGTGAGACCAAATTAATAGCTCAGAATATTGGTATTTCATCTGAGATGATCCCACATCGGAAGATTTATAATGAGTTTAATGTTGAACAACATTATAAAATTAATGTCTTCTATGTTATCATTGAGTCCATTATATCGGGTCTTAGGAGGAGGTTTGAATCTCTCAATACAATTTGCAATCTATTTGGATTTCTGTGGCAGTTTGATACCTTAAATAATGAAGATTTACGGGCATCAGCAGAGCGATTCCAAGGAAAATACACCAAAGAAATATCTACAGATCTGTATGATGAGATCATTTTTCTCAAGCGCGTACATTCCGTAAACTTCAAACCGGATTGCAAACCCAAAGAATTGCTCCAAGAACTACTTCAACTTGGACTTGCTGGTGTGTTTCCAAACATTGCAATTGCATTGAGAATCTTTCTCAGTCTACCTGTGTCAGTAGCTTCAAGTGAACACTCTTTTAATGTGCTGAAACAGATCAAAAACTACCACCGTTCAACTATGGGACAAGATCATTTGAATGGCCTTGCTACCCTAAACATCAACCATGACATTGCAAGGCAACTAAATTTTTCATCAATAATTGATGCGTTTGCACAGAAAAAAGCTAGAAAGGCTTTTTTAAAATGAAAAGGAACATTTGTTAATTTTTTTAATTATTGGAGCGGCATGTAACTGCATAGTTATATATGCCGATGTTCAATCTTGTTAAACTAATGCATTTTTATTTCTTGTGTATTAAACTTTTCCACTTTGTGTATTAACTATTCCATTTTTATTTCTTGTGTATTCTATAATTATTTCTTGTGATTAAACTTTTAAAACCTATATTTTTGCAAATTTGATCATTTAAATTATAACAGTTTTTATAACTATGGTTTGGCATTTTTAAAAATTTACCGGGGGCCTCAAAAAGGTAAGTGGCCTGGGCCACTCTCGGCCTCTGAAAGGCCCTGTATATATATATATATGCAGGGCCGGCCTTAGGCCATTTGTACCTATTGGACTCAATCGGGCCCCGCGGCTAAGGGGGCCCCACACCTTGCTCTATATTTTTTGGGAAGGGAAACAGCTTGCGGACATCGAAACTTCAAACTGCAAACTACATTAAAAGACAGTTTTTTAGTATCTGGTATCCAACGCCCTAGTAGACGAATAAGACGTTGTCGCTATCTTCCTTCCTTTTCGTAACGTTGCCGTCAAAATTCGTTTTTAGCAAATCGCTCTATATCGCCTCTAGGTTCTTTTATTTCTTTTTAGACTTGTCCATAGTCCCATACATACCCAAGTGGTCTCATGAGAGGCCATCTGATGCTCTCAGAATGCAGGAAATGCGTTGGCGGCCTGGGATACACCCCGGATCCCCACCCCCTGGCTCAGCCTTTTAGGTCTTGTTGCTTCGGTCCTTTGGACCTCGCTTGCTGTGCCCCTCCCAAATCTTTCTTTTCAAACTATGCCTTTTAGATGTAGGAGCCCCGCCAAAAGTTTTCTAATTGGGCCCCGCAATTTCTAGGGCCGGCACTGTATATATATATATTATATAATATCAATATAACTGGATGGAAAAAGAGAAAGATGTAGGAAAAGGTTTCAGCTGATGGATGACTTGAAAGGGAAAGAGAGCTATCAAGACATGAAGAATACAGCAGAAAATAGGAGCATATGGAGAACCAAGTTTAACCATGAATAATCACAGACCTGTCTACAGAAAGGCTATCTATGATGATGATGATAACCTTGTATTAATTTCTAATTAAAATCTTGGAAGCATTGGATTCGTGGATGGAAAGGGGGGGAGGCTGAAAAGTTTGTGCACCACTGCTTTAACACTAGGAGTATCGGGTGCCGTCAATTGGCGGTTTTCGGTTTTCGCAGAGCTGTAACTCTTGTATGATTGATCGTAGATTTCTTAAATTTTCTGACTTTTAATATTTTAGGCTAATGTTATTTTTGCACTGTGTTGTAATTTTTTCTCCACTTTAGATTCTTCATAATAGGATCTTTTACCTACTAGTACCACGACCCATCAATTGACGGGTAGGCTATTTTTCTACCCTTTTTGCCTTTTTATGGAGGAATTTTGATGCTTGAACATTGTTCACCATCTGACAATGTTCCATAACGTATTTTGGTATGCAAAAAAATCGTATTTGACTCTAAAAATGACGTATCTTGCGTTATTATTAGTAATAAAGGTGTCTTTTCAAATGGTAATTCGGCTTTTTTATGCAAGCTAGAGCAAGGAAGTATCGAGGGGAACTCTTCTGGGCGGGAGGGTGAGAACGTGAGGCCGTCCCAGCTTCCATACTCAGCTCCCGCAAGCAATGCCAGATTGGGCTCTGCAACAAAAACAGAACAAAAGATTTGTGTGAAAAGTGCAAAAAATTAGTGTGCGGACAATGCCGCAGTAAGATTTGCAAGAAAACTTACCTGCCTAGAGTCCGTCCTCTACTTACCTGTAAAGAAAGTACAAAAGCTGAATATCTTCTTCTGTGACATCACAAATTATTCTTTTGATCATTAGTCATATCTGAAATGTTTTATGCACCTCTTTTTGTGAAAAAGTGATTCCTAAACTTTACTTTATGTGTAATTCAAAAAAACAAATTTTTTTTGTTTTATTTGCGTATTTGGATGTTATCTAAGCAAATAATATCGCAGAACATATGATAAAAGCAAGAACATTGTAATTTCATCATTCTGAATGGGCCTCGTGTTCTTTGCCACGAGAAAAATAAATTTGTTTGTTTTACTGTAAACTCTCCGTTTTCCTTGCATTGTACCTTCTCTGCCCAAAAAATAGGCTCTAATGTGGTAAGACGACTCAAATGGATGAAACTCATAAAAATACATCTTATTTATTGAAAACCAACACATTTATATTTAAAATAGGCGTCAGAAGCGAGAAATTCCTCCACCCGTCAATTGACGGTACAAGGTACTTGCAGGCGGGCCGCTGACTCCGGTACCCCTAGTGTTAACCAGTGTTTCTCAGTTGGTGTTCCTCAAGCTTTATTTAGTTTGTATTATGGTTAGAAACCCATAAAGTCAGTAGTTTGACTATTTATACATCTAAATAAAGTTGAAAACGATCTTTTAAATCTCATAAAATTTTGAAACTTTCTATTCAAAGGATATAATTAAGACATTAGATTTATTGAGGGTTCCACTTTCTAAAAAGGTTGAGAACCACTTCTCTAAACTATTTACAACTGGAAACTTTACATTGGCATATACTGTAATTTTCCGATTATAATACGCATTTTTTTCTTGAAATAGTTGACAAAAAGTTAAGGTGCGTATTATATATGGTGATAAATGCATACAACTTTTTTCAATATAGAAATAATTTATATTTTCGAACATATTTTTACCAATAAATCGTACATTTCGATAATGAACATGTTTTTACAAATAAATTGTACATTTCAATGCATATCAATTACATTCCTTTAAATATTTTTTTCAAAACAAAAATAAGAATATTTATTTATTTACTTTAGCTGTCAGAATTACTAAAGCCAAGGAATTCATTACCTCTCCCCTTACTGTTGTGTTCTCTGTCATCATCTACGTAAATTGCAACAAATAGTATTTTACACACCTTGACCAGCTTGTATGAACTGGACTTGATGTTCACGTAAATGATGTCACTGGGCAGCAAAGGACGAACTGTTATTCCAGCCGACCAGGTTAATACAAAAGGCAACATTGAGACTGAGGTTTTTATACGTTGTATTGATCTTTAATGGGAGTCAGAACATAACGTGATATTTTTGTAAACTCCCTCACACATGTCTAGTTTGGCAGCAAAGCGCCAACTTGTATTCCAACGGACGAGATTAATACAAAAGACGGCATTGAGACAAAATGTTTTTATACAGCATAGCAATCTTTAACGGGAGAGTCAGAACGTAACGTGATATTCTTGTAAACTCTCACACGTATCTCATTTGGCAACAAGGCGAGAACTGTCCCAATACTGCACAAAGTCAAGTAAAATTACAAAAAATTGGTGTGTATTATACATAGTGATAAGAGAATTTTCACATTTCACTCGTGAAAACATGGATGCATATTATATAGGTTGTGTATTATAATCGTAAAATTATGGTACTTTGTTTGTTCTTACACTGCAGTAAATTAATTAGAGACAGCAAATGGAGAAGAAGTAGTAGGATAAAATGAGCAGGAAGTGCTAAGAGCAGAAGAAGTGGAAAACTTTTTTATTAACAGCCAACAGTTAAAGACTGAAATATCAGTTACCTCTTGTTATGATACAGCCATAAATTTCAGTGACCCAGCAACTTGGCAATACCCGTATCCATGAAATTTCTTTTCCACAATAGGAGAACATGGTCCTGAACAAGACGTTGAAGCTGATTACATTCAGTCAATGTCAGAAGATAGGAGACATTTCAGTAAGGAATGGTTTAAAAAGATTCTGAATAGAGAAAAAGTTGAAAGAAAATGGTTTCTATATAGCAAAACTAAAGGATCTCTTTTCTGTTTCCCTTGTATATTTTTTCCAACCTCAGCCATAGGAAACCCAGAAAAAGGGTTCTGTAAATGGAAAAAATTAAATCCCAGGATTGATGAATGCGAAAATTCCATAGAACATCGCAAATCATACATGAATTGGAAAGACTTAGAAACACGACTTAGAAAAGGCTATACAGGTGAGCCCCGCTTAACAAGGCCCCGGCCAACGCAGATTCGTTATAACGTGGATTTTATTTCAAATTAATTTTTTTAAAATATAGATATCTTATGCACAGTGCGACCGCAGTGTAATATCTTATGATTTTATAAATTTTGCACTAATCAAATTTCATAAAGTATGCTAAATATTGTGATATTTCAGCATTTTCTGGTGGCAGATTTTACTCTTTTCCCTGTATATTTCACGGGTCTAACACAAAAAATCTTCTAAGGCGGAAAACATTTGAAAAACGGAAATAGAAATATGATTCATATTTCGTTTCTTTGGCATCATTGGATCTTAAAGAATGTTTTTGATGATTTGTATTTTTAAAATCTATAATTTTTGACAATTATTTTAATATAATTTTAATTTACCGTATTAACATATCATTATAAATAATAATAAAACAATAATGCTACACATCAAAAAATTATATAATTTTGATATACGTATGAAAAAACATGTGGTACGCATGGAGGGATCTTAATGTTTGAATGTATATAATGTATAATAATATATAATCAGTGATGAGCTGGAAAAAAATTAAGAACAGGCTCTTTAAAAAAAAGTAGTAAGGAAATTTGGATAAGGATGGTAGGGGAGGTCTATTTGCCAGGGGCACCATATCGCTCTGGTTTTTAATAGCGTTCCGCTAGCTTAACAAGTGTTCGGTTCGTAATATATTCCATTTCATACACTGTCGGTAATTGACTATCAGACAGGGTAAAATGTACTTGAAAGGACACAATCAATAAATTTCCATATTTTCTAAAAATTTAACAACTGGCTCGCAAATTCAGAAAAATTAACAACAGGCTGGCGCGAGCTGGCTTCAGCTCATCACTGTATATAATGATATATAAATTGCAGAAAACCCAACATGCACTATGGGTTTGATCTATAAGCGGAGCTGCAGGAGCATCGTCGATCAGTGAATGACTTTGTTGGAGGAGCACAATGACTTCACAGAGTGAGTGCCGTTAAGCGGGGTTGCGATGGACTATTTGATTGCTACGGACAAGTTTTACGTAATAAGCGAAAAAAAGCTAAGCAGTCGACCCTGGACTCTTTTTTTAATAAAACTTTGTAGGTGTTCTGAGAAATATTTTGAAATTATATACGTCTACCAAAAATTCCATTTGGGAAGTTAGTTCCCTCTGGGCACCTAAAGGTTATGGTGCCCCGGTGAACGCTGATTTTCGCTTAACGCGGAGATCTCAGGAACGCATCCCCCACGTTAAGCGGGGCTCACCTATATATATATCATCTAGAACTGGTTTTAAAGAAAGAAAAGAAAAAATTGAGACTTTCTGAAAGTTGCAGTTGATGTTATAACGTTCTGTACAACTAATAACCTTGTTTTAAGAGGTTCATCTTCATCTCATGAAATCGGTTCTTTAAACAGCTGTTCATATTGGAAGCATGAAGAAAGGTCTTGCAACTTTAATGTATTTTTTTCCTGATGTTCAAAATGAAATGATCAATTTACTGTATTCAAAAGTGAGATAAGAAATTATTTCTCAGGTAAAGAAGTCCAAATACTATTCACTGTTGTTTGACTGTACACTGGACGTATTGCATAAGGAGCAAATGACACAGATTAAACGATACGTCAAGATCGATGAAGATTGCAATATCGAAGAAAGTTTTATTGACTTCATCGTTTCAAAAAATAAAACTGAAGAAATAGTTCTAAAAGATGGCTTAGATTTTAAGGACTGTAGAGACCAATGCTATGATAATGGAGAGAATATAGCTGGTAAATATAATGGCGTTCAGGCATGATTATTAGAAAAAAAATGAGCTTGTGAAATTTGTTCCATGTTGTACTCATTCCCTAAATCTTGTGGGGGTTCATGCTGCGAGTGTCACACAAACAATGGTTACTTTCTTTGGAACAATATAGTGTTTTTTCATATTCTTTTCAGGATCAACAATGAGATGGAATAGTTTAATGACCGTATTGAAAATTAAATTCTACCTCTTTTACCCCCAAAATTCTTCACATAGCCGATAAAGGTTTCAGGTTAAACATATTGGAAAAAATGGAAATTTAAATGAGAAACACAACCCTGATTTTCTTCTAGTCAACGAATACCAATTCCTTTCCTATTCCCCTTTTCTCATGTCAGTGCTTCCACCTCCTCCCACAATCACAACCCCTCCTTCCTCCCACCCCTCCCCATAAGTAATCTCGTAATTACTTGTTACTTGATGATGGTGATTATTCACCGAAACCGATAGTGTTTTGCAAAATTTGTGTGGAATCTGTAATAGTTTATTAAATTGTTTTATTATACGAATTATTCGTACTAATAATTCATCCCATCCTTTTATGATGGAATTCCACGAAGTCTCAGCCTTATCTATTAGTTTTAAATCATAAAATATCTAGGTAGAGGAAAATAAAGTGGATTAATGGGCCTTACCAAAAAATTTTCTTTTCAACCCATGCAAACAAAATACATAATGGCATGTTTGGAAATTTCTCGAATTTCTATTGCCAAAACTATTAGTTTTAATTAAGAGCTCTTGCTGACATTTCTGTGGCAATCATAGTATTTTCTCCAAAAAAGTTTTCAAGCAGAACTTAACAGATTATGAAGAGGAAAACATGGTTTCCCAATTGTCTGCACAAACAATCTTATAGCAAACAGTGTTAGCGATAGTGTTAGATTTACTCGGGAAAGGTTGGGTACTTCATTTATTAAAAATTAATTAAGAAATAATAAAACAGAAATGATATTTTTTTAGGTTAGGGAGGTGCTGCTACATGGTTTATTATGTTAATTGGGATAATTTAGTTATTTTCTATGATGAATCATTTAAAAATTCAAGTTAAAGTTCATGTTATATTTGAAGTCACACATCTTGTTAATGTCTTAAATTGAGAAATTTTAAAAATTAATCAACAGGGATTTCTGGGAGGTGCTTGAATCTTTGCCATTGGATCTCCAAAAGAAGTTTCTTCATTTTACCACTGGGAGTGACCGTGTTCCTGTAGGTGGGATGTCTGAAATGCCTTTCAAAATCACAAAACTTCCCCCAATTCCCAATCGAGGTTTCAACAGAATGAGAAGACGGATTGGGGGAACCAGGGGAAACAAGCAAAGCGAGGCGTGGGAATCTGATGAGCAAGAAGAACAACTCCCTGAAGCTCATACATGTTTTAACCAGCTTGTTTTACCCCCTTATCGCAACCAAGAAACACTGAGACAGAAACTGATCATAGCAATCTCTAATGCAGAAGGATTTGGATTGGAGTGACTGGGAGCATATTTTCATCTGCTTGCTGCAAAAGTTATTTCATTCTTGCCAGTTTTTAAAAAGACACTTGAGCTTATAGTAAAACATACAAATCCAATCTCAGTTAAATGAGAAGCAAAATTTATGAATCATTGTTCTGAATTATTTTAATATGTTTACATATACTATGTTGAAAATCATGTGTGCAATTTGAAGATTTATAAAATAAAGATTTTCTATTTGAGAAATGCGTAGACATTTCATTTACTTAATCACCTACATTCAAGTAAAAACAAATGCTAGCATAATAGTCATATGAAATGGTAACATAAAGATATTACTTAATAACTAGTAGAATTGCCCTTTAAATATGGCGGGGATAAATAGTGTGCTTTATCATCGGGAAATGTGCATGTGTAAACATGATTATTTCATGTGAAAATATTCATTTTAGATTTTCAAAACATTCTCACTATATTACTGTCAAGTACATACTTCAATTTTTAGTAAATCTCAAGAAATGGTTTTCGAAAAAGCTATTTACATTTCACCATGACTGAAACACACATCATTTACACAAATTCCTACTTTGTTCAAGATTTTTTCCTTAGGATTTAAACATTGTTTCTCTTAGTTCAAGAATCAGCTATTTACATCCTGGTTGCTATCAGAAAAACAATTTATGATTATCCCTTTTTTAATTGTTGAAATTTACTGCTCATATGAAGAAATAAATTCCGAATGGCTTTATTTGAAAACACATAAAGTTAAAACATTCCATAACATATCTATTTATAGGAATGCAGTGTCAAATATGTTACTGAATTTAAAATTGTAAACAAAACAAAGTAAATATGCACTCATTGTCAGTTCCATATAGTTTCAAATCCTTAAGTTTTCCAAGCATAACTCCGTGCATCTTATTTACGGCGAAAATCGTTCTCGAGTACAATCATTATGTTCTCCTTCATAATCCTGATATATTGGGACTTTGTATACGTGATTTTAAATTAATATGATTCGAATGAAATCAAAATTATTATACTTACTAATAAATAAAATGAACTTCCGTATACTCTGTAGCTAGATTTATAACCTAAAACCTTTTTCTTAGTTCCTTAAATAGTTCTACGTTCGAATTCCGTTTTCTATTTCATTGATGCTTTAAAAGGATTTACTCAAGGATTGTGCTTTTACCTTCTTTCCAGTACTTAAATTTAGCTTTCATTGTAAACTATTAAATAAAGCCAGTGTTAAAATTTATTAATTAATTAGCTGAAGTTCCCGTTGAATTTCAACGGATTTAGTGAATCTAATACTTCAACCGTGTTACATGTAAACATCGCAAGAATAACATAGTTCACAGTTAATTTTGAATTCTTAAAAGACATCCGATAAAGTAACGATAAATTCCTACAGCTTAGAATGCTGAACGGAGATGTAGCGCGCGTTAATGGTGATTTTCCTGGAATGGTTTCAGTAAACATGCATTTCGCGAATGTTCTTTCGTTCAATTAAATCGGCGCCACGAAATTTTATTTGAAGCGCCGCCAACCCAGAATGCACTAGAAACATTGGTCACGTGAGGAAAGGGGCGTGTTGGCGTAATGCGTTATTGAATTTTAAGGTAAGATTTTCGTAGCTTATTTTCGTTCACGGTCTTGAAACATTGAATTTGACTGTAATATGATGGCATTTCTGAGAGATATTCTTCACTATTAATATTTCTTTGTGTTGTTTTTCATGCAGGTAGAAAACTGTTTCATCCGAAGCCATGCCGTTCGAATTTCCATTTGTAGGTGAGCATGTATTTCGTAATTTAATATCCATAATCGCAGTTAGTAACAGCATTAGTTGATTCAATTACTATTGTTAATATAATATTTCTGTATTATATATTATTTATGTTATTATTAATTTGTGAAGAAAGAATCATTTTGGCAAACGTTTGATGACATTTAAAAATATTTTCAAAATATATCAGACCTTATAAATATCGCAGCATTCAACTTTTTAAAAAGTCTGGTTTTTGTGCATCCGTGGTATCAATTATTTTGGGCAATCAGCACTGCTATATTTACTGTTTTTCGTGTCAGTATAAAGTTTTATGTCCCATAGTTACTATTATTCAACCATATAAATTCTGATTGAGAAATGGCTTGAGAATCTAACTGTTAATTCTATTTTGAGCATTTGGTAGAATAATTTAACATTACAAACTAGGTACCCTTAAGACACGTCATTTTGTGGCAGAAGATTATTTCTGATATAATTCTCTTGTTGTTTTAGCAGCGTAGTTTGAAGTTGATAGCTGGTTATTCTGACTTGGAGGACTACCATGTTTCAGTCATCCTTCATCAGCAAGACTCTTCTTTCATTAGATGACAAGAAATCATATTGGTGAGTGCCATTCATTCTTTGTGTTACAAAGCAGAACGAATGAGCTTACCATTTTTGCTATCAGGTTGAACATGTTTACTGAGATTTTGGACTCTTTTCTGTTTTTCATCATATTTGTATCCTAAGCATCTTTTATTGCCCTGTAATTCACTTGAATGCATAAGTTTTTTAAAGCAATAGTGCATAGTATATTATTTTAATTCATTGCAGAAATAGAAGTAAATGCATTTAGTTTATGAATAAGAATTTTTGTTGAGATAATAAAAAGAAAACTATATTGTTTTAAATTGCCTATAATGATTAATAACCAAATTATACTCCTAAAAATTTGAAAAGGAATATTTCGTACAAGTTTTGGTCCAACCTTGTGGATTAGGATAATCTTTCTTATTTAAAACAGAAGCAAATCTTTGTAGCCTTCGAGGCTTTACTCAATACAACTGTTTGTGCTGCTCTTGTGTTATCTTAGGTTGACAAATGTTGCAACTTGATTTATTTAAACAGGATTAGAGGGAGAAGTAGAGAAGAGAATTTAAATTGGTAACTAATTAAAAATTACAGTGGAGAAAGTAGAGAGAGTGGGAGAGATGAAAGATAGTGAATAAAAATGAAATAAATGGTCTTTAGTGTTTAAGGTAGAAATGGAGACAGATGTGAGAGCCAAATTCCTTAGTTAAAATTACAGTTGTTTGAAATCATTCAGTTAAAAACTTTTAGATTCTAAACCTGTGATTGATGGGATTGTTAAGATTAAATAAATTATTATACTTAAAAAAATGTGAGTTCAATGATCCTATTTCTTCTAGTTTAGCCTATGAAATCTTGTTCACTCCAATTGACAAATTGTTCATGATAGAATTTAGCATTTAGAAATAATTTAGTGTGTGCAATAAGAGAATAGAGTGCAGATTTCTGAGTAGGCTTAGGAGAGTCTTGAGAGCTTAAAAGAATCATCTAAAAATCAGAGTTGATGCCAACTTAGGTTTTAAAGCGATGCAGTAAAATCTCGATACAGTGTAACTCTTCAGAGCATGAATTTTTATATTTTATACTGAAAGTACGGTGTACTGTAAATACCGAAATACATGTCTATATATATATATAACGCTAAGGCAATGTGTGGCACGCTTCAGTAGTTTGTCTATCTGCCGGCAGATGTCTCATTCTTAGGTGCGATTGCCAATAGATGTCTCATTCTTAGCTGCGATTGCCAATAGATAAAACTACTACTACTTGACTATATACTTTAAAATATACTTTTTAAAAGATACTTAACAGAGGTAATGGCTTCAAGAGCAACACATTACGCTGATTATAATGCGAGAAGAAGAGTGGAGCGAGCAAATCAATCTGTTGAAGAAGCAAATAGAAGAAGAACTGAAAGAAATCAAGCCGGCAGAGATCAAAGAGCCAATGAAGATGACCAACAAAGAGAAGAACGTAATCAAGAACAAGGAAGAAGATTGTAGTTTGGAATCGAGAGAAAATCGACTAAGCAAGAGAAGGCAAGCTAAACGACGTAGATTAAATGAATGTGCATTGAATACAAATAATTGTCAGGTTGAAGTTACCATTAAAGAACATAATTGCAGAAATATGACTCAGACCTGCAATTGCTGTGGTATGCTTTACTGGCCGAATGAACTCAACACTTCTAAAAAAATATGCCAAATGCTGTCACAACGGAAAAGTTTCACTCAAAGATTTATCGGAAATGCTCATAGAGAGAGACCGAAATGTTTCTTTTTAGACGGACCTGCAGGTACAGGAAAAACATGCGTTTACTCAACACTACATACAATCAGAGGAAAGGGAGATCAAGCTACTTCTATAGCTTCAACTGGAATAGCAGCTACTCTATTACCTGGAGGAAGAACTGCTCACTTTTCAAAATACCACTCATCCTAAATGCTACTTCGACTTTCAATTTAAAGCCAAACACACCCAAAGCAAAAGCACTCTTACAAGGGGAAGGCACTACTGACCCACAACCGATTTGGCTGAAACTTCGTAGAGATAATGTCCGTGACGTCCGATTAATGAAAATATATACATATCAGGGCCAATACCCAGCTGTTTTTATTTTATTAACCCAATTATATTACACGACCGGGCACGTGGCATACTTTGTACACCGTGTAATTTTTACAAAATAACTCATTCGTTTGGTGTAATTATTAGTTTATTTTCATTAAAATGCTGTTTTATCTCTCATATCTATTAATACCAATGATAATTTTTGATTAAATATGTTGAATTCTGATTAAACATAATTTAATTGATTAACGTACAAGTCTTAGTAACATTTATAAAATTTCCATTATTAACTTGAGGTACTGTCTTCAGTATTACATGTATCACAGAGATAATTCGGTTTGACATGTTTCTTACAAGAAAATTAATTGCAAAAATTACACTTAATGGTAGTGTCCACATTTTTCCCTCTGCCACACAATATGCATCTTCCACTGTTTTTTGGCAGGGTCCTGACATGAAATTTCCCTCTCTACAGGTTCTCGGTATATTGAAAGCAATCCTTGCATCATTTGGTAGTTTTATTAGATTTCTGTATTGATTATTTTTGGTGGAATATTGCTGATGGGTTACTAAGTTGCCAGAATATTTAATGTTATAGGATAAAATTTTGATATGATGAGACATAGTTAAGGTGACCAGACATCCTGCTTTTTTTTAACTCTTCCATCAAGATTGACACCAGTATATTACAAGGGTTCATTGAGGAGTACAAAAGAAAACAGTTTTGATTAACCTAAAAAACTTTAAGATTTAGTTGTAAACATTCTTACATAAAATGTTTGTTAAATCTTGGATGCATAATTTTATTATGTTACATGAATGACTATATATAGTTTTCTGACATTCAACTGCTTAAATGCAAATGCAGTTCCAAAGGCTAGATAGCATAAGTTGAGAGTTTGAATTAGGCTTTTTCAGAGGGGTAATTTAATTTTCTGCGCTGGTGAATAATTTATTTGCATTCGAGAATTATTTCCATCAGCCCTGAATTATTGTTTCAGGTGCGAAATTAATTAGTAATTAATTTTTCACACGTGTGATGGTTACATCTTGCAAGGTGTCAACTAATGTTCCAATGTTTCTTTTTGATCTATTTATTCATGCAGAAGCAATAGGAATTGGAATGTAAAACAACAATCAAACACCTAGCTTGAACAATCTTTAACTCTAAAATTCACCTCTGATATTGTTATTACCATTTTGATTTCCTTTAGCATGTTGTTAAATAGTTCTGGAATAATGATTTTTAATTGATTTTAACATTTACGTTGACATCTATCTTAATTTATTGTCATTTTAATTTCTTAAAAATCTTTTAGTCTTAACATCAAAAAATAAAATTTTCACAAAATCAGAACGAATCCATTACTATTCCATACAGTGTGTTGTATAATATAATACGAATATATTTTGTTCTATTAGGTATATTATAAAATATACTTGTCTAATAACCATGTTTTTACTTTGGACTTTACCTCATTCATTGTCCTTAGTTGTCTAATTTTGCGTGGTAATTCATTAATAAAAGTAGTTTCTAATACCTATATCTGGGCTTTACCTTTCTTTGTATAATATTTTGGTATTTCATATATCACCATATCTCATAGGGTTATGCTTGTTTCATATGTTTTCCTTTTCTTGTTTTTGTTAGTGAAATAATTATCAATGATTATTACATACTTAAATAGATTATCATCAATTGGCAGTACATTTATTGTTTGAAGTGGCTCATCATTAAATGCCCCATTTTTACTATTATTCCTGTAAAGTATTATTTTTTCTATAAGCCTAGCTCGACTTGATTTTAATAACTGGGTACACATTTTCCCAGCAGAACCCCATACAGATACGCAATACCTCAACAGATTCTCAACGAGAGAAAAATACATAATTCTCATCACATGAATTGGAACAATATATTTAACATGATGAAATAGATAAGAAACATTTTGTAACTTAGAATTCAGATTTTTAATATGTGAATTAAATCTAAAATTTTCATCAATAACTGTACCTAAATACGTATATATTCATTTACCTGATCCAAAGTTTTACAAGCACAGGCTGTCAATTTTTTATACATACAATCATGGTTATGAATAACTATATTGATATTTACACGATCACAAGTTTTGTTCATAAAATACATTAACTTTGTTTTCTTTTCTTTAACTTATGATCATGCATCCACATCAATATATTATTTAGATCAGTTTGCATGTGTTTTTTAGCTTCAATAACATTCTTATGAGGGGCTATTAAAACTGTATCATCTGCATATAAAAGTATTTTATAATGTTTTACCACATAAAACATTTAATTTACATATATAATGAAGAGAATGGGACCAAGTACAGTCATGCCTTGTTTAGAGCAAAGGATATGTTCCGGACAGTCTTTGCGCTAAACAAACTGATTATAACATGTACTTAGTAGTGATCAGTTCGCGAAATTGCAAGGTTCGCTGTTTCTTTGTTTATTTATTTAATATTAATTATTAAAAATCAATATTAATACAATTTTAAATCTTTTGCGGTGGTGCTCGCATTTATGTATAGATCGCTAGGTTCTGCGAGTTATCATTTTCGTCACTGCAGCGCTAAAATCTACGTTCGCTTTACCATCATTCTCGAATACCGACCGGCCAATATGCTTTAAGTTTCAGAAAAAAAGATCGATAATCTGAATTTAACTGTTCGTGTATGTGAATAATCGATGTCCTTCCTTTCTAGGATTTTCCGGAGTTAGAATTCTCGAAAAATACCAATATCGAGTTGTGAAATAGCGTCTATCGAAATGCAGTCAGTCTGAACGTCTGAAAGATTTCTTGCGGCTACTTTTTTTCGACAGCTGAATGTGTCTTTCGGCGGCTAAATATTTTTTTCGACGTCTAATGTGTTTTTCGGCGGGTAAATATTATTTCGGCGTCAACTTTTTAGAGGTATATACTTTTTTTCGGCCTACTTTTTTTTCAGTGGCTAAGTATTTTTTCGGCGGCTAAGCATCTAAGCATTTATTTCGGCGGCTAAGTAATTTTTCCGGCGGCTACATTTTTTTTTCGTTGGCTAAATTCTTTTTAGGCTGTTAAATATTTTTGGCGGTTAGTTTTATTCGGTGTCTATTTTTTTTCGGCGGCTAAATATTTTTTTCGACGGCTACATTTTTTTTCGGTGGCTAAATTCTTTTTATGCGGTTAAGTATTTTTTCGGCGCCTACTTTTATTAGTTGTCTACTTTTTTTCGATCTACTTTATTTTCGCTGGCTAAGCATTTTTTCGGCGATTAAATAATTTTTTCAGCGGCTAAGTATTTTTTTCGGGGGCTAAATATGTTTTTGGCAGCTAAATATATTTATCGGCTTTCTCGGCGACTAAATATATTTTTCGAATATTGTTTTTGACGGCGAAATATTTTTTTGTGGCGTCTAAATATATTTTTCGTCGGCTAAATATCGCATTTTCCTAATGCGATTTTTCTGCAGGTTAATTTTTTCCAAAGTCGTATTGCTTTTGGCAACGAACAAGCTGACGACGGTAAGGACCTCCTGTTCTGTGCCCCAAATTTTTAAATAAATAAAGTTCAGACTTTTTTGGAAGTGTCCGTATCTGGCACGATTAACTTTTTTTTAAAATCTTACTTGTAAACATTTTTATCTATCGGGCCCCATTATAGTGCGGTACCAGACTTTTTATCCGGCAGGCTTTTGACCCGAGTATTGTCGGGTAGGCCCGATGAAGTGATGCCTCTATTCTATGTTGACGCCTGTAGCGGAATTTGTAAAAATTATACGTACGGTCATTTCCAAAAGTCAAGCGACACATAGGCCGGAGCTGAAAGTTCCGAGTATGTTGGTATCCATTGCTTGAGGTGAAGCAGGAGAGGGGAATGATAGGGAGGGGAGGAAAGAGCGAGGAGGTGAGTTTCGAAGCCTGGGTTGGCGTGCTGGAAGAAACGAACGGAATCAGAGCTGGTGAGACAAACGCCATTCAACAGTGCGAGAGCATCCAATCCAACTCGGAAGAAAGGACTCTCTGAGAGGTTGTCTTCGCATGCCAAGGGTAACAAGAAAACCTCCGAGAGAAGGAAGCGTGTAAACGGTTCGAAGAGAGGGGAACATGAAGAATATTCCGCGTCTAGAAAGCACTTGTGGAAAAGATGCAATATTTTCATCTTTGTGAGCGTTATTAATGCGAAATGCTAGGCTGCACTTTACTTCGGAAAGCGTAAAAAATCATCAATGGGTCAAGGGCAAAAATTGTATAATACTCCATAAATTAGGATAACAAAAATGAGAGCTGTTGATTTAGTGGAGATACTGAATGAGCATCTTCTGCCTATGTCAGACAGATAGTGCCAGACGGCGAAGACGTGGTAGTAATATAAGATAATTCGTCGTTAGTTACGGCCGGTGTAACTCGACAATTTTTTTGACCAGAACTGGAATATCAATGTCCTGCTTTGGCCAGCTCGCTCGTCGGAATAAAATTTTTATTCCACCGTACTGTATCACTCAAGCGTCAATAAATTGTCAGCACGAAAATTGCTTTTTCGGGAGAAAATTAGGAAGTATTTACATCCTTTATCCAATCAGTTTTACCAAAACTCTAATAAATGGCAATTTATCACATGTAGCACTTTTCTCACAGATAGTGGATACATTTTATATTGACTTTATTTAAACTTTCGAATAAAAATTTTATTATAGCAGCATTTAATAGGCAATGAAAACAATGAAAGATTATTTAGTGTTTTATTTTAGTATTTAGTGAAGTCTCAACCTGAGTCGATCACTCCTTGCATTCGACGATTAATGAACCGTACTAAATTTTCACATATTTGTGGCCGTCGTCCGATTGAGCCCCAGAGTTCCATAACATTCTCTTCAAGAGCGGCTGCCGTCCTGAACTTTCCTTCCGTCCACTCATTCACCATTATACCCCATAAGTTCTGAGTGGGATTCATATCCGGCAAGCGAGCTGGCCAGGGCAGAACATTGATAATCCAGTTCTGGTCAAAAAATTGTCGAGTTACACCGGTCGTATCTAACGATGAATTAATTATATTGTATTACTACCACGTCTTCTCCATCTGGCACTATCTGTCTGACATAGGCAGAAGATGCTCATTCAGGATCTCCATCAACAGCTCTCATTTTTTTATCCTAATATATGGAGTATTATATAATTTTTGCCCTTGACCCATTGATGATTTTTTACGCTTTCCGAAGTGAAGTGCAGCCTAGCATTTCGCATTAATAACGCTCACAAAGATGAAAATATTGCATCTTTTCCTAAAGTGCTTTCTAGCCGCGGCATATTCATTTATGTTTCCCTATCCCATTGTAAGACATCACTGTGGACTTCGAACCGTTTACACGCCTCCTTCTCTCGGAGGTTTTGGCATGCGAAGGCAACCACTGAGACAGTCCTTTTTTCCGAGTTGGATTGGATGCCCTCGCACTGTTGAATGGGTTTTGTCTCATAGGCTCTGATTCCGTTCGTTTCTTCCAGCACGCCAACCCAGGCTTCGAAACTCACCTCCTCGCTCTTTCCTCCCCTCACTATCATTCCCCTCTCCTGCTACCCCTGAAGCAGTGGGTACCAACATACTCGGAACTTTCAGCTCCGGACTATGTGTGGCGTGACCGAGCCGTGTCGCTTGACTTTTGGAAATGAGTGTACATAAAAAGAAAGATTAAATGATGACTGGTTTTATACGTTGAAAAAAATAGCCTGTGATGATGATGTATGAAAACAAGCGACTCCGCCATGCAATATGGCTCCTTAGAATTAACGAAAATCGTAGTAATGGATATTACAATTAATTTATACACTACCTTAGGTAAAATTATCAAATAACGAGTTAAATCGGCGGACTCCGTGGTGCAGCGATAGCGCGTCTGACTCCAGATCAGAAATCAGAAGGTTGCGTGTTCAAATCACGTCGGGGTCAAAGTTTTTCCCGCGTTCTTAAAAAAAAACATTTTGAATGATTCTCCAACACTACAAATTTAGTGTATTTAGGTCCAGGGCCGGCCAAAGAAGGGATACAGTGGATGCGAGGCATCCGGGCCCCCGAATAATGGGAGCTCCAGAAGTATTAAAGTATCGAGTAAATTTTGCAAAAACTTACTAAAAAGTCATTTGAAAACTGATTCACAATAGAGAAACACTCCATAAAGTTAGTAATACTAATAATAATAATAATAATAATAATAATATTAAACTGGAGCTCCATAAATCGCACGTTATTACTATAGATACCCTTAGAAATTTTATTACTGAGAATATACAACAAAACTGATGGCAAGAATAATACGCATCACTATTGCAATAAAAATCTTGCGTGTCTGCCACACATCGGTAAACATTTGAACTAAATTCTTGTGCGAATGCGGTGCAGCCTTTATGGCTTCGTGAATTAATTATAAAATTAGTAAATTTGTAGATGTAATCACTCCAAAATCATCATTTTTTGAACGAAAATATGGCTTTACTGACACACAATTGTAAAAGTTTAGCCAAGAGTGATTATTGAAAAACGTCCCAAGGAGAAATAAATTCATGTTTTCCCATTATCAATCTTTAATATTTCCAAAATTGCCCGAGAACGAAGATCGAGGCGCCTCTTTTTAAAATAATCGATTTTCTGAACTTTCCGGGTTTTGGGATACCGAATATGAGGATCGGTACTATATAAAACAGCTTTGTCCAACAGGATTTCAACTCGACAAATAGTGCCAAATACATTATATTTAATAAGAAAAATTCTAATCCTTTTAAATAGGTTTCAGGTTATATTATTTAGCATTAACTATTATTTTTATATATTTTTATACAGAACAAGCGTAAGTAGTAGCATTAATGTACTGAAAACTGAAAACATTACTAGAAATGTAAACTTTCAGCGTGACACTTGGCAAGCCTTTTCTTTCAGCGGTCTATTAAATGATGACAGAAATTCTTCAGAAACACAATCAATCCAAGAAAACCATCAACGTCGGTAGGCTGTTGGTAAACAAGTCCGAGATTATTCTTGGTTAAACTTGGTTCTCCAAATACTCCTCCTTTCCGAAATCTTCTTTTCTTGATAGCTCTCTTTCCTTATCAAATCGCTGAAATCAGCTGAAACCCTTTCCTACATCTTTCTTTTCCTCCTTCTAACTCATCCTTAACCATGCCTCTCTCTCTCTCTTCAGGTATCCAGCTCTTTTTATTGTATGTATAATTTTTCAATTTTCTTCTATTATCACAGGTAGTCTGTTCGTGATTATTCATGGTTAAACCTGGTTCTCCATATAGCTACTCCTATTTTCCGCAGTCTTCTTCATATCTTGATAGCTCCCTTTCCCTTTCAAGTCGTCTATCAGCTGAAACCTTTTCCTACCTCTTTCTCTTTTTCCATCAAGTTTTCCACCTAATACGTCTGTAATCATATACTCTCTCCTCAATCCTTCTTCTATATTTCCTCGCTTTTCATCCTGCCTGTCTAGTTTATCTTCAGCATTTTCTCCATGTCAATATTTCGAAGCAATTCCACATTCAAGTATTTTATAAATTTTTTTAATGCTGCTTCCAAGGTACGGTTGAACACAGGTTTAGCTTGTTAACTGTCGCATTAAAAGCAAAAAATTTAATCCTTCTATAATACTCTATAACATTAAACAATACATGTACACACGTACAAACAAAGAATGGTAGCGTTTTATTACATTTAAAATAAAGTTTGAGAATTAAAAATAATATTTATAGGAAAATGTACTTTTGGTACTTTTTCGGGAACGTTTGGTGCATTTTTGCAAGAGGTGCATATGGCAAAATGTCATCTTCGCAAGGGCGGATACAGAAACTTCTCAAGAGGTGAGGGGGGGGGGGGGGGGGGCGATCGTCCCTCCACCTATCGAATCCGCCCCTTACAACTGCCCTATATTTTGAAAATCCCTACTCCTATCAGAATCCTTTCCCTTGCTATACAGACCTAATCTGCGACGTATAATTGAGGATTTTTGCGCGGAATGAATTGAAGAAAGCGCCCAGTGGAGTGCAATGGGGTTATCCAAGGGGAGGGGGAGGGGGGGGCGATCGCCCCCCCCTCATGGATCCGCCACTGCATCTTCGCCATATTCTAGTAGCGACACTGCACACACATACGCCTCTCAATCACTCGCCCATTCAATCCCATACGGACACCCTATCGCTCAACCTCTCTCTCACGCTCCTACATATTCGCTCACACACATCCATTCACACCAAATCACCCACCAAACCGGCGTAAACACACTCTAGTATTCTAGCGCCGAAAAACCTATTTTCTTTTAGCTATTTACTGACTGAAGGGCAAAAATATTCACAAAACCAGTCAGAAAAAATCGATTCCGTAAACCAAGGATTTTGTGCTTGACCGCCAAATTACAGGTTGCCTTGACTTTACAATTCCTTATAGTGCTCTGGGGTTTTCTGAATTGTAGAGGAGAAGGGGTTCCAAAGCAAACCTGCATCACCCCCAATTCCGCCCAGACATTCCATTTGACGAATACATAATTCGCATCTTTCTCTTTACTCGGCATAGCTGACGTGTCTTCCTTCCCTCGGGTTTCGCATACAACCCTCGGAGATCCCTAAACCGTACCCACTCCTACCGTAACCTTTACGTCATGCACTCCCGCTGTGACTGTCCTCTTGTTGTCTTCACTAAACCGTTTCCTTCATACTTAAACCTCCACATCCTCCTAGAACGAGGAAGTGCGACCGATACCTATTTAAATGCCTATTTCCGATTATTTTTCGCGTTTCATATTAACCGATTCAGTATTTCATTAATCTCGCGTTATGCCTCAAGCGATTCCTTCAGAGGCGATTCATTTATCTATGCTTAGGTAAGTTTAACCGCACGTAACGTCGAAAACCGCGATGCTGACTGCAGTTGATAAGAATAACGTTGACCTACGAGCTATTTGATATTTTCCTGTCGAAATATCGGTTCTCTGTGTTCGCGCCACTACATCCTAGAGGGAAACTAGCGCCCTCTTATAGTTAGTGGAAGGAACTAATCAGTTTTAACCGAGACGGCCGAGGATGTCCGAGACGAGCATGGACGTTCGTGATTAGGATAAGGCGTTCTCCGTTACGAATATTAATTTTACAGGTATTTCGATAGTAGTTTAAATATTTTTAGATTGTATTGACTCGGATACATTTCACGAGACTCTACACAAATATTGTTTAACTATTCGTTAAATTGTTATTGGAATTTTGGCTAGTAAGAATGTTATAATAACGTCCAATACTACTATTTGAACATTTCTAGTGTGCTGTGACGCAGTGGTGAGGTCCATGTTCGTCTTAAGAGGAGCATTTGTTGCACCCCAGAGAATAGTATCCCACTGCTGGATGAGTTTTCTCAGCTATGGTAATGAAACTGAAGTAGACTCTATATTGAATGTTAATTGGGTAAACAGTATTTCATAGTAGGGATGGCATCGCTTGTAAACAATTACAGTTATTGCAGTTTACTGCTGTATAGAGGAATCCTTGTACATGGCTACAGAGTTAACTATAATCCATACAGCTTACTCCACATTACAATATTTTAGGCAAAAATCTTCCTAACAGACATTTCTCTTATCTTTTGTGGCTGAAGTTGGAGCATGCTACATTTTTTTGTATGACAGATAATTATTAGGCAACAAAAAACCTACGTGTTTCCAATTAAAACGTAACTTCCACATAAATGTATTTCTTCAAATATTATATCAATCCTCATATTTCATTGTTAAAAGCAAAGCTAAGTGAAGACAAATCTCACTTATCACAGTTGCAGTTGGACTTAATTATCCCCCAAACATTACCACTTTTTACATAGAAGTTTTCCTATTCCCTCATTTTCCCAAGTTTCCCTCCTTACTAGTAATATTACCTTAGAAGAGGTTAGATAAAGAGAGCAGAATTGGGATTTAGTGATATAATATTGCTGATACAAGTATTTATTTTGTGTCACTGAGATGGAATAACTCAATTTCCTTACTTTAAGAATTTTCTTTGCTCTAAAATTTATCTGATGTTTCACATTCATGTGAATGTCTCCTTTGGTAAGAAGGCTTTCTGGCAGCTAACTTCTTAATCGTATCCATGCTCATTCTTGGGGAAAAGTGATTGAATTTTCTAGCATTTCATAATTCTCATTATTAGTTAGACAAATGAAAAGTAGTTCAGTATTTTATCTTGTAGTTTATCTCAAGCAAGGGATGGCCAATGCTTCATTATAAATGTTTGATAAAATAGTCGACTTAGAACTGTTCTGGGTCAACATCGATCACAGCACCAATTTGTCAAGTGGGAGAGTGACGAACTATGTCAATATTCCTAAATTATTCCTAAGGAACAATTTTCAAATGTTGCAATATAAGCATATCACCCTTTTAAGATGGAACCGCCTAAAGTTTAGTATAGGTGACGTCCCTGTGGCGATGGCTCAATCTCCATACTTCCTGACTGTTGCTCAACTATCAACCCGTATTATGTTTGCTCTGCTTTGGGCACCGTATCTCTGGGATGGGGAGGGAGATATGGTTCCAGTCATGGTGACGAAGCTAAGCAATTGTTTGATAATTCAGCCATTTGAAAACTGCTATGCGTAAAGAACGTCTATGATTCACGTGCTACGTAGTTCATTTTCTTGCGAGTTACGGTACTGCGATCGACATTGACCCATAACATTTCTGTTCCAATAGTCTTCTTGAATTTAAATTCTTGTACATGCAATAATAAATGTAATATTTATTCTACATATTTGACTAATGCAATAATTATTCTTATAACTGTCAAAGTCTGGGGCAGTGTTCTTAACTACAACTTCTTGCTACAGTGATGACAGTATGACATGTTCACTGTGTTACTGAATTATTGTCGCCATAAATACATTTTTATAGTAGCAAATTTTGTTCCTGGAAGTTTTGTAATTTAAAAAATAAGAATTGATTACATAGAGACATAATAGCCTAAGATGAATATCAATGGGGTCATAGAATAAGCTTTTGTTAGTATTAATTTAGAGTGGCAATTATTTCAAATTGATGCAACACCACATCTCTTTACTGAGTCAGATTTTCCCCAACTTTTTAATCGCACATTTTTTCTACTGCGTAAGAAGTGAAATATTCGTAGTCTTGAGCACTTTTTAAATTGTAACACATTTATCTTTGAATTATAAATATTAATTATGTATTTATTTTGATACAATTTTCGTAATCAATAAATAACCAAGTGTTTTGGAACTAAAAATTGTAGTTTAACTGAACAACTTAGTAACAATGTTATTAAAGATGTATAAAAAATAATTTTACTTAATTTCTTCTTTAAAAATTTTCAAATTAAAGGGCAACATGCGTTTTTAGAAATTTAATTCTGTAAAATTATGCAATGATTTAACATGAGGGATGTAAGAATACCACTAATTGTAAGTGCCTTAATGCAATGGTTTCATAACTGTTGGGTGCATTCTTAAGGGGGCATGGTTCAGCTGGTAGGTGAGGGCATAAAACATTTGAATTATATTTACAATCTGTTTAATAATCATAATATTGAGACCTGGAATGTGCAGCAGTCAAATTCGAAATCTCATATTGTTAGAATTTATGACCGTTTTATTTTGATGGTTATATTCATGGAAATTGTATATCCAACAGATATTGTCAATGAACTATGTCTGAACATAGTAGAGAGGAGGTAAGAAGGGGCAAGGTATTGTTATGTTTGCCCTAATTTCAGCATGACATTGTTATGTACTAAATTTTTGATTTGTTTCTTTTGTTGTTTCAGAAGCATGGTTCCAAGAAATATATACCAGGCCATTGTGAACGTGATCTACCAAACTGCTAAATTGCTGGACCTGACATCTTTTGTGATACCAAAGGATACTAGGTGTGAGTGGCATCAATTTTTGTTACAAAGTAGAATGAATTAGCTTCCCACTTTACATGTTGTATTTATCAGGTTGAATCTCATGTGTGATGGTTACATCTTGCAAGGTGTCAACTAATGTTCCAATGTTTCTTTTTGATCTATTTATTCATGCAGAAGCAATAGGAATTGGAATGTAAAACAACAATCAAACACCTAGCTTGAACAATCTTTAACTCTAAAATTCACCTCTGATATTGTTATTACCATTTTGATTTCCTTTAGCATGTTGTTAAATAGTTCTGGAATAATGATTTTTAATTGATTTTAACATTTACGTTGACATCTATCTTAATTTATTGTCATTTTAATTTCTTAAAAATCTTTTAGTCTTAACATCAAAAAATAAAATTTTCACAAAATCAGAACGAATCCATTACTATTCCATACAGTGTGTTGTATAATATAATACGAATATATTTTGTTCTATTAGGTATATTATAAAATATACTTGTCTAATAACCATGTTTTTACTTTGGACTTTACCTCATTCATTGTCCTTAGTTGTCTAATTTTGCGTGGTAATTCATTAATAAAAGTAGTTTCTAATACCTATATCTGGGCTTTACCTTTCTTTGTATAATATTTTGGTATTTCATATATCACCATATCTCATAGGGTTATGCTTGTTTCATATGTTTTCCTTTTCTTGTTTTTGTTAGTGAAATAATTATCAATGATTATTACATACTTAAATAGATTATCATCAATTGGCAGTACATTTATTGTTTGAAGTGGCTCATCATTAAATGCCCCATTTTTACTATTATTCCTGTAAAGTATTATTTTTTCTATAAGCCTAGCTCGACTTGATTTTAATAACTGGGTACACATTTTCCCAGCAGAACCCCATACAGATACGCAATACCTCAACAGATTCTCAACGAGAGAAAAATACATAATTCTCATCACATGAATTGGAACAATATATTTAACATGATGAAATAGATAAGAAACATTCTGTAACTTAGAATTCAGATTTTTAATATGTGAATTAAATCTAAAATTTTCATCAATAACTGTACCTAAATACGTATATATTCATTTACCTGATCCAAAGTTTTACAAGCACAGGCTGTCAATTTTTTATACATACAATCATGGTTATGAATAACTATATTGATATTTACACGATCACAAGTTTTGTTCATAAAATACATTAACTTTGTTTTCTTTTCTTTAACTTATGATCATGCATCCACATCAATATATTATTTAGATCAGTTTGCATGTGTTTTTTAGCTTCAATAACATTCTTATGAGGGGCTATTAAAACTGTATCATCTGCATATAAAAGTATTTTATAATGTTTTACCACATAAAACATTTAATTTACATATATAATGAAGAGAATGGGACCAAGTACAGTCATGCCTTGTTTAGAGCAAAGGATATGTTCCGGACAGTCTTTGCGCTAAACAAACTGATTATAACATGTACTTAGTAGTGATCAGTTCGCGAAATTGCAAGGTTCGCTGTTTCTTTGTTTATTTATTTAATATTAATTATTAAAAATCAATATTAATACAATTTTAAATCTTTTGCGGCGGTGCTCGCATTTATGTATAGATCGCTAGGTTCTGCGAGTTATCATTTTCGTCACTGCAGCGCTAAAATCTACGCGTAAATTACTTATTGTATGTATGTTGGGGGGGTATTCACCATTTTCAATAATTGCTTGAAATTCGTCAGGAAACTTTATATCTGCATCCAGGACCACCGAGATCCAGAATGGGCCCAGGGGAAAACAACCTTCAGTCTTACCTGAATGCTTCAAATATGCACAGACAACTTCTCTAATGTCAGTTGCTGTAAGAGGAACATGCCACTTGGAACACAAAATTAATCTCTCCACCTGTCTCTCCTCTTCTGCTTTGGTGAGAGCTGTTTGTCCCCCATGCTCTTGCTATACTTGCCTTTTACATTATCACAAGTAGATGTGAAAGGCACACCATACTTCTCAGATGCTTTTCTTACTGTAATAACTCCTTTCTTAACCTCTTCCACAGCTTTCCGCAAATTTTCCTCACTGTATTTATGTCTCATGTTTGGTCCTAGCTGCCTTAGGTATTTTCGTGGCATGATCAGTATCATCTCTGAATAAGCAAAAAAATCTTTTAAAATCTGTAAAAAATTCAAAACGTGAAGTATTAATCTGAAAATTAGGTTGGAGTTCGCAAATAAAACTTACTTTAATGTAGCGATGTTACAAGGGGTCTCTGATGAAATCAGTAGTCCCGCCAATAGAACGTAAACAATACTTCTAATTTTTAGCAAAACCAGACAACGTGTATCTCAATTCACGGTGACTTACTCTGACAAAACTAGGATATTAACTACATTACATCTGGTCTGTAGTCTTACATCACATCTGGAAAATGATATTAGACGTAGTTTCCAAGTGGTCTCTAGGTGGCAGAACCATGCAGGTAAGCAAGTGCATAGATGATCGTTTTCACTCCGTCTGATTGATATTACAGAACTTTCTGACATCCATTCTTTCTTAGCTTGAATTAATTTCCTAGGTTTAACTTTTGTGCACTGCTTGTAAGATGCACATAAGTCCCCTTCTATTGTTTCAGTCATATTGCACACTTGGATTTTCAATCTCCAGTACAGTTTCCCAATTCTTATTTTTTATCAGGTTATTAATTTTTCCCTTATTTATACAAGAATAACTCTTCTGTATATCCCTTTAGCTTTATTTTTTCTTTTCAAGTTTGATAGATCTACTGCTATTTCATAATGATCTGAGATGTTAGATTTTATAATTATACCCACAGTATTAAATAATTTGTCTTTATAATAAATATGATCTATACAAGATTTATCCAATCTTCCATCACAGACACACTCCCTTGTATAGTCATGTATTACTTGACTAAACCCTCGTGCAGCCAAGGCATCCTGATATTTAAGACTGTATTTCGTCCTTGTCTTTCACATTTATATTATATATACATCACCCACCATAATCATTTCTTTGTTACAGAACTTTCCTAACACAATACTTAATTCATGCATAAATAATATCTTACTATGTTTTGGTGTTCTTTATACACACAAAATAATTATATCACTATTATCTATTGTGACATTTAAACATTTTGACACAAAATAGGTTGTGTTAATTAACACATCCTTGCATTTTATTTCATCATTTACATAAATTATAATACCATCATCCCTGTGACCTTCTCTTAACTTAAAAAACGTATTAAACCTTGGTATTTTATATAATTGTTATTCAAATTGTGTTATATTTACCTCCATTAATACAATTATTCCTAATTTATTTATAATAACATTAATATTTAACAAAACTTCTGTCCAATGTTTCCTTAAAGATCTAATGTTTAAATGGTACAAAAGAGTAGAAAGTTACTGAGTTATATGTCTTACACTTTATTTTCTCAACCTTTAGCAGATTAATCAAATCCATATCAAAACTATAAACAATAAGCAAGTAGAAGGGATATACATTTAAATTATTTTGTTCAATTCCTTCTCATTTAGGATTTTTTAATTTGGGAATTTTCATCCTTTTTGATATTTTTTCGGCTTTATACCAAACAAATTTATAACCTAATAGCTTTACTGCTTGCCTTTCAAAGCAACATACTGTAATACCCAGTTAGATGATCGTTAAAGTAAATATTAGCATTATACCTTTTATTTCTTTCTGCTGCAAACCAACTTTCTTAGCCGTTATTTTCTTCTTAATATCTTTGGATTTAAATCTTATAATAACGTTAGTATTTTTGTTTTGCCGATTTCTATTTACTATATAAATATCATCTACAACATCAGAAGAGATGTTCTTCTGTAACCACACTAACTAACTCACGTACAATAACTTTTAAATTGTCTATAGTTGTGTTTTCACTTTTCAAACCAACAATTTCCATATTATTAGCCAGTTCTTTTTGCTCTAGGATATTCATTCGTGTTGTGAACTCCTCAATCACTTTATCCTAATTTTAATTCTTGTTTCAAATCAGCTACAACATCTTTGAAACACTTGATGTCATCATAAATTTTTTTCACATCTACCTTAAGTACATCATAATCATCACTGAAGTACTTTATAGCTTTTTTAAGATCATTTATTTCAGCCACTAATTCTTTTATTTCGGAGTAATCATTGTTACTATTACTCATGCTAGCCACTTCAATGTCTGTACCAGGTTCCTCTTGATTCCGGCAGTCAGCACACCAGTCTTCCTTCTTTCTGGCTGACTTACTTTTCCAGGTACTCTCTGATACATGTGCACATGCAAAGTGCATATTTTCATCACAACCACAACATTTCACACATTACCCATCCTTTGGGAGTTGTTTAAGGCACTTCTTGCATACAACCATTTAAAAGCAGTGGTATGAGATTATTAAATACCCAGATTTTAAGTATTCTGCACTTATTATAGTAAGGAACTTCAAAAAGTGCTATTACTTGCTAACACTCACACAACGGGATGAGATTATTACATACCTAGTATATAATGATTCAGCACTTATTATCACAAAAAAACTTTTAAAAAATGCTAATAAAGGTGAGATATAATAAAACAGATGCCATTCAGTGGACATCAATATATAAGTATGTAAATACGGTGAAAACCGGTTAACACCTAATGATAGGGACCAGCACAATCATTTCGTGTTATCCAAATACCATGTTAATAGTTTTAATTGTAAAATTTTCATTTATCAAATATGGAATGAGGCTCGTAGGCAAATCCATGATACTTATCAATAATATGATGTAATACATAGCTGAAGATATTATCACAATCATGGGGAAAGTCTATCTCAAATAATTTTGCATGTATTTATTTTTGTGGGACCAAAAAATAATTTCGTGTAAACCATTTTGCATTAACGAATGGATATATACTGAAAGTTATAGGCACTGGAACGGATCGAGAATAGAATAGAATAAATTCCAATATTATCGGAGTGATTTAGGACGAGAGACATTGCATAATGTAACCGGGAATATTATTCAGCATGAATTTACAGTACAGATTTCATTCTTTTGTTTCAGAGGAATGTTTGCAGAAGATGTCACAGGACACAGCTGTCATGTTCTCATATATGTGATAACAAGAAATAATAACAGTGAGTATAATCAGTGTGTTTCTTTTAAGTAGTTTGCCTATTGCATTTAACATATTGGCTGTTTTGTGATACTTTTGTTGGCTGTTACCTGAAGAAGTTTCCAGTGAGAATTATCGACGTATTTAAATGAATAGCTAGGAGGAATTTAGTCGTGTAACCATGCATTTGTTTTTTACTATATGTTCAATACTTACTGTGCTAGTTATTCATCTATTAACGGTGAAAATGTAGTAACTTCAGCGTATATCGGAAAGTGATAAATCTCAACATCTTTTAAGTGGATATTTCGTTGATAGAATAAAATTGATTTTATAATTTAGACCTTCAAAGATTTGCCAATTATCGTTAACATAAGTGTTATCAACGCTTCAATTTTTGGCATAATTTATGAAATACTTTGAGCCGGAGAACTTTTACTTTTCAGTCTACTGACTTTCAATTCAGCATAAATCAATTAAATATGCTGTATAAATAGGAGACAATTTCATAGAAACAAAAATATTAGTTTTGCAGTGACAGTGTAACGTGAAATGTTCATTGAATTTACTCTTTGGTGATGTGTAAAGGATTGAATGTTGAAATTATGGAGACATTTTGAGGAAAGTGATTAAAATATTTTGTTTGGAAAAGGCTATCTATATGAGAATTACTGAAGCAATCGCGGAAATATTTTGAGCCCAATCCTTTTTTGATATTCTGTATAATCGTTCGCTTCTCTCATATTCTTCGTAGTACTTCCTCATTTTCTACCCTATCTGTCCATTTTTATCGTCAGCATTCTTCTCCATGTTCACATTTCGAAGCTTTCCAAGTATTTAATATCATTTTTCCTTAGTGTCCATGTTTCTGCAGCATACGCTTCATTTTCTATAAAAATCGTTTACTTGGTTTATTAGTTGAGGCCATATGGAAGGTTAAAATTTAAAAACTAATTGTCAAATAAATCTTCGCATAATAATATGAATAAACTCTTAAAGAATTTAAAATTTTACAATTCTAAAATAGGGCTCTATCAATAAGATGTTCTCTTTCATATTGTTTAAGCAAATTAATCTTTTATATTTATAATTTTAGATTATATTTCTTTATTGAGTTCACCACAACCATTTTTTCCTCTTCATTGTAGGTAGTAGCAGTTGATGCTGAGCTGTAGAGGAACCATGAATCGAAGAGTACTGCTTTGCTGAAACGAGAATTGATTCATCTGGGTGCAAGAGTAAAGAGGAATCTGAGCTGGAGGCTATGCATACGGTATGAGAGTTTTTATACCTATATGTTGTTATATTCTTGTTTGTTCAGTATATCAGGCGATAAATATCTTGTATAATATATAGCTGCATCTTACGGAGGATTTAGGAGGAGAGATTAAATTATAAGGCACTTTTTGATGAGCTAGAGACTTCAAATTTGGCATTATTATAGATTTCTGCTCACAACCAATTGAAATGAATACAATACAATAAGAATTCCAATTGTTAGGAGCTGTTTTTCTCCTATCATTCAGAATAAGCCGAAATTTATGGTCGGATTAAACTACACGCAAACAATTTGATTTCTTTTAAAAATATTTATTAATCAATTTACACGTAAAGTAAATAAATTAAGAATATATCGCCACCCCTGAAAAAGAATGTTTTGTCTGGTATTGTCCGTTCGAATATTTTATTTCTGAGAATATAAGGCATCAATTTTCTGTTTGAACTTGAAAACTTATTAAATGCCAAGTTTTTGTGTTGACTTCTGAAACAGCACTGTATTAGCTCATGTTTGCAGACATCATACGTTTCTATGGTGAATATCGTTCAGCAAATTGGATATTGGAAAGTAATTAATTAAATTTAATCTTAAAATAGGAGCAGCCCTTTAAAAAGATTATTTGGATCAGGATGTTTTGTGTTCTACATATAAAATTTTACCAAGAGGTTTTGTCGTGGTTAAATAATTCCAGATTTAATTTAATAATTTAAAGAAATTTGGAGATAAATGTACGATATGCTTGAATTAATTCAGAAAATATTCTTTGGGTTTTTTTGTGGTTTATTCAAGGCAGAAAAATTTCTGAGGCAATACAAATTCTATTCATTATTCAAGTTATCAAAATCAGATAAAGAGTTTAAAATGCAAATGAAATTTCGGTTAGTTTTTAGAGCTTTGATTGAAAATCCGAACTGAATGCCTATATGTAAAGGAAAATATTTTCGTTGTGAAAAATAGAGGAGTGGTTAAGTGTGTCTAGCTCCCAATGCCGAGGGCATGGTCGTTTGTGCTTGTTAAAAATATATTACAACACATGTAATTGGAGGAAACTGTTTGTGTTAAATAAATTATTATTATTATTAACATTGATATCTCGTAATTGGCTATTGAGTATATTTACTTTGCCATGCAATTTATTATTAAACTTATAAAGAGTTTGTTTGAATTATAAATATTTGATTCGGTTCATTTTAACTTTCAATTGTTATATAACGCGATTGCTTTATTTCCCCTGATAATTTACGCTTTATTTTCTATTAAAAAAATCAATTCTTTATTTGGTTTATCAGTTGAGGCCATCATCATCATAGGTAGTCTGTCCGTAGACAGGTTCGTGATTATTCATGGTTAAACTTGGTTCTCCATATACTCCTATTTTCTGCAGTTTTCTTTACAACTTGATTCACATATAGATTCCTGATCAGTCTCCTGTCTTTCCAGTGTACACCCTATATCCTTTAATATCCTCATCAGCAGTACCCAGTTTACTCTATCGAAGGCCTTCTGCCAGTCGACGAAACATAGGAGCAATCTTGGCTGTACTCTGTTGCCCTTTCTGATATGATTCTCACTACACCGATAGCATCTCTGGTTCCTCGTCCTATTCTGAAGCGGAATTGATCTTCCCCTAGCATTTCTTCGGCCTTTTTCTCTAGTCTTTTATTAAGAATACTCGTGGTGATCTTCAAAGTGTGTGACAGTAGGGATATCGTTCTGTAGTCCTTAGACTGCATTGCCGTTGGCTTCTTCTTTAGAGGGATCATTGTTACATCTAGGAAATCCTGAGGCCTCTCTCCCGAGTTGTAAATCTTGTTAATTAGTTTCGTAATCACTTTGTCCTTCCAATCCCATGACTTTTAAGTACCTCTGCCGGTATTCCATCGCTGCCTGTAGCTTTTCCTTTCTTTAATTCCAGTATTGCCTTTTATGCTTCGCTTTTCATAATACTTAGTCCCAATCTTCTTCAATGCAATTCTCTTCTTCCAGTTCCATTTGTGCCGATCCTGCCTGCTTGTTGTATAGTTCCCTAATGTATTCTTCCGAGTCGAACTGTCCTTCTCCTTCCCATCTAGCTTCGCTCAGCCCTATGATGTCAATCTTATTTCTTCTTTCAGGTTCTTTATCTTTTCTGCCATCCTCATGGTTTTTACATTCCAAGTACCTATGCATAAGTTATCTTCGACACATGCTTTCCTCAAGGCAGTCCCTGCCCAGAGATCCTATTGGGGGATTATTTTACCTCGAAAGAACTCGTTTTGTCCAACCATATAATCGTTAATAAGGAATTGTAATGTGGCAGTTTCCCTGTTGCTTTCCACATCGCAGATCGCAGTACTGTAGTCATTCAAATCGTCCCGATCACTCCTACAGCTCTATTGGATATAAACCCAGCCAACATAATTTGTTTTTAGCTCGATACCAAACTGACAGTACTGCTGCCTACTGCCAGGCACCGATGATAGTTTTTGTTATTAATTAATTAATTTTTTGTGAAAAACCTCCATTCGTGGATATCGAACCCAGGAACTTTGTAACGGGAAGCCGACACGCTAAGCGACACCATATGGAAGGTTAAAATTTTAAAACTAATTGCCAAATAAATCTTTCACATAATAATTTGAATAAACTCGTCAGGAATTTAAAATTTTAAGATTCTAAATAGACCTTGGTAAATGAGATGCGCTCTTTCGTGTTGTTTGGGAAAATTAATCTTTAATATTTAGATTTTTTAGTTTATATTTCTTAATTGAATTCACCACAACCATTTTTCTTCTTTATTTTAGGCATTCACAGTTGATGCTGAGTGAAAATGCGATGGTGTGAGGCATCAAGGAACCATGAATCGAAGAGTATAACTTTGCTGAAACAAGAACTGATGCTTCTGGGTGCGAGAGTAAAGCGGATTATGTGCTGGAGGCTACACACATGGGATGAGAGAAGGTTTTTATACCTATATGTTGCTATATTCTGGTTTGTTCAATATATCAGGCGATAAATATCTTGTATAATAATATGGCTGCATATTACGGAAGATTTAGGAGAAGAGATTGTAAATTATAAGGCACTTTTAGATGGGCTAAATGCTTCAAATTTGGCATTATTATAGATTTCTGCTCAGCCAATTGAAATAAATACGATACAATAAGAATTCCAATTTTTAGGAGCTGTTTTTTTCCCGTAATTCAGAATAAGCCAAAATTTACGATCGGATTATACGATACCCCAAGAATTCAATTTCTCTTTAAAATATTTTAAAATCAATTTACACTTAAAGTAAATAAATGAAAAATATAGCGCTACCTCTGAAAAAAAAAGTTTTAACTGGTACCTTCTGTAAGAATATAAGGCATTAATTTTCTCTTTGAACTTGAAAAGCTTTGTGATAACTCAACTTTTATAAAATGCATTTAATATTGATTATAAATTTATGAGAATATAAGGTGTTGGTTTTCAGTTTCAACTCTAAAAACTTTCTCTAATTTGATAAGGCATATTCCATTTTGTTTGTAAAGTTTATTAGCGTACTTCTATAAATTTTAACTTTTCATCAAATTCCACTTCTGTTAATAAGAATCTAATATTGTAAATATTTATTTATGAATTACAGAAGATATTTAAAAACCTTAGAAAACTTATTAAATGCGAAGGTTTCATATTGACTTCTGAGGCAGCACTGTATTAGCTCATGTTTGCAGACTTGTCATGCATTTCTATGGTGAATATCGTTCAGCAAATTGGATGTTGGAAAGTAATTAATTAAATTTAATCTTAAAATAGGAGCAGCCCTTAAAAAAGATTATTTGGATCAGGATGTTTTGTGTTCTACATATAAAATTTTACCAAGAGTGTTTGGCGTGGTTAAATAATTCCAGATTTAATAATTTAAAGAAATTTGGAGATAAATGTACAATATGCTTGAATTAATTCAGAAAATATTTGGGTTTTTTGTGGTTTATTCGAGGCAGAAAAATTTCTGAGGCAATACAAATTCTATTCATTATTCAAGTTATCAAAATCAGATAAAGAGTTTAAAATGTAAATGAAATTTCGCTTAGTTTTGAGAGTTTTGATTGAAAATCCGACTGAATGCCTTTGTAAGGGAAAATATTTTCATTGTGAAAAATTTATAATCTCCAATTATTAAGCCATTCATTGGAAATGGTAATTTAATTGTTCTTAATTCTAGGCAATATTTAGAAAAAGATTTAACTTTGTGGAGAGTTACATTTCTTAATTAAGAAAAATTGTGAAGGTTTTTTTATTCTTAATTAAAGTCAATATCCAGAAAAAAGAATTCCAAGTCTGTATACTAAAGTTCTTTTAATAATTCCATCAATATCCAATTTGCTAGACATTATTTACTTGTAAATAGGTTTCCAAAGGGTTGTGTTATTTATATTATTCAGAAAAATCATAAATTCTTTTAAGTCTAAATGTATATAAGCTATTGCTTTTTCATTCTGTATAATTACTGCCATTTTTTTAAATCTGAACAAACCAGAATTAGCATTTTTGGGTATATATATATATTTTGTCTCATATTTTTTTCTAAGCTGCTGTGCTATTTTTCCTCTTTGTCACCAATAGACATTTTTAAAATGATATTATCCTTGCCAAAGTGCTTTGTAAAAATGTCCAACTTTTATTGTAGTGTTTGCTAAATTGTAAATTTTTTTCTGCACTTCATGAAAATTTTTAAATGGCAATTTTGATTTGTGCTAATATTCAGAGCATTTTAAGTCCAGAAATTTTTTAAAGTCAGAGTCAGAAATTATTCTGTCCATAATGTAAACAAATTAATTTTTTTGTCCTAATTTCAGAAAGCTTTTAAGTCGAAGAGTTAAAAATTATTCTAAGTCCAAATTGTAAACAAGTTAAAAAAATTAATGTGTTTACAATTTGGACGGAATAATTTTTAACTCCAAGACTTTAAAGATTTCTGAAATTAGGACTTGTCCAAAATGTAAACAAACATTTCTGTTGTCTAGAGTCAGTTTTCTTTTCAGTCCAGGTTTTCATTTTGAAGTGCATGATAAAATAAGTAGAGAAAATGTATTATTTCAGATTGTAAAATTTTTATTGAACTTGTATGTATACATTGTACATTATTTTCATTGCAATAAAGACATTTTATTATGATCAAAACCTGTTGACTCCTTTTAGATAGAAATAATTTCTTTTTCTCGGAGCCTCTTTTAGGTATCGTTGGACTTAAGGGGTTTTTTTAGGTATATTTTTGCTAGAATTAGCACACTTTTAGCCTAAAAATGACATTTTTAACCACAAATTCAGCCAAATTTTGCTGATTATTGAACAAATTATTCAACATTATGACAATTTATCTACATTTCTACTAGTGAACAACTGACAAATTACATATAACACAATATTTTCAACTGTTATTCAACAGTTGACATAACTACATATATCACATGAAAAAATAAACCATCAAACACATTTTACAGCTGAATTAAATTATTGAACAAGCACTTGAAGAAATTACTTGCCTCAGATAAAAATAACTGCGACTGAGCTGTGGAAAAATTAATACAAGCATTTAGACTACAGAACAGCCGTCATCAGTGGCGAAATGCCACTGACAACAACTGCTCTGAAGTCGAAATGCATGTATTAATTTTCTCACAGCCCAGTCGCAGCTATTTTTATCAGAGGCAAGCGATTTTTCCAAGTGCTTGTTCTGGAAACACTTAAACATATCACATTATCAATGACCTTAATTACAATTAACAATGTCTCTTATTGGTCAAAATTGAATACACGCAACTGATTCCAAATGGGAGCAATGTTTGCATAAATGACGAAAAAATAATGAATCTCGCAAAGCAATGCTTAATTGGAATTACTTAAATGTCAGAATAACATTTTTATAAACCATTCCAAGTCAGAAATAAACTCCAAAAAATGCAGTTAAAATTTTATGGCATACCTATTTCAAATGTTTATAAAATTAAACCTCTTTATATTTGCCAAATTAATTTGCTTAAAATGCATTGAAATTACACCATGTACCTCAATTAGACGCTTGACTGTTTTTTAAAAACGTTAATTGCATAATAGAAACTCAAAGACTAAACATTTACTTCTGATAATTTAATTTTTATAGCAACAAAGATTGAACTAAATACATTTTGTCTTTAAGAATTATCTTGCTTGGATTTAAAAATATAACATTAATGGAGGTAAGTTTATATTTACAACATCAAAAACATATTTGCTCATTTAAAGTTCAGATTCAAAGCTATTATGCAAAATATAACATTTAATCAAAGCAAACACTATTTATGAATAAATATAGCATATTCTCAAAGTTTGTCTTATATTTCCAGGTAATGTACAGTAAATGCATTGCGTGACTCAACTCACTATCGTTAACAAATCACATTGCTCCTTATCAATAGCTTAACACTTTCATGGCCAATTTGTCAAATTTAAAAGAAAAATCAGCAAATCAAATCATTAAAAATTTATCAATAATTATATTTTTTAACATTATAAATGTGCAAAATGTAAGTAGCAATACATTATCGTTACAAAATATTTATTTAAAGACTTATATTTGAAGAATTTTCAATTGTAATTTATGAAAGTATTGAGTGCACGAAAAACTAAAGTATTTCATTAAATATTTGTATACAATTGAGTTATTTATGTTAATAAATTTAAAGAATTCCTTTTCAGTAACGCTTGTGTTAGAATAAGTCAAAATCTCATATGGAGTTTACCAAAATTATCGTTACGATAATTTAATGAAGATATTTTAAACAGCCATGAAATTGTTAAGTAATCTAAAATATAACTCATCCAACAAGAGACAACGTTAATATTTACATAGAGACCAACCTGAGAATCAAAACAATAACTACAAAATTGAGAAACAAAATAAATATCCTATAATTATTATACCAAATAGAATTGAATGAGCTTCCCACAATCTATATATATTTGCAAAAGTTTGTTTGCATGTCTCATTATGCATGCCATAAACTATAAGACATGAATAACTAAAATTTGGTACGATTATTATTAACATCTTAACTTGATGTATAAAAGGTTTGGTCAATTGGTTAATTATAGTCAGTGCTATAATAACAATAATATAGGAGAATATAACATTTTATAATTCCACTAGAGATGCCTGCATTTTAAATTTGAAATGTCGGAATTTTTTATAAAAAACAAAGAAGCTTCAAAGTTTATTGTATATAAGGATTAGCTATGATGCTGGTCAACGCAGACATCCATGACATTTGACGGTGCAATGAGACACTATTACGTATGTTAACCTTCATAACAGCCTACTTAGACAACAAACCCATTCAGCGGCCGGGTTATGCAATCTTACTTTTGATACTACACAATTTATACAAGTGAAAACTTACTTTATTTGCTCACATTACACTGTGTTGGATGTGGTTTGGTTACTACAAAACGACAAACAACAGATGAACAAACAAAAAGAATTAATGCAACGAAAAACAAAAACAGTAGAAAAGAGAATTAAAATCACACAGAAATTCAATGCTCCGACTCTTAGAATGATTCTCTAAGCAAAGAGTTTTGTTAAAATAAATTTATGTCAAGTGAATAATACTTTGTTACAATAAGTGGACAATACTTTTGTTAAAACGTTACAAATTGCACTTGACAATGCCTTATCCCCCTCCCTCCCTCTGCTGTTCCCCCCCTTATCTCTCGCGAGGCAATAATATGAATCTCGAGCCTCAAAAATGACATTCGTTGTCCAGGAAACTTATCGATAAAAGTCAAAATCTGTCACATATTCGTTAAATATGCGTAATTTCAAAACATGTGGTGCATTACTTTCTGGGAAACCCTCGTACAATGTTGTGTGAGACAGACGCTCCTTTCTAGGAACCTGGTATTATCTGAATGTTTATTTTGAACTCTTGAACATCCCGCATATAACTGTCCATGCGTAAAGCAAAGCTACCGTATGGTAACTGACTTAAGAAGTCACCTCTCTACTCTGCGTGCACGGGGATTTCCCTTCTAGGAAGCGCGCTCACCTTCAATGCCCCTCTATTCTAATGGAATTCGTTCCCCTCCACTCTACATATTACCTCCGATCACTGAGGCGTAAGGTAACTTCTAGTAATTTTCAATTGCTACATTGGGCGGAACTACCTGTACTCTACATGCACGTTCTCTACCGGAAGCTTAGAGAACGAACTCCACCTGGCAAAAAGCGTCACCTCACAAAATGAATCGACTGCATTGATTGCCAATTTTAATTACGAATACTCGAAATATTTTCCAACACTTTCATTTATATCAATTAAAATATGAAAAAATTTCCCAAATAAAACTTAATTCAAGCATAGATATAATTTTTTGTTCATAATTATTGCCATAATTTGAAGTCACGATGATTTAAAACATAACCTGAGCAACGCTGGGTAAATTTGCTAGTTATTTATAAGCAAAGAACTTTGCAATACCATTTAATTTAATTTATTCACCAGAGAACTATATAAAGACGTCTGTGTTGCATTGTAAAATAAATTCCAATAATTACTCCAAGATTTGATGCACAAAAACGATTACAGTGTAATTTTCCTAATAAACGTTTAATGTGACTAAATCTTAAAAGGATATTTTGTAGTTTAATTTACATTCTTCGTTAGAAATAATTTTATGAACTCTGTATTTATCTCAGATTCACTACAAATATGTTGTCAACAATTTGTTGCTAACATACATTAAAGTTATGGTAATTTAATGTTGTGCTTATGCAAACTGTATAATTATAAAATATCAGTTGATTACTTCGTTTAAAAATTAGTACAAGAGTTTAAAATAATACTAATATTTATAATGAGATTTTAAGATATAAACAAGTTAGGAAAGTGTACACCGTAACACAAATGGGTGCATTTTGTGCACTGGAGTATTTGAAAGAAATTATTTACGTGTTTGGAAGGGAAATAGCATTATAAATTCTTTTCTTCGTCATAAATAATCCATTTTCTTCCCATTTAAAAATATTAAATGCATATGTAAGGAAATTAAACATATTTCCGTGAGATTGTTTACATTAGCAACAATGAATAAGTAACCATGCTAGAAAATTTCAAAGTTCAACTCAAATTAAGACTCTTGTTCGATTTTCTCGGAAACGGCGACTCCTACGATGAAAATGTAAAGGAAAAGAAATACCCTACTTTACTAGTTCTACAAGTTTTACTTGATAAATATTTTGATATGACCGATACTTTACGAGATATGAGGGAAAGTTCATATTTTATCACCAGTAAAGTGGTACCCCTGATTGGCTTACGTGACTCATTTATGTGATTTTCTTATTATCTTTGACTGTAAGTCCTTAATATCAAATTTCATGAAAATCTGCTTGGTAGAAGCAGATAACGAACATGCGGACAGACCAGATGGAGACTAATACTAATAGGCGCTTATGCTGGAAGCAAAACGCACCTGACAAATAACCTTGCATGTAATTACATTTACAGATACACATACATTATTAAAAATTTTCTTTAATGACAAGAATGATATGTTACTTATTTGTTCGATATACAAATAGAAGGTGCTTGCATTCTGTAAGCCTTTCAAGTCATTATTTATGGCTTTTGCAAAGTAAAAATTCAAAACTAGTTAAATAAATAAAACAACTTCAAGTACACATTAGAATCAACTTCATTAGCCCACTGATTCCCAATGAAAAGACAAAACTGATAACGTTTTGATTCCGATGCAAATGAATTGGAATATTTCGAGGTGGTGCTTACTGTAAAAGAGAGACTGACTGATATTATTCACTTCTTTCGGTAAATTGTGATGAGATTAGCCACGAGGAAGTGTACCATCTGAAACAAAAGTACCACGAAGCCAATGAAAAGGAAGAAATCCACAGTACATTGAAACCTCTGCATACTGGACCTTGATGGAACGTACTTAGGATGTAACGGACAGAATGTCCGGCGATGCAAAACAGTTAAATGACGCCACTAATACATTGTGTCTCATGCGGACCTATCACATGTGCGTTATTTGGAAGGCCTAATGAATACATCGCAACATTATAACTAACGTATATCACGGCATATAAGTCGACCTTTGAAGCTTAAAAAATTTTCCTAAAACTTAAAGTCGACTTATACGACGAATACAAAATTGTAAACTTTAAATTACAGATAAATAACATCGATATTTACTAACAAGGGGAGGCCATAACATTAATATTGAAATTCGTAAAACCCTTTTAGGAGGTGAAACTAGAACTAAAACATCACCTATATCTCTCTGCGTTTTTGCCAATGGGCCCTTGTTTAAAAGATATTAACAATTTAAATTCAGGTGTAAGCATGGATGCAACATATATCATTAACCTTACGGTTACAAAACAGAAGCAGCAATAGCTTAATTGGTAGAATGAATGTCTAGTAGTCGGATGGGCTGGGGTTCGATCCCAGCAGCCAGCATTTTTTTTCAGAAATGGTCTGTATATATATTTTAACTAGTAAAATTGTATTATTATTATGTCTTCATTACATTTTTGGTTTTTTTTCGCAATTTTTTGATCATTTTTTTTCTTTTTCACATACGTACTTGATTATTTGCACTTTCCACATGTAATTATAACATTATAATTATAAATAAATAATACAACTTAGAATGTTATAATCATTACTTGATTGTTTATTAAAATATCAATTCCTTAATATGACATTTATGAAATGTTTATTATGGACAATTACCTTGTTTTTTTAAATGTATCATCCAAAGTATTGTAATGCTGTAGAAGTAAGTGAGATAGAAGAGGTACACTTCGATAGGAATTAACCATACTAATTGCAAGTTATGATTATATGTGGAATATGCAAATAAATCAAGTACAAAAAAGTACGTGAAAAAAGACAAAAAAATAATCAAAAAATATGCGAAAAAAACATTTCCTTTTTTGAAAAGGGGAATAATGTAATCATCAAAACCATCCTTATGCCTGCCAACGTGATATTATATTGAATTCCACCACCGTAGATATTGATTGCGATAACTAGGTGCAGTTAAATTTGATAGCATCATTAACAGCCGACATCAATCAAATCACAGGAACCATTATTTAGTTGGTCAAGCTCTCTGAGAATAGCAGTTTCTTATTGGTTGAAATGAAAACACCTGTCAAGTGGAAGGCTCAAGAAGAATAGCACGGACTCAAAACTATATTCATATATTTTTTTATTACTATGTTTATTTCTGTATCTTGTTAAAACTTGGATCGTACAGGACCTTGATTTTGCCTGGCGATGATTTCATGAGAAGTATTTTTAAGTGAAACAAAGGGGGTCGACTTATACTGCGAACATATACTTAATCTAGTATTTTCAAGTTGAAAATTCAAGGTCGACTTATACGTCGCAATATATGGATATATATACATATTATAATGTATATAATTACTGTATATACTCGTGTATGATGCGTCCCAGTGTATAACTGCCGTGTATAATGCGCACTCGTACTTTATTCCAAAAAATCCCGACTTTTTCTTATACCACGTGTATGACACACATCCTTCATTTTTGGGAGGTATGTAAATATTAAAACGTTTGGACTTGTCCATAAGTGTATTACGTTCAATAAGCTCCATATTATGTCTAAGAGAGACATCGTCAATAATTAAAGCGACTGAGTTGAGATGGGAGCAACTTCATACAGTAAGTTGGGCAAAGTGATGCCGTGTAGAAAACCGCAGCGCCACTGTTGCCAATGCTTTTACATCAGACAAAAAGGGATCTATAAAATAGTTTTGATTTAAAGTGGACGTTGGTTCTCTCTTTCCTATCTCATTCTAAAACTGTTTAAGAGAAGGAACAACATAAAAATTTAACAAACAAATCTGGAAACAGGAAACGCGACAGGTAGGATTAAGTTCACACACGAGATTCTATGGGTTTTAAATTACTTACATTGTCAATCGTACATACTAGAATCATTAACTAAATAAAATTATTTCAATTTGCTTATTCTATGTTTTTTTTTGTTTTTGATGTGTTTTTGTGATTTTGCAAAAATTACAGCAATCAGCTGATGAGCTAGTGAAAAGCGGAATAATTGGAGAGGATGGGATTATAAATGTATAGAAGTAATTAGGTGTTCTATACATATAATTATGTATGTATAACCTGGAGTATCAATAATTATTGTGCTTTTCTCATTAATTAACCCAAAAAGCGTGAATCTGGTGCGAGGTAGGTTCCTATTTTAAGTGCAGAGAAGTGTTACCTGTGTATAACGCGCACCCCTACATTATGACCTGAAAATGTGGTCTTCAAACAGCGCGTTATACACGAGTATATATGGTAGATACAATGTATAATTTATTGGTGCAGCAAATCCGCAAAAATTAATTGTTCCTGCGTTTGATCATTGTGACTGGTTGAAATTGACTGACTTGCGTTACTCGTGGGGTTTGTTTGTCTTAAAACATTCTTTGTATTCATTGTTACTTTCTGCCCCATTTCCACCAGGGTCCGGAAAAATCTAAAATCTCGAAAAAGTATCCCAAGTTCCATTCCTAAGAATAATTCCTTTCAAATAAGAACGCAAGGGAAAATCAATTTTTCTTACGGTCGCTATAATTTATTTCATTCTTAATTATGTTCTTATAACAATATGCTCCTGCTAGCACACTGCAAGCACCTTTTACTAGTAAAATATAAAAATTAATACGATTCCTATTTTCCTAAATTAATTAGAAAACTCTGTGCTATTACTTCATGCGCTCTAACAATTTGTATGAATATATAGCGGAGTAAAACACTGTCCTTCATAACATGTGCACTTTAACAATTTAAGGCAACACATACGTTTCCTTCGGATGTTTCGGATATAACAGACAGGCCTTCCCCTCCTTTTAGTCCAATATATCGAGGCTTCACTGTATGTATGTAAAGAATGCGATGTCGGACTGTGTACAATACCACGTTTTGCAATATACCATACACGAAAACGTATCAAGTATATAATCGCAAGCTCTGGAATAATATAAATTAAAATAGTTATAACAAATCCAACGTATATTTTCAATCCTTTCAAACTTTTACAAACCTATGCCAACAGGTGCTTCTGATGGAATCTTAACTTAGTACTTAAAAAGAGTTAAAAATGAAACAATCTTTTGTTATTCTAAAAGCTCCCAATTGCAAGCGCAATCTGAGTTTATATAAACATTTGAAATACAGTTGGACCTCTATAACCGTCACCATTGATAATCGTTGTTTCGATCAACCCTCATTTGTCGCCAAATGGTACAAAAAAATTAAAAAGTTCCGATGCCAGATTGCACTGTGACAGAGAGAGGAAGATTCCTGGCATTGCCTCCGATTCAATTAGTGCCAATTAAACCTTCAAATAAGCGAAAGAATAGCATTATTCGCTTCACGCTTTAATTTAAGCATCGAAATTAATGCTGTAGCAATGTCAAACTTTATAGATAGCAACAAAAATATTTACGGATAATTATCCAGTTAATAACAATTTAATCAAAGCAATTGATCTTATTTTAAATCATTCGAATGCTGGAATCTTACTTTTTCAGTAAGTAAAACTATTAAACATCTATAATGCTTATTAAGGCAAATTGTCTCATGCATAAATTTAAAATTAGATGAGAATAAGGACGTACATTATTTTTTAACAAATTATAAGTTATATGGTTATGTCACCTTCGTAGATAATCTAAATGACAAAGAATGTTAGGCGACGGGCTACGTTTATTCAGGAGCAGCATGAAAACATTTGTTTTAGATTGATAACCTAGAACTCGCCGAAACTTATCTTCTCTTCTTTGTTAATCTAAATAAACGGTTGCGTTGATTGATATATGAAAAAAGGACATATACTTCAATTAAAAGAAACAAAGAAAATTAAAAACATAAAAGTTTGCAATCAATTACCGTGTAGCATTAATTTCCTCTCTAATTTGACTTTTAAAATACAGATTTCTTACTGACTTTGCACAATTAATTGTCAATATTCACACACAGCCTCGCCCTCAGCGAGATTTGTACCCGCTAACCTTACCTATACTGGGGAAATGCATTATCAGAGTTAAATACGAATTATTGAGTTATATGTGAAATATTGAGACCAACTTATTCTACACAATTCTTAATTTTTTATAAATTAATTGAAAAAACAGTGAAAACACTGTGCGGGTACAGCTAGTACTCCGTTAATTCATCAAATAGAACTTATAATTTTGTTTGTTTAGTTTACATAACAACGCTTTTACTCATTATTACCTCTGACGGTAAAGCAATATCAATTGCAATTTCCCAGGTTGTTGTTACTATCAGCATTTTAATTACTACAAATATAACTTTTAATTAAAGTTTAAGGCAATAATAGCCCATTAATTCATCAAATGGAAGAAAGAAGAATATAACGAGGTCTTTGAAACTGTGTAATTTTTACTTATGTACCAATGACGTGAATCTAAATTGATTCTTTTGAAAATTTTAATGTCAATCTGATTCAAACGTACTTCATTGCGTCATTTTATGTTACTTGTCGCCACCTGGCAGATCCAGCCACCTTGTGACTAAATGAATAAATAAATAAATATTATAGAGACAGAAGAAGATAAAGAAGAACGACATAGAAGAGAAAGAGTGAGAAGATCAATACTGACAGATGAGCAAAGGCAAACAGCGAGAGAGACCATAACCGAAATCAGGTAACAAAGAAGAAATGAACAAACTGAAGAAGGGAGTAATATAAGAAGAAGCCAAAACAGAATCGATGCAGCCAACGGCGGAAGGCGAAGAAACGACACAAATTTAAACTCAGCAATAGGAAACGGATTAGCTACTCGACGAGATGGTTCACATTTAGGAAAAATGGATAAAGAATGTCAAAATCGTAGAGCTTTGTTTTTTAATAACCGAGAAAAGCATAACAGATGCTGGTACAAGAAGAGCACTTCCGCAGCTTCCAGATATATTAAAACTGCCGTAGAGAGAAAATACCCCTATGTGTAAAAATACGTAAGACTAATGTAGTTTCTGCACATGCCAGGACATGAAATATATATATTTAAAGCGGGAAGCTCATTAGTTCTAATTTGAAATGCAAAATCAATCACACTCACCCATCTTCTTTCTTGATATCGCAAAGCAGAGCTGGCCTGAGGAAGACGTACGATGCTGGCTGCGTTTTCAGACTTCATTCTTCGGAGGCACGCATCTGAAACAACGACAGAAGCAACTCAGAAATCTCGCACCCAAAGGATAAAAATTCTACAAAACCTTAACAATAACTTTTGATTTGAAGTTTATAAAGTAATGGAAACTGGCTAAAAATGTATTATTCATACGTTTTTAAAAACACAGATTCTCATTTTATGAGGTAAACTATAATTTTTACGTTAAAAACACAATATATATTGATAACAAACCCTTAATTAATCCTACGTTAAGAATGTAACGCCATATCTTGGCTATATTTGCCCATAAACAAATCCGTCCTTGCAAAAAACTTTACCAACTCTTCACAGAAAATGATACTTTACAACGATAAAATCACTCATTAAACATGTTATGCGGTAACAAAATGTTATACATAAGGACTAATTTATAAGAATAATTACTCCATTATACATAAATATGATAAATATAACATTTACTATATACATATATATACGGTAAAGATATTTCAACTATAAATCAAAGATGAATAGAGAAGTTATTTAAGATTTCCTTACCTTTGAAGATATAAATCCTCGAGGAGATTGACCAGGACAGCTGGATCACACAATAATAACAGTACATTTATTTTCCAGAAGATCATAGTTACATGGCAAATCAATAAGACAAACTCAATCACAAAAGAAAATACAAAGTAAAACAATATAACAGCACGAGTGGACTAAAGAAAAACAATAATACATCAAAACATCACCATAAATTACAATTAACTGGCAAAACAGGGCATACTGAATAATTACATATACAAATTCACATATCATTGATTTACAAAATAAGAAATAGTACTATTAAGAGACGTTAACTAATGTCCAGTAAGCAATGTGAAGATTACACACATTGAAACTATAAAAAACTTTAGATAAAACTTCACTTCACTTAAAGTGTCTTAAAACGTACACAAATCAAACTAAAAGTACATATTTAAAAACTGCTGTCAAAATGCGTCACATGGACCACTGTTTTCGAAGAATAAACGGCCAAACTTTTGTCAACATCAAAACTATCAACATTAAATTTCGAATACAATAAAAAGGTCTAGTTTTTTCCTTCTAAAATAAATAAAATAAAATAACCGAAAGTATTAAAACACTGCTGTGAAAATGATTATCACGTGGACCAGTTTTCGAAGAACACAAGGGCAAACTTATATCACGATCATAACTATCAACATTAAATTTCGAATACAATAAAAAGGTCTAGTTTTTCCTTCTAAAAAGGTCTGATGGAAACATAAAATAAATTTCGAACGGTATTACGCACATAACAGATAATCTCGTCAGCCATTTTAAGATTTCTATGAAACAACAAGAAGTAACGCGCAGGCGCGCAGGCTAACCAACATTTCGTCTTATAAAGCAGGATATTTACAATTTCGACAAAAAAACCACAAAAAATAAGCAATTCCTTTTTATATCTTGATTTCACATTTTAGTAGGAACACAATTATAACTTATTATAGGATCGATAAAATTTGCTTAAATGTTATAAATTACTTGCAGTAAATCAAATTTATTGGCATTAAACTTCTGCTTTGCAAACCTAAATTTGGATTCGTCATGGAGAGGGGTAAAAATAAGGCATTAAAATATATTTTCACATTGCTTAAAAACCGACAATGTAATTAATTAAGTAATAACGAATTTTTGGTCCAAATACGATTGCGTTTTTTGGTAACATTTATTTTTCTGTAGGACATGTCTTCATAAACAATTACATGGGTAGTTTCTGCGACATTTACAAATTATGCGGAAACAATTATTAGTTATTAAAAACTATTCACGAGTGTAATTATAAGAATAGCAATTATACTCCGGAAAATACTTTCAGGTTTTTATCTTATCCATGTACTTTGGAGACCTGTGGTATATTCAATTGATACCGATAAAATATTCGTATAAATTTGAAATGTAGGTACCTACCGTAGGAACCTACTGATTTACAAACACAGATGTCCGGAACAGGTAGAAAAATACACTTGTAATTGTCCTAACTAAGATACTCTATTTAGTAAGTGAATTAGCCTTCATAATGCACTTAAGAACCATAAAAAACTAGGGTGAGTCCTTCTTCACGGTAACCTTCCACCTCATTTCCTATTTGAAATCCAAAAACTCACGTAATATATTTTCAAAAAAAAACATTCGTGCGTCAATTTCCAACAAATCCTTTATCTAATTTTACAATTGTCCGTCCGTCTTTCTCCAATTGTATCTCCCATTATTACAGCTAATGCCTGTCGCATAAGTATATACGGATCATCCTTTGCATCAATTTATAGAAATTTATAAAATTTTATTATTGTAATATTATCGTATATTTCATAAAGGTAAGCTCCTCTCCATTATGAATTTTACACTAATAATAATAATACTTTATTTACGGGACAAGCCCTTTTCCTAAAAATACAATCAGAAATGTATTAAAAATAAGCTAAAATATTAGGGTAGAACAAATAATATTTTAAATTAATATCCTTTTACACATAATAATCACAATTTGTAGCTCATTTTCTTAAAAGCCAAAACGTGTTATTATGATAACTTTCTGTGTCCATCTGTCAGTGGACAATCAACGTTTTTTTAAAGAGGTATTTAGAAAACCCTTTTTGAATTAGATAGCTCTTATCCATCCTTGAAGTTCACTGCAATTGTACTTCTCATGTAATTCATCGTTTTTCCTCTAGGTGACTTTTGAAATGGTATTTAACCAAACTACTGAAGCTACAGGAGCGAAGTTTTCATGAATGGGAAGGTCTACGTTCCAACATTGCAGGTTTCCCCCTCTGCAACTAGGGAGGCAAAACAGAATTCTGAAAATTTTTAATAAAATGTGCTTCCACCTGTTGCTTTAGTAAGTGTATCTTACTTGTTTCAATTTAAAAATTTGTGAATTGCTTTGGAGAAGACAGCATCTAAACTCAGGACACAGAACTTGTCATGGTTTGTGGCAATGTAATATACTGTTCGACAAAAATAAGGAAAATAAATATTATTATATCATGATGGCTGGTAAAGTTTACTAATAAGTTTTAATTCTTTGTTTATGTTAGCCATATAACCAGGATTAGTTAATGTATTATAGTATGAAGGTAGAGGATGGCTAGACAATTTGCCTCAGCCAAGGCAAACTTAAGGAAATTTCAAAATTGTAAAAGATTTTATGTTGCCATCAGCATTCACAGAAACATATTGTGGGAGCAAGGGGAATAAAAACCAGGGTCAGTTTGAAACTATTCCAGTGATAAGACTGCATTCAGCCCTCTTCGAGTTCCTATGCAAGCTGTTCAACTTCAATAATATTTATTTTATTTTATCTTCTTTTATAAAATATTCTGAATGATATGTCTCTTATTTTTCAACCAATAATTCTAGAGGGAGGGGCAAATGTGCACGGTCATGTATATAGTATTAACCCCTTAAGCCGATAGCCCAATTACATACTCGCCAAATGCAGATGTTGCTTAAATTGCGATTCTATCAGCATAAATTAGTCTTTCATGGGACTATATGTGTCACAGCAGTCCATCGATATGTGATCTTTCAATGGATCACCAATTTCCTGTCAGTTTGTTAGTTTTTATACTTTGTTAGAGGAAAAACATATCGTAAGCTACACTATTTAGTAATTTAAATACAGGCTTGAGGGGTTAAGGCAATATTGAAGATGTGATAACAAAAATTTATTCATAGACTCGTAGATATAGAATTTATTTCATTTTTAATTTATTTATTTTGCTGTAAAGAGGATTTTTATTTACATAGAAGAAATAAATATTATAACGCTAATACCATTATTACTAGTAAAATCCAAATGTCTCTTTGTTAAAATATACATACATATATGTATATGAACAAATTTTGAACTCTTATTTCAATTTCAATAAATCCTTTAGCTTTTAATTGGCTTTCCCTCAAATTTTAGATAACACAGATCATGATAACAACTGTGTTCTTAAAGTACTAGTGAGCGTGGTGAAGTAAGAAATTAATAATGAAGAAACGATAAAGGTTCAATAACACATACAATGTGATTTACTGTCAAAATTGTTGATTCTATGCTATTCTAGTAGAGTATTCTTTTAAACTATTTGTCAGGTTCTAATACTCTAATTCTTATATCAGAACAGAAAAATAATTAATTTGAAGTTGCTGCAAGTTTAGAGTTAAAGAACTGGTGTGTTTAAGATTATGAAATGAAATCTAAATCTAAAAAGATTTAAGGAGTCTTCTTATTTCGCTTAAAAAATGATTTTTTTCTGACAGAAAGTTTCAATTATGGATTGCCGGTCCTTTTTCAATTTTTATGAAATGTCGAGGATTGAAATTAGGGTTAGCAGATATCCCGTTCTTTTTTTGGAAATCTCTCAGATTTTTAATGCTTTTCTTTCAGTTTTTGAATGAAATGGAAATTTAGAACGCATTCTTGGTGAAGAAAACTGCCACTTAAAATGCGATATAATCAATCAGCGAATCGTATATTATTAAGCCTTGGATGAGTAATTTTATAAGTATTTTCATGGGTTTATATAAACAGAGCCCCTTGATCACAACATAGTTTTTCCTAATAAGAATCAATTTAGCTCGTATAAATTTGCTGCCAGTCCGGCTCTGCCTGATGCCGTCCCAAGTGCTACTATAGGTAAGTTTACGAAATGCTCATCGCACAACCTTAAAATTTCAAGGTGTCCACATCAAAACCAATGAGCTCCTCTCGCAGACAGAGTTGCTGTAATAGGTTGATACGTCTATTGTGACAAGTTGGGTACCTACCTAGTTACATCTAGGTTTCCAAAAACTACCCACCGAGGTAATATCAAAATACTTTCGTTGCAATTTTAACGATTCAACAGTAAAATGTTCGCTACAAACAGACATTTTTCAGTAAAGCATTACCAATTGTTCATTTCAGCATCTTCCGGGAAGAACTGCAGTGTAATGCCTTCAGTATAATTAGAACATTGTGACACACTACATCTTTTTTTAAGTACTTTCTCTTTGGCGAAGCACATTTGGGCAAAACATGCTTATGTGAGGGATGATATCGAGCTAAATTACCCAACCCAACCCTAAACTCGGAGGAATATCACGATGCTCATAAGGGAGAGTGTGCTAAAGTTTCCTGTCGGACAGACTGTAACGATAAGGTGACATTTTCTGAAGTGGTTAAGCTGCGAGACGTACGTCTCAAGAGCATTTGTGTTGTTAATACTTTATTTTACTTTATTATGTGTACGATATAGCATTTAGTTAGAGCCGTTATGATTTTTGGTCGCCACATAAATGGAGGCCCCGGGGAGATGTATTCTGTAAATCTAACTGTAAGGTTGCTATATGTTCGGTTTATTTTGGATCAACAATTTGTGGGATAGTTCTAGTTTGTTTAAAAGTATTTCTGGTTTTTCGTGGTATAGTTCTCCTGGTATTTGATTGTATTGTGAATCATTCCGCTTTGTCATCTCATTAATTCCATCTCCTTTCGAGATTGCCGTTCGGTTAATATCCTGTTATTTCGTATTAAATATGTCTAAAGAACGCGGTAAAAGGGGCGTTGGATTGCTTCCTGAACCTGCAGAAGAGACCCAGTCGAACGGAGGTGAATGTGTGTGTGTGAGACACTTATTTCTATGTAGAATCGCATGATTCAAATTTTGTCCAAATACGTGATCTGAAGTTCGTAGCCTCTTCTTTTTATTTTGCCTATGTAAATCTCGTGATCGTAAATTTATAGTATTGTTATTGTGGGACCTTGTGACTTCAAACGACTACCAACTCTAGTAGGCTTCTCAGTCTAAATCACAAAGCAAGGGAGGAGATAAACCCGGTGCCGGCATTAGCCTACTCTTAATGAGAAACACCAATGGGACCAACGGCTTTACATCCTTTACCAAGGGTTGAGTGCTGATTCGCGTGTTCTCCTCTAAACACACAAATAGGGGGCCGGTAAACCTCTGAAAAAAACCCTACTTTCGCATGATTCGTACCTGGTTCGCACCGGATTGTTCAGCATAGCAGGCCACTCGCCACTATGCCACAGCACCCCCTTGAACAAAACAATTTTTGCCTCTTGTGGATTATCCGCCCCATTTTGGAAAAATAAAATACTAACTTAATTCAATAAACTCAACACTTATGAACAGGATGAATACAATTTCAACAATTAATAAAACACATTGAACAACAGAATTAAAAATGTCAACAAATAATAGCTTCTCCATTCGCACTGGATGATTTATCTTCTCCTTAATGCTGGCAACACTTCGTTATTCACACCGATAAGCTAAATATTTTGATGGGAATAACAAATATACATTAATTTTTATTCCTATTATAAAGAACGATTAACATCCAATAAAAAATTTAATTTTTCGTATTTACAAAATATACCTATTTAAAATTACTAACCTGTAACTAAGGTCAACTAATGCACAAGAAACAAACGTGGAATGATCCTTCTTCAATAATTAGCAAGGCCAGACTGGTGGATGCTACGCACAGTTCATGTAAAGGACGAAATATTGGGGAAAGCTTCCCTTCTCCCACTAGTCATTCATAAGGTTCAAGGAATTCTCAAATGGGTAAATTTTCCCATAGAATTTCCAGAGGTCGGTAGATATTATCTTAGAAAAGACTTGAAGGTCGTATTCGTGGAATGAACCAAGTGACTTGAGGATTATTGAACTTGGTTAGGGGTTTGGAGCCCATGGCGACAGGGTATTGTAGCATGAGAGAAGCGATGGCCATTTGAAGGTTACTGAGCGGTGGAAAAATTCTGCCTTTCGCTTACACTGTTTATGCGAACTGAAATAAAGGAGCAAAATAAATATCGGTTCAGGTTCAACACACTTCGTTTTTTCGGTTCGGGTTCGGTTCCACTCCAGCCAAAAATATTGGTTTTTTTCGGTTCGGGTTTTCGGTTTGGTTCCTGTTCGATGCCCTGCAACAAAGTAACACTTAGCAGTATATAATTAAATTAAGAAGAATTGTGTTATATTCTAATCTCGTTCTCAGCTTCAGAAGCCACAATTATTTAAATTTCATTTAGTTGCAGTATACATTTTACTTACAAAAAGCCATGAATTGTAATACAAGCATTAAACCTCAAAAATCCACAAATTTATTTTACAAAGAATTTCTCATTTTATGCTTTTTAGTGAGCAAAACATTTCTATTTCAAATTATAACTTTTGAGAAAAATCGTCTAACTCACCGTATTGAAATAGTTTACGACAGTTTATACGTCAGCACCATAAAGAATCCTTGCTTACATTGCCAAATACAAAGATTTATTTCGTGAACAACAAAAATCCATATTTTCCTCTTCCTAGCTGTTATATGATCGGTGAGATACCAATTTTAAAAAATATTCAGAGAGAACAATATTTGCCACAAAAAAGTATGTGAGAGCACATATTTATATAAAATAAAAATGAGAAAGTCTAGCTATTTTTATTATTTAGATAAAGCAAAAAGAAGATTTCGACAAACCAAAAAGAAGCGTCGAGTGAAAGAAAAATACTCTACCGTTTTCAAATGTGAGTGCACAAATATGGAGTTTTGAAGTGATAAAAACTATGAATTATTTTCACGCATGCTTTTTTAATCTTCGTAGGAAGGTTGCCAGAATTTATTTCATCGGAGTCGAGATATTGCACCTTTATTTTTTTAACAAAGTCATTCACTCAACCATGCTTTGCATGGTTAGACTGAGAGATTCTTATACAAATATTCTATTATCCAACTCATGGTCAACTCAATATAAGAACGAGTTTTTGCAGTATTGTTTAAAAAGGAATAAACGCTATAAAAAAAATCATGAATATACATTGTCAGCCGGAGATATATTTTGACGCCTGGCCAATCAAACAAACAGCGCCCCCTTTTGCATATAAAAATTTCACTAACATACCGTTAATTTTTATGTTCAACTGTATGCGTTGTTGTAATAAATACGAAGTTGTCGCTTCGTTATTATGTGATTCACTTTGGAATACAAAAGAGAAATTTGTAATAATGGATAGATATATAAAAGTCGTTTAAACTCTCTAACTATATTGACACCTCGGGCGTGGGCTGGCCTCATGAATTTATTTTGATAGGTTTTCATTTTTGTCAAATTTTGGCACCCCCTTCGAGAGATGCCTGTGGCAGTTGCCTCGCTACCTCACCCCCTGTATATATACACACACATATATACATACATACATACATATATATACACACACACACACACACAGTGCTCGAAGTGGGGGGAAAAAAGTAGTGGGATGGTAGCAAGTCGGCGCAAGAATTAAGGTAAAAGGATTGTCAGCATTTACCTATACATAAATTATAATTTTTTTCACTCGTTATGACATATCAATCCACATGACACGTACCTTTAAAAGTTTCCAAATTTTATCCGTGTTATTGCTGTTTGGAAACCTATTAACAGGTGCTTGACAGTTACTGTGGTCTACATCTCGACGACTTTTTTTTAGCCATAATTTAACATAGTCTTTGGGTTCATAACTATTCACTGGTGGTCCATTCATTGAGACAAACATCAGACTAGTTACCGTTTTCAATAGCAATGAATTTCACGTAGAAGAGATAATAATGTTCATTTTGCTAAATGATCGCTCACATTCTGCTGTTGATACTATTAAAGTGTTTATTGCAGCTTTTAGTGGCTTCAGATCATTTGGTATATTATTAAAATTACCACTGAATACAAGTTCTCAGAGTCCCTGGACTGAATTACTTTCACAGACATTGAACACTTTTGAAAGCTCTCGCACTTGCTTTTCTCCAAAACAGGGATCGCAGTCTTTGTTGGGCCATTTAGAATAATCGAAAATTTCCAAACTGTTGATTAATTCATCATATTTAGCTTTGTTCATATGTTTATCAATTTCATTTGAAGAAGAGATGCGCGAAGTTCTTGTTGTAAACATTCGATTACTTATTTTATCACTTAGCTTCAGAAAAAACTGCTGTTGATTGATTTCTGGTACTTTTCCATGCTCTAACTTGATTCCATGGAATTCCAATTCTCTACATCTCTACAGTCACTAGAGCATTTAGCAAAAATATCACAAATTCATCCACATCAGATTATCACGATGTCTCGTAATTAAATCAGACGAATGGAAGACGTAAACATCTGCAATATTGACTTGATTCCCTTTTTAATGTATCAATTGGCAGATGTTTTATTTCAAAGCTGCAATGTACACAGAATATTCATCTTAAAGGAGATACTTAACAATTCTACTGGACTGTTCAGAGGATAACAATTTTATACTTAGATTTTTTAAATTTTTGTGGATTTTCTTATTCATGTATAAAACAATCAGCAACACCATTGAAATGAATAATCAAATCCTTTTAGGTATTGCTGAAAGTATCATATCTTTTATTTTACACCTCCAAGGGGAGAGGAATGCTCTTTGCCTCCTATTCAACTTCTTTTCAAAACATTATATTTGTAAAATAATTTTTCTTCGTGGCATTACCAACTAATAGTCACTCAGGCTGTTTCTCAAGATCTCATTCTTCTCCTATTAAAGATCTAACGGCAACGAGCTAATTGTAAGACTCGTCCTTGCCTATTCAAGGTGCTACCAAACCAAGAAGATTCAGTTTATTTTAGAAATTAATTTTACGAATGTACTAGTAATGGACTAATAAATATTTCTCATACTCACCTGAACATCTACTAATATCCTCATCAAAATAAGACTTTAAATCTCTTAACTATTTGTCCGCAAAAGTATTTTTGCCAATAGCGCTCTCACCGTGTCGATGTATGACAATAAACTAAATGGCTTACTGTAGATTTGAGTGCTATCGAGCGTATTGGTATCTTCGGTCGAGTGTGCATTTTCTTTAATTTGATACTTTGTGATGCTCTGACAGATACACAATGCGCCACTTGTTATTTTCCGACATTTGTTACACTGTATACTTATGTTACAAGCCTAAGGTCCCCAAATGCGCAAGCGGGGAGGTAGCTGCGAAAAGGGGTAATTTTAACCGCTGGAGAGTTAACCTCCGATGAAGGGATATGGCTCGACATGAGTACAGAATGGGTGGACAAATGTAGAAATTAATTCTAAAATCTAGTAAAATGGATATTCGATTTGCTAATGAATAATTATTAGTATATGTAATATATAATACTATATATATATATATATTTCAGTTCAATGAACATCACAGAGCTCATCCAAGTTCTTAGATGCATAAAAGCATTAAAATAAAATTTTTATTCTAAAAAGTTTTGTGAGATAAAATTAATGATTTCGGGGTTTTCCGGGTTTTACCCAAATTTCAAAAAAGCTGTTTGGAGGGTAAAAATCAGGTAAAACCCAAAAAATCCATACCCTAGTTATAATGCATAGGTACTTTGTACGTAAGCATGTCATGACGTGCCTTAGAACTATTCTTCGGTATTTTATATTTTGATTTTAAATAATTATCCATTACTATTATAAATTTGAGTAATTTATCAACAGGTAGAATAGATAACCGTTCATAAATTAATTCTATATTTTCGTTATGTAAACTTGTATCTATTAATTTAACCATTCTATTTTGGTTTCTGGCCAATATATTCATATAGCATTTATTTGAATATCCTCATATAGTAATTCCAAACCTTATAATAGATTCATAAAATGAATGGTATATCAGTTTTTTAACATTGGTAGGCATTAGATCCTTAACACAATACATTTGATAATCTTTCTTAGAGTACTATTCACTTTTTAGGCGCGTTTCGCTTACAGCGTGAGCGCCTATTGTTGTCGGTCGGTCCGTCCGTCCGTCCTCATGTTCGTTCTCTGCTTCTACTAAACGGATTTTCATGAATTTGATATTAAGGACTTACAATCAAATATAATAAGAAAATCACAAAAATGAATCACGTATGCCATTCAGGGATATTACTTTACTGGTGACAAAAAATGAAATTTTCGTCATATCTCATAAAGTATTGCTCATATAAAAATATTTTTAAAATAAAACTTGTAGAACTAATAAATTAGAGTATTTATTTTCCTATACATTTTTATTGTAGGAGTAGCCATTATCTAGAAAAACAAATGAGAATGTCTTAAACCGAGTTGAACTTAGAAAATTTCTTGCATGGTTATTTCTTCATTGTTGCTAACATAAACAATCTCCCAAACAAACGTTTAATTTCCTTACGTGTGCATGTAATATTATTAAATAGGAAGAAAATGGATTATTTATGATGAAGAAAAGAACATTAAAACGCTATTTCCCTTACTTGCAGGTATATAATTTCTTTCTAATACTCCATTGCACGAAATGCTCCAATTTGTGATACGTTGTACACTTTCCTAACTTGCTTAATATGGGTATCAAATTTAAAATTCATATATATAATTATACCAAGATATTTATAGTTGTGTACCTGTTTTAATTTTTGACATTTGCATTGATTATTAAAAGCAGCATGCAGACAATTATGAGTGTGCATAGTTAGATTAATTTCCTTAAAATTAGTAATGTACATATGTACATTACTTTAGTTTTATTATAATTTACCAACAACTCATTATCATGTGACCATTTAATAAGTTGATCTAGTGCATTTTGCATCTTAAATATTGCAGTCTCAAGTATTCTGTTACATGCAATAATTACAGTGTCATAAGCAGAAAGTAATGTGTTGATATTAGTGATCCTATTAAAGATGTCATTTACATAGAGTATATATATATAGGCGACTCCCGAGTCTCGTTGGGGATGCGTTCTTGAAAACGTGTTCGAATCTCGAATAGTCGAGTGTCGAACGCCGTTTTTCCATATACTTGCATGTTATAATCGGGGGATACATTCCCGCATCTCAGGAAAAAGTCTCCCCTCACGTTCTATAAAGATAAAATAACATTAATAATATGTTAATACAACAATATTAAATTATGAATAAATTATATAATAAATATTTTAAATGTATAACTTATTTTTTGCACTAAAAAGGAAAAAATAAATTTGTGTCTCGAACTTCAAAGATAGATGTATGCAATATGCTTTACAGATCGCGCAAGTCGTTTGCTACAAACGACTCGCGCGAACTGGATAACATAACTGCGTACATGTATCTATACATACAACTATTTATCGCAGCGAAATTACTATAAAAGTTATTTAAAAAGCACAAAATAACTTATAAAGAAACAATAAAATTAAAAATATTTTCATACCTTAAATCTTTTTCAACTGCGCTTACTGGACTTGGTTTATTAATTGAGAAGTTGGAAGATTTTAGTTGAAAGAGGAGGAGCTATTGGGTGGGATACTGTTTATTGTTGTTATCAAATTACCTGAGTTTATCAGGTTCTAGAATTTTTTCCTTCTGTTTCACATAAGTGCTAATAATTGACATATTCCCAACGATCGTACGATTTCAGTATGGCTTTCAGTATGTGTTCCTGACACTGATCATCTACCCAAAGTTTTAAAAGTTTTTCCATTTTAGGAATCACAACACAGCACCTAGGACTGTTGCACTCTTTCATTTGATTCCCTTACATTATCACTATTACATTTCCTTTTAGATGCCATGTCAAGTGATAAATTTATAAATAAATCAATGAAATAAATAAATTTAAATAAAAGATTAACAGAAAAAAGAGTGAAACCATCACAAATTCAAACAATTAGAGCAGATATAACTACATCTACACCAAAACTAAACCTCGCATTTGGTCGGAACCAATAACTACCCAAAATTTATTCCGCCTATATTATCGATCGGCGGGATCAAAATCTCAAATTAATCGAGACTTGGGAGTCGCCTGTATAAAGGTCCTATTACTGATCCTTGTGGAACATCCATATTTACTGTGCCCTTTGTACTTAATATTTGATTGAATTTTACACTTATCGATCTATCACTTAAGTAATTATTAAGCCAATCCCAAATAGAACCCCTTATTCCCATGTCATACATTTTCCTTAACAAAGTTTTGATACTAATGGTATAAAAAGCTTTAGTATAATCAATAACTACATGATTATCTAAGTCTAAGTTTCTATTTATAATATTTGCAAAATCTTCTAACAACAGCTTTGTGCCACATCCTTTTTGGAAAGCATATTGATTTTTAGAAATAAGTTTATATTTCAGGATAAAATCCATCATTATATTTGAAATATATTTTTCCATTATTTTACTAATAGTAGGGAGTATAGATTAGGGTGACCATACGTCCCGTTTTTAATGGGATCGTCCCGTTATTTATTTAGGTGTCCCGTTGTCCCGATAAAGCTAAAACGGGATGCCAATTGTCCCAATTTTTGCGGAAGTGCCAATTCATGTACAAAATGAAGCCTAAAAACGAATTCAGAATATGGTGGCTATTTCATTAATTTTATTTTGGCAGTGCAACAAAATACACTCATTTTCGTAGGTTGGTAACGCACAACAGCAGCTAGCTTCAGTTTGTTTGTTGTTGTGAACATGTGGTTTTGGAAGAACGTGATCGGTTATACATGTACTGTTGGATTCAGAAAAGTAAGTATAACCCCAGAAAATGCGGAAAAGAAAATGTTTTTACTGAAAGGTTAAAAACTGAATTCCCTTTTTTAAGGGATGATACACAAATGGGAAAAGTGTTGTGTACCTTTTGCAAATCGGTGTTTTGTATAGAACACGGAGGTTGTTCATTGTCAGATATACTACAGCATAGCAAAAAAAGCATTTGCTTGCGGTAAGCCGTAAGAGTTGCAGCCAAAAGGTAATCTCATATTTTACCAAGCAAACAATGATAGAAGAGTGGAGGAATTAAAGAATTTTTGTGACACTGTCGGTATTAAGTACAAGCAGATTCTAGGAACTGTGAAAACTAGATAGCTAATGTCCGACCATTCCGAAAAAGATTTTTAATGATCCCGTTTCTATATTTGACTTCATTTCATGGAGAGTCAATTAAAGGTTTGATCTAAGCTATTAAAAAAATGGAGAGTGATAATATTTCAGGAAGTGAAGTAGCAAAATTAAAAACTGGAGAATTGAAATTTCCGCACCTCAAAACTCAGATCTGTTTTATAAGATTTAGAAGATTTCTGCAGTGAAAAACAATTCACAGAAGCTGCAAATTCCTTTGACGACGCACTTCTAACGTATTTAGAAAAATGGAGTTATCGACCATTAAAAGTGTTTTATTGGGTGCAGCTTAGTCCTACTGTTTGGGAACAAATTCAGGATACACTGAAATACATGTCAACAAAAACATCACTGAAATAATAGACGAAGATGAGTTTTTCGATGAATACCACCATGTTATGAACATCAGTAAAAACAAAATTGGTGAATGGAACAGGAACTTAACTGAAACTCTGGAACGATGGTTCGGAATTTTCAAGTTCGTGCAAGATGAAGAAATATAGTTAAAAAATATTTAATTGATTTTGGAATTTGCTCTAGCCATACCCAGCACCAGTGGAGCTATAGAAAGTGTTTTCTATCACAAATTCTTTGTGGACAGATGAAAAGAAACACTTCCTCATTGAAAACATCAAAGCAGTGATAGTGACAAAAACTCATTTTCGGGAATTTTCGTGCAACGACTTTTACAATTTGCTTTTAAAAAATCTCAAATTACTGCAAGAAATATCTTCGTCCACAAAGTACAACGTCTCCGCAAGAGAATGAATCATCAACATTCATACCAGCTTCAAAATCAACTCCTATATCAACTGCAAATTAATTGCAAACAAAACTATGCGAAAGTAAATAAACCGAATTAAATATTTAATAAGTAAAATAATTTGTTCATCCACAAATATTTTAGAATTAATAAAGTAAATTTCTATTTTTCCCCACTTGGGACAATGCTTTTGAACGAGTCTTTTCATTGAATTAAAATTTACGTCGGCTGTTTTTTTAATTTATAAAATCCGATCTTTCTATTGCATAATAAAGTAAAGATAGAAATCAATGCATCAGAAATGAGAGAATGAATTTTTCCCCAATATTTCATATTGTATTTTACTTCTTTAGAAGAAGTCCAGAAAAAACTCGCTGACCCGAAGAAACTACACCCTGACATCGGATAGAGATCCTTAGGGCGGAGTCTGCAGGTCAAGCAAAAGATTCCAGAACTAAACCAACAGAGAACCAGGAAACAGGTAAAACCGAAATGGCAAATAAGATTAGAAAATAGAATAGAAGGACTAAGAAAAGACATAGGCAGAATCACACAACATATTAAAGGAAACAATTCAAAAAAGTTATTAAAACATGTCAACCACATCAAAAAGGACAACATCCAAACAACCCAAGAGACCTTAGACACACTGAAACAAAAGCTATCAGTCTACTTTGCACAACTAAGGAGATATAAAGAATCAAATGAAAGAAAAGAAGCAAATATACTATTTACAAGAGATGAACGATTGTTCTATCAGAAACTTATCACCAAGAGATCATAGAGACCGTAGCACCAGGTAAAGAAGAAATAACCAATTACTGGAAAAACATCTGGTCCAAACCTTTACAACACAACAATAATGCTTCCTGGATCAAAGAAGAAGAAGATGATAGATATAGACACATCACCGAACAAGAGGATCACATTATTACAGGAGAAGAACTAACTGAAACAATAAAAAACACACACGACTGGAAATGCCCTGGAATTGACCAAATACAAAACTTTTGGTATAAACAACTTATGTCTACACACCAATACTTAACCAGACAAATAAGCAAAGTTATACAAAATCCGGAACTGTTCCCAAGATTCCTTACAGAAGGTAAAACATATATAAAACCAAAAAACAACGAAACACAAAACCCTGCTAACTACCATCCTATTACATGTCTACCAACACTATATAAAATTATAACGGCCAGTATATCAAGAAAAATAGAAAAACATTTAACGAGTAACCACATCTTAACAGAAGAACAGAAAGGATGTAAAAGAAACAACCAAGGATGTAAACAACAGTTAGCAATAGATAGTGTTATAATGAAACAGACAGAGAAAGAACAGAGAAATCTGCAAACCTGCTATATTGATTATAAAAAAGCCTTTGACTCTGTCCCCCATACTTGGTTAACAAAAGTACTCACAATAGTCATGAAAACATGGAAAACAAGTATACATTTAAAAACAGACAGAAAACATACAAACAGATAAAATAGATATCAAACGGGACATCTTTCAAGGTGACTCGCTTAGTGCTTTATGATTCTGCATGTGCTTAAATCCGCTGTCAAATACACTCAAGCACACCAACCATGGTTTTGAAATTAAACACCAGAAAAGAGTACAACATAGAATAAACCACTTACTGTATATGGACGATATTTAAATATATGCACCAACAACCTCACAAATGAAAGGACTACTGAAAATCACAGAAGAAATTACAACAGATATAAAAATGGAATTTGGTATCACGAAATGTAAAATAATACACATTGGAAAAGGAAAATAGAAAGAAGAAATAGAAGCAGAAACATTGAACAATGAATCACTGGACGCTATGGAACAAAATGAAACACATAAATATTTAGGATTCCAACAGAATATAAAAATTAATCACTCAGATATTAAAATGTACTTGAAACAACAATACAAAAATAGACTACAGGCAATATTAAAATCACAACTTAACTCCAAAAATCTTTTCATGTTTTCATGACTATTGTGAGTACTTTTGTTAACCAAGTATGGGGGACAGAGTCAAAGGCTTTTTTATAATCAATATAGCAGGTTTGCAGATTTCTCTGTTCTTTCTCTGTCTGTTTCATTATAACACTATCTATTGCTAACTGTTGTTTACATCCTTGGTTGTTTCTTTTACATCCTTTCTGTTCTTCTGTTAAAAAATTTTCGGGAGCGTGAACATGTCGAGGGCGATTAACTGTCGGGGCGGGAAAATTGCGGGGCGGAATAAATGACGAGGGCGCGACGATCCACAGATGATATGTCCACAGTCTTTATGTCCACTGCCTTTATGTCCACTCTTTTATGTCCACAGCCTTTATGTCCACTGCCCTTATGTCCAGAGTCTTTACGTCCACCATAATATATGTCCACAGTCTTTATGTCCACTGCCTTTATGTCCACTCTTATATGTCCACAGCCTTTTCATCCACTGCCTTTATGTCCACTTTTGTTTATGTCCACAGCCTTTTTGTCCACTGCCTTAATGTCCACTATTATATATGTCCACAGCCTTTTCGTCCACTGTTTTCTTTGTCCACTTTTGCATATGTCCACAGAGACTTTATTTCGAAGTATGAAAAATATGAAGGGCAAACCTGAAGATGGAGGAGAGTTTGAAAGAGAGGGAGTAATCCGAAGGAAACACTGCGGACATTGGTATCGATCGACTAGGAATTTTATAACAATTACGAATATAAAGCTAAAAAATGAAAATGGAGGGGTGTAGAAGGAGTGGGAGAGAAAAGGAGGTGCGGAAGGAATCCGAAGGTAATACTGCGGACATTGGTGTCTAACGACTAGGAATTTTATAACAATTACTAATATGAAGCTAAAAAATGAAAATGGAGGGGGTGTAGAAGGAGTGGGAGGGAAAAGGAGGTGCGGAAGGAATCCGAAGGAAACACTGCGGACATTGGTGTCCATCGACTAGGAATTTTATAACAATTACGAATATGAAGCTAAAAAATGAAAATGGAGGGGGTGTAGTAGGAGGGGGAGGGAAAAGGAGGTGCGGAAATAATCCGAAGGAAATACAGCGGACATTGCTGTCTATCGACTAGGAATTTTATAACAAAAACGAATATGAAGCAAAAAAATGAAAATGGAGGGGGTGTAGTAGGAGGGGGAGGGAAAAGGAGGTGCGGAAGTTATCCGAAGGAAACACTGCGGACATTGGTGTCTATCGACTAGGAATTTTATAACAATTACTAATATGAAGCTAAAAAATGAAAATGGAGGGGGTGTAGTAGGAGGGGGAGGGAAAAGGAGGTGCGGAAGGAATCCGAAGGAAATACTGCGGACATTGGTGTCTATCGACTTGGAATTTTATAACAATTACGAATATGAATCTAAAAATTGAAAATGGAAGGTATGTAGTAGGAGGGGGAGGGAAAAGGAGGTGAAGAAGGAATCCGAAGGAAATACTGCGGACATTGGTGTCTATCGACTAGGAATTTTATAACAATAACGAATATGAAGTTAAAAAATGAAAATGGAGGGGGTGTAGTAGGAGGGGGAGGGAAAAGGATGTGTGGAAGGAATCCGAAGGAAACACTGCGAACATTGGTATCGATCGACTACGAATTTTATAACAATTACAATTATGAAGCTAAAATTGAAAATGGAGGGGGTGTATTAGGAGGGGGAGGGAAAAGGAGGTGCGGAAGGAATCCGAAGGAAATACTGCGGACATTGGTATAGATCGACTATGAATTTTATAACAATTACGAATATGAAGCTAAAAATTGAAAATGGAGGGGGTGTAGTAGGAGGGGGAGGGAAAAGGAGGTGAAGAAGGAATCCGAAGGAAATACTGCGGACATTGGTGTCTTTCGACTAGGAATTTTATAACAATTACGAATATGAAGTTAAAAAATGAAAATGGAGGGGGTGTAGTAGGAGGGGGAGGGAAAAGGAGGTGAAGAAGGAATCCGAAGGAAATACTGCGGACATTGGTGTCTATCGACTAGGAATTTTATAACAATTACGAATATGAAGTTAAAAAATGAAAATGGAGGGGGTGTAGTAGGAGGGGGAGGGAAAAGGATGTGCGGAAGGAATCCGAAGGAAACACTGCGGACATTGGTATCGATCGACTACGAATTTTATAACAATTACGATTATGAAGCTAAAATTGAAAATGGAGGGGGTGTATTAGGAGGGGGAGGGAAAAGGAGGTGCGGAAGGAATCCGAAGGAAATACTGCGGACATTGGTATAGATCGACTATGAATTTTATAACAATTACGAATATGAAGCTAAAAATTGAAAATGGAGGGGGTGTAGTAGGAGGGGGAGGGAAAAGGAGGTGCGGAAGCAATCCGAAGGAAACACTGTGGACATTGGTATCGATCGACTAGGAATTTTATAACAATTCGAATACAAAGCTAAAAAAAAATTAAAATGGAGGGGGTGTAGTAGGAGGGGGGGGAAAGGAGGTGCGGAAGGAATTCGAAGGAAACACTGCGGACATTGGTATCGATCGACTAGGAATTTTATAACAATTACGAATATGAAGCGAAAAATTGAAAATGGATTGGGCGTAGTAGGAGGGGGATGGAAAAGGAGGTGCGGAAGGAATCCGAAGGAAACACTGCGGACATTGGTGTCTATCGACTAGGAATTTTATAACAATTACGAATATGAAGCTAAAAAAATGAAAATGGAGGAGGTGTAGAAGGAGTGGGAGGGAAAAGGAGGTGCGGAAGCAATCCGAAGGAAACACTGCGGACATTGGTGTCCATCGACTAGGAATTTTATAACAATTACGAATATGAAGCTAAAAAATGAAAATGGAGGGGGTGTAGTAGGAGGGGGAGGGAAAAGGAGGTGCGGAAGGAATCCGAAGGAAATACTGCGGACATTGGTGTCTATCGACTAGGAATTTTATAACAATTACGAATATGAAGCTAAAAAATGGAAATGGAGGGGGTGTAGAAGGAGTGTGAGGGAAAAGGAGGTGCGGAAGCAATCCGAAGGAAACACTGCGGACATTGGTGTCCATCGACTAGGAATTTTATAACAATTACGAATATGAAGCTAAAAAAATGAAAATGGAGGAGGTGTAGAAGGAGTGGGAGGGAAAAGGAGGTGCGGAAGCAATCCGAAGGAAACACTGCGGACATTGGTGTCCATCGACTAGGAATTTTATAACAATTACGAATATGAAGCTAAAAAATGAAAATGGAGGGGGTGTAGTAGGAGGGGGAGGGAAAAGGAGGTGCGGAAGTTATCCGAAGGAAACATTGCGGACATTGGTGTCTATCGACTAGGAATTTTATAACAATTACTAATATGAAGCTAAAAAATTCACGAGAGAGTTGCAAGTTTGCAACACTACGCGGGGCACGAGTGCGTTTCCAATGTGTGGGGAGCGTGGAATGTTGGCTGATGTCAGGGACAAGTGAAGAAAACAAAAGTTTTGCGATACATATTTTTAAACAAAGCAAACACATGTTGTCAGCTTACTGCTAACTATCACTAATCTCGAAGTGTTCGCTGGCAGCAATTTATATTATCAGAGCCAAATGATGAAACTAATACGCAGGATACAATGAGAATTTAAGTAGAGGTAGTCCCTTGGCGAAGATAGCATCAATGATTCTCTCGTAGGTAGTTGAACACTCTACTTCGTTTAACATTTTTAATCCAATCTTCTGATTAGCATAAGCGATAGTTTCTCTCCCCGCGGCGGTCCTGAAATTTATATTGAAGTCACCAGCTATAATCAGTGGGCTGTTGTTCAACGTAGCACTGTTGGCGAATGAATTTATGAACTCTTTGAAATGGTTCACACGGTCTATTAAACCTTCGCCTTCTACAAAATTTAAAAAGCAGTTGGCAATGTTAACAGCTAGCCGTCGTTTACTATCTTTCACTGAAGGTCGAGCGAGGAAATACGTCTGTATGTGATAGTCGATGGCTGGTGGTACAAATATATCGACGAAGTTGCGAAGAATGGAAAAGATTGTCGTAGCGGTTGTTGTTTCTCTATTAATATACGATGCTACGCCTCCGGTTGCATGTTCGTTTTGGGTGAATAGTCTGTATCCCGGGATTTCCAATTCTGTTACTGCATATTTTCTTTTGACCTCCGACAGAAAGATCACGTCGCTCGATAGGGCAATACGATCCTGTGAGATATCGGCAAACTGAGCGTCGAGACCCTGAATATTGTGTACGAAGATCGTGTACCGGATCACCGAGAATGCTATGGACGTACAACTCGGATGGTGCGCTGAGTCCGCTCTCTTTCTCCCGTGTGTATCTCAAATCTTTTCCGATGTCAGTCGAGTGTTTGAACCTCTTTGGTTCCCTATCGTTGACTAATAGATAGAGACCGTCGAGCGTACGGGCTCTTGACAATCCCACGTAAACCAACTGCCGTGTCATGAGATCTTCGTACTGTACGCACACTCGATCAAACGATGCTCCCTGCCATTTGTGGATCGTGATAGCAGACGCGTTGATCAGTGGAAACTGACGCCGTGCTATATGCGCTTGCTCGTTGCCCTCGACGCGGCATCGGCCGCGAGGACATATGGGAACCACGGATGTATCGATGTTGTGCTGTTGAATGTAACCGGCGCTCCTAACACGCAACAATCGTCCGATGCGTGGATCATCGAATTGAACCCAGAGACGTTTGATGGTTCCGTCTTCACGCTTCTCAACGTGTTTCAGTATACACACCGCTCCGTTGACCAAACCGTCGGGTTGATCTATGTTCTTTGTTAACATGTACGCTGTGTTGATCTTGATGTAGATCGAGTGCGGTAATCCCTTGGTATCCGTGACAGACTTCTTTTGTAACGATTTCAACATTTTGTTTCGTATGCATTTTGTTGCTGTCTGGCGCGATGACGGCGGACTCTCGCACGAGTCAACTCACGATTTCGCTCACGTCTTTGTATTTTGTTTTCACGGCGATCACGACTGTGATTATCTGAAGGAATTCCTCTCGCAGGCGTGGCTGGCATGGTACTGACGCGTCAGTACCACCATCGCCGCCGCCGTCATGACGGCGGGGATTGCTGTGTAGGCGGGGGAAGGGAGGGCCGTGCCTGGCACCGACTGGTACTGCCATGTAGCAGCGCGCGCAGGTGTTGAAACTCTTCGAAATCGAATAACTTCCAAAATATTCATTTTTCATATGTAACACCTATATACATTGATATTTCTCTCGACCATGTACACCGAATATGATATATTTTTGGGGTTTTTTGGGACACACCCAATATTTTTTTGGGTCCGCTATTGTTATCACCATACATGCCCCGACATGAGCTATCAAACGGTGTGCATACCGTGTGTGTCCGATTCGTGGTTCTCGAATAATCTTGCGAAAACATAGCGTTACAAAATGGCACTTTTTTTTCAACTCGCTATTTCACAATCAAAAATTATTTTGTTGATATTGAAATTTATACCCAATGAAAATACATTCTTTTAGCTATCGATTGACATGAATATCCTTTTGATCTGATAAACGAGCTCTGAGATATGAGCGATCTACGAAAAGTCGATTTGAATGACCTTGGAGCGAAAAGAATAGGCACTCACACGTGCCTAAAAATGAAAATGGAGGGGGTGTAGTAGGAGGGGGAGGGAAAAAGAGGTGCGGAAGGAATCCGAAGGAAATACTGCGGACATTGGTATCGATCGACTAGGAATTTTATAACAATTACGATAATGAAGCTAAAAATTGTAAATGGAGGGGGTGTAGTAGGAGGGGGAGGGAAAAGGAGGTGCGGAAGGAATGCGAAGGAAACACTGTGGACATTGGTATCGATCGACTACGAATTTTATAACAATTACGATTATGAAGCTAAAAATTGAAAATGGAGGGGGTGTACTAGGAGGGGGAGGGAAAAGGAGGTGCGGAAGGAATCCGAAGGAAATACTGCGGACATTGGTATAGATCGACTATGAATTTTATAACAATGACGAATATGAAGCTAAAAATTGAAAATGGAGGGGGTGTAGTAGGAGGGGGAGGGAAAAGAAGGTGCGGAAGCAATCCGAAGGAAACACTGTGGACATTGGTATCGATCGACTAGGAATTTTATAACAATTCGAATACAAAGCTAAAAATTGAAAATGGAGGGGGTGTAGTAGGAGGGGGAGGGAAAAGGAGGTGCGGAAGGAATTCGAAGGAAACACTGCGGACATTGGTATCGATCGACTAGGAATTTTATAACAATTACGAATATGAAGCGAAAAATTGAAAATGGATTGGGCGTAGTAGGAGGGGGAGGGAATAGGAGGTGCGGAAGGAATTCGAAGGAAATACTGCGGACATTGGTATAGATCGACTAGGAATTTTATAACAATTACGTTAATGAAGCTAAAAAATGTAAATGGAGGGGGTGTAGTAAGAGGGGGAGGGAAAAGGAGGTGCGGAAGGAATTCGAAGGAAACATTGCGGACATTGGTATCGATCGACTAGGAATTTTATAACAATTACGTTAATGAAGCTAAAAATTGAAAATGGAGGGGGTGTAGTAGGAGGGGGAGGGAAAAGGAGGTGCGGAAGGAATCCGAAGGAAACACTGCGGACATTGGTATCGATCGACTATGAATTTTATAACAATTACGATTATGAAGCTAAAAATTGAAAATGGAGGGGTGTAGTAGGAGGGGGAGGGAAAAGGAGGTGCGGAAGGAATTCGAAGGAAACACTGCGGACATTGGTATCGATTGACTGGGAATTTTATAACAATTACGAATATGAAGCGAAAAATTGGAAATGGAGTGGTGTAGTATGAGGGGGAGGGAAAAGGTGGTACGAGAGGAATCCGAAGGAAACGCGGCGGACATTCGTATCGGTCGACTAGGAATTTTGTAACAATTACGAATAAGTAGCGAAAAGTTGAAAATGGAGGGGGAGGGAAAACAGGGTGCGGAAGGAATCCGAAGGAAACACTGTGGACATTGGTATCGATCGACTAGGAATTTTATAACATTTACGAATATCAAGCGAAGGATGTAAAATGGAGGGGATGTAGTAGGAGGGGGAGGAAAAACGTGGTACGAGAAGAATCTGAAGAAACACTGCGGACATTTGTGTCGATCGACTAGGAATTTTATAAGATTTATAAATATGAAGCGAAAAATTAAAAATAGAAGGGGGGGGGGGATACGAGGGGTAGGGAAAAGTGGTGTGGAAGAAATCCGCAGGAAACACTGCGGACATTGGTGTCTATCGACTAGGAATTTTATATTTTATTCATCCAGGATGATCAATTCTGATAATGAATCTGGAAGACAAGGACAAGAGTAAGCAGCAGCTCTATGAAGCATTGAAAGTACGTTCTCATAGCTGGGCAAAGCAGAAGTAGCTTCTATATCTTAGGGATCCAATTCTTTCGTTAGTATTTCACTATCTTATTAGGCAAAAAATTTTATTTTTGAATTTTTTAAAAACCTTTTCTCGTTATATAAATAGGTGCTCCAAAAACTTGAGTTGCATGGGGACCCAAGCAGTTGTGCAGGGGCACTCAGATCTATGTGGATGCCACTTTCAAAACAATGCCTAAGCTATTTTTCCAGCTATATACAATACATGATGTGGTGCAGGGGCGTGCATTTCCATTTGTATATTGCTTAACGAGAAGAACAGACGAAGGTTCTTATACATCAATATTTTAACAACTCAAACAACACCGTGACTTTTTAACTTATAATTTTAATCCAGAACTGGTCATGCTTGATTTTGAATTAAGTGCTATAAATGCAGTGCGGAAAACATTCCCCAATTCTACCATTAAGGAATGCCTCTTCCATTTTTGTCAATCCATATGGAACATGTAATGGCATCAGGTCTAAAAGCTCAATTTAATAATAACGACATTATTAGGAATGGTATACGGATGCTGATGGCATTACCGTTTATCCCTGTTGAGGACGTGCTTGATATTTTTGACCACTTGCTTGCAATCCTCGGCCCTACACTAGGGGATCTAGCAACGTATGTGGAAATAACTTATATACGAGGAAGGGAAGGCAGTGGGATGAGAGGAGCCATTCCTCCTAGGTTTGGTCTGGAATTATGGAGTGTAGGTATATGAGCAAACTGTAAACAGACAACAGCGGACCAACAACGCCGTAGAAGGGTGGCACTCACGCTTCCAAAGAATGATTCTTACGCACCATCCACCAGTTGGACATACATGTCATAGAGGATGTTATTCCTGCATCTTTCGTTTTGAGTATTTTTCTTTAAACGGATATTGAAGGAGAATCGATTTTTCATTCTACAAAGATATTCTAGGACTGGTATTTTTTATGAACAAAGCAATTTGAATTAATGAAAGGAATCCTTTATGCTTCACTAAATATAATTAACCAATTTTTCGGAATTATTCTTTTGTGTGTGGGTATTTGTCGCCGTATGAGAGAGGCAGATTTTTGACCTTCTATATTTAACGTCATTTATCCGAAATCCTCAATCTATATTCATTGATTTGATTGAAGTCGCAAATACTCCCTAGATTTCGTGAAATACCTGCAATGGGATGTCTAAATTTACTTTGGGATCTTTTTTCTTTCCAAGCAGTTTATATGAAAATCTTTATTATGTTTAATTTTGAATTCCAGCGAGGTAATAAAGCAAGTTATTCTCTTGAAACACCGTTTGAAGTATTTTCCATAGATCGGAATTTTCAGGAGATTCAACTTTTTCGTAATTTTAATTTCTCCATGGGAAGTTATTTAACAAACAAATACACTTGGCATAAATGGAAATAAATGTCTTAACATCCCCATAGGAACTCATTCGTAAATTTACAAGTGGGGGATGCCACATCATTCTATAAGCACTCTTCTTACAGAGGAGGATATAGGATATAGGAGGATACTAATGTCTGGCCCAAACTACAATAGTTGGAGAGCTGAAATTTAATACATAGGTGAATCGAAAAAAATAATCAGGAAAAATTGCAACTTTTATTTTCTTGGCCGTTGAAAATTATAAACAATTTTACAAACATTTCATGGTTTAGGTACTTCTAAATGTGCTATGAAGCAGAAATTTTTTCTAATGGTAGAATTTGTCAAATAATGAATACGGGATTATAGAAATTTGAAAATTTTTCTTCGTTCGGCCGTAATAAATTCCTAAATGTTAAGCAAACTGACTAATGTTTATGTATATTATGAAGATCTAGGAAGCTGAAAATGTTAACAAAGTTAGGAAATAATGTTCCATTGAAAATTACATAAAAGTTTTATATTGTGTCTGTTAAAAATTCATAAATGTTAAACAATGAAATTCATATAAATGCACTACTAGAGGCGCTATAACGATGAAATTTTGCATAAATGTGAGGTATTCGTAAGCGTCCAAAATTACCAAATCAGAATGTTTCTCATACAACTGTTAAAGCAAGAGTGACAATATTCTTACCAATAATCTGAAGAAGGGGTGGATGTTAGAGGAACATAGCCCTCTAGTGAAAGGCTATTCCATTCTATACTTCGTATTTGGGAAAAACCCTTTTGGCAGAATCCCAAAAATACTCTTTCCCGAGGTTACACACAATGGCGTGAACTTCAGTTGGTATAGATAGGAAGATGAAACGACTCCACGACCAGCGGCAACATTTATGAAAGCTTCTTTTGGCCATTTCGCTCAAAAGACAAAGGGTGTAAATGGACGGCATGCAAGACCAGATGTCCCAGTGAATGGTGGGTCGTAGTGGGGGAGGTAAACCTTTCCTCTTGTACCTGAGTTTTGGGTGGGACGGCGTCACAGCACGACACAAGTGCGAGGGGTACGGAGGAATTTGAAATCTAAGGTCTTTGAATGCTGGGGAAATCCAGATAGCTCCTTTTGCCGTTCCTGCGAGAACGAAAAATTTTTAATTTCGTTCTCAACTCGGCGTTACTCGAACGAATATTTCGAAAGTCAGTACACATACGGAATGTTTCTAACACCGGAAAGGTAATTTTATGAAATATATTAAAATAATCGAGTTACTATCTGTATATTCAGCGATGCGCGAATTAGTTCAAATATGAAATGAACTAATCCTCACAAGCGTTGAAAAATGTTCTGAGAATATAGATAAAACAAAGATTACCTTAAATGAACCGCAGAGGAAGTTTAAACATTTATTGCCATTTCAGCCCCGAATTCCGTTTCTTCATTCATAAGTAAATCCTATGAAGATATTAACATTAAGAAAAAGTTGTGTATCAAATTTGTAGACTAATTTGAAGATTATTTAAAAACCGATTACAGTGAAAACCGGTTAACACGAATAGCTAGGGACCGACATACTTATTTCGTGTTATCCGAATTTCGAGTTAACCGACTTTCATGTTCACTGATTTAATGGTAACATTTTCATTTTTCAAATATGGAATTAGGCTCGTTGACAAATCCATAATACATATCTATAATAGGATGTAATACACAGCAGAAGATATTATCGCAAACATGGGAAAACCCTATCTCAAATGCCATTTTGCATAATCCAAAGAATTTTGCATGCATTTATTTTCGTGGGACCGAAACATATTTTCGTATTAAGCAGTATTTCGTGTAAACCGTTTCGCGTTAGCGAATGAATATATACCTACTGAAAAGTATAGGCGCTGGAACGGACCGAGCACGCGTTTCATGTTAACCGATATTTCGTTTTAAGCGATTTCATATTAAGTGGTTTCCACTGTATAAGAAAATGAACTTTCATTCTTTTAGACGCTGTTTGGTACAAAGTAGCGAATTACTACGCGTAATTGTAAGTAATTTTAAAAGCAACGAAAAATGCAAGGCAAAATATGCTATACAAGTTTCTTTGTGGGTGGGGGTGCGAGATACCAAAGTATCACTAATTTTCCTCTGTTCTGACTGAAACTCTCCTATTATGTTCCCCGATTGTCCTATAGAAGGGGTTTCCTTCAGATTCTTTCCGCACCCCCCTTTCTCTCCTCCTCATACTACACCCCCTCCATTTTCAATTTCTCGCTCCATATTCGTAATTGTTATAAAATTCCTAGTCGATCGATACCAATGTCCGCAGTATTTCCTTCGGTTTCCTCTCATACCCCATTTTCCCTCCCCCTCCTACACCACCCCCTCCATTTTAAACTTTCCGCTTCTTATTCGTAATTGTTATAAAATTCCTAGTCCATCGATACCAATGTCCGCCGTTATTCACTCGGATTCCTTCCGCACCACGTTTTCCTACCTCCTCCTATTACACTCCCTCCATTTTTAATTTCTCGCTTCCTATTCGTAACTGTCATAAAATTCCTAGTCGATCGACACCAATGCCCGCAGTATTTCCTCCGGTTTCCTCTCGTACCCCCCTTTCCCTACCCCTCCTACTCCACTCCTCCATTTTTAACTTTCCGCTTCTTATTCGAAATTTTTATAAAATTCCTAGTCGAAGGATACCACTGTCCGCTGTGTTCCTTCGGATTCCTTCCACACCCCCTTTTCTCTCCCCCTCCTACTCCACCTCCTCCATTTTGAACTTTCCGCTTCTTATCCGTAATTGTTACAAAATTCCTAGTCGATAGATGCCAATGTCCGCTGTGTTTCCCTCAGACATCTTCCGCACCTCCTGTTCCCTCCCCCTCCTACTACACCCTCTCCATCTTCAATTTTTCGCTTCATATTCGTAATTGTTATAAAATTCGTAGTCGATCGATACCAATGTCGGCAGTGTTTCCTTCGGATTCCTTTGGCACCTCCTTTTCCCTCCCGCTCTACTACACCACCTCCATTTTCAATTTTTCGCTTCATATTCGTAATTGTTATAAAATTCGTAGTCGATCGATACCAATGTCGGCAGTGTTTCTTTCGGATTCCTTCCGCACCTCCTTCTCCCTCCCCCCCTACTACACCCCCTCGATTTTCGATTTTTTGCTTCATATTCGTAATTGTGATAAAATTTCTAGTCGATCGATACCAATGTCGGCAGTGTTTCCGTGGGATTCCTTCCGCACCTCCTTTTCCCTCCCCCTCCTACTAAACTCCCTCCATTTTCATTTTTAGCTTCGTATTCGTAATTGTTATAAAATTCCTAGTCGATAGACACCAATGTCCGCAGTGTTTCCTTCGGATTCCTTCCGCACCTCCTTTTCCCTCCCCCTCCTACTACGCCCCCTCCAATTTCATTTTTTAGCTTCGTATTCGTAATTGTTATAAAATTCCTAGTCGATAGACACCAATGTCCACAGTATTTCCTTCGGATTCCTTCCGCACCTCCTTTTCCCTCCCCCTCCTACTACACCTCTCCAATTCCAATTTTTCGCTTCATATTCGTAATTGTTATAAAATTCCTAGTCGATAGACACAAGTGTCCGCAGTGTTTCCTTCGGATTCCTTCCGCACCTCCTTTTCCCTCCCCCTCCTACTACGCCCCCTCCATTTTCAATTTTTTCGCCTTATATTCGTAATTGTTATAAAATTCCTAGTCGATCGCTACCAATGTCCGCAGTGTTTCCTTCGGATTACTCCCTCTCCTTCAAACTCTCCTCCATCTTCAGGTTTGCGCTTCATATTTTTCATACTTCGAAAGAAAATCTCTGTGGACATATGCAAAAGTGGACAAAGAAAACAGTGGACGAAAAGGCTGTGGACATATACAAAAGTGGACAAAAAAAACAGTGAACGAAAAGGCTGTGGACATATATAACAGTGGACATTAAGGCAGTGGACAAAAAGGCTGTGGACATATAAGAGTGGACATAAAGGCAGTGGACATAAAGACTGTGGACATATATTACGGTGGACGTAAAGACTCTGGACATAAGGGCGGTGGACATAAAGGCTGTGGACATAAAAGAGTGGACATAAAGGCAGTGGACATAAAGACTGTGGACATATCATCTGGGAACCCTTTATTTGGATTTCTTATAATTAATTTTATCTTATTATAAGGTTCTATGTTTCTGGAGATCATGTCACCTTGAACCATTAACCTTTTCAAGTCTTTCCCCACCCACTTAAAAAAAAAAACACTTTCATTTTTAATTATTTGAAAATGTTAAGGATCTTCTTTTCTCCTAATTCTCAGGAAACACATTGATCATTGGAAACTTTCCTTCCATAAAATGAGTAATTTTATTTCAATACAGCATCAAACAGCTGTAATAATCAGTTGTATTTGTATGGTAAAATATGGAAATAGCTTTGAAATAATTATCTGTTAAAAAGAATGATGTACTTTGTTGTGCTTAATTTTGATTTTTAATCCTTGTATAAAAGTAACTTTCCAGGTAATTTATTTGACGAATTTCTTTTACTCATAAAAAAATCATCTATCTTAATCCCAGGAGGAGCTTAAGGGATGTTCACCGCACTGGCAATTTTTCACCAATGCAGCGTTTTTATGCGAACACCTATTCATCATTTCCCAAGCTGTTGGCTCTTTTTAAGGCTGATCCAGAATCATCTACATCAGAGTTTGAAGCATGGCATCCAAGTCTTCGAGAAGACATCTTGGATGTAGTACACGATGCACTCAGTCGAATGGTATGTATTTAACTGACAGTCAGCAGCTATGAGTGGTTTTTTCTAAACTTATAAAGTAATGTTGACCTTCCAGACCTAATAACAATTAAAAATCTATGAGAACTGACAAGAATCTGTTCATTTTTTATTTGGTTGAAGGCAGTTTGAAAAATGTCTTCTTTAGTATTACTCTGACAATTACTTTGCTATATTCGTAAGTAAAAAGTCATTTAAACATAACATTTATTTCAATTTTACATTATGCTATGTGCTTTAAAATGCTACAATTTATCATTTTGAAATCTCGATGTTGATCAACAGTGATTTTCTGAATACAGCCATCACTCAGAAAAGATTACAGCAATGGATATGAAAATTATAGAACTACAGTAGAAGATCGTTTATCCGAAATGGTCAGGATCTGACCCATTTAGGATATACGATATTTTAGGATGTTAGATGTCTTAACACTTATGCAGCATATCAACCATGAAAAACATTTGTAACGAGGAATGGTAGAAATAAATGATGTTACAAATAAAATAAACTTAGATAACATCTTGTATAACAAAAAAAATTACAGGTGTCACCTTCTGATGTAAGTACAGTGAATATATTAAGTAATATTTAAAAGTGTATATGTATTAATCCTCGGATGGGAAATCAACAATTAACATCCGTGTTTACCTGGAAATAGCAAAAATTAACAATGTTAAATGATGGAATGTTTTGAATCACCTATATAACAAACTAAAGGAGGGTAATCAGGCTACTTGAACCGGTGGTGGCTTTCATAACTACAACTGATATCGGTCATCAGTTATTTCGCATTTTGGATGTTTTCGTTGTTTGGAGTTTCAGATAAATGATCTTCTACTGCACTTCTTTGTATTGTACATTATATTCCATTAAAAAAGTTGTATTTTTCTGTTAACATCTACAGTAGGACCTCAGTAACCGTCGCCATTGATAATTGTTATTTCGATCAACCATTGTTTGTCGCCAAGTGGTAGAAAAAAATGAAAAAGCTCCATTGCCATTGTTTAATGAAGCAGACAAATGAATAAGACAATTGCACTGTGACTGAGAGAGAAACATTGCTATCACAGTGGTGGGCAACCTTTTCTACATGGTGGGGTCGTCATTGGTGGCAGTGAACCCTTATGGGGGCCACATTGGTAATAGACAGCGGATTTTAGTTAAATTGTAAGTTACCTAGAGATTCTTAGGCACCATATGCGTAGAAATAAAGTTAGAATTAGATTTTTAGGGTTAACATTTCAATATTAACCCTCGAGTGGGCGCGTGGGTGACAGTTGTCCCCCACTGATTTTCAACTTCGTGTGTCTGTGACAGTGGAGGAGTGACGCATGTGCAGATCTCAGTAGCTGGCCTTGAGAGACCCCTCTTTACTATGCATGAATCAGTTTCTTTGTGCCTTCCCTAAGATTCGACGTGAGCAACAGATAAGTTTTGCTGGGGGACATCTGTCACCCATGCGCCTTGTCGTGTTACTGATTTTGGTACGCCGCGCAACTCCTTTTTCGTGATCTTTTTCACTTTAATTTCATTTAATTTTTTGTAAATTCACAGTACTCTTTTTAGTTCATCTGCAGGCATTTTTGGCAATCAGTTATTTTACTTTTACAGAAGATACGACGAATTTTTAGAATATATCGGCCATAAATGCTTTATGTATCAATAAATCTAATAATAGCCAGAAAAAAGTTTTGAAGACAGAATTCTTGGAAGAGATTGCTTGGGAATGTGTAAAATCACAAATAATGCGAGAAGTACAATCCCTCAAATACCAGGACAACTTCGGCAGCGTGCAAGAGTAGAAGAAAGATCAGCTGTTACACCACCAAAATGACAAGGATCAAGAGGTCGATGTTACTAATGTGGTCGAAGTAGAGACAAAACAACGTGAAAATGGTGTATCATATGCCAGAAATGGACATGCAATGATCATTTAAGAGAAGTTTGTGTAAATAGTTTGGAATTAATGTAAGTCGAGTTGAACTAATCTCAGATTTTGAATTTCTATTTTTGATTAAAATTTTGATTAAAATTTTGCTTAAAACTATTGCTTGTTTTAATGCAGGATCCCAAATATCCCGAAAAAATCAATAACTGTTGAATGAAAGTGAGAAATAAGTCCAAAAATGGAAATAAAGTGTTGGGGGACCTGTGTCACCCACGTGCCCAAAGACGTAACTCGAGGGTTAAAAATCATGATGGAATTCAATCTTACAAATATCTTTGAGAAAAAAATCAAAAACAATATTAATAAGAACTTACTTGAATCAAGAAATAATATTTACTAAGAGGTCATAATTCAACGTTAGATATCTTAACAGATTTTTCTACACAGAAAATAATATTTGGTAGTTAATTAAAATAAATGAAAAAGTTTTGAAAACTATGAATCACTGACGGTGGGCCGCATAAAATTGCTTAGTTGGCTGCATCCGGCCCATGGGCAGCAGGTTGGGCACCCCTGATCTATTGAAATGGTGACTGTGGCTGTTCTCGGAGAACATTTAGTCGATCGTGTTAGAGTGAAACATTTTGTATAAATTGAAATGGTTAAACAAAGACTAATAGTACTTAGAATGTTGCCTTCAAATATAAGAATCAAACAGCAAAACATTCCTTTGTGGATTGTTGCAGTACAACTGTCAACAGTTAACGTATTTCTTAAACATTTTATAGCTACAAGGTCCAGAAATGTGACATCCCTTAAAATAAAACTAGAAGTGAATGAATGAAAATGATGCAAAGTCTAAAATTTCAAGCAAACTGAGGCCTAATAATTCAGTTTTATATGATGCCTGTAAGGTCTTTTTGAACGAATTATTGACCCATGACATTGTTCCTATGGAAAAATCGGTTTTGACTTTCGTCATTTCGGTAATCATCGGGGATTCCAGGAACCAATTAAAACGATGGTTATCGAGGTCTTACTGTACAGTGCTCCCCCTCCATAAATTAATTTGTGATCCATTAATTTTTGCAGCCTCAAACCATCCACAAGACTGTACTTAAGAGTATTATCATTGCCCTATTGCAGGATAAAGAGTAAGTGGCTACATTATTTTATAATATTTATTGGTTTTATGTGTCAGGTTTTGTTGTATCCTTTAGATGTTTAATAAACAATCAAATATGACAATTTTAGAATTAAAATTTTTCTCATCAGATTAAAACCTGCTGATGAGGTTCGAGCCCTGTTTGTCCTGATCCAGAATCCTGTATTTGCAGCTCAGTCTTCGTATACTGTATTTGCACATCTGCTCAGGCATATAGTTAATCTCTCCAATGTCCACAAGCAACATATTATTCAGTGGTTTAGGGGGTAAGTCTCTATGTAATAAATTCCTAATAAATATCCTTTGATATTGTTTCCTAATCTCAAGTGGCAAGTTACCATATCTGCCCGAATAGAAGTCAACCCCGGATTTAAGCCGATCCCCCAAAAATTTCTGCAGTTTTTTGGCAAAAACGTAAATTTCGTAGATTTTATGCTGAAGTGTGCCGGGAATTCATGAACATCTTAGAATACATTATTCGAGATCAAAGAAATGTGTGGGAAATGGTTTAGTTGTTGACATTTTGAAATATTACTCCAATTAGTAATTTTGCGTTGCTGAATAATGTTCCACATTCAGTGGCAATAACTTCATTCATCTTCATTTTCACAAAAGGTCAAATATAGTAACAGCGATCTCGCCAAGATATTTTTTCATCCAAGTCTATTTCCAATGAAATTAGCATTTACATTGCCTTAAGAAAGTTCATTTTTATAATTATACTTATTCCATATAAAGTTTTACCGAAATTCAAACAGTTGAGCGTTCAAAGCCATCAACGCATTTTGCGTAATCGTCAATTTACGTGTTCTCGCGAAGATATTTTTATATATATTCATCGTAGGTCAAATATTTACTTTACGAAAAATATAGTACTATCATTTGAATGCGAAGGCAATGAGAGACTTCGAGATTTAACCATAACCCAAATTTTCCTCGGACTCGCATTTAAGCCAAGGGGTGATTTTTTCATGATAAATTTTGACAGAAAACATCGGCTTGTATTCGGGCAGGTACGGTATGTTGAATTTCACATCATTCTTAATCTGTGACAATATTTAAAAATTGTACGTCATTGGAATTTCCTTAAATGTGTGTAGCACTTTATAATTTTAAAAATTAAACAATCACCACAAAATTTTAATGCTCTACAAATTGCCAATCTATTCAATTGAATTTTCAATAAGAAAATTATAATGGTGATCTTTTTGGAGCTTCTTTTAAATCTCCAGTTCACAATAAAATATTTGAAAACTGGTTCTACTTTGTGGTAATATTAAACTATTTTAGGCTTCCAAGTCAAGTTAATATTAACAGAAAGTTTTTGATAATTGTAAGACATTAAAATCACAGATTGTCAACGACATGAATTCTCTCATATTTTCTTAATTTTTAATAGGATGGAAGCTGAGAAACTTAGGAAGATCATTAGAAATACAATACAATTCATCAATGTAAAACAGTTTCCTCCATCTTCAAGACATCATTTACCATCAAATTCATCTAGTCGTTGGTGGATTCCCACAGCTGCCAAGGCACTAGCACTAATCAGTAAGCTGAGAACTATTGTTGTTCACACTATTCTATTTGTGTGATGAAAATTTGTTGGCAATGGTATGAAGTTGAACTTTACAATCACATAAAGTATCATCAAGGACAAATTCTATGCTTAAGTGAATGATTCACACTTAAAATTTTTGTGCTTTGTTTGGTGATGATTTACACTTAAAAGTTTTGTTCTTTGTTTGGTGATGATTTAATCAGAGTAAATTAGAAACTGGTACAGCCATCCCTCACTTAACGAAGGGGTTACGTTCCTAAAATACCTTCGTTATGTGAAAATTCGTTAAGCGAGAGCTAATTTTCTATTGTTTTATATAGAAAGTATGCCGTTCGGTTCCTAGCACACAACTTTATAACTTAATAATAATGTAGTAACTATAATTCGCCGATATATTCCAGCAAATATAGCACAATAATGTAGGATGCGTGAAATAAAAGTAATTTCATTTTTACGAGAGTCTTAAATACATTCAAATTAAACCTTCAGTTACATTAAGGCTAAAGATTCTAATTCAATGCTTCAAACATCAGCAATGCGATGAAAACTTCGTCTGCCTCTCCACCTATAAAATTAGGTACATTATAAAAAGCGTTTTTCCTTAAATCTTGTATAATATGAATGTTTAATTGGGAATTTGTAACACTCACCATTTTAAGGCCAACAGTTCCGTGCAAGAAAAGCGAAGTCAGTGGATTTGCTGTCTTTTGTTTCTTATGTCAAAGTGTGGGGGGAGGTGGAGCGGGTCGAGGAGTGGGAGTCCATGCCAGACGAATCAACTGACTCTTGTGAGGTTTTCCCGGTAGCCGTGGGTTTCTCGGATGACATTGTGGTGGTAGGAAAATTGGAGGAAGATTGTTTAAGGAAACAATCACGAGAGGATTGCTTTAAATTTTGCCGTTTCTCATCATATATCTCCCTGTAACAAAGAGTGTTTTGTTCGATACCACGAATAACTTTGATACTACGGTCCATTTCGGGATCATTTTCTCTGAGAATTTCGAAAGCTTCCTCCATCTTTGCGAATAAATCCTTTAAAACTTTCACACTAAGATTTCTAGCATCCTCCTCGCATTCATCATCGGACTCGGCTGTTGCCAACTTTTTTGTCAATTCTTGAATATCTTCGGTTGTAAGTTCTTCAGGAACTGCATTAAGAACTTCCTCAACTCCCTCTTCATCAATTCCATTTATCCCAGCCTCAGTTGCGATTGCTACAATGTCTTTCTTAATGATCGCAATATATTCGAAACCTCGAAAGTCATTAACTGCTTCTGGCCATAACTTTCGCCAAACAGTATTCATCGTACTTTCCTTAATTTCGTCCCAGGCTGCTGCAATATTATTAATCGCATTTTTTAATCACATTTCTTCCAAACGTCAATAAGTAAGTTGCTCTTATCTTTCTCACTTTCAAAGAGAACAAAATGCACTACACGACATAAATATTTAGCCTTAAAAGTAGCTATTACGCCTTGATCTATAGACTGTATTAAGCTCGTTGTGTTTGGGGGCAAAAAAATCACTTTCACATTGCTACACACATCAACGATTGATGCTGGATGGCCAAGGGCATTATCCAATATGAGCAAATTTATTATTATCGTAGTTTATTTTTTTTAAATTTTAAAAAACGACAGGACTTTCTAGGAGGAAGGGGTTGATGGAAGACCTATGGTATATCGGAATCTGCCAGGGGTGGATCCAGAAACTTCTCAAGGGGGGGGCAATCGCTCCTCCACCTAGTGAATCCACCCCTGCAAACTGCCCCATATTTTGAAAATCCCTACCCCTATCAGAATCCTTTCCCTTGCTATACAGACCTAATCTGCGGTGTATAATTGAGGATTTTTGCGCAGAATGAATTTAAGAAAGCATCCAGTGGAGTGCAATGGGGTTATCTAAGGAGGGGGCAATCGTCCCCCCCCCCCATGGATCCGCCCCTGGAATCCGCAGTATAACCGGGGATCAGTGTACTTAGGGAGTAAGCAGCTTGCACAATGTAGTTCAATGTTTAGACGCTAGATGGCACTTCTTATGCATACTGTTGTGCCTCCCAAGAACTTCTTATTTTCACCATTATGTGGCACTGTATGCCTTACATGCTCTGACGATAATGTTTCTTGTGTTCTCATTCCTGGCAGAATGGGATTTTCCCGGAACCAGAGAGTGCCACAACCCAACCATTTTTTTGAAACCCTGATGTGCGACAGTAGTGCAATAACAATTACATTTTGCATGGAAGTTATTATGGGTGCTTGAAATGTAACGTAACCCTTAGTCCTGGTTTGCAAGCTAAATAGGTCTGCAAGCTTTGTAAGAAGAATTACATTTTGCGTGAAAGTTATTATGGATGCTTGAAACGGAATCTAACCCTGAGACCTGGTTTGCAAGCTAAATAGGTTCTATTTATGATGCCACTCTCAGGGAGGGATATTTTGCACTTTCAAAAGAGTAGCGAAAAACCCGGTGTTGCATGCATTCAGGAAAATCCCATTCCGCTGGGAATGGGAAGGCAAGAAACATCACAGTGAGATCAAGTAATACACACAGTGACACTTAATGGCCAAAATAGGGAGTTCTTGAGAAGCACAACGGGGCGCATACAAAGTACCATCTAGCATAGTGGTTCTCAACCAGGGTGACATGACACCCCAGGGTAATGCGACGGTTATTGAGGGGTGATGCGAATATTCGATAAATTCATAATGTATCATATTCTGGCTTAGAAACATAATTAAAACCAGCAGAATAAACACTTGTGCTTATTTAGATGCTAGAATTTTATCTGTATGTGGTTAGGGAAAGCCCAATTTATCTTTAAAGGTGACTTGAAGTTAATAGAACTGTAAACGGGATGACGCACAACTGAACGAACTGAACATAGGGTGATGCAGGCAAAAAAGGTTGAGAACCATCTAAAGTTTGAACTAGGTGGTGTGAGCCACTTACTCAGTGCTTGAAATGGAAAATGTTACAAAATGGAACTGTATCATTGGCACGTGTGATAAGCCATAATATTTATTTGTTGATATTTAATAATTTAATAACACAAAACTGAGTTGTTCAAATCTTTATTCATTAGTATCTTTTTCCTCTTTAATTCAGATGCATCAAATGAACTTTCAACACCATCAACATGCTTCCTATCATCAGATGCATTGTCTGATCCAACACTGTCTCCACCTCCTCCACTTCACTATACAGATCTGTACAACACTGCCTTGGATCACTTGGATTTGATGAATGACTTTTCTACGTGGCAGAGTAACACTCAAAGTCATCCAGGACAGTTTTCATATTGTCAGTATCCATTCCTTTTAAGTATAGTGGCAAAACGCACCATACTTACAAAGGTAAGTACCATTAAAAATTTAATTTCCTGCTCGAATGGAAATTTAGCCATTAATATTGATATGTAGGACGACCAAAAAATTCATCTCAGGGCTGCATTTTAATTGACCGTGAGAGTCAGAAAAGATACTTGTAAACAACATCAATACAGTAGTCCCTCGCCATTTGTGAGGGTTTGGTTCCTGAAAACCCTCACAAATGGCAAATTCGTGAATGGTAAATAACGGGATATATGAAAAAAATAGGGTTAGGTTCTTAGTCCCCCTATTCCACTACGTAACTTGTATTTTAATCGGTAAATACATTCATAAAATAAGAATTTAACACTGAAATACATATGTAATAGAAGCAATATTGAGCAATATTAATATTAAAAACTATGGAAATGGCACAATAAATTCATGAAATAGGCGAGCAACTGCAAGTGAACACTACCATGGTGACTATGAGACTGTTTGAGAAAGAGTGAAACTTGAGTGAGCACTACTTAAGTGACTGGTGGCACGGCATGGTGTTTGGAAGAAATTAATGGAGAAGTTTTGAAAAGAAATGTTGCAGAGTGAGCGGTACTTAAGTGATCATTTGCGGATATGCAAATTTCGGTCTCGGGAATGATAAAACAGGTATTCAAAATGAAAATCGCAGACATGCAAATTTTGCGGATGGCAAATTTGCGAATGGTGAGGGATTACTATATATAGAAAATATAGCCATATTGCAAGAACCAAGATTAAAAAACAAGTTGTTTTCACATAGGCATTACAGCATGATGTTAGTGGAGGTAATACTTTGAGGGCCTGAGAATAGGTACCGTATTTGACCGAATATAGCCCCCCTCCGAATATAGCCCCCCTACCCATTTTTCTCCCACAAATCTAGAAAATATTTTAATACCCTGAAAGGACATGATCATTTTTAGGACATTAATGTCATGAAACATGCTGTATAATTTAAAGAAATATCAAACTTGCACTCATTTAATAAAAAAGTACCAATTAGCGAGTGATAAAACGCCATGCTAATTCGAATTGTAAGGTTTTCAGATTTGTACCTCAGAATTCAGAGGGTATACTAACGAAGGAGATATTTGACAAGGAAATGAACAAAAATATATTTTTTGGGAGTAAAAATAAACTTTAAAAAGTCGAAATAACATAATAATTAATGCAGCAATATTAGCAAGTCGAAATAACATACCAATTTATGCAGCAATATAAATTCGCACTTTGCTCATATTTCGATGCGCAATGCTAATCTATCTTTCGTTTGTGTAATTAACAATTCGAGCTTAGCCAGGCAATTAGTCCATTCTCGGGTAAGGTTAATTTTATTGGTATTACCGTATTTGCTCGTGTAAGCTGCGCATCTTTTTCCCCAAAACGCCGGTGGAAAAAAGGTGGTGCGTGTCTTACACGAATTCTTTTATTTGCCGCCCACCTTTTTTCCCAAAATGTCGTGTTGGTAAACAAATATACGTTAAGCTAGCACCCATGCCGCATCTATTATTCTATTTCTAAATTGCGGTGTATTTAGTCATTTTCATTCATTGTATAAAAATTTTAAATGAGTTTTAAGTTTATTAACGGGTGCTCCCCAAACTCGACGGCTTTCTGCTACAATTGTCACGGAGGCCACGGCGCATGCGCAACCAGTTTGGGTTGGTGGGGGTTTTGTTCTCACGGCAGACGACGCCTACCATGTTCAGATACGGCCTGCTTCCTTTATTCTATGATACGTCTATGATGGTCATAGCCACCGTGGTGATCATTGAATGATCACTGATCGTAATTTTAGCTCGCCAAAAAAATGACGACCGCTACGGTAGGGATCAGTGACCATATGGCTGGAAAATTATGTACAGCAGAATGATCGCTACCGGAGCGATTTCTGCCGAACATGACCAATATGACGACAAAAACAGTTAAGTGTTTAATAAAAGAGGACTACCGAGGAGATTTCTGCTAGTACCGATATAAAGAGATCACCCAATAAATTCGTCACGTAGGAGTGTGAAGATGCTTAACTTGAGCGTAGAATTTTTGAGAAATAGGAATTGGTGATTTAAAAAACCCTTTTTCGGATCAAATAAATTTTTTTCCCTAGAGCTGGCCCAAAAACCGGGGTGCGCGGGATACACGGGGGCGCGGCTTACATGAGCAAATACGGTAAAACTTGCAATTTGACGATAATGAGAGCGATCAGGTAATTGAAAAATCCTTCCTATATGGTGACGTCAATCAGCCTTGCAAATAAATATTCGCAACCCGAGTAGTTTAGTCTTACAATGGATAGAAACACTTACTGACTCGAAAGAAATTCATCATTATTGAAGCTTTGCACACTTGTTTGTACCCACCTAATTTTTAGTGCCCGAAAATAACACCCCCCTCAACTTTTGCACTTCACTTTTGGCCAAAAACAGGGGGGCTATATTCGGTCAAATACGGTATTACTAACACAAGTTCGAATCCTTTTTTCTTGATATAAGAAGTTTTTATATGTAATCATCTTGTATTTGGAGTCTTGTTATGTTCACATAAATTTGATATTCAATTGTTATGAGAATTATAATTGAATAATATAGAAAAATGTAATTATTTTTGTAGGATTCAGAACAGCAAATGATCCAAACAGCAAGGCGTAGCATAGAGGCTAAAGGACCATTTTATCGATATCGGTATCGATATCAACCACAAATGGATCTTTTTTTTCTGAACATAAGAATCAGAAGATCACATCTTGTCTCTGATTCATTGAACGAGGTATGGGTGAGACAAAGAAATAACTAAATTATAATAATTATGAATTAAAAGACAGACAATGTTTTCAAAACTCCAAATGATTAACTTGTTATATAGGTCATCAGAGGATGTTTAATAACTTGTAGATGATGTAATATAGATCATCAGATGATGTGCAAGACAAAAGAAGATTAAAAATTAACATATAGTAATGGTAAAGATAAGATGATAAATGAGTTTATTCTTACAACTTTCTATTTCAATTGCCTAGTCAAAAAATATAGCCTGCTAAATTCTAGCATTGCAAAAATTAATTAAAAGCGCTATGCAGGAAATTTATTGTTAGACATGTTCATTTATGGAAGAAAATGAAATTAGAATAAGGGAAATTTTACCATAAGTTCCCTTAGAAAAATGTCTTAATAAAATTGAATATTATTTCCAGATTGCCACCAAGCAGCAAGATCTCAAAAAGAAATTAAAAGTTTCCTTTGTTGGTGAACCAGGACTTGATATGGGTGGACTAGCGAAAGAATGGCTGCTTCTTCTTATAAGATACATATTTGAGGTTTGGAGTAATACTTTAATTATGCATTCAACTTCTTGCAACAAATAAAAGGAAAATTTTAAATGTAAATAGCAATGTCAATGAAAATGAGCATTAGTAATTGTGCTCATCCAAAATTTCGTTTTATTTTTAATAGCCTGACTATGGAATGTTTGTCTACCATTCAAATTCTCGGTGTTACTGGTTTAGCACCTCAGCAGGATGTATTAACGGCAAAACAAGAGCTGTAGAAAAGAAAGAAGGGACAAGGAAAAGACGTGGAAGTGGTTACAGTAACTCTAGCAGTAGTAGCTCTGGTGAAGATAGTCCACAGCCCAGGTAACACTGGCTTTTTAAACTTTCTTGATGATTGTTTGATGGTGTAAAAGTTAATATATGTTTATTCATTATTTTCATAAGTGTCATATATATGTATATTTATTTAAAAAGCTTAAGCTTTAGCCATTGCTATCATAGAGAAAACTGCAACTGCCCAAGTTTTCTTTTCATGTGTAATTTAATTTGTCCACTTTCTTCACTTATAAAATTTCATGAACCTAAAAATCTAATCCTCAAGATGAAAAAATGCCTTACAATAAATTGACTTTTAAAGGCAAGATTTACTTTCCTTTATATTATGAAAAGAACGATCATATTGAGATTCACTTAATAATTTATAATTTAAGAGATTATTTATTAAATAGAACCTAAAATAAAAAAGTCCATAAAGTAAAAACATGCTATTATTTCTCATTCATTTCATTTTCCACCAATTAACTTATTGATTAAAGGTTTGGTGGCCTTGGTTTTCTTTAAAAGCAAATATTTTTCTTAGCAGAAGCAGACCAGGGAGCTATCAAAGTCATATAATAAGCCAGAGCAAAAACCTTCGAGAGTACAACTTGATTGGGGTGTTAATGGGATTGGCTGTTTACAACTCCATTACACTTGATCTCCATTTTCCATCAATATGTTATCGTAAGCTGTTGTCACCACCTGTGGCTCCTTGGGGCTCTACGGCAGAAGCTGAGGCAGAAGATGAGCATGAGGAATTAGTTTATGGGACAGATGAAGACACATCAGATGAAGAAAATACTGAATACAATGCAAGTGATGATGATAGCGTAATGCAAGACCAAAGGAAATTGATTTCTAGTGTTATACTTTCGGAGCAATCTCATGTTAGAAATTCTGGAATTAACTCCTCAAGGATAGACAAGGTTGGATTGGTTGAGGCACCATCAATAGAAGCATTGGCTGAAATCATGCCTGTAAGCATCTAGTGTGTATCCATTCATTGCTATATTTGGTGATGAATTTATTTCGTTTGATAGTCACTTTTAGTAGAATATTTTAAGTTATTTGTTGAGTATTAAAATATGTAATTATTTATATGGATTATATCAATTACATTAATAAAATTTAAATTCTAACACGCAGGATGTTGCCCGTGGTCTATCGGAGCTGCTAGCTTATGAAGGGAATGTTGAAGAAGATATGTGCATGAATTTTCAGGTTAGATCTATCATCAAAATTGTGAAATAAATGGTTATTAATATTTTCAATCACTGAATTTAATTGCCAAATATCAACCAACAGAATTTTTTATCATTACAATATCAAATTTATAATGTTGCCTTGAATATGACTTTTAAGTAGACAAGAGGATTATGCCAATTGTGATATTCATTTAATGATTCAGTGAAATATCTATAATTGACTTTTAAGAAGTTAATGCAAAAACACATAAAGTAGGCCCAAATATTCATGTTGTGCCAAATGAATTCTTGAAATTTCATCCCAAAGATGCAGTTTATAAAAGAAGTACTGTGATTGAAAATCAGAAATAATGGGTAGTATCAACAAAGTATTAAGTTGATATTAAATGAGATCAAGATGGAGACCTTAGTCAGGTTTTTATTTAAAATAGCGACTTAAATTAAAAATCCAAGGTTCATTGTCAACTTTTAAGGAATTTTACAAAATATATGGTAATTATTGCCTGTAAAAGAACAGGAATGAATGATTTCCAAATATTTCACCTTTAATCTCTCTACTCCACACAGTGATTTCCACTCTAGGATGCACGCACCTTCTATGCCCATCTTTTCTAATGGACTTCACTCCCCTCCACTCTACATATTCCCTCCAATCCCCGAGGCATAAGGTAGCTCCTAGTAATTTTCAGTCACTACGTTAGGGGGAACTACCTGTACTCTACATGCACACTCTCTACCGGAAGCTTAGAGAACGATCTCCACCTGGCAAAAAGCATCACCTCACCTTGTCTAATAATATAAATAATTTGATAATCAATCCATTTATGATTGGAAAGAGCAATTATTTGTGAACTTCATGATAAATTTTACTTTTAAGTTGATGAATTTTTTTCATTTTCTGTATTGGAACTCGAGTTTTTAAGCTAATGCAGAAATTACTCAAGCTTTCTTGAATAGAGAAATAAATGTTATCTATTTAGTCAAGAAGTTCAAGTCCCAAACACATATTTTGGTTTTTACTATTTGTTTAACAGATACAAAAAATATCCTCACTCAATCACAGGTTAGTAAAATAGAAAAAATAAACCTATTGAGTCCATGCCCTTATCAGGGATGCATCAAATATCTGACAAAATATTCATCAAAATTAGACCTTCCTTTAGATATTTGCATTAATTCCTAAAATTTTACACAGAATGACAGAATAAAACTAAATTTTATCTTAATAGAGATTTAATTTGGATAGGTTTCCTTAGAAGAGTATGGTGAAGTTAGGACATATGATATGAAAGAGGGAGGAGCTGATATTCCTGTTACAAATGAAAACCGACATGAATATGTTGCCCTGTATTTGGATTGGGTACTTAACTCTGCCATATACCATCAGTTTCGAGCTTTTTACCTTGGTTTTCATTGTGTGTGTGACTCCAATGCTCTCTTGGTAAGTATTAGTAATTAGTATATATATATATAGTTGCTATATATTCTCACCACTTTATAAACTCGGATCATAGCATGTAATTTTTCTGCATGCTATTTTTTATATCATTCTTGAAATTTGCTTGTGAATAATACATTTTAAGAAAGCATAATCTGACAAAAAGTAAATCATTGAGATGAGTAAATTACATTGTAACACTATTTTGCATGCATTCAAAATAAAATGGATCTTAAGCCTTGGGCAACATGATTTCAAATCAGATATCTCATTGCTTGAAATGTAAGTTTAAAAACCACATCATTTGCATCATGAATAAATTTTGAAAACCAGTTGCTACGCCCGGAGGAGGTGGAGATGCTTGTTTGTGGTTCTCCAACTATTGACCTTCACGAACTTCAGAAAGTAACTGAGTATGATGGCTACAATGAGGATGATCCTGTTATAAGGTAAGTGTAATTCTGAAGCCTTCAAGCATAATTTTTTGGGAGACCCTTGTAAAGATTAAGAAAAATTTTAAAATTAACTACTAACAAAAAACATCAGTAGGATTCAATTTATTTATTATTTGTATTAATAGATGCAGAACAAAAATATGTAGTTCAATTATAAGAACTAAAAATTAATGAAACATTTTGAAATGATATAGATACCTAATTAATATTGGCATTTGCATATGCCCATGAGCAGTATATGATTGTGCATTTGCTCAAACTGGCTTTGCATAAGGGGCTCTAGTATTATTAGTGTGTTTTATTTTTTACTTCTTTGCTAACATTCTTCATAGAAACAAGATTACTTTTAAAATAAATATTTATGGTTTGTGAGATCAGCAAATTAAAAATAAACTCAAAACAATCCTTCACAGAAAGTGTAGGAAGTCACACTTTAAATGTAGATGGGCATAGCAAGGGTAGGGCGACTGCCCCGGGTGCCGAAGCCCAAGGGGCATCAAACAGGCAAAATAAATCAAGTGGATATTTTGAAATTAGTATTCAATAATACTTCAGCAAAATTGTTACGGATTATTTATCGTATAGCTTTCTTTAATTGACGTTTTAAAAGAGACGAAATTTCATCTTCGGCTGAAGGCAAAGGGGCGTCCGAAGACCTCTACTAAGCATGAATGATGTGGGTGACTGTTCAGAACTACCTGGAATTGGTGTGATCGCAATGTATGCCAGCTACCGATACCAGGGGATGGTGTTTGGTCCTCCCATTTACAGTTCTTGGTCCTCGCTTTGGCTTTTCCCAACTTTAACCACTCCTTTTCCATCTCCTACTCTCTGCTTCATAACTTTCCATGGAGTGACACAAGTCACACATGGTAAAAGAAAGCACATTTTACGGCATCCTACTGTACGTGCTACTCTCATGACTCCTCTTCCCTCTTGCTAGAACCCCCGATGTGGCATAAACCGCTGGGCAATGTCTTTGACGGTTTCTTCCTAGCCTACACATGAAAATTTGCAAGCAAATGCATTGGGGGTCTTTTTTGCATCATTATTTCTATCCCTCTCCCCTTTACTCCTTCCAATTTCTCGAAAAGGATACCACTTCCTAGCCTTCACTTTTACTTGGCTTGTCCTCGAAGTAATACGGGTAGTGAGAGCTACGTGTTGTATCAATATTTTGTGCATTCAGTGTCAAGTTAAATATAGCAGGTTAGTACTTTCACTCATAAGAAAATCATTAATGTGATGGCTTTGATTCTAGATGGGTGTGGTTTCTCCTTTTGATGAGCACGAGAATGAGTTTAGCATAGGTTTGATTTATATTTTAAAATAGGTCTATGTAAATTTATTTACTTTTGTTATATATATATATATATAACAAAAGTGAATAAATTTACATAGACCTATTTAATATATAATAATATATATATATATATACACATATACATATATACACACACACAGGCCCTATCACAGGGGGGGTCAGCCGGGCCATTTGGCCCGGGCCTCATATTCACGGGGGCCTTAAATTTACACAGGGACGTATAACTATGAAAAGTCAGTTAATAACATTCTAAATTAACAATTTCAAAAGAAAAATTCTCTCTAAGCAGTAATGAATGAAAGTTGTTTTTTTTCAACGTGATCTTTTTAGAGTACCCTAAAAATGTGCTACGCATTCATTGCAGAGAGATTTCTCAGAGTGTATAGTCGTGTCAGTGTTTCCGACAAACTTTCCCTGTGTTACTTGGTTTTTTAGCTAAACCCAGTGGCGAGCTGTAGTGGGCTCGCAAGAGCCCATTGTTAATTTTTTTTAAATCTGTGAGCCCATTGTTAAAATTATCGTTTATTATACGAAAAGGACTAATTTTCCTCATATGTGCCTTATCTTGTGCAAAATCAATACGGGACTAACTTGGTGACAAAGCGCATCCTATATTATTACATTATGGCTTCTAAATTTTGACCATCTTTAAGTCGGTCCAATGCATCTTTCGTATGCGTATCTTGAAGATAATTTGAACATCTCGGACATCGCGTTGGATTTCAAAAGTCATGTCAAAAATGTGATGAAATGTTATACATTGGTGTAAAATTATTGAAGAACTATACAGTGTTGCATGAGCATTATAATATTCTTAGTTATAGAGGAGGGGAGAGACAAATGACTGAAAATTTCTGCTGAAAAAACTATATCCTATAGACTTACTTCATACTTTGTAAATTTGAATTTGAATTTGAATTTTGAATTTGAAACTCGAGACAAATGTAACATTGTAGATTATCGTGTCATGAGAAATCTAGTTACATACATTTCGTCAGTCCGACAGTCGGGCGCCAACAATATTTGGCGGAATCAGAAATGCAAGGTGTCTTGTTGTGGTTATTTTGCTCTGAGAAATAAAAAAGAATGGTGCTTTGTGAACAGGTGGCAGAATAAATTGGTGAGCCTTATTCTTTTGTGCTTCGTTGCATCGCAACTTCTTGAATAATATTAATAACAATACCTTGTTTATCATTTAGCAGATCATATTCGTTGTTTGCCACTATAGTGTTTGACGGTGCATTCAACCAAACGTATGCAAGGATTGGATTGACTATTATAGCATAACTGAACGGGTTCTGGTAAGTTATCAACTTTATTTTCGATTAACTAAAAGGAATGATAAATTGTAAAAAGCTTGAAATTTTTTGTCTCCTTGGAAAGAGGGAGAAAAAAGAATAGGAAATTTAAGTTTTCTTATAAAATATGAAATCCAAATCACGATTTTAGGGACTTGGTGGACGAGTTGAAATGGGAATACAGTAAACCCTCGATTTAATGGACTTCGGATTTAACGGACAAAATGTTGTTAAGGTCAATAACGGACGAAATGCATCTTTTAGTTAATCGGACCAAAAAATATTCTCCGATTTACAATAGTGAAACGTTATAGGCAACCCTCAGTTTACGCAGTTTAAATATCTCTTTTTTATTAAGAATAATGCCAGTTCTAAATTTGTGCCGCGATGTTTTTTTCGAGTATGCCGTCAAAATGATGAGACATATTTATCCAAGTGTTTCGCGATGATTACGTGAAAATATATAGTTTATTTTACGGCTAATAGAGAAAATCAATTCAGATATATCCATAGGATGCAATATTTATGGTATTTTCAATGTTAACATATTTTCTTCAAATATCCAAAACAAAAAACGTTTTTAAAGGAACAGTGTAGCAGCATTGTTTTAAATTCAGTTTCATAGTGCATCTTCCAGCGAAAGCTGTATTTTATGCAGTAATTATCATTGCCATTGATAAAGGAGGTTTTCTCATGCCAGTACGCATGCGTTTTTGGTATAAAAAATTCCATTAGCCAATTAACGGACATTCGGGTTTTACGGACAACCCTTCCCCCTATTAGTCCGTTAAATCGAGGGTTTACTGTATATTAATACTGACAATAGATTTATTGTAAGTTAGAATCATTTTCATCTTAAGTATTTCGTAGTTTCATTTAATTGGGTTTTGATTTAATGGTTTTATTTAATTAGGTTTTTATTTAATAAGAATAGGAAATAAATTTAATACAAATTGTATTTTACATATCTTTTTGCAAAATTATGAATTAATTATTTCAGATTTTAAGCGGTCCCCATTCACTACGACGAGAAGTTTTGAAAGTGGTGCAAGAGGAAACGTAAACAAGCAAGTGAAGCAGCAATTAAAGAATCAAAATTAATAACATCATTTTTTAACGAAGCTAACTTTTCTTCTTGGATGGACAGTCCTACAAACAATGAAACCTCTGAAACTCCAGCAAAAGATATTTCAATGTGACTACAAGAGCGAGATTAAGGACTTAGTCAAGAGAATGATATGCCAGCAGATGCAGGCGAAGGTAATGGGTGTGATTTTGTAGAAGAAAGTACTGCAGGTAACAAACCTTCTAGAGCGATTTCTACAACAGCACATTTGAATACTTCAGTGCGAATATCTAACAATGGTGAGAGTATACAAGGAGATGTGTTAGAAATAGCTCCAACAAAGTCATCAGAAAATTCCACTTGTAATCAAGAAACTCATCAGCAGGAGATAAATGAAAATATACTTCCTATTCATCAAGAATCATTCATCACTACTACGGCTTTTTGTGTGAATGACATTGGAGTTCTTGACAAAAACAATGCTACCCAAATCCATTCGTTCCTCAGAATTCATTCTTTTGAAATTCCAGACAGCATTCCACACGACGCTGGAAACCATGCTTTTCCTAGTCGTCTACTGAAAAGAGTTTTACCTAATGGTGAAACTCGCACCAGAGATTGGTTATGTTGGAGCACAGTAAAACAATCTCTGTACTGTGTACCATGCTTTCTTTACAATAAAGTTTCTACAAATGCATCAACTCTCTCTAATGAACCAGGATGGAGCATCAAAAGAGGCTGGAGGAAGTTGAAAAACAGAATACCATCCCATGAGAGTTCAACATCACACAAAGAAATCTATGTGGCATGGAAATTAGCTGGCAGAGCAGCATCAGCTGATAAGTCAGTAGAGAAATTACTTTTGTCTGAAATCTATACAGAGGTTAATTCGTGGAAGAAAATTCTTGAGCGCATCCTAGATGTCATACTTTTTCTCTCTGAACGGGGATTGGCTTTCTTCGGTTCTAGCCAACGCATAGGCGATCATAGTAATGGAAACTTTCTAGGCATCATAGAACTGTTAAGCAAATATGACCCAATTCTAATGGAACATGTAAGAAAAGTTCGAGAATCACAAGATAATCAAGAGCGTATGCAAGTACATTACCTCTCCACACGCATTCAGAATGAATTCATTGAAATTTGTGGTTCATTTGTTCAAAATTCTATTCTCGATGATATTCAAAATGCCAAATATTTTGCATTAATTGTTGATGCTACACCTGATTGTACCAACAAGGAACAAACTTCTCTTATAATTCGATATGTTAAGATTCCCGATAACAGCTCAACATTTTCAATTGAGGAAAGGTTTATTGGCTTTGATAATTTCAATAAAAAAACTGGAAAGGAAATTTCTTCTTGAATTTTAAGAATTCTAGAGAAACTTGGGTTGAGTTTTGAACTCTGCATTGGTCAAGCTTATGATAATGGGTCGAACATGGCTGGAAAATATAATGGAATACAAGCCATTCTTCTTGAGCGTAATTCAAATTGCATTTTCTCTAGCTATGGAAACCACACATTAAACCTTGTAGGTGTTGACTGTGCAGAATCATGCAATGAGGCTATTACTTTCTTTGGAACCATACAGCAAATGTACAATTTATTCTGTAGCAGTCCACAAAGGTGGTAAATATGAAAGCAACACCTTCCTGTATCATTGCACCAAATTTCCAAAACAAGGTGGTCTGCACGGATTGATGCTGTTCGTCCAATTGCAAATCATTTGGGTGAAATCAGAAACGCCTTAATTGAATTGAAGTCCCTCAATCTTACAGCACAGGCTCGAACTGAACTTAATGTTATCCAGAAATTCATGTCCAAATTTGAATTTCTTCTAATCTCATCTTTGTGGATTAAATTACTTACAGTGATCAACCAGACTAATTTGTTAATTGAAGCACGTAATGCTACATTTGATGTTGAGAGAGATAACATTGAAAGCCTCATTAAAGACATTCAGCAGATTCGTGAACAATGGCATACGATCTTGTGTGAGACCAAATTAATAGCTCAGAATATTGGTATTTCATCTGAGATGATCCCACATCGGAAGATTTATAATGAGTTTAATGTTGAACAACATTATAAAATTAATGTCTTCTATGTTATCATTGAGTCCATTATATCGGGTCTTAGGAGGAGGTTTGAATCTCTCAATACCATTTGCAATCTATTTGGATTTCTGTGGCAGTTTGATACCTTAAATAATGAAGATTTACGGGCATCAGCAGAGCGATTCCAAGGAAAATACACCAAAGAAATATCTACAGATCTGTATGATGAGATCATTTTTCTCAAGCGCGTACATTCCGTAAACTTCAAACCGGATTGCAAACCCAAAGAATTGCTCCAAGAACTACTTCAACTTGGACTTGCTGGTGTGTTTCCAAACATTGCAATTGCATTGAGAATCTTTCTCAGTCTACCTGTGTCAGTAGCTTCAAGTGAACACTCTTTTAATGTGCTGAAACAGATCAAAAACTACCACCGTTCAACTATGGGACAAGATCATTTGAATGGCCTTGCTACCCTAAACATCAACCATGACATTGCAAGGCAACTAAATTTTTCATCAATAATTGATGCGTTTGCACAGAAAAAAGCTAGAAAGGCTTTTTTAAAATGAAAAGGAACATTTGTTAATTTTTTTAATTATTGGAGCGGCATGTAACTGAATAGTTATATATGCCGATGTTCAATCTTGTTAAACTAATGCATTTTTATTTCTTGTGTATTCTATAATTATTTCTTGTGATTAAACTTTTAAAACCTATATTTTTGCAAATTTGATCATTTAAATTATAACAGTTTTTATAACTATGGTTTGGCATTTTTAAAAATTTACCGGGGGCCTCAAAAAGGTAAGTGGCCTGGGCCACTCTCGGCCTCTGAAAGGCCCTGTATATATATATATATGCAGGGCCGGCCTTAGGCCAATTGTACCTATTGGACTCAATCGGGCCCCGCGGCTAAGGGGGCCCCACACCTTGCTCTATATTTTTTGGGAAGGGAAACAGCTTGCGGACATCGAAACTTCAAACTGCAAACTACATTAAAAGACAGTTTTATAGTATCTGGTATCCAACGCCCTAGTAGACGAATAAGACGTTGTCGCTATCTTCCTTCCTTTTCGTCACGTTGCCGTCAAAATTCGTTTTTAGCAAATCCGTCTATATCACCTCTAGGTTCTTTTATTTCTTTTTAGACTTATCCATAGTCCCATCCATACCCAAGTGGTCTCATGAGAGGCCATCTGATGCTCTCAGAGTGCAGGAAATGCGTTGGCGGCCTGGGATACACCCCGGATCCCCACCCCCTGGCTCAGCCTTTTAGGTCTTGTTGCTTCGGTCCTTTGGACCTCGCTTGCTGTGCCCCTCCCAAATCTTTCTTTTCAAACTATGCCTTTTAGATGTAGGAGCCCCGCCAAAAGTTTTCTAATTGGGCCCCGCAATTTCTAGGGCCGGCACTGTATATATATATATTATATAATATCAATATAACTGGATGGAAAAAGAGAAAGATGTAGGAAAAGGTTTCAGCTGATGGATGACTTGAAAGGGAAAGAGAGCTATCAAGACATGAAGAATACAGCAGAAAATAGGAGCATATGGAGAACCAAGTTTAACCATGAATAATCACAGACCTGTCTACAGAAAGGCTATCTATGATGATGATGATAACCTTGTATTAATTTCTAATTAAAATCTTGGAAGCATTGGATTCGTGGATGGAAAGGGGGGGAGGCTGAAAAGTTTGTGCACCACTGCTTTAACACTAGGAGTATCGGGTGCCGTCAATTGACGGTTTTCGGTTTTCGCAGAGCTGTAACTCTTGTATGATTGATCGTAGATTTCTTAAATTTTCTGACTTTTAATATTTTAGGCTAATGTTCTTTTTGCACTGTGTTGTAATTTTTTCTCCACTTTAGATTCTTCATAATAGGATCTTTTACCTACTAGTACCACGACCCGTCAATTGACGGGTAGGCTATTTTTCTACCCTTTTTGCCTTTTTATGGAGGAATTTTGATGCTTGAACATTGTTCACCATCTGACAATGTTCCATAACGTATTTTGGTATGCAAAAAAATTGTATTTGACTCTAAAAATGACGTATCTTGCGTTATTATTAGTAATAAAGGTGTCTTTTCAAATGGTAATTCGGCTTTTTTATGCAAGCTAGAGCAAGGAAGTATCGAGGGGAACTCTTCTGGGCGGGAGGGTGAGAACGTGAGGCCATCCCAGCTTCCATACTCAGCTCCCGCAAGCAATGCCAGATTGGGCTCTGCAACAAAAACAGAACAAAAGATTTGTGTGAAAAGTGCAAAAAATTAGTGTGCGGACAATGCCGCAGTAAGATTTGCAAGAAAACTTACCTGCCTAGAGTCCGTCCTCTACTTACCTGTAAAGAAAGTACAAGAGCTGAATATCTTCTTCTGTGACATCACAAATTATTCTTTTGATCATTAGTCATATCTGAAATGTTTTATGCACCTCTTTTTGTGAAAAAGTGATTCCTAAACTTTACTTTATGTGTAATTCAAAAAAACAAATTTTTTTTTGTTTTATTTGCGTATTTGGATGTTATCTAAGCAAATAATATCGCAGAACATATGATAAAAGCAAGAACATTGTAATTTCATCATTCTGAATGGGCCTCGTGTTCTTTGCCACGAGAAAAATAAATTTGTTTGTTTTACTGTAAACTCTCCGTTTTCCTTGCATTGTACCTTCTCTGCCCAAAAAATAGGCTCTAATGGGGTAAGACGACTCAAATGGATGAAACTCATAAAAATACATCTTATTTATTGAAAACCAACACATTTATATTTAAAATAGGCGTCAGAAGCGAGAAATTCCTCCACCCGTCAATTGACGGTACAAGGTACTTGCAGGCGGGCCGCTGACTCCGGTACCCCTAGTGTTAACCAGTGTTTCTCAGTTGGTGTTCCTCAAGCTTTATTTAGTTTGTATTATGGTTAGAAACCCATAAAGTCAGTAGTTTGACTATTTATACATCTAAATAAAGTTGAAAACGATCTTTTAAATCTCATAAAATTTTGAAACTTTCTATTCAAAGGATATAATTAAGACATTAGATTTATTGAGGGTTCCACTTTCTAAAAAGGTTGAGAACCACTTCTCTAAACTATTTACAACTGGAAACTTTACATTGGCATATACTGTAATTTTCCGATTATAATACGCATTTTTTTCTTGAAATAGTTGACAAAAAGTTAAGGTGCGTATTATATATGGTGATAAATGCATACAACTTTTTTCAATATAGAAATAATTTATATTTTCGAACATATTTTTACCAATAAATCGTACATTTCGATAATGAACATGTTTTTACAAATAAATTGTACATTTCAATGCATATCAATTACATTCCTTTAAATATTTTTTTCAAAACAAAAATAAGAATATTTATTTATTTACTTTAGCTGTCAGAATTACTAAAGCCAAGGAATTCATTACCTCTCCCCTTACTGTTGTGTTCTCTGTCATCATCTACGTAAATTGTAACAAATAGTATTTTACACACCTTGACCAGCTTGTATGAACTGGACTTGATGTTCACGTAAATGATGTCACTGGGCAGCAAAGGACGAACTGTTATTCCAGCCGACCAGGTTAATACAAAAGGCAACATTGAGACTGAGGTTTTTATACGTTGTATTGATCTTTAATGGGAGTCAGAACATAACGTGATATTTTTGTAAACTCCCTCACACATGTCTAGTTTGGCAGCAAAGCGCCAACTTGTATTCCAACCGACGAGATTAATACAAAAGACGGCATTGAGACAAAATGTTTTTATACAGCATAGCAATCTTTAACGGGAGAGTCAGAACGTAACGTGATATTTTTGTAAACTCTCACACGTATCTCATTTGGCAACAAGGCGAGAACTGTCCCAATACTGCACAAAGTCAAGTAAAATTACAAAAAATTGGTGTGTATTATACATAGTGATAAGAGAATTTTCACATTTCACTCGTGAAAACATGGATGCATATTATATAGGTTGTGTATTATAATCGGAAAATTATGGTACTTTGTTTGTTCTTACACTGCAGTAAATTAATTAGAGACAGCAAATGGAGAAGAAGTAGTAGGATAAAATGAGCAGGAAGTGCTAAGAGCAGAAGAAGTGGAAAACTTTTTTATTAACAGCCAACAGTTAAAGACTGAAATATCAGTTACCTCTTGTTATGATACAGCCATAAATTTCAGTGACCCAGCAACTTGGCAATACCCGTATCCATGAAATTTCTTTTCCACAATAGGAGAACATGGTCCTGAACAAGACGTTGAAGCTGATTACATTCAGTCAATGTCAGAAGATAGGAGACATTTCAGTAAGGAATGGTTTAAAAAGATTCTGAATAGAGAAAAAGTTGAAAGAAAATGGTTTCTATATAGCAAAACTAAAGGATCTCTTTTCTGTTTCCCTTGTATATTTTTTCCAACCTCAGCCATAGGAAACCCAGAAAAAGGGTTCTGTAAATGGAAAAAATTAAATCCCAGGATTGATGAATGCGAAAATTCCATAGAACATCGCAAATCATACATGAATTGGAAAGACTTAGAAACACGACTTAGAAAAGGCTATACAGGTGAGCCCCGCTTAACAAGGCCCCGGCCAACGCAGATTCGTTATAACGTGGATTTTATTTCAAATTAATTTTTTTAAAATATAGATATCTTATGCACAGTGCGACCGCAGTGTAATATCTTATGATTTTATAAATTTTGCACTAATCAAATTTCATAAAGTATGCTAAATATTGTGATATTTCAGCATTTTCTGGTGGCAGATTTTACTCTTTTCCCTGTATATTTCACGGGTCTAACACAAAAAATCTTCTAAGGCGGAAAACATTTGAAAAACGGAAATAGAAATATGATTCATATTTCGTTTCTTTGGCATCATTGGATCTTAAAGAATGTTTTTGATGATTTGTATTTTTAAAATCTATAATTTTTGACAATTATTTTAATATAATTTTAATTTACCGTATTAACATATCATTATAAATAATAATAAAACAATAATGCTACACATCAAAAAATTATATAATTTTGATATACGTATGAAAAAACATGTGGTACGCATGGAGGGATCTTAATGTTTGAATGTATATAATGTATAATAATATATAATCAGTGATGAGCTGGAAAAAAATTAAGAACAGGCTCTTTAAAAAAAAGTAGTAAGGAAATTTGGATAAGGATGGTAGGGGAGGTCTATTTGCCAGGGGCACCATATCGCTCTGGTTTTTAATAGCGTTCCGCTAGCTTAACAAGTGTTCGGTTCGTAATATATTCCATTTCATACACTGTCGGTAATTGACTATCAGACAGGGTAAAATGTACTTGAAAGGACACAATCAATAAATTTCCATATTTTCTAAAAATTTAACAACTGGCTCGCAAATTCAGAAAAATTAACAACAGGCTGGCGCGAGCTGGCTTCAGCTCATCACTGTATATAATGATATATAAATTGCAGAAAACCCAACATGCACTATGGGTTTGATCTATAAGCGGAGCTGCAGGAGCATCGTCGATCAGTGAATGACTTTGTTGGAGGAGCACAATGACTTCACAGAGTGAGTGCCGTTAAGCGGGGTTGCGATGGACTATTTGAATGCTACGGACAAGTTTTACGTAATAAGCGAAAAAAAGCTAAGCAGTCGACCCTGGACTCTTTTTTTAATAAAACTTTGTAGGTGTTCTGAGAAATATTTTGAAATTATATACGTCTACCAAAAATTCCATTTGGGAAGTTAGTTCCCTCTGGGCACCTAAAGGTTATGGTGCCCCGGTGAACGCTGATTTTCGCTTAACGCGGAGATCTCAGGAACGCATCCCCCACGTTAAGCGGGGCTCACCTATATATATATCATCTAGAACTGGTTTTAAAGAAAGAAAAGAAAAAATTGAGACTTTCTGAAAGTTGCAGTTGATGTTATAACGTTCTGTACAACTAATAACCTTGTTTTAAGAGGTTCATCTTCATCTCATGAAATCGGTTCTTTAAACAGCTGTTCATATTGGAAGCATGAAGAAAGGTCTTGCAACTTTAATGTATTTTTTTCCTGATGTTCAAAATGAAATGATCAATTTACTGTATTCAAAAGTGAGATAAGAAATTATTTCTCAGGTAAAGAAGTCCAAATACTATTCACTGTTGTTTGACTGTACACTGGACGTATTGCATAAGGAGCAAATGACACAGATTAAACGATACGTCAAGATCGATGAAGATTGCAATATCGAAGAAAGTTTTATTGACTTCATCGTTTCAAAAAATAAAACTGAAGAAATAGTTCTAAAAGATGGCTTAGATTTTAAGGACTGTAGAGACCAATGCTATGATAATGGAGAGAATATAGCTGGTAAATATAATGGCGTTCAGGCATGATTATTAGAAAAAAAATGAGCTTGTGAAATTTGTTCCATGTTGTACTCATTCCCTAAATCTTGTGGGGGTTCATGCTGCGAGTGTCACACAAACAATGGTTACTTTCTTTGGAACAATATAGTGTTTTTTCATATTCTTTTCAGGATCAACAATGAGATGGAATAGTTTAATGACCGTATTGAAAATTAAATTCTACCTCTTTTACCCCCAAAATTCTTCACATAGCCGATAAAGGTTTCAGGTTAAACATATTGGAAAAAATGGAAATTTAAATGAGAAACACAACCCTGATTTTCTTCTAGTCAACGAATACCAATTCCTTTCCTATTCCCCTTTTCTCATGTCAGTGCTTCCACCTCCTCCCACAATCACAACCCCTCCTTCCTCCCACCCCTCCCCATAAGTAATCTCGTAATTACTTGTTACTTGATGATGGTGATTATTCACCGAAACCGATAGTGTTTTGCAAAATTTGTGTGGAATCTGTAATAGTTTATTAAATTGTTTTATTATACGAATTATTCGTACTAATAATTCATCCCATCCTTTTATGATGGAATTCCACGAAGTCTCAGCCTTATCTATTAGTTTTAAATCATAAAATATCTAGGTAGAGGAAAATAAAGTGGATTAATGGGCCTTACCAAAAAATTTTCTTTTCAACCCATGCAAACAAAATACATAATGGCATGTTTGGAAATTTCTCGAATTTCTATTGCCAAAACTATTAGTTTTAATTAAGAGCTCTTGCTGACATTTCTGTGGCAATCATAGTATTTTCTCCAAAAAAGTTTTCAAGCAGAACTTAACAGATTATGAAGAGGAAAACATGGTTTCCCAATTGTCTGCACAAACAATCTTATAGCAAACAGTGTTAGCGATAGTGTTAGATTTACTCGGGAAAGGTTGGGTACTTCATTTATTAAAAATTAATTAAGAAATAATAAAACAGAAATGATATTTTTTTAGGTTAGGGAGGTGCTGCTACATGGTTTATTATGTTAATTGGGATAATTTAGTTATTTTCTATGATGAATCATTTAAAAATTCAAGTTAAAGTTCATGTTATATTTGAAGTCACACATCTTGTTAATGTCTTAAATTGAGAAATTTTAAAAATTAATCAACAGGGATTTCTGGGAGGTGCTTGAATCTTTGCCATTGGATCTCCAAAAGAAGTTTCTTCATTTTACCACTGGGAGTGACCGTGTTCCTGTAGGTGGGATGTCTGAAATGCCTTTCAAAATCACAAAACTTCCCCCAATTCCCAATCGAGGTTTCAACAGAATGAGAAGACGGATTGGGGGAACCAGGGGAAACAAGCAAAGCGAGGCGTGGGAATCTGATGAGCAAGAAGAACAACTCCCTGAAGCTCATACATGTTTTAACCAGCTTGTTTTACCCCCTTATCGCAACCAAGAAACACTGAGACAGAAACTGATCATAGCAATCTCTAATGCAGAAGGATTTGGATTGGAGTGACTGGGAGCATATTTTCATCTGCTTGCTGCAAAAGTTATTTCATTCTTGCCAGTTTTTAAAAAGACACTTGAGCTTATAGTAAAACATACAAATCCAATCTCAGTTAAATGAGAAGCAAAATTTATGAATCATTGTTCTGAATTATTTTAATATGTTTACATATACTATGTTGAAAATCATGTGTGCAATTTGAAGATTTATAAAATAAAGATTTTCTATTTGAGAAATGCGTAGACATTTCATTTACTTAATCACCTACATTCAAGTAAAAACAAATGCTAGCATAATAGTCATATGAAATGGTAACATAAAGATATTACTTAATAACTAGTAGAATTGCCCTTTAAATATGGCGGGGATAAATAGTGTGCTTTATCATCGGGAAATGTGCATGTGTAAACATGATTATTTCATGTGAAAATATTCATTTTAGATTTTCAAAACATTCTCACTATATTACTGTCAAGTACATACTTCAATTTTTAGTAAATCTCAAGAAATGGTTTTCGAAAAAGCTATTTACATTTCACCATGACTGAAACACACATCATTTACACAAATTCCTACTTTGTTCAAGATTTTTTCCTTAGGATTTAAACATTGTTTCTCTTAGTTCAAGAATCAGCTATTTACATCCTGGTTGCTATCAGAAAAACAATTTATGATTATCCCTTTTTTAATTGTTGAAATTTACTGCTCATATGAAGAAATAAATTCCGAATGGCTTTATTTGAAAACACATAAAGTTAAAACATTCCATAACATATCTATTTATAGGAATGCAGTGTCAAATATGTTACTGAATTTAAAATTGTAAACAAAACAAAGTAAATATGCACTCATTGTCAGTTCCATATAGTTTCAAATCCTTAAGTTTTCCAAGCATAACTCCGTGCATCTTATTTACGGCGAAAATCGTTCTCGAGTACAATCATTATGTTCTCCTTCATAATCCTGATATATTGGGACTTTGTATACGTGATTTTAAATTAATATGATTCGAATGAAATCAAAATTATTATACTTACTAATAAATAAAATGAACTTCCGTATACTCTGTAGCTAGATTTATAACCTAAAACCTTTTTCTTAGTTCCTTAAATAGTTCTACGTTCGAATTCCGTTTTCTATTTCATTGATGCTTTAAAAGGATTTACTCAAGGATTGTGCTTTTACCTTCTTTCCAGTACTTAAATTTAGCTTTCATTGTAAACTATTAAATAAAGCCAGTGTTAAAATTTATTAATTAATTAGCTGAAGTTCCCGTTGAATTTCAACGGATTTAGTGAATCTAATACTTCAACCGTGTTACATGTAAACATCGCAAGAATAACATAGTTCACAGTTAATTTTGAATTCTTAAAAGACATCCGATAAAGTAACGATAAATTCCTACAGCTTAGAATGCTGAACGGAGATGTAGCGCGCGTTAATGGTGATTTTCCTGGAATGGTTTCAGTAAACATGCATTTCGCGAATGTTCTTTCGTTCAATTAAATCGGCGCCACGAAATTTTATTTGAAGCGCCGCCAACCCAGAATGCACTAGAAACATTGGTCACGTGAGGAAAGGGGCGTGTTGGCGTAATGCGTTATTGAATTTTAAGGTAAGATTTTCGTAGCTTATTTTCGTTCACGGTCTTGAAACATTGAATTTGACTGTAATATGATGGCATTTCTGAGAGATATTCTTCACTATTAATATTTCTTTGTGTTGTTTTTCATGCAGGTAGAAAACTGTTTCATCCGAAGCCATGCCGTTCGAATTTCCATTTGTAGGTGAGCATGTATTTCGTAATTTAATATCCATAATCGCAGTTAGTAACAGCATTAGTTGATTCAATTACTATTGTTAATATAATATTTCTGTATTATATATTATTTATGTTATTATTAATTTGTGAAGAAAGAATCATTTTGGCAAACGTTTGATGACATTTAAAAATATTTTCAAAATATATCAGACCTTATAAATATCGCAGCATTCAACTTTTTAAAAAGTCTGGTTTTTGTGCATCCGTGGTATCAATTATTTTGGGCAATCAGCACTGCTATATTTACTGTTTTTCGTGTCAGTATAAAGTTTTATGTCCCATAGTTACTATTATTCAACCATATAAATTCTGATTGAGAAATGGCTTGAGAATCTAACTGTTAATTCTATTTTGAGCATTTGGTAGAATAATTTAACATTACAAACTAGGTACCCTTAAGACACGTCATTTTGTGGCAGAAGATTATTTCTGATATAATTCTCTTGTTGTTTTAGCAGCGTAGTTTGAAGTTGATAGCTGGTTATTCTGACTTGGAGGACTACCATGTTTCAGTCATCCTTCATCAGCAAGACTCTTCTTTCATTAGATGACAAGAAATCATATTGGTGAGTGCCATTCATTCTTTGTGTTACAAAGCAGAACGAATGAGCTTACCATTTTTGCTATCAGGTTGAACATGTTTACTGAGATTTTGGACTCTTTTCTGTTTTTCATCATATTTGTATCCTAAGCATCTTTTATTGCCCTGTAATTCACTTGAATGCATAAGTTTTTTAAAGCAATAGTGCATAGTATATTATTTTAATTCATTGCAGAAATAGAAGTAAATGCATTTAGTTTATGAATAAGAATTTTTGTTGAGATAATAAAAAGAAAACTATATTGTTTTAAATTGCCTATAATGATTAATAACCAAATTATACTCCTAAAAATTTGAAAAGGAATATTTCGTACAAGTTTTGGTCCAACCTTGTGGATTAGGATAATCTTTCTTATTTAAAACAGAAGCAAATCTTTGTAGCCTTCGAGGCTTTACTCAATACAACTGTTTGTGCTGCTCTTGTGTTATCTTAGGTTGACAAATGTTACAACTTGATTTATTTAAACAGGATTAGAGGGAGAAGTAGAGAAGAGAATTTAAATTGGTAACTAATTAAAAATTACAGTGGAGAAAGTAGAGAGAGTGGGAGAGATGAAAGATAGTGAATAAAAATGAAATAAATGGTCTTTAGTGTTTAAGGTAGAAATGGAGACAGATGTGAGAGCCAAATTCCTTAGTTAAAATTACAGTTGTTTGAAATCATTCAGTTAAAAACTTTTAGATTCTAAACCTGTGATTGATGGGATTGTTAAGATTAAATAAATTATTATACTTAAAAAAATGTGAGTTCAATGATCCTATTTCTTCTAGTTTAGCCTATGAAATCTTGTTCACTCCAATTGACAAATTGTTCATGATAGAATTTAGCATTTAGAAATAATTTAGTGTGCAATAAGAGAATAGAGTGCAGATTTCTGAGTAGGCTTAGGAGAGTCTTGAGAGCTTAAAAGAATCATCTAAAAATCAGAGTTGATGCCAACTTAGGTTTTAAAGCGATGCAGTAAAATCTCGATACAGTGTAACTCTTCAGAGCATGAATTTTTATATTTTATACTGAAAGTACGGTGTACTGTAAATACCGAAATACATGTCTATATATATATATATATAACGCTAAGGCAATGTGTGGCATGCTTCAGTAGTTTGTCTATCTGCCGGCAGATGTCTCATTCTTAGGTGCGATTGCCAATAGATGTCTCATTCTTAGCTGCGATTGCCAATAGATAAAACTACTACTACTTGACTATATACTTTAAAATATACTTTTTAAAAGATACTTAACAGAGGTAATGGCTTCAAGAGCAACACATTACGCTGATTATAATGCGAGAAGAAGAGTGGAGCGAGCAAATCAATCTGTTGAAGAAGCAAATAGAAGAAGAACTGAAAGAAATCAAGCCGGCAGAGATCAAAGAGCCAATGAAGATGACCAACAAAGAGAAGAACGTAATCAAGAACAAGGAAGAAGATTGTAGTTTGGAATCGAGAGAAAATCGACTAAGCAAGAGAAGGCAAGCTAAACGACGTAGATTAAATGAATGTGCATTGAATACAAATAATTGTCAGGTTGAAGTTACCATTAAAGAACATAATTGCAGAAATATGACTCAGACCTGCAATTGCTGTGGTATGCTTTACTGGCCGAATGAACTCAAAATATGCCAAATGCTGTCACAACGGAAAAGTTTCACTCAAAGATTTATCGGAAATGCTCATAGAGAGAGACCGAAATGTTTCTTTTTAGACGGACCTGCAGGTACAGGAAAAACATGCGTTTACTCAACACTACATACAATCAGAGGAAAGGGAGATCAAGCTACTTCTATAGCTTCAACTGGAATAGCAGCTACTCTATTACCTGGAGGAAGAACTGCTCACTTTTCAAAATACCACTCATCCTAAATGCTACTTCGACTTTCAATTTAAAGCCAAACACACCCAAAGCAAAAGCACTCTTACAAGGGGAAGGCACTACTGACCCACAACCGATTTGGCTGAAACTTCGTAGAGATAATGTCCGTGACGTCCGATTAATGAAAATATATACATATCAGGGCCAATACCCAGCTGTTTTTATTTTATTAACCCAATTATATTACACGACCGGGCACGTGGCATACTTTGTACACCGTGTAATTTTTACAAAATAACTCATTCGTTTGGTGTAATTATTAGTTTATTTTCATTAAAATGCTGTTTTATCTCTCATATCTATTAATACCAATGATAATTTTTGATTAAATATGTTGAATTCTGATTAAACATAATTTAATTGATTAACGTACAAGTCTTAGTAACATTTATAAAATTTCCATTATTAACTTGAGGTACTGTCTTCAGTATTACATGTGTCACAGAGATAATTCGGTTTGACATGTTTCTTACAAGAATATTAATTGCAAAAATTACACTTAATGGTGGTGTCCACATTTTTCCCTCTGCCACACAATATGCATCCTCCACTGTTTTTTGGCAGGGTCCTGACATGAAATTTCCCTCTCTACAGGTTCTCGGTATATTGAAAGCAATCCTTGCATCATTTGGTAGTTTTATTAGATTTCTGTATTGATTATTTTTGGTGGAATATTGCTGATGGGTTACTAAGTTGCCAGAATATTTAATGTTATAGGATAAAATTTTGATATGATGAGACATAGTTAAGGTGACCAGACATCCTGCTTTTTTTTAACTCTTCCATCAAGATTGACACCAGTATATTACAAGGGTTCATTGAGGAGTACAAAAGAAAACAGTTTTGATTAACCTAAAAAACTTTAAGATTTAGTTGTAAACATTCTTACATAAAATGTTTGTTAAATCTTGGATGCATAATTTTATTATGTTACATGAATGACTATATATAGTTTTCTGACATTCAACTGCTTAAATGCAAATGCAGTTCCAAAGGCTAGATAGCATAAGTTGAGAGTTTGAATTAGGCTTTTTCAGAGGGGTAATTTAATTTTCTGCGCTGGTGAATAATTTATTTGCATTCGAGAATTATTTCCATCAGCCCTGAATTATTGTTTCAGGTGCGAAATTAATTAGTAATTAATTTTTCACACATGTGTGATGGTTACATCTTGCAAGGTGTCAACTAATGTTCCAATGTTTCTTTTTGATCTATTTATTCATGCAGAAGCAATAGGAATTGGAATGTAAAACAACAATCAAACACCTAGCTTGAACAATCTTTAACTCTAAAATTCACCTCTGATATTGTTATTACCATTTTGATTTCCTTTAGCATGTTGTTAAATAGTTCTGGAATAATGATTTTTAATTGATTTTAACATTTACGTTGACATCTATCTTAATTTATTGTCATTTTAATTTCTTAAAAATCTTTTAGTCTTAACATCAAAAAATAAAATTTTCACAAAATCAGAACGAATCCATTACTATTCCATACAGTGTGTTGTATAATATAATATGAATATATTTTGTTCTATTAGGTATATTATAAAATATACTTGTCTAATAACCATGTTTTTACTTTGGACTTTACCTCATTCATTGTCCTTAGTTGTCTAATTTTGCGTGGTAATTCATTAATAAAAGTAGTTTCTAATACCTATATCTGGGCTTTACCTTTCTTTGTATAATATTTTGGTATTTCATATATCACCATATCTCATAGGGTTATGCTTGTTTCATATGTTTTCCTTTTCTTGTTTTTGTTAGTGAAATAATTATCAATGATTATTACATACTTAAATAGATTATCATCAATTGGCAGTACATTTATTGTTTGAAGTGGCTCATCATTAAATGCCCCATTTTTACTATTATTCCTGTAAAGTATTATTTTTTCTATAAGCCTAGCTCGACTTGATTTTAATAACTGGGTACACATTTTCCCAGCAGAACCCCATACAGATACGCAATACCTCAACAGATTCTCAACGAGAGAAAAATACATAATTCTCATCACATGAATTGGAACAATATATTTAACATGATGAAATAGATAAGAAACATTCTGTAACTTAGAATTCAGATTTTTAATATGTGAATTAAATCTAAAATTTTCATCAATAACTGTACCTAAATACGTATATATTCATTTACCTGATCCAAAGTTTTACAAGCACAGGCTGTCAATTTTTTATACATACAATAACTATATTGATATTTACACGATCACAAGTTTTGTTCATAAAATACATTAACTTTGTTTTCTTTTCTTTAACTTATGATCATGCATCCACATCAATATATTATTTAGATCAGTTTGCATGTGTTTTTTAGCTTCAATAACATTCTTATGAGGGGCTATTAAAACTGTATCATCTGCATATAAAAGTATTTTATAATGTTTTACCACATAAAACATTTAATTTACATATATAATGAAGAGAATGGGACCAAGTACAGTCATGCCTTGTTTAGAGCAAAGGATATGTTCCGGACAGTCTTTGCGCTAAACAAACTGATTATAACATGTACTTAGTAGTGATCAGTTCGCGAAATTGCAAGGTTCGCTGTTTCTTTGTTTATTTATTTAATATTAATTATTAAAAATCAATATTAATACAATTTTAAATCTTTTGCGGCGGTGCTCGCATTTATGTATAGATCGCTAGGTTCTGCGAGTTATCATTTTCGTCACTGCAGCGCTAAAATCTACGCGTAAATTACTTATTGTATGTATGTTGGGGGGGTATTCACCATTTTCAATAATTGCTTGAAATTCGTCAGGAAACTTTATATCTGCATCCAGGACCACCGAGATCCAGAATGGGCCCAGGGGAAAACAACCTTCAGTCTTACCTGAATGCTTCAAATATGCACAGACAACTTCTCTAATGTCAGTTGCTGTAAGAGGAACATGCCACTTGGAACACAAAATTAATCTCTCCACCTGTCTCTCCTCTTCTGCTTTGGTGAGAGCTGTTTGTCCCCCATGCTCTTGCTATACTTGCCTTTTACATTATCACAAGTAGATGTGAAAGGCACACCATACTTCTCAGATGCTTTTCTTACTGTAATAACTCCTTTCTTAACCTCTTCCACAGCTTTCCGCAAATTTTCCTCACTGTATTTATGTCTCATGTTTGGTCCTAGCTGCCTTAGGTATTTTCGTGGCATGATCAGTATCATCTCTGAATAAGCAAAAAAATCTTTTAAAATCTGTAAAAAATTCAAAACGTGAAGTATTAATCTGAAAATGCAAATAAAACTTACTTTAATGTAGCGATGTTACAAGGGGTCTCTGATGAAATCAGTAGTCCCGCCAATAGAACGTAAACAATACTTCTAATTTTTAGCAAAACCAGACAACGTGTATCTCAATTCACGGTGACTTACTCTGACAAAACTAGGATATTAACTACATTACATCTGGTCTGTAGTCTTACATCACATCTGGAAAATGATATTAGACGTAGTTTCCAAGTGGTCTCTAGGTGGCAGAACCATGCAGGTAAGCAAGTGCATAGATGATCGTTTTCACTCCGTCTGATTGATATCGCCCTGGTTTACAGAACTTTCTGACATCCATTCTTTCTTAGCTTGAATTAATTTCCTAGGTTTAACTTTTGTGCACTGCTTGTAAGATGCACATAAGTCCCCTTCTATTGTTTCAGTCATATTGCACACTTGGATTTTCAATCTCCAGTACAGTTTCCCAATTCTTATTTTTTATCAGGTTATTAATTTTTCCCTTATTTATACAAGAATAACTCTTCTGTATATCCCTTTAGCTTTATTTTTTCTTTTCAAGTTTGATAGATCTACTGCTATTTCATAATGATCTGAGATGTTAGATTTTATAATTATACCCACAGTATTAAATAATTTGTCTTTATAATAAATATGATCTATACAAGATTTATCCAATCTTCCATCACAGACACACTCCCTTGTATAGTCATGTATTACTTGACTAAACCCTCGTGCAGCCAAGGCATCCTGATATTTAAGACTGTATTTCGTCCTTGTCTTTCACATTTATATTATATATACATCACCCACCATAATCATTTCTTTGTTACAGAACTTTCCTAACACAATACTTAATTCATGCATAAATAATATCTTACTATGTTTTGGTGTTCTTTATACACACAAAATAATTATATCACTATTATCTATTGTGACATTTAAACATTTTGACACAAAATAGGTTGTGTTAATTAACACATCCTTGCATTTTATTTCATCATTTACATAAATTATAATACCATCATCCCTGTGACCTTCTCTTAACTTAAAAAACGTATTAAACCTTGGTATTTTATATAATTGTTATTCAAATTGTGTTATATTTACCTCCATTAATACAATTATTCCTAATTTATTTATAATAACATTAATATTTAACAAAACTTCTGTCCAATGTTTCCTTAAAGATCTAATGTTTAAATGGTACAAAAGAGTAGAAAGTTACTGAGTTATATGTCTTACACTTTATTTTCTCAACCTTTAGCAGATTAATCAAATCCATATCAAAACTATAAACAATAAGCAAGTAGAAGGGATATACATTTAAATTATTTTGTTCAATTCCTTCTCATTTAGGATTTTTTAATTTGGGAATTTTCATCCTTTTTGATATTTTTTCGGCATTATACCAAACAAATTTATAACCTAATAGCTTTACTGCTTGCCTTTCAAAGCAACATACTGTAATACCCAGTTAGATGATCGTTAAAGTAAATATTAGCATTATACCTTTTATTTCTTTCTGCTGCAAACCAACTTTCTTAGCCGTTATTTTCTTCTTAATATCTTTGGATTTAAATCTTATAATAACGTTAGTATTTTTGTTTTGCCGATTTCTATTTACTATATAAATATCATCTACAACATCAGAAGAGATGTTCTTCTGTAACCACACTAACTAACTCACGTACAATAACTTTTAAATTGTCTATAGTTGTGTTTTCACTTTTCAAACCAACAATTTCCATATTATTAGCCAGTTCTTTTTGCTCTAGGATATTCATTCGTGTTGTGAACTCCTCAATCACTTTATCCTAATTTTAATTCTTGTTTCAAATCAGCTACAACATCTTTGAAACACTTGATGTCATCATAAATTTTTTTCACATCTACCTTAAGTACATCATAATCATCACTGAAGTACTTTATAGCTTTTTTAAGATCTTTTATTTCAGCCACTAATTCTTTTATTTCGGAGGAGTAATCATTGTTACTATTACTCATGCTAGCCACTTCAATGTCTGTACCAGGTTCCTCTTGATTCCGGCAGTCAGCACACCAGTCTTCCTTCTTTCTGGCTGACTTACTTTTCCAGGTACTCTCTGATACATGTGCACATGCAAAGTGCATATTTTCATCACAACCACAACATTTCACACATTACCCATCCTTTGGGAGTTGTTTAAGGCACTTCTTGCATACAACCATTTAAAAGCAGTGGTATGAGATTATTAAATACCCAGATTTTAAGTATTCTGCACTTATTATAGTAAGGAACTTCAAAAAGTGCTATTACTTGCTAACACTCACACAACGGGATGAGATTATTACATACCTAGTATATAATGATTCAGCACTTATTATCACAAAAAAACTTTTAAAAAATGCTAATAAAGGTGAGATATAATAAAACAGATGCCATTCAGTGGACATCAATATATAAGTATGTAAATACGGTGAAAACCGGTTAACACCTAATGATAGGGACCAGCACAATCATTTCGTGTTATCCAAATACCATGTTAATAGTTTTAATTGTAAAATTTTCATTTATCAAATATGGAATGAGGCTCGTAGGCAAATCCATGATACTTATCAATAATATGATGTAATACATAGCTGAAGATATTATCACAATCATGGGGAAAGTCTATCTCAAATAATTTTGCATGTATTTATTTTTGTGGGACCAAAAAATAATTTCGTGTAAACCATTTTGCATTAACGAATGGATATATACTGAAAGTTATAGGCACTGGAACGGATCGAGAATAGAATAGAATAAATTCCAATATTATCGGAGTGATTTAGGACGAGAGACATTGCATAATGTAACCGGGAATATTATTCAGCATGAATTTACAGTACAGATTTCATTCTTTTGTTTCAGAGGAATGTTTGCAGAAGATGTCACAGGACACAGCTGTCATGTTCTCATATATGTGATAACAAGAAATAATAACAGTGAGTATAATCAGTGTGTTTCTTTTAAGTAGTTTGCCTATTGCATTTAACATATTGGCTGTTTTGTGATACTTTTGTTGGCTGTTACCTGAAGAAGTTTCCAGTGAGAATTATCGACGTATTTAAATGAATAGCTAGGAGGAATTTAGTCGTGTAACCATGCATTTGTTTTTTACTATATGTTCAATACTTACTGTGCTAGTTATTCATCTATTAACGGTGAAAATGTAGTAACTTCAGCGTATATCGGAAAGTGATAAATCTCAACATCTTTTAAGTGGATATTTCGTTGATAGAATAAAATTGATTTTATAATTTAGACCTTCAAAGATTTGCCAATTATCGTTAACATAAGTGTTATCAACGCTTCAATTTTTGGCATAATTTATGAAATACTTTGAGCCGGAGAACTTTTACTTTTCAGTCTACTGACTTTCAATTCAGCATAAATCAATTAAATATGCTGTATAAATAGGAGACAATTTCATAGAAACAAAAATATTAGTTTTGCAGTGACAGTGTAACGTGAAATGTTCATTGAATTTACTCTTTGGTGATGTGTAAAGGATTGAATGTTGAAATTATGGAGACATTTTGAGGAAAGTGATTAAAATATTTTGTTTGGAAAAGGCTATCTATATGAGAATTACTGAAGCAATCGCGGAAATATTTTGAGCCCAATCCTTTTTTGATATTCTGTATAATCGTTCGCTTCTCTCATATTCTTCGTAGTACTTCCTCATTTTCTACCCTATCTGTCCATTTTTATCGTCAGCATTCTTCTCCATGTTCACATTTCGAAGCTTTCCAAGTATTTAATATCATTTTTCCTTAGTGTCCATGTTTCTGCAGCATACGCTTCATTTTCTATAAAAAATCGTTTACTTGGTTTATTAGTTGAGGCAATATGGAAGGTTAAAATTTAAAAACTAATTGTCAAATAAATCTTCGCATAATAATATGAATAAACTCTTAAAGAATTTAAAATTTTACAATTCTAAAATAGGGCTCTATCAATAAGATGTTCTCTTTCATATTGTTTAAGCAAATTAATCTTTTATATTTATAATTTTAGATTATATTTCTTTATTGAGTTCACCACAACCATTTTTTCCTCTTCATTGTAGGTAGTAGCAGTTGATGCTGAGCTGTAGAGGAACCATGAATCGAAGAGTACTGCTTTGCTGAAACGAGAATTGATTCATCTGGGTGCAAGAGTAAAGAGGAATCTGAGCTGGAGGCTATGCATACGGTATGAGAGTTTTTATACCTATATGTTGTTATATTCTTGTTTGTTCAGTATATCAGGCGATAAATATCTTGTATAATATATAGCTGCATCTTACGGAGGATTTAGGAGGAGAGATTAAATTATAAGGCACTTTTTGATGAGCTAGAGACTTCAAATTTGGCATTATTATAGATTTCTGCTCACAACCAATTGAAATGAATACAATACAATAAGAATTCCAATTGTTAGGAGCTGTTTTTCTCCTATCATTCAGAATAAGCCGAAATTTATGGTCGGATTAAACTACACACAAACAATTTGATTTCTTTTAAAAATATTTATTAATCAATTTACACGTAAAGTAAATAAATTAAGAATATATCGCCACCCCTGAAAAAGAATGTTTTGTCTGGTATTGTCCGTTCGAATATTTTATTTCTGAGAATATAAGGCATCAATTTTCTGTTTGAACTTGAAAACTTATTAAATGCCAAGTTTTTGTGTTGACTTCTGAAACAGCACTGTATTAGCTCATGTTTGCAGACATCATACGTTTCTATGGTGAATATCGTTCAGCAAATTGGATATTGGAAAGTAATTAATTAAATTTAATCTTAAAATAGGAGCAGCCCTTTAAAAAGATTATTTGGATCAGGATGTTTTGTGTTCTACATATAAAATTTTACCAAGAGGTTTTGTCGTGGTTAAATAATTCCAGATTTAATTTAATAATTTAAAGAAATTTGGAGATAAATGTACGATATGCTTGAATTAATTCAGAAAATATTCTTTGGGTTTTTTTGTGGTTTATTCAAGGCAGAAAAATTTCTGAGGCAATACAAATTCTATTCATTATTCAAGTTATCAAAATCAGATAAAGAGTTTAAAATGCAAATGAAATTTCGGTTAGTTTTTAGAGCTTTGATTGAAAATCCGAACTGAATGCCTATATGTAAAGGAAAATATTTTCATTGTGAAAAATAGAGGAGTGGTTAAGTGTGTCTAGCTCCCAATGCCGAGGGCATGGTCGTTTGTGCTTGTTAAAAATATATTACAACACATGTAATTGGAGGAAACTGTTTGTGTTAAATAAATTATTATTATTATTAACATTGATATCTCGTAATTGGCTATTGAGTATATTTACTTTGCCATGCAATTTATTATTAAACTTATAAAGAGTTTGTTTGAATTATAAATATTTGATTCGGTTCATTTTAACTTTCAATTGTTATATAACGCGATTGCTTTATTTCCCCTGATAATTTACGCTTTATTTTCTATTAAAAAAATCAATTCTTTATTTGGTTTATCAGTTGAGGCCATCATCATCATAGGTAGTCTGTCCGTAGACAGGTTCGTGATTATTCATGGTTCTCCATATACTCCTATTTTCTGCAGTTTTCTTTACAACTTGATTCACATATAGATTCCTGATCAGTCTCCTGTCTTTCCAGTGTACACCCTATATCCTTTAATATCCTCATCAGCAGTACCCAGTTTACTCTATCGAAGGCCTTCTGCCAGTCGACGAAACATAGGAGCAATCTTGGCTGTACTCTGTTGCCCTTTCTGATATGATTCTCACTACACCGATAGCATCTCTGGTTCCTCGTCCTATTCTGAAGCGGAATTGATCTTCCCCTAGCATTTCTTCGGCCTTTTTCTCTAGTCTTTTATTAAGAATACTCGTGGTGATCTTCAAAGTGTGTGACAGTAGGGATATCGTTCTGTAGTCCTTAGACTGCATTGCCGTTGGCTTCTTCTTTAGAGGGATCATTGTTACATCTAGGAAATCCTGAGGCCTCTCTCCCGAGTTGTAAATCTTGTTAATTAGTTTCGTAATCACTTTGTCCTTCCAATCCCATGACTTTTAAGTACCTCTGCCGGTATTCCATCGCTGCCTGTAGCTTTTCCTTTCTTTAATTCCAGTATTGCCTTTTATGCTTCGCTTTTCATAATACTTAGTCCCAATCTTCTTCAATGCAATTCTCTTCTTCCAGTTCCATTTGTGCCGATCCTGCCTGCTTGTTGTATAGTTCCCTAATGTATTCTTCCGAGTCGAACTGTCCTTCTCCTTCCCATCTAGCTTCGCTCAGCCCTATGATGTCAATCTTATTTCTTCTTTCAGGTTCTTTATCTTTTCTGCCATCCTCATGGTTTTTACATTCCAAGTACCTATGCATAAGTTATCTTCGACACATGCTTTCCTCAAGGCAGTCCCTGCCCAGAGATCCTATTGGGGGATTATTTTACCTCGAAAGAACTCGTTTTGTCCAACCATATAATCGTTACTAAGGAATTGTAATGTGGCAGTTTCCCTGTTGCTTTCCACAACGCAGATCGCAGTACTGTAGTCATTCAAATCGTCCCGATCACTCCTACAGCTCTATTGGATATAAACCCAGCCAACATAATTTGTTTTTAGCTCGATACCAAACTGACAGTACTGCTGCCTACTGCCAGGCACCGATGATAGTTTTTGTTATTAATTAATTAATTTTTTGTGAAAAACCTCCATTCATGGATATCGAACCCAGGAACTTTGTAACGGGAAGCCGACACGCTAAGCGACACCATATGGAAGGTTAAAATTTTAAAACTAATTGCCAAATAAATCTTTCACATAATAATTTGAATAAACTCGTCAGGAATTTAAAATTTTAAGATTCTAAATAGACCTTGGTAAATGAGATGCGCTCTTTCGTGTTGTTTGGGAAAATTAATCTTTAATATTTAGATTTTTTAGTTTATATTTCTTAATTGAATTCACCACAACCATTTTTCTTCTTTATTTTAGGCATTCACAGTTGATGCTGAGTGAAAATGCGATGGTGTGAGGCATCAAGGAACCATGAATCGAAGAGTATTACTTTGCTGAAACAAGAACTGATGCATCTGGGTGCGAGAGTAAAGCGGATTATGTGCTGGAGGCTACACACATGGGATGAGAGAAGGTTTTTATACCTATATGTTGCTATATTCTGGTTTGTTCAATATATCAGGCGATAAATATCTTGTATAATAATATGGCTGCATATTACGGAAGATTTAGGAGAAGAGATTGTAAATTATAAGGCACTTTTAGATGGGCTAAATGCTTCAAATTTGGCATTATTATAGATTTCTGCTCAGCCAATTGAAATAAATACGATACAATAAGAATTCCAATTTTTAGGAGCTGTTTTTTTCCCGTAATTCAGAATAAGCCAAAATTTACGATCGGATTATACGATACCCCAAGAATTCAATTTCTCTTTAAAATATTTTAAAATCAATTTACACTTAAAGTAAATAAATGAAAAATATAGCGCTACCTCTGAAAAAAAAAGTTTTAACTGGTACCTTCTGTAAGAATATAAGGCATTAATTTTCTCTTTGAACTTGAAAAGCTTTGTGATAACTCAACTTTTATAAAATGCATTTAATATTGATTATAAATTTATGAGAATATAAGGTGTTGGTTTTCAGTTTCAACTCTAAAAACTTTCTCTAATTTGATTTTATAAGGCATATTCCATTTTGTTTGTAAAGTTTATTAGCGTACTTCTATAAATTTTAACTTTTCATCAAATTCCACTTCTGTTAATAAGAATCTAATATTGTAAATATTTATTTATGAATTACAGAAGATATTTAAAAACCTTAGAAAACTTATTAAATGCGAAGGTTTCATATTGACTTCTGAGGCAGCACTGTATTAGCTCATGTTTGCAGACTTGTCATGCATTTCTATGGTGAATATCGTTCAGCAAATTGGATGTTGGAAAGTAATTAATTAAATTTAATCTTAAAATAGGAGCAGCCCTTAAAAAAGATTATTTGGATCAGGATGTTTTGTGTTCTACATATAAAATTTTACCAAGAGTGTTTGGCGTGGTTAAATAATTCCAGATTTAATAATTTAAAGAAATTTGGAGATAAATGTACAATATGCTTGAATTAATTCAGAAAATATTTGGGTTTTTTGTGGTTTATTCGAGGCAGAAAAATTTCTGAGGCAATACAAATTCTATTCATTATTCAAGTTATCAAAATCAGATAAAGAGTTTAAAATGTAAATGAAATTTCGGTTAGTTTTGAGAGTTTTGATTGAAAATCCGACTGAATGCCTTTGTAAGGGAAAATATTTTCATTGTGAAAAATTTATAATCTCCAATTATTAAGCCATTCATTGGAAATGGTAATTTAATTGTTCTTAATTCTAGGCAATATTTAGAAAAAGATTTAACTTTGTGGAGAGTTACATTTCTTAATTAAGAAAAATTGTGAAGGTTTTTTTATTCTTAATTAAAGTCAATATCCAGAAAAAAGAATTCCAAGTCTGTATACTAAAGTTCTTTTAATAATTCCATCAATATCCAATTTGCTAGACATTATTTACTTGTAAATAGGTTTCCAAAGGGTTGTGTTATTTATATTATTCAGAAAAATCATAAATTCTTTTAAGTCTAAATGTATATAAGCTATTGCTTTTTCATTCTGTATAATTACTGCCATTTTTTTAAATCTGAACAAACCAGAATTAGCATTTTTGGGTATATATATATATTTTGTCTCATATTTTTTTCTAAGCTGCTGTGCTATTTTTCCTCTTTGTCACCAATAGACATTTTTAAAATGATATTATCCTTGCCAAAGTGCTTTGTAAAAATGTCCAACTTTTATTGTAGTGTTTGCTAAATTGTAAATTTTTTTCTGCACTTCATGAAAATTTTTAAATGGCAATTTTGATTTGTGCTAATATTCAGAGCATTTTAAGTCCAGAAATTTTTTAAAGTCAGAGTCAGAAATTATTCTGTCCATAATGTAAACAAATTAATTTTTTTGTCCTAATTTCAGAAAGCTTTTAAGTCGAAGAGTTAAAAATTATTCTAAGTCCAAATTGTAAACAAGTTAAAAAAATTAATGTGTTTACAATTTGGACGGAATAATTTTTAACTCCAAGACTTTAAAGATTTCTGAAATTAGGACTTGTCCAAAATGTAAACAAACATTTCTTTTGTCTAGAGTCAGTTTTCTTTTCAGTCCAGGTTTTCATTTTGAAGTGCATGATAAAATAAGTAGAGAAAATGTATTATTTCAGATTGTAAAATTTTTATTGAACTTGTATGTATACATTGTACATTATTTTCATTGCAATAAAGACATTTTATTATGATCAAAACCTGTTGACTCCTTTTAGATAGAAATAATTTCTTTTTCTCGGAGCCTCTTTTAGGTATCGTTGGACTTAAGGGGGTTTTTTTAGGTATATTTTTGCTAGAATTAGCACACTTTTAGCCTAAAAATGACATTTTTGACCACAAATTCAGCCAAATTTTGCTGATTATTGAACAAATTATTCAACATTATGACAATTTATCTACATTTCAACTATTGAACAACTGACAAATTACATATAACACAATATTTTCAACTGTTATTCAACAGTTGACATAACTACATATATCACATGAAAAAATAAACCATCAAACACATTTTACAGCTGAATTAAATTATTGAACAAGCACTTGAAGAAATTACTTGCCTCAGATAAAAATAACTGCGACTGAGCTGTGGAAAAATTAATACAAGCATTTAGACTACAGAACAGCCATCATCAGTGGCGAAATGCCACTGACAACAACTGCTCTGAAGTCGAAATGCATGTATTAATTTTCTCACAGCCCAGTCGCAGCTATTTTTATCAGAGGCAAGCGATTTTTCCAAGTGCTTGTTCTGGAAACACTTAAACATATCACATTATCAATGACCTTAATTACAATTAACAATGTCTCTTATTGGTCAAAATTGAATACACGCAACTGATTCCAAATGGGAGCAATGTTTGCATAAATGACGAAAAAATAATGAATCTCGCAAAGCAATGCTTAATTGGAATTACTTAAATGTCAGAATAACATTTTTATAAACCATTCCAAGTCAGAAATAAACTCCAAAAAATGCAGTTAAAATTTTATGGCATACCTATTTCAAATGTTTATAAAATTAAACCTTTTATATTTGCCAAATTAATTTGCTTAAAATGCATTGAAATTACACCATGTACCTCAATTAGACGCTTGACTGTTTTTTAAAAACGTTAATTGCATAATAGAAACTCAAAGACTAAACATTTACTTCTGATAATTTAATTTTTATAGCAACAAAGATTGAACTAAATACATTTTGTCTTTAAGAATTATCTTGCTTGGATTTAAAAATATAACATTAATGGAGGTAAGTTTATATTTACAACATCAAAAACATATTTGCTCATTTAAAGTTCAGATTCAAAGCTATTATGCAAAATATAACATTTAATCAAAGCAAACATTATTTATGAATAAATATAGCATATTCTCAAAGTTTGTCTTATATTTCCAGGTAATGTACAGTAAATGCATTGCGTGACTCAACTCACTATCGTTAACAAATCACATTGCTCCTTATCAATAGCTTAACACTTTCATGGCCAATTTGTCAAATTTAAAAGAAAAATCAGCAAATCAAATCATTAAAAATTTATCAATAATTATATTTTTTAACATTATAAATGTGCAAAATGTAAGTAGCAATACATTATCGTTACAAAATATTTATTTAAAGACTTATATTTGAAGAATTTTCAATTGTAATTTATGAAAGTATTGAGTGCACGAAAAACTAAAGTATTTCATTAAATATTTGTATACAATTGAGTTATTTATGTTAATAAATTTAAAGAATTCCTTTTCAGTAACGCTTGTGTTAGAATAAGTCAAAATCTCATATGGAGTTTACCAAAATTATCGTTACGATAATTTAATGAAGATATTTTAAACAGCCATGAAATTGTTAAGTAATCTAAAATATAACTCATCCAACAAGAGACAACGTTAATATTTACATAGAGACCAACCTGAGAATCAAAACAATAACTACAAAATTGAGAAACAAAATAAATATCCTATAATTATTATACCAAATAGAATTGAATGAGCTTCCCACAATCTATATATATTTGCAAAAGTTTGTTTGCATGTCTCATTATGCATGCCATAAACTATAAGACATGAATAACTAAAATTTGGTACGATTATTATTAACATCTTAACTTGATGAATGTATAAAAGGTTTGGTCAATTGGTTAATTATAGTCAGTGCTATAATAACAATAATATAGGAGAATATAACATTTTATAATTCCACTAGAGATGCCTGCATTTTAAATTTGAAATGTCGGAATTTTTTATAAAAAACAAAGAAGCTTCAAAGTTTATTGTATATAAGGATTAGCTATGATGCTGGTCAACGCAGACATCCATGACATTTGACGGTGCAATGAGACACTATTACGTATGTTAACCTTCATAACAGCCTACTTAGACAACAAACCCATTCAGCGGCCGGGTTATGCAATCTTACTTTCGATACTACACAATTTATACAAGTGAAAACATTTACCACTTACTTTATTTGCTCACATTACACTGTGTTGGATGTGGTTTGGTTAATACAAAACGACAAACAACAGATGAACAAACAAAAAGAATTAATGCAACGAAAAACAAAAACAGTAGAAAAGAGAATTAAAATCACACAGAAATTCAATGCTCCGACTCTTAGAATGATTCTCTAAGCAAAGAGTTTTGTTAAAATAAATTTATGTCAAGTGAATAATACTTTGTTACAATAAGTGGACAATACTTTTGTTAAAACGTTACAAATTGCACTTGACAATGCCTTATCCCCCTCCCTCCCTCTGCTGTTCCCCCCCTTATCTCTCGCGAGGCAATAATATGAATCTCGAGCCTCAAAAATGACATTCGTTGTCCAGGAAACTTATCGATAAAAGTCAAAATCTGTCACATATTCGTTAAATATGCGTAATTTCAAAACATGTGGTGCATTACTTTCTGGGAAACCCTCGTACAATGTTGTGTGAGACAGACGCTCCTTTCTAGGAACCTGGTATTATCTGAATTTTTAAAGAATGTTTATTTTGAACTCTTGAACATCCTGCATATAACTGTCCATGCGTAAAGCAAAGCTACCGTATGGTAACTGACTTAAGAAGTCACCTCTCTACTCTGCGTGCACGGGGATTTCCCTTCTAGGAAGCGCGCTCACCTTCAATGCCCCTCTATTCTAATGGAATTCGTTCCCCTCCACTCTACATATTACCTCCGATCACTGAGGCGTAAGGTAACTTCTAGTAATTTTCAATTGCTACATTGGGCGGAACTACCTGTACTCTACATGCACGTTCTCTACCGGAAGCTTAGAGAACGAACTCCACCTGGCAAAAAGCGTCACCTCACAAAATGAATCGACTGCATTGATTGCCAATTTTAATTACGAATACTCGAAATATTTTCCAACACTTTCATTTATATCAATTAAAATATGAAAAAATTTCCCAAATAAAACTTAATTCAAGCATAGATATAATTTTTTGTTCATAATTATTGCCATAATTTGAAGTCACGATGATTTAAAACATAACCTGAGCAACGCTGGGTAAATTTGCTAGTTATTTATAAGCAAAGAACTTTGCAATACCATTTAATTTAATTTATTCACCAGAGAACTATATAAAGACGTCTGTGTTGCATTGTAAAATAAATTCCAATAATTACTCCAAGATTTGATGCACAAAAACGATTACAGTGTAATTTTCCTAATAAACGTTTAATGTGACTAAATCTTAAAAGGATATTTTGTAGTTTAATTTACATTCTTCGTTAGAAATAATTTTATGAACTCTGTATTTATCTCAGATTCACTACAAATATGTTGTCAACAATTTGTTGCTAACATACATTAAAGTTATGGTAATTTAATGTTGTGCTTATGCAAACTGTATAATTATAAAATATCAGTTGATTACTTCGTTTAAAAATTAGTACAAGAGTTTAAAATAATACTAATATTTATAATGAGATTTTAAGATATAAACAAGTTAGGAAAGTGTACACCGTAACACAAATGGGTGCATTTTGTGCACTGGAGTATTTGAAAGAAATTATTTACGTGTTTGGAAGGGAAATAGCATTATAAATTCTTTTCTTCGTCATAAATAATCCATTTTCTTCCCATTTAAAAATATTAAATGCATATGTAAGGAAATTAAACATATTTCCGTGAGATTGTTTACATTAGCAACAATGAAGAAGTAACCATGCTAGAAAATTTCAAAGTTCAACTCAAATTAAGACTCTTGTTCGATTTTCTCGGAAACGGCGACTCCTACGATGAAAATGTAAAGGAAAAGAAATACCCTACTTTATAAGTTCTACAAGTTTTACTTGATAAATATTTTGATATGACCGATACTTTACGAGATATGAGGGAAAGTTCATATTTTATCACCAGTAAAGTGGTACCCCTGATTGGCTTACGTGACTCATTTATGTGATTTTCTTATTATCTTTGACTGTAAGTCCTTAATATCAAATTTCATGAAAATCTGCTTGGTAGAAGCAGATAACGAACATGCGGACAGACCAGATGGAGACTAATACTAATAGGCGCTTATGCTGGAAGCAAAACGCACCTGACAAATAACCTTGCATGTAATTACATTTACAGATACACATACATTATTAAAAATTTTCTTTAATGACAAGAATGATATGTTACTTATTTGTTCGATATACAAATAGAAGGTGCTTGCATTCTGTAAGCCTTTCAAGTCATTATTTATGGCTTTTGCAAAGTAAAAATTCAAAACTAGTTAAATAAATAAAACAACTTCAAGTACACATTAGAATCAACTTCATTAGCCCACTGATTCCCAATGAAAAGACAAAACTGATAACGTTTTGATTCCGATGCAAATGAATTGGAATATTTCGAGGTGGTGCTTACTGTAAAAGAGAGACTGACTGATATTATTCACTTCTTTCGGTAAATTGTGATGAGATTAGCCACGAGGAAGTGTACCATCTGAAACAAAAGTACCACGAAGCCAATGAAAAGGAAGAAATCCACAGTACATTGAAACCTCTGCATACTGGACCTTGATGGAACGTACTTAGGATGTAACGGACAGAATGTCCGGCGATGCAAAACAGTTAAATGACGCCACTAATACATTGTGTCTCATGCGGACCTATCACATGTGCGTTATTTGGAAGGCCTAATGAATACATCGCAACATTATAACTAACGTATATCACGGCGTATAAGTCGACCTTTGAAGCTTAAAAAATTTTCCTAAAACTTAAAGTCGACTTATACGACGAATACAAAATTGTAAACTTTAAATTACAGATAAATAACATCGATATTTACTAACAAGGGGAGGCCATAACATTAATATTGAAATTCGTAAAACCCTTTTAGGAGGTGAAACTAGAACTAAAACATCACCTATATCTCTCTGCGTTTTTGCCAATGGGCCCTTGTTTAAAAGATATTAACAATTTAAATTCAGGTGTAAGCATGGATGCAACATATATCATTAACCTTACGGTTACAAAACAGAAGCAGCAATAGCTTAATTGGTAGAATGAATGTCTAGTAGTCGGATGGGCTGGGGTTCGATCCCAGCAGCCAGCATTTTTTTTCAGAAATGGTCTGTATATATATTTTAACTAGTAAAATTGTATTATTATTATGTCTTCATTACATTTTTGGTTTTTTTTCGCAATTTTTTGATCATTTTTTTCTTTTTCACATACGTACTTGATTATTTGCACTTTCCACATGTAATTATAACATTATAATTATAAATAAATAATACAACTTAGAATGTTATAATCATTACTTGATTGTTTATTAAAATATCAATTCCTTAATATGACATTTATGAAATGTTTATTATGGACAATTACCTTGTTTTTTTAAATGTATCATCCAAAGTATTGTAATGCTGTAGAAGTAAGTGAGATAGAAGAGGTACACTTCGATAGGAATTAACCATACTAATTGCAAGTTATGATTATATGTGGAATATGCAAATAAATCAAGTACAAAAAAGTACGTGAAAAAAGACAAAAAAATAATCAAAAAATATGCGAAAAAACATTTCCTTTTTTGAAAAGGGGAATAATGTAATCATCAAAACCATCCTTATGCCTGCCAACGTGATATTATATTGAATTCCACCACCGTAGATATTGATTGCGATAACTAGGTGCAGTTAAATTTGATAGCATCATTAACAGCCGACATCAATCAAATCACAGGAACCATTATTTAGTTGGTCAAGCTCTCTGAGAATAGCAGTTTCTTATTGGTTGAAATGAAAACACCTGTCAAGTGGAAGGCTCAAGAAGAATAGCACGGACTCAAAACTATATTCATATATTTTTTTATTACTATGTTTATTTCTGTATCTTGTTAAAACTTGGATCGTACAGGACCTTGATTTTGCCTGGCGATGATTTCATGAGAAGTATTTTTAAGTGAAACAAAGGGGGTCGACTTATACTGCGAACATATACTTAATCTAGTATTTTCAAGTTGAAAATTCAAGGTCGACTTATACGTCGCAATATATGGATATATATACATATTATAATGTATATAATTACTGTATATACTCGTGTATGATGCGTCCCAGTGTATAACTGCCGTGTATAATGCGCACTCGTACTTTATTCCAAAAAATCCCGACTTTTTCTTATACCACGTGTATGACACACATCCTTCATTTTTGGGAGGTATGTAAATATTAAAACGTTTGGACATTTTTCCATAAGTGTATTACGTTCAATAAGCTCCATATTATGTCTAAGAGAGACATCGTCAATAATTAAAGCGACTGAGTTGAGATGGGAGCAACTTCATACAGTAAGTTGGGCAAAGTGATGCCGTGTAGAAAACTGTAGCGCCACTGTTGCCAATGCTTTTACATCAGACAAAAAGGGATCTATAAAATAGTTTTGATTTAAAGTGGACGTTGGTTCTCTCTTTCCTATCTCATTCTAAAACTGTTTAAGAGAAGGAACAACATAAAAATTTAACAAACAAATCTGGAAACAGGAAACGCGACAGGTAGGATTAAGTTCACACACGAGATTCTATGGGTTTTAAATTACTTACATTGTCAATCGTACATACTAGAATCATTAACTAAATAAAATTATTTCAATTTGCTTATTCTATGTTTTTTTTTTGTTTTTGATATGTGTTTTTGTGATTTTGCAAAAATTACAGCAATCAGCTGATGAGCTAGTGAAAAGCGGAATAATTGGAGAGGATGGGATTATAAATGTATAGAAGTAATTAGGTGTTCTATACATATAATTATGTATGTATAACCTGGAGTATCAATAATTATTGTGCTTTTCTCATTAATTAACCCAAAAAGCGTGAATCTGGTGCGAGGTAGGTTCCTATTTTAAGTGCAGAGAAGTGTTACCTGTGTATAACGCGCACCCCTACATTATGACCTGAAAATGTGGTCTTCAAACAGCGCGTTATACACGAGTATATATGGTAGATACAATGTATAATTTATTGGTGCAGCAAATCCGCAAAAATTAATTGTTCCTGCGTTTGATCATTGTGACTGGTTGAAATTGACTGACTTGCGTTACTCGTGGGGTTTGTTTGTCTTAAAACATTCTTTGTATTCATTGTTACTTTCTGCCCCATTTCCACCAGGGTCCGGAAAAATCTAAAATCTCGAAAAAGTATCCCAAGTTCCATTCCTAAGAATAATTCCTTTCAAATAAGAACGCAAGGGAAAATCAATTTTTCTTACGGTCGCTATAATTTATTTCATTCTTAATTATGTTCTTATAACAATATGCTCCTGCTAGCACACTGCAAGCACCTTTTACTAGTAAAATATAAAAATTAATACGATTCCTATTTTCCTAAATTAATTAGAAAACTCTGTGCTATTACTTCATGCGCTCTAACAATTTGTATGAATATATAGCGGAGTAAAACACTGTCCTTCATAACATGTGCACTTTAACAATTTAAGGCAACACATACGTTTCCTTCGGATGTTTCGGATATAACAGACAGGCCTTCCCCTCCTTTTAGTCCAATATATCGAGGTTTCACTGTATGTATGTAAAGAATGCGATGTCGGACTGTGTACAATACCACGTTTTGCAATATACCATACACGAAAACGTATCAAGTATATAATCGCAAGCTCTGGAATAATATAAATTAAAATAGTTATAACAAATCCAACGTATATTTTCAATCCTTTCAAACTTTTACAAACCTATGCCAACAGGTGCTTCTGATGGAATCTTAACTTAGTACTTAAAAAGAGTTAAAAATGAAACAATCTTTTGTTATTCTAAAAGCTCCCAATTGCAAGCGCAATCTGAGTTTATATAAACATTTGAAATACAGTTGGACCTCTATAACCGTCACCATTGATAATCGTTGTTTCGATCAACCCTCATTTGTCGCCAAATGGTACAAAAAAATTAAAAAGTTCCGATGCCAGATTGCACTGTGACAGAGAGAGGAAGATTCCTGGCATTGCCTCCGATTCAATTAGTGCCAATTAAACCTTCAAATAAGCGAAAGAATAGCATTATTCGCTTCACGCTTTAATTTAAGCATCGAAATTAATGCTGTAGCAATGTCAAACTTTATAGATAGCAACAAAAATATTTACGGATAATTATCCAGTTAATAACAATTTAATCAAAGCAATTGATCTTATTTTAAATCATTCGAATGCTGGAATCTTACTTTTTCAGTAAGTTAAACTATTAAACATCTATAATGCTTATTAAGGCAAATTGTCTCATGCATAAATTTAAAATTAGATGAGAATAAGGACGTACATTATTTTTTAACAAATTATAAGTTATATGGTTATGTCACCTTCGTAGATAATCTAAATGACAAAGAATGTTAGGCGACGGGCTACGTTTATTCAGGAGCAGCATGAAAACATTTGTTTCTGATTGATAACCTAGAACTCGCCGAAACTTATCTTCTCTTCTTTGTTAATCTAAATAAACGGTTGCGTTGATTGATATATGAAAAAAGGACATATACTTCAATTAAAAGAAACAAAGAAAATTAAAAACATAAAAGTTTGCAATCAATTACCGTGTAGCATTAATTTCCTCTCTAATTTGACTTTTAAAATACAGATTTCTTACTGACTTTGCACAATTAATTGTCAATATTCACACACAGCCTCGCCCTCAGCGAGATTTGTACCCGCTAACCTTACCTATACTGGGGAAATGCATTATCAGAGTTAAATACGAATTATTGAGTTATATGTGAAATATTGAGACCAACTTATTCTACACAATTCTTAATTTTTTATAAATTAATTGAAAAAACAGTGAAAACACTGTGCGGGTACAGCTAGTACTCCGTTAATTCATCAAATAGAACTTATAATTTTGTTTGTTTAGTTTACATAACAACGCTTTTACTCATTATTACCTCTGACGGTAAAGCAATATCAATTGCAATTTCCCAGGTTGTTGTTACTATCAGCATTTTAATTACTACAAATATAACTTTTAATTAAAGTTTAAGGCAATAATAGCCCATTAATTCATCAAATGGAAGAAAGAAGAATATAACGAGGTCTTTGAAACTGTGTAATTTTTACTTATGTACCAATGACGTGAATCTAAATTGATTCTTTTGAAAATTTTAATGTCAATCTGATTCAAACGTACTTCATTGCGTCATTTTATGTTACTTGTCGCCACCTGGCAGATCCAGCCACCTTGTGACTAAATGAATAAATAAATAAATATTATAGAGACAGAAGAAGATAAAGAAGAACGACATAGAAGAGAAAGAGTGAGAAGATCAATACTGACAGATGAGCAAAGGCAAACAGCGAGAGAGACCATAACCGAAATCAGGTAACAAAGAAGAAATGAACAAACTGAAGAAGGGAGTAATATAAGAAGAAGCCAAAACAGAATCGATGCAGCCAACGGCGGAAGGCGAAGAAACGACACAAATTTAAACTCAGCAATAGGAAACGGATTAGCTACTCGACGAGATGGTTCACATTTAGGAAAAATGGATAAAGAATGTCAAAATCGTAGAGCTTTGTTTTTTAATAACCGAGAAAAGCATAACAGATGCTGGTACAAGAAGAGCACTTCCGCAGCTTCCAGATATATTAAAACTGCCGTAGAGAGAAAATACCCCTATGTGTAAAAATACGTAAGACTAATGTAGTTTCTGCACATGCCAGGACATGAAATATATATATTTAAAGCGGGAAGCTCATTAGTTCTAATTTGAAATGCAAAATCAATCACACTCACCCATCTTCTTTCTTGATATCGCAAAGCAGAGCTGGCCTGAGGAAGACGTACGATGCTGGCTGCGTTTTCAGACTTCATTCTTCGGAGGCACGCATCTGAAACAACGACAGAACCAACTCAGAAATCTCGCACCCAAAGGATAAAAATTCTACAAAACCTTAACAATAACTTTTGATTTGAAGTTTATAAAGTAATGGAAACTGGCTAAAAATGTATTATTCATACGTTTTTAAAAACACAGATTCTCATTTTATGAGGTAAACTATAATTTTTACGTTAAAAACACAATATATATTGATAACAAACCCTTAATTAATCCTACGTTAAGAATGTAACGCCATATCTTGGCTATATTTGCCCATAAACAAATCCGTCCTTGCAAAAAACTTTACCAACTCTTCACAGAAAATGATACTTTACAACGATTAAATCACTCATTAAACATGTTATGCGGTAACAAAATGTTATACATAAGGACTAATTTATAAGAATAATTACTCCATTATACATAAATATGATAAATATAACATTTACTATATACATATATATACGGTAAAGATATTTCAACTATAAATCAAAGATGAATAGAGAAGTTATTTAAGATTTCCTTACCTTTGAAGATATAAATCCTCGAGGAGATTGACCAGGACAGCTGGATCACACAATAATAACAGTACATTTATTTTCCAGAAGATCATAGTTACATGGCAAATCAATAAGACAAACTCAATCACAAAAGAAAATACAAAGTAAAACAATATAACAGCACGAGTGGACTAAAGAAAAACAATAATACATCAAAACATCACCATAAATTACAATTAACTGGCAAAACAGGGCATACTGAATAATTACATATACAAATTCACATATCATTGATTTACAAAATAAGAAATAGTACTATTAAGAGACGTTAACTAATGTCCAGTAAGCAATGTGAAGATTACACACATTGAAACTATAAAAAACTTTAGATAAAACTTCACTTCACTTAAAGTGTCTTAAAACGTACACAAATCAAACTAAAAGTACATATTTAAAAACTGCTGTCAAAATGCGTCACATGGACCACTGTTTTCGAAGAATAAACGGCCAAACTTTTGTCAACATCAAAACTATCAACATTAAATTTCGAATACAATAAAAAGGTCTAGTTTTTTCCTTCTAAAATAAATAAAATAAAATAACCGAAAGTATTAAAACACTGCTGTGAAAATGATTATCACGTGGACCAGTTTTCGAAGAACACAAGGCCAAACTTATATCACGATCATAACTATCAACATTAAATTTCGAATACAATAAAAAGGTCTACTTTTTCCTTCTAAAAAGGTCTGATGGAAACATAAAATAAATTTCGAACGGTATTACGCACATAACAGATAATCTCGTCAGCCATTTTAAGATTTCTATGAAACAACAAGAAGTAACGCGCAGGCGCGCAGGCTAACCAACATTTCGTCTTATAAAGCAGGATATTTACAATTTCGACAAAAAAACCACAAAAAATAAGCAATTCCTTTTTATATCTTGATTTCACATTTTAGTAGGAACACAATTATAACTTATTATAGGATCGATAAAATTTGCTTAAATGTTATAAATTACTTGCAGTAAATCAAATTTATTGGCATTAAACTTCTGCTTTGCAAACCTAAATTTGGATTCGTCATGGAGAGGGGTAAAAATAAGGCATTAAAATATATTTTCACATTGCTTAAAAACCGACAATGTAATTAATTAAGTAATAACGAATTTTTGGTCCAAATACGATTGCGTTTTTTGGTAACATTTATTTTTCTGTAGGACATGTCTTCATAAACAATTACATGGGTAGTTTCTGCGACATTTACAAATTATGCGGAAACAATTATTAGTTATTAAAAACTATTCACGAGTGTAATTATAAGAATAGCAATTATACTCCGGAAAATACTTTCAGGTTTTTATCTTATCCATGTACTTTGGAAACCTGTGGTATATTCAATTGATACCGATAAAATATTCGTATAAATTTGAAATGTAGGTACCTACCGTAGGAACCTACTGATTTACAAACACAGATGTCCGGAACAGGTAGAAAAATACACTTGTAATTGTCCTAACTAAGATACTCTATTTAGTAAGTGAATTAGCCTTCATAATGCACTTAAGAACCATAAAAAACTAGGGTGAGTCCTTCTTCACGGTAACCTTCCACCTCATTTCCTATTTGAAATCCAAAAACTCACGTAATATATTTTCAAAAAAAAACATTCGTGCGTCAATTTCCAACAAATCCTTTATCTAATTTTACAATTGTCCGTCCGTCTTTCTCCAATTGTATCTCCCATTATTACAGCTAATGCCTGTCGCATAAGTATATACGGATCATCCTTTGCATCAATTTATAGAAATTTATAAAATTTTATTATTGTAATATTATCGTATATTTCATAAAGGTAAGCTCCTCTCCATTATGAATTTTACACTAATAATAATAATACTTTATTTACGGGACAAGCCCTTTTCCTAAAAATACAATCAGAAATGTATTAAAAATAAGCTAAAATATTAGGGTAGAACAAATAATATTTTAAATTAATATCCTTTTACACATAATAATCACAATTTGTAGCTCATTTTCTTAAAAGCCAAAACGTGTTATTATGATAACTTTCTGTGTCCATCTGTCAGTGGACAATCAACGTTTTTTTAAAGAGGTATTTAGAAAACCCTTTTTGAATTAGATAGCTCTTATCCATCCTTGAAGTTCACTGCAATTGTACTTCTCATGTAATTCATCGTTTTTCCTCTAGGTGACTTTTGAAATGGTATTTAACCAAACTACTGAAGCTACAGGAGCGAAGTTTTCATGAATGGGAAGGTCTACGTTCCAACATTGCAGGTTTCCCCCTCTGCAACTAGGGAGGCAAAACAGAATTCTGAAAATTTTTAATAAAATGTGCTTCCACCTGTTGCTTTAGTAAGTGTATCTTACTTGTTTCAATTTAAAAATTTGTGAATTGCTTTGGAGAAGACAGCATCTAAACTCAGGACACAGAACTTGTCATGGTTTGTGGCAATGTAATATACTGTTCGACAAAAATAAGGAAAATAAATATTATTATATCATGATGGCTGGTAAAGTTTACTAATAAGTTTTAATTCTTTGTTTATGTTAGCCATATAACCAGGATTAGTTAATGTATTATAGTATGAAGGTAGAGGATGGCTAGACAATTTGCCTCAGCCAAGGCAAACTTAAGGAAATTTCAAAATTGTAAAAGATTTTATGTTGCCATCAGCATTCACAGAAACATATTGTGGGAGCAAGGGGAATAAAAACCAGGGTCAGTTTGAAACTATTCCAGTGATAAGACTGCATTCAGCCCTCTTCGAGTTCCTATGCAAGCTGTTCAACTTCAATAATATTTATTTTATTTTATCTTCTTTTATAAAATATTCTGAATGATATGTCTCTTATTTTTCAACCAATAATTCTAGAGGGAGGGGCAAATGTGCACGGTCATGTATATAGTATTAACCCCTTAAGCCGATAGCCCAATTACATACTCGCCAAATGCAGATGTTGCTTAAATTGCGATTCTATCAGCATAAATTAGTCTTTCATGGGACTATATGTGTCACAGCAGTCCATCGATATGTGATCTTTCAATGGATCACCAATTTCCTGTCAGTTTGTTAGTTTTTATACTTTGTTAGAGGAAAAACATATTGTAAGCTACACTATTTAGTAATTTAAATACAGGCTTGAGGGGTTAAGGCAATATTGAAGATGTGATAACAAAAATTTATTCATAGACTCGTAGATATAGAATTTATTTCATTTTTAATTTATTTATTTTGCTGTAAAGAGGATTTTTATTTACATAGAAGAAATAAATATTATAACGCTAATACCATTATTACTAGTAAAATCCAAATGTCTCTTTGTTAAAATATACATACATATATGTATATGAACAAATTTTGAACTCTTATTTCAATTTCAATAAATCCTTTAGCTTTTAATTGGCTTTCCCTCAAATTTTAGATAACACAGATCATGATAACAACTGTGTTCTTAAAGTACTAGTGAGTGTGGTGAAGTAAGAAATTAATAATGAAGAAACGATAAAGGTTCAATAACACATACAATGTGATTTACTGTCAAAATTGTTGATTCTATGCTATTCTAGTAGAGTATTCTTTTAAACTATTTGTCAGGTTCTAATACTCTAATTCTTATATCAGAACAGAAAAATAATTAATTTGAAGTTGCTGCAAGTTTAGAGTTAAAGAACTGGTGTGTTTAAGATTATGAAATGAAATCTAAATCTAAAAAGATTTAAGGAGTCTTCTTATTTCGCTTAAAAAATGATTTTTTTCTGACAGAAAGTTTCAATTATGGATTGCCGGTCCTTTTTCAATTTTTATGAAATGTCGAGGATTGAAATTAGGGTTAGCAGATATCCCGTTCTTTTTTTGGAAATCTCTCAGATTTTTAATGCTTTTCTTTCAGTTTTTGAATGAAATGGAAATTTAGAACGCATTCTTGGTGAAGAAAACTGCCACTTAAAATGCGATATAATCAATCAGCGAATCGTATATTATTAAGCCTTGGATGAGTAATTTTATAAGTATTTTCATGGGTTTATATAAACAGAGCCCCTTGATCACAACATAGTTTTTCCTAATAAGAATCAATTTAGCTCGTATAAATTTGCTGCCAGTCCGGCTCTGCCTGATGCCGTCCCAAGTGCTACTATAGGTAAGTTTACGAAATGCTCATCGCACAACCTTAAAATTTCAAGGTGTCCACATCAAAACCAATGAGCTCCTCTCGCAGACAGAGTTGCTGTAATAGGTTGATACGTCTATTGTGACAAGTTGGGTACCTACCTAGTTACATCTAGGTTTCCAAAAACTACCCACCGAGGTAATATCAAAATACTTTCGTTGCAATTTTAACGATTCAACAGTAAAATGTTCGCTACAAACAGACATTTTTCAGTAAAGCATTACCAATTGTTCATTTCAGCATCTTCCGGGAAGAACTGCAGTGTAATGCCTTCAGTATAATTAGAACATTGTGACACACTACATCTTTTTTTAAGTACTTTCTCTTTGGCGAAGCACATTTGGGCAAAACATGCTTATGTGAGGGATGATATCGAGCTAAATTACCCAACCCAACCCTAAACTCGGAGGAATATCACGATGCTCATAAGGGAGAGTGTGCTAAAGTTTCCTGTCGGACAGACTGTAACGATAAGGTGACATTTTCTGAAGTGGTTAAGCTGCGAGACGTACGTCTCAAGAGCATTTGTGTTGTTAATACTTTATTTTACTTTATTATGTGTACGATATAGCATTTAGTTAGAGCCGTTATGATTTTTGGTCGCCACATAAATGGAGGCCCCGGGGAGATGTATTCTGTAAATCTAACTGTAAGGTTGCTATATGTTCGGTTTATTTTGGATCAACAATTTGTGGGATAGTTCTAGTTTGTTTAAAAGTATTTCTGGTTTTTCGTGGTATAGTTCTCCTGGTATTTGATTGTATTGTGAATCATTCCGCTTTGTCATCTCATTAATTCCATCTCCTTTCGAGATTGCCGTTCGGTTAATATCCTGTTATTTCGTATTAAATATGTCTAAAGAACGCGGTAAAAGGGGCGTTGGATTGCTTCCTGAACCTGCAGAAGAGACCCAGTCGAACGGAGGTGAATGTGTGTGTGTGAGACACTTATTTCTATGTAGAATCGCATGATTCAAATTTTGTCCAAATACGTGATCTGAAGTTCGTAGCCTCTTCTTTTTATTTTGCCTATGTAAATCTCGTGATCGTAAATTTATAGTATTGTTATTGTGGGACCTTGTGACTTCAAACGACTACCAACTCTAGTAGGCTTCTCAGTCTAAATCACAAAGCAAGGGAGGAGATAAACCCGGTGCCGGCATTAGCCTACTCTTAATGAGAAACACCAATGGGACCAACGGCTTTACATCCTTTACCAAGGGTTGAGTGCTGATTCGCGTGTTCTCCTCTAAACACACAAATAGGGGGCCGGTAAACCTCTGAAAAAAACCCTACTTTCGCATGATTCGTACCTGGTTCGCACCGGATTGTTCAGCATAGCAGGCCACTCGCCACTATGCCACAGCACCCCCTTGAACAAAACAATTTTTGCCTCTTGTGGATTATCCGCCCCATTTTGGAAAAATAAAATACTAACTTAATTCAATAAACTCAACACTTATGAACAGGATGAATACAATTTCAACAATTAATAAAACACATTGAACAACAGAATTAAAAATGTCAACAAATAATAGCTTCTCCATTCGCACTGGATGATTTATCTTCTCCTTAATGCTGGCAACACTTCGTTATTCACACCGATAAGCTAAATATTTTGATGGGAATAACAAATATACATTAATTTTTATTCCTATTATAAAGAACGATTAACATCCAATAAAAAATTTAATTTTTCGTATTTACAAAATATACCTATTTAAAATTACTAACCTGTAACTAAGGTCAACTAATGCACAAGAAACAAACGTGGAATGATCCTTCTTCAATAATTAGCAAGGCCAGACTGGTGGATGCTACGCACAGTTCATGTGAAGGACGAAATATTGGGGAAAGCTTCCCTTCTCCCACTAGTCATTCATAAGGTTCAAGGAATTCTCAAATGGGTAAATTTTCCCATAGAATTTCCAGAGGTCGGTAGATATTATCTTAGAAAAGACTTGAAGGTCGTATTTGTGGAATGAACCAAGGGACTTGAGGATTATTGAACTTGGTTAGGGGTTTGGAGCCCATGGCGACAGGGTATTGTAGCATGAGAGAAGCGATGGCCATTTGAAGGTTACTGAGCGGTGGAAAAATTCTGCCTTTCGCTTACACTGTTTATGCGAACTGAAATAAAGGAGCAAAATAAATATCGGTTCAGGTTCAACACACTTCGTTTTTTCGGTTCGGGTTCGGTTCCACTCCAGCCAAAAATATTGGTTTTTTTCGGTTCGGGTTTTCGGTTTGGTTCCTGTTCGATGCCCTGCAACAAAGTAACACTTAGCAGTATATAATTAAATTAAGAAGAATTGTGTTATATTCTAATCTCGTTCTCAGCTTCAGAAGCCACAATTATTTAAATTTCATTTAGTTGCAGTATACATTTTACTTACAAAAAGCCATGAATTGTAATACAAGCATTAAACCTCAAAAATCCACAAATTTATTTTACAAAGAATTTCTCATTTTATGCTTTTTAGTGAGCAAAACATTTCTATTTCAAATTATAACTTTTGAGAAAAATCGTCTAACTCACCGTATTGAAATAGTTTACGACAGTTTATACGTCAGCACCATAAAGAATCCTTGCTTACATTGCCAAATACAAAGATTTATTTCGTGAACAACAAAAATCCATATTTTCCTCTTCCTAGCTGTTATATGATCGGTGAGATACCAATTTTAAAAAATATTCAGAGAGAACAATATTTGCCACAAAAAAGTATGTGAGAGCACATATTTATATAAAATAAAAATGAGAAAGTCTAGCTATTTTTATTATTTAGATAAAGCAAAAAGAAGATTTCGACAAACCAAAAAGAAGCGTCGAGTGAAAGAAAAATACTCTACCGTTTTCAAATGTGAGTGCACAAATATGGAGTTTTGAAGTGATAAAAACTATGAATTATTTTCACGCATGCTTTTTTAATCTTCGTAGGAAGGTTGCCAGAATTTATTTCATCGGAGTCGAGATATTGCACCTTTATTTTTTTAACAAAGTCGTTCACTCAACCATGCTTTGCATGGTTAGACTGAGAGATTCTTATACAAATATTCTATTATCCAACTCATGGTCAACTCAATATAAGAACGAGTTTTTGCAGTATTGTTTAAAAAGGAATAAACGCTATAAAAAAAATCATGAATATACATTGTCAGCCGGAGATATATTTTGACGCCTGGCCAATCAAACAAACAGCGCCCCCTTTTGCATATAAAAATTTCACTAACATACCGTTAATTTTTATGTTCAACTGTATGCGTTGTTGTAATAAATACGAAGTTGTCGCTTCGTTATTATGTGATTCACTTTGGAATACAAAAGAGAAATTTGTAATAATGGATAGATATATAAAAGTCGTTTAAACTCTCTAACTATATTGACACCTCGGGCGTGGGCTGGCCTCATGAATTTATTTTGATAGGTTTTCATTTTTGTCAAATTTTGGCACCCCCTTCGAGAGATGCCTGTGGCAGTTGCCTCGCTACCTCACCCCCTGTATATATACACACACATATATACATACATACATACATATATATACACACACACACACACACAGTGCTCGAAGTGGGGGGAAAAAAGTAGTGGGATGGTAGCAAGTCGGCGCAAGAATTAAGGTAAAAGGATTGTCAGCATTTACCTATACATAAATTATAATTTTTTTCACTCGTTATGACATATCAATCCACATGACACGTACCTTTAAAAGTTTCCAAATTTTATCCGTGTTATTGCTGTTTGGAAACCTATTAACAGGTGCTTGACAGTTACTGTGGTCTACATCTCGACGACTTTTTTTTAGCCATAATTTAACATAGTCTTTGGGTTCATAACTATTCACTGGTGGTCCATTCATTGAGACAAACATCAGACTAGTTACCGTTTTCAATAGCAATGAATTTCACGTAGAAGAGATAATAATGTTCATTTTGCTAAATGATCGCTCACATTCTGCTGTTGATACTATTAAAGTGTTTATTGCAGCTTTTAGTGGCTTCAGATCATTTGGTATATTATTAAAATTACCACTGAATACAAGTTCTCAGAGTCCCTGGACTGAATTACTTTCACAGACATTGAACACTTTTGAAAGCTCTCGCACTTGCTTTTCTCCAAAACAGGGATCGCAGTCTTTGTTGGGCCATTTAGAATAATCGAAAATTTCCAAACTGTTGATTAATTCATCATATTTAGCTTTGTTCATATGTTTATCAATTTCATTTGAAGAAGAGATGCGCGAAGTTCTTGTTGTAAACATTCGATTACTTATTTTATCACTTAGCTTCAGAAAAAACTGCTGTTGATTGATTTCTGGTACTTTTCCATGCTCTAACTTGATTCCATGGAATTCCAATTCTCTACATCTCTACAGTCACTAGAGCATTTAGCAAAAATATCACAAATTCATCCACATCAGATTATCACGATGTCTCGTAATTAAATCAGACGAATGGAAGACGTAAACATCTGCAATATTGACTTGATTCCCTTTTTAATGTATCAATTGGCAGATGTTTTATTTCAAAGCTGCAATGTACACAGAATATTCATCTTAAAGGAGATACTTAACAATTCTACTGGACTGTTCAGAGGATAACAATTTTATACTTAGATTTTTTAAATTTTTGTGGATTTTCTTATTCATGTATAAAACAATCAGCAACACCATTGAAATGAATAATCAAATCCTTTTAGGTATTGCTGAAAGTATCATATCTTTTATTTTACACCTCCAAGGGGAGAGGAATGCTCTTTGCCTCCTATTCAACTTCTTTTCAAAACATTATATTTGTAAAATAATTTTTCTTCGTGGCATTACCAACTAATAGTCACTCAGGCTGTTTCTCAAGATCTCATTCTTCTCCTATTAAAGATCTAACGGCAACGAGCTAATTGTAAGACTCGTCCTTGCCTATTCAAGGTGCTACCAAACCAAGAAGATTCAGTTTATTTTAGAAATTAATTTTACGAATGTACTAGTAATGGACTAATAAATATTTCTCATACTCACCTGAACATCTACTAATATCCTCATCAAAATAAGACTTTAAATCTCTTAACTATTTGTCCGCAAAAGTATTTTTGCCAATAGCGCTCTCACCGTGTCGATGTATGACAATAAACTAAATGGCTTACTGTAGATTTGAGTGCTATCGAGCGTATTGGTATCTTCGGTCGAGTGTGCATTTTCTTTAATTTGATACTTTGTGATGCTCTGACAGATACACAATGCACCACTTGTTATTTTCCGACATTTGTTACACTGTATACTTATGTTACAAGCCTAAGGTCCCCAAATGCGCAAGCGGGGAGGTAGCTGCGAAAAGGGGTAATTTTAACCGCTGGAGAGTTAACCTCCGATGAAGGGATATGGCTCGACATGAGTACAGAATGGGTGGACAAATGTAGAAATTAATTCTAAAATCTAGTAAAATGGATATTCGATTTGCTAATGAATAATTATTAGTATATGTAATATATAATACTATATATATATATATATTTCAGTTCAATGAACATCACAGAGCTCATCCAAGTTCTTAGATGCATAAAAGCATTAAAATAAAATTTTTATTCTAAAAAGTTTTGTGAGATAAAATTAATGATTTCGGGGTTTTCCGGGTTTTACCCAAATTTCAAAAAAGCTGTTTGGAGGGTAAAAATCAGGTAAAACCCAAAAAATCCATACCCTAGTTATAATGCATAGGTACTTTGTACGTAAGCATGTCATGACGTGCCTTAGAACTATTCTTCGGTATTTTATATTTTGATTTTAAATAATTATCCATTACTATTATAAATTTGAGTAATTTATCAACAGGTAGAATAGATAACCGTTCATAAATTAATTCTATATTTTCGTTATGTAAACTTGTATCTATTAATTTAACCATTCTATTTTGGTTTCTGGCCAATATATTCATATAGCATTTATTTGAATATCCTCATATAGTAATTCCAAACCTTATAATAGATTCATAAAATGAATGGTATATCAGTTTTTTAACATTGGTAGGCATTAGATCCTTAACACAATACATTTGATAATCTTTCTTAGAGTACTATTCACTTTTTAGGCGCGTTTCGCTTACAGCGTGAGCGCCTATTGTTGTCGGTCGGTCCGTCCGTCCGTCCTCATGTTCGTTCTCTGCTTCTACTAAACGGATTTTCATGAATTTGATATTAAGGACTTACAATCAAATATAATAAGAAAATCACAAAAATGAATCACGTATGCCATTCAGGGATATTACTTTACTGGTGACAAAAAATGAAATTTTCGTCATATCTCATAAAGTATTGCTCATATAAAAATATTTTTAAAATAAAACTTGTAGAACTAATAAATTAGAGTATTTATTTTCCTATACATTTTTATTGTAGGAGTAGCCATTATCTAGAAAAACAAATGAGAATGTCTTAAACCGAGTTGAACTTAGAAAATTTCTTGCATGGTTATTTCTTCATTGTTGCTAACATAAACAATCTCCCAAACAAACGTTTAATTTCCTTACGTGTGCATGTAATATTATTAAATAGGAAGAAAATGGATTATTTATGATGAAGAAAAGAACATTAAAACGCTATTTCCCTTACTTGCAGGTATATAATTTCTTTCTAATACTCCATTGCACGAAATGCTCCAATTTGTGATACGTTGTACACTTTCCTAACTTGCTTAATATGGGTATCAAATTTAAAATTCATATATATAATTATACCAAGATATTTATAGTTGTGTACCTGTTTTAATTTTTGACATTTGCATTGATTATTAAAAGCAGCATGCAGACAATTATGAGTGTGCATAGTTAGATTAATTTCCTTAAAATTAGTAATGTACATATGTACATTACTTTAGTTTTATTATAATTTACCAACAACTCATTATCATGTGACCATTTAATAAGTTGATCTAGTGCATTTTGCATCTTAAATATTGCAGTCTCAAGTATTCTGTTACATGCAATAATTACAGTGTCATAAGCAGAAAGTAATGTGTTGATATTAGTGATCCTATTAAAGATGTCATTTACATAGAGTATATATATATAGGCGACTCCCGAGTCTCGTTGGGGATGCGTTCTTGAAAACGTGTTCAAATCTCGAATAGTCGAGTGTCGAACGCCGTTTTTCCATATACTTGCATGTTATAATCGGGGGATACATTCCCGCATCTCAGGAAAAAGTCTCCCCTCACGTTCTATAAAGATAAAATAACATTAATAATATGTTAATACAACAATATTAAATTATGAATAAATTATATAATAAATATTTTAAATGTATAACTTATTTTTTGCACTAAAAAGGAAAAAATAAATTTGTGTCTCGAACTTCAAAGATAGATGTATGCAATATGCTTTACAGATCGCGCAAGTCGTTTGCTACAAACGACTCGCGCGAACTGGATAACATAACTGCGTACATGTATCTATACATACAACTATTTATCGCAGCGAAATTACTATAAAAGTTATTTAAAAAGCACAAAATAACTTATAAAGAAACAATAAAATTAAAAATATTTTCATACCTTAAATCTTTTTCAACTGCGCTTACTGGACTTGGTTTATTAATTGAGAAGTTGGAAGATTTTAGTTGAAAGAGGAGGAGCTATTGGGTGGGATACTGTTTATTGTTGTTATCAAATTACCTGAGTTTATCAGGTTCTAGAATTTTTTCCTTCTGTTTCACATAAGTGCTAATAATTGACATATTCCCAACGATCGTACGATTTCAGTATGGCTTTCAGTATGTGTTCCTGACACTGATCATCTACCCAAAGTTTTAAAAGTTTTTCCATTTTAGGAATCACAACACAGCACCTAGGACTGTTGCACTCTTTCATTTGATTCCCTTACATTATCACTATTACATTTCCTTTTAGATGCCATGTCAAGTGATAAATTTATAAATAAATCAATGAAATAAATAAATTTAAATAAAAGATTAACAGAAAAAAGAGTGAAACCATCACAAATTCAAACAATTAGAGCAGATATAACTACATCTACACCAAAATTAAACCTCGCATTTGGTCGGAACCAATAACTACCCAAAATTTATTCCGCCTATATTATCGATCGGCGGGATCAAAATCTCAAATTAATCGAGACTTGGGAGTCGCCTGTATAAAGGTCCTATTACTGATCCTTGTGGAACATCCATATTTACTGTGCCCTTTGTACTTAATATTTGATTGAATTTTACACTTATCGATCTATCACTTAAGTAATTATTAAGCCAATCCCAAATAGAACCCCTTATTCCCATGTCATACATTTTCCTTAACAAAGTTTTGATACTAATGGTATAAAAAGCTTTAGTATAATCAATAACTACATGATTATCTAATTGTAAGCCTACGAAGCTATAGGCACTCTCCGTATTTGTTTTCAACCATCGAGATATACAATGCATACGTTTTCTTATTGAGTAATTACGTGTTTTCTTATTTTCCCACGTTAACTGTTCGAACGGAACGTTTAAAGGAGTTCTGTGATTTTCTTGATGCAGAATATGGTAATTTGCTACCCCATTCGGAAACTCGTTGGTTTCCACTATGTACTGCAATTGAACGAATTTTAAAAAATTTTGAATGCTTGAAATATCATTTAATGTCTGATGAAAAGGCTCCTCTCTTCATTTTCAATTTCTTAATTAATGCTTTGGGAGAAGCATATTTGCGTACCGTACACATCTTCTAGCAATTCATGAATGGCCCGATATTAAAGATTCAGAACACAAACATAACTATTATAGAGGGGAAAAACATTGCTCGATGTGCAGAAAATGACTAAAAGTGCATTTGTCCAGGTTATGTCACGGTTAAGTCCCGGTAATTTCCCCGCTATGTTCAAAATAGGAAATGTTCCGGTTTTGCACCCTCGACTTCTGGGCACCCTATTCTACGCTCTTGCATCCGGCAAAAGCGATGAAAACCTTGGTTGAACCAACAAAGAATTCTAACCGAAATTTAACCGTCGACAGCTGGTTTACGTCAATTGAGTTAGTCGACGAATCTAACTTACGTTGGCTCAATAAGGTTAAGGCTAGAAGACGCGTATATATGTACGCCAAAGGCGATTTCTCGAAATTTAGGTCTTTTTTACAGACACAATTCCCTTATTTCTGCGGGGCATCTATCGACGCTAGTACAGAGGAATTATGGTGCGTGTTCAGGGATATGATGCGAGAGGGTACGGATAAATTTATTCCACATAAACTTAAACGTGATGGTGCGGAACCAAGATGGTACAACCAGAAAGTTAGATGCGCTCTTAGACGGCAAAGAAAACTTCACGCTCGCTTAAATAGTAATTCTTCAAAAGTCACAGAGGAACAGAGGTCAATGATACGGCAACAATACAGAGAGGCGCGGTCAAGAGCTAGAGTAACAATGCGAGAAGCATTTAATGATTACAAAAAGAAAGTTCTGCATAGTAATTTGAAAGAAAATCCGAAAGCATTTTGGTCGTACGTTAGAGAGGTTCATGGTAGAGGCCCCACCATAGCGTCTTTGAGAACGGAGGCAGGTGATGTAGTACATGACAGCGCGGAAAAAGCGAACTTGTTAAATGAACACTTTCAGAAAGCGTTTACTTCAGTGAGCAACGAATTTGAGGAACCAGCTTTGAATGATGAGGGAAATTCGATGGAAGATATGATATTCTCGGAAACAGGTATCGCGCACCAGCTAGAGTCTATTAAGCTAAATAAGTCTCCCGGGCCGGAGGGCATACCCGCGCGTGTGTTGAAAGAGCTAGCCTCGGTAATCGCACCTTACTTGAAAATAATATTCGAAAAATCCGTTGCACATGGTACCGTTCCAAAAGACTGGAAGCTAGCATACGTAACGCCCATCCACAAAGGCGGTGATAAAGAGAACCCCGAAAATTATAGACCGATTTCCTTGACGTCATTATCGTGTAAGATTCTAGAACATATAATTGTTAGCTCTGTTCTGCGTTATTTAGACGGTCGTTCTTCACTAAGCAAAAACCAACACGGGTTTCGGAAAGGTAGGTCATGCGAAACGCAGCTCGCCCTGTTCGTAAACGAATTGTTACAATGCGGAGAGAAAAACACTCAGGTTGATGCCATTTTCATTGATTTTAAAAAAGCGTTTGACAAAGTACCCCATAATAAATTAATAGGAAAACTAGGAAAGTACGGCATAAACCCTAATATCGTGAGTTGGGTAAAAGACTTCCTCTCAGACAGAAAACAGATAGTAGTTATTGATGGGAAATCTTCATACCCGGTAAAAGTCGCATCAGGTGTTCCACAGGGAAGTGTCATAGGCCCACTACTATTCCTGATATATATAAACGATATCTGCTCGGTAGTTCGCTGCAAAATAAGACTTTTCGCAGATGACACCGTTTTATATAAGGAGATAACGAGTAAGGATGACCAAAAATCGCTCCAGGAAGATTTAAACGCCCTTTCAGCATGGTGTCAAGATTGGAAAATCGAAGTTAATCACAGCAAATGTTCCCTATTGAGTTTCTGGAAGAGTAAGAACAATGAATTAGACTCGGAGTACAGAATTGATAGATTGAATATCCAATCTGCAGAGTACGTTAAATATTTAGGAGTCACCATTTGTCGTGATCTATCGTGGAATATGCATATTCGAAGGATCGTAGGCGCAGCTAATAAGAAATTGGGCTTCGTAGGCAGAATAGTAAGAAGTAGCACAGAACAGGTACGAGAAACGTGTTATTTATCATTGGTCAGATCTCAGGTCGAATACGCTTCCAGTATATGGGATCCGTACGAAAAGGGACAAATACTTGAGTTAGAAAGAATCCAACGCAGAGCAGCCAGATTCGTAAAGCAAAAATATGAGCAAAAACTAAGCGTCACATCACTCTTGAAGGAGTTGAATTGGATATCGCTAGAGGATCGCAGAATTAGCGCTAGGTTAAGGCTTCTGGAGAAATTTAGGTCGGAAGTTCTCTTAGAGGAGGTCTCAGGAATACTAGAGGCACCTACGTACATGGGCAGGCACCATCACGAGAATAAAATACGAGAGATCGACTGTAGGACCGAGCGATATCAGAGCTCGTTTTTCCCAAGGACCATACGGGATCATAACAGGAGAGTGATTCCCACGAGGGACGTTATTAGGTAGGTTTCGGTGTGCTGCACCCCCTGCCACCCACCAGTCTGGTGATTTGCAGGGTATCATGTAGATGTAGATGTAGAATAAGAAAAAACAAAACAGAACTGCCTGCATCCGTTGTTCAAACTCTAGGTATATGTGTTTTTCTGCACTCCTTGGGTTTCGCTGGAAAAAACATGGTTGTCTTTTGTTTCTAAAAAGACGTAATATGATGTAATCGAAATTTTAATGTCAGCAGAATTTTTCAGTTATGAAAATATAAATAGCGCGTTTTGCTTTTCTGATGTATAACTTCTCTTTTTTTAAAGATGTTTCTGAAAGTAGTTGAGTGCTATAATGTTTTGAAGTGTAAAGTAATTATGTAGAAAAAATGTGGTGTTGTATTTTTTAGTAAAATTCCATATCCTGAAAATTCCCCGAATTAATTTTATTTTCAAAAAAATTAGCAAGTAACAAAATACTAAATTTTATATTTCTTTTTAACATCGTCTTAATACCAGAGAAGGGGAACTACTTATATTAATTGGGTCCCAAAAAAAAGGAGCGGAGAGTAGAAGAAAGACAAAGAAATGGGAAACACGTCAAATGAATAGGGAACAAAGAAGATCTAACCTAAGGCCGACCTATTTAGATTATTTGCAAGCGTGTATATATTTATATTATATATATTTATATTTATTTATTTATATTATTCTACACATGTCCTCGCTCAAATCCCTTTACCTATATTTTTCATTATTGTCCTCCCCTTCATTTCCTCTTCTCGCTTGCACCGTATTGTTGGGATTGCTCTGTCGTCTAGGCAACGCTTGCTAATATTCAACACTTTTGGACAACCTCTCTTACGCTGAGCAAGGGAATCTACGCTGAATGTTACGGAAACTTAGCACAATGTGTCCAGAGTTTAAGGTAAGGCTTAAACGACTGATGAGTTGAAATGTCTTTTTCTGTCTGCTCTCGTTTCATGTAATTTGTTCTTTCGGGAAACTCGTGAGAAATTTATAACGCATAAAGCCACAGTTTCTCATGCTACAAACGTCCATTGTGCGGGTTTAAGACGTTAACATTTCAGCTTCCGAACAATTAAAGCCAGTTTATTAACAATGCGATTCGCTTCTCCCGAAATATAACGCCTTCACCTATTGCCGTAAGCTCGGCTTTTTAACAAATATCGGCGTTCACGGTCCTTGTCAGCATGCATACGTAGGTATACCACGAAATGTGCTTTGTCTGTAACTGCGGCCACGGATCATAAGTAATCATTAAGCATTGCAGCGTTGAAAATTACCTATGTGACGCATTCATTTTAAGGGCGCAATTTCGTACCTTATATTGAGACTTAAACATCATTCCACTAAAATTATAAGTTTGTGTTCTTTGGAGTACAATGAAATTCCCATAACCGATAATCATGGTTTTCTCTTTTATTTTTCCACAGGAATCGTCTGCAAGGGAGATATTCGTTATCGTATTTGTGATAACGACATCTATTACAATTTCGGTACCCATTATCAAAATTTTATGTGATGCCTTTATGGCATTCATCATCTTCACAATATTATTTCATCAAAGCGTCATAGACATTTACCCCAAACTTTTTCGAATGATTTGGAACGGGACAATAACCAAAATTCTAAATTATTCGTGTAAATTCCAAGATTATTTACTGCAGACCTGGGAAAACTATTTCATTTTTTACGACCTAGAGATGCGTAAGTATTTCTGAATATTTTAAGCTTTCGAAATCATATACTAATCACTATTTTTTATTTCTCCATATTTGAATATTATAACATGAAATAAACAAACATCACGGTGCATGTTTATTGAAACCAAGAGCAACATGAGTGTCTTCTGGTTATTTTACCTTTCAGATGAAATCCCCCTCGATATTTGGGAAGAACTTGAGCAGCAGGGGATGGTATCCTCGCCCGAGAATTCTCCCCTGAACCCCATGAATAACCCCCACGGTGATGTGGAAAAGACCGACGACCCCTTACCGTCACCACGAAGGGGCTGCATCTTCGGTAGACTTCTGCGAGGGTACCTCGACATACCTCGACATACCAATGAAGGTAAGTTCAAGATGTTAGAGTCGGAAAAATAACTTATGTTCGGATGGGAATTACGTAAATTGAACGAGAGGGGGAAAAAGAGAGGATGGCTACGGTAAATGTGTGCGCGCGCTCGTGAAATACAAACGTACACATCTTCATTATTTATTTCATGATTTCATAATGGATACGAGTTGGAAAGTCGATGTCGTGGCCATTCTCCACGGTGAAGTATTATTCGAGGACAGGATTCAATCAAACGGTTTCGGTCAAATTTTAATTGATAATTACCGTATTTTCTTCTCCCCAGCTCTTATACGATCCGTAAGGTAACGATTTATAATTTTATTCGGATAGTGTGCGACATTTGTCACGAAAAACTCCACAACAGCAAATAACTACGCCTTATAGCAGGGGTTCCCAACCTGGTGCTCGCGACCACCGCCGTGCTCTTAGGAAGGCTGATGGTGCTCTTTGACAGCCTGTCTGTGCTTTTCTACGGTGCTTAATATTCCATTTCTTTGGACCTATGATTTTCATTTTCTCGGTTGTTTTCATTCTACACGTACATACATGTTCAAGATCATTCAGAATTACTCTCATGTTTGTTTCATATTATTCTTTGCCATTACTATTCTTGCCGAATTCTAGGAAACAACTTTAGCTCGGCACATTGATAAGTTTGGGAACCCCTGCCTTATATTTACGGAGATCAAAATTCGAGAACAGCCCAACCTTACGCTACCTATTTCTACGTAAGATACGTAAATCTAAAATATTTAAGCCGAATGCCATCTTTAAAAACAAGACACGCTGGATTGTTATCGGAGATGGCGACGATAACATTTATGTTTAATGGCCTAACGACTTGCATGCGTGAAACGACATTATTATTTTAGGTTTTATTTGATCAAGCATTCGTTAATTTTTTCTCTCTTTATGTTTCAGGTCATCTCACGCCTGCAGAAATAAAAAATGAAAAATATGCATAAAAATGATACTTATAATAAAATTATTGAAACATAAAAAACAAAATAAAAAATTTTATGAAATAATAGTGATTTATTTTCCTAAAACGTCATATCAATGCGCATTTTACGCAGGCGGTACCGGGAATCGAATTTAATTATAACTATATCAGTTACTTAGATTCTTTTCTTTCTCGAATTTAACACAAACCCCAATGCATTTGAGTTTTACAATTCATTTTTACCAATTACGTATCACACGCTCCTCCTCTGATATGAAATGGGAATGGCCCTTACATCTTCCACTACATTATTCTTGGTGAACAGACGGACTACACGTTTCTTTTACGTATTCGTGGATGGGGTCAGAATCGCATGCCGAAGTTATTATTTTTTCACCACGAAACCACCACAACGCCCACACTTCAACAATGGTTAATGGTTTCGGGAGACTGATATCCGAAATACGATGAGCGAGGCCTCCCTTCTGCTCACGACGGCACTAGATTGGCCAGTGAAGCAGTTTCATTAACGGAATTCGATTTCACAAAACCGCAGAAGAGATGCTTAACTAGCACCAACTTACGAATCCATAGAGATATGTGGAATATCGTTTTGGAATAATACTGCTGTCATATCAATCTGAGATTGCGGCAATTTCCGTTCGAGCGCACGGAGATCACTCACTTCTTCACCTTCTTCTTTCAGTACCTCACAGCGACTGGGCCTGCATCTCTCTCTCCCCCCCACCCCATCAGTTTCCCTTTTACCACCATGCTCCCTATTTGATATGCATCTGTCTCATTAGCGGTTTATACCTACTTGGCTTCTCTCTTAGTGAGGGCAAGTAAAAATGAGACAGAGAAGAGTAAGATGCAGATTGATGATTGCGGGAACGATTTGTGATAAACGACTAAATACGTACATGGAACAAGTGGTCGAAAAGGACAGTTACTCGGTGGAGTGGACGTCCACGTTGACGGATGACGAAGGCTTTATTTTGGAGCATTAAAGCCACCGCCCTTCTTCAGCTAAACAGAAACCGAACCTAAAGCTAAGTGTCTCACTGGAACCAGCATCAACACAAAACATGCCTGGATATTGAATACAAGATGCGATGAGAGAGAAAAGCGGTTTTAATCGATGTCCTTATTATTAAAGAAGCATTTCATCAAAATTCTTCTCATCGTGTGAACTTCTTTCAAAATTTTACCAAATCCTAAATTTTAACTTCTCTCAACTCACACTCCCTCAATAGTCTTACGATGCCCTCTGATATTTCTATCCTTTAGAATTCAGTCATAGGGTGTGTTATACCGCAAATAAATTAGAGTTACCGAGCGATGAAGGCGCTGACATCCGTGATATCAATAGCGATAACGTTTGGGATTTCGATAAAAATGGTGAAATAAAACGCGATCAGAAATGAAATGCTATATCAACCAATTGGCGGAATAATAGTATTAAGAACGCATGTATTCCTAAAACGATTACGAACGGTAAGGCTGAGATATATCTGAGATGCGATAGGGAGAAATTAAATGACGTCGTATTGAACTGCAGCAGCATCCGTAGGAAAATTGCCGATTTGGAGCATATTATTCGCAGCCTAGAAGCCGATGTCGTGATCGGTACCGAGAGTTGGCTCACTGACGAGATTGCAAGTCAGGAGGTATTCCCTCAAAACTATCGAATTTTTAGAAAGGATCGCAGCATCCGGACGGGAGGTGGAGTATTTATAGCAGTCAGCAAGGCATACGAAACTTTTCCACTACCGATTAATGAGGCCGAAATAAAAAGTGTTTGGTGTGGGGTTAGAGGAAGCGGTTATACTATATACGCATTTTATACGCCTCCCAATGCAACTTTAGAAATTATTCATAATCTCGAGAACAAGTAGCAACGCTAATATCGAAAAATTAAGAGAGGCCCATTATAACTGGAGGAGACTTCAACTTACCTTCAATACACTGGAATCATAATTGCTTTGATCCTGGTGGAAGAGAGCGTTAACCATGCAAATCACTGTAGAAACCTTCGTTAAACACTCGTTGTGTCAGCTAGTAAGATGCCCCACGAAATCGAACTATATATTAGATTATATATAGAAATGTGGATTTAGGATGCACATTCCTTCTAAGCCTACGAAGCTATAGGCACTCTCTGTATTTGTTTTCAACCATCGAGATTTACAATGCATACGTTTTCTTATTAATTAATTGCGTGTTTTCTTATTTTCCCACGTTAACTGTTCGAACGGAACGTTTAAAGGAGTTCTGTGATTTTCTTGATGTAGAATATGGTAATTTGCTACCCCATTCGGAAACTCGTTGGTTTCCACTATGTACTGCAATTGAACGAATTTTAAAAAATTTTGAATGCTTGAAATATCATTTCATGTCTGATGAAAAGGCTCCTCTCTTCATTTTCAATTTCTTAATTAATGCTTTGGGAGAAGCATATTTGCGTACCGTACACATCTTTTAGCAATTCATGAATGGCCCGATATTAAAGATTCAGAAAACAAACATAACTATTATAGAGGGGAAAGACATTGCTGAAGAAAGAATTGAAATGACTGTTAGTAGAATATCTGATATATCTTTGCCTATTAAAACTAAACAAATATTGCAATTACGTAGAGATGAAGGAAAAAATATATTTAGCAATGTAGTCATCGAATTTTATTCACCAGCAAGGGAGTAGTTACTAAATAGGACCGAACAATTAAAGCAGTATATATTTTTAAAATCGCTGACTTTAAAATCTACTTCAAAGTGGTATGACGTTTCAAATTCTGTGCAATCTTCAGCGATAACAATTTGGATGTTTCAAAGGGTAATACTCTAAATCGAAAACTTCCGTGGACCGGTAAACGTTGTGAACGTTCCACAAAGGACCGGTAAAATTCAGCAAACTACATCATTTTTATTTCTTTTATTCAATGAAATTCTATTAAGTGATAAGAATAAAGTAAACCCACATAACTTTTTAAAGATACAATAAGAATTAATTTATCTTAAACTTACCTCCAAAGTTTCGCGGACCGAAGGTACAAATACGCTACTATAAATCGCAATTCACTTGCAATTTTTATGTTCCATTCGCATCAGTAATTAACATGTTTTCATTCGTAAGCACTTATTCTGAACAGCCTGCTATATTTCTTTATGTGAGCATGATTTCAATTTCCTTAAGTGTAAAATACAATATGTTATGCATTTCATTTTAAGTGTATAAATAAAAATTGCAAAACTTTATAACAAAAATAAGTGTGACCTCATCCAATTTTCTTAATAAAATAGTATCAGAGGCAATACATACATTAAAACAAAATTTAATACCTCGATGTGCAGAAAATGACTAAAAGTGCATTTGTCCAGGTTATGTCACGGATATGTCCCGGTAATTTCCCGGTTATGTTCCATATGTCCCGGATTTTTCATCCTCAAAATAGGAAATGTTCCGGTTTTGCACCCTCGACTTCTGGGCACCCTATTCTACGCTCTTGCATCCGGCAAAAGCGATGAAAACCTTGGTTGAACCAACAAAGAATTCTAACCGAAATTTAACCGTCGACAGCTGGTTTACTTCAATTGAGTTAGTCGACGAACCTAACTTACGTTGGCTCAATAAGAAAAAACAAAACAGAACTGCCTGCATCCGTTGTTCAAACTCGAGGTATATGTGTTTTTCTGCACTCCTTGGGTTTCGCTGGAAAAAACATGGTTGTCTTTTGTTTCTAAAAAGACGTAATATGATGTAATCGAAATTTTAATGTCAGCAGAATTTTTCAGTTATGAAAATATAAATAGCGTGTTTTGCTTTTCTGATGAATAACTTCTCTTTTTTTAAAGATATTTCTGAAAGTAGTTGAGTGCTATAATGTTTTGAAGTATAAAGTAATTATGTAGAAAAAAATATGGAGTTATATTTTTTAGTAAAATTCCATATCCTGAAAATTCCCCGAATTAATTTTATTTTCAAAAAAATTAGCAAGTAACAAAATACTAAATTTTATATTTCTTTTTAACTTCGTCTTAATACCAGAGAAGGGGAACTACTTATATTAATTGGGTCCCAAAAAAAAGGAGCGGAGAGTAGAAGAAAGACAAAGAAATGGGAAACACGTCAAATGAATAGGGAACAAAGAAGATCTAACCTAAGGCCGACCTATTTAGATTATTTGCAAGCGTGTATATATTTATATTATATATATTTATATTTATTTATTTATATTATTCTACACATGTCCTCGCTCAAATCCCTTTACCTATATTTTTCATTATTGTCCTCCCCTTCATTTCCTCTTCTCGCTTGCACCGTATTGTTGGGATTGCTCTGTCGTCTAGGCAACGCTTGCTAATATTCAACACTTTTGGACAACCTCTCTTACGCTGAGCAAGGGAATCTACGCTGAATGTTACGGAAACTTAGCACAATGTGTCCAGAGTTTAAGGTAAGGCTGAAACGACTGATGAGTTGAATTATCTTTTTCTGTCTGCTCTCGTTTCATGTAGTTTGTTCTTTCGGGAAACTCGTGAGAAATTTATAACGCATAAAGCCACAGTTTCTCATGCTACAAACGTCCATTGTGCGGGTTTAAGACGTTAACATTTCAGCTTCCGAACAATTAAAGCCAGTTTATTAACAATGCGATTCGCTTCTCCCGAAATATAACGCCTTCACCTATTGCCGTAAGCTCGGCTTTTTAATAAATATCGGCGTTCACGGTCCTTGTCTGAATGCATACGTAGGTATACCACGAAATGTGCTTTGTCTGTAACTGCGGCCACGGATCATAAGTAATCATTAAGCATTGCAGCGTTGAAAATTACCTATGTGACGCATTCATTTTAAGGGCGCAATTTCGTACCTTATTTGAGACTTAAACAGTAATCCCCTAAAATTATAAGTTTGTGTTCTTTGGAGTACAGAGAAATTCCCATAACCGATAATCATGGTTTTCTCTTTTATTTTTCCCACAGGAATCCTCTGCAAGGGAGATATTCGTTATCTTATTTGTGATAACGACATCTATTACAATTTCGGTACCCATTATCAAAATTTTATGTGATGCCTTTATGGCATTCATCATCTTCACAATATTATTACATCAAAGCGTCATAGACATTTACCCCAAACTTTTTCGAATGATTTGGAACGGGACAATAACCAAAATTCTAAATTATTCGTGTAAATTCCAAGATTATTTACTGCAGACCTGGGAAAACTATTTCATTTTTTACGACCTAGAGATGCGTAAGTATTTCTGAATATTTTAAGCTTTCGAAATTATATACGAATCACTATTTTTTACTTCTCCATATTTGAATATTATAACATGAAATAAACAAACATCAAGGAGCATTTTTATTGAAACCAAGAGCAACATGAGAGACTTCTGGTTATTTTACCTTTCAGATGAAATCCCCCTCGATATTTGGGAAGAACTTGAGCAGCAGGGGATGGTATCCTCGCCCGAGAATTCTCCCCTGAACCCCATGAATAACCCCCACGGTGATGTGGAAAAGACCGACGACCCCTTACCGTCACCACGAAGGGGCTGCATCTTCGGTAGACTTCTGCGAGGGTACCTCGACATACCTCGACATACCAATGAAGGTAAGTTCAAGATGTTAGAGTCGGAAAAATAACTTATGTTCGGATGGGAATTACGTAAATTGAACGAGAGGGGGAAAAAGAGAGGATGGCTACGGTAAATGTGTGCGCGCGCTCGTGAAATACAAACGTACACATCTTCATTATTTATTTCATGATTTCATAATGGATACGAGTTGGAAAGTCGATGTCGTGGCCATTCTCCACGGTGAAGTATTATTCGAGGACAGGATTCAATCAAACGGTTTCGGTCAAATTTTAATTGATAATTACCGTATTTTCTTCTCCCCAGCTCTTATACGATCCGTAAGGTAACGATTTATAATTTTATTCGGATAGTGTGCGACATTTGTCACGAAAAACTCCACAACAGCAAATAACTACGCCTTATAGCAGGGGTTCCCAACCTGGTGCTCGCGACCACCGCCGTGCTCTTAGGAAGGCTGATGGTGCTCTTTGACAGCCTGTCTGTGCTTTTCTACGGTGCTTAATATTCCATTTCTTTGGACCTATGATTTTCATTTTCTCGGTTGTTTTCATTCTACACGTACATACATGTTCAAGATCATTCAGAATTACTCTCATGTTTGTTTCATATTATTCTTTGCCATTACTATTCTTGCCGAATTCTAGGAAACAACTTTAGCTCGGCACATTGATAAGTTTGGGAACCCCTGCCTTATATTTACGGAGATCAAAATTCGAGAACAGCCCAACCTTACGCTACCTATTTCTACGTAAGATACGTAAATCTAAAATATTTAAGCCGAATGCCATCTTTAAAAACAAGACACGCTGGATTGTTATCGGAGATGGCGACGATAACATTTATGTTTAATGGCCTAACGACTTGCATGCGTGAAACGACATTATTATTTTAGGTTTTATTTGATCAAGCATTCGTTAATTTTTTCTCTCTTTATGTTTCAGGTCATCTCACGCCTGCAGAAATAAAAAATGAAAAATATGCATAAAAATGATACTTATAATAAAATTATTGAAACATAAAAAACAAAATAAAAATTTTTATGAAATAATAGTGATTTATTTTCCTAAAACGTCATATCAATGCGCATTTTACGCAGGCGGTACCGGGAATCGAATTTAATTATAACTATATCAGTTACTTAGATTCTTTTCTTTCTCGAATTTAACACAAACCCCAATGCATTTGAGTTTTACAATTCATTTTTACCAATTACGTATCACACGCTCCTCCTCCGATATGAAATGGGAATGGCCCTTACATCTTCGACTACATTATTCTTGGTGAACAGACGGACTACACGTTTCTTTTACGTATTCGTGGATGGGGTCAGAATCGCATGCCGAAGTTATTATTTTTTCACCACGAAACCACCACAACGCCCACACTTCAACAATGGTTAATGGTTTCGGGAGACTGATATCCGAAATACGATGAGCGAGGCCTCCCTTCTGCTCACGACGGCACTAGATTGGCCAGTGAAGCAGTTTCATTAACGGAATTCGATTTCACAAAACCGCAGAATAGATGCTTAACTAGCACCAACTTACGAATCCATAGAGATATGTGGAATATCGTTTTGGAATAATACTGCTGTCATATCAATCTGAGATTGCGGCAATTTCCGTTCGAGCGCACGGAGATCACTCACTTCTTCACCTTCCTCTTTCAGTACCTCACAGCGACTGGGCCTGCATCTCTCTCTCCCCCCCCCCCCCCCATCAGTTTCCCTTTTACCACCATGCTCCCTATTTGATATGCGTCTGTCTCATTAGCGGTTTATACCTACTTGGCTTCTCTCTTAGTGAGGGCAAGTAAAAATGAGACAGAGAAGAGTAAGATGCAGCTTGATGATTGCGGGAACGATTTGTGATAAACGACTAAATACGTACATGGAACAAGTGGTCGAAAAGGACAGTTACTCGGTGGAGTGGACGTCCACGTTGACGGATGACGAAGGCTTTATTTTGGAGCATTAAAGCCACCGCCCTTCTTCAGCTAAACAGAAACCGAACCTAAAGCTAAGTGTCTCACTGGAACCAGCATCAACACAAAACATGCCTGGATATTGAATACAAGATGCGATGAGAGAGAAAAGCGGTTTTAATCGATGTCCTTATTATTAAAGAAGCATTTCATCAAAATTCTTCTCATCGTGTGAACTTCTTTCAAAATTTTACCAAATCCTAAATTTTAACTTCTCTCAACTCACACTCCCTCAATAGTCTTACGATGCCCTCTGATATTTCTATCCTTTAGAATTCAGTCATAGGGTGTGTTATACCGCAAATAAATTAGAGTTACCGAGCGATGAAGGCGCTGACATCCGTGATATCAATAGCGATAACGTTTGGGATTTCGATAAAAATGGTGAAATAAAACGCGATCAGAAATGAAATGCTATATCAACCAATTGGCGGAATAATAGTATTAAGAACGCATGTATTCCTAAAACGATTACGAATGGTAAGGCTGAGATATATCTGAGAAGCGATAGTGAGAAATTAAATGACGTCGTATTGAACTGCAGCAGCATCCGTAGGAAAATTGCCGATTTGGAGCATATTATTCGCAGCCTAGAAGCCGATGTCGTGATCGGTACCGAGAGTTGGCTCACTGACGAGATTGCAAGTCAGGAGGTATTCCCTCAAAACTATCGAATTTTTAGAAAGGATCGCAGCATCCGGACGGGAGGTGGAGTATTTATAGCAGTCAGCAAGGCATACGAAACTTTTCCACTACCGATTAATGACGCCGAAATAAAAAGTGTTTGGTGTGGGGTTAGAGGAAGCGGTTATACTATATACGCATTTTATACGCCTCCCAATGCAACTTTAGAAATTATTCATAATCTCGAGAACAAGTAGCAACGCTAATATCGAAAAATTAAGAGAGGCCCATTATAACTGGAGGAGACTTCAACTTACCTTCAATACACTGGAATCATAATTGCTTTGATCCTGGTGGAAGAGAGCGTTAACCATGCAAATCACTGTAGAAACCTTCGTTAAACACTCGTTGTGTCAGCTAGTAAGATGCCCCACGAAATCGAACTATATATTAGATTATATATAGAAATGTGGATTTAGGATGCACATTCCTTCTAAGCCTACGAAGCTATAGGCACTCTCTGTATTTGTTTTCAACCATCGAGATTTACAATGCATTCCTCTTTCTTATTAATTAATTGCGTGTTTTCTTATTTTCCCACGTTAACTGTTCGAACGGAACGTTTAAAGGAGTTCTGTGATTTTCTTGATGTAGAATATGGTAATTTGCTACCCCATTCGGAAACTCGTTGGTTTCCACTATGTACTGCAATTGAACGAATTTTAAAAAATTTTGAATGCTTGAAATATCATTTCATGTCTGATGAAAAGGCTCCTCTCTTCATTTTCAATTTCTTAATTAATGCTTTGGGAGAAGCATATTTGCGTACCGTACACATCTTTTAGCAATTCATGAATGGCCCGATATTAAAGATTCAGAAAACAAACATAACTATTATAGAGGGGAAAGACATTGCTGAAGAAAGAATTGAAATGACTGTTAGTAGAATATCTGATATATCTTTGCCTATTAAAACTAAACAAATATTGCAATTACGTAGAGATGAAGGAAAAAATATATTTAGCAATGTAGTCATCGAATTTTATTCACCAGCAAGGGAGTAGTTACTAAATAGGACCGAACAATTAAAGCAGTATATATTTTTAAAATCGCTGACTTTAAAATCTACTTCAAAGTGGTATGACGTTTCAAATTCTGTGCAATCTTCAGCGATAACAATTTGGATGTTTCAAAGGGTAATACTCTAAATCGAAAACTTCCGTGGACCGGTAAACGTTGTGAACGTTCCACAAAGGACCGGTAAAATTCAGCAAACTACATCATTTTTATTTCTTTTATTCAATGAAATTCTATTAAGTGATAAGAATAAAGTAAACCCACATAACTTTTTAAAGATACAATAAGAATTAATTTATCTTAAACTTACCTCCAAAGTTTCGCGGACCGAAGGTACAAATACGCTACTATAAATCGCAATTCACTTGCAATTTTTATGTTCCATTCGCATCAGTAATTAACATGTTTTCATTCGTAAGCACTTATTCTGAACAGCCTGCTATATTTCTTTATGTGAGCATGATTTCAATTTCCTTAAGTGTAAAATACAATATGTTATGCATTTCATTTTAAGTGTATAAATAAAAATTGCAAAACTTTATAACAAAAATAAGTGTGACCTCATCCAATTTTCTTAATAAAATAGTATCAGAGGCAATACATACATTAAAACAAAATTTAATACCTCGATGTGCAGAAAATGACTAAAAGTGCATTTGTCCAGGTTATGTCACGGATATGTCCCGGTAATTTCCCGGTTATGTTCCATATGTCCCGGATTTTTCATCCTCAAAATAGGAAATGTTCCGGTTTTGCACCCTCGACTTCTGGGCACCCTATTCTACGCTCTTGCATCCGGCAAAAGCGATGAAAACCTTGGTTGAACCAACAAAGAATTCTAACCGAAATTTAACCGTCGACAGCTGGTTTACTTCAATTGAGTTAGTCGACGAACCTAACTTACGTTGGCTCAATAAGAAAAAACAAAACAGAACTGCCTGCATCCGTTGTTCAAACTCGAGGTATATGTGTTTTTCTGCACTCCTTGGGTTTCGCTGGAAAAAACATGGTTGTCTTTTGTTTCTAAAAAGACGTAATATGATGTAATCGAAATTTTAATGTCAGCAGAATTTTTCAGTTATGAAAATATAAATAGCGTGTTTTGCTTTTCTGATGAATAACTTCTCTTTTTTTAAAGATATTTCTGAAAGTAGTTGAGTGCTATAATGTTTTGAAGTATAAAGTAATTATGTAGAAAAAAATATGGAGTTATATTTTTTAGTAAAATTCCATATCCTGAAAATTCCCCGAATTAATTTTATTTTCAAAAAAATTAGCAAGTAACAAAATACTAAATTTTATATTTCTTTTTAACTTCGTCTTAATACCAGAGAAGGGGAACTACTTATATTAATTGGGTCCCAAAAAAAAGGAGCGGAGAGTAGAAGAAAGACAAAGAAATGGGAAACACGTCAAATGAATAGGGAACAAAGAAGATCTAACCTAAGGCCGACCTATTTAGATTATTTGCAAGCGTGTATATATTTATATTATATATATTTATATTTATTTATTTATATTATTCTACACATGTCCTCGCTCAAATCCCTTTACCTATATTTTTCATTATTGTCCTCCCCTTCATTTCCTCTTCTCGCTTGCACCGTATTGTTGGGATTGCTCTGTCGTCTAGGCAACGCTTGCTAATATTCAACACTTTTGGACAACCTCTCTTACGCTGAGCAAGGGAATCTACGCTGAATGTTACGGAAACTTAGCACAATGTGTCCAGAGTTTAAGGTAAGGCTGAAACGACTGATGAGTTGAATTATCTTTTTCTGTCTGCTCTCGTTTCATGTAGTTTGTTCTTTCGGGAAACTCGTGAGAAATTTATAACGCATAAAGCCACAGTTTCTCATGCTACAAACGTCCATTGTGCGGGTTTAAGACGTTAACATTTCAGCTTCCGAACAATTAAAGCCAGTTTATTAACAATGCGATTCGCTTCTCCCGAAATATAACGCCTTCACCTATTGCCGTAAGCTCGGCTTTTTAATAAATATCGGCGTTCACGGTCCTTGTCTGAATGCATACGTAGGTATACCACGAAATGTGCTTTGTCTGTAACTGCGGCCACGGATCATAAGTAATCATTAAGCATTGCAGCGTTGAAAATTACCTATGTGACGCATTCATTTTAAGGGCGCAATTTCGTACCTTATTTGAGACTTAAACAGTAATCCCCTAAAATTATAAGTTTGTGTTCTTTGGAGTACAGAGAAATTCCCATAACCGATAATCATGGTTTTCTCTTTTATTTTTCCCACAGGAATCCTCTGCAAGGGAGATATTCGTTATCTTATTTGTGATAACGACATCTATTACAATTTCGGTACCCATTATCAAAATTTTATGTGATGCCTTTATGGCATTCATCATCTTCACAATATTATTACATCAAAGCGTCATAGACATTTACCCCAAACTTTTTCGAATGATTTGGAACGGGACAATAACCAAAATTCTAAATTATTCGTGTAAATTCCAAGATTATTTACTGCAGACCTGGGAAAACTATTTCATTTTTTACGACCTAGAGATGCGTAAGTATTTCTGAATATTTTAAGCTTTCGAAATTATATACGAATCACTATTTTTTACTTCTCCATATTTGAATATTATAACATGAAATAAACAAACATCAAGGAGCATTTTTATTGAAACCAAGAGCAACATGAGAGACTTCTGGTTATTTTACCTTTCAGATGAAATCCCCCTCGATATTTGGGAAGAACTTGAGCAGCAGGGGATGGTATCCTCGCCCGAGAATTCTCCCCTGAACCCCATGAATAACCCCCACGGTGATGTGGAAAAGACCGACGACCCCTTACCGTCACCACGAAGGGGCTGCATCTTCGGTAGACTTCTGCGAGGGTACCTCGACATACCTCGACATACCAATGAAGGTAAGTTCAAGATGTTAGAGTCGGAAAAATAACTTATGTTCGGATGGGAATTACGTAAATTGAACGAGAGGGGGAAAAAGAGAGGATGGCTACGGTAAATGTGTGCGCGCGCTCGTGAAATACAAACGTACACATCTTCATTATTTATTTCATGATTTCATAATGGATACGAGTTGGAAAGTCGATGTCGTGGCCATTCTCCACGGTGAAGTATTATTCGAGGACAGGATTCAATCAAACGGTTTCGGTCAAATTTTAATTGATAATTACCGTATTTTCTTCTCCCCAGCTCTTATACGATCCGTAAGGTAACGATTTATAATTTTATTCGGATAGTGTGCGACATTTGTCACGAAAAACTCCACAACAGCAAATAACTACGCCTTATAGCAGGGGTTCCCAACCTGGTGCTCGCGACCACCGCCGTGCTCTTAGGAAGGCTGATGGTGCTCTTTGACAGCCTGTCTGTGCTTTTCTACGGTGCTTAATATTCCATTTCTTTGGACCTATGATTTTCATTTTCTCGGTTGTTTTCATTCTACACGTACATACATGTTCAAGATCATTCAGAATTACTCTCATGTTTGTTTCATATTATTCTTTGCCATTACTATTCTTGCCGAATTCTAGGAAACAACTTTAGCTCGGCACATTGATAAGTTTGGGAACCCCTGCCTTATATTTACGGAGATCAAAATTCGAGAACAGCCCAACCTTACGCTACCTATTTCTACGTAAGATACGTAAATCTAAAATATTTAAGCCGAATGCCATCTTTAAAAACAAGACACGCTGGATTGTTATCGGAGATGGCGACGATAACATTTATGTTTAATGGCCTAACGACTTGCATGCGTGAAACGACATTATTATTTTAGGTTTTATTTGATCAAGCATTCGTTAATTTTTTCTCTCTTTATGTTTCAGGTCATCTCACGCCTGCAGAAATAAAAAATGAAAAATATGCATAAAAATGATACTTATAATAAAATTATTGAAACATAAAAAACAAAATAAAAAATTTTATGAAATAATAGTGATTTATTTTCCTAAAACGTCATATCAATGCGCATTTTACGCAGGCGGTACCGGGAATCGAATTTAATTATAACTATATCAGTTACTTAGATTCTTTTCTTTCTCGAATTTAACACAAACCCCAATGCATTTGAGTTTTACAATTCATTTTTACCAATTACGTATCACACGCTCCTCCTCCGATATGAAATGGGAATGGCCCTTACATCTTCGACTACATTATTCTTGGTGAACAGACGGACTACACGTTTCTTTTACGTATTCGTGGATGGGGTCAGAATCGCATGCCGAAGTTATTATTTTTTCACCACGAAACCACCACAACGCCCACACTTCAACAATGGTTAATGGTTTCGGGAGACTGATATCCGAAATACGATGAGCGAGGCCTCCCTTCTGCTCACGACGGCACTAGATTGGCCAGTGAAGCAGTTTCATTAACGGAATTCGATTTCACAAAACCGCAGAATAGATGCTTAACTAGCACCAACTTACGAATCCATAGAGATATGTGGAATATCGTTTTGGAATAATACTGCTGTCATATCAATCTGAGATTGCGGCAATTTCCGTTCGAGCGCACGGAGATCACTCACTTCTTCACCTTCCTCTTTCAGTACCTCACAGCGACTGGGCCTGCATCTCTCTCTCCCCCCCACCCCATCAGTTTCCCTTTTACCACCATGCTCCCTATTTGATATGCGTCTGTCTCATTAGCGGTTTATACCTACTTAGCTTCTCTCTTAGTGAGGGCAAGTAAAAATGAGACAGAGAAGAGTAAGATGCAGCTTGATGATTGCGGGAACGATTTGTGATAAACGACTAAATACGTACATGGAACAAGTGGTCGAAAAGGACAGTTACTCGGTGGAGTGGACGTCCACGTTGACGGATGACGAAGGCTTTATTTTGGAGCATTAAAGCCACCGCCCTTCTTCAGCTAAACAGAAACCGAACCTAAAGCTAAGTGTCTCACTGGAACCAGCATCAACACAAAACATGCCTGGATATTGAATACAAGATGCGATGAGAGAGAAAAGCGGTTTTAATCGATGTCCTTATTATTAAAGAAGCATTTCATCAAAATTCTTCTCATCGTGTGAACTTCTTTCAAAATTTTACCAAATCCTAAATTTTAACTTCTCTCAACTCACACTCCCTCAATAGTCTTACGATGCCCTCTGATATTTCTATCCTTTAGAATTCAGTCATAGGGTGTGTTATACCGCAAATAAATTAGAGTTACCGAGCGATGAAGGCGCTGACATCCGTGATATCAATAGCGATAACGTTTGGGATTTCGATAAAAATGGTGAAATAAAACGCGATCAGAAATGAAATGCTATATCAACCAATTGGCGGAATAATAGTATTAAGAACGCATGTATTCCTAAAACGATTACGAATGGTAAGGCTGAGATTTATCTGAGAAGCGATAGTGAGAAATTAAATGACGTCGTATTGAACTGCAGCAGCATCCGTAGGAAAATTGCCGATTTGGAGCATATTATTCGCAGCCTAGAAGCCGATGTCGTGATCGGTACCGAGAGTTGGCTCACTGACGAGATTGCAAGTCAGGAGGTATTCCCTCAAAACTATCGAATTTTTAGAAAGGATCGCAGCATCCGGACGGGAGGTGGAGTATTTATAGCAGTCAGCAAGGCATACGAAACTTTTCCACTACCGATTAATGACGCCGAAATAAAAAGTGTTTGGTGTGGGGTTAGAGGAAGCGGTTATACTATATACGCATTTTATACGCCTCCCAATGCAACTTTAGAAATTATTCATAATCTCGAGAACAAGTAGCAACGCTAATATCGAAAAATTAAGAGAGGCCCATTATAACTGGAGGAGACTTCAACTTACCTTCAATACACTGGAATCATAATTGCTTTGATCCTGGTGGAAGAGAGCGTTAACCATGCAAATCACTGTAGAAACCTTCGTTAAACACTCGTTGTGTCAGCTAGTAAGATGCCCCACGAAATCGAACTATATATTAGATTATATATAGAAATGTGGATTTAGGATGCACATTCCTTCTAAGCCTACGAAGCTATAGGCACTCTCTGTATTTGTTTTCAACCATCGAGATTTACAATGCATACGTTTTCTTATTAATTAATTGCGTGTTTTCTTATTTTCCCACGTTAACTGTTCGAACGGAACGTTTAAAGGAGTTCTGTGATTTTCTTGATGTAGAATATGGTAATTTGCTACCCCATTCGGAAACTCGTTGGTTTCCACTATGTACTGCAATTGAACGAATTTTAAAAAATTTTGAATGCTTGAAATATCATTTCATGTCTGATGAAAAGGCTCCTCTCTTCATTTTCAATTTCTTAATTAATGCTTTGGGAGAAGCATATTTGCGTACCCTACACATCTTCTAGCAATTCATGAATGGCCCGATATTAAAGATTCAGAAAACAAACATAACTATTATAGAGGGGAAAGACATTGCTGAAGAAAGAATTGAAATGACTGTTAGTAGAATATCTGATATATCTTTGCCTATTAAAACTAAACAAATATTGCAATTACGTAGAGATGAAGGAAAAAATATATTTAGCAATGTAGTCATCGAATTTTATTCACCAGCAAGGGAGTAGTTACTAAATAGGACCGAACAATTAAAGCAGTATATATTTTTAAAATCGCTGACTTTAAAATCTACTTCAAAGTGGTATGACGTTTCAAATTCTGTGCAATCTTCAGCGATAACAATTTGGATGTTTCAAAGGGTAATACTCTAAATCGAAAACTTCCGTGGACCGGTAAACGTTGTGAACGTTCCACAAAGGACCGGTAAAATTCAGCAAACTACATCATTTTTATTTCTTTTATTCAATGAAATTCTATTAAGTGATAAGAATAAAGTAAACCCACATAACTTTTTAAAGATACAATAAGAATTAATTTATCTTAAACTTACCTCCAAAGTTTCGCGGACCGAAGGTACAAATACGCTACTATAAATCGCAATTCACTTGCAATTTTTATGTTCCATTCGCATCAGTAATTAACATGTTTTCATTCGTAAGCACTTATTCTGAACAGCCTGCTATATTTCTTTATGTGAGCATGATTTCAATTTCCTTAAGTGTAAAATACAATATGTTATGCATTTCATTTTAAGTGTATAAATAAAAATTGCAAAACTTTATAACAAAAATAAGTGTGACCTCATCCAATTTTCTTAATAAAATAGTATCAGAGGCAATACATACATTAAAACAAAATTTAATACCTCGATGTGCAGAAAATGACTAAAAGTGCATTTGTCCAGGTTATGTCACGGATATGTCCCGGTAATTTCCCGGTTATGTTCCATATGTCCCGGATTTTTCATCCTCAAAATAGGAAATGTTCCGGTTTTGCACCCTCGACTTCTGGGCACCCTATTCTACGCTCTTGCATCCGGCAAAAGCGATGAAAACCTTGGTTGAACCAACAAAGAATTCTAACCGAAATTTAACCGTCGACAGCTGGTTTACTTCAATTGAGTTAGTCGACGAACCTAACTTACGTTGGCTCAATAAGAAAAAACAAAACAGAACTGCCTGCATCCGTTGTTCAAACTCGAGGTATATGTGTTTTTCTGCACTCCTTGGGTTTCGCTGGAAAAAACATGGTTGTCTTTTGTTTCTAAAAAGACGTAATATGATGTAATCGAAATTTTAATGTCAGCAGAATTTTTCAGTTATGAAAATATAAATAGCGTGTTTTGCTTTTCTGATGAATAACTTCTCTTTTTTTAAAGATATTTCTGAAAGTAGTTGAGTGCTATATTGTTTTGAAGTATAAAGTAATTATGTAGAAAAAAATATGGAGTTATATTTTTTAGTAAAATTCCATATCCTGAAAATTCCCCGAATTAATTTTATTTTCAAAAAAATTAGCAAGTAACAAAATACTAAATTTTATATTTCTTTTTAACTTCGTCTTAATACCAGAGAAGGGGAACTACTTATATTAATTGGGTCCCAAAAAAAAGGAGCGGAGAGTAGAAGAAAGACAAAGAAATGGGAAACACGTCAAATGAATAGGGAACAAAGAAGATCTAACCTAAGGCCGACCTATTTAGATTATTTGCAAGCGTTTATATATTTATATTATATATATTTATATTTATTTATTTATATTATTCTACACATGTCCTCGCTCAAATCCCTTTACCTATATTTTTCATTATTGTCCTCCCCTTCATTTCCTCTTCTCGCTTGCACCGTATTGTTGGGATTGCTCTGTCGTCTAGGCAACGCTTGCTAATATTCAACACTTTTGGACAACCTCTCTTACGCTGAGCAAGGGAATCTACGCTGAATGTTACGGAAACTTAGCACAATGTGTCCAGAGTTTAAGGTAAGGCTGAAACGACTGATGAGTTGAATTATCTTTTTCTGTCTGCTCTCGTTTCATGTAGTTTGTTCTTTCGGGAAACTCGTGAGAAATTTATAACGCATAAAGCCACAGTTTCTCATGCTACAAACGTCCATTGTGCGGGTTTAAGACGTTAACATTTCAGCTTCCGAACAATTAAAGCCAGTTTATTAACAATGCGATTCGCTTCTCCCGAAATATAACGCCTTCACCTATTGCCGTAAGCTCGGCTTTTTAACAAATATCGGCGTTCACGGTCCTTGTCAGCATGCATACGTAGGTATACCACGAAATGTGCTTTGTCTGTAACTGCGGCAACGGATCATAAGTAATCATTAAGCATTGCAGCGTTGAAAATTACCTATGTGACGCATTCATTTTAAGGGCGCAATTTCGTACCTTATTTGAGACTTAAACAGTAATCCCCTAAAATTATAAGTTTGTGTTCTTTGGAGTACAGAGAAATTCCCATAACCGATAATCATGGTTTTCTCTTTTATTTTTCCCACAGGAATCCTCTGCAAGGGAGATATTCGTTATCTTATTTGTGATAACGACATCTATTACAATTTCGGTACCCATTATCAAAATTTTATGTGATGCCTTTATGGCATTCATCATCTTCACAATATTATTACATCAAAGCGTCATAGACATTTACCCCAAACTTTTTCGAATGATTTGGAACGGGACAATAACCAAAATTCTAAATTATTCGTGTAAATTCCAAGATTATTTACTGCAGACCTGGGAAAACTATTTCATTTTTTACGACCTAGAGATGCGTAAGTATTTCTGAATATTTTAAGCTTTCGAAATCATATACGAATCACTATTTTTTACTTCTCCATATTTGAATATTATAACATGAAATAAACAAACATCAAGGAGCATTTTTATTGAAACCAAGAGCAACATGAGAGACTTCTGGTTATTTTACCTTTCAGATGAAATCCCCCTCGATATTTGGGAAGAACTTGAGCAGCAGGGGATGGTATCCTCGCCCGAGAATTCTCCCCTGAACCCCATGAATAACCCCCACGGTGATGTGGAAAAGACCGACGACCCCTTACCGTCACCACGAAGGGGCTGCATCTTCGGTAGACTTCTGCGAGGGTACCTCGACATACCTCGACATACCAATGAAGGTAAGTTCAAGATGTTAGAGTCGGAAAAATAACTTATGTTCGGATGGGAATTACGTAAATTGAACGAGAGGGGGAAAAAGAGAGGATGGCTACGGTAAATGTGTGCGCGCGCTCGTGAAATACAAACGTACACATCTTCATTATTTATTTCATGATTTCATAATGGATACGAGTTGGAAAGTCGATGTCGTGGCCATTCTCCACGGTGAAGTATTATTCGAGGACAGGATTCAATCAAACGGTTTCGGTCAAATTTTAATTGATAATTACCGTATTTTCTTCTCCCCAGCTCTTATACGATCCGTAAGGTAACGATTTATAATTTTATTCGGATAGTGTGCGACATTTGTCACGAAAAACTCCACAACAGCAAATAACTACGCCTTATAGCAGGGGTTCCCAACCTGGTGCTCGCGACCACCGCCGTGCTCTTAGGAAGGCTGATGGTGCTCTTTGACAGCCTGTCTGTGCTTTTCTACGGTGCTTAATATTCCATTTCTTTGGACCTATGATTTTCATTTTCTCGGTTGTTTTCATTCTACACGTACATGTTCAAGATCATTCAGAATTACTCTCATGTTTGTTTCATATTATTCTTTGCCATTACTATTCTTGCCGAATTCTAGGAAACAACTTTAGCTCGGCACATTGATAAGTTTGGGAACCCCTGCCTTATATTTACGGAGATCAAAATTCGAGAACAGCCCAACCTTACGCTACCTATTTCTACGTAAGATACGTAAATCTAAAATATTTAAGCCGAATGCCATCTTTAAAAACAAGACACGCTGGATTGTTATCGGAGATGGCGACGATAACATTTATGTTTAATGGTCTAACGACGTGCATGCGTGAAACGACATTATTATTTTAGGTTTTATTTGATCAAGCATTCGTTAATTTTTTCTCTCTTTATGTTTCAGGTCATCTCACGCCTGCAGAAATAAAAAATGAAAAATATGCATAAAAATGATACTTATAATAAAATTATTGAAACATAAAAAACAAAATAAAAATTTTTATGAAATAATAGTGATTTATTTTCCTAAAACGTCATATCAATGCGCATTTTACGCAGGCGGTACCGGGAATCGAATTTAATTATAACTATATCAGTTACTTAGATTCTTTTCTTTCTCGAATTTAACACAAACCCCAATGCATTTGAGTTTTACAATTCATTTTTACCAATTACGTATCACACGCTCCTCCTCCGATATGAAATGGGAATGGCCCTTACATCTTCGACTACATTATTCTTGGTGAACAGACGGACTACACGTTTCTTTTACGTATTCGTGGATGGGGTCAGAATCGCATGCCGAAGTTATTATTTTTTCACCACGAAACCACCACAACGCCCACACTTCAACAATGGTTAATGGTTTCGGGAGACTGATATCCGAAATACGATGAGCGAGGCCTCCCTTCTGCTCACGACGGCACTAGATTGGCCAGTGAAGCAGTTTCATTAACGGAATTCGATTTCACAAAACCGCAGAATAGATGCTTAACTAGCACCAACTTACGAATCCATAGAGATATGTGGAATATCGTTTTGGAATAATACTGCTGTCATATCAATCTGAGATTGCGGCAATTTCCGTTCGAGCGCACGGAGATCACTCACTTCTTCACCTTCCTCTTTCAGTACCTCACAGCGACTGGGCCTGCATCTCTCTCTCCCCCCCACCCCATCAGTTTCCCTTTTACCACCATGCTCCCTATTTGATATGCGTCTGTCTCATTAGCGGTTTATACCTACTTAGCTTCTCTCTTAGTGAGGGCAAGTAAAAATGAGACAGAGAAGAGTAAGATGCAGCTTGATGATTGCGGGAACGATTTGTGATAAACGACTAAATACGTACATGGAACAAGTGGTCGAAAAGGACAGTTACTCGGTGGAGTGGACGTCCACGTTGACGGATGACGAAGGCTTTATTTTGGAGCATTAAAGCCACCGCCCTTCTTCAGCTAAACAGAAACCGAACCTAAAGCTAAGTGTCTCACTGGAACCAGCATCAACACAAAACATGCCTGGATATTGAATACAAGATGCGATGAGAGAGAAAAGCGGTTTTAATCGATGTCCTTATTATTAAAGAAGCATTTCATCAAAATTCTTCTCATCGTGTGAACTTTTTCAAAATTTTACCAAATCCTAAATTTTAACTTCTCTCAACTCACACTCCCTCAATAGTCTTACGATGCCCTCTGATATTTCTATCCTTTAGAATTCAGTCATAGGGTGTGTTATACCGCAAATAAATTAGAGTTACCGAGCGATGAAGGCGCTGACATCCGTGATATCAATAGCGATAACGTTTGGGATTTCGATAAAAATGGTGAAATAAAACGCGATCAGAAATGAAATGCTATATCAACCAATTGGCGGAATAATAGTATTAAGAACGCATGTATTCCTAAAACGATTACGAATGGTAAGGCTGAGATATATCTGAGAAGCGATAGTGAGAAATTAAATGACGTCGTATTGAACTGCAGCAGCATCCGTAGGAAAATTGCCGATTTGGAGCATATTATTCGCAGCCTAGAAGCCGAAGTCGTGATCGGTACCGAGAGTTGGCTCACTGACGAGATTGCAAGTCAGGAGGTATTCCCTCAAAACTATCGAATTTTTAGAAAGGATCGCAGCATCCGGACGGGAGGTGGAGTATTTATAGCAGTCAGCAAGGCATACGAAACTTTTCCACTACCGATTAATGAGGCCGAAATAAAAAGTGTTTGGTGTGGGGTTAGAGGAAGCGGTTATACTATATACGCATTTTATACGCCTCCCAATGCAACTTTAGAAATTATTCATAATCTCGAGAACAAGTAGCAACGCTAATATCGAAAAATTAAGAGAGGCCCATTATAACTGGAGGAGACTTCAACTTACCTTCAATACACTGGAATCATAATTGCTTTGATCCTGGTGGAAGAGAGCGTTAACCATGCAAATCACTGTAGAAACCTTCGTTAAACACTCGTTGTGTCAGCTAGTAAGATGCCCCACGAAATCGAACTATATATTAGATTATATATAGAAATGTGGATTTAGGATGCACATTCCTTCTAAGCCTACGAAGCTATAGGCACTCTCTGTATTTGTTTTCAACCATCGAGATTTACAATGCATACGTTTTCTTATTAATTAATTGCGTGTTTTCTTATTTTCCCACGTTAACTGTTCGAACGGAACGTTTAAAGGAGTTCTGTGATTTTCTTGATGTAGAATATGGTAATTTGCTACCCCATTCGGAAACTCGTTGGTTTCCACTATGTACTGCAATTGAACGAATTTTAAAAAATTTTGAATGCTTGAAATATCATTTCATGTCTGATGAAAAGGCTCCTCTCTTCATTTTCAATTTCTTAATTAATGCTTTGGGAGAAGCATATTTGCGTACCGTACACATCTTCTAGCAATTCATGAATGGCCCGATATTAAAGATTCAGAAAACAAACATAACTATTATAGAGGGGAAAGACATTGCTGAAGAAAGAATTGAAATGACTGTTAGTAGAATATCTGATATATCTTTGCCTATTAAAACTAAACAAATATTGCAATTACGTAGAGATGAAGGAAAAAATATATTTAGCAATGTAGTCATCGAATTTTATTCACCAGCAAGGGAGTAGTTACTAAATAGGACCGAACAATTAAAGCAGTATATATTTTTAAAATCGCTGACTTTAAAATCTACTTCAAAGTGGTATGACGTTTCAAATTCTGTGCAATCTTCAGCGATAACAATTTGGATGTTTCAAAGGGTAATACTCTAAATCGAAAACTTCCGTGGACCGGTAAACGTTGTGAACGTTCCACAAAGGACCGGTAAAATTCAGCAAACTACATCATTTTTATTTCTTTTATTCAATGAAATTCTATTAAGTGATAAGAATAAAGTAAACCCACATAACTTTTTAAAGATACAATAAGAATTAATTTATCTTAAACTTACCTCCAAAGTTTCGCGGACCGAAGGTACAAATACGCTACTATAAATCGCAATTCACTTGCAATTTTTATGTTCCATTCGCATCAGTAATTAACATGTTTTCATTCGTAAGCACTTATTCTGAACAGCCTGCTATATTTCTTTATGTGAGCATGATTTCAATTTCCTTAAGTGTAAAATACAATATGTTATGCATTTCATTTTAAGTGTATAAATAAAAATTGCAAAACTTTATAACAAAAATAAGTGTGACCTCATCCAATTTTCTTAATAAAATAGTATCAGAGGCAATACATACATTAAAACAAAATTTAATACCTCGATGTGCAGAAAATGACTAAAAGTGCATTTGTCCAGGTTATGTCACGGATATGTCCCGGTAATTTCCCGGTTATGTTCCATATGTCCCGGATTTTTCATCCTCAAAATAGGAAATGTTCCGGTTTTGCACCCTCGACTTCTGGGCACCCTATTCTACGCTCTTGCATCCGGCAAAATCGATGAAAACCTTGGTTGAACCAACAAAGAATTCTAACCGAAATTTAACCGTCGACAGCTGGTTTACGTCAATTGAGTTAGTCGACGAATCTAACTTACGTTGGCTCAATAAGAAAAAACAAAACAGAACTGCCTGCATCCGTTGTTCAAACTCGAGGTATATGTGTTTTTCTGCACTCCTTGGGTTTCGCTGGAAAAAACATGGTTGTCTTTTGTTTCTAAAAAGACGTAATATGATGTAATCGAAATTTTAATGTCAGCAGAATTTTTCAGTTATGAAAATATAAATAGCGTGTTTTGTTTTCTGATGAATAACTTCTCTTTTTTTAAAGATATTTCTGAAAGTAGTTGAGTGCTATAATGTTTTGAAGTATAAAGTAATTATGTAGAAAAAAATATGGAGTTATATTTTTTAGTAAAATTCCATATCCTGAAAATTCCCCGAATTAATTTTATTTTCAAAAAAATTAGCAAGTAACAAAATACTAAATTTTATATTTCTTTTTAACTTCGTCTTAATACCAGAGAAGGGGAACTACTTATATTAATTGGGTCCCAAAAAAAAGGAGCGGAGAGTAGAAGAAAGACAAAGAAATGGGAAACACGTCAAATGAATAGGGAACAAAGAAGATCTAACCTAAGGCCGACCTATTTAGATTATTTGCAAGCGTGTATATATTTATATTATATATATTTATATTTATTTATTTATATTATTCTACACATGTCCTCGCTCAAATCCCTTTACCTATATTTTTCATTATTGTCCTCCCCTTCATTTCCTCTTCTCGCTTGCACCGTATTGTTGGGATTGCTCTGTCGTCTAGGCAACGCTTGCTAATATTCAACACTTTTGGACAACCTCTCTTACGCTGAGCAAGGGAATCTACGCTGAATGTTACGGAAACTTAGCACAATGTGTCCAGAGTTTAAGGTAAGGCATAAACGACTGATGAGTTGAAATGTCTTTTTCTGTCTGCTCTCGTTTCATGTAATTTGTTCTTTCGGGAAACTCGTGAGAAATTTATAACGCATAAAGCCACAGTTTCTCATGCTACAAACGTCCATTGTGCGGGTTTAAGACGTTAACATTTCAGCTTCCGAACAATTAAAGCCAGTTTATTAACAATGCGATTCGCTTCTCCCGAAATATAACGCCTTCACCTATTGCCGTAAGCTCGGCTTTTTAACAAATATCGGCGTTCACGGTCCTTGTCAGCATGCATACGTAGGTATACCACGAAATGTGCTTTGTCTGTAACTGCGGCAACGGATCATAAGTAATCATTAAGCATTGCAGCGTTGAAAATTACCTATGTGACGCATTCATTTTAAGGGCGCAATTTCGTACCTTATTTGAGACTTAAACAGTAATCCCCTAAAATTATAAGTTTGTGTTCTTTGGAGTACAGAGAAATTCCCATAACCGATAATCATGGTTTTCTCTTTTATTTTTCCCACAGGAATCCTCTGCAAGGGAGATATTCGTTATCTTATTTGTGATAACGACATCTATTACAATTTCGGTACCCATTATCAAAATTTTATGTGATGCCTTTATGGCATTCATCATCTTCACAATATTATTACATCAAAGCGTCATAGACATTTACCCCAAACTTTTTCGAATGATTTGGAACGGGACAATAACCAAAATTCTAAATTATTCGTGTAAATTCCAAGATTATTTACTGCAGACCTGGGAAAACTATTTCATTTTTTACGACCTAGAGATGCGTAAGTATTTCTGAATATTTTAAGCTTTCGAAATCATATACGAATCACTATTTTTTACTTCTCCATATTTGAATATTATAACATGAAATAAACAAACATCAAGGAGCATTTTTATTGAAACCAAGAGCAACATGAGAGACTTCTGGTTATTTTACCTTTCAGATGAAATCCCCCTCGATATTTGGGAAGAACTTGAGCAGCAGGGGATGGTATCCTCGCCCGAGAATTCTCCCCTGAACCCCATGAATAACCCCCACGGTGATGTGGAAAAGACCGACGACCCCTTACCGTCACCACGAAGGGGCTGCATCTTCGGTAGACTTCTGCGAGGGTACCTCGACATACCTCGACATACCAATGAAGGTAAGTTCAAGATGTTAGAGTCGGAAAAATAACTTATGTTCGGATGGGAATTACGTAAATTGAACGAGAGGGGGAAAAAGAGAGGATGGCTACGGTAAATGTGTGCGCGCGCTCGTGAAATACAAACGTACACATCTTCATTATTTATTTCATGATTTCATAATGGATACGAGTTGGAAAGTCGATGTCGTGGCCATTCTCCACGGTGAAGTATTATTCGAGGACAGGATTCAATCAAACGGTTTCGGTCAAATTTTAATTGATAATTACCGTATTTTCTTCTCCCCAGCTCTTATACGATCCGTAAGGTAACGATTTATAATTTTATTCGGATAGTGTGCGACATTTGTCACGAAAAACTCCACAACAGTAAATAACTACGCCTTATAGCAGGGGTTCCCAACCTGGTGCTCGCGACCACCGCCGTGCTCTTAGGAAGGCTGATGGTGCTCTTTGACAGCCTGTCTGTGCTTTTCTACGGTGCTTAATATTCCATTTCTTTGGACCTATGATTTTCATTTTCTCGGTTGTTTTCATTCTACACGTACATGTTCAAGATCATTCAGAATTACTCTCATGTTTGTTTCATTTTATTCTTTGCCATTACTATTCTTGCCGAATTCTAGGAAACAACTTTAGCTCGGCACATTGATAAGTTTGGGAACCCCTGCCTTATATTTACGGAGATCAAAATTCGAGAACAGCCCAACCTTACGCTACCTATTTCTACGTAAGATACGTAAATCTAAAATATTTAAGCCGAATGCCATCTTTAAAAACAAGACACGCTGGATTGTTATCGGAGATGGCGACGATAACATTTATGTTTAATGGTCTAACGACGTGCATGCGTGAAACGACATTATTATTTTAGGTTTTATTTGATCAAGCATTCGTTAATTTTTTCTCTCTTTATGTTTCAGGTCATCTCACGCCTGCAGAAATAAAAAATGAAAAATATGCATAAAAATATAATAAAATTATTGAAACATAAAAAACAAAATAAAAAATTTTATGAAATAATAGTGATTTATTTTCCTAAAACGTCATATCAATGCGCATTTTACGCAGGCGGTACCGGGAATCGAATTTAATTATAACTATATCAGTTACTTAGATTCTTTTCTTTCTCGAATTTAACACAAACCCCAATGCATTTGAGTTTTACAATTCATTTTTACCAATTACGTATCACACGCTCCTCCTCCGATATGAAATGGGAATGGCCCTTACATCTTCGACTACATTATTCTTGGTGAACAGACGGACTACACGTTTCTTTTACGTATTCGTGGATGGGGTCAGAATCGCATGCCGAAGTTATTATTTTTTCACCACGAAACCACCACAACGCCCACACTTCAACAATGGTTAATGGTTTCGGGAGACTGATATCCGAAATACGATGAGCGAGGCCTCCCTTCTGCTCACGACGGCACTAGATTGGCCAGTGAAGCAGTTTCATTAACGGAATTCGATTTCACAAAACCGCAGAAGAGATGCTTAACTAGCACCAACTTACGAATCCATAGAGATATGTGGAATATCGTTTTGGAATAATACTGCTGTCATATCAATCTGAGATTGCGGCAATTTCCGTTCGAGCGCACGGAGATCACTCACTTCTTCACCTTCCTCTTTCAGTACCTCACAGCGACTGGGCCTGCATCTCTCTCTCCCCCCCCCCCCATCAGTTTCCCTTTTACCACCATGCTCCCTATTTGATATGCGTCTGTCTCATTAGCGGTTTATACCTACTTAGCTTCTCTCTTAGTGAGGGCAAGTAAAAATGAGACAGAGAAGAGTAAGATGCAGCTTGATGATTGCGGGAACGATTTGTGATAAACGACTAAATACGTACATGGAACAAGTGGTCGAAAAGGACAGTTACTCGGTGGAGTGGACGTCCACGTTGACGGATGACGAAGGCTTTATTTTGGAGCATTAAAGCCACCGCCCTTCTTCAGCTAAACAGAAACCGAACCTAAAGCTAAGTGTCTCACTGGAACCAGCATCAACACAAAACATGCCTGGATATTGAATACAAGATGCGATGAGAGAGAAAAGCGGTTTTAATCGATGTCCTTATTATTAAAGAAGCATTTCATCAAAATTCTTCTCATCGTGTGAACTTCTTTCAAAATTTTACCAAATCCTAAATTTTAACTTCTCTCAACTCACACTCCCTCAATAGTCTTACGATGCCCTCTGATATTTCTATCCTTTAGAATTCAGTCATAGGGTGTGTTATACCGCAAATAAATTAGAGTTACCGAGCGATGAAGGCGCTGACATCCGTGATATCAATAGCGATAACGTTTGGGATTTCGATAATTATGGTGAAATAAAACGCGATCAGAAATGAAATGCTATATCAACCAATTGGCGGAATAATAGTATTAAGAACGCATGTATTCCTAAAACGATTACGAATGGTAAGGCTGAGATTTATCTGAGAAGCGATAGTGAGAAATTAAATGACGTCGTATTGAACTGCAGCAGCATCCGTAGGAAAATTGCCGATTTGGAGCATATTATTCGCAGCCTAGAAGCCGATGTCGTGATCGGTACCGAGAGTTGGCTCACTGACGAGATTGCAAGTCAGGAGGTATTCCCTCAAAACTATCGAATTTTTAGAAAGGATCGCAGCATCCGGACGGGAGGTGGAGTATTTATAGCAGTCAGCAAGGCATACGAAACTTTTCCACTACCGATTAATGACGCCGAAATAAAAAGTGTTTGGTGTGGGGTTAGAGGAAGCGGTTATACTATATACGCATTTTATACGCCTCCCAATGCAACTTTAGAAATTATTCATAATCTCGAGAACAAGTAGCAACGCTAATATCGAAAAATTAAGAGAGGCCCATTATAACTGGAGGAGACTTCAACTTACCTTCAATACACTGGAATCATAATTGCTTTGATCCTGGTGGAAGAGAGCGTTAACCATGCAAATCACTGTAGAAACCTTCGTTAAACACTCGTTGTGTCAGCTAGTAAGATGCCCCACGAAATCGAACTATATATTAGATTATATATAGAAATGTGGATTTAGGATGCACATTCCTTCTAAGCCTACGAAGCTATAGGCACTCTCTGTATTTGTTTTCAACCATCGAGATTTACAATGCATACGTTTTCTTATTAATTAATTGCGTGTTTTCTTATTTTCCCACGTTAACTGTTCGAACGGAACGTTTAAAGGAGTTCTGTGATTTTCTTGATGTAGAATATGGTAATTTGCTACCCCATTCGGAAACTCGTTGGTTTCCACTATGTACTGCAATTGAACGAATTTTAAAAAATTTTGAATGCTTGAAATATCATTTCATGTCTGATGAAAAGGCTCCTCTCTTCATTTTCAATTTCTTAATTAATGCTTTGGGAGAAGCATATTTGCGTACCGTACACATCTTCTAGCAATTCATGAATGGCCCGATATTAAAGATTCAGAAAACAAACATAACTATTATAGAGGGGAAAGACATTGCTGAAGAAAGAATTGAAATGACTGTTAGTAGAATATCTGATATATCTTTGCCTATTAAAACTAAACAAATATTGCAATTACGTAGAGATGAAGGAAAAAATATATTTAGCAATGTAGTCATCGAATTTTATTCACCAGCAAGGGAGTAGTTACTAAATAGGACCGAACAATTAAAGCAGTATATATTTTTAAAATCGCTGACTTTAAAATCTACTTCAAAGTGGTATGACGTTTCAAATTCTGTGCAATCTTCAGCGATAACAATTTGGATGTTTCAAAGGGTAATACTCTAAATCGAAAACTTCCGTGGACCGGTAAACGTTGTGAACGTTCCACAAAGGACCGGTAAAATTCAGCAAACTACATCATTTTTATTTCTTTTATTCAATGAAATTCTATTAAGTGATAAGAATAAAGTAAACCCACATAACTTTTTAAAGATACAATAAGAATTAATTTATCTTAAACTTACCTCCAAAGTTTCGCGGACCGAAGGTACAAATACGCTACTATAAATCGCAATTCACTTGCAATTTTTATGTTCCATTCGCATCAGTAATTAACATGTTTTCATTCGTAAGCACTTATTCTGAACAGCCTGCTATATTTCTTTATGTGAGCATGATTTCAATTTCCTTAAGTGTAAAATACAATATGTTATGCATTTCATTTTAAGTGTATAAATAAAAATTGCAAAACTTTATAACAAAAATAAGTGTGACCTCATCCAATTTTCTTAATAAAATAGTATCAGAGGCAATACATACATTAAAACAAAATTTAATACCTCGATGTGCAGAAAATGACTAAAAGTGCATTTGTCCAGGTTATGTCACGGATATGTCCCGGTAATTTCCCGGTTATGTTCCATATGTCCCGGATTTTTCATCCTCAAAATAGGAAATGTTCCGGTTTTGCACCCTCGACTTCTGGGCACCCTATTCTACGCTCTTGCATCCGGCAAAATCGATGAAAACCTTGGTTGAACCAACAAAGAATTCTAACCGAAATTTAACCGTCGACAGCTGGTTTACTTCAATTGAGTTAGTCGACGAACCTAACTTACGTTGGCTCAATAAGAAAAAACAAAACAGAACTGCCTGCATCCGTTGTTCAAACTCGAGGTATATGTGTTTTTCTGCACTCCTTGGGTTTCGCTGGAAAAAACATGGTTGTCTTTTGTTTCTAAAAAGACGTAATATGATGTAATCGAAATTTTAATGTCAGCAGAATTTTTCAGTTATGAAAATATAAATAGCGTGTTTTGTTTTCTGATGAATAACTTCTCTTTTTTTAAAGATATTTCTGAAAGTAGTTGAGTGCTATAATGTTTTGAAGTATAAAGTAATTATGTAGAAAAAATATGGAGTTATAATTTTTAGTAAAATTCCATATCCTGAAAATTCCCCGAATTAATTTTATTTTCAAAAAAATTAGCAAGTAACAAAATACTAAATTTTATATTTCTTTTTAACTTCGTCTTAATACCAGAGAAGGGGAACTACTTATATTAATTGGGTCCCAAAAAAAAGGAGCGGAGAGTAGAAGAAAGACAAAGAAATGGGAAACACGTCAAATGAATAGGGAACAAAGAAGATCTAACCTAAGGCCGACCTATTTAGATTATTTGCAAGCGTGTATATATTTATATTATATATATTTATATTTATTTATTTATATTATTCTACACATGTCCTCGCTCAAATCCCTTTACCTATATTTTTCATTATTGTCCTCCCCTTCATTTCCTCTTCTCGCTTGCACCGTATTGTTGGGATTGCTCTGTCGTCTAGGCAACGCTTGCTAATATTCAACACTTTTGGACAACCTCTCTTACGCTGAGCAAGGGAATCTACGCTGAATGTTACGGAAACTTAGCACAATGTGTCCAGAGTTTAAGGTAAGGCTGAAACGACTGATGAGTTGAATTATCTTTTTCTGTCTGCTCTCGTTTCATGTAGTTTGTTCTTTCGGGAAACTCGTGAGAAATTTATAACGCATAAAGCCACAGTTTCTCATGCTACAAACGTCCATTGTGCGGGTTTAAGACGTTAACATTTCAGCTTCCGAACAATTAAAGCCAGTTTATTAACAATGCGATTCGCTTCTCCCGAAATATAACGCCTTCACCTATTGCCGTAAGCTCGGCTTTTTAATAAATATCGGCGTTCACGGTCCTTGTCTGAATGCATACGTAGGTATACCACGAAATGTGCTTTGTCTGTAACTGCGGCCACGGATCATAAGTAATCATTAAGCATTGCAGCGTTGAAAATTACCTATGTGACGCATTCATTTTAAGGGCGCAATTTCGTACCTTATTTGAGACTTAAACAGTAATCCCCTAAAATTATAAGTTTGTGTTCTTTGGAGTACAGAGAAATTCCCATAACCGATAATCATGGTTTTCTCTTTTATTTTTCCCACAGGAATCCTCTGCAAGGGAGATATTCGTTATCTTATTTGTGATAACGATATCTATTACAATTTCGGTACCCATTATCAAAATTTTATGTGATGCCTTTATGGCATTCATCATCTTCACAATATTATTACATCAAAGCGTCATAGACATTTACCCCAAACTTTTTCGAATGATTTGGAACGGGACAATAACCAAAATTCTAAATTATTCGTGTAAATTCCAAGATTATTTACTGCAGACCTGGGAAAACTATTTCATTTTTTACGACCTAGAGATGCGTAAGTATTTCTGAATATTTTAAGCTTTCGAAATTATATACGAATCACTATTTTTTACTTCTCCATATTTGAATATTATAACATGAAATAAACAAACATCAAGGAGCATTTTTATTGAAACCAAGAGCAACATGAGAGACTTCTGGTTATTTTACCTTTCAGATGAAATCCCCCTCGATATTTGGGAAGAACTTGAGCAGCAGGGGATGGTATCCTCGCCCGAGAATTCTCCCCTGAACCCCATGAATAACCCCCACGGTGATGTGGAAAAGACCGACGACCCCTTACCGTCACCACGAAGGGGCTGCATCTTCGGTAGACTTCTGCGAGGGTACCTCGACATACCTCGACATACCAATGAAGGTAAGTTCAAGATGTTAGAGTCGGAAAAATAACTTATGTTCGGATGGGAATTACGTAAATTGAACGAGAGGGGGAAAAAGAGAGGATGGCTACGGTAAATGTGTGCGCGCGCTCGTGAAATACAAACGTACACATCTTCATTATTTATTTCATGATTTCATAATGGATACGAGTTGGAAAGTCGATGTCGTGGCCATTCTCCACGGTGAAGTATTATTCGAGGACAGGATTCAATCAAACGGTTTCGGTCAAATTTTAATTGATAATTACCGTATTTTCTTCTCCCCAGCTCTTATACGATCCGTAAGGTAACGATTTATAATTTTATTCGGATAGTGTGCGACATTTGTCACGAAAAACTCCACAACAGCAAATAACTACGCCTTATAGCAGGGGTTCCCAACCTGGTGCTCGCGACCACCGCCGTGCTCTTAGGAAGGCTGATGGTGCTCTTTGACAGCCTGTCTGTGCTTTTCTACGGTGCTTAATATTCCATTTCTTTGGACCTATGATTTTCATTTTCTCGGTTGTTTTCATTCTACACGTACATACATGTTCAAGATCATTCAGAATTACTCTCATGTTTGTTTCATATTATTCTTTGCCATTACTATTCTTGCCGAATTCTAGGAAACAACTTTAGCTCGGCACATTGATAAGTTTGGGAACCCCTGCCTTATATTTACGGAGATCAAAATTCGAGAACAGCCCAACCTTACGCTACCTATTTCTACGTAAGATACGTAAATCTAAAATATTTAAGCCGAATGCCATCTTTAAAAACAAGACACGCTGGATTGTTATCGGAGATGGCGACGATAACATTTATGTTTAATGGTCTAACGACGTGCATGCGTGAAACGACATTATTATTTTAGGTTTTATTTGATCAAGCATTCGTTAATTTTTTCTCTCTTTATGTTTCAGGTCATCTCACGCCTGCAGAAATAAAAAATGAAAAATATGCATAAAAATATAATAAAATTATTGAAACATAAAAAACAAAATAAAAAATTTTATGAAATAATAGTGATTTATTTTCCTAAAACGTCATATCAATGCGCATTTTACGCAGGCGGTACCGGGAATCGAATTTAATTATAACTATATCAGTTACTTAGATTCTTTTCTTTCTCGAATTTAACACAAACCCCAATGCATTTGAGTTTTACAATTCATTTTTACCAATTACGTATCACACGCTCCTCCTCCGATATGAAATGGGAATGGCCCTTACATCTTCGACTACATTATTCTTGGTGAACAGACGGACTACACGTTTCTTTTACGTATTCGTGGATGGGGTCAGAATCGCATGCCGAAGTTATTATTTTTTCACCACGAAACCACCACAACGCCCACACTTCAACAATGGTTAATGGTTTCGGGAGACTGATATCCGAAATACGATGAGCGAGGCCTCCCTTCTGCTCACGACGGCACTAGATTGGCCAGTGAAGCAGTTTCATTAACGGAATTCGATTTCACAAAACCGCAGAAGAGATGCTTAACTAGCACCAACTTACGAATCCATAGAGATATGTGGAATATCGTTTTGGAATAATACTGCTGTCATATCAATCTGAGATTGCGGCAATTTCCGTTCGAGCGCACGGAGATCACTCACTTCTTCACCTTCCTCTTTCAGTACCTCACAGCGACTGGGCCTGCATCTCTCTCTCCCCCCCCCCCCCCCATCAGTTTCCCTTTTACCACCATGCTCCCTATTTGATATGCGTCTGTCTCATTAGCGGTTTATACCTACTTGGCTTCTCTCTTAGTGAGGGCAAGTAAAAATGAGACAGAGAAGAGTAAGATGCAGCTTGATGATTGCGGGAACGATTTGTGATAAACGACTAAATACGTACATGGAACAAGTGGTCGAAAAGGACAGTTACTCGGTGGAGTGGACGTCCACGTTGACGGATGACGAAGGCTTTATTTTGGAGCATTAAAGCCACCGCCCTTCTTCAGCTAAACAGAAACCGAACCTAAAGCTAAGTGTCTCACTGGAACCAGCATCAACACAAAACATGCCTGGATATTGAATACAAGATGCGATGAGAGAGAAAAGCGGTTTTAATCGATGTCCTTATTATTAAAGAAGCATTTCATCAAAATTCTTCTCATCGTGTGAACTTTTTCAAAATTTTACCAAATCCTAAATTTTAACTTCTCTCAACTCACACTCCCTCAATAGTCTTACGATGCCCTCTGATATTTCTATCCTTTAGAATTCAGTCATAGGGTGTGTTATACCGCAAATAAATTAGAGTTACCGAGCGATGAAGGCGCTGACATCCGTGATATCAATAGCGATAACGTTTGGGATTTCGATAAAAATGGTGAAATAAAACGCGATCAGAAATGAAATGCTATATCAACCAATTGGCGGAATAATAGTATTAAGAACGCATGTATTCCTAAAACGATTACGAATGGTAAGGCTGAGATTTATCTGAGAAGCGATAGTGAGAAATTAAATGACGTCTACATCTACATCTACATGATACCCTGCAAATCACCAGACTGGTGGGTGGCAGGGGGTGCAGCACACCAAGCCCTACCTAATAACGTCCCTCGTGGGAATCACTCTCCTGTTATGATCCCGTATGGTCCTTGGAAAAAACGAGCTCTGGTATCGCTCGGTCCTACAGTCGATCTCTCGTATTTTATTCTCGTGATCGTGCCTGCCCATGTACGTAGGTGCCTCTAATATTCCTGACACCTCCTCTAAGAGAACTTCCGACCTAAATTTCTCCAGAAGCCTTAACCTAGCGCTAATTCTGCGATCCTCTAGCGATATCCAATTCAACTCCTTCAAGAGTGATGTGACGCTTAATTTTTGCTCATATTTTTGCTTAACGAATCTGGCTGCTCTGCGTTGGATTCTTTCTAACTCAAGTATCTGTCCCTTTTCGTACGGATCCCATATGCTGGAAGCGTATTCGACCTGAGATCTGACCAATGATAAATAACACGTTTCTCGTACCTGTTCTGTGCTACTTCTTACTATTCTGCCTACGAAGCCCAATTTCTTATTAGCTGCGCCTACGATCCTTCGAATATGCATATTCCACGATAGATCAGGACAAATGGTGACTCCTAAATATTTAACGTACTCTGCAGATTGGATATTCAATCTATCAATTCTGTACTCCGAGTTTAAGTCATTGTTCTTACTCTTCCAGAAACTCAATAGGGAACATTTGCTCTGATTAACTTCGATTTTCCAATGTTGACACCATGCTGAAAGGGCGTTTAAATCTTCCTGAAGCGATTTTTGGTCATCCTGACTCGTTATCTCCTTATATAAAACGGTGTCATCTGCGAAAAGTCTTATTTTGCAGCGAACTACCGAGCAGATATCGTTTATATATATCAGGAATAGCAGTGGGCCAATAACACTTCCCTGTGGAACACCTGATGCGACTTTTACCGGGTATGAAGATTTCCCATCAATAACTACTATCTGTTTTCTGTTGGAGAGGAAGTCTTTTACCCAACTCACGATATTAGGGTTTATGCCGTACTTTCCTAGTTTTCCTATTAATTTATTATGGGGTACTTTGTCAAACGCTTTTTTAAAATCAATAAAAATTGCATCAACCTGACTGTTTTTCTCTCCGCATTGCAACAAATCGTTTACGAACAGGGCGAGTTGCGTTTCGCATGACCTACCTTTCCGAAACCCGTGTTGGTTTTTGCTTAGCGAAGAACGACCATCTAAATAACGCAGAACAGAGCTAACGATTATATGTTCTAGAATCTTACACGATAATGACGTCAAGGAAATCGGTCTATAATTTTCGGGGTTCTCTTTATCACCGCCTTTGTGGATGGGCGTTACGTATGCTAGCTTCCAGTCTTTTGGAACGGTACCATGTGCAACGGATTTTTCGAATATTATTTTCAAGTATTGAACTGCAGCAGCATCCGTAGGAAAATTGCCGATTTGGAGCATATTATTCGCAGCCTAGAAGCCGATGTCGTGATCGGTACCGAGAGTTGGCTCACTGACGAGATTGCAAGTCAGGAGGTATTCCCTCAAAACTATCGAATTTTTAGAAAGGATCGCAGCATCCGGACGGGAGGTGGAGTATTTATAGCAGTCAGCAAGGCATACGAAACTTTTCCACTACCGATTAATGACGCCGAAATAAAAAGTGTTTGGTGTGGGGTTAGAGGAAGCGGTTATACTATATACGCATTTTATACGCCTCCCAATGCAACTTTAGAAATTATTCATAATCTCGAGAACAAGTAGCAACGCTAATATCGAAAAATTAAGAGAGGCCCATTATAACTGGAGGAGACTTCAACTTACCTTCAATACACTGGAATCATAATTGCTTTGATCCTGGTGGAAGAGAGCGTTAACCATGCAAATCACTGTAGAAACCTTCGTTAAACACTCGTTGTGTCAGCTAGTAAGATGCCCCACGAAATCGAACTATATTTTAGAATATATATAGAAATGTGGATTTAGGATGCACATTCCTTCTAAGCCTACGAAGCTATAGGCACTCTCTGTATTTGTTTTCAACCATCGAGATTTACAATGCATACGTTTTCTTATTAATTAATTGCGTGTTTTCTTATTTTCCCACGTTAACTGTTCGAACGGAACGTTTAAAGGAGTTCTGTGATTTTCTTGATGTAGAATATGGTAATTTGCTACCCCATTCGGAAACTCGTTGGTTTCCACTATGTACTGCAATTGAACGAATTTTAAAAAATTTTGAATGCTTGAAATATCATTTCATGTCTGATGAAAAGGCTCCTCTCTTCATTTTCAATTTCTTAATTAATGCTTTGGGAGAAGCATATTTGCGTACCGTACACATCTTCTAGCAATTCATGAATGGCCCGATATTAAAGATTCAGAAAACAAACATAACTATTATAGAGGGGAAAGACATTGCTGAAGAAAGAATTGAAATGACTGTTAGTAGAATATCTGATATATCTTTGCCTATTAAAACTAAACAAATATTGCAATTACGTAGAGATGAAGGAAAAAATATATTTAGCAATGTAGTCATCGAATTTTATTCACCAGCAAGGGAGTAGTTACTAAATAGGACCGAACAATTAAAGCAGTATATATTTTTAAAATCGCTGACTTTAAAATCTACTTCAAAGTGGTATGACGTTTCAAATTCTGTGCAATCTTCAGCGATAACAATTTGGATGTTTCAAAGGGTAATACTCTAAATCGAAAACTTCCGTGGACCGGTAAACGTTGTGAACGTTCCACAAAGGACCGGTAAAATTCAGCAAACTACATCATTTTTATTTCTTTTATTCAATGAAATTCTATTAAGTGATAAGAATAAAGTAAACCCACATAACTTTTTAAAGATTTAACTCTTACAATAAGAATTAATTTATCTTAAACTTACCACCAAAGTTTCGCGGACCGAAGGTACAAATACGCTACTATAAATCGCAATTCACTTGCAATTTTTATGTTCCATTCGCATCAGTACTTAACATGTTTTCATTCGTAAGCACTTATTCTGAACAGCCTGCTATATTTCTTTATGTGAGCATGATTTCAATTTCCTTAAGTGTAAAATACAATATGTTATGCATTTCATTTTAAGTGTATAAATAAAAATTGCAAAACTTTATAACAAAAATAAGTGTGACCTCATCCAATTTTCTTAATAAAATAGTATCAGAGGCAATACATACATTAAAACAAAATTTAATACCTCGATGTGCAGAAAATGACTAAAAGTGCATTTGTCCAGGTTATGTCACGGATATGTCCCGGTAATTTCCCGGTTATGTTCCATATGTCCCGGATTTTTCATCCTCAAAATAGGAAATGTTCCGGTTTTGCACCCTCGACTTCTGGGCACCCTATTCTACGCTCTTGCATCCGGCAAAATCGATGAAAACCTTGGTTGAACCAACAAAGAATTCTAACCGAAATTTAACCGTCGACAGCTGGTTTACTTCAATTGAGTTAGTCGACGAACCTAACTTACGTTGGCTCAATAAGAAAAAACAAAACAGAACTGCCTGCATCCGTTGTTCAAACTCGAGGTATATGTGTTTTTCTGCACTCCTTGGGTTTCGCTGGAAAAAACATGGTTGTCTTTTGTTTCTAAAAAGACGTAATATGATGTAATCGAAATTTTAATGTCAGCAGAATTTTACAGTTATGAAAATATAAATAGCGTGTTTTGCTTTTCTGATGAATAACTTCTCTTTTTTTAAAGATATTTCTGAATGTAGTTGAGTGCTATAATGTTTTGAAGTATAAAGTAATTATGTAGAAAAAAATATGGAGTTATATTTTTTAGTAAAATTCCATATCCTGAAAATTCCCCGAATTAATTTTATTTTCAAAAAAATTAGCAAGTAACAAAATACTAAATTTTATATTTCTTTTTAACTTCGTCTTAATACCAGAGAAGGGGAACTACTTATATTAATTGGGTCCCAAAAAAAAGGAGCGGAGAGTAGAAGAAAGACAAAGAAATGGGAAACACGTCAAATGAATAGGGAACAAAGAAGATCTAACCTAAGGCCGACCTATTTAGATTATTTGCAAGCGTGTATATATTTATATTATATATATTTATATTTATTTATTTATATTATTCTACACATGTCCTCGCTCAAATCCCTTTACCTATATTTTTCATTATTGTCCTCCCCTTCATTTCCTCTTCTCGCTTGCACCGTATTGTTGGGATTGCTCTGTCGTCTAGGCAACGCTTGCTAATATTCAACACTTTTGGACAACCTCTCTTACGCTGAGCAAGGGAATCTACGCTGAATGTTACGGAAACTTAGCACAATGTGTCCAGAGTTTAAGGTAAGGCTGAAACGACTGATGAGTTGAATTATCTTTTTCTGTCTGCTCTCGTTTCATGTAGTTTGTTCTTTCGGGAAACTCGTGAGAAATTTATAACGCATAAAGCCACAGTTTCTCATGCTACAAACGTCCATTGTGCGGGTTTAAGACGTTAACATTTCAGCTTCCGAACAATTAAAGCCAGTTTATTAACAATGCGATTCGCTTCTCCCGAAATATAACGCCTTCACCTATTGCCGTAAGCTCGGCTTTTTAATAAATATCGGCGTTCACGGTCCTTGTCTGAATGCATACGTAGGTATACCACGAAATGTGCTTTGTCTGTAACTGCGGCCACGGATCATAAGTAATCATTAAGCATTGCAGCGTTGAAAATTACCTATGTGACGCATTCATTTTAAGGGCGCAATTTCGTACCTTATTTGAGACTTAAACAGTAATCCCCTAAAATTATAAGTTTGTGTTCTTTGGAGTACAGAGAAATTCCCATAACCGATAATCATGGTTTTCTCTTTTATTTTTCCCACAGGAATCCTCTGCAAGGGAGATATTCGTTATCTTATTTGTGATAACGACATCTATTACAATTTCGGTACCCATTATCAAAATTTTATGTGATGCCTTTATGGCATTCATCATCTTCACAATATTATTACATCAAAGCGTCATAGACATTTACCCCAAACTTTTTCGAATGATTTGGAACGGGACAATAACCAAAATTCTAAATTATTCGTGTAAATTCCAAGATTATTTACTGCAGACCTGGGAAAACTATTTCATTTTTTACGACCTAGAGATGCGTAAGTATTTCTGAATATTTTAAGCTTTCGAAATCATATACGAATCACTATTTTTTACTTCTCCATATTTGAATATTATAACATGAAATAAACAAACATCAAGGAGCATTTTTATTGAAACCAAGAGCAACATGAGAGACTTCTGGTTATTTTACCTTTCAGATGAAATCCCCCTCGATATTTGGGAAGAACTTGAGCAGCAGGGGATGGTATCCTCGCCCGAGAATTCTCCCCTGAACCCCATGAATAACCCCCACGGTGATGTGGAAAAGACCGACGACCCCTTACCGTCACCACGAAGGGGCTGCATCTTCGGTAGACTTCTGCGAGGGTACCTCGACATACCTCGACATACCAATGAAGGTAAGTTCAAGATGTTAGAGTCGGAAAAATAACTTATGTTCGGATGGGAATTACGTAAATTGAACGAGAGGGGGAAAAAGAGAGGATGGCTACGGTAAATGTGTGCGCGCGCTCGTGAAATACAAACGTACACATCTTCATTATTTATTTCATGATTTCATAATGGATACGAGTTGGAAAGTCGATGTCGTGGCCATTCTCCACGGTGAAGTATTATTCGAGGACAGGATTCAATCAAACTGTTTCGGTCAAATTTTAATTGATAATTACCGTATTTTCTTCTCCCCAGCTCTTATACGATCCGTAAGGTAACGATTTATAATTTTATTCGGATAGTGTGCGACATTTGTCACGAAAAACTCCACAAGAGCAAATAACTACGCCTTATAGCAGGGGTTCCCAACCTGGTGCTCGCGACCACCGCCGAGCTCTTAGGAAGGCTGATGGTGCTCTTTGACAGCCTGTCTGTGCTTTTCTACGGTGCTTAATATTCCATTTCTTTGGACCTATGATTTTCATTTTCTCGGTTGTTTTCATTCTATACGTACATGTTCAAGATCATTCAGAATTACTCTCATGTTTGTTTCATTTTATTCTTTGCCATTACTATTCTTGCCGAATGCTCGGCACATGTATAAGTTTGGGAACCCCTGCCTTATATTTACGGAGATCAAAATTCGAGAACAGCCCAACCTTACGCTACCTATTTCTACGTAAGATACGTAAATCTAAAATATTTAAACCGAATGCCATCTTTAAAAACAAGACACGCTGGATTGTTATCGGAGATGGCGACGATAACATTTATGTTTAATGGTCTAACGACGTGCATGCGTGAAACGACATTATTATTTTAGGTTTTATTTGATCAAGCATTCGTTAATTTTTTCTCTCTTTATGTTTCAGGTCATCTCACGCCTGCAGAAATAAAAAATGAAAAATATGCATAAAATTATAATAAAATTATTGAAACATAAAAAACAAAATAAAAAATTTTATGAAATAATAGTGATTTATTTTCCTAAAACGTCATATCAATGCGCATTTTACGCAGGCGGTACCGGGAATCGAATTTAATTATAACTATATCAGTTACTTAGATTCTTTTCTTTCTCGAATTTAACACAAACCCCAATGCATTTGAGTTTTACAATTCATTTTTACCAATTACGTATCACACGCTCCTCCTCCGATATGAAATGGGAATGGCCCTTACATCTTCGACTACATTATTCTTGGTGAACAGACGGACTACACGTTTCTTTTACGTATTCGTGGATGGGGTCAGAATCGCATGCCGAAGTTATTATTTTTTCACCACGAAACCACCACAACGCCCACACTTCAACAATGGTTAATGGTTTCGGGAGACTGATATCCGAAATACGATGAGCGAGGCCTCCCTTCTGCTCACGACGGCACTAGATTGGCCAGTGAAGCAGTTTCATTAACGGAATTCGATTTCACAAAACCGCAGAAGAGATGCTTAACTAGCACCAACTTACGAATCCATAGAGATATGTGGAATATCGTTTTGGAATAATACTGCTGTCATATCAATCTGAGATTGCGGCAATTTCCGTTCGAGCGCACGGAGATCACTCACTTCTTCACCTTCCTCTTTCAGTACCTCACAGCGACTGGGCCTGCATCTCTCTCTCCCCCCCACCCCATCAGTTTCCCTTTTACCACCATGCTCCCTATTTGATATGCGTCTGTCTCATTAGCGGTTTATACCTACTTAGCTTCTCTCTTAGTGAGGGCAAGTAAAAATGAGACAGAGAAGAGTAAGATGCAGCTTGATGATTGCGGGAACGATTTGTGATAAACGACTAAATACGTACATGGAACAAGTGGTCGAAAAGGACAGTTACTCGGTGGAGTGGACGTCCACGTTGACGGATGACGAAGGCTTTATTTTGGAGCATTAAAGCCACCGCCCTTCTTCAGCTGAACAGAAACCGAACCTAAAGCTAAGTGTCTCACTGGAACCAGCATCAACACAAAACATGCCTGGATATTGAATACAAGATGCGATGAGAGAGAAAAGCGGTTTTATTCGATGTCCTTATTATTAAAGAAGCATTTCATCAAAATTCTTCTCATCGTGTGAACTTCTTTCAAAATTTCACCAAATCCTAAATTTTAACTTCTCTCAACTCACACTCCCTCAATAGTCTTACGATGCCCTCTGATATTTCTATCCCTTAGAATTCAGTCATAGGGTGTGTTATACCGCAAATAAATTAGAGTTACCGAGCGATGAAGGCGCTGACATCCGTGATATCAATAGCAATAACGTTTGGGATTTCGATAAAAATGGTGAAATAAAACGCGATCAGAAATGAAATGCTATATCAACCAATTGGCGGAATAATAGTATTAAGAACGCATGTATTCCTAAAACGATTACGAATGGTAAGGCTGAGATTTATCTGAGAAGCGATAGTGAGAAATTAAATGACGTCGTATTGAACTGCAGCAGCATCCGTAGGAAAATTGCCGATTTGGAGCAAATTATTCGCAGCCTAGAAGCCGATGTCGTGATCGGTACCGAGAGTTGGCTCACTGACGAGATTGCAAGTCAGGAGGTATTCCCTCAAAACTATCGATTTTTTAGAAAGGATCGCAGCATCCGGACGGGAGGTAGAGTATTTATAGCAGTCAGCAAGGCATACGAAAGTTTTCCACTACCGATTAATGACGCCGAAATAAAAAGTGTTTGGTGTGGGGTTAGAGGAAGCGTTTATACGCCTCCCAATGCAACTTTAGAAATTATTCATAATCTCGAGAAACAAGTAGCAACGCTAATATCGAAAAATTAAGAGAGGCCCATTATAACTGGAGGAGACTTCAACTTACCTTCAATACACTGGAATCATAATTGCTTTGATCCCGGTGGAAGAGAGCATTAATCATGCGAAGCACTGATAGAAACCTTCGTTAAACACTCGTTGTGTCAGCTAGAAAGATGCCCCACGAAATCAAACTATATATTAGATTTACGCGTAACGAACTACCCTGAGCGTATGAACAGGCTTTCCATAGAGGAAGGAATAAGCGATCATAATGCCGTGTACGTAGAATTTAACCTATAAGTGGAGAAACAGGTTAAGGCTAGAAGACGCGTATATATGTACGCCAAAGGCGATTTCTCGAAATTTAGGTCTTTTTTACCAACACAATTCCCTAATTTCTGCGAGGCATCTATCGACGCTAGTACAGAGGAATTATGGTGCGTGTTCAGGGATATGATGACAGAGGGTACGGATAAATTCATTCCACATAAACTTAAACGCGATGGTGCGGAACCAAGATGGTACAACCAGGAAGTTAGATGCGCTCTTAGACGGCAAAGAAAACTTCACGCTCGCTTAAATACCAATTCTTCAACAGTCACAGAGGAACGGAGGTCAATAATACGGCATCAATATAGAGAGGCGCGGTCGAGACCTACAATAACAATGCGAGAAGCATTTCATGATTACAAAAAGAAAGTTTTGCATAAAAATTTGAAAGAAAATCCGAAAGCATTTTGGTCGTACGTTAGGGAGGTTCATGGTAGAGGCCCCACCATAGCGTCATTGAGAACGGATGCAGGTGATGTAGTACATGATAGCACGGCAAAAGCGAACTTGTTAAATGAACACTTTCAGCAAGCGTTTCCTTCGGTGAGCAACGAATTTGAGGAACCAGCTTTGAATGATGAGGGAAATTCGATGGAAGACTTGATATTCCCTGAAACAGGTTTCGCGCACCAACTAGAGTCGATTAAGGAAAATAAGTCTCCCGGGCTGGAAGGCATACCCGCGCGTGTGTAAAAAGAGATAACCTCGGTAATCGCACCTTACTTGAAAATAATATTCGAAAATCCGTTGCACATGGTACCGTTCCGAAAGACTGGAAACTAGCATACGTAACACCCATCCACAAAGGCGGAGATAAAGAGAACCCCGGCAATTATACACCGATTTCCTTGACGTCATTATCGTGTAAGATTATAGAACATATAATCGTTAGCTCTGTTCTGCGTTATTTAGATTGTCGTTCTTCGCTAAGTAAAAACCAACACGGGTTACGGAAAGGTAGGTCATGCGAAACGACTTGTTGCATTGCAGAAAGAAAAACACTCAGGTTGATGCCATTTTTATTGATTTTAAAAAAGCGTTTGATATAGTACCCCATAATAAAACTAGGAAAGTACGGCATAAACCTAAATATCGTGAGTTGGGTAAAAGACTTCCTCTCCAACAGAAAACAGATAGTAGTTATTGATGGGAAATCTTCATACCCAGTAAAATTCGCATCAGGTGTTCCAAAGGGAAGTGTCATAGGCCCACTACTATTCCTGATATATATATATAAACGATATCTGCTCGGTAGTTCGCTGCAAAATAAGACTTTTGGCAGATGACACCTTTTATATAAGGAGATAATGAGCCAGGATGACCAAAAATCTGTCCAGGAAGACGTAAACGCCATGTCAGCATGGTGTCAAGATTGGAAAATCGAAATTAATCACACCAAATGATCCCTAGTGTGTTTCTGGAAGAGTAAGAACAATGAATTAGACTCGGAATACAGAACTGATAGATTGAATATCCAATCTGCAGAGTACGTTAAATGTTTAGGAGTCACCATTTGTCGTGATCTATCGTGGAATAAGCATATTCGAAGGATCGTAGGCGCCGCTAATAAGAAATTGGGCTTCGTAGGCAGAATAGTAAGAAATAGCACAGAACAGGTACGAGAAACGTGTTATTTATCATTGGTCAGATCTCAGGTCGAACAAGCTTCCAGCATATGGGATCCGTACGAAAAGGGACAGATACTGGAGTTACAAAGAATCCAACGCAGAGCAACCAGATTCGTTAAGCAAAAATTAAGGGTCACATCACTCTTGAAGGAGTTGCCTTGGATATCGCTAGAGGATCGCAGAATTCGCGCTAGGTTAAGGCTTCTGGAGAAATTTAGGTCAAAAGAACTCTTAGAGGAGGTCTCAGGAATATTAGAGGCAACTACGTACATGGGCAGGCACGATCACGAGGATAAAATACGAGAGATCGACTGTAGGATCGAGCGATATCAGGGCTCGTTTTTTCCAAGGACCATCTACATTTACATGATTCCCTGCAAATCACCAGACTGGTGGGTGACAGGGGGTGCGGCACACAAAAACCTACCTAATACCGTCCCTCGTAAGAATCACTCTCCTGTTTTGATCCCGTATGGTCCTTGGGAAAAACGAGCTCTGATATCGCTCGGTCCTACAGTCGATCTCTCGTATTTTATACTCGTGATAGTGCCTGCTCGTGTACGTAGGAGAATGATTCCCACTAGAGTAGTTATTAGGTAGGTTTTCATGACCTGCACCCCCTACCACCCAGCAGTCCGGCGATTTGCAGGATATGATGTAGATGTAGATAAAGTGCTCCATTGATGTTTCGTGTTTCCGCAACAAGTACTCGCCTTCATACTATTTTCGCCATAGATATACGAGGATAAAGGCTGCGCGAAAATAGATAACAGGCGAGGATTATACGGTTCAAGTGTTTCCAGACATCTGCGTGGAATCCATAATAATTAGATTTAAGTGACAATAAAACAACGAAAACGAGCAGATCCGAAGTGCTTAAAAAATTACAGTGCGCGGACATTTTTTACCGCCAGTTTCTCTTCCAAATTCACTCTCTTGTTAGCTTATGATTATCGGCAGTGCTCACTCGTACTCGATTTCCAATAGTTATGCGAAGCGAAAATTATTGGGTTGTGTAGGCATTTTGGAACATATTACGAAAGCTTTCTTAAATTGTACAAATTACATTTAAACTATGAGTTTGTTGAGTTATATAAGCGCCCAGGAAATGTTTTCAATTCAATTTTTATTAATTGAAATTGAAACATTTTAAATACTACTATGTGAAATACATATATCAACATCAACATATATATGCACACACACTCTCTCTCACTCTCTGTCTCTCTATATATAAATATTTTTTTTACTCGACTCTGTTTATCCCTTTGAATAGAGAGGTAGTACACATTTCAGACGAATAAAAGGTAGCGTTAATGAAAACTCTAAAGAATATATGTATTGCTTAAAGACTACCACAAAATCAACCTAGGCAGCGTTGAAAACAAAGCCGAAGTCCACGAAAATACGACATCGTCGGTTTTAATTATTATCGAATTCTATCAGATGAAGATAATTTTTATAAAACGAGTGTGAGACTCGATTATTTTCGGAAGTACGTTTCGCTTGGCTTCATAGGTACCTCAATGGATATTACATATATTATCGCTGATTGCTATGTTATCTTTTGGGTGTGTTCAAGTCAAATAATGAAGACGTACAATCACTGTACGTAAAGGATGGTACTGGACGAGACAACTTCCGAGCAACTATGCCAACGATTGTATGTACTTTTTGCTGCCACGCAAGAAAACTGAAAGAGTGCCCTATATTTCAAGGTTATTCAATCGATTCATTACGAATTGCAAGGAAAATTATACTGGTGGCGAAAATACCACAGTTGATGAAATGTTATATGGTTTACGCGGCAAATGTGGATTTAGGATGCACGTTCCTTCTAGGCCTACGAAGCTATAGGCACTCTCCGTATTTGTTTTCCACCATCGAGATTTACAATGCATACGTTTTCTTATTGAGTAATTGCGTGTTTTCTTATTTTCCCACGTTAACTGTTCGAACGGAACGTTTAAAGGAGTTCTGTGATTTTCTTGATGTAGAATATGGTAATTTGCTACCCCATTCGGAAACTCGTTGGTTTCCACTATGTACTGCAATTGAACGAATTTTAAAAAATTTTGAATGCTTGAAATATCATTTCATGTCTGATGAAAAGGCTCCTCTCTTCATTTTCAATTTCTTAATTAATGCTTTGGGCGAAGCATATTTGCGTACCGTACACATCTTCTAGCAATTCATGAATGGCCCGATATTAAAGATTCAGAAAACAAACATAACTATTATAGAGGGGAAAGACATTGCTGAAGAAAGAATTGAAATGACTGTTAGTAGAATATCTGATAAATCTTTGCCTATTAAAACTAAACAAATATTGCAATTACGTAGAGATGAAGGAAAAAATATATTTAGCAATGTAGTCATCGAATTTTATTCACCAGCAAGGGAGTAGTTACTAAATTGGACCGAACAATTAAAGCAGTATATATTTTTGAAATCGCTGACTTTAAAATCTACTTCAAAGTGGTATGACGTTTCAAATTCTGTGCAATCTTCAGCGATAACAATTTGGATGTTTCAAATCTAAATCTGCGTTTCTAAATCGAAAATCTTCCGTGGACTGGTGAAAGGTGTGAACGTTCCTCAAAGGACCGCTAAAATTCAGCAAACTACATCATTTTTATTTCTTTTCTTCAATGAAATTTTATTAAATGATAAGAATAGAGTAAACCCACATAACCTTTTAAAGATTTAACTCTTAAAATAAGAATTAATTTATCTTAAACTTTCCACCAAAGTTTCGCGGACCGAAGGTACAAATACGCTGCTATAAATCGCAATTCACGTGCAATTTTTATGTTCCATTCGCATCAATAATTAACATGTTTTCATTCGTAAGCACTCCTTCTGAACAGTCTGCTATATTTCTTTATGTGAGCATGATTTCAATTTCCTTAAGTGTAAAATACAATATGTTATGCATTTCATTTTAAGTGTATAAATAAAAATTGCAAAACTTTATAACAAAAATAAGTGTGACCTCATCCTATTTTCTTAATAAAGAGTAACAGAAGCAATACATACATTAAAACAATATTTTAATACCTCGATGTGCAGAAAATGACTAAAGGTGCATTTGTCCAGGTTATGTCACGGATATGTCCCGGTAATTTCCCGGTTAAGTTCCATATGTCCCGGATTTTTCATCCTCAAAATAGGAAATGTTCCGGTTTTGCACCCTCGACTTCTGGGCACCCTATTCTACGCTCTTGCATCCGGCAAAAGCGATGAAAACCTTGGTTGAACCAACAAAGAATTCTAACCGAAATTTAACCGTCGACAGCTGGTTTACGTCAGTTGAGTTAGTCGACGAACCCAACTTACGTTGGCTCAATAAGAAAAAACAAAACAGAACTGCCTGCATCCGTTGTTCAAACTCGAGGTATATGTGTTTCTTCAGCACTCTTTGGGTTCGCTGGAAAAAACATAGTTGTCTTTTGTTTCTAAAAAGACGTAATATGATGTAATCGAAATTTTAATGTCAGCAGAATTTTTCAGTTATGAAAATATGAATAAGGCGTTTTGCTTTTCTGATGTATAACTTCTCTTTTTTTAAAGATATTTCTGAAAGTTGTTGAGTGCTATAGTGTTTTGATGTATATAGTAATTATGTAGAAAAAAATGTGGTGTTATACTTTTTAGTAAAATTCCATATCCTGAAAATTCCCCGAATTAATTTTATTTTCAAAAAAATTAGCAAGTAACAAAATACTAAATTTTATATCTCTTTTTAACTTCGTCTTAATACCAGAGAAGGGGAACTACTTATATTAATTGGGTCCCAAAAAAAAGGAGCGGAGAGTAGAAGAAAGACAAAGAAATGGGAAACACGTCAAATGAATTGGGAACAAAGAAGATCTAACCTAAGGTTTAGATTATTTGCAAGCGTGTATATATTTATATAATATATATTTATATTTATTTATTTATATTATTCTACACATGTCCTCGCTCAAATCCCTTTACCTATATTTTTCATTATTGTCCTCCCCTTCACTTCCTCTTCTCGCTTGCACCGTATTGTTGGGATTGCTCTGTCGTCTAGGCAACGCTTGCTAATATTCAACACTTTTGGACAACCTCTCTTACGCTGAGCAAGGGAATCTACGCTGAATGTTACGGAAACTTAGCACAATGTGTCCAGAGTTTAAGGTAAGGCTTAAACGACTGATGAGTTGAAATGTCTTTTTCTGTCTGCTCTCGTTTCATGTAATTTGTTCTTTCGGGAAACTCGTGAGAAATTTATAACGCATAAAGCCACAGTTTCTCATGCTACAAACGTCCATTGTGCGGGTTTAAGACGTTAACATTTCAGCTTCCGAACAATTAAAGCCAGTTTATTAACAATGCGATTCGCTTCTCCCGAAATATAACGCCTTCACCTATTGCCGTAAGCTCGGCTTTTTAATAAATATCGGCGTTCACGGTCCTTGTCTGAATGCATACGTAGGTATACCACGAAATGTGCTTTGTCTGTAACTGCGGCCACGGATCATAAGTAATCATTAAGCATTGCAGCGTTGAAAATTACCTATGTGACGCATTCATTTTAAGGGCGCAATTTCGTACCTTATTTGAGACTTAAACAGTAATCCCCTAAAATTATAAGTTTGTGTTCTTTGGAGTACAGAGAAATTCCCATAACCGATAATCATGGTTTTCTCTTTTATTTTTCCCACAGGAATCCTCTGCAAGGGAGATATTCGTTATCTTATTTGTGATAACGACATCTATTACAATTTCGGTACCCATTATCAAAATTTTATGTGATGCCTTTATGGCATTCATCATCTTCACAATATTATTACATCAAAGCGTCATAGACATTTACCCCAAACTTTTTCGAATGATTTGGAACGGGACAATAACCAAAATTCTAAATTATTCGTGTAAATTCCAAGATTATTTACTGCTGACCTGGGAAAACTATTTCATTTTTTACGACCTAGAGATGCGTAAGTATTTCTGAATATTTTAAGCTTTCGAAATCATATACGAGTCACTATTTTTTATTTCTCCATATTTGAATATTATAACATGAAATAAACAAACATCACGGTGCATTTTTATTGAAACCAAGAGCAACATGAGAGACTTCTGGATATTTTACCTTTCAGATGAAATCCCCCTCGATATTTGGGAAGAACTTGAGCAGCAGGGGATGGTATCCTCGCCCGAGAATTCTCCCCTGAACCCCATGAATAACCCCCACGGTGATGTGGGAAAGACCGACGACCCCCTACCGTCTCCACGAAGGGGCTGCATCTTCGGTCGACTTCTGCGAGGGTACCTCGACATACCTCGACATACCAATGAAGGTAAGTTCAAGATGTTAGAGTCGGAAAAATAACTTATGTTCGGATGGGAATTACGTAAATTGAACGAGAGGGGGAAAAAGAGAGGATGGCTACGCTAAATGTGTGCGCGCGCTCGTGAAATACAAACGTACACATCTTCATTATTTATTTCATGATTTCATAATGGATACGAGTTGGAAAGTCGATGTCGTGGCCATTCTCCACGGTGAAGTATTATTCGAGGACAGGATTCAATCAAACTGTTTCGGTCAAATTTTAATTGATAATTACCGTATTTTCTTCTCCCCAGCTCTTATACGATCCGTAAGGTAACGATTTATAATTTTATTCGGATAGTGTGCGACATTTGTCACGAAAAACTCCACAACAGCAAATAACTACGCCTTATAGCAGGGGTTCCCAACCTGGTGCTCGCGACCACCGCCGAGCTCTTAGGAAGGCTGATGGTGCTCTTTGACAGCCTGTCTGTGCTTTTCTACGGTGCTAAATATTCCATTTCTTTGGACCTATGATTTTCATTTTCTCGGTTGTTTTCATTCTATACGTACATGTTCAAGATCATTCAGAATTTCTCTCATGTTTGTTTCATTTTATTCTTTGCCATTACTATTCTTGCCGAATGCTCGGCACATGGATAAGTTTGGGAACCCCTGCCTTATATTTACGGAGATCAAAATTCGAGAACAGCCCAACCTTACGCTACCTATTTCTACGTAAGATACGTAAATCTAAAATATTTAAGCCGAATGCCATCTTTAAAAACAAGACACGCTGGATTGTTATCGGAGATGGCGACGATAACATTTATGTTTAATGGTCTAACGACGTGCATGCGTGAAACGACATTATTATTTTAGGTTTTATTTGATCAAGCATTCGTTAATTTTTTCTCTCTTTATGTTTCAGGTCATCTCACGCCTGCAGAAATAAAAAATGAAAAATATGCATAAAAATGATACTTATAATAAAATTATTGAAACATAAAAAACAAAATAAAAAATTTTATGAAATAATAGTGATTTATTTTCCTAAAACGTCATATCAATGCGCATTTTACGCAGGCGGTACCGGGAATCGAATTTAATTATAACTATATCAGTTACTTAGATTCTTTTCTTTCTCGAATTTAACACAAACCCCAATGCATTTGAGTTTTACAATTCATTTTTACCAATTAAGTATCACACGCTCCTCCTCCGATATGAAATGGGAATGGCCCTTACATCTTCGACTACATTATTCTTGGTGAACAGACGGACTACACGTTTCTTTTACGTATTCGTGGATGGGGTCAGAATCGCATGCCGAAGTTATTATTTTTTCACCACGAAACCACCACAACGCCCACACTTCAACAATGGTTAATGGTTTCGGGAGACTGATATCCGAAATACGATGAGCGAGGCCTCCCTTCTGCTTACGACGGCACTAGATTGGCCAGTGCAGCAGTTTCATTAACGGAATTCGATTTCACAAAACCGCAGAAGAGATGCTTAACTAGCACCAACTTACGAATCCATAGAGATATGTGTAATATCGTTTTGGAATAATACTGCTGTCATATCAATCTGAGATTGCGGCAATTTCCGTTCGAGCGCACGGAGATCACTCACTTCTTCACCTTCCTCTTTCAGTACCTCACAGCGACTGGGCCTGCATCTCTCTCTCCCCCCCACCCCATCAGTTTCCCTTTTACCACCATGCTCCCTATTTGATATGCGTCTGTCTCATTAGCGGTTTATACCTACTTAGCTTCTCTCTTAGTGAGGGCAAGTAAAAATGAGACAGAGAAGAGTAAGATGCAGCTTGATGATTGCGGGAACGATTTGTGATAAACGACTAAATACGTACATGGAACAAGTGGTCGAAAAGGACAGTTACTCGGTGGAGTGGACGTCCACGTTGACGGATGACGAAGGCTTTATTTTGGAGCATTAAAGCCACCGCCCTTCTTCAGCTGAACAGAAACCGAACCTAAAGCTAAGTGTCTCACTGGAACCAGCATCAACACAAAACATGCCTGGATATTGAATACAAGATGCGATGAGAGAGAAAAGCGGTTTTAATCGATGTCCTTATTATTAAAGAAGCATTTCATCAAAATTCTTCTCATCGTGTGAACTTCTTTCAAAATTTCACCAAATCCTAAATTTTAACTTCTCTCAACTCACACTCCCTCAATAGTCTTACGATGCCCTCTGATATTTCTATCCCTTAGAATCAGTCATAGGGTGTGTTATACCGCAAATAAATTAGAGTTACCGAGCGATGAAGGCGCTGACATCCGTGATATCAATAGCAATAACGTTTGGGATTTCGATAAAAATGGTGAAATAAAACGCGACCAGAAATGAAATGCTATATCAACCAATTGGCGGAATAATAGTATTAAGAACGCATGTATTCCTAAAACGATTACGAATGGTAAGGCTGAGATTTATCTGAGAAGCGATAGTGAGAAATTAAATGACGTCGTATTGAACTGCAGCAGCATCCGTAGGAAAATTGCCGATTTGGAGCAAATTATTCGCAGCCTAGAAGCCGATGTCGTGATCGGTACCGAGAGTTGGCTCACTGACGAGATTGCAAGTCAGGAGGTATTCCCTCAAAACTATCGATTTTTTAGAAAGGATCGCAGCATCCGGACGGGAGGTAGAGTATTTATAGCAGTCAGCAAGGCATACGAAAGTTTTCCACTACCGATTAATGACGCCGATATAAAAAGTGTTTGGTGTGGGGTTAGAGGAAGCGTTTATACGCCTCCCAATCCAACTTTAGAAATTATTCATAATCTCGAGAAACAAGTAGCAACGCTAATATCGAAAAATTAAAAGAGGCCCATTATAACTGGAGGAGACTTCAACTTACCTTCAATACACTGGAATCATAATTGCTTTGATCCCGGTGGAAGAGAGCATTAATCATGCGAAGCACTGATAGAAACCTTCGTTAAACACTCGTTGTGTCAGCTAGAAAGATGCCCCACGAAATCGAACTATATATTAGATTTACGCGTAACGAACTACCCTGAGCGTATGAACAGGCTTTCCATAGAGGAAGGAATAAGCGATCATAATGCCGTGTACGTAGAATTTAACCTATAAGTGGAGAAACAGGTTAAGGCTAGAAGACGCGTATATATGTACGCCAAAGGCGATTTCTCGAAATTTAGGTCTTTTTTACCAACACAATTCCCTAATTTCTGCGAGGCATCTATCGACGCTAGTACAGAGGAATTATGGTGCGTGTTCAGGGATATGATGACAGAGGGTACGGATAAATTCATTCCACATAAACTTAAACGCGATGGTGCGGAACCAAGATGGTACAACCAGGAAGTTAGATGCGCTCTTAGACGGCAAAGAAAACTTCACGCTCGCTTAAATACCAATTCTTCAACAGTCACAGAGGAACGGAGGTCAATAATACGGCATCAATATAGAGAGGCGCGGTCAAGACCTACAATAACAATGCGAGAAGCATTTCATGATTACAAAAAGAAAGTTTTGCATAAAAATTTGAAAGAAAATCCGAAAGCATTTTGGTCGTACGTTAGGGAGGTTCATGGTAGAGGCCCCACCATAGCGTCATTGAGAACGGATGCAGGTGATGTAGTACATGATAGCACGGCAAAAGCGAACTTGTTAAATGAACACTTTCAGCAAGCGTTTCCTTCGGTGAGCAACGAATTTGAGGAACCAGCTTTGAATGATGAGGGAAATTCGATGGAAGACTTGATATTCCCTGAAACAGGTTTCGCGCACCAACTAGAGTCGATTAAGGAAAATAAGTCTCCCGGGCTGGAAGGCATACCCGCGCGTGTGTAAAAAGAGATAACCTCGGTAATCGCACCTTACTTGAAAATAATATTCGAAAATCCGTTGCACATGGTACCGTTCCGAAAGACTGGAAACTAGCATACGTAACACCCATCCACAAAGGCGGAGATAAAGAGAACCCCGGCAATTATACACCGATTTCCTTGACGTCATTATCGTGTAAGATTATAGAACATATAATCGTTAGCTCTGTTCTGCGTTATTTAGATTGTCGTTCTTCGCTAAGTAAAAACCAACACGGGTTACGGAAAGGTAGGTCATGCGAAACGACTTGTTGCATTGCAGAAAGAAAAACACTCAGGTTGATGCCATTTTTATTGATTTTAAAAAAGCGTTTGATATAGTACCCCATAATAAAACTAGGAAAGTACGGCATAAACCTAAATATCGTGAGTTGGGTAAAAGACTTCCTCTCCAACAGAAAACAGATAGTAGTTATTGATGGGAAATCTTCATACCCAGTAAAATTCGCATCAGGTGTTCCAAAGGGAAGTGTCATAGGCCCACTACTATTCCTGATATATATATATAAACGATATCTGCTCGGTAGTTCGCTGCAAAATAAGACTTTTGGCAGATGACACCGTTTTATATAAGGAGATAATGAGCCAGGATGACCAAAAATCTGTCCAGGAAGATGTAAACGCCATGTCAGCATGGTGTCAAGATTGGAAAATCGAAATTAATCACACCAAATGATCCCTAGTGAGTTTCTGGAAGAGTAAGAACAATGAATTAGACTCGGAATACAGAACTGATAGATTGAATATCCAATCTGCAGAGTACGTTAAATGTTTAGGAGTCACCATTTGTCGTGATCTATCGTGGAATAAGCATATTCGAAGGATCGTAGGCGCCGCTAATAAGAAATTGGGCTTCGTAGGCAGAATAGTAAGAAATAGCACAGAACAGGTACGAGAAACGTGTTATTTATCATTGGTCAGATCTCAGGTCGAACAAGCTTCCAGCATATGGGACCGGTACGAAAAGGGACAGATACTGGAGTTACAAAGAATCCAACGCAGAGCAACCAGATTCGTTAAGCAAAAATTAAGGGTCACATCACTCTTGAAGGAGTTGCCTTGGATATCGCTAGAGGATCGCAGAATTCGCGCTAGGTTAAGGCTTCTGGAGAAATTTAGGTCAAAAGAACTCTTAGAGGAGGTCTCAGGAATATTAGAGGCAACTACGTACATGGGCAGGCACGATCACGAGGATAAAATACGAGAGATCGACTGTAGGATCGAGCGATATCAGGGCTCGTTTTTTCCAAGGACCATCTACATTTACATGATTCCCTGCAAATCACCAGACTGGTGGGTGACAGGGGGTGCGGCACACAAAAACCTACCTAATACCGTCCCTCGTAAGAATCACTCTCCTGTTTTGATCCCGTATGGTCCTTGGGAAAAACGAGCTCTGATATCGCTCGGTCCTACAGTCGATCTCTCGTATTTTATACTCGTGATAGTGCCTGCTCGTGTACGTAGGAGAATGATTCCCACTAGAGTAGTTATTAGGTAGGTTTTCATGACCTGCACCCCCTACCACCCAGCAGTCCGGCGATTTGCAGGATATGATGTAGATGTAGATAAAGTGCTCCATTGATGTTTCGTGTTTCCGCAACAAGTACTCGCCTTCATACTATTTTCGCCATAGATATACGAGGATAAAGGCTGCGCGAAAATAGATAACAGGCGAGGATTATACGGTTCAAGTGTTTCCAGACATCTGCGTGGAATCCATAATAATTAGATTTAAGTGACAATAAAACAACGAAAACGAGCAGATCCGAAGTGCTTAAAAAATTACAGTGCGCGGACATTTTTTACCGCCAGTTTCTCTTCCAAATTCACTCTCTTGTTAGCTTATGATTATCGGCAGTGCTCACTCGTACTCGATTTCCAATAGTTATGCGAAGCGAAAATTATTGGGTTGTGTAGGCATTTTGGAACATATTACGAAAGCATTCTTAAATTGTACAAATTACATTTAAACTATGAGTTTGTTGAGTTATATAAGCGCCCAGGAAATGTTTTCAATTCAATTTTTATTAATTGAAATTGAAACATTTTAAATACTACTATGTGAAATACATATATCAACATCAACATATATATGCACACACACTCTCTCTCACTCTCTGTCTCTCTATATATAAATATTTTTTTTACTCGACTCTGTTTATCCCTTTGAATAGAGAGGTAGTACACATTTCAGACGAATAAAAGGTAGCGTTAAAGAAAACTCTAAAGAATATATGTATTGCTTAAAGACTACCACAAAATCAACCTAGGCAGCGTTGAAAACAAAGCCGACGTCCACGGAAATACGACATCGTCGGTTTTAATTATTATCGAATTCTATCAGATGAAGATAATTTTTATAAAACGAGTGTGAGACTCGATTATTTTCGGAAGTACGTTTCGCTTGGCTTCATAGGTACCTCAATGGATATTACATATATTATCGCTGATTGCTATGTTATCTTTTGGGTGTGTTCAAGTCAAATAATGAAGACGTACAATCACTGTACGTAAAGGATGGTACTGGACGAGACAACTTCCGAGCAACTATGCCATTGAAACGATTGTATGTACTTTTTGCTGCCACGCAAGAAAACTGAAAGAGTGCCCTATATTTCAAGGTTATTCAATCGATTCACTACGAATTGCAAGGAAAATTATACTGGTGGCGAAAATAACACAGTTGATGAAATGTTATATGGTTTCCGCGGCAAATGTGGATTTAGGATGCACGTTCCTTCTAAGCCTACGAAGCTATAGGCACTCTCCGTACTTGTTTTCAACCATCGAGATTTACAATGCATACGTTTTCTTATTGAGTAATTGCGTGTTTTCTTATTTTCCCACGTTAACTGTTCGAACGGAAAGTTTAAAGGAGTTCTGTGATTTTCTTGATGTAGAATATGGTAATTTGCTACCCCATTCGGAAACTCGTTGGTTTCCACTATGTACTGCAATTGAACGAATTTTAAAAAATTTTGAATGCTTGAAATATCATTTCATGTCTGATGAAAAGGCTCCTCTCTTCATTTTCAATTTCTTAATTAATGCTTTGGGCGAAGCATATTTGCGTACCGTACACATCTTCTAGCAATTCATGAATGGCCCGATATTAAAGATTCAGAAAACAAACATAACTATTATAGAGGGGAAAGACATTGCTGAAGAAAGAATTGAAATGACTGTTAGTAGAATATCTGATAAATCTTTGCCTATTAAAACTAAACAAATATTGCAATTACGTAGAGATGAAGGAAAAAATATATTTAGCAATGTAGTCATCGAATTTTATTCACCAGCAAGGGAGTAGTTACTAAATTGGACCGAACAATTAAAGCAGTATATATTTTTGAAATCGCTGACTTTAAAATCTACTTCAAAGTGATATGACGTTTCAAATTCTGTGCAATCTTCAGCGATAACAATTTGGATGTTTCAAATCTAAATCTGCGTTTCTAAATCGAAAATCTTCCGTGGACTGGTAAAAGGTGTGAACGTTCCTCAAAGGACCGCTAAAATTCAGCAAACTACATCATTTTTATTTCTTTTCTTCATTGAAATTTTATTAAATGATAAGAATAGAGTAAACCCACATAACCTTTTAAAGATTTAACTCTTAAAATAAGAATTAATTTATCTTAAACTTTCCACCAAAGTTTCGCGGACCGAAGGTACAAATACGCTGCTATAAATCGCAATTCACGTGCAATTTTTATGTTCCATTCGCATCAATAATTAACATGTTTTCATTCGTAAGCACTCCTTCTGAACAGTCTGCTATATTTCTTTATGTGAGCATGATTTCAATTTCCTTAAGTGTAAAATACAATATGTTATGCATTTCATTTTAAGTGTATAAATAAAAATTGCAAAACTTTATAACAAAAATAAGTGTGACCTCATCCTATTTTCTTAATAAAGAGTAACAGAAGCAATACATACATTAAAACAATATTTTAATACCTCGATGTGCAGAAAATGACTAAAGGTGCATTTGTCCAGGTTATGTCACGGATATGTCCCGGTAATTTCCCGGTTAAGTTCCATATGTCCCGGATTTTTCATCCTCAAAATAGGAAATGTTCCGGTTTTGCACCCTCGACTTCTGGGCACCCTATTCTACGCTCTTGCATCCGGCAAAAGCGATGAAAACCTTGGTTGAACCAACAAAGAATTCTAACCGAAATTTAACCGTCGACAGCTGGTTTACGTCAGTTGAGTTAGTCGACGAACCCAACTTACGTTGGCTCAATAAGAAAAAACAAAACAGAACTGCCTGCATCCGTTGTTCAAACTCGAGGTATATGTGTTTCTTCAGCACTCTTTGGGTTCGCTGGAAAAAACATAGTTGTCTTTTGTTTCTAAAAAGACGTAATATGATGTAATCGAAATTTTAATGTCAGCAGAATTTTTCAGTTATGAAAATATGAATAAGGCGTTTTGCTTTTCTGATGTATAACTTCTCTTTTTTTAAAGATGTTTCTGAAAGTAGTTGAGTGCTATAATGTTTTGATGTATATAGTAATTATGTAGAAAAAAATGTGGTGTTATACTTTTTAGTAAAATTCCATATCCTGAAAATTCCCCGAATTAATTTTATTTTCAAAAAAATTAGCAAGTAACAAAATACTAAATTTTATATCTCTTTTTAACTTCGTCTTAATACCAGAGAAGGGGAACTACTTATATTAATTGGGTCCCAAAAAAAAGGAGCGGAGAGTAGAAGAAAGACAAAGAAATGGGAAACACGTCAAATGAATTGGGAACAAAGAAGATCTAACCTAAGGTTTAGATTATTTGCAAGCGTGTATATATTTATATAATATATATTTATATTTATTTATTTATATTATTCTACACATGTCCTCGCTCAAATCCCTTTACCTATATTTTTCATTATTGTCCTCCCCTTCACTTCCTCTTCTCGCTTGCACCGTATTGTTGGGATTGCTCTGTCGTCTAGGCAACGCTTGCTAATATTCAACACTTTTGGACAACCTCTCTTACGCTGAGCAAGGGAATCTACGCTGAATGTTACGGAAACTTAGCACAATGTGTCCAGAGTTTAAGGTAAGGCTTAAACGACTGATGAGTTGAAATGTCTTTTTCTGTCTGCTCTCGTTTCATGTAATTTGTTCTTTCGGGAAACTCGTGAGAAATTTATAACGCATAAAGCCACAGTTTCTCATGCTACAAACGTCCATTGTGCGGGTTTAAGACGTTAACATTTTAGCTTCCGAACAATTAAAGCCAGTTTATTAACAATGCGATTCGCTTCTCCCGAAATATAACGCCTTCACCTATTGCCGTAAGCTCGGCTTTTTAATAAATATCGGCGTTCACGGTCCTTGTCTGAATGCATACGTAGGTATACCACGAAATGTGCTTTGTCTGTAACTGCGGCGCACGGTTCATAAGTAATCATTAAGCATTGCAGCGTTGAAAATTACCTCTGTGACGCATTCATTTATAAGGGCGCAATTTCTTACCTTATTTTGAAACTTAAACATTAATCCCCTAAAATTATAAGTTTGTGTTCTTTGGAGTACAAAGAAATTCCCATAACCGATAATCATGGTTTTCTCTTTTATTTTTCCCACAGGAATCCTCTGCAAGGGAGATATTCGTTATCTTATTTGTGATAACGACATCTATTACAATATCGGTACCCATTATCAAAATTGTATGTGATGCCTTTATGGCATTCATCATCTTCACAATATTATTACATCAAAGCGTCATAGACATTTACCCCAAACTTTTTCGAATGATTTGGAACGGGACAATTACCAAAATTCTAAATTATTCGTGTAAGTTCCAAGATTATTTACTGCAGACCTGGGAAAACTATTTCATTTTTTACGACCTAGAGATGCGTAAGTATTTCTGAATATTTTAAGCTTTCGAAATCATATACTAGTCACTATTTTTTATTTCTCCATATTTGAATATTATAACATGAAATAAACAAACATCACGGTGCATTTTTATTGAAACCAAGAGCAACATGAGAGACTTCTGGATATTTTACCTTTCAGATGAAATCCCCCTCGATATTTGGGAAGAACTTGAGCAGCAGGGGATGGTATCCTCGCCCGAGAATTCTCCCCTGAACCCCATGAATAACCCCCACGGTGATGTGGGAAAGACCGACGACCCCCTACCGTCTCCACGAAGGGGCTGCATCTTCGGTCGACTTCTGCGAGGGTACCTCGACATACCAATGAAGGTAAGTTCAACATGTTAGAGTCGGAAAAATAACTTATGTTCGGATGGGAATTACGTAAATTGAACGAGAGGGGGAAAAAGAGAGGATGGCTACGCTAAATGTGTGCGCGCGCTCGTGAAATACAAACGTACACATCTTCATTATTTATTTCATGATTTCATAATGGATACGAGTTGGAAAGTCGATGTCGTGGCCATTCTCCACGGTGAAGTATTATTCGAGGACAGGATTCAATCAAACTGTTTCGGTCAAATTTTAATTGATAATTACCGTATTTTCTTCTCCCCAGCTCTTATACGATCCGTAAGGTAACGATTTATAATTTTATTCGGATAGTGTGCGACATTTGTCACGAAAAACTCCACAACAGCAAATAACTACGCCTTATAGCAGGGGTTCCCAACCTGGTGCTCGCGACCACCGCCGAGCTCTTAGGAAGGCTGATGGTGCTCTTTGACAGCCTGTCTGTGCTTTTCTACGGTGCTAAATATTCCATTTCTTTGGACCTATGATTTTCATTTTCTCGGTTGTTTTCATTCTATACGTACATGTTCAAGATCATTCAGAATTTCTCTCATGTTTGTTTCATTTTATTCTTTGCCATTACTATTCTTGCCGAATGCTCGGCACATGGATAAGTTTGGGAACCCCTGCCTTATATTTACGGAGATCAAAATTCGAGAACAGCCCAACCTTACGCTACCTATTTCTACGTAAGATACGTAAATCTAAAATATTTAAGCCGAATGCCATCTTTAAAAACAAGACACGCTGGATTGTTATCGGAGATGGCGACGATAACATTTATGTTTAATGGTCTAACGACGTGCATGCGTGAAACGACATTATTATTTTAGGTTTTATTTGATCAAGCATTCGTTAATTTTTTCTCTCTTTATGTTTCAGGTCATCTCACGCCTGCAGAAATAAAAAATGAAAAATATGCATAAAAATGATACTTATAATAAAATTATTGAAACATAAAAAACAAAATAAAATATTTTATGAAATAATTGTAATTTATTTTCCTCAAACGTCATATCAATGCGCATTTTACACAGGGGGTACCGGGAATCGAATTTAATTATAACTATATCAGTTACTTAGATTCTTTTCTTTCTCGAATTTAACACAAACCCCAATGCATTTGAGTTTTACAATTCATTTTTACCAATTACGTATCACACGCTCCTCCTCCGATATGAAATGGGAATGGCCCTTACATCTTCGACTACATTATTCTTGGTGAACAGACGGACTACACGTTTCTTTTACGTATTCGTGGATGGGGTCAGAATCGCATGCCGAAGTTATTATTTTTTCACCACGAAACCACCACAACACCCACACTTCAACAATGGTTAATGGTTTCGGGAGACTGATATCCGAAATACGATGAGCGAGGCCTCCCTTCTGCTTACGACGGCACTAGATTGGCCAGTGCAGCAGTTTCATTAACGGAATTCGATTTCACAAAACCGCAGAAGAGATGCTTAACTAGCACCAACTTACGAATCCATAGAGATATGTGGAATATCGTTTTGGAATAATACTGCTGTCATATCAATCTGAGATTGCGGCAATTTCCGTTCGAGCGCACGGAGATCACTCACTTCTTCACCTTCCTCTTTCAGTACCTCACAGCGACTGGGCCTGCATCTCTCTCTCCCCCCCCCCCCCCCCCCATCAGTTTCCCTTTTACCACCATGCTCCCTATTTGATATGCGTCTGTCTCATTAGCGGTTTATACCTACTTAGCTTCTCTCTTAGTGAGGGCAAGTAAAATAGAGACAGAGAAGAGTAAAATGCAGCTTGATGATTGCAGGAACGATTTGTGATAAACGACTATGGTCTGTACCAAACTTAATGATCGCTGGGAGGCGGGGTTAAAATGTGTGGAAAGGGAACCTTGTTGCCGAATCAGTCCACAAACGTGGACCAATTATAGTGCTTCGCAAGTGGGCAGAGACGCTAGATGGTTAAGAGTTTGTAGGAGTGGGGTCAGACAGGCGAACATCAGTAAACGAAATTATAAAAATGTTGAAAACTTTAATATTTAAAGCTACATAAAATGAAATTACTAGTATTTACGTTTGGTAATATTATCGTAGTAACTACGAATATATTACTTCCTCCTTTGTCTTTCATAAGTAGATATAAAACATTTTCCACGTTATTGGGTACCTATTTTATATGATTGTCATTTAAACAATATAGAATATTCTCTGCTTAAATGGCATATAAGAGAAAAGGATGTTATATTTTACATTTTTCAGAATGCATAGAGAAAACGAAGCAGGAAGACTATTTGGTACGCGAATGGCAAAGGTCGGAGCAGGTAGTATAATAAACACGAGGGAAAAGAATGGTGTGGGATTTCTAAGGGACCACATGTATGACCACAACATATGTTCCTTTCACACAGTTATTTGCTTCAGCTTTCAAGCAGCTGTTAAGTATATAACGGCAGAACTGCGTAGAACCATCTCGTAACATTTCTGCCAAATGAAGATACTGCGATGTTTTCCTTATCCTATCTCGTATTGCCGAAAATACGGAAATTTTACTAATATGCTGTAAAGATGCAGCATTCTAAAAGTTTAGGTCAAAATCTTATTGAACTATTAATTTAAAAAAACAAGTAGTACAATATTCATCATGAAAGGGAAGAGAGTGCGGAGTAGGAATAAATACACAATATTTAATTTCATCTATTTATTTTTATTATTAACAATCAACTCTATATAATTGCAAATAGTTAATAGATCACATCAAGAAGAAGAGCAAAATATTCTTAAAGGTAGCAGTTGGATTACGGAAGAATTACATTTCGAGTACTTTCTTACTTCTATTGTTACTAATATTTTAAATATAACAAATGCATTACACGGACTAAAGCAAACACACAAGTTAATAATTATCATATTATTAGGAAATCATGATTGGATAAAAGAATAAAAATAACGCTTCTCATTGAGTAGGTACTTTTACTTATTCCAAAGACAATAAACCATTACATATTATATACACTGTGATTCAGAGTAAACGCTTCCATGAATATGGGAATATTAAAGAAATTCAAAGTAGTAAAATTACTTAATATATTTAAAACTGCACACAAATTGAACATTTTTACAGGGAAAAACCAGTAAGGCAAAAACCCCATTTGCAGAAAAACGGCCACAAGAAGAGAGACGTGAAAAAACTGCGAAACCTACTGAGGTAAACTAAGATATAGAGAGCTGTAAAAGAAGCAATGATTAGAAAACATAACAATAAACACGATTAAATTGTGCACATAAATAGTAAGATCAACACTAGAATAAAATAACCGTTTTTGTCAGCATATTATTATTACTGAATTTCATAAAAAGAAGAACGTAATATAACTTCCTGAAAACCAAAACTTTATTATGAACAAACTGGGTTAAAACATTTACTGTCGTCATTACATTAGGATGAAAAGTATTTCAAATCCCAGATCATTCAAAATAAATTATTGGCTTCTCAAAAGTTATGAAATTATCTCTTTTTCAAATATTCTAATATTAAATTTATCCTGAGAAAACATATGACATTAGATTAATCATAGCCACATCAATGTCACTATTGAAATATAATGATAGGTACAGAGACAGAGTGAATTAAAAATAGAGTAGCTACATATAAAATTTAGGTTATTTGTAAATAGATGAAGTAAAAATAAGAGAATCAATTTTAGGATATAAAATAAACAGAAATGGAATTATATACTAAGCATGAACAGTAAGTAATAAAGTGGAAATGTATAATAATGAGAAAAGTTAAGACAAAAATACTTTTGAAATAATCACTTATCTTCACCTGCCTTAAAGTTATTTAAATCCGTCATTATCATGTACACACAGGCGCTGACACTGACACTATACAAATAGATTGCAATTTAAACTTTAATAAGCTAAGTCATAAAGAAGAAGAAGCACTTACATGCTTTGAGCATGAAATATAAAAACTATAGCACTAAAAAGGGAAAAGCACTGTGGGATAGAGGGAGAAACACATTGACACTTCAGGGATTTCAAGTAGACACTGACCCTATACAAATAAATTACAATTTACACTTTAATTAGGATAATAGGGAGAACCACATTTGGTAGAAAAGGCACTGAATAAGTTAACCATTATAAAGAATATCCAAAGCTGAAGCACACACGATTTGAGCGTGAAATGGCAAGACTATAGCACTAAAAATGGGAGTAAAAGCACTGTGGGATAGATGGATGAACACACACTACAGGGATTTTAAGTAGGCAGTGATACATGCAAATAAATTGTTGCACATTTGAAGTGTAGGAATTACAGCAAGCCATGGAAGAATTCAAAACTGCACCAAAGAGATAACTTAGGAATGTAACAGAATCATATACTTTTCTTGCAGGAAAGAGTGAAAATTTTTTAAAAAATGAAAGGTTTTTCACCATATAAAATTAATTAATATGTCTTAATTAATTGATGAAGGTTTTAGTTATATCATTACAGATTATTTTTATTATTAGCATTGCCTTAACTTCTAACTTATGAATTAATACTTATAATCAAACTTAAGTATGAACATTGGTTGGAATTAACTGGTTCTGCAAAAAAGAGAGGAATAGCATAATGAATTTCAAAACACTCATTCAATAGTGTGGTAATGTAATACTCCAATATACTAACCTTGTGGAAATTAATTAGCAGCTGGAATTTTGGGCAAAGGCACCATGGAGGAACTGATCAACTTGGCATAGACTGAAAATTTAACTTGTTAATAAGAAGTCAAGAGGAAATTATTACTCATCATTCACCTCACCTTCTTACCTAGTAAAACATTAAGATATTTAAATCAGGAGACAAATTGTTGACTGATTGACAGTGTTCAATTGAAGCTGTTAAAAAAAAGAGAGATATTTGTATGAGTAAATGGCAAAACAATACAGCATATTAGTAATTATCTAATTTTACACTTAATTTTTTAAACAAAGAGTAATTATTCAATCAATACCTACCTTCCTTAGTATTTAAACAGAATGAAACAAATATAAATAATTTCTATAATTTTTAATATTTTTATAGTTACCTTCTACAAAGGTGAAACTCCTAATTCTTCCAGTCCAACGTTATCTTCGCTAATATTGACATCACTGCTAGTATTCGAATCCGAACTTGAGGTAAATGCTATTATAATTTCTTGAATTCCCTCTTCCAATATTCCTTCTTTAATCCAAGCCTCCTCGATAACTTTCTTTGTGTGTTCTACTACGGTTTTCCTGAGAATACTTCTCGTTGGTTATTCTTCTGACTGTAGCCGTTCCCAAGTTAAGGGCAACAGCTGATCTTTTTACAACCTTCGAAATAGCAAGTAACGATCCACCATTACTTTTCTCCCTCTCGAAGTAATTTCGTACACTTAAAACTAAATTCCGCGCGGAACTCTGAAGAACACGTCTCACAGATTTTCGCTCAGACATCTTTCACACAATACTCATCCGCCGCAAGCAAAAGACGCTACGCATCTGCTGTGTGTGAGAGAGAGAGAGCGGTAAAGTCCCCTGATTGTGAGAGAGAGAGAGAGCGCGGTAAGAGAGTAGGAAACAAACGCGGCAACGCCGGATGCCTCTGATTTGTTGACGAAGGGAACGGCCTCTTATTTGGGGGCCTGGTCAGCGATCATTAAGTTTGGTACGTAGTATAAATACGTACATGGAACAAGTGGTCGAAAAGGACAGTTACTCGGTGGAGTGGACGTCCACGTTGACGGATGACGAAGGCTTTATTTTGGAGCATTAAAGCCACCGCCCTTCTTCAGCTAAACAGAAACCGAACCTAAAGCTAAGTGCCTCACTGGAACCAGTAGTTGATCACTTGAGTGAAATTTGCAAAGTTCATTTTGCAGAATGTAAGGATTTCAAACTGCGAAGAACAAAATGTATTCCAATAATATGTAATTCTATAGCACCACATTTTGTGGAAGATTTAAAAGCTGATTTAGGAAATAGAAATTTGTTTAATTATTGATGAAAGTAATGATATAAGTGCTACAAAAATGTTGGGTATTGTAATACGATACTATTCAGATTTTAAGAATCGGATCGTGGTAACTTTTCTTGACATGATTGAGCTCAGAGAATGTAACGCAGAAGGAATATGTGAAGCTTTAAAAACATCGGTCAGAAATAATGGATTAAATCTGCACAGGCTTATTGCACTTGGTACTGATAGTGCATCAGTAATGGTTGGTATAAATAATGGTGTATACAAAATTAAAGGTTGAGATTCCTCATCTGCTTCTTATCAAGTGTGTCTGTCACTCAATTCGACTAGCAGTGTCCCACGCTGTCAATGAGTATTTGCCACGAAACCTACACTTTCTTATTAAAGAAACGTATAATTGGTTCTCACATTCCCCTGTTCGACAGGCTAAATATAAGGATCTATATAGTTCAATGAATGATGGAGTTCCTCCTCTGAAGTTAATTCAGTATAGTCAGACAAGATGGTTGTCGATTGGATTTACAATTGTGAGAATTCTGCAGTAATGGTGTGAGCTCGAGAAGCATTTTGAAACTGCTAGCAGAAACGAACGCTGTTATACAGCAAAAATTTTGCATTCAATGTTTAATGATAAGAGAAATTTGTTGTTTCTTTTATTTTTGAAACCAATTATCGCAGAAGTGCAAATGGTGAATAAGAAATTTGAAGCTGAAATGAATGATCCTTCAGAGTTGCTGAATGACTTGTTACTTTTGATTGACTCTGTAAGTTGAAAAGTTGTCATTCCAGGAATAAGATTGACTAATGATACCGTAATTGAAAATAATTTAGATCCGAATCCGTACTTGGGCTATGAATTCGAAAAGGAAATATCTGATTGCAAACTTACAGAAGAAAACAAAAAATATTCGCGTTAGCTGCGTGAAATTTCTGGTGGAACTCATTAAACAACTTCGTCAGCGTTTGCCTGAAAATATTAATGTCTTACAGTCAATGTCGTATTTACGTGCACATCAGATCGAGAGAGGCGGGGTCGAGTGTTGCATGGTAGGAGGCGGAGGAGGAATGCGAGGGGAGAAGGGAACATTTGGCCTAGCCGCGCCAACTATTCTGCACATCTAATTCTGACGCCGGGTTATGTGAGACGCGTGCGACGCACAACGGCGGCCAAACAATGGGGACGGCCGATTAATCGTCGAACACGCTCAGTATTTTTAACAGTAATGCGTATTGTATTATAATATGCCGTATATTCTTTCAAATTTATTGGCTACGGAAATTTATCAAACCATAAGGCGTTTGTTTTATTTTCGTGAGAATAACGCCTAAAAAGGTCGGACTTACTTACACATGGGCGGCCAAAGTCAGACTTGCACACGGGCGCCCGTGAGGCACTATCTGAGGGGATAATGAAACTTTCAGCATTTCCTTGTTGCCGTAAAATTCATATAGAATTATTTTGTATTTTGACAGATAAATATTCATTAACATAAATCTTTTCCAAGGATCTTTTATATGCCCATGCAGTGGCGAAACTAAGGCGGAGCGAGTTGGGCAGTTGCCCCAGGCGCAGCTGGAAGGGGGCGCAATGCTGCACCTTCGAGTACACAATTACTGATTAATAGATTTGCACCAATCCTTAAGTCAGTTGATAAATTTTAAATAATCGTTATTTGTCATACGTTTTCTGTCGAGGACCAGGGTTAATAGTTGTTGAGAACCATCGCTTTTTCTATTGCGTTATCTAGACGAATGAGTAATTTATGTGGCGAAATACACATACAATTTTTGAGAATGACAAAAGGAAATGATTATCCACTTTCGTAACATAATACATTAAGGCTATGGCCAGGCTTGCGTTTGTGTCAAACATAAATCTGATGTAATCAGTAAAAAAGAAAACATTCCAGATGATCTTGTACATTGTGTCATCATATTAAGAATCATTATTAGAGTAAATTGTTGTAATACTTTTTCAGATATACTTGATTAAAACCGCTAGAGAGCTAAAAAGATGAAGTGGTCCAGTAATTTTACGAAAGCACTATTAGACCTATAAATAATATAATAATAAAAATATAAATAAAATATCACATCTCTTGTAACATCACATCTCTTTTCTACGTGTATTTTTGTAAAAGGCTACTATCTGGTCTACTTTTAACATTACTGCGAGAACGGTGAGTGCTTTTCAACTGTTTACCAGCGTTCGCACGGCATGAGAGCTGCCGCTGTAAGGTGGTAACCAGCGGGCCATCATTTCGTAGAGAACAATTGTGAAGTATATTATAATTGTTTGTGTTGTAGTGTTAAGTGATATTTATATTCGTTTATACTGTTTTTTAAGTTTACAAGTTATTAATTTCAAGCCCTAAACATGGCTACAAAACGCGCATCCGGAGTTGATTTTCGCAAAAGAAAGAAATTTAGAGAAAAAGACGTGGCAGTGGTCGAAGTGGTCAAAAGCGAAGAAGGTGACACTAAATCAAAAGAAATACCGCTAAATTTCGGACAAGGTGTGAATGATGTACCCTCAGACCTCAACAAAGAGCCAAATTGTACAGATATGTAAATAATGTAAGTGAACCACCCAAGGATAATATAGCTCCATGTAATGAATAGTTAGTTAAAAATCTGATGTGGCCAACACGACTTTCTCCATATTTGGGGTATAGATATTTAAATTATTATGAATAGCATTATAAGGCAAAATTATTATTTCGTATTGTAAAAGAATACAGTCGTCCTTATTGCCGTAAATTATATTTGAATATGTTTACAGAATTCACCGCTACGTAGCTTTGGCGCTGTATACAGGATATTACCAAAAAAGCTGAATATCTCCGAAATCGATGGTTCTACGATAATTTGTTTCAAACAAAACTTGGAAGAAATATTATTCTCTACAACTTTGGTCCTCACGAAGATTACCAATAAGGACGTTTTTAAGATGTTTGACGGAAACCGAAAAACCGATTATTTATGAACAATTCCTAAACAATAACTGCTATGGAAAATTGTTTGAAATAAAAGATGTAGGAAATTATATTTTACACATTTTTGTAATGATCAATGTATACAATAATGAAGTATTATCGGAGAAATATCGTAAAAACCGAATCGGGTTTCGAATAAACCTCAACTTCCGGCTAACCGGTATTGTCCAAAAACTAATCAGTTCTTTGTGCTCATGCTAAAGTGTTATATATGAAGTTTGATAACGATATGGCAAGTACTTTTTGAGTTAGAGCGCCCACAATCACATATATACACACACAGACATCATTCCGAAACGTGTTATAGGGACCTCAAAACGTGTATTTTCGTTGAAATCTCTAAGTCGATTTTTCTCATGAACACAATACATACTTTCCCATTACTACGTATGGAGAAAGTTAAAATGAACAGTTCACTTCCGGTAAAGGAGTTCGCGAAGCGCAATTAGATTACAGTGAACATTCACAAATCGACCTTAACCCTAAAACTACCACGCGATTTTCACTACCATGGACTACCAAGAAGCCATAGTATGGTTTTGAATCAATTTTTATATATTTAGAAACATCGTAGGAATAAAGCTATGTAATTTTAGTAAAGTATTTGAAATTATACGACACGCTTCATACTGTGCTTTCTCCACACATGGTGTTTGCACTGTGAGCATGTCATGGTGGATTTTCCAAGGTTACTATACTTATATTTTTTGGAAGGGGATTCATTGCAACACATAATATCTCCCGCGAATGGGTTGCTGTGATTGAGGTGGCAAATTTGTTACTAATTTTCTATCGAGAATAGTCTCCATAGCTATTGTAATTGGTCTCTGGAACCCTGGCATATTTTTTGCTCGCTGCTAAACTTGGGATTTTATCAGTTCTATTCCCAATTCCTTTAGAAATATGCAGCACTGTTTATTTTTATTCTCACACCAGTCTGGGAAGTTAAGAATAAAAATAGTATATGAATTGATCCCGACTATGCCTATAAAAGTATGGAACATCGAAAGCGGCCATCTCCTCGTGCCTCTCTTTGTACTATATGTACTTCCATCTGATCTATAGTATCGACCCCTCCTTTCGTGGAATTATAATAAATATTTGTCTAGGATTTTTCGGTATCATATGGCATCTTCTGGCTCGCGACGAATTCTTTTGAAATGGAAAAATTACAAACGGGGAATGCAGTATGTTATCATGTCGTAAAATGCACTATTTTCACCCTCAAGGTCTGTGCCCTGGCTTGGGCCACTATTCGTGTGGGAAGGGTCATTCTTTTCCTGGCTACCTGAACCCGAGGTTTTACGAGACCGCGGGTTTGACCGCCCCTTATTTTTGCTGGCATACTGTCACGATGCCATATTGCTTATCGGTATGGACCAAACTAACGTCGCATTCATATTGAAAGAAACAAAACGAAAATCCTCCCACATCCTTGCTTACACGTAAGGTTTTTCACGCCGATACATTGCTCTATGAGAAAACAAATGAACTACTAATAAGGATGGTGTGGAAAAGAATGAAATGCAACATAATTTGATTATAAATAGCAATACTGGGAGGCGGGAGTTGCAAGAATAAAATTGATCAATCAGAAGGCACTCTATAATTTAGGCCACCCGCTTGTCAAGGCATGCAGCCAATGGCGAAATAATTTGCAGAAAATTTAAATATGCATACATTAATGGGAAACTTCAAATAATTGTTATCTATAAGTCTATGCATAAAGTAAATAAATATCAAGACGTCATCTTTATTTTTAATTGAGATACAGACGAAACCAAAATTTGTGGGCCTCGGAGCCCCCCCCCCCCCCCCCCCCCCCCCCTCCTTGGTAGTTCTAGGGTTAATGATCCGGTGACTTGGCCAGCAATGAATGACAAAGTTAGATGCTATCTTGTATGTCAAGGCCCAGATTTAGGAAGAAATGCCGATTATTCGGTTTCACAAAGAGCAGACCACAGGCAGTTTTCTTCTGATTGTTTTTACAAGATACTTACTAATTGAAAGTACGTCGAACGTGAATGGTTACTTTACTGAAGAAATCAGAAGTCATTGTTTTGCTTTCCATGGGTTATATTTGAGAAATCATCTCACACAACGCCTCAAATTGCACTTTCATCCACGGATTTCCGAACACGAGAATTCTCGAGATCATCGTGAAAATTATCTTCAGTGGAAAAATCTAGAGAGGCGATTGAAAGGTGGTAAAACAATAGATGAACGCCTGCAACAACATATATTATCAGAGAAGGAGAAATGGCGTACCACTGTTAAAGCAGTAGTGGAAGCTACTTTATTTTGTGCAAAAAATAACTTGCCTCTAAGAGGACATACTAAAGTAATTGGAAACCAAAAGTGTGGTGTATTTCTAACAATAAGTGCAATAGAACTTATTAGTTCTCATGACAACACTATTGAAACTCATAATGAAAATCACAGAAAAGGAAGTGTAACCTACTTTTCACCAAAAATACAAAACGAAATAATTGGCTTATTAGCGAATACTGTACGCAAAGAAATTGTAACTCGAATCAAGGAGTCTAATTATTACACTTTGATAATTGATTGCACCCCATATGTTTCTCATACTGAGCAAATGAGTATCATAATTACGTATGTGACGGTGAAAAATGGAAAATTTGACATGGAAGAAAGTTTTCTAGATTTCATTGAATCTCATGAAGAATCTGGAGAAGGTATTGCAAACGAAATCAAGAAGAAGTTAGAAATGGATGAATTAAATATATCAGACATGCGTGGTCAAGTTTATGACAATGGAGCAAACATGAGTGGCATATACAGAGGAGTGCAAGCTAGAATACAGGAAGTCAATAGTTCAGCGATATTTGTTCCGTCTTGCTCAATAAGTTTATAAACTTGCTAATATTTTGGTATAATATATTAAGCCAAATTGATCGAGTCAATGCCGCCCTTCAGACCAAAGGTTGTCGCTTGATAAGGCTTCGAAGCTTATCGAAGGTCTCTACAAAGCACTACAACAACTTAGAAATACCGATCTTCAATCAATTTTGTCAGAGGCGATGGAATTGGCTCAACAAATGTCGATTAACCCTGAATTAAAGATTAAGAGAAGGAAAAGAGTAAAAAGATTTTACGAAGAAAGCTTTAATATTTCGTTAGAACAAAGTTTTAAAATTTATTGTCCTTGATAAAGTCATCGCAAAGTTTGAAAAGCGGTTTGGAAGTCTCAGGAAAATAGCTTTTGCTTCCTTAGTGGAACTACACTTCGCAGTATGGACGTTTCGACTTTAAAACAATGTATGTGAAAGATATTGACGCAAACGAATTTGCATGTGAAATCGAAAGTTTCAATTCGCAGGCACCAGTAATTCTGGGAGAAACAGCTGCAAATGCTACTCCTCTTGCACTTCTCAATGCTATTCACGAATGGAACCTTACAAGCTCATATCCAGATATTGAAATCGCTCTGCGCATATTCTTAATTCTTCCAGTCACGGTGGCCACAACTGAACGCAGCTTTAGCAAATTGAAAATGATTTAAAACTATTTAAGATCAAAAATGTGTCAGGCACGCTTACCTGGTTTGGCCATTTTATCATTGGAGTACGCAATTGCGGGTGTTATTGATTATTATGATGTTATTGAAGCATTTGCACATAATAAAACTCGAAGAGTCATACGAGTATGTGAAAGCAGTATAAAATATTTGGAGACGAATGATTGGTGAGTTGATAAGAATTTTTAATAGTTAATCTTTTATTCTATTAATTTTCAACCAGCTTTTTATTTGAATCAAAATTTCTTATAATGTTCTTATTCTACTATTACTCAATTGAACTAAATTTTAAAAAAATTTTAATGCATCTTGATACCATTTCTATGTTTTTATTAGGCTAAGTTGATAAAAATGTCTCCTTCGCTCATTCTTTTCATAATTTTTAACCTTGTTTTTTATCTGAATCATGATTTACTATACCTTCTTATTGTATTTTTACACGTCAGTGAAGTTCAACTAAACGCGAATTTTAAGTAAAATTTTGTGATTCAAAATATATTTTTTCGGTAGAAAGTTGATTATAATTTATAATTATTTTTACATTAGCTACCATCGAACTGTATACACATTTTAGATATACAATATAAATTTATAAACAAATAAATGTTCAGTTATCACAAAAATAGACAAAGTACACTACAACATAAACCCAAAAACTCGCCTTGATGTTGCTTGATAGACAACTATATCACTATACTTAAGGTTAAATTTAAATAAAGGAAGAACTCTAAACACGGTGAAAGCAATGAACAGAATAGGAAGATTAAAAAAAACTCCAATTCACCGTAAAGGCGGTACTTACGTGTCAAGACTCGCAGGACCACTTAGAGGACGCGCGTGGACATTGCTGAAGATGACAGCGTAGCTGTCGAAACGCGCGTCCTCTAAGTGGTCCTGCGAGTCTTGACACGTAAGTACCGCCTTTACGGTGAATTGGAGTTTTTTTTAATCTTCCTATTCTGTTTAAGGTTAAATTTGTTTGAAAATCACACAGTATAAAACAATAAGTACCAATAACTAGAAAATACGTTAATAAGAGTTAGCTTCTGCCATTAAATAGTCTACATACCTGCAGGAGTCGAATCCATATAGATATCTCTTCAAAGCAGTGGTTGTTTTTCAGCCATATCCAATGAAAACGTTAGCTTCACTAGACCGAGGTTAGTAGTAATGCTCCTCCGACGGCTATCGCACAGCTACTGGAAGAAAAGTGCGCATCCAGGATGCCTTGGTCAATCACCTATAGGGTACAATGTAGCTCGGATTTGTCGGATCAATTTTATTTTTTGAGGTTTTGGCCAGCATTTTGGTCAAATTCACCACTGTGCGCCGTCCGGCCATTAACTGACGTGTGTATGGGCCTTAAAGGGTTCAAATGAATCTTACGGGAAATCGTGCATCTTTTTAATATATAAGGTACCAAAATCAATTCACGAACCTCCTGGAGACAACATACAAACCCCCGGTTGAGAACCACTGATGTATTATAGAGCACTCAAGGGTGTTGTTCAATTATCTGTTCATTATATGGCAAAATCTAATGCTTGGATGGTCAAAGAAATTTTTTAATATTGGTTTCATCATATTTCTGTGCCTTCAGTGACACAAGATCTACGGAAAAGGGGGAAACCTGAGGACAAAGTTATTCTTCTTCCTGATAACTGCAGAGCTCATCCTTCAGAAAATAAGCTAGGGTCAGGAAGTATTTTCATAGACTTCTTACTTCCTAATGTAACATTTATTATTATTTTAATAGCCTCTACAAACTATAACAAAGAACTTTTTCTTCCTTAGTTGGACCCCTGAGCCAATTGCATTTAATTTTACGTGGATGGCAAATTTAATTATTAAGCATGAGTGCTGCATGTCTTTGTCTTTTGAACACAAAGAGTGCTTTAAATGATGAAATTTGAATTTATTAAAGATAAATCTCTAACATTATCCACATCCTAAACTAGAGCATCTGCCCAGGCACAGTTAATTCTTATCATAAAAATACACTTCATTTAATATGCATACACAATAGAACATCTGGGCATAACACATCCATGTCATAATGGAGTTTTAAAATTTTATTTATAGAGAGAATGGCCTTGAACAATTACCTGTATAATTTTTCCCTATTAGATTACGGAAAGCACATATTGCTTTCTCTCTTTATAAATATGCCAATACTGTTACTATCATGTACAGTTTTAGAATATATTCTTTAAAATTATTTTTTTGTGGGTTAACAGATAATTTTAGTAGAAGGTGTACACGACAGGAAGTTATCAAGGAGATGTAGCACTTCATAAATGATGACACTTCATATCCAGTGATGGGGAGTAATTGAGTATAAGTATCTGAGTTACCTGTAAGGAATACTTTGAGAGTATTTTTTACTTGTAATCATTACTTTGGAAAAAATATAATTAATACTTGTAATCTACTTCTATTGCAGACAGAAGTAATTGTTACATTTCAGTAATCGTTACTTTTTATTCTGGTTATTTATTTTCTTTTGTGAAAAGATATGGGTTCGACCGGATATGCTGGCATCAATTATTAATGATTAGATATTTTTTTATGAACACATCCATGCATGTTGAGCATTTACTTATTAGTAATGGAAACATGCAAAGAAGAGGATAGGAAGTTTCCTTTCCCTTATTTAAATAATTATTTTGAATTGGTTCCCGAAATGAGCACCAGAGAAAATGTGATGGTGCATGCTGTGCATGGAATGAAGTTCCTAAAGTCAACATGGAGCTCATCATCAAATTTAAGGAAGCTTATAATGGTAAGCATACAGACACTGTTTAAATAAGTGAAATTTTGTGTACAATCTAAATAACATGTAATTCTTATGATTGGTTAAGTTAAGCATTGTGCGCCTCAATGTATACATATGATTGAATAACTTGATTTCTTTCAGAGGGTTCTTCCTATAAAACTACAATAAATGGACAGATTGCAGCTACAGGGAAGGAAGAAAAAACTGGGGGATGAATCTGACGGCAAAAATATGGAAACAAAAAAGCAACCTATTATTAACTTCTCTAGTGAGCGACCTGTCAGCCAGGGAATGGTTGACAAACTTATTTTAAACTTCATTTGTGAGTCAGTTCAACCATTTTCACTGGTTGAGGAAGACTCTTTTGTGGCCTTAATCAAGGGGCTGGCACCAAACAGGGCTGTTATATGCTGGAAGACTCTTGGTATTAGGCTCAAAGAAAGATATGACAACCTTAAAAAGCAACTTACTGCAAAGCTTGCAGTAGTGAATTTTGTTGCTACCACTGCAGATTACTGGAAGCACTTCAGGAGGGCATTTCTGGAGTCACTGTACACTGAGTGGATCCAGAAACTTTAAGAAGAAAGTCAGCTATGCTCACTGTGCAGCGCCTGCTTGGATGCCACAGTTACAATGTTCTGACTTCTGCCTTAGAATCAGTGTACAGGGAATTCGGCATCCAAAATAAAGTGGTTTCATGTGTGATGGACAATGGATCCAATTTCCTCTAAGCCTTCATGTATGTATTTTTTTAGTGTATGTTTTGAGTTTTGCCAATGAGTTTGTTAATTATTTTCTGATCAATTTTCTTTTGCAATCTTTTGGTTCTTTTAGCATGTTTGGAGATAAAGCATGTGAAGATGGAGGTTGTGCTGAGGATGAAGATTCAGAAGTGGTATTTGTCGAAGTTGCTCCTATTCTTGATGAAGGAATTAATAACTTTAATTACATTTTGCCACTTCATCAAAGATGTGCTGGACACACATTGAATCTAGTGGCAGAAAAGTAAGAGTAAATTGGGTTTGAGTAATGATTATGTACTTATTAAATGCTGTCACTTTTTATTGCATAACGTAATGTATAATACACAAGAAATTAAATTTTATTTATTTACAGGATAGCCAGAAGGCAGAAGATGATGTTGCATTTAAGAAAGTTGCTCGAGCATCATTCGCTCGGTGTACAGTTTTGTGGAATAAACAGCGGAGTACTATGGTAGCTGATTCCATCAAGACAGCATTTAATAAGCTGCTAGTTACTCCTAATGCTACACAGTGGAACAGCACTTATGATAGCAGTAAGTGTCTGATGTGAGCTGTGCAAATGTTTGGTCCTGAGGTGTTGGATACCCTGATGGACTCCATTGACTTGACTCGTTTTCGGCCATCTGAGCTCACATTTTTGAATGAATATCTTTCAGTGAGTACAGCTGCAATGAAAATTTAATTCCTAGACATAGAATTATCAATAGCTAACATTGGAATCCTAGAATTTAGCTAATTTAACTTCCTGAACTTCCAGATTTTTATGTGCGAGCATTTCCATTTCAGGTTATGAAGTCAGTAGCAACTGCATTAACCATTTTGCAGGTTAAAAAAAACTTATTTATTGGTTTCTTGCTGCCCATCATTAAGTGCCTTCAGATAGAACTGCTGAAGAAATTAATGGATAGTTCTATTATGATCTGCAGGCATCTTGCAAAGGCTATGTTTGGAAGGTGTTTAGCAGAGGTTTGCACCAATAATGGATGAGAGGAAGTTAATAATTGCTGAGGTCTCATTCCTGCATTTAAGTATTCATGGTTGGAGGGACAAGAAAAGGAAAATGCAGTTCGGATGCTTAAGGAAGAGGCAGGCAGTGATGGAGACAATCTCCTTCATAGCACCAGTGAAGGGGAGGAAGAAACAGCTGATGAGGAAGCTGCCTTCTTCAATGTTTGTATGAAGTCAGTGACTTCACCAGTTGAAGATGAGGTGGATTCTTATCTTAAAGAATCTGCGACAGACAGGACATCTCTTTCACAAGACTATAATCAAAGGGTTATTTTTTAAATATAATGCAGGTTTACTGTCAATTGCTCTAGTGGAGCGTCTGTTCTCCACAGGAAAAGAGGTCCATACACCAAGGAGAGGAAAATTAGGAGACGATGGGTTTAATATGCAGCTTTTCTGCAATATGAATAATGACATTTAAGATTCATTGTACTGTTGCAAATATTTTGTTGTAAAATGAATAAATATTTGTTTTCTTTTAACTAGTTACTTTTTATATTACTCTAGGAACTTATGACTTTTAGCTGGATAGATATAAGTTTTTACATTAATGATATTTTAATTTCTTCTTATAATAATACGATAATGCACAAAAACAATAAAGATAAGACAGTGATTGATTGAAACTCATGCATTTACCTAAGATTGACGACATTTTTAATTCGTACTGAAATATAACTGTAATCTACTCGTACTTGTGATTAATTACTTTTATAAGAATGTAATTGGTACTTGTACTTGAGTACAATGCAGATGAAGTAACTGTAACTAAGCCCAGTTACATTTTTCTGGTACTCTTCCCATCACCGTTCGTATCTCATAACAACTTCAATTCAACAGCGAACAACAATAACACTGCTGCTGAATTTGATTAAACTTGCAGTTTTCAATATGGTCAAGAAAAGTAAGAAAGAAGAATTAACAGGCACATGTAATCTACATAAAATATTCATAATGTGTTCACTTTCGTTATGACATCGCGGACTGTATAAAATGCTCACACGAGCCTGATGTGACCTACAGGCCGTAATTTCTCCACCTCTGATCTACAGCATGGGTGGCACACCTATACAAATTGCAAGTGTAATAGGATTTAACCCTCGAGCGGGCATGCCCTTTTCTGTTACACGACCGGGCGCACGGTGTACTTTGTCCATGACGTATTTTTTTTACAAAATAACTCTTGTGTTTGAAAGAATTAATGGTTTATTCTTATCAAAATGGTTTTATTTCTCATAACTATTACTCACAATAGTAATTCTTGATTAAACATAAACTGAATTCCAATTGAAAATAATTTAATATTATAACAAATAAATCTTAGATGCATTACAAAATTACCATTATTAATCTAATGTACTTTCTTCAGCATTACATTTATCACAAATATAGGTACGTCGCTTTGACATTTCAAAAAAATATTTCATTCTTCCAGCATTTGAAAGTACACTGGAAATTGAAACTGCACCTTTACAGGTATACGTATAAACATAAAGAATATAACTTACATGGCAAGGCGTGCGGGATACTCAGTATAACAAAAATCACTCTTTCGATCTCTCTAATAGATGATGATAGAGCAGCACTTTGAAAAGTGACACCTTTATCAAAAAAACAAAACAAAAACAACAAAATAACAGTTAAAGAATGGTGAAAATGTTTTATGGGAATTTTTTTGCTATTTGTTTAGAATTTGAATGATTACAAGTAGTTATAGATTTGGTCAGACTACCTTTTGAATAATATTTATCACCTACAAATATCACATTCACAAAAGATATTTATTACCATGCTCTTCATTGAGTGTGTTTGTAATGTGGACAATGTTACAAGGGCCCCCTTCTCTAAAGTGCCCCAGGCCTCCCAAAGCCTTAATCCGGCCCTGAACAGCACTATACTCCATGTGCTCCATTGTATAAAGGTTGAATTAAAGTGAGCTTCTTTCATTATGCATTCATATGTTTGTTCAGCATACCACAGAAGTTATCAATATGTCTCTCTGAACAGAGCAGGGTCAGCCAATGACAGTTTCTAAATAAATGCACGAAGGTCAACAGAGATTAGGCAAGTACACCTTTGCCCAATTCAAATTAATGAAATTGGTTACTGTATTCACAGCTGCGTCAGTTAGAATAACGAAAATAAAGCAAACAAAGACTTACACGACCAGGCGCGTGGCGTATTCTGTACGTCGGAGATGACTTCCACTATAATCCCTCCAATATAAATGGTCAACTCATTCACTCCATAGTCATGTGCTAGCAATTCAACATTTTTTCTTCCTTTAAGTTGTCTAATATTGCAATTTTTTCAATTAATGTCATTAATTTACATGATTTCTTTGCTACTAACTTGCTTCTGCTTATTTGTCATATTTATGAATTTATGATGGTCATGTATTTAAAAGTAAAAACACTTTATAGATGGAAATAAGCTCACTCAGTGGTGTATGCAGGTAGGGGTTAGGGGAGGGGGGGGAGGGGGTCAGAACCCTCCATTAGACCTACACATACTTTTTAATCAGTAATAGTATCATTATTCATAACAGAAATATTAATTGTCACATTTAAAAGGAGCTTTCTTATGAAAAAGATGCACGTATCAGTATAGGCCTATTCTATTCCCTCAATTTAAGTGAAATCTCAATTCACTTGAAAAATACTACAGTAGCGATACACAATACAAAAGCCAAATACTCCTTCTATGCTAGACTCTCAGGTTACACAGTCTTGGATTAACTATCGAATCGTTTAAAGAGAGATCTTGCGGGAACGAGAAAATAAACAGTTGTGTTCTGAGTTGCATATGTGAGTGTTGCGAGTGGTTCGGAGTGTTTACGAGTTTAGCAAAGTGTTATCCAGGTGAAAAGATGTTGTTAGCTGTAATTGCTATGCTAATTCAAATTTGGTGGTGTTATCTAAAAATCTCTTATTGTCACGATTCGTAGTTCCCAATTTGACATCTGTGACCTGCTTTCATCGAAATATAAAATTGATTGTTGATGCATTATGTTTTACGTAAGTGTCATACTCGTGCATCAGCAGTATAATTATTGTGATTTAGTGATAAGTGATAGTCAATGTCTTGTTGTACCTATTGTCTCTTATTGAATAAGAGATTTAACAGAAGTTAAAAGTAGTAATAATGTGTACTGTTTATATATGCATGTTTGCTTGCTGCCACTGCCAAACAAATACAGAAAAGAATTCAATTTCCGAATTTTGTAAGTAAAAAATCATCAATCATTTCTTACATATTATATAATATTTTTAAATTTTAGTTCAATATGGGTGACGAAAAAAGAAAACTAAGAAGTACTTCTTTAACTGATTATTTTTCTAAAAAACCTAAAGAAAATGAAAATGAACCTGCAAATTCCTCACATAAACACATTTTCAAAGAAGATATTTCTTTTCCATGCACAAGTTCCGCAAAAAGGAAAATTGATTTACACAGAGAGATTTTAGAACATGATATACGCAATTACACAAGCAGAGATTTGAGCGATGATAAAACAATGTATTTACTGGAAAATTTGTTGTATCCCAACGAATCCTTCACATTTCCAGCAAGTGGAAAGCGAAATTTGAAGTTTCAATATTCATGGTTTCGTAGGTGGAATTGGTTGACGTACTCAAAATTATTTGATGGCGCTTTCTGTAAATATTGTGTGCTGTTTGGTTTGAATTATGGCGGTGTAGGAAGCCAGTCTCTTGGGAAGATAACGAAAATCCCTTCTCAAACTGCAAAAAGGCAATAGAAGCATTTAATAATCACCAAGATTGTGAATATCATAAAACTGCAATTCTACATGCACAAAATAGTGAAACTATTGCTGAAAAAAAAATTGAACCTATTAATATTTTTTTAGACTCATCCTTAAGACAGCAAATTCATGAAAATCATTGCAGATTAACCCCAATAATCGAGACTATAATTTTTTGTGGTCGACAAGGTCTTGCTCTCAGGCATAATGATTTCGGGCCGCTAAAATTGAAGGCTCCTAAAGAAAATGACGGAAATTTTCGAGCAGTTACATTTCAGAACAAAATGGGGCACTGAAAAATCATCGAAAATTTCATCGAAAAATGTAACATACATAAGTCCAAGAATCAAGAACGAAGTTATCGGTGTATGCAACAATTTAATCCTACAAAAGATTGTTGCAAAGGTAAATTCAGCGGAATTATTTTCCATTTTAGCCGATGAGACTAGCGACATAGCTGGTATTGAACAATTTTCACTGTGTCCGCTACCTCGAAAATGACACAGGTAGAATAACAGAAGACTTTTTACAGTTTGTACCTGTTACCGATCTTACAGCCAGAGGTCTTGCAACGTTTTAATGGATACTGTCGTTAATTTCGGAATAGATTGTAAATTTATGGTTGGCCAAGGATATGATGGAGCCACAGCAATGAGCGGTCGGTTTCATGATACACATCAATATATAGCAGAGAAATATGATTTGGTTGTGTATGTGCACTGTGCATCTCATAGTCTAAACCTGGCCATTTCTGATGCCTGTGAAGTACCAGCTATAAGGAACTGTATGGGATCTCTTGGTAGTGCGTACAACTTTTTTAACACATCGAAACAACAAGCGATGCTCAAACTTACAATAGAAAAATTAATGCCTGAAGCATCGGCAACATGACTTAAACAATTGTGCACAACAAGATGGGTTGAACGTCATGAATCGGTGCTCGTTTTTCTCAAACTTCAAAAGGTAACAATTGATGCTTTAGAAAATATTTCTTCTTGGAATGACAAAACAACTTCCTCGGCCATGGCTCAACTATTATCTGTAATCAAAAGTACAGAATTTCAGGTATCTCTTTGAGTCATCTCGAAGGTCTTTGCAATAACTCTTCCTCTAAGTCGAATGCTTCTAACAGAAAATTTAGATCTAGCTGCTGCTCTGGAATTGATGGTGGATGCGAATATAATTCTTATAGATAGTCGGAAGGATGCTCTGGCAGAGTTTACGTCTATTTTTAACAACGTCACTGAAATGTGTGAAGAGTTCAGAATAGATATACGTATTCCTCGTAGAACCGGACGGCAAATTCAACGCTGCAAAGTTATGGCCAACACTCCGGAGGAATATTACCGAATTTCAATATTCATACCCTTTCTTGATTCCGTCATCAACCAAATTCACCACTGCCTACTGAAGCACAAACCTATTTTGGAGAGTTTTATGTGTCTTTTGCCAAATAAATCAGGATTTACAATAAATCAGGAAAATAATGCAAAAACACTCCTACATAAATATGAACGTATTGTTAATTTTGGGATTGAACAAAGCATTGGAGAACTGAAGTTGTGGTGGCGACACATTTATAGCATTGAAAATGTACCAAAAAATTCTCACGAAACGTTTCTACCATATGATAAAAATGTGTTTCCTACAGTACACAGACTACTACAGATATTTGTAACATTAGCAGTTACAACTGCAGTGAGCGAACGCTCATTTTCCACTCTAACATAAGACGCCTAAAAACTTACTTACGAAATACTATCAGCGAGGATCGATTGAATGGTTTGGCATCATTAAATATTCATCGTGATATTATAATTACGACAGATGAAGTACTTGATGAACTGGCTAAAAGCACAAGATGACTTGAGCTACGTTTGTAAGTGAGAAAATAAATATGTATATAATATATGTACTAATATTATCTACAATTAAGATGTTAGTGATGTTTTTTTGATTAGATACTAATTTTTTAGTCCGATATTCTGCAATAATTTCTTGGCATTTATAATTTTTATATGTAACCAAACCAAAATATAGTAACCAAAGATGAAATTGTAAACAATTATTTAATAGTAATATTCGCACTTGATTTTGATTTATATAAAATAATTATATTGATAAATATTTTATTATTTTTCATGGTCACTTTTTAGTTATTTTTTTAAATAACCCCCCCTCCGCATGACAGCATCCTGCGTACGTCACTGAGCTCACTCAATGGTAGCATGGGGCAGACTGAGTAGGCGCAACACATGAGAGATGCTGCTATCCAGTCAAAAAACTGCATATAAACGCTAATATGAATCCCAATACCCTGATCAAAACCACTTCAGATTCAAGGTGGCAAATCGCCGAGGTTCTCCTTTTTCAGTGTGCCATCTCAGAGTAGCAGTGTTAAAAACTGAGACCATTAAGTAAGTTGCCATCTCCTGTCTGCAGCAGCTTTGAGGCTACTCCACAAGATGTTAATAACATGAACTGCGTATAAACAAATTTTCCTCTGCGTATACGCAAACAAAGGCACGTTGGGCAAGAATCGACTGTAGTCCGAAAATTGCACGGAATTGAGACTGACAGCATCGCACGGAGGAGGAGAGGGTAATCTCTAAGCCAGGGGTTCCCAGCCTGGTGCTCACGAGCACCTCTGTTCCCTTTAGATCCTGACCCAACCCAACCCAAAATCTAAAAATGTGATGTGGCCAACACATGACTTTCTCCATATTTGGGGTATAAATATTTAAATTATTATAAATAGCATTATAAGGCAAATTTATTATTTCCTACCGTAAAAGAATACAGTCGTCCTTATTGCCGTAAATTAATTATATTTTGAATGTTTACAGAATACACCGCTACATAGTGGTGGCGCTGTATACCGGAAATTAAGAAAAAGCAAAATATCTCCGAAATGGATGGTTCTACGAAAATTTGTTTCAAACAAAACTTGGAAGAAATATTATTCTCTACAACTTTGGTCCTCACGAAGATGACAAATTACGACGTTTTTAAGGAGATATTTGATGGAAACCGAAAAAACCGATTATTTATAATTAATTCATGAACGATAACTGCTATGGAATACTTTCAAATGAAAGTTGTAGGAAATTACATTTTCTATAACCTTTGTATAGAATTGTTTATAAAATAATGATGTTTTAACGGAGAAATATCGCAAAAACCGAATCAGGTTTCGAATAAACCTCGACTTCGGTTAACCGTTATTGTCCAATTTGTGCAATACCAAAGTGTTCTATTTGAAATTTGGTAACGATATGGCAAGTACTTCTTGAGTTAGAGCGCCCACAATCACATACACTCACGCACACACACAGACAGTGGCGTATCCAGGAATTTCTCAGGGGAGGGGTTTGAACCCGAACTCGAGAGAGAGGGGGGATAAAGCTAAACCCCACGATACTTTTTTTTAGTGATTCGCGAGCGTGAAGGAAATTTTTGAATCGAGAGGGGGGGGGGGGGGTTATGACCCCCAAAACCCCCTCCTGGATACACCACTGCACACAGACATCATTCCGAAAATAGTCTAAACATGTTCTAGGGACCACAAAACGTGTATTTCCGTTGAAATCTAGAAGTCGATTTATTTGGTGATCACAATACTTTCCCATTACTACGTATGGAGAAAGGAATAATGTTTTCGGGGTCATACCAAAATTTGAAAGTTAATACATATAAAAGCATAGATCAGTATCTTTGTGCCAACGCTCAATTAGCGTCTTCAAATAGACCAAAGGATAGCGTTATTCGCTTCGCAATTTTTGTTTAACACATAGACTGCCCAACGGAAATGCTTAATCCATCCCAGACGCCCACATATATTATGAAAATAAATTTTTTGGCATTATTAGAAACCAAGACCCCTACGAACAAAATCTGATGTGGCCAACACATGATTTTCTCCATATATATGGTATAGATATTTAAATTATTATGAATAGCATTATGAGGCAAAATTACTATTTCGTACTGTAAAAGAATAGTCGTTCTTATTGCCGTAAATTAGTTATATTTTGAATATGATGACAGAATTCACTGCTACATGGTGTTTGCGCTGTGTACTGAAAATTACGAAAAAAGTTGAATATCTCCGAAATGGAGTGTTCTACGAAAATTTGTTACAAACAAAACTTGGAAGAAATATTATTCTCTACAACTTTGGTCCTCATGAAGATTACGAATAACGACGTTTTTAAGGAGATATATGACGGAAACCGAAAAAACCGATTATTTATAAATAATTCCTAAACAATAACTGCTATGAAAATTGTTTCAAATGAAAGCTGTAGGAAATTACATTATCTATAACATTTGTATAGAATTGTATATACAATAATGATGTTTTAACGGAGAAATATCGCAAAAACCCAATCGTGTTTCGAATAAACCTCGACTTCCGGTTATCCGTTACTGTCCAAAAACTAATCAGTTCTTTGTGCTCATGCTCAAGTGGTATACATGAAATTTGGTAACGATATGGCAAGTACATTTTGAGTTAGAGCGCCCACAATCACATACACACACACAGACATCATTCCGAAAATAGTCTAAACGTGTTCTAAGGCCCTCAAACCGTGTATTTCCGTTGAAATCTCGAAGTCGGGTTTTTTCGTGATCACAATACTTTCCCATTAATTCGTATGGAGAAAGTAAAATTCTAATGTGGCCAACATTACTTTCTCCATATTTGGGCTATAGATATTTCAATTATTATGAATAGCATTATGAGACAAAATTATTATTTCGTATCGTAAAAGAATACAGTCGTCCTTATCGCCGTAAATTGGGTATATTTTGAATATGTTTACAGAATTCACCGCTACATGGTGGTGGCGCTGTATACTGGAAATTACGAAAAAGTTAAATATCTCCGATTTGGATGGTTCTACGAAAATTTGTTTCAAACAAAACTTGGAAGAAATATTATTCTCTACAACTTTGGTCCTCACGAAGATGACCAATTACGACGTTTTTAAGGAGATATTTGATGGAAACCGAAAAAACCGATTATTTATAATTAAGTCATGAACAATAACTGCTATGGAAAATTGTTTCAAATGAAAGTTGTAGGAAATTACACTCTCTATAACCTTTGTATAGAATTGTATATACAATAATGATGACTTTTCCTATACTACGTATGGAGAAAGTAACAAGTAATAGCGCTGAGGCAAGATTCAGAGATCGACTATAAAAGGGCCAAACATCGACCGGTCGATCGCGTTCGACTGGTTGGAGACCCCTCCTTTATATATCTGGAGCAGCTAATTATAATATTTTAGATGTAAAAATATTGCCACTGCACTACCGCACTAATGAATAATAAACTGGCAGCTCCTTGGAATGGGCGGCCGTAACCGGGAGCCTAGCTCGTCTATCCCTAACATCAGCCATGGGTCCATGAAAATGCGATTATGCGAGTTTGTCAACCAATCACCAGACGTTCCCACGCACCCAATGTAAGAGTGATGATTATGAAGGGATAGGTAGGAAGGTTGTCTCTAGGTGTCGTGTGAGAAATTTGTTACTAAAAAATTATCCTACTGAAAAGAAATTCAAATCGCCACAATTTTTTTATTTTTATAAAAAAACCTTACATTCATATTCCTAGTCCCACCACGTAACAAACCCCTTCCCATCTCTGCCCCTCCTCGTGTTATGTCCCTAAGAAGATATAAACGAAATCTCAATAATATTATGTGTGTGGGAAAAGTAGTATCGTTTTGAACGTTCACTCCAGTGAGAATGTCACATTAATAACCGCTCACTAACAGCCTGTGCGCTTGTCAGCCTTCGCCACACACATTTGGAGAATATCCGGACAAATCAAACGAGACTGTTTTTGGAAAATATCGTTAACAAGGAAACGAGACGCTTAACTAATCAACTTTCAATAAAATAAGAATCAATTAAATTACACGGAGTGTTTCCTCACAGTTAACTGTTTGGATTTTAATCTGTGCTACTATAGCAAAAGCATAGCAATTCAGTCTGGCAGCTACAGTTGTCGACTCTGACGCAAACTATCTTATGAGAAGAAATAATATTGAACCATAACGCTTTTAAGAAGTGCAATTGCACTCGGGATCATTCATAAAAAAACGAAGGTTTTCGAGTTAATTCTTTTAGTCATAATTTATACCGTCAATAAATTAAGCAAGTTTTATAAAAATAATAACCACAATACATACACTATAATAAGGAAACCCAAGATTGTCGCGAAAATGAACCTTTTACGCAAACATCTATGTATGTACTTCTATTGATAACGATATTTCCAAATAAAAGACAAGGTCCGTTCCTAATGCTTCCCTTTCTTCAAATATGACAAAATATGAACTTTACAAATGCGAGGGTTTTTTAAGTTCCCAAACGCGTATTTTCCGCCACCTGCGGCTCACATTTTCGCGAATACGATTCACCGCGAGGGTGGGCCTCGCTTCCTTTCCACGAACTCGTTCCTCGAGAACACGGAGTTTTCAAACTTCACTGTCGGGTCCAAATGGTACCCTTTCCTTCCTTAACACACCCCTCCGGTGACTCCTCTTCGCGCGAGCACTACGAAGACGACCTCTGCTTCATGAGACAGCAGGTGTCCGACTGGCTGAATCAAATGGTTCCTCTTGCGGTTATAACGAGAGCTACCGGAAGGAGAGATACTGCGGTGAAAGGGAATTCGGCAATGCAAGGGATATTCCTTGAACGGCGAGATTATGTTGCATCATAAAAACAGTGAAAGGCTCCACTTGTGGTCTGCCGACGGCCTCTCCGCTCTTAAGTAAGTCAATGCGCACGAACGAAAGAATGTAGATATCCAGGTTTAAAATTAGCCTCGCCTTGGTAGCGTTATTTGTATTGTTTATGGGACTGCCTCCTGCCAACCGAGAGTTTGAGAAAATTCCTAATAATAAAAACCCATAAATGTATCCAATCATAGCGAGAAGACTTAGACAGGTGTAATTTACTACGCCCTCGAGTTCTTCTGCGTTGATTTCGAACTCACAAACTGGCGGGATTGTGGTCTTCGTTGAAGTCCTACGTTTTTTCTATGATTCTTACAACAGATAACTTCATCAACTTCAGCGTAAAGTTTGTCGCTTGAGCAGAAAAGTTGAGTTTGAACTGCATAAAAATTCATAAAAACTTTCTATTCCTTCAAATCTTTTGTTTTAAAATTGCAGGCATTGGATGCGAAAAGAGCCATTTGTTATTACCATGCTGCAATATAAAGAACCATATGAGAATTGCATAAAGATGCATATTTCGCGATTTTTCCGCCGATTTTAACCTAAATTTTCACTTATTGTATTATGTATATTATTATCGGTATGTGTAAAAGCGCATGCACAGAAAAAAACGATTCAACCTAAATCGCTCCCACGTGAAATTTGACAAAAAGATGGAGAGAGAATGAAAGTGGTTGAGAAATAATGAGAGATGGAAGGGGTGCGATCGAGATGACGAAAAAAACCTTCGGGGCGATGCATACTCTTCACAGCCGAAAATACATAATGAGAACAAGCAGACCTTATAGCGAAACAGTGGCAAATTTAAGTGGATGAAGTCGTCGAAATGTTTGCCCTTTCGATAAAAGAAATTGTCAATATTGAGAAAATAGTTTAGATCGGCGCCAAGATATAGTAAGGAGCCATGATGTGCACCAAAGTCAAATAGAAAATAGCCGACAATATTACGAATAATAGCGAGCGCCATGCATATAAAGATACACTTGCATAATTGATAATAACATATCTCGGCCACAATTAGACGAAGCGTTTCTTCGTTCGCCTTTAACCTCTCCCATCTCGTCATTAAACCGAAGGAATTTCCAATCGCTTCAGTAGGTTCGCCATCAGCATCGAAGAAAGTGGTTCCTTATCCCGAAATAGTGAGATAGATCCAGTACGGGAGGTCGAGACACGCGAATGACGAAAGTGCAGCATCACGGCGTTGACACCTCTGCGTTGGTGCGTGGACGACGCCAGAGGGCGTATCTGGTGACATTGAGGGTGGCGCCAGGAAGGAATATTGCTGCCCGTCGCCGCGGGGGTCTCTACTTCCACTCTCCCTCCATATCTCCCTCCACTTTTCTTCCCTCTCTCTCTCTCCCTCCACTCTCCCTCCCTCCACTCTCCCTCCCTCCCTTCCTCCATTTTCCCTCCTTCCATAGGCCGTTTTTCTCTAGGAGAGAGGTAGTTTGCGTAACGAGACCGTGTGTTTATAATTCCGTCGAAGGAATGCGAAAATATTACGCGAAGTTACTTTCAAAAGGATATTTAAGAGTCAATTAATTCTCTTTCGATAGGCGATTGTGTAAGAAGATAATATTTTGAATGCGTTAGTGATATTACTTAAAATTTCTATGATTCGGGGGCGTGTTGATTTTCCACTTTCTTCCAAACGATAATTAATAACGTATCATATTCCGTCACTGAAAGTCGATATTAACGACTTTTATTTTTAAAGATCAATAATGCCTGAAAATTATATTTAAAAAATATTTCCGTCTATAGTTTCCTTTTTTCTCCAAAATGGCCCCCGTCATAATCAAACGCCATTACTACATGTTAAAGCATTCTCGGATTACCCTGTCATTTCGATTGTACGACAAAAGAGCAAGTCCCAAAAGTGCAAGCGACATAAGAGCAAGTAGACAAAATTGTAAATTGACTGAAGGAGGGTGTAACAAAGATTTCTAAAACAATTACGGATATTTCCTAAGGAATCCCCAAGGAAAGGCATTCGACTATGATATCAATCAACTAAGGATTTTATAACAATTACGAATATGGAAATAAAATTAAAAATCTGATGTGGCCAACACATGACTTTCTCCATATTTGGGGTATAGATATTTAAATTATTATGAATAGTATTACGAGGCAAAATTATTATTTCGTATCGTAAAAGAATACAGTCGTCCTTATTGCCGTAAATTACGTATATTTTGAATATGTTTACAGAATTCATCGCTACATGGTTGTGGCGCTGTACACTGGTATTAAGAAAAAGCAAAATATCTCCGAAATCGATGGTTCTACGAAAATTTGTTTCAAACAAAACTTGGAAGAAATATTATTTTCTACAACTTTGGTCCTCACGAAGATTACCAATTACGACGTTTTTAAGGAGATATTTGACGAAAACCGAAAAACCGGTTATTTATAAATAATTCCTAAACAATAGCTGCTATAGAAAATTGTTTCAAATGAAAGTTGTAGGAAATTACATTCTCTATAACCTTTGTGTAGGATTTTATATATCATAATGATGTTTTAACGGAGAAATATCGCAAAAACCGAATCGTGTTTCGAATAATCCTCGACTTCCGGATAACCGTTATTGTCCAAAAACTAATCAGTTCTTTTTGCTCATGCTATAGTGTTATATATGAAGTTTGATAACGATATGGCAAGTACTTTTTGAGTTAGAGCGCCCACAATCACATACACACATTCCGAAAATAGTCTAAACGTGTTCTAGGGACCTCAAAACGTGTACTTCCGTTAAAATCTCGAAGTCGATTTTTTTCATGATCACAATACTTTCCCATTAATTCGTATGGGGAAAGTAAAAATGGAGGGGGGTAGAAGGAGGGGGAGGGAAGGGGGCGTAAGAATTCCTAAGGAAACACAATCGACTATGTTATCAATCAACGAAGGATTTTATAGCAATTACGAATATGCAGCAACAAATGAAAATGGAGGGGCTAGAGGGAGGGGGAGGGAAGGGGGGCATAAGAATTCCTGCATATTCGTAATTGTTATATAACCCTTAGTTGATTGATATCATAGCGACTGTTTCCTTAGGAATTCTTACGCCTCCCTGCAATCATCTGATCGATGTTCTCTATAAGCTTGGGAGCTGTGGATATTACAATATTAATGTATTGATAGAGAAACATTAACATGAAAAAGGAAATGAAGACTACATTAATTAAAGTTATATGATCTGTAAAATTACTCAGCATGACCATGACTTTCACGCGTTTATTATCTTATTTTTTCTGAGAATAGTATTGAACATTTTAAAACACAGGAACCATTCAATGGTTCGATTCCTCTATAAGAATTTTTTTTCTGAATTCTTTGTTTCATTCATATAAATAGCTTCCGTGACGCACGAAGGATTATTTGGAATGTTGTTCATGATTGATGTCAACGGAGGAGAATGAGTTGCAACCTAGGCTTCAACCCAATTTTTACTTTCTCATATACGAAGTACGGGTGTATATAAAATAATGTCACAAAACTAAACATCAATAACTCGTAAACCACTGACTTTATTTGCATTCTGTCTTCTGCAAATGATTTACAAACGTTGGCAGCTTTGTTACAAAATTTCCACATGTGAACCTTTTGTTGTTCGGACAATGTCCAACGCCTTCCCTACACTGCCTGTTTCCATAAACCGGTGATACCACTGTTTAATATCACATCTGGAAGGTGCATGTCGTCTACCGTACACCCTTCTGAAGTTTCGTTGCACTTGCGTGGTGGATTTCGTCTCTATAAACCACTCGACACATTGAGCCTTTTCCTGTATGGTCGCCATTTTCGAAAAAGTGAACATCGTTGCGCGCGCATGACATTCAACACCATCTGTTGCCAACATGCAAAAACTCCCAACTTTTGTAAATCATTTGCAGAAGACAGAATGAAAATACAGTAAGTGGTTTACGAGTTACTGATGTTTAATTTTGTGACATTATTTTATGTACACCCGAGAAAGTGTTGCTATCGCGAAAAAATTCGACCTCGATATTTTTATGGAAATATGCGTTTTAGGTGTCGCTGAATTCGAAAAAGTAATTTGCGCAATGCCGTCTGTCTGTGGGTCTGTCTGTTCGAGGCTCTAGAGTCTTCAACCTTTTTTGTGTCACCGCCCACTTTAACCATATGTTGTCCTTTGAAATAAGTTCACCGCCCACCCAGTGGCGTAGTGAGTGTTTCTGGCGCCCGGGGCAAAGAATAATTTTGCGCTCCCAGCAGCAAAGCGATTTACGGATGTAAGGTAACCCTAATATTAGCGGGATTGTCGTTAGATGAGATTACCGAATACGATCTCAGTGGTAATAACAGTGTTTAAAAATTTATGATTTTATATATTTGATAAAATTAAACTTAAACGCTTCGCTGCTTCTGCGATAGACTCCGACCACCCTCATGGGCCTTTCGATTTTACCGCAGCATGGATACATTTTCGCTAGTATAGTATGATATGACACTATAGTTAACGACAAACGAACTGTAATAGTTGTACATAAAATAGTAGTACAGAATGTGTACTTTTTTACAGAATTTTATTTTTCAGTGTAAAAATTAGAATAGCATTTGGTGAGTTCTTTAACGCCCACCAAAAATCCAAAAACGCCCACTGGTGGGCGCTATCGCCCACCTTGAAGACCACTGCTCTAGAGCCTAAACGGTAGAGTAATAATGAATGTAATCTGAGCAGAAGCTATGAAGAAATGAATGACATTACTCAATAATTAAGTTTATTCTATGCATTTTTAACAACAATTTGATTTTCTCAAAAACGGCTGTAACGATTTTGATCAAATTTCGCGCAGTTACCAAATAGTTCACATTTCTCAAAAAATGAATATAAGGCTAGTTTATTCTAGGCAACTTTAACAATAATTCGATTTTCTCGAAAACGGCTAAAACGATTTTGATCAAATTTCGTACAGTTACTTGAGTATATGTCTGAAATAATACTACATATTTCATTTTTCTCAATGAATTAATATAAGGCTATTTTATTCTTAAGTAACTTTAACAAAAATTGGATTTTCTAAAAACCGGCTGATACGATTTTCATTTGTAAAGATAACTAAACGACGCATTAGTATATGATAAAGTTTCTACAATGTATGTTGTACCGATTTTTGCAGTTTAGCATCGTGTGAACAGTGGACGGTATATGCAGCTGGATCTACCTTAATCATGTCCAAAAGTACATACATCACTTTCCCTGAAAGGGGTCTAAACCTCAGAATCCTACACTTCTGTACACAATGAAATTGATTCGATGTATAAAAAATATAGAGTGGATTTCGACGTAAAACTTCTTAAGTGAATTATTAATTCTAAAGTGTATTTACAGTTTTTATGAAAATAACCACTGAAAACGTACGTTGAAAATTTGTTGAAAAGTATCTTTCAATAAGATCGATGATATTTTGTTAAGTAAAATAATTTTTGAGTTATAATAATTATTATTGCTAACATTAAATTTACAAGGTAACGGTGCATTTAATACAGAACGAGTAAAATATTAAGTTAAAATAGTAAAGATAAATTTATACAGTCATAATAGTGGAAATTAGAAGGATTTGTAAGCAATCCCCTTCTTCTGCCACGCCAGTCATATACAAACATGATATGATAATTTGAGTACCACTACACGTATAGACCAAAGAATATAGTATATACACATGTTATAATAAACTTTCACACTTAACAGTAATATTCTTTGAGTCAACTTCTAAAACTTTGTTCGTTGGTAAAGAATTAAGTAGTCCTAGAAGTAATTCAGGTTATTTATCCATTCCACCGCGGTTCTATTTGTGAAAAAATATTTACCCACACCCTTTCGTTTGAATTTATTGCTTACTTTATACGCATGATAATATTTTCCAATAAATGTCAGATTTGATAACCTGTCACACCTTTCCATGTCTGGCTTTCTACATACGTATATAGGCGTGATGTAAGTTTACAGGTCTATTTTCTATCGATTTCCACCCTAGCTCCTTTAAAATTTCTGTTACGCTGTATTCCCTTCGAAAACGACTTAACGCATAACACATAATCTCTAATAAACAAAAAATAAATAAAAAGTGTCTCTTTCATATGTTGTACTTACAAACTCTAAATATGTAAGGACAGAAAATAATTTCAAAATATAAAGTTTTTGAACGGCAAATTTAATAATACAACTCTGTGCTCTAAAGTTGATTTTCTCGCTGTTTTCACTCTGAATCTACGATTACAAAGTTCATGAGTAACGCATTAGCCTGGCGACTTTCGCCACAAATTGTCTTCAATGACAGCATAAACCATGCGATATATTTATTCGGCTCGACGGCAACTTCGAAAGCGCTGAATTTTAATTGAATAACGGACATTGAGACAGTCCGAACAAAGTAGCGTTAATTTGAATGTTCACTTTTGCAAATCGGCAGAATTCGATGGCAACGCTCTTTCTGGCTGAGTTATTGCATCAAATGACTGTCACCGCTTACACAATGAGACACGAGCCCCGTGCGGGAACCATCACATTAATCACGGCCAACGGACGTAGTTAAGCTCTTGTTGGAGGCACGGAATATGTATGGGTTTTAATGTCGATCACGAGCACGCTCTCTCTACTAAGAGATGGAGAGACGGAAACTCGACTGAACGGGAACATCGATCTCTTGGTCTTCCTGAGCAAACTGTATTTTTCCTAACTCCAACTCCATTAGCAAAAATAAGAGTCAATGCAACGAACCTAATAAACTAGATATAAAGAGCGATCGATTAAAGTTTATGGAATTGAAACTCCGTTAAAAATCCTATGATGGCGTAAAATAATTCATTCCATCTTCTTCCACATTAAGGTTTTTGAAAATAACTTCTAAAAATATTGCGATCGAGTTGAATCCGGTTTTTAAAAAAAACCATCAACGACTAGAGTAATCATAGAATAAAAAAAACAAAATCATTTCTTTTTACGTCCTCAAGAATATTATCTTAAAACTATTAAGTTTCGAAGAAACTACTTAAACTCCACAGCGTGTGACCTTCGACCGCTCAGTCGAAAGACAGCCGAACATCGCTGGCGCACCTCGGTTCCGGGCTAGGTCCAGGCCGAGCACGCACCTCGAAGCACGCGGAAGCCCAAAAGGGGGAAAATAGGAAGAGCAAGACAGGTGAAAAAGAGCAAGGTCGCCTGCCGCCGATGGAAATCTTCTGAGATATACAGAGAATGAGAGAGGCGCGCGTTTGAGTTCAAGTGCGTCTAAAACAAGTCGAGACAAGTGGAACGGCGTGAGGCAGGCGAGATATTGAGAGAGAGAGAGAGAGGGGGGAGGATGGGTAGAGAAGGGGGGAGGAGGAGGGGGTAGAGTGGGATGAGGAAAAGAGGAGTGGGAAGGGAAGGCGCGAAAGAATCTCACCCGGCCACCATGTTGGCTGACTCTCTCCAATGAAAACGAAAGTCTATCGTGAGCTGTATCACACCGGATTCGTAAAATGTCTCAAGTTATAGATCATCATCAATCCACGCCCACCAAGCTCGTCTTATGGCTAAAAAAACATTTTTTTTTAAATCTGAAAAGTAATTATCTCAGGTACCTCTACAAGCGCAGAATTAGCGCTAGGTTAAGACTTCTGGAGAAATTTAGGTCGGAAGTTCTCGTAGAGGAGGTCTCAGGAATATTAGAGGCACCTACGTACATGGGCAGGCACGATCACGAGAATAAAATACGAGAGATCGACTGTAGGACCGAGCGATATCAGAGCTCGTTTTTCCCAAGGACCATACGGGATCGTAACAGGAGAGTGATTCCCACGAGGGACGTTATTAGGTAGGTTTTGGTGTGCTGCACCCCCTGCCACCCACCAGTCTGGTGATTTGCAGGGTATCATGTAGATGTAGATGTAGATGTAACAAAGCAGTTATGAAAAATCATCAGTGGCGGATTAAGGTATCTGAAGACCCCAGGCGCAACAAATTCGGGAGGCCCCCAACTGACCGGGAGGGGGGGTACTCAATCTACAACAATGTTTACAACTGACAAATGAAAAAGTATATGCAGCAGGTTAAATAAATTGAATTACAGAAGTGCATAAATAGAAATTTTAATATTTATTATATATACATACTTGCACATGTCAAAAAATAAACAAAAAATGAATTATAACCCTGAGATATGTTTTCGAATGACGCAAGGGATGTTGCATTGTAACAAACCTAAGTAAAAACACGAGATGTGTACGTCAGTAGTAGATTATACTGATTGTGAAATATTTTACTAAATAAAATATTGAAAAAAATCGAGGCCCCCGTGACTGTCGATGCCTCAGGCGAACGCCTCATGCGCTTGTGCGGTAATCTGCCACTGAAAACCAGATCCGCCATTTTGGCTACAATGCCGCCGTCTTCGGTGGTATTGCACGGAAAGTTCTTTTAGAATCTACTCTCGGTGCATTACCACTGAATACGGCTGCAGTGTAGCTTAAATGCGCATCTGATTTTTCATAGCCTTTTCGCGACCATTGGATATACCTTCTTCAATTTCTTTATTGTAGAGTGATTATTCTCGAATCCCATGTACTGTATTATCAGTTGTGATCAAAATTGACCGAGGCAAAATTAGGAACAAATATTTTAATTTTTCTTTCCCGTCTTAAGGTTTTCAAATTTCGTTTCTCTTCCTCACGCACGCACGCGCGTACACATAAACCAGAGGAGGTTAGGAAAATCGCGCTGCAAAGTGTACGCGTAAGGATAATTACGCTTCAAAAATTTTTAATAGTAAATTTTAATAAATAAAGCAACTTTTCTCATTGTGACAGTGTTCGATATTTTTTCCGATCTTAAAAAATGTATGTACTTTAAGTACAATATAGAGAGCGCGGGGCCCTGTGCAATCGCACCGTTGGCACCGCCATAAAGCCAGCTCTGACATAAACGCACCCATTCCTTATCTTATGCTATCTCCTGTTGCATAAAAATTGAATATTATGGCACACGGCTTTCATCCCGCTTAGGAGCTGCTTCAAAAGAACTACGGCACACTCGCTCAAAAAAAATTACAGATATGTATAATGTTTCATATTACAGCCATGAATGACATAAAAACCAAATATGCAAATTAAAGATAAATTTGAAGGTAACGTTGCCCGTAAGCGACACAATAGCGACGACTTTTTGTGTGCTTATTCCTGCATTTCAGCTATTGCTTACTTGTTTAAAATTAATTCATCTGTTGGGAATTTAAGGTTTAATGGTGGAGTTCAAAGAGAGAGAGAGGAAGAGGTAAGAACGCTCTTTTAAACCCTTAAATCAGTGGTTCTCAAACTGTGAGGCGCGATGCTTATGATAGGGAGGGGTGGGAAATTTGTAAATTTTATCATGAAAATTATTTGATTCCGATTTATAAATATTTCGGTGAATAGCGGATGTACTGTCACACAGCAAATAGAATTACGTACTTATTTGTGAACTTGAATTACGTACATATTCATGTGAAGCTGGGTTTTCTGCGGTTCCTTCTATTAAGACGAAATATAGTCGAAGATAAATGTCAAACGGGAGATGAGAGTGTGTAAATTAATGCAACGCTTCTATAAAATATCTGCAGTGCCGAAAAGCTTCGTCATTCCAATATGTTAGATACTTCAGCTGTAAAATTACCAGTTGCTCATAATATAAATCATTTCATTAACTACAATTAGTATTTGATTTTATTTCAGAAATGAAGGGAGGCGTAGAAAATTTTTACGTCTTCCGAGGAGGCGTTGTTGGGCAAAGTTTGAGAACCCCTGCCTTAAATGGAGAAGAACCGACAAATGAACGCTTAGTTTTTTTTAACGAATTAGATACTCCGTGGAAATTAAGTTGAACGTAAAAAGAAAACTGATTAAGTTCGTTTGAAAAACTTATTAAAATAGAGAAAGAGGATCTGCATTCCTTTTGTAAGATGGAAAGCAGGTATGAATAGCGGCTCTCTCGCAGGCATTATTTTTTTAGTGGAACCACCTCGCTCTAGTCCTATTTAACGCGACATCTGCCAAGGAAGAGGATCCCACTCATCTGTTTACCGAATCACTAAGTTCATCTTTCAATTCTTTTGACGTATGAAGTCAAAGTGCGTCCAAGGTGTCGCGCGAGCAGTGGGCGGAACAGGATTTGTAGCGAGGAATGCGAGGGAAATTCATCAGTCATCAAGGGCAGCCGGAGAGAGGAGTCCCGGAGAGGAGGAATATGGAGGGAGAGGGCGTCGCAATTATCCTTCCCACGGCAACAGCGAATCAACCCCTCCAGATGGCCCTCGACCTACGACCGCATGCTAATCAGCGAACTGGATGGAGAGCTTCCGCATCCTCGAGAGCTTCAAACGCCGCCCTCGAGGAACGTAACGAGGATGAGAGAGGGAGGAGGGAGAGGGAGGGAGAGGGAGAGAGAGCGGGAGGGAGAGGGAGGGAGGGAGGGAGGGAGAGAGAGAGAGATGGATGAGAGAGAGGACTGGGAAGAGGTCCAGTTCGAGTAACCTCCAGCGATAAAAAGTGCGCCCCTCCTCCGCTCCCATTCTCCTCCCTTTCCACCCCCCTCTCCCACCTGTCGTCCTTTCGCTCCACTTTAATATCAAGTGTCTATGTCATCTCGAATATTTCGCTTCATTTGTCCTTGAGATTCGAATGGCATTCGGCCCTTCCCAATTCACACAGCCATCCGTTGAGATTCTCCGTTATTATTATTACAGTTAATCCTTAGCTGAAGTCGATGTCGGACGTCATCTAATAGTCGAATGCAGTAAATCGAGCGTTGATGCATGCTCGCAGAAGCAAAATGAAAACCATCGAAAATAGCGAGATTAATTTGTTGAGGACCAGGATTGTGGAGTCGGTGAAAAAAGTTTCCGACTCCGACTTTGACTCCAGAAATTTTACAAGTCCGACTCCGATTCCGACTCCAACTTTAGTATGTACATACTAACCGTAGCTTTTATAGGAGACGTGTAAATAGGACGGACGTTCCGAGAAAACGCGCTCAGTTTTACGCCTAAAAAATTACGAGAAAACACCTGCAATTGAAAATTTCAGGGAAATCGTGTAGTTTTAAACAGAGTTGTGGAGTCAGAGTTGGAGTCCGGAGTCCAAGTTGTGTAGTCTGAAAGTTTTTGCAGAGTCGGAGTTGGAGTCGGTTACAAGCCTAGAGAGACTGACTCCATTTTCGTACCTCTAAATTTTTTAATTGCATATGGCTTGTCAGAATGGTATCTCGTTAGAAAGGAACAGTATTAGAACTCGTACTGGATGAGGCAAAAAAGCAAAAGAATGCTCTCAAGGAACTTCTTCGTGGACGATTCGTTCATCTGAAGATGGATGCTTGCACACGTCAGAGAGTTAATTAATTCACAATAAACGTTCAATTCGTGGATGATAGAAAAGAAGTTGTCATGCGCACATTGGCAGTAAGAGAAACTGGAGCTCAACATACAAGTGAATATCTTCAAAAGCTTGTGATAAACGTATTTGAAGAGTTTGACATTAGGTACTAAAAAACAAGTTTTATCAATTGTGAGCGACAATGCCACCAACATGAGGAGCACCATCGAGAAACTGAACAAAGACGAAGTGGTAGAGAATTTTGATGATGATGAAATTCCGGAAAATGATGAAAATGATGTAGACGAATTTGTGGATTCTGCTGCAACGCTCTGTGCTGCCCATACGCTACAACTTGCAATTCGTGACGGTTTGAGAGAAACGCATGTGGTAAATCTCATAGGTAAATTGCGAAATATCGTGATAGCTGCAAGAGCACCTAAGTTGGATACTATATTGAAGCGACATGCAGGAAAAGGAGCGATTTTGGATCAAGTAACACTTTGGGGGAGTACATACTTAACGATACAACGTTTTCTAGAATTAAAACCTTTCCTCATTGACATGATACACCCTGATATAACGATGTCAGAAGCTAAATGGGAGGAAGTAAGGGAACTTGAGGCCTTACTGCGCCATCCGTATGCTGTAACAAAAAAATTGCAATCAGCTGATTTGACTCCTGGTATGTTTGATAAGGAATGGAAAAACCTAATTTTCTGCTTAACGCAAATCGGTGGAACTATAGCCGATGGCATAAAGAACTCAATGATTCGCCGCGAAACTCTTCCACTGGACAATGACATCCTTTTGGCTGCTATTTATGTTGACCCAATGTGCCGAGTAACCCTTACAGATGAACAGCAAAACAGAGATAAAAATGCTTTATGTGAAGTTGCCATTCGAATGAAAGGTTTAATGCTGGAGGAAGACCCTTTATATCAATCACCATACACAGTTCCCTCATCGCCCTCATTACCTTCCGATAATGAAGATGATCTGGATTTCGAAAAACATCTAGTTGAGCAGGAGCGATCAAAGCGCCGCCAAATAATATTAGAGGAAAATGGAGAAAGAACGCCAACTGGAATATTCAAATTTAAGCTAGAATTTAAGAATGCACTAAAAGAGGTAGAAAAAATTGATCGCATATCGAAGATAACTGTAAAAGAGGCAATACCTCGATTGTGCAAAGCGCTGCTCTTATTGTCACAGCTTTACCACCAACACAAGTAAGTGTAGAACGTTTGTTTTCTTCCCTCCGAATCGTAAGATACGACTTGAGAGCAGCAATGAAGGAAGATATAATTGAGGCGATCCTCTTTCTTAGAACAAATTCAATTTAATAAAGTTCATTTTTCCAGGTGATTAAAATAAGTTCTTGATGTTTAATATTTATTATTTTGTAACTATTGAGAACATTGTAGTTTTCAGCGTCATTTAACAAACGATAACTATAAAAGTTAAAGAAGACTTTTTTATTTGCCTTACCTATAATATACACATTAATAAAAGTATATATCGCCAACATTCATGTAAAGGAATTAATTTAAAACCGAATGACATTTGGGGTTGCTGTATCGGTGCGATTTTTTAGTTAACCACTTTGCGCGTATATCAAAGATACGATCATATGCGATGCTATTAATTATTAATAAAGTCGGAGTTGTAGTCGTACTTATAAAAGTACTTGAGTCGGAGCTGGACTCGGAGTGTGAAAATAATTTTCTGACTCCGACTCCAACCCCGACTCCACCCAAAAATAACCGACTCCATGACTCCGACTGCAACTCCGACTCCACAACCCTGTTGAGGACCAAGCACAGCAGATCAGAAATTCGACGACTTGGGCCTTTTTACTTTCTCCATATACGTCGCATAAAATATCGTTTTCATGAAAAAAATCGACTTCGAGATTTCAACGGAAATACGTTTTGAGATCCCTAGAACACGTTTAGACTATTTTCGGAATGATGTCTGTGTGTGTGATTGTGGGCGCCCTAACTCAAAAAGTACTTGTGATATTAACATCAAATTTCATATATAACACTATAGCATGAGCAAAAAGAACTGATTAGTTTTTGGACAATAACGGTTAACCGGAAGTCGAGGATTATTCGAAACACTATTTGGTTTTTGCGATATTTCTCCGTTAAAACATCATTATGATATATAAAATCCTACACAAAGGTTATAGAGAATGTAATTTCCTACAACTTTCATTTGAAACAATTTTCTCTAGCAGTTATTGTTCATGAATTAATTATAAATAATCGGTTTTTTTCGGTTTCCATCAAATATCTCCTTAAAAACGTCGTAATTGGTAATCTTCGTGAGGACCAAAGTTGTAGAGAATAATATTTCTTCCAAGTCTTGTTTGAAACAAATTTTCGTAGAACCATCCATTTCGGAGATATTTTGCTTTTTCTTAATTTCCGGTATACAGCGCCACCACTATGTAGCGGTATATTCTGTAAACATTCAAAATATAATTAATTTACGGCAATAAGGACGACTGTATTCCTTTAAATTGCGAAACAATAATTTTGCCTTAAAATGCTATTCATAATAATTTAAATATCTATACCCCAAATATGGAGAAAGTCACGTGTTGGCCACATCAGATTTTTTTAGTTCTTTATTTTACATTTCAGCATATTGTTTCAGATAAATGATATTTCGATTTAATGACCGTTTTAAAAAAATAATCGAAGGGTAATTATTGAACTCCTCCCATGGCTAACAAAAGATAAAGAAGGTGCATTATTTTTTAATTATGAGATTTTTACGGTAAATTAAACGAAACAGCAAACAAACATTTTATGGAACAGTGACATTCTTACTCTTTTGACGCGCCTTCAAACTTAACTGCTTTTATTTTTACTACAACTACCATTGGAAAAAGTACATACAATCCGGACGTAAAGATCTAATTACTTTCTCCATACATAGTATATGAGAAAGTATTGATTTCTTGGAAAAACTCCAATTCGAGATTTCAGCAGAAATACACGTTTGAGTTCCTCTGAGTACGTTTTTAATATTCTTTCCAATTATGTCTGTATGTGTGTGATATACTTTTTTGGTCGTTATAGGCCAATAACTAATAATCGAATAAGCACAAAACATTATATTTAAGATTTTTATTAGTAAATGAAGAACTAAAAATGTTTTGGTTAAAACTGGTCAGCCGAAATTTTCCGTTTTTTCCAAATACCTCCTTTAAAACTCAATTTACGTAAATATTTGCCATTATCAAAGTTGTAGAACGCAATTTCCTACAAGTTTTGTTTCAATCATGTTTTCGTAAAATAAATGGTTTAAGAGATATTTTGATTTTGTCTGACTGCATTAAGTACGTTGCTATAGTAAAAATTTCTATGTCGATAGCGATGCATACGCTTGCCAAGGGTAATTTTAACTGCACATCGACATTTTGTTATCCACTGCAACAGTTACCAATTTTGTTTACTTGTTTTTTCTATGTGAAAAATTTTCAGTATTTAATAATTATTCACAAGTTTAATTGTCGATAGCCATCATTGAGGACGCCGAGAGAAATCATATTCTTTACTCTCTATGGAGAAAGTCATGTGCTGGTCACATAAGATTTTTTCAAATATCTCCTTTAAAACTCAATTTACGTAAATACCTGCCATTATAAAATTTGTAGAAAATGTAATTTTCAACAAGTTTAGTTTGAAACGTTTTTTCATAAAACCGATGGTTTAAGAGTTATCTTGATTTTTCTTCTGAATGTATGCTAAATACGTCGCAGAGTGATACCATTGTTTCCGTTGCTATGACGAAATTTTGTGGTTGTCGATAGCCATGCGTACGCTGCCGAGGGTAATTTTAATTTCGTATCGATATTCTTAAATCTTTTTCGACTTCGTACCCTTTATTAAGTATCGGAAAGAGAGACCAAGGAGCAGATGCAAATATGAATGATAAGGCGACTTCAACGGGGGAATATGAGATGAACCCGTGGAAATGGAGAAGTGAGGAGGATGAGGGGGTAAGAGGAGGAGAGGTGGGGGGAGGGCGGCGGAGAGGTGGGCGGAGGGCGGCGGAGAGGTGGGCGGAGGGTGGTGGAGGGGTAGGGGCGGGCGGAGGAGGGTCGCCGGGGAGCGAGGTCAAGAGAAGTTTGGAGGAAGAGCAATGCCAATCCACATTGGATCGAGCAAAACCGCATTCCGAAATTACTTGTCTATAATTTTCGTACTATAAAAGTTTAATACTAGCTGCCCGTACAGCTCCGAAATCGGAGCTCTGTTGGAGTATTATGGTAAGAAGTCCCTCCGCTGCCCAACCCGCGCGTCCTCGACATACGCGCCGCCAACGCCCACCGCCGCGTACTAAGGCTCGAAGCACTACCCGCGTATATCTTTCCCCTCAAGCGTGGCTGAGTGAATGTGGAGGGGAAGATTCGCTTCGGGTTGCGACTGACACATGCCTTACTCAATTAATATATACTTACGTTGACATTTATGAGATTAAAAACAATTAGTTAATAAAAAAGACCATTTTGCAGTCACCATAACGCGGTTGTGGAGATACCCATTCCGTATTATTTGCCTCTTATTATAATTAGATTTCGAATAAGAGAAGTGTTATATGCGATTTCGTACGCATTAAAATGCCGTGTCTCGCGAGTAACGGCGCATCCTATTATTATTATTACTCATTTAAGAATTAATCGATTACTACTAGAATAAATTATACGATTTATTTCCTCTGTACTAGTTTTTGTAGTTGGATACGAGGAATATCCGTCATTAATGCTTAAAGTTTTCAATAAAACAGCTTCCTTTGATCTAAAAGTTGGAGATTTTTATCAATCGTAGATTTTTTTTAAAAATTCCGGAATTTCCAAATTTTATTCTGAAATTTTCGGCAATGAATAATCCGTTTAGTTAAAGAAAATAAATAATACATAATTTCGTGCAATAGAGTATTTGAAAGAAATAATATATGTACATACGTACACGCAAATGAAATAGCGTTGTTGGTGGTGGGGTTTAGGAATGAGTTGGAGGGTGGGTTTATAGGGCATGTTAGGCATCGTGGTCTGCGGCAGGGGTGGGACCCTGCAGGGTGCAAAGGAGTGGGTGATGGGGGTTCTTTTCTCCACAAAATTTTGGCAAGGTTGGGAGGTCTGCGGAAGGAGAGGAATGGGGGTGTGGAGAAGGAGACCTGGTTGGGGGAGGAAGTGAGGATTGGGTGGGCTGCCTTTAGGATGCTTTTTAGGGTATCATGGATGCCGGGATAGAAGGTGGTGATTAGGGTGAGTTGGGGAGTAGAGTCGGGGGTTGCGGGGCGGTTGCAGTGTAGGTTAGGGGTGCTGGGTGCGACAGCCCGTCGGATTTGGTCCAGAATCAGGTCCGGCGGGTATCCGCGTTGGAGGAAAGCATTTTCGAGGACAGACAGTACTCGGAAAGTGACTCTCTGTCCGAGCAGATTCTCCGTCCTCGGTGGGCTAGGGCGTAGGGGATTGAAGTTTTAGGTTGGAGGGGGTGGCAGCTGTAGAAGTGGAGATATTGAAGGCGGTTGGAAGGTTTTTAATGCACTGTGGTGTGGATTTGGTTTTCTCGGATCGAGAGGTCGACATCCAAGAAGGTGATGCTGGTGGGGGAGGAGTGGTAGGTGAAGGAGAGCGTGGGGTGGGAAGAGAGGCGCTGTAAAATTCCCTCAACATTCGCATGAACGGCCATCGCAACAGCGGTAGTCTTATCATCATCATCATCATCATAGGTAGTCTGTCCGTTGACAGGTCCGTGATTATTCTAGGTTAAACTTGGTTCTCCATATACTCCTATTTCCGCAATTTTCTTCATGTCTTGATAGCTCTTTCCCTTTCAAGTCGTCTACTATCTGAAACCTTTTCCTACCTCTTTCTCTTTTTCCATCCAGTTTTCCTTCTAGCACTTCTTTAATCATGCACTCTCTCCTCAGGTAATACCCAATCCAGTTCGCCTTCCTCTTTCTGATGGTCTGTATAATCGTTCGCTTCTCTCCTATTCTTCCTAGTACTTCCTCATTTTTCACCCTATCTGTCCATTTTATCTTCAGCATTCTTCTCCATGTCCACATTTCGAAGCTTTCCAAGTATGTAATATCATTTTTCCTTAGCGTCCATGTTTCTGCTCCGTACAAAGCTATACTCCATACATAGCATTTTATCAACCTCTTGCGGATATATATATATATATATATTTCATTCATTCATGGTTTTCAATCCTAAGATTGGTTTGACATGACTAGGGAATAAACACATATGATGTGGTGGTTTCCCGTTGCCTTCCACATCAGACACACACATGAGTGATAAAAATATGAATTATGATTATATATATATATATATCTACAAAATATTCACCAAAATACTCACTATGGGTCTTCAAAACCATCTTGATTCTGCCTAACCCAGAAGCAAGATGGATTTCGCAGTGGGTATAACACGATGGACCACATCCAAGTCGTGAGACAGGTGATCAGTCGGACTAACGAGTACGAATTGCCTCTACGTATGTGCTTCATCGACTACGAGTAAGCATTCGACTCTGTCCGAACTTCGTCGGTGTAACGTGCACTAAAGAAACCAGCAGTAGTAGAAATGTACATAACCTTGATCAAGAATATCTACGAAAATGCGACAAAATCAGTCCAGCTACATGAAGAAACGAGTGCCTTTAAGACAGAAAAGGGAGTGAGACAAGGAGGTACTATGTCCCCTAAGTTATTTACAGCAGCTCTAGAGGAAGTATTCAAAACGCTAGACTGGGAGGAAAAAGGCATAAAGTTAAATGGAGAACATCTGAGTCACCTGCGCTTTGCAGATGTCATCATACTGTTCGCAGGGACCCCAGAAGAGCTCCGTAGAAGAACTGAAGAGCTTGAGCAAGCAAGCCGAGAAGCTGGACTTAAGATGAATCTTAATAAAACAAAGGTTATGTACAACTCTTTCACAAATTCAGAAAAGATATATATCAACGGAGAGAACTCGGAGAAGTAACCAGCTATGTTACTTGGGTCAACTCATCACTACTGATGGTTCGCTTCTTGGAGAAATCAACCGGAGAGTGAAGATGGCATGGAGTGCTTTTGGCAAGAATGCCAATATCTGTAAATCAAATATTCCAGTCTTCCTAAGAAGGAGACTGTATGACCAATGTTTTCTGCCTGTTCTGACATAAGGTTGTGAAACATGAACCATGAATGCCAGAATGATACAGCGCCTGCAAACAACACAGAGGGGCATGGAGAGATGCAAGTTAGGGATCACCCGAAGAGACCGCAAGGGGAACGACTGGGTAAGAAAGAAGATGGGAGTCTGTGACGTGATTAGAAGAGTGAAGTCGCTAAAATGGCTGTGGGCGGGCCACAATGCTAGATGACCAGCGTTGGACGTCCAGTGTCATCAAATGGATCCCAAGAAACATCAAGAGACCGAAAAGAATACCGAAAGACAGGTGGGACAGAGAGTTTGTTAAGTTCTTGGGGCAAACTTGGAGGTGGGAGGCAGTTGACAGGGAAAACTGGAAGAGTCTGGCGGAGGCCTTCATCCGTCAGTGGATTGAAAAAGGCTGATGATGATATATATATATATATATATATATATATATATATATAATATATATAATTTGTTTATTTATGTATTTATTATTTATTTATTATTTACTTATTATTAATTTATCTTTTTATTATTTTTTTATTTGTGCAAGTCAAATAAATAGAGAGTTTTCTTCAGTAAATGCTCAAAGAATGACACCATCTTTCTTTATTCCACTCTGATGAATCTTAATTCAATGTCACCTCTCCTCTAACCTTATTTTCTCTCTCGTGAAGACAAGTGCTATTTTAACGGCGAAACTCGTTACAAACTCTGTTTTCGTTTTATTTGAGTTATCGATTGCCGTTCCGCCCGAGCGCAATCACTCGGAGGGCCATAAAGAGAGGCTTTTCCCTCTCACGAACACAACCTTCCGCCTGACACGAGAGGACCGGTCCCGACCGCCAAATTCCAATCTCCATATAACAGACACCTTCCCCTCCGCTCTTTCTCCCTCCAATTTCCCCCATCCTCTCTCTCTCACTCTCTTTCTTTCTTTCTCCCTCTCTTCCATTCCGAATTTCGCAACTCACGTGGTATTGTAGCTTCTCTCCCGCCCTACCGCGCGTCATTCCGGCATCTTTCCTCAATTCCGATTCCTCTCACGCCGTCCAATTATTCTCTCCCCAACCGATCCATTGCTTCTCTTTCGCCTAAATAACTGCACGCTCTTTCTTTTAGTTTTCGAGGTACCATAAGCTACACGTGGTATAACCGATGTCGGAGGCCGAAATTTCCGTTGAGTTCGATGTCCATTATGAAAGAAACGTCTCGAAAGAACCATCAATGAGTCCTAGAATGAGTTGAAAGTTATTGAAGCTCGTCGTTTTTATAACTAAATACCGGAAATCTCTCGACAGTCAAATAAAAGGAAGGATTCGACAACGGAATCGGACGAGTGTCGCCGCGGCGAGCGGGTGCAGGGGCGGTGCCAGTAGGTACATACTTCCTTCTCGTCTATTCCGAAAATAGAAAGGAATGAGATTTCACGTTCGCAGCAATTGATAATTTTTGCTCTCTGCTTGACTCGCTCCAACCAGTCAAACTGACCCGACCCAAACCAAAAATAAGTTCCTATTCATGGGAAGTTCTAGAAAAAGGGAGCGTCTATCCAGAGAGGTCATGTTATGCTTTTGACAGCCGAACTCCCTCTTTCCGCCTCTTCGCCTCCAAACTTCGGCTTCCGAATTATTTTTGGTTTTATATTATTCGCGCCTTAAATAAACCAGATGGCATTATATTAACGACTCGTGTTTGAAAAATAGCAGAACTTTTTATTGTCACCTCGTTCAAAGCGACGATTCGGATTTAATGATATAATAATCTCGACGTGAAAATATTTTAAAGATTTAGGCAACATTCTAAAAAAATATGCAATGAATAGTAGAAAAGTGTATCGTGAATATATTAAAAATAGATAATAAGACAACATTACGTGTATAAAATGAACAGAACGACGATTGTGCATTGACAGGACAAGGAAGTTGTGCTGAACGCACAAATCAATTACAATTTCCATAACTAAAAATACAATATAAATTTCTCGCTTTTGAACTAAGCTGTAATTTTCTGTCAGAATACTAATGCTATTACCGTAAAAAAATTTGACAAATATTCGAAAGTACTATAATAAAAGTTTTCCTTCTATTTCGGAGAGAAATTCGAGACTCGAATAAAAATTACAAAGGATTTCGATCTTCGTAATCTAAAACTTTCTGACAGTAGAAGCGTGTTTTTATAATACACCTTACTAAAATGCTTCATCAGCGTCGCGAAAGAAAACGCGCAAAGGACCGCAACACGAATACCGCTCTTTAATATAAAACCTAATTCAATTGCGCAATTTTCTCCTTTAAATCATCACATTTCAGAATCTTGGAGGATGTCCATTACATAATCGGCCTTGTACACATACCAAGCGACGGCTGTTCGAGAAAACCGTAATATTTTCCTCCGCTAAGCGTAGAAAATTCGTAGGTGGACGCTCCCTCGAAAAGGCAAATTCCTCGAAGGAAAGAAATAAATCAGACATTATGCTAACAAATGATTAATGTGCGCAGTTCATCCGGGATTCTTACATTTTCGAGCGGTATAATGTTATCGAAAGTTGGCAATGCATGTGATGTTCCGTTCGTAATGATTAGAAACGCCGGTCGACCTTGCGAAAAATTTTTCTATCCGCTCAATGGAAGGTATGTGAAGGCGTGGGCGTGTAGAGTGTAACGAGGGAGATCTCCCCACCTCTCCCCCGCCTCCTCCCTTTTAACATCAACCAATGCCCCCACCTCCCAACTTTTAGCCCAAAGAGACAACCAGCTGCTAGGAACGGGCTGTTTCAAAATTTTCCATTCATCGAGTACAGTTTGCGCCAAAATTGAGCGTGCGTCAGACTCGGCGGAAATATTCCGTCATTTTCCTCAGTGGCGGATTTAGGCATTATGGGGTCCCTGGCGTTAAACTTTTGAGGTCCTTGGCGCTGAACAATTGGGGGGCCCGGCAATCTAAATATATACTGAAACCTCACCAAACGACTCCCACTATATTTGACCTCTCTTAATGATCGCATTAATAAATTAAGTATCGCAGACCAAAAAGAATGAATTTTTCTACGTCGTTTTTAAAGTGACATATTTAATATTTTTGAGATTATATATAAAAACATTCTTTCCCCCTTATTTCAAGGGTCCTCTGGCGCGCGCCAAGTGAGACCCCCCCCCCTTAAATCTGCCACTGATTTTCCTCAATGGGATTCAGTATAACTTCTTAGTTCCTCCATTTATTATGATTCTACTTTCCGAGCTATAAAATGTATGCTGTAATTACAACGATGCCGGTTTTTCCTATTCTTTAATCTAAAGAGAGACAGTCGCCGCGAGATGCGTTTGCTTCCTGAATCCTCCTCCAACCCCGGATTGTTTGGCGCACGCATCTTCGTCACAGTGCGAAGCGAGGGTATCCGTGCACTGCCGTGCCTTCGCAGAATTACCGCGCATCGCTCTACTCCTAACATTTCGATTTCCACGCGGCAGAAACGAGTAAAAGAGAAAATTTATATAGTGAGCTCCTTTTCATTTGCATGATATCTTTTCCGGAAATGGTCTTCGGATAATCATATGCCGAATGTTATCGAATTCGTCAGTGAGCCAGAGCAACAAGACGCAGGGTGTCTCCCACTTTCCCTCTCAGTCTCTTCCTCTTATTCTCTCTCTGCCGCGTCTCTCCATCGCTGCATCCGAGGGCGTCCGAAGAGGCGCGAATCGTTCGGACCGTAAACGAGGCTTCTCCAAGGTCGCACCCTCGACCTTGCGGGCCCGCGCAGCGCCGGAGGAAGGGGAAGAGCTAATTCGTAACGGGAGGGAAGAGCGAGTTCGTAATGGTGGGGGTGTTCGTTATTAGCGCCTAGGATAATAGATACCAGCTCACGGAACTGTTAAGAGGGCGTACGTGATGATCGGCGACAAAGAGAGGATCGAGCTGGATTGAGCAATGGCGCACAGTCACGTCGCGGCTACTTTTTTTACTCCTCCAGGGCGTTCCGTTGAATCAGTGATGTTAATGGAATCGAAGCGAGGCATTCGAACGCAGCGCTTTCGGACGGAAAGGACTCGAACGACCTTTTAAAGAGCGGAGCGCGTAACATGGAATGCCTTTCGCGTTGCTCTTGTTAATCGCCGGCGATTCATCTCTTCGGGGGCAGACCGAGATGTGCGCAGGTGATACCATTCGGTAGGTCAGAAGGTCGGGGGCAGGAGGTGGAGTCAACTCCTATTAGGCACTTCGGAGGATAACAGCATGATCTTTATAACCCGACAGAAGCGCATGCACCTGCTGTTTGCTTATGAATACAATCGTAATAATATTAAGAGCACTATTAAAGAAGAAGATGGAGTTACTGTTTGCAGCTGATGTGTCTACTTTTTCGGGAAAAGAGGACAATATAGGGAAATGGAAAGTTGAGAAAGACGAATTCTCAAACTACTGAAATTACAAAGTACAATGACCACAAGAGGAAATTTAAGAAAGCTATTGAGGATACATAACAAGTTAGGAAAATGTACAGCGTATCACAAATGGGAGCGCTTCGTGCAATGGGGTATTAGAAAGAAATGATATACCTGCAGGCAAGGCAGTAGTGACCACTTTTGGCGCCCTGGGCAGAGGATTTATTGTCACCCCAAGATAATCTAATAAAATGATAAGTGCCTATTTTAAAAGGGGTATTTAACTAAAATAAACAATCGTTTCTTTACAGATTTATTTTTTGGGCTTCATTTGAAGCAAAAGTGATTATGCCATTGGAATCTATATTTTTAGCAGTGTCATATTCAGTAGATAAGATGACTAAACGAGAAAGTCTCTCTTGATTCATTGATGACCGTAGGTCATTTTTGTTCAATTTCAGTTTACCAAAAGAACGCTCTCCACTTATTTTATTTATTTATTCATTATTCCAGACAGACAGAGAATTCGCCAATTTAAAGTGAAAAAATAACAAATATTAAAAAATCAATAAAAAATATAATAACAGACATTAACATAAGAGAAAAAAACAATAAGACAATCTATTTTATGGCAGAACATGACAAACCACACTTAATGAAAGCCTCTTTGGACAGTGAAAAAGGAGCAAGTGAATTTAATAAGGAGGGTAGTCAAAAGAAAAGAGAACGTTTCGCAAGAGAAATTCTAGGGGTAGAGTAATGAAATTGATGTGGCGAATGTCAAGAAATTTTCATCAAAATTTCCACATTTAGAAAGGAACTTAAAACACCATCTTCATGAAGAAATTCCAATATTTCTTTGTGTAGTTTGTACACCTTTTATCGAACGCAGGTGGTGTTTCAAACTGAGAACTTCGATTGACTCGCGTTCATCCACATTGATTTTATGCATGTACGCAGCATTTTTACAGGAATCTATCATTTCATCTTCAGTCGTATTATACAATATATAAAGCACAACTTGGAAATTTTAAATCATTATCAATTTCGTATAAAGATGTAAATCGTGCCTACAGTTGCCTTTGAAGAGAATTCGTTGTCTAATGCACTGCATCGTAAGTAGCATTTTGTTGTTTCAGGTATTGAGAGTGTTACAGTTCCCATCGTGTCATTAAATTCCTTTTTCTTTCTATTATTTTCGGGATTCCTTTTTCATCACAAAATGTCTTTGCCTCTTCCATATACTCTTCCTGTGGTGACTTAGAACTTTTTGTGTATGGTACCAAATTGTGGAGCAATCCACAGTTACATCGGCACCCTGAACAGATTTAGTGAGGCGGTTGTTCTTCTAACAAGATAAATATAAATTGCACGTCGATCTGTTTTAGCAAACCTTCAATATCTGTGCATTCATTTTCATTCTTTAATTTTATTAACACTCTATAAACTTTCTTTAATTGTAACCTCAATGAATTCACTGCATTTGCCCATGATGAACATCGTGTTGTGTCGTGTTTTTTCAACATCAACTTAAGGACATCCGTTAGTGCAACCCATCTCGATTTGGAACCAGAAAATAAATTAATAAATTTACCGGTTATACTATTAGGAGAATTTTCACACGATTGAGCTATTATGTTTTGTAAATATACCGCATAAAGTTACTATTTTTGGATTATTTCTAACGCGATTTCGTCTCTCTTTGAGTTTCTCATATACGAAGAAGTATATTGAGTAAGTATTGTAATCGCGAAAAAATTCCATCTTGAGATTTTGATGGAAATATAAGTTTTAGGTGTACCTGAGTCCGAAAAAGTTGTTATGGCAATGCCGTCTGTCTGTCTGTGGGTCTGCCTCTGTCTGTTCGCGGATCTAGAGCTTAAACGGTCAAGTGAAAATGAATGAAATCTCGAACCGTTATAGCATCGGCAAACAGAGTTCAAGGGCTTTCCTCTAGAGTCCTGCGGGGATGCCCCTCGAATGTGAAGGAAATCGCAGACTTTTCTCTAATCCGACCCGTCGTGGAATACTGTTGCGCCATCTGGGACCCTTTCGAGGAGTGCCTAACTAGGGAGCTCGAAATGGTTCAACGTAGAGCGGCTAGATTTGTAAAAGGAGAATATCGGTATGATGCGAGTGTATCAGAGATATTGAGGGATCTGAAATGGCAGACGTTGAAGAGTAGAAGAATTGAATACAGAAGGAAACTATTTGAAAATTCGAAAGCTCCGAGTCCGTTGAAGACGTACGCGGCATAGTCGTCCCCATCGGTGTTAGTGAACGTAATGTTAGATCAGAGTACAGAAGAAAATATGTCGAAACAATCGCTAGAACAGAGAAATACTACAGATCCTTTTTCCCAGACGCGATAAGACAGTCCAACAGGAATTAGTTAGAGTTGGACTGTCTTTACAATACTTTCTCAATATACTTCGTATATGAGAAAGTAAACAGAAAATAATAGGGTACCGACTGCAATAGTACCGAAATTCCATTATGGAAAATAACGTAGAGGTGGGAGCGAAATAAAACATGAATATTCACACTCAATACAATGCACAATTAACATCAATAAACTTATCGATTGGTGACAGTAAAGCTGCAATAAGTTGTCTAGTGTGAATAACATTTAACGTAACCATAGCTAAACTCTCCAAAATATGCGATTGGTTCAGGACAAATTTAAATGAGGACTGAGGTTTAGATTTTAGATCATAAAACGGAAGTGAGTTACACAATCAGCATCAGGAGGAGGGTTTCGGTTCAATGACTGGGATTGGAAGTTTATAAACAGAAGGCGTGCAAAATGCAAAGAAATTTAAAGTGAACTGAGAAATTGGAGGTTAAGAAGAATTTCGATTTAGAATTTTAAGGACCAATGCATGATAAAATGTCGCCTCGAGCCCAAATTCAGCAACGATAATTCCTTTGTTGAGAGAGTGTCCGCTTACGATTATCTCCCCAATCCGCCTCTCAAATCCTCCGAACTTATATCTTGAGATTTTGATGGAAATATACGTTTTAGGTGTACCTGAGTCCGAAAAAGTTGTTATAACGCAGCCAAGGGCGTACCGGAAAATCTGGGGGCCCATCCGCAGCAAATAATACGGGGTCCCCTATGGACGCCTTCATCAGTACGGTCTGAATGATTGGGGGCCCCATAAATCTCGCCCCCCGCACTCCGGGGATTGAGGGGCCTATCAGTACGCCCCTGAGCATAGCCCAGGGAAAACGATCGCCTGACAATTCTCTAGCCATATCCCTCTTCTCTATAACTATTCCCCCCTCCCTCTCTCTCCACTCCTAGATGCGCAAAACTATTCGCTGCCCCATCGCGGAGCAATTTGGAATCGATCCAGATTTCACTTACACTGGATTATTCAGGAACGCCTATTTATTATTTCTCCCAGGGGTCGGAGGTTCTTCTCTCTCTCTCTCGATCGTACGCTTGTTTAACTTATTGCGACATCATAGCGAAGAAGAGTGACTCGAATGAACAGGATCAGAGGAAATAGTTTTGAAAAGCGATGAATAAAAAAATAAGCGAGTGAGGCAGTTAGCGGGAAAAGAGTCGCTCTACTTCTTTATTTCCTTTGGCAGGAGTGAGACTGAACAGATAGACAAAGAGGGCGAAGTGGATGCATATGACCATCATGGAGAAAGAAACAGTGTCATAACAAACTGGATGGAGCGGATGGAAGTAATTGGTGCAGGTTAAAGGAAGAGGAAAGGGAAAGGGGGAGGGTTGAGGGACAGGGGACGGAGAGGGAAAGGGGGAGGAGGATGGAGAGGGAAAGGGGGAGGGAGGCGAGAAGAGGAGAGGTGAAAAAACAAGTGGACGCGTGATGATTAAGAAGAGTTGGAGGAAGAGGGGATGGATGTGGCAAAATGACGGTGGGACGAGAAAGAGGCGTGGAGTAGGGGCTCCAACGAGGTGGAACGGAGGAAAGAAGTTTGGGTGATGGCAGGTCTCCCTCAAACCACCTTTCACTCTTTCCAAGGACACCCCGAATCTTCCGCGTCTCAATCGTTTCTCGTTGCGATGTGCGTGAGAGCAACTATATAGGTTGTTGGGGCACGGGGCAATGGGTAGCAGGTGGACGACTCAAACGCTTCTTAAACGCCGGTGCCGGAACACAAATATCCGGAGAAGGAAAGCAAAAAAATAAATCATATCGTATACTCCAAATTGTTACGTGAAATGCATCAATTTATAACGGTGTATCAATGTTGAAAGTTAAATTTTTTACTGATGCGCGTGAAATTCGGATGAATTTGGCTAATCCCGTAAACCCCTCGATTAAAGTCTCTTGGATTCTCTTCATTCTTATCCGTAATAACGGTGTCATGACGGAGAAATGGCGATCCAAAATATCGAAACATAAAACAAATAAGCTTCATTAATTCCTTTTCTTGCAGTATTTCAATATATTTATATAATATTCTTGCAAATTATTTCTGTTATTACTAAATACACAGGAACTATTTACTGGCACTTTTTAAAGGGTGAAATTTGAAATCACGGCTAATAAATAAGCCTTTTCTCGAGATTTTCCGAACCTGTCTTTCTTGAAAACATCATTGAGACTCTCGAACTTCATTTTGTTGTACTAGTTAACGGCCAAAATATTTTAATGCTTTTTTGTATACTGCCTTGGAATGTTACTTTTTTTCAAGTGAATCACTGCGCACGCTGATGTTGTGCTCGACAAAAAATATATCTTGGCCACATCTTTTTTATCGTCTTTGTTTTTGTTATAGTTTTCCTTTATTAGATTGATCAATTATGAGGTGCACAAATCCTAATTTATAAAAAAATATTATGGTAATGACGACCTCCTCATCTCACAAAAAAGCCAACAGAAAAAAGTATAAAAAAATCACGGTGATTACCTCAGCACCTGGTGAAGACCGTGCAGACATAACTACAGTAGCCTTGAAAATAAAGATATACCTTTTTGACGTAACGTTACGCGGTAATTTATTTATTTTTTCTCACATCAAGAACACATCCTGTCCTTTCAGGAATGCTCTCGTTAAGTACCATCTCATGAACTTCATCACGTGTAAGGAAGAATGTTCATAGATTGAGCTGATAGACGACTTGAAAACGAAAGATTTTATCGAGAAAAGACGACAGTTGTGGGAAGGAAAACGAATATGGAGCTTAAACAGGTCGTTTATACATGGATGTGTTTATTGTTTAAATACGCGAGTTAGGAGCATTTTTCTCTTGTCTGTTGGTAATATCTAACCTATGAACAACTGCTGCGTCGATAAAATCTGCCTAATATTATTCTTTTCGTTATTTTCGACTTCAGCAGATAATCCATCCATTCTCAAAAAGAAAAACTTAATGACTTCTTAGATATTTAATTGTTGAACTTATGGTGATTCCATTAACCTCGTATTCGAAAAAAGAAGACTTAAATAACTTGAATAGTCTACCTAACTATGATATCTTATCCTTTCTTTCGAATTCCTGAAATTCATCGCAGTCTTACGTATAAAGAATAATTTCCTTGAGGTCATACCTATTGCATTTGTCTCGGCGACACAATAAAAACCCATCAATGTAATTAAGGCGAATAATAGAAGCAGTCAATCAAATAACCTGGTTATTACCTTCATGATGAACGTTTAACATTTCGAAATACTTTACGCGAGAACCTGCGTCATCGTACCGAATTCAATTCTTCGCTATTCTAAAAGAGAAAAATAATATAAAGGAGTGGTTAGCATTCCAAGACAAAGTCCCTCATTCGACGGCTCGTTGTTCGTGATTTTTAACGGTTCGTTCGCTCCCCAACATGTCAGACTGAGTCATGTTCCCTTTAGACCATGATCAGAGCGTCCATGTTCCAAAGCGATTTCGGTCAGCGCAATATACATAGGAACCGTAGACTCGCTTTGAAACTCCTCGAGCGAAAGGCGTTTCTTTTGACGCCCTCCCGGCCAACTGAATCTTCTTGTCCGAGGGAAATAGTTATTAAGCACTCAGAAGATGGAATCGCTTTAAATCTCACAGTCAGTCAAGTCCTTGTTCCTCTCGTCTTTTAATCCTTAGGACAACTGCTGGCATTTCCCACGCTTCTACATCTACATGATACCCTGCAAATCACCAGACTGGTGGGTGGCAGGGGGTGCAGCACACCAAAACCTACCTAATTACGTCCCTCGTGGGAATCACTCTCCTGTTATGATCCCGTATGGTCCTTGGGAAAAACGAGCTCTGATATCGCTCGGTCCTACTGTCGATCTCTCGTATTTTATTCTCGTGATCGTGCCTGCCCATGTACGTAGGTGCCTCTAATATTCCTGAGACCTCCTCTAAGAGAACATCCGACCTAAATTTCTACTAGCGCTAATTCTGCGATCCTCTAGTGATATCCAATTCAACTCCTTCAAGAGTGATGTGACGCTTAATTTTTGCTTTACGAATCTGGCTGCTCTGCGTTGGACTCTTTCTAACTCAAGTATATGTCCCTTTTCGTACGGATCCCATATGCTGGAAGCGTATTCGACCTGAGATCTGACCAATGATAAATAATATAAATACGAGACCATACGAAACTTACAATTCGTTTTCTTATGCCTTACTTTGAGGAAAAACATGACGTTGAGTCGACGCAACAATTTAAACTGTACCGATTTCGCTTCAAAAATATCTTTGTTTTTCGGTTAAAATGTCACGATAGTATGTAGTTACCTAACCATCTGAATATTTTAGTCAATGTCGGTTGAACACTGCAGATTCCAACAACATTATAAATTATTACGGCGAGGGTCACACAACCTTCCACGATACAGGATTCGAACCCACAACAGGAAGAGAGTGTGCCGCTACCCTTCAAACCCACACGATTCATATATAACCGGTTCCTTCTCTTGCGAATTCTCAATGACATTCCGAGTAAGTAAGGAAAAGAAGATGATTTAACGAGTAGTAGTAATGAGGATGGGGGAGGGGGAGGGGGGGGAGGGGGTTTAGAGGGGTGTCGAGGAGATGGCTGAACGGAGGAGTGGGATTGAGTTCCCTTTCCGTCGCACGCGTGAGCGTGACTGCTTGGCCCTATGGGGCTTGGATAGCCTTCGGAATGATATCCGAAAACGGATTCCTTTGCGTCACTTTCTTCGATTCCGAAAACATTTTCCGACGCCTCTTTCTGGTTTCCTTCCGGTCATAGAAACAAGGGGGCGGCGGAGGGAGAGAGGGGAAATGGGGGGAGGGGGAGAGAGAGAGGGGAACGGGAGGAATTCCTTCTCTCATCAAATTGAGGAGGAATGGAGCAGGAGAAATGACCGTAAAAGGTTTTTATGCGAAAAGGAAACTGACCTACTACGACTCTCGTTTCAACCATCGCTGATTCATCGCTTATACGCGTCTAGTTTAACCGAGGCAAATTAATTTGATTTTATAGTTACAACAAACTTTCCGCTTTATTTATTCCTATCTTGATTCGACTTCTTATCCTCGTACTTTTTTCTTTTACAACGGAAACTCGTCGTGTGGACAAGACGGTAACAACAACGCCTTGTGGTCGCACCAAATGAAACTTATTCTCAATTTTACGACCTTTCCTCTCGGGTCCCAATTCGGTTCTCTTGAATATTTTTATAAAATTTTATTTTTATGGTGCCTTCCCCGCACAGCCAAAGGCTTGTCTGCAGTTAGGGAAAATACCCCAAGACGAATCACAACATCCCGAAGCGGGATGTAATTTTACCTTTATCTCCTAAAACCAACAAATTAGGGCGGTCTGTTTATAAATGTAACATCTTTCCTATAGAACTCTGGGAATCTCTACTGCTATAAGCAAAAGATCGGAAAATAAGGCATAACCGATAACTTTCTAAGAATCAAGATCGTATTTAACGGGAAAGAAATGAGAAATACAAAAGCAACATACAGAAGATAGATCATTCCAAAGTACTTTTCAAAAGGCACTCAGAAGTATTTTCCCAAATTTATGTCAGACGCATAAACAAATGAAACATGGAATTTTAGTGTATATAGCTAAAGGTTTACTTAAAATACTGCAATCCCTAAAGCCATAAAAAATGTCTCCGCCGAGTAAATATAGCTCTCAATGGGCGTGATCAAAACATGCAAGACCTCTGACGCAATATCTGTATATAGAAAAGGGTTGGTCGTTCCTTGCTCAAAAAAGAACGACTCCCTCCCTCCGCCCTTACCACCCACGCCCATTGCGTCCATCTCTCACCCCCTCTACCTATGCATCAAATGCTGCTATAAATTAAATTCCGCCATACTTCCATTGCACATTCCAAAGCAATCAAAATCGCAGGGTGGAGGGGGACCCTTTAATTCCATCCGGGTGGCGAGGCAGTAAAATCGACCGCAATCATTGTCTGCCGCCGTGCGCGCGCGTGCGTTCGCGAAGGGACACATTCGATCGATCGGCAATTATCGAGTCGTTTTGATTGAGATCGAGACGCGAGGACAAAGTTCCAGTCGCGGCTGCAAGAAAGTGAAAATATCCATTAACGAGGACTTCTACGCGACAGTCGTAAATCTCGGCGGAATTCCATGTGTTCCAGGGAGGGCTGTTGTTGTTGTTGTTTGGGAGAAGGGGTTGAAAAGGGAGGGTGTGAAAGGGGTGGGGGGGTTGAAAGGGGTGGGGTGAAAGGGGTGGGGGGGGATTGAAAGGATAGCGGTGAAGGGGTGGGGGGTTGAAAGGAGAGGGGTAGAAAGGGAAGGGGGTAGGAGCAGTGAACGAGCATGCTGGGAAGGGAGGAGGACTCTTCCACCTTCGAAACGAGAGTGACCTTGCTCACAGTTCTCAAACTCTGTTTGGCAACACTCCCGCGACAGAGAGCTTCCCTTTCGGTTTCCAACGGATTCTCCCACTCCCATTTTTCTCGGAAAATATATTAGAGGCACAGGTCGCGAAGAAATAAAAGGCCATTTCCCACCACTTAACTTTTATTTGTGCGCCCGGCTGAAATGGCTGGACGTAGAACGATACGAATAAAATACAATGACGGATCTAGATGGCGGTTGGATATGCTTTTGCGCGGCGTCATTATTAAGAGCACGACCGAAAAGACATAAATACACGCGAATATTGGCGAACGGAAGAAAAATGTTTTTGAACTCTGAAGTAGATCCATTTCTATAAAGACGGAACTCGGTCTGTTAATAGTCTCATAATTAAATTTCCACGTAAAATTAGAGAAGAGAAAGGCGAAAGAAAAAAAAATGAGTGGAAAGGGTGTGGCGACAGAAGCGTTTGGAATAAATTGAAAAATAAGGAACTTAAACAGTCTATTTATATGTGTTGAAATACCGTGGTTCGGCGTTAATCACTTGTCTCATAATATAGAAACAATGAAGCGAATTTAAAAAGGAACTGCGAGATAAATGAACGAACTTTGTTTGTTTAATCGGAGCCACAGCGTGGCAAATAAAACCCAGGAGGCGTATATCGGCAGAAATAAAGGCGGAATATAGGGCAGAGTAAACTGATCGATCGTCTTCAGATGGTAAAATAAATAACGGAGAAAAGAGAGAGGAGAAAGTGAGGGAGAGCAGAAAAGAAAGAAGACAGAGGAAGAAGTTGGAGAGGAAGATGGATGAGAGGATAGAGGGCGAAACAGATGGCGACACGGTGTAAGAGGAGAAAATGGGGAGAAAGGAGGGGAGAAAAGAGGTAGAAAGGAGAGGGAGAGAGGAGAGGGGAATGAGGGAGAGATAGGATTGGGTTATAGTTAAGAGGCCGTGTTCGATAATGAGGGTGGAAGATGGAATGGAGTTGGGCGGAAAGGCGATTCGATCACGTGATGCCGATATTTTTTTATTGGAATTTAAATCACATTCCGACGCAACGGCTCCATAAACGGTTGGCCTGTGTTGGAAGTTTTATCAGTCTTCCAAATTTGTCGATTTTGATCAGATCACGAAGTTAAAAGAATAATAAAAGAATGGATCAACTCATTAGCGTGTGTTTCGTGCTGATTTTAATCTTATTCAGTCGATGGAACATAATAAAACCAGTTAAACCGTATAATTCGAAAGTTCTCATTATGTTTTAAGTTACAACTGATTTCGGTTATATTTTAAGTATAAATGAATGGAAAAGTAACAACTTCACTAAATCTTTCACTTAATGTCAATTTAATGGCATTTAGGTGAATTGAGTTGAAAAAAGGCCGAATTTTAGAATCATTGAGTATTTGTTAGTTTTCAATTGGTTACGATAAAATTACTCGCGCAAGGATGGAAAAATAATGATTGCATTAAAACGTTGCAGAAGGTGATATATACGATTCTAGAACAGAGGCTCTCATGAAAAAAACTGACGTGGCCACACGTATTTTTTAAATTTTTAGGATATGTCTTCAAACTAGATCATAATTTTTTTAATAAATATGAAATAACTCATTAATGTGCATACCTCTTATAGTCAAAGAAGTATATTAAACGGAAATTCATCCACACCCCTGTCTTCTACAGCTAACCGGAGAGCAACTTCAGTTTGATTCGGTATTAACTTTTGAGGAAATGAAGTGCACTAAATGTTCTATCACACAATTGTTGTGGGAAAAATAATTAATACTAAAAGGGCCACACGTTCCAGATCTTTCTAATTGCAAGAATTCTTGAAAATATCCCACCAAAACTTTTCAATTTTCACTTTATTGTCATGAAAATTACGTCTCATGTGTTCATCTCCATAAGCGAATATCTTATATTGAACTAGTCGAGGAAAGATATAGAGGGAAAAGACGAGAAACGAGCTTGAATGCCTTTAAAATGTTCAATATTTAGTTCGGAAAAAGGGTTTCACAGAAAAGAAATGCGTATGGGACGCTTATAGAGGAGACCCTTATAGAGTAGACCAGGAGTCTGCAACCTATGGCACGCGTGCCACTGGGTGGCACGCGAAGATGTTTTTGTTTGCACGCGAAGAGATTCTGAGATTCTAACGACGAAAGTATACAAAATAGATTTTTAAAGAAATATAAAACAAAAACAGATTACGCCATACACAATTAAAAAATTAAAGAAACAGGCATCCCTAACTTAACGTCGTAGTTATATTCCAAAATATAGCTTAAATTAAAAAATAGTTATTTTCCTGTAAGGAACAACTAAAAGAGAAGGTATGTATGCAATCGTAAAGCCGCGGACATAAATGACCTTGTCCGTTTGACATTGTTTGCACGATTTTATTCAGCAAAGCGTGATTGTGATAGAAGAACTGTGTAGCGTTTCTCCGATGCTCGGAATTACAAAAGGGGAACATTTCTACATTCATTGATTTTGATTTAAAAAATAAACTGTTTTATGTAATTATCGATGGTTTACCTGCAATGATGAGTAAAGATATTTGTTTTGTTCAGCTACTCCAAAAATAGCTAGATAAAGACATATTTTAGCCTTTTCGGTGGCTCTTGTTTTGTCAATTGCTTTCATTAAAGTAGGTAAAATCTTTCTCCGTGGAATTGAAAAAGCTATCATCAGTTGGAGAATAATCGGACATAACGGTACATTTGAATACGATGAAGGTAAAAGGCTGACTGGGTTTTACTTGTATGAAGGGTGGAATGAATTTTGTAATAAATTGCAGCTCTTCGAGGATGATCTTCAGACATGGAATCTGAGTTATTTTCCCAAATTGAAGCTATTTATTGATAGTGATGAAGATTTAAAATTTATAATACCAAATTTGCGTAAGTATATAATTTTCTTGAAGGAAGAGTTTTCGCGGCGATTCCAAGACTCACGGTCCGATGTTAAAATATATATTTTATCCTGAAAAAACAACAGAAATTGATCTCGAGCTACAGTATTTCGAGTTTCTTGGGATTGAGATGAAGTTAATTGATTTCCTGAGTTTATACTTGTGGGCCGATAAGTTTTCATCTATGAAGGATGAGGTTAAAAAAAAACGAAAACCGTTGCTTAGATATTTGCTCACGTACTCGGTCTCAGCTTCCAACAAAACTATCGCCAATGAAAAAAGTTGCATTATCTCTTTTGTCTGCATTCGGAACTAGATACTGTTGCGAGCAAGTGTTTTCTTTAATGAAAAATACACTTAATCCTGTTCGCAATAGTAGAATTTCTGAAACTTGTCTTCGTCTTCAGAATACCAACTATCAACCAAAATTGACAAAATTGGCGTGAAAAATGGAAGGGTAAGGAAGTCATTAATTATATTATATTAATTTTCTTCCTTTCAAAACTGTAAAAACTATTAATTTAAAAAATCATGCTTGTAATTCACGCAGAAATGTCTTATTAAAAGATTTTATGTTGGACGCATTTTTTAGATAGCGCCATTAATTTAGAAGAAAATGTTTTTTAAATAGTTTCAATGAGAAGATTTTAAAGCGATTCATTAATAATTAATCTAGTTTTATAATAAATAAATCCTGATCAGCAAAAAATTAATGTTTTAACCTGTTTTTCTTAAAGTGGCACGCGAAGAATGGCGCAAAGAGAAATATTGATAAAAGTGGCACGCGACGGAAAAACGTTGCCGATCCCTGGAGTAGACCCTTCAAGAGTTAGTAAAAATTCAACGAACGGGAGCGCGTTTCGTGAAACGTAGATATGGTAGGCAAGTAAGTGTCACGAGCCTAATAGAAGAGCTTGGATGGGAATCTCGGGAGGAAAGGCGAGAAAAGTCTAGGCATCGGCTATTGCAGAAACTTAGATCAGAAGACTTTAATGATGAATAATCAGGAGTAATTAAGAGCCCAACTTACGTAGGACGCCACGACCACACTGACGATATTCGAGAAAGGATGGATAGATACAAGAGGTCCTTCTTCTCTAAGACGATAACAGAGTACAACAGGAAAATAATATGACAGGTCGGAGATAATCACCCCCTACCACATACCAATTGCGGTGGTTTGAAAGGTGTTTATTCAGACTATGCCAAAGATTAAAATTCCAATTCTGAACACAGCTACGCTTGATCGACAATATACTACAATCTTTTTCTGACCTAGTTTACTTCTTTATATCACGGTTGAGATTTGATGAGCTTCAGATGGAATATAGCAGTGGCATAGCCAGAGGGGGGGCGAAGGGGAGGGAGGGGGTGAAATGGTGCATGTGCACGCCCAAACTGCTCCAGATAATATGAAATTTTCAGTGCCTTAACTAACGCAGTAATAATGTTCATTAAAACGCGACCGTATTGCATGCACTTTATGGTTTTTACATTGTTAATATAAATTCGAAAATGTCTAATTGCGATAGTGGACCGCAAAATATAGTATGGTGCACCCCCAAACAAAATTTCTGGTTACGCCACTGGTGTGTAGAGCCGAAAATCGGTGATTTATTATGCGGAAAACTCTGTGTCATATTTTATCATTAATTAATATTTTAAGATTGAAGTGGTAATAACGTTTCGCTGAAATTTATCTTATGTTAGAGTAAAAAATTATGATCTAAAGAGAAGAGATTGAGATACGAGCTAGGCGGCAGGCCTGCTGCATAGGCTAATACAATGGGTTTCATAAAATGAGAGATTTCATATTCTTTCCCAGTAAGTCTAATATTTATCTGTAAAATGCATCAAAGCGTAAATTTTTATAGCCAGGATGTTTCGGAAGTGTGTTGCATAACTCAGTGTAGAGCTCTGCACACGCCGATTTTCTAGGCCCGGTCCGTATAGTTTTTAACGCACGACCCGACCCGTAAGTAATTCCAAAGGACTCTAATTCAGTGTGAGAATCCAGGAGATCGAACTGAAGTAAAAATTCCTATCGACACGGATTGGCAAACGTTTCCTAGCAGTGCTAACGCCACTTTGTGTTGTCGTTGCTGCTGTCAAAAAATGAACCTCAATATGAGTCGAACGAGGCATTTATTCAAATCCATTTGTTGCAGCAGATGTTTAGCGTGAGACTTCTGCAATCTACTGGATTCATTGGTTGGAAAATACCTCGATAAACACGTTCTGTTCCACAAGAGTCTCAAACGTGCTGCCATAGTAGCACACAAAATGGCAATAGCTAGGCTATGGACAAAATAGATGGAAACATTTCCGAAACACCGCCCAGCAAAACAAAATCAATTACTACAGGCAAAGGTAAATTATGAATTTAAAAACACTTTTAGGTTTTTGATAAGTAGTAGGAATAATAGCATTCGGAAATGAAACCCAAGATGCGGAGCTCTTAAAAGGCGAAATTTTCTCCAAAATGAACGAATCAATTGCCCTTGGGTGGCCAAATTATTGCGGATAAAATAGATCAGAGAAAGCAGGAAAGAAAGGAGAAGAGAGTAAAGGAATATCATGGGGAAAAGCGAGTGTTAAGGGGATTGAAAATGATAGTGAGAGGATTGAACGTCAAGTGGTATGTTTTCGGTTTGATAGGGGATAAGTTGTAAAGGTTGGTATGAGAGAAGGAAATGGAGACTCTGGCCCTTAATACTTACTTATTTTCAAATAAGCATTTACAATTTTTTTTAAGTTCGAGGCATCGTTACCAGCGTTGACTTGCAGTTTTATTTTATGACAAAATATTTTGTAATTTTCATAAACACATTTTCTTGAATGTTGATACAAAGTGTAAAAACTTCGATGTTTCTTTAAAAGTTCCAATTATATATATTAGTTATTATATATCTTAGTTTTAGCTTAAATATATCCGGTGTTACGATTGTTTAAATATTTTTAACGAAACACAATTGCATGGTAATTTCGTTGTTGCATGTAATTCACCAATATTTTTTCTAATTCCTCAAGTTAATTTCGCTTTATCACTCAGGTACCAAAGTGCCTATTTAATAATTACACAGTCCAACAAATGAAAAGTTTTTTTTTGTTTCCTTTGCTAAAATAGGTGTTTCTTATATACATTTTTGTGCTGAATACTAATCTGTTTTTAAAAGTTTTGTATCACGTATACTTTTTGAGAAATGAACATAGTTGTGTTTAAGATAAGAAAAGTGAAATATGCCTTCTCTTACCTAAAATATTTTGGCTGATCACTTCGTCTTGTAGGATGACTGTGGAATTTCTCGGATGAGACACCAACAATAATCAGCTAACATGGAAGAACTCCACTTTCCTTTATATCTTTGTTCCATGGTGGAAATATCTTGGTAGAACCTTTCTCCATGTTCATCACTGACCTCGCCCAAATTGGCAGGAAAAAAATGCAGATGGGAATCCAGAAAATGTAATTTAAGGTACATATTACAACCTAAATTATGATATGCCTGTAGCATTACTGCCACAATATTTTCGTAATTTGAAGACTTCACTTTTCCCAAAAAATTTTCTGTAACCTGCTTAAATCCAGTCCAGGCAGCACGTTCCTTCTGGTTTAAAGATTCTTCAAATTTTGTGTCTAAAAGTAGTTGCCTAATTTGAGGGCCAATAAAAATGCCCTCTTTCAGTTTGGACTCGCTAATCTTTGGAAATTTACTATGGAGGTACTGAAAACCTGGACCATCACGATTCATTGCCTTCACGAAGTTTTTCATAAGTCCAAGCTTTATGTGTAATGGTGGCAAGTATACTTTTTGTGGGTTCACCAATGGTTTATTTTTAATATTTTTTCTCCAGGCATTAAACATTCACGTAATGATCCTTTTTCGCTCTACTATCCCATTCACAGAGAAAACAACAGTATTTTTTATATCCACTTTGTAATCCAAGAAGAATTCCTATTACCTTAAGGTCACCACATATATTCCATTTATACTGATCATAATTAATTTTTTCTAAGAGGGACTTCATATCTTTATAAGTTCATATTGACTGAATGTGCAAGTGGGATGGATGGCTTAGTGTTACCATTGTGAAGAAGTCCAGCTTTCAAACTTATTTTTGATGAGTCAATGAAAAGTCACCATTCTCCTGGTTTATGATCTTGTCCCAGGCATTTCATTAATCCATTTACATCGTTACAGAAAGTTAGTTCGCCGCATTCTGAGAAAACGTTAATTTGGTCTTTTTGGCGGTTCCGAAAAGCAGTTACTTTGGTTTCCTTTTCAAGAAGATTCCATCCTTGAAGGCGAGAGGCTGAAAGCTCTGCCTGAATTTTTGATAGATTTAGATCTATGACAAGATCGTTTAACTCTGATTGAGTAACTAAATGGGGGCTTTTTGAATCATCAGCTTCAAAATCTGTATCATAACTATTTTTTTCTACAAACATCGGCTCTTCATCTCTGCTCTCCAAATCAGAATTTGTTGGTGGTCTTGGCACTGGTAAGTCAACAGAATGTGGAACTGGTCGAATAGCTGATGCGAGATTAGGCACAATTTCACCATCATCACGGAGTAAATACAACTACTCTCATTTCTCGAAATCTATACGTGATACAAAAATTTTTAAAGTAGATTCGGATTCAGCATAAAAAAGCTCAGAATCACCTAAGATTTTTAAGGGAACAAAAATTGTGTTTAACAGTATTATTTTTACGCGTATGACATGGAAATATTTTTCGATTAAGAAAGCAAAGAAACAGTCGCGAACGCGACATCGCTCTTTTAATCAAAGTAAGATATATCGGTGTAAGATTATGATTCTACTAGAGAGATTTACCTTATTTTATTCTACGTTATAATATTGAAATATTTTCGATGTTAGAATATTAACCTTTATTATATTTTATAGAATTGTCGTTAACGAACTCAATGATGCAGTTTATATAATTATCCTGGCAATAAATATCGTCTATACCTATTACATTTCTTTGAGGAATAAAAATCTACTTTTGTTTTCAACGTGCAAAAATAATTTTAATACTTAAAAGAATATTTGATGAAGAATAATTCACTGGACAACAGAAAAACACTTATTTTTGATTATTTGTTGAAAAGTTATTGCATTTGATGCGGCACAATGCGTGAGCTGAGAAGACTACGGATAGATTGCGTCGCAGCCTAGCGGTGGTTATAGCGGCGACGAATCTAACCGTGGACTCTTCGAGCCATGCGCATCTCGGTGCTTCAAATGCTAATAACTTTTTAACAAATAATCGTAATTCAGTTCTTGAAAAAATACTTTAAAGTAGGGAAAGTAAGCTTCAAATTTACGCTTACCAAAATTTTTTACGATTTATTTTCGAAGAGTTATGTCATTTTCAATTTAAAAAATTTCCGTTTTTTCCCGTTTTTTCACAAAAATGTCAGAGTTTTGTGCTTGTGACTTCTACAGTAATTTATTTTTGAACTGATGCATTTTTTAAATACATAGTAGCAACCTTTTGGAGTAATAAGTCGCAAATCAGATTGCGTTATCATTTTTTGTTGCCATCTGAGAATTTTCGAGAAAAAATCGACTGAAAAAATAGATTTTTGCAATTTAAAAAAAAATGGAGGGTGATGGAAAAAAACGGATTGCGGATTTGTTTTCAGCGTGCCGAAATCATAAAGAATCACCCTTCAAAGTTCAGGAAACAAAAATGCTGTCGAACAGTGTTATGTCTCATGTGACTTTCAGGAGTACTATTTCGTTTCTCGATGTTTACATGGTAGAAGGCAAGGAATTCGTGGGAATTTGGATTTTGGAACAGCATTTAAGAAGCCTAAAGACGTAAGGTCTAGAAAATCTCTTTAAAAAAATAAAATGGATCAATTTTATATCATGAAGAGGATCATTAGCATTTCCATCCATCTTAAGATGATTTCCATGCGTATTACATGTGCCGAATTTAAGTTATTAAAGGATAATTAAGCTAAATATTCCAAATCTGGAGTAGGAGAATAATCGGGAAGTGACTAAGACGCTATGAGTTTTCTGAAGAGTTTATTTTTTCGCATGATAAATACAGTTCAATTATATTTTATTAAAGCAGTTAAGAGGAGAACATTTCAAGGATTGTTTTCACTAATTAGGGTTTCGAAGGAGAATCGTCTCTTTCAAACGAGAAGAGATTGGCAACTTGGGACTTGATTTGTAGATTTTATACGCAATTTGGAATGATAAATCTTTGGAAAAATATCCCATTTAATTAAATTTGAGTATTTTACAAACAAGCTGTCTATCGTCCTTTGCTTCAAAGAGAGAAATTCTAATTTTTCTTCCTGTTGACAAAATTTTAATCTGCCTAATTAAAATAAATCAAATTTTCTTTGCCCGGAGGTTTTTTTTACTTTTCTCTTCAAAAATAAATTATACCTGTCAACATTATAAATCCATGAGAATCATTCATTCTTATAAAAGAAATCCAAAACTTTTATTTAGTAATCCAGATTAGACCTGGTTGATAGTTTATTTTCAGTTTAAATTTGGCTGTCGTTGCGCTTGACTAAATCTTTTTAAAAGGATTCGACAGTTGAATGGGAATTTCACTGTCGTATAGGTATAATACGCCGATATCTTTTGCATGATTTTCATTAAGCCAATTAATATTACGATATATTTATTTAATGTGAAATTAAAGAATTTGGTTTTTTAAATGCTCTAAATTATTAAGATCGACATTGTGGCTTTTGTTCATCTTTTTAAGGCTGTAATCTACATAATAGAAAGTCATATTGGCAGTACTTTTCCTTTGAGGCAGCTAACTATCTTAGCAAATATAGTAATTTTCTCAACGAGGAACTTCCGTGACATGGAAGACCTTTTTTGAGAAATAAATACAGCGCAACCTAATGCTAACACAGTATGCGCACACAATGGCGGGTGTCGGCCGAGATCAATCTTCGCGAAAGGTTGACGCCCTTTTGGTTTCCATAATGCTAAAATGGCACCGCACCAGAGAGATTATTCGCTGCATCCTGTTGGTACAGAGTATAAACACCGAGAATTTCCAGTGTCGTGGATTAAAATTGTAAAATTTTGTATGAGATAAGTCGTCTCGAGAAAAGTTGCTTCGCTCATGTCATCAGAATATTAGGAATGAGTTTCAAGTATACTTGGCCGAAGTTTCACTTATATGCCTTTCCATTTGATCGCCAAAAATCATTCGAGAACGCCCTTGAGAGATTTAAACATTCAGTTGACAAAAGAATTTCCGGCAATGGATAATTTTTAAATGTCATTCATTCATGCTATAAATTTCAACGACTATCCAGTAAAATGACTCAATGACTCCAAGGCTTGGTCTTGTTATAGCATGTATGTAGTGTCTCGGCCTGCTTTTCTTGATGGATGTTATCTTTATAATTGTTTAATTATTCATTACTGTAATCAATTGTAATTTTTAATATTATACAAAAAAATATAAATATACTAGCTTTACCCGCGCAGAGCAACTGCGCGCTAGTCTAACTTTATTGCTCAGTATCATTAATTCCTTTATACACACAATTTTCTATTTCTTGATTTGTAGATACAATAATTAGAGTCAAATGATCTTATTCGTGAGAGACCTACGTAAAGTTGACCATGACTAAAAACTGGTTTTGGTAAGTAAAGACAGATTTTGTCAAAAGTCTGATCCTTCGGGTCCGTCTAAAAAAAAACATTTCCCTTTGATTAGAATATATTGCATCAAGTACTGTTTCTACGGCCATTCGTTGATCATCGTTAAGTTTTTCTGTATTTGCTCTTCTAAAATGTCAAAGGAGTATAAATTCAGAATAGCTGAAGATAGATTTACAACTGGCAGTTTAAGTTCGCTCAGACTCAAACCATAAACCTTGATTAATTTGTCGATTTCTGCAAGCGCGTATTGTGGTCCAGTCTCTTCAGAATATCTACGTATAAAATCTTCACACATTGCATCTTTATGCTGAGCCCAAAGTTCAGGAACATTTTCTGGTTCACCAAATCCACAGATTATTGCGAATAACATTCGCAGGTAACTCGGCATTTTCGTCTGAGCCGCTTCAGTTAGCGTATCATGCCAAATTCTATCACCTTCAAGAAGTCCAAATTCTCTACAGGCCTCTTGGAAAGTGTCACACAGTACCCCATTGACAGTCTTCAGACTCTCGAAACAAATCGCAACCTTATCTCGTGTGAGTAACATTTGCAGATAGTATCCTTCGCTATCTTGTATACTAACTACCGGCATTCTCCGGATCACTTTTTCTCCTCCTCGTTAGCGTCTTTTCCATTTTGTCCCGTTCTAATCGAAAACATAGTACTTTGGTATATCTGTGTAAGTGTAGTTACGTGCTTGTTCGTCAGTTTGATTAAGTTTGAACCATGCAGTTAACATTGTTTGTTTTTTAGATGCCCTTGCAACTGCCCGATCTTTTTCTCCTTCATGATAAATTACATGTTGTTGTTCAGGCAAATGTACTGCTAATCTGAGTATAGAGTGAGACTTTTCTGACATGGTGAACTCATTCATTCGCCACATTGCTTCTGGAGCACTAACATATCTTCCATCAAGAAATGTTGATATTTCATCGTGATCGACCACTCCAGTACTATTTTCCTTTTCCGTTCTAACTGACGCGGCGTCATGTCCTTTGTAGACGTATTTGTAGAGGTACTTAACGCTTTTGACAGAGGCACATACTTCTACGTTGATATGTGCGTTGAATTTCTTTAAGAGCCAGGGATTATACGGAACGGCCCATCGATTATCAACATCATATTGACCAATTTTAACAGGAGTTCTGAATCTTCTTCTGTAGATAGGGTATCCATTAACGTTTCCTTCAGTTGTCTCTCTGAACTCCTTCGGAAAGCTTTTAAAACATGCACCTTCCTTCATGCAAGGCGAACACTGATTAAGTGTACCACAGGGACCGTGAATCATACACTTCGTTACAATCTCGTACAGCTTTGGGTTGACATTCTTATCGGGTATCTCGGCACTTACGTACTTGTCAACATCATCTTTTGTGCGTATTTTTTAACCTGAATCTAACGTCAGTAAAATGTGAGCGTGAGGTAAGCCTCGCTTTTGAAATTCAATTACGTAGATGTTTGCAATAACAATTCCAAATAGATTGCGTTTTAAAATATCATCCAAGAGCTCTGCTAACTTCATTTTAAAAACTCGGACTATTATGTCTGGTCTGTTTTCAGGTCGTTGATTGCCTTGCATTGCATTCAAAATCTCAGGCCAGGTCGGGTTGCAAATGAAGGTAACAAACAGATCCGGTCGTCCAAACTTTCTGACTATAGCCATTGCGTCTTGATAATTTTGCTGCATATATCGTGGACTTCCTTGGAATGTTGAAGGTAATATTGTCATCTTACCTGTTCGCATGTTCTCATTTTTTGCCGAGACTCTATCGCATCTAACAGTCCTTGGTACAGTTCAACTCTTAAATCTTTCTGATTCATTCGCAGATAGTTCAATCGGGCTCCTTCCGTTTTCACGTAAACGTCGACGACGTATTGCTGGAATAATTTTCCACTGCTATGCAAGAGACTGAAACCGCTACGCACAGAGAGTCCATAAGCGAAATACTGTAATTGTGTTACTCGAACTCGCTTAGCTGATCGTTTTTCTTCTACATGTTCCATTCCGATATGCCAACCACACTCGCCTCTCGGGAAAAGTAAAGGGTATACCATCGGATCACTGCATCGATTCATTGGTGAAATGTTCTTGCAAGTATCTCCTATCGGGTAAATGCAGATACCTCGGTTGGCCGGTGGTTCACCGTCATCACCAACGAATATTGCTGCAACTTCTGTTTTTAAAGTAAGTGCGTTATATCTTCTTAAGTCTAAGTTCGGATCTTCCATAAAAACCATTCTAACTTTTACTGTTGGATTAGATTGTGTTATCCTATGCATTTGATTGTAAGAATCAGCAAGCGGATTTATTTGTCGTAACATCGTACCTAATCTCTCCATTACAATTCGTAAACAGCCTTGGTTATTATCCATACGTTTGTTTGTTGCTTCACCCGAATCAAATATATACAGTTGTCCATACCCTGGTTTGTTCTGTTCGTTCGTGAACAGTGGAGAAACCTTATGGTAAATTTGTCCATGAATACGAAAGCAGTAGGGTTCTATTCCTGGAGGTGCTTTGATTTCGGCACCCATTGAAGCGAAAGCTAAAGCAGCGTTGTATTCTCTGATATGTTCTCGATAATTTTTAGCTTCAGGTGAGTTTGTTGTTAATAATTCCTTTAGTAAATCAGGCGTTTCAGATAAATCTTCGAGGGAAACTTTTCCGTCGTGACAGCATTTGGTGTATTTTTTAGAAGTGTTGAGTTCATTCGGCCAGTAAAGCACACCACAGTAATTGCAAGTCATATTTCCACAGTTATGTTCTTCAATGGCGACTTCAAGTTGATAATGATCTGCATCAGGTGCACGTTCATTTAATCTACGTCGTTTTGCTTGCCTTCTCTTGCGTAGTTGATTTTCTCTCGATTCCAAACTCAGATCACCCCGTCTTTTTCTTTGTTTTTGATTACGTTGTTCTCGTTGTTCATCTTCAATGGCCCTTCGATCTCTGTCGGCTGGATTTCTTTCAGTTCTTCTTCGATTTGCTTCTTCAACAGATTGTTTGGCTCGTTCCACTCTTCTTCTCGCATTATAATTAGCGTAACGTGTTGCTCTTGAAGCCATTACTTTTATTCTGAGCAAACAATTCAAATATTAATTTAATTAATTAATATATAGTTGCATATAAACAGTATCTAAATGGTTTTAACTTTATATTGTATTTCAATGCGATATACAGGAGCTGTTTATCACGTTGCTAGAGACAATCAGTAAATAAACATTAGACATTGTTATTTGGTTGCGATATTAATACGGAAAAGTATTATCATGTATTACTTCTAAAATGGTAAATATTTGGTTTTTATTTAAATTAACATAGTTCTACTTAGTTCAACTTAGTTGTTATGTACATATATCGAATGATATACATTTAAAAATAAATAATTTCTGTTATTAATAATTTAACACGTAAGATTTGGCTAAATGTGATACATTCTGATGTACCTCTGCCGAAATGGTAAGTATAGTGTGGTCATTGTGTTTATTTAAATTGATGTAGTTGTTGATAATTTGTTTTGTAGAAGAAAAGTAATGATAGCGTTCAATGCCGCTTATTCATTAAGTATACTTCACAATGGTAAGAAAAATTCTGTATCTCTTGAAATGATAAATGATGGAATTTATTTATGTGTTATAAATTCTCACTGAACAAAAATGTCTCTGACTAACCAAGAGGGATTCGGGTTATTAAGTAAATGAAAAAGCTTAATCATTTAAGTTCCGTAATTTTTTACGGGCTTATCATATATACCGTATTTAATCGATTGCAAGCCGACACCGATTGTAAGTTCAGTCAATTTGATTCTTTTTTGGCATATATTTAAAGATCTCGCATTATAATGTAACTACGGACATAAATTCATTGACTACTTTTTTTGCCCCCGATTCTAAGCCGAGTGGCGATTACAGAGATGGTAGAAAGGTAAAAAAAGGTCGGCTTACAATTGATTAAATACGGTAATCTACCATATAAGATTGTACGCAAATTAATTTTTAAAATGTAATATCTACTTAATAATAATAATCTTTAATATATATTTTACAATACTATACTAACATTATGATACAAAGATCTGATATGTTTCAGTGACAGCTGTTTCAGCTGTTTATATATATCCTGTTGCTTAGCAATACAATGTTATTGTGTGCCACGTATTGCCTTAGCGTTTTATTATATAGATATTTTATCATTTTCTGTTTTAAATTTACGACTTTGAGTGCATCATAATAAAACGGGTTTCGAGATACGCTGTTTTCATGAAACGTATGTTGGGAACTGCTTGTACTAGAACTTATGCCAGCAACAGAATATTTGAATATAAATTTACTATTAACGCAAGTTTAACATCTAGAAGCACTAGTTATTGGATGCATTAATGCTTTCGATACCTTCCATTTTATTATAAATTTATAATAAATATAAGTAGAACTTTGTGACGGCGCTGGCCTTAACTTTGCTGTACTCCATGTTAATATAGTAAAATTGAATTTCAGTATTTTTATAAAGGAAAATGCTCGATGAAAATTGGAGTTCGCCCACCAAAGAGTTTCGTTTTCTTATATCACAAAAAATAGTTAATTAGAGTGAATATTATTCGTAACTGAGGTCTATACACTTCGTAGATTTTAAAATACGACTATAAATCTTAGATTTCCATTTCTTTCCTTTATCAAGCAAGTATTTTGTCTATTGGAGCTGAATTTCAATTATTTTCGTTGAATCCTGAAACTATGTATAATAAACGAGCATTCAAAAATACACGAAAAAAATTTATTTGCAGGAGCGAGAATTGTTTCACAAAATCGGTAATAAAAATTTAAAATCGTATTAGAGAGATCAGAGATTATGTTTATTGGTAATTGGAACTTTGAAATTTACACATAGGTTTATCACTGTAAAAGGAATTTACGACTTTGACATAGCGTATGTTTATTAAAAATAGATGTTTCAAATCTACCATTAAAACAATAAAAAATACGAAAAAAACGTCAAAAATGCCATGGTATATTTTATAAGTAACCAAATCCTTTTGACTTCCGCAAGATTTCGAACGTAGTAAATCAATATGAAGAGACAAGAATGCAGATTGATAGAGTTAGTTTTTGTGCTGATGTACCTTAGGCCAATGGTTCCCAAACATTATATAGACGATGCACCCCTTCAAAGGTTAGCAGAATTTGAGGCCTTGAAACAAGATTTTTACATACCTGTATTACAACCTTTGGATGCATCCATTCGTTGGTTCTATACCGTAAACAATTTATTAGGGGAAAAATAATTTGATGACCTATCAACACTTTCAAATCGTTAATTTATTTAGTTAACAAGGTTTTTCGCGGCTCACCTAAAAATCAGCTGCGGCACCCCAGTGTGCCGCGGCACGGTTTGGGAACCACTTCCGTAGGCACATCGATCGAGTGCTATGTAAATACACCTATATTATAATAAATATATTGGTATTTGGTAAAAGGGAAAATATTCTCACGTAAGAAAAATAACACCCGTTACTGCAAACACACTAATCATTGAAAGTTTATCTGAAATCGCAGTTATTCTACTCTGCCGTGACGTTTAGCTTAAATTATTGCTACATCCTTAACTCCATAGGGTGTAACTGCAAGTCATAAATAATCCTATTAGTAAACAGTTAGATCACGCTGTCCTTAAATAGGTCACAGGCAATCGTTCAAGGTTATCAGGGTTAAACATGCCGCGCCTAGCTCATTACTCCAGATAACCCGACCGACCTGAGGAATTCCGAGCACCTCATCTGCATTGCCCTTGGAGATTCATGAAATCGTATCATATTTTCCGCCTCACAGAGTAATGGTGGGGGAGTGCGGGGGACTCCCTTCAACTGTTCGCATTCTGAACGTGGAAGAGGGCGCGCTCGCTGCGACCAGAAGATTATTGGTACTTGAGCAGCTTCGTAATATAAATTCAAAGATTGACTTTATTTCATAAGTGAAAGTTTCATTTCGAAAAAAAATTATTTTTCGAGACAAAGCAAAAAGTTCGTCTATTATTTGCAAGGAATTGGCAGGTATGACCGAATGATTTGGCTCGAATATTTAATTTGCTTCTTCTCCTTTAAGAAAGCTTAAATATGAAATTTCATTGAAATCCTTCCCGAGGAAAAATCCCCCGATGTACGCGTTGTGACAAGACATACAAAGTATAATAGGTTTTTATTTTAGGTAACACGCCTAAAACATTTAAATAACCTTTATTAATTTTGTTCGGTCTTTTAATAAATGAAACAGTAGCTAACTATAAAAGTTTAAAAAATTTTTTCATATGATCTCGACAGATACTACTCATTAATGCTATTGAAATCAGTTGTTTTCTTTTGAGAGTTTGAGAAAAATTTAATTCATGGAAATTACTATCGAAAATACTAAAATCTTTGCGAAAATTTTACGTAGTGATGTATGCTATAATGTTTTTTCAAATGATTCTTCGTACGATTGTATTTTATTTCCTTTTTTTCATTTTTCCCGACCTATCTTCCTTTTGCTTACATTTTTACAGCTCTTCATATATATATTTCGAAATCCATTTTCCCAACTCTTACTTTTTTGCACTTGATGAGTAATTTTCGTAGAAAAATGCATTAACTGACTCAGAGAAAGCGATCCAAAAATTATCATATTTTAAAAAACTACGCTAATTAAAAATATTAATCTGAAACATGGTCATCCGCAGTGTTTGTTCGAGATTTCCAAATTGCCTGATTAATTATTTCTTTGAGGACGAATCGCGGGAGGAGATTTCAGAGAGATCGTTGAGTTTGCAAATTTCGAGGAGTGAAGGAGAGAAGGGTGGTGAAAACAAAGGTGCAGAGGTGTTGGACACGTTGCGGGAGTGAACGGATTGTTATGAGACGGAAGCGGCTGGTGTCAGAGATACGGATGTCAAGGAGATATGGAGTGAGAGAGAGAGAGGTGGAGGGAGAAGGGAGGGGGGGGGAGAGAGGGAGGGAGGAAGGGAAAGGGGAGAGATGGAGGGAGAGAATGGGGAAAAGACGAAGTGAGGGAACCATAAAAAAAAACAAGTGACGAGAGAATGAAAGAATTGGTGACACGGGAAAGAGTGCCGAGAGTCAGAGAACAAGTGAATGTATGCGGTAACTCATTCGAATGTAAAAATGTACTCCAGCGCGTGCCCACTCAAGTGTCACGCCGAAAATTCATTTGAAACAGGAAACGGCGTAAACTGTTTAAAATGATGTTGGAGTAGACACGTGAACAAAGTCGCTCCTTCCAGTCACCATCAGAAACTGAAAAATAATGCTTTCAGACCGTGATAATAAAATGGAATGCCAAGGCGCCAAAATGTCGTAGGAGCTTCATGGACGGTATCTTAATATATCATTTGAATATTAATGAAGTTTGGTAAACACTGGATATTGCTGGCATCTTCAATGACATCTCTAGTTTTGTAAAGCAACAATATTTTAAGTAAGATATTTTCGTAAAAGCTTTATAAAGTAAAGAGGGCGCTGGGATGGACTCTTGCCCGGGCCGCGAAAATAACTTCATCCGGTACTGTATGTATACGTACGAGAATGGATGGATATTCAAACAGAATTTAGATATTTCACCAAAATTTCTTGATTTACTTTAATAAAACCAGTATAGTAGATAAGTATATTAATTTTCAACATAGTATAATTAATCTATGAAGCGGCTCTGCTCGAGAGTCACTGACTTAGTTTTCTGAATAAATCTCAATGGTCATTGTATGATGCGACTGATTAATTATAGCATACGGAAATTTGTTCAATCGACGAAGGAGACCGAAAACAATCGAAGGGGAAGATGACGATCAAAATCCGTGACGTGGGAATACCTATGAAGAGAGAGAGAGAGATAGAGAGGTGATGATGGAACCAAAAGACGAGATAGAATGAAATACGATCCGATAGACAACGAATCCTTCCTTTCCGCCGAGATTACTCTGACGGAACAAATGTGGATCATGAAGTTAGCTTTACAAATGCTTCAAAACACACATCTAAACAGACCTATAGACTTAACAAATCGCAGCACATACGATTGGTAGGTTGCGTCACATTAACATTGCAAAAACAAGTATTTATTTCATTTGTTCGTGCTTCCGTGATTTCGAGGAGAAAAGGGAAATCCTTGGCGATGTGTACATCCCTCACGTTGTTCTCGAGAAAGCGTTTCCCTCTGCAATTCCGGCTATCCATAAGACCTCGATCGATAATCCCCTCATATCCTGTTTGATTGCAAAATGTCAATCGCAAAAAGAGGGTAAGGAGATTTCAACGCGTGCGTGAATACCTTAATTCTGCGGAGCAAAACTGTAACTTTAATATTATTTACAAAATAACAAAATTACCAAAATAGAAAAACAGCCTGATGCGTTAAACATTGAAAAGGATAAAAACGATTTAAAATTTAAAGGGAATTTAATAATATTAAATTTCTACATTCCGTGGTTTTTCATGGTGAAAACAAAAACTCAACCTCCGAACTCTCTCTCTCTTTCTTTTATCATCCCTTTACATCCAGAAAAACGACGCATTTTCACATTAGCACGACAAGAACTACAATTCCGCGGAATGTTTATTAATACCCGTTTAATTGTAAAACGTGCAAATAATTTTCACTACATTTTTTCACGAGGAGAGGAAAATGAAATGCCGAAAACAAAGGTTTATCTTGGAAATTCTGCACAGGTAGAAAAAGGCGCAAAGGCTGCTTTTGTGAAAAAAGGCGATCTCAGAATGATCGGAGGTTGTAAGAAAACTTAAAGAGTTTCGGAAGAGAAGAGAGAGAGGAAGAGGTGAGGAGGAAGAGGGACGATTCGGAAATCGCCGGGCGGCCACAGAGAGAGTGAGGGGAATGACGGGGGGAGGGAGGAATGGGGAGGGAGGAAGGGGGAGAGGGACGGAGAGGCGTCGAAGGACGCGCAAGCACGGCCAAGGTTCGAAGAGGCGGAGGGATGGTCGCTTCGGATGCAGGGAGCTGCCGGGTGGAGGCGGCTATCTTAAGGGAAGAGGGGGCGAGGAGGCGGAGGGGGGGCGAGCGGGGAGAAGAGACCCCGAGGAATTGGCGTCTGCCGCTCTCCGCTGCCTTTGGGTGGGGTCGGGTGTGGTACGGTGGGTTGGGGGGGGTCACGTGACAGCCACGCCTTTTTTTCTCTCTCTCCGTCCCGATGCCCTGGGCCGCGAGAAGACCCCGTCAGGAGGGGGCTGTCATACGCGTATATAAGAAGGCGGGTGCCGAGAGGAAGGTACCACATCTCCAGCAGCCGATAGAGCAGCAGCACCTCTCTTTCATTTGAAACTCGAGATTCGTCTTCCGACCTACAAGATGTACGCCAAGTTGGTAAGCCCTTGGACTGCGTGACACTAATCTTAACTCCCGAAGGCACCTCGGATGCCGCCAATCCAAGATTCTTCCCCAATTACTTCGGTAATATTTAAATTTCTCTATTTTAAGACTAATTAGCTTCATTCTTCCGCTACGGGACACGAACATGAGAAACATAATTTTCAAGCCGGTTGCTTTTTTGAAGTTCACACGAGCGTTCTCTTGAGAGTAATACTTCGCTTTATCGAGGATCAGCACCTAAGGAGAATATTCAGTCTGTTAAAGGAATTTTTCTATTGCAAAACTTTCATTCCTCCACTAAACACATTAGTGCTCACTTTAATTTTTTCATACATAGCTCATTCGCGAAAATATTAAAACGTGATTTGACGCGACGGCTGCGCCATCGATACCCGGTAATTATGAGCAAATGTTTTATTTTTGCTGCGCCGGGATAATTATTGTTTTATTTTTTATTCACCTGCTGCATGTTTTCGTTTTCAATGTAGAAGTTTACTTTGATTTCACCTTTTCAAATGCGTCCGTCTTAATAACACTATGGTACAGTCTTGTACCTTCCATTGTAAGAAAACTAGGCCATCCACTAATAAGCAGGGTATCATGTAAATGTAGATTATAGTTTTCATATCATAATGTAACTCATTTTTTTTGCTATAATTGACTTTTATTTCCGAGGATCCCTAGTTTCATTATATTATCTGTTATTCCCACCATGTTTCCTGTCAATCGTCTTATAATAGCATCGCCAGCTTAAGAGCCATGTTAGGTTGTCAATTCAAAAAATTTCCAGCAGTTAAAGGAAATTTCGAAACCGTGTTATTTTTTTATTCTAAGGTTATACCAGTATTTTATTGAACTCGCAACGAAAGTCTCTTTTTCTATTTTAAAAAACTATCGATTGCCTTCCTTTCTATCTCGAATCAGTACGCCCTGCCTTAGCGGTTGAGAGATTACCTTCGTTTAGCACATTCAGAACTTGGAAAATATTTCGTTAATTTTGGATTATTCTAGCAAATCATCGCCCCTTTCCGGAGCGAATCCCCTGAGTTAGCTCTTCCCCGAGTGAACCCCTTCCCGGAAGCACTTCAAGCCACTATAGACTAGGGATGAATACCGGTATTGGAAAACCGGAATTAATACCGGTATTGAATTAGACGAATAATACCGATATCGTGATTTACAATAACGGGTTTTCGGTATTGGAAAGTGCACTTTGTGGGAGCAGTGCCAAGTTACCAAAAATGTATTTGTTGCCTGTGTGAGTAGAAATAAAGTGAGGGGATTCTTCCGAAAAGTGACTCCGACGGATCGGTATGAGAGTTTTCTAATATTACCTATTTCGATGAGAGAAAACGATTGGATATGGTCTCGTCCTCCTGAAATGCGTTCCTGAACCCTTCGGTCCCGAAGCGCGGTATTTTTTGACCTCAGGTCCACAAATTGACTTATTATTTTCATATAAAACACATAATTTGGATTATAAATTTATTTTGTGTAGTGTAATCCTTTCTTCTTACTTTTCCATTATAGTTTGTGGAATATGAAGAGTTTTCTTTTCGAAAAAAAATGTTTTTTAGCCTGGGGTTGAAAAATACCCCTTATCGGGATGGGTGTCACCGTTTTGAAGAGTGGTAAAAACGCCCTGAACAGGGTAGTTATCTAGCTATAACCTTATTTTGAAAGCAAGAGTGTTTTTGAAAAGTCCATATTAATGTAGTTGTTGAAATACTCATATATTGCTTTTGAACTCCGTTCGATATTTTGTAAGAAAGAGGGTTTATCCCGTTAGTAAAGGATTATTATTATTATTATTAAAATAATATACTAAATGATTATAAACTGTTCTCTGCACAAAACCGGTTTCAATACCGGTATCAGCAAAAAACTGTCCCAATACCGGTATTAAAAATTGTCGGTATTATTTCATCCCTACTATAGACCCGAGCCCCTCTACAGCAGGTTCACGAAGATATCGGTCCAGAAGAATTGTTTAAAGATCCGACAGACTCCCGAGGCAGTTACGCGATCGACCTTATACTGCGATTGATTCTACTCCTAGAATACGTCGACCACCTGCTTCTGATCGATCCCCGGAGCCCTTGCTTGACTAGCTCTCCATCACGCTGATTGGAACATTTCGATCACAAATCAACTCTATTTAATAATTAATAATGCAGTCAGCGCAACGCTTCACAAGGTCTTCTTAATTCACCTGTAATTCTCTCTCTCTCTTCTAGTTCGTCCTCGCCGTCTTCTGCGCCGCTGCAGCCCTTGCAGTGGCCCCAGAGAAGTACCCAGCCGGACTCAACCCCGCCCTCTGCCCCAACTACCCTCACTGCGACAACGCTCTCATCGCGCTGCACAGCAGCAACCCTTCCGCTGTGACCCCATACTACGCCTATCCCTACGCTAGGGAGTACCCTGCCGGAGTTCATCCCGCCACCTGCCCTAACTACCCCTACTGCGGCACCTACGCTCCCATCGCCTACGCCGCCCACTACGCCGGCCACTACGCCCGCGAGTACCCCGCTGGAGTTAATCCCGCCGCCTGCCCCAACTACCCCTACTGCCACTAATGGCTCGTACATCACTCACCACAGACGCAAGCACCATCGACCGGCAGCGGGTGGGGCCTCCGGGATGCACTCCAAGGACTCTTCCTCTGGCGAGGGACGTCGGAACCTTGATTGCCGCCGCCTACCTTCCAATCTTTCGCCGGCCTTTTTTCCATCTCCGTTGACGTCTGCCTCTTTATCGGATCGATATTTCGGATGTCTGTCTTTGTGTTGCATTTTTGTATGAAAACAAAAAAAATCCATGTCAAAATAAAGCAAGCAATTTTTTTACGAGAACCTTTTTATTTTTCAAATCTTTTTAGTTGAATCATACCGAAGCATTTCTATATTTTTAAGAATATATTTTCCAAATATGAACATCTATAAATGTATACATTATTTATTGACTATCGGAACTTCGTCTTGCAGCAGCCAACCTTTCTAATGCAAATTCATGCTCAGATAACTTAACACGCTCATATTACGAACCACCTTATGCGACAGGTTTCGGAAAAGATTTTTCAAAAATGTATACTTCCAACTGCTTACATGCGGCATTCATATAAAACCATGCTCCTGATCTGCTTCTAAACTAAATAATTCTCGTACTATGAACTTTGCTCCGCACGCCGATTTTTTTCCAAAAATGAAATGTGCAGAGAATTTACAGCCACGCTCTCACCGCATTTTCATCTTGAAACCGCTCGCTTCCAAGGTTCTCCTATGAAACAAAGGGCATTCAGCGATTCGTCAATTTTGACCCAATACCGAATTTCATTGGAAATTTTCAGAAATTATTTAAGCGAATAAATTCACGTTCAGTTCCGCAACACCACCAGCAATATATTGGCTTAATTTTTAAAAGAATATTTAAATGGAGAGAATTGAAATTTGAGAGGCCGATTCAAAATAAGATTATCTTATTTATATCATAAATGTCTGCGATACACCAGTCTCTCCTAATTTTATGAAAAGAGCAAATTCCACGATTTTAAGGCATTTCTCTGAACAATTTATATTTTATTGAGCACCAAACGTTAATAATAACATCATTGCGTCGAAAAGCTGTAGTAGATCTCGTCAATTTGGCGTCAATATCATGAAATACTAGTGAAAATTAAGTTTCTTGGTAACTAAATCTTTTAGAATAGTTTTTTAAAACTTCTTCGGCACAAGAGTAAGAAATTTTAACAATATTACTTTGGCTGAACGCACCCTTCCAAATATGCTCCTCTAGTCTTCTCCAATTTATTCACGAAAAATATATGTAATGCTTATAAACCTTCGGTCAATCAGCCTAACAAAGCCAGAAAGGTTGGGAAACCGATTTTCGCATGTGTGTAACGCCACAGTTGTCGCTTATTTAAAAATTTCATCGTGGAGCGGTCTGATTGCAACTCCATTAAGAGATGTGATGGATACCACGCTATCGTAATCCATATTGAGAATGCCGGGAAAACAAATCGTGCGGTGTTGGAAATCAAAGATAAACATGATATAATAAGCTAACTTTAAGTTGGTAATTCTTATGAACAACTTCAAGTGAGTTACGTGATTTATCACATGACAGCGTTTGAATCAAAGAAGAATAATAATTACAGATTTAATTGAGTCAGAGTTAACATGTGGTTTACATAAGCCATCTGCTTACAACCAATCGGTGAGAGCTATGATAGAATTGTTTAAACAGCGGAAGTAAGGCATCACTACCATTTCATGAGCGGAAATCGTCCAAAGAGTATTTCAATTATTTCCCGAGCTGCCCGATTATATTTAAAATTTGACGTAGTAATACCATGGTACTACTAATACAAGGTAGGTCGTTCCGGTGGACGAAAACGAGCTGTTCTGCGCATGACGTCACGTGGATTGCAAGGAGGAGATGATCGTCTGCTCTTGGCTGGAGACTATTGCGTGTATGATGCTATTGCTGTACGTGGCAGGAGTTTTACCAAAAATTATACTTTACTTTAACATTAATAAACCCAAAAATTAATCGACACATCTCTGTGTTAATTGTTTTAAATATAGGACATTTTTATTACCGTAAGCATTGAAAAATACCTCGGAAGTGTATAGGTAACTAAGTTTTCCTTTACTTTTCATCTTATATGTTCGAAGACGTGTAATTATTTAATTCTCAACTAACCGACATTCGCAAAACGTTTTGTATGGAAAATATTGCTTCAAGGTGTGTGTTTATGGAATGTATTACCCTTATTTAGTTAAAAATAGTGTGCATTCTGTGAATGGATTGTGTAGCTACGTAAACTTAAGTAAACATTGTGGTTGTGTACATGAGTGATGGTAATAAAGTAACTATAGGAGTTATTTTTTCGAAATGCTCAATTACGAGAAATAACTACATTTTGGACGTGGTACTAATTTATTTATTTAATTTATTCATCAATAATGAGGTACACATTACAGATGCCAAGTAATAAATATAAAAAAGAGAAAATATAAAAATCCCAAATGAATAATTATAAAAATAATGCAACAAAAGAATCAAAACATAGTACAAAATATTAAGATAAACAAACTAAAAAGCAGTACTAGCCACATCCAGTTCGTAAAACTCATTTACAGTGTAAAACGCTTTTGCAGCTAACCAAGAATGCAACACATTTTTAAACCTTAAAAGGGAGACAGTTTTTGCTTTTGGGGACAATGCATTATATAACCGTATACCAGCATTATTATAAGCTAACAAGTTTAATTTTAATCTACAAAATTTCAGGTCAATAGTATCTTTATTTCTTGTATTGTGGGAATGGATATCCGATCTAACTTCATATTTGTTCAAATTTTCTTTTGCATGAGGATTTTGTAAATATATAAACTATAGATTGTCAATATTCCAAAATGAATAAACAAAGGTTTACATGATTCTATATACCAAATACCAACAGTAGATCTTACAGCTTTCTTTTGTAAAATAAACAAGGGCTTTACATCGGAGGAATGATGGATCTCACATAAATTGGGAGATGCCAATAGTTGAATACTACAAATCATCCAATGCAGGAGATCTCCATATTGAATCTGCTGTTTCAGTGTTTAGAATCTATTTAGCAGACTTTGAATTCCATCACTGCAGAACAATTATTTGATTTTTAGCAAATTCTATGACTTTTAACTTAAAACAGCTTGATATTCATCCTTTTTACATGTGGAGCCATGATGAAAGGGTACTTATTTGATGTCAGCAATATATGTTACATGAACATTGAGGATTACATGCATATTTCCTAATCAACACATAATTGAGATCTTGTTGCATTCTTAGATATGAGCACATAGGACCTGAATGTTGTCTGACAAAAATAATACTTTGTAAAGTACTTGTGAAGTGAAAGAATACAATGCAATGATTATATGCCTAACCACACAATCAGATTCAACTTGGGTTGACGTATACACCACAATATTTAGTATATATTCATTGTGATATTTCACTCATTGTTTTCCTTATTCTTGAAATGGAAATCTATTAATTCCATTATTGCTGCAATTTACAGAGTTTGGAAGTCAGCTTCCTCATGACGGAGGAGCTTTTTACACAAGCGATACAGCTGAAGCTTCAAAAACTCATTACTCTGCATGTTGGCCACCAATCCTTCATGCAGCTGCCCTTGGCCTTGTGGCTACTAAAGAAGATAAAGATAAATCTGGTAAAATGCCAAACATGGAACCTGACCACTTTCATCTGCTTTTTGGTAAGTTTTTGCTGTTTAAAATGCTATGCTACTTTTGGGAATATATTTTGTTTTGACCTAATTAATTTTGAAGAGGGCTTCTTGAAAGAAGTGTAACTATTAGCATATGTCAAAAAAATGAAGTACTTGCTTTAAAACATTTATGTATGGAAAAAGTTTCTTATAATTATTATGGCTGATAATGAAATATTTTGTTGCATCAACTTTTTTGATAGGTTTAGATGTTTTAGAGAAAATATAGCCTGAAATGGCTTTATTTATCTTTGATGAAGTAATATGATGAGAATTCTTTTAGAATTTTTTAAGTTGTATTATCTCGAATAAAAGTTCTTATTTGTTTTATCTCAGTCATAAGTTGCTATTAAGATCCATTTAAGTATTTTTTACATGTACAGTAGGGTTGTCCTTATTTTTGAAGTTTGGAAATTTGATCAGGACACCCCTTCATTTTTTTCCTTTTAGTATGAAAGTAATTTGTGTGAAATATGGGCCTAATCGGATAAAAATAAATAAAAATGGTCTAAATTAATTTCTTTGACATGTTAGGAGTTATTATTCTGCTTGACATCTAAAATACACTAGAAATCAGTGATAACACAATGATTTCAGCCGTACACTTGCAACACAACACAGCTTAAGTGCCACGTTGTTCCCTCCCATGCAGCAGCATGTTGCTCTTGGCCAGCAGTTGTAACTGTGCAGTATGTTTTCCTGGAACCACCTGCAAGCTCAGACTGGCATCCCTGTCTGCAAGCTTAGATCAGCGTCCTGCTCTTGGGTGCATTCGAAACACTAGTGCTAGGTGTGCCAGGCAGTAAGTGGGATGCATGCTGTGCCGACTACTCTTGTGTGCAAAAATGGCATCCCCAACAAGATTCACACCTCAGTCTATATTTAGTATGTCATACAGCACATGAGATCACGGGTAACAAGCTACCGTCAAACAGATAGGTGCTTAAGTGTGTTCTTCCAACATCACATCACTCTGCAGGAGAAAATTCTTATTGCTGCGACCACAATCGTGAATCTAGTGCAATTCTTCTGGGATAAAGCCTGTATCCCGACCCGAAAGAAACAACATGCTGTTGACAATGTAGTGCAGCTTCATGATGAATGGAAAGCTATAGTGAAAAACCGTGGCCGTGATGAAAACCCCACCCAGCTAAAGATGGTTTATGACTTCACGGATAAATTAGATGATCTTTTTGATATAATACATAATGATGCTATGAAAATGATCATGATTCAACAGGATATAGATTTTCTCTGTGACCAAAGAGAAAAGGGCTGTTGGGGCTACATGACCGGTGAGGATACCTGATCTTCCAAAGAGAGTTGAAGTGAATTTGAAGAGATCTGGAAGTCTTCTCAAGTGGAAAACACTTAAGTTAGAGGGCCTGGTGACTTTAAATTCACGAGCTCTTTTTTCACGATTTGATATGAATTCAGACTTTCTTGATGCTGTCCCATCAACTTGGTATATAAGAGAGGACTACCTTCATGTTCTTCATATTGTTAAGAACCTGAAAGTAGTTAATGGCACTGCTAAGAGAGCAGTAGCTCTAATCGAACAGTACAATAGCCTGCACACCAAAGATGAAGCTCAGAAGCAGGATATGCTACAAGTTTTGTCCCTTTACCATAAAATGTATACAGACTCCTCAAAGGCAGCACTTGTGAAAGACATGAATGCTAAGTGAGATTAATAAAGCTCTCTTTAAAATATTTAAGTGGACTTATCCCTTCCTTTGTTCTACCTTAATACAAAAAAATGAAAAATAAAGCTAAATTTTGGCAGACAAGTTGAATATAACCAATTTTTCGTTTACTGACAAATCTTCGACAAATGTGAAATATTTCAGCCTCGATGAGCCACCTCTAAATATTGTTCAATTGAGTCAAAATTTCACACACAGCATCCTCACGCCGAAAGGAAAAAAGTAGTGGGTGTCCCAAAGAATATCTCGAAAAAAAAATTTTGCCTCCATAGAAGGACCACCTTAATGTACAATCACTTATTTAACTTCCATACTGGGAATTTTACAGTAGTATTTAGAAAATAAGTTATTTTTGAGGGAATAGCAGAAAACATGATGCTTATTGTGGTTTCAAAATAAGTATTCTTAATTCATATCAGTAATGTGTAGTATGTTACTTTTATAGTGCTATGGTATATTTTAATTATATTTCATTGTGGTGCAATTAATTGTTTAGAACATTGTGAAAACTATTTAATTGGAATTTTTTTAAATTCTGGAGGAAGTTTTATCTAATTATAGAAAAATGTTTTGATGCAGGTATCTGCATGGAATCACTCTGTGGACCACGATCATCATCAGAACCAAAAGAGTCTGTGACAACTTGTTTGAATGCCCTGCAGACGCTCCTCTCATCACCTTCTGGTCATTCCCTCCTCCTCCCTTCAACTCCCCTTAACACAAATTCATCTTCAACAGTCAATCCCGCTTCCAATCAACAACCAAATCATTCTGCTCTTCCAGACAAGTCACTTGCCATTGAGCTCTGTAATGTTCTGCACAGGTAAGTTCTCATAGGTTTCAAAAGTATTCCATAGTATCCTAGTTAAAATTGGTTCATTGATCTTTTTAACTTACCGTATTTAATCGATTCTAAGCCGACACCAATTGTAAGCTGACCCCCACTTTTCACAAGGTCACGCAAGGAAAAATTTTGATTTTAAAGTGCTTGTTAGACAGCTGGGGTCATTTATTTAAAAATACCAACAATTATGAACGCCTCAGATTTTCAGTTAATAATTAAATAAAGAGTATTAACTAAAATTACGGCGACATAAAATACATTTTATTCACTTATTCATAACAACTTCTACTAAAAGAGTAGTTTGACCTTGTTATTCCCCGGGATCTTATTCTCGTAAAGAAATAGCCGTTTCTCGTCAGTCAAATGCGGACACCATATTACATAACATACGTTAGTACTACACGAGTATCATCTGGGAATTCCTTTTCACTTTTATTCTTAAATTATTCTCCCAAGTTGGCTGCTATGCCGCTAAGGCACAAGGAAGTAACGGTTCACTCGGGAAATCCCAGTACGCATATACTAGACACACTGAAACAAGATAGGGAGGGGAGGGAGGTAGGAAAGGCAAATGTTTTGATTCATGAGTCAAACGAAACATTGTGTACATATATAGCTTTTTATGCCTACGAGCCCTATCGCTGCGTTTTTTTACGACTTTGACATGCCACGTATTATTTACATAATTTATTTCTCCATAGGTGTTCAGTCATTTTGATTCTTTTTTGCATACATTTAAAGTAGATAGTTTACTTCCACTTTAATACACTTATATCTCGCGTTATAATGTAACTAAGGACATAAATTCATTGACTAACTTTTTTACACCGATTCTAAGCCGAGTGGCGATTTCTGAGATGGTAAAAAGGTTGGCTTACAATTGATTAAATACAGTAGTAGTTGCTATATCTTGCACTCTTCTCCCAAGCCTGTTATTATTTTTATAAGCTGATTGCATTACCATTCTACAATTTTAAAAAATGTATCATTATGATGCATTGTTTGAAAGCCAAGGCATTGAATATAATGGTTGGTGATGCTGAATTAGCTAGTTACAGTCAAACTTCTATAAGTGGAACGTCTATAACTTGAATTTTCCATAACTCAAAGTTAATTCATTTTACAGGACAAAATCTTTTTCATGTTATTTTCTTCTATAACTTTCTATAAGTAGAATATTTTGTTTCCCTCGAGGTTCAACTTATAGAAATTCCACTGTATTTCCTATAGAAATATTTTAATTATGGTCATTTACAAATATGGTAAACTGTAAAATCAAAATACATTTTTATCAATCATATTATAAAACCACCTGTTTTACATGAAATTTTGAAATTATATTTCATATAATTCATAGAGCATTTCAAATTTTCATGTAATATATCCTTGTAGCTATGATACTAAATTTCTTGTTGTCTCATATAAAACATTTGAAATTTGTTAACATGTTTAAAACCACACAAAACTGACAAATTAAAACAAACAATCAAAGATAATAGAAACTTTTCTTCAGATTTTTTGACATATTATACCATAAAAGTTAAGTTTATGAGATAAAACTTTCAGCTGATTTTTTTTGTGATTATAGACTTGTGCTTACTCGTGAGTGGCCTGAAGTACATGCTCTTGCAATGGAAGTAGTTGGAAGTATACTTAAAGCTGGTCTGGAAGCTCTTGAAACTTACAAGCGAAAGGTGCTTAAAGGTGAGGAGCTCTTCCATTTTTTCTTAAATTTTGCCCTGTATTTGGGTAATGACTATGAAAACCCATTTTAAAATCATTTGTTATAAAATCCAGTAAATATGTAATAATTTTTGTTTAACAATCATCGTCTCTGCATTAATCATGTTTCTATCACCATTACTTTTTATTGAAAATTTTCTATTTGACAACTTCTAATCCTGGAATGGTCCTTATAATACCTAAATCTTTTGGTCGACATTGTTTTGATTAGTTTAATTTTTCTACTTAGAAATCTCACCAGCCAATCGTAGCCTTGATGATGGAATAGGAATGCCAGCAGATGTTGAGGGTGAAGCAGATATCACTCCTGGACAGTCACTTGCATTTGCTCTCCTTGAGGTCTGTCTATGTCTTATGCTGCGATACTATCCACACCTTGCACCAAATTCTCCAGACATTCCTCCTGCTACGCCTCGCCCTATTTTATCAGGCAGTGTCTCATTGGATACCCGTCCAGTGGCAAATGCTCTCTATGCAATGCAAGAAATCCCACGTCTTTGTTCACCATAAGGTGAGGAAAAACATTTAGTAACATTCTGATTTTTATTGCATTAAAAGCAATGTATCTGAAGGTGATACTTTGGTTACCCCTCTTCATACCAGAATCAAATAATCAGACAAAGAAGTGAACATTGACTAAAACTATAATTTTCCGTTGTACCTGTTTTACTACAACATAATGAGTAATTTGTTTAGAAAGTTTACAGAATTTTGTTAGATAATGTTAAGTGTTAAATCTGGCTGAATTAGATCTAGCAAGCCATGTTTATTGAATTTTCTCAGAAAACATTGTGTTAAACTTGGCAGAATTAGGCCTAGCAAGCTGTTTGCCTAAAATTGATTATGTAATAGAAAAAATTTTCATTGCACAGTATTTCATGTTTTGGGTACAGTAGTGTTTTGTGGATCATCTGTGTAGTTTCGTTGCAATTTTTGTTTGGTATAAAGTTTGTATCTGTTAAACCATTTCATAAGTACATATATACTTGTAGCCAGTGCTTTTTTTGTGACGTTACATGACGGTACGGCGTACTGGCACCTTTTTTTTTCAGAGCGATGTTGACATGTCTAATTTCGGCACATTTTCATTTTTTAAATTCTTTAAAACTTAAAGTAATAAACAGCTTCTATAAATGATTTTATTATCAACTTCGTTATTAAAAGTTCATCACAAATTCAATAGAGAAGAGGGAGAGGGGGTGGGAGAGGCATTTTATAATTTATCATATATTAACTTTTAATCTCTTTAATTCAACCAATGATGGTGGATATATTTGACTTTTTTGTTCTAATTTGTGTGATAGATCAAATGTTGCATTTTTCTTGATTAAACCTTTAACTCGTTCTCAATAAACTTTGCTATTATTTGAATAAATAAATACACAATTTCCACACAACTTAATTAATTGTGATTGTTTTTGCAGTATCATGGCATCATCAGGCAACACAAAATTGTGTATATTTATTTCTCAAAAAAATAGTGTTACTCCTGATTTTGTTGAGATTTGGCAATTTAGAGCAATATGTACTGGTAAATGCTTTTTGTTCATCCCAGTTTTTCTTTGTTTCTGGCAGGTGCTGTAGCAGTGCTTCCCACAATATTGTACCTGGCAACAGGAGTACTTGGAGAAGGGGGAGAAACATCTGAGGCTAGTCTACGCTGTTTGTTCTCCCTTTGCTCTGATCGTCATGGACATGATTCTCGATGTGCCAAAGAATGGAGTCATCTTCTTCAGAGTGCAATGGCAAAAGTCCTTGATTTGGTGTCGGCAACTGGTTAGGGTCACTTTTTTCTCTATCGTACACATATTCAAAACTTGAATATTTTTTTCATTTTAAGCCTATATAGTAGAGGAGAGATCTACAAACATTTTTACAAGTGGACCACTTGGTCAATAAATTTTATGCTTGTGGGCTAGAATATCAACCTGAAAAACTTTTTTGAAAATATAGGTGCACAATATACAAATGTATGCTATTTTCATATTAAAAGGTTGTTTAGTGAATTGGGTAAATTACGATTTTTCCAGGAAATTTTTTGATGTGTCCAATCTAACTTTTATTTATGGAGCACAACTATTTTATAAAGTAGAAAATATTGTCTTATTTCTGGTATGAAAATTACTTAAGGTAAAAACAGGTAATAATAAACAAACATAAATTAAGGTAATATGAAATGCATAACAAAATAAAACTTTGTTTTCGTTGCATTTTTGTTACAGTTATTTTGAAAATTTCATTAACTTTTTTCATTACATTATTCAAAAATCATTTCAGTATTTCATTATGTTACGCGCAACATTTTCCAACGCTGCTTGATTGTTATATTTAGTAAAAAATTGCCACTAAAAAGAGGAAGTTTTATACTTTCGGATTTTTTCCTACCAAAAACCTCTAATTGTGCCAAATTTCAAGTCTCTAGCTCATAGTTCCTCATAGTGCCTCATAGTTTTATCCTCCTATGGGGCAAAACCCCCAAAATATGGAATATTGGATTTCTTCCATTGGTCATAGTTTAATATTAATGTCATTATAATATAGCTGTCTGATTCATACTAAAAACATACCCATATAAAAGCGTTGAGCTCATTGCCATGGTAGTCGATTGTTGGAACCCAGAAAAATTCTTACTTTTTCCCGATAAAAACTAAAATTTATGCCTAATCATTCCATCTTCAAAAATAAGAAACTACAGTGGTAATACAGTTTGTTTTGCTAATTAAAAAGAAGTCCTTAAATCTCTTTATCCAATTTTGTCCAACCGTGATGTTAAAACTGATGTTTATGAATTCTGCCCTAAAGTGACAATTGTGTTAATGCTTGCTCTCATAGGTAGCATTTTGTATTTTGTACTATGTATGTTAACCACTACAGTGGTGGCCATATAAGACCAAAAGCATTTGAACCTGCAAACATAGCATCAAGTGGCAGACATGCCACCCACCTCTTTTTATTAAGACCTGCTCATTAACAAAGTACTTACCTTTATTCCAATTCTTAAGGCTTACCTGGAAAGACCAAGGAGGATACCCAACTATCGACGCTAATGAAGGCATTTTCCACCATTGCTCTCAATGCACCACCTCAAGTAGCCAGTGCTTATCAGTTGTGCAGCCGTGCAACTGATGTACTAAAGAGTGGATTGAAGGGTGTTGACTCACGGGTAAGATTATGTTCAATCACATCATCTGTGATATTGTGCTTTACAAGTCATAGTGATTATAAATATCATTTGAAATGTTATTTTTAAAATGGAGATTATATATTCAATTATTGTTTTTCAAATGCAGGTACGTTTGGAATGCATGCATGTGCTTCGCAAGATCTTTTCTCATGAGGAGGTGATGGTATCTACTCCATATATGCGCAACCTTACCCCAATCCTGCTGGAGATAGTATGTCAAGGTGTACACTCTGGAAGGAGTGTGGAAGTAGGATGGCCACCAAATGATTCAGAGGAGATAAAAGAAGAGGAAGAAATAGCAACCCTTCTTGAAGGAATGGTTGCGTTGGAAGCAGCTGTTGGTGTTGCCCTTCAACCACACAGTATGTATATTATCCTTGATGAAACTTGGCTCATCTGCACACAATTGGCTATTTAATTGCCTATTTCAGAAAGGGAAGAAAATTCAAGGTAAAATTATTGATGTTATTATGTGTGCTAAACCTTATTTGTTATTTAATTCTGCGAGAAAAATTATCATACATTTATATAAGTTCATTATCATAATTTTAGTCAGAAGTAAGTTTGGGAGAGAAGTTATTCGTCTGACAAGGAATATTTTTCTGGTGTTACCGGTGGATTTTTCAGAAAAGTTGAGCATATTTATAGGACCTCAAGAGACAAGAAATTTATCAAATGTTTCAGCTAACATTAAGGTTTAGGTTTTGTAATAACCCCTTACAGGTTTTTTTTAGCATCTTTTAATGGATGAATTAATTGTTAACTATTATGCACGAAATATTTTTCAAATGACTTTTGTATAATGTTAAATTTTTCATCTTATGGCTTTGAGTATTTTGAAAAAGAATACAATACACCCTGAAATTTCAGGGGAGATACGTTCCTGAGAATACTGCAAAGATGGGTCCTGCAGGAATCAAAACTTATGGGAAAAGGGGAGATAGGATCTGGACTCTTAAACATAACTATATATTTTGTCGTCAATAAATGATGTAATGGTGAACTTTAATTTTAGCACAGATGATGATGGTAACATAGATGTTGATGAAGACAATGAGGATTAGGAAGATGATGATGGTATTGGATGTGGGATTTGTGTTACTCTGGAGTATCATATAGATCATTGGGAGATATCATGAGAGTGCAACGGATCAGTGTCTGAGACTTGCAGCTCTAGCTTGTGCAGGAATATCAAAATGGGCAGGTTTTGAGCATTTTTCTGCTTGTTTGTATTAATTTCACCATAGAATATCGTGGCAGCCTCAGACTTTCTCTTCATTCTTATACTCTACTCCAAACTGTACACCTCAGAGATTTTGGGCATCAATAACCTTTCCATCTTGAAGATCTCTACTGGTATTTGCAAATTTAACTGAGATTTTTGGCCTACATTTTCTCCTCATTCTTACCACACTTTAAGAGCTCCTCCTCTGTGAGACTTAATGAATATGTCTGTCCCTATTGCCTTTGTCCTCAAATCCCTCACCTCCAATGGCATGGGACATCATTACTGTCTTTTGCATTTCCTTGTCAACAGATGGGCAGATACGTTGCCTAAGACAAGATGCCCTTGGAAGGGCAGTGATATGGAGGAAAGGAATTTCTCTATGACATTAGCCCACTTTCCTGAAAATCATTTTCATGAATGCTCACTTGGTAGAAAGGTTAATTTTTCAGAAAGCTATTTTCATTAATGTCATTTTCCCATAAATAACTTTCCAGAAAAGCTCATATGTAACTAGTTGTAGATATTCATAGAAATAATAGGAACGTTATTGTTATAATTTTAAAAGTTTTGTTATAAACAGGCTAATCAACTTTGGGACAATTTTGTTTTGGGTTGGATATGAATAGCAAACTATCGAAACTGCAAGTCACTAATGGAGAGGATTTACTTGATCCTGGAATGAATCTTTCAGGAAAATTATTTTTGGGAAAATGGTTATTTGGGAAACTTAACTCTTTCTCTACCTCTCTAATGAACCTTTTATCAAGCCACACCAAGACCAGGGCAATTTTGATTAAGGCTTTTTGTTTAGTTCTCCAAAAAACAGTCCCCAGAAGCATTAGCACAGAAAACAAGATTAAAAATTGGCTGCCTTAAAGCTGGCAGCCACTTTCTCCTCCTTGGACAAAAATGTTCTGGAAGACATCCTCTACCAAAATAACGCAGCATTGAAAGCCTGTTATGGCTTTTAGTTGTTATCTTCTATGCAATTTAATATCTTTGTAGGATAAATTTCTGCTGTCATATAATCCCCATATAACTCCTTTTAAATTGCTGGAATCGTCCCTAACTTTTGCTGAAGGAGGTGGAACTTGTAGTATTACTCACCCCATCACCAGCCTTTTGCTCTCTAAGCTTATGCAGGTGCTTTGACTTTCATGTATTATATGATTGCTTAGAGGAACATTTTTTATGCATCTGATCCTCAATCCATAGACTTAAGGGCTTTTCCATTTGGGATCATTAGTATAAGAGGAAACTTCATGCTTTTTAGGGTACATGCTACCATAGTAATTTTTATGTTTTGTTCTTTTTTCTCAGTGTTGCCTACTCTCATCCCATGCAGACTGATTCAGTAACTCCATTTTCATGTTTATTCATCATTCTCTTAAATTCAGTCACTCTCCTATCAGTTCTGTCTCTCTTAGGATCAGACAGTAGTAAACACGATAAATTCAGCAAAACTCATGATTGTTTGCAGAACAGAAGGAATGTGATTGCTGCAATGTCTTGGGGAGGGAGTTGACAGTGCTGCAGTGATAGCAAACCCTGAATGAGTGAAACCTCGATGTTTGAACTCACATAGATAGAGGGTGTACTGTATATATTTTTTCTTTTTAAGCCACCATTATTATTTAAGAAATACAGTTTTTAGAAAAGTCATCAATTTAGCTACCCCTGAAAGAAACATCAATATGTTGTTGATTCTTGAAGCACCTGTGTGCAATGGTGAATTTTTCCTTAGTGTTACTAAATTTATTATGTGGACTGCAATACCAATTTATAAAAGCATACATTTTTCTGTAGTTAATTTTACAAGCAAACATTATATTCACAATGGACTTTTATGGCAATGGTAATCATAATGCCAGACTTGGATCCTTCTCAGAAAAAATTGAGACGTAATTTTTATCAAGTAAAATCCTTATCTATATACCAGTGGCATATGCAGAATTTTCCTGGGAGGGGGACAAATTCTATTCTTAGGAACAAAAATGAAACTCATTGTTAAAAAGCTGAAACAATTTTGATTTCATTATTAATAATTAGTAACTGAAAAATGACATTTTTTATTTATAAAATAAAATCAATTCTTCTAAGCTCCTTGGCCAATTCTTTAATTATTAAATGCACATCCTGGTTAGTTTCCCCATAAATATACATCAAAGACAATGTTTGCAGACATTATCGACCTTAGTTAAGTTTTCAATTATTTTAACATCGAAAAACTTCTTTTAGCCTCACAAGTAATAACCAGAAGTGTTACAAGGATGCATAGAAGATTATAAACATTCAGGAAAACTTGTTTATTTCAAACAACTTCTCTCAATGCAATATCATTTGCATTGAATGGCAATTATTTTAAGTGTTTCTGCCTAAGTATTATTTCTTCAAAAAGTTCTTGTGTACTGCATTTTGTCTTCTGGATAAAAATTGCATAAATTTTCAATGTGAACGTAAATTGTTGATGTAGCAGTGTCATTTTGATTCGTTATTGTTAAAATGTATTGGATACTTTCCATTATGATTTTGTGATTGGAAAATTTTTGCTGAAGACTAGTCAGAAAATTTTCTAATAATGGTGAAAATACAGTCTAGTATTCTTTAGAGCAGTGCTTCCCAAACTTTTGAGCTCCGCGGACTGCTACAGCAACTCTCCAGGCCCTGCGGACCACCTCATTTGACACAAACGTACTTACTGTAACCACATTAATGAAAAGGGGTTAATTTGACTGCAGAGAGGTGAAATCTTGAAATATGAAGGACTAGAAAAATCTTTGAGCTAACTAGGTACATTAATAAAGTATTGAATACCTGTGATAGTGTAAGAATTGATTAACTTTTCCCAAAAAAAAATTCAACTAAATATGCGGTTCATTCTAAAAAATTAATTTTGGAAGCCTTCGCGGACCACCAACAAAACTTCTGCGGACCACAAATAGTCTGCAGACCATAGTTTGGGAAGCACCTCTTTAGAACTCTGCAGACCACTTCATCAACTCTTCCAGGTCCTGTGAACGACCTCATTTCTTACACTAACCTACTTATTGTATCTACATTTAAGAAACGGGGTTACTTGTTTATGTAGTGTATTTACCCATTGCAAATATATTACACAGGTTTCTGTCTGAGGATCACCTGATTATTTTTTGTTTTATTCCAAGACTTAGCATAAAGCACATCTTCATTAACTTCTTTTACTATTTGATTCATTATAAAATTTCCGACTATTTCGATAATATCATTTTGAAATCAAGGACTAATATAGGCTCAACTACACCCCTGGTTACATAATAGGCGACTTATGTGCCAGACTCACAGTCTATATTTGGCATAAATACGGACGATGATGCATTCTTTTTAGAAAATATCAGACTATGCATCCACTCTAACAGCACCTTATAGGGATTATAGAAGTGAATTTTAAAGTGATAGAAATAATATCCAATGGTTAATTATTTTATTGATGTCTGTATTACTTCTTAAGGGGAGGTCCATACCCCCCCCCCCCCCCTGCATATGCCACTGCTATATACATTATGACAATTTCTCTACTTAACATAAGTTTTATTTGCCTGAAAGATTCATTGTGTCATTTTGAAGTACAAACAAGTACTGAAATTACTTTTTTTGTTATAGGGAGACAATTATTTGGCCTCCTTATCCCTTCATTGATAAATTGTCTTCTGGAAGGAGTTTCATTTAAAGAGGCCAGTCAAAACCGACGATTTCTTCATGAACAATGTCTACAACATTTAATGCGGATTGGTCCTCAATACCCACAGGTAGTGTTCATTTTCATACTCTTCTCCTTGTATTTTCAAAGAAAGTTAATTTAAATTGAATCAAATGTTAAATATCATTTCATTCTTTCATAATACCTAAGTAATGAGTTCCTTATAAAGCAAAATTGTAATTTTTTTAGGAGTTCAAATCTTTGATGGCTCATAGAGGAAACCTTAGACAGCGACTGGAATCTGCAATCAGATTAAAGCAGAATAATAAGAATGGTAGTGAGGGAACAGAAGGAAAGGGATCCTCATCCTGTCCTCGTTCATTGATGCTTCCACCGAGACCCACAATTCAGCTGAAGACAGACTTTAGCAATTTCACTGCTTAAAGAATCTAATTTTAGCATCAGAATCAAGAACAAAAATATCTTTTTTACTGTCATTTATCTCCATGTGCACTATGAAGGTATATGTTTAATGGCATTAAATATTTTCTCTGTTTTATTCTCCCCCACCCACCTAGTCAATTCCCTATTACCCTCCAAAATCTTTCTGGGATGTGATGACTTATCAATGAGAGGGGCTTCCATGTTAATGTGCAACAAATGATTTGAATATGTATTTGGCAAATGGGCACTTCCAGAATCTCTTTTAAATATAAATTCCATGGCATCCACAAGAAATATATATTATTAATAGCTTATTCATCACTGTCATTGATAAATGTCGTTTATTAATAGAGCCGTACTATCGTCAAATGTAATTAGAATATGGTTGAGAAACAAATTGTGACTGTGTGTATGTATGGGTGTGTATAAATATATATGTATGCATTTATATTATTCTCGAGTATAAAAATATCTTAATTTTGTGTATAGAATTGTGTGTATTAGGAGATGACAAACAAAATGTAGAGCTCAAATATTTTGAGTTTTTATCGTGAAAATTTTAAAGAATAATATTTTTAAATAAATTATTTAAAGTAGTGGTTCCTAATTTTTTTATACCATAATATCAGCAGTTTCACACTTGTGGCATATTAATAATATCAATGTATGTTCCATATGCAATAAGTTTAAATCAGTATTTTTTAAAAGTTTATTATATTTGTAAATAATAACACACCATTTGAAGTAGGTTAAAATTTGAAAGGAAATCATTACTGATGTGAGTTGAGATGATCTATAGAGATAGTTGCCTTTAACTTCCAACATAAACTCATGCTGAAACATCCATTACTTTAAATGGCTTGAGCAAAATTTTATCATCACTGGTTTATATAATTAACTTTTAACCTTATGCACTTAGATATTTTTTCTCCTAGGTTTGGTAGTCTACTTGGATTTAAATTCCACCTGAAATTTAAATACCCATGATCTGGTAAATAACTGCATTTATTTGGATTTTTTTGCAATTTTTACAATTTATTGTTAATATGTGCATGTAGTCCTTCATACTAATTCTTATAATTTTTCAGTGTGATCCTTTTTGAAACACTTGCCCGGTTTATGTTCACACATCTCACATATATAAATTGTCCTCCTTCTTCCTCCTGGAATTTTTCTATAAATTATGCTGCTGTCGGTGCCACTCTCCATGCATTTCTCGGTAAGAGGAACAGACAATCTCTTTTGTGAAGTAATGATCTCTTTTGTAAGGTAATGCCACTTGGGGACCAGCAACCAGTTCAAATAGCTCCCTTTCTTTAGGATCAGACGACTCACTGTAATAATTATCAGTTGTTTGGTGCAGTTCTTCCATATCAAAGTAAAATTTATCATTGGATCTTTGCAAATCACTCGTGATAATTCTGGAAAAATTTTTCAATGTGGTAAGATGAAAAGATAGAAAAGGAAAAATAATCTGTGGTTGCCATTCGTCTTTCCTTCCATTGCTTATATACCCTACGAGATGAAACTAGAACCAAAATCCTATGAATCATCCACTCAAAACTGTGCTGAGGATGCTTGCTGCAGTTTGTTTATCTGTAGGGACTCTGGACAGGTCAGAGAGACTTATGATGAATGCTCTTAATTCATTCTAACCTTTGATGGGTTGCTGACACATTTGGGATTATATTTCGAGCATCAAAAGTACACAAATGATAGAAATCTCCAAACTTTCTTTGAAATGCCTGTCAAGTACCACATACAAATTGCTACAGGTGCCAGCGATGTCGAGCCCCACTCGAAATACGTGTGTAAAAGGTTAAGAATGATGATAATCTTATGGAACAGTGATATAAATGATTATGGCATTGTCTTAGGAGTTAAATTTGACAAAATTGTAGGCATTCCATTTAAACTTCCATATTTTATGACCTTCTCTAAAAAAACGAAAAGGCAAGATTGATAGCATAAATAAACAACTCATATTTTTTGCTAAATTTTTAGGGGCTACTGAGAATTCTGTAGCTTTTCTAATTACTAGAAGGTGAAATGGCTCAGGTGCTATGTGATTATTGAGTCATTTTTCTGCATGGATCCAAGTGTAACACCTACTTGGTCATTCTTACACTTTTCAGCATCTCTGAATCCTTTGGATTTGCTGATCTATGTGAAAGACAGAGTTTAGGTCACCAGTGTTCCTGATTTTGCAAAGTTACGTGCCAAAATCAGATATCCAATTGGCACAGTCACCATGGACGTGTTAGAACAGGGCTCTCCAAACTATGGCCTGTGGTCCATATGTGGCCCATGACCCCATTTAATGTAGCTCTCGAGCCTGTAATAAGTCTTTGCCTTTTTTACTAGATAAAACAATCAAGTAGTTTTGGAGATGTTATGCATAATGTAACAAAATGATTTTTGAATAACATAACGAAAAATGTTAGAATTTTCGAAATAATTAACAAAAACAAAAAAAATCATTATTTTGTTCTATTTCATATTATCTCAATTTATGTTTGTTTATTATTACCTGTTTTTACGTTAACCCTCTATTGCATGATTTTTTAAAAATTCATAGAAAATAAGAGATTATTAATTACAGCCATACATTATCATATAATAATATAGGAAAATTATTGAAAATCAATCGAATTATTTATAATTTTTTATTAATGTTCCCATTTGGACACAATATGCATAAAAGTTACAAATGAAAATCTGTCAAGATTTTCTAATGGGCCAATTTGGGATCTTATGTATGCAAAATTACAAATGAAAATCTGTAAAGAAATTAGTTTTGAGTTACAATACAAATGTACATAACATTTATGACATTTTACTCGTGATTTGACATTGTAACCATCTCTTTAGCACTTGAGCAAAAATAAAAAATATCATTAAAAATTTTTACCAGTGGGCCCATTTAGGTATAATATGTATGCGAATTATATATGAAAATCTGTCAAGCAATTACTTTTTGAGTTACAACACAAATGTACATTACATTTCTGACGTTTTACTCATAATTTGCCATTGCAACCATTTCTTTTGCACCTTTCTCTTTCTTGTGTCCACTTAGGCCAATGTCCAATTTTGTCAGTTTGAAGATCTGTTGATGGTCGAGGTTCCTTGCATCGTCTTTTCTTCTTTTCTATTCTAGGCAATGTTCTAGGACGACCTTTCCTTGCAGTATCCAAGTAACCTTTGTTACATAATGATTTTGCTAATTCTCTCTTGAATTGTAAAAGAGATAATTTTATCCTTTTGACCTAGTTGATTATTTATCCTTCTGTCTAGAAGCCAGGAATTTACTACTACACAATCGAGCATGTGATAAAATATTCAATGATATCATTTCTTGCATCGAAGCTTTATTGGATACAGTCCCAACAAAGAATCCTGTAAATCAGCACCTCCCATATGACAATTATATTCATATACTATGTTTGGGCAATCTATATCTTTATGTTGATTTTCAGCCTTGAAGAAACGTTTTACTTTGGAGGTGGGTTGGATTCCACAATATGTAGAAACAAGTGACACTATGTTGTCATACCGTTGGACAGCATGAATTTCTGTTTCATCTACAACTGCTGTTTACTCTGTTTACTCCAAGCTTTTTCAGTGAAGAAAGTAAAATTTTTTAATCGGTTTACTCTTAACTGTAGCAGTGCTGTGAATCTTATATTTAGCTAAATATGGCAGCAATAGGATAGTGTTGAAATAATTATCATAGTACATTTTATGATAGATATTCTTCGGTACATTTCTACATAATCAAACTACAATATTACTCGCAGCACCTAAATTGGGTTCTCCTGGAACAGTTATGTAACCATCTTTGCTAGAAAACAATTCAAAATCATACGAAAATCCAGACGTACCTGGAAGCACCAACATTTTATAACCTCATTTGTGTGTGTTTTTAGGATTACATATGTTTTCAAACTAATTCTACTTTTGTAGGGTATTATTTGTTCATCACAAGACAAATACTCTTCCATGGGTACTTTGAAACATGCTTGTCTAATATACTCAAACACTGGCATAATCTTGTCAGTTTTCCTCGTATTTTCCATGTTGTTGCAAAAGTGTAAGAGAATTTCTTTATCTTTTCAAAGCAGTTGCAACTTGATAAATGTATGTATCTGGTGCCCAAAACCGACGAGTTGATGCTTGCTGAATAAGTGACATCGAAAGTATTACACCAATAAACCTTTGAATTTCTTCTAGTGTAATAGAAAATGGTCTGCACACTGAAAATACATGACTGACATGTAACCTCAGACAGAAACTCTTCAGAAAGAAAAAAATCTGATGTGACCAACACATGACTTTCTCCAAATTTGGGGTATAGTTATTTCAATTATTAAGAATAGCATTATAAGGCAAAATTATTATTTCGTATCGTAAAAGAATACAGTCGTCCTTATTGCCGTAAATTAGGTATATTTTGAATATGTTTACAGAGTTCTCCGCTACATGGTGGTGGCGCTGTATACTGGAAATTAAGAAAAAGCAAAATATCTCCGAAATGGATGGTTCTACGAAAATTTGTTTCAAACAAAACTTGGAAGAAATATTATTCTCTACAACTTTGGTCCCCACGAAGATGACCAATTACAACGTTTTTAAGAAGATATTTGGCAGAAACCGAAAAAACCGATTATTTATAAATAATTCCTAAACAATAACTGCTATGGAAAATTGTTCCAAATGAAAGTTTTAGGAAATTACATTTTCTATAACCTTTGTATAGAATTTTATATACAATAATGATGTTTTAATGGAGAAATATCGCAAAAACCGAATCAGGTTTCGAATAAACCTCGACTTCCAGTTAACCGTTATTGTCCAAAAACTAATCAGTTCTTTGTGCTCATGCTAAAGTGTATATGAAATTTGGTATTAATATGACAAGTACTTTTTGAGTTAAAGAACCCACAATCACATACATCCATCCACTCACACAGACATCATTCCAAAAATAGTCTAAACGTGTTCTAGGGACCTCAAAACGTATTTCCGTTGAAATCTCCAAGTCGATTTTTTTTGTGATCACAATACTTTCCCATTACTATGGAGAAAGTAAAAATGGTGAATTTAGTTTTATAATGTTTTCTGGTAAAAGCTCATTTCCCAGGAAGGCAGTAGAACTAACATCGTTCCTTGTTCTAGACTCTTTCCAAACAATTTTAGTTGTGGTCTTTGATACTTTACTTGTAATGGTGACAAAGTCGAAACATCTTCTTCACCTTCACTAATGGCCTCAGAAAAGTTTTTCTGTAGCAATGTGTGGCGACCAAAAATCATAGCCACATACGGCTCTAACTAAATGCTATATCGTACACATAATAAAGTAAATAAAGTATTAACAACACAAATGCTCTTGAGACGTACGTCTCCCAGCTTAACCACTTCAGAAAATGTCACCTTATCGTTACAGTCTGTCCGACAGGAAACTTTAGCACACTCTCCCTTGCGAGGAACAACTCTTCTCGCTTTTGTCTCCATGCCTCCTCTCTCTCTCTTACTCTCGCTCACCGCGGCGACCCTCGGCTCTCGGTATGTCTCGGTGCTTCTGCCTTCGTTCTCTCAACGGCCGCTCTCGTCTCATGTCGCCGCTCGAGGGGGGGGGGGGGTACGGCAGGTAGCTTAAATGGGCGACTCCTCGACTTCGTATTGGATAATTTCCTGATTATGTGATATAACCATGCGAAAAGGAGGGAATGGGAAATAGGGGTAATATTCGCCCTATATAAAGCGCGTTGGTGTGGGAGCAGCCATTCGGTGAGGCCATCCGTGTTCTCTTCACCGATTACGAAAGACACCGATAATGAAAGGCGGCGATTTTCTGCGTTTTCGTCGTGTTTATTCGACAAGTGCTTCGTTAAGTGTGTAGCACTAGAGAAAATCACTGCATCCTCCCTCAGAAAATGAAAAAAAATAAAGTTTTGAAGGGTGGGGGGAGATTCCCTGGACCATCTCTTCCCCCAATTGTCCCCACCCTTTCTCTGTAGCACTTCCTTAATCGCTCTTTATATTAGATCACACACACGAATTCTCTTTAGTATTGTTAATATAATTTATTTAATGTCATTGGAATAATTCAAACATATTGGGAATAATTCACTGGAAATGTTATTTTGTTCTGAAAATCCGAGTCTGCGCCCCTGTTCCAGTGGAAGTTCTTAGGGGAAATGGAAAAACATTCACCACTGATTAACACTGTTCGGGTTTAGTACACTCCTTGAAGGCAGGTTTGGAAAGTGTTCACTAAGCACTGCAGTGAGATGTCTTCTTGGATGGAAATTCAATCGCCCCACTTATGTCTTTACCATAACGGATATTAATTATCATGAAGGGTTCTGGTGTGTGGTTTCAGAATAGCACCAGTGAATTGAGATACAAAAACTTATTGCCCACTCCTTGCCTTAGGCTTACAATAAGGGCACATTAAAAGACAATGGATATTATAAGAAAAAAAGGAGTTCATGGTAGTTCCAAGTGTGAAGTACCGAAATTTAACAAAAGATTATTTTGAATTTAAAGTATTAAGTAAAGTAAACAGTATTTTATGCTGGGCACTTACCAGCAGTTATTTTCTAAGACAAGGGCTCAAGTCAGTATGACATTAACCATTTTGAGCTTAGTAAGTGGTACAGATAATTGTTATAACATTAATTAACTTTCACAGTGGTACAGATAATTATTATAACATTGGTTAATAGTTAGAATAGTCCAGATAATTATGATTAGTCAAACAATTTTAAATTAGTATATTTTCCCTGTTTGAGATGCACAACTGTTTTGACAATAGCATACAGTGTAATAAACATTTTAAGGTACACTATCCCAATTGGGGAGAGTGCACAAAAACTATTGTGGTAATAGTGGCAGTATTACCAGTAAACATAAGAAACGCATGGCTAGGTTACTTTAAATAATAAAAATTTAGAGCCATGGAGACAAACATAAAGGTCTAATCATCCTTTATGCTGCCTCGAACATCATCTTTGTATTCACAAAGGCATAGCTTAAGCTGAAAATGGATATGTTTTTCCAGATTCTCATCTGGGGGCTGATTGCAATGATGCAGTATCATTGGGCGATGGGGTCGCTAATTCCCTACGCCGGCACATACAAGTTATAATAACAGAATTATTTATGATATAATTTTAAATGCGATATATTGGCAATTCTCTCCTTAGTGGGTGACATTTCCAGAACAGCTGTCACAGGAGATAAAAAATTTTTAATCGAAAATGGACCGACCCATTGTGGTGTGAGTTTGGCGGTTTGGTGGAGCGCCTTTGAACTAGTAGGAAACCTTTTGTACAAGACCATATCACCAGTTTTAAAGGGATTCCCTGAATGACTTCTATTAAATGCCACTGCTTGTCTAAGTCTTGTCCTTTTTAAATTTCTTAACACATCTTGCCATAGGGACTGCCTTTCAGATTGTGTTAATGTCTCCGACAGAGCTTGTGGAGGAATTCTCCAGAAATTTGTTAGAGGGTGAGGAAGTTCTCTTCCCATAAACACCCTCGCAGGAGTATATCCTGTACTGCTGTGCTTGGCAGAATTGAAGGCAAAGGTTAGGCTGGGCACATACTCATCCCACTTCCTACGGTCATGTTGGGATAAGATGGTTAAGGCATATTTCAGGTTGCGGTGGACTCTTTTAGCTTGGTTAGGTTGTGGATAATAAGGGGCTGTGAAAATCTGTTTTATACCATATTTAAAACACATATCTGCCAGAAGCACAGATCTGAATTGGGTTCCATTATCAGAAACCAAGAATTTAGGATAGCCAAATTTAGGAAAGATTTTCTGGAATAACGTGGAAACAACTTGGGAGGCTAACTGAGAGCGTAACGGTTCAATGAAGGTAAATTTGGTGAAACCGTCAATGACTGTGAGTGCACAGGTATTTCCATTCCAACTTCTGGGTAATGGACCAACAAAGTCTATATAAACTTTCCCAGGGGTAGTTAGGAGTAGTAGAACTCATTTTTCCAGGGGGAAGGGTGTTCCTAGGTTTACATGTTTGGCAGTCATGACAGGTTTTAACCATCTGGGCTATTTCTGACCATGTTACTCCACCAAAACTCCCTACAGATTCGCTCAGAAGTCTTACTAACGCCCATATGTCCAGCAGTTGGTAAGGAATGGAAATAGGAAAATAGCATGGCCTTGAGGGCATCTGGAACGACCACTCTACCCCTTTTAAGTCTGCTTGTTCCATGATATAATAACCCATTCTTAATGAAATAATTGTGGGATGGGCTTCCCTGTCTGATTTGCTCGATCAGCTGTTTTAGGTGCGGATCTGAATTCTGGTGATCCCTAATGTTTGTGAAGGACAGAGGTATTTGATGTAACAGCATAGAACAATGAGTTGGATCCTCAATTGGTTGGTCAACCGCTCTAGATAGACAGTCTGCTACCCTATTTTTAGAAGATGGCACATGATGGATTACAAAGCGAAAGGATGACAATTTTAACACCATTCGTCCAATTTTTCCTAGTTGCTTGGGATGTTTAAACAACCAGGTTATCGTCCCATTGTCTGTGTATAAATGGAATAGTTTTGGCTGTAGATAAGTCCTGAATTTTTCGACCGCCCAACAACAAGCAAGACACTCCAATTCATAAGATGGCTGCTTTTGTTCAAAATTATTCAAGGTTCTACTCGCATAAGCTATAGGCTTTAGCTTCCCATCGAACGTTTGGTGAAGAACCCCCCCAAGTGCCACCTGACTGGCATCCACGAACAAATGGAATTCTTCCTCAAAGTTAGGAAGTTGAAGTACAGGGGGAGAAGACAGACATTGTTTCAATGTGACAAAGGAATCTTGCTGCAAATTGGTCCATTTGAAAATGACATCTTTCTTGTGGAGTGCATTCAGAGGGGATGCTATCTCCGCATAATTTGGAATAAATTTGGAATAAAAACCGCACATACCAAGAAAGCGTGAGACGACCTTAACTGATTTAGGAACAGGGAATGCCGAAAGGGTTTGTGTTCTCTCTGGGTCAGTGGTAAGTTCGCCATGGGAGATTCGATGTCCAAGGAAGGTAATGGATTCGTGGGCCAATTTCATCTTCTCTGGATGGACCGTGAGACCAGCTGCCCTTAGCTTCTCCAATACCAGTTTGACATGACGAAGATGTTCTTGCAGGCTCTTGGAATAAATGCATAAATCATCAATATATGGATACACACAAGAATATTTTAAATCACCTAGCACCTTGTCAATCAACCTTGAAAAGACCTGAGGAGATGTGGTTAAACCAAATGGAAGACGATTATATTGATATAGCCCAAACGGTGTGACGAAGGCGGTGTACTCCTTTGAAGGCGGTGTCAAATGAATTTGATGGAAGGCAGAATTTAAATCAAGAATGGTGAAATATTTGGCCGAGCCCAAATATTGTAGGGCATGTTCTATCGAAGGCATAGGAAAATTATCGGCCTTGACCTGCTTATTGAGTTTACGTTAGTCGACCACTAGTCTTTCGGAGCCATCTCTCTTGGGGATGAGAAAGGCAGGTGAACTCCAGTTCGATAACGAAGGCTGGATAATACCGTCGGCGAGTAACTTATCGACATGAGCCCTCATCATGGCCAATTTTGGCGGCGAGCATTGATATGGAGGGGATCTGACCGGAGTTGAATCGAGCAATTCAATCTCATAGCACATCAGGTTGGTTTGGCCTAATTGTGAAGAGATTACGTCGGAATAGCCATCGACGAGACATTTTATTTCCTTTGTTGGACGACTAAGGTTATCTTCGCCGCCGAAGGAAACCTTTTCCCTGTTGGAATGGGTTTTGCTTGCAAGTGGGGCATTTTGGCATTGCATATGAACAATTGATGACGGGGGCGAATCGGACGACGCTAACGAAGTGTCGGAATTGAAGTGGAAAGGGAATTTCTTATCTGGACAGTTTTCAAAGGAAAACGCGTCGTGGTAAAGTACAATTCGCGTCCTTTTGATGAAATCCTGACCCAATATCATTGGGACAGGCAAATCGGACAAATAGAATGTATGTCGCCACGATAAGTTTTGAATGCGGACCCTCAATGTAACATATCGTGTCAAGATAATCCGAGCTGCAATGATATTCCGACACGTAAGGTTACACTGTTGGGTTCGTCCCGTGCGGGGAATTTTACGCCAAGTATTAATGTCAAGCATCGATAAGGAGGAGCCGGTATCTAGTAAAGCTGGCACAGTTACATTACAAAGTAGTACCAGATAAAACAAACAGTTGCCAAATCTCAATTCAAACATTAGCAATTCAACAGAGATCACACATGGAAAAGTACAAAATATGTGGAAATGTATCCTCAACTGGTATTACACAAACAGAAAAAAGTGAGACTAAGTATAAGAAAATCTTAACATACACGAAGTAGTATAGACAATACTGTAAACCATGAAAATATGCAATTGAACATAGACAAAAAATGTAATATGAACATAATGAACAATGAATTAACAAAAAAGATGTATGCAGGTACATACTAAATAATAAAAGGTTGCAAATTATCTGCATTGTGCTAGTTCATGCCACAAAATGCATATAAAATCATACTTTCTCTCAAAGCTAATGAGAGCATTGATATTAGATAATTTGAAATCACAGGAAGGTAAAAGTATGTACATACTGCAACATCTCAAATGTGTTAATTCATGCAAGCATATAAACAGTGACACCCTTCACATGACATATATATACAAGTTCATAATATCATATCAAGGTAACCAAATAAACAGTATAAAAATGAACATATATACACTAAGCAGTGCATACAACACACAGAAACCATCCAAATATGTACTCTAACATTAAGAGGCATGATGTAATACCTGTTCCCAAACCTAATTAGGCAGATAATTTTAAATCATAAGAAGTGAAAATGTGTACAGTCATTTCCAAAAGTCAAGCGACACGGCTCGGTCACGCCACACATAGGCCGGAGCTGAAAGTTCCGAGTATGTTGGTATCCATTGCTTGAGGGGAAGCAGGAGAGGGGAATGATAGGGAGGGGCGGAAGAGTGAGGAGGTGGGTTTCGAAGCCTGGGTAGACTTGCAGGGAGAAACGAACGGAATCAGAGCCGGTGAGACAAACGCCATTCAACAGTGCGAGAGCATCCAATCCAACTCGGAAAAATTGACTCTCTGAGAGGTTGCCTTCGCATGCCAAGGGTAACAAGAAAACCTCCGAGAGAAGGAGGCGTGTAAACGGTTCGAAGAGAGGGGAACATGAAGAATATTCCGCGTCTAGAAAGCACTTGCGGAAAAGATGCAATATTTTCATCTTTGTGAGCGTTATTAATGCGAAAAGCTAGGCTGCACTTCACTTCGGAAAGCGTAAAAAATCATCAATGGGTCAATGGGAAAAATTATATAATACTCCATAAATTAGGATAACAAAAATGAGAGTTGTTGATTTTGTGGAGATCCTGAATGAGCATCTTCTGCCTATGTCAGACAGATAGTGCCAGATGGCGAAGACGTGGTAGTAATACAAGATAATTAATTCATCGTTAGATACGACCGGTGTAACTCGACAATTTTTTGACCAGAACAGGATTATCAATGTTCTGCCCTGGCCAGCTCGCTTGCCGGATAGGAATCCCATTGAGAACTTATGGGGTATAATGGTGAATGAGTGGACGGAAGGAAAGTTGAGGACGGCAGCCGCTCTTGAAGAGAATGTTATGGAACTCTAGGGCTCAATCGGACGACGACCACAAATATGTGAAAATTTAGTACGGTTCATTAACCGTCGAATGCAAGGAGTGATCGACTCAGGCTGAGACTTCACTAAATACTAAAATAAAACACTAAATAATCTTTCATTGTTTTCATTTCCTATTAAATGCTGCTAGAATAAAAGTTTTATTAGAAAATTTAAATAAAGGCAATATAAAATGTATCCACTATCTGTGAGAAAAGTGCTACATGTGATAAATTGCCATTTATTAGAGTTTTGGTAAAACTGATTGGATAAAGGATGTAAATATTTCCTAATGTTCTCCCGAAAAAGCAATTTTCGTGCTGACAATTTCTTGACGCTTGAGTGATACAGTACGGTGGAATAAAAATTTTATTCCGGAGAGCGAGCTGGCCAGGGCAGAACGTTGATATTCCAGTTCTGGTCAAAAAAATTATCGAGTTACACCGGCCGTAACTAACGACGAATTATCTTGTATTACTACCACGTCATCGCCGTCTGGCACTATCTGTCTGACATAAGGCAGAAGATGCTCATTCAGGATCTCCACTAAATCAACAGCTCTCATTTTTGTTATCCTAATTTATGGAGTATTATATAATTTTTGCCCTTGAACCATTGATGCTTTTTTACGCTTTCCGAAGTGAAGTGCAGCCTAGCATTTCGCATTAATAACGCTCACAAAGATGAAAATATTGCATCTTTTCCGAAAGTGCTTTCTAGACGCGAAATATTCATTTATGTTTCCCTATCCCATTGTAAGACATCACTGTGGACTTCGAACCTTTTACATGCCTCCTTCTCTCGGAGGTTTTCTTGTTACCCTTGGCATGCGAAGGCAACCACCGAGACAGTCCTTTTTTCCGAGTTGGTTTGGATGCCCTCGCACTGTTGAATGGGTTTCGTCTCATAGGTTCTGATTCCTTTCGTTTCTTCCAGCACGCCAACCCAGGCTTCGAAATTCACCTCCTCACTCTTCCACCTCACTATCATGCCCCTCTTCTGCTACCCCTCAAGCAGTGGGTACCAACATACTCGGAACTTTCAGCTCCGGACTATGTGTGGCGTGACCGAGCCGTGTCGCTTGACTTTTGGAAATGACTGTACATACTGCAACATAAAAGGTCGCACAATATCTGAATTATGTTAATTTCCACAACAAAAAGCATATAGAAATTAAAAGATTGAATAATGAATATGTACATATATACATATTTACAAAATTTAAAGCCTATACCCTACAATAACATATATTAACAAAGAAATGTAAAACCTATACCTATAAGTTAGTTATTCTTAACATAATTGCAAAGGTGCACTCGGTTTTATATAAAAGGTAATCACGAACATTTTATTAATTTCTTTATAAAAGGTCAAGGAATAATAATACAAAAATATTTCACACTGGAAATTATAAATGCAAATTAATCACATTACGACAATTAGCAGGAATAAATGCATTTTAGGAATTGCTGTCATATTTGGAGTTAAATTAATGCTTTGAAACATACCACATTTGTTTGTACATGAAATTTTCAGTTTCCTTTTATCTCATATAAGAATGTTGCAAATGTCAATATACACATTACCTGCCGTTTGTATTCTATCATATGCTGTAAAAGTTTCTATTAAATTAAAGATAGTTTCTCACAGTTTGAGAGGTTAATAGTAAGTGCAAAAAGACTAGAAGAATCGACATAGTTTTTTAAAAACAAATACGGAAAGAATGATTTAATTCCTACGTCCTAAAGAGTATGTAAGTTATGATTTTTGGTCGCCACATAAATGGAGGCCCCGGGGAGATGTATTCTGTAAATCTAACTATAAGGTTGCTATATGTTCGGTTTATTTTGGATCAACAATTTGTGGGATAGTTCTAGTTTGTTTAAAAGTATTTCTGGTTTTTCGTGGTATAGTTCTCCTGGTATTTGATTGTATTGTGAATCATTCCGCTTTGTCATCTCATTAATTCCATCTCCTTTCGAGATTGCCGTTCGGTTAATATCCTGTTATTTCGTATTAAATATGTCTAAAGAACGCGGTAAAAGGGGCGTTGGATTGCTTCCTGAACCTGCAGAAGAGACCCAGTCGAACGGGGGTGAAATGAAGCCTCATTTCGCGGATTGTGTAAAAGTCGCTAATCAGCTGTTGCTTGAAATTTCCCCTTTCCATGAACCCACGTCGGAGAATTGGTTTAAATTCATATCAGCGGTATACGATGTCTTGTCTTTGATCCCAGAACATTATCTGTTTACTCTGTTGCTGTCTAAACTTCCGGCTAATTGTCGCCAATTCTGGCTCGCGGTCGTTAACCAGAGACTTCCATGGGATAATATAATAACTAAAGTATGGGATACTTTTGTCTCAAAAAGGGAATACGAACGACTTCTAACAACCAAAGTCAAACGATTTCAGATGCCGCACGAGTCCCCTCGCGACTTTTATTATTCCGTTCAAGTTGCCGCGAAAGCACTCGGAAAAACGTATTCTGATGAAGAATTTATAGAATTGGTATTGGAAGGGCTCAATCCTATGTCGCAGTCCACGTTGACCTTCGCTACCCGCCCCCAGACGCTTGTTCAGCTGGAGGGTTTGGTGAGTCATGCAGCTAAGGGGCTAATGAATCGCCTCGAATATTATTATTATTAGTGTAAAATTCATAATGGAGAGGAGCTTACCTTTATGAAATATACGATATTATTACAATAATAAAATTTTATAAATTTCTATAAATTGATGCAAAGGATGATCCGTATATACTTATGCGACAGGCATTAGCTGTAATAATGGGAGATACAAATGGAGAAAGACGGACGGACAATTGTAAAATTAGATAAAGGATTTGTTGGAAATTGACGCACGAATGTTTTTTTTGAAAATATATTACGTGAGTTTTTGGATTTCAAATAGGAAATGAGGTGGAAGGTTACCGTGAAGAAGGACTCACCCTAGTTTTTTATGGTTCTTAAGTGCATTATGAAGGCTAATTCACTTACTAAATAGAGTATCTTAGTTAGGACAATTACAAGTGTATTTTTCTACCTGTTCCGGACATCTGTGTTTGTAAATCAGTAGGTTCCTACGGTAGGTACCTACATTTCAAATTTATACGAATATTTTATCGGTATCAATTGAATATACCACAGGTTTCCAAAGTACATGGATAAGATAAAAACCTGAAAGTATTTTCCGGAGTATAATTGCTATTCTTATAATTACACTCGTGAATAGTTTTTAATAACTAATAATTGTTTCCGCATAATTTGTAAATGTCGCAGAAACTACCCATGTAATTGTTTATGAAGACGTCCTACAGAAAAATAAATGTTACCAAAAAACGCAATCGTATTTGGACCAAAAATTCGTTATTACTTAATTAATTACATTGTCGGTTTTTAAGCAATGTGAAAATATATTTTAATGCCTTATTTTTACCCCTCTCCATGACGAATCCAAATTTAGGTTTGCAAAGCAGAAGTTTAATGCCAATAAATTTGATTTACTGCAAGTAATTTATAACATTTCAGCAAATTTTATCGATCCTATAATAAGTTATAATTGTGTTCCTACTAAAATGAGAAATCAAGATATAAAAAGGAATTGCTTATTTTTTGTAGTCTTTTTGTCGAAATTGTAAATATCCTGGTTTGTAAAGAGGAAATGTTGGTTAGCCTGCGCGCCTGCGCGTTACATCTAGTTACTTCATAGAAATTTTAAAATGGCTGACGAGATTATCTGTTATGTGCGTAATACCGTTTGAAATTTATTTTATGTTTCCATCAGACCTTTTTAGAAAAAAAAAACTGGACCTTTTTATTGTATTCGAAATTGAATGTTGATAGTTGTGATCGTGATATAAGTTTGGCCGTGTGTTCTTCGAAAACTGGTCCACGTGATAATCATTTTGACAGCAGAGTTTTAATACTTTTGGTTATTTTATGTGTTTACACCAGAACTTTTTACAAGTAAAAAACTAATCCTTTTTATTGTATTCAAAATTTAATGTCGATAGTTTCGATCATGACAAAAGCTTGGCCGTTTATTCTTGGAAAACAGTGGTGCATGTGACGCATTTTGACAGCAATTTTTAAATATGTACTTTTAGTTTGATTTGTGTACGTTTTAAGACACTAAGTGAAGTGAAGTTTTATCTAAAGTTTTTTATAGTTTCAATGTGTGTAATCTTCACATTGCTTACTGGACATTAATTAACTTCTCTTAATAGTACTATTTCTTATTTTGTTATACAATGATATGTGAATTTGTATATGTAAATATTCAGTATGCCCAGTTTTGCCACTTAATTGTAATTTATGGTGATGTTTTGATGTATTATTGTTTTTCTTTAGTCCACTCGTGCTGTTATATTGTTTTACTTTGTATTTTCTTTTGTGATTGAGTTAGTCTTATTGATTTGCCATGTAACTATGATCTTCTGGAAAATAAATGTACTGTTATTATTGTGTGATACAGCTGTCCTGGTCAATCTCCTCGAGGATTTATATCTTCAAAGGTAAGGAAATCTTAAATAACTTCTCTATTCATCTTTGATTTATAGTTGAAATATCTTTACCGTATATATATGTATATAGTAAATGTTATATTTATCATATTTATGTATAATGGAGTAATTATTCTTATAAATTAGTCGTTATGTATAACATTTTGTTACTGGATAGCATGTTTAAAGAGTGATTTTATCGTTGTAAAGTATCATTTTCTGTGAAGGGTTGGTAAAATTTTTTGCATGGACGGATTTGTTTATGGGCAAATATAGCCAAAATATGGCGTTACACTCTTAACGTAGGATTAATTAAGGGTTTGTTATCAGTATATATTGTGTTTTGAACGTAAAAATTATAGTTTACCTCATAAAATGAGAATCTGTGTTTTTAAAAACGTATGAATAATACATTTTTAGCCAGTTTCCATTACTTTATAAACTTCAAATCAAAAGTTATTGTTAAGGTTTTGTAGAACTTTTATCCTTTGGGTGCGAGATTTCTGAGTTGGTTCTGTCGTTGTTTCAGATGCGTGCCTCCGAAGAATGAAGTCTGAAAACGCAGCCAGCATGGTAGATCTTCCTCAGACCAGCTCTGCTTTGCGATATCAAGAAAGAAGATGGGTGAGTGTGATTGATGTTGCATTTCAAATTAGAACTAATGAGCTTCCCGCTTTAAATATATATATTTCATGTCCTGGCATGTGCAGAAACTACATTAGTCTTGCGTATTTTTACACATAGGGGTATTTTCTCTCTACGGCAGTTTTAATATATCTGGAAGCTGCGGAAGTGCTCTTCTCGTACCAGCATCTGTTATGCTTTTCTCGGTTATTAAAAAACAAAGCTCTACGATTTTGACATTCTTTATCCATTTTTCCTAAATGTGAATCATCTCGTCGAGTAGCTAATCCGTTTCCTATTGCTGAGTTTAAATTTGTGTCGTTTCTTCGCCTTCCGCCGTTGGCTGCATCGATTCTGTTTTGGCTTCTTCTTATATTACTCCCTTCTTCAGTTTGTTCATTTCTTCTTTGTTACCTGATTTCGGTTATGGTCTCTCTCGCTGTTTGCCTTTGCTCATCTGTCAGTATTGATCTTCTCACTCTTTCTCTTCTATGTCGTTCTTCTTTATCTTCTTCTGTCTCTATAATATTTATTTATTTATTCATTTAGTCACAACGTGGCTGGATCTGCCAGGTGGCGACAAGTAACATAAAATGACGCAATGAAGTACGTTTGAATCAGATTGACATTAAAATTTTCAAAAGAATCAATTTAGATTCACGTCATTGGTACATAAGTAAAAATTACACAGTTTCAAAGACCTCGTTATATTCTTCTTTCTTCCATTTGATGAATTAATGGGCTATTATTGCCTTAAACTTTAATTAAAAGTTATATTTGTAGTAATTAAAATGCTGATAGTAACAACAACCTGGGAAATTGCAATTGATATTGCTTTACCGTCAGAGGTAATAATGAGTAAAAGCGTTGTTATGTAAACTAAACAAACAAAATTATAAGTTCTATTTGATGAATTAACGGAGTACTAGCTGTACCCGCACAGTGTTTTCACTGTTTTTTCAATTAATTTATAAAAAATTAAGAATTGTGTAGAATAAGTTGGTCTCAATATTTCACATATAACTCAATAATTCGTATTTAACTCTGATAATGCATTTCCCCAGTATAGGTAAGGTTAGTGGGTACAAATCTCGCTGAGGGTGAGGCTGTGTGTGCATATTGACAATTAATTGTGCAAAGTCAGTAAGAAATCTGTATTTTAAAAGTCAAATTAGAGAGGAAATTAATGCTACACGGTAATTGATTGCAAACTTTTATGTTTTTAATTTTCTTTGTTTCTTTTAATTGAAGTATATGTCCTTTTTTCATATATCAATCAACGCAACCGTTTATTTAGATTAACAAAGAAGAGAAGATAAGTTTCGGCGAGTTCTAGGTTATCAATCTAAAACAAATGTTTTCATGCTGCTCCTGAATAAACGTAGCCCGTCCCCTAACATTCTTTGTCATTTAGATTATCTACGAAGGTGACATAACCATATAACTTATAATTTGTTAAAAAATAATGTACGTCCTTATTCTCATCTAATTTTAAATTTATGCATGAGACAATTTGCCTTAATAAGCATTATAGATGTTTAATAGTTTTACTTACTGAAAAAGTAAGATTCCAGCATTCGAATGATTTAAAATAAGATCAATTGCTTTGATTAAATTGTTATTAACTGGATAATTATCCGTAAATATTTTTGTTGCTATCTATAAAGTTTGACATTGCTACAGCATTAATTTCGATGCTTAAATTAAAGCGTGAAGCGAATAATGCTATTCTTTCACTTATTTGAAGGTTTAATTGGCACTATTTGAATCGGAGGCAATGCCAGGAATCTTCCTCTCTCTGTCACAGTGCAATCTGGCATCGGGACTTTTTAATTTTTTTGTACCATTTGGCGACAAATGAGGGTTGATCGAAACAACGATTATCAATGGTGACGGTTATAGAGGTCCAACTGTATTTCAAATGTTTATATAAACTCAGATCGCGCTTGCAATTGGGAGCTTTTAGAATAACAAAAGATTGTTTCATTTTTAACTCTTTTTAAGTACTAAGTTAAGATTCCATCAGAAGCACCTGTTGGCATAGGTTTGTAAAAGTTTGAAAGGATTGAAAATATACGTTGGATTTGTTATAACTATTTTAATTTATATTATTCCAGAGCTTGCGATTATATACTTGATACGTTTTCGTGTATGGTATATTGCAAAACGTGGTATTGTACACAGTCCGACATCGCATTCTTTACATACATACAGTGAAGCCTCGATATATTGGACTAAAAGGAGGGGAAGGCCTGTCTGTTATATCCGAAACATCCGAAGGAAACGTATGTGTTGCCTTAAATTGTTAAAGTGCACATGTTATGAAGGACAGTGTTTTACTCCGCTATATATTCATACAAATTGTTAGAGCGCATGAAGTAATAGCACAGAGTTTTCTAATTAATTTAGGAAAATAGGAATCGTATTAATTTTTATATTTTACTAGTAAAAGGTGCTTGCAGTGTGCTAGCAGGAGCATATTGTTATAAGAACATAATTAAGAATGAAATAAATTATAGCGACCATAAGAAAACTTGATTTTCCCTTGCGTTCTTATTTGGAAGGAATTATTCTTAGGAATGGAACTTGGGATACTTTTTCGAGATTTTAGATTTTTCCGGACCTTGGTGGAAATGGGGCAGAAAGTAACAATGAATACAAAGAATGTTTTAAGACAAACAAACCCCACGAGTAACGCAAGTCAGTCAATTTCAACCAGTCACAATGATCAAACGCAGGAACAATTAATTTTTGCGGATTTGCTGCACCAATAAATTATACATTGTATCTACCATATATACTCGTGTATAACGCGCTGTTTGAAGACCACATTTTCAGGTCATAATGTAGGGGTGCGCGTTATACACAGGTAACACTTCTCTGCACTTAAAATAGGAACCTACCTCGCACCAGATTCACGCTTTTTGGGTTAATTAATGAGAAAAGCACAATAATTATTGATACTCCAGGTTATACATACATAATTATATGTATAGAACACCTAATTACTTCTATACATTTATAATCCCATCCTCTCCAATTATTCCGCTTTTCACTAGCTCATCAGCTGATTGCTGTAATTTTTGCAAAATCACAAGATAAGTCTTCCTGCAAAACACATATCAAAAACAAAAAAAACATAGAATAAGCAAATTGAAATAATTTTATTTAGTTAATGATTCTAGTATGTACGATTGACAATGTAAGTAATTTAAAACCCATAGAATCTCGTGTGTGAACTTAATCCTACCTGTCGCGTTTCCTGTTTCCAGATTTGTTTGTTAAATTTTTATGTTCCTTCTCTTAAACAGTTTTAGAATGAGATAGGAAAGAGAGAACCAACGTCCACTTTAAATCAAAACTATTTTATAGATCCCTTTTTGTCTGATGTAAAAGCATTGGCAACAGTGGCGCTGCGGTTTTCTACACGGCATCACTTTGCCCAACTTACTGTATGAAGTTGCTCCCATCTCAACTCAGTCGCTTTAATTATTGACGATGTCTCTCTTAGACATAATATGGAGCTTATTGAACGTAATACACTTATGGACAAGTCCAAACGTTTTAATATTTACATACCTCCCAAAAATGAAGGATGCTTGTCATACACGTGGTATAAGAAAAAGTCGGGATTTTTTGGAATAAAGTACGAGTGCGCATTATACACGGCAGTTATACACTGGGACGCATCATACACGAGTATATACAGTAATTTTATACATTATAATATGTATATATATCCATATATTGTGACGTATAAGTCGACCTTGAATTTTCAACTTGAAAATACTAGATTAAGTATATGTTCGCAGTATAAGTCGACCCCCTTTGTTTCACTTAAAAATACTTCTCATGAAATCATCACCAGGCAAAATCAAGGTCCTGTACGATCCAAGTTTTAACAAGATACAGAAATAAACATAGTAATAAAAAAATATATGAATATAGTTTTGAGTCCGTGCTATTCTTCTTGAGCCTTCCATTTGACAGGTGTTTTCATTTCAACCAATAAGAAACTGCTATTCTCAGAGAGCTTGACCAACTAAATAATGGTTCCTGTGATTTGATTGATGTCGGCTGTTAATGATGCTATCAAATTTAACTGCACCTAGTTATCGCAATCAATATCTATGGTGGTGGAATTCAATATAATATCACGTTGGCAGGCATAAGGATGGTTTTGATGATTACATTATTCCCCTTTTCAAAAAAGGAAATGATTTTTTCGCATATTTTTTGATTATTTTTTTGTCTTTTTTCACGTACTTTTTTGTACTTGATTTATTTGCATATTCCACATATAATCATAACTTGCAATTAGTATGGTTAATTCCTATTGAAGTGTACCTCTTCTATCTCACTTACTTCTACAGCATTACAATACTTTGGATGATACATTTAAAAAAACAAGGTAATTGTCCATAATAAACATTTCATAAATGTCATATTAAGGAATTGATATTTTAATAAACAATCAAGTAATGATTATAACATTCTAAGTTGTATTATTTATTTATAATTATAATGTTATAATTACATGTGGAAAGTGCAAATAAATCAAGTACGTATGTGAAAAAGACAAAAAAAATGATCAAAAAATTGCGAAAAAAAAACAAAAATGTAATGAAGACATAATAATAATAATACAATTTTACTAGTTAAAATATATATACAGACCATTTCTGAAAAAAAATGCTGGCTGCTGGGATCGAACCCCAGCCCATCCGACTACTAGACATTCATTCTACCAATTAAGCTATTGCTGCTTCTGTTTTGTAACCGTAAGGTTAATGGTATATGTTGCATCCATGCTTACACCTGAATTTAAATTGTTAATATCTTTTAAACAAGGGCCCATTGGCAAAAACGCAGAGAGATATAGGTGATGTTTTAGTTCTAGTTTCACCTCCTAAAAGGGTTTTACGAATTTCAATATTAATGTTATGGCCTCCCCTTGTTAGTAAATATCGATGTTATTTATCTGTAATTTAAAGTTTACAATTTTGTATTCGTCGTATAAGTCGACTTTAAGTTTTAGGAAAATTTTTTAAGCTTCAAAGGTCGACTTATACGCCATGATATACGTTAGTTATAATGTTGCGATGTATTCATTAGGCCTTCCAAATAACGCACATGTGATAGGTCCGCATGAGACACAATGTATTAGTGGCGTCATTTAACTGTTTTGCATCGCCGGACATTCTGTCCGTTACATCCTAAGTACGTTCCATCAAGGTCCAGTATGCAGAGGTTTCAATGTACTGTGGATTTCTTCCTTTTCATTGGCTTCGTGGTACTTTTGTTTCAGATGGTACACTTCCTCATGGCTAATCTCATCACAATTTACCGAAAGAAGTGAATAATATCAGTCAGTCTCTCTTTTACAGTAAGCACCGCCTCGAAATATTCCAATTCATTTGCATCGGAATCAAAACGTTATCAGTTTTGCCTTTTCATTGGGACTCAGTGGGCTAATGAAGTTTATTCTAATGTGTACTTGAAGTTGTTTTATTTATTTAACTAGTTTTGAATTTTTACTTTGCAAAAGCCATAAATAATGACTTGAAAGGCTTACAGAATGCAAGCACCTTCTATTTGTATATCGAACAAATAAGTAACATATCATTCTTGTCATTAAAGAAAATTTTTAATAATGTATGTGTATCTGTAAATGTAATTACATGCAAGGTTATTTGTCAGGTGCGTTTTGCTTCCAGCATAAGTGCCTATTAGTATTAGTCTCCATCTGGTCTGTCCGCATGTTCGTTATCTGCTTCTACCAAGCAGATTTTCATGAAATTTGATATTAAGGACTTACAGTCAAAGATAATAAGAAAATCACATAAATGAGTCACGTAAGCCAATCAGGGGTACCACTTTACTGGTGATAAAATATGAACTTTCCCTCATATCTCGTAAAGTATCGGTCATATCAAAATATTTATCAAGTAAAACTTGTAGAACTAGTAAAGTAGGGTATTTCTTTTCCTTTACATTTTCATCGTAGGAGTCGCCGTTTCCGAGAAAATCGAACAAGAGTCTTAATTTGAGTTGAACTTTGAAATTTTCTAGCATGGTTACTTCTTCATTGTTGCTAACGTAAACAATCTCACGGAAATATGTTTAATTTCCTTACATATGCATTTAATATTTTTAAATGGGAAGAAAATGGATTATTTATGACGAAGAAAAGAATTTATAATGCTATTTCCCTTCCAAACACGTAAATAATTTCTTTCAAATACTCCAGTGCACAAAATGCACCCATTTGTGTTACGGTGTACACTTTCCTAACTTGTTTATATCTTAAAATCTCATTATAAATATTAGTGTTATTTTAAACTCTTGTACTAATTTTTAAACGAAGTAATCAACTGATATTTTATAATTATACAGTTTGCATAAGCACAACATTAAATTACCATAACTTTAATGTATGTTAGCAACAAATTGTTGACAACATATTTGTAGTGAATCTGAAATAAATACAGAGTTCATAAAATTATTTCTAACGAAGAATGTAAATTAAACTACAAAATATCCTTTTAAGATTTAGTCACATTAAACGTTTATTAGGAAAATTACACTGTAATCGTTTTTGTGCATCAAATCTTGGAGTAATTATTGGAATTTATTTTACAATGCAACACAGACGTCTTTATATAGTTCTCTGGTGAATAAATTAAATTAAAATGGTATTGCAAAGTTCTTTGCTTAAAAATAACTAGCAAATTTACCCAGCGTTGCTCAGGTTATGTTTTAAATCATCGTGACTTCAAATTATGGCAATAATTATGAACAAAAAATTATATCTATGCTTGAATTAAGTTTTATTTGGGAAATTTTTTCATATTTTAATTGATATAAATGAAAGTGTTGGAAAATATTTCGAGTATTCGTAATTAAAATTGGCAATCAATGCAGTCGATTCATTTTGTGAGGTGACGCTTTTTGCCAGGTGGAGTTCGTTCTCTAAGCTTCCGGTAGAGAACGTGCATGTAGAGTACAGGTAGTTCCGCCCAATGTAGCAATTGAAAATTACTAGAAGTTACCTTACGCCTCAGTGATCGGAGGTAATATGTAGAGTGGAGGGGAACGAATTCCATTAGAATAGAGGGGCATTGAAGGTGAGCGCGCTTCCTAGAAGGGAAATCCCCGTGCACGCAGAGTAGAGAGGTGACTTCTTAAGTCAGTTACCATACGGTAGCTTTGCTTTACGCATGGACAGTTATATGCGGGATGTTCAAGAGTTCAAAATAAACATTCTTTAAAAATTCAGATAATACCAGGTTCCTAGAAAGGAGCGTCTGTCTCACACAACATTGTACGAGGGTTTCCCAGAAAGTAATGCACCACATGTTTTGAAATTACGCATATTTAACGAATATGTGACAGATTTTGACTTTTATCGATAAGTTTCCTGGACAACGAATGTCATTTTTGAGGCTCGAGATTCATATTATTGCCTCGCGAGAGATAAGGGGGGGAACAGCAGAGGGAGGGAGGGGGATAAGGCATTGTCAAGTGCAATTTGTAACGTTTTAACAAAAGTATTGTCCACTTATTGTAACAAAGTATTATTCACTTGACATAAATTTATTTTAACAAAACTCTTTGCTTAGAGAATCATTCTAAGAGTCGGAGCATTGAATTTCTGTGTGATTTTAATTCTCTTTTCTACTGTTTTTGTTTTTCGTTGCATTAATTCTTTTTGTTTGTTCATCTGTTGTTTGTCGTTTTGTAGTAACCAAACCACATCCAACACAGTGTAATGTGAGCAAATAAAGTAAGTTTTCACTTGTATAAATTGTGTAGTATCAAAAGTAAGATTGCATAACCCGGCCGCTGAATGGGTTTGTTGTCTAAGTAGGCTGTTATGAAGGTTAACATACGTAATAGTGTCTCATTGCACCGTCAAATGTCATGGATGTCTGCGTTGACCAGCATCATAGCTAATCCTTATATACAATAAACTTTGAAGCTTCTTTGTTTTTTATAAAAAATTCCGACATTTCAAATTTAAAATGCAGGCATCTCTAGTGGAATTATAAAATGTTATATTCTCCTATATTATTGTTATTATAGCACTGACTATAATTAACCAATTGACCAAACCTTTTATACATCAAGTTAAGATGTTAATAATAATCGTACCAAATTTTAGTTATTCATGTCTTATAGTTTATGGCATGCATAATGAGACATGCAAACAAACTTTTGCAAATATATATAGATTGTGGGAAGCTCATTCAATTCTATTTGGTATAATAATTATAGGATATTTATTTTGTTTCTCAATTTTGTAGTTATTGTTTTGATTCTCAGGTTGGTCTCTATGTAAATATTAACGTTGTCTCTTGTTGGATGAGTTATATTTTAGATTACTTAACAATTTCATGGCTGTTTAAAATATCTTCATTAAATTATCGTAACGATAATTTTGGTAAACTCCATATGAGATTTTGACTTATTCTAACACAAGCGTTACTGAAAAGGAATTCTTTAAATTTATTAACATAAATAACTCAATTGTATACAAATATTTAATGAAATACTTTAGTTTTTCGTGCACTCAATACTTTCATAAATTACAATTGAAAATTCTTCAAATATAAGTCTTTAAATAAATATTTTGTAACGATAATGTATTGCTACTTACATTTTGCACATTTATAATGTTAAAAAATATAATTATTGATAAATTTTTAATGATTTGATTTGCTGATTTTTCTTTTAAATTTGACAAATTGGCCATGAAAGTGTTAAGCTATTGATAAGGAGCAATGTGATTTGTTAACGATAGTGAGTTGAGTCACGCAATGCATTTACTGTACATTACCTGGAAATATAAGACAAACTTTGAGAATATGCTATATTTATTCATAAATAGTGTTTGCTTTGATTAAATGTTATATTTTGCATAATAGCTTTGAATCTGAACTTTAAATGAGCAAATATGTTTTTGATGTTGTAAATATAAACTTACCTCCATTAATGTTATATTTTTAAATCCAAGCAAGATAATTCTTAAAGACAAAATGTATTTAGTTCAATCTTTGTTGCTATAAAAATTAAATTATCAGAAGTAAATTTTTAGTCTTTGAGTTTCTATTATGCAATTAACGTTTTTAAAAAACAGTCAAGCGTCTAATTGTGGTACATGGTGTAATTTCAATGCATTTTAAGCAAATTAATTTGGCAAATATAAAGAGGTTTAATTTTATAAACATTTGAAATAGGTATGCCATAAAATTTTAACTGCATTTTTTGGAGTTTATTTCTGACTTGGAATGGTTTATAAAAATGTTATTCTGACATTTAAGTAATTCCAATTAAGCATTGCTTTGCGAGATTCATTATTTTTTCGTCATTTATGCAAACATTGCTCCCATTTGGAATCAGTTGCGTGTATTCAATTTTGACCAATAAGAGACATTGTTAATTGTAATTAAGGTCATTGATAATGTGATATGTTTAAGTGTTTCCAGAACAAGCACTTGGAAAAATCGCTTGCCTCTGATAAAAATAGCTGCGACTGGGCTGTGAGAAAATTAATACATGCATTTCGACTTCAGAGCAGTTGTTGTCAGTGGCATTTCGCCACTGATGACGGCTGTTCTGTGGTCTAAATGCTTGTATTAATTTTTCCACAGCTCAGTCGCAGTTATTTTTATCTGAGGCAAGTAATTTCTTCAAGTGCTTGTTCAATAATTTAATTCAGCTGTAAAATGTGTTTGATGGTTTATTTTTTCATGTGATATATGTAGTTATGTCAACTGTTGAATAACAGTTGAAAATATTGTGTTATATGTAATTTGTCAGTTGTTCAATAGTTGAAATGTAGATAAATTGTCATAATGTTGAATAATTTGTTCAATAATCAGCAAAATTTGGCTGAATTTGTGGTTAAAAATGTCATTTTTAGGCTAAAAGTGTGCTAATTCTAGCAAAAATATACCTAAAAAAACCCCTTAAGTCCAACGATACCTAAAAGAGGCTCCGAGAAAAAGAAATTATTTCTATCTAAAAGGAGTCAACAGGTTTTGATCATAATAAAATGTCTTTATTGCAATGAAAATAATGTACAATGTATACATACAAGTTCAATAAAAATTTTACAATCTGAAATAATACATTTTCTCTACTTATTTTATCATGCACTTCAAAATGAAAACCTGGACTGAAAAGAAAACTGACTCTAGACAACAGAAATGTTTGTTTACATTTTGGACAAGTCCTAATTTCAGAAATCTTTAAAGTCTTGGAGTTAAAAATTATTCCTTCCAAATTGTAAACACATTAATTTTTTTAACTTGTTTACAATTTGGACTTAGAATAATTTTTAACTCTTCGACTTAAAGCTTTCTGAAATTAGGACAAAAAAATTAATTTGTTTACATTTTGGACAATAATTTCTGACTCTGACTTTAAAAAATTTCTGAGCTTTAAAAAATTTCTGGACTTAAAATGCTCTGAATATTAGCATAAATCAAAATTGCCATTTAAAAATTTTCATGAAGTGCAGAAAAAAATTTACAATTTAGCAAACACTACAATAAAAGTTGGACATTTTTACAAAGCACTTTGGCAAGGATAATATCATTTTAACAATTTCTATTGGTGACAAAGAGGAAAAATAGCACAGCAGCTTAGAAAAAAATATGAGACAAAATATATTATATATATACCCAAAAATGCTAATTCTGGTTTGTTCAGATTTTAAAAAATGGCAGTAATTATACAGAATGAAAAAGCAATAGCTTATATACATTTAGACAAAAGATTTTACGATTTCTCTGAATAATATAAATAACACAACACTTTGGAAACCTATTTACAAGTAAATAATGTCTAGCAAATTGGATATTGATGGAATTATTAAAAGAACTTTAGTATACAGACTTGGAATTCTTTTTTCTGGATATTGACTTTAATTAAGAATAAAAAAACCTTCACAATTTTTCTTAATTAAGAAATGTAACTCTCCACAAAGTTAAATCTTTTTCTAAATATTGCCTAGAATTAAGAACAATTAAATTACCATTTCCAATGAATGGCTTAATAATTGGAGATTATAAATTTTTCACAATGAAAATATTTTCCCTTACAAAGGCATTCAGTCGGATTTTCAATCAAAACTCTCAAAACTAACCGAAATTTCATTTACATTTTAAACTCTTTATCTGATTTTGATAACTTGAATAATGAATAGAATTTGTATTGCCTCAGAAATTTTTCTGCCTCGAATAAACCACAAAAAACCCAAAGAATATTTTCTGAATTAATTCAAGCATATTGTACATTTATCTCCAAATTTCTTTAAATTATTAAATTAAATCTGGAATTATTTAACCACGCCAAACACTCTTGGTAAAATTTTATATGTAGAACACAAAACATCCTGATCCAAATAATCTTTTTAAAGGGCTGCTCCTATTTTAAGATTAAATTTAATTAATTACTTTCCAACATCCAATTTGCTGAACGATATTCACCATAGAAATGCATGACAAGTCTGCAAACATGAGCTAATACAGTGCTGCCTCAGAAGTCAATATGAAACCTTCGCATTTAATAAGTTTTCTAAGGTTTTTAAATAAATAAATAAATATTTACAATATTAGATTCTTATTAACAGAAGTGGAATTTGATGAAAAGTTAAAATTTATAGAAGTACGCTAATAAACTTTACAAACAAAATGGAATATGCCTTATAAAATCAAATTAGAGAAAGTTTTTAGAGTTGAAACTGAAAACCAACACCTTATATTCTCATAAATTTATAATCAATATTAAATGCATTTTATAAAAGTTGAGTTATCACAAAGCTTTTCAAGTTCAAAGAGAAAATTAATGCCTTATATTCTCAGAAATAAAATATTCTTACAGAAGGTACCAGTTAAAACTTTTTTTTCAGAGGTAGCGCTATATTTTTCATTTATTTACTTTAAGTGTAAATTGATTTAAAAATATTTTAAAGAGAAATTGAATTCTTGGGGTATCGTATAATCCGATCGTAAATTTTGGCTTATTCTGAATTACGGGAAAAAAACAGCTCCTAAAAATTGGAATTCTTATTGTATCGTATTTATTTCAATTGGCTGAGCAGAAATCTATAATAATGCCAAATTTGAAGCATTTAGCCCATCTAAAAGTGCCTTATAATTTACAATCTCTTCTCCTAAATCTTCCGTAATATGCAGCCATATTATTATACAAGATATTTATCGCCTGATATATTGAACAAACCAGAATATAGCAACATATAGGTATAAAAACCTTCTCTCATCCCATGTGTGTAGCCTCCAGCACATAATCCGCTTTACTCTCGCACCCAGATGCATCAGTTCTTGTTTCAGCAAAGTAATACTCTTCGATTCATGGTTCCTTGATGCCTCACACCATCGCATTTTCACTCAGCATCAACTGTGAATGCCTAAAATAAAGAAGAAAAATGGTTGTGGTGAATTCAATTAAGAAATATAAACTAAAAAATCTAAATATTAAAGATTAATTTTCCCAAACAACACGAAAGAGCGCATCTCATTTACCAAGGTCTATTTAGAATCTTAAAATTTTAAATTCCTGACGAGTTTATTCAAATTATTATGTGAAAGATTTATTTGGCAATTAGTTTTAAAATTTTAACCTTCCATATGGTGTCGCTTAGCGTGTCGGCTTCCCGTTACAAAGTTCCTGGGTTCGATATCCACGAATGGAGGTTTTTCACAAAAAATTAATTAATTAATAACAAAAACTATCATCGGTGCCTGGCAGTAGGCAGCAGTACTGTCAGTTTGGTATCGAGCTAAAAACAAATTATGTTGGCTGGGTTTATATCCAATAGAGCTGTAAGAGTGATCGGGACGATTTGAATGGCTACAGTACTGCGATCTGCGATGTGGAAAGCAACAGGGAAACTGCCACATTACAATTCCTTAGTAACGATTATATGGTTGGACAAAACGAGTTCTTTCGAGGTAAAATAATCCCCCAATAGGATCTCCGGGCAGGGACTGCCTTGAGGAAAGCATGTGTCGAAGATAACTTATGCATAGGTACTTGGAATGTAAAAACCATGAGGATGGCAGAAAAGATAAAGAACCTGAAAGAAGAAATGAAAAGAAATAGGATTGACATCATAGGGCTGAGCGAAGCTAGATGAGAAGGAGAAGGACAGTTCGACTCGGAAGAATACATTAGGGAACTATACAACAAGCAGGCAGGATCGGCACAAATGGAACTGGAAGAAGATTGAGACTAAGTATTATGAAAAGCGAAGCATAAAAGGCAATACTGGAATTAAAGAAAGGCAGCGATGGAATACCGGCAGAGGTACTTAAAAGTCATGGGATTGGAAGGACAAAGTGATTACGAAACTAATTAACAAGATTTACAACTCGGGAGAGAGGCCTCAGGATTTCCTAGATGTAACATTAATGATCCCTCTAAAGAAGAAGCCAACGGCAATGCAGTCTAAGGACTACAGAACGATATCCCTACTGTCACACACTTTGAAGATCACCACGAGTATTCTTAATAAAAGACTAGAGAAAAAGGCCGAAGAAATGCTAGGGGAAGATCAATTCCGCTTCAGAATAGGACGAGGAACCAGAGATGCTATCGGTGTAGTGAGAATCATATCAGAAAGGGCGACAGAGTACAGCCAAGATTGCTCCTATGTTTCGTCGACTGGCAGAAGGCCTTCGATAGAGTAAACTGGGTACTGCTGATGAGGATATTAAAGGATATAGGTGTACACTGGAAAGACAGGAGACTGATCAGGAATCTATATGTGAATCAAGTTGTAAAGAAAACTGCAGAAAATAGGAGTATATGGAGAACCAAGTTTAACCATGAATAATCACGAACCTGTCTACGGACAGACTACCTATGATGATGATGGCCTCAACTGATAAACCAAATAAAGAATTGATTTTTTTAATAGAAAATAAAGCGTAAATTATCAGGGGAAATAAAGCAATCGCGTTATATAACAATTGAAAGTTAAAAGGAACCGAATCAAATATTTATAATTCAAACAAACTCTTTATAAGTTTAATAATAAATTGCATGGCAAAGTAAATATACTCAATAGCCAATTACGAGATATCAATGTTAATAATAATAATAATTTATTTAACACAAACAGTTTCCTCCAATTACATGTGTTGTAATATATTTTTAACAAGCACAAACGACCATGCCCTTGGCATTGGGAGCTAGACACACTAACCACTCCTCTATTTTTCACAACGAAAATATTTTCCTTTACATATAGGCATTCAGTTCGGATTTTCAATCAAAGCTCTAAAAACTAACCGAAATTTCATTTGCATTTTAAACTCTTTATCTGATTTTGATAACTTGAATAATGAATAGAATTTGTATTGCCTCAGAAATTTTTCTGCCTTGAATAAACCACAAAAAAACTCAAAGAATATTTTCTGAATTAATTCAAGCATATCGTACATTTATCTCCAAATTTCTTTAAATTATTAAATTAAATCTGGAATTATTTAACCACGACAAAACCTCTTGGTAAAATTTTATATGTAGAACACAAAACATCCTGATCCAAATAATCTTTTTAAAGGGCTGCTCCTATTTTAAGATTAAATTTAATTAATTACTTTCCAATATCCAATTTGCTGAACGATATTCACCATAGAAACGTATGATGTCTGCAAACATGAGCTAATACAGTGCTGTTTCAGAAGTCAACACAAAAACTTGGCATTTAATAAGTTTTCAAGTTCAAACAGAAAATTGATGCCTTATATTCTCAGAAATAAAATATTCGAACGGACAATACCAAACAAAACATTCTTTTTCAGGGGTGGCGATATATTTTTAATTTATTTACTTTACGTGTAAATTGATTAATAAATATTTTTAAAAGAAATCAAATTGTTTGTGTGTAGTTTAATCCGACCATAAATTTCGGCTTATTCTGAATGATAGGAGTAAAACAGCTCCTAAAAATTGGAATTCTTATTGTATTGTATTCATTTCAATTGGTTGTGAGCAGAAATCTATAATAATGCCAAATTTGAAGTCTCTAGCTCATCAAAAAGTGCCTTATAATTTAATCTCTCCTCCTAAATCCTCCGTAAGATGCAGCTATATATTATACAAGATATTTATCGCCTGATATACTGAACAAACAAGAATATAACAACATATAGGTATAAAAACTCTCATACCGTATGCATAGCCTCCAGCTCAGATTCCTCTTTACTCTTGCACCCAGATGAATCAATTCTCGTTTCAGCAAAGCAGTACTCTTCGATTCATGGTTCCTCTACAGCTCAACATCAACTGCTACTACCTACAATGAAGAGGAAAAAATGGTTGTGGTGAACTCAATAAAGAAATATAATCTAAAATTATAAATATAAAAGATTAATTTGCTTAAACAATATGAAAGAGAACATCTTATTGATAGAGCCCTATTTTAGAATTGTAAAATTTTAAATTCTTTAAGAGTTTATTTATATTATTATGCGAAGATTTATTTGACAATTAGTTTTTAAATTTTAACCTTCCATATTGCCTCAACTAATAAACCAAGTAAACGATTTTTTATAGAAAATGAAGCGTATGCTGCAGAAACATGGACACTAAGGAAAAATGATATTAAATACTTGGAAAGCTTTGAAATGTGAACATGGAGAAGAATGCTGACGATAAAAATGGACAGATAGGGTAGAAAATGAGGAAGTACTACGAAGAATATGAGAGAAGCGAACGATTATACAGAATATCAAAAAAGGATTGGGCATTACCTGAGGAAAGAGTGCATGATTAAAGAAGTGCTAGAAGGAAAACTGGATGGAAAAAGAGAAAGAGGTAAGAAAAGGTTTCAGCTAGTAGACGACTTGAAAGAGAAAGAGACCTATCAAGTCATGAAGAAAACTGCAGAAAATAAGAGTATATGGAGAACCAAGTTTAACCATAAATAATCACGGACCTGTCTATGGACAGACTACCTATGATGATGATGATTGTTGACTAATCAACCAAATAAAGAATTGTTTTATAGAAAATAAAGCGTAAATTATCAGAGGAAATAAAGCAATCGCATTAGATAAGAATTGAAATTAAAAATTGTACCGTCATTTGCCGGTGCAATAAAAGTATTTTATTTATAATTCGAACCTTAAACTCTTTTAAGGTTTAACAATAGATTGCATGGCAAAGTAAATATACTCAATAGTCAATGAAGGGATATCAACGTTCTATTTGTTAACTCAATCTTAAGTTGATATTTTAGAAGGCACCTCCTGCTGACCACCAAGTTATTAAATTTTTTTAAATATTTTTAGATGAGATGGCATTTTAATAGATTATAGTCTTCCTGTGACAAATAAACATCGTTAACTACAGATAAGTATTAAATATTATCTGTTAATAATTTCAAGTGTAACAGCAATATTCATTTCAATTTATGCTATCAAATCAACTAAATTAATGAATTAACTTTATAAAAATTATTCCCTGTATTCTTAATTGGAAATTATCGACGTATCACGGCATTGGTTATAATGTCTATATCTATAATATATAATCTAAAACCAATTTCACATTGGATAAGACTATGGTTTGTTTTTACATTGAAAAACGGTCAAAGAATATGAATTCTGATTAGAACTTTAAGCCAAATAATAGTACGGAAATATTGTTAATCTTCCGAAAGCTTTCATCGTAACAAGACCAATATGCTGCACTTAACAAGGTAAAAACTGACGTTATCGCTTCTGATTTCATATTTCCGCGATTGCTTCAGTAATTCTCATATAGATAGCCTTTTCCAAACAAAATATTTTAATCACTTTCCTCAAAATGTCTCCATAATTTCAACATTCAATCCTTTACACATCACCAAAGAGTAAATTCAATGAACATTTCACGTTACACTGTCACTGCAAAACTAATATTTTTGTTTCTATGAAATTGTCTCCTATTTATACAGCATATTTAATTGATTTATGCTGAATTGAAAGTCAGTAGACTGAAAAGTAAAAGTTCTCCGGCTCAAAGTATTTCATAAATTATGCCAAAAATTGAAGCGTTGATAACACTTATGTTAACGATAATTGGCAAATCTTTGAAGGTCTAAATTATAAAATCAATTTTATTCTATCAACGAAATATCCACTTAAAAGATGTTGAGATTTATCACTTTCCGATATACGCTGAAGTTACTACATTTTCACCGTTAATAGATGAATAACTAGCACAGTAAGTATTGAACATATAGTAAAAAACAAATGCATGGTTACACGACTAAATTCCTCCTAGCTATTCATTTAAATACGTCGATAATTCTCACTGGAAACTTCTTCAGGTAACAGCCAACAAAAGTATCACAAAACAGCCAATATGTTAAATGCAATAGGCAAACTACTTAAAAGAAACACACTGATTATACTCACTGTTATTATTTCTTGTTATCACATATATGAGAACATGACAGCTGAGTCCTGTGACATCTTCTGCAAACATTCCTCTGAAACAAAAGAATGAAATCTGTAATGTAAATTCATGCTGAATAATATTCCCGGTTACATTATGCAATGTCTCTCGTGCTAAATCACTCCGATAATATTGGAATTTATTCTATTGTAACACAACCTCAAAGATTTGTAAAGAAATCTAAAACTTTTATCCCTTAAGTTACTTAGTTAAGCTTATTTCCAAACCATTGGACTAGTATATATTGATTATGGAAATTAATATCAACTAAATAAATCATTGCTTTGAATGAATTTTGTGATAAAGGGTTGCCAACATTTAATACGTGAAGTTTGTCTGATAAATGAATACATAAATACTTGGGAGGAAACCTTATCCATATATTTTCATTTATTCATTAAAATAAAATCCTTTATCATAGTAATAACTGGCATAATACATCACATACAACCCACAAATTTCAGCCTTCTATCTGTTACAGTTTAATTGTTATTTTGATTTGATTCACTGAACATTTATAAAATAAAATGCTCTAAAATGATATTTGAATAAGTCATGTACAATTCTTTGCATGCTCAACTGATAATTAGCCAACCACCAGTGAAAAAAAACAATAAACACAAATTGTCACAGCAAACTTTTATTAGCATAGCAACTTTCCAAAAGTTTGCATGTATTCCAATAATTCGACTGACTTTTGACTAATAAATCTTTTTCCCAAAAATATTTCCTCGACTGCTTCAGCCATTTCCATATAGAAAGCATTTTCCAAGCAAAGTATTTTAATAATTTTGCATTGACTCAAATTGTCTCCATAATTTCAACATTAAATACTTTACACGTCACCAAAGAGTAAATTCAATGAACATTTCACGTTACACTGTCACTGCAAAACTAATATTTTTGTTTCTATGAAATTATCTCCTATTTATACAGCATATTTCATTGATTTATGCTGAATTGAAAGTCAGTAGACTGAAAAATAAAATTTCCCAGGTACAAAGTATTTCATAAAATATGCCAAAAATTGAAGCATTGATAACACTTATGTTAACAAAAGAAGTTGAGATTTATCACTTTCCAATTTAAACTCAAGTTACACTTTCACCATTAATAGATGGAAAAACCAGCATAATTCTCACTGGAAACTTCCTGAGATAACAGCCAATACGTTAAATGCAATAGGCAAATTACTTAAAGAAGTTGAGATTGTACTCACCGTTAATATTTCTTGATATCTCAAAAGGGAACACGACAGCTGTTCTGTGAAGTCTTCTCACGTCTTCTGGAAACATTCTTCTGAAACAAGAGAATGAAACCTTAAAGTTTGTACTGTAATTTCATGCTGAATATTATTTCTGTTAACATCATGTAATGTCTCTCGTGCTAAATCACTAAATCATTCGAAAATATTATATTTAACTCAAATTCCAAGATTTGTAAAATATAAAATTTGTATCCCTTTAGTTGCTAAGTTAGGCTAAATACTCATTTCAAAACCATAAGACTAGTATGTACTGATTACGTACATTAATATCAACTCAATAAACGAAATATATCAAAGAATGAATTTTACGATAGGGTTGCCAACATTAAACATCGCAGGACACGGAGAATTTTGTCAGAAAACTGACTATTTGGGAAAGAACCTTAATATTTTTTCAGTTATTCATTAAAATATTATATATTCAGCTAAGCGTACGCTTTATCGAGGTTAAAATATACGAAAAGTTATATGCACTGCCCCGGACTCTCGTCAAATTGGCACTGTTGGCAACCCTCATCATCGGCTACCACCGTATATAAAATCATTTATAAAATGGTGTATGAGAAAAATTTCCGAAACAACGATAGAAATTTCACTACCTGTCCTATGTGATAAAAACCAACCTTTACCTTGTAACTTGACGCTTACACAACCACTCGACAAGTTAAAAACCATATTCATGTCTAAACTTGACTCAGTCCACCCAAAATACACGTGGTTAAAACTTTCAACAAGGAAAAATAATTGCATTGATCCTATATAAAGCTTTCCCCTAATTAATGCAAAGATTATGCCGCCATTAACTTAAAGTGAAGAGATCAACCACTTCGTTTAATTAAGAAATAATTTCAAAAAATCTGTGAACTACGGATCGGAAGAAATAATGACCTTGAGACAAAATTGTACGGCAATATTAATGCGGTAATGCTAACCCGCTGAAGCATGCCGTTGGCGGCAATTAAATTATATTTTCGCTTATTTCTAACTAAAGAATTCAAACCCGACAATGGATCACAGTAACACGAGGTCGATGTAAATCTCTTGGCAAGCATGGTACTACTAATACAAGGTAGGTCGTTCCGGTGGACGAAAACGAGCTGTTCTGCGCATGACGTCACGTGGATTGCAAGGAGGAGATGATCGTCTGCTCTTGGCTGGAGACTATTGCGTGTATGATGCTATTGCTGTACGTGGCAGGAGTTTTACCAAAAATTATACTTTACTTTAACATTAATAAACCCAAAAATTAATCGACACATCTCTGTGTTAATTGTTTTAAATATAGGACATTTTTATTACCGTAAGCATTGAAAAATACCTCGGAAGTGTATAGGTAACTAAGTTTTCCTTTACTTTTCATCTTATATGTTCGAAGACGTGTAATTATTTAATTCTCAACTAACCGACATTCGCAAAACGTTTTGTATGGAAAATATTGCTTCAAGGTGTGTGTTTATGGAATGTATTACCCTTATTTAGTTAAAAATAGTGTGCATTCTGTGAATGGATTGTGTAGCTACGTAAACTTAAGTAAACATTGTGGTTGTGTACATGAGTGATGGTAATAAAGTAACTATAGGAGTTATTTTTTCGAAATGCTCAATTACGAGAAATAACTACATTTTGGACGTGGTACTAATTTATTTATTTAATTTATTCATCAATAATGAGGTACACATTACAGATGCCAAGTAATAAATATAAAAAAGAGAAAATATAAAAATCCCAAATGAATAATTATAAAAATAATGCAACAAAAGAATCAAAACATAGTACAAAATATTAAGATAAACAAACTAAAAAGCAATACTAGCCACATCCAGTTCGTAAAACTCATTTACAGTGTAAAACGCTTTTGCAGCTAACCAAGAATGCAACACATTTTTAAACCTTAAAAGGGAGACAGTTTTTGCTTTTGGGGACAATGCATTATATAACCGTATACCAGCATTATTATAAGCTAACAAGTTTAATTTTAATCTACAAAATTTCAGGTCAATAGTATCTTTATTTCTTGTATTGTGGGAATGGATATCCGATCTAACTTCATATTTGTTCAAATTTTCTTTTGCATAAATGAGGATTTTGTAAATATATAAACTATAGATTGTCAATATTCCAAAATGAATAAACAAAGGTTTACATGATTCTATATACCAAATACCAACAGTAGATCTTACAGCTTTCTTTTGTAAAATAAACAAGTGCTTTACATCGGAGGAATGACCCCAAAGCTCAATGCCATAAAGTAATTGGCAATGAAATAGTGCATAATACATAGTCATTAAATAACATTTAGGAATAATCTTAAACAACTTTCTTAACATGAAAAGTGACTTAGATAACTTCTTGGAAATATACACAATATGCTGATTTCATGTTAACTTATTATCTATATGAATACCTAATAAATTAACTGATTCATTATCAGAAAATTTACGACTCAAGCTACACATTAAGCTTTGAGTTTTGTTAGTGTTTAAAGATAATCCATTGGCACTAAACCAATTTTGCACCTGAGAAAGATTATACATAAAGTTTGGTTTTACTAATATTTTATAGCAAGTGCAGACTCTGTTACATAAAACACCACAGAAAACAAGACATTCCTATTACATGCATTTTATCCATCCGTTGTGACAAAATATGTTCCCAATAGTCAAATCAGGAAATGCAACTTGTATAAATACTGTTTTCATAGCAAGTTAAGCCATCATCATAAAATCTGTTAAATTTCCAGGAAATCGTTACAATAAACTGATTATTTTATAGCAAGTGGAGACATTGTGACATAAAACAACACTGAAAACAAGGTATACATATAACAAGGAATTTCTTTCAAACTCTTTTTACAAAAAAATCCACACCAAACTAGATATAGCTATAATAGTTGAACTAATTAATTTGCCAATACCTCTAAGCTGTTATCTTTTTAAATTTATTTTTCAACTGCCTACCATTAACTGGATCTTTCAAGTGGCAATTTAACATTTTTATTCTAATGTAAGTCCTTGTCCTTACAAACAAGGATATTACATCTTTTGGCCATTTTGAGTCAATATTTGTTGTAATTGCTTCAATTAATTTGGAGAATATAAATTTTTCTTTGGATATGTATTCCCCATGAAAATTTTTAAATTCCCTGTTGGCATATCTGATAACTTCCAGAAAATCATCTGAGGGATGCATTAGGCCACCTTTCGAGAGGTGCATTATCCAGTTCTCTCTTGAAGGTTCTAATGTGGATGTAGTGTTGCCCAACCAAGGATATTTTGCTCTATATCTGAAAGCAACATAACCTGCTATATATATTAGTCCATCATCCTCCAAGCTATCATTTCCTTGGTCATATGAAACACGTTGTAATTCCTGCTCCTCTGCATCACTCTCAAATTGAACATTTTGCAATTCCTGTTCTTCTGTGTCACTCTCTTGATGTAGGGGATTGGATGGAAAAAGGTCTTTCAAGACATCGACCGTGATGCATAGTTCTTTTTCCAGCTCAGTGATTCTTGTACATTCCTTATGAAATTGAATCAGGCATTCCTCCTTTGAATTATCAACTGTATTGCAATTCACAGTAAAAATGGATTCTGAGTGTTTACCCATTATAAATGCCCTGATTCTCTGCTTCCAATCTATGCAGTTAGGGTGGTCATTGGTATGCCCTATCCCTCTCATGTAGGAAAAGAAGCATTCGAGGACATCCTGGTTTAACTTAGTTGTCAAAAGAAACTTCTCCCCATGATGTTCCCTGATGTAACTGTATAACCCTTTCAAGGACTTTATGGAAACAATTATTCCTCTTTGAAAAGGCTGCAAGCTTTTAAATCTGACCACTCGCAAACCCTTAACCAAATTCAGCACATCATCAAGAATCTTATTTTGGGACTCTAAATTTGTCCCATAAGCATGGCGGGGACCTTGCTTATCATGGAGCACAGATGAGTTAAAGACATCAAAGAAATTGTTCATGAGTTTAATAACCCTGGCTGTGTCTTCAATGTCTTCTAGAATCTTCCCTTTTTCATGGCAATATTCTAGAGCTTTTGCGACAGTGTTTGACAACAACTGTGTAGCAAGTTTAACTTTTTGTCTCCTGAAGAGAGTCGGATTTAGATGCTCTTGGGTTATTTTAGGAATAATGTTCAATTCATCTTTCAAAGAGAAAAGCTTTTCTAAAATATATACAGAAATTTTGTTGCCATTGGATAACACAAAACCTTGGTCCACCAAGTGGTTTCTAAACAACTTCATAACATGAGGCACATCAGCAAAAACAAAGACATCTCTTGAGTTATCGCATGGATTTTTGAAGGAAGTACATTCAATGCTGATACCAAGCTCATTCCAAAGGGTTCTGTTTGTAGGGCCCATGACACTAACTTGAGCAACTACTTTATAACCATTTTCCTCCAATGCAGTTATAATTTCTAATAAAAGCCTCTTTGTCATCACCTGGTCAAATCCATAAAAAACTGGTTGTTTCCATTTACCAAACAAACTACGGGCCATGACAGTCTGCACTTGGTCACTGGGACCAAGAATTTGTTCTAACTTCCTATCCATGCACAATTCATTCTTTACCTTCATTTCATCAAAAGAAATGACAGTCAATCTTTCAAGGTCTGAGAGGTGTTCACTCCTAATTTTCATTATTGATAAGACATTCTTCTGTATACCAGGGCTGAAATCATACTTACCAACCCAAGACTTAAGTGTAGTAGGACTAGGCAAAGGAAATTTTAGCTGATTTCTTAAATATCTATAGGCCCTGGCACTGACATACCGCAGGGAAATGGCTGCTGAAATGTCTGTTTCTGACCAAACAATTCTTTTTCCTGGGTTTAAAATACACTTAACTTGACCTGGAGAAAACAGCTGCAACAATACGTCTTCAACATATTTGCTTGTATTTTCTTTTATGTTTCTACCCTGTTCTTCTAATCTTAGATGCAATTGCACATTCTCATCCTCAAGCTCTTTTACTTTAACTTTTAAGCTTTCATTTTCTGCCTCCAACTTTTTCATTTTCGTATGTAAATTTTCTGGCTCTACGTTTGCATGTTCTACCATTGCAGATACTTCACACCTGGAAATTATCAAAATATATAAGAAAAATGAAGATGTATGAGAGCTCATTCAATACTATTAGCCATTTTATGATATAAATATTAGTTCTTAACTACTAATTTTGTTTTATTTAGTTGATAGACTTCAAGGAAGAATGACATGTTTTACAAACACATTTGATATTGAAGTTTTGATGTAATTTTAATAGGGATTTGCTCAAGAATACTAGTGCATGTAACCATGTCAGGATTTATAAAAATATATTAATTAATATTAACAACATTATTTAAACTATACATAATGAACGCTATGAGTAGTATGACTACTTACGAATTCGATGATTCTTGTACTGCATTATCCTCTAATAATTGATGCACGAGCTTCCTCTGGCCTCTATTAGAGATCCTCTCTCTTCTTCTCTTTGAAACTTCAGTTTCCACCATGCACACCGGTAAATTAAGTCGGGGTACCGCTTCCGGTTTAAGCTTTCTACAGCGTTTGGGGGAATAGCCGAGTAATTGCTGTTGCAGGCTTTTCTCAAATGCATTTTGTTCAAAATGCACCGAGCAAATGCGAGCTGCAATAATTTGCGACGATATATGATTATAAAGTCTGGCCTTAATACATCCATTACCAACACTTACTTTAAAAATTACACACAAAATTACGAGGAAATTATTTCTAATAATAGTAGTTATCTGAAATTAATAGAAAAAATATATTTTTACCTGTATTAACGTTAAAGAAGTCACTTCTTCGGCATGCTCGTATCCATAGTTGTTGAATTGCAGGATCAGAAGGAAATCTAAAAAATTTCACCTTCCCCTTGCTGTTTCTGTAGCAGTTATTGCAACCAAATACTACACAATGTGACATCCTGGTAGACGATGGCAAAGTCCGCTGGAGAAAACTTTATTAGCACTAAAACACTGTCCTACCAAAACAAAGCGTCGAACACGGTCTGCTTTATTGAGATAGGTGGCGCTATGTAGATCGGTGAATTCTGTAATCCAAGTGACGTCACGCTCGAACGAGGAAGACGTAGAAACATGCGCAACGACCTACCTTGTTTAGTAGTACCATGAGTAATACATATAACAAACGCTTGACCATCGCGAGTCCAAGCAACGCGTTTACGCTTACGCCCGTAGAATGCGTTTTTCTTTCGCACGTCGTTCAACGTAGGTTGAAGGATCCCTTGCCTCCCTGTACAGTGAAAACCGGTTAACACGAAATGCTAGGGACCAGCACAATCATTTCGAATTAACCGAATGTCGAGTCAACCGAATTTCATGTTAACACTTTTAATGGTAAAATTTTCATTTTTCAAATATAGGATTAGGCTCGTATGCAAATCCATGATACATATCAATAATAGGATGTAATACAAAGCCGAAGATATTACCACAATCATGGGGAAACCTTATCTCAAATGCCATTTCGTGTTATCCGAAGAATTTTGCATGTATTTATTTTCGTGGGCCCGAAAAATAGTTTCGTGTTAAGCGATATTTCGTTTTAAGCGTTTTCGTGTTAAATGGCTTCCACTGTATTTTGCAACTCCATAAGCCCAAGGGAGTAGTTGAAATACCCCATGTTAAATTTACCGTTCCCTCCAGTTGTAGGCATGATAGCGTATTCTACTCTTTTAAAGAAAGTAATATAGTAACATGTTTGTTATTTATTAATTATAATATTCAGTTGAAAAGTTATTTATTAGTGAAAATAGCATAACGCTAACAGTATTCCACGTATTTGAAATGGGAATTTCTTTTTAAATTCTTCACTTACTGATAATATATTATAGGGCTGTCCAACTTCTTTAGTGTGGCGGACCAAATATGCTGTGAGAGCCACTGATTGGCGAGCCGGACTGGGGTTGTGGGAGGGGGGGGGGGGGGGGGGGTGTAGCAGAAATTTTGTCCGAGCGAAGATCGGAGATAGGCCGAAAAGCATGCGCATCGTTAGTGTATCGCCAATGCGCCCCTTAGTAGGTATGGAGCCATTTCCAAGAGAAATATGGAACCATAATGGATACTCTTGTTAGCGGACGACCGGAGAAAATTTTTCGGCTGCTTTCATCTTCTCGGTTTTCCCCATCAGTTTTCGCACATGGTGGTAAAAACTTTGGAAGGGAAAAGAGGAATGCAGGGAAAATTTTCTTATGACTGGTAGCGTTTAGGCAGCTTACCAGTATTCTATAGATACAAACGAACCAAGGGGTAAGCGCCCCTATAGCTTTGGCGCCCCGGGCGGCCGCCCAGATCGCCCTTACCTCGGGCTGGATAAATCATGCCGCGGGCCGAATGTGGGCCGCGGGCCGCCAGTTGGACAGCCTTAATATATTATACGAAACTATTACATGTTAAAATTACTTATGAACAATAACGCAAAAATGGCAAAAAGCATTTTCAAGGACAATTAGCACATTTAACTATAACAGTGTCCTTCCTATGGGCATAGCACACAGGCTTCTTGCATAGTGCAAAAGCAAACCTAGTTTTTCTGTCCTCCTTCCTGGTGCACAAAGCACACCTAAGTGGAGAGAGGAATTTGCTTGTCTCATTTGTCTTTTCCAAACTAGAATCAGTAGGGACAACACCAAATGCTTTCATGATTTCGATGATGCTTGAGTGAAGACCGAGTTTTGACTGTACAGAATATATTCGATATAGTAGCAAACTTTTCAATGTAATGAAGCTATTATGTCAAGGGTTTAACCGTACGAAATTTTATCTAAATCGTATAAGCCGTTTTTGAGAAAATCAAATTGTTATTCAAGTTGCCCAAGAATAAATTAGCCTTATAATCATTTTTGTGAAATATGAACTATGAAGTATTATTCCAGACGTAAACTACAGTAACTGTACGAAATTTCGTCAAAATCGTTGAAGCCGTTTCTGAGAAAATCAAATTGTTGTTAAAATTGCCTAGAATAAACTGCACTTAATTATTGTCCAATATCAACCATTTCTTCATCGCTTCTATTCTGTATGATAAAATGCCTAATTATGAGATTTCAATCATTTTTGCTCTGCCGTTTAGGCTCTACAGCGCGAACAGACAGACCCACAGACAGACGGCATTGCAAAAACCATTTTTCGGAATCAGGTACACCAAAAACGTATATTTCCATCAAAATCTCGAGATCGGTAAAAATGTATATGTATTTATTAAAATGATGCAATTTAAACGAAGTATTTATTTAAACAGTATGTTCTGCGGTTGTTTTGAACTTTCTTTCATTTATAAAGGGGGCTGCCGCCCCCTTTAACTCCGCCTTCTTTAACCCACGGGTGACTTATATAGTATGTTATGCTACTATAGTTAACGACAAACGAACTGTAATAGTTGTACATAAAATAGTTGTACAGAATATGTGCGCTTTTTTATAGAATTTTATTTTTCAGTGTAAAAATTAGAACAGCATTTGGTGAGTTCTTTAACGCCCACCAAAATTCCAAAAACGCCCACTGGTGGGCGTTTTTAGAGGAAAAAAGATTTATAACAAAGGCCTTACCACCCGTCTCCCAATATTTAACCTTTTTAATTTCTCATAAGAAGTATCGAGAAAGTATTGTTTTCGCGAAAAAATTCAACCTCGAGACTTTTACAGAAATACACATTTTAGGTGTCGCTGAATCCGAAAAAGTGGTTTTCGCAATGCCGTCTGTCTGTTATTGGCTCTGGAGCCTAGACAGCAGAGCTGCAAACCGAACCGAACCGCTGAACCAAACCGAACCGCAGTCATTTTGCTGAACCGCGAACCAAACCGAAACCACTGATTAATTTTTCAATGAACCGAAAACCGAACCGTAATTTTTTCCAAAAGTGGCTCGGTTTCGGTTCGATCTCAATCCACAAAGTACGGACCAAGGAAAAGACCAGGAATTTCCATTAGAAAAACCAGCGGGTTTGCTTCAAAGGAAAGAGTGCCTATCTCTTTCCTCTCTGCTACTATTGTTATCCACAGACGACATTTATGGTGAGGGTTATAAGGACACCAACTGAGACAATATCCGGGTCAACCACTGTAGGCAGAAACCGACCAACAGAATATAGAAAGATCTTTATCTGAACGCAGGCAAAATGGTCATTTTACAATGACCTAGAAAGGAGCCGTAATCCGCTTTCGTGCCGGAAGACAAATCCATGCCCTTACCATATTTCTGATATAGCATCTTCAAAAAATTTACAAGTAACTGTTGGGCATGCTTTTTCGAAAAGAAAATAGGATCGCAAACCTGGATGTCAATTATTCTTTTAATGACCAACCAACATGTACTACTATATCCAAGTAGCTGCCTACCTATATTGTTTGAACAAACAAGCAAAATTCTGTTTTTCCACTTCAACAGTATGAATATAAAAATACTTATAAATCTTTATAACCATTGCCTCCATACCATAAGGGAGCTGATCGACCGCTGCTTGAGCAGCATTGTGGACAATGTGTGCAGCACAACTTATTCCTACCACATCAGTGCAAATATTTTCTTCCAGTAACTTTAAGACACTGTTTTTGCCACTTTGATTTGATCCCCCATCATGGTATTTGTTTTGGCTGAACCAAAGGCAATAATTTTATTTTTTTAATTATTCTGATCAGAGATTTCTTTATTTGTTCAGCAATCAATTTTGATGTTTCTTCTGAGCAGTCAAGAAGTTTGATTTTAATTCCTTAGCATGGCTTAAAATAATTAACCATGACTGGAATGAGTTTTATGTATCTGTGTATAATGATATAAAGTTGCACTTATTCAAAACAGCTTTAACTAGCAATGCCACAACCGGAAAAATTACGTTTAAAACTATTGCTTCTGTTTTTGTACAAGCACAGCTGAATTTTTTTCATGCATTGTTTTTATAAGTTGAGACGTACTGTCCATAGACTTAAAGCTGTGGTTGTGCATCACTGTTTGAAATGCATGTGTAGCTTCTTTTGCCGCCAAAATAAAATCATCCTTTGCCATCTCCTCTTTCTTAAAAAAGTTATACGTGTGGCTCGAACTTGCCGCATTCAGAGCTCTCATACAATTTTTGGATGTGACATGATCGTTTATATCTGAATGACTGCCATGAGCAACTGAAAATTTCATTTCACAAACAGTACATTGCACTTCATGCTTATCTTCAGGTTTTACTTATTTAATAAAACCAAACTTGTTCTTCAAATCATGATTGAATTCACACTTCCTATGTGTTGCCATAGTGATTAAGGACATTTTTTTGCTGGTAACCCTATAAAATAAACTAAAAGACTTTTTCGTAGGTGAGGAATCCCTCTTCACTCCATCTGAAATAAACACAATTTGTTGCATTAACAAACTTTCCCCCTTAAATCTTTCTGTTTTTAAGTATGTCAATATTTGATTAATGTTAATGCTTAGAGAAAAGTAATTTAATCCATAATAGGTGAACTAGTGAACTATCAAGCATTGGTCCTATAACAGGACCCCTATTAAATAAAAAATGACAGACACAGATCTGTTCATTTTACAAAATTACTAAATGATATCAAATACAGGTTCAGATTCATAGAACATTGGAGTGTTGAAAGAGTTAAAACACACAAATAAAAATCCATATAGAAGATTAGATTTGTTCAAAGAACAAACTGAACCAAAGAAATTAATTCGATTGAAACATGGAGCCTCTGAACAAAAAAGATGGTGGGCATCCCTGTCTCCTTCATAGGCTCATTATTCTTAGTAAATAAGACATCCAGCAGCTTCTTACCTAGCAGAACAAATTCAAATGATGCATACGTCACTGCTTATTATTTTTTCCGAACTAGTAGAATACGTGAAATTTAGGCAAAATAGAAAGAACAGAAAATGTCAAAGGAAGTACGGCTGAGTCAAACCACCACGACTTAGCGACAGCCCAAACAGTTAATTGTATTACACTGTGGCAGTCAATTCTCATTCACCTTTGTTTCACACTTCGCAGAAACGAAGGATTAAAAATCCCCGTCACTTACCTGTATTTTCCATGCACGCACATTTTTCCACACTTAAATCAATAAGACGTCAATATGCACAGCTCAGCTCTCCAATCAGTTACCACCCCATAGTTCACAAATCAAGGATCAACAAACAAACGACAGGAATGATTTCGGCTAATTATATATAAATGGAAAATAAGCTGGTTTACTGCTGCTAAGTATATTTACTTATTTCCGTTCATTTTTAAATTTGTTCCCTGAGTTCGTTTATGTGGTTTGATGGAACTACCAAAAACTTTGCAACAAACATCTCAAAACCAGTACAAAAGAGGTGTTTTGTTCAGTCTTTGGAACACCGAAACAAGCACTCTCTAACTGCTACTGTCCCGGCCAAACCGGCACATATGGTCACCTTATCTACATACAATTTGTAAACATACAAAATATTATACCCAACATTTTATTTGGGTTCAACGTACTTCATTTTCAAGCTTTCCAATGAGTAAAAGATCTATCTACATTACTATGTATATATTATTTATTAACAATTAGTAATATTATTATTGTATCTTGTGTCAGGGAAAACAAGAGAGAAATTTCAGATTGTCGGAAAGGAGTGTCATTACATACCGTAAATACCTGCATATAATGCGCACCCACGTATAATGCGCAGGTAGGTTTTCCGTCTCGTATTCTGCGATTTTTTATATGCCCGCGTATAGCGCACACATTTTCCTAAAATTTTCGTCTCACAATCAGTCACAAATTTATCATTTAACTCATTCTCAGTGCTTCTCAACCTTTTTTGCTCCACGGCACACCTTCATGCATCCTTAAGAACATCGTGGCACACCAAACTACCCCTAATTAATTTTACTGCATAAATACTCATTTTTAAAGATAAAAACTAGCGTAACAAGTGAAAGTCGGTTATATTAGATTGTTACGATTGGTAAAGCAATAACTGTATAATTGTATTGTACATTAAATACATACATAATTTAAAAATTAAATTTCGTCGGAGTGTGCGGCACACTAGTCCCATCCTCGTGGCACACTAATGTGCCGTGGCACACCGGTTGAGAAACACTGATTTAACTCTTTATTATTATTATTATGTGCTAAATTGTCAGTATCACTGTGATATGATAAAACAATAAATTAAAACTGACGTCAGAGACGGCTAGGAAAATTGCGGGGCCCGGTGCAAGGTGTGCACGTGGGGCATCTTACGCGTCAAAAATTTTAATAGTAAATTATAAAAACTAAAGCAACATCTCTCACTATGACACATCAATATTTTTTCATAAATGCGTGTACTTTACAAGTACAGTAAATATTTCTTAGGGAGCGTGGGGCCTCTTTAATCCCTCAAGCCCGGAAGAGATTTATGGAAACCTACCTTATTTGCCGACTGAGTTTTTTTAGAAAACACGAAAAAGATGAGGACACGGGCAAAATTTGGAAATTTTTTTAAAATTCACAACTTTTGATGTTTTCTTTTTATTTTGATGAAATATTTTGTGAATATACATAAAAAATGAAATTTTTAAACAGTATCATTTAAAATATCTTATCACACAAACATTGCTGCAGTAGAAGCGGATAAACACCAATCGCTTAATTTTCCGGTGTGCGCTCACGGTTTATATTAACTTTCAGAATCGCTAGAACTATGAAATGTATTGATATGAAATCTTATTCAAAAAAACATTTAAACATTACTGGACATTTATTCGCTGAATGTACCTATCTAAACCAATTAGGTGAAAAGTTTGTCGCATGTCAACTTTTCCATGTCTTGACTGGAAATTTTTAACTAAGTGTTGTATTTATGATTTTTTAAAAGACGTTTTATAAATAATATAAACGTTTTAGTTATGCAGTCATCATTCTTAATCATTACAGAAGTCACATAGAAAAAATGGTTACATTTCCTTCATTAGAAGTGGAGATATGAAGTTGTATTTATCATGAATGATTTTAGACACAGAATAGGGAAAACTTTTAAAAGTTACATACTAGCTCACAAGTCCTTTCCCGATTGTTTTAGGAAATGTACACATGCGTAATTGAATTCAGAATGAAATTTACCTTATAACACCCTGAAAATATCTAGTAAGCTTCTCTGTGAAAAGATAAAAAAGAAGCTTTCTCCAGGTCAAGCTCGCTCGCTTCCACAGATGGCTCACACAACAAATGATCCTTTCTTTCGAACACAGAGCAGTAGGTCATTGCATAGGTCCGTGGTCTCTAGTATGCTGTGGGTAAATATTTAAAAGACGTTTTCCTCGAAAAGCTCCACAGAGAAAAAACAATGTTTGAGAAGATTCCCTTTACCTTACTACAAATGCCAAGGAAAGCATTCCTAGTGCATTGAAAAGCGATTTTTCAATCGAGAAGCACCGTAATATTGCGGCAGAAATGAAAAATCCAGTGCAAACGTTATCGTACATTATAAAATCCTAAAACACAATGAAAAATATAAGACATGCATTAGTACAAAGGCCAAAGCTTCCTCTTTCACAATATGTAAAGGATATTTAGATATATGAAACTTCCTTGCGCCAAAAGGCGATGAAATGTGATGGCGCACCATAAATTCGTGGCAAAAATGAAAAATCGAGCGCAAACTTTATCGTACATTATAAAATCCTAAACCAAAATGAAAAATACAGGACATGCATTAATACAAAGGCCAAAGCTTCCTCTTTCAAAATATATAAAGATTATTCAGATTTAAGTATGTCCCTTGCGTCAAAAGACAATTAAAATTAGTGCTGACGCACCATAATTTCGTGGCAAAAATGAAAATTTCGTCGCAAAATTTAACATAGAATATAAAATACAAAAACACTATTAAAATTACAAAACAAGCACTACTAGAAAGGCCAAAGCTTCCTCTTTGAAAATATATAAAATTTATTTAGATATAAGAATGTCTCTTGCGCCAAAAGACAATTAAATGTAGTGCTGACGGAGGACATAATAGTACGTATGACGGCAAATGGGACAGTTTTCGGAGGACGTAATAGTACATATGACGGCGTCTACGGGTTAAGTGCGAGACCTCAATCATGCCATATATTTTATTTGCTTAGATTAAAGTTAATATCATATATAATCAAATTCAATTTAACTTAATGTGCTTATTATGGCCAATATGCATATTAAATCAACCTTTCTTCTCTTTATCTGTGCCAGTAATTCATTTTTTTTAATACCGCGATAAATATGTACCCTCATATAACACGCACCCAGCTTTTCAGCCCCAAAATATCGGGAAAAAAGTACGTGTTGTACACGGGTATTTATGGTAATTGGAATGTTCAAAATTTAGAGGAAAAAAAACATTTCTGATTTATAGTATGTGGCTACATGGCTTTCTATTACATAATTATCTACCATGGAATTGCTCAATCATTTCAGTAATTTTTATTAAAAACACTAAAATCCATCCATATTAAGAAAATGCACATTAAAAACTGATTTGCTGTATTTTTATGCCAGGACACTATCTTATCCCATGCAAAATAAAAATATGCACAGATGATTTGTGATGAAGCTATTGTTGATATTTGGACCAGTCCATAATTTACAATATGTTATGATATTTTAAACATTGTTTTAATCATTAACTTCAAAATGAATAGGTTCACATTCTAATGTAGTCAAATTAACTAGGACAGCTGTTTTGCACCTAGAAAACTTGGGGATGCAAATTAACCTGGTTCCTGCAAGGTTAAATATACATTATTAAGTAGCACTAGACGAAAAATGAAAGCCAATTCAAACAAATAAAATATACAATTACCTTGAAAGACTTCAGTTTGAAATTTGTTTTGATTCCCAGCAAAGTAAACATCTGGACATTTCTCTATGATGAATGGATCATCATCATAATATGGATAACAAGCTGGAAAGGAAAGAGGAGAGATTGAAATGTATAGTCCCCAAAAAGTCATTCCATTTAAATGTTTTCAACAAAATACGGATAAGTTTCATACAAAAGCCATTAAAGTTTCACTTATGTCTTTCTCCCACATCACCAAAATTAATCTAACAATATCCATGTCAGTATTGGGCATAAATTCCACTTACACTTTCTGACCCAAGAAAGTCTAATTTCAAAACCTGCTCCAGCAATCAGTACCTAATTGATAAATAAAAAAATGAGAGCTTTCTGCACTGGCAGATTTGGACATTTGGAATGGCCACCCCCTATTTACATTGAAAATTCATAAAAATTTTCATTAACAAGCAAAACTTGCAAAAATTTATCCCAAAAAATTCAGACAACCCCTAGCCCAGTGGTTCTAAACCTTTTTGAGCCTGTTACTAAATATACAAAACAACAAAACTAAAATTACCCCCCCCCCCCCATTTTTAAAAGGAAATACAAGCCGCATCCAAAATGTGCACTTCTGACTAGATAGCATGCTTGTTCTTGTTGCGAGTGAACTTTCACTTTTGACGGAAACACCCGAAGACTGTCCGAAATCATAGCATGCAAGATCGAAGCCGAAGTCTAAGACAGTAGTCAGAGGAAGTGCAGTCTTAGAAGTGAACTTAAGCAGTGGAATCTTTTAAATCAGGGGTCGGCAACCTACAGCCCGCGAGCCTCATGCGGCCCCCGAGTGCATTTTATCCGGCTCACAAAGCCATGATGAAAAAGTGATCAGTATAATGTAACACAGCCAATTCCATATTTTTCAATGAAATTATGATCTGAAAACCTTTTCTGGTGGACTTTTAACGCTAGTAAATGAATAAGATTTTATTTTCACTAATATTGGAGTGCAAAATCTTAAGGTAACTCCTAATTTAAAAGTCCATCCGGTCTGCCAAAGCTCTTGTGATTTCCAATGCGGCCCTCCGAAGCATTTGCAACAACGAATGTGGCCCGCCATATAGAAAAGGTTGCCGACCTGTTTTAAATATAAGTACCATCATTGTGCAACTTCTTTTAAATGTGATATATATTAAATTGTGAAGTTGTAAGTTTAAATTAAAGAACTAAGGTTTTCTTATCAAGTGTTGTGTTAATTATAAATAAATGCCTAAATTCCATATTAAAACTAAGTACTGAAATACTACCACGTTTATCTCGCTATTCTTTAACTATGACATACTTAAATATAATAAATAAATGACTACGCATTTATTCTTCAGGGACGGACGATATTACAATGAAATTTATAAGATTACAAATTGAAGCAGACAGAAGGTTCACCAGAAAAAGAAACGTGGCCAAGGCAGCGTACGAATAAGTATGGTTGGACGTTGTAAATATTTATATTTTAATCCTTAGCAAAAAATTACAAATTTGAAACATAACAATCACAAAACATATAGCCAAGGAAATTTAGTACATAATCGATCACAGTTTCATTCGCCAAAATATTAAAAGAATAATAATGATTACGTGCTCTGAAAAGTTTTCCAGAATTATCATTCTATAATTACCAGATATTGCTATTTTGACGCCTCCATACCACCATTACAGCTAAGATTCTTTCAACGTACATCTTCCAAACATTAACCGAAAGCATCAAAATCTCAAGCTCCTCCATTATGCTGACAAACTTACTCCAAACCTGATACGTTTAACGGCCGTCACCACTATCGCCAAGAGCGACCGAATCTGAAGTCCGTAGCCGGATCTCTAAGCAGACTATTTTCTACGTCACCATGACGTCACGCTCTAGCATGCTATCGGCTAAGCATGCTACCTTGAAGAGTGCATTTTGGAAACGGCTATACTTTAATTGAATAAAAGAAAATAAATAAATAATCAGTTAATTATATTATACTTTATTTAAATTCAATTATTATTATAAACTATTATAAAAATTATTAAATTAAATACCAATGAACTTCAGAGCAGTATCAACCATCAGTGTGATGGTTGATACTGCTTCTGCGTTATAAGCTTAGATATGCTAATGCACATCGAAAGTCATGAGTAAGATCTAATCTGTTCCTTGCCCTAGTTTTAATGTTGATCACTGTGGAAAAGCCAGCCTCACAGCGATACATTGTGGCAAATGGAATTAGAATTTTGAGAGCTCTGTCAGAGAGAATTGGGTATTCACCACCAACTTTATGCCAAAAGGCTGCCAGATCATAATCCTGAAAGTCTGCTTTCAATGTGTTATCTTCTCGAAGGCCAAGGAATTCTACTTTTGCTTTGACATCCTCATCTTCAAGTACTCTTTCCTCCACTGAGAAAGGTCTTACAATCCATGCATTCATACCACGCTGTTCTAGATCTGGAAAGTATTGACTAATATTTTCTTTCAAAGACAGCAAATGTTGACTGATATCGTCGGTAAATTAACATTTCTCTTTGGTTTCGTCAAGAAGAGTGGCTAATTCTAACCACATGGATACATTTCCAGCTTCAACCCTACATTGGTAAAACTGGAGCTTACCAAGGAAGCTGTGAGAATATTTGACATATTACCTTGCAGTGACTGGTTTAGAATATTTATTTCAGCAAAAAGAACTGCGAGGTAAGCCAATTTTGAAAGAAATATATGGTCCGTTATTTTCACATAAAATTCTTGTTCTTTAGTAGATGTCCCTCTTTCAAGGAACAGGGCTATTTCTTCTCTAAGTTGAAACATGCAGTTTAAGACTTTGCCGCATGATAACCAGTGAACTTCCATACGAAACAAAGAACACTAAATTCAGCTCCAACCTATTCACACAATATTTAAATATTCTGGAATTTGTGGCACTACCTCATACATGATTAACAATTTTAACAACGTCAGAGAACACATCGCTAATATTTGGGAGAAATGTCTTCACAGCCAAAGCGTATCTATGAAGCAGACAGTGGATGAATGTGGCGTGAGGCACCTTAGACAATAAAACTTGCTCATTACCCCCTGAAAAATTATAAATTACCCCTTTGGGGTAATTACCCCTGGGTTAAGAACCACTACCCTAGCCATTGCTTTATTGCAAATCTGCCACTAGCTATCTGAATTCACTTACAACAATTGATTATTATTCAAATTGTCGAAGGAATTAAGAAAAAATAGCAAAATGGAAAAAAATTTTGGAAAAAAACAATAACAAATTGGCTCAAATTAAGTATAATTTAGAAAAACATAAAAAATGACACTATCATTAGAGAGTGAAACTGCATGCATATGAATTGATGGAAATGTTAGAATAGGAAACTGAAAAAATTATAATAAGGCCAATGCCAAACCAATAGAATCTCTTCAGACCATGGGGAAATACCGTATTTACATGCAGCCCCGGAACTAGATTTTTTATAGCCCGGGGCAAACTACTAAATATGGGCCCTCTCCCCCTTCAAGAAATGATTTTATCTAGTTTATATAGATACCATTTAAGATTTTTTGTGCCCCTTGCATAGTTGCACCCTGGGCAAATGCTCCACTTGCCCCGCCCTAGTTACGGCACTGTTTAACGAGTAACCCGCACCCTCATGTACCACACGCACCCCTATTTTTGGGCCAGTTCGGAGGGAAAAAATTAATTCGCACTGGAATAAGTTGAGATTTACGGCAACAGAAAATTAGAAATCAAAAAATGCTGACTCTCCAGGGTTCAAGGAGTGTCAGCGGCTCATGATGAATTTGGCTAACACAGACACCCAACTTATTTCTGCAAAAGTATAGGTTGAAATTGATAGTAAATTTTTTATGACAGAACTGCTTATTTTAAGTAACAATAATAAACTTAAAAGTTATTTAAAAGGTACGACTTTAATATTATAAAAATATTGTCATCACAATCTTGAAGATGCACCAATGGCAGTATAAATATCGCATTTAAACCCTAAATGCTTGCTTGGTTGTATAGATATGCATATACTTTGTAGAATTCTTCATCTTCTGCAAGTATAAACATATGCACATGCTGCAGTAAATTTACTATCCACATTAGTGGAGATTCAGCCAGCAGAGACTCAGAGAGGTTCACCGAAATCTCTGCAATTTTGAGGCTGTCAAGATAATAATCTAAGTTGAACTGGATATTGAGTTGTTTATAAGAGTTGAAACCACTATTAAATAAATCATTATTTATGTAAGTCATCCAAGAGCATTCCTTAAATGTTAAAATATGAAATTTACAGTAATATATAAATGTTAAAAACTACAATGTAAATACGTTTACAGCCCACTATTTTTAGTGAAAAGAAAGGGTAAAACAGCTATTCTACATTTTAAATATAATAAACATTAGATATACAGTAAACTCTTGATTATCCGTGCATTGGTTATCCGGTTTGTGGATTATCTGTGCTCTCTCTCTCCTAATGCCTCGAAATTTTATTAATACTCTAACTGCAAAGAAATTCATCACTGTGAGACAACAACATTTTCGCAATCCCATTATATTAATGTCTAAAGATTTTATTATGTGCAAAAATGATAAGTTTGTAAATACATATATTGCTTTTTTAATGTTAGCGAGTTTCATGACAATATCATGGGAATCAGCATGCGACTTTAGTCAGTCAGTTGTTTCTTTGCGGTGGCGCAGTAACTTTTACCAGCAAGCTACAAACATAAGACAGTAAGGGTGATCGGATTATAGATTCTCCTATTGCTGTTTCACCTTGTGTGCAGCTCATTGTGCTGTGGTTTTTGTAGTGATAACCTTTTATCCCATCCCTTGTTAAAATGACAGAGAAATGCACGAAAATTGTTCTTCCTATTACAAAAAAAACTCAAATTAATTGTGAAACTTGAAAAAGGAGAATCTGTGAATAAATTGGCAGGCAAATATGGCATTGGCATATAAACCACTCGTGATATAAAGAGAAACAAAACTAAGTTGATGAAGTTTGCTGCAGTTTCTGACAGTGGTGCTGGTCCCTCAATACGTAAGAGTATGAAAAAATCAACCTATGAGAAATTAGGTTTAATCAAAAGCGAGCTGATGGAACTCCTGTCTCTGGTCTCATGTGTGCACAGCAAGCGAGGTATTTCCATGAATCACTAGGGCTAGAAGGGAACTTTAATGCTTCATCTCAGTGGTTTAATCAATTCAAGCTGCTATACAGTACACGCAAAATTGCTATTCAAGGAGAATGCTTGAGTGGCAACATGTCAGCTGTTGATGCCTTTCGATTATTACGATTCCACTAGTTGTACTCTAAAGGAGAAGTGGTCCATACATTTCCCCGAGTTTGCCCGGTAGATGATGAATGAATTTAGAACTGCAGTATTCAAGTCTTCGAAATAACTTCATATACCATTTGTTATGGCGTTTCCTTTCAATTAAATATGTGTGCAACAACTGATCTTTCAGATCCACGCCCCCCATACATTTGTTATACTCTAACACACAAATGGGCTTCAGTTTTTCTTTACCACTTTTCACTACAGTCCTTATATTATCGCTGTGGAATGTTGAAACCATTGTTATAATTTTTTTGTCTCTCCACTTGATAACTGAAACAGGACCAGAATGCTGTCCAATCACTTCATTTTTTCTTAACTTCTTCTCCTTCATGTATTGAGGGACATTTTTCCTGTTCAGTCTCAAGGTTCCGACGCAATCGGTATTATATGAGCATTTTAGTACTTTTGCAAGTGCAGGAGAGTTATAGTAGTCGTCCATCCAGACAGACCGACCCTGGTACAGGAGAGGCTCCACCAGATTCAAAACTATTGCCGTGGTCTTGTTTGCATTAGCTGAGATAAGGGGCGAATGAAACACAGTATCCTTCCCCTTGTATACAAGAAATTACCATAAGTAGCCAGTACTTGCATCACTTTCACATAAACACTTCTCCATTAACACTTTCAAACCACATGCCAGACCTTCATTCCACATTTCCCTCTGAGGATGGGCGCATCGCGTCCGAAATACGTATTAGGGTCCCTTGAATATTTAGAGATTCCCGGTTTTGCGAGAGTGTGTGTATAAATGAGTTTTCTAAAACCTTGATTTCTTTCGGAGTGAATGTGTACTAGGTTTCCCGTTCTTTTTTTATTATTTCCTTTTGTTGTTTGAGTGTGTTTGAGTGATTGTTCTCCTGAAGGGAAAACATTGTAGCTAATCTTGCTGCCTTGAATTGTGGAGTGTCTAGGGTGATCACATATGACTGACTATTTTAAGACAGAGATTCTTAAAAAAACCGGACTATTAAAAATTTTACGGGACTTTTTTTAGCTTTGAAATTAAAACAAAAAAATATTCTTTGAAAGTATATAAGAAAAAATTATATTTTTTACAAAAAATCTACACAAGATAAACGCCTAGCAAATAAAATGAACAAAACAATTATTCTTGAATAATAAAACTAAACTGCACACAAAACTAAGAACATATTCACAAAGAATAGTTTTCGTCACAGTAAGAAATAAACAATATTTCTCGTAAGATTTTTTGCGCTTCAGAAGATCTTCATTAGTAAGAACATAATTATAAAAGTCTTTACAAGAAAGATATGTAGCTTCTTTTCACCTACAGTTCTGCTTTTACTAAACTTCTGTCAAATACTATGTTCATATTGTCATTCTATTTATTACAACATAAAGAAAATATTCTTTCCACAAGAGGTTTAGAACCTGGTACTGACTTAATAATTTGCATCAGCTTACAAAATTATTTTTTCGCAAGATTTTAATATCCCATTCCATTTATCTAGGAGAGATGAAATCTCGTTTGTAACTTTTCGTAAAAGTTGGTTCATTTTTGTAAACTCTTCATACATTACATTACTAATTAAGTGCTCGCAATGGAAAATATTACGAAATGGAACTCTCGGGAGGAAAATATTACAATTCGAAATTAATCGTCGATATTTTCGATACATGTGCGGTCTGGGTTCGTTCCGGCTCATTCCGAGCACTGCATTAATTACATTAAAATACGGGAAATGTGGTTACCCTAAGTTTATCTGAAATCAATATATCTATTTTCATAAAAAAATACAGGACAAAGTATAGATGTCACATGGGACGCAGGACATTTAAGGAAAAATTGGCTGAAAAATGGGACGTCCCGTAAAATACGGGACATGTGCTCACTCAGGTCCGTGTATGCTGTTGACCAGAGAATTTTACCCTTAACACGGAGACTAGTCCCAAAACCCGGAGACCCTGTGTCAAATTCAGAGGGGTGGCCACCCGAAGCGGGACTTCACAAATATTTTGTAAATATTTTTCTCTGACTCACAATTACCATTTCTTAAGTCTCAGGGACCATCTAAACGTAAACAAGCTACGGTATCACTATACCCTAAAGATAAATACGAGGGTGATTCATTGCATCTCAGGCCAGTTCCCAGAAAACTTTTTTCATGGCTCGCGCCTCTTTTGTCTTAATCCATTAGGATATTACATTCAGAGCCTCGCCGGCATATGGGTGCATCGCACCCGGGCGGCAACATATTAGGGGCGGTAATTCACAGGCAGAGGAAACAATCTCTCTAGTTTGTGTTTTGCACAATTTATTTCTTAAATTAAATACAACTTTTAATCTAAAAATCGAAAAAAATCTGGGCCAGGGTGCTTTTATAAGTCTGTAAGGGGAGGCATAAACTGCTTGCACCAGGGCGGCAAATATGCCCTGCGTAAGCCTGATTACGTTAATCCGCGGATCTGCTTTCATCAATAAAAATCGGTCCGTGAGTTTGTGCCCCTTAAGCCCTGCACCTGGGGGCAACTGCCCCCCTCCGCACACCCCTCGCTACGCCTCTGCCCCTCTTGCCCCCCCTGTTGATGCCCATGACTTTTATAATATATACCTGTATCATACAGTAATAGAAAACTACAGTAATCGGTTATTTTCCAATATAAATTCCTTCTTTTCCAAATTGTATTCACTTGTTTACCAAACGCACCCAATGCATGGTGGTGAGCCGGGCAATTACTAGTGCGGCATTAAATTTAAATTTCTTTCCCCTAACAAATTTTGGAAAACTGCAATTTTTAAAAATAGCTGGTTCACTGGATTTCTGGATAAGTAGAATCCGGATAAAAGGTTCTATACTGTATATTCTCGGGAATATACAGTCATCCATTTACCTTTAAATAATTGCTGATTTCGGAGGCATTCTCGCTGACAGAACATGGGTGATGTTAGTATAAAATAGGAATATAATTTATTATTATTAACTATAACTATGACGAGGTTATTGAAAAATTCATTTGAAAACTGCTAAGAGAATCTTATAATTCAAAATAAAAACTAATATAGACCAAAGTAGGCATAACAAATTCAACGGAAAATAAAACCACAAAGAAAATCCACAAGTTTTCGGATTCGCAAGCTTCCGCTAGTGCTGATGATAATTCTTCAACTGATAATTCGTGAATGAATAGGAAAGAGAAAGTGGGGAGGGAAAGGAGAAGGGTAAGTGACAAAAAGATTCCCGAATGGCTACCTAGTGTAGCAAAAAGTAACACTTTGTCAGACTCCAGCCTCCACATTGTATCACAAAAGTTGTGGTCAGTCCCTACGTCAGCGGTTTCCAAACTTACCACAACCCCATTTGCTCAAAAATCCCTGTTGTGCCCCCACTAGAGCTCTGCACAGGCCTGATTTTCTAGGCCCAGCAATCGTAACTTAACAAATAGTAAGTTCAACAGCTCAGAAATGTTCAATTTTGAGACACCACTACGTAGAAGCAATGCAGCATTTTGTTCTGAGATATCGATTTCATTTATTCTAGAGATTGTGAATTCTCAACTTTTTATGTTTTTGAGATTCAAGGTTTCTCCTTTTACGCAATATTTTTTTTCTCGAGAATTCGATAATTTCTTTTGCTCTACTCGAGATTCACAAGAAATCTCCTTATTAAAAAAAACTGTCGTGTGAGAATTTTGATTAAAAATCTTTTCCTTATAGTTATTCTAAAATATTTTTAAATTAATTTTAATTGACATTTATCATAAAAAATTAACTTCATTTTCTATTTAAAGTAGGTTCCATTGGACAATTGAGACATATATTCTTATTAATGCTAATTATTAACTAGTAATGGTAAGAACATCGCATCCTTGAGCTACATCAAAGGAGATTGCAACACAGATTGCGACCACTGTTTTGTAGGTCGTAAAACGAAAATTTTACCTGGGTTCCAATAAAATTATAAGAATATTTCCGGTGTGAGAAATTCTGCCTTTTAACCCATTGGAGGGTGTTCTGCAGGATACTGCAGTGGGTGCACTCAAAATCTGCTCCATTAAGGCTGCTTATTGATAGCAGAGAAGAAAGGGAGAATATGCCCAGCTGTCGTCCTTATTTTCTTAGAATCGGCTCTTGATGAACTTCCGTGCATCATTGGTTTTTATTTGGTAGATCGACTTTATGGTTCAAAATGATTTCATACACACAGTGATGAAAAAACTGCTGGATAAACCATTACGCTTACAATTTTTAAAAAACTGTGACATTTATGCGTCCCGAAAAAAAATTCAGGACCTCGGGACAAATCCCGGAAGACGTCTGGTCATCCTACAGAAATTTAAACATTTAGTTAACTCCAATACCCTACAGAAAGATAAATATTCACTAGAACAGGACACAAGAGAGAAAATAATCAGTATGAGAATCTGTTCTGCAACTCATGGCTCGAAAATGGAAAATATAAAAATCCTCACTTCAAAGAAGTAGCATACTTATGGGAATTGGCTGAATCAACTCAGGTTTTCCAATACTGCATGTATAATACTTCTGACAATACTGACTGCTATCACTTCTGTGTAATGCTGGTGGACAACTGGCTAAGGTGATATTTCTGAATCATTCTAATACGCACATAGTTGGCTTTGTTCGGTACAAAATGATAAACACAGGCTTACAAGGTTACTATGACAATAAAAAGCCAATGGACGGTATCTGATATACAAATATGTATCAAATATCAGTGAAGTCTTAGAGATGCTGTTGTTTGGCTTATGTTGTATATTGCATGCATTTTTGCTTACATAAAGTAATATTTAAATTTGTCACTAGATTAGTAAAAAATCTGATGTGGCCAACACATGACTTTCTCCATATTTGGGGTATAGATATTTAAATTATTATTAATAATATTACGAGGCAAAATTATTATTTCGTATCGTAAAAGAAGACACGTCCTTGTTGCCGTAAATTACGTATATTTTGAATGTTTACAGAATTCACCGCTACATGGTGTTGGCGCTGTATACTGGTATTAAGATAAAGCGAAATATATCTGAAATGGATGGTTCTACGAAAATTAGTTTCAAACAAAACTTGGAAGAAATATTATTCTCTACAACTTTGGTTATTACCAATAACAATATTTTTAAGGAGATATTTAACGGAAACCGAAAAACCGGTTATTTATAAATAACTCCTAAACAATAACTCCTATAGAAAATTGTTTCAAATGAAAACTGTAGGAAATTACATTCTCTATAACCTTTGTATAGAATTGTATATACAATAATGATGTTTTAACGAAGAAATATCGCAAAAACCGAATCGGTTTCGAATAAACCTCGACTTCCGGTTATCCGTTATTGTCCAAAAACTAATCAGTTCTTTGTGCTCATATTAAAGTGTTATATATGAAGTTTGGTAACGATATGGTATGTACTTTTTGAGTTAGAGCGCCCACAATAACATACATACACACACAGACATCATTCCGAAAATAGTCTAAACGTGTTCTAGGGACCTCAAAACATGTATTTCCGTTGAAATCTCGAAGTCGATTTTTTTCATGAATACAATACTTTCCCATTACTACGTATGGAGAAAGTAAAAAATCGCAAAGTTAGTGACATATCACTAAACTCTAAAGAAAGTCGTTCAAGGAAGTAAAAAGTTACTAAATCTAGCAACAAAGTCTTTAAATTGGCAACTATGAGTAGGATTATATTTCTTACAGAGAAATATATTTCACCCGATGGATAGATGAAACAGTGAGACATGGTTTTCAAAAGAAGAGTTTCTGTATCTTTAATACTAAATCAGAGGTTCAATTTTCACATGTAATAAAATGTAAACTATTGCATGGTTTTGGATGAAAAAATTCTCGAGATCCCAAAGAAATTTTCTCGAGAATCTCGAATTTTTTAAATTTAAATTTCTCGAGAAATGTGAATCTGAAAGAACAGTAATTTCTCAACAATTCTCAAGCACAATCACCAGTTCATTTTCCATATTTTTTCTTACAATATCACGTTGTTTACGTTAAAAGTTTGTTGCACGGAGGTGGATAAAATTCCGGTGACCAAGTTCAGCTTTCGCCCTACAGAGTTTCGTAATTACAGAGGTTTGTAATAGAGAAGCTCCTTGTAACCATTTTACGTTTTGAGGGTGGGACTAAGATCAGAGTTTGTTATACAGAGGTTTTCATTATAGGGAGGTTCTTAAGATAAAGAGGTTTTACTGTAATCTAGAATTAATTATCCTTATTTACTATTATCCAACATTTGCAACATATTGCCAAAAACTCACACAGTGTATCTGGGCATGTAGGAGCAAGGTGTGACCATTTCAGTGTGTTCTTAAGAATATCAATTGGATCTTCTAAGCGGGAAAACCGTCCAACATCATCCACGGGCTGACCAGATGATCCAAGGACTAACTTTCCTCCAATACGGCACTCATATGGATTGGTCACTCCATTTAAAGTTGGATACAAACTTGACTGTGGAATATATTAGTGAAATTAAGTACCTGCATTGGAATAATGTTCAGTAAGTGCCAATCATAGAGGTGCAATGAATTAAGTATTCATCCTTTATGAAATGGCGAATATGAGCACAGCAACTGCAATAAAAGACCAATATTACAATACAAATTGTACACTTAAATGTTAACCTATAAGCAGAGCAGCAAATCAACCCAAATTTTAGAATGGTTTTGTGTATGCTACAGTTCACAATTTTTACTTTCTCATATACATATAAAGTGCTGTATGTTATAGGTATAGCAGGGATGGTAAATGATTTTTGAGTGGCGTGCCAAGAAAGTAATTTGAATCATCAGAATCTTTATTCTAGTGCCACTAGTTTATTCCTTCTCTAAGAAACTTCATATTTTTTATAGAAAATATAAGGTTACGTATGCCAATTAAAATCACACACATGCCACTTTCAGAACATGTGCCATGGGTTTGCCATCCCTGGTACATGGTACTGTTATAACAAAAAATTGACTGAATGTTTTATGGATATACATGTTTTGTGTCCTAGAGTCGGTAAAAAGGGATTTTTGTCATGCAGACTGTCTGTGCACAGCTCTCGAGCCTAAACAGTTAAATGAAATGGAATGATATTGTATTTATGCATACTATTATTTAGAATAGAAACAATGAAAAGGTGAACAATATAGAGCAGCAAAAAAAGTCAGCTCCTTGTTGATTTTTCAAAATGTCTATTTATTTAAAAATGGATACAACAATAATTATAATTGAAATTCATCCAGTTATAGGGTTTGATGTCATAAACCAGTGGTGCCCAACCTTTTCTACATGGCAGGCCACATCAGTGGTTGCAAATCCTTCAGCAGTCTGCATTGGAAGTTGTCATTTCTTCAGTGGGCCAGATTAGAGTTTAAATCGGAATTATCTATATATTCTGAAGTGCCATTTAAGTGACGTTTTTGTGGTAAATATTCCAATATTAAAAGTTTGTTAGCAAAATTTTCAAAAAAATACAGGGTATCCGGCAACGTTATGTCAATATTCCTGAGATCATTCCCAGTCAGAAATGCCATGTGAACATGGGTCCGATTCTCAATGTTTATGGAGCTATCAGTATTTGAAATGTTTAATACTATTGCAGTAATTGTTCAAAATGGCCACCGTCAGCTTGGATGCACATCCTGACTTGTTCGACTAGGGAATGGTTACAAGGCATGCATGCAGCAGGTGTGAATGTATTAATGCAAGCCAGCGCACCAGTAGTACGCGAGCTTGCACACAGTGCAGTCAGATCATACTGTGAGTCGTGTCGTATCAGAAGTAATGTGAATATGCTGCATACGTTTTCTACTGAAGAATATGTGGATATGCATATACCCATAGCTCTGAAACCGTTGAGAATCGGACACATGTTCATATAACATTTCTGACTGGAAATGACCTCAGGAATAAGATCTTGAAGTATTGACAATGTTTTTGTTAAATTTTTCAAATTGCTTTTTCATCATGGCTTTGCATGGCCACACAAAAACCCTTCGCGGGCCACATCTGGCTCACAGGCCATAGGTTGGGCACCACTGTCATAAACCATATTACACGAGCCATATTTCTCAAACAATAATTACATAGCATCCAGCGACATTTTAATTTATCGAGATTTACACCCAGCTCTCCCCACTCAAATTTTTATCAAAAGTCAGATGTGTAAAACCTATATATTGCCAATTATCTTTATGGGAGCTTATAAATAAATGCATTGGCTTCAATGAATACACAAAAGTGAAACTTAAAAGAAATATAAAAATCTGAGCAAATTTACTACTTCAAAAAATATTCCCAGAGTAACTCTTCCATAAAATGTTTCTAACTGGAAGTATATTATCATCATTAACTGTTATCATAAAAGATATAAATTGCTACAAATAGGTAACATAAAACAGGCAACGATCAATTTTCTCTGTTCAAACTGAATTAGAAAACTAACAAGAAGCTCAAAAAGGGATTGCCTTCACAAGACAATTTTAGTTTGCTATGAATCCATATGTAAATGGTTGAGGTAAGTTTTACTCGCACCTATTCAAAATATTTTAACTCATAAGTGAAAATTAAACAGCATAATTAAATGACATATGAGATACTATATCCCATATTTAACTGGTTACCTGAGGAAGCATACACCGGTGCAATGGTTGCTGAGGTAGCATGTGATTCGAAGGGTCAAACTCACCAGGCATTAAATCCACAGGCACAGAAGCCTAAAAATGACAAAGATATGATTTATACTCTACATCTGCACATGAAATATATAAAAACCAATACATGCGTACCAAGAATCGAATTAAGATGTGATAAATATTTACCTAAGGAGCAAACAGAAACACATAATATAATAACATATAAAACGTTAAGAAAATCAATATTCAAGGATGAGAAAGAGGGAAATGTACATTTTAAAATTCACAATTAAAAATACCTTTGGTTAGCACAGGAATCAGCAATGTTTTTCTGTTGGGTACCACTCTTTATTAATATTCATAATCCGTGATTCTTCACGCGTGTCACCCTTAAATTCGTTTTCTCCATAACGCTTATGAAAAGCGGTTCTTATACGTATTATAAGGAATCCTGAATGTAATGCGGTATCATTGAAATACAAAATAAAATTGAAATAAATGTGAAATTATAATAAAAATACATACTTTTCGTAATTACTTTCTGAAATATTGAGTCACTTAAACTATCTTCGCGTGCCACCTTATGGCACGCATGCCATAGGTTGCCAACCCCTGGGTTAGCATATACACTGGTCTTCATATGAGGCACTGCAAACCAGCATGATGAACTCACAGTAGGTGCAAAAATGCGTTTTCTATCGTTATGTACCGTATATTCCGGCATATAAATCGACCTTTGAAGCTTAAAAAAATTTTCCTAAAACTTAGAGTCGACTTATACGCCGAACATAAAAATGCGAACCTTAAACTGCTCATGATTAACATCGATATTTACGAAGACTGTTGATCTCTCAGTGTAGGTGATCGCCAATTTGAATCAGCTGCTCCATTGTTTACATTTTCCGACATTTATTTAATAAGATTTGAAATAATTAATTTTAATAGTTATTAAAAATTCAAATCATAGTTTTTTTCTTTTTATTAGGTACTCAAATCTCAAAAATATAAACGATCTATTTACAATTACAGAAATGAAGGATAAATAGAAATACTGTCAATATATAGCAGTATGGTTTTATGGCTAATTCAGACTTGTTTTTATTGCCTTCTATTTGGCCTTTAATGATCTTTTTTTAAATGAAACCAATGAATTAATAAGTAAAAAAATTGACACTGCATTTTTGGGAATAGGTTATACATTTTACAATCCAAAAAATTCCTCGTATTCTTCATCCGTCTCAAAGAGTTTATGAAATTCATCTGGAGCAATTTCAGTGCTGTCAACCTCGTAATGTTCCCACTCTGTATCAGATGTTAAAGATTCAAGTTCATTATCATCTTCCCACAATAAATTACCTTCCTCCCCGTCCATGGTATTCGATATTCCGCATTTTTTGAATGACTTGATGTTGATTTCTGCTTTATTATCATTCCACGATTTTATAATCCACTCACACAAAACATTAAGCGGGGCTGCACGTACATTTCCACCTTTCGTGAAAGTTTTTTCTCCGTCAACCATCCTTATTCCATTCGGCACGAACGTGATCCTTAAATGGCTTGTTGAGGCACACGTCCAAAGGTTGAAGTAGAGATGTTGCACCCCTAGGTATAACAGCAATATCCATATTATTTATTTTGAAGCACTTCTTGATGTCTTTTGTTACGTGGGATCAGAACATGTCACACATAAGTAAGCTACGCTCTTTACGTAGGCCACCGGGTCGCCTATTCCAAACATTTTCTACCCACAACTTCATTCCACCTTCATCCATCCACCCTTTTTCATGGAAATGAACAAAAACACCCATGGGAAACTTAATTTTTGGCTTAGTTTTCCGTTTGAAAATCACCATGGGTTTCAACTTCATTCCGTCAGCCAAGCAGGCTAGCACCACCATGAATCTTGTATTTTCATGCCAGGTAGTTTTTATTAGAAAAGTTTTTGCACCTTTTAAGTCAGTAGGTCTGTTGCTGAGGATATCAACATTAATAGATGTTTCATCCATGTTACCGATGTGAGATAATGGGTACTCGTGTGTTTGCCACATTCTAATTACAAATTGCTGGAAACTGGTAATTTTGTCATCGAGATCTTTAGGAAGTTTCTGCGCAATCTTGGTTTTCTGCCGCAACACCAGTGATTTTCTTTTCAAAAACCGGGTACACCAACAAGCTGTTGCCTTGAATCCTTTGTTTAGTTCTGGATTTGATTTAGCCCACTTAAGCGCATATATGCATACTGCATTTCGGGTGACGATGTAACCATTCTTTTGATTTTCGAGGACCCATTCTGAAACATGTTCCTCAATATCAGGTCAATGACTGCTGCCGGCTCTCAATGCACATTTTGTCTTTGGCATCTTGATCATTGTAGATTCGTTCTTTCTCTAGTCTCGCACCAGCTTTTCACTGACACCAAATTTCCTTGCTGCAGCACAGTTATTTGATGATTTAGCGAATTTCACTGTTTAAATTAAAACCAGCTTCGTATTTCATACTTTTTCCAAGCAAAACCATGATGAGGGTATTTCAATTTCTAGGATTTTACTGAAATCAGTGTGACCGTCTGTCCCCCATTCAGTTTGTAAAATATTATGTCCTCATCCCACACACGGTGGAGATATTCGTAAAATGCCCTGCAAAGTCTCGATTTCGATAAAAAACATTTTCAGTTTGAAAAGGGGAAAATTGCAATGATCAAAACTATCCTAATGTAATATTTTATTGAATTTCACCATCATAGAGATTGAAAGCGATATTCTACCGCATTTGGTCGAATTTTGGGGAAGTTTCGATTGTATCGTTAGCAGCTGACATCAATCGAATTATAGGCAACTTTTTAGTGGGTCAAAGCTCTCCGAGAATAACAGTGTCTTATTGGTCGAAATTAAAACACTTGTCTCATCGAATGCTCAAGAAGAATAGCACGGACTATAAACAGTATTTTTGTATTATTATTATGTTTATTTGTTTTGTTAAAACTTGAATTGTACAAGACTTTGATTTTGTCTGGGAACAATTTCATGAGAAGTATTTTTTAGTAAAAAAGTAAGGGTCAACTTATACGGCGAACATATTCCTAATCACGTATTTTCAATAAAAAAAGTAGGGGTCGACTTATACGCAGGAATATGCGGTACATTAATTTCTTAAGTTTGAAAGGACATGTTACTTGCACTATTACACTCATTTGGGGATCAGGAAATAAAAATATCATTTTTAAGATAGGTATTAATGTAAATTTGTTCAAACATGTCAAAAACATACTACAACTTTGGACAGGACCTGACAGACAAATTGATTTATTCTGTACTTTTGAACTCAATACATAAATCTTTGATCTCCATTAACCCCTTAAGTAGGGTAAGCGTCTTTAGACGCGCCCCTTAGATCGCCGCAACATGGGGAGCGCGTCTATAGATGCGCTCCTTAAAATTTCACCTCTAAACGTGGGGAAAGCGTCTTTAGACGCAGATCCTTTTCTGTGACGTTCTGCCATCTATAGTCCTTCCTGTGAACTTTATTGCAGCTTCGTAGGGTTCATGAATTGCCGTTCCAGATGTTAGGTTTTGTCAACATCTGGGTTATAAAACAACCTTCGGTTCCCTTTTTTTTCTTTTACTCTTAGTCTCTGCTTTACTGCTGTGAAGTGCGCTTACTTTTTGGTAGAAGCCTTACTCATTTTAAGTGCCTTTTTTCCATTCGCCAAACTGTATAGTTCAGTGTAGATAACGTTCGATTTTTTCCTATTTCGTTATTATTTATAGTTGTGCCAAAATTGAAAATTTATAAAGTGGATGCGCTTTTCATGTTTTATGTGTAGTTGCATTTGGAAGAGTAAACAGGACCAAAATTGGAGATATATTTTCATTATTTCGAAGTTTTATTTGCATTATTTTTAGCGCGAAATTCAAACTTTTAAAAATTATTCATAAGTGACTATATTCTTATTTGTGAATATTATTTCATTTCCCTTATAACTATGGCAAAACATCACTGAAGAGAGTATAAGAGAGATTTTATCTCTGAGTGAGGAAAAAAGCGAAAGCGAATATAGTACAGGGAGTGAAGATGAAGCTGAATCTGCCAATGATGTCGCTGGACCAAGTTCGACTGTACATAGATTTACGAGAAGATTGAAGGAAATGATAGAAGAATCGGAAAGGAGTGAAACGGAAAGTGTAAATGTAAATTTTCCAAAAATTATTACCCTCAAATACGTCTGGGTCGAATCGACGCAGATCAACTTTAAACGTCCATATCTTTTTATTTTAAAATGCAACTAACTTCATTCTACTAGTAGCTGAGTTTTACAATGTTTTAAATATGTCACATGTGTCCATGGGCTCGGCATTGAAAATTGAATGATGAATAAGAACAAATAACTTATTGCCGGCGCTAGAAACTCGCACGTAAATATATTGCGCCCTTGATTTATTTTGCACTTTACTCGATAGAAAAATTTAAGAAAATGTTTTCATGTTCTGTTATTTTGTAATGATACTGATTAATTTCTGCAGTTATATATTTATTATTTGTAAAATTTCTCATATATGAACCATTTTTTCCGTTTTGAAGTGTAAATAAATCATTTTTATCATACAATTTTTACTGACGATTAGTTATAATCTCCAGAAGTAGCAAACTCGCTAAATCACCTTATATTGGAGTGGTATCTATAAGTATGTAGTCTGTGCATGAGGGCACGCCAGCCCGAGGTGCATTGCACCCTTGCAGCAATCCATACAGGATGGTAGGAAGAAAATTTCGGCCTTGAGTGACAGGCAGCGATGGGTCTTTTACCTACTTTCTTTTCTGTCTCTGCCTTGGTTTTCTCAACTGCTTCCCAGTGCGGTCATAACCCATCGTAAAATTTTATGGTGCCACGTGTTTGATGTATTATGCCATAGCGTCGGCAACAAAGGAATTCGGGGGTGAATTTGAATGGTAGGGGAATGTTTGTTATATTTTCTTTGAGGGTATACCGACTGGTAAGGCGATCTAAAGAAAGAGGGGGAGTAATCGGTGGTTTCCAGAAAGTACGCTAATGGTCCCCAAAAAAGAAGTTTCTCTCCCGCGCTATCAGGATAAGTGTGCCAAATGTGTGAGACGGAAAAGGACAGCAAAACCAAAACAATTTGTCAAAATTGTAGAAAATACTATATTTGCAGAGAGCATTGTTCTGCCATTTCTGTGAATTGTTTTCGAAGGACAAGATTTCAGGAGGTTGAAAGTAGGGAAGAAGATGAGAATTAAAATTTTTGGTTTAGAATAAATATTTGCATAAACATTCTTCAATAAATTATTTAAATAATAAATAATTTAAATAATTTAATTTTGTTTGCTTTTTCTACTGAAATAGTTTTAGCATTTCTAATAATTTTTTAAAATGTTCTGTATATCCAGTCAGTCTTTTCACTTTCTCATACAAAGTATTGAGAAAGTATTGTTATCGCGAAAAAATTCGACCTCGAGATTTTTACAGAAATACACGTTTTAGGTGTTGCTGAATCCGAAAAAGTGGTTTTCGCAATGCCGTCTGTCTGTCTGTTACTGGCTCTGGAGCCTAGACGGTAGAGCAAAAATGAATGAAATCTTGTACTTAGGCATTTTATCATACTGGGCAGAGTATACATAGAAATGGTTGACATTGATCAATAATTAAGAATAGTTTATTCTACGCATTTTTAACAACAATTCGATTTTCTCAAAAACGGCTCTAACGATTTTGATCAAATTTCGTATAGTTACTTGAGTTTACGTCTTCAATAATACTGTATAGTTCATATTTCTCAAAAAATGAAAATAAGGCTAGTTTATTCTAGGCAACTTTAACAACAATTCGATTTTCTCAAAAATGGCTATAACGTTTCTGATCAAATTTCGTACAGTTACTTGAGTATACATCTACAATAATACTACGTATTTTATTTTTCTCAGTGAATGAATATAAGGCTAGTTTATTCTTGGGCAACTTTAACAAAAATTGGATTTTCTAAAAACAGGCTCATACGATTTTCATTTTCTAAAGATAACTAAACGATGGATTAGTATATGAGAAAGTTTGCACAATGTATGTTGTACCGATTTTTAAGCTTGAAAACACATTGGGTCGATTCGAACCAATGCTAGTACTAAGGTATTTTTGACGTGAATACTCGAGGGTTAACAATTGTTGTAAAAAAATATTGTAAATTATAAAAATTTTATAATTTTCAATGCAAATCTGAAAACAACTGTTCAGAATTATGCAACACAGTAAGTTTGATAAAAACAAGACGAAAAATATTTCTCCCCACCAAGTGATTGGATAAGGAAAATTTAGTCCCCAGCTAAGGGGTTAATTTCCTAGACAATGACTTCATTTCATAAAAATGAATCCAAAATTTGTCACCAAACACCTAATGATGCTATAATACAGAAAAACCAATTGTGATAATTCAATTAACTTGTGGTTCAACAAAGTAATTTTAAATAATATTTTTCAGCACATTCCATTTTTCCTAGAATTAAGAAATTCAAAACAACTCTCAAATGTAAGGATTTTGAGAGTACAAAGAGATAATTCAGAACTAAGAAGCCATACTCACAGCCAGTTGGGTGAGTAAATCATCAAACAGCTTCAGTGCTTTGAGCGATCCAATCATTCCCTGAGGGTTTGATGCACCACCAGTGGGTGCAGTGATGGCACTTTCACATTTTCTTCCTTGTTTTCCACTTATCGAGTTACCTAAAGGAATAAATTACTTTAATTAATGTATTTTATTCCCTAATTAAATTAATCGAACTATCCCCAGTTTACATTTTTCAGAGATTTAAGAAGTGTCACGTTTGAATAGCATGAGCTGATCAAAATATGATGTTCTCCTGGGGAGATATAGATGAAGCAGTGCTCAAACATTCTTCTGCTACTGAAAGTTAAGAAAATGACCAGTTTGAGAAGAAAATTTTACAAAAATAGATAATATAGAAAATAAAGTTCTTTCAGTAGTAGTGGGTTAATTTTTTTAGACAGGTTCAGTATATATATTTATGAGGTAAAAATTATCTCAGTGACCAGTTGGGCAAATTCTCTCAAATTATGAAGGTCCATAAAGAATTATGTTTCATTACTTAAATGGCAAGAATTAGGATTTAAGGAAAAAATAATCACAATACAGTAGAACTTCTCAAAGGCGGAAACCCAAGGGACCGACACTTTTTTCTGCCTTTCGCAGGTTTTCCACTATTCACGAGCTACCATTTTATGAAAATAATATAGTACATAGACAAAGTAAAATATTTATTCGTTATTTAAAATCTGACTTACATCTTTCTGTATTTTAATATACGTACTTGCAAACATAACGTACATTTATTATTGATCATTCCAATAAATGCATTAAGACATGTTACAAATAACCTCATAAATGGAGTTAATTAAATACAAATTCAACATAAAACACCTATCAAACACTTCAAATCAGTAAATTCTCATATTATATGGTTATTGTTTAAGAAAATCATTCATGGTAACCTGCTTAAATATTTTCTTATAATGGAAATTTTTCATGGAATACAATTTTACATCATTAACCTTTTCAAAAAAATATTGTCTCCCTCCTTTTCAGCAAAACTTTTTAAAACTTCCAAACTCCTCAATGCATCAGATTTAGTTGGGACATAATCACTATCCTTACCAGTGTCAGATGAAGCAATTTCTACAGAAACCTCGTCATTTTTTACCTCAACAATTTTTTCCATCAAATTGTTGTCTATCTCATCCAATTCAGTGAAAACCTATATACATTGATACAATCAGTGGCACTGCACTCGTTGTTTCCATAAATTGCATCAATCATGTTTTGTACTTCCACGGTTGTGTTTTTGTGGACAGTTGTTTCATTAAGTTCTGCATCCACAATTCTTGAAACATCTTTAAAGTTCCTGGTGGAACATTTTTTACAGATTCAATGATAAACATAATTGCATCCAACACATCAATTTTCCTACTCAAGTCGGCACCTTCTTAACATTGCTCCATTTTCAGTAACAACTCCCTTAACATAAGTTCTCTGTAATTCATTTCTATATTTTGGATAATTCCATTATCCAACGGTTGAAGGACTGCGGTAGTATTTGGTGGAAGAAAACCAATTTTATATTTGAAAGTTGAAAATTAGGATATGTTGCATTATCAAGGAAAATCAAAATGTGTCGATGTTCCACTTCCATTCTGTGATTTAATTTTATTAAAATTTCTTCAAATATTCTGCTAGTCATCCATGCCTTACAGTTAGCAAAATAAGTCACTGGAAGTTTTTGTCGAGTTTCTTGAAGCAGCAAGGATTTGACTCTTGTCAATCATTACAGGTTCATCGATGGTTCCACCAGCAAATGCAATAAAGTGACATATTCCTTAGAGCGTGTGCCACCTGAGCATCTTTCTCCTCTCACATGCAACGTCTTATACAGCAACATTTAAAAGAATAAGGCCATTTTGTCACAATTAGCTATGCTTTTTAGTTCAGTTAGTTCTCCTAGTTCAGTGGTGCCCAACCTTTTCTAGAATGTGGGCCGTATCGATGATTGTGAATCCTTGGCAAGCTGCATTGGAAGTTGCTATTAATAAGTAGTCTGGATTAGGGTTTTAATCGGAAGTTATCTATATATTCTGAGGTGCCATTTTATAGAAAATCAAGTCTAAATGAAGCTCTAATGGTAAACATTTTAATGGTAAAAGTTTTGTTGTCAAAATCTTCATAAAAATGTATGGATTTGTATGTTAAATTTTTCAGATTGCTTTTTCATAATTACTTCTCGGGCCACACAGAAACCCTTAGTGGGTCGCATCTAGCCCGTGGGCCATAGGTTGGGCACCACTGCCCTAGTTAATTCTAGCAATTTTTGTTTCCATTCATCAACAATGGTCAAGCTGGCATTACCTCCCTCCCCTGAAAAAACTTTGAAGCTTATGCTGTGTCTCCTATTTAAAACTCCGTAACCAGCCATTGGAAGCTTTAAAGTCCTATTTTGAGAAGTGCTGCTCTTTCTTCAATGCTGTTTCCTGTAACATTGGTCCAGTGAATGACTTCGGTGACTTTGTGTTCTTTTCATAATCTTTACATAATGTGATCCTGTTCAGAACATAAAAGCACTATTTGATGGAACATATTTAAGTAATTTTTCAAAATACATCAGATTTGGTCGATTTTGAAAGAAAGAGAACTAGTAGTAGTATATACCGTTTTTCAGATTAGTAAAAGAATAAAGTTAACTTGGCTAACTCATTGTAGTTACATGAGCAGCAATAAAAGAATGAGAACCATAGGAATGGTCACAGAATTTAATCTCAATTGGCAAAATAACTGTCATTCTTTTAATTTCACCAAGTATCAACCTTGTTGCATCTTCTTTTTCTGCCTTTCCCCAGTTTAAATTGTACTAAAATATTCAAATTAAAATCATAATTGATTTTCCATCCGAGTCTCACAAGTTTCTGCCTTACCGAGTTCAAAATACATGAAAAATCGATCCAAGGGAATTTTTTTCCGGCATTCGCAGGTTTCTGCCTTAATGGATTTCAGTCTTGGAAGAGTTTGATTGTATTAAAAAAACAAATAACTTTACATTCCAATGCATTTAGATATAAATATCATTAATTAATACTACAACAACGTACCTTTCTAGAGTTGATCAACTTTTAAAATGTGTTTAGAATATCATTTTTATCAAACCTTTCACAAAACATATTCTAGACTTACAAATGTAACAAAACCACAAATAAGAACAAGATATCTAAAAGTTTACAACTAATAACCAATAAAGAAAAAATATGTACACACCAGCAATAAGCATTCGAACAATCCTACATTGCTTTTGTTCTTGTTCTGAAGGCTCTCCAACCATACCTGTAACCCAATCAGCAAGCATTTGCATCGGAAGAAGAGAGTCACCAGATATACTAGAAATATCTAGTCCAGAAACTAGAAGAATATAGCTGAAAGATGGAAGATGTGCTTATATTATGAATAGGACTCAGCAAATGTCATCTTAGTTCACCAGCAAATCAAATAATGTATCCTTAGTTACATTTCATTAACCAAAAATATTATAACTTTAATGCATAAAATAAATTAAATTTCTTAAAGATAAGCTCATTAAATGTATATATGACCTTAACTTTTGGCCTTTTAAATTTGTATCCCTATCAAATTGTATATTGAATCATCAAATGTCTTTAACCTTTTTGGGGTCGAATCTTGTGGAAGTAGGACCACTTGAAGTAATTTTCATGAGATTATTCTAAACTTTCCTATTCAGTTAAGATGCTTTTATACTTCCGATTCAATTTCTCTTACAAAATAACACATGCAGTTTATTAGTGGTAAATTAATATTTTAATATATCTAAAAACTTTTGGTATTTACATAAGCTTAGTTTCAGATTATTGAACACGATTATAATGACCGTGAGGTCCAAAATGTACACAGAAACCTAACTTACCAAAACAAAGTTCATTAACTAGATGGATATGGATAGACAGAAACCTTTTTTTCATTATCATTGATTTGTTTCAAATAACCACGATTAGACGTTTATTTCTTGAGCTGTGGAATTTTGTGCACCTGTATGTTTGACAATATTTTAAATCATAGCCAACCTTGGATCATCAGATGAAGATGACGGCTGACTAACAAGTGTTAATTTAGAAGTTTCATTCTGCTCTGGAGGTCCAGCCCAGCAGAAACCTTCGACAACAAATTGTCCACCTTCATTTTCACTTCCATAGACCGCACACAGAATACCTATAGTTAATCAACAGAATGAACTGATAAAATGTAAATGTTTGGAAGAGCATTTCATAATTAGTAAGCAGAATTAGTCATCCCAATTAAGACAAATTAAATTAAGCAAATAAAATACGAGATTAAAAGTTATGATAGTTACTTTAAGAAATCATCGCAAAACGATAACAATCTAAATTGTAAATACCTGTTACAGCATTGTGAATATCTACGTTTCCAACCAAACGAATCCTCTGCAACTCATCCTCCAGGATTAGTTTATCAGAATCATTAGTGAAATTGCTTCTGGGAGGCTGGGGTAGTAAGTTATGCTGTGGCAGAAAAGGTTATTAAAACAGGGCTTCAGAACTTAATTTATAATTATCAAGAACAGTATCTTCTTACTTCTTCACTAATTTCCTTTAGAATGCTTGGCTTGAATTCTTGTTGCTTGAATAAAGTTCCAACAACAACACATTTCTCGCTGTCTTCTTCCCGTAATTGAGATAATTTACGAATGGTAACATTTGATCCTGAAAAATACGGCCGTGATATCATACGTTTAAGAATAAGTTATTATAAACAAACTTACAACCATACATAAACCAAGATAATTAGTCACTAACCCCACTTCTTTTTTGACTTTTCGATGAGATTATTCCTCATTTTAAGAAGTCTAACAGCATATATATGAGCAAATTGTCTCACGAACTCTTTAGATTTCAGCCTAAACCTTTCAGACAAGTTGTCATATGGGCAAGTCGCTCTTTCAAATACATCTTCAAATCTTTTAGAAGTTGCTTCAGAAAGTAACTGTCCAGAAGAGTCTGTTTCTAAATGCATTACTACTGAGAGAAATCAAAATCACCATACAATTCTACGCCACTACCGTTGGCGCGAAAAATCAAACAAATGAAATACTAAATTCACTGTAAGACTTTTTCCAAAACTTTTTGATCGCGGAACTCCTTTTTATAAAGATCCAAATCTTACGAACTCCCTCCTAAAAATAAAAATTTTCAAGGATTATCCTTCTTAACTGAGTATATGTTATTAAAGACTTTATATTGTAAACAATTTCTTATATTTATTAATTTAACTGGACAATATTTATTATAACACTAGCGGAAGTGTCCGTTGAATTTCAACGGAATTAATGAATCTAAAACTTCGACCGTGTAACACGGAAACATCTCAAGAATAAGATAGTACACAGTTTTATCGGTCGAATAAAGCAAAAACGAAGGAAATCGGTCAATATTTATGTATTTTGATGAATTAACGAAAAACCATGCACTCTGAAAAATCGAAAATTACGTGTAAACTTATTAAAAAATTATCGTAAATATTTATTGTAAATGTTTTAATACAGATGAAGTCTTTAAAGAAAAGCATAGTTGAAATATAACAACATAGGGATCCATTAATAGTTGCACTGTCGATAGGGCGGGTTTTCTTAACGTAGATTTGAATGTTCGCCGATAATACCCAACTATCCGCGAGTTAACCTGATCCAAGAAAGGAGTCTTCCCAGAAGCTCAAATCAGAGGAACGTGAACAATTAGCCGGCAGCACGTGAAAAGGTGCGCTGACGTCATGTAAAACGCATATGGAGTACCTGTAGTCTACGTCTACTTTGGATAGTATAGTCTAGCCATAAATACTGTCAAAATACCATTTTTAACATATAAATGACTGAACCCTGCTTAGTGCACATCTTTTTACTTTCTCATACGTAGTAATGGGAAAATATTGTATTCATGAAAAAAATCGACTTCAAGATTTCAACGGAATACATGTTTTGAGGTCCCTAGAACACGTTTAGACTATTCGGAATGATGTCTGTGTGTGTGTATGTTATTGTGGGCGGTCTAACTCAAAAAGTACATGCCATATCGTTACCAAACTTCATATATAACACTTGAACATGAGCACAAAGAACTGATTAGTTTTTGGACAATAACGGATAAGCGGAAGTCGCGGTTTATTCGAAACCCGATTCGGTTTTTGCGATATTTCTTTGTTAAAACATCATTATTCTATATACAATTCTATACAAAGGTTATAGAGAATGTAATTTTCTACAGTTTTCATTTGAAACAATTTTCTATAGGAGTTACTGTTTAGGAGTTATTTATAAATAACCGGTTTTACGGTTTCCGTTAAATATCTCCTGAAGAACATCGTTATTGGTAATCTTCGTAAGGACCAAAGTTGTAGAGAATATTATTTCTTACAAGTTTTGTTTGTAACTAATTTTCGTAGAAGCATCCCTTTCGGATATATTTCGCTTTATCTTAATACCAGCCTACAGCGCCAACACCTTGTAGCGGTGAATTCTGTAAACATTCAAAATATACGTAATTTACGGCAACAAGGACGTGTCTTCTTTTACGATACGAAATAATAATTTTGCCTCGTAATATTATTCATAATAATTTAAATATCTATACCCCAAATATGGAGAAAGTCATGTGTAGGCCACATCAGATTTTTTCATAGTATAAATAAAAAGCAAAGCACCTTCAAGCCATATCCCTGTGGATCAAATGTGGCCGACACATGACTTTCTCCATATTTGGGGTATAGATATTTAAATTATTATGAATAGCATTATGAGGCAAAATTATTATTTCGTATCGTAAAAGAATACAGTCGTCCTTTTTGCCGTAAATTACGTATATTTTGAATGTTTACAGAATTCACCGCTAAATGGTAGTGGCACTGTATACTAGAAAAAGCAAAATATCTCCGAAATGGATGGTTCTACGAAAATTTGTTTCAAACAAAACTTGGAATAAATATTATTCTCTACAACTTTGGTCCTTACGAAGATTACAAATAACGATGTTTTTAAGGAGATATTTGACGGAAACCGAAAAACCGCTTATTTATAAATAATTCCTAAACAATAACTGATATGTAAAATTGTGTCAAATGAAAGTTGTAGGAAATTACATTCTCTATAACCTTCGTATAGAATTGTATATACAATAATGATGTTTTAACGGAGAAATATTGAAAAAATCGAATCGAGTTTCGAATAAACCTCGACTTTCGGTTAACCGTTATTGTCCAAAAACTAATCAGTTCTTTGTGCTCATTCCATAGTGTTATATATGAAGTTTGGCAACGATATGGTAAGTGCTTTTTGAGTTAGAGCGCCCACAATCACATACACACACAGACATCATTCCGAAAATATTCTAAACGTGTTCTAGGGACCTCAAAACGTGTATTTCCGTTGAAATCTCGAAGTCGATTTTTTTCATGATCACAATACTTTCCCATTACTTCGTATGGAGAAAGTAAAAATCTGATGTGGCCAACACATGACTTTCTCCATATTTGGGGTATAGATATCGGCCCGGGCAAATACTTGGATTTCGGCACACCTAACAACTAAAATAATGTTGCGGCTGCCTTAGGAGGCCACGGCCCATAGTTTGAGAAACACTACTTTGGAATACGGAAAAGCAACCGCTTCTAGCCAAGGCATCAACCGCTCAAACGATCCCGGCCCATGAGCAGCATCGGTCCACCGGAATTTTGCCTGGTGTCCTGGCGGCCCAATCTGCCCCTGCCTCAGTGAATATGTCCTCGAATATCCCAAGACATGTTGTGATTTCGCTTGATGTGGTAATACTTCACTATGATTGAAAAGGAAAGCGAGAGAGAAAAGTGATCGAACTAGAGACTTCTTGATAGAAGTGGCGACTTTTTTCAGAGAATTGGAAGCAACTGAACCCAATGATTATATAAATTAGTTGCACGTGGATAGATAATTATTTCACAATTTGCTTAGTTTAATCCGTCCAAGAATCGATAAAAAGAACATTCTAAAGAGATACGGTGATGGCAGAAGAAAGACTAGATCACCCTACGTTATTTTTCTTCCTACACATGCAAGAAAAAGGAGAATGGAACAAATTATAATAGATTTTAACAAAAGCATTTTAATCATAACTTATTCATTCGTTGAATTTTGCGTCATTTTCCACATTAAGCGGAGGTTTGAGGTAGATCTCTTACAGGCAGCTCATCAGGCGTGACGATGTCATGATGTGGAAAGGAATAAAAAACGCATCCATGGAAGTCTGAATCGAACGCCGTTTCATTTTTTCATTATTCCTTCATATTGTTGCGGTCATTTTTAGCTCGTAAGTCAAATTTGTGGCAAAAAAATTCTTGTTCGTAAGACCAAAAGTTTGTAAATCGAATGTTCGTAAATTGGGAGTTTACTGTAATATGAATGGCAACTAGGGAGGAAGGGTTAGGAAAGATTAGTTTCTTGTGCTAACGATCCTATGTGGGATTGGTGTATTATTATATACCTATAAGTTATTGATAATTAAAGGATTGGTATTGAAAAAGTTATCGCCACCTGGCTTTAGGCTACTTGTGACAATGAAGGATAAATACATTAAAAATGAAAATGGATATGACTTTTGAACAAATTTATTCAATGTTAATACAATAATATTTCCAAATCGTTGATTTGCTTACTTAAGCTGCTGTGCCAACCCGTTTTAGAAACTGATTCATAACACGGCTCATCTTCAGCATTCATACAATACATATATTACAGCGACCGCAATTCTAGGATTTTAAATTTGAGCGGAAATCGTTATTTTTCGACAGGAGAAAAAAACCACACTCACATAGGATATCTTTTTGTGTAATTCTCATTTATGGACATGCATGGGATGGAGAAAGCACAACATCAGGATTTCTGTCCACAGGCTAAGGGAAAAAAATTTTCTCATGATATAACGTGCTATTTTGAGACACGCTTGACGAATTACACATTATAATAAGCTCATTTGTAAGGTTCCCTATGCTGTCATGAGGACTTGGCATATTACAAAATATTTCAAATTTTTCATTCAGATAAATAACCAGAACGCCTTTTGATTCATATTTACACTGAATGAATAGTTGGTAATAGTCCACTGGAGTAATGCTTGCTGAGAAAAAAACATTTCCAAATTTTTCAAAGCGATTCTGATTTATGACTGTGATACTTTCTATATCACTTCATAAACCTCAAATTCGCCGAATTTCGAACAACTCCTTCATGCATTTCCGTAGCACATTCAACGCAGAGAGCATTTAAAATTATAATGTCCAAGGATATGTCTGTGAATTTTTCTCCACTACTTCTTAAAGTGACCTATTTACACTAAAATAAATAAATAAATAGTTCATATAAATATATATAAAACAATATTGCTATTAAAAATAACAATCCATTAAAATTAAGAAACGTTTGAATTCCTATGGCTCTGGAAAATAGCTCGAAAAAAGAAAATCGTGTTCCTCTTGATGAGTATGTTCCTCTCATGACTTCCGTTTACACCGAATGACGTTGCATTTCGTTTTGTATATGGCAGCCCGTCGCACTTCTTGTATCTGTTTCTGAGCCGGTTTTGACAGCATCACTTGCAACATCCTGCGAACGAAAAAACAAACAGCAGATCAGCTGAGTATACTTGAAAAGGTTTCAGCTGTATTATTTTGAAGGGCTCATTTCTTAGATTTACAGAGAGAAAATCGGTGCATATTCTGTGAAAATACTCTAAATCAACCCAGGGAGAATATTTTTCTCCTGTTATCAACATGCCGTTTTTGTCCTAACTAAACATACAAAAAAATTTGGACATGAAAGGCTTCCGGTGTCAGCTGGAACATTCAAGTCTATGCAGATAACAACGTTGCAAAAACATTCGGCAGAGGTATACAAAAAAAATAAATTCTGGACGACAAAAATAATACTCTGAAACTGGCTCATTGTAACGTAAAAGGAAAAAGAAGCAACTGTGCTACAATTTCCTCAAAATAAAGTCTTCATCCACAACATGAAACTGTTGCAGTGCAATGAAACATGGTCCTGAACAAAGCCATCGGCATCGCTTTAAAGTTGACTTTTTTCTTTTGCATTAAAAGTAAATTTATTGAATGATGATACAAAAAATCCTTCGTTGTTTTTGTTTTTTTAATGTCTTCCATTTATTTCTTATGGCCAACCTGAGTCCACCCAATTCAAAGTAATCGAGTGCATTACTCCTCACTATCTTGGGTTTTTTGCAGGGGCGTTTTTAAGATTTCAAAAGACTCCGTGATATTTTTTCAGGGGTTCAGTTTGTGCTGATCAGCTATAAAAATTCAAAATTTTATTTTCTAAATTTTAATTTACGAAATTAACTTAATTTAACATAAAGTGACGAACGTACAAATAGAAGCAATGTTTATTGACAGCAATTTTGATGGTTACGATCACAAAGGTAAGCTTCTTAGCAAGAATCGTGCAGATGGAACCATTCGTGAATTACTTCACATTACTTTGGGCCCACAATATGAGGGGCCTGTCGGCGTGTTGCACCGATTGCATCTACGTTAAAAACGAACCTCGTTTCTTGATCACTTCAAATTTATGTCATTGAGAGAGAAAATAACTTTTTCGTATTCTATATTGTTTCCACTTAAAAAAAACATAAAAGACAAAGTCATCAGTTTCTTGTATAGTTACATCGCTCAAATTATATTTAACTGTAAAAATCCATTTTGTTAGAGATTAAACATGTTTTGGCAAAACAATATGGTGTAAGGAAAAATTATTTTGACGTAAAGTGAACAGAGAACTCTGTGTCACACAGAGGCGTATCTTGGTGATATGGCACCTATGACAAAATTTTGGGAAACGCCTCAGTTATGTAGGATATAATTTTTTCTTTGTTTTAATAAAGAATAATAGCATTTTTATTATAAATAAATCAACGGTTTAGTATTAAAATAACACTTATTTATAGGAAAATTAACTTTTCGCACTTTTTGCGGGAACGTTTGGTGCCTATGGCAAATGACACCTTCGCCATACTCTAATTACAGCACTGGTGCCCAATCACAGCGACGATGAAAAATATTCAACCTAAGTGTTAATCCCTTTAATTTTTGTTTCACCTAAGGGTTATAAGATAATCATTCACTGCCAGTGCTTAACCTCTTACCTCAGGAATCCTTAGAACGCCAAAGAAATATCCTGTCAATTTTCATATTATGTATCTGCGGAGTAAGATGACAGACACATTTTACAGATTAAACATATTCTAGGCAATGTGAGAGGAGATAAAACTGAAAAGAGAGGGTGGGAGTGAGAAAATTACTATATTATTAAGCTATATTACAGGAGGCCTTAAGGAGGATAAAGGTAAGAAAGAGAGGGAAGATGGCGATGACTGAGCTCAGAAAACATGTTCCAGTTGGAATTTCTACAACAATAAAAGTGAGTACACGAAGTATTGCGTGAAAATAGGTGGGAGAAAGGGAAACTCCGGCCACAGCAAAATGGAAACACGAAAGCCGACAGAGATCCATCCATCACCTTAGGGGCCGGTCGTGCATTCGCAGCTTGCGGAGGACCCTTCCTAATTCGCACGCAATCCTCTGGTCGCAATCCTTTCCGTCCACAGATTCAAGGACGACGCGAGTGAGGCCAGAGAGGTCATCTGGGGCGAACCTGGAGATGAGGCCGATGCCGTCGGAGCGGAATAAGCCGAATTTTGGAAGGAAAATCAAGGAGAACATGAACAAGATGGACACCCCCATGAAGGCGGCCACTGCCACGAACAGTGGCTCAACCATCTGTTTGCCCCCGTTGTTGTCCATCCCATTACCGTCCCCGTTGCCATCCCCATTCTGCCCACCCTCGCCGCCCGCCCCCTCCTCCTCCTTCTTCGGGAACTGCTTTATGGGATAGTAGTAGTAGTAGTATCCGGGCATGGCGCCCACGCTCGGTTCTCCGAGCGCCTCGACCCCCCCTGGAAGGTTGGCCAAGTTCAGTTGGGAGCCCTTCTGCAAGGCGGCCTCATATAGTGCGGCCAGTTCCTCCTTGGACAACGGAGGGATTGAATCGGAATCGACGTGACCGTCGGGCTGCTGGGGGAGGTAGTCGGATGGAGGCTGCTCGGACAGATATTCGGGCGGAGGCTGCTCTTGGTACTGCGTCTCAGGCTGGCCACGGTAAACGGGCGACGGCCGAGCGTACTCGGTGGTAGACTGCTGGCCGTGGGAGGGCTGCTGCTGACCATAAGAGGGTTGCTGCTGGCCATGCGAAGGTTGCTGCTGGCCATGCGAGGGTTGCTGCTGACCATACGATGGTTGTTGCTGGCCGTACGATGGCTGTTGCTGGCCGTACGATGGCTGTTGCTGGCCATACGATGGCTGCTGCTGCTCGTGAGCGGGCTTGTGCTGCGTTTGGATCAGCTGCGCGTGCCTCGAGTGCTCGTAACCGTGGTTCTCGGCGCGGCCCAAGGCGGACGACGCCATCGCCTCGTTAAGATCGTCGGCGATACCCGTCTCCAGGCCCTCATGAACCACTCCGGCGTCTATGTGGTCGTCCGGGGAAATGAAGTCCGCTTTCGACGAGAATCCAAAGTTGGCTCCTCCGTGGAGTTCCTGCATGGCCGCCACGAGGTACTCCGCGGCCCCTTTGCCTGGGACCCGGGCAGATACCGCCGCGGAAGAGAGCCCATCGGCTGAATCTCCGCACACTACGGCGACAACTAGAAGAGCGTAGCAGAATACCGCGAAATGGCGGGCCATCTGAAATATGACGCGTGCAAAGTTGGAAAGAATGGTTAGATTGAAATAATTTTGTGATTGTCTGCGGTTAAATGATGGCTGTCAATTATTTTTCTAAAATTAACATATCAGCGAATTTAAAGTAAAGAATTGTCTTTCCTATTTTATAAGTTATTATATATGTGTGTGTGTGTAGTTGATAAAATGCTATGCATGGAGTATTGGACGCTAAGGAAAAATGATATTAAATACTTGGAAAGCTTCGAAATGGAGAAGAATGCTGAAGATAAAATGGACAGAAAGGGTGAAAAACTAGGAAGTACTAGGAAGAATAGGAGAGAAGCGAACGATTATACTGACTATCAAAAAGAGGAAGGCGAACTGGATTGGACATTACCTGAGGAGAGAGAGCATGATTAAAGAAGTGCTAGAAGGAAAACTGGATGGAAAAAGAGAGAGGTAGGAAAAGGCTTCAGCTGGCAGACGACATGAAAGGGAAAGAGAGCTATCAAGACATGAAGAAGACTGCGGAAAATATGAGTATATGGAGAATCAAGTTTAACCATGAATAATACGAACTAACCACCTATGATGATGATGATATATATGTATATACGTAATTGCTTTTACAGCAATCTAATTTTGCAATAAAATACTGCTAAAATCATACGCTGTCAATGGTGAATGACCTTTACTTACAGATCCTAAAGCAGAGGTCGTCATTCTATAACACACATGCCCAAGTTTGCATGCGAAGATATTTTACGTAGCATGCTAATTCATGGAAAGCGCGTATATTTTTAAAAGAATTCTATTTTTCTTTTAAAATTTCATTCCGTGCTATGACTTATCAAATCCAGGGTATCGTAAACACTTCGTAAACGAAAGGGATGAATGAATTTAATGGCGACAAGTGCGAAAGGTGGCAACATTTGAACGCAGTAAACCCCTATCCAACGCGGGTTTCCTCAACGCGAATTCGATTGTACACGGTTAAATATTTGTGACATTTATTTATCCAACACGTATTAAATATAATTATACAGTGTCCTGAAATTTGCTGCTGCTGATCGTCAAAAAAACATTTATATGAGCAGCATTCTATAATGCAATGCACAATACTAAGTCGTTTTGCCCACAATTTTATTCTAAACAATCCCCAAGGTCTGGTCATCGCAAAAGCCAAGAGAATAGGAAACTGTTTCCTTTTTAGAATAAATGGCATGTTTGGATCTGTAGAAATTAGTTCTATTCTGGGTAGAAAAATAGTTTGTCCTCTGGCTTGACCAGTAACAATTTGCAGCTTTAGAGTATGTGTGTACATGTCTTTTACCACCATTCCGACACCGTTCACTAAACCAAACCCAAGGTTCATATTGCGTATAAGCATCACGATAGCACCTTTCTTCAACCGAAGATCATGAGGGGGCATGCCCGCTGGTGTTATTGAATTTAAGTATTCCATTGGTATGTTGTCCCGATCCTGAGATAATCTATAAAATATTTTGAAGCGTGTGTTTGGGTGTTTGTTCATGGAACTCCTCCTAAACGATAAAAGCTTGAATAACCAAATTTGGTCCGATTCTTCCTTACATCCTAACTTAGTGAATGGTCGATGTTTGGTCAACTGGGATTAATCAGTGCTTCCAATATAGGGGATTAACATTTTTCCATAAGATAACAAGTATGAATCCATTTCTTGACGTGCAAGGTATTCTTCCTTCAAGCATAAATATAAGTAAATACAGACCGATTTTTTTCGTTTTTGCTTTATTCGACGAATAAAACTCTATACTATCTTATTCCTGCGAAGTTTACATGTTACACGGTCGAAGTTTTCAGTAATACCGTATTTGTTTCGAAATTTTGTGGATTTTTCGTACCCCTCCCAGGCGTTGCCAAGGCGGCCGTCTTTGTTACCTCCGATTCAGTTAGCTTCAATGAAGCTTATAAATAGACGAAAGTTTAGCGTTGTTCCCTTCGCACTTTTGTTTAAGCAACGAAACGATCGATGTTTATGGATAGCAACGTAAATAGATACTGATTATTATTCAGGAAGCGTTTATTGATGAAAGTAATTGAACCTTCTTTAAATTGAATACCGGAATTTTACATTTTTGTAAGTAAAATCATTATACATATTTAACACTATAATGTTTATTAACGTAAATAGGCTCACGTATCTGGTGTACATTTACCAGTCAGTGTTCAATCATGGACAACTGTACGTTGCTTTTTCACGAGTTTCTTGCTTACAAGACATAAATGTAAATATTTCATAGGCATAATTATACAAGGAAAGGAGCTGGATTTGGCGAAAGTGAAATTATAGGGGTACTTCTTTACATGGGTACCCCTCCGCCATCATTATTGTGACTATTTCTGCTGATGATTCCTAACAAATATTTACATCATGGAAATCAGGATAAAAGGGAAGGAATATTATATCAACAGACTCAGGGTCGGTCTGAGATAAAGAGGAGCAGGGTGGCTGCGCGGGGGGCCAAAGTATTGAGGGCGCTGACTCTATCATCTATCTATACTTTAATTGCAAGTGAATAAGTGTTCGATACCAATTTATATCAGGGAGCAGATGGGAATCTAGAAGAAACTCCATTCACTTTTCATTATCAATTATTTTACGGAGCGAATAATTAATTAACAAGTTCTTTTAACTAAAATGGGCTGGAGAGTGGCGAGATGGATATTTCAAAATTAAGAACTCCGTACTTTGTACGGTTAAGGGGTTCTTAATTTTGAGAAAAGTTCTTTTAAAAATATATTACAACATATTTATGGAAGTGGGCATCGGAGCGGTTTCTCGCCCGGGGCACCAAAACACCTCGGCCCCCAAGTTCATAAATAGACTAAAAGGATAACCTAAAGTAAATCCAGGATTATAGCCTTCCTTTTGAAGCGTAGCCGAAAATGTTTGTATATAATAAGTTTGTAGAAACACTAGTTTATTAAACTAAGGAAGAAGTCTAGTAAGTGCTGAGAATAAACCAACTGAGCGAGACCAGTTCTTAAAGGAACAATTGTTAAATTTCTGGAAATACTGAAGCAATAAAGGGGAAACATGGTGGTATAATGCCCTAATGAAATATAAAAAATCGGTACAACATACATTGTACAAACTTTCTCATATACGTACTAATGCGTCGTTTCGTTATTTTTAGAAAATGAAAATCATGTGAGCCTGTTTTTATAAAATCCAATTTTTGTTAAAGTTGCCTAAGAATAAACTAGCCTTATATTTATTCATTGAGAAAAATAAAATACGTAGTATTATTGTAGATGTATACTCAAGTAACTGTACGAAATTTGATCAAAATCGTTAGAGCCGTTTTTGAGAAAATCCAATTATTGTTAAAGTTGCCTAGAATAAACTAGCCTTATATTCATTTTTTGAGAAATGTGAACTATACAGTATTATTGAAGACGTAAACTAAAGTAACTGTACGAAATTTGATCAAAATCGTTAGAGCCGTTTTCGAGAAAATCGGATTGTTGTTAAAGTTGCCTAGAATAAACTACTCTTAATTATTCATCAATGTCAACCATTTCTATGTATACTCTGCTCAGTACGAGATTTCATTCATTTTTGTTCGACCGTCTAGGCTCCAGCGCCGGTAACAGACACACAGACAGACAGACGGCATTGCAAAAACCAATTTTTCGGATTCAGCGACACCTAAAACGTGTATTTCCGTAAAAATCTCGAGGTGGAATTTTTTCGCGAAAACAATACTTTCTCGATACTTCGTATGAGAAAGTAAAAAGTGTCAAAGGGTATTGAAAAAATCGGTACAACATACATTGTACAAACTTTCTCATATACGTACTAATGCGTTATCTTTAGAAAATGAAAATCGTATCAGCCGGTTTTTAGAAAATCCAATTTTTGTTAAAGTTGCTCAAGAATAAACTAGCCTTATATTCATTCAATGAGAAAAATTAAATATGTAGTATTATTGCAGACGTCTACTGAAGTAACTGTACGAAATTTAATCAAAATCGTAGGAGCCGTTTTTGAGTAAATCAAATTATTTTTAAAGTCGCCTAGAATAAACTACCCTATCGCATTACGTTAGTCGTGAAGAATTTTCATCCAAGTCGACGATAAAAAGTAATTATTGAGGAGGACTTTATTGATTTTATTGCTATCAAATCGAAAAAATCGGTACAATATACACCGTACAAACTTTCTCATATATTAATGCGTCGTTTAGTTATCTATTGAAAAACATGAACTATGTAGAATCATTATAAACATCAACTTAAATAACTATACGAAATTTGATGAAAATTGTATGAGCTATTTTTTTAGAAAATCCATTTGTTATTAAAGTTCCCCAAGAATAAACTAGCCTTATATTAATTTTTGAGAAATATGAACTATGTAGTATTATTGAAGACGTAAACTCAAGTAATTGTACCAGATTTGATCAAAATCGTTAGAGCCGTTTTTGATAAAATCAAATTGTTTTTAAAAATGCGTAGAATAAACTTCCCTTAATTATTGAGCAATGTCAACAATTTCTTCATATCCTCTGATCAGTATGATAAAATGCCGAAGTACGAGATTTCATTCGTTTCGCTCTACCGTTTAGGCTCTAGAGCCAGTAACAGTCAGACGGCATTGCAAAAACCACATTTTCGGACTCAGCGACACGTAAAACGTAGGTATATTTCCGTAAAAATCTCGAGGTCGAATTATTTCGCGATAACAATACTTTCTCAATAAACTTCGTATATGAGAAAGTGAAAAGGGTGGAGAAGGTCGATCAAAGGCGAAAAACATCACGATGCCAGATAAAACGGCCCCGTGTGAATTTCAGTTTGGAGCCGACAGCAGAAACGTCGTAGCGGATTTGACTTCACAACTGGTGATGTCCATTTCTCTACCACATCCTCCTCTCCCTCCGCGGTACACCCGTGCCATAATCTCTCCGTGTGAGATTCTTCCATTCATTCGTACATACATCAACTAACCCGGATAACTCGGCACCGAAACCGGTCTCCATGATTAGCACCGCCGATGTTTCTAAAAGAATCCATATAAAACTTTTTTGCTTTCCCATTCCTCCGTAAAATTCTAACGGATAGTGGGAGATGCCGGACAGGTTGCGGAAAAAAACGGGAAGAGAGGTATGCGGACACTCAAACTCATCTCGAAAAACAATCATTATTTCAAAGCGAAATCCCGCCGCCCACGGGGAAATCGCGAAATCCCATTCTTTAATATCTTCATGTGTAATCCTAAAGACCTCTTCCTGGAAAAATCCAAAAATAAAAAAGGTAATTCTTGGCAATAAAGGTCAACACCGACGATGGATGACGACTTCTTATTTACAGGAAGTGAAGCTAGAGTGCTGTTATGCGATAACATCCTGACCTCTGGGTTATCCATTCAAATCGTAACTCCAAACCGCAGAAAACAATCAGCTGGCATCGAGGCATTGGTGCAATGGAAGCCTAAATAACGCATCAGTGAGGCACCACGTATGTACCTGCAATCGAACTCCGATAACTCGAACGTCTATAACTCCATAAATGAAAGACGAATTCCAGTACGTATCTATAAACTTTAAAGTGAGGTCATATTATTCGAAATTAAAAAAACGAAGCTTTCCCGTCTTCCCTTTATGTTGCAGTTCGATTGTATCTCTTTCATCATTCTTACTCTTGGATTCATCTACTTAGTTTATTTCAACCGATTAAGTGATTTGTGAGCGATTCCGCAATATCATTATGAAAAACACATAATGTCTTGCAAAAAGCAAACGAAATAAGGTATTTATGAAAATTTTCACTAATTTTATTGGTTGCTTGATTGCCAAAAATAATTTGGGCCGAGAAAATTTTTCAAGTTCATACAGATCGTGTTATTGAGGCATTCCGATCTAGGATGCACAATGGCGATAAAAATAACACCAGCTCATTCTTAAACTCTTTGGGAATTGCAGCAGATTAGAAAGGACCATGAGAAAATATGGCAAGCACGAATCGAACCCTCATTTTGGATCGTCAGTAGCGTGAATTCCGCTGAGAGGGCGCGAGTTTCGATCCAAGACGTGCGCGCGGATCGTCGGGCTGCGTCTTCCCTGTCAATGGAGAGTCAGACGAGGGCGCGGCAAACGAGAGAGGAGCAGAAAGAGCGGCAAATGCAAGCCACCGGGGTTATGCCTGCCACTTTGCTCTTCTGCAGGAGGACCCTCTCCAAAATGAACAAATTCCGCACTCAAAAGATGAATGTCCTACGTATCAAAAAATCGGTACAACATACATTGTACAAACTTTCTCATATACGTACTAATGCGTCGTTTAGTCATCTTTAGAAAATGAAAATCGTATGAGCCTGTTTTTAGAAAATCCAATTTTTGTTAAAGTTGCCTAGAATAAACTAGCCTTATATTCATTCGTTGGGAAAAATGAAATAAGTAGTATTATTGAAGACGTATACTCAAGTAACTGTACGAAATTTGATCAAAATCGTTGTAGCCGTTCCTGAGAAAATGGAATTATTGTTAAAGTTGCCTAGAATAAACTAGCCTTATATTCATTTTTTGAGAAATATGAACTATACAGTATTATTGAGGATGTAAACTTAAGTAACTGTACGAAATTTGATCAAAATCGTTAGAGCCGTTTTTGAGAAAATCGAATTGTTGTTAAAGTTGCCTAGAATAAACTAGCCTTATATTCATTTTTTGAGAAATCTGAACTATACAGTATTATTGAGGATGTAAACTTAAGTAACTGTACGAAATTTGATCAAAATCGTTGGAGCCGTTTCTGAGAAAAAGAAATTATAGTTAAAGTTGCCTAGAATAAACTAGCCTTATATTCATTTTTTGAGAAATATGAACTATACAGTATTATTGAAGACGTAAACTCAAGTGACTGTGCGAAATTTGATCAAAATCGTTAGAGCCGTTTTCGAGAAAATCGGATTGTTGTTAAAAATGCGGAGAATAAACTACTCTTAATTATTGATCAATGTCAACCATTTCTATGTATACTCTGCTCAGTATGATAAAATGCCTAAGTACGAGATTTCATTCATTTTCGTTGGACCGTCTAGGCTCCAGCGCCAGTAACAGACAGACAGACAGACGGCATTGCGAAAACCACTTTTTCGGATTCAGCGACACCTAAAACGTATTTCCGTAAAAATCTCGATGTCGAATTTTTTCGCGAAAACAATACTTTCTCGATACTTCGTATGAGAAAGTAAAAAGAGGACGCTGATGCATCAAAATACGATGCCTACCAGCACCTGTGGTTATTTACATCCGTGGAGTACGAATAATGTAAGTATTATGTTGAAGACGAATTCGCGGAGTGCGTCAACGGAATAGCGAGTGGATTTAGCAATGGGACTTGTGGAATAGACCACTCAATAGCCAGTTCTTCAATTGGCAGCTCTTTCGATGGCATCGGGTCTTCGGGATGTGGAGGGAGTGTGGTCTCTCAAGGAGGAGATGAGAGAGGAAGGGAGGGAGGGCTCTCTCCAGAAGGAGATAGGAGGAGAGAGAGAAGCGCCTGCCAAACCAGTTGACGCGCGTAATAGTCGTCCGGCGAGTCCATCTCGAAGTTAACGTTATGTAACGGAATTTTGATGGCCGCGAAAAAAAAAGAAACTCCCTTTCGACGACCGATGCAAAATAATATGTGTCACCGTGTCGCCAGGAACAGAGACTCTTTTGTTGATTTGCTCAAACGTCGTTCGATTTGTACATGCGGCGGGAGGCGACTGAGTGCTATAGAGTGGGGTCGAGGGGGCGGTGGAGGCTCCATTTAAGCCCGATGGCCCAAGGGAGATTTGAGCGCGTGGGAAATCGAGGTATAATTTGTAAAAGCCTACAGAACTGTATTTGTCTTATAGCCCAGTGGAACAAAGAATGACTCAATTTGGAATAACATGAAATAACAATTAAATACTAAAAGCTTGTCGTTCTGCTTCAAATATTTCGAATCTCAAGTTAACAAGTTATATTTTTCCGTGTAAAATCTCCTTCCCGTTATTTTTTTAGTCTTCCGTAATATGCACCACGGGTTAGCGGGATTTCCACTTTCAAGCACGTTTTTACAACCAAGGTTTACGAAATGTATTTCCTGTGTATCCTACATATGGAATGACAAATAGGTTATATTCGTCAAAACAGTTCCACGAAAGCAGAACCGGCCTTAAAGGCAAACACTCATTAGCGGAATACGCCCCTCCGGCCGCCGACCCACCTTGGACTTTTCGACTCTTAAAGGTACGATAGTTAGCATCGCGGGATAAATTTTTTCTTAACTGTTTAAAACCTTCTGTAATATGAAACCAACATCATAGGTAGTCTGTCCTTAGGTCCATGATTATTCTTGGTTAAACCTGGTTCTCCACACACACCTATTTTGCGGTCTTCTTCATGCCTCCAAAACTCTTTTTCCCTTTCAAGTCGTCTATAAGCTGAAACATTAGTCTCTCTTTTTCCTTCCAGTTTTCCTCCTAACAGGGCTCTAATCTCTCCTAATATAATGCCCAACCAACTTTCCTCTTTCTAATAGTATGTATAATATAATCATTCGCTTCTCTCCTATTCTTCTTAGTACTTCCTCGTTTTTAATCCTGTCCATTTTATCTTCAGCATTCTTCCCCATGATCACATGTTTTCCCAGTATTTTATATCCTTTTTCCTTAGCGTCCGTATTTCTGCCCCATAAAAAGCTATACTCCATACGTAGCGTTTCATCAAAAATTTCCGGATATCCTCCTTTATATTTTTTTTCTGAAAGAGGCTTTTGCTTTCGTTATCCTAGTCCTTATTTCATCGGTACATTATACTTCTCTAATTATGTTGCTTTCAAAAATAATACATTGGGAGCATATATATGGTTTAATGTCCACAAGAGTGGTACAAGCTGTTGACTTTCGTTTGAATAAAATACTAGAAAAAAAATGTGATACTATTCGCGCAGCAGTTATCCTATATATTTTAATGTTCGTTGAAGATAAATTGCACTTATTCCCACGAGCCCACCGCCGCAAGCACTGCTCGTTCGCTAGTGCTAGTGAAACAGCGTGACAACAGAACATGTGCATAATACATACGTACACATACACACACACTACATAAGAAGTGTCGCCTGTGAAGAGTGATTGAGGGGAGTGTTTAGCGAGATGCCCAAGTGATGTTATGGGCCGCATTACACGTACGCGCTTTCCCATGGTTTTATCCAGATGGGGGTCCCCATGGGGAAACTGTCGGATGACCCACAGCATTTACACGTACGAGTTTCCCCATGGTTTTATCCGTGAGGAGGGGGGAGATGTTTATTTTCATTAACTAAACAACCCCAAGCATTCTGCTTAGGATACCTATCTAAATATTCTTGTGATTTCACTCGCCATAAACATGGCATACTTTTGTACAGCTGTATGACTTCTGTTAAAAATTCTTTGGTATAACAGCGCAAGTCAGCCATATTTCTTTTGCAAAACTCTGAAATCACTATGCGACAATTGCGACCCGGACGCAGGGTTTTTTTTTTACAAGTATACACAGGTACTCGTACAATAAAGTCTTTAGGTAGCCCAAAAAGTCGCAAATAGCCCAAATGATAAAAAAAAGTCGCAAGACCACTTAAAAAGTAGCCCAATTCGCGATTTTTCGCCCAATCCGGCAACCCTACCCGGACGCGGCAAGAGGCTGCTATAGAAACTGAGCGACAAAGTCCTGACTCCTGACGCATGCGCAGTCGAACAAAACCATGTGGTGAAACCCAAGTTGCAGCAGCTTCCCCAAAAATATCAAACACTGCTTGATATCGATGGGGAAGTCTATATGGACTTCCCCACGCGTTTTTCCTGCATTACACAGGCGAGTTTCCCCATGAGGATCCCCATCTGGATAAAACCATGCGGAAGCGCGTACGTGTAATGCGGCCTATACTCTCAGTGTGTCTTTTTATCTCACTCTTCGCTCCATTCGTGTAATTAGCTGTACTTTATACAATCCTCTTTATCTTTACGCTGTGATCGAACCTTGCAATCTGTGCCGAGAAAAAAGTTATTTTCCCTAACCACATTTTCCCATCTTTATTATGTTTATTTCTATGTTCCTGCCGTTTTCCAGAAACGTTATTCCTTCGAATATGGAGGGACTGTTGTCATTCGCTTCGACGTTCGTGATATCTGTATGTATATCAGGGATGGCGGGTCTTTGAGAGTTGATATGCGGCTCTTTGAAACTTTGGCTGCCTCACATATACCGTAATTTTCCGATTATAATATGTGATGGAGTTGTAGGAGTTAAATATTGCCAGAATACCCCATGAATAAATGAAAGTTTTTCTTTTTATCATTATTATTATGTACTACAGCAGCTACATTATGTATTAAATATTTTTTATCAGCTCATTACATGTCACAGCGGCTCTTCGGTGATATCCATTGCAGTACTGTGGCTCCCGCTCGGGCCCAAGTTGGCCTCCCCTGATATATATCGTTATCGAGATCATAAAATTTTAACATTTAGCTGATCTTTAATTTTAGCATTGTCACAAATTTTAAGGTCACATTTACATAATTTGCTGTCTCCAAAGTATCATAAACTTGACAAAATTAATTCAGAATGGCATGAAATTGTATTTTAGACCATAAATCAAGTGGTTGATTAAAAATCGTTTAAATCGCACAAAATAATTTAAAAGAGTATTAAAAAAGCAGCAAGAGAATGACGGCATTTTAGAAAAGCAAAAACATGTTTCAAATCGGCCACAACAGCGAACAAAGTAGTTACTAATGCGTTAAAACTAAAGCACTTAAACTTTTTACCGCGAACATGATGTTATAAAGTGTGCTCAAATTGTTAGTTAACTTGCCTGTTTTCGTTTTAAAATATTTTCCAAAATATCCATTTATTCAGGTATTTCGTTTTCCCGTTGACTAGCATATTAATAATGACTATGGCCGCCAACCCCGCCGCTCTTCGCTTCGCTCAGGCTACAAAGCTCCTCTGTCAACGATTGATGATTTGTCATAAAAAGATATAACATTCAGGAAACAAAGACATCGAAAATAAAAGGCGATTCGCAAAAGTATTAACCTATATCAAGTCTACCTGCAACTCGATCCGTGAAAGAACTCCATCCGTGAAAGAACTCCCATTATCGCCATATTACGGTGGAAATATAGGATTTACGTAGTAACTACTAGGGATGAATACCGGTATTGGAAAACCGGAATTAATACCGGTATTGAATTAGACACATAATATCGATATCGTGATTTACAATACCGGGTTTTCGGTATTGAAAAGTGCACTTTGTGGGAGCGGTGCCAAGTTTCCAAAAATGTATTTGTTGCTTGTGTGAGTAGAAATAAAGTGGGGGGATTCTTCCGAAAAGTGACTCCGAAGGATCAGTATGAGAGATTTGTAATATTACCTAATTCGATGAGAGAAAACGATTGGAAATGGTCTCGTCCTCCTGAAATGCGTTCCTGCACTAGGGATGGGCGATCTTACACTGAAAGATCGATTCTGTGAATCGATCTAGATCGTATTAAAAAAGATCGATTTACCGATAAGATCGAACCAAAAAGATTGATTCAAGAAAGATCGATCTTCGATTCTAGCCACAAGGAAGGTTATTAAGTAAAAGAATAATTTTCGTGTTACATTAGAACAAACATTTTACATTAAAATTTTATAATCATAATAAAATAATGAAAAGAAACAAAGAAAATTAAAAAAATAAAAGTTCGCGATCAATTATTGCGTAGCATTAATTTCTTCCCTAATATGATTTTTAATTTTACAGATTTCTGGCTAACTATTATTCGCATAATAAATTGCCAATACGCACACACAGCCATGCCCGTGAACCCGTGAACCTTACATTGGATACCAAATACATTAAAATCCTACACCGGGGAAATGCATTATTAGAGTAAAATGTGAATTATTGAGATCAATTTATTTCACACACTTCTTAATTTATCATAAATTAATTGAAAAAAATCGCGCAAACATTGCGCGGGTACAGCTAGTAGGGTTAAGTAGCCGACTAGGTTTCCTGCCCACCACTAGAGTTCACCAATTTCACCAATCACCACTGCCCTCTCCTTCATAGGCAACCCACCAGGTGGGGGTCGAACGATTTTCGATTCTGGGCTAAAAGAATCGATCCACATAAAAATCGTAGAACAAAAGATCGATCCAAAAAATCGAATCGGCCTTGTAAAAAGATAGATCCTGTAAAAGATCGATCTTGGATCGCCCATCCCTATCCTGAACCCTTCGGTCCCGAAGGGCGGCATTTTTTGACCTCAGGTCCACAAATTGACTCATTATTTTCATATCAAACATAATTTGGTTTATAAATTTATTTTATGTAGTGTAATCCTTTCTTCTTACTTTGCCATTATTGTTTGTGGAATATGAAGAGTTTTCTTTTCGAAAAAAAATGTTTTTTAGCCTGGGGTTGAAAAATACCCCTTATCTGGATGGGTGTCACCGTTTTGAAGTGGTAAAAACGCCCTGAACAGGGTAGTTATCTAGCTATAACCTTATTTTGAAAGCAAGAGTGTTTTTGAAAAGTCCATATTAATGTAGTTGTTGAAATACTCATATATTGCTTTTGAACTCCGTTCGATATTTTGTAAGAAAGAGGGTTTATCCCGTTAGTAAAGGATTATTATTATTATTAAAATAATATACTAAATGATTATAAACTGTTCTCTGCACAAAACCGGTTTCAATACCGGTACCAGCAAAAAACTGTCCCAATACCGGTATTATTTCATCCCTAGTAACTACGTATATTATAAATCTACTTACATTTGTTCGGTTACCAAGATGTTGTTTATTGTTTACGTTTTGGCTAATAGTATTGACATAATCCACTTAATTTTATTGCCGCTTAAAGGCTTCGGTGCATCTATCCATGTGAATATTAAGTAAGACGTTAATGCGTACAATACAATACATAAAATAGTAAATGTTACTGTAAGCATCGCTTGCGTAATTAAGGAATGGGGAACGTCTGCCCCGAACCATAAAAATCGTTTGCCACTCTTTCCCGAGCGAAGCCGGGCGTTTCAGCTAGTATCCTATATTTCTGCCTTATAATTTTTTCCATGCCTCCCCCACTCCCTCCTCTCTCCCTCCCTCCCACTCTCATACACTCTCTCTTCCTCCCTCTACCCCTCTCTTTCTCTTCTCTCTCCTTCCTCTCTCATTCACTCTCCCATCTTCCTCCGTTATCCCACTACGGTCCTATGTAATTTTATGAGCACGACAAGGAAATATTTTATTCACAAAAAATTTAAAATTTTCGCCTTCAAAACAGTTTTATGATCCAGTTCGCATCGTATTTGAAAATCGACGGTAGGAAAATTAATCTGCGTTCTTATGCATGTAATTTGGTCCAAGTCACTAATATCCACAAGAATTATAACTAATTTTTAAAAGCAAGCGAAAGATGTCTTATACCCTTTTACGTGTTAATCAAATGGAGAGTGGAAACTATCCTGGTATCGACCCCTTATGCCCTTATGTTGGGCAGCTGCACATCTATCGCATGCAGAAAGTCAAGCCGAGTACATATTATGGTTAAATTTTCGTCGAAATCGGACTGACCTATCGAGATTTATTTAGCTTGCAATGTGCTTCTGCGCATGCGCCGGCTCTGATATATTACACTAACGTATTATTATTAAAGACTAGTGTAATGCCCGTTGAAATATCAACGGAAGAATTATAGATAGATGGATAGATTATTATTATTTTCACACTTTTACATATGAAATATTTCGTCATTTACAACATTTCTAGTGAATATTCTGTTGTTCATGGGCTATCTTTAGTTAAACTTAAAGTAGTTGCCTCTCTTTCCATCTCTCTCCCTCCCTTCCTCTCACACCCTCTCTCCCCCTCTACCTCCCTCTCCCCCCTCTCTCTCGTATTAAAAGTATTCAAAGCACGTTTATACCCATAAGGATTGAAATAACAATATGATATATTGGAATTGGTAGGCAAGGCAAGATTTCCTCAGAGTGTGTGAATTAAACGTTTACATTGAGAAAAATCGAACTGTAGGTGGAAAAAGATGAACAGAATAAGAAACTATAATGTTTTTTTAAAAATGGTTTATATCCGAAGATTGTAGGCCAATTTTTTCTAATTTTAATCTAAAAAATCTGATGTGGCCAACACATGACTTACTCCATATTTGGGGTTTAGATATGTAAATTATTATGAATAGCATTATAAGGCAAAATTATTATTTCATATCGTAAAAAATACAGTCGTCCGTAAATTACGTATATTTTGAATATGTTTACAGAATTCACCGCTACATGGTGGTGGCGCTGTATACTGGAAATTACGAAAAAGCTAAATATCTCCGAAATGGTTCTACGAAAATTTGTTTCAAACAAAACTTGGAAGAAATATTATTCTCTACAACTTTGGTCCTTACGAAGATGACCAATTACGACGTTTTTAAGGAGATATTTGACGGAAACCGAAAAAACGATTATTTATAAATAATTCCTAAACAATAACTGCTATGGAAAATTTTTTCAAATGAAAGTTGTAGGAAATAACATTCTCTATAACCTTTGTATAGAAATGTATATACAATAATGATGTTTTAACGGAGAAATATTGCAAAAATCGAATCGGGTTTGAATAAACCTCGACTTCCGGTTAACAGTTATTGTCCAAAAATTAATCAGTTCTTTGTGCCCATGCCAAAATGTTATATATGAAATTTGGTAACGATATGGCAAGTACGTTTTGAGTTAAGAGCACCCACAATCACATACACACGCACGCACACACACACAGACATCATTCCAAAAATAGTCTAAACGTGTTCTAGAGACCTCAAAACGTGTATTTGTATTAGAATCGCTATAAAATCATAACTGAAAACACTCCTCACTTTCTGCTCTCAAGGGTTTTGCTTGGTACAGGTTAGAGTTTAGTTCTATTCTGACCTCTGTCCAAGTAACACCTACTGTGAGAAATGTACTTTTTGTTAAAGTTTTTGTGTATTAAACGTCATTGTCAATATCGGATCAACTTCGTATTTTCCAAAATGGAAAATACAAAGCTGTTATTTTATTTGTTCATCATGGAACAGTTCCTCAAGGTTGCGCCTACCACCCTGAATTTTACTCGAAATTTGAATTAAATAATCTCTCTAACTTTGAAAAAAAAGTTTCGGCAGACGCTACACAAAAAGGGCAATAAAACAAGAACGATATCCGCGAATCATTCGCCTGAATACTCGGTGTGATTTCTGGAGAGTTTTAGGTGGGTTGTCGGCTGCCATAAATGAATGGGTTCGAGGTCAGAATCGTTTAAATTCTCCACTTGGTTAACACGTAAATCACCGTAGAATATTTTTCGTTTGAATTTTAAAATTACTTAAAATTGTCACGAAAATTTGAGATTTGAACAGACGAACGCACAAAAGAATGAGAATTCGTTCTCTTACCATCGATTTTCATATACGATTCGAATCGGTCCACAAAACCGTTTCGAACGCGAAAATTAAACGCATAATCACATACGGATTCAACAAAAGTAATACAACAGTATATAGAAACCATGGAAACAATTTTCGAAGAAATAATTATTGTTGAAAAAATCCTGAAGTGAGCATTGAAATTTCCGTGCCAAGACAAACTAAACAAAAACAAATGTTCAAGGTAAATTATCCTTGTAATACGATACACGAATACTATCGTAGAACAATTTTTATTTCATACACTGACTCATTACTTTCTTCATTGCGCAGACGATTTTTGGATGAACAAAATGAACGCCTTTAATTTATTTAAATTACACCCATGCCAAATGACAACCATGAATAGGAAAGAATATATTGATACTACAAAATAAATTCGAAAATTTAACGGAAATTATTATGTGGCATGATTCATGGGATATAGGACAACTTAATGATGTCCCAAAAGCACTATGCGAATTAGTAGATAGATATGCATGCAGATATTTTCCTCCCTAAAAATAGTGAATGCTATTTCTTCCTATTTAACCAGCGGCGACGTGTGTCATCGTAGAGTAAAAACGTGGCTTGGTAATGAGTGAAGATGGGTCAAGTGGAATGTGTATGTTGGGTGATCACAGGAAAATATTAACATAATGTAACATTTTATTAAACATGTAGATAGATTCAAGAACAAGAACTTTTAAAAAAATACTTGCCTCAGACATCTCCAATAGCCACAAAAAGGTTATAAAACCATATTCGTATTTTGGCTACAAAGCAGCCGTCTTCAATGAGAAAGGATTCTATTTCTACAACTTTGTTGAGTCAAGGAAAATGCATGTTCTTGATTTTTTTTCAACCATAAGATGAGTTTGATAATTCTCTGTTGAATGTACTACATGTTTTGGGGAAAACCCAAGTATGTCATTGTTTGTCTTAAAAAATAATAAAAATAATTCTAACTGAAATGTTTTTTCTTGCACCCCTTAATTTTAGTCTACGGACGCCCATGGGCATCACTGAATATGCTTTATCTCTATTTACTGTCTTTAAATTAACGGAGAAGTTATTTTCTTTTTAAGAATTTTCATCTACCAAACCACTTTTCAGGAACGTATCCCTTTCGTTAAAAGAGGAATTCCTTTTCCTCCCTTTCAAGAGTTGAGATGAGGTGAGTTCGAGAAACGAGGTCGCTTCAGGCGAAACTTTTCCTGGAGTGCTATTATAGCAGTGTCGATCTCTGGCCCTCGACATAACGTCGTCCGACCGGTTTTTCCGGGACACGATGAATAGACACGCAACGGGATAGAGATTTCGTGGCGGAAATCGCGTTAGAGGCTAGCAGCACCTGTAGCTCCCTCCAAATCTATTGGGGTTCCTTTAACGTGCACACAAGATACGCTTTGCCGCCCCCGAATCTTCCGAGCACTTATCACGGCTCTCCGACCACGTCGGCCGCTTCGCTCACCCTCCTCGCGATGACCTCTCGGAAGAATTTTTTCGGCGTAAGAGTGTGTCATAATCTTCGAGAGACCGGTTCCACCCCCTCCTCATCGCAACTCCCTCTCTGCAACCCAGAAACACCCACCCGTGAGATATCTCTCGTCACAGATAACTCCCTCAACACCGCGGCGAACACCTTGGACCGGAAGCGCCTCCGACGTCTCCAAGGAACCGAAAAGAAAACCGAGCGGCTCCAAATATCGAGGCACCTCTAACAAGAACGTTATCACATAACAAAATAAAGATGCATAACTGCGTCTAAAAATAAACAATCCATCCTTGGAGGAGTAGTTTGAAACTACACAATGCCAAATCGTAGCTACGAGATCGATGCACGGAGTTCCCCATTGGTGGATCTTAATTATTAATTCTGATTGAGCATAGCGCCTTGTTAAGGTATTTTTGATAAAGGAAAATGACCAAAAAAAGGTCGTTTGAAAGAGCAATAGGGACAAGAGTCGGAGGGGGAGAGGTGAGGGAAAGAGGGCTTGAGGAGAAAGGAGGGGGAGAAGGAGAGACAGAGGAGAAGATATTCAGAAAGGAAGGAAATGCGATCTGCGCTGTTTTTTTCCTGATTGATCGAACTCCTCTCATTATAACCATACGAAGACGCGACCACGAAATGATAAGGGCCCGTGTTTAATTCCAACTAAAAGAGATGAAGCCATGAAATCGCTCGCATTTTGTTATCTGTTTCTACACAGTAGAGAACTGACTTTCAAACACCAATTTTGAGCTCATTCCTTTTCCTACAGTTCACCTCACCCGCACTGAACAATCCCTTAGCTATTCCTGTCCCTTTATTACAATCTCATTTTGAATTGCCTAGCGAGTCAGTTAAACTTAAATTTGGTAAACGTCTTTAACTCTCGCTTAATCTTCGCCATGTTATTTCTTTCGCCTTTTTATCGAACGCCCTTTTTTGCAACAATCTTCGCATCGATTTCACACGCGAGCGGACGCATTAGTAAGTTTTCATTCGTTAAAATTGCCTCGAGGGATGCATGAGATTAAGGATACGAGTTATTTGTTTCTGGCGAGAAAGCCATGAATCGTTGCAAAGGAAATGCCTCGCTCTTTCGAGCACCCCCGAGCGGCAATGACCCTCTCTCGTCTAGGGTTACCAATCCTCCCGGATTCGCCGGGAGTCTCCAGGAATAGGGCAATATTCCATGTAACGTTTTCCAGCACTGATTTAATGTCATCTTTGAGGGTTAAGTTACTACCAGACTAATCTGTTGATTGAAGCACGCAACGCTACACTTGATGTTGAGAGGGATAACATTGAAAGTCTCATTGCTGACATTCAGCAGGTTCGTGAACAATGGGATGCGATCTTGAGTGAGGCCAAATTAGTAGCCCAGAATATTGGCATTTCATTTGAGTTTACCTGCAATCGCAAGATTCGTCATGATTCTGATGTTGAACAACATTATAGAATCAATGTCTTCTTTGTTATTGTTGACTCCATTTTATCAGGTCTTAGAAGGCGGTTTGAATCACTTAATGTAATTTGTAACCTGTTTGGGTTCTTCTGGCAATTTAATAGCCTGAGTAATGAAGATCTACGTACATCAGCAGAACAATTCCAAAGAAATATCAACAGATGTGTGACGAGGTCATTTTCCTCAAGCGAATACATTCTGTGAACTTTAAACTGGATTGTAAGCCAAAGGAATTGCTTCAAGAAATACTCCAACTTGGAGTTGCTGGTGTGTTTCCTAATGTCACCGTTGCATGGAGGATTTTTCTCAGTCTACCTGCATCAGTAGCTTCAGATGAACGGTCTTTCAACGTGCTGAAGCAGGTCAAGAATTATCACGGTTCAACTATGGGTAAAGTGACCAGACGTACTGATTTAATCAGTACAGTACTGATTTTAGAGATTGTGTACTGATTTAAAATATGTACTGAATTTTGTACTGAATTTTAAAGTTGTACTGATTTTAAAAGAAGAAAAAAATCTATATTTAGTTCATTTACTGCGGGATTGACGGTTGGGGTGGCTCGGGTGCGATGTTGCCAGTATGTGTAAAGAGGACTTGCCGCACCTCCATCTATGATTGGCTGTGAGGGAGGCGAGTTTTTCAGTCTTTCCTTCCAAACCCCCACCCCTTATCTACAACTATAAATCTCAATTCCAAAGTAATGTCGTCCAGACAATAGTAGTTATGGTTGTGTATGTCCTGTCATGTGAGTCATGTGACAAGTTTTATACAGAAATTTTAAATGATGAAAGAATTTTAAAAGAAATTGTTTCTTCCAATAAATATATGAAATAAATATTGACATTTTGTTTTTTCTTAATAGGGTATACTGTATAAAATTTCAATATATAAACTATTATATTGAAATGTAGTTTTCTTTCATGGATAGGTATAAGAAATAAAAAAATGTACTGATTTTACATATGGAAAATCTGGTAGTTTTGTTTCATGAATATAAAAAATAAAAAATGTACTGATTTGACATCTAGAGAATCTGGTCACTTTAACTATGGGACAAGATCGTTTGAATGGCCCTGCTATGCTCAACATAAACTGTGACATTGCAAGAAAACTAAATTTTTCCACAATAATTAGTCAATTTGCACAGAAAAAGGCTAGAAAAGCACTTGTTAAATAAAAAAGAACATTTATTATAAATTATTGCATAGTATTTTTTGTGTGTTAAAAGCATTAATTTGTTAAATGTAAACATTTAAAATATACCACAATTTTTGTAACCTTTTTGGCATTTCTTCATTTTTTAATATCCCGGGGGCCTAAAAAAATGGAAGTGGCCCGGGCCTCTCTCGACCTCTGAGAGGGCCTACTCACGAGTTGGCAACCCTACCGAGGGTCTCGTCCCTCTCTCTCCGCCCCTCTCCTCTCACTCCCTTCCCCACTCTCTCTCATCCTCCCTCCGTCTTCTCCTCCCTCCTTCTCCCTCACTCTCCTCTTCCAAACAACACTGTTACTATATTTGTTATCACTCCAAAGGAATCACACTGAATGTTTCAATTTCTCTTAATTTATCGTAGATGTAATGTTTGACAAAACAATACCTATTGCGCATAAATTATGTTTAAAGTTTTCTGTTATTATTATTGCTATATTCGATGTTTTCTATTCAGAGTTATTGTTTTAATTTTATTTATTGATTGATTTAATGTATCTTTGTAGGTTTCGTAGGTTTATACAGCTCCCTTCCTGTGAGGATGTTTTCCTGTAGTGTAACTATTTGACCTTTTCTGTTACATTCCTCTATTTTCTTTTCTTTCTTTTTCCTTTCTTCTTTTATTGCGTTTTTTAAAGAGAATTTCAGTAGATTTCACAGGTCCACGCACCACTTATTCTGCGGGTGCTATCCTGTAGTGTATTTGTTTGTTCTAATTTCTATTTCTTCCTCTTACGTAAGTTTATCCTATAGGTACATTATAGCCCAATATATTATGATTTGTTTACTGAATCTTATCAAGTTTCGCAGGTTTTTCACACACCCTCTTCTATGTGGGTGTTTTCCTCCAGTGGGTTTTTTAAAATATGGATGCAATAGGTAGTCCTTATTTTTCCCACACAAGTATATGTTTTTACAGCATTGTATTATTATAATATTATTATTATTTCTAGTATATAACATTATATTTGTATCATGACGACGTGTTAGGTGGAAGCTGGGACTTCCTAGTCTCAATCTCGCCCCAAATAAAGACCACATCTAATCTAATCTCATCCTACCTCCCTCTCCGCCTCTCTCTCTCCCCAGCCAACCTCCTCCACTGCTCTCTCCTCCTGAAGCGTAAGCGGCATTTAGAATAGAGAGAAATACACGACTGTGATCGAGTGATGAGCACACACTGGCCACAACAGACATCCGAGTAATTGAGCACTCTCGCCGGAAAGATCTCGAGAGGAAATGCGAAAGAGGAGGGGATCCTGCCATTTACTCCGGCGAGTTATGTGTGGAAACATACAATGACGTGATATTATTTCAATTGCAGAATATGAGAGAATAAATGATCACATTAGATTTCATAAGGTTTGTAGATATTTTTGCGATTCCGCGCACCCTTGAAACCGAAGTCCGTGGAAGCGAGAGCTCCGGATGCATTGACAATCGGGAAATGTCGCTTAAAATGGCCGGACACAGTTATCAATAATATACCTAATTGTTTTTCTAATATGTAGTATTTTTTTAAATTTCATTTCAATTCATTCTTGTGCCACGAATATAAAATAGCTTAGGGGAATGGGGTTGGGCGTAGGAAATTTGTCGCACGCGACCCTTTGCCTCGTCCACCTCTCCATTACGCAGTTGAAACCAATAGAACTCCGGGGCAACGTAACAGTGGCGCCAACAATCACGCGATTGCCTTTTTTACGGCAGAAAATACAAAAAACGCGGAAGTAGATGCACTCAAATTCGTGGAAACCTCCTTTCCTCGTCTCCTCCTTTTGACATATTTCCCTCTCGGGCGACGTCTTCCTCCCTTTCACCGTTTTGACACTTCACCCTTTTTAATCCAATTCAGCAATTTCTGGTAATCCTAGCCGTAGAAACGTTTCATCGAAGAATCTTAGTACGTGTAGTTGTTTCTGCAATCGTTTATGGATTTTAAAAGCGCGTTTTCGGGCATCAGATAAATGAACTATTGCTTAGAATTGTTGATATTTATGTGAAACATAAGCGAAATTTCAGTTAATTTTTACCATTTAGCTATCTCTATTAGAAATTTCTTCATATAAAATGAAATTTTAACGTTTTAATCCCTTAATTTTACTTAATTCATAAGATACTGCGAAAAGTCATTTTTTTTTATAGGGTAAATGTTATTGGGAATAGTTCGTTAGCGTATACCGTAAATGATATATACAAATTCAGGGCCGTGCCCAAACATTTTGCCGCCTGAGGCGAGATATAATATGGCGCCCCCTGGCCTCGCTGACATTATGAATTTATTTTGATAGGTTTTCATTTTTGTGAAATTTTGGCGCCCCCCCTTCGAGAGGCGCCTGAGGCGGTTGCCTCGCCGCTTTGATTTACATTCGATATTCTAAGGTCAGCCTCTCTTTAGGTATCTGACAAAAGGCTACATTTATCGAATTAAGTAAAGGCAAATTTTGAAGCTCATTAAAGCTTTAGCGAAAGATATTCAGTAAATTCAAACAGTCGCAGTGGTGGACGCATTATCATTTCAGTCGTAAACTAGCGTTCCCTCGTAGTAATTCTGAACGACGGCTACTTGGTTTCCAAAATACGGGTCTGGTTTACACAACCATTTTATGGTTTCACAGTTTACATTGATCCTCCAAGAGATGCGAGCCTTAAGATGGACTAGATACTTTTCTCTTGAATTATTCATAGTTTCAACTCATCACGTGTGCTGAGGCGAGACGCTTGGATTGGGGCCGAGAGAGACAATGGATGTGCGTGACACCGAAGCTGCTGCAAGCGTGTCATTTTTGCTTCATTTACAATTACAATTCAAAGCGAAAAACATTACATCCAGATGTGAAAAAAACATCCGCTGGAAAGGCCATACTTTTTATGACGACGGCCCATCATGAAGAATAATAAGAATTTGTTACCCAATAATGTGCATTATAGCGCAAATAAAAGCTTTTTTGTATTTATATCAGTTTTATTGCGAAGTTTACCTATATACCACTCAGATTAAAAACAGTATTAACTATCGATTAAAGATCTACGCGACTAACTTGGCTTATAAACTGGGATGAATCTTTATGTTTCACAGGTGATTGTTCTCTGCTGGCCTAGAGCAGGTGTAGTGTACGCGTACCCCTGAGGGTACTGAAGGCGCTAGGGAAGAATACTTATGTAATGATTGACATTTTGACACTGGGCACTCCAAATCAGCTTTTATCATTTCGATGTTGCTATAGAACGTATTTTACAATAAATTTCTTCATTATGTGTGCACATAAACAATACAGTACATTTTGTCTCTAAAAATATTGAATGCATACATAACAGTAACTATCACTGGGGGCGGCGATTTTAAGTATTTTGTTTGCTTCCATTAACCCAGGGGTACTTCAATTGATCAACTGAGTTCGAAGGGGTACGCGGCCAAAAAAGTTTGAGAAACCCTGGCCTAGAGGACTTTGCCTTCGAAAACGCACTGTAACAACGTTTTCTCTGATGTTTTTCAATTGCAAGATGAATGTCGGTCACTGTAAGATCGGAAATTGGCATCGCTCAAAGAATTTAAATGAAATATCCTATTTGTAACGAACTATAATGGAGAAATTTATATAGGAATCGCAGTAATTAAGTTCAAAATAATTTCTAACTTTAAAGGATACATTCAAGCGAGAATTTTAATCATTTAAGAGCAATCGCACTTCCATCGTCCACAATATCGTGACGCGAGAGGAGTTTGATTAAACACAACAACGGGCTCAACATCATCTTGATTGATAGAAAGGATGATCCGAAGATCCTTATGCGACAGGCATAAGCTGTTATGATTCCTATCATCTGGATGATTTCCATGGCAGCGTTCGTGTAAATGGCCGTTCAAGACAAGTACCAAGGGAAATTATTGTATTATTAAATTCCAGCTAACGTGAGCCGCATGTGGGCATATTTAGGGCCCCCGTTTTGTCTTGTCCGGTTGAGAATCACTTTCTGATTCGTGAGCCCGATTTGATCGACAAAGTATGGCGTTTCACTTTCAAAGGGGTAACAGAAATACTAAGTGATCCACCTAATAGATAGGAAATTATTCTTTGGTGTGAAAACAAATTAGATAAGAGAATTAGGAAATAATCCGCGAGAAAAATTATAGTATAAATTAACAAATCTAGGTATCGCCAGGGTTCTGTTAATATAAATTTCACTTAAAGAAACGTTCCTAAAATCGAATCCTGGCTATTTTTCCGAGGTTTTCGATTTTTCAAGGCCATAAACTTCGTACGACTGTACCGAATTTCATCTCTTATTGCATCCTGCAATTTCCTAAGATAACCGCCACAGAAATAAGTTTCAAAATTATATACAACACAGATTAAATTGATCTCAGCTCTTTAAATGGGAGTACAAATGTAAAATTCGGAAACAACTGCGCGTAATCAGAGTTGCGTAATTTTTTATCGATTTTACATCTCAAAATCAAAGAATATTGAGTTTAGTGTCATTCGCTTAAAATTTAAAAAATACTGATATCCTTTTTCTTCGTTAATAATAATAATTTATTAAACACGACAAATTTCCCCAATTGCGTGTAATAGATGTACCTAGTGACAGCCAAATGCGACCATGCCCTCGGCAGGATTCAAACCAGCGACCTTCGCGTTTGGAGTCAGGCACACTGAACCACTCCTCAACTATGTATTTCCATTTTCGTTTCAAAAAGGAAAATGAACAAATGCGCAAATGTCTAACCTCTAATATCTCGAGATCAATCTGATTATACGAAAGTTAATTTGCGTTTCTTTCATTTTTATAAATTGAACTCCGCAAAGTTAGTTATTCCTCGCCAAATAGATTTTATTCGTAATCGTTGAAAAATTCTTAGAACGTTGCGGATGCAATGGAACTCCCTTCTCAGCACATACTATGCTCTCATTAACAGTGGCTGAAAATGCGCCGTGAATCGCCTCGCGCCAGAAAACTCGAAGGCCACGCGAAACCACATCCAAATTCAATATTCACGAAACGACAGAAATCAAAATTCATCACGCTCGGTAGAGAAAAGGTCGCATCGGCCCCATTGGGCCCCGCCCAGCATCCCCCACCTTACGTGCCACGAGGTCCGCCTGGTCCAAGTGGGCCGAAACGGGTGGCTGGCCAATGTTTCATCTGGGACGATCGCACCACGCGTCCGTCCAAGAGAGAGAGAGAATAAAAAGAGGGAGGCAGTGACCTCTCTTTCCCCGAATTCCTCACACCCGCACCACTCGCCCTGAATCCATAGCCGATGCTGCATAGCGGTAAACGTGCTGCTTTAGAGGCGGTGGCCGTGCGTCTACGAATGCCGCAGACCACAGGAGGGCATCCTCCTCCCATCCGCCGCCCTGACCTCTCTGGGTCACCGGGGCAATTCTCTGCGATGGCGCACAGAACGGCGAGAGAGGCGTGGCGAGGGATGAGATTGCGCCTCAGAGGACGAATACGGGAGCAAAAGGACGAATAGGTTCGCGCCAAGCGCGTGCTGCCAAAGACGCAAAAACCAACTTCTGGCAGGATATGAAGCGTGTATGTGGACTGAGAAACGTCCCAAATTCGCGTTTGCCGATCTGTATAAATATAATAAATCACTCTAGTAAAAGGAAGTTCAACCATCGATTGCATTTTCAAACAAAAAAACGAGATAATCTTCTGCATAAATAGTGATCTACGTTGGAAGCAAACCATTTATTAATAGGTGTTGATGTTCAACTCGGAGCTTTCTCATGACCAGGAAATCGCCCATTTTGCCACTGAAAAAAATTCGCCTTGAAAATTCCTTTCCTAATTAGGGATGACGCAATAAAAATGGAGTTCGAAGTAACGTCACTCGTGAGTTGAAAATGTCTCGATAAATAGAATGGCGTAAGCCTATCGCAATAAAAAGAGCTGCGTTTTGTATATTTATTGAAAAAAGTTCATCGATTCACCTAAGGTGTTTGTCTTATCATGACACGAAAACGAGTCTATAATGGAAATTCTCGCGAGTTAGAGCTTGGATTTCCGTATACATTGTTTGCCCTAAATGCAGAGTGCGCGATAGTCAAAGTCGTGTTTTTCGAGGAATTTTTGTCAAGGGTCTTCGATATCATACTTCATGTAAATCAACAGAGCGACGCTCCGAATGTAATAATCGACACGTCTATCGGATAATCTAAACGAGCGACTAATAGTACCGTTAAAGGTTGTGAAAACCAAGTGAACATTTCACCTACAAGTTAGCCATTGTCAGTGGTGATTGGGCGATGACTGAACGATTACCTGAACCGAGGATCGCCAACCCTTCTTCAGTGGACTGCCAAGTTTTTAACGCTCAGAGGACGCCATATTAATTAATTAATTAAAAAAATAGCTGCAACATACTTTGCACAAATTTTCTCACATCTCGTTTGGTCAAATCTGGCCCAAATCTAGGAGCCACTTCCAAAATCCAGAGGCCAGGGCAGGTCCGGATTACTCTTTGTAGGCCCTGGGCATTCTTATAGGCCCCCAAGATAGATCTATAGATAAATATCTGCATTGTATACAATGTATAGGTCCCATAATTACTTTATAAAGTAATTCAACTAAAGCAAATTATTAAGTTTGATTTAGCAGTTTTATTTTCTCATTTTTGACTCATCTATAATTTTTTTGGACCTAAAACTTTTTCGTAGGCCCTTAGCACTGTGCCCATTGTGCCCAATGAATTATCCAGGTCTTGCCCTAGGTAGATTTCAACACAGTGCGATTTAATATAAGGGTTATTTAAATCTGTATGGATCACATATGCATCATAAATACGACGCAAAAGCAATTATTTATTTAGTAATTCTACTGAACTGATATAACAGAAAAATACAGTTACCAATAATTTAACGGAATTTGTCCAGCCCTGTATGCGCTTACAGTTCACAAAATACTGCCACTAATTACATAAATATGTATTTACGGGCAGTTAATATTTTCCTGCAGATTGACTCGTAGCAACAATTCTGCTGCTGGAGTGGAGAGAGATTGGCGGCCGTTGGTGTCATTTGTTATAACGTAATTGGGAGATATACAATTATTTCTTAAGTAATATAGCTTATGTACAATTTTACGACTTTAAGCCCTATCAATAATAATATGATAAAACTCCATGTAGCCATATTCGAGTAAATCGATATTTTGTGGAAACAGACAAGAAAAATATACCTCCCATTCTTGCACCAAGACTTCTATCTCGGATGATACCCTATATACAAAAACGGACATCTCTTATTGTTAGACCTACGCAAAGGCAGGATCGAAAAAAAAAATTTTCGGAATCAGAGCCATATTAAACGTACACATTCATCATTATCTCCAGGTCGAATTTTTTCTCTCAGTCACAATACTTTACATAATCCGTACATGATAAATTAATAAGTGGAGCGCTAGAGTGAAAAAGTCAATTATCCAAACTATAAAATAAGCTCAAAATTGTGCAAACAAATTATATTGCTGATTGCTCTTAAAAATCTGAATTTCTTGATCGTAACTGCTCCAAAACTCCCACAGGAAACTAAAAATCTTTCCTGTCTTGGTGCTTAGGTGCATCACTGACCTAAACCGTTTGCTTTACAATCGGTGCTTTATTTTTGCAATTTGAAACACATAGATGCATCGCAATATATTTAAATGACTACATATATTTTGACAAGGCAGTTGCCATCACTAAAGGTTCGTATATAAATTAGAATAAAAGATCTGTGAATTATAAATGTTGCTTTGAAGTTTAAAGACGGATATGATTCGTTCGTACGTTTCATGGTCACAGGAGTTACTAATGCCATTTGCTTAGGGAGGCGCTGAAAAAAACGGGAATGGGACTTTTAGCCGCAGCCACCTCGCCGCGGCCGCCTCGCCGCAGCCATCTCGCCGCGAAGGTACCTTTCGCCGCGGCCATCTCGCCGCGAGGACTTCTCTCGCCGTGATTGATTAAAAATTAACGGAAAATCACGTTGAATATTACATATTAGTTTTATTTTACATTATACGTTTATTTTTAAGTAGGTATATATGAAAATCTCACGGCCTATGCGAACAATGTTGAGTTTTCTTTCTGTCTTCACGTCTTTGTCTGATTTTCGTCCTTTATTAATAATAAGTGTTTAACATAATATTAATATTAAACGTGCTGATTATCCTATGCTATTAACATATCGCTCTACCGTAGCAACAAAACTCTGACGATCGCGAAGAACCTTAATCGCTTATCCATCGCTAATTTGATAAAAATGCTTTGGGTGCGATTCGTCTAACATGTAACTATACACTATTAAATTGAGTGAATTGAGATAAAGCGAAAAGAAGATTTCGACAAACCAAAAAGAAGCGTTGAGTTTTCAAATACGAGTGCCCAAATATGGAGTTTTGAAGTGATAAAAACTATGAATTGTTTTCATGCTTGCTTCGTACTTTCTCATATACGAAGTATATTGAGAAAGCATTGTTATCGCGAAAAAAATCGACCTCGATATTTTTACGGAAATACACGTTTTAGGTGTTGCTGAATCCGAACAAGTGGTTTTCGCAATGCCGTCTGTCTGTCTATCTGTCTGTTACTGGCTCTGGAGCCTAAACGGCAGACGTTGAAGAGTAGAAGAATTGATTACAAAAGGAAACTTTTTGAAAAATTCGAAAGCTCCGAATTCGTTGAAGACGTACGCGGCATAGTCGTCCCCATCGGTGTTAGTGAACGTAATGTTAGATCAGAGTACAGGAGAAAATATGTCGAAACAATCGCTAGAACAGAGAAATACTACAGATCCTTTTTCCCAGACGCGATAAGACAGTCCAAGAGAGGAATTAGTTAGAGTTCACTTGGTGTTGTGACACCCCCTGCCAAACGCTTCTAGCGGCTTGCAGGGTATTGATGTAAATGTAAACGATAAAGCGAAAATGAATGGAATCACGTACTTAAGCATTTTATCATACTGAGCAGAGACTATGATGAAATGGTTGACATTGATCAGTAATTAAGGGAAGTTTATTCTACGCGTTTTTAAGGCTTGCAGGTCGATACTAACGTTGTTTGTGTAGTGAATCATCCCCTCCCTTTCACTTTTTACCTGCGTTAAGCCTAAATTACAGCGCTTGTCAGCCAACGAATAAGTTAGCCCAGTAATTTAAGTTATATTTTAAAAAATTTAGCTAGTTCAGATTAGTTTAGAGTTTAGGATGGCTACCCCAAGGACTCCCGTTTCCTCCTTTTTGCGCGACGCTGGTTTGGAGGCCATGAGGTCTCGAATCACGGAGCTTGAGAGGGTGGTTGCGGACCTCCTTCAGAGGGTGGAAAAGTCCGAGGCGGCTTTGGTGCGTGTGAGGGGTGCGGGGTCATCCCTGAAAGCTAACCGCGCCAAATTGGCGGCTCGGGTTAGCCTGGGTGCGGAAGCCGGTAGAGCGATCGGGGTTGTCCGTCACTCCTTATCGCGGGCTGAGGGTGTTCGGGCCGGGAAACCCGATGAGTGGAGAGTGGTGTCCACTCGGGGGGATCGTGGGGTGGTGCTGCGGAGGCAGGGAGCTGGGAACACCTCGGTGGGCACGGGTTGCTCCTCGTTGCGGGTGGTGGCCCATGTTGGGACCAATGACGCCTCGAAGCGCGGCTCCGAGGAGGTTCTAAGTTCTTTTAAGAACTTGGCCGCTGAGGTTGCTCGTGTCCGAGAGGAGTCGGGTTCTGATGTGCGGCTTACTATCTGCAGCATTGTCCCTCGGACGGACTGCGGGTCTATGGTTTGGAGCCGCGTGGTGGGCTTGAACCGTAGGCTGTGGGACTTCTGTAGGGGCAATGGAGTGGACTTCGTTGACCTGAGGCCGGTGCTGGACTCATGTAGGGTACCCCTAAACGGTTCTGGTGTCCACTACACGGCCGAGGCAGCGGATGCGGTAGCGCGTAGGGTTTTTGAACACGCTAGGGTTTTTTTAGGTTAGAAGAGGATAACACAAATATATCTGTTAGAAAAGAGTCCGCCAACATTAACCGTAGGGAGTCCAAGAATAGCGGTAGAGTGAGAAGTAGAAAAATAAAATTGTTAGATCAAGTGGCGGGGAAATCCAGAACGAAAATACCCGTAGAAAACACAATAAAAATTATTATTATGAACTGCCGAAGCATTCGAAGGAAACAGGCCGATTTTTGCCACTTAGTTAAAAGCCATCGTGCAGACGTTGTATTGGGAACTGAGAGCTGGCTATCGGGCGACATTAATTCTAACGAGATTTTCCCACCAGACTACGTGGTGTATCGCAAAGACAGGAGGGAAAGAGTCGGAGGCGGAGTTTTCATCGCCGTCAGAAAGAGTATATCAAGCCAATTAGAGGAGATTAACGTCAGCGAACACTGCGAAACGATATGGTGCTCCCTTCGTACGAGAAATGGTAAAAAATTATTTTTTTGCTCATTTTACCGCCCACCTGACTCGGGAGTCGAGAACATTAGAGAACTCAGTCGTACATTGCAGGTGATAGCTAGGAGAAAGAACGATCCAGTAATAATTCTTGGAGGAGACTTCAATCTTCCATCGATCGATTGGAAATCCGTAACCTATGTTAGTGGTGGAAAAAATAGAGAAGCTTGTCGTGAATTAATTGAAGCGTTCACTCTAAACTCGCTAGAGCAAATCGTCAACGAGCCGACGCGATATGACAACAACGGAAACGGAAACATATTAGATCTGATAGCCACTACCCACCCACTATCGACTAGAAACCTACAAATCGACGACGGCATAGGTGATCATAAAATAGTAATTGCCGACTTCAAATACACCCCTGCGACAATATATAAGCCAACGCGATTAGTCTATATCTTCAGTAAAGCAGATCTCCCAGGCTTAAAAAATTATGTTACAAACCAAATAGCGACATTTATCAATTTTGCGAATAGTAACAGCGTAGATGACTCTTGGACGGAAATTTTGCGAATAATTCGAGAAGGGCTAAAAACGTTTGTCCCAACTAAAGCAATTCGTGATCGCAAGGACCCACGGTGGGTGAAACCGAAACTCCGTGCCTTGCTCAAGAAACAAAGACGGCATCACGCGCACATAAAGCACCTTAAAGAAGTTGGTAGGGACCACGCGAACGAGTATTTAATATACAGAAATAGTCGTAAATCTGCAAGAGACGAAGCGCGTAAGGAATTTGACGCCTACCGATCCACGACACTCTCGGATTCACTCAAAAACGACTCGAAAGAATTTTGGTCGTACGTGCGAGAAATGCGAGGAGGTCAGTCCACAGTACCTCTTCTACGTACAGACAACGGTGAAAGTGTACACGATTCATTTACTAAGGCTAGTATGTTAAATCGGTTCTTTGAAAATTGCTTCACAATAGACAGCGGTGATTTCATTGATTTCCCTACTCGTATAGACTCAAATATGAGCGACATAGAAATATCCGAAAGCGGTATCGTCAAATTACTAAGTCAGGTCCACAAAAGAAAATCGCCAGGGCCTGAAGCCATACCTGCATTCATTATAAACTCGCTAGCAAACGAATTAGCTCCGTACCTTAAGCTTCTATTCAGAAAATCTTTAGATGAGGGTGTAGTTCCTTTGATATGGAAAACAGCCAACGTTACACCAATACATAAAACGGAAAGTAAATTAAAAGTGGAAAACTACCGCCCCATATCGTTGACGTCAATCTTCTGTAAGGTTTTTGAGCACATTATCGGTAGCTCAATAATGCGATTTCTCGAAAGCAAAGAAGCGCTTAACAGTAGCCAGCATGGTTTCCGGAGAGGCAGGTCATGCGAGACTCAGTTAGCTCTACTCACACAAGATATTGTGAAAGCAACGGATAAAGGAATAGGAGTTGATGCAGTATTTTTAGACTTCAGGAAAGCCTTCGACACCGTTTCTCACGTGAAAATAGTGCAAAAATTAAGGGCTTATTCAATTAACGAGAAAATTGTAAATTGGATCGCCTCGTTTCTTTCCGATAGAACCCAGAGAGTAGTCCTCGATGGAGTTGCATCAGACGTCGTCAAAGTGACTTCCGGCGTGCCTCAGGGAAGTGTAATCGGACCTTTGTTATTCTTGATATATATAAATGATTTAGCGGATAATATAAAGTGTAAAGTTAGACTCTTCGCGGATGACACACTTGTGTATGGAGAAATCAACACAATACACGATCAGGAGAATTTGCAAAAGGACCTTCAGGCTATTACGAAATGGTGTAAAGATTGGCAACTCGATCTGAACATAAAGAAATGCGCCGCAATGAACTTCACGCGCTCCACGAATTTCAACCGTTACCCGTACCAAATATCTGAACTAAAGCTAAAATACGTCAATAGCTACAAATACCTAGGAGTAATTCTCAGTAGCAATTTGTCTAGTAGAGAGCATATCAAATCCGTTATAGCATCGGCAAACAGAATTCAAGGGCTTTCCTCTAGAGTCCTGCGGGGATGCCCCTCGAACGTGAAGGAAATCGCATACTTTTCCCTAATACGACCCATCGTGGAATACTGTTGCGCCGTCTGGGACCCTTTCGAGGAGGGCCTAACTAGAGAGCTCGAAATGGTTCAGCGTAGAGCGGCTAGATTTGTAAAAGGAGAATATCGGTATGATGCGAGTGTATCAGAGTTATTGAGAGATCTGAAATGGCAGACGTTGAAGAGTAGAAGAATTGAATACAAAAGGAAACTATTTGAAAAATTTGAAAGTTCCGAATTCGTTGAAGACGTACGAGGCATAGTCGTCCCCATCGGTGTTAGTGAACGTAATGTTAGATCACAGTGCAGGAGAAAATATCTCGAAATTACCGCTAGAACAGAGAAATACTACCGATCCTTTTTCCCAGACGCGATAAGACAATCCAACAGAGGAATTAGCTAGACTTCACTTGGTGTTGTGACACCCCCTGCCAAACGCTTTTAGCGGCTTGCAGGGTATTTATGTAAATGTAAATGTAAATGTAAATGTAAATGTAAATGTGTAAGAACAATTTGATTTTCTCAAAAACGGCTCTAACGATTTTGATCAAATTTCGTACAGTTACTTGAGTTTACGTCTTCAATAATACTACATAGTTCATGTTTATTCTAGAAAACTTTAACAATAATTTGATTTTCTTAAAATACGAAGTTGCCGCTTCGTTAATATGTGATTCACTTTGGAATACAAGTGGGTATTCTAGCTTTGCACATTCCACGTTCTTCACAACGCCAAAATTTCTCACGCTCATCGCTACTTAACCGCTCAAACACATACACAAAACCGTCCACTAATAGTTTCTCCTTTCCACGGATAGACAGAATAATTTCCATTTTAAGGGATTAGTAAAAGTTAGAAAAACTTTCGGAATGTTATTGTAAAGTGAATAAAAATGTTCACTGAGCAAGTTAGCAAGGATCCACAAACGATATCACACCGTGAATGGGAACTCGGAGGACGGATGTTTACCATACGGTAGCAAAGATAAGACTGCCATAATCATGGTCGATCTTAGGCTATAGCTCGATTGTTTAGCGAAAGGCCGAATTGTCCTACCTTCCATGGTCATGGACACCCTCACGCTCCCATACCCTGTCGCCATGGGGTCCAAACCCCAACCAAATTCACTAATCCTCAAGTCCCTTGGTTCGTTCCACAAATTTGACATTAAGATAATATCTAACGACTTCCAGAAATTCCATGGGGAAATTTACTCATTTGAGAATTCCTTGAATCTTATGAATGCCTAGTGGGAGTAGTTTTATTTTCTAGTTCAGTTCCTCGTGCAGGTGGTCAATAGAGGAGGAAGCTTCTTTGATACTAAGTATAACAACTACTGAAATATATTTTTAAGGAAACCTTTATTTATCATTTTATACATGCAAAATATAATAGTTACAATAATAGTTAATAATTATTTTGATATTTATTAGTCACTTGCTTCAGTGCTATCACTTTCATTCTCCAAATTTATATTAACAAGTATTTCTTCAATTCCGTTCATTACACATTCTCTTTGAATGTACTCATTTTCTGTATTTTTTCTGGCATACTGTTCTCCACTCATTTTCACCTATTAAATTACGTTTCTCCTCCACTAACTCCTGCGTCGTCGCCTGCCATTGTAAAACGATCGAGCTATAACCACAGCAAATTATGCATGAATCTCATCGAGAGAATTTTTTGAAGCCATTAGTGCATCTCAATAAGTCGATTTTTTAAAATAGGGTATCCTCTCAGAAAGAAAAATTTATTCAAATGGTAATTATACAAAAACCTTGTTTTTGTGCTTTTTGATAGGCAAAATCATGCAATAATTTTCAAAAGTTTAAGACAACTTCCATGGGCGTCGGCAGGGGGGGGCAAGGGGGGGCAGTTGCCCCCCCCCCCTGGAAATGTGTAAAAACGTAAATATTATATTAAATATTATTTTAAAATGTAAAAAAACTGGGCATGCGAAAAAACTTAACACGTTGCGTAAGGATGGCGAGAATTCTCGCTCCCAACTTCGGTCTTATAGCAGGAGCGGCCACCCAGCTCATAGAGACATATTTGCGAAAAATGGAGGGAAGTACAAAGCAAAACAAAGGCAACATGTGCGGGTCGGATCCGCGAGGTAGTTTTTACAAGCTTTCCGTCTCCTTTGTCTCCGAGGGTGAAGGAAAAAAGGGATGTTTTTAAGAAAGTGGGGGAGGGGGGGGGGATTTTACACATTGGTCCCATCGGCATATTTGACCTAAACGGGCATACGGCATCCCTGATTCCAGCGATTCTGTTTCCCTCTTATTTATATTATGACGACAGAATTTTCCCCTTTCCACTCTCTGAGAATCCGGGAAACGGCACGATTTGCACGTGAGTTGAGAAAATATTTTAAAGAACTCCTTCGGATGTTTCTAAAGGAAAAGAATAATTGGAGGACAGGAACCGCTGTACCGTCTTTGACGGCTTATTTCTGTATGGAAATTCCATGACCACCCGCATGCGCCTTTCTTCTGAGTGGGAGGACACGTATGCGAAGATCATAAATGCTACTGCTGGCAATCTTTCTTTCTTTTTGAAGGTTTTCGATTTTATGACCTTACGGGTGGCTAGAAAGAAATCTTACCGACGCGTCGGCAAACGTCGCGACGTTCCCAAGAAAACTTTCTGACACGTGTTTTACACATTGGTCTCTTCACCCTCCTTTTTCTTTTAAAATTTCTCGAAAAAGAAATTACTTCAAGAGCCTCAGATTTTCTTAGTTTGTGGAAGAAGTAACATCGCAGAGAGAGTGAGTCGTGTCGTACTTTTGCAGTAAGAGTATGTGCATTTTGCGTAAAAATTAATAGAACTGGTTAGTATTTTAACTCGTGAAATATTTTAATTGTTTGTTTTTAATTTCTTTGGTTTCGCTTTTGGAGTTTTTGTGAGAGAAACTGTTTTAATTTTGGTAGAAGGATATCCTAACGATCCAGATCTTCTCATCACTACGTGGGACATCTTCACTCACAACATTGTCACTACATCGTCTTCCATTGGAGAGGTTAGTTTGAATTTAATGAATTGTTACTGTTTATATTAAACTTCTTTTAGTAATTTGATTTATTTTGAGAGATTTACTTCAATTATTTCTCGGTGTATTGTGACATTTCTCGGAATAATTTTAAAGATAGGAACTAGCACAACAAGTAAAAGTCGCAGTTATATTAGATTGTTACGATTGGTAAAGCTATATTCAAATAATTGTTTAATTTTATTGTACATTAGATACATAATTCAACGTGTAAAAATGTTATGTCAGACAAAATTTAGGCTTGCCTTTTTGATACAAAGACGCTTTATATTTGACTCAGTAATAGAAAGAACTTGAAAAAGTTCTTCAACTACATTCTTTATACATGTCCTTTTAATATTTTTAATATGAGCCGTTGACGAACAACTTAATTCGCATAAATACGTTATTGAATTTGGAACGTTATGTCGATGGCATATTCAGATATTGAAGCATATTCACACCTTTAGCTTTAAGCCAAAATACATCTATAGGTAGCATAATAATTTTAAGTAGTATGATCGTTGCTAAGGTCAATCAATTCCTCTCGTAGTTTCATGATAAATTCTTTGCATCATAAAATTAATTCGAGTTTGTTCGTTTAAAACGCTTTTAAAAATAAAATATACTCGGAGTGTGCGGCATACTAGTCCCTTCCTCTCGGCAAACTAATGCGCCACGGCACACCGCTTTAAGTTAATTTCAAGAGGATATTCAGTACAGTGATAATATAATTCATAGTGATTCATTGATGTGGATTTGTGGTCAGTTGGGGGCCGGTTAAGTAAAATTTTCCCGGGTTGGGAAAAATTCGTCCGCCCCTGGGTAATAGGCATTTTTGTATTTGCCCCCCCCTGCAAAAATTTCTGCCGACGCCCATGACAACTTCTCTACATTAATGGCCGCCAGTCAACCATTCCTATGACTGCTGATATCAAGCACGTACACAATATAGGAAGTCTAATTTGGATTATACCCCTAGTTCCATTATAAACTCAAATGATACAGAAAATAATTTCTTCAGAATACGAATAAAATGTACTGAATAGACGCTTTAATAAAGTTTTCTAGATCAAAAGAGGAGATAATAATTTGCGTAACAGCACATTTTATAATTATATGCATTTCAAAAATGAATGTAACTCATGATGATCATTCATGCGGGTTGACTTAAAGAATTTAATTTTACAGTCAAGATAACCTAATAAAAAAGAATTTCGAATTATTTAATTGGTTATTCTGAATTTTAGAGTTTCGTTTCTAGTTTAACTCACATTCGTTTACCATAAAAATTCCCTTAAACACTCGACTTACTAAAATTCAAAGACTTTCTCTCAGTTTATCAATACATACTGATGTTTTTCAACTTGGACTCGCTTCTAGAAAAGTAAAAACATTAAACTACTACACACTATACATTTTATATGCTTTGTATATCGTTTGTATTGCAGATAATACCATAGGTAAAAATTACAATTCGGAAGTAAACTTTTATCTATCTTCTCTAAAAATTCAACTCTGGAATGCACTTAAAAACATCCGCCGCAAAAAGTCTCCGCGGCGAAAGTCCTCGCGGCGAGACGGCTGCGGCGAAAGGTCTTCGCGGCGAGACGGCCGTGGCGAGGTGGCCGCGGCGAGATGGCTGCGTCGAGATGTCCTAGACCCGAAAAAAACGGACACGGACCGATGCTCTGATGTACTCGCCTAAAAAGTGCCGCACGCGTTTTCGCCTGTTATCGTAAGCGGTTTCGTGCGTCAGTTATCACGAGACGTAGCAATTCAATTGTTTCGCAAATTACCACACACTGGTGAAAAATACACGCCCATTCCTCGGTCTTTATATAACAATGGCTCACGGAAAAGAAAAACAAATATTGATCGAACAAAATCAGGTGTCACTTTGCGGAAAGCCATTATTATTTATAGAAATAAATATACACAATTTCCACACAACTTTATGCAATGCGACCGATATTGCAGCATTACTGAATCACCATGACAATGATGATGCAGTAATACTGCGAAACCGGTCATATTCCATGAAGTTGTGTGTAAATTGTGTATATTTATTTCTCTAACTAGCAGAAATTCCCGGCGTTGCCCGGGGAAATTTGGTTCAAATCCGATGGGAATTCTAGATGATACATGGTATTTAAGAATTCACTCGGCCGCCGTTTTGAATAAAACGGGCAGAAAGAAACAAAAATCAAGTATGAATTATTTCTGGGAACCCTCCATAATCGTACCAAATTTGATTCAAATCAATAATAGGACTTCGGAAAATATGCGTAGTTTAATGTTTAAATCGACCGCCATTTTGAATGAAGCGGACATCCCTACTTAAATTTTTTTTTGAGATACACCACATAGCCTATATTTTAAGATGGACTAGTCGAAAGATACGCTGCAAGTTTCATAAAAATTCGACAAGCCGTTTTTGCGTGATGCGGTAACAAACAGACAGACAGACAACAATTCTGCAAACAGGTTCAAACGTCTTCTTGTGATGCAAAACACACAAAAAAGCGAAAACCCGACAAAGAAACAAATGTACAGACAGAGGTTACAATTTTATTTATATAGACTTCATATGATTTGTGAAAATAAATTATTGACTCGCACCTTGTGATAGTTAAGGTTCAGTATTAATTTAGTCAGCCAAGATCACTTGCTCGCAATACTAATATTCGAATCGTATCCTGAAAATAATTTACAAACTATGAGGAACCAACAAATTATACCCCATAAAACCTCGATCAAATTATTTGCCGTGACGCTTTTGGTTTAAAAACTGTATTTACATCTCTCTCTCTCTCTATCTCTATATATATATATACTAGTTAATGTGTGCTTGCATTCTGCAAGCATTTTCAAAGTTTACCATATTTACAATTTAAAATTATTCCCAATGAATTTTGTACAATATCATATAACTGTATCAAATTTCAACTTTGTAGCTCATTTAGAAGTGCAATATAATTTTATTCGTCGCATAGGACAATTATTTGACAAAACGGTCGCTTAGATTTCGAATTTTAACGATATTAGATTTCGTCTTTCTGTTGTAATTAAAAACCCATAATTCTGCCAAATTTCATGTTTGTATCTCATTAAGAATTGCCGTATCATTTTCACACTTGTATGGGTCATATATAGGGCAAAACCGCCCTTAAAATTTGGAATTTTCGCAGTGTTTTATTTTATCTTCAGTTGCAATAAAATTTTTATAACCATGCCAAATTTCAAGTCTCTAGGTCATATGGAGCTGCCTCATCATTTTTTTCCCGTATGGAGCAATACCGGGGCTAAACAACCCCAAAAATATGGATTATTACAATATCGGAATTCCTTCATTAGGCATAGTTTAACATTAAAGGCATTAAAATGTATGCCTCTAATTCCCATTAAAAGCTTTCCCATATGAAAGCATTAGGCTTGTTTCCTAGGAATCCTATTGTTAGACCAAGAAAAATTACCACTTTTTTCCGAGCACTATGAGCAATACTTTACGAGATATGACGAAAATTTCATTTTTTGTCACAAGTAAAGTGGTACCCCTGATTGTCGTACGTGATTCATTTTTACGATTTTCTTATTATATTTGATTGTATGTCCTTAATATAAAATTTCACGAAAATCCGTTCAGTAGAAGCCGGGAACGAACATGCGGACGGACGGACAGACGGACGGACCGACGATAATAGGCACTCACGCTGTAAGCGAAACGCGCCTAAAAAACTGACTCAGCCTATGAAGATTCATCTCAAAAACAAAAAAAACACAAAAGACCTAACACAAGTCGTCAGAAAGGAACTAGTGTATTTTCAAGAAGAAAAAATAAGAGGAAAATATTTAAAAATGGATTTCGATTTCCTAATGACCAGTCGACCAACAAGTGTTGAATCTGAACGAGCTCTTTCAAAGGCTGGGTTTATCTGTACTAAAATAAGATTGCAGTTAGGTGACCAAAGTCTCCATAAATTATGTTTTCTGCGAACCTATTTTAACCAAAAAGACATCTAATGAGAAAGACTTTCAAAGTGTTCTGTTTATATTAAAATTAAACTTATACTTATGTTTGGAATACAATTTTGTTCAAAGTGTTTTTTGTTTATATTAATATTAAACTTGTAATTATGTTTGGAATACAATTTTCTTCAAAGTGTTTTTGTTTATATTAATATTAAACTTAAAATTATGTTTGGAATAAATGTTTTGAATACAATTTTTTTATTTATATTAGTTTTATAGTTGATATGGATAAAATTTGTCTTACATTAATATTTACCTATCATTTTTCTTTCAATTTAGCATTTCTTTGAAACTGTATAAATTACCGGTAAACCGGTATTTGTGAAAATTTTTACCGAATTACCGGTAAATCAAAAGTCGGTAAATTTGCAATCCCTACTCCGAATGCGTTCCATTCTCTTGAATTGCCTATGCATAATTAAAGCACAAGAAAAGTGCATCGCAGGACATCTAGATTCGTAAAGAGAAATTACGATAGTAACCAAAGCGTAACGTCATTAATAGAAAATGTGAAATGGACTTCGTTAGAGGAACGTAGACCGCAGACTAGATTTAAACTGCTAGAAAGGAGCTTTGGAGGGGCTAGCGAATGAGATAGTATATTTATCTTATCTCGAAAGGCAGGACGAGGATAAGATACGCGAGATCGACTGTAGAACGAACCGATATATAGGATCGTTTTCCTTTGGACGACAAAATAATAATAAAAGATAAAATAGAAAAACTAGTAGTGACTTTAGGTGCATTTTACCCCCTGCCATCCACCAATAAGGTGACTTGCAGGATATTATGTAGATTCCATTCACTCATATCGCCTCCAAAAGCGTTTACTCGCATTTTTATTTCAACGGTTGCCTTGGAGATTACTCTTCATATCACATGCCGTTCGTTTTGGCTCCTCAGAACCTCCGATGTGCCCTTTGCATATTCCCTCCATCTGCATTTGGGTCACAGAATCTCGCTCGTGCTCGACGCCCGTCCTCTGCTCCGAACGACGTCGCGAGCACTTTCGTGATCCTCCGCGCGATTCAAGGTGAGTGTCAAGGTCGAATTGGTCACTCCTCGACGGAATCCCCGGTTCGGTGCTCCGCGATATGCTTGCGCTATCCACGGGGGCGGGAGAGGTCAGTAGTCGGGCGATCGAACGCGTTTCGACCAAATGAGGGTCAAGGACGATCCCTGCCTGGACATTCGACGCGCGGACGCGTCTTTCTGACGCAGAGACCGCCTTGATTGGAGTTTGTGAAAATCGCACGAGAGGTGCAACGGCTCCTTCTCCCCTGATACGGCAGCCATCCACTGCGATTGCTGCAATTTCTTAGCGATATCTTCGAGGCCGGAATCCGATACAAAGACCTTCATTCGCGAATCGCATTCCCATCTTCTTCGGGAATGAAGACTGAATGAAATGTTTCCGTCGAACGAACGAAGACGCCAATTTTTACCAATTTCCTGAGGTCAGACAAACGCACTTATTTAGTACTTATTGCTAAAAGGTCAAGTTGTAAAACTTAACGTAGTAAATGAAGAAGCATGAGCCAAAAATACAAAAAAGTATTTATAATTATACTATCGCTATTTATGTGTGCAGCCATTCAACGGAATATAGGAAAATATAATTAGTGTGTTTATTCTGATATTCTCGGAAAAATAATATTACGGCAGTTAGTTTTCTTATATCGTATTGCACTACAAATAATTTTGGGAGAACTAATTCAATTGCACTGACGGGAAAAAACACTAGGCAAGACTTTACGAATAATTTAAAGAAGGCATTCTCTCAAATGGATATCAAATTCGCAAGTGTTGTGTCGGTGAGGACCGATGGAACTCCAAGCACAAAACTTCGATTTGTCCAAAATAGTAAAAACCCCTTTTAGTCGAATTCCACAGTATTATTTACCAGAAAGATCTTTGGAAAGTAAGCTTAAATCACTCGAAAGTGTTTTTTATATTGCGACAAAAATGTTAATTTTATAGCCGTTCCTCTCTTAATAATTCATAATTTGAAAAAAATGTTCTATGAGGTTAATGCCCAATATCGTTAACTGAAAAAGAGCAAGATTATCCAAATTATCAAAAAACATGAATTGATTAAGCGACCTTATGGTTCTTTTAATTTCTTGGAATTTCAACAATTTCGGATATATAAGCTGCACGACTGCGCGGCCGCGCAGCAGTTTTTGAAGTGCCGCGCGCAAAATTTTTCAAGCGCGCACGACTGTGTTTATCTTAGGATATATCCGAACAGGGCCGCGCCAACCCGGGCGCACATCCGCGCATTAGCATCATGTAGGCGCGCATAGCGATATTCATTCCGCCCATGTATAAAAAAAATTAGAGGAAACTATGGTTGTGACCAAAAACCTATAATCTTGCCAAATTTCAAGTCTCTAGCTCATCTGGAAGTGCCACATAATTTTAATCCCCGAATGGGGCAATATTAGGTAAAAACAAACATTAAATTAAAATTTTAGCAATATCGGATTTTTCCCATTGGTCGTAGTGAAATGTTAATTGCATTATAATGTAGCCCTCTGTTTCCCATTAAAAGCTTACCCATATAAAAGTATTGAGCTCGATGCCACGGTAGTCGATTTTTGGGACCCAGAAAAATTCCCGCTTTAATCTTGTTAGTATGAACATAATAAAGCTTTTGAAAAAATTCTCCAAGTAATCTCAAAAGATCTTAAGTTCGAAAAATTAAAAATATTTCCGTCGTCGAAGAGACATTTCATGATCATCTTTTTTCGGAGACCACTCTGATAAGAAAAGAGACTCAAATGATGTGACATCGATATATAGTTTTCGGGTCTCGACTTCCTGTTACGCGGCCTCGCGACTGCTCATTTAACTTACATTCTCTTTCATAATATCAACACCAACTTATGGTATATTACGCGCGCATGATGGGACATCGTATCTCAAGGCGCGCAGCTTCGGTTTCATCATTCATCATCCACCACGTTTCCTAACGATCACGAACGAGTTTAGTAAGAACTAAGATTCTTAGACTCACACGATCGATGCGCAAAATTTTCGTCAATTACTCTCAAAATTGATAAAAGTATTAATTTTTTCTACGACGTAATTTTAAAACACTGAAAGATCCGTTCCACGAAAAAGTAGGCCACAAGTGCTGGCTCACGAATTATCGCAGGTTGCGATATGAATTCCATCAATTACTATTTTATGATCTCCAATAACTTCGTCGAGGAATAAATTTCTAATCATTTTTGGGTGAGCCGCGACTAACATATCCAGGATATTTCCTTTGCCGTTGCTATCGAATCGTATCGGTGCCTTAACGATTAGTTCCTGAGATTATTAATAATTCGGTTCCACATTATTTTGCGAAAGAACTTGATCTAGGAACTGAAATCCGATCCAGCGCTTCTTTATTCGCTTTTTTCGAACGCGAAATGTATTTAGATTTGGCTGCAGAAAAACACCAATTTAACAAGCGAGGTTCCCGGATCTTCTCCGCGACAATCGTCACCTTCTGGGGTCTGAAAGGGAGGGGCTTGGCGGTGTCTATCGGATGGCACAGTGGCTGATAAAGCCAGCCTGAGTGGCGACCTTGGCAACGGTCGCTCAGGTCGCGAACACGGGTTTCCCCCTGGACGCAACACCTCCCTCTCCACCTCGTCTCTACTTGCCAGAGGCAGCGTTAAAAGTGGAAGGGGCATCCTTCTTCCGCATTGCACGTCTTTTACATCAACTTGAAAGTGGAACTGAAACGAGTCGATTACGGTAAATCCGACCGAGGTGAAGGAAAGAAAACAATTGAGGCAAGAAAATGCACCACGCAATACTAATAACGGTTGACGTCCAGTGATTGTTTTTACTGAATTGGCGATGAGAAGTAAAAAATCGGTACAACATACATTGTACAAACTTTCTCATATACTTACTAATGCGTCATTTAGTTATCTTTAGAAAATGAAAATCGTATGAGCCTGTTTTTAGAAAATCCAATTTTTGTTAAAGTTTCCCAAGAATAAACTAGCCTTATATTCATTCGTTGAGAAAAATTAAATACGTAGTATTATTGTAGATGTATACTCAAGTAACTGTACGAAATTTGATCAAAATCGTTATAGCCGTTTTTGAGAAAACCGAATTGTTGTTAAATTTGCCTAGAATAAACTAGCCTTATATTCATTTTTTGAGAAATATGAACTATACAGTATTATTGAAGACGTAAATTCAAGTAACTGAACGAAATTTGATCAAAATCGTTAGAGCCGTTATTGAGAAAATCCAATTATATATGAACTATACAGTATTATTGAAGACGTAAACTTAAGTGACTGTGCGAAATTTGATCAAAATCGTTAGAGCCGTTTTCGAGAAAATCGGATTGTTGTTAAAAATGCGTAGAATAAACTACTCTTAATTATTGATCAATGTCAACCATTTCTATGTATACTCTGCTCAGTATGATAAAATGCCTAAGTACGAGATTTCATTGATTTTCGTTCTACCGTCTAGGCTCCAGCGCCAGTAACAGACAGACAGACGGCATTGCGAAAACCACTTTTTCGGATTCAGCGACACCTAAAACGTGTATTTCCGTAAAAATCTTGAGGTCGAATTTTTTCGCGAAAACAATACTTTCTCGATACTTCGTATGAGAAAGTAATAATACAATTTCCCACGAATAAAAAAACTAAAATTCGAAGCAAAATGAATGGATATGGTTAATCTGAAAGGCGTAGGGAAACAAGCCTTCGCTGTTTGAAATAACATCTACATCTACATGATACCGCGCAAATCACCAGATTGGTGGGTGGCAGGGGGTGCATCTCACCAAAGCTTACCTAATAATTCCTCTCGTGGGTAACACTCTCCTGTTATTGTCTCGTATGATCCTTGGGAAAAACTAATCTTGATATCGCTCCGTCATACAGTCGATCTTTCGTATTTTACCTTCGTGATCGTGCCCAAACATATAAGTAGGTGCCTCTATTTATTCCTGAGACCTCTAATAGAACTTTCGAACTGAACTTCTCCAAAAGCTAAAAGCTTCTCCTAGCGCTAAGTCTGCGATCCTCTAGCGACAACCAATTCAACTCCTTCAACAGTGATGTCACGCTTAGCTTTTGCTCATATTTTTGTTTTACGAGTCTGGCTGCTCTGCGTTGCATTCTTTCTAACTCAAATATCTGCCCCTTTTCATATGGATCCCATATACTGGAAGCGTATTCGACCTGAGTCTGACCAATGATAAATAAGACGTTTATCGTATGTACCTGTTTTGTGCTACTTCTTACTATTCTGCCTACGAAGCCCAATTTCTTGTTGTCTGCGCCTATGACCCTTCGAATATGCATATTCCACGACAGATCACGACAAATGGTACTCCTAAATATTTAACCTATTCCACAAATGGGATATTCAATCCATCGATTTTATACTCCGAGTCTAATTCATCGTTCTTGCCCTTCGAGAAACTCAAGGGGGAGCATTTACCGTGGTTAATTTCGATTTTCCATTCTTGAAACCACGCAGAAATGACGTTTAAATCTTCCTGGAGCGATTTTTGGTCATCCTGGCTCCTTATCTCCTGATATAAAACGGTGACATATGCGAAAAGTCTGATTTGACAGCGAAATACCATGCAGATATCGTTTATATACATATATTAGGAATAGTAGAGGGCCTATGACACTTCATTGTAGAACACCTGATCCGACTTTAACCGGGTAGGAGGAATTTCCATCGATGACTACTCACTGTTCTCTATTAGAGAGAAAGTCTTTTATTCAATCGGTGGCGCACACACGGGGGTCCACCGGGTCCGGATACCCCCCTTAGAAAATTATGATTTTTCTAAACTGTGGAAACACATCGTTATTTTAAATTTAGGTTCATGGGCGCCGTCAGAAAGGTATAGGAGACGGTTTGACCCCTTTGTTTTGAACATAAATGTAATTAATAATGCAATACGAGACATTGATATAACTTGCATACAACTTTTGTGCTTGTCAAATATTTCGGACACCCCCCTTGAGAGAATCCTGTGTGCGCTCTTGTATCCAACTCACGATATTCGGGTTTATGCCGTACTTTCCTAGCTTTCCTATTAATGTCCTATGGGGTACTTTATCGAACGCCTTTTTAAAGTCAATGAAAACGGCGTCAACCTTAGTGTTTTTCTCTCCGCTTTGCAATAAATCATTCACGAATAGGGTGAGCTGCGTTTCACATGACCTACCTTCCATAAACCCGTGTTGTCTTTTGCTTAATGAAGAACGACCATCTAAATAGCGCACAACAGAGCTAACGATTATATGCTCTAAAACTGGGATGGCAAACGCGTAGCACGCGTGCCAGAAATTGCACGCAAGCGATTTTACTTGGCACGCGTAAGCTTGCATTTTCTGTATAAAATATGAAGTTTCTTAGAGAAGAAGTAAACTAGTGGCACGCAAAAAAAATTCTGATGGTTCACATTACTTTCTTGGCACGCGACTCAAAAATCATCTGCCATCCCTGCTCTAGAATCTTACACGATAATGTCGTAAAGGAAAGCGGTCTATAATTTTCGGGGTTCTCTTTATCGCCGCCTTTGTGGATGGCCGTTATGTATGTTAGTTTCCAGTCTTTCGGAACGATACTAAGTGCAACGGATTTTTCGAATATTATTTTTTTTAAATAATATTTTCAAACTAGAATAATAATCCGTCATATGACGGGTAACATTAAAAATTATAACATACTGACTTGATTAATTAATAACAAAACAATACAGGTTGCATAGCAACTCATGCTAGGTTAACCGTTAAAATCACAAAAAATACGCACTTTTACGCATTTTTAAAATTTTAAAGGGCAAGATACAATAAAAGACCGCTACTATAAAATAATGTAGAACTTCGTTCGTCTTTTAGTTTCTGTTTGAGGTTTCTAAGTTAATATTTAGGTCATGGTCAAACTCGTTTTTTCCCGTGCTTTTAAATGGCAATACGAAAAGATATCTGGAGTCGAACCAAGAATGCTTTATGTAAAAGTAATAACATTTTCTAGTAGTTAATGTGGTCATCTAAGAACACACCAAATTTCATATCTCTAGCTGCTTCCAGTGCTGAGATATTGAAATATTCTAAGAGCGTTATAAACAGAAAGAAAGAAAGACAGAATTGGAAAACTATATGAAAGGTCCGATTACAGATTTGAATACTCGCGCGGGTATGCCCTCAGGCCCGGGAGACTTATTTTGCATAAACCTAAGCATTCTCAACAATTATTTACAGACGTAGCGTTTGGTTTTAATATTTAAAAATAATAATGGTAAAATTATTTCTTTTGTACGGTCCATAGAGGTCTGTAATCTATCCCCACAATTATAATGTAAACATAGGACCCAGTATCCACGAGGTTTCCACAGAACGCTTCTGGGAGTATTTTATATATGCATGGAGATGTTTTACATTTTGAAAATTAGCTACATATTGAGTTGCCCCTAAAATCGGAAAAATGTGCGTAATTCTCGTGTTATTCGCTTTTTAACCCACGTGAATAACATGGCGTAATCTCAGAATAAAAAGATTTCAACAAATTCTAACAGAACTAATTTATTTTTATAATATTCCGAACCGATAAAACCAGGAGAACGTTGACCGATCGTTCTCAGATTAAGGAGTTTCTACGAAGATAAATACGACCCCACGGTTCGCACGGCATAAATGAGAAAAAATAAGAACTTGAAGTTAGATTGGCACCTCTAATGCTGTCTTCCACTTTTTCAAAAATTTCCTCTCAACCAATGGCCGATGGATGCTTTTCACAGTGTCAGTTGACTGACCTAAAAATATTAATTTTCAATCCCAGAACTACGTAGATTTTCATATTGGTCGCCATGGGTAAGAACAAATGCGCACTGAATGAGCGTTCTAATTAAAACCATTAAATAGAAAATAACCTTTGAGAGACAATTGTTTCCGTGCACTAACAAGTTCAGCACGTATAGGACGGGCACTACCTCATCCACATCCTGTACAACAAATCATCTATATTTCAAATCATTGAGCATGCCGAATCAAAATTTTAATGTTCTTCAAACAAGATGGAAAGTTCGGGTCTTAAGTTTTCATGCATTAGGTGCAAGTTGGAATTCTTTTTAAAGATGTGAAACACTTCAATCGATTAAACTAATATATAACGAAGCATTACAAATCTATCCATATCGTTCATATTTCAATTCTAACTTACCAAAACTTATTCTACATAGACAATTACATATGTAGCTGTGTACTACAGATAAAGCCAGTGCGCCGTTGTTTGGCGCCTACAAAAAGTTCGGAAACCACTGACTGGTCTAAAACAAGAGAACGTAATTCCACACGTAATTTATATGTTACATTTTAATTACTCTCTCTGAGAGAAATATTTGAGAAATTTTTTATGACTTTTTCATGCATTCGTGCGATTATTTTCATTTTTTGCGCGTTTTATTTCACAAACGCGCTTATGTTTTCGCTGTCTGTCCGTCTGCGCACTCTACTGAATTAACATAGCAAGTAAACGGCAAGAGATATAAGACTGAAATTTGCAGGGTGTAGGTGATATACGATGCCATTTATTACGCTGTTAAATAATTTTGTAGATATCGTATGTATGTACATATCGATTGACGGCAGAGGGTGCCTTCAGAATTTTCAAATTAAGATTCTGAGCATACAAAATTAAAATTTTTTCAACTATTTGTGTGACATCTGTAGCAATACAGAATATTTGCTTTTTTGAAAATCGAGGAGCGTCAGGAGGCCCTTCTTTGGAGAAATTGGAGTGCGTCAGGAGGGCACTTTTTAGTATTGTAGTATGTTCATATCATAGGCCAATAGTCACTAAATTGGAAACCTAGAATGAATACACTTGCTGACGATTCCAACTAAACCTCAATAAATAAATATTTCATCAGCAAATGAAGCTCCCATTTTTTTTACAGAGTGTCTTGGCATTCAGATATCATTACAGTTACCATAATAAATAATTCTTTCGTGGAAATATATATCCGCGAATTTCTGCTAAAGAGATTCATTTTACCTTTATATCTCTTTCGTTTATTTGTTAATAATTCTCCTATTTTTACTATAAATATGAAAATAAAAAACATTTGATTTCTAATCTAATTTACATTTTACCTTAAAATTCGCGTTTTTTCGTGTTCTACCATCAACCTATTGGTTTTGGAGACTACTAACCACTGACATGCATTTGAATAATATAATTAAATATTTTTTGTTCTAAACTTCGTTTTGGTTCCCGACGACGTAGATTATATTCAAGGGCGGATCCAGGCTTCATCCATAGGGGAGGGGAATAATCAGGAATGAAAAAATAAACTATTTGAAAATATCGTAATTCACGAATATTTTAATACAGAAAAAGTAAATACAGTAGAAACCCGTTAATACAAAGTTCAAGGGACTTAAATTTTCACGGTTCGTAATAACGAGATCTTCCGCAAAATGCCAAAACTTGATCATTTTCTTTGGTAACTTTAATTTAAGCCTTATCTAACATTAATATAAATAATACTTCCTTAGATATTATTTTAATTATAAGAGAAATCATGAGAATACAAACAACATAATCGAAATGAAAATAAAAAGAACTTGGTAATACATATTAATCGAATTTTGTAGTAAACGAATATGTTTACATATAAAATCCTATCTTTTGCGCAGGGACCGATATATGCTTCGTATAAACGAGAAATTTGTATAAACCGAGCTTTTATTAACGAGATTCCACTGTATATAACTTTTTGTACAGCAAAATGAATGCAGTAAAACGGTATAGTTCTCGCCTGGCGTTCTCAGCACATAGGACGAGTTTAGGGGTTAACTTTTTCTAGTGTTCAGAAATCTTGGAGGATGGGGGGTAATTAACCCTGTATCCGCCTTGATTATATTCCTAAAGGTGAAAATCATTCGTAATCCCACCGCGCCTTTAGCTGACACTTGTTGACACGTTGTGCATCTCCGGTCTTTCACGTTAACATTCCAGATGTTCGGTAAGCAGGAGAATTTTCTTGAAAATTATTGTCATTGAAGAACGGAGAATATTTTTTCTATCTACCGTATATAAAAAGAGCTGGTCAGATTGCAATTCAAACTGAAATAACTGCTGATGGATGAACAAAAAAAGAAATTTTATACTATTCTGTAGCAGTGGATTGAATGGTACTTTTCCATTTTGGACCAGCAAATATTTTTCATGGTAAATATTTATTGTTGAGAGGCTCATGGGATCGCTATGTAATTATTACAAGTAACCGAGGATATTGGCGAGCCTTCGGCTCGCTTTCTTTTTAGATTATAATTCCTTTTAAGGCAGATCAGACATGGTTTTGCAAGCTTTCGTTTTACGTGAAAGGTTTATCTCAAAAAATTATCTGATCTGCCTGTGGCGACATTTACCCACCCGATCACCGGACAATGTGGAGGGATAGTTTCGTTCCAGAGAGGCGAAGGGCGCGGTAGCGCTAGGGTTGCCAACTCGTGATGAGTTGATTACGGGAGATTTCCGCCTCATGATTAGGAAATTCCGGGAGAATCCAATAGAAGTTTATCAAAGCTGAAAAAACGCTGAAGCGAACCAAGGAACTATTTATTATTATTTTTTTATGAGAAAACATATAACGAGTGGTTAATCTTATTTTATTTTTATAGTACTGTATAGACATCAGCCAAGTATTCATATACCGATTTTGTATGATTCCCTATGACAGTGATGCCGAACTTTCTATTGCCCGCGTGCCAATATTACTGAAATTGTCGAATCTTTTCTGCATTGTGTGCCACAAAAAGTCCTCGATTTTTTTGCGTGCCAATTAAATTAAATTCGTGATCAAGACATAACATTTGTAACGTAAAACTAATGTTTACAATAGATAATTAATAACACAAATGTTTTTGCGGCATTAAATCAGTATGATAAATGTTTTGATTGGCGTGCCAACAAAAATCCTGGATGTAAAAGGGCAGAAAATTAAAAGCGATAGTTTTTATAATTTATTTACGTTTGCCACTAGTCGTGCGGTGAAAATCTAATTCTATGTATAAAAATCTGATGTGGCCAACACATGACTTTCTCCTTATTTGGGGTATAGACATTTAAATTATTATGAATAGCATTATGAGGCAAAATTATTATTTCCTATCGTAAAATAATACAGTCGTCCTTATTGCCGTAAATTATATTTTGAATATGTTTACAGAATTCACTGCTACATGGTGGTGGCGCTGTATACTGGAAATTTACGATTAAGCAAAATATCTCCGAAATAGATGGTTCTACGAAAAATTGTTTCAAACAGAAGTTGGAGAAATTGTTATTCTCTACAACTTTGGTCCTCACGAAGATGAGAAATTACGACGTTTTTAAGGAGATATTTGACGGAAACCGAAAAAACGATTATTTATAAATAATTCCTAAACAGTAACTGCTATGGGAAATTGTTCCAAATGAAAGTTGTAGGAAATTACATTCTCTATAACCTTTGTATAGCATTGTATATATCATTATGATGTTTTAACGGAGAAATATCGCAAAAACCGAATCGGGTTTCGAATAAACCTCGACTTCCGATTAACTGGTATTGTCCAAAAAGTAATCAGTTCTTCGTACTCATGCTAAAGTGTTATATATGAAGTTTGGTAATGATATGGCAAGTACATTTTGAGTTAGAGCGCCCTCAATCACATACGCACACAGACATCATTCCGAAAATAGTCTAAACGTGTTATAGGGACCTCAAAACATGTATTTCCGTTGAAATCTCGAAGTCGATTTTTTTCGTGAATACAATACTTTCATATTACTACGAATGGAGAAAGTAAAAATAAATATTTGCACTGTAATATGAGTGTGAATCAGAAACAAATTAATAGAGGGATCTTTCAAATTTATTTCCATTGATACAAGTTTTCAAAATGTCTTCCATCATTCTGAGCACATAAGCGAATGGATGCAGTACAGTTACTGATAACAGCCTTTAGGATTTCACACAATATTGCCTATAGATGTTGCCGCGAAATTAACCTAGACATTTTGAACTTATGACAAAAAGGGTTATTTATCACAAAAATTTTGACTTTTTCCTGATTAATCCACTTTTTACTTTCTCCATACGAAGTAATGGGAAAGTATTGTGATCACGAAAAAAATCGACTTCGAGATTTCAACGGAAATACACGTTTTGAGGTCCCTATAACACGTTTAGACTATTTTCGGAATGATGTCTGTGTGCGTATGTGATTGAGGGCGCTCTAACTCAAAATGTACTTGCCATATCGTTACCAAACTTCATATATAACACTTTAGCATGAGTACGAAGAACTGATTACTTTTTGGACAATACCAGTTAATCGGAAGTCGAGGTTTATTCGAAACCCGATTCGGTTTTTGCGATATTTCTCCGTTAAAACATCATTATGATATATACAATGCTACAAAGGTTATAGAGAATGTAATTTCCTACAACTTTCATTTGGAACAATTTCCCATAGCAGTTACTGTTTAGGAATTATTTATAAATAATCGTTTTTTCGGTTTCCGTCAAATATCTCCTTAAAAACGTCGTAATTTCTTATCTTCTTGAGGACCAAAGTTGTAGAGAATAACAATTTCTCCAACTTCTGTTTGAAACAATTTTTCGTAGAACCATCTATTTCGGAGATATTTTGCTTAATCGTAAATTTCCAGTATACAGCGCCACCACCATGTAGCAGTGAATTCTGTAAACATATTCAAAATATAATTTACGGCAATAAGGACGACTGTATTATTTTACGATAGGAAATAATAATTTTGCCTCATAATGCTATTCATAATAATTTAAATGTCTATACCCCAAATATGGAGAAAGTCATGTGCTGGCCACAAAATTTTATATTCAATCATATCTTGAATGGTAATCCTTTAATTAAATAATTTCACTTTGAAATCAGGTACATTTTTTCGGCCCACCCTGTATATAAAGATTTAATGTGTGTGCCGATAACCCAAATGCAAAACACAGCACTAATATATTCCACATAGACAAGGTTTACCGTTATCACCTTGGATTACCCAATACATAATATTATAATCAGGTAAAGAGTTTAATAAAAGTGGTGACCTGCATATTTTGCCCGGGTTTTTAAATAATTAATCCCATAATAAGCCTTCCATTTCGCACACATTAACGTCTAAATTATCTCCCAAATCGTGTTAGTTCCAGATCGTTGCACTTAGGTTTCCCCACTCTTTCCGCAACCTATCTCTCTCCCCGTTCACTGTTTTCTCCTCCATACTCCTCCTATCTTCTCAAACGGCCATTCCCTATAATAGGGTTTCCCAAACTGTGTTCCGCAGAAGTAAATGGGGTTCCGTGATAGACAAAGGAAAAGACCCGATACGTTCTTCCTACTCTTATTTACGGTAGGAAACATGGGCCTCAATTGTAAACTGTAAGATACATAAACTATGTAAATATAAATTATAATGTTTATAAAGATATTCTTATTGCGAATTGGCTTATCACCTCTTAGTTAGGGTTCCAGGAGAAAAAATATTCCGTGGCTTCACAAAGTTTGGGAATCCCTGCTCTATAACATACGTATATCAACCGCAGCGGATATACTTCTTAACCAGGGCGTGATTATTTGCGGGGCCTAGTTCGATGACGCTTGTAGTGCCTCCCTCCCTCCCCTCTGGTGATGGACTTTTTTTGTTGTGAAATTTTTGTTGAAGATAGCCCTCCATCCGGAATGTATTAATATGTTTTAAAAAATTGGCTAAATCTCAATACATCAGAACTGAGCCTAGTGCGGGGCCCCTAATAAAGCGCGGGGCCCTGTTCGGGGGAACCGACTGCACATGCCTCACGCCGGGCTTGTTCCTATAACAGTAACTAGGAGTGGAAGGGCCCGTGGCAAGATACTAACCATGATCACCTTTGTCTTTACCCAACAAATACGTATGTCAAATTAAAACTGAAACCCATTGTAAAGCTTACCAATTTGCACTAATTAATCTATTATCAGGGATATATTGTAAATAATAAGCTTTTTAAATTACTGTCCGAAAATATTGATTAACTGGAAAGTTATTCAGAAATTAGGATAAATAAGAGTAATCACTAAAAAAAAGGAAAATTTCAAGATCCCCTCCGGGCCCGAAGCACTTTCGCCACCCTATTGTTACATTACTGCTTCTTAGAGTGCAATCTTCATTTATCGTTCTCCAAAATGCAAAGTTATGCTCTGTCAGTGAACTATAATAACAGCGTCACGTTTAATTCCGCAACAAAATATCTGCGGAATTACATTGGCGGTAAAAGGTAATAGAGACTACTAATACACGTTATTAATTTGGTGATTATAGCGGGGTTCTAAATAAACTTTACGAGAATTTGGACGGTTTCCGATCTTTTTAATTAAAATTACATTTTCCATGCAAAAATCGTAATTCATAAATCATAATTTAAAAGATTCTTTGAATACTCACTTAGAGGCGTTACGGATGTATAATATCCAAAAATTCAGCTGCCGGATGACTGTTTTAAGGTGGACTGTGCTGTTACAATATGGTTAATTCACTAAATATTTCTTACACATATTGATTCCATAATGTATAAAAATGAAACACGATTTTCTCCTACCCCAATCCTGCTCACTCGAACTCCCGATCACTGTTCGAACTGGCGGAAAGAGCTACCTTCGCGGAAAAATAACCCTACTTTATACTGACAGCGCCTCTTAAGCATAAGTGGTATATTTGTGAAATAGTAGAGACGGGCGACGTAAAATGTATTAGTATTGCCACCTGTTGGACGTAGTATTAACTCTAAGAAAGGAAATGTACGAAACAAAGGAAACCGGTTACACGCAGAGCAGTGCTCCTGACACAGTGTTGAATCCAGGGGGGTACCCGGGGGGGATTTTCCCCCCCGGGTAATATAAAATCCCCCCCGGAGAAAATGGTCAATTAATTCAGTTTTTTACGGGATTTTAGTGAGTTTACGCAACTTTAACAATATGTATTTTAATTCTATTTTCTACTAATATTTAAGCATGTTTAACTAAAATTGGGCTTTAAATATTGATTGTAACATATAAGTTATAAATATCTATTTTAAAGATATTTTGACATGTAGACTGCGTCATATATTTGCTGAATTCTGAAGTGTTGATAATTTGTTGCGCGTGCAGCGTACAGAAAATATCAGTATAACATACATTGTACAAACTTTCTCATGTACGTACTAACCCGGCGTTTAGTTATCTTTAGAAAATGAAGATCGTATAAGCCTATTTCTAGAAAATCCAATTTTTGTTCAAGTTGCACAAGAATAAACTAGCCTTATACTCAGTCATTGAGAAAAATGAAATAGGTATAGTAATATTGCAGACGTATACTCAAGTAACTGTACGAAATTTGATCGAAATCGTTCGAACCGATTTTGAGAAAATCAAATTATTGCTAAAGTTACCTAGAATAAAGTAACCTTATATTCATTTTTTGAGAAATATGAACTATACAGTATTATTAAAGACGTAAACTCAAGTAACTGTACCAAATCTGATCAAAATCGTTACAGCCGTTTTCGAAAAAATCGGATTGTTGTTAAAAATGCGTAGAATAAACTACCCTTAATGACTGAGCAATGTCAACCATTTCTATGATACATATACTCTGCTCAGTACAATAAAATGCCTAAGTACGAGATTTCATTTATTTTTACTCTACTGTTTAGGCTGCAGAGCCAGTAACAGACAAACAGACGGCATTGCAAAAACCACTTTTTCGGATTCGGATTCCGTAAAAATCTCGAGGTTGAATTTATTCGCAATAACAATACTTTCTCAATACTTTGTATCAGAAAGTAAAAAAGAAAAACTACATACGGAGTTAGAGAATGAAGTGAATAGCGATTTAAGTGAGAAAAAAGAAGAGGATAGTAAATGTAGTAATAGAAAAGATTGATGGATTGAAGATGGGAAGACACTGGAAATTGAAGATATAGGTAACAGCAGTGATATCAGCAAGAAAACTAAATCAAAATATAATAATAAGTGGGAATCAAAATACGAATGGCTTTGTTTCGATAGTATTCGCGAAGGAGCATATTGCAAATTTTGTGAGATATTTTTGAAAAACGATTTAGAAGCGATACAAAAATCTGGTGGTATTTTTATCAACGTACCTTTTACTAATTATACAATAGCCGCGGGAAAAACTGGTAAACTAGAAAAACATGCAAATTCCGAAAAGCATGCATGTAGTGTTTCTATGGAAACGTTGCGTCTCCAGGGAATGCAGAAACCAGTACATAGCATATCAATTAATGAGAGTGAAACACAGAAAGGCCAAAATCGTCGGTCAATGCATGCTCTTATAGAAGCCCTATATTTTCTAGCTAAAGAACAAATACCTCAACAACCAAATATGAAGCATTAGTTTAAAAAAATTCTTATTAAACATGACGATATCCTCAATACTTGGTTAAAAGGCCAAAGCAGCCGCTCTACTTATATTAGCAAAGCCACTGAGTCAGAATTTATTTCGTGCATTGGGAGGTATTAGATAAACATGATTCCAGCATCGTTGTGAAAAATAAGTACTTTTCGGTAATAGCTGATGAGTCCACAAATATTAATAATATGTCAGAACTTATGATATTATTACGTTTTGTAGATAACAATAATATTTTCAAAGATGGCGTCCGGTTGGGAAACATTAGCTTGTCAGTCCTGTGAAAAATCCCTTAATAATCAGGATAAAGTGGTTACATGTGGCATCTGCTTTCGTACAAATCATCATAAATGTACGGAATTAAGTGATTTATGCTTGAAGGCTATCAGTGAGTCGCCATTTATTCTTTGGATGTGCTTATTCTGCCGCGTGGACCGAGGCAAATCAATTTTCAAAATGGCCACCGAAATTTCAAATCTAAAAGACGAAATAAGCTTAATGAAGGGGGCAGTATCTGAGTCAACTCGTCGCAAGAAGACGGAAAAGACACCTAAAAATACGACGAAAGTTTTAGATGATGAGAAACCCCTGCGGAAGGAACCCTCCATCAAAGGAACTGCGGTGGAATCCACTTCGCTGACAACCGGTGAGCAGGGTAACATCAACATTAGCGAGCAAGAAGAAACCGCGCAAGAAAATGACGGCTTCACGCTTGTAAACCATAGAAAAAGAAGACGTAGAGTTAGCACGGTGTTTGGTTCAAACCAAGAAAAAACTGAGAACTCGAAGTTCATTGGTGTACCCCGGCGGGCTTGGATTTACGTTGGCCGGGTTCGGAAAGAGGCTACGGCGAGTGATATTGAAATATACTTGAAAGGAAAATTCCAAGGTTTTGAGTTCGAGTGTGAGCAGCTTGGGAAAGGTACATACAGCTCATTTAAAATTAGTGCCGATTTTAGCCTCGTTGACGACCTCTTCAAGTGCGAAACATGGCCTAGTGGAGTGTCAGTGAGGCGTTTCAATATTAAAAGACCTCGTAGGATCGCTGAGAATAGCCCTAGCCAGCGAGTAAATGTGGACGCAAGAGAGGAAAAAAATAGAGAAAACAAGGTAGAAACAAAGGTAGAAGAGCCGGCGAAAATGCTTACCCGACTTCAGGCGGGAGTCGTAAAACCGAAGAAAATGTGACTCGACCAAGGTGATGGTACTCTTTCTAATTTTATTTCCCTTAAATGCTTTTACATAAATATTCAGTGTTTGAGGAATAAGGGCCTTAACCTTGAACTCCTACTTCAGGAACTAAAGGCTGATGTGTTAATACTTTCAGAACATTGGCTAAGAGCAAATGAAATATCTGTCTTCCATATTAATGGTTTTAATCTAATAACATCCTTTTGTCGCCAGCAATTTAAGTGTGGAGGTGTAGCCATCTATAGCAGACCCTCAGTAAGTATGAAGTGCCTGAATTTTAACAAGAGCATTGATAAAACTTTTGAATGTTCTATTGCATTAATTGACATTGATGCCTCTTGCTATGCTCTGTTATCTATATATCGTTCTCCCAGCAGTAATATAAATGATTTCTTCATGAGCCTACATGATGCCATTACATTTGCATCAATAAAAACTACCAATGGTATGATATTGATTGGTGACATAAATGTTAACTTACTGAATGAATCCCCTGAAAAGGTTGACCTCATAAATATGCTATCTACTTTTGGTTTGAAGGTAGTGAATGGCGAGCCCACCCGAATATCACCCAACAGTCAATCACTTATTGACTATGTAATTTCAGATTTACCTCCTAATTACTTTACCTGTGAAACCATCTTCACAGGCCTTTCTGACCATTTAGGCATAAAAACAACCATTAAGTTACATAGAACTATCTCTCAACCCAACCCTATGTATATCTCTAAACGCATCTTTAACGATTACTCGACTAAAATATTTCTTCACCATATTTCACAGGAATCTTGGGATGATGTTCACTATGCAAGTGGTGTTGATTCTAAATGGAATTCTTTCATGAACACTTTCACCCTTTGCTTTAACGCAGCCTTTCCTGTCAGAAATATTAAACATAATGTAAACGTGCATAAAAGAAAATTATACTCTTCTCATCTTATTACCAGGTCTCAGTATGTTCGGGACTTATACTTTCGATATAAATTTGTTGACTCTAACCTTCGTGGGGCATACTTATGTGCTCTAAAGGACTTCAGAATGCACTTATCAGCTGAGAGAAAAGCTGCAAATGTTAACTATATAAATAATTCCAATAATATGATTAAAGCGTCATGGAACATTATCAAACTAAATTCCAATGCTGCATCCAGCAACTTAAGTCCTTCTTTCATAGACTTCAATGGCATAGTAGTTTCTAATCCAGCTGATATAGCTATGAACTTTAACAATCAATTTTGCAATACTAATGATAAAGCAGCATCTTCCCCTGAATACCCCTCCAGGAATACCAGCTCTGTTTTCCCAAATTCTGTTTTTCTTCACTACACTGATACTTCGGAAATAATAGATATCATCAAATCTTTTAAAAGCTCCTTTTCTAGCGGTATAGATGATATTCCCATGACAGTTATTAAGACAAGCTCCCACATCACTGCACCTATTCTATCTACTATAATCAATCTATCTTTCAGCACTGGACAGTTCCCTACTAACCTAAAATTTTCTCGTGTATCTCCAATACCTAAAAAAGGTTCACCCTCAGAATCAGAAAACTATAGACCAATCTCTATTCTATCTGCCTTTTCTAAAATATTTGAAAAATTATTTTTTAATCGCATACTGCTTTTTCTTGACTCCTTCAATTTGTTAACTCCTAATCAACATGGCTTTAGGAAAGAGAAGTCAACATCTACTGCTGCTTTCAACCTCATCAACAGATTACACCAAGCTTTCAATAACAAACAGCATACCTTAGGTATATTTTATGACCTCAGTAAAGCTTTTGACAGCATTGACCATAAAATACTTTCTGGGAAGCTCTGTAATTTGGGCATCAGGGGCAACTCCCTGAACTGGGTTATTTCCTTTCTAAGTAACCGCTATCAAATTGTGAGGTATTCTCAAAGAGCTAGAAATGGATCTACCACAGCTAATTCTACACCTCTAAAAATTAATACTGGTGTTCCTCAGGGATCAATTCTTGGACCACTTCTCTTCATAATTTTCATGAATGACCTTCCCAAAGAATTCTCTGATTGTTTTCCGACCCTATATGCCGATGACACATCCTGCCTGGTAACTGCTGATAGTCTCCCACTTCTGGTTGAGGTTGCTAACAGATCAGCTAACCAAATGATGGAATGGTGCAATCTAAACAATCTTGTTATAAATATCAACAAAACCTCCTACTTACTATTTCACAATAAAAAAGCTATCCCATATAGTAGCCCACTTCTTAAAATGAACAATAAAAGCATTGCTAGATCTTCATCCACCAATTTCCTTGGGCTACATATTAAAGAGAATTTGGACTGGCTAGATCACATCAATGGAGTTGCTAAAAAAGTAGCTACTGGAGTCTTTATGCTAAGAAAATTGGCTCCAATACTTCCTATTGAAAGCCTATTATCTCTGTACTATGCTAAAGTGCATTCATTATTAAACTATGGAATATTATTTTGGGGTAATTGTAGACTGGCTATTAAAGTCTTTTCCTTACAGAAACAAGCTGTCAAAGCTTTATGTAGAGTACCTTACCGTACACAGGGTAAACCCTTATTTTCATCTCTCCATATCTTAACCCTACCATCTCTTTACATTTTTAGTTGTGCAACTTTTGTTAGATCAAACCATGACATTTTTCCTACAAATGCAGAATACCATAGCCATTTCACCCGCTCGCTATCTCACATTCACATCAATGACTACAACAATGCTCTTTCTCAAAAAGGTCCTCATCACTCAGCCTCTGTAATATATAATAATCTGCCTGCGGATATTAAATCAGTTCAGTCCTACAAAGTGTACAAAAGAAAAATTAAAAAGTTCCTCTTGAAGAAAACTTACTACAGTGTCTGTGAATACCTCAATGATAGAGTATGATTTTGCTTTTCTTTGTGTTATTGATCATTGTATTTTCTTTGCTAGCATATCTATATTTTCTCTCCTCTTGTCTTGTTTTGTAAATATTTAATATTGTGACGAAACCATGCAAATGTATTTGCCAACGGTGAAATAAATTGTATTATTATTATTATTATTATTATTATTAGAGAAATGTTCCTCTGTTTAATTAAATTAGATAATGTGGATGCAGAAACTATAAAGCAAACCATTTTATGTCAGCTAAAACAATGGAAAATAGATTTAAAATATTTAGTGTCATGTTCATTTGATGGAGCTGCTACTTTCTCAGGAAATATTTCCAGTGTACAAAAGAGACTATCAGAAAAAGTTGGACGAGAAACACCTTACATACACTCCAGAGCGCACGTATTATCCTTAGCTTTGACAAGTGCTAGAAACAAATATCCAGTGATTGAACGAGTGCTGCATGTTTTAAAAGATATTTACAAACTGTTTCATAGATCATCTAGATGGGAAAGAATGTTACACAATGTTCAATCCATTCTTGAGGAACTACTATTAAAAATTTCAGAAACCATAGAAACTCGCTGGCTAAGTAATTTTAGATCTATTGACGCTGTCAGGCTTTGTTACGATTCCATAATGATGACTTGTGAACAGATACATAAGGATGGTGCGGACCTTGCTTCTTTAGCAGGAGGCATTTATTAGAAATGGAAAAATCCAGTTTTTTAATAAAACTCTGTGTTTTACATGAAGCACTACCTGCTGTTTCAAATCTAAGTAAGATTTTATAAAAAGAAGATTTATGTTTACTCGATTTATCCAGACTTATTAATTCCACTATTAAACACCTTAAAACTATATTTCATGATTGCTTTGAAAATAATCAAGAAAGCACAATCTGGAAAAACTACATGTCCATGGTTAAAGATCTTGAAAATATACGCCCTGTAAAGGAAAACGAAAAACCTGAAATAAGCTTTAAAACAGCCAGTAAATTTGTCAATGAAATGATTAACCAGATGAGTTATCGATTCAATGACAACGCTATACTGTTGATCAAAATTACCTCGAAGTTGGAATCAGCAGAATCATTTCGTACTGTGACTGAACAGGATGCTAGGAATTTATCTGGTTTGCTGCATTTAAATTTCGATGCATTGTGGAACGATATTCGTTCCTTTACGTATGCAGTCCAATCCGACGACAGAATAATATTTTGAAATTAATATTGAAATCCAATATTGGATATGATGAACTTAACAGTTTATGCGTAAAACTATGTTGCATTCCAGTGTCCACCGCAAGTGCTGAACGGTCTTTTATTACAATGAATAGACTGATGATGAAATTAAGAAGTAGGTTGGGACAAGAAACATTGCAAGACCTCATGAAAATCGCTATCGAGGAACATGATGAGTTACCAAATACTTTACTAGACGGTGTTATTGACACATATGCTAAGAAGAAACAAAGGAAACTGAGGTTAATTTAAACTGTTTAAGTAAAATGTAACTTATGCAGGTAATTTCACCAAATTTGAAGTAATGAGTATAATAAATATAAAATTTAAAAGTAATTTATAAAAATTTATTTTTATACCCATTACTTGTGTATTCTATTATGGGACTATAGCGAAAAGCAGAACGAACTTTCGAGCCCCATCCTAGCTTGCCTTTCTACACTCTCTTGGCTAGACAATTGAGCGCGCCGCCGAGATGAGCGTATGCGCTGGCTTTCAAGGCGAACTTCCCGGGCATTTGTCGTTTCGCGTGCTCGACGCTCTCTCTGCCTCTCATTAATAAGGGACCTATCGGGACTTTCTAATTTTTCTCACCGTAAAGAAGATCGCTCTCGTTCGTTTTATAGACGATTTTGGTATGAAGTTGTAGATTCATTTTCTCTAAAACGACGACTTCGCCTTGCTGAACCGGACAATCGCCCAATTCTTCTTTTCTTAAAGGTATATCCACAAAATTTTATTAGTCAAAACAGCAATTTAAATTAAACAATAGAAATTTTAGTAACATCAACGATGTATGGTAGGTATATCAGAAGAAAAGTTAGTCAAGTAAGAAGAATGTATTAAAAAGTGTTCACTCGTATGTAAACGCATGAAATTCGTAGCTCGCGAGAGGAGAGCGCGGGAGGGGAGGGCGGGGATAGGAGGAAGATCCTAGTTCCTAAGATCGCCACCGGGAAGAAGTAGATAGCGCAGTAAGTGAAAATCGGCCCAGTAGATTCGGAGATCTCGCGTTGGAAACTTTCAAACTCATTTATCATTAAGACTTTTATACATATAGAGATTATACAAATTTACTTGAGTCGCTATATCAATAGGTACCAATTACAAGATATTAAACACGATTTTATTAAGATATCTGTTTCGGAAAATAATTTATTATTTTACACTTTCTTTGGATAAATAGGCATATACATTTCCGCCTGAGAACAAAAAAGAGTAATCATGAAGTTTTGTCACTTTTATTATTTAAGGGATTCCAAGCTAATGAAGTGTACTCACTTTTATTATAAAGGCGGTTTTAGCACTCAGGAACACCCAAAGTCAATTTTTAAAGCATTTATTACTTTTATGTTTAATATAAATTCAAGTGAATTACAAAACATATTGCTCAATAACACAAAGTAAAAAGCTATTGAAAAGATCTGAATCACGAAATGCGTTTCGCCTAATAAATTACATTTGGTTCCATTTGCGGCGCAACAGTCAAGATGATATAACATTGAAAGGATAATATTGGCGAGCCTTCGGCTCGCTGTTTTAATGCGTAGTGGGCTCCGGGCGCTACCGCGCCCTTCGCCTCGCCCGGAACCATGATATCCCTCCACGTTGTCCGGAGATTGGGTTAGTAAATGTCGAGACAGGCCAATCAGTTTTTACAAACCCAATCTCTGGACAAGAAACTGATTGGCCGGTCTCAACATTTACTAACCAAATCTCTGGAAAACGTGGAGGGATATTATGGTTCCGGGTGAGACGAAGGGCGCGGTAGCGCCCGGAGCCGACTACGCATTAAAATATAGCGAGCCGAAGGCTCGCCAATACATTCTTTCAATGTTTTTTGAAGTATACATATCGATTTACATAATAAAAGTGAGTAAACTTTAGCTTGGAACCCCTTAATAATAAAAGTGACTAAACTTCATGATTACCCAAAAAAGTAACTTTTAAAGACATCGCACGTCATATTTTTGCTCGTACTGTTATTTATGTGACAATTGTTATGGCTTCCGTAGCGGGAAGGTCGTACTTCCTTGATAATGAAAAATTCCGGGATGCCCGGTTAAAAAAATTGAGTGGCGGGTACAGAAACTCAAAGCAAAATGAAATCATAACTAGCTGAAACGCCCGGCTTCGCTCGGGAAAGTATTCTTTTATGTAGCAAACGCTTTTAATTGCTCGGGGCAAACGTTCCCCATTCCTTAATTACGCAAGCGATGCTTGCAGTAACATTTACTATTTTATGTATTGTATTGTAAAGTTCTTACCATTAATGGTATTATTAATGAATTTAAGAAAGAGCTCAGTGGAGTGCAATGGGGTTATCCAAGGAGGGGGCGATCGCTCCCCTCCCCCTTTGGATCCGCCACTGCGTGGGGGTGAAAACTAACTTTCGTGGCATACTTTCATTATGTCGAATGAAAGTCTGTTACATGTGATTCTTTCGCATTGAAAGAGAATTCATTTAAGATATTATATATTAGATATAAAATTAGTTATTATGTATAGTGGTCGATACTAGAATGACAAATTATTTCTAGCTTTAATGGATTGAAATGTAAGCTTTTTACTTGAAGGTTTAAAATAACGTGTGCGGATTATTAGAAGAGTATTGATTAGCGCATTGTTTTTGGAGGTTTGACGAACAAACGAGTAAACAGTGAGACGAGTTCGGCAAAAGTAAGAATGCAGAGGGAGGATGTCAGTTTTTTAGCAATCATTTAAAGTGAATGTTGAGCCTCAAACTTATTAGTAAAGCGCAACATGAGTGAGACGAGGGATGCGTGGATCCCTTCGTTTGGGTATAGTGCTCAAAATTAAAAATCCGTGCCGTGAAGAAAGCGTTATTGTTTAAGGAAAATATTGTATATATGTGATGTAAGCAAGTCCGATAAAGTTTAACAATGACCTCGGTGGACGAGATCTCATGTATTGTGTCTGAATCGGGGAAAATCGAAGAAATGAAATATATATTTCTTTAACCTTATCGGTACTACTTTGGAGAACAAACAAATTGAACACAGCACTCTGTAGTGAAACCATGGTCGTATCTGTATATAAAAATTAAGAAAGTGGAAAAAGTACAAGTGTTCAATTTGTTTATTCTCCAAAATGGATAAATTCTACAAGATAACGCAAAAAACAACGGATTTTACTGGTACTACTTTGAGAAACTTAAGATGAAAGGTAAATCTTGAAGAGTGCATCGAACACATAAGCATATCTCGTTAGAATTCACGAAAAATGGCGACTGTCAATTAAACAGGTTCGAGTTATAATTTTAACAGTTGGGGAGTGTTAGAATCTCTGAAAGTTGTGGCACCAGTTAAATGTGTAAACGTCAAAGACGCGTATCGCTTTGTCCGATGAGTCTTGCTTTCTCTCGTGTCAGATGTCCACCGAATGACCCTCTCCTGATCGAAGTCAAAGTACCCTAATTTTTATCGTATTCCAATTCGACCGGGAGGTGGACCTCCGGAAGGGGCCCGACACATCAGCACGTGTAACCTGCCCCTAACCATGATTAACCGTATCCGAAGCCCAATTAAGTAATATCGTAAGCCTCTTATCTTGCAGCCCTTATCTTTTTCCTCCGAAATTCCTTCTTATTGTCCCGCGAACCCACTCCCTTAACAAATTCTTGTTTATTCTATCCGTCGCTCGTGGGAAAATGCTCACGCTAAGGAATGGAATGTAGATTCCTTACTCCTTGTTATTATTATTATTATTAATATTATTAATAGTGGTGCGAGTGATAAAGCTGGGTAGAAATTGTAAGAAGAAATGCAACTAAGCCCACGTTTTCTGGCAGGTATTGACTAAACATCCTTTGCCTGTGTTTTATGGCCGCGGAAAATCCACCGTATTTTTTCATTTCAGCGGTCTTCGTGGTATTTTAAAACTTTTGTTTTAATTGAAACGCTTGCGATTTCGTTAACAATCTTAACTGTTTAGTTTAACGGAACATTCTATTTCGCCACTCTCCAAAGATTAATAGTATCGCTAGGTAACGAATCGGGAAATTATCTAGCGTAGTTCCCTTAGTTTTTATACGCCCCGCAAATTAATTACGCGACCCTTAAAATCTAATTAATGAATTTGCATTACATTTAATTAAAATTGTTACATGGAGAAGTTTTAAAGTTAAATACATTTTCAAATAGCTTTTCCCCCGACTAAAATACAAAATGTCTTTAAAAAACTTCTGATTTAGATAGCTATTTCGGCCCGTCATAAAAACCGCACCTACTAATAATGCTTTCCACTATTAAAAATAAGTTGGAAATATATGCCGCGTGGGCCATTGTAAATTTGCAAATGACATGAGCTGATAATATCATGCGATCGCAAGCAACATCTCCACGATTTCTCTTAATTTCTATTTAAAGTACATTCGTCGAAGTAATGAATGCCCATTATATTTCTCACGTTCAAAAAAATAATTTTCTTCTCTTCCACCGAGTTTTAAACCACGACGGCCAAGAATTGATCTTTGAATTTTGTATTCGATCCACTTTGTGGTAATCGTTAATGGTTTTATCAGCGTAAGTGGCCTTCGTTAATAAAATGGCTTGGAGTATGTATCAATAATTGCGATAAAATAAATGCAATGATGAAGACGAGAGCCAAATATGACTTTGAAGCCGGCGAAGTATTTTTTCAAAGCGCGCTGCATATACATACGTAGATGAGTGGAATAGGGACACAGATACCATTTCAGGATAACCTGGTAAAATTAAATAATTTCGGAAAACCATATTACAGTGAAATCTCGTTACAACGTACTTCAAAATTACGTATATTTCAAATTAACGTACTTTTTCTAAATCCCCGTCAATTTTACCGTATAAATACTGTATAAATATTTCAAAATAACGTACTTCAACTTGACGTAATTTTCAATACTACGTATGAAATTCAGAGGTCCCGAAAAAGATTTTTGTGGCTTTAACGTACGATTTCATTGTTGCTCATTCAAGTCGTCTACACCAATTTTGAAGGCATCTTTTGTCTTTAGTACGGAAAGATCTGTGGAATGCTGCCAAAATCCCAAAGAAGGAATTTTCCGAGCTGACAAATTTAGAACCGATGATCAGTTATCCCTATCGTTGTTTTCACAATAGCATTGAGATATAATCTTAAGTTATAGGAAATATATCTCTTGTTAGACTCATTATCGCCAGTTTCGGTTTGCGCCGAACCTGGGAGAATGCCGATCCCCCACTGAGATGCTTCCAGAAAAATACTGTAATCCTTATGGGTATATTCAGTATACCGTACTGTCAGTATAAAAATTCATACTCCGTAGAGATACGTTGTATCGAGATTTTACTGTAATCTGCCTCATAAGTTTCCCTTCACTTAAGAGTTGTTCGCGTTTTGTTTACATCAGGGGCGGATCCAGAAACTTCTCATGGGGGAGGGGGCGCGCGATCGCTACTCCACCTATCGAATTCGCCCCTGCCAACTGCCCTATATTTTGAAAATCCCTAACCCTATCAGAATCCTTCTTTCCCTTGCTATACAGACCTAATCTGCGGCGTATAATTGAGGATATTTGCGCGGAATGAACTGAAGAAAGCACCCAGTGGAGTGCAATGGGGTTATCCAAGGAGGGGGCGACCGCTCCCATCGCCCTTCCCCCCGGTGGATCCGCCCCTGGTTTGCTTGTTTGGTTGGTTTGACGTGATGAGGCAATATCTTGGGTTGTTTTAGCAAGCTGGAGTAGCACTGATACGTATTTTATATTGGCAGATCAAACCATAAAGCCATATATTATACATATGTGTAATGGTGCATGGTAAACGTTAGTCGCCATCAATGAATCACTTCTCTTTATCTAATTTCAGCTTGTTATATAACCGCATAGGTTGCAATAACCAAAATTTTATTGTTTTACAATAATATATTTTCATTATGTCTTAAACGCATTCCCATCTATTAACAAACTGTGTGTGTTTTACCCTACTTTAGTTTTGTAATACAGACCAAAAACCTGCGTCATTGATCATATCAAAAACTTATTAAAGTTTAACATTTAAACGTTTAAAAACTATTGTGAGGAAAGGAAGTTTCCGTGGGTGGTTTTTTTCTGCCATTGTTTTTTTTATGTAAACAAATCTCGTCATCCCGTAACAAAGACTGAACCTTGGAACATAATTTTTTAGACCAAAAGTAAATATATATCTCGCAGGTGAACACCCCCAGAGTCGCCTTACTATGTTTGCAAATTATCAGGACTTTAATTTCCTTGGAGCTATGCTTCTGACACCGGGCACACACTCTGGATCTTTTATTTGTTTATATATATATATTATGAGCTTGGAATTTTATGAAAGTCGCTTTCCATCATCAGCGTTTTCGGTCGGGGGTACGTCCAAAGTTATATAGGCGCGCGCGAATGTTAAATACTATAATTTTTCACTTACCTTCAGCTCACAAGGATGATTTCAGAATCGAATATTAAGACTACGAATAACCAAATAAATGGCAAGCACGATTCTCCTGACGAGAAGGGATACTGATATAAAATAATTACAGCATTTTCTCCTATGTGCTGGAAGCAGCCTAATTAACGATAATTGGCTAATTTATGGAAAGGCATTTTGGCAAATATAATAAAAATAAATGTATGACAATCCTATGGCTAGTTTACATCTATGTACAATACTTATCTATTTAAATAGAAAATCTCTTAATTTCTTCGTCATTTTATAACATACCGAACCATTTTAAAATTGCTCAAAAGGGAAATTGGTAAAATAATATATATAATATAATACTCTTTTGAGCTTCGAAAATGTTCGCCTTATAACATTTTCATAGTCGTGATAGACCAAAAGAATATCGACAGTTTCCACCACCCAACGATAGATGTCGCCATATTTCTTATCGGGAGGTGCCTGTTCCCCTGGGATTCGATGCAGTGTTACGCGGTCGGTCAGCCGGTTCATGTCGTACTCCGTCCTAAAGGACAGAGTGCGAATGTGGATTGTGGATAGGTAACGGGTAATTACGGTTCGAATGTTAATTTTATATTATGTCTACACTTCGTTTCTATATTATACATATTATATTAATAGTATTTTAAGGTTGTATATATACATAATTGTAATCTACGTCTGTTTTTCCACCCCATCTAACGCACGACATGGCAGGTGGGTCGACCCTTTGCCACCCTCCCTCCCGGGGCCCCGACCTAGGCCAAGGTCCCACTCTGTGTGCACACAAAATCCCAAACCACGAAACGATTTCCACACGATCGATGTTTTATGCAATTGACACATGTACTATTATCCTATGTCATATTATTGTTTATTTTCCACGATAAATGCTAAATCGAATTTCGAAACCTATGTCCCGCTAATATCTTTTCCCCTGAACGAAAACAGGTGATGCTGGAGACGTGCATTTCTTTTCGGAATGCACGAAGAGTGAAGAACGAAGACGCCCAGACACCATTCATCATGCAGGAGTAAGTATGTTTAGATGTAGTTGTACTGTTTTTATTAATTTCTCCTTTTTAATAGTGATTTGTTTTTACAGAGCTCCTCTCCAACACAGGGTGTATCATCGCAGTGTGGCGTGGTTATCTCCTAGTGGAGGTAATTAATGGTTTCACTGGAGGGATGACACAGTTGGTATGGTAGTCGTATTTTGATCTCAGGCATATAAAATGCCTCAGAAGAATAATCATAATTAATTAGCAATTTTTCTAAATTCTATTATTTCTCTGACGTCGTTAACGGCGACTGTAGGTTTGCTGTCGTATATTGGATTTACCCAATATGAGTTTATATGTCTATGGTTTATTCGTCTGCCTTATCATGAGTTGAAGCGGAAGAAATTGTTGTGTTATTGCCAGAATTAAAGTGAAAATTAAGTATATCAATTCTTTAAACAGTATATCCTGATCTATTATATTTATGTGCTTTTTTAATATCGTGATTAAGTTTTAATGTCCATGCATAAGATACAAATAAGTAGTAGACATGTTGAACCAAATTTTGTGTTGCATTGAGTTGCTAAATGCAACGGTAATGTTTATTTATAATCAACTCTTAATTTAATATTTTTTAAGTATATCAATCATTTTACTTGGGCAATTCAATGTTTTATTACTTAACGTTGAATTGGTAATTAAAAATGATTTGTGATAGTTCTGTATGAGGCCTTAGTTCTCCTCATAAAGACAAACGCTGACGGATAAAATACCTATAATCGTGCGTTAGAATAATATACCGTTTTAAGAAATTTCTAAAATATTTATTGCTAATATAATGATTGCTCTTAATTGCAGATAACCATCAACGCCACACTGGACAGACATGGACGCTCGCGGTAAGCTCATTTTCCCTTATTTATAATGCACACGTCATTTCGTGTAAGATATCACGAACATCATTCGAGAAATACGTTCGAACCGAATTGAATTAAGTCGGTATCATTTTCAGATGTAGTGTTTATTGTTGTTGGTAGGCTTGCCACCTCTAGGACTTTGAACGGGAATATTTGTGTTTTTCCATAAAATATTCAGGTCTTGATTAATTTTACTGAATTTTCTCAAATTAACCGATTATAAGTACGAGTATGTTTTTTGGCGATACGAACTTCCCGACGTTTTCACGTACTAAAATATCGAATGATCAATAGCTCTTTAATATATATGAATTTACGTCATCCCTTCAAGTTGGAAGTATTTTTTTCATTAATCTTGAGTGAAATTCAATTTTGGTTCTGCTAATGTCTGGACGATGCAGGTACTCAAATATCTCTTAGATATAACGACAAATAATACATTTCTTCCGAATGTGGCAACTTCATCAGTTGACATGTTGAAAAAACTTTCGTAACTGTTGGATATTATTTATTATTAATATATATTTAGAATTCTTTGCCTGTTATTTCAACCCGTTTATTTTCAAATAAATGCATCACCTGTACTTATTCTGCAGTCAGTAAGTTGAATAGAATATATCGCACTGTGTTTGTGATACTTAGCTGTTGTTCAATTTCAGCATGATCGCTCCATTGCAATGGAAAATTGGGAAATTTCAGATTAAGTATATATTTGCCACTTAGGAATAGTACTGCAGTCAGATTCTTCTGTAGCATGTGTGGAAAATTCGGCGCGCTTTAACGTCACGAACAGAGACTTGGTGATGCGTTTATTCGGAAATGAAATATAAAAATATTTCTTCAGAAGATGATTTTTTAATTGTATTTTATTTTAAAGACTTCAAAGATGAAAATTGTTGGTAATGTTTCTGTTTTCAATTTTGCTTCGGGATTTAAAACCTCAAAAGATGTAAATCAACTAGGCTTCACAATTTTCTCATACATATAAAGCCTGTAGCAATGTTAATTTTAAATTTGGTATAGGTAAAACTGGCACTATATGCAATACCTGAAGTGTATGTGGCCATGTGGTAATTTCTTTTTGTAAGCATTTACTCGGTTCTGTTATTTTAGAATTACGTATCATAACGAAAGCTAAACCTCACGGATACATAATTTTAGAATATAGTATAAATGAGCATGTGCTAAAAATTCTTGAAACTACCATGCTGATTTTTTTGCAGGGAAGCGAGGACTACGCGAGTGGGTGGGAACTGTGGACTTAGGAGCGTAGATGCCGATTACTTAGGAGGGAAGGTGCTGCTTAGTTAGGAGGGGGGGTGCTGCATAGTTAGGAGAGTGGGGGCTGCAAACTCTGCTTAGTAGGTTCGTCAACCTTAGTTTAGTAGGTGCGACAAACTTAGATTAGCAGGTGCGACATAGTTAGATTTGTAGGTGCGACAAAGTTAGATATGTAGGTAGAAGTAGTATTTAGGTGTGTGAATGTGTGTATGATGGTAGTGCATGGATGTGCACATCTTTGGGTAGTGGTGGTGGTGTGTGTGTGTGATGGGTGATGGTGATGGGTGATGGTTGTATGTATGAATCATTTTGTCATCGATTACATTGTTTAGCTAGACAGATGAGAGTACTTAAGTTTAGCAAGCGTTAGCATGGTGTAGGGCTGGGGTAACCCAGCGAGCTCGCCATGTTAAATAATGAGCAACGATGGCCTAAGCATTACCTCCTGGGTGCCAATGGAAATATGCTTAACTTGAAGGGTATAGAAATCATTTCATTCATATTTTTAAAAACCCCTCCAGTTATCAGATGCAAAACAGGTTCTAAAGGTTTCCCAGTCTAGGATTTATTACGTTATGACTGAATCTGCATTAATTATGTTGAATTCTACTGTTGAAATGTAATTTATAGTTGTTTATCTTAAATTGTGATTTCTATTTCATAAAGAAATCTTGTATTGTTAGTTTCTACATCACTGTATAATATCTGAAGATAATACTTTAGGCTAATAAATGTATGATGCAACTCTCTCTAAATAAAATGTTTTAATTTTACCATGAGTATTTATTTAAATTATAAATTAAGTAAACGTTAGATGACTTTAAATGATTCTTTGATTTTCTATATCAATTAATTTAATTTATACATCAAACTGTAGTGAGCTTAAATGTGACATAAGTTTTACAATTCGTTTATAGGATATGTCTGTTGCCAGGAGTGTAATTATCGAATAGCATAATTGGCCATCAAAAAACAAATGAAATTGCAATAGTGTCCCAGTTAAGGAAATGTAAACTTCTTCCATCAAGTCTTTGAGGTAAAATGTCCTCTGTCCTACTCTAACGATAATTAGGATGCAAAATGTCCTACTTTGTGATACATTTCTGTTTGGGAGAAGATCTACCGGCAGCAATGCCCTAATGAATCACATGGCTACCGGGACCTAATGGGTGAGATTCACATAGTTTTACATTGCTGTTTATAACCTCTTCCCCCTACATCTCCTCCACTCATACTTCGCATTTAAGAGATCGCAATAATATAGGATAGCAAGAATAGCAGTTTGTCACTGTTGGTTCTGCTTCATCTGTCATCAAAGATTGGTCATGTTCAGTGAAGTGAGGCTATATGTATTAATTAAATATAACAAATTTTCTGTCTTTTCTCAACAAGTTATATCAACATTTCTTGTAAATTTTGTTTTTCTAATAAGGAAAGCAGGCTTTCCTTCCTGAAACTTGGGGAGATATCAAATCTGCATTTCCAATCAGAAGAGCAGAGTTTGAATAGTTGTTCGGTATTTTCATTCATATTCATAGAATTATGTAATATATTAAATTTTGAAGTTTTATTCAAATGATATTGCTGTCACTACAGTGATTTTCGAATCGATCTTTACTGATGTAAATAAGCATGGATGTGAGGTTATTTTCAAATCTTGGCTTTATGGGTCCATTTACAAGCAAACTATATTTTCCTTTAAAATTGTGTTCGATCAGGAGATGATCCTGTGGAGAATTGGAATGTGTTTGATGCCAAAGTATCCTTGAATTCTGAGTTATTATGACTTGAAAACTGGCACGCTGCTGAGTCTAGATTGTAAGTACTTTTATGACCAGCCATCATGCATAATGGATTTGTCACCTCTCAGAGCAATCAATATTACTTTGTGGAATTATATTATAACTAAATATCAGCTGTGGGTTCATCCTACAAATGTAAAACTAGCTAATATCAGAACATTTGGTTTAACAATAGCCCAAGAGACTGAGTCACCAAAAAACACAAATGTAATCAGAACATTTAGTCATTAGTACCATGAAATAGCAGATTATGAAATTTTCCAATTTTTTTTCTTGTATGAGTACAGAGTTATTTAAAAAGTTAGTATCACTAATTTAAAGAGGTATTATTGAATTCTCCATTAGCCTAGAAGAATATTAGCTATCCACACAGGATAGAACAAATAATTAATATTTTTAATTAATATCCTTTTACACATAACCACAGTTTTTAGCTCATTTTCTTAAAAGCCAAAACATGTTGTTGTGATAACTTTGTCTGTCCGTCAGTGGACAATCAACATTTTTAAAGAGGTATTTAGAAAACTCTTTTTGAATTAGATAGTTCTTATCCATCCATGAAGTTCACTGCAATTGTACTTTTCATGTAATTCATAGTTTTTCCTCTAGGTGACTTTTGAAATGGTATTTACCCAAACTACTGAAGCTAGAGGAGCGACGTTTTTATGAATGGGAGGGTCTACGTTCCAACATTGCAGGTTTCCCACTCTGCAACTAGGGAGGCAAAACAAAATTCTGAAAATTTTTAATAAAATGTGCTTCCACCTGCTGCTTTAGTAAGTGTATCTTACTTGTTTCAATTTAAAAAATTTGTGAATTGCTTTGGAGAAGACAGCATCTAAACTTAAGACACAGAAGTTGTAATGTTTTGTGGCAATGTAACATACTGTTTGACAAAAATAAAGGAAATTAAATTTATGATATCATGATAACTGGTAAAGTTTACTAATAAGTTTTAATTCTTTATGTTAGCCATATAACCAGGATTACTTAATGTATTAAATACGGTATAATAAATTTTCTGTTTTTGCTCTACAAGTTATATCAACATTTATTGTAAATTTTGTTTTTCTAATAAGGAAAGCAGGCTTAACTTCCTGAGACTTGGATAGATACCAAATCTGCATTACCATTCGAGAGGTTAGTTTTAAATGTTGTCCGATATTTTCATTCATATCCATAGAAATATATGGTATATTAAATTTTGAAGTTTTATTCAAATAACACTGCTGCCATGATAGTGATTTTTGATCAATCCTTACTAATGTAAATAAGCGTAGATGTGAGTTTATTTTCCAGTCTTGCCTTTTTGGGTCCATTTAATGACAAAATATATTTTTCTTTTATGTTTTAATTGGGTTCGATCAGGAGCCTATCAATGAAGTACCAACGAGTGAGGACAATGATGATGTTTCTCCTAATGTATGTGCGATTCAGAATTTTTTGATTTTGTTGACATTGAGTTCACTGAAATATTAAGACACATTACTACATGCTGGTTATCATTTTAACCTTGCATTGAAAGACTTATAAGGAACTGGGATGCTCTAAAATTATACTTTTTAAGCTGAGTGAATGAATGCCCCAAACATATAAAAAATGTTCTCTAGATAAATGAAGTGAATGAAACAGATGACAGTAAATTGGAAATTTATATGCACTTTTGCAGCATTCCTCTAGAAATGTTTAAAAAAATTACAGAGAAATAACATTACATGCATAGAATTATGGAATATAATGTCCGAATTTAAATAAAAAATTACAGTTCGCGTAGGAGGAAGAGCAGTTTTTTGTTTTCAAACTTGATATGGAATGGAAAAGCTACTTCCCCACGATGCAGATAAGTTGAAAAAAGAATTTTTGTCTTTTTACTCTGCGTGTCTGAGCTGTTTAATGAAAAATTTAAGTATGTCTAAAATTGGTTATCAACTTTAGCTCCTTTTTGTAATGATATGTTGCCAAAGTATCAAGATTTTTGCAATACCATTGATACTCTAAATTTAGATAATATTTTAAGGTTTAATATGGACAAACTATTTAAAGAACTTTTACCAATTAGAGGGAATTTTCGTTTAATTTCTGCTGATAACTATTGGAAAAAATGTTATGATCCTGGGGTAAGTGCCGATACATTTTAAAAAGTGGAAATTCTGAAAATCTATTCCAGATGGATCGCATATTTTTAGCATTCCACTGTCATCTGCTTTTACAGAAGCACAACCATTTAAAAAAATTATTGTACGTTTATAGTACTAGTAAACAGTGCTTCTCATTGGTTGTTACTGAAATCCTGTAATTGTGGAAAATTTGAAATCTGGAGCTCATCTCTAAGCGCATCATGATTGATTTTTATTCTCCTATGGAGCAATAGTGGGGCGAAAAAGCCACTAAAAATTGCATTTGCAATTATGATGCAGAAAAGAACTTTAAAATGCTATTTCCCTTATGTACAGGTATATAATTTCTTTCTAATACTCCATTGCACGAAACGTGATACGTTGTACACTTTCCTAACTTGTTTTTAATTCCAAGGAAGGAGATATTGTTATTTATTAATTTATTAAACCTGGTTTTTTGCGATACAGTGGAGCCGTAATGGTTTTTATTCGCACAGGGAAGAGTTGGAGATCCTAATATCTGATTTCAACCCTGCGTGTGTATTTTTACAAGAGACGCATTTTAAAAACAATGACAAGGTGAAAATAAAAGGTTTTAATGTCTTCAGAAAGGATGACTTAAACCAGTGGTGCCAATCTATGGCCCGTGAAGGGTTTCTGTGTGGCTCGCGCTGTGATGAAAAAGCAATCAGAAAAATGTGACTCACAAATTAATACATTTTTACGAAAATGTTGATAATGAAATTTTACATAGTGGAATTTTTACCACAAAAACCCCTTTAGACTTGATTTTTAATAATGACACCTAAGATTATGTAGATAACTTCCGATTGAAACTTTAATCTGGCCCGCAGAAGAATTGGCAAATTCCAATGCGGCCCGCCGAAGGATTTGTAACCAGAGATGTGGCCCTCGATGTAGAAATGGTTGTGCCCCAATGACAAACTGTAATAGGGCTCAGGGGGAGTGACCGTGACCATCATGAAGGCCCTTTATAACTCCCAAGTGAACCTGCTCTTCCTTTGGACATAAAGGTGTAGTTATTTTAAATGCATCGCTCAGTTAATTAGGTATTTAATTAATTAAGCAGCCGACGAGTCTCTTCAGGTGTTTTTTTTCCGTTATTTAGCATTCTCATTCTTTGTTCTGAGAATAACTTCGAAGGGTGTTAGTTCGAGAATTAAATCGAATAATAATGAAGAAATGAATGAAATTTTTACTAACTTCCCCATAAAACGAAATTGCATCTCAAGATTTTGTTCATAGCTTAATGGGAAAAATACTTAAGGAAAACTCCCCAGATGTGTGTCTTGTATTTTCTTAGCTTAATTTCCTCCAATTTTCCATAGAAGCGAGTATGTAAATACATAATCATCTGAAGAGACGTTAATTTAAAAAATCAAAATGCCTGTCTGCTTTTTTCGCCGAATGAATTAATCAAACATCTCAGTATCTTTGTTTATTACGGAGTTTAATGGAATGAAAGAATCTTAATATTTAACTAATTTGTAGGTAAATAGCTAATCATTCTATATTTTCCTTTGAATTCAGATTTAAAGGTAGTCAACCATATTTTAACTATGGTATGGCATTTACAAAAGACACCAAACATTAGCCATAAAATGAAAAATGTCAGTTTCCCAAAAATTTGTATTAATTTAATAGTCAAACGTGAAAGTTATTTAGAATAAAAATGCTAGTATTCTTTATTAAAACGCAAATAAAATAATATTCTACATATGGTGTTTCTTAAAATTTGCTCATAGAAACCATATCTCCCATCTATGTCTCTGACAGTCAAACATGTAATTTGTTGAATAATTGTCTAGCTTTTGGAATACGCTAGTGTTTGGCTGAAATGAAAAGCATCATCTAAGCCAGGCATGAGCAGTGTTGAATCCAGGGGGGTACCCGGGGGGGATTTTCCCCCCCGGGTAATATAAAATCCCCCCCGGAGAAAATGGTCAATTAATTCAGTTTTTTACGGGATTTTAGTGAGTTTACGCAACTTTAACAATATGTATTTTAATTCTATTTTCTACTAATATTTAAGCATGTTTAACTAAAATTGGGCTTTAAATATTGATTGTAACATATAAGTTATAAATATCTATTTTAAAGATATTTTGACATGTAGACTGCGTCATATATTTGCTGAATTCTGAAGTGTTGATAATTTGTTGCGCGTGCAGCGTACAGAAAATATCAGTATAACATACATTGTACAAACTTTCTCATGTACGTACTAACCCGGCGTTTAGTTATCTTTAGAAAATGAAGATCGTATAAGCCTATTTCTAGAAAATCCAATTTTTGTTCAAGTTGCACAAGAATAAACTAGCCTTATACTCAGTCATTGAGAAAAATGAAATAGGTATAGTAATATTGCAGACGTATACTCAAGTAACTGTACGAAATTTGATCGAAATCGTTCGAACCGATTTTGAGAAAATCAAATTATTGCTAAAGTTACCTAGAATAAAGTAACCTTATATTCATTTTTTGAGAAATATGAACTATACAGTATTATTAAAGACGTAAACTCAAGTAACTGTACCAAATCTGATCAAAATCGTTACAGCCGTTTTCGAAAAAATCGGATTGTTGTTAAAAATGCGTAGAATAAACTACCCTTAATGACTGAGCAATGTCAACCACTTCTATGATACATATACTCTGCTCAGTACAATAAAATGCCTAAGTACGAGATTTCATTTATTTTTACTCTACTGTTTAGGCTGCAGAGCCAGTAACAGACAAACAGACGGCATTGCAAAAACCACTTTTTCGGATTCGGATTCCGTAAAAATCTCGAGGTTGAATTTTTTCGCAATAGCGATTTAAGTGAGAAAAAAGAAGAGGATAGTAAATGTAGTAATAGAAAAGATTGATGGATTGAAGATGGGAAGACACTGGAAATTGAAGATATAGGTAACAGCAGTGATATCAGCAAGAAAACTAAATCAAAATATAATAATAAGTGGGAATCAAAATACGAATGGCTTTGTTTCGATAGTATTCGCGAAGGAGCATATTGCAAATTTTGTGAGATATTTTTGAAAAACGATTTAGAAGCGATACAAAAATCTGGTGGTATTTTTATCAACGTACCTTTTACTAATTATACAATAGCCGCGGGAAAAACTGGTAAACTAGAAAAACATGCAAATTCCGAAAAGCATGCATGTAGTGTTTCTATGGAAACGTTGCGTCTCCAGGGAATGCAGAAACCAGTACATAGCATATCAATTAATGAGAGTGAAACACAGAAAGGCCAAAATCGTCGGTCAATGCATGCTCTTATAGAAGCCCTATATTTTCTAGCTAAAGAAGAAATACCTCAACAACCAAATATGAAGCATTAGTTTTAAAAAATTCTTATTAAACATGACGATATCCTCAATACTTGGTTAAAAGGCCAAAGCAGCCGCTCTACTTATATTAGCAAAGCCACTGAGTCAGAATTTATTTCGTGCATTGGGAGGTATTAGATAAACATGATTCCAGCATCGTTGTGAAAAATAAGTACTTTTCGGTAATAGCTGATGAGTCCACAAATATTAATAATATGTCAGAACTTATGATATTATTACGTTTTGTAGATAACAATAATATTAGAGAAATGTTCCTCTGTTTAATTAAATTAGATAATGTGGATGCAGAAACTATAAAGCAAATACAGCCTTGAGGGGTTAAGGCAATATTGAAGATGTGATAACAAAAATTTATTCATGGGTGTATGGAAATGTAGAAGGAAGTTTCACTGCCAATATAGATAAGGAAACTCCAATAGATCGTCTGGTTAGTTTATTTTTATCTTTGTGTGTGGTTTATCCACCCACACACTTGACTCACTTTATGTTTTCTTTAGCTAAACGTCAATAATGAAGGTAATTTAAGGCTCATTTAAAATATAAATTTTATTTACAGTTATTTTGAAATCTAAAAATCAAGACAAATTTTTTTCATTTGTATATCTTGCCATTATGTGTTTATTGCAAAGTACATAATCTTTTTTCCCTACCATCATAATTAAAAATATATTTTTACAACTTTCGAAACTTGAACCTTAACACAATTCCAGATTCACTCTTCTAAAAAATTCATCTTAGAAAATGTAGTGTCATTCCTCCTGCATTTTCAGTCTTTTTATCTCAAACTCCCTTCTTTATGGGGGAGTTATCATAATAAATTAGTTTTTGCAAGTTTTTTCCATGAGAAAATATAGGCAGGTAAAACAATCATGGTTTACAGCATATCTCCACGACGAGCGGCTTTTGAGATGCAGGGGGTGACGGACGGACACTTGCAAAATTATATATAGGATATTTAAATAAATTCAGTTCCAAGAGAAAAACGGAAAAATGTCAAAAGTAATCTCGAATGTACGGATACTCGAACAACAATATCATAATTCGTATTGTTTTTTAAATATGTACATATTATTCTTGATATAATTTATAAATCGTTAACTTGTATCCTAAATTGAGCATAAGTGATATATTTCGTCACATCACCTAAAATTAGGGATAATAACTGTACATGTGCAATCTTTGCGTGGTTCTTTTTGAACTAATTTAGGAAAAATTAAAAAACTGTGTGAAATAAGTTCAACGCAATAATTCACATTTAACTCTAATAATGTATTACTCCGGTGATATAGGATTTTCATTTATTTGGTTCCCAATGTAAGGTTCACAGGTTCGAATCTCGCTGAGGGCACGGCTGTATGTGCATATTGACAATTTATTACGCGAAGTCAGTTATAAATATTCATTTTGTACAGTTACTTCAGCTTAAATCTGAAATAAAAACAAATGGTTCATATTTTTATTGAAAAATTAATATAAGGATATTTTTTTCTTGGGCAACTTTAATAACAATTTGGTGGGGAAACTTTTAACGAGATGGGTCAGATTGACCATTGTGGTTGCTCAGGTGGGCCGCATTAACACATGAGAAACTTCGGCGGGCCACATTCGGGTCCACGACGGAAGTTGAGAGAATGCGAAGGTTTCTATATGTGAAAATTTATAACTAATAATATTTTATCGTCCGATCTTTACAAAAAATGTTTCCTGGCCTTAATTTTGACCAAAAAATACGAAACTGTTACATTTCATGGTTCGTTTTCGTAATGATATCGCGGGCCGTATAAAGTGCTCCCGCGGGCTGTAGTTTCCCCCCCTCTGGCTTTTTTATTATATTTTTTATTTTGCGAATACCAAATACGTACTGTTTTATTCATACGGTATCTTGATATTTTGCAGTAATAATATTTCATCGTATAAATTGTTTTAGAATCATAGAATTTGATTTATTTCGAACATCTTTATTAATAATATCCATGCGAAAACTATATTTAGGTATATTTCTGAGAATGAAAAACACTTTTGTTGATTTTGATTTATTTACTCAGTATGTTTTTCTTTAAACCACTGAAAGACCGTTTTATAGTTTGTATTTGTATTAGCATTATTTTTAATTAATTTGCCAAATACAGTAAAACTCGTTTAATACGAATTTGAGGGGACCGACTCATTGCTTCGTTATAAGCGTGACTACGTTATATACGAGAAACGTTTTTTGGCCTATACATCCCATATAACACGTATACACATACAGTAAAAGCTGTCTATCCGGCTACTTAGAACCGGCCAGCCTTAGATAACGGCAATTACACAAATACAATTCATTTTGTATTTCTTTTTCTTTTTCTTTTTTTATGAATTTTTGTGTGAAGAGTATATGTGTAATACCTAAAGTGACCAGACGTACTGATTTAATCAGTACAGTACTGATTTTAGACATTGTGTACTGATTTCAAAAAATTTGTACTGAATTTTGTACTGAATTTTAAAGTTGTACTGATTTCAAAAGAAGAAAAAATCTATAATTATTTAGTTCATTTACTGTGGGATTGACGGTTGAGGTGACTCGGGTGCGATGTTGCCAGGATGTGTAAAGAGGACTTGCGGCAACGCTGTGTAGTTCCCCCTAGCAAACATTACCTGCCCTCCACCTATGATTGGCTGTGAGGGAGGGGAGTTTTTCAGTCTTTCCTTACAAACCCCCACCCCTTCTCTACAACTAAGTCTCAATTCCAAAGTAATGTCGTCCAGACAATAGTAATTATGGTTGTGTATGTCATGTGAGTAGTATAATATTTTAATGCTGTTTAGTAAAGTAACATTATTCTCAGAATAGATTATTAATATTCTTATTTAATTATATTTAAAGATCCTGCCATAAATAGAAGAAAAAACATTTTCTGATCAACTTCAGCAAGAGTATCCGATATATATATATATATAACAATAGTGTTATATACTATGTATACTGTATAAAATTTCAATATATAAAGTATTATATTGAAATGTAGTTTTCTGTCGTGGATATAAGAAATTTAAAAAATGTACTGATTTTACATCTAGAAAATCTGGTCACTTCCACTTTAAAATTTCTTAAAATATAAGATGTATATATTACGTATTTACTCCGTATACTTCTGTGGCTGCCGAGTAAGCATGGCGTTTTTGTTTACGTAAGCCATTTGAATTGTCTAGATATTTTGGTGTACTTCTACAATTTCCAGTTTTATCGCTTTTTATTATTTTAAATATTATCCATCCATTGAATATGGCATCAAAATAAATATCTAAAAGCAAGGAACAGGAGAGAAAAGGTTGGTTTAACGTTAACACAAAAGCTGGAGCTGATCAAACGAATTGAAAAAGGAAAAAATAGAGCAGCCATAGCAAAAGAATTCAACATCGGATCTTCCACGCTGTACGATATATAAGGCTAAATTAATGAAATTTGTGTCATCTTCTGAGACGAGTAAATCAATTAACAAACATCATACGCTTCATAAGCCAAAAATTGAGGAACTGTGTAAAATATCCAATAAATTCAATTTTGGGAACAGGTTCACTGCCGTAATCCCCAAACTTCCCGGACGCCCTAAACTTTTCAATAGTCTTTTTGTTTTGCATGTAAGCGTAGCAACGTATTAAATAAGAATGGGTAAATAATGTCTATATCTAACTAGGTGTGGAAGAATTAAAATGGAAAATGCAAACCCCATGCATAGTTATGTTAGGGGAGTACGATAGTGAACCTAAGTCCAATTTTGTTTGGTTATTGATAAATTTGCGATGTCAAAATCGAAAATCGCTCCCCTAACCGGATATTTCTCCTAATCGGCTTTCCACAATCCCCAAGATAGCCGGATAACACAGCTTTTACTGTATTTGCAGTGAGTCGACTTCAATGCCGTACTTACATATGCAAAGAGATGCTTATCAACTTCGCGGCATGTAAAATGGTCAATTAATATTATTATTATGGTCATTAATTTACATAAACATTTCACATTTTTAACATCAATTTCAAAACAAAGGGAGCGTAGAAATTCGTATGGAAGGGGTAGAGGGACGAAGGGACCTCTACGAAAAAGTGCGCGGTAAACGGGTGGAAATTATTCATTACTTATCGCTCTGCTCGCCAAAATTCGTTATATATGGGGCATTTTTTGCCACGGGACCAAACATTTGTTCGTTACAGCCGAGAATTCGTAAAATGCGTGTTCGTTATATCCGAGAAATTTAACCAATGCCCTTATGGAGAAGTTCAAGGGACCGAGACATTTCTTCGTTATAGCCGAGATTTCGTTTTAGGCGTGATCGTTATAAACGAGTTTTACTGTATATACAAATTAAAACCTGCCTTACTGAATTGTATTACTTTTTTAGCTTCTCAGTTTATTTGATTCCATTTCCACCATAATGTGGTAACATTTCGAAAGAACATTATAATTTTATTAATTTTTGAAATAATTTTGCCCGATCAACGTTCTCTTTAATTAAAACGAATAGGGCGGGTGGGCAGGGCGGGCTCAAGACATTTTGGCGCCCCAAGCAGATTTCAATCATGGCACGCCATCGATACATAAATTTTGCATTAATATTCGGTAGTTTACTAGTTTAATAGGATATAATTATCTTGATGTTTTGTGTATTTTTATGATGAAACAGTTTAATAAAAAACAGGACTTTATTCACATAAAAATTAATTTGAAATGTCACAAATAAATTATAAATTGTGCCATACTTATTTCAATGAAAATGAGATTGGAACTATTACGTCGATGTATGCACAGATGGGGCTCAATCATTGGTTGGTAAACTTGGTGGTGCAGTAAGTTTCGTAAAGAATGCATAAAAATTGCAACATCGAAACATTGCCTTATTCATAGATAAGCACGTGTTGCCAAGGCAGCGACGCACTTATCTAAAGCTAATGGTACGAATTGCTCTTAGCATGAAATAGAAAGGAAGAAATTGATTCTTGATTGCGAAATGCACTTGGGAGGATGCAGGGAAAAAAGAAACGATGAAAGGAATGGAATCAAAACCTTATCTTGAAAGTGATCTTGGAAAGACGTTCTGAAAAAAATGATAAAAAATATGGGTTGGAATGAAAAGCGGGCTATATCATGAGTAAATGAGACTCCAACTTTATGACTGATTACGAACTTCAAGAGCAAGATGAACATCGTCTATTACTTGGAATCATTACAACAAGTCAGGGACAACTTCCGTTAACATTTATATTTGAATGCATACAAAGTTATTTTGCTTTATGTTAAACAAAAATGCGAAGCGAATAACGCTATTCTTTCAGCTATTTGAAGGTATAATTGACAGTAATTGAATTGGAGGCAACAATGACGGTCGCCTTGGCAACGCCCGGAAAGAGTACGAAAAATCCGCAAAAGTTGGAAAAAGAATGTGTATTTCTGAAAACTTCGACCGTACAACGTATAAATATGGTAAGAATAAGATAGTATAGAGCTTTAGCCGTCAAATAAAGCAAGAAAGAAGAAAATCGGTCCCTATTTACATATTTTAACGAACAAAGGAAGAAAACCTTGCATTCTGAAAAATCGAAAATCCCGTGTAAGCTTAGGGGAAAATATAACTGTCTCCTGGATTCGAACTGGGATACTTTAGCAAACGAAAATGTTTTTCCAGTGACCTCATACCCAGTAGAAATGAAACGCTGTTTACTGCATATCTTTACGACGAACGGTTCTCGAGAAATACGCCGATATAAATTGTAAACAAATGTCTAAAGACGTCAACGTAAAATCTTCTATAATAAAACGCTTGAGGTCTTTGTCGGTGTATGACCGGACGGTCTCATCAGTTAGTTATACAAACTGGCAGGAGAAGGCAGCACTTGCCAGTACAATTAGTGCTACCCCTCCTACCCTTTCTATAACTAATTGCGGTCGTACCTATATTCATTTACATAAATTGGATGGTACTTACGTAGTACATATTAACGGGGAGCCCAACTTTAAAATATAAAAATGGAACAAATACCATTTAAATCATGTTTTAATTTTTAAGAACATTAAAAGAAACCAATTAATATTTAAATGATTTGTTATAGATAACAATTAAAAAACAATCACATTTTAATTTCTGGTGGCCAATATTTAGTAATTTCTTCTAAAATGGTTTCAAAGACGTCTCGACTGATAGCTTTGTTATAGATAACAATAGAAAAAACAATCACATTTTAATTTCTGGTGGCCAATATTTAATAATTTCTTCTAAAATGGTATCAAAATCGTCTCGACTGATCGCTTTATTATAGATAACAATAGAAAAAACAATCACATTTTAATTTCTGGTGGCCAATATTTAGCAATTCCTTCTAAAATGCTATCAAAAGCGTCTCGACTGATCGGCCTGTCGCGACATTTACAAACCCGATCACCGGACAACGGGGAGGGAAAGTTTGGTTCCAGTGAGGCGAAGGGCACAGTAGCGCCCGGAGACGACAACTAAAATAAAAACAAAGCAAGCCGAAGGCTGGCCAATATCCTTTCCATTTGCGGCGCAACAGTCAAGCGATATATAATTCCTTTGTAGACTACAGATATCTTGGTAGAAATCATTCGGTACTTACGTATTAAGTTGGGCTCCCCGTTAATACGTAAGTACCGGATGGATAAATGCGGTAAATTAAGTATTTTAAAACATGCTAATGTTTAAAATAATTCGACGATGTTTTAACGTGCCTTTGTTGTCTTATTGAAGTCTTTCTGCATATTAAAGGCAGTTGCTTGCGCTGTGCCTTCGCATTATCTGAATATAGCAGATGTTATGAAAATAATTTTTTTCGTGCTGTTTATTTTTAATTCGCATCAATCCAATTGTAGGGTAACCAACCAAACAACGATTACATTGTTATCTAATTAAATAAGGTATATGCGCTGATTGCATGTGTATTGAGATATCTATTGAGATTGTTCTTAACTGCTGTTTAGTGGAATTGAACGATTGATTGTGATTACTTACTAAATATTGCTTTTCACATGGACAGCTGTATGTAGCCATAACTAGAACACGTGACAAACATAATTTGAAATTTTGGGTTAAGGATAAAGATAATCAAGGGCAACTGCTGTTAAACGAAAGAGTATTTACAAGGAAAGTCATTATAAGAGAGCTACTGAAAAGCTAAAATAATATTATTGAGATATAAGACTGTTTTCCTCTTATTTTTTTTAAAACTATCCCTTTGTTTTCATTTGTAGCCCTTTCCAATCTTATTCGTCTTTATAATTTTATCATTTGTTTGTTGGTTTTATTTTTATATTGTTTGTTTTCAAAGGCCGTTTTAAACGGACTCGTTCACCTAGTTAATATATAGTTAGATAGACGAAAATTGGAGTGTTACACGATGTCTACGTCATGTTACCAACCCAACACGCACACACCCTAATGCAGGTACCCTACTTCTTCCTCATTCTCTCATCTACTCCCTCTTCCATAATCATTCGACTTTCACTGAGTTTTTATTCTTGTCTCTTAAATAATTTAGGGCGTTTAAAAGACCTCCAGCGTAATGTTTAAAAAAAAAACATATACATACAGTAAAACTCGTTTAATACGTATTTGAAGGGACCGACTTATTGCTTCGTTATAAGCGTGACTATGTTATATACGAGAAACGGTTTATACATCCCATATAACACGTATACACATACAGTAAAAGCTGTGTTATCCGGATATTTAGAACCGGCCAGCCTTAGATACCAGCAATTACACAAATACAATTCATTTTATATTTCTTTTTCTTTTTCTTTTTTATGAATTTTTGTGTGAATTGTATATGTGTAATACCACAACTTCCACTTTAAAATTTCTTAAAATATAAGATGTATATATTACGTATTTACTCCGTATACTTCTGTGGCTGCCGAGTAAGCATGGCGTTTTTGGTTACGTACGCCATTTGCATTGTCTAGATGTTTTTGTGTATTTCTACAATTTCCAGTTCTTTAGTTTTTTATTATTTAAAAAATTACCCATCCATTGAATATGGCATCAAAATAAACAGCTAAAAGCAAGGAACAGGAGAGAAAAGGTTGGCTTAACGCTAACACAAAAGCTGGAGCTGATCAAACGAATTGAAAAAGGAAAAAAATAGAGCAGCCATAGCAAAAGAATTCAAAATCGGATCTTCCAAGCTCTACGATATCAAGGCTCATAAGGCTAAATTAATGAAAATTTTGTCATCTTCTGAGACGAGTAAATCAATTAATAAACATCACACGCTTCATAAGCCAAAAATTGGGGAACTGGATAAAATATTATATGACTGGTTTTCACAGAAATGTTCAGAAGCATTACATAATTTCGTTCTTTTCTAATAGAGTAAATAAAGATAAATAAGAAAGATATAATCCAATAAATTCAATTTTGGGAACAGGTTCACTGCCGTACTCCCCAAACTTCCCGGACGCCCTAAACTTTCCAATAGTCTTTTTGTTTTGCATGTAAGCGTAGCAACGTATTAAATAAGAATGGGTAAATAGTGTCTATATCTAACTAGGTGTGGAAGAATTAAAATGGAAAATGCAGACCCCATGCATAGTTATGTTTGGGGAGTACGATAGTGAACCTAATCCCAATTTTGTTTGGTTATTGCTAAATTTGCGATGTAAAATCGAAAATCGCTCCCCTAACCGGATATTTCTCCTAATCGGCTTTCCACAATCCCCAAGATAGCCGGATAACACAGCTTTTACTGTATTTGCAGGCTTCAATGCCGTACTTACATATGCAAAGAGATGCTTATCAACTTTGCGGCATGTAAAATGTTCGACTGCTATTACATACGATTTTTTAAATGGTCAATTAATATTATTATTATGGTCATTAATTTACATAAACATTTCACATTTTTAATATCAATTTCAAAACAAAGGGAGCGTGGAAATTCGTATGGAAGGGGTAGATGGAGGAAGGGGACCTCTACGAACAAGTGCGCGGTAAACGGGCGGAAACTATTCATTACTTATCGCTCTGCTCGCCAAAATTCGTTATATATGAGACATTTTTTGCCACGGGACCAAACATTTGTTCGTTACAGCCGAGAATTCGTAAAATGCGTGTTCGTTACATCCGAGAAATGTAACCAATGCCCTTATGGAGAAGTTCAATGGACCGAGACATTTCTGCGTTATAGCCGAGATTTCGTTTTAGGCGTGATCGTTATAAACGAGTTATACTGTAATTCTTTTCTCCGTAACTTTTACATGCCAGAAGCTTTTTCTACTTTCTGGAATAATCAATTGTTTAAATTTTATAGTTGTTTACTTTTTGGTGCATGTATTGACTTATTTAAATTTTAATGCAATCTAAGTAACGCATACCGTCATTTGGACGAGTACGTAATACACATTTCTTTTAAAATGAGGCTGAAGGACAACTGAAGTATTAGCAATTAAGATGTAAGAGGAATATTACATGTAAGAAGCTTCTTCCATTAATAGTTCCTTTATTATGGTTTTCATAACATTGCTCATTATCCTTAACACTTTATTTTACTTTAGCGTTTGCAAAAATTATGCTCATGAGCCCATTTACGTTTGATTCAAATGTAATGTTGTTGGTGTGTACCGGACAACTGATATAGAAAATCGTAAATTTTTATTTACATACTATTAAAACGGAATAATATGCCAATTAACTGAAATGTAGATTTAATGCTTGAAATTGAGATATTATTGAAATCATAACGTATAAATGGTCTGAATTATGAAATAAACCAGTGTTTTTGAAGAAATTGTTTTGGTGGCAATATTACCCGCGATATGTGTCATTTCGTATGTTTTGCCTGAGAATAATATTTTAAGATAGCACGACGTTTAAGAGTGAGAAATACACTTTAAACTTTTTCAAACTTGAAAAACGTAAGTTGCACATTGTATGACTTTCTCCAAACAGAATAATGAATACTAACTGTACCTATCTTAAAGGTTCCTTATTAAACATTCAGGAATTTATTTTAAAACTTATTTTTAATGAAAGATTTCAGTAAAAAAAACAATTGTCAATTTCTGGGTTCTTTCCTTACACTACAGTAAGTGAATCAAATGATCTGACTCTTGATAGAGCAATATATAATTGTCCATGACTAAAAACTGGCTTAGTTAGGTAAAGGCATTCATCAAATGTTTGGCCTTATGACTTATTGATTGTCATTGAAAAAGTCAATCGTATGGGGAATTGTTTTCGCTTGAAACTGAATGGTAAATTTGTGTCTGATGGAATGAGTGAGATTCTTTGAATAAGTATGTACCGTCTCTGAGTTTGCTGCACCGATCACTTTTGCTTTGATTATGTGTGTTTGTATTTGATTAACAGTAAGTCTTTTACCATTACATAGTTCTGTTCTGGAACTGTCACCCAATAAGGAGAGAATTGCCAATATTTCACATTTAAAATTGTATCATCAGTAATTTTGTTATTATATCTTGTATGTTTGGCGTAGGGAATTAGCGACCCCATCGCCCAATGATCCAAAGTCATTGCAATCAGCCCCCAGATGAGAATCTGGTAAAACATTAATTTTCGGCCTCGTGCTATGCCTTTGTGTATACAAGGATGTTGTTCAAGGCATCATAAAGGATAATTAGACCTTTATGTATGTCTCCATGGCTCTAAATTTTTATTATTTAATGTAACCTGACCATGTGTTTGTTATGTTTCTTTAGTAATAATACCACTATTACCACAATAGTGTTTGTGCACTCTCCTCAATTGGGATAGTGTACCTTAAAATGTTTATAACACTGTATAATATTGTAAAGTCAGCCATCCATCTCAGACAGGGGAAATATACTAGATTTAAAATTGTTTCACTAATAATAATTATCTGTACTATTCTGAATATTACTTAATGTTATAATAATTATCTGTACCACTTGACTAAGTGGAAAGTTGGTAATGTCATACTGATTTTATGCCTTGTCTTAGAAGATAACTGCTGCTAAGTTTCCAGCATAGAATATTGTTTACTTTACTTAATGCTTTAAATTCAAAGTAATCTTTTGTTAAATTTCGGTACTTCCCAGATGGAACTACCATGAATTCTTTCCTTTGATATAATATCCATTGTCGTATAATGTGCCCTTATTGTAAGCCTAAGGCAATGAGTGGGCAAAAATCTTTGTATCGTGAGTCATTTTGGTAGTCTGAAACTACACACCAGAACACTTCATGATAATTAATATCTGTTATGGTGGAGACATAACAAGTTGGGCTATTGAATTTCCATCCAAGAAGACATATGACTCCAGTGTTTAGTGAACACTTTTCAAAACTGCCTTCAAGGAGTGTACTAAACCTGAACAGTGTTAATCAGGGGTGAATATTTTCCCATTTTCCCTGAGAACTTCAGATGGAACAGTGTCGCGGACTCTGATTATCAGAACGACATAACATTTCCAGTGAATTATTCCCAATGTACTTTAGTCACTACAATAACATTAAATAAACTATATTAGCAATACAACAGATAATTCCGGTGTGTGTGTGATTTAATATAAAGTGTTATTAAGCGAAGTGCTACAAGTAAAGGGTGTGAACAATTGGGAGGAAGAGATGGTCCAGGGAATCTCCCCCCACCCTTCAAAACTTTATTTTTTTCATTTTCTGAGGGAGGATGCAGCGATTTTCCCCACACCTACGCACTTAACGAAGCACTTGTCGAAGAAACGCGACGAATAATGCCCGGCCATCGAATAACGCCCAACCATCGAATATCGCCTTCCTTCGTTAAGTGCGGGGAGAATCGCTGCACAAGTTACAATAATGAGACCCGCTTAACGCGGTCCCGGCCAACGTGGATTCAATATAATGCGGATTTTATTTCAAATTAAATTTTTTTAAATATAGATATCTTATACACAGTGCGACCGCAATCTTATGATTCTTTTAAATTTCGCACTAATCAAATTTCCTAAAGTATCCTAAATATTGTGATATTTCAGCAGTGTTGCATAATATTATCCGTACGTGAAAGGATCAATCTCAGAGTTAGAAAGAGTGCAGCGAAAAGCCGCTAGATTCGCCAAAAATTGTTACGATAGAAACAATAGTGTTACAGCCTTGATACAGGACTTAGGATGGGAATCACTAGCTGAACGCCGATCACGCTCTAGGTTAAAACTTCTCGAAAGATTTAGAACGCATATATTCTCCAGCGATGTCGAAGAAATAATAAGAGCGCCAACTTATATTGGTAGAACGGACCATCCTCGTAAAATAAGAGAGATAGCCTGTAGGACTGAGAGGTATAAAGGCTCGTTTTTCCCTAGAACGATAGCTGAGCAGAACAGAAGTTACGAAAGGAAATCAGCCGACGTAGAATGATACTATACATTATTATGCGCTTTACCTTGGTGCTATTGCACCCCCTGCCACACACCATTGCGGTGGCTTGCAGGGTGAACTATAGATATAGATATAGATAATATTGAATCGTCTGGTGGCCAATTTCACTCTTTTCCCTGTAAATTTCATGGGTCTAACACAAAAAATATATCTCCTACAGCGGAATACCTTTAAAAAACGAAAATAGAAATACGATTCATGTTTCTTTGGCATCATTGGATCGTAAAGAATGTTTGTAATGATTTCTATTTTTTAAATCTATAATTTTCGACAATTACTTTATTACAATTTTAATTACATGTCATTATAAATAACTAGTGTAATGCCGTTGAAATATCAACGGAAGAATTATACATAGATTGATTATTAATATTTGCATTTAAAATAATTATTAGCACACATTTACATATGAAATATTTCGTCATATATTACATTTCTAGTGAATATTCTGTTGTCGTTTAGTAAATGCCTTTGGTTTTCATTTTCGGCTATAAAATTCTGTTATTCTTCTCCCACCTTGTTCTCGTCAATGCTGCATATAAATGTCGGTGTGCAAAGACCGGGAAATAATTATATGTATATATATACAACGTAGGGAAAATAATTAAATTTTGTGCACTTAACATTATGATTGTTTTAAAATTGTACTTTGTACTTACGAAGAAAGAAAGCTTACTCGAATCCACATTAATGTTCTCCGTCATTATGCATTACATATTTAAAATAAAACTCTTTAAAATATTTAAATTAAAAACTAATTAATCAATCAGCGGAATAATTTCTTTGAATGCTATCTGAACAAAAACAAATCCATTTATTTCAACATTGTAAACTGTTCCCTTGACGATTGAATGGATTGTTGTATTGGAGATGCATATTAACAAAAAATCTGATGTGGCCAACACATGACTTTCTCCATATTTGGGGTATAGATATTTAAATTATTATGAATAATATTACGAGGCAAAATTATTATTTCGTATCGCAAAAGAAGACACGTCCTTGTTGCCGTAAATTACGTATATTTTGAATGTTTACAGAATTCACCGCTACATGGTGTTGGCGCTGTATGCTGGTATTAAGATAAAGCGAAATATCTCCGAAATGGATGGTTCCACGAAAATTTGTTTCAAACAAAACTTGGAAGAAATATTATTCTCTACAACTTTGGTCCTTACGAAGATTACCAATAACGATGTTTTTAAGGAGATATTTAACGGAAACCGAAAAACCGGTTATTTATAAATAACTCCTAAACAATACGCTATGGAGAATTCTTTCAAATGAAATTTGTAGGAAATTACATTCTCTATAACCTTAGTATAGAATTGTATATACAATAATGATGTTTTAACGAAGAAATATCGCAAAAACCGAATCGGGTTTCGAATAAACCGCGCCTTCCGGTTATACGTTATTGTCCAAAAACTAATCAGTTCTTTGTGATCATGTTAAAGTGTTATATATGAAGTTTGGCTACGATATGGCATGTACTTTTTTAGTTAGAGCGCCCACACTAACTTACACACACACACATCCAGTGTTGAATCCAGACGTTCTTCCCCGGGGGGGAAACTGCCCCTATTCCACTCATCTACGTATGTATATGCAGCGCGCTTTGAAAAAATACTTCGCCGGCTTCAAAGTCATATTTGGCTCTCGTCTTCATCATTGCATTTATTTTATCGCAATTATTGATACATACTCCAAGCCATTTTATTAACGAAGGCCACTTACGCTGATAAAACCATTAACGATTACCACAAAGTGGATCGAATACAAAATTCAAAGATCAATTCTTGGCCGTCGTGGTTTAAAACTCGGTGGAAGAGAAGAAAATTATTTTTTGAACGTGAGAAATATAATGGGCATTCATTACTTCGACGAATGTACTTTAAATAGAAATTAAGAGAAATCGTGGAGATGTTGCTTGCGATCGCATGATATTATCAGCTCATGTCATTTGCAAATTTACAATGGCCCACGCGGCATATATTTCCAACTTATTTTTAATAGTGGAAAGCATTATTAGTAGGTGCGGTTTTTATGACGGGCCGAAATAGCTATCTAAATCAGAAGTTTTTTAAAGACATTTTGTATTTTAGTCGGGGGAAAAGCTATTTGAAAATGTATTTAACTTTAAAACTTCTCCATGTAACAATTTTAATTAAATGTAATGCAAATTCATTAATTAGATTTTAAGGGTCGCGTAATTAATTTGCGGGGCGTATAAAAACTAAGGGAACTACGCTAGATAATTTCCCGATTCGTTACCTAGCGATACTATTAATCTTTGGAGAGTGGCGAAATAGAATGTTCCGTTAAACTAAACAGTTAAGATTGTTAACGAAATCGCAAGCGTTTCAATTAAAACAAAAGTTTTAAAATACCACGAAGACCGCTGAAATGAAAAAATACGGTGGATTTTCCGCGGCCATAAAACACAGGCAAAGGATGTTTAGTCAATACCTGCCAGAAAACGTGGGCTTAGTTGCATTTCTTCTTACAATTTCTACCCAGCTTTATCACTCGCACCACTATTAATAATATTAATAATAATAATAATAACAAGGAGTAAGGAATCTACATTCCATTCCTTAGCGTGAGCATTTTCCCACGAGCGACGGATAGAATAAACAAGAATTTGTTAAGGGAGTGGGTTCGCGGGACAATAAGAAGGAATTTCGGAGGAAAAAGATAAGGGCTGCAAGATAAGAGGCTTACGATATTACTTAATTGGGCTTCGGATACGGTTAATCATGGTTAGGGGCAGGTTACACGTGCTGATGTGTCGGGCCCCTTCCGGAGGTCCACCTCCCGGTCGAATTGGAATACGATAAAAATTAGGGTACTTTGACTTCGATCAGGAGAGGGTCATTCGGTGGACATCTGACACGAGAGAAAGCAAGACTCATCGGACAAAGCGATACGCGTCTTTGACGTTTACACATTTAACTGGTGCCACAACTTTCAGAGATTCTAACACTCCCCAACTGTTAAAATTATAACTCGAACCTGTTTAATTGACAGTCGCCATTTTTCGTGAATTCTAACGAGATATGCTTATGTGTTCGATGCACTCTTCAAGATTTACCTTTCATCTTAAGTTTCTCAAAGTAGTACCAGTAAAATCCGTTGTTTTTTGCGTTATCTTGTAGAATTTATCCATTTTGGAGAATAAACAAATTGAACACTTGTACTTTTTCCACTTTCTTAATTTTTATATACAGATACGACCATGGTTTCACTACAGAGTGCTGTGTTCAATTTGTTTGTTCTCCAAAGTAGTACCGATAAGGTTAAAGAAATATATATTTCATTTCTTCGATTTTCCCCGATTCAGACACAATACATGAGATCTCGTCCACCGAGGTCATTGTTAAACTTTATCGGACTTGCTTACATCACATATATACAATATTTTCCTTAAACAATAACGCTTTCTTCACGGCACGGATTTTTAATTTTGAGCACTATACCCAAACGAAGGGATCCACGCATCCCTCGTCTCACTCATGTTGCGCTTTACTAATAAGTTTGAGGCTCAACATTCACTTTAAATGATTGCTAAAAAACTGACATCCTCCCTCTGCATTCTTACTTTTGCCGAACTCGTCTCACTGTTTACTCGTTTGTTCGTCAAACCTCCAAAAACAATGCGCTAATCAATACTCTTCTAATAATCCGCACACGTTATTTTAAACCTTCAAGTAAAAAGCTTACATTTCAATCCATTAAAGCTAGAAATAATTTGTCATTCTAGTATCGACCACTATACATAATAACTAATTTTATATCTAATATATAATATCTTAAATGAATTCTCTTTCAATGCGAAAGAATCACATGTAACAGACTTTCATTCGACATAATGAAAGTATGCCACGAAAGTTAGTTTTCACCCCCACGCAGTGGCGGATCCAAAGGGGGAGGGGAGCGATCGCCCCCTCCTTGGATAACCCCATTGCACTCCACTGAGCTCTTTCTTAAATTCATTAATAATACCATTAATGGTAAGAACTTTACAATACAATACATAAAATAGTAAATGTTACTGCAAGCATCGCTTGCGTAATTAAGGAATGGGGAACGTTTGCCCCGAGCAATTAAAAGCGTTTGCTACATAAAAGAATACTTTCCCGAGCGAAGCCGGGCGTTTCAGCTAGTTATGATTTCATTTTGCTTTGAGTTTCTGTACCCGCCACTCAATTTTTTTAACCGGGCATCCCGGAATTTTTCATTATCAAGGAAGTACGACCTTCCCGCTACGGAAGCCATAACAATTGTCACATAAATAACAGTACGAGCAAAAATATGACGTGCGATGTCTTTAAAAGTTACTTTTTTGGGTAATCATGAAGTTTAGTCACTTTTATTATTAAGGGGTTCCAAGCTAAAGTTTACTCACTTTTATTATGTAAATCGATATGTATACTTCAAAAAACATTGAAAGAATGTATTGGCGAGCCTTCGGCTCGCTATATTTTAATGCGTAGTCGGCTCCGGGCGCTACCGCGCCCTTCGTCTCACCCGGAACCATAATATCCCTCCACGTTTTCCAGAGATTTGGTTAGTAAATGTTGAGACCGGCCAATCAGTTTCTTGTCCAGAGATTGGGTTTGTAAAAACTGATTGGCCTGTCTCGACATTTACTAACCCAATCTCCGGACAACGTGGAGGGATATCATGGTTCCGGGCGAGGCGAAGGGCGCGGTAGCGCCCGGAGCCCACTACGCATTAAAACAGCGAGCCGAAGGCTCGCCAATATTATCCTTTCAATGTTATATCATCTTGACTGTTGCGCCGCAAATGGAACCAAATGTAATTTATTAGGCGAAACGCATTTCGTGATTCAGATCTTTTCAATAGCTTTTTACTTTGTGTTATTGAGCAATATGTTTTGTAATTCACTTGAATTTATATTAAACATAAAAGTAATAAATGCTTTAAAAATTGACTTTGGGTGTTCCTGAGTGCTAAAACCGCCTTTATAATAAAAGTGAGTACACTTCATTAGCTTGGAATCCCTTAAATAATAAAAGTGACAAAACTTCATGATTACTCTTTTTTGTTCTCAGGCGGAAATGTATATGCCTATTTATCCAAAGAAAGTGTAAAATAATAAATTATTTTCCGAAACAGATATCTTAATAAAATCGTGTTTAATATCTTGTAATTGGTACCTATTGATATAGCGACTCAAGTAAATTTGTATAATCTCTATATGTATAAAAGTCTTAATGATAAATGAGTTTGAAAGTTTCCAACGCGAGATCTCCGAATCTACTGGGCCGATTTTCACTTACTGCGCTATCTACTTCTTCCCGGTGGCGATCTTAGGAACTAGGATCTTCCTCCTATCCCCGCCCTCCCCTCCCGCGCTCTCCTCTCGCGAGCTACGAATTTCATGCGTTTACATACGAGTGAACACTTTTTAATACATTCTTCTTACTTGACTAACTTTTCTTCTGATATACCTACCATACATCGTTGATGTTACTAAAATTTCTATTGTTTAATTTAAATTGCTGTTTTGACTAATAAAATTTTGTGGATATACCTTTAAGAAAAGAAGAATTGGGCGATTGTCCGGTTCAGCAAGGCGAAGTCGTCGTTTTAGAGAAAATGAATCTACAACTTCATACCAAAATCGTCTATAAAACGAACGAGAGCGATCTTCTTTACGGTGAGAAAAATTAGAAAGTCCCGATAGGTCCCTTATTAATGAGAGGCAGAGAGAGCGTCGAGCACGCGAAACGACAAATGCCCGGGAAGTTCGCCTTGAAAGCCAGCGCATACGCTCATCTCGGCGGCGCGCTCAATTGTCTAGCCAAGAGAGTGCAGAAAGGCAAGCTAGGATTGAGAGCCAAGTAGAAAGATGGGGCTCGAAAGTTCGTTCTGCTTTTCGCTATAGTCCCATAATAGAATACACAAGTAATGGGTATAAAAATAAATTTTTATAAATTACTTTTAAATTTTATATTTATTATACTCATTACTTCAAATTTGGTGAAATTACCTTCATAAGTTACATTTTACTTAAACAGTTTAAATTAACCTCAGTTTCCTTTGTTTCTTCTTAGCATATGTGTCAATAACACCGTCTAGTAAAGTATTTGGTAACTCATCATGTTCCTCGATAGCGATTTTCATGAGGTCTTGCAATGTTTCTTGTCCCAACCTACTTCTTAATTTCATCATCAGTCTATTCATTGTAATAAAAGACCGTTCAGCACTTGCGGTGGACACTGGAATGCAACATAGTTTTACGCATAAACTGTTAAGTTCATCATATCCAATATTGGATTTCAATATTAATTTCAAAATATTATTCTGTCGTCGGATTGGACTGCATACGTAAAGGAACGAATATCGTTCCACAATGCATCGAAATTTAAATGCAGCAAACCAGATATATTCCTAGCATCCTGTTCAGTCACAGTACGAAATGATTCTGCTGATTCCAACTTCGACGTAATTTTGATCAACAGTATAGCGTTGTCATTGAATCGATAACTCATCTGGTTAATCATTTCATTGACAAATTTACTGGCTGTTTTAAAGCTTATTTCAGGTTTTTCGTTTTCCTTTACAGGGCGTATATTTTCAAGATCTTTAACCATGGACATGTAGTTTTTCCAGATTGTGCTTTCTTTATTATTTTCAAAGCAATCATGAAATATAGTTTTAAGGTGTTTAATAGTGGAATTAATAAGTCTGGATAAATCGAGTAAACATAAATCTTCTTTTTATAAAATCTTACTTAGATTTGAAACAGCAGGTAGTGCTTCATGTAAAACACAGAGTTTTATTAAAAAACTGGATTTTTCCATTTCTAATAAATGCCTCCTGCTAAAGAAGCAAGGTCCGCACCATCCTTATGTATCTGTTCACAAGTCATCATTATGGAATCGTAACAAAGCCTGACAGCGTCAATAGATCTAAAATTACTTAGCCAGCGAGTTTCTATGGTTTCTGAAATTTTTAATAGTAGTTCCTCAAGAATGGATTGAACATTGTGTAACATTCTTTCCCATCTAGATGATCTATGAAACAGTTTGTAAATATCTTTTAAAACATGCAGCACTCGTTCAATCACTGGATATTTGTTTCTAGCACTTGTCAAAGCTAAGGATAATACGTGCGCTCTGGAGTGTATGTAAGGTGTTTCTCGTCCAACTTTTTCTGATAGTCTCTTTTGTACACTGGAAATATTTCCTGAGAAAGTAGCAGCTCCATCAAATGAACATGACACTAAATATTTTAAATCTATTTTCCATTGTTTTAGCTGACATAAAATGGTTTGCTTTATAGTTTCTGCATCCACATTATCTAATTTAATTAAACAGAGGAACATTTCTCTAATATTATTGTTATCTACAAAACGTAATAATATCATAAGTTCTGACATATTATTAATATTTGTGGACTCATCAGCTATTACCGAAAAGTACTTATTTTTCACAACGATGCTGGAATCATGTTTATCTAATACCTCCCAATGCACGAAATAAATTCTGACTCAGTGGCTTTGCTAATATAAGTAGAGCGGCTGCTTTGGCCTTTTAACCAAGTATTGAGGATATCGTCATGTTTAATAAGAATTTTTTTAAACTAATGCTTCATATTTGGTTGTTGAGGTATTTGTTCTTTAGCTAGAAAATATAGGGCTTCTATAAGAGCATGCATTGACCGACGATTTTGGCCTTTCTGTGTTTCACTCTCATTAATTGATATGCTATGTACTGGTTTCTGCATTCCCTGGAGACGCAACGTTTCCATAGAAACACTACATGCATGCTTTTCGGAATTTGCATGTTTTTCTAGTTTACCAGTTTTTCCCGCGGCTATTGTATAATTAGTAAAAGGTACATTGATAAAAATACCACCAGATTTTTGTATCGCTTCTAAATCGTTTTTCAAAAATATCTCACAAAATTTGCAATATGCTCCTTCGCGAATACTATCGAAACAAAGCCATTCGTATTTTGATTCCCACTTATTATTATATTTTGATTTAGTTTTCTTGCTGATATCACTGCTGTTACCTATATCTTCAATTTCCAGTGTCTTCCCATCTTCAATCCATCAATCTTTTCTATTACTACATTTACTATCCTCTTCTTTTTTCTCACTTAAATCGCTATTGCGAAAAAATTCAACCTCGAGATTTTTACGGAATCCGAATCCGAAAAAGTGGTTTTTGCAATGCCGTCTGTTTGTCTGTTACTGGCTCTGCAGCCTAAACAGTAGAGTAAAAATAAATGAAATCTCGTACTTAGGCATTTTATTGTACTGAGCAGAGTATATGTATCATAGAAGTGGTTGACATTGCTCAGTCATTAAGGGTAGTTTATTCTACGCATTTTTAACAACAATCCGATTTTTTCGAAAACGGCTGTAACGATTTTGATCAGATTTGGTACAGTTACTTGAGTTTACGTCTTTAATAATACTGTATAGTTCATATTTCTCAAAAAATGAATATAAGGTTACTTTATTCTAGGTAACTTTAGCAATAATTTGATTTTCTCAAAATCGGTTCGAACGATTTCGATCAAATTTCGTACAGTTACTTGAGTATACGTCTGCAATATTACTATACCTATTTCATTTTTCTCAATGACTGAGTATAAGGCTAGTTTATTCTTGTGCAACTTGAACAAAAATTGGATTTTCTAGAAATAGGCTTATACGATCTTCATTTTCTAAAGATAACTAAACGCCGGGTTAGTACGTACATGAGAAAGTTTGTACAATGTATGTTATAGAGGATGTGGGCATAGCAGAGGATGTGGGCATAGCAAATGTCTTGAATAACTGGTATGCAAAAGTCTTTAAAGGAAGCGAGAGTGAGACTGGAAATATAAATGTCATAGAAGAAAATAAAAAATCTACATCTGATGAGGCAGGATTAAGAGTAAAAAACGTAGCCTATATTAAAGTAACAGATCGAGAAATATTCAAAATTATTTCAAAAGAAAGGTCAAATAAATCAGTAGGACCAGATAATATATCAATAGATGCTCTAAAACTAGGTCAAGAAGCAGTGATCCCTTATTTTAGAACCCTTTTCAATGTGTCAATCAATAACCAGGTACTACCTTCTGATTGGAAAGAAGCTAATGTTATTCCGGTATTTAAAGGTGGAGATAAATCAAAAGCAGAAAATTACAGACCAATAAGTCTAACGTCGGTAACATGTAAGGTGATGGAAAAAGTGATAGCTCAATATATCCGTAAATATTGGGACGACAAAAATTGGCTGTTTAAAAACCAATATGGTTTTAGGAAAGGGCACTCCTGTGAGATGCAACTAGTAGGCTTATATCAAGATATTGTTGAAGTCATTAATGCAGGGGAAGAAGTCGATGCAATAGTCATAGACTTTAAAAAAGCGTTCGACGTCGTATCACATGACTGCTTATTTGAAAAAATAGATAAACTAGACATAGACTGGAGAGTGAAGGGTTGGATAAAAGACTTTTTGAATGGGAGAAAGCAGAGGGTAAGAATAAAGCAAGCATATTCAGAAGACATAATTGTTACATCAGGCGTTCCTCAAGGGAGTGTTTTGGGTCCATTGCTATTCCTGACATACATTAATGACTTACACGAAAGTATAGACTCTGACTTACGGCTATTTGCGGACGATTGTATCATATATAGAAGAATAAGAGGAAGAGAAGATAAAGATATCTTACAAGAGGATTTGGATAAATTGGAAAACTGGATAAAAGTCAACAAGATGGACATTAACGTTAGGAAAAGTACACAAATAACTTTCACAAACAAAAAGAACACCGAATTAAGGAATTATAAATTACTCGGAGATTTGTTATTAAAGCGTGACAACATTAAATACCTGGGCCTGAACATATCGTCAAATCTAGGATGGGGCCAACATATTAAAAATGTGGTGAAAAAGGCATTTAAAAACCTCCACTGGATAATGAGGAACCTGGGAGGAAGTAACAAGAATACCAAGGAATTGGCTTATAAAAGTATAGTGAGGCCAATACTTGAGTATTCTACGAATGTATGGGATCCCTGCGAAACCACGTATGTAAATAAAATAGAAAAGGTCCAAAGAAAAGCAGCAAGATATGTTCTTAATAAATTCAAAAGAAAAGATAGTGTATCAAAGATGATAGAATTATTGGGGTGGGAATCATTACAAACAAGAAGGAAATTAAATAGGCTGAGTGGAATGTACAGGATTGTAAGTAACGAGGGGGGATGGAAAAATTTCAGTAGTAGTTTAGAAACTCCAAATTTTTTCAGTAAAAATGATCATAAATTTAAAATCAGATACAAACCTCAAAGACTAGAAGTTGTAAAAAACTCCTTTCTGAACAGAGGTATTCAAGAATGGAATGAATTACCTGGAGATATCTTTGACCCCTTTCCTAAAAACCTGAAAGACTTTAGGAAGAAGTGCAAAAAGTACCTATTAGTCTAAAATCATGAAATGAGTTACTAAATTGACATGGTGTTAATGTATCGTTACCACCAGGCCAAGAGCCTAATTGTAGCCTGGATACGTAAATAAAAAAATAGGAGGAAACGGAGTAGGCTATGGAACGAGTTGCCTGCAGAACTATTTAAGCCCTCCCCAAGGAATGTAAATGTTTTTAAAAGTAGATGTAAGGTAATGTTAAGATAATTGTTTATGCTATACTTATTTTGTCATGTATTTGTTTTTATATTATGGTTTGTTTTTTTTTTTTTTTTTTTTTTTTTTTTTTTTTTAGTATTTTATGTACGATAGTTATGTTACCACCTGGCAAATTGCCTATTTGTAACTTATATTTGATAATAATAATAATAATAATACTGATATTTTCTGTACGCTGCACGCGCAACAAATTATCAACACTTCAGAATTCAGCAAATATATGACGCAGTCTACATGTCAAAATATCTTTAAAATAGATATTTATAACTTATATGTTACAATCAATATTTAAAGCCCAATTTTAGTTAAACATGCTTAAATATTAGTAGAAAATAGAATTAAAATACATATTGTTAAAGTTGCGTAAACTCACTAAAATCCCGTAAAAAACTGAATTAATTGACCATTTTCTCCGGGGGGGATTTTATATTACCCGGGGGGGAAAATCCCCCCCGGGTACCCCCCTGGATTCAACACTGCTCATGCCTGGCTTAGATGATGCTTTTCATTTCAGCCAAACACTAGCATATTCCAAAAGCTAGACAATTATTCAACAAATTACATGTTTGACTGTCAGAGACATAGATGGGAGATATGGTTTCTATGAGCAAATTTTAAGAAACACCATATGTAGAATATTATTTTATTTGCGTTTTAATAAAGAATACTAGCATTTTTATTCTAAATAACTTTCACGTTTGACTATTAAATTAATACAAATTTTTGGGAAACTGACATTTTTCATTTTATGGCTAATGTTTGGTGTCTTTTGTAAATGCCATACCATAGTTAAAATATGGTTGACTACCTTTAAATCTGAATTCAAAGGAAAATATAGAATGATTAGCTATTTACCTACAAATTAGTTAAATATTAAGATTCTTTCATTCCATTAAACTCCGTAATAAACAAAGATACTGAGATGTTTGATTAATTCATTCGGCGAAAAAAGCAGACAGGCATTTTGATTTTTTAAATTAACGTCTCTTCAGATGATTATGTATTTACATACTCGCTTCTATGGAAAATTGGAGGAAATTAAGCTAAGAAAATACAAGACACACATCTGGGGAGTTTTCCTTAAGTATTTTTCCCATTAAGCTATGAACAAAATCTTGAGATGCAATTTCGTTTTATGGGGAAGTTAGTAAAAATTTCATTCATTTCTTCATTATTATTCGATTTAATTCTCGAACTAACACCCTTCGAAGTTATTCTCAGAACAAAGAATGAGAATGCTAAATAACGGAAAAAAAACACCTGAAGAGACTCGTCGGCTGCTTAATTAATTAAATACCTAATTAACTGAGCGATGCATTTAAAATAACTACACCTTTATGTCCAAAGGAAGAGCAGGTTCACTTGGGAGTTATAAAGGGCCTTCATGATGGTCACGGTCACTCCCCCTGAGCCCTATTACAGTTTGTCATTGGGGCACAACCATTTCTACATCGAGGGCCACATCTCTGGTTACAAATCCTTCGGCGGGCCGCATTGGAATTTGCCAATTCTTCTGCGGGCCAGATTAAAGTTTCAATCGGAAGTTATCTACATAATCTTAGGTGTCATTATTAAAAATCAAGTCTAAAGGGGTTTTTGTGGTAAAAATTCCACTATGTAAAATTTCATTATCAACATTTTCGTAAAAATGTATTAATTTGTGAGTCACATTTTTCTGATTGCTTTTTCATCACAGCGCGAGCCACACAGAAACCCTTCACGGGCCATAGATTGGCACCACTGGTTTAAGTCATCCTTTCTGAAGACATTAAAACCTTTTATTTTCACCTTGTCATTGTTTTTAAAATGCGTCTCTTGTAAAAATACACACGCAGGGTTGAAATCAGATATTAGGATCTCCAACTCTTCCCTGTGCGAATAAAAACCATTACGGCTCCACTGTATCGCAAAAAACCAGGTTTAATAAATTAATAAATAACAATATCTCCTTCCTTGGAATTAAAAACAAGTTAGGAAAGTGTACAACGTATCACGTTTCGTGCAATGGAGTATTAGAAAGAAATTATATACCTGTACATAAGGGAAATAGCATTTTAAAGTTCTTTTCTGCATCATAATTGCAAATGCAATTTTTAGTGGCTTTTTCGCCCCACTATTGCTCCATAGGAGAATAAAAATCAATCATGATGCGCTTAGAGATGAGCTCCAGATTTCAAATTTTCCACAATTACAGGATTTCAGTAACAACCAATGAGAAGCACTGTTTACTAGTACTATAAACGTACAATAATTTTTTTAAATGGTTGTGCTTCTGTAAAAGCAGATGACAGTGGAATGCTAAAAATATGCGATCCATCTGGAATAGATTTTCAGAATTTCCACTTTTTAAAATGTATCGGCACTTACCCCAGGATCATAACATTTTTTCCAATAGTTATCAGCAGAAATTAAACGAAAATTCCCTCTAATTGGTAAAAGTTCTTTAAATAGTTTGTCCATATTAAACCTTAAAATATTATCTAAATTTAGAGTATCAATGGTATTGCAAAAATCTTGATACTTTGGCAACATATCATTACAAAAAGGAGCTAAAGTTGATAACCAATTTTAGACATACTTAAATTTTTCATTAAACAGCTCAGACACGCAGAGTAAAAAGACAAAAATTCTTTTTTCAACTTATCTGCATCGTGGGGAAGTAGCTTTTCCATTCCATATCAAGTTTGAAAACAAAAAACTGCTCTTCCTCCTACGCGAACTGTAATTTTTTATTTAAATTCGGACATTATATTCCATAATTCTATGCATGTAATGTTATTTCTCTGTAATTTTTTTAAACATTTCTAGAGGAATGCTGCAAAAGTGCATATAAATTTCCAATTTACTGTCATCTGTTTCATTCACTTCATTTATCTAGAGAACATTTTTTATATGTTTGGGGCATTCATTCACTCAGCTTAAAAAGTATAATTTTAGAGCATCCCAGTTCCTTATAAGTCTTTCAATGCAAGGTTAAAATGATAACCAGCATGTAGTAATGTGTCTTAATATTTCAGTGAACTCAATGTCAACAAAATCAAAAAATTCTGAATCGCACATACATTAGGAGAAACATCATCATTGTCCTCACTCGTTGGTACTTCATTGATAGGCTCCTGATCGAACCCAATTAAAACATAAAAGAAAAATATATTTTGTCATTAAATGGACCCAAAAAGGCAAGACTGGAAAATAAACTCACATCTACGCTTATTTACATTAGTAAGGATTGATCAAAAATCACTATCATGGCAGCAGTGTTATTTGAATAAAACTTCAAAATTTAATATACCATATATTTCTATGGATATGAATGAAAATATCGGACAACATTTAAAACTAACCTCTCGAATGGTAATGCAGATTTGGTATCTATCCAAGTCTCAGGAAGTTAAGCCTGCTTTCCTTATTAGAAAAACAAAATTTACAATAAATGTTGATATAACTTGTAGAGCAAAAACAGAAAATTTATTATACCGTATTTAATACATTAAGTAATCCTGGTTATATGGCTAACATAAAGAATTAAAACTTATTAGTAAACTTTACCAGTTATCATGATATCATAAATTTAATTTCCTTTATTTTTGTCAAACAGTATGTTACATTGCCACAAAACATTACAACTTCTGTGTCTTAAGTTTAGATGCTGTCTTCTCCAAAGCAATTCACAAATTTTTTAAATTGAAACAAGTAAGATACACTTACTAAAGCAGCAGGTGGAAGCACATTTTATTAAAAATTTTCAGAATTTTGTTTTGCCTCCCTAGTTGCAGAGTGGGAAACCTGCAATGTTGGAACGTAGACCCTCCCATTCATAAAAACGTCGCTCCTCTAGCTTCAGTAGTTTGGGTAAATACCATTTCAAAAGTCACCTAGAGGAAAAACTATGAATTACATGAAAAGTACAATTGCAGTGAACTTCATGGATGGATAAGAACTATCTAATTCAAAAAGAGTTTTCTAAATACCTCTTTAAAAATGTTGATTGTCCACTGACGGACAGACAAAGTTATCACAACAACATGTTTTGAGCTAAAAACTGTGGTTATGTGTAAAAGGATATTAATTAAAAATATTAATTATTTGTTCTATCCTGTGTGGATAGCTAATATTCTTCTAGGCTAATGGAGAATTCAATAATACCTCTTTAAATTAGTGATACTAACTTTTTAAATAACTCTGTACTCATACAAGAAAAAAAATTGGAAAATTTCATAATCTGCTATTTCATGGTACTAATGACTAAATGTTCTGATTACATTTGTGTTTTTTGGTGACTCAGTCTCTTGGGCTATTGTTAAACCAAATGTTCTGATATTAGCTAGTTTTACATTTGTAGGATGAACCCACAGCTGATATTTAGTTATAATATAATTCCACAAAGTAATATTGATTGCTCTGAGAGGTGACAAATCCATTATGCATGATGGCTGGTCATAAAAGTACTTACAATCTAGACTCAGCAGCGTGCCAGTTTTCAAGTCATAATAACTCAGAATTCAAGGATACTTTGGCATCAAACACATTCCAATTCTCCACAGGATCATCTCCTGATCGAACACAATTTTAAAGGAAAATATAGTTTGCTTGTAAATGGACCCATAAAGCCAAGATTTGAAAATAACCTCACATCCATGCTTATTTACATCAGTAAAGATCGATTCGAAAATCACTGTAGTGACAGCAATATCATTTGAATAAAACTTCAAAATTTAATATATTACATAATTCTATGAATATGAATGAAAATACCGAACAACTATTCAAACTCTGCTCTTCTGATTGGAAATGCAGATTTGATATCTCCCCAAGTTTCAGGAAGGAAAGCCTGCTTTCCTTATTAGAAAAACAAAATTTACAAGAAATGTTGATATAACTTGTTGAGAAAAGACAGAAAATTTGTTATATTTAATTAATACATATAGCCTCACTTCACTGAACATGACCAATCTTTGATGACAGATGAAGCAGAACCAACAGTGACAAACTGCTATTCTTGCTATCCTATATTATTGCGATCTCTTAAATGCGAAGTATGAGTGGAGGAGATGTAGGGGGAAGAGGTTATAAACAGCAATGTAAAACTATGTGAATCTCACCCATTAGGTCCCGGTAGCCATGTGATTCATTAGGGCATTGCTGCCGGTAGATCTTCTCCCAAACAGAAATGTATCACAAAGTAGGACATTTTGCATCCTAATTATCGTTAGAGTAGGACAGAGGACATTTTACCTCAAAGACTTGATGGAAGAAGTTTACATTTCCTTAACTGGGACACTATTGCAATTTCATTTGTTTTTTGATGGCCAATTATGCTATTCGATAATTACACTCCTGGCAACAGACATATCCTATAAACGAATTGTAAAACTTATGTCACATTTAAGCTCACTACAGTTTGATGTATAAATTAAATTAATTGATATAGAAAATCAAAGAATCATTTAAAGTCATCTAACGTTTACTTAATTTATAATTTAAATAAATACTCATGGTAAAATTAAAACATTTTATTTAGAGAGAGTTGCATCATACATTTATTAGCCTAAAGTATTATCTTCAGATATTATACAGTGATGTAGAAACTAACAATACAAGATTTCTTTATGAAATAGAAATCACAATTTAAGATAAACAACTATAAATTACATTTCAACAGTAGAATTCAACATAATTAATGCAGATTCAGTCATAACGTAATAAATCCTAGACTGGGAAACCTTTAGAACCTGTTTTGCATCTGATAACTGGAGGGGTTTTTAAAAATATGAATGAAATGATTTCTATACCCTTCAAGTTAAGCATATTTCCATTGGCACCCAGGAGGTAATGCTTAGGCCATCGTTGCTCATTATTTAACATGGCGAGCTCGCTGGGTTACCCCAGCCCTACACCATGCTAACGCTTGCTAAACTTAAGTACTCTCATCTGTCTAGCTAAACAATGTAATCGATGACAAAATGATTCATACATACAACCATCACCCATCACCATCACCCATCACACACACACACCACCACCACTACCCAAAGATGTGCACATCCATGCACTACCATCATACACACATTCACACACCTAAATACTACTTCTACCTACATATCTAACTTTGTCGCACCTACAAATCTAACTATGTCGCACCTGCTAATCTAAGTTTGTCGCACCTACTAAACTAAGGTTGACGAACCTACTAAGCAGAGTTTGCAGCCCCCACTCTCCTAACTATGCAGCACCCCCCCTCCTAACTAAGCAGCACCTTCCCTCCTAAGTAATCGGCATCTACGCTCCTAAGTCCACAGTTCCCACCCACTCGCGTAGTCCTCGCTTCCCTGCAAAAAAATCAGCATGGTAGTTTCAAGAATATTTAGCACATGCTCATTTATACTATATTCTAAAATTATGTATCCGTGAGGTTTAGCTTTCGTTATGATACGTAATTCTAAAATAACAGAACCGAGTAAATGCTTACAAAAAGAAATTACCACATGGCCACATACACTTCAGGTATTGCATATAGTGCCAGTTTTACCTATACCAAATTTAAAATTAACATTGCTACAGGCTTTATATGTATGAGAAAATTGTGAAGCCTAGTTGATTTACATCTTTTGAGGTTTTAAATCCCGAAGCAAAATTGAAAACAGAAACATTACCAACAATTTTCATCTTTGAAGTCTTTAAAATAAAATACAATTAAAAAATCATCTTCTGAAGAAATATTTTTATATTTCATTTCCGAATAAACGCATCACCAAGTCTCTGTTCGTGACGTTAAAGCGCGCCGAATTTTCCACACATGCTACAGAAGAATCTGACTGCAGTACTATTCCTAAGTGGCAAATATATACTTAATCTGAAATTTCCCAATTTTCCATTGCAATGGAGCGATCATGCTGAAATTGAACAACAGCTAAGTATCACAAACACAGTGCGATATATTCTATTCAACTTACTGACTGCAGAATAAGTACAGGTGATGCATTTATTTGAAAATAAACGGGTTGAAATAACAGGCAAAGAATTCTAAATATATATTAATAATAAATAATATCCAACAGTTACGAAAGTTTTTTCAACATGTCAACTGATGAAGTTGCCACATTCGGAAGAAATGTATTATTTGTCGTTATATCTAAGAGATATTTGAGTACCTGCATCGTCCAGACATTAGCAGAACCAAAATTGAATTTCACTCAAGATTAATGAAAAAAATACTTCCAACTTGAAGGGATGACGTAAATTCATATATATTAAAGAGCTATTGATCATTCGATATTTTAGTACGTGAAAACGTCGGGAAGTTCGTATCGCCAAAAAACATACTCGTACTTATAATCGGTTAATTTGAGAAAATTCAGTAAAATTAATCAAGACCTGAATATTTTATGGAAAAACACAAATATTCCCGTTCAAAGTCCTAGAGGTGGCAAGCCTACCAACAACAATAAACACTACATCTGAAAATGATACCGACTTAATTCAATTCGGTTCGAACGTATTTCTCGAATGATGTTCGTGATATCTTACACGAAATGACGTGTGCATTATAAATAAGGGAAAATGAGCTTACCGCGAGCGTCCATGTCTGTCCAGTGTGGCGTTGATGGTTATCTGCAATTAAGAGCAATCATTATATTAGCAATAAATATTTTAGAAATTTCTTAAAACGGTATATTATTCTAACGCACGATTATAGGTATTTTATCCGTCAGCGTTTGTCTTTATGAGGAGAACTAAGGCCTCATACAGAACTATCACAAATCATTTTTAATTACCAATTCAACGTTAAGTAATAAAACATTGAATTGCCCAAGTAAAATGATTGATATACTTAAAAAATATTAAATTAAGAGTTGATTATAAATAAACATTACCGTTGCATTTAGCAACTCAATGCAACACAAAATTTGGTTCAACATGTCTACTACTTATTTGTATCTTATGCATGGACATTAAAACTTAATCACGATATTAAAAAAGCACATAAATATAATAGATCAGGATATACTGTTTAAAGAATTGATATACTTAATTTTCACTTTAATTCTGGCAATAACACAACAATTTCTTCCGCTTCAACTCATGATAAGGCAGACGAATAAACCATAGACATATAAACTCATATTGGGTAAATCCAATATACGACAGCAAACCTACAGTCGCCGTTAACGACGTCAGAGAAATAATAGAATTTAGAAAAATTGCTAATTAATTATGATTATTCTTCTGAGGCATTTTATATGCCTGAGATCAAAATACGACTACCATACCAACTGTGTCATCCCTCCAGTGAAACCATTAATTACCTCCACTAGGAGATAACCACGCCACACTGCGATGATACACCCTGTGTTGGAGAGGAGCTCTGTAAAAACAAATCACTATTAAAAAGGAGAAATTAATAAAAACAGTACAACTACATCTAAACATACTTACTCCTGCATGATGAATGGTGTCTGGGCGTCTTCGTTCTTCACTCTTCGTACATTCCGAAAAGAAATGCACGTCTCCAGCATCACCTGTTTTCGTTCAGGGGAAAAGATATTAGCGGGACATAGGTTTCGAAATTCGATTTAGCATTTATCGTGGAAAATAAACAATAATATGACATAGGATAATAGTACATGTGTCAATTGCATAAAACATCGATCGTGTGGAAATCGTTTCGTGGTTTGGGATTTTGTGTGCACACAGAGTGGGACCTTGGCCTAGGTCGGGGCCCCGGGAGGGAGGGTGGCAAAGGGTCGACCCACCTGCCATGTCGTGCGTTAGATGGGGTGGAAAAACAGACGTAGATTACAATTATGTATATATACAACCTTAAAATACTATTAATATAATATGTATAATATAGAAACGAAGTGTAGACATAATATAAAATTAACATTCGAACCGTAATTACCCGTTACCTATCCACAATCCACATTCGCACTCTGTCCTTTAGGACGGAGTACGACATGAACCGGCTGACCGACCGCGTAACACTGCATCGAATCCCAGGGGAACAGGCACCTCCCGATAAGAAATATGGCGACATCTATCGTTGGGTGGTGGAAACTGTCGATATTCTTTTGGTCTATCACGACTATGAAAATGTTATAAGGCGAACATTTTCGAAGCTCAAAAGAGTATTATATTATATATATTATTTTACCAATTTCCCTTTTGAGCAATTTTAAAATGGTTCGGTATGTTATAAAATGACGAAGAAATTAAGAGATTTTCTATTTAAATAGATAAGTATTGTACATAGATGTAAACTAGCCATAGGATTGTCATACATTTATTTTTATTATATTTGCCAAAATGCCTTTCCATAAATTAGCCAATTATCGTTAATTAGGCTGCTTCCAGCACATAGGAGAAAATGCTGTAATTATTTTATATCAGTATCCCTTCTCGTCAGGAGAATCGTGCTTGCCATTTATTTGGTTATTCGTAGTCTTAATATTCGATTCTGAAATCATCCTTGTGAGCTGAAGGTAAGTGAAAAATTATAGTATTTAACATTCGCGCGCGCCTATATAACTTTGGACGTACCCCCGACCGAAAACGCTGATGATGGAAAGCGACTTTCATAAAATTCCAAGCTCATAATATATATATATAAACAAATAAAAGATCCAGAGTGTGTGCCCGGTGTCAGAAGCATAGCTCCAAGGAAATTAAAGTCCTGATAATTTGCAAACATAGTAAGGCGACTCTGGGGGTGTTCACCTGCGAGATATATATTTACTTTTGGTCTAAAAAATTATGTTCCAAGGTTCAGTCTTTGTTACGGGATGACGAGATTTGTTTACATAAAAAAAACAATGGCAGAAAAAAACCACCCACGGAAACTTCCTTTCCTCACAATAGTTTTTAAACGTTTAAATGTTAAACTTTAATAAGTTTTTGATATGATCAATGACGCAGGTTTTTGGTCTGTATTACAAAACTAAAGTAGGGTAAAACACACACAGTTTGTTAATAGATGGGAATGCGTTTAAGACATAATGAAAATATATTATTGTAAAACAATAAAATTTTGGTTATTGCAACCTATGCGGTTATATAACAAGCTGAAATTAGATAAAGAGAAGTGATTCATTGATGGCGACTAACGTTTACCATGCACCATTACACATATGTATAATATATGGCTTTATGGTTTGATCTGCCAATATAAAATACGTATCAGTGCTACTCCAGCTTGCTAAAACAACCCAAGATATTGCCTCATCACGTCAAACCAACCAAACAAGCAAACCAGGGGCGGATCCACCGGGGGGAAGGGCGATGGGAGCGGTCGCCCCCTCCTTGGATAACCCCATTGCACTCCACTGGGTGCTTTCTTCAGTTCATTCCGCGCAAATATCCTCAATTATACGCCGCAGATTAGGTCTGTATAGCAAGGGAAAGAAGGATTCTGATAGGGTTAGGGATTTTCAAAATATAGGGCAGTTGGCAGGGGCGAATTCGATAGGTGGAGTAGCGATCGCGCGCCCCCTCCCCCATGAGAAGTTTCTGGATCCGCCCCTGATGTAAACAAAACGCGAACAACTCTTAAGTGAAGGGAAACTTATGAGGCAGATTACAGTAAAATCTCGATACAACGTATCTCTACGGAGTATGAATTTTTATACTGACAGTACGGTATACTGAATATACCCATAAGGATTACAGTATTTTTCTGGAAGCATCTCAGTGGGGGATCGGCATTCTCCCAGGTTCGGCGCAAACCGAAACTGGCGATAATGAGTCTAACAAGAGATATATTTCCTATAACTTAAGATTATATCTCAATGCTATTGTGAAAACAACGATAGGGATAACTGATCATCGGTTCTAAATTTGTCAGCTCGGAAAATTCCTTCTTTGGGATTTTGGCAGCATTCCACAGATCTTTCCGTACTAAAGACAAAAGATGCCTTCAAAATTGGTGTAGACGACTTGAATGAGCAACAATGAAATCGTACGTTAAAGCCACAAAAATCTTTTTCGGGACCTCTGAATTTCATACGTAGTATTGAAAATTACGTCAAGTTGAAGTACGTTATTTTGAAATATTTATACAGTATTTATACGGTAAAATTGACGGGGATTTAGAAAAAGTACGTTAATTTGAAATATACGTAATTTTGAAGTACGTTGTAACGAGATTTCACTGTAATATGGTTTTCCGAAATTATTTAATTTTACCAGGTTATCCTGAAATGGTATCTGTGTCCCTATTCCACTCATCTACGTATGTATATGCAGCGCGCTTTGAAAAAATACTTCGCCGGCTTCAAAGTCATATTTGGCTCTCGTCTTCATCATTGCATTTATTTTATCGCAATTATTGATACATACTCCAAGCCATTTTATTAACGAAGGCCACTTACGCTGATAAAACCATTAACGATTACCACAAAGTGGATCGAATACAAAATTCAAAGATCAATTCTTGGCCGTCGTGGTTTAAAACTCGGTGGAAGAGAAGAAAATTATTTTTTTGAACGTGAGAAATATAATGGGCATTCATTACTTCGACGAATGTACTTTAAATAGAAATTAAGAGAAATCGTGGAGATGTTGCTTGCGATCGCATGATATTATCAGCTCATGTCATTTGCAAATTTACAATGGCCCACGCGGCATATATTTCCAACTTATTTTTAATAGTGGAAAGCATTATTAGTAGGTGCGGTTTTTATGACGGGCCGAAATAGCTATCTAAATCAGAAGTTTTTTAAAGACATTTTGTATTTTAGTCGGGGGAAAAGCTATTTGAAAATGTATTTAACTTTAAAACTTCTCCATGTAACAATTTTAATTAAATGTAATGCAAATTCATTAATTAGATTTTAAGGGTCGCGTAATTAATTTGCGGGGCGTATAAAAACTAAGGGAACTACGCTAGATAATTTCCCGATTCGTTACCTAGCGATACTATTAATCTTTGCAGAGTGGCGAAATAGAATGTTCCGTTAAACTAAACAGTTAAGATTGTTAACGAAATCGCAAGCGTTTCAATTAAAACAAAAGTTTTAAAATACCACGAAGACCGCTGAAATGAAAAAATACGGTGGATTTTCCGCGGCCATAAAACACAGGCAAAGGATGTTTAGTCAATACCTGCCAGAAAACGTGGGCTTAGTTGCATTTCTTCTTACAATTTCTACCCAGCTTTATCACTCGCACCACTATTAATAATATTAATAATAATAATAATAACAAGGAGTAAGGAATCTACATTCCATTCCTTAGCGTGAGCATTTTCCCACGAGCGACGGATAGAATAAACAAGAATTTGTTAAGGGAGTGGGTTCGCGGGACAATAAGAAGGAATTTCGGAGGAAAAAGATAAGGGCTGCAAGATAAGAGGCTTACGATATTACTTAATTGGGCTTCGGATACGGTTAATCATGGTTAGGGGCAGGTTACACGTGCTGATGTGTCGGGCCCCTTCCGGAGGTCCACCTCCCGGTCGAATTGGAATACGATAAAAATTAGGGTACTTTGACTTCGATCAGGAGAGGGTCATTCGGTGGACATCTGACACGAGAGAAAGCAAGACTCATCGGACAAAGCGATACGCGTCTTTGACGTTTACACATTTAACTGGTGCCACAACTTTCAGAGATTCTAACACTCCCCAACTGTTAAAATTATAACTCGAACCTGTTTAATTGACAGTCGCCATTTTTCGTGAATTCTAACGAGATATGCTTATGTGTTCGATGCACTCTTCAAGATTTACCTTTCATCTTAAGTTTCTCAAAGTAGTACCAGTAAAATCCGTTGTTTTTTGCGTTATCTTGTAGAATTTATCCATTTTGGAGAATAAACAAATTGAACACTTGTACTTTTTCCACTTTCTTAATTTTTATATACAGATACGACCATGGTTTCACTACAGAGTGCTGTGTTCAATTTGTTTGTTCTCCAAAGTAGTACCGATAAGTTTAAAGAAATATATATTTCATTTCTTCGATTTTCCCCGATTCAGACACAATACATGAGATCTCGTCCACCGAGGTCATTGTTAAACTTTATCGGACTTGCTTACATCACATATATACAATATTTTCCTTAAACAATAACGCTTTCTTCACGGCACGGATTTTTAATTTTGAGCACTATACCCAAACGAAGGGATCCACGCATCCCTCGTCTCACTCATGTTGCGCTTTACTAATAAGTTTGAGGCTCAACATTCACTTTAAATGATTGCTAAAAAACTGACATCCTCCCTCTGCATTCTTACTTTTGCCGAACTCGTCTCACTGTTTACTCGTTTGTTCGTCAAACCTCCAAAAACAATGCGCTAATCAATACTCTTCTAATAATCCGCACACGTTATTTTAAACCTTCAAGTAAAAAGCTTACATTTCAATCCATTAAAGCTAGAAATAATTTGTCATTCTAGTATCGACCACTATACATAATAACTAATTTTATATCTAATATATAATATCTTAAATGAATTCTCTTTCAATGCGAAAGAATCACATGTAACAGACTTTCATTCGACATAATGAAAGTATGCCACGAAAGTTAGTTTTCACCCCCACGCAGTGGCGGATCCAAAGGGGGAGGGGAGCGATCGCCCCCTCCTTGGATAACCCCATTGCACTCCACTGAGCTCTTTCTTAAATTCATTAATAATACCATTAATGGTAAGAACTTTACAATACAATACATAAAATAGTAAATGTTACTGCAAGCATCGCTTGCGTAATTAAGGAATGGGGAACGTTTGCCCCGAGCAATTAAAAGCGTTTGCTACATAAAAGAATACTTTCCCGAGCGAAGCCGGGCGTTTCAGCTAGTTATGATTTCATTTTGCTTTGAGTTTCTGTACCCGCCACTCAATTTTTTTAACCGGGCATCCCGGAATTTTTCATTATCAAGGAAGTACGACCTTCCCGCTACGGAAGCCATAACAATTGTCACATAAATAACAGTACGAGCAAAAATATGACGTGCGATGTCTTTAAAAGTTACTTTTTTGGGTAATCATGAAGTTTAGTCACTTTTATTATTAAGGGGTTCCAAGCTAAAGTTTACTCACTTTTATTATGTAAATCGATATGTATACTTCAAAAAACATTGAAAGAATGTATTGGCGAGCCTTCGGCTCGCTATATTTTAATGCGTAGTCGGCTCCGGGCGCTACCGCGCCCTTCGTCTCACCCGGAACCATAATATCCCTCCACGTTTTCCAGAGATTTGGTTAGTAAATGTTGAGACCGGCCAATCAGTTTCTTGTCCAGAGATTGGGTTTGTAAAAACTGATTGGCCTGTCTCGACATTTACTAACCCAATCTCCGGACAACGTGGAGGGATATCATGGTTCCGGGCGAGGCGAAGGGCGCGGTAGCGCCCGGAGCCCACTACGCATTAAAACAGCGAGCCGAAGGCTCGCCAATATTATCCTTTCAATGTTATATCATCTTGACTGTTGCGCCGCAAATGGAACCAAATGTAATTTATTAGGCGAAACGCATTTCGTGATTCAGATCTTTTCAATAGCTTTTTACTTTGTGTTATTGAGCAATATGTTTTGTAATTCACTTGAATTTATATTAAACATAAAAGTAATAAATGCTTTAAAAATTGACTTTGGGTGTTCCTGAGTGCTAAAACCGCCTTTATAATAAAAGTGAGTACACTTCATTAGCTTGGAATCCCTTAAATAATAAAAGTGACAAAACTTCATGATTACTCTTTTTTGTTCTCAGGCGGAAATGTATATGCCTATTTATCCAAAGAAAGTGTAAAATAATAAATTATTTTCCGAAACAGATATCTTAATAAAATCGTGTTTAATATCTTGTAATTGGTACCTATTGATATAGCGACTCAAGTAAATTTGTATAATCTCTATATGTATAAAAGTCTTAATGATAAATGAGTTTGAAAGTTTCCAACGCGAGATCTCCGAATCTACTGGGCCGATTTTCACTTACTGCGCTATCTACTTCTTCCCGGTGGCGATCTTAGGAACTAGGATCTTCCTCCTATCCCCGCCCTCCCCTCCCGCGCTCTCCTCTCGCGAGCTACGAATTTCATGCGTTTACATACGAGTGAACACTTTTTAATACATTCTTCTTACTTGACTAACTTTTCTTCTGATATACCTACCATACATCGTTGATGTTACTAAAATTTCTATTGTTTAATTTAAATTGCTGTTTTGACTAATAAAATTTTGTGGATATACCTTTAAGAAAAGAAGAATTGGGCGATTGTCCGGTTCAGCAAGGCGAAGTCGTCGTTTTAGAGAAAATGAATCTACAACTTCATACCAAAATCGTCTATAAAACGAACGAGAGCGATCTTCTTTACGGTGAGAAAAATTAGAAAGTCCCGATAGGTCCCTTATTAATGAGAGGCAGAGAGAGCGTCGAGCACGCGAAACGACAAATGCCCGGGAAGTTCGCCTTGAAAGCCAGCGCATACGCTCATCTCGGCGGCGCGCTCAATTGTCTAGCCAAGAGAGTGCAGAAAGGCAAGCTAGGATTGAGAGCCAAGTAAAAAGATGGGGCTCGAAAGTTCGTTCTGCTTTTCGCTATAGTCCCATAATAGAATACACAAGTAATGGTATAAAAATAAATTTTTATAAATAACTTTTAAATTTTATATTTATTATACTCATTACTTCAAATTTGGTGAAATTACCTGCATAAGTTACATTTTACTGGTGGAGGAGGTGTTATATTCAATTAATCTGGATATCAAGGCTGAAGACGTTTTTACGTATACAAATCAACGAAGCGCAACACGAGTAATATCAAAGGTAAGTAATCGGTACTATTAAACAATCATTATGGGCGTAAACGTGCTTTGATTGCTTTTAATACGAGAGAGAGAGGGAGGGAGGGTGAGAGAGGGAAATGACTTTTAATACAATTAATGTATCTGATGCCAATTTGATCTCCATAAATAGCTTGAACGATCGAATCTTTACTCCCGTTGATATTTCAATGGGCATTACGCTAGTAAGGTTTTAAAGGAGAAATATAAGACTCTGATTCCCATTAAAAGCTTACCCATGTGAAAGCATTAAGTCTGTTGCATAGGTAACTGATTGTTGGACCCAGAAAAATTACCACTTTTTTCCGAAAAACTATTAATTTACGCCAATTCTACTCGGATTGAAATTCTGTCTTCAAAAATAAGAAACTACAATTTATATACTATCCGATAGTTTAAGTCTCGAGAGAATTAATTTTAAAGTGCAAATATAAAAACCTCTACACCAATTTACATGTTTTCTTATGGGCCAAAAATGGGGCAAAAAGGGGCCAAAATAGCCCCTCATAATGGGAATTTCGCAAGTTTCGGATTTTTTCCTTCGGTTGTGACCAAAAACCTATAATCCTATCAAATTTCAAGTTTCTAGCACATCTGGAAGTGCCTCAATTTTGTATCTTGCCCAAGTGGTTACAAACCGCTATATATATATATATATATCGGCCTTTGTTGCTTTAATGGTAAAGTGAAGTTACCAATGATAATGGAACCCGCTGAACCACTAAAAAGTCTATTATTTGGGCACATCCCCTTTCCAAACATTTCAGCGCAAAATGCACCCGGGCAAAGCCGGGTACGAAAAGCTGGTTTAATATGAGCTCCTATTCTAATCTGACCACATATATGAGAAAAATTAATAATTTTTGGAACTTCATATTCATGGTTTGCATAAATAAGTTATAGAGTAGATATTATGTGAATCAGTACTGAAGACAGCTGCGATTGATATATGTAGTTATCCACTCTTAGCAAACTTTTACTGGATATATTTGAAACGATGTGATATTGATCAATGATTGAAATGTTAAGTCATTTCATGTCGCAGATTTCTCCAGTGTTTCAACATTCAAATACTTTCAAGAGGATATGTTTCTTGTCAGACTACACGATAAAAGATTCTTCCGTTAGCTGAAATTACTCGGCCATTTCGCGGCTGTCTCAATACCAGAGCAAGCATTCCCTACCTTTTACCTCTCCCTCTTTTTTCCTCCACCACTAAATCACCCCTCGATGCCCCTGACTGACCTCTCAGCTAGGAGAGATTTTTTTCGCGAGGACGGCTGAAGAAGAAGTGGAGGGCGGAAAATACATCTTCGCAGCAAAATATTTCGACATAAGGAATAGCGTGGGGGTAGGGGCGAATCCAGAAACTTCTCAAGGGGGGGGGGGGGGATATCCAGATTAATTGAATATAACACCTCCTCCACCAGTAAAATGTAACTTATGCAGGTAATTTCACCAAATTTGAAGTAATGAGTATAATAAATATAAAATTTAAAAGTAATTTATAAAAATTTATTTTTATACCCATTACTTGTGTATTCTATTATGGGACTATAGCGAAAAGCAGAACGAACTTTCGAGCCCCATCTTTCTACTTGGCTCTCAATCCTAGCTTGCCTTTCTGCACTCTCTTGGCTAGACAATTGAGCGCGCCGCCGAGATGAGCGTATGCGCTGGCTTTCAAGGCGAACTTCCCGGGCATTTGTCGTTTCGCGTGCTCGACGCTCTCTCTGCCTCTCATTAATAAGGGACCTATCGGGACTTTCTAATTTTTCTCACCGTAAAGAAGATCGCTCTCGTTCGTTTTATAGACGATTTTGGTATGAAGTTGTAGATTCATTTTCTCTAAAACGACGACTTCGCCTTGCTGAACCGGACAATCGCCCAATTCTTCTTTTCTTAAAGGTATATCCACAAAATTTTATTAGTCAAAACAGCAATTTAAATTAAACAATAGAAATTTTAGTAACATCAACGATGTATGGTAGGTATATCAGAAGAAAAGTTAGTCAAGTAAGAAGAATGTATTAAAAAGTGTTCACTCGTATGTAAACGCATGAAATTCGTAGCTCGCGAGAGGAGAGCGCGGGAGGGGAGGGCGGGGATAGGAGGAAGATCCTAGTTCCTAAGATCGCCACCGGGAAGAAGTAGATAGCGCAGTAAGTGAAAATCGGCCCAGTAGATTCGGAGATCTCGCGTTGGAAACTTTCAAACTCATTTATCATTAAGACTTTTATACATATAGAGATTATACAAATTTACTTGAGTCGCTATATCAATAGGTACCAATTACAAGATATTAAACACGATTTTATTAAGATATCTGTTTCGGAAAATAATTTATTATTTTACACTTTCTTTGGATAAATAGGCATATACATTTCCGCCTGAGAACAAAAAAGAGTAATCATGAAGTTTTGTCACTTTTATTATTTAAGGGATTCCAAGCTAATGAAGTGTACTCACTTTTATTATAAAGGCGGTTTTAGCACTCAGGAACACCCAAAGTCAATTTTTAAAGCATTTATTACTTTTATGTTTAATATAAATTCAAGTGAATTACAAAACATATTGCTCAATAACACAAAGTAAAAAGCTATTGAAAAGATCTGAATCACGAAATGCGTTTCGCCTAATAAATTACATTTGGTTCCATTTGCGGCGCAACAGTCAAGATGATATAACATTGAAAGGATAATATTGGCGAGCCTTCGGCTCGCTGTTTTAATGCGTAGTGGGCTCCGGGCGCTACCGCGCCCTTCGCCTCGCCCGGAACCATGATATCCCTCCACGTTGTCCGGAGATTGGGTTAGTAAATGTCGAGACAGGCCAATCAGTTTTTACAAACCCAATCTCTGGACAAGAAACTGATTGGCCGGTCTCAACATTTACTAACCAAATCTCTGGAAAACGTGGAGGGATATTATGGTTCCGGGTGAGACGAAGGGCGCGGTAGCGCCCGGAGCCGACTACGCATTAAAATATAGCGAGCCGAAGGCTCGCCAATACATTCTTTCAATGTTTTTTGAAGTATACATATCGATTTACATAATAAAAGTGAGTAAACTTTAGCTTGGAACCCCTTAATAATAAAAGTGACTAAACTTCATGATTACCCAAAAAAGTAACTTTTAAAGACATCGCACGTCATATTTTTGCTCGTACTGTTATTTATGTGACAATTGTTATGGCTTCCGTAGCGGGAAGGTCGTACTTCCTTGATAATGAAAAATTCCGGGATGCCCGGTTAAAAAAATTGAGTGGCGGGTACAGAAACTCAAAGCAAAATGAAATCATAACTAGCTGAAACGCCCGGCTTCGCTCGGGAAAGTATTCTTTTATGTAGCAAACGCTTTTAATTGCTCGGGGCAAACGTTCCCCATTCCTTAATTACGCAAGCGATGCTTGCAGTAACATTTACTATTTTATGTATTGTATTGTAAAGTTCTTACCATTAATGGTATTATTAATGAATTTAAGAAAGAGCTCAGTGGAGTGCAATGGGGTTATCCAAGGAGGGGGCGATCGCTCCCCTCCCCCTTTGGATCCGCCACTGCGTGGGGGTGAAAACTAACTTTCGTGGCATACTTTCATTATGTCGAATGAAAGTCTGTTACATGTGATTCTTTCGCATTGAAAGAGAATTCATTTAAGATATTATATATTAGATATAAAATTAGTTATTATGTATAGTGGTCGATACTAGAATGACAAATTATTTCTAGCTTTAATGGATTGAAATGTAAGCTTTTTACTTGAAGGTTTAAAATAACGTGTGCGGATTATTAGAAGAGTATTGATTAGCGCATTGTTTTTGGAGGTTTGACGAACAAACGAGTAAACAGTGAGACGAGTTCGGCAAAAGTAAGAATGCAGAGGGAGGATGTCAGTTTTTTAGCAATCATTTAAAGTGAATGTTGAGCCTCAAACTTATTAGTAAAGCGCAACATGAGTGAGACGAGGGATGCGTGGATCCCTTCGTTTGGGTATAGTGCTCAAAATTAAAAATCCGTGCCGTGAAGAAAGCGTTATTGTTTAAGGAAAATATTGTATATATGTGATGTAAGCAAGTCCGATAAAGTTTAACAATGACCTCGGTGGACGAGATCTCATGTATTGTGTCTGAATCGGGGAAAATCGAAGAAATGAAATATATATTTCTTTAACCTTATCGGTACTACTTTGGAGAACAAACAAATTGAACACAGCACTCTGTAGTGAAACCATGGTCGTATCTGTATATAAAAATTAAGAAAGTGGAAAAAGTACAAGTGTTCAATTTGTTTATTCTCCAAAATGGATAAATTCTACAAGATAACGCAAAAAACAACGGATTTTACTGGTACTACTTTGAGAAACTTAAGATGAAAGGTAAATCTTGAAGAGTGCATCGAACACATAAGCATATCTCGTTAGAATTCACGAAAAATGGCGACTGTCAATTAAACAGGTTCGAGTTATAATTTTAACAGTTGGGGAGTGTTAGAATCTCTGAAAGTTGTGGCACCAGTTAAATGTGTAAACGTCAAAGACGCGTATCGCTTTGTCCGATGAGTCTTGCTTTCTCTCGTGTCAGATGTCCACCGAATGACAATCTCCTGATCGAAGTCAAAGTACCCTAATTTTTATCGTATTCCAATTCGACCGGGAGGTGGACCTCCGGAAGGGGCCCGACACATCAGCACGTGTAACCTGCCCCTAACCATGATTAACCGTATCCGAAGCCCAATTAAGTAATATCGTAAGCCTCTTATCTTGCAGCCCTTATCTTTTTCCTCCGAAATTCCTTCTTATTGTCCCGCGAACCCACTCCCTTAACAAATTCTTGTTTATTCTATCCGTCGCTCGTGGGAAAATGCTCACGCTAAGGAATGGAATGTAGATTCCTTACTCCTTGTTATTATTATTATTATTAATATTATTAATATTATTAATAGTGGTGCGAGTGATAAAGCTGGGTAGAAATTGTAAGAAGAAATGCAACTAAGCCCACGTTTTCTGGCAGGTATTGACTAAACATCCTTTGCCTGTGTTTTATGGCCGCGGAAAATCCACCGTATTTTTTCATTTCAGCGGTCTTCGTGGTATTTTAAAACTTTTGTTTTAATTGAAACGCTTGCGATTTCGTTAACAATCTTAACTGTTTAGTTTAACGGAACATTCTATTTCGCCACTCTCCAAAGATTAATAGTATCGCTAGGTAACGAATCGGGAAATTATCTAGCGTAGTTCCCTTAGTTTTTATACGCCCCGCAAATTAATTACGCGACCCTTAAAATCTAATTAATGAATTTGCATTACATTTAATTAAAATTGTTACATGGAGAAGTTTTAAAGTTAAATACATTTTCAAATAGCTTTTCCCCCGACTAAAATACAAAATGTCTTTAAAAAACTTCTGATTTAGATAGCTATTTCGGCCCGTCATAAAAACCGCACCTACTAATAATGCTTTCCACTATTAAAAATAAGTTGGAAATATATGCCGCGTGGGCCATTGTAAATTTGCAAATGACATGAGCTGATAATATCATGCGATCGCAAGCAACATCTCCACGATTTCTCTTAATTTCTATTTAAAGTACATTCGTCGAAGTAATGAATGCCCATTATATTTCTCACGTTCAAAAAAATAATTTTCTTCTCTTCCACCGAGTTTTAAACCACGACGGCCAAGAATTGATCTTTGAATTTTGTATTCGATCCACTTTGTGGTAATCGTTAATGGTTTTATCAGCGTAAGTGGCCTTCGTTAATAAAATGGCTTGGAGTATGTATCAATAATTGCGATAAAATAAATGCAATGATGAAGACGAGAGCCAAATATGACTTTGAAGCCGGCGAAGTATTTTTTCAAAGCGCGCTGCATATACATACGTAGATGAGTGGAATAGGGACACAGATACCATTTCAGGATAACCTGGTAAAATTAAATAATTTCGGAAAACCATATTACAGTGAAATCTCGTTACAACGTACTTCAAAATTACGTATATTTCAAATTAACGTACTTTTTCTAAATCCCCGTCAATTTTACCGTATAAATACTGTATAAATATTTCAAAATAACGTACTTCAACTTGACGTAATTTTCAATACTACGTATGAAATTCAGAGGTCCCGAAAAAGATTTTTGTGGCTTTAACGTACGATTTCATTGTTGCTCATTCAAGTCGTCTACACCAATTTTGAAGGCATCTTTTGTCTTTAGTACGGAAAGATCTGTGGAATGCTGCCAAAATCCCAAAGAAGGAATTTTCCGAGCTGACAAATTTAGAACCGATGATCAGTTATCCCTATCGTTGTTTTCACAATAGCATTGAGATATAATCTTAAGTTATAGGAAATATATCTCTTGTTAGACTCATTATCGCCAGTTTCGGTTTGCGCCGAACCTGGGAGAATGCCGATCCCCCACTGAGATGCTTCCAGAAAAATACTGTAATCCTTATGGGTATATTCAGTATACCGTACTGTCAGTATAAAAATTCATACTCCGTAGAGATACGTTGTATCGAGATTTTACTGTAATCTGCCTCATAAGTTTCCCTTCACTTAAGAGTTGTTCGCGTTTTGTTTACATCAGGGGCGGATCCAGAAACTTCTCATGGGGGAGGGGGCGCGCGATCGCTACTCCACCTATCGAATTCGCCCCTGCCAACTGCCCTATATTTTGAAAATCCCTAACCCTATCAGAATCCTTCTTTCCCTTGCTATACAGACCTAATCTGCGGCGTATAATTGAGGATATTTGCGCGGAATGAACTGAAGAAAGCACCCAGTGGAGTGCAATGGGGTTATCCAAGGAGGGGGCGACCGCTCCCATCGCCCTTCCCCCCGGTGGATCCGCCCCTGGTTTGCTTGTTTGGTTGGTTTGACGTGATGAGGCAATATCTTGGGTTGTTTTAGCAAGCTGGAGTAGCACTGATACGTATTTTATATTGGCAGATCAAACCATAAAGCCATATATTATACATATGTGTAATGGTGCATGGTAAACGTTAGTCGCCATCAATGAATCACTTCTCTTTATCTAATTTCAGCTTGTTATATAACCGCATAGGTTGCAATAACCAAAATTTTATTGTTTTACAATAATATATTTTCATTATGTCTTAAACGCATTCCCATCTATTAACAAACTGTGTGTGTTTTACCCTACTTTAGTTTTGTAATACAGACCAAAAACCTGCGTCATTGATCATATCAAAAACTTATTAAAGTTTAACATTTAAACGTTTAAAAACTATTGTGAGGAAAGGAAGTTTCCGTGGGTGGTTTTTTTCTGCCATTGTTTTTTTTATGTAAACAAATCTCGTCATCCCGTAACAAAGACTGAACCTTGGAACATAATTTTTTAGACCAAAAGTAAATATATATCTCGCAGGTGAACACCCCCAGAGTCGCCTTACTATGTTTGCAAATTATCAGGACTTTAATTTCCTTGGAGCTATGCTTCTGACACCGGGCACACACTCTGGATCTTTTATTTGTTTATATATATATATTATGAGCTTGGAATTTTATGAAAGTCGCTTTCCATCATCAGCGTTTTCGGTCGGGGGTACGTCCAAAGTTATATAGGCGCGCGCGAATGTTAAATACTATAATTTTTCACTTACCTTCAGCTCACAAGGATGATTTCAGAATCGAATATTAAGACTACGAATAACCAAATAAATGGCAAGCACGATTCTCCTGACGAGAAGGGATACTGATATAAAATAATTACAGCATTTTCTCCTATGTGCTGGAAGCAGCCTAATTAACGATAATTGGCTAATTTATGGAAAGGCATTTTGGCAAATATAATAAAAATAAATGTATGACAATCCTATGGCTAGTTTACATCTATGTACAATACTTATCTATTTAAATAGAAAATCTCTTAATTTCTTCGTCATTTTATAACATACCGAACCATTTTAAAATTGCTCAAAAGGGAAATTGGTAAAATAATATATATAATATAATACTCTTTTGAGCTTCGAAAATGTTCGCCTTATAACATTTTCATAGTCGTGATAGACCAAAAGAATATCGACAGTTTCCACCACCCAACGATAGATGTCGCCATATTTCTTATCGGGAGGTGCCTGTTCCCCTGGGATTCGATGCAGTGTTACGCGGTCGGTCAGCCGGTTCATGTCGTACTCCGTCCTAAAGGACAGAGTGCGAATGTGGATTGTGGATAGGTAACGGGTAATTACGGTTCGAATGTTAATTTTATATTATGTCTACACTTCGTTTCTATATTATACATATTATATTAATAGTATTTTAAGGTTGTATATATACATAATTGTAATCTACGTCTGTTTTTCCACCCCATCTAACGCACGACATGGCAGGTGGGTCGACCCTTTGCCACCCTCCCTCCCTCCCTCCCGGGGCCCCGACCTTGGCCAAGGTCCCACTCTGTGTGCACACAAAATCCCAAACCACGAAACGATTTCCACACGATCGATGTTTTATGCAATTGACACATGTACTGTTATCCTATGTCATATTATTGTTTATTTTCCACGATAAATGCTAAATCGAATTTCGAAACGTATGTCCCGCTAATATCTTTTCCCCTGAACGAAAACAGGTGATGCTGGAGACGTGCATTTCTTTTCGGAATGTACGAAGAGTGAAGAACGAAGACGCCCAGACACCATTCATCATGCAGGAGTAAGTATGTTTAGATGTAGTTGTACTGTTTTTATTAATTTCTCCTTTTTAATAGTGATTTGTTTTTACAGAGCTCCTCTCCAACACAGGGTGTATCATCGCAGTGTGGCGTGGTTATCTCCTAGTGGAGGTAATTAATGGTTTCACTGGAGGGATGACACAGTTGGTATGGTAGTCGTATTTTGATCTCAGGCATATAAAATGCCTCAGAAGAATAATCATAATTAATTAGCAATTTTTCTAAATTCTATTATTTCTCTGACGTCGTTAACGGCGACTGTAGGTTTGCTGTCGTATATTGGATTTACCCAATATGAGTTTATATGTCTATGGTTTATTCGTCTGCCTTATCATGAGTTGAAGCGGAAGAAATTGTTGTGTTATTGCCAGAATTAAAGTGAAAATTAAGTATATCAATTCTTTAAACAGTATATCCTGATCTATTATATTTATGTGCTTTTTTAATATCGTGATTAAGTTTTAATGTCCATGCATAAGATACAAATAAGTAGTAGACATGTTGAACCAAATTTTGTGTTGCATTGAGTTGCTAAATGCAACGGTAATGTTTATTTATAATCAACTCTTAATTTAATATTTTTTAAGTATATCAATCATTTTACTTGGGCAATTCAATGTTTTATTACTTAACGTTGAATTGGTAATTAAAAATGATTTGTGATAGTTCTGTATGAGGCCTTAGTTCTCCTCATAAAGACAAACGCTGACGGATAAAATACCTATAATCGTGCGTTAGAATAATATACCGTTTTAAGAAATTTCTAAAATATTTATTGCTAATATAATGATTGCTCTTAATTGCAGATAACCATCAACGCCACACTGGACAGACATGGACGCTCGCGGTAAGCTCATTTTCCCTTATTTATAATGCACACGTCATTTCGTGTAAGATATCACGAACATCATTCGAGAAATACGTTCGAACCGAATTGAATTAAGTCGGTATCATTTTCAGATGTAGTGTTTATTGTTGTTGGTAGGCTTGCCACCTCTAGGACTTTGAACGGGAATATTTGTGTTTTTCCATAAAATATTCAGGTCTTGATTAATTTTACTGAATTTTCTCAAATTAACCGATTATAAGTACGAGTATGTTTTTTGGCGATACGAACTTCCCGACGTTTTCACGTACTAAAATATCGAATGATCAATAGCTCTTTAATATATATGAATTTACGTCATCCCTTCAAGTTGGAAGTATTTTTTTCATTAATCTTGAGTGAAATTCAATTTTGGTTCTGCTAATGTCTGGACGATGCAGGTACTCAAATATCTCTTAGATATAACGACAAATAATACATTTCTTCCGAATGTGGCAACTTCATCAGTTGACATGTTGAAAAAACTTTCGTAACTGTTGGATATTATTTATTATTAATATATATTTAGAATTCTTTGCCTGTTATTTCAACCCGTTTATTTTCAAATAAATGCATCACCTGTACTTATTCTGCAGTCAGTAAGTTGAATAGAATATATCGCACTGTGTTTGTGATACTTAGCTGTTGTTCAATTTCAGCATGATCGCTCCATTGCAATGGAAAATTGGGAAATTTCAGATTAAGTATATATTTGCCACTTAGGAATAGTACTGCAGTCAGATTCTTCTGTAGCATGTGTGGAAAATTCGGCGCGCTTTAACGTCACGAACAGAGACTTGGTGATGCGTTTATTCGGAAATGAAATATAAAAATATTTCTTCAGAAGATGATTTTTTAATTGTATTTTATTTTAAAGACTTCAAAGATGAAAATTGTTGGTAATGTTTCTGTTTTCAATTTTGCTTCGGGATTTAAAACCTCAAAAGATGTAAATCAACTAGGCTTCACAATTTTCTCATACATATAAAGCCTGTAGCAATGTTAATTTTAAATTTGGTATAGGTAAAACTGGCACTATATGCAATACCTGAAGTGTATGTGGCCATGTGGTAATTTCTTTTTGTAAGCATTTACTCGGTTCTGTTATTTTAGAATTACGTATCATAACGAAAGCTAAACCTCACGGATACATAATTTTAGAATATAGTATAAATGAGCATGTGCTAAATATTCTTGAAACTACCATGCTGATTTTTTTGCAGGGAAGCGAGGACTACGCGAGTGGGTGGGAACTGTGGACTTAGGAGCGTAGATGCCGATTACTTAGGAGGGAAGGTGCTGCTTAGTTAGGAGGGGGGGTGCTGCATAGTTAGGAGAGTGGGGGCTGCAAACTCTGCTTAGTAGGTTCGTCAACCTTAGTTTAGTAGGTGCGACAAACTTAGATTAGCAGGTGCGACATAGTTAGATTTGTAGGTGCGACAAAGTTAGATATGTAGGTAGAAGTAGTATTTAGGTGTGTGAATGTGTGTATGATGGTAGTGCATGGATGTGCACATCTTTGGGTAGTGGTGGTGGTGTGTGTGTGTGATGGGTGATGGTGATGGGTGATGGTTGTATGTATGAATCATTTTGTCATCGATTACATTGTTTAGCTAGACAGATGAGAGTACTTAAGTTTAGCAAGCGTTAGCATGGTGTAGGGCTGGGGTAACCCAGCGAGCTCGCCATGTTAAATAATGAGCAACGATGGCCTAAGCATTACCTCCTGGGTGCCAATGGAAATATGCTTAACTTGAAGGGTATAGAAATCATTTCATTCATATTTTTAAAAACCCCTCCAGTTATCAGATGCAAAACAGGTTCTAAAGGTTTCCCAGTCTAGGATTTATTACGTTATGACTGAATCTGCATTAATTATGTTGAATTCTACTGTTGAAATGTAATTTATAGTTGTTTATCTTAAATTGTGATTTCTATTTCATAAAGAAATCTTGTATTGTTAGTTTCTACATCACTGTATAATATCTGAAGATAATACTTTAGGCTAATAAATGTATGATGCAACTCTCTCTAAATAAAATGTTTTAATTTTACCATGAGTATTTATTTAAATTATAAATTAAGTAAACGTTAGATGACTTTAAATGATTCTTTGATTTTCTATATCAATTAATTTAATTTATACATCAAACTGTAGTGAGCTTAAATGTGACATAAGTTTTACAATTCGTTTATAGGATATGTCTGTTGCCAGGAGTGTAATTATCGAATAGCATAATTGGCCATCAAAAAACAAATGAAATTGCAATAGTGTCCCAGTTAAGGAAATGTAAACTTCTTCCATCAAGTCTTTGAGGTAAAATGTCCTCTGTCCTACTCTAACGATAATTAGGATGCAAAATGTCCTACTTTGTGATACATTTCTGTTTGGGAGAAGATCTACCGGCAGCAATGCCCTAATGAATCACATGGCTACCGGGACCTAATGGGTGAGATTCACATAGTTTTACATTGCTGTTTATAACCTCTTCCCCCTACATCTCCTCCACTCATACTTCGCATTTAAGAGATCGCAATAATATAGGATAGCAAGAATAGCAGTTTGTCACTGTTGGTTCTGCTTCATCTGTCATCAAAGATTGGTCATGTTCAGTGAAGTGAGGCTATATGTATTAATTAAATATAACAAATTTTCTGTCTTTTCTCAACAAGTTATATCAACATTTCTTGTAAATTTTGTTTTTCTAATAAGGAAAGCAGGCTTTCCTTCCTGAAACTTGGGGAGATATCAAATCTGCATTTCCAATCAGAAGAGCAGAGTTTGAATAGTTGTTCGGTATTTTCATTCATATTCATAGAATTATGTAATATATTAAATTTTGAAGTTTTATTCAAATGATATTGCTGTCACTACAGTGATTTTCGAATCGATCTTTACTGATGTAAATAAGCATGGATGTGAGGTTATTTTCAAATCTTGGCTTTATGGGTCCATTTACAAGCAAACTATATTTTCCTTTAAAATTGTGTTCGATCAGGAGATGATCCTGTGGAGAATTGGAATGTGTTTGATGCCAAAGTATCCTTGAATTCTGAGTTATTATGACTTGAAAACTGGCACGCTGCTGAGTCTAGATTGTAAGTACTTTTATGACCAGCCATCATGCATAATGGATTTGTCACCTCTCAGAGCAATCAATATTACTTTGTGGAATTATATTATAACTAAATATCAGCTGTGGGTTCATCCTACAAATGTAAAACTAGCTAATATCAGAACATTTGGTTTAACAATAGCCCAAGAGACTGAGTCACCAAAAAACACAAATGTAATCAGAACATTTAGTCATTAGTACCATGAAATAGCAGATTATGAAATTTTCCAATTTTTTTTCTTGTATGAGTACAGAGTTATTTAAAAAGTTAGTATCACTAATTTAAAGAGGTATTATTGAATTCTCCATTAGCCTAGAAGAATATTAGCTATCCACACAGGATAGAACAAATAATTAATATTTTTAATTAATATCCTTTTACACATAACCACAGTTTTTAGCTCATTTTCTTAAAAGCCAAAACATGTTGTTGTGATAACTTTGTCTGTCCGTCAGTGGACAATCAACATTTTTAAAGAGGTATTTAGAAAACTCTTTTTGAATTAGATAGTTCTTATCCATCCATGAAGTTCACTGCAATTGTACTTTTCATGTAATTCATAGTTTTTCCTCTAGGTGACTTTTGAAATGGTATTTACCCAAACTACTGAAGCTAGAGGAGCGACGTTTTTATGAATGGGAGGGTCTACGTTCCAACATTGCAGGTTTCCCACTCTGCAACTAGGGAGGCAAAACAAAATTCTGAAAATTTTTAATAAAATGTGCTTCCACCTGCTGCTTTAGTAAGTGTATCTTACTTGTTTCAATTTAAAAAATTTGTGAATTGCTTTGGAGAAGACAGCATCTAAACTTAAGACACAGAAGTTGTAATGTTTTGTGGCAATGTAACATACTGTTTGACAAAAATAAAGGAAATTAAATTTATGATATCATGATAACTGGTAAAGTTTACTAATAAGTTTTAATTCTTTATGTTAGCCATATAACCAGGATTACTTAATGTATTAAATACGGTATAATAAATTTTCTGTTTTTGCTCTACAAGTTATATCAACATTTATTGTAAATTTTGTTTTTCTAATAAGGAAAGCAGGCTTAACTTCCTGAGACTTGGATAGATACCAAATCTGCATTACCATTCGAGAGGTTAGTTTTAAATGTTGTCCGATATTTTCATTCATATCCATAGAAATATATGGTATATTAAATTTTGAAGTTTTATTCAAATAACACTGCTGCCATGATAGTGATTTTTGATCAATCCTTACTAATGTAAATAAGCGTAGATGTGAGTTTATTTTCCAGTCTTGCCTTTTTGGGTCCATTTAATGACAAAATATATTTTTCTTTTATGTTTTAATTGGGTTCGATCAGGAGCCTATCAATGAAGTACCAACGAGTGAGGACAATGATGATGTTTCTCCTAATGTATGTGCGATTCAGAATTTTTTGATTTTGTTGACATTGAGTTCACTGAAATATTAAGACACATTACTACATGCTGGTTATCATTTTAACCTTGCATTGAAAGACTTATAAGGAACTGGGATGCTCTAAAATTATACTTTTTAAGCTGAGTGAATGAATGCCCCAAACATATAAAAAATGTTCTCTAGATAAATGAAGTGAATGAAACAGATGACAGTAAATTGGAAATTTATATGCACTTTTGCAGCATTCCTCTAGAAATGTTTAAAAAAATTACAGAGAAATAACATTACATGCATAGAATTATGGAATATAATGTCCGAATTTAAATAAAAAATTACAGTTCGCATAGGAGGAAGAGCAGTTTTTTGTTTTCAAACTTGATATGGAATGGAAAAGCTACTTCCCCACGATGCAGATAAGTTGAAAAAAGAATTTTTGTCTTTTTACTCTGCGTGTCTGAGCTGTTTAATGAAAAATTTAAGTATGTCTAAAATTGGTTATCAACTTTAGCTCCTTTTTGTAATGATATGTTGCCAAAGTATCAAGATTTTTGCAATACCATTGATACTCTAAATTTAGATAATATTTTAAGGTTTAATATGGACAAACTATTTAAAGAACTTTTACCAATTAGAGGGAATTTTCGTTTAATTTCTGCTGATAACTATTGGAAAAAATGTTATGATCCTGGGGTAAGTGCCGATACATTTTAAAAAGTGGAAATTCTGAAAATCTATTCCAGATGGATCGCATATTTTTAGCATTCCACTGTCATCTGCTTTTACAGAAGCACAACCATTTAAAAAAATTATTGTACGTTTATAGTACTAGTAAACAGTGCTTCTCATTGGTTGTTACTGAAATCCTGTAATTGTGGAAAATTTGAAATCTGGAGCTCATCTCTAAGCGCATCATGATTGATTTTTATTCTCCTATGGAGCAATAGTGGGGCGAAAAAGCCACTAAAAATTGCATTTGCAATTATGATGCAGAAAAGAACTTTAAAATGCTATTTCCCTTATGTACAGGTATATAATTTCTTTCTAATACTCCATTGCACGAAACGTGATACGTTGTACACTTTCCTAACTTGTTTTTAATTCCAAGGAAGGAGATATTGTTATTTATTAATTTATTAAACCTGGTTTTTTGCGATACAGTGGAGCCGTAATGGTTTTTATTCGCACAGGGAAGAGTTGGAGATCCTAATATCTGATTTCAACCCTGCGTGTGTATTTTTACAAGAGACGCATTTTAAAAACAATGACAAGGTGAAAATAAAAGGTTTTAATGTCTTCAGAAAGGATGACTTAAACCAGTGGTGCCAATCTATGGCCCGTGAAGGGTTTCTGTGTGGCTCGCGCTGTGATGAAAAAGCAATCAGAAAAATGTGACTCACAAATTAATACATTTTTACGAAAATGTTGATAATGAAATTTTACATAGTGGAATTTTTACCACAAAAACCCCTTTAGACTTGATTTTTAATAATGACACCTAAGATTATGTAGATAACTTCCGACTGAAACTTTAATCTGGCCCGCAGAAGAATTGGCAAATTCCAATGCGGCCCGCCGAAGGATTTGTAACCAGAGATGTGGCCCTCGATGTAGAAATGGTTGTGCCCCAATGACAAACTGTAATAGGGCTCAGGGGGAGTGGCCGTGACCATCATGAAGGCCCTTTATAACTCCCAAGTGAACCTGCTCTTCCTTTGGACATAAAGGTGTAGTTATTTTAAATGCATCGCTCAGTCAATTAGGTATTTAATTAATTAAGCAGCCGACGAGTCTCTCTTCAGGTGTTTTTTTTCCGTTATTTAGCATTCTCATTCTTTGTTCTGAGAATAACTTCGAAGGGTGTTAGTTCGAGAATTAAATCGAATAATAATGAAGAAATGAATGAAATTTTTACTAACTTCCCCATAAAACGAAATTGCATCTCAAGATTTTGTTCATAGCTTAATGGGAAAAATACTTAAGGAAAACTCCCCAGATGTGTGTCTTGTATTTTCTTAGCTTAATTTCCTCCAATTTTCCATAGAAGCGAGTATGTAAATACATAATCATCTGAAGAGACGTTAATTTAAAAAATCAAAATGCCTGTCTGCTTTTTTCGCCGAATGAATTAATCAAACATCTCAGTATCTTTGTTTATTACGGAGTTTAATGGAATGAAAGAATCTTAATATTTAACTAATTTGTAGGTAAATAGCTAATCATTCTATATTTTCCTTTGAATTCAGATTTAAAGGTAGTCAACCATATTTTAACTATGGTATGGCATTTACAAAAGACACCAAACATTAGCCATAAAATGAAAAATGTCAGTTTCCCAAAAATTTGTATTAATTTAATAGTCAAACGTGAAAGTTATTTAGAATAAAAATGCTAGTATTCTTTATTAAAACGCAAATAAAATAATATTCTACATATGGTGTTTCTTAAAATTTGCTCATAGAAACCATATCTCCCATCTATGTCTCTGACAGTCAAACATGTAATTTGTTGAATAATTGTCTAGCTTTTGGAATATGCTAGTGTTTGGCTGAAATGAAAAGCATCATCTAAGCCAGGCATGAGCAGTGTTGAATCCAGGGGGGTACCCGGGGGGGATTTTCCCCCCCGGGTAATATAAAATCCCCCCCGGAGAAAATGGTCAATTAATTCAGTTTTTTACGGGATTTTAGTGAGTTTACGCAACTTTAACAATATGTATTTTAATTCTATTTTCTACTAATATTTAAGCCTGTTTAACTAAAATTGGGCTTTAAATATTGATTGTAACATATAAGTTATAAATATCTATTTTAAAGATATTTTGACATGTAGACTGCGTCATATATTTGCTGAATTCTGAAGTGTTGATAATTTGTTGCGCGTGCAGCGTACAGAAAATATCAGTATAACATACATTGTACAAACTTTCTCATGTACGTACTAACCCGGCGTTTAGTTATCTTTAGAAAATGAAGATCGTATAAGCCTATTTCTAGAAAATCCAATTTTTGTTCAAGTTGCACAAGAATAAACTAGCCTTATACTCAGTCATTGAGAAAAATGAAATAGGTATAGTAATATTGCAGACGTATACTCAAGTAACTGTACGAAATTTGATCGAAATCGTTCGAACCGATTTTGAGAAAATCAAATTATTGCTAAAGTTACCTAGAATAAAGTAACCTTATATTCATTTTTTGAGAAATATGAACTATACAGTATTATTAAAGACGTAAACTCAAGTAACTGTACCAAATCTGATCAAAATCGTTACAGCCGTTTTCGAAAAAATCGGATTGTTGTTAAAAATGCGTAGAATAAACTACCCTTAATGACTGAGCAATGTCAACCACTTCTATGATACATATACTCTGCTCAGTACAATAAAATGCCTAAGTACGAGATTTCATTTATTTTTACTCTACTGTTTAGGCTGCAGAGCCAGTAACAGACAAACAGACGGCATTGCAAAAACCACTTTTTCGGATTCGGATTCCGTAAAAATCTCGAGGTTGAATTTTTTCGCAATAGCGATTTAAGTGAGAAAAAAGAAGAGGATAGTAAATGTAGTAATAGAAAAGATTGATGGATTGAAGATGGGAAGACACTGGAAATTGAAGATATAGGTAACAGCAGTGATATCAGCAAGAAAACTAAATCAAAATATAATAATAAGTGGGAATCAAAATACGAATGGCTTTGTTTCGATAGTATTCGCGAAGGAGCATATTGCAAATTTTGTGAGATATTTTTGAAAAACGATTTAGAAGCGATACAAAAATCTGGTGGTATTTTTATCAATGTACCTTTTACTAATTATACAATAGCCGCGGGAAAAACTGGTAAACTAGAAAAACATGCAAATTCCGAAAAGCATGCATGTAGTGTTTCTATGGAAACGTTGCGTCTCCAGGGAATGCAGAAACCAGTACATAGCATATCAATTAATGAGAGTGAAACACAGAAAGGCCAAAATCGTCGGTCAATGCATGCTCTTATAGAAGCCCTATATTTTCTAGCTAAAGAACAAATACCTCAACAACCAAATATGAAGCATTAGTTTAAAAAAATTCTTATTAAACATGACGATATCCTCAATACTTGGTTAAAAGGCCAAAGCAGCCGCTCTACTTATATTAGCAAAGCCACTGAGTCAGAATTTATTTCGTGCATTGGGAGGTATTAGATAAACATGATTCCAGCATCGTTGTGAAAAATAAGTACTTTTCGGTAATAGCTGATGAGTCCACAAATATTAATAATATGTCAGAACTTATGATATTATTACGTTTTGTAGATAACAATAATATTAGAGAAATGTTCCTCTGTTTAATTAAATTAGATAATGTGGATGCAGAAACTATAAAGCAAACCATTTTATGTCAGCTAAAACAATGGAAAATAGATTTAAAATATTTAGTGTCATGTTCATTTGATGGAGCTGCTACTTTCTCAGGAAATATTTCCAGTGTACAAAAGAGACTATCAGAAAAAGTTGGACGAGAAACACCTTACATACACTCCAGAGCGCACGTATTATCCTTAGCTTTGACAAGTGCTAGAAACAAATATCCAGTGATTGAACGAGTGCTGCATGTTTTAAAAGATATTTACAAACTGTTTCATAGATCATCTAGATGGGAAAGAATGTTACACAATGTTCAATCCATTCTTGAGGAACTACTATTAAAAATTTCAGAAACCATAGAAACTCGCTGGCTAAGTAATTTTAGATCTATTGACGCTGTCAGGCTTTGTTACGATTCCATAATGATGACTTGTGAACAGATACATAAGGATGGTGCGGACCTTGCTTCTTTAGCAGGAGGCATTTATTAGAAATGGAAAAATCCAGTTTTTTAATAAAACTCTGTGTTTTACATGAAGCACTACCTGCTGTTTCAAATCTAAGTAAGATTTTATAAAAAGAAGATTTATGTTTACTCGATTTATCCAGACTTATTAATTCCACTATTAAACACCTTAAAACTATATTTCATGATTGCTTTGAAAATAATCAAGAAAGCACAATCTGGAAAAACTACATGTCCATGGTTAAAGATCTTGAAAATATACGCCCTGTAAAGGAAAACGAAAAACCTGAAATAAGCTTTAAAACAGCCAGTAAATTTGTCAATGAAATGATTAACCAGATGAGTTATCGATTCAATGACAACGCTATACTGTTGATCAAAATTACCTCGAAGTTGGAATCAGCAGAATCATTTCGTACTGTGACTGAACAGGATGCTAGGAATTTATCTGGTTTGCTGCATTTAAATTTCGATGCATTGTGGAACGATATTCGTTCCTTTACGTATGCAGTCCAATCCGACGACAGAATAATATTTTGAAATTAATATTGAAATCCAATATTGGATATGATGAACTTAACAGTTTATGCGTAAAACTATGTTGCATTCCAGTGTCCACCGCAAGTGCTGAACGGTCTTTTATTACAATGAATAGACTGATGATGAAATTAAGAAGTAGGTTGGGACAAGAAACATTGCAAGACCTCATGAAAATCGCTATCGAGGAACATGATGAGTTACCAAATACTTTACTAGACGGTGTTATTGACACATATGCTAAGAAGAAACAAAGGAAACTGAGGTTAATTTAAACTGTTTAAGTTCCTTATCAAGTGTCTTGTGATTAAACCATAAATTCATATAATTATTATTTTTTATTAAGGCACAGGAATCTGTCAGTTTTTGTGAAATAAAACATTTTTTGTTACAATTTGTCTATTTAAAAGTACTAGATGCGTAAATAGGTATAATTTCGTATATTTGTTTAGTTTTAGTTTATGCTTTTTTTGATCTTCCTGAGTACTAATGAATACACATTTATTTATTTCTTCTTTTCAATAAATATATATTTAGTGTTTTATAATTATATTACTTATCAAGACTAAGGTTTATTAAAGCGTTTGTTACATCTTTAATCAAATTTTCTAGGATTATTCCAAATATTAAATTTAGTTAATTTTGTTATTAAATGGTGATGTATAAAATTATATTACAAATTATTTGTTAATCTGCAATAAATAAATAAAATATAAATAAATCACGTTTCATTTTACTTAATTATTTAAACAATAACAAAAAGACAACTCCTACTAATTTTCCAGCAATATATTATATACCCCCCCGACCCATGCAGTTTCCCCCCCGGGGAAGAACGTTTGGATTCAACACTGTCCTGACACGCTCCTGATTCTCCTGTTTGATCCCCGGTCGTTTAAATTTCACGGCACACTTTCAGATTCTCTCGAACTTCACTGCACATCGAACTACATTTCTCGAGACTATAGAACATTTTTATCACCCCGGAGCTAACAGAAAAAGATAAAATTCCACACAGATTAAGAAAATTATTTCTAAAATTTACATTTTTCAAATCGTTTAGCTCAGATTACGAAGTAATCCTATGATAAAAACTCCAATTCTCCGGTTACGAAGCAACTTGGTTTCGGTTTCAAGTAGCGGAAACGGCCTATGAAATCGTACCATACGAGGTATTTGGTTACTGTGGTCTTAGCATTAGAAGGATAAAATAGTATTTTCCCCTTGCTAATAATTTCAAATTTTGTCGCGGCACACCGAGTACTTGGTCACGGCGCAGTAGTGTGACGCGTCACATTAAAAGAAAGTATTACATACTACTTACTTAGCTGCAGAGCCGGCTAAGGTTTTATTTTGGTGTATACAAGATCGAATTTCGGCGCCTTGCCAAGTGTATTATAAATATCAAATAATAATTATAAAGTAATTCAAAATGAGTTAATTCTTGTTTTTAGGCGCGTTTCGCTTCCAGCGTGAGCGCATATTATCGTCGGCTGTCCGTCCGTCCGCATGTTCGTTCTCGGCTTCTACCGAACGGATTTTCATGAAATTTGATATTAAGGACTTACATTCAAAGATTATCAGAAAATCGCAAAAATGAATCACGTACGTCAATCAGGGGTACCACTTTACTGGTGATGAAAAATTAAATTTTCATCATATCTCGTAATATATTAGTCATATCAAAATATCTTTCAAATAAAAGTTGTAGAACTAGTATACATTTTTATCGTAGGAGTAGCTGTTATTGAGAAAATCAAACAAGAATGTCTTAATTCACGTTGAACTTAGAAATTTTCTTGCATGGTTACTTCTTCATTGCTGCTAACATAAACAACCTCACAAACAAACATTTAATTTCCATACGTGTGCATGCAATATTTTTAAATAGGAATAAAATGAAATATTTGTGATGAAAAAAAAACTTTAAAATGCTATTTCCCTCACGTACAGGTATATAATTTCTTTCTAATACTCCATTGCACGAAACGCATCCATTTGTGATACGTTGTACACTTTCCTAACTTGTTTAGAATATACAGGTGAGCCCCGCTTAACGCGGGGGACGCGTTCCTGAGGTCTCCGTGTTAAGCGAAAATCCGCGTTCGCCGGGGCACCATAACCTTTAGGCGCCTACAGGGAAATACATAACTTCCAAAATGGTATTTTTGGACCCACATCCAATATAAAACATATTTCTACCGGACTTTTAGAACGTAATTTATTAAACAAACTATAAAATTACCCAGTAAACAGTGAGACAATAAAGCTTTTTAACGGTAGACATACATTATTTCAAAATATTTCTCAAAACACCCACGAAGTTTTATTAAAAAAGAGTCCAGGGGCGACTGCTTAGCTTTTTTTCGCTTATTACGTAAAACTTGTCGGTAGCATTAAAATAGTCCGTCGCAGCCCAGCTTCACGGTACGTACTCACTCGTGTGAAGTCATTGTGTTCCTCCAACAACGTCATGCACTGATCGACGATGTTCTTGCAGCTCCGCTTATAGATCAAACCCATAGTAGTGCGTGTTGGGTTTTCTGCAATTTATATATCACTAGCAGAAATACCCGGCGTTGCTCGGGGAAATGGTTCAAATCCGATGGGAATTCTAGATGATACATGGTATTTAAGAATTTACTCGGCCGCCGTTTTGAATAAAACGGGCAGAGAGAAACAAAAACCACGTGTGAATTATTTCTGGGAACCCTCCACAATCGTACCAAATTTGATTCAAATCAATAGTAGGAGTTGGGAAAATACGCGTAGCTTAATCAGTACCCGCCGTCCAACTACGGATAAGGAAGTAGGTAGTCGTTTCCCACCTTTCTCAATGTGTGTAAGATGTAGAGTTACCTGTTCTTTGAGAACAGGAAGTTTATGAGAACAGTTATTTTATTGAACAGTTTAGGCATCAGAACAGTTCGAAAAGAACTGTCCCGTTCTTTCTAACCCATCTCTAGATGGCAATGCATTAGCATACAAGGTTATTTTGCTTTTCGTACAATTAATATAAAACATTTTGGATTAAAAAGTAGCCTGCGACCTTCCTATTTGTGAAGAAAGTATTTGTTGAAAGTTTGATTATTCAAGCTTTAACGGTGTGGAAATGTATAGATGCACAAACAAACAAACTTTCATAAATACATAGGAGAATGATCTTATACTTGTATTGAAAGTGACAAATATCAAATTTGAACTTCCTAAGTTAATTTACTCGAGAGTTATCGTCAAAAACCAAATCGATGCCCCCCAAACCCCCACTTAAATTTTTTTTTGAGATACAACACATCTACTATAATATATATTTGAAGGGTGTGTCTGTTGGGTTGTTCATGGAACTCCTCCTAAACGATAACAGATAGAATAACAAAATTTGGTATCATTCTTCCTTACATCCTAACTTAGTGAATGGTGAAGGTTTTGTTTCTGTCCGTCACTTTGATTCGAAATGGCGAATGATTTAATTATAGAATGTCACGTATTTTGACGCGTCCTGCAACTGAAATACAGAGATGAGTGTAGACTACTTTGAATTTGCACTATAAAATTACATACTTAAAATCATGGTACGAACTTGAGACTTGGATACTCCTTTGCGGTAGAGAACAAAGTTTATTTTTATTGAAGACAGATTCCGAATTCTGGTCGAATTCGCGTTGAAATGCGGTTAGAATCAATAAAATACGTGATTTTATGTTTTATTACAACACCAATTATAAGCTACCATGACAACTCTCACTGTCGCCGAAATTGAGAGTTCAACACATTTATATTGAGACTACATACTCCCTTCTTACATTTAAGAGGGAGAGGGAGTGAGGGGGACGGAGCGAGGGGGAGGGAGAAAAAGGGAGGGAGGGGTAGAAAGGGAGGGAGAGAGGGAGGGGAGGGAGAGAGGGAGGGGAGGGAGAGAGAGGGAGAGAGAGGGGAAGGAAGAGAGAGGGGAGGGAGGGAGAGAGGGGAGGGAGGGGGAGAAGGGATCGAGAGTTTACACGTTAATTTGTATTATTCACAGTGCAAGATTTTCTTCCTTTGTTCATCTAAGTAAGTTTCTTCATTTTTGCTTTATTCGACGGTTATAACTGTGTACTATCTTATTCTTGTGATGCTTAGTACATGTTACACGGTCGAAGTTTTACATTCCCTAAATCCGTTGAAATTCAACGGGCACTCCAGCTAGTAACATATGTTTTAAGCTGGACCAGTTTAAAGATACGTTGCAAGTTTCATAAAAATTCGACCAGCCGTTTTTGCGTGATGCTGTAACATACAAACAAACACAGACAGACTTTTTCCTAAAATATTTTTCTTAAAATATTTACCCAAATTGTTTTCCTAAAATCGAAGAAGTATAAATAAGAAATTGTTTATACTTCTTCGATGTAATCAACCGTTTGCTTGAAATCAGCAATTTCTCTTACAGGTGCCCCCTCCCCTCCCCTTGGTCTGATTTTGCTCATCTACAAACCTGATCTTGTACTTGTATTGAAAGTGACAAATAACAAATTTAAACTTCCTAGGTTAATTTACTCGACCGTTATCGTCGAAACCCAAATCCCAAATCCCTACTTAAACTTTTTTTTGAGATACACCACATAGCCTATATATCAAGCTGGACTAGTCTAAGATACGCTGCAAGTTTCATAAAAATTCGACCAGCCGTTTTTGCGTGATGCGGTAACAAACAGACAGACAGACAACAATTCTGCAAACAAGTTCAAACGTCTTCTTGTGATGCAAAAAACACAAAAAAAGGAAACCCCGACAAATAAACAAATGTACAGACAGAGGTAAGAATTTTATTTTTATAGATTATATACAGTGATGAGCTGAAGCCGGCTTGCTCGAGCCTGTTGTTAATTTTTCTCAGAATTTGCGAGCCGGTTGTTAAATTTTTAGAAAATATGAAAATTTATTGATATTGTCCTTTCAAATGCATTTTGCCCTATCTGATATTCAATTAACGACAGTGTATGAAATAGAATATATTACGAACCGAACACTTGTTAAGCTAGCGGAACGGTATTACTAAACTAGAGCGATATGGTGCCCCTGGCATATAGGCCTCCTGCCAAAGTTATTCAAATTTCCTCTTTTTTTTAGAGAGCCTGTTCTTAATTTTTTTCCAGTTCATCACTAATTATATATTACTAGCATAAGTACCCGTTGAATTTCAACGGGTTTAATGAATCTAAATTTTCGCCACTGCAACATGTAAAAATCGCAAGAATAAATTTGCACTGTTTTAACCAAAAAATATTATATTATTATGGTTGTTTTAATTAATTAACTAAAATCTCACAGAAATTCCTTGTGAATAAAACAGAACCTTTCTTTTTACTAAAATAGCCATTGTTATAAGTTTTAAATTGATTATAGCATTAGGATTCCAATTTCATTAAATGAGCAGAATTCCGGTTCCAAAAAATTGGCTCAATCTTCAATTGCCTCTGATAATACTTTAAATAGATTTTGGAATATAATGTACCTCAATATCGTTTACCGTCTGCTCAGCACTCCTGCCTTCTCATTTTCCGAAACAACCACTTTCATCAGTTTTAAATGGATTTCAAACTTAGAAGAGAACTTGATTCAATTCAGTTAAAATAACCACATAACAAACTTCTAATTCCAAAGAAAATCCTTTTATAATATGCAATGTTAACCTAGAATTCATTCATTCTGGAAAGTGAATAGAAGTGCCATGTAGGTACATATATTTCTTTCAACTAAAATAGCCACTCTTAACAGATTTTAATGGATTAATGCTTTAGCATTTCAATTTCATGAAATAAGCAGAATTCCAGTAACAAAAAAATTTGTTCAATCTTCAATTGCCTCTGATAATGCTTTAAATAGATTTTGGAATAAAATGTACCTTAATATCGTTTAGCGTCTGCTCACCACTCTGGACTTCTCAGTTTCCGAAACAACAACTTTCAATAGTTTTAAATTGATTTTTGTTTTGAAATATACTTGAGTCAATTCAGTACAAATTCCACTTTACATACTGTAAATTCCAAAGTAACTCCTTTTATAATAGGCAATGCTAGCCTAAAATTAATTCATTCTGTAAAGTGAATAATAAAGTTCTTTCTTTACACTATAATAGCCACTGTTATTAGATTTAAGTGGATTATAAGCCTTAGAACTTACTCTGTATTAAATAAGCACCAAAATTCCTTTTATACAAACAAATCAATTCATTAAAAGATCCACTGTTGTTTCTTTGAAAATTGCCTATTAACAGTTTTAAATGTCATTTTAATTTTAATTGAATTTTAATTTATATTCGTTTCCAAACTTCGGCCATTGTTACGAAATTAATTCGAGGAATAATAATATAAATTTGTAAGCAGGTATGGTTTACAAAGAATTTAATTTAAGAATGCTTTTTATTTCCAGTTTTTCTAAAATGACACTGTTGATACTTAAAATTTTTTATATTTACGTTAATATAATTATTTTCCACAAAACACGCCAATCTCTCCCCTTCCTTCCTCTCTCTCATATTGAAGCTAACAATGATAATGGTCAACATAGCAACATCACGTTAAAATGGCGAGATTTCCACAAAATATGCAAATTAAACATTTAACATGGAATATTTCGAACTGTGGGTGAAAAAAGACGAACGGAATAAGAAACTTTATAACTTTTTCTTAAAAATGGTTCAAATCCGAAGGTCGTCTGTTAACTTCTTCTAATTTTAATTTTCAAATGAAAAATCGCGTTTTACATGTTAAGTAATGGGAAATGGAAATGCCTCTCTTGGAGACAAACCAAGGAATTTTTTCGCGATTTAAATAGCGTGACCAACCAACGGACGACGGCTATTATTATATTAAATTATACATTATATGCATTCAAACATTCAGATCTCTCTGCACGTACCACGTTTTTTCATATGTAGATCAAAATTATATAATTTTTTGATGTGTAGCGTTATGGTTTTATTATTATATATAATGCCATGTTAATATGGTAAATTAAAATTGTAATAAAGTAATAGTAAAAAATTATAGATTTTAAAAATATAAATCATCAAAAACATTATTCTTTACGATCCAATGATGCCAAAGAACCATGAAGCATGAATCATATTCCTATTTCCATTTTTAAAATGTTTTCTGCCTTAGGAGATGTTTTTTGTGTTAGACCTGTGAAATTTACAGGGAAAAGAGTGAAATTGGCCACCAGACCATGCAATATTATACAACACTGCTGAAATATCACAATATTTAGGATACTTTATGAAATTTGATGTGCAAAATTTAAAAAATCATAAGATATTAAACTGCGGTCGTACTGTGCATATCTATATTTTAAAAAAACTAATTTGAAATAAAATCCACGTTGGCCGGGGCCACGTTAAGCGGGGCTTACCTGTAATTACTTAAATATAAAAATATTTTAATAGAACTTTTATATACCATAAAATTAATCTTCAGTAAATGGAGCCTTTCTTGCTTTCATTAGTGAAATATCCCTTCTTAGACCATCAATATCCAACTGTTATGCTTCTTCATTCTAATTTGAAATTATAGCCAATTCATTTAATTTTTCTTGGTTAATTGTTGAACGTGGGTTTTTATTAATTTTAATTTAGAGAAACTTCTTTCACCATTTGCCACTGTTACTGGGTTGGTTAGTAAAATTCTAATGGCAATGTAAACATTTGGAAATAGTTCAATTACATGACTATTACAAATACGAGTATACTGCAGTACTTTTTCTGGTGCAGTTTTCACCAATTCTAGGAGCTAACGATTCTAGTTCCACACAAAGTTCTATTGCAGAAATGTCTTGTTGAACACCATCTGTTAGCTTTTCTTCTTATTTTGTACAATGCAACATTAACCAGGGCCAGCCAAGGGGAGAGGGGGTTCCGCAGATGCCTAGCATCTGGGCCCCCAAATTAAAAAAGTAACGAGTTTTTACTTTACGCGCGAAAAAAACTTTTACTGTAATGCATATAGCGGCATATGCATAAACAAAGGAGTGATGCAAATTTCCAATTGTAATTAATTTATTCCCAAAATTATATGTAACTAGTGCAATGCCCATTGATATATCAATGGAAGAATTATAGATAGATAGATAGATTAATTATTATTATTTTCATTTAAAATAATTAATATCACACTTTTACATACGAAATATTTTGTCATATACAACATTTCTAGTGAATATTTTGTTGTTGATGGGCTATCTTTAGTTAAACTTAAAATAGTTGCCTCTTTCCCTCCCTATCCCCCCCTCTTACACCCTCTCTCCCTTCCCATTTCCCCCTCCCCCCTCTACTTCCCTCTCTCCTCCCTCCACCTCTCCCCCCCGCCCCCTCGCTCTCGTATTAAAAGCATTCAAAGCACGTTTATACCCATAAGGATTGAATTAACAATATGATATAGAGGTCTAACAATGGAATTGGTAGGCAAGGCAACATCCCCTTAAAATGGCAAGATTTCCTCAAACTGTGTGAATTAAACGTTTACATTGAGAAATTTAGAACTGTAGGCGGAAAAAGATGAACAGAATAAGAAACTTTATAATGTTTTCTTCAAAACAGTTTATATCCGAAGATTGTAGGTCAATTCTTTCTAATTTAAATCTAAAATGAATGAAAGCCTGCATGTCGAAATGTCTCTTTTTATCTGTTACCTTATGGGAAGTGGAAATTACCTTCTGGAGTCGAACCTGGGTCTTTGATCTCAAGTTCGATACATTAAAACTTTTTGTTATTATGTCATAATGCTATCCTGAAAATTTCATCAAATTCCGTTCAGTAGTTTGCAAGATATTAACCCATTAAAGGCCATTGTCCCATTTTTGGGACGTAAATTAAAACTGCAACAAAATATTCATTTTAAAACAGAATCCTCCATTCTTTTTACAAAGGTTTCATCTTTCCTCTCTGAATAGACTGTGAAAATTGCTACATTGTATCAGTATATTCTTATGTTAGGTGGCTCTGAAATCTCAGATTTTTTCAACTTCAGCATACTTCAATAACTGAGCATTTTAGCAATTTCTAAACGTGTACCTTGTTTTCAGACACTTTGTAACCCATAAATATGACCCATCACCATACAGTCTTGACGTTACAAGAAGTGGCCAACATTCTTATGGAGATGGAGGATGATGTTGAAACTAGTGAGGATGACGTGGAAGTGGCAATCATCCCTCCAAACCCAGATGAATTGACAGATGAGGAGATCATAGACGGAGATGAACTCCCAGATTCTACTAAGCTTCAAGATGTAGGCAAGCTAGAGTTATGGGTTCAAGGTAGCTGTAAAGAAGGTGATGATTGTGTTGAGGAATCAACATCAAAGCAATTTATACTATAATAGCCCAGGTCTGTTGGTTGGTCACGCTTTCATGATGGCCGATATAGTGTTTTAACAAACTTCCTGAATAGGTAGAAGATTGAAATTTGGCAAGGATGCTTCATTAACATATTTTAAGGTAATGACTAAAATAAATCTCCAAAAAAGTTCTGGGTTCGACTCCAAGGAAGACATTTCTATTTTTCGTAAGGTAACAGATAAAAATCGATTTTTTGATGTGCAGGCTTTTATTGTTTTGGAAATTAAAATTAGAAGGAATTAACCTACGATCTTCGGATCTGAACCATTTTGAAGAAAAAATTACAAAGTTTCTTATTCTGTTCATCTTTTTCCGCATACAATTCGAAATCGCTCATGTTATACGTTTAATTCACATATTTTGTGGAAATATTGCCATTTTAACGGAATGTTGCCTTGACTACCAATTCCATTGTTAGACCTCTATATCATATTGTTAATTCAATCCTTATAAGTATAAACCTGCTTTTAATGCTTTTAATACGGGAGAGGGGGGGGAGAGAGGTAGAGGGGGGGAGAGAGGTAGAGGGGGGAGAAAGGTAGAGGGGGGGAGAGAGGTAGAGGTGGGAGAGAGAGGTAGAGGGGAGATCGAGAGGAAGGGGGGAGAGGGAAGTAGAGGAGGGAGGGGAGGAAGGGAGAGGGAGAGAAATGCAGAGGGGGGAGGGAGGGAGAGGGTGTGAGAGGGTGTAAGAAAGGTGGGAGGGGGAGAGAGGGCATGAGGGGGGAAAGAGGGAGGGAAAGAGAGGCAACTATTTTAAGTTTAACTAAAGATAGCCCATTAACAACAGAATATTCACTAGAAATGTTGTATATGACAAAATATTTCATATGTAAAAGTGTGATATTAATTATTTTAAATGAAAATAATAATCTATCTATAATTCTTCCGTTGATATTTCAACGGGCATTACAATAGTCATTGTATAAACGAAGTAAGACTGACTTGTGTGCAACTCCCAATTGGAAAAGTTGCTCACCAAAATATACTTCTGAAATGACGGGGTCTTCTCAAACTACCTATGAGAAATTATATGAATTGCATGGTAGGTGTGTGGTAAATATTTTTGAAGAGTTTTTGACTGATGATTTACTCAACTTTATTGTTACACAAAGTATAACATATGCTAATCAAAAAAAATATCCTAATTTCACAATTGACAAGAATGAATTGAAAATATTTCTGGGAATTCTTCTGTTCAGTGGCTATCACAAACTTCCTCAGCAGAATATGTATTGGGAACAATTGCCAGATGCAGGAATTCCTCTTGTGTACAATGCTATGTGCAGACAAAGATTCAAAGAAATCAAAAGGTTTCTTCATCTGAATGACAATGCTTCACTTGATAAAAACGACAAAATGTATAAATTGAAACCTTATTTAGATGCCCTTAGAAATAATTTTCAGAAATTTGATGTTTTTGACTCCCATCTCTCAATTGATGAAATGATGATAAGGTACTACGGAATGCATTCTGCTAAAATGTTCATGAGAGGAAAGTCAATCAAATTTGGTTATAAGTTTTGGTGTCTCTGTAGTTCAAAGGGTTATTTATATAACTTTTCACCTTATCTTGGTAAAGAAAAGGAAGGTAATGAAGGCCCCTTAGGTATTAGAGTCATTAACAATCTCACACATGTGATTCCGGAGTGAATCTAAAAATTACAAGTTATTCTTTGATACTTTTTTACAAGTGTTGATACTTTGAAGATTTTGAAAGACAGGAAGCTGAAAGCCACCGGAATAATTCGGGAGAACCGTACAAAGAAATGTCCTCGATACCCTCTAAAGTTATGCAAAAAACTACTGAGGGAGGTTTTATCGACTACAGGTTTGATTCAAACAATGAAATTTTGATTACTAAATGGCATGATAACACTGCAGTGTCCGTTGCTATGAACTATAGTCAGGTTTTTCCTACTGTTAGTGCGAAACGCTATTCCCAGAAGGACAAAAAGCACACAGTAATCCCAATGCCCCAGATCATTTCAGAGTACAACAATTTTATGGGAGGAGTAGATCTCCTTGATAAGCAAGTATCACTGTATATGATAAGAATACGTGGAAAGAAGTGGCACAATTGTTTGATATTGCTGTGATAAACAGCTGGAGGATTTATCAGCTAGTAAATGCCGAAGAGACTGTTTCCTTGCTTGATGCAAGAAGAAAAATTGTTTTAGCATACATATCTGAATACAATGCTACCACTTGTAAATGCCCTGGGCCCCAAAGAAATAAGATTTATGGAGGGAGAGTTAGTGAAGCCATTAGATTCAATCAAGGAAATCATCTCGTAACACCAATAGCAACCCAATGACGCTGTGCTTTATGTGGCAAGAAAACCACTAGAATTTGCAATCGCTGTGATGTCCCCTTACACGATCGATGCTTTGCAACATTCCATGAAAAATAAATTATTTTTATGTTGGTGTTATACACTTACGCAATTATATTCCAGGAAAATAAGCTTTTACTTTTCTGTAACAAATGTAGTGTGGTTGTTTCTTATCTTTTTCAATGAATCAACAGGTAATGTTTTGTACTTTAAAATCAGCCATAAAAATGTATGGAATTTTATGCCATAAAAGTATAAATATTTATACTTACACAAACATTCTTCTGTACTGACTTGCTGAATATTTGTAAACAAAGATCTTAGTCTTATTTCATTTTATTGCAAAGAGCAAATGTATTTTGTGGTAATCAAAATTTCGTAAAAATGTATGCAATTTTATACCATAAACATTATACCTATACATAATATAATGCTGTATTGAGATGCTAAATAATTGTAAAAAGTGCCTACTTATGTTATTTATTGTAATAAAAGGCTATTATACTGTATTTACCAAAATTTATTAGAATAACTGAGCATTCAAAGGTTTAGCTTATTTCATTCACGTGTATTACAACTGGGAGTATTGGCCAATGTCCCAAAAATGGGATGCACTTTTTTAAATAGAAAATATTTATATTTTTTCATTCAACTTTTTAAAATGTTTATTAAGTGTTTCTAATATAATGACAAATCAATATCAATTTATGTATGTGAAAAAGAAAATTAAATGACTCTAGGACAGAGCTTCCCAAACTGTGGTTCGCAAACCCCCAGAGGGTTCACAAGATGTCTCAGGGGGTTCACGGCAAAAAAATCCATAATAGCGAGCCAAGCTTTTCGGTAAATCACCTAATTTGGTCTTTCTTGGCATTCAAGTTTTTAACAAATTCTATAAACTACTTTTTTATTAAAATGCAAAATAATCCATTACTTAAACAACATTTACATCAAACATTTATTTAAGGCACAAAAAGAATGTCTGCAACTAAACCTATTTTATCAGCCTTAGAAAGAGAAATCATCACCCTCCTTTTCACTACGAAGAGAAGCCTTTTGTAACAACGGAAACTGTACAGGCCTTAGTGTTTGTAAGCAGTCTGGTCCAAGCCTTTTTACGAGTGTGGGCAAGAATTTATTTGGCCGCCCCTAATAAAGGAATTCTTTACCAACCGCGGTTTATAGTATCCACAGTTAGCAAAATATACATAGGTATGTATACATCTATATCGTCTTACCAACACCCTACAAAATTTTGAGAATATGCTATTTCAGGGGAACATTCATTATTTTCCAATGAAAATTTTATTTAATATGGCTAATTTTGATATATTTTTGATAAAAAACATCTATAATCACCATAAATGTTGTGATAATTACTTTTATTTTCTTAGTCATTACAAGCACGTGCATACACAATATATTATGTTAGTATTTTACCAAATCTTCCTGATAGCGCTGTTTCCCAGGAAGGAAACTCACCGTTAGCTGTTACTGATTCCCTCTAATTGTAAGTCAAAAAGGAAACCAAATACCGAATTATATTCTTGTAATTGCTTAAATCTTTCAGTGACTGATGAGATTGCTGTGTTGAGAATGGCATTGAAGAAGTCGACCCTAAATTGCTTTTCAGGATTATTAACTGGATTTTCTGATGTCTCATACATGAACTGTTTTTTTTGTGGCGATTTCTTACATTTTCTTCTTGGGGAAAATCTGCTGTTAAATTAAGATTTTCTGCCAATTTCCCAGCAGTTTCTTTCATCTTTAGATAAGACCGATAAGACTCTAAAAAAGATTTTGTTTGACTTAATGACTTTAATACTACAACGACATCAACTGATAGCAATTGCAGAAGCTTACTGGAAATATTAATTTCGTACAAAATCTTGTATCAAATTACAATGCTGCAAATAAATTTAAAACTATGTATTTTCCTAGCTATACCTTTTGCCGCAACCCTGGTTTTAGTTCCATCTGTCCCAATAGTGTATTGTCATCAGCAATAGATGTTAGGGCATCGTAAATGCTAACAATTTCAAATCTAACAGCTTTAACTGCATCCACACGATTTTCCCAGCGTGTTCCACTAGGCGGTTTGACAGTAAAATCTTAAATATGCTTTACAAGAACGTCCCAGCGGTAAGTCGATGCAAAAAAAATTGTAAATATGTTGAATTGTATCAAAAAAATCTACAGCTTCCATATTGCAGTTGGCAGCATCATTAAGGACTAAATTTAATGAATGGGTGCTACATGGCACAAAGAATGCTCGTGGGTATTTCTTCCTAATAGGAATTTGAATTCCACACTTTTTCCCTCTCATATTGGACCCCCCTGTCCGTGCATGTCATTCAAATTTAAATTCAGCTCTTCGATCTTTTTAAAAACAGCTGTCACTCCTTCACCCGTGAAATTTTGAATATTTACACAATTTATAAATCTTTCTTCTATTTTTACCATTTCATGTGTCTGTATTTTTTCTTGTATATTTACATATCTTATTATTAAAGTAATTTACTCTACATTGGAGACATCTGAGGTACTATCTACTATAATCAAAATATATTTTGCTTTTTCTATCTCATTCAAAATATTCTCCTTACTTTTATTTCCTAATAGGTTTATGATTTCATTTTGAACTGTTTTGCCTAGGTAAGAAGAGTGAATTTCTTTGGTTTTAATCCTATTGAGGTGCCCCTTCATAATTTTGTCAAATTCGGCTAATAGTTCGACTATTTAAAAAAAATTAACATTGGTTTTTGTAAAAATGATGTCATTTGAACCTATAAAAGCCATATTTTCTAACATCTGCACTTTATACTGTTATTGTTATTTTTCATCGTTGTTTTGAATATTTTGATTTTGAGTTTCTATTATATCGTTTTTGTTTCTTTGTTTTCGTTTTGTTTAACTCGTTTATGGCCAACATGGATACCCCTCCATCATCCTCCAAGCTGGGGAATAAGGTTATTCACAGCCAGGCACAGGAGATAATTCATAATGTGATAAAGTTCATGATGAAGGAAGATGAATCTGAATAAAAAAATATTCATGAAAATGTATCTCAATGTGAATGTAATAAAAAATTTCTGTAAAATATTCACTTTTGGAAATCCTTTCCTCTGTCGTAGTTGTCTTACCATTAAATTACGGGTATCATTTTAATTCCGTTTCAAAATGGTGTTACCACGACCTGTTGTAGATAAACAACCAAGTATTACTTCCTTAGGTTGGCGAGACTGGCAAGCGGGAAATCATGTAGCTCACTTTCCCCTTAAGCTACTCCCTCCCTGACCATTCCCCTCCATGTCACGTAAGCTTTTAAAACTACTGTATCTAAAATGTCCTATAGGAGGAGTGATAGTGAGGAGGAACTTTCAATTATTTTAGGGAAAACCCTTTCCAAAATCGCGAAGATGGTGGACTTTACCTTTCAGAGAATGTGCAGCTCCACGAGGCACCTGCACTAGAACTGAGATGAAGGAGAAATACCTCCTCCAAAAAAGAAACAGCCTCTTCCGCTATTCACTGCAGAAATCTGCAACCAGGGTTGTAAAGAGTAGCGATGCGCGTTCGCCATTGTCCTACCGTTGGAAAGGTCGTTAGAGGGGCCGAATATGGGAGCAGGAGAGGAGCCGACATGTGGTAGGGGTAATCTCACCGGGAGGGCGGTACTTCTTCCTTTTGATGTCATTTACCTTTATGAGGGAACCAAAAGATAAGTCTTTCATTTACAAGAGCCATTATCTCCAACCACCGAGAAGGATAGAACAATTCAGAAAAACCCATCTAAGCGGGAGAGAAGCACCATATGACATCAGCCCTCGCGGAAAGGGCTCAACTGGTCAGAATTCAGCGGACGGCACGTGGCACAGACGCCAAAGAACAATGCCACTTTCTTGCTCTCGCACTTAATTGCACCCTCAACTTTTCTTCGACGCCCTTTCCAAAACAAGAGTCCAACGACATGGGAAAAATCATATCAGTAGTTGGACAGATAGAAAAATTTCAGCAACGGAATTTCCGCGCCGTTCCCTTTTCATATTCGCAATAAGTCGCCGGATAGCCACCCCTCCGACCGGCCGCCTGTGGCTTTTGCCCACGTTGCCCATGCCTTGGGCCGGCACTGTTTGTAAATAATAAGTTGATAGAAGACCATTGTCTTCTTTAAACAATGCATAAATCGATATCATGGCAGATAATCAATGTATATATTAATTATGGGAAGGTCATGTCATTTCCAAGAGAAATATAGAACCATAGGAGATACCCTTGTTAGCGGGTGTGTGGGAGAATTTTTCGGCTGCTTTTGTCTTCCTGGATTTCTCCATCTGTTTTTGCACATGGTGGTAAAAACTTCGGAAGGCAGAAGAGGCATGTAGAGAAAAATGTTTTATGACTGGTAGGGTTTAGGCAGCTTACCAGTATTCTATAAATAGAAATGAACCGATGGGTAAGTACCCCTAGAGTTTTGGCACCCTGGGCTGTCGCATGGCTCGCTGGATAAAATCATGCCATGGGCCAGATGTGGCCCACGGGCCACCAGTTGGATTGCCCTACTCTAAATATTAAAATAAAAAGTTAACCAAATGATACAAGCATTGCTATGAAAGTAAAATTACGTTCTTTGATGAAGATTTATATTTTACAATACAATTCATACATAAAATATGCAATGCACATTTTCCCATTGCTTCTCAAGTGCTACTTAAATTACTTAAAATATATCACTGATGGGTTGAGACATCAGCAACACATATTTTGATTTACTGCCACTACCTTTATAATGCCAATATTAACAAAGGACAAACTCTGACATTAAAGCTGTATTCCCATGTAAATGATGGGCTCCCATACATATTTGTCTACTTCAACTACATTGTTAAAATATAGAATCACAAAATAACTTTTTCCTCTAATTTGGAGTTTCCAACATAAATACAGGCAGTCCTCGACTTTCGTACATAATGCGTTCCTGAAAAAGTGTCCGAAAGGCGAATGTACGAAATTCGAACATAGATTTACATGTTATAGGGGGATTCTGTCCCCTGAGGTCCAAAAAATATTATAAAATCTCTAATTATGGTATAAATGTTTAGTTTTTTTGTGTAGGGGCCTTTTAGACACAATTGTAGATTTAATAATATAGATAGATAGGTCAAAATGCAATAAAATATTTAAATAATTGCACAAATAAACACTGCTGTACGGACAAAGATGGTGTCCTGGTGGAAACTTGGCCTGGTGGGTGGCAACCAGCACCACTCGAAATATTCGTTCGTCATTTACCTGACGCGCGAAAGTCTGATTGGTGCACAAAAAGCTGTTCAGAGGTGTCAATATATGATATCTTGGGTTCTTGTTCCCTTGTATTATCCTAAGGTTATCACACACACAGTGTAATTGATTATTATCTTTTTATAATTTATCGTTATTTGTTTTTCATTCTTTTTTCTCAAGAAATTTTTATTACTGTAAGAGTTACATTTATTCGTACTGTTTGTAACACAGTGCTTCCATCCTTACCATAATCTAGTCGTTGACTATAGTTATTATATCTTGGTATTAAGTTCCCTTTTTCTTGTTTATGTCTATTTATTTTTTTGTATTTTTGGTGAAATTACCTTTGTTTATGGCAGTGTCTTTTCTGGAAGAGGTGGAAGACCAGCTGTTGCTGAACCCCTAATACCGTTTTACAGGCTATGCGTTGGATAATAAATTACTTTGTGGTTAATGAAACTTATTCTGTGATTTGTGACTACAATGTGATTACCGGCTGTAAATAAATATTATTATTATTAATGTGCGAGTTTTACGAATATCGAACGCAAGAAAGTCAAGGACCGCCTGAAGTGCACATACAAAATTCCTCTTTTTTCATTAAAGCATTTGCTATTTTCATAGTTTTTTTGTAATACTGCCTAAACTTGGCCCCAAAGAGAGTGATGATTGAAATGAAAGAAAAGTTGGTAAAAAGGGCAAAAAAAGTGACGAGTTTGGAGAAGAAAATTGAAGTTTTAGATAGGCTTGCGCATAATGAATTTGCTTCTCAGTTGGTAAATTACTTGGTGTGAACGAGTCCACAATAAGATCGATTAAGAAAAGTGAAAAAGCGATCAAGAAAGTCCCGCTGAGTTCAATTGTCATTCATGAGAAAGTCAAACTACTGCACAATCATTATGTCACAAATTGTTTCGTGGTCTGCCAACGGGATATTGCCAACGTCATCGAAGTATGTGTAGATCAGTTCCTTGCTCTTTAATAAAATGTGGCATTTATTCAGAACGCCACAGTACCTAATGTATTATTATATTTGTCCTTCTCCTTCACAATTGAACACACACTCGACCGGCTTAAGTCCAATGAGCGTCCGATTGAAGCTAAAGATTTACCGCTTTCGGCACGCCTAATTATTTCCATCTTTGTCCCAATCGTGTTCACTTTACGAGCCCTACGTTTCTTTCCAGTTGTATTAGCACTTTCAGTTTTCCATTTATCACTCATGTTTATAAAATAATACATGTAAAATGCACAAACAAAGAAACACTGCTGTACGTACAAACAAACATGGTAACGTTGCCGAGACTGAATAATAATAATAATTTATTGATTATTAACCGACTTTACAGTGGTATTAATCTTGTCAAATTTCAGCACAATATTAAAAAACATTACACAGAAATCTTACATTACATATAATACGTATATTATTACGTAGCATACTTTAATTTATTAAATGTGTTGGGTTGGCTGACAGACAGCACCATTATGCGATAGCTCGAAATGTTTGATCGTCAGCTAATGAACAAAAGTCCGAATTCAGCATACAAAAGATGGTTTAGGGGCGAGAATTTACAATGGACAAAAAAGCGAATTGTACGAAAGTCGAATGTGCAAAAGTCTAGGACTGCCTGTTAAGGACTCTCAAAAATCAACTCTTGACTCAAGATTTACGCAGCACACATTTCTGAAAAAATTAATCGTTAAAAACTAACAAACTCAACCATCGACAGTTTCTGTGGTAGACGTATTTGCCAGCAATTCCACCACACTGCCCGTGTCCATGCAGCCTATATCACTGTTCATGGGTAGCACAAACATCTCCGAGCCTCCCCCCGAGCACTCTCCCCCAGCCATGTGTCCTTCCAGCTCCTCGGGTGAAAGTAAACCAACGCCGCACTTAGGACAAAGAAATATGCAAGCCCCAGCAGACGAATCACCCCCAAGCGTATCTCCTTCTCCCCCATCCCCTGGCATCTCCTCCACCCACTCAACTTTCGGGAGCGCAGTTCCCTTTTCGTGTCTCTTTGCATGCATCTTCATTATCTTGAGCGTGGTGAATCCCTTCCCACATATGGTGCATGTGAACGGCCGCTCCCCAGTGTGCTGCCGAACGTGGCCCTCAAACACCAGTTTGGAAGAGAGCACCTTCCCACACACGGGGCATGTGTGCCTCGTGGCCCCTGCACCCGTGCTCCTCTCCTCCTGCTCCCGTGTGTTCCGCAGCCGGTGAGTCCTCTGGTGCACGTAGAGTGATGTGGGCCCCGTGAAGTTCTTGCCGCATATCTCACACATGTATGGACGCTCACCTGTGTGTTGTCGCACATGCACAGAGAGAGAGGTGCGTGAGAGGAAAGCCTTGGGGCAGCTTGGGCATGCATGCGGCTTCACTCCACTGTGGCGCATCAAGTGTATCTTGAGGCCGTCCCTTTTGGCAAACGTTCTCCCGCAGTACTCACATACAAAGTTCACGGATCCACCGCCACCTGGCTCTGTGGCACCAGCATTGATGGGGCCGTGGCCAGGGTTGGCCCAGATGTGCTTGGCATACGCACCACCGTGACGAAAGGACCTGCCGCAGGAGAGGCAATCGCGCTGCTTTCGACGACCTACCTCGTGCAATTGCACATGCCTACGGAGGGCGCCTGCACGACGGAAAACCTTCCCACATGACTGGCACGTCTTCCTCTCTAAGCGCCTCTTCACTTCCCATTCTGCCTGCTTACGCCGGCACGCCTTCGTGTGCTCCATGAAGACAGATGGGTAATGCTTCTTTCCGCATGAGCAGCACAGCAACTCTTCGCTGGGACTGCTCCCATGCTCACTCTTGATATGAGCATCGAAACTTTCCTCAGATTCGAGGATGCGTGCACAAGGTACACAGTCATACTGTTGGGGCCGCAGATGGCAGTACTCGTGGTCCGTCGATGTCATCTTCTTTGAGAGAGGCCTCACACAAGTGGTGCAGCCATGGGCCTTGGCATTGCTCGCTATGTGGTTCCTGTAATCTTCCAGCGATGAGGAGGAGAAGAGGCAATGGGGACACGTGTGCTTGTGATGCCTCGAGAAGGGAATTTGTTGTGAGTCGATTCTGCCAGATTCTGAAGCAGGGTCAATGTTCTGATCTGATGCAAAAGATCATAAAAACTTTGTAATATAAATGAAACTTCCAAGAATATTTGGATGAACATAAAAGTTACACCAAGTGTTATAAATGTCATGATAGATTTTAAATATTAATTGATAATAGGTAAAGGAGTACAAAATATATAATTCTTATATGATTCCTAAATATTAAACATATTCAACTATGCTTCATTTTATTGTAGACTTTCAAAAATGCTACTTAATGATTTTAGGGCTCAAAGCTTTGGTCAGACTTTATATTTCTGCCAAAGATTGTGATTTTAAGATATACAAATGTCTAAATAGTGACATAACTAGATTGAAATCAGGTTAGAATTTCAAAGTCACAAGTAGAAGTGAGGATCACAAAGTTACCATTGTACCTTACCTTACCATGCAACCTTGTACTTCTATCACACCCATATTTTAGTACTGTACATAGAAACAAGATGTCGACTAGAAAAACAAAAGCTAAAGTGCCTTACGACAAAAGAAACTTCTACTAACAAGAAAAATAAAAGAAGAGATATGAAATTGATAAAATGCTATGTATGGAGTACCACCTTGTGTGGAGCAAAACATACACACAGAAAAATCAATATAAAATAGGTGGAAAGCTTCATAATATGGGCATGGAGAAGAATACTGAAGATAAAATGGACTGATAGGATTAGATATAAGGAAGTGCTTAAAAGAGCAGAAGAAAAGCAATGATTGTAGAAGTCATAAGAAAGAGGAAGGTGAATCAGATTGGATATTACCTGAGGAGAGAAAATATGATAAAAGATGTATCAGAAGAAAAATTGGATGGAAAAGAGAAAGAGGAAGGAAACAGTGTCAGTTAATAGATGACTTTAAAGGAAAAGAGAGCTATCAATAAATGACGAATACTGCAGAAACAGGAGTTGGTGAAGACTCAGGCTTAACCAATAATAATCACAGACCTGCCTATGATGATAAAGACAGCTACTAATAATAATACATATTTGATTACAATTATCTCTATATTGTCAAACAAATATAATGTAATCCTCTTTCTAAATGCTACTACACTTCTAGAAAAGAGTATTATGTTCCAAAATTAAATAGTTGTACTTCTGAATAAATATTTACTTTATTATATCTTTTTCTCAATGAAACTAGAACTTCTTAACCTTTCCCAAAGAACTTTCCAGGTTGGATTAACTGTGTAAGCTCAATGTAATTCTAACAACCTTCCTTCCAAATCAACCTCACACGAATCTTGCTGCCTTATTTTAATCCTTACCAATTTAATATTCATTACTTATGATGAAAATGCCAAACTCCTCCCTTCTTTGTATTCCAACTTTGGCAAGGTTGAAGGGCTTGAGTGTTCTGTAGACCTTGAGAGCTACACTGGCTGGAGCATTTACTCCTTGTAAGGTCACCCATGCCAGTGAGGTCAATAGATAGGGACCAGATTAAGAACAGTCCACACAATGTAAACCCATAAACTTCGAAATAATTCCTGGATTAAGCGATCACTCTGCAGTAAATATAATATTAGAAGATTTTGAGACACAAGCATTTAGTGAAATGATTACTCCCATTTGGCGATACAAAAAAGGGAACGCTGAAGGTTTCAAATTATTTTTAAGGGAAGCTTATCCACAATGGGCTGGAACAGGGGCAAATATAAATGATATGTGGCTAAGATTTAAAGATATAATGTTTGAGGCACTATTAAAATTTGTTCCAAAGAAAATTATTGAAAATAATAGTGATCCTGAATACTACAATGGGAAAATTAGGTTAAAACGTAAAGCTAGAAAAGTTTATAATAAAAGATTTCTAGGAGATGCATATCGTTGTGAGTACAAAAACATAATCAAAAATTTAAACACAAAAAAGAAAAAAAGGGAAAAATATTTGCTGGGAATTCTAGATAAGAAGATTACAAATAAATTTTATAAATATATTAGAAGGAAAAAGGACAACAGGGAAGAGGTAGCCATGATTGAAGACAAAAATGGTACAATTGTTTTTGAGGATGTGGGTATAGCCAATGTCTAAGATAACTGGTATGCAAAGGTCTTTAAAGGAAGCGAGAGTGAGGCTGGAAATATAAATATAAATGTCATAGAAGAAACTAAAAAATCTACATCTGATGAGGCAGGATTAAGAGCAAAAAACGTAGCCTATATTAAAGTAACAGATCGAGAAATATTCAAAATTATTTCAAAAGAAAGGTCAAATAAATCAGTAGCACCAGATGATCAATAGATGCTCTAAAACTAGGTCAAGAAGCAGTGATCCCATATTTTAGAACCCTTTTCAATGTGTCAATCAATAACCAGGCACTACCTTCTGATTGGAAAGAAGTTAACGTTATTCTGGTATTTAAAGGTGGAGATAAATCAAAAGCAGAAAATTACAGACAGTCTAACGTTGGTAACATGTAAGGTGATGGAAAAAGTGATAGCTCAATATATCCGTAAATACTGGGATGAAAAAATTGGCTGTTTAAAAATGAATATGGTTTTAGGAAAGGGCACTCCTGTGAGATGCAACTAGTAGGCTTATATCAAGATATTGTTGAAGCCATTAATGCAGGGGAAGAAGTTGATGCAGTAGTCATAGACTTTAAAAAAGCATTTGACATCGTATCACGTCTGCTTATTTGAAAAAATAGATAAACTAGACATAGACTGGAGAATGAAGGGTTGGATAAAAGACTTTTTGAATGGGAGAAAGCAGAGGGTAAGAATAAGGCAAGCATATTCAGTAGACATAATTGTTACATCAGCATTCCTCAAGGGAGTGTTTTGAGTCCATTGCTATTCCTGACTTACATGAAAGTATAGACTCTGACTTATGGCTATTTGCGGATGATTGTATCATATATAGAAGAATAAGAGGAAGAGAAGATAAAGATATCTTAGAAGAGGATTTGGGTAAATTGGAAAACTGGATAAAAGTCAACAAGATGGACATTAACGTTAAGAAAAGTATACAAATAACTTTTACAAACAAAAAGAACACTGAATTAAGGAATTATAAATTACTCGGAGATTTGTTATTAAAGCATGACAACATTAAATACCTGGGCCTGAACATATCGTCAAATCTAGGATGGGGCCAACATACCGTATATACCTGAATATAAGACGAGGTTTTGTTCCAATTTTTATGACCGAAAAATCGCATGTCATCTTATAATCGCACGGTGCGTAATAGTTTGACTGACTGAGGAACCGAAGCTTGAGATAGCTGGAGATGGGAAGAATTGAATAGCTATAATCGAAATATTCGATTCAAATGTATTCGAATACAAATACTTTTTTGAGTTTTATCGTATATATTATGCGCGTAGTGAAGCTGCGTGCGTCCGTGCGTATGAAGTCTCGCGTAATTACATCGGCGTATTTCTCGAGAACCGTTCGTCGTACAGATATGCAGTAAACGGCATTTTTTTTCTACTGGCTATGAATGGAAAAATATTTTCGTTTGTTAAAGTTCGAATCCAGGAGACAATTATATTTTCCCATAAGTTTACACGGGATTTTCGATTTTTCAGAGTGCAAGGTTTTTTCCTTTATTTATTAAAATATGTAAATACGGACCGATTTTCTTCTTTTTTGCTTTATTCGACGGCTAAAGCTCTATACTATCTTATTCTTGCGATGTTTACACATTACACAGTCGAATTTTTCAGAAATACGGATTCTTTTTCGAAATTTTTAGGATTTTTCGTACTCATTCCGGGCGTTGCCAAGGAGTAGGAAGATGATGCAGCTATTGGAGATTCCTCCAGTAGTGAAAGTGAAAATAACAATTAAAATGTGCTAATGAGAAATAATTTGCAGGAGAGATTCTAATGTTCCAAAATATTCAATTGAAAATTCCAATCAAAGTTGCTTATTTCAATTGGTTCTATGTTCATTAGTAAATGGTATAATAAACCTCTGTCATTGTGTGCATAATAAATTTTTTCCTTTTATTAGGAGTTCAAAATGGGGGGTCGTCGTCAGAGTCGTCTTATATTCGGGTATATATGGTATTAAAAATGTGGTGAAAAAGGCATTTAAAAGCCTTCATTGGATAATGAGGAACCTGGGAGGGAGTAACAAGAATAACAAGGAATTGGCTTATAAAAGTATAGTGAGGCCAATACTTGAGTATTCTACGAATGTATGGGATCCCTGCGAAACTACGTATGTAAATAAAATAGAAAAGGTCCAAAGAAAAGCTGCACGATATGTTCTGAATACAGTCAAAAGAAAAGATAGTGTATCAAAGATGATACAATTATTGGGGTGGGAATCATTACAAACCAGAAGGAAATTATATAGGCTGTGTGGAATGTACAGGATCGTAAGTAATGAGGGGGGATGGAAAAATTTCAATAGTAGTTTAGAAACACCTAATTTTTTCAGTAAAAATGATCATAAATTTAAAATCAAATACAAACCTCTAAGACTAGAAGTTGTAAAAAACTCCTTTCTGAACAGAGGTGTTCGAATGGAATGAATTACCTGGAGATATCTTTGACCCCTTTCCTAAAAACCTGAAAGACTTTAGGAAGAAGTGCAAAAAGTATTTGGTCTAATTGTTAAAATCATGAAATGAGTTATTAAATTGACATGGTGTTAATGTTTCTATTGTATCGTTACCACCAGGCCAAGAGCCTAATTGTAGTGTGAATACGTAAATAAATAAATCAATATCAATGTCTGTACTTCAGAGAGGTAACTGCAAAGGGTGTCTCTACACAGTGGGTCTGCATAATTAAACGGTGTCACATTAGCAGCACTGTCAAGGAAGACAATGGGAAACCATCTCAACTAATATTGCAAGCAACATGGCACAGTTATGTAAAAATTTGGTTCATGATGTGCATGGGACCATACCCATTAGGTCTGGTGTCGAATCTGTCAGGTATTCAAGTAAGGCTATCTCTGTCATCATCCTATAAAATCCTTACACAGCCCATGTTGACGAAACAATGAAGAAAAAGTAACCTCAGAAATCAGGATAGGTACATGGAATATAAGGACAATGCCAGCAATTCCAATTTTAAAGCTAGAAATGAAAAGATGTAAGATACTATCTTAGGTTTATGCAAAGTTAGGCGGAAAGAGATTTTTAAGCTGATGATTTCAGGATAATATATAGTGGTGGAAATGAGAGCCAGATGAGAGTAATGTTAATTTTAGATAAGAATATGAGGCAAAGAATCATTAACATGTCACAGTTAAGCAATCATTTAACCTTTACCTGCCTAGCATGCCAGCAAAGGAATCGGCTAGGTGACAAATGGGCCACATATGCTCCACTTACTTCAAAAGTCACTCAAAAATGGCATATGGACCTTGAAGTTGAGAAAGTAAGAGTAGAAGAGTGAACAGGCACCTGTTGTCTCTTCCTCTTCTCCCAAGGTCAAAAGTCTAAAGACCTAGGTGTGGGAGGAATAAACAAACAATTGGGAGGCATGATTTCTCTCTCTCTCTCTCAAAAGTGTTAGACTACTTTTCATAACCCAAGAAGAGGCAGTAAACAGAACCCTAAGTGTAAGCTCAAATACAAAAGCTTACATTATTTTCTTCTTCCTTTTGTGCATCTGCATTTATGATTTGCCTTTGTTTGCAGACCGTGAAATAGAGTAGTTGTAAGTGCGAGTGCAGTTTCTATAGTTTTTTGTCTTGTAAGTGATTAAAGATTTTTTGGCATAGTTGTACACCATTAGACATAGTTATATATAGGTATTGGAAAGTTTTTCCAAATGTTTTTCACAATGGCCTCTAAATGCAAAATTGCACATGAAATATTAGTCGACTCCAATTCTGATGCATACAAAGAGGAAAGTGGAACTGACGGTGAGGAGGAAGAGCCTGAGGAAGATACCTCTACAAGGAGAATAGAGACATCAGAATCGAAATCTCCACATCAGGGCTGAGGAGGAATCAGGTGAAAGCAAGGCTTTACTGCATGCACATTGTTGCTTTTGCATTTTTTTATATCAAGTTTGTATGCCAATACATAATTTTGATGTGTTAATTTCTGATAATAAGCAGATCCATATAATTTCTCAATATTTTCACTATAAAATGCTATTTATTTGAACATTTTATCTCCAATAGTTCATGAGATACGTGATTTTTCAGAAAATTTACAAAAAAACATTTAAATACCCCAAATTAAATCCAGCAGTGGGATTGCACACCAGGCATTTAAGTCCTGCAGATAAAGGTTAGTGGAGGTCAAGGCAGAAACAATAAACTTAGTGACTGTACAAGTATATCTGCCAACAAATTACCACAGCAATGAGGATTTGGATGCGATGTACAATAAACTTGAGGAAGTGATAAGAGAAGTAAAGGGCAAAAAGGACTGAAATGCTATAATGGGCTAGGCAAAGACAGTAGTGAGGTTGGAAATTTTGGACCAGAGAAGAGGGATGAAAGCTAATGGAAAATATATTTTTCTAAAATATATATTTTGATGGTGACAAATATGTGATTAAAGCATCATAACTTGCAAAGATATACTTGGAAAATACCAGAAGACACAAAGATACTAGACTGATTATATCATAGTCAGACAAAGATATAGGAATAGTGTATTGAACTCACATAGCTTTCCAATGGCAGATTCACATACTGGTCACCATTTGGTGATCATGAGGCCTTGTTAAAAATTTAAAATAATTAGTAAAAGGGAATTGAGTGCTGAAATGAGATTGAGAAGAAGGAAGAGGAAAGATTACCAGGAGGCTGTTAGTCTAGCCTTAGAAAATGCAGGTAGGCAAACTACAGTTGAGGACAACTGGAGGACTATGGAAACATGTATTGCGGAAAGCATGAATAAAATGTTAGGGAAAATAATGCCAAAGAAGATAAGAAAGCCCTGGGTTATGGAGGAGGTGATTAAAAAGATGGAAGAGAGGAGGAGGTGAAAGCACATTGATACAGATTATGGAAGGAGAATGTGTAGAGAATTAAATAAGATTAGGAGAGAAACAAAAAAATGAAATAGTTGTGATGGAGATGTGAGAACATGAGGAGCTGCAGAGACAAGGCAGAATAGACTTATTGTATGTAAAAGTGAAGGAGATAATGGGAAACAAGAAGGGAATTGGGAATGCTGGCCCCAATTAAAGACAAAAAATGGCAAATTGTTATTTGAATTTAAGGAATAGATAGGTAGCAGTCTGCAGATGAGTCATAGAAGGGAGGATGCTAGGAAAGAGGCAAAAAGGCAGAGAGAGAGGTATACAGCCACTCCCCGACTTACGTAAGGGTTCCGTTCCGCAAAACTTTACGTAACCCAAGTTTTACATAAGTCGGAATTCACCGAACTACCCATGCAATACAGTATGTGCAGAGAATAAGTCAACCCGAAAAAAAACATTCCATAAATTAAGGAAATTATTTATTCATGTGCTATTTCTCACACACAAAACAGGAACTACAAAAAATTCCAGCCTCGAAAGTAACAATAATAATAAAGTAATAAAAATTAAAGAAAACAGCAGCAATATACCCGATAATCGGAGGTAGTTGGAATGGTGGATGTTAGATGGCGTGCTGAACAACAGTAGCGATAAGGTTGGCAGTGTGGAACAACGGTAGAGGTAATGTTGGCGGTGCTGAACATCAGTAGCGGTAAAGTTAGCAGAAGTGTAGTTCTAATGTCTAATAATATCGATAATACCTGCAATTAAACCAAAAATTCCACTTAAGTGGCATTTAGCCTTAGCGTCGCACGCTATTGAATTTGATTAGAAATTTATGTAACATAAAGATATCTGATAGGCCACGAGTATCAGAACAGAAACAATGGCAATAGATGACTGATTGTAATGCAAGCATCTTGTGGGAGATGCCATAAATCTGGAATATATACATTGTTGCATTTATGATCTATGGGGGATACTATAGCCACCTGGCGGTCAGCGCGGCGCCGTCTCCCATCTTCGTCGGCCGCCCAGTATCTCTGCCGCTGCACGCAATATGCATTAAAAATTTTTTTTAGTTTATCGAAAAGTTTACGTAAAGTTGATTTTATGTAAGTCGGGGCTTACGTAAGCCAGGGAGTGGCTGTATTAGATGCATTAAAAGAAGGAATTGTGTATGAGAATACAATAAGAAAGGTGTTGGATAGAACAGATCGAGTTGGGTGAGCCAATAATCAGGTAGAATTATGGTGACTGAATGAATGACCAAACTCTTGATGCACTATAACATTAGCCTTAATATAATTCTGTATGCTAATTCCTTTGCACCTCTCATGCTATTTTTAAAGTTATCATTAAAAAGAGAAAGCTTCTGAAAACTGGAAACAAAATCATCTTCTTGCAAACTCATTCTAATTCATTCATTACGTGATGAAGCTATAAAACTTACAATTTGACTCAATTTAATATTTTCCCGAGTGTATTAAAAAATCTGCATTTATTAATTATCTTCTTATTAGTTTTAAAGTTCAATAGAAATTTATTTCCATGCATAATTTTATTTTGTTTACATACAGGGATGTAACTAGACTTTTATTCTTGGGGGTGCCAAGGAGGGCCAATGAAAATTGAGGGAGGGGGGGGGGGGGCAGGGTAATTTCCAGTATTTCCAAAATAAACAAAAGAATGCAAACATCTTGCTAGATTTTAATAGCGGAATATCTCTTTTTCGTAAGTATTGAATACTTTTAAATTAACACATTCGTGGACAAGGCGGCTATAGCCGTCGTCATGTATGTGCTGCTTAGGGGCAAGACAGCCGTCCTCATTTAACCCACTCTAGGAGGAATGAAGTACCTTACCATCCACAAATGCTTTGGCATTAACTATGGAGAGTGGTCCTCTGTCCCACCTGAAAAAATAAAATTGTGTAATTTGTCCCTATAATTGTATTTATATGTAATTATTTAAATGTCCTCCATCTACTATTATCGTAGTCTGTACTCGCGAGGTAATCCAATTTTTATCAATTTAAAGTATATTTTTATGGAAGTAGAGCTCCCAATAAGATCAAAATTATTCAAATACATCTTTTTCAATATAAGTATAGTTCTTACTACATATATCCTGTTATTATTTCGTAAAAGATTTTTTTATGTTGCCGCCTGGTTGGCTTTCACAAAGAGCAATGAATGATAAGACGAACTATTTCGGAATGAAGTAACCATTAGGAGTGTTGGTCAATCTTGTAAGGGGTTCGACATCACTCTTGCCTACCCAATGAGTATGAACCATGCATTTATTCCCTTTGTCTGCACTTCTTGAGAAGAGGGAGGGAGAGAGAACACTTCACAGAGTAAACACAAACAAATGCAATGCAAACAGGGAAACGAAAATAGTGGGAAAAGTTTTTGCAAGTTTTCAAGGTATCTTTTCATTCTGCTGCAAGGAATCTTACCATCAACAGCATATGTTCCACGCCTATTAGCCCTTGCCTTTACGCTTATTGTGAGAGGAGACCTCAACATTACGCTTGAGCAAAATAAGGTGAAGACTAGAATGATGATATCGCTTTGAATACTGTAATGTTTAGATTTATGTAATTCAACATTCATCGACTTTTTTGCTTCATTATTTCAGCAAGGGAAAATAATTAAAACTGAAGTACCTTTGGTCAAAACAGACTGGTAGCATCCCTCATCCTATGTACTCCTAAATACTATTTTTCATTATCATTACATTTTTAAAGATAGTTAAATTATAGTAATTTTTCTTTATAAATATACCGCTCCCCAGTTATAACATGGGGTATCGGGGGAGGAGCTGCAACCCGCGTTATAGGACAACCACGGTATAACCGAGGACATGACTTTTCATTTTTTTAATTTCTATACTTGCTACAAACAACAAAATTCAAATAAAAAAACAATATACAGTGAGTAGGAGAAATTTATTTAATCGATTCCTTGAAACGTCAGTATATTTTGTTTTTACTTTAGTACATACTAAAAAACGACAGGACTTTCTTTCCAAGAAATAGGGATTCTGCGGTATAACCGATGGCGTTATAACTGGGGAGCGGTGTACAATAAAATATAACAAACATGAACCCCAAAGAAGAGGAGAAAAAAGGAAATGGTTGGATGAAGTATCATCCTCAGAGCCATCCAGTAACAAAGGAAAATCGCATGATCCTGAATTTATATTAAGTGATGACGAGAGCAATGAGGACTCTTCAGACGAAGATAGAGATGAATATGAGAGTCATTGTGATGAAGAAGACAGTGAAAATGAAATCAGAGAAACAAAAAACAGGGAAGAAGTTGAAATTATTGAAGAAGATATAAATGATCGAGGTTGGTATGACTTTGTAATTCCCATTCCAAATTTTTTATATGAAAATAACACAATGGGAGTAAAACTAAATTTTGAATGAACACCGACCGTAGTTGAAGTTTTTGAGAAATTATGGAAACCATCAATTACAGAGCTTTTGGTAAAATAAACCAATCAATATGCAATGGAACTGAATAACAGTGCTCGCCCCCATCAGAAATTCAGTAAAATTCAAAAAATGAAACCACCTAACACAGAAGAAATGCAAATATTTTTATCCCTTTGTATACTGCAAGGTAATATAAAATTCCCATCTATACGTAAAATGTTCTCAAATGATCCTTTATACTATCATCCGTGTTTTTCTTATAAAATGTCTGGAAGGCGATTTGAACAAATGTTGAGAGCTTTATGCTGTTTCTGAAGTTCTGAGAATGTTGATAAATCAGATAAGTTGCAAAAGAGAAGTCCTTTATTACAACTATTAATACGGAACTTTCAAGAACTTTCATCCTGATGAAGCTTCAGACGAGTCTTTGCTTTTGTTTCGCAGACACCTTAGTTTTCGGCAATTCATACTAGGGAAAAAGGCTAAATACGGACTTAAGTTTTTCAAATTGTGTTCTTCAGACAGATATGTGCTAAAAATTAATATATACAAAGATAAAAGTGATGCAAATCAAGAGGGTATGTCAAAATTAGAAACAGTTGTTACTAGCTTGATGCAACCTTATCTACATAAGGGCCATCATGTATACATGGACAGTTATTATAACAGTTGTCAACTGTCGAACTTGCTGCTAAAATTAAAGACTCATACACAAGGCACACTTTGTTCTAACAGTCAAGGGAACCCAAATGATGTTGTTTTAGCAAAACTCAAAAGGGGAGAACACAAATGGAAATACTGTGGAAATATTTGTCTCAAAGTGGAGGGATACAAGGGAGGTTTTATGCATTAATACCGGACATCACCCAAAGATTGTTGAGACTAGAAATAGATATGGGAAAATCAAAATGAAACCTCAGGAGGTTTTCGCTTATAATAAGCACATGTCAGGAGTTGATAGAAATGACCAAATGACGAGTTATTACTCATTCTCTCAAAAGAAGATTCGGTGGTATAAAAAAGTGATATTTCACTTATTAGATAGGTATATCAATATGGAATGCGTACTTTATTTACATGAAAATTGTAAATGAAAAAATTAACTTGTTGGCTTTCCGTGAACAACTAGAAAAGGCATATCTTGGTGTGCCTTCTTCCATGCATGATGGGCGTAAATTGGTAAATTGTGGTCACCATGCTAGTACAAGTGTGGAAGACAATGAACCTCAGACATCCAATAATACGCACTACCAAGAAAGCATTCTTCATCCAATAGGACATAAAAGAAAACTACACTATTTACGTTGCCGACAGTGTGCAAAACTTAACAAAAGAAAGGAAACAGCATTCCGGTACAAGACATGCCCAGAACATCCACCACTGTGTCCTGGGAAATGTTTTGAAGAATATCACAAAATTCAATAAATGTATTCTGTATATCTCCAAATAAATTTAATATGTTTAAATTAAATAAATGTGTGTAAAACTTGAGAAAATATTTATTTTCCCTCCAAAAATTTAAAAAAAAGATTCTGAACCGCCATAGCCATCTTGCGCATACAAAAAATTATTCCTTATACAGGGACAAGATGGCTACAGCAGTCGTTTTATAATTACTGATAATTACTCATAAAGCATTAATATATATATCTGTTATTATAAAAGTTTCAAAATCTATTGGAGAATATAAATATGCATGTGCGTTTCTAGAATCATATGGCAATCATCGACTGTCCGCGAACGTGTTAATGGATTTTTTTAAATAGCTTATGTTGGCAGTTTGTCCATCTGTCTGTATGTGAGCAATGAATATCTCAGAAACCGTATAAGCTCTAGGGCTGCCAAATTTCATGGGTTGGCTTAGAGGCCTGACATACTACAATGAATGCTACAATAAAACACATTGTAGCGTTCCGTGAAACTCGGATCAGTCCCTCGGTTTCATTTCCTCCTAGATTTTCATGAAAGAACTCTAATCAAACATAATTATGAGTGTAAAATACAAAGTAATACATAAACTGATATACCACACTGAGCGGAATATGATGTGGTTTTTCTCTGGGATTAAAACAAAAAATTTATTTTCCCCTTCTATTTAATTTGAAAACTGCAGATAACTACCGTGTGGCGCGATAATGCGATATCGAAATTACAAAAACGTCAGTATCTTTTAAGCATAATTGCAGAAATTTACTTTAATTACTGTCATCAGCTGTTTTAGATTAATATATTAGAACTCATAATAAAACTTAAGCTTTTTTCGGAAATGTCAATGTAAAAATTACATATTTCATAATGCGTTCATTTGTGGCAATTTGTAATATCTAATTTGGTGTAAAAGTAAATGTTGAATCTGGTGCACTTAAGTAAGAAGATCCTTCTTAGACCACTAGCTATCCAATCCCTTTGCACCACCAGACAGTCTGGCCCTTTTCAGAAGTTGGATTATGTATTTTCAAAGGTGACATCAACGCTCATGGGGAATGGCCAAAGGAACGGAACTGCAGAATATTCCGTGAATCTGAAACAATGATGGAAATTCCATTCTCTCGCCCTTCACCCATAAGCCCTCATGGGAAAATATTCCCGTTTCCATACACAAGTGGAGCTGGATTCCAGACCTTTGAATCAGATGTTTTACTTTCTTCAGAAAAGGATTGGAGAGGGAAGTGTCAGTTTTGAATGTGGGTGTAGGCACTTGCTTTTACCCATACTACTTTCTGAATAAAGATATCATATAAGTGTTGTTCAGCTATTGAAGCATAGATGGTCGGCCCCTGTCAAGACCATTTTCGTCGAAAGGCAGAACCCCAGGAAGTAGCTCAACCCAGCCTAGGTGCGGAGGAAAATTTTCCAATTTTTCCCTGTACCTTGAACAGGCTTGAGAGATTTTAAATAATAAGATGCTAATTGACCATCGGAAAAGCATCCTTATAAACTCTGGCATTACCTGTGGTGGTATATCGTAAGCAATATGCTGATGACATTCAGTAGAGGCTGGGGGGGAGGAAGGGGGGGACCAAGAGGTTTTGAGGGGGGGCCATGGCCCCCCCTTAGTTGCGTCCCTGTTTACATAATACTGTTTCTTTCTGCAGAATAAGGTTATCATCAGGAACAAATTAAAAAGATATTGATTATCGGAGGCCAGATTAACCAGGATGCAGAGTAACTGGGATGTCCAAAAAATAATTGAAAAAGTAATACACATACGAAAATAATTTAGAATACGAGAAGGCAGCTGTTAAAAAATGATGCAACAGCATAACCGAGGCTTAGACCACGGGTGATATGCTGTGTGGAGGAATGAATAGGGGGAGGGGAAAGTATTTTTTTGAGGGAGTTTAACTCATCTTCTGGTTGGTTGACGAGATTTAAGCAAAGACATGTTATTCGTCAGACTGCTATCCAAGGTGAGAAACTGAACCATGTGGAGCCGGCAGCAGAGGAATTTAAATTTAAATTTCAGCATTTCGTCAAAAATTTAGGTTTCATGTCAGAACAAATCTATAATGCTAATGAAACCGGTTTATACTGGAAATGTTTATCCCAAAAAACTTTAGCTCATGAAACTGAAACAGGCGCTGCAGGGCATAAAATTCAAAAACAACACCTTACAGTTTTGTGCTGCGGTAATGCCGTTGGTATTAATATTTGAAGTATTAAATAACTGACAGCAGATTAGTGGATGTGCGAATGTTGACGAGGAAGCTGTGCATGAATGGTTAAATGCAGATCAAAATTAGGCCAGTCATGAAGTATTAAATGGCAAAGAAATCATGCAACATATTACTGCCGAAGGTGAACCAACAGCCACCGATGATCTGGACCAGGAAGAAGATAACCTTTTACTAGAGCAAAGGATCAGTCACAGCGCTGCTTTAACTCATGCTGAATCTCTGCTTGATTACTTGGAGCAACAGCAAGACAGCAGCCTTGCTGAGAAACTAATGCTGAGAAATCTGCGCAGCACTATTCACCGAAAGGTGAATGAAGGGAGAAAGCAAACTTCCTTGCTATCTTATTTTAAATGAATAAAGTATGTTCATATTATGATTTTTTCTAAATTTTTGAAATTTTTTTGTACATTTTATATGGATGGTGGATATCAATTATCTGGGATTATTTATTCCCATTCAACCCGGATAATCGAGAGTCTACTGTAACATGATTTTCCTTCAATTTTCTTATAAAAAAATTGTATACAAATTAAATAGGTAAATTTAGGAAAATTTTAAAAATATATATAACAGTACTGTAAAAGCGAGGAATAAAAACTTAGTAAAAGGAAATGACTTAAAGTTCGCAGATAATTAAAATTTGTCACTTCTCCCAACATGAAACTGTTATACATAAACAACTGGCCAAACTGGAAAAGCATTTGTGGGTCCATGGTTATAAAGAAGTTCACACATAAGGAGGGGTGATCAGATCATAACAAGAAAAAAACAGTGAATTTCCCATAAACAATAAGGCAAAAATGGAACAAGGCAATCATATAAGCACTATAGTTATGTATTTGTAAAAATAAACATTTATCGACCATTTTAATGCACTTTTTGTAGTTAAATGAAACTAAAATTATTGTTGAAACAACTTGAAAAGAAACTGGCAAAGCATTAAAAAGAAAGCAACATATTTTCATATTTTCAAAAGACAAATTTTTAGAATACGTAACAGTTGGGAAATTCAACATTATTTGAGAATCTAATGACGAACTATTCAAACAATATGCTCTGAAAAAATATATAATGATCTAATACATACTACTGTATTTGCTCGTGTAAGCCGTGCACCTTTTTTCCCAAAACGCCGGTGAAAAAAAGGGGATGCGCGTCTTACACAAATTCTTTTATTTGCCGCGCACCTTTTTTCCCAAAATGTCGTGTCGGTAAACAAATATATGTTAAGCTAGCATCCATGCCACATCTATTATTCTATTTCTAAATTTCAGTGTATTTAGTCATTTTCATTCATTGTATAAAAATTTTAAATGAGTTTTAAGTTTATTAACGGATGCTCCCCAAACTCAATGACATCTTCTGCTGCAATCATCATGGAGGCCACGGCGCATGCGTGACCAGTTTGGGTTGATGGGGGTTTTGTGCTCACAGCATACGACGTCTACCATGTTCAGATACGGCATGCTTCCATTATTCTCTGATACGTCTATGAAAGTCATGGCCGCCGTGCTGATCATTGAATGAATACTGATCATAATTTTAGTTAGCCAAAAAAATGACGACCGCTATGGTAGCGATCAGTGACCATATGGCTGGAAAATTACGTGCAGCAGAATGATCGGTGATCGCTCCCGGAGCGATTTCTGCCGAATGTCACCAATATGACGACAAAAACAGTTAAGTTTTTAACAAAAGAGGACTATCGAGGAGATTTCTGCTAGTACCGATATAAAGAGATCACCCAATAAATTCGTCACGTAGGAGTGTGAAGATGCTTAACCTGAGTGTAGCATTTTTGAGAAATAGGAATTGGTGATTTAAAAAACCCTTTTTCAGCTCAAAAAAATTTTTTCCCCTAGAGCCAGCCCAAAAACCGGGGTGCGCGGGATACACGGGGTGCAGCTTACACGAGCAAATACGGTATTGTAGTAGTATCCATCAGTCAGTCATCAGGATTAATTGTCCACGAGCTCAAAGCTTACAAATATCTTATGCACAGTGCAACCAAAGTCTAATATTTGATGATTTTTTTTAAATTTCGCACTAATCACATTTCATAAAGTATCCTAAATATTGTGATATTTCAGCAGTGTTGCATAATATTGCATCATCTGGTGGCTAATTTCACTCTTTTCCCTGTAAATTTCACGGGTCTAACACAAAATATATATCTCCTAAGGCGGAAAACATTTGAAAAACTAAAATAGAAATATGATCCATGCTTCATGTTTCTTTGGCATCATTGGATCGTAAAGAATGCTTTTGATGATTTATATTTTTAAATTTATAATTTTCGACAATTACTTTATTACAATTTTAACTTACTGTATTAACATGCCATTATAAATAATAATAAAACAATAACGCTACACATAAAAAAATTATATAGTAAATTTGTGTAACGATGGCAGGAGGCCTATATGCCAGGGGCACCATATTGCTCTAGTGTAGTAATACCGTTCCGCTAGCTTAACAAGTGTTCCGTTCGTAATATATTCCATTTCATACACTGTCAGTAATTGACTATCAGATAGGGCAAAATGTACTTGAAAGGACAAAATCAATAAATTTTCATATTTTCTAAAAATTTAACACCCGGCTCGCAAATTCTGAGAAAAATTAACAACATGCTCGTGCAAGCTGGTGGGAGCCGGCTTCAGCTCATCACTGTATATAATGATATATAAACTGCAAACCCAACACGCACTATTATGGGTTTGATCTATAAACGGAGCTGCTAGGGCATTGTCGATCAGTGCATGACTTTGTTGGAGGAGCACAATGACTTCACACGAGTGAGTGCCGTGAAGTGGGGCTTCAACAGACTATTTGAATGCTAATGACAAGTTTTACATAATAAATGAAAAAGGGCTAAGCAGCCGACCCTGGACTCCTTTTTTCAATAAAACTTTGTAGGTGTTCTGAGGAATATTTTGAAATTATGTATGTTTACCGTTAAAAAGCTTTTTTGTCTTACTGTTTACTAGGTAATTTTATAGTTTGTTTAATAAATTACGTTCTAAAAGTCTGGTAGAAATGTTTTATATTGAATGTGGGTCCAAAAATACTATTTGGGAAGTTATTTCCCTCTGAGCGCCTAAAGTTTATGGTGCCCCGGCAAACGCAGATTTTCACTTAACACAGAGACCTCAGGAATGCATCCCCCGTGTTAAGCGAGGCTCACCTGTATTTAAGAATTTAATCCACCGCTGTTTTGAATAAAATGGCTAGAGAGAAACAAAAACCACATATGAATTATTATTCCTGGGAGCCCTCCATAATTGTACCATATTTGATTAAAATCAAATAGTAGGACTCGGGAAAATGTGCATAGGTTAATGTTTACATTGCCCACCATTTTGAATCAAGCAGACAGACAAACACTAAAATACAGTAGAACCACCAAATTTGCATGCTTTGCAGTTTCGCGGATTTTCGACTACTGCTGTCATCTTTGAAATGAAGAGAAAAAACACTAAACAAATGAATTTTCCCATCACGAGGTTTTTTTTATTAAGCTGTGGCCCCATTTTACGAAAAAGTCTACCAAGAGGAAAGCAAGTTATAATACCGAAAGCAGATGCAAAAAGAAGACGTTGACTTTAAGTGAGAAAATTGAGTTGCTAAATAAACTTGCTAGTGGTGACAGTGCAGCATCAGTGGGCAGGCAATATGCGATAAACGAGTCAACAGTTCGGCACATTAAGAAAAATAAACAGAACATCAGGGATAGTGGCGCTACAGGAACTCTTCAGGGCATGAAAGTTATTTCTCATGCTCGTGATCCCAAGTTGGAAAAAATGGAGAGAGCTTTAAACTTGTGGATCGAGGATTAAGCACAAAAAACGTGCCTTTCAGCAGCCAGCCCATTTGTGATAAAGCTTTGCGTCTCTACGGGTACATTATTCAAACATCAGGTGGTGAAGGGACTAGTACTGATATTAAAACATCTTTTAATGCGAGCAGAGGGTGGTTCGATATATTTAAAAAAAAGGTACAGCCTGCACAATGTGAAGTTGATAGGTGAATCAGCATACGCAAACTGTGTTGCAGCAGAAAGTTTTCCCCAACAACTGCAAAAATGTATTGAAGACAGTGGATACACACGAAAACAAGTATTCAACACAGACAAGACAGCATTGTTTTGGAAAAAAATGCCTTCAAGAACATTTTTGTCAGTTGAAGAGAAATCGGCTCCTGGGTTAAAGGCAGTCAAAGACCGAATTACCCATCTCCTATGTGCTAACACTTCGGAAGACTACATGGTGAAGCCCATGATGGTATACCGGGCTTACACCCTCGGGCACCGAAGGGGAAAAACATTGAACAAGGTTTACCGGTGTTTTGGAGAGCTAACCAAAAAGCCTGGGTTACAAGTGCACTGTTGTTAGAATGCTTTGTAAAAGAAGTAGAAAAATACCTGGCATCAAAGTCATTACCATTTAAAGTGCTCCTCCTTGACAATGCACCCGCACACCCAGAAAGTCTTAAGTTGGCGAATCCCAACGTGGAAGTCCTCTTCCTTCTCCCAAACACAATGTCACTCTTACAGTCACTAGACCAAGTAGTGATTGCAGCGTTTAAGGCGTATTACACCAGGCGTACTTTCGCTCGAATTTTAGACAGCATGGAGCGCAATTCAACATTGGATGTGAGAAAGTGTTGGAAGGATTTTAACATTGCAGATTGCATCATTAACGTGAAGGAATTGCTTGATGAAGTTAAGTCGTCCACAATAAATGCCTGTTGGAGGAAGGTATGGGAAGATGCCGTCTGCAATTTTCGAGGCTTCCTACATGAGGAAGTGGAAAGAATCGTATGGCACATTCTGTTAGAGGGTGGGATTTCAGGACATGGAGGCTATAGATGTGACTGACCTCATCACATCTCACACTGAAGAACTGACAGAGGAGGAGCTTGAAGAATTAATTAAATCAAGTGAAAGTGATGATGAAGCTGATGAAGATGACAAAGTAGAAAAGCCGAAACTAAATTTTCAGGCCCTGGCAGAAGTCTTTAAGTGTGAAACATCACTGATCGACAACATTTATGAGGTGAACCACGATATGGAGCACGTAATTAAAATGAAAAAAGGAATTGAAAATGTGATGATGCCATACAGAGAAATTTATCGAAGCCTGCAAAAAAACCTTGACAGTTGCCCATAACAATGTTTCTACGGAAGTCCGAACCTGACCTTCCGCACTCCTCTGTGATGTGTCCAGATGAATCGGACACTAGTCCGGAGGAACAATAACCTTCACATTCATCACATTCACCATCGCCTTCATCAATCATCAACATTGTCATCATAGCTTCATCATCAACCATCGTCATCGTCTTCCTCATCATTATTGCATTTTTTGCAGATGTCTTTAATACCTTCATTTTAACATTTTAAGGTATGATTATATTGCTGAATGTAACAGTAGCATAATGGTACGCTCGGCGTGGGGTTCATTTTCTAGCTCTCACCAACTTTAATGCATTTTTTGCTGTTTATGTGATTCAATAAATATCTTTTTGGTATATTCTTTGCTAATCATGGTTTATGCAAAATTATCTCTTTAAATCTACAGTACAGCTAGGGCAGATTTAAATGCCATATTGTATTAGTTCAAAACCATTTTTAGCCTACCTTTTCATCATTTATTGTTGTCAAAATAATGGAGAGCCGCAAACCTAACCCCCATTTTCTCATAAGGCCTTTGCTTCTATTTTTGCCGATTCCAAATTCATGGTGTTGTCAGGAATGTAACCCCTGTGAATTTAGGCGTTTTACTGTACTGTGTTGACATTTCCCTTATTGCCCCCTACAATCGTGCCAAATTTGGTTGGAATCGATTGAGAAATGTGGGTGTGCATAAAGGAAGAGACAGACAATTGGCCACCATTTTGAATCAAACAGATAGATGGACACTAAAACCCCATGCTGATCTTCCCCTTAATGCCCCCTACTATCATGCCATATTTGGTTAGAACTGGTTGATTGTGGGCATGCATAAAGGAGCAGACAGAAAATGGGCCATCATTTTTAAACGAATGGACATTAAAACTATGCATTAACCTTTCCCTTGGTACCCTCTGCAATTGTGCTAAATTTGGTCACAATCGGTTGAGAAATATGGGCATGCATAAAGGAACAGACAGACAGATGGGTGGACAGACAGACATAGATAGATAGACAGATAGATAGAGAGATAGATAGATAGACCGACAGATAGATAGACAGACAGACTTACTAAAATATAGTGGTAGAGATTATGAAAATAGCCTTAAAAAGAATCAATAAAGAACATTACCATCTGGACTTGAAATGCTGCTTTCCACAGTATCCACAGCCTTGTCCATGAGTCTGCCATTTGCTGTCTGTTCACTGCTACAAATACTTTTTTTTGGAGGCCTTCCCACTTTTGTGACCACTCGCTCTAATTTTTCAGATCCAGGAGGAGCAGTATGACGCCAGTAGTGACGATATACTTCAGAGACAGTATCGAGCCCTACATTGCATTCCTCACAACCATGAGGCTTTCCTTCAACAGGAAAATGTACAGCACCCTCCAACCGGGCATGGCTCCTGCGGCTGCCACATTCCACGCAGCTGAGGACCTCTCCTTGGTGGAAAACTTTTCGATGAGCCACAAGATTGGACCATGACTTGTAAGTGTTGCTGCACAGCTGGCAAGCAAACATCTTGGCCTCTGGATGGTCACCCATGTGTGCATCAAACTCATCCAAATCATCAAAAACTGTTCCAGGAGGACAGAGGTCACAAGGGATTGGAAGGTTAAGGGAGAGGCCATGGAGACGGAGGAGGGCCTCTTCCGTCACTGTCAACTCATATTCGCCACCATCTTCTTCACAACTGGCCCCTTCCTCAGAAGCACCTTCCCATTCATCCTCCTGCTCCAGTTCATCAAGCTGATTGCTGTTTGTCACATCTGATGTCCCACAACCATCAACCTGAAAACAGATAATTACCCTCAACATTTTTGACATAAAGAACCAATCTCAGGAATTTTATTGTCATTTTTGAGAGCAGAATTTCATCATCAATTATAAACTCACATATATCAATTACTTACACAGTATATCAATAAAATAACAATATATTTTGTCATCTCTTACCCATTTGAAAGCAGTTTTGTTTTACGATTCTGACATGTTCACGTTACACCAAAATCTCAATATAGGTAGATCCTCTTACTGAGGTCCCTATTTTGAAAGGAAACAATTGAAGTAATGTAAACCTGTAAAGATACCTCAAAGTAAAAGTGCCTTGATTAACCAAAACACATAAGAAAGGTGTTGATCATGCCAATTGGTACTTTTTACATAAAGAAAGAAGAGCAGAAACCAGATCCAGAAACTTCCCAAGGAGGGAGCAATCACCCCTCCTTCATCTTCACTGACTTTCTATTCCCTAAGGCCGGGTTCACACGATGCAAGTTCACGCACGAGTTGAGGAGTGCGTGGTATGGCACAAGTAGGCGAACTCGAATGGAGTGTGCATGGTAGCGTTCACACGATGCAACGGACTCGAATGATTTCAGCTCCCAAAATGGATCCGGTAAGTGAAGGTGTCAATGTGGTTTGTGCAATAATAGCTGAGGAATTGATATCAAGGATTAAAAGAAAACGTAAAAGTAGGTGTTGGGTGAGAAAGTGGATCGCAAAAAGCTGCGAAAGTGGGGATTCTAATACTTTATGTTATGAACTGAGATCAGTTTTGGAATCGTCTTGCCCGACAAGTGTTTTCAGATGTCCTCAGAACATTCACAAAACAACATGTCATTCACTATTAAACATCGAGAACTCTTCAGACTTTCGATGGAAAAGTCTCCTGATAGCTGGGATGTGAGGTACGAGCACGTGGATCTTCACATCAAGGGTGCCTTAGAAGTAGATATAACAGAAGCTGACTGGAAGGCAATGAAATCAGAGACTCGCAAGCAGTATGCTACTGTCAGAAAGAGGTGGGAAGAAAGTTGTCGTAAGGAGTACAGGTTCTTTCATAAAAACAATAACTGGCTTGACCAATAAATTACCATTTCTATTCCCACTGCAATGGCTGCTGCAGCTGCATCTAATGAAATGCCAAGTTCATCCAAAGGTAATTAAATGAGAATTTTCATGCAGCTAAATTCGAAGGTTTAATTGAATCGGAGGGAACAATGACGGACGCCTTCACAACGTCCGGAAAGAGTACGAAAAATCTGTAAAATTTCGAAAAAGAATGCGTATTTCTGAATGATTCTACTGTGTAACTTGTAAACATCGCAAGAATAAGATAGTATAGAGCAGGGGTCGGCAACCTACGGCTCGCGGGCCTCATGTGGCCCCCGAGAGCGTTTTATGCGGCCCGCGAAGCCATGTTCAATAAGTGATCGGTATAATTTAACACAGTCAATTCCATATTTTGTCAGTTATATTATAGTCTCAAAACCTTTTCTGGTGGTTTTAACGCTATTAAACTAATTAGAATTGATTTTCACTAATATGAGACCACAGAATCTCTAGGTAACTTCTGAATTAAACGCCCAGCTGGCCCGCCGAAGTTCTCGTGATTTTCAATGCGGCCCTCCGAAGCATTCACAACAACGAATGTGGCCCACCATGTAGAAAAAATGCCGACAAACATCAAGGGTAGCAAACAATGAGGATTTGTTGAATATTTTTTTAACATCTTCTGATCCAATTATTTCCTCTTTGAGGCCGTTACCGCCAAATAAGGGTGGTAGGCTTAGTGCATAGATGCTGGCTCTCCTCGAAAATGAATCAGATGATGAAAATGATGTCTAATGAAAAATGTGTTCTCATTTATTTATCATGCTTTGTTTGAATATTAAGGCGGTTTTACACCAAGGCAACAAGAGGCAACGTGTAGCATGCGGCAATGTCGCATGCGGCTTGTTGCCGATTTCTGTTGCCTCAAGCAGGCAACCGCGACACCGCATGCTGCAAAAACTTCCGTTGCCTCCTGTTGCTGAACTTCCCGACTCGAGTGGGAAACCGACCTTGTTGCCCGTATTTGCTCAGTGCAAGCAAAGGCGAAATACCATTCTACGGCCATCACAATCATGACATGAGTCTTTTAAATTAAATAATTTAAATTTTAAATAATTTTACCGTTTAAAATTGAAATGCAAGAATTCTATTTGCGTCGAGGATGCATTCCTGGAAACGTGACGTAGATCGCACAACATATACCAATTGGAAATTTTCCCGTAGGAAAACATCATAAAGACGGGAGATATTCCTGTCATCCAAATTTTCCGACTTAATACTCTACTTTAAGTGTTACTTGAATGCCTTTAATTGTAATCCATTATAGATTATATATTGTAATAATAACTACCGATGGAAAAATTTAACTTAAATTCACTACACGATCTTCCAATTCTCGTTTAGGACACACGTTTTTATTTCTGTTTGCGTTAGCTTTTAAATGAAACAGTATATAACTATGAGAGCAGTCCTCAAAGAACATTAACTTCAAAGGTGACACAATTTGAACAGTGGCGGATTACGAGGGAGGCTCAATTAGCGTGCCACATGAGCCTTCACAACCACATCTCAAAACTCTCCAAATACTTACTATCCATTTTAGGTAAAATTCTTGAACATTTCTCGATCGTACACAAGGAGATCACGAAAAAGATTTATAGCACTTGATCTTTCCCTAATAAACATTTTCCTTTCCCAAAAGCGTCTTTTCTTCTTTTCCGACGAAATCACTAAGTAAGCCGCGACAGCAATCGCACTTGTCGGTAGTGGCATTTCGTTCGGAACTGAGGAGGAGGAGGAGCAACGTAGTTGTTAACTTGGTGTAAAAGGGTCGACGCAGGCAACAAACAGTTTCCGCATACCGCATGCTACATATGGCAACAACTGTAGAACGGCAACGATTGTCGCATGCTGCAGTGTTGCTCTCTGTTGCCTTGGTGTAAAACCGCCTTTACATTTAATAAGAAGAATTTCTCATGCATTGTAATTTTCAAGCTCTAAATTTTTGTAATAACACTACGGCAATAAAGAAAAAATAAAAAATATTATTACTTCCATCTCGGACAGCCACCTACAGCCACCCTCTCATAAAATTAGTGCATGGATGTGCAAACACTCCCTACAGATTATGGCAACCAGCAATACATGCTCATTGCACCTTTGCTAAAACATCACAGAAATGTTTGTACAGAATAAATTTCTTCATAACCGTCTGTTGGAACTTGAACTACAGCACTGGGGAGTGGATTTAGGTTTTGTCCACGTTTACTGGTATTTGGTCCCACTGCATGACGTCTCGTGCGAGCTCTCGACTAGCACTGAAAATTTTTAAGGTTTAAAAGTGATTCGAGCACGTGCGTGGACTGGTGCGTGCACATACGTGAAGTGTTCAGACGGTTCGAGTGCCCATTCGAGAGCTCGCACTAGTCATTTCTCGTGCGTGAACTTGCATCGTGTGAACCCGGCCTAACTCTGTCAGAATCTTTCTTCCCTACCATATAAAGTTTTGAGCTAATTTAATAAGTAACTTTCGAGTTATAGTAAGGACAAAATTTCTATCACACACACAGACATCATTGAGAAATTAGTGAAAACATTCAAGGGACTTTAAAATGAGTATTTCCATTGCAATCTCGAATTCCATTTTTTCCAAAAACAATACTGCATATGGAGAAAATTATTACAGGCAATTTAAAGCTAAATGAAATGTTGAGAATTGACATGAACAAATTATTTGAAGAAATTACACCAATTTCTGGTATTTTGAAATGGTACAAAAGCATGGGAAGTGACCAACTTGTACAAACATTATCCAAAAACTACAATTTTTATTGTCCAAAAATCCTATGCAAACTAATTTGTATTCAATAATATCTTATTAAGTCCTACTCAACAATCATAAAAATTTGGCAACCCTATTTGTACCTGAGATGTACATTTATGAGTCCTGGATGGTGATGTGCATTATGAAAAGCAATGAAACAAATCATCTATTGAATTTAAGGTGATCCTGTGAATTCATTTTTGAATTTTTATTATTTTTTGAACTGTGTGAAGAATCATCATACCAACAGAGTTACCTTGATACAAAAGATGTTTTTATCATCCAGTCAGTCAAAACAGATAATTCACAATATGAATCTTTCATAAATACCTTTGATATGCAAGATTTATTACTTTCTCCATACGTAGTATAGGGAAAGTATAGTGATCACGAAAAAAATCAACTTCGAGATTTCAATGGAAATACACGTTTTGAGGTCCACAGAACGCGTTTAAACTATTTTCGGAATGATGTATGTGTGTGAGTGGATGGATGTATGTGATTGTGGGCACTCTAACTCAAAAAGTACTTGTCATATTAATACCAAATTTCATATATAACACTTTAGGATGAGTACAAAGAACTAATTAGTTTTTTAACAATACCGGTTAACCAGAAGTTGAAGTTTATTCAAAACCCGATTCAGTTTTTGCGATATTTCTCCGTTAAAACATCATAATTGTATATACAACTTGATACAAATATTATCTTATAAATATTTTAGTGTATGTGTGTATGTTCTTTATACGTTTTTACACCGCTGAAGCTATCGAATTCAAAAGTTTCACGGGACATCCTATGGACCAAAGGAAGAACTTAGTCTAGGTTTGCACACCGTGGAGTCTCTTATACCCCATGGTGTCAACAAAATACTATTTCCATAAGAATGCATGGGAAATGGTGTGGAGAAACCCCAAAATGCCATGCAGCCCTTCACTGATGTGGATATAAATATACCTAAATATTACCTTACGGTCACGGGAAATGGATTATTTTATGCACGAAAGACTGAATATTTTAATTCTGTTCATGTTTCGTGGTATTACATGCTAAATCGCTCAAAATTTTCCTTTAAGTGCAAAATTTATTGGTTTAGATGTCCATTTTCCAGGCGGCAACAAAGCTAAATTTCTTAACTGTTGTCCTCTTCAAAGGGAGATATACACCTAAAGATTAATGCAAGGAAAATCCATGCCGAGGCACGCCATAGAGGAAGAATAGCTAACACCAAGATAAAGGGTACAATGGATTCATGCCTAAATATAGTCTATGAATACTTTTAAAGTGAGTCAAATGATTTTTAAGGAATATTTGAACATCGTTATCTTTTACCATTCACACTGAAAGATTTATCGCAACATAAATTGATACATTTGTTCAGTAACCAAGTTGTTGTTTATTGTTTACATTTTGGCTAATAGTATTGATATAATCTACATAATTTTATTGCTACCTTAAAGGTTTCAGTGCATCAATCCATGTGAATATTAAGTAAGATGTTAATGCATAATTATATTAATGGTAAAACTTTACAATACAATACATAAAATAGTAAATGTTAATGTAAGCCTCGCTTGCGTAATTAAGGAATGGGGAACGTTTGCCCCAAGCAATAAAAATCGTTTGCCACTTAAAAGAAAACTCTTTTCCGAGCAAAGCCGGGCGTTTCAGCAGTTATTGTTTAGGAATTAGTTATAAATAATCGTTTCTTTTTTGTTTCCGTCAAATATCACCTTAAAAACGTCGTTATTGGTAATCTTCGTGAGGACCAAAGTTGTAGAGAATAATATTTCTTCCAAGTTTTGTTTGAAACAATTTTTTGTAGAACCATCATTTCGGAGGTATTCAACTTATTCATAAATTTCCAGTATACAGCACCACCAACTAGCGGTGAATTCTGTAAACATATTCAACATATAATTTACGGCAATAAGGACGACTGTATTCTTTTATGATACGAAATAATAATTTTGCCTTATAATGCTATTCATAATAATTTAAATATCAATACCCCAAATATGGAGAAAGTCATGTGTTGGCCACATCAGATTTTTTTCAAATATCTCCTTTAAAACTCAATTTACGTAAATATTTGTCATTACCAAAGTAATGAATTTTCTACAATTTTCGTTTGAACATTTTTTCATAAAAACCAATAGTTTAAGAGATATCTTGATTTTAATTCTAAATTTATGTTAAATATACGTGATACCGTTGTTTCCAATAGTACGTATGTTAAAAATTTCTAATCGATGATAGTGTTCCGTGCGCTTCCAAGGGTAATTTTAATTTCGCATCGACATTTTGTTAACCATAGAAACAGCTAACAATTTTCTATACTTATTGTTTTTACAAATCAAAGACTATTGAAAATCTTGAAAATTATTCACGAGTGTAATTGCTGATAATTATTCCTGAGGACGCTGATGTCGAGAACAATCATATTCATTACTCTGTATGGAGAAATTCATGTGCTGGACACATCAGATTTTTCTACTATGGAGTCATTTTGATCAGAAAATATTTGAATTGAAAGTAAAACTTTGTACTATAATTTATTACAAGCATTCTTACCCTTCCAGAATCTTCAATTAATATCACAGAAGTAACAGCTTTTTTGTTGCAATCTTCACAAACAAGCTTAGAATCAGAACCCTGCAACATTTAAAATAAACAGTTAAAAGTTAGATGTAAATTATTATATCAATGCCTTTATCCAGTAATTACAATGATTCTCATGTAAAATTACCAATCCAAACAAAGGCTCTCACCTGATGAACTATCTTATTGTCATCTCCACATATACTACAACAACCACCATCCTCTTCAAGTTCTTTTACTATACTGCTCATGTTAAAATCTTCTTGAATAGTATGTAAACAAACAAAAAGATGTAAATAAATTAACAAATAATTCAAACAAATATCAACATTTAGCTCACTGAAATTTTTATAAAACAGTAAGTAAATCTGATTAGGAAAGCATAAGATTTTGTAAATGATAGAACTGTGCCAAAAAGTGAAATGCAGAACCTCCAAATTTGCAGGAGTTACGTTCCCGAACGCAGTCCCACCGTGAATTTGGAATCCGCGAAAATAGAAGCAAAGGCCTTATGAGAAAATGGGGGTTAGGTTCGCAGTTCTCTCCATTATTTTGACAACAATAAATGATGAAAAGGTAGGCTAAAAGCAGTTTTGAACGAATACAATGTGGCATTTAAATCTGCCATAGCCGTACAGTTTATCACATATTGCCTGCCTACTGATGCCGCACTCTGGCCACTAGCATGTTTATTTCGCAACTCAATTTTCTTACTTAAGCTTCACTTTTATCCATAATATCACAAATATCTCTCTCAATCTTATGAGAATATTTCTTCACGTATGTTTTGCATATGAAACATTCACTGCAATGGAGAGGAGGATTTTATTGCTCCAGTTGCCTAGAAATATCCTATACCAGGGATGGCGAACCTATGGCACGCAAGACGATTTTGGTTGGCACACCAACGAAAGTCGAAAACCAATCAAAGCATTTATCGTACTGATTTAGTGTCACAAAAATATTTGTGTTATTTAGTTAACTATTGTAAATATTAGTTTTATGGTTACAAATTTCAGTCTCTTATGTCTTGCTCACGAATTTAATTTAGTTGGCACGTAAGAAAAATCGAAGACTTTTTTGTGGCACGCAAGGCGGAAAAGATTCTACAATTTCAGTAATATTGGCATGCGGGCAATAGAAGGTTCGCCATCCCTGTCCTATACAGTTAGAGGAAAGTCACACCTCCGCTTTCACTACCGCAGGGGCAGGTATAGGCATCCCTGCATTACACATGCAGGATTTTCGTGCTAAGCATATTTTTTCTTACCAAAAGGAAGGAAACCATCTATGGGCTCTAACCTGTACTACAAGGACACAGCTAGGTACCGGAGATGCTTCATGATGGACTATTTTGGCATACCCACAGCGGATGGCCCGAAAAATGGCGTAACGGATATATACCGCATACAGATTAAGACAGGCCATGACGAATATATATGGCATACCCACTCAACTGGTTAAAGTCAACGTCTTCTTTTTGCTTCTGCTTTCGGTATTATCACTTGCTTTCCTCTTGGTAGACATTTTCCTAAAATGGGGCCAGAGCATGATAGAAAAACCTCGCGGATGGGGAAATTCATTTGTTTAGTATTTTTCTCATCCCTTCAAAGATGGCAGCAGTAGTCGGAAAAACTGCAAAACTGAGAAGCATGCGAATTTGGAAGCCGCGAATTTGGAAGCCGCGAATTTGGAAGCTCTACTGTAGTTCACAATGAGGTCAGATCCTGGCTTCATCCATAAGGGAGGTAATCAGGAATGAAAAAATAAACTATTTGAACATAATGTAATTCACGTATATTTTAATACAGAAAAAGGAAATACGTATATAACTTTCTGTACAGCAAAATGAATGTAGTAAAACGTTATAGTTCTCACCTGTTCAGAAATCTTGGGGGGGGGGAAATTACCTCCTTTACCTCCTCCTGTATCTGCCCTTGGTGTGTACAAATATGCACTTTTATGTGCCTATAAGAAACATGACAATAAATATTAAAAATAAATATTTAAACTATGCAAAATCAGATAGTTTTAAATACCAAGAGTAACAATTATAACTTAATTATACCTTTATAATTTTCCAATTCCACTTCCGAGTTTGTTCCTAATGACTGATCTACAGGAATATTCTAACTTACATCTTGTTTTGAAATTGCAGGAAAATTTGCAACATCATTCAGAGGAGCAAGTTTGAAAATAGTGGGTACAGCATTTAACTGCAGATTTCTCTGCATATTATTGTAACGAAAGCAACTTTCTTCAAAATGATCTGAACATAGGAAAGATTTTGTTGGTGTCCAATTGTTCCTTCCGATTGCTTGGATCCATTTTTGGCAAAGTTGATTGTTTGACAGAGGAAACCTTTCCAACATAAACAAAAGGCTTCATCATTTACAATGAAAGCAACCTATTCATTTGTATTTAATGGTTTCCACCAAAATTTGAAAATTAGCAGCCACATTATATTTCTTTATTTAATTATGGTCTGAACACTGATTTTTAAAAATCTATCTATGGAATGAAATGCACTGGTGGTGTAGTGGTTAGCATGTCAGCTTCCCATTACAAGGTTCTGGGGTTCTATTCCTGTGGAGGTTTTTTCAAAAATAAAAAAATTATCATCGGTGCCTGACAATAGGTAGCAGTACTGTCAGAAAACAAATTATGTTGGCTGGGTCTATATCCAGTAGAGCTGTAGGCGTGATCGGGATGATTTGAACGGCTACAGTACTGTGATGTGGAAAACAAGAGGGACGCTACCACATCACAATTCCCTGGTTATGACTATGTGGTTTGACAATGTTAGGTCTCTCGAGGTAAAATAGTTCCCGAATCTGATCTCCTGACCTTGAGGACAACATTTGTCGAAGGTAAGTTATGCATAGGTATTTGGAATGTAAAAACCAAGTGGAAGGCAGGAGAGCTAGAGAACCTGAAAGAAGAAGTGAGAAGAAATAGGATTGACATCATAGGGCTGAGCAAAGCTAGATGGGTAGGATAAGGACAGTTCAACTTGGAAGAATTCACGGTACTTTACTCTGGAGGAAATAGTGGGCAAGGGGAGTAGCTCTGGTACTTAGAAAAGATATGATGAAGAGTGTGACAAAAATAATAGCAACAAACGATAGGCTGATGGTAATAAAGCTAAAAGCAGTCCCAGTGGACATGTTGATAATCCAGGTATATATGCCAATGTCCACTCATGAAGAAGAAGAAATGCAGGAGATATATGAACAAATTAATGACATTTACGAAGAAGATGGAAGAGGAAAGGTAAACTGCATAATAATGGGAGATTGGAACAGCATAGTTAGAGAAGGGCAACAAGGAAAAGTTGTCAGTCAATATGGACTTGGGAAAAGAAACCAAGGAAAAAAACTGGTAGAACTCTGCATTAATAACAGTCTAGTAGTGTCTCATACATGGTTCAAAAACTATAAACGAAGGCTGTACAACAGAAAAGTCCAGGAGATAGAATGAGATGCCAAATAGATTACATCCTAGTAAAACAACGATTTAGAAACAGCATAAAGAATAAAATGTGAGAAAATATCAATTGGTATAAGTTCCACTATATTAAAAAAGATACAACCAGTTTCAACTAATATCTAGTCATCATCAGGTACAAAAACGAGCAACACAAATATATACGGAATCGGAGGGGAGTGGGAGAAGGAAATGTGTAGAGGGGACCAATGAATGGGTTGAGCGAGGGGGAGGGGAGGGGGGGGGGTGCATAAGTTCATTAACAAGGTTGTGTGTGTTATCATAGTGGTGTAAAAGTATTTCCAACTGTTCTAAAATATTTAAACTGGGACCTTTACTTGCAAAATGAATTACCTCTGGGTTAAAGTTAGAGGAATGGTTGTTTTCGAGTAAGAGTTTGGCAAAGTGTGATTTGAACGAGCCTTGTAAGAAAGATTTTCTATGTTCGGTGGTCCTAATGTGGAAATTTCTCCATGTATGCCCTATATAAATGGCATTACAGTCATTACATGAGAGTTTATAGACACCGCTCCTGAATAAATTGTCAAACTTATCTTTATTGTTACATAAAATTTTCCCTAGATTTGTAAGGATGTAGAAAGCTGGAGGTAATTTATCTTTGGGGATGCAATTCGCAATTAGCCAGGAAATATGGTGAATGTATGGTAATTTACACCAATGGGGTTTGTTAACAGAAGGTGGAGTATTACAACAACATTCAAGAGTTAGACTCCTCACTTTTCTATATAGGAGTGTGTCCATTATTTTATGTGGAAAACCATTGGCGGTGGCTATTTTTTTAATGACATTTAATTCTTTATCAAATTCTACCTGTGAGAGGGGGGTGTTGGTTAACCGGAGTATTAGAGCATGATAAGCCGTGTGTTTGTGTGGAGTGGGGTGGAAAGAAGAGTGAATGGTGTGATCGGTATAAGTCGGTTTCCTGAAAATTGCGAATTGTAGGCTGAGTGTACATCTATGTATGGTTAAATCAAGGAAGTTGAGGGAGTTATTTACTTCAATCTCTTGGGTGAATTTAATGGACGGTAATTTAGAACTAAACAGTTTACATTCGATATTGTTCATAAAAATATAGGCCAGGAGATGTGACAAAGGAGAACTCATAGCTACACCTTCTTGTAGATGGTAAAAAGTCTTATTCAAAGCAGTTTTAGGAAATGCACACTTCTATAAGTTCACTCATGGAGATAATCACACTAGGATGGGCACCTGAAGATATTAGGATTTCTTCACAGAGATGAAGGGTCTCATGGTGAGGAAGACTGGTAAACAAGTAATGACTGTAATGCCATTTACATAGACCATACATGGAGAAATTTCCATGTTAGGACTAACGAACATAAATAATCTTTCTTACAAGGCTCATTCAAATCACACTTTGCCAAACACTTACTCGAAAACATCCATTCCTCCAACTTTAACCCAGAGGTAATTCATTTTGCAAGTAAAGGTCCCAGTTTAAATGTTTTAGAACAGTTGCAAATACTTTTACACCACAATGATAACACACTCAACATTGTTAATGAACTTATTCCCCCCACCCACTCTCCCTTGCTTACTTTGTTTCTTTCTAACATCCACCCATCCCCAATACTTTGACTCAGCCTTCCCCCCCTCCCCTCGCTCTACCCATTCATTGGTTCCCTCTACACATTTCCCTTCCCCACTCCCCTCCAATTCCGTATATATTTGTGTTGCTCATTTTTGTACCTGATGATGACTAGATATTAGCCGAAACTGGTTGTATCTTTTTTAATAAAGTGGAACTTATACCCAGTGATATTTTCTTTCATTTTATTCATGATGGAGTTCCACCAAGTAAAGGCTTCTTCCATTGATTTTAACATAAAGAATGCTAAGACATTACCAGGGGCAGACATTGATTCAGATCACATCCTTCTAATAGTCGATCTAACTACAAAACTTAAACAAATAATGAAAACGAGAAGACAGACAGACAGGGCCCTAGAAATTGCGGGGTCCAATTATAAAACTTTTGGCGGGGTCCCTACATCTAAAAGGTGTAGTTTGAAAAAAAGATTTGGGAGGGGCACAGCAAGCGAGGTCTAAAGGACCGAAGCAACGAGGCCTAAAAGGCTGAGCCGGGGTGGATCCCAGGCCGCCAACGCATTTCCTGCATTCTCTCATGAAACCAGTTGGGTATGGATGGGACTATGGATAAATCTAAAAAGAATCATCACCAATAGATAGTTTGGAGCCCGACACCATTGCCCTTAGCTGCGGGGCCCGATTGGGTCCAATAGGTTCAATTGGCCTAAGGCCGGCCCTGTAGACAGACCTATAAAAACTAAAAGAAAGGCAGGATGCATTCAGCACGAAGTTGGAAGACTGTCTCAGGAATTTGGAAAACAACCGAAGACCGTGGATGCAGAGTTGGAGGAAATTAAAGCCTGCATCAAAGATACCCTGAATAAAGAGATTGGAAAACGAGAATAAAATAAGAAAACCATGTATCACTAAAGAAATGTTGGAGAAAATAGACGAGAGAAGAAAATGAAAAACATTAACAGTGGTGAAGGTAAAACCTGCGTTGGACACAACTTTCCCCAGGCCCCGGGTGAGATAGACTTCGCAGTCTCATACAACCTTTATTTAGGTGATGTGCTACTGGCCCCATCTAATTTCATACACTGCATACAATAATCTAATTAATAACAATCTACTTATTAATATAATTAATTAGAATAATGTCATAATTAACCTACACATCTACAAGAAAAACCCTCATTCACGAAATGTACAGTTTGTGATGTTGTGTCCATAATGTTGAGGATTAAGCAATATTGAAACATTATCTTTTTATTTTTTCTGCAGAAGATTATACACATTATTAGCCATAAACAAATAAGGTGAGAAGCAGAACACAATAGTGCACTAATGTACTAAACCAGATATACAAAAATAGTAAAAATAATACTCAATCCAAATTAGGGCCCGGAGTTAGGGTTTGAACTGGTTAAAATAACCGGAGGATATACCATCGGGACCCATGCTTTATACGTCCATGCCTTAGGGCTCCAAACTCAAGAAAATATTTTGTACATACTTGAACCATCCTTCTTTCTCTCTGTAATAAATGCTCCAATGGAATCATATTTTGTTGGTTCATAATTTCATTTTTCTGTTTAAAAATATTGTGGTTGAATGTACGGAAAATTTAGATATACAATTTGTAATTCGAAAAGGACTCTGTGTCATTGTTCCTCCACAGTAGCGTCTCGATGGGCCCCGGAACCCCCACAACATGGGTGGGGAAAGGTGCACCGTGATTTGTGGGCTCCGTCATGGCCTGATCCCCGACTCAAGGAGACTTTTTACTTTTTAATATATCAGTAGTGTTTGTTGAGGGGGCATTGTTTATTAATGTATCGGCAGTGGTAATTCAACTCGAAATATATCTAAGATATTCAAAGGTGTGGGGGTACATTATTTGTTGTGAGGTCCCCAGATTTTCTGGTAGAACTCTGGTCCTTACTATTGTCCATGCAAAAAGTCGAGATACCTGAGTTTGAGACGTTATATCTCGATGAGAAATGGATCGATTTTGATGAAATAAAAGACGAATGATAGATAATTTATTTCTACGTTTAATGATAGGCATTTCGAATTTATAAATTTTGTTGCAGTATTTTTTATGGAGCTTCGTTTGAAAAAAAGGACGGTTTTTGCCGCTGAAAAACCGATAGCTCCACTTTGAACACTTAATACTCGGACACTTTACATCGTATCAACATGGGCTTTTCCAGAATTTAAGCAAAACATATTATAAATGTCTTTAAGCATTATTTCGTAACTGCAAAATTAATATCCGATTTTGCTAAACGTTTGGAACTCTGCTATCTTCGTCATTTGTGGGTTGATTTCGAAAGTAAATGTACCGTTGTCACCAGATAGAAGCCGGTATTACAAATCCATACATGTACACTATTTTCCTATTTTATACCGATTTTTATTTAATCTTCATTTCGCGTCCCCGAGATAGCTTGCCCTAGTGTAGAGAACGTGGAGGGAGGGAAAGAGAAAGTTGCTAATGGGTGTGCATTGTTGCCACGATATCTACGGTAATGAGTCATGTATTCCCAGAGAGTTCCTTTCATTCGGAAAGAAAACTCGAAAAAATTGTCAAAGAATTGAGGACTGACGTAGAATTAATTTGGTTGCCACTGGCGCATTGTGACTTGAATGCGATAGAACTCATTTGGGCTTACATAAAAAATAAAATTGCAAGGGTACATCTTTCCAATGCTGCTGAGAAGGGAAATAGCATCATGTGACACACCAATTGTGTGTAGAGGCTCTACAGTTTGTGACAGTCGACCTTTGGTCAAAATGTGTACAACACGTACATAAAATCGAAGAAGAATATTGGAAAAAAGACTATTTAGTGCAGTGTTTCCCAACCTGGGTGCCGCGAAGTGTTCTGAAGGGTGCCGCAAAAAATATTGTTTTCCCCTTTTCAGCCTCATTTTGCATCGTCGGCTTTCATAAATGCAAACCAGAGATAAGTCGACCTTCATTTCATCGCAAAGACACTTCGAAATGAAAGGAGATATGGAGACTGGAGTTAGGGGTTCAACTTCAGCACCACTATTACTGATGGTGGAAAGTGGAGCTATCGGTTTTTCAGCGGCAAAAACCGTCCTTTTTTTCAAACGAAGCTCCATAAAAAATACTGCAACAAAATTTATAAATTCGAAATGCCTATCATAAACGTAGAAATAAATTATCTATCATTCATCATTTATTTCATCAAAATCGATCAATTTCTCATCGAGATATAACGTCTCAAACTCGGGTATCTCGACTTTTTGCATGGACAATAGATTAAGGGCCCACAAGTATTCGTTTTTATAAGAAAAAGGCCACCAGGCAGTGCAGGGAACCATTTTGAGTGGAAGTTTTATCTATCGATCTCTCATGGTTCAAAGGAAAATTAATAGTCCCGACGTCCCTTCTTTTATAAGTGGATTTATTCTCTGAAAGTTTATGTTAACTACTTCCTAATTACGGCTATGACATTATATACTGTTAAATGCCATTTGAAGACTGAAATTTTTTATAGTGGAAGAAAAGGATGGTAAGGAGGCCAGCAACCTAACAAATATCAGAGCCCAGCATTTCAACCATCCGGTTCGCCCATGCCTGTATCCAGCACTGGGTTGAGCCAACTATAATAGCATAAACAATGAGTTGAGAAGGGTAACAGATAGAACTGGAGAAAAGTGGATAAAAGAAAAATGTGATGAAATACAACAGATGGAGAGGTTAGGACAGTATGATATGATGTACGCTAAGGCACTGGAATCAGAAGATTAGAAGCCCAATGGAATTCATGGTAAAGAAATTATGAATACAAAAGGAAAAATAGACATAGAACCAAAGGATGTTGCAGAGGTATGGGAAGAATACATTTAGGAACTATACAGCAAGCAGGCAGGATCAGCACAAATAGAACTGGAAGAAGAGGACAACATTGAAGAAGGCAATTTGGCACCAAGCATTATGGAAAGCGAAGTAGAAAGTGATACTGGAATTGAAGAAAGGAAAAGCTACAGGCTGCGATGGAATACCGGCCAAAGTTAATAAAATGCTGTATGGAGTACAGCTTTGTATGGAACAGAAAAATGGATGCTAAGGAAAAATGATACAGACTATAAGAAAGAGGAAACTGAACTGGATTGGACATTACCTGAGAAGAGAGTGCATGATTAAAGAAGTGATAGAAAGAAAACTGGATGGAAAATGAGAAAGAGATAGGAAAAGGTTTCAGCTGATGGATGACTTGAAAGGGTAAGAACTATCAAGACATGAAAAAGACTGCGGAAAATAGGTTATGTGGAGAACCAGGTTTAACCATGAATAATCACAGGCCTACCTACGAACAGACTACCTATGATGATATTGAAATAAATTGCAAAAACAAATTGGGTAGACATGTATTGTGTAATAAAAAGCCAAAATTATCTATTTTAATTTGCACAAAATGTTCTTTTTTGGTATATTAAATGCTGATTCTTGAGTAGACACATCATTTACATTGATGTTCAGTATATAAAATTATTAAATTTACACCATTTTAAATCTTGAATTAAAAAGTATCAAAATAATTCCCTTCCACAAATTGTCGTCATATCATTTTACATTCAAATGCTTCTACATACGATTTCAATTCGTATAACCCTATACTTTTATAACTACTGTAATAATAATTAGCATTTATACAGTATCCACAAATTATAAACTATTACTTACAAACACTTCGAATAAAGACGATTATCTATCAACCGATGAATTAGTGCAAACTAATATGCAGATAAGATTGGAGTTTAATGGATATCCCAAAAATAAACACAAATTACATTACTTTGATTTGTAGCTGCTAGCTACATCTGTCCACATAGTTTATATGTGATACCTCGACATTTTCAAAACTAATGTTACTGGTATATACTTAAACAACGCATCTTAAATTGTAAAATAAAGCAATCTCACACTTTTTTACTTATATTATGAGAGCTTTTAACAGAAAAGCTTAACAACCATCGAGAAATTTCTGCTTCATTACAATTATAAACCACGTAAAATTCCGCCTTCTTCATAACATGCAGTGATCAACGTTAAATCTAAATTGTTTGAATAAGACATAAATTGGTACTTTTTAAAAAGTTGCGAAAGAAAATTTATCCTACCTGCAAAAAGAACGGTTAACTTCTTTGCTAAACCGATTGGTACAGCTAACTGCATAACATGAAGTAGGCATTCATAAAATTAGGAAATTTATAACGCCATTTCAAGTTAAATACTGTAATATTTCGTCAGCATTGTCCTGCTTCACATTTTAAAAATATCATGCATGAATGTTATTTTAGAACACTTCTAATAAATGAAAGATCTCTCTAGACCTGATATGAATATTGGACAAACTATGGAGATACCCAAAAACAACCACAGTAACACGTATTATATCATTTACTACCATTCCTCTCCGAATTCGATATGATTCGATATTTTACACTATCGCAGTGTTGCCAATAACGTGGGAATTTCCCACCAGCCCTCTGAAACTTCGGCTAAAAACTGTGACGGAAAAGTTCGGAAGGGTAATCCTAAGCCTACTGGCGCTAGTGTCGAATAAAAAGGTGAAAGGAACGGAACTCTGTATACTCCGTGTCATATTTTTCACCTTTTAAAGCGGACATCTTGTGAGAGTTTGTGGACTGGTACTGTTTTAGCTGTGGTTGAAATTTTTACGGAAAAATGCCGGTTATTATAAGGTGTTCAGTCGTTGGTTGCGGGAATACACGGGAAAGTCCTGGCATCAAGTTTTTTACTTTCCCGATTGACAGGAAGTTGTAAGTAATTTCTATTTTTCGATTTCGGCGATTACGATAAATCTCGTAGTCAAACTCCCTTCTTTGGTATCTAAAATATTTCAATTTGCTATTTTTATGAAGATAGGTAGTAATTACACGTTATGTATGTGATTTAGAGGCCATCGTCATAGAAGCTTCTGACAGATTTATCTCATCTACGAAAAAATTGTTGCATTAAAATTTTTCAAGGGTCAGAAAATGGTCTGAAATGCTTTAACCAGCCTAGACATACTCCAATGCATAGACTTATGTATGTCTTACCTGCAATTATCATTTCCTTTGTTGGTAACTTGGTGCGCAGAATTATTTCTATAGGGCAGCGTTTCCCAATTTAATTTTGCTACGGAACCCTTGCAACTCGAAAGAGATGTTGCGGAACCCCAAACAGTTATTTTGTTTATAAGGTGAAAATCGAAGCACAAGTAAGTACAGATAATAATAAAGATAGGTCATGTGATCAACATTTCGTCTATTTTCATATATTTAAAGATAAAAATCGTTTATACGAACGGCATCTAGTCGATTTCTGTATTTTGTTTTTGTTGTTATGTATTTCGAGAACCCAGTTTCGCATAAGTACGTGCTCGCGAATGGTAATAACTCTATAATTGCCCGTCTTGATAAGTCTGAATATTCATGATATAAGCTGCCCCAAAATGTAATCAGAGAAACTTCTTTAAAAGTTTGTATTAAATGGACATCTGAAGTGATTTCGATTAAATTTTCATAATCTACTGTAGATAATCCTGGTTTTCGGTTATACTGAATGGAATTCGAATACATTGTTGTCATTGATGTTTGGAAAATACTTCCTGATGTTGGTGTATAAATTGCGAAGATGATCTACAATGTTGCTCTGAATTTCTTCTTCAAGTTTGCATTTGTTTTCTTCAAGGAAATCATTGAATGTTGGAAACCAATCCAAATTATTTTGTTATACAGACGAAATCCAAAACTAACTTCCGGGAGAATGACAAAATGTTATCTTTCGCATTGAAAATAGTTACATTCTTTGTGCGGATGTATTTAAATCTGACCGTTCCAAATACTAATTCCAATACTTACTACCTAAAACAAGATCCCATCGAGCATAAATGCTTTGACAACCCCGATATACCAAGTTATTTTAAAATCCAGGCGCGGGCTCGTTATTATAATTCTAAAGAAAGGGTTCGGTCCACAGTTCTCCCCTTCTGAAGATGGTTTCGAGTTTGCATCTTGTTATTCTCGCGGAACCCCTATTTACGCTTCGCGGAACCCTAGGGTTCCGCGGAATACCATTTGGGAAACACTGCTATGGGGGTTTGTTCTCCATTAACTTCTCTGGGAAGAATGAAGCTTGAAGCAAATTGTAATCGCATGCTCAGAAAACTTATTAGTTCCTAATACAAGATTACATGGGATTCAATAATGTCGTAAGATACATATTAAAATTGTATGCATTCTTTCGGTAATCCTTTTTTAGGAGCGAATTGTGGGTTCCTTTTACCAAGAACCATTATTTGAAGCAACTCCTGCAGAAAGGCAGCCATGGAGCTCTTAAAAATTACAGAGTGTGCTCAGCTCACTTCAGGGATAGTGATTTCCAGAATCACCTACTGGAGAAGTTACTGCGGAGACGAGTTCCTACTCTCTATGCTACTGAAGGTTGGAGATTATAATTCAAAACGGATTTCAAACTACTCCTTGCTATTACCCTTGCTCTTGTATTTCCTCAAGTAACAAAGTCTGAAATCTATTCATAGCAGGGGCATGGTCTGTAGAGGACACAACTACCTCTAGTCATCATGCAATGGATATTGCAGATTTGATGGTGACTTCCACTCCTCTCCCTACTGTGCAGGAAATCACAGACCCTTCCATTTCTGTTACTGTTCCTGCAGACACTGGACCGAAACGACGGTGTCTATTCTCAGGTGGTGCACCCTCTGACCAGTTAGCTGATGCACTCCCATCTTCTTCTGCAAAGTTTGTTGAAACATCTTTAACTTTGCAGAACGTGGGGTTAACTAGGCATTCCCACTGCACTCCCAAAAAGAAGTTGCTCTTCAGCTATGGGAAGAGGCGGGAGATGGAGGTAAAGCGCTTGAGGAAGGTTTGCCATAATTTGAAGAAGAAAGTTAGAAACTTGAAGCAACTTCTCAATCGGGGTTTAACTGTAGTAGAGAAGTTGAAGGAGCAGTTGCCCCCCAATGCAGCTGCACTTGTTGCATCTCAAGTGCAGCAAACAAAGAGAATGCCCCAAGGAAGGAGGTGGACTACTGAGGAGAAGACACTCGCTCTCTCTTTGTATAAAAAGAGCCCTGCAGGCTATTCTCTACTACAGCAAATGCTGGTTCTTCCAAGCACAAGGACATTGACATCATATCTCAATGCCATTCCTTTCTGTACGGGAGTAAATTTGCCGATAATGAGGGCAATTGCAAATGCCTGCAATGGAATGCAGTCATATGAGAGGAAGTGTGTCCTGATTTTTGATGAGATGCAGATAAGGGAACACCTCCAATATGACAAAGCAGCTGACAAGATTTTAGGTTTTTCTGATCTTGGGGAATTGGGAAGGGGCATGTCCACCGCTAGGTATGCCTTAGTATTTATGGTCAGAGGGATTTTCAGTAACTGGAAACAACCTGTTTCCTTTTATTTCAACCATTCCCAAATTAAGGCTGAAAATCTTGTTGCCCTGATTAAAGTGGCACTGAGGCATTCATTTGAGGCAGGTCTGGAAGTTATGGCCACTGTATGTGACATGGGGGCCAACAACCGGAAGGCCATAAAGAGTTTGGGTGCCACTGCTGAGGAACCCTTCTTTGTTTTCAATGAGAAGGAGATTGTAACAGTTTTTGATCCTCCCCATCTATTGAAATGCACAAGGAACCTGCTCATGGGGCACGATATCCTTCTGCCATTAAGGATTGGCAGCGAGGTGACGGATGGCATAGCATCATGGGGTGATGTGGTGCAATCTTATAATGTGGATAATCAGCGTGTGTAAGTAATCTTTGCACTTTTAATTTTCCATTGTTGGGTCATTTTTATAGATTTTGGTGTGTTAATTCCTACTTTTTCCTCTAAAACCACTTAAACATAGTGGGTTCAGACAATTGGAGTGGATGACTGCGAGGCATGTTGACCCTAAAGGCAGAGGCAAGATGAAGTCAGTGTGGCTGCCAAGGTCTTCTCGAAGAAGGTTGCAGCATATTTGACATACGGAGTTCAGTATGGTAAGGAATTACTGTTACTTCTAATTATACTTACGAAACTTCCATGTAGAAGGATTCAAGTGGATATTTGACATCAGTATGGTAAGGAATTACGGTTACTTCTAATTATACTTAAGAAACTTCTATGTAGAAGGATTCAAGTGATTCTTGCTGTTTTTCTTGTAATTATTGGAAGGTAATTGTTTGCATTATAGTAAAATGTCTTCTTTACATATGACACTATCGGGACCATCCCACAAATTCCCCATTTTATTCGTCTATATTACTTAAGGTTACATGCGCCCATCAGCAACAGGAACTGCCCACTTCCTTGCTGCTGTTGGGGACATGTTTGACTCTGTAAATGGCTCTGAAGATAGAGAGACAAAAGGGAAGGAGTTAAGGGTAAAAGTCTCTAAGGACACTAAACATGTCGAGTTCTGGAGGTCAGCAGTCCACACTGTCGAATCGTGGAAGTTCCTTGATGGTCGTGGAAGGGTTTGTTCCCAACCCCCCTCTCAACAAGGTTGGATCTACACATTGAGGGCCTTCCAAATTCTTTGGGAATTACTGAGCAATCAGAATGATTTCCCTGGTGTTTTTAGCCCCCGGCGTGTGAACCAAGATCCACTGGAAAATTTATTTGGATGCATACGAGGACAATGTGGATCCAACCACAACCCAACCCAACCCAAGTTTCTATAATTTAAACTGGAAAGTGTTCCAGCTCGCAAAGTAAATTTTTATTAAAGTTTCTGAAAACTAATGAATGTAATCTAATAATGCGTTGTATATTAAAAGTTATAAAATTTTTGCTTGGTATTAATAAAAATTCTAGATTTTGTAAATGTTATGAGTTTTACCTTCTGTGAACCTAAAAGCATGTGCAAGATATTTGTATATGTGATTTCACCAAAATTTTAAATAAATAAATTTATTCGTATTTCAATTGTATTATATTCATTGTTTATAATGAATTCCCTCGGATTTATTTTTGTGTATATTTCATTGACTCTAATGATCGTCTCTGGAGAATTATTACAAAACTAAAAAATAAAATTTCCCATTATAAATTTCAAAACTTCTCGTTCTTATGCATTTAAAATATTTAAGCAAATTCTGCATGAATTCGTATTGTTTTATAAAATAATTATTTTCACTCATTTTTCCGTTTAATACTTCAAGTCTGGACTTCGTATAATAATTTTAAAAAGAAATTAAAAATGCCTTGCACCGATTCCAATGCTTATGGGGTAATAAATGGTTACTTGGTAACGGTAATCAACAAAGCATACATACCTAAGCGTTATATATATATACTAGTTGTTATGTGCTTGCATTCTGCAAGCATTTTCAAATTTTAACATTTTACAAATTCAAATTATTCCCAAGCGATGTTGTACATAATGATATAACCATGTCAAATTTGGAGTTTGTTGCTCATTTAGAAGTGCCTTATAATTTTAATCCTCGTATGGAGCAAAACAGCCCCTAACATTAAGAATTATTACACTCTCAGATTTTTTCCATCTGTTTTAACTAAAAACCCATAATTCTGCCAAATTTCAAGTTTTTATCTCATTACGAAGTGCCTTATAATTATCACACTCGTATGGGGCCGAAAAAGGGCAAAACCTAACATTAAAAATACGAATTTTTGCAATTTTACAATTTTATCTTAGTTTGCCATGAAAATTCTATAATCGTGCCAAATTTCAAGTCTCTACGTCCTATGCAGCTGCCTCGCATTTTTTGTTCTCGCATGGGTCCGAAAAGGGGCAAAACCGCCCTTTAAAAATGAGAATTTTTGTAATTTTATAATTTCACCTTAGGTTGCAATGAAATTTCTATAACCGTGCCAAATTTCAAGTCTCTGGGTCCTATGCAGTTGCATCGCTTTTTTTGTTCTCGAATGGGGCAAAACAGCCCCAAAAATGAGGATTATATCAATATCAGATTTCCTTCATTAGGTGTAGTTTGACATTAACAGCATTAAAATATAAGCCTCTGATTCCCATTGAAAGCTTACCCATATGAAAGGATTGAGCTTGTTACCAAGGAAACCTATTGTTAGACCCAGAAAAATTAGCAATTTTTTGCGATAAAAACTATAAAATTAAGCTAATTCTACTCGGATTTGCATTCCGTCTTCAAAAATTAGAAACTACAATTTATATCCTATCCGACAGTTTACGTCTCGAGTTCGTATCTTGATGGGAAGTAATTTTAAAATGTAAATATAAAAACCTCTGCACCAATTTACATGCTTTCTTATGGGCAAAAAATGGAGCAAACAGGGGCCAAAATAGCCCCTCAAAATAGGAATTTTGCCAGTTTCGGATTTTTTCCTTTGGTTGTGACTAAAAACCTATAATCCTACCAAATTTCAAGTTTCTGGCACATCTGGAAGTGCCTCATAATTTTGTATCCTCCTATATATATATATATATATATCATGTGTAAGAAGCATCTATATATTATAGATATATAGATTGTTTCAATGCTTCATCCCATATATCGTATAAGTTTAAATTCATGAAATTCCTGTAATAGTGATTTTGATACAAAATGAACCTTCGATGTTCAAATCTGATGCTTAAACAGATTTGAGAAAGCCGCTGCATGACGTCACGCTAAGAGCGACGCTATTGCCATCTGGTTATCCCCTTCCGCTAAACTTCGTAACAGCCGTTTATAAGGGAGTTTCAGAGGCCTGCTGCGGTCGGTGGATTTCGTTCATTATAATTCTACGTCCAGGAAGAGTAGGAGCGTGAACGGGTAAGGATCTTTCTGTTCATAATTCGCAAGAGATTACGTCGACTTCGTGTGACTGTGATTGATTGTCGGTTTTAAATGCTTTAGTTAGAATTAAGCGAAAATTTAATTGTTGTCGGAACGGGATAGCATTATCGCATTAATATTACAGTACAATGTCTCAAGGTCATTATTTCTACTGATCCGTAGTTCATAGCTTTTGTGAAATTATTTCTTAATTAAACGAAATGGTTAATCTCTTCATTGAATTTAATGTCGGCATAATCTTTACATTAATTAGGAGAGACCTTTACATAAGATATATGTGGTTCTATGCAATTATTTTTCGTGTTGGAAGTTAACCACGTGTATTTCGGGTGGACTTGAATCAAGTTGAGACATGAATATGGTTATTAATTTGTCGAGTGGTTGTGTAAGCGTATAGTTTGAAGGTAAAGGTTCGTTTTCTATCACATAGGACAGGTGGTGAAATTTCTATTGTCTTGGACAATTTTGATTTTTAGAAATGATATATGTATACGGTGATAGCCTATGATCAGAGTGGCCAACGGTGGGAGTTTGATATGAGTTTCCGAGGTAATCCATATAATTTTCGTGTATTTTAATCTCGTTAAAGCGTATGTTTGATTAAATAATAATATTTTAATGAGTAACTGAAAATATATTGATAAGGTTTTCTCCTAAGTATTCAGTTTTCAGACAGAATTCTCCGTGTGTAGCTGTATTTAATTTTGGCAACCATTATCGAGAAATTCATTCAAAGCAATGCTGCATTTCATTTATTGAAATGATATTAATTACGTAATCAATACATACTAGTGTCATGGTTTTGAAATAAGTATTAAGCTTAACTTGGCAACTTAAGGGATATAAGTTTTATATTTTACAGATCTTGGAATTTGACTTACAATACAATATTTTCGGATATTATTATCGGAGTGATTTAGCACGGGAGACATTACATAATGTAATCAGGTTATCAGAAATAATATTCAGAATTAAAACACAGTACATATTTTAAGATTTCATTCTCTTGTTTCAGAGGAATGTTTGCAGAAGACGTCACAGAACTGAGCTGTCATGTTCCCTTGTGTGATATCAAGAAATACATATTAACGGTGAGTACAATCTTTTAAGTAGTTTGCCAATTGCATTTATGTTGGCCGTTACCTGAAGTAGTTTCCAGTGAGAATTATCGACAAATTTTACTGAATAGATAGGATAAATTTAGTCGTGTAACCACGCATGTGTTTTAATTGCGTCTATATATGTGCAGTACTTATTGTACTAATTTTTCCATCTATTAATGGTGAAAGTGTAGTAACCTAAGCTTACATTGGAAAGTGATAAATCTCAATTTATTTTGTGAATATTTCATCGAGAGAATAAAATTGATTTTATAATTTCGACTTTCAAAGATTTGTTAATTATCGTTAACATAAGTGTTATCAATGCTTCAATTTTTGGCATATATTATGAAATACTTTGTACCTGGGAAATTTTACTTTTCAATCTACTGACATCCATTTCAGCATAAATCAATTAAGTATGCTCTATAAACACGAGATGATTTCATAGAAATAAAATTATTACTTTGTAGTGACAGTGTAACGTGAAATGTTCATTGACTTTTAACTCTTTGGTGAGGTGTAAACTAATGTTGAAATTATGGAGACATTTTGAGGAAAGTTGGCTAATCATCAGTTGATCATGCAAAAATTGTACAGGATTTATTCAGATACTATTTTAGTGCATTTTATTTTATAAATATTCAATCAATCAAATCAAAATAGCAATTAAACTGTAAGAGATAGAAGTCTGAAATGTGGTTATGCCATTTATTACTATGACGAAGGATTTTATTTTAATGAATAATTGAAAGTATATTGACAAGGTTTCTTCCCAAGTATGTATTCAATTTTCGGGCAAACTCCTGTCTAGACTTATTAAATGTTGGAAACCCTTTACCGAAAAATTCATTCAAATCAATGATTTATTTAGTTGATATTCATTTCCGTAATCAATATATGGTAGTCAGGTGGTTTTGAAATAAGTATTGAGCTTAACCAAGCAACTTAAGTGATATAAGTTTTTAATTTCATTACATATCTTTGAATTTGAGTTACAATAGAAAAGATTCCAATGTTACCTCAGTGATTTAGCACGAGAGACATTACATAATGTAATCAGGAATATTATTCAGCATGAAATTACAGTATATACTTTAAGATTTGATTCTCTTGTTTCATAGTAATGTTTGCAGAAGACGTCACAGGACTGAGCTGTTATATTCTCCTGTGTGTGATAACAAGAAATAATAACAGTGAGTATATTCCGTGTTTCTTTAAGTAGTTTGCCTATTTCATTTAACATATTGGCTGTTTTGTGATACTTTTGTTGGCTGTTACCTCAAGAAGTTCCCAGTGAGCATTATCGACCTATTTGAGTGAATAGCTAGGAGAAATTTAGTCGTGTGACCATGCATTTGTTTTTTACTATATGTTCAATACTTATTGTGGTAGTTATTCATCTATTAATGGTGAAAATGTAGTAACATCAGCGTATATCGGAAAGTGATAAATCTCAACATCTTTTAAGTGGATATTTCGTTGATAGAATAAAATTGATTTTATAATTTAGACCTTCAAAGATTTGCTAATTATCGTTAACATAAGTGTTATCAACGCTTCAATTTTTGGCATATTTTATGAAATACTTTGAGCCGGAGAACTTATACTTTTCAGTCTACTGACTTCCAATTCAACGTAAATCAATTAAAAATATGAGAATTTCATAGAAACAAAAATATTAGTTTTGTAGCGACAGTGTAATGTGAAATGTTTATTGGATTTGCTCTTTGGTGATGTGTAAACTATTTAATGTTGAAATTATGGAGACTATTTGAGACAATCCAAAATTATTAAAATACTTTGGAAAAGGCTGTCTGAACGGAAATTGTTGAAGCAATCAAGGAAATATTTTAAGGAAAAAGATTTATTAGTCAAAGTTAGTCGAATTCTTGGAATACATGCAAATTTTTATTCTGTTTATTTCCATCGGTGGTTGGCTAATCATCAGTTGAGCATCCAAAAATTGTACAAAATTTCTTCAAATACTATTTTAGTGCATTTTATTTTATAAATGTTCAATCAATCAAATCAAAACAGAAATTTAACTGTAAGAGATAGAAGGCTGATGTTTGCGGGGTGTATGTCATGTGTTATGCCATTTATTACTATGACAAGAGGATTTTATTTTTGGTGGAACTGGTGTGCGACAGGAGGTCCAATGCTTTTTAAAATGTGAAACATATTTCATAGCATTAATATAATGATTTTTATCTTATTATCCTGTTATTTATAAAGTATTAAAGACAGTGAATAAAGAAGTGAGATGAAGTCAGAAGCGATAACGTCAGTTTTTACCTCTTTAAGTGCAGTCTTGTCGCAATGCAAGCTTTAGGAAGATTAGAAATATTTTCTTACTATTCTTTGGCTTAAAGTTCCATTCTGAATTCATGTTCTTTGATCGTTTTTAAAGGTAAAAACAAACTAATTTTATCCAATATGACAATGGTTTTAGGTTGTATATAGATATAGACATTATAATAAATGCTGTGATTTGTCGATAATTTCCAATTAAGAGTACGTGGAATGATTTTTATTAAGTTAATTGATCAGTTTAGTTGATTTTACATCATAAATTAAAATGAATATTGCTGTTACACTTGAAATTATTAACAGATAATATTTAATACTTGTCAGTAGTTAAACCTCTGTATTAATTTCCATATTTCCTACCTGTTATCACTAGTCTATTTATCATTTTCTGGAGTACTTGATCGTCCGCGTATTTCACTGTTCTTATAATCCTTCCTCTGATTTTGAAATCTCCCATGCCTTCTAACGCTTCCTGCATTAGTCTCTCTCCATATATATTGAATAGAATGGGCGATACACAGTAGCCCTGTCTTACTTATCTACCAATATTTACTCCACTGGTGTCTGCATTCTCCAACCTGACTTTTACCACTTGATTTACGTATAGATTCCCGATCAGTCTCCTGTCTTTCCAGTCTACACCTATATCCTTTAATATCCTCATCAGCAGTACCCGATTTACTCTATCGAAGGCCTTCTGCCAGTCGATGAAACATACGTAGCAATCTTGGCCGTACTCTATTGCCCTTTCTGATATGATTCACATTACACCGATAGCATCTCTGGTTCCTCGTCCTTTCCTGAAACAATTGATCTTCCCCTAGCATTTCTTCGGCCTTTTTCTCTAGCCTTTTATTAAGAATCCTCATGATGATCTTTGAAGTGTGTGACAGTAGCGTTCTGTAGTCTTTACACTGCATTGCCTTTGGCTTCTTCGTTAGAGGAATCATTTTTACATCTAGAAAATCCTGAGGCCTCTTTCCCGAGTCGTAAATCTTGTTAATTAGTTTCGTAATCACTTTTAGTCCTTCCGATCCCGTGACTTTAAGTACCTCTGCCTGTATTCCGTCACTGCCTTTAGCTTTCCCTTTATCCAGTTCCAGAATTGCCTTTTCTACTTCGCATTCCATATTACTTGTTCCCAAGTTTGTCTTCTTCAATGTTATCCTCTTCTTCCGTTCTATTTGTGTTGATCCTGCCTGCTTGCTGTATAGTTCCTTAATGTATACTTCACATACATGTGCTACATCCTTTGGTTCTGCGACTATTTTTCCATCTGCGTTCATAATTGCTTTACCACGAATCTCATTAGACTTCTTATCTTCTAACTCCAGTGCCCTAGCGTACATCATATCGTACCGTCCTAACTTCTCAGTTGTATTTCCTCACGTTTTCCTTTTATTCAAATTTTCCTAGCTTTATCTGCTACCCTTCTCGACTCATTGTTTGTGCATCTATAGTTGGCTCTACCTTCTTCACTGTTAATGTTTTTTTCCATTTTTTTCTCTCATCCGTTTTCTTCAGCATTTCCTTAGTGATCCATGGGTTTCTGATTTTCTTCTCTCGTTTCCCAATCTCTTTATTCAAGGTGTCTTTGATGCTGGCTTTAATTTCTTCCCAGTCTGTATTCACAGTGTTTGGTTTGTTTTCCAAATTTCTAAGGCGACCTTCCGACTTCATGCTGAAAGCATTCTGCCTTTCTTTCAGTTTTTCTAGGTCCCAAGTCTGTCTTTCTCTTCTCGTTTTCCTTATTTGTTTCAGCTTTGTAGTTACATCGAATATTAGAAGGATGTGATCTGAATCAATGTTTGCTCCTGGCAATGTCTTAGCATTTTTTATGCTATTCCTGAATCTTTGTTTTACTAGGATGTAATCTATTTGGCATCTCATTTTATCTCCTGGGCTTTTCCAACTGTGTTGTTCCAATCTCCCATTATTATGCAGTTCTACTTCATAAATGTCAGTCATTTGCTCATACATCTCCCTGATTTATTCTTCTTCATGAGTGGGCGTTGGCATATATACCTGGATTATCAACATGTCAACTGGGACTACTTTTAGCTTTATTGCCATCAACCTATCGTTCGTTGCTGTTATTTTTGTCACGCTATTCGTCATATCTTTAAGTACCAGAGCTACTCCCCTTGCCTCACTATTTCCTCCAGTGTAAACTACCGTGAATTCTTCCGAGCGGAACTGCCCTTCTCCTTCCCATCCGACTTCGCTCAGCCCTATGACGTCAATCCTATTTCATTTTTCAGGTTCTCTAGCTTTTCTGCCTTCCTCGTGGTTTTTAAATTCCAAGTATCTTTGCATAAGTTACCTTCGACAGTTGCTTTCCTCAAGGCAGTCCACGCCCGGAGATCTGATTGGGGGACTATTTTACCTCCGGAATATTATATAATATAATCATTATTAGGGAAATGTAATGTGGTAGTTTCCCTCTTGCTTTCCACATCACAGTACTGTAGCCGTTCAAATCATGCCTGCTGTTCTATTGAATATATACCCAACCAACATCATTTGTTTTCATCTCTATACCATACCGACAGTACTGCTGCCTACTGCCAGACACCAATGATAGTTTTTTATTATTAATTAATTAATTAATTTTTTGTAAAAAAACCTCCATTTGCGGGGATTGCACCCTGCAACTTTGTAACGGGAAGCCGACACGCTAAGCACTACACCATATGGAAGGTTAAAATTTTAAAACTAATTGTCAAACAAATCTTTCACATAATAATTTGAATAAACTCGTAAAGAATTTAAAATTTTAAGATTCTAAATAGACCTTGATAAGTGAGATGTGCTTTTTTCATGTTGTTTAAGCAAATTAATCTTTAATATTTAGATTTTTTAGTTAATATTTCTTTATTGAATTCACCACAACTGTTTTTCCTCTTCATTGTAGGCATTCACAGTTGATGCTGAGTGAAAATGCGATGGTTTGAGGCGTCGAGGAACCATGAATCGAAGAGTACTGCTTTGCTGAGACGACAGTTGATACACCTGGGTGCGAGAGTAAAGAGGAATCTGAGCTGGAGGCTACACACATGGGATGAGAGAAGGTTTTTATACCTATATGTTGTTATATTCTGGTTTGTTCAATATATCAGGCGATAAATATCTTGTATAATATGTAGCTGCATCTTACAGAGGATGTAGGAGAGATTGTAAGTTATAAGGCCCTTTCAGATGAGCTAAACGCTTCACATTTGGCATTATTATAGATTTCTGCTCACAACCGATGGAAATAAATACAATACAATAAGAATTCCAATTTTTAGGAGGTTTTTTTTTTCCTGTCATTCAGAATAAGCAGAAATTTACGATAGGTTTAACGATTCCCCAAGAATTTGATTTCTTTTAAAAATATTGTTTAATCAATTTACACTAAAAGTAAGTAAATGGAAAATATAGTGCTACGTCTGAAAAAAAAGTTTTGTCTGGTATCGTCCGTAAGAGTATTTTATTTCTGAGAATGTAGGGCATCAATTTTCTGTTTGAACTTAAAAACTTTCTGATAACTCAACTTTTTTATAAAATGCATTTAATTTTTTATTATAAATTTACAAGAATATAAGGTGTTGGTTTTCGGTTTGTACTCTGAAAACTTTCTTTAATTTGATTTTATAAAGAATATTCCATTTTGTTTGTAAAATTTTATTAGCGTACTTCTATAAATTTTAAATTTTTGTTAAATTCACTTCTGTTAATAAGAATCAAACGTAGTAACAAGTTATTTACGAATTTCCGAAGATGTTGCATTAAAAAACTTCAGAAAACTTATAAAATGCCAAGTTTTCATGTTGACTTCTGAGACAGCACTGTATTTGCTCATGTTTGCAGACTTGTCACTTGAATATCGTTCAGCAAATTGGATGTTGGAAAGTAATTAATTAAATTTAATCTTAAAATGGGAGCAGCCTTTAAAAAAGATTATTTGTATCGGGATTTTTGGTGTTCTACATTTAATATTTTACCGAGAGGGTTTGTCGTGGTTAAAAAATTGTTGCATTAAAATTTTTCAAGGGGTCAGAAAATGGTCTGAAATGCTTTAACCAGCCTAGACATACTCCAATGCATAGACTTATGTATGTCTTACCTGCAATTGTCATTTCCTTTGTTGGTAACTTGGTGCGCAGAATTATCTCTATGAACCACTGCTTGCACACCCCCACGCTCATATGCATCTCGGATATGCGAGAATGAAAGCCATTCCAACCACCTGCACATAAAGACATTCATCGGTATGAATAATCATAGATTACCAGAAAGATAAAAAATCCTGCAAGGTTCATGACATTTCTTAAAGAATTGGAAAACCACCTCATTTAAGCTTTTGAAATTGTACCATCGAACAAATAGTGCCATTATACTCCCACATTAAGTTAGTTATTCTTGACATAATTGCAAAGGTGGACTCGGTTTTACTTATAAGGTAATCACGAACATTTTATTAATTTCTTTATGAAAGGTCAAGGAATAAAAATACAGAAATATTTCACAGTGGAAATTATAAATGCAAATTAATCACATTACGACAATTATCAGGAATAAATGCATTTTAGGAATTGCTGTCATATATGGAGTTAAATTAATGCTTTGAAACATACCACATTTGTTTGTACATGAAAATTTCAGTTTCCTTTTATCTCATATAAGGATGTTGCAAATGTCAATATACACATTACCTGCCCTTTGTATTCTATCATAAGCTGTGAAAGTTTCTATTCAATTACAGATAGTTTCTCACAGTTCGAGAGGTTAATAGTAAGTGCAAAAAGACTAGAAGAATCGACATAAAACAATTCTTTATTTGGTTTATTAGTTAACAATCATCATCATCATAGGTAGTCTGTCCATAGACAGGTCCGTGATTATTTATGGTTAAACTTGGTTCTCCATACACTTATTTTCTGCAGTTTTCTTCATGACTTGATAGGTCTCTTTCTCTTTCAAGTCGTCTACTAGCTGAAACCTTTTCTTACCTCTTTCTCTTTTTCCATCCAGTTTTCCTTCTAGCACTTCTTTAATCGTGCACTCTTTCCTCAGGTAATGCCCAATCCTTTTTTGATATTCTGTATAATCGTTCGCTTCTCTCATATTCTTCGTAGTACTTCCTCATTTTCTACCCTATCTGTCCATTTTTATCGTCAGCATTCTTCTCCATGTTCACATTTCGAAGCTTTCCAAGTATTTAATATCATTTTTCCTTAGTGTCCATGTTTCTGCAGCATACGCTTCATTTTCTATAAAAAATCGTTTACTTGGTTTATTAGTTGAGGCAATATGGAAGGTTAAAATTTAAAAACTAATTGTCAAATAAATCTTCGCATAATAATATGAATAAACTCTTAAAGAATTTAAAATTTTACAATTCTAAAATAGGGCTCTATCAATAAGATGTTCTCTTTCATATTGTTTAAGCAAATTAATCTTTTATATTTATAATTTTAGATTATATTTCTTTATTGAGTTCACCACAACCATTTTTTCCTCTTCATTGTAGGTAGTAGCAGTTGATGCTGAGCTGTAGAGGAACCATGAATCGAAGAGTACTGCTTTGATGAAACGAGAATTGATTCATCTGGGTGCAAGAGTAAAGAGGAATCTGAGCTGGAGGCTATGCATACGGTATGAGAGTTTTTATACCTATATGTTGTTATATTCTTGTTTGTTCAGTATATCAGGTGATAAATATCTTGTATAATATATAGCTGCATCTTACGGAGGATTTAGGAGGAGAGATTAAATTATAAGGCACTTTTTGATGAGCTAGAGACTTCAAATTTGGCATTATTATAGATTTCTGCTCACAACCAATTGAAATGAATACAATACAATAAGAATTCCAATTTTTAGGAGCTGTTTTTCTCCTATCATTCAGAATAAGCCGAAATTTATGGTCGGATTAAACTACACACAAACAATTTGATTTCTTTTAAAAATATTTATTAATCAATTTACACGTAAAGTAAATAAATTAAAAATATATCGCCACCCTTGAAAAAGAATGTTTTGTCTGGTATTGTCCGTAAGAATATTTTATTTCTGAGAATATAAGGCATCAATTTTCTGTTTGAACTTGAAAACTTATTAAATGCCAAGTTTTTGTGTTGACTTCTGAAACAGCACTGTATTAGCTCATGTTTGCAGACATCATACATTTCTATGGTGAATATCGTTCAGCAAATTGGATATTGGAAAGTAATTAATTAAATTTAATCTTAAAATAGGAGCAGCCCTTTAAAAAGATTATTTGGATCAGGATGTTTTGTGTTCTACATATAAAATTTTACCAAGAGGTTTTGTCGTGGTTAAATAATTCCAGATTTAATTTAATAATTTAAAGAAATTTGGAGATAAATGTATGATATGCTTGAATTAATTCAGAAAATATTCTTTGGGTTTTTTTGTGGTTTATTCGAGGCAGAAAAATTTCTGAGGCAATACAAATTCTATTCATTATTCAAGTTATCAAAATCAGATAAAGAGTTTAAAATGCAAATGAAATTTCGGTTAGTTTTTAGAGCTTTGATTGAAAATCCGAACTGAATGCCTATATGTAAAGGAAAATATTTTCGTTGTGAAAAATAGAGGAGTGGTTAGTGTGTCTAGCTCCCAATGCCGAGGGCATGGTCGTTTGTGCTTGTTAAAAATATATTACAACACATGTAATTGGAGGAAACTGTTTGTGTTAAATAAATTATTATTATTATTAACATTGATATCTCGTAATTGTCTATTGAGTATATTTACTTTGCCATGCAATTTATTATTAAACTTATAAAGAGTTTGTTTGAATTATAAATATTTGATTCGGTTCATTTTAACTTTCAATTGTTATATAACGCGATTGCTTTATTTCCCCTGATAATTTACGCTTTATTTTCTATTAAAAAAATCAATTCTTTATTTGGTTAGCAGTTGAGGCCATCATCATCATAGGTAGTCTGTCCGTAGTCAGGTTCGTGATTATTCATGGTTAAACTTGGTTCTCCATATACTCCTATTTTCTGCAGTTTTCTTTACAACTTGATTCACATATAGATTCCTGATCAGTCTCCTGTCTTTCCAGTGTACACCTATATCCTTTAATATCCTCATCAGCAGTACCCAGTTTACTCTATCGAAGGCCTTCTGCCAGTCGACGAAACATAGGAGCAATCTTGGCTGTACTCTGTTGCCCTTTCTGATATGATTCTCACTACACCGATAGCATCTCTGGTGCATTTCTTCTGCCTTTTTCTCTAGTCTTTTATTAAGAATACTCGTGGTGATCTTCAAAGTGTGTGACAGTAGGGATATCGTTCTGTAGTCCTTAGACTGCATTGCCGTTGGCTTCTTCTTTAGAGGGATCATTGTTACATCTAGGAAATCCTGAGGCCTCTCTCCCGAGTTGTAAATCTTGTTAATTAGTTTCGTAATCACTTTGTCCTTCCAATCCCATGACTTTTAAGTACATCTGCCGGTATTCCATCGCTGCCTTTCTTTAATTCCAGTATTGCCTTTTATGCTTTGCTTTTCATAATACTTAGTCCCAATCTTCTTCAATGCAATTCTCTTCTTCCAGTTCCATTTGTGCCGATCCTGCCTGCTTGTTGTATAGTTCCCTAATGTATTCTTCCGAGTCGAACTGTCCTTCTCCTTCTTATCTAGCTTCGCTCAGCCCTATGATGTCAATCCTATTTCTTTTCATTTCTTCTTTCAGGTTCTTTATCTTTTCTGCCATCCTCATGGTTTTTACATTCCAAGTACCTATGCATAAGTTATCTTCGACACATGCTTTCCTCAAGGCAGTCCCTGCCCGGAGATCCTATTGGGGGATTATTTTACCTCGAAAGAACTCGTTTTGTCCAACCATATAATCGTTACTAAGGAATTTTAATGTGGCAGTTTCCCTGTTGCTTTCCACATCGCAGATCGCAGTACTGTAGCCATTCAAATCGTCCCGATCACTCCTACAGCTCTATTGGATATAAACCCAGCCAACATAATTTGTTTTTAGCTCGATACCAAACTGACAGTACTGCTGCCTACTGCCAGGCACCGATGATAGTTTTTGTTATTAATTAATTAATTTTTTGTGAAAAACCTCCATTCGTGGATATCGAACCCAGGAACTTTGTAACGGGAAGCCGACACGCTAAGCGACACCATATGGAAGGTTAAAATTTTAAAACTAATTGCCAAATAAATCTTTCACATAATAATTTGAATAAACTCGTCAGGAATTTAAAATTTTAAGATTCTAAATAGACCTTGGTAAATGAGATGCGCTCTTTCGTGTTGTTTGGGAAAATTAATCTTTAATATTTAGATTTTTTAGTTTATATTTCTTAATTGAATTCACCACAACCATTTTTCTTCTTTATTTTAGGCATTCACAGTTGATGCTGAGTGAAAATGCGATGGTGTGAGGCATCAAGGAACCATGAATCGAAGAGTATTACTTTGCTGAAACAAGAACTGATGCATCTGGGTGTGAGAGTAAAGCGGATTATGTGCTGGAGGCTACACACATGGGATGAGAGAAGGTTTTTATACCTATATGTTGATATATTCTGGTTTGTTCAATATATCAGGCGATAAATATCTTGTATAATAATATGGCTGCATATTACGGAAGATTTAGGAGAAGAGATTGTAAATTATAAGGCACTTTTAGATGGGCTAAATGCTTCAAATTTGGCATTATTATAGATTTCTGCTCAGCCAATTGAAATAAATACGATACAATAAGAATTCCAATTTTTAGGAGCTGTTTTTTTCCCGTAATTCAGAATAAGCCAAAATTTACGATCGGATTATACGATACCCCAAGAATTCAATTTCTCTTTAAAATATTTTAAAATCAATTTACACTTAAAGTAAATAAATGAAAAATATAGCGCTACCTCTGAAAAAAAAGTTTTAACTGGTACCTTCTGTAAGAATATTATATTTTCTGAGAATATAAGGCATTAATTTTCTCTTTGAACTTGAAAAGCTTTGTGATAACTCAACTTTTATAAAATGCATTTAATATTGATTATAAATTTATGAGAATATAAGGTGTTGGTTTTCAGTTTCAACTCTAAAAACTTTCTCTAATTTGATTTTATAAGGCATATTCCATTTTGTTTGTAAAGTTTATTAGCGTACTTCTATAAATTTTAACTTTTCATCAAATTCCACTTCTGTTAATAAGAATCTAATATTGTAAATATTTATTTATGAATTACAGAAGATATTTAAAAACCTTAGAAAACTTATTAAATGCGAAGGTTTCATATTGACTTCTGAGGCAGCACTGTATTAGCTCATGTTTGCAGACTTGTCATGCATTTCTATGGTGAATATCGTTCAGCAAATTGGATGTTGGAAAGTAATTAATTAAATTTAATCTTAAAATAGGAGCAGCCCTTAAAAAAGATTATTTGGATCAGGATGTTTTGTGTTCTACATATAAAATTTTACCAAGAGTGTTTGGCGTGGTTAAATAATTCCAGATTTAATTTAATAATTTAAAGAAATTTGGAGATAAATGTACAATATGCTTGAATTAATTCAGAAAATATTCTTTGGGTTTTTTGTGGTTTATTCGAGGCAGAAAAATTTCTGAGGCAATACAAATTCTATTCATTATTCAAGTTATCAAAATCAGATAAAGAGTTTAAAATGTAAATGAAATTTCGGTTAGTTTTGATTGAAAATCCGACTGAATGCCTTTGTAAGGGAAAATATTTTCATTGTGAAATATTTATAATCTCCAATTATTAAGCCATTCATTGGAAATGGTAATTTAATTGTTCTTAATTCTAGGCAATATTTAGAAAAAGATTTAACTTTGTGGAGAGTTACATTTCTTAATTAAGAAAAATTGTGAAGGTTTTTTTATTCTTAATTAAAGTCAATATCCAGAAAAAAGAATTCCAAGTCTGTATACTAAAGTTCTTTTAATAATTCCATCAATATCCAATTTGCTAGACATTATTTACTTGTAAATAGGTTTCCAAAGTGTTGTGTTATTTATATTATTCAGAGAAATCGTAAAATCTTTTGTCTAAATGTATATAAGCTATTGCTTTTTCATTCTGTATAATTACTGCCATTTTTTAAAATCTGAACAAACCAGAATTAGCATTTTTGGGTATATATATATATATATATTTTGTCTCATATTTTTTTCTAAGCTGCTGTGCTATTTTTCCTCTTTGTCACCAATAGAAATTGTTAAAATGATATTATCCTTGCCAAAGTGCTTTGTAAAAATGTCCAACTTTTATTGTAGTGTTTGCTAAATTGTAAATTTTTTTCTGCACTTCATGAAAATTTTTAAATGGCAATTTTGATTTGTGCTAATATTCAGAGCATTTTAAGTCCAGAAATTTTTTAAAGTCAGAGTCAGAAATTATTGTCCAAAATGTAAACAAATTAATTTTTTGTCCTAATTTCAGAAAGCTTTTAAGTCGAAGAGTTAAAAATTATTCTAAGTCCAAATTTACAATTTGGACGGAATAATTTTTAACTCCAAGACTTTAAAGATTTCTGAAATTAGGACTTGTCCAAAATGTAAACAAACATTTCTTTTGTCTACAGTCAGTTTTCTTTTCAGTCCAGGATCAAATAAGTAGAGAAAATGTATTATTGCAGATTGTAAAATTTTTATTGAACTTGTATGTATACATTGTACATTATTTTCATTGCAATAAAGACATTTTATTATGATCAAAACCTGTTGACTCCTTTTAGATAGAAATAATTTCTTTTTCTCGGAGCCTCTTTTAGGTATCGTTGGACTTAAGGAGTTTTTTTAGGTATATTTTTGCTAGAATTAGCACACTTTTAGCCTAAAAATGACATTTTTGACCACAAATTCAGCCAAATTTTGCTGATTATTGAACAGATTATTCAACATTATGACAATTTATCTACATTTCAACTATTGAACAACTGACAAATTACATATAACACAATATTTTCAACTGTTATTCAACAGTTGACATAACTACATACATCACATGAAAAAATAAACCATCAAACACATTTTACAGCTGAATTAAATTATTGAACAAGCACTTGAAGAAATTACTTGTCTCAGATAAAAATAACTGCGACAGCTGTGGAAAAATTAATACAAGCATTTAGACTACAGAACAGCCGTCATCAGTGGCGAAATGCCACTGACAACAACTGCTCTGAAGTCGAAATGCATGTATTAATTTTCTCACAGCCCAGTCGCAGCTATTTTTATCAGAGGCAAGCAATTTTTCCAAGTGCTTGTTCTGGAAACACTTAAACATATCACATTATCAATGACCTTAATTACAATTAACAATGTCTCTTATTGGTCAAAATTGAATGCACGCAACTGATTCCAAATGGGAGGAATGTTTGCATAAATGACGAAAAAATAATGAATCTCGCAAAGCAATGCTTAATTGGAATTACTTAAATGCCAGAATAACATTTTTATAAACTACCCCAAGTCAGAAATAAACTTCAAAAATGCAATATTAAAAGTTCATAGCATACCTATTTCAAATGTTAACAAAATTAAACCTCTTTATATTTGCCAAATTAATTATTGTATAAATACACTGAAATTACATTAACTCAATTAGACGTATTACTGTTTTTTAAAAAGATTAATTGCATAATATAAACAAAGATTTACTTTTGATAGCAATTTAATTTTTATAACAGCAAAGATTGAGCTAAATACATTTTGTCTTTAAAAATTATCTTGCTTGCATTTAAAAATATAACTGATTAATCAAGGTGAGATTCTATTTACAACATCAAAAACATTTGTTCTAACGTAAAGTTCAGATTCAAAGCTATTACGCAAAATATAACATTTAATCAAAGCAAACTCTTTATTTATGAATAAATATAGCATATTCTCAAAGTCTGTCTTATATTTCCAGGTAATGTACAGTAAGTGCATAAAATTTAACGACTTGAGGTTAATTTACGTAAAATTTAAGTAGTAATTGCATTGCGTAACTCAACTCATTATCGTTAACAAATCACATTGCTCCTTATCAATAGCTTAACACTTTCATGGCCAATTTGTCAAATTTAAAAATCAGCAAATCAAATCATTAAAAATTTATCAATAATTATATTTTTTAACATTATAAATGTGCAAAATGTATGTAGCAATACATTATCGCTACAAAACATTTATTTAAAAACTTATATTTGAAGTATTTTCAGATTGTAATTTATGAAAGTATTGAGTGCACGAAAAACTAAAGTATTTCATTAAATATTTGTATACAATTGAGTTATGTTAATAAATTTAAAGAATTCCTTCTCAGTAACGCTTATGTTAGAATGTCAAAATCTCATATGGAGTTTACCAAAATTATTATTATGACAATTTAATGAAGATATTTTAAACAATAACTCCGTCGCAGCTATTTTTATCAGAGGCAAGCAATTTTTCCAAGTGCTTGTTCTGGAAACACTTAAAAAAGAAACATTTCACATTATCAATGACCTTAATTACAATGTCTCTTATTGGTCAAAATTGAATGCACGCAACTGATTCCAAATGGGAGCAATGTTTGCATAAATGACAAAAAATAATGAATCTCGCAAAGCAATGCTTAATTGGAGTTACTTAAATGCCAGAATAACATTTTTATAAACCATTCCAAGTCAGAAATAAATTCCAAAAAATGCAATGTTAAAATTTTATGGCATACCTATTTCAAATGTTTATAAAATTAAACCTCTTTATATTTGCCAAATTAATTTGCTTAAAATGCATTTCAATTACACTATGAACCTCAATTAGACGCTTGACTGTTTTTTAAAAACGTTAATTGCATAACAGAAACTCAAAGACTATACATTTACTTCTGATAATTTAATTTTTATATCAACAAAGATTGAACTAAATACATTTTGTCTTTAAGAATTATCTTGCTTGGATTTAAAAATATAACATTAATGGAGGTAAGTTTATATTTACAACATCAAAAACATATTTGCTCATTTAAAGTTCAGATTCAAAGCTATTATGCAAAATATAACATTTAATCAAAGCAAACACTTTATTTATGAATAAATATAGCATATTCTCAAAGTTTGTCTTATATTTCCAGGTAATGTACAGTAAGTGCATAAAATTAAATGATCTGAGGTTAATTTACATTAAATTTAAGTAGTAATTGCATTGCGTGACTCAACTCATTATCATTAACAAATCACATTGCTCCTTATCAATAGCTTAACACTTTCATGGCCGATTTGGCAAATTTAAAAGAAAAATCAGCAAATCATATCATTAAAAATTTATCAATAATTATATTTTTTAACATTATAAATGCGCAAAATGTAAGTAGCAATACATTATCGTTACAAAATATTTATTTAAAAACTTATATTTGAAGAATTTTCAGATTGTAATTTATGAAAGTATTGAGTGCACGAAAAACTAAAGTATTTCATTAAATATTTGTATACAATTGAGTTATTTATGTTAATAAATTTAAAGAATTCCTTTTCAGTAACGCTTGTGTTAGAATAAGTCAAAATCTCATATGGAGTTTACCAAAATTATCGTTACGATAATTTAATGAAGATATTTTAAACAACAGCCATGAAATTGTTAAGTAATCTAAAATATAACTCGACCAACAAGAGACAACATTAATATTTACATAGAGATCAACCTGAGAATCAAAACAATAACTACAAAATTGACAAAATAAATATCCTATAATTATTATACCAAATAGAATTGAATGAGCTTCCCACAATCTATATATATTTGCAAAAGTTTGTTTGAGTGTCTCATTATGCACGCCATAAACTATAAGACATATGAATAACTAAAATTTGGTACGATTATTATTAACACCTTAACTTGATGAATGTATAAAAGGTTTGGTTAATTATAGTCAGTGCTATATTAATAATAATAATATAGGAGAATATAACATTTTATAATTCCACTAGAGATGCCTGCATTTCAAATTTGAAATGTTGACAGAATTTTTTATAATAAACAAAGAAGCTTCAAAGTTTATTGTATATTAGGATTAGCTATGATGCTGGTCAACACAGACATCCATGACATTTGACGGTGCGATGAGACACTATTACGTACGCTAACCTTCATAACAGCCTACTTAGTTAGACAACAAACCCATACAGCGGCCGGGTTACGCAATCTTACTTTCGATACTACACAATTTATACAAGTGAAAACATTTACCACGTACTTTATTTGCTCACATTACACTGTGTTGGACGTGGTTTGGTTAATACAACACGACAAACAACAGATGAACAAACAAAAAGAATTAATGCAACGAAAAACAAAAACTAGAAAAGAGAATTAAAATCACACAGAAATTCAACGCTCCGACTCTTAGAATGATTCTCTAAGCAAAGAGTTTTGTTAAAATAAATTTATGTCAAGTGAATAATACTTTGTTACAATAAGTGGACAATACTTTTGTTAAAACGTTACAAATTGCACTCGACAATGCCTTATCCCCCTCCCTCCCTCTGCTGTTCCCCCCCTTATTTCTCGCGAGGCAATAATATGAATCTCAAGCCTCAACAATGACATTCGTTGTCCAGGAAACTTATCGATAAAAGTCAAAATCTGTCACATATTCGTTAAATGTGAGTAATTTCAAAACATGTGGTGCATTACTTTCTGGGAAACCCTCGTACAATGTTGTGTGAGACAGACGCTCCTTTCTAGGAACCTGGTATTATCTGAATTTTTAAAGAATGTTTATTTTGAACTCTTGAGCATCCCGCATATAACTGTCCATGCGTAAAGCAAAGCTACCATATGGTAACTGACTTAAGAAGTCACCTCTCTACTCTGCGTGCACGGGGATTTCCTTTGTAGGAAGCGCGCTCACCTTCAATGCCCCTCTATTCTAACGGAATTCGTTCCCCTCCACTCTACATATTACCTCCGATCACTGAGGCGTAAGGTAACTTCAGGTAATTTTCAATTGCTACATTAGGCGTAACTACCTGTACTCTACATGCACGTTCTCTACCGGAAGCTTAGAGAACGAACTCCACCTGGCAAAAAGCATCACCTCACAAAATGAATCGACTGCGTTGATTGTCAATTTTAATTACGAATACTCAAAATATTTTCCAACACTTTCATTTATATCAATTAAAATATGAAAAAATTTCCAAAATAAAACTTAATTCAAGCATAGATATAATTTTTTGTTCATAATTATTGCCATAATTTGAAGTGACGATGATTTAAAACATAACCTGAGCAACGCTGGGTAAATTTGCTAGTTATTTATAAGCAAAGAACTTTGCAATACCATTTTAATTTAATTTATTCACCAGAGAACTATATAAAGATGTTTGTGTAGCATTGTAAAATAAATTCCAATAATTACTCCAAGATATGATGCACAAAAACGATTACAGTGTAATTTTCCTAATAAACGTTTAATGCGACTAAATCTTAAAAGGATATTTTGTAGTTTAATTTACATTCTTCGTTAGAAATAATTTTATGAACTCTGTATTTATCTCAGAATCACTACAAATATGTTGTCAACAATTTGTTGCTAACATACATTAAAGTTATGGTAATTTAATGTTGTGCTTATGCAAACTGTATAATTACAAAATATCAGTTGATTACTTCGTTTAAAAATTAGTACAAGAGTTTAAAATAATACTAATATTTATAATGAGATTTTAAGATATAAACAAGTTAGGAAAGTGTACACCGTATCACAAATGGGTGCGTTTTGTGCATTGGCGTATTTGACAAATTATTTAAGTGTTTGGAAGGGAAATAGCATTATAAAGTTCTTTTCTTCATCATAAATAATCCATTTTCTTCCCATTTAAAAATATTATATGCAAATGTAAGGAAATTAAACATATTTCCGTGAGATTGTTTACGTTAGCAACAATGAAGAAGTAACCATGCTAGAAAATTTCAAAGTTCAACTCAAATTACGACTCTTGTTCGATTTTCTCACAAACGGTGACTCCTACGATAAAAATGTACAGGAAAAGAAATACCCTACTTTATTAGTTCTACAAGTTTTACTTGATAAATATTTTGATATGACCGATACTTTACGAGATATGAGGGAAAGTTCATATTTTATCACCAGTAAAGTGGTACCCCTGATTGGCTTACGTGACTAATTTACGTGATTTTCTTATTATCTTTGACTGTAAGTCCTTAATATAAAATTTCATGAAAATCTGCATGGTAGAAGCAGATAACAAACTTGCGGACAGACCAGATGGAGACTAATACTAATAGGCGCTTATGCTGGAAGCGAAACGCACCTGACAAATAACCTTGCATGTAATTACATTTACAGATACACATACATTATTAAAAATGTCTCATGCGGACCTATCACATGTGCGTTATTTGGAAGGGCTAATGAATACATCGCAACATTATAACTAATGTATATCATGGCATATAAGTCGACCTTTGCAGCTTAAAAAATTTTTCCTAAAACTGAAAGTTGATTTATATGCTGAATATAAAATTGTAAACTTTAAATCACAGATGGATAACATCAACATTTACTAACAAGGGGAGGCCATAACATTAATATTGAAATTCGTAATACCCTTTTAGGAGGTGAAACTAGAACAAAAACATCACCTATATCTCTCTGCGTTTTTGCCAATGGGCCCTTGTTTAAAAGATATTAACAATTTAAATTCAGGTGTAAGCATGGATGCAACATATACCATTAACCTTACGGTTACAAAACAGAAGCAGCGATAGCTGAATGGTCAGAATGAATGTCTAGTAGTCGGATGGGCTGGGGTTCATTCCCAGCTGGCAGCATTTTTTTTCTTTCAGTAGTATGTACATATATTTTAACTAGTAAAATTGTATTATTATTATGTCTTCATTACATTTTTGTTTTTTCCGCAATTTTTTGTGATTATTTTTTTGTCTTTTCCACGTACCTTTTTGTACTTGATTTATTTGCACCTTCCACGTATAATTATGATATTATAATTATAAATAAATAATACAACTTAGAATGTTATAATCATTACTTGATTGTTTATTAAAATATCGACTCTTTAATACGACATTTATGAAATGTTTATTATGGACAATTACCATGTTTTTTTAATTGCATCATCCGAAGTATTGTAATATTGTAGAAGTAAGTGAGATAGAAGAGGTACACTTCGATCGGAATTAACCATACTAATTGCAAGTTATAATTATATGTGGAATATGCAAATAAATCAAGTACAAAAAAATACGTGAAAAAAGACAAAAAAATAATCAAAAAATATGCGAAAAAAACATTTACTTTTTTGAAAAGGGGAATAATGTAATTATCAAAACCATCCTCATGCCTGCCAACATGCGATACTTTATTGAATTTCACCACCGTAGATACTGATTGCGATAACTAGGTGCAGTTAATTTTGATAGCATCATTAACAGCCGACATCAATCAAATCATAGGAACCATTATTTAGTTGGTCAAGCTCTCTGAGAATAGCAGTTTCTTATTGGTTGAAATTAAAACAACTGTCAAATGGAAGGCTCAAGAAGAATAGCACGGACCCGAAATAATATTCATCTATTTTTTTATTACTATGTTTATTTCTGTATCTTGTTAAAACTTGGATTGTACAGGACCTTGATTTTGCCTGGCAACGATTTCATGAGAAGTATTTTTAAGTGAAACAAAGGGGGTCGACTTATACTGCGAACATATACCTAATCTAGTATTTTCAAGTTGAAAATTCAAGGTCGACTTATACGTCGCAATATATGGATATATATACATATTATAATGTATATAATTACTGTATATACTCGTGCATGATGCGTCCCAGTGTATAACTGCTGTGTATAATGCACACTAGTACTTTATTCCAAAAAATCCCGACTTTTTCTTATAGGTATATGAATTTTAAAACGTTTGGACTTGTCCATAAGTGTATTACATTCAATAAGCTCCATATTATGTCTAAGAGAGACATCGTCAATAATTAAAGCGACTGAGTTGAGATGGGAGCAACTTCATACAGTAAGTTGGGCAAAGTGATGCCGCGTAGAAAACCGCAGCGCCACTGTTGCCAATCCTTTTAAATCAGACAAAAAGGGATCTATAAAATAGTTTTGATTTAAAGTGGGTGTTGGTTCTCTCTTTCCTATCTCATTCTAAAACTATTTAATAGAAGGAATAACGTAAAAATTTAACAAACAAATCTGGAAACAGGAAACGCGACAGGTAGGATTAAGTTCACACACGAGATTCTACGGGTTTTAAATTACTTACATTGTCAATTGTACATACTAGAATCATTAACTAAATAAAATTATTTCAATTTGCTTATTCTATGTTTTTTTTGTTTTTGATGTGTGTTTTGCAGGAAGACCATCTTGTGATTTTGCAAAAATTACAGCAATCAGCTGATGAGCTAGTGAAACGCGGAATAATTGGAGAGGATGGGATTATAAATGTATAGAAGTAATTAGGTGTTCTATACATATAATTATGTATGTATAACCTGGATTATCGAAAATTATTGTGCTTTTCCTATTAATTAACCCAAAAAGCGTGAATCTGGCGTGACGTAGGTTCCCATTTTAAGTGCAGAGAAGTGTTACCTGTGTATAACGCGCACCCCTACTTTATGACCTGAAAATCTGGTCTTCAAACAGCGCGTTATACACGAGTATATACTGGTAGATACAATGTATAATTTATTGGTGCAGCAAATCCGCAAAAATTAATTGTTCCTGAGTTTGATCATCGTAACTGGTTGAAATTCACTGACTTGCGTTACTCGTGGGGTTTATTTGTCTTAAAACATTCTTTGTATACACTGTTACTTTCTGCCAAATTTCCACCAGGGTCCGGAAAAATCTAAAATCTCGAAAAAGTATCCCAAGTTCCATTCCTAAGAATAATTCCGTTTCAAATAAGAACGCAAGGGAAAATCAATTTTTCTTATGGTCACTATAATTTATTTCATTCTTAATTATGTTCTTATAAAAATTTGCTCCCGCTAGCACACTGCAAGCACCTTTTACTAGTAAAATATAAAAATTAATACGATTCCTATTTTCCTAAATTAATTAGAAAACTCTGTGCTATTATTTCATGTGCTCTTAACAATTTGTATAAATATATAGCGGAGTAAAACACTGTCTTTCATAACGTGCGCATTTTAACAATTTAAGGCAACACATACATTTCCTTCGGATGTTTCGGATATAACAGACAGGCCTTCCCCTCCTTTTAGTCCAATATATCGAGGCTTCACTGTATGTATGTAAAGAATGTGACGTCGGACTGTGTACAATACCATGTTTTGGAATATACCATACACGAAAACGTATCAAGTGTATAATCGCAAGCTCTGGAATAAAAAAAATCAAAATAGTTATAACAAATCCAACGTATATTTTCAATCCTTTCAAACTTTTACAAACCTATGCCAACAGGTGCTTCTAATGGAATCTTAACTTACAAGGGGAAGGCACTACTGACCCCCAACCGATTTGGCCGAAACTTCGTAGAGATAATGTCCATGACGTCCGATTAACGAAAATATATACATATCAGGGCCAATACTCAGCCGTTTTTATTTTATTAGTAAAAATAAGTTCATATTTTCCTAGCCATTACATAACTACCATCACGGTAACGTAATTCGTAAGAAGTGGCGCTTGCGTAGTGGGTAGCGCGCTCGGCTAAAAATGTCAAGACGTGTTGTTCGAGTCCATGTTCGGAAACTTTTTTTCATTTTTCCCTAATATTCATTTTCCTCTATTTAAATGCTTATTTCTTAATAACGCTAAAATAGTATATTTTTATTTTTTAATAGTTAATATTTTTAATATATTGATGTGCAGTTTTGAAGAATTATTTGTAGCGGACATAGCGGTTGTTTATCCTCGTCAATAAATTTTTCATTGTAAAGCGATTTATTAGTTTCTCCTCCCCATGAATATACAATGAAAAGAAACTTATTGTCTTGCACGTATTGTTTCACAGTCATGGCACTGTCGATAAATACATTGTAAGCATTTAGAAAAGGATCGGAGAGGAGCGATTTCAAGTGCTACAATATCAGTATTGCTTCTTTCATCAGAGCATTGTAAGTTATCTAGCGTGTTTCGAAGTGTATTTTTAACATACTGCTGTTTTTGCTGTTTCAAAAATGGAATATACTGCTTCAACATCTTCAGCGGGGAATCCTGTAACGAGCAAAAATGTTACATCTTTTACGTCTCCTCCTTTGGACAACGAAACGGCGAAAGACGTGTTGAACACCGCCATGCATTACTGCATGAAGCTCCTCCGAAAAAATGGATTGATGTCGGATAAAGAAGTACCCGAAAGTGAATGTGGCCGTAGTGTTGTAATGGCGGTTGCAAAATGCAACTTACCTACTGCAAAATCAACGCGAGATCACAAGTAGGAAGGACATGGTGAAAATTCATGCGTTGGTTCATAACCAGCTGTCGGCCCCAAGGAATGTGAACATGCTTCAATATGCATGGTTTGCTTCAAAATTGACTGACGAAAGACGCATCTTTTTCAATGTTAATCAAGTATCTTTCCGGAATCCCTGCGAACATTGACATGCGACTGCGGGGAACAAGCATTCGTGAAATGTTCGTGGTGCTTTAATCCGTATTGTTTCCATTGTTTTTATGATCAGTACCACCCTAGAACCTGTGAAAGTGCTGTCGGACTACCTACTTAAAAACCAACCGTAAAGATAAACTTTCATATCGATACCTGATAATTAAATGAATTAAAAACAGAATTGCTAACCGTCGATATAGGGGAAACACTAATGAACGGCGGGGGTGGAGGAGGGTTCAGCAAAAAATAAAAAGAAAGTGAATGCATTAAATATGTAATTAATGTTATCGCAAACCGGACGAGTTTTATTTGTCATTGCCCATAGAGATATTATCATTGTGATTAGAAATTTTATTTAGAAATAAATGGGTATTTAAACTTAAAGCAATATTAGAAAATTAGGTAATAAATACTTTAAATAATGAAAGTGAAAATGTGGGAAAAAATCAAAAAAAGTTTCCGAACATGGACTCGAACAACACGTCTTGACATTTTCAGCCGAGCGCGCTACCCACTACGCAAGAGCCACTTCTTATGAATTACGTAACCGTGTATGGTAGTTATGTAATGGCTCGGAAAATATGAACTTATTTTTACTAATAAAATAAAAACGGCTGAGTATTGGCCCTGATATGTATATATTTTCGTTAATCGGACGTCATGGGCATTATCTCTACGAAGTTTCAGCCAAATCGGTTGGAGGTCAGTAGTGCCTTCCCCTTGTAAGAGAGACATCGTCAATAATTAAAGCGACTGAGTTGAGATGGGAGCAACTTCATACAGTAAGTTGGGCAAAGTGATGCCGTGTAGAAAACCGCAGCGCCACTGTTGCCAATCCTTTTAAATCAGACAAAAAGGGATCTATAAAATAGTTTTGATTTAAAGTGGGTGTTGGTTCTCTCTTTCCTATCTCATTCTAAAACTGTTTAATAGAAGGAATAACGTAAAAATTTGACAAACAAATCTGGAAACAGGAAACGCGACAGGTAGGATTAAGTTCAAACACGAGATTCTACGGGTTTTAAATTACTTACATTGTCAATCGTACATACTAGAATCATTAATTAAATAAAATTATTTCAATTTGCTTATTCTATGTTTTTTTTTGTTTTTGATGTGTGTTTTGCGGGAAGACTTATCTTGTGATTTTGCAAAAATTACAGCAATCAGCTGATGAGCTAGTGAAACGCGGAATAATTGGAGAGGATGGGATTATAAATGTATAGAAGTAATTAGGTGTTCTATACATATAATTATGTATGTATAACCTGGATTATCGAAAATTATTGTGCTTTTCCTATTAATTAACCCAAAAAGCGTGAATCTGGCGTGACGTAGGTTCCCATTTTAAGTGCAGAGAAGTGTTACCTGTGTATAACGCGCACCCCTACTTTATGACCTGAAAATCTGGTCTTCAAACAGCGCGTTATACACGAGTATATACTGGTAGATACAATGTATAATTTATTGGTGCAGCAAATCCGCAAAAATTAATTGTTCCTGAGTTTGATCATCGTAACTGGTTGAAATTCACTGACTTGCGTTACTCGTGGGGTTTATTTGTCTTAAAACATTCTTTGTATACACTGTTACTTTCTGCCAAATTTCCACCAGGGTCCGGAAAAATCTAAAATCTCGAAAAAGTATCCCAAGTTCCATTCCTAAGAATAATTCCATTTCAAATAAGAACGCAAGGGAAAATCAATTTTTCTTATGGTCACTATAATTTATTTCATTCTTAATTATGTTCTTATAAAAGTATGCTCCTGCTAGCACACTGCAAGCACCTTTTACTAGTAAAATATAAAAATTAATACGATTCCTATTTTCCTAAATTAATTAGAAAACTCTGTGCTATTATTTCATGCGCTCTAACAATTTGTATAAATATATAGCGGAGTAAAACATTGTCTTTCATAACATGCGCATTTTAACAAATTAAGGCAACACATACGTTTCCTTCGGATATAACAAACAGGCCTTCCCCTCCTCTTAGTCCAATATATCGAGGCTTCACTGTATGTATGTAAAGAATGTGACGTCGGACTGTGTACGATACCATGTTTTGGAATATACCATACACGAAAACGTATCAAGTATATAATCGCAAGCTCTGGAATAATAAAAATCAAAATAGTTATAACAAATCCAACGTATATTTTCAATCCTTTCAAACTTTTACAAACCTATGCCAACAGGTGCTTCTAATGGAATCTTAACTTAGTACTTAAAAAGAGTTAAAAATGAAATAATCTTTTGTTATTCTAAAAGCTCCTAATTTCAAGCGCGATCTGAGTTTATATAAACATCTGAAATACAGTTGGACCTCTATAACCGTCACCGTTGATAATCGTTGTTTCCATCAACCCTCATTTGTCGCCAAATGGTACAAAAAAATTAAAAAGTTCCGATGCCAGTTTTGAATGAAGCAGACAAATGAATGATGATTGCACTGTGACTGAGAGAGAAAGATTCCTGGCATCGCCTCCGATTCAATTAGTGCCAATTAAACCTTCAAATAAGTGAAAGAATAGCGTTATTCGCTTCACACTTTAAGCATCGAAATCAATGCTGTAGCAATCTCAAACTTTATAGATAGCAACAAAAATATTTACGGATAATTATCCAGTTAATAACTGTGTATGGGAAGCATTTCTAACAATTTAATCAAAGCAATTGATCTTATTTTAAATCATTCGAATGCTGGAATCTTACTTTTTCAGTAAGTAAAACTATTAAACATCTATAATGCTTATTAAGGCAAATTGTCTCATGAATAAATTAAAAATCAGATGAGAATAATGACGTACATTATTTTTTAACAAATTGAAAGTTATACGGTTATGTCACCTTCTTAGATAATCTAAATGACAAAGAATGTTAGGCGACGGGCTACGTTTATTCAGGAGCAGCATGAAAATATTTGTTTTAGATTGATTAAAACTGCCGTAGAGAGAAAATACCCCTATGTGTAAAAATACGTAAGACTAATGTAGTTTCTGCACATGCCAGGACATGATATATATATATATATTTAAAGCCGGAAGCTCATTAGTTCTAATTTGAAATGCAACATCAATCACACTCACCCATCTTCTTTCTTGATATCGCAAAGCAGAGCTGGTCTGAGGAAGATCTACCATGCTGGCTGCGTTTTCAGACTTCATTCTTCGGAGGCACGCATCTGAAACAACGACAGAACCAACTCAGAAATCTCGCACCCAAAGGATAAAAGTTCTACAAAACCTTAACAATAACTTTTGATTTGAAGTTTATAAAGTAATGGAAACTGGCTAAAAATGTATTATTCATACGTTTTTAAAAACACAGATTCTCATTTTATGAGGTAAACTATAATTTTTACGTTCAAAACACAATATATACTGATAACAAACCCTTAATTAATCCTACGTTAAGAGTGTAACGCCATATTTTGGCTATATTTGCCCATAAACAAATCCGTCCATGCAAAAAATTTTACCAACCCTTCACAGAAAATGATACTTTACAACGATAAAATCACTCTTTAAACATGCTATCCAGTAACAAAATGTTATACATAACGACTAATTTATAAGAATAATTACTCCATTATACATAAATATGATAAATATAACATTTACTATATACATATATATACGGTAAAGATATTTCAACTATAAATCAAAGATGAATAGAGAAGTTATTTAAGATTTCCTTACCTTTGAAGATATAAATCCTCGAGGAGATTGACCAGGACAGCTGTATCACACAATAATAACAGTACATTTATTTTCCAGAAGATCATAGTTACATGGCAAATCAATAAGACTAACTCAATCACAAAAGAAAATACAAAGTAAAACAATATAACAGCACGAGTGGACTAAAGAAAAACAATAATACATTAAAACATCACCATAAATTACAATTAAGTGGCAAAACTGGGCATACTGAATATTTACATATACAAATTCACATATCATTGTATAACAAAATAAGAAATAGTACTATTAAGAGAAGTTAATTAATGTCCAGTAAGCAATGTGAAGATTACACACATTGAAACTATAAAAAACTTTAGATAAAACTTCACTTCACTTAAAGTGTCTTAAAACGTACACAAATCAAACTAAAAGCACATATTTAAAAAATGCTGTCAAAATGCGTCACATGCACCACTGTTTTCCAAGAATAAACGGCCAAGCTTTTGTCATGATCGAAACTATCGACATTAAATTTTGAATACAATAAAAAGGATTAGTTTTTTACTTGTAAAAAGTTCTGGTGTAAACACATAAAATAACCAAAAGTATTAAAACTCTGCTGTCAAAATGATTATCACGTGGACCAGTTTTCGAAGAACACACGGCCAAACTTATATCACGATCACAACTATCAACATTCAATTTCGAATACAATAAAAAGGTCCAGTTTTTTTTTTCTAAAAAGGTCTGATGGAAACATAAAATAAATTTCAAACGGTATTACGCACATAACAAATAATCTCGTCAGCCATTTTAAAATTTCTATGAAGTAACTAGATGTAACGCGCAGGCGCGCAGGCTAACCAACATTTCCTCTTTACAAACCAGGATATTTACAATTTCGACAAAAAGACTACAAAAAATAAGGAATTCCTTTTTATATCTTGATTTCTCATTTTAGTAGGAACACAATTATAACTTATTATAGCATCGATAAAATTTGCTTAAATGTTATAAATTACTTGCAGTAAATCAAATTTATTGGCAATAAACTTTTGCTTTGCAAACCTAAATTTGGATTCGTCTTGGGGGAGGTAAAAATAAGTCAATAAAATATATTTTCGCATTGCTTAAAAACAGACTATGTAATTAATTAATTTATAACGAATTTTTGGTGCAAATACGATTGCATTTTTTGGTAACATTTATTTTTCAGTAGGACATGTCTTCATAAACAATTACATGGGTAGTTTCGGCAGCATTTACTTATAAATAGTTCATAGGTTGTGTTTGGTAATATATATATATATCATTGTATTGAATAATGAATATTTTATGCTTGTGAATGTATATGCTTTTGTATTGATTTTTTGTTACAAATATAATTTGTCATCGTGATATGAAGATAATTATAATCAAGTGTATTTATTAAAATGTAAACCAGTTTATCCTGTAATTATTTTGTTGAGTAAACTTTAAAAATGATAAATAAATAAATATTCTAAGACATAAAGTAAAATTATATCAGATTCATGGTACTTAATAACAATTTACCTGAATTAAAATAGACATAAGTTGGCATAAATTTGTACTACATTTCAGTTAGGCATTGCAGCTTAGTTTTAAATGATTGCAGTGATTCATTGAATATATGAACTTTATGACTTATAAGGTTGTAGTCTCTCATCATTCTATGCAAAGGTAAAATGCACATATAATTTCTGTCCATATATGGTGTATGAAAAGTCATATCTAACCTTGTATACATTAAAGGCACTCTGAAGTTTATTAAATTAAGAAATTCCGGGCTTTTAATATGGTTATTTAACAATTTATATAAAAACATAAGGCCACTATTCCTCCTTTGAATGTAAAGGAGTAGCATATCAAGTAGTATCGTCACTCCTAACATAGTAAAAAAGCAAAAAGTGTCAAAAAACTTATGTCCTTAACAACGCTTTCAATCTATTATCAGAACGTAAGGGGATTAAGGACAATATTAGAGCAACTTAAACTAGCTATTTCTACTGCTGACTATGACGTTATCGTACTCACTGAGACTAGGCTCAGTGAAGACATAAACAACTGAATTGGACTTATCTCATTATGTCATTTATAGATGTGATCGCAGTGTAATTACTTCTAATAAAATTAGTGGTGGTTGGGTTTTAATTGCTATTAAAACAAAATTGCAATCTGTAAAGCTTATAAGCCAAATTATTAATGTAGAACATTTTTGTAAACATTTGTAGTCAAGAGGCAAAGGTTTTAATGGGGGCAGTGTATATCCCCCCAGCCTCTGCCATTGATAAGTACTTATCTCATTGTGAAGTGGTTGAAGATATTGTGAATAATAACAATTTTTTGGATATTATTGTACTGGGGGACTACAATTTACTTGATCCCTGTTGGAACACTGACTGTGATAGCATGTCTTTCACCACTCAAGCAAGAATTATAAATGAAACTTTTACATTACTGGGTCTTAAGCAGATGAATACTATTTGTACAATTCACTATTAGATCTAGCTTTTTCTAATTCAGGGCAAGTAACTTCCGAAAAGGATCCATATCCTATTTAAAAATGTGTTAATCATCACCTTGATATTCATTACAGTGTAAAGTTGGCCAAAGAACTAGATTATAACAATTATCAATTTACTATTTATGATTATAGAAACTGTCATTATACTACATTGACTAACTACTTAGATACTTTAAACTGGCCAGGAATATTGTGCAATTAGGAGATTAATAATGCTCTATCAATTTTCTACTCTATTCTTTATAAAGCTATAGAACTGTGTACTCCTACCTTAACAATCAAAACATCATCTTATCCTAAATGGTTTAGTGTTGAATTAAAGGAACGTATCAAACTCAAGAAACATTACCATAAAATTTTCAAAATTACTGGGAGTAATGGTGATTATCATAATTTTTCTAAAATCCGAGGTGAATGCAAAAAACTTTCTGGTTCATGTTGCAAAAACAATATAAATAACATGGAAACAAATATTACCTCCAACTTAAAGTATTTCCGGAGATGTTAAAAATCATCAAAAATTGGATAGAATACCAAGCACAATGTATTATTATGAAGAACATGTTGCAAATAATGACCACGATATTTCAAACCTCTTTGTAAGGAACTTTTCTAAGGTGCACAGTACTGTGATACCTGACACAAAGCCTGCCTTTGACTTAAATTACACGTTTTCCTTTGGCAAAATGAGTTTCAACTGAGGATGTACTAAGGAAATTATTGTCTACAAATGTTACAAAGTGTACTGGCCCAGATGAACTCTCTCCCTTTTTTATTTAAAATAGACAGTCAATCACTGGTTTACCCACTGTTTATACTATTTTATAAATCTTTTAGCAGTGGCGTTTTTCCTGACCTCTTTAAAATTGCTTACATTATACCGATTCACAAAGTGGTGACAAATGCAATACTTGTAATTATCCACCCATAGTAATACAATCAGTCCTGGCTATGGCTTTAGAAAGTCTGGTTGTGGACAAATTGAGCCCGCTGTTTAATCTGGTAATTGCGGAAGAACAACATGGTTTCAGACCCGGCTTGTCAACTCAAAGAAACCTGGCCTTTCTGCATTTTACATTACATGCAATAGGGGAACACAAACAGGTTGACGTTATATATTTGGACTTCTCCTAAGCTTTTGATACTGTAAACCTTTTATGTGTTTATGGAAAAACTCAAGCCTATTGGAATTTTTGGAAAAATGCTGGAGTGGCTCCATAGTTACCTATTTGACAGGAAATTATTTGTAAAAATAGATATGGAGTTGAAAATTTTAAGGTTGTGCGATGAGCATTTCGTAAACTCACCTATACTAACACTTGGGACGGCATCAGGTTTCAGTAGTGGCCTAGGATATTTGCATTTAAAATCACTTTCCCTGAATTGCTCATAGCACAACCTTAAATTTTTCAAGGAGTCCACATCACAACCAATGAGTTCTCTCTCAGCCAGAATTTCACCCACTCTTCCGCTCTTTAAGTTTATAAAGAATAAAGTGGCCAGACGTCATCTTTTTAGAGAACATGTCCTCCTTTTTAGCCTCAAAACTTTTGTCCTCTATTTTTTTTCAGGTACAACATATGTGAATGGCATTATTATGTATTCTTTATGTTTTTATGCTGAATAATATTGGCTTAGCTTTACTTTAGTGTGACTTCAGTAAGTCTTTTATTTTCCATGAATAAAATAAGTTAGTTTTTACATCAGAGTGAGTTGAGTGGAGTTATTTAATTAGAATAAAGCTGAAAAACTTTCATTCAAAGCCTTGTACCTTAAGTTAAATGTAAGTAAATATCACTATTATTGAGTTCAAAATTTTTTGGGAAAATTAAAATGTAATATGTGAAACCCAAGATGTTTTAAATATCACAACCATCATTGCTTTTCTTGCTTCCATGAATAAATTAGGTTAAATCACTTGAGATAGCAAAATTACATTGAATTTTAGATTCTCTTATATTTTCTTCAAATATGGCATGTCCAGTAATTTCTCAAATAAAATATTTTTCATATTAACCCTTTCTTAAATGTCTCTCAGTACTGTCCTGTTTTTCGCTGTATTTTTAGCAATTTGTCCTCTTTTCATGAAGTCAAAATCTGGTCACTCGATCGGATGAAATCAATTCATTTCACAGAAATAATAACTGTTAAACAATTAATTAAATTTCAACTTCCTCCTTAACCTTTTAGCATCCATAGGGTGATATATACACTTATTGACGTAATTTTTGTGAATTGTCAAAATATACAATTATATAAGAATTTCTTTTCTATTTCCCTACACATAGTAAACACTTGGCAACAGTCCATTGTGTTATTAGTTTTTATAAACTTATAAAGAAGAATTTGTCTTTCCTAAGCAAATACACAAGTCACACTCCGAAAAATAGTAAACATCAACAAACCCCAACGTCCATAAGACCAGGATCCGATGGTTTAAATCGCTTGTATGCATCGAACCACCCCTCTGAAACTTCGGCCAAAAATTGTGACGGAAAAGTTCGGAAGGGTAATCCTAAGCCTACTGGCGCTAGTGTCGAATAAAAAGGTGAAAGGAAAGGAACGGAACTCTGTATACTCCATGTCAACTTTTTCACCTTTTAAAGCGGACATCTTGTGAGAATTTGTGAACTGGTTCTGTTTTAGCTGTGGTTTAAATTTTTACGGAAAAATGCCGATTATTATAAGGTGTTCAGTCGTTGGTTGCGGGAATACACGGGAAAGTCCTGGCATCAAGTTTTTTACTTTCCCGATTGACAGGAAGTTGTAAGTAATTTCTATTTTTCGATTATGATAAACCTCGTAGTCAAACTCCCTTCTTTGGTATCTAAAATATTTCAATTTGCTATTTTTATGAAGATAGGTAGTAATTACACGTTATGTATGTGATTTAGAGGCCATCGTCATAGAAGCTTCTAACAAATTTGGCTCATCTACGAAAAAATTGTTGCATTAAAATTTTTCAAGGGGTCAGAAAATGGTCTGAAATGCTTTAACCAGCCTAGACATACTCCAATGCATAGACTTATGTATGTCTTACCTGCAAATATCATTTCCTTTGTTGGTAACTTGGTGCGCAGAATTATTTCTATAGGGCAGCGTTTCCCAATTTAATGTTGCTACGGAACCCTTGCAACTCGAAAGAGAAGTTGCGGAACCCCAAACAGCTATTTTGTTTATAAGGTGAAAATCAAAGCACAAGTAAGTACAGATAATAATAAAGATAGGTCATGTGATCAACATTTCGTCTATTTTCATATATTTAAAGATAAAAATCGTTTATATGAACGGCATGTAGTCGATTTCTGTATTTTGTTTTTGTTGTTGTGTATTTCGAGAACCCAGTTTCGCATAAGTACGTGCTCGCGAATGGTAATAACTCTATAATTGCCCGTCTTGATAAGTCTGAATATTCATGATATAAGCTGCCCCAAAATGTAATCAGAGAAACTTCTTTAAAAGTTTGTATTAAATGGACATCTGAAGTGATTTCGATTAAATTTTCATAATCTACTGCAGATAATCCTGGTTTTCGGTTATACTGAATGGAATTCGAATACATTGTTGTCATTGATGTTTGGAAAATACTTCCTGATGTTGGTGTATAAATTGCGAAGATGATCTACAATGTTGCTCTGAATTTCTTCTTCAAGTTTGCATTTGTTTTCTTCAAGGAAATCATTGAATGTTACGATGCTTTATTTGATGAGTAAGGTAAGCAAAATTTATATTTTTCTTGTGTAACTTTACATTTCTAATGTGTTATGATCGGAATACAGTGAAGTAGTCAAGCATCTTCCTATCAAGGTGGCAGTTGGAGAAGATGTCGCCTATGCTGCTCCAGGAAAGCAGAAAAAAGAACAAAATATACTTGTTCTTTAAGTGTATTTCCACTTTGTCCCCACCCATGATTTCTTAAATTTCATGGAAAGTAAACTGCATTTTGTAAATGTAAAATTTTGTGTTTTGTATTGTGCACTGCATGCACAAAATGTGCTGCTGTATCTTCGTGCATAAATTAAGAGGACTCTTCCTGGTACCATGTTTGTTAAAATATTTTGCTATGTAAATGTGTAATTTAGATGCGTGTTCCAAGTTTAGGTAACTTTTAGATAAAATAATTACTTTTTCAATTTCATTACTTTTGTAAAATATGTGCGGGATAGAGTTTTAGTATCATTGTGTGAAAAAATAAGAGGAACTCTCTTCCTGGTACCATGTTTGTACCCATATTTAGCTATGTAAATAAGGTGTGTTTCCAAGTTTAGGGAAACTTTAGATGAAATAAGTTTTTTCAATTATATTACTTTTGTAAAAAGGTGTGTGTTTATTGGGAAATATAGTTCCTGCATATTTTTCTTTTAAGTTAGGCAAATAAAAAATATTTTTGATGTAAATATCCCTTCCTTCGTCAGTGTTACAGACAAAAATCACCACTTTATTTAAAAAATTCTAAGTTTCTATAATTTAAACTGGAAAGTGTTCAAGCTCGCAAAGTAAATTTTTATTAAAGTTTTTGAAAACGAATGTAATCTAATAATGCGTTGTATAGTAAAAGTTATAAAATTTTTGCTTGGTATTAATAAAAATTCTAGATTTTGTAAATGTTATGAGTTTTACCTTCTGTGAACCTAAAAGCGTGTGCAAGATATTTGTATATGTGATTTGATCGAACGTTTAAATAAATATATTCATATTTCCATTGAATGCATTGTATATTAAAAGTTATAAAATTTTTGCTTGGTATTGATAAAATTTCTACATTATGTGAATGTTATGATTTTTACCTCCTGTGAACCTAAAAGCGTGTGCAAGATATTTGTATATGTGATTTCACCAAAATTTTAAATAAATAAATTTATTCATATTTCCATTGTATTATATTCATTGTTTATAATGAATTCCCTCGGATTTATTTTTGTGTATATTTCATTGACTCTAATGATCGTCTCTGGAGAATTATTACAAAACTAAAAAATAAAATTTCCCATTATAAATTTCAAAACTTCTCGTTCTTATGCAGTTAAAATATTTAAGCAAATTCAGCATAAATTCGTATTGTTTTATAAAATAATTATTTTCACTCATTTTTCCGTTTAATACTTCAAGTCCGGACTTCGTATAATAATTTTAAGTAATTTTAAAAAGAAATTAAAAATGCCTTGCACCGATTCCAATGCTTATGGGGTAATATATGGTTACTTGGTAACGGTAATCAACAAAGCATACATACCTAAGCGTTATATATATATATATATATATAGATTGTTTCAATGCTTCATCCCATATATCGTATAAGTTTAAATTCATGAAATTCCTGTAATAGTGATTTTGATACAAAATGAACCTTCGATGTTCAAATCTGATGCTTAAACTGATTTGAGAAAGCCGCTGTATGACGTCACGCTAAGAGCGACGCTATTGCCATCTGGTTATCCCCTTCCGCTAAACTTCGGAACAGCCGTTTCTAAGGGAGTTTCAGAGGCCTGTTTCCCACGATGTAGGGAAATTTCGGATTAAATCTTGGCTCCGTGGGAAAAGTGAAAGTTCTTAAAATACTGCTCGAAATGCGGGAAATTTTCATATTTCCGCATTTACTAAAATAAAATAACTTTAAAAATTTATAACAGCATTTTATTTTTTGCTTTCAAGTCTTTCAATTTTCGTTCATTTATTTATTATAAAAAGCAATTAATAAGTCAGTAATGAGGCATTAAGATGTATAATAGTCGCGTGTTTCTGAAGGATCTGCCCCTTAAAATCGTCCAACATACGTGGTCACCCTGGTTGCACTTGAAGCCCTTGTCTTAAATCATTTTTTATTGCTAAAGTTAAAAATTCACAGGTTAATCCTTCACAACATTTTAAGTTGAAATCAGAGTTGTTTCAATATTTATGAAAACCTTATCTACTTCTATATTTTTTTATTGTGTTGTGAAACAAGGAAGCTTTTGCCAACTGAGTTTATTTAGCGACAAATAGATATATAATACCTCTGTTCTAATTTAGTGGGGCTAACTGGGTGTGCCATGGCGTAGCGGCGAGGGCATTGGCCTGCTACGCTGAGCATACCCGGTGCAAACCGGGTACGAATCCTGCAAAAGTAGGGTTTGCATGTTTAGAGAAGAGCACGCGAATCAGTGCTCCGTCCTTCGGAAGAGACGTAAAGCCGTTGGTCCCCTTGGTGTTTCTCATTAAGAGTAGGCTAATGCTGGCACCGGGTTTTTCTCTTCCCTTGCTTTGTGATTTAGACTGAGAATCCTACTAGGGCCGGTAGTCTTTTGAAGTCATAAGGTCCCACAATAACAGTGGGGCTAACTTTTATAATCAGAACAAAATCAGTAGGAGAGATCCTCCAAAATTCGGATATCTGGTTACTTTAGGTATAGCACAGATTGGTTGGTGTGTACCTAAAACCCACCATAAGGTAGCAATATAATGTATGAACCAAAATGGTGAGATATGAGTGAGACCTCAAAGTACTGAATATTTTTTTAAAAACACTGAATTTGTGGTCTTTCTTGGGGAATGCCTTTTGAAATTGAGCTCCCAGCCTGATTAATGCACATAGAATCATCCTTATTATGTTTAAAATCTTATACATACACTTGTTTCATCTTAACCTCTGAAGATAGGATTTGGTATATAATACAGTCGGGCACCCAAAATCCAGCAACTTCCAAAATCTGACATGCACTTCACCTGAAGATTGTACTGCGTTTGGCACCCATTTTTAACTTGAAGCAGAGGGTCAAAATATTATCTGCAATATGAACAGCTGGTACAAAACTAATGGGCTGCAATTGAATTATGATAAGACTCAAGTGATGCACTTCTCTCAGAAAAAACTTCAGGATACCATAAGCCAATAATAAGTCAATGATGCAAGAATCACACCTACTCCAAATACCAAATTCCTGGGCATTCACATTGAAGAAACAACAAACTGGTCAGAACATGTAACACAACTCTCCAAAAAATTGAATGCATCATGCTACTGTATAAGATTGATTAAAGAAACAGTATCTCTTGAAATCCTTAAATCTGTTTATTATAGCTATTTTTATGCAAGAGCTTCATATGGTATTGTTTTCTGGGGCTCATCTCCGTCATTATTGCACAAAGTGTTCCTTATTCAAAAGCGCATGGTTAGGTGTATGTTGAACAGGGGCGTATTCAGGGGGGGGGGGGGGGGGGGGTGCGTTTGGTGCTACAGCACTCTCCCTGGATATCAAAAGCAATTAATTTTTCTACTTTAAATACAAGGACTTCAATAGATATACAGAAGAGATCAACACAATGGCATTGGCTCTAGTGTAATACCTGCTTTAGTCGAATCGAATTGTTCCAGCGAGTGTTCAACCGTGCTGATTCATGTAAATCTGCTTTTACCTTTGTATCCCCAACTTCTGCTATGTGAACGACGAATGTCAATGTCACTATGGCCTAGCGTTACCTACTGTCAGACCTTCATGAACTGGAGATTTTGGTCTGAAACCTGGAGATTTGAAGGAACACTTTTTCTTCGCTTTGAACGCTTTTTCTGAAAAAAGTGTCTCAGAGTCCTCTGTTTTATCTTATGTGTTTTCTTTTTCGCAGCAATATTCCTCCAGCGCTTAAGCAGTAGTAAATCTGCCAGCGTCGCTTCCTCTTGTTGTTCGATGTAGGAGATTGCAGCCTCTATTGCCTTTGGTCCATCAGAATGAGATATATTGACTTCTTCTTCCTTCGCTTCTTCTTCATCACTCTCCTCCTCTCCCTCTTGGGCCATCGTCTTTACTATCATTTCATCTGAAAGTTCGTGTCCGTCTTCTGCACACATCCATTCAGCTATGTCATGTGCTTCAACGGGCCCAGGGGCTGGAAGTTTTTTAGCAAGTTCAAAAAGAGTCATATTGTCTTCATCATCATCTTCTCCTTTATCATCATCATTTTATTCATTCTGTCTAGGCCTGTCAATTTCAATCAACTACCTCCATGATTTTTCTATGGTCAAAGATTTTACATTTTCCCACGCCTCAGCAACCCAATAAACGACATCCTTCAGCGTTATCTTTTTCAGGCAGTCTTCAGCTGTAAAATCTTCTTTCACACCTTCAACGAGTGCTTTCAGTAGGGACCTTCTGTAATTTCTTTTGAGGTTCTCGAGTACACCCTGATCTAACGGCTGAACAAGTGAGGTGACGTTTGGGGGCAAAAACATTGCTTTAATATTGCCACTGACCAAAGATTCAGCATCTGGGTGGGATGGAGCATTATCAAGCAGTAATAAAGCTTTTCTTGGAAGTTTTTGTTTCTTTAAAAACTTTTCAACAGTAGGGACAAATTCATTATCAAACCTGTCTTTAAACAGAATAGCGTCCATCAAGGAACTTTTTTGGTGTTTATAGTAAACAGGCAAGTTTGGGAGATGAAGATTTTTAAAGGCACAGGGATTTTTGAACTTGCCTATGATCATGGGTTTCAGTTTTAGGTTGCCTGATGCGTTTGAGCAGGCTAGCACAGTTACCCTCTCATTTTTTTGTAACCAGGCGCAGACTTCTCATCTCAGCCTGCTAGAGTTTTTGATGGGAGCATCCGATAATTCAAACCAGTTTCATCACAGTTAAAGAGTTGGTCTAAAGTCTACTCTTCTTTTTCGATCACTTTTTAAAAATTTTCTTTGAATCTTGTCACTTCTTCACAATCCCCAGATAATTTTTCCCCACTTATGCATAGCTGCCTTACCCCATACCGTCGCTTCCAACGGTCCAGCCATCCAGAGCTAGCAGTGAATTCTTCTTCACCATCCTTGAAACGGTTATGAAATTCAAGAGCTTTGGCTTGCAACATAGGACCACTTACTGGAGTCCCTTTAGCTCTCATTTGAGTAAACCATAAAAAAATGGCCTCTGACGTTTTTTCAAAATCACACTTTTTCATTGTTTTTCGCAGGTTTTCAACACTTCCACTCACCTTCTGAGAGCACCATTTTTCGATTTCCCCCTCTTTCTTCGCCAGTCGCCAACAGTCACTTCCCCTATGCCTAAATCAGCAGCAACTTTCCTGATTGATTCACCATTATCAACTCGCCCGATTGTCTCTAGTTTAGTTTCTAAAGACAGCATAACTCTTTTTCTTTTAGCACTCACAGCTAAAAATAACTTAAACACGAACACGTAAGAAAACACAAGAAAAACAACGAAGCACGCTTACACAGACTTGACAGGCCAGCAGACGGTCGAACACTGCTTGCGACATTTTGAGACAGGGACAGGAAACTACCTAGAGACAATGCATACAAACCAGCGAAATGAGAGGAATGAGACAATTTGAAATGGTAAAAAAACTAACTAGAGACAACGTAATCAAACGAGCAAAATGATGGGGAATGACCTTGGCGAAGACCCACCACGGTTAACACAGAGGCACGATCGACCGGGGCTCGGTTAACGGGGGTGCTACTGCACTTCAGAATTTTCTTAGCTTTTTAATTATTGTTTATGTTGTAAATTTTACAGAATTTATATTAAAAAATTAAATGCAAACATTTTTTTCAAGCCTGAAGTGACTTCATTTCTTCATGAATAAATATAACAGTCTTTTCATCTTCAAGCGTTTTATCTTGCTAATAGCAACATCCACCTCGATACATTGTGGAAGACGTCACAGGGCTATAAACTGTAGCACACAAACAAATTAATTCATTTGTTGTACATTGTATACATAGTAGTGATGTACCGGGTACCCGGCAATTACCCGGTACCTGGCATACCCGGCCATATTTTCAGTACATGGAAATTACCCGGCACCGGGCGCTGGGACCCGGTGCCCGGTACTGGGTCCGTCATGAGCAAAAAAGGATAACAATAAAAACAAATTAAATGGAACTTAATATTTTACTTTTACTTCTTAGCCTGCAAGAAACATTCAGAGAAATGATATTTTAATTATAATAAACTTTTAAAAAACCGATTACTCTAACAAAAGTTAAACTGAACCATGAAATAACATTTTACATAATATGCATAATTATACTTAACGACCGGTTAACCATACCAGATTGTAAAATCTTATAAACTTTATAAAAGTAAAGAATGAAATAAAAGTGCAGTCAAAATTTTAATAATTAAATTTCAAAAATGGGAGATTATGATGAAGAAAGAATAGTTTTTCTGTATTTAGTGGAAGGAGTTTATTCCTCCACTTTTCGTACATGATTCCTGCCTCGCTAAACATCCTTTCACTGGGTAGGCTGCTTGGAGGTGATGACAAGTAACGTCTGGCCAATTTTGACAGTTCAGGAAAGATAGCTGCATTTTTTGCCCACCAAGTTAAAGGATTTTCTTTATGAGGGATGTTAGGACATTTAAGAAAATTTTCAAATTGCCTCTCTTCTTTAGAATAAGATGTATTATCCTCAGCACGAAAATCTTCTTGTTTGCTTTCATTTTCAAACAAAATTTCATTTAAGCAAGCCCACACATCTTCAATCAAATTGGTTCAACCTACCTGGCTGGGTAATTTTTCTCTTCTTCCCCAGATACCCGGTATTTTTTAGTACCCGGTACATCACTAATACATAGTATTATTTATAAATCTGTATAGCTATTACATGTATCTATTTCACTTGGACCTAATATGTTGCAGTTTCTGAAGTTGTGAGGGAGAGGCAAAGAGTCTTAGTTCCACTACTGACACTGACAGGAGAAATTGATGTAAAACCCTGAGCCCGGAGAAGCACTGCTACACCCGGAGTCTCTGGGTCAAAATGATCCCGTTGACAACCCTACTGTGGACTGTGTTTTTCATTATTGTGTGATAGTGATGTGTTTTTATTTAAATAATTCTGCTCTCTGTGTAGGTAAGTAAAATTTTATTTAATATTTATATCCTTTCAAAGTTCAAATTCTCTAGCATCAGCAAATGATGTTTCTATAATTTCCTTAAATAAATCTTTATTGGAAACTAAATATGACATCGGCTTATATATTGATTTACAAAGACGATCAATATTAAGCAACGAAGAAAAGGTGCGATTGTTAAGCGAAGAATCGCGGCCACCACCTAAATATTCATTTCCAGCTGAGCAGGATGGAAGTTATAAGTGCAGATTCCAAAATAAATGGCTGGAAATCTACAAATGGTTGAGTTATTCCAAATTAAAAGAAGGCTCATTTTGCAAATACTATTGTGTACTGTTCCAAGAATCCACTCCATTTGAACTTGGTGCGTTAGTAAGTCAACCATGCAAAAATATAAAAAAATCGTTAGAATCATTCAAGAAACATGAACAAATGAAATATCATAAAAAATCGATGATCTCTGCCGAAAACTTGATTAGTATTGTAAATAAAAAAACAAACTACTGTAACAGAACAACTTGATTCACAAAGGAAGCAAGTTATAATTCAAAACAGGCTTAAACTTTTACCAATAGTATAAACTATTCGTTTCTGTGGTAGACAAATGCTTCCACTTAGAGGTCACAACGATTCAGGGCAGATAACTCTAAATGAACCACTTGAAAATGATGGTAACTTTCGTTCCTTATTGAGATATCGAGCTAATAGTGGTGATAAGGTTTTGGAAGAAAATTTAGTTACAAGTGCTGGTAATGCAATGTATACTAGTTCTGTAACACAAAACGATTTAATAAGTACATTTGGTAATCTTATTCAATCAAAAATTGTATCAAACGTTAATAAATCCAAAGTTTTCACTGTGTTAGCAGATGAAACAACAGACATTGTGCAGATAGAGCAATTTTCACTATGTGTTCGATATGTTGATGAGGAAGTTATGAAACTACGAGAAGATTTTCTCACTTTTGTCCCAATAACTGACATGGACGGTGCTTCACTTGCTCTAACTATTGAAAAAACTTTAATAGATCTTGGTTTTGATTTAAGAAACCTTCGTGAGCAAGGTTATGATGGCTCAGCAGCTATGACAGAACAATTTCGAGGAGTACAAACAATTATTAGACAGAAATACCCAAAAGCTTTGTATATGCATTGTGTAGCGCAATTTTCGTTGCGAGCAAAATGTTAGCTTTGACATACAACCTTTCTTTCCAATTGCAAAATAAGCAGATAGATTTGATAAATGCTTTAAAACAAGTTCGTCAAACTATTGATGTATTAAAAAAGTATACGAGAGGACTCTGAGGAATCTGAAACTAACTTTGCGGTCATTTATAATGAAGCTAGAAATCTTGCAGACAAATTAAATGTCAAAGAAGAAGTACCTCGAGTATGTGGACTGCAGAGAAATAGACATAATGTTTCTTTTAACACTCCTGAAGAATATTATCGAAGGACAATTTTTTATCCATACATCCATACTGCGTCGTTAAATGGAAGTTTCTTGGCTCACGAGGAAACAATCAATTCTTTACAATACCTTCTTCCTGTGTATTCAATAGATAACCTTATTCAACCATTAAATCTGCAGTGCAGATATATGAAGATGATTTACCAGGATGTCCTGATATCATTCAAGCAGAATATGAGTTGTGGAAAGCTAAGTGGCAAAAAGAAGATCAAAGCAACTGGCCGACCACCGCAATGGACGTTCTAGTTGGTTGTGACAGGAATATATTTCCTAATATATATGTCCTTATCAAAATATTAGCTTTACTTCCTGTTTCCACAGCTACTGTTGAACGAAGCTTTTCATCCTTGCGAAGACTTAAATCATATTTACGAAACACAATATCTGAATCACATCTTGTAGGACTGGCACTGTTATCCATACATAGAGATATTAATATAACTGATGAAGAAGTTATTGACAAGTATGCCGATAGTGGAAAAAACAGATGGATTAATTTGATTTTGTAAACGTTTTTTTTTACATATTTTATTTTTTAATTTGAATTTTTATTATTTTTATGGGTTTTGACGAGAGTATGTTTTCTTTAAATAAAAAATGTTCTGAACTTTATGGCCATCGTTATAATTACTTTCGCTCCTCAATTTTACCCAGTTCGTGTTAATTTTATATTAATTCAAAATAACTTTCTTTTTTCATTAGCGGAAAGGCTCGAAATTACAAAATTTTACTGATAATTTTAAAATTTTTCCACCCCCCTCGGGATCGCACCGAGTATTCCAACAAATTAAAACAAACTCTTAACAGCACCCCCCTTCACAAAATCCTAGATATGCCCCTGATGTTGAATGCTCCTCACAGGGCTTCATGTAGCTCTCTTTTTACTCAATTGAATATGTTAACCATTGCAAGTTTGTATATATATAATATTCTTGTATTAGTAAAATGTAACATTAACATGTTTAAAAAAAATGATGAAGTACACAAATATGGTACTAGAGGTCATGAAATGATACATTTTGTTTACCATGGCAGGAAGGTGACATGTAGAGGTCCCCTCGCCATGGGGACGAAATTATATAACAAATTACATATGCAAATTAGTAATACTACCAAATTATTATTATTCAAGAAAGCAGTTAAAAAATACTTAATTTTTAAATGTTTTTATAATATTAATGAATTTCTTATGTGCAAGAGGTGACTTCTTTGTTATGTACAACTGTATGTTAACTGTATCATATTGTGATTTTATCATGACAATTCCTATACCTACAAAATGTATGGTCAACCGGGATAATAAAGTTTTTATTATTAATAACATTCAATCTGGATTACTTCCCAGAAAATCTCAGAGCAGTAAGCAAAGAACAAGAAGAATGGTTTCACCAAGATGTCAAAGAAATGGAGAGAAGATACCAGGAAAGGTAGAACCTTAAAATGTTGGCTGTCATTCGATTTTTGTGGGCTGAAGGTGTAACAGGTGCAGAAATTCATCAAAGACTATCAGCGAAGTATGGCAGCAGCACTTTTCCACACTGAAGCATGTACCAGTGGATAGACATGCTCAAAAATGGCCGAGCAAGTGTCACAGGCAAACGATCAAGAGCGCCCATTCACATCGACAACTGATGACAACATTGAAGAAGTCCACACACTGATTCTTGCCAACAGAAAGGTAACTATCGCTGAAGTGGCAAACCACCTGCAGATTAGTCACCGTTCGGCCTATGAATTTATCCACAACAGACTTCTCTTCCATAATTTTTGTGCGATATGGGTTCCAAACAACTCACTGAACAGCACATTCGTATCCGTTTGTATCAGTATCATGAGGTTGGTGTTGCCTTCCTGAATCGCTTTCTCACTGGTGGTGAAACGTGGGTCCACCACTATAAACCGGAGAACAAACATCGAAGTATGGAGTGGAACACCCTACATCCCACGTCAGAAAGAAGTTCAAATCTCAGCCGACTGCAAAAAGTGATACATTTTTCTGAGATTAACAAGGACCAATCTTTAAACATTACCAGGAAAGGGATATGATGATAAACAGTGTACGCTACAGTGAGATGCCGCGTGATGAGCAGAAACCAGCGATTTGGAGTAAATGTCGAGGAAAACTGCCCCAAGGTGTTGTGTTGTTGCATAACAATGTCCGTCCCCATAATGCTGTCCAAAAAGTTGAAACACTCCAGCAGCTATGCTTTGAGGTCCTAGAACATCAACCATACAGCCCTGACCTTGCCCCATCAGACTATCATCTGTTTGGACTCCTCAAAGTTGCTTTAAGAGGCCGTCGTTTTGCCGATGACAATGAGCTGGAGGAGGCAGTGCATAGGTGGTTTGCCGCTTGACCGAAAACATTTTTTTCTGAAGGTATATAAAGCCTTGTGCAACACAGAACCAAGTTTGTTGAAAAGCAGGGTGACTATGTTGAAAAATGCACTTGTGAATTCTGTATTGTTGTTAATTTATCTGACTGTGACATTAGAACTTGGAGACTCACTTTCAGAGCTATGACAATGCTGCTAATATGTCGGGAAAATATCAAGGAGTGCAAAGCAGAATCAAGAAATGCAATCCTCTGGCGGAATATATACCCTGTAGTGCTCACTCATTAAATCTTGTTGGTCAAACAGCAGCCAGTAATTGTGTGGTAGTTGTCTTATTCTTCTGAATCATTCAGAGGATGTATACATTTATGTCAGGCTCTACCTACAGATAAAATCTCCAAAAGTAAGAAAGTGATTCTAGTAAAGTCACTCTGACACAAGATGATCTGCAAAGAATTATGCCGTGAAGGCACTCAAAGTGAATTATGGTGGTATAATTGGCACTGAACATTTTACATGATGATGCTGATCAAAATAGTGACACTTGAGCAGAAGCTAGAAATATTTCAGCTATATTGTGTGAACTGGAATCAAGTCTTTGTGCATTCTGGACTGTTTTGAAATGCATTCACCAAGTTAATCTACTGCTGCAAACTGAGGGACTTAAAGTAAGGAGTTTTAGAGCATATGAAGTCTTTAATAGAGTTTCTTCAGGTTGTTCGCAATGACTTCAATCATTTTGAGGAACAGGCTAAACAGACGATACTAAAGGTCCAGAATGAATCAGATAAGCCACATCATCAGGCTGAAGAGAAACGAAAAGTAAATCATAAAAAGAAAGCTGATGAAACATTGTATCCGAGCATACATTCACCTTTAAGAGAAACTAAAATATTCATAGTTTAATAATAACTATTATATTACGTGAGTCTCATGATGGAGATGCACTATGTGGCATATGAATGTGTGTACAGTGATTCTCTTTCGTCTTTGACTACAGGAATGAAAATCTTGAAGACAAAAGAAAAGCATCCAAAAACTCATTGAAAAGTATCAAAATGACTTAGGAAAAGTTCGAAAACGAATTAATCCATTTCCATGAACATGTGATGAGTGAAGTCAGGGAACTACAGGAGAATGATGAAAGAAGTTCCTCAAAGGTCATGAAAGGAATTTTATCAGACACGTTTTCTCAATGCCACCGTTGCTTTCAGGATTTATCTGACAATGCCTTGTTCGGTCTGTGAGGAGAGAGATCCTTTTAAAAACTTTCTCATATCAAAAATGAGAAAAGAACGTGTCAAGAACATCTAAATGCATTGAGTCTAATATGCATAAAACATGATTTTGTTAAAAGAAATAATTTTTCTTTACTGATACAAATTTTCTGTCTCAAAAGTTTGGAAGGTGAATTTGAAAGACTTATCCACAAAATATGCAAAAAAATGTATACTACTGAAAATAGTTATCCCATTAGTTATTTTCATGTCTTATTTGCTTAACTAATTAATGTAAACTGTACTTTAACCAAGTACATGCTTCTCAAGCACATCGTTTATTTTTCATTTAGTAATACTCTCAAAGTTCCTATCCAATCCAACTCTTCCTAAGAAAGGTATGCTACTACAAGAATTTGCTTGTTTGTTCTACTGCCTAATAAGCCTCTTGGACTACTATAGCCATCACTCCTTCCTAGCCTGAAACACGGGAGAAAACACAGACAGCACCAGCATTAGCCTAATCTTTATGAAGAGCACCATGGGGGCCAATTGCTTAACCTCATTTCTGAACGATGGATTTGTGCTGTCTCCCAAATCATACAAGTATGGCATGGGGCAATCCCAGGTTGGAAAATCCAAACTGCCAAATTTGAACCTGGGACCACAGCATGGAAGGCCAATGTTCTAGCTACTCCACCACCACAACTCCTACTAAAAAGAATCTTAGTACCAAAATGATTAATACATGAACAAAAACCATTATACCATTAGAACTTTGGTGCCTCTATGAATGTGCCTAAGACACCTAACATGTAATCCATTCCTGTGCATAATGTCCTTTTTGAGGAAATATAGCCAAAATACTGTGAAATGTGATGTCACGGACCCTAGCATCCTGGATTTGTATTTCATATTCACAAATTTACTATACCTGCTGTGGATTTAAACATACAATACAAACTGACATTAACTACAAAAGACTGCATATGCAAGTAAATAACCCTATTTAATCGACTGTAAGCCGACCCTCACTTTTCATAAGGCCATGCAAGGAAAAATTTTGATTTTAAAGTGATTAGACAGCAAATACCAACAAGTATGAACATCTCAGATTACAGCAATATAAAATACGTTTTATTCACCTATTCATAACAACTCATACGAAAAGAATAATTTGACCTCCTTATCCCCCGGGATCTTATTCTCGTAAAAAAAGTAGCCGTTTCTCGTCAATCAAATGCGGACACCATACTGCCTCAGATTTTCAGTTCATAATTAAATAAAGAGTATTAACTAAAATTACGGCGACATAAAATATATTTTATTCACTTATTCATAACAACTTCTACTAAAAGAGTAATTTGACTTTGTTATTTCCCGGATCTTATTCTCGTAAAAAAAATAGCCGTTTCTCATCAATCAAATACGGAGACCGTATTACATAACATACGTTAGTACTACACTAGTATCACCTTTTCACTTTTATTCTTACATTATTCTCCCAAGTTTGCTGCTATGCCGCTAAGGCATGAGGAAGTAATGGTTCGCTCGGGAAATCCCAGTACGTGCATGCTAGACACCCTGAAACAAGATAGGTAAAGGAGGGAGGGGGGTAGGAAAGGCAAATGTTTCAATTCATGAGTAAAATGAAACATTGTATACATATGTAGCTTCTTACACATACGAGTGCTATTGCTGTGTTTTATTACGACTTTGACGTGGCACGTATTATTTACATAATTTATTTCTTCGTAGGCATTCAGTCATTTTGATTCTTTTTTGCATACATTTAAAGTAGATAGTTTACTTCCACTTTATTACACTTATATCTCGCGTTATAATGTAACTACGGACATAAATTCATTGACTACTTTTTTTACACCGATTCTAAGCCCAGTGGTGATTTCTGCGATGGTAAAAATGTAAAAAAGGGTCGGCTTACAATTGATTAAATATGGTAATTTAGGATTTTTAATGGTTACTAATAGCTTTAGGTTACTAACCCATAAAGTTTTATTCACAATTCTATATTTTGTATTTATTATCTATAACATATTACTGCTTCTTACATACGAGGATATAAATTATAAGGCACTTGAGCTACAAACTTGAAATTTGGCACAATTATAGGTTTTTGCTCACAACCAAAGGAAAAATCCGAAATTGTTGAAATTCCAATTTTCAGGGGCTATTTTTGCCCCATAAGTAAAGCATGTCAATTGGTGTCAAGGTTTTTATATTTGTTTTAAAAATTACTTCCCGTCAAGTTTCAAAGTCAGTAAGTATAGAAATTGTACGTAGTTACTTATTTTTGAAGACGAAATTCAAATGCCTGTATTAGCATTAATTTTTAGTTTTTATTGGCAAAAAGTGGGTATTTTTCTGGGTATCAACAATCGACTACCATGGCAACGAGCTCAATGCTTTTATATGGGTAAGCTTTTAATGGGAATCAGAGAGCTAAATTATAATGCCATTGATATTAAACGTGACCAATGGAAAAATCCAAAATCGTAAAAACTCCAATTTTTAAAAGTTTTTTTGCACCATTATTGCCCCATACGAGGATAGAAATTATTAGGCGCTTATGGATAAGCTAGATTGAAAATTTGGCACATTATAGATTTTTGGCCACAACCAATGGAAAAATCCAACATTGTAAAAATACCAATTTTTAGGGGCTGTTTTGCCCCATCATTGCCCCATATGAGAATAAAAGTAATGCACTTCTAGGTTTTAAAAATGACTGCTAAGTAAAGTTGGTAAAAAAATAATAATTTTATCAAAATATTTTTTCAGATTTTCATTCTTATCACTAAAATTGAACGGCAATACAATCAAAGATTACTTTAAAATACATGATAAATGAGTTTTTTATTTCATATACAACTCGTTGGTACATAAGTTTGTTTTTAAAAAGTGATGAATATCTTCTTAAAAGAAAAAATGGAAATCATAGATAAAAGAAAAAGGAAATTAAAGTTTACAATGGTTGAAGAATCTCTTTCTACTAAACAAAGGGAGACATAAAACTCAAGAAACACTCACAGAGGGAGCTTTCACAAGGAAAGTATATCAAGTCCGATTCACATTCACTATAAAAACCATCAATAAATAATACAAGTATAAAAACACACCCCACCTAAGCTAAAAGAGATAAGGGAGCATGGGAGGCACACGTTATTCAATGTTTGCTTAGTTTAATTGTCTTGATTAAGCCACCTCCCATTTCCGACAGTGGTAAGGCTAGAAACCAGACCTTTTGAACAGATAACTTCAAATTGATAACTGCCTCTGCAGTCTTTGAATTTAAACTCGTCTTCAATCTGAGTTTTCGTCAGATGAGAGTGCATATTTGACAGGCTTTCTGGCACGACCAACAGAATTTGAAGGGGGAGGCAGATCTTCCCCACCACTTTCATCATCATCATCTTTCTTTGCAGCTTTGCTCTTGCCCTTAGTTGGCTGGAAAACAAAAAAGCATAACTAGCAAATGCAAAGCTTTTAAACGCTAACAATTATGTATATATATATATGGCTTATTAAATTTTGTTCATACAGGTTTCAATTCGAAGATATCACTGGAGTCTGAGTCAGACTCCATGGCACGCTTTTTGGCTGCTGGCTTTCGTGCTGGCTTGGCCCTTGGCTTTGTCTCCTTGGGAGCAGCAGGAGCTTTCTTCTTCGGAGCTGAGGAAAATTCATTTAATCCTAATTCTGTCATTGTGAAATGATTATTAACATCCAACTTTTATTTCAATGCATAAAAATTTCTTTTTATTAAACACATTTACCATCCCCAACAAGAGAAAAGATAGGGAAAAGGATTAACTATGCTGAATTATGAATGCTAGATAGTTTAGTAACTCTTATTTATGACAAATACATCCACTCACCCTTCACTGAACTTTCTTCATCTGATGAATCAGAAGCAATCCTCTTATTGGTACCATTGCTGACAGGGAGTGATGCAGGAGCACTTGGAGCCATTTCAATTTTCTCAGGGCTGCTACCCATCAGAGAGTCAAACAGTGATTCCGACGTGTCTCTGGATGGAGGGACTACAACAAGCAACCAGAATTCCTATTAGATACCTACTATTGATATTATTAATAAAGCCAACAGCTAAAAAAAAACAACCTAATGCACCACTTTGTTTCACTGCAGTCCATACCATTTCTGTTAACAACATAAAAGCATTTACCAGCCATGCAATAAATTAAGACAATTCAATTTATAAAAGCACACACTAAATAAAAACAATTGAACTTTTGTTTAGAAGTAAAATACCTGCAACACCTAGGAAAAATGGATGCTAGAAGCAAAGTATAAAGTAGGCATGTTTCTCTCAGTAGATTACGAATTAGAAAATTCAATTCTTTTTTCCAATAAGGTGGCCAACTTGACAGGGAAACATGATTCAAATATGCTGTTCTTAGTGAATTAATTTTTAAATCTAAAATTTAATTAAGTTTTAACAAGGAAGTTAAGAGTTAAATTTCAGCAATTATTATCAGTAATAATACAGCAGCTTGGATGAAGTAACATGACAAGCATGTAATTTCCACATGGTATTTAAAACATTTTTTGGCCTATGCAGTATATCAGTGTCCTTTACAATAATTATCAGCAATTACACTCGTGAATGGTTTTTAAATAATTTCCACAGTGAAAAATACTTGGAATCATTTTTCACATTAAAAAAAAATAAGTAAACAAAATTGTTAGCTGTTGCTGTGGGTAACAAACTATCAATGTGAAAGTATAATTGGAAAACTATTCACGAGTGTAACTGCCGATAATAATTCTTAAGGACACTTATGTCGAGAGCCTTCATATTCATTACTCTAAATAGAGAAAGTCATGCTCTAGATACATCAGATTCTTTATTTGTTGCAGTGAATATGTGATGTTTTTATTGGTCAAGTAATGCACATTGAATCATGACCCAGCCATATAGCAAAAAACTAGTGAATTTTAAAGACTACCTCACATTCTTGATTTTAAAACTATAATAGCTGAACTGAATTCTATCAACCACATCATGTCATGTTTTTGAGAATAAATCGGGGGCTTCACGAGACCCGTAGACCGTAGGTTGCCGACCCCTGCTATAGATCAGTGATTTTTTCGACTGTGACCCAAATTCCAGTCACAGCAACCCATTTCATCCAATAGTCCACTTGATAAAATAAATAGGAATTGTAAGTATTGCAACTATTGCTCGGCGTCAGCTCCTCTGCACCCCCCACCAGCAGACTTCGTGAACCTGCATATGCATGGATTCTCGCTTCCTGCCTGGCTTCATCCTCACCCCTTTCCCTACCCATCCCCAGCCACACGGTGGAAGAATCTGCAAGCACAGCTGAGAAAGAAGAAACAGGAAGCCGAGAGGAGAGGGGGGAGAGAAAAGATGCGTGGAGGAGCCCGAGAGTTAGTTGGAGGCGTGTTGTTATCGGGTGCACAATAAAGTATTCTCAAACTACCAGTCGGCTTTCATTCTCAAATCCCTGCCAAATCCTTTATTGAACGTGGGTCCTAACATCTGGTGTCAGAAGTGGGATTTGGCAAATTTGGTAAGCATGACTGGTAGTTGAGATGGCGTTGAGAATCAGCATCAGAGGGAAGGAGATGGATCTTCAGCAGGCGATGGAACAAATGCACAACAAAATTCGGGAACTAAGTGAAGAGAACGAGAAACTCAGTGCAAGTGGAGGAGCAGCCGGGGCAGAAAGAGGACCTACTAAAAATTTTGGCCTACTGGGATCAGTGGAGGGATTTTTCGGGAGCCCGGGTGAATCGTTGACCTTCTTTTTTGATAAACTGGAGAGGGCGGCAAAGTTGGGCGGCTGGTCGGATGCCGAGAAGTTAAATGTCGCCGTACTTCGCCTGAACAGAGAAGCGGTGGAATACTTCCGGAGCCGAGAAGATTGTAGAAACGCCTAGAGATACGAGGACCTTAAGGAGCAACTCCTTCAGTGCTACCACAGCAAGAAGAGCACGTGCTTCTTTAGGGAGCTACTCACAAACATTTGGAAGCTGCAGCATTGAGACATTCGCGGACCGCATCTGTAAAATCAACTCCCAGACGTATGAGGTTAGCGGGTCCGCTGACTGTCACTGCGGTCCGTTTCGAAGCTGATCAATGCGCCCTTGATACGTTTCTCCGAGGCCTTCCGGGTGAATTGGGGAGGCAATGCCGCCTCTCCTCACCACAAAGTTTCAACAAAGCAGTCCAAGCTGCGATTCGCATTCAGGAGGGTGAGAGATGCCCCGAAGAGCCACCTGTGATGCAACGTGCCTTCCGCGCACCCGGGGAGATGGCATGTTTTAACTGCGGGAAACCAGGCCACATCGCAAGGGAGTGCGGGGGCGGGAGGCGCTGCTACTCCTGCGGGAGCAAGGGTCACATCGCCCGGGAGTGCCGGAGTCGCCATCGCCCGAGCAACGCGAGGGATTTAAATGGTGCAGGGTCCGACGCTACCGCAAGCTGTGGCCCCTGGTAAGTTTGTTGCTTCCGAGAGTGAAGATGGGGGAAGGAGCAAGTGATTTAGTGGCGGTAGTGAATATTTAGGGACGCCCATGTTGGGTGCTGATTGATACGGGGGCACAAATCTCTTTGGTGACGAGTGCTGTGTGTGGTTTGGAGGGTGTTCTGAGATCCCCTTATAGAGTGAAAGGCATCACAGGTGAGTTGATGTGGAATTATGGGGAAAAATTAATAGATTTTTATGTAGTAAAACAGCATTATAACCTTATTATGCAGATAGTGGATAGCTTGGGTGGCTTTGATGGAATCTTGGGACTAGACTTTTTAGAGAGATATCATGGTGTTATAGATGTTAGTCAAGGGTTTCTTACAGTAAATGGACAGGTGTGGCCGTTACGAGACGACCGAATTGCTGCTACGGGTGGGAAGGAAGTAACGGTGAATGTAGATAATCGTCTAGACACAGGAATGGTGAGTGTCTGTGCTCAACTCACGAAATCCGAGATTTTTCCTCCTCGTAGCGAAAGGATAATAAAGGAGGAATTGTCGGAGGGACGGGAACTGACCGGTCGTGAAGTTATAGCTGAGCCGGTATTGAAAGATATTGAGGGTTGTTATGTAGCGAGGGTTGTTTGCCGTGTGAGTGAGGGCGGGCAAATAATTATTCGGGTGGTAAATTTTAACAATGAGGAGATTACGTTAAACAAAGGGACAGTGTTGGTTTTAGTTGACGAAGTAGATAGTCGAGGTGAAAATAACAATTTAGGAGAAGTGGATGGGCGGGTGAGAACAGTGAAAAAAAAACGAGTAATAATCTAGATTTTTCTAAGAAACTGAAGCATTTGAAGGAGTTGGAAAGGGATACATTGTTACCTGTGCTAGAAAGATTTCGTGATTTGTTCTTGGAGAGTGAAATGCCACCACCAACAGATATCACTTCACATCACATTCCTACAGGTGACCATCCTCCTAGCTATAGAAAGCCATATCGCAGCCCCTTCCATCAGAAGACCATTATTGAGAATTTGGTTAAGGAGAAATTACAGGCGGGAATAATCGTCCCCAGTGGAAGTCCATGGATGTCCCCTGTGGTGATTGTCCCCAAAAAGTCGGTGGACGGAAAACCAAATTTTTTGTTTTGTGTGGATTTCAGGGCATTAAATGCCATAACCACCCCTGATGTGTATCCTATTCCTAATATAGTAGAAATGCTAGATTACTTAGGAGGATGTAATTTTTTTTACAACCCTCGACCTAACAAGCGGGTATCACCAAATTCAAATGCACCCCGACTCCCAAGCGAAAACCGCTTTTAATGTGGACAGCGGTCACTATGAATACAAAAGAATGCCATTTGGGCTTCGAAATGCCCCAGCCACCTTTCAGAGGATGATGGATGGAGTATTAAGGGGGTTAAAACCTACACAGGCTGTCGTTTACCTTGACGATGTTATTATATTTAGTGCTGGTATTGAAGAACATGCCATTAGGTTGCAAAGGGTGCTAGAAAAATTAAGAGAAGCCAAACTCACCTTGAAGTTCGAAAAATGTTTGTTTGCACAGAATGAAGTAAATTATTTGGGGCATATTATTGATGGAGACGGTGTTCGTCCAGACCCAGGGAAGATCGAGGCGGTTACAAATTTTCCTACGCCGACTACAATGAAAGAATTGCAGTCCTTCTTAGGGCTCACAAATTATTAAGGGAGGTTTGTTGAAAATTACGCGGTGACGGCAAGGCCCCTAACGAGATTACTAAAGAAGGGCACTGCATTTGTATGGATCCCAGAATGTGATGCAGCCGTGGATTTCCTAAAGAACGCCCTAGTGAGTAGCCCGGTGCTAATGTACCCCGATTTTACCAAACCATTTATACTTTCTACCGATGCCAGCAGCTTCGTATTGGCACAAGAAGTAAACAGAGAAGAACACCCTGTCACCTACGCCTCAAGGCAGCTCCATGCTGCGGAAATTAACTACACCACTACCGAAAAGGAATTGGCGGCATTGGTGTGGACCTTTTTTGGTGCTACTTGTATGGGAGAAAATTTCGGATCGTAACAGATCATGTAGACCTGAAATGGCTTTTTAGCATGAAGGACCCCTGCAGCAGGCTGATGCGTTGGGCGAATATGATTATGACGTTGTACACAAACCTGGCAAACGCAGATGGGCTGAGCCAGAAAGTACGGCATGTGGGGGTTGCACTAATAGAAGATTGGCAGACGGAGCAAGGCAAAGACCCAGAGTGCAGCCGCTGGGGCGGGTGCGCAGGGTTTCTTAATGAAAGATGGAATCCTAGATAAGAACACGCAGAAGGGAGAGTGAATTGTAGTCCCCGAGACTCTGCATAAAGGAATAATCCAGAAATTTCATGACCATCCTCTTTTGGGACACCTGGGGATCCGGCCAACTGTAAGTCGCATTCAAAATTCCTATTGGTGGCCCGGACGTTGAAGATGCACTTAAAGGGTGTATTTCGTGTCAGCAAAGGAGTCCATATGGGAAAACTAGAGGCCCTCTACAAGCCCTTCCCGCTACGGATCGGCCTTTTGATTTTATCGCGTTAGACATAGTAGGACCTCTTCCCAAAACTAGTGGAGGTAATCGATATGTACTGTGAATACTTGATCATTTTTCGAGGAACATAATGATGGTGCCGATTGAGGATCAGACGGCAGAAACAATATCAGTAGTACTCGTAAAGGAATGGATTTTAAAGTTTGGCGTTCCACAGAAAATACTAACTGACCAGGGAAGTAACTTTACCTCAGAGTTATTTCTCCATGTCTGCAAACTTTTGAGAGTTGAGAAAATAAGGACATCTCCTTTCCACCCTCAATGTAACGGTAGAGTTGACCGAGTTCATCGCACCACTGCACAGATGTTGAGCCATTATGTGAATAGTGCAAACAATGACTGGGATGAATGGCTCCCATACGCAGTCGCGGCGTATAATACTAGCTTACACAGGAGTACGAAGTGTGTTCCACATGAAGTAGTATTTGGCTATAGTATGAATTCGCCTTTTGAGTGTGTGGATAGAAAACTAAAGGGGCTGGATGGGTCATATGTGTCAACACTGAGACATAGACTGAGCGTAATTTGGGCAAAATGCAAGAAAAATAATAAAAGAGCGAGTGAAAACCAAGTGAAAGCTTCTCAGTCGAAATTGAAGAGACGTAGTTATTTTGTGGGTGATTTTGTATACTTAAACGACCCTAGTTTGAGACCTGGTCAAGTGAAAAAATTTCACAAACCATGGAAGGGACCATTTCGTGTTGTCAATGTTCTTCCGCCTTGTAATCTCAAATTGCAGCTAGCTAGGCACTGAACGGTGATAGTTCATCAAGATAGAGTGAAGCCCCACCACCACCTCTCCACCCTTCTCCCATCCCTTCCCACAAGAACGAAGAGAGGAAGACCCAGGAAAGTCCAGTCAGCACCCTCAGAACGAGAAGACAGGAAACCAGGAGCGACTTCCTGACCCGGCGGCAATAGTCAGCAACTGGGAATGGAGCACCGACCACGACATTCCCATTCACGCAGAGAGTAACGGAGATTCCGCTCCTCAGTTAGAAGCCTCGCCATCACCACGCAATACGAGCCCCTTATCTAGAAGCAGCCCAGAAGGTGCGGTGCCGCAGGAGGAAAACAAAGAAGAGGAGAAAGATAGTGCCCCTTCCCTACCATCCCACACCCATTGCCCACCTTATGCGCTACGCTCCCTTGGCCCCCCACCCAGTCCACATACGTGATAGTGAAAACTCCTCCCCTACACGAAGCAGTGGAAGTCCCTCCCTGATGCGTGGCAGCGCAAGTGCACCCCCTACACACCCGTACAACCTCCGACCTCAACCAAGGTCTAAGAATGGGAGAGATTAGAGTGATTTTGTGTGGTGTTTATGATGGCGACGTCGAGGGGTGACAGTCAAATAAAAGTGACCCCTCTGACGAGTGGGGTGGTTTTTGAACGACAAAAAGATGTTGTATTCTCCGAGCACATGTGGTCAGTTGTGCTAAATTTTGATTTAATGGAGTTAAGGAGTGAGTACAAACTTTTGAGGATATATGTGTGAATACTAAGAGGGGAGTACAACGGAGTTCAAGTGAGGGCTTTAATGTTGCTGAGTAGGATGTTTAATGAGTATCAGGGCGTTAAGGAAGATCTAGAGATTTTAATTGGTTTACTAGAGAATAAGAGGTCCAAACGGGATTGGATTATTGCTGGGAGAACTTTGTTAAAAACTGTTTTTGGGACTCTGGACTCGGGTGATTTAGAAATCATTAATCATCGGATCGCAAGAGTGGAGAGAGCTGGGATCGACACCGAAGCTGAGATTAGAAATCAGCTGATTTTTATGGGAAATTTGGAGGGGAGGATTTCTAAAATTACTAGATTTATTAGAAGTTTAATTTCCGAGATAACTAAAATCGGTAATGGAACATGGGAGTTAGCAGCATGGAATCGAGATTTAAGTCAAAGAGTTAGAGAGGAAGATAAGTTGAGACAAGTTGGATATGCTTTAGTAAACGCACGGGTTGATTTGATTAATTTCAGACAAGCAATTGAGAGTGGTGTATATAATAAACTTAGCAGTGTATTGGTCACCCTGAGTGTATTGATGAAAATACTACTAAGAATTCAGAATAATATTTGGCTGCCTTTATATACCGTATACACCTGAATATAAGACGAGGTTTTGTTCCAATTTTTATGACCGAAAAATCTCTAGTCGTCTTATAATTGCGCAGTGCGTAATAGTTTGACTGACTGAGGAACTGAAGCTAGAGATAGCTGGAGATGGGAAGAATCGAATAGCTATAATCGAAATATTCGATTCAAATGTATTCGAATACAAATAATTTTTTGAGTTTTATCCTATATATTATGCACGTAGTGAAGCTGTGTGCGTATGTAATTACATCGGCGTATTTCTCGAGAACCGTTCGTTGTAACAATATGTGATAAATGGCATTTTGTTTCTACTGGCTATGAGGTCCCTGGAAAAATATTTTCGTTTGTTAGTGTCCTGGGTTCAAATCCAGGAGACAATTATATTTTCCCATAAGCTTACACGGGATTTTCAATTTTTCAGAGTGCAAGGTTATTTCCTTTATTTATTAAAATACGTAAATACGGACTGATTTTCTTCTTTTTTGCTTTATTCGACGGCTAAAGCTCTATACTATCTTATTCTTGCGATGTTTACATGTTACACCATCGAATTTTTCAGAAATACGGTTTCTTTTTCGAAATTTTGCGGATTTTTCGTACTCATTCCAGGCATTGCCAAGGAGACTCTCATTGTTGCCTCCGATTCATTTAAGGCCAATTAAACCTTCAAATAGACGAAAGAAAAGCAATATTGTTATCTTCTCTTCACTGATAATCTAAATAAATGCTTGCACTGGTGTCGCCTTTACAGTAGGTCCTGTAAGAAGTTAAAAGCAGTCTTTGAGAGACACTTGAAGGAAAGCAACTGTATATGCCAACTAACACTACAGTTGATAACAAAGGGGCAAAGTCAGTGATAGTTAAAACCACTGGAAATGAAAAACTAAGGGTAACAGTAATGTTATCGGTACTAGCTGATGGGACAAAATTGCGACCCTTCGTAATATTCAAGAGGAAGAATCTACCAAAAGAAAAACTACCACCTGGTATCACTTACAGATGCAATGAAAAAGGCTGGATGACTAGTGACTTGATGATTCAGTGGCTGAGTGAAGTGTGGGATAAATGACCTGGTGCTCTTTTAAAGATGAGATCAATGCTAGTTCTTGATGGTTTTCAAGGGCATCTTACGGATGATATGAAATCCAAAATATCACACCTCAACACTGATCTGGTGATCATACCAGGAGGCTTGACCTCCCAACTACAAGTGCTCGATGTGGTCATCAATAAGCCCCTTAAAGGTCATCTACGGCGCGTTTATGGGGAATGGTTGCTGTCAGGGTATTGCCCTCTGACTCCAGCAGGTAAAATGAAAAAACCAACAGAGGCTCTACAGGGAAAATGGATTAAGACTGCTTGGGACAGTATCTTACCAGCATCAATAGTCCATGGATTTAAGAAGTGTTGTGTTTCTAACAGTTTGGATGGATCAGAAGATGACATTCTGTGGGAGTAGGAAGATGATGCAGCTACTGGAGATTCCTCCAGTAGTGAAAGTGAAAATAACAATTAAAATGTGCTAATGAGAAATAATTTGCATGAGAGATTCTAATGTTCCAAAATATTCAATTGAAAATTCCAATCAAAGTTGCTTATTTCAATTGGTTCTATGTTCATTAGTCAATGGTATAATAAACCTCTGTCATTGTGTGCATAATACATTTTTTTTAAATTAGGAGTTCAAAATGGGGGGTCATCTTATAATCAGAGTCATCTTATATTCGGGTATATACGGTATGTTAACTCCTGTTGAATCTAGCAAATTGTATGTTTATTACGAAATAGCTAAAACTTCGGCTGTAGTCATTGGTGATAAATTGAGGGTAATAGTGGACTTTCCTTTGGGAAATAAAGATAGTGTTTTGGAACATTACATTATACATACTGTTCCAATTTATTTCGGAAACTTGGGCACTCATCTTGAATGGAGGTTGTCTCATTTGCTTTTGATTAGTTATGATAGGAACTATTTTGCTGTGTTGAAGAAAGATTATTTGTTAAAGCGTAGAAAGGGATCGTTGGTTTTGTGCCCAACGGAGTTTGTGTTGTTTCATGGTAATATGGGATTTTGTGAATATGATATGTTCATGTCGCGTAACCTAACGGGTTGCCACAAGGATGTGCCTCAAACTCAAATGCCCCTTTTGGGGAAAAATTAGGCGGGTGGCTATTTTCCATGCCTACCCCATCTCATGTTACGTTTCTGTGTCGGAATGCGACATCTGTTGCTAGATCAATCACTTTGGAAGTCAGTGGGAGTGGAATGGTGACAGATATGAGTCATTGTGATATTTTTGGAAGTAACTTCAAGCTATCCGTGGCTGTTCATGATAGTTTTGCTTTAAACGGGACTTTTCCAGAAATTCTGATGCCTAAATTTGCTTTGTTTGACGAAAAATGAGACAACTTTGGAATTAGTTAATTTTTCCAGTGCTAAAAATTTGGAAATACTAAAAGCTGAAATAGATAAAAACCTTGCCTCCAGTGGAGGGAAGATGGACTTTGAAACACTTATGAGGCGCGTACTGAGCTTCTGCACATCCTCGCGGAATTACACTCATTATGTTGGAGGAGGAGCGGTATTGGCCACCTCCGTGTTGTCAGTTATCTTCATTGCGCTGTTTTGTAAAAGTAAACTTTGACCTGTGAAATGTTTTAGTTATAAAAGAGAGACCACACAGCCCTCTGTGATTGATGTGACGCATGTACGTGTCGCATTATCTTTAGAAGAATACGAAGCAGCCGAAAACGGTTGTTAGTATTGGCCATGGGCTTCATATTATTATCAGTGTGATTATGATTGAGATTTATGTGATTAGTGTTACTTCTATGATGCCTTTAGATGTTTTGTATGGCCACTATATTTGGCGAAATAGTACTTATTGTATTGATAACTTTTTCTAATGATCCTAAATGATAAGTGTTTTGCTGGACAGTAAAACAACAGTTGTTTTATTCTGATGTTTTGGTAAAGCCTTACACTGTTGAAGGTGTTTGAGTAGTTAAAAAAAAAGTTTTCCTGTTATTCAAATTTTTTTCTGTTGGGAGAGGAGAGGTGTAAGTATTGCAACTATTGCTCGGTGTCAGCTCCTCGGCACCCCCACCCGCAGACCTCTCATATGCATGGATTCTCGCTTCCTGCCTAGCTTCCTCCTCATCCCTTTCCCCACCCATCCCCAGCCACACGGTGGAAGAATCTGCAAGCACAGCTGAGAAAGAAGAAACAGGAAGCCGAAAGGAAAGGGGGGGAGAGAAAAGACGTGTGGAGGAGCCCGAGAGAGAGTCAGTTGGAGGCGTGTTGTTATTGGGTGCACAATAAAGCATTCTCAAACTACCAGTCGGCTTTCATTCCCAAATCCCTGCCCAATTCTTTATCGAACCTGGGTCCTAACAGAACTAAATAATTGAGGTTAAGCTCTCAAGCCATTAGCATTGAACAGGGTGTTAGAAGGAATTGTATATTTGGACAGACAACCATGGAAAAACTTTGAATATTCACTCAGAACAGCTTGGTGACCCAATTTTGGTTCGTGACCCGGGGGTTAAGAACCACTGCTATAGATACTGGAATAGCAAGCTCTTTTTTAAAAATTAATTTTGCTATACATGATAGTCCGATGCTACTGATTCTGGCACAAGACTCTTCTTAAATGCCTAATAAAAGGTGGACATATAAAACTGCAGATAAAGAATCTGCTCAATTCTACAAGATATAGTCACTAAATCTAACTTATCCATTACCTTTGACAGGAGATTGTTTCACATTCCTTTTCTTTGTCACTTCAAACTCACTGTCTGAATCTGAAACTATAATTGCATCCGAATCGTTATCTCCTCCACCCCTGTAAAAATAGAAATGAAAAAACAGAAATTATAGGTAGGCTCATATAAATAAATGTATATACATTTGTATCACAATTAAAAATGAGGTACTCCATTGTTCGCAGCACAGAGGATAGGTGGTAGGTTATACGAACATAGTAGAGTTTTTTTAGATTAGAGAGTAGGTTAGTGAGCAGGTCATATACGGGGAAATTAAAGACTTGCGCTAATTATCATAATAAATTTATTAACTCTGACCATAGATCAATATGTAGGTCGGCTTTAGGGCACAATAAACCATGTGATAATACTATCAGTAATAAAGCCGCTATTGGAAATGAGGGATGCACCCTCCAAATCACTGAAAAAATTCCAAAGCGGCACATAAGTGGCTCCCTAAAAATTTTATCTCTAAATTGCCGGAGTATCAGGAATAAGGCTGCGGAACTTCAGAATTTACTAGAACAAACAGGCAGATATAGTGATAGGCACAGAGAGTTGGCTAACCTCGGATATTCACGACCGTGAAATTTTCCCCTTACGATATATTATTCATAGACGGGATAGGACAAATAGGAGCAGTGGAGGGGTGTTTATAGCAGTGAATAATACACTAATAAGTTCTCCAGTCAAGTTTGCTGAAAACAATATTGAAAGCACTTGGTGTACTATAAACAATGAAGGTTTGGGAAACATTCATGTATGTGCATATTATAGGCCGCCAGCTTCAAACGCAGAAGAAATATACAATCTAGAGGCTCAAATAAACTCACTAATGAAGAAGAATAGTAAAAGCATTATCATAGTAGGAGGAGACTTCAATCTACCCTCGATAAATTGGCAGAGTTGTAGCTTCATACCATCCGGTAGGAATTGCGAGTCATGCGAAGCGCTAACAGACATCTTCAATAAACATTCCCTTATCCAGGTAGTCAAAAAACCTACAAGAGTGAACAATATATTAGATTTACTAGCAGTTAACATCCCCGAGCGTGTTTCCAAAGTAACTGTTGAAGAAGGAATCAGTGATCACCAAGCAGTTCGAGTACAGGTATCCCTCACCGTTCGTGGTTTTGCTTATTCGCGGTTTCTCAGCAATACCCATTACTCATTTTTTTGTCGTACCAAACGGGGAAATCTTCCCGTTTCCTGAAGGATCCACAGAATGCTGAACGGGAAAATCTCCCAGTTTGCTCCACTCTATGTTCTATTTATTTGTCTCGCCACCTGTGTAAACAGTATTAAGTCTGCTTGTTTTTACGCGGAATAAATATGGCCATCGGACTAAAAGACACGCGGCTTGTTGAAAAAGGGACTTTTAGGGAAATATGGGGGGACCTTCGCAAGCTTCCGTTTTCCACATTTATATCAGTTTCTGTTCTATAGTGCCGCAAGCAACATGACTTGATATCCTTGGTGTGTTTGTGGTATTAATGTGATGTTTCATTTTATTCTTTCATTTTAAATTAGGCAGGACTACACTTAGTGACGTTGGCATTGTATTATAGTAGAGTGCTTTCATAAAAATTTTTAATTAACCCATTCTTTTACATTATTATGGCATCTAAACGTGTTAATATAAGTGGAAGGGACGCATTAGCTAAGAGCCAGCGTAAAGTCATGACTTTGAGGGAAAAAATCATGATATTAGATAAGTTACAAAGTGGAGCAAGTTACTCTTCCATTGATAGAGAATATGAATCAACCATACGTTCTATAAAAAGGGTCGAAGACAAAATACGAAGTAGTGTAATGGCTTCTACTCCGTCTAGTGCTAAAGTTTCTTTTGTAAGTAGACGTGACCCTGTGTTAGAAAAAATGGAAAAACTCTTTAAGTGTGTGGATAGAGGATAAAACACAGAAAAATGCTCCCCTTAGCACGGAGTTAATAAGAAATAAAGCACTTAACCTTTATGAACATTTAAAGAGTGGAACTGAAGACGATGATGAAGAGAATTCTTCTACCTGTTTTTTAGCGAGTAAGGGCTGGTTTGATAATTTAAAGAAGCGTTTAAATTTGCATAACATTAAGCTAACAAGAGAAGTTGCATCAGCTGATCAAGTTGCAGCGATGGAATTCCCCGGTGAATTTTTTAAGCTTATCGAGGAGAAAGGTTATAAGCCAGAACAAATTTTCAATGTCGATGAAACCAGTTTATATTGGAAGATCTATCTGAGGCAGACGAATTTGCCATTTAAAGTGATTCTCGTATTGAATAACGCTCCGGGTCATCCAGTTCCTCTTGCAGAAGGCTATTCTGACGTAGAAGTTGTATTCCTACCACCAAACACAACACCACTCTTACAGCCGATGGGCCAAGGGATCATTGTGACCTTCAAATCTTATTATATTCGCCGAACTTTCAAATATATTTTACAGCAAATGGACACCAATTCTTTGATTTCTGTTCGTGAATGTTGGAGTTCATTCACCATTCGAACAGCCATTCATATGATAAAAGAATCATGGGACGAAGTAAAACAATCAACAATAAATGCATGTTGGCAGAAACTTTGGCCCGAAGCTGTTCGTTCCAAAGTTTATCCCAGCATTCGCGGAGAAGTTGAAGAGATCATCGAAATCTAGAAATGTAGGTGGAGAGGGCGTTGAAGATCTAAAAGAGGAAGAAGTGGAGGAATTGCTCAACTTTTAACAAGAAGAATTAGCAAATGAGGAACTTGAAGAATTTGCACAATCAAGTGAGAGCGAAAACAAAGAGGAAGATGTAGAGCGTAAGATAAAACAGTTTTAAGTGAAGACCTTAGCAGGAATTTTAAATATGACTAACGAGTTGAAAGAGAAAGTAATGCAGGCTGATCCATCTATGGAAAGGAGCATCAACTTTAAGAGAATAATTGATTCTGCAATATCTCCCTATGACGAAATTTATAAAAAAATCAGAATTCCTGAAGCCAAGTCCTCCATCTTCCTCTTCCATCTCCAAATAATGCTCTTCTGAAACACCTCCATTGTCAACATCCTACGTATACTCTACATAATTCACGGTGAGTTAATAAGCTTCTGTTTTCTTAGTTATCCTAAATTTAAACGTTCGTCGGTTTCGTTTTCCTTTCATATTTTTAGCTTACTATTTGTTTCTGTGGCCTAGAGTCATCAGTAAGATAAAGTAAATAATCACATAGGACCACTTTTGTGGATGTAGGAACGGAATCCCGTTATTCCATTAGTTTATGCATTTGCCGTTCACGGTTTTGCGGTTCGCGGAGTCTTCGGGAACGTAACCCCCGCGAACGGCGAGGGATACCTGTACTTTTGGATATAGCCGTCGCAAAATATCGCAAGCCTAAGCAAAAAGTGTACATGTATAAAAATGCTAACTTTGAGGATTTCAAAGAGAAACTCATCAAGGATTACGGCAATTTCAGCAAATCGACAAGCACAAAAAACATTGAGGAAACTTGGAAAGCATTTCTATCAGAAATTACAATGGTATTAATACGTATATACCAAGTAAATTTATTAGCGATAATGGGGAACCAAGGTGGTATAATCGGCAGGTTAGGTGTGCCCTCAGACACCAAAGAAAGCTTCACTCCAAATTTAAACGCATCAATAACCATAAGTCAACCTTAAAATTGCAATTAGCATGGCGTTTTATCACTCGCTAATTGGTACTTTTTTATTAAATGAGTGAAAGTCTGATATTTCTTCAAATTATACGTTTCATGACATTAAAGTCCTAAAAATAATCGTCCTTTCAGGGTATTAAAATATTTTCTAGATTTGTGTGAGAAAAATGGGTAGGGGGGCTATATTCGGTCAAATACGGTATTTATCGGGGAAATTTTGTTTTAAATATTTTTAGAGATGTATTTGTTTAGCTGTTTTGTGGTCTCCATATGATTTATAATGTTTAATTTTGGTGAGCTACATCAGTACTTCCTTCTATTAAAGATTATTTACTTTTAATCCTAAAAATGTGCGAGGATAATGAGCACTGTGTAATAAAAAATTATTGGTGAAATCATTTTCAAATTAACAAGATTTTGCAGCTAAAAAAACATTGTTCAAGCCAGAATGTCAACAAATACACCCATGTTTTTACGAGTAAAATGTGAAAATTGTCTTATCACCATGTATAATACGCAACTCATTTTTTGTAAAAAGTTCACTGTAATTTTTCACTTGGTTCAGTATCAAGACAGTTCTTGCCTTGCCGTCAAGTGAGATACCGTATTTACTCGAGTAATACCTGCACGCTAGGGTGGTCCTTATTTTTCAAGTTCTTATTTTTTATGGTCTGACCGTCTCAAAAGCTTTCATTTGGTTGAAAAACACCATGTGCAAAATTTTTGCAAAATATTTTGATATTTACTGGTCGCTCAAGGACCTCAAAGTTATGCCTATGATCCGTTAGACATTACGGCGGGTGAATCAGCCAGCTGCAACATCGCCTAATCGCGAAAGCGTGTTTTATTATTTATTTACTGAAATATACCTGGAAGAAAATATCAAGAATTACAGTTTGTTTATTTTAGAAATTTGTATAAGTGTATTTTATCGTCAAAATGAGCTGTTTTTCAGCAGTAAATCAACAACGATAATCTTTTTTGTGTAATTTTAAGATACCCCATTTGTGATGGCTGCAGCAAAGAAAGGTCGAGCAAGTGTTTTTAATCGAGAAGTACGAGGAAGATATCAAGGGTTTGAAGCTTCCGTCCAACCGGCAAGCTCTTGGATACTTCCTTTATCTCCACCGGGAGCAGAAAGAGTCCACGCGTGAAGCGGCAGAGGTAAAAACGATCGAGAAGATTGTGGAGTTTTTGAACCGAGTTCGCATTCCAGTGCGCCAAAAACAGGACTCGATCAAGAAACTCGAGAAGCTCTTCACCAGGAGGCAAGCGCTGAAAAAGAATGCCTCCCGAATGACAGAGACTCAAGCCAAAAACGAGGTTGATGTTTTGAGGGTCTGTTCGACATCTCCCACGCCAATGCCCTAGAAATCATTATCATTGACGAGGACAAAGCTTTCCATCCTGCTCAGAGAGAAAAAGGGCATTGGGAAGCGATGTCTTCTGTAGACAATCTCCTCGCGAAGAAAGAGAAGAAACAGCAGAAGCATTTGGCCAAGGAGCAGGAATGCCGACAAAAGGCGATCAAGGATGCTAAACGTTAGAAGATCAAGTCACTCTTGAAAGCAGTAGCAGTAGCTGTACTTATGCAGCTGAGGAATCTGGGGATGATCCAGATCCAGTCCCATCCGAAGCACGGCCAAAAGGATATTCTATCACCAAATCTCACGGTACACTGGACCGCAACAAAGTGTCTGATCGCGCAGCACTTATGATTGTCGGGGAGACAGCCCGGACTCTTGGTCATGATGTTAGCTCACTGGTTCATAACAGGACCAGTATCCGACGGCGACGACAGCAGCATCGACAGGCCAGCGCCGCCAAAATTCAACGGAACTTCAAACCGGACGTTGCCTTAATTGTCCACTGGGACGGCAAGCGTATACACGATCTTACTGGGAATGACAAGGTCGATTGTCTCCCCGTACTAGTATCCTCCTTGGATGGAGGCTCCCAGCTGCTTGCCGTACCCAAATCCCAGCAGGCACTGGAAAGGCACTAGCCCACGCCGTCTTTGATGTCTTGAGGTTTTTAGGTCGCCTGACAAAGGACGAAACTCTGCTCCAGTTTCTTCTCCAGGTGGTTGCTGACCACCACAAGTGATACCCCGAGTCCCTCAAGCGGACCCTGCAAGAGCATACTGACGACAACAATGAGTGACTGGTCAATGGTTCATTACACAACATTCTCTGAAACAGTGATATAACATAATTACATTTTAACAGTTCCCTAACCACTAACCTTTGATCACATTCACCCATTATTGAAATTTCTTGAAGATTTCTAGGTTGCTATGATTCTGTTTTTGTTAAACCACTGAGTTCTTTTTCAATTTTGGAATGATTGTAGTCACTTATGTTAAACAGCAGCTACCATAATGTAAATTTCTGTCAGGGGAACCCTTACAAGTCATCCATGATTCCGCGTTATATAGTGTAAATTAGAGGTAACTGAGCGACTCCTAATTATGAAAATATTTCAATAAAATTTTGCACACAGTGTTTTGAAACCAAATAGAAGCTTTTGAGGGGGTCAGTCTAACTATTTTTGAATTTTTATTTTTCACTCTATAAATAAGGACCACCCTATTGCACGTGTGTAATACCCACACCCCCGTTTTTGGAAGTAAATATCTGGTAAAAAAAGATGTTCATTTAATGCACGCACTCGAAAAATTCCAATTTTGTTATTTAACGGCAACATCGGTAAACTAATATATCTGAAGTAGAGTCTGATGATACAAAATCACGTATTTAAGACGTAAATATTAAAACAACTTTTAATGCCTATTCTAACGCAATCAATCACGAAAAATTGACATTCACCAATATTATATTATAAGGAAAGAAGACGGAAGCATAATTTGAAGGCCACTGCATTAATATCACCAAAAGGTTCCGTTTTGAGTCACTGTACAGTGTACATGCTTTAATTTTGCTAAATGTTCGGAATCACGACGGATATGCTACCATCACTCAAAAGAGTACACCTCTCATAAAAGAAAACTTATAAATTATGTGCACAAACTAAATCCCAACATCCAATAGAACGATTTTTGATTCTTTCTTAACATAATTATAAATTGATTTAGGTCTTAAGGTTCCATCCGGTCTCATTATCTTTCAATTATTAAATTGTATGTAAATACCCATAAAAATTACAATGAAAACAAGAAATATCGTAAAATCCCAAATTTTTATACAAATAATTTATTCAACTAGCACTTCAAATGCTTCTTTAGGAATTCCACGTTCGTTTTTTTTGTAATACCTAATACCCATAAGTAATGGTGCTCAGTTCCATCCAATGAATTAGAAATTCCAGTCACTTTAAAGCCTTTGATCACAGATTCTTTGCTTATGCTGCGAGCAACCATCGGCACACCTCGGAGAGCAGAGCGCATTTCAGCCTGCCCGTTGCCAGTGTTCTTCAAATTGAAGCATGAATCACGTAAAATTACAGACAAAATCTGCAGTGTATGGCATCTTCTAGGAAACACATTGAATTCATTCTTTGCAAGGAAACACGACAGGTGTTTCGCGGGTGGCCTACTGTCAAAAGGTACTGTCCTCACCCACCTTTTCTGGATCCAGTTTTAGGGAAAAAAGTGCGGGTTTACACGAGTAAATAGCCGAAGTGGATAGTGAGGATGAAGATGACGTTCTTGGCTGTGCCATTTACGTAGACGATGAGAGAGAACACAAAATCGCCGACGAACTATTTGAGGACAGCAATAATGAATTCAGAGGGTAAGATTCGGACAGCTAAAAGTAAAAAATTATTATTATTATTTTCACTTTGAAAAACGATATTTAAAGGAATGTTATTGAAATGTATTTAAATGTACAATTTACTAGTAAAAATAAGTCTGAAAATATAAATTATTTCCTTACTAAAAAAAGTTGCATCATGTATAATACGCATCCTAACTTTGCCAATTTTTCGTGGAAAAAATGAGTATTACAATTGGAAAATTACGGTAGTTGAAGCTATAGAAGTAATTACATGGTTACGATATTTCCAAAGCGTATTTTAATATATTTCTGTTGATTAAAATTATTGGAAACAAAGAGTGAGAAATAAATTTGTTTCAAATGAGGTGTACCGTTATTTCCACTGACCGCCACTGCAAAAATTGTAACAACAGTGATCTGCATTTTTGAAATTTTTTTGATGTTTTGAATATGACAGCTGTTTCTAAATTGTTTTCACATGCTGATTTCAGAAATAACATCCTTTTTGCTCTATCATGTCAGAATTGTTGACAAATAAAAAAAAATGAAAGGAAATATTTTCTCTAATTCTAATACGGATCTTAAATTTACACTTCACAATAAAGGTATGCAATACAGTTTAAACGGTAATTTTACATATGGAATCATGTTAAACGTTGAAGTCGAACACAAAGATAGTGAATACAACAATTTGTCATATTTATGCCCATTTTTAGGTGTTAAAAGGATTAAATTTCCAATTTTGTGATTTCGTTCCAGAACTCTCTTCATGGGAACTGTTTCTTTTCAGCATCCAACAATAGTCTGCCATCATATTCACATTTCACAGTCCTTGGTACCTCTTCTCCATTTCATTGATATCCTGGTGAAATTTTTCACCCTGTTCTTCACTAACGCTTGCTAGGTTTTTGGGAAAATAGTCCAAATGAGAGTGCAAAAGGTGCACCTTTAGGCTCATATTGCAACCCAGTTTTCAAAAGTTCTCCAGCATATCTTCCATGACCATTTTGTAATTTGAATCCTTGTTGTTTCTCAAGAAGTGATGGACAACATTTCTGAAGCTATTCCATCCTTGTTTTTCACTTTTGTCTATAGTTTCTTTGAATTCCCTGTCCTTGAATAACTTTCAGATTTGAGGGCCTACAAAAATTCCTTCTTTGATTTTGCTGACTGTGAGAGACAGAAACTTGATGCAGATGTATCTGAAGCAATCACTTACCTTGTTAAGGGATTTTACAAACTGTTTTATCAAACCCAATTTAATATACAAGGGGGTAACAGTACCTTTTTAGGATCACTCAATTAGTCATGTATTATATTTTTTGAACCAGGTGTAAGAGTTTTCTGAGGCAGCCATAGTCTTCTTTCCCAGTGTTCATTTCTTGCTTGACTATTTCACTTACACAAAAAGCACGTACCCAGACTGTTGACCAAGCAATAAACCAATCACTTTGAAATCTCCACACAGAAACCAACAATGATCTTTGTATTGCACTTTCTCCAAGAGAAGTTGAAGGTTTTCATAACGTTCTTTCAAATGCACTGAGTGAACCACAGGAATCAATGCATACACATTACCATTATGAAGCAGAACTCCTTCGAGGCTTCTCTTTGAAGAGTCAACAAACAACCACCATTCGATTGCTCAATAGACAATTCCAAAGTAGCTCATAATGGCACAAATGTTATTGCAAAATAGGGAACTAATTCTTGTTCATGAAAAAACGTACCTGCAGAAAGCAGATTCTTGGCTTTTAGTCTAGATCTCATAAGTTCTGCCGATTATTTGGTAGGTTTAAATCCCTGACCAAATCATTAAGCTCATGTTGTATGAACAATAGTGGTGCACAATCATGATGTTCTGCAGCAGTGACTTGTTGGCACAACTGCACCAAGAATGCAACTGAACTAAAGAGATACTGCACAGACTACTCAAGGTCAAACAGTCAGAACAAAGGAGGATTGCCAACTACCAGACAGGCCAACCTCTAGCCTTGGTCTAGTAAATCCATTTCTCACTTAAATATGGTCAGATATTATGAATTATATATGTATACGCATGTGTTCCTATATAGTCCTACAGAATTTTATGCAAATTTTGAAAAAACAGACCCAGGCTGTTTGCAACAAAACTGCACATGATAGCCAATAACAGTTTTCATTTTTGCAATCAGCATCAAAAATGGGTTAGAAAACAGCTGTAAGTTTGAAAACATCAAAATCAATGCAGTCCAGTGTAATCGAATATAGTCAGATAGTAAATTTGTCAAAATTACTGGTTTAAATATTTTTTTTAAATACTGAGTTTAAAAATGGGAGGTCGTCTTATATTCAGGTAAATACAGTAAGATTATTCCTTAGTTTTTAATCTGCATAAACTGATGAGATTCAAATTTTATTCCAATTTGATTAAAAGGTAAGTTTAAATTTCTACTTTTAGGAATACTATGACTGACAGTTAATTTAAAATTTTAAAATTAATTTTCCATATATTTCATTTGATAAGATATAAATATCATAGAATAAAAGAGGAGAGAATGACAAAGTATCTTACCATTTTTCACTATCACTGCTAAATATATCTTCATCACTGTCATCCAGACTTAAATTGGCTTTTGCAGCTGCAAAATAATGAAACAAAATTTAATATAAAAGGCAATATTTCCCTCTCAGCATGCACCAAGTTTACTGTAACATTCCACAAATTTCTGCAGTGAATGATATCTATTATGATAACTGATATATCCTGATTGGATCCAGTGCACCAATCATTAAAATCAACATGCTGTTATGCAGTAACTGCGTTATTTATGGCCAAGATGTTACAATGCTTAATTACACATTTACAGTCTGTGCAGAAGATTGTAAGTAAGAGGAATATGTTTTTGTTTATATGAATTGAAGATGAATTACCAGAGCCAGCCCAAGAGTTTTAATGTGTGGGAAAGAATTAATTTGGCCACCCCTAATACATGTAACTCCCTATTCATCAGAATACAAGGAGAGATGTCCAAAATCATACTATCTTTTTTTGTCAAGGAATAAAAGTGATATCCATACGTTTAGGTTATAGATAATTAACAATTATTACAAATATATCCAATACATATCAATTCAACCACTTATTAATTAAATGTAATAATAATATAATAAATATATTTTACTAACTGCAAAAAGGACAAAATCTAATATAAATATTTTAATACATAAACATAACAAAAGATGGAATAATGATTTGCATGAGATACATTCTTAAAATAATAATCTAAAAGTTAATGATGAAACTCAAAGATGCACTTATAGATCTATCGTCCTGGCTTTTATTGTAGCAAAGCCTTTCTTCTACATCTAAATTATCTGCAATACTACCTCCTTATTATAAAAACAGCTGTCTGACCATGTGTCAGGATATATTAGTGTCCAACTATCTGTCTATCACACTATTTTAGGACACTTCCAAATGGAAATTAGAGGTGAAACTTTCAATACACAATACAATACAATGGACATTATCCATAAAATTGAACAGATTAACAAAGAATGTCACAATGGGTTCCAATTCAGAAAACTGATGGAACCTAGAATTAAACTCTTCTAAAAGTGTTTCAATGTGTTGGGAAAATGGTGCAGCGGTAACATTTTTATCAGACAGGCTTTCAATAATATTTTTTAAATTAGGAAAATGTGATAATGAATTTCTTGCTATCTGAGACTTCCACAGTGCCAATTCACATTTGAATGCATTTAATGCAGTTATCATTTACGCAATATCATGATTTTTTTCGTGCATCTCCAAATTCAGTTCATTCAATTTTACAGTTATATCAGCAAGAAATCTGAAATCCATCAACCAAGCATTGTCATCCAACTGTTCATAATATTCATTCCTTGACATGAGAAATTCCTTTACCTCCTTTATGAGATATAGAAACCTCACTAGTATTTTTCCCGTGATGAGCCATCTCACTTCAGTACGTAAAAGGAGATCACTGAATTCGGCATCTTAATCTTGTAAAAGTAGTTTAAACAATCGGTGTTGCATTGGTATGGCTCTTATAGAATTTATGATTTTTGTTACAGTTTTCATAACATGTTGAAAATGAAGAACTTTCGTGCATAATATTTCCTTATGTATAATGCAGTGATAAGAAACAAATTTTGGAAACACAGGGTCTTCTTTACATAGTGCAATGAATCCATTTTTACAACCTGTCATAGCAGGTGCACCATCTGTTGTAATTGTGGTCAACTTCTGTAATGGTATATTACTTTCGTCAACATATTTTTTGAAGGTTGAAAAAATATCTTGACCTCTTGTTCGTCCTTTTAGAATTTTAAGAAATTCTTCCTTGGCAGAAAAATCATTAAACATCATCTTCACAACCATAGCTAATTGAGAAATGTCTAATATGTCTGTCGGCTCATCCAGATGTAACGAGAAGAAAATACATTTTTGTAAGTCACTTGCCAACTATGATTCCATTGTAGTTGCAAGAACTTTGATTCTTCTTGTAACTGTTCTTGCTGATAACTGAATCGTATTTATCGCCAAAGTGATTTCATTTTTATTTTTAAAATCTTCGAAAAGTAAGTCAGCAGCTGTTAACATGGCTTCTTTTACAATCAAGACATCTTCAAAAGGTTTTTTCTTCTTGGTCAACAAATGCAAAATTTTAAATGATGCAATCGTCGCTCTCTGTGATTGCTGAACTGGTATAGTAAAAATGCTTTGCTGTTTAGTTAAAATAGATTTTATATAAGAAAATTTCTTTTTCCTGATCTCAGAGTTTACCGGAAAAGTTGTATTAAAATTATCGTGTACCATATTGAAGTCTTTCAACATTACTTTTCTGTGGAAGCGCGACAGTAGCACTGCACAATAAACAAACACACTTTCCTTTAAAATAAGTAAAACAGAATTTTTCTTCCCAATCAGCATTGTAATTATATGTCCCTTTCCTCTTATTGCTCATAATTGGGATAAAATTTTGCACAAAAGAATTAATAATCACAACACAAATAATATCAGAAAATATCAGAAATATTCTGAATTGTTTGGCATGTTAAACCGATTTATATTTAACCTATGGAGAGGAGAATATGAGCTATCACTGAATGACATTCTTTGATGTGAATAAAAACTTCAGAAACCCAGTATTTTGTGTACTAATTGGAGAAAATATTTCCAAAACCAACAAGTTACAGTGATATCTTGAGCTGAATCGTATTTCGATTATGAGTAACTATCTTCAGGCAAAACAAATGCTGAAGTGAATATTCAAGTATACGGTGGATGAAGCGAGGATCAGGGTCTTTTTCCTCATCCTCTTTACCACGACTGACTCCTTCGTGCCTTTGCCTGTATATGTATGCCTTTGTTTCTGCTCGATTCCTCCTATGGATAGGCCATACACCCTAATTACACCTCCGTTTCTTCGGCAAGTTCCGTTGCCAATCTGGATCAACAGTGTCGGTCTCATGGTGAGGTGGTGTTTCTTCTCAGAAGCTGAAGTTCCAGGGGTGTCTTGCCTTTTACTGCTGTACAGAATTTTTGGGCCTCCACTGCTAGCCACTCATTCAGCAGTGACAGGCCGGCCATCTCGTAGGTGGCTGCGTTGGTGGTTTTCCATCCTAAACATAGAAGCGACCTCAGACAGGATCTTTCTGTTATGGAGGGATGTGTCCTGGCTCTGCCCGTTAGGCATCCGCTCCATGCTGGTGAGGCATATAGCAGCTTTGTGGAGATGATTGCCTTGTACAGCTACAGCTTCCTCTTCTGTGAGATTTGTGGGGTTGTGAAGAGTGGTGATAATTCCAAGCGTTTCTTTCGCGTCTTCCTAGATGTTGTGAGGACATGCTCTGCAAACTTCAGTCTGTAGTCCAGGGTCACCCCCAAGTAGGTGACTGCTTCCTGCCACTGCAGCTGCTCCGTTTCCATGATGATTCCATCTGGGTCCTCATTTTCCCCAGTGTAGAAGAGGATCGTCTATGTCTTCCCAGGATTGATGTCAATGCGCCAGGCCCTGTACCAGTCCATTAGTTGGTAGATGGCCGCTTGAAGGTACTTAGCAGCAAGGTGTTGCTTCATGGACCTAGAGATGAGTGCTGCATCATCTGCGTACAGGGCTAGCATGGCGTTCCAACCGAAGTCCGTCGGGATGTCTGCTGTATAGATGTTAAATAACACTGGTCCAAGGACGGATCTCTGTCGAACACCAGATGATACCTTCTTCCAAGAAGACAGCATGTTGCCAGGAGACCTGGAATTTCCTTCCATGCAGGTAGGTGCCCATGAGGTTCCTCTGCCAGCCTGGGGATTAGAAGCTCCACATCTTCTACCTGAGATCTCCATGTCAGACACGGTCAACAGCCTTTGTAATGTTGAAAAAAGACCTGACTAGCATTGCCGGTTGAAGCCGTCCATGATGAATTTGCATCCCTGGAGAGTTGATGGGTCAAGGCATGCTCTGTCCAGAAGCCGAATTGTTGTGGAGGATGTTCTTCTCCGTGATGAATTTCTGCAATTGCTGGAGGAGGATCCGTTCAAAGACTTTCCCTAGCCCTCTAAGTAGCGAGATCGGGCAGTAATTTCCAGCCTCGTTTGGTGGCTTCCCATACTTATGCAAGCATATCACCCTTGCTGCCTTCCATGCAGTGGGGAAGTGTCCTATCTGCATGCAGGTTGTGAAGATGGCAGTCAACCAGATCCCGAACACTTTCGGTATCTGCCGCAGCACCTCGTTCCAGATTCCATCTTCGCCTAGAGCTTTCCTGAGACAAAGTACCTTGAGAGCTCTCCATAATAGGCAAGTGAGCTGTGTAGGTTGTATTTATACTACGGAAGGGTGGGTAGAAGGAGTAGGTAAGGTAGGGGGCTGGATAGGGGGAATTCAATTTGAAAATAACACTGTTAATGGCCAGTCAGTTTGCTCTTAAGTCACACACTTGAAGATGTTATTTAGTAACATAGATACAATTCGGTTCAAATTATATGATAAGTTCATCGTTCCAAGTTCTATTTTCCATCTTGTAACACAACTTATTGATTTTCTGGAAGCTTTCCATGTCTGTTTATTTAGTTCTCTTTTCAGCCGGCGGGCGACTGGTAAATCTGATCGCCACGTTGCCAACCCCTGCTCTATATAAATATGATATTTCGTTGGATTATGTTAAACAATATAGCTGCACATGAACTACAGACAGAATCATGAAAAAATTTTGAAATCTGGCCCAGATTAGACATGCATGTACATCAAATCCTCAAATTTGAAATGTTTTTGCAATTGCAATACTTTCTCTATATATCGTATTTACTCGAGTAATACCTGCACGTGTGTAATACCCGCACCCCCGTTTTTGGAAGTAAATATCTGGTAAAAAAAGATGTTCATTTAATGCACGCACTCGAAAAATTCCAATTTTGTTATTTAACGGCAACATCGGTAAACTAATATATCTGAAGTAGAGTCTGATGATACAAAATCACGTATTTAAGACGTAAATATTAAAACAACTTTTAATGCCTATTCTAACGCAATCAATCACGAAAAATTGACATTCACCAATATTATATTATAAGGAAAGAAGACGGAAGCATAATTTGAAGGCCACTGCATTAATATCACCAAAAGGTTCCGTTTTGAGTCACTGTACAGTGTACATGCTTTAATTTTGCTAAATGTTCGGAATCACGACGGATATGCTACCATCACTCAAAAGAGTACACCTCTCATAAAAGAAAACTTATAAATTATGTGCACAAACTAAATCCCAACATCCAATAGAACGATTTTTGATTCTTTCTTAACATAATTATAAATTGATTTAGGTCTTAAGGCTCCATCCGGTCTCATTATCTTTCAATTATTAAATTGTATGTAAATACCCATAAAAATTACAATGAAAACAAGAAATATCGTAAAATCCCAAATTTTTATACAAATAATTTATTCAACTCGCCCTTCAAATGCTTCTTTAGGAATTCGACGTTCATTTTTTTCTAATACCTAATCACTGATCTGTTCTTCATCTGCAACATAATCACCCCATAAGTAATGGTGCTCAGTTCCATCCAATGAATTAAAAATCCCAGTCACTTTAAAGCCTTTGATCACAGATTCTTTGCTTATGCTGTGAGCACCCATCGGCATACCTTGGAGAGCAGAGCGCGTTTCAGCCTGCCCGTTGCCGGTGTTCTTCAAATTTAAGCATGAATCACGTAAAATTAAAGACAAAATCTGCGGTGTATGGCATCTTCCAGGAAACACATTGAATTTATTCTTTGCAAGGAAACACGACAGGAATTTCGCGGGTGGCCTACCGTCAAAAGGTAAAGTGGAATATCTTGTGTAATCTCTGCACCCCTTTTTCTGGGTCCAGTTTGAGGGGAAAAGTGCAGGTATTACACGAGTAAATACGGTACTTCATAGGAGAAATAAAAGTAAAATAATCTTTGCTTCTCAATGTAATTTTTGAGCAAAAATCAAAATTAGGAAAATCTAAGTGTGGCGTGATAGAGAAAACGTAGTCAAGATGTTAAGGATGTAATGAATTCTTTGATTAATGTCTTAGAATTTTGATTCTTAGTACTATTACTTGTGAATGCAGCAAAAATACCAACTGGTTTACAAAAATAAAAGCTCCAAAACACTACAAACATATAAATAACCTTTATTCCATGTTAATCTCAATAAACCATATTTTAAAATATTTTATGCAAACTGCCAACTTCAAAGAATATTCATAGGTCAGAGAAAGGTTAATACTTAATTACATCCTATTATGATTGCTATATTAACCTATCTCTGGAATTTCACTAAATGAGATAGAAATATCATTTTTTACAAAGGTCTTTCCAAAAAAAGCAAAATGAATACAAACTCACCAGCAGCTCTCTTTGGAACATCTCTCTGCACATTCATGCCTAATAAGTCATTCTCTTCATCCTCAGAGCCAGATTCAACCTTTTTAGATTTCTTAAAAATCAGCTTTGTCTGCTTAAGTCCTAAATTCAAAAGAATAGAAAACATTAAAATAGTTGCTAAGGAAATTAATCTGTTAGATGATAAAGTGAATCAGCAATCATTGAAAGAATAGAGACCATTACAAATGACATCAAACAAGTGACAATATAAAACTTAATTTTTATAAACAAATTTTAGATGTGCAAATCTCATAATTTTGCTAAATCGGCAACAATGAGTTTTACCTAACGATGTACAAACTGTTCGAAATTTTAACCGAGTCGAGTTTTCAAATAAAACTTGGTTTGGTCTTATATAAAAGTTCGAAAATATTCAAACTAAAAAATGAGGTATTTAAAGATATAAGGGAAACATGAACGTTAAATAACTATTTCACGAGATTTATTAAAGTTACAACTACCGAAGTTCCTTTCGAATTAAATTCTATCATTAGATGCTTTCGTTCAATGGTGTAAAACCTTTTCTTATCAAGGGTCTGCAGTGTTAATTTTTCTGTATCTCCAGGCTGTTTTGTCAATAATCATCCAGTCTGCCGGACGCACTACATAAACTTAAAAATATGTAAATTAAGAAAAAGAATTTTTATCAAGAATCAATTTTAATGGGAACAAAAAAACTCCAACCCCAGAAACAGAACCATACTTAACCAACTTTTAAGTACAGCATACATATTTTTAATACACACATCTATACATATCTATAAAGAAAAGTGTTTGTATGTTATGTATGTTTTTTATAATTCAGCAACTACAGCACATAGAAACAAGAGGAATTTAAAGACATCAGATATAGAGATTAAAACTACAATATTACCGTATTTACCCAAAAGGAAGGCGACCTTGAATTTAAGACGACCCCTAAAAACCAAGGTATATTTACGAAAAACTTTTAAATAATAACACACTAAAAGCATGAATAAAAAATTGGTACAACATACATTGTACAAACTTTCTCATATAATAATGCGTCATTTAGTTATCTTTAGAAGATCGTATCAGCCGGTTTTTAGAAATTCCAATTATTCTTAAAGTTGCATAGAATAAACTAGCCTTATATTCATTTTTTGAGAAATATGAACTATACAGTATTACTGAAGACGTAAACTCAAATAACTGAACGAAATTTGATCAAAATCGTTAGAGACGTTTTTGAGAAAATCAAATTCTTGTTAAAAATGCGTAGAATAAACTTCCCTTAATTATTGAGCAATGTCAACCATTTCTTCATAGCCTCTGCTCAGTATGATAAAATGCCTAAGTACGAGATTCCATTCATTTTCGCTCTACCGTTTGGGCTGTAGACGGCATTGGGAAAACCACTTTTTTGGATTCAGCGACACCTAAAACGTATACCGTATTTACCCGATAGGAAGACAAGGTTTTTTATAAAAAATGTCTGCAAAAAAATTAGGGATCGTCTTAAAATCGAGTGCAAAGTTTTAGGGGGAAAAAATGCGTGCATTTTAGATACCACATGGAACACCCTGATTTCGAGTATATGTCCATGAAAACGCATTCATAAATGCATTCAACAATACATTACATTTAATTAATTATTATAATACATTAAAATTGTGCATCATAGTTCTTAAAGTTGCACATAGTATGAAAGATTACCTCCGGGGTACTGATGGAAGGGGCGTGTTTACGGCTGGGTAGGAAATCTGATATGTGCGACAATGTAGACGGTTAAGCAAGGATTGGCGGCTGTATTTGAGGTATATTGTTACATTTTAAACATGTCTATGTACGACAATTTAAAAATCTGCTACCTTTCGACTGGTGCTCCAGTATAACATTTACAAAAGCACTCCATTAGTACTCACTTTGCCAAGTTTTAATGTGAAAGGAAGACTAGTCATTATTTTTAAGTTTAAAATAAGTTATCCCAAAGATATAGTGTCACTATAAAAATTTCCAGGAATGAAAAATTACGTGTTACGGTAATGCTGGCTGCGTTAGCGGATGGCATGAAGTTGCCGCCGTATGTTATTTTAAAATGCAAAACAATGCTTAGGGAACTGCTACCTAAAGGAATAATTGTCAGATGTCAAAGCCAATGCCTTTTTATTTTCTCATACGAAGTATTGAGAAATTATTGATATCGCGAAAAAATTCGACCTTGAGGTTTTACGGAAATATACGTTTTAGGTGTCGCTGAATCCGAAAAAGTGGTTTTCCCAATGCCGTCTACAGCCCAAACAGTAGAGCAAAAATGAATGAAATTTCGTACCTAGGCATTTTATCATACTGAGCAGAGTCTATGGAGAAATGGTTGACATTGCTCAATAATTAAGGGAAGTTTATTCTACGCATTTTTAACAAGAATTTGATTTTCTCAAAAACGTCTCTAACGATTTTGATCAAATTTTGTTCAGTTATTTGAGTTTACGTCTTCAGTAATACTGTATAGTTCATATTTCTCAAAAAAGTGAATATAAGGCTAGTTTATTCTTGGGCAACTTTAACAAAAATTGGAATTTCTAACAACCGGTTGATACGATCTTCTAAAGATAACTAAACGACACATTATTATATGAGAAAGTTTGTACAGTGTATGTTGTACCGATTTTTTATTCATGCTTTTAGTGTGTTATTATTTAAAAGTTTTTCGTAAATAGACCTTGGTTTTTTTAAGAGTCGTCTTAAATTCGAGGTCGTCTTCCTTTCGGGTATATACGGTATTTCCGTAAAAATCTCGAGATCGAATTTTTTTGCGATAACAATACTTTCTCAATACTTCGTATGAGAAAGTAAAAAGGCATTGGCTTTGTCATCTAACAATTATTCCTTTAGGTAGCAGTTCCCTGAAGTGACTACTAATGGAGTGCTTTCATAAATGTTAAACTCTTTAAAATTCAGGTCTACTTTCGTCAGCTGCTGGAGCACCAATCGAAAGGTAGCAGATTTTTAAATTGTCATACATAGACATGTTTAAAATGTAACAATATACCTCAAATACGGCCGCCAATCCTTGCTTAACCGTCTACATTGTCGCACATATCAGATTTCCTACCCAGCCGTAAACACACCCCTTCCATCAGTACCCCTGAGGTAATCTTTCGTACTATGTGCAACTTTAAGAACTATGATACACAATTTTTAATGTATTATAATAATTAATTAAATGTAATGTATTGTTGAATGCATTTATAAATGCGTTTTCATGAACATACTCGAAATCCGGGTGTTCCATGCAGTGTTTAAAATGCATGCATTTTTCCCACCTAAAACTTCGTACTCGATTTTAAGACGATCCCTAATTTTTTGACTAAACAAAAAGTAAAACAATATAAATTTATTTTATATGAAATCACATTTTGCATGCACTAAAAAGTAAAAAATAAATCTAAAATAAACATAATTGAATGTTCCAGAAAATAAAAAGTTTTGGACATATAAAATTATGTACTGTAATGTTTATCAAATAAATTTACATTTATATGTATTTCTTTGCCACACATTTTATATGCCCAAAACTATGTCTCCTTTATGGAACATTCAATTATGTGGATTTTGGATTTATTGTTTACTTCTTAGAGTATATAAAAGTTAGTTCCATCAATTTTTATTTAACATTTAACTTAACCTTTAACCGCCGAAAGGGACACCGGTGTCCCGGCAAATTTTTGGGTAAGCCTGCCAAAAGGGACACCGGTGTCCCGCTTAGCTCCGAGGCCGCTCACAGATGTCGTTTTTGTCATAGAATCAAAATTTTTGGAAGAGAAGAAAGATGAGGCATCCTTCTTTTCCATCTGCTCTCCCAAGGCTGAAGGTCTTGCGTATTGGGGAAGGGGAGAGTAAACAAACAATCGAGAGTGCCTCACTCAAAGTGTACGTCTCAGCTGAGGTGAGACTCTCTCGCAACACAAAGAGATGCAATTAGCTGAACCCCAAACGTCCCTTCCCTTTGTTAGTCTTCCTTTTCCGCATTTCTGTTTTACTACGTTGCAACCCAAAGAGATGCAATAAACTGAACCCCAGGACTAAGCCCTACCCCAAAGCTTCCTTCTCTTTCTTATTTTCTTCTTCCATTTCCACATATATGCATATACCTATGTTTTACTACGTTTATGTTCATTCATTTGCAGACTACGAAGTAGAGCGGATGTAGACTTGTGCGTTCAAAATATCTGTAGCTGTTCGTCTGTTTATTTTTGAGTGATTCCTTTATTTTTATATAACTAGTTGAGATAGGATGGCTAACAGCTACACCATCGGTCGCCGCACTTGGAAATGGACAAAGAAATTATTTTTTCATTTAGTCGATCTAACTATCCTAAATAGTTGGATTCTCCTTCCCTCGTGCGGTGGCGCATTTTCACATCGGCAATTCCGACTGTCCCTTGTGCGGCAAATGGTTGAAGAGGGCGCTAGAACTCTTCCTTCCCAGACTCTCTCAAGGGGGCGACCTAGTGCTAGTGGAATGCAAATAAAGTGCTTAGAGGCCAAGGACAATAAGCATTGGCCCATTTCGGGGACCCTTATCTGTTGCCATGTGTGTTCCTCAAAGAGCAATAACTCAAGGACGAAATATAGGTGCAAGACATGTGACGTGGGACTATGTGTTGAGCCCTGCTTCGAGGAATACCACGCTAGCTCGACTCTATAGGGAAGTGTAAATACTGGGGTTGTGTCAGCTGCAGACTGAGCAGGAACCACATTGCCAAAAAGTGACTAAATGCAGTATTTTTGCACTTTATTTTGATTTATATCACCAATAAGTTATTTCGGCATCGTAATTTAGTCTATTAGGGTTATATAACCCTTTTTATTTCTATAAATAGGCAGAACGATGTAATTCTCTGATAGTTTGACCACAAAATGCTTTTTATTTGAACATTTTATCACCAATAGTTCACGAGATATGCGATTTTTGCAAAAGACGTACACAAAATATTTAAATGTCCAAAATTAAATCCGGCAGCGGGACCCCGCCAGAGGGTATTTAAATCCGGCGGATAAAGGTTAATACTTAATCTACACATTTAATGGGCAATTATTGAAGCTCTAGTGAATTTTAATGACTACATCCTATTTTTGGGTTTTTCTTTGTTCCCTTGCATGAAAATTGTACCTCCAATCTGGAGACAAAAATTTTGGAAAAAAATGTGGCAAATGCAAATAAATATGGTATATGGACAATTGATGTTTCTGAAAAAAAAACTTATAAATCAAACATAAGACGTGGAGAGTCTATAAATGATAAACATTTCCTGTGAAACAGTGCCAACACATCTCTACATTTTATATATTAAATTAATTATTTGAACTGATATACAATACCTAAATGAATAATTATATGTCTAGCAATTTTTGCACAAATAGCAAATCTGGCAATCAAAAGATTATATGCCTGGATGATAGGTTAAACAATAATAAGTATAAGATTTATATGCAAACCAATAAATCTATGATCACTCACCTTTCCTTGCTTTTAACCTGTTTTCAACAGCTTCAGGAGAATTACCCACTCTCTGAGTAAGAGACGGTGTTTTACCATCAGCCATGGCATCAAACTCATCCTTTTCCTCTTTGTCCTTCTTTACCTTTGGCATCTGAAAGAAAAGAAATAGAATGGTATAGTTATATTTTGAAATAAAAATAAATAACCTTTCTGGTGATTACGAAAAAAAACCTAAACATAATTTACAATTACTGTCTAAAATATAGACTACTACCAGAATTTCCCGTTGAATTTCAACGGATTTAGTGAAGCTATTACAGCACAACATACAAACTCTTTAAAATACCTACATAGTAGACACTGTTTAAATTACAATTAGCTTTTCTTAACAATTAATCATATTTGCTTGTAACAATCCATTTCCGAGCCTATTGCATTCAAATATAACGATAATTGTATTTCCTAACATATATATCAATTTCGCCAAATCCAGCTTCATTTCTTGTGTAATTATGCCTATGAAATGTTTACACTTATGTCTTGTAAGCAAGAAACCCGTGAAAAAGCAACGTACAGTTGTCCATGATTGAACACTGACTACGGTAAATGTACACCAGATACGTGAGCTTATTTACGTTATTAAACATTATAATGTAGAATATAATGATTTTACTTATAAAAAATGTAAGATTCCAGTATTCAATAGATGAAAGAAGGTTCAATTACCTTCATCAATAAATGCTTCCTGATTAATAATCAGTATCTATTTACGTCGCTATCCATAAACATCGATCGTTTCGTTGCTTAAACAAAAGTGCGAATCAAATGACGCTAAACTTTCATCTATTTGTAAGCTTCATTGAAGCTAACTGAATCGAAGGTAACAATGACGGCTGCCTCGGCAACGCCCAGAAAGAGAACTAAAAATCCACAAAATTTCGAATCAAATTGCGTATTTCTAAAAACTTCGACCGTGTAACGTGTAAACTTCGCAGGAATAAGATAGTATAGAGTTTTATTCGTTGAATAAAACAAAAACAAAAAAAATCGGTCCATATTTACATATTTTTATGCTTGAAGGAAGAATATCTTCCAAGTCAAGAAATGGATTCATACGTGTTATCTTATAGAAAAATGTTAATCCCCTATATTGGCAATACTGATTAATCCCTGTTGACTAAACCTTGACCATTCACTAAGTTAGGATGTAAGGAAGAATCGTACCAAATTTGGTTATTCTAGCTTTTATTGTATAGGAGTTCCATGAACAAATACACAAACACACCTCAAAATATTTTATAGACCACTGTCATGTTAAAAATCTAAATAATGATATCTTACCACTGTGTAAGTATAAAAACATTCTGGGTCAATAAAAAAAATATACAGGCAGCCCCAGAGTTACATCAGGGATGTGATCCAGCACACATTCCGTAACTTGAAATTTGTGTAATAATAATAGGTACTGCACATTACAGTAGAGTACAGGGCACTTCAGTTCTATAACTCCATTTGACATCATTTTTAGCTTGCATTTCTTAGCCATTACATTACTTTGATAATTTACTATAAGAAAACTTCAATCTATTGTCTATAATGATTTTTACTTTCTCCATACGTAGTAATGGGATAGTATTGTGTTCACGAAAAAAATCGATTTCGAGATTTCAATGGAAATATACATTTTGAGGTCCCTAGAACACATCTGGATTATTTTCAGAATGAAATCTGTGTATGTGATTGTGGGTGCTCTAACTCAAAAAGCACGGGTCATATCTTTACCAAACTTCATATATAACACTTTAGCATGAGCACAAAAAACTGATTAGTTTTTGGACAATATCGGTTAACTGGAAGTCCAGGTTTATTGGAAACCCATTTCTGTTTTTGTAATATTTCTCCGTTAAAACATCATTATTGTATATACAATTCTATACAAAGGTTATAGAGAATGTAATTTCCTACAACTTTCATTTGAAACAATTTTCCATAGCAGTTATTGTTTAGGAATTATTTATAAAAAATAATCGGTTTTTCGGTTTCCGTCCAATATCTCCTTAAAAACATCGTTATTGGTAATCTTCGTGAGGATCAAAGTTGTAGAGAATAATATTTCTTCTGAGTTTTGTTTGAAACAAATTTTCGTAGAACCATCCATTTTGGAGAGTTTGCTTTTTCTTAATACCAGTATACAGCACCAACACCATGTAGCGGTGAATTCTGTAAACATATTCAAAATATACCTAATTTACGGCAATAACAATGACTGTACTCTTTTACAATACGAAATTATAATTTTGTCTCATAATGCTATTCATAATAATTTAAATATCTATACCCCAAATATGGAGAAAGTCATGTGTTGGTCACATCAGATTTTTTTACTGGTATTTACTCTTATTCTGTTATAGCACTAACAGCGTAGTCTCAATTTGCCTCTTCATCACTCTCTTACAAAAGCGAATGTGGTCTTTTGATGAGTTGGTGTGCTTAAGGTATTGCACCCGAAATTTCTTAGAAGGAGATCTTTAGCAATCTTTCTGTATACAATAGCTAAGAGAAGCGAGGAATTTCATCTATTCCCTTATTTCAAGATGTTAAGTCATAAATCTCTTTGAAGTAGCCTTTCAGTCTTTGTTTTGTGAACAAGGTTAAAAATTATAAGGCAATTTCAGATGAGCTTGAAATTTGAGGCAGTTATATGTTTTTGGACAAAACCGAAGGGAAAAATACGAAATTGTAAAAATTCCAAATTTTAAAAATGCTTGCAGAATGCAAGAACTGTCTACTAGTATAAACATAAATCTCCTAGGGATCTGGCAATAACCAGTAACTTACCCTTTTACCCTTATTTTCTTTAGCCCACACAGCTTTTTCCACTTTCTTCATGAGCTCCGGGTCAACCCGTGGTATCACTCTCTGCCCAATAGGTGAGGGCATAGTCTCAGCAGCCATTCCGCCTTTGCGTCCTCTTGCTGCCAACCCACCTCCCTTCTTTCCCTTCCCACCAATCTTCTTTCCTTGAAGATCAACTTGGTTGTCTTCCACTTCTTTTGCTTCCACTTTATCCAACTGAAACCAACAACAGGATGAAAATTTGATGAAATTAATAAAACATACATTTACAAAGTTAACTGTTAAATAGAATATGACACAGGTCCTATCATAAAATTCAATGACTATGTTTGTTAAGAAAAGCACATACTAAAGTGCACTGTATTGCAACTGTTTTATCAAGAAAAGTAAAATTACAGATTAAATAAATATAACAATAATATTATGGAAATGAGCTACTCTTACAATGAGATTTGTATTGTGGCAGGAAACAGAATTTTAATATTTACATGAAATAACAGATTAATAAGATTTACATTCATTTGTGTGGCTGGAATAAGGCATTCTAGTCACAAGTGACAAGTTCAAAATATCATGGGTGAATTAATTTATAGTAGTTATTTTTACTTTCTCCATATGAAGTATAGGGAAAGTATTGTGATCACGAAAAAAATCAACTTTGAGATTTCAATGGAAATACCGTCTTGAGGTCCCTAGAATACGTTTAGACTATTTTCAGAATGATGTATATGTGTGGATGTATATGATTGTGGGCGCTCTAACTCAAAAAGTACTTGTCGTATCGTTACCAAATTTCAAATATAACACTTTCGTATGGGCACAAAGAACTGATTAGTTTTTGGACAATATCGGTTAACCAGAAGTCGAGGTTTATTCGAAACCAGATTCGATTTTGGCAAAATATCTCTATTAAAACATCATTATTGTATATACAACTCGATACAAATATTATAGAGAATGTAATTTCCTACAACATTTATTTGAAATATTATTCCATAGCAGTGACTGCTTAGGAATTATTTATAAATAATAGGTTTTTTGGTTTCCATCAAATATCTCCTTAAAACGTCGTTATTGGTAATCTTTGTGAGGACCAAAGTTGTAGAGAATAATATTTCTTCCAAGTTTTGTTTGAAACAAATTTTCATAGAACCATCCATTTAGTAGATAATTTATTCGTAAATTTACAGTATACAGCGCCACCACCATGTAGAGGTGAATTCTGTAAACATATTCAAAATATAATTTACGGCAATAAGGACGACTGTATTCTTTTACGATACAAAATAATAATTTTGCCTTATAATGTTCTTCATAATAAATTAAATATCTATACCCCATTTAAGGCCAATTAAACCTTCAAACAGACGAAAGAAAAGCATTATTGTTATCTTCTCTTCACTGATAATCTAAATAAACGCTTGCATTGACGTTGCCTTTATAGTAGGTTCTGTAAGAAGTTAAAAGCAGTCGTTGATAGACACTTGAAGGAAAGCAACTGTTTGTGAGTTCGTCTATGAGGGTGCAACGATAATCACTGGAACTAAGGTAAGGTAGAATTAAAAATTTTTCTCTTTTGAATATACCGCGATATGATCTAACGTAGGGCTGAACTATTTAGATTATTTGCAAGCGTAGCTGCAGCGGGCTGCTAGTGTGGCATTTAAATCTGCCATAGCCGTACAGTAGGTTTAAAGAGGTAAGTTTGCATAAACAATGATTAGCAAAGAATATACCAAAAAAATATTTACTGAATAAGGTAAACGGCAAAAAAAATGCATTAAATTTGGTGAGAGCTAGAAAACAAGCCCCACGCCGAGCGTACACAGCCACAGCGTGATAAAAAAACCTCGCGGATGGGGAAATTCATTTGTTTAGTGTTTTTCTCGTCACTTCAAAGATGGCAGCAGTAGTCGAAAAAACCACGAAACTGCGAGTCACGCGAATTTGGAGGTTCTACTGTATAAAGGAATAGTGATGAAAATACACACCGTCTCAATAAAGATATCCAGATCCTCGTGCCATATCTGTGCAGGTGATTTTCCCTGAAGTATTCTAAGCTCCTGCTGTTTTTCGTCCCTCTTCTTCAACAGTTCATCCTTTTTCTCTTTTGTCAATGACCACATTGACATTCCCAATAAATAATCAAAGTCAACTGCTTCATCACCTTCTCCTTCATCTTGGGACGATTCTCCCACAATTTCTTGCTGTAAAAAAACAAAAAAATCCACTCAGGCAAAAACGGTCCAATGACTAGTATCCAATCATTAAATCAAACATTCATTATTACTAGCATTACATAGTCCAATATGCTGATGGGCATGATTGAGCAAAGCCATGATTTGGTGACCTGGGGTCATAGCATTCCATAGAATAGAATCAGAATACAAATGATGTTTTAATGCAAAACATGCCTCTACTTAATCATGAAATGGGTAAGTACATAAATGAATGCAAATAACTCAAATTCCTTCACATAACTTGATGTCCCACTTTCCTGTGTGTATATGACACATATTTGTCTAAAAAACAGTAATAACACTCATACATTTTGTGGTCAGTCATAAACCTGCATATTTAAAAGTCATTAATGATGCATAGTAATTAATTGCAAACTTTTATATTTCTAATTTTTTATAGACGTATCTTTTTATTTAATTATGCCCTTTCTTTTTTAATATAACAATTATTGCCATTTACAGTCATGCCTCGTTTAGCGCAAAGGATACATTCCGCACGGTCTTTGCGCTAACCAAATTTGTGCTAAACAAACCAATTATAACATGTACTTAGTAGTGATCAGTTCGCAAAATTACAAGATTTGCTAATGTTACTTTTTTATTTATTTTATATTAATTATCATTAAAAATCAATATTAATACAATTTTAAATCTTTCGCAGCGGTGCTCACATTTATAGATGGCTAAGTTCTGCGAGTTATCATTTTCGTCACTGCAGCGCTCAAATCTATGCGTAAATTACTTATTGTATGTATGTGCGGGGGTATTCACCATTTTCAATAATTGCTTGAAATTCCTCAGGAAACTTTATAGCTGCATCTTTATCAGCGCTTGCTGATTCACCTGTAAAACAAACGCTATGTATATTTGCGCAGCGTTTAAAATTTTCAAACCAACCGGAACTGGCATGAAATGTTTCTGAAGAATCCCCACCCTCTTCTTGCTTTACACATTCAAACAGGGAAAGTGCTTTACTGCAAATTATTGCTTGACTAAGGGGCATGTGTTCATTAGAACGCTTAGAATCAATCCACAACACTAGCAGTTTCTCCATTTTTTCAAGCATATTACTAACAATAAGTGATCGTTTGAGTTTCTTCGCAGTTACTGAACTGGCTGCTTTAATGGAACTTTTTATTTTGTCTTTATTTAACAAAATTGTATGAATTGTAGAAGTTGTGAAGTTAAACTTATGTGCAATTTTAGACCTTTCGATCACTCGACTTGGGAATATTAAAGTCCAATTGATTCTCAAATTTTTCCTCAGTTACTAGAAGTATTTTGTTTACATTTTCTTAATATTGCCTTTATACCAGTTATTTTCAGTTGCAAATTTGTTTATTTGGTTTGATTTAATAAGTTAAAATTGTTTTTAGTTTTTCTTTGTATATAATAACTCCAAGACGGAAACGAAGTTTAACTGGAAGAAAAGAATCTGATAAGAAACGAAAGGTGGTAAAAAAGAGCAATGCAATTGAGGAAGGTGTATCTTATGAGAGATTTACTTATGAAAACACATTGTTTAGTATAATTTCTATTCTAGGCAATGGAAACTGTTTGTTTAATTCTGTTTCCATGCATTCGTTTGGTACTGTGGAACATCACTTACAACTTCGCACTCAAGCTGTAGATTTTGTATTGACCAAATGGGATGATTATCAACTGTTTCTGTTAGGTTACAAAACCAATACTGGTGCTATAATAGATTCCCCTCGAAAGTACGAAGCGCAGATTAAAACCAATGGGATATACGGTGGTGAAATTGAAATATCAGCTTTAGTTCATACACAAAGCGTTAAAATAAATGTGTATGTTAAAGATCATCCAGAAGAATCTCCTAGTGAGTATGGAGTCCAGTTTGATCATGCTATTCATCTATTATTCAGTGGTAGACTGGATAGAGGACATTACAATGCACTGATGATTGTCAGTAGAAGTGACCAACAGGTTGATCCTTCTTTAGTTAAAGATAGTGCAAGAATGGGTCAGAATCAAGGCATAGAGGAAACAAATGTGTCATTAAACACTGATGAAGTTAAGGCCAGTAGAATGGAAACCAATGCAGAAAGAGATGAAAATGAATTACAACGAAAGGAAGTATTACGAAAAAAGGCCGAGAAAGAAAATGAGCGAACAAAGAGACAAACTGATGCTGAAAGGGAGGCGTGGTTAAACGCTAAATCTGAGAGAAGGTTATATGAATCTGATTCAGAAAGAACTGCAAGGTTGAAGGCGAAGTCACAGAGAGTGCGAGAAAGAAGGATGAATGAATCCCAATCTGAAAGGGCTGCACGACTTGATGCCATGTCACAGAGTGTGCGAGGGAGAAGGTTGACTGACAAGGAGAGGCTACGGAGCGTAACTCTCAGATTTGATTCATCTTCTACCAGTGGAAAGTTTAGGTGAAAAAAATACCATTTCGGAATTACGGACCGCCTTTTAGTTTAAGAGAAATAATTAATTAAAAAGTACAAAAATGGGCCAATCTTAATAAATCCTAATAACTTCGCTCTTACGTTCGTAAGCGACCGTAGCATAGGGGATAACGAGCAGGACTTTCGATGCATGGTCTCGGGGTTCGGGGCCACCGTTGTTCAACTTTTTTTCACGTGTAAAATTTCATTTTTTGTTCTAGTTTTTCTCCAATTTTCCGGAAAATACTATTCACTGCAATTTTCATTTTTTTCACACAGGACAATTGTTTTTAATCAGTAGACCACTATTTTCCCCCATTTTTCAGAAAATATTGATACACCGCTATTTGCGTATTTTATTCCCAATCTACTCCCTCAAGAAAATTCATCACATCTGTCCGTCACTACATTGACATGCTCCGTAGACATTGGCGTATACTTTAAGCTGTGATATTCCGCCGTAATTGCACTTCCACCCTTTACATCTAGTTTGCGTTTCCCGCGCATTCCTTTGGATGGTAATCGTCGAAAAACACGATAATATAAATAGCTGCGAGTGGCACGAATTATTTCATAATGTAAATGAAGTTTCGTTCACAGACGAAATTAAAAGAAATCACTGCAACTGTGGCATGCATTCATATATATGTTGCTCCTGGTGCCATGAATATTTATGTTTTCCGTGTTTCTTCGACGATTATCATCCAAAGGAATGCGCTGGAAATTCAGACTAATTTTGAAAGGTGGAGGATGTCAACCTAGCGAAGGGCAGATGCAGAGCGAGGAGCTCACAGAAATTATTCTTTGCGATCATACCTTCCTATGCTATCTGCCTGTACCAATAATAACTAATAAGATGGGTTACTTTATTATTACCCGCAAATATATTCTTTATCTTTAGCTCTCGCAATAATCTTCTTCACGCAGGAAAGATGATTAAAACTTACGATAATAAATTCATGGGATTTTTGAGGGTGTAAGTTGGGAATAAAATATGCAAATAGCAGTGTATCAATATTTTCTGAAAAATGGGGGAAAATAGTGGTCTACTGATTAAAAACAATTATTCTGTGTGAAAAAAATGAAAATTGCAGTGAATAAGTATTTTCCGGAAAATTGGAGAAAAACTAGCACGAAAAATGAAATTTTACACAAGAAAAAAAAGTTGAACAACGGTGGCCCCGAACCCTGAGACCATGCATCGAAAGTCCTGCTCGTTATCCCCTAGGCTACAGTCACTTACGAACGTAAGAGCGAAGTTATTAGGATTTATTAAGATTGGCCCATTTATGTACTTTTTAATTAATTATTTCTCTTAAACTAAAAGGCGGTCCGTAATTCTGAAATGGTATTTTTTTTGACCTAAACTTTCCACTGGTATAAGATGAATCAAATCTGAGAGTTACACTCCGTAGCCTCTCCTTGTGAGACTGATTCCGATCGAAATGCGAGAATCTCCAGAGTTACGGAATCTAACCACAATAGATACATATCTCTCAGCTTATATAAAGGAAAGCCATAGCGATGAGTGGTCCCTCTACGATTGTGGTGATTTGACCAGAACATGTACTCACTGTCATTAAAATATTTCATAAAAGAAAACCCAAAAGAGAAAACTATTTTTACAAGGTGCTGTCATAGTGGTAAAATATAATTAGAGCCATTGAAACCATATCCTCAATATTAACAAAGTTAATAAGTGGTTCAGACTCTTGCTGCCATAAATTTATGGATAAGATTAGAGCATATAACAGGGCACCCAGAATATCTGCGTAGGCCTGCTAGTTATTAGTTTTGGGTTTTCACTGTTATTATTGTTTATTTCACTGTTTTATGCTATTTAATTCATTTTTGTGAATCTGTTTATCTTATGTTCAATTCATTCTAAAAACTTCGATTAAACCCACAATCCAACTGTGTATTCGAATTTAAGACGACCCTCGATTTTCACAGGGGGAAATTTGGAAAAAAAGATCGTCTTGGATTCAGGTATATACGGTAATTTGCCTGAGATTAAATGTCCACTTTTAAGAAGCATCATGAAAATATTATTTTAAATGAATTAATACAGGCATACAAGAAATTAACCTGACACCATCATTAAAAAGTACTCAAACATACATAAAACCTAAAGGGTTTATATTTTTCAACACAACAAATGACACTAAACATGGATAGACGTGAGATGGCCCTTGATGGTTAGAGTGCATGCTGCCAAGATAATCAAGCTATTGCAGTTTTCCAAAAACAAATTCAATGCAAGACAAGTGATATTATAACATCTAACATGGAATTTAGTGTAAAATATGAAACCTCGACCCACTACTGTCCAAATAGCCACATCATATGTCGCCAATTATAGGCATTTTGTTTTATCTTATTACAACTTACCTCATTTCCTTCTAACTCCTTGGGTGAGCAAGAAATACAAAAGAATTTACTTAAATTTAATTCCATCTGTATGTCCAATTAGTGCAGAGCTATCAAATACCTAACAAACTTTCAGATTTAACTAACTTTAATATAATTTTAAATGAAACACCAATATATCAGAAATAAATGACTCACCAAGGCATTCTCCTTATTCTGCTTCAGTTTCCAAATTTTGACTGGATCTGAATCATATCCTTTCTTGACGAGCTCCTCAATCATAGCTTTCTTTTTTTTGTTTTCAATTACAAGAATACCATCACACTTCTCCAAAATAAATCTAAAATGAGAACAAGTACAATTAAGATGCATGCACTATTGAAATCTACGAGAAACTTACAAAATTTCACTAACTGATATAATTATTAATACTATAACAGCCCAGATCTGTTGGTTGGTCATGCTTTCACGATGGCTAATATAGAATGTTTTAACAAACTTCCCGAATAGGTAGAAGATTGAAATTTGGCAAGGATGCTTGATTAACATATTTTAAGGTAATGACTAAAATAAATCTCCAAAAAAGTCCTGGGTTCGACTCCAAGGAAGACATTTCTATTTTCCGTAAGGTAACAGATAAAAATCCATTTTTTGATGTGCAGGCTTTTATTGTTTTGGAAATTAAAATTAGAAGGAATTAACCTACGATCTTCGGATCTGAACCATTTTGAAGAAAAAATTACAAAGTTTCTTATTCTGTTCATCTTTTTCCGCATACAATTCGAAATCGCTCATGTTATACGTTTAATTCACATATTTTGTGGAAATATTGCCATTTTAACGGAATGTTGCCTTGACTACCAATTCCATTGTTAGACCTCTATATCATATTGTTGTATCAATCATCATGGGTGTAAGCATGCTTTGTATCTTTGTATGCTTTTAATACAAGAGGGGGGGGGGGGGGGGAGAGGTAGGGGGGGAGCAAGGAGGGGGGGAGAGGGAAGTAGAGGGGGGAGAAATGAGAATGGGGAGGGAGATAGAGGGTGGGAGAGGGAGAGAGGGTGTGAAAGGGAGGGAAAAAGATGCTAATATTTTAAGTTTAACTAAAGATAGTCCATCAACAACAGAATATTCACTAGATATGTTGTATATGACAAAATATTTCATATGTGAAAGTGGGATATTAATTATTTTAAATGAAAATAATAATAATCTATCTATCTATAATTCTTCTGTTGATATTTCAACGGGCATTACACTAGTCATAATATAGTTTTAATATACACAGACCTTAGCTACCTCTGGGCATTAGCTTCTCTGAAAAAACTGTGAATGCTAAAAAACCATATATATCAAAACCAAGGCCACATGGTAAAAAACTGATGCATAATCATGTACAGACATCCCTTGCATAGTGACATTTCGCTTAACCTTTATCAGATGAAATGCCACAAAAATGGCTCTAAAATGTGTTTGTTTGTGGTTATATGAGGGTGTCAAATGAAAGCGGGCCGGCATAGATTACCAGCAAACACATGTAGCGCGAGCATCATTAATTTTGTCATAAGTTACTGGCAACACCGTGCGTTGTGATGTACGAGAACAAAGGTCTTGTGTCACTCATGAGAGAGCAGCAGCGTGCAGACCGTATCAGTGTGGTATTTGCTACCATCCAAAGCACCTGTGTTAGCAATTTCATTACGGAAGCGTCCAAAGAAGAACAGCAAGGGGTCGTGCACTTCTTGATAGTGGAAGGAGTGGGTGGCACAGCCATGCATCGACGACTGGCTGCAGTTAATGGTGACTGTTGCATGTCCATGATGCGGGTAAAGGAATGGCACAAATGGTTTCGTGATGGATGCACGTCGCTACAGGATGGCGATTGGCCTGGACAAATATATTGTGTGATCACACATACACTCATTCAGCGGGATGATGATGCTATTCATGATAACAGGCACGTACGAGAGGATGATATCGCACAATTAGTGGGTATTAGCCATGGGACTGCCCACACTATCATCAGAAAGCATCTCCATTACAGAAACATCTGCACACAATGGGTGCCTCGCAGTCTGTTGAGTGGGCAAAAGGAGGCTCAAATGGGTTTGGCCTTGGAACATTTAACACAATATCATGAAGAAGGAAACTCATTTCTCAACAGAATCTTAACCAGTGATGAGATGTGGTGTCACCATTTCCATCCAGAAAGCAGGCACCAAAGCCTGCAGTGGAAACATTCAACTTAGCCTCCGTCAAAGAAATTCAAGGTGACTGAAAGTGCAGGCAAGATCTTGCTGACATTTTTCTTTAACCACAGAGGTCCCCTACTGATTGAGTTCCTGATATGAGGGCATACCATCAGTGCAGCACGTTACTGTGAAACCTTGAAATCATTGCACGCATCAATCAAATCCAAATGCCCTGGTTTGCTTTCCAACGGAGTTCTTCTCCACGATAATGCCCATTCCCACATAGCAGTGCTCACCAAGGACATGCTCACAAGATTTCAATGGGAACTACTCACACATCCTGTGTATAGTCCAGACATATCTCCCTGTGACTATCACATTTTTTTCTGGACTCAAAAATGCGCTGAAAGGGCGATGTTTTAGGTCGGACGACAATGTGCAGGAAGCAGTTCGGTCTTGGTTCCACCAGCAGCTAAAGAAATTTTATGAGAAGACAATACAGTGACTTGTATCACAGTGGAATGTGTCTCAACATTTCTGGGGAATACATGTAGATGAGTTATTTTGTTTTATTTATCTTGGTCTGTTTTCATTTGACTGACCCTCGTATATTGCCATAACTTTGGTCCCTATGCTCTGAGACTGTTCACAGACGTTTTCTGTCATGGATGGGGGTGCTGGGAAAAGGGCACTCCAGAAGAAAGATGTCATTACAAGCCCAGGCATACATGCCAAAGTTCTAAGGGTTAGGGAAGGATAGACCTCACACAAAGAGCAACCAAAAACTTGAAGAAGTTCATGACACGACCATGCCCTTGGCAGGATTCGAACCTGTGACCCTAGCATTGGGAGATAAGCATGCTATCAAGGCTGGCAATGAGGAAGAAAGTAGGTAAAGTGAAAGTGACAACAGTGGAGTCAGATCTACTAAACACAAGAGCCTGAGGATTGGGCTGTGCCACATCAAACCCCACTCAACCTCCCCCTTTCTTACCCATGTATTAATAAAACCCAAACCGTGTACTGTGAAACCAATGTTAAAAAATAAACTGTGCATGAGTGAAACTGTGCAAAGTGGGAGAAAGGTTTATTATATGTGATAAAATATAAAAATTATGACCAATATTTGAAAGAATATGAAAAAATATTGATAATAATCAAAGAGCATGTAAACTACGCTAATGAATCTGCTTCCTCAACTCCGATTCTTAAGAATGATTCTGCCCGTCCGACACAAAAGCTCAATACATACCAACGTTATGAGAATGCTTACTCAAAGAAAAAAATCATGCCCTTTTTAGGCGCGTTTCGCTTCTGTCCGTCCGCATCTTCGTTCACGGCTTCTACCAAACGGATTTTAATGAAATTTGATATTAAGGACTTACAAACAAAGATAATAAGAAAATAGAAAAAATGAATCATGTATGCCAATCAGGAGTACCACTTTACTGATGACAGAAAATGAAATTTTCATCATATCTCGTAAAGTATTAGTCATATCAAAATATTTTTCAAATAAAAGTTGTAGAACTATTAAAGAAGAGCATTTCCTTTCCTATACATTTTTATCGTAGGAGTAGCCGTTATCAATAAAATCAAACAAGAATGTCTTAATTCGAGTTGAACAGAAATTTTCTTGCATGGTTACTTCTTCATTGTTGCTAACATAATCTCACAAACAAACGTTTAATTTCCTTACATGTGCATGCAATATTTTTAAATAGGAAGAAAATGGATTATGATGAAGAAAGAACTTTAAAATGCTATTTCCCTTATGTACAGGTATGTATATAATTTCTTTCTAATACTCCATTGCACAAAATGCACCCATTTGTGCTACGTTGTACACTTTCCTAACTTGTTTCTCTTTTTCTTGTAACAGAATTCGCATGGCTCTGAAAGACTGCTACATTTGTAATAGAATTTTATTTCTGAAAAGGTATAACCGCATGATCTATCGATGTTTTTTTGTAAAATGCTTTTTGCTTCAATAATATATCACAATTAGTTCTGGAGATATGCAAATTTATAAAGACATGTAAATTTATACATTAAAACCGGGGCCACGGAAATTTAAAGGAGCATTTAAATCGATATATACATTCGACATATCGCAATAATGTCAAAGCAAGCAGAAAAACATAGTTTGAACTCCATACAAACCGATAATCATACAAAAAAGCCCATAAATCACCTATATGTTAAAGTTGGCACTAAAAAACTAGGAGTTGCTGTGAGTGATGCTGGCATTTCTAGCAGATTTTCTATGCATTGTTCAGAGCGATATTGGCACTCCAGGGCAGGGCTTCCCAATGTGGTGCCCGTGAGCGCCATGGCACCTGCCAAGGTTCGCTATGGCACCCGCCGAGGTTTGTTCTGGTGTCCTCCTTAAAACTTGCAGCTCTTGCGACTATTAGTGTTGAGTGGTAAAACAATACTGGAAAGGGCCAATCTAAAAAGACTTGATGACTCTGTGTTATAGAATTTACATACGTCATTTAATGTAATATTTTATGATTTTTCTGTTTTTTCACGTCGCCAACCTCTCGGAAGTGGTTCATTGTATCATTTTACCTTTATTCTTTATTTAATGTATTATCTCATCCCTTTTGTGAACATTCATCATTCTTTTCTTCATTGTTGACAAGGAGTGTCACTTCATGTTTGCGCTCTAGTCACATTTCTCTGTTCTTGGATTCATAGAAAACATAGGTGAGTACTTTTCTTGTAAAATATTCGAAAGGCTATGCTCGTATTATACAGGGTGATTTTTTTATTCGTGTCAGACAATATGCTGAGGAGAGCACGTATATGTATTCAGCAAGGTGGTGTTCATTTTCAACATTTGATGAGATTTTTAAATAACATCAAACTATGTTCATAGAAATTTAGCAATTCTCTCCGGTTTACATTCTAAGATATAGTGATTTTTCAGGGTCCTCGAATAAAAAAAATCAACCTGTATAATCTCGTTACTTTATACTTTTCCTGTTTAATAAAAAATGGGTTTTGAGAATAAAATTTAATTACAGCTTGGAGCTTTAAGTGTAGAGTGGAAAGGGGGGGGGGGGGGGAAGAGAGAGGGCACTGGCACCTGCCGCCTTCGCTGTTAAACTGAAGGCGCCCTTGCCAACGTAAAGGTTGGGAACCCCTGCTCTAGGGGTTAAATATTCCAAAATAAATCTGGCATCTGCAGGCATTTAAATCTGGCAGATTAAGGTTAACAATGTTTTATGGTTATAATGACATTATATTTTGATCTTGTTTCACTCTAGGACAGGGGTGCTCGGACTTTACAAGCTTGGGAGCTATTTATCATTTCCTATATCATACATATCATCTTGATTGTCCATCTTCATTGTTTATTAATTAAATTATTCTGAGCAGAGGGTTTGAAATTGATCACAGAAACCTAAAGACGGCGATTGTTTTAATTCGATATAATCAACACAAGCAAATCAAATTAAACCTCATAGATAGTATTTTAACACTTTCAACACAGCAGTACTGGAATTCCAGTCATGGTGGGTGCATTCCCAAATGGAATTCCAGTCATGCTGCGTTGAAAGTGTTAAATGTCATTTGAGCTTCAGGAGTTAAACATTGGAGCTACTTATCAGTATCCACTTATGTGGTGATCGACCGTCCATTTTCAATCCTAAAAATTCTTTCAAGTGGGGCAAAAAAGTTTCAAAGATCTACCTAAAATGAGTTGGCGATTGACGTCTTGAGCTGCTCTAAGACATCTTAATTCACCATGACAATGAGGCCAGTCTTTGCACCTATCAATCCCGATGTTCAGTTTGGCATCAGTCTTCCCTCTTTGTTGTAAGACACCTGTATGTATTTCAGTTACAAAGTAATCATCGTCAGCAAATTCCTGGACACCTCATGCCTCAGAACTGTTGTAACCCAATTTGCACAAACAGTGTTATTTTGCCAGTTTCTTCCTTGCAAAAAACTTACTGCTAAAGATGAGGATATAGCATGTGGAGTGAAGGAGTTAAATGAGAGGCTGACAGTGTTTGCTTGCGTGAATGCAGCAGTCATGAACAAACTCAAATTAATGGTGATATCCTCACATTTTGAAGGGTATAAAGAGTTTTCCCACCCATTACCATGTAAACAAACATTGTAGATAGCTCAGCAAATAACATTATACTGGATCATGACATTTAGCACTAGAAATGTGTGTATCACAAGTCTAATGGCTAGGTGATGACTGCAAAATTAATTTGATATTAGAGAACTGCCCTGCCAACCCTGAGGTAAAGTGCATACTGTTAATTTCTGCCAAATTGGGATTCTCTAATTCAACCTATTCATTTTTAAGAATGTGATTAGTATTCTATCTCATGCATGGATTGATGTAACAATCGCAACATTGAAAAATGCTTGGCATAATTTGTGACCTGCAAGTATATATGAGGAAGAAGAAGAATTGCTGCTAGATTTTCTGGGTTTTCATGTTAGTTTTTAAGAGAGATTGGTTTCCAAACTTATGGGAATGACAGATAAAACTCACAATAAGAATGGAAGATGGCACTTTGGGAAATGAATGTAAATTGATTATGATGCAACTCTCGAACATCATCTAATTGATGGCAAAGGAACTGAAATAGTTTTGAAATTTCAGCATAATAAATATGAAGTGAAAGTGGCAATAATAATGAGATAGCAAAAGACAAACCTTCAATACAGGTGATGCCCGACATTTGACTAACTTGAGAATTTGACTGTTATGCATTATAACCTCAACTGGGGTTTCGACCGGTCGAAGTCCACCTATTCGACTGAGCTGATCGGCCAAATTGGAAACTACATATAATTACATAAAGTTTCTTTGATTCCATTTGAAGAGTAAATTGAATTTTCCATTAAATAAAAAGGAATATTTTTAGGATGTACTTATAAAGCCATCTACTGATGAAGTTTCTGTGAGGTAACTTCTAATGTTTGGGTTATGCCCATTAGCTCATTCGATATCAGCCACACATCGTTCCCTACTAGTAGACCAAGAAATAATCTCAAGAGTCTCGGCTTATTAGATTACTTTTGCTGTCAGAGCATCTTTCTTATTTACGTATAGAGGGACTAATGAAATCTTTGGGGAGGCACCCTTTGCATTCAGTTCAGGATTTGGAGTCACTTTGTTAGAATTCTGCATACTCTCTCTTAGCCGATTTTTTCAAAGTACTTATGTGAGTTATCTTTTTTCAAATTTGTGATTAATAGAAATTTAAAGAAAATTTATGGGAAGAGACTTGTGTCAAAAAGTAATTTTGAGGACGAGAAATTCATTATATTTCATGAATTCAGTGACAGTGAACATGTAGGAACTACCGTTTGTGCTCGCGTCAACCAGTTCAGCAGGCTTCAGTGGTACAGGAAAGTTGGTTTTGCATAATTACTTTTCTAAGTCCCTTTGTTATTTTCTTCTTCCTTTTGCATATCTGCATTTTCCGAACTGTCTTGCTCATTCATTTTCAGACCACAAAATAGAGCGGCAGTATTGCACAATTTCAGTAGTTTGTAGTTTTTTAAAATTTGTTGGCAATTTGAATAATTTTATGTAATTATATATCCTAGTTATTATATACTGTATCTGCCCGAATAGAAGCCGACCCTGGATTTAAGCCGATCCCCCAAAAATTTTCCAATTTTTTGGCAAAAACGTAAATTTCGCAGATTTTATGCTGAAGTGTGCTGGGCATTCATGCACATCTTAGAATACATTATTCGAGATCGAAGAAATGTGTGGGAAATTGTTTAGTTGTTGACATTTTGAAATATTACTCCAATTAATAATTTTGCATTACTGAATAATGCTCCACATTCAGTGACAATAATTTTATTCATCTTCATTTTCACAAAAGGTCAAATATAGTAACAGCGATCTCGCCAAGAAATTTTTCATCCAAGTCTATTTCCAATGAAATTAGCATATACATTGCCTTAAGAAATTGCATTTTTATAATTATACACGTTCCATGTAAAGTTTTACCGAAATTCAAACAGCTGAGCGTTCAACGCATTTTGCGTAATCGTCAATTTACGAAAGCGATCTCGCCAAGATATTTTTATATATATTCATCATAGGTCAAATATTTACTTTACGAAAAATATAGTACTATCATTTGAACGTGAAGGCAATGAGAGACTTCGAGATTTAACAATAACCCAAATTTTCCTCGGACTCGCATTTAAGCCGAGGGATGATTTTTTCATGATAGATTTTGACAAAAAACATCGGCTTGTATTCAGGCAGATACGGTAGTTTTGGTAAATATTTTTTTAAATGGCCTCTAAATGTAAAATTATGCACAAGGATTTAGACAAAATCTTCGTTGATCCCAATACATACGAGGAAAGGGGAAGTGAAGTTGGACAGTGATGTGGGACTGTGTTGCCCCCTGCTTTGTGGAGTAACACACTAGCCCAACCCTCTAGGGAAGAGTAAACACTGGGGTTGCATCAGTTATGAAGTTAGTACGAAGCATTCTGGCAAAAAGCGAGTAAAAATAATTGTTTTTATCTTGTTTTATGTTACGTTTGTAAAGCAATATGTTATTTGGATGTGTTCATTTCGTATAATAAGGAGAAATATGTAATTCCTCAATATTTTTACAATAAAATGCTTTTTATTTGAAATTTTATCACCAATAGTTCATGACAAATGCGATTTTTTCAGACAACATACACAAAATAATTAAAGATCCAAAATTAAAACGGGCAGCGGGACCCCCAAAGCTGGTATTTAAATCCGGCATTTATAGGTTTATCATCATCATAGGTAGTCTGCCCATAGAAAGGTCTGTGATTATCCATGGTTAAACCTATTTTCTGCTGTCTTCTTCATATCTTGATAGCTCTCTTTCCCTTTCAAGTCATCTATCAGCTGAAACCTTTCCCTACCTCTTTCTCTTTTTCCAACCAGTTTTCCTTCTAGCACTTGTTTAATCATGCTCTCTCTCCTCAGGTAATGTCCAATCCAGTTTGCCTTCCTCTTCCTGATAGTCTGTATAATTGTTCGCTCCTCTCCTGTTCTTCGTAGTACTTCCTCGCTTTTCACCCTATCTGTCCATTTTATCTTCAGCATTCTTCTCCATGTCCACATTTTGAAGTATTTTGCCATTTCTCCTTAGCATCCATGTTTCTGCCTCATATAAAGCTATACTCCAAACATAGCATTTTATCAACTTGTTTTATTAATACAGATGTGTATGATATGACCACCCAAAATCCAGCCAACTCCAATATCCAGTATGGCTAAGGTGCCAAGGTTGCTGGATTTAGGAGGTTCAACTTTCAACTATATTGAAGGTTGAACTATATTGAAATTGAAATCTCAAATTCCATTTTTTTCCCTTAGATAATACTTTCTCTATACTACATATGGAGAATGTAAACAAGTTAGGAAAGTGTGCAGCATACCACAAATGAGTGCATTTCGTGCAATGGAGCATATGAGAGAAAGGACTATAGAAACGTTTTTGAAATTGTTACTTCGTTGAAAAGTATTCATTTCTTTTATGTCCACATTTATTCCTTTGTCGAAAACAATAATTTCTTTTCACTTGCAAAACTCTTTGAATGTACATAAGGAAAAAGTGTTTTAAAGTTCTTTTCTTCATCATAAATACTGTATTTAATCGATTGTAAGCCGACCTTTTTCCCTCCTTAAAAATTAGAATCAGGTCTAAAAAATCAACGAACGAAAAAGTAAAGTAATCAATGCATTAGTGCCTGTAGTTACATTATAACTCTAGATATAAGTGTAATAATATATAAGTAAACAATCTACTTCAAATGTATGTGAAAAAAATCATAATAATTGAAGAAATAAATGTTTAGAAAAATTCACTCCCAAGTCATCTATAGCACTGGTTCTCAACTGGGGACCCACAAACCCCTGTGGGTCCGTATCTGCCTGCACCTCCTACCCTTAGCTCCCTTCCCATCTTCGCCGTGCATATAACCTTTCCTACACCCTCCACTTCCTCCAGCTGTGATAATGGCTGGTGATACCGCTATGGCGATATCATTATAGGGGGCACTCAGCTGTGTACAGCAGACACCGAGCTACACCGGCCACTCAAAAGCCCTTGTGACCCAGAACGCAAAAACAGCAGAATGCCCCTAAGGCACCACGTATGATTTGTGGGCTTCTACTCTATGCGAGTATCTCGCTCTCTTCTCTGCCCCATGACCAGAATAATGGTACAGTTTGCTTGGAATGAAACTACTGAACAAAATATTTCGTTCAGACTAAACAATTCTGTTCCAGAACGGAACTAAACCATCACGGAACATACAGTTTCGTTACGAACCAAAACTAAATGGCAAGAGAATAGATATAGGTTCGTTCCAAACCAAAACTATTTTTTGGGTTCGGTTTTGTTTAACAACCCTGGTTTAGAGTGATTGGATAACGTTTGAAAATATCTTAAAAGAAAGGTATCATAGCATATATTGCATTATTTATAACATTAACTAAGATCTCAGCTCCTATCCAATGGATTTTAGAAGTTTTGGGTAGATGGGCAGAAACGAGATGAATGAATGAAAAATATCCAAGAGCAAAAGTCCCATTAGCCTTCTAGCTATACCATTTTAGTGAGTGTGTGTTTTTTTAAAAGAATAGAAACCGTAGGTACTATTTACTGTGACCCTCGAGTGTAGAAGTATTATTTACCAAGACTACTAATTTCATGGACAGATCAGGTCTGTGCTCAACCAAGACAACTGTCCTCGTTATTGCTAAAAACAACAAGACATTACACACGTTAAAGGAATGGAAGGAAATCAGCTTTGAGTACAATCATGAGTGCTGAGAGAAGCTGAATATCAAGATTGATTACCCCGTAAGGTAGATATTCTATTTTTTGCTTATGGCCTCTTCTTAGTTATATAAGGTTTTAATAAAAATTTTAATTTTGGTTCTTTTTCATATTTATATTTCAATTTGAAAAACTTAAGCTTTTACTCTATTTAAACAGCATAATCTTGTAATGGGAAGGGGGCCCGCGACTCCAGAGAAGTTGATGTAGGGGGTCCGTGGCTCCAGAAAGGTTGAGAGCCATTGATCTAAAGCAGGGGTTCTTAACCTGGTGCTCTCGAGCACCGGAGTGCTCTTCAGAAGGTGTATTTTGCTCGCTACCATCACTTAAATATTTGCTCGTGAGCAAGGTCTCTTCCACTCTACTCACGGAACTTATCTCCCTTTCCACTGACGAAAAGTTGGCTGCCAGACGTACGAATGTAAACAACTTACTCATCCTAATATTTTCCTCTAATTCTATTCAATTTATCTATTTTTTAAACTTCTTTACTCAATACCCAGATTTATAGTTACGGTAAACCATATATGACTGTTCGTTCTCTCTTTCGGCTGCCACTGGGGGAGGAGCGCAAAGGGTCCAAACAGGTTCGCCATCCTCTCTAGTGGTCTGACGTCACAAAATTACCATTAGGTGATAAGGATTGTGTGTGGGCGAGTGGTTGCGGGAACAGCGGGGCAGTGTGTGCAGTGAAGTAGAGATGCAGACACGGTACAATATTGGCAGACCTAAGTTACAGGAATTCGACACTTTTGGATGCGTTTTACACGGTTGCCAAGATTGAAGGTGAGACATACATTTATAAGAAACATTATAATAATTTTTAACACATTATTTGCTATTTGACCAATTGATTTACTAGCGGAATTTTGCCTCTTATATAGCCGAACTTGATCACGGACATTTAGTAACACTGCAGAGCGGCACCAAAACACAAGAGTTTTTTAAAAAATATATCCTGCCAATCTGTTGTTAGGCCCTCTGTGATTCGCCATAATTATTCTGGCATGTTTATTGCAGAATTTTAAGTAGTGAAAGTGTAATTATAGAAATTTACACTAATTTTGCATTAAATGTTTCTTAATACCCCTCAAAATGGATGTTTTTAAATTTAAAACATAAAAAAAGTAATGACGATAATGACAATGCACTGCCTTCAATGGAACAATCTCCTGATATAGATACTTTGAAGGTAAAGAAACAAAAAACCTATATGTTTCAGTCCTCTTGGGAAATTGAATATTTCGCTGTGGAAAACAATAGCAGAACTGGTGTAATTTGCTTATTATGTCAAGCAATGTTGTCTGGTTATCGTAAGTCAAATTGTGAATGACATTACCAAATGTGTCATAGAAATTTTAGTGAGACTTTTCCAAGATTTTCCGATGCTAGAAAAAGTAAACTTCAACAAGATAAAAACTTTGAGAGCCAAAGAAATACATTAATAAGTCAACCTAGTAATTCTAAAACACTAGCAAATGAAGTGTCATTTCATCTGTCAAATATTATTGCTAAAAATTCCATGCCTTATATCAGTGGTTAAGTAATACAAGAGTGTGTAGTATCTGCATTGGAAATTCTTGCTACTGGCTTAACAGAAAAGCACAGAACTTCATTGATTAGCTCAATCGAAGCGAACAACTTAAGGATAATCTTTTTCTTGAAATTTTTACTGCTGACTTCAAGATAACATTTTCATTCATGGTGGATCTTTTCAGACATTTGAATGGCTTAAATCTGAGGTTGCAAGGAAAAAACAATTCCATTGTTGTCTTATACGAGGAAATAACGGGTTCCAGAAAAAGCTTCAACTTTTCCAGAACCAGGTTTCCAAAGAAAATTTGCATCATTTTCCTGAACTTAAAAAATGTTAGGCTGAAACTGCTGTCAGCAAGTGTCCATCACTCGTAGTAAAAGCACTTTAAAATGTCAGTAACCAGTTCGAAGAGAGGTTTGAATACTTAAAAGAGCATCTACCAAAATTTCAATTAATGACGTACCCACTAAGTTTTGAGATTTGTGATCTCACACAAATTTTCACATAAGATGAAATAGTAGCTGCAGAATTAGAACTTATTGATCTCCAGTCTTCATTAGCAATAAAGCACCTGTTTCAACAAGAACATATTTCAACATTCTGGGGTTCTACTGACTGTAAGAAGAAGTGCCCATTGCTACAAAGAGAAGCTTTTAAAGTACTTGCTATGTTTGGAACAACATATACATGCGAAAGGGCATTTTCACTAATGGCAAATATTAAAAACAAGAAACGGACAAGACTGACGACATCACATTTGGAAGAATGATTTCGAATAGCTCTTTATAAAGGACAAATAAATTTTAAAGACTTGACATTTTCTCTTCAGAGTCAAGGATCTCACTGAGAAGGTAAGTATTAAGTTTGTTTCAATAAGACTTAATAATTTTAACTGGGCATAATGAAACTTGTATGCATTTAAAGAAAGGTTCAAATGGTTAAAAATATGTCTAGTTTAAACTTTAACTTCAAAGACATTTGTTTTCTGAATTTTTATTTTAAATTTTTTGGTGCTCACTCTGGAATGTATCAAAAAGGTGCTCACTTAGAAAAAATGTTAAGAAAGAATATTATATTGCTGTATCTCCCTCCTTTCCTTCCTCTTCTCTGTCACTCCCTTCCTCTCCCCTCCATTTTCCTCCCTATCACTACCTCTCATTCCTCTCCCTCCCTCTTTATTATTCCACTCCCTCTCTCTCGCTCGATACATCTTACGTAAATGCTTCATATTTCTATCATATGAAATATCAGCATTGAGACAATAATAGGAATCTCGAGTCTCAACAATGACATTCGTTGTCCAAGAAACTTTTCGATAAAAGCATGATTTTTGGTAAAAATCTGTCATATTCGTTAAATGTAATTTCTAATGGAAGGTGTAACTCAACAAAATGAATAAGAAACCTTGTACATTCTTCTTTAAAAGTCTACGTATAGTGATTGTAGGTCAATTTTTTCTAATTTTAATTTGCAAAAGAGTGAAAGCCTGCACGTAGAAATGTCATATCTTACGTGCTTTCTTACAGGAAACAGAAATGTTCTCCTGGAGCGAACCCAGGTCTTTTTTCAGGATTTTTTTCGTTGTTGACTTTTTGTGTGTGATTCACACATTCCTGCCAAATTTACATCTCTGCTTTCTCGCACGCTCTCTCCCTCCCTCCAACCCTAACCTTTTACGTGGTTTCTTATGGTATTTATGCATTCGCTGAGCACGAATTCGCTTAACACGACATTTTTAGGAACATATCTCTCATGTTAAGCAGGGACTATTTGTACTTCAATGTCCGATTCGCGTTCTGTAGCCTGAAAAGTTCCTGCAGAGCCACTCGTTCCTGGCAAAACTTCATCTTCAAATTCAAAACCATGGAATTTTTACCAGAATAACTCTCAATCTCATAACTGGAAGATGAGGAATTACCTTTGACCATTTCGGGGTTGTTTTTCTTTAAAAAAAAAAGTCACGAATTTAATTTGGAAACTAGGAAAATTACTTTGAAATGCAAACGTGAACACTATTTCTCGTGGTTATATGGAATACTATGACTTTCCAGCAAGTAAAGTCAGTGAATCACAGTTCTCGAAGGCAAATTTGAAAGTGTATTTTTTGGAGCCTTGAGTGATCCGGCTGATCTCACCAGCCAAAATGTCAGGCAGTTTTCAGGTGCTCTGGATGTGAGAGGTTTAATTTAACTTACCTTGCTTGGTTTGACAGTTTGACTGCTTCAGCTTGCAGCATTCCTTCTAAGTGAGCTTTCCTTTTGTGGTAGAAATTTAGTCTGAGTTCATAAAAATCTTTTAAGATATCTGTAACTGTATCAAACCTTCGCAAACAGCCCATGTGGTCAAAGCAAACCTGAAAAATAACAACTTTTTAAAATTTGCATAAATTATTTAAAATCCTCAGTTCTTCTTAAGGAATTTACAAACTTTTCCAGTGTCAGGAAGCCAACAAAACAGATGGCTTATAATCTATACAGCCATAGCTTGCTTTATGCAAGAGATAAGTCCCAGGAAATTTTGCACTAAGCAAAATTCACGTAAAACTGGGTCATTATGCCATTGAGGGTAGGTCTCATGGATGTGAAAACTAAAGTGTAATATTAATAAAAAATATGCCATTAACCTGAAAAAAACATGCTTCTTGTCTGCTTCCATCGATACAAGATGCAAATATTTAATTTTATCTTCATCACTAATTTTAAAATGGTATACAACGCTCATTTTTAGGTAAAAATGTAAATATTTTCTCTATGAATTAAATCCTAAATAAATTAGTGAGGAAGTTTTATCCAGAAAGTCATCTTTCCTTAGAAATAATAATGCCAAAATAAGCACTGATTGAGCAATAAAATGGTGTGCCATCCTGGCGGTTTCTTTCATAGCATGTGTGCGCTATACCCTGGCTCTAAATGGGGATCTAAAATCCACAAGAAATAAATAAACGTGTAACTCGCCCCCTCGTGTACCACGCACACCCCTATTTTTGGGCCAGTTTGGAGGGAAAAAAATTAATTTGTGCTGGAATAAGTTGACATCAATGGTGGCATAAAATTATAAAAAATCAAGTGTGAGGATTCCCCGTAGGTGTGGTCTCTCCTGGGTTAAAGGAGCATCAGTGACTCACAATGAATTCGGCAAACACAGATACCAGATGCAACTTATTCCAGCAAAGGTATAGGTAGAAAATGATAATAAATTTTTAATGACAGAACTGCTTATTTTGAGTAACAATAATAAACTTAGAAATCATTAAAAAGGGGCACAGCTTTAATATTATAAAAATATTATGTCATCTCAATTGTCAAAATGTCCATCATGATCTTGAAGATGCACCAATGGCAGTATAGACTAGGGTTTCTCAAGCTGTATCCTGGTTTCCCGGGACCCCGTACCTAAAATGTACCCGGGAAATTCCCGGTTTACTATACGACAAATATGATATATTTTGGAAACACATCTAGACAGGAAATAACTAATGGCATTAGTAGCGACGAAAAATTGTGCATTACCTTGAATTGAAATTATTCACAATACATATTAAAATACGCTACATAATTTTCCATCTGTAACCTATATGTATATATTATTATTTATTCGATATCCAAATGATGGTGTTGAACGCTTGAATATAAGACGCATTATAAGTCTCTGTTACACGTTTCCACTATGAACGGCTAAACCAGTTAACATAGACTGAAAATATTTGATTGCATTATTTCGTAAATCGCCATAGAAAAATGAGGCATTACAAACATATGTACAAATTGAGCACAAAAATAAGGAAATGCAACTCATACTTGATTCGAAAAGCAGATGGAACAGCTTGCTAGATATGTTGGAGAAATTTTTAACAGTGACGGAATGCATTCTTAAAGCAATGATTGATATGAAGAAAACTTGAAATACTTCAGAAGAAGAATTTAGTATAATTAATGCCATTGTATCATCACTGCATCCGATCAAGATAGCAATTGAACGGCTTGGTAAAAGAGATTCAACATTGCTTTTACCAGAAGGCATATTTAAATTCATACTTGATGAACTGACTAAACAGAATACTGATTTTTCTGCTCATATGAAAAAAACCATACAGACAAGGCTAGAAGAACGTTGAAACAAGAATCTAGTTGGTTTGTTCAAGTATTTAAGCAATCCTCAAAATTATCAACAAAATACGAACTTTATGTTCCCTTCAAAATTGGAACTGAAAACTGATGCTATTAAGTTGATTTTCAGGCTTTTTAACCGTAAGCCTGAAGATACTGCTAACAATTCAGGTGGTGTCATCGAATCTAAACCTCATGTCAAGTCCTCAGACTCAAAAGCCTGCTCTTAATCGGCCAGTCCATTGTCACTTATAAATAAATTGGATGCTGCCACTGAAAATGCTGTAAGCAATGAAAAATTGAACGTTAGCTCTTTTTATGACACAAGAAGCATTACTACAGAAATAGATATCTATGAATTAACCGGAAAGCATACAACTAGGATAAATGATGTTTGAAGCTGTCTTAACCATTCCACCAACTTCTATTGAAGCAGAACGTGCATTTTCTGCGGCAGGTCTCTTTATTACAAAATTACATACAAATCTAAGTGAATCTAGCGTGAATAATTTGTTTTTTTTAAATTATTTTATTAACAATAAAGAATGATTTATGGGTATGAAATATTGTTTTAAATACATTAATATTTTTTCCATAAAATTAACGTGTTTCTATACCTCATAAAGGGCTTTTACTTTTTGAAATTTTACAAGAAAAATTTTATTATATGTAAGTCCCCAACTTACACGGTTAATTCATTCCGAAGGTGGCCGTGTAAGTTGAAAACCGTGTAAGTCCAACAATGCTTATACCCGTTTTCTACTCTTGACCTTGAAAATCCTAATTGTATGCCTACTGCTGCAGCCAATGAAAGCTCGAGAGACTGTTGATGGGGAGGGGAGAAAGACAGTCGGTCTCTCGCCATCGTGCTGTTCACATCGCTCCAAGCTCGACTGTGTTGCCAGATCTACGACATTTACGCCTTAGCGTTCGCATGCGACTTTCTTCAAGAGCAGATATCGGGCAAGAGCGTACTACTTTCCCTCGCCTCTCGAAAACTGCAAATGGTGGTGGAAGGGGAAAACGCCCTGATTGGCTATTCGCTGCGCCACAGTCAAGCTTCATAAGAGTAGAAAACGGGTATAAATATGATATATTTTTTGGCATATATGTTCGTTTCAATGGATAGTTAAAGCTAAAAAAGTAGTGCTTATGTGATGAGGGTTTATAGTTTGTTTATGAAGAGCAGTACAGTAACGAGAGACAACTTCCACTCATGGGATAACAAATCTAAATGGCGAAAGCGATGCTGTCAGCTATGCGTCAACGTATAGTAATCCCTCGGTTTACGAACTTAATTTGGTAATAGAAAATTGCTCGTAAGGCAAAAACTCGTAAAACGAAAATTAATTTCCCAATACATCCCATGTTATAAATTTTATACACAATAGTTACATCATTAAAGTTGGGATGCTGTGACGTTCTGCACATTCGAGAAGATTCGGGAACCAAAAAAAGCTGAGAATAGGTGAAGAGAAAAACGATCGGTTTGCGAGAGGAAGGAGATCGTATAAGCGAAAATTGGCTCGTAAATTGAAAATCAGGTATTAATTTGTGCATCTCGTATAAGCGAAAACTCGTAAACCGACTGCTCGTATATCGAGGGAATACTGTACTAGTAACGCCATCTACTGAGTGGCAGTGGAACTAAAAATCGAGCGCGCTGATAAGTTACGTCATGTAACCGCGTATCTACGGATCCGTGTAACTCGGACCCGTGTAAGTCGGGGACTCACTGTATTCTTATTATTCACTTCTTGTAAGCATTTTTTATTTGGTTTGTGTGTTATACCTAGTTTATAATGAATAAAAAAAATGTTTACAAATATTTAATTTATTCCTTCTTTTCTTGTTAGTATGTTTACAAAAACTGAATCCCGGGAAATTCCTGGGATTCGAGTGAATCAATCTCGGGATCCCGGGATTGAAAAAAACCCGGGAAATGTTAACCCCTAGTACAGACCGTGCATTAAAACCCTAAATATTTGCTTGGTCTTATAGATATGTGTATACTTCATAGAATTCTTTGTCTTCTGAGAGTATAAACATAGATGCAAGTGTGTTGTAGTAAATTTATTACCGAAACTTGCAATTTATAAAACTTGATCAGAAATCTTCATGTATGATGTGCAATCCCTTTTTTTTAACAGACATTTTGGGAAAAAGGTGAGCGGGGTACATGAGTAAATATGGTAATAGAATTTATAAAAACTTTATGGTTAACACATTCGTAATGCATTTTTAATTTTCCCCCTGGCACATAAAATTTATTTTTTAATTCATATGTAATAATGCATTGTTTACATTTTATTTCTGAAAATCATAGCATTTTTGAGGTTTATCATTCTCTCCCTCTGACTTTTTAACTGTTCGTTTGTCCCCACAATAACTTCCAGTTGAATGTTGTTTCCATGCTTATGAAGTTTAGGGGCAATTATGAAACATGCTAAAAGAGATAGTATGTTGAATTTTGTTTAAATGGTCAATTTATTTATCTATTAATTCTGCTGGTTGTAGAGATGCCAGGGTGAGCTATAATAAACCTAATCTTATAACTTGTGAACCATTTTATTTGCATCTGTTATGACCCATCAGTTGTAGGTAAGTGTATCCTGCATTTGTGATGAGAAATGTGAGTGAAACTAGAATAATGATTTTTCTCGAAACTCATACACTAGCGATTGCAATACCGGTATTTCGGTACTCAGAATACCAGTATACCATGCTATTTTTCATACTGAAATACCGGTATTTTCGTTGGTAAAATACCAGTATTTCGGTATTTATTGAAAATCTGATTTATTCACACTTATGCCTTAGAGAAGGGGTCCCCAACCCGCGGACCACATGCGGTCCCATAACCTATTCTGTGCGATCCTTGATCTCCCATAAACTAAAACTTCTTGCAACGTTTTATATACATTTGATAGTCCTATCTGTAGTAACTTATTTGATCATTAAGGGCCTCTGTATTACATATTTCTTGGCAACTTTGTCATATCGGCAAGTCTTTTTCCATTGAAACATTACAGTGAAACATTGTATTCACCGCTTATACAATTATATACAAAGACGATGTATGGAATAGTAATGAGATTAAAGTGCCTCGGCTCCAGTCAATGCTCATATATATATGTCAGATGTGTTTTGTGATGTTCTTGAGTTATTCCTTTGAGGCTTGGTCACGTTGTGAGTGATTTGTCGATCTTTTGTTGCTTTAGTTACTTTTACCAGTTTATTCTGAGTGTATTTGGTGATTACTAGTATATTTTTCAAGTGCTGTGTGGTATGTCCGTCCTCGTTGCTGAGAAGGACACAATTTGACAAAATAATCTAACATAAAGTAAACAGATTTTGATTACGTCCCACAAGAACTTATAAATTGCCAATGCAGCCTGGGAGGTAAAAGGCTGGGGACCACTGTCTTAGAGGTAAGATTTTCCGCACCTGTTTAGACTTGCACGAACAGTCAAGTTTGGTGTCTCAAGTTTGACACAAGGGGTTCAATATTCTGATATATTACTGAGTAATTCACAGGAAGAAGCAGAATTGCTCAATTATCATCTGTCATTTTTACAGTTCGTTGTTAGTGGTTTGCTAATATATATAATTAAGATTAAAAATTGTTATTTTATGATAGATATTTGTGTGTGGAGATTTATAAAATGTTTTTCTGTGTTTATTTCAGTAAACTAAGAAAACGTGAAGACCAGTCTAAACACTACCGGATTACAGCGCAAAACTGACAGATCGTTTGACAGTTCTAGTCCAAATATTGCCTGAGGCCATTTTTGTATTTATGTTACAGATTAATATTACCCATAATGAATGTTATTACTTTCAAAGATCACAAAAAGCAAGTGATAAGAGTTCGGTATAGTTCTATTATTTATACGCAGAAAAATAAATGTTAGCCAAATGCAAAAAAGTTGGTGGTGGGTCTACAAGTGGTCTTCATACACATCTCAGAACACACAACATTAATATATTAAAAAGAAAAGAACTAGAAGCTGCCTCAACTTCCACAACATAGCGTATTGGTTCTCTAGAATGTAAAACAGATAAATCTAAAATTATAAGCTATTTTGCTACTAATAATGATGATTATTTGCCGGCAATTTTAGCAGGTACGACTGCGCTCGATGGTTTGCCTTTTAATGTATTTTGCACTTCAAATGATTTAATAAAGGCATTAGTGGCGCGAGGTTTTAGTGAAATACCGAAGTCTCCTAACACTATTAGGAAAATTGTTGTTGACTATAGTAAAAAAATACGTAGCTGTTTAATAAAAGATTTAGCAGCACTGAAATCGAATGGCAAAAGGCTTAGTCTAACTTTTGATGAGTGGTCAAGTATTAGAAATAGGCGTTATTTAAATATTAATGCTCACTTGGAGAAAAACTTTTGGAACCTTGGTTTAATTCATGTGCTAGGAAATATGCCGGCAGAAAAATGTGTAGAAGTAATTGAAAATAAGCTTAAAGAGTTTGGGCTTTCTCTTAAGAAAGATATAGTTTGCATTACTACTGATAGTGCATCAGTAATGACGAAAGTTGGCAAGTTAATTGATGTAAACCAACAACTTTTCTATGTGCATGGAATTCATTTGGCTGTAATTAGTGTTCTTTACCAGCAAAAGCAAAATAATGATGAATTGGAAACTGTGGATACTAGTGACGGTGACATTTCAGACTATGACGAAGATGAAGAAAATTGCGGTGACCTTGACGAATGCAATTTAGTTACAACTGAAATTGGGGATGACGACAACCATACTAGTAAGCTTACTCACAAGGAGCTCTGCCTAATAATTACAAAAATTCGAAAAGTTATTAAAATGTTCCGACGTTCTCCTACTAAAAATGACGTTTTACAAAAATACGTACAAGGTGAATGTGGTAAGGAACTTATGCTAATATTAGATTCAAAAAATCGTTGGAATAGTTTGCTCATCATGATGGAGCGATTCTTTAAACTGAAAAATTGTATTCAAAAGGCACTGATTGATCTAAATTCTGGAATAAGTTTCTCTGAAGACGAATTTAATACAATGTCAATGGCAATTTCAGCTCTTCTGCCAGTAAAGTTGGCTGTTGCAGAATTATGCCGCAAAGACGTAAATCTTCTTACTGCAAGTGCAACGATACAATTTTTGATGGAAACACTTGCCAAACACAATTTTTCTCTGACCAGAGATTTGTACGCTGCGTTGAAATTTCGAATCAAACAAAGGCGCACTGCACTGATTTAGAAGGCGTTCTTCTATACCTACATAGTCCTCAAGAGGAGAAAGAAGATGACAATAAACAAAGCAAAACTTCTATTGCAAGATTAATTTTTACTCTAGTTCAAAGACTTTCTGAAACTGTAGAATATGAACATGACAGAATTGAAATTGAAAAAATTGGTACAAAAATACGTTCGCGACTCAATGATGTCACCATTAACGCACTTTGTTTTTTAAAATCACATTTTTAAAAAACGATTAATTAAATTTTCTTAATTTCTATAAGATCAATGTGTTTAGTTTGTCATTGTTTTGAATAATATTTTATTTTTATTTTGAAATTTATATTGGTTATGAAAATTGTTTATGAATTGCTTATGAATTCCTGTATTTGAAATTTATATTGTTTCTGAAAATTGTTAAGAAATTCTCCTTGTCAATGCATTGTTCATGCTAGATGCTTAGGAATTTCTGTATCTGCAGTAAATTAAATATTTAGTATAATTTATTTTATTCTTTTTTGTATTATGCAAAATTTTTATAAAATACCAGTATTGATACCGGTATTCCATAGAGTAAATACCGAAATACCGGTATTGTCATTCTGGTCCGGTATTGCAATCACTATCATATACCTCTTGCTTCTCCAAAGTACCAACCAGGACGAGGGTCCAACCCTCTGGGAGCATGTTACTGCTGAACCGAGTCCCATCACAGGACCTAACCACTGCATGAGGTTTATTGCTCCATGGTGGTGGGATTGAATCTCTTCTTACATGTGGTACAGTCTTTTCATTTTCAATTGTCTTCAGGGGCAAACTGGCCTGGCAGTTTACTGGTCGAATGCGGCAAAAGTGGGCCGCCAAAAATTCAGGGAAAAATTATAATGAAAAAAATATATAAGTCCCTCTCGGAAAGAGAGGGGGCCGCCTCTCCAAAATTGCAATGCCTAGTATTTACTGTTGGTACAGGTGCAAATTGATTCTTGTAGTCATAAAAAATTTTCAGGCTGTCTGCTTGACTGAAGGCTATATACCATATATACCTGAATATAAGACAAGGTTTTGTTCCAATTTTTATGACCGAAAAATCGCTAGTCGTCTTATAATCGTGCGGTGCATAATAGTTTGACTGACAGAGAAGCAGATGGCAGAGATGAGAAGAATCGAATAGCTATAATCGAAATACAGGCAGACCTCATCTTTCGCGGCTTTATCTTTCGCGTGTTTCGATCTTTCGCGGTTCCGCATTTGCGACCAGTTTTGTCTTTCGCGGTCTTGTGTTTCGCTCTTTCGCAGAAAAAATCACGGAAAAGGCTGAGCGAAATTTTCTATATATGGAATGAATCGCATTTTCCTCACATTTTCTCTCATAGTCAGGCTTGAAAAATGTTGTTACAGTACTCCGATATGTAAAAATATTTACGTAATTTAAAAAAATCGATACATGTACCTCTTTTTTAAAAGTATATATACAAGACACGTGTACATGTCTTATATATACTTTTAAATATTTTTAGGATGCAATCCTCCCACACTTTTGTGTCCCTTCGCACGTGAAAAGTTGCAGAATATAAGCTGGCATCACCGTTCAGGAGCCTTCTGTCTTTATTACGAGAGGGAAGTCCGATTCAGGATCATTGGGTTATTTGCTCAGGTTTGATATAGTTCAAACGCTTAAGCTTTGCGTTTTACGCATTATTTATTATTGGTGGAGTTTCGCAGAGGTTTTCAGGAATGTAACCCCCATATTTGGGGAATTAGCCCCTGCAAGTTAGGCAACTTCCGTTCATTTTTTTCTCGATTCTACTACGGAACTTAAATAATTTATTTTCCGATACTTTTTACGTCTTCTTTTAACTTGTTTAAGTCTCACTTTCATTGAAGTTAATTTTTCCATCTCTTTCTCTATTTTACTGCGGTCACCAATACAGAACAAATAATCCGTTTTTGCTAGGATGGGAACCAAACCCTGTATTTCCCATTGCCTTAATTACTTCTCTTTTGCGATTTCGTCTTTCGCGGTGTTTTGAGGAACGTAACCCCCCCGAAAGACGAGGTCTGCCTATATTGGATTCTTAAAATCATTTGAAACAATTGATTATTAAAAGTAGTAGTAGAAAATGAATTGATTCAAATGTATTTGAATATAAATACTCTTTTGAATTTTATTATATTTATGCATTTTGCTTCATTTGGTAATTTATTGGCTGACAGCACCACTATGCGATAGCTCGAAATGTTTGTTCCTCAGCTGATGTACTAAAGTCGAACGTACGAAAGTCGAGGACTGCATGTAGTAGTAGTAGGTTGAATGGGTGAAAGATTTTGCACCAACATATGTAATTTGATCCTGTCACGATATCATAGTGTGCTGACCGCAGACAAAGTGAACCATCTATGACTGTAGTAAATTCCATGTGTATTAAAGTCTTCGTGATTGTTAACTATCCAGTTTTACATAAAAATATGGCTGACCACGTTGAGAAGAGAGGTTCTACACCTTCACAAATATTGAAATCATTGCGTAATAGTTATGATGCAAATTTTAAACTTTTAGTGGCGAAATATGCTGATGATACTAACAATTGTGCAGCAGCAAGAAGGTTTGGTGTCACCGAGGCAAATGCGCGGCAGTGGAAAAAATTGCAGGAAATGCTAAAGTGTGCAAGTTCAAATCGGAAAGCATTTCATGGGCCTAAGGAAGGACGTCATAAAAACTTAGAGGACCAGTTAATAACATTTGTGCCAAATATTTGTTCCAAAATATTCCATTGAAAATTCCAATCCAAATTGCTTATTTCAATTTGTTCAATGTTCATTACTCAATGGTACAATAAACTTCTGTCATTGTGTGCATAATAAATTTTTTCCTTTCATTAGGAGTTAAAAATGGGGGGGGGGGGGGTCACTTATAATCAGAGTCATCTTATATTCGGGTATATACGGTAACTCATAGGCATCATTAACAGCTGGTGGGTCACAATGTCCACAAATAAAATCACCTGTGACCAACTGGTGGGTCATGCTGTCACAAACCTGCTAAGCTGCTTCAATTGTCAGCTGCCTTTGTTTATTTTCACTCCTGGTAGATAAGGACCTGCTTCAGGCTAAAATGTGTCACACAAAGCGAGATATGCCTGTCTTTTGTTGTAACTAAAATTGCCATTATACGTTCTAGTTAAGACATCACTGCCACATCATCCATTTTCCCTAAAATCAAACTTTGCTGGCACTTTTGTACAATTTTGGCATGTATATATAACTTTAAAAATTAACTTTTTGCATTTTTGCTTGACTTTGCTGTAACATTTACAGTGGTTTGTGGCTGATAAACATTACTTACAAATGTAACTTTATTTGCCTATCTATTATTTTTAAATCATACATTAACAAATTTAACCCAAACACATTGAAGGGAGAATCAGCTTAAATATACAGTAAGACCTCGATAACCATTGCCATCAATAACTGTTGTTTTGATCAACCGTCGTTTGTTGCAGAGTGGTACAAAAACTGAAAAAGTTCCATTGCCATTTTTGAATTAAGCAGACCAATGAATAAGATGACGATTCCACTGTGACAGAGAAAGATTTCTATCGCAGTGGTGGGCAAACTTTTCTGCATGGCAGGCCGCATTGTTGGCATTGAATCCTTCAGTGGGCCACAATGGAAGTTGTCAATAAATTATAGTTAAATCGTAATTTACCTAGAGATTCATGATGGAATTCAATCTTAGAAATATCTTTGAGAAAAAAATCAAAAACAGCATTAAAAAGAACTTACTTGAATTGAGAAATATTTACTAAGAGGTCGCAATTCAATGTTATATATCTTAAGAGATTTTGCTACACGGAAAATAATATTTGGTGGTTAATTAAAATAAAAAAGTTTTGAAAACTATGAAACACTGGCAGTGGACAACATAAAACTGCTTAGTAAGCTGCATAAAATTATTTAGTGAGCTGAAGTTTGGGCATCTCTCATCTATCGAAACGGTGCACTGCGGCTGTTCTCGGAGAACATTCGGTCGATTGTGTTATAGTGAAAAATTTTCGTGTAAATTGAAACATGGCTAAACAAAGACATACTACAGTAAAAGCTGTGCTATCCGGCTATTTAGAAACTGGCCACCCTAAGACACTGGCTGTTACACAAATACAATAAAAGCTGTGTTATCCGGCTATTTAGAAACCGGCCACCATTGGACACCAGCAATTACACAAATTTTATATTTTTTTTAGACACGTTTCACTTCCAGCGTGAGCGCCTATTATCGTCCATCAGTCTGTCTGTCTGCATGTTCGTTCTCGGCTTCTACAAAATGGATTTTCATGAAATTTGATATTAAGGACTTACAATAAAATCTCCTATAAGAAAACGCTTGATGTCTTTGTCGGTGTGTGGCCGGACCATCTCACCAGTTAGTTATAAATATCTCAACATATCTCGGCCATTTCTTCAGCCAGTCCAGCCAAATTCGGTAGGATTGCTATGAATACGTTCAAAAAGTGAATGCTATAAAAAAATTTTCAAATAAGTCCCGGGTTCGACACCAGGAGATGTTTTACCTTCCATATGAATCTCATATCTCGGCCCATAAGTTTACACGCTAAAATTTAATTTTCGACATGCAGAGTTTTACTCTTTTGGAAATTAAAATTAGAAAGAATTGACCTACGACCTTCAAATTATGACCATTTTAAAGGAAAATAAACGGGCCGTTTAAGTTTGTTCGTCTTTTCTCACCCAAAGGTAAAACTTTAGCAAATTTTACGTTTAAATTCGCCGATGTAAGAAAAATCGTTCATTTTCGTCAATGATCGCCTTGGAAACGGGCATTGTTGTTTCAAGCCATATATGCTCATATAAACCTATATTCGTTTACGTAAATTGGATGGATAGATGCGGTAAATTACGTATTTTAAAATATGCTAATGGTTGAAATAATTCGACGATATTTTAACGTGCCTTCGTTGTCTTATTGAAGTCTTTCTGTATATTAAAGGCAGTTGCTTGCGCTGTGCATTCGCATTATCTGAATAGGACAGATATTATGAAAATAATTTTTTCCGTGCTGTTTATTTTTAATTCGCGTCAATCCAATTGTAGGGCAACCAAACAAACAACTATTACATTGTTATCTAAATAATTAAGGTATATGCGCTGATTGCGTGTGTATTGAGATATCTATTGAGATTGTTCTTAATTGCTGTTTAGTGGAACTGAACGATTGATTGTGATTACTTACTAAATATTGCTTTTCATATGGACAGCTGTATGTAGCCATAAGTAGAACACATGACAAACATAATTTGAAATTTTGGGTTAAGGATAAAGATAATCAAGGGCAATTGCTGTTAAACGAAAGAGTATTTACAAGGAACATCGTTATAAGAGAGTTACTGAATAGCTAAAATAATATTATTGAGGTATAAGACTATTTTCCTCTTAATTTTTTAAAACTATTCCTTTGTTTTCATTTGTAGCCCTTTCCAATCTTATTATATTATAATTTTATCATTTGTTTGTTGGTTTTATTTTTATATGGTTTGTTTACAAAAGCCGTTTTAAACGGGATCATTCGCCTAGTATAATAAGAAAATCGCAAAAATGAATCATATATGCCATTCAGGGATACCACTTTACTGGAGACAAAAAATTAAATTTTCGTCATATCTCATAAAGTATTAGTCATAACAAAATATCTTTCAAATAAAAGTTGTAGAACTAGTAAAGAAGAGTATTTCCTTTCCTAACATTTTTATCATAGGAGTAGCCATTATCAAGAAAATCACACAAAAACGTCTTATATCGAGTTGAACTTAGAAAATTTCTTGCATAATTACTTCTTCATTGTTGCTAACATAAACAATCTCACAAACTAACGTTTAATTTACTTAGGTGTGCATGCAATATTTTTAAATAGGAAGAAAATGGATTATTTATTATGAAGAAAAGAACTTTAACATGCAATTTCCCTTACGTACAGGTATATAATTTCTTTCTAATACTCCATTGCACAAAATGCACCCATTTGTGATACGTTGTACACTTTCCTAACCTGTTATGAATTTCTGTATGAATTGTATTTGTGTAATACCACAACTTCCACTTTAAAATGTATATTACGTATTTACTCTGTATACTACTGGGGCTACTGAGTGTGCATGGCATTTTTGTTTACGTAAGCCATTTGCATTGTCTAGATGTTTTGGTTTACTTCTACAATTTTCAGTTTTATTGCTTTTTATTATTTAAAAAATTACTCATCCACTGAATATCGCATCAAAATAAATACCTAAAAGCATTGGACAGAAGAGAAAAAGTTGTTTTAACGCTAACACAAAAGCTGGAATTGATCAACCGAATGGAAAAAGGAGAAAGTGGAGCAGCCATAGCAAAAGAATTCAACATCGGATCCTTCATGCTCTATGATATCAAGGTCATAAGGTTAAATTAATTAAATTTGTGACATCTTCTGACAAGGGGAGGCTCACCTCTTCGGGTGATGGATTTCCTTAAAAACTGGTAGGTAGGCAGCCCTCAACCCCACAACCACGAATAACTCCCCTTTTGGGCGTATATATCCAGAAAGTTAGCAACGAAATGAATTTCGTGGTTAACAAGGTATATACCTATTTTGCGAAAGTGATTGTTGTTGTAATGGTGGCCCAGCGGTAACGTGGTGACTTGCCGTTACGAAGGTCGTGGGTTCGATCCCAATGTGAGTGCTATTTTTTTCTGACTTATTATGGTGTGATTTTTTTGTTTATTTTAAATTTTTAATTCACTTTTGCATAATTTCGTTTTTCTTGGGCCTTTTTTCGAATTTATTTTTTCCTTCTTTTTTTGTTTTCATTTTATCCTCTACCGTTTTAACAATACTATTTATCCTGTAGCATTTTCTTCTTTGCAATGATTGGGTGGAATGAATAATAAAAACAATGGAAAAAAACATTATCCAAGTGTGACTTGTACGTGCTTGTGTGCATTTTACCTGACATGGGTGAAAAGATTCAAAATGAATCATAACATTCCTTGATTCACCGCCAATTGTCTTCGCATGTTTATAACCGATGATTCGGTACGCGTGGTATGCATCACGGCTAACCAAAAACAGGGACATTTTTTGCAACGTCAACCAAGTTATATTTCCTGAAGAGGTGATGAAGAGTAAGTGCTCCTGTGGAGAGCAGTGCTTTGCGAGGTGCTCTCGTTGTAAAAGAAAGTTGTTTCCATTGTTTTTATGATTCATTCCAATCATTGCAAAGAAGAAAATGCTACAGGATAAATAGTATTGTTAAAACGGTAGAGGATAAAATGAAAACAAAAAAAGAAGGAAAAAATAAATTTGAAAAAAGGCCCAAAAAAAAAATGAAATTATGCAAAAGTGAATTAAAAATTTATAAAACATCAGCATTTATAAAAAAAGGCGCTGAAAAAATAAACAAAAAAATCACACCATAATAAGTCAGAAAAAAATAGCACTCACATTGGGATCGAACCCACGACCTTCGTAACGGCAAGTCACCACATTACCGCTGGGCCACCATTACAACAACAATCACTTTCGCAAAATAGGTATATACCTTGTTAACCACGAAATTCATTTCGTTGCTAACTTTCTGGATATATACGCCCAAAAGGGGAGTTATTCGTGGTTGTGGGGTTGAGGGCTGCCTACCTACCAGTTTTTAAGGAAATCCATCACCTGAAGAGGTGAGTCTCCCCTTGTGAGACGAGTAAATCAATTAATAAACGTCATACACTTATAAGCCAAAAATGGAGGAACTGGATAAAATATTATAAATGACTGGTTTTCACAGAAACGTTCAGAAGAATTATATAATTTTGTCCTTTTCTAATAGAGTAAATAAAGATAAATAAGAAAGATATAATCCAATAAATTCAATTTTTGAAACTGGTCTGTTGTTGTACTCCCTGGATGCCCTAAACTTTTCAATAGTCTTTTGTTTTGCATGTAAGCATAGTAACGTATGAAATAAGAATGGGTAAATACAGTGGAATCCCAATTTAAGGTTCTCCCATTTAAGGTTTACACGCATTTAAGGTGGTTTTTTTGCGGCCCCGACCCAAGCTCCATATAAATAATGTATTGTATCACCCGATTTAATGTTTCTCGATTTTGTGAATTGCCTGCAATTAAGGGACAAAATTCTGGTCCCTTGCGGAGCATCGCCTCGATTTCAGGTGCGTTTACACCGTGACTCGAGAATATTTCATTTGGTGGAGATGTAATATATTAATTCAATCTAACCATCAATGGCACAACACATACTGGCGTTGTTACTACATTAAATAAACTCAAAAGAATCAATATTTAGTCGTGCGGTTTTGTCAATCCACCTTAAATGTCCTAATCTGTTACGTACTTAACGAAAGTTGCGATGACGTCATCACGTGAATACAGATTTTTTTACGTATCAGTTCGCAGGCGCTCGCTCACCAACGTGACACGTTAGCTAGTTGGGCCACCCGAGTTTACCAAAGCCACATTTACATTGTTAACCCGAAAGGTAGACAATCCCCCAAAAAAGGGAAGTCTTATTCACAATAATGTTATTAAAACTTTGGATGTATGTTCTTACTCGTCAGTCACTGCAGCATTTCCCTATACCGCACAAGACACGCAATCAAATTTGCGAGCCCACTTCGCATAAAGGGCCGAAATGTAACAAATGAGATTAAAAGGACGTTGGACGATCAGTCGATAAAAGGCGTTGAAACGTCTGCCAACGCTCACCACACTGCTTCACTGAGGGATAATTATTCGAAACTCGTAAATACAGTAAATAACGCGCCTCACTATACCGCAGATTCGGATATACCGCAGGTCTAGTCATGTCCCCCATTTTCTTCGTAAACAACCTTGCTTCAAATTTTACTGTGATTTCTTTTCTTCGTAAACAACTTAGTTCAAATTTTACCGCGATGCTAACTCCCATTGCTCTATATAAGAATGATGAAGAAATTGTAGCTGAAGTCCAGAACCGCAGAAGAGCAGAAAAATTATCGGAAGATGACAGCGAGAATAAAGAGATGTGTAAGGTTGAGATCCCTTAAATAAGCAAAGTATTGGATAACATCAGTGAAGTGATGAATTGGATGAAGAGACAGAACGATTGTGATCATCTTCATCTTTTACATTTGCAAAACATTAAGACGTATGTGAAGAAGAAACGCCATCAGCTGTCGCGCCAAAAGAAAATATCAGACTATTTTAAAAATACAGATTAAAGTAAGGTATGCATTTAAATCAAAATACAATATCAGTTTTTATAGTATTTTGCAATTAAATTTGTTATAACGCATATACTTTCACGTTTTTTAAATTATTCCCCAAAATACCGTGGGTGTACATTCTGTCTCCTGAAACCCGCGTTATAACGGAGTTTTGCTGTATTATCTTATATAACCCATATGAGCCTATTATATCATGTATTCATTATAGCATGCGAACTTACAAAACTGAAAGGATCTGCATACTTGGTTGATTCCTCCTATATAGGAGCCCCTCAATTAAGTGCGCTTATTTACTTAAAAGTTTTAAGAAAGTTTGTCTCGGAAAAATTAAAGATCGCAAATTCACTGCTAGGAGGTGCAATGAGGGTCACAGCCATGAAATGACCACTAATTTCGCAAAAAAACCATAAGCTAGAACAATCACCTTCGCCGGAGGACTTAAAGTTGATATTATTCTCAACCAACTTCGTTCTGTGAAATTTTACGAATGAAAAAATTGATCATAATAATCTATATACTTAATATTTGTGTTTTAACTAATAAAACATATTTGACATTGATGAACTGCTGTTTAGTCTTTCAATTTAAGATAACCACCCTTTTAATGTATTACTCGATTTAAGGTACAAAAAACTTGTCCCCGACGCAAACGTTAAATGGAGATTCCACTGTATCTAGATCTAACTATGTGTGGAAGAATTAAAATGGAAAATCCAAACCTCATGCATAGTTATGTTTGGGGAGTACAATAGTGAACCTAAGCCCAATTGTGTTTGGTTATTGCTAAATTTGTAATGTCAAAATCGAAAAATGCTCCCGACCGGCTATTTCTCCTAACCAGCTATCCACAATCCCCAAGATAGCCAGATAACACAGCTTTTACTGTATTTAGAATTTTGCCTTCAAATATAAGAATCAAACAGCAAAACATTCCTTTGCAGATTACTGCAGTGTTTCTATGGTATATGTCACATGTGACACATTTAATTTAAGTAGTAATAATGAACAGAACTGAGAGTTACAAGATGCACTTGCATTTAATATGCTGACAATTAAAATGTTACTGTTAATTTTACCAATTATTAAGTTAAACAAACTGGTTCTAATATCAACATTTCTTTAAAGGCACACCCAAAAAGGCTGATGCACTTTTCTTTCATTTATGTTGGTTAAAATAATACACTTAAATACTGTGAGGCCCATTCTAAGTAAATTTATAAATATAGCTGTAAAAATAATAAACAAAATCTAATTACTAACCATTGAGGTACTAGACTGCATTGACTGCAGCTTGAACACCTTGTGCAAGCCTTCATCTTCAGCTTTAGCCAATTTGTCCTCAGCTAAAGAAACAGTGAAACGGACAGTGGTGTCTGTGTAATACTCCTTGTAATCCCTGTGGAATGTCAATTTTATTTATGAGGAAAAACAGCAAGATATGCTGACACACACACAAACAGGATTTCAAAAAAACAAGCTGATATGCACATATTTAAGGAGAATATGTAAAGGAGGCTGTTAATAACAAAGGAAACAACATACGTAATGAGAGGTGGAATCTTCTCATTTGTACCATGCAACATAGGCTCCAAAACTGATTCTTTATAAGCTTGGGTCCATGTACCAACGGGAAGTTCAGTTATTTCCAATGTTGTTGGTCCGATTATAGCTATTTCTCCAGAGAATAAATGACGCTGGTGGCCCAGGTCGTCTACTGTGCCAAGGAAATTTTTATACCATGGTTTCTAAAAAAATTGAAGAAATTAATTATTCTCAGTGTAATTTAAATTAAAATATTTCATTGGGAGCATAAAATCATGAAATATTATTACTATCTGTTTAACCGTGAAAGTAGGGCTTCTTCGTTTGTTATACTGAGCAATACAATGCATCATATATTTAGAAATATTTTCCACATTTAAAACAACTGCCACTATGATAATGTGAATATATTAGATGGAGCCAGTGGCATAGGTAATTTCCTTAAGGGGGGAAGGTCTAAATTCTCTTCTTAAGTAACAAAAATGAAACCAATGTTAAAAAGATTAAATGAATTTTATTATAAATAATTAATAATAAAAAGATTGACAAAAATATTTTTTAATTAGAACATAAAATCAATTCGTTTAGGGTTCTTGGCCAAATCTTTCATTATTAAATCCACATCCAGGTTAGTTTCCCTATAAATATTCATCAAGGCTAATCCATGTAATGTCTTCAGACATTGTCGATCGTAAATAAGTTTTCAATAGTTTTAACGTTGATAAACTTTTCAGTCTCACAAGTAGTAACCGGAAGTGTTACAATGATACATAGAAGATTGTAAATGTTCAGGAAAACTTGTTTATTACAAAATTTAAAAACTTCTATCAATGAATTGAATGAAAGTTTTTAAAGTGTTTCTGCTAAAGCATTATTCCTGCAAAAAGTTCTTGTCTACAACATCTTATGTCTTCTGGATAAAAACTGCATAAATGTTCAACACTGTCTATGTTAATTGTTGATGTATTAGCATCATTTGGATTTGGTATTGGTAAAATGCATTGAAAGCTTTCAATTATGATTTTATTTTCTATTCAAGGTGAAAATACATTGTTTTATAGTACTCTTTAGGTGGTACAACTTGAGATTCGATACCTGGCCGTCCTCGAAGCTTTGATATTTCAACTGGAAAATCATATTTCTGTGCAATTCCTACAGCTTCTGAGAAAAAGTTTTCAAATTCTGTTGCATCATTTTTTATTCTACTTAATATTGAAATAAGATCATCAGCAGCACTCATTGCTTCATTTAAGGCTATATTTCTCGATTGAAAATATCGACAGAAAATAAGGCTATAAGTGAAAACGATTTAAACTAAGCATACTAAAATTAGTTTGAAAATTTTTAATGACATAAAAATTGTTGCGCTTTTGACGAGGCAATACTATTCATCCAATTTACTATTGTTTCCAATGCATCAATTATAGCATCTTGCAACTCTAAAAACGTCAAAACTGAGTTATGACGTTCAACCCATCTAGTGGCACACAAATTTCTAAGTCTTTCTCTTTTTGTTTCTGGGCAACGGGGTTATGGCATTGCAGTTTTTGAGCCGAGACAATCCAGTGATAACTAATGTTTACTACAGTGAAACCTGTGAAGTTGACCACCCCTGTAAGTCAGCCACCTGCCATAGTTGGCCGCATTTTTTACAGTACCGCAAATTCATATTTACACATGGCCATCCCTCTTAAACCTGGCCACCTTTTTCTCTTTTATCTTGTCCACCTTCTCACATTTCATGCTATAGTTTTGTATATATTCCAACCTTTCTAAGTTGGCCGCACAGAATATTTGAAGAATGGCTAACTGATTTGAACCATATGATGAAGAAAAAATGAAAAATCCTGTTGCTTGTTGATAATGTTACTAGTCATCGTTGAACAAAGGTAATGAACAATGTAATGGTGAAATTCCTTCCACCGAATCTGACCTCTGTACTGCTGTAAAGGAAAAATTGGAGTAATTTGTGTGTGAAAAGTATTTTAATATCTCAAGGATGTAATTAGTACTGGCTTGAATATTTTTCTGCAAATTCGAAGTTTTTCTTGATGGTTGTCATATATTCAAAGTCATCTTAAACTCACTTAAAAGCAGGAAGTTGAAAGAATTATGATAACATACCATTGGTAAAGGTTCTTCTGCATCAAGAAGGCGTTTTATGTTTGCCACTATCTCACGTGGATTGTAATTGGGAATCTTAGTCATCCAACCAGTGCCAATTCCATCAGCTCCATTCACTAGTATCATTGGTAATATGGGCATATAGTACTCAGGCTCTATTTTTTGATTGTCATCTTGCAGATGATTGAGAAGTGGCTCATCATGAGGATGGAAGATCATTCTCGTCAAGGGGCTATGAACAAAAAAATATTAATTAAAATACACAAGACAACAGTGGTTACACATAGCGTTTAATATATGAAGTTTCTTAATTCAAGAAAAATTGTGTGTAGTCTTAATCTTCTTCATTTTCCCAAACTATGGGTTATATACAAAGTAACCTATAATGTAAATTGGCCAAAAAGAAATTAGATTAATTACATAAAATATGATGCAAGACGAAAACAAGTTAGGAAAGTGTACAGCGTATCACAAATGAGCGTTTCATGCAATGGAGTATTTGAAAGAAATGGTTTTATATATATACATTTCTTCCTATTTAAAATATTGCATGCACTCGTAAGGAAACTAAATGTATTTTTGTGAGATTGTTTATATTAGCAACAATGACAAAGTAACCATGAAAGAAATTTTCTAGATTCAACTCGAATCAAGACATTCTTGTTTGATTTTCTTGATAATGGTTACTCATTCGATAAAAATGCATAAAAAAAGAAATGTAGTATTCTTTTCATTTGAATAATGGTATAGTCTGTTCATGATTAATTTTGCTGTTTTGACGATTTCATTTTTTGGACATAGCGCAAAGAAATCATCTTTTTTACATAGCTGTAGGTATTTTGGGTCTTGAAGATACTTTATCAAAGAAATTAAAGGCACATCTCTTCTGTTGGCAATTTGTTTTTTCAATGCAACAAGGAGATTCGCACTTATTTCAGAGGTGTTCCCGCCTAATGGACGGTTCATTCCTATGTCTTGCAGAGAATCTCGAAATCTCGAGAAATTTTTTTCAAGACTCGAGATTCTCGAATATTAGAAAAAAAATTTCTCGAGAAATGAGAATTTGAAAAATAGGAATTTCTCGAGAATTCTCGAACACAATCTCTACTACGTAGTGTCTTCCTTGTCAGTTGGAGTCAGTCAAGCTGCTGCTGCGAGACTACCCTCTGTACCAAACATTAAACTTACTATCAGAAATGTTCGTAAAAAAGATGCTGGACTAGCTATTCCAATTTCCTGTCGCGATAATGTGCTTCAAGAAGAGTGCAAGCGGACTGAAGGAGGAGAAGAGTTTCTTCTATATGATTCTGGACCTCTTTAATATTTTCCACTAGGAAAAATTTTTAATTTCTTAGTCATTCCAGAGATTGATATTCTGATGGAACCTTTAAGACTGTACCGCCTCTATTTCAACAGCTTAATACCATCCATGGGTTAGAAGCTAACAACTCCATTCCTTTGGTGTATGCTCTTCTACCAGACAAGAAAGAAGAAACATACCCGTCTTCTGAGAAAAGTTAAGGAATTCGAGCCATCTTCTGACCCTCTCCTTTTTGACCGACTTTGAAATGTCAATGATTAATGCAGTGAAGAGTGTATTTCCTCTTGCTAATCACTGTGGATGCTTCTTCCAATTATGCCAGTGCATTTTGCATAGAATTCAAACAAACGGTTTAAAGGAACTGTATGAGAATGACGCGGAATTTTCTCCAGAGCTCTGTATGCTTCCGGCTCTAGCTTTTGTTCCCACTGCAGAGGTTGTGAACTCTTTTGAAACTCTATGCAACAGCGACGTTTTTCCATAAGAAGCACAATCAGTTATTGATTGCTATGAGGACACGTGCATTGGACGTCCGGATCATCATTTGGGTCGACGTCCTCCAATCTATAAGCATCAAATGTGGAACTGTTACGAAAGCGTGCTTAACGGACTGTCAAAAACAAATAACAATATTGAAGGATGGCACCGAGGATTCCAGCAACAAATCGATGGGAGTCATCCTAGCATCCAGAAGTTCATTTGTGGAATCAAGAAGGAACAGAGCCTGAATGAACTACGCTTAGAGAAGTACACCAGTGGTCAGGAACCACCGCGTCAGCGGAGAGAATATCGGGACAGTGCAGAAAGATTGAGGCAAGTTGTTGCTGATTGGGATGAAACTATAAACATTTGTGATTATTTGCGTGCTGTTGCACATAATATTGGATACTGATAAGTCGATAAAATGTAGCGTTTCCTTCTAGTACGATAAAGTGTAGTTATAAAGGTAGCATAAATTATATTTTTATAATGGATTAGAAACAAAAATAATTTCCACATTTGAACCCAAAACTTGTCTCTAATTCTTTATAACATGTTACTCTGTGTGAAAATAAATAAAATGTGTCCTGTGAATTAATATTTTAATGATTTGAAATATTTATCAAAGTTAATTAACCCTTGCCTGACTTTTTCATTCTTTCAAAATACCAAATAATAAATGCTCTAGTCGACAAAAAAGGGAAGCATAATCAATTTTACTTTTAAATATACTTTAATAAAATAACAACCTTCACAATAATTTATATTTATTTATATAACTACTGAAAGAAAAAATAGTGATACATAATCGCTCTTACAACATCTCATTTGCCGAATATCTTCACAATAATCGAGGAAGCAGTTAATAAGGTAAATACTTTTCAAATCAGAAAAAGTTTATCGATAACTTAATTTTTGTTTAAGTTAAGATTTTTCTATATATTTTAATATCTTTCCAAAATCTTGTCAATTTTCGAAGAATTTGTCATTCGAAGAACTTCTCATTCGAAGAACTGATTTTCGAAGAACTTATTTTTGAAGAACTGATTTTCAAAGAATTGATTTTCGAAGAATTTACCTAGAACCCTCATGCTGGAAGCCAAATGCACCTAAAAAGCTGTTTGATAGGACTTATATTTGGTCATGCAATCATCTTTGGCCATAAAGTACAATGAGATTAAAAGGTTTAAAAGATGCCTCAATTTCATTGCCCAATATATGACAAGGAATTCTCTTTAACCCCTCAACGCCGAGCGACGTACTATGTACGACTGGCCAAAACTCCATATGTCGCCATCCGACGTACAATGTACAACTGAGAAAGCGCTTGCTTTCCTTATATTTCCTCCCCCCCTAATATTTCTTACATCTATATAACCTTTACATATTTTGAAAGAGGAAGCTTTGGTCTTCCTAGTTATGCATGTTATGTAATTTTTGTAACCTATAATCTACGTATAATTTTGCGATGAAATTTTCATTTTTGCCACAAAATTACAGTGCGTCAGCACTAGTTTTCATTGTCTTTTGACGGAAGGGACTTTCCGAAATCTAAATAACCTTTATATATTTTGAAAGAGGAAGCTTTGGCCTCCCTAATAATGCATGTTCTGTAATTTTTGTAGTGTTTTTTATATTTTATAATCTACATAAAATTTTGTGATGGGTTTCATTTTTGCCACAAAATTACAGTATTTCTGCTTCTAAAAATTGTTTTTCAATGCACTAAGAATACTTTCCTTTGTGTTTGAAGTGAGGTAAAGGAACTGTTTATCTTCTTGTCTGTTTTTTCCTCATGGAGCCTTGCGAGAATGGTCGTCTGCATGAGTCATGAAAAGAAAAGATCTCGTATCTGTTTACAAAGAGCCTACTAGAGATGTTTCCGATGCAATTCATGACATATGGAACTAAGTTGAGTAAAAGCACGTCAGGACACATTCATTCCATGACCCTTCCACGACCGTTCTTACCCTTTGAGCCTCACCGCCAAGGAAAGCATCTACCGAACCTCTTTCCTTTTGCCTTCTTCGCAGGGGGTGGGTTTACCAAATTTTCAGAATTACAGAAACTACTTCTGGCTAAACTTGAAAAAGAATTTTACGAGTTCGAGAAAGATCAAAATGATTTAGAATTTCAACAATTCAAATTTTTCCTAGCTAAACAACTTGCAAAGAGAAAAATATTTTTGGTTTAAAAACTCATCCACCTTTGGGTTTTCAATTCATGAAGAGAAACTATTTAAGAATTCAGCCTTGGGCACATATCAGTCAAAAATACCTATGGACTGGGAGAGGAAAACATTATATAACTGAGTCAACTTATTGAAGAACACTTGTCTAGTAATGATCCATTGCACTTTGGCAATATAGACTAGGGCTGTCCAACTGGCGGCCCGTGGCATGATTTTATCCAGCCCAAGTTACAGGCGAGCCGGGCAGCCGCCTGGGTCACCACAGCTATAGGGGCGCTTACCCATGGTTCGTTTGCATCTATAGAATACTGGTAAGCTGCCTAAACCCTACCAATCATAAAACAGTTTCCCTGCATTCCTCTTCTCCCTTACGAAGTTTTTACCACCATTGCGAAAACGGATGAGGAAAACCAGGGAGACAAAAGATGCCAAAAAATTTCCCCTGCACACCTGCTAACAAGGGTTCTATATTTCTCTTGCAAATGCCCTCAAGCCGACTAAGTAATGGGGGCATGGGCGATACAATAATGATGCACATTTGGGGTGCAAGTTTTTCAGTCTATCTCTGATCTTCGCTTGAACAAAATTTATCCTACCCCCCTCCTCCAATCCCATTCCGGCCCACCAGACAGTGGCTTTAAGCATATTTGGTCCACCATACCAAAGAAGATGGAGAGCCCTAATATATACCATGTTCTCCATAACCTCCCAAGTGCATGGATAGTCAATCTAAAAGAAGCATCAATTATCATGACTGGTCATGAGAAGCCTAATTTTACAGTTATGTTTCATCATATGTATATCTGCATCCACTGCCATGGTGATCTTCAAAAGTAAGACTTTAGCAAGAGTGCTTTCTGAAGAACATATATATTGTGGCAAATGAAAGGTAAGCTGAATGAAGGTATGAAGACTGCAATGGAGCATTGTCCATTTCAAGGAAGAGAAAAATTAATATTTTTTAACCCAAAACACTTTTGGAAATGATTTCTTGTTTTGCACATGTAATATCTGAAATGAAAATCTGGTCAACAAATATCCAAAGCTAGCCATAATTCCTGTTGGATTGAAAAAAAAAACTACTTGACTTATCCAGGAATAAATCATTCAAAACATAACTGTGGGCTGTATCAGAGGAGTGGGTGACCGCTGGTGTGTATCACTATAACAAATCAGGAAAGAGGAGATCAATAGTTAAGTAGAAATCCACTAATGATCATAATCCCAGTATCTGAAGCACATGAAGGTGCTTCTGAAAGTGAAGTTCCTGATGTAACAGGCATAATGATCAGTACAGTAAAACCCCGCTATACATTGTTTCGCATATAGTCGCCAATCAATTAAGGAACATGTTTGATTATAAGTTGTGATGCTTCGCATATACATCATTTGTGAAATGCTAAAAGCAACATTTCAGAAATTCCAATTGTGGTGCATAAATTATAACTACAACAATAAAAACCATCTATTCGGCTTTTAATTTCATCTTTATTATTATTTATATGAATTAATTTAATTTTGTTTAAGTTTGAGTTAAATCATATTCAGAATAAACATTTGCTGGCCATGTGTTTGAGAGATTGTGATGGGTTAGGTGGTTCACAAGTCACACAGGGGATAAAAGGGACTATCCCAGTTTTAATGACTATGTGTAAAAACCTATTTCTGAGTGACAGTCAGCTATAAGAGAGCTTTGTGAACAGTTGTGTCTAACATTTTGTGTGTCCTTTCATACCGGTTTACGTTTCCGTTGATATCTAATGGGATATTGGATATACTTTGGATTGCGACATTTGCATGAAAAGTACTCTAAAGTGTGTATCAATGTACGTGTAAGCAAAGAAACAATTTTTGTGCTCCATCACACTATAGCAGAGCTGCAAACCGAACCGAACCGCAGTCATTTTGCTGAACCGCGAACCGAACCGAAACCATTGATTAATTTTTCAATGAACCGAAAACCGAACCGTAATTTTTTGCAAAAGTGGTTCGGTTTCGGTTCGATCTCAATCCACAAAGTACGGACCAACGAAAAGACCAGGAATTTCCATTGGAAAAACCAGCGGGTTTGCTTCAAAGGAAAGAGTGCCTATCTCTTTCCACTCTGCTACTATTGTTATCCACAGAAGACATTTACGGTGAGGGTTATGAGGACCCCCAACTGTGACAATATCCGGGTCAACCACTGTAGGCAGAAACCGACCAACAGAAAATAGAAAGATCTCTATCCGAACGCAGGCAAAAAGGGTCATTTTACGACCTAGAAAGGAGCCGTAATCTGCTTTTGTGCTGAGAGAAAAATCCATGCCCTTACCATCACCCCCTTCAGCATTGTAATTAGCAGACCTGAGAAAATATGCCCACTGTGTCTTTCTTAGAACACTATTAACTCTCCTCATATCTTTTTCTTCGGAAAAATTCAAATTGTTGCTCTCAACGGCTTGTGCTTGCAACGACATCATTCCTTTTCCAACTCTCGTGTGGTGTTCTTCTATGAGATTTCCATTACTTGGTGGTTTATCGTCCAGCAAAAACAGGAGAGGACTTCGGCGGATCCCTTGGATCGGAGGCATTCATTTCTCGCACAATTCCTTGAATTATCTAAAGTAAGTGTATTTTTAATAATATTTTAGTAAACTTTATTTAAGAGAAATAAAATTAATTAACACGTTAGTGTTATTTACAGATGGTCACTCTACATTTTATATTCGTTTGTTTTGAACCACAAGCGTCCGTGCTTCGTATGTTGAATAATCTACCCCGAACTGTGGATTAATTTTAAATTATTGTTGTAACGTAATTTTACTATCGTATTGATTTTTTGATTACTTTTCTAAGGTGGCAAAAGAAAAAAATTAACAATATGTAATATGTTTGGAATCGAGCTAAAAGTGTCTTTTTGAATTTATTATATAATAATAAGAATTAATAATCGAATTTATACGAGTTTTACATATCACAAATTCATTCGGACTAATATTTTATTCCATATTTTTTTACCAATTAACTAATTTAAAATACTTTATTTACATAAATTTATTATTGAAAGTTGGAAAAATTGAGACGTTGTGCATCATCGCCATTGGAAAGCAGGAAACTTTCTACGTCAATAATTAAATCTATCATTCAATCAAGGAAATTTTAATAAGGTATGTAAATGCCTTTTTAATTTGTTTAAATTTCTTAAAATGCCCGATAAAAATTTGTTATCGATAGAGTTGAACATATTTAACATGAAATGACGTGAATATGCAACAGCAAAGAAATAATATAATATCCTTCTACAGTAACTATAAAAATCTTGTGTAGATACTGTACATACTCTCTAGGTCTTCCATGCTCTTAAACTAAATATGGTACGTTGTTGAAATTTTGATGTTTTTGAGTGCTATTTGTGTCAGTCAGTTGTGAAAAAAATGCGACTTGAATGTGTAAGTTTTAAAAAAAACGTTTGAATTTAATGTACATATATACATACATAAGAAAATCACTGAAAAACTTGCAACATATTTTCAGTTGCATTTGAAAGTTTTCTAACCGAGTTTTCTAAAGAGTTCTAATAGTTACGTAGCTAAAAGAATTAAGATTTATTATTTATGTTTTTCCTCGAATCCGAGTTGAAATAGAGTGAAAAGTTGTATTTTATTGGAAAAATCAATTTTCCGAATATTTTAACAATACAAGAATTTCTGTACGTATGTCCTGCTTTTTTCAGTCTTAAATGACTTTTTACTTGGATTTAATATGTCCCTGTTAGAGTTGCATTCTACCTTAGATTCTCTTTTAGTGCATATACGCGTTTAAATCTGTCATTTTAATAAAATTTAATAAATTAACGCTCCGCGTTAAGCGATTAAATATAGAAAAAAGAAAGAAATACGACCCGGAATGAACTGAGCATGTCTTTTGTGTTAAATGTGTTCCATTTTATTTGTTTTCTTAAGAAAATAATCTTAGATTTTGAGAATTCTGTTGATACGTATTTATTGAGTTAATGGTGCATGGCTTCAGTAGCAAACTTCAGCATATTTTAGATCCAGTCAATTTTTGAAATTAATTTGTTTCTTACTATATTTCCCCAGATTAACATGAATGCTAATGGAAAACGACATCCTGTTCATGAAAAATTCTATTTCAATGCCGATACGGACAAGAGTAAATGTAAAATTTGTGAAATGGATTTGCAAGGAAAACATTCCGAAAATTTATTGAGGCATTTGAAAAGAAAACATGCATTGGATTATGAGGATATTGTGAAAAAGAAAGCAAAAATACAGTCTTCGCCGCAGCCTAAAATTACTATGTATGTTGAAACTACTGCAAGAAAAACAATATGTGTTAATTTAAGTGCAGACAGTGTGAAAGATGCGTGCGTGGAATTAGTAACTGTAAATGGTAGACCATTCTCTCTGCTTGAAGATTCGGGATTTCGAAAACTATTGGATCCAATTCTACAAGGGTTAGGGAATAAAATCCAAATCAATCGTCAGAATATTCAGGATGAGGTAATAAGAAGGGCTAAGCTGTCACGGAAACAACTTGCGTCTGTTTTGAAGAATAGATTAATTTCTTTGAAAATAGACACAGCTACTCGATTTGAGAGGTCCATTTTGGGTATCAACGTACAGATCATTAACTGTGGTAAGATAATTTTGAAAACTCTCGCAATGCGAGATTTAAATGATCAACCAACAAGTGCTAATTTGTGCAAAATTATTACAAATGTCTTAAATGAATTCCAAATAGATTTAAAGCAAATTTACTCCTTGACTACCGACAACGGCAGTAATATGATAAAATCCTTTAAATTACTCGCCGAAGAGCAAATTGTCAATACTAGTGATACTGAAGAGAACGAAAAATGTGACACAATAGACTCTAATTCTATTGATATATGTGAGGAAAGCCTTCATGATATAAATGTTCAGGGTATTATGGTATCTGTTCGTTGCGCTGCACATACTCTGCAGTTGGCCGTTAAAGATGTTTTGAAACGCGATGAATTAAGATTCCCTTTGGCTAAAGCTCGAGCAATTGTAAAAAAATTAAGAACACCCTCAATTCTGATTCACATCAAAAGAGAAAAGTATAGGAAACCAATATTGGATTGTGAAACAAGATGGAGTTCGACTTTCCAAATGTTACAACGCCTGCTTGAGCTAAAGCAATTCTGTATAGACTTAGCAGTGTCCAACACAGAATTGCATTTATCGGGATGTAAGTGGGCTAAAATTGAGAATATTATGAAGGTATTGGAACCTGTGAAAGTAGCCTGTGTACTATTACAGTCGGAACAACTAACAATGTCTGATTTTTATCACACCTGGATGAAATGCAAACTGGAAGTAAGCAAGATTGAAAATGAATTTTCATCTATTTTGGAAGGCGCATTGGCATTACGTGAAAGAAACTTAATGGACAATGAAACATTACTGGCATGTATGTATCTGGACCCGCGATACCAAATTCTTCTTGATGATATAAAAAAGCAAAAGGCTAAGGAACATTTATATGCCATTTATGAAAAACTGTTTCACTTGCAGTCTTCAGAAACAAATTCTGGTCAAAAAACTGAAGCTGAAATAGTGAGTAGTTCTATTAACAATGGCCTATTGGATGAGGTTGAGTTACTACTCTTAGGGAAAGAAAAAGAAAGAAAAGCGAAGGTAGAGAACAGAAACTTAGACCTGATGTCACAATTGGAGAATTTCGATAACATTGAAAGGCTTCCAATAAAAACAAATATACTTGATTATTGGAAAGCTAAGGAATTTAGCCATCCACAACTTCATGAGTTGGCCAATGTAGTTTTTGCAGTACCTGCCACTCAAGCAAGTGTGGAAAGGTGCTTTTCAACATTAAAAATTATTTTGGCAGATAAGCGGAGCTGTTTAGGCTCTGAATTGTTGGAAGATATTTTATTTTTAAAATTAAATAATTAGTTGTAATTTTTATATATAATTGATGTTTATTTATTTTCTCTTTGTAATATTTTTTATATTTTTTCTTATGAATGTATCTTATTTGTATTAAATGAAAATGTTTATTATTGTTGAAATATATAGCAAACATTTTTTATTTTATTTCTTATAAATGAACCAAAGGAATAACGCTTTGTAACTTCCATTGTTTTTATTTCTCTTACGACCTGGGTTTCGGCATTACAATGTTATCGTCACGTGCAGATATGGTGAGAATAGAAAGTATATACAGAGAAATGGGTAGTGAGGGGGGAGAGAGGGTAGTTTGTAAGACAGAAAGGAATGGAGGGGAGGGAAAGGAGGAACCTATCTCAGAGGATAACTGCAGGGGGTAGGTTGTAAAGGGTAAAGTGGGAGGGGAAAGAAAAGGCTGGAGGCAGGAGACCATCCCAGGAGGGTTTCGGGAAAGACTGGGGAAGGACAAAAAGAAAGGTCTTGTGGAAAATGCAGAGAGGGTGAACCCCAGAGAGAGGAGGGAGGAAATTATCAATGCCGCAATGGGTGTGTGTGTGGGAATAAGAAAAATAAAAGCAAGTGCGGTGGTAGAACTAAAGAGGTTAAATATTGGGAGACGGGCGGTAAGGCCCTTGTTATAAATTTCTTTTCCTCTAAATGATGTGTATTACAGGTAAGAAAAAGGAATAAAATGCCTGAGGAACTAATTTTCCTTGATTTTTAATGATTTCTTTAAAACACTTTTGTGTTTTCGGTTTGTCCGTCCATCCAGGGATAATCTCAAAAACGGTTTAAGCTAGAGGCGCATTTTCTTTCTGATTATGTATGATTGTGTATGTTGGTAAATGAATATGAAGTGAATCCATGCAGAGAATTTTTAATTGATATGTAAACAACAATGAACAAAAATCATGTTAGGATCAATAATACCATATTTTAAATATAAATAAATGAAGATGATGATGGGATTGTAATATGTAAAAAATATAAAATTTTCCTTTCTTTAAATAAATTCTTCTATCATTTAAAATAATAATGACTGCTGATTGATTTACTTACAGATTGATACTGAATGTGTAATGTTTATATTGGATAAATTATTTCTGAATAGTATTTCAAATGATTAATTTAGTTGAACCGAACCGAACCGCAAACCGAACCGAACCACTTGTCATATGTATTATTTGGGACAAATGTGTCACAGAATATCCGCCAGGAACGTAACCTCTACTTTTATCATAGTTCTTATATATATGGAATCTTCGTTTCACTATATGTTGTTTCGTTATAAGTCGCATTTTTCAGGAATGCATCTCTGACGTATAGCGGGGTATTACTGTACTATCAACTACTATGATATTGATTATGGCAATTTTATGGGTTTAACAGTTTACTGCAATTAAATCAATTTTTCTTTGTATAATGTGCAAAGCATATTTCCTAAAATTCTGAACATTTTGTACAGGTTATGCAAACATTATAGACAAGAAAACATGGTAATCATAATAACAATAAAATACAACAGCTTAGGCAAAAATTAGAAAATAATATTTTTGTAGGTAAGACATTTTCCTGAAAAATATTGTACTATATTATTCACCTAGGCTTCAAATCATCTTATGTAGTCACTTCCTGAAAAAGTAAACAGGATAAGAAACTTATGCACTAAGAATGAAACAAGCACATATACAAAAGTTACTATGGGAAGTATGCTGCTTCATCAGCCTTCATTAAACTGCTCACTCTAGTTTTTCCAGATTTTTTTAAATATAAAATTTATAATTCAAGAAATTCTTACCATTAATTAAATTATTGAAAAGAAAATCTCAAACTATAAACTCAGCATTCATTATGTCTTAAATTCACACTTCATGGTACAAAACGAAAACTTTGGTTTGAGCTCTCAATCACAACCTTTACCTGAGCAAAGTAAAGATGTATCTTGGACTTGCAGCATCCTTGCCGCCATGCAATCTGGTTCCAAACTGACCAAGTGGCTGCAGGAGATTAATGTTATTACTTCCAACAAAGTTCTGTGCCAAATTGACAATAGTTGACGTTAAGGACATTTCTCCATGATGATAGGCAGAGTGTTCAGCAACCGAACCAGCAAGTTGGGCAACTTTAATTTCACGCTTGTCATTTCTCTTGAAGCATGTGAAGAGTATCTGGATAACAGAGGACATGTTTATGAAACAATTTACTTATAAGACTAGCCAACTGTGGGCTCAGCAACCGAGCCCTGTGAAAATCCTTTTGTATGTTTGCTCTAGTTTGAAATAATAGATTTTTTAAAAGGATTTCTTTATTATTCTCATGCATGTATAAATTACGTACACAGCCTGCCTCTCCTGCTCCTCCCTTGCCCTCTCTCCTTTCCCCCCTCCCTACTTTTCCCCTTAACCTCTCTTCATTTAAACAGCATATAAAACATTAATTTTACATTAGTAAGCTACTCGTATATACAGTTTTACAACAATAGGACTTCAAGCACGGCAATGTCCGTCATCTTTCTTGCAGTATTGAAAGATCTCCCTCCTCCCTCTATCATTTTTCCCCCTCTCCTTCTCTCCTTATCCTCTCATCATGTAAATGACTTATAAAACACGTTAAATTTACACTTTTCCCCTCTATCCTTTTTCCCCCTCCCCTCTCTTCCTCCTCATCCTCCTCCCCTTACCCTCCCTTCATTTAAATGGCTTATAAAACACTTTTATTTCATGCTTGTAAGCTATACAGTAGACTCCCGAATAACCGGGGGTGGATTATCCGGGTTGCAGATTAACCGGGGTCCCTATAAGCTTAAGTGTGTGTCTATTTGTGCGTAAATATATATTCTTATTATGGAAATTCACAATATACATATGTAGCCTATTTATAAACACAGCACACAAGTGAAAGACGAACACAAAAATTACGCGAAATTTTCGGTCAAGCCATCTTCACCACAGTAAGGTATGAATGTGAAATCAGATGTGAGAGGGGAAGGAATAAGAGAGGAGGGTGGGGTTGAGGAAGGAGGGGAAGGGAGGATGAGTTAGGGCAGGGGCCGGCAACCTTTTTGACAAGAGCCATTTTTTCAAAATTTGTATATAATCCAACAAAACATGAGCCGCAGAGCATGTATACTTAATGAAAGAATACGGAAAGGAGGCGGAGGTAATGACAGTTACAATGTAGGTAATGTGAATAGGTTGTAAGAGGGGATATGTTAGAAGAGGAGGGGAAGGGAGGCAGATGTAATGATAGAGTAGCAAATTAAAATGAGATCTGACAATGTAGACAGTTAAACGAATTTCATCTATGTATGTGTTTGTGTGTGATGCTGTACTGCATGTGCAGTGTTCTCTATACAAGGAACGTGATCGTTTGTAGTTTTTTTTCGGAGTGTTTTTATTTCGGTTATTTTTAAAGTTATAAAGTTAAGTCAAGTTATACCCATCATGTTAAAAAGAAAAAGGACTGTTCTTGCCATAGAACAAAAACTCGAGCTCATCAATAAACACCAAAAAGGTGCTAAAGTGACAACTTTAATGAAGGAGTACAATGTTGGCGAACAAACTTTACGCGACTTGATAAAAAATAAGGCTAAATTGATCGAGTTTGCCGGAGTTTCCGACAGTGCGGGTGGCATGTCAAAACAAAAATCGATGAAAACTTCAACTTACAATGAATTGGATAAAGCCATGGTTTTATGGTTCAATCAACAAAGGGCACAGGGGATTCCGGATTGCGCTGCTCAAGCTAAGCATTTTTTTGACGAGTTGAAATTACAAGATTTCAACGCATCCTCTGGTTGGTTGACACGATTTAAACAGCGACACGGCATTAGGCAAATAACTGTTCAAGGCCAAAAACTGAGTTGTGATGAACCTGCGTCTGTCGAATTTAAGCATCAATTTCGGCAATTCATTGAAAAAGAAGGTCTCATACCGGAACAAATTTTCAACGCCGGCGAAACCGGTCTATATTGCAAGTGTTTACCAAACAAAACGTTAGCATATGAAACTGAAAGGAGTGCTTCGGGTCACAAAGATCAAAAACAACGGTTAACAGTTTTGTGTTGTGGGAATGCTGCTGGAACTCTTTTTTTGAAACCCTGTGTAATCGGAACTGCAAAAAAACCTCGTGCTTTTTCAGGAATTGAAGCTTCTAATTTACCTGTTCATTACTACAACAATAAATCAGCTTGGATGGACCGAGAAATTTTTAGTGACTGGTTTACAAAAAAATTCATTCCATCAGTGAATCAGCATTTGAAATCACTTAATCTGCCACAAAAAGCGGTTCTACTTTTGGACAATGCCCCCAGTCACCCAAGCAAAGAAATTTTAAAATCAGACGGTGGGAACATTTTTGTGAATTATTTGCCACCAAATGTGACAGCGTTGATGCAACCGATGGACCAAGGAGTGATTCAAAACTTTAAAGTGATTTACAAAAGAAACTTGTTGCATAAATTAATTATGGAAGGTAGTGATTTATTGACATTTTGGAAAAAATTAACAGTGTTGGATGCGATTTATGAAATTGCGATGGCATGGACATCGATCAAAGGCATAACATTAAAAAAATCATTTCGAAAAATACTGCGAAATGGAGAAGAACTTCTTGGTGACGACAATAATACTGACGAAGGAGCGCCCGAAGTGTTAAATAATTTACAACAGATTAGTGGCTTTGAAATTTTAGATGAAGAAGCAGTTTTTGAGTGGTTTAATTCAGACAAAAATTTGACAGGTCATGAAATGTTGAGTGATGACGAAATAGCACGAGGGGTTATGAACGAAGAAGAATCGAGCCCAACCCCAAACAAAGACCCAGAAGAGGATATGCTGCTGACAAACAAAATCGGTCACAGTGCCGCTTTGTCTCACGTCAAGGCTCTACTTGACTACGCGGAGCAAGAAAACGACGTCGCTCTTGCCGATAAGATGATGCTGCGTAATTTACGCACTACCATACGTAGGAAGGCCAACCAAGGGAAAAAGCAAACTTCTTTGCTTTCCTTTTTCAGAAAATAGTGTTTGCATAAACTATGTACCTCTATAAATACATATGTATGTATTTATTAATATTTTTGTAATTAAATTTACATTTAAGTTATATTTTCGAGTTTTTCTTTCATTTTGCGGATTGTCCGGGGTTTCGATTATCCGGGGAACTTTAGTTCCCAACCTGCCCGGATAATCAGAAGTCTACTGTATATGGGGTTTTATAACAATAGGACTTCGTGAATGGCAATGTCCATAGTCAAGGTATTTAGCATTAAAATGGCAAATTTGGTGAAAATGATGTACATTAAAATTAAAATGTGGACATTTATAATTGTAAGTGAAAAAAGACAATAAGAATAAGAATCCTTGATCATTTTTCTTTAAAATGATCAAGGCCCAAAATTAGTATACCCATATTTCAAACTTATATGAGCAAATGAATGAAAGCCTGGATGCTGAAAAGTGAACACATGCACCTACTGTCCTTTCAAAAAGTCTAGATACCCGAGTTTAAAGAGGTATATCTCGAAAACGGTAAAAGCGATTTTGATGCGGTGAAAATTAGCGGGTAGAGAATTTATTTCTACGTTAATTAATATACATTGCAAATTTTTAAGTTGCATTAAATATTTTACACTGCGCATTATTTGAATAAAAACACGTTTTTTAGGCATGCAAACCCGATAAGACTATTTTGAATGCTTACAATTCCGAAATCCTACAATGAATCAAATTGAAACTTTAACAGTACTTAGCTAGATCTATTGTATATAAGTATGTGGAAGCGTTATTTTATAACATTATTATTGATATCCGATTTTGTTAAATTTCTGAAATCAGGCTATCTTCGCCATTTTTTGATTGTTTTCGAAGTATGAAGTACCGTCGTCAGCGGATAGATACATATAATACATATTTGCAAAAAATAACATAAGAAATTAACCACCGAAAAAGATATAAATTTTTATTTAATATTCATTTTGCGCGTGCTGGAGGGAATGGCAAACGGAGGGAGAAAGAGTTTCCGAGCGCACGCTGTTGCCACGTCTAGCTCTGTGTTGGTGAAAGCAAATTTCTAAGAAGTAATTAATGCAAGTAAAAATACTCCAAACCCCTTCGTGTGAGCTGTGGTTTTATGTTGCTCTTACTATTTTTCACTGAGGCATTACGGACGTTACATGGGTATTAACAACATGTGTCCCAGAACGCGATTTTCCGATAGGGAGATTCGCATGATTTTGAGTGCGATATGTTTTTTCCAATCGGAGGCGGATATAGCGGTAATAAACGTTATCCAGTACATAAGTTTGTGTCAAAGTGTCTTGGAATAAGTTTGATATCTGTGAAAAGAATTGGTGCAAAACACAGGAAAAGTGAAAAAGAAAATTCTTTTGGTGATTCTCCATCGCCTAAAAAAAGGTGGAGTTTAGCAGGACGTCCGAGACTTTTTATTGACCAATTTACTGTTGGTGTGATTCGGAGAGCCGTTCATGATTTTTATTTGAAGAAAATGTTTCCTACTCTCCATAATGTCAAACAAAAGCTGCAAGACTCGATGCCAGATTTTCCGGAGATGTCCATTAGTACATTCAGATCGATTATAAGGAACGATTAAGGTTTTCGTTACAAAAAACTAAACAAGAAGCCGGTTTTAATGGAATTCTTACGGAATGGTGGTTATAAAATATTTTATACGGACGAAACTTATTTATACTTTTAAAAAAATTTAAAATGTAATTTACATAATTATTTATTACATTTGTCATATAATCTTTGATTTAATTTATAAAATTCACTACTTGCAATATAATAGTTTATATAAAACAAAGGAGAACTCATTAAATGTCATGTCTAGCAATAAATGTAGAAGACGTGGCAACAGCGCGTGCTCAGAAACCCTTTCTCCCTGCGTTTGCCATAGAGACTTCATTCCCTCCAGCACGCGCAAAATGAATATTAAATAAAAATTTATATCTTTTTCGGTGGTTAATTTCTTATGTTATTTTTTGCAAATATGTATTATATGTATCTATCTGCTGACGACGGTACTTCATACTTCGAAAACAATCAAAAAATGGCGAAGATAGCCTGATTTCAGAAATTTAACAAAATCGGATATCAATAATAATGTTATAAAATAACGCTTCCACATACTTATATACAATAGATCTAGCTAAGTACTGTTAAAGTTTCAATTTGATTCATTGTAGGATTTCGGAATTGTAAGCATTCAAAATAGTCTTATCGGGTTTGCATGCCTAAAAAACGTGTTTTTATTCAAATAATGCGCAGTGTAAAATATTTAATGCAACTTAAAAATTTGCAATGTATATTAATTAACGTAGAAATAAATTCTCTACCCGCTAATTTTCACCGCATCAAAATCGCTTTTACCGTTTTCGAGATATACCTCTTTAAACTCGGGTATCTAGACTTTTTGAAAGGACAGTAAGCTTTTTCCGATCCTGTTTTTTCAATCCCCACGCAATCCCATTCCACGCTTCCTTGACGCAACCACCACCACACGACATGCATCACAATTCCACATTGCATGAGCCTATGCCGAGAGCAATAGCTCAAAACGGCAAACAGCTATCTCCAAAAAGGCTTCAGACATACGTATAATGCAAATAATTTGGTTTTTCAATCACTGCAGATTCCGGTTTCAAGTGTTCTCGGCACAACCACAATTAAATGATGTGGGTTCAATTCCGCTTTGAATGAGCCTACTCCAAGACTGATTGCTCAAAAGGGCAAAAGGTTATCTTAAAAGAAAACGTCATCCGACTTCTCGATCCCCGAGTGTTCCCATTTCACGCATCCTTGGCGCAACCACAACTAAACATCTCACGTCTCCATTCCGCATCATATGAGCCTACTCCAAGATTGACAGCTCAAAATGACAAAAAGCTACCCTTGAAAAGGCTTCAGGCATGTGTTTAGTGCATACAATCTCTGGTTTTTTGATCCCTGCGCATTCCCATTTCCAGTGTCCTCTGCGCAACCACAACTAAATAACGTGCGTCGCAATACCGCATTAAATGAGACCAATCCAAAAGCGATAGCTCAAAACAGCAAAAAGCTACACTTGAAAAGGCTTCTGACATTCGCAATATGTCTTACGCAAATAATATACTATATGGATAATTGTAACACAAAATCCTATATATAATTTTGGAAGTCTCCATCCCCCCCCCCCCCCCTCCTGTATCTCAGAAGCCGTTCGTCATAGATATATGCGGTAAACTGCGTTTTGTTTCTACAAGATAGGAGGTCCCTAGAAAACTATTCTCATTTTCATAAAGTCCTGGGTTCGAATCCAGGAGACAATTATATGTTCCCATAAGTTTACACGGGATTTTCGAGTTTTCAGAGTGCAAAGTTTTTTTCCTTCATTCGTTAAAATACGTAAATATGGACCAATTTTCTTTGTTTTTACTTTATTCGATGGCTAAAACTCTATACTATCTTATTCTTGCAATGTTTACATGGACGAGATTTTCAGAAATACGTAATTGTTTTAGAATTTTTACGGATATTTCGTACTCTTTCCGGGCGTTGCTAAGGCGACCGTCATTGTTGCTTCCGATTCAATTAATACCAATTAAACCTTCAAATAGGTGAAATAAAAGTGCTATGCGCTTCGCACTTTTGTTTAAGTATCGAAATTAATGATGCATAGCAACATAAATATTTACGGATAATTATTCTGTTGACTTCGTATGGGAAGCGTTTCTAACGATTTAATCAAAGCAGTTGAATCTTCCCAATCTTCCTTTCATCATTTGAATGCTAGAATCTTATCTCTTTGTAAGTAGAAACATTATATTATACATCTATAATGTTTATTAATGCAAATAGACTCACACATAAATTTAAAATTAAATGAGAATAGGGGCATACGTTATTTTTTAACATATTACATGGTTATCTTCTCTTCACTGATAATCAAATTAACCGGTTGCATTGATTCTTATATAAAAAAGGACATATTATTCAATAATAAGAAACAAAGAAAATTATAAACAAATGTTCGTGATCAATTATTGTGTAGCATTAATATCCTCCCTAATATGACTTAAAATGCAGATTTCTGACCAACTTATGGATTATTCTCCTGAATGGATGTGGAAAAGAGACGGAAGACTTAACATACAAGCTCTTAAACAGAGCTAGAAAGGTATGCTCTATTTCTGCCACCAATCTTACGGGTATAAACCAGAGAGCGGTAAGGGGCAGAGCCCCTTTACTTAAAGACATCTCTAGAGAAAGGAATTGAATTGAGCTATATGATCATATGACCTGAGTGTATAGTCCAATAATATTAGTTACTAAAAAGAATACTTCAAACTTTAGTATACATAGAAAAGTAAATATTTACGGATAATTATTCAGTTAACTGCATATGGGAAGCGTTTCTAACGATTTATTCAAAGCAGGTGAATCTTCATTTCATCGTTTGAATGCTGGTATCTTACATTTTAGTAAATAGAACCATTATATTATACATCTATAATGCTTATTAACGCAAATAGTCGCACGCATAAATTTCAAATTGGATGAGAATAGGGAAATAAGTTATTTTTTTGACACATTACATGGTTATCTTCTCTTCATTGAGATAATGGAAGTGGAGTTGTATTATCCATTATTTATATTCCTCTATAAACTGATCTTACCATTTCAATTACCCTTTTATTTTCCACTTGAACTCCAGTATTACATGCATTAAACGTTTAACTTGAACTATTTCGAACTGTAGGCAGAAAATGATGAACAGAATAAGAAACTTTATAATGTTTTATTCAAAATGTTTCATAACCGAAGATTGGAGGTCAATACTTTATTATTTTTATCTCAAAAGGAATGAAAGCCTGCAGGTCGAGAATTCAATTTTTACGTTATTTTATGGGAAATGGAAAAGTTCGCAATAAATTACTGCGTAGTATTAATCTCCTCTCTAATATGAAATTAAAAATATAGATTTCTGATTGACTTCGCATAATAAACTGTCAATACGCAAACGCAGTCAGTCGTGCCCTCAGCGAGATTCGAACCAGCGAACCTCACCAATACCTGGAAAATACATTAGTATAGTTAAATATGAATTATTGAGATTAACTTTTTTTACACACTCCTTAATTTTTGATAAATTAACTGAAAAAACACGCAAATATTGCGCGGGTTCAGCTAGTGAAAATTAATTTAGTAGGAAATATACAAACTCCTTCAAAGGTAGAAATAACAAAAACTTAATTCAAGCATATCTTAAAAACTTGCATTAAATTTTAATGTACCGTATCTGCCCGAATAGAAGCCGACCCCAGATTTAAGCCGATCCCCCAAAAATTTCCACAATTTTTTGGCAAAAACGTAAATTTCGTAGATTGTATGCTGAAGTGTGCTGGGCATTCATGCACATCTTAAAATACATTATTCGAGATCAAAGAAATGTGTGGGAAATGGTTTAGTTGTTGACATTTTGCAATATTACTCCAATTAATAATTTTGCGTTGCTGAATAATGTTCCACATTCAGTGACAACAATTTTATTCATCTTCATTTTCACAAAAGGTCAAATATAGTAACAACGATCTCGTCAAGAAATTTTTCATCCAAGTCTATTTACAATGAAATTAGCATTTACATTGCCTTAAGAAATTGCATTTTTATAATTATACACATTCCATGTAAAGTTTTACCGAAATTCAAACACTTGAGCATTCAAAGCCGTCAACGCATTTTGCGTAATCGTCTATTTACGCAAGCGATCCCGCCAAGATATTTTTTCATCCAAGTCTATTTCCAATGAAATTAGCATATATATTGCCTTAAGAAACTGCACTTTTATAATTATACACGTTCCAAGTAAATTTTTACCGAAATTCAAACGGTTGAGGGTTCAAAGCCGTCAATGCATTTTGCGTAATCGTCTATTTACGCAAGCGATCTCGCCAAGATATTTTTTCATCCAAGTCTATTTCCAACGAAATTAGCATATATATTGCCTTAAGAAACTGCACTTTTATAATTATACACATTCCATGTAAAGTTTTACCAAAATTCAAACAGTTGAGCGTTCAAAGCCATCAACGCATTTTGCGTAATCGTCAATTTACGCAGGCGATCTCGCCAAGATATTTATATATATATATATATTCATCACTTTTATAATTATACACATTCCATGTAAAGTTTTACCAAAATTCAAAAAGTTGAGTGTTCAAAGCCATCAACGCATTTTGCGTAATCGTCAATTTACGCAGGCGATCTCGCCAAGATATTTATATATATATATATATATATATATTCATCGTAGGTCAAATATTACTTTACGAAAGATATAGTACTATCATTTGAACGCGAAGGCAATGAGACTTCGAGATTTAACCACAACCCAAATTTTCCTCGGACTCGCATTTAAGCCGAGGGGTGATTTTTTCATGATAAATTTTGACAAAAAACATCGGCTTGTATTCGGGCAGATACAGTATATAGGACTGATGCTTTGAAACAAGATGTCATCATATCCATTATAAACAGCTGCCTCTTACACAGAAAGATTTAAATGTTAAAGCGCTTCTAGGAGGGCTATGGCACTGAAATTTGGCATTGATACAACATATGGAAAAAATATTTAAAATTTTTGATTTTTAGGGAGGTTTTCCGGACCCTACTGTTTCATTTCTACCTCCCATAAGAAAATCATGGAAATGAGTGCAGGACTTGATAAAATTGCATTTTTACATTAGTAAAAATTGAGATAAAAACAGGAGATACGAACAGCTCTACAGCTGAAAGAATGAAGTTTATATTCAAGGATTAAATTCAGATCGGAGCTGAAATGGCATGAAAATTTGTTTTTCATAAAAAAAATGGCCATTTTTAATAATGAAAAATATCAACTACCATGGCAAGGAGTACAATGCTTTAAATTGGAATTGATGATCTATATGATAATTGCATTGATTTAATGCTTTTCCAAAGGGAATTGAGAGACTACATTAAAATCTCGCTGATTTCACTCACCCAAGGATATATAAATATGACGACGCCAAACGCAGCCCAGGAAATTTGAGCAAAACTTGAAAAACATCCATATTTCATAAGGTTTTTTGTGAAATTTTAGTTTTCAATTATTGAACAAAATGAACTAAAGAAATGAAATAGGGCTTTACAAAACTGTAATTACAGTTCTATTACTAATGACGAAAATTATGCCATACACATATTGTAATTTCTTAATCCAGATACCTACTAAAAGACATACATGGTGACAACAGAATCCTAACTCACAAATTATCAAAATTTTTCATAATTTTAAAATAACCTAGTTGTTCTGGATGTGAGTTACTTTGTATATGAGTTACCTTGTATGTGAGAGTTGCACCAGTGAGTTACTTTGTAGCGAAAGAGAAGGCGACCAGTTGGTTGCCTTTGTGAAGGAGGCTAGTTCATACATGATCGTTCTCACGACGAGATGTTTTTGGTGACCTCCACACACCAAGTGTAATGGTAATGTTTATCTTCTTAAAAGGTGCGATTCAAACACTAACTACCAACGTGCATAGCTACACAGTGCTAACAAGGATTCATTTCAAGTGTTCTGTTTTTAGACGCAGATCTTAATAATTCCTTTCTACTGTTTTCCACCGGAATGTTTAGTTATTATAATAAATAATATCTCATTTATTCAATTGCTCCTCTTTTATTCCATTTTCTACCAATACAGACCAGTTTCAAGCCACGAAATAAACTGAGAACCAAGCCATACAGTTGACTCCGAGTTTTTCTTGACTTTGCCCCTGATAGGTAGGCAACTTGAAAATCTAAATCATGTCGGAATGCTATTCCAAGGTGCGCATCGGGTTTGCTGTTCCATTCTCATTAAAAATGTAAATAAATATTTTTGTGGGACCCCTAGGTCCACCGTTGCAGTGGCCTGACTAACCCAGTACTGCTCACCCATAAAATCGAACTTTAAAGCCAGGTCACGACCTCTAAATATTATCCGATTTGCTTCAAACTTTGTCAAAGTTATTTTCTGGTGAGGGAGCATCGATCTGGGGGGTGCCGCATTAAGATTTCAAAGGTTCGTGAATTTTGAAACACCCCAATGTGCGTAACAGATGCCCCCAAACACGTGCGAAAACCACGTTTCAAATATCTTTGCGACTGATTGTGAGTGAGAGAGAGAGAGAAGAGAAAGCATCCTAAAACGTGACCAACAAGAACCAATAGGAATGAAGGAGGCGGAGCGTCACTGGGCTCAATTTCATTCTCTCTCAGGCCTCCGTCATGTCAACTTCGAGTCTCTCTGTGCTGTGTTGCCTTTTGCTTCGCGAGTCCACCAAAAGATGCATTCCAGTGTAGTAGATATGGCAATGCCGAGTTTGAGTTCTCTCCCCAGAAGACCTCCCCCCACCTCCTAGCAGCGGAGACACACGAGCGGTCCCGAGTATTTTGTTAGCAGGGCACATAGCGGCAACGCAGCATGGTTGCTCTTAGCAACACTTCCCTCCCCTCCGCCTGTGATTGGCTGTGAGGGAGGGGAGTCTTTCCCGCCAAGCCCCCACCCCTCCCCTACCCCGAAGTTTCAAGACCAAAATAATTTTGTCCAGACTGTAGTAGTTTCTCCATTTTTTCAAGCATAATACTAAGTGATCGTGTGAGTTTCTTCGCAGTTACTGCACTGGCTGCTTCAATGGAACTTTTTATTTTGTCTTTATTTAACAAAATTGTAGAAGTTAAACACGTGCAATATTGCTCTGACGTTCACTTTGTTCAAAACACTGAATCACATCAAGTTTTTCCTCAAGATTTATGCTTTTCCTTGATAATTTAGGATTATTTTCTACACTTTGACTGCTTTTACTTAATTTTCTCCTTTCAGCCATGATTTACTGAAATTATTTCTCCCTATTTACTGTTAAAATGTTATTTTTCCATATACAAACAACAAAACACCGCAAATACGTCATTGGAACTGATTACGTGAAAAAAGCTTTCCTTTATTTTTTTAAGCAAACAAAAGTCAGCAAAAATGTGCACGATGAACAGTATTTTAATTTTGCAGCATGTACCATACATACAGTATATATTTTATTAAAAAATAAATAAAAATGTATACCACGTGATTAAAAAAAATTGCGCTAAACAACCATGCACTAAAAGAGGCATGACTGTATACATATATATGGTCTCTGTGTGGCTCAAATGCTATTGTCTTGGAGATTGCATTTGCTTATTTGAGAGTACAGATGTATGATGAGTGTATGCTCTATGAAAGGCTTGCTGAATACAAACACCAACTACTCAAATAATTAAAATGGTAACAAAACTTTGCTCACCTTCCTCTGCCCAGGCTTAAGACCATCTACCATGCTAGGGATAGACCGTTCATTGTCAAGGTTACTGAAGAGGACCAGCTCTTTGTTTACAAAGTCTGAATAGGAAACCACCTTAGTGTTCTTTTGATAGAGGAAGGTTGCAGATAGACCTAACTCGCGTCTCCTCTTGCTGTCTTCCATCCATGTCGTCAGCCATTCCTTTCGTTGGTCCACACATTTCCTGCTAAAAGCCTGATTAAAGAATAAGCAAACAAGACATTTAAGTATTATATAAACCAATTCCTTGGTTATCAAAAGAAATGCATTCCTGAGAAACCCTTGTTAAAACAAAAACACTTAATCCATTACTTTAAAGCTAAATATTCAGATATCAAGATGAACAAAAGACAGAAAGCCTCATATCTGTTCATCAGTTTTTTAAGAAAACAGTAGAGAAAAAGGTGAAAATTAGCTTAATACACAAATGTAATAACATACAGTGTACTCTCAATTATCCATGCTAATGATGGGGAGAAGTAGAACGAATAAATTGGAAAACACAGATAATCCAAAATTTTGCTTTATTTTTCACATTCTATTGTATTACATGCTATTTAACCTGTTTTTGCACTTAACACAGTTTACTTTTCTTTTAGTAAATTGTTGACTCATTAAGATTTCTCTTCACAATCACTCGGATTTTCCTTGCAGCTATGATATCACTGTATTGATAATTCTATTTCCCCATTTAATCAAGTAAATTGTCAGCATACTGGAGTGCCAGGCTTTGACTCATGCACTCAGTATTTCTTTCCTCTTCACTCTCACCGCTCCCCTTGACCTGTTGTGGCGTTTACTATGTCTCTATCACTCATATGCTGAAAGCCGGATTCACAATCGTCTTTTAAGCCACTCATCAAGGTTCTCATCATCAACATTTTCAAATTCATTCATAACATTTATTAAACCAATCAACTCAGAGTTGTTCACTTCTACATTAGAGAAATCTTCGATTTCTGAAAAAGTTTCCTCCAGGATCGAACAAGTGTAATAAGTTTCATGGAAGACCACGCCTGAGACACGTCATAAATAGCGTCTAATACGGTCATTTTTTCCCAAAACGTCATTCAGTTGTCATCTTTATTGGCGAGAGTTCTGAGAAGACCAGCATTTTCATTGACGCAATGATGCCTTGATCCATCGATTGTATTAGTTGTATTATGCCAGTGACATCAAAAGGCAAAAACATAGTAACAATTAGACCACTGTCCGAAGTCAGTGTTCTCTCATTCAGGTGGGAAGGGGCGTTTTCTATCAGTAACACCGCTTTCTGAGGCAGTCCCTTTTCTTTCAAAAAAGATCAAACTTCGGGAACAAACTTTTTCTGGAACCAATTTTCAGGAATCTCTTGATCCATCCACGCTCATTTCTGACTATAATTACGAACAGGCAGGCTTTTAGCTTTGGTGCCATTAAATGACAAACAGCACCATTATCACTATAGACAACGAGGTAATGAAATGAGATTCAGAAAACGTGGTTTCAGGCTAGTTTCTCTTGATATTTTCTGTTTGAAATTAGCGCATACTTTGGTAAATTGCAGTAATTTGTAATTATTTTCTTGTATAACATGCACCATTGTTTTTCTTCGCTGACTGAATTTTTTGTATAGATAATGAGTGCGGTAACTATGGGAAAATACGGTAGTTTTATTGTTCTTATGTCATGCATAGTTTGTATTCCTATGCCCTAATCTTTAGCTTGTTTAATCAGATTCCCCCTTCTTGAGTTTATCAATTAATTATAGTTTCTGTTTTATCATCAACACAATTTTCTTGTGTTTTTCTGTTATCTCTTCCGGGGTGTTAACAAATCACTTCCAAGTGAGAATGACAGCGTGAGTGAACTACAACACAGAGGGGAAGGGAAATTTTTTGTGTGGGGAAAGTGAAATCACAATGAAACAATTTATATGTCCCCTATGCTCCTTAAGAGATGCGATGTAATATAATCAGCATTAAAAGAGAATGATATCATTTTACGGTCACTTTGCCTTAAAAAGACCTTATATACGATCTTTTTTATGCAATATGTCTTCTTCATATTAAGTAAACGAGCGAAAAGTATTACGTGACTCCCACATGCATTGATGCATGAATAGCGCAAAGCACAATTTTCATAAATAAAAATTCATGAGAAATACGGGAAAATCATGCAAAGATAACCTGCAAAATGCATAATCTGCCCACGGATAATTGAGAATACACTATATATAGCTCTTTCTTGGAGATATATTTGAATAAATAGTCAAGAAATATAAAGAGATGGCGATAGGTGCAACATTCCTAAAAGCAAAAAGTTTCGTAATGTGAAAATTCAAGTGCCAAACTTAAATAGCGCTAAAATGAAAATTTGTAAAACAAATGTTCATAAATATTCACTCGAGACCAAGACTTTTTTCAAATTGGTTAATTTATATCTAATATTATTAATTTTAACGCCTCAAGATCACAACTCATTACATTATGATTACTATGCATGATATTTTTGTACTTGCCCGCCCTCACACCCCATACCTCTCAACCCTTGCACTCTCGCCCCCCGCCAGTCTTGCCATAATCGTGCTGTAATTCTTTTGCGAATTTCTCTGTTTATTGCCAAAATATTCATACTGCTTCCTTTCTGGGGTAAATTATATAAAATAAATTGTAGCGCATGCTCTCGAATACTTTGTCACTTCCGTATACGAAGCCATCCCGTTCTAGCGAGGACCGTCCCTTAGGTGTTTTTAAAAAGTGTTTGTGAGAGAAAAATAAATCTTCATTGAAAAAAATGTCAAATATTGAAATATTTTATTAAGAATACATAATATGCTTTAGATCTGTTTCAATTTCATCTTATTAAATTCTTATTGACAGTTCCTTTATTTTATCCAACTACATTAAATTGACACTATTTTGTTAGATGAGAGCAAGTTAGGTTTTTACTAAAAATATTATAATTAGGTGCTCTGTCACTGGCAATGCCTAGTGGAGTGGGGCAATCCTGGTAGATTGTTTTTTTCCAACACTTTCCTTTACTAAGTTAGTCTTTGTACAGCTGGCGGACTTATTACCTAAAGGTAATTTTTTCCAGCCAACCAGTTGTGGTTGGCAAAGAAAATAACATAAATTAAAAAAAAGTAATTTTATGTACCTATGCAGTAGTTTTTGTTTAATAAAATTATTAGAAATGCTGTCAGGAGGCTGAGTCTCTAAGCAACTGGCGATTGATCACTATCGCTATTTTTTTACCAAAACTGACAAAATGATAGTTAAGGTAGTCTATAAGAAGTTAGCGATCGAAATGATTAATGACAATGCACTCGATTGATTGATAGTGATTTCGAGTTTGCGATAGCGATAGATATGTTACAGACTAGGCCTCTTCATTGATTAAATTTGAAAAGTCAGTAAAATTCTTGAGTCCCAAGGATTACCGGGAATTGTTCAAAATAGTGTCTCGAGTCCCGGGAACCGAAAAAGTGCCAGGAATCAGAATCCCTAGTACACGTGCAAGCATAGTCTTTTACACACAAACAATTCACATTAAATCATGAAATTACTTTAAATATAAGCCATATTGAATACAGAGATTATGAATAATATTGTCAATAAATTATAATCACAGATAAACCTTCAACTAAAGGGCATTCACAACAAACAAAACTAATTTCTTTTAAGCAGACTTAAAGATCTTTTACACTGATCAACTCACCATTATGATGGAATGGTCATCTTGTTTTCCACCATGCTTGAAGAGGACACGATGGCGAGCCATATCAGCAAAGTATTCTTTAGCCTCCTTCGAAGTGGAGGTTCCCAAACCTTACATGAAGGATGCAGCACAATATAAAAACATTCCAGAACAATGTATAAAAAATAAATTCAAAACCCAGTATAATTGCTTCCAACGAATATCTATGGAAATACAGACTTCAAAATAATATCCTCTTAAATAAAATTAAAATAAAAAAATTTTCTCTCACTTGAAAACTATTTCAATCCCAACATAGAATCAGACTTAAATTAATTATTACGTAAACATGCTCAAAATTCAATGAAAACTTCTCCATTATGTAATATGTGAAATCTTTTATAAATATGCTACCACATACACTCAGATAAATACAATTTGAAAGATCTAATACTTTTTTGTTCATGTACATTTATGTTAGTTGACTCAAAATTCATAAAGTTTGCAGATTTTTCAGAGAATGATTAAAAGTCCTGCATTGATCATTAGCTACTAATATGTACCGTATATACTCGTGTATATGACGACTCCATGTATAGTACGACCCCTGATTTTTTGGTGAACAAACCCGATTTTTTCATATATCTTGTTTATAGTATGACCCCAGCTTTCCACCATGGTCGATATATTTCGTTTCGATGGCTCAATGGTTACGAGTGAGATATATCGAACGACCTTGATTTTCCACACCACCATAGAATAGACCGTAAATGTCGTAAATAGTATTTCTTGCGAGTACACTAAAATTCGGATAAGTTAAGTATCTTACTCCTAAAACATTTAATAAAAAGTGATATGAATCATGACTGCACAAGATGAAATAAAATTGTTTCAATTCTAGTACATCTGGATTACGTTCCGCGTACATAATGGTTCCACTCGCTCATCTATTTAATAGGTAGGGATAAAAAGAAATTACTTTGTAATATTCCAGTCTTTATTGTTTCTTCAATCACACACCGACCGGTTTCCACTACAAAATCATTCTAATGGTGTTACTAACTGACGTAACACCTTTAAAATGACTTTGTAGAGGAAACCGATCGGTGTGTGATTGAAGAAACAATAAAGACTGTTGAATATTACAAAGTAATATATTTTTTCCAAGATGTCGAAATTCCATAAAGTTACTCCATCTACGATACTTTTAGTCCAACTCGTTCCAATCCATCCCTCGTAAAAAGACGCATACATAAAATTCAAGAAAGGAAGTGCCCGTAAATCGTCACTTATATCATGTATTTGTGAATTTGAAGCTGTATATATGAAAAAGATTCTACTCTTCACGAAGCAACATAACAACGATAAAGGACCTCACTGTTAAGGTTACCCCACCATTAGAATGCGTGCGGGTGGCATAACTTCACCGAAAATGCCCGTGAAGATACATGAATTTTAAATCCTCAAATGCATTACTCGTGTATAGTACGATCCCCAATTTTTGCAATAAAAATTTGGTCGTAAAAACTCGTACTATACACGAGTATATACGGTACTTTAATTTTGCTTCCTTTCTTGAATTTGTACAAGGAAGCAATGGAACAGTAAATTTGGGTTAGAAATGAAATCTACCTCAACCATCTGTTTTTAAAGCTTAGATGAAGCCAATGTTAGTATTACAGTGATATAAAAGTTGTGTGATGAAAATAAAAAACCACAAGATGAGAAAGCAAAAATAATAAGAATGAAAATCAATTTATCTTTGACGACGAGATATTATTTAGATTGAAAGTTATATTTGATATAACAAGTAGTGGCCATGCATGAAGAGGATTACAAGTGAATTTTTGTGATATGATGATTCAGATACTTCTGACTCTCTTATCATTCGCACACAATAAAATATTGTCTGTGATAATATTATGATGTAATTAAAAGAAAATATACCTTTGTAGTACTTTATCTTGTAGCTATACCAGTTTTCCGTATCCCTTTTCCAGTCCTCAAACTCGGGCAGTGAGTAGAAGGCTAAATCATCTTTACCCTTGGAAGCCTTGACGATAGGTGTAATGAATTCTTCAAGGAAAGGCAGCTGAAGCAGTGAAGGCCAGTTGTGATGGATGAAGTTAATGAGAAGCCCCTTGATGTGGGAACCATCCTGATCATGGGAACAACAAAGTTGCCAACAAACATTTTTCCTCATATTCTTAAGCTTAAAACATTAATAGATATTATTTAGGCAGCAAGTGCTACAAAATCTAAAGCAGTTTCAGAAATTAACTTGGTTTATCATTTTAAGGCAAGGCAAGGAGTGTAGTTTAACAAAAATTTTGAGAAATATCAGAGAAGGGATATACAAATAATTATTGAAGATAGACATCCGTCACTATAGTGCGCTTCACTTGGTGCAGTTTCACTATATGTAGTACTCTTTTTATCTGTTGTTCAATTGCCACATTTTTTGTTATACGAAAGAAGCGCATAACTTACTCTACATTTAGTATGCCTAATCAGCACCCATAGGTAAATTGCCATTAAATTAACTATCGCTAAATAAACCAATTTGCAAAAAAATGTCTCTCCTATAGTTTCTTGGATGCTATTTCGATTACAGCTAATCTAAAACAAGTATATATAAAAAACAACTTTTTTAATTTAACCCCCGAGTACTTGCTTCTGGGTCGAATCGACCCAGATCAACTTTAAATATCCATATCTTTTTATTTTAACACATTCGGTGCGGAAGTCCTCTTAAGAGGACTGGCCGGTATCCCCTCGCTGCCGGAAGGACTCTTAAGAGGCCCTGTGCCGGCCGATTCCTATTTCGTTTCTCGTCGTCATTTCTCGGCCCGTTGTTGGGGTAGGGCTTTAGGAATTGGACTGTACATTTAGTAGTCTCGTATCCTTCGTACGGAGTGCTTCGTTTCGAGGTGTGCTAGTGGAGATTTTTTAGTGGAATTTCGAAGTTCACTGTTTTAAAAAGGTAAGTTACACGTTTTTTTAAATTTCCTTTTCCTTTGCAACAGAAATTTATTTTTTCGTGTTTTTAGGTGTCCTAGTCCAGTTTCTTGGAGAGTGATTTTTTTTTGAGGTGTCGTCGCAGAAGAAAGGTAATTTAAATTTACGCCTGCCTTTCAAGAATCACTATATCTTTATGAAATACGGTTTTAAAATATCTTACTTACTTTCAGGAATATTTGAAGCCATTAATTATTGCAGGAAAGCCTTTTCATTGGATTTTACTTCCATAATTTCCAGATTTTTCAAGCTTTTTGGTAAGTGCATATAATTCGTCTTGGATATTAACATTGAAAATCACATGTATTTTTTATACATTGTCCTGTTGAAGTGTACAAAAACGTTTACAGATTTTTACGTAAATGTTTCGAGTTAGTCACTTTTAAATCCCTCCAGCGCGGAATGAAACACTCGTGGAGGTCGGAGGATGTGGGTATTTAAATATCCGAGAGCTCACTTGTGTTGGGTATTTAAATTTTACATCTAAATTTTTTTGTTATAGAATTATTGATAAAGTCGTGTATCTCGGAAACTGATTATTCAGTAATTCGCAAATAAAAAGTATTTTGAACAGAAAAACTTGAAAATCATATGGTGTTAACTTTATAAACTTTAAAAACGCCTAGCGTGCTGGTACGGGCATGGAAAATTGCTCCGTTTGGTGCCGGAGGTTCGATGCTTATTTTCTGCTGCATACTGCAGGTAGGGCATTCGGCGTATATGTATGAAATTTGGAGGGTGTCTTCCTAGAAGCCTCTTCTGGCCACGTGTTATTGGAATCAGCATGTGTTTCTAGCATTTGGGGTGGGAAGAGGTTATTTGTTGGGCAAAGTAAAGTGAGAGACACGCTTGCCGCACCCGGACCCTCCGACTTAAACCTCTTCACACAGCATGTGCCCATGTGTAAGCAAAAAGATTTTACCTTCCCTTTAGAAATTCCTTGACGGCCTTAGTGGCATCTTCATTCATTTTTGGATCCTTAGGCCACGTATATTCATTTGTTAGCAAACCTTCGAACACGTGTTACGTGCGACATGGGAAAATAAACATTGGCCCATAAAAATCAAACCGCCTTAGATGCCGAATGTGCGCAGAGAAAGGAAAATACACTCGGTTGTTGACTAAATGCAAAGCTTGCGATGTCGGCCTCCCTGTCTTTTTCTGTTTTGAAAAATACCACAGAAAATAATATTTTTCATTGTAAATATTATATCTGTATATTGTAAATAATATATAAAAATATTTTTCTTACAATTTATTGAAATTATAATAACTACAAAAATATTTTCAATTACTGTGAATTTAAAAAAGTTTTATTCAGTATTATCATATGCGTATGATCTACGTAAAAATTGAATTATGTTACTTAATGTTTTACCTTTTGATACAGTAAATATTTTTTCGGTGTGAAATTCTAAAATAAATAATGTATTCCTCCGTGAAAGCACTACTTCTCAGTTGCTTATTACAGTTTTTTGTATTATTACATCTTTACATAAAATATGCATTGTAAATTTAAATTAATATCTTACCTAATTTTTCCTTGAATTTTAGGTGAGTTACTAGAAATTTCAACGGAATGGCAAAGAGGTTAAATCCTGATGAAATTCCAAGTACCTCTGGTATGTATATTGAACTTTAATTGTTCACCCTTATTTAATTTTGTGATGCTGTATATAAAAAAATTCTAATATTTCCAGGTCCATCGAAAAGGAGTCGTGAGGGGGAGACGTTACTCCTCTCCGATATGGACGAGGAGGAACTGAGAAGGCTCCTCGAGGAAGCTGAGTCCGTTGAGGACTCGGAAGAAAACGAAGAAGAGACAGAAGAGGAAGGTTTCTTCTTGGTGGAGGAACATCCGAAAGGCCCTTCTTCCAGAATTCTTCTTACCCCTCTAACGGCTCAAGGTACCCCCGGTCTCTCCACCCCCATTCAGTCTATCACCGGCCCCTCCCAAGCCCCTGACCTTGTTATTCCCACCCATTCACCACAACCGCCAGCAATAAACCCTACTGCTTCGGTTCCTTCTCCTTCACCCATCCCTCAAACACTTTCTCCTTATGATCCTGCCACCCCTAATCAGCCGCCTTCTCCCTCTCATCCTTCCCACCAACCTCCACCTACTTGGAAATCCTCTCCTCCTCCCAACCGACCTAATTTTCCCTTCATGGGGATGAGGGGATTGAAGAAATTCCCAGATGGAAATAGGCCCATAGATTTTCTCAATTTAATATTTACTGAAGACCTTTACAATCTGTTGATCCGGGAAACGAACAACTTTGCTGTGGACTTGTTCCTGAGGGAGGGGATTTCCTCAAGGTCCCGGATCACTGATTGGAAAGACTTGAGTATTGATGAATTGAAAATGTTTATGGACCTTATGTTCCATATGGGAATTATCAAGCTGAATTGGGTTTGTGATTATTGGAACACGGACGAGAAGTTTGATTTGCAGTATTTTAGTAAACGAATGTCCAGGGACAGGTTCCTAAATATAAAGGCGGCATTCCATCTAGCCCCCAACGAACCCGGTTCAGTTGATCCCCTCCAAAAAATTAGGCCGCTCCTTCAACATTTCATGGATGTTATGGCCGAAATAACATCCCCTGCCAAAAACCTGGCAATACATGAATCCCTGGCACCCTGGAGGGGTCGGCTGTATTTTAAACAATATATTCCGACGAAGAAACATAAATTTGGCCTGAAATTTTACATGTTAGCCGAGCCAGACGGATTACTTCACCGTTTCTTAATTTACGCAGGAGCAAGGGATCAAGAGGTCAGTGGTGTGGGGCACATAAATAAAGTTGTCCATAAATTGATGGAAAACCTCAAAGGGTCAGGCCATTCCCTTTTTATGGACAATTTTTATAATAGTGTCTCCTTGACCACTGATCTTCTTGATCAAAAAACATACGTCACGGGGACATTGCGTCCCAACAGGAAGGATAACCCCGTGGACGTTGTGGAGAAAAAATTAAGAAAGGGTGAAGTAATCCAGCGGTGGACAGACAAGGGCGTCAGCGTTTGCAAGTGGAAGGATAAAAGGGAAGTGTTGTCCATATCATCTGAATTCTCAGGTGATATGGTCAACATTTCCGATCGGCACGGCTCCACTATATCTAAACCGGAAATGATTGTGAAGTATAATAAGAATATGGGAGGCATCAGCCGTGTTGATCAGCTATTTTCTTATTATACTCCTAATCACGGTACGTTAAAGTGGTATAAAAAATAACATTCCATATCATCGAATTGATGCTATTGAATGTGTATTTTTTATATCGCAGATATAATGGGGAAACCGGCGTCGAACTTTTTAAATTCCACATGGCAATCGTTGATGCCCTTTGTGGCTCCAGACCCTTGCCGCAACATCCCCCTCCATCCGCAAATTTCATAAATAAAGTTCACTTCCCAAGGCCTTGTCCGTTAGAGGGGCGAAGAAGAACTCAGAAGAAGTGTAGGATTTGTAAAAAGAAATGTACATACTTGTGTCCTGGTTGTGCAAACGAACCAGAAATTTGTATAGATGAATGTTTTTTAATTTTTCATAAGAATCTTAATTTTAGTTTAGTTGAGTAGGGAAGTGTAAATATTTATAATATTATTATTTGTTTATTAGTTGCCTATATTTGTAAATACTTTATTGTTTGTTAAGTACTGTATTATTTGTAAGTATTTAAGAATCTGTATTTTTTAAAGTATGTATATATATTCGTATTTATTGTAAATTCCTGTTTGTAAATATTTTATTTTTTGTAATATTTTATTATTTGTACTAGGGATGGGCGATCCAGGATTGATCTTTTTACAAGGCCGATTCGATTTTTTGGATCGATCTGTTGTTCTACGATTTTTATGTGGATCGATTCTTTTAGACCAGAATCGAGAATCGTTCGACCCCACCTGGTGGGGTGGTGAACTCTAGTTGTGGGCATCAAACCTAGTCGGCAACTTAACCTTACAAGCTGCACCCGCGCAATGTTTTCGCGGTTTTTTCAATTAATTTATAATAAATTAAGAAGTGTGTGAAATAAATTGATCTCAATAATTCACATTTTACTCTAATAAAGCCTTTTCCTGGTATAGGATTTTAATGTACTTTGTTTCCAATGTAAGGTTCAGGGTTCGAATCTCGCTGAGGGCATGACTGTGCGCGCGTATTGGCAATTTATTATGCGAAAAATAGTCAGTCAGAAATCTGTAAAATTAAAAATCATATTAGAGAGGAAATAAATGCTACACAGTAATTTATCGCAAACTTTTATGTTTCTAATTTTCTTTGTTTCTTTTTATTATCATAATAAAATATTAATGTAAAATGTTGGTTCTTATGGCTTGAATCGATGATCGATCTTTATTATAATAAAAAAATTGTAACACGAAAATTATTCTTTTAGTCTATAACCTTCCTTGTGGATAGTCGCGGTAACCAATCCCGCATGAGATTGTTGTGTGGGTTGCATACCCGGGACGACCGCATATCCTGACGGTACTCTTGAAATGTTGACTTTGATGTCTTGTAAGGAAGGAACACTTGAAAAGCCAACATACAGTTGTCTATGATTGATTACTGCCTCTGGTAAATGTAACCCATATGCATGGGCCTATTTCCATTAATAAACATTAAAAATTTAGAGTAATCATTTTACTTACAAAAAAGGTAAGATTCCAGTATGCACATGATCAAAGAATATTCAATTGATTTGATCAATCGTTTTAAATGCTTCCCACATGCATTTTCCTAAATAATTATCAGTAACTACTTACGTTGCTATGTACAAAGATTGGCATTGTTACAACAATAATATGAATGTGTAAACAAAAGTTCAATGCAAATAATGCTATTCTTTCATCTACTTGAAGGCTTAATCGATGATAATTGAATCGGAGGCAATAATGAGAGTAGCCTTGGCAACGTCCAGAAAGAGTATGAAAAATTCACAAATTTAGAAAACAAGTTAGGAAAGTGTACAACGTATCACAAATGGGTGCGTTTCATGAAATGGAGTATTAGAAAGAAATTATATACCTGTAAGTAAGGGAAATAGTGTTTTAAAGTTCTTTTCTTCATCATAAATAATCCATTTTCTTCCTATTTAAAAATATTGCATGCACACGTAAGTAAATTAAACGTTTCTTTGTGAGACTGTTTATGTTAGCAACAATGAAGAAGTAACTATGCAAGAAATTTTCTAAGTTCAACTCGATTTAAGACGTTTTTGTTTGATTTTCTCGATAACGGCTACTTATACGAAAAAAATGTATAGGAAAGGAAATACTCTTCTTTACCAGTTCTACAACTTTTATTTGAAAAATATTTTGATATGAGCAATACTTTACGAGATATGACGAAAATTTAATTTTTTGTCATCAGTAAAGTGGTACCCCTGATTGGCGTACGAGATTCATTTTTCGATTTTCTTATATTTGATTGTAAGCCCTTAATATCAAATTTCATGAAAATCTGTTCGGTATAAGCCGAGAACGAACAGCGGACGAACCGACGATAATAGACGCTCACGCCGTAAGCGAAACGCGCCTAAAAAGAATGGGTATTTGTGAAAACTTCAACCGTTTAACATGTGAACATCGCAAGAATAACATATAATAGTTTTAGGCATCGAATAAAGCAAAAACAAAGAAAATCGGTCCATATTAGGTATTTTGATAAATGAAGGAAAAAATCCTTGCACCCTGGAAAATCGATAGCATAGCATCATGCATAGAGCATTTATTATATACAGAGAAATAAATGATCAAGTAATAGAAAATATAAATGATAAGCATAAGTTTTATAGAGACCATAATTTCTGCCATCTTGCCAGTACCCTTAGTGTTTAACATTAATTCAACAATGCAGTGTGTATGAAATTAGTAAGTAGAAATATTAATTATTACAGCGAAGCATAATTTGAATTTCAACTAACATATAAGTATCTCCATTTATCTTATATTTTCATTTGTAATTTATAAAAATATTTTATTTGCTAGCCTATGTTTTTCTCTATAACGCAGTCCCTTAACCTCCCTTCTCTGAGAAAGGGATGGAGGACGTATGCTAACCCTTACCCACGGCACATGTCAGCTCTTGGAGGCTCAAGTTGCAGGTTTCCTTGTGCATACAAATTGTTTGTACCAAACAGGAACCCCAGACATGGGATCATGGATTTTGCTGAAACTTTGTAGGTGCATAGCGCTAGACTCCAGAACCACTGCCAACCCCCCCTTTTAGGCATATATGAGCAGTAGTTTTTCTGTAAATTGCATTTAAAGTTCGTAACTCTACAACGTGCCGGATAATTACCCGAATGACCGCAGATGTATCTAATACTGACCATAGCACAGCACTAGGAGTTGGGCTTGGGAGTTGTATGTCCGGAGTTCGCACCCGGTTTCAGTCGCTCTTTTTTCCCTCACTTTTTTTATTATTCCTGTTTAGCTTTTTTGCAGTGAAGATTTACTCATTGTCAGTGTCCACAATCACTTTTTAATATTTTTTCATCTCTACATTTTCCTTCTCAGAATTTTTCATATCTTCTCTCGTTCACCAAACGGCAGACATGCTATAATTTACTATCAGATCTTCTTTCAGTGATCTCTGTAACTATTATTATGGAGCAGAAGGAGGAACAGGTACCATACACTCGTGCTAGTTAATACGTATTAAAAATATTGTTATTGTATATTAAAGACAATCGTGTAACATTCTCCATGCTCAACATCTTTTTATGCCCATGTGGTACAACTGATTAGTAAACCATACGTTATTGAAACATTAACGGGTGCCGTAGGTGTATTAAAACTAGAGCTGTCAATAATCGATTTTCGAAAACCGATTCTACTTACCGATTTTCGACCGCCGTTTTAAAAGTCGAAAACCGAAAAATCGAAATCGATTTTTACAGAAAAGTCGAAATCGATTTTTTTTACCGAAATGTCGAAATCGATTTTTTTCACCGAAAAGTCGAAATCGATTTTTTTTACCGAAAAGTCGAAATCGATTTTTTTCACCGAAAAGTCGAAATCGATTTTTTTACTGAAATGTTGAAATAGATTTCTACTGAACTATTGAAGTCGGTCTTCTGGATGTCTACATCGATTTTCTCAAAAAAGCCTACAGTATGTGACCGTGGAACGAAGTGACACCGCATCGTGTCCGTTGTCTATGGTAACCCGATGTGCTACGGATCTGAAATTTGGAATGTAGGTAGAACTCCGGGTGAAACAAGTTCGAAAAATAAAATTCTGAAATTCATACTCCAGAACAGACATATAATGTAATGGTGAAGGCTCACTTATAAATACTGCTCCTACTATTTTATTTTATTTGGAGTAAGATTAAGTAATGATTAAGTTATAATTAAGTAAAATTAAGTAATGTATATGTATGACTGTAGCAGTAAATGTAAATCATCTTCTGTGTTTTTCATCCTATTATGAAAATATTACTGCTGTAATCATAAAATGCAGCTTACGAACAAGGATTACTGTAAAGTGCTTCCTTTTCAAATCCTAGAAGAATTTGCCGTTTCTTATTTCACCGCCAAGATGAAAACGTCAAGGTCCGAAATAGCCTTGAATATCCACGGGTCCATCTGCAATTGTCCGCTTTAATTATCCTTTATTTTTTATTTATAATGGTATTTGTCAGACCAAAGGGCAGTGGGGTATCAGCGTCACACCGCCTTGATTGTTTCTGTGGAATGAGAAAATGAAAGAAAGGAAAATGGAAGAAATGCAAACCTCGATGCATCCTTTGTGTAGAGATTGCTATAATCGAATGATTTCCATAATAGTATGTTTTTTAATTATTATAAATCGAAAAAAAGTGTTTTTTAATCATTTTAAATCGAGAAAAACGACATAGACATCCAAAAGACTGACTTCCCCAGTTCAGTAAAAAAAATCGATTTCGACTCCTCGGTAAAAAAAATCGATTTCGACTCCTCAGTAAAAAAATCGATTTCGACTTTTCGATAAAAAAATCTATTTCGACTTTTTGGTAAAAATCGATTTCGATTTTTTGGTTTTCGACTTTGACTTACCGACTTTTCGATTTTCGACAGTCGAGTTACCGATTTTCGAAAAAAATTGACAGCCCTAATTAAAACATTCTTCCCTGTAGAAATACATTAATACAAAATCAGCTATTGGCTCCAGTATTTAAAGATATGATTAGGTACGCGTGGTTTGCATCCAAACTCTCTAGTACTCGTGAGGTATTTTGTAATGTGAAACAGGTCAGTTTCCCCGATGAAGTTTTAAATTCCAACTGCAGATGCGGAGAACAGTGCCTTGCTAGATGTCCTCGAAGTAAAATTTTTTACTGTTTTCAATGCTACTTTGATTCCTACCATCCACATTCACTGCCGTTCGACCTTATATGTTCCTCTTCACTGGCTATTTTTAAAACTAAATTGTATAGTCTATTACTTCTCAACACGTAAATTTTTGTTCCTAGCTTGGACCTGTCATTATATTTTTTATGATTTATTTATTTCTCTTTTCTGGAAGAATTATATACATATATATGTTCATGTATACATATGTGTGTATTGTTATTAAATATGTGTAGTACTGCATACTGTATTCAACAAAATTGTCTCCGCACTTCAATATTGAGTTGCTTGTTATGTATAGTATAGATACTGTACCTTGTAATCATGTTCTATGGGACTCTGTTCCAGAACAATAAAATTCTTATCTATCTACGAATGTGTGAAATTCATAACTAAAGAAATGCTAATAACTAGTATGTCAATTCACAGGAATAACATTCCTTTCTATCTTACAATTAATCAACCCACCATATTTCTGAGGAATTCATAAAGAAAATAAATATTTTAATACGTATTAATCAGCACGAGTGCATGGTTTCTATTCCTCGCATCTGCTCCATAACTCCGATTTTACAGTCCACACACAAGAATCCTAGGCAGATCATCATGGAAGCATGACGAATAATATGAGCAAAAGATCAGGAATAAGAATGGGTGCATCTATATAGAACTGGCTTCACCAATTCATAATATTAAAAGATTGACAATGATATCTTTTCCACAAATAACAGATCATATAAAGAATATATTACTGTTGCAAAAATATTCTACGGATTTTTATCATGTACTATGAATATCAATAATAGTTACATACAGAGATCAATGAAAGAAGATCTGATAGTAAATTATAGCATGTCTGCCGTTTGGTGAACGAGAGAAGATATGAAAATTCTGAGAACGAAAATGTAGAGATGAAAAAAAAATTAAAAAGTGATTGCGGACACCAAGTAAATCTTCACCGCGAAAAAGCAAAACAGGAATAATAAAAAAAGCGAGGGAAAAAAGATCGACTGAAACTGGGTGCGAACTTCAGACCTACACCTCCCAAGCCCAACTCCCTAGTGCTATGCTACAGCTGGTGTTACTTACCTATGTGGTCATTCAGGTAATTATCTGGCAAGTCGTAGAATTGTGAACTTTAAATGCAATTTACAGAAAAACTACTGCTCATATATGCCTAAAAGGGGATTGGCTGCGGTCCTGGAGTCTGGCACTACGCACCTACGAAGTTTCAGCAAAATCCATGACCCCACGTCCAGATCCTCCCCTTGTTAGTAATTGAAAGTTAATTAAGCATACCAAAATGAGATATTGCTGAAATAAATGTCACAAATTAACTCCCAAAACAAACATTTAACAAAGCACACAGAATGCATGCCACACAACTGACAACTCAGAACTGAACGTATGGGAAATTCCTTAAATATTTCAAAGTTCCCTTTGTTTGAAAAGTAAAAGAATACTGTTGAAGCAGAGAATCTAATCCCTATATCCTCGAGACTGATTAATGCATAGAGAGCATTCGGACAGATCTATGTGCATATGCAGCGATGTAGGCAGATAATGGATTATTGCAACATACAAGGCAGTGATGAAAAAATCAGAAAGAGATAACAATTTAGGATTTAAAAGGCACACAACTTCCAGAAGAGATCTAGAGAAAATATTGTGGTCTTGAGAAGTAACTTCCCTCGTATATAGTCATGACTCCAGTTTCTAATATTAATGCCATTGATTGAATTATTATTAAGATGACAGAAAAGCTGAAAAATAGAAGTTGAAGAAAATTAACACCCAGAGGGAAGTGATAAACCAACAATTTCATTGTTCTTCAATGATTTAAAATTAGACAATCATTTTCAATGTAATATTTGCATACTCAAATTCTTTTACAAATACTATCTTTGTTTAAAAGGGATGTGAAGATGAATGACATGCTTTGATTAAATGAAATTTGAATGTAACTATGGTTATTTTTATGCAAATGGAACTTAAAAGGGAATTTAAATACAAAACTCTGCAGTAACCAGATTCAATTTAATGTTGATGGATAAAATAATATCTTTAGACTTTTGTAAAAAATACATTTTCCAAAAATGTGAAAATTATTCATTCTTTTTTATAGCTGCTACAGATAAGCCCATTTGTTACATTTACTGATACACTTTAAAAAATTCTCTCAAAAAAGTCACAGAAACAAAATTTTACACCTTTTAGTAACAAATTGGAGTTATCTTGTTCATAATATATAATGTAATCACCTGATCCTGATCTGTCATTATCATCATCCTGCCATATCTTAATGTTTTCAAATCTTCTATTGATTCGTACTTTTTCTTGTACTGAAGACCCATAATTTTGATGATATTATTTATTTCTGCATTTTCTAAAATCTGAAAAAAATTCAAACAAATACTTTACAATAAGCACTAAAACTGTAAAAATACAATTCTTACTGATGTTAATGCTATGAATAACAGACTAGATAATTTCATTACCTGTTTGTGTGTAGCTTCACGGACATTCAACATCTTACCCCTCAAGGGAAACACGCCATATTTATCCCGTCCTATCACCCCGAGTCCAGAAACAGCCAAAGTCTTGGCTGAATCTCCTTCTGTTAAGATAAGTGTGCAGTCAAGTGAGTGTCTTGTACCTGCATCATTTGCATCATCTAATTTTGGAATACCTAGAATAGAAAAAACAACAAAAGGCAAATAGTATAGTTTTTGTAACAAATAAACAAATATCTTCTAGGGCAGCATTACTCAACCGGTGCTCCGTAACCATTAGGTAGGTGCTCTGCAAGCTTTTCATCCTTCATCATTTTGTATGGATTTATTTTTTAATTAAATAACCAATATATAATATGTGTGACTTTAATTTCATTTAGATTTTTTTAGTTCATTTTTTTCCTAGATCGTTTTTGTACTGACATGTGTACTATGATGGACATTGCAGCTCATAGGTAACAAATGTTTTCCTGAAAAGTTTGTTCTAGTGCTCCTCCTAAGTTAATGAATACCTCTAGGTGCTCCTCGGTATACTAAAGGTTGAGAAACACTGTTCTAGGGTATCTATAAAAATTGAAATAAAAGTAAGAAATGAGTGTGACAAACAGCAGAATTTTTTTCATATCTGTTAGCATCTACTGCAGGCATGTCAAAATTGAAGAAGAATCAGGCCCACAATGAAGTGGTGGATGCTATAAAAGGGCCACATTAGGATTACAGTTCTTTAATGGGGGCCAGAACTGGCAAAATAGACTTTATCAAGAAGATTTGTCACCTGTTTTGCAATTAAAAACAATGATTTATAAACCATGTTCTACCTCGCACACCTTTATTCCCAAAATGATGGTAAAAAATAGGGAATGCACATTTTACATATAAGTTTCTGAACAGGTTATATACATAGCGAATTTCAGTAGCAAATTTACTACAACATGCTTACATCTACGTTTATACTCACAGAAGATGAAGAATTCTATGAAGTATACACGTATCTATACGACCAAGACAGACTTGGTAAAGGGGTGGATAGCATGTCTAGCTCCCAATGCTAGGGTCGCAGGTTCGAATCCTGCCGAGGGCATGGTGGTGTGTGTTCATCCTTGTTATTGTTGTTACGATATTCAGTATAATTGGCCCTGTGTTGTCTCTGACTACTTGCAAATAAATGAAATAAAATAAATAAACAAGCAAACCTTTATAGTTTAAATGCACAGTTTATATCTCCATTGATGCATCTTCAAGATCACGATGAAAATTTTGACAATTGAAATACCGTATATACTCGTGTATATGACGACTCCATGTATAGTACGACCCCTGATTTTTTGGTGAACAAACCTGATTTTTTCATATATCTTGTTTATAGTATGACCCCAGCTTTCCACCAGGGTCGATATATTTCATTTCGATAGCTTGACCGACCGACAGTGTTTCTCAACCTTTAGTATACCGACCGACAAAACCTCCACGACAATGGCGTGTCCCCACAGCAACGCGCTTTATATAGGGCGAATATTACCCCTATTTCCCATTCCCTCCTTCTCTCATGGTTATACCACGTAATCATGAAATTAACCAATACGAAGTCAAGGAGTCGCCCGTTTAAGCTACCCGCCGAACCTCCCATGAACGGCTCCATCACACGACCGTGGCCGTCGAGAGAACGAGTGCCGAGACATCCCGAGACCCGGTGAGCCGAGGGTCGCCGCTGGAGAGAGTTAGAGATTCGAGTGACGGAGTCCAAAGCAAGAAGAGCTTCCTCGCAAGGGCCATGTGCTAAAGTTTCCGGAGGACAGAGTGTAACTATAAGTTGACATTTTCTGAACTGTTTAAGTTGCGAGACTGTTGTTACGTCTCAAGAGCATTTGTTTTGTTGTTACTTTATTTCTTGTACAATATAGCATTTAGTTAGAGGATTATGTGGCTTTGTTTTTTTTTGGTCGCCACACTACCTATACTTTTGCCCGAATAAGTTGGTATCCGGTATCTGTGTTCGCTGAATTCCTCATGAGCCGCTGATGCTTCTTTAACACCATCCATCAATTCGTCCACTTTTGGGGATAAATTATGAAGTCTGCTTCAATCACTTCAGAAAATAAATATTCATATGCTTCCTGGAGCATTTTACCTACTCATTCATCCATATTAGCTGTGGATTAAAAAATACGACAGAAAGACGGAATAGGATACCTTTATGACCTGTCATTGCAATAATTACTCTTTAATGCCCAACATCCACAATTGAGGAAATCAATTTCTATACGTATTATCATAAAGAATAAATAAAATAAAATAAACAAATTATACGTACTATAAGTGCATATATTTGTTACATTATATCATAAACAATTACCATTTACATGGATTTTGATGAAAAATAAAAATGATAATTTAGCACAGGTCAGTTCAAGAAAAACTCTTCAACTAAAGACGAAGTGATTTGCTTACAGAATAAGAGAGCTTAAGAAGGAATTTAATAAATACTGTGTAACTTGCTAACGAGAACAAAACACTGTAGATGTTACTGAGCAAAAATGTAACTGTCCTCAAAAGATGACGCTAAACACTAATGGGTTAAGCATCACCCCTCTTGAGTGGAAGGATGTGTACAAAGGTTATAAATACTATTTTTGATTGTCTTTCCCTTCTTTAGAAGAAATTATGGCAATTATGATTCAAAAGGCAATGTAAAGAAATTTGTCAGGAAGTTTTTGGACATCTTTCTTGATTAACAGATATTCTTTCTCAGAATACACATACATATCTGCTTTTCAACAGCTTTCTTAGATTTTCTGACATACTGTAAGGTGTTATTGTTTGCATAATAATACTACAATTACTTGAATAACTTTTGCACTTTTTCTCAAATATTATGTCTAAAAACTGGGTACTTGAAATACATTTGATATGATGCCTACTGACCAGTAGCAGAAAAATTTCACGTGACTACTGCACCTTTCTGTATTACAGATAAACAACTGTTCTTTGTGTAACCTTAACAAGTTAGGAAAGTGTACAACGTATCACAAATGGGTGCGTTTCGTGCAATGGAGTATTAGAAAGAAATTACCGTATTCACCCGAATCCAAGACGACCCTGAATCTAAGACGACCCCCCATTTTGATGATTCCAAAAGAGAAAAAAGCTCAAATTGACCTTCATGACTACAAAAATTATAAATCTTGTGAAATATTTATTTTCTCTTATACTTTTCTTGAATGTCATTGTCTTTTAACATTTTAAAATCATAAGATCACATCACAAATAGAACCATTCAGGTTTTCAAATAAATTAAATGGTAGCATTCATTTTAAGATAACATTAAAAATAAAGTAAATACATTGAAAGAATACACTCATTTCAGGACAACAAAAAAACATTTCAATCCAAGTGCTGCATAAAATCATTTTATTGTGTTAGTCATCATCACTGTCTATGCAACCTTCACTATTTTCCTCTGCTCACTATCTTTATCACTCTCAACTTCATCATCAGTCTCCCACAAAACATCATCCTCACTCCCATCCATGGCATTAGATAAGCAGCATTTCTTAAATCCTTTCACTATTACTTTTGCATTTATTTGTTGCCACGATGCCTTGATCCATTAGCATAGCACTGCAACTTCAGGTTTCTTAAGATTTCCTTTTGGTGTTAAAGTATGAGTTCCACTCTGTAACCACTCAGAATACAAAACCTTTAAATTATTTTTAAAACACTTATTGACAGCAACATCTAAAACTTGAAGTTGCGATGTCATTCCTCCAGGTATTACAATAAGATCAATATTCATCGCACTCATTATGTTTTTAATTTCAGGAGATAAGTGTCCTTGAATGCATCCAGTGAAAGCATTGCTCTTTGTTTCAGTAAAGCTCCTGGCCGTCTATTCCACACCACATGTAACCAATCTCTCATTAGTTCTTTAGTCATCCACCCCTTTTCTTGACACATTATTCCACTTGGCAAATGTTTCTTAGGCATTGTTTTCCGCTTTAGAATCACATATTGTGGTAATTTAGTCCCATCTGCTAAAACCGCCAACATTACCGTGACTCGCATTTTTTCGTTGCCTGTAGTTTTAATTAGGACGGACTTCGCACCTTTTTCGTTCACAGTATAATTAGATGGCATGTAGAAGAAAACCAGAGTTTCATCGGCATTTCCTATTTGGCTCAAAAGGTAATTATTGGTTTTTCAAAGTCCAATTACGTATTTCTGGTAAGCGAGAAGTTTTTCGACATAGTCTTTGACAATTTCTGACACAGCGAAGTTCGTCGCCGTAAAGAAAAATTATTTCGTCGCATCATTCTCACGCACCAACTTCTGCTGGCCTTGAATTCTTGCAATGATATATTAAGTCCTCTAGTAATTTCATTAGCTTTAAGTATAATACTTTCAGTCGAAACAGGCATACCGTTCTTCCTCATGGTGCGCACAAACTTGACTACTTCTTCTTCAATGCCATGAAATCGGCCTAATTTTGGACCACTGAGCGACTTCCTTGTGGCTTTGGCATTTTCTAGTTCCTGTTTTGAGAGTTTCCATCCACGCACATTTGCCTCAGATACGCCGAACTTTCTACTCGCATCACAGTTATTAGTTTTTCCGGCGTAATTTATCACGATCAGCTTAAAATTTGTATCTTAGCTCCGTCTAATTCCTTTGTTAACTTTCCCTTTGCACTCGTGCCACGTACTTCAACATGATCTGTCATTTTAACTTAAGGGTTGTGCATTTAAATCAAGAATGCACAACTCAAAGTTACTGTCACACTTAGTGAATCGCGGTGCGTCGTTTGAAAGGGGAATCCCAATGATTTCCGCTCTCATTTGTTTTAACATTGCGGTTGGCATTACGTGCAAGGTGAAAGTACGTCTGTGTTATGATCGTCGACGATGATTATTAGTCTAAATAATTATTATTCCCGTCATGTTTTTCTTATTGTTATTACTATTTGTTTATTTCACGTCTTTATGTACGTACTTGAATTTGCTGTTGTGAATTGTTTACTCTAATATACCATTTGTTGTAAAAACCACTGATTAAATGCTTAAATATACTTCGTATCCGAATGTAAGACGACTCTTGATATTTACAGCTGAAAATTTGGAAAAAAAGGTCGTCTTAGATTCAGGTGAATACGGTATATACCTGTACGTAAAGGAAATACCATTTTAAAGTTCTTTTCTTCATCATAAACAATCCATTTTCTTCCTATTTAATAATATTACATGCACACGTAAGGAAATTATACGTTTGTTTGTGAGACTGTTTATGTTAGCAACAATGAAGAAGTAACCATGCAAGATTTCCTAACAAGGGGACGTTGTCAAGTCGATGTCAAGATTCCAGTTGAAACTTCTTGAGGTGAAACTAGAGACAAAATAGGCAGACACGTGTCCCGGCTTTCTTCCCCATAGGCACGGGTTTGAGAAAAAATGGGCAAAATAGATTTGCATACGAAGTGTATACCAGTATTTAACTCGGCCATTTCATAGAGTGCCGTGGCTGCGGTCGCTAAGGCGTTAGCATTGTAAGCATAAGGTCGGTGGTTCGATTCCCACCGGCTGCGAACTTCTTTTTCGTTTTTATTTCTGTTTTGTTTTCAAATACCAAGCTGGGTACGTTTCTCAACTTCGTTATTTGTGATTAAATGTTTTTTATAGTAATAAAATAATTTTTCTTATTTTAATCTTTCATTTTTTTATTTGTCAGCGGTAAAAAGAGGTGGTCCACTCACTATTCACCATTCAACTGAATATTTTTAAGGCAAAGGCTTGGATGGTATTTATCGTAAAAACAAGGAAAGCACAGATATTCCTTGCACCATGCGCATCTTACAAAACTTATTGCGAAACATATGCACTTCCGTTTGCGTAGGTCTTGGGTAAAACAATCCCCCCGAACGTTCATGAAAACACTTCTGGTGTCCGCTAATTTTGATGCATTCCATGCATTCTGGAACATTTCTCAGAATGCGAGTGAAGGCAGCCACAAGATGCCATATTAATGTAAATTGCTTACCTATAAAAAAAACGAACAGCCCCCGTTATATCTTGTTTATCGTGATTATCTGATAAAAACGAAGCATTGATGACGAGGTGAAAAGCTACTTCCATAGGGTCCGGCAACTGGATCGATCTCCATCGATAAAGTGAAATGGTCCATGAAGGCAAAAGTCGAAATCAGGGAGGTAATCAAGAATCGTAAAATATTACGATAATCGTAAAAAAACGAAAAATCGGAATACTGAACGATCAAACAGCTAAATCGTAATCCAAAAAGAGCGCAGAGGTCATTGACGGGAGAGTAAGTGATCCAGGAGAGCAGAGGTCGATATCAAAAAAGCAAATCAAAGGAGTAAAGCGAGAGAAGCACGTAGCAAAAGCAGCGAACGGCAATAACTGAATTGGTGATGATCTGCGGCCTTTAATTGTAAGAGCGATCCACAATAGCACGTGTATTGCAACATTGTCGCGGGGAAATATGTAGAATTTTAGCATGCGCGTCACCCCGCTTGGCGTCACGGGCACCCTGAGAAACGCTCATTTAACGGCGTGGTGTGGTTATCTTTGCGTTGCACGTTGTTTTTTCTTCATAGAAAAGCAAGGTGGGCTTCGTTTTTCAAGCTTCGACGATGCGTTGCTTCTAATTTTGGTAAACCCAAAGAATAGATTCCCAAAAATTATTTTATTTAACTCGTAAATACTATAAAAAAACATTTAATCACAAATAACAAAGTTGAGAAATATACCCAGATTGGCATTTGAAAAAAAAAATGGAAATAAAAATGAAAAAGAAGTTCGCAGACGGTGGGAATCGAACCACCGACCTTATGCTTACAATGCTAATGCCTTAGCGACCGCAGCCACGGCGCTCTATGAAATGGCCGAGTTAAATACTGGTACAGTATATCCTCGATTAACGTTGTTAATTCGTTCCTGAAATTTGCGACGTTGAACGAAACAATGTTAAATGAATCAATGTTTCCCATACGAACCTTTGTTATACAGTAAAATCGGTTCCAAAAAACTCGAGCTCAAAATCTCTCGAAATACAATAACATATCATATACAGTAAAACCTGGTTAATTCGAAATTCACGGGACCAAAGAAAGAGCATTTCGAATTACGAAGAACCTCTATAATTCGAAATTTACAAAAAAGCGTGATTTACCAAATTTAAAAAATGCAAATATAAATTACAGAAAAAGAAAAGAATATGACACCAGATTAAAACACAGAAAAAAAGGTACTACACATGCATACCTCAAAATATGATGTCGATGAATAAAAGTCAAATTTAGGATTACTCATTTAAACATTGAAACATATATGGACATATAATTAAACCACTAAAATGTTAATAATGTCTTTCACTTGTTTCAACTTAAAAGTAAATAAATAAAAGTGTGTACTAAAATATTAATTTAAATTTATTTTAAAAAGTTGGTTATTTTCCCGTTTCAATTTCAGGGCACTCCCTAGCGCAATGTGTTGCATAATGGCATCAACTTTTTCACAGATATTCATCGGCACGTCAGGCATCCCGGACACGTACCTTTGAAGGGTATCTTAAGCTTTTAAAACATCCTCCTTAGATGGCAATGGCACATCCAACCTAGCATCGACGTTATCCACATCGTCTTCTTCCTCGCTATCACTCGCAACGGTTTTCGATTCCTCGATCGTGGGGTCATACACAACTGACATAGCCAAGTCATTATCAAAGGAAACAAAGTCTCCGAAACTGACAGGCCCCAATACATTACTGTCGATTACTTCCTCCACTTCTGTACCTTGGAACACTTCTGCCGGCTGCGAAGATAGCCCGCTTTTCTTAAAACAGTTGGCGATGGTTTGACAAGGCCCGGCACGCGTCTAAAATCGTCCATTTTCGTAAATTATCCTGCGAACATCCATTTGTAATTTGCAGCTAGTATGACGACAATAGTTTTTTTTCTGTAATGACTTTTTAAATTTTGAATGATGCCCTGGTCGAGTGGCCGCAGAACACTGGTTGTGTTCGGCGGAAAATACAGCAACTCAACATTGGGCGTATTTATCTGAGCCACATGGTGAGCAGAACAGTTGTCTAGTGTCAACAATATTTTACGATTTTGCACCGGCACACGTTTTTGCATTCTTATTAAAAAACTTTTGAATATGTCTGTTGTCATCCACACCTTTTTGTTATGCTCGTAAATTAAAGGCAAATAATCATGATTAATACCTTTGAAACAGCGTGGGTTGCCATATTTTCCGATGAGTACAAGTTTTTCTTTATTCGACCCATCCATATTTGTGCAGAGCACGGCGCGGCGGTGAGACGCTCCTTACTACGTTTGCCGCCGTGACATTTTTCGCCTCGGAGAGCCAAAGTACGATCGGGCAACATTGAAAAACAATGCGTTTCATCCATATTAAAAATGTTCTTGAGCGCGTACTTCTCCAAAACATGTTTATTACTTTGCAGCCAGGCGGTCACTTCCTCTTCGTTAATTTATTGGGCATCACCACGTACTGCGAGACAAACAATATTGTGGCGTCTTTAAAATCATCCAACCACCCATTGGACGCTTTAAAATCTTCAATGTTCAAAGCGTTCGCAAGACTTCTTGATTTTTCAATGAGCATCGGGCTTGTCACAGGTAAATTCGCCGCTCGTACTTGTGAAAAAAAATCGGTCAGTTCTTCTTCGAGGTCTTCGTTTTTCGCAGGCCGTGAAGGCTCCCTTTAAATTTATAAAAACTTTCTTCAATCTTCGCCCGATTATTTAAAATTATAGATAAAGACGAGTTCGGAATCCCATACTTTGAAGCAGCTTTCCTTTCGATTCTAACTTCTTGTCAATGTCTTGCAGCAAAGACATTTTTTCAGCAAGAGTAAGAGTCTTATATGCAACACGAACCGGAGCCATTGGAGGGTATATTTAAAAAAATATTTTATAGCAATAAATTTAAATAGTCTCTCTTGCAGTTATTAAACTAAGAATATTATTTAAACAAGTAACTAACAATGATGAAAAATACAATCTAATACGAAACAAACAACGAACCAAAGGAATATTGGAACTCCAACTCGCAAAACAGTAGATAAATCGAGGGGATGGACCGAAACTTGTGACAATACCCAACACCCAGTGGGTATGATCACGATCGCACAATGTTTGTAAACCAGCCGACATGGTGCCAGAAATATTTTAGTAAATTTCATTTAGTTTCTTTTTGGTAAGTTTTATTTCGAATTATGTAGACAAAAATGCGTTGATATTCCGAGAATCAGGCAAAATTTTTTTTCGAATTACGAATTATAGAGATTTTCGAATTATTGAAACACATTTGTATGAAATTGGCTTTTTCGGTCTTTCACATGTTAAAAAATTTCGAATTACGTCGAATTTTGAAATATAGAGGTTCGAATTAACCAGGTTTTACTGTATTTTATTTTATGAAGCTATATGGTGCCTTGTATGATATAAACGGTATCTAAACATAAATAAAACAATAAAAATCAAAAATGAATATATAAATGGCATTAAATAAACAATTAACCCATCAGCATCGTCCTGCATACTGGGTACGCCGGACGAAAACTCCACATGCGGTCGTCATGCGTACTGGGTACGCCGCGGAGGTCGCTAGCTTTCTTTATTTTTTTTGACAGTATATTTTCTTAAATACGGATAACCTTTATATATTTTAAAAGAGGAACCTTTGGCCTACCTATTTATCGTCATTCTGCGATCTTTTTGTCTTTTTTATTACACTTAATGTGCATTAAATTTTGTGATCGATTTTTCGCGAATTGTGGAATCGCGTCTTCTCCGCCAGAGAAATATTCTCGTGTCGCTCTCAAGAAGTTAGTCTGAAGTGAATGCTAGTAAAAAAAATTCAGTATAGATGCTTCATTGAAGTTATATTTTCTTGTAAATTTCATAGTAAATGGGATAAAGCAAATGCCTTTTAAAAAAACTTTTAACTTTTCTAATTTTCTTATTACGCATACATTATGATACATACAACATCATAGCTCCGTTTCTACTGAACGAAATAGGACAAATTTCACAATAAATTCTATGACTATGAATGACTACTGTACAACTCAAAACTTCATAAGCTTTATGAAATATCTTTTAAAAATATATGAAACGTAAAATTTATTTCAAATTTTTAGTCAAAACATGAAAAAGTTGACCTGCGAGAAACTTTTTTCCTATTTGGTTTAAGTAGGTACATCCAGCGAATGAAGTCTTAATAAAAGCTGAATATTATTTTAAAAAAGACTGCGTATCAATGCCGTTTATAGTTTTCGTAATACTGAAAAATATATGAAAGCATGGGTGCGCGCTAACTGGTCGGCAATCGGGGTGATTTACGTATTTCGTACATCTCTTCTCTCCTGTAAAGATTGTGCTTAATGTAAGATAATGTAAAAGAAATTGTTTATAAATGTTATGATCTACTAAAATCTTCAAAAAATTTTATACAAATCCAATAAAAATGAAAAAAGTTACGAATTTTTCAATTTTCAGGAATCGAAATCGCAAATTTTCACAAATTTTTAAAAACCTCTTCTGACCTCAAACACGGGATTTAAGTAAACGTCCTGCGCGCTTGAAGGGTTAATACTACATACCTTTATTTTAACGCGCTTGAAATCGGAAAATCCTATATTTCAAATAAGTGCATCCAGTGACAAAAAGATGAACTACATAGCACCGACCTGGCGAAATGTCATACCGTGTCATACGAACGATAGAAATCGACAGGGATGCATTTTTAAAAATTTACAGAGAGCCACAAACACTTTTATGGACGCATATTCATATGAACTGAAAACGCTGTAAATGAAAGTAATTGTCTCGAGCGATTTTTTCGCTGGTAACATATCACCATTATGGCCACTTGCCTTTGAACCCATTGCTAAAATAATATTCTACAAAATTCATGCAAATCAATTAGAACACTTTCTGTGTTCAATTACGGCGATCCTATGCAGCTGATAGGATGCTGCACAACTGATGCGCATGAATGGTTTATTTTCTTGTGTCATTTCGTTGTCGAATCAGGGCAACGTTAACTCGAATCATCAACAACGTAAATTTGAATATGGGTAGTAATTTCTGAACAACGTTAACGTGAATCAACGTTAATTGAAGCAACGTTAAACGAGGACACACTGTATATGTTTCGCGTGTAAATCTACTTTGCCCATTTTTTCTCGAAGAAAGCCGGGACACGTGTCCGCTTATTTTGTCTCTAGTTTCACCTCAAGAAGTTTCAACCGGAATCTTGACATCGACTTGACAACGTCCCCTTGTAAGTTCAAAGCGAATTAAAACATTCTTGTTTGATTTTCTTGATAACGGCTACTCCTACAATAAAAATGTATAGGAAAGGAAATACTCTTCTTTATTAGTTCTACAACTTTTATTTGAAAAATATTGTGATACTAGCATAAGTGCCCGTTGAATTTCAACGGGTTTAATGAATCTAAATTTTTGTCGATGCAACACGTAAAATTCGCAAGAATAAAATTGTGCACTGTTTTAACCATCGAATATTTCTATATTATAAGTCTGTTTTAATTAATTAACTAAAATCTCACAGAAATTCCTTGTGAATAAAATAGTACCTTTCTTTCTACTAAAATAGCCATTGTTATTACCGTATTTGACCGAATATAGCCCCCCTGTTTTTGGCCAAAAGTGAAGTGCAAAAGTTGAGGGGGGAGGCTATTTTCGGGCACTAAAAATTTGGTGGGTACAAACAAGTGTGCAAAGCTTCAATAACGATGAATTTCATTCGAGTCAGTAAGTGTTTCTATCCATTGTAAGACTAAACTACTCGGGTTGCGAATATTTATTTGCAAGGCTGATTGATGTCACCATATAGGAAGGATTTTTCAATTACCTGACCGCTCTCATTATCGTCAAATTGCAAGTTTTACCGTATTTGATCGTGTGAGCCGCGCCCCCGTGTATCCCGCACACCCTGGTTTTTGGGCCAGCTCTAGGGAAAAAAATTTATTTGAGCCGAAAAAGGGTTTTTTAAATCACCAATTCCTATTTCTCACAAATGCTACGCTCAAGTTAAGCATCTTCACACTCCTACGTGACGAATTTATTGGGTGATCTCTTTATATCGGTACTAGCAGAAATCTCCTCGGTAGTCCTCTTTTGTTAAACAACTCTTTTTGTCGTCATATTGGTCATGTTCGGCAGAAATCGCTCCGGGAGCGATCACCGATCATTCTGCTGTACGTAATTTTCCAGCCATATGGTCACTGATCCCTACCGTAGCGGTCGTCATTTTTTTGGCCAACTAAAATTATGATCAGTGATCACGGTGGCTATGACTTTCATAGACATATCATAGAATAAAGGAACCATCCCCTATCTGAACATGGTAGGCGTCGTCTGCCGTGAGAACAAACCCCCCACCAACCCAAACTGGTCGCGCATGCGCCGTGGCCTCCGTGACGATTGTAGCAGAAAGCCGTCGAGTTTGGGGAGTACCCGTTAATAAACTTAAAACTCATTTAAAATTTTTATACAATGAATGAAAATGACTAAATACACCGAAATTTAGAAATAGAATAATAGATGCGGCATGGGTGCTAGCTTAACGTATATTTGTTTACCGACACGACATTTTGGGAAAAAAGGTGCGCAGCTTACACGAGCAAATACGGTAATACCAATAAAATTAACCTTACCCGAGAATGGACTAATTGCCTGGCTAATCTCGAATTGTTAATTACACAAACGAAAGATAATTAGCATTGCGCATCGAAATATGTGCAAAGTGCGAATTTATATTGCTGCATAAATTGGTATGTTATTTCGACTTGCTAATATTGCTGCATTAATTAGTATGTTATTTCGACTTTTTAAAGTTTATTTTTACTCCCTAAAAATGTATTTTTGTTCATTTCCTTGTCAAATATCTCTTTCGTTAGTATACCCTCTGAATTCTGAGGTACAGATCTGAAAACCTTAAAATTCCAATTAGCATGGCGTTTTATCACTCGCTAATTGGTACTTTTTTATTAAATGAGTGCAAGTTTGATATTTCTTCAAATTATACAGCATGTTTCATGACATTAAAGTCCTAAAAATGATCATGTCCTTTCAGGGTTTTAAAATATTTTCTAGATTTGTGTGAGAAAAATGGGTAGGGGGGCTATATTCGGAGGGGGCTATATTCGGTCAAACACGGTAGTTTTAAAGGTACTTTCCTGTTAACGGGAATACCTCAAAAAATAAACACGTATTGTTGTGATATTTTGTTTGTTAACAATGCATAACAAATCTCGTTAAGACAATTACGTTGATCCCTTAATGATGAATTTGTGGAGCTTGCCGAGGAGTGAAGAATAAGCTTTATCTTTGCTTCAAGACCATGGTATTTTATCTAAAGGACGAATGTGCAAGAAGGATCATATTATGAAACTTTACTTCTGTGACAGAATATTTTGGAAATGCAACGTGAAAGCCTATCAGCAGAAGAACTCATGTGGTGACAACATAACAAAGAAATCGACATATTTCCAGCTATTTTAAATGCCATAAAGACATATTGACCCCCTAGTAACATAAATTTGGATTGTATTAGTAATTATGTTGCTTTTATTAATAAATAAGTTTCAAAAAAGTGTGATTTTTAAGTAATTCCCCCATTGTTAGGCATTGTTAACAAACAAATACGTCGTAACATATCACAACAATACATGTTTATTTTTTGTGGTATTCCTGTTAACAGGAAAGTTTCAATTGATTATAGCATTAGGATTTCAATTTCATTAAATAAGCAGAATTCCGGTTCCAAAAAATTGGTTCAATCTTCAAATGCCTCTTTAAATAGATTTCGGAATATAATGTACCTTAATATCGTTTAGCGTCCGCTCACCACTCTTGCCTTCTCAGTTTCCGAAACAACAACTTTCAATAGTTTTAAATTGATTTTTGCTTAGAAATATACTTGAGTCAATTCGGTACAACTTCCACTTTACATACTGTAAATTCCAAAGTAACTCCTTTTATAATAGGCAATGCTAGCCTAAAATTAATTCATTCTGTAAAGTGAATAAATAAAGTTCTTTCTTTAAACTATAATAGCCACTGTTATTAGATTTAACCTTTATCTGCCGGATTTAAATACTCTCTGGCGGAGTCCCGCTGCCGGATTTAATTTTGGACATTTAAATATTTTGTGTATGTCTTTTGCAAAAATTGCATATCTCGTGAACTACTGGTGATAAAATGTTCAAATAAAAAGCATTTTGTGGTCAAACTATCAGAGAATTACATCGTTCTGCCTATTTGTAGAAATAAACAGGGCAAAATAAGCCTAACAGACTAAATTACAATGCCGAAATAACTTATTGTTGATATAAATCAAAATAAAGTGCAAAAGAAACTGCATTTAGTCACTTTTTGGCAATGTGGTTCCTGCTCAGTCTGCAGCTGACACAACCCCAGTATTTACACTTCCCTATAGAGTTGAGCTAGTGTGGTATTCCTCGAAGCAGGGCTCAACACATAGTCCCACATCACATGCCTTGCACCTATATTTCGTCCTTGAGTTTTTACTCTTTGAGGAACACACATGGCAACAGATAAGGGTCCCCGAAATGGGCCAATGCTTCTTGTCCTTTGCCTCTAAGCGCTTTATTTGCATTCCACTAGCACTAGGTCGCCCCCTTGAGAGAGTCTGGGAAGGAAAAGCCCTAGCACCCTCTTCAACCATTTTCCGCACAAGGGAAAGTCAGAACTGCTGATGTGAAAATGTGCCGCCGCACGAGGGAAGGAGAATCCAACTATTTATGATAGTTAGATCGACTAAATGAAAAAATAATTTCTTTGTCCATTTCTAAGCGCGGCGACCGATGGTGTAACTGTTAGCCATCCTATCTCAACTAGTTATATAAAAATAAAGGAATCACTAAAAAATAAACAGACGAACAGCTACAGATATTTTGAACGCACAAGTCTACATCTGCTCTACTTCGTGGTCTGCAAATGAATGAACGTAAACGTAGTAAAACATATATGCATATATGTGGAAAAGGAAGAAGAAAATAACAAAGGGAAGGGACCTCTAGGGTTCAGTTTATTGCATCTCTTTGTGTTGCGAGTGTGTCTCTCACCTCGGCGGAGACGTACACTTTGAGTGAGACACTCTCGATTGCTCTCCCCTCCCCCAGTATGCAAGACCTTCAGCCTTGGGAGAGCAGATAGAAAAGGATGCCTGGTCTTTCTTCTCCTCCAAAAATTTTGATTCTATGACAAAAACGACATCTGTGAGCAGCCTCAGAGCTAAGCGGGAGACCAGTGTCCCTTTCGGCAGGCTTACCCAGAAATTTTCCGGGACACCGGCGTCCCTTTCGGCATTTAAAGGTTAAATGGATTATAAGCCTTAGAACTTACTCTGTATTAAATAAGCACCAAAATTCCTTTTATAAAAACAAATCAATTCATTAAAAGATCCACTGTTTTCTTCGAAAATTGCCTGTTAACAGTTTTAAATGTCCTTTTAATTTTAATTGAATTTTAATTTATATTCGTTTCCAAACTTCGGCCATTGTTACGAAATTAATTCGAGGAATAAAAATATAAATTCGTAAGCACGTATGGTTTACAAAGAATTTAATTTAAGAATGCTTTTTATTTCCAATTTTTCTAAAATGACACTGTTCATACTTAAATTTTTTTATATTTACGTTAATATACTTATTTTCCACAAAACATGCCAATCTCTCCCCTTCCTCCCTCTTTCTCTCGTATTGAAGCACTCAAGGCACGATTATTCCCAGAAGGATGTATACAATAATAGTAATTTGAGGTGTAACAATGATAATGATTGACATAGCAACATCACGTTAAAATGGCGAGATTTCCACAAAATATGCAAATTAAACGTTTAACATGGAATATGTCAAACTGTGGACAAAAAAGACGAACGGAATAAGAAACTTTATAACTTTTTCTTCAAAATGGTTCTAATCCGAAGGTCGTCTGTTAATTTCTTCTAATTTTAATTTCCAAATGAATAAAAGCCTGCACGTCGAAAAATCGCGTTTTACATGTTAAGTAATGGGAAATGGAAATGCCTCTCTTGGAGACGAACCAAGGAATTTTTTCGCGATTTAAATTTGTCATTCTCTGAATAAGTGTTAATCAAGCATCCCTACCAAATTTCGAGTTTCTATCATTATTATTTCTCGAGTTATTAGTGTTTGCATAGCGTGACCAACCAAACAACCAACAGACGACGGCTATTATTATATAAAATGAGCAATACTTTACGAGATATGACAAAAATTTAATTTTTTGTCACCAGTAAATTGGTATCCCTGATTGGCATACGTGATTCATTTTTGCAATTTTCTTATTATATTTTATTGGATGTCCTTAACATCAAATTTCATGAAAATCCATTATGTAGAAGCCGAGAACGAACACGGACGGATAGATGATAATAGGCACTCAACTCTAGAAGAGAAATGCACCTAAAACCGAAAATGTGTTTATTTTTGTAACTCAGTTTCCCTTTTCCACAATTACCCAAATTTTTGATTATCTGAACCACCTTTGTTCCAAATTAGTTCAGACAATTGGAGTTATACTGTAGTTATTTTTTGACGTATGGTCATTGCAGAGCCATCCCAAGGGCAGAGCAAATCTGGACGACTGCCCATGAGTCCACACTTTGACTTCATTTATTAGAAAATCTATACTTGGTGGTTAATATAATGGGGCCCAACATCTATTTAGAAATATATAGGGTTGTTCATGAAGTCTATAACTCCATCACTGGTTGAATTTTAATAACCATAACAGCAATTTTTGAGAAAATCAGCATTTTATGAAAGTCAATAATAGTCGAGTTTTTTTAGCAATACAGGTGACCCCCACTTAACATGGAGGATGCATTCCTGACAACTCTGCATTAAGTGAAAATCCACGTTCGCCAGGGGCACTATAACCCTTAAGTGTCCAAAAAGAAGTAATTTTAACAAATGGTAAATGTGCATGTTATCTACAGGAAAATATGGTAGATTTCTTTCTGAAGTGACCAAGCCACCCTTTACTAGCTTTAAAAATATCCTCAGATGATCCACCAACATGATGGGCTACAATCGCACTGCGTATGATATCAGGCTGCGTAGTATGCATACAATATTTTCATGCATAAAATATTTGCTTTTTAATTTTTTGATAATCTGAAAAAACCATGTTATAATGAATCTGCATTTGCAGGGGGCATGTTAAGTGGGGATCACCTGTATATTCTGATTTAGATAAATCGAATATTGTCAAATGTTTCTGAAAATTTATCCTGGAAATGCATACCTTTGAGTTTATTTTGTTTTTTCCCACTGCATTTAGTCTGAAGCTGACTCTGCGCTTTAAATCTGGCCCATGCAAGAACAGCTTCAATAACACCAGATTTGATGACCTAAAATCAAATATCACACCAGGAATATCTTTTACAATATGAACAATAATCAACCATCACCAAGAAGATAAAAACATTCAAAAACATATCTTAAACAGAATTTTTAGACTATAGGTAAAATGCCTATTTATTTTCAAAATATAATATATACTATTAGACAAATAATATAATTGTACATATGTAATACCATTAAGGAGCAAAATGCTAAAATATAAACAAAAGAAAGACACAAGATAAAAATTAGCACCTCAAAGGATACAGCAAAAAATAAAAAATTGATACAATATAAATTGCATGAACTACAATATAAATTGCATGAACTATCTCATAGCCTAATTTTTCATCTGGTATCACTACTCTTTCCTGACTGGAAGGAACTCCTACTGCTACAAAAACAACAAAACTATGGAAAACTTCTACAGGAGGTCCCTGCTTAATGTCCTAGTTACGTTCTAGAAAAGTTGGACGTTAAGCTAAAGGACATTAACCAAGGAATTTTACCCCATAAGGATCAATGGGATAAGGGAGGGTTAGGTCCTATGTCCTCCTCATACTAAGTCCAACATTTTTGAAACATTTCAACACAAACACATTGTAAAAGAAACACTTCATAAAACACATTAACTTGCCTTACCATAACTTTTAACTTGTACAAATCACTGTTGGTTGGCTACTAAAGGAGCCCACATGATGCTACGACATAAGAGTTTTGCATCCAGTTGGACAAACACCACAAAGACATAAAAGGAAGGACGTTGAGGTGAACCATTTAGACATTAAACAAAAATATTCCACAATAAATTTTGGATGTTAAACAAATGACATTAAGTGGGACAATGTTAAGTCGGGATCCCCTGTACTGCACAAATGATATTAATTATGATGTGGTATTTGAGTGAAACACATTTCCCTTCGCCTTCCAATAAATTAATGGAAATTTGTCTAAAAAGTGATTATATAACCAATTGCTGTATGCTATTTATTAACAATCAGTTGTAAAAATTTTGAATAATGCCATGCCAAAGTATGAAATACAAGGTGTGATGCTAAAGTTCCTGGACTGAAGATTTTTTCAAGATGGTGGATAGTAAATTTGATTCATGTGCATCTTGCTCACAAAAAGCAGAAGATATTAAGGCTGCTGTGCCTTGCAATTTCAGATGTGGTAGTGTTTCTCATATTAACTGCATAAATATTAATAAAAGTCTTTAATGCACTTTTAATCGACGATAATCTCCTATTTTGATGCATTAGCTGCACCCACAATGCCACTATGCAGCTATTTGAAACAGTATGAGAGGCAAAATCTGTTGTGATGAATTGCTAGTTTACTGAAAGCCCAAACAAAAAATTCAGTCTGAAATCGCAAGTTAACGCAAACAAATCTCCAGAAATTACGAAAACCGTTGCACCAAATGTTTTTTTCATGCTACAATCAACAAAGATCTGAAGCCAGTGATAACTAATGGATTGCATCAATTGCCCATCACAGTATAACTGCAGCTCCTTTAAGTGAAAGCAGGGACAGAAGTGGAAGCTATCTGCCCTCAAAAGCGAGCCACGCTGGTTACAATCAAATGGTAATCCACGGCACCAAACAGAACAAGTCACCTGATGTTCATCCTCAATTATCTACAGCCAATATCATTTTATCAGGAAATGCACTAGCGCCGGCCCTCGCACGGCAAATTCCTCCATTAGGAACATATTGGAACCATTTTTTGCTCAGCTAACTGATGAAGAAAGATAGTATGGATATTTCCAACAATATAGCGCAACCACGCATACTGCCACATGTGGCCGATACGGACTGAAATCCAGAGGAATTAGCCGTGCAAGGGCCGGTGCTAGTACGTTTCCTGATAAAATGATCACCCTGTAGAACCGAGAAAAGCTGAAATTACCAGTGAGAAAGGTAAGGAAGACAACCCCAGTGAAGTGCTTGAAGATAATAGGGTTAAACTCATTTTGTATAAGAAACAAACCTATACAGGCAGTCTCCACTATTCATCATTCCGCTCATACGTCAGTTGCTAATTAACAACGTTTCATTCTTCCATCCTCGAGATGTTTATTTGACACATTGGCGCTTTTTGTCGTTCCAGTTTTTTGTTGTTTCGATCATATTTAAGTGCTTAAGTGACACACAACATTGTTTCATTCTTCCATCCCCAATCCACTTATTATGCACATTGTCATAATTACTCAACTATTTGAGATGAAGTTGATTTATCTGGGCTAGTCAGCTTGAGTTTCAAATCCCTCTTCCAGGAATCTTTGACTCGTATTCTTGGCCAGGAACAAAATCCCTTATTTAAAAAAAATCTGATATGGCCAACTCATGACTTGCTCCATATTTGGGGTATAGATATTTAAAATATTATGCATTGCATTACAAGGCAAAATTATTATTTCGTATCGTAAAAGAATACAGTCATCCTTATTGCCGTAAATTATATGTTGAATATGTTTACAGAATTCACCGCTAGTTAGTGGCGCTGTATACTGGAAATTGACAAATAAGTTAAATATCTCCGAAATGGATGGTTCTACGAAAATTTGTTTCAAACAAAACTTGGAAGAAATATTATTCTCTACAACTGTGGTCCACACAAAGATTACCAATAACAACGCAATTAACACTTTCAATGTGGATGAGGTTATATATGGTCCGTCCTCACTGACGGATGAGGTTATATAACCTCATGCCTTACCCAAGGTTGAGCGTTTCAAATTTTTATGGTACGGAGAGATAGGAAGCCGTAGACTTTCCGTCAGTTCTCTTAGTCATTCAGTATCTTTCTAGCTTCGTCCATGTGAAGTCCGTTCTTGAAAATTGTGCTCCCTTTTTTATTTAGAGAAATATTTGTGAAAGTAAGTTTCTCTTTGAGTACAATATGTTCATTTTGTTATTTTTTGTTTTTATTTGCAGTTTGAGTTTAATATTTCATTCACTGTTTATGGCGCCACTTTGTGGAAGCGATCCATGACATACAGAGGTAAATAACTAGGTAATTTCCACTTATAAAACTTTAATGTGCGACCGGTTTCGTGTGCACAACAACATCTTCAGGCAATACGTTATGGAAAACATCGCAATATCATTTTTTTATACTATAAAGGAATAAACATCGATATATATATGTCACACAATACAATATATACCGTCCGTCCCACCCTGTATCTCAAAAGCCGTTCATCGAAGAGATGTGCGGTAAATTGCGTTTTGTTTCTACAAGCTAGAAGGTCCCTAGAAAACTATTCTCATTTCCATAAAGTCCCGGGTTCGAATCCAGGAGACAATTATATTTTCCCATAAGTTTACACGGGATTTTCGATTTTTCAGAGTGCAAGGCTGTTTTCCTTCATTTATTAAAACACGTAAATATGGACCGATTTTCTTCGTTTTTGCTTTATTCGACGTTTAAAACTCTGTACTATCTTATTCTTGCAATGTTTACATGTTACATGGTTGAATAATTCAGAAATACGCAATTGTTTTCGAAATTTTACAGATATTTCGTACTCTTTGCGGACGTTGTCAATGCGACTGTCATTGTTGGCTCCGATTCAATTAATGCCAATTATACCTTCAAATAGGTGAAAGAATAGCGTTATTCGCTTCGTACTTTGTTTAAGCATTGAGATTATTACTATAGCAATGTCAACATTTATATATAGCAACAAATATTTACAGATAAATATTCAGTTAACTGCGTATGGGAAGCGTTTCTAACTATTCAATCAAAGCAGTTGAATCTTCCTATCATCGTTTGAATGCTGGAATCTTATTTCTTTGTAAGTAGAACCATTATATTATACATCTGTATTGCTTATTAATGCAAATAGGCTCAAGCATAAATTTAAAATTAAATGAGAATATGGACATATGTTATTTTTTTAAACACATTACATGGTTATCTTCTCTTCATTGATAGTCTACATAAGTGGTTGCATTGATTGTTATATAAAAAAGAAAGGACATATAATTGAATAAAAATAAAAACATAAAAGCTCGCGATCTTTTACTGTGTAGAGAAATGGAGAAACAGGAGAAAAAATCTGCTATGACCGGGAATACGAACCCAGGCGTATACTCTACCAATGTTTCTGAGAGGCAATAGTTTCTTAGGTTGGGACTTTTAAAATGAAGATTTCTGACTGACTTTGCATAATAAATTGTCAATACGCACACACAGCCGTGCCCTCAGTGAGATTCGAACTCGCGAACTTTACATTGGGAGCCAAATACTTTTAAATCCTATACCAGAGAAATGCATTATTAGAGCTAAATGTTAATTATTGAGATAAACTTATTTTACATACTTATTAATTTTTTTATAAATCAATTGAAAATATGTCAAGCAAACATTGCGAGGGTTCAGCTAGTATACACAAAAAGAAAGAGGGAGGGTAACCTGGAGAGAAGAGGGGACAGTCGGGGAAGAAAGAGAAAATCCATTATAGTGGGACAACCCCTCTTGGAATAGGGAAAATTATGATGGGGTGCCCCTCCTATGGGGAGAGGGTAGAGATACAATAGCCCGGCCTCAGGTTGGGGGCACTTGTTCTAATATTTCTGGGTTTGGGTGTTAAGGGGAGAGCAGGACGTTTCCCTCCCAGGATCAGAAAAACAGGACATTTCCCTCCCAGGTTCAGCAGGCAGAGATTTTGTAATGGGACATTTCCCTCCTGGCACAACAGGGGAGCAGGACCTTTCCCTCCCAGACTCAGGTAGCTGCTGATCCAATGAATGCCGAAAAACCCCCTTAACTGTGTCTGTAAGACATATAAATAGATGGTTTCAGTCAACAGAAATTAGTATCCTTTATTCCATTGCTGTGTGCTGTTCCCTGTGAAACTGTGATGTCTCTTTCTAGCGACGTTATCCTTAGAAAAATTCTGAAGAATGATTTGGTGCGGTGGACATGTGTTGTGAAAGGGTCCAAGAGTTACGTAAGAACTATTTCAAAGGAGGCAGACGTAATTTTTGACATCGTAGACAACCACTATCACGACAAACAAGCAGACTCCACTATTAATCGTTCTAAGTTGCGGAACGAATTAAAAGGAATGCGGTCCACGACATATGCGAGAGGCCTTACAAAATAATGCGCCAGGAGTTGAGAGATGCTGATGTCGAGTCGTTCAGGAGGACGGACATTGAGAATATGCGGCAGTTTATCGTGCAAGAAGAAAAATATTACCAAAAACCCCAAGGAATGCATAAGAAGTATGTACGTATGTACAAAAACGAAATTTAGAGATATTCATCGTTTTGTCTATATTATGTTGACATCACAACTTCACTCCTTTACCTGCTCGACCCGGGAGGGAAATGTCCTGTTGGATTAGCAGCTACCTGAGTCTGGGAGGGAAACGTCCTGCTCCCATTATGGGTGCGTCTGTTTTTTTCTTAGGAATAGGAAGCCTTCTGTCATTTCTTTCAGTAATTCAATATTGTTCTAGCTATTTTTATACAATATTAAATAAATGGGATAATAACAATTTATTACTTGGTTATTATTATCTTTCTTGTTTCCTCTTCTTTCTATTATTATATTTACTACTTAAAATTTCATTTTTCTACTAACTAATAAAGAAAATATGTATATGAAAGAAACTCGAATCAAGTAGGATGTGATGCGGATTGCATAGATAGGAGATTGTGTGCTGCTGGTTAGCCTAACATCCTGGGAAAAGACGCGAACTGACAGATGAGGTAATATATCCTCATCATTAATTTTTACTTTCTCCATAAGAAGTAATGGGGTAGTATTGTGATTGTGAAAAAAATCAACTTCGAGATTTCAACGGAAATACACGTTTTGAGGTCCCTAGAACACGTTTAGACTATTTTCGGAATGATGTCTGTGTGTGTGAGTGTATGTGATTGTGGGCGCTCTAACTCAAAAAGTATTTGCCATATCGTTACCAAATTTCATATATAACACTTTAGCATGAGCACAAAGAACTGATTGGTTTTTGGACAATACCGGTTAACCAGAAGTCGAGGTTTATTCGAAACCCGATTCAGTTTTTGCGATATTTCTCCGTTAAAACATCATTATTGTATATAAAATTCTATACAAAGGTTATAGAGAATGTAATTTCCTACAACTTTCATTTGAAACAATTTTCCATAGCAGTTATTGTTTAGGAATTATTTATAAAAAATCATCGTTATTGGTAATTGGTTATTGGTAATCTTCATGAGGACCAAAGTTGTAGAGAATAATATTTCTTCCGAGTATTGTTTGAAACAAATTTTCATAGAACCATCCATTTAGTAGATAATTTATTCGTAAATTTACAGTATACAGCACCACCACCATGTAGAGGTGAATTCTGTAAACACATTCAAAATATAATTTACGGCAATAAGGACGACTGTATTCTTTTACGATACGAAATAATAATTTTGCCTTATAATGTTCTTCATAATAAATTAAATATCTATACCCCAAATATATCGCAAAAACTGAATCGGGTTTCGAATAAACCTCGACTTCTGGTTAACCGGTATTGTCCAAAAACCAATCAGTTCTTTGTGCTCATGCTAAAGTGTTATATATGAAATTTGGTAACGATATGGCAAATACTTTTTGAGTTAGAGCGCCCACAATCACATACACTCACACACACAGACATCATTCCGAAAATAGTCTAAACGTGTTCTAGGGACCTCAAAACGTGTATTTCCGTTGAAATCTCGAAGTTGATTTTTTTCACGATCACAATACTACCCCATTACTTCGTATGGAGAAAGTAAAAATGGGGCATTCTTCCCCCCCCCCCCCCCCCCCCCCCACTGCAGGTACCTTGCTTGGGGCGACACTATATAAAGCCAATACGTTCCTATAATATATTAGTTGCTTATAATACTTGATGATGACACAATACATCGATACCCATACTACGAGGTGCTACCCAAAAGTTCCGGGACTGGCCACGTGGAGCGCTAACCGGAAGTAGTAAGGACTTCTGCCGCTAGGATGTGCTGAAGACATCCTTTATGAAGCAGTGTGTAAAGTTTCAGGTGTGTGTGTACGTGTTTTTTTTCACAAAAGTTTCTTCAATACATTGTTACCAACGTTCTGCGATTTTCTTGTGTAGTGAAATGGCAGACTTGAAGAAGCAGCGCATCTGCATCAAGTTTTGCTTCAAGCTTGACAAAACCGCATCCGAGACACATGAAATGCTTAAGCAAGCATTCGGTGACGAGGCCATGAGTAGAACCCGGACTTTCGAGAAATGTCTGTTGAAGATTCCAAACGTTCTGGTCGGCCTTCAACCAGCACAACGGACAAAAACATGGAAAAATTGTGACAGGTCATTCGCGAGGATTGTTAACGTACCATCCAAGATGTCAGCAGCATTGTTGGCCTGTCCTACGGGACATGTCAATGAATTCTGTCTGATGAACTAAACATGAGGCGGATTGCAGCCAAATTCATGCCCCGCGTGATGACCCAGGACCAGAACCAACATCGACTGAGTGTGTGCAGGGAACTCAAGGGGCATGTTAGAAACGACCCAAACTTTCTTTCAAAGGTCATTACCGGTGATGAAAGCCGGTTTTATCACTAGGACCCCGAAACCAAGCAGCAGTCTTCCCAGTGGAAGACTCCATCTTCTCCGCGACCGAAAAAAGCAAGGCAGGTCAAGAGCAATGTCAAGAGCATGTTGATCGTCTTCTTTGACATGGAGGGAATTGTCCATAAGGAATTTCTTCCCCAAGGTCAGACGGTGAATCAGCAGTTCTACACCGAAGTCCTGACTGTCTGTCGTTAAGACTGGCTCCTGCATCACAACAACGCGCCTGCACACACCGCTCTGTCTGTGCAGCAGTTCTTGGCCAAGAACAACATGGCAGTGGTCCCCCATCCCCCAATTAGAACCTCAGGTAAGCCTACGGTAGTTTATGGCTACAGTCCCGGAACTTTTGGGTAGCACCTCGTATGTAATAATTAATAAAAAATTTGACCTTTTACATGGTTCAAACAATTTTAAATGAAGAATTGGAAATGCGATGCTTGTCCACTATGCGCCGGCCCACTGTGCGCTCTCTGTAACAGTTTCTGGCGAAATTTCAAATTCCTGTACTCCCGCAACCCCCCTATTCACCGGATTTAGCTCCCTGCGACTTCTACCTTTTCCCAAAACTAAAATTGCAGCTAAAAGGAAAACGATGATACTATCGAAGTCATTCAGGAAAATTCGGAAAACGTCCTACAAACACCGAAGGAAGAAAATTTCCAAGAATGCTTCTAAAAGTGGAAAAATCGCTGGAGTCAGTGTGTGCAGTCTCAGGGGGACTACTTTGAAGGGGACAAATTCGAATAGCATATAAGTACCGCCCCTTCCTAATTAGTGAGCTACTGTACGAACTTTTCAATCACACCTCGTATGAGAGCTACATGTAGCAATCCAAAATTGTTAAAATTCCAATTTCCAGGGGCTAATTTTGCCCAATTATTGTCCCATAAGAAAAGCACATAAATCGGTATAGAGGTTTTTATATTTGCTTTTTAAAATTATTTCCTGTCAAGATTCGAACTTGGGACTTAAACCATCAGAAAGTACAGAAATTATACTTCCTTATTTTTGAATATGGAATTCAAATTCACGTTGATTTAGCGTAAATTTTTAGTTTTTATCGGAAAAAGTGGGAATTCTTCTGGGTCCCAACAATTGACTACCATGGCAACGAGTTCAATGCTTTTATTTGGGTAATCTTTTAATGGTAACTAGAGGGTTGTATTATAATTCCATTAATATTAAACTACAACTGTAGATTTAGTATAAATTTTTAGTTTTTAACAGAAAAAAATTTTTCTGGGTTTCAACAAAGGAAATACTTAACTTCCATTGCAATGATCTCAATGCTTCAAAATAGGCGGAAATTCTTGCAGAATAAGGACGACTCTATACCTAAGTGTTTTCACAATTAGTTGGTTCAATTGGTCTCAAAATGTGCAATTTTTATTTTGATGATGCCACTAACAATTTTTCAAAATGTACCCTTAAAATTTGAATCACAGATTCTTTGTAAAAATCACCTTATAATATCTGCATTAAGAGTACAGCAGAGCCTCCAAATTCGCGGCTGCCAAATTCACGTGCTTTGCAGTTTCGCAGTTTTTCCGACTACTGCTGCCATCTTTGAAGGGACTAACCAAATGAATTTCCCCATCCGCGAGGTTTTTTTTATCATGCTGTGGCCCCATTTTAGGACAATGTCTACCAAGAGGAAAGCAAGTGATAATACTGAAAGCAGAAGCAAAAAGAAGATGTTGACTTTAACCAGTTGAATGGGTATGCCGTATATATTTATCATGGCCTGTCGTAATCTGTATGTGGTATATTGTGTTTGGTGCCTACAAACCAGGGAATCAATGTCTGGCCTAAAGTCTGTAAGGGTCATTCGAAGATCTCCTCTTTCTGTTATGTATTTGTATGCGGTTTCTTTTTTTGGACAGGAGATTGTCGACTGCATTGAATCCCTTCTCGACTATATATGAAGTTGGGAAAGCTAACAAGAGCAACGATATTTTCTTCCACAAGCATGGATACAGAGAGGGCATTTTCTTGTTCTGCCAAAGTTGTACATATCCACCTTGGTTGAAATTGGCTTTACACTCATGATCATGAATCAATTCTATTATCTCCTCTTGGTATTCAATATCCACATCACACACATTTGTGATGAATGGAGTCACCATCCAGGCATCCACTTTCAAGTCTATTACATCACGAAAACGAGTCATCATATCAATTCTAATGACAGAAATGTGATCAGCAAACTTGTCTATGTCTTTGGCTGTAAGATCATCTTTGATGTGGAGTAGCTCCGGAAACTGGTAAAATTCTTTTTGCAGGATGTTTTTTCTGAATAAATCCAATTTGTCAATGAATACCGAAATAACATTTTTTGCAATCAATGAGTGTCTGTGGGAAGAGAGAGTATAGTTAGTATCTCTTAATATCGCTTCTCTTTAATTTCGCTGCGTTCCCCATATAATGTATCAAATATCTGAGTAAAGGTATCCCGTTGGGGATTTTAAACCACTGGCCGCTTTTCAACATTTCTTTCCTAAATGGCACATACTAGTTAGGATTACCATATTCTGATAATAAAACTTGGACAAATTTAATTTTAAACGTAAAATGTAGCATATTTTTTTTAAAAAACAAGATATCTAATTGCTTAAGTCTATAGTATTAAGATTTTGATGGGCATAACCAGAAAAAATGGGTTTTATTTGCTAAAATCTCGGTAAATTTGAAGAAAATCCGGACGTATGGTAGTGGGATAGTCGTTAGATGAGATTACCGAATACAGTCTCACAAGGGGACGTTGTCAAGTCAATGTCAAGATTCCAGTTGAAACTTCTTGAGGTGAAACTAGAGACAAAATAGGCAGACACGTGTCCCGGCTTTCTTCCCCATAGGCACGGGTTTGAGAAAAAATGGGCAAAATAGATTTGCATACGAAGTGTATACCAGTATTTAACTCGGCCATTTCATAGAGTGCCGTGGCTGCGGTCGCTAAGGCGTTAGCATTGTAAGCATAAGGTCGGTGGTTCGATTCCCACCGGCTGCGAACTTCTTTTTCGTTTTTATTTCTGTTTTGTTTTCAAATACCAAGCTGGGTACGTTTCTCAACTTCGTTATTTGTGATTAAATGTTTTTTATAGTAATAAAATAATTTTTCTTATTTTAATCTTTCATTTTTTTATTTGTCAGCGGTAAAAAGAGGTGGTCCACTCACTATTCACCATTCAACTGAATATTTTTAAGGCAAAGGCTTGGATGGTATTTATCGTAAAAACAAGGAAAGCACAGATATTCCTTGCACCATGCGCATCTTACAAAACTTATTGCGAAACATATGCACTTCCGTTTGCGTAGGTCTTGGGTAAAACAATCCCCCCGAACGTTCATGAAAACACTTCTGGTGTCCGCTAATTTTGATGCATTCCATGCATTCTGGAACATTTCTCAGAATGCGAGTGAAGGCAGCCACAAGATGCCATATTAATGTAAATTGCTTACCTATAAAAAAAACGAACAGCCCCCGTTATATCTTGTTTATCGTGATTATCTGATAAAAACGAAGCATTGATGACGAGGTGAAAAGCTACTTCCATAGGGTCCGGCAACTGGATCGATCTCCATCGATAAAGTGAAATGGTCCATGAAGGCAAAAGTCGAAATCAGGGAGGTAATCAAGAATCGTAAAATATTACGATAATCGTAAAAAAACGAAAAATCGGAATACTGAACGATCAAACAGCTAAATCGTAATCCAAAAAGAGCGCAGAGGTCATTGACGGGAGAGTAAGTGATCCAGGAGAGCAGAGGTCGATATCAAAAAAGCAAATCAAAGGAGTAAAGCGAGAGAAGCACGTAGCAAAAGCAGCGAACGGCAATAACTGAATTGGTGATGATCTGCGGCCTTTAATTGTAAGAGCGATCCACAATAGCACGTGTATTGCAACATTGTCGCGGGGAAATATGTAGAATTTTAGCATGCGCGTCACCCCGCTTGGCGTCACGGGCACCCTGAGAAACGCTCATTTAACGGCGTGGTGTGGTTATCTTTGCGTTGCACGTTGTTTTTTCTTCATAGAAAAGCAAGGTGGGCTTCGTTTTTCAAGCTTCGACGATGCGTTGCTTCTAATTTTGGTAAACCCAAAGAATAGATTCCCAAAAATTATTTTATTTAACTCGTAAATACTATAAAAAAACATTTAATCACAAATAACAAAGTTGAGAAATATACCCAGATTGGCATTTGAAAAAAAAAAATGGAAATAAAAATGAAAAAGAAGTTCGCAGACGGTGGGAATCGAACCACCGACCTTATGCTTACAATGCTAATGCCTTAGCGACCGCAGCCACGGCGCTCTATGAAATGGCCGAGTTAAATACTGGTATACGTTTTGCGTGCAAATCTATGTTACCCATTTTTTCTCGAACCCTATGGGGAAGAAAGCCGGGACACGTGTCCGCTAATTTTCTCCCTAGTTTCACCTCAAGAAGTTTCAACCGGATTCTTGACACCGACTTGACAACGTCCCCTTGTCAGTGGTAATAACGGTGTTTAAAAATTTGATTTTATATATTTGATAAAATTAAACTTAAACGCTTCGCTACTTCTGCGAGAGACTCCGACCACCCTCATGGGCCTTTCGATTTTACCGCAGCATGGATACATTGTCGCTAGTATAGTATGATATGATACTATAACTAACGACAAACGAACTGTAATAATTTGACATAAAATAGTTGTACAAAATATGTTTGCGTATCATTAAGCTTTTTTATGGAATTTTATTTTTCAGTGTAAAAATGAAAATAGCATTTGGTGAGTTCTTTAACGCCCACCAAAAATCCAAAAACGCCACTGGTGGGCGCTATTGCCCACCTTGAAGACCACTGATCTAGAGCCATGCATAAACAGAGAGCAAGGTAAAAACAACTTTTTAAAAAATAACAACAACAGAGTTAACTTCTATTCAAATTTTAACAGAAAGGTATCTTTTTCCATTAATAAATACATATATTAGCGAAGCATTAAATGATATTCAAATCTGTTCTGAAGGCCTTACATTTCAAGAAAAAATATCAGAAACGATACTCACATTGTTTAGAAACTTCTCAGAGAGCACACACTTGGAACCAAAACTCTTTGATTGCAAAGTCATATTTTCTTTTGTCTGAGAGTCAAAAGTAGGATTTACAATAAGGCAGTTGACAAAAATCCACAGGTGGTTCTTAATTTGAAATGGCTTTACTTGAACACCACCCTTGTTCCTCTTTTTGAGTACCTCAATAAGCTGCTTTACTATCATATCAGTCACATAGTCCACATGGCGACCACCCTGAGAAAATTCACAAGGCACTTAAAACAAAAGCATAGACCAATGTTAAAAGGAAAGCATAACCAACATTAATCACTGAATACATGAAAATCTATGAACTAAATACAGTAAATATAAGACAAGGGCCTTTGTTCCTAGAATTTGGGATAAGTCACTTATTTATCGTTTAACGGCAAAAATGTTGTTACATTGTCACTATCATTGTGATATGAAAAACCAATCTATAAAAACTTAACATACGTCCTCAGTTTCATACAAAATAAGTTAGCACTTCTATCAATTTTGCTATAAACAATACAATTATATTGATAAGCAATTATGGATCTTTTGGACACCATAATCGGAGAAAAATACATGCTTTATTCACATGCTACCTACCACCAGAAATGTGATTGTGAAGAAATTATAATGTAGATAAAAGGCTGCAAATCATTTAGCGTGTTTTAAAACTATGCTTCAATGTAATACAAGAGAACTTTGGAAGCCATCTAGAAGCAGTATATCAAACTATATGATGAACCTGAGTAAGAGCTTGAGATTCGTACAAGAGTTCACGAGCTTCTTCAATTCTCTGCATTGTTGATTCAACGGTTTCCTGGAAATTATACTGCCTACAGTCATCTTCGGTTATAATGGATCTTCAGGGGAGCCCTGAAAAAATCTGATATAGCCGAAGACCGTTAAATCCGAAGTCCGGCGAAATTACGTTTTATAAAATGAATTTCAAATTAATACCATTAAAATTACGTTTATTTTCAGTTTTATTGCATATTAACAGAAATTCATTCATTTATCATACCAAAAAGCACATTTTACGTTAATTTTTGCTCACTTTTGTTTTACTGAAAAAAAATCGGTTATGTTCGTTTGTTTCTTTGAGCAAGATAATCGTGTATGCAAGTCTTTCTCAATAGAGAACAGATTAATGTCTAATTTCTCATCAGAACCATGTGCATCATAATACTGGGAAACTATTTTAAAAGCTCTCAGAGCTTCCTGCACTGTGATAATTGGGCGCTCACTTTCGTCTTCGGGCATACCGATCTCGGTTTCGTCATCGCTGTCGTCGGCTACAGCACGGCAGGATACAGCGGCAACGATGTCCCGATCGGTAGGGACTTCAGAAACTGGTGTGTTATCGTCAATAGAGGCATAATCATTAAAGTTGACTCCATCGGCAATGAAAACATAGCTCTGAAGTGCATTCCATCAATTTTGTTAGAGTCAAATCATGTGAAATCTGATAAATCATCCCTCAAATTTACATCATTGTTTTCATCAATAGTAAATCCTACTAATTTATAACAATTACTGATTGTTTTTGACTTAACCAATGACCATGCAAGATGCAAATGACGCAATGATCAAGAATATCGAACTGAAATGGAACCCAACAGTCTCGTCTTCGGTGGTAAGATTTGGACTCGGAGGGTGTCAAAGGAATTCGGGCGATACACACATGCATTGACTTGGTCAGCTGCTCCTGAAGGCACATGCTTTATGAGAGTTGAAATTGGTGTATGCATGCACGGAAGAACACTATGGACATTCTGCTTACGATTCATCAAAGTTGGTCTTCACCGCGCAACCGGTCCGTGAAGAGGGCCTTAATAATTATGTCTTCATGACGAGTGAGTCATCTGTGCACTATGGGATTTTTAAACCCTGCAAAAACGCTTTAGCACTCCATTATCTTTTTCAAAAACGTTATAGCCGAAGAAAATTATCTGTTAGGGACTGTAGGAGGAATCCGATATAACCGAAAATCCGATATATGCAAGACCAGTATAACTGAAGTAGTTTATGTGATAAAGCATAGAAAAACGGTTGGGGAATGACAAAAAACCATTATAACCGAAGATCTGGCATAACCAAAGCCGGTATAACCGAAGTTGACTGTAGTTAGAAAATTTAATGGAACATACGAGAACTACAGGTACTAAAGGTTAATTTGTTTTTTTTCAGTACCTTTGTACATTAACACCAAAATTATGAAATCACAGTAAATATTATATATAAAAATACTTGCATAAGAGGAAAGGTAAATAAGGATATTTATACTAGTATTTACAGTATAGAAAAAATTCAACAAAGAGTAAAGTACAGTAAACTCTCAATTATCTGGCCTAATGGATGTAAGAGGAAGCACAAATAATCGAAAAATGGATAACGCAAAAATGATTTATTTAAAAATGTGCTTCAATTCTCACGAACAAAAAGGTTAGAAAGCAAGCGGCTGTGAAGAAACAACCAAATGACCAAAGTCGCATGCTGCTTCCCGTGACATTGTCATGAAACTCACTAACATTAAAAAAGCAATATACAGGCAACTCCCAAGATTCGACAGGGATGCAGTCCTGAAAACGTGGTCGAATCTCGAACAGTCGAATCAGCACAAATTCAAACAATTAGAGCAGAAATAATGATGTCTAGACTGAAACTAAACGTCTTGTGGTCCGGCGGGCCGAAAATTACTTCGCGTAAATTAGTTTCTAATTCGACCGATCGATCAGCTGAGTCGATTCGACCGGTCGAATTCTCAAGATGGTTGAATCTCAAACTGTCGAATATCGGGAGTCGCCTGTATTTACATACTTAGGAGGAAGCACAAATAAGCGATAAACATGGATGCAAAAACGATTTAATTCAAAATACGTGCTTAAATTTTCATTAAAATGGTAACAAAAAGATTAGAAAACAAGGCTTTTATAATGGTCCGTTCAAAAAGTTTGTAATTTTAGTTTGTTTTAAGGACTTCTTTACACTTTCTTTTATGATTGTTCGTATTTTTCTGGCTGCTAACACTGCAGTAATCAAAATCATTTTGTCCCATATAATCTAACAAAGTTTCGCATATACCGTATCAGTTTGAATCGATTAAACCACCCAGATGAAACATTAAAGTTCCCTTCTAGCCCTAGTGATTCATGGAAACACCTCACTTTCTGTGCACACATGGGACCAGAGACAGGAGTTTTTGATTAAACCACAGAAGCAAGGCTGCATCTAATTTCTCGTAGGTTGATTTTTTCATACTCTTACGTTTTGAGGGACCAGCAACACTGTCAGAAACTGCAGCGAACTCCATCAACTTAGTTATGTTTTTCTATGTCACGAATGGTTTGTATGCCAATACCATATTTGCCTGCCAATTTATTCACATATTCTCCTTTTTCAAGTCTCACAAATTATTTAGAGTTTTTTGCTTTAGGAAGAACAATTTTCTGCCATTTTAACAAGGGGTGGGATAAAAGGTTATCACTACAAAAACCACAGCACAATGAGCCGCACACAAGGTGAAACAACAATAGGAGAATCTATAATCCGAGCACCCTTGCTGTATTATGTTTGTAGCTTGCTGGTAAAAGTGACTGCACTGCCACGAAGAAACAACTGATTGACAAAAGTCACATGCTGATTGTCATGAAACTCGCTAGCATTAACAAAGCATATATGTATTTACAAACATCATTTTTGTGCATAATAAAATCTTTAGACATTGATATAACTGAATTACAAAAATGTTGTTGTCTCACAGTGATGAATTTCTTTGCAATTAGAGTATTAATAAAATTTCGAGGCATAAGGCAAGAGGCAGCACATATAACCAGCGCACAGATAACCAGCGCACGGATAATCGAGTTTACTGTATATCAATAAAAACTAGCAATTCACTAAACTTACCTTTGTAGTTGCAATGCTGTTGACAAATGAAACTTGCTGAAAACCCTTGTCAGAGAGTGCAACAGCCACCTCCCACCGGTCATTAACAGTCTCATAAACTGACTTTAATTGGCCTCCAGTCTCATCCTCTTTGTCTTTTAAGTACAGTTCCACATAATCCTTGAAATTCTTTATCTAAAATAAAAATTTTATTTAAAATTCAGCTGCCTCCATTTATTTTAATTTATTGCCATCATCAGAGTATTACAAAACAATTACTGTCATTAATAGATATACTGAAGTGGCTATCACTAATTTAATACTATTTCCACTAATTAAAAACATTAAGTGGTTAGAAGATTGTCTAAAACCCAAGCATCCCACCTTAGTTCACATCCCTCTCTCTCTGACTTATATTTGAACCTGTACTTATTACTGGATGATGATGATCATTCATTGAAACTAGACATTTTTTATCTACTATTTAATTTAATTTAACATACAATTATATCTATTGGCATAATAGTTTGACTAACAGAATTAAGTTTATACAACAAGCACAGAAAAAGAAAAAACACAATATCTCCTTAAAACTCGAGTTTATGAAAAAATGTTTCAAACAAAACTTGTAGAAAATTACATTCTCTACAAGACTGATATTGACAAATATTTACATACACTAAGGTCTAAAGGAAATATTTCGAAAATGTCAAGAATAAACCTCCACCTCTGGTTAACCAGTTTTAGCCAAAACCTTTTCAGATCTTGAATTATTAACAAAAATCTTAAGTGTAAAGTTTTATGCTGATCTAATTGTTAGTTTTTGAGCTGGAGTGCCCACCAATCCTATCACAAACACACACACAGACATCAAGAAAATCATCAAACTGTACTCAGGGGACCTCAAAACGTGCATTTTCTGATGAAATTCTGAATTCAATTTTTTTTCATGAATACAATATTTTCTCTTATAATACCTATGAAGAAAGTAAAAATCAACATGCGTGAGATAAGCTATTTTTCACGACATGTTTAACAATATCTCTCAGAAAAATATACTTTGGTGTATGAGTATATATATTGTGTTAACCCTCATCCTTCCAGACAAGTAAAGGCTGCTTGTTTTATGTGTATGCCATCAAGCTTACGTCATTTCATGCTACAAGACAAAGAAAAAATGGGAGAGAATTTCAATGTTCGAGGATAACAGTAAAATGGATAAGAATGCTACAAAAGATAAATCTCCACCACTATATTTTAGTAAGTCTGTCTATCTATCTGTTCCTTTATGCACGCCAACATTTCTCAACCGATTCCGACCAAATTTGGCATGATTGTAGGGGATACCAAGGGGAAGGTTAATGTGTGGTTTTAGTGTCTGTCTGTCTCAAAATGGCAGCCCATTTTTTCTGCTCCTTTATCACGCCCACAATCAATCAATTCCAACCAAATCTGGCAAAATAGTAGGGGGCACTAAGGGAAGGTCAACAAGGGGTTTTAGTGTCCATCTGTCTACGTGATTCAAAATGATGGCCAACTGTCTGTGTCTTCCTTTTGCACATCCACATTTCTCAACCGATTCCCACCAAATTTGGTGTGATTATAGGGGACAGCAAGAGGAAGGACACCACACCATTTCGTTTCCATCTGCCTCATTTATTCTATATGGTGGCTGATTCAAACGTTAACCTACACGTATTTTCCAGATTCTTGCTATTGATTTGAATCAAATTTGGTATGATTGTGGAGGGCTCCCATGAGTAATTCATGTGGCTACTCCTATGATAAAAATGTATAGGAAAGGAAATACTCTACTTTGCCAGTTCTACAACTTTTATTTGAAAAATATTTTGATATGAGCAATACTTTACGAGATATGACGAAAATTTAATTTTTTGTCCCCAGTAAAACGGAACCCATGATCGGCGTATGTGATTAATTTTTGCGATTTTCTTATTATATTTGATTGAAAGTCCTTAAAATCAAATTTCATGAAAATCCGTTCCGTAGAAGCCAAGAACGAACATGTGGACGGACCGACCGACAGAAGATAATAGGTGCTCACGCTGTAAGCAAAACATGCCTAAAAACCAATCGCCCCCTCCTCTACGATACCGGGATTGCCAAATCTCACTAGTAATTTAAAGTTGCATTAAAATAAAAATTCAAAATTTCTAATTGCGCTATTTTTAACGCAGAATCTGATGATATGCTTTTAAATGAAAACTAAAAATTATATTCTATACAAAATGCAATAAATAATATTTGACCTGAAATGGAGATTTTAAGGTCACGTTTGTTTCAATCGATGATATATACGTTCTGTTTTAAAATAATGTAATGAATTTTTTTGCAATTTTTAAGGATCATAATGGTGCTACTGAAAGTTTAATAAATTGATTTTAAATATTTGTTTTCTGCATTTAATTATAAACTTTTTTATTTATAAAGATACTTTCATGGTCTAAGCGAGAAGTTGTAGGTAAATGGTTGAAGTTATTTGTGGTGCACCCAGATGTGGGGTTGGGTCACCAAGGGGAGGGTGAACAATGCGAAAGTTTTATTGCGGTCTGGACGAAGGTAGGCAGTTCACCCTCGCCCGTTCTTCTCTCAGTTACGACTCAGCAGTTGAAACATCTTGTGATTTCATTGCTTTATCTGCTCATAAGTTTGCGGGAAAGTACTTAATTTTGCCAGTTTTATTGTGTATTGCAAATTGGTTGTTTTAACAATTCTTCAAAACATTTTCAAACTGAAGTGTGTAATACGGTTCAAGCGTAGAGTTTGAAGTTTTTATGTTTATAGTGTCCCCTTGTTAAAAATACTGTGTATTGTGGTGGTTTTTGTGAGAAGATGGAAGTCTCAACGAGGAAAAGAAAACAAAGTGAAAGAATCACGAGTAAGGAAAAACAAACAATATTAAATGTTCTTAGTAGCTGCCTCAATGCAATGTCTGGCAGGTAAAAAATTTCACAATTGCAACTTAATTTCTGTTGTGTATAGTGATCAGCATAAAATAACCCAGTTCTTGTTTTTACTTAGGGATTTTGTGATCAATTATTCTCGTACAAACATACTTAACTATTTTCCTCTGATCACACTACATCTAATCTTAGTATATGCGAGGAAGTTAATCCAAAAATAAGATGTGAACACAGTGTACCTCCGAACTCGCATTTATCCAATTAACTATGCTACAATTTTGTTAAATACCAATTTACATTGTTTGGGTGCTTTTTTCGAAAATTAGCTTAGAACATAAAATGGATATTTTAAAACGCCCTACAACTTTTATTCTATACATCTTTCTCTAAACGAAATATTTATCGAGTTATGCATAAAAATGCAAATGGCAACTACAATGCTAATTTATTATTTACAAAGTAAACTATGCATTTTTTAAAAATACAAGTAGGTATGTACTATTTAAAGTTTTATTTATGATTTCAATAGCCTTTCAAATGAAATTTTTGTTTGGGAAAAATACATTTTTAATTTTTAGACGGTTTATGGCATAATATATCTTGCTGTTGTTAAGGAAACATTATTTAACATAATTAACACCTCAAACACGTAATACATTTAAATGAAACCCATCCCATAGGTCAAAGGACATTTAACCCCTTAACTGGAGAATTAATTTTTCCTATCTTTCAGCTTGTGGAGAATTATTCCTTTATTTCAAATAATTTCAATTTCACTTTTTCTTGATGTTTGTTATGATATGATGTTCTGTGAAGTTGGTAATGAATATTTTACAATATTACCAAACTTAAGGCATTTGTAAATTTATGAAATTTAAGTATTTTCTTTAATTAATCATTTATTCATAAATTATCACATTTTTATCGAGTGATTTTTCCAATTATAAAACATTAAAAATATTTTTTTATTTTTCTACTATTTTGACATTTTTGCAAGGGTAGGTAACTTTACATCACAAGATAAAGGACTACCTAAGACTGGTTTAGAAAATTGAATGCTGCCACAGAAAAAATAAATCTGAGCGCATAGGGAAAACATGGGCACTTCAAAGGGATTCTATTCTTTTAAGCTCCTTTTTCCACTTTTATGAAGGTTTTGGGACCGCCTGAGTGTCTGGGGCACTATAGCAGCCACGTGTGCAACATGCTTGCAGTATGTAGCGAGAGAAATTTTACTACGCAGTATTTTTGTTTCGATTTAGAAAATAATGTATTATGGCAAAAATTGCAACAATAACATTTACTTAATAAGTTACATAAAGGAAATTTTTAACTGTCAGACATTTCCTAGCGTTAGGGTAGTGAGACATGGCAACACTGTACGCCATATACCCAATATTGAAACTTAAAGATGGAACGCTTATAGAATTCCAATTGGATTTGAACCAAATTTCCCTGGGCAATGCCGGTATTTCTGCTAGTTAAGGATAACAAAGAAGACAAAAAAAATAACCAATGTATTTTGGTTAGAGAAACTACCATACTGTTTACAAGTATGGTTTATAAACATATTAACTCTAAAGAATAACACATGCGAAAACTCACAGGAAGTCGTTTGCCATTGAGATAGACATTAACTCCACGAGTTGAGGCAGCTATATCAAAGGCACGTCGACTCATCAAACTGACTATGTCTTGATCCAGAGATTCCATTTTGAATTTGGTAAGATCAGGTGAAAATGCTATTCGGGTGAAATCTTCCCTGTTGTTAGTCACAAGTTTCACTTCAGAGGCTTTCCCCATGTTCCCTGACCATGTCTTGAAAAAATAGGAGCCATAAATAAAACAAAAATTGATCCAATAGAAAACTACTTTTTTCATAACATAAGTTTTCCATATTTTGTACGTTTGCTTAAAAATTGAAATTTGTCACAAAATTACCTGTTTAAAATATTTCTTGTACTCTTTAGATGCAGTTTCAACAGTAAATTTTGTACTGAATATATTACATAATTTGGCTCCATAACCATTTCTTCCTCCAGTCACTTTTTCCTCCTCATCATTGTAATTTGATGAAGTCAAGAGGTGCCCAAATATCATTGTAGGCACAAACATTTTCTCATCTTTGTGCTCCACCACTGGTATTCCTTTTCCATTATTCCATACAGATATTACATTCTTCACACTGAATAAAAAATTTTAATTTGACAATGAAATTTTCTTCACTACACAGTGAATAGAAATCAAATCAAACGTTTTTATTAATTCGCATTACTCACGGATCAATGTCTACTTTGATACAATCCATCTTAGGGTCTCGCTGCTTATTATCAGCAGCATTTACCAGGATTTCATCAAAAATCTTATATAGACCAGGAACATATGAGATTTCCCTCTGAACCATCAGGCTTTCTTCTTCATCATAAACCCACATCACTTCCCTCACAGGTTCCACTGACCCTGTTCATTAAAAAGACAAAAACAATCACAAAAAGTTATAAACACTACACCCACTTCTGAACTACAGTATGCATGAACAATGTTAAGTTTTCTCATAACTCATAATGGGGAATTTAAACATTTACATAAGCACAAGCAGGGAAATTAACTCTAAAAACTTTATCCTAATCAAATGCAACCACTAAAATAAAATCTTTATCAGTGACTAAAATGTCTTTAAGCAAAGGAAACCAACTGCATATGAAGCAAGAAGTTTCAATGTTTAATTCATGGAATTAGAATGACGGCCCTGGATGATGCAATACAGAAGATAAACAGTACATTCTAAGCTGATAGCTGCTCAGAGAAGAGTAAGTTTTACAATTGACTGCTCAGGAAGCCAGAGTGAGCATAGATAGCATTTTGAGAGAAATAACATGCAAACAGAATTAAGGAAAGACATTCCCATCCTAGACTGGAAGAGAACCATGGAGCTTTATGGCAATACAGGGATTATTAAACAATCTAATTATAAAGATAAGTGATTGGGATGGTTTAAGAGACATGCATTTCGAAATATGACTTTATACTAGAATTAGCCAAAATAAACTATTGATTAAGAAATATTTTATTGACGAATTACTAAGCATGAATGGTTGAAATGAAACCGAATCAAAATGGTTTATCTAACAAGTCACAAATCACCAGAACAGTTATGCGTCTGTGCTATAACCATTCACTTTGCCTACTCTTATCTTCTTAGCAAATTTCTACAATTCAAAGTGAGATTTTTCAATAAGGACAAACAAACTTCAAATTGAATACTTATTTATCAACAAAACCATTAGAAGTTTCAATACCTATCACAGTTGGGCTTTTTCCTAACACTGTAAATATTTAGGTGTAAAATTATTAACTTCTTCTTCTTAAATTAACTTCTTCAGCAAAAAGTTAACCATGCATAAACAACAAAAAATTTCATCTAAGAATTGAATAAAAGTTGTTAAATTCTAGATTTAACCAAAATTTTTGTTGTAACGCAAATAGAATACTGTGTACGCTGTACAGAAAAATGCATAATTTTGATGTCGATGAAATCCATTATTAAGCTACAAATGACTCGCCGCAATTCATCTTCTTTCTTTGTTAATAATAAATGAAAAACACAGCCGATGAAGAGGAAATTTGCCACCTTCTTATAAAATTTTTCATTTACGCTAGTATAAAAAGTTATAAAATTTCGACTAACCCTAAAAATATTTATAATGGTATTAACCTTATGTAACTTTCAAGACTCATGTTTGGTTGTGTATACTTTTATTCCATTGTTATCACAACATATAAGGAAGGAAATATCTTACGATAACATAAACTACTAGTTTTACGAATAATTGGCACAAAACGGAAACTTTCTAGTTTAATGGTACTATTCTTACGACCGACGTGACTGATAAAAATTCTTTTGTAAGGGTAAGGAATTAATACCACAATTCACTTTGGTGCCAACATTTTACATTTACTGGATGTATTTCTTGGATTATTTACTGAAGTTAACGTTCCTTTTATCTTAATATATCATTAGATGTGCTGTATAAAATACACGATGGTACGACTCCATACAAAATGTATAAATGAGCAACAACAATACGAAGTTAGATTTACTTAAATCTGGGCACCATTAGCTGTTCGAATCCGGCGTGGCTCGCGATTGTTAACGACAAATAATCATTGGTATAAGGTAAGTAGATACACCATCAACACTAGCATTTGAATTAAAATTGTTCACAAACAAAATTCTGAACAGCAAATTAGCCAAATAATATCTGAATAAAACTATCTATCACTCTATGATAGAATATGAAACAGGTTGTATTGGTCTTGATATAAATATAATAAAAACAAAGGAAGTTAATTGGAGGTTAATTGAAAATGTAATGTTATGAATATTGCAGTGATCACATCTACTTACCGATATACGTATCAGGCCTAATCAGAATGTGTTCAAGTTGTGACTTCTTCTGATATATCTTTTCCACAGCAAGTTTCTTCCCCGGAGGCGGCTTTTTTGCCTTTTCATCACCTTCATACTCTCCATTTACTAGTGTTTGACCAGATATGACTTCCATGGTACGCTATATATAATCAATGGAGGAAATCTAAAAATGCGCGCCACTTCTATACATTAATATTGAAAAACATCCCAGAATATAACACTTATTCAACAACAGCACTCCACGATCGACAAGACAAATACGTCAACCAACTTGGCGCGAACCAGAATGATTGGGGTCAACAAAACCACTATTTGTAACAATAAAGAAAATATATGTTCCATACACAAATATTTAGACACCTTCTCAGGCTCACTAAATGTGTTCTTATTATCGTTGATAAGACAGATACTATATAAACGAAATGGCACCACAAACACGAAGCTTGAAAGAGATTGAAGCGCTGAGCTTAGCGACCAATAGTAAAACAAGTATGGCCGGATTGTTCTCTTATTGGTTCTTAAAATTCAAATCTGACAATAACGATTTATCAAACTGCTATTGCTATCAGGTTGTATTATCCAGTATTATCCCCGAGGAATTACTTTGCATTACACCACATAGCGGCACGTTACTATAAATATTCATGACATTAATTTCCTAGTGATTTATATACTTTCATGAAAGCGTATGTCGCTTTTCATTACAGGCTAATCATTTAAATTATAATGACTATCGAATACATTTATTATCGAATCATTGGCAGCTATTTTCACTTAAATGAAAATAATTCATGCTTTAAATTTCCAAATTTCATATTTCGTGAAATGTCTCACCATTACGGTAACCAACATGAAATATATTGACCTGCTAGGTCGGCAAAAAAAGTATAAAGCTCATAAGGTATAGAAGGGTGACATATGTAAGAACCATGGAAGAATAATTATTCTTCCACGTAAGAACTTTAAAGTTCATTTCTGCTAGAAAATTATAGATACATTGTTTTTTTAATAAGATATTTTAAAACATAAGCAGAATGAAAATGGCTAGGCGGGAAACACCGAATAGAACTCAACGGTTAACCCGAGTTAACCAGAGCTTACCAACATGAAGGAAACTGAGTAATTAACGCCGGACTACGCGAATTTTTTGAAATTAGCGACGTAGTATTTTATATTTCGTGCAGAATATCTTTCCTCTGATTGTTTAATAGTTTTTACCATTATTTAGCTTCTAGAAACTTATCGCCCGCCTATTAATTGTGCAGAATAGGAGAATCTATAAGCTTTATTTATATAATAACAATTACTGCTAATGCTCGTTCTAACCTTTTCTTGAACTCAAAATTAAGGTAATATGCCAACATAAAGTGAAGATCAAATCCTTCTGTCGTTAACGAATCGATAAATATATAAAAAGTGGGTAAAAAAGCAAGCAACTTAGTACAAACTAATGCATTTAAAGCTTCGTGAACCCTTGGATCCAAAGAAATACAGAATTTTCAATACGAAGGATATAACAGAGAAAAAGGACTTTGTATTTATTTATGACGTTAACAATAACAGAATAGCTTGTACTTGCTTTAAATTGCATTTAACATTTTTTTATTTATAAAAATGCGTTGAAATCTGTCACTTCGTAATGCAACATTCATGAAAGTAACTTTGCCTGTACGTACATACACAAAAGAAGCACGTAGTTGATTCCAAAATGCTCTCTCCTCCAAAATGTCTTAATAATATATATTTGGAAATGCCAAGCAGAAAGACATGGTTTAGTTTTATTTAACAAAAGTCATTAATGTCTGTTATGAGTAGGTATAGTATAAACACGCTAAATGTGATCTTATTTAAAGATATACTTAATTTCTCATTCCGATCAATTATGAATATCATAATCATTTATCAGGGCAAGTGTCTCTGATCATATTGTTACTATTCCAAAATTACATTTTTTCTTATTGTTAGTTTAACTTATTTATTACAGGTCGAACAATTAAATTTCATATTTAGCCTCATGAAAGTAAATACTAATGTGCTCATCCTTGCATGCTGTATAATTAAATTTCAATGGTTTATTTAATATTTGTAGCTCATAACTTTTCTTTATCATGATTTATTTATATGTAGGTACTATATAAGTGAATCTTTAGGACACTTCAAAGCAGTTTCGAATGCATATCTAACTTTTCCTTTTCATTCAGGCAAGAAGCAACCTTAACCGCCTAATTACGTGGTATAGGAGAAAGTAAACGGAAATACACGTTTTGACTATTTTCTCGATGTCTGTGTGTATATGAAAAAATTTTGTGAGCACCCTAATTCAAAAACTAATAATCAGGTGAGCAAAAATCTTTATATTTAATATTTTTATTAGTAATTCAAGATCTGAAAATGTTCGCTGAAACCCGTCAACCGGGTGGTTTATTCTTTTAATTTTACCGTTTTTCCAAATATCTCCTTTAAAACTCAATTTATGTAAATATTTATCATTATGAAAGTTGTAGACAATATAATTTTTTACGAGTTTTGTTTGAAACACTTTTTCATAAACTCGAGTTTCAAAGAGATATTTACATTGTTCGTCTGAATTTGTCATGCATGTCGCTATTGTTAAACACCTTTGTATTCAGTATAGAAGTATAAATATTTTAAAAAATAATTTTAATTTTTAGTATATTTCTTCCTATTTTAATTTTTCTCCAAAAATACAGGAGGGGGTGACAAATGCCTGGCTTGCCCCCCCCTCCCCAGTGATCATGACAACACAGGAAGAGAAGTTTAAAAGGTGATGAAAGTAGGGTGGGGAAAAAAGAAAGAATTTAATGATATGAAAAATGGCACACTGACAGGTTTATGGGATATTATTCCTCATCAGGGACTTGTTGTCAATCATTAATATGCTCCCTCACTCACACTGTCACTAATGTTAAGATGGAAAGGATAAAAGGGGTTTACGAGGTGTTAACCCGTGCCAGGGACTTGAAATCACACAGTTGCTGGTAGGTTTGTGAATCTGTACGATCGTGACAGGAACCTACTCAGCAACCACACATGCTTGCACAAAGAAAGGAATAGGAAGGGAAACAATACCAGGTTCCAGAGCTGCAAACCACTTCAAAATTTGGGAGTGGTTTGGTTCGCAGTTCGGTTCTAAATTTTTGGAAGTGGTTCAGTTCAGACTGGAATTTTGACAAGTGGTTCGGTTCAACTAAATTAATCATTTGAAATACTATTCAGAAATAATTTATCCAATATAAACATTACACATTGTGTCAATCTGTAAGTAAATCAATCAGCAGTCATTATTATTTTAAATGAAAGAGGAATTTTTTTAAAGAAAGAAAAAATTTATATTTTAAATATATTACAATCCCATATCATCTTCATTTATTTATATTTTAAAATATGGTATTTTTGATCCTAACATGATTTTTATGTTCATTGTTGTTTACATGTCAATTAAAAATTCTCTGAATGGATTCACTTCAAATTCATTTACCAACATACACAATCATACATAATCAGAAAGAAAATGTGCCTCTAGATTAAACCACTTTTGAGATTATCCCTGGATGGACGGACAAACCGAAAACAAAAGTGTTTTAAAGAAATCATTAAAAAACAAAGAATATTAGTTCCTCGGGCATTTTATTTCTTTTTAATAACTTTTATATTAACCTCACTCGATATATATATATATATACACACACATTATTTATAGGAAAAAAGATTTATAACAAGGGCCTTACCACCCTTCTCCCAATATTTAACCTCTTTAGTTCTACCACCCGCACTTGCCTTTATTTTCCTTATTCCCACACATATACCCATTGCCACATTGATAATTTCCTCCCTGTTAAGATTTTGTCAGGATGGAGAAAGATTCTTTACACTGATTACAAACACCGTGTATTGAGAGCGGCCATCTTTACAGGATATAGTAACAACACCAGAAGTAAAACTTCACAACCGTCCACAGATGTCACTAAAATACAGCAGTATAAATACATACATTCCAACACTCCCCCTTAATCTAGTAACATCAGAATTTCTTTATCATTCCTATATACTCAATACATTTAATATGCTTAGGACCACTCAAACCTTTGGTCAACATATCAGCACACATCTCTTCAGTAGACTGATACTTAACATCTGTCATATTACATACTATAGCTTCTCTAATATAATATTGAATATCAATATGCTTTGTTCTATTCTGAAACATATATCTTCTAGCTAACTTCTGGGCAGACTGATTATCATTATATATCAAAATACACTTTCTTGCCCAACAATTCAAACATCAAATTTCTTATAAAAACTGCCTCTTTACAGCCCTGAGTTAATGCCATATACTCAGCCTCTGTACTCAACAGTGCTACAGTGCGTTGCTTTCTGCTTTCCCAAGAAACAACTCCCCCTGCAAACTGAAATACAAAACCTGTGTAGGACTTTCTATCAACTGCATTATTGTCCCAATCAGCATCCACATAACCAACAACACTTCTGCCAGTCTTTTGATAAGTCAAACACAAATCAATGGTTCCTTTAAGGTACCTAAGCACATGTTTGGCACATTTCCAGTGATCCTCACTGTAACATGTATTAAATTTACTCAAAAAACTTGTAACATGTGCTATATCTGGTCTAGTGCTAACTGCTAAATACATTAGACATCCAATCAATACTTGGTAAGGATACTGAACATTTTGGTTATCACAATCATCCTTCAACAACCTTTTACCAACCTTTATAGGAGTTAAAACTGGTTTACAATCAGTCATTTCAAAGTTCTCAAGAACTTGTTCAATGTAAGCTCTCTGATCAACATAAATTACACCATTCTCTCTCCTTATTCTCATACCTAGAACATGTTTTGCTTGACCAAGATCTTTCATTTGAAATTTACTCATCAACTCCCTTTTCAATTTGTTCTTGTCTACCTCATTGTTACTGAACAACAAAAGATCATCAACATACAAAGCAATTATAAATACAGACCCATTTACAATTTTATGGTACATACAAGGTTCACATTTTAATCTCTGGAAATTCAACTTTGTCAAAACAACATGAATTTTATCATACCAGACTCTAGATGCTTGCTTTAACCCATAAATAGCTTTTTTCAAGAAACTAACCTGATTTTCTTTGCCCTTTACTACAAAATCTTCAGGCTGTTGCATGTATACCTCCTCATTCAGTTCACCATTTAAGAAAGCTGTAATTACATCCATATGATCAATTTCTAAATTTAGCTCAGCTGCTAATCCAAACAAAATTCTAATTGTTGCATTTCTGACTACTGGAGAAAAAGTCTCATTATAGTCTATCCCATATTTTTGAGTAAACCCCTTTGCAACAAGACGAGCTTTATGCCTAGAGGCATTTCCATTTGCATCTCTCTTTAACTTGAAAATCCACTTACTTTGAACAACTCTTTTATCATTAGGTAAATCAACAAGAACCCATGCATCGTTTTTCTGTAAAGACATATACTCCTTCTCCATTGCACACTTCCACATAACATTATCAGGCCTTGACAAAGCCTCCCTTACTGTTACTGGATCATCCTCACTACAAATAGGACTATATAAGATATAGTCAGGATATTCTCTTACTTTTCTCTGCCGCACAGGATATTTTCTTTCCAGTGCAAGTACTGGGTCTGGCTCGGTCACCTCAACTGCTTCTGGCTCCTGTTGTGGTGGAATTATTAGTTCATCATCATCATCATGCATAATACCTACATTTGGTGTCTCTGGATTAATATACACTGGGACATCAGCAATCTGCTGCTTTTCCTGACTCACAGCATTCTGATAAGTCTGGTTTTCTAGAAAGATGACATCTCTTGCTCTGATGATCTTCTTAGGCTTCTTAGGGTCTATCAGGCGATACCCCTTTGTTTCCAAACAGTAGCCAACAAATATGCATGCCTTGCTCTTCGGCTCCCATTTCGTTCGAAGCTTATCTGGAACATGCACATATGTCACCAATCCAAAAACTCTGAGATTACTCAAATCTATTTTATTACCAGACCATAACTCTTCCGGAACTCCATCCTTCACAGCATTGTGTGGCACTCTGTTCTTGATGTAGACTGCTGTAGAACAAGCCTCTGCCCACATCTTCTTGGATAGTTCCGAGTCCATCAGCATGCTCCGGGCCATTTCACAGATTGTTCTGTTTGTCCTCTCAGCTACCCCATTTTGCTCGGGAGTGTAGGGCACTGTCAACTGATGCTCAATTCCACATTCTTTAAGAAAAACATCAAGCCCCCCCTCCATTCAGGTACTCAGTCCCGTTGTCTGTTCTCAGCGCTTTAATTCTCATGTCTGTCTCATTTTCCACCTTTGCTTTAAACTCCTTGAATTTCTCAGTTACCTGACTCTTGGAGCTGAGGAAATAGACAAAGATCTTCCTGGTGAAGTCATCTACCAGCACAAACATGTATCTTGCTCCTCCTGGCGTTGTCTCTGACATCAGCCCACAGAGGTCAGAGTGAATCAGACCCAGTTTCTGCGTGGCCCTTTTCCCACTTGATTTCTTGAACGGCAAACGGTGCTGTTTTCCCTGGATGCATGCAATACAAGGCTCATGATGTCCAACTTCAAAACTCACACCTGTTACCATACCATCTTTTAGCAGCCGCATTCCATGTTCATTCAGATGACCGAGCCTCCTATGCCACAACATACTGGAATAGCCATCCTGGACAGCAGCGAGGACATTGTGTCTGGGCACCGGCACCACCTGATGAAGCCTGTAGATGCCACCAACTTCTGACGCAGTGACTACAGCTTCTCCTTGGACCTTGAAATCAGACTCGATATACACCTGGCAACCTGCAAAACTAAATACAACAAACAAACCATTCTCGACCATCTTTGACACTGACAGCAAGTTACCAGACAGATTAGGTACATATGTGACATTATTTATTCATTTAATGTTACCCTTCACATTTATGAGTACGTTCCCTTTCCCTGCACTAGAAAGTCTTTGATTATTAGCACATGCCACATCAAAACCAGGACCACTATCATCACAATAATCATATAACCAGTCCTTTCTGGGTGACATGTGGGACGAAGTCCCTTGAGTCTATATACCAGTCCTTAGAGCTGAAAACACCAGCACCAAGAGCAGTAAGAAAACACCAATCCTTCTTGTATCCGGAACCCGGTTTTTCCCTTACCTCCTTGGAATTCAAACCGGTTGGCTTCTTCGCTTGATCCCTCTTTGGACACTCAGCTTTCATACGTCCCTTTTTGCCACACCGAAAACACTGAAACTTTTTCTTCTTGTCACCAGTGGCAGGACTTGGTTGAGAACCACCTTGGATCTTCTTCCCCTTGGCAAACAGAGCAGAGTCACCTGCTGCAACTCTCGAACTATTCTGCAGGTCATCTTGCAGCAGCTTCACTCTGATGTTTTCAGAAGTTATCTTGGCACCCGAATGTTCTAGCGCCATCTTCATTGGCTTGTACTCTTCAGAAAGACCATGAAGCATCACTAACGCAACCAGATCATCATCTAGGCCTTTACCTATGTCTTTCAACTTCTGAGCAGTTGACATAACAGCCGTGACGTAATCATGCATTGAGTTGTGCTTGTCTAGCCGTTCATCCAAAAGCATAACAATAGTGCAATCCTTCGGTTTACTCCTTTATCTTCAAAAACTTTTACCAATTCGTTCCATGCTTCTTTTGCCTTTGTTACATTTCTCACATAAGGGTAAATGTGAGGCTGCACATGGAGACAAATTAAGGTTAGGGCGTCGGTATCCTTCTCAGCGTTCTCGTCCTGTCATTACCACATGCATACACCCACAACTTCTCGCGCATTAAAAGTAGTTTCATAGCAAATTTCCAATCATTATAGTCCTCCATTCCATTCAACTTGTTGATGCCCGGCATGCCGGTAAACCATGCTTGATTTGTCGCCATGTCTTTCTTTTACGTAGAACATGACATCACGTCACAAATCACAGACTCAATAGTTCCTCGAACAAATCTCGGAATACGCCTACAGCACTTTACTCGACATTAGCACAGGGCACAAGTTCCGAATTAGGAAATACTATATTCTTACTTTGCACTTACACCATTAATCAGAACTCACAAATCCTTTCCACAAAACACAGATCATCCATATTACGTTGTTCTGGGCCCATAACCTGTTAAGATTTTGTGAGGATGGAGAAAGATTCTTTACACTGATTACAAACACCGTTTATTGAGAGCGGCCATCTTTACAGGATATAGTAACAACACCGGAAGTAAAACTTCACAACCGTCTACAGATGTCACTAGAATACAGCTGTATAAATACATACATTCCAACACTCCCTCCTCTCTCTGGAGTTCACCCTCTCTCCATCTTCCACAAGACCTTTCTTTTTAGTCCTTCCCCCGTCTTTCCCCAAACCCTCCCGAGATGGTCTCCCGCCTCCAGCCTTTCCTTTCCTCTCCCCCTTTATCCCTTTACAGCCAACCCCCTGCAGTAACCCTCTGAGATAGGTTCCCCCTTTCCCTCCCCTCCATTCCTTTCCATCTTACAAACTACCCTCCCTCCCCCCTCTCTACCCAGTTTCTTGCTTTCCAATGGCGATGATGCACGGCATCTCAATTTTTCCAACTTTCAATAATGAATAAAATTGGAAATATTAACTCCAATTCACCATAAAGGCGGTACTTACGTGGCAAGGCACAGAAGACTCACAGAATCAATCAGTGTCTTCACCGTGTTTCTTGAGTTCTTTATTTTATTTATAACTTTCAATAATAAATTTAAATAAATAAAATATTTTAAATTAGTTAATTGGTCAAAAATATGGAATAAAATATTACTCAGAATGAACTTATATGGAAAACTCGAATAAATTTGATTATTAATTCTTATTACTATTAAATAATAAATTCAAAAAGACACTTTTAGCTCGATTTCAAACATATTACATATTGCTAATTTTTTTCTTTTGCCACCTTAGAAAAGTAATCAAAAAATCAGTATGATAGTAAAATTACGTTACAAGAATAATTTAAAATTAATCGACAGTTCGGGGCAAATTATTCAATATATGAAGTGCGGACACTTATGTTTCAAAACAAACGATTATCAAATGTAGAGTGACCCTCTTTAAATAACACTAACATGTTAATTTATTTTATTTGTCTCTTAAATAAACTTTACTAAAATATTATTAAAAATACACTTACTTTAGATAATTCAAGGAATTCTGCGGGAAATGAATGCCTCCGATCCAAGGGATCCGCTGAAGTCCTCGCCTGTTTTTGCTGGACGATAAACCACCAAGTAATGGAAATATCATAGAAGAACACCACATGAGAGTTGGAAAAGGAATGATGCCGTTGAAAGCTCAAGCCGTTGAGAGCAACAATTTGAATTTTTCCGAAGAAAAAGATATGAGGAGAGTTAATGGTGTTCTAAGAAAGACACAGCAGGCATATTTTCTCAGGTCTGCTAATTACAATGCTGAAGGGGGTGATGGTAAGGGCATGGATTTTTCTTTCGGCACTAAAGCAGATTATGGCTCCTTCCTAGGGCATCGTAAAACGACCCTTTGCCTGCGTTCAGATAAAGATCTTTCTATATTCTGTTGGTCGGTTTCTGCCTACAGTGGTTGACCCGGATATTGTCGCAGTTAGTGTCCCCATAAACCTCACCATAAACGACCTCTGTGGATAACAGTAGTAGCAGAGAGGAAAGAGATAGGAACTCTTTCCTTTGAAGCAAACCCACTAGTTTTTCCAATGGAAATTCCTGGTCTTTTCATTGGTCCGTACTTTGTGGATTGAGATTGAACCGAAACTGAACCACTTTTGCAAAAAATTACGGTTCGGTTTTCGGTTCATTGAAAAATTAATCAGTGGTTTTGGTTCGGTTTGCGGTTCAGCAAAATGACTGGTTCGGTTTGCAGCTCTGCCAGGTCCACAGGAAGTAATTGTGCCAGGGACCTGGTATCACACACAATGGCTACAGGTTTATGTGTCTTTCGACAACAACAGGGGCCTGTCAGATAGAAACACTCACACATGCACTCAAGTATCAATCGTAACTCTCTATATACTCAGTGGAACACTAAATATGTATTTCGGGTATCTTTTGGCATTAAATTGTGCATTTTTATTTCTTTATAACTACCCATGAAACAACGATCTGTAAATCACAGCTGCAACTTAATTTTCTGATAGGTAATTCATTGCATAGACCCAAATAAAAAGCAGCATCACTAACTTCACATTGGGCTTTCACTCTATCTTGTCAGTCACTTTTTCTTTTAGTTCTCTCTCCATCATCAAGGTCACAGTAAAAGATCGGTATGTGTATATTATACACACATATGCATCTAGACTCACTACACTTCCCTGACTGGAAAGAACTCATACTACTACAAAAACAACAAAACTGCAAAAATAGTTATACCAAGCATAAATGTCAAGAATTATGTGGATCGGTGAAGCCACACAGGCACTGTGTATTATTGCTGAACGAGTATTGTTGAGGGAACTGGACATAGAAATTGATGTATTATAATGTCACTGGATGCTATATGTAGTTATTTTTTTGAGAAATTCGGTTTATGCAGTATTGTTTATGACATCTCCTCCTATAACTTTTAATCGAAATCGTTAGAACCATTCTTGAATAAATAGACAATTTGTGAAAATCACATCAACGTAAGTGGAGAAAGAGTATGAGCAAATGGTAATACCATAGTTTTTTGTTGGTATATAATTTCATGATTTCGATGTTATTTTTCATTATTTGAAAATATCACCATAAAATTTTTTTAAACGTTTTTAAAAATTTCCTTCAGCAGAACTGAGAGCTCTGTACCAGAAAATTGGATAAAAAAGAAGTGCAAGAGTAGAACCAAAAGTCATAAAATGTTTTTTTTAAACAGATAATATATCAGAGAGATAATTATGGTAGCTATGTAACATATGGTCTTTTTGATAAAATATTTTCCTTGAAAATACAAAATAAGATATTTAGACATTTTTTTATAAAATACCTTTTATTTACAAAGTTATATAAATTTAAGGAATTTTTTTGAACAACATTTTAAAATCTAAAAGTGAGAAGTTAATCTGTCAATATCTGCCAGATCTTCAATCATTTCATCCACTTTGGTGCCAATCTTCCTTGCAACTTCCTGTTTTTCTGCATAAGGAAGACCCAAAAATAGCCAAGCTAATTCACCATCTATGACTCCTCTTGCTGGATTACTTAAGAGTTTTGTCGAACTTTTAAATGTCCTGTACAAAAATCAAGGTAATAAATAAAATACATATGGGTATTTATATGAAAATAGGTAAAATCAATTTCAAAATCTTCCTTAAACTTAACATACTGTTGACAAGTAATACAGAATTTCACTTAAATGGTAAAAGAATCCAGTCTTAATTCTTCCACTTTTCATCACCATAGATTATGACCATGGTTCTTTTCACATAAGCTGCATGACTGTGCACTAAATATTTTCTAGCATGCATGAATGTGTTTATCTTAGGATATACACGAACAGGGCCACGCCAATATATATATATATGAAGTAATGGGAAAGTATTGTGTTCATGAAAAAAATCGACTTCGAGATTTCAACGGAAATACACGTTTTGAGGGCCCTAGAACACGTTTAGACTATTTTCGGAATGTCTGTGTGTGTATGTGATTGTGGGTGCTCTAACTCGAAAAGTATTTGCCATATCGTTACCAAATTTCATATATAACACTTTAACATGAGCACAAAGAACTGATTAGTTTTTGGACAATAACGGGTAACCGGAAGCCGAGGTTTATTCTAAACCCGATTCGGTTTTTGCGATATTTCTTCGTTAAAACATCATTATTGTATATCCAATTCTATACAATAGTTTTAGAGAATTTAATTTCCTACAACTTTCATTTGAAACAATTTTCTATTGTAGTTATTGTTTAGGAGTTATTTATAAATAACCGGTTTTTCGGTTTTCTCCTTAAAAACATCGTTATTGGTAATCTTCATGAGGACCAAAGTTGTAGAGAATAATATTTCTTCCAAGTTTTGTTTGAAACAAGTTTTCGTAGAACCATCCATTTCGGAGATATTTCGCTTTATCTTAATACCAGTATACAGCGCCAGCACCATGTAGCGGTGAATTCTGTAAACATATTCAAAATATACGTAATTTACGGCAATAAGGACGATTGTATTTTTTTACGATACGAAATGATAATTTTGCTTCATAATGCTATTCATAATAATTTAAATATCTATATATCTATACCCCAATTATGGAGAAAGTCATGTGTTGTCCACATAAGATTTTTTTGACTTGGCTAAAATACCGTATTAGCCCGAATATAAGGCGAGGTTTTTTCAAAAATTGTCTTTTAGGAAAGTGGGGGTCGCCTTATATTCGGGTCCTTAAGTATGAAGTTCTGTATCCCAAATACGCCCGACTGTTTTTCATTTCTCGTGAAATAGATACTTCGATTAAATTTTATGTTTTTCCGACCAACTGTCTGACGATTGTGTCTCAGCATGAGAGTTTTCCTTAAACAGCTCAGCGATCAGATAAAAAACGTACATATGGGTTCCTGAACGAATAAAATAAACTGATTCTGTCACAATGTATACATTTGTATGTTTCAAAAATTTTATACAAACATAACAAAGTAGTAAAAGGGAAATTTTTAGATACTTTGTCCATAACACTAAAATACGTTCCTAGAGGTTGTACGGCTGAGACTCACAGTATTCTGCCCACATTTGGGTTATTTCACTTAGGCTACGATGCAATGTCGCCAAGTTTCCAATTTCGCTCACTTCAACGGTAGCTGTGGACGAGTGAAGAAAACTTTTTTTGGGTTTTCTCATTGGGAAAATAAGGAGTCTCCTTATATTTGGGCTAATACGGTATTCAAAATTTTTAAAATCCCCAATCTTTACACTAAAAGAACACCCACTCCATAAATGTTTGCATGCAAATTGTTCCCTAACAATAATAAGCTAGTAGACATCGAGGAATTCTGTCTATTCCATAACTGAATAATTTGTTGACATTGCCTAATAATTTGGGTTGGATGGAAGTGGCTACATTTTACTCTCAATCTCGCGCTAAGAAAAACGTTAATTAATAAATTAATCAATCAATAATAACAATTATTATTATAACTTGTTTTGTGATCAAAATCACTGTTCTTTATTGAATAGAATTTGTACACAACAATTACAAGATTGTATGCAATGCGTTCTAAATAAATCGAATTAATCACGCTCCTCCAAAAGAAAAAATCTGATGTGGCCAACACATGACTTTCTCCATATTTGGGGTATGGATATTTAAATTCTTTTTATGAATAGCATTATAAGGCAAAATTATTATTTTGTATCGTAAAAGAATACAGTCGTCCTTATTGACGTAAATTATGTAAATTTTGAATATGTTTACATAATCCACCGCTAATTAGTGGTGGCACTGTATAATGCAAATTAAGAAAAAGCAAAATATTTCCGAAATGGATGGTTCTACGAAAATTTGTTTCAAACAAAACTTGGAAGAAATATTATTCTCTACAACTTTGGTCCTCACGAAGATTACCAATAACGATGTTTTTAAGGAGATATTTGATGCAAACCGAAAAACTGGTTATTTATAAATAACTCCTAAACAATAACTACAATAGAAAATTGTTTCAAATGAAAGTTGTAGGAAATTACATTCTCTATAACTTTTGTATAGAATTGTAAATACAATAATGATGTTTTAACAAAGAAATATCGCAAAAAACCGAAGATTACCAATAACAATGTTTTTAAGGAGAAAGCCGAAAAACCGGTTATTTATAAATAACTCCTAAACAATAACTACAATAGAAAATTGTTTCAAATGAAAGTTGTAGGAAATTACATTATATTTTTAAGGAGAAAACCGAAAAACCGGTTATTTATAAATAACTCCTAAACAATAACTACAATAGAAAATTGTTTCAAATGAAAGTTGTAGGAAATTACATTCTCTATAACTTTTGTATAGAATTGTAAATACTATAATGATATTTTAACGAATAAATATCGCAAAAACCAAATCGGGTTTCAAATAAATCTCGACTTCCGGTTACCCGTTATTGTCCAAAAACTAATCAGTTCTTTGCGCTCATGCTAAAGTGTTATATATGAAGTTTGGTAACGATATGGCAAGTACTTTTTGAGTTAGAGTACCCACAATCACACACACACATAGACATCATTCCGAAAATAGTCTAAACATGCTCTAGGGACCTCAAAACGTGTATTTCCGTTATAATCTCGAAGTCAATTTTTTTCGTGAATACAATATTTTCCCATTACTACGTATGGAGAAAGTAAAAAGCAAAATATCTCCGAAATGGATGGTTCCACGAAAATCTGTTTCAAACAAAACATGGAAGAAATATTATTCTCTACAACTTTGGTCCTCACAAAGATTACCAATAACGATGTTTTTAAGGAGATATTTGACGCAAACCGAAAAACCGGTTATTTATAAATAATTCCTAAACAATAACTGCTATGGAAAATTGTTTCAAATGAAAGTTGTAGGAAATTAAATTCTCTATAACTATTGTATAGAATTGGATATACAATAATGATGTTTTAACGAAGAAATATCGCAAAAACCGAATCGGGTTTAGAATAAACCTCGACTTCCGGTTACCCGTTATTGTCCAAAAACTAATCAGTTCTTTGTGCTCATGTTAAAGTGTTATATATGAAGTTTGGTAACGATATGGCATGTACTTTTTGAGTTAGAGAGCCCACAATAACATACACACACGCGCACACACATACACAAATATGATTCCGAAAATAGTCTTAACGTGTTCTAGGGACCTCAAAACGTGAACGGCAAAAAAAATGCATTAAATTTGGTGAGATCTAGAAAACAAACCTCACGCCGAGTGTACACAGCCACAGCGTGATAAAAAATCCTCGGGGATGGGGAAATTCATTTGTTTAGTGTTTTTTCTCATCACTTCAACGATGGCAGCAGTAGTAGAAAAAACTGCGAATCACACGAATTCGGAAGCCGCAAATTTCACGGTCCTACTGTACACGTATCACGTGTCTGAATAATAAAATTCTTTAACTACCACCATCCAATGAAAATGATGTAATTCGAGCTCAGCTTTGTACAGGCAGTCATCGACATCGGTACAATTCGCTCTTTCGTACATTATAAATTCTTGCCCCTAAACAGCCTTTTGTACTCTGAATTCAGACTTTCATACATCAGCTGATGAACAAACATTTCGAGCTATCGCATAATGGTGCTGTCTGTCAGTCAAGCCAACACTTTTAACAAATTAAAGTATGCTATGTAATAATATACGTATTGTATGTAATGTTAGATTTGTGTGTAATGTTTTTTAATATTGTACTGAAATTTGACAAGATTAATACCACTGTAAAGTCGGTTAATAATGATTAAATTATTATTATTATTCAGTCTCGGCAATGTTACCATCTTTGTTTGTACGTACAGCAGTGTTTCTTTGTTTGTGCATTTACACCTATTATTTTATAAACATGAGTGAGAAACGGAAACCTGAAAGTGTTAATACAAGTGAAAAGAAATGTAGGATTCAAAACTGAACACGACTGAGACAAAGATGGAAATAATTAGGGGTGCCAAAAGCGGCGAATCATTAACTTCAATCGGACGCTCATTGGACTTAAGCCAGTCGAGTGTGTGTTCAGTTGTGAAGGAGAAGAACAAATATAATAATACAATACGTATTATGGCATTCTGAATAAACGCCACATTTTTTTAAAGAGCAAGGAACTGATCTACACACGCTTCGATGACATTGGCGATATCCCGTTAGCAGACCACGAAACAATTTGAGACAATGATTGTGCAGTTGCTTGGTTTTCTCGCGAATGGCAAGTGAACTCGGCAAGATTTTTTTGTGAGTTTGGGTCTCGATTCACAGGTTTAAAGCCTTCTCTGTCTTCTCTACATACGGATTCCTAGGTACAACAGACACTTTTGTACTCATTGAAGTACCACTTGCAACACTAGCTCTAATCGCTTCTTCACTTTCCTTATAGATTTTATTGTGAACTCAGTCACAACAAGTAATTTACCAACTGTTGAAAGCTATCTAAAACTTCAATTTTCCTCTCCAAACTCATCACTTTTTTCGCCCTTTTTACCGACTTTTCTTTCATTTCAATCATCACTCTCTTTGTGGCCATGATTAGGCAATATTACAAAAAAAACTATGAAAATAGCAAAATGCCTTAACACGTTCGGAACGGTGTGGCCACCGGTGGCCACGATCGGTCGTACTCGTGGGCATTGTGTACCAATGGTGGTCACCAGCAATCGTGCCAGGAGTCGCCATGCACCACCGGTGGTCACTTCCCCTATAATTTGAATATGGATTTTCGTTCGTACACCTATGGGAGAGGACTCCCGTTTTGTTTACGTCCACAGGGATGGTTTTAGTTACTATCTACATCTATCACTGAAATGTCTTAAAGTTACAATTTTTATTAGGTTACAGGCAACACCCATGAAAGTTAACTACAAACATATTTTGTGAACTTTTTTATTTCGATTTGCTAAATAATCAAGAACGTTATAATTTTTTGCATAGATACAAAACTTTTTAAACATATTACGTATAAAATAAATTAATTCACATAAATAATTCAATAAAATACACGTAAAATACTTACTACAAATGAACATATCTCATATTTTTCCAGTTGATGAAGTGATTTTCTTTTCTGCGTGGATGTTCCTGGTCTATCATCATTTCCTCCTACACTTTCCTCTGCCTCATCTTTCAAAAGCCCTTCATACACTTTTTCCCTAAATTTAAACATATCCATTTTTTTCTCAGACCCAAATTTATTATAAATTATTCACAAGTTTACTACATAAGTCCCTAGAAGTAATTCAATTGCAACTTTTTTGTACTATTTCAATGTCCTTCTTAGGACCGTATAATATGAGGACATTTGGTCAGACACATCGACACCTTTCTTTGCTTTGTTATATGCTATTACTGGTTGGGGTTTCATCTTGATTTCCTGTCCTCTTTTTCGTTTTCCAGAAGTCACTAGCGTGTCCATGAGTTCAGGATTTGAGGAGATCATGAGCACAGGTCTTCTGTCTTGCCATTTCATCACTCTCACACCATTCAATTTTTTTGGCAAACACTTCACCTTTTTTTATCTTCCGCGCACAGACTTCTTGTGGGTTACCTCGCCTATTTTTTCGCAGAGTACCACAAACGTACGTTTTCTTCTTTAGCAGGTCCAAAGTTATCTATATATAAAGTTCTACCTTCACCCAAAAGACCTGCCATCAGTTCTAAGACAACTTGGTGAGCGTGACCGATTCCACTACTACCTGAGCTCTCACTTTTACCGGCATAAACTTTCAAATCGTAGATATACGCTTTGGGTGTACACAATTTATAACATTTTATACTGTATTTGTGGGACTTTTCAGGGATATACTGCCTGAAAAATAGTCTCCCTCTCCAGGGAACCACTGACTCATCAATGACAACACTCTCACCTGGTGCCACTGTTGCTTGGAATCTATCACAAATTAGGTCTAACAAGGGTTTTATCTTTGAGAGCCTATTCGTGTTTGCAGATAAATCGAAGTTATCACTAAAATGAAAGAATTTCAAGAGCAACTCAAATCTTTCGCGTTTCATTGAGGCTCTAAGATCATTCCTATATGCTGGTTTATTTGACCAGTATAATCTCATTTTTGGCAAGTGATTTATACCATAAGGATTAGAATTCCAATGAACTTCTGTATTTCTATTTTATTCGTGTCCCTCCATTTTCGAATTATCAAACGTCTTCCAATCACACAGGAATTTATAAACTCATTTGCATACCTATTTGTTTCTTTCACAATGAGGTCCAACACTTCATCATTCAGAAAGCTTTTATACACACTCACCAGTGAAGATAAGTCCAAATCTAACTTCAGACCACCTACAGCTGAAAAAGGAAATTGCCGCACATCATCTTCGTAGTCTCCCCACAAGTCTGAACTTTCCCCTGCAATATCACTTTCTTCACTTTCTTCAGAAGATGCTTCTGCCAAAACTTCTTCGTCTGATGTTATCATGTCACTTTCTTCATCCGACTCTGATGGTTTATACGAATCTTCTGAATTTGAGAAACTGGATACAGAAATATCTGAATCACCCATGTTTGAAGGGGGAAATATTCAGTGATATCCAAGAATATGATACTTCAAACAGTTTACAATATCACGTATGCAAAAGCAAAAACGAAATGTTAGTCAGTCGAGATTTTCTTAGAATAATACATAAAGAAAAAGGTGGTGGAAGGGACAAAATTCGACCAATAAGAGAGAAGAACTATATCTGGCGAAAGATGTGCAGTAACCGGTGTGTTTATTGTGGTGCCAAGGAAAAATATCGGGACATTAGAGACTGCGTCCATTTCTGAAAGAGTTGTAAAGAAGCAATAGAGGTTATAATAAAGCAGAAGCCACGTCTAAACAGTAGACCTAGGTCATGACACATGCAACGACTAAAATTTCGTGGTGAAAGTTTTCTCACCCAAGAAGATGCATAAGATGTGGTATATGTGGACCAAGTGAGCACCTAGACAACAGTGAAGCAGTCGCCTTGTAATAAAATATGAAGCCGCTGGTAAACAATAAACATGGGTCTTGCCACGTGCTTCGCCAAAAATTCACAGTGAAAGATTTCCAGAAATGCAGCTGCACAGGATGCGTAACACTGTAAGGTAATTATGCACTTCAAAGTGCGCGCCTTGGCTAAGCATATAAGTGACCGCTACTTTGTCTTGCCCCTGAAGTTGTTTACTTCCCCACTCCCTCCTGCCTTTTGAGACCCTCGCCGTAAAACTCAGGCACACCAGGCCCACAAAACATGAATGCTAGGGATGCGGAAAGAATGACAGTGTCTATCCTATCAAGCGGTTCTTTCGAAAGAGCGAGATATAGTAAAAGCGAATAAAGATTTTGAAAGTGTGATTACTACGAAAGTTATATTTATTATTTTTTGTGTATTATCATATGAATATTTTATCGATATTGCACCTCTAAATATTTCAATCTCAGATTTCATCATCAAGGTTTTGTAAATAAAATATAAAATCAGAATAATTATGAAAAAATTACTTATCATAATTGAAGTTCGTGGTTGCATACCTCGCAGGAGAAGTTATAAAATAATGATTTGCAGACCCTTCTCATGCATTTAAAGTAAAAAAATCTCATTTCTAACATTAAAGAATCCTCGTTGGTCAGTTTAAAACAAAAAATCAAAAATTATTTTTATCGAAATTTATGCCTCTGGGGACGGACAGCGAAAATGGCTTCCGTTGCGAACGTGTTAATGAAAAAAACTCGCACTTTCATACATTATATATTGACACCCCTAAACCGCCTTCCGTATGCCGAATTCGGACTTTCGTGCGTCAGAGAAATGACGAACAAATATTTTGAGTGGTGCTGGTTGCCAGCCACCAGGCCACCAGTTTCTGCCATGTCTCCATTTTTGTCTGTACAGCAGTGTTTATTTGTGCAATTATTTAAATATTTTATTGCATTTTGCCCTATCTCTCTATATTATAAAATCAACGATTGTGTCTAAAAGGCCCCTGCTCAAAAAACTAAACATTTATACCATAATTAGAGATTTTATAATATTTTTTGGCTCTCTGGGAACGGAACCCTCCCTATAACATGTACATCTATGTTCGACATCCATACATTCGACTTCCGTACACGTTTTCAGGAATACATTATGTACGGATGTCGAGGGCTGCCTATATTGTCATTTCACCATTAATACTTTCTTTAATTTCCTCGAAATCAATTTAAATGCTTTCTTTTATATTTAAGTAAATATTTTCTTGCCATGGTCATCTTATTTTTCAGATATTTTGACCAAAAATTGTCATTTTTCATGTCTGTTTTTATATCCGTTTCTACCAAAATGGCTGGTGTTAGTATGAACAACATTTTGAAGGTTATAGATGAAATAGATTCTGATGAAAACTTCAATTTTAGTGAAAGTGAATGTTATAGTGAAATATCAGAATGTGATAGTGAAAAGGAAAACCTGCCCAAACAGAAGAAAATAAAAATTTCAGAATGTTTTTTCATAGTCTGACATGCATTTCAGCTGTTTGTTCATTTGTTTCTTCCACAGAATCCTGGTTTCACCACTTGAAACATTGTACATCAGTAAATTAAATAGAAGTATAAGCATGTAAATATGAATAAACATTGTGTAAGAAAGTGTGAACTGGTGAGCCAAAACTAGCCCAGCACTTGGGGCACTGCAGGAAGCATACCGGCGTAGCAGCGAAAGAAAGGGTTAAGAAAAATATTTAAACCAGTAATTTTGACAAATCTACTACCCGATTATGTTCAATTATTACAATTTTTGCATTCAAGTTGTAATTACAATTATTAAAATTTTTTATGCAAATTCTTACTCATATCCACACATACCTATTCATAAATTTCTTCACTTTCACTACTGGAAGAATCTTCAACAGCTGCTTCACCTCCATCCACAGAATGTCCTCTTCTGATCCATACATGCTGTTGGAAACATAAGACTTTTTGAATCCAAGAGCAATTAATTCTGATGAGATGCTGTTCCTTGCAATTTTTATCCATTGTGCTAGTTGCACCTCAGTTGGTTTTATTATATCCAATTATTTTTTCAGTATAATCTGAGGGAAGTCTTTGTGCCAATGCTGTTCTGTGACAAAGAATACATTTTGCCTCATAAACCTGGTAATCCAGCCAACACTTGCCTTGAAATGCTGTTGTGATAACTTGAAAGCTGTTGCTATTTCCAAGGCCTTCATCTTTATAGCCTCCCGTTGAACTGGCAGGCCATTATTGCATTTTTTGCACACAAATGCCACTACTTGACCTTCTGTAACTGTGTAGCACCCTTCTCTGGGCTCACGAAATGCTTTACATGTTGAACTGGCTCACTTTAGTTTTTCTTATGATTTTTTTCACAATTGCTTCGGTAACACAAAATTTTCATGCAGCAACACAATTTTTGTTTCTTCAGCATGTTTTACCACCATGAGTTTAAAGTTCTTGTCATAACTGTTATGCATTGATTTTGATGTGAGATGGTGTAGAAACTCTACTCTCAACATATTCACCCATATTTTACAGTAAAAAATGGAATTCCTTTAACGAAAGGTTGAACGTACATGAAATCTACATGGGAGCTGCAAAACTAACTCAACCACAGCATTTTTGCTTTCAACAAGAACTAGGTATTCTATTTAACTTTAGTCACACTGAGATACATTGTAGTGCATGAAGTATCCTGTTTCAGAACTCAAGCATTACATTGTGTGTATTGGCCAGCGCCACGTGATTGTTTCTCAACACAAACCTTGGCTGCCGAGCAACCCAGCTTTCCATTGTGATAGGATAGAATTACATCAAAACAAATGTCATCCACTTTTACGACATACGATTGATTTACACGAAATTATTCCATACTACGCAAACATAAGAAGACTAAATTTTTCAGGTGCTAAATTGGAAAAAAATCTCGTCTTATATTCAGGTAAATACGGGAAACCATTTTGTTAACAGTGTTCTTCAAAGACTATATTTTAAAATCTATTGGCATGACTTCACAGTGAGCCATCTATTATTCATTTCTTTACATAAACTAAGATAAAGCTATCAATTAATATGTAATAATTAATTTTCATAGTCTTGTGAATTAATATCAAATATAACTATCATTTTTTATAAATACAGCACAAGTAAAGAAATAATTTTTCTTTGTACAGTAAACTCCCTGTTATCTGGCACTCATGCAACCGGAATTCTCAAGCAACCAGCATCTCCTGCCTCTTGATTTTTTTATTACATCTAGTTCGAAATGTAACCGATAAAATTGGCGTTTTTGGAAATTTTTTGTTTACATCTAATTCGGCATGTTACTGCTAAAATTGGCACTTTCGACAATTTTTTGTTTACATCTAATTTGGAATGTTACCGCTAAAATTTGCATTTTCAGCAGTTGCAATACACAATTGTGGATGTTTCTTGAACTCGGTGTTTGTGTTAAAGAAAATATTTCACATACCCTTTTTAAATGCCTCCTAAAACACCAATGTGCACTAAAGGTAATAAAAGGAAATGGGTTGTGCTAATCTTAACCCAGAAACTTGATATAATAAAATTTTTAGAAAAAAGTGAGAACTGCAATGTTTTAATGAAAGTGTTTAAACCTTAAGTAGGTGCATGGCCTTTCATAACTTAAGTCGGCACGTGTGGTCTTTAAAGACCCCAAAAGAAAATGTTTATATCTATGCCGAGTTGTTGATGTTTGTAACAATTATTTCAGATGAGAAGTCTAATACCTTATATAACAACGTGCAGCCATCAGATTTTCCATATTGTTAATGGCATTTAATTATTTCTAATGTTTACGTTAGCTGCTATTTTCGGGTGTCGCTTTCGCACATTAATGCATAATCTTTTGTGTAAATTCATAGCGAGTTAACAAATTAATTTAATCTCCACTAAGATCTTTATAAATGTTGTTTAAATATTATATAATTGTTATATTTGTTTAGTATGTTATTTAATGGGCAAATTCTTTCCTGTAATATGCACCTCTTTTTCCTCCCAAAGAATCGTCACCTTGCATATGATTACACTAAACTCGAGTGCATTATTAGTTTTTTGCAATGAAATTCGAATGATATTTGTAAATAAATGTACAATAACTTATAAACATTTACTTGGATACATGAATTTGTTTTTCTCTCACTCATGTATGATCTCCACCTTCTCAACTTTTTTATAATAAACTAGTTAATTTGTGCTTGCATTCTGCAAGCGTTTTGTCTCATCTTAATATAAAGAGTAGAGAAGACAGATAATTTTTAAATGCAAAAGTTTGCACCTCTGCGCCGATTAATGTTTTACATTATGGACAATATTGGAATAAAAACAACCCCTAAAATTTATAATTGTAAAACTTCTATAGGTTTTCATCATTTGATACGAATACCTCACATTTCTGCAAAATTTCATCGATGTAGCACCTCTAAATGTGTAGTTATATAAAATTAATTGTATAAAAATGATGAATTTTTAACAGCTACAATAATAAACTTTATTATATTTTTCAATATTATTTACCGCTGGAATAGAATTCCCTAATTTCTCAAAATATTCAGCTCTCTCGCTCTAATAAGAGTGCATACACATTAGTCATTTTTTTTAACATTTATGAATTTTTTATGGCTCAATAAATAAACATTTTCAAATTTCTATAATCCCGTTTTCCTTACTTGGTAAGATCTAACGTTAGAAAGAATTTCAGCATTGTAGGACATTTATAGGTAACTAAACCATGAAACGTTTGTTTATATATTTATAATGTGTGATTGCATTATGCAAGTATTTTCAAATATTAGCATTTTTACAATTTAGAATTATTCGTAATCGATTATGTCCAAAACCATATAACCGTGTCCAATGTCAAGTATGTATCTCATTAAGAAGTGCCTTATAATGTTCACATTCATATTGGGTAGAAATGAGGCAAAATCGCACCAAAAAAGTTGAATTTTGCTATTTTTTTATTTTATCTTCGGTTGCAACAACATTTCTATAATCGTGCTAAATTTCAAGTCTCTAGGTCATATGGAGTAGCCTCACCGTTTTTCTTCTCGTGTAGAGCAATACTGGGGCAAAAGAGCCCCAAAAACGGGGATTATATCAGTATCGGATTTCCTTCATTAGTCGTAGATTAACATTAATGGCATTAAAATATAAGCCTCTGATTCCCATTAAAAGCTTACCCATATGAAAGGATTAAGCCAGTTGCCTAGGAAGCCTATTGTTAGACCCAGAAAAATTACCACTACTTTCCGATAAAAACTATAAATTTACACTAATTCTACTCGGATTTGAATTCTGTCTTCAAAAATAAGAAACTACAATTTATATCCTACCCGATAGTTTAAATCTCGAGTTCGTATCTTGAGGGAAAGTAATTTTAAAATGCAAATATAAAAACCTCTACACCAATTTACATGCTTTCTTATGGGCCAATAATGGGGCAAAAAGGGGCCGAAATAGCCCCTCAAAATAGGAATTTCTCCAATTTCGGATTTTTTCCTTCGGTTATGACCAAAAACCTATAATCCTACCAAATTTCAAGTTTCTAGCACATCTGGAAGTGCCTCATAATTTTGTATCCTCCTATATATATATATCATGTGTAAGAAGCATCTATATATTATAGATATACGGTTATAGTACTCGATGTGTTACTGAACTAGAGGGTCAAAACAATAAATTAGAAACCACTTCGGATGCACAAACAACATGTACGTTTATTTAACCTCTTGAAATTTAACAACACAATCACTACATACAATTTTCATGTGATTTAAGCTCATCGTCTTGGTACAGGAATTGCAACACTGATTCTTTTTTTTGTCCACATTTCTTGGGCAAATTGTGCACCTAGCTCGAACTTTGGGGTCTAAATGAATGTGTTTTTCCAATGGTGGCGATCCCATTAATTTAGTGGCTTTTTCACGGAGTGATCTTGGCACATATGTACTTAGATGCTGCCCTTTTATGAAAAGACAAAACTCACAGGTACTCATTTGGAGATGTGTCGGCATGAGATGTAGGAGACACACTAAGTAGCTTGAAACACGCAGACAGGTGGTGGAAACAAAATTCCTTGCATAATAAAATGAACTGTCGTAAGGATTAGAGCGAGAAATTGACAACAGCATTGACGAGAAAAACGAGGAAACCAGTGAAAAGACAGGAGCTCGGGACAAGTGCACACTCACGTGGGGGTCCTTCCCCCCTTCTGCGGTTTTCCAGGAAAGGAACTGTGCAGGTTATATCTCACACTTGTGTTCAGGCCAAGGGTTTTTCTCGTGCTGATAAAGAATTGCTTGGTTTCCTAAACCAGAATGCAAAAGGGTATTTCCACAGGTCTCACGTCAAGGGAAGAGATAAAATCTAAAATATGGAATAACAGCAATGCTGCCAGTGTTCCACTAATGTCGTTTTTCTTGGAAGGCATTATGTTCCTTGCTAAAGGCTTTCACATAGCCCTGGCGAAAAGGAAACGCTTCATTTTATAAAAGGAAATACAGATAGGTACGTTTCTCTGAGAGATTAAGAGAAAAATATATAAGTTCGAAATAGCGCAAGTAGGCACGTGGGGTCTTAAATGACCCCAACATTAAAAAATGAATTTTTAGAAGAACATATTGCCAATATTTTTACATGAACAAAAGGAGATAATTATTCTAGGAAGGTACTGAAAAAATCTACCTCATACAAGTAATTTCAAGAAAAATACAGCGTTTTTAAAAGGCATGGGGTCTTTACAGACCCTATGCGCCTACTTAAGGGTTAATGTTGGTTCTTCCACTATTTATGACATTAAGGCACAGAAATCACAGTTAATGAAATTCATTACATCTTCTGAGACACCTAAAAGGGTCGGTGCACTCTTCATAAGCCGAAACTTGAGCAAATGGATATTGGTATTTATGGTTTTCTATCAAGCGTTCCAAGGGAGCCCCTATTTCTGGACCAATGTTGATTGAAAAGGCCAAAGATTTTTATGAACAAATGGAGATCAGTGAACCGTGTGCATTTTCAGATGGATGCCTAACACGTTTTAAGATCAGACTCCTAGATGTTTTGGGTGATAAAAATCGGCTAACTAAGAAGCTGCTGATAAATTTTGTGAATTTTTTGAAACATTAGTTAAGGAATATATATATAACTACCAACACATTTAATTGCATTATTTTAATATTTACTAACTGCACTGTATGTAATGGTGTCATGATTGCGTGTCACTATTTGCTTCTCTTTTGTTTAATATCAATTTGCCTCAAGAATTTCTGCTAATACATTGCTGGGTGTGGATAATTTCTCTCCTTTTCTCGGACAAGAAAACTTTTTTTTGTCATAAAGGTTGGACGAAGTTAATCCTTACCTCGCGTTGTTATTACAACAAAAGAAAGTTAATAGTAACAGGCACATGAGAAATTCCATAGGATGTAATGCAGTTATTAAATATTAAAATATTGCAATTAAACATGTTGAATACTTGTATATTTGAGTTTCATTACTTCCTTGAATGTCAAGGAATTATTTAAGAACAACTGAGTCGAGTGCCTAGGCTAAAGGTTAGTAATTCCAAGGTGAATGTATAATTCGGCATTTGTTTCTTGTTTTGGTATCCAAATGCTTTATTGAAGCCTATCCAATAAAACTCTCAAGCAACCAGAATATTCACTTAACCAGAAAACCGAATTCCCTGAGCATTCCAGATAACTGGGAGTTTATTGTACTTTAAAATTTCTCGATATATGAAATGAATTTCACAACAATAGATATATAGTTAATAGATAAAGAGATAACAAGCTTGATTATTTTAGAAAATTATCCACTTCTGACTAATCTTCAGCATTTAAAATAAGCCAAAGACAATGTTGCTTTAATACAACACTTTTAATAATTAAGGGAAGTTTTAGAGATTAAAAAAATCACCTGAATGCTTTTGGATTAAGGCCAGCAGTATGTGCAATATGATTGATGAGAACATTTTGAAGCATAAGAAGACGGCGATATGTTTTCTCTGGAACTGGCATTATGTATCCAATACCTCCATCCAACGTAGCTGTGCAGGGAAGAAAGAAAAAGTATGTAATACTGTACTGCATAACATATACCGTATTCACCCGAATCCAAGACGACCCTGAATCTAAGACGACCCCCCATTTTGATGATTCCAAAAGAGAAAAAAGCTCAAATTGACCTTCATGACTACAAAAATTATAAATCTTGTGAAATATTTATTTTCTCTTATACTTTTCTTGAATGTCATTGTCTTTTAACATTTTAAAATCATAAGATCACATCACAAATAGAACCATTCAGGTTTTCAAATAAATTAAATGGTAGCATTCATTTTAAGATAACATTAAAAATAAAGTAAATACATTGAAAGAATACACTCATTTCAGGACAACAAAAAAACATTTCAATCTAAGTGCTGCATAAAATCATTTTATTGTGTTAGTCATCATCACTGTCTATGCAACCTTCACTATTTTCCTCACGCTCACTATCTTTATCACTCTCAACTTCATCATCAGTCTCCCACAAAACATCATCCTCACTCCCATCCATGGCATTAGATAAGCAGCATTTCTTAAATCCTTTCACTATTACGTTTGCATTTATTTGTTGCCACGATGCCTTGATCCATTGGCAGAGCATTGCAACTTCAGGTTTCTTAAGATTTCCTTTTGGTGTTAAAGTGTGAGTTCCACTCTGTAACCACTCAGAATACAAAACCTTTAAATTATTTTTAAAACACTTATTGACAGCAACATCTAAAACTTGAAGTTGCGATGTCATTCCTCCAGGTATTACAATAAGATCAATATTCATCGCACTCATTATGTTTTTAATTTCTGGAGATAAGTGTCCTTGAATGCATCCAGTGAAAGCATTGCTCTTTGTTTCAGTAAAGCTCCTGGCCGTCTATTCCACACCACATGTAACCAATCTCTCATTAGTTCTTTAGTCATCCACCCCTTTTCTTGACACCTATTATTCCACTTTGCAAATGTTTCTTAGGCATTGTTTTCTGCTTTAGAATCACATATGGTGGTAATTTAGTCCCATCTGCTAAAACCGCTAACATTACCGTGACTCGCATTTTTTCGTTGCCTGTAGTTTTAATTAGGATGGACTTCGCACCTTTTTCGTTCACAGTATAATTAGATGGCATGTAGAAGAAAACCGGAGTTTCATCGGCATTTCCTATTTGGCTCAAAAGGTAATTATTGGTTTTTCTAAGTTCAATTACGTATTTCTGGTAAGCGAGAAGTTTTTCTACATAATCTTCCGGCAATTTCTGACAGCGAAGTTCGTCGCCGTAAAGAAAAATTATTTCGTCGCATCATTCTCACGCACCAACTTCTGCTGGCCTTGAATTCTTGCAATGATATATTAAGTCCTCTAGTAATTTCATTAGCTTTAAGTATAATACTTTCAGTCGAAACAGGCATACCGTTCTTCCTCATGGTGCGCACAAACTTGACTACTTCTTCTTCAATGCCATGAAATCGGCCTAATTTTGGACCACTGAGCGACTTCCTTGTGGCTTTGGCTTTTTCTAGTTCCTGTTTTGAGAGTTTCCATCGACGCACATTTGCCTCAGATACACCGAACTTTCTACTCGCATCACAGTTATTAGTTTTTTCGGCGTAATTTATCACGATCAGCTTAAAATTTGTATCTTAGCTCCGGATAATTCCTTTGTTAACTTTCCCTTTTCACTCGTGCCACGTACTTCAACATGATCTGTCATTTTAACTTAAGGGTTGTGCATTTAAATCAAGAATGCACAACTCAAAATTACTGTCACACTTAGTGAATCGCGGTGCGTCGTTTGAAAGGGGAATCCCAATGATTTCCGCTCTCATTTGTTTTGATATTACGTGCCATTACGTGCAAGATGAAAGTACGTCTGTGTTATGATCGTCGACGATGATTATTAGTCTAAATAATTATTATTCTCGTCATGTTTTTCTTATTGTTATTACTATTTGTTTATTTCACGTCTTTATGTACGTACTTGAATTTGCTGTTGTGAATTGTTTACTCTAATATACCATTTGTTGTAAAAACCATTGATTAAATGCTTAAATATATTTCGTATTCGAATGTAAGACGACTCTTGATATTTACAGCTGAAAATTTGGAAAAAAAGGTCGTCTTAGATTCAGGTGAATACGGTATTTGCACCACAGAGATCATGCTAACAACTTTATTATTATTTTTCAGGCAGATAATAATGTTGCAATGAAATGGAGTATAAGCAAAAGTCAATGGAAATGAAAAAAACAAATAGAATATCAATGGCTAGAGTAATTAAATGATTTCATGATAGTTTACTTAATAAAATGTCTAAATCTCTTTCAATTGCAAAATTATTTAACCCTTTTACTGTCAGCCCACTTCATTTTGATTGCCTGAAGCTAGATTTTTTTATAAACTCTCTGATATATTGTACAATATATACAACTAGTAAATTATCTTGTTTTCATGTCGTTAAAAATAAGAAAAAGATTTTTGTTTTTTTAGTAAAAATATTTAAAGTTTAACACTTAGATTACAATAATTGGGCCTAGAAATTTATTCCTGTTAATAATATTGTAAGTATTGGTTAGTCTTATTGCTTTTCGAGCCAAAACTACATTTCTGTGCTCATTGTATTATTTGTTTAACATTTATGTTGCATCCATGAAAATCCTACCACCATTCATCACACTCCTATATCACTGTGTACCAGGAGTGGTCCTTCTATGCAAGCACTGCTAGCCTAGTGAAACAACAACGCAACAAACTCTTTAAATTACTTAAGGTGGACTAGAGAAAGATAATCTAATGTGGCTGACAGAAACAGCTATTGATTTCACATAGCCTTTATTGGATAATGAACACTGCTAAAAGTAAAATACATACCATACTGTATAGCAGGAAGAAAAAATAATTACTTAGAAGAAAAAGTAAATTGTAAGCCCTATGTTTAATTAACAATAATGAATGAATAAACCTCCTAATAAACATAAAAATCGATCAATCAACAGATAGCATGAAAACAACCATTGATGGCCTTTTACAATGGACTTACAGACAAGAACAAAGAACATATAACCATGCCCTGGGCAGGATTTGAACCTACAACCCTAGCATTAGGAGCCTAACATGCTAGCCATCCCTCAACCGAGGCTGGCATAAAGCTTAACGTTTTCAAACAAGAAAGGGACAATTACACAAACAGGAATTGTAAGCTTTGAAGAAATAAAACCCACAATGCAAAATATTTTCTGAAGTGAAACCAACAATGAAGAGTATGAGACTGAAGAAACATCAAATTTACATGTTAATTAACTAAGGAGTATTGGTTAAGGGATCATCTTTAACTGCTGCAATACCCAATTCTCAAAGTGAATTTCTAGAAGATAGTAAAATGAGAGAAAATTTTAAGAATATTTTCTATTTTTAATTACTGTATATTTTCGAGTATAAGGCGATTTGAGTATAAGTCGAAATGTACTTTTTAGCCTAAAAAAGCATCTAAAATCCAAGACTCGAATATAAGTCGAAGCAAACAAAACGAAAATAAGATAATTTTGTAATTTACAAAAAAATTACTATATATACAGGTGAACCTCTACTTACGAACATGCAAGAAACAAACAATTCCTATTTACGAACATTCCACATACCAATGAACTGCGCCTCGCACTTTATTTACGAACATACCCTCACGCACTTACGAACATCGGTCACAGTAAGAACACGTAAACTTGTCAACACGTCATTTGCCGTTTGTATTCTAAACCATATGTGTTTATATACGTATTGTTTTTTATTACCCTTGAAATATGGAAAACAATTGTAAACGTAGTGTTTGTGAAAGTGCTAAAAGTGGTAAAAAACGTCAAGTGCTTTCGATGGAAACTAAAATGGACATAATACATAGATCAGAAATAGGGGATCAATTTCAGTCCGTGATTATAAGTAAAAAACAAAATGCTGTCATTGAAGAAATGGAATGGTGTGTAACAATTTGAATTCAGGATCAAAATAAAAAACCAACGCTTGAGTACTGAATTGATTCTTCTCTTCAATCCACTCATTTGGGCAAGTTTTTTTAAAGATAAAATTTATATTTTAAGTTTTCCTTTCAAACTACGTAAGTACGGTGATGCTGTATAATTCGCCTTAGCATGAATTTTTCATACTAATGTGCTTAAAGTTAGTCAAATGTTGTTTTTCTACAGTCATGTTTAACTATTGACCCAGAAAAATGTCCAGCTAGTTTGCGACTCGAATATAAGTCGAAAGTAGGGTTTGATCGGCCTAAAAAAGGAAGAAATTTCTCGACTTATACTCGAAGATATACGGTATATCTTTCATTTGTAAATTCAATTCTAGTTGGTCATACAGTTTTACAGTCAGTTTAATGATTTAAAATGGCATTACAAGAAGGCAGCATTTTGCTACTTTTAAAATAACAAATTTTATACTAGGAGCAACTGAAAGATATCTTACCAAACATAGTGATGTGCCTTCTTTCAGGAGCTGCAGTAAGCAGTCTCTCAGGACTAGCTTCCACTTGTTTGCACCTGACACGGAAAAAAGTGTTGACGTGTTGGCCAAGGTGAAAGTCAGCTTTCCGAAGAAGTCGTTGACCTAGATGTTTTCAGAAAAAAATTGCATGATCTGCAAAGTAAATACATACTTCTTACTTAACATTAGCTATTGTATGTATAATATTACATATTCAGATAACTCTCTCATAAAACACTTGCCAGAGATAAAGCCATGTGGAGGAAGGAAGAAAAAGCACTCATTTTTTTACCTCCCTGACCCTTCTTAGTACCTTCTCTGAAGTATTACATCTATTGATGTAAAAATCTGAAGGGCTGTTTATACAAGTGCTTCTTTTTTACAAGGTGTTTCTTCTACTACTGCATATCTTTCCATCAGAATCCGTAACGCAGAAAATTGTCAGAATATGCCATTCTGTAAGTTTTCACTTCCCATATTTATGAAATTCTACTTTTATTGCTTGTTAATTACAAAAAGTTGAGTTTCTGCTTAGGTATTTATCCAGCAAAGGTAATTGGCAAATTTCTACAAACCCATGATTTGATTTTAATCAAACTTTAATTGTTTATTCGAAGTGTTCTGCTGTGTATTCTAGAGGGACCATCAATTCTAACAACACCAATAAAACAAATTAAAGAATTATTTTCTGTTATTTGAATTTCCTCAATTTGAGTATCATGGGAATGAGTGTAGCAAATCTTTTCATTGCTCTTTAAAATGACTTAAAAAATCAAGATATGAAGTCCAGACTTGAACAAGGTTTGAAGAAAAGAATGAAGTATTATTTTCATACTTTCAAATTTCAAATTCCATCCAAAATGTGCTTTTAACAACAAAATTGCAAGATTTTTAAAGCGAAAATTTTTGTTTGCATAGCAAACTGATTGCTAGTAGTGGCTTCCGGGGTCAGCTGCATTCAGAACAAGATGTAACTGGCATTTCACAACCCTTGCAGGCTGCTTCTTTGCCCTGAAGAAGCAACCTGCAGCAGTTGCAAAACATCGGTTATATTATGCTCCGGACACAGCTGCGATAACCTTCGATTGAAGTTGATAGCAAACTGATTGTTGGTGATTACGCGCACTACACTTGGTGAGGAGGTTATGGTTAGCTGCATTTGCAGATGGCACATTGTTGTAAGAGTAGCAGAAGAGTAAAGGCAAGCAGTAACACTGTTATTTTTCTGTAAACAAATCTATGAGTTTGATGCTATTTTTCATTACTTGTAAATATCAACATATGACATTTTTTAACATTTCTCAATACTTCTCTCAGTAGAAATGCAGGCTCTCTAATAGTCAAATAAATTTAAATGCTTATTCCATTTTTAGATGCAAAGAAACCATGTGATAATGAAGCATATAAGATGCAGGAATTTGGGTGAGGTATTTTAGTCTAATTGCCAAAATGAAGTAAAATATTAATAAGTCTCAAAACTGTTTCTAAAGGAGAGTTAACTGTAGATATGTCACACAGTGACCACCAATAAATCACATAAGCCAAACCTTCAAAAAAATCTTCCCTTTAAAAATACACATCTCACTCTAAGCTTAACACTTGTGGACAGCTACTCTCAAGCATACGCTCACTCCTGCTCTCTTCACATAGCAAAACACATGACATACATTCTTTCTAGAAGCCAAATTTGCTAAATTACTACTGAGGATACCTTTGTGTTGAAATGCGCATCCAGTTCACTCAACTATTTTATGCTAAAAGAATTGCCAAAATATTTTGAATTTAACATTTTTGTATTTTAATTTTAAAAATGTCTTTCTCAATAAATATAAGAACAACAAATAAATAATGAATACATAATAATATAATAAAAACTACAAAGTATGAGACTCACAATCAGTATAGGCTAAAATTTATGAAATATGCGTAATTAAATAAACAATATGTTGAGTTTTTGGAGCAACTGCTCATTTACTTGTCAATTCATCTCACCTCCATAACTCTCTCTACTTTCTGGTTGATACATATATAAAACAAGGTTTTTTTCTCCATCTGATACAAGGAATCCCATTTGTGTGTTATCCAAAAGAAATTCTATTGTGTAAACCTCAGTAGGGCGGTAGTCCTACAAAAGAAACACAGGTATGAGTTAACTTTAGCAACAAAAGTTCAAATATTGTATAGCCATCAATTATGGCAGAATTTTTTTTATTATACTCACTCTGCTGACAAGGGAAAGGGTTCTGTACTCTTCCTGGAAGCGCAGTAAAGAAATTGACTTGTAGACATCAGCAATGAGGATGAGGCACTTAATACTCAACATCTGGTGGATATACACTTGGGTGTCAATAAAAGCGATTCCTACCAAATCATTGTCCTTCAGCTGCCATATATAGATCTGGAATTCATCCAAGGATAAAGAAAGAGGCAATTTAGTTAACAACAATGAAAATATTCACTGTCATTAATACTAAAAGCATGGAGAAGTTTCACTACAATAAATAAGCCACATTAATATCTTTAAATGTTGTTAATAAATTGATATGGAATACAGTAGCAGAATAAAATGGAAAGGTTGAAAAGCAATATACAATGTACAGGTATACCCCGGCTTATGCAATAGATATGTTCCCACGAGTGGTCGCATAACTTGAAATCATGTAACTCAAAATTAAATTTCTGTCTGAAGTTACCTAATTTCTAATTTTGATTTATTGCTAAATAAAACCTTAAAAAGAGAAAATAATGAATGTATTTCTGTAAATGATAATGACACCAACCCAACCCACATATTTCTAAAATATTTTCAGCTTATTAAACCCTAAGTGATAAAAATGGCCCTAAAACGCAGTGCTAAAGCTAGTGACAATGCTACTAAAAGGTTCAGAAATGTGACATCCCTGCAAATAAAACCAGAAGTGAATAAATGAAAATAATGCAGTGTAAAATTTCCAATCAACTAAGGCCTAAAAATTGAGTTTTATATGATGTGGGTAAGGTCTTTTTGAACGAATTATTGACTTATGACATTATTTATATGGACAAATCGGTTTCAACTATTGTCAGGGTTTACAGGAACCAATTAACGACAGTTATCAAGGTCCTACTTTACAATATTTAACTCTCCTTCACCTTGCCGGTTTTTTGTTTTAGATGAATAATTTTATTATTTTTAATAAATTTAAAAAAATTCATTTAAAATGGCATTAATGCGAAAATTGCATAAGTCAAAATTGCTTAAGTCGGGAGATACCTGTATGCTGAAATAGCAGCTCCTTTAAGAAGAAGTTTTCTAACTGCAACAAGAAATAATTAAAAGGGAGATACATTTTGCTTCGCTTGAAATTACAATTGACACCAAGGATTTCATCAATGTATACCAAGCATTGTGCTATTATGAGGAATAATATTCTGGCTCCCCAATATCACTAACCTTCTGTCCTACAGCAGACACAAGGAATCCAACAACATGTGTAATGGCAGTCACTGGACCCTTCTGCTCCTTTGAGTACACCATTTTGAAGCGATTTTTGGTAAGTGGCTGACCTGGTTCAGGCACAACTTCTATTATGTCAAATATTAGAATCTGAGGAGAAATGGAGAATGAGTTTCAAAATGTTCAATTAATATTAAGTTCTATAAAGTGACAGCCTCTTCAGTGGATTTTTAATTGCTGAAGATAGTTATATAATTAAGGTAGACAAAATGTTTAGCAAAACAAACTGAAAATTTAATAATAACTTCATTTTATTCAAGGACCTAGCCAACGTACCAGATTAAATAAATTTAATTCCAACCCTAAAGGGTTGAGCCAATAATTTTAAATTTTTTAAATCTGATTTTAAATAATTAATTTACAAAAATATTTAAGTTCTTACCCTTCCTCTGCTGGTTACATCTTCACCATAATTGTAGTTTGTGCCCAATGCAATGTACCCTTTAAGTCCAGAGCGAGTGCCTTCATAAGCAAGGCTTACATTTTTCAGACAAGTAACATGTTCCCACTCCTCCAACTCCATCTTGGTGTTCGGAATCACCTGAAAAAGAATAGGAAACTCCTATTATATAACCCGGCAGTATTTGCGTGGGGTGCTGTGGACACCTCAGGCATATGTTTTAAGACAGGGTTCTTCCCTTTTGGGCTTTTATGATCCCTCCCTTTCAGTAGCTGGAATGACATGTTTGGAATCTTCTCTGCTAAAAAATATTAGTATCCTGCTGTTATTTCTTGAGTTTGGACATTTTTTCTAATGTGCCAGTTCGCGTTGCGAATATCAGTGTTTTTTCCTTCGTTCGGATGTTATACACATTTTATTGTGACCTTATTATTACTATTTGCAACCCTGGTATTGTTTTACACAATTTTTGATTGCCTTTCAAAGAAAAAATTTTGTTCATTTTTTATGCTGCAATTTTCATTTATATTATATAATGCTATTTCATTTTCAAAAAAATTATCTTTACAAATATATGATAAAGGATTTCAGGTTTTCCCGGCGAATACCTTGGATGCACTCTTCTCGGTAGGGATTGCAAATTTACCGACTTTTGATTTACCGGTAATTCAGTAAAAATTTTCACAAATACCGGTTTACCGGTAATTTATAGTTTAAAAAAAATGCTAAATTGAAAGAAAAATGATAGGTAAATATTAATGGAAGACAAATTTTATTCAAATCAACTATAAAACTAATATAAATAAAAAAATTGTATTAAAAACATTTATTCCAAACAATTTTAAGTTTAATATTAATATAAAAAAAACACTTTGAATAAAATTGTATTCCAAACATAATTACAAGTTTAATATTAATATAAACAAAAAACACTTTGAACAAAATTGTATTCCAAACAAGTATAAGTTTAATATTAATATAAACAGATCACTTTGAAAGTCTTTCTTATTAGATGTCTTTTTGGTTAAAATAGGTTTGCAGAAAACATAATTTATGGAGACTTTGATCACCTAACTGCAGTCTTATTTTAGCACATATAAACCCAGTCATTTAAAAAGCTCGTTCAGATTCAACACTTGTTGGTCAAATGGTCATTAGGAAATCGAAATCCATTTTTAAATATTTTCCTCTTATTTTTTCTTCTTGAAAATACATTAGTTCCTTTCTTACGACTCGTGTTAGGTCTTTTGTTTTTTTTTTGTTTTTGAGATGAATCTTCATAGGCTGAGTCACTTTTTTTCTTTATCGCCAGTTGAAGTTTTTTCTTCATAGACAATGCAGTTGATGACGAAGGAACTGAAGTCGGTGCATCCTCAGACTGGGAGTTGGAATCGTTGACTACTGTTGATTCAGTTTCAGAAATCCGTTCAAGTAACTCTACAATTACCTTTGTTATTATGGCCTTGCTGGTTTTATTGAAAATTCCATAATCTTCATCAACTGATTTCTTTGGATCATAAAGAAACTGTAGAACATCAGAATAAGTTGTTCATCTTTCCTTTATGAGAGCTATCAATGCTTCTTTAAGGTAATTGCATAAAAATGTGTTTTGATTTCTTAGTTCATCAAGCATAAATTTTAATGTTACATCAGCAATATACAAATTTACATTTTTGGATCATAGTGCTTCTACAGCAACTTTTATTGGCTGCAATGCTAATATTGTATAAGAGAGCAGTTCAAGTTCATTTTCTGTAAAGATCAACAGATATTAGTGCTAAGATATTAACATTTATAACGCATTATCTGCATTAAACATATTCAAGGAATAATATTAAAAACATAAAAATAACTGCTGACATTACATCACCATAAAGAAATATTTTACTAAGGTTTAAAAAGTTCATGTAGGAATGAATCACTTCGTAGGAGCCGCCACTGTACATGATCAAATACTGCGGGAAAATTACTTTCGATTTACGCCATTTTCGATTTATGTCATAAACCTCAGAACGTATCTATGGCGTAAATCGAGTGTCGTCTGTACTTTCTTGACTACTGATTATTGCGTCAGCCTTCAGCGCATGCGCAATTGTCTGCCGAGAGAATCAGGACTTGAGAAACATTGAAACATTCAAACACGGGAATATTATTATTTTTTTAACATGCATTAAAAACATTTTTTATTTACCGAATTACCTGTAAAAAATTACAAAATTACCGGTAAATTTTTACAGGATTTTTGAGCTATTTACCAGTAAATCGGTAAACCGGTTTACTGGTATTGCAGTCCCTACTTCTCGGGTTGTTCACTGGGTAATGTCGTCCCACACCGACGTCTCGATAACTAGCTCCGCCATCGTCTTTAGGGTGAAGCATGCCGAGAAATTGCTGAATATATATACCCACAGGCTTGGAGTCAAGTTTCTCTGATTGGCTGCCCGTCGGCCAATCACCTTCCCCCATTTCCTTGATCTTGTGAAGCACCGGTTTCCATGTATTGCTTAACGAGAAGCCTTTGTCCCGGTTAAAGCTGTTCATCTCTAGCCTGATCTCAATGGCTTCCTTGACTATGCGGTCCCAGTAATATTGGCACGGCGTAGTAATTTCGTCTCTTCGAAATTTATTTGGTGGTCTTGCTGAATACTGTGTTCTGCCACTGCCGATTTTTCTGGATGGCACAATCTGATGTTCCTCTGATGTTCCTTCAGCCTGGTTTCAATAGTGCGCCCAATCTCCCTGATGTACGTTTTCCCACACTCGCACGGAATGTGGTAGATGCCTGCAGTCTTGAGTCCCAGGTTGTCTTTGACGTGCATGAGAAGGTTTTTCAATTTTCCCAGCAGTTTATGGATGGTTTCAACGTTGTATTTCCTAAGGATTCTGGATATCCTACCGGAGATTGTGGAGATGAATGGAAGGCACACTTTAGCAACAGGTTTTTCCTTATCTCCTTCTCTTGTTCCCTTTCGGCTCTCTTAAGCAGTATCTGTTAAGTCGTTGCTCTCGCCAAGAGCCAAAGAGAAGTATCAAAATTCTTTTGCCGTTTCAATTAATGCAGTATAGAGATCTCCCAAATCTTCCAAACGCCTTGTAATGGTAGATGAGGATAAACCCACATTCTGAATGCAAGGTAACTCCATTTCGTACCATACAATTCTTTACAAACTCACCATCAGTGAACGGTCTCCCGTTCTCACAAATGTATTTAGCCGCATGGTAACTAGCACGCACAGCTGACGTTTTCTTTTACAATCTTTTTAAAAAGATTTTGCTGCTGGTACATAGATTTACTGAGTGAATTTAACTTATTCAGCTGTACGTCTTCATGAAACAATGAGTACTCCCCATGACGAGATTCATAGTCTCTCTTAATATTGAACAATTTAAAACTACTAATACTTTCATGACACATCAGACAAAGTGCTTTGTCATTGTGTAAAACAAAAAATATAATTATTTGTCCAACGATTATTGAACTTTCTACAATTTTTTGCTTTTTGTTATCTCCGAATTTGGTGAAGCCATCTTTTTAAAGGGAATTTTAGAATTTTATATTTTTGAAGCAGTCTGAAAAGAAACAAATCACTATTGCGTATTTATTTAATAAAATAATTTATTTTATAATAATATAAAAAGTACCACGCATTCCATCTGCTTCAACTCACCTAAGTCCGATGCGTGTGCGCAAGCATGCACGTTGTGGGAAGCTTTTCTGCAATAACACTCATGTGGTCATACAAACAAAATTGAGTATGTATAAAAATTTAATACAAGCAAACAAGGGGTTTGGCACAAACCAGGATTTATGTTAGTTTCTACTACTGCTGCAGAACCTATTGCAAAAATAATTTTACATCAATTGACATCATTACAGTGATACCACAATTGTTCTACTGTGGGAGTTTTGTCTTAACAGTATCTACAAATCTGCACAGATTACATCATAACAAACACATCAATTGTGATTTTTCTCACAAAGTCATTTACACCCAAAATAATACCTGTTTGGACTCGTAAAATGTTGAAGGTTACCACTGTCTATAACATACTTGTGGAATCACTTAATCACCAAATACACTTCAAAATTAACAGGTAAAAGTAACAAAAGCAACAGAACTTCGACAATCTCATGGACATCAAGACACAGGACACTAGGGAAAAGCTAAGACTTTGCAAAGCTCATCTGAAATATGCCTCGATGGACACTGACAAATTGACCTGTTCTGGTACTTAAAGGTATAACATACTGTAATTCGGAAACAAAATGAATTAGGAAAATATATATTTTTCTGTGAGTTAGTCACATAAAATAAGGAAAAGTAAAAAAAATGAATAATATATAATCAGTCATTATTGAGGGGTGACCAACTGAAAATCAAAAAGGGTCAAAATGACCCGTCCGGTACTTTTAGTGTTAATGATGAAAAACACAACAAAGAATCTAGGTATGAAGCTCAGCTTTTGTGCACCAAGTTAAAGGACTTCCAATTCCTATGCTCCCTTGCTCAGTGGCATGACCTATTGAATCATGTCAATCCTGTCGATAAGAACCTTCAAAGTAACAATGGAAACATTGCCGTCGCTATGACAGCCATTGAGAATTTAAAGGTTATAACAATGAACTTGCAAATAAACTAACTTATATAACATTTACCCCGCGCACATTTTTTCCCGAAACGCCGGGGAAAAGGGGGGTGTGCGTCTTACATGAGGATTTCTGTACAGGGCATATAAATTGTATCGATAGTAAATTCTCTGCAATATGCTTGCGTCTACGTTTATATTCGTAAAAGACGTCGAATTCTACGAAGTATACGCGTATTTATGCGACCAAGCAAACGTGTAAGTTACGCCCGCACTGCAGGCAAAAACTCGCAAAAGTAGGCGGAAAGAATACGCCGACTAACTGATAACTATAGGGTTTTCCGACTTGAGAATAGGTAGGTTCAAGTTTGGTCCTTTTCCCTCATCCACTTCAAGGAATTCGGAGTGGTGAAGTTATGCTGCGAATGAAAGATTTCATCGTTCGAAAGGAAGGCGGAAATCCCCATTTCTCAAGTGTTTGGACTTGTTTTTTCCTAACCTTCCAATATTTACTCAGGAGACGATACGCGAAAAAACTCGCCATCCGCGTAGGGAAGTTCCCATTCATAGATGAACAAATAGTTCGTGAAACTCCGCATCGATGCGTTATGTTACGTCAAAAACAGTGAAGTGGGGACGAAGTTGCGTAATATTACAACAAAAACATTTAAGGGGTTAACAAAAGAGGACTATCGATGAGGAGATTTCTGCTAGTATCGTCATAAAGAGATCATCCAATAAATTGCGTCACATAGAAGAGAGAATATGCTTAACCTGAGCGGAACTTGTTTCAGGGGTGGGTGGGAGTTGGTAACTTAAAAAAAAACTTATTCTGGCTCAAATTATTTTTTCCCCTCCGAACCGGCCCAAAAATAGGAGTGCGAGGGTTATATACATGAGTAAATATGGTATATACAACGTCTAGCGTCGTGTTTATATGAACTTCCTACAAAAACAAATGGCTGCAACTATGCAAGCGTAACGGTGAGCAAGAAGTGTGTTCGTTTATTCGATTGGCCGATAAATGTATTGCCACGTGGGGTTACAAACATTTCTTATGTAAACATATGCCTATTTAAACATGAGTTTGACAAAGTTACGACTAAAACTATTGAATAAAGCCTATTTTTAACCACGAATACGAACGGAACACCGCCGGTGCTTCTTCGCATTTTCCGAAATAGAAAATTGAAAACTTAAAATCGGGTGAATTTCCGCTGTCAGGACACGAAAAATGCGATGCAGATTCGGGGGAAATGTAAATTCGAGGAAACGCAAAATCGGATAATATTTTACATTGTTCTTATGAGCGTTTGGCTGGGACCAGACAAAAAGTGTGCAAAATCGGAAAAAACGTAAAATCGGAGAGTGCAGAATCGAGGTTTCACTGTATACACACACACACATATATACATATATATATATATACCGTATTTAATCGATTGTAAGCCGACCCCCACTTTTCACAAGGCCACGCAAGAAAAAAATTTGATTTTAACCCTCTCGCGACCGGACCGCCTGAGAATGCCCGTAAATTTTTATACTCCCGATCGCGGGTCCGCCCGGAAAATACGCTTTCAAATTTACTTCTGAAAACGTTGACTGGATGGCTTCTCTCTCGGAAACGACGTAGTATACCATATAAACATGAGATTTAGATCGTATTTGTCAGATTTTTCTTAACTTTGTATACGAAGAATATTTTTTAAATACTCGATCGAAATTCGCTATTTTTTTTGGACCCTGAACAATCTAATATGTCTCGCAGTAATTCTTCTACTTCGGAGATTTTTCAAAATATATATTTTTGGAGATTAATGTATAATTGTTTTATTTAATGTTTCCCATTTGGTGGCCATCTTGAATTTCTCCGAACTTTTAATGCCAGCAGGTGCCCCACACCTCAGGACGTGAGAGGGTTTAAGTATTAACTAAAGTATTAACTAAAATTACGGTGACATAAAATATACTTTATTCACTTATTCATAACAACTTCTACGACAAAAGTAATTTGACCTTGAGGGATCTTAATATAATAATACCCGGGAATAAATTATGTAAATAATACGTGGTGCGTCAAAGTCTTAAAGAATGCAGCGATAGCGCTCGTATGCGTAAGGAGCTAATACAATGTTTCATTTTACTCGTGAATCGAAGCATTTGCCCTCCCCTGTCCTCCCTCCTCCACCTATCATGTTTCAGTGTTAGCTCCTTACGCATACGAGCGCTATCGCTGCTGCGTTCTTTTACGACTTTGACGCGCCACGTATTATTTACATAATTTATTTCTTCGTAGGTGTTCAGTCAATTTGATTCTTTTTTTGTATATATTTAAAGATCTCGCGTTATAATGTAACTACGGACATAAATCCATTGACTACTATTTTTTGCCCCCGAGTGGCGATTTCTGAGATGGTAAAAAGGTAAAAAAAGGTCGACTTACAATCGATTAAATACGGTATATAAGAATTTGGGAAAATGGAAGTTGTAGTTACCAGCAATACTAATCAGAGTGGAAGACACCGATTTCTAGGTTGCAGGCAGGCGCTAAAAACCCTAGCGCCGGCCCTGGGAAAGGTATTACTAAACTAGAGCGATATGGTGCCCCTGGCATATAGACCTCCTGCCACCATTATCCAAATTTCCTAACCCTTTTTATTAGAGCCGGTTCTTAATTTTTTTCCAGCTCATCACTGATTATATATTATTATACATTATATGAATTCAAACATCAAGATCCCTCCGCGCGTACCACAAGTTTTTTCATATGTAGACCAAAATTATATAATTTTTTGGTGTAGCGTTATCGTTTTATTATTATTTATAATGACATGTTAATACGGTAAATTAAAATAGTAATAAAGTAACTGTTGAAAATGATAGATTTAAAAATATAAAATATCAAAAACATTCTTTACGATCCATTGATGCCAAAGAAACATGAAGCATGAGTCATATTTCTATTTCTGTTTTTAAAGGTTTTCTGCCTTAGGAGATCTATTTTTTGTGTTAGACCCGTGAAATTTACAGGGAAAAAGAGTGAAATTAGCCACCAGATGATGCAATATTATGCAACACTGCTGAAATATCACAATATTTAGGATACTTAATGAAATTTGATTAGTGCGAAATTTAAAAAAAATCAAAAGATATTAGACTGTGGTCGCACTGTGCATAAGATATCTATACTTTAAAAAAATTTAATTTGAAATAAAATCCGCGTTATAACAAATCCGTGTTGGACGGGGCCGCGTTAAGCGGGGCTCACCTGTACATATAATTATTTCCTTGATCTTGCACAATGACAATTATACATTGTATGTAGCGATGATGAGACCAAGGTGGGAGAAGAATATCAGAATTTTATAGCCAAAAATAAAAACCAAAGACATTTACTAAACGACAACAGAATATTCACTAGAAATGTTGTATATGACAAAACTTGTAGAACATTACATTCTCTACAACTTTGATGATGACATGTATTTACATAAATTGAGTTCTAAAAGAGAGATTTAGAAAAAATGACAAGAATAAACCTCCACTTCCAGTTGACCAGTTTCAGCCAAAAACTTTTCAGATCTTGAATTACTAATAAAAAAATTGGTACCATATACATTGTACAAACTTTCTCATATACTAATGTGTCATTTGAGTTATTTCAAGCAAATCAAAATCTTATTATAAAGTATCAGTTTCATCCTCTGGCAGATAGCAATATATTGGTTTACAATCTGAAAAATAACTTTCATATACACCTCCAATTAAACCATTAATATTTGTAAATAAAACATCTGAGTGTCATGATTGGTTGTAGATTCATCCGAGGGAGAGCTAAATTTAAATTTCTGCATGAGTTGACTCAAAATCGATTTTTTGTTAATTATGCTAAAGTTAATGTCTCCCAAAATTATAATTTTTCTATTACAGCTGGTTGATACAGATTTCATTATCTCGTTTAATGTTTCTTCAAATAATTCCTTTGCTGTGGATGGTGATTTATAACTGCTAATCACGTAAACATCCTCTGCTTTGAAATTTACTAAATCCACATGATAAGTCTGATTAACAGACTCATCTTAGGCAGTTCAAGCCTACCGACCTTCAAAAAAATTTCTCTATAAAATGTTCTCTTGACTAAAGGACAATTGTAGATTGTGTCAACTAAAGCTGTTGTTGAGAAAATCAAATTATTGTTAGAATCGCCCATGAATAAATTAGCCTTAAAGTTACTTTAGAGAAATATAAACTATGCAGTATTATTTTAGATGATAACTAAAGTACCTGTATGGAATTTCATCAAAATTGTTTCAACTGTTTTAAGAAAATCAAATTATTGTTGAAGTTGCCCAAGAATAAACTAGCCTTATAGTTATTGCAAAATATGAACTATGCAGAATCATTATAAACATCAACTGTACAAAATTTGATCATAACCATTGGAGCCGTTTTTGAGAAAATCAAATTGTTGTTAAAGTTTCTTCAGAGTTTCTATTCTGTATGATAAAATGCCTAAGTACGAGATTTAATTCATTTTCACTACTGTTGAGGCCATTTAGCCATGAACAGACAGACGGCATGGCAAAAACAACTTTTATGGACTCAGGTACACATAAAACGTATATTTCCATCAAATCTCGAGGTCAAATTTTTCTGCTATTATAATACTTGCTCAGTATACTATGTATGTGAGAATGTAAAAATTATTTATAAAGTTTAGTGCTAATCTGATGATTAGTTTTTGAGTTAGAGCATCCACACTATTCTATCACATGCAACACACAAACACATCATCGAGAAAGAAGTCAAAACCTACTCAAGGGACCTCAAAACATATATTTCCATTGAAATGTTGAATTAGATTTTTTTCACAAATACAATACTTTCTCCAATACTATGTATGGAGAAGTAAAAATAAATGTGAAAGACTAACCACACATTTATATAAGAGGGTGGCTTTAGATTGCTTTCACATATTCATGCCTTTCTGAAATTTCAAAAAATTAATTTCCTTGAAAGATAAAACTGTATGTGCATACCTCCCAGGATACAGGAGAGAAGAGCAGAACACTGAAGCGTTCTTGTAGAGGGTATGGAAACCTGTCACCTCGTTCCTCCACAGACAATTCCTAAGGTAAAATAACAACTATCAGTTGCATACAAATGTTTGATTAACTCATTTAAAAAACAAAATCAAAGATATTAAAAGCACCTCCATTCGAGAAAAGTTTGACATATTTGAAGCAATATGAAAATACTGAATTGCAATAGGCAGAAGAGAGAAGACAAACTATTATAAATATTTTATGTATTACTAGCAGAATTTCCCGTTGAATTTCAACGGATTTAGTGAAGCTACTACAGCACAACATACAAACTCTTTAAAATACCTATATAGTAGATACTTTTTAAATTACAATTAGCTTTTCTTAATAATTAATCATGTTTGCTTGTAACAATCCATTTCCGAACATAATGCATTCAAATATAACAATAATTGTATTTCCTATCATATCACTTTCACCAAATCCAGCTTCATTTCTTGTGTAATTATCCCTATGAAATGTTTACATTTATGTCTTGTAAGCAAGAAACCCATGAAAAAGCAATGTACAGTTGTCCATGATTGAACACTGACTGGTAAATGTACACCAGATACATAAGCCTATTTACGTTAATGAACATTATAATATAGAATATAATGATTTTACTTACAAAAATGTATGATTCCAGTATTCAATAGACGAAAGAAGGTTCAATTACTTTCATCAATCGTTATAAACGCTTCCTGAATAATAATCAGCATCTATTTACGTTGCTATCCATAAACATCGATTGTTTCATTGCTTAAACAAAAGTGCGAAGTGAATAACGCTAAACTTTCGTCTATTTGTAAGCTTCATTGAAGCTAATTGAATTGGAGGTAACAATGACGGCTGCCTTGGCAACGCCCTGAAAGAGTACGATAAATCCACAAAATTACAAAACAAATTGTGTATTTATGAAAACTTTGACCGTGTAACATGTAAACTTATCAGGAATAAGATAGTATAGAGTTTTATTCGTCGAATAAAGCAAAAACGAAAAAAATCGGTCCATATTTACGTATTTTAATGCTTAAAGGAAGAATACCTTGCAAGTCAAGAAATGGATTCATACGTGTTATCTTATGGAAAAATGTTAATACCCTATATTGGCAGCACTGATTAATCCCGTTTGACCAAGCCTTGACCACTCACTAAGTTAGGATGTAAGGAAGAATCGTACCAAATTTGGTTATTCTAGCTTTTATCATTTCGGAGGAGTTCCATGAACAAACACACAAACCAACAAACATACCCTTCAAAATATATATACCGTATCTGCCCAAATACAAGCTGATGTTTTTTGTCAAAATCTATCATGGAAAAATCATCCCTCGGCTTAAATGCGAGTCCGAGGAAAATTTGGATTATGGTTAAATCTCGAAGTCTCTCATTGCCTTCGCGTTCAAATGATAGTACTATATTTTTCGTTAAGTAAATATTTGACCTATGATGAATATATATAAAAATATCTTGGCGAGATCGCTTGCGTTAATTGACGATTACGCAAAATGCGTTGACGGCTTTGAATGCTCAACTGTTTGAATTTCGGTAAAATTTTACATGGAACGTGTATAATTATAAAAATGCAGTTTCTTAAGGCAATATATATGCTAATTTCATTGGAAATAGACTTGGATGAAAAATTTCTTGGTGAGATCGCTGTTACTATATTTGACCTTCTGTGAAAATGAAGATGAATGAAATTATTGTCACTGAATGTGGAACATTATTCAACGATGCAAAATTATTAATTGGAGTAATATTTCAAAATGTCAGCAACTAAACCATTTCCCACACATTTCTTCGATCTCAAATAATGTATTCTAAGATGTGCATGAATGCCCAGCATACTTCAGCATAAAATCTACAAAATTTACGTTTTTGCAAAAAAATTGTGGAAATTTTTGGGGGTTCGGCTTCTATTCAGGCAGATACGGTATATTATAAAGTATGAGCAGTTAACTGCCTTTAAAGTAACAGAAAACACAATAGCTTCATAAATAAGTTTCAAATAAATTATCGTGCATACATTATGGCAGCAATATCATACATGATTGAGAATTTTGACACACTTGTGGCTAACAAATTATCAATTTCAGCACATGATACAAAATATATACAACATTAATACAGAATAATTTCAAAGTAGGCTTGAGATTGTATTATCCATTATTAATAGCAATTATTATCTGTCATTTATTCTTAAATTAGCATAATTGCTCATAAAAAATGATGGTATTCATGACTTAAATTTTAAATAAAAAACCTTTTTAGTTTATACAAATTTTATATTAAGGGCACTAAAAACCTAAAATATATTAAATTTTGGTGAGTGTCATCTGTTGTGATAGATTCTCAAATTTCCATAGTAATAACATATCTAGTGTTAGGATACTTCCTAATTAATGAACTTTGAATGCATCTTAATATAAAAGTTGTGTGGCTAATCAGCTGATCATATATCTACAAGAATGTTTGACGTTTGGGACATTGATGTGTGTTATTACATTTTCCATGCTTTAGTATTTAATTTCTTGACCCATTAGATCAGCTTTGTAAAAGCGATACAACTTTTATATTAACACTAGGGGTACCGGGGTCAGTTGCCTGCATGCAAGTACCGGGTACCGTCAATTGACGGGTAGAGGAATTTCTCGCTTTTGATGCCTATTTTTAATATAAATGTGTTGGTTTTCAATAAATAAGATGTATTTTTATGACTTTCATCCATTTGAGTCGTCTTACCACATTAGAGCCTATTTTTTGAGCAGAGAAGGTACAATGCAAGAAAAATGGAGAATGGAGATTTCACAGTAAAAGAAACAAATTTATTTTTCTCGTGGCAAAGAACACATGAGACCCATTCAGAATGATAAAATTACAATGTTCTTGCTTTTATCATATGTTCTGAGATATTATTTGCTTATATAACATCCAAATATGCAAATAAAACAAAAAAAAATTTGTTTTTTTGAATTTGTGGTTACACGTAAAGTTTAGCTTGCATAAAAAAACCAAATTACGCACTAGCCGTTCACATTAGCACTATTCCAACTGAGGTTTCATATAGCATATATGAAATAAAACCATTTGAAAAAACACCTTCATTACTCATAATAACGCGAGATACATCATTTTTAGAGTCAAATACGATTTTTTTGCATACCAAAATACGTTATGGAACATTGTCAGATGGTGAACAATGTTCAAGCATCCAAATTCCTCCATAAAAAGGCAAAAAGGGTAGAAAAATAGCCTTCCCGTCAATTGATGGGTCGTGGTACTAGTAGGTAAAAGATCCTATTATGAAGAATCTAGAGCGGAGAAAAAATTACAACATAGCGCAAAAAGAACATTAGCCTAAAATATTAAAAGTCAGAAAATTTAAGAAATCTACAATCAATCGTACAAGAGTTGCAGCGCTGCAAAAACCGAAAACCGTCAATTGACTCCTAGTGTTAAGATGCGTTCAAATTTCATTAATTAGTATCCTAACACTAGATATTTTATTAATATGGAAATTTAACAATGTATCATAACAGATGACACTCACCCCATATCAAAATTTAATTTATTTTTAGGTTTTTAGTGCCTTCAATATAAAAGTTGTATAAACTAAAAAGGTTTAACCGGACCAACATCGTAAATTGTGAACTGAACCACTGCAAAATTTAGAATGGTTTGCAACTCTGATTTACTGTAATAAATTTATTGATATTCATACACAGAAAAGCAGTAGCAGTAATGTGCATGCAACAATCATTAACATATCATAACAGACAGATGTGTCAATTTGAATTGCAAATTTAATCCTTCAGTGAGATGCTGAAGGTGAAAGCAGACAAAAATAAACTACTGTGTTGTTTCAGTCTCTTCATAGTTTCTATTCTGGATGATAGTATACCAAAATACGAAATACTATTTGATTTCATTAAACCGTTTAGGATCTAAAGCCGTGCACATACAGACAGCATGGCAAAAACAACTTTTTTGCACTTGAAGACACTTAAAACGTATGTGTCAAAATTTATTGTTATTAAGATTACAATACAGACACTCCCAGGGTTACGTAAGGAATGTGTTTCAGCATCCATTCTGTAACCCGAAATTTGCCTAAGTTGAAAATTACTACAGATGCTATGTGATTAAAGTATAATTTACTGCATCAGTACAGTACAAGTAATCGGTTTAAATAGAGGCATGTAAATGTAGCAGCTAGTCTGAGTATGCAATGGAGTTAACAGAAAATTGAGCTTTTTATTTAAACATTTTATTGCATTTACATATCTCTTCACAATATCTATTTTTTCTCCTAAAGTAATGGTATGTCGCTTCTTAGCAGCACTAGCACTTTTACTCTCACAGTGATGCTTATCAGCTATGTTTGCAAATGCAACACGTGTTAATTTCTGCTGAAGCGAAACACATGTTAAGAGATCAAGCAAATGTGCATGAGGGGTAGAACACACTGAGAACACCGCATTACAGCTGATGCCTTGCATTTTTCCTCTGCACACATACGTAGTTCCTGCTCGCTTACGCAAACCACTAATGTAAACTTTCCGCATAACGAAAATTTTTTTAGTAATTTATGGGGCCACTTACATAAGTGCTGGTTTACTTAAGACAAGGCTTACGTAACCCAGGGAGTGCTTGTACTTTCTACTATGTATAAGAGAAAGTAAAATAACAAACCTTATCTTCTCCATTAAACTTGTAGACCTTGTTGGAAGGTTCAGCAAGAGAAGTGACTACGCAATATGTTTTACTTTCCAGATGATAAGTGACAAAGTGTGGAGTACATCGAAGAGGCACCTTGCGCACAGGCCATGGAGCATCATATGAAAGATGAGTTGGAAGGACACATATTCGCAGTTCAGCCTGCAAAAATCAATACATAAATTTAAAGCAATGACCTTTCTGAAAAAATAAGGAAATTATCAAACACTTTTCATATAAATGGTAAAAATGCAATGTAGCCACTTTTACTACAAAAATAATCTGCTAAACATAATCCAAAGCAGGTTAATTAAGAAAATGATGCACTTGCAATACACATTGTAAAATGAGCCAATGAATGTTTGAATTCTTTTCCTATAATTTGCATGTTCATATTCATTATAACAATTTTCTTGATGGTACCTCAGTAAATTTAGTAGAATAACACTAGCTAAAACGATTAGATCCTTGTTAATTTCTCTTTACCATTGCATTTGTTCTAAATGCAAATTATATTTTGAAATGTGTCCTTTTCATTAACTATTCACTTATCTGTGTTGATTCAGCATGAAACCCTTAACATAGCGATCTGATTTAAAATCTGTTGCTCACCTTATTCTTCCATCCTTATTACAGTAAAAGCCCATTTTAACAGCACCTGTTCTAGTGGTAAACTCACTCTAATGGTATCTATGATGCGGCAATGTTCCCCATTCAGCCACTAGGTGTCGCCATAGTCGCAGGGATGTAACTAAAGGGGGGGGGGGGGGGGGCCTGGCCCCCTCTTAAAAGTCCTCAGTCCCACTTAACATTTGCTGAATGCCATCGGCCGATTGTCTGGCATGTATAAATAGCACAAATAAAGCGAATACTTCAACAATGGCTGATGACAACTGTTTGGTCAATCATTATAAACGCTTCCCAAATGTAGTTTCCTGAATAATTATCAGTATATATTTACATTGCTGTGTATAAAGATTGATAATTTCATTGCTTAAACAAAAGTGCAGAGTGAATAATGCTATCCTTTGGTCTATTAAAGGCTTAATTGATGCTAATTGAGCGTTGACACAAAAACATTTATCTAAGCTTTTATATGTATTAACATTCAAATTTTGGTGTGGCCCCCAAATATTTTTAGCTTTTGGGCTGCCCCCCCCCCCCCCCCCCCCCCCCCCCCCCCCAGAGTTGGGAGGATAGTTACGTTGCTGCATAGTCGTGATTGATATTTCATATGGCTAGACTTGTATTACATGTAATCATGGAGGAAAGAGAAATATGGAGATGAAGTGACATCACGAACTTGAAGCATGCCTTTCGAGCACGTCGCCATCTTGGTTTACCCAAAACATTGTGAGATACATGAGAAGTGATACAGAGAGCGATCGAGATTTTCTTAGAGAATTTTATTGTGTTAGTGGAGTTTGTTTCGAAGGTTTGTTGAAACAACTACAGGTGCGAGCGCTTAAATATTGTTGCTTCGTGAGCTTCTTCGACTGCATACCTTGCTTTTTAAAATGGTTACTTGTGTAGCCATTGGTTGTACTAATAGAAACGATCAAAAGAAGCCTGGGATCACTTTTCATCGGTAAGTGCTTAAATATTCCTAATACTTATATAATAATATATTCATTATTGTATTTCTTCTGTATACTCTTAGGATAAATTTATCGATGTTTCTTAGTTCGCGAGTTTATATATAGTGGTTACCTATGTACCAAATTTCGTTTTCTGTGGAATAAGTGGATTATATAATGTTTTGCAATAGAATAGTTACTTTATTATCTAAACTTGAATTATATTAAGTAAATATCATTTAAATAATAGTAAAATAGAAGTTAATAAAGCATTATCATTAAATTTAGTTTGATTTTTTATATGGATTTGTTGAGATTGTTTCTATATTTTAATTGTTGGTCTGCGTTAGTTTTCTGAAGAATGGAAAGCGAAGAAAAAACTGGGAAAATGCGGTTCGAAGAGAGAATTGGCAACCCTCTGCAACAAGTGTTATTTGTTCATTGCACTTTAAAGAAGACAACATGGACAGGACATCTTTATCCTGTGTCTGAGTGAGAGAAAATAACTGAAAAATTACATCCAGAAAAAATAAGAAGTAAATGAACAAAAATAATATTGTTCAAAGGACAGTAATTTTTTTCTGAAAGTGTTTCAAAACATTTTAACAAATGCAGTATTTGTGTTAACATTATGTAAATAACATGTAATAAATTGTAATTCTCTGTTAAAAGTTTATCTGAGATTTTTATTATATTATTAAAAAGACATGAGGCCACTTGTAGGAGATGAATGGATGAACAGTTTTTATAAATGATTTCCTTCATTTAGGTACCATGTAACCTGTTTCTTGGTCACAAATCCAGGGCTCTGGATCCAAAGCAAGTATTATTTTTTAAATCCTAAAAATATGTATTTCACGAAGTATTTTTGTTTTTCAAAATGATGAAGCTGAATTTTTTCCTCATTAATTAATAGATAAGCCAAGGGAATATGGTGAAATTTATAAAGGGCATTCACACAAAGGCAAGTTAAATCTGATGTCGTTGTTTATTTACCCATTACATGCCAGGTAAAAAATGGATGTTTTGCTCTATGAGGATTTGTTAGACAACGAATAAATAAGAATAGTTATTGTTATAAATCATGTACAAAATTTCAGCAATTAATGTCAAATGTTAATGGTTTCCAAGAGTGACAAAAAACGGGGTTACATGCGGTCTTATAAGTGATCAAGTTATAACCACTCAGGCAATTATAACATGATCAGTGGGAAGGAAACCGGCAAGATTTGACAATTGTAGATTAACTTTTTCTTTTTTTTTCAGTTGGACTTGTAATTAAAGACGATACGAGGCATTTTGGGTACTAAACTGGCATAAGACAATGAGAAACTTATTATGTGACAGAATGAAACGTTTCATTCCATGATATCAAGTTATAATCGCCTGGGTATTGCGTTTTTCATGCAGTCAATTATGTCATTTTCAATGCATGCATAGTTTTTATTAGATGCTTCGATTCGGTCGATGATCTGGATTGGAGTTGGTTAGGTCTAAATATATTTTTCTTAATTCATTCACGAACTAGGTAATTCTGATGAGAAACATAAACCTATGAACTCAAAAAATGTCAGCGTAAAATAAACTTGAAATTCATTTTGTTCAGCTTACAGTGAAGCATAAATAAAGACAATACTTCGCTGAATAGCATATCTTGCCGTAATCTTTTGGGTATACCAAAATGGCGGACTACCTTCCCCCTCCCCTCCACCACTGGCTTCATTTTTCCTGGTGGCAAGCATATGGCCCGTCCTCTCCATCCCTCTCTTTCCTCCATGCATGTAATAATGGGCAAAACTAGTTGTTTTTACAACTGACTGTTAACTGAGAGTGGACAAAAAGTAAAATTTTTAGAAAAGTTTCTCCATTCTATAGTCTGTTCACTATCTAAAGTCTCTTGACCTTCATAGAGCAAGTAGCCAATCATGAACGTTTTCCCTTCCATCGCCCCTCACAACTTTCGCACGGGAGGACAGCTATCCAATCACGAACAGCAACAGCAAGGAAACGGCGGTAGAAATGGCAACGCAGACCGATGTGAACGCTTCGAAATCAAGAGTAACACTGAGTTCCCCCCACTACCTTCCCAAATGAACCGTCTCCTACTGGCTACTGCTAAGTGGCGTCTTCAAGGCCAAGAGACTTTAGATAGTGAACAGACTATAGGTGAAGGGAAACGCGTTTCAATCAACTAATGCTGTGTATTTCTTCTGATAAGATTCAGACTTAATTTCGACTAAATCACATTAATCATAAATTTTCTTAAAGCTGTGAACACTTTAGCCTATAATAATAAATGTCAATTTTTGTGTGTGTTTGCTGCATACCTCCTAGAGCGTTAGACCTAGAGACTTCAAACATTGGGAATGAGTGCAGCATATTTTTCACTTGCATTTTTAAAATATTTAGAATCATCATACGAAAGTAGGACTTGAACAAAAGAATGCTTAAAAGAATAAAAATTCATTTTCTTACTGTTGTTTTTCAAATATGTCCATAAATTAATTTTGAACATGAAAATTTAACAGTTTTTAGGTGAGAAATTATCACTGCGATGGAACTCTATTGTTGTTAAATAGGATTGTTGTTATTTGGACTTGAGACATCATCTTGAAATTCCTCTACCCATCACCCCTTGGTGCTGCATGTACTACGGCAGTGAAATTTGTTATCGAATTCTCGGTGGCTAGTCAAAACAGTAAATTTAATATATAATAAGTTTTGGTATGTCTGCTTAAAACTCGAGAACGGCTACAGATAGATCCACCTAATTTTACATGAAGGAAGTTTATACTTGGAGCCAAGTTTTCGTCAAGGTTTGGTGAACCAGGATTAGTCAATGCTGCCAATACAGGGATTAACATTTTTCCATAATATAACACGTAAAATCGATTGCTTGATGCACAAGATTTTATTCTTTTGCAAAATTAAATTACTTAAAGATATGAACTTGAGAAAAACAACAAGAATAAACCGCCACTTCCAGTGGACCAGTTTCAGCAAAAACCTTTTCAGACCTTCATTTACAAATGAAAATCTTAAATATAAACTGTGCTGATCTGATCTTTAGTTTTAAGTTAGAGTGCCCACAAAATTTTATCGTGCGCACACACACGAACATACACAGATCTATACATCTATACATATCTATAAAGTAAAGTGTTTGAATGTATGTGGTTTTTATAACTCAGCAACTACAGCATGCAGAAACAAGAGGAAGGTGTCATTTTAATCGGAATAAAGAGTTAAGTGGTATAGTCAGGTTTTTATACTGATTTGACTGACCTGTCTAATTTTAAAAAATATTCTATTTTTTCATTTGAATAACATAGGGACGAGTGCAACTTATTTTTCATTTGAATTTTAAAATTACTTAGAAACATGGTACAAACTCGAGACTTGAATGGTTCTATGAAGGAAAGAACAAAGTTTATTTTTATTGAAGACAGAATCCGAATCCTGATCGCATTTGGCATAAAAATGCATTTAGAATCAATAAAATATGTGATTTTATCAGTTTTATTACAATACCCATTATAAGCTACCATGACAACTCCCATTGTCGCCGAAACTGAGAGTCCAATGCATTTATATTGGAAAATTTTTAACGTAATATCGTTCTTCAATTTCTGTGTGCGCATTTGCTTTGTTTACATGGCAACCTAATATTTGTTGATTATAACTGAAATATTACTAATAAACAGTTTTTAATGATGTTTATGTGTGGCGTAGAGTTCTCCAAGGCAAGATTAAAACTATGTAACTTAAATAATTAGACGTAGATTTTCCACAAAATGTGATTGGATAAATCATTTCATTGTTTCCAAAGTACTGTTGATATAAACAACTTTCTCATAACAGAACTCAATGATGAGAGAATCGAGCTAATTGTCGGAGGATAATATCCACTCTGTGATTCTTAAATGTTCTCTATTTACTTTTTTGTCTTTCGTTAAATTAATTAATTTTGTTTGTTCCTTAGTTAATCCATTTTCTGTTGATTATTGTGTTCCTATTGGTTTAACTTAGTTTTCGTTTTGAAGATATCGTCACGAAACTTCGCATAGGTATATAATTTAACCCTGCAGGTAACATAGGCTAATAGCTAATTTGCAGAAAAAGCACCCAAACGATGTAAATTGGTATTTAACAAAATCGTAGCATAGTTAATTGGATAAATGCGAGTTCGGACGTACACTGTGTTCACATCTTATTATTGGATTAACTTCCTTGCATATACTAAGATTAGATGCAATGTGATCAGAGGAAAATAGTTAAGCATGTTTGTACGAGAATAATTGCTCACAAAATTCCTAAGTAAAAACAAGAACTGGATTATTTTATGCTGATGACTATACATAACGGAAATTAAGTTGCAATTGAGGAAATTTTTACCTGCCCGACATTACAAATTCATTTGCTTCTTTTTTAATCTTGTAAATTGTCCTCTGAGACACACCACATAGCTTGCTCGTCCTACTAACAGCAGATGACAGGCTTTCATTAGATTCATTGAGGCAACTACTAAGAACATTCAATATTGTTTGTTTTTCCAAACTCACCTTGCTTTCTTTTCCTCGTTGAGACGTCAATTTTCTCTCAAAAACCACAATATCAATATGAAAATACATTCAGGGATAAGCAATATGTGATGAACATACACAATATTTTTAAAAAGGGGACACTATAAACATAAAACCTGCAAACACAACATATCTCTACATTTGAACTGTATTACACACTTCAGTTTGAAAACATTTTGAAGAATTTTTAAAACAACTAATTTGCAATACACAGTAAAACTGTCAAAATTTGTAAGTACTTACCCGCAAACTTATGAGCAGACAAAACAACAAAAGCACAAGATAGTCCAACTGCTGAGTCGTAACTGAGGGAAGAGTGGGCGAGGGTGAACTGCCTACCTTTGACCAGACCGCAATAAAACTTTCACATTGTTCACCCTCTCCTTGGTGACCCAACCCCACATCTGGGTGCACCAAAAATAACTTCAAACATTTACCTACAACTTTCTCGCTTAGACCATAAAAGTATCTTTATAAATAAAAAAGTTTCTCACAGACAAACTTTTTCAAGTCAGGCTGGAACACACAAAAGGAACTTTTATAATTAAATGCAGAAAACAAATATTTAAAATCAATTTATTAAACTTTCAGTAGTACCATTATGATCCTTAAAAATTGCAAAAAAATGCATTACATTATTTTAAAACAGAACGTATATATCATCGATTGAAACAAACGTGACCTTAAAATGTCCATTTCAGGTCAAATATTATTTATTGCATTTTGTATAGAATATAATTTTTAGTTTTCATTTAAAAGCATATCATCAGATTCTGCGTTAAAAATAGCGCAATTAGAAATTTTGAATTTCTATTTTAATGCAACTTTAAATTACTAGTGAGATTTGGCAATCTTGGTGTCGTAGAGAAGGAGAGGGTGATTGGATTTTTAAGTTTGCAGGAGAGGGGAGAAACGATGTCGTTTGAAACTGTACTGAAACTTTAAGGTGGTTGCTCTATAGTACTAAATATAGAGAAAGTAAAACTATTATATGATAAGCCATTCACTATGATGGCACATTCAATTTAGTGGCATGACTTTTGTCCCACGGTGCCATTAGAATAGGATTTTACTGTATTTAATCAAAATCCCCAAACATTTAGCATTTGTAGCCTCTCCAGCCTAATGCTTAGATGACTTCTCTCAAACTGGTATCACATTTTCATTATGCGATTTTACAGAGTTTCTGTACTTCAGAGTGCAGCTTTGCATCATTACCATTATACATATATTACCAACTGTAAACAATAGTTTAGAATAACTTTTACCTTTTGGTTGAAGTAGAGAAATCCTTGAGGGCAGTTGACATTATGAAAGGGAGCAAAGCAAGTGATGGGGCCATCTATGCTCATTGGATGTGCTCTCAATTCCCCCCTTGAAGTGAGGAACAGCCAATGTGGATGAGGACCACAAACAAAAACCTGTCAATCCAAACAAAGTCTTGTTTAACATTTTTAAGATACTTAAACCTTTATTGTCAGGAATTAAAATCTTCATATTGGCTGTGTTCCCCATTATGCAGTGAAATAATAGCCAACAGGTTAATTTGTAATTTCTCCAGGGCCTTCTACCGCCTTAATCTGGCCCTGGGAAAACAGAATACAGTATGTCCTCAATTAACGTCATTAATTCATTCCTGAAATTTGCGACATTGAACAAAACAACGTTCAATGAATCAATGTTTCCCATAAGAACCCATGTCATACAGTAAAATCAGTTCCAAAAACTCGAGCTCAAAATCTCTCGAAATGCAAAAAGACATCTTATATTGTATTTTATGAAGCTACAGTGGGCCCTTGACTTACAATGCTAATTTGTTCCTATAAACGCATCATATGTCGGAAAATGTATGTCGAACCCTGAAATCTATGTAAAACCTCTAATTGGTTCAGAGATCCTTAGATTTCAATTTTTTTTGCACCTAACTAAGGCTTTTCCCATGAAAATAGTTATTTTATGTAGGATTACATACTCTTTTACATATACGTACGTATAATCTCCATATATATAAAAGGCTTAATGATAAATGAGTTTGAAAGTTTGCAACGCTAGATCTCAGAATCTACTGGGCCGATTTTCACGAAACATTCACTGAAAGATTCAGCGGTATCTCAAATAGGTTTTAGGCTTAATTTTATTCTTCTAACATAAGCCGTTTGAAAGATATGGCGATTTTTCCGTGAACACCCATTTTCCGTCAGTGAGAAAAGCAACTCTAGGCGATGTCGGCGTGCGCCACTTACTGCGCTATCTACTTCTTCCCGGTGGCGATCTTAGGAACTAGGAACTTCCTCCTATCCCCGCCCTCTCCTCTCGCGCTCTCCTCTCGTGAGCTACGAATTTCATGCGTTTACGTACGAGTGAACACTTTTTAATACATTCTTCTTACTTGCCTAACTTTTCTTCTGATATACCCACCACACATCGTTGATGTTACTAAAATTTCTAAATGTTCCCATTCTGAAACAGGAGAATTAGTCTGCCACGGTAGTTCAGTGGTAGAATATCTGCTCGGCAAGTAGAAGACCCGGTTTCAATTCCCGGTCATGGCAGATTTTTTCACCTGTTTCCTCATTTCCCAAAATTTCTACTGTTTAATTTAAATTACTGTTTTGACTAATAAAATTTTGTGCATATACCTTTAAGAAAATGCCCAGAATTGGGCGATTGTCCGGTTCAGCAAGGCGAATTCGTCATTTTAGAGAAAATGAATCTACAACTTCACACCACAATCATCTAGAAAATGAACAAGAGCAATCTTCTTTACGGTGAGAACAATTAGAAAGTCCCGAAAGGTCCCTTATTAATGAGAGGCAGAGAGAGCATCGAGCATGCGAAACGACAAATGCCCAGGAAGTTCGCCTTGAAAGCCAGCACATACGCTCATCTCGGCAGCACGCTCAATTGTCTAGCCAAGAGAGTGCAGAAAGGCAAGCTAGGATTGAGAGCCAAGTAGAAAGATGGGGCTCGAAAGTTTGTTCTGCTATTTGCTATAGTCCCCAAATAGAATACAAAAATGATGCTGAATTGGTTTTAGGCAAAATGGACAAAGTTCGCCAATTTTGCACAGCTAATCAGTGGAAAAACGAAAGTGTCGGCCTTTGTTGCTTTAATGGTAAAGTGAACTTACCAATGATGATGGAATCCGCTGAACCACTAAAAAGTCTATTACTTGGGACATATCCCCTTTCCAAACATTACAGTCTGAAATGCACCCGGGCAAAGCCAGGTACGAAAAGTCAGTTAATAAAATACAACAGAAATAAATAAATAGAAATACACGTACGTCATTTTCGTCACGGTATGTACTCTTTTCGATTTCAATGGATTAGCACTGCAACTTAATATCTTTTAACTACTGTGGCACTCGGATATGGGGTTGCGTTACTTTTCCACGCTTTTGGTATTCTACTTTGTGTCTTTCTATGCTGAGAAATCTTGGGACATAAAAAGGACCTTTCGTCATTGTAGCCTCAGATATAATGTCTTTCGTCGCGGGTTTCCCTTGCAACTTTGTTTCTTTTCACTGTACGTATTTGTATAGGGGGCAGCGAACGCGTTAAGACAAAAACAAAGGAGGCTATTGGTTAGAACAATTTAAAAGACACACGTGATTGATGGGTCAAGAACCAATAATGCATGCTGACTGTCCAGCGTATGTCGCAGTGTCATCATATGTCGATACTACATGGAAGCATGGGAGGCTCATCGGAAGTCGAAAAATAGTATCATGAGGCCATCGTAAGTTGACGACCCACTGTATATGGTGCCCTGTATGATATAAACGGTATCTAAACATAAATAAAACAATAAAAATCAAAAATTAATATAAAAATGGCATTAAATAAACAATTAATACTACATACCTTTATTTTAATGAGCCTGAAATCAGAAAATGCTACATTTCAAATAAGTGCCTCCAGTGACAAAAAGATGAACTACATAGTACCGACCAGGCGAAATGTCATATGAACTATAGAAAACGACTGGAATGTGTGTTTTTAAAAATTTATAGAGAGCCACGAACACTTTTATGGATGAATATTCATGTGAATTGACAACGCTGTAAATGAACAAATAAAGTATTTCTTGCAGAAGTTAATTTGTTATTAATGAAAAATTAACCGTAACATACATAAGTAAAGCATTTTGTATCTTTTCTACTGAACTTTGGATTATAAACAACAAGCAAAATACAGAATAATTTCAAAAATCCATTTAAAGGTATTGAGAGGAAGTTGAAGGCTGCGGCTTAGGGGCATTTTCATGAAATATTTTTCTATAGTTTGCTGCATGGTGGCCTTCTTTTTCTCATTGAACAGCTGTCTATGGCACTCTATATTCCTTTCAATGGCCCTGCACACTTTTCCACTCCTTTCTGAATCAAGGTCCCTATCCTTGAAAATGGCCATGGCACCCTCCAGAAGTTTCATGGCCTCACTGATATCTGCACAGGTAAAGTTTTTCATTGGGACGTTCTCCTCAACATCTTTCTTGGATTCATCAAAAGCCATCTGCTGCTCCAGCTGGAGAAGAACCTCTGTTTGTAGTTCCTCTTGGTGGGATTCCAGCAAGTCCCGCACATCTGTATTGTCCATCTCTTCAAATCCAAGACTTTTTCCGATCTCGATAATTTCTTCTTCAATGGCTTCAACTGATACTTCAAAGCCTTCGAAATCCTGAATAGGGTTAGGATAGACTTTGCTCCAGGATTTGTTAATCATGGAAGATTTAATGTCTTTCCAGGCATCAGAGATGTTGCAGATGGCCTTTCTTATGTTATAAGCCTTCCAGAATTCACAAAGAGTGACACACTCCCCTACAGTCGCTACCATTGCTCGGTAAAAGGTTCTGCATAAACAATAGACCTTAAAAGTCTTTATAACAGCTTGGTCCATCGGTTGAAGTACAGATGTAGTGTTTGGCGGCAAATAAACTACCTTCACATTTTCATTGAGTTCACCAAGATTTGGAAGATTACCTGGACAATTATCCAAAAGAAGCAATGCCTTATTTGTTAGATTATTTCTTTTATTATAGTGTTCAACTGCAAGACAAAAATAGTTAATGAACCAATCAGTGAAAACTGTTTGAGTAACCCATGCCTTCTTATTACTTTTTCAAGCGACAGGCAGAAATCCCTTGAGAGCCCTCAGATTCTGCAAGTGGTAAAGTAACATAGGAATTAGTTTTAAATCACCTGCTGCATTTCCCCCCCAGCAAGAGTGTTAGGCTTGTATTCTCGTGATTTTTGCTCACATTTTTACTGCAGAGCAGGCGTATAATGCTGACGAGACTTCTTTCTATTGGAGGTATATTACTAGGAAAACTGTAGTTGCACCAGAGGAATCAGCAACCAGTGGGTTTAAAGACTCAAAAGAAAGGATAACAGTGCTAGGTTGTGCATTTGTTCATACATTTTAGGCCTGGCTACCCGAATTCCGGAAAAACCCCCTATCCGGCAACCCTCAGGTCCCAAGCATGGCAGATACAGGGTCCCACACTGTATATGCCAACAATCAACATAAGTTGACCAAAAGAAAAGTTTTAATTACAAGTAGTATTCTATAGAGTAGCAGTTCTCAAACTTTTCCCATTGCGACACACCTGATGCTGGGTGCTCACTTGCGCGACAAACTACGATCTGCTGAACTAACAAAAAAGGAGCGGTGTATAAATATGAAAGTTTTAGGCAAAAAATTGTTTTTATTGTTGTTAAAAGACAAAATTGATATGATTAAACTCTCTTCTACTAATGAGATTAACAAGCTTTGAAAAGAATAAATTGAATCTCTTATCAAAAATATAGTTACTATATTGTTGAAAATCATGATTTTAAAATTGTTCATTAATGTTAATACATATAATAACAGATCTAACTAATGCAACAGAATTTAATTTATCTTTTTGTAAGCCATTATTACAAATAAAGTTATTAAATTATTATTTTTTTTACAAATTCTTAATCTTCATTTACTTCATCAGTGAGATACATTGGACTGATGTGCTGCACTCAGTTTCTCCCTGTCAATGTCAAGAAGTTTTGAACTAGGGATTCCTTGACTTCATTGTATTAATAGTTGAAAACGTGGCCTCACATAGGTATGATGTTGAAAATGGAAGTAAAATATCCAAAGCCTTACTTGTGATTTCAGGGTACTCATTTTTCAGAGAAATCCAAAATGAATCAACAGAGGAGTCAATGAATTTTGATTTTAACTGGATATCTGGGTATCGATTAAATCTTCTTTTTCCGTAAAAGTTAAGTCTGATGTAATGTTGATGTTGTGCTCATCAGATGCTCCGAATGGTGAAATTACCCATTCTACCCCAGTTGTTGAAATAGATGGGAAGTATTTTTTCAGGTTTTCTTGAAGAGCTGATAAGTGCTCAAAGATCAATTTTTTTAACTGAACTTTTTGTCAATTTCCAAATATGTTGCAGCATTCATTACAGACAGAAATTGTGACAGGTCACCATTTTCTACTGCAGATAGCCACATCACATTTCTCTTTTATCACTCGCCGAGATTAAATTTTCTTTTTGGCCCTGCATACCTGCATACTATTGTTCAAGGAATTGAGCTTCTGGAAAATACCAGCAAGATATGCCTCGGCACGCCACAGTGAGTCTTTAAATTTTTGAAAAATACGAGTAGTTCATTTTGAAGCTCCAGAGCACGATTCAATATTCTACTGCGCAAAAGCCAGCAGATGTCAGTAGCAGTATTCTACATAGTGAGTGACATAACAGAGATATCAATGAACATGGTCACTGCGGTCACTGAATTCCAAGAAAAAGTCATTCTGTCGCAAAATGAGCTTCAATCATTTTGAGACTCGTTCATATAATCCATCTCTTATTTATTGTATAATCTATTAACTTATTATTATGATATTTTCTGCAACACATCTCCCAGCTCTTAAGAGCATATGTGTGTGTTGACACACCGTTTGAGAACCAATGCTATAGAGAATTGTTGAGCTAATGCTATGGCTGGAAACAAATTCAAGAATAAGCACTTACACATCAAAAATTGAAAAATCAAGTACAGAGAACTCCCGAGATTCGACCGTTCGAGATTCGACCAACTCGAGAATTCGACCGGTCAAATCGACCCAGCCGATCGATCGATCAAATTATTAACTAGTTTACGTGAAGTAATTTTTGGCCCGCCCGACCACAAGAGGTTTAGTTTCAGTCTAGACATCGTTATTTCTGTTCTAATTGTTTGAATTTGTGCTAATTCGACTGTTCGAGATTCGACCACGTTTTCAGGAACGCATCCCTGTCGAATCTAGGGAGTTGCCTGTACTTATCTAAAGTGTCCACAATAGCCATAAAAAGGTTAAGAAATATACCTGAGATAAAGTACTTGGTCTTTTAATTTTTGATATTGTATTGCTTATTCTTGAAAATTAGTAATATAAATATTAAAAGAATTTTTCCCTCATACCAATTCATTAATAAATTAAAATATTGTATCAATGCCATCAAAATATTTGGATTTTTTCACTTTAAAGCTCTATTTTGAAAGCTATATCATATCTTTAGCCAACTTGAGAAATTAACCTGCATTTAACACTCTTTCCTTGATTGGTGTTGCTGGCTTTATTAAAACAAGGCCTGCAGTTATGATATACAAGTACAGTCCACTGACTTACGCCATTATATCCAGCTATGTTGCTGAAATATCTCAGCTGGCAAGCTCTGCCCGTTCTCTCTGAACCAAGTGAACTGTCTTCATCCTTCTTCCTCCTCTTGGAGTGACCAGCAGTTGAACGGGATGACCCCAACTCTCTTTTGAGGAAAAGTTTAGAATTTGTGGGCATTACATTACATGATGTCTGGTTTGATTTATATTTTTTAATTGCAATTAAAAACAAAAATTAGTGCATTACATACAATATGAGTATGTACTATGAATTTTCAATTATGAAACAACAGCAGCAAGTTATTCTGTCTGTGAAACCTCAGATAAATTATTTGAAACAATGTGAAGTGCTGCACAAATGACTATGTACTTGTAAATATCTAGCACATTTTCCTAAGAAGTGAACAACTACATAAAGCCAACTGGAACGTAAAGGTCCAGAAATCAGTCACTGCCAAGATTCTTCTCCTTAGTGCATAAAGGAGCAATTTTCCTATCTCCTTCTACACTTCAGGTAAAAAAAAACCTGATGCATCCAATATGCATTTTCAAAAATAATTACCAGCAATTATACTCGTGAATGGTTTTGAAGCACTTTGAATAAATTTCACAGTGAAAAATACATTAAATCACTTTTCCCATCGAAAAAACAACAAGAAAACAAAAATGTTAGCTGTTGCTATGGATAAGAAAATATCAATGCACAATTAAAATTACCCTTGGCAGAGTACGGACCGCTATCAACAATTAGAACATTTTTCCATACTAACGGAAACTAAGGTATCCCTTAGCGGCATACTTAACAAACATTGAAATATCTCTTAAACAATCCATTTTATGAAAAATGTTTCAGATAAAAACTAATTACATTTTCTACAACTTTGATAATAACAAACATTTACATAAATTTGGTTATACAGGAGATATTTGGGGAAAATAGAAAAACAACAAGAATAAACCACTTCCAGTTAACCAGTTTCAGCCACAACATTTTCAGGCCTTTAATTAATAATATAAATCTTAAATACTAGTAGTGGTAGCCGCAAAAAATTTTGCAAAGTCAGTCAGAAATCTTCATGCCTAAAAGTCATCTTAAAGAGGAAATACACACAAATACACAGTAATTACTTGTAAACTTTTCTGCATACATGGTCCACAGTCAAATGCCTTAACCTTAATCATTGATGAATCATGTAATCAAGAGACACCGCAACGCTTTACGAATAGGGAGACACAAAGTTTAGAAGCATTCTTATGAACTGGGCCTCCACTTAGTCACCTTTTCAAGTGGTAAACAAACTACCGCAACGATAATCTGATCCTTACAGCATTCAGTCTATACTAAGAAAGTGATGTTTTACATGTTCCGCAAACATCAAGTCCCTCCATGGAGTCTGGATATCATGAATTCAGGTAGACACTTAAGTGTACACTCGGCCAACAGAGCCTACATTATGTGTACAATAAAGTTTCACACTTTAAATACCTTGGAAGCATTACAATGACAGAAGCAAAATGTACTGATGACATCAGGACCAGAATAACGAAAGCAAAAGCCACTTTCAGAAGAAAGAAACTCCTAGTAATGGGAAATATAAAGCAGGATATCTGCAAGAAGTTGATAAAATGCTATGTATGGAGTATAGCTTTGTTTGGGGCAGAAACATGGACACTAAGGGAAAATGATATTAAATACAGGCGACTCCCGAGTCTCGATTGTTCGAGTCTCGATTAATTCGAGATTTCGATCCCGCCGATCGATAATATACGCGGAATAAACTTCGCGTAGTTATTGGTTCCGACCAAACACGAGGTTTAGTTTTGGTGTAGACGTAGTTATATCTGCTCTAATTGTTTGCATTTGTGATGATTTCACTCTTTTTTCTGTTAATCTTTTATTTAAATTTATTTATTTTATTGATTTATTTATTAATTTACCACTTGACATGGCATCTAAAAGGAAATGTAATAGTGATAATGTAAGGGAATCAAATAAAAGAGGGCATAAGATTCATAGTTATGAATTGAAATTAGAAATATTAAAGCGTGTTGAGAAAGGTGAAAGCCAAGCTGAAATCACACGATCGTTGGGAATGTGTCCTTCAACTATTGGCACTTATGTGAAACAGAAGTTTCCACCAGATTACGTGGTATATCGCACAAACAGGAGGGAAAGAATCGGAGGAGTTTTCATCATCGTCAGAAACAGTATATCAAGCCAATTAGAGGAGTTTAACATCAGCGAACAATGCGAAATGATATGGTGCTCCTTTCATACGAGAAATGGTAAAAAATTATTTTTTTGCTCATTTTACCGCCCACCTGACTCAGGAGAGGAGACTTTAATCTTCCATTGATCGATTGGAAATCCATAACCTATGTTAGTGGTGGAAAAAATAGAGAAGCTTGTCATGAATTAATTGAAGCGTTTACTCTAAACTTACTAGAGCAAATTGTCAACGAGCCGACGCGATATGACAACAAAGGAAACGGAAACATATTAGATCTGCTAGCCACTACCCACCCACTATCGACTAGAAACCTACAAATCGACGACAGCATAGGTGATCATAAAATAGTAATTGCCGACTTCAAATACACCCCTGCGACAATAGATAAGCCAACGCGACTAGTCTCTATCTTTAGTAAAGCAGATCTCCCAGGTTTAAAAAATTATGTTACAAACCAAATAGCGACATTTAGCAATTTTGCGAATAGTAACAGCGTAGATGACTCTTGGATGGAAATTTTGCGAATCATTCGAGAAGGGCTAAAAATGTTTGTTCCAACTAAAGCAATTCGTGATCACAAGGACCTGCGGTGGATGAAACCGAAACTCTGCGCCTTGCTCAAGAAACAAAGACGGCATCACGCACGCATAAAGCACCTTAAACAAGTTGGTAGGGATCACGCAAACGAGTATATAATATACAGAAATAGTCGTAAATCTGCAAGAGACGAACCGCGTAAGGAATTTGACGCCTACCGATCCACGACACTCTCGGATTCACTCAAAAACGACTCGAAAGAATTTTGGTCGTACATGCGAGAAATTTGAGGTCAGTCCACAGTACCTCTTCTACATACAGACAACGGTGAAAGTGTACATGATTCTTTTACTAAGGCTAGTATGTTAAATCGGTTCTTCAAAAACTGCTTCACAATCGACAGCAGTGATTTCATTGATTTCCCTACTCGTATAGACTAATATGAGCGACATAGAAATATCCGAAAGTGGTATCGTTAAATTACTAAGTCAGGTCCATAAAAGAAAATCGCCAGGGCCGGAAGCCATCCCTACATTCATTATAAACTCGCTAGCAAACGAATTAGCTCCGTACCTTAAGATCGTATTCACAAAATCTTTAGATGAGGGAATAGTTCCTTTGATATGGAAATCAGCTCACGTTACACCAATACATAAAACGGGAAGTAAATTAAAAGTGGAGAACTACCACCCTATATCGTTGACGTCAATCTTCTGTAAGGTTTTTGAGCACATCATCGGTAGCTCAATAACACAATTTCTCGAAAGCAAAGAAGCGAGGCAGGTCATGCGAAACTCAGTTAGCTCTACTCACACATGATATTGTGAAAGCAGCGGATAAAGGAATAGGAGTTGATGCAGTATTTCTAGACTTTCGGAAAGCCTTCGACACCATTTCTCACGTGAAAATAGTTAAAAAATTAAGGGCTTATTCAACTAACGAGAAAATAGTAAATTGGATCGCCTCATTCCTTTCCGATAGAACCCAGAGAGTAATTCTCGATGGAGTTGCATCAGACGTCGTCAAAGTGACTTCTGGTGTGCCTCAGGGAAGTGTAATCGGACCTCTGTTATTCTTGATATATATAAATGATTTAGCGGATAATATAAAGTGTAAAGTTAGACTCTTCGCGGATGACACACTTGTGTATGGAGAAATCAACACAATACATGACCAGGATAATTTGCAAAGGGACCTTCAAGCTATTACGAAATGGTGTAAAGATTGGCAACTCGACCTGAATATAGAGAAATGCGCCGCAATGAATTTCACCTGCTCCATGAATTTTAACCGTTACCCGTACCAAATATCTGAATTAAAGCTAAAATACGTCAATAGCTTCAAATACCTAGGAGTAACTCTCAGTAGCAATTTGTCTAGTAGAGAGCATATCAAAACTGTTATAGCATCGGCAAACAGAGTTCAAGGGATTTCCTCTAGAGTCCTGTGGGGATGCTCCTCGAATGTGAAGGAAATCGCATACTTTTCTCTAATCCGACCGGTAGTGGAATACTGTTGCGCTGTCTGGGACCCTTACGAAGAGTGTCTAACTAGGGAGCTCGAAATAGTTCAGCGTAGAGCTGCTAGATTTGTAAAAGGAGAATATCGGTATGATGCGAGTGTATCAGAGATATTGAGGGATCTGAAATGACAGACGATGAAGAGTAGAAGAATTGAATACAAAAGGAAACTATTTGAAAAATTTGAAAGCTCTGAATCCGTTGAAGACGTACGCGGCATAGTTGTCCCCATCGGTGATATTGAACGTAATGTTACATCAGAGTTCAGGAGAAAATATGTCGAAACAATCGCTAGAACAGAGAAATACTACAGATCCTTTTTCCCAGACGCGATAAGACAGTCCAACAGAGGAATTAGTTAGAATTCTGGCGGCTTGCAGGGTATTGATGTAAATGTAAATGTAAGAAGAAGAAAATTCTAGAAGATGTGATAAATTCATGTAATTTGATAACAACAATAAACAGTCCTAGGCGCGGTGTTGCAATTCCTAAAATGGAAAAACTTTTAATACTTTGGGTAGATGATCAGTATCAGAAACACATACTGAAAGCCATACTGAAATCATACGATCATTGGGAATGTGTCAACGATTAGCACTTATGTGAAACAGAAGGAAAAAATTCTAGAACGTGATAAATTCAGGTAATTTGATAACAACAATAAACAGTTCCCCACCCAATAGCTCCTCTCTTCTAACTAAAATCTTCAACTTCTCAATTAATAAACCAAGTCCAGTAAGCACAGTTGAAAAAGATTTAAGGTATGAAAATATTTTTAATTTTATTATTTCTTTACTCTTAAGTTATTTTGTGCTTTTTAAATAACTTTTATATTAATTTTGCTGCGATAAATAGTTGTATGTATAGATAGATATATGCAGGTATGTTATCAAGCTCGCGCGAGTCGTTTGCTACAAACGACTTGCGTGATCTGGACCGGGCTGTCTGTAAAGCATATTGCATACATCTATCTTTGAAGTTCAAAACAAAAATTTATTTTTTTCTTTTTAGTGCAAAAAATAAGTTATACATTTAAAATATTTATTATATAATTTATTAATAATTTAATATTGATGTACTAACATATTAGTAATGTTATTTTATCTTTATAGAACGTGAGGGGAGACTATTTCCGGAGATGCGGGAACGTATCCCCCGATTATAACATGCAAGTATATGGAAAAACGGCGTTCGACACTCGACTATTTGAGATTCGAACACGTTTTCAGGAACGCATCCCCAACAAGACTCGGGAGTTGCCTGTACTTGGAAAGCTTCGAAATGTGGACATGGAGGAGAATGCTGAAGATAAAATGGACTGATAGGATGAAAAATGAAGATGTACTACGAAGAATTGAAGAGAAACGAATGATTATACAGACTATCAGAAAGAGGAAGGCGAACTGGATTGGACATTACCTGAGGAGAGTGTGCATGATTAAAGAAGTGCTAGAAGGAAAACTGGATGGAAAAAGAGAAAGAGGTTGGAAAAGGTTTCAGCAGGCACACGACTTGAAAGGGAAAGAGAGCTATCCAGGCATGAAGAAGACAGCAGAAAATAGAAGTATATGGAGAACCAGGTTTAACCATGAATAATCACGGACCTGAAATTAAAACAGACTACAACTAACTTATGTGGCCATCAAATAGGTTAGGGTAGAAATGGTATTCAGGAGTGAGAAAAGTGCAGGAAAACATAGGTGCGGCTATGACTTACGTTATATATAAGAGAATTGATAGGCTAAAGGTCTGAGGTGGGGAAATGGTAAAGGACCAGGTTTAACATGAAGAGGAGCAGCTCCTTGGATGATACCTGTCGTAAAAGCAGGCAAAACAGAAACATTGCCGACTGGAGGAAAAACGGGATATAGCATCACAAGAAGACACTATTATACCCGTTTTCTACTCTTATGAAGCTTGACCATGGCGCAGCGAATAGCCAATCAGGGCATTTTCCCCTTCCACTACCATTTGAAGTTTTCGAGAGGCGTGGGAAAGTAGTACACTCTTGAAGAAAGGCGCATGCGAACGCTAAGGCATAAATGCGGTAGATCTGGCAACACAGTCGAGCTCGGAGCGATATGAACAGCACGATGGCGAGAGACCGACTGACTTTCTCCCCTCCCCATCAACAGTCTCTCGAGCTTTCATTGGCTGCAGCAGTAAGCATACAACTAGGATTTTCAACGTCAAGCTTCATAAGAGTAGAAAACGGGTATAAAATTGATGTGCTCGTCCATCACCAAATGAGTGCACCGATTTTCCATGACATGATTAAATATGCTTGGTACACCTCAAAACTGAGCGATGGAAGAAAATACTTTTTAATTTAAGTATTTTAATTTAATTTCCTAAAAAGGCAATAATTAAAATGGTTAATAACCTTTTGAAAAATCAGGATGAAGTTAATAAAAAAAAGGAAAAATACCTCAAAAAATTGCAATAAATGGGATTCAAACCACGGCAGATAGATAACGTCTGCGCCTGTAGTTCGATTTGTTAGCATCTAGTCTACCGTAGATACTTTGTTGAAGCTGATATCTATGGTTAATATCAAGCCATAAGAATTTTATAACATTTTAAGATCGTTTTTCTCGAGAAAGAGTTGCGTTTTCTTACTTCACAAACTTCCATTATTCACGGCCTGCTATCAATCATGCAAATTTGAAGGAAATCGGAAATATGAATCTTGTGGACTTTTCTTGTAAGACGCTGCTCCCACGATTACATATATAGTATTCAACAAATAAAGAATATTAAATAATTATAGTGACAAAAAAGGGAAAGGAATGTTAACATGGTTATTATTGATGAAGTTGCAAACATCTCATTTTTGCTTGTGATAAACATAAGGGAACCATGAGAAGGATACCATAGTCTGTTGTGGCATTGTCCCAGCTATATCTGGGAGAAGGATTTGAGGAAAGGAGGATTGGAGGGGAGAGAGGCAAAAGTGAGGAGGCTGGAGATAGGAGAGGTGAGGTATGCAAGCATGGTATAATAGTAAGACAGGAGGGGGGAGGGATGGTTTTTTTGGAAATATGACAAGAGATGTGACATTATTTCAAAGGTACAGGCAGTCCTCGACTTTCATACGTTCGACTTTCATACAACTCGCACTTTCGTGCATTATACATTCTCACCCCTAAACCGCCTTTTGTACACCGAATTTGGACTTTCGTACGTCAGCTGATGAACAAACATTTCGAGCTATCGCATAGTGGCACTGTCTGTCAGCCAAGACAACACTTTTAATAAATCATCAAATGAAGCAAAATGCATAAATATAATAAAATTCAAAAGAGTAATGGCTTCTTGGCTGAAATCTAAATCATTCTAAATTGATGAGTTTCTAGAAAGTGACCTAGCAGATTTATATTTCTGAAGACAAAACTAACCTTAAAGTATGCTATGTAATAATATATGTATTATATGTAATGTAAGATTTATGTGTAATGTTTTATAATATTGTACAGGTGGTCCTCAACTTTTGTACGTTCGACATTCGTACAACATGCACTTTCGTACATTATATATTGACACCCTGAACTGCCTTTCGTATGCCAAATTCAGACTTTCGTCAGTGAAATGGTGAACGAAAATTTTGAGTTACCGCATGGTGGTATGGGGGTTATTTGTGCAATTATTAAATATTTTATTGCATTTTGCCCTATCTCTCTATATCATAAAATCGTAATGGTCATCATCATGGTCATGCATAATGCTCTAATTTTGTGAATAACTCAATTAAAAATAATCTTAGAAGCCTGAAATTTCTCAGGATTTCAATGTTAATGAATCTCTATGTTATGACTAAAAATATTTCGCAATAGGCAACGGGTTTGACTCCAGAGGATGAATGTTGTTTCCCATAAGGTAACACGTAAAAATCACCTTTTTGGTTTGAAGGCTTTCATCCTTTTACTCTTTAAAATATCTTAAAATTAAGTAATCTAAGCAAAATATGCGCTAAAACACGCCAAAATAAATGAGGATTCTTATTCCTACCGTATAAAACTCGATCTCATTCGAATTCGCTCATATTTTGAATTTATACTCGAGTTTTGGCAATTTTTTTAACATTTCAATAATAAGATTCCATAGTTACAGGTATTGTTGTCCTTGGTAATTTCCGCGCATATGCACTTAAATAAAGGCTTAAAGATTGAAAATAAGATTAAAACTTGCACCAAATGACCAAAGATATGAATTTATGAATGAAGTGGCGAATCTTTAGCCTCAATTGGTCGCTCATTGGACTTAAGCCAGTCGATTGTGTGTTCAATTGTGAAGGAAATGAACAAAATTAAAGAACAAAATTAAAGAACATGTACGAAATGCTGGAAATATATCGTCGACGATTGTGTCTAAAAGGCCCCTGCTCAAAAAAATAAACATTTATACCATAATTAGAGATTTTATAATATTTTTTGGCTCTCTGGGAAGGAAACCCTCATTATAAAATATAAGTCTACTGTTCGACTTTCATACACAGAGCCGGTCTTAGGGGCGGGTGAGCCGGGCGGTTGCCACCGAAATGTAACATAATGAATTGTATATACTATAACGGGAAAATTTGCATGAGCTTTGGCCAAATGTTTTCCACGGTTTCTCGGCAGGAATTAATAGATGAAACAGAAAAACAATTACACAATTTAGTGCTATTTAAATGCTTGCCTGCATCAGGGGCAGATCCAGAAACTTCTCAAGGAGGGGGGGGCAATCGTCCCTTCACCTTATTGAATCTGCCCCTGCCACGACCCTATATTTTGAAAATCTGAATCTTTCTTTCCTTTGCCATACTGTGTGGGTCGATAGATCGGCCCACTGGCAGTAAAAGGGTTAAAATGTGTATACAATGTGATGTAATGCTCTACGTGGGGTGATGCAGCATAGTCGGATAATTTGTATTACCATACTGATAAGTATGGTTATACGAGGTCTGTCCCGAAAGTAATGAGACTGAAATTCTTATGCACAATGTGGCAATGCTGTCCCCTCCGATCATTTATCAATGTGTAGCTATAACCCTCCTCTACGCAACAAGACCAGTTGTGACTTTTTCCGTTGAGTGCTGGTCGTGCATTTTTTAGTTATTCAAGGTCATGTTTGTGCACCCCGTCACGATGAAAATGGAGCAATACATCAAGCAACGGTACGCAATCAAATTTTGCATCAAACTGAACGAAACTACTAAAGAAACGTTTGAAAAGTTAAAAAGAGCCACTGGTGAAGACGTTTTATCCAAAGCACAAGTTTTTCGGTGGCACAAGGCATTTAAGGAAGGACAAGAACATGTAGAAGATGAACATCGCTCGGGAAGACCTTCCACGGCAAAATCAGAAGAGAATGTGGATCGAGTGAGGTCTATCATTGCTACAGACTGACGGTTGATGGTTAGATTCATTGCAAATGAGCTGAACATGAGTAAAAACGCCGTCCATCAAATTGTGACAGATCATTTCCATACACGAAAAGTTTGCACGAAAATGGTGCCATAAAATCTGACAGAGGGTCAGAAGGAAAATCGGCAGAACGTGTGCCAAGAACTTCTCGATCGTTTGGCAACTGAACCAGACTTCATGGATCGGGTGATAACAGAAGATGAGTCATGGATTTTTGAATATGACCCGGAAACCAAAGGGCAAAGTGAGGAGTGGCATACGAAAAATTTGCCACGGCCAAAAAAAGCTCGAATGAGCAAATCAAGACAATGATCATCATGTTTTCTGACCACCAAGGAGTGGTACACACAGAATTTGTACCACAAGGTCAAACCGTGAATCAAACCTTCTATCGGGAGGTCCTTGACCGGCTAAGGAGAAGGGTTTTGCGTGTCCGACCTCAACTGGCCAACTGGATCTTGCACCATGACAACGCACCCTGCCACGGCATGTTCTCTGTCAGGGAGTTTTTGGCCTCTAAACAAATTCCTGTCCTTCCGCAGCCACCCTACTCCCCAGATTTGGCTCCTTCTGACTTTTTCCTTTTCCTGAAGATGAAAAATCGCTTGAAAGGACGTCATTTCGAGACGGTTGATAACATCCAGAGAGTCGCGATGGAGGTACTGAATGAGCTGACGGAAGAAGACTTCCAGCGCTGCTTCCAGGGGTGGGGGAACCGCTGGAAGCGATGTGTGGCTTCCCATGGCTTCGAAGGAGACCACATTCAGGCATAGGTAATTTCATTGCATAATTTTTTTAAAAAATCAGTCTCATTACTTTCGGGACAGACCTCGTATTTACTACCCATGATGCAAACATTACCCTCGTAATGTATATTAACCGCATTTCGTATTAAACGAATTTTGTTACAATGGAATGCATACCATTTTTGAAGGTGAATGATTTCTACCTCGTATAAACGAGAACTTTGTATAAACCAGTCAAAGGAGACCATTTCGGAATAAAGTTCCCTATATGTGGTGGAGGGAGGGGAAAGCAACAGGGGCGTGGCAATGGCTGAAGGCTGTGAAAGAAATTAGGTAGTTACAAAGGAAAAGAGAGGTCCATGTGAGTTGTCACATTTTACGCACCAGACGATTATCTGGTATTTGACGCCTAGCAGTATTTCGACCAAGACTTCATTCTGCTGCAACAATTTCTTTTGAGTGGTAACAAGCTATTGTACTACATGTGTTTGTGTCTGATGCCGAAAAATTTTCTCAGCGTGAAGTGGTCGTGTGATATGGGGCCCTAGTCTTTGTATTCTCGTGTATTAATACTGTTTTTGTTTTTATTAATTGCGTAAAAGTTTTACGGTGGAAAATTTTCGTTGCCATTCTTAGAAGAGCAAATCAATCAACCACACTAGATAAGTTCTCATTCTCCAGAAGTGGTATCAGCAGTGTCCCTCGTCCGACAGTCGGAAAGGTATAGGTCTCTAATTCTTTTAAACAAAAATGAGATGCAACGCCAGAGCAAGAAATTTTGTCACCCAGGATGAGACCAAACTTTAACTGCCTTTAATAATCGGGAGAGCCTGTAACCCCTAGAGGGCGCATCCCCAGGTGGCAGATAGGGGAATGCTCTGCAGATATGTAGGGTAGGAGGGAAATAAAATAACTCCTGCGGACCAACAGGCAGTAGCGTCTGTTCTCCATGTTAGGAGCGGCTACGAACAGCATCTGTTCCCATGTTAGGGGCGGCTAAATGTATGGGCGGAAGGCAACAGGAAACCACCGCTTTAATCTATCCCATGTATAGGCATCATGGCGAAGTCTTCTTTTGTTAAATGTTCCGGAGGTAAAAAAGCCTCCCAATCGGATCTCCGGGGGAGGCAGCATGAGAAGTTTCATCAAGAGCAAGTGGGAAGGGAAGATGGAAAGAGGATAAGGATAGGCACGTGGAATATAAGAACTCTTCTACAACCAGGGAAATTGGAAAATCTTAAAAGAGAAATGAGAATAAACAGGATGGATGTAATTGGAGTGAGTGAAGTGAGATGGGAAGGAAAAGGGGAAATAAAGAGTGATGATACTGTGATATACTACTCAGGAACTAGAAGAGGGAGGAATGGAGTAGGAATAATTTTAAATAAGGGAATAGCAAAATGTGTAAAGAGGGTGATTTACGTAAATGATAGAGTAATTGGTCTTAGAGTAGGAATGTACCCAAAAGATTTACTGTTGATACATGTGTACATGCCGACCAGTCAGCATGAAGATAAGGAAGCTGAAGACGTATATGGAATGATTGAAAATATTATGGAGGAGGAAGGTAAGGACTGCTGCAAGATAGTGATGGGAGATTGGAATGCTGTGGTAGGAGAGGGAAGAGAGGGGCAAGTAGTTGGAAAATATGGACTGGAGATAAGGAATGAAAGAGGCGAAAGATTTGTAGAATTCTGCAAGGAAAAGAAGATGTTTATATCAAATACATGGTTTGAAAAGTATAAGAGAAGGATATACACATGGAAATCGCCAGGAGATGTAGCCAGATATCAAATTGACTTTATACTAATGGAAGAAAGATATAGGAATGGAGTGAAAAAGGTATATGGACTACCAGGAGCAGACATTGATAGTGATCATGTACTCCTCCTGGCAGAAGTAAAACTAGTTTAAAAAAGATTAAGAAAGCAAATGCAGTAAGGAAATTAGACTTAGGGAAAATAACAACTGTGGGGAAAGGAATAATAGGTGAAAAATTAGCTCGAGCAATGGAAGGAAGAAAGGGGGAAGAGGCGGATGCAGAGGAATCTTGGAATAGGATTAAGAATGCTATTAAGAAAACAGCAGAGCAGGCTCTTGGGTTTTTCAGCGGAAAGAGGATAAAGAAACCATGGGTAACAAGGGAGATGCTTGAAAAAATGGATGAAAGAAGAAAATACAAGAATAAAAATGATGAAAACAGTAAAAGGACATACAGGAAGCTAAATGATGAATTAAGAAGAGAAACCTAGACAGCAAGGGAGAGATGGCTGGTGAAAGAATGCTCAGATATAGAGGATCTAGAGAGGAAAGGGCTGTATGACCTTATGTATAAGAAAGTTAAAAAGGTAACATGGGATAGGTGGAGAACAAGTGCATGTGTAAAGGAAATTGCAAATAAAGAAGATAGAGTGCTATACAAGGAAGAGGAGGTGCTTGATAGATGGAAAGAATATATGGAGGAGCTGTACAAAACAAATGAGAAACCAAAGGATCTCTATATTGAAGAGCAGGATGAAATAAAGGAGGATGAATTAGGGGCACCAATACTAAAGATAGAGGTTCTACAAGCGATTAAAGATATGAAGGATGGGAAAGCCATGGGGATAGATGAGATACCAATAGAATTATTTAAGTGCCTTAATGAAGAAGGATTAGATGAAGTGGTGAAGTTGTGCAATACAATCTATGATAGGGGGGAAGTGGCCGGGGGATTTTGTTAAAACAGTCATGATTCCAATTCCAAAGAAACAGGGAATTAGGAAGTGCAGTGAACACAGAACAATTAGTTTAATTTCACATGCAGCAAAAATTGTTTTAAGGGTCATGAATAGGAGATTAATTAGTAAAATGGAAGAAAGTGTTGCAGAAGAGCAGTTTGGATTTAGAAAGAAAAGGGGCACAAGAGACGCAATAGGGCTAATGAGAATGATTGGGGAGAGATATATAGAAAGACATAAAGGAATTAGTCTATGTTTCATAGATATGGAGAAGGCATTTGACAGAGTGGATTGGGTAAAACTCATGGAAATATTAAAAGGAAAAAGAATAGACTGGAAAGATAGAAGATTAATTAAAGAGATATACATGAAACAGGAAGCAGTCTTGAGGATAAAGGATGCACAGACCAAATGGTTTGGCCTAGGAAGAGGAGTGAGGCAAGGGTGATGCTTATCGCCTACCTTGTTTAATATTTATATAGAAGATATGCTTAACAACGGAATAGATGATGATAAAGGAATTAGTATTGGAGGTAGAAAAATAAATTGTATAAGGTTTGCTGATGATATGCTCATCCTGGCAGAAGAAACGAAGGTTATTCAAGAAATGATTACCAAGCTAGAAAATAAGATGATGGAATATGGTATGAAAATGAACATTAAGAAAACCAAAGTAATGAGAATAGAGGATGAGGAAACTATGAATGTGTTAACGAAGGATGGAAGGATTGAGCAAGTAAAACAGTATAGATATTTAGGATGTTTGCTGGCAGACGATTGGAAGAGCGGAAAAGAAATAAGATCAAGAATAGCAATGGCAAAAGAATCATTTTATAGGAAAAAACAGTTATTGTGTGGTAAAATAGAATTAAATTTGAGGAAACGTCTTGTAAAGTGTTATGTATGGAGTGTGCTGCTTTATGGATGTGAAACATGGGCGTTAACAAAAAGAGATAAGAAAAGGTTAGAGGCATTCGAAATGTGGGTGTGGAGACGATTGGAGAAAATTAAGTGGACTGAAAAGATAAGAAATGAAGAAGTATTAAGAAGGGTGAAAGAGAGGAGTAGGATACTTGAAACAATTCAGAAGAGGAAAGGTAATTGGTTGGGGCACATCTTGAGAGGAGGAAGTTTGTTGACGACGATGCTGGAAGGATCAGTAGAAGGTGGAAAGAAGAGAGGACGTAGGAGGATAAAAATGATTGATGACCTAAAAGGAAAGGGTAGATATCAGGAAATGAAAGAACTGGCAAGGAACAGGGAGGAATGGAGACAACGCTGGTGCCAGGGACCTGCCCAAGGGCAGAGAACCTGATGATGATGATGATCTATAAAAATAAATTGAAAATGCTTTTTTAAAATATTTCAAATATGTATATTCAAAGAACATTTTTCGAATATTTTTGACAAAACACAATGTCCAACTAGTCTTTTGGCACCCTTTTTTCGGCGTATGTGGATGTTGTCTCGCTCGCCTTACTCTTGCTGTGGCACTGCTGATATATGTGTTCCGGGATACCAGAATTTTTATCATGCATCGAACAAAAACTTAACTTAAAAAATTTTTTCGCGAAAACAATATTTTCTCGATACTTCATATGAGAAAGTAAAAATTAAAGTAATTCGCTACAATTTATCTATCTTCATTGTTTTTGCTTAGTGTTAAAAGAAACCTTTAGTACTATATGAGCCGACGGGCCCGTTGATAATTTTAGCAATCTACTATTTTTATATCTATTGCAGATTCTTTACTCAATATAATATTTTATATATTTTTACAGGCTTGGATAAATAAATTATAGAAATTCTAACTCTTCACCTGTATTCCTACCCATTATATAACAATGTCTATTGCTAGACGAAGTAAAACGGATTCTGGAGCTTTAAAACGTAAATGAAAGAAGGCTAGGGACACATTAGCTGAATCACAAAGAGGAGTGCTTATTAATCATTTTAAGAAGACTTTATTAGCCGAGGAAAGCTGTAATGGAGTTTGTTGTGTCCACAACGCATTTAGTTATCTGAAATGCCACCAGGGTTCGTTGACTATACCTAGCAATGTGAATGTGTGTGATTTTGAGTGTGAGTGAGTCAGTGAGACTTGAATGGTTCTACGAAGAAAAGAACAAAGTTTATTTTTATTGAAGACAAAATCCTAATCCTGATTGAATTAGCATAAAAATGCATTTAGAATAAATAAAATATGTGATTTTATCAGTTTTATTACAATGCCCATTATAAGCTACCATGACAACTCCCACTTCGCCGAAATTGAGAGTTCAATGCATTTATAGGGGAAAATTTTTAACGTAATATCATTTGTCAATTTCTGTGTACGATTTTAATTTGTTTACATGGAAACCAAATATTTGTTGTTTTTAATTGAATTATCTTCTAATCTAACATATAAAGGAGAATGTTTGTAAGTTTGTTCGCTTTGACTGCTTTTAATACGAGATAGGGAGGGAGAGAGATGGATGGTAATGGATGGGGGAGATGAAGAGAGGGAATTAGAGGGAAGGGGTGGAGACGGAGGGGGAGGGTGGGAGATGGAGACAGGGGAGGGAGGGAGAGAGGAGAGGGAGAGGGAGAGAGGGGAGAGGGAGAGAGGGGAGGGGGAGGGAGAGAGGGGAGGGAGAGAGGGGAGGGAGAGGGTGGGAGGGAGAGTGAGTTTATACGTTATTTTCGTAAGATTTTCTTCCTTCATTCATCTAAATAGGAAAATGCAGAATGGTTTTCTTCATTTTTGCTTTATTCGACAGGTATTACTGTGTACTATCTTATTCTTGCGATGCTTACATGTTACACTGTCGAAGTTTTAGATTCACTAAATCCGTTGAAATTCAATGGGCTCTCCTGCTAGTGAATTTATAAACCTGATTAGCAGTAAAACGTTGGAAAAGATAAAACCTACTATAATCCGGGTGAAATATTTTTCCATTATCCTGGACTATACTCCAGATATTAGTCATAAAGAGCAAATGACAATGGTAATCCGTTCTGTAGAAATTGTCGATAGCTCAGTGAATGCTGTTGAGGATTTTTTTGGCTTTTTGAACGTTGGCAAAAGCACTGGTAGTGGATTAGCAGAAGCAATAATGAGTAATGTTAACAATTTTGGACTATCCACTGACAACTGCCGTGTCCAAGGGTACGATAATGGAGCCAATATGGCTGGTTCAAAGAATGGCATACAAGCTCAAATATTGCACATTAATTGCCGAGCTTTCTTCATGCCTTGCGGTTGCCATAATTTAAATTTAATACTTGGCTATATGGCAAAGTCATCTATCGAAGCTAAGTCATTTTTTGGAAAGTTACATCAAATTTATGTGCTATTTTCTGGCTCTACACAGTTATGGCATGTCTTTAAAAAGCATGTGACTAAGCTTACAGTAAAAACAGTTATCGGAAACTAGATGGGAATGCAAATTTAATTGAGTTAAGCAATTCGATTTCAGTTGGACAATGCGTATGATGCATTAATTGACGTATCAGAAACAACAAATCACCGAAGGCGCCGAACAGAAATGCTTTCATTGGCTAAAGAATTGAAAATTATTTTGTGATTCTAGTCATTTGGTATGATATTCTCACGCAAATTAATATTGTAAGATGATGCAAGCCAAAAATATGAAGTTAGATGAAACATTGTCACTTTTGCGAATCACATAAAAGTTCTTAGTTTATTTAAAGAAAATGGGTTTGAAAGTTCTAAAACAGCAGCAAAAGAGCTTGCAAATGAACTTAAAATGGATCCAGAAGAATTGGTTTTTCGAGGGGAATTCTCAGCTCCACGGAGAAAAATAATGAAAATATTTTCGTATGCAGCTGACAATGAACCAATACATGATCCTGAGAAAAGATTTCTAGTAGAATTTTTTCACTGAGGGAACGATTTCAGCAATTACATAGTTTTGACGAAAACTTTTGCTTTCTATACAATGTATCAAAACTGAAAAATATATCTGATAATGATTTGCTTAAGCACTGAAAAGACCTTGAACTATTACTTTCCGATAATCAGGATCAATCAGAAAGTGACATTGATGGATTAAGCCTGTTTACCGAACTTAAAATTTTGTCACGAATTATCCCCAATCACTGTGATACAGCTCTGGATGCCTTGCAATATATTTGTGAGAACCATTTCATAGAAATTATGTCAAATGTTTATATTGTGCTTAGAATTATATTGACTGTGCCTATCACTTTAGCTAGTGGCGAACGAAGTTTTTCAAAATTAAAATTAATTAAAACCTACTTACGTTCAACAATGTCACAAGAAAGGTTGGTTGATCAATTGAAAATTCTGTTCTCTTCTGTGCTATATGTACTTAATACCCTGAAATTATTAGTAGAGAAATGCAATACAAAGCACCTTTAAAAACTTTTTGAGATAGCCTCATCAAAAACCTAGAATGAGGCTAATATTTGGATACATTTTTCCTATTTTTGGTTTCGAAAAGAAAGGGTGGCTTATATGCATGTAAATATGGTTCACCAATCTATGATGCATTGCATTCCTCCTAGCAAAACTTTAAGTCAATAATTTTAATAATTACACTTATATGTCATAGATGAATGTAGAAAATTCTATCATAGATTAGATCCTAACAAAAAATATCTTTCAGAAGAAATACCATCAATAGACCAGATTTTAAAATTTTGCATTTCCTTCCACCATAAAATTTAAGAGCACTATAATTCCAAAGGAAGAAGCATAGCCTTACCTGGTCAGCAGGCCATGGTGTATTCTGCGAAAGCGGAGGCGAAGGGTGCCTCTGGGGTATGAGAAGGCTTCATATAAAAGGAGATCATCAGTGTCAAGGCGTACAAGCAACAATGGACGGCCTCCATGATGTCCTAGTGCTACCATGAGCAACTCGCGTACCTAAGGAACAAGGAAAATATTTTTTTTAATTGGAAAAATAATGATGAATCAGATATAAAAATTTCTTTGTTTTCAATGCACCAGCAGAGTTTGCAATGACTTATAGTAATTTGCATCTTGAATGTTATAAGAAGCACTAATTCAAAGGTTAATTGTTGGAAGGCGTTCTCGGGAGAAGCTGCATGGTAAGCATTTCGACTCGACCTTTCACCCACATTGCTGTGGACTTCTTCAGGAGTGAAGTGAGTTCACAGCAATGTGGATGAAAAGTCAAGTCGAAATGTTCACCATGCAACTTCTCCTGAGAATGCCTCCCAACAATGCCGTTCACTGCAGAAAACTCCAATTGAAGATCAAAGGTTGATTACTTGAATAACTGGCATATTTATAAATCAACAGCAATTCAATATTATATATTATTGAGAAAATAATACTTAGGTAAATAATGCTAAATAACTAATGACTGTAACTGACCTAATCCTACAGCATCATTAGCACTTTAATATAACTTTTATCAATGATGAAGAATATACCGTATTTACTCATATAACCTGCACTCTTATGTATCTCACACACCCCTATTTATGGAACGGTTCTGAGGGAAAAAATTAATTCGTGTTGAAATAAGTTGACATCTGGGATTAAAAAAAAAGTTGGTCCTCCCTGAAACAAGGTCTGCCCAAGTTAAGCATCTTCTCCCTCCTACCTGCAATTTATTGGGTGATCTCTTTATGTCAATGCTAACAGAAATCTCCTCCTTGGTAGTCCCCACTCTTATGTTAAAGTAGGGTCAGCAGCTCATGATGAATTCAGCAAACACCGATACCAGATGCCAACTTATTCCAGCAAAAATAAATAAACTTAAAACTCATTTAAAAGGTACAGCTTTACTATTATAAAAATATTACATCATCTCAATCATCAAAATGTCCATCATTATAAAGGCATAAACCACACCTTTAAACCCTAAATGTTTGCTTGGTCGTATAGATATGCATATACTTTGTAGAATTCTGCGTGTTCTGCAAGTACAAACATAGATGCAATCATGTTGCAGTGAATTTACTATCGAAACTTGCAATTTATATAAACTGCTCAGAAATCTTCAAGTAAGATGTGCAGTTCCTTTTTTACCAACATTTTGGGAAGGTGCAGTGTACATGAGTAAATATGCTAACTTTAATAGCCATAAAAAATTGATAAAATTCATACACAGATTTCAGTAAGAAAGCATCCCTTCTAACTGCTGATCCACAAATAGGTACTTTTGAGAAAGAAGTTTCCTCTAAAATCAACCATTGATGAATAAACACTCATTATGTCTACTTAGTAGTCAAACTAAAGACATGCTTACACCAAATGCATTGTGGCTAGCAGTGTTTTCTTAATCATCATATAAATACAATAGAATGTGTGTGTATGTTAATGCTCTAACTCCAAAACCAATAAACCTAGAAAGCTGAAACTTGGCATACACATTAACCCTGAGGGTGTGCACCTCAGGCTTATTTTTTTAAATTTTTGGCTTGGAACAGCAACAGGAGACAATTATATTTTTCCATAAGTTTACACCAGAGCTGCAAACCGAACCGAACCGCTGAACCGAACCGCAGTCATTTTGCTGAACTGCGAACCAAACTGAAACCACTGATTAATTTTTCAATGAACCGAAAACCAAACCGTAATTTTTTGTGAAAGTGGTTCGGTTTTGGTTCAATATCAATCCACAAAGTACGGACCAACGAAAAGACCAGGAATTTCCATTGGAAAAACCAGCGGGTTTGCTTCAAAGGAAAGAGTGCCTCTTTTCTCTCTGACACTATTTTTGTACACATAAAAATCATGTTAGGATCAAAAATACCATTTATAAAAAATATAAATAAATGAAGATGATGATGGGAATGTAATATATTTAAAATATAAATTTTTCCTTTCTTTAAATAAATTCTTCTTTCATTTAAAATAATAATGACTGCCGATTGATTTACTTACAGATTGATACTGAATGTGTAAGGTTTATATTGGATAAATTATTTCTGAATAGTATTTCAAATGATTAATTTAGTTGAACCGAACCAAACCGCAAACCGAACCACTTATCAAAATTCCCATCTGAACCGAACCACTTCCAAAAATTTAGAACTGAACCACTCCCAAATTTTGAAGTGGTTTGCAGCTCTGGTTTACACGGGATTTTCGATTTTTCAGAGTGCAAGGTTTTTTTCTTTCATTCATCAAAATATGTAAATATTGACAGATTTTCTTTATTTTTGCTTTATTTGACGGCTAAAACTCTATACTATCTTATTATTGCAATGTTTATATGTTACACAGTCAAAGTTTTCAGAAATACACATTCTTTTTCGAAAATTTTCGGATTTTTTGTACTCATTCCGGGTGTTGCCAAGGCGACCATCATAGTTGTCTCCGATTCAATTAGTGCCAATTAAACATTCAGATTGACGAAAGAACAGAATTGTTCACTTTGAACTTTTGTTTAAGCATCGAAATTAATGACGCATAGCAACATAAATATTTAAAGATAATTATACTGTTGACTGCTTCTGGGAAGCGTTTCTAACGGTTTAATCAAGGCATTTCATCATTAGTTTTATGCTGGAATCTTATCTTTTTGTATGTAAAACTACTATATTATACATCTGTAATGTTTACTAATGCAAATAGGCTCACCCATAAATTTAAAATTAGATGAGAATAAGGACATACGTTATTTTTTTAAAAAATATTGAAAGTTACATAGTTATTTTCTCTTCGTAGCTACATTTACGCAGATAAAGTTGTACATTTTGATTTATCATATAAATAAAAGAAAATATGTGTTAGTTTGTTTGTGTGTTAACACTGTAACTCCAAAACCAATAAACCTAGAAATCTGAAACTTGGCATGTGTACTTACGGTAACCTGAGAGTGTGCACCTCGGGCATATTTTATTAATTTTTGGCTTGGAAGAGGGGAGGGGAGGGAGGGTAAAACAAATTAAATAAGCTGTCATAAAAAATAAAGAACTGAAACTTCGCATCCGGAATGAGTGCAGCATATTTTTCATTTGCATTTTAAAATTACTTAGAATCATCGTACGAAATTGGGACTCAGACGAAAGAATGCTTAAAATAATAAAAATTCATTTTCTTGCTGTCATTTTTTAAACTCTCTCCATAAATTAGGTTTGGCCCCAAGTGAAAAAACAAGCAACATTGCATATCCTGAAGCTCTATAAGAATAAAAATTAGAGATGTTTCAAAAATTAATTACTTTAAACATAATAAAAATAAATTAATATAGATTTTCATGTTCTTTTAATTAGGTCATTTTTACACTGTTCTGAATCCCGGGCAACGTCGGGTAAACTATCGCTAGTCACCAATAAAATTCTTCCCATTATGGGGATTCAATGTTTCATTTTTGGGCTTCATAATACCATAATTTCTTTCGGGGAATGCCGACCTTTACTATAAATTGGCATATTCTTTGACCTAAGCAAGGTTTTCAAACACATTTAAACATCCCATTGGTTATGTACCTAGTGGTGGTGGCAACTGTTTCTCATGTGACTAGAAAATTAGGACAGAGTGAGCTAGCAGTTGCCTTTCTGTATACAATCTTCACACGGCAACCTGTGACCTATTCACTTTTTAGATCATATTAACTGAATTATTACCTGATGAGCATGACTGTCTCCTAGTGACCCTTCACTCCCAATGCCTGAGCGAGCTAATCCCCCTTGTCCTGAAGAGAGGCCAATGATAGTTACATCGTCATCCTCTAATGATATCACTGGCCCCACTGGAGTAGGTGCTGCACCAAGTGTGTCAATGAGAACTTTTGGACCAGGAGCCAAACCTCTTGCAAGGAACATAGGTCTAAAATCAGTGAGGGAGTATATCTCCAGATTGCCATTCTCCCTTGCCAGCAGCAGCCAATATGTTGGCTTGATTTCTCGAAAATGACGGTGCCACCTGCAACCAGGTTTGAGTGGAATAATAAATAGTTTTAACAATGACTTTTGAACACTGTAAATAAAACAACTAAGGCAGCATATCCCTTAAAACGTAACAAAAGGCCATTTTGATGCGGAAAGCACAATTGACATCACCACATTTAAATCTTTTTATTGCTGCAAAATACAGATATTTACATCAACGTTTAAAAAGTAAAATTATCTATTAGTACAAAGTAAAAATTCACATTCTCAAAAAATAAACAATCTTGACACAAAACTCTCATTAGAGATATTATGGGCATATAAACATTTCATCAGGATAAAACTCACCAAGGTGCAGAAGCATTTGGGTCACAGGTAGTTCCTTGTTCTTCTCCTCGTTCCTTCTTAATCTCTATTGGAGGAGGTGGTAGTGGATGCTCAAAAATGGAAATATCGGATTCCCCATACAGCATTTCATCTTCATCGTCAACCTCTCTGTCAGAAAAATTGAAACATTAAATGCACTAATGAAAACAAGATGAACCAAAAGGAACTACGTAGTAGGTAAGAATATCAAGCTACTATACTATGCATCACTACAAGACAAAAATCACGTGCCATGGCATTCTGCTGCTTATCCTGCTATGACATTATGGCACACCTACACTTCTTCATGTATACGGAAAATATGGATTCATTTTGCTGTCCTGTGCACATACAGGAATACAGGACAGAGGAAAGTTTTGTGCTGATCTGATTATTAGTTTTTAAGCTAGATAACCCACAATATTCTATCACATACAAATACACACACACAAACACAGCATCGAGGAAGTAGTCAAAACCTACTCAGAGAACCTCAAAACATGTATGTTCATTGAAATCTTGAATTTGATTTTTTTCATGAGTACAATACTTTCTCCTATACTACCGTATTCACCCGAATCCAAGACGACCCCGAATCTAAGTCGACCCCCCATTTTGATGATTCCAAAAGAGAAAAAAGCTCAAATTGACCTTCATGACTACAAAAATTATAAATCTTGTGAAATATTTATTTTCTCTTATACTTTTCTTGAATGTCATTGTCTTTTAACATTTTAAAATCATAAGATCACATCACAAATAGAACCATTCAGGTTTTCAAACAAATTAAATGGTAGCATTCATTTTAAGATAACATTAATAATAAAGTAAATACATTGAAAGAATACACTCATTTCAGGACAACAAAAAAACATTTCAATCCAAGTGCTGCATAAAATCATTTTATTGTGTTAGTCATCATCACTGTCTATGCAACCTTCACTATTTTCCTCATGCTCACTATCTTTATCACTCTCAACTTCATCATCAGTCTCCCACAAAACATCATCCTCACTCCCATCCATGGCATTAGATAAGCAGCATTTCTTAAATCCTTTCACTATTACTTTTGCATTTATTTGTTGCCACGATGCCTTGATCCATTGGCAGAGCATTGCAACTTCAGGTTTCTTAAGATTTCCTTTTGGTGTTAAAGTGTGAGTTCCACCCTGTAACCACTCAGAATACAAAACCTTTAAATTATTTTTAAAACACTTATTGACAGCAACATCTAAAACTTGAAGTTGCGATGTCATTCCTCCAGGTATTACAATAAAATCAATATTCATCGCACTCATTATGTTTTTAATTTCAGGAGATAAGTGTCCTTGAATGCATCCAGTGAAAGCATTGCTCTTTGTTTCAGTAAAGCTCCTGGCCGTCTAGTCCACACCACATGTAACCAATCTCTCATTAGTTCTTTAGTCATCCACCCCTTTTCTTGACACCTATTATTCCACTTGGCAAATGTTTCTTAGGCATTGTTTTCCGCTTTAGAATCACATATGGTGGTAATTTAGTCCCATCTGCTAAAACCGCCAACATTACCGTGACTCGCATTTTTTCGTTGCCTGTAGTTTTAATTACGACGGACTTCGCACCTTTTTCGTTCACAGTATAATTAGATGGCATGTAGAAGAAAACCGGAGTTTCATCGGCATTTCCTATTTGGCTCAAAAGGTAATTATTGGTTTTTCTAAGTCCAATTACGTATTTTTGGTAAGCGAGAAGTTTTTCTACATAGTCTTCTGACAATTTCTGACACAGCGAAGTTCGTCGCCGTAAAGAAAAATTATTTCGTCGCATCATTCTCACGCACCAACTTCTGCTGGCCTTGAATTCTTGCAATGATATATTAAGTCCTCTAGTAATTTCATTAGCTTTAAGTATAATACTTTCAGTCGAAACAGGCATACCGTTCTTCCTCATGGTGCGCACAAACTTGACTACTTCTTCTTCAATGCCATGAAATCGGCCTAATTTTAGACCACTGAGCGACTTCCTTGTGGCTTTTTCTAGTTCCTGTTTTGAGAGTTTCCATCGACGCATATTTGCCTCAGATACACCGAACTTTCTACTCGCATCACAGTTATTAGTTTTTACGGCGTAATTTATCACGATCAGCTTAAAATTTGTATCTTAGCTCCGTCTAATTCCTTTGTTAACTTCCCCTTTGCATTCGTGCCACGTACTTCAACATGATCTGTCATTTTAACTTAAGGGTTGTGCATTTAAATCAAGAATGCACAACTCAAAATTACTGTCACGATTAGTGAATCGCGGTGCGTCGTCTGAAAGGGGAATCCCAATAATTTCCGCTCTCATTTGTTTTGACATTGCGGTTACCATTACGTGCAAGATGAAAGTACGTCGTCTGTGTTATGATCGTCGACGATGATTATTAGTCTAAATAATTATTATTCCCGTCATGTTTTTCTTATTGTTATTACTATTTGTTTATTTCACTTGTTTATGTACGTACTTGAATTTGCTGTTGTGAATTGTTTACTCTAATATACCATTTGTTGTAAAAACCATTGATTAAATGCTTAAATATACTTCGTATTCGAATGTAAGACGACTCTTGATATTTACAGCTGAAAATTTGGAAAAAAAGGTCGTCTTAGATTCAGGTGAATACGGTAAGTAAAAATAAATGTGAAAGAGTAAGTTTTGTGTTGTTACCAGTTGTACGACAAGGATGAAGAGGACATATCATTGCATCAAGTATTAAATGCCGCAACATATGGCTTCATAATGTTATTCCTTTAACTGTTACCGTACATGCAAAAAATGATCAAGAATTCTCAAACTGGCATAAATAGTAAAACCGAATCTTCCAATGAAATATCATGAGATTGCCTAAATGATAACTTGATTGCTGAAATATTTGGAGAACAGTTTACAACCAACAATGTTGAAAGGTTAAGTAATCATGCTATCCTTTGTCCAAAAAACAAACATTCTAGGACAATCAGTTACATGGGGAACATAAAACATGCTATACATTCGATATTGTAAAACATGATAGTGGAGAGGAAGACGCAGGCATTCAAGTTTATTTCCCCGTTAAATTTTTGAACTATTTGGATCAAGCTGGCCTACCACCTTATTCCTTAAACTTGAGAATTGGATCAGCTGTTATGCTAATTATGGAATTTGCCAAAATCAAGGGGAGTTTGCAATGGAACTTGCATGATAGCCTGAGGATTTCAAGCGAATGTGATTAAGGTCAAAGTCATTACTGGTTCTATGGCTGGAAACATCCGTCCATCTCACATTACGTCAAATGATTTATTAATTCCTTTTAACATGAATCACAGACAATTCCCAATAAAATTGTCTTATGCCATGACAATAAGGCCAAACCTTAGCCAAAGCTGGTATTTTTCTGACCGAGCCTTGCTTTACGCATGGACAACTACCGTATCTGCCCGAATACAAGCCGATGTTTTTAGTCAAAATCTATCATGAAAAAATCACCCCTAGGCTTAAATGCGAGTCCGAGGAAAATTTGGGTTATGGTTAAATCTCGAAGTCTCTCATTACCTTCGCATTCAAATGTTAGTACTATATTTTTCCTAAAGTAAATATTTGACCTACGATGAATATATATATAAATATCTTAGCGCTAATTTCATTGGAGATAGACATGGATGAAGAAATATATTGGCGAAATCGCTTGCGTAAATTGACGGTTACGCAAAATGCGTTGATGGCTTTGAATGCTCAACTGTTTGGATTTCGGTAAAACTTTACATGGAACGTGTATAATTATAAAAATGCAGTTCCTCAAGGCAATATATATGCTAATTTCATTGGAAATAGACTTGGAAGAAAAAATATCTTGGCGAGATCGCTTGCGTAAATTGACAGTTACGCAAAATGCGTTGACAGCTTTGAACGCTCAGCTGTTTGAATAACGGTAAAACTTTACATGGAACGTGTATAATTATAAAAATGCAGTTCCTCAAGGCAATATATATGCTAATTTCATTGGAAATAGACTTGGAAGAAAAAATATCTTGGCGAGATTGCATGCGTAAATTGACGATTACCCAAAATGCGTTGACGACTTTGAATGCTCAACTGTTTGAATTTCGGTAAAACTTTACATGGAACATGTATAATTATAAAAATGCAATTTCTTAAGGCAATGTAAATGCTAATTTCATTGGAAATAGACTTGGATGAAAAATTTCTTGACGAGATCGTTGTTACTATATTTGACCTTTTGTGAAAACGAAGATGAATGAAATTATTGTCACTGAATGTGGAACATTATTCAACGATGCAAAATTATTAATTGGAGTAATATTTCAAAATGCCAACAACTAAACAATTTCCCACACATTTCTTCGACCTCGAATAATATATTCTAAGATGTGCATGAATGTCCGGCACACTTCAGCATAAAATCTACGAAATTTACGTTTTTGCCAAAAAATTGTGGAAATTTTTGGGGGGTCGGCTTATATCCGGGGTCGGCTTCTATTCGGGCAGATACGGTATATGTGGGATGCTCAAGAGTTCGACAGAAAAATTCTTTAAAAATTCAAATTATACCAGGTCCTAAGCAAGAACCTACTGCCACAAACAATATTGTATAGTTTTGTAAATTTAATAAAAAACAAAATGAAATATGTCCATCGCAAATAATATTGTATATAAAGGAACTTTAAGAAATTTTATGAATTAAATAAAAAAAATTGAAATTGAAATAGGCCCCTGTTTACATAAATCTAGTTGTAGAATAAATATTTGGAAAAAAATGGCAATAATAAACCTCCACTTATTGTTGACCAGCTTCAGCCAAAAACTTTTCACATCTTCCTTTATTAATAAAAAAATAAGTATAAAGTTTTATGCTTATCTGATAATACATATGGAAAAGAAAAATAAATGTGAAAGAGTAATTGTTTTGTATTGATGTGATCATTAGTTTTTGAGTTAGTGCACCCACAAAATTCTGTCTCCCTCCCTCCTCCTTTCCCCCATCCATATCTCCCTCCCCTTCTCCCCCCCCCCCCCCTTGCATGCATGCACAAGCACACACACACAGACAAGCATCTTCAAAAAAATACCCAAAATGTGTATCTCTGTTGAAACCTCAAATTTGATATTTTTCATGAATACAATACTTTCTCCTATAATATGTATGGATAAAGTAAACATTCACACCAAACTTTACTCCTTATTTATTTTAGAGTGTCTTTTACAAATTCCTCACATTGGCAAAAAATCTGATGTGGCCAACACGACTTTCTCCATATTTGGGGTATAGATATTTAAATTATTATGAATAGCATTATGAGGCAAAATTATCATTTCGTATCGTAAAAGAATACAGTCGTCCTTATTGCCGTAAATTACGTATATTTTGAATATGTTTACACAATTCACTGCTACATGGTGGTGGCGCTATATACTGGTATTAAGAAAAAGCAAAATATCTCCGAAATGGATGGTTCTACGTAAATTTGTTTCAAACAAAACTTGGAATAAATATTATTCTCTACAACTTTGGTCCTCATGAAGATTACCAATAACAATGTTTTTAAGGAGATATTTGATGGAAACCGAAAAACCGATTATTTATAAATAATTCCTAAACAATAACTGCTATGGAAAATTGTTTGAAATAAAAGATGTAGGAAATTATATTTTCTACATTTTTTGTAATGGTCAATGTATACAATAATGATGTATTATCAGAGAAATATCGCAAAAACCGAATCGGGTTTCGAATAAACCTCGACTTCCGGTTAACCGGTATTGTCCAAAAACTAATCAGTTCTTTGTGCTCATGCTAAGTGTTATATATGAAATTTGGTGTTAATATGACAAGTACCTTTTGAGTTAGAGCGCCCACAATCACATACATCCACACAGACACACACACACAGATATTCCGAAACTAGTCTAAACGTGTTCTAGAGACCTCAAAACGTGTATTTCCGTTGAAATCTCGAAGTCGATTTTTTTCGTGATCACAATACTTTCCCATTACTACGTATGGAGAAAGTAAAAAACCGGTACAACATACATTGTACAAACTTTCTCATATATGGGTACTAATATGTCGTTTAGTTATCTTTAGAAAATGAAAATCGTATGAGCCTGTTATTAGAAAATCCAATTTTTGTTAAAGTTGCCCAAGAATAAACTAGCCTTATATTCATTCATTGAGAAAAATGAAATACGTAGTATTATTATAAATGTATACTCAAGTTACTGTACAAAATTTGATCAAAATCGTTAGGGCTGTTTTTGAGAAAATCGAATTGTTGTTAAAGTTGCCTAGAATAAACCAGCCTTATATTCATTTTTTGAGAAATATGAACTATACAGTATTATTGAAGACGTAAACTCAAGTAACTGTACGAAATTTGATTAAAATCGTTAGAGCCGTTTTTGAGAAAATCGAATTATTGTTAAAGTTGCCTAGAATAAACTAGCCTTATACTCATTTTTTGAGAAATATGAACTACACAGTATTATTGAAGATGTAAACTCAAGTAACTGTACGAAATTTGATCAAAATCATTAGAGCTGTTTTTGAGAAAATCGGTTTGTTGTTAAAAATGTGTAGAATAAACTACTCTTACAATTAGTTATTGAGCAATATCAACCATTTCTATGTATACTCTGCTCAGTATGATAAAATGCCTAAGAATGAGATTTCAATCATTTTCGTTCTACTGTCTAGGCTCCAGAGCCAGTAACAGACAGACAGACAGCATTGCGAAAATCACTTTTTTGGATTCAGCGACACCTAAAATGTATATTTCCGTAAAAATCTCAAGGTCAAATTTTTTTGCGATAATAATACTTTCTCGATACTTCGTATGAGAATGTAAAAATAAATAAATAATTGATTGAAAAAAATGAACCTTTTGATGAAACTAGTAGACATTCTATGTCTTTGGTTGGTGGGTGTGGTGCCTCCGCCTCCTGGAGATGAAGCATGCAAGGAATTGCCGCCTGAAACACTTGCAGAAAACAAGCCGGAGACATCTCGATAGGCACACACCGTTACAATTCGTGAGCCCTGAAAATATTGAATTTCATTGCTATTCACATATCAGTAGTAATAAAGATAAACTATGATAAAACAGTCTAAGAGTTATAAATCAGAACAGTACATTAATAAATTATGAACTTATTTAGGCTAATAATGAAATTATAGTGCAATTGAGGTTTAAAGTTTAATTGGATGAAGTACCTTAAGTTTATTTCAAGTGCTATTAAGACCATTAAGGAATTTATGCTATTTAGTGTATTTGAAATTTTTCATCATCTTTAAGGGGGCACACCAGGGTGACGGCCTGAAACGTAGGGCTATTTTTGGGAATTTTTTATTAAAAAAGTATGCATTTAAATGAATTTATGTTTAAAAAAACTGAAAGTACATCATTTTGAAAACATTTTCAAATAACAAAAGTTTGATAATAATAATAATTTTAATATATATAGCCGCTGCAACTATTGCGTGTTTCAAAAAAGTTTTCCTTCGGTTGACAGAATTCCAAGGAAACCGCCGATCTGAAACCAAAACATCAGGCATATTCTTAGAATAGAATGTTAAAACTTCGACATGACGATCTCAAAAGTCAAAGTTTACTCGGAAAAAAAAATGGCCCGCGTTTGAAAAAAATACGTTCAAAATTTCAGAATAAAACTCGCTTGTTTTTTATAATTAAAAAAAAATAAACGTAACTTTAAAAAACCGTGATCGTCATGTCGAAAAGAATCATATTAGTTATATTTTTTCCAAATTTGAAGGCAATCGGTCAAATGGTTATTTAGAAATACTGTCAACCAGGTTAAAAAAAGTGGTTTTCAGAAAAACGCGACTAAAGTTTTACTTTCAATTCTTTAGTACATAATTCGGAATTTCTTTAATTTACCCCTACTCGGCGATTCCTGGGCCATACAGCAAATCTTCTGCAGAAAGAACAGCCTCCTCCCTTGCAATTTTTTTTGTCTACGAAGCAATCTTGCCTCGCGCTTCTCCTCCTGCGCTCGGTGCTCAGCTTGGTCGATGCGGCGCGCGTCCATGGTTTGGCAATATTCATACAAATGCTCGCCGATATTGACTTACATTGCACTTAAAACTTGTAATAAACCCATATGGCCATCATTAAACAAGATTGTTGCTAAATTGGCAGCGGTTTCCACGACTGAAACTCCAGTGAACATAGTTTTCGGTGCTATTTTCCGTATGAGTGCGTTAAAACTTTCGTTTCTGTTTTGGTTGAATGCGCCTAAGCACCGTTCAAAGAGATATTTGTTGGTAAGCTCTTTATAAATTAGCTTAATAGCATCTGCAACATCTTTATGCAGTGGAGGTTTGTGCACATATTCATGTAATTTTCCTGTCGCATTTGCCCGTTGCCATGAGCACCAGGAGTTCTCTCCTTGCGGACAAAAGTGATGTTGCGCTTGTTCATCGGTGCAGGTTGTGTGATAGTAAGCGGTCCAAATGCCGTTAGACATTTTTTGCACAGAATCCGGATTTGCACGAATGGCCTTGCCATAATAACTAGTTAATTCGTCAATTAATTTTCTGGTAAGTTTGCCCCTACCACTGAGACCTTTTTTTCCTTTTTTGACATTGCGGAGTCTTGAGCCCATTCGCTTTTCAACATGATTAACGCATTCCTTTTTTTTTATTGTTACTGAATCCCCATACGGCCTAGAATCAACAACTCCCTTGTAAGTTTTGGTGTCGCTGTCTCCTATGTAGTTTACGTATTTTGCGTCGTGTATTTCTTCGGATCTGCGAAACATAGCGCGAATGCCGTCCACTTCCATTTTTCCCGCCGAACCCTCGTGATTAGCATTACATTCGTTGACATGGTTTTCTTCCCATTCTTTCAATTCTTCTGTATCCTTTTTTTCCTCCCAGTATTCGCAAGCCTTGCTATACGCTGATGTAACAAAAATATCAAGAATTTTCCTCGTATAATAACCAATAAGTGATTGAACACCGTATAAGGAATTAAATCCTCGTTTTCGCCATGTCCCGTCTCCTGACACGGTAAGTTCCACAGTTTCTTCACGTCCTGTAGCTTGCATCATCAATTTTTTTTCTTCTTCACCAGTTTTTTTCGTCGAACATTGTTGGACAGCATCCGAGGTAGTTTTCATACTTTGTACGATAATTTGATATAAAGATTGAAAAATAGGGCGCGGCATTTAATTTAATGATACCCCCAATAATCGCATAGCAAAAACAAATTGCCGGTTTATTTCGTATGCATTATTGATAAGCGGGCACGAGTCCATTGTTTTTGATTCGCATGATGCACAGTTCACCACAACTTTGAACCCTAGTCCCCGTCTACTTCTTTCTGTAAAATTTATGTCACTTCCACAAACCTAGCACTTCACATACTGGCTGATCGCATCAAAAACAGTAACGAAATTCAAAATTCCATACCCGATATTTTGTTTAATATCCACGTTAATCTCTGCGCCACAAAGACACAACGCCGATGGGCTCCGGAGGGCGTAAACACTTGAGGAAACCCTACGCACCGGCTGAACTGCGAGCGACGCGCTCAACGCCCCGTGCACGTCTCTCGAAAAAATTCCATAACTTCGTCAATTTCAGGAATTTTGGCATGTAACAGGTCGGAAAATATTCGTGAAAGTCTATAGTTTAAAAATAAAAATTAAAAAAAAATTCCATTTTTTCGAAGGTTCACCCTGGTGTGCCCCCTTAAGGTGATTCAATCCATTTAAAACTGGCAATTTTTTTTCAAAAGCAGCTACTAATTATCCCATTAGATATATATAAATACAAGTGAGGGAAGAATTGCAGAGCAAATTACATAAGATGCTTTATCATCTTTGTTTTAGGTTTATGACATCATCATAAGATTACATCCTTGGTTGAGAATGATAGATAAAGATTCCCTTAGCATTAAATCAATGCTGTGTAATAATATATTTCCCATTTAAAAGTGGTGGACTTTTTGCCATGGCAGTTGATATTTCCCTTTGTTATAAACTGGAAAGTTTTCCCTCTTTCTTGGATTAAAAACAATTGTTCGCTCATATTTAACAAAAATTTAAATCGTTTTTAAAAATATATAAACCTCAGTATTTCAACTATAGAACTGTTGATGTCTCAAACTCATATCTTAATTTTAACTTATCGTATACACTTGTGTATAACATGCACCTGTACTTTTTGCCAAAAAATCCCAACTTTTTCTTATATCCCGTGTATAACATGCACCCTTGATTTTTGTGGGGTATAAGAAAATTTTAGAATTATATCGTCATGTTAAGTATTAACAAGAGTACCATAAATATATTCGTTAACTCATTAAATTATCACCAGTTAACAATTTTAGAATGCTTGGACTTGCCCATAAGTATTACGTTCAGTAAGCTCCACATTACGTCTTACAATTAGAGAGTCATCGGTAATGAAAGCGAATGAGTTGAGATGGCAGCAACTTCATATAGTAAGTTGACCAAACTGATGTCGCGTAGAAAACCGTAGCGCCACTGATGCCAATCCTTTTAAATCATACGAAAAGGGATCTATAAAGTAGATAGAGTTTTGATTTATATTGGATTTTGGTTCTATCTTTCATATCTCATTCTAAAACTGTTTAATAGAAGGAATAACACGAAAATTTAACAAACAAATCCAGAAACAGGAAACGCGACAGTTAAGATTAAGTTCATACACGTCATTCTCCAGGTTTTAAATTACTTACATTATTAATTGTACAGGCGTCCCTTGCTATTCCTCCCCTCAATTTTCACTTTTTCACTTATTCATGCATAACCAATTATAACCAAACTCCCATTCATACGTGGCGGCTGCATTTGTAGTTACATTTACATTATGCCTTCGTGGGCCGCATAAAATGCTCCCGAGAACTGTAGATTCCTATACATTGTGTTTATAGTACCAATAGCTCCATAAAATAAGGTAATATCAATATTTTGGTCTGCTTTTTGGGTTTTCAGGAATGAATTATACATTTATAACACTGCATCTAAGGGAAAATAGCCCTCAATATTTGTCTTTTCGCTTAAGGACAAATATCGAGACACCTGTACATGCTAGAATCATTAACTAAATAAAATTAATTCAATTTACTTATTGTATGTTTTTTGTTTTCGATGCATGTTTTGTGGGAAGTCTATCTTGCGAGTGTGCAAAGACTGCAGCAATCAGCTGATGAGCTATTGAAATGTGGAATATTTGGAGAAGATGGAATTATAACTGTATAGAAGTAATTAGGAGTTCTATATGTATGGTTAATATATGTATAACCTGGATTATTGATAATTATTGTGGTTTTCCCCTTAACTCACTCAAAAAGCAAGAATCTGGTGCAAGGTAGGTTCACTTTAGTTTCAGATTTTAAGTGCCCAAAAGTGTTACCCGGGTGTAACACGCACCCCTACTTTATGATCTGAAATTTGGTCTTCAAACTGCGCGTTACACACGAGTATATACGGTATTTAAAAATGCAAATTTATATTGCCCTGCACAGATAGACAAACCAAATACATAAGTGGTTTAAAGCACTAATAAATAAACCTAATGTAAATCTTATTACATAAGATTTATGGGTAAATTATATGAATTTTTCTACTTTTACATTACTGTAAATGGCTGGCCCAAGGTGCGAGCAAAAGCCTCAAGTTGTAAGGATGTAAGTTGTGGCCTTAAGGCTGCCAGCAGCTGAGCACAGAAAGAGACTTTGTAGCTCTTGATCTTTGGATGAGTTGAAAGCCATGTCCTAAACAACAAGATTTGATGTTTCTTCTGCATATACTATCACTTTTCTCTAAATGTCTGCAGAATAATGCGTTTGTCCCATTATGTAGGGTGACCAGACATCCTGTTTTCGGCAGGACAGTCCTGTTTTTTTTAACTCAATCCTGGTTTTTTTCGTCTTGTTTTGTCCTGCTGCATCCTTTTTTCTTAAATATTATCATATAGTATGCGTCTGATTATGAATTAGGCAAACAGGATGTCAAAATATGAATATAGAACTTTTGTTGAAAGTAAAACAGAATCGAAAAGGGAGCAGGTACTTCAATAATTTGCCGCTTTTATTGTGTCTGCATGGGGGAGATAGTCGAGATGTCTCAAATGCAGTAAAGAGTGTGAACTTGGTATGATATATTTCTTACACGTTTTCCTGTTTTTTTTTAAACTCTGTCCTGCTTTGTCCTGTTTTTTTAAATCATGTCCTGCTGCATCCTTTTTTCTTAAATATTATGATATAGTATGCATCTGATTATGAATTAGGCAAATAGGATGTCAAAATATGAATAAGGAACTAAAATCTCTTTTGTTGAAAATAAAACAGAATCAAAAAGGGTGCAGGTACTTCAATAATTTGCCACTTTTATAGTGTCTTTACGGGAGTTGTAGAGAATAATATTTCTTCCAAGTTTTGTTTGAAACAAATTTTCGTAGATCCATCCATTTCGGAGATATTTAACTTATTCGTAATTTCCGGTATACAGTGCCACCACCATGTAGCGGTGAATTCTGTAAAATACTCAAAATATAATTTACGGCAATAAGGACGACTGTATTCTTTTACGATATGAAATAATAATTTTGCCTTATAATGCCATTCATAATAATGTAAATATTTATACCCCAAATATGGAGAAAGTCATGTGTTGGCCACATCAGATTTTTTGCTATAATTGTGTAAGTAGCCCCTGCGAGGTCAGCAACCAATGCTAATGGGTAGGCATTTTGTCCCCCGCTGAAAAAAATTCTGCAGGCGCCCATGGATTCATTAAAAAGTTTTTGCGAGGAAGCTTCCATTGAATATAAAAGGTTACTTGGTTATTCCAAAACCAGATGGCTGACTTTGATGCAATCTACTGAATGCATTCAAACATTGTTTGAACCATTAAAGTCATATTTTATGTCAATAGAAAAGTGCTCCACAATAATTCTGAAATATTTTGAGGATGAAACAGCCAAGTTGTGGTTGCTTTTCATACATGAACAATCAGCTTTGTTTCATACAACTATCTTAAGAATTGAAAACTCAAATGCTACTGTAATGGAAGTAATTGAGGTAATCGATGACTTAAAACATAAATTGAAATACAGAATAGAATTAGATTTTGGCTCAATTCATGAAGATGTATATTGAGGAAACTGGAAGAGAGCAATAATAATATAACCAAGGAAATTTTTAAGTACTCAAAAAATTCTACAATACTAGCTTACAATTAGAATACCTAACAGAGTGGTCAGAACAACTTGATCAATTTGTTGTATTTGATTGGTGTGTTTCGAAAAAGCAAATTAGATGGAAAGATGTTCAAGACTGTATAGAATTTTTATGGAAAAATATCAAAATTAAATGAAAGTCTCTTATTTGATGAGATTAGTAGAGTAAATTTATATTGTTCAGAAGAAAAGCTTTTGCAGTGGAATAAGAAAAAGCTTTCTGTAGAAAAGTGTTGGTTGGAAATTTTTCAACATTTTAAAAGTAATTCAGTTCCATTTGAAAATGTACTTGTTCTGGTTGAGTTCAGCCTTTCTTTGCCTGGAACCAATGCCTGTGTTGAGAGGGTGTTCTCAGTCCTCAATGATATGTGGATGATTGAGAAAGCAAGGGTTAAATTAGAAACTTTGAAAGCCAGCTTACAAGAGGAAGGCACTACTGACCCCCAACTGATTTGGTTGAAACTTTGTAGAGATAATGTCCATGACGTCTGATTAACGAAAATATATACATATCAGGGCCAATACCCAGCTGTTTTTATTTTATTATTAAAAAGAAGTTAATATTTCCCTAGTCACTGCTTAACTACCATACACGGTAATGAATCTTGTAAGAAGCAGTGCTGGCATAGCAGTTAGCACGCTTGGCTGTAAATCTCAAGATCTGTCGTTCGAGTCCTTGTTCCGAAACTTTTTTTCATTTTTCCCCACATTTTCACTTTCCTCATTTAAAGTATTTATTACCTAATTTCCTAATATTGCTTTAAGTTTAAATATCCATTTATTTCTAAATAAAATTCCTAATCACAAAGGTAGTATATATAACTATAAGCTAACTCGATTTCCTCATATCCTCGCATTTTGTCGGCTTCATCGGGTCCCACCAGATCGTAATCTTCATGGAAGTTCATCTCGCCAAGCATATCCACAACACGTGTATAAATTTCTTGGGCCATTACAACACTATGGCCACATTCACTTTTGGGAACTTCTTTATCCGACATCAATCCATTTTTTCAGAGGAGTTTCATGCAATAATGCATGGCGGTGTTCAACACATCTTTCGCTGTTTCGCCGTCCAAAGGAGGAGATGTAAAAGATGTAACATTTTTGCTCGTTACAGGATTCCCCGCTGAAGATGTTGAAGCAGTATATTCCATTTTTGAAACAGCAAAAACTGCAGTATATTAAAAATACTCTTCGAAACACACAAGCTAAAATGCTCTCAATGCTCTGATGAAAGAAGCAATACTGATCTTTTAGGACTTGAAGTCGCTCTTCTCCAATCCTTTTCCAAATGCTTTCAAAGTATTTTTCGACAATGTCATGATTGTGAAACAATATGAGCAAGACAATAAGTGCCTTTTCATTGTTTAATCATGGGGAGGACAAACTAATAAATCGCTTTACAATGAAAAATTTATTGACGAAGAAAACCAACCGCTATGTACGCTACAAATAATTCTTCAAAACTTCACATCAATATATTAACAATATTAACTATTAAAAAATAAATATATATAGCGTTATTAAGAAATAAGCATTTATAATGAAGAAAGTGAAAATGTGGGAAAAAATGAAAATAAATTTCGGAACAAGGACTAGAACAACATATATCTTGAGATTTGCAGCCAAGCATGCTAACCGCTACGCCAGCGCCGCTTATTACGAGATCTGTTACCATGTATGGTAGTTAAGCAGTGACTCGGGAAATATTAACTTATTTTTACTAATAAAATAAAAATGGCTGGGTATTGGTCCTGATATGTATATATTTTCGTTAATCGGATGTCATGGACATTATCTCTATGAAGTTTCAGCCAAATCGGTTGGGGGTCAGTAGTGCCTTCCTCCTGTTAATTGTGAAATGCAATTTCAATCTTAGCTGTGAGGAATTTATGACATTAATTTCCAGGAATGAAAAAAATACTAAAACAGATTCATGGCAGTGAGAAATATGCCCGTACTGCCTAATATATATATTAAAAAGATTTTAGATTGACAGGATGTTCAGTGACAGAAGTTGTTTTATTTCTTTATGGTATTTATTTAGATAAGTGACAGAAGTTGTCATTTCTTTGTTATTTATTTGTTAAGTGGCAGAAGTTGTCTTATTTCTTTGTTATTTATTTGTGAATAAATTACCTATACTAGGACCATGTAAACTTTTGTTTTGTATTACTTTTACCTGAAGAAAATCTTGTCACCTTTCATATCATGTTGCATTTGTAAATGAGTTGCCTATTATGAGAATGTAAAAAACCTTTGCCCTACTTTTTAAGTTGAATCTATTCCACCAATGAAGGAACACCAATCCTGAATTGCAATTTAATGAGTACAAAGCAGGACACCTGATTGGGCAAAATACAATTTTGTCACCTTGTTAATTACATTTCAAATTTTGTTATATCTATAGAATTCTCCTCAAATTATGCCTTTTTGAAGTTTGAAAAGTTCATCATAAAAAACAAATTTAGATAAAAGATGTCCTGTTTTTTCTAATAAATTCTGATAAATGTCCTGTTTTTTTCTTGTGTGAATATGGTCACCCTAAATTATGGGATTATTAAAAAAACTGAAAAACTTGCCAAAGTAAATGACAAAAAATTTACGCTTACAAAGGCATGAAGAAATTATGGTTGGCTCAGGGAATCCTAGGATTATGTGCACATGCATATTAGATATGAAATATTTATTTTTTTCCTATTCAATCATTGTGATTCTTTTTGCATACAATTAAAGTAGATTGTTTGCTTATATATTAATACAGTTATATCTAGAGTTATAATGTAACTATAGGCACTAATGCATTGATTACTTTACTTTTTCGTTAACTGAGTTTTAAGACCCGATTCTAAGCCGAGTGGCACTTTTTAAGAATGTAAAAAAGTAAAAAAGGTCGGCTTACAATTGATTAAATAAGGTACAGGCAACTCCTAAGATTCGACTGGGATGCATTCCTGAAAACGCAGTCAAATCTCGAACAGTCGAATGCGCCTAAACACGAGTGGAATCAGCAAAAATTCAAACAATTAGAGCAGAAATAATGATGTCTAGACTGAAACTAAACCTCACGTGGTTGGGCGGGCCAAAAATTACTTTGCGTAAAGTAGTTCCTAATTTGACCAACCGATCGGCTGGGTCAAATAAGCGGGCTTTGACCAGTCTAATTCTTGAATTGGACGAATCTCTAATGGTCAAATCTCGGGAGTCGCCTGTATATGAAAATAATCTTATACCTTGTTTTAATGAAATCAGTCCATTTTTTGTTATGTTTATTTATTTTTATTTATCTGCAAATTTTTAACTCTTTTACTACATTTGAAAGTTTAAAAAATGTTTAGCAGAATGTTATAAATTGCTAATACGAGGGGTGTTTGAAAAGTTCGTGGCCTGATATAGAAACAAACAACATATTCATTTGAAACTGCTTTTATTTCTCAACATAGTCTCCTTTTGCACTAACGCACTTAGTTCACCAGTACTCCATCGCAGTTATCCCCTCCTTATAGGCCGTTTCCTTGAGCTCTGCAAAAAAGCCCTCTGCTGCTGCAATGACCTCTTCATCCGTCGAAAATTTTCTTCCAACCAAGAAGTTTTTCAGCTTTGGGAACAGGAAGAAATCCGATGGAGCCAAATCAGGCGAATAAGGGGCATGGGGCAACAGTTCGAACCGAAGTTCGTGAAGTTCTGTCATCACCATTGTGGATGTGTGAGCAGGTGCATTGTCGTGGTGAAATAGCACCTTTTTCTTGGCCATTCCTGGCCTTTTTTCGTGTATTTTTTCTTACAATTGCTGTAGTTGGTTAGCATAGTACATTCCGGTTATAATTCGGCCCTTTGGAAGATAATCGATCATTATATCCCCTTGCTATCCCAGAAGACTGATGCCATGACCTTGCCAGCCGATGCAACTGCCTTTGCCTTCTTTGGAGGGGGGGAGTTGGTATGTTTCCATTGCTTTGACTGTTCTTTCGTCTCTGGTTTATAGTGGTGGATCCAAGTCCCATCCATAGTCACAGATCTCCTCAAAAAATCAGTTGGATTCTTCTTAAAACGCTCCAAACACTCCTTTGAAATTTGACATCAAACGCGTTTTTGTTCCGGTGTCAACAAACGCGGCACCCATCTCGCAGAGATCTTTGATATACCCAATACCTGGTTTTGATTTCGGTTGGAGCCATACCCTTCTTGACGAGATATTTGATGACGGCACAATGCTCGATTCTGTCCATCTTTTATAAAATGCTTGACTCACTAACTTTGATGGGCTCCCAAACACAAAGTAATTGACAGAGAATTATACAATGTTGCAAGTGGCAATACTAAAGATGGAGGATTATAATGACGTCACGCTTGGGGCGATTCAAGTGCCATCTATATCAAGCCACGAATTTTTCAAACACGCCTCGTAAATTGATGACTGTCTATATACGTAAATTAACTTTTGTATACTCATCTGTGTCGATGATTGTTGCAATGTAATATTTTTCTTTTTGTGGAAACTCACATAAAAGCATGTATAGGTAATCTCCGATTTACGTCGTTCTGATTTATGTTGTTTTGATATAACGTCGTTTACAAATAGGGTACAGTTTCTCTGTTTTACATCGTTCGTCGTTTCTATGGCCGACATTAGTGAGCCGCTACAATGTATCGAATGCTTCTCCTTTCAATCGCTAGGCAGATGTAGAATTAGAGTTAATCATTTAATTAATTATTCCCTTCATATCATATAAATATATGGGAAAAACATGTCCGATTTATGTCGTTTCAATATACGTCGCCGGTTCTAGGAACACATCCTCGACGTAAATCGGAGGTTACCTGTATTTTCTAATTAAAATCAACTGAAAAGAACTGGGTATTAAAAAACATTTTAAACTGCGAAAGAATGAAAACCTGCTTAAGGCAGAAATATATATGTTGGCCCTTTGCGGTTCCGCCTCTAGCAGGTTTTATTATATCACCAATAATTCATGATATACATGATATTTTCAGGTTACAAACAAAACTTATTTAAACATCCCAAATTAAATCTGGCAGCATTTATGATGCTTTTAAAATGACTATGCACCTTACATCTTGAAAAATATATTATACTTAACAAATTACAGTGGAATCCCAATTTAAGGTTCTCCCATTTACGGTTTACCCGCATTTAAGGCGGTTGTTTGGTAGCCCCGACCAAAGCTCCAAATAAATAATGTATTGTATCACCCAATTTAGTGTTTCCGATTTTGTGAATTGCATGCAATTAAGGGACTAAATTCTGGTCCTTTGTGGGGCATCACCTCGATTTCAGGTGCATTTACACCGTGACTCGAGAATATTTCATTTGGTGGAGAGGTAATATATTTATTCAATCTAACCATCAACAGCACAACACATACTGGCGTTATTACTACATTAAATAAACTCAAAAGAATTAATATTTAGTTGTGCGGTTTTGTCAATCCACCTTAAATGTCTTAATCTGTTACGTACTTAACGAAAGTTGCGATGATGTCATCACATGAACATGGATTTTTTTACGTTTCAGGCGCTCGCTCACTAATGTGACGCGTTAGCAAGTTGGGCAACCTGCGTTTACCACAGCCATATTTACCTTGTTAACCTGAAAGGAAGACAATCCAAAAAATCGGTACAACATACATTGTACAAACTTTCTCATATATGGGTACTAATGCATCGTTTAGTTATCTTTAGAAAATGAAAATCATATGAGCCTGTTCTTAGAAAATCCAATTTTTGTTCAAGTTGCCCAAGAATAAACTAGCCTTATATTCATTCATTGAGAAAAATGAAATATGTAGTATTACTGTCGATGTATACTCAAGTTACTGTACGAAATTTGATCAAAATCATTAGACCGTTTTTGAGAAAACCGAATTGTTGTTAAAGTTGCCTAGAGTAAACTAGCCTTATATTCATTTTTTGAGAAATATGAACTATACAGTATTACTGAAGACGTAAACTCAAGTAACTGTATGAAATTTGATCAAAATCGTTAGAGCGGTTTTTGAGAAAATCGGATTGTTGTTAAAAATGCGTAGAATAAACTACTCTTAATTATTGGGCAATGTCAAGCATTTCTATGTATACTCTGCTCAGTGTGATAAAATGCCTAAGAACGAGATTTCATTCATTTATGCTCTACTGTCTAGGATCCAGAGCCAGTAACAGATAGACGGCATTGCGAAAACCACTTTTTCGGATACAGCGACACCTAAAACGTATATTTCCATAAAAATCTCGAGGTCGAATTTTTTCACGATAACAATACTTTCTCGATACTTCGTATGAGAAAGTAACAAGTTAGGAAAATGTACAACGTATCACAAATGGGCGCGTTTCGTGCAATGGAGTATTAGAAAGCAATTATATACCTGTACGTAAGAGAAATAGCGTTTTAAAGTTCTTTTCTTCATAATAAATAATCCATTTTCTGCCTATTTAATAATATTACATGCACATGTAAGGAAATTAAACGTTTGTTTGGGAGATTGTTTATGTTAGCAACAATGAAGTAACCATGGAAGAAATTTTCGAAGTTCAACTCGATATAAGACATTCTTGTTTGATTTTCTCGATAACGGCTACTCCTACGATAAAAATGTATAGGAAAGGAAATACTCTACTTTACCAGCTATACAACTTTTATTTGAAAAATATTTTGATATGTGCAATACTTTACGAGATATGACAAAAATTTAATTTTTTGTCCCCAGTAAAGTGGTACCCCTGATTGTCGTACGTGTTTCATTTTTGCGATTTTCTAATTATATTTGATTGAAAGTCCTTAATATCAAATTTCATGAAAATCCGTTAGGTAGAAGCCGAGAACGAACATGCGGACGGACGGACAGACGGACGGACGGACCAACCGACCGACGATAATAGGCGCTCACGCTGTAAGCGAAACACGCCTAAAAAAGGGAAGTCTTATTCAGAACGATGTTATTATTACATCGAGAGGCGATTTATTAAAACTTTGGATGTATGTTCTTACTCGTCAGTCACTGTAGCATTTCCCTACACTGCACAAGACACGCAATCAAATTTGCGAGCCCACTTCACATAAAGGGTCGAAATGTAACAAATGAGATTAAAAGGACGTTGGAACTGTTAGCGTTGTCATTTTATGCATGGTCAGCCGATAACAGGTGTCAAAACGTCTGCCAACGCTCACCACACTGCTTCACTGAAGGATAATTATTCGAAACTCATAAATACAGTAAAACTCCATTATAACCGCGGGTCTAGTCATGTCCCCCAAAATGATTCCATTTATTTTCTTCATAAACAACCTTGTTTCATATTTTACCGCGATTTATTTTCTTCGTAAACAACTTGGTTCAAATTTTACTGAGATTTATTTTCTTCGTAAACAATTTGGTTCAAATTTTACCGCAATTTATTTTCTTCGTAAACAACTTGGTTCAAATTTTACCGCAATTTATTTTCTTCGTAAACAACTTGGTTCAAATTTTTCCGCGATGCTAAACTCCCATGGCTCTATATAAGAATGATGAAGAAACTGTAGCTGAAGTCCAGAACTGCAGAAGAGCAGAAAAATCATCAGAAGATGACAGCGAGAATGAAGAGATGTGTGTGGTTGAGACCCCTTAAATAAGCAAAGTATTGGATAACATTAGTGAAGTGATGAATTGGATGAAGAGACAGAGTGATTGTCATCATCTTCATCTTTTACATTTGCAAAACATTAAGATGTATGTGACGAAGAAACATCATCAGCTGTCACGCCAAAAGAAAATATCGGACTATTTTAAAAACACCAATTAAAGTAAGGTATGCATTTAAATCAAAGTACAATATCAGTTTTTATAGTATTTTGCAATTAAATTTGTTATAACGTATATACTTTCACATTTTTAAAATTATTTCCCGAAATACCGTGGGTTGCCGATAACGCAGGTGTACATTCTGTCTCCCGAAACCCGTGTTATAACGGGGTTTTACTGTATTATCTTATATAACCCATGCGAGCCCAATTATATTATGCATTCATTATAGCGTGCAAACTTAAAAAACGAAAGGATCTGCACGCTTGGTTGATCCTCCTATATAGGAGCGCTTCAATTAAGTGTGTTTATTTGCTTAAAAGTTTCAAGAAAGTTTGTTTAGGAAAAATTAAAGATCGCAATTTCACTGCTAGGAGGTGCAAAGAGGGTCACAGTTATGAAATGACCACTAATTTCGCAGAAAAACCATAAGCTAGAAGAATCACCTTCGCCAGAGGACTTACAGTTAGTATTATTCTCAACCATCTTCGTTTTGTGAAATTTTACGAATGAAAAAATTGATCCTAATTAATCTATACACTTAATATTTGTGTTTTAACTAATAAAACATATAGGACATTAATGAACTGCCCTTTTGTCTTTCAATTTTAGATAACCTCCATTTAATGTATTACTCGATTTAAGGTACAAAAAACTTGTCCCCAACGCAACGTTAAATGGGGATTCCACTGTATTTACGAACATAAAATATGATCATATCTCTGGCTGTTAAGCTAGCAAAACTGATCTTTTACGAATGAGGGATTTATAAATGTGATGATAAATAGCTATCTCATTTTTAATCGATTATAGTTTTCAGAAAGATTATTTGTGCAAACCAAAAAGTTTGATACACTGAAACAATCAAAGCATACTAGGAGACTAGTGTTTAGGTAATGCAGCTATATCTAGATCAGGAGAATATAAAATATCAGTATCAGTAAGCAAAAGTATTTTACCCTAATTATAATATTTTAGATTACTTGAATTAAGTGTTTACGGCAAAATAAACAAAAAATGTTGAACGAATTTCCTGCAATACCCTTGGATTGAGGAATCTAAAGAAACTAGGCGCATATTCCTCCTTTGGTCTCTCTACTCCATGTGGTGATTTCCCTTTTAGGTTGTGTATGCGCCTTCAATGCTTATCTTTTCTAATGGAATTTGCTCCCCTCCCCTCTACATATTCCCTCTAATCCCCGAGACATAAGGTAGCTTCTAGTAATTTTCAATCGCTACATTAGGGAGAACAACCTGTACTCTACATGCACGCTCTTTTCCAGAAGATTAGAGAATGAACTCCACCTAGCAAAAAATCTCACCTAACCTTCTGTAATAATATTAAGGATAAATCAAAATGAGATTTAGGAATAAAGAACTAAATTTAAAGAAAATGCAGAGTGGAAAAGGAGAAATGGAAAGATAATCTCTAACCGCTTCAACATGGGATGGTGGTCGAGTGACTGTGAGTCTTGCTGGCTGCTGCTGTCCTCCAGCAGTGGCTCGTGCTTCACGCAGCGTGAGCAGGATGACCTGGCCATCGCGTCCCAAGATGGCCACATGAGGATCAGCTGAGGAGGCATGTACCACAGGAGAGCCAACATCCAGAGGCATGTGCTGAACCTGCTCCACTCCTTGAAGAAGCCTCACTCCCATTTGAGAAACCTTTGGAAGCACACAAATGTGACACGAAACAAGATTCGTAGACAAATATATTGACCAAATGATGCATTTTGTTAGTTAGTAAGTTACATATAACTTTAGGAAAAGGAGGTAAATGGATAAAAATATATAAATTTAAAATAAAAACAGTTGAAGGGCCATAATTAATTTACACTCACTATTTTATAATAAAGATTAAGTGGATAAAATGTCCAAATCCAATGTATATAAACTGGAATGTAATCACTGTCATGGGACAAATGGAGCACAATTTTCAAACAAGAGAAAGCAAACACTACAAATGCTCTTAAATTGACTCTTCCATTTCCCATTTTGCAAAACTCTTCTTTCATACCAACATGCCTCCAATTTTACATAAAAGATTCTTCACACAGAAAATAAAGGTCTTATGTTCAACTTTTTGAACAACTATGAATACTACGCTATTACCACTATCCTGAATTTTCATTAATTAATTATCACTTTTCCCCATTCCTATCATTACTGTCTATTTTTTTTAAGGTAGGACCTTGTGACTTCAAACGACTCCAGCACCAGAAGACTTCTCAGTCTAAATCACAAAGCAAGGGAGGAAAGAAACCTGGTGCCGGCAATAGCCTACTCTTAATGAGAAACACCAAGGGAACCAACAGCTTTACGTCCCTTTTGCTGATTTGCATGCTCTCTTCATAACCACGCAAATAGGGGGCCAGGCAATCCATCATGAAAACAAACTAGACGCCTATGAAAACATGCTTATTGAAAAACACAAACAAATCGTTATAATGACCGCAGTCCTCTCCCCCACTCCCCTCTCTACAGTTTAACTGTCCACCCTCCACCTCCTTTCACTTTCACTTCTACACACACACGCCACCATTTAAATACCACTAACCACGTACCACACCGTCATTCCACATCAGCTACTGATGAAGAGAGCCTAGCTCTTGAAATACGTATATAGTGTTCTACCGGATATCTAGAGAGTTGCGTTTGTTTTCTTGAGTGCATGTGAGAGTGAGTGTTTTGTCTGACAGGTCCCTGTCACTGTTGGAAGACATATAAACCTGCAGACATCGTGTGCGATACTGGATCACTGGTGAGGAGTAACTTCCCGTAAACCCGGTATTATTTACTCATCAGCCCCTGCCTCCTATTTCCTTTTCCCCTTTGTGTGAACGTGTGTGATTGTTGAGTAGGTCCCTGTCGTAATTGGACAGATTCATAAACCTACCACAACAGTGTGAACAGGGTGACTGGTGCAGGTTAATGCCTCGTAAACCCTTCCTTTTATCCTTCCAACTGAGGATTAGTTCTTGTGTGAGTGAGTGAGTGAATGAATGAGCGTGTGACATTGGATCCCTGGCGAGGATTAAAACCCCGCAAACCAGTAAGTAGTTACATATATTTTTTTTTTCTCACCTAGTTTTCTTTTTTCGTGTGTTCTTTTCCTTGTCTCCCCCCCCCCCCCTTTTTACTGGTTGTTTGTGCCTCTAAATATTCACCTTGTACCTTGTACGGTTAAGGAGTTTCTCATTTTTTTGAAATACATATTCGTAAATGCATTCACTGAAAAATATTTAGCTTCCTATGTTTGTTTTTTATTATTTAAAATAGAATTTTTCTATGTTGTGACCATATGGTCATGGTAGGCACTTCAACTTATTCGGGTCGAATTTTTTTATATGAAATTTCAATTGTGTTACCATTTTTTAAAAATTTGATATGCAAAAATATCTTTAATTTTATATTTATATTAATGTAATCTATGTTTCTGTTAACTTTTTAGTGCATACAAGTGAAAAATTTATTTTAACCCACTCCTTTTTTACGTTTACGGAATTGATTTATTTTATTTAAATACTAAGCTCTGTTATTTAAATATTTCCTTAATAGTGATCCTTCCTAAAGTAGTACAGTAGATGGGAAAGTCTGTGAAACATTCAGACAAGCATGCAATTTGCGAGGTCTTCTTGAAAACGACGAGCATTGGAATGCTACTTTGTCTGAAGCAGTTATGACACGATCACCATACCAGCTAAGAAATCTCTTTGCTGTTATGTTACAAACATGTGGACTTTCAAATCCTTGAAACTGTTGGACAGCCATAAAGAGAATCTTAGTGAGGATATCCTGTATCAAGCCCAAATGATAAATCCGAATGTCACTTTCAACGATGCCATCTTCAACGAGTCTTTGGTTCTGTTAGAGGACAAATTACATTCCCTTGGAGGCAGAGATCTGAAATCCATTGGACTACCATCTCCTGTTAGAAACTACCAACATAACCTTGCTTCAGAAGTACTGCGAGAAACATCATATAACACTGAGGAACTGCAAAAACATATAACTGAAAAGAAGCCGAAATTGATGTCCTGCCAAAGAAGTGCATATAATAAAATACTAAATTCAATCACAAAAGAGAATGGTGACATATTCTTTATTGATGCTCCTGGTGGTACTGGAAAGACTTTTTTAATTAATTTACTCCTTGCTAAGATGTCTGAATGGGAAAATAGCACTTGCTGTGGCTTCTTCTGGTATTGCTGCCACACTTCTTACTAGAGGGAGAATGGCTCATTCTGTTTTCAAATTACCTTTGAAATTGGCCCACACAGAACACCCTATTTGCAGCAATAGAAAGGGTTCTACCAGTGCAGAAATCTTGCAGCAATGTAAGTTGATTGTCTGGGACGAATGTACAATGTCACATAAAGGTGCATTTGAGGCTTTGGATAGAACACTTAAAGATTTATGAAACACTAACAAAGCGATGGGTGGAGTTACTTTTCTAATGGCTGGAGATTTCCGTCAAATATTACCTGTAATACCGAAAGAAACTAAAGCGGATGAAATTCACTCTTGCCTCAAGGCGTCATATCTATGGCAACATGTACTAACTCTTAAGTTAGTGACCAATATGAGAGTTTATTTACAAAACAGTCAAAATGTTGGGAATTTTGCAGAGAAACTGTTAGATATTGGAAATGGTAATATTCCTGTTGATTCTGAGGAACTCCATCATTTGCCATGTGGAAATTTAGTTTCTTCTATTAATATGTTAGTAGATAAAGTATTCCCTAATTTAAATAGAAATTTTAGTAACTCTGACTGGTTGAGTGAAAGAGCTATTTTAGCACCGAAAAATGAAGCAGTTCATAAATTCAATGAGAAATTACTTGACCAATTACCTGGATCAGTCCAATCTTATGTATCCATTGACAGTGTTACTGATCCTAACCAGTTAATTCAATATCCAGTTGAGTTCTTTAACTCTCTGCACCCACCAGGAGTTCCGCTGCATAATCTTTTACTCAAACCTGGTGCACCTATTATTTTGCTCAGGAATCTAGACCCACGTCGACTTTGCAATGGAACTAGGCTTATTATTAAAAACCTTATGCCGAATGTTACTGAGGCAAGCATTATGACTGGAAACCATAAAGAAGAAGACGTCTTCATTCCACGAATACCAATTATTCCGTCTGATCTTCCTTTTGAATTTAAGAGACTTCAGTTTCCCATTAATTTAAGCTTTGCAATTTCCATTAACAAATCTCAGGACCAGTCTTTCCAAAAGGTGGGTTTAGATTTAAGAGAACCCTGTTTTTCGCATGGCCAACTGTATGTTGCATGCTCCAGAGTTGGTAGTAGTGATGACCTTTTTATATTTGCTCCTAACGGAAGAACTAAAAATGTTGTTTATAAAGAAGTTTTAGAGGATAATTTAATATTATAAATTTTAAGGTGGAGTTTTTATTTCAGAACTCTTAAGAGTTGGAGGATTTCAGTCAATCTGAATGTTTTAATATTTTATACTTAACATCAACAATGTCAAGTATCCTTGCTGGATTACGGCGCAAGGAGTATATTATTGAATACATTTATTTTCAATAATTTTTACTGATGAAAGTAAGGGACTGTGAATAAACATAGCACATTTTTCTTCACTTTTTCAGCTTCTTTTAATATTTCCTTTGTGAATGCATTAAATTTCACTTGCGGCTCTAAAATTTCTTTCTGAGTTCCATTGATAATTTGTTATTGAAAACTAATGTATTTCTACTGCTTTTTGATAGTGTTCATTTTTGTTACCTTTTTTTATTTGTAAGTTGGTTTGTTTGAAGAGATCCAGATCTTTGTTGATTCAAGAGTTTATTCAAAGTGATTTATTCGAGGAAAGTGATGTTCTTATTCATTTTTGCTGCATTTGTCCTTCCTATCACTTGATAATTAGATTCATACTTTATTCATTGAATTGTCCAATCGTTTCCTGTTCGTTGTTTCCTTACGTGTGACTTTTCCTAAAAAAATTGTGTGTTTGTAATAAGATTTTATACATAACTTCTGCATGCTTCCCAAAATTGACTACATAAGCTATTTATTAACAAAAAAGATTATATAATATCTAACATCAAAGAGGAAGATGAATAAAAGACAAAGGGCTATCAATCCCGTGCCCGTTTATGTCTTAATAGGTCTTAATTTAAAATTGATTTTATTAATTTGATATTACATAAAAAACCCGAGCAACGCCGGGTACTTCTGCTAGTATCTGATATATGTTGCCACCAAATGTGCATAGCAAGAATAATTTGATTTTCAGTTTTATAAATATTTCAAAATAAATGTTTAAATATTTTCTCGACTCAGTTTTTTAATATAAATAAACTAACATCTCATTGTTTCCTTTCTATATAAATTAAAATTTTTCCTAGTTTTTCAGCATTACAATTAAAAATTGTAAACATTTTTTCTTCCCAAAATGACTATGAAACTGCCTAGCGTGACCATATGGTCACACCTGATTTTGAAAAAACTACTCTAAATAATAAACTAAAAAATACAAAAATAAATAATTAGGTTATAAGAAGTAACATACAAAAGTTTCACGCAAATCTGACTTTTTATTTACCGGCGCTAAAGAGTTAAGCCGGTCAAGCAAATACTTGTTCATGACGATGACAATCATTTGTCAAAACTGGTCGTGTTTTTTCTTTGTAACGAAATAGAAAAAGTTTTTAGTAGCGTTTGTTTTATTTTATTTAACATACAATCATTCCTATAATATATAAAATAATTATAGCAATTTCAGGCCCCCTTTGAAAAACTTACAGGAAACATCTTTGCTTCAATCAGAAGGTGAGCAATGATAGTGAGTCATTTAAGATAGCAAAATAAGAGGGCTCATATGAAGATGTTACATACATAGCAGAATAGTAAAAATTTTTGTTTAATAAGACAGGAGGTAAAAATAATCAAACTTGAATAATACATGCAGATGTGAGAAAAACTCAAACTAATAAATATGGAGACAAAAGAATTATGTAAACAGCAACAAATCAATCATAAAGTTAACAATACTGGAGAGTTATGAAGGAATGATAATTTCTTTAGAGGTCACCTTTATTATTCCTATATGAATGCTATATTTATGATAAATTATAGAAGAAATGGGTGAAAAATACAAACTATGGTTATAAAGTTTTGGTGAAAATAAAATAGACTGAAGAAAAAACAGAATGGAATTGTAATATCATTTGGGAATAATATGGTCAAAGAAACTGCACATGTTAAAAATAGTATAACAGAATCACAATTTGGAGTAGCATTGTATTAGCATTAACTTTTAAACCATGATGACGAGCTTAATTATAAGCCATTTAGAAAAAAATATTTACCTGAATAATATAACGATTGGAGCCAAGGTTACTTGCAAAGACTGTTGGACCTTGAGTACTGAATCCTGAATTATCCACTTCATTTATCTCCTGCCCAGTTTGCAGGATCTAAAAAAAGAAATAATTAAATAGAAAATGTAAGACTTTGTTAATGTTTTCACATACTGGCGATGCATCATGTCTTTTAAATTAATTTCTCAAAAATATAGTTTTAACAAATGCCAACTTGCAAAGCATACATTCCTTCCAATGTAGTTTTTAGATATTGAACTTCATACCAATTGATAAAATATATATTTAAGAAATGGCACAAGGAATCAATAAATTGAACATTGAATAGTATATGTAACACATAACTTCCTGTGTCAACAAAACTGTTACAATATTACTTACCATGGTTGAGTCTACTCGGCTGAGGATCATGAAAGCATGCATATGCTCCTCTCCTCCTGTCAGCCCATCCGCATCTCCTGCTCTCGATCCTCCACCTATCACTGTCCACATATCTATGCATCCAGGTAGCTCGAAAGTAGTCACAACCTTCATGCAAAGATGGAGATATCTTTAATACCATGAAACTAATGCCTTCTGACCTTAATTCAATCAAGATCTTTAAGATCTCACTATAAATTATATAAAATAAATTTCTAGATATTCTACCACTGAACTATCTAGGCAGACTAATTTTCCTACTTTCACAGTTGATATTTCTGGTTGATGTATGGATATCAATGCTAGTAAGAACCTTTTACAACAGCTATAGATATTGTGCATTAAATTGTAAATTTCTCAGATATTAAAAAGAAAATTATCCATTTTTCCTTCCTTATCATCAACACCAAAATCAACAACAGATAATAGGCTCCACACTTCTAAAAAAATTTCATATGTTAATCAAAAGAAAACCAACCAAACAATCATTAAAGCTTTTAAAAGGTTACAATAGACATCTTCTTGGTACACTAACATTTTGAAACAAAATATCCTGTGTGTATAATATCCTTCCTGCTAAAACAATATAGCTTTTCATTTCAAGACTTAATCTATATCAGGTGTGTTAAACCTTTTTTGATGATGTACACTTTGCCTATATTTTAAAATGACACCAATACGAACAAAAATTTTGTATTAAAATAAGTTACTGATTAGAAGATGGAATGTATGGAAAGGCAGGTTTCATGCGTGAGTGCATATGATTAAACACAAATGTGAAGTTGGAGAAGGAGAAAAATTCTGAACTTGACCGGGAATTGAACCCAGGTTTCCCACTTACTGGGTAGGTGCTTTCACAAACTAAGGCAATCTAATTCTCCAATCTCGATTTGTGGTATTTATGGCGAGGAAGTAAGTTAGTTAGTTAGTAAACCTTACAACACTTTATATCTTCACTGAGGCACAGCAGAAAACATCCCTAGGTAGTTGTGTATTAACGAGTGACCCTAAATAACCTTCAAATTTGGCCAGAAGATGGCACTATGTATGCATCTGCCGCAGAAGCTGCCCATAAAATTGTTAGGGTCACTCATTAATATACCCCAACCCAACATCAACCCATCCCAATTCCTCAATATTTAATCATAAAGTGCTTTTATTTGAACATTTTATTGCCAATAGTTCATGAAATATGCGAATTTTTCAGAAAACTTACAAAAACATTTAAATACTCCGAATTAAATCTGGCAGCAGGACCACCCACCAGGTATTTAAATACAGCAGATAAAGGTTAAATGCTATACTTACTCTCAAGAGTACACATATTCCTGGTCACAGCCAGCTAAGAAAATTGCAGGGCCGGGTGCAAAAACTATTTTCATAACAAATTCAAATAAATATAGCAACCTCTCTCATTATGATTGTGGTAGATATTTTTGAATACTTTTTAAATATATGTACTTTACAAGCACAACAAATATTTTTTAGAGAATGTGGATCCTTTGTAAGTGCGGGGCCTGGTGCAATCGCACCGTTGGCACCCCTGGTCCTGCTCCCAGTTGAAAACTCAAGATCTAAATCAGTGGTTTCCAACCTTTTTCACCCTGACTCCCCCTTTTTACTGAAAAATATTTGTCACAGTCCCCTTAATGAATACCACCCTACACAACTAAAAAAACTATTGTCAGCCCCTGGTTTTACGACAGGTTAGGTTCCAGACCACTGTTGTATAGCGGATTCCGACTTAAAGCGGATCCTATTATTTTTGGGACATCATAGAAGTAATACAAATATGTATAAACCTATCTAACATTAATAAAAAATATGTAAACATTTTCAATGCATAATAAATTAATTAAAAAATGTTTTTTAAAAAATAACTTCTATTATGCAACATATAGAAAAAAATAACTTTTGATTTACTAGAGTTGATTTAGAACTTTTATTGAAGTTATTAAGCTTTAAACTTTCATACACTTTTAATTATGCTACATCCTATGGATATTGAGGGGTTGTATGTTGAAAGTTAACATTTTTAATTATATCAGGAGATTGTTAGTACTGTGGATAAGGAGGAAGAAAAATCACAACAGATTCAGTGCAATAAATTCCTCCTTGTTAAACAATGGTGATTTACTAAAGTTTATTCAGTAATTTTGTAAAAATTATATGGCACTTCACCTTATACTTTAAATTATCTTGATTTGGAAGAACACGGAAAGAACTACATTGCCGTGTGAGGATTTTAGCCCCCGACTTGCCAAGAGGATTATCGCTGGCGGGGTCGGACAAGATACATATTAAGAAGATATCGATAGAACAATACGATGGTAAAAAAAAATTGCTTACAATTGGCTTTTTAGTAGGATATATTAGTGATTCTGCATTATAAAAATTAAATTAATCCCAATCTCATTAGTTGCGTCGGTGGCAACACCGGATGTATTTGCAACATTCCCGTGGGCTGCTACCAATCTTATTACAGATGATACAAACCTCCATATATACCTACATATATTCATAATCTGTAAATATTTATGTTGCCATGTATAATCATTTTGATGCTTAAACGTGTGAAGCGAATAATGCTATTCTTTCACCTATTTGAAGGATCAATTGACAGTAATTGAATCGGAGGCAACAATGATGGTCACCTTGGCAATGCCCGGAAAGAGTACAAAATACCAGCAAAATTTTGAAAACAATTGCGTATTTCTGAAAACTTCAACGGTATAACATATAAACATCGCAAGAATAAGATAGTATAGAGTTTTAACCATCGAATAAAGCAAAAACGAAGAAAATCGATCCATATTTACGTATGTTGATGAACGAACAAAAAAACCTTGCACTTTGAAAAATCAAAAATCCTGTTAAAACTTATGGCAAAATATAATTGTATCCTGGATTCGAACCCAGAGCTTTATGAAAATGAAAAGTTTTCTAGGAACCTCCTAGCTTGTAGAAACAAAATGCAGTTTGCCGCATATCTCTACAACAAACTGCTTTTGAGATAGGTACCAATCTCGCTATAGGTGATACAAACCTCCATATATGTATACCTACATATATACTTATATATACAGTGGAATTCCCATTTAACGTTTGCGTCAGGGACAAGTTTTTTTCTACCTTAAATCGAGTAATACATTAAATGGGGGTTATCTAGAATAGAAAGACTAAACGACAGTTCATTAATGTCCAATATGTTTTATTAGTTAAAACACAAATATTAAGTGTATAGATTAAGTAGGATCAATTTTTTCATTCGTAAAATTTCACAGAACGAAGATGGTTGAGAATAATACCAACTGTAAGCCCTCTGGCGAAGGTGATTCTTCTAGCTTATGGTTTTTTTGCTAAATTAGTGGTCATTTCATAACTGTGACCCTCATTGCACCTCCTAGCAGTGAATTTGCGATCTTTAATTTTTCCTAAACAAACTTTCTTGAAACTTTTAAGCAAATAAACACACTTAATTGAAGCGCTTCTATATAGGAGGAACCGAGCATTCAGATCCTTTCGTTTTTTTAAGTTCACACGCTATAATGAATGCATAATATAATTGGGCTCGTCTGGATTATATAAGATAATATTTACAAGTTTCGAATAATTTTCCATCAGTGAAGCAGTGTGGTGAGCGTTGGTAGATGCCTGCTATCAGCTGACTGTGCACAAAATGACAACGCTAACAGTTCCAACGTTCTTTTAATCTCATTTGTTACATTTCGGCCCTTTATGTGAATGTACTCACAAATTTGATTGCATGTCTTGAGCGGTGTAGGGAAATGCTACACTGACTGACGAGTAAGAACATACATCCAAAGTTTTAATAAATCGCCTCCTCGATGTAATAATAACATTGTCGTGAATAAGACTTCCCTTTTTTTGGGGGATTGTCTTCCTTTCAGGTTAACAAGGTAAATATGACTGTGGTATATGTGGGTTGCCCAACTAGCTAACGCGTCACGTTAGTGAGCTTGCATCTGTGAACTGAAACGTAAAAAAATCTGTGTTCACGTGATGATGTCATCGCAACTTTCGTTAAGTACGTAACAGATTAAGACATTTAAGGTGGATTGACAAAACCGTACAACTAAATATTAATTCTTTTGAGTTTATTAAATGTAGTAACAATGCCAGTATGTGTTGTGACATTGATGGTTAGATTGAATTAATATATTACATCTCCACCAAATGAAATATTCTCGAATCATGGTGTAAACGCACCTGAAATCGAGGCGATGTCCCACAAGAGACCAGAATTTAGTCCCTTAATTGCGTGCAATTGAAAAAATCGAGAAACACTAAATCAGGTGATACAATATATTATTTATATGGAGCTTGGTCGGGGCCACAATAAAACCGCCTTAAATGTGGGTAAACCTTAAATGGGAGAACCTTAAATCGAGATTCCATTTTGTGTGTGTGTGTATGTGTATATATATATATCTACTATAATATATTTTGAAGTGTGTGTTTGTGTGTTTGTTCATGGAACTTCTCCTAAACAATAAAAGCTAGAATAACAAAATTTGGTAGCATCCTTCCTTACAACTTAACTTAGTGAATGGTCAAGGTTTGGTCAACTGGGATTAATCAGTGTTGCCAATATAGGGGATTAACATTTTTCCATAAAATAACACGTATGAATCCATTTCTTGACTTGCAAGGTATTCTTCCTTCAAGCATTAAAATATGTAAATATGGACCGATTTTTTTCGTTTTTGCTTTATTCGACGAATAAAACTCTATACTATCTTATTTCTGTGAAGTTTACATGCTACATGGTCAAAGTTTTCAGAAATACGTAATTTGTTTCGAAATTTTGTGGATTTTTTGCACTCTTTCCAGGCAGTTGCCAAGGCGGCCGCCATTGTTACCTCCGATTCAATTAGCTTCAATGAAGCTTACAATTAGACAAAAGTTTAGCATTATTCGATTCTCACTTTTGTTTAAGCAACAAAACGATTGATGTTTATGGATAGCAACGTAAATAGATACTGATTATTATTCAGGAAGCGTTTATAACGATTGATGAAAGTAATTGAACCTTCTTTCGTCTATTGAATACTGGAATCTTACATTTTTTGTAAGTAAAATCATTATATTCTACATTATAATGTTTATTAACGTAAATAGGCTCACGTATCTGGTGTACATTTACCGGAGTGAGTGTTCAATCATGGACAACTGTACGTTGCTTTTTCACGGGTTTCTTGCTTACAAGACATAAACGTAAATATTTCAGCAAGGCATAATTACACAAGGAAGGAAGCTGGATTTTGCGAAAGTAATATGATAGGAAATAAAATTATCGTTATATTTGAATGCAATAGACTCGGAAATGGATTGTTACAAGCAAATATGATTAATTGTTAAGAAAAGCTAATTGTAATTTAAAAAGTATCTAATATATATTTTAAAGTTTGTATGTTGTGCTGTAGTAGCTTCACTAAATCCGTTGAAATTCAACGGGAAATTCTGCTAGTGTGTGTGTGTGTGTGTGTACACAGGGCCGTGCCCAGACATTTTGCCGCCTGAGGCGATATATAAATGGCACCCCCTTAATTTTTTTACTAAGTAATTTTATTATATGTTAGTTGAAAAGGATAAGGAAGAATAAAAATCTATTTATTCAAATCCATAACTTTATTTTAGATCTATCTAAACTTTTGTTTAAATTAATTATCAAATATACTTCAAGAAGATTATTTATTTGTATGGAACTAAACACATTTAATTGAAAATTTGAAATCGTATGATAGACCTAAGACAGGGCCGAATCAAGACATTCCTGCGCCTCAAGCAGATTTCAATTATGGTGCCCATAGAGTCATATAAGTTATATGAGGAATAGTTTATTAGTTTAATAGGATACAATTACTGTGATGTTGTGTGTATTTTTATGATGGATGAAATGAACCGCATTTTCAATTCTTACAAATTCTCTCAATTTCTTTTGCGATATTCAGCACCAGATAATTTTTTATAGCCAACCATTGTCTGCTTTAGAAACTGTAAAATAGTAAGGTATGGCCTCTTAATTTTTTATAAGAGTAATATCGAAAATATACTAACACTAATAATTATTTATAGTATTAATTAATATTTGTACAACAAAATACATTTAATCTGTATTTTTGTGAACTGTCTTAATTAAAAAGGGAAGCGATAATTTTGAAGCTATAAATCAGAGTATGTACAACTAATATATTTTTCAATCTACTACTTTCAACGATAAAATAAGATAAAATATTAACACGTCGCACTATAAAGGCTTCCAGTTAGTCCATAATCAAGAAAACCGAAACTCTAAAAGAATCTATTTAATTGAAATGCAATTTAGATCATAAAATAACGCAAGCTGACATAAAATATTAACACGTTGCACTATAAAGACTTCCAGTTAGTCCATAATCAAGAAAACCAAAACTCTAAAAGAATCTATTTAATTGAAATGCAATTTACATCATAAAATAATGCAAGTTGACAGGACTCGGATCTTCTGTTCAATTTATAAACATAAAAAACATTATGTTAATCAGTAGCACATTAAAAATTACTCTTTGCACCACCACCTATCAAGCTAAATTGTTTTATTTCTTAGTTTTTGTCGTGATTTTACCGAAAATAAAATTAATAAATATGGATTTAAAATATACATGATTTTACTGCAAAAATAAATGAAAATGATTTTCCTACGTCTCTCAATATATGTTTAATATAATATGAAATACTGACACCTTTATAAACCCTGTTCCTTTCAGTAAAAGGTATTTCGTTGATCTGCTAGTAGAAAACGTAGAACGTATCACTTTCCTTCCTTCTTGGAATAACACAAAATATTTATATCGAACTAATTTAAGACAGGCCAACAGAGTGTCACCTAACTCTTTCGCATTACTAAGTGAGAATGGTGAGAATGCAGCATAGGGTGCGTTTCATAGCAGATTGATATTCCCCAGAATGGTTAAGCATTTGGAATATTCCAAGAAAAAACAATGAAACAGAAATATAAGACACGGAAGGATACGAAGCCCTGCCGGGGGTCTTTGCCGCTTTGATGAAAGTAGACCTCGCCGTAACCAATATTTCTTGTAGATGGTCTCTTTGTTTTGCGCCCCAGGGGATATTCCCCTGGGGGCAATGCACTCTTTGACCATAGTTAGGCGCAGGATGGATGAGAGGCATGCATTCCCTTGGAGGGTGGGAGAAGGGCGATTAAGAAAGGAGAGGCGGAAAAGGAAAACGGGCATCACCCCTGCCGCCCTCACCCTAAGACTCGAAAGTTGATCAGTGAGAAACATTTTCAAGGGTTTCCAAAATCAAAGAGTCTATGGAACCTGGTCAAATTTTCCAGTCCCTTATCCTCATGAACGGCTTTGTTTTTCCAAATGGTATCTCTGGAAGTCTTTGCCTCATTGTTACCCACTGAACAGTGATTTGAGGTCGCATTTTTACTTATATTTTCCAGAAGAAAACACTAACCATATCTATCGAAAACAAAATTAGATATTTTCCAAATATTTGTGAGTCAAAATTTCCACCGCCAAAAATTCGGCGCCCCAAGCGGTCGCTTGGTCTGCTTGTATGGTTGAGCCAGCCCTGGGCTTAGAAAGTAAATTAATGATGAGTCGTACCAGCAAATTGATGGGTATATCGTACGATAGAAAGGAAATGAATCTAAATTACCACCTATGAAGGATAACCAAAGCCCATGTCACAACAAAGCAGGGTATCGAACCATAATTTGTTTCGCTCCGGTTTTCGTTCCGGTTCACTCAAAACACAAAATTTTGGTTCGGTTACGGTTTCGCTCCGGCAATCATCAGTGAACCAGTTCGAACCGGTTTTTTTTGCTCCGACCTTAAAATATTTTAGGAAACTTTCAAAAACTGATTTATTAATTTCGGTAATTTTCTAATTAAATCAAATACATCTTCACTATAACAATAATGATATTTAAAAAACTAATAATCAAAACACGAGAATAAATTATTTAAATGTGAATATTTAGTATGTATTTTATTTATTAAAGATTATATTTAGAATTGAATATTTACAAGCCATACATGCATCGCATATGATTTCAACAGGTTAGGAAAGTGTAAAGTAATTTATAAATAAGCACATTTCCTACGAGAGAGTATTCTAAACTTATTATGTTATGCTAACCATCTCATTTACTAATTTTATGTGCTTAGTCTTTAGTACTAAATTTCATTAAAATCAGCTGAATAGCTACGCAAAAAAATTGCATCCTGAGAGAAGGACGGACAGACCGAAGCTAATATGCACTAAAGTTGGAATGCCTAATAATGAATTATTAATATTTTTATTTACAAATCGAGCGGCAAAATAAGAGATCGTGTTGTCTCAACAGTGCCATTAAGTTGAATAAGACATTATGTTATTTTCATTAACAATTTATAGATCACATCCACTGCTCGTATTATGTATAGTGAAAACTGTAAATGCACGGCTTAATTTTTTCATTCAAAGATCACGGAAATACATGAAAAAATGTATAAAATATTTATGAGAAAATTGAGGGTCCGTGATATAAATTTACGATGATTGAATATTTTTAACCACTTAAGTAGTGTGAGAATGTTAAAGTTCATTATTTCATGAAATTGAAATGATAAGTACCGTTTCGAAAAACTATGACTAAGCGAAAGCATGTGATTTTCACCTGGCAGCAAATAAAAAACATCTACGAACATCCAGGGCCTGAGAGAGGTGAGATGCAGCCCGGGCCAGTCACAAATGTGGGGCCCCACCCCACTCCGAAAACCAACCAATTATATGAATAAAAAACCTTTAGAATAAATTTTGGGGATCCTGCTGGGCCCGGGCCAAGTGGACCTGCTAGCCCCCCCTCTATCTGGCTCTGCTTACATCTACATATTACCCTGCAATTACCCACGTTGGTGGGTGGCAGGTGATGCCGTGCACTAAGCAGTGCTTAACGATTTTTGTTGTCACAGGCAAGCCTCCAATTGTGATTCCTGATCTAAGTAGCTTACTTACATCAAATATGCGAATGAATGTAGTTTTAGCTATCCATCAATATATCGATAAATATATATCCCCTTTACATTTTACTTTCCTAAGAAAGGGAAAGGGAACATAACAGAAATAACATTGTTATAAGGGGTAGCCGTTAGGAAAAATTTGATGCATCGCATCCCATGTCACCCACCAATATGGTGAATTGCAAGATAATATGTAGATGTAAAAAAGCGATCTATTAACAAACTCCCTCAAAATGAAATTTTAAAAAATGTTGGATTATATTATTTTCTAATAACATTTTGAGAATCGGGGAAAAAAAGAAGAAAAAATTTTGCCACCAGGAATCGAAGCCTAGCCCTTAACGTACATGTGTACACACTAGTCGCCCAACCAAACCTACTGTTAGTAACAATGCTACAAATAATTATTATAAGCGACATATGATGTTTTGCATATTTTTGACGTTGACTTCTCGAAACCAGGGATACATTCACATAAACTCTGACAAGTGTGTGTGTGTGTGTGAGACACTTATTTCTATGTAGAATCGCAGGATCCAAATTTTGTCCAAATACGTGATCCGAAGTTCGTAGCCTCCTCTTTTTATCTTGCCTATGTAAATCTCGTGATCGTAAATTTATAGTACTGCAAGCTTAGATAATTGAACAATAAACAAAAGAATTTTTGCCTCTTGTGGATTATCCGCCCCGTTTTGGAAAAATAAATTACTAACGTCATTCAATAAACTCAACACTTATGAACAGGAAAGAAACAATTTCAACAATTAATAAAACACATTGAACAACAGAAATAAAAATGTCAACAAATAATAGCTTCTCCATTCGCGCTGGATGATTTATCTTCTCCTTAATGCTGGCAACACTTCGTTATTCACACCAATAAGCTAAATATTTTGATGGGAATAACAAATATACATTAATTTTTTATTCATATTTTAAAGAATGATTAACATCCAATATAAAATTTAATTTTTCGTATTTACAAAATATACCTATTTAAAATTACTAACCTGTAACAAAGGGCAACTAATGCACAAGAAACAAATATGGAATGATCCTTCTTCAATAATTAACAAGGCCAGACTGGTGGATGCTACGCACAGTTCATGTGAAGGAATGAAAGGTTGTGGACCTAGTATGTAGCGAACAAAATATTGGGGAAAGCTTCCCTTCTCCCACTAGGCATTCATAAGGTTCAAGGAATTCTCAAATGGGTAAATTTTCCCATAGAATTTCCGGAGGTCGGTAGATATTATCTTAGAAAAGACTTGAAGGTCGTATTCGTGGAATGAACCAAGGGACTTGAGGATTAGTGAACTTGGTTGGGGGTTTGGACCCCATGGCGACAGGGTATTATAGCGTGAGGGAAGCAATGGTCATTTGAAGGTTACTGAGCGGTGGAAAAATTCCACCTTTCGCTTACACTGTTTATGCGAACCGAAATAAAGGAGCGAAATAAATATCAGTTTTCGGTTCGGGTTCGGTTCCACTCCAGCCAAAAATATCGGTTTTATTCGGTTCGGGTTTTCGGTTCGGTTCCTGTTTGATGCCCTGCAACAAAGTAAGCAGTACATAATTAAATTAAGAAAAATTGTGGATTGTGTTATATTCTAATCTCGTTCTGTTTCAGAAGCCACAATTATTTAAATTTCATTTTGTTGCAGTATACATTTTACTTATAAAAAGCCATGAATTGTATTACAAGCATTAAACCTCAAAAATCCACAAATTTATTTTACAAAGAATTTCTCATTTTATGCTTTTTAGTGAGCAAAACATATCTATTTCAAATTATAACGACAGCTTATATGCAAACAACGTAAAGAATCCTTACTTACATTGTCAGATACGAAGATTTATTTCGTGAACAACAATTAAAAATTCATATTTTCCTCTTCCTAGCTCATATGATCGGTGAGATACCGATTTAAAAAATTATTCGGAGAGAACAATATTTGCCACAAAAAATTATGCGAGAGCACATATTTATATAAAATATAAATATAAAATAAAAATGAGAAAGTCCAGCTATTTTTATTAATTAGATAAAGCAAAAGGAAGATTTCAACAAACCAAAAAGAAGCGTAGAGTGAAAGAAAAATACTCTACCGTTTTCAAAGGCGAGTGCGCATATATGGAGTTTTGAAGTGATAAAAACTATAAATTGTTTTCACGCATGCTTTTGTTAATCTTCGTAGGAAGGTTGCCAGAATTTATTTCATTGGAGTCGAGATATATTGCGCCTTTATTTTTGTAACAAAGTCGTTCACTCAACCATGCATGGTTAGGCTGAGGGTTTCTTCTACGAATATGCTATTGTCCAACTCATGGCCAACTCAATATAAAAACGAGTTCTTGCAGCATTGTTTAAAAAGGAATAAACGATATCGAAAAAATCATGAATATACATTGTCAGTCCGAGGTATCGTATTTTGACGCCCGGCCAATCAAACAAACAGCGCCCCCTTTTGCATCTAAAAATTTCACAAACATACCGTTAATATTTATGTTCACTTATATGCTTTGTTGTAATAAGTACAAAGTTTCCGCTTCGTTAATATGTGATTCACTTTGGAATACAAAAGAGAAATTTGCAATAATTGATAGATATACGAGTATATAAAAGTCGTTTAAACGCCCTAACGATATTGATGCCTAGAGCACGGGCTGGCCTTATGAATTTATTTTGATAGGTTTTCATTTATGTCAAATTTTGGCGCCTCCCTTCGAGAGATCATCATAGGTAGTCTGTCCATTGACAGGTCCGTGATTATTCTAGGTTAAACTTGGTTCTCCATATACTCCTATTTTCTGCAGTTTTCTTCATGTCTTGATAGCTCTCTTTCCCTTTCAAGTCATCTACTAGCTGAAACCTTTTCCTACCCCTTTCTCTTTTTCCATCCAGTTTTCCTTCTAGCACTTCTTTAATCATGCACTCTCTCCTCAGGTAATGCCCAATCCAGTTCGCCTTCCTCTTTCTGAGAGTCTGTATTATCGTTCGCTTCTCTCCTATTCTTAGTAGTACTTCCTCATTTTTCACCCTATCTGTCCATTTTATCTTCAGCATTCTTTTCCATGTCCACATTTCGAAGCTTTCCAAGTATTTAATATCATTTTTCCTTATAATCCATGTTTCTGCCTCATACAAAGCTATACTCCATATATAGCATTTTATCAACCTCTTGCGGATTTCCTGCTTTATATTTCCCATTAGTAGGAGTTTCTTTCTTCTGAAAGCGGCTTTTGCTTTTGTTATTCTAGTCCTGATTTCATCTGTACATTTTGCTTCTCTCGTTATGATGCTTCCTAGGTATTTATAATCTGAAACTTGTTCTAATGGCTTTCCTCCAAAACTTATGTTCAAATTTTCTTCTTCTTTACTTGATATTCGCATAACCTTGGATTTTTCTGTATTAATTTCATACCGTATTTTCTACCTGTTATCACTAGTCTATTTATCATTTTCTGGAGTTCCTTTTCCTTTCTTGCTAGAAGTACTTGATCATCCACGTATTTCACTGTTCTTATAATCCTTCCTCCGATTTTGAAATCTCCCGTGCCTTCTAACGCTTCCTGCATTAGTCTCTCCAGTTTTATCGTTTTTTATTATTTAAAAAATTACCCATCCATTGAATATGGCATAAAAATAAATACCTAAAAGCAAGGAACAGGAGAGAAAAGGTTGGTTTAACGCTAACACAAAAGCTGGAGCTGATCAAACGAATTGAAAAAGGAGAAAATAGAGCAGCCATAGCAAAAGAATACAACATCGGATCTTCCACGGTCAGGCTCACAAGGCTAAATTAATGAAATTTGTGACATCTTCTGAGACAAGTAAATCAATTAATAAGAATCATACGCTTCATAAGCCAAAAATTGAGGAACTGGATAAAATATTATATGACTGGTTTTCACAGAAATGTTCAGAAGAATAAAATAATTTCGTCCTTTTCTAATATAGTAAATAAAGATAAATAAGAAAGATATAATCCAATAAATTCAATTTTGGGAACAGGTTCACTGCCGTAATCCCCAATCTTCCCAGACGCCCTAAACTTTTCAATAGCCTTTTTGTTTTGAATGTAAGCGTAGCAACGTATTAAATAAAAATGGGTAAATAGTGTCTACATCTAACTACGTGCGGAAGAATGAAAATGGAAAATGCAAACCCCATGCACAGTTATATTTGGGGAGTACAATAGTGAACCTAAGCCCAATTTGTTTGGTTATTGCTAAATTTGCGATGTCAAAATCGAAAATCGCTCCCCTAACTGGAGATTTCTCCTAATCGGCTTTCCACAATCCCCAAGATAGCCGGATAACACAGCTTTTACTGTATTAGCAGTGAGTCGACTTCAATGCCGTACTTACATATGCAAAGAGATGCTTATCAACTTCGCGGCATGTAAAATGTTCGACTGCTATTACATACGATATTTTAAATGGTCAATTAATAATATTATTATGGTCATTAATTCACATAAACATTTCACATTTTTAATATCAATTTCAAAACAAAGGGAGCGTGGAAATTCATATGGAAGGGGTTGATGGAGGAAGGGGACCTCTACGAACAAGTGCGCGGTAAACCTGCGGAAACTATTCATTACTTATCGCTCTGCTCGCCAAAATTCGTTATATATGGGGCATTTTTTGCCACGGGACCAAACATTTGTTCGTTACAGCCGAAAATTCGTAAAATGCGTGTTCGTTACATCTGAGAAATTTAACCAATGCCCTTATGGAGAAGTCCAAGGGACCGAGACATTTCTTCGTTATAGCCGAGATTTCGTTTTAGGCGTGATCGTTATAAACGAGTTTTACTGTGTGTATGTATGTGTGTGTGTATATATGTATATATATATATCATGTGAGGTTAATATAAAAGTTATTAATAAAAAATAAAAACTATTACATAATGTACACAGTATTTCATAGTGGGGAAAAACTAGATTCGGCGACTTAAAACTGGATTATTGGTTTGATGGGGAAATCGACGTAAAATCAGATCGTCATAAAGCAGACCATATCTCAAGCTAAAATATGCCTGAGTATGGCCTGTTTGCCACATGTGGCGATTGGGGACCGTGTTAGATGATGTTTACTCAACAGATGCCTCTAATGTTGAGTCGTCCTTATGGTTGCCTACGTCTAAAACCAGCTTCAACTAATACCATATGCTACACTTCTATAGATTTGTATTAGTACAACCTCTTTTGTCTGACGCCCTTGGGACATAGGCTATGCCGTACTATGGAATTTTCCAGACCATGGGAATTAGCCACAATGAAGGGTAAACAAAAGCTATGCTATCATTTTTGATTTTATGCATTGAGTGATTCGGCACCCACGCATCGCACGCGAATAGTTCCGTACTTTTGTATCTGGAATAACCATTTCACTATGTCTTTCTACAGATTTTATTTGATTCATCAAGTTCAATCGTGAAAAATTTATAGGGGATGCCCAAAAATTTCACATAAGTGATTGTTGTGCATGCAACATTTTTATAAGGTGTGCTAAATTGTAACTGTTTGCAATGAAGTGCCAACGAATTATCTTAACATATGTAGCTTTTCTCATGAATACCTTACCTTGAGGATTTAATAACATTTAATATGAGTTATGGGCCTTAATGCAGTGTGAGGAAAAGGGTTAGATTTGACTCGACAAGGAAGTTTGTTAACATAATCATAAAAGAAGCATGTTACAGGTGTTCACTATAGATCAATTTATTTTGCGACAATTAATTATCCTTTGAAGTATTTTATATTGCCTATTATATTGGTTTATATGTTGCAATTAATAAATGTTGTTTGCTTATGGTATCTATTCAGAGAGGAACTAGGCAGAGAAAAAAGGGAGAATGTTAAACTTTTGGTGACATTATTCTTAAGTGATTAGGTTTGAGTTTTTGCCTTCCTATTCTGAGAGGGAGTTTATCTGCTATGTTATGAAACAATTTTTTGAGTTTTCAATTTAAACGCACCAACGTAAGAATGACGGTATTGGAAAAAATTCCATGATTTGTTTCAAAGCACGGGAGTTCCCAGATTAGAGGAACACGGATTAAAGAGGTTGCACTGAATTACAGTCTTCAGTTAACGGTTTTGATCTCTCATAGTCGTCTACCAATATCATACTATTACGATGCATAATGCCAGTTTCTTAAATTCTCACCTACAACCACCTTGATGTCCATTGCCCCAGGGTGGTTGGTACCAGCCACGTTGAAAATCACTGATCTAAATCTTCTTGAGCTAGACTGTATCACCATTTTACAATATGGAATCGAGTAAGCTGAAACTTTGTGTAATTGCATTTTTAACAAAATCACAAAAGGTGCTAGTGAAAAAATTACAATAAATTAAAATCCAACCATAGTTTTGGTTTGTAAAGTATCACCTGACGATTTTGTAAATTGTAAATTTTGTAAATTAACATTTGCCCTCACCTGTGGTCGAATAGATCTCTGTAACACACAGAGTGCACCATTCTTGCCATAGCCTGATGTAGTCACTAATTCCATGTCAGGGTCTTGAACATTTGAGAACTCTTCAGAGAGGAATGCTGGCTCACCCATTGATATATCTCCACAAGGGCCAATGTTTAACAGGCTATCACATACCTTTGATTAAATTGAAATTAAGATAGAAATGGAGAATTGATTAATTTTAGCAGAAGAAATTCATGCCAAATACTTCTGGATATTGAAACAGTCTGATCTAGTTTACAAAGTTGAATCTCAATATGAAAAATACTGGAGAGTAATCAAAATAGTATAAAATTCCACACAAATATAAACATAATGTAAATAAGCATAGAAAATTTAAATACTATGTAATACAGCTTTTACCTCAAACACATAGGAAGCGATCAAAACAGAGGTTTGATCCTCACTGCCATACACTTCTAGCTCATCCAGGTCCTTAATATCTGACACATCTGAAGCCATCCAGTCACCTGATCATATAAATTAGAATATTATTTAAATATAAACATACATGCATATATAAACAGCATCAGGACAGTTTTAAACTGACAAAACTAACAAATTAAAGGAAGCCAGTTTATTTTAGCGCATACATAGAGCAATTGGCAGATTTGCAATAAGGCCAAAGTAGGCAATGGCCTAGGGGCAACAGGATTTTGGAGGCAGCAGGATTTCAGGGAGGTTGGATTTGTATATTCATTTGCCAAGTTGAAAGACTGTCAATATAGTATCTGAGGAAGCACTGTAAAGAGAGTTTTCCGAGCGATTTTCGAAATTATTGAGGTTGAAGAAGAATACCTGGAAACCATGAAATATCATTGGTACCAACCTAAAGAAGCTTGTCAAGGTAATAACCATAAATACCAGGGAAAAGAATGGATTGCTCCTCTGGTATAATATATAAGTTAAATAAATTTTATTGAAGTTTTTTTAAGGGGGCGGAAAAAATAATTTGGCCCAGGGATGGCAAATTTCCAAATCCACCACTGGTAAGAGCAGTACAAAAATTTTCAAAAATTAATTTATTATCATACCATAATTTTCAATGGTTTCTTGCAGAAGATGACACAATAATACTAAAATACTCATCTAACCTATCAATAAGCTTCTTTTTGTGTCTACATGCATGTGTGACCATCTCACCCATGTCATGGCATAAAATTTGCTAAACGTATAAAAAGCAGGCGCGTAACTTGGGGGGGGGGGGGGGGGGGGGGGATGCAGGCTCATGCAGTGCATGGGGGCCCCAAGAGCATCAGCAGCTCACATGAATTCGGCGAACACAGATACCAGATGCCAACTTATTCCAGCAAAAGTATAGGTAGAAATTGATAGTAAATTTTTAATGACAGAACTGCTTATTTTGAGTAGCAACAATAAACTTAAAACTCATTTAAAAGGTACAGCTTTAATATTATAAAAATATTATGTCATCTCAATCTTGAAGATGCACCAATGGCATTATAAACCACACATTTAAACTCTAAACGTTTGCTTGGTCATATAGATATGCATATACTTTGTAGAATTCTTCATCTTCTGCGAGTTTAAACATAGACTAAGCATGCTGCAGTAAATTTACTATCAAAACTCATAATTTTTAAAACTTGGTCAGAAATCTTCATGTATGATATGCTGTCCCTTTCTCCAGCAACATTTTGAGAAAAAAGGTGCGCATGTTACACGAGTAAATATGGTACTAATATTTTTTGCTAGCAGAATGTAAAATAAGAACATTAATGAATATTAAGTTCCCACCTAAAGTATCTAATCTCTTCTTCTTCCCTGGAGGATCTGTTTGACCAGAGGGATGCCGAGTCTGCAGAGTGTTTTCCTCTCCTTCAGCACCACTTAACTGCTCCTTCTCTGTGAATCGAAGAAGCAAAGAATTGCCTAGACGTGATCCCAAGAACAAATAGCCTTCCTCACAAAGACACATCTGCAAAGAGAAGGTAAAAATTTTACTGTTAGAAAAAATATTTATCTGGACTAACGAGGCAGATTTGAAATAATTCAGAATATTTACATGTCAATGACAGAGGGAGAAAACTGCACTACAATAGATAAACACAATGAATAAGGAAGAATGAAAAATTATAACATTTCAAAAACAAAATAATGTTTTTCATAGACTATACTCACACATGTAGTCAAGACACTAGCAGCTGCTTTGTCAAAATGGAATCCCCGTACACTGCGCATGCTGTCAGCATAGAGGGTGAGCACGTAGAGTTCTCCTCCTTTGAGGGATAACACCAAACGTTCGTGAGACAAGAAAGCAGTTTGCGCACCTTCAAGTGTCATGCGGACTCCTTCTTGGACCTCTGTGGATGAAAGTAATTGTTGGTTTTTTTTACATAAGGGAATCAATGAGAAATGATTAATACATATAATGAGTTTTATGATAAATTATTAGTGGAAACACTTTAGTATAGAAGGAACAGAAGGAAGATGCTCACAATAAAATACATAAATAAGTAAACTAGTTCAAGTTTCATCAGAAAAAAGCTATGATTCCCATCAAGCATCAATAGACTAAAAAGAAGGCATTCCATACATAAGGATCCCCTCTACCACTTAAGGTGACACATGACATACTCTCTACCGAAGGAGGCTAAATTTTCAGAATAACAGAATAAATCTTTTACGCTATATAATTTCTACTTTTATTTTAAAACTATTCCAATTGGTTAAACAGTAATCACTGCATCATAAAGCAATGTATGCACTCTATTTTAGGCATCTATAAGCAAATGAACAATTTGGAGATAAGGGAAAAATGTTATGGGACTAGAGAGTTTGCCAGATTGAAAACTCGATACACCAAAGAGAAGGGACAGTAGGTTATGATCATTGAAAGGAAAGGAGAGGTATATAAAGTCATTAATTATTTATTAATTGAATTATTTCTAATTATATAACTTTTATACTAACTTGATCGGTATGTATTAGAGATGCACCGAATACTCATTTTGGCCGAATACCGAATGGTCGAATATTAAAATCAGTATTCGGCCGAGGCCGAATATCTCCATTAGCATAAATTAGTGATGCACCAAATATCGACTTCGGCCTTGATAATCGGCCAAAAATGATTAAAATAATTTTTATCTTTTAAATTCTATGGGATGGAACTCTTTTGGATCTCGGAAATTAAATTTTCGTTCATTTCCATAACAGTGTAAGAACACAACTTAAAACGGCGATAAAACTACAAAGAAAATGCTGAAATACAAAGTATTTGCCACAATGGTGGTTCTGGTTGCTCGCTTCGAAAACAAGGTGTGTTGATCGCTTCGAAGACACTCGCTCACCGCTCACACAAGTACATGCATTGACGCCAGAACTTGGGACACTGCCATAACATTACATTGTATTGTTTTTCCGCTTAGTCGCTCGCACCGCCTGCGTCGCTTGTACGTGGGACGGAGTCTTAGCCCCACCTATTAAATTTAAAAATGATACTACTAATGAGTTCTGGGTTTATGAAAATCTGCACACATCCCCAATGTTGACTGTGAAAGTCGGTTACAATAACAAGAATATTCCTCCTGGGGAATTTCCTAAATCGTTTTTAAAACACTACCAACCTGAAGTACCAACCAATGAACACTAATGTTTTCTATAGAAATCTACTTAAATTCTTTGTTAATATGAAGATATATATAAAGAATCGCAGCCTTGTTAAGTTTATTATATATTCTGTTATATAAAAATGTCTGCACTTATGAAATTCAAAAATGAAACTAAAACTCAGTCGACACTGTGTCATTTTGGTTTTGGCATGATGGCGCTACTGTTTATAGGTCATATTACGTCATGCAAAAACGTGAACCAGATGTCAGAGATTGTCTGCTACTGACACAGTACTGTAAAACATCAAAAATTCCAACTAATGAGGAGGAGTATTCTAAATAAACGAATTGTCCACATATTGGAACACACTAATATATTATATGTCGTAGGCCATAAAAACGAGTAGCACATAATTGTCAGGCTGAATCCGAGATATGTGAATTGTATTCGCAAAAACTCAATGTATTATGCTTTTATTTAGTGTTTTCAGCTTCCTTCTATTATGTCATTATCATTTTTCGTTTTATCAAAAAAAATATGTAATATTCGGCTATTCGGCCATCCAAAGGCCGAAGCCGAATAGCAGATTTTGGCCGAATACCGAGGCCGAACTTCAGTGCATCACTAGTATGTATGTATGCTGTGTTTCAAATCCCAATTAATACCTTTTGGGCACTTCCATATGAGCTAGGAGTATGAAATTTTGACTGTTTGTAGGTTATGGTATACCCCGACGTAAAAATTCACATATCTCAGAAAAAAGTCCCAGGTTCGACTCCAGGGAATAATTTCCATTTCCCATAAGATAGCACATAAAAAGTGATTTTTGAAAGTGTAAGCTTCTATTCTTTTACAAATTTAAATTGGAAGAAATTGACATACCATCTTTGGACCTGGACTGTTTTAAAGAAAAATTAATTGAGTTTCTTATTTTTATCGTCGATTTCTGCCTTCAGTTTGAAATTGCTCAAATTATACGTTTAATTCACATAGTTTAGGAAAAAATCAGCTTTTTAGTAGGATGTTGCCTTGACGAACATGACATTGTTAAAGCTCAAGCTTACACTGTTGTCTTCCTAAGCGTAAGAAAAATGTGCTTTGAATGCATTAATATGAGAGAGAGAGGTTAGGAGGGAGAGGGATAGAGGGAGGGAGGGTGGGAGAGGGATGGCAGGAGGGGGAGGGAGAGAAGGAGGGAAATAAAAAAACTTCAATGAATTGTCTTTTAGTAAGACTAAAAAACTAAAAATAAATAAAATAAAAATTACCTTTTTAAGTTATACAACTTTTATATTAAGGGCACTAAAAACCTAAAAATAAATTAAATTTTGACATGAAGTGAGTGTCATCTATTGTGATACCTTCTCAAATTTTCATATTAATAACATATCTAGCATTAGGACACTAATTAACGAAATTTGAATGCATCTTAATATAAAAGTTGTGTGGCTTTTACAAAGCTGATATGGGTCAATAAATTAAATACGAAAGCATGGGAAATGTATTAACAAACATCAACATTGCAAACGCCAAACATTCTTGTATATTTATGATCAGCTGATCATACATGAAGATTTCTGACAAAGTTTAAAAAATTGCGAGTTTCGATAGTAAATTTACTGCAACACGCTTGCGTCTACGTTTATACTTGCAAAAGATGAAGAATTCTACAAAGTTTACGCATATCTACACGGCCAAGAAAAAGCGAAAACATTCATTTCGGTGCCAGCAAATGTCATTTTATCCTACTGTGGGTGCGTGAATAATGATGCTGGGTTTCTATAACGGTTTATTTAAGAACAAATAACAATAACAGGAGAGGTAAATGCAGGGTACGCTAGAAAGCTTCTTCTCGAACGCGGATGATTCAACGTCACTGGTTCCCTTCAGCACTGCCAGGAGCCAGGTCGCAGCAGGAAACGATCTCCACATGCGGTCGCTCGGCAGCAAAGGTATGCACCGAGAAACAATCTCATCGTGCCGGCAATTTTAATAATAAAATTACGACTTGAATGCAAAAATTGTAATAATTGAATATAGCCAAGGTATGTGCCAAGAAACAATCTCATCGTGCCTGCTTACACCCATAAGGATGGAAATAACAACAGAATTTCGAGGTCTAACATTGTAATTGGTAGGCAAGGCAACATCCCACTAAAATGGAAAGATTTCTCCAAACTATGTGAATTAAACTTTTAACATGCGTGATTTTGAACTGTACGTGAAAAAAGATGAATAGAATAAGAAACTTTACAATTTTTTCTACCAAAGATTGTAGGTTAATTCCTACTAATTTTATCTAAATAAAATTAAGTAAAAACATTTTTAGTGTATACACACTTTTTCTTAAAACTGCACTCAAAGGTAGAAAATAATTTTTTCCTGGACAAAAAATATTCAAAAATTTGTATGCTTCATAAAAGTGGGTGGAATTAATATGAGTATATGTTAAGTGGTCAAAAATAAGAACTAATTTAAGAGGAAGATGAATTATAAGAATTAGAAGAGGGAAAAACCACCCACTTTTATGAAGCATACAAATTTTTGAATAATATTTTTTGACGAGGAAAAAATTATTTTCTACCTTTGAGAGCAGTGTTAAGTAAAAGCATGTGTACACTAAAAATGTTTTTTTACTTAATTTTATTTTTAACTTTTTTCTCTTATAGCTGTTATTAATAATGCATTTTTTTACATGCATGATAAATAATTATGGAATACTAGCAGAAGTGTCCATTGAATTTCAATGGATTTAGTGAATCTAAAACTTCGACCATGTAACATGTAATCATCGTAAGAATAAGATAGTACACAGTTTTAACAGTTGAATAAAGCAAAAATGAAGAAAACCGCTCCACCTTTACCTATTTAGATTAATTAAGGAAGAAAATCTTGCACTGTGAAAAATCAAAAATTGTTTAAACTTATGGGAAAATAATTATTGAATTAAGCTCTCCCACCCCCCAAATTTTTTATCGCCATATAGTCTATGTTACCTGCAAGGTAAAATTATATATCTATTCAAAGTTTCGTGATGATATCCTCAAAACGAAAACCATAAGTAAAATCAGCAAGAACACAAAAATCAACAGAAAATGGATTAACTAAGGAACAAACAAAATTAATTAATTAAATGAAAGACAAAAAAGTAAATAGAAAAAATTTAAGAATCACAGGGTTAATATTATCCTCCGACTATTAGCTTGATTCTCTCATCCATGTGTTCTGTTATGAGAAAATTATTTATATCAACAATACTTTGGAAACAATGAAACGATTTATCCAATCACAATTTGCAGAAAATCTACATTTAATAATTTAAGTTACTTACGTAGTTTTAAAAACAGCTTACTTTAGAGTACTCTACACCAGTAGTTCTCAACCGGTGTGTCGCGACACACTAGTATGTTGTGGATGAGGTCCAGGTGTGTCGCGAAAATTAGAAAAAATTAAAATACTGCAGATACGAAAACGTTTTTTCTGGCGAATCCTGCGCTATCTTTGTTTCGGGACAGCAGGGGCGGCGCTAGCGGGTAGCGAAGTAGGCAATTGCCTAGGGGCGCCATGGTAGGAGCGCTAAAAAGAACTGAAATCCATGCCTGTTCCAGGCAGGCAAATAAAGAAATCCTTAGGGCGCCATATACGGCAGCGGCCTCCTAGCGTGTCATTGGCATGATCTCTGTGCTGAGTGGTTGTAAAATATTTTCCATGGGGCCATTCACAGTTGTTTCAGTCTTTTCCAATTGTCTTATATTTGTCCTCTCCTCCGTTTTTTCCAGCTCGAGCCTTCTTACCCTTCCTCCCCTTGCATTCCCGAGGTAAGGAAGTCCTAGGAAGACCCTCCCTTCTTCGGTTTACTTTGTTTCCATGTGTACCCAGGCACGCTCAAAATTATCGGATTATTTGTAGCGGCTCCTGTTTCAGAACGAATCAGAATGTTTTGTTTGTTTATACATTTATAAATAGATGGACAGACGGACAGACTGACGATAATAGGCGCTCACTCTGGAAGCAAAACGTGCCTAAAAAGGTGAACAGAATAAGAAACTATAATTTTTTCTTCAAAATGGTTCATATCCAAAGATTGTAGGTCAATTCTTTCTAATTTTAATCTCAATAAGAATGAAAGCTTGCATATTGAGATGCCAATTTTTGTGTTATTTTATGGGAAATGGAAATGTCTTCCTTATAGTCGAACCCAGGACTTTAGAGATTTTTTTGTTATCACCTTAAAATATGTGAATCGGGTATTCCTGCCAACTTTAGAGTTTCTATCTCTATTCTTTCTATAGTCATGTGCATTTTATAGCGAGCGAGTGTTGATAAATAAATTAATAAATATGAAGGGAATTTAAGTAAAAGTGTGTAAAAAGAATGTTGAAAAGTCGATTTTTAGGTGTTATTTTATGGGAAATGGAAATGTCTTCCTTGGAGTCAAACCCAGGACATTTTTAGAGATTTATTTTCATCATCACCTTGAAATATGTGAACGAGCATTTCTGTCAGATTTAGAATTTCTACCTCGATTCTTCGAGTTATTTGCGTTAAACCATAATTTGCCACCAGATGCACGACCTATGCAATAGCCTGACCAATGGACGGACAGACATGGACAATTATTAGTATAATTAACTCCTGGACTTTGTGTCTTTAGTACTTCGTTCATCACTCACATCCTTTTACTTCTACTAGTAATTTCATGCAGCTTGCTCTGTTGCCCTTGCCTCTTCAGACTTTCATGGCTAACTGCTTTTTACTTTCTCCAGACAGTATAAGAGAAAGTATTGTATTCTTGAAAAAAACTGAATTCAAGATTTCAATGGAAATATATGTTTTGAGTTCCCCTGAGTATGTTTTGACTATTTTATTGATGTCTGTGTGAATGTGTCAGAATTATATGGGTGCTCTAGCATAAAAACTAAGTCTGATGGCCTCAAAACTTTATATTTAAAATTTTTATTAATAAATGAAGATCTGACAAGATTTTGGCTGAAACTAATCAACTGGATTGATGGTTTATTTTTGTTGTTTTTTCTGTTTATTCCAAATTTCTCCTTTAGAACTAAATTTACCTGAATATTTGTCATTATAAAAGTTGTAGATAATGTAACTTTCTACAAGTTTTGTTTGAATTTACATTGAGTACACGGTGTACTCAACCGGAAAAATGCTTGCTAAAAATCAATCGTGAATCTATGATAAAAAAGAAGTTGGTAAATGTAGCATAGACATTATCATATTTTTCAGTAAAAGTATGGCCTCAAAAACTGGTCAACCAGAAGTACAGATTTATTATTGTCAATTTCCCATTTTTCCCAAATATTTCCTCTCAGACTTACAATTAGTCTATGTAATATTCGTCATTATCAAAGTTGTAGAAAATGTAATTTTCTACAAGTTTTCTACATTTTTAATAAGACCATTCGGTTAAAAGATATTTAGATTATTCTTCCAAATTTATGTGTAAGTGCAGAGCCGGTGTGTAAACAATTGCCACCTAAGGCGAGCATATTTTATGCTGCCCTTTTGTACAGTAACAGGGAGTACGGGAGGAGCAAGGAAACATTGTGGATATACAGCAATGAAATGACATAAATTAATATATTAGATTTGTTTTATAATACAAAAAAATTAAACTTTTCTTTAAATAACAATATAATTAAAAACAATAAAAATTAACTTAACTGTACTTTGCATGCTTTTTCTTTAACAAAATCGTCTATAACATCTTCAAAATTTAAATTGGTTGAAATGTCATGTTCGATGGACAATACAGGTTGGTTAACGAAGTAGATGCGTTCCACGGCCCCACTTCGTTATTGGAAACTTCGTTACCAGAGGTATAAATTACATAAGAAAGGTAGGGATTCGTACTATGGCTTCAGAAAAGAGGGTTTTAGTACCAAAACTTCAGTAAATAATAAAATAAATTAACAAAAATGTTGATAAACATGGAATGAAATTTAAATTTTCAAAAGCAACAATGAGTATATAAAACACGACAGGGATTTTCTGGGATTCATTTCCTCCGTATTTAATTGGTGGCAGTCTAGATGGCAGGGGCAACACGGATGGAAGAAGTCATTGTGGTACTTGTTTCGAAGATGGACTTGTCTATGGTCCTTTTAACTATGGGTTGGAAGTATTTTAAGATAATTAATATCGTAAATGAATACGATAAACTAAACCAAGAGTGCCGACAAAAGTGAAATGAAATTTTAAAAAGTTTATCAACTGCTTTCGAAGCATATGAACTAATAACATACTGAATGTACAGTTTTAATTGGTCAATGATATAAATTACTAAAATGTCATTATTACTGTGCTCTACTCCTCCGTTTTCATGTTGTTAGTAGTCGAGACGGCAAGAGATCCACGGTAGATGAGTCACGATTCCTGCTTGCGGTTGCTGATTTAAAGTTTGACATTGACTTTATCCCAATCAGAAAATAGTAAAAATATTAAATTATCCTATACCCCATTTAAATATGAAAAAGAGAGGTTTCTTAAGATCTCAGAACTGGCTACTTCGAGGTAAAGAGTCAGACCAACTCATTCCTATTGTTCTTAAAAGATCCAGGTCGAGACTATAATAACATTCTAATTTAGTAGCTGTAATTTTGTGAACATATGACACTTTGTTAGCAAAGCTTCGAAATTTAAGTAGCAGCTGTATTAATTGTCTCGTCCACCTGAGCTGTATAACACGCGAACACTACTTCGCAACATTTTCGAATTTTTTGTATTTTCACTGCAGAATTTCCGACTTCGTTATAAAGAAGCTTCGTTAAGCGAGGTACACCTGTATTGCTATTAACTGTACTTTGCATGCTTTTTCTTTAGCAAAATCGTCTATAACATCTTCGAAATTTAAATTGGTTGAAATGTCATGTTCGATGGACAATATTACTATTTCTGTCAACCTTTCCTGTGCCATTGTAGAACATAAATAGTTTTTAATTAATTTCAATTTCGAAAAAGATCGTACTCCACTGGCAATGGTCACAGGAAGAGTTAGCAGAATTCTGAGTGATATAAATATATTTGGAAAATTTTCTATTAAATTATTTTTATCTAATTTAAACTATTTAATGGTGTCATCTCACTATTTAAAACACTTCTAATAATTAAAAGTTCATTGTACAAATTTAATGGTTCTATATCATCTGTCAATGCTATATGCAAATCTTGACATTTAAAAAAAATAACATCTGAATTTGTATGGATAAACAATCATAGCCTTGGCCTTGTTTAAATGTTTTGCTTTTTCTAGATCGCTAATGGTTCATTATTTTTTGGTTCTTTTTTGGGTTTTTGTATACGATGTTTGTAGTTGTTCGTAAAGTTTTCTTAAATTCAATAAAACAACTAGAATTACAAATGTGTGCATGGTAATCAAACAGAGAGAGCATTAGCTGAAATCTTAAGTTTATATTTATAAGTTAGCAATGGTTAAAATTCATACATAGGGGTGCCAAATTTTGATTTGTACAGGGTGCTAACTCGGCTCGCACCGGCCCTGGTTTTTGATATAATTGATGCAAACATCTCTACATAATTAAAAAACTCAACTTCAATTTTTTAAAAGGATCTACGATTGGTGTATCTCTTCCCTCATACTCAAATTGTCTGTTTTTAAATCGAATTCTAATTGGAGGTGCAAGTTCAAGTTCTGTTATTTCCATTGTCAGAGCAATTTCTTTGGCAGAGTACAGCATTTGTTGAAAACCATTAGTATGGTATTCTTCCAAAAAGAGCTAATGCTTTTTAAAATTTTAATGCATTCTGATATTACCATGTTTGGGCTTTGTACAAACAACAACACTGCAAACAAATTTAAAGCTAGAAATTTTATCTGCCAACGAATTACTTTTGTTTTTGGTATCGCTGTCTCTCTGCACATCCAAAGAAATTTCCACCAGTGCATCATATATTTCTCCCAATTGGTACCTTAATGGCTTAACAGCATCCATATGACTTTCCCACCATGTAGTACTAACACTTTTTAAAGTCAAGGATGTTATATACTTTTTTAGTACAGTCCATCTTTTTGTCAAACTTGAGAAAAATACAAATATCTCTTGAACTAAAGAAAAAATTAACAAATTCTCCAGATTTTGCTGCTGCATCATTACCCACAAGGTTAAGTGAATGACACGAGCAAGGTACATACAAAAAAGCCTTTAGGATTTTGATTTAAAATTCGTCTTTGGACGATGGAATGGGTACCTATAATATTTACCTCGTTGTCGTAACCCTGTCTGCATATGTTTTCAATTTTGATGCCCAATGTATCCAGCTCTTGCAATATCAATTCGGTCAATCCAGCTCCAGTGGTTAATTCAACAGGCAGAAATGTAATAAAATATTCTTAAGGAGAATATTCTGGCTGTTGTTCTTTGGTCACAACGTGAAATACAAACGACATTTGCTCAATCCTATTGATGTCCTGAGTGCAATATAATATTATGCTGTAATATTTTGCTTCCTTAATTCTAGCAACAATAGTATTATGCACTTTTTGTCCTAGCAGATAAATAAGATTATTTTGAATGTCTTTGCTCATATATAGGACACTGTGAGGATTTTTTGAGGCTCTTCTTAAATGCTCACTAGTAACAGGATCGAACTTTGCTAATAACTCCATGATTTTCAAAAAATAACCGTTTTTATGGTCAAACATTTTATCTGAATTTCCCCTAAATGCCAACAGTTGTGAGGCACATAATTGAATAACAGCTATGTATAATTCTCTTTAAAATATCTCGCCAATGTTGTCGTGCAAGTTGTGAGATTCGTTGATGTTCCCTATCAATGGTCTTGCCAACCTGGTATCTAACTCCATCCATTTATAATATTTTGGAGTAATATTGATGCTAATAATAAATGATATAATGAAGAGAATGAAATAAATATAATATAATAGAAACATATATTTTGCACAAAATTTACACTAGTTACACAGATTAATTATTTATTATTATTGCAACAGCGGGTACTAGGACTTCCACAAAATATTAACACAAGACGTTTGACCTAATAGACCTAAATTATCCAGTCTGCATCAATGCCTGCGCATGGTGAGATTATCGCAATCAGTGACGTTCAGCCAGGTTAAGCTCAACTGCTGTCAGCGGCGCTGAGATCGGCTGAATACAGGCATTGCTAGTGCTAGTATTGTAGTGGAATAAACAACTCGCTTAGTGGCATATTACAAATGTAGCCAAATCTTCGTATGTGTGCCGACAAGGAAATATTGCAAAGGAAAGATACTGCACATGCTGGTGTGTGGGAAAAGAAAAGAATACCTTAATCTGTCTGAGGTTGCCTTTTTCTATGGGCACCCTTTTCCTTTTTGCAAATCCGCAATGGCGGTTGATTTTTGTCTCAATATGCACCTGAAAATGCTGCCCCAAGCTATGTGCCACCTGAGGCGGTCACCTCACCCCTGGCACCGGCCCTGTGTAAGTGATGCCATTGTTTCGGTTGCTATGACAAAATATTCTAATTGTTGATAGTGATGGGTATGCTGACAAGGTTAATTTTAATTGTGCATCGATATTTTGTTATCCACAGAAACAGCTAACAATTTTGTTTACTTATTGTTTTTTCAAAGGAAATCTTATTGAAAATGTTTATAAATTATTCACAAGTGTAACTGCCGATAATTATTCTTGAAGACTCTGATATCGAGAACAATCATGTTCATTACTCTGTATGGTGAAAGTCATGTGCTGAACACATCACATTTTTTTACATCAGTAACACGTATTTTCTACATTAAGCAATCACTTAATTTGTTGAGTGCAAGCCCTCTCCCTCCACACCCATATCACACTTCCATGCAGGTTGCACATGCAATCCTCACCCTTTCATCCCCTTCCCTCATTAGCTGTACTGCCAACTCTTCCCTTCCAACATTGGGTTGAGGGTTATGGCAGGAGAAAACTTTTTAGTAGAAAGAGATGCTCAAAATTTTCTATAAATAAAAATTTGTCCCCTTAATGTGAAAAGTAATAAATGTCAAGAGTCCATGGCAGTTTCTTCACACCAACCCAATTCAAATCACTTTTAGAGAAAAGTGATGTAATTAAATTTATTCAATGAAGGTTAGAGTAAGGTACTCACTTAGGGGAAAATTGGACGAACTGTCAGCAACCGAATTAAGAGATACAGCATACGGAGGTACACTCTGATTGAGGTAAAGCAGAGCATTGGCAGCCAGGACCAGCGTTCCTCCAATGGGTCGACGGACTGGAACTGCTCTTAGACAATCAAAAGGCAAGCCTGACACAGACCAAATGATGGGATGAACCCTCTGCTGTATATTCAACGAGATAGCCACTAATGCACATGTATCACGTCTTACTGCTATGCGGCTGCCCGAGCATGGAAAAATAGCAAAATCAGAAATTACATTAAATATAAAATACAATTAAACAAATAAAGCATATGAAATACAAATAATAAATCTGAGAATGTTAGTATTAAATATTAACAGCAACAATGGTGATTAATAGAGTGATACAAACCTCTACATGAAAAACTAGCCTGCCATCATAGACCATTATATTCTTACTTTTGCATTAATGCTTGCATGTTGTGAGTAGGAAGTAGTCAACACATTACATTAAATTCTTTAATTTTATTCAATTACAAACTTAGCATTTTTTGCACTGTAAGTATTCATTGGGATTCAATTTTAAATCACTGCATACAATTTAGTTTTGTTTACATGGCAGCAATAATTCACTCAAGAAGCCAATATTTGGTTAAACTCCATAATAGGGTAATGGGTGTAATTTGAATAAAATGAAACAAATTGCACACACTGTTGTAAACTTTGTACTATTTCTACATATATAAGATACAAGCAAAATTACTCAGCATTGCTTGGTATAGCATGTGAGATAAGTTCTTATTTAAATGCATTGATCTTCTTGCCAGGGTAATGGGCATTTTCCATTGTTACAAACCTATAAAAATACCTTTTTCATGATCAAAAACTAAATTTTATGCTAAATTGGCTTAAATTCTGTCTAGGTCTTATAGTTTGGGCATGCATAATGAGACAAAAACAAATTTTTGGAAATATATATAAGATGTGACCAGTTTTGATAAATAATCAGGTGTTGAATTCTCTGGCCACGAGGGTTATAAGTGGGGAAGCTGTGGTGTAATGGTGAGCACACTGGCTTGCTATGCTAAGCATACCCAGTTCGAATTCTGCGAAGGTAGGATTTTTTCAGAGGCTCCCTATTTGCGTGGTTAAGAGGAGAACATGCAAATCAGTATGTACAGTCCTTCGGAAGGGACATTAAGCAGTTGGCCTCCTTGGTGCTCTTCGTTAAGAGTAGGCTAATGCAGGCACCGGGTTTCCCTCCTCCCTTCTGTGTGTGTTTATTCCCTAGCCAATTCAAATCAATCTTAGGATTGAAAACCATGAATGAATGGTTATAAGCAAGAGACTCAGTGGAGGAGGAGGAGAGGTGAAAAGGTGCAGGAGTGAAAGATCTTAGTGAGGAATGACAGGAGGGTCATCTGTGTTGCACGTACCAACAAAGGTTAATGTTAGGTTCAAATGATAGCAGTGGAAATACCTAAGTTTGGGAAGTGAGATGGAGGAGATATATTTAAGAGAGAGCAAATAGGCAGCGATGCTAAGTAAAAGAAGGAAGCAGCTGAGAGTGGGAAGGAAAGAGACTGTCGTTTACAAGAGGTGCATGTTTGGGATTAGAGGTGATGTAAAAATTTGAGTTGCTCTAGAATATTAAGCCTACGTAAGTTACTTGAATCAACGTTTTAAATCATCAATGTATAATAATAACAATATAACTGAAAAGATATAGTACATTACATGAAAACGAGCCGTGGTATTGTTCATTTAGCTTGCTATTTCGAATCAACACTTAGCTAAGATAAACATCTTAAACTCTTTTAACTGTAGTATTTCATTAATGCCCATCTGTTATTTTTGACGGGCAATTACAAATGTTGGCTCTTACCCTGGAAAAGTCCTTACTGGCTCATATAGAATAAGTAGAGTGGGCTCATAATATCCATGAAGAAACTGAACATCAATCACATTGTCCATCTTCTCATCTAGATCTTTTAGTACTACAAGATATGAGGAAAGTACAACAGGGGTAGCCTGCAAAAAGAAAATTAATTCATAACAATGAGCATGATAATAGCCCTAGAAGTTTACGGGATACCTTCAGAGCTAATATTTTCATTCACCTAACACAACATGATGTCCCCTCATCTTTATCAATTAAGTTTGTAAGGACAAAAATTTCCCGGAGTTAAAGTTAATTTAATTTTTCAGAAGCAGTCCTATAGATGCATCAATGTGGCAAAATTTTTAGGTTCAAAATAAGTGAAACTCAATTAGTTTTCACTGAAATACTACATAAATTAAGAAAACATTTATGAAGGTAACAAAAGAACATTTTAAAATTTATGATTGATAATTCTCTTTTTCAAATTTTAACCAACTAATTAAAATATTTTCCAATTCATACAAGAAAATGAGTTTTAAAAATCTGAAATGTTGTTTCTGTTCTCTCTATACTGCGTTTCCAGAGATCGTACGGGTGAGGCGTGGCTACGGTTAGACTTGTAGGGTGAGGGAGAGAAAGTGTCAGCCAATAAGAGGTCTTAAATTTCCCACGCCTTTCAAAAATTCTTGACGAGCGCTGTTGACACGATTGCTCTCAGAACTTCACTCGTCCACAGCTGCTGTTGAAATGGGCGAAATTTGAAATGTGGCAACATTGGGTCGTAGCCTAAGCGAAATAACCCGAATGTGGACGGAATACTGCGAATCTGACCCGTACGACTTCGGGAAACGCACTATAGTATAACTTTTTTCTAGATGAACTCATACATTCATTATTAACTTTCTATTTTAAGATTAACCTATATGAATTTTACGTCACAAGATTTTTAATTTGAATTTAGCATTAAGTTTCATTAGAATCTATTAAAGAGGGATAAGATGAAACACTTTCTAAAGGTTCTCAGAGAGAGCTGTGAACCTTGGTGCTTCCAGTGGTGCTGGTGCTTGCACCCATGTTTGAGTGTCCTCCAGAAGGAGAGGATGAGCTATGAGAGGGTGAGTTGGCTGTGTCATTTAAGGAAGATGTCCCAGTTCCTGGGTGTGTGGGATCATCTGTGGGTACATCCCTCCTGAACGGCAGAACTACCAGCTTACGACCATAAACTGTCATGACAGCACATCTTCCCTCGGGATCTACTCGAACCATTGGTATATGATGGTGATGTGTCCAACCACCCTGCAATTAAAAAACTCTTCATCAAACACATGCTTACTGCATAAAACAGCAGGAATGAGATTATAGTTTGTAAGTCTTTCTAATTCAAGTTTCAGGCAGATTGTTTTTTAAACTATTTCACATTTGACAATTCTGTCTATTGAATAATATAGCCAACAAAACATACCATTGAACACTGCATAGTTATGTGGGACTTATTCATACAACATTTCATACAATCATTTCTTTAGGCCTACCCGTTCAGGGGTTATAATATCATTCACCGAACCTTTTGATCAAACCTTGTATGTATGTAGGTAAGTTTTAAGACACCGCAAATAATGTCTAATAACTCAAGAACGGCTCCATGTATTTTAGCCATTCTTTCAATTTTAAAAAGTGCCACACATAAAGACTTTTATGTATAATTACTGTGCAAAATAATGACCCGAGTTTGATTCCAGGCACGTTTAATTCCCCCAATTGGATAATATGGGCAAGACAATCTCGAATTTTTATCTCCTAAACCAGTGGTGGGCAGCCTTTTCTGCATGATGGACCACATTAGTGGCAGTGAATACTTCGGTGGGCCGCATTGGCAATTGTCAATAGATTATAGTTAAATCGTACGTTACCTAGAGATTCCTAGGCACCATATGCATGAAAATCAAGTTAGAATTAACTTTTAAGGGTTAACATTTCAATATTAAATATCATGATGGAATTCAATCTCAGAAAAATCTTTGAAAAAAAAATCAAAAACAGCATTAAAAAGAACTTACTTGAATTGAGAAATATTTATGAAGAGGTCGCAATATGACAGATTTTGCTACATGGAAAATAATATTTGGTAGTTAACTATAATATATTTTAAAAGTTTTGAAAACTACGAAACACTGGTGGTGGGCTGCATAAAATTGCTTAGTGGGCCGCAACAGGCCTGTGGGCCGAAGGTTGGGCATCCCTGTCCTAAACTATTCATCATACTTATATGCTCTCATGGACTTTTTTGTTGAAAATGTTGTCCTCTATCCGATTAAATTTATTAATCGATACCTTACAGATCATATAAGGGCAATGGAGAATAAAATATGGATTTCTCATTGTTGGCTTGACAGAAATGGGGTCCCTTGACTGTGGCAAATGGCAACGACCACATACCGTACTACATTCTACTATCAACCCTTAAAAACGATTCTGACTCTTGAAGAATAAATGCAAATGTTAGGAGATGAAGAAATGACCGAACAATTTTTAATTGACAGCAAAATCATCGAATTAAACCGTTGGGTTGGATTGGTGTTTCATCTTTAATCTATACACTTCCTAAAGGTTATTTAAATTAAAAAAGTTATTTTTTAAATATACTTGTCAACAATGAAAAATATAAACTACCAAGGCATTGAATGCAATGCTTTTAAATGGGAAATAGATAACCTTTAGGGCAATAGCACCCATTTAAAGCTTTTGATGGGAATTGTTGGGCTATAATATAATGACATGAATTTTCAATAACGACGTAAACTTATTATGATGTCATAAACTTAACACACAAAATGATTGGAATCAAGATTGTGATGAATTTATTTTAGGACACCTGCCTAACTACTTTGTATTCTTTGCTGTAATTCTTAGTTACTCAACGGCAAAACTGTCATCAAACACAATGTTGATATCCAATTACCTACTTTGTATTGAATGTTTTGGCTACCAATTATGTAATGGCAAAAACTTGCCCCTTCCTCCATGCCATAGTTATACAATGTACTCTAGCATAACTAATAGAGTTTGCAGGAGATCATTCCAATATACATGCATCCAGTGGCGGTTACAAGGGGGGGTAAAGGTGGTAATTAGCCCCCTTAAGAATCATAAGACGTTTGACAAATTATGAGAATTGTCGAATTTTTTCTCTGGAAGCTCTTCCAAACTTTGCGAAATAATTGAAGCGGTTCATAATATTAATTAATAATTTTCTACCACACTTATATAATAAAAGATAGAAAGATGAAGTTTCTGTAAATATATTATTACCCCCCCTAACAACTTCACCTGGATCCGCCGCTGCATGCATCCCCTCGTAAAGTATGTACAGTGTACCTCCAAAGTAGGCTGTGATGCTTGCAGAATACAAGCACCGTCTACTCATTTTACTAGTAATTATTAGTGAGAAAGTATTTGTAGGCATGCACAATAAGAGAAAAAGCACCTATTGCTTTTGGTATAGGCCTGTATACCACTGGATATACTACAGTAAAATTAGGCGAATAGCCACAGGTGGCCAAAATATGGCTTTTTCAATTTCATCTCTACTGCAATTCTAGAAAAGGAAACTCATTTCATTCAGGAACATCATGGTGTTGTTTATTTCCAAATAGAACAAATTGGGCTATGTTTACTCTCTTAAATTCTTCTGCAAAAGTTGTGCAAGTCATGTTAGGTAGTTTTGGCCACCTCTTGCATATAGGATTTATACCAATATATACAACAAAATGGTATCCTCAGAAAATGTTTCTGTTCCACCAGCTTTCCCATCTTTATGTAAACAAAAACTCAAATTTCATCCAATAATTCTCCTAAGATAAAGGCACCTGATTAATGCCATGTTTATAGTGTGCATAACTCCTAGATATTGATTATAATAATTCACCTTTCTTTCTTTAATTCTCACCAGAAAAACCAAAGTAGTATTGCTTCACTCTAGATAATTAAACAAACAACGAATAATTTTCCATTAGCTCACCCGCATTTCATCATCCTCAAAATAATGAAGAGAAAGCGTGCGCAGGTCATGAACTTCTGGATCATATTCGACAACGCTTAATTTGGCATCACGAAAACTGAGCAACAAAGCATCTCGTGGGGAAGAAGCTAGAGCAACACTCTGAAGACTCATAACATTGCTAAAAAGAGAAAATGTACAAACACACTCCAATTTCATTTTGGGAGGATGTTTCTCTGAAAAAGGAAAAAAATAAGATAAGAATTAAAGAGACAGTACGGAAATACAAGTCTAGTAGTACTCAAATTCATATAAATCATATAACATCACAATTGGTAAAACCGAGCTTGATTAAGCTGGCAAAAAAAGAAATATTAGTTAAATAAAAATTCTGATTCTATTTATGCATCACAATAATATATGAAGCTTAGTTCATAATATAGATAAATAATTCGTATTTAAGATAAACTATGCCCTGCCTTTAAAAGAAGCAAAATTTTGCAGTATTACTAATGAAAATCTTTCTCATTTGACAAGTGAAGATTTTGAGAATTTAAAAATCACATTATTCATATAATACAAGGCTTATCTTATGAAAGGAAAGGTATCATAATGAAGATGGTTACTTTGCAGTAAGTAAAACTGGGATAGTTTCCATTCGTTGTACTTAGAACCACTAAAAGTTAAAATATGAGGAAAGAAATAACCCTCTCGATAATTAAACCACATAATTACAATCAATTAATTTATTGGAAGAAATGGGTAAACAAATTTCGCTTAGTATTGATATAATAAGTCAAGTTTCTACATAGTAAACAAAAGAAAATTCTATAATCGTTATACCAAAAATCGTATTTGCTTAACTTCGGCTTTGGGGAGTCAATTTTGTAGACAATAGGTCAATTTTCCATAGGCAATGGTTTTGTTTTTTGTGTTAAAAATCTGTTAGATTTGTGAAAAATAGATATATTAATTTAACTTTATTAAGATAAAAATCTTACAAAATTTTAGGTCAAAATTTTGGTCATGTATACGGTATTTATCTAGTTTCTCAATAGAAACGATGAAAAAAATTAATGGCAAGTTTTGTAATTGTAATAGAAAAACCTGAGCTACACGATAAAAAAATTTTAAGTTAATTAATCACATACCAGAGTAGTTTTCCCTCTTTTTAGGATCGGCATCGGGAATTAGTCGGAAAACTCGGATGATATTTGCTCCCGCAACAACTAAGGATTTTTCATTTCTGTTAAAGAAGTGACATGATATCGCATGCTCTACACCAGTGGGAGGATGAGTGTATTTGCAAATAGAAAACATCTTCACCCTAAAGCCTTCGGACAGGAAAAGTATTGTATTAGTAACAACCTACCGGCGATATTTTAAATGTGAATACACGTCTCGTGTTTAACGTAGTACATCAATAAGGATTACTAGAGGTATTGTCCATTAACTATTATATTTTAATAAATAATGAAACCAAAAAGAAATTTTCTGATATATCTTTAAGTGTTCATTACCGACAACTATCTCAATAATATAAATTTATTGACACATAACACAGACAGTATCTTTCAATTCCCACATGATGTGTATACACAAAAAGCATCGATATATATCGATAGCGTATTTTATACACGGTCAGTTTGTGTACTATCGAAAGGCTGGTTTTTTACTTGAGGTGTATTTGAGCTCAGTAAGAATTTAGCTGCATATTGTTTGAATTAACTTCTAATTATTTATTATTTAAAGTAATACAATAAGAGTTACTGAAATGATGTCATCAGTTCTTGAATCTGATAATGGCTTTGAGTAATGCCGGGAAAATTGCCATTGGATGGTACGGAAATTACTGAAACTTAATATTAATTTCCTAATGTTTTAACTCCCATAAATATTTACATCCTTTATTTCAGGACTATTGTAATAGCTGCTGGTGTTTCGAGCTTTATACTCTCCAAGCAGCTTATTGACCAAAAGAGATTGGAGAATATGCGCGTGAAGGAGCGGATGCGAAAGGCTAACTTTGGAGAATATCCTGAAAGTTATCGCAAATTTAATAGTTAAACCATTTAGTTTTATTAGTTAGGGGTGCTTAAATTTTGTTGGGAAACTAATTAGATCTCTAGTGGACAATAACAATTAAGATGGCCTCTGGAGGTTTGCCTCAACTGGATGTCGCAAAAATGCAACTTGTGCAAGAATTGGAGATAGAGATGATGTCAGATATGTACAACCGCATGACAGCCTCCTGCCACCGTAAATGCATTCCGCCGAAATACTTGGATTCTGAGCTCGGTAAGGGAGAATCGGTGTGTCTCGATCGCTGCATCGCCAAATACCTCGATATTCACGAGAGAATTGGAAAGAAACTGACACAACTTTCTGTTCAAGATGAAGATTTTGTGAAAAAACTTCAAGGGGAACAGCCTAAGGTTTAATTTTTCCTTTGGACATAGTGTTCTTTCAAATTATGATAATAGTGGAACGTGAATTTTATAATTTTGGTGCTATAGGAGAGACCGACGATGAAATACCAAATAATAATAAACAATGTAGAAAGCGTTTGTAGACTGCCTTAGCCATTGTTGACAAGTTTTCAAAATTGTTAGAATAACTAATGTAATTCCTTGTAAAGTTGGATATTATTAATAGAAAACATTAAATGCTCAAATCAAAATTTAAACTTTTGTTTTCTTATCTGTACAAGATGAAGGGTGATCGCGGATTTTCGTGTGCTTTATATTATTTTATGTTACCCATAGAAACACAGCGTCAAAATTTCAAGTTATACATATACTCGCTTTGTATTAACATTTCAAATGTAAAAAACATACAGGTTAAAGGCAAGTATGTCAAGGTACACTAATCTTTTAAGAGATGTTGAAATATTGACAATGTATTTCTAATGAGACAGTAGTTATGGATTTAACTTACTGCCAATCCATTTTTATCATTTTAGGGCTTGGGTATAGTGTTCTTACATAGATTTGGATAACTAAAATAGACACCATTATTCTTATAATGGGAAGTTTGTATCATTTTTTGCTGGAGCAACTTGTTCTAGCTTTGGTGGAAGCAGCAGCAGAGAAAAAGAAAACAACTATTAACTTAAGTCATTTTGAAATGACTGCTGCACCTCCACATCTGTTTAGCTTGAAAGATGTTACACGGTTATACCTTAATAACAATAAACTTACAGACATCTCTGGAATATCACATCTTACGGTTAAGTTACCTCATTAATATTTTTGTATTATTATTGGCTTTAATATGTTTAATTTATTTTAAGTATCTCATTACAAAATACTTCCATATTGCCCCCACCCTATATTGAAACAATAATATGAAGATTAAGAAAATTTATGTAAACAGTCATTACTTTATTCAGTACTTTATTTTATAGAGAATTTGGCTCATATAAATCCTTAATACATAATAAAAAAGAATCAAGATTATTAATTATTGAAAGGATATACTGACGAGCCTTTGGCTTGCTTTGTTTTAATGGGTAGTCATCTCCAGGTGCTGCCTCGCCCGGAACCAAAGTATCCCTCTCCGTTGTCCAGTGATTGGGTTTGTAAATGTTGAGACCAGCCAATCAGGTCTGATATTAACTCAATCTACAAATAGTAATTCCCTAAATTGTTAATCGTGACCCTAGCAACGTGATAATGTTTTTATGGGACTTTATTTGTGGGGGTATAACAGGACAGTACCCAAGAAATTAACCCTTTCAAATAAAAATAATTTCTGTTGTTTAGGAAACTATTGTTGCTTTGTTTATCATGTTTAGAAACAAAAGAAACTATATACTCGGGGCAATATGGAAGTATGGCCAAGGCAGCTATTAGTGTAATCTCCAGATTATTACTATAAAGTTATGATGGATGCTAAATGATATATTTAATATCAAAACAGAATTTAAGTTTCCTCGCATTGGATTATAACAACCTACAAGCACTTCCTCAGGAGATAAAGCATTTGAATTCTGATCTTACTTGCCTGAACGTTAGCTACAACCCACTGCATACTCTTCTTCCAGAGATAGGTCAACTTGAGGCACTCTCTGTTCTTTGGTTAAATCATTGCCAACTTTCTGAATTACCTGCAGAGGTAAAAGTACTAAATAACGTAATTTAATTTAAATAGACAGTATAGTAGTTATGAGGGCAGAAGCTATGAAATAACATCCTCAATTAAGGTGGTTATGTGTTATTTGGTGATTTGCACTTTTTAAAATTATTTTATGAAGTAGTATAAAAGGAAACTTCTAAATAACTAAACTAATAAAACAAAGATAGAATGGATAATCAAAAAGTGATACTAACTCAAATATATGATGTATAAACTAAATTCTACTGGAAATCACTAGGCTCTAAATTAGGGATGCACAAACTTCTCACACCTGCAGGCCACATTTGATGGTTTATACTTATCCGAGGGCTGCACTTAATTAAAAGCTGAATAATGTAAATTAAGCAAGAATAAAATTTTAGATAAGTTAAAGTTTACTTATCATTAATCAAATGCAAAATTATTACAAATATACAATGCAGTGCGAGTTTGAAAAGGTGTACAACTTTTTTGAAAGAAGCAGTAAAGGAGTAAAAATTTTCCGGAGTACAAATTTGCTAAAAGTGGTACGTTTAGTTACCCTTAGCATTTTGCACTCTCCTATGATTTATCAAATTAACCTAAACATTGTTCAATATTAACCTTATGATGCAAATTCTTCTGCAGGCTGCACAAACATCAATGGAGGGCTGCATGTGGCCTGTGTATCCCTGCTTTAAATTGTGCATTTTCACTATGCTAGACTATTTCAGGGTTGAGAATTATGCTAAAACAAAATATTTTGCGAAATGTTATATATTTTGTAGAATAATTTATTCAGTAAGTAATTAGCATTGAAGTACACAGTTGAAAAAGATCCATAATTAAAACTATTTCTCTATACTGTATACCAAATATGGGTGCCCGTAAGAGGGATCATTTACCTCTACATTTCACAAAAAATTGCACATGCATATAAATGTCCATGCATGTTTGTTGGTTGGTTACATGTTATACAAGTTTTGCTCCACAATAAAAAAATTCTGCAGGTGCCCATGATACCAGATGAATTCAGTTTGACAATTGATACAGGCTACTTAAGTCAAAGGCTGTTGCATAACATAAATCATAAAAATGTAGCATATGATGTTTACAGTAATATTCATTAGGATGAATGGCAGTATAGATTTATAGCAAATTAATAATCATGATTATAATATTGTTCACTTTCACCCCTGAAGAAGTAACCATTTTTAACTATAAAGCAGAGAAATTATCCAATCCAATGAGAAGCTTGTGTGTAATTAATGCTCCTAGTAAGAAAATAAGTTGTAACAGTATCTCTTTTTCTGGAGGCAGCAGTGAAAGGAATACTTGCTATAATGATAAATATTGGTATACTAATCAGTTAAACTGTTTATTAAAGGAAAAAATGAATTTATTAATAATTTTTTCATCAAGTTAGGAAGTTTGCCCGTGCTTGAAACATTTGGTGCTCGAGGAAACTTCATTCGTTGTTTACCAAATGAGTTCTGTAAACTGAGATTACTTAGGTAAGGATCATTAATATTGCATGATATTGTTGAGACAGAAATGAAAATTAATATAAAAAATACTAAAGATAGCTCATATACAAGGCTTTAAAGTTGGGGCAACTCATGCAACATATCCATGAAAGATACTAAAGTTTTATTGCTAATTCATAAGAGACCACAGGTCCTGCAACCTGTGGCAAATGTGTCAGAGATGGGATACATATATTATAAGAATCATACATGGACAATATGAATATAAACATGACCTGTATGGAGCATTAAAAAATTTTTTTGATGTCATCCAACAGAAAGTCATTGCCAATCTCAGTATTTAAAAAAATTATTATTAGGCATGACATGACATGATTATTTATGCTCAATTATCTTAACTGCTTACTTCTCAAAATAAACCAGTAAGTGCAAAACATTTTTGAAGATTGTGCTATCTCCTTTTATATCATTTGATAAATATCTGTGAGTGTCATGAACATTTCAAATGCTTTTAAGTCGTGAAAAGTATTTCCAATTGTAGAAATAAAAAGACTTACTTGGTAATTCCACACAAACATTTATTTTTATACAACCTGGGTTTTGTTGCTGTGCAACATCATCAGATGAAGTAAATACATAGCCAGTAGCAATTTATAGTTATAGGCAATGCTAGATACAGGTATGGGTGAGCCGGGCAGCCAACTGGGGCCCGGTATGAGAGACGGCATGGGATTGAAATGCAGGGCTCTCATATTTCTCATGTTTCAAGCCTCCTTACCATCCTTTTCCTCCACTATAATAAATATCAGTCTCCAAGTGACATTTAACAGTATATAACATCGTAGACTTAATTAGGAAGTAGTTAACATAAGCTTTCAGAGAATAAATCCACTTATAAAAGAAGGGACCTCTGGACTATTAATTTTCCTTGAACAATCAGAGATTGATAGATAAAACTTCTACTCAAAATAGTTCCCTGCACTGTCCAGCAGCCCTTTTCTTATAAAAACGAATACCTGTGTATCCTTAATCTAATGAGGACTAGAGTCGTACTGGAAAATCCGGGAACCCCGCAACAAATAATGTGTCCCCCACACCTTTGAATATCTTAGACATTTTTCAGGTTGAATTCCTTACCATTGCCGATACATTAATAAACAATGCCCCCTCAACAAACACTAATGATATATTAAAAAGTAAAAAGTCCTTGATTCGGGGACCAGGCCATGACAGGACAGCCCACAATGTTGGGGTTGCGGGGCCCATCGAGACACTACTGTGGAGGAACAATGGCATGAAGCCCTTTTCGAATTACAAATTCTATATCTTCGGGAGGCTCAACGGCACTGATGTCTAAAGCATGGGTCCAGATGGCATACACTCTGGTTATTTTAACCATTTCAACCGCCAACTCTGGGCCCTAATTCGGATCATATACTTTTATACTATATTTTGTACATCTGGTTTAGTATATTAGGTAAATTAATGCACTATTGTGTTCTGCCTATCACCTTATTTGTTATGGCTAATAACGTGTATAAACTATTGCTGAAAAAATAAAAAGGTTTTGATATTGCTTAATCCTCAACATTATGAGCACAACATCACAAACTGTAAATGTTCAGAGATTGAGGTTTTTTCTAGTAGATGTTTAAATTAAAGGGATGAGAATGATCCGAAGATCCTTATGTGACAGGCATAAGCTGTAATGATGGGAAATGTGGAAACGGGTGAAAAAATCTGCAATGACCAGGAATAAAACCTGGGTCTTCCACTTGCCAGGTGGAGAACGGGAAAATTAGAGTGCTACGGTAGTTCAGTGGTAGAATATCCACCTGGTAAGTGGAAGACATGGGTTTGATTCCTGGTCATAGCAGATTTTTTCACCTGTTTCCACATTTCCCATCGTTACAGCTCATGCCTGTTGCATAAGGATGTTCAGATTATTCATCCCATCAATTTATAACATGGCATTCTCACCATTTGAGAGGGTAGGAGTTTTCTTTGATGTATCTCCTTGAGAACATCTGTTGGGGCTGATTGATACTAGCATAGCTAGCTTGGCCCCAACCTAAGAAAATATTCCCATTCTGCAACAGGAGAATTAGTCTGCTACGGTAGTTGTGTTAGAGTATCTGCCCAGTAAGTGGAAGACCCAGGTTCAATTCCTGGTCATAGCAGATTTTTTCACCTGTTTCTACATTTTCCAGCAGTTTACGTTAATTATTATATTATTCTAATTAATTATATTATTAAGTAGATTGCTATTATTTAGATTATTATATTCAATGTATTAAATTAAATGGCATCATGTGCACATTCATGGGGCCAGTAGCACATCCCCTAAATAAAAGCTGTATGAGACTGGGCCCACAAAGCCCATCATGACTGGGGCCTGGGGAAGGTTGTGTCCGGCACTGGCTATAGGTACCATGGGTGGGTGAATTGGGGGGTAGGATAGTTAAAGCGATGGTGGAGCAAGTGATCATTGGAGGAAGCATATGTTCATGGGAAGGGTGGGGGTGGGTGGGGGAGGGGAGAAAGAAAACCATTGAGCTATGTGAAGTCCAGTAAGGAGGCATTTCCAATTTGAATCATACTTTCAGGATTTACTTGTCCTTACCACTTCCAGATTTTAGAGTAATCAGTCTACAGTTACATTATGGGTTTGATTCTAACTGCATTTCTTCTCTCCATTTAAATAACATACTAATTCGTTTTTAGTGTCAAAATTTCACATACTTTGAATGAATAATCGTTCCCTGTCATAGCTACCATCATTGTTGGATTTTTCACAAAATGATCATAATGGAGCTGGCATTCTTTTGCTTATCTAAATGACTATATAGATATAGGGAAAGAGAGAGATAGGCTGGACAGGGATGGCCCGAGGAATTTTGGTGCCCCAGGCGAGATAGCATTCCAGCTCCGTAAATGCTTGTTGAGATATTTTTGAAGTACATGTTCATTTATTCATCGCTATTTAAAAATGATTGATGATGAAAAAATATGAGGGATAACATCAATATTATAGCCTATCCCATGATATAAATTGGTATCCAATATTTATCCACTTGCAAGTAATGCATAGATATATTATCGGTATAGCACTCCCAAGACTTTGGTGCCCCATGCTGCCGCCCTGCTCACCCATACCTTGGGCCGGCCCTGAGGCTGGAAGGTTAATAGGGAGGATGGGAAGGATAGAATTAGTGCCTTTGATCCGAGCAAAGGTTCGAAACCCTCGCCGCGAGTATCTATTGTGCTTCAAAAACTAACTGTAGTCCTCTCTTGCCAGGTATATTTCTATCCTTGCCCCAAACAGAAGGGATAAAGCCGATATATCTGGAAGTGCATAAGAAGTCACATTTCTGCATTCCTGAAGCATTCCGACAGACAGACAACTGTATTTTATTATATGGATTTTCACAGATAAAAACTTTGCATTCTCTCAAATAACTTCCAATGTGTACCCAAATGTGGCCTGCCAAAGCATTTTCATGTGCTAATGCAGCCCACCTAAGCAACCGCAATGGCTAATGCATCCAAAGTTTCCCCACCCCTGGGTTGGGATGTATAAACAGGTTACCCTATCAATTCTATGGACTACTACTGTGGGAGACTCATAAATAGTGCCATCTTGCTGCCAAAATTTGTATTTTTTGTCGTTCACCCGATAATATGCAAGTACCAAAATTTTTAACAGTATATATGTAAGGTGACCAAACATCATTGTTTGAAGATTTTGTCCTCTTTAAAAAAATATTCTCATTTGTGATTTAGAAAATCTGTTTATCTAACATTTGCAGGCCTTGGTGTATGATAGTTAGCATGTCTGTCTCCCAATTCTAAGGTTGCGGTTTAAATCCTTACATGCATTCAGTGTTATAGGCTGTGAAGTGTTACTTATGTGCTGATGGATATGAACTGACAAATTATTCAGCCGTACTCCTGACTGAAAACTTGTATTATTATTCAAAATCATCCCTCTTGACTTTTAAGTGATAGATATTAGCAAAAATAATTAAAAGGTAGATTAAATCTTGTTTTTTATATTGTTAAGAACTATCAATCTTTGTTTTGAAAATGAAACAATTTCACAGGTGGCTTACTCTGGAAGGTAATCTTATAGCAGAACTTCCACAGGATTTTAATAAACTTGGTTTAATTCATCTAAATCTAAACAAGAACTGTTTTGAAATTGTGCCAGAGTCGATCCAACATTTACCGGTGGGTAAAAACATAAGTTACCTACTTTGATAAGCAATCTTTGCTTATATGAACCTAATGTATTTCCTCTCTGATGAAATCTGTTTGAGCAGAATTATTGTTTTTAATATAACAGATATCAGCAGGCCTTGGTAGAGGGGTGGTTAGCATGTCTAGCTCCCAATGCTAGGGTCGCAGGTTTGAATCCTGCCATGGGCATGGTCGTGTGTGTTCATCCTTGTTATTGTTACGATATTCAGTATAATTGGCCTTGTGCTGTCTCTGAATTCCTGCCAATAAATAAAATTTGTTTTTGTGGCTCATAATTTGCTTAAGCTTAATATTAATGAAAGCCCATTTAACTTATTTTTGTAAGTTGTCATCATTTGCCACTACGGAATGGCTCTTCTATTTCTTTTTAGTGAATTATTAATTTATTTTATGAGTTTATAGAATGAGCTTGACTGGTTTATACCAGGGTTGTTAAACGAAACCTAACCCACTGAAAAGGAATGGTTCCAGATAGGTTTCGGTTCAAGGAATGGTTCACAGGAACCAAACCGAAAAAGGAACCAAAGTCGTGGAACGTAAGTGGAACCGGAACAAAAGTGGAACGAAATCCTCGGAACGAAATATCGATGGAACGATACTGAACCGTTCCAGATCGGGTTCGCACATGAAATAGTTTCGTTCCGGCTCCTTCTACACCGATCCAGCTTTGGTTCCAGCCAGTTTTCAATGGTTTTTTTACTCGTGTCTAATGGCAAGAGGGGAATGAGAGAGGGGTGGTCGGGGATAGGAGGGGGATCTTAGTTATTAATATCACCACCGGGAAGATGTAGAGTGAGTAGTGAACGCCGACCTTGTACGGAGTTGTTTTTCTCGCTGACGGAAAATGGGTGTTCGTGGAAAAATTGCCATATCATTAACACATTCAATGCCGCTGTCGACAGTTGCTACGGCACACAGACGACCAGCGTCAACGCATAGTCGATGCATCTCCCGCTCCATAATAACCGTACTGTTAAGCGACGGCTTCGCACATTGGCTCCCCGTAGGAAGCCGGCTCCTCAGTTTAGTGTTTGTCAGTTTGCTCATCGGTTAGTTTGTATTTACTGCGAATTTTTCCGGAAAAAGGATATTTTAAAAAATAGTGAAATTTCGGATCTAAAAAACCAAGAAGATATTGAATGTGTTAAAACGGCTTACATTAGAAGAATAAAATTAAACCTAATTAAGCCCCTAAGGCGTATGATTTGCGGGCTTCTACTGTATGCGAGTACCTCGCTCTCGTCTCTGCCCCACGACCAGAATAATGGTGCAGTTTGCTTGGAACGAAACTACTGAACATATCTCCCAATAACTCTCAACTTGAACCCGAACCCATTCAAGAAAAGGAACCATTCCGGAACAAAATATTTCGTTTCGACTAAACAATTCCGTTCCGGAGCGGAACTAAACCCATCACGGAACATACAGTTTCATTACAAACCGTAACTAAATGGCAAGAGAAAATATATAGTTTTGTTCCGAACCGAAACTATTCTTTAGGTTCGGTTTCGTTTAACAACCCTGGTTTATACATATTGAATTTTTCAGTTGTCATTAAAAGAATTAACACTGCTCTGTAACAGCCACATATAAGGAAGCATATGTGATGTATGACCTGTATTCCCTCTCAATTTTCGTTGAACTACAACAAAATTATTCAATGAGAAAGTATTGAGCAATATTACAATATAAAATTAGCAACAAAAGAAATTTCCTCCAAACCTTTGGTGTGAAATCAAGCAGGTTTTTCATGAAATGTACCATATATACTCGGGTATAGGTCAAGTTTTAAAGACCAAATTTTTAGTGAAAAACTTGGGGGTCGACTTATACATGAGTAATATTTGTGTTAGGTTAAAACACGATGTTATTTGCCCTTTGGTTGTTAAAATTTGATGGAATTGAAACTATTGCTGTATTTAAACTGTAATGATAACTATTGAATATTTAAATGTCGACGATAAAGTTACTATATAATTCGGTGATCCTAAGTTGATCTCTGATGCTTTGCAAATAATTAAGCAATTTTTATTAAAGCAATGTTTGGTAACATGACGGCGGTAGGACAAAGAACGACAGCAAGACAGAGGTGCAATATGTAAACTCCATAATATATAAACAAAGAAACAGCTCATCTGGGGGAGGCATTGCACTACTTTGCTGCTACTTGACACCACGTAGTTAATTTGATATTCGAAGAATTATAGAGATGCAACAAATAGTCTTTTTTGGATTCTTTACATGGGACTAAATGGATTAATATGTACTGAATAAAAAAATTTCGTTTTACTACACCTGAAACGAGATATTTGAAAAAGTTTTTATTAAAAAGTTTTGATCAACCTATACACGAGAATATACGGTATATTGAAATAAAGAATAGAGAAAGTATGATGACTGAGGTAGACTGGCGATCATGTTTAATGTATAAAGATAGACAGAAACGTCAACAAAAGTTTTTATAGAGTCTAACAAAGATTTCCATGGCTGAATGGTGCATCATTAATATCATTATGATATAAAATGTATTTGTTTTAATATTCCAAATAAATTTAATTTTAAAATTAAATACTAACTAGTTAGTCTTTATGTCAAAATCAAAAACAAGCGGACCTTGCATTATACTGCATTAACTTTCATTTCCAACCTTATTTTTGATTAAGTAATCTAGGTATGATTTCATATCTCTGAGTTATTCTTTTTCCTCTGTAAATAAGTAAACATCTTGAAAGAATATCTATGCAATAATATATTACTTTTATTGTTTGTGCCATAACCTCGCCAGATTTTCAATATTTCATGCTCTACTTTGAATACTATTTCTCGGGGAATAAAATGAGAGAATTCTTACACTTATTGTTATTTTTAAGGAATAATTTTTTTAGTTTGTCACATACTATTCTCTTACTCTTTTTTCCAATTTCTAGTCACAAATTGTTTGGTTCTCCATTAATAATAGAAAAACATAATCAATCCATCTTTTTGCAATCTTTAGTATCTGAAATACTGTTTCCTGGCATACAACAATATTAAAGAAGTACCCAGAGCATTACTTAAAGAGGTGAAACATATTAAAAAGCTAGACCTACATGGCAATGAAGGACTGCACATCACATCAGAAATGAAGGCACGTATTTCTATAGTCACTTAAAACGTGTAGTTACAATGCTTTTCATATGAAGCTGATAAGTAGACAAAGGTTGAAAAAACGTATTGGCATACAAAGTTGTTATAAACAAAAAAATGCAAATACAACATTATTTACTTTGTGGCAGCACAGTTGCTTCTCACTTCCACAGCTGACACAACCTTAGTGTATAGAGCTATCTCAAGAGGCTCAGTTCACTTCTTCTTCTTGAGAATAAGAGGGGACAACCAAAGGCAGAGCCCTAATACTTGAGAGAGACATGATTTCTAAAGTGTCAGTTTATGTCCGAGGTCTTCCTTCCCCTGAGCCTCTTGGCATTTTGCTTTATCCTGCTATAACATAATGCTTCTAGGGTGTTATCTTCCCATGCACTTAATTCTAGAACAAATTCAGATGTCTTGGAGCAATGTGGAACATTATGGTACATTAGGCAGCAAGTGAATAAATTTGATGGAACATAGGTATATGTTCCATACAATGTTTAAAGGTTATTGGATGAAAAAGTTATTTTATGCTTCTATTAAAATGAATCCCTCTCTTGCATTTGTTTATAACTGGTACTTGCTAAGATGTTTATGGCTTCCATGAAAACCTCCATAATCTAAATTTATAATGTTATTTTTTCAAATTAGAAATCAATGTAGGTACATTTTATTGCCATTAATTAATAACCATTTTTATATGACTCTGTTTACAAGAAGATGGATCGATGATATTGTGCTGCAGGAGAAGGAACTCAGGATGATTCATGATTGGTTCAGTAAGGAGTTAGAATGAAATAGTACTGAGAGAATATTCCATTAATGTATCTCAAAAAGAGTCATTTTCTTGTAACTAGGTACAGATTTTACAAAAGTATAATTAACTCCTTAACCATACAAGGGAAATATTTTGAGACAACACAAAATAAGAAAGATAAAAGGTGGACAGGAAAGGAAAAAATAGATAAAAAAGGGGGCACACTTACAGGTTTATGGGATATTATTCCTTGCCAGGGACCTATTGTCAATCGCTCATACACTCACTCACTCACACAAGCACTAATCCTAAGGTGGAAAGGATAAAAGGGAGGTTTACGAGGTGTTAACCTGCACCAGAGACCCAAAATCACACCATTTCTGGTAGGTTTGTGAATTTGTTCGATCGTGACAGGGACCTACTCAGTAACCATAAATGCTCACACAAATAGGGAAAAAAGGGGAAAAGGAAAGGGAAGGAAACAATACCAGGTTTACGAGAAGTAATTCTGCACCAGGCATCTGGTATCACACACGATGTCTGCAGGTTTATGTGTCTTTCGACAACGACAGGGACCTGTCAGATAGAAACACTCACACACACTGGCAACTCTCTAAATATTCAGTGAAAAACTAAATACGTATTTCGAGAGCAATGCTCTCATCATCAGTAGTGGCTGATGTGGAATGCTATATGTTCTTTGAAGTGTGTTTTTATGTTTCATCTGGTTTGTCCAATGTAAAAGGCATTGCATCCTTTAGTTTATTTTGTAAATTGGATTTTTTGGAGGGTTGTGTTGTGTCTTTTGTTTCCTAGTAGAGTTTTTATGTTTGTGTTGCTTTGTAACGTGATTTGTGTTAATTGCTGATTGGGGCCCCAGGAGAGATGTGGAAGCCCAGCCTTGTGTGTTTGGTGGGTGCTTGTGAACTGGGTGAGCAGATTAATGCTGAAATTTAGTTTTGTATGGTATTGTTGAGTTCTATTTTTATAATACTTTATCTGAACTAAAAATTGCTCTTTTATAGCATCATCAAATTAAGTTATATGTTATCTATAAAAATGCTCTTAATTTAAATAATGATGAAATAAGAATGATAGATTGATAGATTTATTTAAAAATAGATTTACAGAAATATTTAAAGGCCTGTAATTAAATATGGCTTTGATTGGTCTCATTTGGTATTAAATCCCAGCATTTCTAGATTAAACATCTATACTACTGGTGTGAGAGGCCTCTTAGATCTGCCAATACCAAAGTGGTCTTAAGTCAACATTGAATTTGACATGCTTTACTTAAAATTTTAGACTACATCACTCAGTTAACACGTTGCATGCTCATGACGTAATGTCTACGTCATGGTAGTTTCTACCGAGTGACTCATGATGTAACATCTATGTCATGGATCCTTCAAATGTTTGAAGGGTTGAGTGCAGACTAGCCAGCTCCGAGCACCTCTTGCAGTGGTTCAGTCATCAGTCTGACCCCTGCTGTCTTGGTGTGAGCATCAGTTTGTGTTTCTGTGGCATTTTCATTTTTACGAAATCTTCACTTTTCAGTCATGAAAATAGAAATTTGTGTTCATGTTTTAAGGTATTTTTCTCACATTTCTTACATTACCTATCATTTATAAATATAATTATGACTTCCGTTTATTTTTGCTTATTACTGATCAAATATAATATTACAGTTAATTTTCCTGAGTGTATGGCAGGGTAGCATAGCCCTAAATTGTTGCCCATGACTGATGACGTCGACATAATGTAATTAATTAATACGCAAATATTTTACTTTTTATCAATATATTTATCTTATTTTGTTAATGAAATACACATAGGAAGTCATACAAAGCTTAAAAACTTTTAAAATAATGTCACTGGGATGGTTCCTCAAAATATCGGCTGCAGGCAACGTGTTAATAACACATAGGTTTTTTATTTATTAAAAAAAAACAAATACCTTCTCTTCAATTCTCTCAACTTACTAACTAGGGAGAGTATTCCTAAAATTATTCCCACAATTTTTTTTAGTTATAATAGCTACAATGATTTTGTCAAAGTAACAATTAACACGCATCCACTTACATTTTTGTCTAATATTTCTATGACAATGTTTATTATTATTTAATATTAGCACTTGCTTTTAGTCATTTACTGGAAAGATAAATCAAAAACATTTTCACAGAAATATATTTTATGGGACCCTACTATTAAAAACTTAATTTATTTCTAAATATTTGTCTCTTGAAAATAACAAATAATAATGATATTTAATGGGTAAATTTAAAATAAGTAAAAAATCAGAGTTTCAGAAACCTGCAGCTAGATGAAAATTGTCTGAGTTCCCAATTATCAGCAATTGCCACAGCCATCCTGGATAGCCCTTTAGAAAGCATAATTGAAGAGGAAATTTCGGAATATGACAGTGAGTTATCTACTGACGAAGATTATGAAGACTCTGACTCAGAGGAGGACGACAGTGGTGTTGGTGAAATTGATTGGGAAGAATCTGTAGCTTCTAGTGAACTAGATTTGAGTGAATTAAGTGAAGGAGAAGCAGGGATTATTGACCCAGATAGTCCAGGGAGAGTTATCGCTGAAGTCCTACACAATATGTTAACTTCTATACCATGCTATGTGATCAGTGGATGTTAAATTAGGCTTTCAATAAATAAACTCATATATATATATCATTATTAAAGCTTAATTAAAGATCTAAAAGTGAATAGCGAATTATTTGTGTTAAGACTACACTTAACATTTAATGTATTTAATTTAAACGATAAATTCCATAGACAATTGACTACATTTGAATATGAGTATAAATCATGCTGTTAGAAGAATAGAATTTGCAATCAATACATTAATCCTATTCACTTATGTAATAGACACCAGGACAGGTGTGATTATTTGTGGGGCCTAGTTCGATAGCGAGCGGGGCCTATTTATGTATGAATATATACACGGTGGCACAAAAAATGACGTTTTTTAAAGAACAGTGATAATTTCTCACAAAAGAGAAGTGAGCTTTCTCACAAGAGTCTATGACATTCTTTTATTAATTTTTCCACTTTGTAATGCCTCCCTCCTCCCAATCTGGTGATGGATTCATTTTGTTGTGAAGTTTTTGAAGAAGATAGTCCGCCAGTCGGAATGTACTATTAGTATACAATAAAAAAATTCTCTAAATCTCAATGCATGTGAACTGAGCCTTGTGCCCCTATAAAAGCACGGGGGAAATGACTGCACACGCCTCACGCCGGCCCTGATAGTCACACTTACATAATAGCCACTTTTCTAGTTACAGCATTTAGAATTGACTTTTTGAATATATATATATATATATATACATCATCATCATCATTATAGGTAGTCTTTCCGATGACAGGTCCATGATTATTCATGGTTAAACTTGGTTTTCCATATACAGGCGACTCCCAAGATTCGACGGTTCAGGATTCGACCAACTCGAGAATTCGACCAGTCGAATCGACCCAGCCAATCGATCGGTCGAATTAGAAACTAGTTTACGCGAAGTAATTTTTGGCCTGCCTGACCACGAGAGGTTTAGTTTCAGTCTATACATCGTTACTTCTGCTCTAATTGTTTGAATTTGTGATAATTTGACATTCAACGGTTTGAGATTCAACCACGTTTTCAGGATCCCTGTCGAATCTCGGGAGTCGCCGTTACTCCTATTTTCCGCAGTCTTCTTCATGTCTTGATAGCTCGCTTTCCCTTTCAAGTCGTCTACCAGCTGAAGCCTTTTCCTACCTCTTTCTCTTTTTCCATCTAGTTTTCCTTCTAGCACTTCTTTAATTATGCACTCTCTCCTCAGGTAATGTCCAATCCAGTTCGCCTTTCTCTTTCTGATAGTCTGTATAACCGTTTGCTTCTCTCCAGTTCTTTGTAGTACTTTCTCGTTCTTCACCCTATCTGTCCATTTTATCTTCAGCATTCTTCTCCATGTCCACATTTCAAAGCTTTCCAAGTATTTAATATCATTTTTCCTTATGGTCCATGTTTCTGCCTCATACAAAGCTATACTCCATATATAGCATTTTATCAACCTCTTGCGGATTTCCTGCTTTATATTTCTCATTAGTAGGAGTTTCTTTCTTCTGAAAGCGGCTTTTGCTCTTGTTATTCTAGTCCTGATTTCCTCGGTACATTTTGCTTCTCTCGTTATGATGCTTCCTAGGTATTTATAATCTGAAACTTGTACTAATGGCTTTCCTCCAATACTTATGTTCAAATTTTCTTCTTCTTTACTTGATATTCACATGATCTTGGATGTTTCTGTATTTATTTCGATACCATATTTTCTACCTGTTATCAGTACTCTATCATTTTCTGGAGTTTCTTTTCCTTTCTTGCTAGAAGTACTTGATCATCCACGTATTTCATTAGTCTTATAATCAGGGTTGTTAAACGAAACCGAACCCACTGAAAAGGAACTGTTCCAGATAGGTTCCAGTTCAAGGAACGGTTCACAGGAACCAAAGTCGTGGAACGAAAGTGGAATGAAATCTTCAAAACGAAATGTCAATGGAATGATACTGAACCGTTCTGGATCGGGTTCGCACATGAAATAGTTTCGTTCCGGCTCCTTCTACACCGATCCAGCTTTGGTTCCAGCCAGTTTTCAATGGTTTTTACTCGTGTCTAACGGCAAGAGGGGAATGAGAGAGGGGTGGTCAGGGATAGGAGGGGGATCTTAGTTACTAATATCACCACCGGGAAGATGTAGAGTGCGCAGTGAGTAGTAAACGCCGACCTCGTACGGAGTTGTTTTTCTCGCTGATGGAAAATGGGTGTTTGCGGAAAAATCGCCATATCATTAACACATTCAATGCCACCGTCGACGGTTGCTACCGCACACGGACGACCGGCGTCTTTTATTAAGAATCCTCGTGATGATCTTCGAAGTGTGTGACAGTAAGGGTATCGTTCTGTAGTCTTTACACTGCATTGCCTTTGGCTTCTTCTTTAGAGGGATCATTGTTACATCTAAGAAATCCTGAGGCCACTCTCCCGAGTCGTAAAACTTGTTAATTAGTTTCGTAATCACTTTTGGTCCTTCCGATTCCATGACTTTAAGTACCTCTGCCAGTATTCCATCACTGCCTGTAGCTTTTCCTTTCTTCAGTTCCAGCATCACATTTTCTATTTAGCTCTTCATAATACTTGGTCCCAAGTTATCTTCTTCAATGTTATCCTCTTCTTCCAGTTCTATTTGTACTGATCCTGCCTGCTTGTAGTATAGTTCCTTAATGTATTATTCCCATACCTGTGCTACATCCTTTGGTCTGCGACTATTTTTCCATCTGTATTAATAATTCCTTTATCACGAATCCCATTAGGCTTCTTATCTTCTAACTCCAGTGCCCTAGCATACATCATATCGTACCATCCTAACTTCTCCATCTGTTGTATTTCCTCGCATTTTTCTTTTATTCAAATTTCTGTAGCTTTATCTGTTACCCTTCTCAACTCATTGTTTATGCATCTATAATTGGCTCTACCTTCTTCACTGTTAACATTTTTCCATTTTCTTCTCTCATCCATTTTCTCCAGCATTTCCTTAGTGATCCATGGTTTTCTGATTTTCTTCTCTTGTTTTCCAATCTCTTTATTCAAGGTATCTTTGATGCTGGCTTTCACTTCCTCCCATTCTCTATCCATGGTCTTCGGTTTGTTTTCCAAATTTCTAAGGCGATCTTCCAACTTCGTGCTGAATTCATCGTTCTTTTCTTTCAGTTTTTCTAGGTCCCAAGTCTGTCTTTCTCTTCTCGTTTTCCTTATTTGTTTACATCGACTATTAGAAGGATGTGATCTGAATCAATGTCTGCTCCTGGTAATGTCTTAGCATTTTTTTATGCTGTTCCTGAATCTTTGTTTTACTAGGATGTAATCTATTTGGGATCTCATTCTATCTCCTGGGCTTTTCCATGTGTACACCTTCATTTATGGTTTCTGAACCATGTATTAGACATTACTAGACCTTTATTAATGCAGATTTCTACCAGTTTTTCTCCTCGGTTTCTTTTCAAAGCCCGTATTGACCGACAACATTTTCTCCTTGCCCTTCTCCAACTATGCTGTTCCAATCTCCCATTATTATGCAGTTTAACTTTCCTCTTCCATCTGCTTCGTAAATCTTGTTAATTTGTTCATACATCTCCTCGATTTCTTCTTCATGAGTGGACGTTGGCATATATACCTAGATTATCAACATGTCCACTGGGACTGCTTTTAGCTTTATTGCCATCAACCTATTCGGGATGATCCCTTCGTCAGCACAAGAGTTGTGTCTCTCTTGTGCTGACGAAGGGATCATCCCGAAAGCTCTAACCTCTACAAATGTGTCTCTCCAACACCCCAGCAGCTCTACTTCCGGTAAGTGTTCACTGGGTTTCCTTCAACACCTAGTTGCCCTAAATATCCTTACTTACCTTTCCTCTTCCATAGTATATATATATATGTGTGTATATATATATATGTATATATATATATGTATATATATATAAATACTTTTGGAAGAGGAAAGATAAATGAGGATATTTAGGGCAACTAGGTGTTGAATGAAACCCAGTGAGCACTTACCGGAAGGGGAGCCGCTGGGGGGTTGGCGAGACACATTTGTAGAAGTTATTGGAGCTTTCAGGATGATCCCTTCATCTTTTGTGCTGATGAAGGGATCATCCCGAAAGCTTCAGTAATTTCTACGTCTCTCTCCAACACCTGAGCGGCTCTCCTTCTGGTAAGTGCTCACTGGGTTTTCTTCAACACCACACATGGACATCATCGAGAAAACGGTCAAAACATGTTCAGAGAACTTTTGCTTAGGAAGTTGTTTTGATTTCTCAACATTTACACCTGACCCTCCTATAACATGAGTTCTTATAACATGGATTCACGATAGCTGTTTGTTTTTTACTACCAGAAATTCATGCAACATGGTTTATGGTCACATCTGTTAAGTTTTCTTCCTTTATTACTATTTGTATCTTCATTTCTTTTTAATACTTAATACATATTATAGCTACCCCATGAAGAAATCCAGAACCTCACTATCTCTAGAATCAAAGCTTGATATTATTCAACGACTTGACAGTAGAGATACAGCTGCATCGCTTGGATATATATAACGTGAATGAGTCAAGCATACACACAATAAAGAAGAATGCAGAAAAAAATAGAAGCTCTGTGGCTCAATCATACTCAATAGCTGCAAAAAACGGCAAGAGTGAGAAACCCATAGTTGAAAAAGATGTTGGCTATCTGGGTGGAAGACCAGAATCAAAAGAAGATTGCGATTAGCTCTGACACCATCCGTGCAAAGGTGCTGAAGCTGTATGATCACTTACAGAAAGAGGCAGAAGCCCAGCAATTCCTAGTAAGTAAAGGTTGGTTTGACAAGTTCAATAAGTGTCAAAATCTCCATAATATCAAACTTAAGGATGAAGCTGCTAGTGCTGATGACTTTGCCACTTCTGACTTCTCAGACAAGTAGTAATAATTAGGTTTTTTAGGTGCGTCAACAGTTAAGGTCATTTTGCACCATCAAATTCTATCAGAGAAAATCAACATACATCACAACATCCATGCCCGAAGCGGGATTCGAACCCGCGACCTTTGAGTTAGAAGGCAGGCGCACTGCCTACCAATCTAACCCGGCCGGCTCCCAGACGAGTTTAAGGCCATTGTGAGAGATGAAGGATACAACCTACAGCAAGTTTTTAATGCAGTTGAGACTTCCTTATTACATGAATGTGTATAAGAGAGATAGGTTTTGGAATTTTAGTTCTGGATGAAAGGGTATGGAATGCAATCCCCATTTCACTATGTAAAACAGGGTTCACATAATGCAGATTCACATTATATGGTGCTTTTCCGTAATGAATCCGTGGTATAGGAAGGCCAGGTGTATATCTTCATCTATCATAAGGACTGCTAAAGTTTTAATCAATTAATAACATAATTAAAAACACTGAGATGGCCAATTAAGGATAGTAAATGGCATAATTCAGGAAGGGAGGAGAGGTCCAGACATTTTTGATGAGAGGGTAGTTGGAGAGGTCTAAAAATAGAATGAACAAATTAAAAACCTCAGAAATTGCATGCTTTCAGACTTTTTTCAAGCAGTCTCCTTCATATGTAGTCTTACATAAAATAACTCAAATATTTGAAACAGATATTTACCATTAAAAGACTGAGTCAATCACGAAATGTAGTTCCTCATTGCTGGGCTTTTAAATGCCATATTTACATAAATTCCAACATTTCATATTAAATTACCGTAAATACCCACGTATAACGCGCGGGTAGGTTTTCGGCCTTGTATTCTGTGATTTTTTATATACCCACATAGAGCGTGCACATTTTCCTAAAATTTTCATCTCAGTCACAAATTTATCATTTAACTCATTATTATTATGCGTTAAATTGTCAATATCACTGTGATATGATACAACAATGAATTAAAACTGATGTCAGAGACGGCTAGGAAAATCGCGGGGTCTGGTGCTAAGTGTGTGCGTGGGGTATCTTACACATCAAAAATTTTTAATGGTAAATTATAATAACTAAATCAATTTCTCTCACTATGACACATCGATATTTTTCATAAATGCGTGTACTTTATAAGTACGATAAATATTTCTTAGAGTGTGTGGGTCCTCTAAGTATGGGACCTCAATCATGCCATATTTTATTCGCATAGATTAAAGTTAATATCATATATAATCAAATTCTATTTAGCTTAACGTGCTTATTATGCCCAATATGCATATTAAAGCCACCTTTCTTCTCTTTATCTGCGCAATTAATTTTTTTAAGTACTGAGATAAATATGTACCCTCATACAACACACACCCCACTTTTCAGCCCCAAAGTATTGGGAAAAAAGTGTGCGTTGTATGCGGGTATTCACGGTACATTTCTCAAAAACTGCAAATGATAAAGCATTCAAATAAAAAGTATTAGACAGAAAAAACATTACACAATCCAATGAAATTCCTTATTTTTAAAAACAAAGTTTAGAAAAGAAAACTTGTTAAAAAAAACTCCTGAAGCAAAATTCTAAGAACGATGCTTACTACTCGTCTGACGAATCAGAACTGAAACTACATTTAGTGGGACACATTTGTCCCACACAGACAATAAGAGTTAAATACTGAACCAAGGACAGTCAAATAAATGAGTTTTTTATTTAAACATACTGTTTGGAGGGTAGCTTGGGGCTTGGTAAGATCAGAGTCTGTGACGGGAAAAGATATTTTAATCCTTCCACAAACTTTTTATTTAATTAACTACAAGTGAGAGGATTTACAGCAAATAAAATTACTTCTAATGTCTTTGGAGGTAAGCACTGGAAGATGAATTATTGGATCTCTTCTTGCTCTGAATATTCTTAACACCTATGTCAGATTCAATCATGGGTTTGACGTTAATTTTTTAAAGATGCATGGGTGCTAGCAAGTGGAAACCTCATCTAATAGCATTAAAATCATTTTGTAAAGATGCAGGGTGTTCTGATATGAGATAAAATGCATAACGTTATGCGAATCTACAGGTGTCATAATTAAACTATTTAAGTTAAAATTTGAAGTTCACATTCAATTTGATGCACATAGTGGCTTTTGGTGACAGCTACTGTGGAGGAGAGGATAAGACACTTGGCTGTAAATATGCAGCCAAATCATGGAATTTCACTTTGCCACAAAGAAGCAACCTTCAATGGTTGTGAAATGTCGGTTCCATCATATTCCAGATAAAGCTGTCACCGAAAGCCTCTGAGCATCGAACATCATTGCTGCCAAAGCCTTCAACTGAAGTTAACGTTCAATATCTATCACTTGTAATAAGAAGATATGCCAACTAATCAAGTATGAAGTGATTGACTTTGGAGTTTTATATCATTCCACTATTTGCTATATTAACAAAATATCTATTTTTGTAATTGATCCAATAAGGATAGTCTGCCCTAGATAAAGGATACAAAATGATTTTTGTGTCACGTGCCAAGAAAGTAATGTGAATAATCAGATTTTTTTCACGTGTCACTAGTTTACTTCTCTAAGAAACTTTATATTTTATACAGAAAATCCAAGCTTACATGTGCCAATTAAAACTGCACACAAAGAATGAATACCTCTCCTGCTGATAAAGTACACTCATACCTCAGCATTGCCGATACATTCCTGAAAAATGTAGTGGAAACTGAAATACTATTTCCTATAAGAAATAACTAAAATACAAGAGATATGTTCTGGCACTTCCATGAACTCATACCTCAGCATTGCCGATACATTCCTGAAAAATGTAGTGGAAACTGAAATACTATTTCCTATAAGAAATAACTAAAATACAAGAGATATGTTCTGGCACTTCCATGTTCTACATCTTAACTCCTAACAAATCCCAATTGACAATTTAATATGCAAGAATAATAGGCAATATTAGAGAAAATTAATAGAAATAAAAATGTAGATATTAAAAGAAAAAATACAATTATGAATTTAAGGACAGCAGAGACTTCAAGTTCTCCATAAGAACACTTCTTGTATGAATTTTTGTAGCATCTAGAGTAGGGTTGCCAACCTCCGGCTTTCGGGCTGGAGATCTCTGTGTCATCGCCATAATCTCCGGTCTCTGGGTTAGTAGCACAAATCTCCGGTTCAATTTCGATTGCAACCCTTTTTATCACTTTTTTTGCATTTTTAAAATAAATTATTCGAATTAAGATAGTCCACCACTTTAATTTCCATTGTATTTTGTTTTATACAAAAAACTGAAATTGATGATACTCTTACAATTTCGCTATTTAGCGATATTTAATAAAATAAACAACGATTTTTAATCATGTTCTAAAATCATGAGTGCCTTTAAGAATATTGCATATATTTATCATTACATTTCTCTTGGGTTTCTTCTAAAGTATCCAGGTATCAAGCAAACTCAGGTTGATGAATATCTTAAAGTAGGCAACCCGTAACAACTTCTCTGGTTCATGATGATCTAAAAGTTGGCAACCCTAATCTAGAGGTGTTATATTTTTTGCACATTTGATTCTGTCACAGTCATGAACGGTTCCATGGTAAACCATGGATTCGGCCGATATCAACAGCCTGTTCTCCAGCTTCAAAGCACGTCTAACTTCACCTCAAGAGTAATACTTTTTCTAATCTTAGCACTACAACTTATGTATGCATTGAACTTTAAGTGAATTAAAATAATTAATTAAATCTAGAAATAAAGCACTATGTATGCATATAAATTCAAAGAAAACATGCTATAGTAGTTCACAAACTGTAAAACGGTGATGCCCACCAACAATAAGAAACTGCAATATCACCGCACATCTCAAGGTATTCACTCCACTATGCCTAATACTTGCAGCATAGTAACAAAGCTCTGTAGACGACATTGGATGATGATGTAAAAGTGAATTTAGACAATTAAAACAGGGTTAATGTGATCTATGCTTTTAATGCAGATATTCACATAGTTACGGATTAAACTAATCTTAAGGCATTGGGAGTTGAAGTAGATATTTAAAGAAACAAAAAATTAATTAGATAAAAAGAACTTTATAAAATTATTCAATCAATCCTTTAATAATTAATAGTTTCTGGTAATTACTGAAATATCTTTATTTTATTTTTCATGTGCGATATTCACATGTTCAATACACAAATCATGACAAAATTGTGTTCTTTCAACACAGAGAGAAAACTGAAACAATGCATTTATAAACATAATGGCCCTTACTTTAATAAATGATTCCTTGTTATCTGAAAATTAATAAGAAATACCATATAACTAGCATCAACTACCAAGCTCAACTCATAAATCAACACATTCAATTTTTTACTCCTAAATATATACAAATAAAAAATTATAATGTTTAAAGAAGTTATCGTCTTTAATTTTAATTCAAAATAATACAAAACCAAATAAGCAAAATCCATGGGATAAAATTTGACCTCTAAAACAAGAAATCTAGGAAATATAAAAAAATCAGTTTTCCAATGTTAAGATTGGCAAAGGAAGAACTTTTGTTAGAGATGAAAATATATCTAAATTTCTCATCTTTCACTTTACAAAAGTGAATATGACTTAAGAATAAAAAGTAAAATCAAGTTTCTGTTAATTACCTAAAATTATAATAAATTTAAAACATTTTAGTTAATTAATGCAATAATCCTTATTGGTAAAAAGACAAAAAACATAGATGATACCCTAACATTAGATACAGCCAAACAAAATAACAAATATACTTAACAGATGAACATGGTGAATAAATTAACAAATATCAAACCAAAAGAATAACAAACACATCACAAATGTGGACAGATAAAATACGTAACCAAGCTTAAAACAAGGAAACATTTTAAAACTTACATCAATTGGCTCTTGCACAGCTGGATATCCATAGCCTTTTGTATTCAATTCCTCATCTAAAGTCAACTGTGGTTTGATCTAACAATTCTATCTGAATTCTCGAAGACATAAAACATGCAATTTCCTGCATTTGTGGTTTAAATTTTCATGTTACCCCCTAATGAGTCAGCAAAAGTTGAGCAATGAGCAGCCAAGAGAAATGGCACAAGGGAAGTTTCTTAAAAGGGAAAAAAATTATTACTGGAGAGAATAAATTACTTTGAATGCTTCAAGGGCTGAATAACTGGAATATTAATTGCTTAAAGCAAGGTGATATCATATATGCACCACATTCCTGTTTCAGCATGATATGGACAAGGAAAAAATAAAAAGAATCAAGCTATCAGGTAATCTCAGCTTTTTAAAATAGACAAAACTCTCCAATTCAGTTTAAGAATTTTTTTAAATTTCTACAATAACAAAAAATATCATATCAAAATGGAATTGAGGAATGAATATTAAAAACAGTACAAAAAATAAAAATGTATGCATTTGCTAAACAAATCAAGTAAACTATAGGATAAGTTCCTATGAGTAAAATTAGGTCAATATCTATTAATAATAAAAGTAAAGTAAATATTACGGATATATGCTTTTTAATGATTACAGAGGAAAATTTTGATATGATGTTCATTAGCAATATCACTTTATCAGCAGTTCATTTAAAATAATCAAGATCATCATGACCATGCATTACAAGTCATATATAAATTAAATATACAGTCTTTCTAAGCAATTAACCCATTAGCTTTCATCAAGTAACTCACAAACAAACTGGCCTTAATTTATTTAAGGAGTAACAGGCACAATTTATTTCATCGAAAGGCTGACAGTTATTCAAACTATTTTATGCTGCTATTCCTTTGAATTTTCTCCAGCCTTGGAGGTCTCTTTTGTGGACACTGATTCTGCAGAAGCAGCCAGAATAACAGCATGCTGTCCACCTCCGGAGACACAGAGGGCCTTCCTTCCTTCCAGCTGTTTTGACTTAATTAACTTTGGCTCATGGACATCAGAATCATCATCTCCAAATCCAAGCTGACAATTTGTTCCCATTCCCCATGCATAAGCTGAACCTTTAAAACATAAATTGATACAATTTTTTGGCTGCCATGTTAACCAAATTTCCAGTTACCACAATATAAATGTTAAATTTCACATGGCACAAGATGCCTCATAATTGTGTAGGGTCTATATTCTAAATTTCTTCAATGGTATGATTACTAGGCAGGCTATTAAAGTATAAAATTTCCCTGCAATATGATTTTTACCGATTATTTTACAGAAATCCACTTATGCATTCACTTTAAATTGATGGAATGAATGATCCGAAGATCCTTACGTGACAGGCATAAGCTGTAATGATGGGAAATGTAGAAACAGGTGAAAAAATTTGCTATGACCGGGAATTGAACCTGGGTCTTCCACTTGCTGGGCAGATATTCTACTGCTGAACTACCATAGCAGACTAACTCACCTGTTTCAGAATGGGAATATTCTCTTATATCTATTACTAGTAGATGGTGCTTGCATTCTGCAAGCATTTCAGTTTATTCTGTATGGGTTAAAAATAAACCCCAAAAACTGGAATTTCAACTGCTTCAGATTTTTCCCATTGGTTGTAATGAAAAACCTATAATCGTACCAAATTTCAAATCTCTAGCTCATCTGGAAATGCCTTATAATTTTCATCATCTTCTTTTAGCAAAGCCAATATTTTACGGAATCCCAGGATTGCAACCCCTAGTTGTGATCAAAACCCTACACTTAGGCGAATTTTTAAGCTTCTAGCTCATCTGGAAGTTTCTGCACCGATTTACGTGCTTTCCGTAAGAGTCAATAATGGGGTTAAAATAGCCCCTATAAATTGAATTTCACAATTTAGAATTTTTTCCCTTGGTTTTGAATAAAAACCTGTAAACTTCCCAATTTTCAACCTTCTAGCTCATCTGGAAGTCTATGCACCAATTCATGTGCTTTTTTTCGGGCAATAATTGCCTCTAAAATTCGAATTTCAACAATTTCAGATTTTTCTTAGGTTGTGACTAAAAACTTATTATCGTGCCAAATTTCAAGCTTCTAACTCATCTGGAAGTGCCTCAATATTTGTATCCTCCTATATCCTTCAATGTAAGAAGTGTCTATATACATATTATTACTGATACAGGGAGACAGAAATTACGAGGTACTTCCAGATGTGCTAGAAACTTGAAATTTTGCACATTATAGGTTTTTGGTCACAACCGATGGAAAAAATCTGAAGTTGTTGAAATTACATTTGTAGGGGCAATTTTTGCCCCTTATAAACAGCACGTAAACCGGCAGGGAAACTTCCAGATTAGCTATAAGCTTAAAAATTCATATGAGGGTAGGCTTTTGATCACAACCAATGGAAACATTCTGAAATTGTTTAAATTCTAATTTTAAGGGCTCTTTTTGCCCCATTACTGCCCTATAAGACTATAAAAATTATAAGGCACTAGCAATAGTGTCCGTTGAATTTCAACGGATTTAGTGAATCTAAAACTTTGACCATGTAACATGTAATCATCGTAAGAATAAGATAGTACACAGTTTTAACAGTCGAATAAAGCAAAAATGAAGAAAACCGCTCCACCTTTACCTGTTTAGATTAATTAAGGAAGAAAATCTTGCACTGTGAAAAATCAAAAATTGTTTAAACTTATGGGAAAATAATTATTGAATTAAGCTCTCCCACCCCCCAAATTTTTTATCGCCATATAGTCTATGTTACCTGCAAGGTAAAATTATATATCTATTCAAAGTTTCGTGATGATATCCTCAAAACGAAAACCATAAGTAAAATCAGCAAGAACACAAAAATCAACAGAAAATGGATTAACAAAGGAACAAACAAAATTAATTAATTAAATGAAAGACAAAAAAGTAAATAGAAAACATTTAAGAATCACAGAGTGAATATTATCCTCCGACTATTAGTTTGATTCTCTCATCCATGAGTTCTGTTATGAGAAAATTGTTTATATAAACAATACTCTGGAAACAATGAAATGATTTATCCAATCACAATATGCGGAAAATCTATGTCTAATTATTTAAGTTGCGTATTTTTAAAAACAGTTTGCTTTGGAGAACTCAAGGCCATACAAAAATACCACTACGTTTATTAGTTAATATTTCAATTAAAATCAACAAATATTTGGTTGCTCTGTCAACAAAGCAAAATAGGACAGAGAAATTGAAAAACGATATTACGTTAAAATTTTCCCCATATAAATGCATTGGACTCTCAACTTCGGCAACAACATATTATTGTAGAAATAAGCCATCATTGAATAGCCTTTATACCCACGATCTTTGTAATTGTTTACCCATCATTCTAAGTAACTTGAACTTACCTTTTAGAATGGCGAGACAACACAAAGGATGTAAGTCCAGAATATCAAGAACCAAGAACGGGTTTGGGTATATGTATGAAGAAGAAAATATGAAGTTCCACTCCAGGGAACTCAAACGGTACCACTAAGGCGTCATATATTTCACGATGATGTCACTGTCTGAAGTGAAGATGAAATTATTTATACCAAATTTATACTTTGTAATACTGAAGAAGGTACAGAAAGCGAGCCGTCAGAAATCTGATCCACGGTCGAGATATAAACAATGTTGCATATTGCCATCGTAAAAATTACTATGCCTTAGTGTTCTAGGGTTAAATATCTCTATCACCGATCGTAGTGTCATCTGATCCGCCATTCCAACTACCACCAACTCACCAATATTGCTGCCATTTGCGGTTACAGTGAGGGATTGCACAGCATTTCAACAATATAATAAATAATAATTTCAATACATAAGCCTATAATTTAGTATAGTTTATTAAATAATTATACTCATATGTAATTAATACGTGCAAAGTGATACTGCATATTGCGGTGGAGGTGAGAATTGACAGCGGCCACCCGCTTCTACCGTAGGCAATACGGTGAAATCCGACTTACGTAAAACTGGAGTTAAGTAAGAGTTCGCAGAATGGAACCTTTATGTAAGTCGGGGAGTGGGTGTATAAGCCAACGTGAATTAATAATTTATCTTTTTATTATCCCCTTTCAAAATTGTATAGTCCATATTTTTAAGATGGAGATTAATTTTACAGTATATGGTGTTTTTCTTGATTTTTTATTGCTTAAAATAAAGATTGACACTAAGAATAGTTTTAACGCACAAGAATAGAGATTGTTTAGGATTTTTTAAGCACCCTGTATTTGTCCCGTATTTTAATGAAGAATTTGGTTGCCCGTCCTGTATCTTCAAAACCAAAATCTGGCAACCCTACTCTAGTTTAATAATACTGTTCTGCTAGCTTAGCAAGTGTCCTGTTCGTAATATATTCCATTTCATACACTGTCGGTAACTGAATGAAAGATAGGCCAAAATGTACTTCAAAGGGAAAAATCAATAAATTTTCATATATATAAACATTTAACAACTGGCTTGCAAATTCAGAGAAAAATTAACAACAGGCTCGCGCAAGCTGGCTTCAGCTCATCATTGAGTAAAGGTATGTATGAAATAGGATGTATGTTCTGGTAGTGGAACTGAAAGCAGTGGCCGCAAAATAACTGATAGACCATTTACAATCAAGTTAAATTTTGATTTATTCCTTATGTCCTAAGATGAAGAAAAGTAAAGAAAAATTTTTTATATTATTTTTATTAAATGAAGTTAACAAAACATTATTACTAAATGTTTGATGAGACAGAATGATATTATCGACACATGCGATGGACCAGAACACCGTTCCGGTGAATTCTAGCTCTTTCCGAGCATTGTTTATGAGTGTATTCCAGAAAACCGGAAATTCTATACTCGGTCTCACGTTAAGAATTCAGTATGGGAGAGACAAGGCTGTTTGTCTCCCCCTCTTTCCAATGTAATTCACCCGTAGCTCCCTCCTCCTCTCTCTCAGCCATGTTGCCAAATTTGGTAAAATTAGCAGTAAGTATTGATGAAGACATTTCATAATGGGAAATTTTATGCTTAATCTGATTATCTATATCTTATTTTCCTTAAAATTTAGGAAACCCTTTCAAAGTTGAAACAAATGTAAAATCGGCTTTGACTGGTTAATTATCTCCTTAATAACATATACTGTCATATCTCGGCTTCTGTTGAACTGAAAGCAAGTTTTTTTTCTTAGCTAAAATAAACTATACTAACGAAGTCAGTTTAACGAAAAATACAATACTAATTGTAATTACATCTTTAAAAAATAAATAACTACGGAACAGTTCCGAAAATGTTTGATCAGACATGGAAAAGTTCATATGCAAGAAACTTTTTTTTATAGCGTTACAGCTGTATACTAAGCATAAGAAATGCTAATAAATGTTTGAATATGTTTTTAAAACAAACCCGAAGTTGATATCTCAAATACTTTCCTGAATATTGACGAATATATGAAGACAAATTCCTGCGCGCGACGGACTGGCATCTGGCGCAGTTGCTGTGTGGCCTGCGCATCCCTGGCCTGACCCCATGCAGAAAAGACCTTTTGTTTTGAGGACAGAGTTTACAACCCAAGGGTGAAAATTCAAAGGTTTTTCCTCCCACCATAAAAGGGTCTTTCGAAGTTTCTCAGGCAAATGAACTTAAATCTTCGGAATACAATTCAGTCCTCTTTGGGAAGTGCAAGGAATCACACACAGGGATATTTCCATGTGTTTCTGATTTTGCATGTGGTATTTCTTCATTTTTATATCAGAAGATATTTAGTTCTTATTTTTCAAGATGGAAACTGGAGCTGAAAAAAGACGTTCTGGGGAAAAGCTGAGAAGTAAAGAAAGAGTTATTGTGATGAATGTTTACAACTATTTCAAAGGAACTATGAGTGTCAGTAATGCAGTTCGGGAAACAAGTAAGGCAACAGGATGTTCAGAAAGACTCATCTATTCCATAAAGGCAGAACTGAAGAAGGGTCCTTGAGTAACTCCTTCCAAAAGAAGAAAGAAAAGTGAAATAAAAAGGAAAGGTACACGGACCATTACTTATGACGAAGTGGTGCAATCAGGCGTGAGGCAGGCTGTTCATACAGTCATGCCTCGTTTAGCGCAAAGGATACGTTCCGAACGGTCTTTGCACTAACCAAATTTGCACTAAACAAACCGATTATAACATGTATATCTCTATCTACAGTTCACCCTGCAAGCCACCGCAATGGTGTGTGGCAGGGGATGCAATAGCCCCAAGGGAAAGCGCATAATAATGAATAGTATCACTCTACGTCGGCTGATTTCTTATCGTAACTTCTGTTCTGCTCAGCTATCGTTCTAGGAAAAAACGAGTCTTTGTACCTCTCAGTCCTACAGGCTATCTCTCTTATTTTACAAGGATGGTCCATTCTACCAATATAACGCTCTTATTATTTCTTCGACATCGCTGGAGAATATATTCGTTCTAAATCTTTCAAGAAGTTCTAACCTAGAGCGTGATCGGCGCTCAGTTAGTGATTCCCATCCTAAGTCCTGTATCAAGCCTGTAACACTTTTGTTTCTATCGAAACAATTTTTGACAAATCTAGTGGCTTTTTGCTGCACTCTTTCTAACTCTGAGATTGATCCTTTCTCGTATGGATCCCATCGACGCATACTCTAATAGCGGTCTTACTAACGAGAAGTAACATGTCTCTTTGACTTTTTCCTCACTTTTACCTACTATGCGTTTGATGAATCCTAGTTTCTGTTTAGCCTTCCCGCATATATTTCGTATGTGCATATCCCATGAGAGGTTGCTTGTTAAAGTAACGCCTAAGTATTTGACGAAATCGGCTAGTTTTAGCTGGATGCCTTCAACAGTGTAATTCGTCGTGTCAATGTTTTTGTTTCCCCAGAATCTTCTAAAGGAACACTTTCCTAAGTTCAATTCTAACTGTCCGCGAATAACTTGATTTTACTTTTAATACCCTTATCTAAGTCGTTTATATATAAAAGGAATAGTAGAGGGCCGATTACACTTCCCTGTGGAACGCCTGAGGCTACGCTGACTGAATCTGATTTAAATCCATCTATAACTACTATTTGCTCACGCTCATTAAGAAAGTCCCTGATCCACTCCATTATCTTTCGATTAATTCCACTCATTTAATTTCTTCATTAACTTACTGTGCGGAACTTTATCGAAAGCCTTCTTGAAGTCAAAGAAAATCACATCTGAGTCTTACGGAAAAAATGAACGATATAGTCATATCAGAGAAAGGGAAAGCTCAACAGCTTAAAATATCAAGTCAAATAAATCTCTGGGTCCAGAAGAGATACCAGCTACAATATTCAAAGAGTTAGCACTGGAAATAGCACCTTATCTCGAAATAGTTTTCAGTAAGTCACTTAGTCATGCCGTTGTACCTAAGGAATGGAAATTAGCCTTTATAACGCCGTTACACAAAGGTGGAAAAAAAGACGACAGAGAAAATTACAGGCCAATTTCGCTTACCTCCCTATCTTGCAAGGTTCTCGTGCACATTGTCGTTAGCTCCGTGATGGACTTCTTAGATAGCCAGAACTTGCTAAGTAAATATCAGCATGGCTTCAGGAAGACGAGATCTTGTGAAACACAGCTCGCTCTGTTCGTTCACGATATACTAAGATCATGAGAACATTATACCGGAACGAGGGATGTCGTAATGCGAAGATTGGTCGTGATTTCTTAGTGTCATTAAAGCGAATTGACGTTAAGCGAATTGTTGTTGAGCGAGGTATGCCTGTATATGTTAACTTCAACTGCCTAAACTAACTTTCTTCTTTCACTGCACTGTTCTCAAGGCATGCTTACGGAGAATGAATGCTGGGTCCAAAGAATCTTTGAGAGTAAACAAAGCTGATAAGAAATTCATAAATTTAACTTCATAGTGCCTTCGTGTAGAAAAGAAAGTTTGTTTCGTCGTAAATTTAGAGAATTGAAAGCATACGACTGCAAAATCACTACTGCTATAAGAAAATTAAATCACGAGATAATAAGGGAATAAATAGCTAAATATGCAATAAAAATAGGTGCTGAATTAAACAATAAAGGCAAGGTGAAGCATTATTTCATTAAAATACATGTAGATAATTCAGATATTAAATTATTTATGCTAAATATAAATAAAGATTGCAATTTTCCGGCTGTTCAGTGTACATAGGACTACAACAACAATGAGCGCAGTGGTGCAAATAAGATGTTATATCTTCATTATAAATGACGTTAAAATGAAAGCGTGTAAATCAAATTGGCATATAATGAGTATTACCTGTACTGTATTTACTCGTGTACCCCGTGCGCATTTTCCCCAAAATGTCAGTAAAAAAAGGGACTGTGCATCATACATGAAGATTTCTGACCAAGTTTTAAAAATTGATATTGATAGTAAATTTACTGCAACATGCTTGCGTCTACATTTTACTCGCAAAAAGATGAATTCTACTAAGTATACACATATTTATACAACCAAGTAAACATTTAGGGTTTAAATGCACGATTTATTGGTTCATCTTTAATATACAGATGACATAATATTTTTATAATATTAAAGCTGCACCTTTTAAATGAGTTTTAAGTTTATTATTGCTACTCAAAATAAGTAGTACTGTCATTAAAAATTTACTACCAATTTCTACCTATACTTTTGCCAGAATTAGTTGGCATTTGGTACCTGTGTTTGCCGAATTCATCGTGAGCTGCTGACACTATTTTAACCTGGGAATCCCCACACTTTGATTTTTTTCTAATTTTCTGCCGCCACAGATGTCAACTTATTCAAGCACGAATTTAATTTTTCCCTCCAAACTGGTCCAAAAATAGGGGTGCGCATGGTACACAAGGGCACGGGTTACGAGTAAATACAAAATTAGAGTAAATTGATATTATTACACATTCACCTGTATCTTTATCATAAAAAACAATTTTAGTTTCAAAGTCACTTCCCATACCACTCATTATTCATAATTTTTAATAAACAAAAATAACCCTTATCTTTGGCCCACCAATTTTATGCTGTAATATATCCTCTCAAAAACTTTTATATATTCTAAGAGTTATTGCAAAATTTCAATCAATACATTTTAAAATTTCACTGCTTTACATAAGCCCCAAACTAAATCAACCTCAGGGTTACCTCTTCCAGCCTCTTAACTTCATTTGTGCCAACAATCCTTTCCCTTCATCGTTTAGCTTTCTATCCCAATTTCAAGGTTTTAATATCCTGGCAGTATCATCATGAAAACTCTCTTGTTCTCATAACAAGAAAACAAACTATGTCAATTCCTGGAGATACAATCCAATGTCTTGTTTTGGACCTCTTTAAAAGTGTCTTCTTATGCAACTCACTTCATAGAGAAATAAGAGAGGCTACTCACCATCTTCTGTGACAGCAAAAGAAACTGATGATCCACACGCAACCCATTTAGCTTTCTTGTTAGCCAGCGAGGTGATTGGTGTGGGAACTTTTGCATCTTCGCACTCTGGACCAAGGCCAAGGCGTCCATACTCTTTACGGCCCAAAGCATGTGGAATACCTATCAAGAGGAAAATATCACACCAACAATGGCCTTTGATATAAAAAGGAACATTAAAAGTTGAGGACATGACACAATTGGTTGTAACACTGTAAAATTTAACCGTAACACTAAAGAAAAGGAAAATAATTTTTAGCACAATTTCACTCAAAGAAAAAACCATAAGTCATTATATGAAGATTTTGCAGTGCAACAAAATCTAAATCTTAAATATTAGTCAAATTCATAAAGTGGAGCCTTTCCTTGTTGCTTTCATCAAGAAATTTAACTGCACTGCAAAGTAAGATTATTCTTACGGAAAAGATTGTACTCATATTAACAATGTCAAGTTCAAAGATACTCATTTAAACATGTCAGGGATACATTTACAAGAAACTGAATGTATCTCACAAGATTTTTCATAGTGACTAAAACAGTGGGGGATCCAGGGGGTTATCCCCTCCTGGATGTTCCCACTGCCCTCCATTCGATGCTTTCATAAACACTTTTCTTCCCAACTTCCGATTACTAGACTTTCACACTACCCATTCGGCTATCCACATCATCTGGGTGAAGCTTTAACGTTGATGGTACTTGACGCATCCATGCTTATACCTGAATTTTAAATTGCTAATATCTTTCAAACAAAGGCCTATTGGCAAAAACACCAAGAGACCTATGTATTTGATATTTTTAGTTCTAGTGTCACCTCCTAAAAGGGTTTTACGAATCTCAATATTAATGTAAGGGCCTCCCCTTGTTAGTATTTTACCACTCCTTTCATGTTTTTGTGAGGCAACATGAAAATGAGGTCTCTTCTTTTTCTCTGTACCTTTTAAATGAGTTTTAAGTTTATTATTGTTACTCAAAATAAGCAGATTGTCATTAAAATTTACTATCAATTTCTACTTTTGCCGGAATAAGTTGGCAACTGGTATCTGTGATTGCCGAATTCATCGTGATCTGCCGATGCTCCTTTAACATAAGAGTTGCAACTACCGAGGAAGAGATTTCTGCTAGTATCTAAATTGCATCACGCAGTTAGGAGGGAGATGATGCTTAACTTGGGCGGACCTTGTTTCAGGGATGGGGATTCACTTCTTTTAATCCTAGATTTCAACTTATTCCAACACAAATTAATTTTTTCCCTTCGAACTGGTCCAAAAATAGGGATGTGTGTGGTCTATGAGTAGATATGGTATTCTATAATAAACAAGAGTTGTGACATGAAAAATCCTTTGCTCACCTACCAAAAACAAGCAGATAGGGGGAGAATTATTTTAAGATCTTTAAAGCAATCATGATAAACCTACCACTGTGATCTAGTGCGAGTGTGTGATGCTGGCCCCCAGATATCTGGATCCATTTTTTCCCGGCAAATGTGGGTGCTGGTACAATATGAAATAAAGGTGAAGTTTTAGGATGACCTGAAAATTAAAACGTTTCTTACAGAAGTCTTTGTCATTTGAAATCATCAGTATAATTAATATCTCAATTAAAATTCAACCACAATTCTTTAATACAGCAAACTTACCCAACTGATTGTAGTTATTAAGGCCACAAACATAAATTTCTCCTTTAGCTCTCTCTCTGGCAAATGTACAGTATGCTCCAGCCCAGACATCATCAAAAAAGACCTTAAGTGAAGGCTTCATGTGCACAGGCAATGGTGTCAGTAGATGTGCTACAATTGACAAGAGACTCATAAAATATGTACTACACAAACTAAGGCATAATGATTTACGTCATCCATTCAGCATTTCCTTATTAAGACCCTTTGTGACACGAAATTTACAAAATTTTGAAAAAATAACATCTCAGGTTTAACAAGCCATCATAACAGTTCAATTTAAAAATTTCAACTTTGATTTAAATTGGAGCATATTATTTTATTGGTGTTGTTAATAGAAAAAAAATGCCATGAATGTATTGTGGCAATGACCCTTACCAATGCCTTTCCTTGACCACCTCCCAGCTGTGCGCTCTGAGACCCGCCCTAACTGCCCTTGTTCTCCACAACCACAGGTAAGCATGTGACCATCTTTGAGAAGTATGACCAGATGGTCAGCTCCAGACGCAAGGCGCATGCATCCTCCAGAGTAATGGTTGTTATCCAAGATCTGCACTGGAAAGCGTTCCACTTGGCCAACAGCATGAAGACCCATTGTACCACTAGAATCCTGAGACAGATGTCTAAATATGAACTACTTTGCTAGAAATATTAAAAAAGATTGCCTATTCAAATTGTACAGCATTCGTTTATATTCATTACATTTATGATACTTTATCAGAATTTTAAAAAAGTGATTAGACACATGATTAAAGAAAATAAAATCTATGGTACCATAGCGTGTTGATGACTGATGTCCCCGACAGAAAGGCATGTTCCATTTTTAAGCAGGAAAATCAAAGACAATTTAGAAGTTTGTGTTGATGATAAGTGGATGGATGTGATGGTAACTGAAATCAAAGCTTCACAGACTTCTGGAACAATATTTGAAATGCAAAACTTAGATGCTTCAAAAATTCTTACTTGCTAGAAACCTTAACATTATAGCCAATCGTTCATTTGTTGGTATGGTCCATCTAAAATTAATGTCCTTTTTACAAAATGTAGAGCCAATCACTTGCACCAAGTTTTCCAAATCAGCATTCGATATTCTCATAAAATTTTAAAAACTTCCTTCACTTACTATGGCTAAGGGACAAAAATCATCTTTCATTAAATTAGCCACAATGTTGCTTCCATAATCAAGTTTTTAAACTAAGGCAAATATGATATCTTCTAAAAATGCTTTCACTGACAAGAAATGGTGACTCACGATACTGCAACTAGAACAACATCCTCACCAGTTCATATCTTGATTTCAACTGCTGTTGGTGACTCCAGTGTAGATAAGCATCTTTTCAGCAACATATACTATGATCTTGGGTCTGGTTTTGTTGAGGAATTATCAGATCGATATGAATGACTTTAAATCTTCCTAACATAAATTAAATTTGGTAATTTATGTCAATTACAATTTCTTTTGGTGTGGGTAAATCTTTAGTGCAAATGCCTTTTTCTTACAAATAATGATTGCTTGATGAAACCTGATCAACAAAATTCTAGCTAAAAATGTACACACAACCTTCTAGATAAATCCAGTAATTCACATTCATACCTAAGAAAGGAAACACTTCCATCAGCTGGTATTGTACTTACTCTAAAAGCACCCCATGCAAAAACTCTTCCATCTTCTAAGAGGGCTGCAGAATGAGAATCACCTGCAGTCACCTGCACCACCTTCCCTTCAAGTGCCACATTTCCAGGAGAAGATTCTGAGCCTTCAACACTGGTATCTCGTCCAAGGGCTCCCTCGTCATTGCATCCAAATGTCACCACCTTAATTTAAGTTAAAAGCAAAATTTGAGTATCATATAACAGTCTAATGAGTAGACAACGAACAGGGTTGAATGCAGAGCCAGATTAAGCGGTACGCAAAACACGCAAGTGCGTGGAGCCCAGATGACAAAGGGGCCCACCAGGGGCGGATTGGGCAGCCAGGGCATCAGGAAATGTCCTGGTGAGGCGATGATATCCATGGGCGTGGGTTGCCTGAGTGGTTGCTTTATCTAGCATGAGTTGCTATGCAACCTGTATTGTTTTGTTATTAATTAATTAATGAAGCCAGTATGTTATAATTTTCAATGTTACCCGTCATATGACGGGTTATTATTCTAGTTATCTTATATTTACGCTATCCTTGGTTTTCCTCAACTCGAGCCTTCTCACCCGCCCCCTCTCCTTGCAGTCCCGAGGCAACAAAGTCCGAGTAGGATACAGGATTTCCCAAGACCCTTCCTCCTGCAGTTCCTCTTTCTTTCCATGTGCATGCATTCAGGCATGCTCAAATTTTTCGGTTTATTGGTTGCAGCTCTTATTTGAGAATGAAATATATGTATATCTTACCCAGGGTCCGGAAGAGGGGATAGTAGCCAGTGCAAATAACTGGGACCCGGGCTTATTGGGGGCCCCGCTCTCAGGAAAAAGTTTCCTGTGAATATGAATCACAATACATGCAATAAGTGCCGCACACATGGGGGGGGGGGGGCACCAGGTCCGGACCTCCCTCCCCTGGAAAATTGTGATTTTTCTAAATTGTGGAAACAAACATCGTTATTTTAAATCTGGGTTCATGGGCACTGTCAGAGAGGATTAGGAGACGGTTTACCCCCTTTGTTTTTAACTTAAATATAATGAACAATGCCATACGCGACATTGATATAACTTGTATACAACTTTTGTGCTTGTCAATATTTTGGACCTCTTCCCCCACTCCCCCTTGAGAGAATTCTGTGTGCGCTACTGCCTGCGATCCATTAACTTTGTTATCAACGTTTATACATTCTGTATACATCTCTGCTTTGCCTTAAATAAACCAATGTCTTTATTAAACTATAATCATTTAATACTTGTATTTTGGTTAATGTCACTTCCTCAATTTCATGCTTATTTACATTCTTTGAACTTTTCATAAAAAGCTGATGGACCAACACATGACTTTCTCCATACAGAGCAATGAATATGATTACTATCGACGTCAGCATTCTTAGAAACAATGATCATCGATTACGCTGGAGAATAATTTTAAAATATTTTCAATAGTCTTTATTACGTAAAAAAACAAGTAAAGAGAATTTTCAACTGCTCCTATAGATAACAAAGTATCTATGAGTAATTAATATCACCCTTGGAGGCGTATGCACCACTATCAACAATGAGAAAGTATTATCATAGCAGCGGAAACAATGGTATCACTTAGTGACATATTTAACGTAAATTTAGAAGGAAAATCAAAATATCTCTTAAACTATTGGCTTTATGAAAAAAATGTTCCAAATAAAACTTCTATCGACTTTTATTCTCTACGACTTTTATAATTACAACTATTTATAAAAATGAAGCTTTAAAGAAGATATTTGGCTAAACGACGAAAAACAAAATATCTATTAAACTATCGGTTTGACAAAAAATTGTTTCAAACAAAATGTGCAGCAAATTTTATTCTCTACAATTTTTATAATGACAACTATTTATGGAAATTGAGTTTTAAAGGAGACATTAAAAAAAACGGAAAAATGACAAGAATAAACATCCACTTCCAGTTGACCTGTAGTGTCCAAAAACTCTTGTCACTATTATGAAAGTATTATAAGTTTTCTTAATTAATCTGGCCCCATCTTGGGCCGGGGTCCAGAACCTGTGTTTTGCGTGGGGCCCATGAACCGCTTAATCCGGTCCTGGTTGAATTATAAGAAATTAATACTCTTTAATAGTTCTGTCCCCTTCATGACAAATACGAAGAAATATCTGCATCAAAAATGCATTTAACATGAGTGGTGGCAAATATTTGAACCACTTGTTAGTCATGGAAAGTTAAGAGAGAGGGATAATGGTATGTAGTTAAATTTTACAGTAAGCTCCACGGTACACAAAGGGTTTTCAAGGCTCAGCCATTTTAAAAATCTTTTTTAACGGGTTATCCACCAAGCCAATTTTCTAATAATTACCCAAAGGTTCAAGATTTTTTCTTCATAATTTGCAAATAAAGGGACTCCAATTTCATTATATGAGCTTACTTTCAAATGAGTGGGAAACAAGGCTTTATCATGTCAAGTCATATTTCATCTTCAAGGCCAACTGAACCTGGCTTTTTTCACAGCATTTAAACGTATTTACATGGCAAATAATAAAAAAAATCACCAATTATTCATGATTACAATATAGTTGGGATTCCTATCCCACGTGTAAGCCATCATAAGGACCTTGGTGTTTTTATAGATGCGAAATTAAACTTTGTGCATCACATCGATTCTGTAAGAAAGAAGGCCATGTCACGGTTAGGGATGCTGTATAGATTCATGGATATCAAAGATCTCCTTGCCCTTCGCACCTATTTTTGCAGCTGTGTTCTTCCGCTTATTATGTATTTCTCTCCCGTATTGTCTGCTCCATTAAATCTTGCCCACGTTGACTGCGTCCTTAACTTCTTCATCAAAACCGTAAGATTTCGTGTTCCCTCTCTACAAAATTCTGTCAAAACGCAGATTTTAGAGTTCCTCAACTTACATTCCTTTCAAACACTCCAAAAATTCTCCGATATTTCCTTTCTGCATAACCTTTTAAATAACAAAATTGTCTCTCCTCTATTGCTTTCTTTGCTTAATTTTCGAGTCCCTTCTACAAAAACCTCACCTCTCTGTCATCCTTTCTGTAAGCACTCCGTGTCTTTCGCTCATTAAGCATTCATTTTTCTTCAGGGTCCCGCTCTTGCTAAATTTTCTCTGTTCTCACAACAATATAGATCCCTTTCATATACCACTAAGAACTCTTTTTAATATAGCCTATAATCTGATAATTTAACTTAGACACTCTTTCCTTTCTTTCTTATTTCCCCATCATCCCCCCCCCTCCCTCCGATAAACTTATTCTTTTTGTTGTTGTTATTGCATCACTGGTACTGTTTTTTATTAGTCCTATGTTATTTTCTTTGTTTTTATTGTATTTATTATTTATAACGTTATTCGATCTTCTGTAATTGGCCTTGTGCTGTAAGTTGATTGCTGTTAATAAATAAATAAAATCATATTGAAATCTTTTATATAAAACAGACAAATAAAAGTAATTTAAGAGAAAATTTTTGCAATTAAAAAAAATCTGATGCGTCCAGCACATGACTTTCTCCATACAGAGCAATGAATATGATTGCTCTCGACATCAGCATCCTCAGGAATAATTATCAGCAATTGCACTCGTGAATAATTTAAAAACTTTATCAGTAGTCTTTATTTTAAATAAACAATAAGTAAACAAATTGTTAGATGATTCTATGGATAACAAAATGTCGATGTACAATTGAAATTACCTTTGACAGCATACACAACGCTATCAACAATTATAAAATTTTATCATAGCAACGGAAAAAATGGTACCACTTAGCGACATATCTAATATATAAAAATGAATGTGTGTGTGTGTATCATAATTTTAAAACTCAAAAACTACAGATCGTAGAAGCAAGAGAAAGGTATCATTTTAAACGGAATAACGAGTACGGTGGTATAGTAAAGTTTTTATATTGATTTGATTGACCTGTCTAATTTTAAAATATTTTCTTTTTTTCATTTTCTCCATTTGAATAACATAGGGACGAGTGTAGCTTATTTTTCATTTGAATTTTAAAATTACTGAGAAACATGGTACGAACTTGAGACTTGAATGGTTCTACGAAGAAAAGAACAAAGTTTATTTTTATTGAAGATAAAATCCTAATCCTGATCGAATTAGCATAAAAATGCATTTAGAATAAATAAAATATGTGATTTTATCAGTTTTATTACAATGCCCATTATAAGCTACCATGACAACTCCCACTTCGCCGAAATTGAGAGTTCAATGCATTTATTGGGGAAAAATTTTAACGTAATATCATATGTCAATTTCTGTGTACGATTTTAATTTGTTTACATGGAAACCAAATATTTGTTGTTTTTAATTGAATTATCTTCTAATCTAACATATAAAGGAGAATGTTTGTAAGTTTGTTCGCTTTGACTGCTTTTAATACGAGATAGGGAGGGAGAGAGATGGATGGTAATGGATGGGGGAGATGAAGAGAGGGAATTAGAGGGAAGGGGTGGAGAGACGGAGGGGGAGGGTGGGAGATGGAGACAGGGGAGGGAGGGAGAGAGGGGAGGGAGAGGGAGAAGGGAAGGAGAGGGTGGAAGGGAGGGGGAGGGAGTTTATATGTTATTTTCGTAAGATTTTCTTCCTTCATTCATCTAAATAGAAAAATGCGGAGTGGTTTTCTTCATTTTTAGGCGCGTTTCGCTTACAGCGTGAGCGCCTGTTATCGTCGGTTGGTCGGTCCGTCTGTCCATCCATCTGCATGTTCGTTCTCGGCTTCTACCAAACCGATTTTCATCAAATTTGATATTAGGGACTTTCAAGCAGATATAGTAAGAAAGTCGCAAAAATGAATCACGTACGCCAATCAGGGGTACCACTTTACTAGGAACAAAAAATTAAATTTTCGTCATATCTCATAAAGTATTGCTCATATCAAAATATTTTTCAAATAAAAGTTGTAGAACTGGTAAAGTAGAGTATTTCCTTCTCTGTACATTTTTATCGTAGGAGTAGCCATTATCGAGAAAAACAAACAAGAAAGTCTTATATCGAGTTGAACAAAATTTCTTGCATGGTTACTTCATTGTTGCTAACATAAACAATCTCCCAAACAAACGTTTAATTTCCTTACATGTGCATGTAATATTATTAAATAGGAAGGAAATGGATTATTTATGATGAAGAAAAGAACTTTAAAACGCTATTTCCCTTACGTACAGGTATATAATTGCTTTTTAATATCTACTCCATTGCACGAAACGCGCCCATTTGTGATACGTTGTACACTTTCCTAACTTGCTGCTTTATTCGACAGGTATAACTGTGTACTATCTTATTCTTGCTATGCTTACATGTTACACAGTCGAAATTTTAGATTCACTATATCCATTGAAAGTGAACAGGCACTCCAGCTAGTTTAACATAAATTTAGAAGAAAAATAAAAATATTTCTCTCTTACACTATTGGTTTTATGAAAAAATCCTTAAAACAAAACTTGAAGAAAATTACATTTTCTACAACTTTAATAATAACAAATATTTATGTAAATTGAATTTTAAGAGAGATTTTTTGATAAAAAGGAAAAACAAAATGAATAAACCTTCCAAAACTTCCAGTTGAGCAGTTTTAGATCTTCATCTACTAATACAGTAAAACTCATTATAACGATCACGCCTAAAATGAAATCTCGGCTATAACGAAGAAATGTCTCGGTCCCTTGAACTTCTCCATAAGGGCATTGGTTAAACTTCTCGGATGTAACGAACATGCATTTTACAAATTCTCGGCTGTAACGAACAAATGTTTGGTCCCGTGGCAAAAAATGCCCCATATATAATGAATTTTGGCAAGCAGAGCGATAAGTAATGAATGGTTTCTGCCCATTTACCGCGCACTTGTTCGTAGAGGTCCCCTTCCTCCATCTACCCCTTCCATACGAATTTCCACGCTCCCTTTGTTTTGAAATTGATATTAAAAATGTGAAATGTTTATGTAAATTAATGACCATAATAATATTATTAATTGACCATTTAAAATATCGTATGTAATAGCAGTCGAACATTTTACATGCCGCGAAGTTGATAAGCATCTCTTTGCATATGTAAGTACGGCATTGAAGTCGATTAGTTGAAGCTGGTTTTAGACGTAGGCAACCATAAGGACGACTCAACATTAGAGGCATCTGTTGAGTAAACATCATCTAACACGGTCCCCAATCGCCACATGTGGCAAACAGGCCATACTCAGGCATATTTTAGCTTGAGATATGGTCTGCTTTGTGACGATCTGATTTTACGTCGATTTCCCCATCAAACCAATAATCCAGTTTTAAGTCGCCGAATCTAGTTTTTCCCCACTATGAAATACTGTGTACATTATGTAATAGTATTTATTTTTTATTAATAACTTTTATATTAACCTCACATGATATATATATATATATATATATATATATATATATATATATATATATATATATATACATATACACTAGGGTGGACCTTATTTTTTGACCATCAAATTTTTTGCACGCGACCCCCTAGATTTGTTCCATTTGGTGAAACAATAATTTCTGCAAAAGGAGAAGTCAGTCGGACAACGGGAAGGCGTGCCACAATTGACTTGAAGTTTTGAAATTTTAGTAATTTTACTTTAATTTCAGAGGTAACTTTATTATAATATTTTTACTGAAAAAGTTACTATTATTTAATAAAAGTATCATTTCTTAGTTGTTTAATAATAATAATATTTGCTTATAAGTTTAAACAATTTATTCGAAACCTTTTGATTTTATCAATGAATTCAGTGCTTAATATTGCGCATGAGCTACCGCGTACGCGTACGGCTGTGGCCTTGGCCGTCAAAGATGTAAATAAAAAAATCGAGTTTTCGCTACAAAGTTTGCGAGAGGTGCAGCCGAGGGAAGATTAAAAGGAATTAATAGAATTAATGATTATTTTTCTTGGTGGAACTCCTTTTGATGGGATCTCATTCAGAATCCCTGGCGCTTTCCACAATGCCAGATGGATGGTCAAGGCTATATATTGTTTAAAAATATATCTATTTCGAGATCAATTTAAAATAAGTCCGGAAGAAAAATTAGGAATTCGAGATATGTATCTTTTTAACGAATTTATATATCCAGGAGTGGATTTGGGCACCAATACAGATAATAGCTCCTCGTCTAGATCTCCAACTCTTGTGAGATCTTCACGAATACAAAAACGTTGATGAAGCTATAAGTAATGCGGCAACTAAAATATAATGTACCCATTTATGTTATTTGGCACTCGAAAATGCAGCACTATCATTTTTTGACAGCGAAATTTCAATTAACACTAAAAGACTTATGGTTCAAGCCCTTAATAATGAATCCGACTATAATTTTAAAAAAGTAACCATTTCCCCTAAAGATGTAGGGCGATATAAACATTATGGTGCAGAAAACTTCATTTCTGTTCAATCGAAGAAATTTTTTGAGCGATTTAGTATAACAGATTTTATGTCTAAAGATCCGTCAATGTGGGCAACGGATGATAATTTTAAAACCGCATTAAAATTGTAAATGATATTGCTGAACAAGGAGTCAAATTAATGAAAGACTACAATGACTGTTTGACAAAAAGTGAAGCGGAAAAACAGTTTATTTTACAAGTTGTAACCGACTACAAGCAGCGTTATCCTAATGTTAATAAGAGTATGTTAAGGGAAGATTTTAATTAAAAAGGTTATATCATTGCACCCTGAATTACACTTTTTTCTCTCCTCCTCCCTTTATATATAAATTCGACTTTAATGGTTTATAACGATAACTTTTGCTGATAGGAACTTATATGATTGTTAATAACAATAAATAATTAAATGTACATACACAAAACAATTTAACACTTCAATTTTTTTGTTTTTTCTCAATAGAATACTGAAAATGATGCCGAGTATAAAAATTATTAAATTTTGGATTAAAAACATTTTTTTAATTATTAATAAACAAATTTTTTTGTTATAATAAGCTATTATAATAAGCTATTATAATAAGCATTTTAGCTTAAAATAACATCTAGTGATCAATAAAGTTGATGTAGTGAGTATTTTTTCATTTTTGGTGAAATTTAATTTTTTTTGTGAAAAAGTCGTTTGTGGCACGTGTTTCCGTTGTCCGATCAATTTGCGCTTTTGTAGGAATTATTTTCTCACCAAATGGCACAACTTGAGGGGGTCGCGTGAAAGAAATTTAGAAAAAAAATTTTCACCAAGAGTAACTAAGGTCCACCCTAATATACACACACACACATACATACACACAGTAAAACTCGTTTATAACGATCATGCCTAAAACGAAATCTCGGCTATAACGAAGAAATGTCTCGGTCCCTTGAACTTCTCCATAAGGGCATTGGTTAAATTTCTCAGATGTAACGAACATGCATTTTACGAATTTTCGGCTGTAACGAACAAATGTTTGGTCCCGTGGCAAAAAATGCCCCATATATAACGAATTTTGGCGAGCAGAGCGATAAGTAATGAATAGTTTCCGCAGGTTTACCGCGCACTTGTTCGTAGAGGTCCCCTTCCTCCATCAACCCCTTCCATATGAATTTCCACGCTCCCTTTGTTTTGAAATTGATATTAAAAATGTGAAATGTTTATGTGAATTAATGACCATAATAATATTATTAATTGACCATTTAAAATATCGTATGTAATAGCAGTCGAACATTTTACATGCCGCGAAGTTTATAGGCATCTCTTTGCATATGTAAGTACGGCATTGAAGTCGACTCACTGCAAATACAGTAAAAGCCGTGTAAAGAGTATTTTAATTTTTCTGTGATCTCCCTCCCTTTTCAGTTTCATGTACCAGGTTTATAAGGATCAGATATGGCCTCCATGACGGTTTACATGTTAATAGGAAAGAGGAAACAAATTCAACTTACTTTTCCATCTTGAGTGAGGCACACCGTGTGCATCCCGCCTGCACACACCTCCACTACATCGGGAAGAGAGGGAACAATGGTGGGGCGTCCCTTCTCTATGACATCAGGTCCTAATCCCAGCTGCCCAACGTCTCCTTGTCCCATGGAGAACACCTCTCCCCCAATTCTCCCGGCTCCATCATGTATCTTTTTCACTACAACCTGGGAAAGAGAGAGGTTGAACGGCTACATCAAAATTCATACAAAATAAGTCATCCACATTGCATTAAAATTTTTGATTTGACTCACTGAAACTTTTTCTTTGGCATTATATTCTGCAACATTTGCTATTACATACAACAGTTACAAATTACAATGATTTCAAGAATATTAAAACAAACAGTAAAGAATTACTTGTGGGCATGATAATGAATACCTGTATAGTATTTAACTGATCCATCTTACCTTATTAAATTATACCCGGTTGCATAATTAAATATCTAAACCATGCAATATTTCATAAAATAATGACAAAGAACATTTTCTAAAAAGACATTGGAAACCATCAAATGAACATAGTAAATTAAATTCTTACAATAAGATAGATCCAACCCACGTAGAACAATTCTAGATATTCCCTTATTTGAGGTGATTTAAATTTTTATTGAAGCTATAATACCTTGTTAATTTGATGATAACAAAAAGTATATATGCTTATGGCAGTTTTCAGAGGCAAAACAGTCTCTCACCTCTTCTAATTTCTTCTTTGTGGATACAGATGCTCTTTTTGATGCAGTTCCTTTACTCACATTATTAGGCACGGGTGATGGTGCTTTGCTTTTTCTTGGTGCTTGGCAGATGGGAGAACAAAATATTACACAAATGGAAATTTCTCAAGAAAACAAATAGAAATAACTTTTTGAAGAGATTAATGGAAAAATGTTTTTTTCATATTTCTATATATGTAGTTAGTATAAATTCAAATCTTATTTAAAAAATTATCAGAAGTCCAACCTATTTTCATAACAGAAATTGCTATTTTCTGATCACACCTGAAATTATAAATATTTCTTGCCAGATCAAATCCTGGAATGGTTTCTAGACCAGATGTTTTCAATCTGTGGAATATGCTAGCCCCAAAGGGGGTATGACGTACAAACAGAGTTTGAAAACCATTCCTTCATGGCTATTTTGTATACTACTATTTTTTTAATGGGATAAATTAAAATCAATTTTTTCAAAATAAACCCCTCTTCAATTTGCAGTAATTATGACAGTCCGACGAAATTTTCTAAAGATAATGCATTAGTGTGAATTTACTAAAACTGTGTGTGCTGTCCATGGACTGTTAATGCTACTTTATGTAGGTACTACATAGCTTTTAAGACAGCACAGATGGCTTCTATGCTGACGTATGGCACTGAAAAGGTTAAAATGCCATAATGACCAAATTTCGTTACAAACCAGAATCAGCTACCACTTAATTTCAAATCCATTTATGTTTCTAAAGCTATCTACATTTACAAAGATTATTGTTGACTGGATAATTCTTGACTAAAGGGGTCTAGTCCAATGCTTCTAAAAATTTAATGAAAGAATAATATAAACTAAACTTTAATAACAAAGACTATTGAGATTATTTAGCAATGATGCTAATGAACACAAGAGCACAAAATGATTGGCAGAACCATGTATGAATGTATTTCGGCTACAAGGCACCTATCTTCAGTAGCAATCCAAGTTTATAGACTCTGGAATCTACGATTTGTGAGTCATCACAGAACTAGTCTTCTTACAGAATTATTAAAATTAGCAAAGAATTTAAAAATAACCAAAGCAATATCTAAATGTTAAAAACAGCTGATAGCAGATAACACTTCTCAAACAAAGTTATCCATAAAAATCCATCATACCCGAAACTTATGTGCAGTAATCTTTATAATTAGATTCTAAATGGTTTAAGAAAATGGATAAATATTATTAGTACGATATAATCTTATCTTATGAGCATCATTTTCCCAAAAAATTATTTATCGTTGAGAAAACATTTCAATATGCGTAATTTGGAAACCAAGAATAATACAATGGCCATTATAACTGCCATAGCTGAAGAAAACGCTATTTTTCAGTTTTTATTTTAACGATATCAATAAGAACGAATAACTCGCATTCAACACCATATGATAACAGAACAAGACTAACAAATGATACTTACTCCGGGGCTTTTTAGTTTCAACAGCTAACGCTTCATTTGCCTGTGGATTGCGTCTTTTCGGAGCACTCTTTTTAACTGGCATTTTGTCAATTATTTACCTATGGAAATAAGGACAAGTAAGAAAAACGAACGAACAAGAGACTAAAGGGATGGATTCTTCTTTGTTATAGCATACAGCAATATAAAAGTTAAATAAACTTATGCGGATGAATATAAATTTAAAGTTAAATAAAAATGAATAAGCTCACATATGAAATTTATACTTACCACGTGTAAAGTAAATAGTTTGAAATACCAGGATATTTACAAACAGGTAACCGTTACAAATTTTTTATAGTATGAGCAATGGCCGATTTTGAAAACTGGTCCCATGTAAACATACGGGAACCTTTACAACAAAATTTTCTCCTGGTTAAAGAATACGTAACTGAAATACACTTTAAACGTACAACCAGTAAGTACCGCCGTTAGAAAAAAGATCACACCAGCCGGAAACAAAAAAAGACGGTTTAGCGCATCATGTAGTGTTGGTTATGAAAAACTTTGAAAGCAAATTAACATATCTTAGAAAATTTTTATTATGTAGGTATCTATATTTTTTATATTTTTCATTAGAACTTTCAAATGTGAAATGAAAAATATTAATTTCTGTGAAATTTCGGATAAAAAATTTGGAGTGATATCAATTTCCTTATATGAGTAATTATTTTCCAACGCTAAGATTTTGGATAAGTCCAGTACACACGGAAAACATTTTAGAAATGCTTCAATAGATGAGAAGGAACAATTTCATTGGTAATGAAATTCAAAAGAACTTACTTTAATAAACTAGTAATTAAAAATCCATAATCACTATATTCACAAATCATAATTGTTTTAGTAGTGTAATTTTTACTGTTCCAATATAAATAATTAATTTCATTTTGGCTTTTAATAGATAATTTTTCACTGAGAAAGCAAAAAATTCATTCCAAATTTCAATAATAATTTTTAACTAAGTACAAGATAGATACATAATTCTCTTTCGTTTGCATCAAATAGTTTTGAAATATCGCAGATGATATTTAGTTAACCAATATTCCATCACGTTTGATAAATATATCGCCGAGTTCGTTCTTTTTAAGGCAATTGACATATTAAGAAATATAAAATAAAGTTAATAATAAAATTCTTCAACTGCATAGAGCTTATTAATGTTAAAGTTATGCGCGAATTTTTAACTTTCATATAATTTTTTTGTTAAGAATTTTCCTGATTTTTATTGAAACATTCCACATTCCCATAACTTTTTCCGTCGAGCAGGTTTTATATGGCGTCATTGTAAATTTTGTGTTGTTAGTTTCTATTCTTTCTGAGGTAATAATTAATATTTGAATGATGAATTAGAAATTCGATTTGTATTACAACTAAGAGAGCCGCCTGGATTTTTTCCAAGGGGGACAGACAGAAAATTTGCTTAAAAAATCGGTCTTAATTTTCACGACTTTGCCGATTTTGTCGAGGAAGCTGTTAAACGTTTTTGTATTCAGGATAGAAGAATAAATATTTAAAAAAATAAATTTAATTCTTTGTATTAATATTTGATATATTTCATTCTTTTTTTTCAATGTTGATTTCTTCCAAAAATTCAGGTGGGGTGCAGATGCCTGGCTTGCCCCCCCCCCCCCCCCCCCCCCCCCCCCTCACCTCCCACCTACCGGCGCCCATGAATACAACGTCATCCAAGGAATATTTCGGATTAGGTACTAAAAATGAGAGATTTTCTTTGATTTTATTTAACCATATTCCTGCAGTGTTCTGCATTTATTACATCGGCTTATTTTGAAATACACTTGTTCGTAATATTAAAAAGTTTTAATAATAAATTTAGTTACATCAAGTGTTATAAGTTAATTGAATTATACTCATTACACACTTTTAAAAAACGTTTATATCAGGATTTTGCTCAAACATTCTTTGCGATAATTCTACGTGTGCGTTAAAATGTTTGCAGATAATAAATTCTGCCACGATAATTGGCGATAATAACCCAAGAGAAATCACTGCCGTGAAATTGAACTGACTATAATTTTTTACTTTCCATCTAAAACTACAAATTAATGAAATACCTTAACATTTATGAACTTTAATATATTATTTACAGCTGTAAAATACCGATGAAAAATTATTTCAGGTAATAAAATCATCATCTATAATAATTAATTATAATTTCATACCGCATTGCGTCTAGTTTTGGCCCTTTCAGAATATCTTATCTACAACCGACCGATTTGCACTCAATAGCGCTCCAATCCCCGATTGCCCCCTCCCTCCACCACTCCGCTTCCATCACCAGCTTTCCGCTCTTTAAGTTGCCCGACTAATAAGAGATACGAGAATCGGAATCCATGCCCAAATGTGGACAGGCCAAGGATGGCGGGCGGAGCGGCGTGGGGGAGGGAAGGTCGCTGGAGGGGTGTGGAGTGTTTTCGTGGGAGACGGTCGGCAGTGTAGCGAAAGAACCTGCTTCGTAGACTGACTTGCTTACGGAATATATATAAGGAGCCGTAGCATTTCGTCTTTTCTGCCTATCCGAAAGAATTAGTGTCGTCTTCGTTTATGGTGAAAAATGCTTAAAATGGTCGTGATGGATAATGTCCCTTAACTTTCAGAACCCTTTGTATGGTTTTGACCAAATTACCGAAAGGCAATTGGGGTTTGGACCATGTACCAGGAAGGAAAGAAAACAATACATTCTCATACTTCTGTTTGGGAGGGAAAAGGAAATAATGACATCCTTAAATACTGGTTAAAACCGGTTATGTGTAGCTTCTTGAGGTAGAGGATAATATTTTTTTCAGACATTCAACCAAAAATACTAATGCGAATTTCTTACGTGTATGAACTATAAATATACGTATATGTACTTATATCTCGCAGTAAACCTACGTTTAAGTTGCAGTTATGCCAAGCTCAAGACTATCAGCAACTTTGTAGATTACTATGAAATTTCTTTTCTTAGGATACAATCATACCTATAGTTTAATGAATTTTGAAAGTATAACCAAAAAGAATTTTCTATCTTGAGTTACTGAATATTATTGTGATTTAAAGTTCAATCCTTTATTCAGTTATAACAGTGCTTTCTTTAAATAAAAAAGGTGCCGGAGCGTAAAAGATGTCAGTATCCCGCACTACAAAAAGACAACAGTCAAAATAAAAACGGAATGAACAAGTCGATCGTCAATATGTCGAATTTAACCATTTATATGAAGACTTATTATAACCAGTAGTATAATAACAAATTAGTATAGTACTTGACTAGCTGGATTCATATTAGAGAAATACGCCACTACAGCCCATTACAAGGGAAGTACTTCTATTTACAATGCTATTTTAGATACATACAGCATCATATATATATATATGTGTGTGTGTGTATATATATGTATGTATCAAATGAAGCTGAGAGATGTTAGAACATATAACATTTCCCCTACAGCACTAGCAATGAGAGCAAACGTCTAACCCGATAACTCAGAAGCCTGCAGAGTTAAAGCCTATGTCTTACCACATTAGACATCTGACCGGAACGGGAAAATAGCCACGACTTACTCAGCTGGACAGGTGAACCAAAAGAGTTCATTATGCTTGAGGTTTAACTTTCAATAAAATTCTTCATTACTGGAGAAACTTTCAATACCAATCTCCACAGCATAATTACCTCCGAGACAGTATGGCACGATCACGAAAAAAAGAGGCGACGCACTTTCGCGTCGAATTATTTCGCTTCTATTTCGGCGCGTTTGGCAATAAAAGCGACCTTGGAGAATGCCATCTGTCCGAGGACCAACCTCGCGGCGACTTACCCGCGACCTTGGCCACCGTCCCGCCATTTCGTCATTTGTCTTTGGGGTCACGCGTTCCTCTGATATCGACGAATGAATGATTGCCGCCGTTTTCTCTGAGTCATTTTTCCTTCGCCTCTTTCTTAAGCGCGGTCTAGTTTTAATCCAGTCACATCACAACGGATCTTACGCAAATAATGAAGCATACTGTATGGGTAAAAGTAATTGCTATTAGATGGATTAGAATAGGGGCCACCCGACCCAGATGGAAAGGAATTGTTATTAATTCGAGCGAAAGCATTTATAATAATTTGGTCGGGACTCTTTTCTTAAGCAATTGAACCAAATCAGAGCTACTGTATCTCTAATTTTTGGAATCACATTTGAGACATGAAAATCGAAACTTGCGTTCGAAATGTGATGGGGATAGGGGATGGGTAAGTCTATGGAGAAATAATGGGTTTTCTCCTTGGTGAGTGAATAATCATTTTCAGCCTATTTCGAAAGTTTTCTCTCGATTTTAGCACCAATTCGCTCACTTATTTGTCACACGTTCTCAAATTCACTTCGCTATATTGCGTTAACTTTATAAATAAATAAAATCAAATATATTAAGCATGTTTTTAAATGTTTAAGTACAATTAAAAAACGAAAACTAAACTACTATGCCTCTACGATAAGACGTAAGATCCACGCCATAGCACGGCGACTGCAATGTTTCTCCCAAGTGTTTAGCAGCTAGTGGTATTATGGTTCAGATGATTTCAGAAACGACGACTCCGTATTCAACAGCAATTCATCCATACTTTATTATAGCTGCTACACGTCAATTTATTTAACATTGTTACTTAAACGAATTATATCGAGGAATTTTAAAAGTTTTCGTAGTTTCGTAAAAGAGAAAGTATTGTATTCTCGAGATATCCTTGTTTATACACACACACGCACGCACGCACACACACACACATATATATCCAAAGATGAAGAAATTTGCATGCCAAATACTAATTTTATTCCTGATATGACGTGGCCTGTTCTCATCAGACTATTACATCTGAGATTGCTTATTTTATCCACTTTCGGCTATTTCCTGTCCCAGATTATATGATACGGATTGTATCGACAGAAATATTAATTTTTCAGAGGAAAGCAACGCAAACAAGCAACAACAAAAAAACATCTCATAGTGAGCATCACGTCATATGTCGCGGAATATGTTTTTATGATTCCGATATCTTCTCTTCGCTTCCCTTCCATCGTATTGGTCGAAATTAGGTAAGCTAATCGGTTTGGTTCGACCTTGATCGCCGCGAGATCTGCATTCCCTTTTTTTCTAACTATCGCATTTAAAGCACTCTTTGAACCTGCTATCCATTCATTCACTGCCGAACAATAATTTGTTTTCTTAATGAAAATTTTCATCCAAGAAGATCTCCTATAGAGCTTCTCATTGTAGAAGTTTTAATTACGTTAAGCCCTTTTGTGGCGGGTTCCTGAAGCGATTTTTGAAACGTATCGATCAGTGGTCCTCAAGTGCGGCCACCAGACAATTTCGGTGAGGCCATAAGAAAATTTCAGTAATTGGAATAATTTAAAGAAAACAATTGTTAATGATAAATAAGTAACAGTTGTCATTAAATTAGAAGGTATGGGGAAGTTTTCACATGCTTAATTGTTACATTTTCTTTAACCTTTTCTTGTTGCGGCCACAAGAAAATATTTCCTGAGAACCATTGGTATAGATCAAGTGATACTCCAACTTGTTCTTATACTACGGATAAAATTCCGTCCGAAATAAGTACAGATCGGCGGCGACAATGCTGTAATGCTACCCAAAGGAAAGTTCTGACCTATAAGTAAACAATAGCATCCTTAATTTTATTAGCCGGCAGCGTTGCTATTAAACGTTTACTTTTTGTAACATACCTATATGAGGAATTCCAAGCATAAGGGCTGCGCGCTTAATATAAGCTACCTATAAAATCTGAAACAGTATCTGAAAATAAAAAAGTTAAAATGCTAATAAAACCTTTGAAATACATTCTGGTTTAATTTCAGTTTACATCATTATGGCACCATTTTTCAATACGAAAATGATAGTGTGGAGAATAAAGGTCCTCAGATACGTAATAATACTCAAAACTACGACAAACAAAAATATAAAATGTTATTTTCAAAATTCAACTCTTTAATTAATTTAGAGTCATCGTATTCAAGGAAAAACTGCACCCGAGTGTAAAATATGGATCCTCTATGTATATATTTTTTAGTTAAGTCTTCTTGTTTAGGTATTTTAATAACACTCGATACCGATTTTGGTTCATGTATGCATTCGAGTTGCTCATGGTATATACGCAAGAAAATACCTAAATTCCAACAAACTGCGATGCGCAAAAACGCAAAATATGACTGCGTAAAGATCCGAATAATTTACCAGGTGAACTTTGAGTAAAACAAAAAGAATGAATAAGTCTTTTATCTATTCCCAGGGCTTGTCTTAAGCTGGACAAGAGGGTTATTTAAAATTCCAAATTAGACGAACTATGAAAATATACAGACTTTATAAATAGAAAATGCATGTAGAGAAACGACTTCCTTGCACCACAACGTCGTTTGCACTTCAGAAATATCGTTTTTACCAATTTTAGAAAAGCACGGCTTTAAATGAAATTACACCCATTCAGCCAGCGCTTTAAGTAATAGGGTAAAGAAGGAGAATATTGCCAATGTTTTTAATCCGACGCAATGATGTTCTTTTATCACCACCGAGAAATTCATGTATATAATGATGGTTCTTCAAAATATAGACATTCAACGACATAAAAAGTGCATAACTGTATTAAGGAACGTGCATAAAACACCTGGAATTAGTGAAGTCAGAACAATATTATTGATAAGAGAGAAAAAATTTATAAATAAATTTCCAGTTAAAATTTTTGCTAAAAATTTTATTTTTTACCTATACAAATTTTGTTCTAAATATTTATGAATTCAACACAACTATCGTAAAAGTTTGAGTGGATGAATGTCCATCAATGTAAGAATTATATAAAATCAATATATAGTAACATAGATAAACATTTTCATTGCATAATAAATAGAAAACAACACAAAAATAATAATCAACATTGATATAAGTACAAAGAAACCGTCTAGACATATTCATTTCTAGAGGGACGTCGTGCATATATTTTATTCTCAGCTTAGCGACATACAAAGCAGATGAGAAATAAAAAAGGTGCAAACAAATCACTGCGTACACAATAACGATTTCACGCAAGCATTTGCAATTGTGGCGCGACGAATCGAGTTGAGAATTTTCAAACAATAAGCGTCTCAACGATCCACTCGAAGATGAGAGAACGGTCCCTATCGTCCTATAAAGCCGAAACGGTTGCTCGTATATGAAATTAGTTTGCCTATAAAAAACTCTCGTTAAATAACTGCTTTCTTATTACGATTATATAAAATTAGTAATAAAAAGGTTTGCCCGTGTGTGTGATAATTTTCTACCTTACAAACTAATGACATCAGTGCAGGAATGTGGAATGGATGCGAAGGCATGTAGGGGGTCGAGGGAGGGGGAGCGTTAAATGGAAGAGGAATGGGAGAGTGGGGGGAGAAGGAATTCGGGAGGAGGGAATGCGAGGCAGAGGGGGAGAGAGTGACACCTCTCAAAGTGCAGCTTCCAAAGGCTATCCAGATGCTCCGTCTAAAGTACATACATGGAGAGCGTCATATTCGGCTCCCATTTGGATGCGAGGAAGCGTCGCAGGATGAGGGAGCTGGAGGGAGCACGCTCTAGTTCGGAGACTTCAACGCGCGCATTTCGATCGTGGCGACCACGGACACACTCCGTTAATTACTACTAATGACGACCCTGCAGTTTTACAATCGTGTACCGGAGGCACTTTGATGCCCGTCTCTTACCATTCGTACACCACCGGGAATCGGAAAAATTTCATCTATCCTAAACGCATTATCAAACCTCGGACACCGAGAAACGGTGAAATCTACGACGAGAGAGCGATTCGTGTTCGTTATCCCTGCCATCCGGCGGAAACGTTTCCGCGGGACAACGTTTTGTACATGATGAGAAGATGACTTTTCTACGGCAAAGTACATACAAATCTCTAATAAAAATGTATTGGTAGAAAACAGGTATTAAATGGTAGTGATAATACTTTTTGATTTTGGCAAAACGTATAATGACCTGGCCTTCTGTTATCGGGCAAAGCGTAGTGGTTAAATATATATTTATATAAACTTTATTACTAGCACCAGTCGACTAATCACAACCGATCGTTCGGCCCGTTGAATGGGTGGAGGCGGTCGGTTCCGGGGGCGGAAGTGCTCGTCTGGGGGAAAACGTCCTCTTCACGAACACGGGGCTCCGTAGAACGTCGGAGCCGGGATGCGACTCCCGGGCTTGGAGTCCTTTCTGGGGCTGGGGGCGGGTGTTCGTGTCCCGCCGTCCTGGACGCCTCCCTCCGTCCCCGTCCCTTCGGCAAGCTTCCCTTCCACGATAGCCGCGTACCGTCTTATCAGTTCTCTCATCTGTCTCAGCACCTTCGCGTCCTCCTCACCCTCCGCCGTTGTCTCCCTCAGCATCTGTTCCAAGAGGGGCGCCACCTCCGGTGCACGGGTCGGAGACGGCTGAAGAGAAGCAGGTAGGGACCCTTTGTGCCTCCTCGGGTCGTTGTGGTGCGCCCTCGCCGCTAGCGTCTGGTGCTGCTGCACTCCCGTCCCCGAATTCCAGACGCGCCTCCTGGGCGGGGCCGACTGAGATCCGCAGGCGAGGGAGGCCGGAAGGCTACGCCTGGGCGCGGGCGCGGGTGGGGAAGACCCGGCACCCGCGGGCCTTCGGAAGGTGTCGGTGGTGAGGGCGGGCCTGTTACGAGGACCGCATCGACCGCTCCACGTGTTCTTACCCCGGCCGGGTCCGTCGATGTCGTCTTCGGTGGGCGGCGCCCGGAGGCGCACGCTTCGGTTGACCATGACGTGCCTCTCGGCGGCTGCGAATCCGGCGTCGCCTCCGGCCGACCTGCTGCGTGTCATGCGGGTGGAAGGGGATCTGGGAGCTGCAGAGGGGGCGGTAGTGGGAGGAGCGGGGGCGGGATGGGCGGCTCTGAGGCGTCGCGGATCCTCGGCGTCCGAAGTTTTCGCGGATCGCCTTTCGACTGCCGGCGACCTTTTCGGAGTAGAGTGCGGCGCGGACGCAGTCGGGGTTCGTTGTGCTCCAGAGTCTTCTGCGGAGAGGGTGGAGCTGCAGTCGGAAGAGGAGGCCGTGGCGAGGCGGGAGTCGGAGCGGCCTTAAATGGAAGAAGGGGAGCGGAGATTTCAACGCTCGACTTATTTCTCTCTTTTATCTTAAAAACGAATAAAAAAGGACTTGAGGTTGAAATCCCAATTCGCAGTCACTGAATTCAAACTCTGGCGCTCTTAAAAAGCCTTATTAAATTTCTTTTAGTTACTCTTGATATTTCATTTGCGTCAGAAAGTTCGGAACCTTAAGATTCTAAAATGTTATTCCATTAAACGGTTTCAATACATAACCATTATTTTGAAATATAAAAATTTCATAAACTCCCTAGCATGACGTAATGATCTTATATCATATAACGTAACAAGAAAATAATCCGTCCAAAATGGCGGAAGCGAAATAAATATAATATGGGTATACTTAGACAAGTCTAATATTATAATTGCCAAATAGTTCAATTGAAGATAACGTTCAATAAAAAATATTTCTACATATCACATTTGCCGTAAATACTTTATTTTTTCAGAACATACCCTTGATTTTCTATTACCAGAATCATCCTTTTTACACTCTATTAGCAAGAAGATATCTTTATTATCTTTCTTGTTTGTGTTCGAAGTTTATTTATTGTTCAACTATTACGTTTGGAATTAAAATTGTTATTCAAACAGCAGCGAATAAATGCATATTTTCAGTTTAGAGGGTGATTACGGCAAAATATCATTAAGTGAGTCAACATGGGAATTTAAAATGATGTTCAAGTTTTATTAATAGAAGTGGAACTATAAATCGAATATAAGAATATGTTTCTATAAAGCTTGGTAATTAATTGGTAATGTCGCAACGAAATCTTGCTTGAACCAGTAAATAATGTTTTTATGTTTCACACACAGTCATTTAGAGCAATTTAGGGAGGACCTAGAGAAATGTAACCATTATTTCACATTTTATACTCCTAAATTTAATCCTCGTAGGTATATAATCCGCACTTTCATTTCGTAAACATACATTTTGGGAAAAAGTGAGGCTTATATGCAAGTAAATCCAACAATCCCCGTTAAACGTATTCTCCTAAATGTAGGATGCTCAGAAGCCATTATAATTCTAATTGTTAAATTTAAAATCAGAACGTCCCCATTATCACTACTTATGAAGCTTATGCAACACTAAAGCATATTATTATTTTTGTTCATATTATTCACTATAGACTGGCATTACCGAAAATCAGATTTCGAATCTTAAAAACCTCGCGTGATGGAGGTGCCTCTCCATTGTCCCCCTCACCTTCCGTCTCGTCCGCTGCCCGCGCCCCCTTCCCCTCCCCATCCTCCTCCTCTTCTTCCTCCCCGCTCCTCCGAGGACCTTGCAGACTGCGGTAACCCTCGTCTCCGCTGCTGTCGCACGAAGCGGCCGTCTGTGGTGCTGGGTGCGGCACCGCCGTGATGCGCAGAGATTCGGTTTCCTTTTCCGGGGCAGGTGGGTGCGTCGCCACGAGCCTAGCGGGCGAGCGCCTGGCCGGAGAGCGGCGGGGGTCGGAAGAGGTCGTCGCCGGAGGCCCTCCGCCCAAATGGTAAGGTGATCGGCTACGGCTCCTTTTGGAACGGACATCCCGGCCCTCCTCCCTGCCCCTCTCCGCCTCCGGTCCGGCTAGACTGCGGCGGCCGACCCCGGGCATCACGCAAGGAGACAGTCCGCCTCCTGCACTGCCCACACTGGAGGTAGAAGAACGGCGAGTCCGAGGGGGCGAGGCGGGGCTCCTAGGGTGGGGAAAAGGGTGTTAGAATATTGTGTCGAGGGAATGAGAAGGGGAGGGAGAAAGAAGGGGAGGAAGAAAGAAGGAGAGGAAGAGAGAATGAAAACTTTACCTGTCGTAGTGCACTACGGCTGATCCCAGTTCGATGGCTGGAGTGTTTCTGAGGACGAGACGAGATGACAGGGCGCTGCGGTGAGCTGCAAATGGAGAATGAACAAGTGTAGCATAAACCATATTCCAAAAGTTGGGCTCGATCCAGTCTCCTATGCAAATTACATATGTCTCTTAAACTCATTCAGAAGACTGGGGTACTAATGCGTTTATTAACGAATGCGACTTTTCTGGTTGCTGCAGCATTACCGCAAACGTTCTAATGGAGTGCAGAGTTGTAATATAAAATCATTTCGCTAAGGAAATATGTTACATATTATGCGTTTACGGATAAAACCCTGTTGAATCCTCACCTGTCCGGCAGCGGCAGGGGTCATGTTTGTCAAGGTAATGAGACAGCGTGTCCCATCCTCCGCCGACTCGGACCATCACGTGTTTCCGCAGTATCTGCAAAAGAGAAGCGGCCAAAGTTAATTTGATGCGCTCCACGGGGATACCGGAGGGAAGGGTGAGTGTGGGTGCCTTGAGGATGAAAGATAAAGTAACAATAAGTGCTTTATTTAAATTTTCTGTGCATATCCATGCTCGGCCGCGGCCATCTTGAGGCGTGCTGTGATTGCGCGTGCCGATCGATAGCGACTCGAGAAACGCATTCGTGTCGCATTCACCGCACTCTGAAGCGAGACAAACGCGCGTGAGCATAGGGGAGGTCGTCTAAAGGCATGACCTCCAACACAATCCCATCTTTTCCCTCCGACTGCCTTCTAATCCTCTTTCACTCTATTCCAATATATTAGTGCGACAGTCGACGAAGACCGCCGTCGACGCCATGGGAATTTTTAGAAAATGAATGCTCGTCGAATCGAAGAGGTGCAGCGTTTGGACGATTGCGTTTCTCGTGCGCGCGTGCGTTGCTAATTCTTTCTTTCTCTCTCTCTCTCCGGAGGTTCTAAGTCCGTCGCGCAAACCGTGCCGCGTGATTGATGCGGCTCACCGACTGCGGCCGCGAGTCCCTCTCGGCGGAGGAGCGGTGATCTTCGGCGAGCGACGTAAGGCGTCCACGTCCCGAGGCGAATTCCTCGCGGATTGGAGTCAGGCCGCCGCCCGCGTCGGGACTCTGCAGCGGGGGAGGAAAGGGGAAGGGAAGAGGTGAGGAGAGGGAAGGGGGAACAAAAGGAAGTAGTGGGAAGGAAAGGGGAAGAGGAATAAAGTGAGGGAGGAGGCTTAGAGATGTGGGAAGGACGGAGAGTGGGTGAGGAAAAAGGAGAATGGTAGTAAGAGGAGGAGTAAGGGGATGCAGAGTAGAAATATTCGGAAAATGTGAAGAAGTTTAAGGAAGAGGCGAGGGCGGCGGGAGGGGGAGGGAGGGTTGAAGGAAAGGGGAGGAGAGAGAGGAGAGGATGTGACATGGATGGGGGGGTGCGCGAAAGACGTGGAATGGAAGTGGAGGATGCGTGGAGGCACCTTTTGGACTCCTTACCATTTCAACGTGGACTAGTTATTTTATAAATTTATTACATGAAACCTACATAGACATTTAAAGTGCTATACGGTATGAAATTTACTTATAGCCGTCTTTTAGCTTTGAAACAATTTAGATGTTAAATTTACAGGAAGCTTATATATTTGCACCAGCAAGTTGTGGACATTTATGTTTTTGAGGAGATATGCGAATAAAATGTAACATCGATGACTAGACCGTCTATGACTCGAATGTTCGGTAAGTCGAAGCAGCTTCTTTGTTACGCCTCTATTCATAGTCATTAAAATAATGAAGTTCTACAAATCGAAGTTTCAATAACTCGATCCCTTGAGGTTCGAGCTATAGAGGCTCGGCTGGTGGCCTACTGGAATCCTTATTTCCACGGATTCATTTTCTTTTACACTGGACCTCCTATCTATCTATCCCCTCTCCCATCCTCCTCCTTCCCATCCTCCTCCTTCCCCTCCTTCTCCCTCCCCTCCTCCTCCTCACCTCACCTCTCCTCTCTTAAATAAACAAATCAACAATTTGGAAATATTGGTTGACTTTTGAGCAATAATTTTTACTCTAATAAATTGATAACGATGTAGCATTAACAAATGAATGCGCCCAAAGTCTGTGATACCCGAATATGCAAACTTGTTTTCAAAGCCGCGAAATTCTGTTTATCTCGGAAAGTACGCCGCGCCATTAAAATATTCTCCTTTAGACCCTTTCGCTGCCAGTCTCAGACCAACACCTGAGGTGCCTTTGATTTTTTCGTTTTTATATTCCAAGACAATTTATACGTGATTTTTTATAAAAAGACTGATTTCAACGAGTATATTTTAACACAAAAGCCTTTTAAAATTTCGAAAAATATTTTATTGAAAAATACATTGAAAATATTAATCGAATTTGTAAACTTTTCTGAAGTGTAAAGTGTGGTAACATTTATTATTATATTCCTTACTCTTTTCATTATTCTATACAAAAAAGTTTTAGAAGAATTTAAAATTTAGTTTTTTTCTGACGAATTTAAGTGCCGGTATATTATATTCTGAAATGAAGCATTGGCTCTGCGTAAAAATCTTATTGTTACAGTGCTGCTGGACGCTATGTATATACTATTGATTAGAGATATAGCTTATATGTTACGACATTAGTATCTATATATAGAGGAATTAAACCGAAATCCATGATGTTTTCATGGATAAATAGAAATTTTGTGAAATTCGACAGGCACAAACTAATCTCCATTTTTGCGCGATATAGTTCATTTCAACAAGTCCTCCATTTCTAGTGACATCCTTTTTTATCGTGAGATTTAATTAGAATTTGTTAAACCATGTAACTCACAAAGACGCGCACATACGACAGACGAAATTGCAAAATTCGTTTGTTCGGATCCAGGAGAACATAAATCGTGCATATTCATCAAAATGTCAAATTCGTTTTTTTCGCGAACACAATACTTTCTCTACATATATACATATTCCTCGTGTAAGAGTAAATAAAAATGCCACAAATTAAATAAATTTCATGAATTTACTCGAATCTCTAGGAAAGATGCAAAAAATATCGAGTTGTTCAAACTTCGATTTATAGAACTTCATCTTAATGTTTATGATAATAAAAATTTGCTCTGAATGTTACATCATTGCATAGTTTCTTTGCCTACATCTTTCAAAATCAAATTCACAACGCTACAGTAACTTTCCATTTGGTATGCTGTGATGTTTTATAATAATAATAATAAAGAAATCCTTCGCAAAAAATTGAATTGGGCTAAATGAATCTCTCATTTTGTGAGACGCGACTCAAACGCTAGAAGGAATATTTACGGGTTCTCTGAAGGCACTCGGCAACATTCAGCCATGCTGAAGGAATTTCTAACTTGATTACTTGCATATTATGCAATATATATGGCATTAAAAACAAACGCTCATTAAAATAAAGATTTTTACAGGTTGCTTGAACATCACGCCAGAGATTCCATTATTATATGCCATAACATCTAGCCAAATGGTGGGTATTTTATCTAATTGGCATCCCCCAAAACCATTTTTACATTAAATCCGCTTTGTTTTCTTCCCCAATGTTATTATTTTTCTTGCCAAAAGAATTCTTGATTGTTATTTACTACAATCAGTCCAAGCTTTCAATGTATTTTCTCATGCTGGAGTAGGGTCAGGTTTGAAAAACTGAAATGCGTTATCTTTATGGGACGATGGTAAATAGTCTCATCGGGCAGTATGCTGCTTATTTTTAGAATAATTTAAAAAAATAGATTTATCTTTTTTTATTACACACATGAAAATACTCCATTTTCTCACCCACATCAATGCATTAAAAATCTCAGTATTAATAACAATGCCTCCATTCAAGAATGAGTTAGAAACTCCAAAGAAAAACAAAAAATGCATTTTTTATGCGAAACTCAAAGATTCGATGTGAGAAGATGATGTGTTCGTGAGCGTGTTTTGTGTTGACGAGGCTGGAATAGCGTTTGACTTACCCTCACGAATATGAGGACCTTGGTGTCCCCGATCCTGTACTTCCCTTCGGACACCCGAACCATCGGAAACTGCGTCGGACACGAACACCTTTCCACCAACTCCCGAACCTGAGAAAAAGAAATAAGAAATATCACCATTACGCATTAAATTTTAAAAGGATGTCGCCATCCTCTGAATGCGTTTCTTCATCATGCTCATTCTATTCATTTAGCAAACCGCTAACAGAGCTACGCTTTTCGAAGCTTTCGCACTTTTAATAAGCATAAATGAATAGATTTTACTCAAAGGTCAGTCTCGTTACAGCGTGAGCCTTAAATTAGCACTCCGATATGAACGACAAATAATTAAAACACTGCCCGACGAAAAAATTTGGTAAAATCAGTCATAGGCAGTGCAACCATTTATCAGGGGAACCCAAATTTTAAGCGAAGAGCTAATATCATTCACCATTAACGCAAAATAATTCAACTATGGGCTCCGCCCTTGGCTATCCCTCGAGCAGTCATCCCCTATCTCCCTCCTCCTCTCCACCTATCCTCCCCATTTTCCCCCTTTCCACCTATCCTCCCCCTCCACCCCTTCCCCGGTCCCATTTAACGGCGTAAACCCAGAAGTTCTCTTCCAACTGATTCATTATTTCTTTGTTTCCAAAAAATTATAATTGTCAAAAATACCATATTTTTTATTAGACTGACTTAGTAAAGTATTTAACATTGTAATATTTCACTATAAAAACGAAAAAATATTTCACGCAGTTCCTCGCCTGATCACATTTAGATAAAAACGGTAATTTAAACTGGCTCCTTATCTAAAATTATCCCTTAAATAAGAAATATTTTTGACACTTTCTATGCACCATGAAACTATCTAACCCACTACCATGACACATTATAGAAGTTGAAGTGATACGACAAAATAATTTCAAAAGAATTAAAGGGAAAGAGCTGTGCAATTGCACCGAATATTGTTTTAATGTGAATTAAAGAAATCAACCAAGCAAGTTGTGGACATGATTATCAATCTGTCATACCTACGCCGCATTCGTTAAAGAGTGCCGTGTATTCACGAATCGACCATTTGCCTACGAACAGAGGCAGTTGGGTGCCTTACTTTACAGACTCCTCTCTTCACCCTACAGAACATTCAAGTACTCCTCGTAAGTGAACTGAAGTCTTGGTTTGATTTAACATTTGGATATCCGTTGTATATTTTTCCCTTTTTTTAGTTTCGTTCCTGTCATATATTGATCCTCTCGTAAAGTTTCCTAGCCTTCATCTAATCGGTCTATGGAGGAGGGAGAGTGCGTCGTGGAGGAGATGGACGGCGCGGAGTTGCGTGGAAAGGATGCATCTCGACGCAGGCCATCGAGAGATCGATAAGGAAGAAGACGCTGACAGTGTGAAGAGGGAGAGAGAGGAGGGGACTTAAGAGGTGCAAGGGAGGTGAGGAGGATGTGAATAAGAGGAAGAGGAAGAAAAAAACGGAGGAGGCGAGGGAAGGAAGGAAACAGTAGAGAATCGAGCGTTCGGATCCACTCTGACTCGGAAACTGTGCACGCTGGAAGTGACAACGATAAAAAACACAGGGAAACATGTTATATTATATTAAAAATTTAATTTAAATTAAAAAGAATCCCACGGGTAATAAATCACTATCCACGCGAGGGAGGAATTTTATGCTTCAAATAGTAAACCAATGATCGCTTCTAGCACTGAGATGATCGCTTCTTCCGTTGAATGGCACGTGGCCTACTTCGATTTCTTTCAATCCCCCAAAGTACGTTTTGTTCTTGAATTATCCTTGAAAAGAACGTTTCAAAGGGGTTCGTGCTTTCAGAAAACCATATAAGGCGATCTCCAAATGCGCCTCGGGCCGTTTTTCTCTCACCTTCGCTTTTAGGTCACGATCACTATGAGATGGCAGATTCCCATGCGTTTTCTTATCTAGGGTTGGAAATCCCTTTCCTCACCTCAGCTATTTTCAGCTCTTTTGGTCTTTAGAATCTCATTATAATGAATAGCGGTTCTAGCCGTTACTTCGTATTTTAAAGATTTTTTCAATTTTTATCAAAGATGAGTCTTATTGGCTGCGTCAGTATCTTTTCCGAGTTATTAAAAATCTTCTTTTATCCTCGAGGCTTTTGCTTACCATCTCTCTGAGTCTAAGAAAATTCTACTATTAAATGTCGTGAGGTGAGGACGCGAAAGATTAACAATGAGCATTTAACAATGGGCTCCCTCCTCCATCACGCACTGATCCTGATCGCTGTCAGGGCATCGGACGATCAACCTCTCGCATCCCGCTTCTTGGAGAGCCCATAAAACATGGCCTCAGACCAAAGCGCGCGTTTTGCCAGAGATATAGGTGAAGCCTCCGCAGCATGTAAATAAATTATGTAGATAAACGCTACAGCATTAAACCGAACGAGAACTTCAATATTTAAAATTGGCCCTCCTCGGTGGGAATTCACAAACCATAGATTCTTCGCACGCCGCGGAGCGTTTGATTCCACCGGCGACCGAGCGACTTTGTGTGAAACATCCGCCGAGCTGATGTAACGAATCCATAACTCGCATAGTGATTAAATATAATGAAAACATTTCAATAGAGCGACATCGTGGACAAAGACATGAAATATATGTCACGGCTAATGTCGACATCATCCACGGTTCGAATATTATCCGTGAAATATGATATTTCAGGTTCTGGCGCGCATCGGTTTGCTCTGCAGCGCGCTATACGAGTTTAGTTATCAGCGTGTGTTGGAGAAAGGGACATGGAGGAGAGTGCATGGAAGGAGGGAAGTGGGAGATAAAGGAGGGGAGGGAGATAAAAAGAGGGAGGCAAAGCGTTTGGAGAAAGTTGAGTCACGCCGGATGTCCCCATGAACTAACTCTCCCTCCTTCCTCTTCCCTACCGAAGCGCTCGTTGCGAATGGCAATAGCAAATGTTTAGGGGTCGATGACCACACAGATCTATCTATTTAAAGGAAAGCCATTCAACAAACACTTCCCAATCAAAACTACAGAAATATCTCCTGCCTTGCGTCAAAAAATTTTCTGGTGGGAATAACAGTATGATATGCATGAAAAGTTAAAAAACCGGTACAACATACATTGTACAAACTTTCTCATATACTAATGCGTTATTAATTATCTTTAGAAAATAAAAATCGTATGAGCCTGTTTTAGAAAACCCAATTTTTGTCCAAGTTGTCCAAGAATAAACTAGCCTTATATTCATTCATTGAGAAAAATGAAATAGGTAGTATTATTGTATATGTATACTCTAGTAACTGTACGAAATTTAATCAAAATCGTCAGAGCAGTTTTGAGAAAATCGAATTGTTGTTAAAGTTGCCTAGAATAAACTAGCCTTATATTCATTTTTTGAGAAATATGAACTATACAGTATTATTGAAGACGTAAACTTATGTAACTGTCCGAAATTTGATTAAAATCGTTAGAGCCGTTTTTGAGAAAATCGGATTGTTGTTAAAAATGCGTAGAATAAACTCCACTTAGTTATTGAGCAATGTCAACCATTTCTATGTATACTCTGCTCAGTATGATAAAATGCCTAAGTATGAGATTTCATTCAGTTTCGCTCTACCCTCTAGGCTCCGGGGCCAGTGACAGACATTGCGAAAACCACTTTTTCGGATTCAGCAACACCTAAAACGTATATTACCGTAAAAATCTCGAGGTCGATTTTTTTTCGCGATAACAATACTTTCTCGATACTTCGTATGAGAAAGTAAAAAGAACTCACGTTATGGAACGAATTACACTATTTAAAATTTAAAATAAGGCAAATGTTATGAATGACACCAATTAAATATGATACAGATTGAGCTGGGAGGTCAGACGAAGAATTATTCTCAAAATTCTGAGATCTTAGCTGACTTCTCATTCGTACACTCGAGGAAATCTCCGCATTTTATTAGCACACACTCATGCGTGTGATAACGCTTGTGGCCACAGCCGTAAAGATTCTGTGATTATACCTCCAAATGTACTCCTTTAATTCTGGGAACGTCGCCTTTGACTGACAACACACGCTAAGATTTTTCTCGACAATAGCGACTGAAAATTTCCAATTCAATTCTTTTCCACCTTCCATTAGATCCAGACCAGATCTCACGCATTCCAACACTTATTTCTCTTTATCTTGGCTTAACACGAACATGTCATTAATATTCCGTTCTCTGTCATTCTAATCCCTCACTTAGGCGTACGTCTGATTCTGAAGTAATTTCCATCGAGTTTTACATCATATCAAGTGCATTCCAGAGAACAGTTTTTGTTCTTGAATTTTCCATTATAAGTTTTAGTTTTACTATATTAAATTCTCTTCATTTAGCAGAAAATATATTGCTAGTAATTTATTTCAATATCTTATGCCCCAAACAATCGATCTTTTTTACCTGTTCACAAATTAAAACGGATATACCTAGTAGTTTAAAAATGAATATATGTTCGATCTAATACAAACAGATTTTTAAACTTGATCCAATGAAAATTATAAAAAGGAAATCATTTTTTTAAACAAAAAATATTTCCATGATAATTAGTTTTTTATTTTTCGCCTATCGGATGGAAAAAAACTAATAAATTTCTTGTTTCATGGCTGTACGTATAAAATACAATAATAAGCAATAAGAACTCTAGAAATTTCTTTTATTTATTTATTCTGGACTCATTTAAGATTTGATGCGTTCACTAATATGAAAACTACCCATCTGAAATTCCCTCAAATATATTTCCCAAATTGTTCCGAATCAACAACAGCAGCTGAAAAAACGAAACAAATCTTTCAAATTCCCTCAAATATATTTCCCAAATTGTTCCGAATCAACAACAGCAGCTGAAAAAACGACTCCTTGTTCCTACGTGTTCCAGCCCTTAAGCGCGGGAATATCACGTCTTCCTTTTTGCGGGATTTTCTCTACGAAACCGGTCCAGCGATTACACGTGCGTTCTTCGACATGTCAATATCGCTGGAAAACACCGCGGTTCGGAGGGCATTTCGCGGAATGCGCTAACGACCTAGAAGAAAAGAATTCCACAGGGCTTATCTTTCGCCGAATATGAAATTTTAATCGAAGAGAGGAATAAACGCAGTAATCGTCTCCGACACGTAGGAAACCTCGCTTCGGTGCATCTCCCTTCTCGTGTTTATCTGGCACAGAAAAATAACTGCAGAGTTTCATTAGCGGATGCGCAAATGGGCGCGAAAATATGGATCCCTGGGAAACTCTCGCTAAACGAGTTATGACCAAGGAGCAAATAAAAAAGGGCGCGCGATGGCCGTCTCCCTTCCTCTTTAACAACTCCCTCTCGCGAACGCGTCCAGCGGTCATCGTCCCTCCACTCCGAGGGGGGCGGCCAAGGCGTCCCAGCAGCCCCTCCCCCCCTCAATTGAGGAGGCGGCGGGAGGAAGGCCACCGCCCACTCACCATTTCGTCCAAGCTCTTGAGGTCGTTGGTGACGATCTGCGGCACTGGTCCGCACTGCACCATGTAGTCCTCTTCCTCGTCCTCCTCTTCCTCCTCGTCCTCTTCGCAGTCCGCCTCCTCACCGGACCCGAGCACCAAGCGCCTCCGGCTGGACCCTCGACGTTTGAGCATCGTTCTGAGAGAGCGAGAGAGCAATGGTCAGTTCTCAATTGGAAATGGAAAAAGTTAACATTAGTAAAAGTGCGTCTGACAATGAGAGAAAAGGGAGTTATGAAGCTTCTTAAAATTGGCCTCGGTTTGAAAATAAAGATGAAGGAATCAAAAGAATGCTCTCAATCCTCAAAAGGTCGACGCAATGAAATTAAGATTTCTTAAAAAGTGGGGTCTTTAATAGGGATGGTGGAAAAGGACTTCGCTTTCGACGTCGTCTTGGCGCGGCTGCCAACCTTTCGTAATTTAATGGCAGAGAAGTTTAACTATCCAAATTGAGAATATGGCGAATTCTGGCGACACGGCTGGCGGAATGGAGAGATGAGAGAATACGAGGCTGAAATAAAAGTCCTCTGTTCTAGTCGCTGGAAGGCGAAGGAATTCGGGATTTCGTTCTCATTCCTTCGACAGAAATAGATAACAACCTTATGAAATCTGGAGATGGAGGTTTAAGAAAATATAAAAACATAGATATTGCGAAAATCCCCTTTTACGCAAATATATATGTATATATAATATATGATTTAGATCCACAAAAATAAATAATATTTTGAAGCGCTGACTTATCAAAGGAAGGCATTTCTTAAAAGTAATTGACGGAATTGGAAGCGACTTGTCAACCTCCGCAGCCAGATGAGGATCCGGGTGACTTACGGAGTCCGAAGCTGCGGAAAGGGTCAACGAAAGGGGATTCCACATTCCTCAGCACTCTCGGAAGAATGTAAGCATCCTGGCAGTGGAAGGGAACTTAGAAATACGCTAGACAAGGAAAATTACAACAGCCGCCATATAATGACGGTAATAAAACGAAAAACTACGTTCGTAAAGTAAGGTTGAAATTTTGAAATTTCTAAATTTGGCAGCGAAATTCTTTGGATAAGCTTGATGGATTTTTTTGCTGAACGAGAATAAGCTAAGATTTTATGAATCTAGATTATAAATTTTTGGAGTTGAATTCAGAAATGATACCAATGTTTGTTTTTCTTACTTTTACTGCTAACATAACGAAACTAGGTGAACGATTTAATGAATTCGATAATTAATAAAGAAGAAATATAATAAATAAAACTAATAAATGAAGTACACAATTAAAAAACGTACACAAAATATTTCAACTAAACGAATTCCTAACAATATATATATATATTCCCATCAAATTAGTCTACAGCTATTTGTGAAACAATCGTACACATTTAAGACAACGCCGTGGGTAGAATTTAAAGAAATTAAAAGATGCTATATAGGTATTTCAGTGAGAAGAATGATTTACTTGTAGCATAATTCGGTTATTTGAAGTTACTCCTTACTTGGTGGCTTCCCTTCGAGATTGGATGGACACACACATATTTCAAAGATATATGTCGTATTTTTCCGTATTTAGAATTGATTGTATGGTTCCGTTAATACTTTGTACATACGGCCTACTTTTAACACATTGATAAATAATCAACAAATTACAATAATTAATGAAATTAAGGCAGTAATAAGACTTTATCGAAGAGTTGTGCTTGCTTGAAATCGTTGGAAAAAAGAAACATTTCCCAAGAATCAATATAGTACGCAAAGAACGAACAATCATACCAAAATATCCTTTCAGGATATTTACCTCAACTAGATGAATTAACCTGAAAACCGTTAAATACTTTCGGAAAAACAGCTTATCAGCACCCGTGTTGAAATATGTACTGATGTGATATTACTATGGGCCTAAATGATGTCAAGAAATATTTCTATATAAAATCCGTCAAATTTATATTAATTATCACGTTTTCTTGCTTTAGGTAGTCTGAAGGAAATTTAAATTTATAAACCTAGCACTTTTATTTTCATATTCCAGATTCCACGTATATTGGTAATGAAACATATTTAGTAATGAATTTAAGAACTCAATTTTATAAGTTAAGACATTTTAAATATCACCAATGTTAAAACAAAATAGGCTTTTGATGATAATAAATAAAAAATTTCATGATTTATTTTAAATATAATCCATTTAATTTAGCAAACGCTCACGAAACTTTACTTTTAAATAGTAAAGCTACCAAACGAGCGGCCAGTTTACAGTAACGATAGATTGCATTTAATTTTTTTTAAAGTGCATTTTAAATCGATTGAAAAAATTTGAATGTTGTATGAATACACGAACCAACGCAAATGTTTCGCAGAGTATACTCATAAACAATTATAAAAATATCTCATTATTCCAAAAATACGTATATAATATCAATTGATGCATCTAAATAAGTTTATAAGCTTAGTCTTTGGTCCACGCCATCGCGTGACGCATATGAAACACTCAAGCACGTTCATATAATCACGTCGACACCGTGGCGTGACAGTCTTGGTTCTCACTTCCAAGATCAGAAGTTGATTCACTAAAAAGTATTTGATCAAGTTCTATCTTATCTTCGGAACACTTATGTCTTGGCTTGTTAATCACACCGAATGAGGTAAACCATTAAAGGAGTGCCGTAATGTCGCAAAAGAATAGTTACAAATATGTTTAGAAGATAATAACTTTAATATGTTATATTAGAGACATTTCAAATGGCAGTCATGCTAAACAGTTCGACATATTAGCTGACAAGAGGTCGCATAAAATGTTTTATGCCTCAACGAGGCAGAAATAAGCTACTTTTTCAAGATCGAGATGTCGATCTGATTAGCCTGGGGCGATGAGCGCTATGATGGACCACGAGGAGAAACGAGCGATCCGATCCTAAAGGGACGTGATTGGCGAGGCGTCAAAGCGAGGGATATCACGCGTGACACAAACGCGATGCAGCGGAGGCAGTCTCCTTAGAAGAGTGCGGGTCCGACCGCAAGGAAACACGGAGCCGAGCCGCAGGGGGGCGGAGGGGAGTGGAGGAGGGAGAGGAAGAATAGATAGGTGTTTGGGAGGAGGAAGGGAGAACGGCGGTCGATGTAATACGAGAAGGCCAGGTTAAGAGAGGCGCACGTATTGCGGCCGCCTACTAACCTCCGCAAAGGAGGAGGAGAGGGAGGGAGTGAGATAGGGAGGGGTGAGGGGAGAAAGAAACCCGTTCTTATTTCTGGCGATTTCGAGTCAATCCAGTTTTTTTTCATGCCTAAGTCCTAACCTTTCAAAAAAATTCCATATTCATTAAGAGTAAAGACCGCGAAAGAATACTATTTTAATAGTATAGAAGAAACGCATAGTAAAGTTCGAAAATATAGGATCTCGTAAGAACAAACAGAAGAAGCAGAATTAATAGTTGACGTACCTAAGTTATGGCAATCTGATGCGAACCTGGATTTGAAATTGCTTGTGGATATGTAAAACTGAAGGAATAATCGTAATAATAAAATAAAACCAAGGATGAATTGTGAGGGCAATCGATGAAGTATTTTAAAGAAAATTTAAGATTTGGGAAGAACATTCGAGGTCATAAGGTCAGGAGTAAAAGTATCAATGAAAGAGAAGAAGATATTAAGCGGGATAATGTATTACTTACTGGAGAGCACCGAGGATGGAGAGAGAAAGAGATTGAAAGAGAGTGAAAGAGAGAGATAGAGAGAAAGGAGTAGCTCTCACCAGCAGTCGGAGGATTCCGCGACCACTTTCACTGGGTAGCAAGGAAGGTGTGGAGGGTGGGGGGGGGGTGGGGGGGTTGGAAAAAGACGCTCTGTTTAATGGAGGAGTGTTAGGGGGGGAGGGGGAATGAGAGGGAAAGGGGGGCAGAGGAAGAGAGTTCAATCGGAGAGCGATTAATAGGCGCAACCACAAACTCAGATCATCGATAACTGAATGATAATTAACTTTTTTCTCCAAAAGTGATGAGAATTCATGAGAATATTAACAAATAAATAAGCTCGTTCAAAAGGAAATATTCCTGCATTTTAAACCGCTTAAAAAGAACCCAATGTCATTAAAAGCGAACTTTGTAATGTTTACTTTCCATAATTTAAAGCATACCTTTTCGGAAGCTTTTATAAACATTTCAGCATGTGGCGTATTTTCGAAGTTCGAATTTAATTAGCATAAAAAGCGAGTCGAGTGGGGGAAAGATACGAGAAGGTCCCTTTGGAAGCCATGGAATGGTACGGTTTGAGAAAGGGATTTCCACCCGTGGATCGCTCAATCAATCAATCAATATTGCATGTGATTTGTATCACATTAGCCATATGACACTAAGTGCATATCTTAATTTCCTTTTCCTCACATCCCAATCGCTACGGCAATAATCAAAGTTGCGTTAATGTCTGCTTTATTGCTTTTATTGCCCAAACACAATCATACAAATTTTAAAATATGAAGAACAGTTAACTCAATTAGTAGTCACACATAGCATAATTTCTCATTTTCGTTTTTTCCAAGCACTTTCTTGTGAATGAGAAATTTAAGTAAGTCCTCTCGGCCAATCATGGCGACTAGGTATCTCCCAACCGAATTCGCATCGCCTATAATGAAAGCAGAAAAAGGTTCTTCAAGCACGTCTACTTGGGGGAGATGCCCAACAGGACAGCGAAGTACTTTCAGTCTGTGGATGATCGTTATGGACTGTACGAGTGTTTCCCAAGCTGTGTTACGCCAAACCCAAAGGTTTCGCTGAATCTAAATGGGGTTCCGTAATAGACAAAGGAAGAGACCCTATACATTCTTCCTTCTCTTATTTGCAGCAGGAAATAAGATATTCACTCTTCAACTGTATACTGTAAGATACATAAACTATGTAACTAAAAATTACAATAATTATAAAGTTAATTTTATTGCAATTTGGCTAATCACCTCTTAGTTAGGGTTTCGGAAGAGAAAACATTTGAACATAAGGGTTCTGTGGCTTCACAAAGTTTGGGAATCCTTTTATTGGACTCTTATTTTGGAGTCCATTAATATTTTACGAGATATGAAGGAAAGTTAGATTTTTGTTTGCAGTAAAGTTATGTGAACCGTTTATACCATTTTCTTATTTTACTTATCCAAAAGTCCTAAATACCACGTTTTATGAAAATCCGTTCGTTAGAAGCCGAGAACGAATATGCGTAAGGACGGACAGACCGAAGCTAATATGCAAGTACGTTGGAAACGAAAAGTGCCTAAAAATAAACATAATGCGTTGTATTTTTCTCCGTCAGATTCGAGTCAGTGTCGAGGTTATATATATGAGATTCGCAGGATAGTTATCCATTCACATTTTACACAAAGAATGATATTTAAAAACAAAGCCATGATTTTGACACCTCGAATCAAACGAATATGCGACGCGATATTTAATTTGAGGACACATTTACACGCATACTATAATTAAGTGAACATTGTCAAAAACGGGATTCAAGATAATTTGCTATCGTTTGAAAAGGTTCAAAAGTACCGAAAACAAAAGCTTTACATTTTACTGTATGTATCATAAAAAGCCACAAATATCATTATGTATGTACTCGACTCCAACCTTTTCATAGCTGGACATCGATTTCTTCCTAACACAGTTTGCGCTGAACGTCGAGGCCACTGGTTATATTTGCGAAAAAACTTTTACTTTGTCTTTTACTGATAATAATGAAGAAGATCTGTTTATTTTCTGGACCAGGAAACATTTAAAGCTGTTTTCACCGAGTAGCGAGTTTGCAAATGCAAAGGATGTGGCGGCGGTTTATCGCAACAAACAATTTTGGTTTCACACGCACGTCCTAAAACCACAAATGTGCTCAAATCTATGTTTATTAACATTTTTTGAGAACGTTTCTTTTCCAACAGCTACAGTCATTATTGTCTGTTACATTGCAGCCGAAATGCTCATCTGGTTTACTAAAACTTTTAAATGGAGCTAGTGCATAGAAGACGAGAGGAAAAAGCTAACGAAGGCTGCGACTTAATCTTTGGAGTGACTCAAGGTTGCCAACCAAATTAAAAAATGGACAACATCGATCAGCAATAAGTTGATTTAGAAGAGCTTCAGCAAGCGAGAAATAAAAACAGCCGTGGCATAATTACTGTCTGCGTGCTACATGACGACGCGGCAGACGTGTAGGCGTGTGATGCGTGGCAGCTAGAGATAAATCCTCCGTGACGCATCGAGTCGGTAAACAAGACGATCAAAAGAATCAAGCAAGAGATTATGGACACACTTCGGTTTTCATTTAAAATGTCCGATCAAAGGAACTGTAACAGCTGTTGTTGTTTCCTATCTGTAAAAAAAATTCGATACCACACTTTTCTGTTTTGCAATTTAAAAGGAAGACACGGAAATCGAACTCTTAATGAATTAATTATGTTGATGCCCATGCAAAAGTTACTTTCACACAACTGATACTTTCATGGCGTAAAATTATATATACTGCAGTTAAAATAAATGCATTTTTTCATTATGAATCGATTACGTTTACAATCACTGACTTCAATCTACCTAAAATTCCATTATTATTATTAATCATGTGATAATTAAGCATATCTTAAAAATTTCATCACTAGGGTTGCATTTACTTTTTTTCTTTACAGAACTGTTAACTCTTGGTCTTTTTCCACATAAGCGATTATTACTGAAGGTTCTTCAATGTCTCCTGCTTCAAATCTCATCGAATTTTCCCTCTCATTTCATCCGTGGCAGTGGCGCCAGCGGAGGAAGCGCCAAGAGAGGAAGTCTAAATCGACGGTCGTTTCAAGTTCCTTTGCGTGTGTATTCTCCCTCCTTCTCTCTACCTCCCTCTTTCTTCCTCTCTCACTCCATCCCTCCTCTCTGTCCCTCTCTCCTTCTCTTCCTCCCCCTCTCTCTTCATCTCTCACCTCCTCCCTATCTCTCCCAGCCTCCCTCCCCTCCTCTTCTCTCCATCTCTCCTCTCCCTCCCCCTCTCTCCTCTCCCTCTCCTCTCCCTCTCCTCCCCCTCTCTCCATCTCTCCCCTCTCCCTTCCTCCTATCTCTCCCCCTCTCCTCTCTCTCCGCTCCTTGCATCTATATTTATTTTTTCCTCAATCTCTCTCCATTTCACTCTCCTCCTCCACTTCGGCTCGACGCATGACAAATGTTCTTATAAGATATGTCGAGAAAATTCGGTGCACATCACTTTTACGAACAGTAAATAAATTTTTTCTTCATGAATTTACGTCTTAGTATTTCAGGTGACGAGATTTGATGTTTTATGGAGCCAACCAATATCAAGTTATAGGTATCATTCCTTTCGGGTTCTTAAAGAACATCGCATTGGTTGTCTAGTTGCGATTCTGAAGATTTGGCACTGTGTTGAATGAAAGACATACAGGGGTGGCCAAATTTACTTACCCTCGAAGCCGCATAACATAATCTTCAGAAGTTCGAGAGCCGCGTGACACATTCTGTGCTCATAAATTTACGAACAGTACATAACCTTAATCTGAAGCAATTAATATATATTGCATGCCCATTAGGCATTTCCAAAACGTTTCAAGTCACACTACCTCACTGTATTCTGCGGTGAAAAACGTTGAATGGGTATTTAAAAGAGTCGAAAACTAACATATGTAAGTGAAAAGAGCCGAATGTGTCTCGCGAGCCGCACTTTGGCCACCCCTGGTCTAGAAAGCCCCGAATGAAAGAAAAATTCTTCAGAAAGGTTTGAATTTTTTGAAGAAATTTCCATGTCCGACTTAATGATGGCGTAAAATCGGGATTTTTTTAAAATGTGCTTATAACAGTTTCACTTTGGAGTTTGTCTCTCCGTCAACCTATGCACTTCCTAAAATTGAAATAGTGACGAAACCGTAAAAGATTGAGAGCTGAAACTTGGAGGGTACATTTATGTACTACTACCATTTGTTTTTATTTAGATTTGAGTTTTGAAAAGCATAAAGGGCCGGATTGAGGCCCATTAATTTGTTAAAAATATCTTCGAAGGTAAAAAAGCGGAAAATATGTACGTACATTCCACATTAATGCCACTTATTCATGAAAAGTTTGAAAAAAATCCAACGAAAAATTAATAATTTACTTGGAATTAAGAAAATTTCTTTGAGGGGTTTATTGACTGTTGTCAACGAAAACAATCTTCGTAGCAACTGAGGTAAACAAGATCGACTACAAATTCGTAAATACGTTTAATTTACTTTCGTGAGCGCACAGAAAATAATGAATGATATGAAATGGATTGCCTACGACGAAGAAATGAACGTTAACACGTTATTTTCCCATGTTGTGCAATAAGCATTTTGTATGTGGAAAGGAAAGTTACGAAGGAATGAGCGTGAATGCAAAGATTACGTTAAAATTACTCAAATCAAGTGTACGTTTTAAAAAATTTTCAATTGTTTTTTAATATCTTCGAAGGTATAAATTATTAAATGCTCAAATGTCGAGGGCATATTTCTATATTGACGCCACATTCTTGAAAAGTATGAGTTTTGGAAACCTTAGAGATGCGAATATGGAAACTCAAAATTTTAATATAAAATTGACTGCGTTCAAAACTTAAGTGTCATACCAATTATCCAAAAAAGTATACTTTTATGCAAAATATATGTTTATGTAGAATTATGACCCGCAATACAAAGCTGTTAAACCTTTCATTTAAACGCTAATCTCACTTTCACATGAAACCTCGCATTATAAAACAAACGAGGCTCTAGTGACCGAATATGTGATGGTGTATAAACACATGAAAATTAAAAAGCGCGATAATTTTATCCATGTTGATTGAAAACGCTCTACTTGTTATCTAGAGCTATTATAATTCCATCCTCGTAACTCTAAACACATCGCCTGAATGTTATCTTCCCACGCAATGTTGCGTTCGATAAACACAAAACGAAATTAAATCCCAAACTGAATTACCGAGGTCACCTTATGGCTGGGATATAACTGACCATCAAGATAACTCCTATACCAATAAAGCAGTTTTCTCGCACGTTTACGGCAATAGAAATTCGTTCGATTAACCACAAAATTACACATGATTCTGAAGAAACGTGATAATCGAGACCATTTCGAGAATTATCTTTGCCCATTCCTTCCATTCGGTTCTGGAATTTCAAGTTCCACGTAAAATAGCTCTCACGCTACTCTCCTACCGTTAATTAGCGAGGTTTAAATTCGTTATCAAGCAGTGACATGTAAATGAAAATAGGCAACGCTGTGACGTGTTAATTCGATTGGAGATCGATTGTGATTTTTATTTCATATGAAAAAAATCGATGCAACATCCTAAGTACGAGAGGATAATTAAATTCACATGGGTGATATTAGACAGTTTTTCTAAAACGTGCAAATCCCCTTCGTCCACTCTCCCCTCCATTCCTCAATTCGAATCAAATCACAGACTACACAGATTCGGGAAATTGATAAACAATCCTTTGAAAAATTTTATAGCAACTAATGCGTCCAGATTATCATAGTGTAAAATGCACAGTACAAAATCGAGAGGAGTTCATTAAAAGGCATTTCTTTAGAGCGGTTTCACAATTCGGAGTCGCGTTTCCGGTCAGATGCCCTCCGCCCACTGGTCCTGGCCATATCGAGGCGGTGGCGTCCGCCATCAGCGACAATGGTCCTTCCCCCTCCCTCCCCTTTCACCACCTCCCTCTCCCCTCCACCCCCTCTAATCCCCCTCTCCCTAGCCGCGAGAGCGCGTTTTTTCCCTCTTCCTCACGGCCGACGCGCGCGCGTGTATGTGTGCATAACGGTACGCTTGAATGTCACGCCGTAGGAAGTTCCATTGTGTGAAAGCGTGCAGACGAGCGCCACGCATGCAGGTGGCGACACGGTGCGGGACGAGGGCCGATTAAAAGTCATATAAGGGTTCCGGTACATTCGGGTTGGGAAGCTATGAAACAAATTATGCCATTAAGGAAATGAATGACTTTCACGATAAGAAATAAAAGACTTCGAAGCTCCACTCAAGTATGAGCCAGTTGTATAACTCGGCTCTAATTATTGATCCTCCGCAAGAGCAGAACTCGTGCTCGTTCGACAATCCACTTTTTAATGCATATGTATATATGATGTGATGCCAATTTTTTCATAACATTAGACTGTTAATACATCCGTTGTTGTTTGTAAACAAAAGAAAAATAAAAAGACAAACAAAAGGAAATCTTGAGAAAGATAGGGTGACTGCTTCGGTGCAAATTAGCGTCACAAATCTATTGGTAATATTGTTGACATGTCTTTCAATAGAAGTGTCCGAAGAAGCAGTTCGGTCCAGCGTTCTACGGCATGATTCGTGCGGTTCAAGTGACGTCATGACGTATCTGTTCTACGACGCAGTTCCTTAGCTCAGCGATCTGTTCGGAGGAAGTCGAAGATAGACGAAAAAGGACTTCTTAGATGACTAATAACTCTTATCTCCTCGGCGCCATACGAAATACTATTTGATAGAAGGAGTCTGAGAGTTCTTTGTGTTTACAACAAGGACCGAGAAAGACAGCTCGGTCGACTTTTTCGATATGATTATGGTAGATGTAGCTGAGAAACTAGAGCTATATAAACATAACTGCTACTTTCACTCGCAGCCACGCCTCAAATTCCCTCGACTTACAAAGAGGGGAAAGTATAAGATGTACAATTAAAATGAAAACTTCATAAAAAAGCTTTAAGTTATGAATTGGATATTGGAGATTGACTGTACATATAGAAGTGTTCCAAATATAAGAGTAGGAAATGACTATTGATAGAGTTTATCAAAGTTTTCACGTTTTCAGAGTAGAATAGGGGAGAAAAATATAAGGAATGAATAATTACCTTGTGGATATATCCGAAAAAAATCTATGCGAGAGTGTGAGAATTATATAAAGTGTATACTTTTCATTTCAAGAATTAATAAACAGAAATAAACGCCTTAATATGAAGTGAAGCAATATTTTTAAGATCGTTGTTTATTTAGATATTATCTTATAGAGAGTAGACATTTAGATTGCAGTATGTGGATTTTATTTAGTATTATAATCAGATAACAGCTTCAGGAAGGTGTAAACAAAAATTTTAAAGAACCTGTTAGACCTGAAACGACGTAATTTAGACCCAAAACGACGTAAATCGATACATGGGTATCAATTGATCGGCGACGTAACTTGGAATCGATGTAAATCGGGGTATACCTGTTTATGTAACATGAGAAAGCTCGTGGCATATAAGAACACGTGAATTTTCCATTAAACTGGCGCAATGCGATTTCTCCCAACACGGTCTATCCCAAGAACGTAACACCAGCGTTGCGCAAGGGACTAAGGTATTTTGTGGAAATAAGTAATTTTCGTTGAAACTCAAGAATTAGGAAATAGCTACAGAAGCATATAGCCAAATAAAGCTTGACAATGATTGCGTAGCGTTATTCGTATATTTTCAAGAAATCCTTTTCGACAACATTTAACTTCATCTGACGTATTCACCATCCTATTTCAAGTTGTTTATATTTAATTAATAGGCACGTTCCAACCTAGTGCAGTATTTGTTTTACGCAATAATAATTTATTTAATTTTAACATTATGTTAATGGATTATAACTGCTAAAGGATCTGTTTTGTTGGTATATTCGTAACATTTTCTTACTTACGGAAGGTTAAACGTTGAGAAATTCGCTTATAATTGCTTTCTTGCTGGGAAGAAACGCATTTAACAATCCATAAATAATAATAATTAAATAATTCTAGTTCACCGACACTTTTTGTTGCGTCGCAATATCATTAGAATACGCTGTTGCGATGCAACGGAACCACTTTTCTTTAATTTAGTGAAATTGTTAGCAAAGCAGTCTTTTACGTAAAGAATAATATCCGCGCCAAATATAAAGTCGAAACATCAACGAGTTTCAACTAATTTTATACCGAGTTCGGGATTAATATATCGTTAAATCCGAGTTTTTACATTAATCAAGATCTCTTCTCGAGTCCCTGAAACCCAAAAACCCCTTGGAAGTCTTCACGTTTTTCGTATCATCTGGAATCTCACCTGGATTCCGCAGCCAGTTCCCTTTCGATCTCTCTCTCGAACTGCACGAGGAGTGGCGCGGGCATTCCGAAGCGAGCACCACGCCGCGCCACCTCCAGCAGGCACAGCACCACGTGGCGGGTGTTCTTACGGAGGATCAGGTCGTCCGTCTCGAAGAGCAAACATTCGAGTACCCCCAGCTGGTGCCTGCACCACGCGATGAAGTTGGAAACGTTGTCCCGAGCGAAGAAAGTTCCCGGCTTCACGTCCGCCCTGTAAGCAACCCCACCTATCCTGCACCCGTTGAGGCCGCCTCCGTTGGTCACCGCCCCCGCTGCCGCGCCTCCGGACAATTGCAGCCTCCTGGCCTGGCGGCGGGCCACCCACTCTTCTGCCGCCTCCCTTACGTTGTTCGCGTGCTGAGAAACCCAAGAAATCAAACTTAGAGAAAACAAGGACGAGGAAATATGTACGATATAGTTTCATTTTAAGGTGCCTTATCGAGTATACAGAATAAATTTTATTTGAAAACTAATACCTATAGTTTTCATGTAAGAATGAAAGGGAAATGCAATAAGAAACTTGGTCGTTGAGATGAAAGAAGGAAATGATATGAACAGAAGGACAGCAATGACAACCAAATTCGCTCATGACCACTTTGATATTTCGGGTAAACCGGATGTTGTGCCACCAAACGCCTCCTATTAACGGAAGCATATGATGTCCACGTGAGAAGATTTACTGTAATTTAAGTTCAGGCTTTTGGAAATTGTTTCATTCTCAGTGTAATTTCAAAGATTAATTTTTAAATATTTCATCTGCCACATGAATGCTGTAGTGGATGGGCTTGTACAGCAATGATTGTTTCATTCACTTAAAAATCAAATAGAGAGTTTGAGGCAAATGTTTGTGGAATTTTTCCACCATGAAAAATGAGAGGAATGCAGTATTTCACTTAAACAATTTATTCTAATAACCATCTCTTAATTTAACCTCCCTTCCTCTCATCCACGGTGATGCTAACAGCTCCACTCGATTCCAACCCAAGTACCTAACCACCCTCCTTCCTTTTTATTAACTGCTGGTGATTTTACGCATTTGAGAAAATCTTACCCTACTTCCACCTTTTATTCAATTCCCCTAACTTTACTTAATGTACATAGAGGCAGTTCTGTATTGGAATTTCACCCGAAGATGTCAAAACCAGACGAAACCTAACTCATATATATTACTAAGAGAAAAATTATGGAAAATCGACAAACTGAATTTATCTCAATTTTCATCAGTAAGAATCCGTAAGAAAAATCGCAGAATGTAAAATTTGTCTCAAACTGAAAGAAAAAGAAGGCTTTAGGATGGTATGCATGAAGCAGTGAGCCGCAGAGATATTTCCCCGCTGTTAATGAGAATGATCCGGTTATTCCATATATATCACCATCATAGGTAGTCTGTCCGCTGACAGACTACTACTATTCATGGTTAAACTTGGTTCTCCATATACTCCTATTTTCCGCAGTTTTCTTCATGTCTTGATAGCTCTCTTTCCCTTTCAAGTCGTCTACCAGCTGAAATCTTTTGCTACCTCTTTCTCTTTTTCCGTCCAGTTTTCCTTCTAGCACTTCTTTAATCATGCACTCTCTCCTCAGGTAATGGCCAATCCAGTTCGCCTTCCACTTTCTGATTGTCTGTATTATCGTTCGCTTCTCTCCTATTCTTAGTAGTACTTCCTCATTTTTCACCCTATCTGTCCATTTTATCTTCAGCATTCTTCTCCATGTCCACATTTCGAAGATTTCCAAGTATTTCATATCATTTTTCCTTATGGTCCATGTTTCTGCCTCATACAAAGCTACACTCCATACATAGCATTTTATCAACCTCTTGCGGATTTCCTGATTTATATTTCCCGTTAGTAAGAGTTTCTTTCTTCTGAAAGCGGCTTTTCCTTTTGTTATTCTAGTCCTGATTTCCTCGGTACATTTTGCTTCTCTCGTTATGATGCTTCCTAGGTATTTATAATCTGAAACTTGTTCTAATGGCTTTCCTCCAATACTTATGTTCAAATTTTCTTCTTCTTTACTTGATATTCGCATAACCTTGGATATTTCTGTATTAATTTCCATACCGTATTTTCTACCTGTTATCACTAATCTATTTATCATTTTCTGGAGTTCGTTTTCCTTTCTTGCTAGAAGTACTTGATCATTCGCGTATTTCATTGTTCTTATAATCCTTCCTCCGATTTTGATATCTCCCGTGCCTTCTAACGCTACCTGCATTAGCCTCTCCCCATATATAGTATTGAATAGCTTCGGCGATAGACAACAGCCCTGTCTTACTCCTCTATAGATATTTACTTCGCTGGTGTCCGCATTCTCCAACCTGACCTTTACAACTTGATTCACATATAGATTCCTGATCAGTCTCCTGTCTTTCCATTCTACAACTATATCTTTTAATATTCTCATCAGCAGTACCCAATTCACTCTATCAAAAGCCTTCTGCCAGTCGATGAAACATACGCAGCAATCTTGGCTGTACTCTATTGCCCTTTCTGATATGATTCTCACTACACCGATAGCATCTCTGGTTCCTCGTCATTTTCTGAAGCCGAATTGATCTTCCCCTAGCATTTCTTCGGCCCTTTTCTCTAGTCTTTTATTAAGAATCCTCGTAATGATCTTCGAAGTGTCTGACAGTAGGCTTATCGTTCTGCAGTCTTTACACTGCATTGCCTTTGGCTTCTTCTTTAGAGGGATCATTGTTACATCTAAGAAATCCTGAGGCCACTCTCCCGAGTCGTAAATATTGTATGTATATGTATATATATATACACACACACACACATATATGAGATTGCCGGCCCCGGTGGCAGAAGGGCTAGCGCGCTGGCCTACCATCACTGAGGTCGCGGGTTCGAATCCCGCCAAGGGCATGGATGTTTGTATTCGTACTCATAATTCATATTTCATCACCCATTTGTGTGTGTCTGATGTGGAAGGCAACGGGAAACCACAACATCATATGTGTTTATTCCCTAGTCATGTCAAACCAATCTTAGGATTGAAAACCATGAATGAATGAATACGAGATTATCGTTCGTCTTGCATCAGAAATGGCGTGTTTAAGAAGATAAGTATAATACAGTATAATGTAATTAATATAAGAAAACAAATAGAGTATTATCCATGAACATGGATAAATTAGCGCATGAGAAATTGATAAGTTAGCGTTGTGCAGCGAATCATCATTCTGCATAAATATGTATTTTACATAAAAATATACTTTTTTGGATAAGTGATATGAAATGACATTTAAGTTTAGATTGCAGTCAATTTTGTATTATAATTTTGAACTTTACCCTATTTGCCTCTGTAAAGTTAAAAAAAATTAACTGGCATCAATGTGGTAATGTACACATTTAACTTTCCATCTTTTATACCTTCGGAGATATAAGTAAAACAATCGAAAATTATTTAGAACATACATCAATTGAGTAATTGTAACGTTATATTTACATTCAAGTTAATTTATTCTCGTAAATTATCAATTCTTTTTTACTTACAAAGTGCATTATACGTACGAAAGGGTGATTAAAGTATTTACGTTAATTTTTTCGTTGTAGATAATCCATTTCCTTTCAATCACTATGTACTGTGTGCACACGTAATTGTAATGAGATTGTAACTGTATTAGATCTTGTTTACTTCAATACTGCAAAGATTGTTTTCGTGATAAATCCGTGTAAGAAATTTTCCAATTTCAAAATATATTACGAATTTCTTGTTGAATTTTCCTCAAACTTTTCAAGAATAGGCGACATTAATATAGGAATGTACGCTCAGAATTCTATTTTTTATACTTTCGGATATATTCAGAAAACAAAAATTTTAATGGGTTCCAATACGAACAAATAACAACAGTGCTGAAACGGTTTCGTAACAATTTTAATTTAAGCAAGTGCGCAGACAGTCAGTTATGCAGACAAACGCAAAAGTGAAACTATAAGCGCATTTCTTTTAAAACGCGCGCTAATAACAATATTTTTCGCACAGAAGAAATAACGCCTTACCTTGCACAGCACCACTCCAGTGTCCAGTTTCTCCATGAAGTCGTTGGCGGTGATGTCGAGTCCGGGATATAAGCCGTTGAGCCATTCCGCGAGGTCCTCCTTCATTGCCTCCAGGTATTCCTCGCTGGACTTGAAAGGTTTTAAGGATCTCTGGTCAATGAGCAGAGGCGTGAGGGCGGAAGAGGATGAGCCCGACGCGAGGTCGGAGGACGGTGGCGGGGGCAGGGGAGGCGGAGGAGGAGGGGGCGGAGGAGGCGGCGTCGGGGGCGATGGAGGCTCGGCCACCACGACTTCTTGCCTTTCTTCTTCCTTTTCTTCCGTGGCCCTCGGAGGCGGCATTGGGTCTTCTACCTGTGGCACGGGATCTTCCTCCCGGGGCACGGAGGGGCAGCGAGTGGGGCCGAACTCCATTCCGCCCGCCCCAGGTGCCAACTCGACCTCTGCGGCCATCGCCGAGAGGAGCGAGAGACTTCTTCGCCTGTTCCCTTCTCTCTCTCTCTTCGAATCTCACTCTGAAAGAGGAAAGGGCGTTGCCATTAGATTGAAAGATTAATTTGGTTAAATACCACAATATATAAAAAATTATGTAGTTGAAACGAAGATTTAGATTACATACATATATAACTTTAAAAAAAATAATTTATATGACTAATTTACTATTTCCTTAAAAACCATTTTAATTTTTTTAATGTTCACATTCATTATAATACCTAATGACTGATACTGATTTCTCTTTAAAAATCCAGCTGAAAACTTCAAAACTTTGTTGGTCCTTAAATGCCTAAATTAACAGATGTTAACGACTTATCCTTTTTATTATAGAAATGATATATTTGGGAATATGTTTGCATAAGAGCAATGTGAATTTTCATTACATTAAAAGTAATATTGAAAATCGCAGTAATTTTAACTTTAGTTCTGTTGTGTAGTAAAATAACTTTAAATAGGATTGTCGCCAGAACTTTTGAGGACACAACGGCTAAATCATTTAATTAAATATTTTAGACAAACAAGTTGGCAATAGGCCTCCATCTTTTAAAAAATGTGAAAGTATTCAGCATTGCATATGTGTTACAATATGTCACGAGAGCAGCCCCTGAAAGGTTTGTTGTAAAATACTTTTAGTCGTCACGCATCGTGGAACTGTATCCTAATTACGGAAGCCGTCGTCTTGGGTGCATAAGCTCAAGGAAAGAAACGTCGCAGCTTCACGATACAGAGAATTCGAAATAAAACCATCCGTCGAAAATTCGTGCGTAGTTTTGCATCGCATTTGTAATTCTGAACACAAAAATAATCAAATGGAAGCTTATAGTACTTGGGGCCGATTTGGCGAAGGGCAGGAGAGCCGCATTCCTGTTTCGTTATTTCCCGTATTATCAAATTCTTATTAACGATATCTACAAATTAAAGTTAAACATGCTTAACGAGTGCACTTTACGATATTTGTAGATTGTTAGGTCAACGCTGGATTAAATCACTCCAAAAAGATACTTCCCCTATATTTATTTTGTCGGATTAGTTAGTCCTTTGCATAAACGCGAAAAATTTCATTCCGCTATGAAGTACTAGCGTGGTCTAAAGACGACGTAAAAATGATAAAAATTAGAAACAATTATCTGGACGAGTACGCGTGCTCTTGTGGCGTCATTACCGAACGCCACTTGACGCTTTCTCTCCAAACGTAGTCGTCCTTACGTACCTCTCAAGTGCAAAGGGCAGCACAGGCCGCCGTCGCCGCTTCGAAGCCCGCAAGCGCTATTTATCCCTAATCGGAGCGGTCGCGCTTTTCACGTCCCGTCCTCGCGAGTATCGCTTCTACTTGTGAGCAGAGAGGATCGTGGCGCGGGTGGGATAATCGGAATGCTTAGAAGAAAAGCCCTTTCTCCACTTCCTCTCCCTCTTTCTCCCTCACTCTCCCTCACTCTCTCGGAGTTCCCATTCATTAAGGACGGGATAATGATGGGAACCTACGACCGGTTCGCAGCTCTCAGACATTCACAGGCGATTTAATATGCCGCCGATTCGAGCGTTATACATGTCCGCGCCTTCGCGAGGATGGTTGCCTGCGAAACCTGCGTATCGCAGAAAAGAATAAAGGGCAAACAAAAGAGCAGCGCCGATCCACGGGTCATGGCGGTCGAAGCCGAGGATATAGGCAAACGACGAGATAATAAACGTATTGGGTTCGAAAAGAGTGACTCTAAGAGGAATGTGACCACTTCTAACCTCATAATATCAAAAAAAAAAAAGGCCATTGTTTATTTAATTCTATCGAAACTTAACCTCGATCAACAGTCTCTGCAAAGTCAAATTAAATTCCTAAAGTTACACAACGCGTGCAAATGATTTGTAAGTGTTACGAAGTAACATCGTTTAAGAAAGGAATGAGATATTTAAAATGCCGAATGTCTGCATAAAAGTACACATGCATTATCGTATGTATACGCGCGCGATATATCAATCGTTTTAATTTTTTTCTTGGCAGTTATTAAGGCGCGCCATACCGAAACAAGTGCTGTTATCCCCCTCGGTGGAATTTCAGCGCCCACGTGCGCACAAGGAGAGTGGGCGATCGAGTGACGCAAGACTCGAGGTGTCGCGAAAAGGAATCCTAGCCATCCAACTACTTTCTCTCTCTCTCCCACTCTCCACCATTTTCAAAATAAGGGGCATTATAATAGGCGATTCCCGTGAGCTTCAAAACTGTACGGAAATATTTTAAAATACGTTTCAATAGTCGCATTGATTCGAGCTCAAGATTCAAGCGTAGGATGCTAATATCGGTCGAAAGATAAACGTCCAAAATGAAAAAGACAAGTGTCTTTCAGGGCTTGGGAATTATTCGTTAATCATCATTAAGGGCAATAAATATTACGCGGAAAAAATGCTTACGCGTGTGCGTGGAGAAGAGGGAGAACGGATCGCATACTAAATGTTAATCACGGAATGAATTGACATTCCCTTTCGTCTTATTACAATTCATCTTTGAGGGCACTTAGAAGGCACACACGTATCTGAAACCATCCCAAAAGTCACTTAGACGTCACTACCGTTTCGAAACTATGCATTTCAAATTTCAAACAGGTCGGCAGTTAATTGGAAAAAGGGAAAACCGAGTTTCACTTGAGGTCCGAAAGGAGGCGGTGATTGCATTGCAATTTGGAGACTCTGCTCTCAATTAATTGATGCAATAATCACTCATACAATGGCACCTTAGAGTTCGCGGTTAATTTTGAAAAAATCACAGAGAATGACAAAGATGGGGACATTGGGCGTAAACAAAGTGATAAACATAAGGAAATTGGGACAGCGTAGAAGGGAAATTAAAAGACTAGATGTGGAATATGGGAATTGACCTCGAGGGAGGGAGGTGGTCAGAAAGGAAGGGTAGGAGGGAGGAGAGAGAGGAGGGAAATAAAAGAGAGAGAAGAAAGGGGAAGGAGAGAGAGGGGGGAGGGAGGATAAAGAGGCTAAAGGGGGGAGGGGAAGGATGCTGGTAGAGAAGGGAATGGGGGAGAGGGAGGAGAGAGAGAGGGAGGGAGGGAAAGGTGGAGAAGAGGAGGATTCGGTTCGTGCAAGTGTAGCGTCGAGTCGATACGTTTAGAACGAAAGGGAGAATAGAGAGTAGTGGCGAAAGAGAGAGAGAGAGAAAGAGAGAGAGAGACGGTGAACGTCCATCGTGGAAAGAATAGAGAGAGCGATTTCAAAGTTTCAGCTCATTAGAGAACGTAGGACGTATACATTCAGCCGACAGAGCTCTGGGTGGGCGTCGGAACCTCTGGCCGTCCCTAAAACCGAACGGGCGTTTCGATATAACTACGAACATGTTCCAATGACTGGAGTTGAAATGGCAGAGAGCGACAATTTTTGCGGTTCCTGAGTGGAACTACGCACCTAACTCCATTCCCCTTTTTACGAGTATTATCTCTTCGCCAGCCATCCCTCTCCAGCACATCCTCCCCTTGTCAGCTTACGTGAGACAACTGCCGGAAGCAAACGTTTCCGCCCCTCCCTCCTCTTTCCTCCTTCCTACCCCTCTTTCCACCCCCCCCACTCTTTCTTCCTCCCTCTCCATATCGCTCACTTCTGCCCCGAGCATAAGATATGGCCTCAGTGGGCTCCGCCCATCCGAGCCCCTCCCAACTAGATACGAGAAATACCGATGCACGCAGTTTAAGAGACTAATGACAACAAACGCGTGACACCCTTTGAAAATATGGTCAGATACAAAATAGGAAATTTGTGATGGCGACTTATTTTTTCAATGGTATCTTTTTGTAACGTGTTACGGCCGCTTCGAGGGAATTAAAATTCAGTATGAATGGAACGCTAAAGAATTAAACGCGGAATTTCCACCTGTTGAGTGGAAAGCGGAATTTTACAAAGCGCATATATATATATATATATACACACATCACACACATAAACAAAGGATATGCGCCAACTTTGAAGAAGCTATTACACTACGGAGCCGCGCAAACGGGACCCGCTATATCGCGGAACTCAGTATAATGCGGATTTGTCTTGGACTTCATTATTTTTAGCTTTCAGAACATATTTACACTATTAAATTGAAATAAAACGACAAATGAATGGGAAAACACAAAGTAAAGGTTTCGCCTTTTGAAATTCATTTTGTTTGCACCACTTATAAGTAGAAATATTCCGCGACTCGACTATTCCAAGACCGGAATGCACTGCAGACCTCAACGACTCCACAACCATAACGAGTCTAGCATAAATGGAAACGTGTAATTAAAAAAAATACATCGAAGGGCTAACATTGCTACGGTCACATGAATCGGAAATTTCAAACCCCGCAAACTATTTCATGTTCTAAGTATACACGGTATAACTCGGAGAAATAAAATTTAATTGGTTTGAATTTTCATCATTTTTTTATCGTAGTTTTGTTTGCAACAGATCAGATGGTTTATCCGCTTTCCTCAGACTATCAACAGTTATGCATTATTCAGACTAATGTCATGCCACTTTTGGAATTTTATAACACGGAGTGGTATGGATCCCGAGGACCGCATTATAACGGGTCCTTAGTATAATTAAACAAATTAGGAAAGTGTACAACGTATCACAAATGGGCGCGTTTCGTGCAATGGAGTATTAGAAAGCAATTAAGGGAAATAGCGTTTTAAAGTTCTTTTCTTCATCATAAATAATCCATTTTCTTCCTATTTAATAATATTACATGCACATGTAAGGAAATTAAACGTTTGTTTGGGAGACTGTTTATGTTAGTAACAATGAAGTAACCATGCAAGAAATTTTCTAAGTTCAACTCGATATAAGACATTCTCGTTTGATTTTCTCGATAACGGCTACTCCTACGATAAAAATGTATGGGAAAGAAAATACTCTACTTTACCAGTTCTACAACTTTTATTTGAAAGATATTTTGATATGAGCAATATTTTACGAGATATGACGAAAATTTAATTTTTTGTCCCCAGTAAAGTGGTACCCCTGATTGGCGTACGTGATTCATTTTTGCGATTTTCTTATTATATTTGATTGAAAGTCAATATCAAATTTGATGAAAATCGGTTTGGTAGAAACCGAGAACGAACATGCGGGCGGGCGGGCAGGCGGGCGGTCGGACGGACGGACGGACGACGACGACCGACGATAATAGGCACTCACGCTGTAAGCGAAACGCGCCTAAAAATTAATTAATTAAAAAAAGGTTTTTTAAAAAATAACTTTTGTATTATGCACTAAAAGGGAAAAAATAAATTTTATTTATTTATTGATCGTGAGTTCGGCCTTACAGGCTTGCGCCATATAACTTTTACAAAAGTTCTAAATAAAGTTTAGTAAATCAACATTGTTGAGCAAGAAGGAATTTATTCCACTGAAATTGTTGCAAATTTTGTTCCTCCTTACAAGCCAAACTCACGATCAATAAATAAATAAAATTTATTTTTTCCCTTTTAGTGCATAATATAAAAGTTATTTTTTAAAAAACCTTTTTTAATTAATTTATTCATCACGCCACCGATATAATGTATTGGTGCTTTGGTGTAAACATTGACTTGCTCTTTTTCCACAAGTTTTCTAATGGCTTCCTCGCGGCCCAATTGCTACATTGCTCTGTCACGAGTTACAGAAACGCCTGGTGGAAAGTGGAATCGCCGCAGTTGGGAACTGTCGTATATTGGAGAATAATGGATGAGTTGGAGAAAAGGAAAGTGCGGATCCTGTGAGGAAGATGAGGAAGAGAAAGGATGAGAAGATTCGGGTTAGAGTGGAGGAGGGTGAGAGGGTGAAAGGGGAAGGGAGAAAGGGAGAGAGAGAAAGGGGAGGAGGGAGGAGGAGAACGTGATAATGATCTCGATATTAAAGGTTAAATGCAGACATTTGCGGACGTCGCTCAGAATGCGAGATAGAAAAAGAGAAACGCGGTCAAATAAAAATTGATGAAATGCAACGAACGTATTTAAGAGGTCTTTTCAAGAACTGCTAATATAAACCTCTAAACTGGCGGCTCATGAAGCGCTTGTACGTACTGTGGCAAAGTTTAAACAATAAATTGATTTCAGAACTAGAAAAAGCGAAAACATGATAACTATCAGAGTGGAATAAAAGAAAATTTGGAAAAACATAACAAGTATATGGAGTTAATAGTTCCTTTCGTATTTATTTAAAAATGTATACTATGTAGTCAATTGGTAAAAATAACGAATACGTTTTTAAAAATCAGTTTCCAAGTTTTCACCCCCGATAAGCCATTTGACGAAGCTTTTTTATGTTTCTCATATCTTCAAAAAAGGAAAACACTATAAACCCGTCTTAAGCGAGACAATTTGTCTCTGTTTTTATTCCGGTTTCTGTAAAATACGTTTATACGTCGATTTTGAATATTTATTAAGCATTGGTTAGCCCTTTTTTAAATTTCTTCTCCATAAAAAATAAGGCTAAATTATGATTTTGAGAGAATTTTCATTTAAGCTAGAATGAAATTTAGAATGGAATGAAAACTTGGAAATGATGGACAAACCATAATCCGTCGATCGCGCGCGTGTAACTAGCGTTTGACCAAGAAGAAGTAATCACGGACGATGACGGAGTCATGGCGAATGAAAATAGGTGTGACTGCATCGTGAATCCACAGAATGCCGTCTCTTTTCATTTCCGCCGCCGCATGTCTGAGGAGGAAAAGTACACTCGAAGAAAAAAATGACCTCTTTCGATTTGAAAGCGCTGTCGTCTGGCAAAGAGGATTTTCGGTCGGACGACGTGATTTTAGGAATAAGCTATTGAAATTATTTTACACGAGAATAATTATTCGAGTGGAAAGCTTTTTGAACGACTGATGAATTATGCCATTTCGAATTTCAAATTTGTTAATAAAACACAAACTAATGAGTATCGAATTCGGGGATTTGTGCAAAAAATTCTTTTTTAATATGGAGAAACCAAAAAATAGTTGTTTATATTTATTACAAAGACTGTAATGTACATTCAATTTTTAAATCGTGTTAACTAGTCTTAAATCATCAAAAATAATTTCTCGTTCGACTAAAACTTTTACCTCGATGAGGTACCTAACTAAAATGATCAACTAAGATGTTTAAAAAAGTTTCCTATCTGTGATAACATTGTGAATAAATATCGATAATATTATCGGCTCAGAATATCCTCGTTTTGCTAATAATTACTAATATTATTGATGAAAAATTCTGAATCCTCTAATCTACGGACGAATTCGATTAACGGCGTCTTTTTACTGAAAAATTATTTGCAGTATTAAATGATATTATATTGGAGAGAATAATATAACGTTACAAATAATCTTCGCATCACTATTTCTTTCCAGTCAAATTCAGATTTATAATTATCAAAGATTCAAGTTTTGGCGTCATCTCTTGTTTATCAATTTAAAGTTCCAAATGTGAAAAATCGAAGCGAAATTACCTTTTAGCTTAGATTCAATAAGCATGAACTGGTTAAATAAACTACTGCCTCGCGGATAACGGAGTTAGCAAAATAATCTCCCAATTTTTTTTATATTCAGAGTTATGGAAACTTATACTTCTCATTCTTTTGTTAATCCTTAAAAGAAAATGCTATCAAACCAAGTTTTTTATTGCTTGTTGTTATCATCAACTACGTACATGATGGTATTTTCTTTGAAAAAGTTTCATTTTAAAGAATGAAAATATAATTTAAGCAGAGAATGGGACAAGTTTCAACGTTGATTTCTCATCCAAGAATAAAGAGAGGCATCTAAAAAATCTTTCGCTTTCGATTTTTCGTGTCACTTTATCGCATGTCATAACACTGGAAAGAGAAATTATCTACACGAGAATTCTAATGCACACATCTTTTAATTTTACCAGCGAATGACTGACAATAAATCTATTGGTATTGCATAAATATTCATATTTCGTGACAGAAGCATATGTTGTAACTTTTATGATGTTAGTAAGACGAAGGCACAAAACCCTAAGCCAAAACAACTTCCAAATACGGATCGCAAACATCTCTTCCTCTTTTCCATCATATTTATAGACAACGACTGTGATTTTCTCGGTCATATTACCCCTCGGCGCTATTGTTAAATGCGCCGTTGTCGGTCACCTGAAATTCGCTTCCCATAGCCGAAGAGTACCGGTCGATGTAAGTTATGTATGTAATGGTAATTGGAAAATAGAAAAGTCAGTCACGTGCGAGTTAAAAATGAAAATAAAAGAATCATATAACAGAGGGAAATGTCTCAATCAAAATAACGTTTCTTTATGAAATCAACAAACAGAGGCGCGCCTCACGGCCGCTCGTGTGCAAGTCTCTCTTTTGCCGCCATTTTTAGGCGTTCCTTACAAAAATAAAATAAAAACGCCTTATGGTTTGATAAATTTCCGTAGCCAGTAAATATGAAAGAATATACGGCATATTATAATACAATCCGCATTACTGTAAAAACTACTGTACGTGTCTGACGATAAATCTGTCGCCCCCGTTGTTTGGCCCTCTGTGTGCGTCGCACACATCGTCCCTGGCGACAATACTTACCGAGGGCATAAAAATCGCGGGTTAACGTATAACTGTGCATCTTTACATATATGAAGAATAAAGAAATCCAAATAAAAAAGGTGATTTTTAGCTTCAAAGTCGTTAATTTCTTATCGTAACGTAAGTTCTTAATGAAACTCCACCGATTTTTAAGAGTTGCAAAACCCAAATCGAGTAATTAGTTCAAACACGAGAAAAACAAGCAGCAAAACAAAAGTATCCATTTCTTCATACCTCGCACCCTTTATGAGGCGGCGGAAAAAATGAGAGGATGAATACTGTTCCGAAATTAGAACGGTTTTTTGGAGAAATTTTATCGCGTGAAAAAATCATTATAATTCTGGGAAAATTCGAGTGAGCGAGGAAAGCGGATGGCAGGAAAGTGCATGCGAGGAAAGCCTCTCTGAATCACTCTTAAACCGGCTGAAGGATAAATGCTCGCTGAGGTCAGTGTTTAAATAGCACGTAAGTGAATAAAATATCAACTAAATTAATTTTAAATAGCTCAACACGCAGTGACCACAGACAAACGATTGATTCGCAGTTCAGTTTCACTTCTTTGATCGCAAGCTCGACTCGTGACGACGCGACGTTCCCACGAGAACACATCCTTCCAGATACGCAATCACGCACGCACGCAAAAATTAAAAATATTAAAGTTGTTTAAAACATTTTCCTCTTTTTCCCTTCGCCTCATCTTACCTCCTCCTCCTCCTCCTTTCCTCCCCCTCCCCCTCTTCTTCCTCCTCCCCATTCGCTGCCCACCGGACGCCCGCGTTGAATCACCGTGCGCCGCCTCGCTTCCCCCAAAATGGCAACCCGCCTCATGCTCCGCAGTCCGCGACAAATCCAGATAGTCAGCGAGAGAGAGAGGGAGACGACAGGTTGCCACATCTCGATATATTCCCAACTCTAATATTCCGATCCCAATGGCGATGCCTACTTCCACTGGGATAGAATGAAACTTCATTTACTCAGTCGCACGAGAGTGGAACTCGTTCGAGTCGACCTTTCTCAATAAAACGACTCCAATTTAACCGTTGAGCTTGTGCAAAAATTACCTAAGTCCTTCTAAAGGCATGTAACGAATGTATTTCGAAGTAGAAGTCTGTCCAAAAGTTTCATTATGAAAATAAAGATGTTCGTTTCGATGAAATTATTTTATTCTGAAAAGTCGTTATAATTACAGTTATAAACTCTTATAATAAATTACACAAATAAAGTGTATCCTAATTGTGTCAGTACACTGCATGTACCTCCTAGTGGTTGGATGCGGGCAACAGATTGCTGGCTTGCAAGGTGGTCTCTAATAGGGATCATAGCTTGTACAGAATAGGGTAAGCGTGCTTGGGGTAATACTGAGCTTCGGTTGCGTTTGTGGCAGTCTGGCCAAAATGTGCCAATACTGACCGGTAATGTGCCTTACCGTTAGCAGGGAATGCTGCGTAGCCACGGGTACGACTTAGGCTGGTAACCTAGTCTACTCTAATTTACCATTACTAACAAAACTATACGAAAAGCCTCGGATGACCAAAGCCATGGTAGGCGGCAGAGGTCAAAACTGGATGGCCCATCATTAGACGACTTACGCGAGTGGAAGTTAGGTAAGTGGAATGTTAGAAGAGTGGATGGCAAATAACATGAGTTGGTGAATGAAACGAATGTACGAGGATTGGATGTGCTGTGTGTATGTGAGACAAAAAGGAATGGGAGTGATGCTGCGGTAATGAATGATGGTAGTTTGGCTCTGTGGTCTGGTGTGGATGTATGTACATATGGGAGTCAAGGAGTTGGTTTGATTCTGAATGAAAGAGCTAAAATGTATGTGAGAAAGTATCAATTTGTGTCACCCAGATTGTTGTGGGTTCGTATGAAAGTAGGAATTCGTAGAATTCTGTTGGTTGCACGTTATGCTCCTGTGGATAGTGAGAGTGAAACAGTTAGAGATGAGTTGTGGGAGAAATTGAGAGGTGTTGAATAATTGTGATGCAGGTGAGAGAATAATTGTACTCGGTGATATGAATGAGTAGGTAGGTGTCAGACGGGAGGGCACTGAGAAAGTGATGGGCCCCGTCGGTGACCCCAGAGTAAATGATAATGGTGAGAGTTTGATTGGAATTTGCATGGAAAAGAGTTTGTTTGTTTCAAATACATGGTATAAGCATAAGAACATCCACATGTATACATGGCAGAGGGGTGACTCAAAAAGTATGATTGATTTAGTTCTGTATGATGAAAGACTGACAGATCCGTTGAAGGATACAAGGGTGACGAGAAGAGCTGAATGTGGGACAGTCCATTTTTTGGTTGTCTCTAGAGTGGATCTTGGAAGGAAGTGGACCTGGAGAAAGAATAAGGGTGTGAAACAGACTAGACTGAAAGTAGAGAGATTGCAAGAGTGTGAGGTAAAGATCAAGTACATGAATGTGTTGGAATGTAAATTAACTGCCCAGCAGACTGAATGGGAAGAGGATATAAGGAAAGGAAATGTGGAAGATGCTTGGAATAGACTGAAAGAGAATGTTACACAGTGTGCTTCAGAGGTGTGTGGAATGACTTTAGTGGGCTGTATGAGAAAGGATGCTTGGTGGAATGAAACAGTAAGTGAAGCAGTTAATGGGAAGAAGGAGGCATATAAGAGGATGGTTGCTGCAAGGAATGATAATTAAAGAAGGATTCCGCATGATGATTACAGGAAGAAAAATAAGGCTGCTAAGAATGCAGTTAAGGAAAGCAAAAGTTTGGTAAAGTACTTATTGAAAAGGTTAGAATGGCTACTATGAGTAAAATTTGGGGGGTACAGTGTGGTCTCATGCCAGGTAAGTGGTGTTCTAACCAGATTTTTGCTCTTCAACAAGTAATCGAGAAGTGAATGAATGTGAGAAAGAAAGTGTATTGGGCATTTGTGGATCTGTAGAAGGCCTACAACAGAGTCAATAGAAATGACCTGTGGAATGTTCTGTCTGAGTATGGAGTGAATGACTGGTTAGTGAATGCAGTGAGAGCAGTCTACTCAGGAAGTAAGGCTCGCGTAAGAATAAATGGTGTGCTGAGTGACTGGTTTAAGATTGAAAGTGGTGTTCGGCAAGGGTGTGTGATGTCTCCTTGGTTGTTTAATGTGTTTATGGATAAATGTGCGAGGGAAGCCTGTGAAAATACGAATGGTCTGATGACTGGGGAAGTGAATGCGTGGATGCTGTTGTATGCAGATAATGCTGTGTTCATATCTGAAACGCCGAATGAGTTGCAAAGAATGTTAGATAGTATGGCTGAAGTTACAGAGAGAATGGATCTGAAGATCAATGTGTCAAAAACAAAGGTTGTTGCGTTTGATAGAATGAATGAATTGAATGACTGTAGGCTGCGCATAAATGGTGAAGTTGTTGAACAGGTGGATGAGTTTGTGTACTTGGGAAGAATGTTTTCTAAGAATGGAAGAATAGATTGAGAGATAGAAAGGCGTGTGAATGCGGGTAGATAAGTGGTGGGTAGCATGTAGTCAGTATTAAATCCTGAAGAGGTGTCTAAGGAAGCAAAAATGGCTGTGTATAGAAGTGTGCTTGTACCCACCTTGTTGTATGGTAGCGAAACGTGGGTGTGTCAGGAGAAACACATGAGTAAGGTGAATGCAGTTTGAATGGGTTATATGAGGAGCATGTGTGGGAAAACCAGGAGAGACAGAGTCAGGAATACTTGGGCGATGAATGAATGTGGAATGAAAGAAACTTTTAGAGGTCAGTGTGAAAGGGTGTGCTGCGATGGTTTGGGCATGTGGAGAGAATGGATGAGAACCGGGTGACTAAATTGATATATGATGGTAGAGTATGCGGATCAAAAGGGAGAGGAAGACCATGAAAAAGCTGGCTGAATGTGGTGGAGGAGACTCTCAAGAAAAGAGAGATCAGAAGGTTAAGGAATGGAATACGATGTATGAAACGATGCATGGATGTGTTTGAAGTGAAAGAAATACGTAAGGATAGAAGCGAAAGAAGTATGTAAGGGTAGAAAGGTGTGGAGAAATATTGTGAATGGTAGAGGCATTTAGCTTGCTTACCCCGTAAGGGAATAGCGTGATTGGTATGTATGTATGTATACAAATAAAGGCGCTTTTTGGCGACGGAATCATACGTTCGCAGCATTCCGTACAATTTCATGAGAAAATTATCGAACTTGATTGAGGAACAAAATGAGTAAATTTTTATCTCTGGAAATTGTCGATTATTAATTATAGATGTGTCTAAGGAAATATAAAATAAACAAAATGCGAAATACAGAAACATTTTATGCAACAGAAAAATTAACTTCCCTCGTCCGACTTATCAGATACGTACATACTATCCACTTATGGGTTGTAAGTACACGTTTTTTTCTATAAGAAACAGTGTCTAGGGAGTGTCCGATAAGTCACAGATACGTTTGTAATAGTAAAAATTGTTCTATATATGAATGGAAATTAAAGGAAAACAATAATATAAATGGAACTGAGCAAGGAAAGAGTTGCTAAAGTTTCTTTCAAATTTAAGACGTACAAAACGAGAAAACGTGCATAAATGAAACAGAATACTAAATCGAGTGTCTAAGAAACGAATTCTCTATATGATTTCGTTTAGGAGTTAGCGCGTCAGAATGACGGAAAAGCCAAATGCATAAACGGATTTTTTTAAAAAACCGATAAAAAGAACAAAGGTTCTATGACGCACTGTGATATTATCGACGACATAACGAAGAAACTCTTTGGGCACGTCGGTGAGAGCATTATCGATCATCAGAGCGTGCGTTTCCTTTCTTTTTTGAAGAAAGAAGGCGAAAAAACGCCAAACAATTGGAACAACCACAGGCTAGAATCCGCATAACCGCCACGTTTGGCGTTCGCACCGCCCACGCGCCCCCCTCCCTCCCCCTCGCATCCTAGCAGCCCCGTGAAAGGAGAGAGAGAGAGAGAAATAATGGAGGGAGGGAGATAATGTAGGGAGGGGAAGAGAAGGAAAGAGGGAGATGAAGGAGAGAGAGGGGGGAGAAGAGAGGGAGATGATGGAGGGAGGGGAAGAGCAGGAGGGAGATAACGGAGAGAGAGAGGTCCCATTCACACGAGGAGAGGTGGGAGACAGAGAGAGAGAGAGACGGCGTGAGAATGAGAATGCACAAAAGGGAGTGATAGAGAGCGAGAGAGAGAGGAAAGGGATTTGAAAGCGCATTGTTTCGAAGAAATCGGTCCAAAAGCGTCGAGGACGTCATTTCGCGGGAAACAAATTACTGTTTTAACCGTTATAATTAAAAACTCTTTGCAAATCACTTTTCCTAATTAAACGATGAGAGAACTAGATGGAGGAAGGGGGTGGGATATTTTAGGAGTAGGAGATTGCATGGGGGAGGGAGGGGTATTCGAGGTGGGGGGGGAGATTCCAAAAGACCGAAGGCGGTGGCTGTGAAATGCCCTTTAGGGGCAAAAATAATCATGTGCGTCATGTCTCGGGGGAGTGATGGTAAGTATGGCTTAGCGATGTCGCGAATAATGGATTATCGCCAGCAATCGTTATTTTTAAAAGATCTTTTTTATTTCGAATTATATTTTACGAAATTCATTTCCGTCGTGAAGAAATCACTATAGCTTCAAAAAATTACGGTTCTTATTAGGCTGAATTTCGCAAAAATTCAACCTTGTATCTATAAACGGTTCAATCCTGAAGGTGGAATATACAACTAGAAAGTTCTCCTCGACTGCGTTTGTTATCTTAGCACCGCAGCAAATCGCCATAGCGTTATCGGTGAGCGAACGCATTGGATCGATACTATTCGACCATATTTTCAGTTTTCTCCTATTTAGCTTTGGCAGATATTTATCACGTGTCTGACACCGGTTACTTAAAACAACAAAACGAGTTTGAATTCACCGGAAAAGGCGTATTCATAACGTTTAAATTCCTTTACGTTCTGAAATATTTTTCCGTTTGATATTTCATTTCGCGCCATGCTATCCTTTGTTCGTTCAAATTTCTATCACCTTTTATTAAAATTTTCCGCAAATACCGAGTTAAACAATTTTATTGCTTACGTATATTTGTCTCCACGCAAGGCCGAAAAATTTTTATTTTTATTATACGAGCGAGCGAAAAAATAAATCGCATAGACTTCATAATTTGCTAAACAAATACACATCTAAACAAAGTTATAAAGCCAAAATCACGGAAAACGTCGAAAAGTCCATCCTCAATTAACGCATGAAAATGCTAACGTGAAATAAATGGACTTTCTGGTCAAAAAGTTCTGGTTTTATTTTTAAATAAACACAAAATCTCTACTCTTAAGCAGTAAGGGTTAGACCCTTTATTATGACTAACGTTTGTTTTTGGATTCAACTGTGAGGAGAGTTGGGTGGGAACATCTCCCCCCTTCCTTTCTCTCCGTCTCTCTCCCTCTTTAGAGACGGGAATATGGAAATGCTAATTTGGAAGAGCGGTGAAAAAAGGCGTTTGGAGCGCGCTGGAGAAACTGGAACGGACGAAGAAGAAACCGTGCGAAAAGAGCTCTAGAGCGAGCCACTGGAGAAGTCGTCCCGGGAATCCAATGATGTTAATTTGGGAGCATAGTAGCGTTCCACAGGATCATTCGTTCCCGTGGGAGAAGACGGTAGCGGGGAGGATGAGAAAAGGGTTTTGGACAGCTCGCTCATTAATCTTCTTAATTCCTCACGACCGCTTTCGCCAGGATGTTATTAACGCTGGCGAAAAGCTATTTGGACGACAGTGAACGGATTAGCACGCGTGAGAATCTCTGTGAAAGATATCTCGACGACATTGAATGCAAAGTTTTTAAAATTGCATAAAAGACGTTTCTGAACGTTTTTAAGTTGTTATTTTTTCGCGAAAACCATTTGAAATAATATGTTAAACGTCGATGAAATAATTCCTTCCGTCTCATTGCCAGAATTGTCTTCAACCTACGACAAGGATAATACAACGCTAAAAAGGTATCGCATCTAGAGTTAATTCAAAAGTATCAATTTTCAGTGAAAATGAAACACGCATAGCTATTTGAGGAAAAAGAACTGCGCCTTTCAAAAAAAGACCCGTTTCGCACGAAGGGACACAAACAACGGCTAATTGTTCCAACCTCCTACAGCAGCGCTGCTACACGGCGGCTGTAGGAACGATTCACGTCGAATAGAGGTGACCATCGTCACATCACTAGAGATGTGAGCATTGTAGCCATATTTAGCGAGCGATTTAAAATTTATAAGGTAATACGGGTTTAAAATGAAATTTTTCGACGGTTTTTGCAACTGCGTTCCTTTCTTCCCAAACAATTATTTGGTCCATTCCTCAAATTCTTAAATACGGACTTGGTTGTCTGCTTTCTCTTAATAACTGTACATTTTTGCCATATCTAGAATGAAAATAGTCAAGAGATATAAGGCCCAGTAATTCCAAATCTCCTATTCGAACATATTTTCCTGTAAAGCTTTCTTATTTAGCATTCTCCAATCCAAAACTCCTTGCCTTCACGTACTCTCTCGTTCTTCTCAATATTCGCATATTTGTGAAGGTCTTTTGCTAACTTTCTCTTCTCTTTCTCTTAATTTGACACTCTATTCTTTAAACAAGAATTAACCATCTCCCGTTCACCTTGGCATACATTTCTCTCGAATCTTTTTTTTTGCGACCTTATTAATCAATGGTAAGATCGGAGAAAAACACCTCTAAAAATAACCTATTAATAGAAAGTAGTGAATAACGTAAACAAACAAAGAGAAAAAATTATTAATAAAGGAGTCCACTGGTGATTAAAGCAGTTGCTCCAAATAACGATTATGATGGAACATCTATAACTACATGCAGGGCCATAGTGACCACTTTTGGAGCCCTGGGCAGAGGATTTTTTGGCGCCCCAAATTAATCTAATAAAATGATAAGTGCATATTTTAAAAGAGGTATTTAACTGAAATAAACAATCATATCTTTTAAGAGTTATTTATCAGACTTTACTTGCCGCAAACATTGATTATGCCATTGAAATCAATATTTTTAACAGCTTATTCAATAGATAAGATGGGTAGATCAAAAAGTCTTTCTTAGTTCATTGATGACCGTATGTAATTTTTGATCAATTTCAATTTACTAAAAGAACGCTCTCTAGTTGAAATTGATGTGATGAATATCAAGAAAATTCTCAGAAAAATTTCTACATTAGGAATAAATTCCAATATTTCTTTCTGCATAATTTTTACACTTTTTTCGAACTGAAAACTTCTTCGATTAACTCGCGTTAATCCACATTGTTTTTATTATCTACTAGCAGCATTTTCACAGGAACTTATCATTTTATCTTCGGTCATATTATATAAAACACAACTTAAAATTTTCTGTTGTCTCAGGTATTGAGGGTGCTTCAGTTTTGATCGTGTCATGAAATTTCCTTTTTGTTTTCTTATTTTCGAGAGCACATCAGGTATTCCTTTTTCATCGCAAAATTTCTTTGCCTATTCCATGTACTCTTCCAGTCTTGACGTTGAACTTTTTATGCCTGGTACCAAATCGCAGATCATGCCAGTGGCTCTATGCAGAGTTACATCGGAACCCTGAAGAGATTTAGTGAGGTGGTTGATCTTCTGGAGACAATCGTTCCAAAATAACAAGAAAAATATAAATATATGTTTTAGCAAACTTTCAGCATCACTGCATTTATGTTCATTCTTTAATTTTATTACCACCGTATAAACTTCCTTCAGTTGTAACCCCAATGAATTCACAGAATTTTCTCTTGATGACCATCGTGTTGTGCCATTCTTTTCCAACGTAACCTTTAAGACCTCAACTTGAGCATTTTAAATGAAATTTTATGACGCTCTTTATCGGCGCCTACGTTCGAAATTCTGCATATAAAGGAAGTCGCTTTGAGACAAATTAATACAAAATTCGCTAAATGTGATCTGCAAGTAGATATAAACTATCGTTTAAATTGAGCTCCCGCTTATATACATTCCAGATACGGAAGCGCAGAGTTTATAAATGTTCTGTTTCCAATTCTACAATTTTCATTTTCTCGATCGCGTACGCAAGTGAAGCACAACTTTAGAAATATCGAACCTAAATGACTGTAACTGAAAAAATAAAGTAAGCGATAAAAAATTTGTTTGGAGGGAAAAAATAAGTCGATAGTAGAGAAGACAATTTTCCAAGACAAATCCGAATGAAAGTAATACATATAACCTACTTAGTGTTTGAATAACGTTAAAAATAGAAATAAATAATAACGCATCATAATGCTTGTACATAGTTCGCATACAGTACTTTTCTATTAACATATGAAACCTAGTTCACACGTTAACATTATCGGCATTACGGTCAAATGGAGCGTAAACCGGATATTCGCTGCACTTTACAATTTAAAATTGCGACGGCGTGAGGAGTGGGAAAGTGATGGCGAAGAAGGAAAGCCAGGGAGAGAGAGGGGAAAGGGAGAGATATGGGAGAGAGGGAGAGTGAGAGAGGGGAGAGTGAGAGAGGGGAGGAGGGATAAGGGAGGGGGAGTGAAGGGGAGGAAAGGCTTAAATGTAATGCGTAGAGATAGTGCGAGATGAGGAGAGAGAGAGATAGAGTGAGTTGAGGAGAGAAGCAGTCACGCGTGACGAGTGAGCGTATGCGTCCATTAACTATCGATCATCCAGGCTCCTCTGATTGCAGCACCCACGGAAACGCACCCACTTTCATTCGCACGCGCACTCCCCAGGTTAAAGCAGCTCGCCAACCTGCTCCTCTTCCGCGCTCCACCCTTTTGGGACGGACTGCTGGATGTCGGCTCACTCTCGCTAATTCTCTCTATCTCCACCTCTTTCTCTCTCTCTCTCTCCAACTCCCTCTTACTCTCTCCACCTCTCTCTTACACTCTCTCAACCTCTCTCTTACACTCTCTCAACCTCTCTTACTCTCCGTGCAGAGAGAGGGATGAGGAAGAGAGAGAGAGGCATCGACCCGCAGACGGGAGAGACCACACACACATACATACACACACACACAAACCGAGACTACTACTGCGGCATGTTTCCAATAAAATCCATCGTGCGCATTGCGCATGTCGTCTTCTTCCAGACGTCGCGACGGGGGACCTCCTCCCGCGCCCGCCCCCTCCGCCCCCGGATGTCCTCCGCCTCTCCTCCTCCTCTTCCTCCCCATTTTCTCGCCACCCCACGGCAGCAAACTCCGAGCGACAAAAAAGGAATGAACCGGGAAATAACCCATTTGGGATTGTTTGGGAGGCCATTTTCTTTCTCGTTGTTTTTCGAAGGAATCACTTTTTCACGGGTGATGTTATCATTCTCCTTCACACGCTGAATAGCAGTAACGTAATGAGGGTTACTCTTGATGTATACGTCTTCACGACGGAGTAATCTGTCATAGGAGTGTGCTTATAAGATGTTACGAGCGAGATATTTTATAATGTGCTGTTTGTTTTTATGCAACGCAGTCTAAAAATGTAGTAATGTAACGAACTTCTAATATTAGAGATGCATTATAGGTTACTTTTCATAATCTTTTTATCATATTTAAACCATCGTTAAATATGCAATTCAGACTAAATTGACACCAAACACAATACTATACACACGTGCAAACATAGATATGTACTATCAAAATGAGATGCTTCTAAACGGAGTTTACGTTAAATAAACTAATTTAATTCCTAGAAGTGGGAAAACAAATATTTTCGTGTAACTAAGAGCAGTATATGTGAATGCGAAGATGTCTGTCTTCAGGAGAAGAATCAGTGTTTAATTTCTTGAGGAACGCAAGGGAACGCAAGGGAACGCCGGGTATTTCTGCTAGTATATAATATAATTTAGTAATTTAAAACCAAAGGCCAGATATTTGAGTTATCATCCCGTCCTCTTTTTAGAAATATTTGTATTGGATTAATTGCTTAAGAGATATTAAATTCCAACGATAAGAATAAATTCTTGCAAGCGCTGTGATTTTCGGTCTCACCTTTTTGCTTCATTCTTCAGAAATAATGTTTAAGGAACAAATACTATAAACAGTGAAAGTGTGTATGGTCAAAATGCAGTGAATTGAAGGTTTGGAGAAGTACAAATAGTTTTACCTTTCGGGAAGGTTTTGGCCCTATTATTTGACTTATTACATTTTACGTTAAATACTTGAGTAATTGACGTTTCTGTGAATTACATAAATTATCGGTATAAGATATTGTTATTGCACTTTTTAAGTCTTTCATTGCGCACTCACTATGAAAACAAACGATTTTAAGTTGCTGTAGTTTTAAAATACAAATGAAAAATATCCTAAACCAATTCCTGTTTTAACAAATAGAAGTAAAGAAAGGTTACTGAAATCGAATTATAGCATAGAGAATAGACCAAACTCTGGGACGCTAAATATTTTCGATGAGTCGCGAAAACAAATTTGTTTCAAATTTGGTACGCTACCATTTCTAATAGTTCGTGAGAAACAGCAGCTTTTAATCGTGGAGAAACCCAGTTGTGTAAATATGTAAATAATTCTATTATTAAATATCAGGCCCTTCAATTAAAGTCATCAAAAGTCCGCATAACGTTGCAAAACTAACATCTCGCGTGTTGCCTGTGCGATTGACAACTCAATTTCATCCATATTCTCCTCTGCGTCAACACACTTTTATCGCCGGTGGTCTACGGTCAAAGAACACGTCGTTTTGCTATACATGATATGTAGGATTTACACTTTAATCTCAGCTTTTTATATTTGGATTTCAAATTTTTAATAGTTCAACCGAAAATTATAATGCATGTGCTGAAATAACGCGGGTGTCTTAGTTGGGGAAAATATATAAATATTATTGCAGCCCTCATTTAACTGCAGTAGTTAAATTTCAAATAATTTCAGATGGATCACGAAGGAGGAGAAATATTGGACTAGCAGAATACAGATGACACTTTAGAATTAAAAATAATTATGAGTACTATTTTTTGATGTATCATACAAGAACAATATGATTAATACTGGATAAAAAGGTAAATGGACTTATATCCAAAAGTAAATAGTGTGATTTGTATATTTTAATGACAATACCACTAAATTAAGTGATTAAAATGCAGTTTTATTTTTGATAGTCCATATATTTTTAATTAAAAATTACGCAAAATGATTCTTATCGTAGACTTAAAACGTTTGATTTATAAATGTAAAAAAGTGAAATTTAACATCTAAAAGTTGAAATAAAAGTGTAAAAGATTCGAATAAAAATGGAAATGCTATAAATTGTTTATGGGCCCATAATGTTTTTTTCAACCTAGCAACATGGATAAACGAACAGATCAGTCCGAAAAAATAACAATTTAGCAGAGAATAATCTCACGAATCCGTTGAAAAAGCCTGCGAGAATCAACAACCATAGTGGTCACAGTCAGTGCAAAATTAATTGTCGGGAATATAAGGAGGATTATTTAAAATTCGGTTTTGCGTGCGCAAGTATCAAGGAGGAAGAACGACCGCGTTGTATCATTTTCTCAAAAGTTTTGGAGAAACGACTATTTCAAACAAGAAAAGCCTACGCGACACTACAAACAAAACAGAATTATCACATAACATAGCTGAATACTTCACAAATCAAGAGCTACTTTTAAAAAAAACTACCTAAAACACTTAAAAAATTTATCGCGATATCTAGTAAACTTCTACTCTTTCTTATATTGATTGCTAAAATATTGAAGCCATTCAATAAAGGTGAAACATTACTACTTCCCGCGGCTGTTAAAATATTAAAAATGTTAACAAAAATTTTAAATATGTGCGATTATGACTGAATAATCAATCCATTTGATGAGCACTAAAAAAAGTCAGGACACGTTGGAATTGCAAGAAAAACTTATACAATTAGCTTGTGACATAATTTTGGAACCGGAAATTAAACGGATATCTCTCACCAATTTGCGGTCAGTGGTTAAAATGGAATATCCGGAATGGTCACAAAATACAATTAGCATTCTACTTCCTTATGCGTTCCCATATCTGTGCCAAAACTACATTTTCTACAATATCAGCCATCAAAAAGAAAGAAAGCTAACGCAATTGGCGGTGTCAGAAATCCAAACAAAAACAGGAGTAGTTAAAAGTCAAAGATTCAATCTCATTCACTCAACTGATTTTCCGTTAAACAAAACTTTTTATAATTATTTACATTTTTATTAGATTTTGTATTCTTCGTTTTTTTGTTAAATCTATAATTTTTTTTGCAATTTTAATCTACTTTAAATATCTATAATATATAGATGCTTCTGACATAGGATATAGGAGGAGGATACAAAATTATGAGGCACTTCCAGATGTGCTAGAAACTTGAAATTTGGTAGGATTATAGGTCTTTGGTCACAACCGAAGGAAAAAATCCAAAACTGTCGAAATTACAATTTTGAAGGGATATTTTGGCCCATTTCGCCCCTTTTTTGCCACATAAGAAAACGTAAATCGGTGTAATGGTTTTTATATTTGCATTTTAAAATTATTTCCCATCGAGATTCGAACTCGGGACTATCGTAGAGATTAATAATTCTAATTTCTTATTTTTGAAACTTGAATTCAAATCCGAGTAGAATTAGCGTAAATGTTAAGGTATTATCGAAAAAATGGAAATTTTTCCGGGTTCCAACAATTGACTGCCATGACAACGAGCTCAGTGCTTTTATATGGGGAAGCTTTTAAAGGGAATCAGAGGGCTATATTATAATGTCATTAATATTAAACTTCGACCAATGGAAGAAATCCGACGTAAAAATTCGAAATTTTAAGGGCTGTTTTGCCCCATTTTTGCCCTATACTAGGATAAAAATTGAGGCATTTCCATACGAGCTACATACTTGAAAAGTGGCAAGATTAGAGGTTTTCGGTTAAAACCGATGGATAAATCTGACATTATATGAATTACAAATTTTCGGGGTTATTTTCCCCCAGTAGTGCCCCATACGAAGTTTAAAATTACAAGGCGTTTCCGGATGAGCTAGGGATTATAAATTTGGTAAGACTCTATATTTGGTTACAACCGTTGGAAAAAGTACGATATTATAAAACTTTCAACTTTTAGGGGCTGTTTTACTCCGTTTTTGCCCCATACTAGGTTAACAATTATAAGGCATTACTAGCTGAGCTAGAGACTTGAAATTTGGCAGCCCTATAGATTTTTTGTTACAACCGATGGAAAAAATCTGAAATTGTAAAAATTCCTAATTTTATGGGCTATTTTGTCCCATTATTGCCCCAAACTAGGATAATAATTATGAGACCGTTCCAAATGAATTAGAGTCTTGAAATTTGGCGGCATTTTAGGTTTTTTTGTCACAACCGAGGAAAAACTCCGAAATTCTAAAATTTCAAAGTTCTGCGGCTGTCTCGCCCCATTATTGCCCCTAACGAGGATAAAAATTATAAGACATTTTCAAATGAGCTTGAAATTTGGCACAGTTACATGTTTTCGGACAAAACCGATGGGAAAAACACAACATTGTAAAAAATTCCACATTTAAAAATGCTTGCAGAATGCAAGCACCGTCTACTAGTATAAAATAATGTGACATTAGTCTGCCGGTCGTAGCTGTTGCGTACACACACAAATGTAATGACAAATTTTATGTAATGATCGCGACAAAATAAGTTTGTCATAGTCGACGATCTATTTAAGTGTCATACTGATAGCTGTTTAATACTTGGTCGATATTGGATCATTCATAATATCCACATAAAATTCCAAACAGTCTCACGAACCGAGGCACGGACGTGTTCCTATATATAAATAATCAATATCATTGCTAAATAATAATGTTTTCCATATTTTAAACTTTAACTATATTTGCAAAATATTCTCTCCACCACATGCGGCCGAAGTCCTATAGAAGAATAACGGTTGATTATTGCCATAATTCGATAAATTTTCCAAAATCGGTGTCAACTTCCTCTGGAACAGCGTTCAGGTCACGCGAACTACCAACTACTTGCCTTCCACACTCTTTTAGATATACTATCTATTATATCAGTCCTACGGATAGGAAGCAGAGATTTGGCGAAATTGGATGAATTTGGAAAACTGTGCGCGTATAGCCGTGGGGACATAGGATTTTCCCTGCAGTAAATGTCCTTTTGAGAAATTCTAGCGGGGCTCCATGAATTTCATGTGCTCCACATTAAAGCACTTGTGCTCGACCGGACAACATTGACTGGGAGGTCGTACAACTTTCACCGTCCCAAGCCATGCCTCGGGCGACGCGACTGCACCGTTGGAACGGATAGAGCCTGTGGCCATTACGGAATCGCGTAACACGCCACTGCATCATCTAATTTGGGGATAAAGCCTTTGAAATATGAAAGAGGTAAAAAAATTCCTTGTCGTGGTTTTCAAAAGATGTGGAAAAACACTTGTACTCTGCTCCTAAAATGTAAAGCCTCTCATAATTAACGATGTCCAAAGAAACTCATTGCAAAACAATTTAGAATTATGATGAGATTTACATAAAAATTTAGGTAAAAACGATCAATGGTAAATATTTCTTAAATGCGTTTATTTCACAATTTGAAATACTTCGATGTAATTTTATGACTATACTAGGTCCAACACGACCTTAACGCCGAGTTGCACGCCGAAAAAAATATGGCAGATTTACAGGGAATTCTTTCTTCGCACTGAAAACACGTACGAAAATTAACCAATAAAAATATAAAATATTTAGCACCAATCCTGCGAAGACTTCGAATTGCTTATAATTTCTGCAAAACAAAATATTAAGGAAACCATGACGATGTGGGAAATGTCGAAGCGTTATTTCAACGTTCGTTTGCATCGGGATAGAAATAGGTCGTACGGATGGATTGGGCTCGATGGAACACGAATCGAGGAGAAAAGATTAAGTAGAGAGGAGAAAAAGAGAGAGAGCTAAATAAATGAGCCACGAGGGCATCTTCCCACAACGCAGCGAGGTAAACAATGGCGAGGCACAAATAAAAGATGCCGCGTGAAAAAAAGAAACGTTTTGTTTCGAAGGAAGAATTCCGTTATGAAGAGGAGGAGCGACTCTTTCGAGTGTCCGTCGAAGGTAAATCGAAAATGGTGAATGGGAAAAGGAAAAGAGAGAGAGAGACGTCGGCCTAGAGGCGATCACGAGGAGCGTTGGCGGAAAGAGGGTCGCCGCGCGGAAAGGGAACGGAGAAAACCGGGATCGAGCACGAAGAACGCGCGGCGGCGTGTTGCGGCGGAAAAACGAAAAAGCAGGTCGCGGGACTTATTTGCGGTGCTCTCGCTTCGCAGTTGGCAACCTCGTTCGGCGTCGGAACGCGGAGTATGTCTCTTCGTCAAACGACGGATTATCACTCTTTACACAGCGTGCTTATGTGTGCACACACGCATACGCACCTCACACAGCGCGGTAGCTGCCTTCTTTGAAAGGGCCGCGTTTTATAAAACCGAATCTTTTGAAGCACTAAATCAACGGGAAATTGAGAGTTAGGTACTTGGATATAAGATATTGAAATTAAAAAGAAATTATTATTGAACAGTATTTTATTTAGGAGAATATTACTTTCAACTGCAAGGAAATAAGAGCAAAATATTCTACCCGTTTTCATTTGTTAAAAAAATCCAGTGAGTGGTTAATAGTAGACTGTCCTTTTCAAAACCACATTTTCGCTGAATTTGTTTGTATATAACCCGTCCATCTCTATCCCTTGCCATTTACTCTTCTCGTATCCTTCTCCTCCATATGGCTCTCTTAATTAGTATAGGTACCCGTTGTCTCCTCTTGGATGCAGCGGGATCAATCCGGGATCGGTTCCATTGTCCCATACGTTTACCGCTCGTTATACATCCTTTCAAAACGACTTGATCTTTGCCATTTTAAATGCGCTAACTTTTTCAACTACTCCTGATTTCTTAGCTGTATCATCTTTTCTTTTGAGCCCTCTTCCGTCAATCCTTATTATTCTAGCGTTCCTGGATCCATGTCCCACACAAGCACATTGAAATTTGCACATCAAAGTGGTCATAAATTTTTTAGTTCTGTAAAATATTTGATTTGTCTATTTTCGCGTTCTATCCGAATGTATTCCATTTGATCTTCACCCTTCTGTTGCAGGGCCCTGCAACTCAAAATTTTTTTAACACGAACCCACCCAAACCCGAAAATAGACCCCTGTATCCGAACCCGGCCCAACCCACCCGAACACGACATATTTGACAGGTCGTAAAACGAATGAAAAAAAGTCACCGTTCCCCGAATTTGACAAAAAAAAAGAAATAAAATTAGATAATTCAAACTGATGCCTTTCTTCTCCTTAAATATCGACTTCATCGTTCCATGTCAATCAAAAAAAATTTTTTCTATATACGATTTTTCGGGTGACCCGAAATTTAAAAATCCTGACCGAACCCGACTCGACCCGGTCGGGTCGGCCACGGGTTCGGCCACCCGATGCAGGCCTCTGTTCCGTTGATTGCATGCATGTGTATGTGTTGGGGTGTCTATGCGTGTTTTAAAACATGAAAATAAACACAATGCGTGTGAACGCGGTCATCACATAATGATGATAGCAATCATAATGATAGCAATGAGGAAAGCCGACATAATTAATTGAACATATGTTGCGCTCGCAAGTGGACATATAGTATGTAATATGTATGTATGTAATAAGGGTTAGAACACTCTCGATGACTTGCGTTCGGAATAGCAAATGCCTGAAAACGGGGCCGCGGGAAGAGTGGGAGGCAGGAAGGAGGGGAGTGAAAATGGAGGGGAGAGAAATGGGGAATAGAAAGAGAAGGTAGGAAAGAGAGGGGGGGGGTTTGAAATCGTGATAAGGAGGGAGAGAATAGGAGGGAGGGAGGAGGAAAGAGAGGAAGAGGAGAGAAAGAGGAGGGAGAGGAAAAAACTGCGAGCTAGAGAGGAATTTTACTGCTGAGATGTAGAAAATTGGCCTTTCTCTGTTATCTGTAGTCACTCAGACGGGAAATACTCGTGTCTGTAGAAAATATAAAACTGAGAAGCTTAAAAAATGACTCAAAAATTTGTAATTGGAATATAGATATAAATGATTAACGTGTTTAAATCTAAATTGCAGAAACCCAACATACATAGAAAGTAGTTTTGAAGATGTTTCAATAATTTAATAAGATTTAACAAAATTGTTAACTACTAAAAATACATTACTTCTTCCCTTGAGTGTAATTTACCATCAAATTGAAAATACATTTCAGCTCGGTATTATAGAGAAAATAAGGGAAGTAAATGTGTAGTGATGTTCATAATCACAGATGCTAAGAGGAAAAAAACTTAAAAATGAACATGTGGTTGTCGAATGATGAGAGGGCAATCATATATTATAGTAAAACGCGTTATCAGGCGTAAATCGGTCGTTGAGAGCTTTAAATTGAACTGTAACTCAAGGAATCGAGAGAAATTTAACTGGATGTTTCGGGACTGTGCTCATAGCTGGAAGTTAGTTTTATTAAACAAGAAGAAAACGTGCCAAGTCTAAAATTGAAGAACACCTTTAATTGTGGTGTTTAATTATGTCCAACAGTTTGTTTTTTATGCTCCATGAAGAACAGTATGGGCTCAATTATGAGGGTGAATATGAGGAAAGTAGGGAGAGCCATGAAGTGAATAAGGAATAGGACTCGGTTTGGAAAAAGAGAAAGAGAGAGAGAGGTGGAGAGAGGGAGTGGGAGGGAGGGAGAGGAGAGAGAGGAGGGGTTGGGAGATAGAGAAGAGAGAGGGAGGGAAGGAGAGAGAGATTGAGTGGGAGGGAGAGAGAGGAGGGATTGGGAGAAAGAGAAGAGAGAGAGAGGGAGGGAGGGGGAGAAGAGAGAGGTGAAGAGATGGAGTGGGAGGGAGGGAGAGGAGAGAGAGAGGGGGATTGGGAGGGAGAGAGGCGCTGCAGTCTTGAGCCTATTGATCTCTCCGTCGCGAAGAGACACGAAAGAAGGAAAGATAAGGAAGTACGAGGAAAATTGAAGATTGGGGAAAAGAAATTAATGAGAAAAGAATTGCGATTAGATGTGGTCGAAAAGGAGTGACATACATCCCTCAATGAGTGTGTTTTCATGTGAATGCGAGTGACCACACATACATACGAAATAATTTAGTACACCTAAATAGGTGGTATTAAATATCTTTATTACTTTTGAAAGTAAATTCGAGTAACGAGTCTATGAACCGAAATGACAAATTACCTTTATATACTTAATACAGAAATGTGATTCAAATATACTAAATAAGTAACTAGCTAAGTATTATCATTGAAATTCATTACGAGTACTTAATGAATATCAATAGAAAATTAGCTAAAGTTTCAAATAACTTATTTGACAAATTAATTTATAATGGCAACAATTACACAAATATTAGCAGAAAAATTACTGAAAATTAATAAACATAACAGTTAATGTTATCATGATTTACAGAAATTGGTGATAATAAAGACATTTAAGCAGTCGATTGATTCAAAAGTAATTTGGTAAATAAAAATAAATATGGATTTTCTTAATCCAGATCGAATTATTGTTTCCTTATTAACCTTACTATATCATAAAATAATATTGTTATTATTAATCAGTAGCCTTTAAATAATATATTAATCAATCGCGATAATCAATAATGAGTGATAAATAGCGATTCTCGATGGGTTTTAAGGCACACGGCACACCAAGAGAGGGTTCGAAAATATTATCACATAATATCAATAAAACATGAAATTTTAAAATCTTATCGAAGAGAAATTATTGTATTTAAAAGTCAATGGAGATTTTCATTTGTCGTTTAATATTTGATCATGTAATCTCCAGTAACGATTTCCGGTAAATTTATTATAAATTCAGTTTATTTCTAGCTGGTATATCACAAGTGATACTTTTTCCAGATTTACCAAACCCTCAATTGCGAGTCATCTTCCTATGTTCTACATCGACTGCATTTTGTACCAAGCTAAAGTTTGATAAGCAAATCTGAACTTTACTCTTCATTACTTCGTGAATAACCAATTGAATCCGGTTAACCACGCGAGGCTTGTGATTTTTCTCCTCTGAACTCTTCTTGTTTGCTCTGCTCTTTATGTATCAAATTTCGTGAAACAATACTACGGACGATACAGGAGAAACGCAAACGTTAAAAGAAAATAGAGACGGAAAACTAACTTCCGGAAGCAAATAAATCTCGAATAAGCTACGTTAAGCGTCTGTTTTATCCTCCTTAAGTCTCTAATGCGAAGAGGCGCTCGGAGAGAATTTTTATACTCGGTGAGTATTGATTATCGAGTGGAATGAGGGCATGCGCAGGAAGTGCAGCGAAAATGAATCGCCATTCGAAAAGAGTATTCAACGAAACATATTCCCCGAAATCCTTTTCTTTCTCTCTGCGTCCCATTTCTTTCTTTCCACTCTTCTCCAAATCCTTCCCTCTCCGGTTATTCTTTCGTCTCCTTCGCCTCTTTCATTCCAAACGCAACTCTTTTCCCCCCGACAGCTCATGTTTCACACTTTCGTTTACCTTTCTCCTCTTTTTCCCCTTTCCTCCTTTTGCCATCAAATTACTGCATTCCGATTTCATAACTCCATTTGTTTGCGGTGATAATTCTGAGTGCCCGAGTTAATCAATGGCACTCTCGACGAGTGCGTGGCGAACGGATTTGGGAAATCCCTCGTGATTAATCCCGTGGCTGGAACAGCTCTTGTTAACCTCAGCTAACGCGTATACATTTGGTTTCGCCAGCTGTCGAATCAAAAGTCATTCCGCTGTAATTCATAGGATGGTGTAGTTATCTGTATCCATTCATCAAAAAATTCTGAGAAGAAAACTAAACCAATGATTATTAGTTGCGATATAGGCGCAATTTAAAATGACAACGATAATTATGAAGTAACTGTGGACTTGATCGCGACAGAATTTTTCAAAATATTTACTTGTGCTAAATCATCTCGACGTATTACCTACACCAAAAAAAGTCATTCTTCAAGATTTTAAAATATTTTCTCGTTTCCGTCCATCCGTCAGTTATCGACAAATGTAAATCAAAATTCATGAGAGATTTAAAAAAAGATAAACGCACGATGCAATGATGAAAATCCTCAACCACACTGGAAATTTTCATAAAACGTAATTTCATAAATCTTGGTTTTTAAGACTTACGGCTAACAATAAGTACAATAGGAAAATGCTACGGTTCACATAGCCCAATCAGGGGTGGCATTTTACCGGAAACAGAAAAAACGAACTTTCCCTCATATCTAGTAAAATATTAGTCACGTCGAAAAAGGTCTTCAAATAAAATGTTTCTTTGTTTATACATTTTGATCGTAGCAGTAACCGTTTTCAAGAAAATCAAAATAGAATGTTTAATTCACTTAAAAATTCATACATGGATAAGTAATTGTTGTCAAAGATAACGATCTTCGCAGTAAGTGAAGTAAATAAGATACCCTATAATTACGAAAGTGCGTTTAATATCATTACATGTGCATACAGCATTTTGTAAGCGAAAGGCAATGGATTATCTACAAAGAAAAAAAAGACGTAGACTTAAGTGTAACAACCACTTATTCCAAATGATTAGAAAATAAATAGGTAAATATAAATTTATCATAATTTCTGGTATATATTTCCTCATTATTTAGTCATACTAAAATTACGTAAATACGTATGTTAATGCACCAATATAGGTTAGGGAGGAAATTTTTAGTAGACAGAGAAACATAATCGGGTAGTGGTGTTTCGCTGTTTTATGGTGTGCGTTGGATCTAAGTATATAGTTTAGTTTCAAATACTCCATCGCACAAAAGGCGCCTCTTGTGATACACTGTGCACTTTCCTGAATTGCTAATATCAGAGTTTCTTTTCGTTCAATAAAACAATTTACGCATGCGCGTGTTCACTTATGTTAGATATTGACGCCTCACCAAAACAAGGGCGAATTCCTGGAAGGTGATCGGAATAGTGTCTTCGCGACCGTCCATTTCGTTACGGACTCTCTCTCTCTCTCTCTGTTTCAGTCTCTCTCTCTCTCTCTCTCGAAAAAAAAGAGCATCGAAATGCGGAGCATTCACGCAGACCACGTTTGAATCAATCTCCGCTAAAAAAAATCGATCGCATCTCCGACTCATTTCACGAGCCGCTTTGGCAGACACTCGAATCACGCACGCCAGGTCACGCACCCACGCCCTTTCTTTATCTCACCCACGACAGCCTCGGATGCCTCTCTCCCCCGCCCCCCTCCTCCTCTATCCCCCTCCCACCCTCTTCTCCTCCTCTATCCCCCTCACACCCTCTCCTCCTCCTCAATCCCTCTTCCACCCTATATCTCTTCCTCCACCCCGCCGTCCCCTTCTCCTCTACTTCAATTCCGCCATAACCCTCCTCCTCTTCTACGCCCCCTCCTACCCTCTTCTCCTCCTCTACCTCTTCACCCGCCTTCAACCCTCCTCCTTTACCTCCCGAAGAATCGACACCAAAGGCTATAAGATTTTTATCTACCACCGAGGGACAAAAAAATACTTTCGAATTGCGAAATTAAATCTCTGGAGCGCATTCCTCTCGTTAATAATTTTGATTCGAGAAACGCTCCTCCACTCGCTCTCATCCTCCGACCAATAAGCTGCCATCGAGTCGTTTATAGTCCTTTCGGCTTCACGTTTTAAATCCGTAACATTCCCTTATTATATAAAATCTTAACTCATTATTGCCCGTGCTGGTGTCTTATTTTGTAAAGATTTATTACTAGGTTACCACGAGGTGAATCAATAAAATGTATTTATTCGTGGTTATAATGGTTTTTCGAGTCTACACGTAGAATTACAGCTGTTAATACCTTTCTTCCCTACTACTGAAACATTCGTAATATGTTTGCATTAATAACTACAATATTTTCCTTCCTCTCACTTGCTTCGGAGATAATATCGTCCGTTAGCTCTTGGATGTTACATAAGCATAAATCTCTCTACACGCATCGTCTATCCATAAACGCATGTTAATACATATTATAGGGTAAAACTTAATTTTGAAACCTCGAATATATTCGAATAAATATAATCAGAAATAACGCCATATTGGTTAGGATTTGTTCAATGCTTTTCCAATTAAGTAACTTTTTACTTAATACTTATAGTGGCCAGGCATAAGGTGGCAAAAATCTTGAAGAATATATAAACCACTTATATGAGTCAAGTTTCTGAGAACCAATCTCTGATGAGCAATTTAAAAATTGTCAGCGATTAGGGAATGTGAGTCGTTCGTTAGAGATATAAAAACGTCGACCGGTGAAAGGGGAAGGTTCCGAATAAGATCAGATGAAATTTAGGAAACGAACACACACTAAAGAAACATCGCTGCACTCCAACATAACCTCGCGCAAAACCGCGCCATTGACGGTGTACACTCGCGCGTTGCCATATTAATTACTAGCAGAAATTCCCGGCGTTGCCCGGGGAAATTTGGTTCAAATCCGATCGGAATTCTAGATGATACATGGTATTTAAGAATTCACTCGGCCGCCGTTTTGAATAAAACGGGCAGAGAGAAACAAAAACCACATATGAATTATTTCTGGGAGCCCTCCACAATCGTACCAAATTTGATTCAAATCAATAGTAGGACTTGGGAAAATACGCGTAGTTTAATCGGTACCCGCCGTCCAATTACAGATAAGGAAGTATTCATTTACCACCTTTTTCACTGTGTATAAGATGTAGAGTTACCTGTTCTTTGAGAATAGGAAATTTGTGAGAACAGTTATTTTATTGAACAGTTTAGGTATCAGAACAGTTCGAAAAGAACTGTCCCGTTCTTTCTGACATCTCTAGATGGCAATGCATTAGCATACAAAGTTATTTTGCTTTTTGTACAATTAATATAAAACATTTGGGACTAAAAAGTAGCTTACGACCTTCCTATTTGTGAAGAAAGTATTTGTTGAAAGTTTGATTATTCTAGCTTTAACGGTGTGGAAATATATAGATGCACAAACAAACAAACTTTCATAAATATATAGGAGATTGGTCTTATACTTGTATAGCAAGTGACAAAATATCAAATTTGAACTTAGGAAAGTTAATTTACTCGAGAGTTATCGTCGAAAAACCAAATAGATGCCTCCAAACTCCCACTTAAATTTTTTTGAGATACACCACATCTTATAAATATTTTAGTGTATGTGCATGTATGTTCTTTATACGTTTTTACACCGTTGAAGCTATCGAATTAAAAAGTTTCATGGGCCATCCCGTGGACCAAAGGAAGAACTTGGTCTAGGTTTGCAGACCGTGGAGTCTCTTATACCCCATGGGGAAAACATAATACTATCTCCATAAGAATGCATGGGAAATGGTGTGGAGAAACCCCAAAATGCCATGCAGCCCTTCACTGCTGTGGATATAAATATACCTAAATAATAACTTACGATCACGGGAAATGACTTATTTTACGCATGAAAGACTGAATATTTTAATTCTGTTCATGTTTTGTCATATTACATGCTAAATCGCTCGAAATTTTCCTTTAAGCCAAAATTTATCGATTTAGATGACCATTTTCCAGGCGGCAACAAAGCTAAATTTCTTAATTGTTGTCCTCTTCAAAGTTAATATCCACGCCGTGGCGCGCCGTAGAGGAAGAATAGCTAACTCCAAGATAAAGGGCACAAATGGATTCATGCCTAAATATAGTCTATGAATACTTTTAAAGCGAGTCGAATGATTTTTAAGGAATATTAGAACATTGTTATCTTTTACCATTAACATTGAAAGATTTATCGCAACATAAATCGATACATCTATTTACATTTGTTCGGTAACCAAGATTTTGTTTATTGTATACGTTTTGGCTAATAGTATTGACATAATCCACATAATTTTATTGCTGCTTTAAAGGCTTCGGTGCATCTATCCATGTGAATATTAAGTAAGACGTTAATGCGTAATTATATTAATGGTAAAACTTTACAATACAATACATAAAATAGTAAATGTTAATGTGAGCATCGCTTGTGTAATTAAGGAATGGGGAACGTTTGCCCCGAGCAATAAAAATCGTTTGCTACTTAAAAGAAAACTTTCCCGAGCGAAGCCGAGCGTTTCCGCTAGTAGCCAATATTTTAAGCTGGATGCGTGATGCGGTAACAAACAAACAAACAGACAGACAGACAGACATTTTCCTAAAATATATTTCCTAAAATATTTACCGAAATTGTTTTCCTAAAACATTTCTTATTAGACTTCTTCGATGTAATCAACCGTTAGCTTGAAATCAGCGATTTCTCTTACGGGTGCCCCCTCCCCCCCCCACAGCCCCCCTCCCCCTGGTCTGATTTTGCTCATCTACAAACTTGATCTTATACTTGTATTGAAAGTGACAAATATCAAATTTGAACTTCCTAAGTTAATTTACTCGAGAGTTGTCGTCGAAAAACCAAATCGATGCCCCACCAAACCCCCACTTAAAATTTTTTTTTGAGATACACCACATAGTCTATATTTTAAGCTGGACCAGTCTAAAGATTCGCTGCAAGTTTCATAAAAATTCGACCAGCCGTTTTTGCGTGATGCGGTAACAAACAAACAGACAAACAGAGAGACAGACAACAATTCTGCAAACCGGTTCAAACGTCTTCTTGTGATGCAAAACACACAAAAAAAGTAAAACCCCGACAAAAAAACAAATGTACAGACAGAGGTTAAAATTTTATTTAAATAGATTTACTTGTATCTAAAATAAGTTTTTTCTGTCGATTTTTATAGCTGAAAAGAGTGAAGTCGTCTTCATACTTGTATTGACTTGCTTACTGTCTTTCGTAACGTAATAGTTTCCATTTCTAAAACTACGTAAGTAGTGCGATTTTCCAAGTTAAGAACTAGAACAAACAGTTTTTTTTGTTATCTCGTAAGCGACGTGGATATGCAAAGGTAGTTGCTTGAAAGTCACCTCCGTTAGTATACTCTGTTTTTAAGTTTTAATTTAATGATAATAAGTGATATGATAAGTATCGTTACGTATTCTAAAAGAATAAATTCTCCAACATTTTTCATCATTTTTCCTGCTTTCATACGTGTATCTTTGAGAGTTTTCTTAAATTCGATAATTACGACAAATGAGATTGATAGAAATGTTTCTTTAAAGAGCTTGGAGCTCTCTAACGTCCTCCGCAGGATAGAGAAGCATGTCTCACTTCCGCTCTCGCCATTTCACCCCCACCCCCCTCCTCCTCTCTCCTCCCTTCTCCCCCCCCACCTCCTCTCCCCTCCCTTCTCTCCCCCTCTCCCTCTACTGCTCTTTTTTCCTTCATTTTTTATCCAGCTTCCTTTAGCCTATCGCCACGAATAGAGGCCTCTCTTTGTGTCACGGTTTCACTCGCAATTAATAATGGCCTCAGCAGCTAAAATGTATGTTTCTACGGGGCGGAAGTCGTTCAAATAGGTTTTCTTATCTTAAAAAAAATAGCAATTGAGATGACGTTCTTACTTGAATATAATAGAAATTAGGTTTATCTCTTGCAGCAATAAACGGTTGACTAAACCACACGATACCAAGCATTAGATTTTCATGCCCAAAGAATGTTCGCACTGGTTCGATACGTAATAAAGATTCTACTTAATTTAATTATTTAGGTGATTCGGTGAGAAAATGTGTTATGGATGAGACAGTGTAAGGCTTCGAAGCGAGAGAAGGCGTATCCGTGGGAATGCTTTCTCGAGGGGAATAAGTCTGCATCTTGACCTTTTCTCGCGTACGTAGATTGATGACAATAATGTTTCGCGCGTGCGTATGCGTGGATGTGAGGCTAAAGAGACCACACCCGATCGAGGGTAACACGCAGAACGAATTAATAACGCGGGGTCGCAAGGAGGGAAGTCGGCCCGAAGAGAGGAGGCGAAGGGGGGGGAAGGCGGTGTGGGGTGAGGAGGGAGCGGCAGAGGACCGAGGAGGGGGCGAAGCGGGGGCGGAGGTGTGGGGTGAGGAGGGAGAGGCAGAGGGGCGAGGAGGGGGCGAAGAGGGGACGGAGGTGTGAGCAAGAAGGGGGCGGGGAGGAGCCAAAGAGGGGGTGGCTGTGGTGTAAGGAGGGTGAGAAGAGGGGGCGGGGAGGGGACCGCGGGGGTCGAATTCTTGGATGTGGAGTGGGCGTGTGATGGAGGCGTCCCTGGGGCTCGCAAGCAGAAGGGCGCGTGTATGAGGAAGTACGCGGAATCTCACTGCGTCCGCGGCATATTTCAGCCGTGACAGTCCCAATGCATCAGAATTCAACATGTGTTGCCTGTTTAATTCTCAAAGTTAAACATTGCTCGCTGGTGAGGCATGCAATCCCTCTTTGAGGAAGACTTGGATAACTGCGTGGGATTTGTCGCCGGGGATCAGTTAGTCCGTCAGGCAATCGCCAAAGAAATAATGTCTTTAAGATAGATCGATTGAAATTAATAACGATATAAAAGACGGAACAGTTGAGTGACGATTTCATTCTGTTGTTGTTTACTTTACAATTAAATTCCTCATTCTTTCATTCAAACCTGAAGAAACCATGGTACCTTTCCTTTTTACAATTAAGCCTCTTCAAGTCAAGAAATGTAAAAAATATTAAGAGACAACGGATTCGATGTAACTTTATGAAAAAAATGATAATTAATCCTATGTTGAAATAGTTTTGGTGTGGTATGCGGTGGGGATTTCGTGGGCCCAGGGAGCGCATCGTGAAGGCCATCCAGAAACAATGAAAATCCTTACGTTAGACTTCAATAACAATAGAACAAATATAAAATAATGTTAACATTCGTATTCTGCGTTCTTGTCTGAAATTATTTATATTATATTTGGAAATGAAAACTAAGAGAGAAAACATATTCTATTAAAAATGTAAAATTTAATCTGTAAGATTGTGAAATTGAGTATATTACTTTATAAATTCTTTATCATAATTTATATTGCCACCACCTGACCTTACGGCCCAATTCTAACATATTTTTATAAAAATAATAGTTGTTGTTTAAGTGCGCGCGAGTCATTGGATTATGAAATCATGTAACAAAAAGGATTATAATAACGGACGAAGGAGGAAGGGAAATGAATAGGTAGAGGGAGTATGAGTGAGAACAGGAAAACGTGATAGGGAGGAGAGAATACGGAGGAGGAATAGAGAGAGAGGAATAGGAATAGGGGAGTAGGGAGGGGGAATAGGAAAGGGGGACTAGGAAAAGGGGGAATAGGAAGGAGGGAATAGGAAGGAGGGAATAGGGAGGGGGAATAGGGAGGGGGAATAGGGAGGGGGAATAGGGAGGGGGGAATAGGAAAAGGAGAATAGGAAAGGGAGAATAGGGAGGGGGGAATAGGAAGGGTCGAATAGGGAGGGGAGAATAGGGAGGGGGGAATAGGGAGGGGAGAATAGGGAGGGGGAATAGGGAGGGGGGAATAGGTAGGGGGGAATAGGAAGGGGGGAATAGGAAGGGGGGAATAGGGAGGGGAGAATAGGGAGGGGGGAATAGGGAGGGGGGAATAGGGAGGGGAGAATAGGGAGGGGGGAATAGGGAGGGGAGAATAGGGAGGGGGGAATAGGGAGAGGGAACAGGAAGATCCCAATAGAAACAAAGAAAGAGATTAAAGCAGAGAAGAGAGGGGAAAATGAGAGCAGGAAATCAGAGAGTGAGAGAGAGAGAGAGGGAAAAGTGTGGGAAGGAGGGAGAAAAGGGTTCCGTCTTAAAATATCGCTTAAATAAGAACGCGACGCCCAGTCTGTCTCGACGCGCCTTAAAGCGAACACTTGGAACGAGTCTTAAGAATTTCCGCTCCTAACCGGACGCATCAAGGCAAAAAACAGGTTCTATGGATGATACAGACTGCAAAATTGAAACACGCATCTAATATTCGGCCATGTTAATTTTTTTTTACGGGCGTCTCGCGTCATTTATCCTGCGGTCAATGCATAATAATGCGTATGCAAGAGAATCGCAAACCGAGATCACTTTCGCTTTCCTGCGACCGCCGCGGCGCACCGCCTCGCAAATGCCAATAAACACCCAAAGAGTATGCAACCCGCGAAACATCTCAGCGCCGCATTCAGAGGCGGGTGAAGACCCCTGCATCGGAGGAAGGGTGGGGGGGAGGAGGAGGGGGTGAGAAAGGGGAATGGAAGGAGAGGGGGAGGGGGGAAGGGGAATGGAAGGAGAGGGGAGAAAGAAGAGAGATAGGGAGGGGCGGAGGAAGAAAAGAGGGAGCGGCGACCGTTTATCGCCGTCGCCCGTCCTTGGGCCCTCAGGTGGGGCCGTCCCGCCTACGGACAGCGGCCACCGTCCAGGCGACGCAGGTCGATTAACCTGTTGGGGCCCTCTGAGGCCCTCGCGCTGCCCGATAACGCTTTCTCCGAAGCGGGGCACGCGGGCGCAGAGAGGAGCGGCATCTCTCTTTTACTCTCCATGTTTATTCTATATTTGAACATTTTCCAAGCGAGAGAGAGCGGATTCTATGGTGGCTAGAATTTTTAACCGCCTATTGTGTCCGATTTTCCCGTCTGAATTAACTGTGTATGTATTTGGATCTATTTTGATTTGGTTTTAGGATTTCTATCAAAGTAGAAAATGAAAAATGCATACTCCGGTCTAGTCCTCGAGCAGGGCTCCCAATTTAATAAACTACAATTGAACTTTTATCTTTAAAACTAAAGATATAGTCCTGAAAAAAATATCTATTAAAATGTTAAAGAGAAATGCAAAATAAAAGATTATAATAATATAATGTTTTAGGACTAATGAGGTCGTTCTTAAGAACGTGACTTTCAAAAATGTTTACATTGTTTATACGTGTCGCGTAAACGCATCCTTTTTTATTACTTTTGTATTAGAGGGTTTTATTTAAATACGATATGAAAATTGCACATCGGGATCACATCGCTCAATGCGCTTTGATATTGAATGACAATGGCGTAGTCATATTACTCAATCACGGATGACATAAAATCGCATATGACTCTTCTTTTTTCGTATTCAGAAATATTTAAAAAGAAACGCACCTAATTTATCCTACGGCTTTAGCTTGAATATCTCTCACATGTTTGGAGTTTAAGTAAAATATATCCTTACCAGGTAAGTTTGTTTCATTTTGAATTTTCGAGTTTTATTTGTAGTTTCATTTGTTACTAGCAGGAGAATGCTATGGAAGCCATCGAATCAGTCGAGCAGCCTACCTCCGAACCTTATTTCCAATCGATAAAGGGTGAATTTAGATATATAGAGACATTTTATTTACTGAGCATATTGCACATAAAATAATTATGACGTTTTTGACCTAGACACACGTTTCAATTGAAACTAGTTCATCTAAAATAACGAGACTTATTCCAATAACTCCAACTATAGTGTTTTGGCGTATACGTGGAAATCGCTCTTAAAATTTACATTTCTAATAAGTCTTACAGCGTATTATCTTGGTTGGGGAAATTCATGGTCTAATTTTTTCTACAAACTTTTTCTATAAGTTTTAATTTTGAGCGAAACGTTTGAGGTCATTTAAGCCGATGAAGTTCCTCCATTATTTTTCTCACTAAAATGTCGTTGTAGTTGATCTTATTTTACTTTAACCGTTTTTAGAATATATTTTAATAGTCGACACTATAGTCGCTTTTATACGCTAAACACAAACTAATTGAATACCATTGAGTCTGTGCTTCTCGCAAGAGATAAGCATCTATGTACAGTGGGCCATTTCTCTGTGCGGTTGCATTTCGGTGTCATGGAGGCCACCGTCAAAACACACATGCTGTGCAATTTTTGTCTTACTTTTTTATATACATCTTATTTAAATGAATCAGAACTTCCACAGTAGGTAACTATGTAATGAAAACCATATAGTCATTCTTTATAACTAAGATAATTTGCTTGCCTCTAAATTCTAGTAAAATCCAACTATCCAACGTTACACCTTTCCGAAAATGCCGACATTTTTATGATATTTGCGAAACGAATGGCGCGCGCCTAATGGTAGTAGTAATTTAAAGAAGATAAGCTTACATAAGGTAGGTAGGATTGGGATTTTGTAGGTGCTTCGACAGCTAAGGTCATTTAGCACCTTACAGTGCAATACATCAAATTTATTTATTTAACTAAAATTTTATAAAAAAAAGAAAAAATTAAAATTCAATGATAATTTAATAAAACAACCGCAGTAATGTATACTTGAGTCAATGTTTAAAACCTGTGAAAGAGGCCAGCCCCCTTCAAGAAGGATAAAACTTTATCTATCCTTGAAGAATTGTCGCCAAGGATGTCGTCTAGATCTCCTGTGATAAAATATTTGCTGCGTAGATCAGAGTACTTACGACAGTCTGTCAGAAGGTGTCTTACAGTGACTAGAGAGTGGCAATCCTCGCTTTGAGGTGGTACCCGAGGGATAGAGAACAGGTACGAATGTGTCAGGGCACTATGCCCAATCCTCAACCGAGTGACGACTACCTCCTCTCTTCTACTTGCATAACTCAACAAGGAACTGTTCTAACCAGGAGAGAATTATGTAGGGTAAAGGATCATACATGTTTACGAATAGTGTCAAAAAAGTGCGAATAATCATAAAGAAGGCACCAAGCCCCCTAGATCCTTGAAGTGAGCAATTTATGTCATTTTTGAAAGGCCAAATCCAATTAATAAATGGTCCCAAGCCCCCTAGATCCTTGAAGTGAGCAATTTATGTCATTTTTGAAAGGCCAAATCCAATTAATAAATGGTCCCAAGCCCCCTAGATCCTTGAAGTGAGCAATTTATGTCATTTTTGAAAGGCCAAATCCAATTAATAAATGGTCCCTTGTATGTATTATAATTCTTAATAACAATATTTTATTGATTAATTTGATTTATTGACTATAACCATATAACAAATATTATACATATTACATAGCCAAGAACTGAACCCAACCATTTTCTCATATGTTCTTAGTTTTATAATCCGCAGTGTTTTCCAGGAACATAGTCCCCGCGGATAGCGAGGGCCAACTGTATTTAATTGTTTCCGTAAATTTATTTAATATGAAAAATGGCTGAAATTTATAGACTCGGTTTCCAATAACATTTTACGAAAAACCTCGCACAACACTACGTAAAACAATTATTAAAACGAGATTTATTATTTAAACGACGCGGTTTGCAACCATCCGCGTGTCCTTAATCTTATGTACCCCTAACAGCAATCCGCCTCGAATACACGAGTGCGCTTGCGCAAAAAAAAACGCGCGTCTCTATATTTGCGTGGGAACATATGTAACTGCCATAAGTGCAACCCACTCGACATTAAGTATGTGGAATAGTCGCGTTTTTTTATCTTCGAGCGAACACATGGCACCAAATGACATGGGTGTGACTTAACGGCGATTAAGAGAGTCCACTTTCGCTTCCTGCTGCTACACTTTCTTACAAATCCATCTGCGATGACCTCCTGACTCGAATTCTATCCTATCTCTCTCCCTTCTCTCTCTCTCATTACTCAACCGTGGACTCATTGATTCACTCGATGCCGTTTAAGTGCGTCGGTCGCCTTTGACTCTTAAACGATTTGCTTTTCGTGAAACTAATGTATCGAGTCTTTAACATGCGTAAAGAGAGGCAACATTTCGTGAAATTAATTCCGACGCTTTTTTTATCCGCATTTTTAATCAATTGCACTGTACTCGCGAGGGGCGGCCTTTGTGACGCAAGAGGGCGCGACAACTGCTCACGGGAAATCCGGTTCGCCGTCGAAAACAAACAGTGCTGCCAACTTCACGGTCAAAGTTTTAGGTTTGCCGAGAGCTTCAGATAAGAGAGTTGTTTTGCAGGAGAGGACGCTCTCGTTACAGAAGCGATCCCCTTGTGCTATAAGAGAATTCATTCTTTCCAAATAAGGATCACGGTGGAAAGCTTTATACTTGCATTTATATTTTCAGGAAACGAAAACACTGAGGAAATTATTTTAGAAATGTTTTAATGCATTATTCTAATAAATGCAAGATTTGTGTTCATGCCTTTTTCAAAAGGAAAAAAGAAATGTCTTCCTCTGTGGCGATATCCAGCTGACGCGATTTACTCTTAATCCAGCGAAGAGACGTACTGAATTCAAACAATGATTAAAGTCAATGGAAGCGCACAGCTGCAGGCAAAATATACTTTCGTCTACGTAAAAAATAAAAACTCAGTTTCTGCTAAATAAATGTATTTATACCACCGATAGCGTCTCAACGTCTCTTTTCGCGCTTTAAAGAACATACATAAACAAACCTAAAAAAATCTTAGATAAAACTTTTACTCGAAGCGTTCACGAAAGCGAAACTGAGACAACACATCGCGTCGCAAGACGAGAATTCGCACGAGTGGTTCGCGAGGTCGATGGGCGCACAGGATGGTCCTTCAGATGGGACACTGCGAGCCGGAGACTCCGGAATGCAAGCAATCCACTCCCAGGAGGAAGAGCTGCCACGCGATACATGCACTTTTCGAACAGCGTCCTTTGAGGCGAGTAGCTGCGATATGAAGAAGATATTTGGAGCCGCAGCAGCTCCTATGGAGTGCCCCTCAACCACTATAAAGGTTCGAATCCCTTCTCGCCACCTGTTCCGGCCGTGCTGCCAAGAAAAACGCTACAAGAGGTTCGAATGGCCATTACCTGTCGCCCGCGAAATATACTGCGAAATATTAGACGAAAAAATACAAAACGAATGATGGATTGCTGAGGTATTCGTTAAAAAGACGAATTATTTAATGTATTACTATGTCGATATGTTTGCCAATAAGTCGACCAAATCGCTAATCTCACGGTTCAACCAAATAAGCTAATATGTTCTAAGGCTTCTCGTGGTACATAATATCACGAAAGCACCGGAAGTTTTGTCAGCGGCAGAAATAGGCAAACAGTGGAACTGTGCCGTTTGAGAATTCCTTTGAAATATGAATCCGTTCCTGAGTCGCGGAAGATTCAGAACTAAATGAAACGACACGTGGAACACGACACCCGTGAAAGGAAAGTGTCATTCCTGGATGAAGTGTCACGAGAGTCTTTGAAAGAACACGGCACGCTAAGCTAATAATTAGATAATATAATTTGCGATGCGTCCTCTTTACAACATTTTCAACAAAGAGTCTCTGGAGCATTTAATAAAAACCATCAAATTCGGTCGGACGAGATTTGTTTGAGCTTAAGAGTTTAATATCGGATGATACGCAAAAACCGAACCGGAAGGAAAAAGAAATTTTAAGTTACTTTAAATCAGAGGCTCCCAATAATTTTTTAAGCAAGGCGCCATTCAAAGATGAACAGAATTTCACGGCACACTCACCTTGAAACAAGATAGCATATTTAAAAATTCAGGTATCGTTGATTTATTTATTTAGCAATAGTTATCGCGGCACCCCTGAGAATCTGCTGCGGCACCCAGTATCGGAATCACTGCTTTAAATCATCGACTTTCAAGGCTGCACCGCCGAAGATCGCTTCTATATAGCAGAGACGGAAGACCTCCGAGGACCAGCCACTCGCCATTCCCTCCCACCCCCACAGTTCCATCCCGCGGGGAGACATGGGCCGAAAGGATCCAAGCGAGGTGAGGCACCCTCTGGGACTGCGGGGATTCCCCCTGGCTCACGCCCGCCACGAGGCCCTCCTGAGGGCCCGCATCGTCACAATCAATTCCGCGAAATTCACGCGCGTCATTAAGGACGGCAACGGCTCGATAACGAGGTGGACGCACGTAGGACTACGACGGGAAATTATTAAACGCGTCTTCGAAGACAGTAAAATACGAATCTCTATTCTAGCTTACGAACAAGTTAGAAAAAATTTTAAGGCATCAGAGAAAGGAACGATTGATTTTTATAAATTAATTTATCCTACTACTGCCTGGATTTTAAATAAACAAGAGCTCCTGAAAAGAAAAACGCCCTCGTTTACCGCTAAAATCTAACGCGCAACCTTTAGTGGTGAGGAAGATTTTCTATCACACTTACTTATATTAGAATTTATGTAAAAGATTGCGCGTTCAGTGACCACCCTCCGAAATACACCTCGCGGAAAGCAGGTAGATCGGATGGATCGGAGCGCCCCGCGGTTAATGCCACTTTCGGTTTCGCGTGCTGTCCCCCCGCTCCCTGCACCTCCGGGGCGAGTACGGACCCGCACCCGGATGACAACTCTCCGCCACCCTAGACCTACCTGGGGCGTGTCTTTCTCCTTCTCTTCCTCCCTCCTCCGCCCTTTCGTTCCGGTAAAGATCTTCGAAAGCGGTCCTTTCAATTATACTTTTTCTCAATTGTCACACACGAACGGTCACTCGCCGATATCCACAAGGCGCACTTGACACACGTTCGCACCACCGACCGGAGCGGCGGTGTCGCCCTAGACGGGGCGCCTCCTCCTCCTGCCCCCTCCTCCTCTTTTTTGGTCGCCTCTCTTGTTCCGCGGGAAGACCGCACACATTCCCTCACTTCGCGCGCAGCTCTCACGCAATTGCCAGCTCCTCTACCAGACGACTACTGATCTCTCTGCGCGCCGCGAAGCTCACTTTTTCTCCAACCGAGTGAGAGAGAGAGAAGGCGCGAGAACCATCGATTCGCCGAGCGCTATGTGTCAAGGGCGCTGCAGCAATGCGATAGCGACCCCTCTACTGGCGCCATCTGACGGGGGACTCCGCAACTGTCAGCGAGCGAGCGCGAGGGAGAAAGGATTTTTGAGAGCGAAGGGGAATTGGAGATTGGGGGGGGAGAGGTGGAAGGGAGGACCTTGGAACTCACTTCCCACGCGACGGAGGGAGGGTGGTAATGAGGGAGAGAGAAGAGGTGGGGGATGGAAGGAAGGAGGAACGGGAGGGAGGGAGGGGTGCGTATGCATTCATGCGACCGACCGACCGACCGTCGCGTTTCCCTTATTGGGCTCTTGGGGCCGTGGGATTGCTGCTCCCAGATGTCCGCCAAAAGAGAAAGGTTTTTTGAAGCGAAGTTTTCCAATCCGACGCAACGATCGCCTCTTACTTTTTTGCCTTCGATGCCGTCCGCTCCTCTTTCGCGTAAACGATACTCCGCTTGAGCAAGTGCATGCTGCACGCGGCGCGCGCCCATTAGCCTCTTGGCGAAGCTGAGGACGGCGATGCCGTCGGTTGTCAGGTTTTTATACTACGTATGGTGAGCAGTCTCATTCGAAAAAGATTTCCAAGTGCCGCACACATCCCCTCGTCTCTTCGACGGATTTCCACGGAAGCTGAAGGATTTTAACTGTTCGCCACTACACAATTTTCTATTGATAGATATCTGCTCTTTTATTAATGTGACTTGTGAAGGTTTGAGACGAGATGATTCCCTTCGTGTTCCTGTTTTATTTTTGATCCTGAGCTCCGATGTTTCATTTATGCAACTGGTGAAAAATTTCGCGTATTTAAAAATATATTTCGCATACATATTTGCATTAATCGAAACGGTCATTGTGCGATAATGGAGCAATGCACTCACAGAAACGGCGCTTATGAAACCTCCACTTCCGCATATATTAAATGGGATTACACAAATAAACAAACCGTTGTTAGAGGGTGATTAGGCCACAACAATAATTTAAGAGATTTACACAGGCTACAATATGCCACAGCAGGAAGTAATTTATTTGTTTTAACATGATTTTTTTCATTCCCGAAAATGAAATTGGGGCTGTGAAAAATATTTACAGAACCACGAAAAATTTTATTATGCCACGATGCATTCGCGAGATTCGTCCGCCTGAATTCGGTAAACATTCAGTTTAAACGTCATAAACTGCTTGCAAAACTATAACCTCCGCTTCGCCATTATCCATTATTCAACTGTGTAATTGAAAAGCATCATTTTCTCTCATTTGAGAGCACTCAATTGCTTCATCTCTTTCTTCGCCATTTTCCTTCTTAATTATTTAATTAAATTAATTTTTAATTTCATTTTCGGTCTATAAATATCTTATTTGACGACAAAGAAGAGTTTTGAACTATAAAACTACGCCGTAGTTGTTTCTCTGTACGTTTTTTAGCATTCATGCTGCGTGCTTGACTTCTCTGTTATAACGCCAGCCGTTGCTCTTCATTTTCGACAGCCAACTCAGTGACAGCGAGAAAGAGAGAGAGCGATAAATAGGAAAACAAACCGTTGCGAAAATAAAGCATTCCCTTGTTTGGTTTTTATCGCGATCTCTGCCGTACAGGCTGGCAAATGTTAAGCGCATGCGCGTGAGATGCTTCCGAGTAAAAGGACGACGCACGAAGCACGTGGACCGTCGTTAAGCCCGGGAATGGATAAGAAGGCGGATTATAATGGCGGCGTTCCATTCGCGTCTTTTTAAAAACATATTCGATAGCACATGTGATGAAGGTTTCGTATGTCGATGAAAAAAGAAAATTATACGAATAGAGTGAGTAAAGCGAGCCGAAATTCTCATCCAATTTCGAAAAAATTTAAATTTTGTAGCAATATAATCTGTAGTTTCCATATATTTAACTTTTCCATATTAATTGCCAATTAAGAGAAGAGATTTGAAGTTTGGACGCGAATGGTTCGCTGTCTTCCGGTTCAGCGAGGCCTCTCGGCGAGTTCGCATCTGACAATGAGAACCATATCTCTCTTATTACAGCGCAATCGACGAAATGAAAATTCTCGGTTTAAAGCAGGGGAGCCCAAACTTTTATATACCAAGGACTACTTTCATTCTGCAACCTCTCTTACGGGCTACTAAAGTTTTTAAAGATATACATTAAGGCAGTGTTTCCCAAACTTTTTGACCGCGCGAACCCTTTTTTATAATGATCCAAATCTCGCGAACCCTCTCCTAAAAATAAAAACTTTCAAGGATTATCTTTCTTACCTGAGTATAAATTATTAAATAATATATGTTGTAAACAATTTTTAATATTTATTAATTTAAGTATACAATATTTATTAAGTATAATATTATTATTTTCACCTTTTATATATACTTTTCCGTTGCTTAATTGCCTGTTTGTAACATTGTGGTCATATTAGTAGTACGGGGAGCAGCGTAATTTTCATTTGCATATTAAAATTACGAAGAATTATCATGAAATTTTGAGATTTAAAACAAAGCCCAGAAGAACCAAATTTACTTTTTTTACAATTTGCGTACAATATTATGTCTCAACATTCGTCCTTGCCTGTTTCGTTAAGAGTGCTTTACATTTATATTATCCGCCATGATATCGATTTGTGCATTGTTTAAGGAAGATAATGATCTTCTATCAACTTATTGCTTACAAAGACTAAGGCCTATACAGTTTCCATTGTTACAAAAGGCTCCTCTACGTAGTGAAAAGGGAGCGATGATTTCTCTTCCTAAAGCTGATAAAATAAGTTTAGCCTCAGACACATACTTTTCGTGCCTCAAATAAAAGTTTGATGTAAATATTGCTTAACTAATGGATTATTTTGCATTTTAATAAAAAAGTAGTTAGGTATATAGAATTTATTAAAAACTCGAATTCCAACAAGGACCAAATTAAGTGATTTAGGGAAAAACTTTGCTCGGATTTTTTGCCGCGAACCCCCTGAGACATCTCGCGAACTCCAGTTTGAGAACCTCTGAATTGGGGTATTGTAACTATAAGTTAAACGCAAAAATAACCATAAAGTAAGCATTTATTATACACCATTTATGAAAATCGACAAAATAGATAATTGCTATATTTATTCTTTATTTAAACGATTATAGGCAAGCTTGTAGTGCATATCTTCTGCCAGTGATTGGTAATTGACCTTGTAACTCGAAACCAAGAGGCGTAAACAATCTTTAAATGCTCATTTGTGGGTCCATTTCCTGCTCACGATTTCATTAGGTTCCTATTAAAAAATATTGATTCACATAAATAAGTGGAAGGAAAATATGCTTTCAAAATAAATGCAAGTATTTATATTTGAAAATTTTTCAGGAGAAACAAGTTGCCAAAAATTTGAATCGCTGACTCCTGCTATATCATTTTGCAGCATAATTATTTCATTTTCCAGATATGTTGCATCCATGTTGAACATCTTTTCTACTTTGCTAGAAATTTCTTCTATATCAATTTCGGAAAAAATTACATTGGGCTGGAGATCTTTAAAATCCAGAAAACGTCCTTAGAATTCAGTTTTTAATTTTTCTAGCAGCTCACTGCCTCTGCAGGCTACTCCAATCTTCCTAAAGGGCGACCGGTCGCCCGCGGACGACATAATGGGCACCCCTGGTTTAAAGGATCGAATGAGAAACTCTTCTTATGAAGTATCGCGTCTGCGTAAATCCGATTCGCTCGATTAACACATCGATTATATAAACAAATACGCCTCGATACGGAAATATGAGCGCGTTGACTATTTCCTGTACTTACGATTGGACATTGAGCGAGATTCTCTCGATCGAAATTTTTAATCTGTGGAAAGGACGAGTTCGGTAATTGGTTATTTCCATCCATCTGCAATCCTGAATTGACGCGAAGAAAACGGAAATGAGGGATAAACCGAAAAAAGTCCTTTAGGCGCGTTTGTCAAATGTTTGGTTCAGTTGGCCTTTTCGAAAAAATATATCACTCGCTTTAAAGTTGGACGTTTTTTCCGATAGAAAATTATTTAAAAGTCAAATATCAAAGGAGATTACAAAAATAGCCCACTCTGGTCAAATAAGACGATCACAGACACTAATTTACCAAAAAATAAAAATTAATTATTTGTATCATATCGTTTAATATTCGTTTAAAAATATGTTTTCAAGGGATTCTAGAGCAGAATATAAAGCAACGTTTCTTGCTTCATATGCTCTTTTGTGAGGGTGTCTATATCCTATTAAGAAAACATCGATCACAAATTTTCTTTTTCATAAACTCATCTTATGAAAATTGGCTGTCCTGAAATATTAGATTCCGGTATTTTATAAGCGAAGCTTTAATTGTAACGCGGGGCAAAAATGTTACATCTGATTCATATCACTCACAATCAACCAAACTGCGAAGATATTAGAGTTCCGCTCGTAAAGGACATTCTCGGGACAAATTACTCGGCAACCATATTAGCGGATTTTTAATTTCCACTTCGCAATTTGCGATATATTCCACATTCAAGATGAATATGATTTGGTTCTATAGGAAACAAATAAAACGGGCATAAAGAGTTAGCATTTAAATTTGTGGAGACAATCACATCACCAGTGTTCATTTCAAATGTGAATATTATTCTAACAATCGACGTCAATAATAACATTTTTCCAAAGAAAACCTTTAATAGATGCAACTTAATGCTCTTAGGAAAGTCAAATGTGTCGCGAAGGTTAATGAAGTACACATGTAATCATCCTAATCGGACAACATTCTGTTCGTGGGTTATTTTGAAAAGGAGACATCGCCCTCAAGATGATTCTCGATGGGTGTGCCGCGTATACATAATAATAAACTGAGTGGTTTGGGAAAGAGTCCACAGGTTTCTCACATTAGGCATTTGCACGCGAACCGTAAAACCCGAGCCAATTTTCTCGTTATCTGAACGCTACTCGGTCGTTTATATCGATTTTCTCATATTATACATTTTAACAAACGCAATATTGGAAATCGGTCGAACTTCTACACTTCAAAATGTAGGACTAGACGAAACAAAACTTTTTAATAAATGAAATATCAACTAATTTCTACGTAAATAAAATACAGTGGCATTACCTTTAAAACTCTCAGCAATCGTTAAATTGTCTCAGTGAGCAACGATTAAAAATTTTAATATATACGAAAAAAGAACATAGAAATGGATCATAGTAGAAATATTTAATCGGCTAAGGTGTTTCTACGCCATTTATTGACTAACGAAGAATATTTTGACAAGGACCACAATAATTCTTCACTTCGCGAATTTTCTCTCCAAAATAATCGATCAGTGCATAATATATAGAGCAGGGTTAGCCAAACTATCTTGGATCAATATTAAAATTCCTTAACGACCTTCTTTTACGGCATTTACGGCATTTTAACATAGCTATTTTCCGAGGTGCTCTTCCCTGTGGTGCAGCCAAGGGAGTGTTAACCGAGCATTTGTCCCCCTCTCCCAAAGATCGGAGATAATAACAACAGCATGACGGCGTCAGTCCACGAACTTTTCAATCACACCACATTAAAAAGGGCAATTAGCTGGATTTCATTAATGTGTACTAAAATTTTTCGTTATAACGTTAAATATAACGAAAAACGAAATTTCGATTTTAGTGGAACGAAAAACAATATTAATTTTTTTACCGTAACGAAAAACATAACGAAACGTATTTTTTTCCTTTGCCATCACTGGGTAGAGGAATTCACGGTTCTACGACATCTCGTCGCAGTCAATTCGTCGCGTGACAATTGTGACGGGATACCGGAATTCACCATTCATCTATAGTACTTGGGAAAAACCCTTTGGAGGAATGAATACAACATCTCCAGCGGCTGATTTATGCTTTTGGGGAGCCTAGGCTGAAGCTATTATTGACAAAATGCATTCATTTTTTGTTATTATTTTTATTACTGTTCATAATAAAGAATTGAATTATTAAATAATATCACATTCATTTGTGGAAAAATAAAATATAGAGAAAGAAACAGATACGTTTTAAAATGTTTTTATTCGCAATTTCTGTTCTTTTAATACTGTAAATAATAAAGAATTTAATTATTAAAATAAAATCAAATTTTTATGGAAAAATGAAACAAAAATAAAATAATATTTTAAAATTTTTCTTCGCGACTTTTTTTTTGCAAAATCGTTCATTATACTTTCAAAAGTAATTTCTCAGAAAAGTTTGGACTCTATTGACATGAGAGAAAGGGCACACAATCGATTTTGTCCAGTGGCGTTGCGCAAATGATTTTTTTATACGAGATAAAGCTGAAAATGATCTTTCACCCTCGCAGTCAGTCGCCGGAATGCTAAGGTATATTCTTAGAGAGATTCTGACGTTTGGATGTGACCCTAACTTTGGTCCTCCATCTGCAAGAAGTTCCACCATATGCGCAACTTTCGCATTTTCCTCCGTCGCAATCATGGACGAAAATTGCAGAAACTCATCCGCGAATTCGATTTCCAGATCATCAAGATACGACTCCACAAAGTTAGTACATTGTTTTCTAAGCTCTACCAAGCCTAGGGTGTTGAATTCCGTTAAAAATTCGAATTCGAATATGCAAGTTGTCACTTGCGCATTTCCATGACCAAACAGTCAGTAATTACATTGAACGTTTGAAATCAAAATCTATCACGTGCAGTCAGCTCTACGTCCGGCGTACTTGCTTCATCAAACATGCATTTGCGTTTTCTTATTTGATTATTTTCTAATGCATATATATGATCTGACACCAGTTTCTTAGCTCGTTCTTCCATTTCATCAAAATTGTCCCGCGTTTTCAAAATAAAATCTGAAAGAGATTCGTATAATTTGACAACACTCAGAATATCAATATTAGCTTGTTGGAGGGACAAGCTTGTTGCGTTGAAGCGGTTCAACATATAACTGTCATTATCGATGTATCGAATTCGTTCATGTTGTTAACTAACATTTTCGCTTCTTGTCGAGTCATATGATTTTGAGTGTTATCATCAGATAAGTGAATTAGAGTACGTCTAATTTCTGCATAGTATAGAAATAAGGCTTTCGTTGCTTCCGCTCTAGCACACCATCGAGTCTGAGAAAGTAATTTAACAACAAGACCACCTCTTGGTAACGTGTTTTTAAACCTTTTTCCATCTATACGTCGAAGCGGATAAAAAGCTGTATAAAGATTGCACAAAAGGACACGGCACCTATACAAAAATCAGCAGCACAGGCACCAGCAAGATTTGCAGAATGTGCTGCACAGGGTACAAAATGAGCTAGCGGTTTAAATTCCTTTATTCGTGCCTGTAGGCCTGTGTAAATACCAGTCATATTAGCGGCATTGTCATAACTCTGTCCCCTGCAGTCATCGATATTGAGTCCAAAATCTTCAATCAGTCATATTTTCAGCGCCATGGTTATGAAGCTCCACAAACCTTAAAAATCGTTTGACTGGTTTTCCATTCGGTCGCACATACCGTACGATTAAGGTAAGTTGATCGACATGGGAGATATCTGGGGTTGAGTCCACACTGATTGAAAAATATTCAGTACTTTTCACTTCTGCAATAATGGTTGACTCCAGTTTTTGACCCATCAACTGAATAAATTCCTCAAAAATTGTTTTAGACAAATATGTTGCACTTCCTGACCCACAACCGCCATACTTTTTAACATGCTTGACCACAAACGGATCAAACTTTGCAATCAATTCGAGGATGCCCAAGAAGTGTCCGTTAGTCTGTGATCCCCGAAAAGCATGACCTCTTTCTGCTATAAATTTAATAGTTTCAACAACACGCCTAAGGACATCGCGCCAGTATTTTTGTTCAGCCTGCTGTTGTTTGACAATTTCACAATGAATTCTACCTGCAACCCTGGACATCGTGCTCCAATCATTAATGATTTTTCTAATGGTTGAAGTTGTCTTCATGTTCAGTAATCGGAACCTGGCAGTTTTTCCAGTCACTAAATCCATTCCGGAATGTAGACTCTTGCTGATTGAAAGGTTTGCACGGTACACAAAATACGTTATCGGTAGATGGTGATTACACAAGCCGTTTTCTCCTTATTTGTTCTCCGTTGCTCGTTTTCTGTTCGAATAAAGTTAACTATAAAAATTGTACTTGAGTTTTTTTCTCTCTCTCTGAACATGAATAATCTCCATTAAAATATTTATTGATTGGTTTTTTAATGACTTGTTCACGCAGTTCGTTATTTATTATTAACCATTCGGTCGGATCATTGTTACCAATCGAAGATCGGTTGTTTTTAAAGAAACTGATGGATCTGGAACTTCCGCGGTACCCGTGGTAATTATTGATGGTTGGATAGATTGTGATGCTGATGAACTTTTTCCTACATTCTCGGCGACAGCTAACGACGATGACGAACCGTCATTATTAGAACCATCATTAGCTGATGTTTTTATCTGCTGTAAAATTGAAACTTCTTCGATATGTGAAGTAATCTGTGATAATGATCGCTGACCAGAATGTGATGCTGCTAAATTTTCTGTTTCATGGACTGACGACGACGGAAATGATGAAGACACTGAGTTACTATTGCCGATTTGGTTGGCTGTATCTGTTATCAAGTTTGTTGTCTTTTGGTGACATATTTGCTTAATTTTGAAAGTGAGAATATTGCTAAATGTTGGACAGCTTTCCGTTTTCTTTTTTCTGCAACACTCGCATAAGATTTTTTAGATGACACGGTCAAAAGCGGGAGGTACCTATAAAAAAGATTTAAAATGTTTGTATTATCCGACTTGAAATTGTTTTATTTTGCTATTCTTATTTTTTTGGACGGGTGTCCTGTCATTTATAAATTCGAGTTACATATGAATACTTCTGGGGATGAAATTGACGAGGAAAGTAAATGCTGTACAAGTTTTTCGAGATTTCAAGCTTAATTTTCTTCATGCGCCATACAAAATTAATGTAATGTTCTAAAAGTGTTTGCTTCATAATAGTTTGTTCCAAATCCTTGACATCGAAACCCATTGATTCTTTATTTATTACATTATTGGTTCGGGTGGAAGGTTTGAACCTTATAAAACACCATCCTTAGTCAAAATAAGTAAGACGAAATACGGAGATAGAAAGTTCGGAGATTGTTTTGCTGGGTGGATACACAATAAATTAATACTTGAAATGGAAACTTCATTAAAAATATTTGGACTCACCTGTCAAAAGAGGCTCTCCAAGATCATACACAGCTTTTCGAAAAAGTTAAAGTTAAATAACATCCCTCAACTTAAGCCACATGATAAGTTTTTCGTTTCTCGTTTGTTTCACGTGGTGGTTTGATTTTTGGCAGTGTAACAAATTTAATAATATTTCCGAGATTTATAACATAATGAAAGTTATATTTAAAGTAATTTAATCAAAAATACCCCTTATTTACAATGATAGGTGCTTCGTGTGATTTACGAAGTAAAGGCATTGAGTGAATGTCGCCTGTACTGCGCATTCAACATCCCGCCTGCAGTATGGAAGTTGTCATATGAGGACGCCTGAACATACGTCGATATTAGATTCAATAAGTGGAAGAGAGATAGTTTTAGAATCGTAAACACGCGTTGTGCACATTTTACCGAACTATTTGTTTATCTCGACATAGACGTGCAAGATTTTCATATCTACATCTACATCTACATGATACCCTGCAAATCACCAGACTGGTGGGTGGCAGGGGGTGCAGCACACCAAGCCCTACCTAATAACGTCCCTCGTGGGAATCACTCTCCTGTTATGATCCCGTATGGTCCTTGGAAAAAACGAGCTCTGGTATCGCTCGGTCCTACAGTCGATCTCTCGTATTTTATTCTCGTACCATGTACGTAGGTGCCTCTAATATTCCTGAGACCTCCTCTAAGAGAACTTCCGACCTAAATTTCTCCAGAAGCCTTAACCTAGCGCTAATTCTGCGATCCTCTAGCGATATCCAATTCAACTCCTTCAAGAGTGATGTGACGCTTAATTTTTGCTCATATTTTTGCTTTACGAATCTGGCTGCTCTGCGTTGGATTCTTTCTAACTCAAGTATTTGTCCCTTTTCGTACGGATCCCATATGCTGGAAGCTTGTTCGACCTGAGATCTGACCAATGATAAATAACACGTTTCTCGTACCTGTTCTGTGCTACTTCTTACTATTCTGCCTAGGAAGCCCAATTTCTTATTAGCTGCGCCTACGATCCTTCGAATATGCATATTCCACGATAGATCAGGACAAATGGTGACCCCTAAATATTTAACGTACTCTGCAGATTGGATGTTCAATCTATCAATTCTGTACTCCGAGTTTAAGTCATTGTTCTTACTCTTCCAGAAACTCAATAGGGAACATTTGCTCTGATTAACTTCGATTTTCCAATGTTGACACCATGCTGAAAGGGCGTTTAAATCTTCCTGAAGCGATTTTTGGTCATCCTGACTCGTTATCTCCTTATATAAAACGGTATCATCTGCGAAAAGTCTTATTTTGCAGCGAACTACCGAGCAGATATCGTTTATATATATCAGGAATAGCAGTGGGCCAATAACACTTCCCTGTGGAACACCTGATGCGACTTTTACCGGGTATGAAGATTTCCCATCAATAACTACTATCTGTTTTCTGTTGGAGAGGAAGTCTTTTACCCAACTCACGATATTAGGGTTTATGCCGTACTTTCCTAGTTTTCCTATTAATTTATTATGGGGTACTTTGTCAAACGCTTTTTTAAAATCAATAAAAATTGCATAAACCTGACTGTTTTTCTCTCCGCATTGCAACAAATCGTTTACGAACAGGGCGAGTTGCGTTTCGCATGACCTACCTTTCCGAAACCCGTGTTGGTTTTTGCTTAGCGAAGAACGACCATCTAAATAACGCAGAACAGAGCTAACGATTATATGTTCTAGAATCTTACATGATAATGAAGTCAAGGAAATCGGTCTATAATTTTCGGGGTTCTCTTTATCACCGCCTTTGTGGATGGGCGTTACGTATGCTAGCTTCCAGTCTTTTGGAACGGTACCATGTGCAACGGATTTTTCGAATATTATTTTCAAGTAAGGTGCGATTACCGAGGCTAGCTCTTTCAACACACGCGCGGGTATGCCCTCCGGCCCGGGAGACTTATTTTGCTTAATCGACTCTAGCTGGTACGCGATACCTGTTTCGGAGAATATCAAATCTTCCATCGAATTTCCCTTGTCATTCGAATCTGGTTCCTCAAACTCGTTGCTCACCTAAGTAAACGCTTTCTGAAAGTGTTCATTTAACAAGTTTGCTTTTTCCGCGCTATCGTGTACTACATCACCTGCCTCCGTTCTCAATGACGCTATGGTGGGACCTCTACCATGAACCTCCCTAACGTACGACCAAAATGCTTTCGGATTTTCTTTCAAATTATTATGCAAAACTTTCTTTTTGTAATCATTAAATGCTTCTCGCATTGATACTCTAGCTCTTGAGCGCGCCTCTCTGTATTGATGCCGTATCATTGACCTCTGTTCCTCTGTGACTTTTGAAGAATTGGTATTTAAGCGAGCGTGAAGTTTTCTTTGCCGTCTAAGAGCGCATCTAACTTTCTGGTTGTACCATCTTGGTTCCGCACCATCACGTTTAACTTTATGTGGAATGAATTTATCCGTACCCTCTCGCATCATATCCCTGAACACGCACCATAATTCCTCTGTACTAGCGTTCATAAATCAAGTATTTACAGTATTTATTTATTCTTAGTAAGTCTTATCCATTTTTAACGAGATGTTCAAGGCTGCAGATAAGAAGAATTCACTGCTTAATTTTTCGTCCCACATTCATAGAATTTTCTTCTGGCCATTGAAGTGTACAATAGATTTTATCTCACTAGAGACAAAACGATGGCTCCTGGGGTAAAATGGATGAGAAAGAACCATTTTCCTCAAGGGTAGCGAGGGCGGGGGATGTAGGAAACCTTTACTTCAGCGATTAGCGGCGCGGTTGCTCGGTCTAAAAAGCCTTTGTTCAATTTCGCGAATGGTCAGTTTTGACCCTTTTCTATAGTGTCGTATTGCGCGCTACGATTGGCTGTTTCGAAGGGTTTTTCCAAGATATATTAGGAACCTCCGATAAATACGAAACGTCCCAATTACGAAATAAAAATCGCACCCGTTCCAGTAAAAACAAACCTCCATGTAGCGAAATTAAAAAAAGAATATTGTACGCACTGTTGTAGAGCAGAAATTAATGACATCTATGCGGGAGTTAACGCTGTTATTACGACCTCACCTGAATGATTCGAAGCGTAGTATTTGTTGCAATTTCCATTATTTCGAGTGATAAGGTAGACAGATAGACCTAGTCTTTCACGGATTTATCTTTCGCGTATTTCGATCTTTCGCGGTTCCGCATTTGCGACAACTTTTGTCTTCCGCGGTCTCATGTTTCGCTCTTTCGCAGGGAAAGATCACGGAAAAGGCCACGCGAATTTTTTTAAGTGGAATGAATCGCCTTTTCCTCACGTTTACTTTCATAACTAGTCCTGAAAAAATATTGTTGCGTTATTCTAATTGGTAAAAATATTTACGTAAGTGTATTAATGTAATATATATGCGTAATTAAAATAATTAGATACACGTGTCTTATACCTATATACTTTTAAATATTTTTAGGATGCAATCCTCCCACACTTTTGTCCCCCTTCACGTGTGGAAAGTTGCAAAATATAAGCTGGTATCACCGTTCAGGAGATCTTTCTTTTTGACGACAGGGAAGTCTCGAGAGGAAAGACTCAACCCTCAACTCTTTACCCTTCCTATTCAGGTTCATTGGGGTATTTGCTCAGGTTTGACGTAGTTCAAACGCTTAGGCTTTGCGTTTTACGCATCATTTATTATTGGAGTTTTGCGGAGTTTTTCAGAAATGTAACACCCCGAGAAAGACGAGATCTGCCGTATTTGGGATATTAGCGCCTGCAAGTTAGGCAACCGCCGTTCATTTTTACTTTCTCATTCGAAGTATCGAGAAAGTATCGTTTTCGCGAAAAAATTCGACCTCGAGATTTTTACGGAAATACACGTTTTAGGTGTCGCTGAATCCGAAAAAGTGGTTTTCGCAATGCCGTCTGTCTGTCTGTCTGTTACTGGCGCTGGAGCCTAGACGGTAGAACGAAAATGAATGAAATCTCGTAGTTAGGCATTTTATCAAACTGAGCAGAGTATACATAGAAATGGTTGACATTGATCAATAATTAAGAGTAGTTTATTCTACGCATTTTTAAAAACAATCCGATTTTCTCGAAAACGGCTCTAACGATTTTGATCAAATTTCGTACAGTTACTTAGGTTTACATCCTCAATAATACTGTATAGTTCATATTTCTCAAAAAATGAATATAAGGCTAGTTTATTCTAGGCAACTTTAACAAAAATTTGATTTTCTCAAAAACGGCTCAAACGATTTTGATCAAATTTCGTACAGTTACTTGAGTATACATCTATAAAAATACTACGTATTTCATTTTTCTCAATGAATGAATATAAGGCTAGTTTATTCTTGGGCAACTTTAACAAAAATTGGATTTTCTAAAAACAGGCTCATACGATTTTCATTTTCTAAAGATAACTAAACGACGCATTAGTACGTATATGGGAAAGTTTGTACAATGTATGGTGTACCGATTTTTTTTCTCGATTCTACTACGGAGCTTTAAGTAAGCTTTTATTTTCTGATACTCTTTTCGAGTTCTTTTATCTTGTTTAAGTCTCTCTTTCATTGACGTTCATTTTTCCGTCTCTTTCTCTATTTTTCACCAATACAGAGGGCAATACGAGGATGGGAACCAAACTCTGCATTTCACATTGCCTTAATTACTTCTCTTTTGCGATTTCGTCTTTCGCGGTGTTTTCAGGAACGTAACCCCCGCGAAAAACGAGGTCTACCTGTATGTATAATTAAGTATAAAAATGTATTTAAAACACGTAATAAAATACAAATTCTTTTTTATAAATACATTTTCTATAGATAATATCTCATTAGTAGCTCTTTGTGGTAAACGTTGAAGACCAACTGAATGCGTAACTTTTATTTAAACAAAGGGCTTAAAAATATTGTTTAATTAATATACTTTATAATTAATATTTTTGTGCTATATTTTCATTTACTTTTATTTGACTATTTATTGCTATACTATCGCCTCTAATGTACATAATGTTAAAAATAGCAAAAATTTGTCATTTAAATATTTTGAATACTTAAAAAGTAAATTTAGTATAAAGTAATCCAAGTTCTGATCAATAATAATGATATATCTCAGTAGCCCAGAGATGCCCTACATCATAAGTTGCCACATAATATAGATAGTTTTTACTATGAAAATTGATCAATGTTACAGGAATGAAAAAATAATATATTTTTATAATAAAGTGATTTTTTTGGAAATATTCTTTAACTAAAACGTTAGTAATTAAAAAAGTGTTGGAGACTACGGCGAGATGAATATTTCAAAAATTAAGAACTCCTTAACCGTACAAAATACCTCTAAGCGTAAATTTTTCTTTTTGTTTGTATCTCTGTTTTTCTTTTATTACCCTTTTTAATTTTTATCGTTTGTATTGTCTCTAGATATTCTACTTTGTACGGTTAAGGAGTTCTTAATTTTTGAAATAAAATTTTAGTGTTGAAATAAATTATAACCAACAATAATACGCTAATGTGCACAATGATGAACCTGAAAAAACGTCCATATAAAGAACCTCCTTACAACAAAGTGCCAAAAATCGGGTCCCTTCAATTTCGTAATAAAGAGGTTTTACTGTACCATACTATGCCCCCTCCTAGCTTCACAGAATGAAATTCAATGTATTTTTCTGAAATAAGAAAATTAACTCATTTCGGATATGACGCTACAGGCAGAAACGCCTGCGAGTGGGTGGGAACGACGGGATAAATAGTTCCCAAGAAACCTAAAACGGAATACACCTAGATATGCAAATATCATTAACAATCTTAAGGAGAATTTTGAGGAATTACTCTAAGATTTGTAACAGGAATGACCTCAAATCAAGTTTATGATTGGTCCTTTTAGCGATGAAGCCGACTGCCTGATATCCCATTTAGTCATAGACGGAGCCAAGTCCTAGTCAAACTGAGCGCGCATGCGGCCCAAATGTTAATTTTCTCTCAACTAAATCTTTCGAGATTTTATGTAAATACTTTATTTTTGTGAAATGGACAAGATTTTTTCTTAACTATTGAGGTGCAATAGAACGCAGTTTTTAAATCATTGTTTTTAACAGCAAAACAGTTTACCAATCTTCCAGATGTCTATTACCCCAAGTCGGGCCCTCATTGAAAAACTGTAATCGTAATACGACCCATTTATAGCATCCATCACTTCAATGCGGCCCTGATGCTTCTTCGAATTTTACATGCCTGTTCCAATTGGAAAAAATGGAATTGCCGAAGTTGAGAGGATGGAACCTGCCAAGAAGAAGAAACCTTACTTTCTGGAAATCTGTAACAAACGATAAAAACTCGAACATCAGCGCTAAAATTTTATATATTAAAGCAAGTAAGATACACTTGCTAAAGCAGAAGGCGGAAGCACGTTTTCTAAAAAAAAATTCAGGGTTCTGGTTTGCCTCTCCATTAGGGGAGGGGGTAAGTGTACAGTGTATATATTCAATAGACCTTTCCATCCGTGAAAACTTAACTCCTATAGCTTCAGAAGTTTGGCTGTCATACCATTTCGAAGTTTTGAATTTTCCAAATTTGAAGCCATCTAGCGAGAAATCTATGAATTATCGGGAAAATATAACAAGAGGAAAATTTATAGGCTGAGAAGAACTATCTAATTCAAAAAGAATTCTCGCAATATCTCTTAAAACAAAAAAGTTGATCGTCCACAGACGGACAGACTGTGTGATCATATAAGCACGTTTGTTTTTCTTGTAATAAAACGTGCTAAAAATAAATAATAATCCTTAAATAAGATCATAAAAATTCATCGTTCAGGAAAAGTTTGCCAATTTTGTCCATCGCTCTGTCGTATTTAGGCTATGGCGAGTGAGGTCTCGAGACCGCAGGTGCTAGTAAGGAGATCCGTGCGAGCAGGACATGTGCCCCGAATCATCAGAAGGACGCTGCTTTCCCGATAATGTATTTGCATGTATATTTCCTTGGAAAGCCACTTGACCTTTGTCAGCAGTGGAACAGATGGGTCAACTTGTAAGCCAGAATTCATGAGGAACACGTTTCCATATAAGAACGATTTATTGGTATAATTTGTTCGCCGAATAAAGAAGGAGAGATGCAAGAGAAATACGTAGTTTTGGACTTAAAAGACATTAGTGGACGGATTTATATGATACAGTTTCGAAATGGCAGCCAAGTATTAAGTCGTAGAGATACAGGTTTTGAGAGAAAATGATTTAGGAAAATATATTGCCTGCACTGCACGCTGCCTTGATAGAAGTACTTGGGGTTGGCAAAACAGTAGAAATTGTATAATTTAAAAGATTTTTAGATAACTTTATAACTTGTTTACAATGTATTACCCAAATCTGGATAAAATTACATCAATTTTAGGTCTAAAACATACTAATTTCGTCCAAAGTTATAAATTGCTTTTATTTACAGTTTAGGAAAATGTAAGACATTCAAAGCATATATCCAAAGACTCTTCTAATGGGAGCAGTGTGCAAAGCACTTTTAAAAAATCAAGGTGAAAGCTATCGATTCGTGACGTGAGGTGATCTAGTGAGAAGATTGCTTCAGGAGGCACTTTTTAAGAAGCGGGGACCTCTGAGGAGTGCTATGGGGGCATTTCGTTCTGTCGTCTCCGGCGTCCGAATTACGCTCCACGGGTCTGAATACGTTTTCCATCCTTAACTTGGAATAATAATAAATACTCTGAGCAATAATTTGTATGTTACATCCTCCTAAACCTTAGGAGTACTTCTACGCATTTTTTCCATTTTTTAGATGTTGAGGAATAACTTATATTTTAGATTAAAACGTGAAAATATGTAAAGACGTTCAAATAATTTTTTTCTACCGATACGAAGAAATTAAATCAGGAGGAAAAGGAATGTCGAAGCCATCAAATTTTGAGGCGAAGAGGAGGTGAGATTTCAATATATGAAAACGTGGATATAAAAACCTTAATGATCGATTCGAAAGCATGAAAAAATAGCATGGATGTCCATTTTTTTATGAAGAAACTATGCCACTAAAGGAATGTTTCAGGTAAAATGTGGTGTTAGTCATTTACTGTGGCTTTCATTTAAGTATTAAATACATAAAAATAATTTTTTTAAATCAACGTTTATCGTGATAACCTTTAAAAATTAAATAACAGACAATTAACAATCCACGTTATTATAAAAACACATTACGCCACTAATTATATTTCAAAGTGACTAATTATATACAATGAAATTTCTCTCTTAGAAATAGCTTTCATATACATTTATATTTTTTCAAATTTTACATAGATTTATTAAGAATGATTAATTGTCAACATATTTTATCAAATTTAATTATTTATTCGCATAAGCTAAAATTTAAGAATTCATCAAATCATTTACCTAGCTGACGTTCAAGCGGCTTGTTTATCTATTAACACAATGGTCAAAACATTAAGCGCTTAATGCGACAAACGCTATCTTTCATACATCCACTACATACCAAATAAATGAATGTGAAGGATCATTTATTTACACAAACAAGTTAGATCGCAACCAAAGTATGTATATTTTAAATTAAAACATATATATTGATAACTCGTCGATATATTTGAGATATGAAATTCCGTAACGCCATAGTCGCTATTATTCTTAGAAAAGGCTTTATTTCCAAACCAATCTCCCGATCTATGGCATTTACTCGGCAGAACTACTACGGGAAACTCTCATTTCCAGAGTCTACAGCATCATTCACATAAGACGCGACAGAAGACAAACATTCAATCGCAAGCACTCGTATAATTGTTCGACTACGTTGAGCAATAGGAAACTATGCATCCCATTCAATAATAAGCGCCTAAATATAAAAAATTGAACAAACTACTTATCTCAGGTATCTCCTATAACCACAACAAGTTTTCGAAGAAAAGCAGACGAGTATTTCGGTTGCGGTGTAGCCATATTCAATGGAAATACACCGAAAGTACATTATAAACGAGTTCTTTTAGATTCTACTTTCAGAACTTCGTTCAATTTTTAGATCTATATGCGCTTATTCATCATTTTTTCATCCATTAGATGAGCTCGATTACTCACAAGTGAATTTATTTCTTTGGATTTAATATATCGAAAGAAATAATTATTTTCGCGCAGTTACTATAGAATCTCGCAATTTCCTGCTCGTGCAAGTTGTATTACGTGCGTCTAAGCCTTCCCGTTGCAAAGTAGGATATACTCTTTCGACACTGCTCTACCACGAAGCGATGCGTCCAACTTACCCATAAATGGCCGCGGAATAAAAGACTCCCTTATTAAGCCACTCATCGACATATCACTAGCGCGCACGTTCCGCTCTCCTAGAAACCTCGGCCATTAATATCGATTTTTCTAAATTAAACGAATTAAAGTTGCGTTTGCTGTAATATACTGATGATCGACGATGCCCTAGTAAACTAATCGCTGGCGAAGAGAGTGGAAAAAGGCCGTGGAAGGGAGTGTCGCGTGCGATGGGAGGGCGGGAAGTGGAGATTTTAGATGGGGAAGAGGTTAATGGGAATATATGGGAGGTAATGGGGAGTTGGGGGGCAATGGAGATGAAGGGGTAAAGGGGTCGCCGTCCCGCAGCCTCCTCCTTCCGCTACCCCGCCTCATCTCCCCAGCATTGCTAAGAGATAAGCGATCTCTGTTATCGCCGCCTCGGATGAATAATGCGAGGCCTCGAAGGGGCTGATGGGGAGCAGAGGGGCGGAGGAGGGTGGCGAAAGGACCGATCGTGATGGAGCTGCGCGTGCCGTGGGGCCAAATGATAGGCGCCTCTCGAGGCTGTCTCGCGGAATTCGGGATGGAGCGGACGGCGTGTCGGGGAGGAAGGGGAAGGGCGTGGCGGAGTAAAGGTGTCGAGGTTTTCTCCCTCCTCCCCCGCCTCCCACTTTAGCATCCCGCTTTCCATTTCGTACGGACCTTCGAACAGATAGCCGAGGTTTTCGAGGGCAAAGGGCGCCTCTCTCAAGCGCCATGACGACCGTGAACGGCCAAAGAGAGACAGATGCGTGTTCCTCTCTCTCCTTCTCTTGAGAGACGTCAGTCGCCATCTCATTGCGAAATATAAGATCGCTTTGAAAAGAACGAAAGAACGACAACCGTAGGCCGCACGCGTGCTGCGATTTTCGACAGTCATTCTTTCATGTGTGTGTTTGTGTGCGTGAGAAAAGTGCGTAGTATCTCTAAGGTGAGATGAGGTGAGTGATGGCTAGTTTACGTCGAACTGCGATTCGCGTGATTCGGTCGCTGTGGCGTAGCGCGAGCCGCGTTTAGGGCGAATACGGTGAGATAAATGTTTAGTATCGAATTCGCTTAAAACAAACAATAAAATATACCCCGGCATTATCGAGATCACGCTAAAATTGACGCAATGGTGTACGTTAATAACACTTGTAATTTAAAAAAAATAAATTTTTGATATAAATAACAAAATATAGAACAATACTGTAATCAATATTTAGTAATGCAGTGAAGTGTTTTTCAAGTTCAATAAGGAATGATGAGAGACGAAGGAAGACCCGCGTAGGAGCCGAATCCACAGTATAAACAACGGCGTAGTAACTGCACAGTGACGTTGAAATTTTTTAAAAGCATAAAAATTTAATTTTTGAGATAAGATTTGCCAACTTCTCGAAAGATAAAAGAAACGAACTTTTCGCGAACCATATCGCAATTTCCATTGCGGATCTCGACTATTAAACAATAGAAATTCATACAAATTCTGAACCTAGAGGATCGTTCCCCACTGCAGAGCAACCACAAAGAAGTACATAGTACTTCTGCCGGTTAACTTTTGGAAATTTCTTCCTGCGAGTGACCAAAATTAAGCGATATAGAGTTCCAGTATTCTTGCAGGTTTGGATCAACATAAATTTGTATGCGTTCAATGTTGATAATGAATATAATAAAAAACGAAGTACCGACTGAAACATTCTGATGATCACCTTACAAATCTAATTCTACTGGCACGGTCAAAAGTTAATACAAAAGTTGAAGAAATTCTTAGCTAAAATATATTCAAAAAACCTCACAAGAACTATATTTATCAAAAGATAAATGTAAAAAAACAATGAAATTTAGTTTTTTATCTTCTTTAGTCAGATAACTGAAAACTAAATTTCGTAGCTGGTGGAAAAGGTAGGTGTCAAGTGACAGATTTTCGGGTTAAGCTGCGGCACGCTACAGGCAAAGATTGACCATCCCTGACGTCTAGTGTAATCATCGGAGGAGTTTATTTCTTTACTAATAAGTATCGTATATTCTCTCCTTTTCGGTTTATGGAAAATTCTGCGAAAACACTATTCTCGGAGAGCATCGTTGGAGGGACTTTGAGTTTGCTTCTTGTCCGTGGTAATTATACTAAGCCAACTGTCCTTTCCCATACACTTCCTTTATTGAAGAATCAATTACCTACTTAGGTGTATTTACCCAGATGACTCATTGAAATTCCTTCTTTCTATTTTCCTTTTCTTTTGATGATCGGGAAACGGAAAGACGTTATTTTTTGCGGATCAAACGAATTTTCAGTAGTTCTTATTTTTATGTTAAATCATTTTAAGACGTCTTCATCTGCGTAAACACCGAAATCATTTTTTATCATAACACTAAGGTGCTCGAGATGTGAAATCGGAATCGACGAACTTCTTTCATTAGTTAGAATCCTCTCTTTTACGGAAACAGTCAGTGGTTTGTTTAAAATTGCTATTCCTTGGTTGTTTTGTTATGTTTGCTTCCGTTTTGAAGGGTTCAGGAGAAGATAAAAATGCAAAGGTCCTTGTCGTTTCCGTTGAGTTGTATTAATTCTTTTAAAAGTATATCTGGGAATGTTTATAACATTTTTATTAATGAAATTTAACTAATTATAGAGTCATGTTTCGTAACGTATAGTAATGATTCTCTTACCCAGGTAATATTTATAGCAAAATATATAAAATGGAGTCTCCAGCCTTAACAATAATAATAAGCTTTGCTTTAAACATACTCCTCTCTTCCTAACGCACAGAGTCCAAACGAAAATACTGCACATATCTTAAACAATTGAAGGAATCTGTTTAAATAATGAGCTATGTCGGTGAGTCTGACAAGCTCATCACCACCTGCGGTAAAGATCAAGGGGGCATGAACTCTGTAAACAATGATCTATTTTTAAATCCGTCGGACAAATTTTTGAGGGAAGAGTGAAAGGGAGAGAGGGTGGAAGTGGGAGAATAGGAAAGGTTTAAATTTTAACTTCATTCATGCATAACCTTCATTTTTGACGGGTATTATAAATATAATCGGCGAAGAGGAATTCTTTATATTTGGCATATTTATACAGATTACTTTACACGCAGGTAAGCATTACTGTACACATTTAAATACTATTAATTTAATCCATTACTGTAAGAAAATCAGTGTCGAATTCTATTTGCTCAATTTCTCATCTATAAAATCCTGCGGAGTGAGAGGAGAAATAGAAGTGAATCGGAGGGCGAATGGAAAGTGGCTTAATTTAATACTTGATTCGTGCAAACCGTAATTTTTGAAGGGCAATGAACGGGTGTTTACTCACGCACGCGCATGCATATAGGTGTCCACACAGGCATACAATAAGACGCATTATTTGAAAATGATACTTTTACAATTCTCGTTTCTTAACCGCATAAGTGAGAGAAAGGAGGAAGAGAGAGTGAAGTATGGATAGAGATGGAAGGGGAGAGGAAACGAGGGAAAGAAGACGGACAGACAAACGTCTTCATTGAAGGCGAAATTGAGACTATATAGTCCCTGCTTACATTTAAGGGGATGGAAAGAGATGAGAGAGAAAGCTAGAGAGAGAGATCAAGGAAGAAGTATGTAGAGAGGGGAAAGAGGAATTGTACAGTGTCACGCCATTTTTCAGGGATTACGTTTTACTATTCGGAAGATTTTTCCGCATACGATCTTATTTTGCCACCAAAATTAACGTACTTCCATTTGAATAAAAGTATTCATATATTTCGAACGACACCACACTCCGTTGTGCCATGTATTCAGTTATAAATAACGCTTCAACTGAAAGGAAGAAATCGGTAAATGAATGATTTATCTGCATTTTCAACTTTTAATTAATTAATTTTGAAGCTTGGAAAAACTTCATTAAACTGTGCTATTGGATTAATGGAACAAATAATTTGAAGAGCGTGAATGACAAAAGTCGAGAGATATGAAAAGACAATGTATTTGCGCAAGAGAGGGGAGAACGTAAGCTACCTACCTCAAGAATTATCGATATCAAATAATCAGTCATTATCGAATTTATCGAAGATAAGAACGATATATCACCTGAATTAACAGTCTGGCCTGTTGAGACATACAATCTGCACCGATCGATTCGAATAGTCATAAATTATGGAAATGTTGCCGTAAAGAGTTTTTACCTTAGGCATACCCAGGAAAATCTTCGAAATATAAACACGGTATTTTCTCATACACAAATTATATAGAGAAATATTGTACTCCTAAAAAATCTACTGAGGTTTTAATGAATATCCACGTTTAAGGAGCGTCTGTTCGCAGCTCTAGGAGATAAATGGTTTCACAGAATAGGAATTCATCCTGTATTTATTTATGGCATCACCCGGAATAAAATCCTTGTTGAAATGTCGATTCACTCAAAAATGAATTTTGATTAGAATCCGTCTTCTTTCATTAAATCCTGCCTCTTTTCCATTCCATCAGTGATCGCCTAGAAGCAGCACTTCTGCTACGAGACTAACCATAGGAAAACATTTCCGCGTATAAATACACATTAAGGGAGAAATTATTGCATCAAAATGTAAAGGTGTGAGACAATGCGTGTTGCATCGAACTTTATTTATAGTTATCCCAGCATTAGTCAGATCAGATAAAATATATCTGCAAAACGCTGCATCTCCTCAAAATGGATGTTATGACGCCTAAACGTCGACCAAATAAATAGCTAAGTAACTGCGTCAAAATTGCTGCCTCCAACTGATTGTGAGCTCTGCGTTAGAATAATCGCATCCTCTACTTACTTTAGATTTAGGAATTGATTAATTTTCCTCATATTCTTCGTAAGTCCGGTAAATAGCCAACGACCAGCCACAACCACAAGCTGCAGTATTAAAATAACTTTGAAAGCTCCAGTTAAAGAAATTACTTCTTGTTAACCGAAATATGAATCTTATTTTGGTCATATATGAATTGTAATACGTTGGTGCAAATATTTGACGAAATTGGCTCGTGCGGCACGGGTATGCATGACTGATTTTCGTTGTGATGAAAAAATAATCCCATAGGGAAAAACGGACGATTAAAAAAAAAGGTCTAAAGGTTCGTGTGTTCGAGGGTGAGTTGGGCGTTTAAGTGATGAAACGTGATGAATGACGTGAAGCGTACCGTTTGTCCGTGAAATGCAGGCGAGGAGAAAATTGACAAGCTAATCCTAAACGATGGACGCATCGTTTAACTCGCGAATTATGTGTAAGAGGGATTGGTAAGCGTTATTCCTTCAAGGAAAGGCTACTTAAATAGGGGCCGCGAAGACGACACGCGAAGCCTACAAAAATTCATTTCTTGGCACTGAAGTTATAGAATTGTTCCGAATTAATTTCTCTGAGCATTTCTCATGGGAGTTTCACGAACGAAAGGAGTTTCTAGCACGCCTTACGCCGATTTCACCTTTGTTTTTGCGAATCGTGCATTCAACTGAAAGCTTATGTTCTTTTGGGCGACTTTGAAGGAAGTGGGCCAATCGTGAGCCATCACAATTCCTATGGTTCTTTCCAGATTTGACACCATTCTTTCAAAGATTCCGGTTAATGAGGTCTCCCTTTTATGGGTTTTCTGAAAGCAGTCCATCATAAATTCCCAAATTAGCCACTCTTAAATCAGCAATCATCGTTTTCGCTTTCCTATTAAGCTTCGTGCGTTAGCATTATGCGTCTTATCTGCTCGAGATATCTAAAAGAAAGTCGAGTCAAGCAAGGAGAATCTCTTGTAACAACCATTTTTAAGTCTTGATACCTTTTTTAACGAAATTTATACAGCCCTAAATTATTACATATATCTAAGATAGTATAATCTATTCTTACTTTAAAGAGATTGAAATGTATCTACTAGACTTATTTCGACAAAGGTTATTATTTACAGGCGATAGTATGCTAAATATTTATTCACAATGATTTCAGTACTTTTCCAATTTTTTAATCGTCACTCAAATGAATATAACATAATTCCATAAAATTGAACTTTCAAAGAAAGGTATTTTATAATCCATAGACTTCGATCATAACATGAGGCTTGTATTTTTACTTTATCCATGCGTGGTATAGTAGAAAGTATTGTATTAGTGTATTTTTGGTCATTTCCCGTTTTTACCAAACATCTCATTTAGAACTTAAGTTATTTAAATATTTATTGTCATCAAAGTTGTGGAAAATTTAATTTTCTACGAGTTTTGTATGGAACATTTTTTATAAATCCGATTTAAAAAGAGATATTTCGATTTTTTGTCTGAATTTATGTTAAGTACGTCGCTAAGTGATGCCATCTACACTGCTATGGGTAATATTATTTTAATCGGGAAAATACGGCGTTGTTGAAATAAAACAAAAATCTCACAACACAGTGATTATTCACCGAAACCGGTAGTATTGATGAATTATGTTACGTGGAAAAAGTATAAGTACTTTTTAAAACTGTGATGTAAGAGTTTCGTTTTATTTCAACAAAGCTATATTTTCCCGAATATCATTAAGTTCCACGAAGTTCCGGTCTCATCTATTAATTTCGTAATACATACTATTTTCGCATCCATAGCAAAAGATAACAATTTTCTTTACTTATTGTATTTTTCAATGGGAAAAGTAATTCATAGTGTGTGAAAATTATTCAGCGTTTAAAAAGTATTCACAAGCGCAATTTCCGATAATTATTCTTGAGAACGCTTATATCGAGAGCAATCATATTCAATTTTCTTTATGGAGAAAGTCATGCGCTGGACACATCAGATTTTTATATTTAGTTATGAATACTGGATCTTAGTTGTTTTTATTGTCTGTGGTTTGTGAATGAAACTTCCTTAGGATTTACAAAAACCGAAATTGCGAATGAATTCGCAAAGAATAAACAAATATCTAATCGGAAAACTAATAACTTGCTAAGGCATATCCACATAAAAAAGAATTTTGGAAACATCTAGCGAAGTAGAAGAGCTTAGCGTGAACAGGGTGAAGTAAATGGAAAGGAGAAAGTGCGCCCATACTTCCTAAAATATAAAGAACCTATGATTAAAATAAAAGTAACTAATAAGTTATTTCTGATTTTAAGTTGCGTCTCATATTCGGTCTTCAGCATGTCCACCGAGTTCCATGAAAACCGAATGGTAACACCAAATTGATTTTTTTCGGTGATTAATTCATATGTTCGTTCGTACCTCACAATCGGTCCTAAGCTGTTTAAAAGCGTCACTTTAACATTTCCTCCGCCGCTTCCTTAGTGTGAAATGGCCCATGCATGGAATCAAACCTCTGAACATTGGAGAAAATCTATAAAAATTGGAAACTATTAATTAATACCTACTTCGATAATATTTTATAAGATACTGCAACCTCAATAAAATGGAATTTAATTACAGAGATCAAATCTCCGGCAATTTAAAATTATTTATTACAGACTTTAAAAAATGAAAGCCTACTTGAACGGGTGAGTCGATTCGGAGAAATCCAAACGAGTACCCATAGATAGGCGGCGGAGGTAAGGAGTGGGGAGGAGGCTGGAAGGGAAGTTCGCCCCACGCAGCGCCCTCCAACGGGACCCCCATTCCCCTTCCTTTATCGCCTCATTTATTGACGCCTTGGTTGTCCTTTCCTTCTCCCCCGCACTCCCCTCTCCACGTTCTTTATCTATCTTCCTTCGTTTCCGCCCCGTTGCGAACGAGCGCGACAAAAACAAGAGGAGTGGTAACAAAACACAAACGACAACTCTCCGATTAAACATTTTCAACAGGTTTTCCAAGGCCGCCCATGCTTCGCGGAATCCATCCATACTGCACACTTCTCTCCTCGATGACGTTTTTTTAAACGCATGTTCACGACGAGCGGAACACTCTAAAATTATTTACTTTTCCTTTTCCGAGGCCAGAAAAAATTGCTGCGGTGTCAAGCCTTTTGAAGAAGTTTAATTTTGCATCCGTTAATTTCGGATGACATTGAAACTATCTGAATAATGCATTTCTCGAGCATTATGACAAATATCGCGCTAAAAACTTAGTCAAATATTTACGGGCATTGGACTAGCAAATAACATCACCCATGTGGAATTTAATATAAATAACACAATACGACATAGAAGATATTTTATTGGTTTCATTCGATTAGAGTCTAACATTTAGGATACTATCCACCGAACACAGCTTCTTCAGCTATAAAGGCAAGCTAAAATATATGTATTTACCCTGTTTTTACACAGACTGTGTTTTTTAAGTCGATGAAGGGTTTATTGCGACAGGAAGGAAATCTATTCATCCAGAGGGACTTTTTCTTTTCTTCTTGCCTTGCCCCTTATTCCATCGCGTCCTCTTCCCTTCGCCTCTTCATCCAATTTATTCTTCCCAACTTCATTAGGCTTTATGCAAATGAAGGAGGAATGAAGACGCGCGCGATGTTTGGGCAAAAATGACACACTTCACGTGCCGTAAAAATACAGAAAGTGGACTGCAGCGCGAAGTTTAGTTCAACGAAAGAAGAGGTGATATTTAAACTTATCCATAATTTCTTATTAAATGGATATCAAACTGTAGAACTTATGTACGGAAAGGATTATTTCTTTTTTTTACGTGTCGAAATTACAAATTCGAAAGGTATATTTTCCTCAATCAATGCCTTGGATTCAATAAAGATTAAGGGTATTTACGTGCGTTTGTTGGCCAACATACAAATTGTCTAATTTGAGTGTTTAGTGTTCTCTTATAAGACTATGAAACTTTTTCATATATCCACAACTTATCGATTGCTACAAAGTGTTTCGATAAGCATAACTATTTCTGTACTTATAACTGCGACCACGGATCAATTATCGGGAAAGAGATATGTACTTTTAAACGACTGATTTCGGACTAAATATATCTAGTTTTATCCAATTATATCAAGAACTCAAAAGATCTATTGTTCGTGAGAGTGAAACTCAATTAAACCTTACTAGTTCCTTTGGAATGGCGCGCTTCGTGCCTCTCATTAATTTTTTTCTAACATTTCTCTAATAGGGTGTGCACGAATCCAATTTCTTCACCTTTGATTTTGTTGCACGAATCAAATTCAGTGACGTTAATTGTTTGCTATCTTGGACTTATTTATTCTCAGACACTATCCATGCAATTGATGGGCATTCAAATTCGGAACAAAAAGGCGAGATTCTTTCAAGAAAGATATCGTTTCACGTTTGTCTAGAAACGGTTTCTTTCTCGGAAAAATGTCTTATTCTAAAAATTCAATCCATCCAATTTCCCACCACTTCACCTCTCAGCAAGAGCGTTCGCGATTTCTCTGTCTGAACGGTCGACACATTTAGAATATACCTATCATAATCACTGACCTCTTTAGTGTATTTTTCGATCGGGCCTATTATAACAGCGACTAAGAATATTTCGCACCCATGTGTCATATACTGCAATCGTTCGATCCATTTCTATCAGCTCTCCTATCTCTATCCTTGACTCTTCACAGCGCTCTTTATCTTTCAGGCTTCATTTTAGATTTCCTGAGTTATTCCAAGAGACCATTCCTTTTGTTAACACCTTCAAATCTGCAACCGACGTTACACTTTGTTTCCTCTCGTCTAAAAAATCTGAAGATACTTTTCTCACACTCATCCCTATTGTGTTCTTCTCCAAACAGCCTAATACACTTGAATCGTACTCTTTTTCGGAGCGTTTATGTTTCTTTTAAGTTTGTCCGTCATTTATAAAACAACTAGCGTTAAGCCCATTGAAATATCAACGGGGGTAAAGATTCGATCGTTCAAGCTATTTATGGAGATCAAATCGGCATCAGAAACATAAATTTTATTGAAAGTCATTTCCCTCTCCTTCATTCCCCCTCTCTCCTTTCCCTCTCCCTTCCTCTACCTCCCTCTCCTTCCCTCTCTCACCCTCCCTCCCAATCCACTTGCCCCCTCCCTCCCTCTCTCTCGTATTAAAAGCAATCAAAGCACGTTTACACCCATAAGGATTGAAATAACAATATGATATCGAGGTCTAACAATGGAATTGGTAGGCAAGGCAACATTCCCTTAAAATGGCTAGATTTCCTCAAAGTGTGTGAATTAAACGTTTAAATTGGGTGATTTCGAACCGTAGGTGGAAAAAGACGACAAGAATAAGAACCTTTATAATGTTTTCTTCAAAATGGTTTACATCCGAAGTTCGTAGGTCAATTCTTTCTAATTTTAATCTAAAAAAGAATGAAAGCCTGCGCGTCAAAAAGTTCATTTTTACGTGAAATTACGTGTTATCTTATTGGAAATGAAAATTATCCCCTGAAGTCGAACCCAGGTCTTTGATCTCAAATTTGATACATGGAAACGTTTTGTTATTATATCATAATGCTATCCTGAAAATTTCATCAAATTTGGTTCAATAGTTTGCAAGATATTAAAATTCAAAAAGCATTACTGAAAAAGGGACAAAGTGACACTGTCTTTTATATTAGTTTAGATTGGTAATAAAGTTATATTAAAGTATAAGTTGAAATTAACATACGTTAAATAACCCAATCATGGTTACTACAATGGAAACGAAAAATGAACTTTTCCCTGTAACTCATAAAAAAACTTATCCAAGCAAAAAAATTCTTTCCAGCAATTGTGAAACAAAACAAAAGATACAATTACTTTCGCATATATTTTGGGTAGAACGCCTAGCTAATTGAGAAAATATCGATAATTTTCCATTGCATAACAATATCGTACATATGAGTCCATTTAAACGTCGTTTAGTCTTAGCTTTATTGAAATACAAGCCAAAACTATTGTATCTGGTTCATATCACTCGACCATGACGGCCAATTTCCGATGGAATAAGGCTCCTCTCGAAAAGAGAATTCCCTGGATAAATAATTCCATCTAGGCAGCTGATTTTCAAAAAGGTTCGTTTCGTTCCTATTATATAACATTTGGTATAAATAGAATAATTTTAAAATGCGGTACCGTACTTTAATTATATTGTTCTATTAGTGCCACCGCGTTATAAAGATCGAAATTTCGATTCTCGAATCTCTTCTTGGGAGAAACGCGGCTCATTTTCGCTACGCTTCTTGCGTGCATTACTTCTTCACTTGTTTTTAAGGACTAACCAGCGACAAGTAAAGCGTTCTTCTCTCACTTTCACCAAGCTATTTCCAAATTGCTAAACACGGGCGAATGTCACTCTTCCGCAATCCCCAAATAGATCCCTGTCCACCGTGGATTGTTTTCACCCAATCCCTAAAAGGCTCCGCTCCTTGTCCAGTACTCACCTCTACCGTGGGCTCCCGCGGAAGACGCTGTCTTTGGGAAGAAGCAGCAGAAGCGACGATGGCCTATTTCTTCTAGTGGAAGGTTGGGTCTCACCTTAACGCGATTGATAAGGACGGCGATAATGGGACGACCGTTGCCAGCAGCTGAAAGGGTAGGTGGGGCTGTTTGGCGACGTAATGCACTTTCATCGACGCGCAGTCTATCTATAAGATATATAGATTATTTACTTGAGGACATCCCAAGGAAATATATTTTATTTGAAATTCAAGGGCGTCATTTCATTGTAAATGGTGCATTTTCTGCGCATTTAAGACAGACAATCAAGCGACTTTATTAAGGGCAAAATTGAGACCATATAGTCCAGAGATCCCAAACTAAAATCGCACGCGGGCCAAAAACGAAAAAATTACACTTCAAAAGGACTAAAAACATTTTTAAATCTTTAAATTAAAAAAATTCTTCGGCACTGAGCCGGGCCGAATTATATAATTATAATAAGATCAGTGAGAGGGCCGCATAAAATGAACAAGCGGGCCGCGAGTTTGAGACCCCTGATATAGTCCCTTATTTCATTTAACCCTACGTTAACAATTACAAAGGAGAATTAAAAATAATAATAATGGTTATATACGAGGGAAAGTCAGAAAGTATGCGCAATGTATTTTTAAAATTTTTGTTTTGTTGACTGCGCTATTAACTGCATACGCAACTCTGTGTGTGGACTCTCTTAGTCATTTTGGTGTGGTTTCGACCTTGAATGGTCAGTTATCGTGTCGTTGTAGCGGTGTTATCATGGCCGCTCCACTTACCGTATGCACCAAAGAAGAGCAGCGTGCAGTGATTCGATTTTTGTGGACTGAAGGTGTACCAGGGGCAGCAATCAATCGAAGACTTTCAGCACAGTATGGGAACAGTGCTATGCCGAAGCGGAGTGTGTACGATTGGATTAAAAGGTTCAAAAACGGTCGCACAAGTGTCACTGATGAAGAACGATCGGGGCGCCTCCACGTCCGCTACTGATGAGAACATTGAACGATACCACGCCATGATTCTGGATAACAGACGGGTGACTATTGATGAAGTGGCATATCACCTGCAAATCAGTCATGGTTCTGCCTATGAAACCATCCACAACAGACTTGACTTTCATAAAGTCTGCGCGAGATGGGTTCCCAAACAACTCACAGAAGAGCACAAGCGCAACCGTTTGGACATCTGCCTACGCCTTTTGAACTGCTATTATAAAGAAGATGACGCCTTTTGAGACACATCATCACTGGGGACGAAACATTGCTCCACCACTACGAACCAGGGAGTAAACGTCAGAGTTTGCAATGGAAACATCCGAAATCGACGGTCAAAAAAAGTTCAGAACTCAACCAACAGCGGGAAATGTGATGCTCACAGTTGTTTGGGATTCACAAGGGCCAATATTGGAACACTATCAAGAGAGGGGCACAAAAATAAACGGTGATCGTTACAGTGAGATGCTGCGAGACAAGTTGAAGCAAGCAATTCGAAGCAAACGCCGAGGACTATTGTCGGAAGGTGTTGCATTGTTGCACGGCAATGCCCGTCCACACACTGCCGCCCAGACTGTTGAAACCCTCCGGCAACTGCACTTTGAGGTGTTGGAGCATCCTTCGTACAGCCCTGACCTCGCCCCTTTGGAATATCACCTCTTTGGTCCACTCAAAGCCGCTTTAAAGGCTGCCGATTTGCCAGTGACCAAGAAGTGAAGGAAGCGGTGCGTGCGTAGCTTGTCACTCAGCCGAAAATATTTTTTTCTGAGGGCATACAGAAGCTTGTGCAACGTTGAACTAAGTGTGTTGAAAAGCAGGAGAACTATATTGAAAAATGATACTCTTGTAAGTTCTCTATTGTTTTTGTATTAATTTAAAAAAATACATTGCTGATACTTTCTGACTCACCCTCCTATATACACAAATTTCAAAATTGGAGGAAGGATTATAAGAACAGTGAAATATACGGATGATCAAGTACTTCTAGCAAGAAAGGAAAAGAAACGCCAGAAAATGATAAATAGACTAGTGATAACAGGTAGAAAATACGGTATGGAAATTAATACAGAAAAATCCAAGGTCATGCGAATATCAAGGAAAGAAGAAGAAAATTTGAACTTGAGTATTGGAGAAAAGTCATTAGAACAAGTTTCAGATTATAAATACCCCTGGAAGCATCATAACGAGAGAAGCAAAACGTACTGATGAAATCAGGACTAGAATAAAGAAAGCAAAAACCGCTTTCAGAAGAAAAAAACTCCTACTAACGGGAAATATTAGGCAGGATATCCGCAAGAAGTTGAAAAAATGCTATATATGGAGTATAGCTTTATATGAGGCAGAAACATGGACCATAAGGAAAAATGACATTAAATACTTGGAAAGCTTCGAAATGTGGACATGGAGAAGAACGCTGAAGATAAAATGGACATATAGGGTGAAAAATGAGGAAGTACTACGAAGAATAGGAGAGAAGCGAACGATTATACAGACTATCAGAAAGAGGAAGGCGAACTGGATTGGACGTTACCTGAGGAAAGAGTCCATGATTAAAGAAGTGCTAGCAGGAAAACTGGATGGAAAAAGAGAAAGATTTCAGCTGGTAGACGACTTGAAAGGGAAAGAGAGCTATCAAAACATGAAGAAGACTGCGGAAAATAGGAGTATATGGAGAACCAAGTTTAACCATGAATAATCACGGACCTTTCTACGGACAGACTACCTATGATGATTATGATGATGATATACACATACACACGCATTAGAAGAAAATAAAAGTGTTGTGTCATCAACTTATACGACGATTTATGGCAATCTCATAATCCGTATAAATAGGACAAGATAAGAAATTAAACTTTTGAAAGTTTTACAGTGAGCATATCATCCGCCCAGGATTTAATTCTTATAATTCGGATTTTGATAAAACGTAGAGGTAGACCACCGTAGCTCATTAAGAGGCCATTGCAGGAGAAATAACGAAGTACATATACTGTTCCTTAGTTATAATGCCATCGATTCAGATATACCGCGGGTATTCATAACTCCCCGTCATTCTACGCTGCGCTTGAAAAAACTGCATTGCGGAATGGCGTCCGTACCGCTTATTCTATTTTGTTCTTTTAAGGGACCACTATAGATGAAAACTTAACAAAAAAACTGACAAGGGGAAGGCACTACTGACCCCCAACCGATTTGGCTGAAACTTCGTAGAGATAATGTCCATGACGTCCGATTAACGAAAATATATACATATCAGGGCCAATACTCAGCCGTTTTTATTTTATTAGTAAAAATAAGTTCATATTTTCCGAGCCAATGCATAAGTACTACACACGGTAACATAATTCGTAAGAAGTGGTGCTAGCGTAGTGGGTAGCGTGCTTGGCTGAAAATGTCAAGGTCTGTTGTTCGAATCCCTGTTCGAAAACTTTTTTTGATTTTTTCCCACATTTTTCACTTTCATCATTTAAAGTATTTATTACCTAATTTTCTAATATTGCTTAAAATTTAAATACCCATTTATTTCTAATTAAAATTCCTAATCACAATGATAATATCTCTATGGGCAATGACAAATAAAACTCGACCGGTTTGCGATAACATTAATTACATATTTAATGCATTCACTTTCTTTTTATTTTTTGCTGAACCCTTCTCCACCCCCGCCGTTCATTAGGGTTCCCCCTATATCGGCGGTCAGCAATTCTGTTTTTTAATTCATTTAATTATCAGGTATCGATATGAAAGTTTATCTTTACGGTTGGTTTTTAAGTAGGTAGTCCGACAGCACTTTCACAGGTTCTAGGGTGGTACTGATCATAAAAACAATGGAAACAATATGGATTAAAGCACCACGGACATTTCACGAATGCTTGTATTTCTTTGGTGTCGGTTCGTACTCGCTTCCCGAACTTTCCCTAGCTAACTCGATTTCCTCATATCCGTGCATTTCGTCGACTTCATCGGGCCCCACCAGATCATAATCTTCATTGAAGTTCATCTCGCCAAGCATATCCACAACACGTGTATAAATTTCTTGGGCCATTACAACACTACGGCCACATTCACTTTCGGGAACTTCTTTATCCGACATCAATCCATTTTTTCGGAGGAGCTTCATGCAGTAATGCATGGCGGTGTTCAACACGTCTTTCGCCGTTTCGTCGTCCAAAGGAGGAGACGTAAAAGATGTAACATTTTTGCTCGTTACAGGATTCCCCGCTGAAGATGTTGAAGCAGTATATTCCATTTTTGAAACAGCAAAAATAGCAGTATGTTAAAAATACACTTCGAAACACGCTAGATAAATTACTCTCAATGCTCTGATGAAAGAAGCAATACTGATATTGTAGCACTTGAAATCGCTCCTCTCCGATCCTTTTCCAAATGCTTACAATGTATTTATCGACAATGCCATGACTGTGAAGCAATACGTGCAAGACAATAAGTTTCTTTTCATTGTTTATTCATGAGGAGGAGAAACTAATAAATCGCTTTACAATGAAAAATTTATTGACATAACCAACCGCTATGTCCGCTACAAATAATTCTTCAAAACCACATCAATATATAAAAAATATTAACTATTAAAAAATAAAAATATACTATTATAGCGTTATTAAGAAATAAGCATTTAAAATGATGAAAATGAATATTACGGAAAAATCAAAAAAAGTTTTCGAACAGAGATTCGAACAACAGACCTTGACATTTTCAGCCAAGCACGCTACCCACTACGCTAGCACCACTTCTTACGAATTACGTTACCGTGTGTAGTACTTATGCATTGGCTCGGAAAATATGAACTTATTTTTACTAATAAAATAAAAACGGCTGAGTATTGGCCCTGATATGTATATATTTTCGTTAATCGGACGTCATGGACATTATCTCTACGAAGTTTCAGCCAAATCGGTTGGGGGTCAGTAGTGCCTTCCCCTTGTGAGTTGTATGTGCACTGTTTTTTTAAAATAAAAGATACCGTGTGATAGCTTATACGAAGGGGTGCCCAACACGCGGCCCACTCAGCAATTTTATGCGGCCCACCGCCAGTGTTTCATAGTTTTCTAGACTTTTTCATTTATTTTAATTAACTACCAAATATTATTTTCCATTTTAAAATCTGTAAAATATCTAACATTAAATTGGGACCTGTTAGTAAATATTTCTCAATTCAAATGAGTTCTTTTTAATGTTGTCCTTGATTTTTTTACTCAAAGATATTTCCAAGATTGAATTCCATCATGACTTTTAATATTGTAATTTTAACCCTAAAAAGCTTATTCTAACTTCATTATCACGCATATGGTACCTAAGAATCTCTAGGTAAATTCTGATTTAACTATACTTCTTTGGAAATTTCCAATGCGGCCAACCGAAGGATTCATTGCCACCAATGCGGCCTACCATTCAGAAAAAGTTGTCCACCCCTGGCTTATAGCAAGGGAGTTCTTGTAAAGCGGTTGGCCGCGCTACCCCCGAAATACGCGGTACAACCGGAGAAAAGCACCGTAATTATAAATAACTATTCATATCCCTAAATGTCTCACGCGTGGAAGTTCGTGATGCCATTCATAATAAAACAAAAGACACTTAGCACTTTTCCACAAGATGTTTTTTAAACCGACTACAACGTGATACGGCATCATGTGATGACAGGAGAGGAGATGTAAGGATCTATATTAGAATATCTTATGGAAAAATAATGTTTTAGTTATTTTATTATGAATATTATTATATATTGATGTTAAAATTCTTAAACCGAACAGAATTTAATAAGAGAAACAAAATACTATGGGGAATTTATTAATCCATTCCGAATGGGAGAGCAAATAAACGTCTTCCGGTAGAAGTTCATTCCACGTGAAATAACATTAAAACTATATTATTTCGCAGCCTTCGTTTCTCAATCTCGCGATAAATGATTCGCCGACGGAAATTCATGAGACCTTTAGGAAGAGGGATAGTTTCTGGCGCACGCGTTTCGCTTAGGCGAGCGACCACTGCAGCGAGAGCTGAGAACCGAAAGCTTTTTTCCCTCTTGGCGGAATTGATATTTACATTCGTATTCTTCGCACCCCCTCCTTCTCTCCTATTTCCCTCCTTTCTCCATCTTTTCCTACTCTCCTCTTTCCTCCTTTTCATTTAATTTTATTAATTTTTCTTCTTCATTTTTCATTAACGTAAAATATATTTTGTGAATCTTATCTTTATAAACTTGTATGTATTATTGTAATTCAACTATTCTTCTTTTATGTATGCAGGATTTTTGCAGATTTTTTCCGCCCTCCTTCCCATCGTGGGTGCTTTCCTGCGTGGTTTTTTTTACTAAGTTGGCCAAGTCAGGTCTTTCCTAGGTTTTTACCACAAATACTTTGTCATTTGTTTTAGAGGTTTTCCGAATTTGTAATTGGATATTTTGCCTCTGTGTTTTTCTATTTGTTTACTTTCAGGTTCTTTTCTGCGAAATAGTGTGTAGGTGTACATATATAATCATTATTATTATTTTTCTATTCTCCTTTGTAACTGTTGACGTAGGGTTAAATAAAATAAGGTACTATACATAGTCTCAATTTCACCCTTAATAAAGTCGTTTGTCTGTCTGTCTGTCTTTCTCCATATCATTCTCCGTCCCTCCTTTCTCCATCTCATCCTCCCACTCCTCTCTCTCTCCATTTCAGAGTCCGCCCACAGAGTCGCGGATCGCAGCTCCATTTTTGTTCGCGCCCTCATATCCCCCCTTCGGGAAGGCGTTATTATGTAGGGTGCGACACTTGACGGCAATGGAAAGGGAACGCTCTCCGCTGCTAAATTTAGCACCGCTCGTCTGTATCACTCCACGAGCGGTACATATTCGGCTGTTTTTGAGCACTTGTCCGTGGGAGTGTTTGTATACATATATCGTTTCTGTCATCATCGACTCCTGCCGCCTTATTAGATGCCCGAAAGGAAAATTTCGCGTGCCTGTCTGACCTTTTTTCGCGATCGGACCTCGAGATAAATCTCCATCATTTTTAAGCAACAATCATGAGCTCCGTACGCTTATAAGTGCCATTTAATATTCTCCCTTCGCGACGTGCATTATTTCCTCTTATATTTCCTGTTATAGTGAATCTCCGCTTGCATCACCAAACTTTCTCGAGTTCTGCCCGAGTATTGCGTCCGACGTTCCACTTTTTGAGTCGAAGATGGAGTGAAAACTGGCAGAAAACACGTGTATAGTACATACTTTCTCAATTTGTACATGATCCTAGAGGCAGCGATAAGTTTCTTCCCACATGTGTCCTTTCGCCAAGCGACGCCGATTGCACTGGCTCTGCTTTGTTGTTCGGAGCAGGTGAGCACCGCTCTGACTTCCGATGTCGCTCGTATCGAGCGCGTCGCGAGGAGTGAATGGACACATGGACGCCTTCGAACACGAAAAAAGACGTTCACCCGTTCGGTCAAAGCTCGATGGATATTGATAAAGGAATCGAGGCACGATTCAAATGTTTCTTGAGCTAACTCCGGCGTGCGGAAAACAGCTAAAATATTAAATATGAAGCGGCTTTCTCGTCGTCGCAATGCCTATTCTTAATGTCCTACTTGCCTTAGGTAACTTTCATAACGGCTGATTGTCATGGTAACTCGTGTAGCTATGAAAGGGTAGAGTAAACCATTTCTGTGATAATTCATCGAACTCAACCTGCCGCCGACGAAGGTTACTTAGTAAATATGGTTGCGTATCTCATATATTCGACTTCTTGATGTTTGCACGAGATAGTTAAGATCATCGATTGTATTCAAGCCATAAAGCGAGCTCCATAATTCGTTTCTGAATCATTCTGTTTTCGATTCCTCGCCATGGCCACCCTATTAGATTTTATACACATTTTTTGAGAATTAGTCATCAAAGAGGCGAGCAGGACCCTTGGATGGAGCGGTCAGTTGGCTCAATCACCTCGAACACGTGGATTTCTGGACCGCGCCCCCGTCTCCTCCTCGCCTTCTTTGCCAGGTCGCCCTGCCCCCGCCGCCGTGGTCGAGGCCCCCGCGGGGGCCGCACCTCTCAACCGACAGCGGCCACTCACTCTTTCCTATCTGGAGGGAAGAGGGGAGTGGGCAGGGAGAGATATTTCCCTCCTCTCCCTCTCTTTATCTCTCTCTCTCTCCCGAGGACGCTCCATATTAGTCGACCTCTCTCTAGCTCCTCTCTCAGAGGTGCCATTCGCACCGCGCTTTCCAAGACGTCATTCAGAGAATACGCCGTTTCTAGCATTCCTGGAGGTGCGGAAATGCAAAGCGAGCGGAAGCGGAGTTCGGTTTGCGCCGCTAATGGACTGTCCGGCGGAAATTGCGGAGAGAGAGGGATGCGGTCGCCGCTTTATCCTTTTTTTTAAATTGGGCGAAATTCATCGGCCTCTTGGTGGCTACTACTTAGACTTTAAACTTGATTTTATTTTTGTGAGATTTTCGCCCAAAACTCGCTTGAGAGGGAAACTTCGAATTGATTCGCATTATACAAATACTTCGAATGAGAATATTTTAATTCCATCGTTGGATCCTTTATAATAGAAACCTCTTAGACCATAGCGACATTCTCGGAAGAGGAACTCGCGTTAAAGGAACTCCCGCAGTATAAAACGCTGCCATTGAGTCAATGCAGTATATCCGTACAATTTTATAAATTAAAAAGAATAATTTAATATCTAAAATTTAAGAAAAATATAGAAAAAAATTCATTGTTTTTTAGTACTAACGTAGTGGAGTATTTTTCAAATCCAATATGGAATGATGAGGGAAAAAGAAAACTCCTCGTTATATCTCTATCTACATTATAAGCGACGGCGTTATAATCAGGGAATACACAAAATAATATAAACCGATTTTTTAAAAACAAAAAGCAATGTGAGCTATACTCCTTTCTATACGCCCCATTTAAAATATTTTAAATGGATAAATTAGGAACGTTAATAACGAGACTATATGAGAAAAATGTAATAATATTTTTCTTTCAATTGTGCTTTATTTCATAATCGCTTATTGACTGCCTTTTGCTTCCATATTTTAAACGCATCGGCGAAATTTAATTTGAGTATTTCTAGTTGAATAAGGATCGCAGTAACGTAATCACGCGTTCGCGTAATTGCGTCGGAGCTGTTGCCACGGGCTCCGATGCCCCCTCTGTTGAGATAGAGGCAAACCTCTTGGCTGGAGGCCTTCGGACGCCAATCGCACTCTTCGGAATCCTTTTAAGGCGATACCATCCTATTCCAAGGAGAGAGAGAGAACTGAAAGGGACTACCCTCTCCTCCCTTTCTCTCACTCCACCTCTCTCTATCTCTTCGCTTCCTCCGATGAAAATACGGAGGAACTTGTTTTTAACGACGTTCGAGGAATTGGGAAAATAGTAGTAAAACATAGCCAAGGTCACCAAAACATTAACTTGAAATTTTAATATGACACAAACAATTACAATGAATATAAATTAAATGTGGTAATTTTTACATAAAACTGTTCATTAACTTTCGATATTTATAAATAATTTTTTACTGTATCGACATTACTATTACGTGAAATCCTAATTTTCGAATATAGCGAGGGTGCTCTGAACGAGTCCCGCTTTATGAATGCTTTATGAATCGCCTCTTTTATAGAACGGAGCTGCGTTTGTCATTAACACGAGAGTATCATTATGTTTGTAGCGCGCAGAATTGAAGCGTCCTCGCATTTTTGCTTGCTTCAGAGATATAAAAGGAATATATATAGTGGCGGATTAAGACCTTCTAGGGCCCCTAGGCACAGACACTTTGTCGGCCATCCTCGTAGTTTCTGATGGTATAAAGGAAACTATGATATACTGAAAAACGCTTTATTGACAAAATAATGATATCTAATTTTTTCTTTTTCAAAAAAACACGAAAATACGCCTCACAAATTCACCTTCCAAACTTTTGAGGCAGCAAATTTCTGTATCAATACAGAAAAATCTATTTTTTAAAACAAAATCATGTCAGACGGTTAGCATACGGACCAAATGAACTGCACCAGTTAGATCAGACGTCGAAATTACATGCAGAGATTATTGTATTATTGCTGTATTTCAACTCATTACTTTCTTTAGAATAATATACACTGGTATTTTTACATTTTACTTGTTAAATCATATTTTTATTTAATTTTCTTTTTGCTTTTAATAACACTGCCTATATAACAGTCAACCTACGGGGTGGGGCCCCTTAAGCTTGGGGCTCCTACTGTGCCTATTGGGTAATCCGGCACTGAATATATATTCCCCAACACCTCAATGATCTATAGAATATTGATCCTAGTCGATTTTGTGGCGATCATTCGAAAAAATTCATTCAAAATTAAAACCACCCGATAAAAAAGTATGCAATTTCAATGAAAAGAATTCTCTAAGTTTACCCTGCCATCCGCCAAAATCGTATGGCGGGGGTTGACACTACGCCACACCCTCACGAAAATCTCTGTGGGCTTTTCTTATTACACCTGGGAATAAATTGATGTGTCCAACACATGGCTTTCTCCATACGTAAGTTCCGCGTCTCACTGCCAACAATGAGGGTAAATTCACCTTTGCCGTCACTATCACGTGCGCGAACTGCCCAGTAACCGTCAACATTCCTCATATGAAAATTTATTTCAAACAAGAGTTGTAGAAAAAAATAATATCTACAACTTATATATATATATTAACAAAAATTCAGTTTTAAGCGAAACATTTAAGAAAAACAAAAATTTTACAGGAGTACTTTTATCAAAATCTTTTCAAATCTTAAGAATAAATATAAAATCACAAATATAGAATTTCATGCTGATCTGATGAATAGTTATTGAGTTGGAGCGCCCATAAAATTTCGGTCAAACACATACGGACAAACATACACAAAGACATCATCGAGAAAACGGTCAAAACGTGGTCAGGGGACCTCAAAACGTGTATTTCCGTTGAAATCTCGCATTCGAATTTTTCATGAAAACAATATTTTCTCTATACTACGTATATGGAGAAAGTAAAAAGTATACTTGTCGGTTCTCGCAGTTATTTCTACATTGTCTCGGTACCGACGATGACGATATTGAAATGATGATAAGGATGGTGATGATATCGAAGGAATGACCAAGTAAAATAATTCCAATTAATTAAAAGTTATAATATGAATTGACTGAGAAGCAGACAATTCGCTAATTAATAGGGTAAGTAATGGAGAATGGGCTCATTGAAATTCAGACAGGAGAAGGTTAACCAGATTGGTACATACGATCTCAACTTACTTATAGCAACAGAGAACAAAACGGGGAAAATACCTCTACCAGAGAAAGGCCCTTTCAAGTTCACGTGCGAGCAACAGAGAAACTAACATTTCGAAAATTTTGAACATACAGCCTACGACATTAAGATCCTAAAACAGTGGTTTCAAAAATTTTCATATAGATTTACAACAGATCTGCGGGCGGACAGAGAGCAAAAAAAATATACGTGAACTTCTGCGGTTAGCTGAGAACGGGCAAGTTTCTGGCGGCTTGAAGGGTATTAATGTAAATATTTATATGCTGTGAATATAACATGGGCATAAAGAGAAACTAACTGCGAATGTTAAATAGGTGTACAGCCTGGGAATCATCAAAACCTCGAATTGTAAAATTGCGAATATCGAGCCTGTACCGCAATAATTTTGCTGAGAATAAGTTTTACAGTAATTATTTTCGAAACTTCGAGTCCCGCCTAGACGACCTTCCCGTCTCACTGGTTGAGAAACGCTTTTCTAGGCGACACATATATTTAATGCCCTATCCATGAATAGTTTGTGTGAAGAAAAAGTAAAAGCCACGCCACCATAAATAATATAGAAAAAAATACTTGAAACTCTTAGTAATCAGACTTCGAAAAATAATGTTCTGTAAGCACGTCGGGTTATAAATTAAGATGGGATATGTTTTATCGTAACAAAACCTAGAACAATTCGCATTTGAGGTCTTCGAGTGAGCGATGGACTATAGAAATATTTCATTATAGTTTTATAAAAAAGAATTTTTATTTTCTCACGCACGAAGTTTATAGAAAAAATACTGTGTTCGTGAAAGTTATTCAACTTTGTGGTTTTAATGAATATCCGTGTCTTATATGTCCCGGTGTCTAAAAAGTAGTTATTGCAATTCCGTCTTTCTGCAGTCTGCACATCGCTCTAGAGCAGTGGTTCTTAAACCTCCAACTGTCGCGACCTCCTTGAATGTTATGTGACCGCCTTTCAATTGAAAATAATAAAAATAATAAATTTTAATACAAATTCCTTCATTTTCTATAACTTAATAATTTTTATCATGTCGTATTTCTTAAAACTTCCTGATGAAATTTCATTATTCGTGAGTATTTTCTATGTTGACATTTCACCTAACATCTAAAATAATTTTGCGGCCCCCTGGGAGGCCGCGGGCCATAGTTTGAGAAACACTGCTTTAGGGACTTCAACAGAATTCGAAATAAACTCATTTATGCAGATTATCACCTGGAATAAAAATCTTGCCGAAATGAACTAATATGTTGCGCAACAATGAAATTTTGTTTAATCTTGTTAATTTTCGTAAAATGGCGATTTATTGAAAAATGACAGAAGGATTTCAATTAAATTTCGCGCTGTTGCAGAGATTATTATCGTAAATAATACTACGACTCACATGTCGCAAAGAATATCTATAACGTCCAGTGACATTACAGTGTACCTATAGAGTTTTATGCCCAACTACCGACAACACAATAAAACAATCAGTGAAATGCGGCATGGTGTAAAATTTGTAAAACTTATGTTGCTCAGATTTTTCTGTTATGCAGTCAGTTTCTTTTATAGCAAAAACAATGTAATCATCTTCAGTCTTCGTACTGGAAAGTAGCGTATGTCAGACATTTAAGAAAGAGATGCAATTGAAAATTGGAATTCGTCTTCGTTGACGCAGTAGGAAATAAACACATGCCTACATTGAAAGGAATCTAGGAAATAAGGAATTGAAAATGTAACTACGTCGTTTAGATAGATGACAATGATTCGATAAAAATCGGAAAGAATACAAATGAGGAGGATACAGTAGGCGTCATGCATCTGCGAGTTTACTTCTTCTTGGTTACGTACGAATCAATATAATGACCATGAAGAGGACTTACACGGAACTAAAATGTTTTACTTCAATGAAAATCATTGCATGGAGTGCATGAACCAAGAAAAATATCAAAATGCAACAGTTTAATGAAGTCAAGCTATTTTTGTATTTCGTTGTGCAGGCAGGAATGATAATTATAATGGTGGATGCTCGAATAATTGTTTTATAATTTTTATTATATTCTTAATAAAATCTAAAGAAGACATTTTGTTTATGATGGTTTAGGTATAGATGGAGGAAAATTTCACCTTTATAAAAATTCTATTAGAGATCAAGACGAGGAAAAAATCCATTGTTTGACAATTCATTCCGAATGATATTTCGGCGTAATAATAATATTCTACGATGAAACACATGATTCACTCTTTAACACTACTTACAAGTTTTCTCATTTAAAAGATTTTTATATAAGCTTACTAGTTAAATTAAATTCGCGCGACGCCAGGGGTTTGTGTATTAAAATTGATTTGACGAAAATATGAAGTGGGGTTCAATACACCCTTCCGCACTAATTCCGCAATATCATCCCAACGTATTAACAGAGATGGTCAGTCGATTTGAACAAAACGATAGCTTAAATTTATTAGTTTTATGTGTTCAAGAGAAGTAGCAAAATCATTCACGCCGAATCCGAGCTTGGCACAAACATATCGCTTCCAATTTTATACCTCTCAGGGAAGTAAACGTTATCGTCGATTGGGAATTCATCCAATTAACTTAGCTCTCCCGACATTATTTCTATCTGCACCGGATACACGCCTATACTAACTGACCTTAAAGAATAAACGAAAGATAACCAACGAAATTTTCTTTTCATGAATCGAGTGTTAACTGCGCATAGGTTTTATTTATTGCCGCTCAACGGAAATTTAAGGAGAAACGCCACTAACACGTTACTCAGGTATATTAATACCTATTAGCTATCGTATTAAAGATTAATTAACTAATGCAATGCGCTCATTACGAAAGATGTTTTTAATTGCGTCTATTTTTTCGCGAATTTTTTTCACGAACGTAATCTCAAATAATAAAATAGAAACGGTGTGAAATATGCAACAAATGCCGAGCAATCCAGAATGAAACGATGCGAGTCACCTTACAGCGGACACCCAGTACATATGCGAAGGATCTAATTTATTAAAAGATTTCATTATTCGAATCTCTCCGCTTTTGGCAATAATCCAAATCAAGTCCGATATGGAATAAACGGATTTATACGTACCACGCGAAGGCCAACGATGTGACACAATTTCGCAAGTGTTGTGACAAACAATTGCCGTCCGATTTCACTAACCTCATTATCGCTTAAAGGTCTCGGGCGTATCACGCTCAGATCGAGATGGCGCCAACTCGACCAAAGCGAATGAAAAGGCACTCGTTTCGCCGAGGAGGATGATCTTCTCAGAGGTCCGGCTTCGCACCCAACACAGGGCATTTTCTTAATCTTCCGAGAGGCATAAGAAAATTACGGACACGCATGAATCGCATAATAATTCCGTGTTAAATGGATTCTTCCAAACGCCATCCCTTTAATTAATCATAAACAGGATCGTCCACTATGGAGTCAATCCCAGATCACTTTGCCCTCGCAGTTGCGTTCCGACCTCAAAGACGCGTTTCCAAGCAACACTCTTCTGATATTGCCTCGACATTTTCTGCTGGCTTATCCAGATACTTTTCTTAGTTCCCTGTCCGTCTTCTACAAACCGAAGAATATGTTCCTTGGATTACGTTTGATTATAACGAATGGCAATCTCTTGTCCTCAAAATATGACTTTCCTTTTGATATTCAGAAGTCCTCGCTTTTTAACACGTTTTCTCAAGATCATGTTCACGCTACCACTTTTTTCTGTTCCTACCCGCATGTCTCAAGATGCTCATTCAAATATTCGTTTTCGGGTGCAAGGCGATTTTTTTAATGTGTCATAAATGGGAAAGCATATTAAAGCCCTGCGATTTGATTGGAGGCTCGAATGTTTCTTCTTCTGTGGTTTACGGTGAAAACTAAAGTTTTTTTGGATTTTCAGGTGTTAGACGAAAATGCACCTTATAATGGATGAATATTTGAAATTTATTAATTAACCCAGTTGTCTGAGCAATTCATGTGATCTCCAGGTTAAGCAAAGCTTTCTTTTTTGGCTTGCTTGATGAGCTCCACGCTGTCTTTGCAAACGATTCCCATTAAAAAATCCAATCTCGTGAAAGATATTCGCCTGTTTTTACGTACAATTAACCTACTTTTTAGCGCCTTTTCCAAAAATATCGCTTGGAGAAGCCAAACTTTAGGATAGGTTGGTCTATATAAGCGCTTGATATGGTAAAAATTTAGTGAGTCTAGAATCAGTTTATGCGGAGTAATCGGAAAAATCTCTAATTCGGCTACAGATGTAGGCAACCAGCAATACATAGCATCTGCTATTCTTTGCTCCGATGGAAAGATAACCGTCGATGGAAAAAGCGCCTCGTGTCATTTGTTCTGCAAGTATGTCCTCATTTGTTGTTGAATAAATACTGCAATGAAAAGCGTTGGGATAACAGAAGGTAGAAATGTAGCATCGTTAAATCATCAAACTCAAACTGCTACAACCGAATGTTAAAGGCGAAAAATGTTGTTAAATGAATAAATCCACGATTTGGAAATGTAGTTAGGTCATTAGGACAATAGTATTTCCTCTAAAAAATTCATGATGTTTCAGTACCAAGAAATGAATACGTCTAAACGCTGTGATACCTATTAATATTGACATTCAACCTTGTTTCAAAGTTGTTCCGTGAAAATTTCTTTATCTTCGAAAGTTTGCGGCTCATAGAAAAATGTTTTAATAGATTTCTCTCTCCACAATTTGGTGTTTGAATTTATTTATATAAGGCTCCAGAGGATAACAAAGCTCACCTAATACTCTTATACACTTTTGTTTCTCGTGGCAAGAAATAAACTTAATTTAAAAAGATAAACATACAAGAATAATAAATAAAACAAGTTAGGAAAGTACTGCGAAAGCAGATATTATAAGGCGATATTTTTACAACTAGTAGAGAATGCTTACATTCTGCAAGCATTTCCGCATATTTTGAAGGTACACTGTACAAATAAAAGCATTGAGTTCGTTGCCATGGTAGATCAGTATTTCCTTTGTTGACGGGAAATAATTTTAAAAAGCAAATATATAAACCTCTACACCGATTTACGTGCTTTTCTTGTGGGGCAATAATGGGGAAAAATTAGCCCCTGAAAATTGGAATTTTAACAATTTCGGATTTACACAAGTAGCTCTCATATGTAGTAACTTATCCTGAAAATTTGGTTTCTCTAGGTTGAACAGTTTCAGAGATATCGCTTGCACAGACGGACGGACGGACAGACAGACAAGTGAATACATAAGCTGATTTAAAAAATCGCTAAAAATAATAAATGCACCGAACTCTGAGAATAGCTTGGTGAACTCTGGGGCTTAGAGAATTGTTTATGTATTCATATTACGGGAGAAGGTTAATGCATCTCTGAGGAATGGAGTTATGAATACGAGAATTGGGTTTCAACGTTGCCAAAACACGCCCAGTGCCTTAATATTTAAGGCCCCGAGAGGAGAGAAAGGCCTAAAGTTTGCTAGGAGAAGATGGGGCCCTTTGTGTAGAAAGAAAAAGAAATCCTCGTGTGGCTGAGTACCACAAATGTTTTATATTGATAACGACGAATAAGAATGTCGTATTGCGGGTCAGATAAAAACTATCGTTCCATAACAGATTCAGCGGCTCTGCGCCGTCATTTGTTATATTTTTGTGCGGGCCGTGGTTCGGTGGGGCGGTGGCAGTGAGGTGGCGGGGGTGCTGAAGAGAGACTGCGACGCGGGTGATACTCCGTGCCTCGACCGCGCTCCCTCTTCCCAACCCCACCACATATTAACCATGAAAATGCGTGCATATATATATAGAGTGTATAATGAGGAAGCGACTGGGGCTCACGAGGACGGTCTTACTCCCGGAGACGTCGGTGCTTGGCTCCTCACTCCTCTTCCCCTCTCCATTCCCCTTCCCCAACACATCCCTCGGCCTCCCGCACCCGCGAAGCGCGGGACTGCGGAACGCTCCCCACCGTCATCCCGGAGGCAGAAGGCGATGTCTCTGGCGGTGTTTTCCCATATCGATATCAATTCGTAAATAAGCGCCGGGAGGTTTTTCTTTGTCTTTCCGGGAAATGCCGTCGTTCTTGCCCCATTTGCCCCAATGTCGTGAGGTGAAGAGGGAGAGGCAAGGAAGGTGGTCCCAGGCAAACCTCTCGCCGCCCGCCCCAACCGCCCCCTTCTGCCCCTCCCGCCGCGCATCGAGCACCCGATATCTTCTAAAATATCCTCAACGATCCGACAGTAAGCGTGCAAAAGGATACCTCCTTATATCTTACGAATCGCAACGCTGCCAAAATTGGATTTTCGATGCTATCCACACTTGAAAGCTTCGAAGGCTGATTTATATGCTATTGCTATGGGATATGTATTTTCCAGACCTTCAGAATTGCGTTATTTGAGAGAAGAGACATACGTACACTAACGTGATATTACAATGCTAGAATGAGAGTCAGCGCAATATTTACGTTTGAGATTCAAATGAGGACGTTTTTGCGTTGAATTTATAATTCCGAAGACAATAACAAAACATTTTAGGAAACTATCGATACACATATCGGTTTTCCTCTATCCATGGAGTTCTATAAACCATCAGCTTCTTCATCAAGGCACATTATTCGAATATCTTTGTGATAGTGCACGTCAAAAATGACGGCACATCAAATTCAATGCAGTTATTATTTTGCTCTCAACGGGACCTTTCTTCCTCCACTCTTTCACAAATTCTTTCCCGTTATTTCTCCACAATTGCTACTGCACATATACAAACACACACATGTATATCCCGAAGTAAATGTTAGATTCGGGGTTTGTCCGGGGAAATCGCGAAACGCCCCTGTGCAGATCTAGGTATGCCCGGGAAAATCTCGTAATATCGTATATTGTAGATCCGGGGTTGGGTTGGAATTGAATGAAGGATCTAAAGGAAAGAAGGATCTAAAGATCACTATGCAAGCAGGCATAAGCTGTAATGATGAGATGAGTTCGATTCCCGGTCATGGCAGATTTTTTCTCCTGTTTTCTCGAGTTGTGATTTACCAAACACTCAAGATAACAAACACTTATTGAGTGATAGGTAAAGGACCAGAAAAATAATTTCAAAAATCGTCAGACATAAAATGATGAAAAAATCCAATTCAAACCGATTTATATAACTTAGTAACATATGTCTTTGTGAATTTTCGATCTACAGCCATTTTCCTCTTCCACAATACTGTTTATAGAAACCATGTTTTACGAAGAAAATAATTGGATACGTGCATTATTACTGTATTATCATTTTCTGCCTTCATGTAGAAAAGACTAATGCCAAGATGTGAATAGAGCAATGTAGAGCTTTTTAATAACTTTTATATTAAGACCACTGCAGGTATATCTATTTGTATCAGGCCTCTCATAAAATCGTCAAATAACTCGAGAACGGTTGCATGTATTTTAGCCATTCTTTCAATTTTAAAGAGACATACACATAAAGAGCCTTATGTGTAATCACCGTGCAAAATAACAACCCGAGTTCGATTCCAGGGACGTTTAATTCTCCAATTTGAATAACATGGGCGGGACCTTTTCGAATATTTATCTCCTAAACTATAAGTCGTAATTATATGCTCTCGCGGACTTTTTTTGTTGAAAATGTTATCCTCTATCCGACTAAATTTATTAATTGATAACTTACAGATCATACGTATATGGGCAAGGGGGAGTAAAATATGGATTTCTTATTGTTGCAATTATAGAAATGGCTGACGCTATTTTTGTATAAACGAACGTAAACCAATGTAAACACTATAATTTATAACAAAGGGCATATACAGAATATTTTTTCGGATATAGCACAACATTACAACAAAAACGCCCGCGAGAGCCTATAATTACGACCTACAGTTCAGCAGAATAAGTTTGAATCATTTTTGGGTATCGATCTCAATTTTTTAATAGTTTTGGAATTGTTTATTTTATAGTATTAGTTATTAGAGAGCTAATAGAATATTTTAAAACAATTTTCAAAATTTGCAATAACAGATGTTAAGTAATGCATGCTTTAAATTACTTCCTAAAAGTTGTTTAAATCAAATATGTAGCTGTTTTTTTATAGAATGTTGATCACCTTGAAACGAAATGGTTGTGCATGTGCGTACCATTAAAAATTTCACTATTTTATTAATATGGAACTTTATACGATATATTAAATGTGATTATTAAAATATGTAAAAATGGAAAAGAAGTTATACACTTTAAGAATAATAAATTTACTACATTATTAATTGTTTAAGAAAACGTATAATTTTATTTATTCCGACTAAAGTAAAAAATAAAATAATATTAAAATGTTTTTTAAATAACTTTTATATTTTGTATTAAAAAGTAAAAAATAAATGTTGATTTACTAAATATCATGATTTACTACAAAATTTTATTTACTAGACTTGATTTTGAAACTTTGTAAAAAGCTGCTATAAATTGTAAAGTTAGAACACATGCTGTGAGATTGATTAATTTATCGAGGCAAAACTAAGTGAAAATATATAGTTCTAAATATTTATTTTGTAAAAACAGTTAAGTTTTGCAAGTAAAACTAGAAATCATTTTTCCTTTCCGATACAAAATGTATACATATGCTTAAAGACTACGGGAACACACTGATAGCCAAACTTATGTATGAGAACACGTTTCTTTATTTTTAGTAAATCTTTTGCAATTTTTTCTCCTCTCATACTGAAGTTTCCCACCATGACGAAATTCTTCTCAGGTCCTTGGTCGCTTTTCTTCCACTACTTTGACTTGATAAATTTGTATAGTTGGTAAAGTTAAATAAATAGAGCTGGAAAACCTATTCTTTGCTTTATCGCGTTATTATTAATATCATATTTCTTGAAATAATGTCCGTGTTACGCTACTTAACGTATGAATGGAAAATGCATTGCTTTGAGATTGGCTAATTTATTGAAGCAAAAGTAAGCGATATCACTTTGTGTTAAAAATGTATTCTATGAAGTAGTTTTTCGTTTTTTAAAGTAAAATCTGGAAATGTTTGTCGTCGAATAATTTTTTAATTCAGGAATACAACGATAAATATGGTTACGTATGGCAGGGACGGCAAATGATTTTTGTCTCGCGTGCCAAGAGAGTACATAATGTGAATCATCAGAATTTTTCGCGTGCCACTATTTTACTCTTCCTCTAAGGAACTTCATATTTTATACAGAAAATACAAGCTTATGCGTGCCGAGTAAAATCGCAAGCGTACTATTTCTGGCGAGCTTGCCACGTATTTTCCATGAATTCTTCATTTTAGTAAAATGTTTACAAGTTTTTGATGGAGTTCCCACTTCCTCTCATCTTCTCTTATACTGTTGTGGTAGACGGGTGGTTAGAATATATGCCAACGGATACTAAGGTCTCGGGTTTAAATCCCGGTGAGGAAATGTATATTTGTGTTCGCCATGCTGTAGTAAGCCGTAAGAATGGACCAGTTACTAGTTATAGTATATGTATATACTTGAGAAAAAGGAAATTGTCTTCTCTCTGTAGTTGAAGAAGAGTATTATCCGAAAGTTTCCACCATACATCGTGTACATAATCATTAGCCTTTTTTAATCCATTGTCGGACGAAGGTCTCGCTCACACTCCTCCAATTTTCTCTTTCACCTGCCTCCCTCCTCCAAGTTTGCCCTTATAACTTCACAGTCTCTCCGTCCCATCTGTCTTTCGCTCATCTCTTCAGTCTGTTGATATTTATCGGGATCCGTTTAATGACGATAAATGTCCAACGGTGATATTTCTTCTTGCAGTATGACTCGCCCGCTGCCACTTTAGCGCCTTTCCTAATTACATCACAGATTTCCCGTCTTCACTCTGACCCAATCGTTCCTTTTGAGGTCTCTTCGGGCGATCCTTAGCAAACATGTCATTTTGCTTTAATACGTATTCTGCATGATATAAGATGTTGTGGATAATATTGGAAATGGGTTGGAAGTTCTGGGGTCGTAAGGAATGGGATATTTGGTGGATGGAGGAGGAGAGAGAGAGTGAAAAAGAGAGGAGATCAGAGGAGAGGGTGGCGAATGCAGGCCAAGGGCGACTGGGGCACATTTCCTTATTGGGATGGTCATGGTCAAGGAGTGCGGAGAACGCCGAGAGAGAATGTTGGCTTTTGTTTACCTCATTCGCGGTGTTGTAATTTATACCATCCGCCGCAATTGTTTGCCTATAGTCCTTTTTTAGTTCCCCTTGGCTCCAGGAATGGCGTTCTCGAGCGATTCGGATTCGCCTATTAAAGCCACTATGCTCGTTCGAAAGGATCGCTTTTCTAGCAACAAGCGAATGACTCAAATGCTGAGGACACCCCTTTTCCATTTCTCCCCCTTCGAATTTATCTGCGCTTAAAAGATGCAAATATAGAAATACTGGGAAATAGTGTCACCGTGAAGGTCGTCCTATAAGAGTATTATTACCAATTTTATGGAATGACTCATGCCTAAAGAAAATCCTCCATTTTATGTTTCTTCGAGCGCTTAAAAAATGCGCTATTTCGGCTTTTATGACTCATAATTGATAAGATTATTTTGTAAAACCTGATAACAAAATTTTTATTTTTTCCGTTGCATGAACGAATCTTCGAATTTGAGTTGCTGCATCATGATATAAAGCGGTATTGAAGATGAGTCGACGTCATAATTAAAAACATGCATAAACACCTCTCCAGCATTCTTGGAAATCTCTTTATGACGTATGTCTGCGGAAAATGCATTTTACTATTCCAGGGATGGCAAATACGTGGCACGCGTGCCAGAAGTGGCACGCTTGCGATTTTACTTGCCACGCCTAAGCCTGTATTTTCCATATAAAACATGAAGTCTCGTAGAGAAAGAGTAATCTAGTGGCACGCGATAAAAAATTCTAATGATTCACATGACCTTCTTGGCACGCGACACAAAAATCATTTGTCATCCCTGCTCTATTCTATACTGAAAGCATGTTTTACAGGAACTTTGTACTGCATAAGCAGCAGGATAGAAAAAACAAAAACTATTTATACTGGTGCAAAAATGTATATATATTTAAAATACTAAAATTGTCCTGTTTGATTCGAAGAAAGTGTTTAATTTCCCGATTCGTTGTGAAAAAACATTTCAGCGATCGTCAACAAACAATTATTTAATGGAAAATGTCGTTATTTGTCAATAAATACCTTAAATGAATTCTTATGGTGCCGCGGTCGTGTAAATTCACATGTATTATTAAAAATTAAGTTACATCAAAGTATGCTACAGTGAAATACTTGTACATTATCGATATAGTTAAATATTTGACGAGGATTTATAAAATGTACATACATGTGAAAAACGCTGTGAAATATTTTTTACTCTAATCTGAATCCGCAGAAAGATGATTCTTCTGCCGTCATCTTCGCAAAAGATAAAATAACCCCGTTACTCATCACACATGACATCACTCTCGCTTTGTTCTTTATCTCAGAATAAACCGAGTTAAGAGAATTTATCTAAAATTAGGATTACCTAAAAGATAACAACGAGGTGATAAATTTTTTCCCAGCTTAGCGAAGCATTCAACCGAACCAATAATCTTCAAACGACATTGGAGTTTTAGGAATCCGCGTCATTGAGGAAAAAACTGTTACGAGAGTGATTTATTCAGCGGTCGTGACGTCATAGGTCGGAGGGAAGGTCGGGTGCATTTGCCAGGAAATCGGAGGCTATGCAGATTCCGAGGCGCGGCGTGCGTGCACGCCTTTCCAACCATGTCACTCCGAGTCGCTCGAGAAGAATCATTAACTGGTGTCCTTCGCTAATATTACAAGACGGACTCGTTTCTGGATATCGCAGAATGCGAAAATTTGTATTACGAGCAGCGTAATGCTTGGAGGTATGTGTAACTGGAGGAAGAAAGTTGAAGAGAAAGGAAGGGAGAAATGGAGATTTCCCTAGGTTAGGGAAGTTAACGCCAAGATAGAGAGATTAAGAGGGAGGAGTAGCCCGGCTAAGAGATTTGCCAAATGGCTGAGTTATCAATTTTTAAGGGTGCGATATTAGGAAGAGAGATTAAGGAGAATTGGAGAGCGGATATGCGCGAAGCCATTGGAGGGAGTAAAGGAAGGAGAGGAAAACATCTTGGAATGAATGCGCAGTGGGCGAGATGCAGATTTGACGGGAAGAACTGCGAGAAGGGAAGACGTACGTACGTAATTAAAACGATAGAGGAAGATGGGAAAGGAATGAAAGGGGAGATATTAGGAAGATCGCCCACGAATCGTCACGATAATGCGAAACGGAGGACGAGCCGCGCATAACATAAATTGCTCATCGGTATGCGGTTTGTTCTGGAAATGCCTGAAGAACAATAATGAAATCACGCTTAAAACATTGAAAACTATTCAGACACGCGATGGGAATGACGAAGTGAATCTGTTTTCGAATTTCGCGTCATCCTCTTCCTGAGGTTTTTCTATTGGCTGTTCGAAGACTATGCAACGAAGACGGAGGAAGCTATTTCGGACTCACGGGGCCTTTTTCGTATTTTGGGACCTTAAATTTTTGTGTGCCGATTAAATTCCATTTGCTACGTAGTGTCGATTTGTTTGAGAAATGGGGAAAATTTTTTGTGTATTAATCGTTCCTTTCTTAACAAATTACTGCACGGTTGGCACGCATTCATCGACATACATATATCATTGTTCTATTCTGTCGTAATATAGACAAATATGTTCTTCCTTGTAAGGGGATAATGTCTTCCAAAAATCTCTTAAACTTGTAATAATACAAAATGATACCAAAAATAAATGGGTATTCCCAGATGTGCGAATCGATCGATTGGACCTGAAGAACCGACTTACACATTGAAAGATTTTTATGGTATAGAGATGATTTCGATTTAGAAATAAAGCTTGCTGTGACATTTCATAATAATGTTGACAACAAACTCAAACGTAATCGAAGTAATGTATATTTATTGATTTATCGAGCTACATCCCTTCTACTTCTTTATCGATATCAGCTCTTTATTTGGCATATTTTTCCTAAAACAACAGAAATTTATTTTTTTACGGTTGTTATTAGCTTTTCCTGTTCTATCTCTCATTCTACACGCGCAAGGATATATTTTGAACACAATTCTAGCTTTGGGACATAAGGAAAATCATGTAACTTGAGAAAGACGCTGCCAAATAAACGATTAATATCAGTGCGATCAATAATTTCCGCGCCATGTCCGACAATAGATGCAATAGTCCACTCTATCAGTTGGACAGTACCTACATAGATGCAATAGTCCACTCTATCAATGTGGCCAGGGGCAAAACGGCTTGTGCGGGACCCTGTTAACATTTACCACCAAATTTAACTTAAGTATTACTTGTAATGATAATAAATTTAATAAATAATAAATAAATCCTAGGGAAGGCCCTGCCTATTACAATGGTGTGGGTCATGGGACGGGAGATCTACGAAAAATTGTGCCAAATCTCTTGGCTTTGGTAATAACGATTTTGATAAATATATAGCTTATAAATCATCCAACTCAGATAATGGCTTGAGTCACAAAATAATTTACATAAATCCTATAATATAATTTGCTTGGTTGAGTGTGAAGTGTAATTCCGCGTGGCCTGTCAAGGTATATGCACTTCCGGCGGAATAAGATACAGGGGCATAGTCTTTCACTATCTTAGAGAGAGCGAGAATGGGAGGGAGGGAAAAGAATGGGATAGTGGGAGAAAAAGTGAAGAGAAACAATTTGTGGTGTGGGATCTTTAATGCTGCTCATTTTGTCTTTCAATTTATTATTTAGATTTTAGTATGTATACCTTAAATATGCATAACGAGGTATCTTAAAAACTCTTGATTCAGTGCAGTACAGATTTTCTTTCGTTTTCAAAATAGCAGACAACACGGTTTATGGTTTGCAAATGGACATTTATTTCTGGATTAAGATGGACGATTCTCTTTTTATGAACAATTAAAAGTCATGCGAAAGGACTTGGATTTGTTTATAAGGTTACACTATTCACAAAGTTTTACCTCCAAAGATATTTTAAAATGACCTTGTTTATTAATCCATTGCTCTAAAAAATAATTGACAGTGAAAGTAAAAGGAATTTCACCCAGATTTCCACCTGGTCTGCCTTATAAATTGGTACCCAATATTTATTTAACTTGTAATGTATAGATGATCAAGTAACTATGGACTGGCCCTGACCACACGATCGTGTCTTAGCACACTATCGCCACCACTCTCTACTGATGAGCAGCAGGAAGTTTTTACCCTTTTGGCTTCAAGTGAAAATGCAGGGCCTATTTACATGTATATATATATACCCAGTTGCGCAAAAAATGATGTTTTTACAAAATGATGTTTTCATAAAAGAATAGTGAGCTTTCTCACAAGTCTATGACATCCTTTTATTTCTCTGCTTGTAGTGCCTTCCTCCTCCCGTGCTGTTGGACTCTTGTTTGTTGTGGAATTTTTGTTGAAGATAGCGAGCCAGTCCAGCTCTTCATCCGGAATGTATTAATATGTAATAAAAAATTGTCTAAATCTCAATAAATGAGAATCGAGTCTTGTGTGGGGTCCCTAAAAAAGGAGAGGACCTGACTGCAGATACCTCACTCTGGTCCTGTGGACATATGTATAACCAGTGCCTTCTGCCCAAGGTCCTGCAAGGTATCTCAATTTATAACAATAAGTCTATGGGAAATTGATATTTGACTTATAGATGCCATTTTCAGGAACGCATTAGTCGTTCTATGAAAAATGTTTTAAAAATAAGTAGAAACTTGCATTTTCTACAACTTAGTAACATACATTTATCCTGTGTCAGTACACTGCATGTACCTCCTAGTGGTAGGATGCGGGTAACAGATTGCTGGCTTGCAAGGTAGTCTCTAATAGGGATCATAGCTTGTACACAATTGGGTAAGCGTGCTTGGGATAATACCTAGCTTCGGTTGCATTTGTGGCAGTCTGGCCAAAATGAGCCAATACTGACCGGTAATGTGCCTTACCGTTAGCAGGGAATGCTGCGTCGCCACGGGTACGACCTAGGTAACCTAGTCTACTCTAATTTACCATTACTAACAAAGCTATATGGAAAGCCTCGGATGACCAAAGCCATGGTGGGCGGCAGAGGTCAAAACTGGTTGGTCCATCATTAGACGACTTATGCGAGTGGAAGTTAGGCAAGTGGAATGTTAGAAGAGTGGATGGCAAAGAACGAGTTGGTGAATGAAATGAATGTACGAGGATTGGATGTGCTGTGTGTATGTGAGACAAAAAGGAAGGGGAGTGATGCTGCGGTAATGAATGATGGTAGTTTGGCTCTGTGGTCTGGTGTGGATGTATGTACATATGGGAGTCAAGGAGTTGGTTTGATTCTGAATGAAAGAGCTAAAATGTATGTGAGAAAGTATCAATTTGTGTCACCCAGATTGTTGTGGGTTCGTATGAAAGTAGGAATTTGTAGAATTCTGTTGGTTGCATGTTATGCTCCTGTGGATAGTGAGAGTGAAACAGTTAGAGATGAGTTGTGGGAGAAATTGAGAGATGTCGAATAATTGTGATGCAGGTGAGAGAATAATTGTACTCGGTGATATGAATAGGTGGGTAGGTGTCAGACGGGAGGGCACTGAGAAAGTGATGGGCCCTTTCGGTGACCCCAGAGTAAATGATAATGGTGGGAGTTTGATTGGAATTTGCATGGAAAAGAGTTTGTTTGTTTCAAATACATGGTATAAGCATAAGAACATCCACATGTATACATGGCAGAGGGGTGACTCAAAAAGTATGATTGATGTAGTTCTGTATGATGAAAGACTGACAGATCTATTGAAGGATACAAGGGTGATGAGAGGAGCTGAATGTGGGACAGACCATTTTTTGGTTGTCTCTAGAGTGGATCTTGGAAGGAAGTGGACCTGGAGGAAGAGTAAGGGTGTGAAACAGACTAGAGTCAAAGTAGAGAGATTGCAAGAGTGTAAGGTAAATATCAAGTATATGAATGTGTTGGAATGTAAATTAACTGCCCAGCAGACTGAATGGGAAGAGGATATAAGGAAAGGAAATGTGGAAGATGCTTGGAATAGACTGAAAGAGAATGTTACACAGTGTGCTTCAGAGGTGTGTGGAATGACTAGTGGGCTGTATGAAAAAGGATGCTTGGTGGAATGAAACAGTGATTGAAGCAGCTAATGAGAAGGAGGCGGCATATAAGAGGATGACTGCTGCAAGGAATGATAATGAAAGAAGGATTCTGCATGATGATTACAGGAAGAAAAATAAGGCTGCTAAGAATGCAGTTAAGCAAAGAACGAGTACGTTTGAATGAGGCTGTAAAGATGCAGAATGATTTTGAAGGGAATAAGAAGTTATTCTGGAAGTGGATAAATAAGGCAAGACAGGGCAGCAACAATGGAATGAATGGGATTGTAAATAAGGATGAAGAAAGTGTGGAATGAACGTGAAGTGACAGAATGTTGGAAGGAGTATTTTGAAGACTTGTATGAAGGTAGTTCTGAAGAGTCTGGCATCCAAGGTGATACTGACTGTATGAACGTGTCCAGTAAAGACAGAGTTGACGAACGTGAGATTAAGGCATGTGAGAAACTGTTGAGGAATGGGAAGGCTGCAGGCATGGATGGAATTACAGGTGAAATGCTGAAATATGGACGTATCTTACTTATGAGTTGGATGAGCGATTTATTTAATTTGTGTGTTAACATTTCAGTTGTACCAGATGATTGGAAGAATGCCATCATTGTTCCTTTGTACAAAGCGAAGGGTAGTAAAGTAGAATGTAAGAGTTACAGAGCTATTAGTTTATTGAGTATACCTGGGAAAGTTTGGTAAAGTACTTATTGAAAAGGTTAGAATGGCTATTATGAGTAAAATTTAGGGGGTACAGTGTGGTCTCATGCCAGGTAGGGTGTTCTGATCAGATTTTTGCTCTCCAACAAGTAATCGAAAAGTGTATGAATGTGAGAAAAAAAGTGTATTTTGCATTTGTAGAAGGCCTACGCCAAAATCAATAGACATGACCTGTGGAATGTTCTGGCTGAGTATGGAGTGAATGACTGGTTAGTGAATGCAGTGAGAGCAGTCTATTCAGGAAGTAAGGCTTGCCTAAGAATAAATGGTGTGCTGAGTGACTGATTTAAGATCGAAAGTGATGTTCGGAAAGGGTGTATGATGTCTCCTTGGTTGTTTAATGTGTTTATGGATAAATGTGTGAGGGAGGCCTGTGCAAATATGAATGATCTGAGGATTGGGGAAGTGAATGTGCGGGTGCTGTTGTATGCTGATGATGCTGTGTTGATATCTGAAACGCCGAATGAGTTGCAAAGGATGTTAGATAGTATGGAAAACCGGGAGAGACACAGTCAGGAATACTTGGGTGATGAATGAATGTGGAATGAAAGAAACTTTAAGAGGTCCGTATGAAAGGGGTGTGGTGCGATGGTTTGGGCATGTGGAGAGAATGGATGAGAACCGGGTGACTAAATTGATATATGATGGTAGAGTATGCGGATCAAAAGGGAGAGGAAGACCAATAAAAAGCTGGCTGAATATGGTGGAGGAGACTCTTAAGAAAAGAGAGATCAGAAGTTTAAGGAATGGAAGACAATGTATGAAACAATGCATGTATGTGTTTGAAGCAAAAGAAGTATGTAAGGATAGAAAGGTATAGAGAAATATTGTGAATGGTAGAGGCATTTAGCTTGCTTACCCCATAAGGGAACAGCGTGACTGGTATGTATGTATGTAGTAACATACATTTACATAAATTGGGTTCTAAAGGAATATTCGGAAAAAATCTGATGTGTCCAGCACATGATTTTCTCCATCAGAGTAACGAATATGATTGCTCTCGACATCAGCAACCTTAAGTATAATTATAGGCAATTACACTTGTAAATAATTTCTAAACATTTCAATCAAATTTGCATGGAAAAATAATAGATAAACAAATTTGTTAGCTATTCCAGATGGCATTCTGTAACAATGAAATTTTGTCAAATTCTGAATTATTTCTCTCAGTGATTCCCAGAGTCACGAAAAGTTTTCTGAGGGTCACAAAAGACATTTTCGCTTTGTATATAGATTTAGAATAAAATTAATTTATAACATTTTGAAAATAGTATTACATTTTATATTGGTTGATGGAGTATGGGGGTCGCGATATAGTCGGCTGCTTGGAGAAGGAATTGCAGATGCATTGAGTTTGGGAACATCTAGCCCATAGAGACATACACAACAGAAGGAATTACAAAAACATCTTTCTCAGACAAAGGGATACCTAAAACGTGCATGTTCATCAAAATGTTGATATCACTTTTCTTTGATGAACACATCTTTAATCTATATATATTGTACATAGGCATAGGAGAAAAATCTACCTTAGCTACTTTGAAAAATTTAGGTGAATACTTACAAATTAAATATAAAAAGTTCCACTAATTTTTCCTTGATGCATTATTATTTTCAAATGAATGGCCATAGGTAGACACAAAGCATCATCCAGCAAGATCAACATTTGGCCATCATTGTTCAAGAACACAAGAGTGATTGCAAGATATACTTTCCTCCTTTGTATTTGTACTTTAAACATCTCTTGGGCACATTATTTAAATTTAACATCTTCCTGGGGAGGAACAACATTTTTACATAAAACATCACTTCAATTCAGTAATCAATGTAATAGCTCTAGGATGTCATACTTTCAGGTGACTCCAGCATATGGCCATGATATAAGAGAGCATCATGCTCTACATCTGCAGAAACTTATGTCAGGGAGGCTTTTCCAAACCAACACTGCCTGGAAAAAGTTTAAGGCCCAATCAATACGTAAACACAAGGAAAAAAACACTAAGTTCCACAGTTGTGGAACGTACCAAGTATTTTCCTGGTGTATACTACGGAACGATTCCACAAAGTTATACCACCACTGTTAAATTTTCACTGCATAAACTTTTGCCTGATAATTGAAGGCCCATATTACCAGTCATTCACAAAATGTCAACGTAAATAAGACTGCTGGTACAATAGAACATTTTTAATGTAAAATAACTCGGCATATCAAATTAGTTGGAATGTTTTATATTATACATTGGACATAAGTAGATCACTTAAGCCATTTGCCAAGTGAGATTATAAAGGCCTGCAAGCAAACACATCAAACCATATTCATCTCATTCATTAGAGGATAAAAATCAGTTACAGAATCAGTAACACACATACCTTATCCACCACCAAAGGAACAATTTTTACTATATTTCAAAATTCCAAATTATAATAACCATATAATAAGATCTACTACAAACACAAATTATTTCAATTTTGTAAAATGGTTTGAATCATACACTATGGATTCCATTTCAAATACGAAAAACAGAGTGATCATGTGCAACAATTATTCTAAGGAATTTTTTCATCTTGTATCAAATGCAAAAATATATAATTATTTATAAAGAATAAATAACTTACCAATAATAGTTAATACTATAAATACTGTATAAAAATACTAAAATACAAAATGTGATTGATTCAAATACTGATAAAATATTCATTACAGAAGACTCAACAAAATACAAAATTTCTAACCACTGATCACACCTGTGAAATTTGGTCCTTGCAACATTTTCATGCATACATCAATGCAGACACCATAATGGTGAATCACATTTAAGCACAGACTTGGACTTCAGAGGAAAGATAATTACTGTGATATATGCCATTTAAACATACATTGATCACAACAGACACACCTGATTAAACTTGACGTTTTCTTAATTATGGTTGTGCAATGGTCACATTAGCTTTCTTAATTCTTATTCTGAATGGCCTTATTTGGCTTTTTTAATCCAAGCCAATGGATCTTCTGCAGTGACTTCTGATTTCATAAGTGGTACTCTGGACTTGATTCTCTCAGCAAATTCAGCTGCTACAGGATCTGAGTTGATTGTAGCTATGGCAAGGACACGATCGCCTTGACAATAGTAAGCAACTACGCCTTTCAGTTCTTCCAAATCACCAATTATGACAACATCATCATAATTGCGGACATATCCTGTAAAGTATTGTTTATAAATTAATTTAAATTCTAGAGCTATAGTAAATAAAGAATTATAAAGGCAGTTGAATTTCTGCATCAAATAATCACAATTACATTCAGGAAAGAAATAATGAAATGTTATAAAACATATTTACAGATGGCAATAATGCATTTATACAAAATGCTTTATTTACTTTCTTAATATACTGCGTATAGTGAAAGTACCGATTCCCACTGTAGTCTTGACAATGTGTGTGATAAAAATGTTGTAGGCACTCTAACTACTAATTAAACCAGCACAAATTTTCTAGGTATTAAAATTTTTAATAGAAAGCTGATTACCTATCATTTTTTCCTTTTTCCCAAATATAGCCTTTAGTGCTTCATTAATGTAAATATTCACCATCATCAAAGTTATAGGCACATAAATTTTCTATTACTTTTGTTTGAACCTTTTTTCATAGAATGTACTGTATCAGAAATATAACATGTTGAAGTTTATGTTCAGTACACAAATGTTGATAACTAATAGCTTTGGGCCTGTTGCTATGATAAAATTAAAAATTAGAAAGCGATAACACAAACATTTGCTGAAATACTCGTAACAAAGAAAAATATAGTAGTATTTGATATTTACAGAAAACCTACCCACAAGAAGTTATAACCATAATAAAACATTTCACCATTACAGACAAAATGCCAGCATTCCATGATACACAGGTTACTGTACCATTTAATCCTAAGAACTTCAACAAACTACAGGTGAGCCCCGCTTAACACGGGGGATGCATTCCTGAGGTCTCCGCGTTAAGCGAAAATCCGCATTCGCCGGGTCACCATAACCTTTAGGTGCCTAGAGGGAGATAACTTCCCAAATGGTATTTCTGGACCCACATTCAATATAAAACATATTTCTACCTGACTTTTAGAACATAATTTATTAAACAAACTATAAAATTACCTAGTAAACAGTAAGACAAAAAATCTTTTTAGTGGTAGACGTACATAATTTCAAATTATTTCTCATAACACCTATGAAGTTCTATTTTAAAAAGATTCCAGGGTCGACTGCTTAGCGTTTTTCGCTTATTACGTAAAACTTGTCTGTAGCATTCAAATAGCCCCGCTTCACGGCAATCACTCGTGTGAAGTCAATGTGTTCCTCCAACATAGTCATGCACTGATCGACGATGATCAACCCCATAGTAGTGCATGTTGAGTTTTCTGCAGTTTATATATCATTATATAAAGTGATGAGCTGAAGCAGATTCCCGCCGGCTCGCTCGAGCCTGTTAATTTTTCTCTGAATTTGCGAGCCCGTTGTAAATTTTTTAGAAAATATGAAAATTTATTGATTTTGTCCTTTCAAGTACATTTTGCCCTATCTGATAGTCAATTACCGGCAGTATATGAAATGGAATATATTACAAACTGAACACTTGTTAAGCTAGCAAACCGGTATTACTAAACTAGAACGATATGGTGCCCCTGGCATATTGACCTCCTGCCACCATTATCCAATTTTCCTAACCCTTTTTATTAGAGCTGGTTCTTAATTTTTTTCCAGCTTATCACTGATTATATATTATTATACAATATATGCATTCACACAAAAAAAAAACTATCATCGGGTGCCTGACAGTAGGCAGCAGTACTGTCAGTATGGTATAGAGCCAAAAACAAATTATGTTGGCTGGGTCTATATCCAATTGAGCTGTAGGCGTGATCGGGACGATTTGAACGGCTACAGTACTGCGATGTGGAAAGCAAGAGGGAAACTACCACATTACATTTCCCTAGTAATGATTATATGGTTGGACAATATTCTCTCGAGGTAAAATATTCCAGAGGTAAAATAGTCCCCCAATCAGATCTCCGGGCGAGGACTGCCTTGAGGAAAGCATTTGTCAAAGGTAACTTACACTTAGGTACTTGGAATGTAAAAACCATGAGGAAGGCAGGAAAGCTAGAGAACCTGAAAGAATAAATGAGAAGAAATAGGATTGATATCATAGGACTGAGCGAAGCTAGATGGGAAGGAGGACAGTTCGACTCGGAAGAATTCACGGTAGTTTACTCAGGAGGAAATAGTGGGGCAAGGGGAGTCATACTGGTACTTAGGAAAGATATGATGAAGAGCGTGACAAAAATAACACCAACGAACGATAGGTTGATGGCAATACAGCTAAAAGCAATCTCAGTGGACATGTTGATAATCCAGGTATATATGCAAACGTCCACTCATGAAGAAGAAGAAATTGAGGAGATCTATTAACAAATTAACGAGATTTACAAAGACGGAAGAAGAAAGGTAAACTGCATAATGATGGGAGATTGGAACAGCAAAGTTGGTAAAGGACAAGAAGAAAATGTTGTCAGTCAATACGGACTTGGGAAAAGAAACCGAGGAGGAGAAAAACTGGTAGAATTCTGTGTTAATAATGACCTAGTAGTGACTAATACATGATTCAGAAACCATAAACGAAGGCTGTACACATGGAAAAGCCCAGGAGATAGAATGAAATCCCAAATAGATTACATCCTAGTAAAACAAAGATTCAGGAACAGCATAAAAAATGCTAAGACATTACCAGGAGCAGACATTGATTCAAATCACATCCTTCTAATAGTCGATGTAACTACAAAGCTGAAACAAATAAGGAAAACGAGAAGAGATAGACAGACTTGGGACCTAGAAAAACTGAAAGAAAAGACAGATGCATTCAGCATGAAGTTGGAAGATCGCTTTAGAAATTTGGAAAGCAAACCGAAGACAGTGGATAGAGAACGGGAGGAAGTGAAAGCCAGCATCAAAGATACCTTGAATAAAGAGATTAGGAAACAAGAGAAGAAAATCAGAAAACCATGGATCACTAAGGAAATGATGGAGAAAATGGATGAGAGAAGAAAATAGAAAAATGTTAACAGTGAAGAAGGTAGAGCCAATTATAGACGCATGAACAATTGAGTTGAGAAGGGTAAGAGATAAAGCTAGGAAAATTTGGATAAAAGAAAAATGTGAGGAAATACAACAGATGGAGAAGTTAGGACGGTACTATATGATGTACACTAGGGCACTGGAGTTAGAAGATAATAAGCCTAATGGGATTCGTGGTAAAGGAATTATTAATAGAGATGGTAAAGTAGTCACAGAACCAAAGGATGTAGCACAGGTATGGGAAGAATACATTAAGGAACTATACAAAAAGCAGGCAGGATTGGTACAAATGGAACTGGAAGAAGAGAATTGCATTGAAGAATACAACTTGGGACCAAGTATTATGAAAAGTGATGTAGAAAAGGCGATACAGGAACTAAAGAAAGGAAAAGCTAAAGGCAGGGATGGAATACCGGTAGAGGTACTTAAAGTCATGGGATCGGAAGGACTAAAAGTGATTACGAAAACTAATTAACAACATTTACGACTCGGGAGAGTGGCCTCAGGATTTCTTAGGTCTAACAATGTTCCCTCTAAAGAAGAAGCCAAAGGCAATGCAGTGTAAAGACTACAGAAAGATAAGCCTACTGTCAGACATTTCGAAGATCATCACAAGGATTCTTAATAAAAGGATAGAGAAAAGGGTCGAAGAAATTCCAGGGGAAGATCAATTCGGCTTCAGAAAAGGACAAGAAACTGGAGATGCTATCGGTGTAGTGAGAATCATATCAGAAAGGGCAATAGACTAGAGCCAAGATTGCTGCGTATGTTTCATTAGGGTGGACCTTAGTTACTCTTGGTAAAAATTTTTTTTCTAAATTTCTTTCACGCGACCCCCCCAAGTTGTGCCATTTGGTGAGAAAATAATTCCTACAAAAGTGCAAATTGATCGGACAACGGAAACATGTGCCACAAACGACTTTTTCAAAAAAAATTACATTTCACCAAAAATGAAAAAATACACACTACATCAACTTTATTGATCACTAGATGTTATTTTAAGCTAAAATGCTTATTATAATAGCTTATTATAACAAAAAAATTTGTTTATTAATAATTTAAAAAATTCTTTTAATCCAAAATTTAATAATTTTTGTACTCGGCATCATTTTCAGTATTCTATTGAGAAAAAAACAAAAAATTGAAGTGTTAAATTGTTTTGTGTATGTACATTTCATTATTTATTGTTATTAACAATCATATAAGTTCCTATCAGCAAAAGTTATCGTTATAAACCATTAAAGTCGAATTTATATATAAAGGTCGGAGGACAGAAAAAAGTGTAATTCAGGGTGCAATGATATAACCTTTTTAATTAAAATCTTCCCTTAACATACTCTTATTAACATTAGGATAATGCTGCTTGTAGTCGGTTACAACTTGTAAAATAAACTGTTTTTCCGCTTCACTTTTTGTCAAACAGTCATTGTAGTCTTTCATTAATTTGACTCCTTGTTCAGCAATATCATTTACAATTTTAATGCGGTTTTAAAATTATCATCCGTTGCCCACATTGACAGATCTTTAGACATAAAATCTGTTATACTAAATCGCTCAAAAAATTTCTTCGATTGAACAGAAATGAAGTTTTCTGCACCATAATGTTTATATCGCCCTACATCTTTAGGGGAAATGGTTACTTTTTTAAAATTATAGTCGGATTCATTATTAAGGGCTTGAACCATAAGTCTTTTAGTGTTAATTGAAATTTCGCTGTCAAAAAATGATAGTGCTGCATTTTCGAGTGCCAAATAACATAAATGGGTACATTATATTTTAGTTGCTACACTACTTATAGCTTCATCAACGTTTTTGTATTTGTGAAGATCTCACAAGAGTTGGAGATCTAGACGAGGAGCTATTATCTGTGTTGGTGCCCGAATCCACTCCTGGATATATAAATTCGTTAAAAAGATACATATCTCGAATTCCTAATTTTTCTTCCGGACTTATTTTAAATTGATCTCGAAATAGATATATTTTTAAACAATATATAGCCTTGACCATCCATCTGGCATGGTGGAAAGTGCCAGGGATTCTGAATGAGATCCCATCAAAAGGAGTTCCACCAAGAAAAATAATCATTAATTCTATTAATTCCTTTTAATCTTCCCTCGGCTGCACCTCTCGCAAACTTTGTAGCGAAAACTCGATTTTTTATTTACATCTTTGACGGCCAAGGCCACAGCCGTACGTGGTAGCTCATGCGCAATATTATGCACTGAATTCAGTGATAAAATCAAAAGGTTTCGAATAAATTGTTTAAACTTATAAGTAAATATTATTATTAAACAGCTAAGAAATGATACTTTTATTAAATAATAGTAACTTTTTCAGTAAAAATATTATAATATAGTTACCTCTGAAATTAATGTAAAATTACTAAAATTTCAAAATTTCAAGTCAATTGTGGCATGCCTTCCCGTTGTCCGACTGACTTCTCCTTTTGCAGAAATTATTGTTTCACCAAATGGAACAAATCTAGGGGGTCGCGTTAAAAAAATTTGATGGTCGAAAAATAAGGTCCACCCTAATGTTTCATCGACTAGCAGAAGGCTTTTGATAGAGTAAATTTGGTACTGCTGATGAGAATATTAAAAGATATAGTTTTAGAATGGAAATACAGGAGACTGATAAGGAATCTATATGTGAATCAAGTTGTAAAGGTCAGATTGGAGAATGCGGACACCAGCGGAGTAATATCTATAGAGGAGTAAGACAGGGCTGTTGTCTATCGCCGAACCTATTCAATACTATATATGGGGAGAGGCTAATGCAGGTAGCATTAGAAGGCACGGGAAATTTCAAAATCGGAGGAAGGATTATAAGAACAGTGAAATACGCAGATGATCAAGTACTTCTAGAAAGAAAGGAAAAGGAACTCCAGAAAATGATAAATAGACTAGTGATAACAGGTAGAAAATACGGTATGGAAACTAATACAGAAAAATCGAAGGTCATGCGAATATCAAGTAAAGAAGAAGAAATTTGAACATAAGTATTGGAGGAAAGCCATTAGAACAAGTTTCACATTATAAATACCTAGGAAGCATCATAACAAGAGAAGCAAAACGTACCGATAAAATCAGGACTAGAATAACGAAAGCAAAACCGCTTTAAGAAGAAGGAAATTCCTAATAACAGGAAATATAAAGCAGGAAATCTGCAAGAGGTTGATAAAATTCTATATATGGAGTATAGCTTTGTATGGGGCAGAAACATGGACTATAAGGAAAAATGATATGAAATACTTGGAAATCTTCGAAATGTGGACATGGAAAAGAATGCTGAAGATAAAATGGACAGATAGGGTGAAAAATGAGGAAGTACTACGAAGAATAGGAGAGAAGCGAGCGATTATACAGACTATCAGAAAGAGGAAGGCGAACTGGATTGGCACTGCCTGAGGAGAGAATGCATGATTAAAGAAGTGCTAGAAGGAAAAGAGGATGGAAAAAGAGAAAGAGTTAGGAAAAGGTTTCAGCTGGTAGATGACTTGAAAGGGACAGGGAGCTATCAAGACATGAAGAAAACTGTGGAAAATAGGAGTATATGGAGAACCAAGTTTTAACCAAGAATAATCACGGACCCGTCAACGGACAGACTACTTATGATGATGATGCATTCAAGCATTAAGATCCCTCCGCATGTACCACATGTTTTTACTTTCTCATACGAAGTATAGAGAAAGTATTGTTTTTGCGAAAAAATTCGACCACGAGATTTTTACGGAAATACACGTTTTAGGTGTCGCTGAATCCAAAAAAGTGGTTTTTGCAATGCCGTCTGTCTGTCTGTCTGTCACTGGCCCCGGAGCCTAGAGGGTAGAGCGAAACTGAATGAAATCTCATACTTAGGCATTTTATCATACTGAGCAGAGTATACATAGAAATGGTTGACATTGCTCAATAACTAAGTGGAGTTTATTCTACGTATTTTTAACAACAATTCGATTTTCTCAAAAACGGCACTAACGATTTTGATCAAATTTCGTACAGTTACGTATGTTTACGTCTTCAATAATACTGTATAGTTCATATTTCTCAAAAAATGAATATAAGGCTAGTTTATTCTAGGCAACTTTAACAATAATTCGATTTTCTCAATAACGGCTCTAAAGATTTTGATCAAATTTCGTACAGTTACTTGAGTATACATCCACAATAATACTACATATTTTATTTTTCTCAATGAATGAATATAAGGCTAGTTTATTCTTGGGCAACTTTAACAAAAATTGGATTTTATAAAAACAGGCTCATACGATTTTCATTTTCTAAAGATAACTAAATGACGCATTAGTATATGAGAAAGTTTGTACAATGTATGTTGTACCGATTTTTTACTTTCACACTAATCAAATTTCATAAAGTATCCTAAATATTGTGATATTTCAGCAGTGTTGCATAATATTGCATAGTCTGGTGGCCAATTTCACTCTTTTCCCTGTAAATTTTACAGGTCTAACAAAAAATATATACATTTGAAAAAAAGAAATAGAAATATGATTCATGCTTCATGTTTCTTTGGCATCATTGGATCATAAAGAATGTTTTTGACAATTTATATTTTTTAAATTATAATTTTTGACAATTACTTTATTACAATTTTAATTTACGGTATTAACATGTCTAAAATAATAATAAAACAATAATGCTACACATCAAAAAAATATATAATTTTGATCTACATATGAAAAAATCGGTACAACATACATTGTACAAACTTTCTCATATTCGTACTAATGCGTCGTTTAGTTATCTTTAGAAAATGAAAATCGTATGAGCCTGTTTTTATAAAATCCAATTTTTGTTAAAGTTGCCCAAGAATAAACTAGCCTTATATTCATTCATTGAGAAAAATAAAATATGTAGTATTATTGTGGATGTATACTCAAGTAACTGTACGAAATTTGATCAAAATCTTTAGAGCCGTTATTGAGAAAATCGAATTATTGTTAAAGTTGCCTAGAATAAACTAGCCTTATATTCATTTTTTGAGAAATATGAACTATACAGTATTATTGAAGACGTAAACATACGTAACTGTACGAAATTTGATCAAAATCGTTAGTGCCGTTTTTGAGAAAATCGAATTGTTGTTAAAAATACGTAGAATAAACTCCACTTAGTTATTGAGCAATGTCAACCATTTCTATGTATACTCTGCTCAGTATGATAAAATGCCTAAGTATGAGATTTCATTCAGTTTCGCTCTACCCTCTAGGCTCCGGGGCCAGTGACAGACAGACGGCATTGCGAAAACCACTTTTTCGGATTCAGCAACACCTAAAACGTATATTTCCGTAAAAATCTCGTGGTCGAATTTTTTTGCGAAAACAATACTTTCTCGATACTTCGTGTGAGAAAGTAAAAAGACTGTGGTCGCACTGTGCATAAAATATCTATATTTAAAAAAATTTTTTTAATTTGAAATAAAATCTGCGTTATATCGAATCTGCGTTGGCCGGGGCCGAGTTAAGCGGGGCTCGCCTGTAGTTAGAAAAGTGTGCAGCATATCACATATGGGCGCATTTCGTGCAATGGGGTACAGGCGACTCCTGAGATTAGACCGTTCGAGATTCAACCGGTCGAATCGACCCAGCCGATCGATTGGTCGAATTAGACACTAGTTTATGCGAAGTGATTTTCGGCCCGCCCAACCACGAGAGGTTTAGTTTCAGTCTAGACATCATTGTTTCTGCTCTAAAAGTTTGAATTTATGTTGATTCGACATTCAACTGTTCGAGATTTGACCACGTTTTCAGGAATGCATCTCTCGAATCTCAGGAGTCGCCTGTATTTGAAAGGAATGATATATGTGTATGTAAGGGAAAAAGCATTTTACATGCACAGTTACAGAAATTAAAATTATTTTTGTGAGATTGTTTATGATAGCAACAGTGATGACGTAACCATGCAAGAAAACTTCTAAGTTCAACCCCAATTAAGACATTCTTGTTTGATTTTCTTGATAACGGCTACTCCTACGATAAAATGTTTAGTAAAAGAAATACTCTACTAGTTCTACAAGTTTTAATTGAAAACTATTTTGATATGACCAATGCTTTACGAGATATGACAGAAAGTTAATTTTTTGTCACAAGTAAAGTGGTACCCCTGATTGACTTATGTGATTCATTTTTGCAATTTTCTTATTATCTTTGATAGTAAGTCCTTAATATCATATTTCATGAAAATCTATTTGGTAGAAACTGAGAACGAACATGCAGATGGACAGACAGACAGACTGATGACAACAGGCATTCGGACTGAGGCGAAACGCGCCTGAAAAGGGACTGTCCATCATAAATGATAATTTCTGACCAAGTTTTCAAAATTGCGAGTTTTGATAGTAAATTAACTGCAACATGCATGCGTCTACGTTTATACTTGCAGAAGATGAAAAGTTCTACGAAGTACATATACGCATATCTATACGACCAAGCAAACAGTGTTTAAATGTGCATTTTATACTGCCATTGGTTCATCTTCAAGGTTGAGATTATATAATATTTTTATAATACAGTAAACTGCCAGTTATCCGGAGTGCCTGGGCAATTGGGCTATCCGGTGAAGTGCATATTCCTGTTGCTTGAGAGTTTTATTGGATAGGCTTCAAAATAAGAAACAGATGCAGAATTGTACATTCACCTTGGCATTGCTAACCTGTAGACTAGGTACTCTACTCAACTGTTCTTAAATAATTCCTTAACATTCGAGGAAGTAATGAAACTCAAACATACAAGTATTCAACACATTCATTTGCAAAATTTTGATATTAAACCCCTCAATGCTGTCATATGTAGTGGCTATGTCCATCGGAATCCACCACATGATGCCGTCATACATAGTCACTACGTCCGGGAGATCACTATTTATTTATATTTTTTAGACCCAATGAATTTTCTTAATTCTGAAAAAGCTTGATACATTTTGAAAGAGGAACCTTTGGCCTACCTATTTATCATCATTCTGTAGTCTTTTTGTCTTTTTATTACACTTTATGTGCATTAAATTTTGTGATTGATTTTTTGCGAATTGGGAAATCGATCTTCTAAAATTCCCTTACCCATAGCTGAGAGGAACCATATCTCGACACGAATGCTACTGCAAAGTGAAACAAGATCTAGACTGCTTATCTGCCCACTAACTACCCTTTCTCTTTGGTTTTTCTTATGAGTCAAGAGGTTGAGAGGTATAAGACGAGGAGAGGCGAACAACAAAAACCATTGTTCGGCTCTCAGCCGGGCCATGTGCTTGCTTTGGTATTTCTTGAGACCAGTATAGTATGAGAGAGAGGGAGAAACGTCTGTTCTTGTGTCCTAGGTCTGTTTACAAATATGTCACTGATGATGCATAGTAAGTGAGAGAGTTTCGGAGCGAGCGCTTGCATAATATCCTTATGCTCAGGTTGTCGTAGGAGAAATATACTTGTGTCACTCTCGAGAAGTTAGTCTGAAGTGAATGGCAGTAAAAAATACTCATTATAGATGATTCATTGAAGTTATATTTTCTTGTAAATTTCATGGTAATTAGGATAAAGTAAATGCCTTTCAAAACACTTTTAACTTTTCTAGTTTTATTATTACGCATACATTCTGATACATACATCATATCTCCATTTCTACTGAATGAAATTAGACAATTTTCACCATGTAAATTCTGTAATGACTATGGATGACTTCTGTACAACTCAAAACTTCATTAAGCTTTATGAAATGTCTTTTAAAAATATATGAAACGTAAAATTTATTTCTAATTTTTAGTCAAAACATGAAAAAGTTGACCTGCGAGAAACCTTTTTTCCTATTTGGTTTAGGTAGGTACATCCAGCGAATGAAATGTTAATAAAAGCTGAAATATTATTTTAAAAAAGACTGCGTATCAATGCCGTTTATAGTTTTCGTAACACTGAATGATATATGAAAGGACGGGTGCGCGCTAACTGGTCAGCAATCGAGGTGATTTATGTATTTCATATTTCTCTCGAGTAAAGATTGTGCTTAATGTAAGATAATGTAAAAGAAATTGTTTATAAATGTTATGATCTACTAAAATAGTCAAAAACTTTTATACAAATCCAATAAAAATGAAAAAAGTTATGAATTTTTCAATTTTCAGAAATCAAAATTGCAAATTTTCACAAATTTTTAAAAACCTCCTCTGTCCTCAGACATGTGATTTAAGTAAATGTCCTTCATGCATGAGGGGTTAACATCTGCATTACATCCTATGGAATTTCTCGTATGCCTACACGGTGCCAGAAAAAAGAGCAAGTCCCAAAAGAGCAAGCGACATAAGAGCGAGGGACAAAAGACCAAGTGGGCATAAGAGCAAGTGCCCAAAAGAGCAAGTGGACAAAAGAGCAAGTAGACAAAATTCTGAATGTAAATTGACTGAAGGAGGGCATAACAAAGATTTCTAAAACAATTATGGATATTTCCTAAGGAATTCCTAAGGAATCACAGTCGACTATGATATCAATCAACTAAAGATTTTATAGCTATTACGAATATGCAGCAACATATGAAAATAGAGTGTGTAGAAGGAGGGGGAGAGACGGGGGTGTCAGAATTCCTAAGGGAACACAGTCGACTATGATATCATTCAACTACGAATTTTATAAAAATTACTAATATGCAGCAAAAAATGAAAATGGAGGAGGGTAGGAGGAGGGGGAGGGAAGGGGAATGTAAGAATTCCCAAGGAAACACAGTCGACTATGATATCAATCAACTAGGGATTTTATAACAATTACGAATATGCAGCAACAAATGAAAATGGAGGGAGGCAGAAGGAGGGGGAGGGTAGGGGGGCATAAGAATTCCTAAGGAAACACAGTCGACTATGATACCAATTAACTAGGGATTTTATAACAATTACGAATATGCAGCAACAAATGAAAATGGAGGGAATAGAAAGAAGGGGAGAGAAGAGGGGACGTAAGAATTCCTAAGGAAACACAGTCGTCTATGATATCAATCAACTAAGTATTTTATAACGATTACAATAGAAGAATTAAATACAAAAGTAAACTATTTGAGAAGTTTAAAAGCTTTGAATTCATTGAAGATGTACGTGGCATAGTGTACCAATTGGTGTTAGCAAACATAATGTTAGATCAGAGTGTACGAGAAAATATGTCGAAACAATCACTAGAACCAAGAAACACCACATCTTTTTCCCAGATGCGATAAGACAGTCCAACAGAGGCATTAGTTAGAGTTCATTTGGTGCTGTGACACTCCCTGCCATATGCTACTGGTGGCTTGCAGGGTATTAATGCAAATGTAAATGTAAACTGACTGGCGCAATAGGCTGAAACTAGATGTCTACATGAAAACTAACTTTCCGTATTTGCATCTGAGGCTTACAGCCAGCTAATTTATCTAAATTAATTAGAAATAAATATATTTCGTAGGCTATCGGCAAAGATTAGGGATAGGAAAAACAAAATTTGGAGACCCATTATTTCTGAGGCCCCAATGCGGAGCATCTGCAGAATATCCCACCATACAGGCCCTGGACAAAGCATAGCGCAATGTCGTTATTAAAAGGAATTTGAGAATCGTTATAAGAATGAGAGCTTCTTTATACCTATTTGAAAAGTTCAGATCGAAAGGATTAGTCAAGATAGTTTTCCAATTCCCTCTCCATTTTCCTTTGTTGCTGCATATTCGTAATTGTTATAAAATCCCTAGTTAATTGATATCATAGTCAACTGTGTTCCCTTAGGAATTCTGACACCCCCTTCTCTCCCCCCTCCCCCTGCTACACACACTATTTTCATATGTTGATGCATATTCGTAATAGCTATAAAATCTTTAGTTGATTGATATCATAGTTGATTGTGATTCCTTAGGAATTCCTTAGGAAATATCCATAATTGTTTTAGAAAGAGTGGCAGTTAGAACTGAACTTAGGAAAGTGTTCCTTTAGAAGATTCTGGGGAAACAAAAACATTGACACGACGAATTACACCGTTGAAGGCATCCAGCTAAAACTAGCAGATTTCGTCAAATACTTAGGCGTTACTTTAACAAGCAACCTCTCATGGGATATGCACATACGAAATATATGCGGGAAGGCTAAACAGAAACTAGGATTCATCAAACGCATAGTAGGTAAAAGTGAGGAAAAAGTCAAAGAGACATGTTACTTCTCGTTAGTACGACCGCTATTAGAGTACACGTCGAGCATATGGGATCTGTACAAGAAAGGATCAATCTCAGAGTTAGAAAGAGTGCAGCGAAAAGCCGCTAGATTCGTCAAAAATTGTTATGATAGAAACAAAAGTGTTACAGGCTTGATACAGGACTTAGGATGGGAATCACTAACTGAGCGCCGATCACGCTCTAGGTTAAAACTTCTTGAAAGATTTAGAACACACATATTCTCCAGCGATGTCCAAGAAATAATAAGAGCACCAACTTATATTGGTAGAATGGACCATCCTCATAAAATAAGAGAGATAGCCTGTAGGACTGAGAGGTATAAAGGCTCGTTTTTCCCTAGAACGATAGCTGAGCAGAAGTTACGAAAAGAAATCAGCTGATGTAGTGATACTAGTCATTATTATGAGTTTCCCTTGGTGCTATTGCACACCCTGCCACACACCATTGCAGTGGCTTGCAGGGTGAACTGTAGATATAGATAGAAATCTCTGTTATGCCCTCCTTCAGTCAATTTACATTCACAATTTTGTCTACTTGCTCTTTTGTCCACTTGCTCTTTTGTCCACTTGCTCTTTTGGGCACTTGCTCTTATGTCCACTTGCTCTTTTGTCCACTTGCTCTTTTGTCCACTTGCTCTTTTGTCCATTTGCTCTAATGTCCACTAGCTCTTATGTCGCTTGCTCTTATGTCCACTTGGTCTTTTGTCCCTCCCTCTATGTCGCTTGCTCTTTTGGGACTTGCTCTTTTGTTGTACACTCATGCCTACCGCTATTAACTTCTCTTTTGTTCTAGTAACAACGTGAGGTAAGCGTTAACTTCATCCAACCTTTATGACAAAAAAAACTGTTTCCTTGTCCGAGAAAAGGAGGCAAACTGATGTTAAACAAAAGAGAAGCAAATAGTGACAGACAATCATGACACCATTAAATACAGTGCAGTTAGTAAATATTAAAATAATGCAATTAAACGTGTTGGATAGTTATATATATATCCCTTAACTAATGCTTCAAAAATGTCGCAAAATTTATAGGCAGCTTCTTGGTCAACTGATTTTTTATCACCCGAAACATCCAGATGTCTGATCTTAAAAAGTGTTGGTCATCCATCTGAAAATGCACATGGTTCACTAATCTCCATTTGTTCATAAAAATCTTTGACCTTTTCAATCAACATTAGTCCAGAAAAAGGGGCTCCCATGGAACGCTTTATAGAAGACCATTCATAAATACCAATATCCAATTGCTCAAGTTTCGGCTTATAAAGAGAGTACCAATATTCAACTCTACTAGTTGTCAGAAGATGTAATGAATTTCATTAACTGGGATTTCTGTGCCTTAATGTCATAAATAGTGGAAGAAACAAGACTGAACTTCTTCATTAAAACATTGTGGTTTTTACTTTTCTCGAAACGTTTTATTTTATATATATATATATATATATATATATATATATATATATATATATATATATATATATATATATATATATATATATATATATATATATATATATATATATATATATATATATATATATATATATATATATATATATATATATATATATATATATTATATATATATATATATATATTATATATATATATATATATATATATATATATATATATATATATAATATTATATTTCTGGGTTAAGGTTAGCACAACCAGTTTCCTTTTATTACCTAGAGTGCATATTGGTGTTTTAGGAGGCATTTAAAAAGGGTGCAAAATATTTTATTTAACACAAACACCGAGTTCAGGAAACATACACAGTTGTGTATTGTGACTGCTGAAAATGCAAATTTTAGCAGTAACATTCCGAATTAGATGCAAACAAAAAATTGCCGAAAACACCAATTTTATCGGTAACATTCCCAACTAGATGTAATAAAAAATTGAGAGGCAAGGGATGCCGGTTTATTGAGAATTCCGGTTGCATAAGTGCCAGATAACTGGGAGTTTACCATAATAAAGCTGTACAGGCGACCCCCGCACTTACAACTTAATTGGTTCCTGCACGACGGTCGCAAAGCGGGCCATTGTAAGTCGAACCCTTATTTCCCATAGGCATAATGTTATAAATTGGGATTTCGTTCCTGGAAACCCATATTATGCCATAAAAATACCAAAATTGACCATGAAAATAAATGAAAAGAAAATAAAACAAATATACTTGTTGCTTCTGGTCATTTATCTATATATTGAAAAGTTTTTACACCTCAGGAATCAGCCCATCACGTTTTCTTATCACCAGTGATTGCATTGGCCTAGCGCTCTTCACTTCCTTCAAATATTTTTCCTTATCCTTCAAAATTGTGCTCACGGTTGAATTCGACAATTTTAACTTGGATGCGAGATCATGCACTTTCATTCCCGACTCATATTGACTCAAAATTTCATGCTTCATTTCCAAAGTGATGGCTTTTCTTGACTTTTTTGTTGATTTAGCATTCTGTGCACCACATTTCCTCTTCTCAGACATAGTGAAAGGGGAAAAAATTTCAAAATTTGAAGAAAATTGACAAAAAAGTGAAAAGCGTTGCAAAAGAGATGCATTCACTCTAGGCGCAGCTGCAGACTGAGTCAGCTGATGCGCTGCCGATTGACGTGTTCGCTCAGTGTTGCCAATCGACTCGCCGTCGGTCGCAGTCGTTAAGCCGCATACACACTTGAGCAGAACCTCGTTGCAAACCACAACATGTACATAGTGTGGATGGTGCGGCGAACGCCACCCCGAACATTAAAGCGAACATTTTGTGTTCGACACGAGGTTTGCGGCATCCCACCTGTTGTCGGTATTTTGGCATCACATCAAAGGGATGTTCGCGACGAGGTTCTTCAAGTTTGGACATTTCCACGAACATTGTTTTGAACCATGCATTCACTCGGAATCGATTCCAGGAATTGTTTGTCTCTCACTCCAGGGAAAAACTTCCATAATTCACTCAACTCCTCAGTCTGGTTGTTCTCGCCACAGAGTGAACATGGAGTGGACACAGGATAAAACTTTACAGTTAATAGAAGCTTATATGTGTAAAGAGTTGTTGTGGGATCCGCAGCAATATTTGCATTTCAATAAAATAAAAAAGTTTGATGAGTGGATGGAGATAGCATCGGAGGTGGAAATAAGTGTTGACGAGTGCAAAAAGAAGATGACTTCTTTACTTGCAGCCTTACGAAGGGAGAACAGCAAACGAACATGACCTTGTTCGGCAGAGTGGGCCCCTACAAACTTTTGGCGAACATCAACTCGAACATGGACTTGTTCGCGACGAGGTTATGCTCAAGTGTGTACACGGCTTTAGGCGGTCGTAAATATGAGTTTTGGTCGTTACTGTGGGGGTCTTATTTACTATTAGAAAGGTCGCAAAAGCGGGAGGTCGTAAGTCGGGGGTCTGCTGTACATTTAATTGAGTGTTAAGTTTCTTATTGTTACGCAAATGATACGAATGATAAAAATTTCCTTAAAAAATCTGATGTGGCCAACATGACATTCTCCATATTTGGGGTTTAGATATTTAAATTATTATGTATAGCAATAAGACAAAATTATTATTTCATATCGTAAAAGAATAGTCATTCTTATTGCCGTAAATTACGTATATTTTGAATATGTTGACAGAATTCACCGCTACATGGTGGTGGCATTTTATACTGGAAATTACGAAAAATTACGAAAAAGTTAAATATCTCCGAAATGAATGGTTCTACAAAAATTTGTTTCAAACAAAACTTGGAAGAAATATTATTCTCTACAACTTTAGTCCTCACAAAGATGACCAATTATGACGTTTTTAAGGAGATATTTGACAGAAACCGAAAAAACCGATTATTTATAAGTAATTCCTAAACAATAGGGTGGAGTAAACTTATACAGCAAAAAAGTTTTTCTCAATTTTCGAAACGGTATAGTTGTTGCTACACAACTAAGAAAAGTGTGAAGTATGAGTTTTCTAGATTTATGTTTCGAGGTGCCCCGAAGGCCTCAATTTTTCTCAAATTTAGCATTTTTGACTTTTTTTTCTGTTTTCCTGATTTTTTATTTTTTAGAAAATGAAACTGGAATGGTCGTAAAAGCGCGTCTTAGAACTCAACTAGAGAGTACGTAATGTATGGCTGTCCTAGAGTAGAATTTCGAGGTGCCCCTAAGTACCAGAAATTCTAAAAAATGACAAATAATGTCATCTGCATTTACGCAGATTTTTCTTAATCAAAGGAATTATTTTTGTGGTTTACACTGGTGCTCGTTAAAAAAAGACTCAGGTGTGATGCAGAATTATTATTTATTTACGAATGAAGAACAAAGCATTTTAAACCAGAAACCCTATCAAAAACAATAATGCATTGGAAAAAAATGAAACAAAGTACAATAAGAAAGGAACATTTTAAAGCGAATAATCATGTATTCCTGCAATTTTCTGTTGAGACCTTGCCTTCAGAATATGACGATAGGCTATTTCTCGAATTGTCTTTCTGTCGTCAGCTAGCATGCATAACAGAAGATTTTCAGGATGCCCAAAATATCCGTTCCTTTGAATAATGGGGTCAATCACTTGTTTTAAATCATCACTAAGATAACGACTTCGTTTGATTGTTAACTACAGATGTTTTGCTCCTTTCGTGCACGAAGAATCAGTCTTTATCGAGAACCACATCGGTCCGTACACTTTCACTACAAAATGTCCAAGAGTTTTTAGATTTTCACTCGGATTTCCCGTTGCGACATACAGGCGTAAAATTCTGTTGGCAGTTGTGAGCCATCATGAGTGGGAAAGTTGACCTGGGTCCCCGTTCGCCAAATCCGGGGAACATTTTCCCGTCGTGGTAGCTGTCATTATATCAAGTAGATATTTTTGGTCTGTGCTGAGATCAGCATCACCCATTACCACAGGCAATGTAGTAGGAATCACCTTGAAGCACACAAAAGGAAGCTTTTCGCAGGATTGTAATTGCTTCCCTATTGGACCTAAGAAGCAACGGGGCCTGTAGTCTGACCATCTAAATGCTGCACCAAATGACGTAAGGGTAGCTCATTCACATGGAGCTGACAGATAAACCATTGCAAGGGTTTCTTTAACTCTACTTCCAAAAGGTGTATGATGCCCCTCTTTGACTTGGAGTTGACAAGTGTGGCACCTCAAGATAAAAAGGCAGGTGAACAGAAATCCACAATAGCCTTGAAGAGGTCTTTTCAAAATATTTCCCTTCTATTCCATAAGATTTAACCGTTACCGTATTTTTCTCACGAAGATACCGAACTTCCGATTTTTGCGAAAATTTTCAAATTTGAAAATTCTGGGTGCACCTCTAAACGTTAAGCCAGAGTAAAAATATTTTGCACTGTTCTTTATGGAGTCACCCTGCAACTTTCACCAGGTATTTCATTCTGATTCCAGAAACTTGATTTTTTCACTCCGCCCTACTAAACAATAACTGCTATGGAAAATTGTTTCAAATTAAAGTTGTAGGAAATTACATTCTCTATAACATTTGTATAGAATTGTATATACAATAATGACGTTTTAACAGAGAAATACAGCAAAAACCGAATCGGTTTCGAATAAACCTCGACTTCCGGTTAACCGGTATTGTCCAAAAACTAATCAGTTCTTTGTGCTCATGCTAAAGTGTTATATATGAAGTTTGGTAACGATATGGCAAGTACTTTTTGAGTTAGAGCGCCCACAATCACATACACACAGAGACATCATTCCGAAAATAGTCTAAACATGTTCTAGGGACCTCAAAACGTGTATTTCCATTGAAATCTCGAAGTCGATTTTTTTCGTGATCACAATACTTTCCCATACTACGTATGGAGAAAGTAAAAACAATATACAGTGAGTAGAAGAAATTTATTTAATCGATTCCTTAAAACGTCAGTATACTTCGTTGTTTTTACTTTAGTACATACTAAAATAACAGCTTTTTAAAGAGCATTTTCGATGGAAACCGAAAACACCAATTATTTATAATTTGTAATGGTTAATGTATATCATAATGTTGTTTTAACGGAGATATTTTGCCAAAACCGAATCGAGATTCGAATAAACCTCAAATTATGGTTAATCGATATTGTCCAAAAACTAATCATTTCTTCGTGCTCATACCAAAGTGTTATATATGAAATTTGGTAATGACACAGTAAGTACTTTTCAAGATAGAGTGCCGACAATTACATACAAATGCATCATTCTCAAAATAGGCTAAACGTGTTCTAGAGACCTCAAAACGTGTATTTCTGTTGAAATCCTGAAGTCAATTTTTTTCGTGATCACAATACTTTCCCATTACTACGTATGGAGAAAGTAAAAATTGATTCCTCTGTAAAGCATAATAATTGAAAGATAATTTGTGTTAAGCCAGTTATATATTACTAGATTTTGATTGCATGTAATAAAATTTCACTTAAAATATGCTATTAAAATATGTTGTAAATAATAAAACATTTCCCATTTCCTTCTTTATCTTTTGATTTCTTCTATTATATTGATTTTGTATTTAAAATACAGCAACCCCTCGCCATTCGTGAAATTTGCATATCCACGATTTTCATTTTGAGTACCTGTTTTTTCATTCGCGAGCTTGAAATTCGCATATTCATGAATTATCACTTAAGTACCGCTCACTCCATGACATTTTTTAAAACACTTTTCTTTCTCTAATAGTCTCGTAGTCACCGAAGTAGTGTACGTGCATAGCTCCTCACCTATTTCATGAATTTATTGTGCCATTTTCATAATTATTTATTAGTAGTACAGGTGACGCTGTTTACGCCATAGATACATTCCTGAGGTTACGGTGTAAATCGAAATGGCATAAATTGAAAGTAATTATCCCATAGGATACATGTAAATGAAAGGAGTTCCGTTCCCAAACTTGGGCAAATTATACCTATGATTTTTTGTATAGTTTTGTACAATTTATTTTAAATACAATCAGCAAAGAGATTCCAATTTATAAAATCAAAGAAAAATTATGAATACAAGTGAATTTGCCGAGTGCATAGAATTCCTTCCGATTAAGAGCAAAGTGAGGCTTTCATACAGAACTCAGCTGGTGTCCATTCTAAATTATGCATGCAACTACCTAAAATAACACTTCTATCATAGCATTGTTCTCAAGGAATGCTTACGAAGATCAAGCGCTGGGCCTTTGATAACTTTGGATCTCCTCCGACGATCTGGATCTTTTTCATCAAGGATTATATTTAAAAATATAATAATATTTTATCCTTCTTTAAAAACATGTATTAAAGCAGTGAGTGAAATTACATAGGGATGTTTGATGTGCCGCGATGTTTATTAAGCATTCATGAAGGCATGCCGTGTATAAAAAAATGTTGAGAAGCACTGATCTATACGATTGTGTAATTGTTTACCCTTGGCCAGTGGCGGATCCAAAGGGGGAAGCGATCGCGCCCTCCTTGGATAACCCCACTGCACTCCACTGGGCACTTTCTTAAATTCATTCCATGCAAAAATCCTTAATTATACGTCGCAGATTAGGTCTGTATAGCAAGGGAAAAAAGGATTCTGATAGGGATTTTCAAAATATAGGGCAGTTGGCAGGGGTGGATTCGATAGGTGGAGGGGCAATCGCCCCCCCTTGAGAAGTTTCTGGATCCGCCACTGCCCTTGGCGCATAAGATGCAGGTTGATTTTACTTGATATTTTTCAGGGGAAAAAAGTGTATCCGCCGGGAAATATTGTGGATGTTATAATCATCCTTATAAAAGGCGTTAAAATGAAAGCGCGTAAATCGAATTGGCATATAACGAGCATCACCTGTATTGCTTAATCATGGCCCGAAATAGAGTGATGAGTGAAATGAAAGAAAAGTCAGTAAAAAGGGCAAAAAAAAGTGATGAGTTTAGAGAAGAAACTTGAAGTTTTAGATAGGTCTGTGCGTAATGAATCTGCTTCGTCAGTGGGTAAATTACTTGGTGTGACCGAGTCAACAATAAGATTAAGAAAAGTGAACAAGTGATTAGAACTAGTCTTGCAAATAGTACTTCAACAAGTGCAAGTGTCCTTTGTGCCTCGGGATCTGTATGTAGGGAAGATGGGGAAGGCTTTAAACCTGTGGATCAAAACTCAAACTTGCAAGAAAGCCCTGCTGAGCTCGCTTGTCATTCGTGAGAAAGTCAAACCAATGTACGATCACTGTGTCAATATTTATATTTTTACGGGTTAAAATGCAAGTTATAAGTGGAATAGGGACTCTAAGAACCTAACACTATTTTTTCCATAAACCCCATTATTTACCATTCACGAATTTGCCATTTGTGAGGGTTTTCAGGAACCTAACCCTCGCGAATGGCAAGAGACAACTGTATTTGTTTCTTCATTTATCAAGAGAGCAGCTGAATTCTTGTGGACACCAAAAATTGCCTACACACCAGGGGCATACAGAGTTTGTCCCGGTACGTCCGATCTTAAATCTGGTCACCTTATAGAATTTAATAACATATATCCACAAAAAATATAAATTAACATAATAGAGAAGACTTTTCAAAATAATTATTTTGTGTTTTCAATAATGAAATGTTTCCATCAGTAATTACCTGCATATCGAACGCTCTTTCCTAATATTGCAGTCCAAAAAAATGGTACAGTCATTACATCTTTACTCTTAAGGTTCACCATATTGCAAGCAGCAGTGTGACCATGGAAACTGGCCAACTGCCAATGGCCAATGGCAGCACTGGGTGTGTCACCAGCACCAACAGGAGATGCAAATGCTAACAGAGGTGCACGTGCAATATCCCCACCAGCAAAAACATTCGGAATGTTTGTCTGCATATTCTATAAAACGATTACAGAAGAGAGATACAATTAAAATTAGATAAATAAATACAGTTTGTGCAATTTTAGAAAGTCACATTTGTTCACCTTCATGGACAAAGCTGTTTAAATACTAAACGGAAAATAATAATTGCATGAATACAATAATAAATTTTCCAAAAAGCATAATGATGCCATTTTGACTTGCATGCTTTTATTCTTTTGCAAATTTAAATTACTTAAAATGAAGAACGAACTTGGGACAAAAACCTGTATTAAGCTGAAAGAATTAAGTTTATATTTTTTAAAGACAAAATTCAAATCTGAGGTGATTAAGCATAAAATTTAGTTTTTAATCATGAAAAAGTATTTTTATAGGCTTATAAAAAAGGAAAAAGCTAAATACTACGGCAATGAGATAATGCTTTTAAATGGGAATTGATCTCACATGCTATACCTCTTGCATTTGCAAACCAATGTTTCCGAGCAATGCCGGGGTAATTTTGTCAGTATTTTATAAACCAAAAAATCTTTTTTTAGAGAAATTCATTTTATAGTTTTCGCGGTATTAATTATTCCTACACACAAATATCTACTCACCTCATTCACTACAACAGTTCCAGAATCCAGATCGATACACGAATCCTGGAGGAATCCAGTGTTAGGTACAGCTCCCAAACCCAAGACACAAACATCTGCTGTGACGTTCTCTCCATTGCTCAGCTTTACTTCCTTCAAAACCTGAGCATCATCACCTTCACTTCCAATAAAGCACTCAATGCTCTGGTTCATGATGAAGCAGACACCTTTATCCTGAAGAAGATTTCATCACAACTTTTATGTAGTCAAATATAACTTGGTCAAAGATGATGCAGTGAGTTTTCAAGGTTAGAACACTAAAGTACAGTGAAATCCCAATTTAAGGTTCTCCCATTTAAGGTTTACCCGCATTTAAGGCGGTTTTTTTGCAGCCCCGGCCAAAGCTCCATATAAATAATGTATTGTATCACCCGATTTAGTGTTTCTCGATTTTGTGAATTGCACGCAATTAAGGGACAAAATTCTGGTCCCTTGCGGGGCATCTACTCGATTTCAGGTGCGTTTACACCGTGACTCGAGAATATTTCATTTGGTGGAGATGTAATATATTAATTCAATCTAACCATCAATGGCACAACACATACTGGCATTGTTACTACATTAAATAAACTCAAAAGAATTAATATTTAATCGTGCAGTTTTGTCAATCCACCTTAAATGTCCTAATCTGTTACGTACTTCACAAAAGTTGCGATTACGTCATCACGTGAACACAGATTTTTTTACGTTTCAGTTCCCAGGCGCTCGATCACTAACGTGACGCGTTAGCTAGTTGGGCAACCCGCATATACCACAGTCATATTTACCTTGTTAACCTGAAAGGAAGACAATCTCCCAAAAAAAGGGAAGTCTTATACACAACAATGTTATTATTACATCGAGGCGGCGATGTTATTAAAACTTTGGATGTATGTTCTTACTCGTCAGTCACTGTAGTATTTCCCTACACTGCACAAGACACGCAATCAAATTTGCGAGCCCACTTCACATAAAGGGCCGAAATGTAACAAATGAGATTAAAAGGATGTTGGAACTGTTAGCGTTGTCATTTCATGCACAGTCAGCCGATAACAGGCATCGAAACATCTGTCAACGCTCACCACACTGCTTCACTGAGGGATAATTATTCGAAACTCGTAAATACAGTAAAACTCCGTTATAATGCGCCTCACTATACCGCGGATTCGGATATACTGTGGGTCTAGTCATGTCCCCCAAAATGATTCCATTTATTTTCTTTGTAAACAACCTTGTTTCAAATTTTACCGTGATTTCTTTTCTTCGTAAACAACTTGGCTCAAATTTTGCCGCGATTTATTTTCTTCGTAAAGAACTTGGTTCAAATTTTACCGCGGTTTATTTTCTTCGTAAACAACTTGGCTCAAATTTTACAGCGATTTATTTTCTTCGTAAACACTTGGTTCAAATTTTACCGCGATGCTAAACTCCCATCGCTCTATATAAGAATGATGAAGAAATTGTAGCTGAAGGCCAGAACCGCAGAAGATGACAGCGAGAATGACGAGATGTATGAGGTTGAGACCCCTTATATAAGCAAAGTATTAGATAACATCAGTGGAGTGATGAATTGGATGAAGAGACAGAGTGATTGTCATCATCTTCATCTTTTACATTTGCAAAACATTAAGACATATGTGAAGAAGAAACGCCAGCAGCTGTCGTGCCAAAAGAAAATATTGGACTATTTTAAAAACACTGATTAAAGTAAGGTATGCATTTAAATCAAAATACGATATCAGTTTTTATAGTATTTTGCAATAAAATTTGTTATAACGCATATACTTTCGCATTTTAAAAATTATTTCCCAAAATACCATGGGTTGCCGATAATGCGGGTGTACATTGTCTCCCGAAACCCACGTTATAACGGGGTTTTAATGTATTATCTTATATAACCCATGCGAGCCCAATTATATCATGTATTCATTATAGCATGTGAACTTAAAAAACTGAAAGGATCTGCACGCTTGGTTGATTCCTCCTATATAGGAGCGCTTCAATTAAGTGTGTTTATTTGCTTAAAAGTTTTAAGAAAGTTTATTTCGGAAAAATTAAAGATCGCAAATACACTGCTAGGAGGTGCAATGAGGGTCACAGCCATGAAATGACCACTAATTTCGCAAAAAAACCATAAGCTAGAAGGACCTTTGCCAGAGGACTTACAGTTGGTATTATTCTCAACCATCTTCGTTTCGTGAAATTTTACGAATGAAAAAATTGATCATAATTAATCTATACACTTAATAGTTGTGTTTTAACTAATAAAACATATCTGACATTAATGAACTGCCTTTTTGTCTTTCAATTTTAGATAACCCCCATTTAATGTATTACTCGATTTAAGGTACAAAAAACTTGTCCTCGATGCAAACATTAAATGGGGATTCCACTGTATATCCTTAAATGAAAAGCACTTAAAAGAAGACTAGAATCACTGATATAATTCCATAATCCACATCCACTTACCTCCAACAACCTCTTCAATCTTTCTCCTATTTGTGGCCCAAGTGATTCAGCAAATGGTACTGATCCCCTTCCTATCACAGTCACTTTGCTAGCTTTATTAGATAAATAACTAGCCACCTCCATTCCTATCAAAATAACCAATAATTTTAATTGCCATAATAATGTTTTAACTTTAATTTTCACCATACAGTATACATTACATAATGAAGAAATTTGACCTCAAGTATAGTTTAAACGCAACATAGCACACAAACAGAGCTGTCCTTTTGAGACCATTACCAGCTACAAACTTTTAATAAGATAATCTGTGACAAATAATATCTATGGTTCCCTTCCCCAACATATAAATCGGTAATATGGTGATATGAGCCACAAACCTACAAAGAGTTAAAATATTATACTTACAATTACAATACAATACTAGAATGTTAATAACTATGTACCTATAAATGATGTTCCCAAAATCACCACATTTTTCCCTTTTGATTTTTCAGCAATTTTATTAGCATCCACAACATTCCTCAAAGTCAAAACATTCTCAAGGTTAATTCCAGGTAAATTTGGTCTTCTTGGTCTGAAAATAAAGTATATTATTAAATTTCAATCACGAAAATCAATTATGTACTGGCATTTTACTAAAATATTTTTTCAGCATATCATTCAAGAATACAATCTAAATATACTGCATGATAATACAAGGGTAGCATTTGTAGACATGAATATATAATTTTAAAGATGCAAGGAAATAAATAATGAAAGAAACAGATACCGTATATACCCACGTATAAGACGCACTTTTTTTCCTAAAAATTTCTGCTAAAAAGCAGGGAGCATCTTATACGAGGGTATATATTTACCAGGGATTTTATTATAATGGACCGACATTAGAAAATGTCATCGATTTTACGTCTACATGATATTGGGATGATGTTAAACATTCTGAGGGTATCCTCGTGCATTTTCTCAGTAATAACTTGAACAAAAAACAAATCAATGAACAAAAACACCAAATTTATTAAATAATTATATTTCATGTACAATACTATATACCTCATTCACCTGAATCTAAGACGACTTTTTTTCCAAATTGTCAGCTGTAAATATCAATAGTCATCTTACATTCGAATACGAAGTATATTTAAGCATTTAATCAATGGTTTTTACAACAAATGGTATATTAGAGTAAACAATTCACAACAGCAAATTCAAGTACGTACATAAAGAAGTGAAATAAACAAATAGTAATAACAATAAGAAAAACATGACGGGAATAATAATTATTTAGACTAATAATCATCGTCGACGATCATAACACAGACGACATACTTTCATCTTGCACGTAATGGCAACCGCAAGGTAAAAACAAATGAGAGCGGAAATCATTGGGATTCCCCTTTCAAACGACTCACCGCGATTCACTAAGTGTGACAGTGATTTTGAGTTGTGCATTCTTGATTTAAATGCACAACCCTTAAGTTAAAATGACAGATCATGTTGAAGTACGTGGCACGAGTGCAAAGGGAAAGTTAACAAAAGGAATTAGACGGAGCTATGATGCAAATTTTAAGCTGATCGTGATAAATTACGCTGAAAAAACTAATAACTGTGATGCGAGTAGAAAGTTCGGTGTATCTGAGGCAAATGTGCGTCGATGGAAACTCTCAAAACAGGAACTAGAAAAAGCCAAAGCCACAAGGAAGTCGCTCAGTGGTCCAAAATTAGGCCGATTTCATGGCACAGAAGAAGAAGTAGTCAAGTTTGTGCGCACCATGAGGAAGAACGGTATGCCTGTTTCGACTGAAAGTATTATACTTAAAGCTCATGAAATTGCTAGAGGACTTAATATATCATTGCAAGAATTCAAGGCCAGCAGAAGTTGGTGCGTGAGAATGATGCGACGAAATAATTTCTCTTTATGGCGACGAACTTCACTGTGTCAGAAATTGCCAGAAGACTATGTTGAAAAACTTCTCGCTTACCAGAAATACGTAATTGGACTTAGAAAAAGCAATAATTACCTTTTGAGCCAAATAGGAAATACCGATGAAATTCCGGTTTTCTTCCACATGCCATCTAATTATACTGTGAACAAAAAAGGTGCGAAGTCCGTCCTAATTAAAACGAAAAAATGCGAGTCACGGTAATGTTGGCAGTTTTAGCAGATGGGACTAAATTACTACCATATGTGATTCTAAAGCGGAAAACAATGCCTAAGGAACATTTGCCCAGTGGAATAATAATTAGGTGTCGTGAAAAGGGGTGGATGACTAAAGAACTAATGAGAGATTGGTTACATGTGGTGTGGAATAGACGGCCAGGAGCTTTACTAAAACAAAGAGCAATGTTTTCACTGGATGCATTCAAAGGACACTTATCTCCTGAAATTAAAAACATAATGAGTGCGATGAATACTGATCTTATTGTAATACCTGGAGGAATGACATCGCAACTTCAAGTTTTAGATGTTGCTGTCAATAAGTGTTTTAAAAATAATTTAAAGTTTTTGTATTCTGAGTGGTTACAAAGTGGAACTCACACTTTAACACTAAAAGGAAATCTTAAGAAACCTGAAGTTGCAATGCTCTGCCAATGGATCAAGGCATCGTGGCAACAAATAAATGCAAAAGTAATAGTGAAAGGATTTAAGAAATGCTGCTTATCTAATGCCATGGATGGGAGTGAGGATGATGTTTTGTGGGAGACTGATGATGAAGTTGAGAGTGATAAAGATAGTGAGCGTGAGGAAAATAGTGAAGGTTGCATAGACAGTGATGATGACTAATACAATAAAATGATTTTATGCAGCAATTGGATTGAAATGCTTTTTTGTTGTCCTGAAATGAGTATATTCTGTCAACGTATTTACTTTATTTTTAATGTTATCTTAAAATGAATGCTACCATTTAATTTGTTTGAAAACCTGACTGGTTCTATCTGTGATGTGATCTTATGATTTTAAAATGTTAAAAGATGACATTCAAGAAAAGTATAAGAGAAAATAAATATTTCACAAGATTTATAATTTTTGTAGTAATGAAGGTCAATTTGAGCTTTTTTCTGTTTTGGAATCATCAAAATGGGGAGTCATATTAGATTCAGGGTCGTCTTGGATTCGGGTGAATACGTTATTTCAAATAAAGTAAAATAATAAAGAACATTATTAAGCATCGCAAAATCCAAGAAATTCTTGATCACTGACCCATTCATCGGCGATGTTATAGGAATCATCTTCTGCAGAAGATAGCGTTACGTTCTCCATGGCGTAATTCCACATTGTAATGTCTTTGCGATCACATTTACGTTGATGACTAACGTGCGAATAACGGAGTTGGCTATATCAAATAACAGCACCAGTCGACCTCTACCAATGGGTCCGAAGTGCAGTTGAACTGCAACTATGTATTCTGTTTAAACTGATATTTAAAACTGTCGTCTTCACACTGGGAAACCGCTAAACTATGTAACAATTCTTTTCTTAAATGGCGGATTTTGATTACCGACTTGAGTGAAGCGGTCTTACTTATTGTTCGTACGAACTGAAGTACATATATTTTCATTAATTTACTTATCTCAACACTATTGACAATATAACGCATAATTTTGCCATTGAATGATAAGCATGTGACAGAAATCGAATTCTAGAAACATATGCGTGCTATGTGCGGGTACATTAAAAAACTCAAAGAGTATGGTTGGCAAAAACCTCCATGCGTATTATATGCGGGTGCATATTATACGTGAGTATATATGGTAATAGAATTTAAAATGTTACAGCCAGAAGCATATTCTAGCGGTCCTGCTACAGATAAGTGGGAGCTACAAAAGTTTGCCTCATTATGAACACGATAAATAATAACATTTTAAAAAATTTTCCCATGCAAGATTTACCGTAAATACCCGTGTACAATGCGCACTTTTTCCCCGATATTTTGGGGCTGAAAAGCAGGATGCATGTTATACGAGGGTACATATTTATCGCGGTAATTAAAAAAACGAATTGCGCAGGTAAAGATAAGAAAGGTAGATTTAATATGCATATTGGCCATAATAAGCACGTTAAGTTAAATCGAATTTGATTATACATGATATTAACTTTAATCTATGCAAATAAAATATACGGCATGATTGAGGTCCAGCACGTAAAAGACTCCACGCACTCTTAAGAAATATTTATCATACTTATAAAGTATACGCATTTATGAAAAAATATCGATGTGTCATAGTGAGAGAGATTGTTTTAGTTATTATAATTTACTATTAAAAATTTTTTACGCTTAAGATGCCCCGCGCTCACACTTTGCACCAGGCCCTGTGATTTTCCTAGCCATCTCTGACGTCAGTTTTAATTCACTGTTTTATCATATCACAATGATATTGACAATTTAACTCATAATTTATACTATAATAGCCCAGGTCTGTTGGTTGGTCACGCTTTCACGATGACTGATATAGAGCGTTTTAACAAACTTCCCAAATAGGTAGAAGATTGAAATTTGGCAAGGATGCTTGATTAACATATTTTAAGGTAATGACAAAAATAAATCTCCAAAAAAGTTCTTGGTTTCGACTCCAAGGAAGACATTTCCATTTTCCATAAGGTAACATGTAAAAATCCATTTTTTGGCGTGCAGGCTTTTATTGTTTTGGAAATTAAAATTAGAAAGAATTAACCTACGATCTTCGGATGTGAACCATTTTGAAGAAAAAATTAAAAAGTTTCTTATTCTGTTCATCTTTCTCCGCATACAATTCAAAATCGCTCATGTTATACGATTAATTCACATATTTTGTGGAAATATTGCCATTTTAATGGAATGTTGCCTTGGCTACCAATTATAGTTAGACCTCAAAATCCTATTGTTGTATCAATCCTTATGGGCGTAAGCATGCTTTGAATGTTTTAATACGAGATAGGGAGGGAGAGAGAGGGAGTGAGAGGGAGTGGGGGGGGGGGGAGAGGAGGGAGTGGGGGGGAGAGAGGAGGGAGTGAAAGGGGGAGGGAGAGAGAGGGAGGGGGAGAAGGGAAGGAGGGGGAGGGAGAGAGGGAATGAGGGGGAAGGGAGAGGGAGAAAGAGAGATGGAGGGGGGGGGAGAAGTGAAGGAGAGGGTGGGAGTGTAGAAGAGAGAGGGGGAAGGAGGAGAGAGAGAGGGGGGGAGGGAGGCAACTATTTTAAGGTTAACGAAAGATATCCTGTCATATTGACGGGCAATTGCACTAGTAATAATAATAATGAGTTAAATGATAAACTTGTGACTGACAATGAGACGAAAATTTTAGGAAAATGTGCACGCTATATGCAGGTATATAAAAAAATCGTAGAATATGAGGCCGAAAACCTACCTGCACATTACACGTGGGTGTGCATTATACGTGGGTATTTACGGTAATTATTAAAAACTGCTTACATTTTCTCATTAAAAGTTTTCTTCCACTATTTGCCATCTGATCTCACTTACTCAACATACAACACTACACACTATTAAACCAAAGAGATAAATTATTAAAAATTCCCTATGAAAGCATATTAAAAGCATAATGACTAGAGGCAAGAAAAGGATTTCCTCTACATTCTTCTCATGATAAGTGATTGTCACACAATAGTTTCCCTTATTAAAATTCGAATAGCAGAAATGAAGATTTACTTACGTGGAACCAGTAGCAATAAACAATTTATCATAAAGCAAATCATTTCCTTTATTCAGCTTTATGGTTTGATTTTCAGTATTCAAGCCAACTGCTTCAGTGCCATTGATTACTTCAATGCCATGTTCCTTCAAAAGAAAATTCCAAGTTGAATCCAGTAAAGATTAATCTTATTGATACATGTCATTTTAAATTTGTTGGATGACTAAAAATTTAATCAAGATTCATTTTTTCCGGAACGGTAAAAAATGAGGCATTGCTAACTCCTTACAGCACATTCCTTAGCAAACAAAGTCTATGCATGATACACAGACAACAAGACGTTTTTAAAAATTAAGTTTTTCTATATCCTATCACATTGGGTATATCAAAAGAACTAAACATTCGTGAATTAGACTAACAACTGAGGGTGTTAGAGTCAGAAAAATAGTTAGTTTGTCAAGTGCACCAAACTAGCATGTTTAGTTCCACAATAAGCACTTAAATATTAAAAAATTGAAAAATTAAGTACTTTCCTTATGTGTCCCCAATAGCCATGAAAAGGTTATAAAAACCAAAATATGTGAGACAAGTTCTTAATTTGTCAATTGTTAACCCTTATATGCTTATTCTGTAAGCATGCTCAAGATTAAATTATATGAAGGCATTTCCCTGAATACATCTCAATCATTTTATAAATTACTATGCAACTCAAATGAACAATGTTTGGAGTACATATTACTATTTATAATAATAGTTCTAAAACAACAGATACATTGTGAAAACAAAATTTGATAACAGGAGAGAAATTCTGTGGTGGATATTCTACCACTGAGCTAGCATGGTAGACTAATTCTCCATGTTTCAAATATGGATTTTTTTCTCGGTTGGGACCAAGCTAGTTGAAGTTTAAAAATCCAGGTCTCTAGCATATTGTTCAATTTTAACTTTTATAAAATCTAAGCCGAAAAATGTGCCAAAATCAAGAGCATCTATGAAAAATACTATAACTGTCTTTGATGTTTACTCAATCCATTAATTTCAAACTCTAATATGGCTGAAAATCTTTTTAAAAAAAGGTAACTACCATTTAATGTGTGCATTAAATAATATGAGAGATGCACGTTCAAAATATCTGACTAATTCTGCAGCTGATGCTTTAAATCTAAACATGGGTCAGCTGTGAATTTATCATGCAAGGTGCTTTTTAAAATTTTGTGATACCATAAAGAAACATTAAAACTAAAAATAACCTCATAAAATTCGGGAGTGCGCAGGCTTATTTTTACTGCTGCTGTATCCAACATCTTGCTCAGCTTTGGTCGATCATATGGCAAATGGTCTTCTGCAGTGACCAACACAATTCTACCAGCAAATCCTTCTTGCCTCAATGTCTCTACACAACATGCTCCAGCACCACCTGTTAACACACCATGACCAAAATAACTCCAATAAGAAACATTCTATTGCTTTGGAGATCCAATAACCTGGACAATTGCAACTTACCAATAATTTTAACTTGAAATTTACCTGCATGAAAAATAACTTACCTCCACCAAGGACAACATAAGTTGTGTCTATGTGCAAATCTCGTGGCACCATTTCTTTTACTCTTTTATTTGCCTCCAGAAGGTCTTTCCTTGCTTTCACCCTAACATTACCACATTTCTCTACAGTAACCTGATAGCATGGAATGCTATCTAAACCAGGAAAATCTTCAATGTCACCTATTTTAAATATGCCAATAAATAAATTGGGCCAAAATGCAACATTAGGAATAACAAACGTCTTAAAAAAGAGAAATGTACTATATTTCACAAGCCACTAAAACATTTTGTTCTACTAAAAGGTAAAAACTAAAGAGATAGGTTTAATATGTTTACCAGTTTTTATGTTAAAGCAAGCTCCATGCCAGGGACAACGAACAACTCCATTGCCTAAAGCACCAGTATTGAGAGGGGCTCCATAGTGAGAGCATTTTGTTCCCAAAGCAGAAATCACACCATCTTGCTTAACGACCAGCACCTTTGATTGCTCCTGGCCAAGCTCAAAAACTTGCATGCTGGAATAAAGAAATAATTTATAGCGAATGAAGTTCATCTTTAATTAAATATATCCAGGATAAAAAAGAATAACATTTTAAGCTAGTTAAACTCATTCAATGTTCCCATGTTGTCTCAGAGAAATATTCCCCCAGAACAGCTTACTGTTACCATAATTCTAAAACTGCCAAAATAGCTGGCACTAAATTTAAATATAGATTTTATTAATACTAGATGTATAAGTAAATAACCTACGAGTTTTCCTTCAACGCCGATTCGTTACAAACGACTTCTTCCACATAATCCGCTGATGACCCTACAATTTTAAAAAAATAGCATGTAATAACATTCTTGATGCTCACAACTAACATGGATTACATCAAAATCTTTCGAATAATAATGCACATACCTTTATTTTTAGTATTGTTGGAACCCATGGCGCTACTGCTGGCGGAGCTTTGGAGAAATTTATTGCGTCTCTGTAAAATTTTACATAAATAAGAGCGACACATACAAAGAAATTAAAAATTAGTTTAACACAAGCTAGGTTCTTATATTTATGGAGGGGTAACATTTCGGCTTGCAAGAATAAAAATATATCACTCAATTTCCTTATACATCTCACCTCGCAAATAAGCATAATGGCAAATTTCAAATGTCTATTAAACATATATCACAAGACCAATTTAAAATAACTAAAAAGCATTATTAGTGTATCGTGTTTATTTCCTCAAAAAAGCATTTCTGTCTAAGAAATCACAATTTCACGAGAACGTATGCTATCAACTATGACAGATCTAAATGGTTTTCGTAAAACAGTCCATTTTAACCCAACGACATTAACGAAGTATAATTAAGTAATAAGTTGATTCAACAATATATTCAAAACTCCCACGTAAATCCTGTCTTACCTGTGAGTTAAACGAGGAGATAAACTTAAGAGTAACAGGTTGATAGTCCCTCCTTGTAATTCGACAAAACTTGAACGTTACCAAACGAAAAGCCAATGTCATTCAGCACTACCGGTTCCGCTGCGCACCTTAGGTTGAATACAATGATTACACTACCTTTCTCTTGCCCACTTCCTTTCCTTGAGCCTTGGGGGATACAAAAATTACGTCACATTCTCAAAAATGATACAATCATCGAATGACGCCTTTAGTTACACAACTGTCTGCTAGATGGCAGGCGCAATCTTCAATTCATCCTATTGGTTGGCAATGTAGCTCGAAATTTAGATTCGAAATGCAATTCTATATTGCCCTACCGTCATGAATCTCATGGTAGTTTGAGATGTTTGAGAATTAATTAATTACTTCAGAAATATTTATCTTATTCTTATGAAGTAAAACCTGCAAAGCATAAAATATATCAGGGGTGACCAAACCTATAAAACCTGCGAGCCGCACATGACAATCAGATGACAATCTTCACAAGTTCGGGAGCAGCAATCAGGCGTGGACAGGCGTGGACTAATTAACGCTTAGTGATCAGGGGTCGAAGAGAAGTGAATAGCAAAAAATCATTTTCCTTTAATTTTATTCATTAAAAAAAATAAATTCTCTTAATAATACAAAATAATGAAAATGGCACAAGAATACATAATATAATTATTATAGCTATATTTAATTTAATTGTCGCTAGATTTAGAGGTCTTGTGAATCTGCACACTCGTAAGTTTCATGAAATCCGGCTGGAAATTAGTAGACGTAGCACGAAGAAGCTCTCTCAGGTGTTGTTCTGTAGATACTGCACGATATTTTGACTTGACGAATTTTGTAATGGAATACCGAAACTCAAAGCAGTGGTGTGCCGAAAACCGAAATTAGTCGACAACTAGATTTCTTAAGTTGAGGATACTTCGTTTCTGGCACCAACTTCCAGAATTCGATTGTAGATTGTGATTTGTGCATTATTTGTAAACCTTGATCCTTCTACATTTCCAATAGTTCCATTTCTCCAGCAGATATTTCTGTAAGCAGGGTTTTGGGAATCGCAAAACTGTCATTGATTACATCAACCATAAATGGGTTTACGAGAAAGGTGAAATAGGATTTTCAATTTCTTTAAGTCATCAAACCTGCCATGAAATTCATGAAGTAGTCCTCCGTAGTGTGGCGTGAAGTTGAAGTTTGTGCTATTAGTCGCTGAAATTTTGCATTATTTGGATCTAAAATAAAAACGACTTCAGAAATATTCACCTTAACGAATTCTCCATCCGAATATGGACGTTTAGAATGAGCAATATTGCAACAAATAACAAAATTAGCGTCGGTCGCTGTATTAGCTTCCTTGCTGAATGATGAAAGTGCAGTCTGCTGACTTCGTATTGCAGATATTAACGAAGTAAACTTGTTTTTCGTAATTCAGATTTAAGATGATATTGAGACGAAAAATGTTCATGATTTTTTTCCTAGTAACGTTTTAAGTTACTAGCTTTATGTTTAGTGAGCGATGCATTGCACATAAGGCACAAAGGTTTGCCGTCTTTATCAGCGAATGCAAATTCTTCTTCCCATTCAAATTGAAAACATCGGTTTTCTTCTTCATATCTTCGCTTCTTTTTATTTGATGTCATGTCTACCAAGGATTAAAAGTATTTAAATGCGACTTTAGCTTAACAACCAGTAAGCTGCACTTGACACAGAAGAGAGATTGCGCGCACGATACACGTTATGGCGTACGCACAGTTGGATCAGCGGTCTTCCCTCTTCTAGCCAGACGCAAAGTACGTCTGAGCAGAGTGCGTCTGCATAGGAAAACACTGAAGGGACATTTTCACCCCTGCGTAATAAACTAATATTAGAACTAAATAATATCATAGCATCTGCAGCACTAATAACATACGCCAGACAAGCATTAACAAACTCTCGAATTGAATTGAAAATTTGTTTATATTAGCCCTTACTGTACTGATTTAAATACACGCAGTAGGATCAAACGGCCGAAATTAATATATAAATGTCAGATGTTTACGTTTGAATATATTCTTGTAACATGGGAAATATAAATGGTAAAACATGTATACATGTGATAGTATTTCATAGGAAAAATAATGCAAAGTAATTGGTTATATTTACTAGCTAAATAAGTAAGTAATTAGAAACGTATATAAATCTAACTATATATTAATTTTATGTTGACGTATTTAGACATTTGTTTACAATTTATATCGGCGTATTTCTCGAGAACCGTTCGTTGCAAAAGATATGCGGTAAGTGGCATTTTGTTTCTACTGGCTATGAGGTCCCTGGAAAAATATTTTTGTTTGCTAAAGTGTCCCGGGTTCGAATCCAGGAGACAATTATATTTTCCCATAAGTTTACACGGGATTTTCGATTTTTCAGAGTGCAAGGTTTTCTTCCTTCGTTCGTTAAAATACGTAAATATGGACCGATTTTCTTCTTTTTTGTCAGTTTGACGGATAAAGCTCTATACTATCTTATTCTTGCCATGTTTATACGTTACACGGTCGAAGTTTTCAGAAATACGCATTCTTTTTCGAACTTTTGCGGATTTGTCGTACTCTTTCCGGGCGTTGCCAAGGCGACCGTCATTGCTGCCTCCGACTCAATTACTATCAATTATACCTTCAATAGGTGAAAGAATAGTGTTATTCGCTTCGCACTTTTGTTTAACATAAGCATAGAAATTAATGAAGCATAGCAACATAAATATTTACGGATAATTATTTTGTTGACTGCGTATGGGAAGCGTTTCTAGCTGTGTCAAAATGATGTGTATAACAAACAAGCTCCCAGCGCAATGAGTTTTATTTTAAATTGTGCAATTAATTTGTTTTTTGTTTTGTTTCATCGTTTGAATGCTGGAATCTTACCTTTTCGTAAGTAGAACCATAATATTACCCATCTGTATTCCTTATTAATGCATATAGGCTAACGCATCAATTAAAAATTAGATGAGAATAGGGACGCACGTTACTTTGTAAACACATTATATGGTTATCTTCTCTTCATTGATAATCTACATAAACGGTTGCATTGACGTCACCTTTATAGTAGGTCCTGTAAGAAGTTAAAAGCAGTCGTTGATAGACACTTGAAGTAAAGCAGTTGTTTGTGAGTTCGTCTATAAAGGTGCAACGATTGGAGCTAAGGTAAGATAGAGCTATTAGCCCAGCTACAGCTGCCAGAGAAAGGAAGAGGAGCCAGAGATCAAAGGAAGAGTATTATAGGAAAGAGAGAGAAAGAGATACGGAAGCTCATGGGATTGCCCGTTTAGATGAGGAGCGGAGAGTACAAAAAAGACAAAGAAATAGGGAAACACGTCAAATGAATAGAGAACAAAGAAGATCTAACCTAGGGCCGAACTATTTAGATTATTTTCATTTCATTTATTTCATTAATTATTCAATCAAAATTATTTCACTAAACTTTCAGTTTATTTAAATCGCGTTGAGGATCGGAGATCCGGGGCTGATCTACTAGTTCAAATTTAAATGAAAAAAGAAAAAGGAAAATTTACTAACTTTCTTACGCAGATCCATGAAATTTCTTCCGCCTGTTGCTCCTCCTCTTCACTCTTAATCTGAACACCGCTCTTCATACGCTTCCGAATCACTGTCAAGAAACGATTTCCTCTTTCACAATGACTTTGCTTTGTGAATCCAATGCGTAAATGCTCTCGCTCCCACATAAGCCAGTAGTTGGCAGACAACTATGATCGACCAAGATACATCCAACTACCACGAAGACGAAGGAGGAGCATCGGGATATGATGAAGCTGACAAGGAATCGAGAGTCATCAAAAAGAAGCATTCTCACAAACGATCGAAGGGGAAAACAACATTATCTATACGGTAATTCGATCCATTCGCCATTCGTTATTTACTCGTCCGTGTACATATTCTCAATCCTCATGCACGGCTACGTTATTCTTTTGATATAGGAAGGTAGAATGGAATTCTGAATAAACACAAGCAGCGTATGCATCGTCAAGAACGACTAAATTTCGTGTACATTTAAATTTACGAACGTAAGGTAAAGATGAAATAGATTCATAAAAACGATACATAGCTGATATTCTTCTGAGAGCCGCATATTAGGCTCAAAAGAGAAGCAGTTTGGCCACATCTGGTCTAGGGTACTTCTGCTTTACCTATGACTGCGATTCTCAAACTTTTTTTGCGTACCACCGAAAACGTGACAAAATCTTCGTACCACATAGTACTAGGTAAGTATGAATGTAGTAGTGATGCTGGCACTAAACTTGCGTACCACGGGCAGAAGCTTCGCGTACCATAGTACCGCTGACCTAGAAGGTTGAAAAGTTGCATGCGGGTACCTTTTCGAAATCCATAGAAGGGGCAAATCCGAAAACTCCATATTTATTAGTTTAAGTAGGACAAAAAATTATAATCTTGGAAAATGGTTTTAGTTCAGTTATTCAATGCTTGATGACGCTAATGAAAGTTTGCGTAGAAATTTCGGAAAATGAAGTGTACGGTTATTTATGAATAATCATTTTATGTATTGAGAAAAATGGTTTAATGCATAAATTATTAAAAGCCTACTTTCGTGGTTTTCTTGATGCGGCATTTACACATTTTCTGCCTTTAAACTGGATTGAAATTTACTGTTAAGCATTATGGGATTATTTTTTAAAGTGAGATTTTTCCCTCTGGGAGTTCTGTACTTAAAGTGTTCGACTTCATGAAAACGATGTGTAACTACATTAGTAGGACAACTTCATACTCTTGGTTGGGTATGGAAACCCATTGCATGAGCTCAACCTTCTCACCCGCTGTTGGAAACCCATTGCGTGAGGCGGGGGGCTTCAAACTTGGCTCATCCTTCTCACCCGGTCTTGCTTAGTTTCATCAGGAATCACACATACACGCACACACACATACCTGATTAATCGCTGTAAACTCCTTGGAGGACCACATCGTAAATCGGCAGTGGCATACTATCTATGAATGTTGGTATATTTTGGCGTAAGAACGAGTACGTTAACTAACTTTAACAGCAAATAGATTATTTTTTATATTAATTCTGTGAATCCATCGCGGCGATCGACCTGATATTTTTCCAAAGAAGTTTTTAAGGATTAATTTGGTAAAAATCGTAAATGGATTAGTTCTACTCTAAAAACGATAATTAAAATATCGACATTTGACATACGACATTATTTCTACCTACAGAAATAACAAAGAAAACATGAATTTTAATTCAATGTTATGTGATCGACCGCTTGTTCATCATAGCTTCGCGTGCCGCATAAAATGCTCTCCTGGGCTGCATATTGCCGTAGGTTGCCCATCTCTGGTTTAGAGGTTCGGACGTTAGTGATTAAAGAGCCCTTGCTTACCTTACATCAGTGGTTCCCAAATTGTTTGAAGGCTTTCTTTCTAAGATAAACAGAATACCCTCCTTCTAAAATAATAACCTTCAAAGTTTTAGGGTATGTTCGTGGTGTCTTAAAATGTACACTAGCTCCCTCTTCAGTCTATTGCAGGTTGTGCCATTTTTGCGGCGCACACGGTCGAACAATCGGGGGTTGCTCGTTATGCACGTCCATTGTGCATTGTTTTTTCATTAGTAAAATATTTTAGGAACAAATAATAAAACGCAACTATTTAATAATTTCATTATATTAATATAGTGGATTTATTACATAGTAATGTTTTATTATCTGTTCCTAATTATGAAATTCCACAAATTGAAGGCTTATATATTGAATTATAGATATTTTTATTATTTCAATGTATTCAATATTCCCTACATATGTCTAGTTTTTATTCCGATGTCAAATTGGCGCAGGAACTGGAGGAACAGAGAGAGCATTGGCCCACCTCAATGAAAGAAACTGACAAACATCCATTTCCTCCTTCCAAGCAGGCCTTCCCTCTGAGGTGGCGTTCAAAGGCGGCTGACGATCATAACACAAAGTTTCGTAACTGAGGTTATGAAAACGCGAAGTTCACGCGGGCGGCACAAAAATTACTTGTTCAAGGGCAGCCACGAGCTGTTTTTTTAATCGTCTCTTTTCTCGAAACGCTCTAGCGAGCCAGACAATTCGCCCTTGTCTTTTAAACCTTCAGAAACGTTAGTTTCACTTGAATCGCCGCTGTGAGTAAAGAAATTCGCCGTTATTCAACAGATAATGGTGTCACGAGTCTAGTACGTCCATTTATAGGCTATCTATTATATGTAAGAAATTTAAAAGTTGGTAAATAAACGAAATAGCGGTTACAATACGAAATAAATGAAAACCGCAGATTTATTGATAGTTACACGACATCGTATATAATAAAAAGCAATTCTCTGTGTATAACGCTAACTTTTCTCTTTCTATAACGCTAACTTAAACGCTAATAACTCGAGAAGTAATGAAGATAGAAACTCGAAATTTGGCAGGGATGCTTGATTAACACTTTTTCAGGTGATAACGAATTTAAATCTCGAAAAAATTCCTTGGTTCGACTCCAATGGAGGCATTTTCATTTCCCATTACATAACATGTAAAACGCAATTTTTCAACGTGCAGGCTTTTATTCATTTGGAAATTAAAATTAGAAGGAATTAACCTACGACCTTCGGATTTGAACCAATTTGAAGAAAAAATTATAAGGTTTCTTATTCTATACATCTTTTTTCGCCCACAGTTCGACATATCCCATGTTAAACGTTTAATTTACATATTTTATGGAAATCTTGCCATTTTAACGGAATGTTGCCATGGTGACTAATTATATTGTTAGACCTCAAAATCCGATTGTTATATCAATCCTTATGGGAATATAAGTGCGCTTTGAATGCTTTAATACGAGAGAGAGAGAGAGGGAGGAAGGAGAAAGAGAGGGGGGAGAGGGGAGAGTGAGAGGCAACAGTCAAGCGAGATATAATTCCTTTGTAGACTACGGATATCTTGGTAGAAATCAATCGGTACTTGGGTATTAAGTTGGGCTCCCCGTTAATACGTAAGTACCTGATGGATAAATGCGGTAAATTACGTATTTTAAAATATGCTGTTTGAAATAATTCGACGATGTTTTAACGTGCCTTCGTTGTCTTATTGAAGTCTTTCTGCATATTAAAGGCAGTTGCTTGCGCTGTGCCTTCGCATTATCGGAATGTAACAGATATTATGAAAATAATTTTTTTCGTGCTGTTTATTTTTAATTCGCGTCAATCCAATTGTAGGGTAACCAACCAAACAACGATTACATTGTTATCTAAATAAATAAGCATATGCGCTGACTGCGTGTGCATTGAGATTGTTCTTAACTGTTGTTTAGTGGGATTGAACGATTGATTGTGATTACCTACTAAAAATTGCTTTTCACATGGACAGCTGTATGTAGTCGTAACTAGAACACGTGACAAACATAATTTGAAAATTTGGGTTAAGGATAAAGATAAGGGCAATTGCTGTTAAACGAAAGAGTATTTACAAAGAACGTCGTTATAAGAGAGCTACTGAATAGCTAAAATAATATTATTGTGGTATAAGACTGTTTCCCTCTTATTTTTTGAAACTATTCCTTTGTTTTTATTTGTAGCCCTTTCTAATCTTATTCATCTTTATAATTTTATCATTTGTTTGTTGGTTTTATTTTTATATTGTTTGTTTTCAAAGACCGTTTTAAACTGGCTCATTCGTCTAGTATTTAAATATAAATCGTTTCCAAATTCCTTCAATTAATGAATATATACCCGTTCCAGATATTTAAGAATTATATTTCCTGAACTTTGCTCGTTATTATTTTCTATACTACCATACAGAGATTCATTTTGATTGCCTGTTCCAAGAAAAAACACTTCCATTGAAATGGCATACCGAAAGCATCCTAATAATACATTTAAAGACAAACAAATGGATCAAGAAAGATCTTAATTGATAGTGTTTCTGCAATGATATACAGTAAAATACATTTCCCATCGCTCGAGAGGAGCAAAACCTTGTTTCCCTTCACTCCCACACTGACGGACCACTTTCCAGTTCCTTTTCAAAGCGTTCATTTATTTTGCTCATGAGATTTTGTGGCACGCTGGCTCTATGCCACGCCGACATCCCACCTTCTTCGTCGAATAGACTGTAATTCGTTCTGCTGCCGTGCATAGCTTCTACCAAATCCTTTAGTTTCTTTAAGGCCGTTATTTTATCATCGCAGAAAAGGCCAAATTCAAAGATCCCTGGGTGACCCCGGTGCGTGGTAAGACACTCCTCACGGGCTTTTAAATTGCGTCTCAGGTATTCTTCCTCTGCTCCGTAATCGCCCTCACCGTCCCACAAACATCCGTTCATTTCTGGAACGTTATCTTCGTGATGCCTCTCTTGCCTCGGGATCGTATCCTCTCTCGTCGCGCCTATTCGTCTCTTGCTAAATTTCCGCCTAAGATTCTTTTCGTGTGTGGCATTGCTTTCGGGAAGCACTAAAACAAGACGCGCTCCTCCACCAAATCTGGTCATTCGCAAAGCCAACGCAGTGGTCAAGTTCACGGCGGCGACCAGAACGTTGTCTTTTCTTGCCGCGTCGTGCAAACTGCGTTTTTCGAATCCATAGAAAAAGCCTTCGTCGTCGGACGCGCTAGCTATCGCTCCAGAACACATTAGGCGAACGAATTCCTTTTCCGTCACATACCTGAGTGTGCGATGGGAAGCGAGGCTAGGACATCTTTTTCTGTCCTCCTCTCTCTCTGTCGGTGTGGTTAGATGCACACCATCGGGCATATCCGACGGTTTCGTCGTATACAAAGGCGATAAGTAACATTTGTCAGGAAGATCGTCGCATAGCAACTGGCATAGCTCTGTTTTTCCGGAGCCCTCTGGACCCACGAGCAGCAGCGTTGGATATGCCGAATGCAAGCAAACCAAAGATTCTAGTTCCCGACTTGACCAACGTACGTAGTTGTCCCTGCGCGATTCTGATGCCAAAAGAAGATCCTCGGCTTGTCTTGCGGCCCTAAATTAAGGGAAAAAGCGTATATATGACTGTACAGTTTTATGGAAATGTATGAAAGTAAGCATTACATGCCCACAAATAAAGCCCCAGGCAACGAGTTTTGAGTAACGTGGTAAAGAATGGCAAGCTGTGAATTTGAGGGTTCCTGAGATAATTTTTAGAAGGCTTTCCTAATATGGCTCACTGCACTAGATATAAGAATATGGGTCCTGAATCCATCAATTCTGGCCCTCCTGAATCTGGACGACCATGGGCGTTAGCACATATTGACCACCTCTCGTGGTGTAGGTAAGGTGATAAGACGATGTTGACTGAGTTCTCATTCCCTAACAGTTCTTATAGCACAGTGATGCGCAACGGATATGAGGCTCTACATAGCTTGGAATCGCGCCCAGTTCTCTCTTCTACGCATCGTGAATTTATTGCATATTCACGTCGCCCCTTAATAACTCTCGCGTCGCTTTAACTGAGAATCACTTCAATAATAAAGCTTAGGAAACCGTTCATTCAAAAGTTTCAATGCTTTTGCAAACATATGAATAGAATGTATAATAAAAAAATGAAACTACCACATTATGATCTAAAACAATGTTTCCCAATCTATGGGTCACGACCCACAGGTGGGTCACGAAGCACATGCCAGCGGGTCGCGAACAGCCTGTACTATAAATATATTTTCAACAAATTCCATATTAATAGGATTTTTGAATAAAATTTTTGCCTGGATTTTTCTGGTAATTATTATAAAATACGCAAACTGCTGTTAAAGACGATTGCCGAGGACCGAAGATCCAAAAATAAGCAAATCTGTATATAATTATCAATTGCTTGGGATTTTGTCTTTAATTTTACTTATTTATTTTTTTCATTTAAGTCATCATTTTATATTTTTAAAAAGGCGGCCAACATCTGTTTTAACTAACTTCTTGTGTTTCATTTATAAGTATTGGCATTACATTTTGTAATGGGATTCATATTTACATTTTGTATATTTACGAAGTATCGATAATACATACTATCCTGTTCAGTGAAAAACAGTTTGTTTAATAATAAAAATAGTAACTCATTGCAATTACCGGGTTCTCGGGAAATTTGTAAATCGAATTCCCGTTTCCCAGGAAAAAAATATCGCCGGGAACCCAAAACTCTAGTTTCCTGTATACTATATTCAGGGGCGGCCCTAGGTATTTTGGCCTGCAGGACGAGAAACCACTCCCACGTTCCGTCCGTAGATTTTTGTTAAGATATTTTTTATAAATTTGTTCATTTATTCATTGATCCGCAAAATAATTGGTAATGAAAAAAAAGATTTTCGAATAGATTTCCACGATATAAATCGGTTTCCAATATTTATTCACTTGCAAGCAGAGCCGGATTAAGAGACCCATGGGTACAATTCCCGGATTCCCGGGTTTCCCTGGAACTTTGTAAATCTAATTCCCGTTTCCCGGGGGAAAAATATCGCCGGGAACCCAAAATTCTAGACATGAGGGACGTAATATAGCACTGTAGATTAGACCCTTCATAGACTGAAATGGTATAGGGGAAATGTAAAAAAGACTGACTTTGCGATTATTCAATCTCATATGAACGGAGGACTATGACAGACACATCAAATTTTATCCTAGTGACAAACAATTTCAATGGAAATGTTCACAAAGGACTACATATTAATATTATCTCCAACAAAATTTTCACAAAAATATGATGTACATACCCTAATGGAAAAATTCACTATCGTCTATGAAGAAATGGACGTTGCAACAGAATTACCTAAAAAATGGGTTTTTCCAAATTAAATTGGTTGGTTCTCTTCTCGAACGTCCAGCCGAAGATGAACAGTCCACGTTGTTTAGATATCTGATCGAAGGATGGAGAAATAGGACTGTATTTGTAAACCCGTTGCAGTTGCTGACAGGATTCCCAGTCATGTCCAAGTTTCGTAAGCGGTGAAGTTCACTTAGAAAGATTAACTGGAAAGAAAATTTATAACAACAGACGTATCAACACAATTTTTTTCATAAATGATTTTGGCATTTTCTGAAACTACTAGCTATACCCCGCGTAGCATACGCGGCCTAGTGTTTGTTAACACGTTTATTCGTATTAGAAGTAGATTTAGTGCGAGTGTTTTAATGGGAACGTTTTGCAAGGAGGCAGTCAATAGCCGTGAAGAAGGGGATCATCACAACCCTTATTACTCTAATTAATTTCCCCTTTTCCCCTGCTGAATTCGTTTTTCTCTCTGCCAAAGTAATTTTCTCTAGTCTAAGCCATATCCACATCTTAAACGCCTCTAATCTGCTCACATCTTCTTTTCTCGTTGTCCATGTCTCGCACCCATTTCAGGCTTTTCACTATAACCTCTTTTCAATATCTTTATTCGAACTGCCAGTCAACAACTCTCGTAGTCTCGTTAATACACTTGCTGGTCTCTTTCGTACTTCCCCCATCCTGTGGCAGAATACTAACTATTATAAATATGTACTTATAAGATTTCACCTGTTCCAGCCTTTCCACATCCACCGTAATATTGAGCTGGGATTACTACTTTTTGGAAATTCTCATGACTTTCGTTCTCTTCTAATTGATTTTCATAGCGAATGCCTTTTCATTTAAGGAACTAATTTGAACCTGCAGGCCATTTTCGTAACTACTCACCAATGCTTTGTCGTTTGCATATCTAACTGTTTTAACTAGGCTACTTCCTACTTTTACCCCGATTTATACATCTTCCCATCTTCGCAGAGCAAAATATACATCTTCTAATATGCAGACGTAAATATGTACAAGAAAAGAGTCGATGGATAACAGGAGAAAATCCTATCGTGACAAATTGAAACTTAACAAGAGAGAATGGATGGTAATGTAACTTTATATGCGTGAGTGCATATAACTGATCACAGTGTGAAGTTAGAGAAAGAGAAAAATTCTTTACTTGACCGAGAATCGAACCCTGGTGTCTCTTATGCCGGGTAGGCGCTTTAAGAATGAAGAAACTGACTACTAGATTGATGCTTAGTTGGTTAAAGCACCTACTGAGCAAGTGTGGAGGTCGTGGTCCGATTCCCGGTGAAGTATAGAATTTTTCTCCTTCTCTAACTTCACAAAATTGAAACTTTTCATGAAATTTCATTTTTGTATACTAGAGATCAGGCGCGCGCCCAGAGGAGGGGGGCTGACGGGCTTTAGCCCCCCCCCCCCCCCCCCCCCCCCTCTCCCCAAAGCTCTACAGGTTCTTCCATAAGAACCTTAATCTCGGGAGTGTGTATTAACCAAATGCCTTGGTACTCAGCAAATATGCTTTTTTATTTCGTAAATTTTCTAATATTTCTCTCGGCTAATACTTTATAACTATTATAAAGATATTTCTTGATTTGCGCGCGTTTACTAAATGCGAATCAAGGCGGGCTCTAGCAACAAGCGATCTCCCCGTGTATTTTAGAAGCCCACAGTGAGCTCAACAAAGGCCACCGATTCCATGGGACCAATTCGTTGTGGGCACTGCAAGCGCGTGCGTGAGAGTCACGGCAGAAAGGCGGTCATAAATGCCGGTGATCGAGTAAATGTTTTTCATCCGTTTTCCATATGCACATTGTCGAAGTATGACTTTTTTCTATTTTTATTTTCTCTCCTTGCACTCCCCTTACACTCACTTCACTACAGTCGTCCCGTAAACCAACGGAATAGTGACCGGAAGGCACCCTGCACCGAATAAGAAAAAGGTCACTTCAGTCATCCCTTGCTCTCCATGTTAAGGGGTAAAACGAAGCAACCTTGGATCCGTAATAGTTTCCAGATGGAGGGGACAATATACGAATGGTAAGGCTGAGGTTTATCTGAGAAGCGATAGTGAGAAAATAAATAATTGAACTGCCGCAGCATCCGTAGGAAAATTGCCGATTTTGAACATATTATTCGCAGTCTAGAAGCCGATGTCGTGATCGGTACAGAGAGTTGGCTCACTGACGAGATTGCAAGTCAGGAGGTATTCCCTCAAAACTATCGAATTTTTAGAAAGGATCGTAGCATCCGGACGGGAGGTGGAGTATTTATAGCAGTCAGCAAGGCATACGATTGATGACGTCGAAATAGAAAGTGTTTGGTGTGGAGTTAGAGAAAGCGATTATACAATAGTAAATATATGCCCATTTTATAGGCCTCCCAATGCAACTTTAGAATTATTCATAATCTCGAGAACAAGTACCAACGCTAATATGGAAAAATAAAGAGAGGGCCATTATAATTGAAGGCGACTTCAACTTACCTTCAAAAGACTGGAATCATAATTGCTTTGATCCCGGTGGTAGAGAGCGTGAATCATGCGAAGCACTGATTGAAACCTTCGTTAAACACTCGTTGTGTCAGCTAGTAAGATGTCCGACGAGATCGAACAATGTATTAGATTTACTCGTATCGAACTACCCTGAGCGTATGAACAAGCTTTCCATAGAGGAAGGAATAAGCGATCATAATGCCGTGTAAGTAGAATTTAAGTTAAAAGTGGAGAAACAGGTTAAGGCTAGAAGACGCGTATATATGTACGCCAAAGGCGATTTCTCGAAATTTAGGTCTTTTTTACGGACAAAATTCCCTAATTTCTGCGAGGCATCTATCGACGCTAGTACAGAGGAATTATGGTGCATGTTCAGGGATATGATGCGAGAGAGTACGGATAAATTCATTCCACATAAACTTAAACGTGATGATGCGGAACCAAGATGGTACAACCAGGAAGTTAGATGCGCTCTTAGACGGCAAAGAAAACTTCACGCTCGCTTAAATATCAATTCTTTAAAAGTCACAGAGGAACAGGTGAATGATACGGCATCAATATAGAGAGGCGCGGTCAAGAGCTAGAGTAACAATGCGAGAAGCATTTAATGATTACAAAAAGAAAGTTTTGCATAACAATTTGAAAGAAAATCCGAAAGCATTATGGTCATACATTAGGGAGGTTCATGGTAGAGGCCCCACCATAGCGTCACAGAACGGAGACAGGTGATGTAGTACACGATAGCGTGGAAAAAGCGAATTTGTTAAATCTACATCTACATCTACATGATACCCTGCAAATCACCAGACTGGTGGGTGGCAGGGGGTGCAGCACACCAAAACCTACCTAATAACGTCCCTCGTGGGAATCACTCTCCTGTTATGATCCCGTATGGTCCTTGGGAAAAACGAGCTCTGATATCGCTCGGTCCTACAGTCGATCTCTCGTATTTTATTCTCGTGATCGTGCCTGCCCATGTACGTAGGTGCCTCGAATATTCCTGAGACCTCCTCTAAGAGAACATCTGACCTAAATTTCTCCTAGCGCTAATTCTGCGATCCTCTAGTGATATCCAATTCAACTCCTTCAAGAGTGATGTGACGCTTAATTTTTGCTCATATTTTTGCTAACGAATCTGGCTGCTCTGCGTTGGATTCTTTCTAACTCAAGTATTTGTCCCTTTTCGTACGGATCCCATATGCTGGAAGCGTATTCGACCTGAGATCTGACCAATGATAAATAACACGTTTCTCGTACCTGTTCGGTGCTACTTCTTACTATTCTGCCTACGAAGCCCAATTTCTTATTAGCTGCGCCTACGATCCTTCGAATATGCATATTCCATGATAGATCACGACAAATGGTGACTCCTAAATATTTAACGTACTCTGCAGATTGGATATTCAATCTATCAATTCTGTACTCCGAGTCTAATTCATTGTTCTTACTCTTCCAGAAACTCAATAGGGAACATTTGCTGTGCTTAACTTCGATTTTCCAATCTTGACACCATGCTGAAAGGGCGTTTAAATCTTCCTGGACACTGGACACAATGAACACTTTCAGAAAGCGTTTACTTCGGAGAGCAACGAATTTGAGGAACCAGCTTTGAATGATGAGGGAAATTCGATGGAAGATTTAATATTCTCTGAAACAGATATCGCGCATCAACTAGAGTCGATTAAGAAGTCTCCCGGGCCGGAGGGCATACCCGCGCGTGTTTTAAAGAGCTAGCCTCGGTAATCGCACCTTACCTGAAAATAATATTCGTAAAATCCGTTGCACATGGTACCGTTCCGAAAGACTGGAAACTAGCATACGTAACGCCCATCCACAAAGGCGGTGATAAAGAGAACCCCGAAAATTATAGACCGATTTCCTTAACGTCATTATCGTGTAAGATTCTAGAACAAATAATCGTTCTACGTTATTTAGATGGTCGTTCTTCGCTAAGTAAAAACCAACACGGGTTTCGGAAAGGTAGGTCATGCGAAACGCAGCTCGCCCTGTTCGTAAACGATTTGTTGCAATGCGGAGAGAAAATCACTCAGGTTGATGCCATTTTCGTTGATTTTAAAAAAGCGTTTGATAAAGTACCCCATAATAAATTAATAGGAAAACTAGAAAAGTACGGCATAAACCTAAATATCGTGAGTTGGGTAAAAGATTTCCTCTCCAACAGAAAACAGGTAGTAGTTATTGATGGGAAATCTTCATACCCGGTAAAAGTCGCATCAGGTGTTCCACAGGGAAGTGTCATAGACCCACTACTATTCCTGATATATATAAACGATATCTGCTTGGTAGTTCGCTGCAAAATAAGACTTTTCGCAGATGACACCGTTTTATATAAGGAGATAATGAGCCACGATGACCAAAAATCGCTCCAGGAAGATTTAAACGCCCTTTCAGCATGGTGTCAAGATTGGAAAGTCGAAATTAATCACAGCAAATGTTCCCTATTGAGTTTCTGGAAGAGTAAGAACAATGAATTAGACTCGGAGTACAGAATTGATAGATTGAATATCCAATCTGCAGGAGTACGTCAAATATTTAGGGGTCACCATTTGTCGTGATCTATCGTGGAATATGCATATTCGAAGGATCGTAGGCGAAGCTAATACGAAATTGGGCTTCGTAGGCAGAATAGTAAGAAGTAGCACAGAACAGTTACGAGAAACGTGTTATTTATCAATGGTCAGATCTCAGGTCGAATACGCTTCCAGCATATGGGATCCTTACGAAAAGGGACAGATACTGGAGTTACAAAGAATCCAACGCAGAGCAGCCAGATTCGTTAAGCAAAAATATGAGCAAAAATTAAGCGTCACATCACTCATGAAGGAGTTGAATTGGATATTATTAAAGGACCGCAGAATTAACGCTAGGTTGAGGTTTTTGGAGAAATTTAGGTCGGAAGTTCTCTTAGAGGAGGTCTCAGGAATATTAGAGGCACCTACGTACATGGGCAGGCACGATCACGAGGATAAAATACGTGAGATCGACTGTAGGACCGAGCGATATCAGGACTCGTTTTTCCCAAGGACCATACGGGATCATAACAGGAGAGTGATCCCCACGAGGGATGTTATTAGGTAGGGTTTGGTGCGCTGCACCCCCTGCCACCCACCAGTTTGGTGATTTGCAGGGTATCATGTAGATGTAGATGGAAGTAAAGAGCGGTTAAACATTTACCTCTCCTATTTCTTCTATTCGATTGTACTGAATGTACAACGAACGAAGACAGTACATTCCCCGAAACATTTTCAGCGACGATATCTCGTTGTGTTCCAAGTGCAGTTCGACGAGCCACAGCAACGATCTCAATCCCACGTAATCTTCCAACGCGTTTGTTTCGTCCCTCTTACGGTCGTCCACCTCGCGCCTCGAGAGGGTGCCACCCGCCGCCTCCTTCGCCTCTCCTTCTGACGCGAGAGCATCTCCCTCCCGTTCGATCGCCACCCCTCCTTCCTCCGAATCGGGGCCCAGAATCCTCTGGTAAACGTCGAAAGCGAAGGACTTGATCGCCCCCGAAGGAACGAGAGGTTCGCTTATCTCCTCCGCTTCGCCTTCGCTCTCCTCTTCCTCTCGACCTTCGGATGCGCTCCCTTCCGAGCCTCCGGATCCGAAGAACAGGACCTCTAAGCTCCGGCATTCGAGTTCCTCGTCGGCCACCGTCTCCGGTCTCCCCTCTCCTCTCACGTGCGATACCTCCACCCCCTCTCCTCCGGGCTCCTCCTCAGTCCCTTCGTATAGAACTCCGTAGCTCGCCGAATAGAGGACGACCACGCCCTCCTCCTCCTTCCCTCCTCCCAGACCTTCAGAGGAGACGTCGTCTCCGCTAGCGTCGTCGCCGCCTTCCTCCACCCTCCCCCAATGCAGAACGCGCACCTCCGGGTCGTCCCATTCCTCGTATATCCTCTCCGCGACCTCGTCTCCTTCCTCGCCCCCTTCCCAACTCCGGGAGCGGTCGTGTAGGACCTCGGCTTTGTATTCGCGCTCCTGATGCGTCGCGACGCCCATTCTCCCGCCGTTCCTGAGATTTCCTTCTGCGTCGGACGGTTCGCCTTGGCCTTCCAAATCACCGTCGAACATTTTCGAGATGCTAGATTCGTCCGAATCCTTCTCGCACGCGTCGGAAGTGACCTTTCGTGCGACCTCGCGTGACTCTCGTTCTTCCGAGCTGCTCCTTAATTCGTCTTCGCTGTAATTGACTCTTTCGGGAAAATGGACGAATTTCACGTCGGAATCGTACCAATTTTCAAAAATGTTATCTTCCTCCAGCCACTGGTCAATTGTCCGACTGCCGTCCTCCGAACTTGCGTCTTCGCATAGATACGGATGTTCTTTTCGTCCCCTGGAGTCGTATAGCACTTCCATTGGAAGTTCCTCTTTTTTTCTTTCTTGCTCGATGGGGTATAAAACTTCCATTTCCTTCGCAGCCATGGACTCCGGTGCTTCTTCGGTGCCGTTATCGTCGAAGACTGCTTTCTCTTTCTCCTTTTCTTCTTTAAATCCGGTAAATCTTTTTCGAATTACTCGGAAACTGGGAATTTGGAAATGACCGGATGAGGCGTCGTCTGCTCTTTCGTCCGTCAAAACTTCTTTTGAGAATGTCGGGTTGTCTACTCGCTCCTCGATTCGGCTCGAAGCTCTTCCCTCTTTTCTCTTGGAAACATTCTGACTTGGCGATCTCTTGAGGTCCTTGTTCTCGTAAAGGGGCCCTTTCTCCCCTTCCCACCTCGAGATGGCATTCCGGGAGAGAATTAAGTTGTGCACGTGGAGGCCGTTAAAGCCCTCTACTTGAGAGATAAAGTTTTGAGAGAGATCCAAAGTGTGCAGAAGGGACAGTTTCTCCAAGCCGCACTCAGCGCCACCTCTGCATTCCTACGAAAGAATTAAATGTATCAGTTGAGAGAATTCTTGCGTTTGGTTTTTGATAGGATAATTTCCAAGAAGACTTTAGGATCTCAGCCATCTTTTCCTTCCTTCAGGTGCGTAAGGGATATGTGCCCCCGTTACTAATCCTCATAAGCTGTTTCAGCACTAATGCCCAGAGCAGCCCCCATGCTGGCAACCTCGCTACCTGCACCTGTACATTGCATGGTTTTGTTTTGCCCTGTAAACTTCTGAGAACTGCGTTTAGTGTGCGTTTAATGTAAATACCTCTCCGAGAACTACTATTGGGCCTTTCAAATTCTCAAATAACGTAGGGAACAGAGAACAAACGCGGCATATCCGGAAATAAAGGAGCGAAAATAGGACGGAGCGATATCAAGGTTCGTTTTTCCCAAAGACCATACAAGACCATAGCAGGAGAGTAATATTCGCCAGAGAAGTTACATATTACGTAGACTTTGGTGCGCTACACCCCCTGTCAACCACCAATCTGGTGATTTGCAGGGTATCATGTAGATGTAGATGAATAAAATTGATGAACAGAACCTAAGGCATCGAACGGCGGAAGGTTAGTTGGATTAACTAACGAGATATTACTGTAATGGTACGAGACATATCACTTACAAAAGGATTTAAAACTTTCCCGGCGAATATTATTAGTGAATCTTTCTCGGGTTTCACACCGGGTGATGTCTAGAATAGAATTCGACGTTTCGGCGTAAGTCACATGCGCCATCTTCAGGAAAACTGAGTAAGACTCAGTTTTCCTGAAGATGGCGCATGTGACTTACGTCGAATTCTATTCTAGACATCACCCAGTGTGAAACCCGAGAAAGATTCACTAATATCACTTACAACTTTGTTTCGAAATAAGCTGCGGTTAAGCAGTCCATGGGACCGAATATTGTATTCGAATTGAAAATTAATCTTATTTAGAAATAAATGTACTAAAAACCACAGAAATCTCTTTTGTGTTGGTGGGGAAATAGTAACTACTTCGAATTATCAGATACATCGAATTATCCGATATGGAATTAACGAGATTTTTCTGTATTTGGTTATTTCTCTGGCATTTTTTATTCTTTTCAAGAGAATTTGTAACTATGATATCGGGATCTATAGCTGGATGGATTACAATGAGCGTCATTAAGCCATTCTTAATTAAATTTACCTATTGTGACAATCGACAAGGATTCGCCCTCCACTGTCATGCGATATGGCTTTTGGAAAGAAAGTTCTATTCCGGGAGACACCATTCATAAATACGAGATATTTTCATATTAAAAAATAACATTTAGCCCATAAACCCGGGCAAAAATGATGTAGACGGACTACAGAGAGATGGCATTGAAAAGCTTTTTTTCGAATTCAGGGGAACCTAAAACATGAATATTCATAAATATATCGATTTTTTTCACCATCACAATACTTTCTCTATCCAGTTCTTATACTAAAGTTTAATAAAATTATTAAAGCCTTCAATAAGTTCTATAACTGGGAAGTACTTTAAGAAAATATGTAATAGTTTTGAGAACAATTTCGATTATTACGGAAAATACATAACCCTACGCTTCCAATGAAAACAATAGATGCTGCATTTAACCTAGTTTAAGCTAAAAAACAGTCGTCACTTCTCAAGAGAAGTCTGCGGTGTTCTGAATTTCGCATTAACTGCGACAAGTTTTTTCATTAAAAATAAAATTAGTTACATCATAGTTATTATGAGCCGTAAATCATCCGAAATATCGATACTAGCTTAAATAAATGTCTCGGTATTTGTAGCAGATCCGGGGCCATGTTTGGTAGATTACCTACTCTTCCCTTCCGATCCTCATTAGTGAGGATTAACGACCCTCACTCGGACCCGGGTCCCGACCCCTAGCTCGGTGTAGTCTACCCTCACATCGGGTGGTGAAATTACCGATCTATCATTGCAAAATCGCAATACTTTTTGCAAATAAGATGATTGAAAGTTACATCATTGCATTGCGGTGAAAATGATGATTATTGGCGTTTTGTAAACGAAATTCTACGATACATATCAACGGAGCTAGGAAACGAGCGAGGTAGAGGGTGTGGGAGGAAGGAAACTGAAGGGAGAGTGAGAGGTACCAACATAAGCGCTTCGACTTGCCTTAAGCTTTTTAGGAGGGAAATTTGAAATCGACATTGCCTTTCCGAATTACAACACGTACAGCGATTCTGTCCTTTCAGCTATCCCTTTCAAATAGTCCACAGGGCACAGAAAATATTAAACATAAAGAAACGACGATGAAAATATGATTGTTTTCATTGTCATTGGTCTATATTTCATGGTTTTCTCGGGGTTTCAGATTTTCTTCTTTGGAAGAAATAGGAGCAGGGTCTGCTAAACGTTTCTGTTGCGCTTTTTAAGATGATAGAGAACACCTTCAGGAGATGCGAAATGAACAAAGTCTCATATGTGCAAAATATGAGAGTTTTGCACAAGACATAATTCAAGTGATTCAATTCGCATCTCCTGAAGGTGTTCTCTATCATCTTAAAAAGCGCAACAGAAACGTTTAGCAGACCCTGCTCCTATTTCTTCCAAAGAAGAAAATCTGAAACCCCGAGAAAACCATGAAATATAGACCAATGACAATGAAAACAATCATATTTTCATCGTCGTTTCTTTATGTTTAATATTTTCTGTGCCCTGTGGACTATTTGAAAGGGATAGCTGAAAGGACAGAATCGCTGTACGTGTTGTAATTCGGAAAGGCAATGTCGATTTCAAATTTCCCTCCTAAAAAGCTTAAGGCAAGTCGAAGCGCTTATGTTGGTACCTCTCACTCTCCCTTCAGTTTCCTTCCTCCCACACCCTCTACCTCGCTCGTTTCCTAGCTCCGTTGATATGTATCGTAGAATTTCGTTTACAAAACGCCAATAATCATCATTTTCACCGCAATGCAATGATGTAACTTTCAATCATCTTATTTGCAAAAATTATTGCGATTTTGCAATGATAGATCGGTAATTTCACCACCCGATGTGAGGGTAGACTACACCGAGCTAGGGGTCGGGACCCGGGTCCGAGTGAGGGTCGTTAATCCTCACTAATGAGGATCGGAAGGGAAGAGTAGGTAATCTTCCAAACATGACCCCGGATCTGCTACATAAACCAATGTATCTTTAGAGCCCATAATACTTAGCAAGCACCCGGTCATTATACAGCGAACTGATTCTCACCGTATACTTGGGCGTCGAGCAGTCACAAGAATCTTCACTCCTCAAGTCAGATATACGATTGTGGGACAAATCAAGATAGATGAGCCGCGGAAAGTGGTTCCAATGCCTCGGTCCTCCAAGGCGGGTCACCAAGTTGTGCGAATAGTTCACCCATTGGAGCCGGCTGACTCCAGAACCGCACAGGCACCAACCTCTTGTGGATAGCTGCGACATGGTTTTCGATACGTTTTCATCCACATTTAATTCGTCCGGGTCGTCAAGATTCCAATAAAACTCAGGATACACGTTCAAAAGTTGTTTCAACCTAATGGCACGATCCCACAGCAGAAGTTAAACCGTTGCTTTCCGTTTAATTCTGGTGAAAACTAGCATACCGAATGTTTAACTTTATACTGAATAGAATATGTCTCTAAATTGATGGAATGAATTTATCGAAGGACACTATGTTGAGAAGCATAAGCCGGCATCAGTTTGTCACGACAGTTCAGTGGTAGATTATCCATCCGGCAAGTGGAACCCGGTTCATGATAGTCCAGATCATGGCAGGTTTTTCTCCCGTTTACAAATTTCCCAGAAAATGTTTCTCTTAAAGTTATTATTATTTTTTGTTGAAAAATTATACTAATAGAAATTAATCACTGTATTTGTGCTGATCGATAATATTATTTCACTAAAATACAAATATAAAGAACTACAAAACTGGAAATGATATTTAAAACATTATATCTCAGATGTCAGGTTTTGTTAAAAGTTGCGTTAATGTATTTTTTACATTGCTCTAGATCAATGTTTCTCAACCTTTAGTAAACCGGGGAGCACCTAAAGGTATTCATTAATCTTCGAGGAGCACCAGAACAAACTTTTCAGGAAAACATTTGTTACCTATCAGTTGGAATGTATTACATATTAGGTGAAAATGGTGTTTTCAATCATATTTTAAAGTACTTCTGCCTGCCTTGATCAAATTTTCATCATTTTTAATCATGTCATAAAAACTTTTACAGGTCATATTAAAGTTGAATTTACACATCGTTATGGAATTGATGGTTTTTATATCCAAGCGGTTTCGTTCATCAGACCATTGAATGTCTATTTGTGAAAATATTCTTTCCACACTTCTATTGTGTGCCGGAATGGCAAACAGAAAGTTACATAGTTTCTCCATTTCTGAACTCTGCCGTAGCAAGATCTATTAAGTCACTTATCATTCCTTTCTTTCATCTCTTTTGAAATCAAATTTTTAAGCAATGAAAATTGATTAAATAATAAACTTTCGTCAACTTGAAAACTCATGTCAATAACATTTTTACACATACTTTGCGCTTCTTCCCAAACTGGGGAACTTTTCAAATAGCATCCATTCCATATACATCAATTTCAGTAAGGGTTCAAACCATTTTTACTTTCTCATATCGAGAAAGTATTGTTATCGCGAAAAAATTCGACCACGAGATTTTTACGGAAATATATGTTTTAGGTGTCGCTGAATCCGAAAAATTGGTTTTTGCAATGCCATCTGTCTGTCTGTCTGTTACTGGCTCTGGAGCCTAAACGGTAGAGCGAAAATGAATGAAACCTCGTACTTAGGTATTTTATCATACTGAGCAGAGTATATATAGAAATGGTTGACATTGCTCAATAATTAAGAGTAGTTTATTCTACGCATTTTTAACAACAATTCGATTTTCACAAAAACGACTATAACGATTTTGATCAAATTTCGCATAGTTACTTACGTTTACCTATTCAATAATACCGTATAGATCATATTTCTCAAAAATGAATATAAGGTTAGATTATTCTAGGCAACTTTAACAATAATTTGATTTTCTCAAAAACGGCTCAAACGATTTTGATCAAATTTCGTACAGTTACTTGAGTATACATCTATAAAAATACTACGTATTTCATTTTTCTCAATGAATGAATATAAGGCTAGTTTATTCTTGGGCAACTTTAACAAAAATTGGATTTCCTAAAAACAGGCTCATACGATTTTCATTTTCTAAAGATAACTAAACGACGCATTAGTACCCATATATGAAAAAGTTTGTACAAGGTATGTTGTACCGATTTTTTTAGATAGTCACAGGTTGTTATGTACATGTCAAATATTTCCTCTTTAAATGTTTCTATTTCATCCTTCTGAATATTATTATCAGATAAAACTCTGAGGGCACTCAAAGGAACAAATTTTTCGTTAATGCGTAATGTAAGCATGCCAATCGTTTCATGCACGTAATTCATTACCTCTATTACGCAATTTTGCGAACATTAAATTTTTAGTATTTGTTTATTAAATAAATCAAGAATATTAAGCATTGCCTGGAAGTATGCTTCATTTACTGGTGATTCAAAAAATTTCACAATACATTTGGGGACTTTTCTTCTGAAAAGAAATTTGCTTTCAGTGCTTAGAACATTTTTAATATTCAACCAACCGCATTGTATAAACTTAACCAGCGAATTATTTTTAATAGGTCAATAACTTTCATACTTCAAATATAATAGACACCAAACATTTTTCAGTCGCTCGGTACGTACTGCATAAGTATTTTTACCACGACCATTTCTACATCACAAGATAATCTCTCAGCTCCCGACTGCATAGCGTTATGCAAAATATGCGCCGAACATCCAACATCTAGTAAATTGAGATTAATTTTTTCGCGTAATTTATAAAAGGCATTGTTTTTGCCTTTTCTCAACAGCTTGGCACGACATTCTATTTAAGATAAATGGAGTAAATTGTTGCAAAGTCCATTCGTGAATATGAAAGCTTCAATAAATTCTCTTGAGCAGATTCAGCAATATTTCGGAGCTTGTAGGTCAGAAATAGGGTTAAATAAATTAATTATAGATGCTCGAGAACTGGCAACAGAACTAGAGGCAGAATCAAAATTTATGCAAGAGACCGAAATTCTGCCACGAAGAAAGAACCCCAATTTTGAATCTACACAGGTTGATGCAAGTTTTCATAATATCCAAGATTATATCCGAGTAATTTTTTTATCTTGTGTTGGATCAAATAATTGCTTCGATAAAGAAGTTTCAGCGACTCAAAAACCACAGTGAATATTTTAGTTTCTTATATAACTTGGGTGAACTGAAAATCATGGATAAGAAAATTCGTATTTTCTTAGAATCAGTTGTTAGTGAAATACCGTGAGTCTTTGATTTTCCAGCACTTAAATGCAAATGCTTTTTGTAAAATAGTATTTGGAATATCGAGTTCGGTTTTCAAAATAATTTCGTATGAACGGGAATAAAAAAAACTACTGCATATACCATCACTATCACAAGAAAAAAAACCGGGACATTGATGCGTCCCGAAAAAAATTCGGGACACCGGGACAAAATTCTGAAAACCGGGACAAATCCTGGTCACCCTATCTTATAGTCGTTTCCACCCCTGAAAAATCATATTTTCCTACTATATTTGTGGCTTTTGTTTTGAAATATAAAACTGACAATTGCCATCTGTTTATTTTATGTTATATTCTCTCCAGTTATAGGGCTAAAAGCTGGCATATAAGATATAATATTTTTAAAATCTATGTGATCAACTATTTCCAGGACTGCAGTAAAACGTTTTTAACGAGGTTTCCTTATCTGAAGGTGATATGGCGACTTGTGATCGCACGAACGATACGAAGTGAAATATGCTTCGAAGGCATAATGCGTGCAGTCATAGTTTTACCGAAAAATGGATCCTAAATTCAAAGGAATAATCAAACATTGGAGTAATTTTCTCGCGAAGTGCTGTATTTACATGAATGCGAAACGACCAACTTATGGCGTATCCTCAAAAAAGACTTTCTTTTTATAGGAGAATAACTCAAATATTTGGCATTAGAAGAACCGCCCATTGGGACGACGAAATCCCATTCCCTATTTAAATGGCGAATTTCTTTCAGTCTTTTATAAGGGCGGTGGCTGACTGGTGTTCCGAGAAGCTTTGACGAAAAAGCGATCCATGAAATTAAGCACAGGTAATTTTGAATTTTAAAATACGTAGTCGCGGTTGTATAAACCTTGCCTGGTGATGTTTACACACTAAATATTATTTATAGTTAATTTCCACCTTTATTATGGCACAATCTCTCAAGTAAGTTTCAAAGTAAACTTTTCCGGCACGCCTAAGCACAATCAGAGCGAAAATGGCTCGCCCCGTGAAATGGTTGGCTGACAGTCTCTCATTAAGATAAATACGGCACATGATGGAACTTATCAAGGATAAGTGGAAGAAAAACATTTCCAAAGCCAGGCAATGTTGTCACTCGACTCATCGATAATAGATAGCGAAATAGTATAGCCCTCGTAAATCTGTGGGTCGTAAAAGCATCGTACTTTTGAACAGTCTCGGTTAACCTGTGTTTATATTAAGCGACGTATTTGCATTGGCGGGCCCGGCTAAAGAGGCGTATGCTTTTTCACGGAAGAAAAAGATAAGGGAAAAAGACGTTACGGCCACGGTCTAGTATACAGGTCTTGCTAGCGAATTAAGACATTTTTGTTTGGTTTTCTCGATAACGGCTACTCCTACGATAAAAATGTATAGGTAAGGAAATATTCTTCTTTACTAGTTCTACAGCTTTTATTTGAAAAATATTTTGATATGAGTAATACTTTACAAGATATGACGAAAATTTAATTCATTTTTGCGATTTTCTTATTATATTTGTGTCCTTAATATCAAATTTCATGAAAATCCGTTCGGTAGAAGCCGAGAACGAACATGCGAACGGACGGACGAACAGAACGACGATAATAGGCGCTCACGATGGAAGCTAAACACGCCTAAAAAGAATGAATGTCATAAAGATTGCAGTCTGTTCGGCGATATAAATCGGTATCCAATATTTATTCTCTTGCAAGTAATGCATAGATAGATGGTCGAAATAGCGACCCCAAGATTTTGGCGACCCGGGCAGCCGCCCGGTAAAGGTCTGCACGGGCCGGGTAAGGCTGAAAAGCAATGGGTTCGGGCCGGGCTTGGGCCTAGACGATTTATCCGACACCTTTCCCGTTCGGGCCGCTTCGGGCCAGTTGAGGACTCAGTGGACCCCCATCACGTTTGCACCAATGTGCAAAGAGTGTTTCTTCACTATTTCTTTTAGGGAGAGTTCTCCATTCTCTCCTTTGCAAGCGACACATCTCCCAGGCCGCCACTAGAGCATCCACGAATTCCTACCAACCGACCATCTCTTAAACAACTACTTATATCACCATCAGGAGGGTTCTGTTTGCATTAGGAGATAGCAGGATCTTTGGGAGTCTTACATCCGAAGCTTCATTCCCTACCTCTACACCTTATCCCATTACTCTCCCTTTTGTATCCGCAATTGGTCGTCAGTTCGCTCTGGGTAGCAGATGATATTGGTCTTCCATACTGATAAAAATTGACATACCTAATTTGTATTCTTCGTGCATTTCTGTGGTTTGAAATATATTTCGTGTTATTAAAACATTTTATAAATCCCTAAATTCCAGAATGGATTTAATCAAGGAAATTTTTTAAAAGTGCGTTTACATTTGAAATGCTTTGAAAATTTTTAAACATAAAAAGATACTTTATAAAGGGTATATGTTTACTGAAGGATGTACAAAATGTCCATGGTCGGGCCGAATTTGGGCCAGTTTAAAATAATTCGGACCTCGGGCCGGGTCTGGGTGCGAAAATTGGGTGAAGTCTCTGGCTTGGACTCAATTATGAATGGACCGATCCGAGCTTGGGCCGAAGATTTCGGCCCGTGCAGACCTCTACCGCCCGGTTCACCGGTGCTTTGGGCGCCCGCGCATGGCAAGCATTCGTTCCTATATAGAATTTGGTATCAGTAACTTATCATTTAACGGCGAAAATGTTGCGTTAACTTGTCAATAGTATTGCGATATGATAATTCAATCTATAAAAAGTATCATTCGTCCTCATTTTTTATAAGGGGACTAAAACTTTTGGATTTTCGGAACAAAGTAAGCTTCATTTAAGAGGCGGACGTCACATAATCATCAAAATCCCCATCGACTTAGTATTAAAGGTGCTAATAAAAATCGATGTCTAATTTCTACATCGAGAAGAGTACCTTCTTTAATTTTTAAAAGAAATCATTTTTTCTGTAATTTAACTGCGTTTTATGATGTATGTTCGACAACTAAATTATGCTCCCAAGCACTTGCTACTACTGTCTGCATATAATAAAAACATACGTCATGACGGAGGATAACGTGACTAAGAGATGTATGCAATGTTTCTTACCGATTATTAGATTTTAGAGACGAAATAGCAAACTTCATAAGTACATAACCATTAGCAAACGGGTTTTTGAATGGGCCTAATGAAAACTAGCGCTGGTAGTTCACTATTTCACTAATCAACGGATACGCGTGAGTAGAGCCATCTGTGGGTGCGACGGGGAGTGACACCTTGAGCGACGAAAGAGAACCTACGGAAGTGACCTGGATAAACGCGTTATTGATATTTTTACACTCCCAACGCAACTCTTAATCGATCAGTAGAAAATTTTCCACCAATGGAACGGATCGCGTGTTGTTTCGATAGATCTAGAAAGGCTTCATTTCGTTTTTTTAGCGAAAAAATGCCTTTCTGGAGAGGAGGAGGGGGGGGGGGGGGAATTCGTTCTTCCAAAAGCTTCAATGGGAAGATTATGCGAGGAAAATTTTCCGATTATTTTTGCGCATTGTTTAATGTTAAACGTTACTGCTTATCGATTAAGTTGAATGTAATAATTATTGAAAATTATAGTTTTTCAGCCTCCTGAACTTCTGTATGCATAGAAATTTAAATTGCTGATAGAAATACCATTTATCCGGCCTCGGTTGAGGGGTGATTTGTGAAACACCTAATGCTAATATAGCGGGTTCGAATCCTTCCGAGGGCATGGCCGTATGTGTTCGTCTTTGTTATCGTTGTTGCGCTCATTGTAAAATGCCTTAAGTAATAAATTTATTGTTTATAAGCTAGTTTTAAAAATAAATAAATATATACACATTATACACGCGTATTTTATTTCTTTCACCTCTCCTAACCGCTATTCAAACCACCATCCAATCGCTTTCTGTTCCACTCCTCTCTTTCTTCCTCCCCCACTTTCTTCTTCCCTATTTATTGAACTGTTGGTTACGAACTGTCACCTGATGATGCTACAATGTCCGGCGTGTGGTGGCGCCTTTACTGTGACGGGCCCGCCGGGAGGGTGTTCATGAGCGGGTGTTCTCCTGGTGTATACCAGGAGGTACGGTGGCCCAGGTGACGAAGGAGGTCAGGGCGTCGGTTTTGGGCACGGGTTGCTCCTCGTTGCAGGTGGTGGCCCATGTTGGGACCAACGACGCCTCGAAGCGCGGGTCCGAGGAGGTTTTAAGTTCTTTTAAGAAATTGGCCGCTGAGGTTGCTCGTGTCCGAGAGGAGTCGGGTTCTGATGTGCGGCTTTCTATCTGCAGCATTGTCCCTCGGACGGACTGCGGTTCTATGGTATGGAGCCGTGTGGTGGGCCTGAACCGTAGGCTGTGGGACTTCTGTAGGGGCAATGGAGTGGACTTCGTTGACCTGAGGCCGGTGCTGGACTCGTGTGTGTTACCCCTAAACGGTTCTGGTGTCCACTATACGGCCGAGGCAGCAGATGCGGTAGCGCGTAGGGTTTTTGAACACGCTAGAGTTTTTTTTAGGTTTAACGAGGATAAAACCAATAGATCTGTTAGAAAAGAATCCGCCAACATTAACCCTAAAGAGTCCACGAATAGCGGTAGAGTGAGAAGTAGAAAAATAAAATTGTTAGATCAAGTGTCGAGGGAATCCGGAACGAAAATACCCGTAGAAAACACAATAAAAATTATTATTGTGAACTGTCGAAGCATTCGAAGGAAACAGGCTGATTTTTGTCACTTAGTTAAAAGACATCGTGCAGACGTTGTATTGGGAACAGAGAGCTGGCTATCGGGCGACATTAATTCTAACGAGATTTTCCCACCAGATTATGTGGTATATCGCAAAGACAGGAGGGAAAGAGTCAGAGGTGGAGTTTTCATAGCCGTCAGAAACAGTATATCAAGCCAATTAGAGGAGTTTAACGTCAGCGAACACTGCGGAATGATATGGTGCTCCCTTCGTACGAGAAATGGTAAAAAAATTTTTTTTTGCATTTTACCGCCCACCTGACTCAGGAGTCGAGGACATTAGAGAACTCAGTTGTACATTGCATGTGATAGCTAGGAGAAAGAACGATCCAGTAATCATTCTTGGAGGAAACTTTAATCTTCCATCGACCGATTGGAAATCCGTGACCTATGTTAGTGGTGGAAAAAACAGAGAAGCTTGTCGTGAATTAATTGAAGCGTTTACTCTAACTCGCTAGAGCAAATCGTAAACGAGCCGACGCGGTATGACAACAACGGAAACGGAAACATATTAGATCTGCTAGCCACTACCTACCCACTATCGACTAGAAACCTACAAATCGACGACGGCATAGGTGATCATAAAATAGTAATTGCCGACTTCAAATACACCCCTGCGACAATAGATAAGCCAACGCGATTAGTCTATATCTTCAGAAAAGCAGACCTCCCAGGCTTCAAAAATTGTTACAAACCAAATAGCGACATTTATCGATTTTACGAATAGCAACAGCGTAGATGACTCTTGGACGGAAATTTTGCGAATCATTCGCGAAGGGCTAAAAACGTTTGTCCCAACCAAAGCAATTCGTGATCGCAAGGACCCGCGGTGGATGAAACAGAAACTCCGCGCCTTGCTCAAGAAACAAAGACGGCACCACGTGCGCAAAAAGCATCTTAAACAAGTTGGTAGGGATCACGCGAACGAGTATTTAATATACAGAAATAGTCGTAAATCTGCAAGAGACGAAGCGCGTAAAGAATTTGAAGCCTACCGATCCACGACACTCGGATTCACTCAAAAACGACTCGAAAGAATTTTGGTCGTACGTGCGAGAAGTTCGAGGAGGTCAGTCCACAGTACCTCTTCTACGTACAGACAAAGGTGAAAGAATTGTGTGAAGAGGTTGGATGAAATCACACCGTACTGCTGCTTCATACAGAAGTACAATGGTTATCCAGAGGAAATGTTCTAGCAAGGGTTTTTGAACTTAGAACTTTAATTGAGATATTTTTATGTGGAAAAGGATCCACTTTGGTCAGCATTTCAAAGATCCAAACTTTGTGATTTCCTTGGCATACCTTTTGGACATTTTTGGAATTTTTAATTCAGTTAACATTTCGTTGCAAGGCACAGACATCATTCTCTCGGAGGCCGAAGAAAAGATAAAATCGTTTCAAGAAAAATTGGCTCTTTGGGGAAGAAGGGTGGAATCTGGTAACTTTGCCAATTTCCAATCGTTTGATGAAATCACTTCAGATCCTGCATATCCACTTGAACCGAAAGTTCGTGAAAGCATCATAGTGCATCTGAAAGAGACTTTTGAAGGAATAATCCCGACTGACCAAATTAATGGCCTTTGGATAAGAAACCCTTTTCATATTGAGTTAGAAAAAATGAGCGACGCCGACAGAGCGAAAGATGAGTTAATTGATCTACGCAATAATCAGAAACTCCGAATTGATTTTCAATCGATGAAATTACAGAAATTCTGATGTACACTCGGAGAAGCATATCCAATTCTTACAAAACGTGCTTACAGGGCTTTAATTCCGTTTATAACTACTTATCTTTGTGAATCAGGATTCTCAGTCCTCTTCTCAATCAAAACCAAAGCAAGCAACAAACTGGAGGCTGAACATGATATGCGGGTATCTCTTTCGAAAACTTTACCAAGAATAAAACTGTTGGTTGACAATAAACAAAATCAAGGTTCTCACTAATTTGTTTGCTGGTTATGTTTTAATAAAATTTATTTCATTATGTTCTGATAAATCGCACTTATAATACTTTTAAACTATTTTCTTCATGTACCTAATAAAGTTTTCTTTATGAAAAGTTATTCACCTGTTTATTTTCTTGTGTGTATATGCATGGTAAACGCTAAAATTTATCTTCTACAAAAATTGAGAAGGTTTACTCAAAGTGAGGGGGGTACATGAACCGGAAAAGATTGGGAACCACTGACGTAGATGCTTCTGACATAGGATACAGGAGAATGACGAGGAGGAGGACACAAATTTCCACATGAGCTAGAAACTTCAAATTTGGAAAATAGGTAGGTCTTTTGGCAACACTGGCCAGAAGAATCGAAAATTATAAAAGTTTATTTTTTTGGCCGTTAAAAATGTTAAAATTTAAACAAATATTTCATTGTTTATGTATTTCTATATGTGCTATAAATGCTGAAAGTTTTTCTAACGTTAGAATTTGCTAAATAATTAAAACGGTATTAAATAAATTTAAATATTTATTTATTTGGCAGTTAAAAATTCATAAAATTTAAACAAATAGACAAATGTTTATGTATGTACTTTCGGTTGAGCTAGGGAGCTGAAAATTTTGACAAAGTTAGGGAATGGTGTTCCAGCGGCAATTGACATTGAAGTATATTTCTGTGGCTGTTAAAAATGAATAAATGTTAAACAATTAAATATATATAAATGCCTTTCTTGAGGTGCTACATCCAGTGGCGGATTACCGCACAGACGCATGAGGTGCTCGCCTGGAGCCTCGACACTCATGGGGGCCTCTAAACTCCCTTTTTTAAATATTTTATCTAGTAAAATATTTCACAATCAGTATAATATACTACTTACGTACACATCTCGTTTTTACTTAGGTTTGTTACAATGGAGCATCCCTTGAGTCATTCGAAAACACATCTCACAGTAATAATTCATTTTTTGTTTATTTTTCAACGTGTGCGTTTATATAATAAATATTAAATTTTCTATTTATGCATTTCTGTAATTCAATTTATTTAACCTGCTGCATAATTTTTTTCCATTCGTAAGTTGTAAATTTTTTTGTAGACTGAGCATCCCCCGGTCAGTTGGGGGCCTCCCGATTTTTTTGCGCCTGGAGTCTTCAGATACCTTAATCCGCTACTGGCTACATCAATAAAATTTGGTAGAAATGGGAGTTATTTGTAAGAAATGATGAAGAAATATAAAATTCTTATCATTATAAATTTTAGGGGTTGTTTTTACCCCTATATTTTCCAAAGTGAAAAGCCCGTAAATCGGTGCAGAGGTGCAAACTTTTGCGTTTAAAAATTATTTGCCAGGTCTTACTCTGTGTCTTAAGGTGAGATGAAATGCTTGCAGAATGCAAACACCTATTACTAGTAGAGTATATGTACAACAGACCCTTGAAAATCGCGGGGGTTACGTTCTACGAAAGTACAGTAAAAGCCAAAAACGCGATATTCAAACTATAACCTTACCTGAATAATGATGTTAGGATCCTGGATTTGGAGAAAATGTAAAGAAAGATATATGCAGCCCAAAAGAAACACATCACAACTGTTTGATTTGTTTTTACCGAAAATACCTTGTTAAAATTTTCTTGTAAATCTCGCGACACAGTTTGGATGTCACAGTCCCAGAACGATATACTGTACATGTACCTTGCGAAAGGCCAAAACTACTCCCTGTGATAACAAAATTGGTATATCGAATGGCCTTCCGTAAAAATAGCGAAAGGAAAACCCGCGATATTAAAGGGTCTCCTGTATATGTATGTAAGTTGTAGTCTCGGGGGAGGGAGGGGGGGGGGGGGGAGAAGAGGGGAGATCATCATGTGGATTCCCGGTGCATACTGCATGAATGTCGAATAACTCAAGAACGGCTGGAGAGATTTTAACCGCTCTTTCTGCTTTAAATAGACCTACGCATGAAGCGGAACATGGGTAAAATACGTCCGAATTCAATTTTAAGACCGTTTCATTCCTCCACTTGAATAATTTGGGAATGGGCGCAACGTATTTTTTATTTGAATTTGAAAATTACTTAAAATAACCGGGCAAACTCTGGATGTTAACCGAAGAACGCCTAAAAGAATGAAAATTCATTTTCCTAGCGTCGGTTCTCAAATACGCGTCGATATGATGCAGAACTGTTTTGAACACGAACATTTTTCGTTTTTTTATGTGAAAACCTTTCTATTCATACGTCACTATAAACAACAATACAAAATAATTTTAAACTAAGTTAATGTATATACACTTAAAATCGAGGCCCAAAGGATCAAGGCACCGGATCGAAGCGAGGACAGTATTTCAAACCAGTGAGACGAGACTCAAAAATGCTATATCAACTTCAATGCTCAATATTCCTCTAATGTTAAGAAAACACCAGGAATAAACGAAAGGAATTTCAACTTACTTGTTGTGTGAGACGTCCAAATGTGTGATGGTCGGAAGGGCGCAAAGCGGCGAGATGTCCGTGAGGTCGTTGTAAGAGAGATCGACGCAGGAGAGGGAATTGAAAGCAAACGGCAGGCGCGAAAGCAATTTCACCTCTGAAATTGAATTTCGCGAAAGATCAAGCCGAGTGAAACCGTACGTCGAGTAATCGAAGTGAGACAAACCTCTTTTCAAGAGGAACACCGTCAATTTCCTTCTCTCAGCTTCCCTTTTTCTTTGCGATGACGCCGCCCAATTCTCCAGTTCTCTGTCCGACCATATCTTATGGAAATTCAACGGAAAAGGAGCATCGGAGAGCATTTCGATCTCAGGATAGACGCAGTGAGCTCCATCTTCGCTTTCCCACGACGAGTGATTAGTCTCTCCGCGAACATCATCTTTCGCAAGAGTCACTTCCTGCGATGCATCACTTTCGGTATCTCTAGACGATGTTTCCTTTATTATAGCAGGCGATTTCCCTTTATTCGGTCCGACCGTTGGAAAATCGATCACAGAGACTTTGATACTTCTCCTCGCAGTGCGATCCGTACCAGAGATCAACTCGATAATTCTTTGAGTGTTCCTTTCGCGCCTCGAAGTGTTCGTCCTGCAACGAAATAAGCCCGACGTTTTCATCAACTCTCTCTTGAACGTAGGATGAAAATAACTCCATAAACTACAGATAAAAATATTGGACAAAAAAAATTCACATTTGGACTTCAAGACAAGGATTCTTAACAACGAAAGGAAATTCTTTCACGAAATCGACGATCGTCATTGAGAACGGCTGTTGTGTCTTACATGCCCGAATCGGAGGCGGTTTCCCCCCTCTGGATATTTTTTTATGCAACCCTAACTTAATGCATTCATACAAACTTGATCTATCCAGCCCATTATCAAATATATAAATAATCCTGCAATATGCTTGAAACAAACCCGACTATAGGGTCATTTTACCCTACTACTTTTTCCAGGATTTTGGTAATCATGAAGTTTAGTCACTTTTATTATAAAGGAGGTTTTAGCACTCAAGAAAACCCAAATTGAATTTTAAAAACAATTATCACTTTCATGTTTAATAAAAATTCAAGTGAATCACAAAACATACTCCTCAATAACACAAAGTAAAAAGCTATTGAAAAGATCTGAATCACGAAATGCGTTTCGCCAAATAAATTACATTGGTTCCATTTGCGGCGCAACAGTCAAGAGGATATAACATTGAAAGGATATATTGACGAGCCTTCGGCTCGCTTTGTTTTATGGGTAGTCGTCTCCGGGCGCTACCGCGCCCTTCGCCTCGCCCGGAACTAAACTATCCCTCCCCGTTGTCCGGTGATTGGGTTTGTAAATGTCGAGACCGGCCAATCAGTTTGTTAATGTTGTCTAAAATTTTCGAAAAATAAAACATTTATCATGTATTTTAGTGTCTTCATTATGGAATGTAATTTGCGGGGGGATAACCGAACAGTACCGAAATATTTTATAGCAACATGAACTGATTGTTACATAATAAAAGTGGCTGAACTTTAGCTTGGAACCCCTTTATAATAAAGGTGACTACACTTCATTAGCTTGGAACTCGTTGGATAATAAAAGTTACTAAACTTCATGATTACCAGGATTTTAATTTTCCAGGAATGTAACCACCGTATAAATGGAGGGCCGACTGTACTTCAATGAAAATTCGTTCAAAAGATTTCTTTACCGATTTACGAAAGTTAAACATTGCAAAATATTCATAATTCTAAGATTCAAATAAAAACTTACGGCTGTTTTGATTCATTCTCGCTGTTTTTAATCTCGTCTTCTATGACCCCGCCGTCCATTTTTTTCTCCCAAGTTCCCTTATCATCTTCCATACTTTTATTCTATCACCAATAATCAATCCTTTAATTTATGTAAGTTTTACCAATACCCGATGACCTGTGAAACGAAGTACACATATCAAAGGTTTGAAAAATTGCTAGCCAGCCGTAAATCACGTACGTACTTATAATGTCGATGGGATATTTAACTGCCTCACAACAGAATAATAGTTAAACAAACCAGTTGAATTAATGCACAAACCATGTGATTCCCGTCGAAACGAAAATGTTCAATAGATTTTTTCTATGGTTACAATTTTTGCGATGGCGTGCTGTTTTTAATGAAAACGAAATCATGGGAATGGCCGGGAATTAATAAATCAAGAATTTATGATCATGAAGTTTTACGACTTTCCATCAAGGAATGAAAAAAGTATATCTTTATTAAATATTACTTTTTCTGATTTAAAAAATTCTTCTTGGGGCTTCATTGATTCTACAGTCGTTGATGGAAAAACCAAGAGGGAAAACGCCGTGTGCCGGCTGAGAAGCATGTCATACAAGTTAATTCTAGGGGTAGTCAAAACTGTTACTTTCAATAAAACGTTCCGAAGATATTAGCTCCAAAATAACAGACACTACCTATTTAAATATACGAGGGTGAACCAAAAAGTTCCCGGAATGATCTCATAAAAACTGAAATTCAAAACATTTATTTTTCAACATATCCACCATCTGACTCTAAGCACTTTTCCATGCAGTGTCGCCATCGTTCTAACCCATTTCTGTAGGAATTTGGATCGTATGATTAAAACTAGTTCAAAATTGCTTGTCTGGCCTCAGATATCGATTCCTAGCGAACTCCCTTGATGTGATCTTTTAATTTTGCTAACAGGAAAAAGTCCGAAGGGGCCAAGTCAGGACTGTAGAGTGGAGAGAGCAGCTCCCAACACAATTCTCGAAGCACAGCTCTTGAAAACTTGTACGAACGTGCTGGCACATTATCGTGGTGAAAAATTCGACAATGCAGTTTTTCAGGCCGTTTTGTCACAAGAGCAGCATTCAACTTCCACAAGATCTGTTCGTAATAACTTCCTGTAACTGTCGTCTTTCAAGAAACTCGACTAAGATCACACCTTCACAATCCAAAAAAATCTGATGTGACCAACACGACTTTCTCCATATTTGGGGTATAGATATTTAAATTATTATGAATAGCATTATTAGGCAAAATTATCATTTCGTATCGTAAAAGAATCCAGTCGTCCTTATTGCCGTAAATTAGGTATATTTTGAATGTTTACAGAATTCACTGCTACATGGTGGTGGCGCTGTATACTGGTATTAAGAAAAAGTAAAATATCTCCGAAATGGATGGTTCTATGAGAATTTGTTTCAAACTAAACCTGGAAGAAATATTATTCTCTACAACTTTGGTCCTCACGAAGATTACCAATAACGACGTTTTTAAGGAGATATTTGACAGAAACCGAGAAAACCGATTATTTATAAATAATTCCTAAACAATAACTGCTATGGAAAAGTTTCAAATGAAAGTTGTAGGAATTACCTTCTCTATAACAATTGTATAGAATTGTATATACAATAATGATGTTTTAACGGAGAAATATCGCAAAAACCGAATCGGGTTTCGAATAAACCTTGACTTCCGGTTAACCGTTATTCTCCAAAATCTAATCAGTTCTTTATGCTCATGCTAAAGTGTTATATATTAAGTTTGGTAACGATATGGCAAGTACTTTTTGAGATAGAGCGCCCACAATCACATACACACATCATTCAGAAAAGTCTAAACGTGTTCTAGGCACCTCAAAACATGTAGTTTCATTAAAATCTCGAAGTTGATTTTTTTCGTGAACACAGTACTTTCCCATTACTATGTATGGAGAAAGTAAAAATGTCTTCTCTGTTATTTTGCTTGTATTGCTCTGGCTAGGATGGTGATTAAGAGAAGCAGAAAAATACGCTTAAATCACAAACTTAACAAAACAGCCTGAGAAACTCACAAATGGAAGACTGAACAGATCTGGTAAATACTTGACAAATGACCGAGTGGAGAAAAAGTTCTGAGAGTATCAGCAGTTAGAAGAATGGCAGTTCTCTGATGGGAACAGCAGTTGCAAGAGCAATAGTAGGTAGTTATGAGAGGAATACACTAAGTAAGATTCAATGAGAGAACTACTTCACACTCCCAATGCAAGAGCAGGAAAGCGAGGCAATCTGCTGTCTTCTCTTAAGGTGCACTTTACATTGCCACACCAGCCACAAACAACGTAAAGATTGATTCATAAGATGCTTGCCAGTGCACTCGATTATGACAGCAACTGTCATACCAGTTATTTACATAGTGGAAATAGTACAGACAAGAATTTTCTACTTCATTTGATGCAGTTCTTCATTGAAAATGTTAAAAAATTCCCAGGTAGGAAAATGAAAGAAACAATATCATTGAAGAATATAATAAGCATACATGCTTATGGGATTTTCAAACTGAATAGCATAAAAATAGGAATGTTCAAGATAGTACATATTTATAGAAGCATCAGTGAAGCCATGGGTGAACTTATATAAATTACTAAATAGAAAGTATATCTGTTTATTTAACTCAATGAAATTTTCTAAAGCTGCATATATTACATTGAAACTTCCAGTATAAATAGCAAATGCTGCATTTTGGTACACAAACAAAAACTAAAATTCTGGAACAAATCTAAAGTTGCCAAATATAAATGAACTATTTCTAGTTTTACTATGGATGGTAAAACATCTCCGCAGATTGTGACCATTTAAAAAATTTTTGGCACCACTAATCACAAAAGATGACTTTTTCATCATTCATTCAAAAAGTTTTGGTACCCAATTGATCATTATTTCTCTTAGAAACCGATAAGACAAATCAATATCTTTCCTCTTAATCCACTCATGAACTCACAATGTGCATTTTAAGTTTATTTTCCTTCAGATCTTTCAAATAATATCATTTGAGCACAACTTTACTGGATACATGATATACACACATTTGCTTGGGAGCAATTTTTAAAAGTCTACTTGTCGTGCATGCATTTCCAAGGTGTAAACTTCAACTCGCTCACCAGTTACTTGCACACAATTTATTGGCGAGTCGCTTGCACATTGTAAATGCACCTTTAGTTCCATTCCAAATGTTGTGGTAGCTTTGTCCCAAAGAGTGTCGCTGTTACTTTATAATAAGGGTTTTCTATTAAGTTATTTTATGGAAATTCTGAGATGAATTGTTCCAAGCTCTTATTTTTGGCTCATCCCTCAGCAATTCCATGAGGTCACCAATCTTCTTTTAAATTCCAGTAAACAATTGCTGAGATAAAAGCTTATATAAATTTTATCTAAAAGTGGAAGCTCTTATATTATGTAGTGCTCTTAGCTCCTCACGTATACCTGTGAGATTTTCATTATGCATTTAATATTTCAATAGGCAAATGAAATACATACCATGGAGACAAAGCACTAACATACCAGCAATTGAGAAAAAGTAATCTGGCTTCCAAGACATTTCTCTGCTTTCATTGGTCCATAAAAATTTTTGACGACAGACAAATGCTAAGTAAAAAGTTATAAGCTTTATTACAAAATGTAACACTAACCTTTAATTGCCTTCACTACTCTTGAACTTACTTTACAAAATATGGACTATACATTTTACCGCTGGAATATTAGGCGAGGAAAAATATGATGATGTTAAGATATGCCATAATGATCAATTTCAACTGCAACACTCACCCTTTAAAAAATTATATTCGAGATTAGTCTGATTTAATTTTGACAAAGTTTCTTAGCTCAAGTCTTATAACGTAAAATTTTAACTTCCAGTGATGAAAAAATTACAAATCAATTAGTTGTTTTTAAGGTTCTCCTCAGTCTATTACAATGGATCTTAAATTTTAAAATGCCTCTCTTAATCACAATCATTGCAAATCTATAACAAGACAATGACAAACTAATAAAATCACTGCATAATGTTTTTCACATTCTAGTATATCCATATCAACTTATAATAACTAATTACAATGAGAAACCTTGAAAGCAGTAAAACACTCAACTATAATCTTTGGTAGATATTTACACACAATTAATTCAGAACAGATGGCACATTTTCACAATATTTACAGTCACAATTTTCATTCATTCGAGAAAAATCGCAATTACAGAAATAAAATTACGAACATTTCAGTTGAACTGTAATCTCAATATCAAGGATCCTTTTCAATTTCCTGTTAAGTGGACCAAATGACTGGGCTCTGTTTCACAATTAATGCTGTCAGCAACAATAAAGTTAATATCACTGTCACCATGCAAATATGCATAATTTCTTTCAAGTTGTCAACTTGAGTGATGTCCCTCAGGCCCATTACTTCATCAATCTGCCTCTTTAACTGTACCAAAAAATAATGCCTTTTAGAGGTTCTTGAGACACAGTAAATAGTTGTTTTTTCAACACTTAAATAACACCGTTAATAAAGATTAGATGCATTTATCGAGGATACTGGTAGGTTGATGATGATCCAAACCCAAGGCCAACACCTCTTAAAGTATGAGTGGCAAGTCGTGCAGCTTCATACTGGCGTTCCATTGTTGAAAACAATTCCTCTTGTTTTTTTATAACATCATCAGGAGATTGGATGGTTCCTTCAGACTGGGGAGGAGTAGGAGTACTATTTGCACCTGGACAAGATTGTGAATAACCAATTAATTACATTGTAAGATATTTTATCTTCTGTTAAACTTTACATTTTGGATTTAACTTTTTAGTAGGTTTAAAAAAATGCACTTATAGCAAACGATAGTTGAAACTTGGGAGGTAGATTTCTGTATTGAAGCCATTTGTTTTTCTTTAGATTTGAGTTATGAAAAATATACACAGTTGGATTCCGACCTATTTAAAATTTAGTTTTTTTCATATCTCAGAGGGTGGTTAACTACCCAAGCCAGTCGAGATTTGCACATGCACAGGGTCTATTCGCTGTAGTAAATTTGGCAAAAATCACTGTACGCATAGCGTCACAAATAATATTTATATCTTCATTAAATACTAATTAAATGTCATAAGAATTAGGTACAGGTACTCCTCAAGTTATGCAAGTTATGTCCCAAAATAAAGTCACATTGGGTGAAATCACAGAAATCAAACAATTTCCCCATAAGAATCATGACAATGTCCGAGATCTGCTACAAAAAGCATTAGAATATTCTTGCTGTTACTTAAACTGATTGTCCAGTCAAGTACATCCTTTTTCTTATTTTAATACTATTTGTCATTTCAGTATGAATAAATTGTTTATAATTATTTAGTTTGAAAAAGAATGCTAGACACTTCTAAGGAATTTTAAGTAAAACATGGTGTTGAACTCCAGCGAAATCTGCGTTTGAAGCTGAGAGAATACGTTCTCTCTCTCACTCAGAAGGAAGGAAAGAAAACCATGGATTCCAACGACTGATGGTGGGGAGACCTCTCAGTGTCGCATGCACTTGAGGAATTCTCATACCGCTGAGAATGAAAATGTAGAAAAACCGCCGATACATCGAGTAATGCACTGGAGGAAATTGGAAGTTCTAAGTAGGCAGACCATGGCGCACAAGTGGTGTCATCTAGCGGGGAAGGTGTCAGGACGTTTGACCTACAGCTATTGCAATTCGGCAGTGTGGCTGCGTTAAGCCACCTGTACCCATTATCTTTACATTCAAGTTCATTTCTTTATCATAAATTATCCATTCTTTTTCACTTACAATGAGCTTTGTGCGAACAAGAGGAAAATTAACATGCATTTCCTTTTGTTTATTATGCTGTGCGTGCACAAGAAAGGGAATTAAACATATTTACATATATGTAGAGCTTGTTTACTTCATTTGCTATGAAAATTGTTTTCGTTGACGACGATTGATAAATCCGCATAACAAATTTTCTAATTTCAAAATAAATTACGGCTTTCTTGTTGGATTATTTCTCCAACTTTTACAAAATAATGTGGAAATTTATACCCAAATTTTCAGCTTCCTGTCTTTTATACTTTTGGAGGGATTACAAAAACAAAATTTTAAATGGTCCTCAATCTGAACTTGCGCATTTTTCAAATCTCATATTTAAAGAAAAACAAATGGCACCAGTACAGAAATATACCCTCCAAGTTTCAGCTCTCTATCTTTTACGGTTTCATCACAATTTCAATTTAAGCAAGTGCAGACAGTCAAACAGACACCAAAGTGAAACTAAAGCGCATTTTTTTAAACGAGCTAAAAATACAGAAAACGTCAAATTAACGTGAAAATGCCTTTCAAATTACAAGGATACACACATTCCATAGTGTTAAAGGAGCAAAATGACAAATAATGCATCACTGAATAATACGATATGATTGTACTTCTTGAATATGTTCTTCACATTCTGAAATATTGAAACGTAACTAACCTGCAGTTTTTATTCCCATGAGCCTCTTAAATTTGGCTGATAACTTTCCATCTTGATCTTGAGCAAATGTTGTACTCTCCCAATTATTAGTAGACCCAGAGGCACTCCCGGCAGCATGACTTTCTTTGGAAGTATCCTACAAAAACACATGCTTCGAGTAACTAAGATTCTTTCTCGAATCAATGGTGTCACTTGATCAGCAATATTATCTATTTTACTCGTTACCTTATTGCCACCCCATAATTTTTTCCTTTTCTGCATTTGCTCAGCATATTTCAATGGATTCATAGCAGCAGGGTTATAATATGCAGGGAACTGGATTCCAGTTGTGTTATGCACATGTGATGCTTGAACTTCCAAGGAACGCTGCACTAAAAGCTGAGGAGTCACCAAACTGGCTGAAAGTCCTCCCATCCCTTCTTTGGATAATGTACCTTCCACTTGCAAACCCAATCCTTCTAAGAGAGCTAAAAATACAAATACATAAATTAAATGACATTATTTAGGATATTACCTCATTGGTATAAAAAAAATTTATTCTATCATTCCCTAATCATGAATATTAAAATTAACTTGAATATGTCATATATGAGCACTTTCATCTACACCCATCTATCATCAGATACTTGGAATGACTCGAAGTATATATACAGGTCATTACCAACATTATGAGCAAGGGTGTAATACTAGGAGCATCTACTTTCACTCTGTTATTAACATGACTGGGGATTTAAACATATGGGTACAACGTCATTTCAATTAATAAAACTCAAATCAAATTCAAAATAACCATAAAATTGGTTTAAAATCCCAAAAAATGCAAATTTTTCTGGATGACAAATCTAAATGCTATGAATAATTAGTAGATTATTGGCAAATTAGAGTTGGCCAACAAATATTCTTTCCTGCCATGCAATGTTGAATTAACCAGGACGCAGTAGTGTCATGGTCCCATGATAAGGAGGGCCCTAAGGAGGACCTGGAACTAATTAAGCACAGAGATGTGAGCATCAAAGGGGGGTGGTTCGCAAAAAATTATGCTCCAAGCCTCCTAAGTCCCTTAATCTGGCCTTATGCGATTTACCATGCTGAAGCTAGAATCTTATATGTTTTTCAATTGACGACATATATTTTTAATAGTAATGTCACATCCATTCCTACTTGTTGAATTTATACAAAATGGGTTAAATTAAATTTCAAGGAATTTTTTTGTTGAACTGTAGTCAACAACTTCAAAAGTCAACTTTTACATCATTTTGAGGATGAAAGATTTTATATTTGTTCTGAAAATGAACAAATACTTCATAGTTGTATGTTTCAAAATCAAGAAAAAACTCATTACCCATACAAAGAGCCTATTTAGAGACAATACACACAGTAAAAGTTAAAAAGTGGGCAAAGGAAGAAAAAAAGGAATAAAGAAAAGGGTACACTTACAGGTTTACAGGGTATAATTCCACACCAGTGACCTGACTATTGGAACTATGCAATACAAGAACTTAATTTTTTAAATTTTTGATACTTAAGTGCTTATTCTGGAATGATTTTCCTAGGTGCAATATATTCATTAATGAAGATGAGGGTTTTCACTATCTTTTATATTGAACAGAAGGGTCCCAATATAGACTCCAGTATACATCGACTCCACAAAGTAATGCCTGCAACAGTTGAATTACCGTAACTACCTGCATATAACGCGCATTTTTTTCCCAATATTTTGGGGCTGAAAAGCAGGGTGCATGTTATATGAGGGTACATATTTATCAAGGTATTTAAAAAAACGAATTGCGCAGGTAAAGATAAGAAAGGTAGATTTAATATGCATATTGGCCATAATAAGCACGTTAAGTTAAATCGAATTTGATTATACATGATATTAACTTTAATCTATGCAAATAAAATATACGGCATGATTGAGGTCCAGCACTTAAAAGACTCCATGCTCTCTAATATTTATCATACTTATAAAGTATACGCATTTATGAAAAAATATCGATGTGTCATAGTGAGAGAGATTGTTTTAGTTATTATAATTTACTATTAAAAATTTTTTACGCTTAAGATGCCCCGCGCTCACACTTTGCACCAGGCCCTGTGATTTTCCTAGCCATCTCTGATGTCAGTTTTAATTCGCTGTTTTATCATATCACAATGATATTGACAATTTAACTCATAATAATAATGAGTTAACCTTTAAATGCCCAAAGGGACACCAGTGTCCCAGCAAATTTCTGGGTAAGCCTGCCGAAAGGTACACCGGTGTCCCGCTTAGCTCAGAGGCCGCTCACAGATGTCGTTTTTATCATAGAATCAAAATTTTTGGAGAAGAAAGATGAGGCATCCTTATTTTCCATCTGCTCTCCCAAGGCCGAAGGTCTTGCGTATTGGGGGAGGGGAGAGTAAACAAACAATCGAGAGTGCCTCACTCAAAGTGTACGTCTCAGCCGAGGTGAGACTCTCTCGCAACACAAAGAGATGCCATAAACTGAACCCCAAAGGTCCCTTCCCTTTGTTATTCTTCCTTTTCTGCATTTGTGTTTTACTACGTTGCAACCCAAAGAGATGCAATAAACTGAACCCCAGGACTAACCCCTACCCCAAAGGTTCCTTCCCTTTATTTTCTTCTTCCTTTTCCACATATATCCATATGTTTTACTACGTTTACGGTCATTCATTTGCAGACCACGAAGTAGAGCGGATGTAGACTTGTGCTTTCAAAATATCTGTAGCTGTTCGTCTTTTTATTTTTTAGTGATTCCTTTATTTTTATATAACTAGTTGAGATAGGATGGCTAACAGCTACACCATTGGTTGCCACACTTGGAAATGGACAAAGAAATTATTTTTCATTTAGTCGATCTAACTATCCAAATAGTTGGATTCTCCTTCCCTCATGCGGCAGCGCATTTTCACATCGGAAATTCCGACTTTCCCTTGTGCGGCAAACGGTTGAAGAGGGCACTAGGGCTCTTCCTTCCCAGACTCTCTCAAGGGGGCGACCTAATGCTAGTGGAATGCAAATAAAGCGCTTAGAGGCCAAGGACAATAAGCATTGGCCCATTTTGGGGACCCTTATCTGTTGCCATGTGTGTTCCGAAAATAGCAAAAACTCAAGGACGAAATATATGTGCAAGGCTTGTGACGTGTGACTATGTGTTGAGCCCTGCTTCGAGGAATACCACACTAGCTCAACTCTATAGGGAAGTGTAAATACTGGAGTTGTGTCAGCTGCAGACTGAGCAAGAACCACATTGCCTAAAAGTGACTAAATGCAGTATTTTTGCACTTTATTTTGATTTATATCAACAATAAGTTATTTCGGCATCGTGATTTAATCTATTAGGGTTATTTTGCCCTGTTTATTTTTACAAATAGGCAGAACGATGTAATTCTCTGATAGTTTGACCACAAAATGCTTTTTATTTGAACATTTTATCACTAATAGTTCACGAGATATGCGATTTCTGCCAAAGACGTACACAAAATATTTAAATGTCCATAATTAAATCCGGCAGCAGGACCCCGCCAAAGGGTATTTAAATCCGGTGGATAAAGGTTAAATGATAAATCTGTGACTGAGACGAAAATTTTAGGAAAATGTACCCACTATACGCGGGTATATAAAAAAATCACAGAATAAGAGGCCAAACACCTACCTGCACGTTATACGCAGGTGCACATTATACGCGGGCATTTACAGTAGTTAAATTGATCTACTTACTACAAAACTTTAGATGTATATAAAACAATTTTGATATGTTACTCATGAAAAATGAGGTGCACAGGTAAATCTATTGCTTTTTCAATTCTAGGCAAATGCTATTCACTTTGTAATTTTCCTGTTAGTATTAATCTTGTTAAGTTTAGCTAAATATATATTTTACTATATTTGCTTGATGGTAGCAAATGCAGTAAAGTCCTCCACAAAAAGATTTGATAACAGCCGAGAAAATATTCATCATAACAGATCCTCATTATAATCGAAAATAACCTAATTATTGTAATTTTTAGCTGTTATGTTTTCAAAAACAATTGTTATATAAAATGTACGCACATGATATAAACATTTTTAATATGATAAAAATAAAAATTTAAGATATTTATACTTTGATCCATTTTTAACATGGTGCTCACTTCTCATTGCTAATTATACCTTTAACCTGTAATGGATGACTGACACCACAATGGCATTGCAAGATTTATGCCTTGAAACAGGGGTCAGCAATCTCATGTGTTCCCAAAGAACACTTCATGCAGTCCATGAAGCTATAATTGCGATGTGACTTTCTCCATACAGAGTTATGAATATGATTACTCTCAAGATGTGTCCTCAAAAATAATTGTAGGCAATTACACTTGTAAATGCTGATAATTGTATTAATTTAGTTGAAGAAGTAACTAGTGCTTTTATCATTATATTATAGAACTAGCTTTTCGTACCCGGCTTCGTCCGGGTGCATTTCGGACTGCAAATAGTTATACTTTTTCCCGCTTAGAAGACAGTTTGAGAAAATGATACATACTAAAACTTCTCCTCTCCTATCTGTAAACTACATTAGGAGTCTTGAAATAAAGTGGAAAGAACACGAAACGAACCAATACGAAAACTACAAAAACCACCATGAAAAAAGAAATGAATTAAACGCTTACCAAAACCCGGTAGAAAAGGATGTAAACCGACAAATAAATAATCGTGGAACATACATTAAGAGTACAACCAAAGAATATAAGTTCAATGTAAAAACCACCAAGAAAAAATAAATGAATTGAACTCTAACCAATAGCCGGCATAAAAGGTGTAAACCGACAAATAAGTAATCAAGGAACAAAAATCAAGAGCACAACCAAAGAATATAAACATAGACTACAAAATGAACAACTAACAACGAAAACAAAGAAAATAAACAAAGAACACAAAAAATGGACACGAAACGAAAGCAAATGAAAACAACAAACTAACCAAAACCAACCAACGAATAATCTCCTAAAGCTCAATGTATCTGATGATGGCGACTGACGCTTTCTATTCAGTTGCTAAATAAACAACCAACAATCACAAAATAGCATGTCGTAGTGATGAGTAAATATTGATTACGCGGAATATGAGTTTGTATGTCAACATAATAACAGGAGAAACTAAATAAGAATACCTATTATTACTCTAAATAGATATAAAATTATTGATCTTAATTGTGTTTTCCATCGTAATTAATTGAATAATAGATTGAGATATTCGAACGAATCGATTTTAAATAATGTAGTAAAATGTTTTACTTTTCTAATGTAATTACGTGAGTGTATCGGTAGTGTTTACATTTTACCCATGGAACCGCAGACACGAATTCTTCATTTTAGTTCAGAAGACATAATAAAGTTCAACAAAAGTATTATTCAAATAAAATCTTTCGAAATTCACTGCGTTACGTGTTCAAAATGTTAATCTAATTTAGTTCTCGTATTAAAATAACAATTACTCAAGAGTGAACCTTATTTCCAATTGATAAAACTCTCTTTTAATTCAAAACGATATTATATATTACAAAAAAGTATCTAATTATTATTGAAACGCAAAATGCATGAGCATAGGAAAAAACTTGCATGTTAGCATGAAATGCTCAATTCAGTTTTTATTGATAAACTGATAAAACAAAACACAAAAACTTTAACGTAGTAATTTAATCATATATCTTCAGTAATTTTCACTTAAAATATGAAATAAAATAAGACAAAAGGCATATAAAAACAATTTAACTTATATCCAAACATACCTATAATGCGAATGACACGATTACAGAAAAAGAAACAGTTCACTAATGTTTATTCGCAGAATTAACCTGTGTATAGAAGACCATAGATAATGAAAGAAAAACATACAATCAAATCAGAAGATATTAAATGAGTATTTCATCAACTATTTCTACGTTTACGATATGTTTATAGTTCAAACGTAATTTGTTTACATCGGTTGCTAAGTATATCCAAATGCTGAGCAATAATGAAAAATAAGATTTTCCCTTCAATTCGTCTTATTTGATCTGTAAGCCCCTCTTTTAAAAAATTATTCCAAAAGAGGAGATAATTTACCACAAAAAAGTCTGCGATATATATGTAAGGAGTTAAAAATTCGAGAAATTTACGAAAAAATTTTAAATGGAAATCCCATATAAACGAAAATATTTTATTATAATTAAATAGTACACCGAATCGGTTTAAAAACCTTACTACACCACCGTACACATGATAACGGTTAATATGACACCTTCCTCTTTTTTCTGCGTGTTGTAGTTTCTGAGCCTTAGCAGAACATACATACATACATACATCACCTTACTTTATAGATATGTATAGATAACATCAATTGAAATTGAAATTTTGGTAAAAAAATCCAAAATTTACAGGTCTGATCAAGGGTTAAACAAATGGTATTATGAAAAACTAGCAGAAATGCCCCTTGAATTTCAACGGATTCAGTGAACCTAAAACTTCAGACCGTGTAACATATAAACATCGTAAAAGTAAGAGAGTACACAGTTCTCACCATCAAAAAAGCAAAAACTGGTCCATATTTAGGTATTTTGAAGAATGAAGGAAAGAAACCTTGTACTCTGAAAAATCAAAAATTGTGTAAACTTATGGAAAAATAATTATTAAGTCCCCATCACGAACCAATGAAAATTACAGGTATTTTTACTTTCTCCATATGTAGTAATGGGAAAGTGTTGTGATCACGAAAAAAATCCACTTCGAGATTTCAACGGAAAAACACATCTTGAGGTGCCTAGAACACGTTTAGACTATTTTCGGAATGATGCCTGTGTGTGTATGTGATTGTGGGCGCTCTAACTCAAAAAGTACATGCCATATCGTTATCAAACTTCATATATAACACTTGAACATGAGCATAAAGAACTGATTAGTTTTTGGAGAATAACGGTTAACCGGAAGCCAAGGTTTATTCGAAACCCGATTCGGTTTTTACGATATTTCTCCGTTAAAACATCATTATTGTATATACAATTCTATACAATTGTTATAGAGAAGGTAATTTCCTACAACTTTCATTTGAAACAATTTTCCATAGCGGTTATTGTTTAGGAATTTTTTATAAATAATCGGTTTTTTCGGTTTCCATCAAATATCTCCTTAAAAACGTCGTTATTCGTAATCTTCGTGAGGACCAAAGTTGTAGAGAATAATATTTCTTCCAGGTTTTGCTTGAAACAAATTTTCATAGAACCATCCATTTCGGAGATATTTTGCTCTTTCTTAATACCAGTATACAGCGCCGCCACCATGTAGCAGTGAATTCTGTAAACATTCAAAATATAATTTACGGCAATAAGGACAACTGTATTCTTTTACAATACGAAATGATAATTTTGCCTCATAATGCTATTCATAATAATTTAAATATCTATACCCCAAATATGGAGAAAGTCGTGTTGGCCACATCAGATTTTTAAATTACCGTATTTGACCGAATATAGCCCCCCTACCCATTTTTCTCACACAAATCTAGAAAATATTTTAATACCCTGAAAGGACATAATCATTTTTAGGACTTTAATGTCATGAAACATGTTGTATAATTTGAAGAAATATCAAACTTGCACTCATTTAATAAAAAAGTACCAATTAGCGAGTGATAAAACGCCATGCTAAGTGGAATTTTAAGGTTTTCGGATTTGTTCCTCAGAATTCAGAGGGTATACTAACGAAAGAGATATTTGACAAGGAATTGAACAAAAATACATTTTTAGGGAGTAAAAATAAACTTTAAAAAATCGAAATAACATACTAATTAATGCAGTAATATTAGCAAGTCGAAATAACATATCAATTTATGCAGCAATATAAAGTCGCACTTTGCTCATATTTCGATGCGCAATGCTAATCTATCTTTCGTTTGTGTAATTAACAATTCGAGCTTAGCCAGGCAATTAGTCCATTCTCGGGTAAGGTTAATTTTAATGGTATTACCGTATTTGCTCGTGTAAGCTGCTCACCTTTTTTCCCAAAACGCAGGTGGAAAAAAGTGGGTGCGTGTCTTACACGAATTCTTTTATTTGCCGCTCACCTTTTTTCCCAAAATGTCGTGTCGGTAAACAAATATACGTTAAGGTAGCACCCATGCCGCATCTATTATTCTATTTCTAAATTTCGGTGTATTTAGTGATTTTCATTCATTGTATAAAAATTTTAAATGAGTTTTAAGTTTATTAACGGGTGCTCCCCAAACTGGACGAAGTCTTCCGCTGCAATCGTCATGGAGGCCACGGAGCATGCGCGACCAGTTAGGGTTGGTGGGGGTTTTGTTCTCACGGCAGACGACGCCTACCATGTTCAGATACGGCGTGCTTCCTTTATTCTATGATACGTCTATGAAAGTCATAGCCACCGTGGTGATCATTGAATGATCGCTGATCATAATTTTAGTTCGCCAAAAAAATGACGACCACCACGGTAGGGATCAGTGACCATATGGCTGGAAAATTACGTACAGCAGAATGATCGCTACCGGAGTGATTTCTGCCGAACGTGACCAATGTGACCACAAAAACAGTTAAGTGTTTAACAAAAGAGGACTACCGAGATTTCTGCTAGTACCGATATAAAGAGATCACCCAATAAATTCGTCACGTAGGAATGTGAAGATGCTTAACGTGAGCGTAGCATTTTTGAGAAATAGGAATTGGTGATTTAAAAAACCCTTTTTCGGCTCAAATAAATTTTTTTCCCTAGAGCTGGCCCAAAAACCGGGGTGCACGGAATACACGGGGGCACGGCTTACACGAGCAAATACGGTAAAACTTGCAATTTGACAATAATGAGAGCGATCAGGTAATTGAAAAATCCTTCCTATATGGTGACGTCAATCAGCCTTGCAAATAAATATTCGCAACCCGAGTAGTTTAGTCTTACAATGGATAGAAACACTTACTGACTCGAATGCAATTCATCATTATTGAAGATTTGCACACTTGTTTGTACCCACCTAATTTTTAGTGCCTGAAAATAGCCCCCCCCCCAACTTTTGCACTTCGCTTTTGGCCAAAAACAGGGGGGCTATATTCGGTCAAATACGGTATAGATATGCTTTTCATGAAAATAATACTTTTTGGTTATTGTGTATTATTGGGTGAATGACAGAAAATTCAAATTTTGGCCGCAAGATGGCACTATGTATGAGTCTGCCACAGAAATTGTCCATAAAATTGCTAGGGTCATCTGTTAATACATTGCAACTCAACACCAGCTCAACCCAATGCAACACCAACCTAATCCAACCCAACTGCCATCTGTTAATGCACAAGTATTGGGTGACCCTATGAAATCTATGGGCTACTTCTGCGAGCAAAATTTGAATTTGTTGTCGTTCAGCCGATAATACCCACTATTTATTACTTTCTCATATAGGTAGTATAAAGAGAAAGTATTTTAATGGTGAAAAAATTCAATCATGAAATTTTGATGGAAATACATTAAGTCCTCGATTTATGTGAGTTCCGCATATGCGATTTCGCTAATATGCGAGCAAGAGAAATTCTCCCAGATGCTCGTTACATATGAGAAAATTTCACTGTTATGCGATTCTGTGCGGTGCAGCACAAAGTGACTGAACGCTCCCGCACCTGCTGCTTTCCCACCACAATGTATGTGCCACTACGTGCACATGCTGGTCTCATGCTGGAATTACCCCGTTGCAGTGTTGCCACTTCATGGGAATTTCCCACAAAGTTGGGAGGTGTTGTGGTATACAAGAAGAAGCACCATTTAGTCTCGCAGTAGGCATTGTGCTGTGTGGATCTGTGCTGTTGTGCACTACGGATATATCACTTACCATCCTGTTTATTGCACCCTGCTTTCATCTTATTGATTATTACGGATTCCAAACGTCCTGCAAGTGCTTCTACTACTGATGGAGCAGTAAATAAATGGAAGAGAACCTCTCTAACTTTAGAAACGAAATTAGAAATTGTATGGCGCGCTGATGCTGGTGAAGGGTCATCGGCACTTGGGTGTGCATTCAACCTGGGTGAGTCAACAATACAGAACATAAAGAATGCTGATAAAATTTGTACTGCTGTCGTTCATTCTATGCCGTTGTCTGCCAAGATAACCACGAAGATTAGAAACCCACTAATGGAGACGATGGAAAAAATGCTATCGCTCTACATTGAACACGAAACGAAGAAGAACTCTTAGTAACCTGGCACTTAGGTCCAAAGCTCTCAAGATTAATGGGCGTCTTTCTCAAGAGGAAAGTGTTGCTGAACCTGAGCCATTTCTAGCAAGTAAAGGATGGTTGGATAAGTTTATTAGACGCCAAAACCTGCACAACTTGAAAATTACCGGAGAAACTGCAAGTGCTGATCATGAAGCTGCTGGCAAGCTTCCTGAAGAATTAAAAGCAGTCACTGAAGAAAATGGACACCACCCCTAGCAAGTGTTCAATGTGAATGAAACTGGCTTATTTTGGAAGCGGATGCCATCCAGAACTTACATCAGCAAAGAAGAGAAAGTTGCTCCTGGATTTAAAGCAGCTACAGATAGGCTGATGCTGCTGCTATGTGGCAACGCAGCAGGTGACTGTAAAATGAAGCCTCTACTGGTCTACCACTCTCAAAATCCCCGCGCACTGAAAGACTTAAGCAAGAACATGCTACCTGTGCACTGGAAAGCAAATAAAAAGGGCTTGGGTAACTGGCAAAGTCTTTGAGGATTGGTTCACGAATCATTTTGCAGTTGAAACTGAGAAATATTGTCGGAAAACTAACCTTGCTTTTAAAATGTTACTCATCCTCGATAATGCACCTGGCCACCCTAAACCCTTGGAAAACATCAACCCTAAGTCCCCGTTTACACGTTCCCGTTTTCGTGCCTGAAAACAGGCGCCTGGATGACTAGCTGCCTGCGGTAGCGTATGTAGGAAGATGGATTCAGAAGGAAAAGCTGTCCTCTTGACAGGTTCTGCACGTCACCAGTGTCACGTGTCAGTCCTCAGCCAATCGACGTGTTTTGGGCAGGTCTGGATCGGGAGTCACGGCCGTTTTATGCCTGACACCTTTCTTCAGGGGAATTTGCTTGTATGCATGTGCAGAAGGACAGGTGCCTGTTTTCAGGCATGAAAACGGGAACGTGTAAACGGGGACTAACATTCGTGTGTTGTTCTTGTCCCCAAACACAACTTCTCTGATCCAGCCATTAGACCAGGGAGTCATATCAACTTTCAAGGCATATTACCTGCGCAGGACCATGTTCCAGCTCCTTAAAGACACCAATGATTTTGATAACCAAGGGAGTAAGCCTACAATTCGGGAGTGGTGGAACTGCTACAACATCAAGGGTGCTATCGACAATATTCAAGCATCGTGGGAAGAAGTCAAGACATCGACACTGAATGCATCATGGAGGACTTTGTGGAAAGACATCACTGATGACTTCAAAGGTTTCCCTAGTTTCTCAGCGACAGTGCGTAACATTGTGGAGATTGGACGGAAGGTGGGTGTAGACGGCTTCTCTGATATGGAAGAGGATGATGTGATGGAGATGATTGACTCACACGATGAACTTAATGTTGATGATCTGATGGACATGATCTAGGAACAGAAGGAAGAAGAAGAAGAGCAGGGTGAAGTTCTCCAAGTGAAAGACTTGAGTATGAAGAGATTGGCATCATTATTTTCGCAGTTAGATAACACTGCACAGCAGTTTTTAGATGAAGACCCAAGTTTTAAGAGAAGCCTGCAGTTTAAGTGCGGTCTTGACAACATCCTTATAAGGAAATCAATGCTCAGAAACAAAAACTGGCAAGGCAGACCAGTATGATTAAATACCTCAGACCATGGTCTGCCTCTCCTGTTCCAGCTGCTTCTGAACCAGGACCATCAACGTCAACCCCCCTTCCTGGAAGTGAACCTGGAACATCTTCAACATCTTTCTCCCGTTGGTTTGGATGATTCTGACCCAGATGACCCTGCACCCACCTCTTCCAATATGTAAACATCTACAACTACAACCACAATCTCATCCCCCAGAGCCAGACTGACTGCTTACCTTGGTGGGTGTTGATTTATTTTAGTAAAAATAATGTCCCAAATGCATAAAATAATCTTTCTGTCAATGTTTGTGTTCATATTTCTGATGTATTAACATGATTTCAATGTAGTTAAAATGCATTTGAGACATTATATTTTACGTTGTTGCACGCAATCCCCTTTTCTCTATATGTTAATGCATTCGATATATGCGATTTCAATTTATGCGAGGTTTTCGCAGAACGTAACCCTCGCATAAATCGAGGACTTACTGTATACGTTTTAGGTGTACCCGAGTCTGAAAATGTGATTTTCGCCATGCTGTCTGTCTGTTCATGGCTCTAGAGCCTCAATGGTAGAGTGAAAATGAATGAAATCTCGTACTTAGGCATTTTATCATACAGAATAGAAACTACGAAGAAATGGTTGACAATGCACATTAATTAAGGACAGTTTATTCTAGGCAACTTTAACAACAATATGATTTCCTAAAACCTTGGCCGCCAAGCGACTGTGTGCAAAGACTTTTTCCTGCTGCGAGACCTGGCTCCTGGCAACGTGGAAGGGAACCAATGATGCCCAGTCATCAAGATTTCTAGCGTATCCTGTATTTCCCGCTACTGCTTGTTATTTATTGTTAAATAAACCATTATAGAAACTGTGTCACTATTCATGAACCCACTGTAGGATAGAATATTTGCTGGTGCCGAAATGAATGTTTTGCTTTCAACAAGGACTGTTCTAATTAGCTTTTGCTACACTATGCTACATTATAGTGCATGAAGTATCTGGTTTCTAAACCCCAGCTTTCCAATGTGATAGGATACAATTACATCTGCAGGCATCAAAACGACATACGATTTACGCAAAGTTATTCCATACTACGCGAATATAAGACAACTTAAGATTTTTCAGGCGCTAAAATTGGAAAAAAACCGTCTTATATTCCAGTAAATATGGTAACCAATGAAACCTATTTCTGTCACAGTGTTCATTAAACTGGATGTAAAATCATCTTGTTATTCGATGCTTAGAATTATGTCCATTTCTGTATGAAAACCCGTTTTCTATCACATTCCAGTGCTCAGAATGAGCCGGACCACCACTCTGGCTCATCACACGTGCCGATGATACCGTTCTGTCTCATCAGACAGTTAGAAATACCGTCCCTTATAACAAGCGTTCCATTTCATAAAAATTTCTGTTCCACTACCAATCCAAGCATTCCGTTTCCTAACATTTTCCATTTCGAGCACTGTCACACTCAATATAACAAATTATCTCCATCAGCTTTATCTTGATAACAAAAAATTAGTTAAATTACATACATATTACTTCACATTTTACCATTCACAAACAATAACTTTAAAATGAAAAATTATGCTTAACACAAAGATTCTAACAAATGTTCTACCACTAAGTCAATGACTTTTCTCTGCAAGAAAAACAAACATAAGTTACTTATTAGATCTATAAATGAGTTTTTGATAAAATTTAAGAATGCACTGCTAGAGGGTTGATATAGGACTTTGATGTACATAATACTGTTTTCATTTCATGATGTTGCCCATGGCATACAATGACAGTGCCAACAGGCACAATTTGTGTATGCAGATTACTTTCCCTTTCTCTACAAAGTTTTCGTTAACAAATAGAGAAACTATGGAGACCAAAATTACTTAAAAAACCAAAAGCAACATTACAGAAATGTCTCCTCCTTATATGGGACAAAACTACGAAGCCTTAAAATCTGATACACCAAGGCATCTTTTTCACTTTACTGCTGTGACTGCTGACAAAAACTGCTATGCTCCCATCAACAATAATGATAATAATAATATTTGTATCTTATTTTCATTTGTTGCAATAATTACCATATTTAATCGACTGTAAGCCGACCTTTTTTTACCTTTTTACCATCTCAGAAATCGCCACTCGGCTTAGAATCGGGGGCAAAAAAAGTAGTCAATGAATTTGTTTGTAGTTACATTATAATGCGAGATATAAGTGTATTAAAGTGGCAGTAAACTATCTACTTTAAATATATGCAAAAAAAGAATCAAACTGACTGAACACCTACGAAGAAATAAATTTTGTAAATAATACGTGGCAGGTCAAAGTCGTAAAAGAATGCAGCAATAGCGCTCGTATGCTTAACCCATTCCATGCGGCATGACTGGAATTCCAGTCATCGTGGTTCAATCGAATGGCGGCATGACTGGAATTCCAGTCATAGCGCTACATCTGGTTCTAGCGGTCTGGGTAAGGGACCGCCGGCGGAATAAGTTTCCTATGCGTCTCCAGCCATCAGTTTGACCCTAACCAGCGTTTGAGAAAAGTCCGTTTTGCAATTGGTAGATTTTCTTCGGATTTTCGACTTTTTCTTTTTTTGGGTACGTACTCACTCTGATTTTCCTATAGTGATTGAGAATTAGTTTTATTATGAATTAAAGGTTATTTTATTTTCTTTCCAATTCCTTTTTATATTATAAGAAAATTCATTTGTACATCGTTAATTTTTTCGACGATTTGCGTGTTTTTCCTCTAATAATTTTTCGGTAAGTACTCGATTCAAATTACCGTCAGTGAATGAAAATTAGTCGTTTTATTATCGATTAAAGGTTGTTTTCTTTTCTTTCCAGGTCGTTTTTATATTATAGGAAAATTCATTTTTATATTATTACTTTTTTTCGACGATTTGCATATTTTTTCTGTAATAACTCGTTGTATCGGTAAGTATTTCAAAAAATCATTAAAAATCTATTTTTGCGTTTTTTCGTTAAATTTTTTCATATCTGCATTTCTTGCACTAAATTCTACTGGAAATGTAAGGAAACTGGATTCAGTCACCGGCAAAGAACTCGGATTTTCAGTGCCGCGTTGAATGGGTTAAGGAGATAACACTGAAACATGATAGGTAGAGGAGAGAGGGCAGGGGAGGGCAAATGCTTCATTACTGCAAGACATATTAAATTGCTCAGGGTCCAAAAAAATAGCAATTTTCGATTGAATATTTTTTAAAAAATTCTTCGTATACAAAGTTAATAAAAATCTGCCAAATATTATCTAAATCTCGTTTATATGGTATACTACATCATTTCCGAGAGAGAAGCCATCCAGTCAACATTTTCAGAGGTAAATTTGAAAGCGTATTTTCCAGGCGGTCCCACGATCGGGAATATAAAAACTGACGGGCATTCTCGGGCAGTCCGGTCGCGAGAGGGTTAAAATCAAATTTTTTTTCTTGCGTGGCCTTGTGAAAAGTGGGGGTCGGCTTACAATCGGTGTCAGCTTACAATCGATTAAATATGGTATATAATGTTTAACTAATGCCACACCCTACACACTGAAACGAGTAGTACTTAGAAGAGTTCTGGTGAAATTCATTTCATACTTTTTCCTTCTATGTAAGCTGCATCATTTTGTAATTGTTAGTTATGGATAGAAAGTTCAGGTTAGATGCAAGAAAATACAATATTTTCTTGTGTTCCTCGATAATTTTTAGTTATCATAACCTTATTAAATTGTAATTTTAGATTACTTTTAATCCAAATTAAGATGAATATTAGATCCAAATAAAAGCAACTAGCCACTATATAGTGCCCTGCATCCACATAAAAATCTCACCATATTGACCAATGAGTGATGGATGTTGTACATGAAAAAATTATTTTAGCTAACTGCTGCTTCACGTGTAAATCAACACAGTTGGCATCCACCAATCTAAAAAATCTTCTGAGTAATTTATCGACTCACAGAGTCTGAAAATTGGCATTTTTTGGGATTTTAAACCAATTTTTCCACCTACCTTGTTGACCGCTCTTTGTATTTATAGACTGGTTTCCTTCTTCCCCTAGTTCATTATTAGACTGAGAGCTTCCTTCAGTCTTTGAGGATGAAGAGGAAGAAGAGGCAGAAGACTGAGCTGCCTCTGTGGCAGCCACTGCCGCCGCAATATTTGCTGCTGCAGCGGCCACGGCACGAGAGACAGCACTCGCCTTCTTCGCTTCAGCTGATCGAGATTCATCACCTGAATGGTTCTTTGATGGAGACCGTCCTCGACTCCTCTTTGAGACACGGTCATTCTCGTCATGGTGCCTATGGTGATGGCGGTGGTGATGGTGTGGACTTCGAGAACGTGATCGCCGCCTGTCTGAGTGATGCCTAGAAAATTAAAAAGAATAAACAATTATTAAACTGTATTGGTATTTTATGACGTCTGAATGCAAACGTTAAATACTATCAAAATTGCCCAGTGTTGCTCGGGTTGCTATGGTAGTTAGCATTTTCCATTGCCACAACCCATAAAATCACCCTTTTTCATGATTAAATACTACATTTTAGGCAAAAATCGGCTTTGATGCAAATTCTGTCTTTAAAAAATATAAAGTTGATTCTTTCAGATTAATACGTATTTTTATCTAGAGCTCATATCTTCATTATAAGTAATTTAAATTTGCAAAAGAATAAAATCTTGTGTCAAGCAATCAATTTTTATGTTATCTTATGGAAAAATGTCAATCCCCTATATTGGCAGCACTGACAAATCCCAGTTGAACAAACCTTGACCATTCTCTTTTTTAAGATGTAAGTATGAACCGCACCAAATTTGGTAGTTGTAGGTCTTATAGTTTGAGCATGCATAGTGATTACTGAAAAATGTTAATCCCCTGTATTGGCAGCACTGACTAATCCCGGTTCACCAAACCTCGACGAAAACCTGGCTCGAATTATAAACTTCATTCATATAAAATTTGGTGACTCTATCTGTAGCCATTCTCGAGTTTTAAGCGGACATACAAACAGACCCAAACTTTATATCTTATTATATACTATACTATTTTTCCCATCTTATGGCGCATGACCTTGGAAGAGCGAATGGCTTGCAGCTCTCGGAATGACCCTAGCTACCGAACAGCATTGCTACAAATGCATGCAGGGTAGTTTTTGGACAGCGAGAAATTGTGGTCGCTATTTAGCCTTTTTCAGGAAGGTAAAAATGCTGTAAACCTGGCAAAATGGTCGAGCGTAGAACGAAGTGAACACCACAGCAGTCGAAGAGACACTGGCTTCCCCCTGCAGTGCTTGTAACTGGTGTCTGATTGGCTGCAACAGTAGCACTTTCACCAGTGCACTCAAGGTCATGCGCCATAAGATGAGAAAAATATTATAGCTGCAGTACTCGGAGTTGCCTGGGTCAATTGGTCTAAGGATTGGGTAACTTTAAATCAAAATTATGAGGGAATGGGGAGACATAGGCCTCTCAAATTGTGAATACACATTGTAGAAGTGATAATGTACAACTAAAGTAAAAAATATTGAAAAAATATGAAAATTTTAAAAAATTTCCAAGAGAGTGAGGGTTATAGGAGGGAGTTGGGAGGAAACAAAGTTGCCTAAAATCTTTTCAGGGATGATATAAAATCATGTGCAAAGTTTGAAAGTTGTGGAACTTTTGGTTCTTATGTTATAAATGGACTTACCGTATATACCTGAAGATAAGACGAAGTTTTGTTCAATTTTTATGACCGAAAAATCGCTAGTCGTCTTATAATCGCATGGTGCATAATAGTTTGACTGACAGAGGAACCGAAGACAGAGATAGCTGGAGATGAGAAGAATCGAATAGCTATAATCAAAATATTCGATTCAAATGTATTCGAATACAAATAATTTTTTGAGTTTTATCCTATATATTAGGCGCCTAGTGAAGCTGCGTGCATCCGTGCGTATGTAATTACATCGGCGTATTTCTCGAGAACCGTTCGTCGTAAAGATATGCGGTAAATGGCGTTTTGTTTCTGCTGGCTATGAGGTCCCTGGAAAAATATTTTCGTTTGCTAAAGTATCCCAGGTTCGAATCCTAGAGACAATTATATTTTCCCATAAGTTTACACGGGAGATGAGGAAACAGGTGAAAAAATCTGCCATGACCGGGAATCGAACCCGGGCCTTCCACTTGCCGGGCGGATATTCTACCACTGAACTACCGTGGCAGACTAATTCTCCTGTTTCAGAACGGGAATATTTTCTTAGGTTGGGACCAAGCTAGCTATGCTAGTATCAATCAGCCCCAACAGATGTCCTCAAGGAGATACATCAAAGAAAACCCCTACCCTCTCAAATGGTGAGAATGCCATGATATAAATTGATAGAAAGGATGATCTGAAGATCCTTATGCGACAGGCATAAGCTGTTATGATGGGAGATGAGGAAACAGGTGAAAAAATATCCGCCCGGCAAGTGGAAGGCCCGGGTTCGATTCCCGGTCATGGCAGATTTTTTCACCTGTTTCCTCATCTCCCATCATAACAGCTTATGCCTGTCGCATAAGGATCTTCAGATCATCCTTTCTATCAATTTACACGGGATTTTCGATTTTTCAGAGTGCAAGGTTTTTTCCTTTATTTATTAAAATACGTAAATATAGACCGATTTCCTTCTTTTTTGATTTATTCGACTAAAGCTCTATACTATCTTATTCTTGCGATATTTACATGTTACGCGGTCGAATTTTTCAGAAATACGCATTCTTTTTTGAAATTTTGGGGATTTTTCATACTCATTCCGGGCGTTGCCAAGGAGACTCTCATTGTTGCCTCCAATTCATTTAAGGCCAATGAAGAGAAGATAACAATAATGTTTTTCTTTCATCTATTTGAACGTTTAATTGGCCTTTAATGAATCTGAGGTAACAATGAGTCTCCTTGGCAACGCCCGGAATGAGAACGAAAAATCCGCATAATTTCGAAAAAGAATGCATATTTCTGAAATATTCGACCATGTAATGTGTAAACATTGCAAGAATACGATAGTATAAAGCTTTATCCGTCGAATAATGCAAAAAAGAAGAAAATCGGGTCATATTTACGTATTTTAATGAACGAAGAAAAAAAACCTTGCACTCTGAAAAATCGAAAATCCCGTGTAAACTTATGGGAAAATATAATTGTCTCCTGGATTCAAACCCGGGACACTTTAGCAAACAAAAATATTTTTCCAGGGACCTCATAGCCAGTAGAAACAAAATGCCACTTACCGCATATCTTTTGCAACGAACGGTTCTCGAGAAATACGCCGATATAATTACGTGAGGTTCGTACGCACGGATGCATGCAGCTTCACTACGCACATAATATATAGGATAAAATTCAAAAAAGTATTTGTCTTTGAATACATTTGAATCGATTCATTTTCTACTACTACTTTTAATAATCGATTGTTTCGACTGATTTTAAGAATCAAATATTTCAATTATAGCTATTTGATTCTTCTCATCTCCAGATTTGGTTCATCTGTCAGTCAAACTATTATGAACCACGCGATTATAAGACGACTAGCGATTTTTTGGTCATAAAAATTAGAACAAAACTTCGTCTTATATTCCGGTATATATGGTATATACCTGTACGTAAGGGAAATAACGTTTTAAAGTTCTTTTCTTCATAAAAAATAATCCATTTTCTTCCTATTTAAAAGTATTGCATGCACACGTAAGGAAATTAAACGTTTGTTTGTGAGATTGTTTATGTTAGCAACAATGAAGAAGTAACCATACAAGAAATTTCTAAGTTCAACTCGATTTAAGACATTTTTGTTTGATTTTCTCGATAACGGCTACTTCTACGATACAAATGTATAGGAAAGGAAATACTCGTCTTTACCAGTTCTACAACTTTTATTTGAAAAATATTTTGATATGACCAATACTTTAAGAGATATGACGAAAATTTAATTTTTTGTCATCAGTAAAGTGGTAACCCTGACTGACATACGTGATTCATTTTTGCGATTTTCTTATTATATTTGATTGTAAGTCCTACTATAAGATTTCATGAAAATCCGTTCAGTAGAAGCCGAGAACAAACATGCGGATGGATGATAATAGGCGCTCACGCTGTAAGCGAAACGCACCTAAAAAGAAAACAGCTGCATTTCTTTCTGCAAATTCACTTGTTCTCATATCCACTCTGTTCCATAACTGGTACCAAAGGCAATCAGCTAAAGAATAAAGGCTCACGAGGGAGAAGTTAAAGATGAAAACAATCGATCTATGTGGAAGAGGTTTATCATTAACTGATAGTTAACTTGCAATGATCCTGAAGAATAATTGAAGGTACAATATTTGCAGCTTGAACTGATGAATCAAATTGAATGATGATAGACACAGGGTTAAAAATCTAACTACAAGTCAATGCGGCAGCTTTTGTTTTGATAGCAATCAATTATGATATTAACCATTTCATTGAGCTATAATTGAGGCATAAATTTATGAGTATCAGAAATATGTTTTACTAAATAGGTGCAAAATACTAAATCAGAAAACATGAATTCAAAGGAAAAATCATTATTCAAATGAAACATTATGTGGGAGTAATAAAATTTTCACTAAATATGAGAAACTTAATTTGGAGTTTCATAGCATGTACCCATTTTGAATACTTTTCTAGGAATGTGTCATTTTCTTTCAAATCTAATCGAATCCTAAATGAGAAATATTTGTAATATAGTTTTCACCTGAATTTGAATTATTTTCCTTGAAAAATGAATAATAATAAGGCAGTCTTATTTTAAAATTACTTTAACATTACTTACAAGGGGAGGGTCAGACATTCGGGTCACCAAATCTTTTTAAAATCTGCACGCATGTAGTACACAGTAAGGACTATTGAGTGTGGAAGCCATAGGGCGCACCTCTAAAACATTCTCGAGAAAGTCAACCGAGAAGATTGGCGTGTTAAACTGATACGCTCGAACCAAATTTTCCCAGCATGAGTCACAGTGGTGTAGTGGTTAAGGTGTTGGCATTGAAGTATGAGGGTCGCTGGTTTGATTCTACCAGTCTGTACTTTTTTTTATTGATTTTTTTTCTTGCAGCCATGATTTTATTTTAACATTAACAATAAATAGTGGAAAATTACGTTTAATTTTTTAAAATTTTAAATGGGTTTTTATAATGTTTCACTTTTATTTCTTTTTTGTATTCTTGACATTATTTTTCAATCTTTTAACTTCGACACTTCCTCCTTTATGTACAGTTTCGCTTACTTATACTGATAGTGATGAATGAATGTAAAGAATACCCTCCAGCTTTTATATTTTCTTCCCACCTCTTTAAATTGACCTTTCTTTTTAATTGAGGACATCCTTTCTTCTGAAGTTTCTACACTCCATTTAGGGTGTTCACTAGCGAGGTCACGACTTTAATTTTCTTTTACAGTGAAATGAATTCGGCTTTTTTCTTCTTCTCCTTTGGCACATAATCTTCATCTTCTGTATAACCACCTTCAACCTCATGGAAGAGCCCTTCTTCATCAATTTTGTGGAAAAGAATGAGCACCTCGTCACTCACAAGTTTCTTTTCCACTAACATTTCAACATTACACTGATACAGCTCTTCTCCGATCACCATAGCAGCTTCAACCTCATGGAAGAGCCCTTCTTCATCAATTTCGTGGAAAAGAATGAGCACCTCGTCACTCACAAGTTTCTTTTCCACTAACATTTCAACATTACACTGATACAGCTCTTCTCCGATCACCATAGCAGCTTCAGAAATCGTTGAAGATGGTTCCAGAACAACGAGGTCGTCTTCCAGAAGATGCTCACAGTACAAGAACGCATCTTTCAATCAAAGTTTTGCCGTTTGATTGTGAAGCGAATCTTCATCACACTCACTTTCCGAAGGTCTCGAAGAACAAGGAACAGGCTCCATTTTTGTAATAACAGCAACAAACTCACATAGACTATTCTTTTTTGCTTGCCCTATTTTTAAATATTCGTCTCACCTTCACAAAAGATAACCGATGAATGAGGCATGTAAAAGTACAACAATAGACCTGGAAGAAATAAGTTTGTCCAATATAGTTTTTACAATTTCATGCAATTTCGCGTGGTCAGAAGTAAATTTAAAAAACACTAGATATTTGCTGAACAGTCCAGAAGAAATAAGCTACTTATTGTTAGGCACAAATTCTTATACAGGAATACAATAATAACGAATAACAATATACAACACTTTCTTTTGAGAAAAAATGCATTTTATTAATAAATGAAAATTCAATATAAAATGTTCAATTTATTTACAACTTCATTTGTTAATATTTTACTTAAGGGTATTCTTTACATTCATTCATCACTATCAGTATAAGTAAACGAAACTGTACATAAAGGAGGAGTGTCGAAGTTAAAAGATTGAAAAATAATGTCAAGAATACAAAAAAGAAATAAAAGTGAAACATTATAAAAACCCATTTAAAATTTTAAAAAATTAAACGTAATTTTCCACTATTTATTGTTAATGTTAAAATAAAATCATGGCTGCAAGAAAAAAAATCAATAAAAAAAAGTACAGACTGGTAGAATCAAACCAGCGACCCTCATACTTCAATGCCAACACCTTAACCACTACACCACTGTGACTCATGCTGGGAAAATTCGGTTCGAGCGTATCAGTTTAACACGCCAATCTTCTCGGTTGACTTTCTCGAGAATGTTTTAGAGGTGCGCCCTATGGCTTCCACACTCAATAGTCCTTACTGTGTACTACATGCATGCAGATTTTGAAAAGATTCGGTGACCCGAATGTCTGCCCCTCCCCTTGTTAGCATTAAAAATCAACCATAATTTACTGAGAAAATCTTTGTCACCTTTGAGATTTCAGCCTTGGAACCATGGTTTCTGAGTCAGCCCCCTGCTCTAACTCACCTCCGACAGAGCAAGAAGAAACTTGGCTATTTATTTTAGCAAATCAGAAATGTTGCTTACAAGCGGTTTTCAATAGGTTTTTAAAGACTGCCACTATCTGCCCATATACAAGCAGATGTTTCTTGTCAAAATCTATCATGAAAAAATCACCCCTCGGCTTAAATGAGAGTCCGAGGAAAATTTGGGTTATGGTTAAACCTCGAAGTCACCTATAGATGGCAGCACGTCTCTCATTGCCTTCGCGTTCAAATGATAGTACTATATTTTTTGTAAAGTAAATATTTCACCTACGATGAATATTAATGAATAAATAATAAAGGCTCGAATATTGAATTTAGCACTACCTGTACTTTGTTACCGTTTAAGGCTGGGATTTTCACATTATTTGCGTGGTCACATTATTTGCATACACTGACGATGCAGACGATTACGCAAAATGCGTTGACGGCTTTGAATGCTCAACTGTTTGAATTTCAGTAAAACTTGACATGGAACACGTATAATTATAAAAATGCAATTTCTTAAGGCAACGTAAATGCTAATTACATTGGAAATAGACTTGGATGAAAAAATATCTTGGCAAGAACACTATTAATATATTTGACATTTTGTGAAAATGAAGTTGAATGAATTTATTGTCACCGAATGTGGAAAATTATTCAACAACGCAAAATTATTAATTGGAGTAATATTTCAAAATGTCAACAACTAAACCATTTCCCACTCATTTCTTTGATCTCGAATAATGTATTCTAAGCCATGCATGAATGCCCAGCACACTTCAGCATAAAATTACGAAATTTATGTTTTTGCCAAAAATTATGGAAATTTTGGGGGAGGGAGGGGTCGGCTTAAATCTGGGGTCGGCTTCTATTCGGGCAGATACGGTATATTGCCTAAGATGTATCTTTTTTATATAATATAAAAGTTATTAATATTTTTTATAACCATTAATTGTTTAAATCATCAAGTTACCCTTCATAACTAAATAATGACAGAGATAAAAACATGCTGACAATGGAAGAAGCATTCAGAAAGTGACTAAGCAATACTCAAGCAAATAATATTAAAATAGAGAAGGGCTATGTAAACAGCATTTTGGACCATGAGATAAATATAATGGACTTGCTTTCTTATATTATCATTTCTAGAAACATTAAAGTGAGTTATATTGAAAGAAAATAGAAGTACAGCACATTAAAGCTAAGGGATTATGAATGTTGGCAGTATTGGGCTAATTTCTTCCTCTCTCTGCAGGACATAGTTTGACCCTTAAGAAAACGTTCCCCCGCAAAGCTAGGGGGTACAGGACTCAAGACTATGTAGCCCATTGGTAAACCTACTCCTTTCTGAGATTCACTTTAATGCTAACATGAACCACACGAAATATTTTGCAACCTGAGTCACACATTATGTCTTTAAAAATAACAATCTCTTCGCCATACCCTATGTCTAAAATCACATGATCTTGGATGCATTACATATGGATATAAAAACTGGAGAAGAAACAAAAGATAGCTCACCTATACCTGACTCTTTCACGGCTTCTGGACCTTTTACAGCTGCCTTCCCTGCCACATTTGTAACTCAAATTATCTTTTGAGCTATGTTCACAATCATGAGGCCCACCCTGGTCTCTAGAACTACCACGCCTTCTCTTGTCTCTCTCTTTTTCCCTGGTAAAATAATAACAACATAAACCTGTAAAACAGTTGTTCTATTAATTTAAATAAACAATGTTACAGCTTACAAAAATTCCTAACTATATCCTCTAAAACCAAATGATATGTACACAGTAACCACGCACTACTAATGAAGGTAATGTTCCTGACAAAATTATTAAAACCTAGGATAACAAAACCAATGACATGAGAAAAGGGAGACCAATTCCTGGCCCATAAAACTAAAAACATTACCAAAACAATATGTATATTTATTACAGAAGAATATAATAATAATACATAAAAAATGGTAATTAGTAAAAAAGTTTAATAGCATTAAAATTTCACTCTCTGGATAATCTATAAAGTGTATAAGACCTTTTTAGAAATAAGAAAAAATGCATATTTAACAAAGGGCCAAGTTCAGCCTGGTCTCCATATTCCTGATAAAGAGATTTACGTACAAAGCCTCTGACCATCTGGCTGATGATGCAACCTAGTGGAACTGCTGCTGGCTTGAATTCGTTGAAAAAAATCCATGCAACTGTACAATAAGCTTTCTCTATTTATCCTAATAGTGGCTTGCACCAAAACAAAGACATCTCCTTTCAACAACCATCTCTCTAGAATGATAAAGAACTTCTGCATATGAAAACTTCCTTTAATGCTTCTCAACCATCATTTTTCAATGTTTATCTGTCACTCAAAATTTCAAAATGCAAGGATTTTTCATTTATCATCAAAATATGTAAATATTGACCAATTTTCCTCATTTTTGCATTATTTGTCAGCTAAAACTGTAAACTATTGTATTCTTGCTATGTTTACATGTTGCATAGTCAAAATTTTCAGAAACACATTCATTTTCGAAATTTTGTAGACTTTTCATATTCTTTCCGGGTGTTGCCAAGACAACCCGCATTGTTGCCTCTGATTCAATTAGTATCAATTAAGCCTTCGAACAGGAAAAAAAAGGTATTTGCTTTGCACTTTTGTTTAAGCATCAAAGTTAATGTTTAAACAACATCAATCTTTATACACAGCACCGTAAATAGTTACTGATAATTATGCAGGAAACTGTATATGGGAAGCATTTATAAGGATTGACCAAAAGACTGAATCTTCATTCATCATTTGAATACTGGAATCATACCATTTTTTGTAAGTAATATCATTATATTCTACATTTTAATGTTTATAAATGCAAATACGCCCACGCATCTTGTTTACATTTACAAGAGCACATGTTCAATGATGGACAAATATACGCTGTCTTTTCAAGGGTTCCTTGCTTACAAGACATCAAAGTAAACATTTCAGAAACCTATTGACAAGAAAAAGTAAGAAAAGGGCATAATTACAAAAGGAATGTTGTGTCAAGCACTTTAAAACAATAACGACAAAGTACTTAATATTCATTGCAAAATGATAATATTGCATAAAGTAATGACATATTTCAAATAGGAGATAAAAGCAATTAAAATTGCACTTAACAATTAAAATAAACAAGTTAGGAAAGTGTACAACAATGGAGAGTTAGAAAGAAATCATATACCTGTACCTAACAGAAATTGCATTTTAAAGTTTACTTCATCATAAATAATCCATTTTCTTCCTATTTAAAAATAGTGCATGCACACATAAGGAAATTAAACGTTTGTTTGAGAGATTGTTTATGAAGAAGTAACCATGCAAGAAATTTTCTGTTCAACTCGATTTAAGACGTTTTTGTTTGATTTTCTTGATAACGGCTACTTGTATGATATAAATGTATAGGAAAGGAAATACTTGTCATTACCAGTTCTACAACTTTTATTTGAAAAATATTTTGATATAAGCAATACTACGAGATATGACGAAAATTTAATTTTTTGTCACCAGTAAAGTGGTACCCCTGATTGGCATACGTGATTCGTTTTTGCGATTTTCTTATTATATTTGATAGTAAGTCCTTAATATTAAATTTCATGAAAATCCGTTCAGTAGAAGCCAATAACGAACATGCGGATGGCCGGACAGACGACCAGACAGACGGACGGACCGACCGACGATAACAGGCGCTCAGGCTGTAAGCGAAACTCGCCTAAAAAATAAAAAACATTCAATATGGCTGTTGTGTAATATCATAAGGAGATTACAAGTTAGTAACAAACAGAAAATGTCACATATTGTGAAGTATAAAAAATCGGTACAACATACAGTATACAAACTTTCTCATATATGAGTACTAATGCATCATTTAGTTATCTTTAGAAAATGAAAATCATATGAGCCTATTTTTAGGAAATCCAATTTTTGTTAAAGTTGCCCAAGAATAAACTAGCCTTATATTCATTCATTGAGAAAAATTAAATACATAGTATTATTGCAGATGTATACACAACTGTACAAAATTTGATCAAAAACGTTAGAGCGGTTTTTGAGAAAATCGAATTATTGTTAAAGTTGCCTAGAATAAACTAGCCTTATATTCATTTTTTGAGAAATATGAACTATACAGTATTATTGAGGATGTAAACTTAAGTAATTGTACGAAATTTGATCAAAATCGTTAGAGCCGTTTATGAGAAAATCGAATTATTGTTAAAGTTGCCTAGAATAAACTAGCCTTATATTCATTTCTTGAGAAATATGAACTATACAGTATTATTGAAGATGTAAACATAAGTAACTGTACAATATTTGATCAAAATCGTTAGAGCCGTTTTTGAGAAAATCGAATTGTTGTTAAAAATGCGTAGAATAAACCACTCTTCATTATTGAGCAATGTCAACCATTTCTACATATACTCTGCTCAGTATGATAAAATGCCTAAGTACGAGATTTCATTCATTTTCGTTCTACCATCTAGGCTCCTGAGCCAGTAACAGACAGACAGACGGCATTGCAAAAACCATTTTGGATTCAGCAACACCTAAAACGTATATTTCCGTAAAAAATCTCTAGGTCGAATTTTTTCGCAATAACAATACTTTCTTGATACTTCGTATGAGAAAGTAAAAAAAAAGGCCATATCTAAAAAAAATCTGATGTGGCCAACACATGACTTTCTCCAAATTTGGGGTATAGATATTTAAATTATTATGAATAGCATTATCAGCCAAAATTATTATTTCCTATCGTAAAAGAATACAGTCATCCTTATTGCCGTAAATTATATTTTGAATATGTTTACAGAAATCACCACTACATGGTGGTGACACCATAAACTGGAAAAGGTAAAATATCTACGAAATGGATGGTTCTATGAAAATTTGTTTCAAACGAAACTTGGAAGAAATGTTGTTTTCTACAACTTTGGTCCTCACGAAGACTACGAATAACGACGTTTTAAAGGAGATATTTGTCGGAAACCGAAAAAACTGATTATTTATAAATAATTCCTAAACAACTGCTACGGAAAAGTATTTCAAATGAAAGTTGTAGGAAATTACATTCTCTATAACCATTGTATAGAATTCTGCATACAATAATAATGTTTTACCGGAGATATTTTGTCAAAACCGAATCGAGTTTCGAATAAACCTCGACTTCCGGTTAACCGTTATTGTCCAAAAACTAATCAGCTCTTCGGACTCATACCAAAGTGTTATATATGTAATTTGGTGATAATATATCAAGTACTTTTTGAGTTAGAGCGCCCACAACCACATACACACACAGACATCATTCCGAAAATAGTCTCAACGTGTTCTAGGGACCTCAAAACGTGTATTTCCGTTGAAATCTCGAAGTGATCACAACAGTAAAAAATCTAATGTGGCCAACACATGACTTTGTCCATATTTGGGATATAGATATTTATATTCTATTTATGAATACCATTATAAGGCAAAATTATTATTTCGTATCGTAAAATACAGTTGTCCTTATTGCCGTAAATTACCTAAATTTTGAATATGTTTACATAATCTACCGCTACATGGTGGTGGCGCTGTATACTGCAAATTAAGAAAAAGCAAAATATCTCCGAAATGGATGGTTCTACGAAAATTTGTTTAAAAAAAAACCTGGAAGAAATATTATTCTCTACAACTATGGTCCTCACAAAGATTACCAATAACAACGATATATTTGACAGAAACCAAAAAACCTTTTATTTATAAATAATTCCTAAACAATAACTGCTTTAGAAAATTATTTCAAATGAAAGTTGTAGAAAATTAGTATTACTATCTATCTATATACAGGGTGATTCATGAAGATATGGAATAACTTCAGGGGCTGATTTCTGAGGTCATTATGAACAAAAAAGTTCATATGAACATGTGTCCGATTCCGAATAATTAAAGAGTTATGGCTGTTTGAAAATTAGAAAAAGGCAAGGCAAAATCCGGAACTCGGGAGACAATTGCCAACCAATACGCGATGCGTTCTCTGCTACATTGTTTATTTGCTTGTTTATTTACTTATTTACAGTCTGTATTGTCATATACGAATTTGCAGAGTTATGGCTGCTCGTAGATTTTCAGCATCGCACCACTCTGAATCTCACTCATAACTCATGCACCTGCGCGACCATGACCTTGTCCGAACGTAGCCTGTCGAAACATGCGCACACAAAAATCGACATTAGCATTGTTAGTTGTTACTGTGTTAGTGTTACTTTCAAGATGCCTTTTACATTTACAAGTGCTGAATATGCCGATATTGTGTATGTTTATGGATTTTTCGATGGAAATGCTGTTGCTGCTGTCGCTGAATACCAGCGACCTTTTCCAAACTGCAGAGTTCCAAATCAAAAAGTTATTAGCAGAGTGTTCCAAACTTTGCGAGATACCGGCTCACTTCCCAGCGTTAACACTCCATATGAGCGTGTGGTTCAACAAGACGTGGCTAAGCAAAAGAACATCCTTGTGGCGGTACAGCGTAGCCCTCGTACTAGTACAATAAGGATATCCACACGTCTGGGTGTTTCGCAGTCAAGAGTATGGAGAACATTGAATGAAGAAGGAATGTACCCGTACCACTTGCAACGTGTCCAACACCTCGAACCTGGGGATCCTGCCCGACGACTGGAATTTTGTAATTGGCTTAATGAGAATCGGCGTCTGCATCGGTACATTTTATTCACCGATGAAGCTCAATTCACCCGCAACGGTGTTAACAACACACACAATTCCCGTGTTTGGTCAGAAATTAATCCCCGTGCCACTGTGGACGGTAACTTTCAACATCGATTCAGTATTAATGTGTGGTGTGGAATGTTGTGTGATCGGGTAATTGGTCCATTCATTTTTGAGGGTCGTCTTACTGGACAGATTTATTTACAATTTTTGCAAAACGAATTACCGCAACTGTTAGAAGATGTGCCCTTGGCTACAAGACTTCGAATGTACTTCCAACACGACGGAGCACCACCTCATTGTTTCCGTGCAGTGGTTACTTACCTCAATGAGCAGTTCCCTAGGCGATGGATCGGTCGCAATGGTCCACAAAATTGGCCAGCTAAGTCCCCAGACCTAAACCCATTGGATTTCTGCGTGTGGGGGTGGATGAAAGATCTTGTGTACCATACTAAAGTGCAAACACGGGATGCATTACTTCATCGCATATTGAATGCTGTGGCTCGCATAAAAGACAGTCATGATGAACTTCGGTGTGCAACGAGCGCGATTCACACACGAGCGGCGAAATGCATTGATGTCGAAGGTGGTGTTTTTGAAAACCTACTTTAATAATACGCGCGTTCGTATTTGACAATACAGACTGTAAATAAGTAAATAAGCAAATAAACACTGTAGTGGAGAACGCATCGCGTATTGGTCGGCAATTGTCTCCCGAGTTCCGGATTTTGCCTTGCCTTTTTCTAATTTTCAAACAGCCATAACTCTTTAATTATTCGGAATCGGACACATGTTCATATGAACTTTTTTGTTCATAATGACCTCAGAAATCAGCTCCTGAAGTTATTCCATATCTTCGTGAATCACCCTGTATATATACTATTACTATATATATATATATATATATATATATATATATATATATAGTATTACTATATATATATATACACTATTACTATATATATATATATATAAAATAATGATGTTTTAACGGAGATATTTTGCCAGAACCGAATCGGGTTTCAAATAAACCTAAAATTTCGGTTAACCGGTATTGTCTAAAAACTACTCAGCTCCTCATGCTCATACCAAAGTGTTATATTTGAAATTTGGTAACGATATGGCAAGTACTTTTAGAGTTAGAGCCCACACAATCACATCATTCTAAAAAGTCTAAACGTGTTCTAGGGACCTCAAAACGTGTATTTCCGTTGAAATCCCGTAGTCGATTTTTTTCATGAAAATAGTACTTTCTCTATATTACGTATATGGAGAAAGTAAAAATAATGAAAGCATACAGTCGATTTTATTGTGTTATTTTAATGGGAGATGTAAATGTCTTCCATTGGAATCGAACCCAGCACTTTTTTCGAGATTTTTTTCATTACCACTTTATCATATGTGAATCGAGCATTCTTGCCAAATTTAGAGTTTCTATCTCTATTTTCTCTCGAGTTATCAATAGAGGGGGTGGTTAGCAATGTTATGGTCGTGGGTTTGAATCCTGCCGAGGTCATGTCAAAATAAAAATATCATTATTCGCATTTTTTCTAGCGAGCAGGTTTAGCGTCACATCCGACAAACAAACCAACCAACAGATCGCAGAAAATATCTATAGAATTTCTGAGCTATATAAGCATAGGTGCATTTGGTGTATGTTTGGTGCAGTAGAGTATATATTGTTTGGCAGAAGAGCGTGGGAGGTTTGATACATCTAGGGAGGAATATGTTATAGCGGCAGTCAATGCAAATTGGGTGGCATAAATCAGGGGGTAATTTCATATGTTGGGTGGTCTAGATCGAAGGGGCAATCAAGTGATTGATGGTCGTATATATATATTAGGCCCTAATAATTAAGGGTTTGTTGTGCAAGTTGGGTGGCATATATTCCAGCTGATTTTTGATGTGTTTTTGGTGGCACACACACACACACCCTCACACATACCATCACACAAACATCATCTCATTCACCCAACACATTGTTTTCTCTCACGCATTTACAGGCAGTCATTTTCGCTCATTCACTCACGCATACATCTCTTCACGTACTTCATCGTACGTACTGGGCTATCAAAAGAAATTTTCTCATTCTATTGTTACCGTAATATCCTCAGGCTATATTAACTCAACGATATGGCTAAAGCGACCGCGTAAATTAACCTAATACATCTCTGAATATTCCATTTAATCTTCTTCTAGATACTTCTCAATCTACAACGTAGCAGCGAAATTTGTTGAACCATGTTTTCATCATTTTATAATTCCTTTATATCAACCTACAAATCATTCATTGCATTATTTATCCTCTTCTCTGGTCACATTAGCAGGTATAACATGCTCCGATGGCGGCGAGCTCTTATGGGCGCCAAATTTGAAACCCTCATTCGCTTGCGTTTTCAGATACCGTTGTCATCGCCTGGTTGATGTAGGATGGGCTTGGTTGGGCAAATCGCAAAATTCGACGCACGATGCGTAGAGGATCCCTCATGTAATTACACATACCTCATATGATGGAAAGGATTTTAAAACGGAAAAAACAATGTATCGCAGGAAAATGAATGGCGATTTTAACATAAAACATGAGCCATCAATGTTTTAATTCATATCACTGTTTTTTGACGTATTTATTAATCTTCCTTTGCTTTAAGGCTGTATTGTATTTTGAAATATGATATGAAATCGAATAATTTAACCTTTCTTTGACTATACTGTCATCTACATCAATACATGTCATAACATTATTCGTGTAAAGCAAGTGCTCTGAAGGCCTCTTTGCGAGCTCACGGAGTCTCTACTCGTCATCATCTTCTCTCTCGATCGCTGGAATTTCTTTGGGATCATTCGAATCTTAGCGATTGCTAGAATATCCATTTAATTCTCAGAAAGTTGCTACCATGCAATCGTCGCAATGTGTGGGATGGTGAGACATTTAGTTAGTTAAACAGAAAAACATTTCTTTCTTCAGAACTTGCTATTAGCTAATTACAGGTTTTTAGGAAAGTGCAAATGATTTATTGTATTAGCAATTCCACTTCTTGTTAATAATAAAATACAAAACCAAAAACAAGCTAGGAAAATATGGCAAAAGTAGATATTATAAGAAATATTATAATAATATGTTATAAGAAATATTAGAAGAAATATTATTCTCTACAACTTTGGTCCTTACGAAGATTACTAATAACGACGTTTTTAAGATGTTTGACGGAAACCGAAAAAAATGATTATTTATAAATAATTCCTAAACAATAACAGCTATGGAAAATTGTTTCAAATGAAAGTTGTAGGAAATTACATTCTCTATAATCTTTGTATAGCATTGTATATACAATAATGATGTTTTAACGGAGGTATTTCGTCAAAACTGAATCGGGTTTCGAATAAACCTCGACTTCCTGTTAACCGTTATAGTCCAAAAACTAATCAGCTCTTCGTACTCATACCAAAGTGTTATATATGTAATTTGGTGTTAATATGGCAAGTACCGTATTTGACCGAATATAGCCCCCCTACCCATTTTTTCAAACAAATATAGAAAATATTTTAATATTCTGAAAGGACATGATCATTTTTAGGACTTTAATGTCATGAAACATGTTGTTTAATTTGAAGAAATATCAAACTTGCACTCATTTAATAAAAAAGTACCAATTAGCGAGTGATAAAACGCCATGCTAATTGGAATTTTAAGGTTTTCGGATTTGTTCCTCAGAATTCAGAGGGTATACTAACAAAAGAGAAATTTGACAAGGAATTGAACAAAAATACATTTTTAGGGAGTAAAAATAAACTTTAAAAAGTCGAAATAACATACTAATTAATGCAGTAATAATAGCAAGTCGAAATAACATACCAATTTACTCAGCAATATAAATTTGCACTTTGCTCATATTTCGATGCGCAATGCTAATCTATCTTTCGTTTGTGTAATTAACAATTCGAGCTTAGCCAGGCAATTAGTCCATTCTCAGGTAAGGTTAATTTTATTGGTATTACCGTATTTGCTCGTGTAAGCTGCGCACCTTTTTCCCAAAACGCCGGTGGAAAAAAGTGGGTGCGTCTTACACGAATTCTTTTATTTGCCGCTCACCTTTTTTCCCAAAATGTCGTGTCGGTAAACAAATATACGTTAAGGTAGCACCCATGCCGCATCTATTATTCTATTTCTAAATTTCGGTGTATTTAGTGATTTTCATTCATTGTATAAAAATTTTAAATGAGTTTTTAGTTTATTAACGGGTGCTCCCCAAACTCGACGGCTTTCTGCTACAATCGTCACGGAGGCCACGGCGCATGCGCGACCAGTTAGGGTTGGTGGGGGTTTTGTTTTCACGGCAGACGACGCCTACCATGTTCAGATACGGAATGCTTCCTTTATTCTATGATACGTCCATGAAAGTCATAGCCACTGTGGTGATCATTGCATGATCACTGTAATAATTTTAGTTCGCCAAAAAAATGACGACCGCTACGGTAGGGATCAGTGACCATATGGCTGGAAAATTACGCACAGCAGAATGATTGCTACCGGAGCGATTTCTGCCGAACATGACAAATATGACGACAAAAACAGTTAAGTGTTTAACAAAAGAGGACTACCGAGATTTCTGCTAGTACCGATATAAAGAGATCACCCAATAAATTCGTCACGTAGGAGTGTGAAGATGCTTAACTTGAGGGTAGCATTTTTGAGAAATAGGAATTTTCGGCTCAAATAAATTTTTTTCCCTAGAGCTGGCCCAAAAACTGGGGTGCGCGGGATACACGGGGGCACAGCTTACACGAGCAAATATGGTAAAACTTGCAATTTGACAATAATGAGAGCGATCAGGTAATTGAAAAATCCTTCCTATATGGTGACGTCAATCAGCCTTGCAAATAAATATTCACAACCCGAATAGTTTAGTCTTACAATGGACAGAAACACTTACTGACTCGAATGAAATTCATCATTATTGAAGCTTTGCACACTTGTTTGCACCCACCTAATTTTTAGTGTCCGAAAATAGCCCCCCCCTCAACTTTTGCACTTCTTTTGGCTATATTCGGTCAAATACGGTAATTTTTGAGTTAGAGCGCCACAATGGCATACATCCACACACACACATACATCATTCCGAAAATATTCTAAACGTGTTCTAGGTACCTCAAAACGTGTATTTCCGTTGAAATCTTGAAGTTGATTTTTTTTGTGATCACAACAGTAAAAAAGCAAAATATCTCCGAAATTGATGGTTCTACGAAAATTTGTTTCAAACAATACTTGGAATAAATATTATTCTCTACAACTTTGGTCCTCACGAAGATTACCAATAACAATGTTTTTAAGGAGAAAACCGAAAAACCGGTTATTTATAAATAACTCCCAAACAATAACTACAATAGAAAATTGTTTCAAATAAAAGTTGTAGGAAATTACGTTCTCTATAACTTTTGTATAGAATTGTATATACAATAATGATGTTTTAACAAAGAAATATTGCAAAAACCGAATTGGGTGTCGAATAAACCTCGACTTCTGGTTACCCGTTATTGTCCAAAAACTAATCAGTTATTTGTGCTCATGTTAAAATGTTATATATTAAGTTTGGTACCGATATGGCACGTACTTTTTGAGTTAGAGCACCAACTATCACACACATGCACACAGACACACACGCACATACACACAGACATCATTCTGAAAATAGTTTAAACGTGTTCTAGGGACATCAAAACGTGTATTTCCATTGAAATCTCGAAGTCGATTTTTTTTGTGAACACAATACTTTCCCATTACTACGTATGGAGAAAGTAAAAATCTGATGTGGCCACAACATGACTTTCTCCATATTTGGGATAAAGATATTTAAACTACTATGAATAGCATTATAAAGTAAAGTAATTATTTCATATCGTAAATTATATTTTGAATGTGTTTACAGAATTCACCGCAAAATGGTGGCGCTGTATACTGGAAATTAAGAATAAGTTAAATATCTCCAAAATGGATGGTTCTATGAAAATTTGTTTCAAACAAAACTTGGAAGAAATATTATTCTCTACAACTTTGGTCCTCATGAAGATAACCTATAACGATGCTTTTAAGGAGATATTGGATGGAAAACTAAAAAACCGATTATTTATAAATAATTCCTAAACAATAACTTCTATGGAAAATTGTTTGAAATAAAAAATGCAGGAAATTATACTTTCTACATTTTTTGTATTGGTCAATGTATACAATAATGACGTATTATCGGAGAAATATCGCAAAAACCGAATCGGGTTTCGAATAAACCTTGACTTCCAGTTAACTGTTATTGTCCAAAAACTAATCAGTTCTTAGTGCTCATGCTAAAGTGTTATATATGAAGTTTGGTATTAATATGACAAGTACCTTTTGAGTTAGAGCGCCCACAATCACATACACCATTCCAAAAATAGTCTAAACGTGTTCTAGGGACCTCAAAACGTGTATTTTCGTTGAAATCTCGAAGGCGATTCTTTTCGTGATCACAATACTTTTCCATTACTTTGTATGGAGAAAGTAAAAAGGAATTTTTTCCAAAATGGATGGTTCTACGAAAATTTGTTTCAAACAAAACTTGGAAGAAATATTATTCTCTACAACTTTGGTTCTCACGAAGATTACCAATAACGATGTTTTTAAGGAGATATTTAACGGAAACCGATAAACCGATTACTACATATGGAGAAAGTAAAAAAGAAACATTTGAAAGAAAATTTAAAAAATAAAGATCTCAACAAACCCAGGAGAGAACAAAGCACTTTTTTATTTAATCTAATTTTCTGCTGCACAGCAGTAAGATTAAGGTTTTTTTCATAAGCATGTTTGCACAAATATAATTTTTGGATTACTAAATTTCAATTGGCAAGTTTTTAGTGATTTGTCTTTTCCCTGTGTTGGTTGCCATGGTGTTAAAAAAGGTAGCGGGTGCTATGTCAGATTAATTACTGTGTATCATTAATTTCCTCACTAAGATGACTTTTAAACATACAGGTTTCTGACCAACTTAGCAAAATCTAGTAGTGATATTTAGTGTTTTTGAAACTATACGAAGGAATTTGTGTTATTTACCTTCATTTATATACTTACACCCATGCACTGTGGTCCCAAATGCCCTTAATTCTGGCCAAAAATGCCAAAAACAAACTTTGTAATACATCTTGCAAACAATGTTGCAATGAAAGAGAGATAACTAGAGCATCATTTTATGCTAATATAATGACGATTGTACTTATTCTTCAATAGCTGTTCCACTGTTAAAGTGTAAGCTTTAGTAGCGCTGCTGCGTGTGAGTGATTCGACAGATTTTCAGTCGATTTTCAAAAATATTTTCTGAGTATTTCTCGCAATTTTAATTGAAGTGAAGCAATGGAACGCACACCTGCAGGTATGATGTTTATTTTTTCATGTTATTTTCGTAACTTTATTGTAGTTTTACATCATTTCTATGCTATTTGCTATCACTCCCTTTAAAATATTATTTTTTTAAATAATAAACTTGAATTGGAGCTATAAAATTTTGCTAATGGTTGCCAGTGTAGATTTTTACGCCAAATAAAATAGTGAAATGTTAACTTTATATTTTTTCTTGCACATTTTGCCCGTTTTTGCCCCATTTAAAAAAAACTGACTTTGAACTTTACAATCCTCTTTACGTTTTCTTACGTTTTGCGCGTTCTGTTATTATTTTATTTTTCTGTCTAAATAAAAATCAGAAAATTTTCTCTCATATATCCTGTGAGTTACAACATATCTTTAATATTTTAATTAATAGGAACATCACATAGTAAGCCAACCCAAATGGATATTTTCAACATTTGGTCAGAAAGCAAAGGTAGCCGGAGTGATCGTCTTCAATCCATTCAGAAGAAGGTATTATTACTTTTCAATACTGGAGAACAGGCTCAAGGCACTGAAGAAAAACAAGTAAAAGATATTTGCAGGCATTTATGTGACCAGCTCTTTCTAAAGTGGGAAAAAAGCCACAGAATGAGACAGCGATTCTTGGACGAAAATGCCGATTGGTTAAATATGGAGGTGGAAGTAACAAATTCTGAGAAGGAAATTGCGCCTAAATCATCCGTTGCATCTAGAGGTCGACCGAAGAAATTATTTGAGGAGAGCAGTGATAGGTCAAAAAGAAGGAAGGTGAAAGACCTAAGAAGTGCTTATGGAGAAAGCCATCTTGTTGCTGCTACTGAGATGACATTAAAACAATCTGGGAAAAAGGATGCTGCCAAGCACTTAAAGGAGGCTACTCTAACAACTCCAAAGAGAGCGAGTAGAATACGTTCTGCATGGAGTAATACTATAAATGAGGCGCAAAAACAAACACCCTATACAAACGAAGGTGCATTATCATTAATTGTGGAAAACAATTTGACAAAGCACCAATACATTAATCTCAGAAAAGGAGCGAAGGATAGAAACTGCAATATTTATCCTAATTATAATAAAGTTTTGTTGTCAAAGAAAAGGTGCTATCCTCCAGATGACGATACAATTATATCAGAATCAATGATCGAAGTGAAGCTTCAAGCGATCTTAGATCACACAGCAAGAAGACTTATCTCTTCCCAAGAAGAAGTACTAGGCCGCTTTTCTTCAAGCGAATTAGGAAATTTGTTCCTGATATCGAAATGGGGATTCGATGGAAGTACTGGTCACAGCGAATATAAACAAAGGATGTCGGAAGTGTTCTCAGACAGTGACTTGTTCATTACTTCCTTTGTTCCAATACAAATGTATTCGTTGCGATCATCATCGTCTTCATCGCAAGAAGATAAAAAAATTTTATGGCAAAATCCTAGACCTTCCTCTACAAGATACTGCAGACCAATTAGAATACAATTTAAAAAGGAATCTTCCGAATTATCCAGAAATGAGGCACATTACATCGACTCCCAAATTAAAAACTTGATGCCCACAGTTATATATAATAATATTGATACCATTTCTATCAAACATAACATGGTTTTAACTATGGTTGATGGTAAAGTGTGCAATGCTGTAACGTCAACAACATCTGCCCAAGTTTGTTACATATGCGGGGCTAGACCTACGGAGATGAATAATGTAGAAAAGGTAGCAAAAAAGCAGGTGGATACGTCGTCATTTCGCTTTGGGTTGTCCACTCTTCACTCATGGATTCGATTTTTTGAATACTTCCTCCATGTCTCCTATCGACTAGAAATTAAAAAATGGCAAGTTCGAGGAGAAGATAAAAATAAATTTAAATTAAGAAAAGAATTAATTAAAGGTAAATTTAAATCCGAAATGGGCTTGATAATTGACAAAGTTAAACCAGGTGGAAGTGGTACCTCCAATGACGGTAATACAGCACGTCGCTTTTTTCAAAATCCAGAAATATCATCTTCGATCGTCGATATTGAAGAATCATTAATTCGTAGTTGTGCAGTAATATTGCATGTGATATCCTCTGGATTTTCAGTAAATACATCCGCTTTTGATTCCTATGCATTTGAGACAGCAAGATTACTGGTGAACACCTATCCTTGGTTTTATTTGCCAGCCAGCATGCACAAAATATTGTTTCGTGGATCAGCAATTATAGAAGCGGCGCTACTTCCCATTGGGCAATTATCGGAGAAAGCCCAAGAATCAAGAAATAAAGATTTAAAAAGATTCCGGGAAAATTATACCAGGAAAATGTCGAGAAAAGATACCAACCAGGACCTGCTAAATCGTCTATTAGTAACGTCAGATCCTGTGATTACTAGTTTACGACCCTTACCTCCAAATAAGAAACACAAACTCTTTCCTGAAGTGATACAGCTTCTATTACCTTCAGAAGCAGGCAGAGAATGCAGTTCATCTGAAGAAAATCTTTCAGAAGATGAAGATAACTATTCTTACTCTTCCTCCTCCTCCAGTTATTAATGAATGCAAATTAATAATATAAGTTTTAATGAGAAGGAAAATGCAAAAAATATATATGAAAAATTAATTTTTAAAATAGGTGCCAAAATTTTCCTAAAAATCCGAATTAATGAGAAATATGTATGTATAATAATCATTGGCACTTCACTAACAAATGGTGAAAACAATAATAATGAATTATAAAGTTTTCTATTTTTGGCCAAAACTGATGCCATTTGGGACCACTGTGCCATGGCTTGATTAAATAAAGGCATGTTTTGATTAAAAGCATTCTTTGCATTCTGATTCTCTTTTATGTAACGCTTAAACCCCAAGTCACCAAATAATGACTTTGCTCAATAAAGCCTACCCACAGAATGGGCCAGATAATGCTAGTAAATACAAAGCACTGTGTATCACAAGACCCCCATATGGGATCCTTTGGCCATGAGCTATCAGATGTTATGATACCATAAGGCAGCAGTTTCGGAACTTTACAAAGCTGCACCCCCCTTCACCTAAGAAAAATGTCCTTGTGCCCCCTTTATATGTCATATATAGTGAAACCTCGTTTTTACATTATTAAAGGGACCACCTAAAATAAATGTAAAATTGAGGAAAGTGTAATATCGGAGAAATGAAAATTATGTAACAAAGTAAAATATGGGTTGCTTTATATCATAACTTTGGCAAACCATCTAAAATATATATTTGAACACAGTAAATGTAAATAGAAATAAACTAACCTATATAACATTTCATTTCTATAACCAACCAAACAGTCAATTTGATGTCTTCCAACATGTGCATCAACTGGAGCTAAAATATTAATTTTATCACTTATTGTAAATACTTTTCGTTTTGCTTTATTATTCATATTTCAGGCCAAAAAATTAATTAATGGATTGCCATGTTTATAAACAATGCCAAACATTGTGTAGATCAGGGTTTTTCAAAGTAGGGGCCACGACCCAATGATGGGCTGTAAAACCTTCAATAAGGGCCTCAGGGAAGGGTCAATCTAAGATATTCTGATGCAAAGTTTAGGCTACATCATTTCCACGATAATCAAAATCAACTAATGGGATTTATAGGTAATTAAATTATACTGTTTTATTTTAAATGCATCCTTAGAAATTCTTACTTGACAATATTTTATACGGTATAATTTTGGTGGGCCGAATACACTCAACACTAAAAATTGGGCAGGCCTTTGAGCTGCCCTGATGGAACAAGCGATGACAACAGGAAGAAAAAACTCTGAGTCAATACATGTCCTGATCTGTTTGGTGTTACAAATTAGACGACTATGTAGGCATCATGAGAGAAGAGATACACTGTATATTGTGCCCCTTCTACCGAGAGGGAGAGGTGCGCATTCGTGTTTGCTGACTCAAATATCATTCCACCCTCTCCTTCGCATTTGCCTTCTCCTACACTCAAATCGACATTACTTTTAGATAACAAAAAGATACATCCAGTAAGAATGTTAAGGATGATAATATACCGTATTCACCTGAATCTAAGACGACCTTTTTTTCCAAATTTTCAGCTGTAAATATCAAGAGTCGTCTTACATTCGAATACGAAGTATATTTAAGCATTTAATCAATGGTTTTTACAACAAATGGTATATTAGAGTAAACAATTCACAACAGCAAATTCAAGTACGTACATAAAGAAGTCAAATAAACAAATAGTAATAACAATAAGAAAAACATGACGGGAATAATAATTATTTAGACTAATAATCATCGTTGACGATCATAACACAGACGACGTACTTTCATCTTGCACGTAATGTCAACCGCAATGTCAAAACAAATGAGAGCGGAAATCATCGGGATTCCCCTTTCAAACGACGCACCGCGATTCGCTAAGTGTGACAGTAATTTTGAGTTGTGCATTCTTGATTTAAATGCGCAACCCTTAAGTTAAAATGACAGATCATGTTGAAGTACGTGGCACGAGTGCAAAGGGAAAGTTAACGAAGGAATTAGACGGAGCTAAGATACAAATTTTAAGCTGATCGTGATAAATTACGCCGAAAAAACTAATAACTGTGATGCGAGTAGAAAGTTCGGTGTATCTGAGGCAAATGTGCGTCGATGGAAACTCTCAAAACAGGAACTAGAAAAAGCCAAAGCCACAAGGAAGTCGCTCAGTGGTCCAAAATTAGGCCGATTTCATGGCACTGAAGAAGTAGTCAAGTTTGTGCGCACCATGAGGAAGAACGGTATGCCTGTTTCGACTGAAAGTATTATACTTAAAGCTAATGAAATTACTAGAGGACTTAATATATCATTGCAAGAATTCAAGGCCAGCAGAAGTTGGTGCGTGAGAATGATGCGACGAAATAATTTTTCTTTACGGCGACGAACTTCGCTGTGTCAGAAATTGTCAGAAGACTATGTAGAAAAACTTCTCGCTTACCAGAAATACGTAATTGGACTTAGAAAAACCAATAATTACCTTTTGAGCCAAATAGGAAATGCCGATGAAACTCCGGTTTTCTTCTACATGCCATCTAATTATACTGTGAACGAAAAAGGTGCGAAGTCCGTCCTAATTAAAACTACAGGCAACGAAAAAATGCGAGTCACGGTAATGTTGGCGGTTTTAGCAGATGGGACTAAATTACCACCATATGTGATTCTAAAGCGGAAAACAATGCCTAAGAAACATTTGCCAAGTGGAATAATAGGTGTCAAGAAAAGGGGTGGATGACTAAAGAACTAATGAGAGATTGGTTACATGTGATGTGGAATAGACGGCCAGGAGCTTTACTGAAACAAAGAGCAATGCTTTCACTGGATGCATTCAAGGACACTTATCTCCTGAAATTAAAAACATAATGAGTGCGATGAATATTGATCTTATTGTAATACCTGGAGGAATGACATCGCAACTTCAAGTTTTAGATGTTGCTGTCAATAAGTGTTTTAAAAATAATTTAAAGGTTTTGTATTCTGAGTGGTTACAAAGTGGAACTCACACTTTAACACTAAAAGGAAATCTTAAGAAACCTGAAGTTGCAATGCTCTGCCAATGGATCAAGGCATCGTGGCAACAAATAAATGCAAAAGTAATAGTGAAAGGATTTAAGAAATGCTGCTTATCTAATGCCATGGATGGGAGTGAGGATGATGTTTTGTGGGAGACTGATGATGAAGTTGAGAGTGATAAAGATAGTGAGCATGAGGAAAATAGTGAAGGTTGCATAGACAGTGATGATGACTAACACAATAAAATGATTTTATGCAGCACTTGGATTGAAATGTTTTTTTGTTGTCCTGAAATGAGTATATTCTTTCAATGTATTTACTTTATTTTTAATGTTATCTTAAAATGAATGCTACCATTTAATTTGTTTGAAAACCTGAATGGTTCTATTTGTGATGTGATCTTATGATTTTAAAATGTTAAAAGACAATGACATTCAAGAAAAGTATAAGAGAAAATAAATATTTCACAAGATTTATAATTTTTGTAGTCATGAAGGTCAATTTGAGCTTTTTTCTCTTTTGGAATCATCAAAATGGGGGGTCGTCTTAGATTCAGGGTCGTCTTGGATTCGGGTGAATACGGTATGTACTTCACTTGTGAATATCAAGATGTCATGCGAAACTATTTTTCTGAGATAAATTTGATCAATGTTTCAAGAAATTGTTATTTAAAACAGTATGAAATGACGTTAAATCAAAATAACAGAAAGAGAGAAATGGTAGTAGAAATAAAGGAATGACCAAAAACAATCTCAAACCTGATTAAATTAAATGAAATCACTTCATATATACTGCATATACAAACATTTGTCATGTTTCAGTCAAAGAAAAACAACTTTTAGTCAGTTTATGAAATTTTTGTAAATGTTTGTGAAGAGGAGAATGAAAATCTCTTTAACAAGTGATTCCATTTGATTGAATCTTGAATGTTCAGGGAAAAGATTTATGGCAGAGAACTTCAAAGTTACAGTAAAACCTCGTTATTTCAATCCCAGATAATTCAAAGCATGGTGTAATTCGAAACTAAGATCACTGGTTTTACCATAATGTCATACAAGAAGAGCACAATGTAATATATATGCAGCAGTATGGAGTATAGATGGGTGATAATCTTCTGGCGCACGGTGGAATGTCTTTTCTTTGCAGCATATACGAATAACTTGAAATCTACTGTAAATTTTAAGATAATCACTGGAACCTTTTTTCACATGTGGTGGTCTTTGTGAATTGCAAACCAAGTGTCCACTTCCACTCCGTTCGAATTCGCCGTGTATACTAACTTGTAAGGCCAATTCATTTGTAGATGGGATAAACAAGATTCTGTATTGCAGTTTTGCTGCCCAAGTAGCTGATCGTAATAAAGTTTGATTTTTATGGAAGTTTGTTTATTTCGAACCCAGATACTTCGAAGTCATAATTTTTTGGTCCCTTGAACTTCAAAATAATGAGGTTTTACTGTATAATGAAGTTTTTTTGAGGTTGTCATTAGAAATAAATAAATAAAAGCAGTGTCAACGAAGCAATAATGGTCTCATTCTAAATTATGACTCACATTTTAAAGATTAATAATGATACATTAAAACTAATAAAAGTTATAAAAAACAATTTTATATTAGGTGATTCAAAATTAAATAAATGCATACTGACTTTTACATTATTCTCTAAAATATCTATCCTATATTCTAAAAGCTCAATATCAATCTACTAATCACAATCAGACATTATAATTCACAGTGTGAAAAACAATTACTACCTATGAAACTATACAAGCAAACTAGTGCCAGCTTGTGACTCACCTTGATTCCCTGAACTTTCCAGATCTATCTTTGCTTCTACTTCTTATGCCAGCTCTATCTTTCCGCCTGCGCCTCGATGCCTCCTTCTGCCCAGGGCTCTTTCGGCTCTCCTCTCGTCTCTTATGCCTGCTTCCAACACAGCTTCCTCCATCCTTATCATGACTTTCCTTCCCTCTTTTAGCATCTTGACTGCTGACAGCTGAAACTCTAGGCTTTACATGAGGGGGTTCATCTTCATCCTCTGTGGAGCTGCTACGGCTACTACTTGTGCTGCTACTCCTCCCGGCACCTCCACCCCTCTGCCGCTGGCCTGCATCCGAGTCCTGTGTTGGAGAAACATTGGCTCTTCTGTGGCAAAGGCAGAGAGAAAGTCGAGGAGTCACAGGAGGGCAAAAAGGTTTATGTGGAAGAAGGGAGTGTGTGAGATGATACCAGAATCAAAGGGGAGTGGGAAATATGCCAAAATAAAACTTTTAATTCACATGAATAACAGAATGTTTACACCTACATGCGATTATTGCAATGCAAAATAGTGATTTTTCCTTTAATTTACCATTGGCATTCAAACCACTTCTTTTTTTCAGTGTTCAACATTAAGTGGCTTATTTCAGAACTATTAAAAACTGATTAGTCTTCAATTATCACAATGAAAAATCAAGAAAAGGATAAAGGTTGAATTGGAACAAAAATTGAAAAAATAATTTTAAAATCATACAGAATGAGGGATAAGATTTGTATTTCTGAATTAATTGATAAGGCTGATAAATAAAAAATGCTCCAATTATTTTAACATTCAAGTGCTATAAACGGAGTGATTTTGATCAGATTCAACAGCTAGTTATCTTGTTTTGAAATAAATTATACATTTTAAGATGTATCTCAGATTGACATTATAATCCTATTTAATGTAACAAATGTGCATATTTGACCTTGAGCATCTTGCACCATAACGCAAATATTCATTTAATTAAATGATCACAACAGGGAACAAATTGCACGAGGGGAAGTAGAAATAATGTTTCAGTAGTTCAATTCTATACTTTATCTGTAAATGGTTAAAATTATCGGTATTATCCTGTTATCTCCCCCCAAAAAATTATTAATTTTTAAGGTCGCTAAGGAAACGTTAAATATCCTTCCCATGACTGATTGGCCGGTCTCGACATTTACAAACCCAATCACCGGACAACGGGGAGGGATACTTTGGTTCCGGGTGAGGCAAAGGGCACTGTAGCATCCGGAGACGACTACCCATTAAAACAAAGCGAGCCGAAGGCTCGTTAATATATCCTTTCAATGTTATACCCTCTTGACTGATGCGCCACAAATGGAAGGATATATTTACGAGCCTTTGGCTCGCTTTGTTTTATTGGGTAGTCCTCTCCGGTTGCTACTGCGCACTTCACCTCGCCCGGAACCAAAGTATCCCTCCCCATTGTCCGGTGATTGGGTTTGTAAATGTCAAGACCAGCCAATCAGTCACGGGTTAGGAAAGCTACCGCATCTACTTCATTATTTGGCAAATTATAACAATGCATCATAACAACGTCAACCAAGTCATTATAACATTGAAATACCCTTTGGGGAGGGATAACACGATAGCACCAAATTATCAAAAAAAGTGTCATCCAAAAGAAGTTTTCTTTATGATGGATCTACCACTTGTACTGTTCTTAATATATACTCTTCTTTCATACAAAGTCTTCACACACAAAATCTCATTGTATTCTTTCCCAAAGAATATAGGGAAATGAAACGTACATAAAACTCATGTCTCAAGCTCCCAATTTGTAATTATATCATCCACCTTACCCAACGAATGTGGCAACATGTCAATTCTTACAGCATATCTTAAAGTATAAAAAATCCGTGTAGATCATCTAATCTACGTTTACTGCTGTATACCATAATAAAATTTATCTTGATCCATGTGCTAATCACAATTCAGCACGTCGACTTTACAATACAAAAATCATTCTGTAAAACAAATATAACTTTCCCTGAACAACCTTCGAAATAGAACGATACAATATCACATCCACAAAATCTATTTAACTTCTTTTAAAAGAATGTCGTGTGGAAGTCAAAATGTACTGAAGGAGTTGAATCTTTGACAACACCAATAAGATCAATATCATCCAGTTTACGACACATTTTCGTCACACTTGAAACTAAATGAGTACAATAGAATTGACGGTTCACACCATAACATAATTGCTGCTTCTCCACCAATATATTTATCGCTTTAAAAGTTACCCTCAAATTGAAATACCATTTTATTGACCACGATAGAGGTAATAAAGCTATGCTCTATGTACTAAATTACTAAAATATTCAACTTACTTGCATGACCTTAATTTTTCTTTACTCACCCTTCCAATTCCCTTCTCTCTTTACATCACCACCAGTTGCGGTTTTGATGAGCAGCGACTTAACTGACCTCACGACGGGTGTCAGCACTGTTCCATGCATACGATGTATTTATAACAGAGTTGTGTTAATATTGCTTTCGGAACTTAAGACTTGGTACAAATTTTAGCGCTTTTAATATTCATTTCTTATTTCTCAAGATTACTTCCTCAAAGTTACGTACAAATGCAAAAGGCAAATGACCCGAAGGCATTACATTAATCATTACGTCTGCAATCACAAACCAAGTGAAAAATAAAGCTTTCCACCCTTCCAACCAATACCATTTCCTACTCTTGCATTCCTACCTCACTCATGTCCATTTGAACGTTGTCGTAATTGACGTCCTCAACCAAATCACTCAGCGACTTCACGGCCGTTTTCGCTTCATCGCTCCTACATCCCTACGCAAAATTGGAAAAAACTGTGTAAATATGTAATTAAAATTGATGATTAAACCAACTCGCACAAAACTAGTCACTACTACGCTAATGAAAACTCGAGAAACAAAAATGGCTTCCACACAAAATTGCGCACAATAGTAAATGCAATGCAAATTGCAATAGAAAACGATTAGAAATTCATTTCAACTGAAAATAAATACCTTGGTATCCAAGTATTTGTCACTACTTTCGTCGTCACTGCCGTAATTTATCAGTGCATCCATTCTTTCACCCACAGATAAGCTCAGTAGGAACAAACCTTCATGGAGTCTCTTACAAAACAATTGACGTCTCTACAGACTTCGCTCATAGATGCCACACCAATCTCCTTCAAAATTTGTTGAAGTTTGCTTCCCTTGCTTCAAAGTTGCTAAGTTAAGGCGCATTTCAAATTTACTTCAATATACATGCATATATAGGGTTTTTTGTCTTTTTTGATAATACAGTGATTTTGATCATTCGAGTATGGTAAACGAAAAATTCACAAATTTAAAAATGTTCACACGTGAGTCGTAGATGGTAGGAAAAAAGCTCGAATCATTTTGAAGTTCGAAAATACTTAAATATTTGAAAGGAGATAGTATGTCCGTATCGAAATACAGGGTGTTCCACAAAAATGTATACACATTTTAATAAAGAATATCTATTCATGGTGGAACCTAAGTTTAATGTGCCTCTAAGTAATGTGGCATGCACTTAACAAATGACATTAGTCGTAATTAAAAACTGCAATACCTTACATATGAATAATACAAAATGGCAAAGGTTCGCTTGACATTCAAGTAATGCAAATTAATTTCGAAATGGTACTGGAAATTTGAGAATGTGTGTGCAAAGACAGTCAAGGCGTGAATTGGCGACAGCCTCCAACATGACTAACATTTTCAAGAATTCGTGATAAATTTGAGACTGAGGGTACTGTGCAAGGCGTGTAGAAGCACGAACTGGGAGACTGCTCATCAACGAATGTGGAAAATTCTGCTATGGTGTTACAGCAATTCACACGATCGCCAAAATATCTGTAAGGTAATAGGATCAGCAGGGCAAGTGTACATCAGTTTCTCAAAACTGCTGAGAGGAAATTTTATGTGCCGAGACTGGTTGAAGACGATCCTAATTGCAGAGCTGAGTTTTGTGAATGGTTTCAAATGAAGATGGACGAGGATGCACAGTTTGTGGACATGATTGTTTGGTCTGAAGCGCAATGGTGCAGTGAACCGACATAATTGCGTGTACTAGTTTTCTGAAAATCCAACAATTCATGTGGTCAAGGCAATGGATTTAGCAGGATTTACAGCCTGGTATGGTTTGTCATCTAGTGGGTTTGAAATTCATAAAAACTTTTCAGTGATTTCACCTTTTTTGCAGATGAAGAAAATTCATTAAAAATTTTTATTTTTAAACTTTAACATCCCAATCTAAAACAGCCCTCTAACTTGACTTACTCTAAAATATAAGATTACCAGGAATAACACTGGAAAATATGTTCTTCATTTTCCTAAGAAAAGGATTAGGGAGGTCTCAGTATCACTAATTAGAACAGAGTGAAATTAAAACATGAGATGGTAGGTCATATAAGCATAGTTCTTTGTTGTTCCTTGCTATGAGGGAGTTCTTCCCCCTTTCCCTCAACAAAGGTGGGTTTGTCCATTGCTCGGTTTTATCTTCACTCTCCCACATGAAGCATTGCTAGGAGAAAGATATTGTCACAGTAAGTTGTCTTAATGCCTGAATAAAATTGTTTAATTTGAATAACAGAACACATAGCAGTTGGGTAAGCATGGATACCAAACTCTGAAGAATTTTCCAAATTACCTTACTGTTTGGTGTTTGGTAAAGCATCAGTACCAAACACCGAACAGTTGATCTGATTACTGAATAGTGTGGGTGAAAATCGAACAGGTGGCAACCCTACGGGTTGCCGTGATGAATCACAATATGCAGATTATGGTATTATGTACTTGGCGTTGTCAGCTTTTCATGATTGAGTTGTACATTTCTAAGGGTTTAGTGCAGGGGTGGGCAAACTTCATAATTTAAACAAAAAATACGGCTGAAAAAAACTTAAAAACCTTTTCTAAAGATTTCATGACGCTAAAAAAAATATTCAATAATAGATTTCACTAATAGTATACCACAACACCTCTCCAATAATTCCCAATGTGAATTCTAATGCGGCTCACTGAAGCAATTACAACTGGCAATGCGGCCTGCCTAAGCTGTCGACACTGGCAATGCAGCCCATCTCGTAAGTTTGCTCACCCCAGGTTTACTGGGACATATCCTAAATATGTTATTTTTTAATTTAGGTCAGAAACATGTTTGTTAGTAACATGGTGTATTTAACTAGATTGATAGCATTGGAGATATATTCAGTAACAATTAAGTACAGGATATAGATGTTATGATGAGTTATTACAAGAAGTTACTCGATTTGAGTTGTTTCACTCATGTCGTTTAGGTATTAATGCCTAAAAATCTGCTGTGCATCGTTTTCTACCAGGGATGTAACTAGACTTTTATTCTTAGGGGAGCCAAGAAGGGTCAATGAAAATTGAGGGGGTGGCCAGAGTAATTTCCAGTATTTCCAAAATAAACAAAAGAATGCAAACATCTTGCTAGATTTTAATAGCGGAATATCTCTTTCTCGTAAGTATTGAATACTTATAGTTTTTTAAAATAGCTTATGTTGGCACTTTGTCCATCTGTCTGTATGTGAGCAATGAATATCTCAGAAACCGTATAAGCCAGGGCCGCCAAATTTCAAGGGTTGGCTTAGGGGCCTGACATACTAAAATGAAACACATTGTAGCATTCTGTGAAACTCGGATCAGTCACTCGTTTTCATTTCCTCCTAGATTTTAATGAAATAACTCTAATCAAACATAATTATGAGTGTAAAACACAAAGTAATACATAAATTGATATACCACACTGGCCGGAATATGTGGTTTTTCTCTGGGATGAAAACAAAAAATTTATTTTCCCATTCTATTTCTGGTGATTTAATTAGAAAATTGCTTAGATAACTACCATATGGCACGATAATGCGGTATCGGAATTACAAAAACGTCAGTATGTTTTAAGCATAATTGCCTAAATTTACTAAAATTACTGTCATCAGCTGCTTTAGATTAATGTATTAGAACTCATAATAAAATTTAAGCTATTATCGGAAATGTCATTGTAACAATTACGTATATCATAACGAGTTCATTCGCAGCAATTTGTAATATCTAATTTGGTGTAAAAATATTAACCCTTACAAAAGTGAATGTTGAATCTGGTACGCTTAAGTAAGAAGATCTTTCTTAGACCACTAGCACAGTGGTTCTGAACCGGTGTGCCGCAGCACATTAGTGTACACACTTGTTTAAATGTTTGCGATTGACGACTCGCCACCTGGAAATTCCAAAGTGACTTGTAACACCCTCCCCTCTATCCTGGAACTTGGCCGAAGCAATGAGGGGGCTCCCTCACTCTTTTCCGAACTGAAGTGACCTGACCCGTCCTGATCTAACCCTCGCAAAAGTAACCACAGAGGCCGCACCAGGTCTCTGAAACTCCCTTAGAAACGGCTGTTCCGAAGTTTAGCGGAAGGGGATAACCAGATGGCAATAGCGTCGCTCTTAGCGTGACGTCATACAGCGGCTTTCTCAAATCTGTTTAAGCATCAGATTTGAACATCGAAGGTTCATTTTGTATCAAAATCACTATTACAGGAATTTCATGAATTTAAACTTATACGATATATGGGATGAAGCATTGAAACAATCTATATATATATATATATAACGCTTAGGTATGTATGCTTTGTTGATTACCGTTACCAAGTAACCATTTATTACCCCATAAGCATTGGAATCGGTGCAAGGCATTTTTAATTTCTTTTTAAAATTACTTAAAATTATTATACGAAGTCCGGACTTGAAGTATTAAACGTAAAAATGAGTGAAAATAATTATTTTTGAAAACAATACGAATTCATGCTGAATTTGCTTAAATATTTTAACTGCATAAGAACGAGAAGTTTTGAAATTTATAATGGGAAATTTTATTTTTTAGTTTTGTAATAATTCTCCAGAGACGATCATTAGAGTCAATGAAATATACACTAAAATAAATCCGAGGGAATTCATTATAAACAATGAATATAATACAATGGAAATATGAATAAATTTATTTATTTAAAATTTTGGTGAAATCACATATACAAATATCTTGCACACGCTTTTAAGTTCACAGGAGGTAAAAATCATAACATTCACATAATGTAGAAATTTTATCAATACCAAGAAAAAATTTTATAACTTTTAATATACAATGCATTCAATGGAAATATGAATATATTTATTTAAATGTTCGATTAAATCACATATACAAATATCTTGCACACGCTTTTAGGATCACAGAAGGTAAAACTCATAACATTTACAAAATCTAGAATATTTATTAATACCAAGCAAAAATTTTATAACTTTTACTATACAACGCATTATTAGATTACATTCGTTTTCAAAAACTTTAATAAAAATTTACTTTGCGAGCTTGAACGCTTTCCAGTTTAAATTATAGAAACTTAGAATTTTTTAAATAAAGTGGTGATTTTTGTCTGTAACACTGACGAAGGAAGGGATATTTACATCAAAAATATTTTTTATTTGCCTAACTTAAAAGAAAAATATGCAGGAACTATATATCCCAATAAACACACACACGCCTTTTTACAAAAGTAATATAATTGAAACAACTTATTTCATCTAAAGTTTCCCTAAACTTGGAAACACACCTTATTTACATAGCTAAATATGGGTACAAACATGGTACCAGGAAGAGAGTTCCTCTTAATTTTTCACACAATGATACTAAAACTCTATCCCGCACATATTTTACAAAAGTAATGAAATTGAAAAAGTAATTATTTTACCTAAAAGTTACCTAAACTTGGAACACACATCTAAATTACACATTTACATAGCAAAATATTTTAACAAACATGGTACCAGGAAGAGTCCTCTTAATTTATGCACGAAGATACAGCAGCACATCTTGTGCATGCAGTGCACAATACAAAACATACAAAAACAGACAAAATTTTACATTTACAAAATGCAGTTTACTTTCCATGAAATTTAAGAAATCATGGGTGGGGACAAAGTGGTACTACACTTGAAGAACAAGTATATTTTGTTCTTTTTTCTGCTTTCCTGGAGCAGCATAGGCGACATCTTCTCCAACTGCCACCTTGATAGGAAGATGCTTGACAACTACTTCACTATATTCCGATCATAACACATTAGAAATGTAAAGTTACACAAGAAAAATATAAATTTTGCTTACCTTACTCATCAAATAAAGCATCGTAACATTCAATGATTTCCTTGAAGAAAACAAACGCAAACTTGAAGAAGAAATTCAGAGCAACATTGTAGACCATCTTCGCAATTTATACACCAACATCAGGAAGTATTTTCCAAACATCAACGACAACAATAACTGGATTCGAAATCCATTCTGTATAACCGAGAAACCAGAAGGATTACCTGCAGTAGATTATGAAAATTTAATCGAAATCACTTCAGATGTCCATTTAATACGAACATTTAAAGAAGTTTCTCTGATTAAATTTTGTGGCAGCTTATATCATGAATATTCAGACTTATCAAGACGGGCAATTATAGAGTTATTACTATTCGCGAGCACGTACTTACGCGAAACTGGGTTCTCGAAATACACAACAACAAAAACAAAATACAGAAATCGACTAGATGCCGTTCATATAAACGATTTTTATCTTTAAATATATGAAAATAGACGAAATGTTGATCACATGCCCTATCTTTATTATTATCTGTACTTACTTGTGCTTTGATTTTCACCTTATAAACAAAATAACTGTTTAGGGTTCCGCAACTTCTCTTTCGAGTTGCAAGGGTTCCGTAGCAACATTAAATTGGGAAACGCTGCCCTATAGAAATAATTCTGCGCACCAAGTTACCAACAAAGGAAATGATAATTGCAGGTAAGACATACATAAGTCTATGCATTGGAGTATGTCTAGGCTGGTTAAAGCATTTCAGACCATTTTCTGACCCCTTGAAAAATTTTAATGCAACAATTTTTTCGTAGATGAGCCAAATTTGTTAGAAGCTTCTATGACGATGGCCTCTAAATCACATACATAATGTGTAATTACTACCTATCTTCATAAAAATAGCAAATTGAAATATTTTAGATACCAAAGAAGGAAGTTTGACTACTTTGGTATATAAAATATTTCAATTTGCTATTTTTATGAAGATAGGTAGTTATTACACGTTATGTATGTGATTTAGAGGCCATCGTCATAGAAGCTTCTAACAAATTTGGCTCATCTACGAAAAAATTGTTGCATTAAAATTTTTCAAGTGGTCAGAAAATGGTCTGAAATGCTTTAACCAGCCTAGACATACTCCAATGCATAGACTTATGTATGTCTTACCTGCAAATATCATTTCCTTTGTTGGTAACTTGGTGCGCAGCATTATTTCTATTTCTATATTTTTGTTCCATGTTCTGCTCATACTCTAAACCTCATTGTTAAGGATGCTGCTAATATCACAAATGAAGCATTCAATTTCTTTGGCACAATTCAAGATGTGTATAACTTTTTCTTTTCTGGCAGGTTGTGAAAAATCATGTAGACTTGACATTAAAACCTCTGTCTGACACTAGATGAGAAAGCAAGATTGAAGCAATTAAAACATCAAGATTTACCTTGCCAGAAAGTTACGATGCTTTATTTGATGAGTAAGGTAAGCAAAATTTATATTTTTCTTGTGTAACTTTACATTTCTAATGTGTTATGATCGGAATACAGTGAAGTAGTTGTCAAGCATCTTCCTATCAAGGTGGCAGTTGGAGAAGATGTCGCCTATGCTGCTCCAGGAAAGCAGAAAAAAGAACAAAATATACTTGTTCTTCAAGTGTATTACCACTTTGTCCCCACCCATGATTTCTTAAATTTCATGGAAAGTAAACTGCATTTTGTAAATGTAAAATTTTGACTGTTTTTGTATGTTTTGTATTGTGCACTGCATGCACAAGATGTGCTGCTGTATCTTCGTGCATAAATTAAGAGGACTCTTCCTGGTACCATGTTTGTTAAAATATTTTGCTATGTAAATGTGTAATTTAGATGTGTGTTCCAAGTTTAGGTAACTTTTAGGTAAAATAATTACTTTTTCAATTTCATTACTTTTGTAAAATATGTGCGGGATAGAGTTTTAGTATCATTGTGTGAAAAAATAAGAGGAACTCTCTTCCTGGTACCATGTTTGTACCCATATTTAGCTATGTAAATAAGGTGTGTTTCCAAGTTTAGGGAAACTTTAGATGAAATAAGTTTTTTCAATTATATTACTTTTGTAAAAAGGCGTGTGTGTGTTTATTGGGATATATAGTTCCTGCATATTTTTCTTTTAAGTTAGGCAAATAAAAAATATTTTTGATGTAAATATCCCTTCCTTCGTCAGTGTTACAGACAAAAATCACCACTTTATTTAAAAAATTCTAAGTTTCTATAATTTAAACTGGAAAGTGTTCAAGCTCGCAAAGTAAATTTTTATTAAAGTTTTTGAAAACGAATGTAATCTAATAATGCGTTGTATAGTAAAAGTTATAAAATTTTTGCTTGGTATTAATAAATATTCTAGATTTTGTAAATGTTATGAGTTTTACCTTCTGTGAACCTAAAAGCGTGTGCAAGATATTTGTATATGTGATTTGATCGAACGTTTAAATAAATATATTCATATTTCCATTGAATGCATTGTATATTAAAAGATAAAATTTTTGCTTGGTATTGATAAAATTTCTACATTATGTGAATGTTATGATTTTTACCTCCTGTGAACTTAAAAGCGTGTGCAAGATATTTGTATATGTGATTTCACCAAAATTTTAAATAAATAAATTTATTCATATTTCCATTGTATTATATTCATTGTTTATAATGAATTCCCTCGGATTTATTTTAGTGTATATTTCATTGACTCTAATGATCGTCTCTGGAGAATTATTACAAAACTAAAAAATAAAATTTCCCATTATAAATTTCAAAACTTCTCGTTCTTATGCAGTTAAAATATTTAAGCAAATTCAGCATGAATTCGTATTGTTTTCAAAAATAATTATTTTCACTCATTTTTACGTTTAATACTTCAAGTCCGGACTTCGTATAATAATTTTAAGTAATTTTAAAAAGAAATTAAAAATGCCTTGCACCGATTCCAATGCTTATGGGGTAATAAATGGTTACTTGGTAACGGTAATCAACAAAGCATACATACCTAAGCGTTATATATATATATATAGATTGTTTCAATGCTTCATCCCATATATCGTATAAGTTTAAATTCATGAAATTCCTGTAATAGTGATTTTGATACAAAATGAACCTTCGATGTTCAAATCTGATGCTTAAACAGATTTGAGAAAGCCGCTGTATGACGTCACGCTAAGAGCGACGCTATTGCCATCTGGTTATCCCCTTCCGCTAAACTTCGGAACAGCCGTTTCTAAGGGAGTTTCAGAGGCCTGGCTCCAACGCATGGCTGGCTTCCACGAGAGCCAATAGAATAGCCATGGAGACTACATAATATATGTAGTCTCCATGAGAATAGCAGTGGGGCAAGCGCGCCATATGCCGCTCTCAGCCACCCATTTGTCCCTACTCCGGCGACATATGCTGCTTGGCGCACGGAACGTGTTTAAATATTGGGTACACATAGTTGATTTTCCGTATCCTAGGAAAAAACTCCAATGTGATTTGATATAGATTATAAGAAGTGGATATTTGAGCAGTTTTTAATCACAAGAGGAGGTATATTATCTGGACTAGGACTTTTATTAATATCAACTGTATTAAGTTTAGTTATAATATCACTAGCTGATAATTTAAATTGAGAAATATATATTGTGTGGTCATAATTAGGATTAATATCAGTATCGGAATATTTACTATAAACACTAGAGAAGAAATTTGAAAAAAGGTTTGCTATTTCCTGACCATCAACACCTGATTGGGTATCTAAAAACGTGTTTTGGTAAACCAGCATCTCTCCGGGTCGAGTTCACAAATTTCTAAAAGGGCTTTATGTCAAAAGTTATAGATTCTTCTAAGTCATTGATGTAATTTGAAAAGCAAATTTTATTTAAACTTTTGCATTTGGTTCGTAAATTTGAAAATATATTGTAATCAATGGATAAATTGGAGATTTAATAAGTCATATGAGCTTTGTTTCTACTATTAAGTTCTTTAGTTCAGGTGTAAACCAGATGGGGAATTGTTTCTTTTTTGGCTTAACTTTGGGGACGTCTATTTATAATATCTTGCAATACATCGTAAAAGAAGTTTAATGAAGAATCAATATCAAGATTTTGTAATGAACACCAGTTTATATTAGATAGATCATTAAGGAGGCTCCACCTCTACTGCATGAGTCAACAAGCCGGCAAAAGTATGGTATTATTCAACTCCCGAGAAAGCTTCTAATAAATGTGCGAGGATAATCTTTCCGATAACCATGTGACTGAAGGAAGTTATTTGCTATAATTGCTTGCTTTGGAGTAGGATAAAAAGTCTATTAATATTTTTAATGTCACGAAAAAGATTGCATTGACTAGAGACATGGCGAAGTGAAACTGTTGCCACATGTAATTTACGTGCAAAGAATAATTGAAAATATCATGTTGTTTTTCTTAGAATAGTATTCTTAATATCTGAGATATCATAAAGTACCACCTATTTCGTAAACAAAGTGAGAGATAGAGAATAATGAGGATTACATTTAAGAAATAACGACTTGGCAACGCCGCAATAACGCATTTCCGGCAACAACGCCATCCAAGACATGATTTTCACTTTGGTGTTTGGCGTGGGTGGTTCGGTTTGCGGTTGCGTTTTTAATTTTGCGATAATTATACATTTCGTTATATAATATTTATATCTACTTATTTATATATTTATACATAGATTCATATATATTTACCTATAGTTATTTATTTATATTCTTTTTGTTTTATATTCCTTTATTTAATTTATAGTCGTAGTTCTTTCTTGCTTGAAACGTGCTATAATTTTTCAAACCCTCGTGGTTTTGAAAAATTGTTTCACTTAAAAGTGATAAGGAAACCCAACCCGTTAAATAAGATTAATTATATAAACTGTTAGCGCTAAAACCATATAATAATGAGAAATGCAATTTGCGGGGGGAGAACCGACCAGTACCACAATTTCTTAATCTAAATAAGTAAATACGTACCGATCTTATTCGTTTTGTTTAATCTGACGAATAAAACAATCCCCTATTAAAACAATCATCTATCATGTTCTTGCAATATTTAGATGTTTAAGTTTTACATGCTGAGATATAATATGTAAAAATTACGTCCATTTCACCGTCAATGTAAGATAATACCTTTCTTGTTACAAAGTACAGGATTTCTTACAGGTAAATGAAGTGTACACCAACTATGCGGAAACATGTGAAGAATAAAAACATGTATGCATTTTAACGTTTTTGTTTACGAGAAATCTATTATTATTTACGAATAAAACCGTATCGGGCTAGTAACCATATTTAACGTCTAAGCAGCCGTCTGCTAGTGCTACAATGTTGCCAAGTCTAAAATTGTAAAATAGCTGACTATCCCAAAGCGGCGATTTTATTTATTGATATTATTAAATTTCTCGTAAATAAGTACGTCAAGGTATATATTTAAATATATATTTGTATTCTTCTCATGTTTGCGCATATTTGCTGTGTTTTTGGTGTATATCTCATTTACTTACGAATTTCAGTGGCGAATTTCGTGTCCAGCACGAGTAGCTCGCCTATGTCGGCTGTGTAAATTGCCTTACTTTTAAATGCATTTATTGAAAAAACGAATACGTCAACCTATGTTTTTCTCTGCAGCATGTCATAGAGCATGCCTTCTTCTATCATTACTGTGAATATGAGGAAATTGACATTATCTTGAATTTCCGGTGGAGCCTCCTTAAATATGGCATCATATCACTTCATGGCTGCTAAAAGGTTAAAGAGGAAGTTTAAATTTACTTAACCGTTATTAATCCTGAGAAATTAATTGCTTTAATTTTTATATATCGTGTAAACGATTCACCTAACCCTATCATGGATGACAAATTAATAGATATAAAATATTAGGTATTTATATAGAAAGTCTTCGAATAAAATCTGTAGTGTTTTTAAAATAGAACATTTCATTTCCTATACATATTTATTGTAGGATTAAGTATTTTAGAGAAAATCCAACTAGAGACACATATGTTAGTTCAGTTTGAAATAGGCAATATTCATGTATGGATACGCAACTGTTGCCACCCTTAACATTCTTAGCAGTAATCGAAGTAAACAAGATCTTACATATATTAAATTATATACATGTATTTGTTGTCAAATAGATTTAAAAAAGGTTTTTCCGGACTTTTCTATTGTAAAATTTCAAATCAGATAACAAACAATGATATTTTTTGTTATAAGCGAAAGGATGGAAACTTTTATACAGGTAATGTGTGTTACATATTCCAGTGTTTATTTAATTTATATCATATTATTAATAAAAGGGCCGATTAAATATTAATTAAAACATTTCAATATTACTTATTAAAGATACCATGTTTATTTCGCAGTATTTAATAAAAAATGTAAAGAGAACGGAACAGCCATGAACAAAAGAAGTCCGAACATGCGCATCTCTTAACACACTGACGGGCGTGTAGAAGATCGGATTTGGTCACTTTAAATTTACGTTGAGGAAGATCACATCGTCGACGAGTGAGGAACTTTCTCTTCATACTTGCCAAGAGATTTACATCGACCTCGTGTTACTGTGATCCATTGTCGGGTTTGAATTCTTTAGTTAGAAATAAGCGAAAATTTAATTTAATTGCCGCCAACGGCATGTTTCAGCGGGTTAGCATTACCGCATTAAGATTGCCGTGCAATTTTGTCTCAAGGTCATTATTTCTTCCGATCCGTAGTTCACAGATTTTTTGAAATTATTTCTTAATTAAACGAAGTGGTTGATCTCTTCACTTTAAGTTAATGGCGGCATAATCTTTGCATTAATTAGGGGAAAGCTTTATATAGGATCAATGCAATTATTTTTCCTAGTTGAAAGTTTTAACCACGTGTATTTTGGGTGGACTGAGTCAAGTTTAGACATGAATATGGTTTTTAACTTGTCGAGTGGTTGTGTAAGCGTCAAGTTACAAGGTAAAGGTTGGTTTTTTATCACATAGGACAGGTAGTGAAATTTCTATCGTTGTTTCGGAAATTTTTCTCATACACCATTTTATAAATGATTTTATATACGGTGGTAGCCGATGATGAGGGTTGCCAACAGTGCTAATTTGACGAGAGACCGGGGCAGTGCATATAACTTTTCGTATATTTTAACCTCGATAAAGCGTACGCTTAGCTGAATAAATAATATTTTAATGAATAACTGAAAAAATATTAAGGTTCTTTCCCAAATAGTCAGTTTTCTGACAAAATTCCCTGTGTCCTGCGATGTTTAATGTTGGCAACCCTATCGTAAAATTCATTCTTTGATATATTTCGTTTATTGAGTTGATATTAATGTACGTAATCAGTACATACTAGTCTTATGGTTTTGAAATGAGTATTTAGCCTAACTTAGCAACTAAAGGGATACAAATTTTATATTTTACAAATCTTGGAATTTGAGTTAAATATAATATTTTCGAATATTATCGGAGTGATTTAGCACGAGAGACATTACATGATGTTAACAGAAATAATATTCAGCATGAAATTACAGTACAAACTTTAAGGTTTCATTCTCTTGTTTCAGAAGAATGTTTCCAGAAGACGTGAGAAGACTTCACAGAACAGCTGTCGTGTTCCCTTTTGAGATATCAAGAAATATTAACGGTGAGTACAATCTCAACTTTAAGTAATTTGCCTATTGCATTTAACGTATTGGCTGTTACCTCAGGAAGTTTCCAGTGAGAATTATGCTGGTTTTTCCATCTATTAATGGTGAAAGTGTAACTTGAGTTTAAATTGGAAAGTGATAAATCTCAACTTCTTTTGTTAACATAAGTGTTATCAATGCTTCAATTTTTGGCATATTTTATGAAATACTTTGTACCTGGGAAATTTTATTTTTCAGTCTACTGACTTTCAATTCAGCATAAATCAATTAAATATGCTGTATAAATAGGAGACAATTTCATAGAAACAAAAATATTAGTTTTGCAGTGACAGTGTAACGTGAAATGTTCATTGAATTTACTCTTTGGTGACGTGTAAAGTATTTAATGTTGAAATTATGGAGACAATTTGAGTCAATGCAAAATTATTAAAATACTTTGCTTGGAAAATGCTTTCTATATGGAAATGGCTGAAGCAGTCGAGGAAATATTTTTGGGAAAAAGATTTATTAGTCAAAAGTCAGTCGAATTATTGGAATACATGCAAGCTTTTGGAAAGTTGCTATGCTAATAAAAGTTTGCTGTGACAATTGGTGTTTATTGTTTTTTTTCACTGGTGGTTGGCTAATTATCAGTTGAGCATGCAAAGAATTGTACATGACTTATTCAAATATCATTTTAGAGCATTTTATTTTATAAATGTTCAGTGAATCAAATCAAAGTAGCAATTAAACTGTAACAGATAGAAGGCTGAAATTTGTGGGTTGTATGTGATGTATTATGCCATTTATTACTATGATAAACGATTTTATTTTAATGAATAAATGAAAATATATGGATAAGGTTTCCTCCCAAGTATGTATGTATTCATTTATCAGACAAACAATTCGTTTTTATTGTTTAATTTCGCTGGTGGTTGGCTAATCATCAGTTGAGCATGCCAAAATTGTAAAATATTTATTCAAATACCATTTTAGAGTATTTTATTTTATGTTCAATCAATCAAATCAAAATAGATATTAAACTAAGAGTTAGAAGGCTAATATTTGCAGGTTGTACATGATGCATTATGCTAGTTATTACTAGGACAAAGGATTTTATTTTTGGTGAAATTGGTGTGTCAGCAGGTCCAATGCTTTTTAAAATGTGAAACATATTTCATGGCATTATTATGACGATTTTTATCTTATTAGCCTGTTATTTATGAAGTATTAAAGACAGTGAATAAAGAAGTGACATGAAATCAGAAGCGATAACGTCAGTTTTTACCTTGTTAAGTGCAGCATATTGGTCTTGTTACGATGAAAGCTTTCGGAAGATTAAAAATATTTCCTTACTATTATTTGGCTTAAAGTTCTAATCAGAATTCATATTCTTTGACCGTTTTTCAATGTAAAAACAAACCATAGTCTTATCCAATGTGAAATTGGTTTTAGATTATATATTATAGATATAGACATTATAACCAATGCCGTGATACGTCGATAATTTCCAATTAAGAATACAGGGAATAATTTTTATAAAGTTAATTCATTAATTTAGTTGATTTGATAGCATAAATTGAAATGAATATTGCTATTACACTTGAAATTATTAACAGATAATATTTAATACTTATCTGTAGTTAACGATGTTTATTTGTCACAGGAAGACTATAATCTATTAAAATGCCATCTCATCTAAAAATATAAAAAAAATTTTAATAACTTGGTGGTCAGCAGGAGGTGCCTTCTAAAATATTTATTAATCAATTTACACGTAAAGTAAATAAATTAAAAATATATCGCCACCCCTGAAAAAGAATGTTTTGTCTGGTATTGTCCGTAAGAATATTTTATTTCTGAGAATATAAGGCATCAATTTTCTGTTTGAACTTGAAAACTTATTAAATGCCAAGTTTTTGTGTTGACTTCTGAAACAGCACTGTATTAGCTCATGTTTGCAGACATCATACATTTCTATGGTGAATATCGTTCTTTATTTGGTTGATTAGTCAACAATCATCATCATCATAGGTAGTCTGTCCATAGACAGGTCCGTGATTATTTATGGTTAAACTTGGTTCTCCATATACTCTTATTTTCTGCAGTTTTCTTCATGACTTGATAGGTCTCTTTCTCTTTCAAGTCGTCTACTAGCTGAAACCTTTTCTTACCTCTTTCTCTTTTTCCATCCAGTTTTCCTTCTAGCACTTCTTTAATCGTGCACTCTTTCCTCAGGTAATGCCCAATCCTTTTTTGATATTCTGTATAATCGTTCGCTTCTCTCATATTCTTCGTAGTACTTCCTCATTTTCTACCCTATCTGTCCATTTTTATCGTCAGCATTCTTCTCCATGTTCACATTTCGAAGCTTTCCAAGTATTTAATATCATTTTTCCTTAGTGTCCATGTTTCTGCAGCATACGCTTCATTTTCTATAAAAAATCGTTTACTTGGTTTATTAGTTGAGGCAATATGGAAGGTTAAAATTTAAAAACTAATTGTCAAATAAATCTTCGCATAATAATATGAATAAACTCTTAAAGAATTTAAAATTTTACAATTCTAAAATAGGGCTCTATCAATAAGATGTTCTCTTTCATATTGTTTAAGCAAATTAATCTTTTATATTTATAATTTTAGATTATATTTCTTTATTGAGTTCACCACAACCATTTTTTCCTCTTCATTGTAGGTAGTAGCAGTTGATGCTGAGCTGTAGAGGAACCATGAATCGAAGAGTACTGCTTTGATGAAACGAGAATTGATTCATCTGGGTGCAAGAGTAAAGAGGAATCTGAGCTGGAGGCTATGCATACGGTATGAGAGTTTTTATACCTATATGTTGTTATATTCTTGTTTGTTCAGTATATCAGGCGATAAATATCTTGTATAATATATAGCTGCATCTTACGGAGGATTTAGGAGGAGAGATTAAATTATAAGGCACTTTTTGATGAGCTAGAGACTTCAAATTTGGCATTATTATAGATTTCTGCTCACAACCAATTGAAATGAATACAATACAATAAGAATTCCAATTTTTAGGAGCTGTTTTTCTCCTATCATTCAGAATAAGCCGAAATTTATGGTCGGATTAAACTACACACAAACAATTTGATTTCTTTTAAAAATATTTATTAATCAATTTACACGTAAAGTAAATAAATTAAAAATATATCGCCACCCCTGAAAAAGAATGTTTTGTCTGGTATTGTCCGTAAGAATATTTTATTTCTGAGAATATAAGGCATCAATTTTCTGTTTGAACTTGAAAACTTATTAAATGCCAAGTTTTTGTGTTGACTTCTGAAACAGCACTGTATTAGCTCATGTTTGCAGACATCATACATTTCTATGGTGAATATCGTTCAGCAAATTGGATATTGAAAAGTAATTAATTAAATTTAATCTTAAAATAGGAGCAGCCCTTTAAAAAGATTATTTGGATCAGGATGTTTTCTGTTCTACATATAAAATTTTACCAAGAGGTTTTGTCGTGGTTAAATAATTCCAGATTTAATTTAATAATTTAAAGAAATTTGGAGATAAATGTACGATATGCTTGAATTAATTCAGAAAATATTCTTTGGGTTTTTTTGTGGTTTATTCGAGGCAGAAAAATTTCTGAGGCAATACAAATTCTATTCATTATTCAAGTTATCAAAATCAGATAAAGAGTTTAAAATGCAAATGAAATTTCGGTTAGTTTTTAGAGCTTTGATTGAAAATCCGAACTGAATGCCTATATGTAAAGGAAAATATTTTCGTTGTGAAAAATAGAGGCGTGGTTAGTGTGTCTAGCTCCCAATGCCGAGGGCATGGTCGTTTGTGCTTGTTAAAAATATATTACAACACATGTAATTGGAGGAAACTGTATAAGAACGAGAAGTTTTGAAATTTATAATGGGAAATTTTATTTTTTAGTTTTGTAATAATTCTCCAGAGACGATCATTAGAGTCAATGAAATATACACTAAAATAAATCCGAGGGAATTCATTATAAACAATGAATATAATACAATGGAAATATGAATAAATTTATTTATTTAAAATTTTGGTGAAATCACATATACAAATATCTTGTACACGCTTCTAAGTTCACAGGAGGTAAAAATCATAACATTCACATAATGTAGAAATTTTATCAATACCAAGCAAAAATTTTATAACTTTTAATATACAATGCATTCAATGGAAATATGAATATATTTATTTAAATGTTCGATCAAATCACATATACAAATATCTTGCACACGCTTTTAGGTTCACAGAAGGTAAAACTCATAACATTTACACAATCTAGAATTTTTATTAATACCAAACAAAAATTTTATAACTTTTAATATACAACGCATTATTAGATTACATTCATTAGTTTTCAGAAACTTTAATAAAAATTTACTTTGCGAGCTTGAACGCTTTCCAGTTTAAATTATAGAAACTTAGAATTTTTTAAATAAAGTGGTGATTTTTGTCTGTAACACTGACGAAGGAAGGGATATTTACATCAAAAATATTTTTTATTTGCCTAACTTAAAAGAAAAATATGCAGGAACTATATATCCCAATAAACACACACACGCCTTTTTACAAAAGTAATATAATTGAAACAACTTATTTCATCTAAAGTTTCCCTAAACTTGGAAACACACCTTATTTACATAGCTAAATATGGGTACAAACATGGTACCAGGAAGAGAGTTCCTCTTAATTTTTCACACAATGATACTAAAACTCTATCCCGCACATATTTTACAAAAGTAATGAAATTGAAAAAGTAATTATTTTACCTAAAAGTTACCTAAACTTGGAACACACATCTAAATTACACATTTACATAGCAAAATATTTTAACAAACATGGTACCAGGAAGAGTCCTCTTAATTTATGCACGAAGATACAGCAGCACATCTTGTGCATGCAGTGCACAATACAAAACATACAAAAACAGACAAAATTTTACATTTACAAAATGCAGTTTACTTTCCATGAAATTTAAGAAATCATGGGTGGGGACAAAGTGGTACTACACTTGAAGAACAAGTATATTTTGTTCTTTTTTCTGCTTTCCTGGAGCAGCATAGGCGACATCTTCTCCAACTGCCACCTTGATAGGAAGATGCTTGACAACTACTTCACTATATTCCGATCATAACACATTAGAAATGTAAAGTTACACAAGAAAAATATAAATTTTGCTTACCTTACTCATCAAATAAAGCATCGTAACATTCAATGATTTCCTTGAAGAAAACAAACGCAAACTTGAAGAAGAAATTCAGAGCAACATTGTAGACCATCTTCGCAATTTATACACCAACATCAGGAAGTATTTTCCAAACATCAACGACAACAATAACTGGATTCGAAATCCATTCTGTATAACCGAGAAACCAGAAGGATTACCTGCAGTAGATTATGAAAATTTAATCGAAATCACTTCAGATGTCCATTTAATACGAACATTTAAAGAAGTTTCTCTGATTAAATTTTGTGGCAGCTTATATCATGAATATTCAGACTTATCAAGACGGGCAATTATAGAGTTATTACTATTCGCGAGCACGTACTTACGCGAAACTGGGTTCTCGAAATACACAACAACAAAAACAAAATACAGAAATCGACTAGATGCCGTTCATATAAACGATTTTTATCTTTAAATATATGAAAATAGACGAAATGTTGATCACATGCCCTATCTTTATTATTATCTGTACTTACTTGTGCTTTGATTTTCACCTTATAAACAAAATAACTGTTTAGGGTTCCGCAACTTCTCTTTCGAGTTGCAAGGGTTCCGTAGCAACATTAAATTGGGAAACGCTGCCCTATAGAAATAATTCTGCGCACCAAGTTACCAACAAAGGAAATGATAATTGCAGGTAAGACATACATAAGTCTATGCATTGGAGTATGTCTAGGCTGGTTAAAGCATTTCAGACCATTTTCTGACCCCTTGAAAAATTTTAATGCAACAATTTTTTCGTAGATGAGCCAAATTTGTTAGAAGCTTCTATGACGATGGCCTCTAAATCACATACATAATGTGTAATTACTACCTATCTTCATAAAAATAGCAAATTGAAATATTTTAGATACCAAAGTAGTCAAACTTCCTTCTTTGGTATCTAAGATATTTCAATTTGCTATTTTTATGAAGATAGGTAGTAATTACACGTTATGTATGTGATTTAGAGGCCATCGTCATAGAAGCTTCTAACAAATTTGGCTCATCTACGAAAAAATTGTTGCATTAAAATTTTTCAAGGGGTCAGAAAATGGTCTGAAATGCTTTAACCAGCCTAGACATACTCCAATGCATAGACTTACGTATGTCTTACCTGCAATTGTCATTTCCTTTGTTGGTAACTTGGTGCGCAGAATTATTTCTATGAACCACTGCTTGCACACCCCCACGCTCATATGCATCTCGGATATGCGAGAATGAAAGCCATTCCAACCACCTGCACATAAAGACATTCATCGGTATGAATAATCATAGATTACCAGAAAGATAAAAAAACCTGCAAGGTTCATGACATTTCTTAAAGAATTGGAAAACCACCTCATTTAAGCATTTGAAATTGTACCATCGAACAAATAGTGCCATTATACTCCCACATTAAGTTAGTTATTCTTGACATAATTGCAAAGGTGGACTCGGTTTTACTTATAAGGTAATCACGAACATTTTATTAATTTCTTTATAAAAGGTCAAGGAATAAAAATACAGAAATATTTCACAGTGGAAATTATAAATGCAAATTAATCACATTACGACAATTAGCAGGAATAAATGCATTTTAGGAATTGCTGTCATATATGGAGTTAAATTAATGCTTTGAAACATACCACATTTGTTTGTACATGAAAATTTCAGTTTCCTTTTATCTCATATAAGGATGTTGCAAATGTCAATATACACATTACCTGCCCTTTGTATTCTATCATAAGCTGTGAAAGTTTCTATTCAATTACAGATAGTTTCTCACAGTTCGAGAGGTTAATAGTAAGTGCAAAAAGACTAGAAGAATCGACATAAAACAATTCTTTATTTGGTTGATTAGTCAACAATCATCATCATCATAGGTAGTCTGTCCATAGACAGGTCCGTGATTATTTATGGTTAAACTTGGTTCTCCATATACTCTTATTTTCTGCAGTTTTCTTCATGACTTGATAGGTCTCTTTCTCTTTCAAGTCGTCTACTAGCTGAAACCTTTTCTTACCTCTTTCTCTTTTTCCATCCAGTTTTCCTTCTAGCACTTCTTTAATCGTGCACTCTTTCCTCAGGTAATGCCCAATCCTTTTTTGATATTCTGTATAATCGTTCGCTTCTCTCATATTCTTCGTAGTACTTCCTCATTTTCTACCCTATCTGTCCATTTTTATCGTCAGCATTCTTCTCCATGTTCACATTTCGAAGCTTTCCAAGTATTTAATATCATTTTTCCTTAGTGTCCATGTTTCTGCAGCATACGCTTCATTTTCTATAAAAAATCGTTTACTTGGTTTATTAGTTGAGGCAATATGGAAGGTTAAAATTTAAAAACTAATTGTCAAATAAATCTTCGCATAATAATATGAATAAACTCTTAAAGAATTTAAAATTTTACAATTCTAAAATAGGGCTCTATCAATAAGATGTTCTCTTTCATATTGTTTAAGCAAATTAATCTTTTATATTTATAATTTTAGATTATATTTCTTTATTGAGTTCACCACAACCATTTTTTCCTCTTCATTGTAGGTAGTAGCAGTTGATGCTGAGCTGTAGAGGAACCATGAATCGAAGAGTACTGCTTTGATGAAACGAGAATTGATTCATCTGGGTGCAAGAGTAAAGAGGAATCTGAGCTGGAGGCTATGCATACGGTATGAGAGTTTTTATACCTATATGTTGTTATATTCTTGTTTGTTCAGTATATCAGGCGATAAATATCTTGTATAATATATAGCTGCATCTTACGGAGGATTTAGGAGGAGAGATTAAATTATAAGGCACTTTTTGATGAGCTAGAGACTTCAAATTTGGCATTATTATAGATTTCTGCTCACAACCAATTGAAATGAATACAATACAATAAGAATTCCAATTTTTAGGAGCTGTTTTTCTCCTATCATTCAGAATAAGCCGAAATTTATGGTCGGATTAAACTACACACAAACAATTTGATTTCTTTTAAAAATATTTATTAATCAATTTACACGTAAAGTAAATAAATTAAAAATATATCGCCACCCCTGAAAAAGAATGTTTTGTCTGGTATTGTCCGTAAGAATATTTTATTTCTGAGAATATAAGGCATCAATTTTCTGTTTGAACTTGAAAACTTATTAAATGCCAAGTTTTTGTGTTGACTTCTGAAACAGCACTGTATTAGCTCATGTTTGCAGACATCATACATTTCTATGGTGAATATCGTTCAGCAAATTGGATATTGAAAAGTAATTAATTAAATTTAATCTTAAAATAGGAGCAGCCCTTTAAAAAGATTATTTGGATCAGGATGTTTTCTGTTCTACATATAAAATTTTACCAAGAGGTTTTGTCGTGGTTAAATAATTCCAGATTTAATTTAATAATTTAAAGAAATTTGGAGATAAATGTACGATATGCTTGAATTAATTCAGAAAATATTCTTTGGGTTTTTTTGTGGTTTATTCGAGGCAGAAAAATTTCTGAGGCAATACAAATTCTATTCATTATTCAAGTTATCAAAATCAGATAAAGAGTTTAAAATGCAAATGAAATTTCGGTTAGTTTTTAGAGCTTTGATTGAAAATCCAAACTGAATGCCTATATGTAAAGGAAAATATTTTCGTTGTGAAAAATAGAGGAGTGGTTAGTGTGTCTAGCTCCCAATGCCGAGGGCATGGTCGTTTGTGCTTGTTAAAAATATATTACAACACATGTAATTGGAGGAAACTGTTTGTGTTAAATAAATTATTATTAGTATTAACATTGATATCTCGTAATTGGCTATTGAGTATATTTACTTTGCCATGCAATTTATTATTAAACTTATAAAGAGTTTGTTTGAATTATAAATATTTGATTCGGTTCATTTTAACTTTCAATTGTTATATAACGCGATTGCTTTATTTCTCCTGATAATTTACGCTTTATTTTCTATTAAAAAAATCAATTCTTTATTTGGTTTATCAGTTGAGGCCATCATCATCATAGGTAGTCTGTCCGTAGACAGGTTCGTGATTATTCATGGTTAAACTTGGTTCTCCATATACTCCTATTTTCTGCAGTTTTCTTTACAACTTGATTCACATATAGATTCCTGATCAGTCTCCTGTCTTTCCAGTGTACACCTATATCCTTTAATATCCTCATCAGCAGTACCCAGTTTACTCTATCGAAGGCCTTCTGCCAGTCGACGAAACATAGGAGCAATCTTGGCTGTACTCTGTTGCCCTTTCTGATATGATTCTCACTACACCGATAGCATCTCTGGTTCCTCGTCCTATTCTGAAGCGGAATTGATCTTCCCCTAGCATTTCTTTGGCCTTTTTCTCTAGTCTTTTATTAAGAATACTCGTGGTGATCTTCAAAGTGTGTGACAGTAGGGATATCGTTCTGTAGTCCTTAGACTGCATTGCCGTTGGCTTCTTCTTTAGAGGGATCATTGTTACATCTAGGAAATCCTGAGGCCTCTCTCCCGAGTTGTAAATCTTGTTAATTAGTTTCGTAATCACTTTGTCCTTCCAATCCCATGACTTTTAAGTACCTCTGCCGGTATTCCATCGCTGCCTGTAGCTTTTCCTTTCTTTTATTCCAGTATTGCCTTTTATGCTTCGCTTTTCATAATACTTAGTCCCAATCTTCTTCAATGCAATTCTCTTCTTCCAGTTCCATTTGTGCCGATCCTGCCTGCTTGTTGTATAGTTCCCTAATGTATTCTTCCGAGTCGAACTGTCCTTCTCCTTCCCATCTAGCTTCGCTCAGCCCTATGATGTCAATCCTATTTCTTTTCATTTCTTCTTTCAGGTTCTTTATCTTTTCTGCCATCCTCATGGTTTTTACATTCCAAGTACCTATGCATAAGTTATCTTCGACACATGCTTTCCTCAAGGCAGTCCCTGCCCAGAGATCCTATTGGGGGATTATTTTACCTCGAAAGAACTCGTTTTGTCCAACCATATAATCGTTACTAAGGAATTGTAATGTGGCAGTTTCCCTGTTGCTTTCCACATCGCAGTACTGTAGCCATTCAAATCGTCCCGATCACTCCTACAGCTCTATTGGATATAAACCCAGCCAACATAATTTGTTTTTAGCTCGATACCAAACTGACAGTACTGCTGCCTACTGCCAGGCACCAATGATAGTTTTTGTTATTAATTAATTAATTTTTTGTGAAAAACCTCCATTCGTGGATATCGAACCCAGGAACTTTGTAACGGGAAGCCGACACGCTAAGCGACACTATATGGAAGGTTAAAATTTTAAAACTAATTGCCAAATAAATCTTTCACATAATAATTTGAATAAACTCGTCAGGAATTTAAAATTTTAAGATTCTAAATAGACCTTGGTAAATGAGATGCGCTCTTTCGTGTTGTTTGGGAAAATTAATCTTTAATATTTAGATTTTTTAGTTTATATTTCTTAATTGAATTCACCACAACCATTTTTCTTCTTTATTTTAGGCATTCACAGTTGATGCTGAGTGAAAATGCGATGGTGTGAGGCATCAAGGAACCATGAATCGAAGAGTATTACTTTGCTGAAACAAGAACTGATGCATCTGGGTGCGAGAGTAAAGCGGATTATGTGCTGGAGGCTACACACATGGGATGAGAGAAGGTTTTTATACCTATATGTTGCTATATTCTGGTTTGTTCAATATATCAGGCGATAAATATCTTGTATAATAATATGGCTGCATATTACGGAAGATTTAGGAGAAGAGATTGTAAATTATAAGGCACTTTTAGATGGGCTAAATGCTTCAAATTTGGCATTATTATAGATTTCTGCTCAGCCAATTGAAATAAATACGATACAATAAGAATTCCAATTTTTAGCAGCTGTTTTTTTCCCGTAATTCAGAATAAGCCAAAATTTACGATCGGATTATACGATACCCCAAGAATTCAATTTCTCTTTAAAATATTTTTAAATCAATTTACACTTAAAGTAAATAAATGAAAAATATAGCGCTACCTCTGAAAAAAAGTTTTAACTGGTACCTTCTGTAAGAATATTTTATTTCTGAGAATATAAGGCATTAATTTTCTCTCTGAACTTGAAAAGCTTTGTGATAACTCAACTTTTATAAAATGCATTTAATATTGATTATAAATTTATGAGAATATAAGGTGTTGGTTTTCAGTTTCAACTCTAAAAACTTTCTCTAATTTGATTTTATAAGGCATATTCCATTTTGTTTGTAAAGTTTATTAGCGTACTTCTATAAATTTTAACTTTTCATCAAATTCCACTTCTGTTAATAAGAATCTAATATTGTAAATATTTATTTATGAATTACAGAAGATATTTAAAAACCTTAGAAAACTTATTAAATGCGAAGGTTTCATATTGACTTCTGAGGCAGCACTGTATTAGCTCATGTTTGCAGACTTGTCGTGCATTTCTATGGTGAATATCGTTCAGCAAATTGGATGTTGGAAAGTAATTAATTAAATTTAATCTTAAAATAGGAGCAGCCCTTAAAAAAGATTATTTGGATCAGGATGTTTTGTGTTCTACATATAAAATTTTACCAAGAGTGTTTGGCGTGGTTAAATAATTCCAGATTTAATTTAATAATTTAAAGAAATTTGGAGATAAATGTACAATATGCTTGAATTAATTCAGAAAATATTCTTTGGGTTTTTTGTGGTTTATTCGAGGCAGAAAAATTTCTGAGGCAATACAAATTCTATTCATTATTCAAGTTATCAAAATCAGATAAAGAGTTTAAAATGTAAATGAAATTTCGGTTAGTTTTGAGAGTTTTGATTGAAAATCCGACTGAATGCCTTTGTAAGGGAAAATATTTTCATTGTGAAAAATTTATAATCTCCAATTATTAAGCCATTCATTGGAAATGGTAATTTAATTGTTCTTAATTCTAGGCAATATTTAGAAAAAGATTTAACTTTGTGGAGAGTTACATTTCTTAATTAAGAAAAATTGTGAAGGTTTTTTTATTCTTAATTAAAGTCAATATCCAGAAAAAAGAATTCCAAGTCTGTATACTAAAGTTCTTTTAATAATTCCATCAATATCCAATTTGCTAGACATTATTTACTTGTAAATAGGTTTCCAAAGGGTTGTGTTATTTATATTATTCAGAAAAATCGTAAATTCTTTTAAGTCTAAATGTATATAAGCTATTGCTTTTTAATTCTGTATAATTACTGCCATTTTTTTAAATCTGAACAAACCAGAATTAGCATTTTTGGGTATATATATATATATTTTGTCATATTTTTTTCTAAGCTGCTGTGCTATTTTTCCTCTTTGTCACCAATAGACATTTTTAAAATGATATTATCCTTGCCAAAGTGCTTTGTAAAAATGTCCAACTTTTATTGTAGTGTTTGCTAAATTGTAAATTTTTTTCTGCACTTCATGAAAATTTTTAATGGCAATTTTGATTTGTGCTAATATTCAGAGCATTTTAAGTCCAGAAATTTTTTAAAGTCAGAGTCAGAAATTATTCTGTCGAAAATGTAAACAAATTAATTTTTTTGTCCTAATTTCAGAAAGCTTTTAAGTCGAAGAGTTAAAAATTATTCAAAGTCCAAATTGTAAACAAGTTAAAAAAATTAATGTGTTTACAATTTGGATGGAATAATTTTTAACTCCAAGACTTTAAAGATTTCTGAAATTAGGACTTGTCCAAAATGTAAACAAACATTTCTTTTGTCTAGAGTCAGTTTTCATTTTGAAGTGCATGATAAAATAAGTAGAGAAAATGTATTATTTCAGATTGTAAAATTTTTATTGAACTTGTATGTATACATTGTACATTATTTTCATTGCAATAAAGACATTTTATTATGATCAAAACCTGTTGACTCCTTTTAGATAGAAATAATTTCTTTTTCTCGGAGCCTCTTTTAGGTATCGTTGGACTTAAGGGGTTTTTTTAGGTATATTTTTGCTAGAATTAGCACACTTTTAGCCTAAAAATGACATTTTTGACCACAAATTCAGCCAAATTTTGCTGATTATTGAACAAATTATTCAACATTATGACAATTTATCTAAATTTCAGGGGTTTTTTTAGGTATATTTTTGCTAGAATTAGCACACTTCTAGCCTAAAAATGACATTTTTGACCACAAATTCAGCCAAATTTTGCTGATTATTGAACAAATTATTCAACATTATGACAATTTATCTAAATTTCAACTATTAAACAACTGACAAATTACATATAACACAATATTTTCAACTGTTATTCAACAGTTGACATAACTACATATATCACATGAAAAAATAAACCATCAAACACATTTTACAGATGAATTAAATTATTGAACAAGCACTTGAAGAAATTACTTGCCTCAGATAAAAATAACTGCGACTGAGCTGTGGAAAAATTAATACAAGCATTTAGACTACAGAACAGCCATCATCAGTGGCGAAATGCCACTGACAACAACTGCTCTGAAGTCGAAATGCATGTATTAATTTTCTCACAGCCCAGTCGCAGCTATTTTTATCAGAGGCAAGCGATTTTTCCAAGTGCTTGTTCTGGAAACACTTAAACATATCACATTATCAATGACCTTAATTACAATTAACAATGTCTCTTATTGGTCAAAATTGAATACACGCAACTGATTCCAAATGGGAGCAATGTTTGCATAAATGACGAAAAAATAATGAATCTCGCAAAGCAATGCTTAATTGGAATTACTTAAATGTCAGAATAACATTTTTATAAACCATTCCAAGTCAGAAATAAAATCCAAAAAATGCAGTTAAAATTTTATGGCATACCTATTTCAAATGTTTATAAAATTAAACCTCTTTATATTTGCCAAATTAATTTGCTTAAAATGCATTGAAATTACACCATGTACCACAATTAGACGCTTGACTGTTTTTTAAAAACGTTAATTGCATAATAGAAACTCAAAGACTAAACATTTACTTCTGATAATTTAATTTTTATAGCAACAAAGATTGAACTAAATACATTTTGTCTTTAAGAATTATCTTGCTTGGATTTAAAAATATAACATTAATGGAGGTAAGTTTATATTTACAACATCAAAAACATATTTGCTCATTTAAAGTTCAGATTCAAAGCTATTATGCAAAATATAACATTTAATCAAAGCAAACACTATTTATGAATAAATATAGCATATTCTCAAAGTTTGTCTTATATTTCCAGGTAATGTACAGTAAATGCATAAAATTAAATGATCTGAGGTTAATTTACATAAAATTTAAGTAGTAATTGCATTGCGTGACTCAACTCACTATCGTTAACAAATCACATTGCTCCTTATCAATAGCTTAACACTTTCATGGCCAATTTGTCAAATTTAAAAGAAAAATCAGCAAATCAAATCATTAAAAATTTATCAATAATTATATTTTTTAACATTATAAATGTGCAAAATGTAAGTAGCAATACATTATCGTTACAAAATATTTATTTAAAGACTTATATTTGAAGAATTTTCAATTGTAATTTATGAAAGTATTGAGTGCACGAAAAACTAAAGTATTTCATTAAATATTTGTATACAATTGAGTTATGTTAATAAATTTAAAGAATTCCTTTTCAGTAACGCTTGTGTTAGAATAAGTCAAAATCTCATATGGAGTTTACCAAAATTATCGTTACGATAATTTAATGAAGATATTTTAAACAGCCATGAAATTGTTAAGTAATCTAAAATATAACTCATCCAACAAGAGACAACGTTAATATTTACATAAGAGACCAACCTGAGAATCAAAACAATAACTACAAAATTGAGAAACAAAATAAATATCCTATAATTATTATACCAAATAGAATTGAATGAGCTTCCCACAATCTATATATATTTGCAAAAGTTTGTTTGCATGTCTCATTATGCATGCCATAAACTATAAGACATGAATAACTAAAATTTGGTACGATTATTATTAACATCTTAACTTGATGAATGTATAAAAGGTTTGGTCAATTGGTTAATTATAGTCAGTGCTATAATAACAATAATATAGGAGAATATAACATTTTATAATTCCACTAGAGATGCCTGCATTTTAAATTTGAAATGTCGGAATTTTTTATAAAAAACAAAGAAGCTTCAAAGTTTATTGTATATAAGGATTAGCTATGATGCTGGTCAACGCAGACATCCATGACATTTGACGGTGCAATGAGACACTATTACGTATGTTAACCTTCATAACAGCCTACTTAGACAACAAACCCATTCAGCGGCCGGGTTATGCAATCTTACTTTCGATACTACACAATTTATACAAGTGAAAACATTTACCACTTACTTTATTTGCTCACATTACACTGTGTTGGATGTGGTTTGGTTAATACAAAACGACAAACAACAGATGAACAAACAAAAAGAATTAATGCAACGAAAAACAAAAACAGTAGAAAAGAGAATTAAAATCACACAGAAATTCAATGCTCCGACTCTTAGAATGATTCTCTAAGCAAAGAGTTTTGTTAAAATAAATTTATGTCAAGTGAATAATACTTTGTTACAATAAGTGGACAATACTTTTGTTAAAACGTTACAAATTGCACTTGACAATGCCTTATCCCCCTCCCTCCCTCTGCTGTTCCCCCCTTATCTCTCGCGAGGCAATAATATGAATCTCGAGCCTCAAAGATGACATTCGTTGTCCAGGAAACTTATCGATAAAAGTCAAAATCTGTCACATATTCGTTAAATATGCGTAATTTCAAAACATGTGGTGCATTACTTTCTGGGAAACCCTCGTACAATGTTGTGTGAGACAGACGCTCCTTTCTAGGAACCTGGTATTATCTGAATTTTTAAAGAATGTTTATTTTGAACTCTTGAACATCCCGCATATAACTGTCCATGCGTAAAGCAAAGCTACCGTATGGTAACTGACTTAAGAAGTCACCTCTCTACTCTGCGTGCACGGGGATTTCCCTTCTAGGAAGCGCGCTCACCTTCAATGCCCCTCTATTCTAATGGAATTCGTTCCCCTCCACTCTACATATTACCTCCGATCACTGAGGCGTAACGTAACTTCTAGTAATTTTCAATTGCTACATTGGGCGGAACTACCTGTACTCTACATGCACGTTCTCTACCGGAAGCTTAGAGAACGAACTCCACCTGGCAAAAAGCGTCACCTCACAAAATGAATCGACTGCATTGACTGCCAATTTTAATTACGAATACTCGAAATATTTTCCAACACTTTCATTTATATCAATTAAAATATGAAAAAATTTCCCAAATAAAACTTAATTCAAGCATAGATATAATTTTTTGTTCATAATTATTGCCATAATTTGAAGTCACGATGATTTAAAACATAACCTGAGCAACGCTGGGTAAATTTGCTAGTTATTTATAAGCAAAGAACTTTGCAATACCATTTTAATTTAATTTATTCACCAGAGAACTATATAAAGACGTCTGTGTTGCATTGTAAAATAAATTCCAATAATTACTCCAAGATTTGATGCACAAAAACGATTACAGTGTAATTTTCCTAATAAACGTTTAATGTGACTAAATCTTAAAAGGATATTTTGTAGTTTAATTTACATTCTTCGTTAGAAATAATTTTATGAACTCTGTATTTATCTCAGATTCACTACAAATATGTTGTCAACAATTTGTTGCTAACATACATTAAAGTTATGGTAATTTAATGTTGTGCTTATGCAAACTGTATAATTATAAAATATCAGTTGATTACTTCGTTTAAAAATTAGTACAAGAGTTTAAAATAACACTAATATTTATAATGAGATTTTAAGATATAAACAAGTTAGGAAAGTGTACACCGTAACACAAATGGGTGCATTTTGTGCACTGGAGTATTTGAAAGAAATTATTTACGTGTTTGGAAGGGAAATAGCATTATAAATTCTTTTCTTCGTCATAAATAATCCATTTTCTTCCCACTTAAAAATATTAAATGCATATGTAAGGAAATTAAACATATTTCCGTGAGATTGTTTACGTTAGCAACAATGAAGAAGTAACCATGCTAGAAAATTTCAAAGTTCAACTCAAATTAAGACTCGTTCGATTTTCTCGGAAACGGCGACTCCTACGATGAAAATGTAAAGGAAAAGAAATACCCTACTTTACTAGTTCTACAAGTTTTACTTGATAAATATTTTGATATGACCGATACTTTACGAGATATGAGGGAAAGTTCATATTTTATCACCAGTAAAGTGGTACCCCTGATTGGCTTACGTGACTCATTTATGTGATTTTCTTATTATCTTTGACTGTAAGTCCTTAATATCAAATTTCATGAAAATCTGCTTGGTAGAAGCAGATAACGAACATGCGGACAGACCAGATGGAGACTAATACTAATAGGCGCTTATGCTGGAAGCGAAACGCACCTGACAAATAACCTTGCATGTAATTACATTTACAGATACACATACATTATTAAAAATTTTCTTTAATGACAAGAATGATATGTTACTTATTTGTTCGATATACAAATAGAAGGTGCTTGCATTCTGTAAGCCTTTCAAGTCATTATTTATGGCTTTTGCAAAGTAAAAATTCAAAACTAGTTAAATAAATAAAACAACTTCAAGTACACATTAGAATAAACTTCATTAGCCCACTGATTCCCAATGAAAAGACAAAACTGATAACGTTTTGATTCCGATGCAAATGAATTGGAATATTTCGAGGCGGTGCTTATTGTAAAAGAGAGACTGACTGATATTATTCACTTCTTTCGGTAAATTGTGATGAGATTAGCCATGAGGAAGTGTACCATCTGAAACAAAAGTACCACGAAGCCAATGAAAAGGAAGAAATCCACAGTACATTGAAACCTCTGCATACTGGACCTTGATGGAACGTACTTAGGATGTAACGGACAGAATGTCCGGCGATGCAAAACAGTTAAATGATGCCACTAATACATTGTGTCTCATGCGGACCTATCACATGTGCATTATTTGGAAGGCCTAATGAATATATCACAACATTATAACTAACGTATATCACGGCATATAAGTCGACCTTTGAAGCTTAAAAAATTTTCCTAAAACTTAAAGTCGACTTATACGACGAATACAAAATTGTAAACTTTAAATTACAGATAAATAACATCGATATTTACTAACAAGGGGAGGCCATAACATTAATATTGAAATTCGTAAAACCCTTTTAGGAGGTGAAACTAGAACTAAAACATCACCTATATCTCTCTGCGTTTTTGCCAATGGGCCCTTGTTTAAAAGATATTAACAATTTAAATTCAGGTGTAAGCATGGATGCAACATATATCATTAACCTTACGGTTACAAAACAGAAGCAGCAATAGCTTAATTGGTAGAATGAATGTCTAGTAGTCGGATGGCCTGGGGTTCGATCCCAGCAGCCAGCATTTTTTTTCAGAAATGGTCTGTATATATATTTTAACTAGTAAAATTGTATTATTATTATGTCTTCATTACATTTTTGTTTTTTTTTTTCGCAATTTTTTGATCATTTTTTTTGTCTTTTTCACATACGTACTTGATTTATTTGCACTTTCCACATGTAATTATAACATTATAATTATAAATAAATAATACAACTTAGAATGTTATAATCATTACTTGATTGTTTATTAAAATATCAATTCCTTAATATGACATTTATGAAATGTTTATTATGGACAATGACCTTGTTTTTTTAAATGTATCATCCAAAGTATTGTAATGCTGTAGAAGTAAGTGAGATAGAAGAGGTACACTTCAATCGGAATTAACCATACTAATTGCAAGTTATGATTATATGTGGAATATGCAAATAAATCAAGTACAAAAAAGTACGTGAAAAAAGACAAAAAAATAATCAAAAAATATGCGAAAAAAACATTTCCTTTTTTGAAAAGGGGAATAATGTAATCATCAAAACCATCCTTATGCCTGCCAACGTGATATTATATTGAATTCCACCACCGTAGATATTGATTGCGATAACTAGGTGCAGTTAAATTTGATAGCATCATTAACAGCCGACATCAATCAAATCACAGGAACCATTATTTAGTTGGTCAAGCTCTCTGAGAATAGCAGTTTCTTATTGGTTGAAATGAAAACACCTGTCAAATGGAAGGCTCAAGAAGAATAGCACGGACTCAAAACTATATTCATATATTTTTTTATTACTATGTTTATTTCTGTATCTTGTTAAAACTTGGATCGTACAGGACCTTGATTTTGCCTGGCGATGATTTCATGAGAAGTATTTTTAAGTGAAACAAAGGGGGTCGACTTATACTGCGAACATATACTTAATCTAGTATTTTCAAGTTGAAAATTCAAGGTCGACTTATACGTCGCAATATATGGATATATATACATATTATAATGTATATAATTACTGTATATACTCGTGTATGATGCGTCCCAGTGTATAACTGCCGTGTATAATGCGCACTCGTACTTTATTCCAAAAAATCCCGACTTTTTCTTATACCACGTGTATGACACACATCCTTCATTTTTGGGAGGTATGTAAATATTAAAACGTTTGGACTTGTCCATAAGTGTATTACGTTCAATAAGCTCCATATTATGTCTAAGAGAGACATCGTCAATAATTAAAGCGACTGAGTTGAGATGGGAGCAACTTCATACAGTAAGTTGGGCAAAGTGATGCCGTGTAGAAAACCGCAGCGCCACTGTTGCCAATGCTTTTACATCAGACAAAAAGGGATCTATAAAATAGTTTTGATTTAAAGTGGATGTTGGTTCTCTCTTTCCTATCTCATTCTAAAACTGTTTAAGAGAAGGAACAACATAAAAATTTAACAAACAAATCTGGAAACAGGAAATGCGACAGGTAGGATTAAGTTCACACACGAGATTCTATGGGTTTTAAATTACTTACATTGTCAATCGTACATACTAGAATCATTAACTAAATAAAATTATTTCAATTTGCTTATTCTATGTTTTTTTTGTTTTTGATATGTGTTTTGCAGGAAGACTTATCTTGTGATTTTGCAAAAATTACAGCAATCAGCTGATGAGCTAGTGAAAAGCGGAATAATTGGAGAGGATGGGATTATAAATGTATAGAAGTAATTAGGTGTTCTATACATATAATTATGTATGTATAACCTGGAGTATCAATAATTATTGTGCTTTTCTCATTAATTAACCCAAAAAGCGTGAATCTGGTGCGAGGTAGGTTCCTATTTTAAGTGCAGAGAAGTGTTACCTGCGTATAACGCGCACCCCTACTTTATGACCTGAAAATCTGGTCTTCAAACAGCGCATTATACACGAGTATATATGGTAGATACAATGTATAATTTATTGGTGCAGCAAATCCGCAAAAATTAATTGTTCCTGCGTTTGATCATTGTGACTGGTTGAAATTGACTGACTTGCGTTACTCATGGGGTTTGTTTGTCTTAAAACATTCTTTGTATTCATTGTTACTTTCTGCCCCATTTCCACCAGGGTCCGGAAAAATCTAAAATCTCGAAAAAGTATCCCAAGTTCCATTCCTAAGAATAATTCCTTTCAAATAAGAACGCAAGGGAAAATCAATTTTTCTTATGGTCGCTATAATTTATTTCATTCTTAATTATGTTCTTATAACAATATGCTCCTGCTAGCACACTGCAAGCACCTTTTACTAGTAAAATATAAAAATTAATACGATTCCTATTTTCCTAAATTAATTAGAAAACTCTGTGCTATTACTTCATGCGCTCTAACAATTTGTATGAATATATAGCGGAGTAAAACACTGTCCTTCATAACATGTGCACTTTAACAATTTAAGGCAACACATACGTTTCCTTCGGATGTTTCGGATATAACAGACAGGCCTTCCCCTCCTTTTAGTCCAATATATCGAGGCTTCACTGTATGTATGTAAAGAATGCGATGTCGGACTGTGTACAATACCACGTTTTGCAATATACCATACACGAAAACGTATCAAGTATATAATCGCAAGCTCTGGAATAATATAAATTAAAATAGTTATAACAAATCCAACGTATATTTTCAATCCTTTCAAACTTTTACAAACCTATGCCAACAGGTGCTTCTGATGGAATCTTAACTTAGTACTTAAAAAGAGTTAAAAATGAAACAATCTTTTGTTATTCTAAAAGCTCCCAATTGCAAGCGCGATCTGAGTTTATATAAACATTTGAAATACAGTTGGACCTCTATAACTGTCACCATTGATAATCGTTGTTTCGATCAACCCTCATTTGTCGCCAAATGGTACAAAAAAATTAAAAAGTTCCGATGCCAGATTGCACTGTGACAGAGAGAGGAAGATTCCTGGCATTGCCTCCGATTCAATTAGTGCCAATTAAACCTTCAAATAAGTGAAAGAATAGCATTATTCGCTTCACGCTTTAATTTAAGCATCGAAATTAATGCTGTAGCAATGTCAAACTTTATAGATAGCAACAAAAATATTTACGGATAATTATCCAGTTAATAACAATTTAATCAAAGCAATTGATCTTATTTTAAATCATTCGAATGCTGGAATCTTACTTTTTCAGTAAGTAAAACTATTAAACATCTATAATGCTTATTAAGGCAAATTGTCTCATGCATAAATTTAAAATTAGATGAGAATAAGGACGTACATTATTTTTTAACAAATTATAAGTTATATGGTTATGTCACCTTCGTAGATAATCTAAATGACAAAGAATGTTAGGCGACGGGCTACGTTTATTCAGGAGCAGCATGAAAACATTTGTTTTAGATTGATAACCTAGAACTCGCCGAAACTTATCTTCTCTTCTTTGTTAATCTAAATAAACGGTTGCGTTGATTGATATATGAAAAAAAGGACATATACTTCAATTAAAAGAAACAAAGAAAATTAAAAACATAAAAGTTTGCAATCAATTACCGTGTAGCATTAATTTCCTCTCTAATTTGACTTTTAAAATACAGATTTCTTACTGACTTTGCACAATTAATTGTCAATATGCACACACAGCCTCGCCCTCAGCGAGATTTGTACCCGCTAACCTTACCTATACTGGGGAAATGCATTATCAGAGTTAAATACGAATTATTGAGTTATATGTGAAATATTGAGACCAACTTATTCTACACAATTCTTAATTTTTTATAAATTAATTGAAAAAACAGTGAAAACACTGTGCGGGTACAGCTAGTACTCCGTTAATTCATCAAATAGAACTTATAATTTTGTTTGTTTAGTTTACATAACAACGCTTTTACTCATTATTACCTCTGACGGTAAAGCACTATCAATTGCAATTTCCCAGGTTGTTGTTACTATCAGCATTTTAATTACTACAAATATAACTTTTAATTAAAGTTTAAGGCAATAATAGCCCATTAATTCATCAAATGGAAGAAAGAAGAATATAACGAGGTCTTTGAAACTGTGTAATTTTTACTTATGTACCAATGACGTGAATCTAAATTGATTCTTTTGAAAATTTTAATGTCAATCTGATTCAAACGTACTTCATTGCGTCATTTTATGTTACTTGTCGCCACCTGGCAGATCCAGCCACCTTGTGACTAAATGAATAAATAAATAAATATTATAGAGACAGAAGAAGATAAAGAAGAACGACATAGAAGAGAAAGAGTGAGAAGATCAATATGGACAGATGAGCAAAGACAAACAGCGAGAGAGACCATAAACGAAATCAGGTAACAAAGAAGAAATGAACAAACTGAAGAAGGGAGTAATATAAGAAGAAGCCAAAACAGAATCGATGCAGCCAACGGCGGAAGGCGAAGAAACGACACAAATTTAAACTCATCAATAGGAAACGGATTAGCTACTCGACGAGATGATTCACATTTAGAAAAAATGGATAAAGAATGTCAAAATCGTAGAGCTTTGTTTTTTAATAACCGAGAAAAGCATAACAGATGCTGGTACGAGAAGAGCACTTCCGCAGCTTCCAGATATATTAAAACTGCCGTAGAGAGAAAATACCCCTATGTGTAAAAATACGTAAGACTAATGTAGTTTCTGCACATGCCAGGACATGAAATATATATATTTAAAGCGGGAAGCTCATTAGTTCTAATTTGAAATGCAAAATCAATCACACTCACCCATCTTCTTTCTTGATATCGCAAAGCAGAGCTGGCCTGAGGAAGACGTACGATGCTGGCTGCGTTTTCAGACTTCATTCTTCGGAGGCACGCATCTGAAACAACGACAGAAGCAACTCAGAAATCTCGCACCCAAAGGATAAAAATTCTACAAAACCTTCACAATAACTTTTGATTTGAAGTTTATAAAGTAATGGAAACTGGCTAAAAATGTATTATTCATACGTTTTTAAAAACACAGATTCTCATTTTATGAGGTAAACTATAATTTTTACGTTAAAAACACAATATATATTGATAACACACCCTTAATTAATCCTACGTTAAGAATGTAACGCCATATCTTGGCTATATTTGCCCATAAACAAATCCGTCCTTGCAAAAAACTTTACCAACTCTTCACAGAAAATGATACTTTACAACGATAAAATCACTCATTAAACATGTTATGCGGTAACAAAATGTTATACATAAGGACTAATTTATAAGAATAATTACTCCATTATACATAAATATGATAAATATAACATTTACTATATACATATATATACGGTAAAGATATTTCAACTATAAATCAAAGATGAATAGAGAAGTTATTTAAGATTTCCTTACCTTTGAAGATATAAATCCTCGAGGAGATTGACCAGGACAGCTGGATCACACAATAATAACAGTACATTTATTTTCCAGAAGATCATAGTTACATGGCAAATCAATAAGACAAACTCAATCACAAAAGAAAATACAAAGTAAAACAATATAACAGCACGAGTGGACTAAAGAAAAACAATAATACATCAAAACATCACCATAAATTACAATTAAGTGGCAAAACAGGGCATACTGAATAATTACATATACAAATTCACATATCATTGATTTACAAAATAAGAAATAGTACTATTAAGAGACGTTAACTAATGTCCAGTAAGCAATGTGAAGATTACACACATTGAAACTATAAAAAACTTTAGATAAAACTTCACTTCACTTAAAGTGTCTTAAAACGTACACAAAACTAAAAGTACATATTTAAAAACTGCTGTCAAAATGCGTCACATGGACCACTGTTTTCGAAGAATAAACGGCCAAACTTTTGTCAAGATCAAAACTATCAACATTAAATTTCGAATACAATAAAAAGGTCTAGTTTTTTCCTTCTAAAATAAATAAAATAAAATAACCAAAAGTATTAAAACACTGCTGTGAAAATAATTATCACGTGGACCAGTTTTCGAAGAACACAAGGCCAAACTTATATCACGATCATAACTATCAACATTAAATTTCGAATACAATAAAAAGGTCTAGTTTTTTCCTTCTAAAAAGGTCTGATGGAAACATAAAATAAATTTCGAACGGTATTACGCACATAACAGATAATCTCGTCAGCCATTAGATTTCTATGAAACAACAAGAAGTAACGCGCAGGCTAACCAACATTTCGTCTTATAAAGCAGGATATTTACAATTTCGACAAAAAAACCACAAAAAATAAGCAATTCCTTTTTATATCTTGATTTCACATTTTAGTAGGAACACAATTATAACTTATTATAGGATCGATAAAATTTGCTTAAATGTTATAAATTACTTGCAGTAAATCAAATTTATTGGCATTAAACTTTAGCTTTGCAAACCTAAATTTGGATTCGTCATGGAGAGGGGTAAAAATAAGGAATTAAAATATATTTTCACATTGCTTAAAAACCGACAATGTAATTAATTAAGTAATAACGAATTTTTGGTCCAAATACGATTGCGTTTTTTGGTAACATTTATTTTTCTGTAGGACGTCTTCATAAACAATTACATGGGTAGTTTCTGCGACATTTACAAATTATGCGGAAACAATTATTAGTTATTAAAAACTATTCACGAGTGTCATTATAAGAATAGCAATTATACTCCGGAAAATACTTTCAGGTTTTTATCTTATCCATGTACTTTGGAAACCTGTGGTATATTCAATTGATACCGATAAAATATTCGTATAAATTTGAAATGTAGGTACCTACCGTAGGAACCTACTGATTTACAAACACAGATGTCCGGAACAGGTAAAAAAATACACTTGTAATTGTCCTAACTAAGATACTCTATTTAGTAAGTGAATTAGCCTTCATAATGCACTTAAGAACCATAAAAAACTAGGGTGAGTCCTTCTTCACGGTAACCTTCCACCTCATTTCCTATTTGAAATCCAAAAACTCACGTAATATATTTTCAAAAAAAAACATTCGTACGTCAATTTCCAACAAATCCTTTATCTAATTTTACAATTGTCCGTCCGTCTTTCTCCATTTGTATCTCCCATTATTACAGCTAATGCCTGTCGCATAAGTATATACGGATCATCCTTTGCATCAATTTATAGAAATTTATAAAATTTTATTATTGTAATATTATCGTATATTTCATAAAGGTAAGCTCCTCTCCATTATGAATTTTACACTAATAATAATAATACTTTATTTACGGGACAAGCCCTTTTCCTAAAAATACAATCAGAAATGTATTAAAAATAAGCTAAAATATTTAAACGTGCGTTGAAATACAATATAAACCATTAAAGCACAATAATAAGAAAAACTATCTCACATAAAAATCACATCCTATAAAAATTATACTCAAAATCCATCTGACAATATAACAGTATCGTACAATTTAAGTTAAATATGCAGGTAGAAACTTTTGTATGAACTCAACATTAACGAGGATATGTGCTAGTTATAATAAGTACTTCTCTAATCTAGACATTTTTATCAGAAAGTCTGAGTATATAACATAATTATCGACTTTATTGGGGTAGTCAATAAAAGATATGTATGAATTTATAATTTCACTATTGTTTGAAATTATGTACATATCTTGAAAATGAAGGAATATATGATTGTTATCTGCCTCTCTTCTTTTATAAATATATTTCATTCGTTGTTATTGGTAATACATAACTACAATTGTATAACTACCATTGTTACTTGCCTTATTTATAAATAGTTCATAGGTTGTGTTTGATAATATATATATACACACACATGTATATATATATATACCATTTTCAATCCAATAACAACACTTTTCAAGTCAATAACAACACTTTCCAAGTCAATAACAACACTTTTCAAATCAATAGCAACACTTTTCAAATCAATAACAACACTTTTCAAATCAATAACAACACTAATTAAAATAACCTTCAAGGCTCTTCAAACCATAACGGCATTTCTTACTTGCAATTGCGATTCTTATTTATATTATAAAATTAAAGTTGAAGGTAATAATGCTTTAATTAAAGTCATTGTATTGTTTTAAAGGTTCTAACTTTAAATTATGGTTACAATTAAGATAAATGTCATCCCATGACTTTTTAAGACCTAATCTGCATTTATTGTTATTTTATATAATATAATATATTTATCTTTAGCGTTTTCAACATGTATGTTTTTCTATTTTAATTTTAGAAGTGCAATACCGGCTCACAATGAAAACACTGTTTTAGTCTGATGTTTAGTGGACAGATGGCAAATCGTTTGGCAGTTCAATCTATTAAAGGACTCCTAATCACAAAATATAATTTTAAAATTTTGTCATGTATGCAGTTTTAGGACCATATACTAATTAATGATGTAGAATTTAAAAATGTGGGCAGCTTAGAAAAAATATTAGATAATTTTATAAAACTTTTCATTTACTTTTAATGTTGCATTATTTGTGTATTACTGAGCCATTGTTAATTTATATAAAAACGCCTTGTACATTTAAAGTAAATTCCTATTAATACTTTTTTCTATCGTCCTGTTTTTCGCTGTATTTCTTTTAGCAATTTGTCCTCTTTTCATGAAGTCAAAATCTGGTCACTCGATCAGATGAAATCAATTCATTTCTCAGAAATAGTAACTGTTAAACAGTTAATTAAATTTCAACTTCCTCCTTAACCTTTTAGCAGCCATAGGGTGATATATACAGTTATTAACGTAATTTTTGAGAATTGCCAAAATATAAAAGTTCGGATTGAGACACATTTATAATTTTTTTTCTATTTTCCTACACGTAGTAAGCTCTTGGCAACACTCCATTGTGTTATTAGTTTTTATAAACTTATAAAGAAGAATTTGCAGTACATTCAGTATACATACAAATCTACTGAGGAAGCAACCTGAAAAGAGAGAAGGATAATTACAAATAAAAACAAATCACTTGACCAAAAACCACTTTGAATACCAATTTCACATAAATATACATACATTACATAACTTGAGGGACTTGCAGTACATTCAGTATACATACTTTTCTACTGAGGAAGCAACCTGAAAAGAGAGAAGGATAATTAGAAATAAAAACAATCCTCCAGCCCACAGACAACGTCCGTTGCGCTGAAAACTTCATCTTTGCGGGGTATAATCCTCCTCCATTTCTGAAGCTGAGCTTCATCCTGAAAGCAAACGATTTCAATATGACAATATCAATTCAATTAATATCCTTTCTACATAAAATAAATTTATATATACTGACTAATGTGTACTTACCCTTACCTTGAAAACACTTGTGTTCTTCACTCCCAAAATCTTGTTCACTCGTACTGTTTTGCTATAACCTGTCGAACAGCCAGGCACAAAGCAACACTTTGAATTTCGCATCATTTTGTAATAAAATATTCCACCGCAGATGGAAAAAATTTCACACAAACGAAACGGATACAACGATTAGCCGTAAGACCACAACACTCTCGCACATATCTCACTTTGCAGCAAGGCAAGAACTGTCTTGATACTGTTAATAACCAAGTGAAAAAGTACAGTGACCTTTTTACAAAACATGAGTGTGTATTACACATGATGATAAGACAATTTTCACATTTCACTCATAAAAACACGGATGCGTATTATATAGGGTGCGTATTATAATTGGAAAATTACAGTACTATATAATTTGGAAAGATACATCTTACGATGCAAACTCATTCATTGATTTTATCAAAGATTTACTGTATATATTGCAGCATATAAGTTGACCTTTGAAGTTTAAAAAAATTTCCCTAAAGTCAACTTCTACACCGAATATAAAATGTGAACCTTAAATTACAGATGAATAACATCGATATTTACGAAGACAGTTGATCTTTCAGTGTAGGTGATCACCATTTTGAATCAGCTGTTCCAGTGTTTACATTTTAGGACATTTATTTTAGAAGATTTAAAATAATTAAATTTAATATTGTATTTACTTGCGTAATCCATGCCCTTGTGTACTCACATTTTTGGTCCAGTTTGGGAGGAAAATAATAAATTTGTGCTGGAATAAGTTGATGTCTACAGCTGCAGAAAATTAGAAAAACAATCAAAAAAGTGCAGGGATTCCCCATTCCCGGGTTAAGGGAGTGTCTGCAGCTCACAAAGAATTTGGAGAACACAGATACTAATTTATTCTGGCAAAAGTATAGGTAGAAATTGATAGTAAATTTTTAAGAAAGAAATGCTTATTTTGAGTAACAATAATAAATTTAAAACTCAATTAAAAGATACACCTTTAATATTATAAAATACAAAAATATTACGTCATCTCAATGTTGAAGATACACCAACGACAGTATAAACCATGCATTTTAACCCTAAACATTTCTTGGCCATGTAGGTATGCATATACTTTGTCAAATTCTTCATCTTTTGCGAGTATAAACGTAGATGCAAGCGTGCTGAAGTAAATTTACTATTGAAACTCTCAATTTTTAACTTGGTCAGAAATCTTCATGTATGACTCGCAATCGCTTTTTTAACTGACATTTTGGGGGAAAAGGTGCACAGGGTACACATATGCAATATTTTATTGAATTTCACCACCGTAGAGATCGATCGCAATCACTAGGTATAGTAAGTTTTGATAGTATCGTTAACAGCTGGCATCAATCGAATTATAGGAAGCTTTATTTATTGGTCAAGCTCTCTGAGAATAACAGTTTCTTATTGGTTGAAATTAAAACACCTGTCACATTGAAGGCTCAAGAAGAATAACATGGACTCTAAACAATATTTGTATTTTTATTATAATTTCTGTTTTGTTAAAACTTGGATTCTACAGGACCTTGATTTTGTCTGAAAAAATTTCATGAGAAGTATTTTAAGTGAAATAATGGGGGTCAACTTAGGTATATGTACAGCGAACATATGCCTAATCATGTATCGTCAAGCAGAAAAGTCCAGGTCAACTTATACGCCACGACATACGGTAATTGAAAAGTTAAAAAACATACAAATTAACAATGCTAAAATCATATTGGATAATATTGTATTTCATTAAAATTATCAGAAATGTTATATTCCTCCTGATATGAAATTTGCTTTTTACCACTATATTACCCTTTTCTTAATTCAACTGAAAATCTAACATTGAAAAGAAACCTTGTGAGGATACCGAGTTGAAAATACTGATCTGAAAAAGAAGCAATATTTGATGATTTAACTAATATTACTTTATCTTATTGTAATTCAATTTACTCTCACATATTCAGTTTTATCAATGTTTGTTTTCCGGGAGAGCCAATATTTAAAGATGAACAAATTGGGTTGAGTTTAATTTTTTGATTTTGTTAAAATGCTTGTTTTTTAGCAATTACATACATTTTCTATTATGATTTTATTATTTTTCAATATGGGGAAAATAGGGTTAGGTCTCTATTTGAATGTGACAATGTCTAATTTGAATGTGGAACTCTGTAAAATCAGTGTTCGGCAAACTTATGTGGAACACCTACTTTTCCAAAAATTTTTTAACTGAAGTCCATGTATTGATTCATACTTGGGCAATCTGAAATTTGACAAGGAAATGCAGGACATAATTATACCAATTACTTTTGAATGCACTGCTTGCTAGTGGAATGCTTTCTAGGGTGTTGGCATTGTGTGAACACACCTCATGATATTTGCCTTTATGGCTTGCTGGGTACAAATTTAAATGTAAATCGAGAGTGAACTGAACCACTTCTGCAAAAAAAAAATCTGGTCAGTTAAAAGTTAGTCGCCAGTTTCAGCTCGGTTCAGCAAAATGATTCTGGTTTGGTTTGCTGGAGAGCTGTGTCATAACTAGGGTATGGTGAAGGTGGCACTTGCCATAGGTGAAGCTTGCAAAAGGTGTCAAACATTCCCGCAAAAACTGCAAAAAGCTACTTTTCCCATAAATAAGGGTTATTTTAACACTCAAACGTTGATTTGTTTATAATAGAAATGCTATTATTCTTTATTAAAATGAAGAAAAAATTATATCCTACGTAACTGAGGTGTTTTCTAAAATGTTGCCATAGGTGCCATATTGCCAATGTACACTTCTGCAGGGGAGTAATTCGAAAAAAATCTCTAAAAAGTACACATTGCTACAAGTACAGGCAACCAGTGATGCAGTGCATCTGTGACTCTTTACTCCAACAGAAAGATGGCAGTTGGTGGAAAAAAGCTCCACATGTGAGTTGCTTTGCAATTCTTCCCTCACTTGTTTAATTACAAGTGTGGTGACTTAAATGTGTTCATTTGATTTGGTAACAAAATTAAAATGAAAAATTACAGCTGTTTGAAAACCTATATGCCCATACTTGCTTTAATTTTCTTTAAAACTTTGTGCAATATAATGACATAGGTACACAAGAGGTTTGGAGACCTACTTCAAGATTATTTTAACCATAACTGGATATTGCAAGTACCATAATTATCCAATTATAATATGCACCCTATATAATATGCACCCATGTTTTTACGAGTGAAATATGAAAATTGTCTTATCACCATGTATAATATGCAACTCATTTTTTGTAAAAAGATCACTGCAATTTTTCACTTGGTTATTAGCAGTATCAAGACACTTCTCGCCTTGCCGCCAAGTGAGATATGTGTGAAAATGTTTTCGAAAACTTCAAGTCTATATAGTTTTGACTCTCACTATAAAGATCGATACAATGTATAAAAACATGTCACCATGTCGCATTGTGTAATAATCTAGTCAGTTGGAATAACAGTTCCCGCATTATCGCCAAGCGAGTTATGTGCAAGAGTGTTTACGAAAACTTCACGTCTATATAGTTTTGACTCTCACTTTAAAGATTGATACAATGTTGCATTGTGTAATAATCTGATCAGTTGGAATAAAAGTTCTCGCCTTGCCGCCAAGTGAGGTAGTTTACGTGAATATCATGTCTAGTTCTGTTTTCATACAAGCCGGTCGAGGTATGTGAAATAATATTTGTTGCTTGCAACTTGCATTGATTTTTTCTTAAAAACCGTGGCTATAAAAAGTGTTGCTTCACAAACGCCATGAATGGTTCTGCAGATGACATCATATGGGATGATGATTTCGCTGAAGTGGATAGTGAGGATGAAGAAGACGTTCTTGGGGACGCCATTTATGTACATAGACGATGAGAGAGAACAAAATCGCCGGGGAACTATTTGAGGACAGCAATATTGAATTCAGAGGCTAAGATTTGGACAGTTAAAGTAAATAAATAATTATTCTTATTTTTGTTTTGAAAAACAATATTTAAAGGAATGTTATTGAAATGCATTGAAATGTATGATTTATTGGTAAAAATATGCCCAAAAATATAAATTAATTCCTTACTAAATAAAGTTGTATGTGCTTGTTACCATATATAATACGCACCCTAACTTTTTGTCAATTTTTTGTGAAAAAAAATGCGTATTATAATTGGAAAATTAAGGTACTCGTTAGAATGAGCGTTTTTTTTGGATATTATAAATTTTCGCTATATCAAGGTTTCACTGTATATAATTTTGATGGAGGATATCTATAAAAATACAACATCATCATCTGTTCGGCTGCATGAAAAAACAAGTGCCTTTAAGACTGAAAGGGGATTGAGGCAAGAAGATGCAATGTCTCCTATATTATTCACAGCAGCACTAGAGGATGTGTTCAAAACACTATGCTAAGAAGAAAAAGGGACCGTATATAATTGTGTATAGTGTGCAGTTTGAAGACCAAATTTTTGGTCATAAAGTAAGGGTGCGCATTATACACGGGTAACACTTTTGTGCACTTAAAGTCAAAAATTAAAGTGTTCCTACCTCGCACTAGATTCTTGCTTTTTGGGTACATTGAGGGAAAAACCACGCTAATTATCAATAATCCAGGTTATACATATATTAATTAAACTTATAAAACATCTAATTACTTCCATACAGTTATAATTCCATCCAATGCAAATATTCCGCATTTCACTAGCTCATTAGCTGATTACTGTAGTCTTTGCAAAATCGCCAGGTAGACTTCCCGCAAAACACGCATCGAAAACAAAAAAAAAAACATCGTATAAGCAAATTGAAATAATTTATTTAGTTAAAGATTATAATATGTATAATTAACAATTTAAGTAATTTAAAGAATAACATAGAGAATCAAAATCAACTATAAATCAAAACTAGCTAGATCCCTTTTTGTCTGATGTAAAAGAATTGGCAACACTGGTGCTGCAGTTTTCTACGTGATATATTTGGCCAACTTACTGTATGAAGTTACTGCCATCTCAACTCAATCACTTTCATTATTGGTGTCTCTTGAAGACGTAATGTGGATCTTACTGAATGTAATACTTATGGGCAAGTCCAAGCATTTAAAAATTGTCCACTGGCGATAATTTAATGCTTTAATGTATTTATTTATGGTACTCTAGTTAATACTTAACATGACGATATAATTCTAAAATTTTACTCTTACACCACACAAAAATCAAGGGTGCGCATTATACAAGGGGTATATGAAAAAGTCGGGATTTTTTGGCAAAAAGTGAGGGTGCGCATTATACATGACGGCACGCTATACATGAGTATACACAGTAAATTAAGAACATGAATCATCTGTGCTTTACTGATGACATCGTACTGTTTGCTAGAAGAGGAGAAGAGCTCTGTAAAACTGAGGAACTGGAGTGGTCGAAATGAATCTTGATAACACAAAAGTTATGTACAACTCCTTCACAAATCGTGAGAATATTTATCAATGTAGCATAACTCAAGAAAAACACAAGCTAAGTTTAATTGGATCAGCGTATCACTATTGACAGACAATTTTTTGAGAAATCTACCAGAGTGAATGAAATGGAATGAAAAAACATCTTCAAATCAAGTATCCCAATCTTTCTAAAGAGGAGATTTTATATCCAATATGTTCCGCCTGTTTTGAACAATTGATGCAAAATGTGGACCATGAATGCTAGAATAGTCTAGAACAGTGATTCTTAACCAGGGGTGCAGGAGACTGATGCAATGCTGATTGACTTAATAATGATAATTATGAAGGATGCAGTGGCTCTTATGGCTATATTTTAGATATACCTGCATTTAAAGCAGAGGTGGACTAATAGCATCCCATGTCCTTGGTGGAAATGTTCCTCATGACCATTCTTGTTATTTTGTAAACCTATAATCATAATTTTAAAGTGGGGGTAGGTATGGATACCTTGATGGCTTCAGAGGTTACATTGGAAGAAAAAGTTTCAGAACCACTTGTCTAGTACCTACAATACAGAATATCATGGAATGAAGTATCATAGGATTATCCAAAAAGACCATGAAAGAAACAACTGGGTAAGAAAGAAGACAGTGTACTTAAGAAATTAAAGGCACTAAAGTGACAGAAGGTGGGTCATACTGCTAAAAGGAATAATCACTATTGGACATTTAGCGTCATCCCAATAAACATCAAGAAACTGAAGAGAATACAAAAGGTAGAAGGGGTGGAGAGACTGCGATGTTCTAAGGGCCAATTCAGAGCAGGGAGGCACATAAAAGAGAAAATTGGAGAAGTCTGGGCGAGGCCTTCATCTGTCAATAGAATATACATATGTATGTATACATACATAGAGTTAGGGTTGCCACCTGTTTGGTTTTCACCCAAACAGTTTGGGAATCCGATGGCTTGTTCGGTTTTTGAGTCTATGCTTACCTGAACACCGAACAGTTCGGGAATCAGTAGAATTTCTGGTACTTGCCACCAACACAAGACCTAAAAGCAACAGTGTTTCACAGCGGAGATAAATGGGTCAAAAAGGACAAAAGCCATTGTATGTTGATTATTCTATGTGTAAAACTGTTTCCATGTACTATATTTGTACTTCAAATACTAATACTATCATACAATGCTTTAATGTCAAATTGCTCGATGTTTATTTCTCTGCTCTCACATTCTCTTGGTTAACTACAGGACAGCAGTTAAGTATCATTTTTATTATGCCACAACCTATCCTTTCCACACACACAATGTAGCACACATTGTTGCACTGAGGCGTTCTGCGATGAAAATATCAACGGAAATGAAACAACTTAAGAGCGACTTAAATTTTACAAATTTAGTTGATGAAGCAAAAAATTACTGGACAACATATTCTGGAGGATCGTAGAAAAGCACTGTCAAATTACCATAGAGCACAGCATTGCTCGCTAACAACAACTTGGGAAGCCCTCATATACGATATTATCCTTGCTTCATCTCACAGCATCTTAGTTTATAAAGGCAATTCTTTTTTTAAAAATAATTTTTATAGTTGTTGTTTTAGCTAATCCTACAGTATATCATATTTGCTTGGTCTTTTTACCATTATCAATAATTTTTTAATAATAGTTATATTTCCAAAGTGACTGAATTTCTTCTTTTCCTAAACATAATACATTGATTTTTAAAAATGAAATGAAATGAATCTCTGAAAAGCTTCTTCGAATTTGATGAAATAGAATGGGGGAAAATACTTTGTCATGTACCCACTAAATAGCTATCACTTTACCCTGTGATTTCTAGGCTTGTAGAAAAATGGCCTACCATAAAATTTTATTTCCTAAGTCAAGGTAAAAAAAACTACCATAAATTAATATGGGCATTTGTTGGTCAAAATGAAGAAGTTGAACTTGGAGATGAAGGAATTTCTATTGCTGAGATATACAGGCGACTCCCGAGATTCGACCGTTCCAGATTTGACCAACTCGAGAATTTCACCGGTCGAATTGACCCAGCCGATCGATCGGTCAAATTAGAAATTAGTTTACGCGAAGTAATTTTCGGCCCGCCCAACCATGAAAGGTTTAGTTTCAATCTAGACCTTTATTGAGTCACCGCCCAATTTTACCATATGTTGTACTTTGAAATAAGTTCACCGCCTACCCAGTGGCGTATTGAGGGTTTCTGGCACCCGTGGCAAAGAATAATTTTGCGCCTCCAGTAGTAAAGCAATTTACGGGGGGGGAGGAGCAACTACGCCTCCCTGCCCCCCTTCACTACACCACTAAGCCCACCTACCATATCAACTTAACAATAGTTTTTATTAAAATAAATGTTTAGAAAGACAAATTTTAATTGTTTATTAATCCCAAAACTATGTTAAAATAAGCATTTGGCATACATTTCAATGCGTACTTTGTGTTTGGTGCCGACAAACCAGGGAATCAATGTCTGGCTTAAAGTCTGTAAGGATTATTCGAAGATCTCCTCTTTCTGTTATTTGTAAGCGGTTTCTTTTTTTGGACAGAAGATTGTCGACTGCACTGAATCCCTTCTCGACTACATATGAGGTTGGGAAAGCTAACAAGAGCGTGGATACAGAGAGGGCATTTTCTTGGTCTGCCAAAGTTGTACATATCCACCTTGGTTGAAATTGGCTTTACACTCATCATCATGAATTAATTCTATTATCTCCTCTTGGTATTCAATATCCACATCACACACACATGTGATGAATGAAGTCACCATCCAGGCATCCACTCTCAAGTCTATTACATCACGAAAATGAGTCATCATATCAATTCTAATGACAGAAAAGTGATCTGCAAACTTGTCTATGTCTTCGACTGTAAGATCATCTTTGATGTTGTGTAGTTCCGAATACTGGTAAAATTCTTTTTGCAGGATGTTTTTTCTGAATAAATCCAATTTGTCAATGTATACCGAAATAACATTTTTGCAATCAATGAGTGTCCGTGGGAAGAGAGAGTATACTTATCTCTTAATATCGCTTCTCTTTCACTTCGCTGCGTTCCCCATATAATGTATCAAATATCTGAGTGAAGGTATCCCGTTGGGGATTTTAAACCACTGGCCGCTTTTCAGCCTTTCTTTCCTAAATGGCACATACCAGTTAGGATTACCATATTCTGATAATAAAACCCAGACAAATTTAATTTTAAACCTAAAATGTAGTATATTTTTTTAAAAATCAAAGTATCTAATTGCTTAAGTCTATAATGTTAAGATTTTGATGAGCATAACCAGAAAAAAATGGGTTTTATTTGCTAAAATCTCGGTAAATTTTAAGAAAATCTGGACGTATGGTAACCCTAATTCTAGTGGGATTGTCGTTAGATGAGATTACCGAATACGGTCTCAGTGGTAATAACAGTGTTTAAAAATTTATGATTTTATATATTTGATAAAATTAAACTTAAACGCTTTGCTGCTTTTGCAAGAGACTCCGACCACCCTCATGGGCCTTTCGATTTTACCGCAGCATGGATATGTTGTCGCTAGTATAGTATGATATGATACTATAGTTAACGACAAACGAACTGTAATAGTTGTACATAAAATAGTTGTACAGAATATGTGCGCATATCATTAAGCTTTTTTATAGAATATTATTTTTCAGTGTAAAAATTAGAATAGCATTTGGTGAGTTCTTTAACGCCCACCAAAAATCCAAAAATGCCCACTGGTGGGCGCTATCGCCCACCTTGAAGACCACTGGTCTAGACATTGTTATTTCTGCTTTAATTTTTTGAATTTGTGCTGATTCAACATTCGACGGTTCGAGATTCAATCACGTTTTCAGGAACGCATCCCTGTCAAATCTCAGGAGTCGCTTATATTTACATTTCATGCATCATGTAGCTGGTATTTTTTATGAAAAAATGTTGATATTGGAAAAAAAGGCCTCTAATTCTGCAATATTGTATCATATCATGATGGATTTAATCAACCAACTAAACCAAAGAAATAAGGATGAATTTTATGGCTCTAAGGCAAATGCTGCTTTAAAATATTTACCTAACTCAAAGTCGATAAAACTAAAACAAGAATTCAGTGAATTTTTTGTAATTGCAATAGAATACATTGCAAGTATTTAGGTGTAGATGATTCTCATTTAAAATATCTAAGTATTTTTTAACTTAGAAATGATTTAGAATGGCCAGAATTGGAACTATGTATTGAAAGCCTTAAATTACGTAATATTATTAATATAGATGATTTATATACCCAATACTCATCATTAAAAAAAGTGTTACAAGAAATTATAAAAATGAATATGCCTGTAACTGAGAAATGGACAACTCTAATTAAGAGGTCTAACATTGAAATGATTCCCAATTTCTTAAAAATTGACCAGTTTATTCATTCTGTATCCGTTAATAACAATTACATTGAAAGGGTTTTTTTCTGTCATGGGAAATATTTGCACAGATTCAAGAAACCGACTAGAGCTAAGTGTAGTAAAAGCAGAACTCCAACTAAAGTTTAATTTTAACATGAATTGTACTGAATTTTATGATTCCATTAAAAATAAGGAAAAAGTACTAGCAGCAGTCAAAGGTAATAAAAAAAATATAAATGGAAATTTAGTAATGTTTTTATAACTATAATTTTATATCAATGAATAAACATTTTTGACAACTATAATCTGTGCTTAGTTCATATGGTTTACAATTTTGAACATGTTTTCTGTTTTTAACAATGTTGACTATCTTATAGTTTTTTGTATACTTTTATAATAAAAATTTCTATAATGTGCAAAAATAATGTTTCAAGATCCACATAAATAATATATAACCCAATCTGCCTAGGATTACTCCTAACTGGAAGAAGAGAATAAAGGTTTGTTTTCGAGCAGTTGTTTAAGTTCAGATCATAAACTAATTCAAAGGCAAAAATGCTGAACTAAGGACTTCAGGAGGTTTTTAATATATTAATGGAATAAATCAAAAGAATCTTTGATTTTTACAAAATTCTTTAAAGCTTGAAAAAATAAAAGTTACACTCTGGTCTGTGCATATACATTATTTATAAATTTTGGTTTTTCCTAAAATGTTCGGGTTTGTTTGGGAATTCAGCAGTAATTTCATCAAAATGTTTGGGAATCAGGCTTCAGAAAGGTGGTAACCCTACATACAGTGCTTAATTTGTAGCCAAATAAGAAAGGGAATGCCCAACCTTACCTAACGTAATCACTCAGAACAAAACTGAATATATAATGAGATCTATGGTATTTAATAAATATAACTTGGAAAGGGTAAAATAAAAAAAATTGTGTACAAATCAGATGTTGTCCCACAAGAGGGAGGTTGAAATGTACAAATATTCATCAGCCTTTAAATTCTTGTAACTTAAACATTTTTTATTCATAACACTTGAGAAACTTCTTCCCAAATAAGTGAGGGAATGCCATTCCCTTCCGTTTCCTCAGAAATTAAGCACTGCATACATATATGAGAATATATCCATGCACACACACACTCAAGCATTGATTATATGGACAGCATTCTCTCTTAAAGATGGAGAGTTAGCTGCAAAAAATGCAGATCATGTTCAGTGCATCATAAAATCATTTCTTATTTCACATAAGTGGTTCAAAATATTTTCATTCTAATTACAGCATTACTCTGCAGTGCTTATGTACATAGTCTAAAATAAATAGCACTTATCCATATGCATCAAATTATTTATCATTAACTTCCAGTATTGTATTTTTGAAGAGCAAGAGAAAAATTGTGCCTAGACTTGGATTTAAACGTAGGTCTTCCACTTGCTGTGCAGAAATTTACCATTGAATTGTTAAGATAGACTGATTCTCCTTTTTTAAGGATGGGTATTTCTGTTTGAGGTAGCAATTCTAGTAACAATATTCTGTAACAGATGTCCTCCATGAGGAATGACCAATGAAATTACAATCATATCTTTAATGTGAGATTGACAGTCACAACACAATGCAAAGCATTAAGATTTTATGCATGGAGGCATATTATAGACCAGGGATCTCAAAATGTGGTCCACATCATACAAGCAGCCTCCCAATCCAAAAAGTACAGCCCTTTCATTACCTTGTGTCTATTGTAAAAGTGGTTGAGGATGAGTGGACAAGACGGTCATGGAGAAACACAGAGATCCTAAACAATATATGTTGATAATAGGTTATTAATTAAGATATATAATAATAGTCCAGCACTTTTGTTTCAACATGTTTAGGCTGATATTACATATACAGGCGACTCCCGAGATTCGACCGTTCCAGATTCGACCAACTCAAGAATTCGACCGGTCGAATCGACCCAGCCGATCGATCGGTCGAATTAGAAACTAGTTTACGCAAAGTAATTTCTGGCCCGCCCGACCACGAGAGGTTTAGTTTCAGTCTAGACATTGTTATTTCTGCTATGTTTGAATTTGTGCTGATTCGACTGTTCGAGATTTGACCACGTTTTCAGGAACGCATCCCTGTCGAATCTCGGGAGTCGCCTTTATATTTAAATTAATAATTGCAGTCAACCTCCATTTCCAAATTATCCATTTCACCCTCCTGCAATTTGAGACCCGTTCTTGAACGAGTTGATGGAAGGTAGCAGAAAAATTCTGCCTTGACCAGGAATTGAACACAGACCTTCTTAATTAAATCTTTATTATAAAGTTCACAGTTAGCTCATAGGATTTGGCAAAGTGAACCATAAATTTTTCATATGAATTTCTCTGATTTTGTGAAGCAATCCTTTTATGGCATTTCCAAACCAAATAATCCAGCAAGAAGAGGCAAATGAAAAAATTTTTCCTAGATTCTCATATCTCTACAGTATGTATCTTCACCGTTTGGTTCTCGATTCCTTCTAACATTAATGAACCTATTTTTAACATTTTGTAAAACATTTGCTAATGTATTTGGTTTACCCATCCTTCCATCTGTTTGGGAAACATCTATAAAATCCTGCAAGAAGCCATAATTTCAGGATAGGTTGGTCTATATGAGTGCTAGACATAGTCCAAATTTGGGGAATCTGGGATCAGCTGGTGGAGAGTAATCCATTTCTTTTTCCAACTTCTTTGTTTCATCTCTATCTTATAAGAAAAGCATGATATAGGTTCAGAGAATTATAAATTCACACTTTTAAATTAGTTGAAATTAAGACAGGATCTTGAGATATGAATAGTTCCATAGCTGAAAGACTGAGGTTTAGGTATATTTAAAAAAAATAAAATTCAAATCCATGCCGAATGAAAGGGAACAATTGTTTTTTTGTTGCTCAATAAGTGTTGCAACTTTATTGGAAATTTAAAAAAATAACTTTTTGCTTCACTAGTAAAATAATGATCCAAAAAATAATTTTTCTAAATTATGAATAAATAAAGTTTTCCATTCTACATATATTTTCAATAGATTGCCTAATTTTTAAAAGTTAATCACCATAAAAAGACATTCATTTTTGAGCTTTAGATTTGATGTTTTTATGAAAATACAAAACCAAAATGGCATATCAGGTTGATATCACTCAATTAGAACTGCCAATTTTCTATTCTATGAAGAAATACAATAAAAATAGCATACTAGTCATACCATTCAATCATGGGTGTCTATTATCAGAAGTAAAATTTGGAATTTCAACTTCTTGATCCTGTGATACAAATTTATTTACAAAAACTTTCAAATACAATTATGAAGGCTGAATTTGAATCATACTGGTATATTCAGGCAACCATTATATTCTAAACAAAAAGTTAAATTTCAATTCCTGAGCAAGATGACAGAAATGGGCCCAATCTACACTTCTTGCGTGCATCACTTCTTCAAATATAAGATAACTTTGCAGATGGTGTCAAAATGAATGTTGCACTACCAAATATCTCTTTTTTTTTAGCACACAACTCTTACCCATTATAGGTAATTCAAGAGTGACATTTAGCAAAACATTTTAATCATCCCCAGTTTTCAAAATGTAAACATTTTTATTTATTCAAATAGAAACAGTAATCAACATCTTAAATTAATTTTTATGAATGGAAATTCAACTCATCTGTGTATTTCAGAAATAAAGATGCATCAGTTTTGCATGGTATATGGTGTACATTATAAAGGTAGAATTATAAGAACACAATAAATACAAAAACATGATAAGCCATAATTTTTCCATAAAAGTACTACCAAAATTACTATATGTACCCACCTTACCCAATAAATATAAAAAATGGAATGCATATGTTTGCCTTGATAAATTTGCAGTAATTTGTGGGTCAGCAACTTATTTGATTACCATGTAATGCGAGACAAGCTATTTGTAATGATTATATACATATGATCTATCAGATAAAATTGAAACAATTAAGTATAGAACGGAAAAAAAATTACATCAAGATGCTTCGTAATCAGTGACATCCATTGGTAACTAACATTTATCTCATACAGCATTTCCTAACTGTGCCATTAGATAAAGAAAAGGGTTGCCAAACAATTAAGGAAAGTTACACGTTTTTTGAATGGCTACTGAGGAATAAACAAACGCTAAGAAAAATGAGTACATGCTCTCTTATAACTCCCGAGATACTATCTATATGGGAATGGTGAGAAGTTTGTGGTAGAGAAGTATGCTGGATAGGGGTATCCTAGTCATAAAGAACTTTCCACCAAACACAGTAAAACCTCACATAGCGTGGTAATTGAATTCCTTGAAATCTTGTGAAATCGAATTATATGAAGCATTAAGTTAATGGGGAGTTAGGTTCTTGGGCCTCATATTTTCTACATTTTTTAGAATAACTACTTGGCTGGTATTTAAATAAGTGAAGTCTTTAACCGCACTTTTCCCCCAAAATTTCCCATCAAAAAGGGGGGATGGGGGCATTACATGAGATTTGTCAATTCATCTTTTGGGGGCAGGCCACCCGCGAAACGCCTACTAAATACGGTGTCCTCGATTAACGTCATTAATTCGCTCTTGAAATTCACAACGTTCAACGAAACAACGTTAAACGAATCAAAAATTCCCATAAGAACCCATGTTGCACAATGTAATCGGTTCCAAAATCTCTGACTAAACACCCCTGGAAAAACAAGAAGACAATATACAAATGTGAAGATAGAGTAAATAAAACATTTACAGGTAGACCTCATCTTTCGTGGGGGTTACGTTCCTGAAATCACCGCGAAAGAGAAGTAATTAATGCAATGGGAAATACATCCCAGTAAGAACGGATCATTTGCCCTCTGTATTGGTGAAAAATAGAGAAAGGGACGGAAAAATGAACGTCAATGAAAGAGTGACTTAAACAAGAATAAAGAACTCGAAAAAAGTATCAGAAAATAAAATCTTATTTAAGTTCCGTAGTAGAATTGAGAAAAAAGAATTGCGGTTGCCTAACTTACTGGAGCTAATTTCCCAAATACGGCAGACCTCTTCTTTCTCGGGGTTACATTCCTGAAAAACTCCGTGAAACTCCACCAATAATAAATGATGCGTAAAACGCAAAGTTTAAACGTTTGCACTACGTCAAACCTGAGCAAATACCCCAATGAACCTGAATAAGAAAGGTCAAGAATTGAGGGCTGTCTTTCCCCTCAAGACTTCCCTGTCGTCTAAAAGAAAGAAAGCTCCTGAACGGTGATACCAGCTTATATTTTGCAACTTTCCACACGTGAAGGGGCACTAAAGTGTGGGAAGATTGCATCCTAAAAATATTTAAAAGTGTATATATAAGACATCTATTTTTTTAAATTACACATATATATATCACATTAATGCACTTACGTAAATATTTTTACATATTAGATTAACGCAACAATATTTTTCCGGCCTATGAGAGAAAATGTGAGGAAAACGCGATTCATGCCATGTACAGAAAATTTCGTGTAGCCTTTTCCGTGATTTTTCTGCGCGAAAGACAAAACTGGTGCAAATGCGGAACCTCGAAACACGAGGTCTGCCTGTATTTAGTTGTTTTTATTTAACTACGGGGGTTTGTTTATTCACTTCGTCGAGCCACAGCTGATACAAACGAAAATAAAATCGGGGGACATTAAACTCAAGTTAATCTCTTCCAAATTCTTTAATTTTGTCCGAGTCCTTCAGAGTTGTCCTTACCGTCGTAGCTGGCAACCCAAAAACTCTGTTTGCAGCTGTTTCACCTCGTACACGGCGCATATCAATATTAAGTTTTTGCTGCAAATTAATTGTCTTGCGCGATTTTTTCGCTGCTGACATACCGCCATTACTACCACATCTCTTTGAACCCATTTCAACAAAATATCACCATGAAACTATAGCAAATTTAATAAAAATGCGTCAATCCAGAACGTTTTCCACTCAAATAAGGCGATTAGCCACAACTTGTGCAACATTTCAGCGCCGAGTCAGGGCGACGTTTACTCAAATAATCGATGACGTTAATTCGAATATGTGTATTAATTTTTGAATGACGTTAACGCGAATCAACGTTAGCCGATGCGACGTTAAACCGAGGACGTACTTAGCGCCTGCCGTGAGGTATTGAGTCGGCGTTTTTCGGTAGGCAATATATCGTGCATTTTATTTCTCCAATTTTAACCAAGGTATTTTTTAAATGCGTGGAATAATATAATAAGCACGTTATTTATAAGGTATTTTTAAAAATTCCTTGCCAGCTGTCAGTAGGAAACCTAAATCACGTAAGTATGCTATGTAAAAAGAAGTGTCAGAAAATGTCAATTCTCATAGAAAAGGTGATGAAAGAGATATAAACAAATGAATTGCATATATTTCTCATTCAATACAAACGGATTCTATAAGATTACTTTTAATTCGTAACATGCTCAAATCAAATTTTACTGTAACTGCATTTTTTGGGTTCCTTTTAAAATAACGGTTTAAATTAAATAACTTGAGAATGTATATTGACTCAACATGGAACCCTTCTGCGAGATTAAGTAGCTAGACTCTAAAATAGGTTTTCGAGTAGTCTCCGTGTGATATAATGACATTTGATGTCAATATTTTTATTACGTACGTTAAAAAAGTATTAAAAAGTTATTTTTAGAAGTCACTTCTTAAATATTTGCTTGTTGCCACAATTGTATCATCATCTTTTGAATTTGACAAACTTTCAAATTGAGCCATCAACTGTCAAATGAAGAGAATTTTAGATTAATGACACCACAAGAAAAGTTCAGATCCCATACTGCAACAGTATGTGAGAAATTAGGTCAGGAAAGGAGAGGGGCAATGCATCATTCATATTTCTTTAGCCTACGGATGTCACTGAGTGAAAAAGGTTGAGAAACACTGGCATAACCCACATAATGTAAAGAATGACTGTGCAGAAAGCACACTCAACTGAGCAACCACCCAGCTCACTAGTCTCAGATCAGACCTGACAACATCACTCACTATTCATCTCAAAAAACAATCTAATGAAGTTGAAGCAGATAGCACTCACTGGTTTCTTGAGGAACAAGATAAAGAATGGAGTGAAGAAAAGTATTCTTTTCATAGTTAAAAAATTGTTTAAGAGGCTGATGATCCTCAAGAAACTGCCATCACATTTTAGGCTACATTTTTATGATTAACATTTTTCCAAATATTCCGTAAAATAAAACTGCTGAGAGGAAAGCTATGATGTAGTTTCCAGTATAAGCTATCGCCAGGCCCATAAGTAATAATAAATCTACCAGCAGAATATCATTCCTTCTTTTCATTATACAAGTACATATTTGTTCTTCCGACTTTTCCCAAAAAAGGGCCTTTTCATTTTTATAACTTGAGTATTGTTATAACTAATACATGGTATATTGTCAATAGAACTAAGTCAACAAACTTTGCACAAAGGTGAAAGTTTATTACTTAGAGAAACTCTTCTAATATTTTTCATACATATTAAACATTTTGAGTTGTACCTCAGATATATTTAATAACATAAAATGCTTAGTATATATTTTAATTACATTAAATATTAACGATATTTATATATAAATAGACAAGTTCAGTCTTACCTCTCATTAGGCACAAACATGCCATATGTCCAACAAAGGAGAAAATATTTTCAACATAGCAAGAATTTAAGGAAGTAGGTAGTAAAAAATTAACGAACGACTTTTAATAAAACTCAGCTAACATAGCAACAACCAATGTGGAAATCACCATAAATTAAGGAATAACAATTTTTTAAAGTCAGTAATGTACATTCAAAATGTTTCATGATTCAAAGAAATAAAGAGGCTAGACACAAAAAGTGATTAAATTGTTAAAAACAGAAGAGACCTAACAAAACACACTACAAAAAATGGGAATTTCAAATTTGTGCACTTAAACAGGTTATTAAAATAAAATGGATGGCTTCATCTGAATTATAGCTGAAATAGAGCAAATAATCATCAAAGTAATTCAAATAATTAACACTGACTAAAATAACAGCATTGTATGACTCAAAATTTGTTTTTCAATAATTTTTCAATTTTTTATCAGTTAAAAATTTACAAAATCTGACCATTTTGGCACATCATTTCAATTTTATATGTTAGATTACGAAAAGATAAAGTTAGGCAATTTTTAATGCAATAAAATGAGCATACATTTAAGCTGAAAAATAACGCCTAATATTGAGCTAGGTTGAAGCAATGTGTTAAGCAACAAGATGAGTTATCTGAGTAAGATAATGTTAAATCATGAAAAACTTCATCAAAATTGGCAATTATTAAACTATACAAAACTTTAATATGAATAAAATATTTAAAATCAATGCTTTTTGTAATAAAAATGGCATAATATTTTAAGCAAAAAATGAAAATTCACCTGCGTAAATGAGATGGAGTAAGTTTCTTCGAATGAGTGTTCTTCATAGAGGTGATGTAGAATACTGCATGAAAGACTGTATAGTAACTCGATCAAATCATGAACTTATTTATTGCTCAAAGCATAATAAACAACAGAAATCATTAAGATGTTAAAATATAACTAAGTATGTAAGTAATGTTTTGAAATGCTACATTTATAATATATTTCAATGAACTAAAATACATTTTAATAACATTGAAGTGGTTAGAAAAAAGGCAAATATACCAATAAATTGCGGCTTCAATTACTTAAGGATGTATAAATGATATTTTCTGTAATTTTTAAGAAAAAAATATTATTTTAAAGCTCAAACAAGGCTATCTGCATACTGAAGCACAATGGATTAGTGAGAAAAATAAGTTAGGTATGCAAGAAAATGTAAAAGAGTAAACAAAAAATTGACACTGAAGATATTTTCATCCATTAGAAAGAAAAATTTTTTGAAGAAATACTGTCCATCAACAGACTATCCAAGTATTTCATTAAGATTGAGTAAATATTTTATTATTAGTCATCTAACTGCACCCATACTGTTGTAAGACTTATGTTTAAAATGTGAATCAAGTTCATTTAAAATGTGAATCAAGTTCATTTAAAATGTTTTGATTGAGAATTCAAATATTTCAGTATTTTTATAGTTAACTAAATAAGCAAATAATGTTTGAAAATACATTGCTGAAAGGATAAAATAGATATTTCAGTCTTATACATTTTAGATATGTACAAAGAAAAGTCATAATACAGAAAAAACAGCCTTTAATGCCTCTAAAAGGGTTTAATTGGTGACAAACTAAAATGGAAATTCACTATTATAAAACAGAACATAATTTTCAAACTAAATGAAAGTGTGACAATATTTCTTGTCTATAAAACAATTCCAAGATTACAAGTTACAGCAATAAAAGAACAATGTAACTGTGAAACTTAATAAATGATAATGACAGCATTTCTAGTTTAATTTACAAAATATTTTCTTCCAACCTCTTTGAACAAAATACAGTATAAAAAAACATTGAACAAAATATTTAAAAAATTACAATATTTAAAATTGTTACAAACATCACTGTCTCTACTAATGGAAACAAAAAAATCACATACAAAGTTAAGCGACAACACCTACACTACATAAAATATTTTTGAAATTTTTAAAATAACTACATAATTGTTAAGCCTACATTTACTGTTAAGCATATGCACCTCATCATGCAACTGTAATTAGTTCAGGTAGCAGTGACAGCTTTAATCAGTTATATGCTTTGTAATTGATTTACAAAATATTTTTAAAAGCACAAAATTTAGGTACTTGTTTGAACCTCTCTGCCACAACTATACAAACACTCCTCATGACTAGCAATAAAATAATAACAAAATGGCAATTATAATTTAAAGGAGTAGTTGCAACAGAGGCATATTATACCACAGTTTTGTGAAGGAAACACAACTCGAACTAGACTCATGAATACTTATATCGGTTAAGCTTATAATATATATTAGCTATATAAATACGATTCACTAAAACATTCAAAGTACAACCTTCCCTGAAGGTTGCAATATCTTCAATACCCATTTGAAAAAAAGAATATAGTGAGTGTACTTGCAAATTTGAATTGCAGGAGAAATAAAAATATGGACGGACTTCAAAGATGAAAACAATACACGTAAAATGGAATTAAAAAACCAAATTAAAAATGGCCTTCAAAAAAATTACTAATTAAAAAATACGAAAAGTGCCCAACAGATTTATTTACAAATCTATATTATGGTGACATGACACGCCGGTTGAAAATATTTTAATTTAATACCTCGATGATTATGTCTATCCTAGAAGAAAACACGTAAATGCACAAATTTGGAAATCTTCCAGTTATTAAAATACCATTTACGAACATTACAATACACAACATCTATAAATCTTCTTCGAAGATTCATTTGCTTCAATATAGCTAGTCTGATCTTTACTTGCGTTTTATATTTGTGTTTAAATTAAAGAATTCTGGTACTTGCCATGAAATGCATGCCCCAAATCTGGTCACGATGTAAGTACTTAAGTAGTTGAGACAAATGTCACCTTGACTAGCAGCACGCATCGAAAAGTGTGCTACCCACATGTTATAAAATTCTAGTTAAGTAGTTTAGTTTCTATAAATTACGTAGTTTTTCTCTTATTTGTTTTGAATGATATCTGTAAAATACGATCTCCAAGGGGATACCCATTCAATGACTCAATAGCTACAACAGCCTCATCATAATTTATCATATTTACAAATCCAAATCCCTTGCACTTATTAGTTTGAGCATCTCGAATTACTTTTACACTATGTACTGCGCCAAACGGTCCAAATAGTTGCCACAAAACGTTGTCTTCTGTCTCAGGAGGGAGGTTGAACACGAAGATGCACCAACCTGACCCAGTCATGGCAGTCCCAGGTATCATGATAGGGCTTGCTCCAAGTCCCAACGGGGTAAATCTCTGGATTCCTTTGCTGAATCGTCCCGCAGGATGATGAATTGGACCCCCAATTCGTCTGGCTTCTGGTGTCAGAAATCCTGGCAGGGGAGGCGTAAAAATTGGTGTGGTAGCCACCGGTGTGGCTTTGTGTTGGTTACTCGCAAACTTCACATTTATGGGCACGGTCAGTCCTTTAGGAATAGTGCCATCGAGTTCTTTGATGGCTCTCTCTGCATCGCTTCGCAAGTCATACCTTACGAATCCAACGCCTTTGTACACGAAAGGTGTTGCACCAGATCCGTTGGCAAAATTGCGAATCGTAGAATTATCGCCCAGCAATCTCGAAGTGATGATTCTACCGAATGGGGTAAAGATATTTTCCAAATCTGTCTGCGTTATATTAGGCGGCAAACCACTGATATACAAATTGGCACCTTTTATTGCATCACTGCTAGGACGAGCATAAGAAACCTTAATCGTTTTATTTTGCAGCCGGAGTCCATTCAGTGTTTTTATGGCTTTGTCGGCATCCTCCTGAGATCGATAGCTTACAAAAGCGTATCCCAAGCTTTGCCCAGTACTTTTATCCCGAATGAGCTTACAATTATCAACCTGCCCAACTGAGGAGAATAGAGATCGAATGTCTTCCTGAGCCATCGTCTGAGGAAGATAATTAACGATAAGATTCGTCTGACTCTCCGCCGGTTGTGCACTCGTATTTTGTACGGATGACAAGGAGGGGTTACTCTGCAAGGTGCCATTCTGATTTGGCAAAGTAACCATACCGTTCTGCATCATGTTTTTGCAAAAATAATCAAACGCTACACAAACTAAAAGTAACGATTTCTTATTTTTAACGATAACTTCGCAGAAACGAAACTACTGGTACTTCAGATATGAAAACTGTTCAAAGGTAACACACCGAGCCGAGCGGATGTAACAAACCAAGCTTTTCCCCTTCTACTCGATTGGCTGCAGCTCTGCAGCATTTATTGATCCTAAAGGAAGTAGTTCCACTTTCATTGGCGACATGGAGAATTATATTCCTTTTCGTTTTATAAATATTTAAAGAACGTATTTTTCGTCAAATTCATATATGTATATTTAAATAAATAATAATTAAAATGTAAATTTTAGTGCGCATTTCTATCGTCTGCTGTGAACGATATTAGGGTTATGTCACGTTTAAGAAAATAATGTACAGATAATAACTTTTCTTTATTGATCTAAGTTTTTCATGATGAGGTCGTTAAATAAAATTATCAGACTTGCGGTAATTAGTAATTTTATTGAAAAAAATCAGTTTAGATCGCTTTAACCACGAAGAATGTATAATGTTGCAGCATTTATAAATGTCAATACTTGAAATAGGATATTACTTTTGTGGCATCATGCTAGCGTGTAGTACGCCTGTTAATTACAGCTGTTAAAACTTAAAATAACAGCTGAAGTCCACTCATATAATGGTTCTTTTCAACAAACCGTTATTATGGTGATGATAAAGTCTGAACTATTTAAATTGTCATTTTTATTGATGTTTTCCCTTCCGATCCGGGAAGCCAGCTATTGCTAAAAATCGATATTTGCAACTGCGATTATTTTTTCTCTGAGTCTATAAATGGCGTATATGCGTACGTATTGCGAGATACCAGCTGGCTGTGTAGTTTTGTTAGAATATATTATTATCAGCTATACTTTTTCTTTTGTTAATGTAATAAATTGCACTGTATATACTTGGCTACTCATCTCGGCAAACGGTACCGCTGCGATAAATTCATGTGTTATAGTAGGAATGACTTTAAATGCTAGTTTATGATTTCTTAATAATTACAATTTACCCACCAACAGTTTTATTTGCTGAACCGTGCGGATAATAAATCGATTAGCATTTGTTTGCCAAAATGGCGTATTTTACAATAAGGTAAACTGTAGCTGATGGCATTTCTTAAAAGAAATTCAGTTACAACTATAATTCAGATGCCGTAGTGCTTTCCTCTAGCGGAAATGAAAAATAAGAAATACACCGTTCTGTCTTCTCTGTTTCACTTTCCAAAGTTATTCTTAAGTGCAATCATACTTAATCAGAAACTTAGTGGAGGCTGAATGTTTAGCTCAATTATACTATAATTCACATTATTATGACGGGCGATTATAATTCATCTGACACCACTTAGTCTTCTGTAGACTCATCGTCTTGCACCTTTGCTTCACATATAATTGATAGCTTTAACTTCCTGAGTCGTAGTCAATACAATTTTATCTATAATGCTAATAATAAAGTATTGAACCTTTATTTTCTAATGTACCTCGTGTCTCAGTTGGGAAGGTTGGTGTGCTTCTTCTGCTTGAAAGGTGCCACCCTCTCATGTGTAGTTTCCAGCTTACAGAAACACTTAAAACTTATGAGGAAGTTATTGACTTAAAAAGCTGCAGTGTGGTAGGAATACCAAATGATCTGTAAAATATTCCATCTCAAATCATAATGCCCATGATGCTTTTTCTACATTTATTACTATCTTAAACAACAATTCAAGTGCATACATCTAGGAAACATCTATATCGGCCTTGGTAGATGGGTGGCTAGAGTATCTGCCAATGGATACCAAGGTCGCAAGTTCGAATCCCACCTAGGACATGGATGTTTGTGTTCATCAGAGTTGTATGTAAGATTGGACATGATTGTCTAAATATCGTCTTAATAAGGACGGACCTGAGCTAATAGCATCTCCACAAAATTTATAAAATTTCGAACTACTTACAAGATTATGAATACTTCTCATAAAGCAGTAGGAGGTGTAAGAGTCTGAATAAAACATGTTACCAACAACATATTTCCTACATACAATGCTCCATACCTGCTAATATAAAACATTTTGAGTAAATTCTATGAGAAATCCTAATTATGTTCCTAAATAATTGAATTGTGGAAATACTGAAATAGTTCATTCATTTACTACTTACTTTCCAACTTGTAATTGTCTCCCCTCCATCTTTTAGTTCACCTTATTTACGTTTTGATTCACAATAACTTTTAAACTCGATTATCATCTCTATTGGAGAAATGTGTTGATAAAACTTTATTCTCTATATCCCAATAAGGAACCAGGACCTGATAGCATCCCTCCATTTGCACTTACAAAGTGTGTGCTTTAGCATATCCCCTACACATATATTTTTAATCTCTCACTAACTAAAAGTGATTTTGCAGATACTTTTAAACTTAGCTATATAATATCTATTCATAAATCAGGTGATAAATCTAGAGCAGAAAATTATAGAGATATAGCAATACAATCCACAACACCAAAAGTATTTGAAATTTTGAATATTATATCTTCCTTACTAAGAAATACAATAGTCCCAGAACATCACCAGTTCTGTAGAGATAGGTCCAGTGCTGACATGCCAAAATTTTAACAATCAGCTCTCTAAAATATAAACTTATCTAAACAAAACAAGTTAGGAAAGTGTACAGCGTATCACACATGGGCACGTTTCGTGCATTGGAGTATTAGAAAGAAATTATATACCTGTACGTAAGGGAAATAGCATTTTAAAGTTATTTCTTCATCATAAATAATTCATTTTCTTCCTATTTAAAAATATTGCATGCACACGTATGGAAATTAAACATTTGTTTGTGAGGTTGTTTATGTTAGCAACAATGAAGAAGTAACCATGCAGGAAAATTTCTAAGTTCAACTTGAATTAAGACATTCGTTTGATTTTCTCAATAATGGCCACTCCTACGATAAAAATGTATAGAAAAGGAACTACTCTTCTTTACTAGTTCTACAACTTTTATTTGAAAGATATTTTGATATGCCCAATACATTACGAGATATGATGAAAATTTAATTTTTATCATCAGTAAAGTGGTACCCCTGATTGGCGTACGTGATTCATTTTTGCGATTTTCTGATAATCTTTTATTGTAAGTCCTTAATATCAAATTTCATGAAAATCCGTTTGGTAGAAGCCGAGAACGAACATGCAGACAGACCGACGATAATAGGCACTCACGCTGGAAGTGAAACGCACCTAAAAACAAAAGAATTATTTCAATCAAAGTGTAAAGATAACTTACAGCATTCTCTTTAAAAGATAAAACTTTTATTATTATTATTATTGTAATGTTACTAGAGTACAAAAAAATTATTTCAGTTAAAACAACATACTGTTTAATAATAGGTAACTTATAAGTAACTAAGTACCTTAGTTTCCTAGTTTTCATTGTAGATTTTTACTCTTATGGTCATTTTAATTTTTCAACAGCAGTTCACAAGTTTTTGCAACCTGGTTAACATACGGTTCTAAAACTTTTTCAAAATTTAACTACTGCTTCCTACAAACCAGCCCCAGCTCATCACTGGATAGATCCACTACCAAACTCCTAATTTCCCAACACTGCACCCTGCAAACCTTATAGAGCCACTCTCAGGTGGATTTTATGTTTACAGACTTTCTCCGCTTCTGATCATATTAATATATCTATTCTTGCTACAAAGTTAGAATGCTATGGTTTTAGAGGTTGCAACTTAGACTAGTCCAACTAATTGTACTTAAATGGTAAAAATGAAAACAAGGGCCTTATTTAGGACCCATCTTGTTTAATCTTTTAATTAATGATCTTCCTGTAGTCCTGGGATCAGTTTGACTTCTGTTCTTTGCTGATGACTTCAAAATATTTCTACAAATCTCTTCTTTAATGGACTGTTACAATACAATCTACCCTAACTAATCTTTATAGTTGGTGCTATGTGAATCATTTGTTATCAAATATTGTTAAATGTATGTCAGTAACATTTCATATAATAGGTGACTATAAAATTTCAGCACTCCATTTAAGAATAATAATGTTTGCAACTTTGGTGTATTATTTAATTATAAGTTACTAGTCATTGATCACATTGACTTCACTGTAACAATAAGCACTAAAGAATCTTGGCTTTCTGTTCACGTTATCTGACGATTTTTCTAATAATTAAGAAAAGAGACTACGGTGAAATGGACGTTTAAAAGGAAACTCCTTAACCGTTAAGTTTGAATATTTAGGGACAAGAAACAAGGAAAAAAATGGAAAACAAATGAAGGAAGAAAAAAGAAACATCAAACTTACAGGTTTACCGGAAGGCATCTCACAAGCAACTTGATGTCAAGGCCGCAAACTCTGCCACTCATCGAAATGGTGAAATGCAGGGCACTGGTAGGTACCAATCACTCAGCAAAACACAAGACTGTCCGACGAACAATCACTCACACCCGTGCTCAAGAAACAAACAAGAAAGACTAAACTCCCTCACTCATACAGGCACAAACTTTTAGACGAACAATCAAACACACGCACTCAAAAAGAAAAAGGAATCTCTAAATATTCAAAAATAAACTAGATGTACATTTCGGGAGCTAAGCTCCCATCTTCAGTAGCTAATGTAGATTGTTCGACGGACAGTCTTGTGTTTTGCTGAATGATTGGTACCTACCAGTGCCCTGCATTTCACCATTTCGGTGAGTGGCAGAGTTTGCGGCCTTGACATCAAGTTGCTTGTGAGGTGCCTTCCGGTAAACCTGTAAGTTTGACGGTTCTTTTTTCTTCCTTCATTTGTTTTCCATTTTTTTCCTTGTGTCTTGTCCCTAAATATTCAAACTTTATGGTTAAGGAGTTTCCTTTTAAACGATTTTTCTAATATTAACCCTTACCTGGATTTACTGCAGCATTTTCAAACTTTAGACATAATTAAAGATGTTATTTTTCAAACCAAAAACAATAAATTTTACAGTCCTTTATTTTTGCTTTCTCTTCACAAATAATAATTGTAAAGTTCTGCTACATTCTGTATTTTGATTTTAAAAGCCTTGAATGAAAAAAGTCACATTGCGGTATTCCTGGCACCGCAGTAGTTACATGCATTTGCGCTTATCGCAACATGCCTAGACACTCTATTACAAAGTAAGTCTAGTGTATTGAGTTTTCCAAATGTAAATAAAATGAGAAAACTTCCACTGCTTCTTTGTCTGAGTCATCCAATTTTTAGAATTTTATTTATCATGAAGCAGTTCTACCAAGTTTTGCCGGAAACTATTATATTTTTCTGGACATGTTATAATTCAGTTACCTGTCCAATTTGAAGGTAATGAAATGGAACCTGAAGAGGACAAAGAACCAATTGCTGATGCACACCAGTTACCCAAAGATAAAACCACATGATACTACAATAAAACCTCTAACTTATGAACTCCCTTAGAACGAAGAACTCCATATAACGAAAATTATCGCCGGTCCCGAAAAATTCAAATAAAAATATACAGAAAACTTCTATATTATGAACCTCCAACAATTACGAAACCTCCCCATTATGCAATAAAAATCACAACCGTTCCACTAAAAACAAACGTCCATATAGTGAAATAAAAAAATATATTGTATGCGCTGTTGTAAAGCAGAAATCAATGCCATCTATGAAAGTTTCGCTGTTATTATGACCTCACCTGAATGATTTGAAGCATAGTATGTGCTGTAATTTCGAGTGATAAGGTAGACAAGTAGACCTCGTCTTTCGCAGCTTTATCTTTCCCATATCTCGATCTTTCGTGGTTCCGCATTTGCGACCAGTTTTATCTTTCTCAGTCTCATGTTTTGCACTTTCGCGGAGAAAAATCACGGAAAAGGCTACACGAAATTTTCTGTACATGGCATGAATCGCGTTTTCCTCACATTTTCTCTCATAGGCCGGAAAAATATTGTTGCGTTAATCTAATATGTAAAAATATTTACGTAAGTGCATTAATGTGATATATATATGTGTAATTTAAAAAAATAGATGTCTTATATATACACTTTTAAATATTTTTAGGATGCAATCTTCCCACACTTTAGTGCCCCTTCACGTGTGGAAAGTTGCAAAATATAAGCTGGTATCACCGTTCAGGAGCTTTCTTTCTTTTAGACGACAGGGAAGTCTTGAGGGGAAAGACAGCCCTCAATTCTTGACCTTTCTTATTCAGGTTCATTGGGGTATTTGCTCAGGTTTGACGTAGTGCAAACGTTTAAACTTTGCGTTTTACGCATCATTTATTATTGGTGGAGTTTCACGGAGTTTTTCAGGAATGTAACCCCGAGAAAGAAGAGGTCTGCCGTATTTGGGAAATTAGCTCCAGTAAGTTAGGCAACCGCAATTCTTTTTTCTCAATTCTACTACGGAACTTAAATAAGATTTTATTTTCTGATACTTTTTTCGAGTTCTTTATTCTTGTTTAAGTCACTCTTTCATTGACGTTCATTTTTCCGTCCCTTTCTCTATTTTTCACCAATACAGAGGGCAAATGATCCGTTCTTACTGGGATGTATTTCCCATTGCATTAATTACTTCTCTTTCGCGGTGTTTTCAGGAACGTAACCCCCACGAAAGACGAGGTCTGCCTGTATGTATAATTAAGTATGAAAATTTATTAAAAACACATAATAAAATATTAATTTAAAAAAAATAAATTTTCTATAGATAATTTCTCGTTAGTAGCTCTTTGTGGTAAACGTTGAAGATCAACTGAATATGTAACTTTTATTTAAATAAAGGACAAAAATATTTTTTTATTAATATTTTTTGTGCTATTTCCATTTACTTTTATTTGGCTATTTGTTGATATACTATTGTCTCTAATATACATAATGTTAAATAGCAAAATTTGCAATTTAAATATTCTGAATACTGAAAAAGTAAATTTATTATAAAGTAATCCAAGTTTTTACCAATAATAATGATATAGCTCAGTAGCCCAGAGATGCCCTACATCATAAATTGCCATATAATATAGAGTATTGTTTTTACTATGAAAATTGATCAATGTTACAGGGATGAAAAAATAATATATTACTATTATCATAAAGTGAATTTTTTGGAAACATTCTTTAACTAAAATGTTAGTGCTGAAATAAATTATAACCCAGAGCTAGTGAAAGTGGAGATGCGGCAGATGCGAGGCATCCAGCCCCCTGAATAATGGGGCCCCAGAAGTTCTCAATTGTTCAAGTATCGAGTGTAAATTTTGCAAAAACTTTTACTTGAAAACTGATTTCTAATAAAAGAACACCCCTTAAAAGTTATAATATTAAACTGGGACTCCATAAAACATTCATTATTACAATAAATATTAATATTGTTGAGCCCCCATTGATGTTTGCATCCGGTCCCACTTCAGTGCTTTGCCAATTCCATAACCAATAATAATATGCTAATATATATGTATGGAGAATCTGAAAAAACCTCCATACAAAGAACCTCCTTACAACAACGTGTCAAAAATTGGGTCCCTTCAATTTCGTTATAAAGGGGTTTTACTGTACAACCTGGATTATCTGGAAGGCAAGCCTTGGGCGTAAGAATGTTGCGGGTACACAGACAGGGCCGATTTTCAAGTTTAGGCGAAAAGATAGTTCCTAGTGGGCTTAGCATTTTCTATGACTATAAATAAGTCACAGGGCCAAACTTTTGATAATATATGTCTTTATCTTCCTAAACCTGTATTCAGCCATAGACAGCTTTATGTAGCACTCTCAAGAGTCAGATCCTTCAATTCACTTAGTATTGTATCAGATAATCAAAATCAAGTTTTAAACTGTGTTTATAAAGAAGTTTTCCAGTAAACTTGATCCGTGTGTTTACAATAATTTGATAAATATATTCTAGACGTTCAGAAATGCCTCCCAGGACTGTATAAATTTACAATTGGCATTAGACAGTGCATCCCACTGGTACTCCCTGTATAGACTCAGGCCAAATCCGGTGAAATGCAGTGTTCTTTCCATCTCCCTTAAAAAGTCTACAATTAACAATCAATATACTGTAAAAGGTCTTCCCGTTCGGAGAGATGAACGTGAGAAGGACATAGGTGTTTTCATAGATTCTAAATTGAACTTTAGGCTGCACATGAACACTGTTAAAAATAAGGCCATGTCATGCCTAGGAATACTTGACAGATTTACTGACATCAAAGATCCCATTGCCCTCCGCATTTACATTTTTGTACCTTTGTGCCCCCGCTCCTGATCTACTGCTCACCCATCTGGTCCATGGCTGCCCCAACAAATCTTTCTCTCCTTGACCTTATTCTCAACTTTTTAAAAAAAATTGTTAAAATTCGTGCCCCTCTCTCCTCTAAAATGCAAATTTTAGTCTCTCTTAGTCTTCGTATTCTTCATTTTCTAGTAACTTCTTCTGATATTCCTTTAACTATAATCTCCTGAATGACAAAATTGTTTGTCCTTGACTACTTTCTTTAGTCAACTTTAGAATACCAGCTAGAAGAACTCACCTTCTGCCCCCTTGTCTGGCTCTCACAAAACGTTCCCACTCTTGCTAAATGCTCTTTCCACCAACAGCAATATAGACCCATTTCATATGCCTCTTAGAACTGTTCTCAACATTACCTCAAACTCTATCTATCGCTAGTCTCCATAAACTTTTCTCTTAACCATTTGTTTGCATTTCTTCTGCTCTGTTTGTCATTATTTCAGTTTTTATTGTCTTTATAGTTTTCAGATTTTGTTGTTAATATTCTTTATTATCTTATTTTATTTATGTACTGTTAATAGATCAGCTGTAATTAGCCTCGTGCTGTAAGCTGACTGTTTATTAATAAATAAAAAATGTTCTTCAAATTACTTTTGCAAGAATTTTATTACAAAATTGTTAAATTTTGTTCAATTTTATTGAAAATACTTAAGGAATTTTAGTTGTGTGTCACTATGGAAAATGAAATGCTTCTTTGAATTATAATATCCTTATTGTTTGAAGTAGTTTACGCTACAAGTTGTTTGACAGTAACTGAGTAAAAGATGTTAAAGATTGTTCTATCCAAGTCTAATCATAACTAGGAAGTGTGATATGAAAATATTACACAAAGCTAATTTACTGAAGAATTATTACAAGGCAATTGCTCACTGAATTTAAATTATAAATATTTCAATGAGAGTAAAAGCCAATTCAATTTTAAATTAAGCTGAGATTAAATGCTGCATGAGAAAAACAGCGAAGGTGGGCTAAGAGGGTAAGTCAACTGATTATAGATGCATACTAACTGCCGTATTACATTTTACGCTCAATAATCCTGGAATACCTGCTTCAAGATGTATAGTTTTCCTTTTGTATAAAGTTGGGAAAGAGAAAGTTAATTACTGAAACAAACATGATGTTCCACGATTTACTTCCTTGGATGTCAACATCGTAAAAAATATTTAATCATTTCTTTACAGAAGGAAATATTTTATTGAGTCATTGTCATTAAAAATATAAGTATTTTTAATTTTAAGCCCAATTCATTCTTAAGCAGAAATTTAAAACAAAAGTAAGTTTTAAAAACTTTATGGTTTGAAAATAACCTCCAGGTTAAGGTTTACTATTATGACATTCTTTGTAAGTAAAGTATATTTATGAAAAATGCTCTAAAGAATAATAGAACAAACACTTGAAACAATATATATACGATTAAATAAAATAACACAAATGTAAAAGATTAACACATTATATTAAGGCTTTACTAAGTATGACTTTGCACAAAGATGCATATAATTTGTCCAGACCTGAATCAATAGTTCCCCATCAACTCACAAAATATATCAGGAAATAGATTACATAACGGTTCATCATTCAACATGACAAGGCATTTCTAAGGCAAATTGAGATTTAACCATTGACAAGAGGCAATCAAATTACCAGTTAAATATTGTTTGTACAAATAGAGAAATTTTATAATACATGGCCCCATTATACTAATAGAGATTCAAACATTTATTCATTTGAATATGGCAGTGGCTAGAAACATTGAGCTTTATCCAAAATTACTATAACAAGAATAACAAGGCAATGTTTATTAGGGCACTTAGGAAAACTATTTTAATATAATTCTCATACGGTAATCACCAAAGATGAATCATAGCTGTTATTTTGTCTCATTATTGAACTCAGCACATATTCTGCATTGAAAACTTCTGGAAAGAAAAGACAAAAAAATATAAGGATTTATCAACCAAATGTCCACAACTTAAAATTACATCATAGTTTTCTGGTTGATTTACATTTTTCACTTTCAATTATTTATTAAGACTTTCCCTTAGAATTTTTACTTTCTCCATATGCAGCAGAGAAAGTATTGTTTTCATGAAAAAATCAAAATCGAGATTGCAAAGGATATACACATTTTAAGGCCCCCTGAATACTTTTTCACTATTTTCTTGATGACGTCCAAGTGTGATAGGAATATTTTGGGTGTGCTAACTCAAAAACTGCTCATCAAATCAGCACAAAAGTATATTTTAGATTTTGATTAGAAAATCAAGGTCTGATTAGATTAGATTCAACCAGAACTGGAGGTTTACTCGTCATTTTATCGTTTTTGCCAAATATCTCCTATAGGACTTCATTAATGTTAATATCTGTCAATATCAAAGTTGTAGACAATATACCGTATATCTTCGAGTATAAGGCGATTCAAGTATAAGTGGAAGTGTACTTTTTAGCCTAAAAAGCGTCTAAAATCCAAGACTCGAGTATAAGTTGAAGCAAAGAAAACAAAAACAAGATAATTTTGAAATTTACAAAAAAAATTAATATATATACAGGTGAACTTCTACTTACGAACATTCAAGAATGAACAATTCGTATTTATGAACATTCCACATATCAATGAATTGCGCCTCACACTTCATTTACAAACACACCCTCACGCACTTACGAACATTGGTTGCAGTAAGAACATGTAAACTTGAAATATGGAAAACAATCATAAATGTAGTTTGGGAAAGTGCTAAGAGTGGTAAAAAACATCAAGTGCTTTCGATGGAAACTAAAATGGATATAATACACCGATCAGAAAAAGGGGAGTAGCTTGCTTCAATAAGTCGTGTTTATGACCTCAATCGTTCAACAACTGCAACCATTTTAAAAGATAGAGGAAAAATTGGTGATCGTATTCGCAATGCAGGCTCTGTTCAGTCCGTGATTATAAGAAAAAATGCAATGCTGTCGTTGAAGAAATGGAACGGTGTTAAACAATTTGAATACAGGATCAAAATAAAAAAACCAACGCTAGAGTACTGAATTGATTCTTCTCTTCAATCCACTCATTTGGGTAAGATTTTTAAAGATAAAATATAAATTTTAAGTTTTCCTTTCAAACTACTTAAGTACGGCAATGCTGTATAATTTTATCATTAGCCTTCACATTTTCTGCTAGTTAGCATGAATTTTTCATACTAACGCGCTTCAAATCAGTCAAATGTTGTTTTTCACAAGTCATGTTTAATTATTAACCCAGAAAAATGTCCAGCTAGTTTGCGACTCGAATATATGTAAGTTGAAAGTAGGGTTTGATCGGCCTAAACTTATACTCAACTTATACTCGAAGATATACGGTAATTTTCTATAACTTTTGTTTGAAACATTTTATCATAGAAGGGATTGTATGGAGATTTCGATTAACTATCTGACAATGAGTTTATGTTCAGTACATTGAATGTTGCTAGGTGACAGCTTTGTTTCTGTTGTTATGATAACATTTTTGAACTGTTTATAGTGATGCCTGAGCCATCAACAGAAATTTAAATTATGATCAAAATTATCCCAATACCCTCTAGAGTCAACAAATTTTCTTGTAAATATTGACAGCATTGCAAGTGTCAACAACAGTATTTTAATCATGAATATTTTGTGCCAGAATTAAGCCTTAGTATTAGAAGAACATCAAAAAATATTTTGTTATACATAGCAACAAATAATTTCATTTTCTTATTGTTTTTTCAGTGTGAAAAGTATTGAAAGTATTTTTCATTATGAAAATTAGTCAAAGTGTTTAAAAATTATTCACAAGTGAGACTGCTGATAGTTATTCTTGAGGAAACTATTGTTGAGAGTAGCGTGTATGTACTATCGCAATCATATTCTTTAATCTGTATGGAGAAAGTTATGTGCTGGACATCAAATTTTTCATTTATGGTATATCTGAACATTCAAAATAAATGGAAAATTTCCTCTAAAGATTGTACCATTTATACTCATGTATATCTCGATCTTGTGTATAGGTTGATCACAACTTTTTTAATAAAAACTTTTGTTTTTTCAAATGTCTTGGTTATAAGTCAACCCAGTTTTTCAGGCATAGTAAAACAAAATTATTTTATTCAGTACATATTAATCCATATAGTTCTATGTAAATAATCCAAAAAAGACTATTTGTTGCATCTCTATAATTCTTCGAATAGCAAATTAATTACGTGGTGTCAAGTAACAGCGAAGTAGTGCGATGCCTCCTCCAGACGAGGTGTTTCTTTGTTTACATATTACAGAGTTTACATATTGCGCCTGTCTTGCTGTTAGTTCTTTGTCCTGCCACCATCACGTTACCGAAACCACAAGGCCACTGAACATTTCAGTGTACTACAGATCAAATAAGTTATAAATCTACAAGTCCCACGATATCTATGTTTCTGCAATTTTAAGTGTATGCAATAATATTCAGGAAAATTTTCAATCTCAGCATATTAAATACCAAAGGGAAAAAAACATAATGATATTAATATACAACACACATCATCAGTAGCATAACAAGAGGTTTCGGGCCCCTAGGCAAGAATCGCTGATGGACCCCCTAAGCAGAAATATTTTAGTAAAAAGATTTTTTTATATATATTTTATGGTGTTTATTTTTCTGTGGTGAGGGCCATCTTGAGAAAGAGGTGAAAACGATAATCTGATGACAAGTGACACTTAACTAATCGTTGTCTTTCGCTCGTGAGGCCCCTTTTGTTCGAGGGCCCTTAGGCATTGCCTACTCTTGCTACATGGTAGCTACGCTACTGCACATCATACATAAAGAGAACTAAACTTTAGTTATTAAAAAAATTAAAGACACCAACGAGATCTGCTAATAGTTTCCTCAATGTTTAATTTCTTAGTAAACAAATATATGAACTAAAAAATTACTTACTAATCTTGGAGGAAGCTAGGTGAGTTAGTAAATGCAAATCATTCTCATGGGCAATCACCACAAGTTTCTCCTCTTCGGCATTTGGCTCTTGCTGAGATTCTTCATTAGTAATGTTGACTCCATCACCTGCTTCTCCTTCCTCTTGACCATCTTTCTTTTTAACACTTCCTTGTTCTTTCTCTAGAGCAGCATTCACTTTTTTGACTTGAGCATTCTGTGTTTTACTTGCACCTAAAGCTGTTTTCACATTCTTTGTTTCCTCCACCGAACCACTTCTTTTCCCTTTTAGCTTCTTTGAGACAGCTCGAAGGTTTGGTTCAACTTTTCCTCCAGCGCATTCAATTATCTCCTTCATTATAGATGGAGAAGGTATCACTCCAGGAGTAATGTAGAAACTAGTGCCCTGATCCCAGGGAAAAAGAAACAAGCAATGAAATACCAATTCACATAAAACATAATATCATATAAAATATTAACTTCTGCAGCATGATCCCAAAAGGTAACAAGTGATAGGGTGAAAATCAATTTAGAATCTAAACAGATTGAAATTTACTCTCAGCACAAACTATAGCAACTGATTGCTGGAATGCATATCTGAAAGAAGTGTCACCACATAACCAAAATGATAAATACAGTAAGCCCTCATGACTTACAATAAATGTTTTGCAGTCCCGTATTTACTTGTGTACCCCGAGCAGCCTTTTCCCCAAAATGTCAGTAAAAAAGGGTCTGAGCATCATATATGAGGATTTCCAAACAGGTTGTATAAATTGCGAGTCTCAATAGTAAATTTACTGCAATATGCTTGCATCTACGTTTATACTCACAGAAGATGAAGTATTCTATGATGTTTACACATATCTATACAACCAAGCAAACATTTAGGGTTTAAATGCGCAGTTTAACCTGCCGTTGATGCATCTTCAAAATCATGATGGACATTTTGACGATTGAGATGCCATTATATTTTTATAATATTAAAACTGTACCTTTTAAATGATTTTTAAGTTTATTATTGTTAATCAAAATAAGCATTTCTGTCATTAAAAGTTTACCATCAATTTCTACCTATACTTTTGCCAGAATAAGTTGGCATCTGTGTTTGCCAAATTCATTGTGAGCTGCTGATGCTCCTTTAACATAAGAGGACCGAGGACATTTCTCCTAGTATTGGCATAAAGAGATGATCCAATAAATTGCGTCATGTAGGCAGGAGGGAGAAGATGCTTAACTTGGGCAGACCTTATTTCAGGAAGGGGAAATCAGTGAAGAGGCCGAATTTTTAAAAAATCCTAGATGTCACCTTATTCTGGCATGAATTTATTTTTTTCCCTCCAAAATGGCCGAAAAATAGGGGTGCACATGGTACATGAGGGTGCGGGTTACACGAGTAAATACTGTAAATCTTCACTGATTGCACCTCCCTGAAACAAGGTCCGCCCAAGTTAAGCATCTTCTCCCTCCTACCTGCATGATGCAATTTATTGGATCATCTCTTTATGCCAATACTAGGAGAAATGTCCTCGGTCCTCTTATGTTAAAGGAGCATCAGCAACGACACAATGAATTTGGCAAACACAGATGCCAACTTATTCTGGCAAAAGTATAGGTAGAAATTGATGGTAAACTTTTAATGACAGAAATGCATACTTTGATTAACAATAATAAACTTAAAAATAATTTAAAAGGAACAGCTTTAATATTATAAAAATATAATGTCATCTCAATCATCAAAATGAAGATGCACCAATGGCAATATAAACCACGCATTTAAACCTTAAATTGTCTTCTGTGAGTTTAAACATAGACACAAGCGTGTTGCAGTAAATTTACTTTCTAAACTCGCATTTATAAAACTGTCAGAAATCTTCATGTATGACAGTCCCTTTTCTTTACTGACATTTTGGGAAAAAGGGTGCGTGGGGTACACAAGTAAATACGGTAATAAGTGATATAAATGTTGTTTCAAAAAGATGTTTCCTAGAGAAATACATCTTTATACTTGGCTTAGAAATAATTCCCATTAGAAGAAACATTACTAAAAGAACTCTAATTTCATTAGAAGAGGTGAGATACCACTTCAAATACCTAGACTTTCAAAATTAAAATATTTTGGTTTTCTCTTTCTCCAAAAAAGACTGCATACTGATCGGTCTCGTCGATGCTAATTGTAAGTTGCATTAGACCATCATCAAAGAACTTTTAAAAATACAGTAAAACCCCATTACAGGCAACTCCCGAGATTCGACAGGGATGTGTTCTTGAAAGCGTGGTCGAATCTCAAACTGTCAAATGTTGAATCAACACAAATTCAAACAATTAGAGCAGAAATAACGATGTCTAGACTGAAACTAAACCTCTCGTGGTCAGGCGGGCCAGAAATTACGTCGCGTAAACTAGTTTCTAATTCGACTGATCTATCGGCTGGGTCGATTCGACCGGTTGAATTCTCGAGTTGGTCGAATCTCCAAACTTTTTTCTTCCTAAACGGCATAAAAGAGTAACTTGAAATGTGCTGGGAAATTCAGGATATTCACTTGAGCCTATTTTTCACACGCTGTGGTGTTTTTGAATCGTGAACTAAGTGTTCACTTCAGTTCTGTTCAAATTCGCTGTGTATACTACCATATTTTCCATCGTATAAGACCCACCGGCGCATTAGACGCACCCTGATTTCAGAAGGGATTTTTTTTGGAAAAAACTATTTTAGTGCATATTCTCACACATGTATTTTCTATTTACTGTTACCACAATTACTGAATGAAAAAACAATTTCACATTTATTTTTAAGTGATCTTTGAGGAAAAAACTAACAATTGGCATAGAATGTTTAACAATACTGTACATTTTCTTTCAAGGTTTCAGATGTATTTTTCTGCTAGTCTGATATAATGCGTATGATAACGCTATCCTAGTCTTTTGCAGTGATGCCAACACTAGAATTTGGACTTATTAGCTAACTTAATGTATTACTGTGCATATTTCATGCGTTATTATATGTGTAATCAATATATAAAAGGCAAAGTTATTTGAAGCATCAGTTTTTATGCGATCAACACATTTTCAGGTTCACAAAGTTTTCATTTAAGGGACTCTGTAAATGGAAAGACATGCAAGACCACATATCAAGAGTGGTGTCGAGATTTCCAGGATCCCTCAGTATTTTGTGCACCTCTATTCACTGTGCTCCCTTATCTTTAGTGCTTAATTACAGTAGAAGCTCAGTTATCCGGCATCTACAGGGATTGAAGGGTGCCGGTTGCTTGAATTTGCTGGTGGCATGAGCAAACATATATTTTTAAACCCTGTGGTACCAGAGTGAATTTTTCAAACGTCAGTACCTGTGCGGGGTGTTCCTGACACCCCTCACGTATTTTTGTTAAAAAAGAAATTTATCGTCAGTATTTGATAAATTTTTATTAGGCATGTTTTTTTATTGTTTGTGATTATTTATAAGTTAACTTTAGTAAAATACAAGATGATTTAGGATTATAAATATATTTAGTAAGAAAAAGTGTTTGAGAATATTCTTATGAACCTTTTCAGATGTCAATAGGTGAAGTAACGGTTGACAGTTGTTCAGAATATATTCATACTAATGTCAGTGCTGTAAATTAAACAAGGAATTACCAAAAAGTTTTTAACTTTTTCATTTAACAGTACTCCTGAAATAGAAACACCTTCTGACCGTTTTAATGTAAACCATTCATACAATTCATGATCTAAATCCTCAAATATCCGAGTATGAAGAATATGCCATTCTTCAATGTTATCACACTTTCTGATTCCACATTAAATTTTTTCAACTTTTTCTGTTTGTGCTTTTTATCACTGACGAGCCAATATTATACACCTTCATAAGTTCATTCCGATTTTCACCTATTTCTAGTCTTCTACATATTGCCAGTTTCTGTTTTAACATCAATACAACACGTGTACGTTTCTCACCAAGTTTAACATACAGTATAGAACCTTTTATCCGGATTCCAGTTATCCGGAAATCTAGTTAATCGACTATTATAAAAACATAATGTATTTTCCAAAATTTGTAAGGAGAAAGAAATTGAATTTTAAAGCCTCGCTAGTAATTACCTGGCTCACTACCGTGTGTTGGGTGCACTCTGGTGAACAAGTAAACACGTAATTTGGAAGAGAACAAGTAATTTATATTGGAAAGTACCCAATTACCAGAATGGGTAGGAATGTCGTGGGGCCTCGTGCAAATTGTGCGCGTGGGTCCTCATATGCGTCAAACATTTTTAATAGTAAATTTTAACAAATAAAGCAATCTCTCTCGCTATGACACTGATATTTTTTCAGATTTTCTTTAAAAATGCATGTACAGTGGTGTACCATTTACAATGGGAGCGGTATTTCTTGGAAGAACATAGAGTTATCTCAAGTTTTTCTCAAGGTGGCTCTTATTTACCACATACAGGACTTCCACAGAAAAGGAGGTTCTTGTGGTTTTGCTCCAACAACGTTATTGTCCACAAATCGAGTTATTTTTAAAAAAAAGTTTAATTAGGTTGTTATAATTTCATTTCAAATATAAAATGAAGTAAATATTCAAGGTTTTGATTGTTCAATGACACAAAAGCATCGGCAGTGCTCAATTTAATGCAACAAAAATATACGATTAAAATTGTATATTCATTTGATTTTTAAAATCAACAACTATTTCGCTGTTATGTAAACACAGCAATGGGAGAACAGAATTGATATTAACTACCGTATTTACTCATGTAAGCTGCGCACTCATGTGCCCCATGCACTCTTATTTTTGGGCTGGAACTTCCCTACGCGGTTGGAGTTTTTAGCATACCGTCTCGTGAGTAAATATTGGAAGGTTAGGAACAAACGAGTCCTGACACTTGAGATGTGGATTTCCTTCTTCCTTTCGAACGATGAAATCTTTCATTCGCAACAAAATTTCACCATTCGGAATTCCTTGAAGTGGATGAGGGAAAAGGACTGAACTTGAACCTACATGGTAAACACTCAGTAGTCATCGAACTATAGTTATCAGTTAGTTGGCGTATTCTTTCCGCCTACTTTTGCAAGTTTTTGCCTGCAGCGTTGGTGTAACTTACGCGTATACTTCGTAGAATTCGACGTCTTTTATGAATATAAACGTAGATGCAAGCATGTTGCAGAGAATTTACTATCGATACTCACAATTTATATCACCTGATCAGAAATCCTCGTGTACGACGCGCATCCCCTTTTTTCCCCAGCGTTTCGGGAAAAATGTGCGCAGGTTACACGAGTAAATACGGTTAATTCCTATTTAAGAATGCTAGTAATTTTATCGTTTAAAAAAATAGTTTCGTTTATTAAAGTTATTTACTTAACTTTTGGTTACACATAATTCATAAACTTAAATTTAATAGTTTCTCACTTAATTCCTGAAATGTTATGTTTTTCGTAGTTTTCTATACTTTGTTATTTTTTAAAATTACTTATCTAAGTGCTTGGCATCCCGTCATATAACTGACCAAAATTCTCCTCCTATGTAAAAATGAATAAAGATATTGTTCAAATTCAACTTATAGCATTCATAATCAGATATTGGGCATCAAAGCAATGAAATAATACGTGAAGTAGTCGCAACTAAACATTTTTCATTGTTAAGGCGTTGAAATGTGTATTCCTTTTGATTCCTAATAAATATTTATGCTAACTCGGAATTTAATTAATTTAATGTTGAATGGAAAAATAAACATCGTTCTTTTTGACGTCCGTATGTTAAACTCCATAGTTCGTGTCTCGATTCTAACTAATTTTGAAATGAAAAGAATTATATCTGACACTCATTCACGCGTTATCGCAATGGGGAAAGTAAGCACTACTGAATTCAAAACCATTATCTTGAGGGAAAATATCCGATCCTTAAGAGCTAGGAGAGAACCGTAAACCCTTCTCTAAGGGAGGGAGGGAGAGGAAGAAGAGCCTTCACCCCCTCCTCTACTATCACTGTTGCCATATCGCTTGACAGCTCGTTCGAGACTAGTAGTTAACTGAAATTCCGGTGGAGCACTCGTAAAGTGGTGCAGTTTTTTGGCCAGCACTGTACTTTAAAAATATGACAAATATTTTTTAGAGAGCGTGGGGTATCTTTAAGTGTGGGGCCTGGTGCAGTTGCACTGTTCGCACCACCATCAAGCCTACCCTGACGGTTCCGGTTGCATGAGCTTTCTGGATGGATGAAAGTCGAATAACAGAGCTTTTACTGTATTTCATTTGTCTTGTAATACCGTATTTTCCCATCAATAATGTGCACCTTGCTATTTTTAATGCTCATGAAAATGTATAGATAATGCGCAGTCAATTTCTTGTCTCCTTGAAAAAAGGTGGTTTTCGGACAAATGAATAATAGAATAATACGATTTGCTACGGTTCTATCTATAACAAATGAATAGCAAAATTAACCAGAGTCACCATAAGTGAACGTGACGATCATATTGAGGAATTTCTAATATTGTCGAGATAAAGATATCGGTGTGATTTTAATGTTTGTGGATGCTGTGTTTTTTATTTATTTTAAAATAAAATTTTAATGGTAAAATAATTTACGATGTACTTAATAACTCCACGTTACTGTTTTATTGCCCATTTGATATCAAGTCTATATCTCCGACATGAAATATAGCACCATTATCACTATAGACAAGGAGGTGATGAAATGAGATTCTGAAAACGTGGTTTCAGGCTAGATTCTTTTGATGATACTTTCTGTTTGAAATTAGCGCATACTTTGGTAAATTGCAGTAATTAGTAATTATTTTCTTGTTTTACATTGTATAACATGCACCATTGTTTTTCTTTGCTGACTGAACTTTTTTGTATAGATAACGTATGTGGTATCTATGGGAAAATATGGTAATTTATATTTGTTTTTAGTAACACCAAACTACTGTATATTCTGGCATATAAGTCGACCTTTGAAGCCTAAAAAATTTTTCCTAAACCCTAGAGTCAACTTATACGCCGAACATAAAATGTGAACCTTAAATTAAAAATGAATAACATCGATATTTACGAAGACCGTTGATCTTTCGGTGATGGTGATCGCTATTTTGAATCAACTGTTCCAGTACAGGCGACTCCCGAGATTCGACAGGGATGCGTTCCTGAAAATGTGGTCAAATCTTGAATTGTCAAATGCCGTTTTTCCATATACTTGCATGTTATAATCAGGGGATATGTTCCCACATCTCGGGAAAAAGTCTCCCCTCACGTTCTATAAAGATAAAATAACATTACTAATATGTTAATACAACAATATTAAATTATGAATAAATTAAATAATAAATATTTTAAATGTATAACGTATTAGGCAAGTTTCGCTTTCAGCGTGAGCGCCTATTATCGTCAGTCTGTCCGTCCATCTGTCCGCATGTTCGCTCTCGGCTTCTACTGAACGGATTTTTATGATATTTGATATTAAGGATAATAAGAAAATCGCATAAATGAGTCATGTACGCCAATCAGGGGTACCACTTTACTGGTGACAAAAAATTAAATTTTTGTCATATCTCGTAAAGTATTGCTCATATCAAAATATTTTTCAAATAAAAGTTGTAGAACTGGTAAAGAAGAGTATTTCTTTTCCTATACATTTTTATCATCAGAGTAGCCGTTATCGAGAAAATCAAACAAAAATATTTTAATTCGAGTTGAACTTAGAAAATTTCTTGCATGGTTACTTCATTGTTGCTAACATAAACAATCTCACAAACAAACATTTAATTTCCTTATGTGTGCATGTAATACTATTAAATAAGAAGAAAATGGATTATTTATGATGAAGAAAAAAAAACTTTAAAACGCAATTTCCTTTACGTACAGGTATATATTTTCTTTCTAATTCTCCATTGCACGAAACGCACCCATTTGTGATACGTTGTACACTTTCCTAACTTGTTTTTTGCACTAAAAAGGAAAAAATAAATTTTTTTTCGAACTTCAAAGATAGATGTATGCAATATGTTCTGCAGACGGCCCAGTCCGGCTCGTGTGAGTCGTTTGTTAAAGTAGTATTGAAAGCTTACGGCCCATAAATGCGCGAAAAGTCACGTGATTTAGGGGAAGGCAATTAAGGGGAAGTGAAACATATGAAGGTGCAGCTCTGCAGAATTGCCAATGTATGGGAATTGGAGGGAACTTATTCGAAGAGAATATTCCCGGTCTTCTAAAACACGCAATTGAAAAGTATTACAAAGCAGGGAATATATACATTTTGAAAGATGAAAATGAAAAATTTATTGGTTTTACGTAAACATTTATTTACACTACATACATACATAACACTAACAACACACAACTAATCTTCCTCACTTTCTTCACTTTCACAATCTGATTCTAAATTTATATTTACTTCAGTGTCACTCATGTGATCAATTACATTTTCTGCTTCTATATACTCCTCTACTTTCATCACATGCTCACAAACATTTTTCCACTCCATTGCCCCAATTTCCAAACACTTCTTCTCCACTAACCTTTTCACTTCATCCATTCTAAAAGTTACATTTCTGGAAATCACCCAATTTTTTAACAAAAAGCAATAACTGAACAGCAAATCAACAAAACACAATAACTGAACAGCAAATCAACAAAAACATGAAATAAAGAATAGGCAATAACAAAACAATTAAAAATGCAGTAGAACAAAGCAGGAAGGTTGGCACCGAAAGCACATGGTGATCAGACTGATTCCCTCACTAGTAGTTACCCTAACCCCCGCACAGTTCACTTTTCGAGAATGGAATCTTCCATACCAAATTCGTGTTTCTGCACATGAGCTGTAATCTTTCAATACTACTATACAAATGACTCGCATGAGCCGGACAACATACCTGCATACATATATCTATACGTACAAATGTTTTGTCACAATTAAAAAAACGATGAGAACATTAGCCACCCTCTTCAATCAATGTACACAATTCATCAGGATAACTTGAGGCAGCATCAGTATTTGCACTTGCAGCCTTGCCAGTTAATTTAAGGTTATGCAAACCTGCCCTTCTCTTAAATCTGTCAAACCAGCCATGACTTGCACTAAATGGAGGCTCATCAACAGAAATTTCATCCATCCTTTCCTTCAAATCATCATAGAGATCCTTAGCCTTTGCTCTAATCATGATCTCACTAATAGGAATGTGTTTCTGACACTGATCATCTACCCAAAGTTTTTCCATTTTAGGAATCACAACACTGCGCCTAGGACTGTTTATTGTTGATATCAAATTACGTGAATTTATCATGTTCTAGAATTTTCTCCTTCTGTTTCACATAAGTGCTAATAGCTGAATGACACATTCCCAACGATCCTGCGATTTCAGCTTGGCTTTCACCTTTCTCAACACGCTTTAAAATTTCTAATTTCAATTCATAACTATGAGTCTTATGCACTCTTTTGTTTGATTCACTTATATTATCACTATTACATTTCCTTTTAGATGCCACGTCAAGTCATAAATTTATAAATAAATTAATAAAATAAATAAATTTAAATAAAAGATTAACAGAAAAAAGAATGAAATCAACACAAATTCAAACAATTAGAGCAGAAATAACTATGTCTACACTGAAACTAAACCTTGCGTGGTTGGTCGTGATGAAAATTACTTCGCGTAAACTAGTTCCAAATTCGATGGGTTGAATAAGCAGGTTTCAATGGGTCGAATAAGCAGGTTTCGATGGGTCGAAATCTTGAATATGTCGAATCTCGGGAGTCACCTGTATTTACATTTTATGACATTTATTTTAGGGCTTTATAATAATTAATTTTAATACTGTATTTACTCATGTAATCCGCATCCTCATGTACCACATGCATCCCTATTTTTAGACCAGATTGAGGAAAAAAAATAAATTCGTACTTTAGTAAGTTGACCTCTACGGTGGAGGAAAATTAGAAAAAATAAAAAAATGTGGGGATTCCCTGTATATGTGTTCTCTCTAAGCTGCCCGTAGGTATGCACTCTCCATGGTTCCCTCTAAGCTGCACAACTGTGCAGCAGTTTCTGAAGTGCCATGCACTAAATTTTTCAAGCGTGCACGATTGTGTGTATTTTAGAATATATCGGAACAGGGCCGTGTCGACCCCGGTGCATATCTGCACACTAACGTCATGTAGGCGCACATAGCGATATTCATTCCGCCCATATATGAAAAAAATTAGAGGAAACTATGGTTCTCTCCCGGGTTAAAGGAGTGTCAACGGCTCACGATGAATTTGGCGAATACAGATACCAGATGCCAACTTATTCTGGCAAAAAGTGTAGGTAGAAACTGATAGTAAATTTTTAATGACAGAACTGCTTTTTTTGAGTAACAATAATAAAATTAAAACTCAATTAAAAGGAACAGCTTTAATATTATAAAAATATTACGTCATCTCAATGTTGAAGATGCATCAACCCTAAACATTTCTTGGTTGTATAGATACGCGTAAACTTCATAGAATTCTTCGTCTTTTGCGAGTATAAATGTAGACGCAAGCAGTAAATTTACTATTGAAACTCGCAATTTTTAAAACTTGGTCAGAAATCTTCATGTACGACGTGCTCTCTTTTTTTACCGACATTTTGGGAAAAAAGGTGCACGGGGTACACATTTGCTATATTTTATTGAATTTCACCACCGTAGAGATCGATCGTGATCACTAGGTAGTTCATTTTGATAGTATCATTAGCATCAATCGAATTATAGGAAACTATATTTATTGGGTCAAGCTCTCCAAAAATAAGTTTCTTACTGGTTGAAATTAAATATCTGTCATATGGAACGCTCAAGAAGAATAGCACGGACTCTAAACAATATTTATATTTTTATTATTGCTTATTTTTGTTTTGTTAAAACTTGGATTGCACATGACTTTGACTTTGTCTGAAAATGGTTTCATGAGATTTATTTTAAAGTGAAAAAGTGGGGGTTGACTTATACGGCGAACATATGCTTAATCATGTAATTTCATCCAAAAAAGCAGGGATCGACTTATACAATGGAATATACGGTATGATAAATATCTTTTAGGGTTCTACTGGGGGTTGAAACGGACCATAGATCTATCTAAACATTAAAAAGGATCATATTTTCCTCAGTAATATTTTTGACTTTCGCTGCATTAGACACAGGGTGAATTTTGAACTTAACTTTTTTGAAAAAAAAAACCGCATCTTATACAATGGAAAATACGGTAACTTGTAAGGCCAATTCATTTGTAGAATGGATACATACATTTCCATATTGTGATTTTGCTGCCCAAGTTGTGGATCGTAAGAAAGTTCCATTTTTATGAAAGTTCATATATTTCAAACCTGGATACTTCAAAGTCGTATTTTTTGGTCCGTTGAATTTCGAAATAATGAAGTCTTACTGTACTCTAGTGGACTATAACTTGAAATACTGATATTCATCTTGCTTTCACACTCACAATCAAATGAAAAAACTATATTTGCACTGTCGACACCATTCCACTGAAAATTACAGGGTCTCTGTTGCTCCCGTTCTCCAAATTCATTACCAGCATCTTCCTCATCTGCAAAATCACCTTCAGCAGTTAATAAATAACCTTAAGAACTGCTACTCACAAGGGGACCTTACGACATGTTCGTCGCCGATTTGGTTGAAACTTGGTGAGCATGTAGCACACTCCTAGTGATGAAAAATGCCATAGCAAGAAGACGCACCTCTCAAGCATTCACGAGATATTTGCAATTAAATTTAGCAAACATTCTAGGGATCCAATTTATCTCCTAATATGAGCAACCAAGTCCAGCTTAAGCGGTGGCCCAGTTGTTTAAGGGTCAGCTTCCGGAACGTTTGGGTGCGAGTTCGATCCTAACACTCGTAAATTTTTTCAATTTTTATTTGTTGATTTTGTTCTACCGTCTTGTAAATTTTGGGATATATTATTTACTGAAAGTTTACTGGATTTATAATTACATTTTCGCTAATTATGTAAAGCAAAAAAATATTTTTGTGATAAAGTTGAAAAAGAACTGAATTTGAATTACCAGCAAAAATTTAATGGGAATAAGGGCTGTTTATCACACATATTCAACTCTTTTCTTTTACAGGGAGCTAATGCTTCATTGCAAATTATTATTGTACCCATTTATTAATCGATGAGTGAGTTTGGAAAAGTAATTACAGTAAAAGCTCGTTTTAACGGCACCCATTCTAGCGGCATCTTCGGTAAACTTACATTTTCCAATTGTCTAATAGATGTCGCCACAGGCATGACCGATCTCCGTAATATTAACCACATATTGCGAATAGTTCCTCTTCTGTTTCAAGGTGTCAACAGTCGTGACATACTGTGTAATAATTTTATTTGTTATTAACCTCATTTTATAAACATTTAAAGAAATCCTAAAGAAAATGAGTAGTGGCAGCAGTAGTGGAAAACAAGAGAAGCGAATGGTGCTTACTTTACGACAGAAAATTGACATTTGCCAACGTCTGGATAATGGGGTAAATAGACATATATTAATGAACGAGTACAATATAAGGTCATCTATGATATATAGTATTAAAACAAGAAAACGGCAACTTCTAAAAAATTTTTCTAGATCAGAGACAAATAAAAATATCCAAAAACATATAAATTTAAGGAAGCCAAAGCTAGAACAATTGGATGCAATATTATACGAGTGGTTTAAAGTGAAATGTTCTGAGGGTTTCGCAATCACAGATCAACTATTAATTGAAAAGGCAAAATACTTTTATCAGCGATGTATTTTTTCTGATGGATGGCTATCTCGTTTTAAACATCGTGACGGGATACGAAAACTGGATGTCTCGGGTGAACTTAAATCAGCTGATAGTGAGACTGCACATTCGTGAATATACGAATTGTTGATATTTACAAAAAAGCAAAATAATCTGTTAATTGTGAATAATAAATGATGGTTGTAGTAATAATGTTACTTTCGATGGACCCTTTTGGTTCCCAGAATGAGCATTACAAAAATTAATAAGGTTACTAGGGCAGCCCCGGATCTCCGATCCTCAACACGATTTAAATAAACTGAAGGTTTAGTGAATAATTTTTATTGAATACTTAATGAAATAAATGATATGCAAATAATCTAAATAGTTCGGCCCTAGGTTAGATCATCTTTGTTACCTATTCATTTGACGTGTTTCCCTATTTCTTTGTCTTTCTGCTCCTCATTTACACGGGCAATCCTATGAGCTTCGGCATCTATTTCTCTCTCTTTCCTACAATACTCTTCCTTTGATCTCTGGCTCCTCTTCCTTTCTCTGGCAGATGTAGTTGGGCTAATAGCTCTCCTTTTCACTTGTCTACCCCTTGGCATTTTAAAATTTTCTGCGATTTTACAGCAATATATTAGAGCAATTACGTGATCACAGTGCCACAGAGTTACTCAATGCTAGTTTAATATTGCGGTATATTCAAAGGGGAAAAATTTTCAAATCTACCTTACCTTAGTTCCAATGATTATCGTTGCACCCTTATAGACGAACTCACAAACAGTTGCTTACCTTCAAGTGCTAACATCTTACAGGACCTACTATAAAGGCGACGTCAATGCAACCAATTATTTAGATTATCAATGAAGAGAAGATAACCATATAATGCATTTACAAAATAACGAATAATGTCTAAATGAAGAAAATCGGTCCATATTTACGTATTTTGGTGAATGAAGAAAAAAATCTTGCACTTTGAAAAATCGAAAACGTGGGAAAATGTAATTGACTCCTGGATTGGATCCGGGTAACTATAGTAAACGAAAATATTTTTCCAGGGACTTCATAGCCAGTAGAAACAAAACACCGTTTACCGCATATCCTTACGACGAACGGTTCTCGAGAAATACGCCGATATAAATTATACACAAATGTCGACAGACGTCAACGTAAAATTAATATATAATAAGATAGATTTATTACACCGTAATAATTACAGCAAAAAATAGTAAATTAGATAACGAAGAAAAAATATTCAATATCTTATAGGTAAGAAGAACAGTAAAAGATACCAAACATGGTCTCAAAGTAATTGGAATGTGATTTTGTGGCACCATTCGTTATAGCGGCACATTCATTTTAGCAGCACGCCTTTGGTCCCGTTGGTGCCGTTAGAATGGGCTTTTACTGTATATCATGTTCAAAATCAGGCAAACGAACAGCAAAGCTGTACAAAATATTCTTGTAGAACGCTCTTCTACCTTATGTCAAAAATGAACAGTTTCTTCTGATTATTGATTCTTGGGAAGGTCACACTAACCCCGCAGTGTACGACGAAATCTTTGTTGATGATAAGGATGAATCAACGTGCACTGTTAAATTTATTTCGCCAAAATGTACTCTACTCTGCCAACCTTTTGATGTTTATTTTTATAGGTTAATAACTTCTTTAAGCAGATGCAGAATTGCTCATTTTTAATAGAACAAAAGCATGAAATATCATCATGTGAGGATGCAACCAAATTGTATTCGTTGCTTCATCTCCAATTAAGGGCACCAGTATTTCGTGATATGATTAGGTATGAGTGGTATGCTTCGAAACTGAAGCGATAGGAGGATTTTTAAGAATGTGAATGATGTACGTTTTTTAGCAAAATCTGTTAAAAATAACTGTTCCTGTCAATCAATTGGTTTAATAACGTGTGCATGGTGTAAGCTAGATCTCTGCTTTTCATAATTCTATGATAACTACCACCCAAAACGTAGGTCATCTAATAAAATCGATAAATAAATGTGTGCAATAATAATTTGCAATGAAGCATTAGCTTCCTGTAAAAGAAAAGAGTTGAATATGTGTGATAAACAGCCCTTATTCCCATTAAATTTTTGCTGGTAATTCAAATTCAGTTCTTTTTCAACTTTATCACAAAAATATTTTTTTGCTTTACATAATTAGCGAAAATGTAATTATAAATCCAGTAAACTTTCAGCAAATAATATAGTATGTTCGCTAAATTTAATTGCAAATATCTTGCAAATGCTTGAGAGGTGCATCTTCTTGCTTTGGCATTTTCCATCACTAGCAGTGTGCTACATGCTCACCAAGTTTCAACCAAATCAGCGACGAACATGTCGTAAGGTCCCCTTGTCAGACAAGAAACAATACTTTGTCATCACTTCCTTCTTTTTCTTTGATATTTAGTATATCTACATCAGAATATGTATGTAACCTCTATTTTCATCATTATGTCTATGGGAAAATAGGTTTTACTATATGCTGTTGTTATGTGTTGCAATTTCCAGGAATGCATGTCCAACATATAGCAGGGACTTAATGTGTACCAAAATAACCAGCTTAAAAACCATCACAAAGCATTCCTTTAAAGAGCTTTAAGATATCTAATGTAAATTAAAAAGATATTTAAAATGCTTACTTTGAAAAATTCTGTTCTCTTTGGTTTCATCAACACATGTTTGAGACTAAATTTGTACACTTTTTCCATCTCTGGATCTTCAAGAATATACGGATTTTCATCTGTGGAAAAATAAATAACAGTAATATTTTAATATTACTACAGAAAAGCCAATGCTAACATAAAACATATTTTCTATAAATTGTGTATCATTCCACAGTGCTTTAACTTCTTCCTGAGATTATTGAGGACAGTAAGTAAAACTTCATCAAATAAAATAATAGGAAAAAATGTACAACTTCACATGAATGAGAATACATCCCTAAGCCATTTTTAAACATTTTACTGAAAATTATGCCATCAGAGAAAATGAAATTATTAAAAATATACAACTATACACTTAAAAATAACACATAATTTGGCTCATATGGAAGAATTTTATAATGTATCTTATCAAAGTAAAATAATTATAGTTTCTCACCAATAAACTTCTTCTGTGCAAAACTTTCATTTATCCAATCTATTTTTACAATAAACTTGCAAGAGGATAAACAGCATATAAATTTGACTGTCCTTTTTCCAGTTGAAGTGACTAGATGAGTAGCCTCACGGCAGGATTTTGCTATGGAACCTCCCAGCTGAAGCACTTTCTATAAAAATATTCCAAGCAAATATGTCAAATTAGTAATGATTTAACATCTTGAAATGATTTCTTACCTTCTTCAACTAGTTTCAACTTATTCCTTTTACATATACAAAATAATGGACAAGATTACCTTTTCAAGCTTTGTTTGCTGCACTCCAGTAAACATAACAACTGGACATCCTCCCTCAGTTGCTGGAGCATTTACTTTCAAAGACGAGCGTAATAGATCCTCATTATCTGCTTCTTCATCATCCTCCTCACCAGGCCGTCTAAAGTACAAGAAATAATAACTTAAGCCACAAATTCTCACTAAAAATACATTTCAAAATTATACCAGCTCAAATATGGTCAAAATTAGATTTTAAACCAAATGCTCTCATTACATCAGAAACCAACTTAGTTAGCAAGACAAAGATGGGTTGACAGTCACAGAGTTATTGGGGAGAAAATGTTGCTGTTACAGTGCCTGTCATGATATGTCATTATATCACCAAGTACAGGTATCCCTTGCTGTTCGCAGGGGTTACATTTCCGGAGAGCCCACGAACCACAAAACTGCAAATGGCAAATCTATAACATAATGGAGAAAATGGGTTCGGTTCCCACATCCACAAGAATTAACCTAAGTGCGATCGTAGGACACAGAAACAGACAAAATGCTTAAAAAATGAAAAGATAAGCAAGTGGACGAACTTGGATATACAGTAGAACCCAGATAAGAAGTTCCCGCATAAGAAGTTTTCCCCTGTAAGAAGTTTGACTTTTAACATCCAGAAATAAAACCCATAATGTGTATATTAATTTTTCCCGAATAAAGAAGCTTCTAGCTTATCAAGTCTTCCCACCTATGAAGTCGAAGCTCATGATACCAAGAGTATGATTTGTAATGTAATTTTACCCGTTTAATAAGTTCTTCCTATTTCTTTCGCAGACGAAAAATCATTTACATTGAAACCGATCATTTTATATTACGATAGAGACGTTACCGAAGTGACCGGAAGTTTTCAGTTGATATATTCTACTTTACACGCTAACATGCTGGTTAGAAACGGTCTGCTCAACGCATCTGCATGCTTTATCTTTTAAGACTACTGAAGCCTGTTTTTATACCCTAGAAAATTGCTGGAATTATGGTAAGTTACATGCACTATGTCAAAAGTCCTTTTTTTGATCTCAAGATGATTTAATTTCAAGAGAGTTCTATCCATAAAATGTTATTAATTTAAAAATTTCTAACTATTTAGGAATCATCAGCCACAGAGGAATAAAATGCAAAGCCTTGTCACTAGAAGAAAAGCTGAGTGTAATTAGAAAAGTGAAATCAAATCCTACCTTGACTCGTGATGAAGTGGCTAAGCAGTTGAACATGCCCGTATCTATGGTCAAAGGAATTATGGGACAAAAGGCAACATTAATTTCTAGGTTACGTGATACTTCGTCCTGGCAAGTACGAAGATGTAAAGAAAAAGTTATTAGCGTGGTTCAAACAGTCCGCTGCGTTAAATATACCAATTAACGGTACTTTACTGAGGGAAAAGGCTGTTGAAATTGCTGATAAAGATAAAGAAGAAGACAGTGTAGTGCCTACATATAATGAAGCCCTTAATGCCCTATCTACATTTCAGGCATTTATTGGCAGTGTTCCTGATGTTTTTATTTCTGAATGTTTAACGTACCAGTTATTATCCTATTGCTTTTAATAAGTTTTCCCTCTTAATAAGTCTTCCCGCTTAAGAAATCCTTAATCCTCTGGTCCCTTGAAAGACTTCTTAACAGGGTTCTACTGTAAATAAAAACTAGCAAAAGAGAGAAAAGTTCATTAACTAATCATGAAATATATAACAGGTATGTTGAAGATGGAAGTGTTTCAAAAGGGCATTAGTTGAAGATGGTGGAAGAAGAACTTAGCTTAAGGAATTCTGTGATCTGATGCTATCTCCCTTTGGTTTTTAATTTTTTATAAATTTCTTCATATGGAGAAATTGTAGAGTCAATATCTTCTTGGAATTTATGGTCCTTTCCATAGATGGGTCAACCTCTATTACTTTTCCTTTCAACTTGCTAGCCATCTTTAAGATTTCCACCAATGCCTTTGCTATAAACTGTTGTTTCTTAGGATCTACATCATCTTCTTCTTCACACTCAATTGATGGCACAAGGTCTGTAAGTTCCTCATTGGACAGATTTTCTTGCTGGGAGTTGAGTAAATTTTCCACTTCTTCTTTTAGACCTTCGAAGCCTTCACCACCAACACTTTTAGTCATTTCTATGATTCTGTCAACTCCCTGTGAATGCTGGAACAGAGTTTAGAATGAACATCTTCAGGTCAAAGTTTCTGCCGGCAAACATCATTGAATCTGTAATCTCGTCCCAAGATTCTCTAATGGTACCAATGGCTGTTCGAATGTTGAATTGATTCCAACATTTGTGAGCACACATTAAAGAATTTGTAACCATTTTCTCTAAAATAGGGTTGAAAGTTTGTCGGATATAATAAAACTTGAAGGCTATAAGTGTGTAGTTGTGTTTGTGCGTAAGAGTGAAATGATGGAAATTTTAACTTACTAGGGGGCTCTGCCGTCTACTCGTTGCCACTCACTAACCTCCAGCTCAGCCGCTACAGCTGATAAGCAGATATGGATATATGCAATGTCATTGTCTTAGTTCAGAATTCGGCTACAGACCCTCTCTGCTAACACCATTGTCGCAGCATCAGGGTCACATTACACATGATCCATTACAATTTTATAATATAGAGAGATATGCGTGAGTGCATAAGACTGATCACAAATGTGAAGATAGAGAAGGAGAAAAATTCTGAACTTGACCAGGACTCGAGATTAGAGAATTAATCTGACTTGGTAGCTTAGTTGCTTAAAGCACCTACCTGGCAAGTGGGAGACCTAGGTTCAAATCCAGGTGAAATTAAGAATTTTTCTCCTTCTCTATCTTCACATTGTGTGTAAGGTTCTCAAGTGTGTCTTTGTGAGGCTGGTCGCTATGACTGGGGTATTTCTCATGCCTTTTTTTATAGCCATTGCCATGAGGTATTCCCAGGCTACACCTTGCCAAAGCTTTCCTGAGCTGTGGTCTGTGTATTTGCTACAGAAGTTTGTTATATCAAGCAGTCTTCCAAAAAACATTTTGGGAAACACTTTGTGTAAAACTTGTCTCCCTCTACAAGGATGGCACCCATATGTATATATGGAAATAATATCTTTCATTGGCCTTACTGTCTTACTCCAATCATCGTTTTAGTATTGAAAGTCCTACAAAGGTTTCCTATTAAATATTTGAATGTAGAAGGGCAAAATATTTATGAAATCAACAAAACAGTAAAATTAGTAAAATCGCTGACAAACTGCAATGAGCGTAACTATGAATGACGAGGGATACCTGTATAATTACAAACATTAAGTAATCTTATCAATGTTTGTAATTGATCCTTAGCAGATTGTTTTATGAGGTACTAAAGGAAAGTTTCTGGACTGCCCTTGGCTAGTATGAAGTTGCTCTAAGTGATGATAGCATATTTGGTGCTAAGTCTCTAGCCACAAGTTCTATCCTATCATGCTTCTGTCTTGAGTTAATTGCCTGAGAGTAAGGTTGCGCTTAGTGCCAGCTGCAATTTTTGTCTTGTTCCCTGTCTGCTCATCAACAGATAGAAGAAAAATTGGATCATTGTGTGTTAGGATCCCCAGAATCGTATTCAGAATGATCCAAAATTCCTTCTCAAGGTCATTAGAGGAGATGAAACTCAGGTTTATGGGTATGAACTAGAAACAAATCAGTGGCCTTCTAAGTAGAAGAGTCTGAAAAGGCCAGGCAGGTTCGCTTGAATGTAAAGAGCATGTTAATAATTTTTTTACATTAATGGGAATTTGCATCAAGAATTTTTTCCACAAGGCCAAGCATTTAATCAGCATTTCTACATTCATGTTCTTCGGCAACTATGAAAATATCAGTTTCGAAAACGTCCTGAAAAATGGTGCACTGGTGATTGGTTGCTGCATCACAATAATGCTCCCGCTCATGTCCTGTCCCATCTATCCTACAATCCCTGGCCTAGAACCACATGGCTGAAGTTTCCCACCATTCATTCTCTCCAGATCATGTTCCTGAAAACATAATGTTCACTCCAATGGCTGAGATTTCATGACATTTTGGAGGTCCAGAAAAAAATCACAGAATGTACTGAAAGGGATCTAGGAAATTGGTTCCAGAAGTGCTTACACAATTGAATTACTAGACTTGCTGCATCAAATCTGAAGGAGACTGTTTTAAGAGTGACAGTAATCAACCCTATTTTTAACCCTGAGTCTGGCACAGAAAATTTAATGATGAATAAGAGCAAATAACTTTATTACTATTTATTTTCAAAATTAGTCTAAAAAACAGCTCTGGAGCATACCTACCCTCACTGTAACATACATCCTTATGCGGTTTCTAGGAAGGTAAAAAACTGAATTTCTGGGTAATTCTGTATACAGTAACGAGAGAAATTACATGTGGTTCTTAGAGATGGTACATAAATAAAGATTATTTTTGGAATTGTTGGCTAAATAACCTTGAAACAATGTTTTTGACTTCACCTCCAAGACTGTTACAGCAAAATTTTTTCATTACCGGTTTAAATTAGGTTTCTTGTTTTGAGGTCTGCCATCCTTATTTTCCTGGGAAGAATCTCTTTCAAACTTCCGTTTCAATCTCCTCTGTGATCCCGCTTGTCCTGGGCGAAACTTGTCATACAACTCCTGTGTAATTTGTATTGGAACTTTCCATGCCGCTGCAATGAAAAATTGATGAAAAACACATTGATCAGTTTGTAAGTATTGTGGGCATAGAAAGATTAAATGAAAGCTTCCATCTAACAACCTTAGTTTGAATGACATCTTTCAATTAATATTTAAATTAATAAAATGCTACCTGTTGTAATAGAGCATTTCTCATTTTTTTGAGAATTAATCAACAAAAACATTAAATTATACTAGGGGGCAAGCTCCTTGCTTACTTCCGCTCACCAACCCCTCTTTTTTTCCACCCCCCTTCCCTTCGTGGGTGTTTTCCTGTGTGGTCTTTTACTAGGATGGTCAAGTCTGGTCTTTCCTAGGTTTCTATCACAATTACTGTCTTTTTATAGAAATTTTCCGAATTTGTAATTTGGTGTTTTGCTTGTGTTTTTCTATTTATTTTTTTCTGGTTCTTTTGTGAAATTATTATTACTATTTTATTCTCATTTGTGATTGCTGACACAGGGTTAAATGTGAGAAGGGACTATATCGTCTCAATTTCGCCCTAATAAAGTCGTTTGTCTGTCTGTCTGTCTATCTTTGCTTGCAGTCACTTTGTTCCTACCATGTATTAGATTTAGATAAGTAAATCAGAAATATGTTTTCAAAATGAATCAAATAAATGTATTTGAATTGTATCTGAATATAAATTTAAAAGAAAATTCAGTTAACACTTCATTAGTAACTATATTATTGTTATTTTCTGGTTTATTAACACTTTCATTTATTTGTATTTTCACACCCTGACGTGACTTTGCTCTGGATATAGCTACATAAATTTGTTCATGTCCAAAAATTATGTATTACTAGCAGAATTTCCCGTTGAATTTCAATGGATTTAGTGAAGCTACTACAGCACAGCATACAAACTCTTTACCTATATAGTAGATACTTTTAAAATTACAATTAGCTTTTCTTAACAATTAATCATATTTGCTTGTAACAATCCGTTTACAAACGTATTGCATTCAAATATAACGATAATTTTATTTCCTATCATATCACTTTCGCCAAATCCAGCTTCATTTCTTGTGTAATTATGCCTCGCTGAAATATTTACTTTTATGTCTTGTAAGCAAGAAACCTGTGAAAAAGCAACGTACAGTTGTCCATGATTGAACACTGACTCCGGTAAATGTACACCAGATACGTGAGCTTATTTACGTTAATAAACATTATAATGTAAAATATAATTATTTTACTTACAAAAAATGTAAGGTTCCAGTATTCAATAGACGAAAGAAGGTTCAATTACTTTCATCAATAAACGCTTCCTGAATAATAATCAGTATCTATTTACGTTGCTTTCCATAAACTTCGATCGTTTCGTTGCTTAAACAAAAGGGCGAATCGAATAACGCTAAACTTTCATCTATTTGTAAGCTTCATTGAAGCTAACTGAATCGGAGGTAACAATGACGGCCACCTTGGCAACGCCCGGAAAGAGTACAAAAAATCCACAAAATTTTGAAACAAACAGCGTATTTCTGAAAACTTCGACCGTGTAACAAGTAAACTTCGCAGGAATAAGATAGTATAGAGTTTTATTCATCGAATAAAGTAAAAACGAAAAAAATCGGTCCATATTTACATATTTTAATGCTTGAAGGAAGAATACCTTGCAAGTCAAGAAATGGATTCGTACGTGTTATCTTATGGAAAAATATTAATCCCCTATATTGGCAGCAATGATTACCGTATATACTCGTGTATAGTACGAGTTTTTACGACCAAATTTTTATTGCAAAAATTGGGGATCGTCCTATACACGAGTAATGCATTTGAGGATTTCAAATTCATGTATCTTCATGGGCATTCTCGGTGAAGTTATGCCACCCGCACGCATTCTTATGGTGGGCTAACCTTAACAGTGAGGTCCTTTATCGTTGTTATGTTGCTTCGTGAAGAGTAGAATCTTTTTCACATATACAGCTTCAAATTCACAAATACTTGATATAAGTGACGATTTACGGGCGCTTCCTTTCTGGAATTTTATGTATGTACGTCTTTGTTTGCGTCTTTTTACAAGGGATGGATTGGAACGAGTTGGACTAAAAGTATCGTAGACGGCGTAACTTTATGGAATTTCGACATCTTGGAAAAAAGAAATTACTTTGTAATATTCAACAGTCTTTATTGTTTCTTCAATCACACACATCGGTTTCCACTACAAAGTCATTCTAAAGGTGTTACGTCGGTTAGTAACACCATGGGAATGATTTTGTAGTGGAAACCGGTCAGTGTGTGATTGAAGAAACAATAGACTGTTGAATATTACAAAGTAATTTCTTTTTATCCGTTATCCCTACCTATTAAATAGATGAGCAAGTGGAACCATTACTTACGCGGAACGTAATCCAGACATACTAGAATTGAAACGATTTTATTTCATCTTGCGCAATCATGATTCATATCATTTTTTATTAAATGTTTTAGGAGTAAGATACTTAACTTATCCGAATTTTAGTGTACTCGCAAGAAATACTATTTACGACATTTACGGTCTATTCTATGGTGGTGTGGAAAATCAAGGTTGTTCGATATATGTCGCTCGTAACCATCGAGCTATCGAAACGAAATATATCGACCATTGTGGAAAAATGGGGTAGTACTATAAACGAGATATATGAAAAAATCAGGTTTGTTCACCAAAAAATCAGGGGTCGTACTATACATGGAGTCGGCATATACACGAGTATATACGGTAATCCTGGTTGACCAAACCTTGACCATTCACTAAGTTAGGATGTAAGGAAGAATCGTACCAAATTTGCTTATTCTAGCTTTTATCGTTTAGGAGGAGTTCCATGAACAAACAGACAAACACACGCTTCAAAATATATTATAGATTATGTATATTATGTATAAATTAGGTAATGAAAACCATGAAGAAAGACACTAAGCATTTATATTCCTTGATATTTCCACGTGTAACACGTTATGGTAGTTTTCAGTCTACTTAAAGAGCAAATCCTCTCTTGCAGAAATCAGTCAAGCAATTGAAAATAAACTACCAAATTGGAAGTATAGAATAAAATGGATAGCAACAATGTAAACAAATTTTGTCATTACTATTACATGAATTTTCATTAGTGATCCTTCAAAATATTGCATCAATTATTATTGGAAGAATAATTAAAATATTATAATTTGAAAAACTTCATGGCCCAAAATAGGAGTATTATAAGCATGCAGCTACATATGATTAATAAGATTCATTAAATTAATTTAACTGAATCCACAACAATATGGTTGCTATTGACGATATAAAATTTTTCCTTCTAAAAACGTAAATTTCCTATTAAAAACGAATTTATGAACTGATTCAACACGTTTTCAAAAATCGATGGTAGGAAAATACATTTTCATTCTTTTATGAGTTCTTTGGTTCAAGTCCTGAGTTTTTTACAATGACTCTTAAGTAATTTTAAAACGCAAATGATAAATATGTTGCATTCATTCCCTCAGTGTTACACATGATGATCACTAAGTTTTTATAATAAGTAAAGACAAGAATCTTTGAAATTGTTCTAGGTTAAACCTCAAATTATTTTCTGCATTCCACTTAATGTCAACAAAAACATAATTGATCTTTATAACTTACTACAGCAAAATAACAATTCCTACAATTACCAAGTCTATGAAAAGATTTTGAATTCCATCCATGCAATAAATTAAGGTAGGGCTGTCTAACTGGCTGCCCGTGGAATGATTTTATCCAGTTCAACGTATGGGCGAGCCTTGTAATTTATATGATCCTTTCCATATTCCTCCAATAATCTCCTCTCTTGTGTTGTTCCTTAAACATTCAATTAAACCATTTTCTGCCAGCACATTTTTATAGCGAATGGTACTTAACTGTTTTTTGCATTTTGTATTTATGTTAATATCTCCTATCATAAGTAAATTATTATTATTATGTTTAATTAAGAATGTATCAAGGCTTGTGATGAATTTTTGAATATTACTGTTGGGTGGTCTATATATGCATATCATTAATACATTTCGTGACTTACTATTAAGACGGCATATAATTGATTCACATTCGTCAATTTCTTCGGTTATAATTTCAAATTGGATCTTATTGGAGATACTACCATTACTCTCAACTAAATATTTAAAAATGGTCCTAAAAATAATGGAAATTAAGCTGTTCAGAAATCTCCCCTTGAAATTAAAAATATTAAAAATACTACCTCTTTTAGGAAAGCTCTATTTCATTTTCAGATTATGAACTGTTTCTACAATTTAAATGAATTCTTGCCATAATTTTTTCTTTATGTACCTTTTTATTCTAATATGTTATTCACTGTTTATATGTATTGTCCTTTTAGACTTATCCTATGCCTACTTCTTGTAATGTCGCCAGGATGAATAGTCTTATTAATATTATTATCAACCATTCTATGAAAGCAGAGGGTGTTTCATTTTAATTAAGCTGTGCTAGACAGCAAGCAGGTCACAACAGGAAAGTCATCTATTCCCTCCTGATGATCTCATGATACAACTTTACACTATTTGGTGGGGTTTGTGCTCAAAATTTACTGCCATAAATTTTGAACACATTCAAACAATAAAATTCCAAACCTTGATAAATAGTGATTAAAAAAGAAAAAAACATGACAATAAGGTTCTTAGCAGCTGAGGCTCAAATATTAGACAAAGCACATGACTACAAAATTTATCAATACCAGTCCTAATTCATTAGTGAAATCACATTCAAACATCACAGCTGGCAGTAAAATAAATGCATCTTACCCATTAGGTGTGGCACTAGGGAATAATCAGCCACAAATGGACTGAGACTACCAATGCTAGGCAATACAGCTCCAGGAGGAAGAGGCTGGTACTTGGGATTAGATGCCATATGTATTGCACCATATTGTCCCACCAATATCTCACAGAGCCAAGTTGCATTAACAACAACTTTCATCCAATTTCGGGCAGTCTTATACTTCAAACCTTCAGCCCTATTGATTAAAGAAATGATCATGTATCTTGAATGTTTCATCATATAATGGAGCATGTTTTATATACATTTATTTAATTTTAATTAATATCTGTACAAAAAATCTATCTGATTAAATCTAATCCTTTTGTCAACTTACCTTCTACAAATAAGAATATGGTTGTGCCTTGTATAGTATCCTGTATACTTAGCTCCAACTTTATCTATCATATATTTCAATCTTGATCTTTCATCTCCCTCAAAGCCCGAACAAGATATAATAAGTTTTCTGCATGGTTTATCTTGGTCACTGAAAAGTCAAATAATTACTATTGCTAAAAACATAAAACACATGAAGTAAATGATATCTCTAAATTGCACCTAGATTAAAATTATATAATGAGAAAAAATGAACAATGAAATTCAACTATGGACTACAGTCTGGCTGAATACACTCTGCCCTTCCTTTGCCCCATGCCAATTACATGGTAGAAAGCTTCAAATGGAGAGGGTTTTGCCTTTCTATAACAGTTTAGTCTATACCCCAGCTACAACTATAAATGTTGTTTCTTTTGTTATTTAGGAATTCCAGTTTTTTTAGTATTTTATTGACATAGAATCTTTTTAAAATTTAGTATTGATTTTTAGAAATTTAGATTATCAGTTAAGTTTCAATTACAGTGAAACCTCGATCTATTGTTCCCGTATGCATCGTTTTCCCAGATCTATCGTTCATTTTCAAAGTCCTGACATAAGCCCATAGTAAAGAATGTTAAATAGTACCGCATTAATCGTTCCTCGAATTATCATTTTCCTGCATCTATCGTTCAAATTTTTTGGTCCTAAACCATGCTTGACCTCGATCGATCGATTTCTAACTTTTGTTTTTAATGAGGCGAAACAGATGTTCAGCAAGGGTCTCAGAAATGATCTTTTTCGGTTGGCACAGCAGTTTACTTCCGCATCTTCTGTATAAGTCCTGGGATGGGTTCTTTTTTTCCTTTTCATTGGGGCTGTTCTACAGCCTTTTGATTCCAGGAAATGAGGCAATTTTAGGGCACCTAACTTGACTTTTCTAGTAACAAATGCTTCTTAGGACACGAAAAAGGACATTATGTGCACCCTAATTTAAAGCTGGAGTATGGGCAAGTGAAGGCAAGTTCATCTTCAGCAATTTGTTTGACAATGCTCAAGTTACTACATAAAACAGAGGCTGCCATTGGTTTGGAAATCCAGTGAAGGGGTGAAGCGGAAGTCACATTCGGTTAACTATTTTAGAGTAGGAAGGGCATTTTTCCCTTGACGTTCTTAATTTGTTGATGTTCTTCACCTCATTCTGATCGTTTTGTCGAGTTCAGTGCATTGATAGTATTAATTTGCAAATATTTCTGCAATAATTTTTCGCTTATCAGAAAGCCAGTATGTCTACCCGTATGAAGCAAGTCAGAACTCTGCAAGAGAGATTGATAATAATCAAAGTAGTTGAAAAAAATCCTGGAAATTAATGGGTCGATGCGGCAAAGTGCCTCAGATTACCACCTTCTACTCTGAACTCCATAATGGTGGAAATACGGGAACAAGTAGAAAAGTGTGGAAAGTCATGCAAAAAAAGAAAAACTGGGAGTCAACCTAGTGACAACGAGACAATTCTCTTCTCTTCTCTCTTCAAACTGTGTAGAAGACAATTTCTGATCAAAATAGCATTTGCTATGACAATCAATAAGGTTCAAAGACAGACACTTAAACGTGTTGGAATATACCTACCATTGCCCGTTTTTTCCCCATGGTCAGCTTTATTTAGCCTTTTCCCGAGTTTCGTCATTTAAGAACGTCGCTATTACCATTATTGAAGGACCTCGATGACAACTTATATAGAATGATAAATTGATAATATCAAATATATTGTATTTAAAGAAGTAATCTAAAAAATAACAAAAATATCTAAATAAAGCTTTGTTTATTAAGCATTTTGTCTGTCTTTATGTGCAAATTATTCGCACGGGTACAGCTAGTATAAAATAATACTACAAGTATTACACAAAATAGGTTTACTTAAAAAGGAACGAGTTTACATATAATAAATAACACTTACTGAGATGTGGCTGTTTTCATGACATAAAGATTCAATCATTGGCTCGATTGAAGAAAGCCTCAATCGTAAGTCGGTTCGATGTGCAATTTCTGACGAATTATTGTCTTAATGACACACAAAGACGAAAATTCAGATTCGCACATGTACATTGAGGGGGAAAGGAATGAATGATTTGATTGCTTTTTTTAGCCAATTCCTGTACTCGTTTGATAATTGTCCCCAGAAAGTAATCAAAGATACCCCCGAGAATTTAATTTTCAATTCACCATCAGTAGAAATATCCACGAGTCTTTCTTGTTCTTTTCCTGTTAGATGTGGAATCAAAACATCCATATCAAATGGATTGCGCACCCAATTATTAGAATCGTCCATTTCTGGAAAATATTCTTGTAATTGCTCTGTGAGTCCTCCCAAATGTTCCTTTATATCTGATAACTGAGGAATAAAAATCTGTACGTAAATGAGATTTGCCAGTTTCGTTTTACCTGATTTTATGACTTTATCCGTAACACATGTCTTGTCCCTTGTGCAACAGAAGCAAACAAAATACTTAAGCTGCCACCCTCAGTGATAAGGCTGTAGTTTACTGTTATGTATGGATTCATTATTTTTAGAGAAAAAATATATTGTATTGCTTATGTGCACACATAGTGAAGAAATTTACTGTAAAATATATTCTATAACAACAGTAAAAGCTGATTGTGAGTGTGATAATGTCAGCCATGACGTAAATTTTCTCAAGTATCTCCAAACGCCTTTAAAAGTACCCCCATGGGTACACATACCCCACTTTGAGAAATCCTGCATTAGAGAAACTAAAAACTTTTTTCTACACCCACAGTATAGAAAATGGTGAAAAGGGCAAACTGTTAAGTATAGAAGAATCCCTGTTTAACTTAAAATGTAAAGCTTCAAGAAGACAGCTTACTATCACCGATTACTTCAGGAATAAATAAAGCAGTTTTAAGGTAAACTTATTTTTTAATTCTTCTTTTTATTTTCCTACCATTATTTTATTCACTTTCATTATTCTAATGCTGTTTTAGGCACGTTTCGTCTCCAGCGTAAGCACCTATTGTCGTTGGTCTGTCTGTCCGTTTGCATGTTCGTTCTCGGCTTCTACTGAACGGATTTTCATGAAATTTGATATTAAGGAATATTATGAACTTCCCGTCATATCTCGTAAAGTATTACTCATATCAAAATATTTTTCAAATAAAACTTGTAGAACTAGTAAAGAAGAGTATTTCTTCTATACATTTTTATCATAGGAGTAGCTGTTACCAAGAAAATCGAACAAGGAAGTCTTAATTCGAGTTGAACTGAAAATTTCTTGCATGGTTACTTCTTCATTGTTGCTAACATAAACAATCTCACAAACAAACGTTTCATTTCCTTACGTGTACATGCAATATTTTTAAATAGGAAGAAAATGGATTATTTATGATGAAGAAAAGAACTTTAAAATGCTATTTCCCTTACGTACAGGTATATCATTTCTTTCTAATACTCCATTGCACGAAACGCATCCATGTGTGATATGCTGTACACTTTCCTAGCTTGTTAGTGTTATGTTATCAGTAAACTCAAGTAATGTTTCATTTATATTTTCTTATTTGTTTTTCTAAATTGGCTCGTTATTTCCCACTTTTGTCGTTTTCCCACATTCATCAATTTTTTCTTTAGGTTCCTTCAAAAACAATAGATCAAGGTTTCACTGTATTCATTTTTTGTACTAAAGTGAGTGAGTGAGCATACAAGGAATCAGGAAGAGAAGATTTAATGCACAAGTGAAGCCTCAGTAGTGAGGCCTTTGAGGCGGTTTTTAACTTCTCCTTGCAGTTTAAAGAGGAGTAGCAAAATAATGCTTCAGAATTTTCTATTCTCAGAATTGAGAGAAAAACAGGATTTTTGTAAATATTAATACATACTGGAATAAAATTTCTTGGTTATAAATATTTTTGATAACCAACTATCCAGTAACGTAATAACCCCCCCAACTCTGGAGGGGGGGCAGCCCAAAGGCTAAATTATTTGGGGGCACACCAAAATTTGAAAGTTAATACATATAAAAGCATAGATCAGTATTTTTGTGCCAATGCTTAATCAGCATCAATTAAGTCTTCAAATAGACCAAAGGATAGCATTATTCACTTCGCACTTTTGTTTAAGCAACGAAATTATCAATCTTTATACACAGAAATGTAAATATGTACTGATAATTATTCAGGAAACTGCATGTGGGAAGTGTTTATAATGATTGACCAAACAATTGTAGTCGGCCATTGTTTAAGTCTTCACTTTATTTGTGCTATTCACACATGCTGCACAATCGGTCGATGGCATTCAGCAAATGGTAAGGGGGGTCAAGGCGGTCAGGGCCCCCCTTAGTTACATCCCTGCAACTATCACAACCTCTAAAGTACCTGCATGTCAACTTAGTTAATTCCTTTAATCTATAAGCTGCTTAAACACACTATAATGTCTTTGGAATAATTGGCTATACCTGCACAAAAACACATGAATACACAAGCAATTATAAAAAAACACATACCTGAATGGAGTCGGGAAATGAAGTGCCTGCCAGGGAGGAGCGATCTGCTGCTTAGTAATCACATCATTCAGCCAAAATGCTGTAACACAGCGCTTACCCTCTCTTAGTGCCTAAAATTTGAACCAAATTCAATGAAATATGTTGTTTCTCAAACATGTACATATACCAGGTGGCCCAATGGTGGATTGCACCTCAGTTTCTCTATAAAGTATGGTCTCCTATTCTACTCAAGAAGTAGTTGCCTTAGGCACAGAGTAAAAATCACAATACCCGACCTGTATTTTTCAAAATACCTCCAATTGCAGCCAAGAGTAAATTATTTTTATGGTGAAATGCCTCTTTCCAGTAGATTTCTGGGATGAATGGCTGTCATGCAATTAAACCTCTAGAACTTACTGAAATTTATAAACTTATTAGAACCAATATTCATAGAGCCATAAATGAGCCTGTTTGATTTATCACTTTCTGGTGCTTTAATTAGATATTTGCCATATGAAATTCTACCCCAATTTACACATTGGTCCTTTCAATCCCTTTCCTTTTCCTTATCAATAAATATGCAATTTATTGTTGTCATTTTCACTTTCTGGTCAACATCCCTTTCTCACCTGCCTATCAATTGCTATCCTTTCCTCTTCAACTAATACTCAATCCATGAAGTTTTTTCCGTTTGTTGTCTTTGTGTTTGATCAACAATATGTGGTCTCATTAACCTTTACATGCCATAGCTATTTTGAGCATTTAAATAATTTTTGTCCATTTTCTGGAAAACTTGCATATCTCACGAACATGACAAAATGTTCAAATGAAAATAATTTTATAGCAAAAATAATGAAGAATTGCATGTTTTGTATTTTAGCAGAAAGAAAAATGTTGATAAAAATATACTACAAAAATTTTACTTGTGTAAGTACAAGTATACCTCAGTTAACGAAGTAGACGTGTTTCATGGCGGCACTTCGTTATCGGAAACTTCTTTACCAGAGGTATAAATTATATAAGAAAGGTAGAGATGCATTCTAACGCTTCAGAAAAAAGAGTTTTTAGTATCAAAATTTCAGTAAATAATAAAAGAAACGGACAAACATGTTGGTAAACATGGAATGAGTATTTTATTTTAAATTTTCAAAAGTCATAATGAGTATTTAAAAAACAACAGGGTTATCTGGGATTCATTTCCTCCGATTTTGAATTGGTGGTAGTCTAGATGACAGGACAGAAAAAAGCCACTGCACTTGTTTCGAAGATGGACTTGTCTATGGTCCTTTTGGCTGCGGGTTGAAAGTTTTTTAAGATATTTAATATTGAAATTAAATACGATAAACTAAACCAAGATTACCACAAAAATTAAATGAGATTTTTAAAAGTTTATGAAATGCGTTCAAAACATTATGTACTAATAACATAATGAATTCACAATTTTAATTGGTGATTCATATAAATTAATAAAATGTCATTATTACTGCAGTTCTACTGTTTTTTCATTTTGTTAGTAGTTGAGACGGCAAGAGCTCCACGGTGGATCAGTCCTGCTGGGAAGATGGACCTGCCTGTGTCTGTTGCAGTTGCTGGTTTAAAGGTTTCTTGAAAACACTAACGAGGGTGGCTTGTATATCTTGAGGTATATCCGAGTAGCAATTCATTGCATGTAACTTCACAGTGCAGCTCCGTGAAATGTCCGGATCATTCTCGGTCAGAACATCCATAGCATGAGAAACCTCGCTCAGACAGTCGGACAAAATCTTTGTTAATAAAACTCTCTCTGGAGATGCCTCTTCTCAGTGGTCTGTGTTTCCGACTCCTGTCCTACCCACTGCTCAGTCAGCTTTGTTAGCATCTTTCGTGATTATGCAGTAGCTGCTGCAGTTTGTCACTGTCAACTTCCTCGAAGCCTACTGACTGTGACATTTCAGCTACTTCAGTTGTAATGGCTTGAATCAAGCCCACAGGAATGCATGTCTGAAGTGAGCCAAGATTCGTAAGATGTGCTGGAGCATTGTCTAGCAGCAAAAATATTTTCGGTTCGAAACCATATTATAATGCTGTACAAAGAGACAAAAATAATTAACGAACCAACCAGTAAACACGTCCTTTGCCACCCAAGCATTCCTGTTCGATTTCTAGAAAACGATCAGATTACTTTTGATAATCCCCTTCATGGAGTGAGGTGTCTCCGAATTGTCGACGAGCAATTGCTTAATATCTCCCAATGCATTTGAGCTCAAGAGCAAGGTTTAATGGTATTCTCCAGCCTTAAAACCGGAAGCTCACTTCTCTTCTTGGGAAATAAAAGTTCTGGAGGGCAATATATTCCAGAAAACTCCATCTTGTCCATATTAAACGCTTAATTCGGAGAATATCCCCCTGCCTCCACCATGGCCTTTAGCACTGCTAGAATTCTGTTGCTGCCTTGATCCAGCTTCTCCCATGATGCAAAAGCTGTGGATTTTGGCTCTCCTCTTGGATTTCTCGAACCTTTTGCTGGAAGCCACAAAAGTTTCATTTGACTCATCTGCTTGGGCCTTAACCACTTGAGGGGGTATGCTGTATATATTCATCATGGTCTGCCGTAATCAGTGTGCATATGCCGTATATATCTGTCATGTCGTTTTGCAGGCCATCCACTATGGGTATGCCGAAATAGTCCGTCATGAAGCTTCTCCAGTATCTAGCTGTGTCCTTCTAGTACAGGTTAAAGCCCATAGATGATGTTTTCTTCCTATTGCAGAGAAAAAATACGCATCGTACCAAAACCCTACATGTGTAATGCGGGGATGCCTATACCTACCCCTGCGGTAGTGAAAGTGGGGGTGTGACCACTAATGCCTTTTTCGCATCCCCTTGTGAATTTTAACCAGTAGGACTGCTTTCCTCTAACTGTATAGGATATTTCTAGGCAACTGGAGCAATAAAATCCTCTCCATTGCAGTGAATGTTTCATATGCAAAACATATGTGAAGAAATATTCTCAGAAGATTGAGAAGGATATTTGTAATATTATAGATAAAAGTGATTCCAGTGAAGATTTGGAGCACGTTTATATAAACACTGATGTAAGTGACAGTGAATCTGAGGGGGAAATTGAATTATTTGAAAAAAATCTATTTCCCAGAATTAAATATCCAAATGAGATGTGCTCTTTGAAAAAAAAGTACCCACTCAAGTGGTTAAAATAATCAAACAGCCTTAAAGCCTTCTGCATTATCACCAACTGACTCAGTGGTTTATGAGCTTGCATCATTTCGTCCATCCAAACACTTAAGATGTTCTCCGTGATATTACTTCGTGTGTGTGTTATTTTAGTGGCAGTGAGATTGGTAGAATGGTGCACCGAAGTCTTCACTTTGTTTGTTTTGTAATAGTCGCTAAGTAACGTTGTATGAAGTTATACCGAATGTCGTCTCTAAAAATATCATGCCTTTGTTTTATCCGAGAATAAGTGATGAGCCAAAAACAAAAACCTAGTGGTTTTACCCAGTGATGAGCTGGAAAACATATTAAGAACCGGCTCTCTAAAGAAAAAAAGAAGAAATTTGGATAAGGATGGCAGGATGTCTACATGCCAGGGGCACCAGATAGCACTAGTTTAGTAATACAGTATGTCCTCGAATAGCGTTGTTAATTCGTTCTTGAAATTTACGACGTTGAACGAAACAATGTTAAACGAATCAACAATTTCCATAAGAACCCATGTTGTATAATATAATCGGTTCCGAAATCTCTGACTCAACACTCCTGGGAAACCAAAAAGATATAATATACTAATGTGAAGATGGAGTAAACAAGACATTTACAGGCAAACCTCGTCTTTCACGAGGGGTTAATTTCCTGAAAACACTACAAAAGTGAAGTAATTAAGGCAATGGGAAATACAGGGTTTGGTTCCCATCCCAGAAAGAACAGATCATTTGCCCTCTGTATAGGTGACCGCAGAAAAATAGAGAAAGAGACGGAAAAATGAACATCAATGAAAGAGAGACTTAAGTGTGGGAGGATTGCATCTTAAAAATATTTAAAAGTATATATAAGACATGTGTGTCTAATTATTTTAATTACATATAATATTACATTAATGCACTTGCGTAAATATTTTTACATATTAGAATAACGCAACAATATATTTTAGGCCTGACTATTAGAGAAAATGTGAAGAAAACGCAATTCATTCCATTTATAGAAAATTTTGCGTAGCCTTTTCTGTGATTTTTTTCTGCGAAAGAGCAAAGCGTAAGACTGCAAAAGACAAAACTGGTTGCGAATGCGGAACCGCAGAAGATAAAACTGCGAAAGACGAGGTCTGCCTGTATTCAATTGTTTTCATTTAACTACGGGTTTTGTTTATTCACTTCGGCGAGCCACAGCTGATACAAATAAAAATAAAATCGAGGGACGTTAAACTCAAGTTATTCACTTCCAAATTCTTTAATTTTGTCCGAGTCCTTCAGAATTGTTCTTACCATCGTAGCTGGCACCCCCAAAAAACTATGTCTGCAGCTGTTTCACCTCGTTCATGGAGCATAATAATATTAAGTTTTTGCTCCAAAGTTGCGTGATTTTTCCGCTGCTGACATACTGCCATTACTACCACTTCTCTTTGGACCCATTTCATCAAAATATCACCATAGCACCATAGCAAATTTAATAAAAATGCATCAATCCAGAAGGCATTTCCCATTCAAGGTGATTAGCCCCAACTTTTGCAGTTATTTTCGTGCATCATTTCAGCGCTGAGTCAGGGTGACGTTAATTCAAATCATCGGCAACGTTAATTCGAATATGGGTATTAATTTTTGAACAATGTTAATGCGAATCAACATTAATCGAGGCAACATTAAACTGAGGACACACTATAGTGTTCCACTAGCTTAAGAAGTGTTTGGTTAGTAATATATTCCATTTCATGCACTGTCGGTAACTATCAGATAGGGGAAAATGTACTTGAAAGGACAAAATCAATATATTTTCATATTTTCTAAAAATTTAACAGCCAGCAGGAGCGGCTTCAGCTCATCACTGGTTTTACCATAATGTCATACAAGAAGAGCACAATATAATATATATGCAGCAGTATGGAGTATAGATGAGTGATAATCTTTCAGCGTGCAGATAAACGTCTTTTCTTCACAGCATAAAAGACTAACTTGAAATCTACCGAGAAATTTGGGATATTCAATGGAGCCTTTTTACACGTGGTGGTCTTTGTGAATTGCAAACCAAGTGTTCACCTCAGCTGTTTGAATTCGCCGTGTATACTAACTTGTAAGGCCAATTCATTTGTAGAACAGATAGGTAAGTTTCTGTATCGCGCTTTTGCTGCCCAAGTAGCTACTGTATATACCCGAATATAAAACGACCCCCCATTTTGAACTCCTAATAAAAGGAAAAAATTTATTATACACACACTGACAGAGATTTATTATACCATTGACTAATAAACACTGAACCAATTGAAATAAGCAATTTTGTAGTGTTAGTTGGCATATACAGTTGCTTTCCTTCAAGTGTCTATCAATGACTGATTTTAACTTCTTACAGGACCTACTATACAGGCAACGTCAATGCGTTTATTTAGATTATCAATGAAGAGAAGATAACAATAATGCTTTTCTTTTGTCTATTTGAAGGTTTAATTGGCCTTAAATGAATCGGAGGCAACAATGAGAGTCTCCTTGGTAACGCCCGGAATGAGTACGAAAGATCCGCAAAATTTTGAAAAAGAATGCGTATTTCTGAAAAATTCGAGTGTAACATGTAAACATTGCAAGAATAAGATAGTATAGTTCAGGGGTGTCAATGTATAATGTATGAAAGTGCGAGTTGTACGAATGTCGAACGTACGAAAGTCGAGGACTGCCTGTATAGGGGATTAACATTTTTCCATAAGATAACATATAAAAATCGACTGCTTGACATGCAGGCATTTATTCTATTGCAAATTTTAATTACTTAAAATGAAGATACAAACTTGGACAAAAACATGTATTAAGCTGAAAGAATCAATACTTTTTAAAGACAGATTTAGAATCTAAGTCAATATAGCAAAAATTTAGTTTTTGATCAAGAAAAAAGGTATTTTTATAAGTTTGTAACAATGGAAAATGCTAAATACCATGGCAATGAGATCAATGCTTTTAAATGGAAACTGATCACACATGTTATGCTGAGCAACACGGAATTTTTGCTAGTTATAATAATAAATCCAGCAAATGGACCCACCTATGGACATTTAAATCTTATGTTTAAAGGTTAAAACATAAGTTGAAGTATATTACTTTCAGTTGTCAATAACCAACAGCAGAATGGAACAATCGGTTTAGAACTGATGTAGTTCTGAAAAATCATTTATGTCCTGCCTGTTAGTAAATAAACACAGCAAGTACCCAAGGGTAAATATAGAAGCTTCTCTGAGCATGTATTTAGATTAGCCATTGCATTGCAAATTTCATAACTAAGTACTCACAGTTTTCTTTTTTATTAAGATTAAGAAACAGAAAGTGGCAGTTAACTAAGGTAGTCAAAACTTACGTAATCAAATGAGAAACATTTTCCCAAATTATGAAAGCATTCATGCTTCATATCAAACTTAATAATTTAAAACAGACCAAAAGTAAATGTCCAAATTTCTTTAACTGCAAAGCCATAATGTATAGAATTAATCTTTCTGAAATCCACTAGTGAAGGAAAAAGACAACCAAGTGCAACTACGAATTTCAATCAATCTTCTTCCAATAATACCTATATCTACTGGGAATTAAGAAAGAAATTTAAGCCTCCAGAAAGCCTTGGTTTATGAATTTAAACATCAAGTCTTGTGAAGAGCTGCATAGATTGATATTGACACATATAAACATCAAATTTATTAAATGATTTTTTTATATCTATAGAAAATTTAAAAAAATAATTTTTACCTGTTGTACTAATGGGTTACGCTGAGTTTCACAAAGCACATGCGTTACCCGAGGACAATAAGCTGTTTCAACTTCTCCACCATTATCCCGAATCACAGTTCTCCATGCTATTGGATTATCTTCTCCTTTGAAGTTACGATCATAATCCAAAATGACAAATACACAACCAAGGAGGCATAAATCAGGTGGCACTGCAATATGGAACAACTTCATCATAAACTTTAACGTAATAAATTTGTAGGTACAGTTAACTGTTGTAAACACATAGTAAAGAAAAATTTCTACACAGTGTTTAATAACTTAATTATTCAAGCATTAAATCATCCTATTTCGCAGTGGTTATTAACCTTTTCTGGTTACAACCCATATTCCAGTTATGGTGACCTATGTCCTCCAATAGATCACTTATGATAAATGATAAAACAAATAGGAATTAATTGAGTAAATGAATTTACGTTCTCAAGCTATTAGCATTAAGCAGGTTGTTATGAGGAATGCTATATTTGGATGTAGACAGCCATGAAAGACCTTTGCCGATCCACTCAAAATGACTTGGTGATCCAATTTTGGGTTGCGGCCCAGGGGTTAAGAACCACTGCTCTAGTGAGACCACTACCACTTGAATTTATTAAGCATCGCTCAAATTCTTCATGATTAGAATGAAGAAAGAATTAAGAATATTAATACTTCTCCATGAAAACAGAAAAATATAGTTTCAGAATTATGGTTTTTCTATTAAATTTAAAAAATACAGTGTGTTCTATAAATGTTAATGATCAGAATACAAAGTTAGTGAATGAGAAAATAAATTATTCTAATTTAATAACTGCCCTCTATATGTCATTCCATTATACATCTCAATGAATTAAGGAACATTTTTCTCCTTTCAAATTGTATGAGTGTTATTTTCGAAGAGCCTGCATATAAAATTACAGCAACTCCAACCTTAGTGACTACAATATTTATTTGCAACCACTGATATTGCTGATGGATACCTGAACTGAAGCTTGATGTTGCCAACACAAAGATTGTCCTGTTTATTCTTTTTTTAATTGCAAGTTCTACTAAGTGTAGCTCCAGTAATCTTCACATTTATTCCATTCTTTATATTATTTTTAAATCTGATAACTTTAAGTTAATAAATTAATTTTGTTGATATTAATAGATACACTGCATAAAATATATTACATAAAAACATGTCACTATGTCTGATAAATTCCAACACACCACCACTTTTCAACAACAAAAACCTTAAAAACAAACTTCAGGATCATTTCATATGTATCTTTATATATCCACTAATTTTATTTCATTTTGTTTAACAATGGTTCACATACAATGTCTTGTTTACTCTACTGCCATGCATTATTTTGGGCACAAGTATCATAAAATGTCAACCAGTAATATAAACCCCTTTTCTTTACATGCATGATTAAAAAGGTGTCACTATTGTTGTTTAATTTCGAATCTGACTTTCCTGTAACCTATCTCTGAGGTGAAAGGGTCTACTGTTGTGAAGTAAAAATGCCATGAAAGAAACGAGACAACATTTTTAAAATGCATGAAATATAAATACCTATAGCATAATTCACAAATATAGTCCCCTAAATGTTTTTGCATGTTTATAGAGATGACAAGTATAATCAAGGAGAACAGTACATTACTTATACTAAGGCTCATTCCTCTAAGGCAGGGGTTTTCAAACTATGCTATGCTATGGCCAAGTCAAAATTGAAAATGTTTTTTTTCCTTATCAAAATTTGACCGTAGGCAATGTCACGGATGCTAATTAAGATTTTTTTAGGATATTAAAAGAGACCTCTGAAATGCCTAAAAATTCCAATTATTCAGTTTTGACTAACCTAGCAACAATGTAATATAATTAATGCCAATGAATTTCCAGGAACAGCCCTGCATCGAGGCCCATTTTGATTGTTTCACAGCCCACCGGAAGGCCATGGCCTGTACTTTGAAAACCACTGCAACACAGTTAATCAGCAACATTGTCAGGATAACAAAGAAATCATGAATCTTTCATTGGTCAAAGTTCCTCAGAATCCTCAGAGAGCCTTTCTTTACAAGAATTTCTTATCTAAAGAATGCCTTCTACCAAAATAAAAAAATCAGTGCTACTTACATCGTATGCTAGGATTGTGGCCAAAGTACTGAGAACGAAGTGGACCAGGATGAGAAGCACCCTGCTGGTGAGGGCCCACAGCAGCTGCAGTGCCACCAGGACCGGTTACGTTAGGCCCCTGTCCTTTAGGCACCCCAAACCTGGCATATGTAACACCAGGCTTACCTGCTACCACTGAACCGACACCAGGTCCACCAGCAACCCTAACACCCATCACTGCACCTCCAGCAGTCTGAATGTTAGTATGACCAGCCTGCATTGCAGCAGCATGTCCTGGAGTGGGTGGAGGAGATGGTCTTACACCACTGTTAGATATATTTCCCAACGTTCTCCTTTGATAAGCCAGCAGTTGCTGCTGATGCAGCTCTTGCCTCTGCTGGGTGGTCAACAGGGCTGATTGAGATTGTGATTGCTGTATGCCAGATGGAGGGAGTCCTGGGCCAGGGGTCGCCAGCTGTTGCTGCTGCTGGGAGTGAATTGGATGGTGCTGTATGTTTTGCGTAGTGGATGATGCGGGAGACAGGGATGAGGAAGCTGGGGTCGCTACAGGGGAAGCTGAATTAGGAGAAGGCATGGATGAAGGAGGGGTGGCATTTGGTTGGACAACAGCAGGAGGTATGGAAGGAGGAGGTGGCAATGGAGGCTGTTGCTGCAGTGCCTGGTGTTGTGCAGTCATGAGCCGAAGTTGGCCAGCAGCTGTTCCATCTCCAACGAGGGTGCCTGGCTGACCAATTGGTATACCACTATTTCCGGTACTACCGCTCTGAAGCCTTATGCTAAGCATGTTTGCTAGGGCAGTCTTTGTTTTTGGATTAACAAGAGGTTGCTGAGGAGAACTTTGCTGGGGTTGCTGAGATGGCTGCTGTGATGTTGGAACCTAAATTTTGTTAAGGTATAATAAATCAAGCACATGGTAAAAGAAAAATGACATTTAATCTAAAAAAATTAAGGTATTAAGTATTAGTTTTAATTACTTAAAGATGTGAAATCAACACATGGTTCCATGGTCTGCACCAAATGCATAAATAGAAATGAAATTTATCACTAAAAAGAAACTGTTTAGAAGTGCCAAATAAAAGTTAATTTAAAATTTTTACTTTCTCCATACATAGTATAGGACATGGGTGTCCAAACTGCGGCCAATTTCACGATTTTGTGCAGCCCGCTAAATGATTTTAATTTTCGAGAGAAGAAATTCCAAAATATTTTCAATTGCCATAATTTTATTTGCTGTTTAAATATATATTCATATTGTTTTAGCAATATGGCCAATTAAAGTTTCTTAATACCGGTATAATTTGACGGATGAAAATCTGACCCATCAGCTCAGATTATCACCCACAAAATTAAAGGATTTACAAATTGATCTTTTGAATTAAATAAATTTAAAATACTTTGTAAGAAATTAAACTTTATTAAAGAAATATGTATTATAAAAAAACAAAAATTTGTAATTTGAATTTAAAATACTTTGAAAAAAAAACTTCAAGAAATATGCAATATAAAAATAACAAAAATTAATACTTGTTTTAGCAAACAAATCCTACACACCCCCCCTTCTAGTGCAGCCACTCAATACTTTTTCTGGCCACTATAAGGCTACATGAGCTTCTATATCTGGACACCCATGGTATAGGAGAAAGTATTGTATTTGTGAAAAAATCAAATTTGAGATTCCTTGAGCGTTTTGACTATTTTCGCAATGATGTCTGTGTGTATGTGACAAAAATTATTGTGCTCTAGCTCAAAAACTAATTATCAGATCAGCACAAAACTTTATACTTAATATTTTTATTAGCAAATGAGAATCTGAGAAGTTTTGGCTGAAATTACTTAACCGGAAGTGGTTTATTCGTTTTTTTTTCATTTTTTCAAATATCTCCTTTAGAACTCAATTTAACTAAACATTTGTCATTATAAAAGTTATAGAGAATGTAATTTTGTACAAGTATGTTAAATATGTCGCTAAGTGATACCATTGTTTCCACTGCTATGATAAAAATTTCTAACTGTTGATAGCATTGCGTACACTGCCAAGGGTAATTATCCATAGAAACAACTAACAATTCACTTATTGTTTTTTAAATAAAGACAAATGAAAATGTTTTAAAGTTATTCACAAATGTAGTCACTGTTACATAATTATTTCTGAGAATGCTGATGTCAAGAGCAATCATAATCATTGCTTTGTATGGAGAAAGTTATGTGCTGGACATATCAGATTTTTTAAATTAACTTAAGAAAGATATAGTCTTATAAGAAAATAAGTCACACTTAAGTACTTCTACGCATAAATTTCATGTTTAAATTTGAATAACATAGCTCGTTACCTTGCATTACTTCATAAATTATGTTTTAAGCAAGAAAGCAATGAAAAAATCTGAAACTAATTAAATACATTCAACAAATTAAATATAATATTAAAAACTATTACTGCAGCAAAATTTCATTATAGTCTATTTCACATTAATGTACTTTAAATCAACGTGCATTTCAGGTGTACTTACATTTCAATAATCCCTTATGAATACTCTAAACACAGTATTTACTTGCATATAAGCCACACCTTGTAGACAAACTGCACCCATTTTAACAATTCTCCCAATTTCAGCTAATGTTTTATACTGTAGTCAATTAATGCTTAGTGAGATACATAGAGGACAAAGTCATAATGGCACAAGGGAATACCGTATTTACTTCTGTAATGCCCACACTTTTTTCCATAAAACTGGATCCAGAAAAAGGGGGTGTGGACATTACAGCTTGTCCGCTTTACGAAGGCAGTGCACAGTACGACATATGCAGGCAGGACGAGTCCATCCTCGAAATGGGGCCGCTTGTAGGTGAGGCCATGTTTAGGCCCAGCGAGGCCCTTAGCGTTGGAGGGAGGGAGGGCCCTTATTGTTTCCCCTCCTCCTTCCTTACCTTCCCCTCTCACACGCCGATGGCTGCCTTCACAAAACAGACAAGCTGTACACGAGATATGCCCCTTTACATTTTGATGGTAGGCCACCTGCAAAATGCGTCATGTTTCATGGCAAAGAATGAATTCAATGTGTTTCCTGGAAGGTGCCGTACACCACAGACTTTCTTTAATTTTACGTGATTCATGCTTAAATTTGAAGAACACAACGGCAACGGAGAGGCTGACACGTGCTCCACTCTCCGAGGTGTGCCGATGGGTGCTCACAGCATAGCGCGGCATAAGTGAAGAAACTGTGATCAAAGGCTTTAAAGTGACTGGAATTTCTAATTCACTGGATGGAACTGAGGACCATTACTTATGGGGTGATTATGTTGCAGATGACGGCCAGATCAGTGAATAGGTATTAGAAAAAAACGAACGTGGAATTCCTAAAGAAATGCAAGTTGAATAAATTCTTTGTTTAAAAGTTTGGGATTTTACGATATTTCTTGCTTTCAGTATAATTTTTACGGGTATTTACATACAATTTAATAATCGAACGATAATGAGACTGCATGGAGCCTTAAGACCTAAATCGATTTATAATTATGTTAAGAAAGAATCAAAAATCATTCTATTGGATGTTACGATTTAGTTTGTGCATATAATTTTTGAGTTTTCTTTTATGAGAGGCGCACTCTTTCCAGTGATGGTAGCATATCCGTCATGATTCCGGACATTTTGCGAAAATAAAAGATGTACACTGTGCAGTGACTCTAAACGGAACCTTTTGGCAATATTAATGCACTGGCCTTCAAAATACACTTCTGACTTCTTTCCTTATAATATAATATTGTTGAATGTCAATTTTTCATGATTGATTGCGTTAGAATAGGCATTAAAAGTTGTTTTAATATTTACGTCGTAAATACGTGATTTTTGCTGTTTACACATCATCAGACTCGACTTCTGATAGATTAGTTTACCGATGTTGCTGTTAAATAACAAAATTGGAATTTTTAAAGTGCGGGCATTACACTAATACCTTTTTTTCCCAGATATTTACTTCCAAAAATGGGGGTGCGGGAATTACACGCGTGCGGGTATTACTCGAGTAAATGCAGTATCTAATTTACAATCCCAGGCATTAAAAGCCAATGTCAATTTCTTACAAATAACATAAACAATTCAATCTCTTTCAAATAATTAAAAAATAATAACCAGTAAGGCAATTATGTTTACAAGTTGAATAAAATATGCTGCCTTGATAATTAGTAGATATACAATACAAATAAAAATATTAAGAACATTTTTAGACCTCATGCTACAATGACACAGAGCAGTGTTTCCCAAACTTCAGTCATTCGCATACCACCTTCACGATTTTTGCCATATCCACATACCAGCTGTACTATTATTTACTTAATATTTTTCTTTAAATCAACTCACTTTAATACATGAAAATAAAACAATGAAATGAATAAAAACAATGAAAACAAAACAATGTTATTAAATTTAAAAAATTTTAAAAATTTAAAAATTAAAAAATAAATAAACAATGAAATACAAGTAATAATAAATCTAATCGATTTACAAAAATGCATATCTGAAAATAAGGTCCTTAATGAGAAGAATGGAACTGCTTATGATCAGTTAGTAATAAAGGGATATTCGGCTTGATGTCGCTTAGTTTAAGACGAAGATGAGGTTCTACGTCAATAAGATGATTCCATTTTTTAGTTTTGATATTAACCAGCACCAAGAATCCCATCTCACATATATATGTAGTCAGAAAGGGCAAAAGATATTTAACTGCCTTCTCTGTTAGGGTTGGATACTGAAAATTAATTCTTAACCAAAATGATGTGATTTTTGTTCAACAAACTTTTGTTTCAAGAAGCCATCTGAAGCGATCTCCAGAATCTGTTCTTCTTCTAAATATGTCAAGTTATTTGGTAATGTCCGCAAAGTGATGAAAAAAGGGTTACTTATCCACTCACCGCTGCCATCCAGTTTGGGAAAATACTTATGAAGACCTTTTATTAAGTCTTTCAAGTGTCTCTTCAAATTTTTCAAAATATTTTCAGGGAGTTCTTCAGATGAGTTCATAACCAGGTCGTTCAGACAACGAAAAGAATCCAACTCACCACGATCAAGGCGTGTACCCCATAGCCACAGGTTTGCGATCATTGCATTCACTTTGTCTTGCATGTGGAATATTGATGTAAGCTTGCCTTGTAAGGATAAATTTAGGTTGTTCAAATGAGCAAATATATCTGCAAGATATGCTAATTTGCAAAGCCAGTCCCAATCATGCATATGATCTCACAGATTGAAGGTTTCATCCAGAAAGTCTTGAAGTTCTTCTCGCAACTCGAATAGACGAGTGAGGACTTTTCCACGAGAAAGCCAATGAGCTTCAGTATGAAACAATAGTTGTTTGTAGTCACTGCCCGTCTCTTCACAAAGCTGAGAAAAAAGTCGAGAATTCAGTGGCCTGCCCTTAACATGACTGACAATTTTAACAGCTTCATTAAGTACTTCTCTTAAATCGTCATGCATATCTTGGGTGACGAGGGCTTCCCTGTGTATACAACAGTTAGTAGATTTTGCTTCCGGGGCAACAGCTTGAATACGTGGAACAAGTCCTCTTATTGGACCAACCATGCTTTAGCACCATCCGTGCTTATCCCAATACATCGCTTCCAGTCTATGTTATTGTTTGTCATGAAGTCGTCAATAAGTTTAAAAATCTCTTCTCCAGTTGTACGAGTTGGCAAAGGTTGGCAGAACAAAATGTCTTCATGGACTTATTTAGCTCATATCTGACAAACACCAAAAGGTTGACTGAGTTCACAATATCAGTGGATTCATCAGTTTGCAGTGAACAGTATCGACTTTGTCGTACTCCGGATAATAATTGCTCCTTTACATTTTTGGCCATATCTGAAATTCTATGATGAACTGTGTTATTTGACAGAGGCACCTTATCAATCGTTTTGCTTGCATTGTCCCTGATCATCACTTTCACCATTTCTCTGGCAGCAGGTTTGATAAGTGTCTCGCCAATTACTTCAGCAGCTCCAGCCTTAGCAATTAAATACAACACTATTAACAAGGCTTCTGCGACTTTTGCATTTTCATCCCATCACACTGCGCATTAGTTTCCGGGACACTTGAACGTCGTTCCACTTTGCTTCGAAAAATTCGATAGGTTTCGCATGGTATTCTTTGTGTTTCAAAATGACGGTTGAGGTTGGATGGTTTCAAACCAGAATTTGTGAGCATCTCCAAATATATGACATGTAATGGAATAGGTTCCCTCTCATTGCCAGTCCATGAAACTCCAAATTTCAAATAATTTTCATGGTATTTGCGTGATATTTTTGTTTCCTTTGCAGCTGGTACTTTTATAACACTAACAGACGGTTCAGGCGATTGATTAATTTGGTGCTCATACCTATCTGAAGACACGACTGATTTCATCACAATCTCCACTAGTACTCACATTTCCATCACTATCTTCACCTTTACGCTTTAAAAATCCTGTTTTTAACCACTGATCCAAGATGGGTTCAACAGAAAAAAAAAACAAAACAGGGCACAGGCCCGATTTCAATTCACAATTATGTATACTTATATGTACAGTCATTTCCAAAAGTCAAGCGACACGACTCGGTCACGCCACACATAGGCTGGAGCTGAAAGTTCCGTGTATGTTGGTATCCATTGCTTGAGGGGAAGCAGGAGAGGGGAATGATAGGGAGGGGTGGAAGAATGAGGAGGTGGGTTTCGAAGCCTGGGTAGGCTTGCAGGGAGAAACGAACGGAATCAGAGCCGGTGAGACAAACGCCATTCAACAGTGCGAGAGCATCCAATCCAACTCGGAAAAAAGGACTCTCTGAGAGGTTGCCTTCGCATGCCAAGGGTAACAAGAAAACCTCCGAGAGAAGGAGGCGTGTAAACGGTTCGAAGAGAGGGGAACATGAATAATATTCCGCGTCTAGATTGATGATTTTTTACGCTTTCCGAAGTGAAGTGCAGCCTAGCATTTCGCATTAATAACGCTCACAAAGATGAAAATATTGCATCTTTTCCGAAAGTGCTTTCTAGCCGCGGCATATTCATTTATGTTTCCCTATCCCGTTGTAAGACATCATTGCGGACTTCGAACCGTTTACACGCCTCCTTCCCTCGGAGGTTTTCCTGTTACCATTGGCATGCGAAGGCAACCACCAAGACAGTCCTTTTTTCCGAGTTGGATTTGATGCCCTCGCACCGTTGAATGGGCTTTGTCTCATAGGCTCTGATTCCGTTCGTTTCTTCCAGCACGCCAACCCAGGCTTCGAAACTCACCTCCTCACTCTTTCCTCCCCTCCCTATCATTCCCCTCTCCTGCTTCCCCTCAAGCAATGGGTACCAACATACTCGGAACTTTCAGCTCCGGACTATGTGTGGCGTGACCGAGCCATGTCGCTTGACTTTTGGAAATGAGTGTACTTCACATAGTAAACAATTGTCAACATCCAGGAGTGACGTTTTGATGTATCACTGAAAAGAACGCAACGATGCACATGGAAATTCAGAATACAAGAATCCATACTAGCGATCTGTATCATCCGTATACGGCAGCAGTAATATCCGTGTAATCATGGGTTTGATGTGCTAGTTAAATTTTTTTCTAATACACATTAAAATAAATACATAACTATTAAAATAAAAAATGTTCATCCATGTACCACCTAAAATCATCTCGCGTACCACACTTTGGGAAACACTGACATAGAGGATAAGAGAAAGAAGAAAAAGAAAATTCTGCCAAAATCAACTTGTGAAGGCTTGACTTTGTGCAAGGATTCCATAATGCAATGAAAATAGCAGTACTTTCCATGAGCAAAGATTTATTATGGTGATCTGAAGATGCTGTAAAAAGCGAAACCGGTCGTAATAAATCTTTCCTCGTAGAAAGTACTGATATTGCCACTTCATTAGAAAATTCTGTGAAATCCAAATCAATACGCACCCCAATACCATTCCCCTCATCTGCTACTCCGGTCATCTGCTGTTGCTGCTGAGGTGCAGTAATTTGTCCTGATGCCACCTATGAAATTTGTATTAAAGTTAACATTTCAATCTCTTCAGAAACAATAAAGGCAAAAAATTGTACAATATGACAGGATTACAAAGCTAAGTTATGATCAGAAATAGCTTTGAGCAATACACTATAGTTTAGTATCACCAACCTGCTGCTGTTGGGCTGCTGCAGCTGCAGCAGCAGCCTCCTTCTGCATCTGCAGTTGCTGAATGCGTGCCAAATGCTGCTGCCTTTGGAGATGCAGCAACTGCAGCTGCTGCTGTGGAGTTCCACCTGCAGGTGCAGCAATCTGTTGCTGTCTCACAGGACTCTGAGCTCCAGCCATCCTGACGGGAGAAACACCCCCTGGGCCCTGAACCAACATCTGTTGCTGTTGCTGAGTGACCACCCTCAGAGGAGAGCCTACCCCTCCCGTGCTGTTCACCCCTGCCTCACCCTGAGAAGCCATCAAAACCCCTGTGGTGGCACCACTGCCACTTACACCAATACCGGCTCCTGGTACCACAGCTCCTTCTCTCTGCTGCCAAACTAACTGCTGTTGCTGGGACTGCTGGGAGAGTTGGCCTGATGGTCGTACGACTGCAACCTGCTGCAGGCCCATGGGTATTTGTCTAGGTGGTAATCCCTAACAAGATAAGAAAAGTTGTGGAATTAGGTGTTTAAAAATACAAAAAGGACAACATTTTACTGAAATGAATGATTAAAAATAATTTCAAATCAAAGGCAGTCCTCAATTTAAGAAGCTCCAAACCTACGACATTATATAATTAAAGAACATGCTCCAGACTTAATGCACTGCTCCACACTTACAACATTCCCAGGATTAGGAACAAGAAAATCCCAGGATTTTGGGATTCAAATTTCTATTTTAATTTATTGGAAATTTAACATACAGAAAAGTTTTCCCATTTTTAAAAGCCTTCTGATGTATTTCCGGTAGTCATCAAAGATTCAATTTCTTTATATAGTTATCTGTTCGAGGATTAGGTAAGGAAAAAATCCAAATACTCCAAAAGAGTACTCGAAAAAGTTTTTGTCTTCAAAAAAAAAATCCTGGTTTCGCTTTCACTAATGGATGGCACTATTTCAACATCTGATACTGATGTAGAGCAAAACAATTATTGCATCAGTAATTATTAATGAATATCTGCCATCAGCATTTAACAAGGTGTCACTAATGTTAGAAACTAGTAAAAACAATAAGCATTGAACTATATGAGGTGACAGTTGGGAAATCTGTGCTTTTATCAAGGTGTTAAAATCAAAAAATAAGCAGTGAATGCACAATTATTTTGCATTATTATCAATGCATTACAAATGTTACAATTGCATCATAAAAATCCAGTTGATTCAAGTTTAGTTAAAATTAAAACCTTATTTTAAGAAAATACTTTGCCATGTGTGCGCACGTGTTGTTAGTTTTGCCAATGGAGTTCATTGTACTGAGGTTTGCATATTAAAGTTTCTAAAATGAAAGGTAAGCGTTTTTGTTTTTACACACTCATGCATTATATTTACATCGTATATATTCACCATTTCTTTTTTATTTCACTTACTACAGAGAGAATGCAATGTATAAATAAATAACAGTAGCATACATAAATACTAGCTGTTTTTGTATCTGAAATTATGTTCTTAATTTGTATGTATAATCGTAAAAAAGCCAATCCTGAGGATTGGAAAATCCGAATTCAGAAATCCTGGGAATGAAAAATTCCACCAGGATTGCAATTCCTAGTAATGACACACCATGTAAAACATACTATAATGTAATTTAACATTGACTTCAAATCAAATCACATAGAAAGTACTCTATATACAGTAAAACCTCTATCTAGTGAACCTCCGTTTATCGTAAACCTCCGTATTTCGTAATATCTTTTGGGTCCCGCCAAAACTGTATGTTACGGTATAGACAAACCTCTTAATATCGTACCTCCGTATTTTCGTAATTCTCCGTATATCGCAATGGGAAAATGCACCCCTGATAAAAAACAACCTCCCTATAGTAAAATAATGTATTCCTGTTTACGGATAAAATAATTAAGCTAGTTTGCAATGAAAATTTGCATGTGAATAACCAAAAGAAATCAGTCGATGGTATATGCATACGTACGTACAAGGTTATCCCGTTGAAGCAACCACCGTAGTGGCCTCTCGAAAAAGTCGCCAAAATGTTATCATAATGCAACAAATATGCACAATTTAAGTTGAAGATAGGTTGCGTAGTTTATTACCTATGCCAGGCCCTACGAGTTCAACTCGCTCAGATTTACGGTCCCCTTCTAAAAGGAAACAACGGCAAGCACCAATAGTCAATTCTTCCGTGATTCTTAAGTTACACATCACTGCTACTTATGTACGTATCAATTTTAATCACTCGTGAAAAGTGTCACGAGAATATTATTACAATGTTGCAAAGATATATCATTTAAACGTAAATTAATTCTCGATCCTCAGCTAACACACCATTGCTACGTATTTATTAATTTTCACGGCCTTCGAAAAGAGCCCTGAAAATATGACTACAGTGTTGCAAAGGCATTTAATTGTCAATTCTTTCGTGATTCTCATGTTACTTTTACTGCCTCTGAAAAACCCACGAATATATAACTGTAACATTGCAAAGACAATATTTAAGTCAATTCTTTCGCGGTCCTGAGGTTAACAACGCACTACTGCTACGTACGTATCACTTTTTACCACATCTGAAAAGAACCGTGAATACATGACTATAATGTTACATAGACATAATATTTAAGATAGGTACTGCTTCTGCTGCGAAGATTTATCGCCTGGTGAATCCCCTCACACGTCCCGGTTTATCCCCTCATGCAGGCATCCAGCTATACGCCGGTATGCGTCAAGTTTCTATGAGCGTGTAGTGCTTATGTTTGCCTAATACGAGCTTGTCAAAATTACTGGTTATACCACATTGATTTGTTTCATTAAGCTATAGTGGATACATAATCTACAAATACGTGTTTTTTAACGTTTATTTTGTCCTTAATCACGTGAGTATATTATTTATTATATCACAACTTTCATGTAATTATTAATGCATTAATTTTCCGATTATAATTAAAGTTGTGTTGTAAGTGTGAGGACTGCCTGCACTAGAAAAATTATTTACAAGCATATAATTAGTGTCTGTACATGTAGCCTAATTAACCCCTCAAGCTTGTATGATGACATATGTCATCCTGTGTAGCATCCACTTTTACGGTTCATTTATCCTTTATGCAATGAGTCTCTCCCATGAACCACAGATGCCTTGGATCAGTGAATCTTCCTATACAAATATTTCCACTCTTATCTCACTTGAAGAATATTTTTACTAAGGTTTTTCTCAGTTGAAAACCTCGGCCTCCTTAAGGAGCAGGACGGTACATCATTTAGAAGCACTAAATATAACTGAAAATCAAGATAGTTACAGCGAAAGTATTTTTTCTGTACTGAGTAATACTCTTGAAGGATATTTACTATCATCTGAAAGTGAATTAGAAGATGAAGTAATTATTGAGAGATTACAAGATCAAGAGCAACAGAGTTTCTGTGTATTTCAGTGGAGTAATATTGACAGTGCAAACATATTACAAAAAAGGTAATATAAAAAAACCAATTGTTATTCCAAATTAGTCTAATAGATGAAAAATTTGGACTGCAACATTGAAAAGATAAAGGGAAAGCAAATCCACATTGACTCCAATGCAATGAGGTTAACAGGACATCACTTCTTAGACAAAAAACACAATTCAGGAAAGAGAAGATTATAATTAAGGAAGTATGCTTTTTAATCAATTAAGGGAATGAAAAAACTGACATCCTATAGCTGTAGAAACTGCCTGGGAAATCCTGCCATATGCATAGTACATGCAATGAAAGGTATTATCCAACCTCAAAGAATTAAGCTGTAAGTGCAAAATCTATTCAAAACGAGCTGTATCCATGCAATGACTGCTTGGATATTTTTCAATTAATTTATTAAAAAATTAAGAAGTGTGTGAAGTAAGTAATTATGCTTGCAATAACTGTCATTGATCTCAATAATTCACATTTAAATCTAATAATACATTTCCCTGGTATAGGATTTCAGTGTCTTTGACTCCCAATGTAAGGTTCGCGGGTTCGAATCTCGCTGTGTGCATATTGGCAATTTATTATCATTTCCTTGCATTAAGGCATTCAATGCTCGTGTATATATTATTCAAATGCAGATTGAGAAAATAATGTGATCTCGTGGGTCGACAATGGCATGGTCGCCATGGCAACCTCCAGAAATGAACCAAAGATTTTTCACAAATACGTAACTTATGTCAAAATTCGAGCGGCATCAAAGAGAAGGAGAAAATCGATGATTAGAATAAGAAACCTTTTTCATTTTCCTTCAAAACAGTTAAAATCCAAAGCTTGTACGTCAATTTTTTCTAATTTAATTAATTAATTAATTTATTTATTAAATGGCAAAAATTCAGAAACAGCACAAGGCCAATTACATTGAATATTGTAACAGCAATAACATGGATGAAACACACGACCATGTCCTCAGCAGGATTCGAACCTGCAACCTTAGCATTGGGTTCCAGACATGCTAACCACCCCTCTGCCAAGGATGGCAAAAGAATGAAGGTGTGCACGTCGTAAATTTTTCACATACGTGTGAAAATGATAGAACCAAAACTAATATGCAAACAGAAAGACAATATTAATTCCATTACTTTATAAACTGCTATATGAAATTTCTATTTTATTGACAGCCAAAATCCTATGTAAATAACTTGCCTTTTCAGAATTAATAAAAAAGAGAGAGAAGCTGCTCCTTTGCTCCTTAAGGAATAGGAAAAAACAATAACAGGGAAATTATGCATGTAGGTAAATACAGCAATAACTTTATTACGTAAATACTGCAAGAAAAACCCAATGTTTAAGATAATATTATAATATGATTTAACTAGTGTGATTAAACTTCTCAAGACAAAAAATAATTTGTTACCATTCTTTGCTGCTGTTGAGCCTGGGCTTGCAACTGTCTTTGTAGGAGGATTCTTTGCTTTTGCTGAATCTTTTGAATAAAAAGTGCTCTTTGATGTTGATCCATTTGCTGAAGCTGATTATGGGTAGCTTGGTCCAACTGAATAACCTGAGTAAAAATTGGAGCAGGAATCACTAAAAAGTAATTATTTTACTATTTGCTCATTCACACAGTTCCCTTGTGTGAAAAATCACATTACTATGTGGCCATATAAAATTATTATAATTCTATTAAAAAGTAGAAAAAAGAAAATTAGAATAAAGAAAATTAGAATAAAGAAAACCTTGGGATAACAAATATTAAAAATCGGTACAATATTAATTGCACAAACTTTCTCATATATGCATGCATCTAGTCTCACTATACTTTTTCCTGACTGGAAGAAACTCCCTATGTTCGACAATTCACTCCCATGGCTGGATGAGCATCACTTTGTGTTCAGGATTTGTCATAAGCCAACTTCTGGTGAATTTATCCACTGCCTGGGTTTATGAATGGTATCTGGACAAAAATTTATTTTAATCGGCAGTTATATCACTATTTTTTAGAGTTAAAGTATCAGAAGTTTTTTATGGCTTAGTGATCAATGATGCAATCATTTTGGTTGAATTTTATTATGACTATTAAGGAATCGAGGCATATGCAGAATTGCAGAAACCACTTTTGGTAAGGTCAGATTTTAATAATAGTTATAAGTGAAAAAATAAAATTCTCAATGGGTTGAAAGGGAGCATTACACAACAAAATAAATTGTAAAGTAAAAGCAATAAGGTTGTGACATTGCAGGCATGGAACATAAATTTCATCTCTCAACTCTAGAAAACTGTATGAAAATATTTTGTCATCCCAGCTATTCCCACTGCTGCCTAGCATCAACATATTGAACCTAGAAGCACTGTTGCTACAAAAACAACAAAAGCAAGAATAATTTTTTCACATGTGAATAGTATTAATATACTAATAACCTCCTATATGTGAAAATTGAACTTCATAACAGTTACATAAATATCAAGTATTATGTGAATGATGAATTACACGAGGTGTGACACAATAATGACAAGACTGGTCGCTCACAGGCCGAACAAGAATCCCCACCCAAAAAGTGAATACAATGTTTTTGATCTTGAACCTCTCCCTTGTTGTATACCAAAGATCAAGTCAATCGCTTCACTCAGTATTCGTACAGACGCACTTGAGTAAAGTGTGATTTTGTGTCGTGCCGGAAAAATGTTAGACATCAAGATCGAACAATGCATTAACATTAAATTTCTTGTGAAATTATAAATGACTGCTACAGAAACATTCAAATTGTTAAATGAGGCATACGGCAACGGCTGTCTGTCTCGAGCAAGTGTTTTCGAATGGTATAAACGATTTTCTGAGGAAAGAGGTGAAAGATGACAAACGGCCTGGCCGGCCTTCATTGACGTTCACTGACAAGAATATTGAAAAGGTGAATGCCATTGTTCGTATCGTTTGGGCATTAGAGCAATAGCAGATCAGTTAAACATCGACATAGAAAGTGTACAACGAATTGTGACCCAACAGTTGAACATGAAGAAAGTCTGTGCCAAGATGATGCCAAAAAATTTGAATGAAGATCAGAAACTGGTTAGAAAACAAGTTTGCATTGACATTTTAGAAAGAATCACAGAAAATCCGATCTTTTTGCACAATGTGGTCACCTGTGATGAAACATTGCTGTTTCAATACAACCATGCACTGGAAAATCCCTAGTTCTCCAAGAGCAAAAAAAGCAAGAATGTCAAAATCAAAATTCAAAACCATGCTCATTCTTTTCTTCGGTGTGAAGGGAGTCATAATGATTGAATATGTTCCACCTGGTAAAACTGTATCAACACTACTACACTGAAGTTCTAAAAAAATTAAGGGAAAGGATTCGGAAGAGGTGGCCCAAAATGTGGAAAAACAGTTGGTGAATGAGAATTTGAATTTTGGGCCACGACCAAAAAAGTTTGGGAACCGCTGCCCTAAAGCATTATTACTGGATGATGATTCATGCAAGACATCAGAGGGCTGGGAGAGCAGGATGGTATATGGGTGTAAAACTTGATATATTATAATGCTGCTGAATCCTACGTAGTTATTTTTTGAGAAATATGGCTTATATAGTATTGTTTACATCAATAATACCGAATTAATTTTAATAAAAATCCTTAAAATATTTATAATAAATTGACATTTGGTGAAAATTTATGAGAATAAACTACCTTTTATTGTTGTGCTATATCACCCCCTCTTCAAAGGGTCTATTTTGGAGGACACTATGCATAAATACAAGTAGGTGATATTGTTCAATTTCATTTTACTGCTTTGGTCCTAACATAGACGGCATGGCAAAAACAACTTTTTTGACCTTGGGGACACCTAAAACACCTATTTTAATCAAAATCTTGAAATTGAATTCTTTTTCATAGTTACAGTAATTTCTCTATATCCTACATATATGAGAAAGTAAAAACTCAGTTTGATCCCATGAACATCCAATCAGATGAAAATGAAGGCCAAAAATATGTATTTAACATCAATTTATGTAAAATTTAACACTTAGCATTACTAAGAACTGGTTGCAGAAAAGCCAAAATATTTTTCCGATTTTTCAGAAATCATACTACATAATTAATTGATTGATTGGAAATCTTAAATATCACAAACCTGTCTCTGTGGTTGAAGGTGAATTTGCTGCTGCTGAGGTGGCCAGTTTGTTTGTGCTCCTTGTTGCTGCTGAGTTTGGCCCTGAGCCAACTGTTGTTGCGCAAACTGCTGCTGAGCTAATTGCTGCTGAGTGATTTGTTGTTGTGGTATCTGCTGCTGTGTTACCTGTAACTGCTGTTGCTGCATCTGTTGTTGTTGCTGTAACTGTTGTTGTTGAGGCAATTGCTGCTGCTGAGGCAGTTGCTGTTGTTGCAACTGTTGTTGTGGCAACTGCTGTTGCTGTGGCTGTGCCAACTGCTGCTGCTGAGTCAACTGTTGTTGTTGAGACAGTTGCTGTTGCATTTGCTGCTGCTGCTGCAACTGCTGCTGAGGAAGTTGCTGTTGTTGAGCTAACTGTTGTTGTTGTTGTTGTGCCAACTGCTGTTGCTGAGGTAACTGCTGTTGTTGAGCTAATTGCTGTTGTTGTTGTTGTGCCAACTGTTGTTGCTGAGGCAACTGCTGCTGTGTTACTTGCTGTTGCACTAGCTGTTGTTGCTGTGATAACTGCTGTTGTGCAGTTACTTGTGGGGGATTTGACTGTGATGTGCCTTGTCCTGGTTGAGGTTGTTGAGGAGACTGCTGAGATGAGGCTTGCTGTTGTTGCAGCTGCCTCTGTTGCAAATGGTATTGCTGTTGCTGCCATGTTAATGCTGGATGAAGTTGGCCACCAGGCCCACTACTACCTTCACGTTGAACAGTAATGGTGTACTGACCACTGGGAGGCTGCTGTATACCATCCCTCTCTCTGGCAAAAAACTGCTGCTGCAATTGTTGCTTCTGCTATAAAAAATGTTTTGATTTTTGAACAATCTGATATTTGGATGTTTTGAAAGTACCAACTTACCTTGCACAAAAATGCAAGACGTTACAGTAATAATCAACATCACGCAAATCTATTTTTTGAATAATGGAATTATTGTTATGTACTGTCTAAATGCAAACTGAATAAAAATGTTAAATTTAGCTAAATAAGACAGCATACCTAAAAATTTTCCATTAACTAATTGCACTCTCATCTAATAATCCAAAAAAAATCCGTGTAACGATACATTGCACAGACTTTCTTACATATACATACTTCTAGTTTACAGAATGTCTCAGGTAACATAGATATACATTTTGTGTCTCTTGACTCAATAAAAATGCTGCTGCTGTTATTGTGGAAAGTTGATGGTAGCTGGGAGTAAAATTTGATATATTGGAATGTCACTGGATGCTACATAGTTTTTTTAGAGACAGTATTATTCTTGACATTACTTCTAGAACTGAAACAATTTTAATGAAAATGTATTCAGCTATTTTTGAGTTAACAGGCACTTTGTGAAAATTGACAGGAATAAATAACTCCCCTGTAGTCAAGCATCATGGTTCATTTCAGATGATGCCCAATATAATTAACAATTTCATTAAATTCTGTTCAAGCACTTAGTCTCTACATCTGTGCATGTTTAACACAGACAAAACCTTTTGAGATTCATGAGTACCCAAAATTCATCAAATTCTCCAATTTGACTTTTTTTACAATCACAATACCTTCTCTACATACTTTATGCAAGAGAAAGTAAAAATGACTGTTAAAAGTATATCCAGTGCTATTATTATCTCTGCCTAGCAATACACTCCAAGACTCACTATAATTTTACATTCCTTCTGTCACATGGTATGTTATACACATGAAAAGTGAAATTTGAAAGTTTAAAACCATCACAGAATACTCCAACAGTATGACAAACACTTGGACATAGTTATTCTTTCAATTTTATTTGCAAATTAACTAAAATCTAACATTCAATTACTTAAGTGAATATGAAAAAAGCATTCTTTTGGGTGGATGGTAAAATGTGCTCACCAATCCACCAAGGGCTATGTTGCCTAGCCTGGGTCGCCATGAGGCTCCCACCTGCTGCTGTTGTTGTTGTTGCAACTGCGGTTGCATCACTCCTTGGATGATTCTCTGCTGCTGCCTCTGCTGTGGACCAGTCTGGATCATTCGAGGCACACCTGGGCCACCTGGTGAGGTCACTCCCCCTGCTGAGGTCAGGCCATGTTGCTGCTGCTGTTGGGGTGCCCTGATCTGCATGCCTCTCGCTGCTGCCACTCGCTGCTGTAAAACTTGAAAATTCTGCTGCTGCTGTTGTTGAAGCAGCTGTTGCTGACGAAGCATCTGCTGTTGTTGCAACTGTTGGCCTTGCTGGATTTGCTGCTGCGGTGGAAGTTGCTGGAGAGGCTGCATCTGCTGCTGAGAGACTGGTGGTTTATTCCAAGGCATTCTTTGCTTCAGTTCTTCCAATGCCTGCTTGGTAGGTTGCTGAGTTAATGGGTTTTGTTGCTGTGAAACTGTATGAGGGCGATTTGCTTGCGAGGTGGGAGATATTGTTGGAGATGAAGACGGTGCATTTGCAGGAAATGATGACGAAGCATTTGGAGTACTAGAAGGTGAAGAATACACAACTGTGGCACTTGATGCACTTCCTGCGTGAGAAATAGATGAGATGTTAGAGGAAGGGTTTGGCTCGGATGCCATTGGTGCAAATCCAGTGATTTGTGAAAGACTGGTGGATGATGATGGAGAAGAGACAGAGAGAGGTAAAAGAAGCGATGACTGTAAACTGGATGTAGGAGAATGTAATTGAGATTCTTGCTTTGATAGCATCGATGCATGAGAGAGGGGTGTGATGGGAGTCGGACGAGGAAGGATGAGGAGGCGGGGATGGTACAACGTCTCCTGACCACGACGTCCGCTGCGTACACTGTCTGATATCCAGTCTGGGGTCACTATTTTGATCCCACCCTTGCCTCTTTGCCCACAATTGCTTCCTTCGGATTCCTCATCTTCTTCATCATGATGCTGCTGTTGATGATGTACAGCTGTCCGATATTTGTGCTGTTACAGCAATGAATTAAAAAAGGTCATTATTGTTAGAGAGATACTAAACAGCAAGAATAATAAAGCTGATAAAGTTAAATATTTCTGTGACTACAAGAAAAAATCAGTACAACATACATTGTACAAACTTTCTCATATATGGGTACTAATGCGTCATTTAGTTATCTTTAGAAAATGAAAATCGTATGAGCCTGTTTTTAGAAAATCCAAGTTTTGTTTAAGTTGCCCATGAATAAACTAGCCTTGTATTCATTCATTGAGAAAAATGAAATACGTAGTATTATTGTAGATTTATACTCAAGTAACTGTATGAAATTTGATCGAAATCGTTAGAGCCGTTTTTGAGAAAATCGAATTGTTGTTAAAGTTGCCTAGAATAAACTGGCCTTATATTCATTTTTTGAGAAATATGAACTATACAGTATTATTGAAGACGTAAACTCAAGTAACTGTACAAAATTTGATCAAAATCGTTCAAGTCGTTTTTGAGAAAATCGAATTATTGTTAAAGTTGCCTAGAATAAACTAGCCTTATATTCATTTTTTGAGAAATATTAACTATACAGTATTATTGAAGACGTAAACTCAAGTAACTGTACGAAATTTGATCAAAATCGTTAGAGCCGTTTTCGAGAAAATCAAATTGTTGTTAAAAATGCGTAGAATAAACTACTCTTAATTATTGATCAATGTCAACCATTTCTATGTATACTCTGCTCAGTATGATAAAATGCCTAAGTACGAGATTTCATTCATTTTCGTTCTATCGTCTAGGCTCCAGAGCCAGTCTGTTACAGACGGCATTGCGAAAACCACTTTTTCGGATTCAGCGACACCTAAAACGTGTATTTCCGTAAAAATCTCGAGATCGAATTTTTTCATGAAAACAATACTTTCTCGATACTTTGTATGAGAAAGTAAAAAAATATAAATGTAATTTTTAATGAAAATTCATTGTACGGTAGAGGGCCGATTATCCAGGGCCCGATTGTACATGGGGGTGGATTATCCATGGTCGTGTGGGAGAGTTGAATTATTTCCACATTTACTTTGTTGGAGTCTGATCTTTTATTCCCACTTCCGTTACATTTTTGATTAGTTCAACTTGAATTGCGACATTCTTGTTTGATTTTCTTGATAACGGCTACTCCTACCATAAAAATGTATAGGAAAAGAAGTACTCTAATTTATGTTCTACAAGTTTTATTTGAAAAATATTTTGATATGAGCAATACTTTACGAGATATGACGGAAAGTTCATTTTTTGTCACCAGTAAAGTGACACCTCTGATTGGCTTACGTGATTCATTTTTGCGATTTTCATATTATCTTTGATTGTAAGTCCTTAATATCAAATTTCATGAAAATCCGTTTGGTAGAAGCCGAGAACGAATGATAATAGGTGCTCATGCTGGAAGCGAAATGCACCTAAAATGGCCGAACAAGTGTCACAGGCAAACAACAAATGATGACAACATTGAACAAGTTTGCACACTGATTCTTGCCAACAGAAAGGTAACTACCGATAAAGTGGCAAACCACCTGCAGATTAGTCACCGTTCGGCCTATGAAATCATGCTCACACTTTTCTGGGATTCACAAGGACCAATCCCCGAACATTACCAGGAAAGGGGTATGACAATAAACAGTGTACGCTAGTGAGATGCTGCATGATGAGCTGAAACCAGCAATTCTGAGTAAATGTTAAGGAAAACTGTCCTAAGGTGTTCTGTTATTGCATAACAATGCCCATCCCCATAATGCTGTCCACAAAGTTGAACACACTCCAGCAGCTATGCTTTGAGGTCCTAGAACATCTACCATACAGTCATGACCTTGCCTGTCAGACTATCATCTGTTTGGACCCCTCAAAGATGGTTTAAGAGGCCATTATTTTGCCAATGACAGTGAGCTGAAGGAGGCGGTCATATGTTGCTTTCTGTTCGGCCAAAAACATTTTTTTCTGAAGGCATACAAAACCTTGCACAACGCTGGACAAAGTGTGTTGAAAAGCAGGGTGACTATGTTGAAAAATGATGCACTTGTGAATTCTGTATTGTTGTTGTGTTAATTTAAATAAATACACTGCAGATACTTTTTGATTCACCCTCGTATTACTGTAACAAAAACTCCAATAAATACATTCAATTTGGATTATCCATGGCTTTTGATTATCCGGGTCCTGGTTTCCCCAATCACTACGGATAATCGGCGCTCTACTGTATCTACCTATCTATATATATATATATATTTCTCTTACTCCATCTGCAACAACTACATTTTTCACTCAATAGATGGCGATACTAACTAATCATTAATGTTCTTTGTATGTAAGACATTCAACAGCGTATTACAGAATTTACTACAAGCATATACTCAACTATAATTAGTGCTATATATTGTATGAGTTACAAACGAGCTATGTTCAATTATGATATTAAATGAAGAAGTTTATTTATTTACTGATTGTTGATAGCAACCCTACAATGAGGTATTTCTTTGTTTATGTTGAATACCATATGCAAAGAATTTATTTAGTCCTTAACTTAATAATTCATTGGAAAGAATTATTTGATGTAAAAACAGATGAAGAGGCATATCATTTCAATCAATACATTCGGTGGGTAAAACTTTGATTCGTAATAGTTATATTATTATGTATGATTATAAGATCGGGAACTTTATGTGATATTATTAATATTAATCAAAATATTAAGTTAATGCGCTTTATACATGTTTTCGAAAGTAAGGCATCCAAATGCATACAAAATTATGTTAAGACATTTACTCAGCTATATTAACCGTAACAAACGAAGACTCTCTTGATCTCAATAATCAAGTACTTAGCCATATTGATGGACCTGATGTGGTCTTTAAAAGTGTGGATAGTATTGTGAGTGATGATGCTTCTGATCAACTTGCATTCCCGGAAGAATTCTTAAATAGCCTTACACCACCCGGAATGCATTCATGAACTAAAACTAAAAGTAAGAGCTGTCGTCCTGCTCCTTAGAAACCTTATGCCATTGAGAGGAATTGGAATGAACATAATATTCACTGTCAACATTCAAAATTACTTAGATAAATTCACTTTGGTCTTTCTCCACATTATCAACTACAAATTGAAATTCTTCCTCTTTCAAAAAGAACCGCTTGTACCAGATATCATTGTCTTGGAGATAGCAACTGTTACAAGAGGGTTGTCTTGATTTCTTCTCGTGAAAGAAATATTTTGACTGAAGCTAATGAAGTGGTGTGCAATGCAGTGCATACTAGCTGACTCAGAATTTATTAAGTTATACAAAGAAGACGCCAAACAAAGCACACAAAGAGAAAATGAAACTACTCAAAGTGATAACCATGCAAGCTGTCACAGGTTAGGATAAAATAAAAATTATTTTTCAGCATCAGTGTTGATGAATACCAGCTGTCTCATAGTTCAATTAAGAGTAACATAAGTCAGATAGCATTCAAAGATATACAAAGATAAAATGAAAAAGCAAGTCTAAATGATTGCCATGCTGTTCAACTTGAACAAATAAGAAAAATTTGTTTTTTTAGCTTTGTGAGTAAATCGTGTACTTTAAAGGGGTGGCTATGATACAAAATTCTTCTGGAAGACAATAGTGTTCTTTAATACTCAGAAAACCAATGGGAATATCCCAAAGAAATTCATTTTAGAAGGAGCATGGCAAAATGTACCACATACTGAGAACTGTGAATAGGGGCTGCCTACTGCTGATGTAATGAATATGTACTGAGAACAGCACATAGGGGTTAATAAGTATATATGGATGAAACAATTTTACAATCAGTACTGACATTTTTACTTTCTCATAAATGAAGTATATTGAGAAAGTACTGTATAGTAATCACGAAAAAATTCGACTTCGAGATTTTGACGGAAATATATGTTTTAGGTGTAGCTGAGTCCGAAAAAGTGGTTTTTGCAATGCTGTCTGGTAGTCGGTGCGGTACACTGAAAAACCCTGCACTTTTTGATTGGAATATGCCACTTGGTATGCCGATAGGTATGTGCAAAAGTAAATTTTTCAGATAGGGAGCCATCTCAAATTCCGTGTAGAACACCGTAATGGCGGCCATTGAAAATGGCGGCGGAGGCTTTATTAAAATCGTTAATATCTCAGCTATCTTTCATCCGATTGTAATTTTAGTTTTTTTATCTGAAAGCTTGTAGGTTATGTTATATTTTTTATAATTAGCATTTTTTCTGTAAACCTTACGGTTTTCCCGGAACTTGCGGAAAACTGAAAATTTCTCAATTTATCTCAGGTTTTTTGCTTCATTACTTCCATATAACGCAAAATTCCACTTTTTTGTGTTATGACAAAGAAAAAGAAAATTCTTTAAGCTTTTCATTGATACCATCTATGCGCTGCTATCGTGAAAACTGCCGCGGTAATTAAAGGAAAACCAGCGGAAGAGCATATTTCTGGACTCGGGCAGGTTGTCATTCTTAACCGCTTCCCTGACTCACCCGTATATATACGGGTCAATGTAAGGGTCAAATTCTGACTAACCCGTATATATACGGGTTTCTATATTTTTTTGTTTCGTCACGAAACAGACCCGTATTTTTTCGTTCTCTCTTAGTAGTTCACGTTCCTGCTGCTAGAGGTAGTAAGTAGTGGATGTCTCAGCGTGGGGTTTTCGAAATTTTATGGCAGGGAATTCTCACGGTCACTTTTATTATACATGCCGAACTTCTCTCTTTGTCACACAGATGCTTCGAAATCAACTTACATATGTCCCTTGGCTCCCAAATGAATCCGTTATCCACTAGGTTATTCACCCTAAAGGGTTTTCCAGATGTATTTTCTCGCCTAAATTTCTATACAAACGGAAATTCTCTCTTTGTCACTCAGATGCTTCGATTTCAACTTACAAATGTCCCTTGGCCCTCAAATCCGTTATCCACTAGGTTATTCACCCTCAATGGGTTTTCCAGATGTCTGTTTTTGCCTAAATTCCTAGAAATCCCTTCCCTTCACTCCGGGAGACACGTGCGCACCCTTTCAAGATCGGTCTTTCAAAACCCCTTTTCTAGCAGTTATTCGTTGAGCTTCCGAGTGAACACGTATAGCAGTTTTCCTTTGACTTGTGCTTCCTTACAGTTATATATACATTGTTTTTTTTTGTTGGTTACGTTATATAGTTTTGTTGATTTTAAATCGTTTTTGTTATTCCGTTTTTTGTTGTGATTATATTATCCCTCAAATGGATCGCAGAGAACAAAGCGATAGTGACATTGACGAGGAAGAGATATCTGTTGAGGAATCTGGTTCGGAATCAAGTGTATCCACAGAATACCTTAGTTCTGATGCCGAATATGCCACACCTTTGGAAGACACTCGGTGGCGAGAAGTGAACACTACATGTCCCCTTCCTCATCCACCAGAAAGATTTCCTTTCGAAGGTGTATCTCAAGTGAATTTTGAAATTGACCTGGATGGTGACATTTTTCAATTTTTCGAATTGTTTTTTGATGAAGAGCTTGTTCTACTTATTTCCAATGAAACGAATCGATACGCAACTCAGATGCTGAGTGCAAGGCCATCAACCTCCAGGACTTCTGTGCAGCATCAGTGGCATCCCACCAGCACATCTGAAATTCGTGTTTTCCTTGCTCTTGTAATGCTGCAAAGTATTAATTATAAACCTGATCAAGAGCATTATTGGTCGACCAGACCAATACTTTTTTCCCCATTTTTTGGACAAACCATGTCGTATAGAAGGTTTGTAAAAATACGTCAGTATCTCCACTTCGCTGATAATGAAAGCTACAATGCTGAAAATCACCCCAACCCCAAATTAAACAAAATATGGCCTGTTTTTCAATATTTGAGTGAGAAGTTTCGCAAACTCTACACCCCTGAGAGAGACATCACCGTTGATGAAAGTCTTCTTCTTTTCAAAGGAAGATTGGGTTGGGTTCAATATATTCCAACTAAAAGGGCTAGATTTGGGATAAAATTTTTTGTTCTTTGCGAGGCGAACAGTGGATATGTGTGGTCCAACATTATTTATACGGGAAAAGGGACTGTTCTTGATGTGGACTTGAAAAATCTTCCTGTGACGTCACAAGTTGTAATGACGCTAATGAAGCCATTGTTGGACAAGGGCTACTGCTTGACGACGGATAATTTTTATACATCGCCGCAATTAGCGGATTTGTTGATTTCACGCTCGACTGACACATATGGAACAGTGCGCCTAGTCAGAAAAGGAATTCCCAGTAGTCTCAGGGAGAAAAAATTGAAGAAAGGAGAAATTGCGGCTTATAGGAAAGGGAAAGTTATTGTGATCCGATGGAGGGATGTGAGAGACGTGTCAATTCTCTCTACTGTTCACAATGCAGAGATGGTGACAGTGGAAGGAAAAAGCAGAAAAATGGTGAAAAAACCGAAGGCTGTGGTAGATTACAATAAGACAATGGGAGGCGTCGATAGGATGGATCAGCATTTAGCTGATTATCCTATCCCACGAAAGCGCGGAAAAAAATATTATAAGAAAATTTTTTTCCACCTTCTCGATATTGCCGTGTGGAATTCCTTTGTGCTCTACAAAAAGACTGGAGGAGAGCATGAGCAATTAGAATATAGAATGAGGCTAATTGAGAAAATTATTGAGGTGTATAACCCCAATGTAACTTCCCCTAGGGCAGGACGTCCATCATCCACACCCCATCCCCTTCGCCTCTCGGGAAGGCACTTCCCAGACCTCTTACCACCCACAGAGAAGAAAAAGGCACACACTAAACAGTGTATATTGTGCGGCCGAAAGCGAGATGCTAGGGGAAAGCCAATTAGGAAGGAGACCAGGTACTTTTGCCCAACATGCAATGTATCACTATGTGTGGTTCCATGTTTCCAAATTTACCACACAAATGTAAATATATGAAGTAATTCTAATTTTAAGTGTTCTGTATATGGCTCATGTTAATTATTTAAAAGTCTGAATTAGTTATGTTTATAGTTTTTCATTAATAATCAACCTTTTTTAACTGTAAAATTTTCATGTTTATGGCAATTGTGGAAGTAATTTCTATTGTATATATGTAATATATCCTATTCATGAGTGTTATAATGGGTTATAATAATGTATTCTATATTATTATATTGCTTTTATAGTGTTTCTGTTAAAAATCGAAGATTAAAAAAATGTAAATGTAAGGTGCTTGATTTTTGTAATAAAATCAATTAATTTTCTAAGTGCAATAAAATCAGTTATAATTGGAAAAAAAATTAAATGAAAGCATTTTTGTATTTGTCTTCCTATGATGCATCTGAAACTAAAATAAAATAATATGACTTTTTTTGGACCAGATATAGTAAATAAATCCGTCAGGGAAGCGGTTAAGGTCATAATACTAGGAATTTATTCATTCTTATATATTCTGTTACTAATATGTTTAGTGAATGTTAAAAACCATTATCTACGTAAGAAATCAGCAGCTGTCAAATATGGTGGCAGTTGTTCAAGATGGCGACCAGACGGTTTTTTACATTTTTTAGAACTATATTTACTTTATTTACAAAGTTTATCCTTAATCTTAAGATATTTCAGAAAATGCATAACACTGTCATTGTTGTAATATCATTGTGAGTTGCCCGTGGTCATTGTATATCTCTGACTTCACAGTCAGGGGGAGGAAACACTATGAGTGACGATACATGAAACATGTAAATTAATACTACATAATACTACTAAATTTATACTACAATACTATTGCAAAATAAGGAAGTTAATCAATCACCATAAATAATTTTAAACCTGGAAGTAGATATAATGAAAATCCCTGCCTCTGTTTTCAGCGTGCTAAGGTAAGTTATCTACCTCATCTTCGGCTTCAGCACTGCATTAAATAAGGGCAAATGATGGAAATCATTCTAAAGTGTATAAACTTAAGTAAACCGTGTGTTTTCAAATGTTTTCTTTAAAAGTAAAGAATACTTTGTTATAATTGCCTTTTGCTGCAGCAGTTTTAAGCGCAGTTTGTGCAAAGAAGTGTGCATGGCACCTGTGCCTTCCGAAAGGAGCATCTTGTTTGGCAGCCAGTGGAGCAGCCACACTTCACTAGTTCTCTGCACGTATCCCAAATCGGAGGTAGAGATGACCAGACAGGTTGCCACTCTCTATCGATAATGGTTCAGCCCCATCCATTTGGACTTGGTATTGGGTCGTTCACTGAGCAGGCACGGCCCCAAACTTGACCTGCTTGATATGTGGCGCGAAGAGAATGCTGCTCCAACGTCGCTGATGTGGGTGGCAAGTTATTCAAAGTAGGACTCTTAGATGTGAAGAGAACTTTTCGCACTTCATTCTGGGAATACTCTTCGCCACCTTTGTAGTATAGGAGAACTACATACTTCTCTAATACTGGAAATAACTCATCAGAAATGGAGGGTAGAGGACGAGAAATAGCTTCAAAAGCAGCTGTAACTTCAGGGAAGGATTTCCATATATGTCATGCACTCATTTTTCCTTTCATTGAAAATGATGAGGTAGTATCGGATCCAGTAAAAGAGTGAAAGCTTCTAAAGGCATTGGATTTATCTAGACCCAGAGATTCAACCATGGCATGCATACAAAGGTATCGCTGTGAATTTAGTTCCTGTTTCCTTAATGGAGCAAACAAGCAGGTTTTCGCTCCCTGGATCAAGCGCTCTCTCCCAAAGTTACGGTATAGGCCTAAGCCCCTTTCCTCGGCATTGACTAATACACTCACACGTTCCTTGTCAATTACAACCTTCGTATCCCAAACAATAAGATCAGAGGATTCTCTGAAAGGATTTCCGAATTCAAGAAAACTATCTTTGAGAACTTGCTTTTTTTCCTGGAACTTGACCTGGAATGCGGAATACTGTTCGTGATGGAGGCCTTTGTTTGACTTACTCGGAACTTCAAACTCATCCAGAATGCTGATCAACTCTGGACCTGCAAGCATCCATCTCCTTAACATTGCAGGATCTTGCAGCAAGCCGACAGCGCCACCATCTCATTTTATGACTGCATTGTGCTGTTCGTGTGCTTGGTCGACAGCTGTCGCAGAGAACGGACTGTTTGTCTTACGAATTACAAACTGCCCATTACAGAAACACCTGTGAAATCTGGGTGCTTTCTGTTCCAGTTCCTCCAAATCTTTTATGTGGACCGACAACCAGCGTGCATAATTTTGGTGGTCAAGCCTTGGTTACATGAGTCACTTTAAGATTGAATTCTGCACTCGCTTCTGTATTTATGCCTGAATTGGTAATCACACCTACCCAGCCACTACCTTGGAGGATTTGTCCAAGCACTTTCAAAAAAGCCTGTTCAATGTGAAAAGGAGCAAACAATGCTACGAAGATGGACTCCCCATAAACCTCAGGCCAGTTCCACTGAATTAATTTAGTTAAGGCGTACAAAGTTTGGTCTGCACAGGAACTTGCCCCGGATTCAGAAAATTTGTTAACTTCCTGATATGGTCCATTGCGTGTTTGAGCATCGACGCTGAAGAAGAGTCTTCATTAAATAGGCGCATAAGAGAAGTAAGGGTTACGTCGAAGGAGCAATCGGCCTGATTTGTGGCATGGAAAGCCTTAACTAAATTAATTCAGTGGAACTGGCCTGAGGTGAGATCTAAAGGGCCATCCTTTCCGTCAGTGAGCACATGATCTAGCCACTCTCTTTCATTTTTCCATTCCAGACCTATGACAGAAGGTAACATTTTGTCATAAATGAGCTCACAGGCTGTTGGCGCAGATAGCTGCTTGGTGTGAAGGGTTACTGCCTTTACGACACCGTAACTGTCAGGAAGCTGAGGAACTGTACGAGTCCTTTGGCTAACATGGCAGAAATTAGTAAGAAAGTTTCGAGGATCTCCCGTTTGGCCTTCGACAGGTATTTGAAACAAGGAAATACCTGTTCCATGGAAAGATGACTGTCCTGTGGTGCTGCTATAGTTGTGGTCTATATTGTCGTAAGCTCCAACTGTGCTTTTAGTATCTTTGTGGTAATGTGCCTTCCTCAGTGCTTCTCACTGGTGCTTTCTTTTGTTCTCCGTGGAATTCCCCAGGAGAAATTCATTCATTGGCCATGGTTAAGAGCGAGAGTCGACTTCACCTGACAGCTGCTGATTTCTTACGTAGATAATGGTTTTTAACATTCACTAAACATATTAGTAACAGAATATATAAGAATGAATAAATTCCTAGTATTATGACCTTAAGAATGACAACCTGCCCGAGTCCAGAAATATGCTCTTCCGCTGGTTTTCCTTTAATTACCGCGGCAGTTTTCACGATAGCAGCGCATAGATGGTATCAATGAAAAGCTTAAAGAATTTTCTTTTTCTTTGTCATAACACAAAAAAGTGGAATTTTGCGTTATATGGAAGTAATGAAGCAAAAAACCTGAGATAAATTGAGAAATTTTCAGTTTTCCGCAAGTTCCGGGAAAACCGTAAGGTTTACAGAAAAAATGCTAATTATAAAAAATATAACATAACCTACAAGCTTTCAGATAAAAAAACTAAAATTACAATCGGATGAAAGATAGCTGAGATATTAACGATTTTAATAAAGCCTCCGCCGCCATTTTCAATGGCCGCCATTACGGTGTTCTACACGGAATTTGAGATGGCTCCCTATCTGAAAAATTTACTTTTGCACATACCTATCGGCATACCAAGTGGCATATTCCAATCAAAAAGTGCAGGGTTCTTTCAAATTTTGGGATGTACCGCGTCCACTATGGCTGTTACTGGCTCTAGAGCCTAAATGGTACAGCAAAAATGAATGAAATCTCATACTTAGGCATTTTATCATACAGAGCAGAAGCTATGAAGAAATGGTTGTCATTGCTCAATAATTAAGGGAAGTTTATTCTACGCATTTTTAACAACAATTTGATTTTCTCAAAAACGGCTCTAACAGTTTTGATCAAATTTCGTACGTTACTTGAGTTTATGTCTTCAATAATACTACATAGTTCATATTTCTCAAAAAATGAATATAAGATTAGTTTATTCTAAGCAACTTTAAAAATAATTTGGTTTTTTTCAGAAACGGCTTTAACGATTTTGATAAGATTTCATACAATTACTTGAGTATATGTCTGCAATAATACTATATATTTCACTTTTCTCAATGAATGAATATAAGGCTAGTTTATTCTTGGACCTCAATAACAATTGTATTTTCAAAAAAACAGTTCATACGATTTTCATCAAATTTCGTACAGTTATTTAAGTTAATGTTTATAACAATTCTACATAGTTCATATTTTTCAAAAGATAACTACATGACGCATTAATATATGAGAAAGTTTGTACAATGTATGTTGTACTGATTTTTTTGAAAGGAAATCAGTTTGAAATTTAAAAAACTATACTTAGACAAGAATATGCCATGAGACAAAAGTGGATGGTTTATTATAGAATCATAACTTTGTTTATCTATCCAATTTATGAATTTAGTTAATTCATTTTATTTGATTTCCAACTTTTTAAAATTTTAGATACATTAAAAAGTTATTGTATGCATTGTACATAATATGTGAATGTTCTATAGCAGTGTTCTACAACCATTTTAATTATACAGCACACTTTAGAGTAAAACTGAACTTAGCGGTACACCAAACAAAATGTGTGACTGCTTAGAACATTCTTTTCACAATTTAACCGAGAAAATGATAGAAAATAATCATTTATCCTATGCAGACAAAGAATTATTGATAAAATGTATATTCTACAATTAAAGAAATATTTATTCCGAATTACAAAATAAGTCAATGATAAATATTGTCAATTCTCCATTTATGAAGCAACTTGGTTACGGTTTCAATGAACTGAAATGGTATAAGAAATCCTAACATAAAGTACATATTGCCCTTTATGAGAAATCCATTTCTGTGGTATCAACTAAAGATAATAAAACAGAGCATTTTTCCATTCCCTATAATTCTGCCCAATGCACTGTGGCACACCAAGTTCTTTGTCACCACAGAGCACTATTCTATAGAAAGATTTGGTGATTTCTATTTAATATCAACTTCCAAAATTGATTTTTCCAAAACAAGAGAAATAAGTGCAGAAGAATAACAAAAAAGTGATTGCAGCTTCATCAATAAAAGATGAAGAGCTTGCATAGACTACTTATATCATCACTACTGTAATAGAGCCGTTATTCTAAAAATAAAGGTAATACATACAATAATTGTAATGCCTACATAGGACGAAATCAGCACAATGAATAAATTTACATCCATTTGACAAGTAAAAATCTAATCCATAAATTTAATGTTTGCACTATAAGTTTCTTTGAACCTAAATTATCTACAACTTTGGTGATGTGTTGGAATAATCCTTGTGCTGTTTGGTCTGAACTGACATCAGTAAAGTGTAAAAATTGTTCTTGGCAGTTTCCTTCATCATCGACATATCTGAATACCGTTGATAATTGACTTTTATTCGTCACGTCAGTGGTTTCATCAAGCAAAATTGCAACAAAAGATGTTTTAGCGATTTCTGATTTGATTTTATCAGTAATTACGCTAGCTACTGCATCAATAAGGTCATTTTGGATTAAAGGTGACGTCCCTCTGAAAACAGTTCCCGTTTTTAAATGATTAGCCAAAATTGGATCATAGGTAGCTAAAAATTCTAAGAGTTCTATGTACATGCCTTTGTTTGTTGAGTTCTAAGACTCATTGTGACCTCTAAACACATACTCTTGTTTTTCTAGAAATGCTACTGCATCAATCAGTCTTCTTAGAATACTTCTATTTTCTTTCACTTTTTCATTATGCAAATTGTCTGCAATTTTCTTCTGTATATTTAAGGAATGATTGATCCAAATGTTTGTAAAGCAGTGAACGCTCTTATATGACCAAGTGATGTTTGATGTTTATTACAGGCCGTAACTAAATAATTTAAACTACTGAAACCAGTCTTATTCCAAGGGCCCATTTCAGTGGAAAAAAGCAAACACGGCCAACAGTACAGTTTATTTGACTCACTCGATCCACTTAACCATGCATATTTTTGGTAACCACTTACATTAAAGTACCTAGTATATGATCGGTTCTTTTCTCTGTGCTCCATTTTAAGTTCCGGAAGTGCTGGTTCAGGCCTTCCAGTCTTCACAATATGAAGTTTATTCTCATACCTAAGTTGAGAAAATGGTGTCTTTTCCAACAGTTCTTTAATTATATCACTCATTTTAATTCACTAAGACTAAGCACTCATTATGCAATACACATAATATCACTCATTTTAATTCAATAAGATGCAATAATTACACACAGGCCACAATTAAAATAACTCGCGCAGAATTTGTATTTACCCTCGCAGAAGTAAGCCACCACACAAGTCTATCTCAACGCTCAGGGAAGACTTTGGAACGTATGACTCACGCCCCCTCCCCCCTCCCTCCAACACCTCCTTTCCCTTTGCAGTGGGAACGCGATGGTGGTGCCTCTGGTGAGGGAAGCTTCGCCATCACTCAGCGAAGACATGGTGGAGCGGGTTGCGTCAGCGGCTCTGGAGGAGCCGTTGTTTGCGAGACTTAATTCTCTTACAGTTAGTCAAAACAAATGAATTCACGCACATTCCTAAATATATTTATTTGTTTGAATTCTCTGGGCTTTGCAGCTAGCCTAGAATATACACCCCTGCTTAGAGTACTTTCTGGAGATCACCGATTACTACCCCTCTTTCCTCAGATCGCCTTGCCAGTCGGTATACCCTCACTCAAAGGAAATATAACAAACATTCCCCTTCCATTCCCATTCACCTCTGAATTCCTTTGTTGCCGATGCTACAGCAAAATTTTACCCTCGAACGCATGGCACCATAAAATTTTATGATGGGTTATGACTGCACTGGGAAGCAGTTGGGAAAACCACGGCAGAGACAGAAAAGAAAGTTGGTAAAAGACACATCACTGCCCATTACTCTCGGCCAAAATTTTCTTGCTGCCATCCCACATGGATTGCTACAAGGGTGAATGTACCTCAGGCTAGAGCACCTTCATGCACAGACTACACACTTATAGATGACCATTCCAACATAAGGTGATTTAGCAAGTTTTCTACTTGCAGAGATTATAACTAACCATCAGTGAAAATTGTATGGTAAAAATGCCTTATTTTCTCTTCAAAGCAAAAAAAAATGGTTCATATTTAGGGAATGTTACAAATAAAACCATGATTCACGCATATGACCATAGCAATTCATTAGTAGCATTACAAAATATAACAGAACATGAAAACATTTTCCTAAATTTTTCTATCGAGTAAAGCACAAAATAAATCAACGGTGCAACATTTTATGTGTGAGTTTCTATCATGCCTAGCACCACCTATCAAAATTTATTTGCTTTTATTCAACATTAAATTTTCAGTGCCGAGGCCATGGACACGTGACATGTTTAAAACATTGTAAAACTCAGTTACTAAGTGAATGAAGTTGATTGCATTTTAAAGTAAAAAGGAATGGACATTTAAAGTTGATCTGAGTTGATTCGACTCAGACGCGAGTACTCGAGGGTTAAGGAACACAACGAGGCAAGGTATATGAAAACTGAATACCTTAATTTTACTATGTGCTTTACAAATATATATATATATATATATGCAACTTACCCCAAAAGGTTTAGCAGTAACTAAATGGGTGCTGGAGGAGTCCAGAACATCTTGAACAACTCCACCATTAAAAGATATCATAGCCCAAACACTTAAATTGTCAGATCTGCTAAGCTGTGAGACACAGGCTTTAACTCCAGAGAAAAGACCACCATTGTGTAGAAATCCTTTAGTACTATTGAATGTTTGGTAAAGGATAATAACTGTTTTAACTGTATTTTTACCTAACATACACTAGAGCTAATCTTTTCGGATGTCAACTTATGATAATCAGAAAAATCTCAAGACAAACATCAACAAATTCCATTGGTGAAAAAACCTAGTAGCAACCCATGATGAAAAAAATAACTTTTAAAGCTTAGTAGACTTTATAAGATACAACTGTAACAGAGAAACCGATTTTTGCACTTGTAGTTAGTGCAAACCACAAAGCTTTATATTAAATTTATTTCCCTATTATAATTATTTATTATAACATAATTCATTTGATAGCAATAATGTTGTCGTTTCATAATGTACTGCTTGGCTACAACTACAAATAAATAACTTTTAACAGCAATTAGAAAGTGGAGAAAAATGTGGAATTAATGCTTATAAACCTTGGAGAAGGATACGGTAACAGCTTTTTGCATTTTGCTGAAAGAAGTACCCAATACTGCGTTACGGCAGGTACTTCATACAAATCCTCTGCTTGAGATACATCATTTTCAATAGCTTCTCTGCCAGTAATGCAATGGGTCACAAAATCACACATATAATTCATTCGCTTTCCACCCCCATCCTGAAGTAATGACAGTGTCTGGAAAAAATAGTAGTCTAGATTCAATATAGGCTTAGCATACTATTAATTACTATTAATGCTCAACGGGAAGTAGTGAGAACCTCGGAAACAAATAAGTAATGCGGACGATTAACTATAAAAAAACTTTAAAGAGCTTACCTTATCATAAACCTTTCCACTGATGTAATATTTAACATCCTTAAATATATGAGCATCTAACTTCAATTCAAACAGTTCTTTGCTTAAGTCTCCCATTTTATCCAGAAGGAAAACACATCTTTAAACGTAATAGTAAGGCCCTAGTAAACACAGAAAACACCTAGACGTAATGGTGTTGTTACTAATGGCGGTAAACTTCCCGGCGAAGTATTTCTACGATATTCAAAGATGAAGCAATCTAAACACTTCATCGGATATCACAATGAAAAAAATTATAGTCGAAATTACTACTAATACGTTGATCCAATATATAATATAAGAAATATAATTCAAATATTAAAATTATGACAAACGCGCACGGTTACGATCTGTCTTTTGTTTGCTTTTGTTAAAATAACATGCGTCTGGTGAATCGCTAAAGTACTATTTGGAAATGTACGAAATGTTTATGTTAGGATTATGAAATATAGAATGCATTTGAGCCATAATTACTGTGTATCGACATAATAATGCTCCTTCAATAGCCATAAAGGTAATTAAAATCAGATGCACGTTTCGGCGACGAATCATTAATAGTAGTTCACCAATAGTAGATTTAATTAATAACCTTTATTTAATTAAAAAGCATTTGATTGTAGCTAGAAAGCGAACCTCTTCTCTATTGAATATATAGTATATGTAAATTACGACAATTAATGCACGTAATTCGAGAGGTCGTTATTTTGATGGTTTCGTAATTTTTTAGGAAGTGAATGGAACTTATACATCTGATTTAAATTAAAATGCTCAAGTGAATGACAAAAGAGAAAAACATTTTATTGAATTGATAAATTAAGTGACATCTAATTCCTCTTTCAAACTGCTAATGATTCTAACATCTTTTCTCCTTAGATCGTATCTATCCACTTTTTAACATAGCAATATTTCCATCTTCCTCATGATTTTGCCTTAAATTTTTTTCATATCACGCCTTTTAAAGCACATTTCTTCAGCTGGATCTAAGACTTCCTCATTTGATTCGTTTATGGTTCAATTTACCTAAATTCCAAGCCACACCCACAGGGATACTTCTTATCTGCAGATGTCCTATTTCCTTATAACGCAAGTCTCAACCATTCATTACTGATCCCCATTCCAAGGTTTACTCTCCGGAGATTCCTAATTAAAACAAACTAATGCACTCAGCTTTACCTTTTCTGCTATAAATATTCTAGATATAACCTTCTAACTTCTTCATTTATATTTGGAATAACAGCTGAAGCGATATAAGGCTCTCTCTATCTGGTTTAACTGTGAACTCTGTTTTTGCATCTATCAAGTTCCACACTGCAGTACTTACTTTTTTGTTGTTATTAGCACCATCCAATTTTCTTCATCAATTTGTTGTACCTGTTACATTCCAGAAAAATAAGCAAAAAATTGTCAACAGTTTTTCCACCATCAGAGTAGACTGAAGTTGAAGTCTTAGCATTTTATTATTTTCCTTATCTAAATATATAGTGACAATTGGAATTTACATGAGCATTTTCTGCCATGTTTTTCTAGTTCCACAGAAATTTTTGACATGTTGGTTCCATGAAGCCTACCAAACACCAAAATTTTTTTAAAAATTGGAAAAGGAAATCCAAATACCTTCCCTTTTAAGAAAATGTTAGATTTACTACAAAATACATTGGACATATGTATACAGAAAATGTGGCATCTTAAAATGTCAAGCAAACAGTAATGCTATGAAAACTAAGCTTTAGGTCATAAATTCTCAGCTCACTAATTTCAAATTGTTACTCAGGGTACAAGCTTTCATTATAGCCTGATTTCAGGTCTTGCTAGATTTTGTGATATTGGATAAGGGGTCTGGTACTGTAAATCAGTGCTGTAACTAGGGCATGGGGAAGGTGGCATTTGCCATAGACCACTTGCAAAAGGCGTCAAACGTTCCTGCGAAAAGTTAATTTTCCTATAAATAAGTTTTATTTTAATATTCAAACATTGATTTATTTATAATAAAAACGCTATTATTCTTTATTAAAACAAAAAATGATATCCTACATAACCAAGGAATTTCCTAAAATATTGCCATGGTATGCCTCTGCTGTAGATGGTTGATGATGGCAGATGGGTGGAGGTTAGTTTTATGAAATTTGGAGATTGATGATACCTGGACAGGTTTAGGAATGTAAATAATGAGCTATATGGATGCATTTTGTTGACTCTTTCCACCCATAATTATTTTACCCTATTTGGCCAAAACGTACATCTTTGATATTCATGAGTTTGCGACACTAATGATAGTGAAGATGGCAGAAACTTGTGAGAGGTCAGGGAATTGATTTGTGTTAATTATGAAGAAAGACTCATCCAAAATTAACATCTGCAATGCATTTAGATATACTAGAGATAATGATCAGTCACCTAAAAATACCCTATTGCTTTTTGGTACAGGTACTCCTCGATTTATTCAACAGTTGTGTTCCAAAAAAAGTCGCATAGAGTGAAATCGCATAAATCGAACATAATTTCCCCATAAGAATCAATGAATATGTCTGAGATCTGCCACAAAAAGCATTAGAATATTCTTGCTGTTACTTAAACTGATTGTTTAGTACAGTACATCCTTTTCTTATTTTAATAATATTTATGTCATTTTAGAATGAGTAAATTGTGTTTCTAATTATTTAGTTTGAAAAAGAACGCTAGACACTGCTAAGACATTTTGAGTAAAACATGGTGTTGACTACCAGTGAAGTCTGGGCTTAAAGTTGAGAGAATACGTTTTCTCTCACTCGGAAGGAAGGAAAGAAAATGGTGGATTCCAACGACTGGGGGTGGAGAGACCTCGCACTGAGAGTAAACAGAAAATTCGCATTAAAGCAAGTGCTATTAATTGAAATCAGTCTAGATTAGTTGAATGCATTAAAATGAAATAGCATTTTTTGAACACACATATAATGAGGAGTACCTGTACAAGGAATTAATAATGAAATTTTATACTTCTTGAAACTATAAAGAGCCAAAAAGATAATTTTATAGCATTACAATACCTATTTTAAAACTTTAAATAAATTATTATTGCCAGTATAATATTACACATTGTATCATAGATGAAATAAATGTTTATGGATGCCATACAATAATTTTACATATTTTATATTGTAGCCAATAAATTCACCTATAAAGTCTTTATTAAATCTTTCAAAAATCTATGGTTGACTTATATACTGAGTATAAAAATAGGAAACTTAAAATTCAGGAGAGAAACATCAAAGATCTAGTGATGCAGGCCAGAGGTGGGGAAACTATGGCCCATGGGTCACATCAGTCCTGTGGGGGCACTTTATACAGTCCATGATATCATTATGAAAATGAACCACTAAATGTAACAGACAATTTCGTATTTTTTGGTTAAAATTATGGCTGGAAAACCTATTCTTGTGAAGATTAGATAATAAAATATTATTAATTATCAATTTTCATGGATAGAAACCTTTGCATTCTCTCAAATAACTTCCGATGTGGATCCTAATGTGGGCTGCTGAAGCATTTTCATCTGTTAATGCAGCCCAGATAAGCAACTGCAATGGCTCCTGTGGCCTGTTTCGTCCAAAGTTTCCCCACCCCTGGTGTAGGCGAACTCCATTTTTAAAAAGGTATTTCGATGTTTGCCATTTATTTAACAGAAATTAATTTTAAAATATAAAATGTAACTAGGTACATAGTAATTAAAATCTTTCAAATCAATGTTTTATATGTTAACAAATTAAATAAGATGTCTAAAACACAAACAAACTATAGTCTCTAGAGTGGTGCTCCCCAACCGGTATGCCACCACACATTAGTGTGCTGCGAGGAAGGCACACACTAAGGATATTTAATTTTCACAAAAGCGGTTGGAACAAACCAATTTGCATAAATTTTATCATCCAAGGAATTTATCCTGAAACTACGAGAGAAATTGACAGACCTTAACAACGATAATCAACATATATTAATTGAGTAAGGGAAGGTCACGTCCGTCACAACCCAAAGCGAAGCTTCCCCTCCACTTTCACTCAGCCATGCTTGAGTGGAAGTGGAAGGGAAGGTAATGTGCGGGGTGCAAGGAGGGCCTGCAGATACCTGGAATAGGGCTCCGAGCCTCAGTTCGCGGCAGCGGCAGTGACTTAAATGATTATTATATAAGTAAACATATTGGCCAAAGCAGTTCAATTTGAATACTGAAATCCTACCCATTTCGTAAGTAAAATCTTATTTTCCATTTTAAATCAGCCATGCTTGAGGGCAAGTGGAGGGGAAGGTAATATGCGGGGCAGAATGAGGTTGTACGGGGCAGAAGGAGGTTCTGCGGGTAGATTGAATACGGGCTCCGAGGCTCAGTTCTTTGTGGGCACAAAGATGTGCATAATTAATACCATAACGTAGGACTCGGGGTGCATGGGTGGAGCAGTGGAGAGCCTGCATACCATAATTTTGCAACAGAGCTCAGATTTCGGAGCTAAACGGGCAGCTAATACAACTTAAAATTAGTATGCTACCTTTAAATGTATTTTGGCTAAAAATCAATATCTGAATATGCCATTGATATGACATTCCAAATTCAACAATGTATTTATGCAAATTCTGGCAAAACCTAAATTTTCCATCGAAGAGCATAACATTTTTACATGTAGAATTATGTATGTACTTAATATAAAATAAAATTATACAGTTATTTGAATATTAATTTACCAATCATAACAATCTAATATAATTGCGACTTTTACTTGTTTTATGCTAGTTTTTCTTTAAAAATGTGTATTTATGCAGTGAAAATAATTAGGGATGGTTTGGTGTGCCGCGATGTTTTTAAGCATGCATGAAGGTGTGCCATGGAGCAAAAAAGGTTGAGGAACACTGCTCTAGAGCAGTGTTTCTCAACCTTTTGCCTCATGCGTCCCACCTACCACCTTTCCAAGAAACCCTGGTCCCACCATGATATAAAGAAAATTCTCACTTTTTCTAATAAATGTATTTCTACGTTTATAAGCATATAAGTAGCACGTTAATAATTGGTAGACACAAAGGAGAAGGTCAAAATAAAAAAGATTTACTTGGTAATTCCACAAAACTTTATTTATTTATTTAAAAAAAATAAATTTTGTAGAATTACCAAGTAAATCTTTTTTATTTTGACAATATGAAGAAATTCCATCAAGTTACGCCTGAAACTGTTCACTATATAATGGAGAAGGTGCCAGAAAGTAGAACCGATTGGGGTGCCAAAATGTCTTCAGCCAGCTCTGGTCCCACCAAAACGACTTTCAAGTCCTACCAGTGGGACGCATCCCACCGGTTGAGAAACACTGCTCTAGAGCAGACCGGTAAATTTTATGAACATCCCACCAAGGACCGGCAAAATTTAGCAAACTACTTTCAATTAAAAATTCCTTTTTATTATTTTCTTCAATGTAATTTCATTACAACATACAAACCATAAAAATAAAAGACTTTAATTACAATTCAGTTTTTAAAAGAAAGTCGTAATTCTTTTAGGTAATCAATGAGATTTTTGCTGCTCTTTTTCGCTAACTATTTTTTCTTATTCTTGGGCTAAGAGAGGTAACTGCTAAACATAGTGCACGGATAATAACAAACCGATTTCTCTCTTTTGTCTTTATGGCAGTCATAACTGAAAAGGGCAGTTTTGCAGTCTATTTAAAAATGGCAATAAAAACTTAATTGCATTTTCATACAATGCTAGATACTTTGATATTTATCAAAAATTTAGTCACACTCATCGAGTTAAAGGCTGATTTTAATCCTAAATCTGAAGTTAGTTCAATTAGTTGCTCCTCTTCAATGTTTGCCAGCCTGTTACTTTGGTTCACTACAAACGGGTCGATAATCCATAAATGTTAATGATCCAGGTTCTTATTCTGGTGGGTAATAGACATCGAATGTTCGAGAAAGTGCTTCAAGATGTTCACAAATAATACTCGTGATGTCTTCATTATCCACGGGACCTAAGATTCATAGCAATATAAAAGAATTTAAATTTTTCTTAAACTTTTCACCAAAGTTTCGTGGACTGGCAAACAATCGGCTGCGGACCAGTACTGGTCCGCAGACCGGCGGTTGAGAAACACTGCTCTAGAGTATTATAAATGTACATATCTCAACAGCAATTTTGAGAGACATTAATATTAATTATTTCTTTAGTTTAAAACCACATTACAAGGTGTGTCTGAAAAGTTTTCAGACAGATTTTTTTGCAGGAGTACTGCGTGCGACATCGGTCGCTGCTAGAATCATTTAGTGCTACCCTTCAGCTAACACGTGATCAAGTTTCAATAGTCTTTGTTTGGCCGTTCTCAAGTTATGACTTGTTTTGTGAGTCAAGATTTTGTGCATTTTAACTGACGTTATGGAGGAGCAAAGGGTAGCGATCAAGTTTTGTGTAAAGGCCAGTAAAAGTGCTACAAAAACATTAGAAATGAATCGAAATGCTTATGGCAGTAGCGCACTAAGTCGTGCCAATGCACGGTACCTCGTGATGAAAGACAACCCCCGAAGTGGCCAACCTTCAACTGCGCTCACCAATGAAAATGTGGACGCAGTTCGTCGCCTACTGACTGAGGACTGCCGCCTCTCCCTCCAAATGATTTCAGAACGCTTGAACATGGGGAAGGACACCATTTGGACGATAGTGGAGCAAAATTTAGGAAAAAGAAAGGTGTGTGCAAGATTTGTTCCTCACTCACTAATGATGAAGCAGAAACAGGAACGGATTGCGTCGTGTCAGGATCTTCTGTTCATGGCACAAAGGGATGAACATTTCTTTGAAAAAATTGTTACAGGCGAAGAGACTTGGTGTTTCACGTATGATCCTATAACAAAGCGGCAGAGTGGGTGGAAAAACATCGCTGAAACCCAAAAAGCTGCGGTTCCAAAAATCGCAAGTGAAGATGATACTCATCGTTTTTTTTGATGCAGAAGGCATCATCCACAGAGAATTCGTTCCAGAGGGCCAGACTGTTAATGTAGCATATTACAGAGGCATTCTGGAATGGCTGCTGAAGAGAATGAATCAAGTGAGGCGGAACCTGTACCAGTTCAAGCAATGGTTCCTACTGCACGACAATGCGCTGGCCCACAACACAGCGATTGTGAAGCAGTTTCTGGCAAACAGAAGTGTTACTGTGCTTCACCATCCTCCCTTTTCACCAGATCTTGCTCCTGCAGAGTATTTTTTATTCCCTAAGCTAAAATTTGCCCTAAAAGGTAGGCATTTCCAAACAGTAATAGACATTCAAAATGCAGTTACAACTGAGCTCAACAGCATTCCAGAAAAGGACTTTCTAGAAGGGATAAAAAAGCTGCACGAATGCCCCAACAAGTGTATAAGTAAAGTGACCAGACGTACTGATTTAATCAGTACAGTACTGATTTTAGAGATTTCAAATATGTACTGAATTTTGTACTGAATTATAAAGTTGTACTTATTGTAAAAGAAGAAAAAATCTATAATTATTTAGTTCATTTACTGTGGGATTGACGGTTGAGGTGGCTCGTGTGCGATGTTGCCAGGATGTGTAAAGAGGACTTGCGGCAATGCTGTGTAGTTCCCCCTAGCAAACATTACCTCCCCTCCACCTATGATTGGCTGTGAGGGAGGAGAGTTTTTCAGTCTTTCCTTCCAAACCCCCACCCCTTCTCTACAACTATAAGTCTCAATTCCAAAGTAATGTCGTCCAGACAATAATAGTTATGGTTGTTTATGTCATGTGAGTAGTATAATATTTTAATGCTGTTTAGTAAAGTAACACCATTCTCAGAATAGATTATTAATATTATTATTTAATTATATTTAAAGATCCTGCCATAAATAGAGGAAAAAACAAATTTTCTGATCGACTTCAACAAGAGTATCCAATATATATAACAATAATGTTATATACCTATGTATACTGTATAAAATTTCAATCTATATTAAGTATTATATTGAAATGTAGCTTTCTTTCATGAATATAAGAAATTTAAAAAATGTACTGATTTTACATCTAGAAAATCTGGTAGTTTTCTTTCATGAATATAAAAAATAAAAAATGTACTGATTTGACATCTAGAAAATCTGGTCACTTTATGTATAAGTCAAGAAGGAGTGTACTTTGAAGAATCACAATAAATTTTGTCAATGTCTGCATTTATTGAGTTTTTACAATTTTTGTCTGAATACTTTTCAGACACACCTTGTATGTTCGGTATCTGAAGTGTAGAATTAGTCAAATCCATCTGGAAGCCCTTTGTTAATGAAACCAAGGCAGTTAGTTGTTGGGGAATGCTTTTATCAACTCTAACTCAACCATAAATACCAATCCTGAAGACAGAAGAATTAGCCTGCGTTGATAGTTCAATGGTACAATATCTGCCCGGAAAATGGAAGACGGTTTCAATTCCTGGACATGGCAGAATTTTTCCCTTGCTTTTCAGAATTTATTCTATTCTGGCATATGTCTGCATGCATAGAATTTAATATAAGCACTTTTCTTTTTGTTACGAAATTATAGTTAAACATCTTCAAACATTTTAGGAATAATGAACACATTGAGAATTGCATGTTTTGATCTCATTTATTACATTACACATGACCTCATCAAATACAAAAATTGACCAGCTTTACCAGTCATGTAGCAGAACAATTAAGTCTAGATATTGAGTATGTTGTTAATTAAGATCAGAATTGACAACCTTGGAGAACACAAGATGCCAATTTTCAAGTTGGCTATCAAATATTCATATTAAATTTTGTTCCAGGAACATTCACTTTATGCACAATTACTAAGTATGATACATCAAATGTATGTTGACTTATACACCTAGTTCATTTTTTTTGCTTTGTCTCTGAGTGTGAGTAAAATTTATTTGGAGTCAGCTGAAATTTACATGATACATAAGACTGTTACTTTGTACATTACTTTCAACATTTATTTTTACATATTTCTCCTCTATATGGTGTTTACTGCATCCATCCTCTTGAATCTGTTGTGTTGATGACAAACTTTCAAGGGTTGAGTGAGTGATACACTCTGACTTTTTCCTCTAAATACAGCCATCGGTACAGCTCAAAATAAATCATTTCCAACTGTGGAAATTACAATTAATAATCTTCCAATAAAAACTTATGATGTAATTGTGTCTTGGTTCTGCAATCATTTGCAAAATACATATAACAGCTTTTGTAGGAATGCCAACCACAATTGTTTATTAATGTGGGTGCAGTTTTTCACTAGTATTTATTCCTAACCGTGCTTCAGAATATCCTTCAAGGCCTTCGTCCCTCATCAGAAACCATAGCCACTTTGTTTGTTAAGCTTTCCTCTCCATTGCAATTACCTTCTGAAATCAGGAGAATTTTTTCATCATATGGAGATGTTTGTTCCCTAATTTTCTCTTCCTCATCCTCAATGACATTAATCTGGTTCTTTTCTTCAAAGATTTGATAATGCTGGATGCAGAATTCTTCAATCCGTTCACATGCCTCTCGCATTTGTTCCTCAGGCACAGTCAAAACAATTCGGACATAGTTAGGATAGTCAAAGCACTGAAAGAGAATACAATTTAACTAGATCTTTATAAACTCATTTTTTAGTTTTAAATATGCATAAAATAATTCTTTAGCTAAAACTGAAATAAGTTTTTCACAGCATTATATTTTTTCATGGAATTTTATGCCCAATCTTGATATTAAATAGAATGGAAAATACTTGAAATTACACAGTATTTACTTAAAAAGTCAATCTATTCCAGAAAAACTGCCTTCTTTAATTATTTCTATTTATGAATTGAGGCTTACATTAAAAAAGTAATCAATGTGAAATATATAGCTGATTATTACATTGGTTCAAATAGTTTACTTTTACAACAATTTTATTACTTTAACATAATTATTTACCTTTCCTGGAAGACAAAATACTGATTGTTCTGTTACCATCTGCTCAACAAACTCCAAGTCATTTCTGAACTCTGGAAATTTTTCCATATCTAATCCCACCTAAGAATTATAAGAAAGAATGTAAATAATAAATACAGTAGAATATTTCTCGTGAAAAATAACAATCTTAAGTATAACTGATTGTGTTTAAGAGAAAATTCAATAGGTTTTTTCAAATAAAACATCTATGATTTACTTTACAAGACTGAAAGAATCATACAAAAATATTCTCAAGTTTTATAGCTGCAGTACACAACCGTTACCTATTTCTTGCAAGCACTATGTTTTATTAATGTATAACATCCTACTCATTCTATCCTAGCTAGTTACTGATAAAGCTACATGCTTGTTGCATCTTTGGATATTAGGTTGGAGTGCTAGCAAGTAAATCTAGAAGTAGAATGTTTATTTTTATTCATAGCATAATTTTTCCAATTTACATAATTTCCTCTTAAGTTGAACATGATATCATTTAGCAAAAATGAAATTATTCTCTTGCTTGTCTTCAAAGTAATCAATTAAAAAAATGATTTTAAGAAAAGAAGGAAATACCACAACTTCTCCAAATCTTGAAACCTGGCTAGATGATGTTGCACTGTAGTCCTTGCAATTCATCTTGGCATTCTTTAGTTTTATAATCTACTTTAGTAATAAAAAATTATTTACTGAAAAATGAAATTTGAAAGTGGTTGAGGTTTCTTTGTTTAATGTGGTAAACCTGGTCTTTGCATATAATATCCTGTCCGGGTTTTACCCTAACTTATTCCATTCTGAGTTTCAACGACAACAATACTAGTCAGATTTTCTTTTGATTGTGAGCTTTGTCCTAGTTTGACATGTTCCAAACTGTAAGGGAAGTATTTGCCTTTTTTGCTATAGAGCATGTTAGTGACAGATCCACCATTAAAAAAATCATGCAAAAATTTTGTCCCATTTTTTTTCTTACAATCGACAGAAAATGTCCCATTTTTGCCTCACAATATGGTCACCCTATTTAATAGTCAAAGTGAAATTAAAGTCTTAGATGATGAAAATAAATGAATCACCTTATCCTTGCATTACTAGACCTCTTGCGAAGTTTTGTTTACACTCTCAAAGTAAATGCTCACATTCTCAAGCAGTTAGCAAAATTCAAAAACCAAGCTGAAATTAATAGAAGTTGCAAGAACCCCTATTATCTCAATCCTCATGCTCTCCCAACCTGGGCAAGGCTTTTCTCATGAGAAAGTGATATACTCCAGAAAAAACCGTGTAATATTGATTTCTGTTACTGAACCAATCTTTAAATAATGTTTTACGAAGTTATACCAAATATCGTCTCTAAAAACATCATGCCTTTGTTTTTCCTGAGCATAAGTGATGAGCCAAAATTAAAAACCTAGTGATTTTCCCATAATGTCACACAAGAAGAGCACAATGTAATATTCCTACTGCTGGTTGTCACATGACTTGAACGTTCTCATGACGTTTGTTACCACCTTGAAATCAGCAGTCTGTCTCACAGCATAGTGTCATTGTGACCATTTTGAGCAAGATTCCGAGGCAACAGATCAAAAGGAAGCTAAGCGAAGTTTAAAGATCGGCCTTTTGAGAGCCTAAGAATTACGAAGATATTTAATCTCTATCTCATTTAAGAAATATTTGTTATTTAAAAAGCTAATTCATGGTTCTATAGACGAGTGATAATCTTTTGGCATGCAGTTGAACATCTTTTCTTCCAAAATGCAGCTTAAAGGAGTAACTTGAAATGTACTGGGAAATTCGGGATATCCACTGGAGCCTTTTTTCACATGTGGTGGTCTTTGTGAATTGCAAAATCTGTTCGAATTCGCCATGTATATTAACTTGTAACGTCAATTCATTTATAGAACGGATGGATAAGATTCTGTATTGCGATTTTGCTGCCCAAGTAGTGGATCATAAGAGAGTTTGATTTTTATAAAAGTTTGTATATTTCCAACTTGGATACTTCAAAGTTTCAATTTTTTGGTCCCTTGAACTTTGAAATAATGAGGTTTTACTGTAATAAGTATTTTCCTTCCCTCAGTATCATTATAGGGTTATTTAAAATATTAGAGAAAAACATTCATTGCACATTCAGTCATGTGTAAGTAATGCTTTCTAAATCTCATTTATGATACTCATTGTCAGCCATATTATCTTCAAATTTAGCTGAGGCTGGAAATTTCACTATATGATCAATTTATATAGGCATAAAATATTAGATTAGATGATAGAATCATGCAACTCTCAAAATTATGACATTTTGTTACTTTCACTCAAAAGGTAAAAAAATATCATCATTACTGGTGCATATATTGGTATAGCCATAAAAGAACTTATAGAGAGAAGGAGTTTTAAGACATCAAAACAAGAAGCACTCTCTCCTTACCATCATATACATAGCACCTTCTGGCATTACAGGACTCAAACCAGGTACTCGATCCAGAATGTCATATGATAACTCTGCATTTCTCTGTCAAAATGTAAATATTCATATTTGGTAAATAAAAGAGATTTGCAGCAATTGCAAAATGGTGCTAAATGGAGATTCATTCAAAAATGTTTTATGTCAAGTTTTTTATGACAGTAAAAACTAAAATACAACTCTTACCTGTACAGCAGCTAATGTGTCTTCAAAAAATTGAGCTGGTGTCTCGGAGAGAATTATAGGTAGAGCACCCTGAACTAAGGTGTTACTGCCAATGATTCTTTGGCTTAAGCAGTGAAGACCTTTGCGGACCTAGTTTCCAGATTATATATATAACAGTAATTAATTCATTCATTGCATCATTATTCATTACAAATACTAAACTACTGGGGCATTGGTCCATAAAAACCATGATGGGATTTTACAATAATGACATGGCAACCAATGGGCATGACACCCATTGCCCTACACATTCTGATAACATTTTTGATGATATTTACCATATATACTCGAGTATAGGTCGAGTTTTTAAGACCAAATTTTTAGCAAAAAACTCGTAGGTGGACTTATATGGGCCTCTCAGATGCCAAACTGACTAACTTGACTTTTTGTCAATTTCTCAATTTCAGTACCTGAGCACTAATTTTTATAATCCTGCTTAACAAAACATAAATTTTCTTAGGTACCTTTTGTTTTAAGGAGTTAGTCGGTTTGGCATCTGAGAGGCCCATATATGAGTAATATTTGTGTTAGAATAAAATGCATGACATTATTTACCCTACAGTTGTTAAAATGTGATGAAATTGAAACTATTGTTGTATTTAAACTATTTATAACTATCAATAATTTAAATATTGATGTATACAGAAGAATTAAGTTACTATATAATTCGGTGATCCTAATTTGATCTCTGATGCTTCCCAAGTAATTAAGCAATTTTTGTTAATGCAACGTTTGGTAACGTGACGGCGGCAGGAGAAAGAACAACAGCAAGACAAAGGCACAATATGGAAACTCTGTAATATGTAAACAAAGAAACACCTCGTATGGGGGAGGCATCACACTACTTCGCTGTTACTTGATACCACGTAATTAATTTGCTATTCAAAGAAATATAGAGATGCAAAAAATAGTCTTTTCTGGATTCTTTACGTGGAACTAAATGAATAAAAAAATTTCGTTTTATTAAACCTGAAAAACTGGGGTCGACTTATAAATGAAATATTCAAAAAAACAAAAGTTTTTATTAAAGAAGTTGCAATCGACCTATATACAAGTATATATGGTATTTGCAATTTCCATATTGGCAAAATTTCCACAAACATATAAACTGCTATTCTAATAAATATATATTGTGACAAAAGGAATAATAAAAAATAAAATTAATTGTTCTTGTTCTGAAGTTAACATAGTAAAGTAACAAAGGACTACAAATAAATGGCATCTAGTAACAGAATAACAGTTAATTGTAAACATCAGAATAATGCTTTAATTGTATACCAATTGAAGAGCTGCTTTTTGGTAGTGCAATGCTTAAATTTTATTGGAATTACTTTTTAAAAGAGCCATTATAACTAGTTGAGGGATGTTTTGCACAGAAATTTGGAGGTGATTTTCAAGTTTTGTTATAAAGAAATGTTGATAAGTGAAGAATACCTGTATGAAATTAATTAAAACATATCATCTTATAGGTAGTCTGTCTGTTGACAGGTCCGTGGTTGTTCATGGTTAAACTTGGTTCTCCATATACTCCTATTTTCCGCAGTTTTCTTCATGTCTTGATAGCTCTCTTTCCCTTTCAAGTCGTCTACCAGCTGAAACCTTTTCCTACCTCTTTCTCTTTTTCCACCCAGTTTTCCTTCTAGCACTTCTTTAATCCAGTTCGCCTTCCTCTTTCTGATAGTCTGTATAATCGTTCGCTTCTCTCCTATTCTTCGTAGTACTTCCTCATTTTTCACCCTATCTGTCCATTTTATCTTCAGCATTCTTCTCCATGTCCACATTTTGAAGCTTTCCAAGTATTTTATATCATTTTTCCTTAGCGTCCATATTTCTGCCCCATACAAAGTTATACTCCATACATAGCATTTTATCAACCTCTTGCGGATTTCCTGCTTTATATTTCCCGTTAGTAGGAGTTTCTTTCTTCTGAAAGCGGCTTCTGCTTTTGTTATTCTAGTCCTGATTTCATCGGTACATTTTGCTTCTCTAGTTATGATGCTTCCAAGGTGTTTATAATCTGAAACTTGTTCTAATGGCTTTCCTCCAACACTTATGTTCAAATTTTCTTCTTCTTTACTTGATATTCGCATAACCTTGGATTTTTCTGTATTAATTTCCATACCGTATTTTCTACCTGTTATCACTAGTCTATTTATCATTTTCTGGAGTTCCTTTTCCTTTCTTGCTAAAAGTACTTGATCATCCACGTATTTCACTGTTCTTATAATCCTTCCTCCGATTTTGAAATCTCCCATGCCTTCTAACGCTTCCTGCATTAGCCTCTCCCCATATATAGTATTGAATAGGATTGGCGATAGACAACAGCCCTGTCTTACTCCTCTATAGATATTTACTTCGCTGGTGTCCGCATTCTCCAACCTGACCTTTACAGCTTGATTCACATATAGATTCCTGATCAGTCTCCTGTCTTTCGAACTCCGGAACTTTGTAACGGAAAGCCGACACGCTTACCACTACACCACCAGTATATGTATATTATTATTAACTTTATTAGTAACATAGGATCATAGAAGATCTGCCAGCATTTAAACTTTAAAAAATGTAATAAAATATTACTAAAGTTTGAAATTTCAAGGCTCATATAATTCTAATGAAAAATAAATAATATGTTTATTTTGAGAGGTTATGATTTTCATATCATTGAGAACTGTTTGGTTCTCATGTGATTCTAAATGTAAAATATAAAAAATGGAATAATAAAGTGATGAGGGTAATTTTGTTTTGATTAGTTATGTAAAAATCTACTGGGCCTTGATGTAAATGCCCCATGTCATCAACCAAACTAACTCACACCATGCCTGTCATTGTTAGTTAACCAGCAGACTAGTCCTTATGGTCAGTGACCCTAGAGAACATCTTGGATAAAAATTATCTAACTTTTCACAGTTTGACATGCCACCAAAATTAACATAGGATTAGGCAAAGACGGTTGGTGTAAGATAAACCAAGGAACAATAGTGATGTTTAAGATAGTGCAAGATCTTAAAAATAATGACATTAACTTCAAAAGTAACATTTTTTCACTTTCCTAGGCGCTACACACAAACTTATATGGACAACTCCGAGAAGAATACCTAAATAAGATTGAAGTTTCCACCTTAAATCACAGAAATTAGTGGACATGAAATATTTTTCTCAGTCTGTTTTCAATAAAAATCTTACAATGGTTCCATATTTTCCAAGAATAAATAAATTGTTGACCTTTGAAGTGGAGCTACACTCGATATTTTCTTTTTGTTAAACTTACTTCTTGATCAAATGCTCCATTGCGATCATGTATGATAATCCATCCCATCCTCCAACCTGGTACTAGAAATCTGTGTAAACAATAAATAAATGAATAATGGTAGTGTCTATGGGGGAATTGATAGTAAAGTAAAAAAAGAAGTAAACTAAAAATATCCATTTATTTCAATAATATATTGCTTTAAAGTTTAGCATGTTTATTTATCATATAAAATAAACCTTCTGGAGTTACCTCTTAGTTAATCCACCACATGTGAGTATTGGAACATCTTCAGACAAGGAGCCCAGTGGATAAAATGTTCGACCAGGAAATACCTGTTGATCAAAAAATGATATATTTTGCATACATAACATATTGAGTTTTGAAATTATTTCATTCTGTTCCATCATGATTTAAAATGTTACATATATACATTTTTAATTTTCCAAATTTATTGAATTTAAAAAATTTCAATATTAAAAACTGCAGTTAACCTTTAACAACTTACAAAATGATCATAAATTTCATCAGCAATAATTGGAACATAATTGCGACGTGCAATGTCCAGGATGTCAAGGAGGTGGCGCTGGGAAAAAACTGATCCACATGGGTTTGAAGGGTTATTGACTATGATGGCAACAGTATCTGCATCTATTTGAGATTCCATTTGAACTAAATCTGCTTCCCAACCCTGCTCTGGCTGTTTAAAGATAAAGCCACAGGTGAAAGAATTAGTAGTTACCCTTACTGATGCACCATTGGTATAATAAAGGAGAAAATAAGAAATACAATTAACCTTTAACAGCTGGACGTCGCCGTATGGCAACACTGAATGCATGCTCTCACGACCGAGCATCGCCGTATGGCGATGGAGTGTATTTCTACATTTCAGATTTCAATATGTAATGCTTGGTTCTCGTATTTCCTTTACTACTTTGTGGATAATGCTCATAATGGTTACTTTTTGTATTCAGGAGATATATTGGTTAGACCGAATGTATGTTCTTTGATCCCCAATATGAAAAAATATATCCGGCCGTGAAGAGGCACCGCTGTAAATGATCGCCATATGATAAAGGTTAATTAAAATGAGCTGAAAATTTCATTTTATCTCTCTGTTCATCTGCCTGCCTGTGGTGTTTGTTTTTGTAAAATCCTGATGTTATTGAAAGATTTCCAATATGGATAAGAACTACTCCAGTGGAGTGGAGATTTGAAATAATTAAAAATAGTGGTAGAATGTTTTTAGTGGCCAAATTTAACACAAAATAAAATTGAATGTTTGAGGGGTGAAAGTTTTCCTCTGATTTTTACTTTCTCATATACAAGTACATACATTGAGAAAGTATTGTAATTGCGAAAAATTTTGATCTCGAGATTTCGATGGAAATATACGTTTTAAGTGTACCTGAGTCTGAAAAAGTGGTTTTCACAATGTCATCTGTCTGTGTGTCAGTCTATCTGTTTGCAGGGCTAGAGTGAAAATGATTGAAATCTCGTACTTGGGCATTTTATCATACAGAATAGAAACTATGAGAAATGGTTGAAATTGCATGATAATTAAGGGCAATTTATTCTAGCCAATTTTAGCAACAATTTGATTTTCTCAAAAATGGCTCCAACGATTTTGATCAAATTTCATACAGTTACTTGAGTTTATGTCTGTAATAATACTAAATAGTTCATATTTCTCAAAAAATGAATATTCGGCTTGAGCAACTTTAATAACAATTGGATTTTCTAAATAATGGCTCATACAATTTTCATCAAATTTTGTATAGCTATTTAAGTTGATGTTTATAATGATTCTACAAAGTTCATATTTTTCAAAAGATAACTAAATGATGCATTAGTATATGAGAAAGTTTGTACAATGTATATTATACCAATTTAAAAAAATATGCAATAAGAAAGGTGAATACAAAAGCAAATTAACATTTTTATAAATAATAAAGGCAAGAAATTTGTTCCTTTAACTATGCCACTTTAGGAGTTATATGTTTTTTTAGTGAAATGAAGCAAGAAATGTAAAAAAATAGATTAGTCTAGCATATGACAGTGCATTCAAAGGTTAAAAATCATCTAAGGCAGGCATCTCAAACTCTCAGTCTGCATGAGGCCCATGTGGTGCATTTATGCAGCCAGCAAAATAATTTATACTACATGACCAAAACACAAATGCATTTCTTGTAAAATATTCCACACAAATATTTGCAAATAATTTAAGAATGTTATAAAATCAGCACTTTTAAAATGTCTGTGATTTATTCCTAATTCCCATTTATAACAGACTATACAGTTGGGTTACGGAAGAATGTTCATCCAACTGCCAGCGTGTATCTTGGGTGTCTGAAAGACCTAACCCTCAATGCTGAATCTAGTATTTTTGTTATGTCTGGATTTAAGACCAGATTATACAGTGATTCATTTCTTAAGGGGATAATGAATGTCTGTCAAATATGAAGAGGTGTGAGGACTGGAAAATTATGGAATGCGGCCTGTGGTTTTGGTACGGTGATTTGGCAGAGACTCATCATGCAGTCCACACACATATAAGTTTGAGATCCCTGATCTAAATCTAACAATGATGAGATACAAGTATCGCTTTAGCATTTGAAATTATTTTAAGAAACTAATTTACTATAGACATTTTTATCATAGCACTATAACAATTTAGAAGAAAATTTAATTGAATTCAAAATTATGATTAAATTTCCCAAAAATATCAACTAGCTAATAATTGGTTCTCTTTTGAGATTCATAAATACTATGCAAAAATTGATCCAAGAATATTATTTCAATTTTATGGACCCATTATCCTTTATTTATCCTCTTCGAGACTTTCAGCTTCTGGGAATTTCGATCCTTTAATCAATTATTCTTCCATTTTGTCCAACCAACTATCAGAATACTCTGGCTCTTAATAACAATGGCTGTTTCTGAAACCAAAATTGGTGTTTTAATCACATTTGATTTTCAGTCTTAAAGCATAGACTTTCTTAATTATAAGTCTAAACTCTTAACTCAAATTATTATTTTCTCAATTTCTATGAAAAACTTTTAATTTTCAGTTAAAATTTAAAAAATATCATTGGCACATTTTGTTCTTCTAAACATTTTTCATCGACAAATGAGGCATCTTCTAAGTTTATGTAAACCTTGTTTCCTCAATTATATTTGAAAATTCATCTCTGTCACATGTGGGTGTAAAGGGAATCCAGCTCTAAATAAAGGATTTGTGTGGCAGCAAAACTCTACTCACAATATAATTTTATGAAACTTGTTTATTATTTTATTTAGATGATATACTATTTTTCTGTAATAAATTTTAAAATTTTATTTTGCTATGTTGACTCCTGAATCAATTGGAATGTTTAATATCTTTGAAGTTCACCTTAAAAAATACATTTTACACTAACTTCACTGTTATATTTCATTCTGGAAAGAAAGGTTTCATAACTTTCCTGAATGAGACCTTTAAATATGTCCACATATGCCAGGGATGGTAAATGATTTTTGAGTTGCGTGCCAAGTAATGCGAACCATCAGAATTTTTTTACATGCCACTAGTTTACTCCTTCTCTAAGAAACTTCATATTTTATACAGAAAATACAAGCTTACACGTGCCAAATAAAATTGCTTGTGTGCCATTTCTGGCATGAGTGCCACGTATTTGCCATCCCTAACATATGCTGTAATATGCAGTTTTTTATTAGGCCCAGATGCGAATATCAATGGGGGTCCCACGATATAAATATTTATAGTAATGACTCACGATTTATGAAGCCCCATTTAAATATTATAACTTTTACAGAGTGTTTATTTATTGAAAATCAGTTTGCAAGTGATTTTTAGCACAAGTTTTTGCAAAATTTACACTCGATACTTGAATTACTTCTGGAGTCCCCATTATTCGGGGTCTGAATGCCTCACATCTGCCGCACCCCCCCTTTGGCTGGCCCTATGCACATAATATTCTAGAATTTACTAAAGATTAGCACATAATTAATGTATATTGTCATTATACCTTAAACATCTTTTTTTCCATTATCAGAGTAAACTACTCTTCAAAACTTGTAGTTGGGGGTATGTAACTAACTTCTCATTTTTCCTGTTAGTAAAAAATGTGGAACATATACTGCTAGCATTACATGAAATTACAAAACATAAATTATAATAATATGTATTTTGCATGAAAATAAACCTACTGTCTTTTTTGAGCTGCCAACTGAGGGTAAAATCTTTGATTCCGAAATGTGCATTTAGGCATTTTTTAGAATGGAAGTACACGTGTGTGGTTTTTGTCTTGTGCATTTGTAAACAAAGGGTCTCTAGGGTGGGGCAATTTTCCCTAAACCCAGAGTGTGTGAGATTGTGTAAGTGTTTGGTCCCTGGCATAGAGTAAATTCCCTTAAGTATATGAGTACTTTCCTTTATATAACATTTTTTTATGGTTATTAGGAGGTTTCTCCATTAATTTTATCTATTTTACCAAAGGGCCCACAGTTTATTTTTTCTTCTTACTCTGTAAGTTTAAATTTAACAGTGATCTATTGTCACTTGGCCTGTGATGCTCAGCCCTAGCTAGCAATGATGATAGTTACTATTTAATCACAGAATGCAAATAGCTTCACTAAAAAAATTCTCATCAAAGCTCATATTCAAGCTTAAATTAATTGATCAAAAGAAGGATATGGAATTAAACTTACAAGAAGGTCATATGATTTGACTTGGACTCCAAATCCTTCAGCAAGTGTACGGTAAATAGAGAAGCCTGGTCTTGGGACTAGAATGTTTTTCCCTGGGTTGGCCAGAACAGATATACACAAATCAAGGGCACATGAACACCCACTGCAAAGGACAATATCCTGGAAAGAGTGTAAGGATTGCATTATTACAAATGAAACAGTTGAACATGTTATGCCATAATAAAATTTAAATTGAATAGTTGGCTATCTAGTTTGACTGAAACTGTGCAAACTGGCAGAATGACAGCACTGGTTAACCATAATGCTGATTCACTGAAATTTATTTAGAACCTCAGCTTGGCTAAATCCATCACTGGAGAGGGTTTAGTTGGGAAAGATTAGCGAATATAAAAAAAAGATGAAGAAAATAGGTGAGATGGATCGAGCAAAGAATTGCACAAAAGGAATAACAATCCTTATTTTATTTAAAAAATAATGCTAAGTGAAAGAATGTTGAAACAGAAATAAATTGAGCTGCATATAATAATAATTCAGGGGCTAATGAATTGAAATGGCTGCCAGAAAAACTTCAATCCCATTGCAAAAATATAGAAATTTTAAAAAATATAAGCTTAGCTTATTAATTTATAGCAGTAACTCTAATTGCAACTTTTAGTATTAACTGTTAATAGGAACTTCCCTGTACATTGTAGATGATGGTGATGGAGTTGGAGGAAGTGGAGGGTTGCTTGGGGACTTTATCAGCCCCATTACTGCTTCCGTAGCCATGAAGACCTACTTTGAACCTTGAAAACTCTTTACTCTGGACATAATAGTTTAGCACAAAGTATACATGAATGTGAATCTTAATTTTTTAATTTTTCTGACTCCTGGGCAAATTGAGATGATATCTCAGGAAATTAAAACAGTTAAAAATTTCATCTGAGAAACAGAAACACATTAATTCATTTTTACATAAGTGTAAATCTTTTGATTTCAAATCAACAGCATTCATTACCTTAGCATCAACATCAACTGTAGGAGTAGAAACATGCTTTGCCACAGCTTCACGGGCCTCTTGGTAACCTGGAAATTGATGAGGTCTTTCAATTAATTCTGAATATATTTAAGAATAAACAAAGCAATAGCACTATCAAATGTGTTTATACTCTTTGTAACTTCAAGTATGTGCCTTTTAGCTATTTTCATTTTACTAAAAGGTAAAAAATGTATACATAATTTCGGATATGAGCAATAATTGAGTTTATCCTATAAGATCTGCAATTTGCGAACAGAATGTATAGCCGAATGCATATATTTGCAGGATAAGTTAAATTTAACATTATGCACGTATAACGCATACATATGTGCCATAGGTCAAAGCGGTAATATTATCTCAAACTTAGAATCTCAGAACTTTATTTCATATAAATACATTTTTCAGAATATCTGTTGCAGATTTATTTAGCAATTCTTTGGTTGTGTAAAATGAAAGTTTTTATCAATTTATATCGGACGTAAAGATTTCTTTATAAATAAATATGTATAGAATGGCGAAAGTTATGAGAATCTTGAGGAAAAAGAAAGAGCTTGATGACAGATCGTGAAATCAAGTAGAAAATTTAAATATGTTGGAAGTAAAATTAAATGAAATGCAAAACATGATGTTTTAAATGGAAAGCAGACGGAAAGGAGAGAAAATAATGAGAATGGCACTTATGAAAAATGTTGCCCAATTGGATTGGTTATATCATGAGAAATTTCCAAGATTGAAAGTTGTGATTGAAGGAAATATAGAAGAAGTAGAGTGAAGAAGAGGATTAACCTATTAGATGACTTGAAGATGAAAGAGAATTATCAATAAATAAAGAAGTTTAATTTAACCCAGAATCATGGGCAAGTATGTATATGCATGATAAACAGAATAAAATGAATCGAATATAAATGAATTCGTCTATATATCATAATGTGTTATGTTATATTTTTATCTTTGAGATTTAAAATATTCTTATGCAGGGTCGGCGGAAGGGTAGTGCGTCCGGTGCTTCAGCACAGGGCGCCACTCCTCTCGGGGCGCCATTCCGTTCACCGGCTACTAACTCCGACGAAACCCAAGGGGTAGCAAACACGGAAAATAAACATTTTAAGTAGATTTTTAATGTGAGAGGAGGGAGCACCGCTTCATGAGTATTACTCGGACGCCAAATTTCCATTTACGGCACTGATTTCTTCATATGCAAACATGTTATGTTAACAACAAAGTGGTCGTTTTACCGCTCTTATTTTGAGTGTGATGTCTTGGCAGATGAGAGCGCTAGATGTTATTTCGCGGGTCTTCTATTAAAAGACGGTTTATTTTTTACTTTTTTCAAATCAATGAGAAATGAAAATTTTCCATAAAAGTTTTGTATTTGCAAAGCGCTCATTAAGAGTGTTTAGAACAACTGATAAAATTTCGACAAATACTTTCTCTTTAAAATATCCTTTGGGATCATCATTTTGGTACTTACGTAGTTCAACATTCAGATCTTGATGGTTCCTGTTTCTCTTTCTCCCTCTCCTTTTTTTAAACTTAGTCTCTCCATCTATATCATCGGCAACAGTTTTAGCTAGGTTAAAATATTTTTCAATACTTTCTTCATTCTTAATAGATTCAACAAAATATTTACAGTTGGCTAAGGTTTCCTTTGCACTTCCTATATCCATATTTTCTTTTTGAAGCATCATGCTACAAATATTGATTTGGAAGAGTAAATCATACCAAAATCCTAGCAGGAAAATGAATTCCAATTTAAAAATCTGATCTGCCAATGATTTTGCCAAACATCGAACAGAATATTATAAATTTGTATTTCCAGACAAATCTTCAACAGCGGTTAAAACTCCTTTCAACTTAAATTTAAGAGCTTTTACCGCATCAATACGACATTCCCATCTGGTTGTACAAAGTGGTTTTAATGAGTAAACATCAATGTGTTTTCTTTTAATTTTCCATTGGGCTGCCGGCGAAAAAATATTGTATAGAGATTGCAACACACCAAAGAAGTTTACTGATTCGTTAACGCAACTGACTGCGTCTCCAACGAACAAATTTAATGAGTGGCATCCACAGTTAATGAAGAATGCCCGCTTATATTTATCAAGAATTCTTTTCTGTACACCGTTCTTTTTTCAGATCATGTTTGCACCGTTATCATAGCCTTGGCCCCGGCAGTTGTTTAAATCTAGTTGAAGATTTTCTATAAATTCTTCTATTTTTCAAGAAATGGATTCTCCAGTTGTTGACGCGAGAGCATAAAAACCTATGAAATGTTCTGTAATAGTTATGGGCAGATCCGTGGTGAGTGTTTTTAGCGCCCTAGGCAAATCTTTCATTTGGCGCCCTTAAACTAAAAAAATTATAAAATATCATTGAAATAAATAGTTACAAAGTAATTTATTATATGAAATACAAAAGATTATTATTTTATTCGCTTTGAAACAAATCATTTGCTACCATATTGTCGAAATTATATTAAATGGGATTTATTTGTCCTTTTTAATAGAAAGACATCAACCAATTTATCGATATCTGATTACTTTGCAGTTTCGTGTTCAATTGATAAAATAGCAAAAGAATTGAGTCGTATCTGCATCATTAATGATCTGCGAAAGTTTTTGATAATTTTTAACTTGCAGAAACAATTCCAACGGGAAACGTTAAAAATATTCTTAAAAAAATATCAGTGTTTGGAAAAATATCCCTAAGATCATTTTCAACAACATACTGGAGTAAATTTAATAAATTCCTCGTAATTAACTGCTAGTCACTGTATATTATCCTCGGCAACACTTCGTGTTATACACTTCGTATTGCACTTCGGGTGATACAGTTCCTATTGCAAAAAAATAACTGAAAGTGCGATATAAATACATTGACTTCTTCCGATGGTTGGCGTTTTGTGTTGGTTAGAATTAATTAAGGACTTCGACTTCAAGTAAAACCTTACAGCATGAGAAACACTGTACAACCAGACGCAACAGGCAATACGTAGTGCAACAACATGACGTCGCGGGTGTTGACAGAGTTCTCTACAGTAGTTTTAATGCGTAACACGGTACAACCTCTTTCTATAGGGTTTCCTAGGCATGGCTGGACGCGTTTATCTTCTTCTCGTCCGTTATGCACATCGAAAAGCCGAAGAATTCAACACTATTATCCACAGAGATCATTATGATGAACATTATTTCGGCGTCCCATCTCATTCAGCGCCCCAGGCAATTGCCTAGGCCAGCTATTCTCAAATACGGCCACCGTGGCCGCATGTGGCCACCAGGAAATTTCGGTGCGGCCACCACTAACTTCTCCGTTATACAAGGGGTCCTCAACCCACTAATTCGACTCAAACCTTCTAGTGAATTTTTGTGAATAAACAGAATGAATAGTCCCTTATTCAGAATATAGAGATATGATCCAGATGCCTCTCTGTATATACAAAGGAAATGTTAATTGACTTTAACACAAGGCCGAGAACGTCTCATAACTTATTAGAAAAATGCTATGCATCCATTCATTATTCCCCTCTCTTTTGGGGCGGCAATAAGAAGTTTGGTCCTTTTCGAAAACAAACGAATGTTTTACTCACTAAGCCAGAGAGAATGGTTGTAAGAAAATCATTCGTAAATGAGCGCATCTAAAAGTAGGGAGTACGTTAGTTTCACATTTTGATAGCTCTGTGTTGTTCTCTGAGAGCTCCGTTTTCATAGTTTTCACTCATTTTATCATAAATATTTGATTAACTAGCAACTGCGTCTGTCCTGTGATAATAATGTCATAATAAATGTGATAATAAGTGTGATTATAAGTGTCAAAATTCAGTTCAATAAATCGCCAGCTACAGCAACCACGGTTAACCATAGTTATATCAATTTCCGTTTAATAAACTTCTTAGACTAAAAGAGGTAGGTATGTACATTAATGAGTTACTTCATATTTATAAAAAAAATTGATCTTACATGAGTTTGAAGACTAATATACTAAAAATTTTTAAAAATACAAGTGCGGCCACCGGACATTCACCATGGCCGCACGTGCGGCCACGACAATTTTTTTCATGAGAACCCCTGACCTAGGCTGCCTACCATATCACGACGGCACTGGTTATGAGTGTTTTATCATCCTCTGGTATATCAACAATCCTGACTGTAATTGAAAACTGCTCTTGGTGACTAACGTCGGATGTAGCATCAAAATTATTGAGAAGTATGTACTTTGATTTCAAGACCTTTTCAACGATTCCATTTAAGACTTCCACTCCTAGAGATGTCTGTACATTTTCTCGGTTTGTTCGTTAATCTTTTCTTGTTGCATCTATTTTTTATCTTTATGGCTTTTTGTGTTTCTCTATTCTTGATAGTTTGTCATTTTTGTTTTATTGTCTATTATATATTTGTTTTTGTGGAGTTTTGCTTTTTCTAGATCGCTAATGGTGCGTTATTTTTTGGTTAATTTTTTGGGTTTTTGTATAAGACGTTTGTAGTTGTTTCTAAAGTTTTCTTAAATTCAATAAAACAACAATTACAAATGTGTGCATGGGAATCAAACAGAGAGAGCATTAGCCGAAGTCTTAAGTTTATATTTATAAGTTCGCAATGGTTAAAATTCATATATAGGGGCGCCAAATTTTGATTATTCATATATAGGGGCGCCAAATTTTGATTTGCATAGGGCGCTAACTCGGCTCGCGCCGGCCTGTTCTTATGATAAAACTTGACTATGACGAATCATTTAACATTCCGTTTTAAAAACTCTTTATGGGAGTTGTTAATGGTTTTCTTAGAACTTCAGTTTTAATTAAAAGTAATTGAATGTAATGATATAAATCCATGAAAATTACTATTTAATCTTACTTACCTACACTTGGTGCATACCCATTGTAATTCATAGACTGGAGGCTGGCACAGACAGCTGCCACTGCTTCTTGGGGAGGCTTTAAATTTCCAAAAATAGTTGGATCTCCTATAGTGTGAGGAGCAACCAAAACATTCTCATGTTAACTAGCATTATTTCAGAGCAACCAATATAATCTGAAAAAATCATGGCATTTCAAGATAGGTATATCATAAATTATCGATTTTAAGTAAATCTTTTTTATCTACATGATAAAGGATCGGAGTCTCTTACCCAAAACATAATTTACAGTACCTTAAATAAGATAACATACTATGGTAGGAGATTGTTAGTAGCAATAATATCTTACTGGAAAAGCGTTTGAAACTAATTTATAATCTTTTTCTGTGTGGATACTGAGATATGCCGTATTTAGTCTCATATAAGCTGCCACTCCATATAACTCGAACTGTTGTTTTTTTATACTGAATCTAACGGAAAAAAGGTCCCGAATATAAGCTGCTCTTAAAAAATCGCGGTTAGATTTAAAACGTTCTGGTTAACTAAAAGCCACTAGCATGTATCAATAGTGGTACACAAAACTCAATAAATATTGTTATTGTGAATAATAATAATAAAGTATTTCGGTGAATTATTTGTAAATGAGCATCAATATATTCATTCCGCGGGATACAAAGAACACTATCGCCGAAAATCTCTAAATGTGCAACTTTTTACCCTAACATGCTGTAGGTGGAAAGAGATGAAAAATCGCAACAACTTCCAAACCGAAAGTAACACTACCTGAATGTTTCTCACGATAGAATTATCGGAATGTAAGCTAAAACTGTGACGATACCTTTATATCCTTTAAACTAAAGTATTTTTCCCGCGATCCCCTGGAGTTACCGTAGCGATCGTCAGCAAAGACTGACGTTTGTAGCTCTGCCATCATTAATAGCTTTTCTATCCCTTTTTACTTTCTCCATATACCTATTGTAATCGTAAAAAACATCGAATTCGGGATTTCAACGGAAATACACGTTTTGAGGACCCTACACATTTTGACTATTTTCTCGAAAATGTCTGTGTGTGTAAGATAAGAATTTTATGGGGGCTCTAACTCAGAAAGTATTTGTTATTGCAGTACCAAATTTCAAATATAATATTTTCGTAATAGTGGCAAGAGTTCATTAGTTTTTGGATAATATAGTTCAACCGAAAATGGATGTTTATTCTTGTCGTTTTTCCGTTTTTTCAAAACTCTCATTTGAAACTATTTTTATGAATTGTTGTTATTATAAACTTTGTAGAGAATAACATTTTCTAGAAGTTTTATTTGAAATATTTTTCATAAAGTCGATAGTTTAAGAGATCTTTTGATGTTTCTTCTATATTTACGTTAAATACGTCGCTACCAAGGAGAAGGCACTACTGACCCCCAACCGATTTTGCAGAAACTTCGTAGATATAATGTTCATGACGTCCGACGAACGTACATAGATATATATCAGGGCCAATACCAAGCCGTTTTTATTTTATTAATAAAAAAATCTGATGTGGCCGACACATGACTTTCTCCATATTTGGGGTATAGATATTTACATAATTATGAATAGCATTATAAGGCAAAATTATTATTTCGTATTGTAAAAGAATACAGTCCTCCTTATTGCCGTAAATTACGTATATTTTGAATATGTTTACAGAATTCACCGTTACATGGTGGTGGCGCTGTATACTGGAAATTACGAAAAAGCTAAATATCTCCGAAATGGATGGTTCTACGAAAATTTGTGTCAAACAAAACTTGGAAGAAATATTATTCTCTACAACTTTGCTCCTCACGAAGATCACCAATTATGACGTTTTTAAGGAGATATTTGAAGGAAACCGAAAAAACATTATTTATAAATAATTCCTAAACAATAACTGCTATGGAAAATTGTTTCAAATAAAAGTTGTAGGAAATTACATTCTCTATAACATTTGTATAGAATTGTATATACAATAATGATGTTTTAACGGAGAAATATCGCAAAAACCGAATAGAGTTTCGAATAAACCTCGACTTCCGGTTAACCAAAAACTAATCAGTTCTTTGTGCTCATGCTAAAGTGTTATATATGAAGTTTGGTAACGATATGGCAAGTACTTTTTGAGTTAGAGCGCCCACAATCACATATGCACACACACACATCATTCCGAAAATAGTCTAAACGTGTTCTAGGGACCTCAAAATGTGTATTTCCGTTGAAATCTCGAAGTCGATTTTTTTCTTGATCACAATACTTTCCCATTACTACGTATGGAGAAAGTAATAAGTTAATATTTCCCGAGCCACTTGAGTACCATGCACGGTAAATCAATGACTAACACTTGGCAGTTCCAAGTTGGCTATAGCTTTAGGATGTCGAGGTTCTGTGTTCGAGACCGTATTCTTCTGAATTTTCTTTTCATTTTTTCAACATGTTCACTTTACTCATTTTAAGTGTTTAATTCCTAATACCACAAAGTAAGTGATACCATGGTTTCCGCGGCTTATTAAAACTTTCTAATTGTGGATAGTGATACATATGCCTCCAAGGGTGATATTAATTACTCATAGATATTTTGTTATCCATAGAAACAGCTAACAATTTAATTTACTTAATTTTTAAATAAATACAGGCGACTCCCGAGATTCAACCAACTCAAGAATTTGACCGGTCGAAGACTGCTTATTTGACCCAGCCGATCGGTCGACCGAATTAGGAACTAGTTGACGCGAAGTAATTTTCGGCCCGCCCAACCACGCGAGGTTTAGTTTCATTCTAGACATCGTTATTTCTGCTCTAATTGTTGTAATTTGTACTGATTTCACTTGTTTTTTAAGTTACTCTTTTAAATTTATTTATTTATAAATTTATCACTTGACATGGCATCATCATTCCTACTCTAATTGTTTGAATTTGTGCTGATTTCACTCGTTTTTTCTGTAAATATTTTATTTATTTATAAATTTATCACTTGACATGGCATCTAAAAGGAAATATATTGGTGATAATGCAAGTGAATCAAATAAAAGAGTGCCTAAGACTCATAGTTATGAATTTAAATTAGAAATTTAAAATCGTGTTGAGAAAGGTAAAAGCCATGCTGAAATCGCAGGATCGTTGGGGATGTCTCGTTCAACTAGTGGCACTTATGTGAAACAGAAGGAGAAAATTCTAGAACATGATAAATTCACGTAATTTGATATCAACAATAAACAGTACTAGGCGCAGTGTTGTGATTCCTAAAATGGAAAAACTTTGGGTAGATGATCAGTGTCAGAAACACATTCCTATTAGTGAGATCATGATTAGAGCAAAGGCTAAGGATCTCTATGATGATTTGAAGGAAAGGATGGATGAAATTTCTGTTGATGAGCCTCCATTTAGTGCAAGTCATGGCTGGTTTGACAGATTTAAGAGGAGGGCAGGTTTGCTTAGCCTTAAATAAACTGGCGAGGCTGCAAGTGCAAATACTGATGTTGCCTCAAGTTATTAATTTCACTGCGATATATAGTTGTATGTATAGATAGATGTATGCAGGGATGTGCTGCAGCTGGCCCGGTCCAGCTCGCACGTATCTTTTGTTAAAATCTTTGAAGTTTGACAAGTCAAATGTTGCACGTCACTCTTCCGTTAAATTTGCTGGTAAAATACTAATAATACTCATTCCTCCATTTAAATAAGATGGGAATGGATGAGGCAGATTTGATTTAATTTGGATTTTAAAATTACATAAAATAATCATACAAACAAAAATTTATTTTTTCCTTTTAGTACAAAAAATAAGTTATACATTTCAAATATTTTTTATTTAATTTATTTATAATTTAATGTTGTTTTATTAACATATTAGTAATGTTGTTTTATCTTTATATAACGTGAGGGGAGATTTAATAATTTTTTCCCAAGATGCGGGAATGTATACTCCGATTATAACATGCAAGTCCACGAAAAAATGGCATTCGACATTCGACTGTTCGAGATTCGACCACGTTTTCAGTAACACATCCCGCTTGAATCTTGGGAGTTGCCTGTACTATTGAAAATATTTTTAAAATATTCTCGAGTGTAATAGCTGATAAGTATTTCTGAGAACGCTGATGTCGAGAGTAATCATATAATCATATTTATTGCTCTGTATGGAGAATGTCATGTGTTGGCCACATATTTTTTACTTTTCCGATTATTTTCCTCATGTTAGCCGCATCTTCATTCTGGAGACAAAAAAATCGAAAAAAGTGTGGCTTGTATGTGAATAAATACGGTAACTGTGCATGTATATTTTCTATATAACTTTGCACAACTATAAATATATACGTATGCATGTATTTGAATATGTACATTATGAACTATTAAAGTGAAAAATTTTCATTTTAAATAAAATGGAATAGGGTGATAATATAATATAAATTTGTTAAGTTGAACCATCAAAGATTTTTATTAATTGTTATAAGACATGATGAGAAGCTATAAATAGGATTACACTCAGATGAAAAGGGGCCCAAATAAAACCCATATAAAGTTATAACAGATAAGTGGGTGGCATGAATTATTTAAATCTAAAAGGCATTATAATAGATAATAATCACAGGAATAATTTTCACCAAATTTGATACAGATATAGCATAATGAAATTGCTGATGAATATTGTATAAATGGGTAATTAATAGCATTTATGCAAAATGCAAAACAAATAATCCAAGATCTGGTATAGCAGAAAATATAGCTCCTACCTGGCAAATATTTAATTATGTAATTAAGGCAAATATGAATCAGGGGATGTGGGATTTTAGGGTCCTCCTGCATTGTGAGGACTTCAAGAGCCTTCATTAATCCCATGATTTCAAGCAAAATTGAAGTAATTAAGATATTTATCAAACAGTTACATCATTTATGAAAATGTTACTTATAATTACATTGATAATATTAAATATTGCCAAGAAAAAGATAAACATATCATTATATTTATTATATAGGAATTCTCAAATTTTACTTAAAGAATTTAAATTTATTTATCCATTCCAAAAAATTTAAGGAAATATATCAATAGTCAATATATGAAACTGCAAAAAACGTTAACTTCATTATACATTATGTGCTACTTCTACAAAATGAATACGAGAAACAAAAGAAAAACTTTCTTAATTATAGAATATGCTGTAAATGTGAAATGCAAAACTAAACCTTCTGAATACATTCTTGCTCAACAAGGTATTAAATTCAACGTTTTTTTAGAAAGAAAATTTTTCAAGTGTGCCAACAAATGGTAGGAAAAATCATTTCTGCTGTTTTATATTGAAGAACACCTAATAGTATTGGTAAAGTTATCCAAAATATGAACGGATTCTTGGAGCACAGAAAATTCCATTAATATTAGTTCCAAGTTGAACATAAAAAATATAAAACAATTTAATACGTAGCAATAACAATAGAGTAACAAAATTTAAATGAATTTTCAGGAAGTTGTGCTTTAAATAGATTATTGTGGGTTTCTGATAGCCCGTAATAATGGGGAAAATATCTAAATTTATATATTCAACCACCTTAATTAAATAGGTTTTGTTTTATCGCTTCATTGGAACCTATAGAGGGATGTATGTTCTGTAGAAACCAAGTAGCCCTCCAATTTATCTCTAATTATTATTTGCTATGATGGAAAAAACACTAATGACAAAGAGAAAATTTCAAATGGATGGTTTCAATTATGTATAAGTGTTCTTCTCAACCCCATTACATCTAAATATATATAAAGTAAAGTCTGAGATAAATTGAAGTCGCACAGGTACAATATGTTACTCATATAAAGCCAGTCTAAAAAAGTTATGGAAGTAGCCACAATTAAAAAATAAGGCCATCGCATTAAAAATTCATTTTGTATACCAAGCACGACCTTTTAAATTGTTTATGCTGAAAGATAGATTTAAAAATTCTTTTAATATTTTTACGAAAAAAATTATATTTAAAACTGTTCCAGTTGAGCAAAACATCTTACAGAAAAGGTTTGAAATATCTAATACTTTTCCTCATTCGAAGTAAATACTATTCCTCTACTTGAGATTGTTTACTGTAAAAAAGCTCTATTTTGTCCTTGATATTTTTCGTTCCTTTAATCGATTTTCGAAGTAAATATAGACCCTTTCTAGGATGTTTATGTACTCGTTCGCATTTAGAGATCGTGGAACTGTTATGAAAGAGTCCGCGAAGTCAAGGTTTCATCTTTTAAATTTGTTCAGGCCTTGCCTCGCGATATGTGGCAACGTGGCCAACCCTGTACTAGTACCCGACCTACGCTTCGTATCCGACCGAACAGGTTAGTTTCCATGCTCCGACCGCGTGATCGCAGCTCATGTCCTGCTGGAGAAGTCAAAGAGAAGTCAAAGAGGCTAACTAAGGTGTTGGTGCCAACCCTCTTAAGGCCTCCGACACCATGTGACATCCGCGTGGAGCACTCCCTTCGAACTTATAAAATAAATTTAAAAAAAGTCAGAGGAGCAACTCCGGACATCATTACAGACTCTAAACAGATACTTAACTCTGGAAGAAGAAACTTTTAATTCGTTCACGTTTGTTTCTCGAACAATCGAAGTGCGCCATATCCGTGAGTAGGTGTGACATTTATTAATCATCTCTCAATTATCCGCGATCACGGAAGGAGGCTGTTACGTGGATAATCTATTAATCGTAATATTTTACTTCGAAGGATAGATTTTGATTGAACATCCATTCAGACACTAAAAATCAAACACGAATTTATGATCTGCAAAGACTATTTGATTTTATTATTGATGAATCTCGCCATTTAATTTTTCCCAATATTAAGTTAAACTTGTATTATTAAAAAAGGGGCATTTTAAAAACGGGAATGGCATTTTTTTCTTATCAAATGACCATACTATGAAATACGTATATATATTAGCAGGTAATCGGCTTAGAAAGGATAATTCATCCCCGGCGCTTGTTTACAACGCATGTCTAAATACGCAGAATCCGGCAAAGCATTTGTCTTCTATATGGATGAAAGATGTGGCATAGATCTTAAAATAATCATTAAATTTTGCTTCAAAATTGTTTCGCTTGAACTTACATTCAAAACAATTAATAGATAATGATATATTATTCATTCATATTCTCTAAACTTAATATATGCCATTCAACTTTGGTTATATTTTACTTTATTTCACGTACAATAATCAATACACGTAGTTATTTAACTTTAAAGGGTTAATCCTTAATTGTAAACTTTACAACCATGAGTTACCTGAAAGATTCAGCTTAAAGAAATTGACGAATAACAAAGCATTTTCAAATGAATATTTGTCAACCTCGGATCCGTGTCTCCTCTGAACTATAACACTAGTATGTTTGGAAAAATAATCGTTCATTCCTCTAAATAATTCGAAAGTTACTGTACGCAACAGGAATTTTCAATGAAGCAGAGAAACAATCACAACTTCAGTGATTGGCTAGATCCAACGTAATAACGCTATATTTTAAGTGAAAGAAATTTATTTCTAAAAGAGTACCTACCATTCTCATGGTTATTTCCCTGTACATGTAGTAGTATACAGAGAAAGTATTTCACTCGCGAAAAAAATAGACCGAGATTTTAAAGAAAATACACGTTTTAGGGGTCCCTAAATAAAAAAAAGTGGTTTTTGCCATGCCATCTGTCTGTGCGGGGCTCTATAAACAAAATGGTACAATTGAATCAAAGGATATCTCGCATTTAAGCATACTATACTTGATAATAAAAAGTATGAATATATGAACGATATAGCATAAGAATGAAGAGCAGTTTATTCTTGTTGATTTTCACAAATTGTCGATTTATTCATAAATATATCTAACGATTTATATAGCGTCCAACGACATTATATCGATTTTTACGCCCAGCTACCATCCAGCTTTCCTCAGCTCTCTCAATTTTCGTTCAGCAATAATGCATTAATGCCTATGTAGCCTCACCAATCCACATAGTACTTATTATTTATCGTAAAGAAGACACTTTCGGCGGTTCTGTTTTCTTTTGTAGCTGTATGAACTCCTAACAATCGGGAAAGAAAGTAGTGAGACCATACGTATATGAGATAGTCCAGGTCAAATTGGACCTGGACTTTTTATTTCTTTTTACATCGTAAAAGTAGCCCAGCACAATAGTAATACAGTCCCTTTTTTCTGTACTCTTCCTCTTTCAAAATATACTTTTTCTAGCGTTCTGGTAGTTTTAAATAAGTCTTTCGGATGATGTCGACAGTAGGTGAGGAATGTATTTTTCACTTCGTCATTCGAACTGAATTTCTTGCCTCCTAAGTGCTCTTTCAGCGGCGCAAACAAATGAAAGTCACACGGTGATAAATCGGGACTATAAGAAGGATGGGGAAGAACGTCCCATCCCAGTTCAGCCAAGTTAGCCTTATGTGGTTGGGCGTTGTCGTGGAGAAAAAAGTTCATTTGGACAGAAGACCTGGTCATTTCTTCGTTACATCTGGTTATAAAGTTTTTAGGAGCGCTGAGTAATAAGCAGCACTAATTGTACGGCCTTTTTTCAGGAAAGACACATTAATAATGCCTTGAACATCCCAAAACACAGTGGCCCTCACCTTGTTTGCTGATGCCATGATCTTGAACTTTTCGGCGCAGGAGAATTTGTCTCTTTACTCCATACTGGAACGTTTGCTTTCTGGAGTAAAGTGATGGACCATGTCTCATCCGTGGTTACGATACGATTAAAAAAATCAACCCCTTCTCTCAGAATTCGTTGATTCAGACCCCATGAAATTTGAACTCGCATCGCCTTTTGTTCTGGTGACAACTGTTTGGACTACCATCGAGCGCTGACTTTACTATATCTAAGGTTGTTATGAAGTATGGTCTCAACACTGCCAACACTAATGTTAACTTGCAACGCTAATTCACGCACTGACATTCGCCTGTCACTCTGTACGAGCTCATCAACACGTGTAATTGTCACATAATTGACTGCAGTTGCTGGTCTTGCTTTGTGTGCTTCCTTCTCTACGCATTTGCGACCCGCGTCGAACGATTTGTACCATCCGAATAATAAAGACCGTGACAGACAGGATTCACCATACTGTACATGAAGTATCCGATTAATTTCGGGCCCTTTTATACCTTCCTTACAGAGAAATTTCAATCAAAGTTGAAGAGAAAACAGGTTTGAATTTGAAAATTTATTTTATTTACTTCAGATAATATTAAGTATCACAATTATTTGTACTAAACGTCATCTTTATAAAATGTCCTTATAGAGTACATTAGGAGTAAAAAATTCACCATTACTGCCCAAAATTCCCTGAACTGTTGAACTTACTATTATTAATAAATGTGCGTCATCGTTTTATTTCTGTACGTGTAAATGTCTTATCTCAAGTGATTTTCCGCTCGCAATTAAAACAAATATTCAAAGAAAATCGAAGAGCACAGAATTTTAATTAACTGATATATGACGAATAACAAAAAAACAAATTTAAATGACTGTCTAACGCAGGGACTTTAATGCGCAGTTAGCTTCCTTTAGCATTGCTGGACAAGGTTCATAACACATGCAAAGGTGACCGGAAAGCGAGGAGTCACGAGGAGAAGGCGTGCCAACAGGTGGGTCCTCAAGAGCCTAGAGAGGCCGCGATGCCATACGAGCCCTCGAGGGCCAAGAGGGGCCGCTATAAAAAGAGGAGATGATGAAAGCACTAGGGTATCAACAAGTTGATCATCTCTCGCTGAGGACCGAAGAATGAGCTCTTATGGATCGGTGCGTGGAGGCGCCACCGTCGCAGCGCGTAGTTTACGAGAATTAATCGGTGACGCAGTCGAAGAGGGAGGAGACTGAATCGGATTGGAATCGGTCCAGATGGAGGAAGGGCGGAATGGAGAGAGGGTGGGAGGGAGGGGGAAAAATAACGACGAGAGATTGCATGGAAACTGGAATGTACTTGGAATCTCTTTGAGGGCGAACGGCGTGACGCACTCGACTAACATAAGAAAGAGGCGGCTGAGGAAAGAAATATTACTGAATTCCATTATGCGACATAACCGATGCGTGCCAAACCTTTGCGAATCGGAAACTCTGGATACCAAAGAAGTGAGCCACTTGTTTTGTTGCTATTGGAATAATATTGGTAATATCATCTGTGTGTTGCAAGGAGGACGAATTGGCCAGAGTGTAACAGTAGAACGGCACAATCGTTATCAATTTTAATCTGCACAACTTAAGAAATAGCATTCTACTTCACATATTAGTTATGGATGTAACCAATGCTGTTCCATAGTTAAATCTAATTTGGTATAATAATCCCATGAAGATAGAATCAGTACGGTTGCTCTCAACGACCAAAACCATAAATGCTGTCGGGCAATCGACAAATCATATATATAATTTCCTAATGGCCTGTCCGTCCGCCCATCCGTTTGTCACGTTCTGGATATCAAGATCTGTATGTTATAGCTAAATGAAGCAAACGCATTTTGTTTTAACCGGCTAAGAAAACTATTTTGATTTCTATCCGCCCTCTTGAATCAAAATGGCGGCCGTGTAAATTATTTAAAAAATTATATTTCAGAAAAAACATTTTCAACAAAATACATCTTCGTAACAGCTACCCAAAAAATTATTTTCAGCCTAGAGAGGCTAAATACGAGGCACGTACCGTGTAGGGGCACGGCCCCTAGTTATACAATATATAGATAGTTGAAATATAAAATTCATTTCCATTACATCATTTATACTAATAATTAAACAGAATAATGCTTTTTAATAAATAGGATATATAATGTTTTAGGCTTATAGCATCATATGTTTACGTCGTTAGTTGAGACCAACGTTATTTTAATACTGTCTGTTAATTCTCATTAAAAGCATCAAAGCAATGCTATTAAAATAGAGATTATCATTTCCGATTTAAAAGAATTGGACTCTTTGTCATGATGGTTTTTTGTAGTGATTTTTAACTACCACCAATTTTCGATTAAAAATAAAATTTTAGGCTAATTCGGTATGAATTAAAATTTTGTCTAAAAATAGCCTTAATTCTTTCTGCTATGTAAATATTCATGCCTCGAATTCCTATCTGAATTTTAGAAAATTTAAAAATGAAGTCTTCCATTGATTTGCACAACTTTTACATGGGCACAGAAATGAAAAATAAGGTCGGAAAAACTCTTAAAAATGAATATTTTTGGAATTTTACGGTTGGTTGTACCCGATGATCATCGTGCTAAATTTCAGATTAGGTTTTATATTACCCTATAACCCTCCTATATATGTAAGAATGCGCTATTTGTAATAGATGAAAAATGAGTGCAAATGATAAATAATTAGCTTCCGCAAATTTAGGGTCATCGGCCACTATTAAACGCATAAATCCAGTCATAACGTTTAAATTCTTAGAGCACTACGGCAGTTAAAGTGTCTTGTGTTGGGCTCCTGTGTGTTGCTGGCGTGAGAGGCATGGAAGACCGCGAACACTGGGACGTTTGCCGCTGATTTGGGCCTCAGGAGATGTGGTTGCCCAGCCGTGTGTGTTTGAGGGTGTGTACTATGTGAGTGGATTAGTGTTGAAATTTTAGTTTTCTACGGCATTTTCGAGTTCCTTTCATATGTTATAGCATAAATACAGTTCTTCGTGGCAAGACCGAAGAAATATTAACTCCAGCTTCAGCAAAAGTTATACGAGCGGAGTAGGTAAATGAGAAAGTGTTAAGAGTGGAAGGAGAGAAGAAGATAGGATAGGTAATGGCGAGAAAATTCTGCCGAGTCATTTTAACCCTTAATTAGGCGCGTATGGCGAACAGAGTACGCCATTGAGTTTAAAAGTTACGCTAAAGTTTTCATAGAGGCGCTAGTGTATAGAATCTTATATCGAACCTATGTATATATTATACTAGCAGAATTTCCCGTTGAATTTCAACGGATTTAGTGAAGCTACTACAGCACAACATACAAACTCTTTAAAATACCTACATAGTAGATACTTTTTAAATTACAATTAGCTTTTCTTAACAATAAATCATATTTGCTTGTAAAAATCCGTTTCCGAGCCTACTGCATTCAAATATAACGATAATTTTATTTCCTATCATATTACTTTCGCCAAATCCAGCTTCACTTCTTGTGTAATTATGCCTCGCTGAAATATTTACTTTTATGTCTTGTAAGCAAGAAACCCGTGAAAAAGCAACACTGACTCCGGTAAATGTACACCAGATACGTGAGCTTATTTACGTTAATAAACATTACTAGCAGCCCGTTGCAGCTAGGCTTGCAAATAATCTAAATAGGTCGGCCTTAGGTTAGATCTTCTTTGTTCCCTATTCATTTGGCGTTTCCCTATTTCTTTGTCTTTCTTGTACTCTCCGCTCCTCATCTACACGGGAAATCCTATGAGCTTCCGCATCTCTTTCCTACAATACTCTTCCTTTGATCTCTGGTTCCTCTTCCTTTCTCTGGAAGCTGTAGCTCTCCTTTTCACTGGTCTACCCCTTGGCATTTTTAAATTTTCTGCGATTTTACAGCAATATATTAGAGCAATTACGTGATCACAATGTCACAGAATTACTCAATGCTAGTTTAATATCGCGGTATATTCAAAGGGGAAAAATTTTTAATTCTACCTAGCCTTAGTTCCAATGATTATCGTTGCACCCTTATAGACGAACTCACAAACAGTTGCTTTCCTTCAAGTGTCTTTCAACGACTGCTTTTTACTTCTTACAGGACCTACTATAAAGGCGACGTCAATGCAAGCGTTTATTTAGATTATCAATGAAGAGAAAATAACAATAACCCTTTTATTTCGTCTATTTGAAGATTTAATTAGCCTTAAATGAATCTGAGGCAGCAATGAGAGTCTCCTTGGCAACGCCCGGAATGAGTACGAAAAATCTGAAAAATTTCGAAAAAGAATGCGTATTTCTGAAATATTCGACCGTGTAATGTGTAAAATTTGGAGGCGGTTCGTTTCGCGGTTCGGTTCTAAATTTTTGGAAGTGGTTCGGTTCATGGTTCGGTTCAGACGGGAATTTTGACAAGTGGTTCGGTTCGGTTCAACTAAATTAATCATTTTAAATACTATCCAGAAATAATTTATCCAATATATATATTACACATTCAGTATGAATCTATAAGTAAATCAATCAGCAGTCATTATTATTTTAAATGAAAGAAGAATTTATTTAAAGAAAGGAAAAATTTATATTTTAAAAATTTATATTACAATCCTATCATCATCATCCTATATATTATGCGCGTAGTGAAGCTGCGTCCGTCAGTGCGTATGAAGCCTCGCGTAATTATTTCGGCGTATTTCTCGAGAACCGTTCGTCGTATAGATATGGGGTAAACGGCGTTTTGCTTCTACTGGCTATGAGGTCCCTGGAAAAATATTCTCTTTTGCTAAAGTTTCCCGGGTTTGAATCCAGGAGACAATTATATTTTCCCATAAGTTTACACGGGATTTTCGATTTTTCAGAGTGCAAGGTTTTTTTTCTTCGTTCATTAAAATACGTAAATATGGACCGATTTTCTTCTTTTTTGCATTATTCGACGGATAAAGCTTTATACTATCGTATTCTTGCAATGTTTACACATTACACGGTCGAATATTTCAGAAATACGCATTCTTTTTCGAAATTTTTCAGATTTTTCGTACTCATTCCGGGCGTTGCCAAGGAGACTCTCATTGCTGCCTCAGATTCATTTAAGGCTAATTAAATCTTCAAATAGACGAATTAAAAGGGTTATTGTTATTTTCTCTTCATTGATAATCTAAATAAACGCTTGCATTGACGTCGCCTTTATAGTAGGTCCTGTAAGAAGTAAAAAGCAGTCGTTGAAAGACACTTGAAGGAAAGCAACTGTTTGTGAGTTCGTCTATAAGGGTGCAACGATAATCATTGGAACTAAGGCTAGGTAGAATTAAAAATTTTTCCCCTTTGAATATACCGCGATATTAAACTAGCATTGAGTAATTCTGTGACATTGTGATCACGTAATTGCTCTAATATATTGCTGTAAAATCGCAGAAAATTTAAAAATGCCAAGGGGTAGACCAGTGAAAAGGAGAGCTACAGCTTCCAGAGAAAGGAAGAGGAACCAGAGATCAAAGGAAGAGTATTGTAGGAAAGAGATGCGGAAGCTCATAGGATTTCCCGTGTAGATGAGGAGCGGAGAGTACAAGAAAGACAAAGAAACAGGGAAACACGTCAAATGAATAGGAAACAAAGATCTAACCTACGGCCGAACTATTTAGATTATTGCAAGCGTAGCTGCAACGGGCTGCTAGTCTTCATTTATTTATATTTAAAAAATGGTATTTTTTATCCTAACGTGATTTTTATGTGGATAACATTAGTTTCAGAGAGGAAAGAGTTAGGCACTCTTTCCTTTGAAGCAAACCCGCTGGTTTTTCCAATGGAAATTCCTGGTCTTTTCGTTGGTCCGTACTTTGTGGATTGAGATCGAACCGAAACCGAACCACTTTTGCAAAAAATTACGGTTCGGTTTTCGGTTCATTGAAAAATTAATCAGTGGTTTCGGTTCGGTTCACGGTTCAGCAAAAATGGCTGCGGTTCGGTTCAGCGGTTTGGTTTGCAGCTCTGACAAAAAGTTCAGATTCCAGCATATAAATAATGAAATGCCTTGATTAAACCGTTAGAAACGCTTACGTATTTTAATGAACGAAGGAAAAAACCTTGCACTCTGAAAAATCAAAAATCCCGTGTAAGCTTATGGGAAAATATAATTGTCTCCTGGATTCGAACCCGGGACTCTTTAGCAAACGAAAATATTTTTCCAGGGACTTCAGAGCCAGTGGAAACAAAACGCCATTTACTGCATATCTTTACGACGAACGGTTCTCGAGAAATACGCCGATATAATTACGCGAGGCTTCATACGCACGGACGCAGCTTCACTACGTGAGTAATATATAAGATAATGTAGATTCCAGTATTCAATAGACGAAAGAAGGTTCAATTACTTTACTTAATAAACGCTTCCTGAATAATAATCAGTACCTATCTATTTACGTTGCTATCCATAAACATCGATCGTTTCTTTGCTTAAACAAAAGTGCGAATCGAATAACGCTAAACTTTCGTCTATCTGTAAGCTTCATTGAAGCTAACTGAATCGGAGGTAACAATGACGGCCGCCTTGGTAACGCCCGGAAAGAGTACGAAAAATCCACAAAATTTCGAAACAACAAGCGTACTTCTGAAAACTTCGACCGTGTAACATGTAAACTTCGCAGGAATAAGACAGATAGATTATTCGTCGAATAAAGCAAAAACGAAAACAATCGGACCAAATTTACGTATTTTAATGCTTGAAGGAAAAATACCTTGCAAGTCAAGAAATGAATTCATACGTGTTATCTTATGGAAAAATGTTAATTCCCTATATTGGCAGCACCGATCAATCCCGGTTAATCAAACCTTGACCATTCACTAAGTTAGGATGTAAGGAAGAATCGTACCTAATTTGGTTATACTAGCTTTTATCGTTTAGGAGGAGTTCCATGAACAAACACAAATACACGCTTCAAAATATAGTAGATAGATTAGTCAGTTTTAGGAGAAAGCATCATTTAAACTTTGTGACATCTAAAAATAAACTTACTCTGAATTAATTTCTTATTTTTTTACCATTTATTACACAATTTCATAGATGGTGTACTCAGTCCGCCGGCGCCAACTTATTGAAAAATAAATTGATGTCTCCAACACATGACTCTCTCCATACATAAGCTGTCAACTAAAATCAAATAAATACGGCGATAGAAACAGTTCAACTTACACGCTTCAGCGCCAGCGATTCAATCGTTTTGTAAATTCACCTTTGGCGTCACTACCACGCGCGCGAGCTGCACACTAATCGTCAATTTCGAAGAAAATTGAATATCTCTTGAAATATTCCTCATATAAAAATTTATTTCAAACAACGGTTGTAGAAAAAATAATATCTACAACTTAAAAAAAAAATATATATATATATATAATGTTAACAAAAATTCAGTTTTAAGCGAAACTAGCTGAACCCGCGCAATATTTGCGCGTTTTTTTCAATTAATTTATAAAAAAATTAAGGAGTGTGTAAGGAAATGAAGAAACAGGAGAAAAAATATGCTATTACCTGGAATACGGACCCGGGTTATCCACTTTTCGGGCGTATATTCTACTATAACGTAGCAGACTAATCCTCCTTTTTCTGAGCAGCAATATTTTCTTAGGTTGGGACTTTTAAAATGCAGATTTCTGACTGACTTCTCATAATGTTATATAAAAAATAAAGGGCATATTATTCAATAATAAGAAACAAAGAAACTTATAAACATAAATGTTCGTGATCAATTACTGTGTAGCATTAATATCCTCTCTAATATGACTTAAAATGCAGATTTATGACTGACTTATGGGTTATTCTCCCGAATGGTTGTGGAAAAGAGACGGAAGACTTAACACACCAGGTCTTAAACAGAGCTAGAAAGGTATGCTCTATTTTTGCCACCAATCTCACGGTTTTAAACCGGACAGCGGTCAGGGGAAGAGTCCCTTTACTTAAAGAAACCTCAAAAATTAAGGTGTGTAAAAAAAGTTGTTCTCAATAATTCACATTTAACTATACTAATGTATTTTCCAGGTATTGGTAAGGTTCGCGGGTTCGAATCTCTGTGAGGGCAAGTCTGTGTGTGCGTATTGACAATTTATTATGCGAAGTCAGTCAGAAATTTGCATTTAAATTTCATATTAGAGAGGAAATTAATGCTACACAGTAACTGATTGCGAACTTTTCCATTTCCCATAAAATAACACATAAAAATCTAATTCTCAACCCGCAGGTTTTCATTCCTTTTGAGATAAAAATAATAAAGTATTGACCTAAATCTTCGGTTATGAAACATTTTGAATAAAACATTATAAAGTTTCTTATTCTGTTCATCATTTTCCGTCTACAGTTCGAAATGGCTCAATTTAAATGTTTAATACACCTAATACTGGAATTCAAGTGGAAAATAAAAGGGTAATTGAAATGGTAAGATCAGTTTATAGACGTCTATTGTTCCACTTCCATTATCTCAATGAAGAGAAGATAACCATGTAATGTGTCAAAATAATAACGTATGTCCCTATTCTCATCTAATTTGAAATTTATGCGTGAGACTGTTTGCGTTAATAAGCATTATAGATGTATAATATAATAGTTCTACTTACTAAAATGTAAGATTCAAGCATTCAAACGATGAAATGAAGATTCACCTGCTTTGAATAAATCGTTATAAACGCTTCCCATACGCATTTAACTGAATAATTATCCGTAAATATTTACGTTTCTATGTTTACTAAAGTTTAAAGTATTCTTTTTAGTAATTAATTTTATCGGACTATACACTCAAGTCGTATGATCATATAGATCAGTGGTCTTCAACCTTTTTTGTCACCGCCCACTTTTACCATATGTTGTCCTTTGAAATAAGTTCACCGCCCACCCAGTGGCATAGTGAGGGTTTCTGGCGCCCGGGGTAAAGAATTTTATATATTTGATAAAATTAAACTTAAACGCTTCGCTGCTTCTGCGAGAGACTCCGACCACCCTCATAGGCCTTTCGATTTTACCGCAGCATGGATACATTGTTGCTAGTATAGTATGATATGATACTATAGTTAACGACAAACGAACTGTAATACTTGTACATAAAACAGTTGTACAGAATATGTGTGCGTATCATTAAGCTTTTTTATAGAATTTTATTTTTCAGTGTAAAAATTAGAATAGCATTTGGTGAGTTCTTTAACGCCCGCCAAAAATCCAAAAACGCCCACTGGTGGGCGCTATCGCCCACCTTGAAGACCTCTGATATAGATCAATGCAATTCCTTCCGCTAGAGGTTTCTTTAAGTAAAGGGGCCTCTTCCCCTGATCGCTGACCGGTTTAAACCCGTGAGATTGGTGGCAAAAATAGAGCATATCTTTCAAGCTCTGTTTAAAATCTTGTGTGTTGTCTTCCGTCTCTTTTCCACATCCATTCGGGAGAATAACCCATAAGTCAGTCATAAATCTGCATTTTAAGTCATATTAGAGAGGATATTAATGCTACACAGTAATTGATCACGAACATTTATGTTTATAAGTTTCTTTATTTCTTATTATTGAATAATATATCCTTTCTTTCTTATATAACAATCAATTCAACCGTTAATTTGCATTAGATACGAAGAGAAGATAATCGTGTCACTTTCAATAGTATGTTTAAAAAAATATCGTACGTCCGTATTCTCAACTAATTTTACATTTATGCGTGAGCCTATTTGCGTTAATAAGCATTATAGCTGTATAATATAATAACTTTACTTACAAAAAGGTATGATTCCAGCATTCAAATGATAAAATGAAGATTCAATTGCTTCGATTAAATCGTTAGAAAAGTTTCCCATATGCAGTCAACAGAATAATTATCCGTAAATATTTATGTTGCTATGCATAATTAATTTCGATGCTTAAACAAGAGTGCGAAGCGAATAACGCTTTCTTTCACCTATTTGAAGGTTTAATTGGCATTGATTGAATCGGAGGCAACAATGACGGCCGCCTTGGCAACGCCCGGATAGAGTACGAAATATCCGCTAAATTTCGAAAACAATTGCGTATTTCTGAAAATATTGACCGTTTAACATGTAAACATCGAAAGAATAAGATAGTATGGAGTTTTAGCCGTCGAATAAAGTAAAAATGAAGAAAATCGGTCCATATTTACATGTTTTTATGAATGAAGGAATAAAACCTTGCACACTGAAAAATCGAAAATCACGTGTAAACTTATGGGAAAATATAATTGTCTCCTGGATTCGAACCCGGGACCTTATGAAAATGAGAATAGTTTTCTAGAGACCTGCTAGCTCGTAGAAACAAAACGTAGTTTACCGCATATCTCTACGACGAACGGCTTTCGAGATAGAGAGGGGGACGGACGGACACTTCCAAATTTATATATAGGATATTTAAGAAAAACTAAAATTATACAGGAGTAAACCGCTATTTCCGGCCAACCGATTGTTATCAAAATCTTTTCAAATTTTAAGAATATATATAAAATCACAAATATAGAATTTTATGCTGATATGATGAATAGTTTTTGAGTTACAGCGTCCATAAAATTTATGTCACACACATACGGACATAGAGACATAATCGAAAAAACGGTCATAACGTGTTCAGGGGACCTCAAAACGTATATTTCTGTTGAAATCTCACGCTGGAGAGCTGGAGAGAATAATCCTCAGTAAAATCAGCGCCGCTGACATACAAATTTCACTTACAGCGATCTCCCGATTTACGAGATTTCAATCTAACGGACAAGAATTTTCGACATCACAAATTAGATTTACGATCTCAAAATTTCGACCTTATGCATAATTGGTCAACTATAAAAAAAACACCGCAAAACGTCGCGTTTTAAAAGTAAAATGGTTACAAACGAAAAACGTATTTTCAACATTCATGTTTCAGTCGCAAACTGAAGATACGTATACTGAAGAGACAGTTTCCAAAGGAGAATGTTGTTATGACAGACCGGCCACCTGCTGCTCCCCACTCCGTCTCCTAGCCTGACCAAACAAGTCATTTATTTTTATAAATGTTGTTGTTAAACTATTTTAAATTTCGATTTTTCCTCGTTTTTGCGAAGGAAAATTTGTTTTCGGGAAATATCATCCCGTTAATTACATCAGTGAATGTTTCTCGTTTCAAGAAATTTCGATTCTCGGACTGCTTTCCAGGTGTTCGTGAATCGAAAAATCATTTGATTAACATTGCTAATAAACAAAAAATAGAAAGAATCGATTTAACCCTAGGAATGAAGAACGGAAATGATTATGTTTATATATAAATGTATAATTAATACATTTTGTTGAAAATTCTTAGTGGCCCCCTTCTTTAGAAAGACGTTAAAATTAAAATGTACGTTATTGCATGTATTAGCCTATAGTAATTTTATAAAGATTTGAAGCTCTACAACAGATCATTTAAATTTAAAAATATAAATGGTTGAGTTTCAATTTTTCGCATTTCTATCCATGGGACTAAACACCTCTAAATTCTTAGAGAATGTATATTTTCATAAAATACTACAAAAGATAACTAATGTTCTATATAAAAACTTTCTTCAAACATTGGACAGTAAATCTGGCATTTCAAACATAAAGTCGAGCGGATAGTAAATTCGACTTTTTCTGAGTGTTTTCTCGAAGCTTGAACTTGAGCGACCTTCAAATTCGCCGAACGCTTACGAAGAAAGCGTAGTTATTTTTAGGAAACTGAAAGTCATCGATGAAAACAAGTTCGCTCTTCGAAGTTATTCCCCATAATGTTAAAGACAGAAGATAAAACGGATCATTTCGATTTGAATCCTATGTTGACGATTTTGACGTACGCAAGAAAGAGCACCATTGAATCTTTCCGGAGCTGACCGAACACTCAAAAACTGGTCTTCCGAGGTATTAATGTTTTACTTCACTTCTTTTGTTGGATTTGCTTATAATTTTGTCATTCTCTCATTTTTACAAAGTCCGTGGGACATTTTCCATCTGGTTATGAGACGCCATTCCAAACCGAACGCCAATCACGTTGATCTTTCGACACCATGTGACGCTCTACTCTGATTTTGTGCCAGATATTCATGAAATTTAACGATATTAAAAGTATTAGAACAGTGACTATTTGCTAAAAGGAAGGTGAAGAATAACACTGTCCGCTTATTAATGGGTTAAACGAGAAAACTGCATTAAGCGAAAGCACACTGCGTGTATAGTCATGGAAACAACTTCCAATTCTCTATCAAATATCGCATCCATTAATAATTTAACACGCAATTTCCCCTTAGGATGTGCAGGAATCCCGTTTTATAATCTCTAATTGACATATCGGAGCAAGGAGATACGAAAAGGAGAACGAGAGAAGCAAATAGGTTCGGTTAAATGGAGGGTAGAGGGCGCTCTTGCGACTATAATAGCAGCCAAGTAGAGGGAGGGCACGGAAGTGTGGGATGGGCAGGGGAGGGGTCATTATAGGTGGGGGCAGTGTGGAAGTGTGGAAAGGGGGGACGTAAACACGGGGGGGGGGAGGAGAAGAGTCGATCATGAGGTCCAGGGAGGTTGGGGGCAGAGCGCCACAAGTGCAGCCTGAGGCGGATCAGGTGAGCACCAAGGCCAACCGGGGAGGAGAGGTGCGTCGCAAGGGGGTGACACGTAACTACATATTTCCTTACTTCCAAGAGGAAAATTCTAAATCGATCTTGAATTTCTACGACTTAGCTTATATCAGAGACGCGTATGTAGCATAGGTCTTTAAAGAGCGTAGAATTTTAATTAGAGTTAATTTCCCATAAAAACATTTTCATTGCTTAAAAGATGGAATGGTTTTTCACGAGATTGATTATGGAACAGAGAAAATTATCAAGAACCATAAAATATTTTAATTCATTTCCATCTGAAAAATTAACTCAGCAATCCTACATAAATGCTGCCTAAACAAGCGCCCATATGTCGATATCAGACTACCATATCGACATTCCCGCTTTTCGATTTAGGCTATATATTAACCCTCATTGTATTTTAGATGGATTTATGCTAGGAGGTAAGGGTTTACTAAATCAAAAATAAATAAATATTTCTTTTGCGGTAATTTGCATATAAAATATGCATTAAAACAAGGCTAAAAACTTAGGAAATAATTTTAGATGATGCAGTCGTTCAGTTTTCAGTAAAAGAGGCACGCGTGTCTCCGCTTCGATTCAGGTCGGTCGTAAAGCAAGCACAGAGAAAGTTCGAGAACGACGCAGTTCAAAAGCGGTCGAATAAGAAAATGTTAAGCGGAAGAAACGGTTCGATGGGAAAGACGTCCACGTTCCAATCCTCGAAGACGACACCATAATATTAAGGAAGGCTGCGTCCAGTCGAATGCGTAGCCGAACTCACCGATAGAAAGAGCGATCATCGGTTTTTCCGGGTGCGGTGTCAGCCGCAAGTTCTCTACGATGGAGCGGATCGGGTTGTACGTGTTGCGGGCCAGGGAAGAGGCCCTCACGCACCATCCTCCTCGTCCGTTCTTCATTACTAAGTGGGGAAGGCGTGATGGCGAGCGAGATCGCCGCGGAAGGTGCGTCGGGGAACGCGGAGACTTCAACGCTTGACTTCCGCACTTTGAGACGTCGACGTCCTCCGTGGAGCCTCCTTATACCTCCTCCGTGGGGCCTCCTTCGACTCTTCTCTCGTCGAATCGAAACGGTCGCTGGCGGTTGGGAAGGCAGCATCAACCACGATGGTCTTTAGATGGTTTTAGAATCGTCGTCGTCGAATCGTGTCTATGTGGTAAGGCGCGTTTGAGGATCTTCTCTTCCTCTCTTCTGGACGTCGAAAGACGTTTTGTGCTCGCCTGACGGCATTCCTTTTGGTTTTTCACTCGACTCCGTTCGGACGCGGGAGCCGCCCAGTCCTCGTGATTGGCCGCTGAGGTGGGCAGATCGAGAGGGGTGGGAGCCGATTGGCTCGTGCGGGATACACACCTTCTTCTTTTCCGCAGCGAGATGCTGTGGCTTTACTACGGGCTGGAGCCTTTGGCACTTTGCCGCAAACCACTTCTCCTCGCCTCAGACTCGCCACTCTTTGGTCGCAAAATACGCACTTCGTCACTCGACTCGTTTTGCGATAGCTTTCGCATTTTCATCTGGATGAGAAACAATTTCTTCACTGAACCAGGTGTCGAAACATCCGTTATAAGTTTAACTGGAAAATTTCTAATAGGAAAATATATCGGGATGTCTATCAGAAAGGGAAGAATATTTGAAACTAATTCATTTGTAATTTGTGACTAGTAGCGAAACGCAATGGAATTCGCTACTTACCACAGTTTCCTATCAGGTTACCGTAACCGTGTGTTCTATTATTATCATTTTTGTTTAATTTTTCAATGATTCTTTAAAGGGAACTATGAATCACTGAGATAACTTACGTAAACACCGTTACATGCAAAATAAATTAGATAAATTCGTTAGAAACGAGACGTAATGTATTTCTAATAGATTTTTTACGGTCGTGTTTAATATCAGTATGCTTCACAAGAAAAATTCTCGCGATAAAAATGCATTCTTACAATTAGACTATTTTCTCTATTTTTCATTTTTGGACAGGCTTCGTCTTTTGCGTCAAACTTATTAGACAATACTGTCTTCATTATCATCGCTAAAAGAACTCATTTTTATTTTTCCGAATCAGTATTTGCGATTATTTCATGGTTACTTACGGTGACATTTCAGTCTTAAACTTCGGAGATCTAATTATTGTAAAAATTAAAGTGAAATTTTAATTTACAGTTATATTATTTTTCAGAAAGATGTTTCATGAGACCCTTGCTCATCAAAAGTTGTACATATTTAATCGATAATTATTCCTCCGATTAAACGTTAAGAGAGTTAAACTAATTAATTAACTAATTACTGCGTCAAATAATAATTCGAATTTGTTTTAAGGGCGATAGTTAGATCACTGAGGCTATTCTTACATACAACCAAGCATTACGAACACAAACATTCATGTCTTCGGCAGTATCCGTCAGCAGATTCTCTTAACCACCCGCTTACCAAGGCCAACATAAATGCCATAAAATACCGATATTAATATTTTTATGTACTCGTCTTAAACCACTGATCTTCGGAATGTATAAAGGGCACATAATTTGTTGATCTTGGTTAAACAGTGATTTAGTTAGCAGCGTATTTATTCGCGCATTTTCCCTTGCTCCAAATAAGCAGTTATTTCCGCCACATAATTTCCCTATCTTAATTTCGATGCCACGTATTCATATTTGCGCAAAAAATGAATCTTTTGTTACGGTTAGAGGAGTAGTAAAGGTAATGTTTTTTTTATTTTTCTGCAAATATACACAAGGTTTACTGTTAACACCAATACTTTCGCATTGACGTGCAAAATTATCCACTCCTTGTGTTTAGAGTTGAAATGTCGACAGAAATTGAACATTTCTCCGGATATGTATGGCATTTTTTAAAGAAGGAATACTTACATTATTATCAGACTTTTTAAATCTTAAACTATGCTATAATTTCAACATGTCGGAATATGGGGTTGATAACTGAATATTCACTTGACGCAGTCGGGAAATCCGTTCATTATTTAATTTTTAGGACACAAAATCGTAGATTTGACAACATACACTGAGTAAATGTAAGCTGGGGACCACCATAAGGAAGAAGAAAGATAAACACGGTTGCGAGAATACATATTAAATTGCTCAGTATAACTTATAAGTTTAAAATAACTCTCGTTCAGAATCTTAGGGATTTGTCCATATTACCCGCAAATTAGGAGATAAGTGGTATCCTTCCAGGAACTGCGCCAAACATTAAATACTAAGAGAGATTTATTTATTAACATACTATGATTTTTATTTGTTTTTCATTCAGACAAGAAAAGAGATGATATAGGCAAATTACTTCGGGAGAAATACTTTTAATATTCAATTGAGATTCATAAGAATGAGTTGAGGTCGAAATAAACGCACATACACTTTCTACATTACAAGATAGTTGCAAAATCTGGTATACCTGTTTTACTGTTAGCGGTACTATTTCGTATTTACAATTAGTCTCGGCAACCGTAAATAGGCTGATAACGTAAATGAATATTTATTATAAAGGTTCAAGTGCGACAGAAATGTTTTGAATTTTTTTCGCTTCAAAAAAATCTATCGTTTTAATTGACAATTTCCGCATATGAATCACTTAATAGAAGGAAAAGGCACGTTTTATTTTTATGACTTAATGTTGGACTTGATTAATGCTTTATGGTAGTATAACGTGTTTGCGTCCAATGGCTTGATATGGGATATGTTGGAGATCTCTTTGCATGAAGTGCATAGAGGACTGCACGGGCCGGGTAAGGCTGAAAAGCAATGGGCTCGGGCCGGGATTGGGCCTAGACGATTTATCCGACGCCATTCCCGTTCGGGCCGCTTCGGGCCAGTTGAGGACCCAGTGGATCCCCCCCATGTTTGCGCCAATGTGCATTGATTCGTCTTCACTATTTCTTTTAGGGAGAGTTCTCCATTCTCTCCTTTGCAAGCGACACATCTCCCAGGCCGCCACTAGAGCATCCACGAATTCCTACCAACCGACCATCTCTGAAACAACTACTTATATCACCATCAAGAGGGTTCTGTTTGCATTAGGAGATAGCAGGATCTTTGGAGTCTTACATCGGAAGCTTCATTCCCTACCTCTACACCTTATCCCATTACTCTCCCTTTTGTATCCGCAATTGGTCGTCAGTTCGCTCTGGGTAGCAGATGATATTGGTCTTCCATACTGATAAAAATTGACATACCTAATTTGTACTCTTCGTGCATTTCTGTGGTTTGAAATATATTTCGTGTTATTAAAACTTTATACAAATCCCTAAAATACCAGAATGGATTCAAACAAGGAATTTTTTTTAAAGGTGCGTTTACATTTGAAATGCTTTGAAAATTTTTAAACAGAAAAAGATACGTTATAAAGGGTATATGTTTACTGAAGAATGTACAAAATGTCCACGGTGGGCCGAATTTGGGTCAGTTTAAAATAATTCGGGCCTCGGGCCGGGTCTGGGTGCGAAAATTGGGTGAAGTCTCGGGCCGGGCCGGGCTTGGACTCAATTATGAATGGACCGATCCGAGCTTGGGCCGAAGATTTCGGCCCGTGCAGACCTCTAGAAGTGCATCAATATAATGCTATTGTATTTTCGAAGTCATTATTTTTATAGCCGTTCATTTTAATAAGATTAACTTGCGTGCTGATAAGAGCATCAAAAGTTTACGGAGTATTATTTCAAAATGTTTATTCTTGGAACGCGAATGATGAACAGGAAACGTTTATTCTCACCACACTTGAGACAGTTTTTCAAAAGTGTTTTTTAGGTCGTTGATTATCTGCTTTCGATATTTGCATGCACAGATGCGTGTGTACGTGTATGTGTGCAACAGGGGGGGGGGGGGGAATCGATACAGATTGTTTTCAACCACATAATGCGTCGAAAGAATAGAGCTCGGCTCTGGAGTGGTTGTGCATTGCGATGCGTAAAGGAACCTGATAAAGAAATGGGAAGTACGTCGTCCACTCATAGAGACTAATTTGTAATCCCGCACGCGTTCACACCATTCCACCTCGTGCTTCAGCAACGAGTGGGCTAAGAGCCTCGTGCGCCTCTGTACACGTCACTTATCTTTTGCGTAATAAGTGGAATCCGAAGCGCACTATGTCAGGTTTTGAGGTTAGCGTATTTTTAAACCGATTCTTTTCTTTTAAATGACATGTAATCCAATGTTTTAGATCATCTTGGCGTAATTTTAAATACAATTTTTACAATGATTATTAATAAATGCAATATTATATGTTTATCGAGTGTTTGGGGCTTGTGTGACGGAAAATATATACCGCATATGATGTTGATACTTTCTTGCTAGTAGGTTCGAACTGGCATCTTCTTAATAGCCGGTCTTTTATGTTAATGCTAATATAAAAGCCTGTGAATACGACGAGTTATCTTTAGTTAAACTCCTTATCCTTCCCTTCCTGGAATGAATACAGAGAATTAAGTAAAGGATCTCTATGTATTGTGAGTGATGTTTGTTATTCACTCGATTAAAGTAGTTATGAATGGAGAATTTCAAATAAAAGCACGAAGTTCGTTCCATAATCTGAAATCCGTTACCATGAATGATTTGTTGTAGATTTCCTTCCGTGGTGTGGAATTAGAAGTTCATGGTTCCCACTTGTGTGTAAACTCCCTCCCTCCCTCTCCTTCCCTTCCTCTCCCTCCATCTTCCCCCCTCCCTCTCTCCTCCCTCACTCCCACTCTCCCTATCTCTCTCTCGCATTAATTTTTACGTGTTACCTTTTGGAAAATTAAAATGTCTTCCTTGGAGTAGAACCCAGGAATTTTTTCGAGATTTATTTTCATCATCACCTTAAAATATCTGAATCGAGCATTCCTGTCAAATTTTGAGTTTCTATCTCGATTCTTTCTCGAATCATTCGCGCTAAACCATAATTGGCGACCTATGCAACAGCGTGACCAACCAACCAACGGACAAACGGACGTGGGCTATTATTAATATAATGAAAAGGACGTTCATTTGAAGGTCACCTGAATAGTTACGCCACCACAAGTAATTTTGATCCATAGTATCATCTGAAAGAGAGTATATTGAAGTGATTGATTATTGAAAGGGATCACTAAAAGACGGAGGTAGATCTACAATTACATAGAATACACTCATACAAATTGTATTTAATAGGCAAAATGATACGGAACAACACAGAAAAGTACGTGAAACGTGTTATTTATCACTAGCTGAAAGTACCCGGCGATGCCCGGGTTATGCCAGACATCTTTGACGAATAAAATTATGTATTATATGGTAATTCAATCATTTCACCTTTTGCGCATTTTTTATTAAAGGATGAAGGCATTATAAATTAGAAAAATATGTTTTAATATTTATTTAAAAGCTTGCTTGTAAACAATCTTTTTTGTTTTTTCTTCATTAGCATAAATAAACAAATTTTTGCTTGGTCCAACACGTGAACATGCAACCTACAGTTGGCCATGAGAAAAACATTGATTTTCCAAATTAATCCCAGCCACCTGGCCTTGAGCTTTGTTGATTGTCATAGCAAATGATAATCGTACTGAAAACCGATGGCTACGAAATTCAATTGGTATATCTGCTGGAATTACTGGAATCCTGGGGATGAAAATTTCCTCTCCCTTTGCACATCCTGTCAGAATTGTTGCTTTTATAACATTTGCCATTAGTTTTTTTTATGGAAAGCCTGGTTCCATTACAGAATAATAGGAGCTCCAACTTTTAATTTTAAATGATGTTGAGGAACACCAGGAGGATCCAGCGAATTTAAAAATTCAGTGGGATACAAAACTGCTCTGTTATTGTCTGACAATGTAATCGGTTGGCAAGGCAACTTCACGTTAAAAACGCTAAATTTTGTCAAAATTTGATATTAAAACGGTAAATTCGAAAGATTTAGATTCGAAAGCGATAAAAGACGATAAGAATAAGAAACTGCATTTATTTTTCTTCAATACAGTCCAAGTCCGAAAATCGTAGGTCAAATATGTGAATTTTAATAAGCAAAATAAAATAAGGTTGCAGGTCGAAATATCGATTTTTCCATGTTATCTTATAAGGAATGGAAATCATTCTCGGGAATCGAACCCGGGTTGATTTTGGAAATGTTTTTTTCGTAAATGGCTTCTACTTTAAGAACCGATCATTCCTACCAAATGTCAATCTTCTAGCTACTTGGAAAGTTTGTTAAAAATAGCATTACATAGTTCCGATTTCCCACCGACGACGACGAAGTCAATTTTATATATTAGACCAGATAAAGTGCCCGTTGAATTTCAACGGATTTAGTGAATCTAAAACTTCGATCGTATAAGAAGTAAGCATCGCAAGAATAAGATAGTACACAGTTATACCCGTCGAATAAATCAAATGAAGAAAATCGCTCTACATTTTCTTATTTAGATGACTGAAGGAAGAAAATCTTACGAAAATAACGTATAAACTCCCTTCCACCCTCTCCTTCCCTTCTCTCCCTCCCACCCCTCTCTCCCCCCTCTCCCCCTCCCTCTCTCCACCCCTTCCCTCTAATTCCCTCTCTCCATCTCCCCCCTCCATTACCATCCATCTCTCTCCCTCCCTATCTCGTATTAAAAGCATTCAAAGCGAACAAACTTATAAACATTCTCCTTTATATGTTAGATTAGAAGATAATTCAATTAAAAACAACAAATATTTGGTTTCCATGTAAACAAATTAAAATCGTACACAGAAATTGACTAACGATATTACGTTAAAATTTTCCCATATAAATGCATTGAACTCTCACTTTCGGCGACAATTGGAGTTGTCATGGTAGCTTATAATGGGTATTGTAATAAAACTGATAAAATCACGTATTTTATTGATTCTAAATGCATTTTTATGCTAATTCGATCAGGATTCGGATTCTGTCTTCAATAAAAATAAACTTTGTTCTTTTCTTCGTAGAAGAAGCTCATACCATGTTTCTAAGTAATTTTAAAATTCAAATGAAAAATAAGCTGCACTCGTCCGTATGTTATTCAATTGGAGAGAATGAAAAAAAGAAAATATTTCTGTCTGTCTGTGTGGGGTGGTTGTCGGGGTTCCCGGGTAACCAATGTTACTCGTAGGGTCACATGAAGTCAATTTGCACAGTTTGGCCCCGATAGCTCAAAGGGCGTGGGAATATATAAGGAACAGACAGACAACCGGACAGATGGACAGACATTCAATTTTATTTATATATATATATATAAAAGATAGACTAGCTAGACCACGGGTGGGATACACCTCTAGTGTATGGGATCCGTATGAAAGGTTCATACGGGTTCATAAGGTTAGGTGGAAGATGGGACTTCCTAGTCTCAATCTCGCCCCAAATAAAAACCATATCTTCTAATCTAATCTATAATCCAGGTGTCTCAAACTCGCGGTCCGCGGGCCGCATGAGGCCCAAGCGATGCATTTGTGGGGCCCGCGAAGCAATTTACTTTATGCTACATGACCCAAATAAAAATCAATTTCTTATAAAATATTTCATGCAAATATTTCTAAATAATCTAATTGTAAGAGGTGTGTTCAACCATTCCAATTTATATCAGCCTGCACGGTTGAGTTACTGAAGAACGTTCATCCCACTGCTAGCGAGTTTCTTGCGTATCAGGACTTAACCCTCGACGCCAAATCTAGCATTTTGACGAACCTCTTCTAGTACAGCATTAAAGGGTGGAATAGGTGCTAACTGTCCAGTTTCCCTAAGGCGTCGGTCAAGACGTAAAAACACGTTGTAGTCTGGATGACGACGTCCAGGAAAACGTTCCGCATACAAACGTGCAGCGGCGTTTGCTACGCCTCGACTCTCTCCAAAAATAGGGTACATATCAGCATACTCATCGAAGCTGTACTCCATTCTTCTACGAATATCAGAGAGCGACTGGTACGTATGTAGTTAGTGCCTCGTGTCTAGGGATCCCAGATTTTATAAACAAAAAATCTGATGTGGCCAACACATGACTTTCTCCATATTTGGGGTATAGATATTTAAATTATTATGAATAGCATTATGAGGCAAAATTATTATTTCGTATAGTAAAATAATACAGTCCTCCTTATTGCGGTAAATTACGTATATTTTGAATATGTTTACAGAATTCACCGTTACATGGTGGTGGCGCTGTATACTGGAAATTACGAAAAAGCTAAATATCTCCGATGGTTCTACGAAAATTTGTTTCAAACAAAACTTGGAAGAAATATTATTCTCTACAACTTTGCTCCTCACGAAGATGACCAATTACGACGTTTTTAAGGAGATATTTGACGGAAACCGAAAAAACATTATTTATAAATAATTCCTAAACAATAACAGCTATGGAAAATTGTTTCAAATAAAAGTTGTAGGAAATTACATTCTCTATAACATTTATATAGAATTGTATATACAATAATGATGTTTTAACGAAGAAATATCGCAAAAACCGAATAGAGTTTCGAATAAACCTCGACTTCCGGTTAACCAAAAACTAATCAGTTCTTTGTCAGTTCAATGAAATGATTCAAAGCTGGTTCCAGTGACAGCCATCATGTTTTGCTATGTCCTAAAACAGTTTTATACCCGATTTCCATAAAATCACAGAAAGATTTCAAATTTTCTACTCTTGACTGTGAAATTGTGAAAATACTGAAAAACTTTCCCCAGAATTGCCTGAACGGCTACAGATAATGCATCAACAGCAGTTTGTATGCTATTATGTATAACTAGCATAAGTGCCCGTTGAATTTCAATGGGTTTAATGAATCTAAATTTTCATCAATACAACATGTAAAAATCGCAAGAATAAAATTGTGCACTGTTTTAACCATCAAATATTTCTATATTATAAGTCTGTTTTAATTAATTAACTAAAATCTCACAGAAATTCCTTGTGAATAAAATAGTACCTTTCTTTCTACTAAAATAGCCATTGTTATTAGTTTTAAATTGATTATAGCATTAGGATTTCAATTTCATTAAATAAGCAGAATTCCGGTTTCAAAAAATTGGTTCAATCTTCAATTGCCTCCGATAATACTTTAAATAGATTTTGGAATATAATGTACCTCAATATCGTTTATCGTCTGCTCAGCACTCTTGCCTTCTCGTTTTCCGAAACAACCACTTTCACCAGTTTTAAATGGATTTCAAACTTAGAAGAGAACTTGATTCAATTCAGTTAAAATAACCACATAACAAACTTCTTATTCCAAAGAAAATCCTTTTATAATATGCAATGTTAACCTAGAATTCATTCATTCTGAAAAGTGAATAAAAGTACCATGTACATATATTTATTTCAACTAAAATAGCCACTCTTAACAGATTTTAATGGATTAATGCATTAGCATATCAATTTCATGAAATAAGCAGAATTCCGGTAACAAAAAATGTGTTCAATCTTCAATTGCCTCTGATAATACTTTAAATAGATTTTGGAATAAAATGTACCTTAATATCGTTTAGCGTCCGCTCACCACTCTGGACTTCTCAGTTTCCGAAACAACAACTTTCAATAGTTTTAAATTGATTTTTGCTTTGAAATATACTTGAGTCAATTCAGTACAACTTCCACTTTACATAATGTAAATTCCAAAGTAACTTCTTTTATAATAGGCAATGCTAACCTAAAATTAATTCATTCTGTAAAGTGAATAAATAAAGTTCTTTCTTTAAGCTATAATAGCCACTGTTATTAGATTTAAATGCATTATAAGCCTTAGAACTTACTCTGTATTAAATAAGCACCAAAATTCCTTTTATAAAAACAAATCAATTCATTAAAAGATCCACTGTTGTTTCTTCGAAAATTTCCTGTTAACAGTTTTAAATGTTCTTTTAATTTTAATTGCATTTTAATTTATATTCGTTTCCAAACTTTGGCCATTGTTACGAAATTAATTCGAGGAATAACAATATAAATTCGTAAGCACATATGGTTTAGAAAGAATTTAATTTAAGAATGCTTTTTATTTCCAATTTTTCTAAAATGACACTGTTGATACTTAAAATTTTTTATATTTACGTTAATACACTTCTTTTCCACAAAACACGCCAATCTCTCCCCTTCCTTCCTCTCTACCTCTCGTATTGAAGCACTCAAGGCACGCTTATTCCCAGAAGGATGTATACAATAATAGTAATTTGAGGTGTAACGATGATAATGGTCGACATAGCAACATCACGTTAAAATGACGAGATTTCCACAAAATATGCAAATTAAACGTTTAACATGGAATATTTCGAACTGTGGGCGAAAAAAGACGAACGGAATAAGAAACTTTATAAATTTTTCTTAAAAATGGTTCTAATCCGAAGGTCGTCTGTTAATTTCTTCTAATTTAAATTTCCGAATGAATAAAAGCCTGCACATCGAAAAATCGCGTTTTACATGTTAAGTAATGGGAAATGGAAATGCCTCTCTTGAAGGCGAACCAAGGAATTTTTTCGCGATTTAAATTCGTCATCACCCGAAAAACTGTTAATCAAGCATCCCTACCAAATTTCGAGTTTCTACCATTATTATTTCTCGAGTTATTAGCGTTTGCATAGCGTGACCAACCAACCAACAGATGACGGCTATTATTATATAAAATGTGTGCTGCACAGCCTACATCTATTATTTTTCTGTTTAGCTTTTCTTGAAGCTTTGTAAGGACATTGTTTTTGCCTTTTCTTTTTAATCCACCAAAGTTTGCGTTGGTATTATCTGCTGAAATGCCTACTATTTTACCAATAATATCATGTTTTTGAGCAACTTTTAAAAGGTGGTCAACAATAAGATATGAGGTTTCTCCAGGTAGACTGCAATCAATCTATCTATCTTCTATCTTATATATTAAAATCCGTCGATGTCTATGTGGCCGCCTGGCATTCACATAATTCCAGTCATAACTCGACAACTACGACAGCTAGAGAGACGCGGTTTTCACACGTCGATTCCAAATTCCGGGTAGATTTGTCCGTTCTCATTCTAATTTCGAGAAAATGCGCGACAATTATATTTTCCCATAAGTTTACAGGGGATTTTCGATTTTTCAGAGTGCAAGGTTTTTTTCCTTCGTTCGTTAAAATACGTCAATATGGACCGATTTTCTTCGTTTTTGCTTTATTTGACGGTTAAAGCTCTATACTCTCTTATTCTTGCTATGTTTATACGTTACACTGTCGAAGTTTTCAGAAATACGCATTCTTTTTCAAACTTTTGCGGATTTTTCGTACTCTTTCCGGGCGTTGCCAAGGCGACCGTCATTGTTGCCTCCGATTCAGTTACTATCAATTACACCTTCAGATGGGTGAAATAATTCGCTTCTCACTTTTAAGCATCGAAATTATTGCTGTAGCATTGTCAACATTTATACATAGCATATAAATATTTACGGATAATTATTCAATTATTCAGTTAACTGCGGACAACTGCGTATGGGAAGCATTTCTAAGCAGTTGAATCTTCCTTTCATCGTTTGAATGCAGGAATCTTATCTCTTTGTAAGTAGAACCATTATATTATACATATATGCTACTTATTAACGCAAATAGGCTCACGCATAGATTTAAAATTAAATGAGAATAGGCACATATGTTATTTATGTTAACATATTACATGGTTATCTTCCCTTCATTGATAATCTACATAAACGGTTGCACTGAATGTTATAGAAAAAAAGATAGGACATATATTAGAATTTTCAGTTACAAATTTGTTTATTTTGTTTGATTTAATAAGTTAAAATTGTTTTAAGTTTTTATTTGTATATAATGTCCCCGAGACGGAAACGAAGCTTAACTGGAAGAAAAGAATCTGATAAGGAACGAAAGGTGGTAAAAAAGAGCAATGCAATTGAGGAAGGTGTATCTTATGAGAGATTTACTTATGAAAACACAACTGTTTGTTTAATTCTGTTTCCATGCATTTGTTTGGTACTGTGGAACATCATAACTTCGCACTCAAGCTGTAGATTTTTTATTGAACAAATGGGATGATTATCAACTGTTTACACGCAGAATATCTGCGTAGGCCTGGTAGTCTATATATTAAAATCCGTCGATGTCTATGTGGCCGCCTGGCATTCATCTAATTCCAGTCATAACTTGACAACTACGGTAGCTTAGAGATATATAAAATGTATAATGAGCAACTTCAATACCCGCGCGCAGCATGGGAACAATTTTGTGCTACGTTTATTGATTCTCATCCGATCTACCTTTCTCATGATTTATTCTTTTATTAATGTGTCACCGCGGTAAAGGGCCTCGTTACCGATTTTTTTCGTACACCGTCTGCTTCCTCGCTAATCATTTTCTTGGACAATTCAAAACGAATTAAGCAAAGTTTCAAATTCCGGAAATCATACATCGGAGGGTAAATCCCCTTGGAGATTCCTTCCCAGAAATCATTTTTTATGTCCTCCCTTTAACCCTCACATTCTCCTGCATTGCTTTTCATAGTTTCTCTAGGATTTAGTGCAGGACTGTCTTAAAATGACTTTATTTATGGGTAATGGTCAAACCAATGTCGTCCGCTTGATCTTGGGAAGGAAGGAAAAATGATTCGACAGAAGAATTTTTCCTATGGTTAGAGGAAACGATAACGTCATCCGCGGGCATATATAGGGTGGCCACAAGGCCACAAGGGATTGCTGTCAGTGTCTGGGTCCACGAACGTCCACAAACAGGGAAGACAATGGAAGAGGTGCGTGTCTATTACCAGCGACGATTCCGCCAAGAAGCACCTCCAAAAAAGTCACTTCTGCGATGGGAACGTAAAATATTTGCAATAGGCAACATAAGATGAGCCACGAAATAGAACAATTTCATAAGTAAATTCATTATATTCTACAGTTATGTGTTTATTAGCGTTTTGTTCGATACATCATGTATTCCAATTGTATACTTATCTATTAATCTACAATAAGAATTATTAATTTACAAATTGATTACATCAGAGCCGGTTTGAAAGATATATAAATCAAAGTGAGGCTCGCGGCGGTCGGGGATTGGGCCGCAGAGCGGTCAGAGGGCGGAGCCTACTAGTGATTATCACTTATATAACAAACGTTAAGTTAGGAAAACAATAACGTTTCGGCTCAACATTGTGAAAATTTTACAATCCGGATGAAAGAAGAAGAAAATAAAATAGTTACAATTTGACTATTTAAAGGCTCACTTTAATACGACTTAGGTTTCACTGCACCGCAACATCCTTTTTAAAAGCGAAATTGTTACTAAATATTGTGTTCTTCTTTCCTCGTTAGAGCGCCCACATAATTCTTATCACACAGCATCGAGAAACGTGAATTTCCGTTGAAATCCCGAAATTGATTTTTTTCGCTAACACAATACTGTCTCCTATGCTACGTATGGAGAAATTAAAATTGCAGTACGTATTTACCCTTGTAATTTCCGCACTATGATATTTAAAACTGAGGCGTAAAAATACACGCGAGAAATTCCCTCAATAGCTTGATATTATAAGAAAGATTGAAATAATCGATCATCACTCCGAGTAACAAAATAACTCTTATGATATTAGCTGAATACTTATTTTCGAATTACACTACATTAATCAAAACAATACTTATGCAATGCTACCCGAAAAATGAACGAGGAAATTACGCAAGTAAAATAAAAAACCTGTTTTACATTATCGCAAAGTAAGGATGAATATTACGTGACAGTGAAAATTGCCTTGTACATATGATAGAATAAAGAAAAAATAAAAGAATTACCTCTCGGAATCCGGGTGATGTATGTTTTGCATCGTCGAACGATGTATGCCAGGTTCCGCGGATGACTCGTGCGCTGACCTGGTAACAGATTCCGTGACCGATTCGCACTGCTGACCTCTGGTTGATGGCCTTCTATTTCGTGGCTCATCTTATGTTGCCTATTGCAAATATTTTACGTTCCCATCGCAGAAGTGACTTTTTTGGAGGTGCTTCTTGGCGGAATCGTCGCTGGTAATAGACACGCACCTCTTCCCTGTTTGTGGACGTTCGTGGACCCAGACACTGACAGCAATCCGTTGTTCAATGGTCTAATTGCTTGTATCACGCATGGGTGAACCTGCTACGAAACGAAAGTAAACGAATTTAGAATTTCGACGCCGCACATATTTCTGCTAAGGGTGACAAGACTTTGTGGCCACCCTATATATGCCCGCGGATGACGTTATCGTTTCCTCTAACCATAGGAAAAATTCTTCTGTCGAATCATTTTTCCTTCCTTCGCACGATCAAGCGGACGACATTGGTTTGACCATTACCCATAAATAAAGTCATTTTAAGACAGTTCTGCATTAAATCCTAGAGAAACTATGAAAAGCAATGCAGGAGAATGTGAGGGTTAAAGGGAGGACATAAAAAGTGATTTCTGGGAACGAATCTCCAAGGGGATTTACCCTCCGATGTATGATGAACGTAGCACAAAATTGTTCCCATGCTGCGCACGGGTGTTGAAGTTGCTCAATTTCTATAAAAGACATTACAATGCCATGGACCCTAACAGCGGGGAATTTTTGTGAGATAGGTATCTGGTTTATCGGGTAATCACCATTTTACCCGTCGAGGCGCATGAGAAGTAAAAACTTCTTGGGGCGAGGGCCTTGGGGCCCATTTTTAACTTTTCGCGACCCATTATGTTATTTCAGGAGAGAAGAAACCCTCATGGATTCGAACCCGGATATCTTTTTGGAATTTTTTCCGTCGTTGTCTTTTAATGTTCGATTGAAGCATTCCTGTCAAATCTCAATCTTCTATCTAGTCGGGAAGTTTGTTAAATCACATTAAAAAGCGTCATACACAAAGTGACTAAAGGATTAAACCTTTCATACTATGGAGGATTATTTTTTCAAGCCCGGTGGAAGAATGGGAGTGGGAGGGAGATAGATAGAGTGTTGGAAACTTTGCCCCTGTCGTTCCCACGCGTATAAGAAATGCACAATTTTGGCAACGACGCCTACATCGATCATCCATTAAGTTCGACTTATATGATGATGTCGATAATTCATTCTTCACCAATTCATTTTTGACATTCTGAGGCTTTATAAGAACTCAATGATACTCAAATACCATGAAATAACATAGATTTAAAATGAGGCTTTAGCATTGTTTAAGTAATATTCGAACGGTACCCTCGATTCAGATCAGTATGGAATTAAGAGATATTAATAAGGATTACGTTGGTACAGATTTTAAAACAATTTAGGTTACCCTGTATGCACTTAATTCCGTTCACTTACTTTTGAAAACATCTTAATTTTAATTGCGGTAAATTTATCCTTTTTTAGGTAAAATGTGCTCCTTTTCCTTGGATGTAGTTGTGGATTATGAATGATATATTCACAAACGTTTTCCACTATAAGGCCGCTCTCTAAGTGGATTTCAAAAGACAAAATGAAAATTGATTTTCCAGTTTAGTAAGGATGTGTCGCTAAATTATTTTGCTGATAATATGCTCACGAATATAACGCTACACATATGTTACCTTTTGGCAAACCTCTTTTTCATTACGTTCAGTATTTGGTGAATTGCTGCATAAGATAGCAACGTCCGCTTAATGGTTACTGAAGTAACTCTATCATTTGTTCGTCAGCTGTATTACTAAAGGAATAGTAATCTTACGGTGATGTTATTAGTGCAAATAATAGAGAACAATATTATTAGAACTATTAACACTATGTTTATAGCAATAATCGCAGAGATTACTACATTTATTGATTATGAAAAAGAGGCTGGGTGTTCATTTATGTAAATCTAGTTTTTATGCTGAAATAAGCTTAATTTATAAAATTAAGAATTTAGTTTTTTGTATACGACATTATCAACTCCTACTACTACATTTAGTCATATTGCTATTGTTTGTTACAAATATTGCTTCATTTATGGAAATCTTTCATCCACATAAAAATACACTCAATGTATGGCAGTAACTATCTTTATAAAATCAAATCAAATCGTTATGGTTGCAAGGCGAATACGACCCTTAGTCATGCAAGCATTCTTGGTGCCTACCGCAGGGTATAACGATATTTTTATTTTGAAATGTTGCCGGACGGCGCAAACCGTGCCAGGCGCGCATCGAGTTTCATCTGGCTTTACAAACACTCAAAAACATGGCTGATGTCAAACCTGAAATGAAGGTGGTAGAGGATCAACAGAATTACAATAGCAACAGCAATGGTGATCCTAAGAATCTACAAGAGTTGACCACCTATGTAAGTTTAATTTTCGTCATTGCTCCTTAACAACAAATTATTTTTCGATTGTTTTGTAATCGGGCCTTATAATCTTAAGTTGAAAAAGGCGATACGAATTGTCATCCTATTAAAAACTATGAAGTTACAGCTAATTTACCCTCGATTGTTGTTTTAGTCAATTTTGTTAATATAATGTGAATTTCTTCAAAGTTGACTTAAGGGAAGTGATTGTAAGAGCTTCACGGTTACAAACTAATTAATTTTTTAAATTGTATATCTTGAGTGTTGTGATATTTAAATTTATAATGTACTGTCATGTTTTAGTTAATGCTTTGTAATTTCACTTGCAGGTTCAGTCCTTACTGCAGCAAATGCAAGATAAGTTTCAGACTATGTCAGATCAAATAATTACAAGAAATATCCTTTTATTATGGTTACTTTAATGGTATTATTATCTCGAATTATTATGTTCTGGGTACGTAGTTACGTTGTTTTATTTAACACGTTGGCGCAAAAGTCTTCTCCATGTGCCGAAAAGAAACAAGTTAGGAAAGTGTACAACGTATCACAAATGGGCAATTTCGTGAAATCATATACCTGTACGTAAGGGAAATAGCGTTTTAAAGTTCCTTTCTTCATCATAAATCCATTTTCCTCCTATTTAAAAATAGTGCATGCACACGTTAGTAAATTAAACGTTTGTTTGTGAGATTGTTTATGTTAGCAACAATGAAGTAACTATGCAAGAAATTTTCAAAGTTCAACTCGATTTAAGACGTTTTTGTTTCATTTTATCAATAACGGCTACTCCTACGATAAAAATGTATAGGAAAAGAAATACTCTAATTTATTAGTTCTACAAGTTTTATTTGAAAAATATTTTGATATGAGCAATACTTTACGAGATATGACGAAAATTTAATTTTTTATCACTAGTAAAGTGGTACACCTGATTAGCGTACGTGATTCATTTTTGCGATTTTCTTATTATATTTGATTGTAAGTCCTTAATATCAAATTTCATGAAAATCCGTTCGGTAGAAGCCGAGAACAAACATGCGGACGGACGGACCGACCGACCGACGATAATAGGCGCTCACGCTGTAAGCGAAACGCGCCTAAAAAGTGTAGTAATGTATACATATAGAAAGAATCTTTTAAAAGCCGTTGACATTATGTCAAAGCATTAATAAGAACCTATCAAAAGGAGAATAAGATCGAAAATCATTGTGACTGAGTAACACGTGTGTTCCTCACAGCATCTTAATAAAGTGAAGGCGAGGATCACTGGTGATCCTCATTGCAGCCAACACGTTAAATAAGTTGAAGCTTATAAATTACATCTAAGTCCACCTTTAAGCATTATTTTCGTTCCGAACGATTTTCTGGTTCATAACGATAAATTATGTATCAGATAAACTAACAGGTGATAGGTGAAGTGGGACATTTCTTGGTTAAAGACAGCTCAGCATTTACAATTTTCTGCAGCTTTTTCTTAAAACCCATTACTAAATGAGATAGTTGTAAATTGTTGTGCTTGTAATTTTTCTTACCTTACCTAATTTATTAATATATCGTTTCTTGGTAAGACTTTACGTTCCCCATTGTTAGAAGTGATGGTGGCGCCATATTGAATGAATGAAAAGGAGTACCAAGCTGACATGAAATGACAAATCTGTCTTTGAGGATATTGGCGAGTCTTCCGCTTGCTTTCTTTTTATATCAGTTGTTGTCTCCGGGTGCTCTCGTGCCCTTTGCCTCGCCCGGAACCAAACTATCCATCCCCATTGTCCGGTGATTGGGTTTGTAAATGTCGAGACAGGCCAATCAGTCATGGTTGACGTAACGTAAAGTCTAGCCTGTTTTTGTACTATAAAAAGTAACACAAACAGTGTAAATAATATGTCAAAAAACTACTAACCTGTGTTAAATTTCGTCAGTCCAAATACTTTACACCGCCACACATACCCGTCAGAAACATCCTTTCTCTTCACTAATCTCATAAAACTTTCACATTTATACGAATTCCCTATCAATCCAACATTCATACACCATTCAGTCACTCGCTCATCACCTTCATTCTCCAGTTTCATCACGTATTTTAAACTTATATTTTTGTCCATTTTTACCAGGGTATAATTTATTCCTAAAATTACATGAAAAATATCTCGCACAAAACAAAGATCGCTGTAGTTCAACAATAAAAGAAATAATAACGGTTGCTGGAGACGTCGCTTCTAACAATGGGGAACGTAAAGTCTAGCCCATTTCTTATTCAATCATTATTAAGTGAATCCTGTGGAAATCTGTAATAAATTATTATAGGGAGTATACTGTTTTACAGAATATAATGCTATTTAAAAACTTCTATATTCAATCTAATGCCACATACCCACATAACCCTTTTCATAAGTTAAATTGAATTTATTTCATTACACTTTTTATTATTTGAGATAACAGTGAAATTTAAAATATCTTCTTAAGACTTTTTATTGAATTAAGATACTGACTTTCTACATGTATTTCATCATTAGCTATATCAGTCTAATTCTGCATTCAGATTGTGAAAACACGTTTTCCAAAACAGCTCTAAGAATGGATAAGACCATCACAGATTAAAGATTTTAGTTTATCAAGATCCTTTGGTTTGTCATAGTTGGTTTTTGTTTTGAAAACGTTCAAAGGAGTTAAATTGAGGGAACAAGCAGGTTATTTTGTAGAGCTTCCCTTATCAATCTAAAACTCAGGAAAGGTGCTGTTTAAAAATCTAACATTTTGTGCAGAGGTACTCCATCCGGCTGGAAAATAGCTTTTTGTAACAGGCCATGAGTTTTTGCAATTGCAGAATAAAAACTCCTTTTGGCATGCCTAGGTACAAATTGGTCACAGTTTGCTCTTCAAAAAATGACATTATGTAAGAATTAATAATAACAGGATAACTATTAAAACTTAGAGGTCTTCAAAATATACTTCATTAAACGCTTTTTCAAAAAAAGATAATTGCTTAGATATTCCGTCTGTCTGATCAGGCAATATCTCGTTAATCCTGCAACTTAGATAAACCTAATTTTCATGGGCTAGACTTGGTAGAAATTTGGTGTATCTAGGATCAACTGCTGAGGATTAATCAAATTCTTTTTCCAGCCCCTTTTTAGGTCTGTTTTGCTTCCGGCATAGTCAGTCTGTCTATCCGCATGTTCTTTCTCACTAAACGGATTTTCGTGAAATTTTATATTAGACACAGTCGAAGACAATAAGAAAATCACATAAGCCAATAAGGGATACCACTTGTGACAAAAAATGAACTTTCCGTCAGATCTCGTAAAGTATTGGTCATATCAAAATAGTTTTCAAATAAAACTTCAGAACTAATAGAGTACAGGCAACACCCGAGATTCAACCATTCGAGATTCGACCCAGCTGATCGATTGGTCGAATTAGAAACTAGTTTACGCGAAGTAATTTTTGGCCCGCCTGACTACGAGAGGTTTAGTCTCAGTCTAGACATAATTATTTCTGCTCTAATTGATTGAATTTGTGCTGATTCGACGGTTCGAGATTTGACCACGTTTTCAGGAATGCATCCCTGTCGAATCTCGGGATTCACCTATATTTCTTTTCCTAAAAATTTTTAGTATAGGAGTAGCCGTTATCCAGAAAATCAAATAAGAATGTCTTAATTCAAGTTGAACTTAGAAAATTTTTTGCATGGTTACTTCTTCATTGTTGATAACATAAACAATCTCACAAAGATACATTTAATTTCCTTAACTGTGCATGCAATATTTTGAAAATAGGAAAAAATGGATTATTTATGATGAAGAAAAGAACTATAAATGCTATTTCCCTTACATATATCATTTCTTTTGAATTCTCCATTGCATGAAACATGCCCATTTGTGATATACTGTACTCTCTCATAACTTGTTTTAGTGTTTTACCCACATTCGGTGTGATAAATTTTCGACCATTTCATGAATCCCTACCTTGATTTACTGTATATACTCGTGTATAATACGCAGTTTGAAGACCAAATTTTTTTGTCATAAAGTAGGAGTGCACGTTATACATGGGTAACACTTCTGTGCACTTAAAATCAGAAATTAAAGTGTACCTACCTTGCACCAGATTCTCACTTTTTGGGTGAATTAAGGGGAAAATCACAATAATTATCGATAATCCAGGTTATACATATATTAATTATACGTATGGAACACCTAATTACAGTAAACTCCCAGTTATCCGGCAATCATACAACCAGAATTCTCAAGCAACCGGCATCTCCTACCTCTCGATTTTTTATTACATATAGTTCGGAATGTTACCGATAAAATTGGTGTTTTTGGCAATTTTTTAAAATATTTAATTCAGAATGTTACTGGTAAAATTGGCACTTTCGACAAGTTTTTGTTTACATCTAATTCGGAATGTTACCGCTAAAATATGCGTTTTCAGCAGTCTCAATACACAATTGTGGATGTTTCTTGAACTCGGTGTTTTGTTAAATAAAATATTTCGTACACCCTTTTTAAATGCCGCCTAAAACTCCAATATGCGCTAAAGGTAATAAAAGGAAATGGGTTGTGCTAACCTTAACTTGATATAATAAAACATTTAGAGAAAAGTGAGAACTGCAATGTTTTAATGAAAGAGTTCAATGTCAGTTCTTCCACTGTTTATGACATTAAGGCAGAGAAATCACAGTTAATGAAATTCATTAGGTCTTCTGAGAAAACTAGAATAGTTGAATATCGGCAGAGTCTTCATAAGCCGAAACTTGAGCAATTGGATATTGTTATTTATGAATGGTTTTCTATAAAGCATTCTGAGAAAGCACCTATTTCTGAACCATTGTTGATTGAAAAGGCCCAAGATTTTTATATAAATGGAGATTAGCGAACAGTGTGCATTTTCAGATGGATGGCTAACACATTTTAAGATCAGACATCTAGATGTTTTGGATGATAAAAAATCGGCTGACTAAGAAGCTGCCGATAAATTTTGTGACTTTTTTGAAACATAAGTTAAGGAATATATGTATAACTATCCAGCACGTTTAGTTGCATTATTTTAATATTTACTAACTGCACTATATGTAATGGTGTCATGATTGCGTGTCACTATTCGCTTCTCTTTTGTTTAAAATCAGTTTGCCTCAAGAATTTCTGCTAATACATAGTGTTGTGTGAGGATAATTTCTCTCCTTTTGTCAGACAAGGAAACAATTTTTCTGTTGGAAAATTCTAAAGGTCGGATGAAGTTAACCCTTACCTCGCATTGTTATTAGAACAAAAAACAGGTTAATAGCGATAGGCATACCAGAAATTCCATAGGATGTAATGCAGTTATTAAATATTAAAATTAAACATATTGAATACTTGTATATTTGAGTTTCATTACTTCCTTGAATGTCAAGGAATTATTTAAGAACAATTGAGTCGAGTACTTAGGCTAAAGGTTAGCAATTCCAAGATGAATGTATAATTTGGCATCTTTTACTCATTTTGGTATCCAAATGCTTTATTGAAGCCTATCCAATAAAACTCAAGCAACCGGAATATTCAATTAACCGGAAAACCCAATTCCCCAGGCATTCTGGATAACTGGGAGTTTACTCTACTTCTATAGTTATAATTCCATCCTCTCCAAATATTCAGAATTTCACTAGTTCATCAGCTGATTGCTGTAGTCCCACAAAACACGCATCGATAACAAAAACGTAGAATAAGCAAAGTAATTTAAAACCCATAGAATGAAGTGTATGAACTTAATCTTACCTGTCGCATTTTCTGTTCCAGATTTGTTTGTTAAATTTTTGCATTATTCCTTCTATTAAATAGTTTTAGAATGAGATAGGAAGGAGAGAACCAACATCCACTATAAATCAGATCTCTATTTTTATAGATCCCTTTTTGTTTGATTTAAAAGGATTGGCAGTAGTGGCACTGCGGTTTTCTAAGTGGCATCAGTTTGGCCAACTTATGTATGAAGTTGCTGCCATCTCAACTCAATCGCTTTCATTATTGATGATGTCTCTCTAAGACGTAATGTGGAGCTTATTGAACGTAATACTTATGGGCAAGTCCAAACGTTTTAAAATTGTTAACTGGCGATAATTTAATGTTTTAACGTATTTATTTACAGTACTGTAGTTAATACTTAACATGATGATATAATTTTGTTCTTATACCCCACAAAAATCAAGGGCGTGCGTTATACACGGGATACAAGAAAAAGTCAGGATTTTTTGACAAAAAGTATGGGTGCATGTTATACACAAGTGTATACAGTAGCTCATCTCGGAGGTTACTACATCAATCCCACACGAGTTTTTTTAACATCAGAGTTCTGACTAGAAATGAAGCCAATGTAAACAGTTCTACGTTGCCATATGGATGAATTTTCCATCTAACTGAACAGAAGTGCTACATCTCAGGGTCACCCACAAAAAGATTGCAACACTGCTGAATTTCTGATTTGAATTTCAGACATTGTTGAGTGGCCTCATGAGGTTATTCTCTTCGTGCAAGTTGTTTTGTTATCAGGAAATTAGGATTATTGGGGTTAAGAGTAACAAATATTAATAAAGTGAATTAGAATTATTAATATTGAAATTGAGCCTTCAGGGTACAAATAAAAAATACATTTTGAAAACTTACGAAATTATCAGACAATCACTCTCAACTATTATTACTAGGTCACAAATTTCATTGTTACTATATTTTATGGTAATAATCTCCTATAATATATTTTGAAGGGTGTGTTTGTTGGTTTGTTCATGGAACTCCTCCTAAACGATAAAAGCTAGACTTACCAAATTTGGTATGATTTTTCCTTACATCCTAACTTAGTGAATGGTCAAGGTTTTGTTTCTGTCCGTCACTTTGATCCGAAATGGCAAACGATTTAATTATCGAACGTCACGTATTTTGCTGCGTCCTGCAATTGAAATACAGGGATGAGTGTAGACTACTTTGAATTTGCACTTTAAAATTACTTAAAATCATGGTATAAACGTGAGACTTGGATACTTCTTTGCGGGAAAGAACAAAGTTTATTTTTATTGAAGACAGATTCCGAATTCTGGTTGAATTCGTGTAGAAATGCAGTTAGAATCAATAAAATACGTGATTTTATCAGTTTTATTACAATACCAAATATAAGCTACCATGACAACTCCCATTGTTGCTGAAATTGAGAGTTCAATGCATTTATATTGAGACTATATAGTCCCTTGTTACATTTAAGGGAGAGAGGAGGAGGGAGGGAGGGGGAGAGGGAAGGAGAGGTTGGAAGGGAGGGAGAGGAAGTATATACGTTATTTTTGAATTTTCATAGTGCAAAATTTTCTTCCTTCATTCATTTAAATAGAAAAATGCAGAGCGGTTTTCTTCATTTTTGCTTTATTGGACGGTTATAACTGTGTACTATATTATTCTTGCGATGCTTACATTTTACACGGTCGAAGTTTTAGATTCACTAAATCCGTTGAAATTCAATGGGCACTCCGGCTAGTAATCACATAAAACAAACCATAAATTAATTGCAACTTTCCTAAATTGAGTGTTCGCTAAATTCAATTGATCATTTAACACATTCGCAATGGCATCACCCACCGGTGGGTCACCGGTGACTGTCGTTGATACATAACCTCATAAAATCATACTCATTTCATGCATAGATGCTTCATAAGTACAATTCTGTATTATCTTTATGCCTCCAGTCATGATTATTCATTGATTACATCCAAATTAACACTATACCAAACTTAGAATTGAAGGTATAATAATAACAGAATCTGACATTCTTATGAATTATGTACTATTTCACGTCCATAAACCAAGGAGAATATTTATATTATCAATTATTTTATAAACAAAGTATAAAAATTAGCTTATACCCATATGATTTAAAACTTACAATTATACATGCTAAAAACATTGCATACAGTGAGACATAAAAAGTAAATATATAATGCAAGGAAAATAAGGAAAACTTACAAATATATATTATAAATTGAGTTAATTATAAAAATAGTGATATGTTACATGTCTCGTATGAAAACCAAAGAGAGAATGACTGTAAATGGTGAACTTCCCAGGATGGAGTGAAACTAGGCCAGGGGTCAGCAACCTGCGGCTCTGAGCTGCAAGTCTCTCTTTAAGGACTTGCGTGCGGCTCCCGAAAGCAACCCTCACTTATAAAACCTCCAAAACAAATTGGCTTTGTATATTATTTAATAAAAATCTCAGAAAACTTAAAAGGTATAGATACATTACGTAAAATAAACGTCTGTTTTACAGAGATAATAGGATAAAGTAAAAGGGCAAGGTTAAGAGGGGATTGCCTCCCATAGATCCTTCAATGACTGCGGCTCTTCTTATGTTGCGTGTTATACATAATTTGAAAAAGTGGCTCTTCTTAGAAGAAAGATTGTCGACCCCTGAACTAGGCCACTGAAGTAAGATTACTATTTTATAACAGATGCTATACAGCTGCATATGAGGAAAATGTCAAGATGGTTCAAACAAAATCTTTATTAGGTTTTTGAGAAAACGGGAGAGTGGACTTAGTCAAAAGAAAAGCTGACGCCACACCATACCTTAGTCAACATCTTGAGCGGCAGATCAAACAGAGTCGAAACCTTTGTTTGGGAAGTAAAAGAGGGATAGAGCCAACGTGCATTGATATTTTGCAAGAAGCTACGCTGGTGGGTAATGACGTGGGAAATTTTTGTCATTTGATTACAAAATTGTTTTATTTTATTATAGTTATAAATGTTTATATTTAGCACAGATATATCTTCAGTGCATCTAATTTATATTTATACCATTTGCCTAAACCTCATCAGAGGGTAAATATATATAGTAAAACAATGATTGTAGAATAAATTACAATACTCGAAGTGTGAGCTTCCACTGCATGATGAAAGAAGTTATAAGGGCACATTAGACATTTTATTGACTAGAAAAAACATTTTTAGGCATCAAAATGCATATTTAACAATTTTAAAACAAAAAATAAAAATAAATTTTCAGTTTTATGCCCACAAGGAAGAACAGCGAAAATGCCTTCCGTCGCGAATGTGTTAACGAACTAATGGACATTTGGTAGATCTCAAAAAATTTTCTTGAATCTGTTATGAACTACATACAATTTTCCTTTTTTTAGTTGTTGTTTGAATGTGGGATGAATTCTTTCATCTTCTACACCTTTGGTGCCTTTTTCTGGTGTCACTATTCACTTAAGTGACATATGAAAGAACACCTATAAAAAATACTCGTTGAATCTGGTTACAAAAAGTTAAAAGCTGATTGCATTTAACTTAGGTAGTTAGTATTCGTTAAATTTTAAGATACAAAAGATAATTTTGGTTCACCCTGCATTCTACCATTTACAGTCAAAGGTTTAACTGCGCTACCAAATCCTTATGAAGTTGTAGTGGCACGTTTAGGCATAGGCGCACTAAGGACACCAATACACAAAATTTTCTAGCAATAGGGGCCCCATAATATCACAGTGCCTTGGGACCTCAACTGATATAAACGTGCCACTGTGAAGTTGTATTCATTTCCCATTCTAATTTACTTTTTACTGATAAGTGTCTTAATTGAAGCATCAAATGAGTTAATTTGTAATATTGTCATAAAACAAGATGCTTGGCAAGCACATCCTTTTATTACTTTTTGATGAACTTTAGATTTCAAAGTTGCCTTAGGCATGGTGGGAAAGTTTCCTGCACAGGAAAATTGAGGACATTTATAAAATAACATTATAGTAATATCTGTGTTTTTATTTTGTAATAATCCACAATATGAACATACATTGACCTTTTTGTGCAAAACTTCACAGATCATAGCCATGTGATATACATCACATTGTCAACAATACTTACCAGTTAAATGTTAAGAAGGAATTTTGTAGTTAGACAATCTTATTTTGCCATATTTGTCTTCAAATCATTATTATAGAATATAAAAATGTCTGATTTTAAGCTGAATATTTTGTGAGATTTCCTTAATGAAAACTACTAGATGACATGGGAAATCGAATAGATGATTTAGAGAAGAATATTGCAGACTTGATGACTCAAGCTGGTGTTGAGGGACCTGATAAGTGAATCATGTAATGAACCCTATGCAAACAATGAAGCCATTATTTAAAGTGCTATTTAATTGGCTTATTAGAGTTAATCAAACAGGTGGTTAAATTTATGTTTCAATGATGAGTAGATTTTATTGCAACACAGTTTATTTAAAGGCTGTATAATTTCCAAGTGTTTATTAAATAAATTTTATTAATTTGTCTTATAAACAAAATACTATAAATTACAAGTGTATTTTTTGTTATAATTTTCATTGGTCTGAGAATGTACAACCTTTTTATATCATACTAATAAATATACTTGTCCAAAGTGTTGAATGTTAATATTTGTAGTAAATGTGAACAAGTCTTAAGTGAATTTCTATTAATTAAAATGTAAAATTCATATAATTTACATTCATGGACGGATTAAATAAGCAATAAAACAGACTGAATAATATTATTGATGAAAACCTCTGATTTCATAGGAACCACTGCTGATTCTAGATACTTTTAAAGTTACACTCAAGTGCATAGCATGGCATTTCATATTTTTCATGAGTCATCATATGGAAATTTTCACCAATGCCATTTTTCAGTTCAATTTCAACGAAATCTTACTTGTTTCCCAACTACTTCCTCTGATTCTGCTGATTGTGAATCATCTTCGTCGTCATCATCATCATCTCTATCATCTTCTTCATCATCATCATCTTCTTTATAGTCCTTAATCTGAACTGAATCAGATGACTTGACACTGCCTTTTCTTGGAGAATCCTGGTTAAAGACACAATTTGTTGAAAGTTTTTACATATATTTAATTGTTGTGTACTCAATTATGCTGCTGTTGGTGGTTCTTGAGTAATATAGTTAATTCAGTCAATGGATGTTGAAATCTGTTTTTAATGACAACAGTATGAAGTATACCAGTCTGTGCAATGAAAATGTTTTTGTAACAAAAAATTGTATTGTAGTCAAATAAATGCAAAATTTGTGCTGAATTTAACTTGATCATTTCATATTGTTTGAGTAGTTTTTAGTAGTAAAAGGTTACCAATTTTTAAATATTATAAACCTCCAATTTTCAAAAATTAGTATAGCTATAGTATACAGAAGTATTCTTTTTATAAACCAACACTATCACAATTGCAGGAAATAACAAAAAACATTGTCATATTCAATTCAAGGAATTGTAAATTTAAGAAAAATGAAAATAAACCTTTTAGATTTCATTTTAACTACATCAATATGTTATATTGGCAACTCTGCTAATAAGAGCAAGATTATTAATTTGAGATAAATTATATAAAGAAAAGTTTTCTTTGTTAATACACATTTTGGAATCATCAATAAAATAACATTTAAGTTATTCAATACTGTAAATATCATTAATATTTTACCATATTAATTGCATGAAAATGGAGCCATTATTATGTCAACCAACAATGTAATCTTATGAGGGTGTCATAATCCTAAAACAAGAATAAAGCCCCTTACGTAATTTGCTCACTTTTATGTTATAGTTCAGTGGTATGCAACCTTTTCTATATGTCAGCATAAGAGGATGGTGGGCTGTATTGAAAGCTTCGGCAGAATGAATTAGAATTTATATCAAAAGTTATCTAGGCATTCAGAGATACCATATAAGTGATAATCATTTTTAAATTATGTTTTTAGGGTTAACATCTCAATATTAAATGTTGTATATCCAAACCTCTCTAATCTGGCATTCTGTAATCTGTCAACTCCCCTAATCTGGCATAGTTCCCGAGTTCTGCATTATTCCAGTGAACTGCGTTTGGACATAACTTTCGATGGTCATTTGCAACACGGGTACAAATACTTGAAATAGCATGACTGGGAATGATAAAACACGTCTTCTAATGCATAACAAATATAGTTCAATAAACAAATAAAACTAAAAATGTAGAGTTGCTTGTAAGTGCAAATAAATATTCACCATCACAGCATTTCGTATATTTTTAAGAAATTGGTTAGAATAGTATAAAATCATAATTTTTTGATCGAAAAATATGCTTATTAAAAAGAATAAATGAAGTTAAGTAAAGAAGACTAACTGACAGTTTCCGTTAACTATACTTCAATGAGTATATTTTAAAGTGTATTTTTCAATTGCTAGTTTTATAAGTGCGTCAATAAACATTATGCTGAAACTGTCAATATACCTGACAAACAATTATTGTCTTAGTTATCTTCAGCAATATCCGTTTCATCATGTCTTCAAAAATATTGAAAGAATATGATATACACATAACTTTGGAATCAGAATTAAAACAGTATTTAAGGTACAGACCACCATAAAATAAAGTGCGTGCATACCTTAAATATTTTTTGTTTATGACTTTATTATTATAAGTAAATGTTTAAATAATATTCCGTGCAGTTCTCTTGTTTATTTTCATATCTACTATGCTACAAAACTTAATAATGTGTCGAGACTGGCTAGGATTAAGGGTTATGTAACACTCGTAATCCGGAATTCACTAATCCGGCTCCAGTCATTCCCCAAACTTGCCAGAAGAGAGAAGTTTCACTGTATTACCTTAATATGTATATGAAAACTAGTGAACGTGTGCTTGCATTCTGCAAGCATTTTCTCTCACCTGAAAGTAAAAATAAAAGCCTAAAAATTACTTTTAATGCATAAGTTCGCATCTCGGCTCCGAATTACGTGTTTTTCTGTTTCGAAAATATTGGGGTAAAAACAACCCCTAAAATTTATAATTATAATACATTTATAGGTTTTTATCATTTGTTACGAATACCTCACATTTATGCAAAATTTCATCAATGCAGTACCTCTAAGAGTGCATTTATATTAATTTCATTGTTTAAATTTTATTAATTTTTAACAGGCACAGCAATAAATATTACTAAAATTTTCAATGTTATTTACCAACGGGACATTATCTCCTAGCCCTGTTAAAATTTTCAGCTTCCTGGATCTACAGAAAGTACATAAACATTAGTTAATTTTTTAAACATTTGAGAATTTATTACGGCCGAACGAATAAAAATTTTCAAATTTCTATATTCCCGTTTTGATTATTTGGCAAATTCTACAGGTAGAAAAAATTTCAGCTTGATAGCGCATTTAGAAATACCTAAACCATGAAATGTTAGTAACATGGTTTATAATTTTTACCGGCCAAGAAAATATACATTGTTTCAATTTTCGAATTATTCCTCCGATTATTTTTTTCGGTTCACCTATGTATTAAATTCCAGCTCACCAACTATTGTAGTTTGGGCCAGACATTAGTATCCTCCTATATATATCGTTTCATTCTATATCAACTCTTCTTACAGAGAATATAGGAGATAGGATACAAGTAAATGTGTGCTTGCATTCTGCAAGCATTTTCTCTCACCTTAAAGTGAAAATAAAAGCCGAAAAATAATTTTCGATGCATAAGGTCACATATCGGCTCCGAATTACGTGTTTTTCTCTTTTTAAATTTTGGGGTAAAAACAACCCCAAAAATTTATAATTATAAAACTTTTATAGGTTTTCAGCATTTGTTACGAATACCTCACAATTATGCGAAATTTCATCCATGCAGCACCTCTAAGAGTGCATTTATATGAATTTCATTGTTTAAACTTTATTAATTTTTAACAGCCACAGCAATAAATATTTCTAACATTTTCAATGTTATTTACCAAGGAACATTATTTCCTAACTCTGTTAAAATTTGCAGCTTCCTGGGTCTTAAGAAAGTACATAAGCATTAGTCAAATTTTTAAACATTTAAGAATTTATTACGGCCGAACGACTAAAAATTTTCAAATTTCTATATTCCCGTTTTCATTATTTCACGAATTGTACAGGTAGAAAAAATTTCTGCTTGATAGCACATTTAGAAATACCTAAACCATGAAATGTTAGTAAAATAGTTTATAATTTTTAGCGCCCAAAATAATGCACATTGTTGCAATTTTGCAATTTTTCCTCCGATTATTTTTTTTTATTCACCTCAGTATTAAATTCCAGCTCACCAACTATTGTAGTTTGGGCCAGACATTAGTATCCTCCTATATATATATATATCCTATCTCCTATATACTCTGTAAGAAGAGTTGATATAGAATGATATATATATAGGATGATACTAATGTCTGGCCCAACTACAACACTTGGTGAGCTGGAATTTAATACATAGGTGAACGGAAAAAAATAATCGGAGGAATAATTCGAAAATTGTATTGTTGGCCGTATTCACAGCAATGAATGCAAATAAACAAGTATGCTATTAAGCAAAAGTAAGTGAAAATACACAGTTCTAAAATTTTATTCTTTGAAATATTTTTTCGTCATTTTTATTTAATGCCAATTATTTTTGAAGAAATGTTTATGTGATATGCTGCTTAACATTTCAATGGTAAAATACATAGCTGTGACATTAGTTAATTAATGTTTCAAAACAAAAGTGAAATTACATAGGTCTAAAAATGTATTTACATAATTAATTTATTGAATATTATTAAAGATACAAATTTTTCAAAACAGGTTGGTCTGCAGGGGAATGTTTTTAGTTTGGTATTCTTAAAAAAAAGTGCCTTATGTAATTTGCTCTGCAATTCTTTCCTCACTTGTTATACGTCTCCTTCGATTCATAAAACTGTGATATCACTTTTATTGCTTGCATAGCTTCATTAACCATGGGAACTGGTTCATCTTAATCCTCTACCATTTCTTCGTGTTCTTCTTCACTTCACTTTCCATGTTGCACTTCCATGACCATCCTCACGATTTATAGGTCCGTTTGAGCTTCTGTTATTATAACACCATGGTCAATTTCTGCATATGAATTGATATTTTCATAACTTTGAAAACTTTCTACGTTCATCTCGGCAAACCATTCTATTAGTGATGTTTCATTAAAATTAATGTCTACTGACTTGCCTTTAGAAAACGGCTAGTGCAAACCACAATGAGTAAAGAGTTTCTGCTGTTGGATCCCTCCCCACCCAGGTGGTCAAGAGGCTGCCTTTGGTCCTTCAATGTATGTATTGGCAATCAGCAAAAATTAATAATAAAACCTGAATCATTTAATGACATTTATATGATATTAGTTCTCTTCTTCTCACCCACACATACAAAAATGTGCTGCGCCGACCCTGTGCATACTCATACAAATATTTGTTATTTACTAACTTCCATTGTCACTATAACTGATTGCATTAATATGTTATAACCAAGGTGAATATATTGCAATATTGTAGAAATGGGGATGGGATCTGAAGAATATGTCGTTATATGTGAGTTGTCGTATTAACTGAGGCTGTTATAACTGACTGAGTTCTACTATATTTTAAATCTTCTAAAATAAATGTCATAAAATGTAAATGCTGGAGCAGCTGATTCAAAATGGTGATCACCTATATTGAAAGTTCAACTGTCACCGCAAATATTGATGTCATTCTTCTGTAATTTAAGATTCACATTTCATAGTCAGCATATAAGTCAACTTTAAGTTTTAGGAATTATTTTTTAAGTTTCAGCCATGTTTACAACTGAGGGCTGTGGTTGAATAGTTTTTCCAGCTCTCTGCATATTGGTGCACGTGGAGAAGGTTTGTTTAGAAACGGCATACCACATAAATCCCTTTTAGCCATCTCACGATACCATCCTCATTCATCTCAGCCATGTTCCCAGCTGAGTGCAGTCGTTGGAAGAAAAGATATTTTTTCTAGCACTCAGCATATTGGTGCATGAGGAGAAGGTTTGCTTACAAATGGCATTCCGCATAAATCATGGAAGAAACCTCATATGTCTGAGATGATGGCAGCCTTTTAGCTGGCTCATGTATACGTTTTGTTGCTTCGTTCGTAGGTTGCAATAACAGGCAGTGATTAGAAAATCATTCTTTTTGGAGCGTAGATAGAAGGAATTGATTACATGAGACCCAACACAAATAAGTCATTCATTGCACCCCAGAAGAGAAAGAAAAAATCTTGTTATCTGCAGGCATTTTCAGGTGCCTCATGCCATAAGGTCCATTTAGGTTCGGGCGCTTCATGCCAGAAAGGGTTAAGGGAAATGTACAAAATTTCATTTCTGCATGATCTGTGCATCGGAGTAGTTTTATTTTGCTATTGAAAAAGAGAATTGATTTTCCTGTCCCCATGAATCCACTAGGAACAACAATTTCTCCCACACACCATTATTTTTTTCTCCAGCACAAGGGTCCCATTTGACAAATTTATAATTTTTGTTACCTCGCAGGGATACAAAGGAGAGCAATAAGGAAGGAAGGCGATGGATATAAGAGGGGTGGAGAAGGAGCCCTTGAGATGTGTGTCAAAGCCCGATCTTACAATTAGTGCGGTGGGAATAAGAAACCTCAAGTGCCCTTTTATTATCGATCGCTGGGGTAGGTAGAAACTAGAGGCTTGCACTGATACCAATTTTTGTATTTGGGTCTAAACTTCACCCTTGGCAAATTTTTCCATATCCGATGGATATGAATATGTTGTCTGTTTTCAGTGCCAATAAGTTATAGGACAAACGTAATTTGGGTGCCTACAAGACCAACTCATTTGCTGCCCCCAGAGTGTGCCACCCTAAGGTGGTGCCTTACCTGCATACTGACTACAAATGTCCCTGTTTGTCACACATGAAAAGGAAGCAGAGATAAAAATAACTTGCCTCTGAGGATCCCCTCTTGAATAAGGATCTTGCAGATGAATGCGGGGTTGCAGGAGCTGAAGAGGCAAGTGAAGACTGAGAGGATTTCCTGCTCAAGGAGGGAGGAGTACCAAAGAGTCCAGCCAGAAGAGATGGTGCTGAAGAGGAGGGGTTTACACGGAGGGATGTTCGTTTGATGACCTCCATGCGTGAAGGGTAAGAGTCTCCTGGGGTCCGAAGAGCACTATGGAATTCCTTTTAAAAATCAGCTCATTAAAATTTTTATTGTTATTTATGAATTGAAGGCTTTATGACGTCACACTTGTTCAGTGGATTTTCCTTAAAAATACTAAGGATGCAAATAAGGAAAATCACAAGTACAGTGAAACCTTGATTCTGCACTCTCCGATTTTATGTTTTTTCCGATTTTATGCACATTTTGTATGGCCCCGGTCAAATACTCATAAGAACAATGTAAAATTTTATCTGATTTTATGTTTCTTCAAATTTACACCTTATTTTTCGAGTCCTGACAACGGAAATTCACCTGATTTTACGTTTTCAATTTTCTATTTAGGAAAATGCAAATAAATACCCGTGGTGTTCTGCTTGTATTCAAGGTTAAAATAGGCTATATTCAATAGTTTTAGTCATAACTTTTTCAAATTCATGTTTAAACAGGCATATGTATACATATGAAATGTTTGCAACCTTATGTGGCAATCCATTTATCGGCCAATGGAAGATATGAACACACTTCATGCTCATCGTTACGCTTGCATAGTTGCAGTCATTTGTTTTTGTAGGAAGGTGATATCAGCATGACGCTATAGGCGTTGTATATACCATATTTACTCATGTAACCAGCGCACTCGTATATCCTGTGCACCCCTATTTTTTGGCCAGTTTGGAGGGACAAAAATTAATTTGAGCCGGAATAAGTTTTTTTCAAGTCACCGATTCCCACTCCCTGAAACAAGTTCCGCTCAAGTTCAGCATCTTCTCCCTCCTACGTGATGCAATTAATTGGGTGATCTCTTTATGCTGATACTATAACCACTTAACTGTTTTAGTTGTAATATTACGCAACTTTGCCCCCACTTCACTGTTTTTGATGTAATATTACACACCGATGTGGAGCCTCACTTACTATTTCTTCGTCTATGAACGGGAACTTCCCTATGCAGATGGGGAGTTTTTTCGCATATCGTCTAGTGAGTAAATATGGGAAGGTTACGAACAAACAAGTCCAAACACTTGAGGTGGGGATTTCTGTCTTCCTTTTGAACGAATCTTTCATTCACAACAAAATTTCACCACTCCTAATTCCTTGAAGTGGATGAGGGGAAAGGACCAAACTTGCACCTACCTATTCTCCAGCCTGCAAACTCTCAGTAGTCATTGAACTATAATTATCAGTTAGTTGGTATATTCTTTCTGCCTACTTTTGTGAGTTTATGCCTGCAGCGCGAGTGTAACCTAAACGTTTCCTTGTTCACATAAATATGCATATACTTCATAGAATTTGATGTCTTTTGCGAATATCAACATAGATGTAAGCATATTGCAGAGAATTTACTATCGATACTTACAATTTATATAACCTGTTCATAAATCCTCTTGTAAGATGCGCACCCCCTTTTTTTCACCAGCGTTTTGGGGCAAATGGTGTGTGGGATACAGGAGTAAATACGGTAAATGTGGTAATCCATTTATGTATTGGGCAATCGCAGTCATTTTAGTAGGAATTCGATGACATCTACATGATGCTTGGCGTTGTTTAAAAACGTGGCAATCCATTAATTAATTTTTGGCCTGAAATATGGATAATAAAGCACAATGGAAAGTATTTACGTTAAGTGGCAAAATTAATATCTTACCTCAAGTTAATGTGCATGTTGGAACACATATCGAACTTTTTGACTGGTTAAATAAATAAAATGTTATGTGAGTTAGTTTATTTGCAATTGTATTCAAACTTATTTTAGATGGCTAACCAAAGTTATGATATAAAGCAACCCACATTTTATTTTATGTTACATAATTTTCATTTCCCCAATTTTACACTTCCCTCGATTTTACATTTATTTTAGGTGGTCCCTTCAATGGTTTAAAATCAAGGTTTCACTGTAGTTGCACAACTATATTCTTTTAATCAGAAGAGTGGAAAACTGTCTGAAGCAGACATTAACAAGAATATGTTGTTTGATCAGAATTTTCAAGAAAGGAAAAACATTTTTTGCATTAACTTGATAATTAAACTGGGTTAAAAATGAAAACTATTAATCGTCTTTGTCATAAAAAGAGAATTGCAAATTCACTCCACATTTTGGCATAGTCATGAAAATGCATGCCCAAAAAATCCAGTGAAGAGGCTGTCATTTTGTGCATATTAAAAATAATAATGCATAGTAATAGAAGATAGTTTGGTAGTATTTCCACAAAACAAAAAAAACATATGACCGGTTTTGGCAAATGATCATCTGATGATCACTATCATTCATTGAAACAGGATACATTTTTTGTTTAGTGGATATAGGACCAAGTTACCTTCTATTACCATGCATTTTATTTTGCTTTAACTAACATTATGCCTATGTAGTTGGATATTTTCTCAGGCTTGAATTGCAGTTGTTAGGGTTACAGAGTAGAAAAATCTGTGGATGATACATAACATAGAAATACGTTGGTGTTAAGGAGATAGAATGTTATAACTACAGTTATTATTTGAAACTAGCAGAATTTCCCGTTGAATTTCAACGGATTTAGTAAAGCTACTACAGCACAACATACAAACTCTTTAAAATATATAGTAGATACGTTTTAACTTACAATTAGCTTTTCTTAACAATTAATCATATTTGCTTGTAACAAACCGTTTCCGAACGTATTGCATTCAAATATACGATAATTTTATTTCCTATCATATTACCTTTGCCAAATCCAGCTTCATTTCTTGTTACTTTCTCCATACGTAGTAATGGGAAAGTATTGTGATCACGAAAAAAATCGACTTCGAGATTTCAACGGAAATACACGTTTTGAGGTCCCTAGAACACGATTAGAGTATTTTCGGAATGATGTCTCTGTGTGCGTGTGTGCGAATGTGTGTGTGCGAATGTGTGTGCGCGAATGTGTGTGTGTGTGTGTGTACATGATTGTGGGCGCTCTAACTCAAAAAGTACTTGCCATATTGTTACCAAATTTCATATGTAACACTTTAACATGAGCACAAAGAACTGATTACTTTTTGGACAATAACGGTTTACCGGAAGTCGAGGTTTATTTGAAACCCGATTCGGTTTTTGTGATATTTCTCCGTTAAAACATCATTATTGTATATACAATTATGTTTATACGATTCCATACAAATATTATAGAGAATGTAATTTCCTACAACTTTCACTTGAAACAATTTTCCATAGCAGTTATTGTTTAGGAATTATTTATAAATAATCGGTTTTTTCAGTTTCCGTCAAATATCTCCTTAAAAACATCGTTACTGGTAATCTTCGTGAGGACCAAAGTTGTAGAGAATAATATTTCTTTCAGGTTTTGTTTGAAACAAATTTTCACAAACCATCCATTTCAGAGATATTTTGCTTTTTCTAGTATAGAGTGCCACCACCAATTAGCGGTGAATTCTGTAAATGTATTCAAAATATACCTAATTTACGCAATAAGGACGACTGTATTCTTTTACAATACGAAATGATAATTTTGCCTCATAATGCTATTCATAATAATTTAAATATCTATCCACCAAATATGGAGAAAATAATGTGTTGGCCACATCAGATTTTGTAATTATGCCTCGCTGAAATATTTACTTTTATGTCTTGTAAGCAAGAAACCCATGAAAAAGCAACGTACAGTTGTCCATGATTGAACACTGACTCCGGTAAATGTACACCAGATACGTGAACTTATTTACGTCAATAAACATTATAATGTAGAATATAATGATTTTACTTACAAAAAATGTAAGATTCCAGTATTCAATAGATGAAAGAAGGTTCAATTACTTTCATCAATAAACGCTTCCTGAATAATAATCAGTATCTATTTAGTACGTTGTTATCCATAAACATCGATCGTTTTGTTGCTTAAACAAAAGTGTGAATCGAATAACGCTAAACTTTCATCTATTTGTAAGCTTCATTGAAGTTAATTGAATCGTAGGTAACAATGACGGCCGCCTTGGCAACGCCCGGAAAGAGTACGAAAAATCCACAAAATTTCTAAACAAATTACGTATTTCTGAAAACTTCGACCGTGTAACATGTAAACTTCGCAGGAATAAGATAGTACAGAGTTTTATTCGTCGAATAAAGTAAAAACAAAAAAAATCGGTCCATATTTACATATTTTTATGCTTGAAGGAAGAATACCTTGCAAGTCAAGAAATGGATTCATACGTGTTATCTTATGGAAAAATGTTAATCCCCTATATTGGCAGCACTGATTAATCCCAGTTGACCAAACCTTGACAGTTCACTAAGTTAGGATGTAAGGAAGAATCGTACCAAATTTGGTTATTTTCGCTTTTATCGTTTAGGAGGAGTTCCATGAACAAACACGCAAACACACGCTTCAAAATATATTATAGATAACAGCAACTGATATAGAATCATTGCCAATCCTATACTGGTGGATTATTTGCACAACTTCATAAAAAATATGAAAGGTAGACAAAGTTTAGAAAGGGTTAATTCTGTAATTGCAGATATTAATATAAAGAGCACAAAATGGTTCTGACTAAAATGTTAAGTTACATAATTTTGGGTGGAATCTGAAATGTTCACCAAATACATATATATTAAAGTTCTTTGTACGAGAACCAATAATTCAAGATAATATTTTCTCCTTTTCTACCAAATGTTTATTCTTAGTTTTAAATTTTCTTGAACCAATGATGATCATGTGGTAGCAACCTTTGATTTAAATCTACTCGAATGTTTTGTGTGGACTGATTTAAATACAACTTCACAGTCTGTTGTGAGTCAGAAGAAGGTTAAGGATTTTCTAGGCAACAACATAAAACTTACAAATTTATGTGTAAGATTGATTGTACTTGATTAATAAAAAGTTCTAAAGTTAACATTTTTAATGAAATAAAATTATTATATTAATTTATCAATTATAGCTTGGCAAAATTTGAAGAGTGCAGCAAAGTAAACACTATACCTTAAAGAAAATTAGGTACTTGATAAAGATTATGAGTAAATGAAAATTCACCTCCAGATCATCATTTATTTCCATTTTTGCAATATCTTGGTAAGCCTGGGTAAACATCTCAAGTGCTTTTGTGTGGTAGGCAACTTCAGCCTTAGTAAAATGCAGAAGAATTTCTTTTATATCCACTAATTTTCTTTCTTCAAAAGCCAATGCTCTCTCATCAAGAATTCTTGCAGTTCTCACAGCATCAGCATTGGCACGTTGGTATTCAGATTCAGCTTTTGACTGAAGGAAAATATGGAAAAAAATTTCATTGGATAAATGGTATTGACCAAGACATTCTCCACAAAATTATTGCCAATTAAGATGTATGTGAATGAAAATAGACCTAAAATCCAAATTTCACCAAGAACATATGAGTAAAATTTCAATAGCATGTATTAACAAATAATAAATGTTACTTAAACTAAAATAGATATTTTTAATATGAATGAAATAATGTAATTCTGTTATCTTTATTATAGAAATCAATATAGGTACTTACAGAAACCTGGTACAACACAAAATTTTCTATTATTTTCAAAAATGTTATATTTAAAAGTGTTTAAAATAAATGTTTCATTATTACTCATTTTATTCCAATAAGATTGCATTTTGTGGAGTTGACGAAGTTTAGCAAAAGTTCAAAAGATTCAGTTTTGAGGTAGTATTTCAAATTTGTGGCATTAAAAATTCTTGTTAGTAAGACTGAAGGTTTTTAAATTTGATGTTTGTACTATAACATGAGATTGCTGCACCAGTTTGGATATTGACATAAATACAAAAAAAGATGGCAAATGTCTTTGAGATTTATGTAGCAGATCCAAGGCCATGTTTCGGTAGACTACTACATCTTGTTAGACCATCATTAGTGAGGATTAGGGTCCCTTGCTCAGACTCTGTCCCAGTCCACAGCAGATGGTGAAATTACCGATCTATCATTGCAAAATTACATTACTTTTTGCAAATAAGATGATTGAATGTTACATCATTGCATTGTGGTGAAAATGCTGATTATTGGTGTTTTTTTAACAAAATTCTATGATGTTCCTATTTCTTCCAAAGAAGAAAATTTGAAATCCCGAGGAAATCATAGAACATAGACCAATGACAATGAAAACAATCATATTTCCATTGTCGTTGCTTTACGTTTAATATTTTCTGAGCCCTGTAGACTATTTGAAAGAGATATCTGAAAGGACAGAGTCGCTGTACATGTTGTAATTCAGAAAGGCAATGTCGATTTCAAATTTCCCTCCTAAAAAGCTAAAGACAAGTCGAAGCGCATATGTTGGTACCTCTCACTCTCCCTTCAGTTTCTTTCCTCCCCAACCCTCTACCTCACTCGTTTCCTAACTCCGTTGATATGTATCATAGAATTTCGTTAAAAAAACGCCAATAATCAGAATTTTCACCGCAATGCAATGATGTAACTTTCAATTGTCATATTTACAAAAAGTATTGCAATTTTGCAATGATAGATCGGTAATTTCACCACCCGCTGTGAAGGTAGACTACACCGAGCTATGGACGGGGACAGAATCCAAGCAAGGGACCCTAATCCTCACTAATGACGCTCTAACGTGATGAACAGGTAGTCTTCCGAAACATGGCCCCGGATCTGCTTCATAAACCGTCTTTGAATTCAAACGTAGATACTTAATGTCCAGGCAATTGGTTCAGTCAATTAAAATATTCACATTTGGAGGTTAGTCCTACATGACAAAGACATGAAAAATACATCCTAACAATTTTATTTTCTATAAATAATGGAAATACAGGCGACTCCCGAGATTCGACAGTTCGAGATTCGACCAACTCGAGAATTCGACCTGTCGAATCGACCCAGTCGATCAATCGGTCGAATTAGAAACTAGTTTACGCAAAGTAATTTTCGGCTTGCCCGACCATGAGAGATTTAGTTTCAGTCTAGACATCGTTATTTCTGCTCTAATTGTTTGAATTTGTGCTGATTCGACGGTTCGAGATTCGACCACGTTTTTAGGGATGCATTCCTGTCGAATTTTGAGAGTCACCTGTACATGTTTTAAGGTCCCCTGAGTATGTTTTGACTATAATCTCAATGATGTCTATGTGTATGTGATAGAATTTTGTGGGCGATCTAACTCAAAGACTAATAACACAGGCCTGCGAAAATGAATTTTTTTCTGCTGTTTCAAGTTGAATATGTGATTTTTATTAATTTGAGCATGCTGAATTCAAATCAAATGCCCGTTTTTCCGTATCACGTCAGGATTTTTCAGAAATTACAAAACAAATTTATGCTAAAATCATGCGTTTATGAATGTATATGTACAGAGACATGGAGAAGTCATACGATATATAGTCTGACAGCCCCATATAAACATCATCTAAGGTAAGAAGTTATTTAAATACCTTTAAATAGGATGATTAGGGTCAGGATGTTTCCGTTTTCGCTTTGTTCCAAATGAGCGTTCCATAGATTTCCTGTTATGTTCTTGATGAGTAACTTCTCTTTTTAAGGTCCAACAATAGTCGGCCATCATGGACACACCATCTCTTTGATGTCCTGATGAAATCTTTCACTCTGTTCTTCACTGAGGGCTCCTAAATTTTCGGAAAAGTAATCGAGATGAGAGTGTAAAAAATGTAATTTAAACTCATGTTACATCCCAGTTTCTGCAGCTTGTCTAACATATTTCCCACGATTTTTTCATACTGGGGATCTTTTACATTGCCGAGGAACTTCTTAACGACGTTGTTGAATGCATCCCATACCTGAAGTTCTATTTCACTCATGGTATCAGTAAATTCGGTGTCCTTCATGAGTTGTCGAATTTGTGGTCCATCAAGTATGCCCTCTTTCACTTTAGCTTCGGATACAGATGGAAACTTACGGTAAAGATATCGGAAGGACGAGCCACTCTTGTCAAGCGCTTTTACGAATTGCTTCATGATATCAAGTTTTATATGCAAAGGTGGCAATAAAACTTTCTGTGGGTCAACTAAACTGGCATGTTTCACATTTTTCGTTCCTGGTATGAATCTTTCCCTTTTAGGCCAATTTTTATTTGTCCAATGTTTGTCCCTCGCTCTACTATCCCATTCACATAAGAAACAAGGGAATTTAGTATAGCCTCTTTGTTGACTCAATAAAATCCCGGAAACCTTTAGATCACCGCACAAAGACCACTCATGTTCGTTATATTTAATTTTTTGTAATACTGTTTGTAAATTTTCATATGACTCTTTTAGGTATATTGAATATGTGACTGGTATGGAAGCAAATTTGTTTCCATTATGCAATAATACAGCCTTTAAAATCCTTTTTGAAGAGTCAATAAACAAACACCAGTCCTTCGGGTCGTAGGTTTCTTCTCCCAACTGCTGAATCAAAGCAGGAATATCACAGCAGAAAACTAGTTCACCTTCCATTGTAAAATAATTCCGAAACTCATTCTCGCGATTCTAAACCAGTAAAAGGTTGTTCCTGGGGCTAAGAGATTTTTTCCTTTTAATCTTGATCCCAATAATTCACTCTTTTCCTTAGTAAGACCTAAGTCCCGGACTAAATCGTTCAACTCACTTTGAGTAAATAGCTGTGTAGTTATGTCTTCGTTGTCAGATGAGAAATACACATACTCCTTTGCTGTAAACTCTGAGCTGGATGAGGATTCGACATCCTCCAACTCAGCCGGCGGTGTAAGAATCGGGACGTCTGGTCCATGCGGCATAGGTCTTATAGCTGATGACAGGTTATAATTCGTAGGCAGCAGAAGCATTAAGTCTATCACACTTTAGGACGACAGTAGTGTTGAATTTTTTATCACATTCTATTCAATGTTCAATGCATTAACGAAATTGTATAACACTGTACATATATAGGATTCGATAATAGCCATATAATATCGAATTGTGTAAAATCTGTACGTGATAAGCCAAAACGAATGCCATTTTCGAATTCAGCGCATCAATATTTATATAAATCACATATGTTTACCAAAACAGCAAAATCTTTGCAGGCCTGTGTAATCAGATCAGCACAAAACTGTATATCTAACAAGGGGAGGGCCACTTATTGGAATCTTAGATTTTGATGAAACTTGGTAAATGGATAGTAGGTGAGACGAGATTTATGAATCACCCCACTTTTGGGCATAGATAGTTAATAGTTTAGCCAGAAAATGAACTTTTTACTTTGGGGTTCCTTTAAAGCGTAATTTGAACAATCTGTAACTCGTACTAGATGTAGCGTTGTGGTTATCATCCCGGCTTGCGAAGCACTATGCATAGTGTTTGAATCCAGAGTTCGACATTTTCTTTTCACCTACTTAATTTTATTTTTTCTTGTCTATAACTTTATGAAAACTTCACACCAAATTCTTTTCCCTCGATATTTTTTGTTTGAACAAATCTGCAAATTTATACTGATTACCACCAGCTATACCTTCATTTCCTAAAAATTACAATGCCGCTTGTGTGTATAAATATCTATCGAAAACTTTTTACCATTACCGATGAAGATGGCAAAACTTTCTCTGGCGACGACAAATGTTCCAAACGAAACCTTTTCAACTGTTCGTCCATGCGACACATGTAAAGTAACCACTACACTACATCTAGTATGAGTTATGGTTGTTCATATTACGCTTTAAAGGAACCCCAAAGTATAAAGTTCATTTTCTGGCTAAACTATTAACCATCTATGCCCAAAAGGGGGGTGATTCATAAATCTCGTCTCGCCTACTATCCATTTACCAAGTTTCATCAAAATCTGAGATTCCAATAAGTGGCCCTCCTCTTGTATGAAGAGGATTTAGCTAAAACTGCTCACATGGAGATGGAAGTTTATTTTTCTTGTTTTTCTATGTCTTATTTGAATCATTTTTCATAAAATCGATTATTTAAGACAAGCATGTCAAACTGGCAGCCTGCATGTTGCCCTTTCTCTCTCTTAAGGTGGGTCCAGACTACTCGTGCTCGGGCTGGGGCTCGTGACTTGTCCCTATGTGGATGAGACCACGAACCCCGATATAAGTATCACAATCCATGCGAGCCATTGGCTTGTGTGGCTCCGGCTGTTGTTGGTACATCAAAGAAAAGCTTGTTGAGACTTGCAAGCCTTTGGACAGGATATGTGTAGTTCAGTTGGCTTTTGGCGCTCATAGGGTCAACATGGAGTGGACGAATGATTTAGCAGTCCAATTTACTGGTGCATATGAAAAGCATGAAGTTTTGTGGAACAGCAGCCATAAGTTTTATAAAATTGTTAGTAAAAAAATGATGCGTGGGAGGAAATTTCAAAGGAACTTAATATCAGTGTTAGTGAGCTAAAGAAGAAAATAGTCTGTTGGCAATGTACAGGAAGGTGCGACAGAAGATGTCGGAAATTGCTTTTCGAAATGTTGTATTCTTCCTACTAATTCTTGGACCAACTAAATTAATCAATTCATCAAAATCTGAAGGAGACATTCTACAGAATATCTTGAAATGTAGATTTTCGACTCTTAAATCGTACAAAAGATCACTCCCACTATATCTATTTCGACTTTTAAAAACCATTGTCATCCACCAGTGATGCTTTCTTGTAGTTTTCTTTTTCTTTAATAATGAATGCATGATAATAAAACTTGCACTGGCAATTAAAAGCTCGTCGTCACTCATCCCGATCCTTCCCAGCCAAAGCCTCACAAGGAACTAAACTACAATGTGGACAGTCTGGTTTGCAAGCATGGTGAGTAGACAATCATGAGCTGGAGTCCACTCGAGCCCGAGTACGAGCACGAGTAGTCTGGACCCACCTTTACTGTGGCCCAAACGCTAATTTTTCTCTCAACTAAATCGTTCTAGATTTCATATAAAAACTTTATTTTTTGAAAAAGGACAAGATTTTTTTCTTGGTTATTGACAATCTTCTAAATGAAATCTATTTTGCCAATTCTGGCCCTCATTCAACAACTGTAATCCTAATGCACAGGGGTGGATTTATGGATAGTGGGGCCCTGCCTGTCCAGTGATCGGGTTTGTAAATGTTGCAATAGGCTGATCAGTTATGTGTTGTAAGCTTTAGGGTACTTTTGTATTATTATGGCACAACAGTCAATCGAGATATTTTCACACCTTAGTCACCAATTTCCCTTCTCAAATCAATAAAGAGTAGTGAAAAACGCAGTGTCGCATGGTCCGGGATAACTGACAAGTACCAATTTAGTTATAGAATGGCATAGTTTATGAAATATGAAGTTGACTCTTGTGCAAGCATGTCAAACTCGAAGAAGCATCAGGCCTACATTGAAGTGATGGGTGTTATAGAAGGGTCGCATTAGCCTCAAAAAAGGCCCTATTTTTTTGATAATTTTGGAATTCGGGGGGCCCTCAGCAGCATGGGGCCCTACTTCTGCTCACACTGCGCATACCTATAAATCCGCCCCTGCTAATGCGACCCTTCTATAACATCCATCACTGGGGAAGGATAGTTTGGTTCCAGCGAGGCGAAGGGCACGGCAGCGCCCGGAGACGACAACTAAAATAAAAACAAAGCAAGCCAAAGGCTCGCCAATATCCTCTCCATTTGTGGCGCAACAGTCAAGCGAGATATATAGACAATATTTGAAAAGTGAGATATATAGATAATATTTTAACAGTGTTCTGGGATAACCCACAAGTATCAGTAAATTTTTGAAAAATCTTTAATTTTTTTGAACATTTATTATTTTTAATTCTGAATTTATACGAAAGGACAGTAAATACCAGTCATTTGTATTCAATCAGAATGAAAACACAACTTATAAGTAACCTTGGGCTAAGAATATTACTCTCATAAGAATAAATTATATCAGACCTCATTCCTATGACATTTGAAATGAACAACAATCTTAAAACAATACTTCAAAATTGCTCATTTTTTAAGCTCTTAAAATCAGCAATACCCTATGGGAAAATTAATAGGAATGCGGGGTAAAGTACCATAATCAGATGAATGAAGATGACTTCATTATGTCACACATTTTTAAAGATTAATTGCCATCATGGTTTCAGATATTTAAACAGCATTTCCAACACATCATAAAATACAATTAAATTCATTGTGACGGTGTTCAATGTTTTATTTGCCCAAAGGGCAATAATGTGCCTTTGCTTTAAGTGTTGAAAAATCATTAAATGATAACATTTTCACTTTTCAAAACTGCTTATTTCTTAATGTGCATGAAAGTTCTTGTGCCATATAAATTATTGTAGATAGAATTATAAAGATTATCATTTCACGAATCCTATTCAATAAGGATTTTAAAGCTTCTTTTAAATTATTGTTTAATAAAGCTTTGTACATACGAACATTAGTTGGTGTTTACATATTTCTTGTTCCATAAGCTAAAAATAATGTAATCGCTTTCAAATTTCCATAATTAATTCTAGGAAAAAGACTATACCATAAATATAAAAATATATATCTATTAAAAACAAACTAACAATAGCTAGAAAAAAATTCAGTCTTAAATTAATTTCTTACTTGGATTAATAGAATTTTTAAAGGTTATATCTAAACACTAAAACTTTACTGCTGTAATTTGGTAGAGGGTTTTATGTAATTCTTTCAAAAACTTTATATGAACTGAGATGAGCGTATAAACTCGGATTCAAGCAATAATTAATTCGGTTTCCTAAATAACGTATCCATTAAATGAGCTTCAAAGGCTACACATGTACCATCTTGTAGAAACTTACAATTTGCTGTCTGTTTCTGGGGTTTCTCTCCCTAATTCTTTCGAATTGCTTTTTCCTTTGTTGCTCTCGCTCAGCAGATGTAATGGCTTCTTTTACATCCTCCTTAGCTAGTTGGCAAGCATTTCCATAGCTTGACAGCTCAGAAACAACCTTTTTCTCAATTCGATGTACGAATACGTCCCTGTCTCAAAAAATGTATTGCGTTCATTAAAGAATGTCACAGATAGTATGGAATAATTAGAGAATTATACTTTCATGTTTCTTACCGTAGATCTCCTACTGCTGATATAGAATTCGAAAACCGCATAAGACAAGTTCTTAAAGATTTATTTAATATTTCTGACTCGCCAAAATTTAAAATTACTTTTGCTAATTCATCCCCTTTATCGCGTAAACGCGCTGTTTTTCTTGAATAAGCTGCAAAACCTGAGCAAAGATCGGAAAAATTCTTTTCAATCGCCAAAACTCTCTCTAAAACAAATTTTGCCTGTAATTCACTGAAAAATAATATCCCAATTATAACAAATTTATTCATTATAAAAAAATTATGAAATAATCTTAATACTAATATTTGTACAGATATTACACTTAAGTGAAAATGGTGAGAAATTTACTTAGGAATACGAGGGGCACGTTCTGTTTTCAACATCATTTATTCGTAAAAGAATGAATATATTTAATTCTGCAAAACCACAAAAAAACCTAACGAAATGACAACCTTCCTCTTTCGAAAAAGCGGAAGTAAACACTATAAACAATAACGGTGAGTGTTCGATATATCGATCTCGGTGATACCAACAACGTAATTATGACGTATTATTATTTTATTTATTTATTATTAAAAATAGCCAACGGCTAATATAATTTACATGTTAAAGGTGCTACCTATACATATATGACATTATGAGCTGGTTTAGAATAGGTCACGTGCCACTAGCGCCATAACTGGCAAGAAAATGCACTACGTAGTACTTGATTTATAGGAATTATAGGCGTTCTCTACGCCGTAGGAAGTGGGGGGACCGTCTGAAGAGCCAATGGGAAGCGATCCAAAAGTCACGTGATTCGTTGCCGTCGCGATTCAAATCATATTCACGTTTTAAAACCGTTTTCGTTGTAAATTGGAAGTCATTGGAAGTGAAATCATGGTGAGCAGTAGGTGCTGTGTCCTCAATTGCGGCGGAAAGTTTATCACCCGAGTTAGGTAAGTTCTTTGACAAAAGTCAAATATAATCTTTTAGCAAAATTAATACTTTTTGTTACATAAAATCCCGTATATGTACGTACTTATTCGTTCGAAATTTTCACCTAGCAAGCCTACTTCTTCCATAGTATGAATGTAACAACGATTCTCATTAAGGCGTAATTGCATATATGTACATGTAATTTTTATGCAGTGGCTGTCAAAAGTAGTCGTACGTTGAAACATTTATGGAGATGTACTCGATTTTATGAAAAAGTATACAATGTATATTCATGTTCTATACAATGTGTGAAAGTAAAACTCAAAGTAACGCAATAAATATGGGAAGGAACTCCAATAATCATGTGTTTCTGATAAATTACGTCTAAATATAATGAATTAAACGATTTCATTGTCACAAAAGTATTTGTATACATTGTTTTGCTTGTAGTATGACATAATCTTTACAGACGAAAGTAAGTTCAAAATTTTTGGATCCGACGGGAGGTTAATGGTGTGGAGTAAGGCAAATACTGAGTGAAATGTTTGAAATTTGCGTTCCACAGTCAAGTATAGGGGTGGTTCTGTAATGGCTTGGGGATGTATGTCAACGTATGGAGTTTAATATTTAGAATATATTGCAGAGACAGATTCATGTAGGCATTTTAAAAAAGAATTTGAAAGAGCTACAAAAATGGGTATTGCTAATACATTCAAATTTTATGAAGACAATGACCCATAACATAAGTTTATATTTTATAAATGATCCAGGTTCCCTCATCCCACTTCGGATCCACATCGGCGATTTGATGTTTGGGTAAAGCTGGCTGGAGATCCGAACCTACTCTACATGGACCGAATGAAACTGTATAACAATAAAAGAATTTGCCTGAGACATTTCTCCACGAAGAATTTTATTGTGGGCACCTGGAAACTTCAGAAGGATACCATTCCAGATTTAAATCTCCTAGGTAAATTACTTACAATTAGTGATGTTTTGCATACACACTTGTTTGTCTAGTGACAACTGTTTTTTCATCTTTTCCAATCATGCTTTGTGCAAACCTCTTCTGTATGCAGTAAGATCATCTTCAGGACACATGGAGTTCTGGAGTGAGGCCATCAAGCTGTTGCAGTCTATGGTATTTACTGATGGCAAGAAGGATAAAAAGACATCTTCCCTAAATATTTGGGTTAGGACCCTTAGAAATGTTCAAGCACTATGGCTCTCGTTAAAGGGGCAAGGATTTAAAAATCTTTGCCCCAGAAATTTGAACCAGGATCCGTTGGAGAATAAATTTGGATGCATCCGTTTATATGGATTCCGAAATAATTCTCCAACGTGCATCAACTTTGTGGGTGCATACAAATCCCTGATCTTGAATGACATGGTGTCTGCTCAGTCCTATCTGTGAGAATGTAACTGTTCCTATTTTTATAGTTCCTTTTCATTTGCTGCCAGGGGTTATTTTAATTGGGTATCGACATGTTTTTAATCAATAGAAACAGCTAACAATTCTGTTTACCTATTATTCTTCTGATGAAGAAAATTGGAAATGTTTTAAGATTATTGATAAGTGTAATTTCTGATAATTATTCTTGAGGAGAATAATGTTTAGAGCAATCATTCATTGTTCTGTATGGAGGCAGTGGATGTATACCCTAGAAGGCCGACCCTGCCTTTGAATGTATGCACTTTTAATATGCCAATAATGTTTAGAATTTGTTTTTGCTTGTGATGTGCTAATAGAGAAGCTCTTATGAGATCCATTCTTGTTTGTACAGTCAAACTTGACTTGTCTTATATCTGTTTATACAGATCGAAGGACTACTGAATACAACTGTTATTATTATTGTCATTACTATTATTATTGTTATATTTTGCAAATTTGCCTTCATTTTATAGAAACAGCTAACAATTCTGTTTACCTATTATTCTTCTAATGAAGAAAATTGGAAATGTTTTAAGATTATTGATAAGTATAATTTCTGATAATTATTCTTGAGGAGAATAATGTTTAGAGCAATCATTCATTGTTCTGTATGGATGCAGCAGATGTATACCCTAGAAGGCCGACCCTGCCTTTGAATGTATGCACTTTTAATATGCCAATAATGTTTAGAATTTATTGTTTTTACTTGTGATGTGCTAATAGAAAAGCTCTTATGAGATATCCATTCATGTTTGTACAAAGCCAAACTTGACTTGTCTTATATCTGTTTATACAGATCGAAGGACTACTACATACAACATTATTATTGTCATTACTTTATTATTCTTATATTTTGTAAATTTGCCTTCATTTTGTTTCAATAAATTTGTAAAGGAATATATGTTCTTTTCCTTAAGAAGTGTTTACCAATTCCCCACATCCTTATAAAGGCACAGGAAGTTTTCAGGTAACCAAATGGAGTTTCATTTGTTCATAAAGTTGACGTTATAATTCCGTAATTTTCTTTTGGTTCTTTGAATAATTCCCGCTCAAACATTTAATGGGGTAAATTGTTCTCAGAACTTAAAAAAAATTGGTGGATCATAGCGTGAAATTTATGGAATAAATTAAACTCCATTTGGTTTACAGAAAAATCCCCGTCCCTAAGAAGAGCGGTCCGTATGATGGGAGGGGTAGAGTGAGGGGTGGGGGAAGAGGGGAGGGGCTGTATTGGACCAATGGGAAGTGATCCAAATGGCACGTGACTACGCTTATGCCCACTGGTGCCTCGTTTTATAACGAGAGTTGCGACTGTGCTCTACGCATAGCAGCTTTCAAGTGACTGATTGTGAGTTACTGTACAATTGCTTAGCTACTTAAAATGATGCAAACAATCCAAATCAATTATTTTATTTTATTGTTATTTTATTATTATTGTAATGTGAAGGGAAAAGTACGTATGTTGCCGGCACCAGGGACGGACTTACGAAAAATTAAGCTGCAGGTTAGGACTTAGGGCCCTCCATATGAGGAGCCTAGAAAAAATGCATTTCAAGTTTTACTGTGTTGCTGTACAGGAAAATGTGGAATTGTTTTAAAACAAAATGATAAAAAATATAAAAAATTAGTGGTATTGGATCAGAAATTGCAAGTTTTAGAATGCCGTGGAATTTTAGGGGCCTCATAAACTTTACATAGCTTAGGGCCTCAGAAGGTCAAAGTCCGGCCCTGGCCAGCAGTTGGAGGGGTATGGAGATTGAGTCGTGCTGGGCGCATTTGGCACCCTGATTGGAAACATATCTCCCTCTCCATGCCAATGGAGACTGGAGTAGTGCAACACTACAGAAAGAGATCCTTACTACGTAGTCCTAATTCACACCAATGGGGGTGTTACAGGCATGTCACCTATTCTAAACTTTAGCCTCGCATTATTATACAAAACATACAAAATAAACTATATAGGTAGGAAAGTAAATATAAATATTATTCTCTATCTTACACCAGGCGGTACCCCCCCCCAGTAACATATTACCCAAAAAGAACCCTAAAACCCGTTAAATCCATAGTCTCCCTTAAAGCTGATGGTAACTTATTAAATTTGGTCAGGTCCTGATTACATAGCATCTCTTTGGTCGTAGCTTTGTTCTTGTGAGCTCCATATAAATTATACCTACCTCTCATATTATACTCATATACATCACAGCCCTTAATTACATATTTACACAAATATTCTGGCACATAGCCTCTGACCATATTGTATACATAACACATAGACTCACAATACACAAAATCGGTAACATTCAACCATCCTAATTCTTTCAACATATCATTAATTCTACAAAACCAGTTTCTTCCTAGTACAACTCTCATCACTTAGTTCTGAAAAAGCTGCATCTAGGCTATTTCAGTCTTATTCACCAGGCACAATAAACTTACACAATGCAATATATGGGGATGGACAATAATATTGTAAATGGTATCTTTGGTTTCCTTAGGTATTACATATCTTAACCTACTCAACATGCCCACTTTTCTAGCCATTTTCTTAACTACATAATCACAGTGCTCTTTAGGGTTTAACTTAGTATCTTCAATAATACCCAAGTATTTAAAGCTGTGTATCATTTACATTCTGTACTCTTGTATTATAATTTTGAGTCATTTGTCTCGCCTCTCATCCAGCCTCTCTCAACTTCCTAATGCCATACCCTTTGTCTTAATCACATTAACACTTAACTAACTTCGACACAGTCATTTAAGCACTAAATCTAATTCACTATTCACAACACTAAACACTTCCTCAATATCACAGCCAAAATAATATAACAGAGCATCATCTGCAAATAAACGTATTCTACACTTCTCTATCACCTTTGGTAACTCATTAATACTTAGTCGGAACAACAATGGACCCAACTTGAACCCCTGTGGTACTCCACAGTGGACATCCACTGGACTAGAGCACTGAATCTGGTAACATACCACCTCCCTCCTCCCCTCTAAATAACTCTTCATCCAGCTCAAAGCTTGACCCTTCAGCCCGTAGCTCCCAAGCTGCTGCAGCAGAAGACCAGCATCCACCATTTCAAACGTCCTTTGTAGATTGAGGAATACTGCCAGTAATACATTCTCAACATCACCTAATAATAATTTCCACTCAGTACCAACTGCAATGTTGTTTCTCTCAAGTGGCCCTCCATAAAAGCAGACTGCTCCGGTACTAGGATCCCTCCTTTCTTGACATAAAACATCAACTGCCTCTTGACAACCTCCAACATTTTCTCCAATATAGGTAATAAAGTCACAGGCCTCATCTGATTAAACTTCCTCGAGTTCTTTACTTTTGAAATTGGCACCACTGTAGCAACCTTCAGCTTGTCCAGTATTACCCCTGTCGCCAGCGAAGTATTCACCATAAGCAGCACATCCGGTCCAACTACCTCTCCCAGATATCCTTCAGCATATCAGCAGTAACACCATCAGGACTGGACACTGGTTTCAGCACATACAACAACTCCCTAAGCTGTTGTAACGTAACTTGTGTGAATCACTCCAAACCGTCCTCTCTTCTCTCTTTAGCCGGAGTAAGCCCCTTAGCTATAGGTATTCTAGAAATATTCCCAACATAATACTTCTTTAATCGCTCACAATTTCCTCATCATCACAGCACAGAACTCAATTCCTGACCTTCCCTTCGATTCATTACTTGTCAAACTCTTTAGCACTATCTATAGTTTCACTGCATCTCCCTTATTCCTATTAACCTGAGCCTTATGCCAGTCCATCTTTGCCTTCCTCAGTACCGCCACAGCCCTATTCCTATCCCTCTTAAACTGCTTCCACTCCACCTGAGCCTTACTTACCATACCTGCTGTCTTAACCAACAAATCTAGCTAAACTATCATTCCGGGTACCCACCACTGCCTTTATCTCTGTAGTACACCATGGTTTAGGAACCCAATTCCCTCTCCTTTGTCACCCTCTCCATTGCCTTAATGGCATCCCCAAAAGTCTTACAAACAGCTTCAAATATCACATTCACATCTTCATGCTCCTTGACCTACTGCGTGCTCCTCCCTAACTCTTCTGCCAGAACCTTGCAATCCACTGTCTTCCTTGCTCTTGTCTCCTCTTCACCGGTACAAACAAAAATATTGGCATGATCACTTATTTTAGGAAATAAATTAGTAATTTTATTTAAATATATCCACTTAAATCAGAAGGTAATGAAGCATGATTCACACTAACGAAAACCTCACCGCAGCCATCTTTGTATATTTATATTATTTTATAATATAATAGCCCAGGTCTGTTGGTTGGTCACATTTTCACGATGGCCAATATAGAGCATTTTAACAAACTTCCCGAATAGGTAGAAGATTGAAATTTGGCAAGGTTGCTTGATTAACATATTTTAAGGTAATGATGAAAATAAATCTCCAAAAAAGTCCTGGGTTCGACTCCAAGGAAGACATTACCATTTTCTGTAAAGTAACATGTAAAAATCAATTTTTTGATGTGCAGGCATTTATTGTTTTGGAAATGAAAATTATAAGGAATTAACCTATGATCTTCAGATATGAACCATTTTGAAGAAAAAATTACATTTCTTATTCTGTTCATCTTTTTCTGCATACAATTCGAAATCGCTCATGTTATACGTTTAATTCACATATTTTGTGGAAAAATTGCCATTTTAATGGAATGTTGCCTTGGCTACCAATTATATTGTTAGACCTCTATATCATATTGTTAGTTCAATCCTTATGGGTGTAAGCGTGCTTTGTATGCTTTTAATATGAGATAGGAAGGGAGAGAGAGGGATGGTAATGGAGGGGGAGAGAGGGAGGTGGAGAGAGAGGGAAGAAAGGGGGAGAGAGAATGAGGGGAAGGGAGAGGAGAGAGGGGATGAGGGGGGAGGCGGACAGAGGGAATGAGGGGAAGAGGTGGAGAGAGTGAGGGGAAGAAGGGAGGGAGAAAGAGGTAGGGAGGAAGAGGAAGGGAGAGACGGAGGGAAAGAGAGGGAGGGAGATGGACAGACAGACACGACTTTATTGAGGGCGAAATTGAGGCTATATAGTCCCTTCTTACATTTAAGAGAGAGAGGGAGGGAGGGAAGAAGGGAAGGAGAGAGTGGAAGGGAGAGGGAGGCAACTATTTTAAGGTTAACTAAAGATATTCCATTAGATTGACGGGCAATTATGCTAGTTATATAATAATTATTGATCCAAGTCAGCATTACAAAAAATTCTACTTTAAGCTTCTTTTACCCTGCATTGAGTAATCTGAAAGGGCTTTTTCCCCTATTGACTAACATGAAATCCCGATTTCGTCCCGCATTCGCTGATTCGAAATCTGGTCTTAGGTAGGGTTGCCACCTTTTCCTCAGGAGCAACTGTTGGAAAATTACCAAGCACATTTAATGAAGTCTCTCCTGTGTCGTTGAAATAGGTTTAAAAAGTAACTGCAAGTATAGTGCCAAATTTTATGAAAATCTGCAACTTTTTAAATCTTAATTTGATTTATATGGAAAATGTTGAGTAATTATGTATGAAATTTTTTTAACTACCTTAACACTTTTTGATGAGTTGATGACTGAGTGTATAAAAGGGAAGGTCTCAAGTTTAGGACGATTCCAAGACATCTGCCATATGAGATGAGGTGTGATATGACAAGCCTGAGAAAAATGCTAATATGCAGCCCAGCATCAATTCAGCTTAAACACTGAAAAATATGGGTCTTTGGTACATTGAAAACAATTATGAATGTTTTGGTTAAGTATACGCTGTAGTCAAATTTTGATCCCTTCAATAGATGCCTGAGACATAGGAATAAAAGGTGGGAGGCATTAAAACAATGTTGCGTCGAATTCATTTCAACCCTCAAAATTACAGAATCCAACCCAAAGATTCAGCTGCTAACCCGAAGACTTCAGGTGAAACCTAAAGAAGTGGTAACCTTATTCTCAGGACATGAAGAAGATTGCGGAACATACACGAGTATGTGGAGAACCAGGTTTAACCATGAATAATCATGGATCTATGATGATGAATAGTGAAGATGCTAATGCATGTAGATTTCCTTGAATATGAGTGAAAGAGAATAAAGAATTCTCCTAAGCCAATACCAAATTTTTTTTATAAAGCTAAGAATGTGTATTTCATTGAAAAATAACTATGTAAAGGAAGAAGATGGGCACATTGTAATGGAGGTACATAGCGATAGTTTTATGTACCAATGTTCATACTGACTTAGCAGCCTAATTCCTTTTTATGCGTGAATCTTAAATGTAAACATTGAATCTTAGGTGGATCACCTTCCTTTCCAACATGGTTATTTCTCTTACTGGCAGTACTGAAAATGGTAGAATAGAAACTGCATAGGTACACTGTCATCATGCTCTTTAGCCCTCAACATAAAACTAAATTTTACTTGTATTTCAAAAGCATTTTTTACAGAACAATTAAGCTAACAGTCTCTTATTATTTCTGCCTAGCGGTTGATGAAATACTCCTGCCACAACAGACAAAAAAATCTTGAAATTACTGCCTCATAAGGCACCTCACATTAAGCCTCAAGTTTTAGAAAATCATGCTTGGCATAAGGAGGGCTTTTTTTCTAGGAGTATGCTGTACCCCCATCTTTTTTCATAAATACAAAAAAATTAAATTAGTTATAATAGAAATTGCTAAAAGAAAAATTTCCTTCAATTATTCTATAGCTCTTAACATTAACCGTCCATGCATTACACCAACCAACAAAACTAAAGAAATTGGGAAAATCATTCTCCTAAAGTGAAGGACCACTCCAATAAAATCATCTCTAACCTATCTCTTTTGGCTTCTGTTTTTTATGATCATTTTTCTCACCAATCAGTTTGCCCACGACCATTAGATGAATCCGACTACCTAAATATACCTTATTCCGGTAAATCATTCTTTCTTTCTCCATGTCACGAAAATGTTTAAAAAATATTATACATAACTTTGACTAAAAAAAATAGCTCTGGTATTGATAAGATACCAGATTTTTATCATTATGCATTGTTTTCACCTCATTGTCTCCCCTCTTGTTCCTTATTAATGAGTCACAATTCGGAATCTTTCCTACTCGGCACAAGATTTCTAAAGTCATCCATCTATATAAGAAAAAGTATATGATATCAATTCCTATAGTCCAATATCCATAACAAATCAATTTTCCAAGATACTTCAAAAATTATTTTACAACAGTTTAATTATCTATCTCGAATGCTCTAATCGGCTCACTTCCTCCAGCAAGTCTTCTGCCATATGTCAAAAACCTCAGCTTGCTTCAAAGTCATTGAATTCATTTTATCTGCACTCATTGACAGAATGGAAGCCACTGCCTTGATGTTTGATCTCTCTAAAGCATTCGGTAATGTAAACCACAGCCTACTTCTGAAAAAAAACGTGACAGGTTCAGGATCAGAGGCATACCTAATATTTGGATTATTTCCTACCTAGAAAACAGGTCTCAATGTGTTTACATTAGTGAATAAAGCACCAAAGACACTTCCCCAGCCAAGAATATTTCTCAAGGTATACCCCAAGGCACTGTTCTTAGCTATGTTGTTTCTTTTATATTTTAATGACCTCCCAAACAGCTTTCATGAAATAAAAGGTGCCATATTATATGCAGATGACACAAATGTCATCCTTACATCAGTTAGTTTCAATAGTCTAAATGATTGCAGCAAACTTATCTCTCAATGATTAAGCAGTTGGTCTCAAGACAATTTTTTAACTCCCATTGTGAATAAAACACAATCTACTTTTCAAACATCAACTAACAATATAAAGACCTACATGTACCTTTAAATAGTAAACAAATCTCACAGGTTGATAATGCTAAATATCTGGGTATCTGCATTGACTTGCATGTCTTGGAAACTGCATATTAATAACTTAGCAAGTAAGCTAATTGTAAGTTCAACTTGATTCTTTATTGAAAGCATCTGATCTAGACTCTAATGATGTTTTATTATCTATATTTCAGTGAGTTTTACTCCCACATCATTTATAGTATACTTTTCAGGGGGTCATCCCTTCATGCTCTCAGAATATTTATAATACAAAAAAAAGAGCCATACATCTAATAGTTAATGAGCCTCGCCACACCGTTTAAGAAGTATTCTGCCAGTACCATGTATCTATGTTCTTACAATTTTACAACATAAAACAAATACTAGATTATTATATACTCTTATTTCCGATTACAGTACAAAAGGCTGTAACAATCTCCACATACCCTTTGTACCAAGACAGCAGCTCTTGGCCCATGTACCATGATCTTTTCAATTAACTCCATATTTGGAAGTTGTCAAAGGGCTAACTTCTTTCAAATTAAGCTTAAAGCCTATTTATAAAATTATATTACTCAATGACTTCCTTAATGAAACGAGATTTTTCTTTTTTAAGTCATTCATGTTTGTTTTCTCATAATTTGTATTCTCTTTTACTACTATCTTATTATTGCTACCTATGTATGACATCATTTGATCTCTTAGACCAATACAGATTATTATTATTACTATGACCATGTTGCTGTAAAACAGTTTCAATAATCAACAGTCAAATTGTTCATTGATATGGTGAGAGTGGAATAACTAAATCTTACCAGTTGGAATCATTAAAAATTCTCCACTTCCAGGATGTTAGTACTCCGGGCGGAGTCGAAATTTCGTAATAATTTCTTGTATTACTTAATATAATGAAACATTACATTCTGGTTTAAGAAACTGTATTGGTAACGGGTCGACATACAATCATTGTAGTAGAACAGAGATGTTGATAATAATCAATGGTGACAAATTTATTACAGATTCGTTAGATGAAAACATTCGTACCAACCACCATTTCAGCTTATGAAAATAACACTTTCCAAAAGATGCTTGTTATGATACATTAAAACTGATGGCGGAGTGAAATGTCAAAAAATAAAGCTTAGCTTTCAACGTAATTCTTCATTGTAAAAACCAACACAAACTGGCCATATTTTCACAGAAAATGCATGCATAACTACACTTTCAATGGCTAAATGGTACAAAATGTTACAATGACACAATTTATATAGGCTTGATTTTGAAGTGAAGTCCAATTAGAGAAAACACCAAACACTTCAAATCTTGTACTAAATAATAGAAGCACCGTAGCCCTTCCGGATCTCTCGATTGGTTCACATCAACAAGAGATCCAGTTTTTGAGGTGGTGAAAGATATGTGTTCGTCTCCAATCACTATTTCCAATTCTTGACGACCAACACGGTCAGGCTGTGGCCACAACGAGTCATCTTCTTGCATTATCTCTGAATCATGAATAATACGCTTAAGTTCCTCCATTACACAATTGTGCACGTAAGCCTCTTTACGAATCATTGTATCATTCTTGTAATTTGAGTTATTGGCATACCGCAATTTGCCATCAGGTCGAAACTCGAACTCAAGGAACTCGTGCCCGAATTTGCCTTTGTGGCCAACATAATATCGTATATAGAAATCAGTTGACATGCTTGGCTGTAATTAACGGTCAGATGAGTTAAAATTGAAGTGTAATATGCCAAAGTACCAAATTAACGTGTCAAAACCAAAGCGAATCCAAGCGGCGTCACTAAACCGTACTTAACACGCAGTCGGCCATTAGTGTTTCTTCTTTTTCGCTCTTTTTTTTATAAACAACGGAAGGTCTAAAATGGCGCATTAGCAGAATTTTAGCCGAATTGAATTCTACGTTTCGAAAGCATTATGTTGCTTATGCAATGAATATATACCTTTTCAGCGTTTGCGTAAGAAATGCAAAATATTATGAGAATTACCTACAGTTTGATATAGCAATTAATAAGAGACTTTTAAGTCGCAATACTTTTTGTTAGCGATAAGTAATGGTCAGAAGGTTATTTATTGCGTAAGGAGAGTTATCGCCCGCTCATGGCTATAAAGATGGTTAAAACCTTCCCCTTTTTACATATATTCTTCGATTTATGTTGTCTGTTATTATGCACTCAAGCTTTTAAAACAGGACCTCCTATTATTTTAGGTATGTGCTGCAATTGGTAAGGTAAACGCATTTTTAAATCGATCAGCTGATTGCAGGAAAATTTGTAGTTATTCACTGAGTATAATTCATGATCTAAGTAATAGACTATAAATTTTCTGATATTAGTTCCCGGCGATGGTGGAAGCCAACTAGAAGCAAAATTAAATAAAACTTCAGTTGTTCATTATCTCTGTGCGAAAACGACGAGCGACTTTTTTGATTTATGGCTTAATCTTGAGCTTCTAGTTCCTATGGTTATAGATTGTTGGGTATGTAATTTACAGTAATTTGATATTATTTTTATTTCTATGACAGATTTTCAGTATTTCCATCATTTGCAGGTAGATAACATGAAACTTGCGTATGACAACAAAACAAGAACAACTTCTAACTCTCCAGGGGTTGAAATACGCGTACCGGGATTTGGAAATACTTCAACTATAGAATGGCTAGATCCAAGCAAGACTTCACCCAGTGCATATTTCAATAGCATTACTAATGCTTTGGTAGACCTTGGTTATGAGCGTGGAGTTTCTATTCGAGGAGCCCCTTATGATTTCCGAAAGGCCCCAAGTGAGTATTAAAAGATAATATTATTTTATCAAAGTTTTAAGTGTCAGTAAATAACAATTCTTAAAGAAAAGAAAGCTAAAATAGTGTTCTAATTTTTCATGCTTCATTAATATGCTTCCCTTCTCATTAACTGGCGATCACAGTATTACATTCTAAAAGAAGGATGGAGTAGTTCTTTTCATTCACTTCTAGCATACTTATTATTTTTTCATCTTTCTTGCATAGCTTCAACTTTGAAGTCTTTTGTTATAAATAGAAGTGGCAACACAATATTTCATAGGAGGTTAGCAAGAAGTATCAGAGACTACTGGAGGTGCTAATTTTATTCTTTTTTGTGCAGTAGGTAACAACAAATGTGATGGTATTATAATAGCAACAAGTAAGATACACTTTGTAAAGTAAGAGGTGGAAGCTCCTTTTATAAAAATTTTTAGTATGTACGTTATTCACCTCCACCTTTGGGAAGGGGGTGGGCCACCCATACCGTTACAATTTATATCCTCATTAGACTTGCTGTTAAACCTTCACTCTCCTAGCTTCACTGGTTTAATTGCAGTACCATTTTAAATGTTTGAATTTTCCGATTTTGAAATCACCAAGTCGAAAATCAGTGAACTACTAGCAAAAATTCAATCAGCAGAATATGCATAGATTGATAAGAGATATCTAATTCCAAAGAAATGTTCAAAATAACTCTAAAAAAATTGATTTTCCACAGATGTATGGACAGACAGAGTGATCACATTAGCACATTTTTCTTATAAGAAAACGTTAAAAATGATGGTAAAAATGAAAAATTACTGCAGCTTATATTGTAAGTGCCCATAAACTTCTAGTCCATACAATAATATCACTGATTATATTAATACATATATTTTTCCTAACAACATTGTTGCTACTGGTGTTACGATAGTTGGGCAGAGGCTGGGAGTATAACTTGATATATTATAATATTACTGGCCAATAGAAATTTATTATATTGGAAATGTGGCTTATGTAATATCATTTACAACACTAGGCTGTGTAACTGGATGAATTTTAGTCAAAATTATGCCACCATTTTTAAGTAAACCAAAATTTTGAGAAAATCATCAAGCGTAAAGTGCCCTCCATCCTTAATCGATTTTGTTTATTGTGCACTTCCATTCTGGTTAATTTTAAGTAAATATGAAATTTCATTAGACTCTGTTTAATCATTCAGTCCCTAGAGCCGAGGTTTTCAACCTGTGGTACATGTACCCCTAGGGGTACGTCATGAGTTTTGAAGCAATCCATGTAAGTGTTTAAGATTGTAATTTTTCTTCTTACTTTGTCTTTCATCCGTGACTTTAGAATCAAAAGTTGCAATGCAACGTCGTGGAATAATGCCATAAAACAGAAAACTATGCCAAATCTGTGAATGTTAACATTATAAACACAAGTTGTGTATATTAATACAAGTGTTATCCATTTAAATGTACTTGAGGGTATGCAACCATCAAAAACTCTTTAAGGTGTTCTAAGAGGTATGTGAATAAAAAAAGGTTGAAAATCCCTGCCCTAGAGTCATGCACACACAGGTAGAATTGTGAAAACCACGTTTGGATTAAGGGATACCCAAAGTGTGCACATTCATCAAAACTTTGTTGTTGAGCTTCTTCACAATCATAATAAATTCTCTTTATACTTTGGGCATGCCAAAGTAAAGTCACAAAGTCAAAATTTTGAGTATTCATCTTCAACTTGTCAAGAAAAGAAATTGATATTGACAACAAAAAATTATTTCTCTTATTAAAGATCAAACAGCAGGTAAAGGAGTTGAATAGATGAATGTAGAATTATATAAATTTGAGGCAGTTAAAAATACTAGAATGTGTGTTTGTTTACCCATTTTTATAATGTCACCAAACTTTTAGATATAAAACAAGAGAGATTGATCTCTAAGAGTTTTTGCGTGAAATAAGATAACATAAAATATATATTTAAAAAATGTCATGTGTTATGCAAATTCTCAAAAAAATTCATATACCTCCAATAAAAAATGTGAAAATTATGAGGTTTAAAATAATTTTGCAGCAGTATTGCAATAAAAAAATCATCTTTAACCTCACAAGTGATGTTTAATTAAATTTCCTCTGTGCTTGGGGGATTAAGATACATATTTGTATATTTCCCACAAGAGGTATCATATATGAAATATAAATGATATTTTTAGGTTTGTGGATGCAGAGGACCTTTGATATGAGTGTATCACACATAAAACAAAAAACATTCTTAAAAATGTACACATCGCCCAATCAGTCATTTTAAATGTTGCATGTGGCCCACACTGCCTCATGTGGCCCTTTTAGTAAAATGTTTGGTGATCTCTGATGTAGATCATCTATTCTGTATTATGTCATTTGTTTCTGATTTTTGCTTCCTCTGGTTATATCATATACGTGTTTATCAATTCCTAGTCATGTTGGTTTTGGATATCTTATTTTGTCCATTTCTCTGCTAGTATAGGTTGAAATTTAACCTTTAAACATTCAATATTGTCAATAAACAAGGAATTGAGATATATACAGAAAGGAATCTCATAACAAAGTGAGATTTGGTTTTGCTTATTTTAATAAAAAATGATAAAACTAAAATGAGTTATCAATGGAATTTAAAATATCCTGTTCTATTCTTAATATTATTATATTTTTGTGAAAGAGGAGTTTTATAGAATTGTTGTGAACTTCAGTAAGGACAAATTATTTTTGTATTAACCAGTGCCATTATCTGGTGGGAGATACTTCAAAATATAAATCATTTTAAATAGTTTGATTACTGATTATTTTGGAATCATATCACGATGCCTATGATAGGAAACTCATTAAATATCTTGTTTATGATAAGCAAAAATGCTGTGATACATGTTTGTGGAATTAGACTTGCATTGCAGATGATATGAAAATATTGTTTTGCTCTTCCTCAGCTCTTTTTACTTTCTCATATGAAGTAACAAGAAAGTATTGTTATCACGAAAAAATTCGACCTCTAGATTTTTACGGAAATATACATTTATCAATAGGTGTCGCTGAATCCGAAAAAGTGGTTTTTGTAATGCCGTCTGTCTGTCTGTTATTGGCTCTGGAGCCTAAATGGTAAAGCAAAAATGAATGGAATCTCGTACTTAGGCATTTTATCATACTGAGCAGAGTATATGTAGAAATGGTTGACATTGCTGAATAATTAAGTGTAGTTTATTCTATGCATTTTTAACAACAATTCGATTTTCTCAAAAACGGCTCTAACGATTTTGATCAAATTTCATACAGTTACTTAATTTTACGTCTTCAATAATACTATATAGTTCACATTTCTCAAAAAATGAATATAAGTCTAGTTTATACTAGGCAACTTTAACAATAATTCGATTTTCTCAAAAACGGCTATAAGGATTTTGATAAAATTTTGTACAGTTACTTGAGTATACATCTACAATAATACTACATATTTAATTTTTCTCAATGAATGAATATAAGGCTAGTTTATTCTTGGGCAACTTTAAGAAAAATTGGATTTTCGAAAAACAGGCTCATACGATTTTCATTTTCTAAAGATGACTAAACGACGCAATAGTACCCATATATGAGAAAGTTTGTACAATGTATGTTGTACCAATTTTTTCTTTATGTTTAAGACATTGGTTCCCAAACTGGGGGGGGGGGATGAGAGAGTTCCAGGGGGAGGGCATGAGGCCATGAGAAAAAATCGGTACAACATACATTGTACAAACTTTATCATATACGTACTAATGCGTCGTTTAGTTATCTTTAGAAAATGAAAATCATATGAGCCTGTTTTTAGAAAATCCAATTTTTGTTAAAGTTGCCTTAAACTAGCCTTATATTCATTCGCTGGGAAAAATGTGATACGTAGTATTATTGAATACGTATACTCAAGTAACTATACGAAATTTGATCAAAATCGTGGGAGCCGTTTCTGAGAAAATGGAATTATTGTTAAAGTTGCCTAGAATAAACTAGCCTTATATTAATTTTTTGAGAAATATGAACTATACAGTATTATTGAAGACGTAAACTTAAGTGACTGTGCGAAATTTGATCAAAATCGTTAGAGCCGTTTTCGAGAAAATCAGATTGTTGTTAAAAATGCGTAGAATAAACTACTCTTAATTATTGATCAATGTCAACCATTTCTATGTATACTCTGCTCAGTATGATAAAATGCCTAAGTACGAGATTTCATTCATTTTCATTCGACCGTCTAGACTCCAGCGCCAGTAACAGACAGACAGACAGACAGACAGACGGCATTGCGAAAACCACTTTTTCGGATTCAGCGACACCTAAAACGTGTATTTCCGTAAAAATCTCGAGGTCGAATTTTTTCACGAAAACAATACTTTCTCGATACTTCGTATGAGAAAGTAAAAATCAATTTTTAATGTCAAATTCAGCTGAAATAGTTTAAACATATCTTTCAATCTTCCCAATACGTGGGTAATCTAATTATGAGTTAGTTGATCATGGATAATGATATAAATACGAGTGCAAAGGGTTACATTTATCTCAATCAAAAACATGGTGGGGCATGATGACTTACAAGGGAAGGACCCCAATCACTCTCAACTGATTTTCATGAAAAATTTTTCCTTGGCTAATTTTGGGTTGAGGATCACGAAAATCATAGTCATTCAGTGCGCAAATGGGTGTGTCAACTTCCAGAGGGAGCCATTGCAGCTCATTTTTAGCTACACATCAATACCTGCTTTAGCAGTTATGTTTGCTAGTGCTACCAACATATGGAAATGGTTATACAACGATGTTGCATATACAAAATAACTGCTAAAGCAAGTATTGATGTGTAGCTAATAATGAGCTGAATTGTCTTCCTCTGGAAGTTGACACATGCATTTGCACACTGAATAACTATGATTTTGGTGATCCTCGACCCAAAATTAGCCTAGGAAAAAATTTTCATGAAAATTGGTCGAGGGTGATTCGGGTCCTTCCCTTGTTAATGAAAACCCAAAGGGAGGTGTCATGTGAAAAAGTTTGGGAACCTCTGATTAAGGAAGTACTTTTAAATATCTTTTTAATGTGATGACGTATTAAAAAAGTTTTCTCATTCTATTTAATTCATTCCTTAAGCTATTACATGGTTTTGGAGAGAAAGAAGATAGTACAAGTCAGTACTGAAAGGTACGTGAAAAGATTATTTCTGCAACTGTAGTGATAAAAAAGCACGGATTCAGTCACTTTTGGACAGCGATCTCCATGCTTTTCATGAAGTTTCTTTTTATCACTAGATTTTAACCCTTTAACTGCATAATTAAATTTGCAGTGGTGATCCCAGAATTTCCAATCCTGTGCAAAGAATTGGAAGTTGATTTTTTGGTAATTTGTTCTTGCCTAAGTTTCTTTTTCCTAAGATATATGAAAATGACAAGAACAATTTCTGAAATTTCTTGAAAATGTGGGTTACGTCCAAATACTGCAATCAGTAGTCAAAAAAGTTTGTTCAGGTTTATCCAGTTTAAGGGTTAATCTGCTTGAAATAATTTCAGTCCTTAAATTTATATTGCCATTGCTTTTTTTTTTAATGCTAGGATTTATATGAAAATTTTCAGGCTTGGTTTCAACATAGGTTTGCATTGCATTTCTTTTGTAATATGTTATTTGTGTAATTATTACCAACAATGTTTTAATGGCTTTCAATCCCAGTCAAAATGTGGATAATCTCTTGGTAGACTGGTGGTTCGAGTATCTGCCAATGTATACTAAGGTCGCCGGTTCGAATCCCACCTAGGACATGGATATTTGTGTTTGTCTGAGTTATATGTAAGATTTGACATCATTGGCTAAATATCGCTCATATTAAAGATGGATTATTATTATTATTATGACAAGGATGGTTTGTGTGACTGCTCTGGAAAGTGCAGCAAGAGAGCAGCAGAGGAATAATCTTATTTCTTTTTGTGTATGCATATGACTGCTGGTTTGTCAGAAGAAACTAAGTCCAATAAGGCATTTAATTCAATGTACTTCTTTGAATTATTGAAAAACAATAATGAACAACTGGTGTATACATACAGCCATCAATTTATCTTTTTATTACTTTCTCATACGAAATATCGAGAAAGTATTGTTATCGCGAAAAAATTTGACCTCGAGATTTTTACAGAAATATATGTTTTAGGTGTCGCTGAATCCGAAAAAGTGATTTTCGCAATGCCGTCTGTCTGTCTGTTACTGGCTCTGGGGCCTAGACGGTAGAACAAAAATGTATGAAATCTCGTACTTAGACATTTTATCATACTGAGCAGAGTATACATAGAAATGGTTGACATTGCTCAATAATTAAGAGTAGTTTATTCTACGCATTTTTAACAACAATCCAATTTTCTCAAAATGGCTGTAACGATTTTGATCAAATTTTGTACAGTTACTTGAGTTTACGTCTTCAATAATACTGTATAGTTAATATTTCTCAAAAAATGAATATAAGGCTAGTTTATTTTAGGCACCTTTAACAATAATTCGATTTTCTCAAAAACCGCTCTAATGATTTTGATCAAATTTCGTACAGTTACTTGAGTTTACATCTTCAATAATACTATATAGTTCACACTTCTCAAAAAATGAATATAAGGCTAGTTTATTCTAGACAACTTGAACAAAAATTCGATTTTCTCAAAAACGGCTATAAGGATTTTGATAAAATTTTGTACAGTTACTTGAGTATACATGTACAATAATACTACATATTTCATTTTTCTCAATGAATGAATATAAGGCTAGTTTATTCTTGGGCAACTTTAACAAAAATTGGATTTTCTAAAAACAGGCTCATACGATTTTCATTTTCTAAAGATAACTAAACGACGCATTAGTACCCATATATGAGTATCAAATGAAGCATTTGTTATTGCATAGCAGAACAGTGCAGTAAATCAAATATATCTATTATCCTTCTAAATTTTGTTTTATGTGCATTTTCTTTGGATATTTTTGTGATCTCTCATCTACTATCTACCCTCTATTGTGTGCTTTTTTATGTCACATGGAAGTCCATCTGGATGAACAGTATCTAAAAAGGGGTCTCTAACCAGTCAAGCGCGATCAACCGGTTGATCTTTGACACTTTTCAAGTCGATTGCTGAATTTTGCCTCAGCGCTATTACTTTTTATTGAATCAAGTGAGAAATGTTGAGCCGATATAGATTTTGAACTTACAGTTGGAACTTTTTTTATTGAGCTATGAAGGTGATTTTATAATTGTTCAAAAATTAAGAGCAAGTGGAATGCATAAATCAAATAATACAGATATCAGTTCTTACAGTGAGACAGGTGTGTATCGTTGTTTATCGATCCTGAGTATGCTTAAGTGTAGCTTGCTACATGGTGCTTCAATCACGAATTATTGCAAAAGGCAAAAGTTTAACGCTAACTGCGACTTTATGTGTAACTTGATTAACTAATTCAAGTTATGTTCTGGTTGATTTCTTCTGTCTGTGTATTTATTTAATAGCCTTTTTCTTCAACTTCAAAATAAATAAAAATAAACTTTAATAGTTTATGACTTACAATTAGTAATACATTGAATTATCCTGGTAGATAAAATTTTAATCAATTTTATTTTAACTAAAATATGTATTCTCTTGTACAGAACGAAAACTTGAACAAAACTTTATTCGATCTTGTTTAACTTGAATAAACAGCTGCTTGCGATTAAATTTAATTGACGTGTTAAGCAGGACATTTCACGTGATGATGCTGGTTTCAATGTCTCTTAAAGTTGGAGAAAAATTTGCGAGGATCCCCCCTCCCCTCTGCTGCTCAACAGTATTTCTCGTATCAAGGCTCATTCCACTGGGTTGATCCTTGGTAAAGTTACAAATGAATAGTAGATCTTGGGTGCTAAAAGGTTGGAGGGCTAATAATATCTATTTTTCTTTGTCTTCTTCATCATCTGTCTTTGTTCCCTCTCTTTTGTCAGGTAGTAGGTTTTTTTCCATTCAATAGCACCAGAGTTTCTTCTCTAACCAAATCCCCTAGTCTAATTCACATATCAAAGTCATGTAAGTTTGCACTTTCCTTTATCAAATTTAAGAAATTTAACTATAACATATCATTAGTTAATAAGCATAATATACTCTCTGACTCTCAATTTGGGTTTAGAAAAGATAAATCTACTGAATCTGCTCTTATATCATCTATAAACTTTATCTCTGAAAAACTAAATATAGAAGACCAAGTTTTAGTCCTCTTTTTTGATTTTACTAAGGCTTTTGATACTGTTAACCATATACTCCTGCATAAATGCCCTACTATTGGTATTCATGGTCCTGCTCATAAATGACTTTCCTCATATTTAACCAGTCGACAACAGGTGATATCTGTCAATCTTGACAACCAAAATTACCTGTCTAAACCAAAACCACTTCTCTCTGGAGTTCCACAGGGTTCCATTGTTGGACCAATTTTATTCTTAATTTTCATTAATGACCTGCCTGATTGTTTGGGCTCTGGAGTCTTATCTCACTCAATTCTATATGCAGATGATGTCAGTGTACTTCCAAATAGTCCAACTCTTCCTTGTTGTCATACTCAGCAAGTGGTACCCTCTCCAAAATGAATGAATGTTGTAAATTAAATTTACTACAACTGAATAGCAATAATACTGAGATAATGTGTTTCTCCTCTTTCAGACACCCCTGTGACATCTCTCTTCCTAGTTCTCCAAACCTTGTTCCTGCTACAGAATTTAAATTTCTTGGTACATTTGTTGACCCTAATCTAAACTGGAATTCACATATCGATTACCTTTTAAAAAACTAAATTCTATTTCTTACCTTTTTCCTGCCCTCAAGAAAAGCGTTAGCTCTCAAGTTCTGCTTATGTTTTATTATGCCCATTTCTATTTTTTAGTGAAGTATAATATTATTCTCTGGGGCTCCTCACCCTGCCTGAAGGAAATTTTAATCATTCAGAAGAAATTACTTAGAATCATCTCTGGTAGCAGCTGTTATGCTAGCTGTCGGCCACTATTTAAGGAATTAAATATCCTCACCGTTCCATCAATATACATTTTCTGCTTGGTCGTACTGACTAAGAAAAATATTGTTACAATGAAGAAAAATAGTATGGTCCATAATTACTGCACCCGATCAGTTGATGATCTACATCTTTACCTTAACCCTAGCAAAATTCTCCATAGAAGTCCCAAGGTAATGGGTATACACTTGTATAATAGGTTATCAAAAAACATTAAGAGCATTGTACGTTTTAATACTTTTAAAAAGAAGTTATTTCTTTATCTTGTTGATAAATGTGCATATAGTGTTTTTGAGTTCATAAATGATGCATAATTGATTTTGTGTTGTCTTTTTGTTTTTTCCATTGTGTATCTAATGCTTGTATCTTGTAAGGGTAGTTTTTCTTGTATTTCCTATACCTGACGTGTCTTATATCTGCCTATGGTATGATCTTTGGATAAATAAATTTGATTTGATTAATAGAAATTATTCATTATTATTAATTAGATGAACAAAAGGGATACTACAAACAGCTGAGGATGTTGATAGAAGAAACATATTTGACCAATGGAAAGCAGCCAGTTGTACTTCTTACTCACAGTATGGGTGGAGTTATAAGCCTTCGCTTCTTGCAGCTGCAATCATCAAAATGGAAAAAGAAGTACATTCGTGCTCTAGTTTCTCTCTCTGCTCCTTGGGGAGGTTCTGTAAAAGCTCTCAAAGTATTTGCTGTTGGTATGTATAAAACAGTACTTAATAATTGAAGTTTTTGGTGGACGTATTTGGACTGAGTGAGTGTGTTTGTGCTGGAATTTTATAAGTTTTGTACGGAATTGTAGAGTTCCTCTATCTTTAATAACCTATAACTAGAACATTGTAAAATATATGTGGAAAACATATTGGCTTACCCAAAATGAAAGTGTTTCTAAATTCTTCTGCAGAAAACTATTTTTTAAGGTCCATGTTATTAATCAAAATATGAAAAAGGTCCAGAAAATTTACAAATTATTTACTATAAGTTTACTGTCATTTTTTTCTTGTATTATAAAATTGTTGCACTCTTAAGTTATTTTTTAGACTAAATAATAATGTGGTTGGCTACAAGAGTTATTTTATCAGTTAGATTCCAGCTTTCAGGTAAGCTTTTTTTTTTTTAGAAATCTTCAACCTTGACTACTCCTTGTAGACTGCTTACATACCATATATACTCGTGTATAACGTGCACCCATACTTTTTTCCAGAAAATCCCGACTTTTTCTTATACCACGTGTGTAACATGCACTCTTGATTTTTGTGCGGTATAAGAACAAAATTATATCATCATGTTAAGTATTAACCAGAGTACCGTAAATAAATATGTTAAGGCATTAAATTATTGCCAGTTAACAATTTTAAAATGTATTTCTGAAGAAAATATTAGTATCAATTACCACAAAGTTCAGACAAATTCCTTGGATTTTTTAAATTTTAAAACGCTTGGACTTGTCCATAAGTATTATGTTCAATAAGCTCCACATTATGTCTTAGAGAGACATCATCAATAATGAAAGCGAATGAGTTGAGATGGCAGCAACTTCATACAGTAAGTTGGTCAAACTGATGCCACATAGAAAACCGCAGCGCCACTGCTGCCAATCCTTTTAAATCAAACAAAAAGGGATCTATAAAATAGAAAGAGTTTTGATTTATAGTGGATGTTGGTTCCTTCTTTCCTATCTTATTCTAAAACTGTTTAATAGAAAAAATAATGCAAAAATTTAACAAACAAATCTGGAAACAGGAAACATGACAGTTAAGATTAATTTCATACATGTAATTCTACGGGTTTTAAATTACTAACATTGTTAATTGTGCATACTAGAATCATTGACTATGTAAAATTATTTCAATTTGCTTATTCTATGTTTCTTTGTTTTCGATGCGTTTTCTGGGTAGTCTATCTGGCGATTTTGCAAAAATTACAGCAATCAGCTGATGTGCTAGTGAAATGCAGAATATTTGGAGAGGATGAAATTATAACTCTATAGAAGCAATTAGATGTTCTGTATGTGTAATTAATATATGTATAATCTGGATTATTGACAATTATTGTGGTTTTCCTCTTAATTCACCAAAAAAGCGAGAATCTGGTGCGAGGTAGGTTCACTTTAATTTCCGAGTCTAAGTGCACAAAAGTGTTACCCATGTATAACCTTTACCTTATGAACTGAAAATTTGGTCTTCAAACTGCACATTATACACAAGTACATATATACGGTAAGTAGTACAATGTAGCATCTCTACCAAGGTTCCTCCTAAAAATTGAATATTTAAAAAATATGTTTCCAACCCATGTCTTCTGATCATAGCCATCTTCTATCTCCATCACCCTAAATGATCGTTTCTCTCCTCACTTTCATTTCCTCCAATGTAAAGTTACAATATTCTTTGATCCAATTTTTGTCAGAAATTCAAGAACAAGCATTTAAAAAATACTTGTCTCAGGTATCTCCAAATAGCCACAACAAAGTTATAAAAAAAGATGCACATTTTGGCTACAAAGCGGCTGTATTCAGTGGTAATTAACTGAAAAAAGATTCTAGTTTTTAGAATCTTTTTTCAATGAATGTACTTCATTATTTGGTCTTTATTTTATATTTTCTTATTCATTGCTGTCATACTTACTAAGTTAAAGATGATTCTAAACTTTCCAAACCTAACATATTTGGTTGGCATTGGTTGCTGAAATCCAAGATATTTTTATTTTTATTTTATCAGCGTGTGTAAGCTTGGTAGATTTTCCTTTTTAAAAAGGTATTTTTATAATAGACTTAATTTCATCACCAAAATTGAAATCAAGAATAAGCACTTCAGTATAAAAAATTGAAAAAATAAATACACTGGCAGTGAGACTCGTTCAAAGAACAGAATGTTGTGATTGACTGAAAAAAGTGGTATGACGCAGCTGAATAGAATGTTCAAATTAGTGTTAAAAAAATAATTTGGCTGAGGTGAGTGAGATAATCAAAATTAGTTTTCAAAACAAAATTATAAAGTCAGTCCTGAGCATCAATTGAATCAGCGTTATTCAAAATAGGGTATATTTTGGGAATCTTTGTTTATAGCATAATAATTAACTGATGGAACAAATTAATAATTGAATTCATATTTTGTTGTGATAAAATTATTTATAAATATGCAATATTTTCCAATATACAGGACTCAACCTTTTAACAATAATTTACAAAACTGGATTCACCTGAAAACTGGACATTTCAAAATCCAACTTGTTCGAAAACCTATCCTCACCCAGATGTCCTCAGATGAGATGTAATGGAGAATTATTCAATGAAGTAATTCAGATATTATTTCTATTAGAGTAATTATGATTTATTAGATCAGTGGTGTCCAACAGGATTTTGCGAATAGCCATCATTGTGGCTAGCAGATAATAGTAATAGCCACATAGTGCTAAAATATATAGTATTAGCAGGAGTACCCGTTGAATTTCAATGGATTTAGCGAATCTAAAACTTTGACCGTGTAACATGTAAGCATTGTAAGAATGAGATAGTACACAGTTATACCCATCGAATAAAGCAAAACTGAAGAAAATCGCTCTGCATGTTCCTATTTAGATGAATGAAGGAAGAAAATCTTATGAAAATAACGTATAAACTCCTTCCTTCTCCCTCCCCTCTCTCCCTCCCTCCCCCTCTCTCCCATATAAATGCATTGAACTCTCAATTTTGGCCACAATAGGAGTTGTCATGGTAGCTTATAATGGGTATTGTAATAAAACTGATAAAATCACATATTTTATTGATTCTAAATGCATTTTTATGCTAATTCAATCAGGATTTGGATTCTGTCTTCAATAAAAATAAACTTTGTTCTTTTCTTCATAGAACCATTCAAGTCTCAAGTTCGTACCATATTTCTAAGTAATTTTAAAATTCAAATGAAAAATGTGCTGCACTCGTCCCTATGTTATTCAAATGAAAAAATAAAATATTTTTTAAAGTTAGACAGGTCAATCACATCGATATAAAAACCTTACTACACACCCATACTCATTATTCCGGCTAAAATGATACATTTCTCTTGCTTCTACGATTTGTAGTTTTCGAGTTTTAAAATTATGATACACACATACATTCATTTTTATATATTAGATCTACTGTAAGAGAAATGCTATTTTTCTTAAAAGATTTTATTTTTAATTATTTAATATTATTATGAACATATAAATAAATTTATAATTAAATTCATTTTACATCGAACCTTGTTCAGAGGATGTATAAAAAACATCATAGATGTAAAAATTACAATCGTTTATTTCCTTATAAAAAAATTGGACAGTTAGTGTGGCACTTGGCAACTCTTTTCCCTGACTAATTTAATGAATTTTGGATGGATCTTTTCGCAAACTGTGCATCTCAATTCTGCCTCAGACCAAATATTTTAGCCCATAAATAGAGAGGAAAGGTGGACACTCCGAGCAGAAGGTTGCACATATTATTTAATTTTCAGCAATAATTGGAGGACTGATGGAAAAAGTCGAATAGCCACATGTCTGTGGCTGAGTAGCCACATTTGGCTAGTGGCTACCTTGTTGGACACTGCTGGATTAGATTGACCTTTGGTATATTTGTTTGTTCCCCACTTACGATTTTTCGACTTGCAATAAATCTGGACTTACGACATTAATACATTGATACCTTGAAATCAACATCCGATATCCTACCCCAGATATACGATATTTGACATCCGATGTGCTCCATGTCTATTTTCTTGTACTTATTTTCAGCCGATATTAAGTTGGATGATATGACTCGCCTGTGCTGTAGGTATTAATTTATGGATTGTTTTATGTCTTAAAAATGTTTATTTTACAATATATAACACTTGTTTGTTCTTAAACTATTAATTTATAGTCTAAATACGACTTGGTACATATTTTTTCCAAGGTCCTGGAACATATCTCAATTTATAACACGTAAGTCTATGGGAAATTGATATTCAACTTATGATGCAATTTTCAGGAATGCATTAGTTCCAAGTCAGGAATGGCCTGTGCATATTAAAGATACATGATAGACCAGAGGTTCCCAAACTATGATATGAGAAGCTTCAGCTTGTGCTATGTGAGATTAGTGCCAGAATTCACTATGTATTACATTCATACTTACCTAGTACTATGTGGTAAGAAGAATTTTGTTGCGTTTTTGGTGGTAAAAAAGTTTGGGAACTGCTGTGCTAAACCATTTAACCAAAATCTGGAAACCCTTTGATCCCAAGCTTTTCTGATAAGGGTTTTAATACTGTATACTTCAGAGAATAGTGTTTTTCGTATGTGTAAAAACAAATCACTTGAAGCAAAACCTTGCTGAAGAGGATGTGACAATGAGAACCATAATTACCGTATTCACCTGAATCTAAGACGACCTTTTTTTCCAAATTTTCAGCTGTAAATATCAAGAGTCGTCTTACATTCGAATACGAAGTATATTTAAGCAATTAATCAATGGTTTTTACAACAAATGGTATACTACAGTAAACAATTCACAACAGCAAATTCAAGTACGTACATAAAGAAGTGAAATAAACAAATAGTAATAACAATAAGAAAAACATGACGGGAATAATAATTATTTAGACTAATAATCATCGTCGACGATCATAACACAGACAACGTACTTTCATCTTCCACGTAATGGCAACCGCAATGTCAAAACAAATGAGAGCGGAAATCATTGGGATTCCCCTTTCAAACGACGCACCGCGATTCATTAAGTGTGACAGTAATTTTGAGTTGTGCATTCTTGATTTAAATGCACAACCCTTAAGTTAAAATGACAGATCATGTTGAAGTACGTGGCACGAGTGCAAAGGGAAAGTTAACAAAGGAATTAGACGGAGCTAAGATACAAATTTTAAGCTGATCGTGATAAATTACGCCGAAAAAACTAATAACTGTGATGCGAGTAGAAAGTTCGGTGTATCTGAGGCAAATGTGCGTCGATGGAAACTTTCAAAACAGGAACTAGAAAAAGCCAAAGCCACAAGGAAGTCGCTCAGTGGTCCAAAATGGCATTGAAGAAGAAGTAGTCAAGTTTGTGCGCACCATGAGGAAGAACGGTATGCCTGTTTCGACTGAAAGTATTATACTTAAAGCTAATGAAATTACTAGAGGACTTAATATATCATTGCAAGAATTCAAGGTCAGCAGAAGTTGGTGCGTGAGAATGATGCGACAAAATAATTTTTCTTTACGGCGACGAACTTCGCTGTCAGAAATTGTCAGAAGACTATGTTGAAAAACTTCTCGCTTACCAGAAATACGTAATTGGACTTAGAAAAACCAATAATTACCTTTCGAGCCAAATAGGAAATGCCGATGAAACTCCGGTTTTCTTCTACATGCCATCTAATTATACTGTGAACGAAAAAGGTGCGAAGTCCGTCCTAATTAAAACTACAGGCAACGAAAAAATGCGAGTCACGGTAATGTTGGCGGTTTTAGCAGATGGGACTAAATTACCACCATATGTGATTCTAAAGCGGAAAACAATGCCTAAGAAACATTTGCCAAGTGGAATAATAGGTGTCAAGAAAAGGGGTGGATGACTAAAGAACTAATGAGAGATTGGTTACATGTGGTGTGGAATAGACGGCCAGGAGCTTTACTGAAACAAAGAGCAATGCTTTCACTGGATGCATTCAAGGACACTTATCTCCTGAAATTAAAAACATAATGAGTGCCATGAATATTGATCTTATTGTAATACCTGGAGGAATGACATCGCAACTTCAAGTTTTAGATGTTGCTGTCAATAAGTGTTTTAAAAATAATTTAAAGGTTTTGTATTCTGAGTGGTTACAAAGTGGAACTCACACTTTAACACCAAAAGGAAATCTTAAGAAACCTGAAGTTGCCAATGGATCAAGGCATCGTGGCAACAAATAAATGCAAAAGTAATAGTGAAAGGATTTAAGAAATGCTGCTTATCTAATGCCATGGATGGGAGTGAGGATGATGTTTTGTGGGAGACTGATGATGAAGTTGAGAGTGATAAAGATAGTGAGCATGAGGAAAATAGTGAAGGTTGCATAGACAGTGATGATGACTAACACAATAAAATGATTTTATGCAGCACTTGGATTGAAATGTTATTTTGTTGTCCTGAAATGAGTATATTCTTTCAATGTATTTACTTTATTTTTAATGTTATCTTAAAATGAATGCTACCATTTAATTTGTTTGAAAACCTGAATGGTTCTATTTGTGATGTGATCTTATGATTTTAAAATGTTAAAAGACAATGACATTCAAGAAAAGTATAAGAGAAAATAAATATTTCACAAGATTTATAATTTTTGTAGTCATGAAGGTCAATTTGAGCTTTTTTCTCTTTTGGAATCATCAAAATGGGGGGTCGTCTTAGATTCAGGGTCGTCTTGGATTCGGGTGAATACGGTATGTAACAGTTGTTGAATAGCTTCTGTCTCTCATTTTCACTTCATGAATTCACTTAGAAAAATACGATTGCTAATAATCAGCAAAATTCAAACTATTCAGTGTATGATCAGAAGCCTAACCTTATTTCTAGAAATGTTATTGATGTGGTGAATAATTTAAGGAAATTATTTATTTTATTAGGAGACAACTTAGGAATTTTTGTGCTGAGCGAAGGAGTTCTGAGAGAGGAACAACGAACTTCTCCAAGTTTGGCATGGTTGATGCCTTCTCCTTTGTTCTGGAAGCCTCATGATATTCTAATTTCAACCGCAGATGCCAGCAACTTTACTGTGAATGACTATGAAGCTTTCTTTCAGTAAGAAGCATTAACTTTTGTATATCTGTCAGTTTGCTGCTGAGCATTTTCTGTCGCATTGTAAAACTTAATATTAACATGTGACTTTTCCTGCTGGTTTTCATAGTGACATTTCAAGTTTTTATATATAGAATTTAAGTAGTACACTATTATCTGAATTTATATTTTTGGATCAGTTAAATTTTTTATTTTTCTATGATTATGATTTGAACGATAAGATAACAAGCAGTTTGCTATTGGCATCATTTTTTTATTATCTTAATCTTTGGTTCTAATAACTTGACTTCAAATTCTTTTGATGGAATGTAGCTCATATTATTTATAATGAGTTGATTGAGAGGAGTGGAGTTTAGAGATTGGTTTGTATGCACCTAAAATAGTTGTTATATCATATAGAATGATTTTGCAAATTTTGTAGATTTTATGACTCATGAAGATGTAATTTATCCAGGGCAATTCAATATCCAACTGGTTGGGATATGAGAAAAGATACATCTTCCATTGCCAGTGATTTCAGTCACCCAGGTGTTGAAGTTCATTGCCTTCATGGATATGGAATTGATACAATTGAAAGGTATTCATCATTTAATTATGTTTATTTTTAATTGAAAATTTTGCAATATGTTCTTTAAAAAAATAAATATTTAATATGTAAAGGAGGGAGTGAATGGGATGAGCATATTCATTAACAACTGCATTTTTTTGAGGTTGTTAGAATATTATTTCAATTCACCTTAACATGTTAGATCCAAAAAGGGAGAAATTCTGGTCTAAAATTATTTCTGTCGTAATTTGCTATCATGTGCTAAGTCAAGTGGGTGAAAGAATCGTTAACTTGGAACCATCCTAAATACACCTATCTCTCATTTAGCACAGCAAATGCATTCCTCAAATATGCAATGTTAAGCGAGAATCAATTTCCCATAAGAATATATGCAATATTGCCTCATTCCATCCCTGACTCAAAAATGTTTTTCCTTGAAGTGGTAGAAGGGCTTGTGTGTTCTGTAGACCTTCAGAGCTACGCTGGCTGGAGAATTTGCTCCTGGTTGGGGCACTCATGCCAGTAAGGTGAATAGGTAGGGACCAGACTAAGAGTAGTCCACGCAGCATCTGTACCCAGTGAGTTGGCCTAATTAAGTGATGGTGTCATGTTAAAAACATTGTAGAGGAAGGGAATGGGTGACCACCTCAACTAATATCCCAAGCTTCATGGAACAATTTAATAATGATTTGATTCATGAAGTATAAGAGACCATGCCCACAAGGGCTGATGTCACATCCAGCATTGACAGAAATAAGGCCTTCTTGATCATCATCCCACAAAATCCTTACACAGCTCATGTCAATGGAACGATGAAGAAAAAGAAGAATTTGGAAATCAGGATAGGAACTTGGAATGTGAGGACGATACTTAGGAAAGGCAAGCTAGAAAATATAAAGCTAGAAATGAAAAGAGGTAAGATAAACCTGTTAGGTTTGTGCAAATTTAGGTGGAAAGAGGATGGAGATTTCTGGAGCGATGATTTCAGGATGATATATAGTGGGAGAAAGGTGAGTCAAAGAGGATTAGTATAAGTTTTAAATAAGAAAGTGGGGCAACAAGTGATTAACACACAGCAGCTAAGCGACCTATCAATATTAGTGGAGGTCAAGGCAGAACCAGTCAGTTTAGTGATTATACAAGTATATATGCCCACAAGTGATCAGAGCGAGGAGGAATTAGATGAGTTAGTTGTACAATCAATTTGAGAAAGTTATGAGAGAAGTAAAGGCTAAAAAGAATTTAGTAGTCATGGTAGAATAGAATGCTGTAGTGAGGTAAAATTTCTTAAAAATCCAATAAATAGATGAAAAGTTACGAGTTTTTATATAATGTTTGCAAATTTTGGACCTGCATTTGCAGTTTTAAAAAATCTCCTTCAGGCTTGAGGGGTTAAATTGGTTAGATATGCAGATGACAAAGCATTGGTGAGTAATTCTGATAGGGGCCTTCAGCTGCTAGTTAGTTCTTTAAATGAAAATGCGAAGGCATTCGGGATGAAAATTTGTTTTTGAATTTCTGGTCAGTAAATGTTATTACAGTGTAAATGAGTACTTGATGCTTGACACTGAATGTATTGACTAATACTATGTAATGTGCTACTTGGATGAATAATGAATTGCTATGTACTGGTTTCATGATGTACTCTATATATTATGTGATTATGTTGTTATCAATTATTTATGTTGTGATTATGTACATTTTCTTTTTCATGACAAATCCTATATCTGTGATTTAATCGTCGAGTCTTCATGGATAATAAACATTATTATTATTATACAAGGAAAACAAAAGTTATGAGATTTTCCAAGAGTGGGGATATCCAGGTCAATGTTACAGTGGATGGGAAGAGGTTGGAGCAGGTGGAATTCTTTACTTATTTAGGTAGTAGTCTTTAAAATGATGGAAGAAGTACGATAAAGATCAGGACAAGGATAGCAAGAGCAAAAGGGGCATTTACGAGATGACAAGAGTTGTTGACCGGCAGCTTGACTAAAGAGATTAAAACAGGTTGGTGAAAACCCTGATATTGAGTGTAGCATTATATGGGTGCGAGAAATGGACAATTAGAAAAGAAGATGTGAGGAGATTAGAGACGTTTGAGATGTGGGTATGGCATAGATTAGAGAGAATCAGTTGGACAAAGAGGAAAACGAATGAGGAAGTTTTGAATATGGCAGGGGAAGAGAGGAACTTAATTAGAGTAATAAGGGATAGACAGAAGAAATGGGTGGGACAAAATTTGAGAGGAAACGGTTTACTGAAACAAGTCATAGAAGAAAGAATGTTGGGAAAAGGCAAAGAGGTAGGAAGAGGGAAGGGGTATTAGATGCATTAAAAGAAGGAATTGTGTATGAGAGCTTTATGAGAAAGGCTTTAGATAGTCCAGATGTGGTAGTGTGTGCCTAAAACCTAACACTATGTATGTATGTATTAGGAAAATGGCATTTATGTAGTAAAGTACTTTTTTTACAGATGAATTATGTAGGGGTTAAATATTCTACAGAAATTAACTCAAGAATATTCTGGGTTATTTTTAATGATGACAAAGATTAATAATTTTTTCAGCCTTACTTGCTTTTCAGTTGACTTGAGTTTTCCTTCTTCATCTGAAAGTGTCTTATTCATTATCATCAAACATTAGGTTAGAATATACAGCAGGGAAGTTTCCAGATGGTTATCCACGTTTAATTTATGGAGATGGTGATGGCACAGTCAACAACATAAGCCTCAATGGATGCACCAAGTGGGACAAAAAAGGTCATAGTGGTCCCAAGGTCTACCACCAACCCCTTCCAGGAGCCTCGCATATGGGTATCCTTACAGATGGCCGGGTGCTTTCTTATTTGCAATCACTCCTGTCAGGGCCTCACAGAAAGCTGTCTTGATAGAGGAAATTGGGTTAATATTTGGCTGTGAGATGGTGATACTTGTAGATTTAAGGTGGTGATAAATGGCTGGTAGCAGGCAGCTTCATGATACTGTACAAGTGTGATATGTAGGTTTAGTATGGAAAGCCATTGAACAACAATTTTTTGACTTGCCTGTTTTTATTATTATTTTATCTTGTTATGCTACTAAACTGCCATTTTTGGTAAATTTAGATTTGCATTTTGTCATACTCAAATTAGTTTACATATATGTAAACTACATATACAGGTGAGCCCCGCTTAACGTGGGGTATGCATTCCTGAGGTCTCCGTGTTAAGCGAAAATCCACGTTCACCGGGGCGCCATAACCTTTAGGGACCCAGAGGGAAATAGCTTCCCAAATGGTGTTTTTGGAACTGCATTCAATGTAAAACATATTTCTACCGGACTTTTGGAGCGTAATTTATTAAACAAACTATAAAATTCCTAGTAAACAGTACAACAAAAAAGCTTCTTAGCAGTAAACATACATAATTTTAAAATATTTCTCAGAACACCTACGAAGTTTTATTTAAAAAAGAGTCCAGGGTCGACTGCTTAGCTTTTTTTCGCTTATTATTTAAAACTTGTTGGTAGCATTCAGATAGTCCGTCGTAACCCCGCTTCACGGCACTCACTCGTGCGAAGTCACTGTGCTCCAACAAAGTCATGCACTGATCGACGATGCTCTTGCAGCTTCGCTTATAGATCAAACCCATAGTAGTGTGTGCTGGATTTTCTGCAATTTATATATTATTATATACAGTGATGAGCTGAAGCTGACTCCCACCGGTTCACTCGAGCCTGTTGTTAATTTTTCTCAGAATTTGCGAGCCAGTTGTTAAATTTTTAGAAAATATGAAAATTTATTGATTTTGTCCTTTCAAGTATATTTTGTCCTATCTGATAGTCAATTACCGACAGTGTATGAAATGGAATATAATACAAACTGAACACTTGTTAAGCTAGCGGAACGGTATTACTAAATGCCCCTGGCATATAGACATCCTGCCACCATTATTCAAATTTTCTAACCCTTTTTATTAGAGCTGGTTCTTAATTTTTTTCCAGCTCATCACTGATTATATATTATTATACATTATATGCATTCAAACATTAAGATTCCTCCGTGCATACCACATGTTTTTTCATATGTAGATAAAAATTATAATTTTTTTGTGTAGCGTTATTGTTTTATTATTATTTATAATGACATGTTAATATGGTAAATTAAAATTGTAATAAAGTAATTATCGAAAATTATAGATTTAAAAAATATAAATCATCAAAAACATTCTTTACGATCCAATGATACCAAAGAAACATGAATCATATTTCTATTTCCATTTTTCAAATGTTTTCCACCTTAGGAGATATATTTTTTGTGTTAGACCCGTGAAATTTACAGGGAAAAGAGTGAAACTGGTTGCCAAACATTGCAATATTATGCAACACTGCTGAAATATCACAATATTTAGGATACTATAGGAAATTTGATTAGTGCGAAATTTAAAAAATCATAAGATATTAGACCGGTTGCACACTGCATAAGATATCTATATCTTTAAAAAAAATTTTAATTTGAAATAAAATCCGCGTTATAATGAATCAGCATTGGCCAGGACCGAGTTAAGCAGGGCTCATCTGTGTGTGTGTGTATATATATATTACAAAGAATGATAACATTTATTTTTAGATGCATTATTATAACTAAGAGGAAAAACAGAATTTTGTGCAACTAATCAATTATTCTGCTGTTAAAAATTCTCTAAACTTGATTGTTAAAGCTGTGAGAACAAGACCTTGAGTTGTAAATAATTAATTTTTCACATAGAAAAAAGTGGAAATATTACTTCCAATACTAAATTGCAGAGTAGATAAAATTTTAATGGAAATCAAAACTCATAGATGGTTAATGAATAGTTAACATTAAATCATTGTGAAGAACCCATAATTACACTTTAAATGCTAATGTGATTAAAAAATTATTTATTATATCTTAACGTATTTTTAAAGAAATACCATAAAAACAAGTCAGTGAGTTATATGAATTTCTATGTGAAACCACTTATGGCGTAGGAAATGTGATTTAGTTCATATGAGCCATTTTTAATGTAAGCATTTAATGTAGTTTAGAATGAACTTTTCAAGAGTACAGTTTTTGTTACCATTTGTTTTTTTGCTCAAAAGAAATACTCATTTGTATATTTTCTTGAAAAGATACTTCTTACAAATGTATTCGTATGTGGCTCTGTTTTTGTTGTTTGCATGTTTGATAATGGAACTGATAATTGTATTTAGTTTAAAATAAATTTATAGAAAAAGCTGGCATTTATAAAATAATGGAAGTTTCCAAAAATAAATGACAATTGCCAACGTTAGGTAAAATTTTTATAATGCACATTACGTAGGGCATATTTATAATCTCCTTCTGTCACATAAAAGAGATATTTGGCTGCCACATTCTAAAGCTTTTGCACTTTTAACTACTGTTACTAAAGTTTTTTTTACTGCAAATTATAATTTATTCATAAATACTTGAAATTACGGAGATAATGACTTTAAACAGTCATGATACATAAATTCTACAGTAATGCACATTTTTACAAATAATTTTTAAAATATCTGGAATTAAAACATGAAATGAGCGAACACAGTACTATGCATACATAATCGATATATTGAAATTCAATCTGGTCCTGCTAGAGGCCTTACATAAGGCCTGTCAACAGGTTCCTACTATATCATTTATACTAGTAACAGCCAATAACAACGACGACCACCTTTTAAACACAATTACGAAACCTTGTCCTAATATACTCCCGAGATTCGACCGTTCGAGATTCGACCAACTTGAGAATTCGACTGGTCGAATTGACCAAGCCGATCGATCGGTCGAATTAGAAAGTAGTTTACGCGAAGTAATTTTTGGCCCGCCCGACCACGAGAGGTTTAGTTTCAGTCTAGACATCATTATTTCTGCTCTAATTGCTTGAATTTGTGCTGATTCGACATTCAACGGTTCGAGATTAGACCACGTTTTCAGGAACGCATCCCTGTCGAATCTTGGGAGTCGCCTGTATTGTTATTGTTAGTCTTTCTCATTTCATTTTGTGTGCAACAACCAGTGTTTTACTACCTTTTTTACCTGGGCAACCCCCTTAAGATTCCTCATTTCCATAGGTAATGAATTGAATAACTTAGAAATGATAACATAAAATTGTTTACTGTCCTTTTCTGTAGTGCATATAGGTACATGATAAGTATTTCTTAGTCTAAGGGACATTGATGTTTGCAGTACCGTCAGAGTTTTGTATCTATAATCAAAATAATTGTCCAGTATAAGTATGTACTTGTGAAGCTTCGTAGATTCTTAATCCAATCACTTAAAACATACTGCAGGTTTTGCTTCCATTGCTTATTTTGAACTTAAATTTTCATGAGCTTGGATTAGGTACTTTCAAAATTATTCCTCAATTACATTATTTACTATGTATGAAACTAGTTTTGTGGGGTTTGGTTCAATACAGTGCTCGGAATGAGCTGAAAAACACTGGAATGGCATTCCGGTTCGTCATACACGTCAGTAATATTGTTCCGTCTCGTTGCACATTCAGTAACACCGTTCTGGCTCTTTAAATATTAATTATGGCCTCCCGACTCCCACAGTGACACATAGACATGAAGCGTGACTCCATGTTGGCATAGTCCACATGCCATGCATTGAACTACCTTTAGCACCATGCGTATTCTCCCCACTATCCTTATTTGTCTCTAGTGCCGTCATTAACCTCTCATAAAATGCTCTGAGGGTAAATGTGACTGGGTGTGTGGAGGTAAGAAAGGATATGGATGGGAAATTTTTGAATTCTTTAAAACATAAATGTTGAGGAAGTATTTTCTGTAGAATATTTTGGAAACTTGACCGAGGGCCTCATGTGGCCCATCAGCCACGAATTGAACAACGCTGAGTTAAATTATTTAATGTATCAGTCTCCTCTCATTTAAGCTGAGTCATTATTTAATTTTTTTTCTTTATTCACACTATTTTCACTATTTATCCTCTTGATCATACATTATAATTGTAAAAAGTTGTAGAGGTTTCAATTTAGTGTATGGTATGTGTTTTAATTCCATCTTACTTTTATCAGGGGTGCACTTTAAAATTATGTTTTCATGATTTATATCGCACATACCTTGAAAATTACTTGAGCCTCAATGGATTCAGCCAGAGATGGAAGAAAAAGGAGTAAGTATAGTGGCCTCAGAGTTTATCAGGACAATAACACAATTCAGATACTCCTGATGAATTGGGAGATTTATCTTAATTTATGCTTATTGACACTGACAAAGCTATAAGGAGAACGATACAGGTGCTAGATTACATAACAACTGTTCCTGGTCCTAAATTATCTAGCACTGTGAGTATGATAAATGCAAAACTGTATAAAGGAGTGTCTATTCATGAAGGCAATATCAAAGTGCACCTGTGCAACTTTTCAGGAGTTGGGCAAACGATCTAAGAAACCATATGATAACCACAAGTTCCTCAAATGAAAAATACCATCCAGAAAATGTGAAAATTTACACTCAGCTATTAGACAGTCTTAAAGTGCTCAATCAAAAAAATTGGCAAATGGTAGATGATGGCGAAGTGGAAATACAATATGAGGACAGAGAAATTCGTCACTTGTGTCGTCACTTCCATTTAGAAGAGCTGGGAAATATTTGCGGCTTTTGGGCTTATAAAATGGATGGAGGAAAAGAATATATTCAAGACGACTTGAAATCCCCTTTCAAGGCCACAGCAACAATCCCTGTATCAACCAGTGAATATAAAAGGAATTTTAGTTCAATGAATAAAATCCATAGTTCTGTAAGGGCATCTTTAATGTTAAAACAGTTTCAGCACTGTTGTTCATTAATTTCACTGGTTCACCTCTGTCACAATTTCATCCAGAGAAATACGCTCATGGCTGGCTAAGGGAAGGGTTCAGCTGATGATACAACAAGTTGTAAGAGAGAGATGAAAGAAGACACGAGATATGAGTGTTTGTGGAAATTGTTGTAAATTTAATACATGCATGTGTTTTGACAATTATTTTTCTATACTTTCAATGTTTTAATATTATTTAATTAACATAATATAACTACACCATCTTATTCTTGAAATGTTTACATGTTACACGGTCGAAGCTTTCAGAAATATGCAATTGTTTTTGAAATCTTGTGGATATTTCATACTCTTTCAAGGCTTTGCCAAGGCGACCATCACTGTTGCCTCCGATTCAATTAATGTCAACTAAACCTTCAAATAGAGGAATGAATAGTGTTATTTGCATTGAACTTTTGTTTAAGCATCGAAATTATTGTTACAGCAACGTCAAACTTTATACATAGCAATGTAAATATTCGTGCATAATTATTCAGTTAACTCCGTATGGGAAGCATTTCTTTAATCTTCATTTAATTGTTTGAATGCTGGAATCTTACTCCATTTGGCTGTGAAGCTACCAATCTCATGGGGTTGGGCTGCAGAGTGGCCAAGGGTGGAGCCCCTAGTAACCATAACAAATAAAAAAATTGGTACAACATACATTGTATGTACAAACTTTCTCATATATATAGGTACTAATGCGTCGTTTAGTTATCTTTAGAAAATGAAAATCGTATGAGCCTGTTTTTAGAAAATGCAATTTTTGTTAAAGTTGCCCAAGAATAAACTAGCCTTATATTCATTCATTGAGAAAAATGAAATATGTAGTATTATTGTAGATGTATACTCAAGTAACTGTATGAAATTTTATCAAAATCCTTATAGCCGTTTTCGAGAAAATCGAATTGTCGTTAAAGTTGCCTAGAATAAACTAGCCTTATATTCATTCATTGAGAAAAATGAAATACGTGGTATTATTGTAGATGTATACTCAAGTAACCGTATGAAATTTGGTCAAAATCGTTAGAGCCGTTTTTGAGAAAATCGAATTATTGTTAAAGTTGCCTGGAATAAACTAGCCTTATATTCATTTTTTGAGAAATACGAACTATACATTATTATCTTAAGTAACTGCACGAAATTTGATCAAAATCGTTAGAGCCGATTTTGAGAAAATCGAATTGTTGTTAAAAATGCGTAAATAAACTACTCTTAATTATTGAGCAATGTCAACCATTTCTACACATACTCTGCTCAGTATGATAAAATGCCTAAGTACGAGATTTCATTCATTTTTGCTTTACCATTTAGGCTCCAGAGCCAGTAACAGACAGACTGACAGACAGACGGCATTGCAAAAACCACTTTTTCGGATTCAGCGACACCTAAAACGTGTATTTCCGTATAATTCTTGAGGTCGAATTTTTTTGCAAAAACAATACTTTCTCGATACTTCGCATGAGAAAGTAAAAAATGTATTTTGGAATCATAAAAAAAATTTTATGGTTATTAGGAGGTTTCTCCATTTTATTGCTGGAGTTTGCAAATAAAGAAATTCAGCAGAAAAGCTAATGAAATCTTACATATCATCAGAAACTTTCGAATCAGCACTAATAAATTTTTTCTTCTACAGGAATTAAATTATGAACTGCATTAACCCTTCAAGTGTGATTCAAAAATGTCTCCCTCAGATATTTGAATACTCCAGAATGCAATGTGTTATTTTAATTTAATTCTTGGAAAACATAAAAAGTAAAAATCTGAAAAAAAATGAATGATATTCACCATTAATTGTTTGCTGTTTATTCATTTTTGTGGACTCTACTTTATAATTTCAAATATCCATCGTCAGTGCTGAGCTGGGGCTGGTTCGCACCGGTTCCCGAGAACTGGCTGTTAAATTTTGAAAATGTTCTGGAACCGTTTGTTAACTCAGTTGGAAAATCTTTGGGATCACTGTTAAAAATAAAACGCCTTCAGAGTCAGATGGCGCTTTTATTGCTTCAGAGGGGACTAATTTATAATTGAATCAAATGGATCACCAATAGAAGGGTGTAATGTGAAAAAGGTGATAACATCACTCGAATAAATAATAAATTTATGTACAGAGCAGGGGTCTCAAACTCCCAGCGTTGCATAATGACATATTCCCAAAGCTGCAGGCCACATTCCAAAACATCGCTCTTTGTAGTCGTCGTATGTTTCCTAGTTTCATCATTATCACCTTCCACAGACCCTCACAGAACCACTACTGTGTATTCCTGTCTATCAACAATAGTGAAATTTAGCTTTATCAAGTGACGTTTGCTATGCCACTCAGTCCGCCCCTATGCTGAATCAGTAGCCGGCCACAAAATCCACTCGATTCCTTGCAATTACGAACAAGATTTTCCACAACCAGATTTAACATGAAAAGCAAGACATTTTATTGGTGGGTGGAAAAATGTCATAGGAAAAAAGTCACAGGAAAAAATTTATTCCTATTTAAACAGCAATTTCGAAACATCATGTCGCCACCCACATACTCAATTTTTATCACTCCTTCCCCAACTCAAAAAACAAATAACAAATAGAAGACTTCTAGACGCTTCTGAAATTCTTACCATTTGCAAATTAAAACACATCTGGCGAGTAGTTATGGTCAAGGAGGCCTTTTTCCTTATTGATATCTTACTATAGGGCTTTTTCCTATGAATTTTTTCTGACTTCTTTTCTTTTGACTTTTTTCCTACATTCATTTTATTTTTGTAACTAATATCATCTCCTTATTGAGCATTGGCATTTACCAATCTACCCTTTCCACCAAAGATGTTCAACATCGGAGGCTTAACAGAGTACCTTCTTATATGGATAAAATTAGTTTAATGGTGAAAGATAAAATGGATTCGGATTTCCCAATGCAAATACTCCTTCCTCTAAAATTGTTTTTAACTTCAGCGAAGCGGCCTGGTACAAAATGTATTTCCTGCCAAAGAGACAACTCTGAGATCCGTTTCCACTAGACTTCCATGCAACCAATTTTGTTACCAAATCTGATGTGCTTAATTAATGAATAACTTTCGACGATTTGCAAAATCTTTGCAAGTTGTACCTTCTGAATGTGTAAGCATACTCTGTCACTGCCTCTCTTTGGAACCCGTGTGTTAAAACAGAAATATCTGAACTCAAAATCTTCCAGGTAAAATTAACCTATGAACCCTTGTGATACACGGTTGCATTGCCCTGCTGTGGGTAGAAGACGTATTAGAGGTGACCACAAATGGGTTCACCGTAGGAGATGGCCGGGGGTTGGAGGTGCTACTCTGCTAATTGCTATCCCAACCCTAGCAATAGCCTCCAGTTGAGGCGGCATTTCTTTCATACGGTGCAATCAAATTTTCCCGCATATCTGTTCACTGGAAGAATATAATATAAACTTCTTTGCATTCTTTCTCTTATCGAATCTTGGGAATCCCAAATCTATGTGTGTATGTTCGTATTAACTTCTGCATCGATGGACTGATTTTCACAAAACATGGTACGAGCCTAGTGCTACCAGGGCCTACCTCAGGTTTATAATTTATTTGACAAATTTTGAAGTTCCGAGTTCGATTCCAGGAACATTCTTTCACAATTTGGTTGACATAGGAAGTCTCAAATACTTCGGGCAGATATTTTTTCTTTTCCACTTTAAAATATCTTAGAATTGTTATATCAGAGCAGGATTTACACTATTATATGGGGAAAAGAGTGAAAATTCTTATTTATGTCACCGAATTTAGATTATCGATCGAAATCCTCAAATTTCGTTTGTTTTTGGCTTCTGGATCGCATTTTATCGGAGCATTGCCATGGATACCATTCTTTCCAATCTCAGCTCAAGCATAGTTTAGTGCACATATGACTTTTTCCACTCAACTACGCTTATGCAATTGATTTCTGAACCGATTTCATGCATAATGCTTTATGGCGTGTAGTAATGAAGCAAAAAGACAGCTATATAAAAAACACTCATCTCCAATTTGATTAAGATTTTTAATTTAATATTATGTATTTCACTTGTCTAATATGATTCTTTCAATTAAGTTGTTTATTAAATTCCTTGAATGGTGTGATTAATATTACTTTTTTGTTTACATAATGATAACAACTATTTTATTTAGTAATGGAAACTAGCCTTCATTAGTCCTTTCATAGACTTCTTGTCTTTCAAAAGGAAAAAAATTTACACGAGAGAACTGGTTGTTAAAATTTTGGAAGTCATCATTGTCCATTGTACTTTCAACTTTATTCTGCAATATTGGATAATGTGTGGTACATTTCAAAACATGGTACAACACACAGAGAAGGTTTTCCAGGGCAGTTTTTACATCAGTAGGCATTCTCTTTCCTTATTCCTTCTTTGTGAAAACAACGCACTTCCTTTGTCTGAGACTTCTTTTGTCTGAAGAGGAATTCTCTTCTGGGAAGTGACAACCTGTTAGCCGTGTTGCTGCTCTCCTTTCTTTAGTTTTGCAGGAATCCTTTTCTGGTTCAACTTTACTGTACCAACAGCATCAGTATGCCTATCAACTAACCTTTGGGATAACTACGGATTAAGTCTTTGTCATTATTATCCACAAAATGCAGAAATCGCGATAGAAGAGAAAATCTTTCCTCAGACAATATTGCATTGCTAAAAGATATTTACGAGTGAAATACATCTTTATATTTGGTTTAGAAATGATGTCCATTAGAAGACACATTCCCAACAGAACTCTTATTTCATTAGAAGAGGTAGGATACCACTCTGAAAACCTAAAATTACGAAAGGAAAAAGTTTTCTTTCTCCAAATACCAGCTTGCGTACCGATTGGTCTCTTCAACATTAGTTTTATAAAAACTTTCAAAGTACTCGAGCGGGCTATCACTTAAAATTTTAAGGTTCACAGCACTTTCACATTCACAATCAAAAGGAGAAACTACATTTGCACTATTGATATAATTCCAATAAAAAACACGGGCAGTTAGTTCATTTCAATTTTCTAATCTCTCACAACTAACGTCCTCATCTTCAATTTCACTTTCTGAAGTTAACAAATATCCTTCTGAAGTCTCACTCAGAAAAGAAACAATACTTTCATTGTCGGTTTCATCATTAGCAATCAAATTCAGCACTTCTGCGTCAGTAAGTGACTTACTTGTTGATGCCATGGCCACAGACTGAAGAGGGGAAATACCCTCTTGAAAAGAATCTTCAAGTGGCAAGAGAGAGTTAATGTTTATTTGAGAACATTTCCTGACTCATGACTTTTATGTGGATACATCATTTGCTACTGTGACTCATATAACAAAGGCGATAGGAACTGTAACAGAAGATGCATTGGACTACATATGTCATTGTACACACTTGGAGAGGTTAATAAAGCTTTTATTTTTGGTGTTGAATTACTTAATATGTTTCACATTATTTGTGTCAATTTGTTTCCCATACACTACTTCAATTATACAGGTATTTTTATATATTATATATATTATTTTGTAGATCCAGTAACAATCATATGTCTAGGAATTTCTATGACATCCTGTGGTAAACCACAGTCATTCGTTAACGTTCCATTGCCAACATTTAGGAGCCATTCCTTAAATAAATCTTGCCCTTCACTTCTCATTTTGATTTAAATGCTATTGTTCAAATGTTCATAACATGCTTGACTTGATGCAATCCTCAGTAATTCAACAGAGAATTATCAAGCACTCCTCAATAATCGACCCACACTTTTTCACTTAAAAATACTTCTCATGAAATCGTTTTCCTACAAAATCAAAGTCATGTACAGTCCAAGTTTTAACAAAACAGAAATAAATATAATAATAAAAATATATAAATACTGTTAATGAGTCCGTGCTATTCTTATTGAGCATTCCATGTGAGATGTTTTAATTTCAAGCAATAAGAGCTTGACCCACTAAATAAAGTTTTCTATAATTCGATTGATGTCAGCTACTAATGATACTGTTGAAGTGAGTTATACCTAGTGATCACAATCGATCTTAACGGTGATGAAATTCAATAAAATATGCCCCGCCTACCTTTTTCCCCAAAATTTTGGTAAAAATGAAGATTTCTGACTAAGTTTTAAAAATTGCAAGTTTTGATAGTAAATTTACTGCAACATGCTTGTGTCTACGTTTATACTTGCAAACGATGAAGAATTCTATAAAGTTTATGCGTATCTACACAACCAAGAAATGTTTAGGGTTTAAATACTCCCGTTGGTGCATCTTCAACATTGAAATGATGTAATATTTTTATAATATTAAAGCTGTACCTTTTGAGTTTTAAGTTTATTATTGTTACTCAAAATAAGCAGTTCTGTCATTAAAAATTTACTATCAGTTTCTACCTACACTTTTTGCCAGAATAAGTTGGCATCTGGTATCTGTATTTGCTGAATTCATCGTGAGCCGCTGACTCTCCTTTAACCCAGGAGAGAACCATAGTTCCTTCTAATTTTTTTTATCCATGGGCACAATGAATATTGCTATACATGCCTACATGACGCTTATGCATGGATGTACACTGAGGTTGACACGCCTCTGTTCTGATATATTCTAACATACAATCGTGCGCACTTGAAAAATTTAGTGTGCGGCACTTCAAAAACTGCTGCGCAGTTGCGCAGCTTAGAGGGAACCATGAAGAGTGCACACCTACGGGGAATCCCCACACTTTTTTGATTTTTTTCTAATTTTCTGGTGCCGTAGACGTCAACATATTAAAGCATGAATTTATTTTTTTCTCCTCGAACTGGTCCATAAATAGGGGTGCGCATGGTACACAGGGATTCAGATTACATGAGTAAATACAGTATTAAAATTAATTATTATAAATCTAAAATAAATGTCATAAAATGTAAACACTGGAACAGCTGATTCATGATAGCGATCACCTCCACTGAAAGATCAACAGTCTTCATAAATATTGATGTTATTCATCTGTAATTTATGGTTCACATTTTGTGTTTGGCATAAAAGTCTACTCTAATTGTAAGTTTTAGGAAAATTTTTTTAGACTTCAAAGGTCGACTTATACGTCAGAATATACAGTATGTTGTTCTACAAATTGATAGTATTGGAAATTTAAAACCAAATGAAAAATCAATTTCATGAATCAAATTTGTTTTTAAAATGAATCTTAGTAATTGCTCAAGCTGATCTATATTTTCTCCTATAACTTACAAGTTGTAAATGTAATTTTCTGAAATTTTTGTCAACAAATAGCTGTGAATGGTGCTTTTGTTTTGAATTCTGATTAAATATATAACAGAAATAATTTTGACTGTGCATAAAATATCTATACAGTAGAACCTCATAAACCCGGCATTCTCAAAAACTAGGCACTTTTTTTAACGTTATATATAAAAAATCCTTATACTCTAGAAATTACTTTAAATGATGTACACTTATCTATTTTCATTATTTCATTTACCTCATTGGAACATGTTTAGATTCGTGGCGATAGCAATTGCTTTTCGTTAATGTAATTAGTACTTTCATTAAATTTTATTTTGATATGACTTCAAAAAAAGATGACAACCCATAAGTGGTGTTACGAAACGTAAACAGAAAAATCTCACGATTAAAAAAAAGGAGAATTACTAAGAAAACTTGAAAAAGGTACTTCAGTGAAGAGACTTTGTGAAGAATATTGCATTAGTAGTTCCACTGTGTATGACAAGAAGAAAAAAATGGAAATATTGAAATTTTATGCAGAGAGTGATACACCTAAAGCTATGTGTAGCCATAAAACACTACACGTCCCGGATAAATATTGTTTGAGTGGTTTCGTCAGCGAAGAAGTGAAAGTGTACCTATTTCAGGCCTAATGCAACAAGTGAAAATTTTTCACAATAGCAAAAAGAGTGGTAGAAGATGACATTGAAAACTGGGTTGATATTGACAATGATGCATCTGTCATACTTCAGCTATGAAATAGTGGATATGGTTTTGAAACCTGAGCATGAAAAAGATGAAGAAAATGAAAGTGCCGATGATCAAGGGATAGTTAAGGGCAAACCTTCAATAGATCGCTTTATACAGTTGGTCACAGATGCAATACCTGTTTTAGAACAACGCTCCTGCATTGATTTTCAAGAGATTACGTGTTTGTATCGAATACAAGATAAACTTATAAAGGAAAAATCAAAATTCATGAAGCAAGCTAGTTTGCCTGATCTGTTAAAAAAATTCTCAGAATAACGTGTGATGAAAATAATGTTGTAAATGCATATTAGATATACGTTTTATTTTACGTTCGTTATTTACTTTTTAATGGTTCTTATATAATTCCTTGTTTTAGTGCATGTATAAGCAATAGTCTTTATTGATAATGGGTTTCATTTTAATTGTTATTAATCATTTGAATTATATAATCAGTTACCAAAAATGTACATTACTTAAGTATTTTTTATAAGTTTTAAAAAACCCAGCAAATGCTAGGCCCCGAGGTTGCCGGGTTTATGACATTCTACTGTATTTACTTAAATAATTATACTTACATCTTATACTTACTTATTTACTATTTACACTTACCGTATATTGCGGCGTGCAAGTTGACCTCGACTTTTTGGCTTGAAAATACATGATTAGCATATATTTGCTGTATAAGTTGACCCCCATTGTTTCACTTAAAAATACTCATGAAATTGAGAAACAATAATATTAGTAATGGAGATGTTGTTTGGTGATACCAAACAAATTGCAATGAATGTTGTTTACACTGGTTGTTTTAAAAATTAGGTTTATAGATATTTGTATAATTTCTATGATGTCCCAAAAATAATAGGTTCCACTTTACGTTGGAATCTGCTTTATGATGGTGGCCTGGAACCTAACCTGCTGTAAAACCAGGGGCTGACTGTAGTTTTTATCTGTGTAGGGCAGTATTCATTAAGGGGATGGTGGCAAATATTTTTCAGCAAAAAGGGGACGTTGGACTGAAAAAGGTTGGGAACCACTGATCTAAATGCTATTGATGATCCAGAAACTTCCCAAGGGAGAGGGGCAAACAATCATCCCCCCTCCCCCTCACTGCCAACTCTCCTTTATTATGAAAATTCCTGGCTTTATCAGAATATTTCTTTTTCTTGCCTTGCGGACCTTATCTGTGGCATGGATCAAGTAATTTTGCATGGAATGGGCTTAAGAATGCATTTGATGATGGAAAATGGAGACAATGAACTCTCATTTATAAAATATGAATCCTTATTTAATCTGTGGATTGTTCATCTTTCCGTGATGTCCGAGCGTTTTGATTGGTCATTACAATACAAGCACCTCTGGTAGTGTGACTAACTCAAGAATGGGAAGTATGATTTCAATGATTTTTTTGCAGTGTACTGCAATCTACCTTTTAAAGAGGTGGGAAGAGAGGGAGAATAGGGGTCAGGAAGATGGAGAGGAAAATGAGAGGGAGGAGAACGAGAGGGAGGTGAACGAGAGAGAGGTGAACGGGAGGGAGGAAGTAAAAGAGAATGAGAGGAAGAAAGAGGGGGCAAGAAAATACGAAGTGTCTTAATTTTAGTATTATATTCATGTATTCCCGTCATTTTTATGGGAAATTACTCTAATAAATACGAAAAAATTAAGCAAAACACGTTAATGCATGATAAAAGGCAGATAAAGTTAGAATGTGTATGAAAATTAGTAATTTAAAAGTAAAGAAAATAAAATATAACCTATTATAACAAATAATTTATAAGCCGCCAGTTGTTCAATTTTTGAATGACTACTTTTAGATTCTCATCCTAAAAATTTATTTTCCATCCTTCAGTACACAAAGTAGTTTTTCTTAGTTCTTTTCTGTATATTTTATTTCATCTTTTGATGTAATGTCTAAATTGTCTTCTTGCAAGAAAGTCTGTTATAAATTCATAGAACAGATACTAGTGAAAAAATTTTCAGTTGGACGTTTAACATTTTCATTTCATAGAAAACTGTGAAGCAGTACTTCAGATCTTTCCAGGATTTAAAAACACGTATAATTTAAGGAAAAATAAAAAAATAGTAAAAGGAATTTTATGAATGAGAAATAAGAGCATCAAAGCAACTTTTTATACAGTAATTATTAAGTCAAATAAAATAGCACAATAACAACAGAAGCACAACATTTGGTCAACATACATACCACAACTACCATTTCTGAGGCTATCATATTTTCCTTAGCTTTTAAACTTTATAAAATTATACATTTACTTTAAGGGAGATTGACCACTGAAATGTATTACATTAAATGTGATCAGACATTTAAGACAGAAGCAACAGAGCAATTGTATAAATTAATATAATATATAAGGTAATGTTCACTGGAATAAACAAACTCATTTTTAGAGAATTTGAACAAATGATGAATTGCTTCTGTGCTACAAGTTAAATCACCTATCAGTGGGCAGCCTTCCTAACAGCTACTGAAATATATACATATTTTTTGTAAAAATAATTTTTAGAAAACAAAATCAGTTTCTTGAAATAAATAAAGTATATCATAACCAATATAATATAGTATCTAGCAAAAGCAACTTGTGAATTTCTCCTATATATCTCTCTAAAAATAAATTTAAACAAATAATTGCAATGTATTTAAATTATCATTGATTTTCAAAAGAAAACCAAATTTTCAAACCAACAGTTTTCAGAACTAATGAAAAAAGTAAATAAATTTTAGGTTACAAAAATATCTCTTAATTTTCTAGAAATTCATGGAAAAAATCACAACTGCAGAGAAAAGACTGTTTTTTATTCTGTCAAACATTTTAACGGTTTGTATTTGATGCTCTCAAAAATTTAAAAAATCTCATACCAAGACCTTTCTTCAACCATTTATAAAAATAAGACACCTTCCAATACAAGACTAATTGCACCATCTCCCATGAGTAAACATTTTATAGATGAGCCTTTCAAAATTTTCCATGTGAAACCCAGTTGAAAATAACTATGTCTATTTAACAAAAAGTTTAGCAATGTCATATACTGAACTAGAGAAAATTATTTATACATTCTAAACATGAAATTAAATGTTTAGAATGATAAATTGTAGTAGCTATACTTTTCAATTTTATGTTTAATAAAAATTTCCAGAAATCATTTAGGCACAAAAGAATAAACGTACCTTCAAAACAAAATTTTAACAACTACAAATTATCAACTTTTGAATTCCCTTCATTGTAAAATTTTCAACCAAAATTTAGGGGAATCTCCAAGTTTTAAAGATTGTATATATTTATTCTTAACTATAACAGCATAAAGAGCTGTAACATTTTTTGTATAACTGAAAAAATTTAACTGCTAATTTACTTCCAAGTATTCTCTTGGGACTTGGCAGTTTAAATGTAATGAAATTTATAAATAATAATCTAATATGACAGCATTTATAAGATAACGCAATTTAAACTCAAATTTTCTGAAAAACTTTGGACCAGAGAAGAGTGGATTTAAATTAATATAATTCTATGGTTCAACAAATTGTGGCAATGTATCAAATACGTGCAACAATTGGTTATTCACTTAATGTGATACAAATGAAAGATAAGAATGTGCATTTAAATAAGAAATATGACAAAAGAAATAAGTTTTCTAGAGCAAAGATATATCTGAACACATTAAGATCTTTAAATAGTATTGAATTAAACAATTTAAATAGGAAGAAATCAGACTGATAAATTATTTTTAATCCACTGATAAGATCTTTTGAGCTCCAGATAGTTTTATTTAATACCTTGTAACTAGGATATTTAATTAATACGGTAGCCTGCACCAATGAGTCTTGGTTGGCACCATAATCCAAATAATATATGTACTTGAGTACAACATTAAAAAGAAATGCAGAACACAGCCTTAAATAGAAAATCTCTTTTCCATTGCCAATCTTCAGAAAATAACAATGTGGATGCCTGGAAAAAAATAATTATTGTGAAAGTTGAAGTTAAACTACTAAAAAAAATAATCAATTAACTGATGAAACATTACTAACAGTATAACCTCTCAAAACTGGCTTTCCAAGTGTTAGATTCTTTTGAACACAGACTTTTTTAATGTAGCCCAAAATCATGTCTCCTGGTTACGGTCATCTACAACTCTTAAGAAAATCCTCGATCTTTCAATTCCTCCACCCCATAAAGTCAATATGTGACTAAACCCTCATTTTTTCCAATTAAAAGCATTCTGCAGAATACTTGTATGTTTGTTATTTGATATTTTATATGTTCTAACCAGTGATGAGCTGAAAAATAATTAAGAACCAGCTCTCTGATAAAAGGTCATACGGGAATTTGGATAAGGGTAGAAGGATGCCTACATTCCAGAGGCACCAGATCATTCTGTTTCATTACATACATCAGTAATATAGTTATTTCATCAGAAATTTAGAACAGTAAACTCTCAATTACCTGGCACACATGGGAACAGGGGTGTGCCATTAGATCAAATATGTCATTACATGGAGAGGTACCTTTGACCAAGCAATTTTGATGTACAATGTCATGGAAATAATAATAATATCAACAGTAGACGTTATAAATAATGGTAAACAATAAAGACCATGCATGTAGCTATCTACAGTACTCACCAAATGAATCGTCTGAAGATTATTATGTTAAGAACACTGGGGTAGTAATACTATATTAACTTATCTGAAACTGTACTGCATTTATAGTAACTTGGACACAACTTAATTTAATTGTACTTGTTCTAAATTATACTATCTACTGTACTATTTACACAACACTGTAAGGAATCAAGTTTTGAGTGTTTACTGCCATTCAGGTGTTCTAGGAGCTGATCCATCATCTACTTCTTCCTTTGGTAGATCAGCAATATTAGATCTAGAAGTTGACGGTGATACAAAACTCCCTTTGGAGACAGTTTGCGAACTCGGAGATGCCGAATGTCGGCGATAGTATGACGTTACACAAGGGGGTGATTTGTAATGAATGCTTTGCTGTTAGAGCAAGCATGCTGCTAAATAGAGTGCCGAATAATTGAGAGTTTACTGTAATACCATTCCACTAACTTAACAAGCACCCTGCTCATAATACAGTGTACCTCAATTATCCGTGGGCAGATTATCTGTTTTGCGGGTTATCTGTGAATGATTTTTCCATATTTCTCACGAATTTTTATTTATGAAAATTGCACTTTGCACTATTCATGCACTAATACACGTGGAGCCGCTAAATACTTTTCGCTCTTTTACTTATGCGAAGAAGGCATTGCGTAAAAAAGATCATACATAAGGTGAGGAAAAAGTCAAAGAGACATGTTACTTCTGTTTAGTAAGACCGCTGTTAGAGTATGCGTCGAGCATATGGGATCCGTACAAGAAAGAATCAATCTCAGAGTTAGAAAGAGTGCAGCGAAAAGCCGCTAGATTCGTCAAAAATTGTTGATAGAAACAAAAGTGTTACAGGCTTGATGCAGGACTAACTGAGCGCCGATCATGTCTAGGTTAAAACTTCTTGAAAGATTTAGAACGCATACATTCTCCAGTGTCATCGAAGAAATAATAAGAGTGCCAACTTTTATTGGTAGAATGGATCATCCTCGTAAAATAAGAGAGATAGCCTGTAGGACAGAAAGGTACAAAGGCTCATTTTTCCCTAGAACGATTGCTGAGCAGAACAGAAGTTACGATAAAAAATCAGCTGACGAAGGGTGATATACATCCTTATTATTAAGCGCTTCTCCTTGGTGCTATTGCACCCCCTGCTACACACCATTGCGGTAGCTTACAGGGTGAACTGTAGATGTAAGGTTTTTTTAAGGTAAAGCGGCTGTAAAAATATATCATTCTCTTAATGAGTCAACAAAACAAGCTAAGATTACAAACTATTTACTAAAAGAAAAGTAAATTGTGTTAAGTGCAAAATCGGTTTGAAAGCATGTAATATGACAGAATGTGAAAAATAAAGAAAAATTTTGGATTATCCGTGTTTTCCAATCTTTTGTGCTTCTTCTCCCCATTATCAGCCTGGATAATCGAGAGTACACTGTATATTCCATTTCAGGCACTGTCAGTAATTGAATGTCAGATGGGGAAAAAGTTATTTGAAAGGACAAAAATCAATAAATTTTCATGTTTTTTAAAAATTTAACAAATGACTCGCAAATTCTGAGAAAAATTAACAACCAGCTCGCGCAAGTTGGAGGGAGCCAGCTTCAGCTCATCACTGGGTCTAACTCAATGCTGTTCCATTTTAATACCATGGCATTTGCTCTAAACCAGTGGTTCCCAAACAGAGAGTTCCAGGGAGGGTACGAGGACATGAGAAAAAATCAATTTTTAATGTCAAATTCAGATGAAATAGTATTTTTCAATTTTCCCAATATGTTCCAGGTACATGGGTAAAATAATTAAGATTTAGTTGATCATGAATAATGATGTAAATATGAGTGCAAAGGGTTACATTTATTTCAATAAAAAATATAGTGAGGCATGACAGCTTAGTGAAAACCAAAAGGGAGGCACCATGTCAAAAAGTTTGGGAACCACTGCTCTAAACCTATTCAATAGGCGCATTTCCGAATGCTAGGAAATTCTGAAAAATGGAACTTTCTCAGTCCCAAGGATTTGCTGAATTTGAAAGGTTTTTACTGTACTTAATCCCTGAAAAACTACAATGAAATAATTATATTCAGCATATCATTGTAAAATTTAGAATATTGGATTGAATATTGCTACAATGTAAGCATTAACAACTAAGATGCTATAGAAAATGTGTAATCTTTATTATGAAAGTTTATTTTAGAAATGACCAATCAGTAGTATGGCTATTAACTTACTTGTCCATGATAAAAGATTTTATGATAGATGGATTTTCAGAAGTCAAAATGAGATTTACAGCTTTTGCTTAGGAGTTAAACCATAAAGAGAGAAAGGATTATTACCTGCTTCCAACATTTAGATTAATTTCCAGCATTTGATGCCAGATGAGAGTATGCATAGTACATTGCAAATGGAATTGCTGCTAATACGTATCGCCCATTAATATGCCTCATAGGAATCATTCTGGCCCATGCACCAAGCCACTGCATTCTTCCCCGTGTCAGCCAAAACCAAGGCACTAATCGGTTGACATAGTGAGGAGGTAGCACAGCCAACAATGGCCATGGAATGAGTGCAGAGTTGGATGTTGACTGGCTTACTCGGGCAACACCCCACTTGGAACTTCTTTCCTCCCTAGTCTGCAATCTTAAAGAAACAAAACAATTGTTAAGACAAAAAAGCTGAATTAAATGAACATATTTTATAAATTCTTGGCTGTACATTGGCTTAATGAACCTTTTTTTATTAAATTGCAACCTAAACCTAAAGATAAAATTAGACTGGATTAAATAAAATAAAAGTAAGCTATGAGAGGCCATTATTTGCAATAGTTAATAAACAATTAAAAGATGAAGGGCCTCTTCATAAGTTGGGATTGTTATTACTCGGGCAACACCCCTCTTGGAACTTCTTTCCTCCCTAGTCTGCAATCTTAAAGAAACAAAACAATTGTTAAGACAAAAAAGCTGAATTAAATGAACATATTTTATAAATTCTTGGCTGTACATTGGCTTAATGAACCTTTTTTATTAAATTGCAACCTAAACCTAAAGATAAAATTAGACTGGATTAAATAAAATAAAAGTAAGCTATGAGAGGCCATTATTTGCAATAGTTAATAAACAATTAAAAGATGAAGGGCCTCTTCATAAGTTGGGATTGTTATTTTTATCTTTAAAGTAAACTTTTCATTCAATAACTTTTTATTCCTTCTTACAGAATTATTTTTTAAAAATATAGCAGACAAACTAATTCCAATAAATTTGAATTTTGTTACTATAGGCACATAATTTTTATGTTTAAATACATTTTCTAGATTGACTAGTGTAATGGCCGTTGAAATCAATGGAAGAATTATAGATAGATAGATTATTATTATTTTCATTTAAAATAATTAATATCACACTTTTACATATAAAATATTTTGTCATATACAACATTTCTAGTGAATATTCTGTTGTTGATAGGTATCTTTAGTTAAACTTAAAATAGTTGCCTCTCTTTCCCTCCCTCTCCCTCCTCTCACACCCTCTCCCTCCCCTCTCTCTCCCCCACCTCCTCTACTTTCCTCTCCCCCTCTCCCTTTCGCTCTCCCCTTTACCTCCCTCCCCCCCCTCTCTCAAAGCAGTCAAAGCACATTTATACCCACAAGGATTGAATTAACAATATGATATAGAGGTCTAACAATGGCATTGGTAGGCAAGGCAACATCCCGTTAAAATGGCAAGATTTCCTCAAACTGTGTGAATTAAACATTTAAATTGAGAAATTTCAAACTGTAGGCGGAAAAAAATGAACAGAATGAGAAACTTTATAACATTTTCTTCAAAATGGTTTATAACCGAAGATTGTAGGTCAATTCTTTCTAATTTTAATTTAAAAAAGAATGAAAGCCTGCATGTCGAAATGTCCATTTTTACGTGTTACCTAATGGGAAATGGAAATTATCTCATGGAATCAAACCCGGGTCTTTGATCTCGAGTTCGATACATTAAAACTTTTTCTTGTTATATCATAATGCTATCCTGAAAATTTCATCAAATTCGGTTCAGTCGTTTGCGAGATATTAAGCTTCAAAAAGCATTACATGACAAAGTGACATTGTGACACTGTCTTTTATATTATAAGATAAACCCTTGTAAACTAGGGATTTAAAAATATTCTTTATACTAATATAATTATAGGGAAAAATCTCAAACTTCTGGTTTTTAAATATCTTCATAAAAAGGGAACAATGGCATTAGCAGTTTGGCTTACATGATTAAGGATGACAACTGTATATACCCAATATCCAAAAATAATTTCTAACATGATCTGATTTAAGAATGCATCAATTAATGAGATTCACTGTCAGAATTTCATGTTCCCATGCAAACATTTGCCATTTGGTAAAACAATTCTATAAGATCATGCTGCTCATTGGGAATTTGACAGCTTTGTCTAATATACTTACTCTCTGGCTGATCTTTCTTCAACATCCTTCTGAAGACTCTCTGGAGGGTATGCTTCATATAATGCAGATGCTCTGGAAAGCAGAAGCTCAAAAGGGAGGTCATCAGGAATCTAATGAACATTGATGAGAATGAGGAGTATAGCAAGATGATTATCACAAAAAATAATCACCTTTAAATAAGACAATGTTTTATACCAATCATGTAGAATAGGGCTGTCCAACTGGTGGCCCGAGGGCCACATTCAGCCCAAGGTAGGGGCGAGCCAGGTGGCCACCCAGGGCACCAAAGCTCTAGAGGTGCTTACCCATCAGTTTGTTTGTATCTATAGAATACTGTTAAGCTGCCTAAACCCTACCAGTCATAAGAAAATTTTCCCTGCATGTCTCTTCCCCCTCCTGAAGTTTTTACCACCATGTGCAAAAACAGATGGGGTAAACCAGGAAGACAAAAGCAGCTGAAAAATTTCCTCCACACACCTGCTAACAAGGTATCCACTATGGCAGGGGTTCTCAACCTTTTTGATATGACGAGCACCAAATTATTTCCCATAGTATCAAGTGAGCACCAGTATGCTTTTTCAAACAGGGATAAATAAAATTCAAAGTTATTAATAATGTCGTTTAACATGTTTATACATGTAACAAGTGAATTATTGTTGCCAGGAAAAGTGATTTTAAGCATCGTATCGGAGCACGGTAGTACTCGCATGTACCAGGTTGAGAATCATTGCACTATGGTGTTTGGCAGCATTTACATATGTGAATCCACCTTTTCCACTATGACGTACGTAAAATCCCACTATCGTTCATCAGTCTGTGATGTATCACTCTTGATTTATTAAGTCTTGCTACCACAGCGATCTCTATAGAAATCAATAAACTTACAGAAGCAGTACTGCATCCACAATGTTCTCATTAATAGGAATTATCTACTATAATATATTTTTAAATGTGTGTTTGTTCATGGAACTCGTAAATGATAAAAGCTAGAATAACCAAATTTGGTACAATTCTTCCTTACATCCTAACTTAGTGAACTGTCAAGGTTTGGTCAACTGGGATTAATCAGTGCTGCCAATATAGGGGATTAATATTTTTCCATAAGATAACACGTATGAATCCATTTCTTGACTTGCAAGGTATTCTTCCTTCAAGCATTAAAATACGTAAATATGGACCGATTTTTTTTGTTTTTGCTTTATTCGACGAATAAAACTACACTATCTTATTCCTGCAAAGTTTACATGTTACACGGTCGAAGTTTTCAGAAATACGTAATTTGTTTAGAAATTTTGTGGATTTTTCGTACTCTTTCCGGGCGTTGCCAAGGCGGCCGTCATTGTTACCTCCGATTCAATTAGCTTCAATGAAGCTTACAAATAGACGAAAGTTTAGCATTATTCAATTCGCACTTTTGTTTAAGCAATGAAATGATCGATGTTTATGGATAGCAACATAAATAGATACTGATTATTATTCAGGAAGCATTTACTGATGAAAGTAATTGAACCTTCTTTCGTCTACTGAATACTGGAATCTTACATTTTTTGTTAGTAAAATAATTATATTCTACATTATAATCTGGTGTACATTTACCGGAGTCAGTGTTCAATCATGGACAACTGTACATTGTTTTTTCACGGGTTTCTTGCTTACAAGACATAAATATAAACATTTCATAGGCATAATTACACAAGAAATGAAGCTGGATTTGGTGAAAGTGATATGATAGGAAATACAATTATCGTTATATTTGAATGCAATACGTTCGGAAATGGATTGTTACAAGCAAATATGATTAATTATAATTGTTAAGAAAAGCTAATTGTAAGTTAAAAAGTATCTACTATACATTTTAAAGAGTTTGTATGTTGTGCTGTAGAAGCTTCACTAAATCTGTTGAAATTCAACAGGAAATTCTGCTAGTACTTAATAAAAAGTAATTTTCTTGATCACTGTTTAGAATGTAAATTTCTATATTCAAATAAAAATAAAATAAATAAAAGATAAAATTTCTCCTACCCCCTTCCCCCAATCCCAGTCTGGCCCATCAGTTAGTGGCTTTCAGCATATTTGGCCCGCCACAACAAAGAAGTTGGACAGCCCTAATGTACATTATAGAAAAATCCTGTTTAATAGTGCTCCTTAACCAGGAAAACACTTATAACCAGAATTCGAGATGTTGCAATGTTTGCTACTCAACTTAAGTGTGACAAATTGCTGTGTATTATGTCATTGCCTGACAACAATGTCTTCACCTTTGATTAACATTTTAACTTTTATCGTATGTGCATATGATATATTGTACACAAAATGTTGGTGTTCTTGGCTGTGTGTACACTTAAATGCTAGCCAGGGAGTCAGATGGTCTTCTTGAATTCATGCTATCCAGACTCCTTGGAGTGATGTTATGTTTGCGGAATGTGTAAAACAACACTTTCTGTGTAAAGACTGAATACTGTAAGGATGAATTATTGTCAAAATAGTTTGTTTACCACTTGAAAGGATGACTAGGCAGAGGACCAGTACGTGAGAATGCTTCTCGGTTTTGTTTCTCCCTCTTTGTAAAGCGACGCGGTGCGTCTCGAATACATGATTCATACTCTCGGCCCTGTGTTCATCTCATGTTCTTTTTTTAATTATTTTATTGTCGTGGTATTAGGTAGGGATGGGCGATCTTACACTGAACGACCGATTCTGTGAATTGATCTAGATCATATTAAAAAAGATCGATTTACTGATAAGATCGAACCAAAACGATCGAACCAAAAAGATCGATTCAAGAAAGATCGATCTTCGATTCTAGCCACAATGAAGGTTATAAACTAAAAGAATAATTTTCGTGTTACAATTTTTTTAATATAATAAAGATCGATCTTTGATTCAAGCCGTAAGAACCAACATTTTACATTAACATTTTATAATCATAATAAAAAGAAACAAAGAAAATAAGTAACAAAAGTTCGCGATGAATTACTGTGTAGCATTAATTTCCTCTCTAATATGATTTTTAATTTTACAGATTTCTGACTGACTATTATTCGCATAATGAATTGCCAATACGCATACACAGCCATGCCCTCAGCGAGATTCGAACCCGTGAACCTTACATTGGAAACCAAATACATTAAAATCCTATACCGGGGAAATGCATTATTAGAGTAAAATGTGAACTATTGAGATCAATTTATTTCACACACTTCTTAATTTATCATTAATTAATTGAAAAAAACTGTGCAAACACTGCACGGGTACAGCTAGTAAGATTAAGTTGCCGACTAGGTTTGCTGCCCACCATTAGAGTTCACCAATTTCACCAATCACCACTGCCCTCTCCTTCATAGGCACCCTACCAGGTGAGGTCGAATGATTCTCGATTTTGGGCTAAAAGAATCAATCCACATAAAAATCGTAGAACAAAAGATCGATCCAAAAAATCAAATCAGCCTTGTAAAAAGATCGATCCTGTAAAAGATCGATCTTGGATCGCCCATCCCTAGTATTAGGATCTTTCTTGGTCAGTCTCATTTAGTTGTCGGCCAGTGCCTGACTTGTGTGGCAGCGAATAATATAGATCTTTATAAAGTATTATTGTACACAATGGCCTCAGAAAAGTGAGGAAGGTGAAAGAGTACTATTGTGATAGTGATTCTGACACCTATGATGAGGCTAGTGATGAGAGTGAGGTAGAGGAGCACGTGGCTGAAGAAGAGTGAGTGACCAAGGTTTGCGAGAATGCTAAGGGGAAACCCCCACTTGCTCAGAACAACAGCAGGACCATGTGGAATAAAAAATAAGGAGAGATTGAACATCTCAAAGAACTTGACTCCACTGAGCGTTTTCATGCTCTATTTTATGGATATTTTCCAAATAGTGTTTCATTTCTTCTTGTTTTAGTTATATTACCATAAAAATTTGGTTGTACTACGAATTTATTGATCTAGTAAATATAACTAGGTAACTTGTCAATATTTTTCCTATAATATACTTTTTATTTGAAGGTTTTATCATTATTAGTTCCCAGGATATGATAATTTACTCAAAAAGAAACGTAAGGTATTTAAATATCCCAAATAAATCCGACCGACTGCCCCTACAGTGGAAATTCTAATCCGTATGATAAAGGTTAAATTATGAAAATCTGAAGGGGTATTTTTTTGTGATTTCCTTATTGCATCATATGATGGAACTTAGGCCAGTAAAAATACAGATGGGTAAAAAAAAATTCTAAATGCAATGGCAATGCATGTTTGCCTTGCTTAATAAACCGTATTTACTCGCATATAAGCTGCACTTTTTTCCTAAATTTTTATTCGAAAAATTAGGGTGCGGCTTATGCACGAATACAAAGGAAAAACATTCTTAAAGTGAGATACTCTCACATTGTGATCACAATTTCCACGTTTACGTCATTTTCGATTAGAAGTCGTAAGACATATACAGTAATCCCTCGTCATTCGTGAAATTTGTGTATCCACGATTTTCATTTTGAGTATCTGTTTTTTCATTCGCGAGGCAGAAATTCGCGTAACCGTGAGTGATCACTTAAGTACGGCTCACTCCGCGACATATTTTTCGAAACTTCTTTCTTTCTCGATGTCTCGTAGTCACCACGGTAGTGTACGTGCAGTCAGTTTCTCGCCTATTTCATGAATTTATTGTGCCATTTTCGTAGTTTTTTATTAGTAATATTGCTTAATCATGCGCCACGCAAACAGTTGCATGAAATTTTTTGATGTGCACACACTGAAATATGCGGTAGGGAAATTTTAGATTATTTCTTTATACATAGTTTTCCTTTGTTTGCAGTGGCCGTGTAATCTTACTCGTTTAAAGCAGGCAGGGAAAAGAAGAGGTAACTCACAAATCTCTTGCGTATGCACCCAAGTGAAGTCACCTGAAAAAATCAACATTTTAATGCACCCGTAACTTCAATTATTCTACCCCATAACTTTTCAATTGGACAGCAAATAAGAACCTAAAATGTATATTTCCGTAAAAATCTCAAGGTCGAATTTTTTCGTGATAACAATACTTTCTCGATACTTCATATGAGAAAGTAAAAATAGGTGCATATTATACATAGTGATAAGAGAATTTTCATATTTCACCCGTGAAAACATGGGTGTGTATTATATAGGTTGCGTATTATAATCGGAAAATTACGGTACTTGTCAAAGAACATCTCCAGCATGACCTTCCCTTTAAATCTGTTTTGCCGACATTTCTTTGACATCAGATGTCAGTGATTTCCACATTGCCAATTGTCACTTGGTCTGAAGACCATAAACAATTCACCAAATTTTATCCTCTGTAATTATTTTCATCTGAAGGATAAGGTCGTTATGCGCTGCTACTATGAGGTCTTCACAAATCAACATTCACTTGTTATGCTGATTGCTCGTGACAATCGTAGACACAATGTGCTGCACAATGCAGTGCATGTTCAGGTCTTCATTCAAAATTGCGTGACAACTTCCATGCAAAATTTTAAGGTATTCTGCAATGTTATTGACAGTCAACCGATGATTTTAATAAACAATTCGTTGGACTTCCTGAATGTTTTCTTTTGTGCTAGCTGTTACAGGGTGTCCACTAAACTTATTATCTTCGAGATTTTCTCTACCCTTCTTGAACTGTGGGTGCCATTCAAACTCAACACTTAGTATACTATAATGATTACCCATCATGCACTTGATGTAGCATCTAAAGGGTTTCACTTACAGATGTTTTTACATTATTTAAATATTGACATTGCTAAATTCAAAACTGCATGAACTCCGACAGTATTTCATACCTCATAACAAAGAAATAAATATACAGTAAGAACATATCACATTCCTCAGCATAGATAAAGTTTAGTGGTTGGTGATAATGTTCATCTGTCATTAAGTACTTGCAGCACACTCTTATGGACAGTGCGGGAACTTTCTGATTGTACCACAAATGTGCTATTAAACTCGTTCTGTCATATGTTTTTAATATAAAGCTACCAATGTTTTAATTTACTCAATTTAAAGTAAAAAAAAATTCATAATTCTAAGTTCCCAAAAAACATTACCAACCTCTAATGTGATTTTAAGATGGCTACCTCCATAATTTAAATGCATATAATGAAAGTTTCACCTGAATAAAGGGTGGGTAGAAATATAAATTAATTTTTTGGAAGTTATAATCATTGATTCTTACCAAAATTTGTATTGCATCTTATTGCCAATCTAATTAAATTTTCATAGATATAATCCACATTCTTGAGACTTAAAATGAAGTAACTTTATTCAGAATAAGCACTTACGATTAGAAAATTTTGAAAATTAAGTACTTGTCTTAGGTAACACCAATAGCCATAACAAGGTTGAGATACTTAAGAAAACAACTTAATTTTTCAATTTTTTTACACTTAAGTGCTTATTCAGGAATTTTTCAGTGAAACTTATAAAAAATTAATATTTTTATAAGTAAACTATCTAACATTACTATAAATAATTTTGATATTTTCCTAATATTTTAATACATTTATATTTAATAAGCAGAAAAAAATCATGTTTCTAACTAGAAAAATAAATTTTATGCAATTTGTTTTTAACTAATTCATACACAAATTGATCTGGCAATTTTAGCAAATAATTTTTGGTGAGAGCACTAAAAGGGTCAATACCTAATTGCAATATTAGTTCCATTAATAGCATGCAATATTTTACTTATTTGCTAAGATTATTTATTTAGTAACAAGAAAGAATTTCAATAATAGTTTACCTGTGATAATAAACCATGAACTGCAGCCATGTCACATTCAGCGTCAAGTATTTCTTTCCTACGATAAAGAATAATTGAAGCTGCCAAATACAAAGGTGCAGTTACCGGAGAGGCAAGAAAGTAGTCATAGAGGCGAACCACAATGTCATGGTTACTTAAACTGTGGCCATACCATGTTAATATCCAAGGTAAACAATACACTGTTCCAACTCCAGACCTAGCAATAGAAAATAAACCATGACAGAATTTTGTTTGGAATCACTCCCAATTTACACAATTTTACAGTTAAGCTTATTGACATTTTCCGTGTAAGATAAATACATCTACTGGTTATGAAAAATTACCTATAATTTCATAAATATGATATCTTTAATATAGGTTGTCTTTAATGACAGACTTCTTCATTATACCAAAATATACTGTATTACTCCAGCCAAAATATTTAATAAATGCTGACCTCATGCAATATCATTACAAATATGACAATACTTTTACTTTCTCATGTACCAAGTAGATAGAGAAAGTACTGTGATCATAGTAAATTCAACTTTGAGATTTTTATGAATATTCATGTTTTAGAGTCTGAAAAAATTGGTTTTTACAATTCCATCTGTACATATTCTGGATTCTGTTACTATTTCCCCTGTACAAAGGGTAAGCATCACCTAAATGGTTAAATTTTTAATTAGTTTTATTTTTATTTGGAAAATTTAGCATAGAAATATAGATTTTCTTTCCTGAATGATCTTGTTTACTCGGATGCCAAATAATATGTACAGCAAAACAACATATTAGTAGTTTCATAGCTCTGTAAATGAGACTTCACTTTTACTTGGTTTCAAAATAACCAAAATAGCAGATAATAATTGGATAATTTGAGACATTCACATGCAAACCAATTTTTAAAATGTTGGACAACATGGATCTCCATTAATGGTTATAGCACAAACAGGGAGGCTAGTATGACCATGAATCTTGCTTAGTTTGTTGATTGGCACAGGAATTGAGCAAACCTTTTATCAGGTAATCATTAACACACCAGTGTCTTTCAACACTTAATAATATAATCAATTAGTAAAATGGTTGCCGGAATTAACATTTTTCCTTTTCAAGGAAATTAAGAGGCTCCACTCTTGCAACCAGCTAATCTTTGAGGCATACCCTTTACTTCACTCCCAGTTTGTTGAAGGTAAGTAGAGATACATGAATTGTCCATGCACATGTAGAGACAGCATGAAAGTTGGACAACCCAGGAAACTATTTAATTGAAAAGGTGAAATAAAGTAATGGTATGCTATGATGTACAACTGACTAAATTCAAGCTAATCTATGCAATGAATATTTTTATTACCTGTCTAAGAAGGCACACAGCATGTGGTCTTCGCGTGCAACAATTGGAAAAACGTGGTGCAGGAGACGAGATGTGGCATCCATGGTAGGTTCCATGCACCCTCTGAAGTGGTGCAACGAGAGATGCTCCAGCATCTTCAGCGCCACTGCACTGCACCACATACTGATCACATGCCCACTGGCTGGGCTATCGACAGACTCCTTTTCATCCCAAAAATCCAAAAAGCTATCTGAGACATTCTCAACATTATCCCCACCATCACTCCCATCTCCCTCCACTCCATTTAAGGAGAAGGCGTTGTTTCCCACACCATTCAACTTCACTTTTGAATGTTCATCACTTTCTTCTTCACTTTTATCATCTTTGTGAAGTGCAAGAGAATGAGTCTTGCTTGCTGTTTGTAAACTGATGTCATTTGAGTTTGTGGAATTCCCATCGTCGTGAGGCAAATTCTTTTTCTCAAACTCAACACACTTTGATTCTTCACTTTGATCATCAATTTCAATTGGTTTTCTCTCAGGTACCAAGGTCCTCTTTTTTGCAATCCTCTCTTTACACAACTTTTTACTAGGACTAGGTAATGATTTCTCACCAATGCTCTGCTGTTCTTTGCTTGCAGGCCAATCTAGATCCTCGTCTCCTTCAGCTACGTCACCTGCTGACAAACTTCTTCCCCATGCTCCAGGCTCCTCTGCTTCATCTTCAACGTACAAGTTTCTTTGGTCTTTCTCATCTCCAACCACCAACAGCAAAGTAACAGCAACATCATGATAGCCCTGAATTGAAACTCAAAAGTTTAACGATTTCCTAGTAGATTTTTAGTAATAGTAGTAGAAGCTATCATGCATTTTGCACTCATAACATTGCAAATAATATGAGAAATTTTATTTTCAGGTTATTAGACATACTTGAAATAAAAACACACAGTAATTGAAATTTATAAATACCAAAAATGTTTCTACAATTCATTAAAAATTAGATCAGATTAGACATATGCTATAAACAAAACATTTGATATAAGCAGGAATTTTAACAATTCATTACCAAAATTATTCATCTATTTAAGTTCTAACACATCCATATACACAAAATTTTATTTAAAAATATGGGATTAATTTTAGCAGAGAAAAGAAAATGGTTTTATTTTCATGCAAATGCTTCGTGCATTGAAAAATTCATGACATCTTGAATGAAATTGCTAAAAAATTATTACTTATAATCATGTAGATCAGAAGCGTGCAACCTTTTTATGTGGCAGACCACATTCATATATTTGGGTGCTTTGACAAGCCATATTAGAAGTGCCTCGGCGGGATGGATTAGAGTTTAAATCTGAACTTACTCAAGGGATTATATTCCATCTTAAAACTGAAAATAAAGTTTTAACAATTTCTTAGTGTAAAAACTTTGCCATGCAATGTGTTATGGCAACAATTGAACTTAAAATGTAGAAATTATCTGTAATAAATATCACAGACCACATCACCAAAGCTTCGCGGGCCACATAGAATGCGGTTGCACACCCATGATGTAGATATAGCACATCAATAAAAGTTATTCACACAAGTTGTTTAAATATATATACCTGATAATAGCAGAGAGAAGGATGTTTCACAATAACACTAAGAATTAATTTGGTAAGTTGATCTTGAAGAATTATGCGCTCAACATTAGAGATGCCTATAAAATACAAGAGCATAAATAAATTAGTTATTAATCAAATGTAGCAAGTGAACCTTGAATGTGAAATTTTTTAATGATAAACGATTTTTTTAATGAAAAAATTTCACAATGTAGATATTTTTTACTTTAGAACTATACAAATTTATTCTCACCACATTCAATAATTCAGTAAAAGCATAGTTACTATTAGTTTTGCCAAGAAAAAGTAACCCTATTGGAATTTAATGATCACAGAACATGGTGAATTATGTGAATGCGTACAACGCACACCATAACTTAATATTTCTATTTATGTCTATGATAAAAATAATGGTATAAATTAATAATATTTGTACTTATAATTATAACATTAGAAGCATACACAATAAAAAATTCAACATACAAATTCAACTGTATTAATTGAAATTCACCACATATATATATCAATGTGAAAATCTCATGTATGAGTTTATTCGAATAAGAGAAGTATCCTCTTCAGCTTTCTGCAGGTAAGAATAACAATACGCAGCATATGCTTTGTTTCTAATAACAATTTTATTCGGGAATCTAACAAATCAATAAATAGGTTTTAAGGTAAAATTATGTGGAGTTGGTTTTAATTAAGAGCTAAGAATGGGAGAAAAACATAAATCAGGTCTCACCAGGAGGAAACCTCTTCAAAGAACGATTGACGTCCAAAACAACCTGGTGATATTCCTTATGGCTTTCTATATCATGATCAGTAGCCGAAAACGTACTCGTTTTGTTTCCAATTTCTAGTAGTTCAGGCCAAACTTTTCTTCTTATAATATCTAATTGAGCAAAAAACAAATGTCTTGTTTATTTCACACAGAAGTAGAGCTAATTTCTAAAAGTAAACTTTCTCATACGTTTCAAATGTCATTTGAAAATCTTGGCATTAAACGTACCGTTAAGGAGACCACCTTCGGAACGGGCCAAAGAACGAAGCAATTCTCGATCTATAGGAGTCTGGAGGGCTACATGAATTTGGCTAATTTTGTTTTTATATGCTAGTATTCGTGGTTGGACGAGAGACAATAAGAACAAGATTACAGATTGACTGTAAGAATTAATAAAATTATTTATATCACATAAAACTATCTTACCATCAATTAGTTCTCCAGAGATGTCATAGAAGTCTCCAGAGCTGCAAGTACTGCTGACGAGGCTGTCAAATTCACAGTTGCTGTTACTGTCCACCGACTCTACATTAGGAACATTACTGAAAGCATATTTGCTACCTTTTTCTTCTAGTTTTGAAAGGGACTGACTGGAAATTTTCCTCTGAGAAGAAATACTTTTGTCTTCAACCACATCGCTGGACAGTTTCAGTGAACTATGTCTCTTTCTTATATCTATATCCATCATTTCCGAGTAATGAAGCTCTGTTTATCTCTCAGACGCGTTTTCAGGATAGAGTAAATTTTAATGTTTCCACGGTGTGTATACATTGAGGTCTTCATTTTTTCATATCAAAATAACATAAGACAAAATTTCTGACCAGAATAAAAATTATAAGACATTAGAAAATTGAGAGAATGCAGCAAAATCAAATAGTTAAAAAATTAACTTAAATGTACTAGTAAAAACTTTTCCGTTCAAGGTGTAAAATGACTCAACGGACATGAATTATTACCCGGAAAACTTATCGCCCGTTAATTCAATGCGCAGACAAATTGCACTCGTATTACGAAGTCATTTCAGTTTAGCCACATGCACAACCTTTTGTAATGTTTCTTACTGAATCATAGTATTGTCTATGCGTAGCGAAGGTAAAAATATTATTTAAAGGAACGCTATGATGATGAATTTCTTTAAAGCAGCCTTTTATATGATAAATTTACAGTTAGTAAGATCAAGAAAAAAAATAAAATTTAATTCAAACATTAGGTGTTGGTAAGACTGACATGTATTCAGAATTATTAGATCATCAGCAGTTGGCTCGTGACGGTTTTGTTGCATAATTATTTGACGTATTATAACGAGTTTAAATGTTCAGACTGAACGATAGATTTATGGTGAAAGCTATAAAACTTATACCTATTGTGCATTTTAAAACAGCGTGCGGCACAGCTGTCTTAAATGAGAATTTACAAGTGATTACAAAATTTTAATCCATCCCCATAATCAATTTCAAAACGAAATATGTACTTGAAAATTGTGGTCATGTATATCAAGCATCAATTTAAAAATTTTTTCAAGTTTTCTGAAAATCATAAATGTGGTAATAAAACCTATTGCATTTTTTAATGTATAAGATGCACCTCTAAAAAAGGGCAATTTTTCCACTTTAAAATTTTGTAAATATTAGTTTAATAATTTTGAAAGTATACAGTATGTACTTGCATATAAGCCTCACTTTTTTTCCTAAATTTTTCTCCCCACGACAATGATGTCGCTTATATGCAGCCCGTAACTAGATATTTTAGCGCCCAGGGTAAACTACTAACAGTGCACCCTCTTCCCCTTCAAGAAATTATTTTCTGTGGTATATTTAGTTACCATTTGGATCTTTTGCACCCCTTGCTTAGTTGCGCCCAGGGCAGATGCCGTACTTGCCCCGCCCTAGTTACTGCTTATATGCAAAGAAAAAAATGGAAAAAGGGAAAGAAATATTAATAGGTATTATTGTTGATGATGAGATTTTGCAGGTGGTCACTACAGTAGTGTCAGGGTCCTATAATAAAAATGCTGTAGTCTGGCGGATATCGACGGATCATCACAGTTCAGTCACAATTCTGATAATTCTATCCTGAGAAACATTTAGATGTTGTTTCTTTTAGTTCATTGTGATTTTTCATTGCTTTCCACATGCAGCATGTTTGAATAAAAAGCTGCACATTCTGAGATATTTGGAAATATTGTCCTGTGAAATGAATATATTGCTGTTTGGTTATAAATAATTTACCAAAACATTATTATAAATAATAACAAGAGTTCTACAGAATGAATTTAAATGTTTAATAAATAACAATATTGGGACTATAGTGGAAGTGATGTTAAATAGGAATTACTCATTAATAATAATTAAATATAATAGGATTAGTGTCAGTGTGAGTGAACAAGTGTGTGAGAGGGCATAACAACAGGTTCCTGGTGAGGGATAACACACCCTAAACCTCTAAGTTTGCATTTTTTATTTTTTCTACTTTTTCATTTATCATGTTTTATCTATTTCCTTTGTTGTATCACCTTTTAACTAGCCTATTCTGTGTGCCTATAAATATTTATTTTTTATGGTTAAGGAGTACAGGTGTTTGAAGTTATATGTACTGTATATAAAACCTTCCTCTATGTTGAAAACAGTGTCACAAGAATTTGAAAAGTATGCATATATAAATTCAGAGGCAGTCGGTGACTCATTGAGTAAGGCAAGCAGTGGCAGTTTTAATTTATGTAGCTAAGTGTTATAAATTGGTCACTTTGCAAGCTGAAGGCTCGCCTCATCAATTTTCCCGATAGATGGACACAATGCAGTATTTTCATGTCACCTTCCACGACACCAAGAAGCAATTCAAATTCTGCTTACTTCCCCTCTTGTAAAACCAAATTTCCTTGATAGATGCAGTATTTTCTTGTCACTTTCTGCGCTACAGAGAAGCATTTCAAATTCTCCTTACTTTCCCTCCATTGGGCTGACATAGGCTCTCCCATCTTTTCCCTGCTCTCTTGTATCTGCACGTATAACCACCAGAGAAGCAACTCTGAAATTGCTTTACGAGGCACACTAAGTAACAACTGAATAATACAAAGTGCAATCTAGTTAGTAGAAATTCATTCAAATGATGAAAATACTAAACATATTTCTATCAATTTTATAATAGTAACTAAAGTTATTTTAAGTACAGTCAAACCTCCATAATTCAGCATTCTGTAATCTGGCAACTCCCCAAATCCAGATTAGTCATTGAATTCGCCTTGTTTCCTATGAACCGTCAATCGCCAAGTTCAATGAATTATTTAATAACCTCTCAATGGATTAAACGATTTGAATATGATTTCCTTTATTACCAACTTTTATATTAACTTCGCTAGTTATATATATATATATGTATATTCAACCCCTCAGATATCAGAAATAAACCTTCCTCGAACAGGTTGCATATCATTTCACCTCCTGTGAGTGGTTGCCTATCATGCAACCACCTTTTACAGTGGAAAGTGCGTATCTGTGTAATCACCATACGTAAAAATTTCTTGTGCAATTGCACTTATTTTTATCTACCTTTATTTTGATGAGCAGCTTTAACAGTGGTGTTTTTCAATTGTTTATGGTATCTGTGCATAAATTAACTAAAGAAACTGAGATTACACTGAAACTGTCAAAATCGTAATTTGGACACCAATATTCTCGCCAAACGCTGATTTTCTCAGTTATCTTTGACAATATCCATTTTATGCGAACTTCCAAAATTTTGAAAACACACGATATGTACCAATTTACCATAAAATAAATCGCACCGCATATCTTAAAATTTTTGCTTTTTACGTTATTATTGTAGCTTATGCTTAAATAACTTTCTGTGCATTTAAGCTAGTATTTACTATACTACAATGTGTAATATCATGAAGAGGTGGGTTAGGCTTAACTTTAAGATTAGATACCTGCCCTAATCCGGCAAATTCCCTAATCCAGCTTTGGTCAGGTCCCAAGGTTGCCGGATTAGGGAGGTTCAACTGTATTTAAAAAAGTTTATTGCAGTGTTTCACTAGGCAAGCAGTGCTTGCGTTACTTGCATAGACCGACCACCCCTGTATAAATTTTAAGTGAAACATTTTATCAGCATTTAAGCTTTCATTGTGTAAGTTGCAGCACATTTTTGCACCAAAAAAGTAATATGATATGTTATTATCCACAATTACAATATTAGCAACAATAAGAATGTCAGTGTTACACATTACAAATTCATTTAATATTTGATTCTAATAAATTTATGAGCTTACACCTAAAAGTCAATTATCAAATTAATTGAATTGGACCTAACTGTAGATTTTATGGAATTGAAAGTATCAATTTGAGAAGTACTGAAATATCCCGCTGTAATGTACAGATGTGTTCCAGGGTTTCGGTATGCAAAGTGAAAGTACATTGAATATAGGAATTACATGTTAAAAGGGGCAGTGGCGTAGCTGGGGGGGGGGGGGAGTGGTGTGGACGCCCCGGGCGGCACGGTCCAAGGGGTGGCAAAAAGAGTGGCAGCATAAAAAAAGTTAACTTTTAAAGTAATTCCTTACTATTTTCGCATAATTTTTTTATTATCAGGTCATTTTCAAGTTTGAGCAGAATATCTTTGTTCACCGACATAGTGCTAAAAGAATCAACAGTTTCATCTCCTAATCTATTTTGTAATTTATTTTTATATAACTTAAAATGTTGAAACTTCTCTCACAATAAACTTGTGTGACAGATAATGTACATATGTAAGTATAATTTTATATGCTTCATAAAGATTATTATAAGCAGAACTGTATAAATTATACTAATTTAATACTTTGAAACAACAAAGTAAACAATCTTACAAGATTTACATTCTGTCATTTTATCATCATTTAGAAGTTTCAAAATTAAGAAAAAATATCATCAAGATTACATTCAAGTTCATTTTTTCATTAACTTCTGAAGTTAAATAATTATCAGGGACTGTTTTTTATAAAGGTCCATTTTTGCACAAAATCGGTGTACTCATCGACTACATCTGATACTTGAAAATCTTGGTAAAATTTTTTCATTAATTTTTCAAGTTTAACCATCTTTACTGAAAAAATCTGGATTAAATAAATTAAATTCATTTATCAAATCATTATTACTTAAAAATCATTATAAAAGTCTGCAATTACAGTGGAACATCTTTTTGAATACGTTTTCTTCGAAAATTTTACAATTTTCCAAATTTCTTCAAAACTTTTGTCTTTGTTGTTTTTGTTTCGGGTTACCTGAAAATGTTGTTGAACTTGATTGCATGAAGGATTTTCAGAATCATTTTCTAATTCTTTAGTTATAAATTCGACGAATTTATCACACACTACTTTTATATCTGTAAATTTATTAACATCCTCAGATATCGTTTTCACAGTTGCATGAACAACTGCAAAAGCACTTGATAATACCATATTATTAGTTTGCAAATATTTAGAAAGATTTGTTGTACTCCAAAATAATTTCAAATAACCACAAGCCGTTAATACGGCTTCGTACTCAAAGAGATTTTCATTAAGATTTGATGCGGTGAAACGAGCTTGAGATGGAAATGTTGTTTTTTCACTTATATCTTTTAAAGTTCTGTAAATTTGTATGAATATTGATGATTGAGGATCATCATAACTGCCAAATATTTTCCTTAAAGCTGCATCAGTTGACCACCAACTTGTTTGGCCAATTATTGCCGAAATAACTATTTTTGTATGTTTATGAATAGCAGCCAGCCTTTTATAGCCACTGCGTAAGAAATTAACTAGTTCTGTTATTAATCCAAATAATGTACCTAATTGATTTAATTGTTTCTGATGTAATATCTTTCAAAATGAGATTTAATTTGTGGGCGTAACACCATACATAAACATGTTGAAAAGAAATTTTACCCAACCAGGCTTGAAATCCATTGTAATGACGATGCATGTTGGACACCATGACAGATCGGCCGTTGAGAGTAAAAGGGGGTGGCATTGGGATAACTCGCCCCGAGCACCAAAAATCATAGCTACGCCACTGAAAACGGGGGTTAGGTTCCATACTCAAGCCTAAACATGGTTTTTTGCCAATAAAACCCAAAAAGCATTAATTAACACACAAAAAGTTCACCAAAGCTTTTTTGTTTGACTTCCAAATCACTGGAAGCCCAGTCTTTACATAATTTTTGAAAGCCCTAGGGTTATCAGAATGATAGATGAGCAGAGGATTAAGCTTAAAATCACCCTTACAATTGCTCCAACAAAAGAGTAGGCCTATCTTTAGCTTCTTTAAAACCTGGCATAGATTTTTCCTACTTGGAAATGAATGTTTGACTGGACATTCTTTTCTAGAATAAACCAGTATCATCCATGTTAAATATTTGTCTAGCAGAGTAACCATCATCTTCTATTATCTCTGCTAAGGGAGTTCAGCTGCAGCAACCTGATCAGAACTAGCTGCTTAATCGGTCAAACTAATCATGACTAGCAATGAAAGTTTCATCTTGAGAAGTTGATCTACCTTTCTCCTTCAGGTTGTCAAAAAGAGCCTTAACCTTGGGCTTAGATTATAGGGGCATGATGCTGGGTCTGATCATCAATCCACAAATTCAAAATTTTTTCATTTCCAGCATAATGGAACCTGATGCGTTTCAACAACATTGGTGTGATTCTGTAATATTTTCCAAAATAATGTCTTTGTGTTTCACTATCGCATTCACAGTTGGTTTGGAAAAGTTCAAAGACCTTCCAATTTCATGTATCAAAATGCCACTCTCATATTTTCTAATCATACTTAGTTTATCCTCTATGGTAATTGCTTTCTTCACTTTCTTCTCACTATTAGAGGCTTCAACAACATTTTACCTTTAATTATAAGACATTTTTATTTATTTAATGTGTTAAAATCTGTGAAATATATTCAGATACCACAATTCGACCAGCACTGAATTGAATACTAAGAGACAATGTGTTGTAAACAGAATCTTCTAGAGCACACAGTATGTACGCAACTTCTGATTGGCCAAAATTTGACTTGATTTCAGTGTACATTATAGCAAAGTTGGCGTCCTGTACACATGCTGTACGAAATTCTAGATATCAATGTTATAAATACGTTATAGTGAAAGTATGTTGAGCAAGAAAGCCGGGTATACCTGTACTTACTCTCTGAATATCTGAATTCTTATAAAGATGTTTTGGACATATATAGTATTTAGAGGAAATGCTATTTTAAATATGAAAAACCAGATCATTTTTAGTACTGTTTGAATGGGTTCTAAGGGAGATAAAACATAAAAGTCTGATACAATTAGAATGGGAAGAGAATTGGCTATAGATATATTAAAAAGGAAAGCCAAATCGCTAACAAGTTTATTACCGTAAAGAGCCCATTTAAAGAAGTATCAATTAGTAAGTGTAACAAATTTCTGAAGCATTGACTATTTAATGATAATAATAATGGAGATTTCCCTCTCTTTATATGGGATTGCATTCCAAGAAAAGGATGCATAAAACAAAATCGCACAAAGAGAACCCATATTTATATGTAAAAGATAAGGATGTGTTCCATAGACACTGCTAATTCCCCTCCAAGACTCTCTTTATTCACTTCATAATGAAGTTATAATTGATTAAACACAAACTTTAAACAATTAACACTGCTTCCATGAATGTTATATCTCCAATTAACACTGTAAAACATACCAATAGAAATGGTAGAACCTTAAGAATCGATGGCAGATGTTGAAGTGAAAGTGGAGGCAGTATGAGTTTCAGAATGTGGATTTAAGAACTGGAGCATGCTACACTGCCTGGTTAACCCTGCAATATTAACCTGCGTAAATTTTACACATACCCTTGCTAAAATGTAGTGTAACAAACGAACTGTCTGCACTAATGCTCCCATCGGCCACATATAATACCACTGTTCAGTTGCCTTCAAGACGCCATAGGTGCCAGACCAGTTCATGCACACTTTTCTCGCCACGGCTGCTTTTTCCAGAACCTTGTGAGTAAATTTTATGCATGGTTAGCAATAAAAGAATAATTTCGACCCTCCCAAAATATTTGAGCCCAATGATAGAAAGAGTTACAAATGAAGAAAAAAAAGCTCCTTCGGCAAATTGCAATGAAGAAGCTGGGCCAGCCAAAGGACCAATAAAATATTGTTTCTTCTGCCCTTATGCAAAAAGAAGACATACTACAACTTACTGCCTCAAATGTCAAAAACCAATATGTGGAGAACATCAACATAAATTTTGGTGTTTGTGGTAATGTTTCAGAATAATTCAGCCATCCAGCTGCTGTTTTTATTTCTCTATTGATGCCAGTAATGTTTAATTGTTTTTAAAGTATTTTTATTTTTATTCATTCATTTGATATAATTTTAGTTTTTGATGACTGAATTTTGTAAACAATACTAGGTATAAGTAATTACTTTTACATTAAAAAAAGAAAATAATTGGTCAAAATGTAAGTCATAATACGCAATTTGCTGTTAATGAAGTAAGACTTAATTTTTATGGGTAAAAAGTATAATGTTTTTATTCCCCAATTTAAAAAAAACGTAAAATATTTAAAAATAATATTTTCTCTTGATTGTTTAAAAATACAAGTTTTTGTTCAATCATTTGCTGAGCTATTTATTTTTTCCTTCTGAGTGAGTAAGTTTTACGCATGGTTAGTATTAACGTCTTGCAGGGTTAAACATTATACACCTTCTTGTATGGTGCAAGAAGATTTTTCCAAACTGCGCTTGAAGAGAAGAATTCTCTCCAAGATAGGATCCATATCAATTTCCATTTGAGAGAGATTTTCAGCATTAGTGAAGAATTCTGCCAAATTCCTTGATGTCATATCCATTTTCTTTGATGATATATTCTTCAGTTCTACTTTGAACTCTCTGAAGTCAATGAGAACTGCATCAACCTGAGTATTTTTCTCTCCGAATAGCATCGTCTTTTATTGGCTTTACACCAGTCTTATTTTATACATAATTTTACTTTCTTAGTATTCCCCCTAAGAAAAAGAGAAGGTATAAAGAAACCATTTAAAATGTACCTTACACCATGTATGTACTGATAGGATATACATGTGCAAATAAACATAATTTTTATATAATGTGAGAAACAGAATGATTGCCACGTAACATAGAGTAGAGCCACATAAGAGTGAATCTAGAGTGCATACAACAAAATTCGAGTAGGAAAAATGTTCCTGCATAATGGCAAATTTATATAAACTGAATACGCATTAAGTGAGGGAAACCTGTAGTTCCATCTAATAATAATTATTCCATCTCACGTGAATTAAATTTATCATTAATTAAAAGTGACATAAACATTAAAAGATGCTATAATTCCTGACATTCTATTTTTTCTTATAAATACCATTCTGCTGCAATTGAAAGGCAGGGATAAATGTTTCATTTTATGTGTTAATGTTATTAAATTCAAACTCATTTCTATGAAGCCAATAATGAAATAGCAAGCATTTCTTTCAGTGAAGTAACAGGATTATCTAAGCCAAGAACAAATATTTTCAGTTATCTAGTATTTCCAGATATGTATGTAGAGATTTCATTCAATAAGTGGATGCAGTAATGAAATGTCATTTAGTGCGTATTGTTTGATTTTCTTTAAAGTCATGTTTTTTCAAAGAAATGTTTGATGATTAATGTAAATATGAGAACTTAACTTCAATGCAAATAACATTGCAGCTGTATAGGATATTTAGTGCAATGGAAATAAAGGGTCATGAAAGTGTAATAATTTAATATGATTTTAATGGATAATGCAATTTATACAATCTATGATGATGATTGCTATATGGCTCTAAAAAATTGAGATTTTTATATCTACTTCCGGAATGCATGAATTGCGCCTACTATCTCTTATCCTTCCACCCTCTTCTCTAACTCCCATACTCTTCCCTCGAGTATCTGAAGCAGTAGGGAGGGAATGCACATATTTTAGTAGATAGGAGAAAAAGCCCACAGCTTTGAGTCGGAGAAATCGTTATAACATTTCAGATGACAATAAGCGAAGCAAAAATAATTGGTAAGCCGATATACTGATACGCTTAAAAATAACTAATTTGATGCGAGATTTTAATAGAAATTAGGATCACGTAGTTTCTAACTATAATAATTGAGCACCTGTATAAATTATTTATTTTATTAAATTACTTAACCCCTCTACGACGGAGGAGTTTTTAATAATTCCCTCCTCAGCGGACGAAGGAGTTTTTTGAAAAAAGACGAAAAAGTTGCGAAAAACTTTAAAAAATCATAACTTTGATGTTTTCAACGTTTTTTGATGAAATATTTTATGTAGTTACATAAAAGATGAAATTTTTAAACAGTATCTTTTAAAATATCATGCGTCACACACAAACATTGCTACATAGAAGCGAATGAACAGTAATCGCTTAATGTTACGGTGGGCGTTCGCGGTTTATATAACTTTCAGCATAGCGTGAACTGTGAAAGGTATTACATGAAATCTTATTCAAAGAAACATTTAAACATTACTAAACATCATTCGCTGAATGTACCTATCTAAACCAATTAGGTAAAAGGTTTGTCGCATGTCAACTTTTCCATGTCTTGACTGGAAATTTTTAACTAAGTCTTGTATTTATGATTTTTTTAAAGGCGTTTCATTAATGATATAAACGTTTTAGTTATGCAGTCATCAATCTTAATCATTACATAAATAATTGGTTGCATTTCGTTCATTAGAAGCGGAGATATGGAGTTGTATTTATCATGAGATTTTAGACACAGAATACGGAAAACTTTTAAAAGTTACATATTAGCTCACAGCTCACAAGTCCTTTCCCGATTGTTTTAGAAAATGTACACATCCGTAATTGGATTCAGCATGAAATTTACATTACAGCATCGTAAACATATCTCTTGTAAGCGAAGTCTTTCAAAAGATACCGTGAATCACATCCGAGCGTGACCGTTTCCTCCTCTACACGCACTATATGGGTCTATATGGGTCAACTTGAGAAATCGGAACTGCGTAGGTTCGTGGAATACGAAAGACAAAAACTGTGTATTATTATTATTATAGATTGTCCATAAATTGCATTTATTATTATTGTAATCAATAAAAAATGTATATTTATGTCAAAAATTGATTTTAATGCGCTGTTTTATTTAGTTTTCCCTAATGTTAAATATCGATAAAACATACTTATTGATTCATAAAATATCAATCATGTTACGGTTTTGAGTTAGCCTTTCATTTTAACGCGCCGTTTCGAGTCTCTGGGAGATGGAAGGACTTGATAGGTAAACATTGCAAACAATACAAATAGCGGAACAAGCCGGTTGTTGAAGGTCTTTGAAGGATCGTCGAAGAGGAAAGCATTCTTGGTGAATTGAAAAGCGATTTTTAGAAGCATCTGAAGTGGGTTGTGTGTATTTAGTATATAGGAGACATATTTCCTTCTCAAGCGGACGACCGCTTTTCTCACAAGGGAAAAGATTATATTTCTTCTTCGAGAAAGTGAAAAGAGGAATCGTAATTTCGTGGGAAAATGAGAATTTCATCGCAAACTTTCACGTTGATTATAAAATGTTAGAACAATAGTAAAATTACAATTCATGCATTACTGAAAAGGCCAAAGCTTCCTCTATCAAAGTACGTATAACTTATTCAGATGGACGAATATGCCTTGCGTATTTAGACAAAGGTATGTGGTTGCGCTCCAACTTTTCGGCGCAGAAACGAAAATTTCACCGCAAACTTACACGTTGATTATAAAATGTTAGAACAATAGTAAAATTACAGGTCGTGCATTACTGAAGAGGCCAAAGCTTTCTCTATCAAAATACATATATTTTATTCAGATTGACGAATCTCCCTTGCGTAATTAGCGAATTTTCGGGGCAAAAACGAAAATTTTACCGCAAACTTTCACGTAGATTATAAAAACTATATTAAAATTACAAGATATACATTACTAGAAAGGTCAAAGTTTCCTCCTTCAAAATATACAAAGGTTATTAAGATATACGAATATCCCTTGCGTCAGGGCAAAAAAAAATTCATTGCAAACTTAACGTAGATTATAAAAACTATATTAAAATTACAATATATGCATTAGTAGAAAGGTCAAAGCTTCCTCTTTCAAAATATATAAAGGTTATTAAGATTTACGAATATCCCTTGCGTCAATAGACAATAAAAGGTGGTGACGCTCCGTATTTTCTGCGCAAAAATGAAAATTTCATCGCAAACTTTGACGTAGATTATAAAATATAGAAACAATAGTAAAATTATTTTACATTAATTACAGGAAAGCCCAAACTTTCCTCTTTCAAAATATATTATGGGTTTATAGATGTATGATATATTAAGTGAGTTAGACAGCAAAGAAATCAAGCACTACCTCGGACGTGGAGGACACGTCGCTGGGCGACATACGAAGTTCTTGTTGGACGTGCAGGACACGTCGCTCGGCGTTTAGGGGTTAAACATTGGAAACTGTACTTAGGAAAGTAGCATTTTGTATTATTAATTTAGTTCTTTTAACCCACCATCCTTTCTTAGTGTTCGGTTTTATGTAATTTATCAAATCTGAATAATTTGGATACTGCACGCATAATTCATATGCTTATATCTTTTTTCGAATGTTAAAATATATAAAAATAATTTTTTCTGTTGGAGGATAGCCAAAATGTCTTTCAGCTGCTCTTTAGAGTACTTCACGACTTTCAGTTTAAAAGTTATGCTGTCAGAAAACCTTTTCTCTTTTGATACCATAGGGTTTACACGAGAATTTGAAAGTTATATCATAACCAGGGTTGTTAAACGAAACCGAACCTAAAGAATAGTTTCGGTTCGGAACGAAAGTATATATTTTCTCTTGCCATTTAGTTTCGGTTCGTAACGAAACTGTATGTTCCGTAATGGGTTTAGTTCCGTTCCGGAACGGAATTGTTTAGTCGGAACGAAATATTTCGTTCCGGAACGGTTCCTTTTCTTGAATGGGTTCGGGTTCAAGTTGAGAGTTATTGGGAGATACGTTCAGTAGTTTCGTTCCAAGCAAACTGCACCATTATTCTGGTCGTGGGGCGGAGAGAGCGAGGTACTCGCATAGAGTAGAAGCCCGCAAATCATACGTGGCGCCTTAGGGTCTTAATTAGGCTTAATTTTATTCTTCTAATGTAAGCCGTTTTAACACAGTCAATATCTTCTTGGTTTTTTAGATCCATCCCCAATGGCCAACCGAAATTTCACTATTTTTTAAAATATCCTTTTTCCGGAAAAATTCGCACTAAATACAAACTAACCGATGAGCAAACTGACGAAAACTAAACTGAGGAGCCGGCTTCCTACGAGGATCCAATGTGCGAAGCCGTCGCTTAACGGTACGGTTATTACGGAGCGGGAGATGCGTCGACTACGCGTCGACGCCGGTCGTCTGCGCGCGGTAGCAACCATCGACGGCGGCATTGAATTTGTTAATGATATGGCGATTTTTCCGCGAACACCCATTTTCCGTCAGCGAGAAAAACAACTCCGTACGAGGTCGGCGTTCACTACTCACTGCGCACTCTACATCTTCCCGGTAGTTATATTAGGAACTAAGATCCCCCTCCTATCCCCGACCTTCCCTCTCGCCTCTCCTCTCGCCGTTAGACGCGAGTAAAAACCATTGAAAACTGGCTGGAACCAAAGCTGGGTCGGTGTAGAAGGAGCCGGAACGAAACTATTTCATGTGCGAACCCGATCCGGAACGGTTCAGTATCGTTCCATCGACATTTCGTTCCGGTTCCACTTTCGTTCCACGACTTTGGTTCCTTTTTCGGTTTGGTTCCTGTGAACCGTTCCTTGAACCGAAACCTTTTTCAGTGGGTTCGGTTTCGTTTAACAACCCTGATCATAACACAGAATCTAGTGCTCGTGGCAATAAGCGCACACAGACAAAACAATACTTTATGAAACATGCAACGAAAACCAATATGGTAGACTGCCATTAGGGGAGTCACCGCGCAGGCATAGCAGCCCGACCCTCCCTCCAATCCCCCACCCTCCCTCCCGAGATAAAGTGTTTACATTTGAGATTCACTTGTGAAATTGTGTAAGTTACATTTACAACTGCTAAGTCAACGCCAAAATCGTTTTATATATACTGATAGGTCATTCAATCGCAATGTCACCATTTTCTTCCTTTATAATGATAAGAATGATTTTGTAACTAAAGTATTTATCTTTTATTTTACGAAACATCTTTGATATTGGCTTATGAATTATTTCTTTTCCTAATATTCAAGAAATTTGGCAGTATGTCAGCTTCTCTATACGACCGCAGTCCACGTTTACCTGCGGCACATAAGAACCAGGTCGATTTTAGGTTTCCTTTTACGAGGAAAAAAAGTGCGTCTTATGGGCCGGGAAATACGGCATTTCCTCTGTATTCCTTCTGAAACAGCCTATCAATATATAGTACTCGATAACGACGCAATCACAGTTAAATTAAATCTCTATCATATCGAGAATAGTGGGTGGATGTGATGTCTATTATGCGATACGAATTTTTATGTGTACCGCACGACCTTCTGTACGGGATCGGAAATCGGGAGAGAGTTACCGAGATACGCAGTCAGGATATGAGTAATGCTGTTGTTAAAAGAAAAGTTCATTTTTCGATGAATAGATTGAAGTACCTACTTGCCGAATTATAGTAAAATTTCGTTCTAATTCAGAATATTTGTCTGCAGTATTTCGAGTGAATTAAAATAAGATAAAATGATTCATATATTTCTATAGCATTTCATTTTGATCCAAGGACATTTGGCTCCTCCGAACAATACACGCGATTATTCCTCACACCAATGAACCTATCATTAGGTCAACTCGTAGACTACGGATAAATATTTCGATGTTACGACACAGCGCTTCCTCGCTAGCTGCTATGTTATTATTATTATTATTAGTTGTCTTTTGATCTTTCCTGATACATGGACTTTTCCTAAGTTTAAAATATATTACAGTTAATTTATCGCGTTCACATTGGTGTTACGGTGACGAATGTCGTTTTAAAAAAAGGCGGTGTGACGAATCGCTCATCACAATGCGTGTAATTAACCTATCGCCTAAAAAATAGCTACCGCCTGTATTCAACGATCATACGCGCTACGCTCTGAGATGAGGGTTCAATTCCGTGCTGTAAATAAAACCTATTTTCAAGACGCAAAGTAATCGTTACTCGAGGGGAAACCTAATATTCATTTATAAGAGGTTGAAAAGAGAATAATATTCCGAACACGTTGTTGCTGAGAGGTAGATCCCCTTTACGACATCGAGTACAGATTACGTAACGAGATATTTCAGCCGCGTCTTTTATTTTACCCCTTCAATTCCCCTAATTCCCCTAGTTTATTTTATTATTATGACAATTGTATATAGTAGTGAAAGCCTTACAATTCGACCCCATGAAATTTTTAGTTTATTCTAAAAAAATCTGATGTGGCCAACACATGACTTTCTCCATATTTGAGGTATAGATATTTAAATTATTGTGAATAGTATTATAAGGCAAATTATTATTTCGTATCGTAAAAGAATACAGTCGTCCTTATTGCCGTAAATTACGTATATTTTGAATATGTTTACAGAATTCACCGCTAAATGGTGGTGGCGCTGTATAATAGAAAAAGCAAAAAATCTCCGAAATGGATGGATCTACGAAAATTTGTTTCAAACGAAACCTGGAAGAAATATTATTCTCTACAACTTTGGTACTCACGAAGATTACCAATAACGACGTTTTAAAGGAGATAATTGACGGAAACCGACAAAACAGATTATTTATAAATAATTCCTAAACAATAACTGCTATAGAAGATTGTTTCAAATGAAAGTTGTAGGAAATTACATTATCTATAACATTTGTATAGAATTGTGTATATAATAATGATGTTTTAAGGGAGAAATATCGCAAAAACCGAATCGGGTTACGAATAAACTTCGACTTCCGTTTAACCATTATTGTCCAAAAACTAATCAGTTCTTTGTGCTCATGCTAAAGTGTTATATATGAAGTTCGGTAACGATATGGCAAGTACTTTTTGAGTTAGAGCGCCCACAATCACATACACACACGCACACACACGCACGCACACACGCACGCACTCACACGCACACACGCGCACACGCACACAGACATTCCGAAAATAGTCTAAACGTGTTCTAGGGACCTCAAAACGTGTATTTCCATTGAAATCTGAAGTCGATTTTTTTCGTGAACACAGTACGTTCTCATACTACGTATGGAGAAAGTAAAAAGAACTAAAACGCAGGCATCATTTGGGCGTGGCATCGATAATTATTATTACTAAAACATAAATGGGTCCCGAAAGTCAACGGGCGACAGGGAGTGCCTTAAAAAAATTCAAATCGAGATTCTGAGCAAATGGTTATTACTTTCTCCATACGTAGTAATGGGAAAGTATTGTGTTCACGAAAAAAATCGACTTCGAGATTTCAACGGAAATACACGTTTTCAGGTCCCTAGAACATGTTTAGACTGTTTTCGGAATGATGTCTGTGTGTGCACGTGTGTGTGTGTGCGTGTGTATGTGATTGTGGGCGCTCTAACTCAAAAAGTACGTGCCATATCGTTACCAAACTTCATATATAACACTTTAACATGAGCACAAAGAAATGATTAGTTTTTGGACAATAACGGGTAACCGGAAGTCGAGGTTTATTCGAAACTCGATTCGGTTTTTGCGATATTTCTTCGTTAAAACATAATTATTGTATATACAATTCTATACAAAAGTTATTGAGAATGTAATTTCCTACAACTTTCATTTGAAATAATTTTCTATTTTAATTATTGTTTAGGAGTTATTTATAAATAAACGGTTTTTCGGTTTTCTCCTTAAAAACATCGTTATTGGTAATCTTCGTGAGGACCAAAGTTGTAGAGAATAATATTTCTTCCAAGTTTTGTTTGAAACAAATTTTCGTAGAACCATCCATTTCGGAGATATTTGGATTTTTTTGTAATTTCCAGTGTACAGCGCCACCACCATGTAACGGTGAATTAAAAATATACCTAATTTACGGCAATAAGGACGACTGTATTCTTTTACAATATGAAATAATAATTTTGCCTTATAATGCTATTCACAATAATTTAAATATCTATACCCCAAATATGGAGAAAGTCATGTGTTGGCCACATCAGATGTTTGATAGAAGTTAAATTTTAAAAATTAATTATCAAATAGATTATTTTGTCATATAAATATATTACTAAATTTATACAGAATTTTAAGTTTACAGTTGTAAATATAACTTAATAAATAAAACGCGCTTTTACATATTGCGTCACAAATGAAGCTTCCATTTTGATTAAAGTTTTCAGTCACTAATATATTTACATGGAATTATAATAGTCTTTGCTACATATTTACTCGTGGCACGCCGATACCTTTCCAACTTGAAATTGGCAATGCACAAGAAAAGTTTGGCCACTACTGGAGTAAAGTTTAGGTTAACTTTCAGCTGCGTGTCTCTGGTATCCACCCTTCAAATCCTCTGCTGCTTCAGCCGAGGTTAATTAATTATTATGGCACACTTTTATAGGGGCAAAAACCCAATAATTCGTCTTCCTAATATTAAAAAATTAATGAATTTGGTCTTAGAAGTCAATGATATTTGTTCATTAATAAAAATTCTGCTCTGATTCCTTTTCGAGTGAAAGCAGTAAAGAAATAAGAGTTAATAGAAAATAATACATTTAAAAATTACGTATCCATGCATTACTTTTTCTTAGATTTTCTTGATAATGACTACTCCGATGATAGAAATGTACCAATCGATAAATATTATATTTGACAAATTCTACAAATTTTATTTCGGATCTTTTTCGGTGTGGCTAATATTTTAATAGATATTAGGAAATTTTCTTTTTGTTACCTGTAAAGTGGCACCCCCGATTCAGCTATGTGGTATGTTTTGTATTGTTTCGACATGTTACAAACAATAAATATTTATATATTTTCGGCATAATGACATAATTCGTAATAATGTAACTGCACCCAAAAATCTGGCTCCCAAACAGTAGCTCCTAAACGCCCTGTTTCTAAACCTAGGGTGTTGAAAATAACTCGACCCGAATAACTGGTTAGTTTCATTTTACATAGTGGCCTTTTACTTTGAGACGCACCTCTTCTTTCTTGTAATTTTATGTTAAAAAGCATTAAATTAATTTCTTTGGTTCGGTTTTGTGTTAATAAACACTTCGTTAATTTCATGTTCGCATTTTATGCTTGTAAATATTATGAGTAAATCTCCTTCGAAAAAAATATTTCATTGCGTTCTTTAACCGTAAAATCTAAATGTAGCTTTTTACTGGTGTTATTAGTAGTAAGATAAAGTTTTTAATCAATGTAATATTTCTGGATTTTGCATTTTATTATCTGATTTATTTCTTAATTCTTATTAATGTTGTTATAATCGCTGTTACCTCAAAATTATAAATATCAAAATAGCTTTAGCTCCATTCAGAAGTATAATATGATAACGGAAGCTTCGTTTGTTGACTTAATGGAGAAAATGCATTTTATTTATTGCTACACATGGCTTTTTATTACTTTCTAAATTTTTTCAAGAGCAAGGAAATATTTCAATGCCAGATTAGATTTGTGTCAATAATAATAATGTATTTCTTTGAATTCGCAGGCAATGACTAATAGGTCAATAAACGGATTGAAAACATCTCAGAAGATTGTTTGTTAGTAAACGCTTCAAATTAATCTGAAAAATATCATAGGGGAAAATGGTAAATGGTTTCGGGGTCGAGATAAAATATCTTTGCATTAGTCACAACTATAAGAAATAGACGATGTCGATAATTGCGTCTGACGCATCGATCATATTTTTAGACACGGAACCGAGTGATTACGGACTCGTTTTAGAATATTTTGTCATTGTTTAAAAATTTCCCTTTTCGTATACTATAAGTGCGTTTTTAGGTGTTTCCTTTCTAACTACCCCTCCCTCCCTCCCTCCGTACGCAAGTACGTGTATTCGTTCTCGGCCTCTACCGAAGAGATTTTCATAAAACATTGTATTTAAGACTTATGGCTAATGGCAATAAGAAAATGGCACAAATGGTTCACGTAACCGAATCAGGGGTGCCACATTACAGGTAACAAAAACTAAATTTCCCTAATATCTCTTAAAATATTAGTCAGATCGAAAAAGTCCTCAAATAAAATTGTAGAACTTATCAAATATAATGTTTACTGGTGTAATTGCCCGTCAAATATTACGGGTATGCGTGAATTAAGTATTACGTTAAAATAAAATAAAAATTAACGAAATCAGCTTTTACGTGCACTAAAGTGTACAAAATAAGTATAAAACCTACATAATCGAATATTCCATAAAATAATAATAGTCTTTGACATATAAAAGTTGTTTGGCAAAGATATATGTTAATGAAGATTTATTCGTCAAACATACTAAATAATTCTAAGAATTTTGTTACATCTGTAATATAAATATCCTAATCTACAACAAACGCTACTCAGATTGTAATGTACTTTCATTCGCTCGTTTTCTTGCAATTCTTTTTTCTGCTAAATCTGTTGCTTATCAATCGATTTACTGTTACCTCTGGCGACTTATTAGCTCTACGCCTCGCTTTTCGTTTGTTCTGATCGTCCAATCTTTTATGTCTATTCTGTTCCGTTTATCTTCTCCATATTTTCTTCTACTGATGCTATCAAGCTTTGGCGAGCTCTCCAGCGAGCTTGTGCTCCTCTGTTAAATCTTCTTTTCCTTTCATATTGTATTCCATTACTTTATTAACTGTATTAATTAAAGAATAACGGTAAATACCTTCAGAAGAAGAATTATTTCTCGAGACTAAAAAGTGAAAAATAAAATATTAATTAAAACACGTTAAAAAAATAAATTTAGATTAACTAAAAATTTTATTTACTAGACTTGATTTAGAATTTGTAAAAGAGTAAGAAGGTTAAAAAACGAATTACTTTTCTGGAGCACATTTTGTTCGTAAATCGGAAGATCGGTCCCTTTCGCGTTGCTTCGGCCGTAATTCAACTTCGGTCTTTTTTAACCGAGCAAATAGTTTCTAGCATCTGATAGTGCTACTTAATAGTTGATTTTAGATGACAGTCGTTCGCTCTGTCGTGCTATAGGGGCCATCTTTATCTTCGTCGAAAAAGATTTTTCCAAGCTAAATACTGAGTTCGTAAAAAGTATGGAACTTCGCGCGATCTTTCTCTCCGTCAAGAAAAGCGATCCTGTGACAAAAGGATGATTCCAAAACCAATGTTGTGGATTTATAATTACCAGCTAAGTAAGAGGTCATATTCGCCGGACTACGCTGCGAGCTAAATAGCAACACCGAATCGATTGCTACTGATGATATTGTTTACTTGATGTTGCCATGCGATTCTCACTCGATCCGATGCGTTCGCTACTTTAAGGTCGGTCTTTTTTATAGCGGGGTGCCATCGTGACCGTTTACCGCTCGCACTCCGCCATTCTAAAACAACAATACACCCCTGCACGTCCACTGAACCAACGTATTCTTCCCATCGAGCTCTCGAACGGAAGGAGTGCCGAAATTACTGGATTTTCAATCTGAAAAAGGCGACTTATCGTTCTTACGATTCTCGCGGTCGCCGAATAACTTCTCCTTTGGCCCTCGGGTTTCGCTTCCTCGAACGGCGATGCCTTCGAAACGAAGCGGCGGAAGAAAAAGAGGAGGCGACTCGTGCCTTTGGAAAACGTCCGAGCCGTCAGCAACAGCGAAAAAAAAACGAAGGAAAACCGTCCGAAGTCTGGAGCGCCTCTCTCCATCCATCGCGGCGTATGTCTTTGTAACGTCTCTTCAAGCGGAAAAGTGGACGATCCCGTTCTACAAGGATCACGGACTAGAATCCCACCGAGATTTATCTAGCGAGAGTAAAAAAAACGCCGTTTCCACGTCTTCTGGTCTCGTCGCGTGAAGGGAGAAAGGCGGAGAAGGGAGGGAGGTTGGGAGGGGAGAAAGGAGGGAGGAGGAGGGAGGGAGAAAGGAGGGGGAGGTGTAGGAAGGAGGAGGGGGGAGGAGGAGTGAGAATGAGGAGGGAGAAGGAGGAGGGAGGAAGGCGGAGGGGTGGTGGGAGGAGGAGGGAGAAGAGGGTGTGGAGGGCTATTAAGGCGGCGTATCATGGAGAGAAGGGGATGAAGGGGCAGGAAAATAGAAAGGGAAGGTGGAAGGGAGAGAGGAGCACTGAGAGAGAGAGAGAGAGGAGGTGCGTTGGAATGAGGGAGGGAAAAATAAGGGGAAAATGGGGGGAGGGGAAGAGGTTGGGTTGAAGGTGCGTGGGTGTGAGGTAATTGGAGTGGTTGGGTTGGGGAAGAAGAGGTTGCCCGCGGAGCCGTGGGTGGAGGTAGGGAGGGAAGTGTTGATTGGAGGAGAGGAACTTGACGAGCGATGGAAGGAGAGGTAGAGGGAGAGAGAGAGAGAGGGAGAGAGAGAGAAAGAGAGGGAGAGAGTGGGAGGGACGCAGTGGAATGAATCACCTCGAGACCTATACTTTTGGGCGATAGATCAAAAGGCGGGCTTGGTGGGAATGTGAGGTATAAAAGATGAGTTCGGTTGTATCTGCTGATGAAATGGTGGGCGGTTTATCTTCATGCAGTCGGCCACCCGGATCACGTCAGAAATTATTATTAATATATTTTAAGGTTTCCATTATTGTCCATTATAATGGCCCTTTGGCAAGATTGAACATCGATTAAAGATTGCTTTGAAACATTTTACTATTAATCGTGTTGTATGGCTTCTTCTTCCTCGAGAAAAACATATTTAGACGCTATGTTGCTGTTTTCTACATGAATTAAGGATCATAATTTTGTAGCTAGACGTTAAGTTATTTTCCAGAAAATTCGAAAATCTTGGAAAAAGAAGCCCGGGTTCGATTCCAGAAACTTTTCTTTTCGTATGATCAACATGTGAACGAGTGTACTTTATGTTTAATTTTCATTTGGAAAATGTAGAATAGAAATGCAAAATCGGCATTTTACTTCATGTGCAAAATAAAGAACACAATTTTATTTTTATTGCTAACACGAATCAGTTCCAAATAATTTTTTAAACCTGTACAAAGTATCAATTTTCAAGTTTTAATTTAATCTCCATAATCTTTCCCCGCAGAAACCCCGCATTGGATTGGTTGGGGTTATAATATTTATTCATATAGAAATATGCAATAGAAAAAACTTCATATTTTACGTATTTTCAAATTTGTAAAAATCAAGAATTATTTTATCGGATTAACATAAACTATGATTTAAAATTGGCGCACCCGTGAAAATTTTCAGCGCTTTTGAAGATTCTTCTTGAAGACATGATACTTCACTTACAATGTCTTTAATTTCATATCGAGTGAATTATATACACATTAAATGAAATTACTTGAATTTACAGACAACAACATTTGAAGTTTCAGATTATTTTCGTTACATAACTTAACCCGATCAGGGGAGCCATTTTATCGGAAACAAAAAGCGAAATTCTCCTCGTATCTCGTAAAATATTAGTCATACCGAAAAGTTATATAACATTTGTAATACTAGTCAAATAAAATATTTCTTGTCAAATACATGTTTATCGTATGAGTAGCCGTTTTCAATAAAATCAAACAAGAACGTTATAATTCGCTTTGAACTTAGAAAAATTAATGAATAGATGCGTAATAGTTTTCAACGTAGTCAACCTTCGCAGTAAGTAAAGTAAGTAAGATCTGCTGTAATTATGAAAATACGTTTAATTTCTTTACGTGTTCATGCAGTATATTGTGAGCGGAAGGAAATCTAGGACGAAGAAAAGAACGTAAATATTACAACTACATACTTAATTCAAGTGAAGTATGTTTTAAATTATTTTAGATTCTTAGATTGATTACAACTGATTAAGGAATATATCGGTAAATAAAAATTTAATACTTCCCTGGTATAATTTCTGATATATCGTTTCTCGTTATTTAATCATTGTACCAAAACTACGTAAGCACGTTTATTAAATCTCTACTAAAGAGGGGAAAGACATTTTTAATAGACAGAAAATTTCGTCTTAGCGCTTCGCTGTTTTATGATATGCGTTCGTTCAGACAATATCGTCTAATTTCAATCACTTCATCGCACGTTATTTCCTAACTTGTTTAAAACAACGTCCACAATATTAACCGTCTCAAAGCAACGAATAACCCGCTTTTTGAATTATATATAAACTAGTTTATTTCAAAGAACACATTGAAAATAACGACGAATTTAAGCATGCATACACACGGAAGAGTTGGAGCTTCCGACAATATAATTATGCAAATACGCACTCGACTTTCTACAAATGCCATGCGCGTGTTCATGTGTGCAGGTACGCAAAGGGCAAGTAGCGATATTTTTGTATGAAGCATTACAATAAATGTCGGTTAATTTAAGTTACGTATATTTGGTGATAAATACATACTGTAAAATCTCGTTGATGCACACATAAGCAGAGTGAACTACTCACTGTTTGTATAAAAAGGTTTGCAGTAATGAGGTCGTTATAATAACCAATAAATTCTTATGCTTTCGCAGGGGACTGAAGTATACTTGATATAGACGAGACTTTTGTACTAAACTGTTTTGTAACAACAAAGTTTTATTGTATATTACCTTCTCTCTGTGGCTAACAAGAGTTCCATAACTGAAAAGCTTCACAACCATTCCTTTGTACGTTTCTTCGACGCCCTAATGGCCATCCAGTATTCTGATGTGTCCAATAGACTTCCTTCAACAACTTGTTGTTACCCAAGGTTTCTTTTACCTTTCTTCTTCCTTAAATTCACACCCGCAGCCTGCGCCGGCCCGAGGTACTGGCGAGCAGGGTGGCTGCCCGGGGCTCTATACAGATTATATATCTGTGCATTACTTGCAAGTGAATAAATATTGGATACCAATTTATATCGCGGAACAAGCTATAATCTTGACGTTATCCATTTTATGTTTCATTATCAATAAGTTTTACGTAGCGATAAATAAATTAACATGAATGTACTTCGAAAATAATTCATCATGCATTTACGAAGAGGAGGCTGGAGTGCTGTCTCGTCTTTAAGAGCTAAATGGTACGTTTTGAGATTCTTTAGACTGCGCTGAATCCGCTTCTAACTTCTGTCGACATTCTTCTGTGTGCCAATTAGAGGCTATCACAAACGCGACTCTTCAGCGCCCTCTTAAAAACCACACTAGCGATGGATAAGAGGCTTTCTTCTCTTTCAAATAGATGATGGAAGCGACCATTTTTGTTTCGTGTCTCAGATTGAGACAGATTGTGAAAACTTGGCAAAGAACACTCGTCCGCAACTAAGCGTTGTCTCTGAGGAGATCCATTTTGACGACGCGATCTTCGGGCGCTTTGCCATTCTTAATTACAAAGGTCCCTTCATTTGAGGCTCCAATCTGGGCACGTCGCCCTTTTATTCTTGTTTTCTTTTTTGATTCTTCTCACCAAATTTACATTGTCCTACTTTTTGTTACTTACTAAAGCCTTTTCAGTTATCTCTCGAATGAATTTTGGACGTTCATTTCTCTCTGTGATGCTTTTTTTTGGCGTTAATAATCAAAGTAGTTAATGCTATTCAATTATGTCGCGTGTGTTTACTTATTTAAATTTTGATTCATCGTCAGCACATCGAAATGCATCGATTCGATTCCACTTTTTTATTTTTGAGATTTTCTCTATCTGTGGCTTTCATTTTATTAATTTCCATTGCGTTTTTATTCGCACTTTCGGTATTGTTTGCCTTCTTGCGCTCAGCTTGATTCCTTCTGACATAGTGTATCAAAATTTCGCTTTTTTCCATTATCTGGAATTCTCCATTTGCAATTCCTTTTGCCTTTCTTTGCGTAAACTGAGTTCAGCATCTCTACTCTACCAATGTAGTTTTTAATCTTTCTCGTTGTCTCAACTGTCTTTAGAAGTCTTCTGTTTCTCTGCCAGTGTATTTTAAGCGATTTGAATCCGAGGAATGAGTCTTTTGCCTAACAGAAAACCAATCTCAAATTCTCCTAATATCCGATGAGCTGAAAAAATTTTAGTGACGTTGAATTTCATGCGTTTTGTGCGCCCTTCAGTAATTCTTTTGCCTGCCAAAGAGGAGAGTGGAGGATAGATTTGAATTCTTTCTTTTCTCCATATCCTATCGTTTTCCGATCGGAAGCAGACCTTAACTTGCAAAACCGTTATCGTCTTTTGACGCTCCGCTGATTCTGTTTTAGTGGTTTCCTGCCAGACATATAGACATCCGTGTGATGAGAATCAAAGATCGCTTGCCATTGCCATGGATGTTTTGACTGGTGGCTTCGGATGACGGTTCGCCGAACTTTCGCGGATTTTCCTTCGTCGTGACCCTTCTAATTTCTCAATAAGTATTTTAAGTTCTTTTGACTAATTCCTGTCGGTTAGTCTAGTCCAGGAGTATTCAACCTTTTAGATGTGGCGAGCACCTAGTTGTTTCCTAAAATATCAAGCGAGCACAAACTTGTATCCTAGAATATCGAAAGAGCACCACTACACTTCCGCGAGAGTACGTAGTAATGATAATGAATGAAATCAAACCAACATCAAAGTTAATCTTAATGATCTTGAAATCAACCGAGCAAATTAAATTATTGGTTCTAAAAAATGGGATATGATACACCGTAGAAGAGCAAAGTCAGGCTGTCAAAGAGCACCGTCAGGCTTGTAAAGAAGACATCGGTGCTCGCGAGCACCAGGTTGGGAACCCCTGGTCTAGGCGAATCGTATAAAAAAATGGATTGCGACTTAATTGTAACGTGGATTTATTTATTTATACATTAAAAGGGCTCTTTTTTGTTCGATACTTACAATAATTTCATTGTAAATTACAAATGTAAGTGATCGATAGGTATATTTTTCATAACAACATATTTATTAGCCAAAAATTATATTATTAATTGAACAATTAATGGCCGACGTTCGCTAAGATATTGTTAACAGTTAAAAGCTCTAGAGAAAATTCCACCTACAAAACGACGAATTAAAAAGCCAATTTATTAGAATCAAACAAAAAATCCGAGATTATAATATAATATGAATTGTTCGCCTTACATTTAAAATATATATATTATTTTACCCTACCTCGTATCTAGTGCACATTTTCATTTCAAGGCACCTTCAACATAAAATTGGTCCTTGTGAACACGTCATGGCTAAGTTTCACCAGATAATATTTGGCAAACGGCGTCGCAAAGATCGCGAACGACGGAGACCTCAACGCCGTCGTCGACGCGATTTTTCGCCTCTATTCGACCGATGCTCGGAATCCTCCGATTTATCACACTTCTCGGATTCTGCTCCCTCCATTTGCCGCCTCGAAGATTTCGGATGGTTGTGCGATGTCGTTCTGAGGAATTTGCTGCAGACATATTCTCAAATAATTACTGTTTTCTTAATCTCCGAGACAGGTTATTCGAGTAACTTTGCATTAAGGATGTTCTCTGAATATTTATATGAAATCACGGAAGTGTTTCCCATCATTTTTATTAACACGCGTCAATGTCTATTAAGAGAATGTTAGAATCAACTTTTAGGTATAGTTTGTGGGTTTTGACCCTACACGATCAGTATACGTGTTGATAGAATGCGATCAAAACACGTGCATGAATCTTTGTTGGTTAACTGTGCGTTAAGAAATATTTAACTTTAAGCTTTAAATCTAACAATCGCAGACAAAAAGATAAACAAAATTTATTTCACTTGTTTTTTTCTCGTAGATGTTTGGTGTTGAATAATGCTTTCATGATTTTTTCCTCATTAACAGCAACGAGTAACCAATATCTAATTTTTATATATTGCATAGGAATTAGTTAATGCAGTACAACAAATTATTAAGTCGTATGTAATAAATATATACATTGTTTCAATATAGCTATTATAATTTCATGTAAATTTTATGCAGCTTCTTACTATAATTGCAAATTGAATAATTCGTCAGATACTTCTTCAGTGTGGCCAAAACAGTCTTAGGAATCCTGAACTGAAAATGTGAGAAAATAAAGAGATATCTTATCCAACTTCAAAATGATTTCTATCTGCTGATGTCAAGTTTTAAATATTGGAATCGGTCAGGCTATAATTTGTGTGTTATTACGCGAGCCAATCAAAACTAGCGAACGTTTTAGTTACAACAAACGGTACTTTCCTGTTAACGGGAATACCACTTTCCTGCTAACGGGAATACCTCCAGGACCCTTCGCAGGATCTGGTACTTACGTATTATCCCCATGTCATACTTACGTACAACATTAACAGAACCTGATTGGCCTGTCTCGACATTTACAAACCCAATCTCCGGACAACGTGGAGGGTTTCTTTGATTCCGGGCGAGGCGAAGGGCGCGGTAGCGCCCGGAGACGACTACCCATTACAGCAAAGCGAGCTCGTCCTTTCAACGTTATATCCTCTTGACTGTTGTGCCGCAAATTGAGAGAATATATAGACGAGCCTTCGGCCAGTCAGTTTCTGTTAATGTTGTTTTAAAAAGAAAATATCGTAAATCCAACAATACGTCAATATATCCTTTCAATGTAATATCCTCTCAAACAGTCATAACAATACATGTTCATTTTTTAAGGTATTCCCGTTAACAGGAAAGTACCCATCAAACGTACCTCATTACGGTGATAAATGTTTGCATATCTGTACGCCAAGTTTTGTATTTACGAGTAAAATTTTGTTTCGCAACAAAAATTAGCAGTATCTTATAGATTTAATTTGTAAAATATACAAATCTCGAAACAAAATCAATTCTTTTGTAACTAATTGTTTTTCCTCGTAGACAGTACCGTGAATCACAATGTGGCATCGTAACATATCAATGCACTTCTGATGATTATGTAGTTGGATTGCAACATATGTGAAGCTTTTATTATCAGAGTGAATATTTTCCATTTATTTGGACCATATAATGGAGCCATAGTAAGTGTCGTAATGTCCTGACCTTCCTCTTGTATTTATGCTAGCCGTATATGAATTATTTTCTGTAGTAAAAAATAAAAACAATCTTTTATGGGAATAATCTGTCCACATTTCAGTGCATTTTACCAACTTTTCTATCAAACGTTTTCCTACATGAGAGTATCAACCGTTCATAATGTTTAACTTTGGAAAAATAGATTTCGGAGTATGTAATTCCAATATAGATTTCAGGAATCTATTTCTTATTTTGAGATAAACCTGGATTCAGTTTAATCCGTAGACATATTTCTGTCAATTATTCTGTTAGAGAATATAGCGTTTCAGAATGAATTATATAGACAATCTAGTTTGTAAATTTACGTGCGTTACTTCGTATTTTATACATTCATATAACGTCAATACACGAATCTGATTAAATGCTGTGGGAGGTTGATATTTTGATGAGTGACATACGTGTTAACTTTTTATAACGGTGGCAGAATGTATGCCTCGTAGCATTTGGCAATTCGTCAGAAGTCGAAATCGGAAGGGAATTCGCTGGAGAATTTTGGGAATTTTTGCGGAAGAGACCTTCGCTGAATGAGGAATGGCAAAACAAAAGATGAATTTCATCCTGGAAACATTATTAAAGACCAAACTCGTTTCCAAAGACGACCACACTCTTTGAGATGGGCAAATAAGGTTTCAATATTAATAAAATAAAAACTACGAGTATCGAAGAGAATAGTTGACTGCGAAGATCATAACACCGCTCTGTAAATAGATAGAAATGAGAGAGAGAGAGAGAGAAAGCGAGAATCAGGGAGCGGTAGGAGGGAAACGTGATGGGAGGAGGAGTAGGGGAGGTAGAAGGGGGAGGTAGGAGGGGGAATAGGGAAGGTAGGAGGGAGGGGTCGAGTGGGAGTGGCTCGCATACACCTAATATCGCTTTTTATCGTTTTCCACACCTCCCACTCTCCTCATGCTTCCTCTCTTTCATAGAGGCCGCCCTGCCCGCCCATCACTAATAGCCTTCCCCTTTCCTTTCCATCTCCGGAGGAAAATAATTCCTGGTGAAGTCTGGAGGCGAGCCGCAAACCAATTTATCACGCCTGTGAGGGAGGCCTTTAATTAGACGGAGCCGACGCTATTCCGCGGAGCCAGGAAGAGTCCAGGGCGAAGAAGGAGGAAGTGAGTGCCCCCGCATCCTCCTCCTCTCCCCTCCCCTCCCCTCCCACATTCCCCCCTCCCGCCTTTTCCTAATATCTCATAAGCTGCCCCCTCCTGACTCCGCCGCCTCACTGACCGCCGTCTCTCCATTCACCCGCCTTTCTTACCGCCGCCTCGCTGCCGCGCCGACAAATTTCTCTATTCCATTGCGACTACGCGTCTATATCTTCACCTCACCGCGCAGATTACAACTCCGAATGCCGCGATGTCGACGCCGAGCTTTTAATAATCGTCTCGTCGCCTACCGCGGCGGTCGGAAAAAACGCGCAACAGATGGCACCACCTGCCCACGCCGATTCCCCTCGCCCGTTTCCGTTTCGCACGTAAACTTGCATCCGTTTCGAGTTCCGCATGCGTATGCGCGTATGTGCGCCTCGATTTGCTTTTTCTCCGCCGGAGCGAGCCACCGTCGAGTGCGCCGGTACATATCCTTTTTGCGTCGCCCTCTTTGATGCAGAAGTCGTCGCCTCACCCTCTCGCCCTGAGCGGGACGCGACTCGTGGCGCCACTCGGTTTCGACGGAGGGCGGCGGAAGCACTCCCCACCGCCTGGGCGGGCGTTCTTCGAATTTGATATCAAACTGCGGCTTTAATTGCTACAGCTCGGCTCTGATTGGTCGGAAGTGAACGATAAGGGAGAATAAGATTCCAATAATGAAATGCAACAAAAAATATCCGGCTCTTTTCGTGGTTTGCCAACCCAATGGAAGTTAAAATTTCTACGACCGTCTCTCCCTCCTAAACAAAAGAGAGAATTTCCGCAAAGAGTCAGTTATCAGCCATAAAAGAAAAAAACCATTTACCTATTGATAAGACCTTGCTCCTTGTCTGATTTTATATCTTTCAGTTGTTTGTGTATTGAAATCTGACATTTTTGTCGGGAGTAGCTTATGATGTTCGACGATCCATCGCTAAGTCGCATTTATTACTTTGAGCGATTGAAATAGATGGCGCGGATGACTACTGTGATCAGAAACAGACTCGGCGAATTAAATTTTTATTGCGTTTTAGGCCTCATCAGTGGTAATAAACAGATCGTTGATTAAAATATTGTTTAGAGCTAAATGCAGGGGAACTTCAATGGAGGCGACTGCTTTTTATCTGAACTAGACTGTTTAATGGGTAGTTTAGCTATTTTGGTCAATTTAGAAGTAAAAAGTGACTGAAAAGATAATGAAATCGGTATACCAAAAAATAATTATCTCAGTTTCACTTCGTGGCTCATTTACCCATCTCAACTGCGAATGCGCAGGCAACTCCATTATAGATGTTGACCAAGGGTTCTTTGTCAACGCCTTTCTGTAGAGTCTGTAGAAGACTGAAGAGGTGAGATTCCCTCGATCATTAGTCAACAGCTGTGTTTCTCATGGACCATATGCGCTTTAAGTCGACACAAAAGTTGAAAATCATATCGACACTAATAAAAACTAACACAATTTACCCTTTAGATACTTATCGCTTGGGACGGAAATAGATAATGATAAACATAAATAGTACTTTAAAATATTTTTGGGGTTAAGTTCATCATATATTAAAAAGTTAATGGAATATTAAAACATTTCTCTTGCTTAAATTCGGCGGAAAAATTTAGAAATATTTGTGAAATCGTCTCTTTTTCAAAATTTGTCGAAAAATTACTTTCATTCGGTTTGTCCCAACAAAATGGAAAGAAACGGAAAAAAGAAAGAAAGCTGGAGCGGGGAAGATGAGGACGGGTGTAAACAAGGCGAGTGAATTGGGAAGGAGACTCAAATAGTATACATATGGAAATAGGAGAGGGAAAAGGGAGAGGGGAGAGGGGAAACGGAGGAGAAGAGACCGAAATTATAGGAAATTATTCGGAAAGTGACACGTGAGAAGAGATAGAGCATTCCATTGAACGATTTCATTTAACCACACTCACTGAAATGGTTAATTGAGATACAGTCAAAGCTAAAGGTATCAACTTTGATGGACGTTTGGCACCACTTGTGGTGTACTGGTGCCACCAGTAGGGGATTTAAGGGGGGTCGCACCCTCTTCCATCTCTCTCCCTTCAATTTTCCTCAGCCGTCTTCCTTCCACTATCCCAGCACAATTCTGAGGTCCCTGGCGCTAAACTATTGGGGCCCCTGGCGCTTAAAAAATGGGGCCCTGCAATCGAAATATATAGTAAAACCTCACCTAACGACTACCCCTTTATTTGACTCACCGTTTTATTAAATTAAGTATCGCAGTGCAAAAAAATTAAATTTCTTCATGGATTTTAAAAAGAGATATTTAATGTTCTGAGGTTATACATAAAAACATTTTTTTTCGGGGTCCCCTTACTTCAATGGGGCCCCTGGCGAGCGCCAAGTGCGAATGGGAGATTGGAGCGGAGATTTCGAATAGTACTTGTAAAGAAGAGGAAAGAATATAGGGTAATTGAGAGAATAGGTCGAATGGTAGTACATACGTAAGAGACTGAAATGGGAGGGGAAAGCAAAATAGAGCAATAGGGTGGCTAGAAGAGGAGAGACAAAAAAAAACTCATGGAAGAAAGGAAGTGGATGTCCGAGAAAGGCGGGAGGAGGAAATTATAATGCGAACTAGAAGTGGAGTGTGGAAAGAGAAGTAGAAATTCTGGTGTATCATGGAAGAGGATTTAAACTAGTGGCAACATTGGCGAAGTCAAGTTATTGGCTGTGTGTTATGAGGAGAATTGAGGAGCGGAAAAAAAGACAGAGAGAGAGGAAAGGGGAAAGCCAGGGAGAGATGCGTTATGGGACTCGAGCGATGAAAAACACGAAGAATTAATTAGGACATCCGATGAGTAAAAGTAGCCATTATGGACATCCGCTCATAATCGGTTGTCAGCTAATTGTAAAAGCTGTTCCAAAGAAAGATAGGAAAGCAAACGTTTAACGCCTTTGCTGCGCCAAGAGGAAAATGAAACTCGTGGAACGAAAGTGCTTCCGAGCGAAGGTCATCGGTGATGGTGACGCCCGGATGAAGAAAGCGACATGAGGGGTGGGGTTTAATGGTAGATAATAGAAAACCATTCTTATTTCAAAGAGGCGAATTAAATCAAATAAACTGTCGGCAGAAGGGAGAAATGAAAAAAAAAACATTCAATAGACTGGAAAATTAAGCAAAGGGAAAATTTTGGTCAAAAGTAAAGTTTTTATCTGTGCTAGTGAAAATTCTTTGAAATTAGTAAGTCGATAAAAGGGAATATTTTTTAATGCGATGGAGGGGAAAAAATGAAGAAAGTGGGAGGAAACGTAATATATCGTAGGAGCTGAAACCAGTTATGATTAATTAATGATACAATAAATCACTTATTTCAATGGATGAAAGTGGTTCAATATAGAAGTTAATTAGTTATCTTTCAGAATTGAGATACAAAAATAGTTCTGATATTACAAATCGGAAGTTTTGATGAGAATATTTGCCGACCAAAAGAGAGAGACGGAACGGCGTAGGAAGAGAAGAGAGAGAGGGAGGAAGAGAGAATGAGTGATAAAAAGAGAGGGAGGAAGAGAGAATGAGAAAGAGAGAGGGAGAAAGAGAGAGGGAGGAAGAGAGAATGAGAAAGAGAGGGGGAGAAAGAGAGAGGGAGGAAGAGAGAATGAGAAAGAGAGAGGGAGGAAGAGAGAGGGAGAAAGAGAGAGGGAGGAAGAGAGAATGAGTGATAAAAAGAGACGGAGGAAGAGAGAATGATAAAGAGAGAGGGAGGAATAGAAATAGAGAAATGAGGCGAAAGAGGGGGAGAGAGAGAGAGGAAAAGAGATTGAGAATGCGGAGGTTAGCGACCTTCCGCTATCTTGCATCGCTAACACACGAACGAATTAATCCTTTTTAATCTTCACCATCTTAAGTTCGTTCCGTGACGAATATTATCTCTCCTTTTCACTTTCCTTCACACCTCCCTCTCCCCATCCCTCTCTCCCTCTCCTCTATCTCCCTATCTCTCTTCGCTCTATTCTCTCTATCTCCCCCTCTATCTCTTTCTCTTCGCTCTATTCTCTCTATCTCTTCACGCCGTCTTCGCCACCGCTACGACGTTTTTTTTTCAAAAAAACCGTTTCCACTTTTCCATCTCTTGTTTTCATCTTTAATGAACAGTTTATCTTTTTCACCTCATTAATTGGCGTTCATTCTCCATTGTCTCCTCTGCCATATCTCGTTTATATATAAGTTTTATCTAATTCCCTTGCAAATATTTTAGATCATCTCTGACCACGGAACTTCTGTATTGAAAATTATTGCTCATTATGCATAATATAATCTCCGGTCTGTTTGCATCCGTGGAAATGTGCCACAGGGAATATTCTGCGCAATTTTCGTTCTCTGTTCCTTTTGATATCTTCCGCCTTTATCAACTGCATCTACATCTTGCTACGAGGTAAAGGAACGTTAGTCGAACAAATTAATCATTCAGATAATTATACACGGCGGTCCTACAGTCCTGCCTCATTGGATAATCTAAAAAGATATTTTCTGCTAACAAAGAGAAATTTCATATGGTTGACCGCCCTCAGCAAAAAATGGCAAACACATCGCTTTAATGAATAATTGACAGTGTTTAATTAACGAAACTGTGTTCCTTGCATTTCATATATGAATCTAATGCACATTCTTATGCCATAAGTGTGTGTGCGTTTATGAATATAGAGAAAAAAATCGATTTAGATTATAAGTATTAGAGTATGTATGTTATGTGTGATTTCTGAACTGTGACTTCATCAGCCGTTTTAAGACATTAGCCATAGCATTTAATTCATTCAGATTGGCGTACAAAAATAGTTCTCTAATTTCCATGGCATTCAATAAGCAATAATGAAAGTAAACGACTATAATTAAATCTTTAGGAAATTTTTCGACCACTAAAATACTATGAAATTTCAAGTTTTCACTTCTGCGATATTTTTATAGTTTTATATAACGCCTTACGGTTTGAATCCAGTTGATAACAAAGGTAGTTCTGACAATCACAGAACAAACAAATGCGATCAAAATCTCCATTCGATGTAATGTTACAATTGGTTAATGTTCTGATTCCATAGTTTATTGAAATTATCACAAGATGCATCGTGTACCCATGCGTGTTTCGTATTTAAAAACGGTTGAGCTAATATTGTAATATTCACTGTCACATTTAAAAAATTCAAGATTGTGGAGAATAATTTGAAAAGTTCGTTCAACCCTGCCAAATTTCTTAAAATGTGAAAGAAAATGGATTTTTGATAAACTGACTCTGAAAAAAGAAGAAAAAGTTTGAGATACTTTAAAGCATACAAATAAAAAGTAATCAAATTAACGAGCATCGTAGCAAACCCCAACGATGAGAAGACGAAACCCAATGAGATTTCTTCAGAGCAGTTAGTTTACGACATTCGCGCGACTCTTAAACTCGTAAACTGTTGTATGTTACAAAATAAACGCGTCAACGGATTGCTCTTTCCAAATATCGATCTTTGCATCAATGAACCCTTTTTAATTAGTATAAAAAAAGCGAAATGTAAAATATCATCAAGGAAACTCCTTCGTCTCCTCTTTAAATAGGGTTCTTTCATGTTTCCACGAGAAATGAAAATTCTTTAATTTATTCGCATTCTGACTTCTCTTTTTTATTTAGTATTCGTATCATAAACTATCTCCATTGACAACCATCCATGCATTCCATCAAATGGAATGCTTTATCTCTTTGCTTGGCGCTTAGCGAATAATTCCTTCTTCCGGTCTCTTTTTCTCTCCTCCAAAATGGAATCATCCCATCTTCCACGCTCTTTCGCGTCCCTTCGATATCGACCGTTATTTTCTCGATCACTCATCAGAGCGAATATATCTATCGATAAACGATAAAATATTCTTGTCGCAAGAGTGCGTTCTTCTTGGTTCCCAAAAAATGTGGAATGATATGTATTCGCAATGGCGGATTTACCGGAGCGCAGTTGCGCCAGGGCCCCGTGATAAGGAGGGCCCTCACAGGAGACCCGGACCCTATCCCTCATAAAGGTGGGTGTGTGCGCGTGCGGAAGGGGGCTGTACTGCGAAAATTTTTGCGCCATGCCCCCGATTCCTTTAATCCGACCATGTGTACTCGCCTCGCCTTTTCTCCTCTTCAGCATGTGTTATTGTGTACTTTAAAATTTCTTTTGGTAGATGTTCTTATTACTTAACAAAATTCGACAGACGACATTTATTTATTTTTTGAGATATCTGCTGCTTACACTTTGATCCGCTCTCTTTCGTTGGCACTCATTAGCTAGTTTCATTTGTCCTCCATTAGTGGGCGCGAGTGCTGACTCTCCACCCAGCAAGCACGGGTTCTACTCTTGGCGTTGGCTGTTTAATTTTCAGCCCAGGCTTGCCTTCGGCCTCAACCTGTGCGTTGTGAGGTGAGAGTTCATGTCAGCATTCCTTACATCTTTAAGAGTAGACTGATGCCCTCCTCACTTCTCTATGAATTGTTCACTTCGATTGAATGGATTGAGCATAACCAATTCCATTCTCCGCATCCAAATTTTCCTCTTTAAAATATCTGCAACGAATTCCAATTAATGTTCCACCATCTTTTAAGGGTTTTGGAGTGAAATTTTATTCACGAAGGACCGTTTATTTTTCTTCCTCCGTTCTGAAATGCTCTCTATGACTCGTGTATCACGGAAACTTCTTACGATGTTATACCGAACGCTAATTGATTTAACGAATACGTTTATTGTGAGATTTTAGAATATGTTTTATAATTTTTGCAGCTCATGCTCCTGACATTATGTTACGAAAATAACATTTCTTTTTCACGAGCTTCCGCAAAAAGTTTTTCAGGAGAGAGATAGAGAGGAAGGCAATGTGGTGTGGCTGCACTTTTACCTAATCCTTCAGTTTCAATGACATTCATAAATACTTTTTGCTGTTGCATTAAATTATATTTATGTTTTATTTTATGATATTGTATTTGATATATTACTTTTTTATATTTTCCCTTGGCATTCCGAAAGGGGTAACTGCCTTTTCCCCTCCACCCTCTTCTCCGGTCGCCCATTCTCTTGGGTTGGAAGAATCCATTTCAGCACCTCGTTTATTAAGGAGCTCACCGTATAAATATTTGCCGCGCTTTCTTCCAATTAATTTTTTCTCCGCGCGAAATGGTTCATATCGTTCAAAGCTTGTCAGTTAGGATTCTCGATCGTCAGCCTCAGTGGCATCAGCGCGCGCCTCATCCTCCTGCCTCGTTTGGAGATTTACATATCTCACTTGTCATCTCTCTCTCTCTCTCATTGCCAGCGCAAGAGTGAAAATACGACCTCGCGGTGATTATGAGAGATTCCAGTTATTTCGGAGATATTCACATAAATATACATAATGTTATCTCAAAATTCTTATGCTATGACCACGTGTATGTTCCCTTTAAGGGGCAAAGAAAGTCTTCGGCCTCTTTTTTGTTGTCTCCTTTGATGAGTCTCTTTCCAATTTCGATTCCGTGAGCTTCGATTGGGGATTCGTGTGGCGTCAAAATGATTCCATTTCATTTCATATAGCTCGGTTTCGTTTTAATTAAGCGACATCGATTGCTCGAATATGTTTTGAAAAATGGCGCTATGGAAAATTCTATCGAATAACTGCAATTCGGAACTTAAATAAACATAAATGGGTAAATATATTCTTCGAGCAAAAGAAAATTCAATTTGCAGCGTTTCATTTGTAAAAGTTACGCCGAATCCACGCGTTCATTTCGTGCAGAAACAAAAGAATTAAGAGAAGATCCAAGAACGTGCCATGCAACATTTATTGCTACTCGGTGAATACTGGTGATATTCGTCAAAGGAATTTTATTTGGTAATTTTTTAATCGTGGTTCGAGCGAAACTTTTTTTTACGTTCCTCGTGGCAAGATTAATAAAAGCAAAAACACACGACTTGAGAATCGCTCTCTCAAAAATACTATCCCATTTTCGTTATAATTAATCCTTTCTAAAAATCCCGAATCGTTTCCCTAATCGGAAAAAAGCTACATTTCTTTCGCTCACGACAAAGAATTCTTTCCATTTTCTCCTCTTCCCGACCTCTCTCTTCCTATTTGCTCTACACTTCTCCCCTTAGGGCCTTTGGCCCCAATTAGGGAACGGAGTGAAATTGCGAATCGATCGGTTTCAAAGGATTTCGCGGGTCCCTCAGCGGCCGCCGTCGGATCGCAACGAGCCTGCTTCAAGGCTTTAAAGGGTTCCGGAGGCGGAAGAGGAGACGCTGAGATAAGATGGCGAGCGAGACACGCTTGGATACTCCTATCATTTGATCTATTTTGACTCTTAAATGACAACCACCAAATTCATAGATTCGCGTAATTGTCTTATCGAAGAAAATAGTTTGAATAAATACGTCGGCGAATTTTTACGCAAATGCTTTCGTTTTGCCAACGTTTCAATTAGCGAATCGCAAGCTTAGCAAATTGGAATTCCATTTAAATATGACGACATTGAATCTATGCGATGCTTGAAGCTGTATTAATGAACTATTTCACGTAAACTATAACTTCTAATTTATAAAATAAATTAATGGTATCGCAATCCTTGAGGTGCAATTTTAAGTCGTTAACGTTGGTTCTCCATGATTATCTTCAGAGCAAACCGAAACTTATTTGAATTCATCGAGCGCGACGCTATGCTAAACTTTTGTAATTGCAGTTGCGTTAAAGATATTCACCAATGCTGCGTTTGAATGTAAATAAAAAGTTTCTTACGTTAAATAACGAAATATTTAAAGAAACTTTCTACGATGATAAATGATTCCATGGACCAAAGATGCCTTCCATCTCTCTTTTCACGTATCTCTCTCGATTGTTCCCCGAAATACTTGTAATGCTGTCCATGCAACCCCAAAAACGAGTGGCAAAACGTTCCTAACAGATAGCTATTACTGTTTAAGCGACCTAATAATGACATACAGCCTTTAGTTGGAGCAACGATTCAGAAAGATGAATCTATTTTTTATGCTGGAGGAAATCTTGCCAGTCGGCAGCGATTAACCGAAATAAACCCATAAAAACAAGCGAGGGTTGGAGAGGATGACGTCACAATGCCGCAGATCATTTCCCGGGAAGGCTCCGCTCCCACCCCGGGCGAGCGAGGACGTGGGCGCGGCCTATAAAGGGGGCGGGACGAGCGGAGGCCACGCCTTCCGCACCCGCTCCTGCCATCTGCCGGCCAGGGATCCAAACGCCATCCCCTCCCTCCGGGACGGACCTCAAAGATGGAGTTCCGTTCCCCTCCCACCCTTCTCTTTTTCGCCCCCACGGCTCCCCTTCCGCCCCCACGCCCCCCCTCCTGCCCCGCCCTCCCCCTCCCGACTTCATCGCCTTCTCGGCCAGTCCGTGAGTGGTAGTCATCAGAGTGAACGTGCGTCTCTTCCATTTGCACTCTCTCCCCTGGAAAAAACTCTTTTTCTCCTTCCCGTCGGTCCGCCATGTTAGCTCTACCTCCAAAAGTGGCCCCGATAGCCCTCTGAGGGCCCATCGAGGCCCCGGAGGACGCGAGCCCGCGAGAATGAGACCCGTCGTCATGGTGTCCGCCGGGAAGACACCCAACACAAGGGCCACGGACTTCTCGATAGCGGCGATCATGGGGCGTGGGGCGGAGGAGAGGAGGAAGGAGGCCTCGTCGCCTCCCGCCGCCGACGGTGAGTCTACAGGGGGGGGCAGCGGGCACGGAACTCGGTACACCGGAGGCCGAGGCTCGCGTCGGGAGAGAGGCGGCGGGCGCTCGGGGAGGCCCCCGGTCGTCCTACGCCCGCTCTATCGCCTCCGTTGGCCGCTCCAAGCGAATATCCGACCGCGGCGTGCCGTGGGGCGAGGCGGGAGCGGGTTCTCGCCCCAAGGGTCGGGAAGCGTGCCATAGGCATTCGCAGTGGTTACCGATAGTGAAGCGTGTCTCAGATGAGTGTCGCGCGTTGAAATCTTCATCGGAACGTGGATCGAGTGGGCTGCGGTGCAAGCGATGGGGTGTACGGAGATGCTCGATCCGCACGCCCCCTCCCCCTCGCCCCCTCCTCCCTCTCGCTCGTCTTCTCCACCCCCGGACCTCGTCTAACCTTTGTACTCTGTCGTGTTTCATGATTTTCCTGGAGCGTGATTGGTTTACTCGTTCCGTTTTCATTTTCGACGAAAATAAAATATTCTCTTACGTCTATTCTTCGATAAATTCATTCGTAATTTGTTTCGAGTGTAAAGATTGAACATTGCCCATATTTTATGGTCCGCAATTAAAATACGCGGTATTCTCGTTTCACCTTTGTATGTACACCCAAATTCTCGTGTACGTGGAATCCTGGCTTCAGGCGTTCCTCTCTCCTCCCCCGTTCTCTCTCTCTCTCTCCACTGTCATTGATCCTTTCTCTCTTTTATCCTCTCCTTCGACCACTATTCCGCCTTTCTCTACTTTCTTCGTAACCTTTCCAATGGGCGCTTCGTATGTATCCATTTGGGTGAGATCCTTCAGTTTACATTACAATTTTGAATTACGAAAACGTTCAGTGTATTTATCTCTATGTATCTCCTCATAATGGCTATCAAATGAAGCAACCCAGACTGTTCGCCGTTGTCTTTTGTTTTGCAATTATTTTTTCGGATGCCATGTTGATTGGGCATTATTAAGCGACCGAGTGATCATCGGGCGAATTTCCCACTGCTCACTCCATTCATGCAAATCTTTTCCGTTTCTCATTTGTAAAGTGGGTTTCCAAATAAAATTCCGTAAGCGGCGATGTTTTCCCCCTCGTGAATGAGAATTCGTTTCGTGACAATTGACAGTCAATGCTTTGATCAAAATCCTTATAAATTCGGTATACGTAGGGAAATAAACGGCAAATTTAATCATCAAAGCGCCTAAAAATTCTATGGTCCTCGTCAAACGAAGGTCTCTGAAGGAACATTGGATTAAGTCTCTTCCCTCCTCTCTTTCTTCTCTTTCTATCACTTATCTCCTCTCTCCCTCTCTCTTTCATCTCTCCTCTTCCTCTCTCTCTCCTCTTCCTCTCTCTCTCCCCCCTTTCTCTTCGTGGTTTTGTTTTGACATTTATCCACGGAAGAATTGCAGCGTCTTTGAGGAGAAAAGAATTTTGAAGAGGAACATCTTTGGCAACAGATCCAAAAACTATCTGATTCTTAAGTATAGAGCTGAGTGATTTGATTTGCTTTAAACATCGACAATATCCAAATCTGAATCCCTTAGAATAGGACGCCATTCTTTGGCGTATTCATATTGTGAACGAATGCTTTCTTTCTCCCACGCCTGCATTTCTTAATTGCTCCGAAAATCAGTTGTTCGATTAACTTATGTGCCAATTGTTCTGTTTGGAAATGAAACTTAGTTTCTGATTCGTTAGCGTAATTATAAGAATTAGAAATATCAAGAAATTTTTATTCGTGATCGAGAATTTGTCAAAAAATGTTCATGAAAGATAACTGACCATGCTTCGAAACAAATATTTAATTCTCTGTTACAAATGTTTGCGTTTGATTTTTTTTTGGTAATGCCGCTTTATCTAAATTTATAGTGAAAATTTATGCTGAAGCAATTTATTGGCGCTTAATTAGCAGCTAGGTGCAACGCAACACTTGATTGATCACATCCATTCAACGCCAATCATCTATTCCACATCAAAGTACTTTTTGCTTATTTGAACGGCACCACATAAAGGATATTTGTCTTCCTTCTCTGTTATATTTAGAAAAGCAATACCAAAATACCTCGTAGGAGTTATTTATGTGCGTATCATAAAATTTATTTGTGGATTTAGTTTTGTTTGCCTAACTGTATGCAGATATGCTGCGAAGTTTTATTTTCCAGAATCCTCGTTGAATGGAAGAAAGTGGTTCATTTAGAGGTTAGCAATACTTAATTAGAATTATAAAGATGACTTTCAAAACAACTATCGGTGAACTATCAACGAATTCGGATTGTTCACCGCTGCAAACTCTTATGTAAACAAACAGCTATAAATGGACTCAATGTCGCTATTTAATTAAAACCCTGGCGCCATTACATAAGGATCCGTGAAGTAATTGTTTCTTATTTTAAACGCCAGGCCATTTCCGTCTGTTATCACGACCTATGTATTGTGTATGTGGCACAGAAACAAGAATGCGCTGTATTTTTTCCGATGCAAAGGTACTTTATGTTCCAAGATGTTTTATATGGCAAGGAATTGATGGCATGAAATGAGTTTTGCGTTTAATATTGTTCATTGGGGTTATTTTTAAGTACGCACGCGTTTGTTCCCCCTCCCCCCCTGGGTTAGATGGCAGAAGGGACTCTCCAGTCTCAATCTCGCCCAGAAATGAAGACGATATTATATTCTATACTCCCTCCCTTCCCCCATCTTCAATTTTCACCTTTTATCCTTAACACGAGGACTTTCGACGACAGGGCCCAACTACTGTGATAATAACTTCATCATTTATTGGCGTCCGCCCTTTGATATTGCTTTGGGTTAATTAATACGGCACCAATATGAAGTTTACAGTAGTTGCCTTCTGCGATCGCCTTAAATCGCATGAATTTTATTTGCTCCTAAAGAGAAATTTATCACTGCCCCGTTCTCCAAACAAAAGATCCTCTTTCGGGCGAAGGTCAGCCACCCGTTGCTGCGCTACGCATTGACACCGAGTGTCTTCATCGGATACTCGCTGCATTTCCTTCCAAGAGCCGCACCTGGAATTGTGGCTTTTCTCTTTTCCCTTCTCTATCTCTCTCTCTCTCTCTCTCTCTCTCTCTCTCTCTCTCTCTCTCTCTCTCTCTCTCTCTCTCTCTCTCTCCTTCCCACTCCCTTTCTCTCTCCTTCGCCTCCTTTTACCTTTCTTTATGACCACCCACAACCCTCTTTTTTTCTCTCGCTTCCTCTCCGGCTAACCTATTGTCTGACAGTCTTCTATTCTCTATTTACGATATTCCACGTAAATAATAGGTATTGTATTTCTCGGACTAAAGTTTTTTTTTCTCTCTCTCATTTCCCTCCTGAATCCTTTCCACGATTCGGTTTCTCAATTTCCTTCCCTTCATTTCTACTAGATCTTAATTCCGCGACTATTCGCAGCTCGACCCTTATTTGCCCTCCCATTTTGCCCCCCCATTTGCCTCGCCGCGTCTCTCCTTCGCCGCACGCCCTCGTCTCCTCTCGAGTCGTCCGCGAGCGGCAATCACCTTCCCTCGGCTTGCATCCTTTGCGCGAAAATACAATTCCCATCATCGTGTTTCTAACTCCTCTGCCGATCTCTGTTTTCTCTTTCTAAATAGACGTTATAATACAGCGGGTGTTTTCATTTGGGCCTTAGTCCGCTTCTCGCATAAGCCGCTGCATTCGCTTTCTCTTGGAATGGAATCCGAACTGCGGCGCTCTCCTCGGCGGCTAATAAATAGAAAATGGATCGCATTAAAGTGCGCCTTGCGTTCGCTTGCTTTTTTTTGTCGATGGGATCCCTGCTGGGAATATATTGGAAGGAAGCCGTAGGTCGACGTGACGAAGGGCGATTAGTTTACACTTCCGATTCGTGAGTTAACGAGTCGATTAGATTTATCCGAAATGACGCACACGCATCACAGGACGCCATTTGTCACACCTATTTTAAAAGAAGTGTTTTGAAGAAAGAATAAAACGAACGTAGCAGTTATATGCAAATAAATATAATTACGCTCGAGTGGCTGCAGTGTGACCAAACGAACTCTCCGAGGCTTTAATGGATTTATCATGTCGGTAGCTTCTGCTCTGAAATTGCTGCGAAGGACCGGATTTATGTTAGCGAAGAGTTCTTTTTACGAATATTCGCCTGGAACACGGAATTATAAAAGTGACGCTGTGGGAGAACCCTTTACTATAATATCGCAGCGAGTCAAAATTTTATGGACAAAAAAGAAATGATAAACAATGATAACGGTTTTCATTAAATGGTTTCATTTAAACCTATGTTCGCAGTTTGTGTCATTTCTCACGCTTTTTTTAATTAACAAATAATACCTTCCGAAAAAGTAGAAAAGCGACGGGTATGGTAGTGTATAAGTGGCTCATAGCAGCGGTCTTAAATAATAAATACGTCAGTTTTACGGCGATATTGGTCTCATATTAATTTACTGCATTCGGTTATAATGGAAAATTATTTGAGAAAGGATAATAAATAGTAACTGTGCTAATTCAAGTCTGCCTTCCCGATTGCGCTGTTTATTCTGGTTATCGTTAGTTCTTTTTCCATTTATCACTTCGATTCACCTTCTCCCTGGTGATTAGTTTATCAGCGTCTTTTTGCCGCATAATTTCCTCCTAATCAATCCCTCTTAATAAAAAGATACGTCCTCTTACCAAATCGCCTCCTGCTACGGCACGCGTCTTTTCCTTCGACTCTTAATTTCGAATGCTATCTTCTCTTTCGGAAATACATTTCTCCGTAAATTTTCCCGAAATTGCAACGAAAAATGCGTATCCACTAATTTATAGCTCTTCTAGCTCTAAAAGTCGTTTCGGGATTTCCTGTGCCTGTTAAAAAGAAATAGAATTTTCACTTTGTTTAGGAAAGAATGGATGGACGTTTTTTAAATCTAAAAAGAGGGATTTGTGACTTTCGAACTCAACCCTTATATCTTATACATTTAGGTTTTTTTTTTCGAAATATGTAAATTTATAATATTTTTTGATGTTTTTCAAGTATTGAAGCAAAGATTTTTGCACGAGAGTCGGTACGCATTCATATTTTAAATTGTTAGTTGCGATTTTTTTGGCCAAAAGTTTCTCTTGATCGCTAATGCGTATTTTAAGTTCGGAACAGTTTAACATCGACGCCATTCATCTGGAGGACCAACAACCTTTGATATTTATTGCTTTCATTTCGGGGCAAGTATTTACAAGCTTTGCAGACACGAGCACTTTCTTATTTTGCATCGTGTGTTATGCATACATCGAAAATAAGAAGCATGAAAACGTTTTATTTGAATTTGGTTTCGTCTTCTGAGAGCCATTTGAGTGTTAAATTTGCACCAATCTGTATTAATCCCTAAATACGCGTATATGTTTAGGAAACCTGGTTTCCGGCGACGTGATAGCAATGTTCTCTTCCGCTCAACAGTCGAACGAATGGAATTTGAGATTAAGCGTAATACTATTACCGCTTCTTCCGTGGCTTTCTCCCCTTTTGCCTCTACACTTCCTTCCACTTCAAAGGACTGCCTTCCGATGGAGTGTCCATTAGAGAGGCGAACCCACTGCTGCGGAATCTTTCTCCTCATTGAAGTAATGCCTCGTATAATTTAAATTGCGAGGATTTAAGGAAAATTAGACTGATTTTAGATAAATTTGGCGCTCGTAAGAGGCCCAAAGTATGCAAAGTTCATTTTGATTATTATTTACGTATTACTTCTAGCCATTTTAATGTTCACCGTTCGAAAAATTGTTCTGTTGCAGAGCGTCGATTATACGAACTAACCCTTTACAGACACAGAATTATCGTTTTTTCGGATAATAATACAATAATAGGGATGAATAATAAATAAACTAAATGTATACAACCAAACTGCAGTGCAAAATAGGAGATATTTTGATCGACGTCTTCTTGCTGCCAAATCACGAAGTTGGGGTTTTTAAATGAAATATTGTTCAGATAACAGATGTTTCTGATAATTTACGCTCGGTTAATAAATACTCTGCTGAAAAACTATTTATGATGCTTGAACTTACTTAAGGAAGTGCAACTTAACGAAGTTAAAAGGTATAACCTAATGTGATGAAGGTGGAACTAAGCCAGCGGTCCAAAAGAATTGCTAGCTGGAACGCGATAATTGCGTTGAGTTACGTTAAAATGGTTTATGGTGGCCCCTGCTCTATTGAATACTGAAATAGAATCGGCTCGCAGTAAATAAACCGACAATCATATAGGAATTACGTTTCTCTTTAAATAAAATTAGATGTAATATGATGCAAGCGTATCAATGCTTGTGGGATACACGAAATGACAGACGATGAAGAGTAGCAGAGTGGAATGAAGGCAGAAACTATTCGAAATTTTTAACAGCACCGAATTCGTTGAAGACGTACGCGACATAGTTGCATCCAAGGGGGCTAGTGAGCGTGAGGTCTGATCAGAGCGCAACAGCGTCCAAATCGTCTCAGGAACCGAGATATACTAAATATTATTTTTCCCAGAGGTTTTAACAATGCTAATGGCGGCTTGCTGGGCGATAATGTAAATGTAAAACAAACGTTGTTACAAATAAATGCGTTGGTAGAGGGAGAGCCTCTGCGGGAGACCTTAATTCACTGCTAGACGAATATTTTCGTTGGATTTCTTATACAGCTTAAATTTGTAAAAATGAACGTTTTAAAACTGAAGAATTCAGCTGTGAAACGTCAGCTATTTCATCTTTAAACGATAAGCTAGACATACCTATTAACCTTAGAAAATACGGAAGAATGAGTATTTTGAGCTCTACAGTTATTTTTAATTTTTTAGCATTCTCATATTGTTCCCAATATAACTGCGAATATTTATAAGATATAAAAATTATAATATCATATATATTACACTTACCTAGAAACCAAAATCCAATAATGAAATTTCAGCTAACGTTTTAATTTTAAGGTTAAGGTATAATTTCATTTGTCATGTTCTTTTCACTACTATTCTATTGGTTGAGCATGGTTTGTTTTCCGATCTCCACTCGCGAAAGTTTCCTTAGTATATGACGGATATTTATATCAACTACTCCTGCGATACACTCTGCGTAAGCACGTATTTGTTTATGCTTTTTTACTCAAGTGTTCGTATAATAACATTCCAACTGCCTTAAGTGGCGCCGATACCTGTAAACACCGCGTATTTCTGCACGGAATCTATCGAATCGACAGGAGTGTAAAATATCGCCACAGCGCATTTACGGCTCGAAGTATTTCGTTAAGGATCGATCGTTTACTTCTTATTAACGAGTGAATTTGGGGTAAATGGATTCTTCTGAGAGTCTCGCGCGAATCGAATCGGTGCTGTTTTATTGTCTTGCGTCGAAGAGTGGAAATGGAGAAAGAAAACTGTCTCGTCTGCAACTGAGAAAGGAAAGACAACGCGTATTTTGCGTAATTACATCGATTTGCTTAAAGCGATTCCTCTTCTTTTTGGATAAAGCCTTTTTTTGTAATCCGCTACGTAACTTACCTATTCGTCTCATGTTCGCAATATACACAAACTTTACAGAGTAATATTCTTCATTTATTATTCCAGCATCGAAATTATGTTTGTATTTTACGTTTGAGAGAGCGTGTGTGAGTATAAAACATTTTTAGTAAGCATTGTGGAAATAAGCGCATATTCCAGATATGTATCTGTCTTTAGTAGGTTTGTCAATTAGTACATGTTGCAGATGTTTCGCTGAATAAATGGCAACTACGGTAGGTTGCTGCATCGTATGCCGCGTCTGTGTCGACCTATGACGGTTTTAAATGCGTTGATCTAATACAGAATGTCTACACCAAAGGTAGAAAGGTAGTGGGTCGCATTGGCACTTGCGAATGTTTCGGGAAGCCGCAATAGAATTCACATGTATAGTTATTTGAGGGATCCTATTTGCGACCATCTATAATAAATAACTTTTTCTAACTTCACCAGAAAATGTTTTAAGTAGCAAATATAAAATTATTCGCACAATTCACTGAATAGGCCGACATCTTGCGGAAATCCATAATCGAGGAATGGGTATAATTTGAATTAAAACAAATTGCACACATTCGACGAATGATCGCCATAATCAGATGTCGAATTCTTTGGCCGCAAGGGTTATAATAGTAATGAGAGACCGAAGTGATATGGCAGTGAATGGGTGAAGGAGCGAAAAGAGCGAAATTGTATGCATTGTGCGATCGTCGGTTTTATCGATAGAGGCTAATGTTAAGGTAGGATGAAAGAGGGAAACATCAAAAGAGTGAAGCGTGAGGAAGGAAGGGGTGAAGGAAACTCGAGGGGCAGAAAGTGGGCGTTGGTGCTAAGTAGAAGCAACGGAGAGGGACTTGGAAGGTCCTTTAATAAGACGCAATCTTTGGAATTGGATGTGGCGTCAAACGCTGCTCTAATATATTTAAATTAAGCACTTTTTAATGTGCGATAATTATGTGGAAATATCAAAGAGTTTATAACGCCGTGTGAGTTTTGTTTCGCCCATTTTCCTTTTCCGCGTTCCGTTATGTTTTGGCGGGCCTAATGTGGCCCGTGGGCCGTAGTCTATTCATCCCTTCTCTATGCTGTTAATCGTAATGATCCACGTTCGTGGCATGTTTAAGCGGCTCATTGTCGTTTCATTTGGATCGATTGGGATTTATACAATTAAGATATATGTTCTGTATTTATGATTGAAATCACAGAAGAGAAAATCATCGCTCTAAAGTTTACGCTTAAAAATCTTTAAAAACGGATTCCTCGGAATCGTAAGACACAGACAACTTTGATTATAACCACATTTCGGCGTTCGTATATGTGATCGGTGTGTGTGGGAGCTTTCGTGTCGTTCGTACGTTGTCCATGTCTGCGGGACATGTCACTTCGCGACGCTCTCGCAATCGACCTCGGGTCTCTTCGACGTCGAAATCCACGCTTCATCGCACACGACGTTTCCCTTAATGCATTCGAGTTTTGCGAATTATCAACCGATCAATCATTTGGCTGGCTGATTATGGTCGGCCCTCTTGATTGCCATCCGATCAACAGTGAAAGAAAAAAACATCCTGGATGAATTTTGAGTGCGGTATGTTGAGGTTTGTGGCGGGAGTAGGGATTAAGGAGGGAAAGAGAGAGAAAGGGAGTGGCGGTGGAGATGGGGAAGGGGGCGTGGGAGGAGGCGGAGAGAGAGAGAGAGAGGGGTCGGAAGGAGGGGCCGAAGGGACCGAGGGTCTTTGTACGGTGGGAAAGGAGGTTTGTCGCGTGACAAACCAAATGGCAATCGATATCCTTCCGTTGGCCGTGCCTTCGATTCACACCACTCCTTCGATAGGAATGCCTTATCGAAAGGATTTAGCTATTCATTACTTGTTGGGTTCCTTTTACAGAAATACTACACCGAAATTGTGGCCGCTTTAACTACCAATTGTTTCGCAGCGAGAAAAAGGGCGGAAACGCGGAGTGTTAGTGGGAACTCGCACAACCGGTCGACAGGTAGTTGGTTGTTCCGCGGAGTTTTTTAATGTGCGCCGCCGACTCGGACGGTTAGGAAGCGAACGGATGTGGAAGGCGTCACCTCTTTCTCTCGAGGGTTGTTCTTTGGGAGAACTCGTGCGATTTCCACGCGATCCATTTTAACCCTTCCCTCGCAATCGACGCATTCGAAAATCGCCAAATACATTTTAAAACGATTATTTAAACGACCCATCGGATGCTTCGTATGCTTTGCTCGCACACTTCTGCCCATTCCACGTTCTCGAAGTCTTTTAGTCGCCTTTTCGCGTTCGTGTGACGTCATACTCGACTCTTCGTATCGCGTTATTTAAATGTTTTGTGTTTTTCAGATGCCGCGTGACTGCCATCAAAGCGCCTCGCTTCGCTTAACATATTTTCCGATCCTAATCGCCGTTCAACGAATCCAGACCGCTCTTTAGCGGCGTTTTCTCCCCGCTTGGGAGCGGCGTTTAACAAGGGTCGCGCGCGAAATTCCGCCCCAGGGCGCCGCCGCGGACTAAAGCTTTCCTTCGCGTCATTACCTCCCTCAGCCGCTGCTCTTCGTCTGCGTTCTCGATGCGGCCGCGCCGCGTAACGATCCATATGCAAGGAGGCGTCTTTCGTTTCCCTGGAACGGTCTAAGATTAAAAAAATAAAATGAGCCAAGGACGAGAAAGCTCGCATTTGAGGATTCGTAGCGAAACGCTGCCGTTTTAGGAAAACCACTCGAAAATAATGTCCGGGTGAAACATAGAGAGATAATTTCCTGGAAGACTGTTTAATTGGAAGATGGGATTGTAATGAAACTGGGGTTTCGGTCTCGAACCCGGTCCTATCGGATTTTTCTCGACTCTGCGTCCGCGAGATTCCTTTTTGGTCGCTGTTTTCTGTTCTCTTTAATGGCGATTCCGCTTCCACAGTTAAGACCCTTCCCTTTGCGCCATCGCTTTATTTAAAGATGTCGCCTTTTTCGTTAGTCTTGTGTTAAAGCTCCATTTTTATTCTTAGTCGTAATACTGATTAACTTGTGATAACTTCTCGGACAAAGATGTTACTTAGCGAAATTAAACTGTGATGACTACCAATATATCAACAAATGATTATGGAAAATTTCATTAAAATTTTTATGTATGATAGGATTACTTGATGATGCTACTATATAGTGAAATCTGGGTTGTATTGTTAAGAAATTATTTTTGAAAGAGATTTAAAAAAGTTTTTTGCTTTATTTAATATTCATTAAGATAGACGCATATCAAATATATTTTATGAACAAGATATATAGCCTTAATCTTACCAAAAAAACGAATGCAAACATTGAAATATTTTAGATGTTATTTCGTGTCATTGCTGATAGTATGCTCGAAGGAAAATGAGAAATCTCATTCTCGCGTCAAGTAAATGGAAGTTTATTTCTGTAACCCAAAAGATCGTATAGTATACAATGCGTGTTGTTTTGTGCATATAAAAGTTATTTAAGCAACCTAGAAAATTTTAAATAACACAAAGGCAGTTTAAATTATTTGTTTTATAAAAGTGTGTGTGACTATTGCCTCAACGACACTAATGCAATGCAGCGTAATAAAGGAGAATGAATTGCGTCGACCCTTTTAACTGCATTTATTATTTAATTTATTACTGGGCAGTTATTAATATCTTACGCCGTGCTCATTCGTTAATATGGATTACGAATAGAGGAAATAGGTCACACGAAAGACATTTCCAGGCATTTTAGAGAGAATTTTTTTGTCGAACCCGTCGTCATTATAGGAGTCGAATCTGCACACACATGTTGAAAGTTGATGGGCGCTGGGCGATCTGAAGTCAGGCAACGGAGGGCAAGTGCCGTGAAAAATCGTGCCTGATTTGGCACGCATTATTCAGCCTGACATTGTCGTTACAGCCAACTCGTTCAAGATGTCGACCGTCCTTGCTTTTAATAAATAGTTATTAAGATACCGTACATGTTTTCCTTTCACTCCAGAAATCTCGTCTACCTTTTTTTAATACTATCTATTTTTAAAAAGTTATTACGTAATTTTCCCTTTACTCTTTGTTACTTAATTTTCTTCGCAGTAAACATCTTTTTATTTTATCCCTTGCATTTTCTGGGCATTATTCAGTGTCTCGCCTAACTATATTTGGCCTTCAGACATAACGTATGTCCTGTCGCTATTGTTAGATGCTTGAAGATGGTTTTAACTTTAATAATATCAGTGATGTTAATTGAATAACAGGAAAATCTGTCGATAAATACTGCAATAATTTCAGTTTAGAACTAGATCACATAATCGTTTTCGGTTCCTTTTAAATGCAGTTATCTTTGAGTATTTGCCTTTTTAAATTTATTATCATCCCATTGTGTCTTTTTTTGATTGATTACCTCAAAGAAAGTAATTTTTATCTTCACAGCTCTATTCCGGGATGTGTAATTTTAATGTATGTAGTTTCATAAGCCGATGCACACTCAGACAAGCACTTAATCATACTTATGCAGACACACAAAATTAGTATTAATAGAGAGAAATAGTTCTGTCTTTCAATTATTCCAGATACCTACTCCACTGCGAACTGTAGCGCTTTATCCACTAGGTCAAGTAGGCAACTGCCTACGGGTGCCGAATTTTAAGTGGCGCGGGGGTGCCAAATTAAAAAAAGAGGTGCTTAATTTTTAAAGTTTATGGCAAAAAGGATGAGTTTGAGAAGGCGCAAAAATTTACTCTGCCTACGGGCGCACAATGTCTTAAAGCGCCCCTGACTGTGAAGAATGATTATTTCGATGCAATTAAACTGAATCTCCCGTTCAAAAGTGACTCACGACTGACTATTTAGTAATCAATGCCAACTCTTCGATTAGATAGAAATAGTGTAGTTAGTCAGTTTACAATCACTAACGAAAAGAAACGAAATTTTAGTTAAACATTTTTACTTAATGTTACTTTGTTAATTATTTCCACATTATTCACCTGATAAGAGAATATTTTTTCTTTTTCTGCTTTCATTCGATAAAATATTTAGAACTCTTTATCAAAAGTGAAAACCACTGTAACACAAGGGGTGGGAAATCTTTTCTGCATGGCGGGCCGCATCGGTGTCTACGAATTCTTCAGCGGGCCGCAGTGAAAGGTGCCAATTCTTAGGCGGACTGGATTAGAGTTTAAATCGGAAATTGTTCATATTCTTAGGCATCATACATAAGTGAAAACCAAGCACAAGCAAGGATTTTAGGGTTAAATTTTCAATACTAAAGGCTTTATTATCATAAGTTTACCAAAAGTAATGTGAAATTGTGGTAAATTTTACGGATCGCTTTTTCATCGAATCTTCGCAGGCCGCATGGAATGCTCTCGGGGGCCGCATACGACCCGCGGGCCGTCGTTGTCCCCCCCCCCCTGCTCTAACATCACGAAGTACGAGTATGTAAACGGAAAGCCACAAAACTTGTTGTACGACACTCAAAACCTGATTATTCAACCGTTATTTATAAATTCAGTAAATAATTTTAATTCGAAGCGTTGGTCTATATAATTCTTTGTCTTGGGCACCATTGATAGAAAAATAACTTGGCTGTGAGTTATATACTTCGGTATCCAAAGAAATATATTTTATCTTTTGTGATTCATGAGCTATTTGCATTAAGCCTATAAAAATGCATGGAAATTGCATTGCATGCATTGAAAAGTTCTCCACCCTTTTGGAATACTCTAATAATATCTCTTGTTATTATCTATCCGTTTCCAATCTGCAGATCCGACCATATTCCACGAGAATAATGCGCAGTATGTAACAGGAAATTAATGACTTTTTGTAGTAATTGTCATTTTTCCTTTTCTTTGTTTTATTCTTATACAAGGCGGTTTTTAAAGTATATTTCTTATCGAGAAATGAAGTGATATTGAGATTGCTTATGAAAGGTGGTGATGTTATTTAAATGTAATTTTCCGACCGTTATAATAAAACAACCAAACCACCTTTACCTTTGATAATCACCTGAAATGTCTACATTTATATTGTCTACATTTATATTGTCCGAGGAATATGACATTCATCGATTTCATTTTGTTATTTAGCAATCATCATCTTCATTCTTTTTCTCCTCTTTGCAATTCTCAGTCTCATAGATTCTTTTACGTAGACATGTGACCGGCATGTCCTACAAACACTTTTTGCAGTGGATTGGTTACTCAAACAGAAGGGAGGAGAGACGGAATTAACATCGTCCTAAACATACATACGTAGGCCGGGTCGCAATGATGCGAACCTGGAGCCTCTGCATGGGTGACTGTCACCCTTATACCATTTTGGCTACAATATCATTTCAAAATTTGTTTTTAGCGATTTTTTTACAAATCGCTTATGTATTCACTTTGTCTGCCTGTTCGTCCGACTGTGCAGACGATATCTCTGAAACGGTTCAACCTAGAGAAATCAAAATTTCAAGATAAGTTACTACACATGAAAGCTACATATGGCTAAGAATTTGGTGGACCGGGATCAGTTGCTGGGGGCTAATTTTGCCCCTTTATTGCCCCATAAGAAAAGCACGTAAATCGGTGATGAGTTTTATATGTTTGCCTTTATAAATTATTTCCTGTCAAGATTCGAACTCGGGACTTGAACTGTCGGAAAGTTTGGAAACTGTAGTTTCTTATTTTTGAAGACGGAATTCAAATCCGGGTAGATTTAGCGTACATTTTTAGTTTTATCGAAAAAAGTGGGTTTTTTTTGGGTCTCAATAATCGACCACCATGGCAACGAGCTCAATGCTTTTATATGGGTAAGCTTTTAATGGGAATCAGAGGGCTATATTATATTGCCATTAATATTAAATTACGAACAATGGAATAAATTTATTGTAAACAAATCGCCTTATAATATCTGCTTTCGCAGTACTTTCCTAACTTGTTATTTTAATTTTCGCTCAAAGGTTCACAAGGCTCGTTATAGCCTTCTTCAACGTCAGTTCTTTACTAGATTTTCTAACATTGTCATTAAGGCAGGAAATGGAATTGTTTTCGTGGAATCTTCTCCAGCAAGCACGCACGCTTGCACGCACGGCGGGTGCAGCGTTCCTAACGATCCACAAAACGAAGCGATCGGTCGCGGCGTGCTTCGCGGGTCTATGAAGTGACGGAGATGCCTCGCGCGCACCACCGCACTCGCTCACTGGGTCGCTTTTTGGGTTCGCAGGAAGGCTGGCGGCGAGACGCGGGAGGCGCGCCCCGGGGGCGGCGTCCAGGAGGCGGCGGCGCCCCGACGCCTCATCTTCCTCTTCCCCTCAGCGCCCACGCGACGACGAAGACGACGAAGAGGAAGAAGAGGAAGAGGAGGAGATGGAGGAGATGATGGAAGAGGGAGAGGAGGAGGTGGACGTGGAGGAGTGCTCGGACGCCGAAGGAGGGCCCGGGTCGGAGGCCCTGCCGGAGGACCTTAGCGCCGAGCCAAGGGTGAGCTCTTCGACGTCCCCCGGACCCTCGGCGGAGGACGGGGGAGCGGGAGAAGGAGGCGGCGGCGGAGAGGTGGGGCAGGGAGAGGTGACGGCGAGGCGGAAGGGGCGGCGTCGGGGGGGCGGAGAGGGTTCGTCGAAGGAGTCCGTTCCTGAGGTGCGGGGCAAATGCAACAGCGAGGCTTTGAGGGGCATATCCTGTCACCTGGAGACCAAGGAACTCTGGGACAAGTTCCACGAGTTGGGCACCGAGATGATCATCACGAAGACCGGGAGGTGAGTTTATTTCTTCTCCCTGTCTCACTCGCCGCTTTGCGTACACCGCTCTAACTGAGCGCCGATAATGGGCGAACTAGGTTCGATCATTTTGATGGCCGATCGAGGCTCGTCGTTTCCTACGAGTAATGTCCGATTCTCGGTTATTCTAATCAGCCATAGTAGTAGCAATCGTTGCTGAGAATAATTTTTAAGGAGCGTGACCGAATTAAGACATTCCTGATAGACCGAACCCAAAAACAGGAAGAAATCCAGAGAAATATGATAAAATTGTGGTGCCGATGTTACTGTTACATTTCCGATAATTACGTGCAGGGTCATCACTAGGACAGGGCGAATCGGGGCGACCACCCCGGGCCCCGAACTTCGATATCACCGTAAGGAGAACCTAAGTTAAATTCGGTGGTAAATGTTAACAGGGTCCCGCACATGACGATTTGCCCACGGCTCCTCACCTATCTAGAGACGACCCAGATTAAGTGCATTGAGTACAGGAGTGTTTTATATGTGAGCCATATTTCCACGACTTTACTGAAAATTCTACTTGTCTGCACAATTCTCTGTGTTAAAAAATTACATTATTTGTTAGTAATTTGTCGCGAGACCTTATTTAAAGAAATCTATCCGATTACAATTGCTTGTTAATTCGATTTCCACTATCGCCAGTGCAGAGTGGATGGCGGACTTCCGTCTCACCGCATTCTTTTATCATCATCCATCCATCCATCCATCGACCAATGTCGCCCGTCTGCAGACATGGCATCCTCGTAATTCCACTTGTTACGATTACATTGCGGAGCGTTTCAGTGAGAACCTGATGATGCAGATTTCTCGCATTCCGTGACTCGTTTTTTTTTAATCGCATACACTCTTCCTTGACTGGTAACATTCCTCTCGGGTTGAATCTTGGTGAAACCCTCCGAATGTGAGTTTCAGAGATACAGAAGCTTCGAACGTTGGAAGCGAGATTCGGTTTGTGCTATTGACTCGGTGACAAACAGTTAAAGGCAACTGGACTAAGAGAAAATGCGCATATTGGGTTTGGTTAAACTATTGTATATTATGATTAATTACTTTTTATTATTTTCCTGCACTTACGACTTCTTCTGCTCCATAAAATCATTTTAACTCCTGATTTCTTTATTTATAACATATCTAAAATATCTCATTAAAATTTTATTTCCTTCAGTAACAGTGTATCTATTGGTTAGTACTAAATTTATTGCGTATTTTAAAGATAAGGAGATATCGTCTAACTTAAGGAGATGTACGTGCAGTTGCAATTGCTTACTCCAAGATTCGCTGCGGGAGATTCAATTCGGAAGATATTCTTTCAGGATTCATTTTTTGCTTTGCGTTTGTCTATTTTTATGCGGCCTTCGTTTGTATACATATTTACGGATAATGCGTTAAGTAACCGTTTAAATAACTTCGTAATGACACATTTTGGTACATTGCAGAGTTTTACAGTTTTATTAATATTAACATTAAGTCTATTATGTATCCTGTAAAAAATCGAGCAAAAAGTATTAAACTGTCAAATTAGATCGATGGATTTTCGGCGAAATGAGCTTAAAACGCCAGTGAGAGTACAGACAGAAATTACAGTGAGCGTGAATGGAGAACGGGAAGTTGGACTTTAGTGATTTATGGAAAAAATGCTTTTGTGCCCAAGAAGAAATTTAAAAAGTGAAAAAATCCAATGGGCAGCTGCGTCTGTTTTTTTAGCTTTCGACACTTTTTTCTTCTCTCCGAGCACAAATGTCGACATCATTTCATTCCCGTGTCTATCATGCATACATGGCAAGAAAATCAAATTAAGCATGCGTGTGTGTGATCCTGAATGGATTTTTTAAAGTTGTTATATAACGAATGGATGTCTTTCTTCCAAACGACTATGCGAACTTTAAATATAACAAAATCTTGTTTAATGACGAATGCAACGAGTTAGAGTCTTGAGAGAGAGAATTGGAAATGCCGAGGGTTACTAAATCATTAATTTATATATGAAGTAGTTTATTTATTTCTGAACAAGATCAAGATTAACCCTTGCAGTTTACAGTCACGTGATAGTACAGTGGATACCAATTAATAAAAGAACAGTAATAAGCGTGCCAAGAAATATTAAATACCTAATTTGATCCAGGTATTGGTATATTATTAAAATTAATTTTTTCATCGGATATCTTGCATGATGATTCAAATAGTTTAAATATACTCATTGAGGATAATATTGCTAAAATAGCTCAATGTTATCTTAAATTCAGAGGAAAGAAGCAATTAAAAATATTAAAAATTAATATGAAAAAACCGGATATTTACATAAGAAATAAAAGTCATCTTATTCGGCAATAACGAAAAATTTATTCATAGGTGGAATGGTGGAATTGTATCAGGTTTTTTGATCGCTAAATATACACAAATATCGCATTTTAGGATATTTTCAATTTATTGAGGCTGGTGGACATGAAAAGCAAATGACGGCGAGGAATTCCAGCGGCGCGTGGAGGGCGTTACGAAAATCCTCGCGGTTGTTTAAAAGAAAAGACAGCAATGCACTCTGCGATCGTCGTCCGGATTCGCCTTCGCTCAAAGGGTCGCTATATAAAAAACAAAAAAGCCAGAGACGCAAGCCCCTCTTCTTTTCTTCGTCCTCGGCTCGTTTAAATGATTCTCCCGATGCGAAGAGCCAACATTGGTCACGGCGCCGTTTTTCATTTGTTAGTGAAAGAACTTGGTCACCTCGTTGTCTTTCAACTTGATAAACAGTGGCACGGTTCCTAATCGCAGATTTTCTTCATTCTCTATTCTTATTCTTTATTTGTAATTTTCCGAATAGTTCCTACTCGTTCACCGAGATCATAAGGAAATGCTAGGTACGTATATTTTCGTAATGGCTAGTCAAATATGGCGGTCATATTCTGTCATCGGCGTTATCCCTTATTTAACTACTCAATACATTGGAGAAGCAAACGGTATGCGTTTACTGGAAGACATTTTTATCCACGATACGTGTCTAATGTATGAAGTTTTCAGAAATATTTAGGATAGCTAATCGAAGAAAGAATACTGTGATCGAAGCCTTTTTTCCTAATAAGTGAGTCTGAAACGTGTCACTCTCTCTGTCTCCACGTGAACGCCTTTTGCCGTTGGCTTGCTTCCTTTAAACATCGAATGAATGTCGTACTTATCCGCATACAACCATTATAAAAGAGAAGCATTAAGACAGATATCAAAGTGGCAGTCATATTAGGATTTTAAAAAGTGAGCATTTACTGAAATGTTTTCCCTTTGGAACACTGGAATTCTTTTGCTTATGTACGAGTTAATGGCGATTCTCGTCGTCGTGCTTGGTCGCAATCCAGGAGAATAAACACGCCCTGTCTCACGCACGTCTCATCCTCGCGGGAAATAAAAACAAAACACTCTCTCCAACCGAGTTGGCACGCTCTCAGGATTCGACGTTTCGCTCAGAAATGTCGAGAAGGCCGTGCCTTGAAAAAACATAAGAGATGCCCCCTGTTTTTCCACGCCGATTGATTTGTCGCGCTTAATTAACTCCACGACGGTTTGGACTTTTATCGCAGAAGAAGGTTTGTTTCAAAAAAGGTGTCACGGTCATTCCAGAAACAATCCTTTCTATCTTTAATAATAATAATATTTCGCCTCATCGACTTCTCTTTTCAGTCTAATTTTGGCGCCCTTCGCTCCCTTGCTTCTGTGCACCGCAGGACTTTCACGATGGGCACAAGAGGTCCCCTTCCTCACCCCTCCCCCCTCCTCTTCCCCCCTCCTCATCCTCCCTCCTCATCTCTCCTCCTCTTCCCTCCCTCCTCATCCTCTCCTCATCTCCTCCTCAAAGGCCGCGCCTTCGACCGAATGCAAAGGGGGCTGCACCCGATCAGCCCCACGAATGACGTAATTCTGCCTCTCTTGGTGCACGCGTTGAAAATGATACTCGCCGACGTCCGTAGCAGGACGGCTGCGTGGGAGGCGATCTATTCCGCTCCCGCTTAAAGCATTTCGCTCGTATTAGGGAGATAATTCGGCGCGACGGAATGTACGGAGCGTAAAATACATCGTCGCGCCTCAGAGCGATTTTCAATCTAAGAAAAACTGGAAACGTGGACGATGTTATTGGTATCGGAAATCGTAAGCACATAATTTGGAGGGGACAAGGCAATTGAGGAGCTCTCCGATGAAAATGCTCTCGTCAAGATCACAGAAAACGTCTCTCTTTCGAGGAAAGAACCACAGGCAGCGCACAAGTTGATGTTTTTCTTTACCCGCGTTGTGTTGCCCGCATTAGAGATTATTTGAGTTGTCTGCACAATAGCGCAAGACAAAAGAGTCGATAGAAGAAAATTCAATGTCATTAAGCATATGAAGGTGAAATAAAAGAGAAATTTGCAGATAATAGTTATTTAATGTACGCCAAATTTCCTTTCGGAGCAGTACAAAACTAAGAAGAGTCTGAGCTGGCCTAAATTCTGTTAGATTAGAACCTTCGAAATGGTTTGGCGTTTCCGTTCTCTCGGTATATCATTGGACCCTGGGGTGAGGTTCTCACGGGAGGGCGGAGGAGAAGAGAAGGAGGGAGAGGTAAGAGGGGGTGGGGGTAAGCCATTTTGAGGTGCACGCATTGCTCACAACTCACAACAAATCGATTATTGTTTAATCACGCGGTTTCCACGCCACTTTCGATGAATTAATTCTAGATGTGGAAAACGAACAACACTAGGTATCGAACCCACGAAATGCTGCGTGCAAATGTCATTTTCCCGTCCCTTCCTTGCACACAAATTTTCTGATCTCTGTCCATTATAAAAAATAGATTAAATGAGAAGCGTTTGATTGAGAGCAGGAGGAGGAGGAGGAGGAAGCAAAAAAAAGACATTCGATTGAATGCATTGGAATATGTCGAAACGATCGGCTCCAAATCAGAAGTGTCTTCGAAGTATTCAAAGAATCGAACCATTGCGAGCAGGGTGAAAAATAAAATACTTTCCTTTCTATTCTTCGTCTTGGAATGTCGCCTTTTGTCTTCAGTAGCGTTCAAAATTCATGGGGATAATGAATTCTTAGAAAAAAATAGCGAAATGTGGGATTGATCTATAAACGTTGATAAACTTGACATGTGTTGACTTAATTTCGAACTAGAATATTTCCAATTGGTCTAAATGTAAGAGAAGTTTTAAGCGTAACGTAGTGTAACTGTTTATTAACAACGGAAATACTTCATGTTATATTTCGCCATTTATGGAAATATTACGACTTTTATTATAATAAAAAGCCCAATTTTGGCTTTTCTCCTTTTTGTGTTTTATCGTAATTCTTTAATGTGTTGACCGCTTTGTTTCAAAGGTATTATTAAGAGTCGATTGCCACATGAACATTCTCCATGCTATGTCAGATATGAAAAGAGTTCGTTTTCACTTAAACGACCAATTCAGGTTTAAGAGGGCTACTTATTTAAATAAGTGTTGATATGGAATTTTTGCGTGCCGTTCGATGTGTGGGTTAGTTCATTTTTACCTAAATTTGTTATCGCTAAAATCATCTATGATAAGAAATACTATTATCGCTGAAAGAAGGTGTGATATTTTCTCCAGTATGTGTGTTAGTTGGCGGATGAGATTTTTAGGGCGCGAGTTATAACTCGTAAAGTTTGTATAAAGTTAGAAGGTATTTTGTATGTGACAGTTACTTCATGGCGATCGAAAAATAATTTGAAATTGTGCTCACGTGAGATACAGTTCCAAAAATCTTCTGAACTCGATAGCCTTACAAGAGCCGCAGCACTGTATTCAATTAAAATTTCCATCTTCAAAATGGACACAGGTGGAAATTAATGAAATGTGATGTTAATTTTCGTTCGATAACTAGACTATGGTGATAATATGGTATGAATTAATAACACGAGCTATCCTTATGACCATATTACTGTCAATTATATAGTTTTCCCTCTTTTCAGCAGCGTAAGAATAATGTATAACTCACGAACTAAAATGATAAGTGTTTCAAGTTGAGCAGACGAGTTCAAGAGAGCATATATGGCCTAAAAAGTACGAAGATACCAGAAACATATTCCGAGAGCAGGACAATTGATTTCATCGTTACTTCACAGAATGAGTCTTCTAAGAGCCACTCATTTTTTAAAGTCAACATTAAATGAAACGACATCGATGAAAATTACGCACGCAGTATTCTCAATCGTTTTATCAGCAGATTTCAGAGTGAAATCACATAAAATATTTCCAATTTAAAAGACGCGCGCAAATGTTAAATAAAATTTCTTCATCATAAAACTCTTGCAGCATTTGGTATCCATTCCTTATCTCGAATTCTTTTTTTTTTAACCTTCATCATCCATTGGTTATTTTTCACAAATATTTGCACGTTTCCGTTCAATCTATCATGTGCTTTTTTAATTTGTACACTTTTTCGAAATCACATACTTGTTTATTTATTTGCGGAATTATACCAAAAATCGTCCTTCATTTTTGTGATCGCAGTTGACATTTCGAGACGTACTTTCGTTTCATACTTCTCATTAAGATCGTTTAATTTTTAATTCCTCATCGATTATTGTTTCGTGACTTGTCTGCTGTTTTCGTCATTTACTCTTCTTCTACGTTCCCCGTCTGAGATTTCAATATACTTATAAAATTGCCATTCCGTTTAATTAATCACTCGTTCACTTATGTTGATGTATTACACTCAATTCTACGCATAATCGCAGTGTTTCTATTAGATTCATTTGCGAACTTTATATTTAGAGGACGTCATACCGGTTACCGTTGACTTGCGTACTTCTACGTTACGATATTCCATATTATCGGTGTTTGAAATTTTCTTTGCGCTATTCCTCTCCTTCGGTTTCCCTCTTAAACCTTGATAGGTTACTGGTACAATAGTGTACTACTTAAAAATATTATATGTGATTTCTTGCCTTACAAAGGGTTAGTTCGGCGTGTTAGTTTTAATGAATTCTGAGATGTTTTGGATCGCGTTTTTTCTCGGAATTTCTTTCTTCTTTTCCCGTTATCACTCCACCCCACTTAGACCCCTTCTTCCGCTGCCATTATAATTACAAATGTGGTTGTGAATTCTGTAAATAATGCTTCATCCGAGTAGCGAAGCATCCGATTCTTGAAAAGATTCGTGGACTTTTATTGCAATGGAGTCACCGTTCGAGCTATAGTTCTTCCCAATTTCCGCTGTGACTGAACATTCGATTGCTTCGAGAGCGATGTCTCTGTAAAATCTTCGTTTATCTCTTCTACTTTTCTAAACTCGTTTGATGAAGTTCTTCGGCGCCTCTCCTGTCTCTTGCCACGCCTTTTCGCCTCATTTAAAATAGGTACTCTTTCTCTCTCTCTGATATCAAGTGTCTTCGCACGGTTTCGGTTGTAGTCATTGTTTTCGATGGATGCTAACATGTTAGCATTTTGTTTCAGATTCGTTTATAACATAAAATTATTGATAACATAAAATGAGCATTCGAGGGCAATATCCCGAAATTACCTCAATCACGAAGTCATGTTTACGGTCCTTGCTTTGGGAGACAACGGAATGCGGTGCTAGGACGTGAACCATAGCATACACAGCTTGTCTCTCGCTAGAATTTGATTGAATATTAAGCGTGAAACTGTTTATCACAGCGTTAAAAATCGAATTTTGCTAAAAAAAAGTCTGATTTTGAAAGATTTATACTACTGGAGAAATTTAGTGCGATGGTGTAGCAAATACTCTTGAAGCGATTCTGCTGTGACGTTCATCTTGAATGTTTTGAGGCGCTTTTACTTAGAAAAACTCTTGAAGCGGACGACGATCCTGCGAACCTCATTTAGATGTAAATTGTTTTGTCGGTTTTATTTTCATAATCGCCACGACGCCATTTACATCGCTGGAGCCGGTAATAATAAGCATGCGAATAATATAAAAGATATGGATAAATTCTACATCCAGCACGAGATTTGACCCTTCGACCTCACTGGCTCCTATTTTGCCGAGGCCGTTGGAGAAATGATTGTAATATGATATCTTACGCATGGACGTCTTTCGACTCGAGGAATGCTTGCCATTCATTGCCACCATAAAATTTTTTTTAATAATATTAAAAAATTAAGTGATAACAGTTATAAATTAAGTAAACTGTTGTGTGTCTAAAGGCATTCGACTTGACATCACCGAATAACATAGAAGCAGCTTGCAGTAACTTCTGCTTTACCTCGATGGAAATTCCATGCAAATATAATTCAGCATTCCTCTCTCATCCGTTATATTCTTTACTATAGTTGGAGGGAACGTGTTTCAGAGAAATGCTCCTCGTTCCGGAGAACGCCGTGGGCACCATCTGAGCTTCCATACGCGTTTACTAAGAAAGCATAACCATTCCTATTTTGATATGCTGGTTACGTCCGAATAGTAACAAATTTACTTTACGATATGCCCTATTTACTCGTTTAATTTCCCTTCTCGCGTAATGTACCTTATTGCGCGTGTGTCCATGCAGATTAGCTCGCCCCCGTGGTGTTGCTCTCATTTTTCCTCTAACGACGTGAATTTCTTTTCTACCCTTCCTCTGCCACCGTCCTCGCCTTTTCGAATGCACTGAAAGACTGCTTTCGGGAAGACGTTTAAATTACTTCATTCGACGATATCTCGCCATCAAGCAACAACCTTAAATGGAAAATTTCGCTATTTTTCAAATTTATGCTCACATTTGTAAAACTCCCTCACTTTATTCAATTGGGCGTAGAGCATAATTTTTGCATAGACCGAATAAATATATTCTTTTTGCGTATCAGAAGATTTATTTAACCAGTTTTCAAATTTAACGCCACCCCAAGTTAATTTAACCATTTCTAATCTGCATCAACGTGTTCCGCATGATAAAGTAAAGCGCTAACATTTATACGAATCGCAACCCTTGAAATAAAACGGAAATACTGCATTTTCTAATAGTGTGGTAGATTTTTAGCACATATTTCCTTAAAGCTTAACGTTCCATGGATCTATCCAGGAAAAGGACTATGCAATCTAATTAACAGCTCTTCTTCGTTATTCATTGCGGTAAGAGAGAAGCATATTTTTGCTAAACGGTTTTATACGTGACAGAATCACCAGCGATCCTCTTTTCGTATTATCAATTCTCCCTCTCTATATCCGTTCCCTATCTCTTTCTCTTCCCAAATTATATCTCTCTATTTCTTTCTACTTGATCCACTTCTCTCAATCTATCTCTCCTACTTCCTTTCTCCCCTCCCCTCTCTCCCCCTCTATCTCTCCCCCTCTCCCCCTCTCCCCCACTCTCGCCCCCTCCATATCCCCCTTCTTCTCCCCCTTCTTTCCCCCCCTCTATCTTCCTCTCCCCCTCTATCTCCCTCTCCCCCTCTTCCCCCTATCCGTCTCTCTCTCCTCCTCTATCTCTCCCCCTTCTTCCCCCCCCACTCTCGCCCCCTCCATATTTCCCTTTCTCTCCCCCTTCTTTCCCCCTCTATCTCCCTCTCCCCCTCTTCCCTCTCTCCGTCTCTCTCTCCTCTATCTCTCCCCCTTCTTCCCCCTCCACTCTCGCCCCCTCCATATTTCCCTTTCTCTCCCCCTTCTTTCCCCCTCTATCTTCCTCTCCCCCTCTATCTCCCTCTCCCCCTCTATCTCCCTCTCCCCCCCTCTCCGTCTCTCTCCTCTATCTCTCCCCCTTCTTCCCCCCCCCACTCTCGCCCCCTCCATATCCCCCTTCTTTCCCCCTCCATCTCCCTCTCCCCGTCTCTCTTTCCTCTTTCCCCCCCCCCTCTCCCCCTCTCTCTCTGCCTCTCTCCACCTTCCTCTCTCTGTCTCTACTTTCTCTACTCTCCTTACTTCTCTACTCTTTCCCTCTTCCTCTCACACTTTCTACCTCTCTACGGTCTCTACTCTCTCTCTGCCTTTCCCTCTTCCTCTCTCTTTCTGCTTCTCTTTCTGTCTCTCTCTCTCTACTTTCTCTACTCTTTCATTCTCTCTCTCAAGCTCTCTCGATAAGGAATTTGCGGCTGATTTTCAAAGCACGCTCTCGAAGAGAGCAACTTTAGATACTAACATAAACGTTAACGATATAGGCATTTTCAACGTTTTTTTTGTCCACGTATTTATGAAAGCTCACAAATTTTAATTTAATATCGTGGGGTGGCAACCGTGGAGAAATATTAGAAACGACGAAACGACTTCTGGCGCAGACCCTAAGGCCCAAATATTTCCACTAGACTGGCATTACCTCTTTCATTATCCCTAGCTTTCCCGCCTCTATTTTCAACACCTGCATTCGCGTCGCCGTTATTGTATGCAGCATAAGGATATTCCTCCTCTCCACACGATATCTACCCGCCGTCACTAAAGCCCGCTGATGGGCACTTCGCGTGACTCCCGCCAGACTAAACCCCACGGTCTCACTCCACACCCTCCCCCCTCCCCCTATGTCCCCCTTCCCCCGACAACTACAACCACCCAGACTCATGTCCTCTCTCTCTCTCTCTTCTCACCCTCCTGTTCTCCCTCTCTGCACCTCTTTCCCCTCTTACTCTTATTCTCCCTCACCTCCGACCCCCCTTATCTCTCTCATTCGCTCCATCTTTCTTTATTTTTCCTTTCCCAGTCATTCACTTCGACCACTTCGCTTCCTCGGCTTTCCTCGAACGCATTCTCTCTCTCTCTCTCTCCTCCTTTCCTCTCTCTTTTTCCCATCACGCATTCCTTCTCACCCACGCCGGCCCTTATCATCCTTCACAACACCCCCTCTCACACACCCTCCCTCTTTCTCCCTATCGCCTCCTCTCTTTCTCTCTCGCCAAAATCTACTCCTTTCCACAAAGCACGTTTCCCCCTTTCTCCTCTCCTTACTTCTCTCACTTTCTCCTCCCCTCGCGTCCCACTTTCGCCTGGTTACTCCCACTCTCCCCCTACCACACACACACTCTCTCTCTCATCCCACTTTAATCACTCCCTTATCTCGTCGCCTCACCGCTCCCTCTGGCGTATTCCTCTCGTGGCGCTCCAGTGGATGATAGGTGTAGGATGAGAGGGTGGAACTGGGGGAGGGGGAGAGGGGGAAGGGGTAGGGGGAGAGGGTGAACGCGAGCTAGAGATAAAGTGTGACGGCGGCGTTGACTTTGGCGCTCGCGTGAAGAGAGGAGCGGAAAGGCGCCCGCATGCGGTTTATTTGCGAATTAACTGTTATATTGAAGCCACCTGCGTTTTCTGTAACATTTCGGACAAAATTTGGATGGATGGCTTCGTCTTAAATGTTGAGGAAGGCGGCGAAGGGGTCCATTTTCTAAACAATTGTTAATAAAATCGCGGAAAATTTTCGGCTGGTTCAGAAAGCCTCCGTAAATTGAACTTTTCAACTAACGATTTTTATCACGTGCAAATCAGCAATTGCTTTAAATTGGCATGTTCCCTTTAATTATCGCTAGTAAACTTTAACCGCATAATAATATATTTGATGATTTTCCCGCCTGCCGTGACTGACGTTTCGCTGTGCCGCGGCGGAAATGATGAAATGCGGTCATTTTCGGATTAAAAGAAATTTTAGCTCCGGCGAAGATTTAAATAGGTGTTTTTTCCTGAAGAAGATGAACGAAACATTCGGTAGATATATGATTAATTTTTCATAATCACATAAATCCTTTTCTCCCGTCTTAATGCTGTATTTTCTATTCTTTTGGTTCGAAGAATCGTCTTGAAATTTATGCGACTACCAATTTTCTCTAGGAGAGAATATGCACAATTGCTCATTTTCTAATAATTTTCCATTATTTTTCCATTATTTTTTCTTTGTTTTGAGCCATTTGTTACCATTTTCCAAGAAAGGGTCGCAACAGAAGGTCGAGAGTGCGGAGATCTTAGGAAGTGTAATTTTAATTTGGCCGTTGTATTTTTAGTCACTCCCTTTGATGGAGGAGGGTAAGCGTTGGAACTCAATGTTATTTTGTTTGGGAAAAGATGGAATCGGGGAAGGGAATGGAGGGAGGTAACGGAGGGAGTGACAGAGAGAGGGAGGGAGAGAGGGAATAAGAGAGAGGGAGGGAGAGAGGGAATAAGAGAGACAGAAGGAGAGGGAGGGAATAAGAGAGAGGGAATGAGAGGGAATAAGACAGGGACAGACAGACAAACGACTTTATTGAGGGCGAAATTGAGTCTAAATAGTCTTTTACATTTATTATAAATGAGAATAAAAAATAATAACATATAAATATACAAACACATTGGCAGAAAACAATAACCTGAAACTAAACAAAAGAAAAAGGGAGGGTATGAGAGAGGGAGGGAGAGGGAATGAGAGGGAGGGAGAGAGGGGGAATTAGAGGAGGAAGAGAGGAAATGAGGGAGAAATAGAGGGAGAGAGAGGGAATGACAGGAAGGGAGAGAGATGGAGGGAGGGAGGGGAGATACAGTGAGGGAGAGAATGAGAGTGGGAGAGGGAATGAGAGAGAGAGAGAGAGGGAGAGGAGATGGTGCGCGATAAGAAGAGAGGGAGAGGGAGGAAAGGTAGGTTAGTGAAGGGAAAGTCGCAGAGGAGGAGGAAGTAAAGAGCAGGGTGGAGGTAAAAGAACTCGGGCGTTTGCGACATTCCGCCAATTACAGCCGACTGATAATCATCCTCCAAAACGTATTGCGAGATATATTCATATGCCTCTCGACCATAACTTCCGCGATAAGACGCTTTCATGAAACAGTCGAAATTACGTCGTTCGCCCTGAGTCAGATACACTCGGATTAGATTGTTTGCCACCGGTCTTTCTCGGCCATTCTGCCTGGTCGTGCCACCGCGGGGACATTTCACAACGGAAATCCTCCCTCCCCTCCCGATCGCACCCTCCGCCCTCCCCCCTTCCCTCCTAACCCACACTCCCCTTCTCCCTCTCTCTCCCCCTTCGCCTCGCTCCTTCATTATCGCAGCATTGTTGCCTTTGTCGCCGTCGTCACGTGGGCACCTCCGCTCCGCCCTCGTGGTTAGGGGCGGGTGGTCCCGGGGGTGAGAATGCGGAGGGAGAGGACGGAGGGAGGGAGTGGGGGGGAGGGGGAGGGGGGTTGAGGCATTGTCGGAGGGAGAAGAGAGGAGTTTACGTGTGAGGAAAGGGAGAGGGCGTGAGGAAATCTCGTTTGCCAACATTCTTCCTTTTTGTCGTGTTGTGGCGTATGAATTGTGCCTCCTGTGACTCCCATGTGTGTGTGTGTGCGCGCGGCCGATCGGGACGCCTCTCTTTCCCTCCCCTTATCCCACTCCTCCCTCCCATTCACCCTCTCTCCAAATGCTTCTCCCCTTCGCCCTTTCTCTAGCCACTTCGCTTCTCACTCCTCGTCTCTCTTTATTTATCATTTGTAACCATACATTTTTATTTCTATTCCCAAGTCTCTTCTGAATTCCGTTCCTTAACTTTTTGTGACTTTAAGAACAAGATCCAAGGAATTTGACTCAACTTTGTGGTAAGTGATACTCGCATTTCAGAGGAAAAGAATAACTGTGTTGACTTGCACAAAAAATTCTGGAAGTTAACATAGCTATTCTATTCCTCTGAAATATACTTTAAGAACAATTAATAATAATAACACATATTTGACGCATCTATATATGACGTTTAGTATTTTATTCATCTGTAACGATAAAAATAGACGCTAGTACAGATTTTTACCTTCAGAAGCGCAACCTAGGTCACCAGATGATGACGCTAAGCGTCGAAAGCTTGGTCGTGCTTCTGATAATAAAAAGAAAACTTTGCCATACATAAATTATATTTTTTCTTTTATTTACCTTTATAATGGAATACCACGAAGTTAAGGCTAAGGCAGACGAATCTGCAGAAGCGTGTGTGTTGACGTCATTGTTTCATCGGTATAAACTACTTTTCAGTATGTCAGTATTAAAACCGTCGCTCAGTAACTGAGCGTGAAAGGCAGATGTTTTTTTCAATGTATCAAAAGGATCACTACCTAACCGAAAAGGTAAATACCGAGTTTCGGTACGTTAATGCAAAAAGTCCCTAGTTCGACCAATTCGAAGCTCCATTTGGCCCAACTATTCTTGGTATTTTCATTTACGGAGAGCGCACTTCGAATCGCCCCAGCCATTTCCCACAAATGGTTTTATGCTTGTTTAATGCCATGTCGAATACAACCGCTGTCAGTTTTCTGTGCTCCTTACTACCGTTTCGTGTCATTCGTTCCCGTTACGTCGCTCACACCTTTTTCGACTTGGCTGTCAATCACGTCTCCGTTGGTGGAAACGGCTCACAGCCTCTGAAAATGGAATCGAGGCAAAAAGGTAGGCACGCGGAGCTGTTTTAACAGCGACATTCCGACTTCATTTCGATGCTTTCTCATTTGTTATTCCTTCATATTTCACTGACTGTGGCCATGTGGGCAATGGGAATTTAGGCCACGCACCCATCTCCTATATTCTTTCTCCTTCTGCACTCTTCCTTTCCTCTATTCCAACAACTCTCTCGCTCTCAGACTACTCTTCCAATTTCACCGATCTTTTACCTGTTATCGTTCTTTTTCAGGATAGTCAGTCGGGGTAGACTACATTAGCCTTTGAAGCTTTATTTGCTCTGTAATAGCTGGTGAATGAAGGAAAAGGAGAAATTCGCTTATAACACATTGCCTCCACTCCTCTTTTTGCTCCATCTGAAACTATCATTGGAATGGCGGAGGCGGAAGAATTGTCACATTATAGTGCAAATCGGAGATCCGGAAATAATTGAGGCAAACCTCCCTTCGGCGACCACTCATTCAAGAGGTTCGGAAGCTCTTCTTCTGGGAGCCAATGGGAACGCGAATCCGCGCGTCCCCTATCGACGCGGAAGGCCCTCTGGCGGCCGTAGTGCGCCGGCGGAACTTGCAACGCAATCGATCGGATGCGCAGAGATCTCGACGACACCTGCAAACAGCCGCAGCCAATGGGGAGCGTTGGGTGTGGCAAAAAAGCTATTTTCGTAGTTTTCTCGGGATTGAGGTATCGAGTCGGTAAACGCAAGAGGAGAAAATGGCCCTACTTTCCTCGGTCCATCTCCTCCACCCCCTTTCATCCTTCCTCCTCCATTCCATCTTCTCTCGCATTCTCTCCCTCCTCTGTCCTGTTCCTGTCTTCCTTTCCTTACACCTTGTTCCATTTCCACTTTATATAATTTTATTTGTGTTAATAGAATCTTAATTTCTATGCAAAACTTATCGCGACGAATACTTTGAAATACTTCTCTTTTGTTTCATTGCCTTAAATCAATCGCTTTTTTTCTAAGCTATTATTAGTGTTTATAAATATTATTACCGCAGTAATGTCTCTCCCTGCTCCCAGACACGGCCACCGGTTTATTCTACATCACCGGCTGAATGGCCGCATAGCTAAGTGACATCTGTTGAGAACGCTTATGAGGTTTAGGACGTGTCTTTTATTTGCTTCCGAGGAGATGGGAGAGGAAAGAAGAGAAGGGGAAGGGAAATATGTAGTATGAGGAGGTGGCGGAGACGCGTATGGGAGTGGGGGCGGAGGGGGAGGAGGGAGCCATTCGAGGAGGGAGTCACAGGTGCGTTCTCGGTGTTACCGTGCGTGACTGGAATTCGTGGTTCTCAGCCTCCGCTGCTCCCCACCTACGCCATTCAATTACGAGTGCTACCCACCACCCCTCCCTCTCTCTCTCCCCCCCCACCCCATCACCTCACCCCCCCCATCTCTCTCCTCAACTACCCTTCCGCATACTCGCCTCCACTAACCTATCCCATTACGTCGTCGAGAGGGTTCCATCGAACGGAATATTTAATTACGTTCCCTCTCATCGATCGGCGGATATTTCCGAGCTTTTTTTATGCCCGTTTCTACGTTCCGCTAAAGGTTTTTTCGAAGAAATTAGTGACACGTTTAGGTGTGCGTTTGACACTTGTGTGCGAGTCGTTAGATAATGAAAGATGTTGTCCTATTGCCATCCCTCGACATCCCACCGTAGACGTTCCACGATCCGATCGCCCAACGTCACTCCCTCACACACACACACACACGTCTCTTTCTCTCTCTCCTTCCGACCTCTATCCCTTGCCTCTTTTGCCATCTGTCTCACACTCCTTTCCTCTCTCTCTCCTTATCTCCGCATCCATCTTTCTCTTTCCCCCATTCTCTCTCTCCATCTCTGTCCGACCCTACTCCTACCTCTCCCCTCCCCCCCCTCTCTCCTTCATATTCATCTTTCCCTCCCTCCTTCTCTCTTTCAAACCTATGGGTGGTCCACGTATCACTCCTCCCACCGTCTCTCACACATTCTCCCTATCGCGCTGCTCTCTCTCGAATATATCATCTTCCCCTATCCCCTCCCTCCCTCTCTCTCTCCTTTTTTTTAAATATCTCCCTTCACCGGCGCTGCCCTTCCTACGTATCTCCGCATTCTTCCTCTTTTCCGCCCCAAACTCGCCCCCCCCCTCCTTCCTTCGCTGCCTTCTTTCGCCCAACGCTGCCACTTACACGTTGGCCTCCCTTAATCTCTCGAGGTTAACACTTCCCTAGCATGAGAGACCTTTCTCTCTTTTCATCGCCGGGAGCTGTCATTTAAAGAAGAGGTAAGGAACTTTTTATTTTTCTTCGCCTAGTGCCTTTTTGGGGGGGACTGCATCTTCGAGGCGCTGATCAATATATCGATTAGATGCGATGGAAAATATTTTCGTCCACAAAGAAATGCCTCGCTGTCTTGTCAGAAGGTGGCTCTACCGATTTGAATGACGTGTCGCCTTTTTTTTATCGCGATTACCTAATGGTGTTCTTAAGAGGGCTTTGCTTCGAATTTCGGGACGTTGTTGTCGGCGCTGCTTCCCCGAGTCTTCATCGCCCGCGTACCCAACGACCGCCTCCTCTATCCGCCGCCGCACCCACGATTCTCTATCTGGGATGTGCATCTATGTCTTTTCGGAGGACTCCATCGACCCATCTCTCGCTCTCCTTATTAACTTGTGAGATTGGCCACTTTATCGGGTGCCATTCGAGGGTGCGAAGAAAGACGACGACGACGGCTCCATTAGCCATGCGGAATCTACGTTACTCCCTCGATTTTATTTATCTCTAAGTTTTTTGGACATGTTACATCGACTTTACAGCATTTTCAACGGCAAAATTGCGTTTTTTGTTAAATAGTGCAATTAACTAACAGAATGTTCATGAATTCATTGGTGAGTTTTATAATTTAAGTTAGCTTGAGTATGAAAATGTTTTCAAATTCGTATATAGTAGCATCTTCCAATCATTGCTCATGGACATTAATGTGATACATATATACATTGTCACTCGTGAATTCGCCCGCATATGCGTGATGAATTATGTAATCAAAGATTTTATAAGAAAAAAATCTAAATCGACAAGACACTATATAGCCTAACCAAAACCGAATACCCAATTCAGGCAATCTTACCGAGTGTCAGCCTACGCAACTAAGCAAAAATCAGTGATATATCAAATATACGTATACTCTTCTATTAGATGTTTTCATGGGGTTCTTTCTCAATTCTCTTACTTGTTATTCTTAACCTATTTTTTATTCTTTTTCAATCGTACCTACCTTAGTCGGCCTTTGTTCATTTTCCCCATTGGGAATCAGTGAATGAATGAATTCATAATCAAAGCACCAAAATTACGAACGCCCTTAACCAAGCCAAAAATTAGTTATAAATCTAATTTATGCGAAACTGCTTAAGAATTTATCTAGCCATTATCTGCCCCCTTTTGGCTACGAGATGATCGCCAAATGCTCGACAGAGAGCTTACAATTGGTGAAATCTTTCCAAAACAACTCAATCGCAAACAAACAATCGCTACCGGTGTCAATAACCGAATGCCAAATATTTCCTACCTAAGATCTTTCGCGAAAAAACGCGCGGTCACTGTTAGACATGTATAGTGAAAGCCAGTGCCATAACTAGGGCGGGGCAAGCGGCCCATCTGCCCTGGGCGCAACTAAGTAAGCAAAGGACGCAAAATAACCAATAACAACTAAATAAACTAGAGAAAGTAATTTCTTGAATGGGGAGATGGAGCATATTTAGTAGTTTGCCCCGGGCGCTAAAATATCTAGTTACGGTGGCTGGTGATAGCATTGCACACGTTTGCTTTTAGAATAAGAATTAATACCATATTGTAATTATCATTCTGGATAATTAAGGTAAAATGTATCGAATATTTTATATATGCGAGAGTAGATTTATCCATCCACACTATTAATTACATTAATTATTCCCTATCTGGCATACATTTTTCCTCTTCTCTCCACTCACCTCTAAGGAAGGTGATTACAAACATTTTCAATATGGCGAGCGCCAATTTGTGTCCTAGAATATCAAGCGAGCACCACTACACATTTTCAAAATTATGAATTATCATAAATAAAATCAAACCAACCTCAAAATTATCGGTAGTTACAATAAATACGTCTTAAAAGAACCAATTGATTAACTCATACCAAGAAACGCTATATTAAGAATAGTATAAGAGCATATTAAGTTATCAAAAATCACAGGAATGCTCGCGAGCACCAGGTTGGGAACCCATGCTCTAAGGCAGTGTTCTCAACCGGGGTGACATGACACCCCAGGGTGTCGCGACGGTTATTGAGGTGTGACGCGAATATTTTATAGATTCACAGTGTATCATATTCTGGCTTATAAACATAAATAAAGCCAAGAGAATAAACACGCGTGCTTATTTAAATGCCAGAATTTTATCTTTATGTGTTAGAGAAAGCCTAATTTTTCTTTAAAGGTGACTTAAAGATAATGGACCTGTAAACGGGGTGGGGCCTAAATGAATGAACTGAACATAGGGTGACACAGACAAAAAAAGATTTAGAACAACTGCTATAAGATCTGAGAGCTCTATGTACGTTCTCCTTTCTGTTGATTCATGACCAAAGTTTCGCATGTGAAATTAATCATAATTTAGGCGATTAATACCTCGTGTTATGTCTCAGGATGGCGACTCGCAATTTTTCCGGAATCTTCAATCGTTCGTTCGTATAGAGTCAGTTTCAGAAGGGCATTCAGAAGGAGGACGAAGTGCAGCTTACAATTAGATGTGCGACGATGTGGCAAAAAAAATCCTTCAAGAGTGAAGACACGTGACCGGTTATTCAATAATATGTAATTACCAAATTTAACGCAACGCTACCACCAAAACTGATATTATCTGGTAGATTAGAAAATGATAACGTAGAAATAATTCAGTCCCAAGAAAAACCTCGGTCCTTTGATGCTAACCGTTTCATAGATTCCTGAGATAGTGAAGAGCCTTTCAATTTGCAACTGGAGAACGCCTGCATATTTTGCCTAAATCACTAGAATTTACGCGTGGATATCTTAAAAGCGTACGCCGTTTCGTTTATTCTGCTTTTCCGAGTGAGCTATTGACTTCCAAGTATAATTTTCCTCGTGGAAGAATTTCTATGGATTCGCTGTTCTCTTATCTTCCTTTCACATCTCATCCACGACATGTTACATTTAACAACTAAATTCCTTCCTGTCACATTTTCTGATTTCCATTCCGATTGCTCTTTTTATCCTCCATCCGTTTTATTTTCCAGTGCAGTGCTTTTGTCTGCGACGCTTTTATTGTGACTTTCAAATGTCATTCGCTTTAACATTCCTCTTCGATCAGTCGTACTTACATTTTCGCGATTTCCAATTATCTTTTTCGGTTGCATACAACAAAACACGGCGGATGATGATCATAATCTCCGGTTTGGATTAATTCGTTCTCTCAACGCTTCGCCAACGTACAGCCAAATGTTATCGAACTTATTTTCAGAATTCACTCATCCGCAACGTGTATCCATATTCGCCACGCGCCTCCCGCGTTACTCCCTCCATCCTCCCCCCTCCCTCCTCCCCCTCCCTCTTCCAAGCACCGAAGACTCGTTATAAAGCTTAATTTACTCGCATCCTCACGACTTTCGCGTAAATGGCGAGAATTTGAGTTCTTTATTTCGGCGGCTCGAGCTGTTATTTTAACAGTGAACATTATTTAACGAAGCAATCGAGAAACGCTCGCCCTTCAGCCGCTTGCTAATTGGTTTATAAGGAGTTCCGAGGTGGAGGAGGAGGGCGCCGAAGGGGGCGACGGGAACGGAGGGAGTCTCCCGCGCGCACACACGCACGCGCTCACCCGCACACTATAAAGCCCTCGTGTTTACATTGTCGAAGCACTCCCCTCCCACTGCCTCCCTAACACCTCCGCCCCCCCCCCCCCCCTACTCCAGCCGCCTAATTCGACAAACAAAGATTCCGCTGTCAGTGAGAAGGAGGGGGATTCTATTGGTTCGTTAGCGGTGGTAGGGATGCATGAGGGTTGGGGGTGGGGGTTGGGCAGAGGAGGGTTGGATGCGGCGTGTTGGCAGGGGTCCGGCGGCGGGGGGGAGGATTTCGGCACAGCGGGAGGGAGGTGGAGAAGGCAGTCCCCGGGAGTGAGAGAGCGATAGAGAAGAGAGAGAGAGAGAGAGGGGTGAGAGAGAGAGAGAGGGAGAAGCGGTTTGAGGTCTCGTTGGCGGAGGGAGGGTGTGAGGGAAAGGACTTCTCTTTTGTGCGTGTGTGTGTGTGTGGGCCCGTTGGGTTCTTCACGCCTGCCGTGAAAAGGGATACATTTTTCATTCCTACTCTCGCAGCCCCCTCCTCCCTCCTTTCTTCTTTACCTCTGACTCCCTCCTTTCCTTCTCTCACCCTCCCTCACTTCTTTCCTTCCTCCTGTAACCATATTTCGTTGACATAACATTGAGCCGAGGGGCAGAGAGAGGGGCTGTTAGCCAGAATCTTGTTCTGGTAACCACGTGTTACACTCGACTAATTCTCTATCCCCAGAAAATCCTTTACGTTTGTCATATCCGATCATATTCTTATCGATATTGTTTGATATTTTTTACTCTCCCGTAAATCTCGGTTCACTGGCTTCTATGCGTTTGTTACATTTCCTTCCTCTACCCTAAGATACACACACTTTCTGCTGGCTGATTTCATTCCGCTGAGTTTGACTTTGTATCGATTGAAATGGACTAACGGAAATAACACAGGTTTCTATTTCTCTTTCTTTTGGACTCGCTGTTTTTATAGATCTTGGTTAGTAATGCCTTATAGCGAAATATTCTACGATTGTAACGCTTCATTTGTCTGATCCCTCGGTTTACAAACGCCGGCCAGTGCTCTGCCAGAGCCAGAAATTGCCTGCGAGTCTCGTGTTTCGGGGTTAAAACACTAAAGCGAGAGAATGAAAAGCGAGGAAATTCCATCGTGAGAGTGTGTCTGCGAGTCGAGGCTCGTGGAAAATAAGGAGGATCTCTCATCTTCCTCGACGCTGAGGCTGCGGAGGTTCTTTTTGTAAGCGCATATGTTTAGAAAAGTAATCGCGAATGATGTCTAAGAGCTTTCGGTACCCAACTATCGGATTGTCATTCAACCTGTCAAACTGTGGATGGAGTATTTTAGGGCGCATATTTTGATTTGGCGTATAGAGCCGTAATAATGCAGATGGATGGCCACGACAGAGATGAAATAGAATTGAGTCACTGCCACGAGACATTCTATTCGTCTGAAACAATCCCTCCTATTTTCATTTGACGGCATCGCCCCCTATCCTCCTCCTTCCCACAACTTCCCCTCCTACTTCTCTTCCACTCGCTCCCTCGCTCCTCTCCCCCTCCCCCTCGTAAGTCAGTGTGGGGCCTGCGGGGGGCAGGGCGGGCAAGGGAGAGAGAGAGAGAGGAGGCTTCGGTCCCCCGAGAGAAAGGAGGCGGGGGATGATGGATACGTGGGTGGGTTGAGGTGGGTGAGCAGCCGTCATATTAATATTCTGGAACGTTGGTGGCCGTGAGGGGCTAAGGGGAAAGGGGGGGGGGAGCGGTCAGGTAGCGGAGCGTATAATCCGTGGCTGCTGCAGGCACCCCTTCCCTCTTTGCCTCCTCTCTCTCGCTCTCCGGATCTCCCTCTGGGACTGCGATTATGCGACGTCACTCCTCCCTCACGAATTCCCACTCCCCTAAAACCCACTTCTAAACCCAATCCACTCCTAAATTCACTCCCACCCATTCTTTCTCTATTAGGGGAGGTGGGGGCCTGTTTAGAGTGGCCCTCGTATCAATCCCTGACCCTCAGAGCTTGCTCGCGCGTTGAAATCTCCTCCTGGTGTCGTCGTCGTCTGATGCAGCAGAAGCAGCACGGGAGCGAACGAGTTTAGTTGCCGTAATTGGCAGAGGGCGATGAAGAGGCGGGAGAGAGAGAGATTGAGAGAGAGAGAGGGAGAATCCGGAGGTGGAAAAAAAGGTTTTAAATATTCAAAAAGTGGACGCGAGGTGGGTTAAGAAATATGACGTTTTAGTACGTGGGTGTTTTAAAAATAGTGAATAAATTATCAGTTTCTTTTCCTTTCCTCGTTTTATAGGCTGTATAAATCTGTAATTATCGGGGAAAACACACTTCCAGAGTATTTTATTGAATTAATACATTAAACAGACCTTGCAGTAAAAGTAAAACCGCGAATAATCAAAGAATGATTTATGAAATGAAATCTAAGAAGTTGACACTTGTTTTTGTTAATGCATGAAATTTAAATGAAAATTAATGACATTCTTCTACTTAAAAGACAATAAAGATGGAGGTAACCACATATTATTGATAAAATTCCTTTGCGCATGATTATAAGATTTATCTAATTTTTAGCAATGTATTTTTATTTTACCAGATTATTATTCATTCGCTAATAAATTTGTTTAACGTTACATTTACAATTAAATTTCTATTAAAATATCGTTACAATCGCGTAGCAAGAATTATTTGTTACATTAGTTGAATTAACCAATTTACCTACTATGTTTTGGCATACGACGATTATAAAGGTTCTACTTTTATCTTAGCGAACTATTTAATGTTTCGATTGATTCGAGCGTTAATTACTGCCGCTAAAGTGTTTAAGTGCTCTCGCTTGACTTTCTCATGCGAAGTCTCTACCGAGACATGCTCACTTAGGAATCGGGTTGCAAGCCCAGTAGGGCGTGGAAATGACCGCGTTGTAAAATATTGAATACCTTTGTAAGCGCCAGCGCGAGAGCACGAGTGAGAAACTTGGAAATGACAACGGGCATTTCAAGGGAATCCGGTGTGGGATGGAATGGCCGGAGGAGGAGGAGGACGGGTTAGGGGAGGGGAGGGGAGGGGAAACGGCGGGGAGGAGAAAGGGATGGGCGGATTAAGGGAAGATGATGGAAGGGAGATAGGGAGAGAGAGAGAGAGTAGTGGTCTGTTCGGTCTTCGCGTCACTTTCTGTCTGCGGGACGAAGCACATCACTTGTCCCCACGTCTCGGCTCCGGATTACGACTTCCCTTAGTGAGGAAGGATGTGTGAAGAGGGTAGTGTTTCGGGGGCGGGATGTTATGCGTAGCCCACCCAGAGCGATCCGGGAATGCGAGGGGCTGGGGTACTCGCCTCCTTCGGGAAGACTTTTGACGTTAAGTCTATTTCTCGCGATTAAATAAAACTCGAACGCCCGTGAGACAAAACCGAGGCGAGAACGTCGGATATATGACTTAAGTGGGAGTCTATCGGTGTCGTGGGCGTTGGGGAGGGAGGCGAATTTTAATTGGAAGGCCGTCGGGGGAGGTGGTGGATTTGGGGGGAGGGAGGAGGGGGGGGGGGTTGGTTGGAGAACGTGGGTTCGGAAATGTCGTCGTGGTGCGGTGTTCCTTACGCCTTTGTGGACATTTTGTCTAGCGTGGAGAATGGCCTATGGGTCACGGTTCCCTCTCCGTGCCCTAAAGAATTGTGTTTCCAAGAAATGTATTTGTGTTGTTTGGTCGTACACGGGAGTAAAGAATTTAATTCGTTCTCCTCACTTCCCAGTCTCGGTCAGGCTCTCCTTTCCTCCTCCCTCTCCTCCCCTCTCGACCTCTCGCCCTCTCACTCCTCCCTCGGTGGGGAGTTTGGGCAGGGGCTGGCATAGCAGGAGATGGGGGAAAGAAGGCGAGTGACAGCGCGGAGGAGTGAGAGGTGAGGGAGAGAGGGAAGGTGGAAGGGAGTGAGAGACGAGGGAGAACGCAACGGAGGTGGAGAAGTGGCCGAAATTTATGACGGCCTCTCTGACGTGCTTTAAAGTAGCCTCAGAGGACCACCCTCGACACCGCTCTCTCGCTCTCCTCTTTCCTTCCTCCCCCCTTTCTCTCTCCATCTTCCTTCTCTCCCTCATCTCCTATTCTCCACGTATCCACGTCACCTCCCTCCCTCCTCCCTTTGCATTTCTCACCCTTCTCCCTTGCTTCTGCCATTTTACTTGAAAATTCGCATCGCCTTACAGCGCTTCATTATGCCAAGTGGGCATAAACAATTCCTATAAATGTTACGTTTTTAACTTAGTTCGTTGATCAGAAATTCCCTATGACTATGAAATTAACAAATGCTTATATCTTGAAATGTTCGTGGAAATATTTTATTTTAAATCCATAATAGTGAGAGAGAGAGAGGTCTGTGTTAGTGGAGCATCCGCCCGGGAAGCCCGGGTTCGGTCCCTGTTTAAGGTCTACATTGGTTTCCTCTCTCTCAGATTTAAAACCGGGTATGTGCTTCCATGTATATAAATTTAAATAAATATTTATCCTTTCGCCGCTCAACAATTTTAATTATACGGATGACGATTTCATGTAAAGCGTTTCATCTTAGCAAATTTTAACTTAGGTACCTAAAATAATATTATACCATCCCAGAAAATTAGAAACTGCATTCAGTGTTTTTTACCAAACTTAAGTTTGAAAGGTTTCCCTTTTATTTTACATATTGCAAATTAAAAACGCAATAAATTTAAAGAGCATCTTTAAAGCATTTCTGTTAGTTTTTATTAATGTATGAGTTAGTTTGACCACACTCTTTTAAGTCACCATGTATGGATATCGAAATTGACAATGAGCAAACAGTCGTTACAATGGTAATTTAGAACCCAAATAATAATACTAATAATGTGTCATTTATATGAATGCATCGGATCCATGGAGTGAAGGAGCGCTGTATCTGCAAAGGGAGGTGTGGTGGAGGGAGTCTGCAAAGGAAAATATTTTGCCGCTAGTTGTGGTCTGGTTTTGGGGCGCAGAGTAGGGTGTCGAATGGAACGTTTTTCTTGTTTTTTAGGGAAAGGCGTGGGTTCCTTTTAGGGGCGGAGAAGCGTGTTGCGAGGGAGGAGAGGAGGGGGTGTGGTGTTGGACGGTTTTCGAGGGAGCGTGTTGCAGGGGAGGTAAAGAAGGAGAGTTGGATGCGCAGAGCGCTGCAGAATGAGAGAGAAGAGGTTTCAGGAAGAGAGAGGGGGCGTAAGGAGGAAAAAGAGGGGTGTTATGAAGAGGTAGGGAGTCGTAGAGAGGGTGTGGATTATAAGAGGGGAAGATTGGTCGTTTGATGGGGAGAGTGGGGTGTCGCAAGGGAAAGGGAAACGTGTGGGAGAGAGAAGATGTTGTTCTGGTGTGTTGGAGGGAAGGTTAATGGACCGGAGGGAGGGGCGTCGGATGTGAGAGTGATGCGTTTGAGGGGGGAGGGGAGGGGGAAAGGGAGTGGGGAAGAGAACGTGGTATTTTGGCGTGAGAGTGGTCGCATCTCACCAGGGGTCCTTCCCAGTCTCACACTCGGACTAACCTTGCGAGCGGAAGGTGTCAGCGCCAGTAAATCACGGGGCGTTATAGTGGCAAAGGGAGCTCTCGGCGTGGGAGGTAGTAGTCGGAGAATGCGCTGGGAGTGCCTCCTTTCCCGGATGGAAGAGAAAATCGCGCAAACGCACGACGGCGGAATACACTTTTCGATCCCGAAAGGGCCTTAACGGAAAACGTGCACCGTTTAGAACGTACAGATTCTTTGTTTTTAAAACTCGAATATGGTTTTACGCCAAATGAAGATTTCTTACACGAATTGAAGTTGAGAATGATAACAGACGGATTCAATTTTCCGTCTGCCGAAACTATAATTATTATATTTACCCGCGCAATGTTTACGCGGATTTTTTTCAATTAATTTATTAATAATAGTAATGTGAATCGATTAATGGTGCAAATGATATCCCCAAAAAAACTATTCTATAAAGACGTATTTTTACTATATTCTGACATGTTTAAAACATCTCCCTACTCCCCTCCCTATCTCCCTATCCCACTCTCTCCTTTTCCCCTTACTCTCTCTTCATTTAAACGGCTTATAAAACACGTTAATTTTACGCTCGTAAGCTATATAAGGTTTTACAACAATAGAACTTCGAGCATGCCAAGGTATTTAGCGTTAAAATGGCAAATTTAATTCAAATTATGTGCATTAAACATAAAATTCAGACGATGAGGTCTGAATCTCGTACCTATGCCAATATTTCGAATTTATATGAGCAAATTAAAAAAAGCCTGCACGCCGAAAAGTCACATTTTCCGTGTTATCTTATGGAAAATATAAATGATTCCTACGATTCTAACCCGGGACTTATAGTTTTCCAGGGACCTCCTAGCTAGTAGAAACAAAACACCGTTTCCCACACATCTCTACAACGAACGGTTCTCGGGATATAAATGGGGACAGACGGATGGACAATTGTAAAATTATACAAAGAATTCTTATCACGGCGTTTGTCTTGTGGTCCATTTACACACCAATATCCGTTTTGAGGAGTCCTTTATATTTACTTATTCGGATTGAAATTGAAATTTTAGAATCGACTTAGGCCTTCGTCATACGTTTTACTTTCTTGAGCATTTACATCCTAGACAGTTTTAGCAATAGTTATTTACTTCTTAGACAATTTTATAGCGTCTAGTTGCATTTGGAAAATTACATTGAATATACACCGTCGTATACCAAAATTTTAAACAAGTTTTCACCTAATGCCTTAATTTTTATTATGAAATATATAACTCGAACGCATCGCTTCATGGCCATTGAATTTATTTTCTGTACCTGCAACTAATTCCACTTCCCACACTTATCACTCTTCGATCAACTCGGTGATATTAAATCATTTTAATAATGGCGTGGGTTAATAACGCCTTCATCCGCATTTTGCAACCTCCAATTTTCTCAAATTAAATTCTGCAGCCGTTGCTCTTGAAGGAAGTAAGCATTAAAGGAACCGTCTCTCTTTCAGAATACCTTATTATTTCGTCCGTTGTAAGCTCTTCCGTTCTGCTCGGGATATTCTTTTTCACCGCCTTAGCTAAAAAATTACCGCTTACCTGCGTGTTTTCGCACAAATCTGAAATTTTAATTTGTTTCATAATGCCCCTTTCTAACTCTCTTCTGCCACTTTAAATGACTCCTCAAAGACATATCCCATTCGATTCTGCGTATAAGTGTCTGCAGATTCCTAGTTATCTGAAACATTTACCATTTTCCGCAGGTTTAAATTACCTTAAGCTCACGAAATGTACCAGCTCCCCGTTGCTGGCTGAGGAGAATTGTTGAAGAGGTTTATATCAGTTTGCCATTTCCAAGCCAATAATAAAGGAAAAATAGAGGAATTGTATCCTTGTGGTACAAAAGTTTATGTTAACTCTTGCCGTTTATTTAGAAATAAACCAAAACGAAAGGAGGTTTTCATCGAATTTGATGGCATAGGATGTGAAAAAAATCTAATTAATTTTTTCACATTTTTATAAAGGTTAACTTGCATGACATGAGACATTCTTGCAAGTAAGGAAACATTAATTCTATGGAGACAATGTTCAGCCGTAGAATATCATTAGGTTTCTTCGATATTTTTAAATGTTAACAAAATATTTCTCTCATAACTTTAAGCTGATGAGATGATTTTCGGCCATGTTCTCTTAGTTCGTTTCTTCAGGGTTTGCTTTTTCGCCCACGGTGATATATATATCTATATCGTGTGTGTGTGTATGTGTATGTATGTGTGTGTGTATATACACACACACACACACAGGGTGTCTTAATTACATACCTTAAATATAAGCATCGTGTTCTACACCTAAAGACAAGCAAAAAAGTTCATATAAACATATAGTCGCAACCGCCTCGTTAGCGAGATATGGCAATATTACATATGGCAACAACGAGGCAGCGCCGCGACACGGAGTTCGCAATATTTCGGTCACACAGGTTACTGTTCTGGTAGATACATTACGTATCGAAGAATGGCACATAATGCGGACTATTCGGTAGACGAATTAACAGATATGATACTGCTGTACGGAGAAGCAGAGCGTAACAGTGCAGTCGATGCACGTCTTTACGCCGAAAGGTATCCGCAACGACGGCCAGGGCCGGCCCGAGATACGGGCGAGCCGGGCAGCTGCCCGGGATGCCAAAGTGTTGGGGGCGCTATGCCGATCATCTAGCTATGCGTTACTTGCAGGCGAGTAAATATTGGACAACAATTTATACCGTGGGAAAGGCTGGAATCTTGATGACGTTCCTTTTATTTTTCATTATCAACAAGTTTTACAAATCGAGGAAAAAATTAACGTGTCTTTTGTAAATATCTGAAATACATTTACGGTGGGGTCGCTGGAGTGCTATCTCGCCCTGGGCGCCGAAATTCCTCGGGCCGTCCCTGACGACGGCATCCAAATCGCAGGACATTCATTTCTTTGGAACGTCGTCTGAGAGAAACAGGTCGTATGCGGCCCTTTATAACAAACGCTGGTAGACCACGAAGTCGCAGGAGCGTCGATGTGGAAGAGGATGTTCTGCATTCCGTTGTACGATCCTCTGGTATTAGTACCAGGCGTTTGGCCGCTCGTCACCAGATTTCCCAGCAAACGGTTGTGAGGGTGTTGCATGATCAGTTGTTGTATCCGTTCCACGTACAGCGTGTTCAAGTTCTGCAACCACCGCTGGATTATGAGCGACGAAGAGCATTCTGCGAATGGCTACTGAAGTAGGATGCAGCATATCCGAACTTTCTGAGCCAAGTTTAGGGGTGGAGGAAGCATTCTTCAAAAGGAATGGGATTTTGAATAGTGTAATCAGCACACATGGGCTGATGAAAATCCACATTCATTTCAGGAAACACGATTCCAACAGCAGTTTGCAATTGTTGTTTGGGTGGGTATAATTGGCGATCTCCTCCTAGGTCCTTATGAGCTACCGCCTCGACTATCACGGTCCTTCTATTTACGGTTTCTATCTCGACATTTACCGCAACTACTAGACGACGTACCCTTGGGACCGCAGCAGACAATGTGGGTATTGCATGATGGGACTCCTACCCATTCCGCTCGCGATGTCAAGTGGTATTTGGACAGTCACTACCCAGGTCGATGGATAGGACGAAACGGATCAGTTGTGTGGTCTCCGCGATCACCCGATCTCACTCCTGCCGACTTTTATTTGTGGGGCCATCTAAAGAGCATCGTTTATGCCCTACGATGTAATACGCGTGACGAGCTATGGAATGTTATTGGAGCTGCTGGGACGACAATACGCGGAATGCCTGACGTCTTTCAGCGGGCCAGGAATTCTTGGAGCAACAGGGCTCAGTTGTGCATTGACTGTAATGGTAGTCAGTTTGAACATCTTTTGTAAACCATTTTAACTGACCAGACGCCATTCTGTTCACAACTAATAAACTTTTGATCCAAAACTACGTTATTTGTCTACTTTCCTTTCCCCGTGCTTCCTGTTGCCATATCTCGCTAACGAAGTGGTTGCGACCATATGTTTGTATGAACTTTTAGCTTGTCTTTGGTTGTAGAACACGATGCTTATATTTAAGGTATGTAATTAAGACTCACCCTGATATCCTGTGTGCTCCTTTTTATCAGATGTTAGAAAGGTGTCACTCGCTAATTTCAACCTCTCTCTCTCATTTTTCAGGAGAATGTTTCCCACCCTGCGCGTATCTTTCTCCGGGGGTCCTCTCCTGCCTCCCCCGCCCCCTCATCACCATCATCTTCACCACGGACACCACGCGCATCAGCTGGGCGGTGGAGAGTCGGCTGGTTCGGCCGAGGGAGAGAGGTGGGCCGTTCTCATGGACATAGTGCCCGTGGACCAAAAGCGCTACCGTTACGCCTACCACCGTTCCTCGTGGCTGGTGGCGGGCAAGGCGGATCCGCCCGCCCCGCCTCGCCTCTACCTCCATCCCGACGCACCCTTCACGTCCGAGCAGCTGAGGAAGCAGGTCGTATCCTTCGAGAAGGTCAAGCTGACCAACAACGAGATGGACAAGAACGGCCAGGTGCGTACTTTTGTGACCGATAAGCGCTTTCCTCCCGAGTACACGCGGGGTGACCGTAAACAATCTCGCATAAAAGAAGTTTGACGTGCGGTCACGGTCCGTTTTGTCGAGAAGAGAGACCTCCAAAACCACTTTAGGAGTGAGGAGCGTCTCATTGTGGACGGTAACGCCGTCCTAACACTCGTAATTGGATCTTCCTCTTCGTCTTGCCCATCAAAATATTGAGGTTTCTTTTTCAGCAATGTCGATCCTAACATTAAGCGGTCGTTAAAATATGGAAATTAGATTGATATATAAATAATATGGCTCGTTTTATGCTCTTTCTTTTTTTCGAAAAACATTATTTTTAGAAAGACATGCTTGTGTCAATAATCGCAACTGTTATGTGATATCTGGCAAAGTTTCTCCAAAAATCCTAAATTTTATGCAGAAACTAGGAATAATTTATAAATTAGACATTATAATCTAAAACAGGAGCTCGTGTCAGCTTACTAATCTTATAACTGTTTGAAATTGGCACATGAATGAAGAGGATGCGCTGTTTCGGTTTGCAAAGCACATGAGTTTTGCTCAACACGTGCGCAGCTTGACGCTGTGACCGAACTATCAAGAATGAAGATTTTAACAAATTTTTATGCGAGAGAAATTAAATTTTCATTATGCTTTGCACAGTGGGGTTCTCTCTCTGTGTCAAAATTGAATGCTATTTGGATAAAAACACGACAAGCACGAAAGAAAACACGTTAATCTGTGATAATGATTTTCGATAAAGAAAACTTTAATGCACCTTCAGTATTTCGGATGAAATATTATTCGTTTCAATTGATGGAATAATTTGTCAGTAGTATAATTTTTTTGAGAAGAGCCTCGTTCAATATTAAGTAAACCAATTTCAGATCGTGCTGAACTCTATGCACCGCTATCAGCCTCGCATCCACCTGGTGCGGTGGCGAGAGGGATGCGGAGGAAACATTACCGACCTCGAGGCCGAGGAATACAAGACGTTCGTGTTCCCGGAGTCGGTGTTCACGGCCGTGACGGCGTATCAGAACCAATTGGTAAGTGGCAGAAGATGCGGACGGTAGTGAACCAAAATTATTGCTATTTTTGCTTTCTCCTTTGTGATATGTCGCGTGCGACTGTATTTTAAGTGCAATATCCGAGTTCCTAAGATGTCTTCTTTGATGATTTTAAAATTAAATTATAATCATGCTTTAACCAATGACGTAACTACGAGCGAAAGGGCCCTCGGCAAAATATGATCGAGGGCCCCTCCCCCCTCCCCAACAAATATCTATGTTCAATTAAAAATGAAACCCATTGCAGAACCTCCCAAGATGCACTTATTAAGTAATTACCGGGAGTGTGGTGAAAATGGTAGGCTTTTTAAATTAACCTGTCAAAAAATAATGAGAAGCCATTGAGGAAAAAGAGAAATTGCTAAAATATCTTAATTTTTTCTGTATTCGGGGAAATTCGAGGGCCCCCGAGCCCGTGACATTTGGGCACCCCCGCCACCCCATTTTTATGCCGTTGGCTTTAGCATAAGAACGCTTGATGTAAGAATCCTCTTATTAAGACGTTATTTCCACCAAATTATGATATTGTAAAACCATGTTTATAGGTTATAATTTTAACATATAACATTTTAAACGTATATCGTATAAAGATATTGATGTAATTTCATTGCCAAAGTATTTTTAATAGGCTTTTCCCCTCGAGTGGTCCTTGGCCCATCCTCGGACTTTTCGCATATGTAACTGCCTAGTTTTTCACTTTTCGTTATTCCATATTTCCCCCACCTTTCTGCATCTTACGTAGCCATCCATCAACTCCTTCAAAATTCCATGAACTGAAAAATTATGTAATTTTTTCACTCCTATTAAAATTATCATTTAAATAATCATATTCAATACTCCACATACCTTCTGCTCTAACATACTTATTTTTCTTATTTAATTTAACGAAATTGTGTCACGTCATCGGTGAAGGAAAACAATGTATGTTTCTCTTCAGAGCAGCTTTTTATAATTTCTTTTAGTTTTAATAAATTTTAAGTTAGCTATATATCACCACTGAGGACGATTTATTCAAGAGGTTTAACTAATATAGATAGAAAATGTTGTCGATTTTGTTTGTGTCATTTGAGACAATTACAACGCTTGTCTTAAAATCTCTCCATCATTGCTAATGTTTACGAATGCACACAATTACATAGTGATCGAATTCTCCAGCGATTATAAAACCAACTTTCGCGAAAACTCTTTACCAACTGCTTTCTGCTGATTAAAATTTCTTCTCTGTAGAACTAATAACCTAAGTTTGAAACCATGGAAATCTTATTGCTTTCAAATACGCCGTCGCTTGTCTCCTTGTTAACACTTTTCAAAATAGGAATACACGCTATTTTCGAGATATGCCGTTCACTCGTCTAGTTCCCCGTTGACGAGGATTAGCAAAAAGATTAACGCAACTTTTACCTTGGAGTCAATATTTCCCCCGTTGTACGGATCTCGTTTTCCGCTCGTTTCGCCACTTCCGTGGTTCCAGAAGTTCCTTGGTCTATGGCAGTGATGGCGAACCTTCTATAGTCCGCGTGCCAATACTACCTAAACTGTGGAATCTTATCCGACTCGTGTGCCACAAAAAGTCCTTGATTTTTTTTTGGGGTGCCAACTAAACTAAATTCGTGATAAATAAATAAGATTGTTACCCTAAAACTAAAGTTTACAATATGTAGTTAACTAAATAAAACAAATGTTTTTGCGGCGTTAAATCAGTACGATAAATGCTTTGTATGGTTTTCGCCTTTCGTTGGCGTGCCAACCAAAATCGTCTTGCGTGCCACTTATGGCACGCGTGCCATAGGTTCGCCATCACTGGTCTATGGCGTCGTTAAACTGTATGGAATCGTGATTGACGCGATGGGCGTGGATTATTCGATACGCCTAAGGTATTACAACTCTGTAAATTCGTTGCTCACTCCATTATTTCATACGAAACCATTTTCTCAACTTTATCCTTATGGTGTGAACAATATAATCGCTCATCAAATCGAGGTGCTTCCGTTGCAGCTTTGTCGAAGCGAGTTGATTAGTTTAACTTTAAGTTTTGGAAGCGTTTGAGAATTCTGTTGCGATACGATATTCCGGAATCATGGCAGAAAAGAGTTCTAACCATATGAGTCCACTGTACGATTTCAAATACTAAATGCGCTCAAATTGTTATCGTTTTTTCCGTCTTCATGACACAAATATAGTCAGAAAAGCACTTTGAGGGTGAAATGGCTGCGGATGTAAACGAAAAATGTTTTGTCACTGGGTATTATTACTTTGTCATTTAAGGAGAATATAGAGAAATTGTTATGGTCGTGGAAAATCGACTCCGAGATTGTGATGAATGTGCGGGGGGAAATAAACGACATGCCAAATATTGAGCAAAAACGCGATCAATTTTTTGCCAAAAAAGGATTAACTACCGCTATTCCTCTGCTTTTCTAAGTGAAACACCCTCGTCAGGGCTGGCGTGAGGCGTTTAAGAAGTAAACGACGCGAGATATTTGATGGAATTTTCTTTAAAACTTTCCATTTGCTTTCGTTGAATCGAATTGCGTCATTTTTTTACTGGACTGTTCCGAACCGTCCAAAGTGGATTCGATTTCATCACGCTGTGTTATTTCGGATGTTCGACCTATCTTATGCATTGTTTCTTTCTTTTAAAGATCACCAAACTGAAGATCGACAGCAACCCTTTTGCCAAAGGATTCAGAGATTCCTCGAGGCTGACGGACTTTGATAGGTGAGTGTGAGACTTAAAAAAAACTCTATGCTACAGGTCGTGAAATCAGTCGAGACAATATTTTCGATTTTACTTTCATTTGTGTGCAGGAATTGCACTAGAATAATTCACTTTTTATATACTTTCGACTGCTTTAAAAATAATTTGTATAAACAAATTTATCGAACAAATTTGTGTAACCCACACTGCGAAAATAAATATTACTAAAAGTGAGCCCTTAATGTTGACTGTGTGGGTCGAAACATGGGCAGTCATATTTATTTTCGTAATGGAATTTCTAAGTCTATCAATATATTTGCTTTTACAAATATTGTCTTTAAACTTTACTTGGTATCTTATTACATATTCGTCAATATAATTGAACTATATAATAGTTTGCAATTGGAAAGGCATATCAAGCCATTTAATGGCCGAAGGAGTGAATTATGAATGTTCTGTCAATAATCGTTCCTTAGAGATGTTAGAGTTTATGGTCGGATCACCATTGTTCCAGTTTCCGTGAGAACTCGCTCGTAAATCGCCAATGGCGTCATTTGCAAGAATTGCAATCTGAGAACGAGAAAGCGAATCTTTCTTAGGTTTTGTCTCAAAGTTAACGTTCCATAGCGCTCCAATTCGATCCACTCATTAAAATTTTTACATAAGCAAAATGGATACAAATGACGCTGACTCTGTTTCGCGGATGTTTCGCTTTTCGTCCCAATCTAGTTATGCGTCGGACAGTTGTTCACGCTTTTAGCGCATTAACAGATAAAATCGTAGATGTACACGTGAAAGGTTAGATTCATCGGGAATCCGATCAATTACTGTTGTTACGTATTGAAAATCGTAGTTCTGTAAGAAGAATTAATCGTAATATCCAAGATGGCTCTCTTGGCGCTTCACTTACAAATTTTAATATTTACTTCTTGACAGGGAAAAGGAAAAACATTATGCCTTCCTTTGTTTTCAATGTGGTTTGCTCTTATGATCTTAAAAATTTAGAATATTGAAAAAAATATCAAGAAAATGCTTAAAGGACCCCTAAAACAAGGACCTCCACGGTCTGTGGGCCATATCCGGCAATGGCGGATAAAAAGGGGTGGTAATGGGGTAATTACTCCCATAATGGAGATGGTCAATCTTTATTAAAATTTTATCCCAATTCGTGTTTTTATATTCTATAAATATTTGGCAACTATCAAACCAATGTATAATACAGGTGGTCCTCAGACTTACGTCAGGTTACGTTCCTAGGAAACGACGTTAAGTCGAGACCGAAGAAACAATGACATAATTGGGGTTTATGTTCCTTACCAATGATATGTTATGAAACTTTATACAGATATGAATACAGATGGATAGCAAGTTTAATCAACTACCAGTCATATATAAAGTACAATAATAATGTTACAATTAGTGGTTAGAAAATTCTTCTGCGTAATATTTGCGCTAATAAATAAATACTTTTGGGGAGATTTAGAACGGCTTGATGGTTTTTTGAAGAATGCATATCCAGGGAAATTTGTTTAGCTGCTCCCTTCTTCTCATTGTAAATTTTCTTAAAGCAAGCATATGCGTTGGATATCCTGTTGTTGGTCTTGGTGCTACGCTCTATGCTGGGGTCCTTTTCCTCAAACATTAACATGGCAGCATCCATATGTTTAAAGGCTTCACTCAACATCTTGGTTATATTATCTCCTTGTAAAGGGCTCTCTTTAATTGCTCCTCAAGATTAACAAGGTCTTCATTGGTAAGCTAATGGGAGTGAGGGGCAAGTAATTCTTGGACATCACCCTCTTCAAATTCTAGCTTCAGCTGGCCAGCCATATCCGCAGTCACCGTCTAAACCAGGGATGGCAAAACCGCGACTCGCGAGCCACGTGCGGCTCTTTTAAATTTCCATTCAACGTTTTTCGTCGCAGAATTCAGTGACGTATAGCGACTTGATACGTTTTGGGTATGCCTGAAATACATGCAATATATCTGAATTGCTTTGGATACAGGTAATAGACTGTTCGTAATTTGTGAGCACAGAATATGTGTCATGCGGCTCTCGAACTTACGAATATTATCGTATGCGGCTCCGAGGATAAGTAAGTTTGGCTAACCCCTGGTCTAGACGTAAGTGGGGGTCCGACCGCCATAATTGCTTACATAGGTGGCAATTGACTATTGTCGTAAATGCGGATCGACTTAAGTCGAGGACCGCCTTTATATACTGTATATTTTTATAATGAGACCTTATTACCTTACATAAATATGACAGTAAAAATATTTAATTTCTTATTACCTTCCTAAGCTATGCATGCTAGATCTGCCTCTGATACCCGGCCTGCTCATTGATTTAATTAGACCCGTCTTACTTTATCAATTTCTTTAAGACATGCACATACGTATATTTGCCAATGGGAGGTGTCATTAGATATCTTTTATGAAACTAAACGATAACATAGACGTTTGACACATTACACAATCAAAAAAGTTCTAAAAAGTAGTTCTTTGAAATTTACCCAAGGTCCGAGTTGTCATTTGAAATATCGTATTTGGCCCGCACGCTGTCATATAAAGCATTACGTGGTCCTTTTAGTTAAATGTGAACCCTGTCCTACAAGGTGAGTGAAGACACATTCCGTCTCCTCAAGGTGTGTGCGATGACATATGCCGTTCAGCGTTCCTTCTCTCTATAATTCTCTGTCTCTCCCTTGAGTAAAGCCTGCCAACCTGTATGTATGTATAGATATACATAACTGTATCTAACTGTCCAATAAGCTTTCCCGTACAAATTTCTCATCTGCACACCAACCGTCGTATTTTTACGAGTTATTTTATATTCGTGTTTTATTCCCACATTTGAACGTAGAAATGATGTACACTGGTGATTATGTTCGTGGCGAAATACTTGAGAATATTCTTTTTAAGAATGATGGTGACAACGAAAGTGAATATCTCTTCTTTTTTAAGTGAAACCACTGAAGAATGATTGCCTCCATGCGATAGTATTTCAGACGAATAAATTTACGGTTTTTAGAGTTTAGAAGTTATCAATGTTTCTGTCCTTAATTCTTGCACATTATGTTGCAAGAATGGCAATAAGAAACCCAATGGATTTTTATAAATGAACCTTTTGTCTATCTCGGAGATGAAGTCAGCAAAATTAAGGGAAAAACCATCTGATGACGATTTAGACGCTTCTCTTCTTAGGAGAGAATCCCCGACAAGGAAGAAACGAATGGGATTACGGAAGTGTGTTTCTTTGGGCGAAGAAAGATGAAAGAAATTGAACTTCCTAACATTGTAAAAATTGACCCAGAATTATTACACTCTGTGCTATACCATAATATTAAAAGTATCACACGGTTCAAACTTAGCTCACTCAGTAACAAAGTAAGATATAAATTTTGCATTAAGTTAACTAGGAATATTATTGAAAAAATAATTTACATATTTAAGAATAGATTAGCGTTTTTGTGCATTTTCAGACATATAATACTCTTCGTTCGATTAATTACACTTAAAACAATATCAATATCAGTATATTACAGGCTGTTTAAATCAGGCTAAGAGGTGATATTTAAATCACGTTTTAGGGGTCAAGAAGGCAAAGAATTTTCTCCGAGGTTGTTAAACCGGCATTCAGTCGTATTTAAGAAACGAAGAATAATACGCAGAAAATGTTGTTGAAATCATTTTTTATTGGTCCTTGGATGGATGAATTATTAAGTGTTCGTAAGTGTTGTGGCTTTTTCGAATTCTCCCGGATAGGTTAACCGTACGTCATCCTAACCGATATTGTAACTAACGGCAAAGTGAATATATTTTTCCCAGTGGTTTATTTAATTAAAATCACTAAACATATCGGAAAATGCTTGAATTATAGCCTAACAATTGGAAGAGCTTTAAAGGCTTTTCATCACAACACGAGACGTTCCTCATCAGCGGAAGTGAAACATCTCTTAAAACCATTAATTATAATCCCTCTAGAATCAAAACTTATTAGTGAGACTATAAGAATCAAATTACCCAATATTTTACCAGACGATCATTATATGGGAAAGGTTATCGGTGTGAATATTCGCCAAATATGTCCTCCATGGTGCGTTTACGTTATACTTTATAGATTCTTGCGCTTCCGAAATCGTTTTGTTTTGTAATCATCAAGTTGGAATTTTGATAATTGTATATCGCGCAGTATTCTTCAAATTTCCGATTAATGGCGACATAGAAGAATTACATACTAGACCGAAAGGAATACATCACAAATGTGCCAGATAGGTGACAATTTTTGTACAGAAGTTATTTTGATTTTATGTTTTACACTATCCACTTCAATTGCAAAACACGTTGTGACAAATGAAAACCAATCGACTAGCTAAAATATCGTCAAGTTGATATAATCCAATGTATCAAGAAGAGGAGTAGTTTAGAACAGTGGTTCTCAAACTTTTTCGGTCCGCGGATCACTTCAACGGGCAAAAGACCTCGATGGCCACCTACCCCATCCACTCCCGTCTTGACACTGCTAAAACTTTAATGGATTTGATTTTTGATTGTTCCAAACAAAGGGGGTAATAAGATCAGTTATTAGGACATTTCGCTATATCCATTGCGATTTTACGCTGTGGTGAATTCAGTGTATTTCAGTGGTAATCATTTAATTTGCTATGGTCAATATTAATTGCTTTAGGACTAATCAGTTGAGCTACACAAACAAATTAATTTAAAATGTTACATTTATCCTTATCACTATTGTAATAACGCTACGCGAGTGTTGGAGTTTAGTGTTCTGGTCTGTTCTCTATTATTGCCTCGGCGTTGTGCGTCAATAACTTACATTTTGGATCAGCCCGCGATTCACCCGGGGGACTCTCGCATCAGCTATTATAAAATGGCGCTACACTAAAGAAACGAATGGAGATGATTTACATTTGATATTTAACTTTGGGAGCAGTAGTTTATGCGTGAAGCAAAAGAAAAAGATACATTTTCTGAAATTGAAAACATTTTTTTTCAAACGATTCGGTGGGCAATCGGGACCTTTCAACTACTCTTTTCATTAACCAGAATGCATAAAATTGATTTTAACGCGTATTAAACAAGACATCGATGGATAGCATCACAGGTATGATATGATGATATAGATTAATTTCGTAAATTAATGCTTAATGAAAGGGGGGGGGGGGGGTTTGGTTGGGTCGGAGACTACGGCGAGATAGGTATTTCAAAAAAGAAAAAAAGTAATGCTTACTGTAAAACGGTGATAGCATTGCGGATTCCTACGCTCTGACAATGTACGATACTAGGGATGAAATAATACTGAGAATTTTTAATACCGGTATTGGGACAGTTTTTTGCTGATACCGGTATTGAAACCGGTTTTGTGCAGAGAACAGTTTATAATCATTTAGTATATTATTTTTATAATAATAATAATCCTTTATTAACGGGATAAACCCTCTTTATTACAAATATCAAACGGAGTTCAAAAGCAAGATATGAGTATTTCAACAACTACATAAATCTGGACTTTTCAAAAACACTCTTGCTTTCAAAATATCTACTTATAACCTTAACTGCCCTGCTCTTCAAAACGGTGACACCCATCCAAATAAGGGGTATTTTTCAACCCCAGGCTAAAAAACATTTTCGAAAAGAAAACTTCATATTCCACAAACAATAATGGCAAAGTAAGAAGAATTATATGTTTGATATGAAAATAATGAGTCAGTTTGTGGACCTGAGGTCAAAAAATACCGCGCTTCGGGATCGAAGGGTTCAGGAACGCATTTCAGGAGGACGAGACCATTTCCAATCGTTTTTTCTCATCGAACTAGGTAATATTATAAAACTCTCATACCGATCCGTCGGAGTCACTTTATTTCTACTCACACAGGCAACAAATATATTTTTGGTAACTTGGCACTGCTCCCACAAAGTGCACTTTTCAATACCGAAAACCCGGTATTGTAAATCACGATATCGGTATTATGTGTGTAATTCAATACAGGTATTAATTCCGGTTTTCCAATACCGGTATTCATTCCTAGTACGATACAATTTAAATTGGAAGGGTCAGTTATTTGAGGTTTTCATCGGTATTTGTCGGAAATTTAAGCCAATGATTATGGTATTCTGGTTATTGTAATACGCCATCCACAGTATTTTTCTTAGAGGTGGGCCAGCAGTTTGCTCTTTTATACCGCCCATTCCATCTTCTTATTGAACTTATTCGGCTTTATCAATCGTTCAATTTCCTGTCGAAAAATCACTTCAGCGAGTTTATGTACAAAAAGCACAAAGTCCCAAATCCGGCAATCTCGAGACCTTTTAGATCATGTATATATATATATGTGTGTGTGTGTGTGTATATATATATTCATTCATTCATTCATGGTTTTCAATCCTAAGATTGGTTTGATATGGCTAGGGAATAAACACATATGATGTGATGGTTTCCCGTTGCCTTCCACATCAGACACACACACATGAGTGATGAAAATATGAATTGTGATTACGAACACAAACATCCATGCCCTTGGCGGGATTCGAACCCGCGACCTCAGTGATGGTAAGCCAGTGCGCTAACCCTTCCGCCACCGCGGCCGGCATATGCGGAAGGGGAAAGGTAAATAAGGATATTTAGGGAAACTAGGTGTTGAAGGAGACCCAGTGAGTACTTACCGGAAGGAGAGCCACTGGGGTGTCGGAGAAACACATTTGTAGACGTTTTTGAAGCTTTCGGGATGATCCCTTCGTCAGCACAAGAGAGACACACCTTGTTGCCCTAAATAAATAAACATATCTAGCCTAAATATGAGTTGTCAAAACAAAGTCCATATAGAGAAAGAAAGAGAAAATAACGAATGAAAATACAGAATGTGTGACTGGAATTATCCAAACTCCCTTAAAATCCCAAAGGACGATGGCCTTTGCCAGTGATGAGTAACTTTCATTTAAGAGTTCCAGTTGCATTCGCCCACGCGAGTAAAGTTGACCTTTATCCCCGTTTCTGGAGTCCTCTCCTCTGCTGCTTTCGTGGAACGTAGAGGCAGGGATGGCCCGAGAAATGTTGGCGCCCCGGGCGAGATAGCATTCCCAGCGCCCCCTCCATATATACTTGAGATATTTTCGAAGTGCATGTTAATTTATTCATCGTTACTTAAAAATTATTGATAATGAAAAAATAAAAGGGATTACATCGAGATTATAGCTTGTTCCACGATATAAATTGGTATCCAATATGTATTCACTTGCAAGTAATGCATAGATATATGATCGCTATAGCGCCCCCAAGACTTTAGGGGCTCCGGGCAGCCGCCCTGCTCGCCCGTACCTCGGGCCGGCCCTGCGTAGAGCCGGGAAAGATATCACATTGTCTTGATTTCGTTGTGGAAAATTTGTGCTTGGGTTGAGCGGAGCGGACGGTCAAAAAAATTCCGGCGCCGAATTAAATTTAATTTGTTTGCCGCAACTCCTACAGAATTTTTAAATGGAAAGTTTTTTAAAATGTCCTGATTTCGTATCATTCCGGATATTGGACTTTGTAGCGTATTATCATTCCAAGTACATTCGTATGATCATTAAATTCCTGAATATCTTGTTTGCGCAGTGACTATGCAAGTTATTCGAGCGAATATATCCTTTTCCCATTTCTCAATTTCACACGTTTCCTCTTTATCGCCAGATTCTCATATTGCAACATCGCATTGCAGTTGCGACAGAGAAGCACCGCGAATCGAACGCATTTGTGAAATGGTACATTCGCAAATCTCTTAATTCTGCTTGCCAATTCCGTAATATTTCCTCCTATTCGCCAAACGACGCGCGTAATGCATGAGAATTGTTCGCGGACGCGTTACAAATATAAATCGTCCTTAGGCCTGTTTAGAGTTGTACCATTCGCTGACGAGGCGATGCAAATTCCAAGAGAAACCATAATCTTGAACACCGATAGCGTTATTCAAAATAATTGGAGTATCGTGTTGTTTGAATTAATATGCTGCTTCCATGTTCGTGATACAATCTACTTCTGGTTCTTGGCACAAAATTAGGACCGAAAGATTATTGAGCGTGATTAAGATGAATAACTTTTTAGGTAGATAGCTTATAATACGACCGATTCAATCGATTGAAATACTCTAAACAAGTATCGCGAATACCATAAAAATGCGCTCAAAATCGCACCTCAATAATCTAATGTCTATAACTTTCGGAAAATTTATTTTCCCGAACAATTTCTATAGCGTTTTCGTGTTATACTTTTTGATAGCTGTAAATTTATTAACTTTCGCTACTTTCTCAGCAATGACAAAACCGTGACCTGTATTAGAGATACTATGCACGGATGCAGATTTTCGCATCCGCACTCGACCCGTACCCGCAGGCTGCATATCCGTATCCGAACCGTACCCGCAAAAATTTCTAAATTACCCGACCCGAACCGACCCGTACGAATAAATTGTCCAACCCAACCCGACCCGCAAGCATAAGTAATATCCGAAGACAAAAATTATCTGGTGCAACATCTACGAACCAAAATCAAAAAATTCAAAATAAAATGTCTCTCAGCAGAACACGTCAATGACCCTCTCTTAATGCATAGAATGTTTTGGAAAATCCCACCAATAGCTCCCAAAGAAAGCCACGTCCCTCGAAAGGTAAGGTAGGAGGGTCAAAAGAGACCCAACGCCTTTAGGGCTATCGGCTTGGACGGGGTAGGAGAAGGGTGCAACCAACGTTATTATTGTTTCTCATACCCAAGACACTGAATTTTGAGTTTAGCACGGATATTGATTTTCCTATCCGCACCCGCAGGCTATATATCCGGCCCGCATCCGCAGAAAGTTGGGCATAATCCGACCCGAACCGCAACTTTTCGTGCGGATATCCGCGGGTCGGATAAATTGCGGATGTGCAGATCTCTAACCTGTATGCTGATAGTTGAAAAAATTACTTCAGACCTCATTATGCCATCAAGTCATAAATTTTTGCTATTAGTCAAATATCATTGTTAAAGTTTACAGGGACAATTTCGCCCAAAAACACTGTTATGACTTTTTGCTACTACGTGCTTCATACAAGCAGCGAAGACAAAAATATTTTTCACGTCCGTATTCGTAAAACTTAACTTGAAGTTCAAAAGATAGAAGTTCCTAAAATGGAAATTTTTTACCTCCTCCTTGTTGGGTATTTTATTTATATTTGAAACTTTTAAAGAAAAACCCATTTAATGAATTATGCAGTGTTTTAGAATAAAAAATAAGTACCCGTGAAATTGATTAGTGCGAACCTTGTTATTTTGATTAAAATGAATGATTTGAACGACTTATTATTCTTAACTTTGTTTACAATTAAAATGCAAATTATCAAATATGTATTTTTATTTTTAACAAATGTCACAGAAGCTTCTCATGAATTGACCGAATTATATCGGACCAGCAAATATACTAATTTAAAGCAAATGTTTCGTAATAGAATTGCGTGCCAAATATGAAAGTTGAAAGTACAAAATCTTAGTCTTTATGAATTAATGTTGACGCTGCGAAAATTTTCAAATAATCTGTGATAATGAAACTTTTAATTACTAAATGCGTCCTTCCTCTCTCTCTCACCCTCTCTATCTATCTCAAAAAGGGACCCAATGGACTCCATGTTTATGGAGCAGCATTTCCTCCGCTCACCGCTCAGACTCTACGCGGCCGAGTTGGAGGCAGCCGCTGCCGCCGCGGCTGTGGGTGCAGACCAGGTCCTCGGGGGCGCCATGCACAACCCTCACCACCACCACCACCCACACCACTCCCTCTGGGGTAGACCGCCCCCGCTGCCGCCGCCCCACGTCGCGCCCGCGGCCTCCGATCTCCAGGCCTTCCTCATAGGGACCTTGTACTCGAGGGGCGGAGGAGGGGGCGGGGGTCCACCCCAGTGCCCTCTTCCTCTGCCGGTCCCACCGCACCTCTGGGGCCAGTGGGCGGTCGGAGGCCTCCTCGCCCCGCCTCATCATCCGCCCCCGCCGCCCCCGCAGTCGCCGCCGCCTCCGGTGATATCGTCCCCTGCCCCCGCGTCCCCGCAGCCACTGGGCCACGCCTCGCCCAGGTCGTCTCCCGCCCCTCCCGCGGCATCTCCCGGATCGGATCAGCGACTTCCGAGGGCCCTCTTTCTGCCTCACGCCCCCTCGCCGCGCTACAGCCCCTACGCCCCCCACCCTCCCCCGCGCACCCCGCCCCCGCAGCCGCCTCCCGGACCTCCCGTCCACCTGCACCAGGAGCCGTTGGTCGCCGACAGGAACTGACCTCTGTGGTCCGGGGGTCGGAGGGAAAGGGAGCGAGGGCCCTTCCCCGATTGAGGGGATGCTCAGAAGCCAAAGATGTAGAGAGGAAGAGAGAATTATTTATTAACCGGAGGACGCTTAGTAAGAGGAAGGAAGGGAGGAAGGAAGAGAGAGAGAGAGAGAGAGACTCTCAGTGGAGTGGGGACGAAGGACTTTGATCTCCCTCCGCCCCTCTCCTCCTCCGGTGTCCAAATGCGAACCTCGATATGTGTGCGTGCGTGTGTGAGTGTGCGTGTGGCGCGTGCGTGTGTAAGTATCGTCGATCTTTATTCTTGACTCAGTTTAGTGGACTATTCAAATCATTCTTCGTAAGTAACGTTTTAAAACGGGGATATTCGCCATCCGGTGTGTAATCGGTCGAGAAGAATCCGTAGTGTTTATAGAACGGTGTTTGTGTGAATCATTTCTAGGAACCCGATGTTCATTTGTTGGTTAGTAAAGCCACGTGGGCGTGGACAGACTTTTATATATCGACGCTGAGGCCCCATCGTGCATGCATTCGGTTCTTTCCCAGTCCCATTCCTCCTCTCCGACCTTTCCCCTTCTTCCATTCCTCCCCTCCCCCTCTCTCCTCCCTCCTCCCCCTCCCCTCTCGCTCTTCCTCACACGGCCACTGTGTGTCTTTATTATTCGATTCGCTCTTTTATCCGAACCATTCCATTATCTTCAGGGAAGGCAGTCTCTTGACACCTAACGTTCCTCTTGTCCCCAAAGCACCCTCAGTGAGCTATTATCTCTTCGCTTCCCACCTCCTCCGAGAGAATCTCCTACCGCCTCCCATTGCTCCCTCTCCTCCCCTTTTATCCCTCCCCCTTTCACCTCCTTCCCCTCCCCCCACCACATCTCTCTCGTTCTCTACAAGAGTGAGTGAGTGAGTGAGTGAGGGAGAGTGGATGAAGAGGTCCAAAATACAACCAGTTCTTCCCTCTGCCTCTCCAAGACTGTTTCTGGCGTTTACTTTGAAGTACTGAATTTCGTCTTTGAAATACTCGAAACAAAGGTGTATTTTTTAGATAGTAAAGAAGTTTCCATAAGACTTTCTGTAACACTTGAATGTAAACAGTGCTCTTTTTAGGTAAATGTTTTTTTACCTGAATGAGGTGAAGAAGACATGCATTCCTATTCCACGTGTTATCAATTCCTCGAAAAACTCACGAAATGGATTACTTTCTTTACGAAATTGTAAATTGAGCCGATTTACTCACCGAAGATTTGGTCCATGGAATGTGATTATGCCGGTGAGTCTGTAACGCCAGTTCAGACTAATGGGATAGCAATTGTTCATTGACGAATGAATGTATTTCAAAGAAATGCTTGTTTGCCAAAAACAAAACAGCATCGATTCATTCGGCTCCCTTTCCTTTCACGTCAAATTAAAATTTACTCTGTAATTTCCTGATTTCGTTTTCAGGTTGTTATGAATTCCGTTAGTAAAAGAAAGCTGACACAAATGAATATGAAAATGTGCAACATAAGTCGATGATTTTTATTGTGAATGATAAATATTAAACGAATTTGACATTACGTGTGGCAGAGTTATTATGAAGATCCTTTTCCGTGGAAGATCGGAGTTCGATTCCTTTTCCGAAACATGAAATGGCGGCGCTCCGAAAGGGTTTCTCATCCACTTCCTTAACGGAAAGCATTTATTTCCCATTCGTCACTCTATACTTATAAATAAATTTCTTTGTGATTGTTAGCAGAATAACTCAAATAATTTGGTTTTCCAGGGGTATAATGGAGACCAACAGATTTCAGTTTCCTCGTTTCCACATTTTTTTCTAAATTTATGAATCAAGAAAGTTTATCGAGCACGAAGATAAACTTCCATGTGCTTAACGTTTTCTTACCATAGCCTATTTCAGTCTGTAAGTACATGCTACAGCTGTGTCTCCTATGGCAATCGAAACGTTCACTATGCTCATTTAATCCAAAAACGGTAGTAGTCGTAAGTGGCGATTGTTGATTCTAAGTTATTTCATTTATTGTGCTAATAGTTCACATTTGTCGATCTCGGAAGACGAAAGTCAAACAAAACACTCAAATATGCGTGAAAAATACTTGCGATTCGGAGTTAAGATGGAGGTGCACTACGTTGAAACTATTTGCATTGCAATGACCAAGTCTGGTAAAAAAATGCTATCAGATTGCGTGTCTCGATTCATCCTGGTAAGATTGCATTTATGCTGTGGAGTCTGACATTAAACTTACCTAAAAATAATTTTAGCTGTGACGTATGCAATGATTGAACGTAGTCTTAATTAAGTTCAAGAGAGAAATATCGAGCTTGTCTTATGGCTGAAGAAACTTAAGAATATAGATGTAATATACTGACGAGTTCTAGAAAATTGTGGATGTAAACATTAAAATAGATATTACGGTATATATTTATTCAATTTTGTTTCAATGTATTTAATTGGTATTTTTGTAATACAATTTTAATAACTCCAACTGAGTAAGTTATAAGTTTTCATAGGATTGCAGTTAATGTCCTTAAAGTATCTGTTTTGTTTGCAATTCGCACTTGTCAAATGATGATATCCAACCAGTATAAATATATGCATGGTCCTATGCAAGCCGAGAGTATGTATTCTTTACGGAAGTGCCGCTGAAGACGGCTCAACAGTAGAAGTCACCTTTTTCATCGGGTTTGGTTGTAAACGAAATTCGACCGTCGTTGCATGTTGATCATACGAATGGAATTCTCACAAAAGTAACTTATGAGTGTCGAAGTTAATTTTACTCTGGAGTAATTGTAACCAACACGATTGAGATATATGCTCGCCACACTTTTGGCGAAAGGGTTACAATATTCGTCTCATGATACGAAGTGTATGCAGCATTGATGCGGAATAGTTTCAGAGTGGGTTTGAGATTGTGTGACTGCTTTGTTATAATCAATTGTTTATTATCATTATCAACACACTGTAATACTGGAAAAAAGAACCGATCGTAGTGTGTATGAGACAACGAACGTGCCATTATAGATGCTTAATTTTTAATTGAAATTTTTAAACCTTCTGAGAGATACTTGTAATTATTCGTCCTTCAAAAATGTTGTTAAATAGGGCAAGAAAATAGAGGGGGGGGGGAATATATATATGTAAAACATAAAGCTTCGATTCGCCATTATGCCTGTGGCATATTCGCCAAATGTGGTGATCGTTATGGAAATCAAGAGGAATTTCCTCGCGGGTCATCTGAAATCCATCCCTTTTCACAGAAATACCAGAACTGAACCTTGTATTTCATTATAAAACACTTCGCAAGTCTGAATCTTTGTGTGTGCAATTCCCGAATTTGAGATCTGTCATTTTCACATTGTCCGTTTCTTCTACCTCGCACTCAATTTTCTACGCGCAAATCGCCATACCTATCCCGTTTGCGAGTTCTGTGTCTACACGCAGTCGCACACGCCCTCGCACCATAATGAATCTGAAGCGAAACTGACGACATTCAGGTCACTATTTCCGTCAGGTGCCAGTATTAATTTAATATGACACTCCACTGCAGTGAAACAAAGGGCGTAAGGAAATATCGTCGGATTTTTCCCGCAAATACTTGCGAAAAGTTATTAATCTGCTCGTAATTGCGGATCCATCGCACCCATAGAAGCAGTGCAGATTAGGCATTTTGCCTACACCAGGGTTTTTCAAACTTTTCTCCGCAGTCCAATAATAATAGAAAATGTTGTTATTCGACCCATCAAAATTATACCTTATAGGTTATTGTTAAGTTAGGATTTCTAAGGATTTGTTTAAAATCAAAACGGCACAATTTCATGACCTATACATCTCATTAGTTGATTTTGATTATCTTGGAAACAATTTAACCTACATTTTGCGTCAAAATATGTTGGATCGACTCTTTTTTGAGGCCCTTCCTGAACGTTTTGCGGCCCACCGCTGGGCCGCGGCTCATATCTTGAAAAGCCATGGCCCAGACAACATCGAGACTATTTCGATTGCATTGTTGGGATTCGAGTTCTCCGTTGCTATGCCATCCGAAATATTTCCATTCTTCCTCTGAACACGAGGGCGACCTTTCGGGGATCGACGCTGGGACCTCTGGTCTTTTGCTTCGAGCGGTGGCAAATCGATGACTCGGATGGAATATAGCTGATGAATTTTCTCCATTCCTGTTAAACTTTCATTCTCTGAATGCCGGATGAAATACTCCGTGGATCGAAAGTTTCGCCGTTAATGAAGCGCATTTCCTCTCCGCCATTAATGGTTCCACAGACACTCGTCTCGGTTACAACCGCCATGTTTTCCATTTCTTTTCTTTGAAAAATTACGGTTTTCGACGGCTGCAATCCTTTTCTCTTTTTCATTTTTCACTCCAAATTCGTTATATTCAATCCATGCATTTTCTGTTTCTGAAAATTTTAAATCGCAAAATGTGGAAATAGGAAATCCAATGAATTAAAACAGATTTATAGGGATTAAACGATATGCCATAGCTACTGCTATTCATTTCGAATGATGAAATAGATTATACCGATGTAATGTAGTCAGTTCACCAAGGAGACAAAGCGGACGAACTAAAGTTCACAATGGCGACTTTATACAAAGAAGAGTACTGTTTGGAAACCATGGACTAATTGACTTTTTTCGGTGTTATACGTCATCCATACTTTAGATAATAATTTTTATGGTGTTTATTTTTCATATATCGTATAAATATTAACGATGGCTTTGTTGGAATATTAAGTGGTAAGGATTTGATATTTTAATATATTCGCGCAGAATAAATACGACGATTTTTCACGCCACGTATTCATTAAATCCCATATAATTATATCATCGATACCAATACAGTAATACCCCGCTATACGTCGGAGATGCGTTCCTGAAAAATGCGACTTATAACGAAACAACGTATAGCGAAACAAAGATTACCATAAGAACTATGATAAAAGTAGAGGTTACGTTTCTGGCGGATATTTTATGAAACATTTGTTTCCCAAATTATACATATCAATACAGTACATTACAATACTATGTTACCACTATTGTGTTTACCACTCATTGTTACTAGGGTTTAATATACATTTAATCGTAACAACGAGTAACCAATTGCAATAATAAATTCAGAAATCACCAAAAATAATCGTCTATAGTGTGATGGAGCACAAAAATTGTTCTTTACTTACACGTACACTGATACGCACTTTAGAGTACTTTTCAGGCATATTTCGCAATCCAAAGTATATATCCAATCTCTCATGAGATATAAACGCAAACGTAAACCGTGATGAAAGGACACAAAAATGTTAGACGCAACTGTTCACAAAGCTCTCTTATAGCTGACTGTCGCTCAGAAATAGGTTTTTATAGGTCATTAAAATTAGGACACATTTTTATCCCCTGTGTATCTTGTGAACCACCTAACCCATCGTGATCTCTCAAACACATGGCCAGCAAATGTTTATTCCGAGTATGATTTTACACGAATTGATAAACATGAAATTAAATTAATTCATCTAAATAATAATAAACATGAAATTAAAAGCCGGATAGAGAGTTTTTATTGTTATAGTTATAATTTATGCATCGCAATTGGAATTTCTGAAATTTTGCTTTTAGTATTTCACGAACGACGTACATGCGAAGCGACACAACTTATAACGAAACATGTTCCTTAATTGATTGGCGACGTATATACGAAACAACGTATAGCGGGGTTTTACTGTATATAGGAATAGCTGGAGAATCAACGGCGACGAACTTGTCAAGCTGGTTTAAGAAAAAATTATAACTAAGAGCCCTATGGTTAATTAACTATAATAAGTAAACAACCCTCCTAATAACCATAAAATTATTAAAAAAAGAAAATTAATCACATACACACTGGTTTAGGGAAATTTACTCCACGCCAGGGGCCTAACACTCCGGGTTTAGGGAGAATTACTCCGACGCCAGGGACCCTTTTTATTTGTTCACATAGGCACAAATACACACAAGCCAAAACCACACACGAGTACTTCCGTTCTAAAAAAAATGCCTAAATACGTATTTCCGAATCAACGATTCCATCGTCAGTAGGCCGATCAAAAAAGACAGTGTGTATGTGTTTACTTTTCTTTTTTAATAATTTTATGGTTATTTGGAGGGCTGTTCACATTTTATTGGTTTAAGGAGTTTCATTTTATGCTTAACAATGGCGCATTGTGATATTATTGAAATTGTAAAATAAATGCATTTCATCGTTAGATCCGGCTGACTCTAGGCCGCATTTATTCTTTTAATGCTTATACTCTCCTGGATTTGTATGAAACACTTACATGCGGCCACCAGGGATTTTCAATGCGGCCACTTTCTTAATAAAGAAAGAAAAGGGAAAATTTCCTCTTTCCGAGAGAGAGATAATTCGCTATGATATTACTCGTGAAGTAGTTTGGCGAGAGTTTCAATTAAACATTGAAATTCCCTCAGAAGGCTTCAGTTTCTTACTTTTTTTAATTCTGTGGTATTCAGAAAAGATATTTAATTGGTAAGTATATACACAGCCAATCTAGCCATTTAACACAATAATTTTACTTTGAGTTGAGTGACAGTAATAATAAAGACGTTTGTTTGGATTTGAAAATTGTGGCCAGGATTTTATTCAAATGGAGACTATTTTTTTAAATGAATAATTTGTATTGAATTTATTTATTTTTCGGTTACTATCTATAGGTTGTTCTCACGAACTTCCGCGATCGATATTTCCCATTTATCATTGTTATAGTTGATCCAAATGCTTACCGTTTAATAGCATTACCAAAACTATGCGCAACAGATTGAAAATATTCATACTTAAGCTTAAAACGGTTAAAACGAAATGGCACGAATTTGAAAAACAGCGCGCATGGAATTGGGCTGTAAAAACAATTTTCACTCTCTGAAGAAGATGATACGTCCCTTGTCTGTTATCAAGTTTCTATTTGCCTCTCATATACAGTTCTATTTAATTCTAAGCAGTAGACTTTCGGTTTAAGGGGTATCGTCCACATGAAGACAAAGCAGAAATTTGGAGGGGATAGTTTTCAGGTAAGTATTGTGGTGTATGGCATATGGTCTAGCCCGGTGAGATTCTTTAAAAGGGCCCAGTCAATACGGGGAAATGTGTGAATGCCGTGACTTATGAAATCGTTCGATCGTGAGCGGTTTTCCAACTTAATTGCCGCTTCATTCTCGTTCTGATCTGCAACGGTCTCTCCCCTGCTTCCTAGGGATTGCCGATTGAGATCGGTCATGGATCTTTTTTCTCCGATTAAAATCCTTTTTTCAGCATCCGGTTCGCGCTTTCTCTTAGCTAGTAAATAGAAAGGAGCGAAAGGCCACGGCGATACGCGCTATTCGAGTCCAAGCTTTACGTAACATTCAGATTTGCAATTGGGAAGAGCGGTTCAAATTTTCCATTGATTTCGAGAGAGTACCTACGTATATATGCGACGCACGGCATTCGAACAAGTCTTCCTTAAGAAATGGCTCAACGACACTCCGTATAGCGCAGATGTCTATCGTACATCGAGAATCACTCGTAAAGATTTCAGTTTGGGTGCCTCTTTTGGTTTTTTGAACCTATTTCATCAAAATTCATTTTTCGGTCTTGCAATTCAACGCGAACGCCTTAGGAAATGAGAAAAAAAAACAGATTACGTGAGCGCGATGCCGAGTCATGTTTTTTTCCTCGTTTTCCTACTCTACCGTCTCGCGTCGTTATTAAATTTTGATTAGTTTAAAGACAAATGGACACGGAAACAACGTTCGCATCGAATGCTTAAATCCGATCGGCTTGACATCGAAAATAAAGCGCCATCAATCAGTCGTTTGCTCTTTCATTTTTCCCGCGGCCTCTCTTTATTTTTACTCGTTAGCCCGAGGTAAATGAGACGTAACTCGCACTTCGTCCAAAGATCGAACTCCTTGGAACGGCTTTAAATCCATCAGCCACGCACTTTGTCTCTCGCCACCTCTCTCCCCATTACCCCAACTCCCTCCATTCCTCTCTCTCCCTCCCTCTCTCTCTCTCCCTCTTGTGTCCTCCTTGGAATCCCTTTGCCTCTCTCTCTCAATCACCTCGTTCGTCTCTCATCGCGACCCTTACACCCTCTTCTCTCCATTCCTCTCTTTTTACTACCTCTTCTCTCCCTCCCCCTCCCTCCCTTCCCCTCCCTCTCCCTACCTCACCCTACATCCATATGCCCTACCACCGCAGCCTGCTTGCCTCTGTTCCTCTCCTCTTCTTCCAATTCCGCAATTTCCCCACTGAACGCATAATTAGGAAATTGTATTAATGAAAACGGAGCACGATGGAGTATTCAGTAGGACTGGACTTCTCTTTCGACGGCGATAATTTCTGATACCTATGAAACTTAACGAAATATCTCTAGACATTTAATCCTCATTGTAGATATTCTAGGTTGTTCGATACTTATTCAAATCTCACCTTCTTACTGTGTTTACTAAAAACGTCCTTGCGTCGTCACTTACATAGTTTATTTTCTGACCTTAATGTAACTTTTTCAGAAAACTGTGAGGTGCCTGAAAACTGCAATTTTCTACGCATTTTATACACATGTAATATGTTTACTTAGAGAAGCGCTGGTTACTGGATCTTTGACACGACCCAACTTCCAATAGGCTGCGTTTCCCACAAGTTTCCTTTTGCTACTTACAGATTTGAAAGCGATGTATTCTCTCGTTCTATAATTATTTAACATATTTACTCTCTCTTTTAATATAGCAATTTAGTCAGAAGATAGTCGAAAGGGAATTTTTACTCGCAGTTTATCAGTGTATCATTAGCAAAATATATTATTATTTGAGAAAGATATACAGAATAAAAGCTTAATGTTAGGGAGTTTGATTTTGTTTTCGGTCATTTTATTAATTCTCGAATATGCTCGTTTTGATTCATAATTATTTAAACAAATGCTTTTCAATAATTACAAACTTTAGTATAATCTGAGGAGAGCATGCGTTTCCGTATTTGAACTTGCTTAACGCTGGATGGGAAGTTCCTCTGAGCTTCGTTCGTTCGCTTCTGCATCTTTCTCTTCTATCTCTATTTATAACAAGCCGACTTCTAAAAGGCGAATCACTAAACCCTTCGAAAGGATGTATTCCGAATCGTGTGAAAAGCATTTAAGCGCTTTGGCAATTCTTACAAGACACGGCAGTGCGGATCCGTGATTTAAAAGTATTCCACAACATGGATTCTATCGCAACTTATCCTTTCCCCATTTGTAATCACGGCATCGCACGAACACAGTTTCTCCCAGCCATTACGCCGCTTCCTTCCGTCTCTCAGTTTTTTTCGAAGAGACGTCTCCGAGCGGGGCCCCGCACACCGGTGGCCCTCGCACACCGGTGGCCCCCGCACCGTGCGCCCCCCTCTCCCGTTCGCTCGAGGGAACGCCATGCGCTGGTGCGAGCGAAATATCTCCGGGAAGGCGTGGCGAAAGATGGCCGCCGAGGCGGAACTGCACATTCTGCACCACGGAGCGAGTGATCGAAGTTCCATTCGCGAACGAGGGTCGCATTCTCTCCCCCCCCCCCCCCAATGGAAATACCCCCCTCCTCCCCAAATAAAAATCTCCCTCCTCGAGAGAGGGGTGGGTGGGGGAGGACAGGAGAGCAATAGCGTCTCCATGGCGACGTGTCGGTCCACGTGCCGAGAGCGATCGACCGAATATCGTGGACGTCGCTGCGCAGCGATTCCGTTGGCCGTCGTCCGCTGTCGGGTCGACGCCATCGCAATCGCCGATAACATCTGACAAGTTACGCTGTTGGCATTTGCCCGTAATTTGTAGTCGGTCGTGTTTCGTCACAATTTCTCAACACTTGAACTTCGCTTATTTTCTCCGTTAAATGGTTAAATGGCAATATTTCTCCACGAAGTTGACTCGCCAGGCCGACGTTCTTTTGACGAAGCTTTTTGTTTTCTATCCCGCTGACATATGAAAAATGAACGACTTATACTTTACCGAAGACATAAAATTCGATAAATTGCAACGAGGCTGATCAGCGTTTGAGATGATCGAATATATTTCCCTACGTGTGTAGACGTTCTCCGGGAAGTGCAAGGAGCAATATAGGGATCATTTGTTTGGTTTTCCTTACAAATTCAGATGTAGCTTTTTCATTTCATTTATTCTCGAAAAAGATAGAGAAACGAAAAGATGAAAGCTAATTTACCAAATCGTTAACTTCACATTTCGTATTCTATTGGAATGGATCGTTAGCATGCGTCGTTGCTCTGCGACATAAGGACTGTTATCGCTGAATGCTATTTATATCCCGGATATTGTTTTATTTGTGCCTTTACTCAGTTTCGTAAGCTATAAATTTCAGTTTTGCTAGAGAAAAGATGCCGAATAAAGCAAAAATCTGCTTTGCAATTCACCCTCTAAAGCAGTGGTCTTCAGGTTGGGAGATAGCGACCCCTTTGGGGATTTTTTTAGGGTTTTTGGTGAGGGCTTTTATGGTTAAGTTGACGTGGCGGTGAACTTATTTAAATTACGAAATATAGTAAAAGTGGACGGTGAATCAAGTAAGGTTCAAGATATATGCTCTATAGAACGATGCCTTTTATCGCGAACTATGGAGGGTGTAAATAACGCTTAACTGTTGAAAAACAAACATACGTATATTAATGTAATTGTGGATTACTGATAGCAAACAAAACAAGTTTCCTCAGGGCGACGAATGGCACTTTTCTATCCACCAATGGCTGTTAAGAGATGCGAGGAAGTCTCTCGAATGAGGAGAAAGGGTTTTACAATTGCACATACGAATGGGTGGGGAGAGAGAGAGAGAGAGAAAGAGAGCGATAAAGAGGAAGTTGAGGGAGGAGATAGAGGGAGCGAGAGGGAGATTGGGCATATAGCGAGTCTTTGCTAGTGAGGAAACCCTTTCAGCAAATCACTCGCAGTGGAAGATGTATTTATATTACGAAACGAATTAGTTCGACTTCATTCCGAATGAATAAAACTTTTTTTGCAATCTCAAGAGAGAGATTTCTACGATTTTCTCTTTACAGCGCAAAATAAATGATCGGACGCGATGGGAAATACTTATTTTTGAAACGGTAGAAACGAATTCAGCTAGATAAATTGCCCGTAATTGTTTAATCGATTGTACTAAAGCAATCTACAATACAGGACTAATATATTTTACAAGTACAGTTTGATAACTCGAAATTAGTCAATCGCTTGATTTTAATAAAATGTTTGGCTTATCCAGAATTATTCACAGGATTATTAAATATATGACTGTCTCCAATGATACCATTCACGCGTTAATAATAAAAATTCTGAATACAGCGAAAAGGGGAATGTGTGAGGAGTAAGATAGTTTGATTTTGGGTCTAGGAAAATTCATCGCCAAAGGGAAATTAGTTGCCTTTTATGGATTATTTTGTTAACATATTCTTCATGAGATGGAAGTTCACGGCTGATATTTTATAATGTCAAAGTTTTCACTCATATCCGTAATCGTTTGACAGAAAATAACGCCGATGGGGGAGGTGGGAGCAAAGAATAAATGAATACTCAAGGAACCTATTATAGTCATATTATTTATCCCAAAAAATTAATGTAAAACGTAATTACATTTGGACTATAAAATTAACCCAAAAGACTAAACTACTTAAAATGATTCCTTGGAGATAAATTTTACTTGGCTGAGAATTGCTGATTTAAAATTTAGTGCATAATGAATCTTTTAGTTATGAAATTCAGCAAAAACGGTTAACTTTTTAAAAGCATTCATAGGCTTGATTGTTAATCGTTGAATTAAAATTGGCGATGAATTTTCTGTGGCGGTGAATTTTCCGTGGCGGTGAATTTTCCGGCAGTGAACAATTGATTTCTATCGGACGAACGGCTAAATAGAGCCTCCATATCCCATTCGGGAATATATCTGCTCTTATTAATTCAGCGATACCGATAAAACGATAACCATTACGCAAAATGCTCGCTTAACAGTGGAAACTCGTAAATTTGATTTGACGGAAATTAAAATCTGTTACACGTTTAAATCCCGAAATGACTATTAGGTTCGCAATACTCTATTTCAGTGCTTCTCAACCTCTTTTGCTCCACGGCACACCTTCATGCATGCTTAAAAACATCGCGGCAAACCAAACCACCCCTAATTAATTTCACTGCGTAAATACTCATTTTTAAAGATAAAAGCTAGCGTAACAAGTAAAAGTCTCAGTTATATTAGATTGTTACGATTGGTAAAGCAATAATTGTACACTAAATACATACATAATTTAAAAATTAAATATCTTCGGAGTGTGCGGCACACTAATGTGCCGTGGCACACCGGTTGAGAACCACTGCTCTATTTGTATAATCCCTTCAGTTTTGCTATCGAGTGAAGTGCATCTTCATTCTATTAGAAGAATAAATCAAAAATAATGCATCACTCTTTATCTCTCTTCCCCCCCCCCCCACAATTATCCCTCTCTCGCCTCTATATCTCTCCCTCACTTCATCTCCGTCTCTCTCTCCATCTCTCTCTCTCTCCCTCTCGCAATAATATCATTTCCATCTCTCTTATCTCTTTCACGGCTCCAAACTCACAATCTCTTTTCCCCATATTATCTCAGACGAGCGCAATTCTTTCCCTGCATTCGTTCCGGCTTCCTCCCTCTGGGAGAAACACACAGTTTGGAAATTGCCTCCAACGCCTCTTGACGCTTCTCTCTCTTCAATGGAACCACTAAAACCTCCCCTTCCCTCTCTCCCTCCCTCCCTTCCTCTCTCTCTCGGCGCATCTCACTCTCCCCCTCCCCCTGTGCCCCACACCCCTTCCCCAGATGACTTATTTCCTCCACGCCTTTCTCATTTGTGAAACAGTTTCTCTTCCCTTCTCTTTTATTCCCCTCCTTTCCTATCTCTTTTCATCCCCTCTTTCCCCTCCTCCTCCTCCTCTCTCTCATCCCTCCTATCATTCCTCTCCTCTCTCCCTTCTAATCATTTCTCAAAGCTCTTCCTCTCCCTTCTCCTACCCCTCCCCCCTTTTCTCCCTAGAACCCTCCTCCTATCCCCATCTCCCTTTCTCCTCCCCCTTTCACTCGAACATACCCCTCCTCTCCTGACATTCCTCTGACATCCCTCCTCCTTCCCTCAGAACCCCTTTTCAAACGTTCCAATCGATGTCTTTCAAACCTCACATCCGCTCTCCTCTCTCTCCGCCTCATTCGCTCCCTCCACGCCCACTTCCTCAAACTCCTTCGCTCTCTCCTAGACAATAGCCTCTGCCCATCTCAAACACGCGACAACAAACGGATCTCTGAGAAAATCGGTCGCTGTGAGACATTTCCTCGACCCGTTCTCTCGATTGGCGAAACGTTTTGACGAGACATTTAGCATCGGCGCAAAAGGACGCAAACGAAAAAATCGATCCGCGGAAACAGAAGCGAGTTGCAGAACGATTACCGTTCGCTGTCGGAACGAATTTATTAGTTGTGTTTTCAAAATAGAACGACCCTCGGAACGCCCTCACCCCGGCTGCGACCGTCTCCTAAACCCCCGCCCGTAACACTCCGCCCCTTCCCTTAGGACGGGACGACGACTGCGCCCCCCATTCGCCCCCCCCTCCGTCCCACTCGAAACACATTATCCGCATCCCACCCCTCTACCCTCATCGGAAGAACTACTTGGCGCTCTTTAGTGTTAACCCTCGGCGTGGGAGGTCTCATCCTAACGAACCCCATATACTCCAAAAACCGACTCCACACCACTCATTATCTCCCTTCCTCCCCTTACCTCTCTCTCTCTCCATAATTCCTCTCTCCGTCATCCGTCTCTGCTTCCTTCTTCCTCTTCACGCAGTTTTCCCGCCGCCCCTCCCTTTCTGCATCTCCACTTCATTCCTCATTATAACTCTCTCCCTTCCCTAACCCCTTTTTCCCCTCTCTCCATTTTCCCTCTCTCCATTTCAGCCCCAAGGCGGTGTGCGATATCACAAACATCTACCGCTTCTCAGTTTTTAAAGAATGGACACGGAAACGAAAGGCCGGAGGGGTTTTTTTTTAGGGGGTCGTAGAACGCTTCCTTTAAAGCAATTAAAAATATGCAAAGACGAAGTGATTTAAGAGCTACGCATTAAGGTGTGAGGACGGAAAACGAGTATGATTTCCGCGTGAAGGGAGGAGGAGGATTGGAGGAAAGGAACGAGAGAGGTATTTTTAGGTCTGGAAGAAGTTAATGTGCGAAAGGAGTCAGCAGAGTGCTCAGTGGTACTTAGGGATGTCTCCAACGTGTCTTCGCGAGTCTAAAGATGTTATGTTATTCGAGGAAGAACAGAAGGAGAGATGGAGGAGAGAGAGAGGAAGGAGGGAAAGAAAGAAAGGGATGGAGTGAGGAGAACTCGGATGGAGGAAGGCGATGACGGATGGCAGAAGAGGAGATGGGAGGTGAAAGGGAGTAAAGGGGGAGTTGGGAGAGAGGGAGGGAGGAAGATGGGAGGTAGGGAGGATGGAGAGTAGGTGGGAAGAGAGAGGGAGGGAGGGAGGAAGATATGAAGCAGGGAGGAAAGCGGAGTGAGAGAAGGAAAAGATTAGAGAAGAGAGGGTTTAGAGAAAGAGAATTTGTAAAGAAAAGTGGCGAAAGATAGATGCCTAGGAGGAAGGGAAAGGGAGGAAGAAAGGAGGTTGGAAAAAGGAAGGAGATAGAGGTGAGATGGTGGATAAGGAGAAAGGGGAGAAAGGAGAGGAAAGAATCGGAGAACGTGTGAGCCAACGAGTAGCTTACGTGTGCCTCTTTAAGCTCCTCTGTACGAGCAGCGGTTAAGAAGAAATTTTTATAGAGGTATACTATATATATATATATATATATATATATATATATAAAGTCGTCATTAATACTCGACGTTATATGGTCATTTAGCGAAGGAACAGGTTCAGGAATTATGGCGATATCGATAAATTTACGGTAGTCAATATATTGGGCGCTCAAATCCTCGCAGTTCGTGTTAAACGCCACCGCCCTAATCCGCCACTCCTTACCGATTTCGGAATCATCCGAAAGACCTCTTTCAAACGCCTATCGTCCTGCTAAATACCCGAAACACCGCCGTCGCCTCCGATCCTTCATCCCTTCCTCTTCCCCTCCCTTCCTCTTCTCTTCCCCCTCCGTTCCTCTTCCCCTCTTTCTTCCTCGCCTCGCTCCGTCGAGATCTCTCCGGCCGGATTCCCTCCTCCCCTGCGGCCCTTCCCTCCTCATTTAAAAACTATTATTTATGTTAGTCCCCCTCCCAAAGATGCCCTCCCCACCTTACTCCACGAAACTCGGTTCATCCCTTTTGCTTCACACCGGCGTTCCCTCGCTCATCCCGCCTCTTCACACTTCGCACGCCTCCCCTCCACTCCCCCACCCTCCTCTGCCTCCCTCCCCTCCCGCCTCCCACCCTTCCTTCCCTCCCCATCCTCCCTCTTTCACCTCGCCGCTTAATAAAGACCGTTTTCTCTCTTCCTTTCCTTTTTTCTCTCTCTTCCTTATTACTCCACCTCATTCACTCCTCTATTTAAACCCTTCTTTACCTTCCCTTTTTTTAACTCCCTTCTCTGCCACTATCTCCATTCCGCTCTCTTCCTCTTCTCTTTCTCCTTTCCATCCTTCCTTTTACCTCCTCCCTTCTCTTACCACCCTCTCTCTCTCTCCTATTCACACTCTCCTTGTTTCAGCACCTCCCTCCCTCCCTCCCAATTCTTCTTCTTCTTCCCTCCCTCTCTCTCCTCCATCTTCATTCTCTCTCTCTCTCTCCCATCCATCTTCCAATCTCCCTCCCACTCTCCAGCTCTCTCTTCCTCGTGGTTGTTTTCCTATAAGGGAAGTTTTACTAAAGACTAAAATATTTATTCATATTTAGCCTTTCCAACTTATATTAAACAGATGATTCGAACTCATTTGATTTTATGTATCGATTGTCTTTTTTTCTTTTGTTAATTATTTTCATCTTTTTTTACTTTATAAGTAATCGTCACCGTTGGTAATCTTTCCGGAGATAGATCCGTGGTTAGTCGTGGTTAAACCTTGCTCTCCATATATACTATCAGCTTCCACAATCTTCTTCATTTCTTGATAACTGTCTTTATTTTTCAAGTCCTCCATCAGCTGAAACCTTTTCTTTTTTACCTTTCAATTCTCCATCTAATTCTTAGTCATATTAGTGTTTATCCTGTTTTTTATCTTGCAGCATCCCGTGCCAAGTCGATTTCACTTTGATGTTGGAGCAGCTCCAAACAGCAAAACGAGAAATGTTTTCTTCCTGGAGGCATTGCTGTAATTGGAAGTTTTTCCAAATATTATATCTTTTATTATTATCCATAAATTCGTGAATGGCTTGCCACTTAGATAATATTGCACTCAAACCATACCCCAAATCTGATTGAAAAATCGGCTCCAACGCTATCGAGAACATAAAGATTCTCTACTTTTGCGTAATGCTACACAGTATGATATTTATGATATAAAGTGAAATACCGAAAGAAAAAACCCCGAGATTGCCAGTGAAACATCTCTCCCCGCGGCAACTTTTGAAATGATCATCAAAACAGCAAAATCAATTCATTATTAACGGTATTTATAATAATATTCATCGGGGAGCAGGCAAAGAGAGAGAAGGAAGAAGGCAAATGTGTGTATACAGCAAAAGAGTGATGTAATCACCGTTAGCTGTCAAAAACTGATTTCAAATAAAAAATATTTAAATCTTAAATGGGTTTGTGTCTAAAAGTGTGGCTGAAAGGTCCTTGTCACTTCCAAGTGACATAAAATTGCGCCAATTACGGAGTTAAGCTTGGAATTTCCTCAATTGAACGGTAGGTGTATATAATAAATACATATCAAAGTCTGACAACATAAAAATCCCTTAACGCTCTTACAAGACCATAGTAAGGATTAATTCATTGCAAAAATGAAAGTCAATTAGAGCTTTTTCCTATCTCTTTTCATCGTTATTACAGGCAACGATGCAGCAGGCAGACGATATGCTTCTATTATTATGCATAACAATTTGAAAGAAAATCCGAAAGCATTTTGGTCGTACGTTAGGGAGGTTCATGGTAGAGGCCCCACCATAGCGTCATTGAGAACGGAGGCAGGTGATGTAGTACACGATAGCGCGGAAAAAGCGAACTTGTTAAATGAACACTCTCAGAAAGCGTTTACTTCGGTGAGCAACGAATTTGAGGAACCAGCTATAAATGATGAGGGAAATTCGATGGAAGATTTGATATTCTCTGAAACAGATATCGCGCATCAACTAGAGTCGATTAAACAAAATAAGTCTCCCGGGCCGGAGGGCATACCCGCGGGTATGTTGCGGTAATCGTACCTTACTTGAAAATAATATTCGAAAAATCCGTTGCACATGGTACCGTTCCAAAAGACTGGAAGTTAGCATGCGTAACGCCCATCCACAAAGGCGGTGATAAAGAGAACCCTGAAAATTATAGACCGATTTCCTTGACGTCATTATCGTGTAAGATTCTAGAACATATAATCGTTAGCTCTGTTCTGCGTTATTTAGATGGTCGTTCTTCGCTAAGCAAAATCCAACACGGGTTTCGGAAAGGTAGGTCATGCGAAACGCAGCTCGCCCTGTTCGTAAACGATTTGTTGCAATGCGGAGAGAAAAACACTCAGGTTGATGCGATTTTCATTGATTTTAAAAAAGCGTTTGACAATGTACCCCATAATAAATTAATAGGAAAACTAGGAAAGTACGGCATAAACCCTAATATCGTGAGTTGGGTAAAAGACTTCCTCTCCAACAGAAAACAGATAGTAGTTATTGATGGGAAATCTTCATACCCGGTAAAAGTCGCATCAGGTGTTCCACAGGGAAGTGTCATAGGCCCACTACTATTCCTGATATATATAAACGATATCTGCTCGGTAGTTCGCTGCAAAATAAGACTTTTCGCAGATGACACCGTTTTATATAAGGAGATAATGAGTCAGGATGACCAAAAATCGCTCCAGGAAGATTTAAACGCCCTTTCAGCATGGTGTCAAGATTGGAAAATCGTAATCACAGCAAATGTTCCCTATTGAGTTTCTGGAAGAGTAAGAACAATGAATTAGACTCGGAGTACAGAATTGATCTATTGAATATCCAATCTGCAGAGTATGTTAAATATTTAGGAGTCACCATTTGTCGTGATCTATGGTGGAATATGCATATTCGAAGGATCGTAGGCGCAGCTAATAAGAAATTGGGCTTCGTAGGCAGAATAGTAAGAAGTAGCACAGAACAGGTACGAGAAACGTGTTATTTATCATTGGTCAGATCTCAGGTCGAATACGCTTCCAGCATATGAGATCCGTACGAAAAGGGACAGATACTTGAGTTAGAAAGAATCCAACGCAGAGCAGCCAAATTCGTAAAGCAAAAATATGAGCAAAAATTAAGCGTCACATCACTCTTGAAGCAGTTGAATTGGATATCGCTAGAGGATCGCAGAATTAGCCCTAGGTTAAGGCTTCTGGAGAAATTTAAGTCGGAAGTTCTCTTAGAGGAGGTCTCAGGAATATTAGAGGCACCTACGTACATGGGCAGGCACGATCACGAGAATAAAATACGAGAGATCAACTGTAGGATCGAGCGATATCAGGGCTCGTTTTTCCCAAGGACCATACGGGATCATAACAGGAGAGTGATTCCCACGAGGGACGTAATTAGGTAGGTTTTGGTGTGCTGCACCCCCTGCCACCCACCAGTCTGGTGATTTGCAGAGTATCATGTAGATGAAGATGTATTATTCCTGCATTCGGCATTACAGTGGATGTCACAAGGACAGACATTTGATTATCAACATAATCAATACGAACAGTTTTTGCGCACGGACAATTATAAGTAATCGAGGAATTTCATCCGCGCCACCAAATACGCACACACTCATCTAAGGCAATTCACTCATATTTATAAATCTAGCTATTCAAGTTACATTTGTCGCGTCATATTCGATCAATTTATTTTCTCATAATATTGCTCTTAAACGTAAATAGAACTCGGTTAAATAATGCTAGCAGATACACCCGGCGTTGCCCGGGAAATTCTGAATATTTTTTAAATTTATTTAATATAATTCAGTAAAATAATACAAATTATGTAAATATTCTACTATATAAATCAACAAGATGACCAGGTTTCAACGTAACCAAGTCGTTGTCAGGTGAATCCATAAAATTAAGACTTCCTTTTTGGATTATATTTTAAATTTAATTCAGTTTAGTTAAATGTTTAAATATGGCTGCCGGTTTTGTCCCTGTTCTAAATTTTATGCTACTCTATATGTTATATTATTTTTATTACCTAAAGGTATTCTTTTTATTCGAGGGATTATGACCGTAAATATCTGGTTTCTAATGTGTTAAAAACTTTTGATCACTTAATGACTCGAATATTCGGATTTTAGCTACTAAAGATCAAACTTTGGCCCTTGGAATGGGATGCAAACATAAATATTTTTCTTCCTTTGGACATAAAAGAAAGTCTTGCTAACTTTGGTCGTTCTAGTCCTTTCTGTTTTCGAGTTTTTAGATTGACAAACAGACGAACTTTCGAAAATATATAATAGATTTTCTAATACGGTAAGTTGTAAAAAGATATTTCATAAGATTTCAAGAGTAAAAATAACGTTATAGTTTATCATATTAAGCTCTATAATTGGAACAATTTAAATTAATGTCCATGGACCGTTTCTGAGTAATTTGGCATTTCTAAAATTATGCAATATTTTGAGAGATGTAGTTCATTCAAAAAGATCTCTATTCCAGATGATATGTTATTAAAAACATGAAATTTCATCAGATATTTTTGAACCGTTTAGTTTCTAGAGCAGCTCACAGGCTACAAGCAGAGGAAAGTGCAAAAACTTTTTACGGACTCAGGGGTTCATAAACGTGCACATCCATCAAAATCTCGCTTTCACTTTCTTTTACGATGACGGCATTTTCCCTGTATAATTCGTTTAAGAGAGGGAAAACATGTGCGATATAAAATTGTTTAACGCGATTTTCTCTAGAAATATACATCATATCAAAAATGCAAAAAGAAGAAATGTGAATATAGTTTTGTTTTAAAACTCGAGGGAAGAAATTTTTCGGATAATTGTTATACGAGTTATAGAGACAAGTTTAGCTTTTGTTTCCGGTATAGTGGCTGTCCTGATTGACAGACTTGAATGAAACTTTCGTGCTGTGCTTTAAAATACATCGTCAGCACCAAATTATTAAATCAAAATTAGTCTACCAGCAGAGACAGATAGATTGGCAGGACGACGGACAAACTAAACTCAGTAGTTGGTTGCCTAAAAACACAAGGATCAGATGTTTTCTTTAAGTTTTTTCTAGATTCGTTTACTGGATTTTCTACAACAATATTATTTAAGTATGTCGCTTTTTTCTAAATTTTAATAAATATTGTTATGTTTGTCTTTGTTATCCTAATTCACAGTTATGAGTACTTTAAGTATGTTTTGGGCTCTGAAGGAATAATTATTTTCCAGATTTATGTGAAGAATTTTCTTTTGGGCCTTCTAATGCCGGAAGAAATGACCAAAGATTGTTCATTTTCTTAGTATCGACAAATAAAGAAAAAGTGTAATTAGTTGCTAATCTTAAACATATACTACGCGTGTCCTCGAACTATAGTGATGAATTCGAGCGTCATGCATTTCATAAAGAAGGGAACGTTTATTTACTAAATAATTAGTAATTCCACCTAAGAAGAAAATTGTCCTTTGAAAATACAGCAATTTCTACTAAATTCGATCACTTTGGGTTTTATTAAGTTGATAACATTAAGCGGGCGATAAAAATTAACGACGGACTTGCGATTAAATGTTTGCTTTTGGAATTTCGCATTTGATATCAGTCGGCATCTTTAACAATAAACAGAGATGTTAATAATAGGCATCCACCGCATCATTAGTTAAAACTATAGCTTTTCGCCATTAGTAACAGGATATCAAGTGAAGTGGAAGAAGGTTAAAGGGAGAGAGAGGGAAAGGGAGGGACGGGAAAGGTAGAGGAGGAAAAAAGAACGTAAGCGAAGGAGTGCGGCTTCTTCTCTAGAGGATAGTAGTGGAGAGGGTTACGATATAAGGGGAAAGTGAGGGTGAGGAGAGGGAGGGAGAGACAGAGGGAGAGGGAGAGAGAGGGGGAGGGTGGGAGGGAGAATAGGGAGTGAGAGGGAAGGATAGAGGGAGGGAGAGAGAGAGGGAAGGAGGGAGAGAGGGAATGAAAGAGGAATAGAGGAGGAGAGAGGGAGGGAAGGAGATAGTGGGAAGGCGGAATAGAGGGAGAGGGAGGGAAGAATAGGGAGTGAGAGGAAAGGAGAGAGAGGAGGGAGAGAGAGAAGGAGAGAGAGGAATGGAGGGGGAGAAAAGGAGGGAATGAGAGAAAGGGAGGGAGGTAAGGAGAGAGAGGGAGGGAAGGAGAGGGAGGAAAAAAAAGAGAGAGAGGGTTTCGAATCGCTCTCTCGCCGACCTCTCTTTCTCTCGCACTCCGAGACGACGATGAGTGGAGCCGAACTGCACGAGTGGTGGTTGTTGCACCTCTCTCTCTCCTTCTCTCTCTCCCTCTCTCACACTCTTCTCAACTTCGACCCGGTCCTTTCACACCGTCCTCTTCACTCTCCTCTTCCCTATTCCTTCCCTCCTCTTCCCCTTCTCCTCCCTTCTCCTCTCGCCCTGGGGGGCCCAACTCGGCCGTAATGGACACGGCACTTATTTAGTTGTTTCCACGTGTTTCTCTTCCTACCCACAACCCCCCGAAAGCCAAAGCCAAACCCCCTGGCACCAAACTCCCCACCAGCACACGAACCGCCTTGTGACAGCAGTTAATCTATTTTCCCTCGCCTGCCCTCTCTCTCTCTCCCGATCTCTCCGCTTCCCCCCTCTCTGCTCTTCTCTCTCTCTCTCTTTCTCCCCACCCTTCCCTCTCCAAACTCAATTAAGACCCGTCCCATTCCCTTCTCTCTCGCTCTCTCTCCTCTCTCTCTCTCGCTCTCAATTTCTTCGACTCCCTCATCCACTCTCTTCCTTATCCTCTTTCCCAATCCCATTTCTTCTTTCACTCCCACCCTCCTTTCCCTCTCATCTTCTTTTCCTCCCTCTTTTCCTTCCTTTCTTTATCCTTTTCTCCCTCCCTCCCTTTCTCCCTCCCATTCCTCCATCTCTCTCTTCCTCTAACCCTTCCTTACTTTCTCTCTCTCTCTGTCTCTACACTTTTCTTTCACCTTTCACCTCAAGCAGGAAAGTTTCTCAGAAACGTCCTCATCTTCATTCAGTATTATTAATTATAGCAAATCGAACTCGGGCCATCTGTTGACTATGGCTCCTTCCTTCCGTTATTCGATTGGGTAAACGCCACATAAAAATCAAGCGTCTCTCTTTTGATCTTGAGCGGCGTTGAAGGAATTGCGAAACTCATTTGTTTCGTGACCCACTTTACGAGTTCAATCCTCGTTCGGCTGCTTTGCCGTTCGTGATTTACTCCGAGAGAAATATTGGCGGTAAACTTTCTATAAACGTTCGCGACAAATCTAACCTCCTGTGCAAATGGTGATTTTTCCACCCCCCGCCCAATCACACAATGCTTTTATAGTACTACGTATTTAAATAATATTAATAATGAAGTACTCTCGGAAACATTCAATATAAAGCTATATTTCAAATTTTATCTTTTATCAATGAAGAAACAGGCATCATTGTAGACGTTGCATCTTAAATGTGAGCTAAGTGTAAGGTAGTAAGGTTATCCCTGGCTTTCGTCTGCCATATCTCTAAAGCTGTTTCTTTTGTTTCAAAAATAATGAGAGAAGTCATTCATAAAACACTCAAGAGCAGAGGCCCCTGTGAGTTCTACGGAGTAGTTGAAGGACGTCTACCTTAGCAAACAATAACAATATCAAAATTATAGCATCATGTGAGGTGTCATTATATAGTCAATGGAAAGTCCTATAGTTAACGAATGATGTTTGACAGGTGTAATTTATGACACCCTACGGTCGATTCTGCTATTTATTTGGAGAGTTTTCAATGAGCAGAAAAAGATCCAAACGACGAAGTCACGGATCGCACGGTTTTATTCGAATTCCTTGGTGTAATGCTTATCAGAATTTTTTTCAATGCATTACATTTGACACTCATTTTTGCCACCCCCCAAAAGCTGCCGCCCTGGGCAAGTGCACGTTTTGCACCCCCGGCCCTGGTTCTGTGATAGACAGAGGAAGAATCCCGATACGTTCTTCCTTCTCTTATTTACAGCAGGAATCATGGGTGTCACTGGTAAACTGTAAGATATATAAAACATTTAAATAAAAATTACAATGATTATAAAGCGATTTAGCGTATCACCTCTTAGTTTGGGTCCCGAGAGAAAAAATATATTTGAATATAAGGGTTCCGTGGCTTCACAAAGTTTGGTAATCCCTGCCTTAATACATCATAAGTTGAACGAGAGTTGTTTCTCTGTCCGCTTTTTGGCAACATATTCTCGCGTGGCGAACCGCAAAAATCATTTAAGGTAAAAACAACCGATGCCCAAAGATAATCAAAAGTCTATCCACAAAGTCAAGGAGCGAGAATCCACGAAACGAATCGTTCTAAAAGATGACATTCTGGTGCAAAGGTGTTTCGTCAGTGCGCAATGAATGACGACATGGCGGACGCCTCGACATGGTGCACTTTCCCCGCGTGAAATCCGAGAAAATATTACTTTATAGGAAAGGAAGTTTGTACGCATACGCGTGAAACGATCGGATGAAAAAGATACTTCGGCGAGGAAAATTACGCAAACGCGAAATCTCATTGGCCTTGTAGAGAAGTTCTCTTTACCTCTCACTAAGGAAATCTCTCTCTCTCTCTCTCTCTGAAGGTGATGAAGTGTGGTAGTTAATGAAGCTGACATTTCTTGCAATAGGCGGTGCCTTTATCGCGTAGATGCGGTCACTTCAGAGTGACCGAGAGGTGAAGAGAGAAAGGGTCGAAAGAAGCGAAAGAGATGAACCGGTAAATCGATCTGAACTTCGAGGAACTTATTTCTTGACGAAAGACTGAGCTTAGATCACATTGTGAACTAACAAGAACTAATGCGTTCCATTTTATTATTACGGGGATTATATGCAGGATATGACCAAGGCATTTAACCAAATAAATAAGTATATAGGACTCCATTCCCTCTTATAGTGTGCATACAAAATAAATTTATTAATATTTACCATCCACCGTCAATATATTGTTTTACTTTTATTATTCTTATTGAAAGTTTAAAGTAAAAGCGCATAGACAAATATTAAGAGAATACAAAAGTTATTAAAATTTAAATAATAAATACCGTTGATGCCTCTTATTACTCTCACAGGTTATTGTTACCGACTGCTTATTAGAATGTAATGGGAAATTCCACAACAAAATATTTTTTATTGTTATCAGTCGCTTAATGTTATCGATGTAATAAAACCCAATGTTGCCACATTAAGCAGGATATACCGCGTAAAAGACATTGCTTCTAATCCACTACCTCAAGTGCTGTGTATTTCTAAACAACGAAACACTTTAGGGCGATGGATTGATGCCGCCAAGAGTAATGATTCTATTCCAGTTCTGGGATAGAAATTTCATCATATTGAAACAATACTGTGTGCCTAATGCAGCCCTCAACGTAGGGTTTGCACTTCTCGGTGTCGATCAGAAATGGGATATTTTTCTTACCACTGCGAGGAGTATCCGAATCTGAATAAATACTCTGCTAGCCACCGCAATTAGTGTGTGGCAGGGAGTGATTATCTCCGACCTATCATATTATTCTTCTATTGTGCTCTATTATCGTCTTCGGGAAGAAGGAGCACTTGTATCTATCCATCCTACAATCTGTTTCTCGAATATTGTCAGTGTTATCATGGCGCCCTACGTAAGTTGGGCTCTTAATTACTCCTGATTATTCATCATTAAAATCTTCCGATCTAAATCTCTGCAATAGCCTGGGCTTTTCTCGCCGTTCCTCCCGAGATTCCCATCCAAGCTCTTCTATTAGGCTCGTGACACTTACTTGCCTACCATATCTACGTTTCACGAAACGCGCTACCTACCTATCGTTGAATTTTTACCAACTCTTGAATAAGGTCTGTCTATAAGGGTCCCATACGCTACTCAATTAGCATTATAACTAGGGAGAAATAACAAACCTCACGGGTCTTTTCATCACATACCCCTAATATTCTACATACAAATTCGAGCCTTTTACGAGCTGCTCCTATTAACCGTCGAATATGCTCCTTCCAAGATAAATCGCTCATTAACACGATACCAAGATATTTCTGTGTTTTCGCCGTTTTATGAGGCTCGTGTCGAGAAAATACTCACTATTGATAACTTGTTGCTGTCTAACCTGCCAAAAACTAACTAAGGAACATTTATCATCGTTTAATTCTAATTGCCACTTTTTACACCATTCCGAAGTGGAATGTAAATCCCATCGGAGGATCTGAACGTCATCTACGCTACGAATTGTTCTATAAATCGCTATGTCTTCCGCGAATAATCTACAACTACTGGTTAAAAATTTTCTGAGATCGTTTATATATGTATATTAGAAAAAGCAGCGGGCCCAAGATGGGAAACGCCGGAGGTGACATTCACGGGATCTGAACGATTTCCATCGATTACTACCATTTGCTCTCGATCACGGAGAAACGATTCTATCCATCTTACAACTGTCTCGATAATCCCGTACCATTTAAACTTTCATGCCAAACGCTGTGCATGCGGCTCGCCAGTTCAGAAATTGCGGCTCTCCTCTCATTACTTTGATTCTACAGCAGGATAGTGAAAGATAAAGTGTGGACGAGACAATCATGGAATGACAAAGCGATAAAGAACCAAATAATCTTTTAAAATAATGCTTGTTTGTTCTCGATCCAAATATTTACAATTTTGAGTCGTGGAAGTTTCAATAAAATGTTGAAACTCATTAGGATAAGTTACCCGCCATACCATATTTTTAAAGTATCGCACTGCTTTCAAAATTAACTCTTAGGTTCCAATTGAGTTTGACAACTCTGATCTAATACATGTAACACGAGAGGGTTTTTTCTTCCCTTGCAGAGGCCGCGAATTTCAAATACTAGCCCAGGGGGAAATTCTCTCATTTGACGCCCTTTTCAGGCCTTTAAAAAAATTAAAAAAACGCCTTAGGGTTTGATACATTTCCGTAGCCAATAAATATTAAAGAATATACTGCATTTTCTAATACAATCCGCATTACCGTTAAAAATATGTACCTATCTGAGGATAAATAGGCCGTCCCCGTTGTATGGCCCTCCGTATGCGTCGCACGCATCGCGCATATGTGTACCAGTCCCTTTTCCTAACTCGATCCCTGTATCTTCTCTTTCGATCGTTACATTGAGATTTTCGCCGACGTAATTTGGTCTCTGCAAGTAATTTACTATGTGATCTCGTAGCAAAAGAAATGAGAATCCGTGATACGCCTCCCGGAAGCGACATGTAGATGTAGGCTTTCTCGTTTATAACCACTGCATTCAAAATGTATTAACTGCCTTATCAGAACACAAAACGACAAAACTGATAAATCTATAGTAGAAGCTTAGAGCGATATAATAATATAGAAATAAAAGTCTATCGAATTAGGATCCACGGATTTCCGAAATTTACGGCTCACTCAGCTAATAATATGAAGCAGCTTCTCTGTCGCTGAAAAACTCGAAATTTACCGTTGGACAGAAAATATCAATAGAGCTCGTTCATTCTGAAATCGCGTGTGCCTCTATCCCTTTTTTCATTAACTGCTATTAGATTCGAAAACGGTCTAATCGAGAAGAGAACACTTCCATTTGAAGAATGAATTTCTAAATCATTTGCTCCTATAGAATCCCGAAGCCAAGCGAACGCGCTACTAGATTCCTCTTCCGTGGCATGTCGTGACTCATCCTAACTGATAAGTCTCTCGCTTACCCTTTCCAATATCCGACTTAGGCCAACGATGCTCATCTTTTTCCTGCGATGCTAAGCTTAACAGCCCCCTTTCCCTCCCCCGCCCCAAGTCGCACTCCCCATTCAAATGAAGAGGTTGAAATCGCATTGTCCACGGCGCTGCAAACAATTCGGCGGCATTTGGTGGAACGAAGGAAAGGGAAAAAACATTCTTTCTGTTAACCTTCCGTATTTTTGTTTCCTCCTGTTTAGGAGGATATCGCGTGAAAAGGGCGAAAGCATTAGGGCGAACATCAAATGGGCAAATGTAAAAAAAAGGCGAAAGCAATAGCAAAGGAGAACGAGGCTTTCGCTCTTTTGACCTATAACCGGCAACGAGGTACATCGTGAAGTCATGGAGTTGGTGAGAATTTTCCTTTGAATAGTTGTATTTTAGGTTCAACGGCGAGTTTAGTGCGGCGGAAGCGGTCGAGAAGAGTGCTGCACTCTTTGAAATCGCCTCGCTCGTTTTTGTGAAGTAAGACGTATTTTGTGATTTAGTGCTGGCGTGCCTCGAGAGGAATTCATATCGTCGAGGAAGAGAGAAGGTAAAGAGAAATCAATCCTTTGGATAATAACTTTAAAAATCCCACTGGGGAAGTTCTTAATATTTTGAGCTCATTTTCTGTCCCTCTTATTTTAATCACTGTCCACTCTTTCCATTTAAACGGTTGAAAATATTCGTTCAACTTAAATCGCTCGATATTCGTTTAATGTGGTAGAAATATTTTTGTAGTTAGTAAAGTGAATATTTAACGAGTTAGAAGATTATTTTTACCAGAAAGGGAAGTTTGTACCGATTTTTTCAATTTTCGGAAAGCATTCCCCAACTCGCTGCATTTTATGAGCAAAAAGGAAAGCTTCAACTGATTTGGGCTTGAAAAAAAATTTCAATCGTCTACCTAAGGAAGTTATTTGACTTTAGCCGATTAAATTTTATAAGCAAACTTCTCCACGTTTGAGCTTAAAGCTAGATGCTCGAGCCGAATCTGCTAGGTGTTTGCAACTTCAAGTTTATTCTATATTTGCAGTTAACCTGTGGCGCCTAACTTATTTCGCGACTTAAATTTTGATGATTTTGTCGTTAACTAACTAGTTATACATTCAACTAAAATTTGTTGCTTTGGTTAACACAGATCTAGATTTGATGCCGCAACTACGATGTCATTCGACCAACTTTACGAAAACAGTTTTGAAACATTTTCTAGGGTAAAGCTTTGCTGTCGCAATGCTCATATTTATGAAATGTGATCACCCATTTGGCTTTCATTTTCTAACTTACGAGGCATTTAATAGTACAAAGTGTACCGCTTATTATAATCAGTGGTTAATTGAATCAGCCGCTTTATTGTATGGAAACCAGAATACCAAAACCATTTTGCATCTAACGTTTTCAGAAATCTCTACTTATTGGGATCATTTATTTCGGTTTATCGAATCACGCGGAAATGAACAGTTGTGGGGTTTTACATTTACATCACATTTACATGAATACCCTGCAAGCCGCCAAAAGCGTTTGGCAGGGGGTGTCACAACACCAGGTGAACTCTAACTAATTCCTCTGTTGGACTGTCTTATCGCATCTGGGAAAAAGGATCTGTTGTATTTCTCTGTTCTAGCGATTGTTTCGACATATTTTCTCCTGCACTCTGATCTAACATTACGTTCACTAACACCGATGGGGACGACTGTGCCGCGTACGTCTTCAACGAATTCGGAGCTTTTGAATTTTCAAATATTTTCCTTTTATATTCAATTCTTCTACTCTTCAACGTCTGCCATTTCAGATCCCTCAATATGTCTGATACACTCGCATCATACCGATATTCTCCTTTTATAAATCTAGCCGCTCTACGCTGAAACATTTCGAGCTCCCTAGTTAAGCCCTCCTCGAAGGGGTCCCAGACGGCGCAATAGTATTCCACTACGGGTCGGATTAGAGAAAAGTATGCGATTTCCTTCACATTTAGGTCGAGTTGCCAATCTTTACACCATTTCGTAATAGCCTGAAGGTCCCTTTGTAAATTATCCTGATCGTGTATTGTGTTGATTTCTCCATACACAAGTGTGTCATCCGCGAAGAGTCTAACTTTACACTTTATATTATCCGCTAAATCATTTATATATATAAAGAATAACAGTGGTCCGATTATACTTCCCTGTGGCACGCCGGAAGTCAGTTTGACGACGTCTGATGCAACTCCATCGAGATCTACTCTCTGGGTTCTATCGGAAAGGAACGATGCGATCCAATTTACAATTTTCTCGTTAATTGAATAAGCCCTTAATTTTTGCAATATTTTCACGTGAGAAACGGTGTCGAAGGTTTTCCTAAAGTCTAAAAATACTGCATCAACTCCTATTCCTTTATCCGCTGCTTTCACAATATCATGTGTGAGTAGAGATAACTGAGTCTAGAATGACCTGCCTTTCCGGAAACCATGCTGGTTTCTATTAAGCGCATCTTTGCTTTCGAGAAATCGCATTATTGAGCTACCGATAATGTGCTCAAAAACCTTACAGAAGATTGACCTCAACGATATAGGGCGGTAGTTCTCCAATTTTAATTTACTTCCCGTTTTATGTATTGGTGTAACGTGGACTGTTTTCCATATCAAAGGAACTACTCCCTCATTTAAAGATTTTGTGAATACGATCTTAAGATACGGAGCTAATTCGTTCGCCAGCGATTTTATAATGAACGCAGGGCCCTGGCGATTTTCTTTTATGGACCTGACTTAGTAATTTAACGATACCGCTTTCGGATATTTCTATGTCGCTCATACTTGAGTCTATACGAGTAGGGAAATCAATGAAATCACCGCTGTCGATTCTGAAGCAATTTTCGAAGAACCGATTTAACATACTATCCTTTGTAAAAGAATCGTGTACACTTTCACAGTTGTCTGTACGTAGAAGAGGTACTGTGGTCTGACCTCGAATTTCTCGCACGTACGACCAAAATTCTTTCGAGTCGTTTTTGAGTGAATCCGAGAGTGTCGTGGATTGGAAGGCTTCAAATTCCTTACGCGCTTCGTCTCTTGCAGATTTACGACTATTTCTGTACATTAAATACTCGTTCGTGTGATCCCTACCAACTTGTTTAAGGTGCTTTATGCGCGCGTGATGCCGTCTTTGTTTCTAGAGCAAGGCGCGGAGTTTCGGTTTCATCCACCGCGGGTCCTTGCCATCACGAATTGCTTTGGTTGGGACAAACGTTTTTAGCCCTTCGCGAATGATTCGCAAAATTTCCGTCCAAGAGTCATCTACGCTGTTACTATTCGCAAAATTGATAAATGTCGCTATTTGGTTTGTAACATAATTTTTGAAGCCTGGGAGATCTGCTTTTCTGAAGATATAGACTAATCGCGTTGGCTTATCTATTGTCGCAGGGGTGTATTTGAAGTCTGTAATTACTATTTTATGATCACCTATGCCGTCGTCGATTTGTAGGTTTCTAGTCGACAGTCGGGGGGGCAGTGACTAGCAGATCTAATATGTTTCCGTTTCCGTTGTTGTCATATCGCGTCGGCTCGTTGACGATTTGCTCAAGCGTCTTTAGAGTAAACGCTTCAACTAATTCACGACAAGCTTCTCTATTTTTTCCACCACTAACATAGGTTACGGTTGTGTACCTAAGGTTTCTAAACGAGTAGATGGAATTCGAAAGATGACGACATCGTTGTAACTCCTATTGACAGAAGAAGAATTGATATTCTGGATTACAATTCTAGTGTTGATGAAGAAATAGAGAAAGATGACAATGAAGTATACTGTTTGCTACTATTGAAGGAGTCAGACGTACTTTGGCTGTCCTCAGGAAAAAATGTATAATTGTGGTGAGGACGGGCGGAGAAGTTCGGCCGATTATACACTATGGAAGATGGTTCAGTTTTTCGTCTTAAGGTGAGCATGATTCAAACGACTTTGGATTACTATTTTTAAAATTACACGAAAAGTGAAATTCGTGTTTGAAATGTTATTTTCTATAAAGATAGAGGAGGAGAAAAATTCTGAACTTGACTGACTTTAACCAACTAAGCTATCAAGCCAGTCTAATTCTCAATTCTCGAATTGGGGTATTTACGGTGAAGAATAGGCTAACTCGGTAAACCTTACCACACTAGATGTCCTCACTGAGGCAAAGCGGAAAACACCCCTACTTTATCCCAGAATTGTGAAGATGTTAAATAACAGGAGTGAAATGACGGAAATTTTAACTTATATGCATGAGTGCATAAGACTGATCACAAATGTGAAGCTTGAGAAACAGAAAATTCTGAACTTTGCTAGTTTATCGTTCACCAACGGACGTTACAGAAAACGTTATTTCGGAACTTATTCATGAATTCCAACGTATCAAAATCCACGGGTAACTTCGATACAAACTTAACTCTCTTCCAGTCACGATTCTAGTCACCTTAGAATTTCCCTCAATTTTCTTGGGTCGTATTCCATCCTCCCACTCGTCTACGTCATCCACATGGGCAGACGCAGCAGCTATTAACCCTTAAGAGGTCACCCTCTTAATTTTATAACCTTATGTGTAACTCTCATCACCCAGGCCTTCTAGAGTTCATTATTCGAGCTCACCGGTCGCGCCCAATATAAAAGACCGAATTGTATTGATGACGATATCAGCTGCTATTCCCAATAGAAAATTCGTGGATAAGTGTTTGCTTGCCACAACCTAACTAAAAAAACTATAGCATCCAACAAGGAAACCATCGACTGTGGTGTTTGCATGAGTAACAGTTTGCCCGGTTGGGAAAAGATATTTGCTACAACGCTGTCCTTCTCAAGTGTGTTCGTACAAATCCGCTTTTATCACAGTCTTCATTATTTCTGTGCAACAATAATTATTTTCTAGTAACAAGGGCTTTTTTTATATCAATTACTTACGTTACTCTTTATCGTGAGTTCGTTTGATGCGAGAAAATGGCTCCTTTTGGAAAGTGTAAGAAGTAAGAGGAAGAAGGAATAACTGGATTGGATGATTTCGATGAAGGAAGTGACACAGGCAGCAAAGAATCAGTGATTCTGTAGTTGAAGATAGAGGCGATTACAATGTAGATCACAGAGTGTGATAAAGATTAAATTTAGCTGCGTCAATAAAAAATATGGTATGAACAGAACTTGTTTGAAAATTACAGAAAAAAGTCTGTCCAACACATGGCTTTCTCCATATAGAGTAATGAAGTGGTATCTCTCGACATCAGCGTCCTCTAGAATAATGATAGGAAATTGCACTTGCGAATGATTTTTAAACACTGAATAATTTTCACATTGAAAAATAATTTAAATTACTCCTACTAATTTTTAAAAATTTGTCATGCATTTTTATGAAATTTTAAGTTATCTGGGGCTTGTACGATATTTAAAAAAATACAATCTCCAATTATTGCAATAATACAATAAATACGTAAAAGTAGCAGTACTGGTATATATCAGTATAGGTAGTCCAAACATTAAATTTAAAAAATGCGAAAGATGAGAGTTTTTACTATTTTTTAAAAATTGTGGAGGCTATATCGCCCATAGGTTTCCTCAAGCGTTAAAAAAAATCACGCCTCCAGCAGCGGGTTAACTACCAAGGGGGAAGGTCCAGAGGACCCATTGCCGTCCCTTTTCGTTGGAGGCAGCGTGAATGGAAGCCCCCTCGAAACTATTCCAAAGGGGCAGATCTCTCTCCGCCCATTTGCACGCGCGACCCCTCCAGAAGGATTGCTTGCCTTCGAAATCCATCCTTATATGCCCTGTCCTTTAAGTGAGGGAGATCCATAGACACGCATCGTATTAGATGGATGCAGGCAATACGCAGCGCACTCTATATAGAGTTTTTATTTTTGAAAATGGACATCGCATTTTGATAAGAAGCGATATATTTTTTGTACCGAGGAAATTTTACGAAAAGCATCCCACGCGACTAAAGATAAAGTTTCTTTGAAGGCAAGTGCCGGTTTAGGAGAGCGGCGGCTTTATTTTTCTGCTCAACATTGGCGGAATAAACGAAAGTGATAATTAACTACGCATTGGACCACGTTGGACAGAATTGCTGTTAGAGAGAATGGAGGGGGAAGTGTCGGAGGCAGCGGATAGGGATAGAGAGAGAGAGCTGAGAAAGAGGTGGAGGGAGGGGGTGAAGTTGATAGAGGGGGAGTGCAATGGAGTGGGTAGTAATCTCGTTTGTAATCGGTGCTCGGGGAGGGAGAGAGAGAGGAAGAAGCTCCCCGGGGGAAGAAGAGGTGGAGGAGGGGGCGGCACGGGAGGGATGCAGGGAGGCTGGAGGCTATGAGGTTAACCGATGGAATAAAAGCGAGGCAATTTCATCCGGGAAGTCCCCCTGAATTTGTTCCGGTAGTAGATGGAGTGGAGGAAGGCTGAGTGAGGGGAGGGGGCGAGGCGAACGGGGGGAGGGTGCGATGATAGATGCGTTTTGTGGGGGAAGCGTGAGAGAGAGAGAGAGAGAGAGAGGGGTCGCTTTGTGCGTCTCTCCCTTAATAAACCTAATTTGGTGCCCTTCGTCGGATTATGATGATCCTTTATTTACTTTTTAGTGTCTGCCATTTGTAGAAGCAAATGCGTCGCTTACAAAAGCGATGGAAATGATTTTTTTAAAAAGAGTAATTGATATCCCTTCTTCGACAACAAAAGAGGCAGTGTTCTTCCCTTTCCCTCTCTCTCTCTCTCTGTTTATCCCCTCTCCTTCCTCCCTCTTCCTCTCCCCCCTCTCTTTTCTCTTCTTAACAAAGTACAAAGGTTGATGGATAGAAAGGAGAGTTAAGTTAAAAATTGGACGAGTTTTAAGCAATTAAGTTTATCGCTCAAACTTGTTAAAATGACAATTGATGTTGTTTTACATAGCTTACAGCACATAAGGAGAAAGGTTGGAACAAAAACAATCATAAGAATGCCTTGACGTACAACTCTAAGAGGTGGAATGGTAAAGTGGGTGCAGGCGAAGGGGAGAGAGCTCTTATCAAATGACATGTCCACCGGTGGACAACAAGACAAGACGATGTCAAGAACGGTTTCGCTTATCGGACGCGGGACGATTTCGACGTGCGTGAACGACTTCCTTTTCGAAGTACAGATTTTTGCGACCCATAATGCAACGCGGTACCCTCCGACCCATGGCGATCCTTCGAGGCGGAGGCCATTCCGAGAAAGATAAGGCTCGTTGTGCGGAGGGAGAAAAAGTGAGAAAGTGTAGAGGGGGAGAAAAAAAGATAAAAGAGGAAGAAATGGAGAGAGAGAGGGAGAAAAGAAGAGAGAGAGAGAAATTATAGCGAGGAAGAAAAAAAGGAGAAATAGGAAGTAATGGACAGGAAGGGAGAGAAAAAAGTGAAAGAAAAGAAATGGAGAGGAAGGGACGGAGGGGGAGAAAAAAGGAGAGGAAGGGAGAAGAGAAGTGAGCGAAACGGCATGCGTGTGTCAGCGCCGGCAACTTCTCTTTATCGGCACGGCGCTTTAAAGGAAGCGGTAACTCGACTTGAAAATTCTTCCGCGGAACGCAATTGCCAAGGCGAGCGCTAGCAGATATGGGGAGGGAGAGAGGGTGTGAGAGAGGGAATGAAAGAGGGAGAGGGAGAGAGAGCGGTTGGAGAAACGACAGGCAGAAAGGCGCTCTCCGCGCCGACGCTGCTCAGGATAACGGTTCGGTGAGAGGAACGAGCGAGCGAGGAGGATGAGGAGGGGGAGGGGTGAGGGAGGGAGAGAGAAGAGAGGGTGAAGAGGAGAGTAGGAGGTGTAGCCAAGGAGGGAAGGCGACGGGGGGAGAAAGGCATAGATATGGGAACGTCGCTTTCGGAAGGAGTTTTTTTAACGATGGAGTTGCATTTGTGTCGCTGGAGTTGTTGCGTATTCGCGTGCTGGGCAACACACACAAACACACACGTGCACGAATGGATACGACGGGTGATGGCAAGTTGAGGGGATAATGGGTATGGAAGGAAAAAGGGGTTGGGGTCGAGGGGGTGGCGCGGAGGAGGATGGCGTGGAGGAAAGCGGGGGAGGTGAGGAGGCGTGAAATGAATGGCGGGATTGGGATTTGGAAGCGGGGGTGGTGTGTAGGGGGGGTGGAGGAGGAGGAATGGAGCGTGAGGATGGGAAAGGGGCAGGAGGGGGGGAGGGGGTGGAGAGGAGAGGATGGATGGATGGTTGATGGTGTGGCCTCCGCCCAGGGATGAATCGCTTCCGTTGCGAGCCGTGGAATTAGGGGTTTCCGAGGGTCACACGTCTATTCTGATGAAAGTGGGACGAAGCCAATCGGGATAGAGACGTGTAAGTTACACCCCTCCCTCCCTCCCTCTCTCTCTCTCTCTCTCTCTCAATCGTCCTCCCTACCGACATAATCAAATTCCCTCCTCTGCTCCTCTCCTAGGAAGCGCGCCCTCAAATGCCTTCCCAACGCCACTCTGCACCCTCCGACCTTTTCCGCGTCGCTCTTTTCTCACTCCCTATCACTCTCACCCTTTCTTACTCACTCTCTCGTGTCTCTCCCACTCATATTGATCTCCTCTGAATTCTTATCTCTCATACAACTCACAAATACCAGTTTCTCGATTTTTAGTCGAACTTACTTTTTATGAAAAAAAAGCGCGTATTGCATTAGCTTTGTCCGTGTCTGAACCCACATGACAGGGGCTGCACAAAAATGTTTGGTATTTAGGATTTATATTGAAGGAGAAAATGAAAATAACATATTTGGATTAAAGAACCCCAACAACAACTACTACTACTTTACCGGATATATAAAATGCTTTAACAAATAAAATAGCCGAGAAAGTAAGTTTTTTCACATTCATTATACAGTAGAATAAAATAGACCTTTCTTGTCCTATGAGTATTTTTAATATGATGGATACTATTTTGGAAAGGTCACTATCAAAGTTTTAGTTTGCATTTCTGAGTAAAATTATCGCATCCAATTTTACCTTGAATAATTCATATGTGAAAGCACGAGGTTAAAATGGTATATTCGAGTCATGTCACTGACCCAGGGTTGGGATACTGACAAAAAATATTTGAAATTTCTACTCTTAATCATTTGATAGAAGATCATTAAATTCGATAGGTACTTAAAATTAATTTCAAATGCAGTGACACATTAGTAGATATCATTTCGCCATGCCGAGACAACCGCATTATAAAAAATCGATACTTTTCGTATCTCTTGAGGCCTCATTCAGGGTGCGCTCCTTACGAACACCACTCCTTCACTTGTTTCCGCTTCCTCTCTCCACAAAAGCGTCTTCTTCTCTAGTTTCCCCTCTTCATTCTCTTTCTCCCCCTACCTCTCTCTCTCCCATTGTTTCGCGTCCATATCCTTCCAGATTGTTGTGCCAACCCATCCTCTCCTTTAGGCGTTAAGGCCGCGCGCTCTGTGCGTGCGTGTGTGCGCCCTGGTTGGGTTGGGCGTGTTTGGGGTCGGGCTTTAATTTGGGGAGGAAGTGGCGGTTGCAGACTAGCAGGGGCGCGCGCGTGATGCTCCCTGGATGTTTCCCTTTCGAGGGTGAATATTTAACGTTTCCTTTCCCATGGGGAGGGGGAGGGAGGTGGGATAAGGGGGTCGGGGGAGGGGGAGGGCAACGGGGGTTTCGCCAGGGGTCGGAGCGAAGGAGGGGGAGTGGGGGGGGAGGAGGGCGAGAAAAGTGAGGCAGTTTTGACGCCTCGATTGGGGTTTGCGTAGGGAGGGAGGATGAGTGGGTGGAATGGGGGGGTTGGGAGGGTTGGGGGTGGGCACGGCCAAATGGTGCCGGTGGCCTATCTTACGGGAGTGAGTTTTCAGGGAGGGGCCGGTTATGGGTCTTAGGGTCGGATTAGAAGGCTGTGGAACCAATAAAGGGGGAAGCTTATATGCCTCGGGCCACTCGTGGGGGACGTAAAGAGAGGGAGAGGAGGACCAAGGAATAGCGGGGTGGAATATAAATTAGCGAGATTCGAATTATTATCCGATTTAAATTCGATTGCGGGTCAGGCGAGCGTGTACGAGACATGCGACCAACAATGCTTATGTTATGACAGATTAAAAAAGCTGGAAGACGCGAAATGGAGAATGGCTACAGGGAGGTTGGTGTGGAGGGGAGTTAGGGGAGGGGGGTGATAAGGGGGAGGGCGAGGTTAAGGAGGAGAGGGGGAGGGGAAGGAGAAAGATTGGGAGGTGAAAGGGGGAGAGAGGGGGGATGGAAGGGGGAACGATCCCAGAAGGGAGTGGGTGAGTGGGGTCGTTCTCCTCCAATCGGTTAATGTTATATTTCCCATCGTAAAAATGCAATGGCAATTTTCTCCGTTTCTTCTGAATCGTTTTCGAAGACAGTTTCGAAAATCGATATTTTTCAGTATTTCATCGTAGTATTGTTACCTTCGTCTCAACCTACTCGCAGATTTCAGAGTTCTTTCTATACATTTACATGATTACCCTGCAGGCCACGAAAAACGTTTGGCAGGTGGTGTCGCTGCATCGAACCTATCTTTCGTTACCTCTTCATTCGACAGTATTATTCGGTTTCAGCACTGTGTTCTACTCCTCGAGACCATTAACAGCAACAAGAAAACCATGGCGCGCGCGTAATCAGTGTTTGTACTCAATTCTTCTACGTATCATTATCTGCCAGCCAGATTTACTCAAAAGTTTATTGCGCTAGTCGCTAGCCGCCTTATTCCTGAATTTTTACGGATTTAGAGTTTACCCAGAAATTTCGCAAGGATATCTGATGACTTTTCTAGAACGCTTGAAATTTCATGGGAACACATTTGTCACCATTTAAGTATATCTGCCAATAATTACACCATTTAGCCGTTACTTGGAGATCTACCTAGCAATATTGCCCGGTCATTACCATAATTTATTTCCCCATATGCAAGAGCATCACCTACAAAGCGTATGATCTTAAATTAACTGTCTAATTATTATATTATAATCGTGAATAATAGCGAATAAAGAACATTTCCCTGTGGCTCGCTGGGATTCACTTTGGCGACGTGTGATAATCCTCTGCTGATAACCCTTTTACTGTGTTCTGATTGAGAGGCGTCTCGCTTACAATTCTCTTGTCGATTGAGCACGCTTTTAAATTTTGGAATATTTTTCATTGAAAAACGAAGGCTTTTCTAATATTCAAGAGCACTTTATTTCGTGGGAATCTCTTTCTTGATAAAACTAAACGTGTTAGACTAAAGATGCAGAAAAAATGTAAATCACACGGTGGATTTTTTGCCTATTTATTGCCAATTATCATTCCCCTTTTATGTTCTTTGTATACTTTATAACAAACTGACTCTATGGACTCTGACTGTTATAGGCACAAGTGATTTTCCGCATGTTACATATTTAACGAGATTTTTAGGCCGTCTTGTTTAATTTTGTTTCCTAGCAATGAGAGGAAAAGAAAAACAATAACACTGCTCGATTAAGGTAAATAAGTAACTGATGATGCAAGGGAGAGTTCACGGAAAGAAAGGAGAAATAACCGCAATATCCTAGAATAACTTTGTAAACATAATCAAAGGTGTTTCACAAATTCCTGATCCACTTGGAAGAAACTCAAGATTGAACGTATGGTTCCTTTAGTTTAGTTTTGGAAAAATTGAATCTATGGTTGCACAGCGCATCTTTAATTTATAAATTATTTCTCTCATGTTTAATAAATTCTCGATTGATGATTTTCATACAATAGATTTTTAGAATTTATGGATTTCCCAAAACGAAAATATAATTACAGATTAACCGCATTTTAAGTTATCTGGTCCACCCCACGATGTCATTTACGCCCAGAGTACACTCGACTACTATATTTAGTAAATATGAACGTCTCCACCAATGAACCGAGAAAAATGAACCATGTATTGATTGATGAAAGTGTAGAAGACTGAAAATGATACATCTGCACTACGCATCGCTTGGAAAACTTGCCACGCTTAAATTAATCGGAATGAAACGTAACCGTATAGTTTACCATAATAGCAGTAGCAAAATCTAATCTATTTTTAATAGAGAGATAGTGAAGTAGAAGTTCTGTTGTTAACTAAACCGCTAAGGATAAAAATATTTGGTGTAATAATCTTAAAATAATGTTGTTAATTCATGTGTTTTTTCAATAAATTAGGTAACTTGAGCATGTACTAGTATTGCCGTTTAGTTATTGTTGAAATTAGCTGATGCTTGCATTGAATTTATGGAAACAAACTTAAATTTAGACTGTTAAAATGAATGTTTGTGTATCAGGTGACAGCAATCATAAAGTGAACGAGAGCCAGCTTTTGGTAACTGGATAAAGTTAAGCGATAGAAAAGTCTTAAACAGGGATTAAAATAAGTAACTAAAGACAAATTTTTATTAAAGGATTGGTTATTAATCCTCCCCTTTTCAAAAAGAGTGTTTTTTTTAAATAGAAAATTCAGTTGAGATGTTCTGGACTTAAAAAGCCACAGGAAGAAAGAAACACTGCATAAGCAGCTTTTAAAGTTTCTTTACAAACAAAATTTTCGATATAAATATTTTTTACCGCTCTTGTAGAGATTACTTATATTAAATGACAATTGACTCCATCAGAAGTGTTCATCACCGAAATTAATTAAGGTTGCAAAGCAGAGATTAAAGGATATAGCATTAGAATATGTTATCGTTTTGAATAAATATTTCTAGCCCTTTTTTTAGGCGTGTTCGCGAGATTTTTGCGAAATAATGAACCTTCTAACAAACATCCTCGAAAAAATCTTTTCTCCTCTAATTTAGAATAAGTGCAATTCACGTTTCTCTAGATAAATACCGCGGTTACAGTTACAGTTTCACAAGATCTCCCACGAAAGCGGTGTATTATTCGCTACCACCGAATATTGGTAAAATTGTCGACGAGGACAAAATGCGTCTAATTAAAGTGATCTCATTTTATTCTATCGAGACGGTGAAGGAGAGATTGCGGATTCAAAGAAGGAACAGAGAGAGAGAGAGAGAGGAGAGAGGACGAAAAACAAGGGAATTACTTGGAGAAGGGAAGTGAGGTGGCAGCGTGGATGGATGGGCCATTGGAAAGAGTGAGAAAGAGTAAAGGGATGATGGGAGAAGGGGAGAATGGGAGCGGAGGAGCAAAAAGAGAGGTAAGGAATCTCCATATGAGGAGGAGTAAGTGGAGGCAAAAAACAAGGAGTGAGCAATGATGAAGGGAGAAGAGAAGCGAAGGAATGGATGAAACGGTGTGGGGGAAGGAATGGGACAGAGAGAGAGAGAGAGGATGTAATAGGAAGGAGATTGCAAAGGGGGGAGTAAGGATTAGTGAAAAGTGCGCGAGTAGAGTTGTCATGGGTAATTGAAGGGAGGGTTTTCAAGGGGAGAGGATGTTTGGGGATGTTGCAGGGGAGGCGATCGGGCAATAGATTGGGGAGTGTGGTGGATAGGGGGAGACAAAGGAGATGGGGTGGGGGGGGGAAGGAGGGTTCGTCAGGAGGAGAGGAGCAAGAGGTTGAGCCGTAGAGGGATTGCACAGGGGGAGGGAACTGGTATGGGGGTTTGTTTACAAGGCATAGGTAACCGCTCTGAAGAAAATGAGAGCTTAATCTTGTAATACTGATATTAGAAGTAGTTTTACTGTAAGAGTCAAAAGAATACCTTTTAGTGGATTGTGGCAGAAAGTGGAAGACAAATTCTATTGCAATTTGTATTTGTTCGAATATTTATAATACGAGTTAAAAAATGCCGATTATCGATTTTCGTAAAAATTAATCTCATGAGGAAGAGATGGTCCATATGGTGTTATTAAGTAACATATGCTTTCGCGTGGATGGACGGTCTCTCGTGAGTCAAGGAAATAGGAATTCCGGCGCCAAAATTGCATTTTAAGAATTAATAATTTCTCGAAGTGCCCGAATTTATACCAATGCAGTATACAAATTCACACGGGAAATTGAGTCCTTAAATTTCTATTCTTTCAATTGTTGTTATTAACTAGGCGCATACCAATAGGTTACTCATCATAGTCATTCCAACTGCCGACAAAATTAGCGAAGACGTTTTCGAGTCACAACACGCAGAGCCAATCCAGAAATCGAAACCGCAAACGAACTTCTGAATCGATGAACATCCTAGCAGCCGTACTTTTCCCCTGAAAATATCCCTACTACTGTCAGGTAATTATTAATTTATGGATGAGAAAAAATTTGCTTTCGCATCTTAATTGTATTCGCAGCCTTTCTCTTTCCCATTCCTTAATCGGCACGTCGACAGGTGTGGAAGCGAAAACCTTTCCAAGTGAAATACTCAGAAAACAAAACAAGCGCGGCGCTAAATCCTAAGTTTCGCAGCTTCGCCTGGAACACTTTCTGCATCACACATCGAAGGCTTTCCATTCCGGGCGCCCCCTCTTACCCCCCTTCCCACGCCTCCCCTCCTCCACCCACCCCCGCCCACGTCCCCCACTCCACCCCACCTGCCATCACTAGAGGCCATGTTTCCGGCCTCTCTTTTCCTGCCGTTCGTGCTGCTAATGATCACCACTCCATCCTCACACCGATAGCAACAGGAAACGGATTTCAAACACACCTCGACACCCAAGTCACTCACTCTCTCTCTCTCCTTTCCCGCCCCTCCCTCCCTCGCCTCTCTCCCACCCACCCTCCTCCCCCATTACCTCCCACCGCTCATCTCCTCCTACTTCACCCCCTCGCATTCGTCTCTCTTATGCACTTCCCTTTATTTCCCTCACTGCATCTCGCCACTCATTTCTTTCTCTGGCCATGCCCCTTTTCTCATTTCCCTCTTCCTCCCCTCCCCCTCCATCTATTCCTCTTTCTTTCCTTCCATATCCCTCTCTCTCTCTCCCACTCTTCCTCTGATTACAACGCACGCACACTCGCACACATCGCAACAACCTTCCATTTCGCTCTGATATCCTATCAACTCCCCCTCCAATTACTCCACTTATCCCTTCTCCACTTCTCCCTTTAACTCGCCTTCCTCCTTTCCTCTCTTCCGCCCATTTTTCAATCATTCCTTCGCTTTCTCGCGCACGTTCTTTTTCTGTCACTCCCTCTCTCGCTTTCCGACATTCCTCCAAACCTCTTCCTCGCGTTTTCCCTTTCTCTCGTATCTTTCCTTTTTCTCTATCGCCTCATTTTTTCCGTTTTCGTAAACGTTTCAGTTTAAAAGATTTTCTCGTTTTGTATTTAGTATGTATATCAAATCACAAAAAACACAGCGTGGTGTTTTTTTCCTGCTTGGTTAAGAAAAATTCGTTGACAAAGTTTTCCTTTACGGTTTTAATATGCTTTTATCATCTTCGGATAATATTCCAGATGAGGAAAACATTTCATTTACACAAACACTACAGTCATTGTCGATTGGAGTACATTTATTGGTTAAATCGACTTATGAATTTATATTATGATCTTAAAGCTTATGATACGGTGCTTTAATTTCTCAGACTTTGCGTTTATTGTTTTAAAAAAGCCACTTTTCGCTTGTTCAACTCAATTTTTATCGCAAAACTATGACAAAATCCGTTATGGGAATTTTTAGTGAAGTATTTTTCGATGAGTTTACTTAATTTAAGCATTACCTATTTATTTCGGTTTTTATAATTATGATCCCAATACACTAATTATCAAACTTCAGAATTATTATTTCTGTTAAAAAACATTTTAAAATAAAAGCCCGCAAATGTTGCCATAGTAGAAAATAAATGCACCTTTACGTATATGGATGATATGGCCATGGCCACACCACAACGTTCTTTAGCCATGTTAGCGAACATACTCCATTTCGACCTTTACCTCATTTTTTCACATCTTTTTGTATTGTGTCAAATATTTAGGCATTTTTCTCACAAAAGTTAGTCATCTTGGAAAAGAAAGGCAAAGTCTAAGATTTGAGCTGAAGCACCATCGGGAAATCAGTGGTGACATGAAACTTCAAAATTTCCTAAATAAATAAATTCGTGCGTGACGATAAATTTAGAGTTTGTCTATAACAGTATGATTTCAATTATATAATAAATCCACAAGTTGTTCTAGTTGAATTAACAAATTTAAACTATAATATTCGGCATAAAGCGTGGTGCTTGGCTAATAGATTGAACCCGATAAAGGATTTACAAAAATCAGAAGATGAAAAATGTGAATGAAATAAACATTTCAGCTGCGTATTAATGGTTGTTTGCGCTCGCCCATTTTATAAAAGAAAACTCTAGTTTTGATGGCGTGTACATTTCTACTGAATAGGGAATAGCGTTAATCCAACCATTTAATGGGAATCAGCAAGAAATTAAGAGAAATATTCTTCTATGACCGGAATCGAAACCGGATCTTCCACTTGCCGGGCGGATATTGTTAACTGAACTACCGAGGGAGACTGATTCTCTTAATTCAAATGAGGGTATTTAATGGCAAATAGCCCTAGTCATCTACAAGTTAGCTAGAATATGTTTGATACGCTGGAGAAAACACAAGTCTCTTCTCATACATAATATGTGCTCTTTTCTTAATTGGAGCAAAGTGTATAATCAAATTACTCCTAATGTTCATTTATGATATTTATTGCTGCTTTATAGCGTCACATTTATTTTAAAAATTTCAAAGGTCTTACAATTAGCGTCACAGCCACCGCAAAATTTCTCAAAAGGCGCTGGTCAAATATAAATACCTCCAATAAAGTTATATGCGCCGAGTAAAAACTATTTCAAAGTGCCGTGAAGAGAGTAAGTAGATTTTAAAGGGATGATCGATAGGAGTGGAGAGAGAATGGATTGCCGTTATAAATCATTGTTGGTAAAAGTGTTGAGGAAGGGGTTGGTATTGGGAGAGAGGAGAATAGGAGAAAGGGAGGAAGAGGACGGGAGAGAGGGAAAAGAGGAAAGGAGGAGGGAAGGGAAAGAGAATTTCGAATTCTGCAGTTTTCTGAATCTCAAAATCAACAACAATGGTCCGACAGAATTCACCGGGATGAGAATGAAGCGGGTCACTCATATGAATGGCGAGCCATCTTCCAACAATCACTTCACTTATCACGACCATTTCTACATCACAAGATAATCTCTCAGCTCCCGACTGCATAGCGTTATGCAAAATACGCGCCGAACATCCAACATCTAGTAAACTGAGATTAATTTTCTCGCGTAATTTATAAAAGACATTGTTTTTGTCTTTTCTCAACAGTTTGCCACGACATTCTATTTAAGATAGATGGAGTAAGTAAATTGTTGCAAAGTCCATTCGTGAATATGAAAGCTTCAATAAATTCTCTTGAGCAGATTCAGCAATATTTCTGAGCTTGTAGGTCAGAAATAGGGTTAAATAAATTAATTATAGATGCTCGAGAACTGGCAACAGAACTAGAGGCTGAATCAAAATTTATGCAAGAGACCGAAATTCTGCCGCGAAGAAAGAACCCCAATTTTGAATCTGCACAGGTTCATAATCCCCAAGATTATTTCCGAGTAATTTTTTTATCTCGTGTTGGGTCAATCAATTGCTTCGATAAATGAGAGGATTCAGCGACTCAAAAACCACAGTGAATATTTTAGTTTCTTATATAACTTGAGTGAACTGAAAATCATGGATAAGAAAATTCGTATTTTCTTAGAATCACCTGTTTGTGAAATACCGTGAATCTTTGATTTCCCAGCATTTAAATGCAAATGCTTTTTATAAAATAGTATTTGGAATATCGAGTTTGGTTTTCAAAATAATTTCGTATAAACGGGAATAAAAAAAACTACTGCATATACTATCACTATTACAAGAAAAAAAACCGGGACATCGATGCGTCCCGAAAAAAGAAATCGGGACACCGGGGCAAAACTCAGAAAACCGGGACAAATCCGGGGAAACCGGGACGGACGCCTGGTCACCCTAATCTAGAATGATTTTATTCGGTAGAGATGTGCACTCATGAGGAAGCGATGGAGAGAATCTGGAGGAGAGAGGGAGGAAGAGAGAGAGAGAGAGAGAGAAAGAGAGAGAGAGAGAGAAGAATGGAGGGATAGTGAGAGGGGAGGGGTGGAAAGATGGCAGAAGTGAAGGAGGAGGTAGGGAGAGAGAGAGGGTGAGGAGAGAGAGAGGGTGAGTAGAGAGGTGGAGAGAGAGAGGGAGAGAGAAAGGATGGAAGGAGAGATGAAAGTAGTGTGGGAGAGAATCGGGAGGAGGGAGGGAGAGAGAGAGGTGAAGAGAGAGAGAGGTGGAGAGAAAGAGGGAGGGAGAGAGAGAGAGGTGGATAGATAGGAGGGAGAGAGGAATGGAAGAATAGAGATAGGAGAGGGATGGAGAAATAGAGGGAGGGGAGGGAGAATATCGGGAGGAGAGAGGGAGGGAGGGAGATGAAAGGCGTGGCGTTTGAGGTACGCGAGGAACGAAAGAGAGAGAGAAAGAGAAGCGAGTAGTTAAGAGAGAGGGAAAAAAAGGAATGAGCAAATAGGGAAGAGATAGCGAGGCGGACGCAATAGGGAACGTCCAAAGGGGAAAATAAATTATAGGGGGGAGAGATAGGGTGAGAGTGCGGCAAAAGAGCATCGGGAGGAAGAATTCGAAGGAGTGGGAGATAAGGAAGAGAGAGAGAGAGAAAAGAGGGCGTTAAAATTATCTCCCTCGCGTATTCTCTCTCTCTCTCACGGCCGGTGCAAGACAGCGAGGGAGGAAGCCGAAGGGAGGAGAGGGAGGGGGGAAGGGAGGGAGAGAGGGAGGGGAAGAGGGGAGAAGCATAGACGCCGCTTTCGTGTTTCCTCGCACGCGATTAAACGTCCGGTGTTGTCGGTTGTGGGAATTGAGGTTGAACCGCTCCCGTCATCCTGCTCTCTTTCTCTCTCTTTCTTTCTCTCCCTTTTTCTCTCCCTCTTTCTCTCTCTCTCTCCCATGTTACAAAGCGTAGCCACGCCCTCCGACTACAGCGCCACGCCACTCGTTTCACCCGCCACCCCCGCCCGCCTCCCATTCTATTGTCGGTGCTATCTCTCCCCAACACGCCCTCTCTATCAATCCGCTCCTCTCCTCGCTTTCAATCCTTTAAACAATCCATTCATCTATCTCGTAACAAATCTATTGCGTCTATATGACGCGTCTCGACGCTTGCGATGGCTGAGTGAGAGCCAACTTGGTGTCTCTCTCACGCGTCTCTCTTCTTTGATCGCTCAAAAATTGACCAATACTTCGGTGTTTTTGTTTGTGCGTGCGTGTGTGTGTGTGATATAACTCATTGGCCGGTCGTTTAAAGGCATTGCCTTGCAGGAGCGCGCATGAAATTCGAATTATCGGCGCCACATTAATTGATATTATCGCGTGCCAATACTTTCGCAATCTTTTGCGGCCGCTCGTCGCCTCCGCGATATCTCTCGACATTTATAGCGCATCGCCTCGCCATTTGCACTCGTCGAGTGACTGCAGACGTCGATTTTTCTCTCTCTTCTTTACCTTTTTAAGCAAAGGTTGTGCGTTCCAAATATTGTCCATTCCTTTAGCTATTGATTAGCCCACTCGACCCATCGCTCTGTTTCATGAATGGGGAAACAAATTCGCGTGGGTAAGAGCAACATTAGTTTTCGGGTGCTTCGATTGTTCAGCCACAGGAGTTAAATATATTTTGAAATATAATTATGACTTGGGACCAGTGCTTAGCACCGTAAACCAATTTGCCGATTTCTGAAGAATTTTCTGGAATAAAAATGTGATACTTAAGAAAATGCTAGTAACGCTTTTTGCTCAAGGACTCCGTACTCCGTCGTTGATTAATTCAATTAATTCGTTTATAGAGTTTCACAGGCATTATACATTGCTTAAGCCCTCTGCATTGGTTAAAAATCAAATTAACTGAATGCGAATAAATTTATTATCAAATTTTGTTTTATTTTTCACCTTAAAGTTTACTCTTGTTGGCGCGGTTTGTTTTAATTTTGTATTTTCATTTCCTATATATGTGCAATAACGAATTTTAAGTGATTTCTTTCGATTTTACTACTTATTCATTTCAGTCATCCTTTAATTTCCATTTCTCCTTCACCAACATGCCTTTCAATCCCTCGCCCCATGACTTCAGTGGGAAAAAAACATTTTAGCCCGTATAGGAGTGTTAAGGATTTCTAGTTCTAATCGAATTTTGTTGTTATTTCCTTTAGGTCGAGTTCTAAATACACGATTTTTTTGTGAAAAAGGAGATGCAATTAGAATTACAAGTTGACCATCGATCATATTTTACATTAAAAACGATGAAATTTGCTATATTGGATTCTTCAGAATACATTTCCGCCTTAGCTTTTTTTATCGGCGAGACAAATGTTCTCTTAGGGCCACATCCGGTTCGGAAGGCGTAATTTGTCCCTCTTCGCTCTCTCCTTCAGACGATTCCTTTTCTAGTCCACCGCTTTAACACATTTATGTTAATCTCAATTCTGGAGATGGGAAGAGAGAGAGAGAGAGAGAGATAGAGAGAGATAGATAGATAGATAGAGAGAGAGAGAGAGACATCTACGCTCTCGTTATTTGAAAAAGTACCTATAATTATTATTGTGATTATCATAGGCAGAGGCGTACCTTGGCGATATGGCGCCTATGACAAAATTTTATGAAACACCTTGGTTATGTAGGATATAATATTTTCTGCGTTTTAATAAAGAATAATAGCGTTTTTATTACATATAAATTAACGCTTGAGTATTAAAAGAATACTTAATTATGGGAAAATGAACTTTTGGCACTATTTTCGTGAACGTTTGGCGCCTTTTGAAAACGGTGTCTATGGCAAATGCCACCTTCGCCATACCCAAGTTACGGCACTGATTATAGAGATGTTAGTTTAGGATCACACACTGCTATATATTTTAAGGTTGAATTTATTACATTTAAAAATCTTTAATTATAAAGTTTGGCAAAATGATACATGTCCTGATTGGATGGCATTAGAAAATACGTACGCGTTCTATCACATAATCCTTCTACTTTATAGAATGGCGCAAACTGACGTGACCGACGAACCGCGCTGTTCTCGGAATTTGCACTCCATTGCCGAATGTTTTGGAGGTCGATATCCCTCTGAGAGATATATACGTACATACATCTTGGAAGTACGAGTAATGCCATTCTAGATATTAAACGATTCTCATTTCACTCGGCCGCTCGTGCGCACATCGACCAAACCGAGGGGCAAATGAGAGGAACGGGAGGCGACGTTTATTGCGTCAACCGAAGCACCACGTGCCTTGCTTAGATTTTGTGACACGATGGAGGTCCATCCGGATAATGTGGAATTAGATTAGGAAATGAGATTCCACTTATGTAAGCAGTGTTTAAAGTCGCATCATTTAACCCTATAGTCACGAGGATAGAAGAACAAAATCACTCAATGCCTTGGCTATCCTCTAGTCATCCACGATGGTCTTCATAGTTATCGTCCTGCGTGTCAATTCGCCGGTCGTCCATTAAAAAGAGAAACATCGACGGATGAATCACATTCTATGATATGTGAAAAGCTAGTAATCAGGAGAAAGATAGTGCAATGACAGGGATTCGAATTCCATTTGCCAGACGGATATCGGGTCAGATCGATCCTCCTGCTTCAGAATAGATTTATTTCTTGTTTGGGGACGGGCTAGCTATGCCTTGATAGTTGAGTCCGCTTGGCAAGTGTGCATTTTCTCTCTTAAGTGATAATGCGCTTTTTATTTGTGAGTAGTAAGATCGTTTGAGGCTAAAATTAGTAATGACAAATGAATAAAACTGGTTTGTAAAAGTAGACTTAGGACTACTTTATATTAAGACAAGTTAAACTGCTAATAGGTAATCAACAAGAGAAAAACAATCTGTGGCGAAAGCATCATCAATAATATACATTATAAATGAATTTATAAATAGTATAAACTTGACATATAACCCACTATGGAATCTTAATTTTGTGGAATTCCATAATTAGGAAATAAATAATATAGAAAAAATATGCAATAATTTCACTATATTAATAAAGTGGAATTATTACATAATTTTGTTGTATAATTTATTTCCTAATATAAACTTTTGGGATACTCTTTATACAAATTTATGTTGTCTATGAACAATTTATAGCTTGTTATTTGGTTCATAGATGACGAGAAAGAGCGATCATTTTGCGATCTCTAATAAGGCGTCAAGTATTCATTACAGCAATAATTTTTCATTGATAAATCTTTTAAAATTTCTCTTTTACTGATTTTATATACCTAAGTTTTAAGCTAATTAAGAGCTCATTCAAATTTTCATTACTGTAGAAATAACTTTAATTTATTTTAACGTAACACGTTCTAGTATCGAGCTCGCATCTCCATTTCAACTATTTTAAAAGAGAAAGAATAATTATCTACACTCATCCACATGTTAATCAAATAAAGATAGTAAAGTCGCCTGGAATCGAATCCATTCCCTTATCACGGACGGCGACTCGTTTAAAGCCTGATAGTATAAGTGCAGAAAAACTCACATAGGCCGTTTTAGGGTTATTCGAGTTAATGCCTAAAAACTTACACACAGATTGACAGTTGAAGATCCAGCACTTTAGAAAAATACTTGTTTCATGTATCTCCAATAACTACAACAAGATTATAGAAAAACCAGATGGGCATTTAGTCTACAAAACAGTGGTAATTCACCGAAAATAGATTCTAAAAGGACTTCTTTTAAAATCTATTTTCGGTGAAATATCACTGAAGACGGATGTTTTGTAGACTAAATGCTCATCTGGTTTTTTTATAATCTTGTTGTGGCCATTTGGAAATACCTTAAACAAGTATTTTTTAAAAGTGCTTATTCGTGAATTATTTTCAGCTATAAGACAATCTCGATAATTGTCTTTAGCACCGATTGACTGAATGAACGAATGAGGTTGTATTTTATTATTATACTAAGGAGAGAATGTGCTATTTGCGCTTGTGCACCATGAAAGCAATGGAAGTCACTTTATATTTCGAAAATAAAATACATAATGTTGAGTAGATTAAATACACAACAGTCCTTTTATATCTTCTTACAGGGGCATCGCCGTTACGTTTATGAAAAACTGAAATGAAAATAAACATTTTTGACTTCCAACTCGGGATTCTTTCGAATATTGGAGCTCATCTCGTAAAAATCGCTTATTATTTTGGGGGCTAAGGATCAATGACATCATTGTATAGTGACTAGATATGAATGGCGAGTGCACCGACGCAACAGAAGAACTGAGTAGTAACGAGCTGTCACCATTTGTTATTTACATAACTACTTTATAAAATATTACTGGCATTCTGCTAGTCAATACTTAGACTAAATTGTTTTCAATTGATAAATAGTTGGCCCAAATTTTGATATCAACAACATGCATTATACTGACGATTATTCCTAAATTATGGTAAAAATTTATTAACGTTTCATTAGATGACGCGTGCAAATTTTGAATCGCTAACGGCGGCTAAATTGAAGTTTTCTAACCCTAAAACGCCGGCCCCGGTGGCAGAAGGGTTAGCGCGTTGGCCTACCATCACTGAGGTCGCGGGTTCGAATCCCGCCAAGGACATGGATGTTTGTGTTCGTACTCATAACTCATATTTCATCACTCATGTGTGTGCTTCTGATTTGGAAGGCAACGGGAAACCACCACATCATATGTGTTTATTCCCTAGTCATGTCAAACCAATCTTAGGATTGAAAACCATGAATGAATGAACCCTAAAACGTGGATAACGCTTTCATCTACCTATCGTTTTCATCATACCATCTTAATAAATTAAATTCACTCCAACCAGAAATGATTAAAATACTGTGAATCGTCGGTCGCAATGTAAATTGATGTTTGTACAGACTCGCACCTCCGACGTATTCATCAATAGAATTTGTCTCGCTTGCCTTATTCTCTTTATACAGAGCGAAACGACCGTAGCCATTCTTTCTAAAATATGTAGTTCAATTAAAAATAGAACAGGTGGTATGCCTTTTCGCATTATTGCAAATACACTTTCGTGGGTTCGGAATTCCATCGTCGGTGCGTGTGCCCCGCTCGGGGTCAACCTCGAAATATCGTCCTCAGTCGGAGCTCCCTATCGAGTGCCGCCCCCGCGCCTCTCTGCCCCCGGGACGGAGGTCGCGAGGGGCGCACGAGAGGGAGGGGAGGGAGGGATAGAGCGAAGAGAGGCATTCGCTTTGCTCGCTACACGTCCGAGAGCGAGCACTCGCAGCTGCAGACTCCTGTAAGGGCATTGCAACGAGCAGAGATCAATTTCGCCTTCCCACGTCCACCCCTCCCCCTCCTCCCCTCACTCCCCCCTCCTCCCCCTTTCCCAACAGCACTCCATCCGAGCCTCCGCCGTGTCCCCTCCTCCCGCGCACGCCGTCACTCCACTCCTCCTCCTCCCAAACTCCCCCTTCTCCCTCTCTCGCTCCTTCCCCCTCCTCCTCCCCCCACTCTTCCGCTCCCCCCTCCCCATCCCTCCTTCCGTTACCACGGCGACTGGAGCGATGTGAGCCGTGTGACTCCTCCCCGTTTCCTCCCCTCCAACCCATAGCCACTCCCCAGCGACATGCGGGACATCATCCCCCGCCCCCTCCATCTCTCGACCCCTCCCCCTCCCCTTCGATGGCAGACCGCCTACCCTCCCTAGTTGCCCGGCAACGCAATCAACCGGCCCACTCCACTCCCTCCCCCCCCACTCACTCCGCCGCCGCCGCGACACTGCTGCCTACCGCCGCCGCTCGCATTCCACCCCCTTTCCTTCCCCTCCTCTCCCCTCCTCACCCTCTCTCTCTCTCACTCCTCCCCCTCTCTCCCTTTAAGACCAAAGGCCCCATTGCAACGACGAGTCCTTTCGGAGGCAGACTGCGATCGGGACCGAAGATGGCGGTGTAAGGTAAACATCGAACCCAAGCCTCTCCTCTCCGTTCCCTCTCCTATGTCTCTCCCCGTCTTCATCTCGCTCCCCTCCTCCTCCTCCACCTTCTCCTCTATCTCCTCCTCCTCCTCACATCATCTGTTCCACGGGGACCACCAACGCCGCTCGCCTCGACGGCAGACGCGAGAAGGAAGATCTCTCTTCTCCTCTACACCTCCCTCTTCTCTCTCTCTCCCTCTCTCCCACCCACTCCCCCTCTCCCTCTCTGAGGATGCGCGCACCACTTTCCTCCCTCCCAATCTCCCATTCCATTTCCCTCCACAACTCCCGCCCTCGCATTCTTAATCCTTTGCATTCTCCTTCACCCTCATTCTTTCCGCACCCTCCTTTGCCTCCTCCTCATTCTCTACGCTGTCATCCTCCTCACAGATTGCTTCGCACGCTCCGATAGGCGGCGACCAATTTCGCCATATTTCCTCTTTTTCCCTCAAAGTCCTTTCCTCGGATTGAATTATTTTTGTCATACCGTTAGTTTTCCGCGAATGCAGTTTCTCGATGAGAGGTGATTCCAAAACCAACAAATCGATCGAATTATGTCATTCATTTGTTTCTACCTCCTTTCTTCTTCCTTTGGATCCTCCGACCATTCTCCTTCGTTAGCTGCTCAAACGCTCTCTATTGTCTTAAATAAGGAATTCTTCCAAAGGCCACACTAACGCTCTTTAAATAAAGCCGCATAATCATCGTATTCGTGAGACCGGGGATGAGGTTCATTTTACGATACACGACAAATATCAGCTACGTTTTACGGCGTCCATATTTTGGTGGTAAAATGTAATAAACAATACTTATATTACCAAAATTTTCTGTAATGCACTAAAGACAGAATAGTCTAGTTCAGGGTTTCACGAACTTTGCTCCGCGGAACCAAAGGGTTCCACAGAAGCTGAATGGGGTCCCGTGATAGACAGAGAAAGAGACCCGTTACGTTCTTCCTTCTCCTTTTTACAGCAGGAAACAAGAGCTTCACTTGTAAACTGCATACTGCAAGACACGTTAACTATGTGCATAAATTTAAAATGATTATACAGTTAATTTTATTGCGATTTGGTTTATCACCTCTTAGTTAGATGTGGTTCCGGTAGAAAAAACATTTTGATATAGGGCTTCAGTGGCTTCGCCAAATTTGGGAACCTCTTGTCTAATTAATAGTTTTGGGTTCGATTCACCTTCTGTTTCATTTAGGAGCGGTATTTTTCACAATTAAAAAAAAAACTCGCGCTTCCTTACACTAGTCGAAATTCTGTTGATATATCATTTAATAATCGTTATATTTGGAACTATGAGCTAAGATAAGAGTTTCTTATCGTTTTCTTTTCTTTTTGGCTTGAGAGTCTTTAGACATTGCAAGAAATCGTCGACTGTTTCGTTCGATAGACTAAACCTCGTTCAGCAATCGAGATAATCGACCAACGGCTATAAATGCCAAATGAAATGCTTTGGCGATCAGGATTGATATATTGGCAGTGAATTCCAACGCGTTAAGCAACCGACGAGTTTTTCTGCTCTTTGAGAGTCGTTGCGCGATATTGAAAAACCTTTTCGTCGATTTTCGGAAAACCGCAGAATAAAACTTTTAAATCTGGGAAAACTTATCACGGAGGCCTATTTATCTACGGCATAAAGATTTTTCTTAAGAAGGATGTGCCTCGGAACCACAAGGCGGCAGACCTTTTGACTTGAAAGAACTGTGGGTGCAGATTGTGAAGATAGGAGAAGATGGCTGCCGGAGTTCTCAATTTATGTGTGCGCGATAACCTACTTCTTCATCCTGTGACATAACTTTCAACTTTTAAAATATAAAAACCTCTCTTCAAAGGCGTTTCATCGATGGCAAATGTCGTTTTAACTTGATGCGGAAGCTGAAAATCGTAACAGTTTAAAATGCTTCTCGAAAAGTAAAATAATCTGAAAAACAATTTCATGCGATTGATTTAAAAATGGAATGCATTCTTAAATGACTCCACAAATGAAGCAAAACCGACATATTTCAAATTTACTAAATGCCGTAGTATTTAACCCTAGGATGCATAGGTGGGGTATTTTAGACCCGGGCGCAATGAAAAACTGCTATAATTTAAACAATTTTCAGAATATTAAAATAATATTTTAGGAATGCCTTAAGAAACTCATTTGCGCTTTTTAGCCTTTATTTCGGAGTAATAACTTTTTATACCATTGGTATATATTGGAAAAATGACTGGCCCTACATATTTCCATGCAGTGGGTGTACTGAATCTAACAAAATCAATTCAAAATTCTGCGTGGAATATTACTGTGGACAACTTTTTTTTACTAGCGTTCCGCTTTTTGAGCAATTGCTGAGCATTGGTGTCACAGCAGTTGGAACAGTAAGAAAAAATAAGAGGGACATTCCAAGAGAAATTTTATCAAATCGAGGCAGGGAAAATTTTCATCATTATTTGGGTTCGAAAAGCAGATGATTTTAGTTAGTTATGTACCAAAAAAGAACTATTCCTTAATATTATTGAGTACACAGCATTATGATAGTGTTGTTGACGGAAACCCAAAAAAAAAGCCAGAAATAATTCATTTTTATAACAAAACAAAAGGTGGCGTTGATCTTATGGATCAGAAAATAAGTAAATACACGTGCAAGCAAAAGACGAAGAGATGGCCTTTTGCAGTATGGTGCAACATTATGGATTTCGCAGCAATCAATGGAATGCATGTATTTTTAGGTAACCACAGTTTAAGTGTGGAAAAAATCACAGAAGAAGGCTATTTCTAGAAACGCTGTCGAAAGAGTTGATGCTACCGTACATAAAAAAATCCTCGATTGTCGGAAGCTATAATGTATATACAAATCTAAAGAAGGAGACAGAGCAGGAAAAAGAATATGTTCAATTTGGCCATCAAGGATGGATAGAAAATGTGAAAAGAGATGATCAAAGTGTTGCATCAATATGTAAAGAACATACAATATACATTTGCAGTAAATGTGAATAATTGTTTTAAAATAAAAAAAAATATTTTACGACATTTAAAGCTTGTAGGAATTATTTTTAAAACAAAATAGTGCAATAAACAACACTAAAGCATCAGCAAGCATTTTTATTTCAAAGCGAGTCTTTTTCACGCCACCTATGTAAATGTGTAGATTTTTTCAGGCATTCATCCTAGGGTTAATTAACTATTTCCATGATAAAAGAACATCCATTCTTTCGAAGGCGCCCAATTAAAAAAAATCCACATCACCGTTATTTACGATCTAACTAATGCATTACCCGAGAGCGATGATCGCTTATTGAAGATCTTCGAACGGATTATAATATCCTCTCTTCTAAATGCTATCTTTACGTTCCAGTCGCCTCTTTTATTCTCGGGCCACAATTAATTTACGCGTCGCGTAACCGAAACGGAATAATGATGCATTAATAATTTTAAAAAATAGGCCGACAGTGCATATCGATGGACGATAAACCGAGCGAGTCACTAACAATGGCAGCCCTCGTTCTAACTGAAGTTTTGCGAATCGACTCTTTTGGCAATGATTTCGATGAAAAGAAGAAATTCGTTTCATTATTTCAGTCATTACGTCTTCAACGCTTGACTTTCTTTTCCCCCTACGATCCTGATAACGTATGACTTTCACCAATCTCCCTCAGATTCCGAAACTTCCAAAGAAAAGGGAGCGACTCACGCCCTGCGCTCTTTAATAACTGCGTTGTCGCATTCGATGGAAACGGAAAGGTTGAAAAAGGGAGGAGATGGGGGAATCTTCTGCATCAGATTCGACGTTCTTTTACGTTGTCTCTAAATACTATCATAACGAACTGGATGGAATGATCCTTTTCTCAACGAGGTAATCGTCTTCAATTTCACAGGTTATAATTTTTTATGAGACTATCAAAGAATATCTATTGTAATGGCATAGTTAACAACGCGGAAGCATATCGAACGTATCATTACAGACAGACAGACAGACAAACGACTTTATTTAGGGCGAAATTGAGGCTGTAAAGTCCCCTCTTACATTACTGGATCTATCGAAATACATTTAAATTATTAGAAAAAACAAAGAATTTAACAGACGATTTATTAGAGTTTTATCTATTAAAAGAATGTTTTTGGCGTGTCCAAATTTCCTTGAAATGGATCCAAGAGAATGTCCGCGCTTGGCGTTGAATTAATTGCAGAAGAAAGTGATATAAAAACTATAACCGCGGAACGTTTTTCACGAGGGCATCGAGGTTCTTGTTGTCGCCCATTGAGTGGTGCATCAGAATTTTATTGCCAGTTAGACTCCGAGAAAATATTTGTATATACAGGACTTCAAAATATACAATCATAAAGTATTTATTTATTTACAAATGTGAACGTTGCAATTAGTCACATGTCCAGGTGGCAACCAAACTATATTCCATAAGTTCACTTTCCGAATTTTATACCAGTGATTCTTAACCTTTTTATGTCTGCGTCACTATGTTCAGTTCATTCAGCTATTTGTCACCTCGTTTACAGTTCCATTACCTTCAAGTCACCTTTAAAGATAAATTGGACTTTCTCTATCACTTAAAGATAAAATTCTGACATTTAAATAAGCACGTGCGTTTATTCTCCTGGCTTTATTTATGTTTGTAAGTCAGTATATGGTACACTGCGAATTTATAAAATATTCCTGTTAAATTTCTGCAGTTATCACGCGACGATATGTGAAACCTACTGACTAAAGTTGATCATAATTTACAATGACAAATTAAGAGCAAAATCTCGACTCTCATTATCAAACGACTCTCATTGTATCCTCCAGAAGCAAAGTCTTCGAGAGGCCGAGGACATCCTCAATGGTAACCAATCAAATCGACAGCAGAATGACAGAAATCGGGTTAATTGTGGTCTCTCTCGTCCGTTTCACTTAAACTACTTGCATATATTCTTAGGAGTTTTTCGTATAATGACAGAGTTATCGAGCCATTACTTAACTATATCAAAGTATCTCTAAGGCAGTCAGAATTTACGATGTGAGAGTAAAAACTGTAAATCGTTAAGGTTCGCTTTGTGTATAATCTCCATTTAATATATTTAATAATAAATATTTGGTTTTATAATGAAAAATATACCGGAATATAGCATTCTGCTAACAGAAATCATGCCAAACCGTTAAATTCAGACATTAGTATTGCAACTTAAGAGAGGCAGGTACGGAATTTCATGTTAAATAATATAAATCTCTGAATTATTGAATTAAAGTAAACTATCGGAAAATTAATCAAAAAAACACATTTTCTTAAGCTATTATATTTAAACCTGCTGGAGCGAGATAGGCGGTTGGGTAGGGTTGGCTGGAAGGAGTCTAAAAGATAACCGCCACTCACAGACATAGAAATAGATTGTCTACGACGAAGAAGTGAACGTTAATACGTTTATTTTCCTTGCGTATACATATAGCGTATATAAGTGAATAGAAATGGTTAATTCACGACAAAGGAATGAACGTAAACGTAAAAATTACATTACATATACTAAAATCAACTGAGGTAGGATTTAAATAATTTTTGATTTTTTCACTAATCATAACTTATTAAAAAATACATCGGTAGATAAATCAAAAATTTAATACTTCCCGGGCATCGTTGCTGATATATCGTTTTTTCGTAGTTAGTCATTATACTAAAATTAAGTAAATATGTTTATTGGTGCACAGGGGCGTAACTACGGTTTTGGGGCTCCACGAAAGTCAAGTTTTTGGGGCCCCCATTTATATAAAAATATATGAAATTATTATACCGTTTTGATTTTTTACGTTTTAATTCCAAAAATACATTTAAACTTCTATAATTCTAACATTATAAGGATAAGACAAACTCCAAACACTTGATAGTTACGAGTATTTTCGTCTTCATTTCGAGCGATGAAATATTTAATTCCCGTAAGGATATTACTACTTCCAATACCTTAAGGCAGATTACGGGAAAAATTCTAAGTATTTTTGTGGGGTCCCAAATATCTTGGGGCCCCCACGCACCGCGTGAGCCTGCGCCCCCCAAGTTACGCGCCTGTTGATGGACCATCTCAGGGAAGATTTTTTAATAGACAGAGAGACATAATCGGATCGTGGATTTTCGGTGTTTTATGGTGTGCGATCGTTCAAACTACATCTTTTAGTTTCAAATACTCCATCGCACGAAACGCGCCAATTTGTGATACGCTGTACACTTTCCTAAATTGTGAAAATTATGGCCACCTCTTTGATAGGCTAACGACTACTGCATCTATTTCAGAAAAGCAAACCTAATGTCTATTTCATCAATAAAAGACGCATGAATGTTAAAATGATTTAAGATAAATTGAGGTAAAAGATTACGTGGTCATGGCAAAAAGAATATGATTCATTCAACGGAGGGTTGCTGGGAGGTATGATTGAAACTCCAATCCAACCGAGGGGTCTTTTTTTTTAGAATAAGCAGTCAGAAGCAGAATGACGAATCCAAGGAACACAACGCGCGGATAGGAACTGTAGACGATGAGCCGAATAGCAAGGGAAAGGTGAAAGGGAAATGTCGGTCGGGAAAGAGGCGGATGATGGAGCGACGTATGGGAGATTGTGAGATGTGGAGAGTGAGTGTGCAGAAGGGAAAAGGAATTGTCGTGGATCGAGAGAGAGAGAGAGGGAGAGAGAGAGAAGAATGTGTGGGAAGAGGAGAGCGCATGAGAGATCGGTGGACAGAGGGGTCCGAGCTGAAGAAAGGGAGGAGAAATAGAGGAGCAAGGAGAAGAGGAGAGATGAGAAGAGGTGGGGAGAAAATGAGGCGAAAGGAAAGGAGGAGAGGAGTAGAAGGGAGAAGAGGAGAAGGGAGAATAGGAGGAGAGAAGAATGAAGAGAGAGAGAGGAAAAGAAGAGAAGAGGAGATGAGGACAAGGAGAGAAGAGAAGATAGGAGAAGAGGGGAGGGGATGAGATAATAATAATAATAATTCGGCTTGATTTTCAAGGGCGATATTTAGACTATATAGTCCACTCTTACACAGAACCCGTTACGACGAACACAACCATCCATGCCCTCGGCGGGATTCGAACCCGCGACCTTAATATTCGGCGGCAGATACTCTAACCACCCTTCTACCAAGGCCGGATAAGAGAGGATAAGAGAAGTGGAAAGAGGATATGAGGAGGGGGAAGAGAGGAGAGAGGCTATAGAAGAGAAAAAAGCTAGGAGAAGAGGAGAGAGGAGAAGAAGAGAGGGGCGATGTGGGGGAGAGCGAGGGAGGATGGTTATGAGGGGTCGCAGATGAGAACGAGTGAGTGAAGGAAGAGAGAGAGAGAGGAATAAGGAGGAAATAGAGCAGGGATTTAGAGAGGGAGTGGGAGAGAGAGAGAGGGAATTTGGTAGAATAAGGGAGATAGTTTGGTGGCAGAGGGTGAGAAAGGTTGCGGGTTGATTGGAGAGGGGAGAAAAGGAGATTAGTATGTTTGGTGCTGGGTTACATAGGTGGAATGGGAAGGGGGTGAGAGGGTTAGAGTGGGTGGGTGGGAACGGCTGGTCTAGAGTGTGTCGAGGGGGTGTGGGGTGGCAAAGGGAGGGAATAGGGGGGGAGGTGTGGGGGGCAAAGGGGTTCGCTCTCTTGGGGGAATTAGCATCGCCCCGAGAATACCCGAGTCGCACAGATTGGTGCGATGCGTGCAGCGCGAGGGAGGGGAGGGAGGGAGGGGGGGGATTAATGCGTGGGGCCCGAATAGAGAGAGAGAGAGGGAGGAGGGGGCGAGGGACGGGATGGAAGGGGTCGCTGGGGTGCGGGGGAGAGGGGCGGCGAAGGGGGAAGCGAATCGGAATTAGGGGAAACACCCTCGATCCCTCCTCCCTCCACCTCTCCACCCCCCAACCCTCCACACCCACCCCGATCTTCTTTTGTCGCTGTGATCAAGCCGTGAAATCGAATGCTGTGGGTCGGGGGAGCAGTGCGATAGTGACGAAGTGCCTTTTAAATCAGCCGCAACAATCCGTGTCATCCTTCTTTCTCTCTTTCACAAGGGCCGTAAACAACCCACGCGTCACAACACACCAACGCTGTATATGTATATATATAAATAAATATATATATGTGTGCATATATATATATATATATATATATATATATATATATATATATACACACACACATATACATATATCATTGCAAACTAGATCCAATTAAAATAATGTGAGTTGGCGTTGGTCGAGGAAGAGGGCGAGGTGTTGAAGGAGGGAATGAGAGGTTGGAGAGAGTGAGGAAGGAAAAGTATGACGAGCACTATTTCTCTCTCTGCCGATGTCCGTCATAAAGAGAAGTTTGTGGTAAGAGTGTTTTTGTTTTAGGAATCTAAAATTTAATTCTGTAAATTGTAGCGTCCAGATGCAACGAGAAGACTTCCACAAGGAAAATATTTTTTCATATAAAAATTTATCGATATAACGAACTTATAAGAGTATAATTCCGTAGCGCAAGCATTGATTAACGCAGATGAGATACGTAAATGGCATTAGCGATATATACTTCGAACCGCTGACAGTGCTTTCTGTGTATTGCCGCTTTAACCCGATTCGGTTGTTTTTGGAAATGTAGGTAGCGAACGATGGCCAATTACAAACAGATCCGGGACATATTTGCAACGGAAAACGCCGTAGAGATTGATTATTAGAGCAAGTAGAATTTCTCATCGCAATGATAAACGGGTTAACCGCGTTTCATGACCAATTTATTGAATGGCATGGGTTTAGGGACAAAAACCAATCCCGTTATTTTCCCGCTTTTGAATGGCGCATTTTGGTTTTATCGTGGTTTTCAATTTTTTCTATTTTGGTTTTAGCTTTGCTTTTATATAGGATAGGTAATCTTTTGGTATTACATATGTTCTTCTACCCAAATTTGAAATAGAATTCTCTTGTGCGGCTTAAAGCAGACAATATACGGCATAGTTTTTAGTAAGTTGTATTTCATAAAATTGTCTGTCCGTCTTTTTGTGAACTTTCTAAAATTAAAATAGTCGCCAAATTCAAAGATGTAGAGAGCTGAAACTTGGCATAAAGAGTATGTGATGGCAAAATGTGTGCCTTTAGAGAAGATGGGTATACGTGGGCAGGCGATAAAATAAAAGCCTGAAGAATCCAATTAAAACGACGTTGGAAAAACGTCGTCAAGCATCCAATATGACAAGGCTGCGGAACACACGGGAAACCGCTCAAGTACAGCATCCACGCCGCGAAAGCCTTCGAATAAAAAAATCGTTAGATCGAAAGCCGTTCAATATCGAACCGATGGAAAACAGAGTTGTACATGAACATTCTAAGGAAAAACTTATTTAATCAGGCATTAAACATGGTTGAGAAGTATTTTAGAATAAATTAAATAGGTAGATAAAACTAAAGTTATTTATTTTTTGGCTTTTAAGCCCGAGTAAAACATCTCGACCTATGTCGTCCCTTTTCCATTCCTTCGCTTTTAGCACGTGACTATCAAATTCGATTGCGATTCCACTGTAATTCTTGAATGTCTGTCATATAAATGAGTTTAAACGTGCTTTAATCGAAGACATTTTTCAGATCTGGTTTAAGTGCAGTTTCATTTTTATTAATTGAACGGTGGACAGACAAAAAACACTGAATGTTCGCATTAGCGCTATTCATTCAATATTTATGATCCTTATGTTGACTCGTCCATAAACATAATATACACAGCGAACATTTTTGCTATTGGCTCAATAGCAGTAAACATTTAAGTAAATGCACAAAGTACGTGCAGATGAGCGTAAAAGGGAAACAAGAAAGAGTTTTAAACAATAAAACAGCGGGGTTAGATTAAAATTATCACTTATAGCATGATTATTGTCCGGAAGAATATGATTTGAATTTTTGGACCTGGATCGTCAATACTACCGCGTGCACAATAACACGAATATTTTAAATTTGCAGCTTTCAAACCTATAAAAGTCGAAGGTTGGAAGTGGCACTTGTCACATTACCCATTGGATACGTTATGTCAATGAACATAATTTTTATTAGAAGGATAATATGAGAAATTTCTTCGACAACTGTTTCATTCGTTCGTTCCACTTCTACATGCTCCATATATGTACATACAATAACAAACAGACTTTCGTGGCGAGAGTTAGCCTGTGCAAGCCGCAATTTACTCGTTCATGCCGACTTGCCTCTCTAAGGCACCGCAGAAAGAATTCGACAATAACAAATGCGTCCTTTATAATCAGGAGTTCAAGAAAAATCGGTCATCCGTATCCTTCTGCCTCGACTGCGCATTTCGGGGATCGAAGCACTGCCTTCGCGTGTTGAGGAAGTCTTAGCACTCCACCGGAGTTTAACCCAACCGAATTCCGACGTCTGATACACGATAGATATTTTCCCCTGGGATAGAAGGTCGCCGGTGTTCGCGGCTGCAATTCTGACAAGAGGACAGACCGCTGTCGTGGTGGCGTAAAAATGGAAAAATGATTAAGCGGCTGCTGTGTGTGTGTGTGTGTGCGTCGGCGAGCAGACAGCGGCTCTGAAAAGGGACGATCCATTCGTGATCGATTGGCGTTTTGAACGAGCACGATCCGAAATTTCTTGCGGAGAGATTTTCGTCGTCCGAACCGATGTCCACCGTTCCTCTCGCCACACCTTTCGTACGTCCAAATTGCGAGGCTTACGGCGCAAGATGGAGTAAGGACGAGCCTCGAGGAACTCCTTTCTCTCTCTATCCTCGAGGAACGCGCATCGAGCGTCTTACGCCAGTCGGCTGAACTGGATTAGAATTAGAATTAGGCCAGGAGTTCTCAACCTTTCCGATGTGGCGAGCGCCAAGTCGTATCCTAGAACATCAAGCGAGCACCAAGTTGTATCCTACAATATCGAAGGTGCACCACTACACTTAGAAAAGTACTGATAACGAATAATATCAAGCCAACATCAAAGTTATTCTTAATGATCTTGAATAAGTTTGTAAAGGAATCAAGCGAGCAAATTAAATTATTTGAAATGAGATATTATGCACCGTAGGAGAACACAGGCTGTCAAAGAATAACATCAGTGCTCCAAAGATAACAGAGGTGCTCGCGAGCACCAGGTTGGGAACCTCTACCTTAGACGATTCACATCCGAGGAGGGACTAGACTGAACGGAGAGGCATTCGAAAACGATGATGCGGTAGAGAGCAGAGGCTGCGGACGAAAAGGTCACTTAAAAGACAAATGCAGAAAGTTTGCGAATGGTGCGGCGAAGTGAGGTGCTCGTCCGAGGATCCGTCTAGCTCCTCCACGCTCGCCACCCCAGGCGTCCGAATCCCTCCACGTCCCGCCACCACCTCCACGCCTCCACCCCTCGCCACCACCTCCACGTCTCCCACTCTTTATCCTCTAGCTCCTTGCCCCCTACCACTGCGCGCGCGACGCCCCCGAAACGTTACTCCAAATCCAAGGGTGGAGCATGTTTGGAGTGTCGGAAGGGATGGTAATTGGCATGGGATGAGGCACTTAGGACGGAAAGGGAAGGAGCTTACGGTGGAAGAAGAAGAAGGGGGAGGGCAGATATATAAGGGACGCCAACACACACACACATACACAATGGGACACTCTCTTACCCTCCCCCCGCTCCATCCCCCCTCTCTCTCTCGCATCCTCTTGACTCCCTATATCTTTCGCCCTCACCCTTCTGGCCCCCATCCCCCTCTTCCCCCACCCCTTTCCTCCCACCAATCCCTCCCCCTTTCTCGTGGCTTAAACCTCCCTCCCTCTATCCAGCTTATTCTGCCAACCCCTCTCTTTCTCCTCCCCTTTTTATACTCTCCACCTCTCTCTCTCTCCCCTCCTGTTCTCTCCTTTCCTTCTAATTCCCCCTCCATGCCTTTATTCCCCCTTTTATTCTCCCTCTCTCCCCCCTCCATCCATCTCTCTCCTACTCCCATCTCTCTTTCTCCCTCCGTCTTTTTCTTTCCTTCCGAACCCTGAAAGTGCTTTGGGAGCAGTGATTTCCTCTTTATTAATTTTCCGGGGCGATCCCTTCCAACAACTCGATTACGCGGACCCATAATAGGGGTTAGTTGAGGCATACTCCCCCGAGAGGGAGCAAGGGGCACCCATTTGTCTACATCCGAAACGGGGAGAGAAGGAGATTTAAGGAGTGGAGAGAGAGAGAGATAGGCGAGGGAGAGAAGAAAGCACAGACAAAAGGAGAGGGAGAATAACATAAGGCGAGGATATGGGAGGAGAAGGGAGAGGGAGAAAGGAGCTTCACTTGGCCCGAATACACTCTGGTATCGATTCTCTTTTTCAGTTGGTCCAAGTGCTGAGGAAGGAGATGAAGGAGGGGGGGGGAGGTGAGGAAGGAAGAGGGGGAGGGAGTGAGGAGTGGGAGGGAGGAGGGGGGAAGGGAGGAGGGGGAAGGAGGAGGGGAACAAGGAGGTGGGAGAGGACGGAGGAGGGGGGAGGAACAAGGGTGGATACAGGGGGGGGGGGTTAAAGGACGTAATTACCCCTCTAAGATTTCTGAACACTAGAAAAAATTAACCGCTAAACCTCGTCCTACGTGCTACGTGTACGTCATGCAAGAACTATACCGTTTTACTACATTCATTTTAGCTGCACAAAAAGTTACATATTTCCTTTTTCTGGGTTAAAATATGCGTGAACTACGATATTTTCAAATAGTTTATTTTTTAAATTCCTGATTACCTCCCCCCTTTCCCCCCCCCCCCCCCCCCCCCCCTCCGGGAGGATTTCCCCATGGGGAAGAAGGTGGAGGGAGAGGAAGGAGGTAGGAACGGAAGAAGTGAGGAAGGAGAAATTGAGGAGCGAGTGGATACTGCGAGAATTGGAGAGAGAAAGAGAGGAAAGATGGAGAAGATGAGAAAGAGCAAGTTATGTAGGGGGTTATTAAGAGGGAGAGAGAGAAAGGGGGGAGAAAGGTTGAGAGAGCGAAGAAGGGGAGAGAGAGAGAATGGCTGTAAGACTGAGAAGGGGAGAGAGAGGGAAGAATGAGTTGGATGCAGGATAAAAGGATGAGAGTTATTGCGACAAATGGTTCGTGTGATAGGATCCCAAAATGGCAATTGGGGCGCTTTGACACGCTGAGTCGTTACGTTTGCCCATTTGCGTTGATATGGAATGCGACGAGGATTTTCCGCTCGGTCGTCCGTCAATCGATGTTGTGTCGCCGCCGACGCGTTCTCGTTTATATGGAGTTTGTTGTTATTTTTGAGTTTTGTATTGATTGGAGAACGTAAATACGCAGATGCACGAATAAGCTTTATCCTCGATTTCTTCCTTGGTTATTTAAAATAGAATGCTAAATAAGACTCGTTCATCATTCTTGAGAAAGCTATGCCTCTTTATTCAATCCTGCAATCGAACAGGATTTTTTGTGACAGGAGGCTCCAAGCACCAAACTGTCCCAAACTTACTGGATTCGTTCTCCTATTTAATAGAGAATGGTGAATCAGTGCCCTACTACCGATCTCGCACGTTTTATTCGAATCATAATAAATACCTGCAAGCCACCGCAATTGGTGTGTGACGGGGGAAGGATATCACAACCCTGTCATTCTATTATTTATTCTCCTGTTTTGCTCTTTCTCTCTCTCTCATTGTCATAGGAAAAAAGGATCCCTTGTATCTATCCGTCCCACAATTAAATTCTCGTATCTTGCCAGTTTAGACGTGGCGTCCGACGTAGGGTAATTCATCTTTCAATTCTTCCGATCTAAATCACTCGAATATTCAATGCAGGGAAATTTCACACAGTTTCTCCGGAGACTCCAATTCAAGCTCATATATTAGTGACACTTACTTGCCTGCCATATCGATGTTTCGCGAAAAGCGCTCATTTTCTTTGTATTTTCTCTAACTCTTGAAAAAGGCCTAACTCATACGAGTTCCATACGCTAAACACATATTCAATTAGCGATCTAACCAGAGAAAAGTAACAAACCTCACGTGTCTTTTCATCACATAACCATAATATTCTATTGACAAATTCTTTTAGGAAGTGCTCCTAATATCCATCGAATATTTACGAGTTTTCAACGTTTTTATGAGACCCGTGTCGAGAAAGCACTTACTATTGATAGCTGAGAGCTGTCTACGCTGCCAAAAATTAACTATGGACATTTGTCACTGCTTAGTCGTCGTGGTCTCATAAATATTATTACTCGCGTAATTGCTCCAGTCGAATTATTATGATTAAGAAAAGATTATTTTTTTGCAACGCACATTAAGGAGATTATTTTTTTTAGCCCTTACATAGTCCAAATGTCGAGTTTGTATCTCATTTTAAGCAAATTTAAAAACTCTTACAGCGCAGAAAGAAGATTTACTTTGTAACAATTTTTCCCCTACTTAACTTTGACGCGATAATTATAATTTTCTATGCTTCGTGTCTCATTTGAAGATACTGTCCGATTTCGATAAAATAAAAAAAAACAGTGGTGTTTAAAACCAGTTTGTATTAGGACAAAATACCAATAAATGTTTTAAATGAACATTATCTGTGTACTTTATTCTGAAAAGACCACTCTCTTATATTGAAGTGTAAACCGCGTATTTGCTCCAACCCTTTTTAGAATAAAATTCGTGTGAAAAACGGCGCAATTAAAAATAGGGTATGTTGTCGGAAGGAGCTATTAAAAAACCGCACCAGCAACTCCTTCCTATATTTACTTCTCTAATAGGCAGTTTTAATTCATCATTAGAGTGTATTCTTATAACGATAACAAATATATTTTACCAATATATTTTATATGTTAATATGATCATATCTCTACATTATATTTTATAAAAGGCTGAAAAATGAAATGTATTATCCATGCAGTAAACATTAAAACAAGTGGTACACGATGTAGCTCCTGTAATTTATATAACATGTCATTGCACCCTGAATGGCTCTCGTTTTACAATTTCTACTCTAAATTAAAGAAAGTTGCCAAGGGTAGAAACATTGTTCCCATATTATAATTATTACTGCTACTAAACTGAATTTAAGTCACTGCATTATCGATCAACACAACGAGGGAAGCAAAAATGCGTAAGTATGTCTTTTCTCAACATTTTCATGTGATAAAATAATAATTATGGATAACAAAAGTAATCAGTATTTTGACATTGTTTCTATATAATTTTTATCATTTGGGGTTATCTAGATATTCAAATGTTAACTTTGTCTACTGAACAGTGTGTTAACGCGGCGAACTATCGCTTCACCTCAGGTTTCGTGCACACATTTACACCGAGTCATGGCAAATCTGTGAGGTTTTTAGCGTAATAATTGTTTTTTTTACGTTATTCCCTATCTATATTGACCAATAAAATTACCACAAACTTTGGTGAATGGTTTTCATGGCGATTATAAATTTTCAACTCTTCTGCGAGTACAAGCATTTTTCGCCTCAGAACTTATCTTTTAAAAATAACCTTACTCCGCACATTGATTTATATAAATACTATCTCAGAAATATAATTTATTGAGAGCTGCAGCGCGAATTATTTTTTAACTTTTAGGTAAATAATTAACAGCTTTACTAGAAGCAAGTTAAATGTGATTTAAAAGGATGCCGGTATTATGAGAGCCGTTTGATCGATAGGAAATATTTATGGTTCCGAAAGAGGTAAAAAGTATTGTTGCTTTTATACGCACGCATACGATGGCACACAAGCACGGCCGTCAGACCGCACGAATGCATACACGCATCCAAGTACAAATAAAAATCCTCGATGATCGGTATCACATATGTGCGGCGCGGATAATTTCGAATGACCTGCGGTGACTCGAGCACCAATACCTTTGTTCGCAGTAAAAGAGTTAGAAACTCTGTCAGCCGATGTGATGAGTCACGGACAATGCCTCAATGGCATCGTCAGCGATCATTTTTCTCCGTGACCATGACAGCGGCCGGTGAAGTGAAGAGTCACACAGGGTGTTAAGAAGGGCTGTCGTTCGGTGAAAAATTAAGTTACCTTCAATTGCAGAGTGCAGAGGGGTGAAACTTCTTGAACACTATACACTAAGTATGAAATATAAGTTTTGTAGAGAATAGACATCAACGAGAATTTACTGAATCATTTAGCAAAATGAAAGGCAGACGGCCATTGTCGTGACATTAGGACACATATATATGTATATATAGGTATATAAAGAATGAGTGCCAATGTTTTGATAAGTCAGGAAAATAAAATTTTACTTTAAATTTAACGAGCTATAAATTGTTATTATTGATATTGTTAGAAATAATCATTTTAAAAATTTCCTTGTGGCAAAAAAGGCGTATGAAATAATTTTCGATTTATAAAAATGTGTGCTGACGCGAGTCGAGTGCTGAGTGAAGCTACCTTTGTGGTTTTAAGAGTTGTATTTAATACTCGAAAGTGAATAGTTTATTTAAAACGGATAGATTAAGGAAAGCCGAACTGAGGGTAATTGAGATGTGGTGACGTCAGGGGCATAAATTACTATACTTCAGTGTTAGGGCGAGGTTTAAACTTACTGGTCTCCCTCGTAGACTTAAATGTATGACACATCTACATGATACCCTGCAAATCAACCTTATTGATAGTTGGCAGGGGGCATCTAAATATACAATTTTTATAACACTTAATAACATACATATAGATATGCCCACTTTATATTCGATACAAGAAAAAACACAATTTAACTCATTTGTAGATTTAGCAACGTTATTTATTCCTCGAAAAACTACTACGAAGGGTGTATTAGAGGAATAGGGGCAATAAGCCAGGAGTAAAAAAAGTGCATTTGATAAAATGAGGGTGCGTTTCAGTGCGCGGTCTGAATAAGTTGGCAGAAGAGGTGAAGAGATTTAATGGAAGAGGGAAATGGTGGGAAATGTGAATGAGGGGGGTGAGGGGTGGAGGAGAGAAGGATGTTAGGGTCGGTAGGAGAGAGGGCGAGGGGAGAGGTGAGGGGAGAAAAAAGAGGGAGGCCCCGAGGTGGTTAGCACCGAGGGGTGGGGGCGGGACAGGGACCGGGGTTTGAATGTTTGGATGATGAGCTTAAGGGAGTCGGGAGGCGTGGCTTTTGACCCCATGCATACCATACAGAAGAGAGTGACACTCCTCCCGACAGGGGGCCAGGCGAGCTCTGCCGATGACTGATCGCGTCTTTTGTGCTTGTGTTGGTGTTGTGTGGATGTCGTGTGGGTTTCTTGATCGTCTTCTTGGGTGATCCGTGGGGAAGCGATGGAAAAGGAGAGGCGAAAGAGGACGCTGGTCGGGGGGGATGAATGGGGGAGGGGGGGAGGTGAAGGGTGGAGAGGGGAAAGGTAGAGAAGGAGGGGGCAAAAGAGACCCGTATCTGCCCCGGCAAGGATCTTCCCATTGTGCCCTTTGGTTAGGAGGGTTTAAGCGGGCTGCAGGGGGAAGAGGGAGCTGACGGGGTCCCACTCACCTGAGAACGTCCTCTGCACCGGTGACGGATGGGACCGGGAGGGAGGATGGGGGGGAGAGGGGGATGGGGGAGAGGGGGATGGAGGGGCGCGCTGTAGGGGGCGGGAAACGGGAAGAGTTCGAGAGGAGAGCAGAAAGGGATCGGAGAGGAGGAAATGGAGGTCGTGAGATCGAGAGGGAGGGAACGGGTGAAAAATAGGCGGTCGAGAACTGGGAGGGGGAGGAAGGGGGGAGGAGGTTAAGGGGGCGAAGAGGCAATTACGCCTCGGGCTCCCTCGGATATGTTCATCGCCAGGTGCATCAATCAATTTCTAGATAAACTTATCGTCCGATAATAGCCTAATTTCGCTACTGAAAATTAAAGTCGAGTTATGTGTGAATGTTGAAACGTAGAACTAAAGCGCTACCGATGATTGTTCTATCTTCCTGTCGTTTACCTATATCTCCTCGCTGTCAGCCGAAATTCACTGACTGAAAGGTTAAAAATAATGAAATTTTTGTCCCGACGTTAGTTTCTTATCGAAGGGTTCGTCGTCACGTACATGGCACTGCGGTGCCACTGACATGATGTCGCTATATTTCATCACCAGATACTCTCTTTCTCGATAAAAACGCTAATTGTTTCGCTCTCATCTTCGCGGGAAACCATTCGCCCTTTGTCACTATCGTTTGATGAGTTGCTTTTTTATCGTGTACGTCGCGCCCTCCCACACGCATATATGGTGTTGGCATAAGTAATGTGATTCGATTTCCAAGCTCATTTTGACAGATTCCACAAACTGTTTAGAAAATCCAACCACTCTCTAATGGTTTGTTAAATACATTCGCTCCAGTATATCGACCATCTCTCGCATACTCAGCAACCTCCTTTCATCGGCCGAGATTTCAACATCACAATTACTTTCATTCGATTGGTTGGTCTATTGAATTTGTCAATATTTGTAAGGGAACCGATAAACCATACAACTACATTTTACATCTAAATCATACCCTGCAAGACAGACGGGTAGCAGTGGGTGAGGCTCACCAAACTACTATAAATCTTAAATTATCTTAATATCCTATTACGATATCTGATAGTCACATGAATAAGAGACCTAGATATATCACTGACATGTATGGCGTGAAATTTTTTGGAGCATAGTATATGTATTTAGTTCAGTGATGCGGCATTTAAATAGATGTAGTTTATTAGCTAATAATCTGAATGGTTTTAGGTTGCATGAGACCCAATAAGCGCTCTTCGTCCAGAGTATTTTTAAATCATGTGAAAGTAACACGCAGGTAGGCGTAGTATTGAAATAATATTAGAAAAGCTTTTGACAAAGTTCCTCGGTATAATCTTATTTGAAAGTTGAAATATTACGAAATCAACGAGATAGTTGTAAGATGGGGAGGAATGCTTCTCCGGCATTCCCCAGAGAAGTGTCTTGGGACCACCACTTTTTCTCATATATATATAAACGACCTCAGCAAAATTGTAAGTTGCAGTTGTAGATTATTTGCGGACGACACTGTGACTTATAGAATAATTCGCAACAAAAAAACACAGCTCACAAAGTTTACATTAAAACTTATGGTTATTACAAGGAGAATAAGAATATGTTACACTCGGTTAAAGTTCAACTATAACATATTCATCATCAAACCTGATGATATGTTATAGTTGAAACCGGTCGGCTGTCTTTCAAATAAAGTGGAAGTTTTACCAAGTGTAACGTGTTCTTGTTCTCCTTGAATATGGAATTCCACCACATGAAGGCTTCTTCAGTTGAATTTAATGGTGACTAGCTATAAGAATGATTTGCTGTGACATTCCATGTCAGAGGCTTTCCTGAAATTATTATTATCATGGAGAGAAACGAATTTTGAAGGATAGAGTGAATGCACTTCTGAAGAGAAACGTGATCATTTAGGTAGGCATTTACTTCAGACAGAAACTAAGGATATTGCGTAAGCACGAATTTATATCCTTGGCTGCTGCTATATTTTGACTAAACAGGACACAATCTCAATCGATCAAAATCAGCGGCTGTGTATATTTTATAGCTGCTTTTTTTCCTCGTGGCGAATATGTAAAGTGATTGAATACACAATTTCCTAATTAAGTCCGAGGAAGTTAATGATTTAATGAAAATTTGTTTTTCTGTGGAAAATAACTTTTTCTTTAATTCATTATGAAATCGTTCCGCAAAGATAAGCCTAAACAGGTTAATTTTGTCCGAGGAAGTTAGTTTGATGGTTTGAATCACACGCCTCACAACGTTCCATTAACTCCAACAGCTTCATGTAAACTTAATTTAATGCTCAATTTTTACAGTATTTTCTTCTTCTTTAAATTACAGATTTGTATTTTGTTATGCATCACGTTGGGGCCGGATTTATGAGTAATCATTTTACCATCCATCACATACCTTCAAGTTAGTCGTTTAATTATTTGTACTTTGACATGTTTCTGCGCGTATATTCCACAAAAAGGTCGTAGGCATATTTCACAATAGTTCTGCGACTAAGTTTTCTCCCATAACCCTTTGTGAATATTTTATTATTTGCTATCGGGATGTAGATTTACGGCAGTAGTGCAGAAATATATTCAATACAGTTACGTTTTTAATCATGCTGGGCAAACTGCTCTCCGTTTTACGTTACCATAGTTTGTTGAAGCTTTTTACATCAATTAATGGAGGTGGAAACTTGATGAAGATTTAACATCGAGTTGTCTGTTAGCGGTGTAAGAAGCTGTCTACCGGATTTACTCATTAAAAATTGGTCGTATGTACAACGGAGTCGATCTGCGTAGTGTAGATGCAAAGGACAAACTTACACACAAAGAGTGATTCATCTGAAAGAAAAAGGAAGAGAAGGTTATTTCGATTCAATTAGAAAGAGTGCAACGCAGAGCAACCAGATACGTGTGGCAAAAGTACGAACATAAGGAAAGCGTCAAATTGCGATCGAGTGATTGGAGCTGGACATGACTAGATGATCAAAGACTCTGCTCTCTGTCAAGGCTTCTGGTGAAATATAGGTCGGAACGTCTAGCAGAGGAGGGTTTAGGAATAATAGAACCGACATACGTAGGTAGAAACGATTTTGAGGATGAAAAAAGTGAGATCGATTGTAGGACGGAGCGTTATCGAGACTCGTTCTTTCCGAGAACAGAGGAAAGTCGAATCTGCGAGAGATAACTTCTAGGTATGCTTTGGTGCATTGCACCCTCTGCCACCCACCAATTAGGTGAATTACAGTCATTTACAAACTCAGTAATAAATTAACTTGGAAAACTAATTTTTAAAGTTGGGGATTTTAAGTCTTTCTTTAGTGTTAATTCCGAATTTCATTAAATATAGCAAAAATTTTAAGAAATAATGAAACATTCAGTATTGTTTATGCAATCGAATTGTTTACGTTTGAGATGTGCGAATGACTATGCTCGGCGGGCGACGAGCAAATTTATGGTCTCTTCCTACTTCCCTCGCTTTGGTATTTATTAAACAGTCGACTAAAACTTTGTGCATATCCATCATATCTAACAATAAGACTAGTTCCTCTAATTTTCGGTGCGTTTAGGAGCATAATTGAAGAAACATCTCCTCATACATTTTTTATAATTAATTAATTAATTCAGTGCTGTGGACTATTTTCTGCTACCTTTCTCTGGAAATTATGACAGTATTCGATATGCATCTCGACAATAACGTTGTTTATGGGTGTTAATGAAACGGAAATTTTTATCTTTAGCTCAAACCCTAAATTACATTATCTTTTGAGATCAGTTGTGATGATCTTAGTACATTACATTATGTCGTGGGAAAAAACCGCAACAAAATTATTTATGAATGAAAATGTTGTCGATCTCTGCATTATACGGTGGAGTCTCACAATTTGTTAGCAATCCACGAGATGACATCATGATCAAAATTTCTCGAATGGTTAAACAATCCTTTAAAGTTAAACCTTCACCTACTACACTATAATTTCCTGAATACTGTGGTTTTTGGATTTGTCAATGTTGTATGGGGAAGAAAGTATATGCCGTGATTGTCTTTACGAGCAATGTAAATGGAATGCAGTCTCGAAGAGACACGTGTTGTTCAAGTGTCTCCTCATTCACGGAAACAGATGTTCTGGAATCATGCGTGGATTGCATGTATGCACGCGCACACCTTAATTCGCTTTGAAAATCAATAAAACGAAAGAGCACAAATCCCATATGGCCAATCGCTCCACCAGATGACTTCGCTTAGTTCGCGTTAATGCGTCCGCTACTCTAGAAAAGCAAGCGGAAGAAACTTATTTATGGAATAAATAAATATTATGTTTAAGCATATTATGAAAAAGCGAAACAATAAAATGTCAAAGTAATGAATTAAAGTGCATAAACAACGAGCTCTCAAATGCCAGGAAAAATTAGATTGTTGGTATCTTTCACTCGCAAGAGATAAAAATAGGTACCCAAAATTAAGAGAAGGCGAAACGTCAAAGTCACATTTGCGGTGATTATGTAAATTTAACATTAACTTATTGCGTTAGTCTGTTTTCAGAACTCAAATCTTTCAAAGGCGGGAGGTAAGATTTCTCTTTTTTGGAAAATATGTCAGCCTCATAAAAATATCGAATATAATATGAAATACAATATTAAAGTAGCAGAATAAAAAAACCTTCTAAGGGAGTTGTAAAGTTGATATTATTGACTAAATTATATATATCTTACAGATATTCAAAATCTATTCTTTGAAATTTAATCTTTAAACATAAGATGGTATAGTCGAAAAAATCAAAGAAAAAATAACTTTTCGATGGTTAGAAAGAAAAAATATAAAGCAATAAAATGTTTTAGGGTAAACATTCTCTGTCCCAGGTTTTCAATAAATTTAAAATAGAAAATTGTTTATTTTCTTAAAGAGTTGCAGATATCATATTAAAATTTTTATAATTAATTTTTAGTGATGATTTAGTGGGCAATACATACAATATCTAATGGCAAGCAAACTTTACAAAATAGGAAACAAGAAATTTCTATTTTCTACTTTTTCACAACGGCTACAACGCGTAATAAATTCCATAAATCCACCCGAAAGAAATCCCACTAGAATGTAAAGTGTACGAGATTTTTTACAGTTTGTTAATCTATTTTTTATGGAAGTCTCGCTTGAAAACTTTTCTACTCTTATCTGCAGAAAAATGTAAACCACCAAGTTCTAATCAAATTCCAATTACACTTGTATATTCCGTTAGTTCTGCATCGACATCGAGAGGTGATTTTTTTTGCTAATGATGCTCAGAACAAACCATATTACGAGGCAGCGACTCACGTTTAATTCATTGTCAGTCTCTAGCATTTCTTCCTTTTATGTCAACCCCTTATGAAGATAAATGAGAGTTATTCTAAAAACTAATCCAACCGCACTCATCTGTCCTCGCGCGTTATGGGATTTTGCGTACAAAAGGAGCTTTTAACTTCACGAGGTGCCGAGTGCTACGGGTGGCAGGGGGGGCGGGGGGGGGGGGGGGGGGGGGCGGAAGGTGTTCTGGGGAGGGCGCGCGGGAGCCGTGACCATTTCGTCCAGCGTGAGCTTCGCCAGCCGTGCAAATCGCGCGTTCTACTCGATTCTTTTCCTCTCACTTTATCGTTTTCCCCAAACAAAAGTTTAAACATTTGGAATAAGAGTTCAGCGTAACTCTTTTATCGCCGTTGAGTGAATGCGGCCACAAGAGCTTACGGTGGTCGCACCTTAAGAGAGAGAGAGATTACGCCGTCAACTGTTTGCTGCAACTTCCTCGCGGATACATACATCGGTACTTCGCGTCTGAAGTGTTCGGCCACGGATTGGATTTAAATAATCAGAGGTAAATTTCTTTAAACTTGGCTAAAAATATACGCACACAAAGTAGTAAAAAATGCATTGATATTTATCTTCTTGACACACTTTCACGTAATAAGGTGTCAATCTGTCGATCTCTCATTACGATAATTGGCGATAGTTATACCTATCAGCCATGACTGAACAGCACGTTGCTGATAATATTAATAATTAATAGTAATTATTTATCTGCCATGGACAATTTTTACAAATGTAATGGTATCATCAGTCCGACCATCACTAGTCACATCACAATCAGCCACTTCACTAGAACTACATCACAAGCCATCATATAACAATCATTTAGAACCCTCCTCCCTTTAGTAATGAAGTTATTTTATATTTAAACTATTAAAAAATATATATTAATTTGTTATAAGTTGCGCAGCCAGAGTTAATGACCCAACCCAACCCGAAAGATGCTCTGACCGTTTTATTTAGAAGTATTGATACGCGGACGCCACGTGTTTTCTTTACAATGTCATTTGCAAAAGATTTGAGTCTAAATTTTAGTTCTATATGAAATTGCCTCCACGCTGCGGAAATTGTCCACGCTAAAATTGTCAAATGCGAAACAGACATATGCCGACATTGATAACTACAAAAAAAGTTCTATTTCATGGATCGTAATTTGATTATGTACGCATGCAGAGAAGATCGAGGTATCGAAAACTGGAGTTATTGAGGCCATAGGATATTCTACTGTATGCATGTGTTTTAACGTGTCTGTGTGTGCGTGCAAAAATATATATAGATACATATACATATGTAAACATGCACACACAAACACACATGTATATATTTATATCGACAAATTTCAGTGACGGTAGAATGAAAAATGAAGCGAGGTGGTGATAAAGTAAAACGAGCGATATAAAATGAGTAAAGTGAAGGAGAAAGAGCAGTAAAGAGATTACAGAGAGTGGGAGGAGAGAAAGAGAGAGAGAGAGAAAGGAAAGAGCGAGGTGTGTATCTGTGAGAAGGGACCACACACTCCACAAAGCAAAGGAATAAGAGTAATGTAAGGCGAAGAGGTGTGAGAGAGAGAGGGCCCTCCTGTGGTGAGAGAAGGACCTTCCTCTTTCCCCCCCGCACCCACTTCCCCTTCACTGTTCCCTTTGTCCCAGTGTTTATGTGTGTCCCCAAACATGCTCCTCCGCCACCCCCCTCCTCTCCTCCTCTCCCCTCCCCCCTCCCTCGCTCCCTTTCGCTGGCTCCCCTGTCGCTCTCCGGCCGTAAACACTCCCTCCTCACCCGCTACGGTGATCTCACTCGCGTCCCACTCTCTGCCTCCCTCCCCCCTCTCTTCCCCCTCCCCCGCCTCTCACCCCCCCTCCCCCTCCGTGACCGCGCACCTCCGCCTCTTTTCTGTCCCTCTGCACGACCCTAAAGTCTTTCACGCTGTCAGAGAAACTATTTCACCGAAAATGTTTCTCGATCCGTTGAGTTTGCGTTGAGTACGCGATGTCACTTTAATGAACTGCAGTGCTCCTTGGGAGAATCTTTTTAACGTGAATATCGCGAGTAAGAGAAAATAATGGCTCGCTAACCGCAGTAAGTTTCAGGAATGCGTAAATATGCCAGATGATGAATATTTCTGCCACGAAAACAGATTTAAGAGAATTTTACCTTGCGTGGGGTGGAACACGTAGGTAAAGCGACAGTAGGGCGTTGACGATAAGGAGACGCGTTCGCAAGGAAGTTGGTCTTATGGACTACCGTAAGTAAGGGAGGGAAAAAGAAGGCAAAGTTAGAGTTTAGCGAATTGAATGAAGATTTGAGGGGAAAAGGCGAGGTTGTAAGGAAGAAGGAATGGTTTGAAAAGTTCTCTTATGGAGGGGAACGCGCGGCGATAGGAGAAGGCGCTTTCAGAAGAGATGAATTCTGAATCGAAGGAAAGCGACGGAGGAGCAAGTGGACATTCATAGACCATCTCGAAATCGTCGGATTAAAGAGTGTTTGCCTTCCTTCGGGAAACGCTGCGCTTTCGAAAAATTTCGGGAAATATTATGATCAATTATCAGTCGAGAATTCGTTTGATGCACCCACATTACCCACATTTGAACTAGATTCTTCCAACTTATTACGTCATGCACCGTAATTACATGAGGTAAATAACCGGAGGCGGAGTTTTTATAGCAGTTAGAGATAGTTTACGAAGCCAAATCGAAGGTCTTAGCGTAGGTTGACATGGAGAAATAATTTCATGGTCGCGTCTAATTCGTAATTGCGAAAAGATTATCTCCGTTTATCTTTTTATCTACTCGGGAATCCTTACCATAGTAGAGGTAGGAGAAAAGACGAAAAAGGCTAGCGACAGAAAAGACGATCCTCGAAAAAGACTTTAATCTCAAGATCGAGAATCCCTAGCTCGTGACAGGTGAGGCAAGGATTCGGGAGATTATCAAGAATTGGTGGAAGACTTTTCGTAAAACTCACTCGAACAAACCGCTTAACTCCCGACTCGATATAAGGACGATGGAAATGTTTTCGACCTGTCAGCTACGACCAAATCTCAGACGGTTAGAAATTTCGATATCGACAATTAAGTCCTAAATGCAAGGCAATGATAACGTTAAATTATTATTTAACGATGTACATTTATAACTAAAGACGATCTCGTTCAATCGGCTCTCTCTGAAGCGAAACTCGTTCATCCGGACCGTTTCGTATATAGTAGTTTTTCAATACATCTATAAATGTACATATCACCCTGAATTTCACCAAACTGGCGAAGTATAATAATCATGTAATGTAGTTGTTTATAGACCGTTTGATTATGATTTTAAAACTCTGAGTTTTTAATTTTCATCAACTCTTAAAGACACTGAGTAGTAGTTTGATCTGACAGAATTACCTTTTTCAGATGTATTTACGCTCTTACCTATCGCTTAGATCAGTGGTGTGTAACCTTTTCTACATGGAGGGCCCCATCGGTGGTTGCGAGTCCTTCGGCGGGCCGCATTGGAAGTTGTCAATTCCTTTGCGGGCCGGATTAGAGTTTAAATCGTAAGTTATCTATATATCCTTAGGTACCTTTTATGTGAAAATGATAATGGATTTATATGGTAAAAATTCTACTAATTAAAGTTTTATTAATAAAAATTTCATAAAAACATGAATTTGTGTGTTAAATTTTTCGGATTGATTTTTCATCATGTCTTCGCGGGCCGCAAAAAAAGCCTTCGCGGGCCACATCCATCCCGCGGGCCGTAGGTTGTGCGTCACTGACTTAGATGATAAATCTGACGGAGAAGTAGAATATAAGAACAATCATATACTATTGTATATGCATAATTAATGAAGAATTGAGATTGGAACGGATTCCGATAACCTTCTCAAGCATATGCGTGATAGGGTGATATGGAGATAGGTTTATTATTAGTCGCTCTTTACTAGCGAAGCGATAATAGCGGAACGCCTTTTGGGAACATCTCCTACGTCCGTCCGTCCGTCCGTCTGTTCCTCCGCATGTTTAATCTCCGAAACTACTGCATTATACTAGCTGAGCAAGAGTCTGTAAACAGTATGGACAAGGAAAATTGAAGCTGATGGAGCCTACAATATATAGCCAGTAGAACAGCGCATTGTCAAGGCTGGTATCACTACTATCAATATCAATGATCATTAGGGAGTACCTATATGCAAAGTATTATTGCTCTCTTTTAAAAGAGTTTTTCAACTAAGCTTCGCGATTCATATGTATCCGATAAACATTTCTAATCTCAGTTTGGAAATTATGTAGGTATTATACTAGCTTCGTAATTAAGAATATCCTACCATTCTTTAGATCAGGGGTTCCCAAACTTTTCAGTGTCGAACACCAAGTTGCATCTTGGAATATGAAGCGAGCACCACTATACTTTCGTGAAAAATATATGACCGGAAATAAAGTCAAACAACTTTAGCCTCAACATTAATAATGTTCTTAATACATTTAGAAAGAAAGTAACCGAGAAATTGGAATTATTAGGCTTTGTTAATTTGGTAGTTAGGACTTTAGGCAAAGAAAATGATATAACTGGACCACGTAGTATAACAGGAATGCCACTTTACCGGCGACAAAATGAACTTTTAGTCATATCTCGTTAGGTATTAGTACTTATATAAAAAAATCTCCGATCGAAATTTGTAGAACTAGTCAACTAGAATGTTTTATCTAATACAGTTTTACCAAAGGAGTATTCGTTTTTAAGAAAAGCAAACGGGAAAGTCTAATTCACTCTGAACTCAGAAAAATTAAGTCATGAATACGTAATTGTTATTAGTAATCGAAGAAATCAATATATACTATGAATGCATTTAATTTCCTTTCGTTCGTATTCAGTATTTAGTACGTCTAAAAGGAAAGGGTTTATCCACGATGAAGATAAGAACTTAAATACATACGTTTATTTTGTTTACGTACACAGTCTTTGTAAATGAAAAGACATGGATAATTTACGTCAAATAAATGAATATGGATGTAAAGTTTACCATTTATCGTTTCAAGTGAACTGTTTTAATTAATTTTCTATTGTTTTTTTAATTGTTACTGATTATAAAATAAATATGTATATCACACAATCAATTTTTTTGATATCGCTTCTGATATATCCTTGCAGGGATTATACACTAGACTAAGTAATTAATATTTATCTTCGTTTGACACGATTACATATATATCGTAAATACATACATACATACATACATATATATCGTAAATAACACGTTTGGAAACTATTTTATCCAACATAGAGTATATAGTTTCCAAAGGTGTCAGCAACGAATTCGGAGCTATTAAAGTTTCGAGTAGTTCCTCCTTTTAGGTATTCTATTCTTCCACTCTTCATTTCCTGCCAATTTCATGTCTATCAAAATGTTGGATACTCTCGCATCGTTTTAAAAATATAGCCACTCTACGCTGGACCATTTCGAGGGTTCTAGTTAGCCCCTCCTCGAAAGGGCCCTAGAATGAGCAACGGTATTCTACTATAAGACGGATTTGCGACAAATATTCGATTTCATTCACAATGGAGGTGCGTCAAAGCTGAGTACTTAAGGAAAGGTTTTGAACCTGGATTACCGATACGTGCTCCTGACTGGTAACGTTGCTATCAAGTTTAACTTAGGATTATTTGTAATTACGGAAGCATTTTAAGTTTAACCCATACATTTCGTCAGGACAAAGAATAAAATTTCTGAATCATCTGAAATTTGTGGTGGAAATTTCTCTATATTGAAGTCATGTTGTCAACTCTAGCACGATTACTCTCCCTTTAAAAATCTAGCCGCCCTACGCTGGTTCATTTCGAGCTCCCTAGTTAAGCCCTCCTAGAAGAGTCCCAGAATGCGGAGTAGTATTCCATGATAGGCATGGCGAAAAGTATTATGTCCTTCACATTCTAGGGGTATCTCCACAGGAATGTAGGAAAACCCTTGAAACCTGTTTGCCGACGGTTTTGATGTGTTCCATACTGGAGACGTTACTGAGTATAACTGCTAAGTATTTGTAGTTGCTGACGTATTTTAATTTTAATTGAGATATTGCATACGGGTTCCTGGAACGTGTGATGTTCATAACGTCGCATTTATCTCTGTTGTAGTAAAGTTGACAATCTTTACACCACTTCGTAATATCCTGAGAGTCCCTTTACAATGTCAGCTAGCCGTTTTCTGCGTCGATTTGTCTACGTAAAAAGTGTCAATCGCGAATAGTCTGACCTTACTCTTTATATTATCTGTTAAATCATTTAAGCATATCATGAACAATAGTGGCCCAATTATACTTCCCTGCGGCACTCCGGAAGACACTCGGACGACGTCTTATGCAACTCTGTTGAGAATTACTCTCTGTATTCTATCTGAAAAGAACGAAGATATCCAATTTACAATTTTCTCGTCAATTAAGTAAGCCTTATATTTTTATAAATCGTGCTTCCTCTCGTACTGTGTATATTAAATACTCGTTCGCGTGATCCCTACCAATTCGCTTAAGGTCTTTTACGCGCGTGTGATGCCGTCTTTGTTTCTAGAGATAGGCAGGAAGCTTCGGTTTCATCAATAGCGGGTCATAGCGATCACGAACGTGTTTTTCTGGGACAATGGTCTTAAAGCCCTCGATAATGATCCGCAAAACGCTGTTTTTACTCGCAGAAATGATAAACACCGTTATTTGGTTTGTGACTAAAGTTTTGAAGCCTGTGTGATCCGCTTTACTGAAGATATAGATTAATCGCTTGGCTTATCTATTGTCGCATGGGTATATTTGAAGTCGACAATTATCATTTTCTGGTCGCCAACACCATCGCCAGTATCCGGGCAGGTGGGTCGTGGTTAGCAAATATACTATTTTTCCATTGCCGTTGCTTTCGTGACGCGTCGGTTCGTTGACTACTTGTTCCGGTGAGTTTAGGGCAAATGCTTTAATTAATATCCGACAATCTTCTGTATCTTTCCTGCCACTAAGATAAGTTACGGATTCCCAATTGATAGACGGAAGATTAAAATTCACTCCAAAAATAATTACTGGATCGCCTTTTCATCTTGTAACGCACAACTGAGCGCTCTTAACATTCTCCACCCCTGAGTTTGGAGCATGGCGAAAGGATCTAAAGATAACTCTTTACTATTTCGTGTAAGACTGAGCACCAAACCATTTCGCAATGTTCGCTGACGTTAAATTTCTCTAATTGGATTAATACACTATTTATAACGGCGTTTAAAACTCCACCTCAGATTCTTTCCCTCCTATATCTGCGATATGTCAAGTAGCCTGGTGGGGAAATGTTGATCGAATTGATGTCACCATCGGTTTCCTAAGAGCCTTCTGCTTGATGACCTCTGACTAAATGGTAAAATCAGCTTGCTTTTAATACTTCGGCAATTTATGTCGATAAATTTAGTATTTTTTAATGTGCAGGATACGGATATTTATGTTACAATTTCCTTACTGAAAGCATAATTACTCTTTGAGTTCTTATCAGTAATGCTCGTTATCCCTCTATCTCGCGACTTTATTTACATTCTCGTCGAGCAACTGCCCTACATACTTGGAACCTCTACGGCCGATGTTACTAATGGCTGCATCCTCTGAGTTGTAAAGAAGAAGTTGATGGTAATGCAGCATAAGTATTACAGAATTTCAACAGCGTAACATCCGAAAAAATCAATAAAACATTGAACAACAACGCAGCGAAAGCCTTTGTGCCAAGTTCACAGAACGATAAGATCACTGTCGCACCTGTCGAAGATCATCACAAAAATTATCACCAAAAGACTAAAGCAAAGGTTTAAAGAAAAAGGCTGAAGAAATGTTAGAAGAAGATCAATTTGGTACCAGAAAAGAACGAGGGACCTGAGATGCTATCGTTGTATTGAACGGCAATTGAGTACAACCAAGATTGTTCCGTATGTTTCGTCGGCTGGCAGAAGGCCAAAGTAAGGAGTAAATTGAGTAATGATAATAGGATATTAATAGATGTAGATAGGAAATCGAAAGAGGAGTATGACAAATTTGCTGCCTAACATCGTTCCTATTCGGTATATGTGGAGAAAGGTCAATGCAAGAAGTGCTAGAAGGCACATAGAATTTATAGATTGGAGGAAGGATTAAAAGAACAATAAAATATGCCGATGATCAAGTTCTTCTAGCAATAAAGGAAAGGAAAAACTAAGAAAATCATAAATAAACTAACAATAAACTAAAATATAGAATGGGGATTAACAAAAAATCCAAAGTCATGAAAATATCGAAAAAAAAGAAATTTGAACATTATTTCGGACAATCAGGAAAATAATGTAAGATACATGGAAAGGTTCGATATGTAGGCAAGGAGAAGAATGCTGAAGATTTCCTGACATCGTGTTGACGTTTTCTAAGCGAGAAGCGACCACATAAAAACACATTTTGGAACAGTAATATTAGATAAAGATGTTAGTGTGGTCGGTCTGTGATTTTTACGGCTCTCTCTGACAACACTTTCGCTGACGTGTCTTTCGTGCGTCAATCTTTCGGGTTTTTTAGGACAAAACTTTGACATGTTAAAATATGGTACAATTTCGAAGGAATTCGAGTAGGACAGTGAAAAATCTCGTTCAGTTTTATTTCATCCCAGCAAAATATATTAGCACATTGGATAAACGGTGGAAATCAGCTGATTTATTTATAATATTTCTGCGGTTTATGGCATGTTTTATATTTTTAAAGATGCAGTTGATGGGTAAATACGGTTACCTCACAAGGACAATCACCTCTTGTTTTCGCCATTTTACTTTATCCCTCCTGTGATCCGTCTGTTGCCCAAAGTTACCACTGTTGCCGCGGCGATCAAGTCTACCCAGAATACAGTGTCGGATTAAGGTATCTGAAGGCCCCAGGCGCAAAACATTCGGGAGACCCCCAACTGACCGGGAGGGGTGGGGGAAAAAATTTATGCAGCAGGTTAAATAAACTGAATCACAGAAATGCACAAATAGAAAATTTAGTATTTATTAGATAAACTTTCACATGTTGAAAAATAAACAAAAAATGAATTAGAACTGTGAGATGTGTTTTCGATTGACGCAAGAGATGTTACATTGTAACAAACCTAAGTAAAAACACGAGATGTGTACGTAAGTAGTAGATTATACTGATTGTGAAGTATATTTACTAAATAAAATATTGAAAAAATCGAGTTTTGACTGTTTTGAGGCCCACATGAGTGTCGAGGCCCCGGGCGAGCGCCTCATGCGCCTGTGCGTTAATCCGCCACGACCAGTATACGTCTTTCAACCGAAGAAAAAGAATTTAGCCTTCTGTTTTTGGGTTGGTATTAAGTATAGCTCAACATGAATGCATGAGTGAGACCTGAACTAATTATAGTGAATATGTTAGCAGAATGTAAACGTATAAGAACTGGTTACGAAACTGGTTATATGAAGTTTTCTTGGACGATAAGGAATCAAAGTAGGAATTATAAGAAAACAGTAGGAGGAAAGAGAAGCCTAATTTGAGTAATTAGATAAAAACATGAGAAATGGAAGAGATTTTTTTAGTGTAAATTGAATGTTGGAGGAAGTAAGAAATCATGGAATGGAGAGGAAAGGTCAAAGTGGTATTTTATAGAGATTAAAAGAGGGAGATTTGGATGGAGTGAATTTGGAGGCGTGAATTTAAGAGGCAGAAAACTGGAATTTATTCGTTTCTTCTTTCGTCTCCCTGACTTCGATAGCAGCGAAGAACCTGAAAATTCAGTTGATATTACTGCTGTAGAGCAGCTGTGCTCTAGCAGTGCTCCGCAACTGGTGTGCCGCGTACTTAAACGATGTGAGCAATGTAGACTTAAGCAATAATAATAATCTGTGTGGTAAAAGCGAGTTTTCTTTTTTATGGCCTGCATGGTGACAAAAATGTTCTGCAATGACTCATGAACTTGGGTACGTTGTGTCGCGAAGTTCGAGTGGACCTGAAAGTGTGCCGTGGAATTTAAATGGTTATGGAGTAGTGCTCCAGTGTAATTCTTTCAGCTATTGGCAGGTCGTTCAGCGGATTCGCCATGTATATTAAATTTTAATACGGCGTTTTTCAGATTCTTATAAAAAATTTTATTTGTCGTCTTTTAATGGGTAATAATAGAATAGCTGCGCACCTTAATATTTTTACTCTTCATTGTTATCGGAATCTTATGAATTACAGTTTTTTGTTATAACGATAAAATAATTTGATAAATACTGAAATCCCATTTTACAACACTTCCTCATGGACTATGTAGACGGTCTTGCTACTGGGAAAAAGATTTTACAAATTATTTCGGTAACAAAATCATAAAACATAATGAGAACAGCAACAATAGGGGATTTTAATAATGAAACTGTATTTTTGTATTCAAACATATTTTGCAGGTAATTCTAAACGCGTTTGAATTTCAGGTGTCCAACTTTTTGTATCGATTAAGTATAACTAATTTTAACGATTGTAAAAATGAAATTTCCTGCACTGACTCGCATGATAGACAATTCGAGAACACGTCCAACCGTTAAGCCAATCCAAGGAAAGGTTATATAAGAACTGTTTAATGAACAATACATTTTGTTTGCGATTTTTGGGATAACTAACGCATATGATAGCGAAGGAAGCAAAATAAGTTGCAAATTTGGAACTGGTGGCATCTATGTTTTTTATTTTAGCTAATGTTTACATGCATTTTTAATTTGAAAGATTTTAGCAAGCAATCGAAATATTTCTGATGAAGTTAAAAATGAATTTTTTCGGAAAAGATAGATAACGAGTTTAATATAATTAACATTGGAGGATCTTACGTGAGAATTAAAGAAACGCTCAACGATTAAGTGATTTTTTTGAAGAAAACAGAACTAAGTTTAGACATTTGGTACCTATTCTATTAATGTTAACTATGGTATACTATCATCTTATTTTCAAAAGACGCACGCTCTGTTTTTTTTTTGTTATTAGAAAATTTTAAGAATATCTCTTGCGTTGATTGCAGGAATTGATACAGAAGGGAACCATGGTTGCCAAAATAAATTTGAAAATGTCGCTAAATCCAACATAAAAAGTCTATAAACTCAAAGAAAATGTCGCTAAAAAGCCTTTAAAAATAAAATAGTGCAAAAATACTTCAAATAATTCTTATTAATCTAATTAGTAGGTATGCTTATTATCTATTTTATAAATGAATATCAATTAAGATAATATTTAATTATTAGTATTAAGTAACGGAGAATTTTGAAAGCATTTTATTAATAAAAAGTAGAATAGATATTAAAATTTATAGGTCAAGCTTATTTTATAAGCAGAAAAATAAAATACTGTAAATACCCGCGTATAAGATCCAGGGAGGTTTTCCGTCTCATATTTAATGATTTTTTTTATATACCCGCGCACAGGGGTGGTCCGAATAATTTTGGCGATCTGGGCGAAATAGCACTCTAGCGTCCCCCTCCGTAAATGTTTTTTGAGATAATTACGAAGTGAATGGTAATTCAGTCATCGCTCTGTAAAGATTATAGATAAAGAAAAAAAAAGAATGAATGACATAAAGACTGCAGCCTGTTCGGCGATATAAATCGGTATCCAATATTTATTCACTTGCAATTAATGCATAGATAGATGGTCGAAATAGCGCCCCCAAGATTTTGCGCCCCGGGCAGCCATCCCCTGTTCACCGGTGCCTTGGGCCGGCCCTGCCCGCATATGGCAAGCATTCGTTCCTAGAATTTGGTATCAGTCACTTATTTATCATTTAACGGCGAAAATGTTGCGTCACCTTGTCAATATCATTGTGATATGATAAATCAATCTATAAAAAGTTACATTCGCCCTCATTTTTAATAAGGGGAATAAAACCTTTGGATTTTCGGAACAAAGTAAGCTTCATTTAAGAGGCAGACGTTCAATAATAATCAAAATCTCCATCGGCTTAGTATTTAAGGTGTTAATAAAAATCGGTGTCTAATTTCTACATCGAGAAGAATACCTTATATAATTTGGAATATAAATCATTTTTTCTGTCATTTAACTGCGTTTTATGATGTATTCGTCGAAGTGAATTACAATGAGATGTTTCAATATTAGTTTAAATGTCTTTCAAATATCATAACTGGGGAAGTAACTGTAGAAATATTTTAAGGTTTATTAAAACTTTTATAGGTTTTAATAAAGCTATCATAAAATTAATTTTTTTGGTTTATTTTGTATATTGCATGTATTTATGCTTACATAAAGCAATACTTAAATTTGTCGCTAGATTAGTAGAAAATCGCAAAGATAGTGACATGTCGCTGAACACTAAAAAATGTCGCTAAAGGAAGTAAAAAGTCGCTAAATTTGCAAATATGAAGGGTACGCTCTTCTTCAATCTGAGCTTCGCCTCTTGTAATTCCCTATGCAGCGCGTTAAAACCACAGGTCTAACTAATAATAAGTCTAGTGACTTCTGATCAAGAAATTGCGGTGTCTACAAAGAATTACTATTCTAAAGCAAACGCCATGGCAGTTTTATAGTTAAGAATTGCTGAACTATCAAAAATTTCCTCTAAACCTCACGGGAAGATGAGGAATCAAAAAAAAATTATCATTAGAAACAATAATTTCCGAACGACTGACAAGAAAAGAAAAAATAAAATCAACAGGATTAGGTTACAATTTTTTGGTATAGTTGTGTGGAAAGCGACAGATAGGTAACTACTACATACACTAAAGGAATTAGCAATCAACATAACAGTTAATTTAAAAGGTCGGCGTTTCCTGTGTGGGTCCATCACGCGAATTGCCGTCATTCCGGTGTTTCTATTTATTTGCTCTCCCAAATTTCGAACCGGAACTCTCCCTCTCTCCCTCTTTCTCATTGCGACGCATTCGCCATTTCAGCACCTCCGTGGTTTCTTCCACCGAATCGTGTTTAAACCGGATAATAATCGCTATTTCTGTTTCACGCGGACCTCTCTCTTCTGCCCCATACTCCTACCTGCCCCCACAAACCCTCTCATCCTCTCTCCTCCTCCTCTCCAGGCGTTCATGCATTCTCCAACCTCCTCCCGATCTCTCTCTCTCTCTCTCTCTATTCCTCTCTCATATTCTCTTCTACTCCCACCATCTTCTCACTCCTCATCTTTCTCTTTAGTTGCCGACGCTTTCGCCGGAAGCGAAGACGCTTATGCAGAGAGAGAGAGAGAGAGGGAGAGAGAGAGTTGGAGGGAGAAAGACGGAGGAAGGAGAGATGGATAGAGGCGGAATGGAGGGGCGCAATAGGGCGTTCCCACTGATCACAGTAATGATGGCGGGTAATGAGAGAGTGTGTGTCGGCGGCGGCGGCGAGGCGGAGAGAGAGGCTAGGAGCGGGAGGGGGGTGATGGGGCGGAGAAGGCCCCGGGGAAAGGGAGAATGAGGGACTGTAATTGAAAATGCTCACCGCCCTTTAATCGGACCACAAGCCGACTCGAGAGGTGAGACCCTCTCGGAACTCACTCCATTCCTAAACACCTTTCCCTCCCCCCCTCCTCTCCGTCCTCACTCCCCCTCCTCCTCACCCCTCCCCTCTTGGTGGCCAGTCCATCGCCCTCTCCCCCCCCCCCCCCTGCCTCACACCCACCTCCCTTTCCAACCCTAGATTCTCTTATCCCATTCTCGCCCCCCCCCCCTCTCTCTTTCCCTCCTCTCACACAATCTTTTGCCTCCTCCGACCTCTCTCTTCCTCCATCTCTACCCCCTCTCCCTCCCTCCCTTCTCATTTCCTCCCCTTTTCTAATCCCACATCCCCTCAAACCTTCGAATCACCGACATTACACCTCTGCCACGACTCCCTAATAAACGCCTTCCCCCCCCCCCCCCCCCTCCTCCTCTCCCCCTCTCTCCCCTATCTCTCTCTCTTTGCGTACCGAAGATCGCGTACCTCTCTCTCTCTCTCCCTCTCCCTCTCTCCCTAACTCTCTCTCCTCTCTCGCCCATCAAGCCTCCGGACCAAATCAACACTTAACTAACGTCGGAAGGTTGCTTTCACGTGAAAGCTGGAGATTGTTTTGACGGGCACATAGCGTTGGCCACCGCTTCTTTAATGTTCTCGTGTCACGTTCTTGGTTCCGTTCGTTTAATTTAATATTATTTACTTTTTTATTCTGGACACCTATCTCGCCGAAATATAACAAATGGTGTAATGACGACAAAAATAAGAAGAGGTGGGAACCGTGACATTCACTCTGAGAATAGTGTTTGTTGTTTGGGTCGATGTTAATTGAATTTCGAAAGAAAGGATCCATTGTTCCAAATACATATTTCTTTAGTAAATCAATTTAACATAAAGTTTCGTTGAATCGAAGTTCATCCGTTTAAAGTGTCAGCGGGCAGGTCAGTAGATATACGGTTTTTAAAGCGACCTCCATTTTTACCACGTTTTAGTGAATTGCCTGTTTTTCAGTTTGGAATTTCACTTGATTAATGCGGTACAGTTGTTCGGTGTTCCATTACTGTGCTTTGTTAACTGATCTTCCTAGTCTAATGTGAACAGCACTATTTATATAGCATATCCTGTTGGCTGTAAATAACACAATTTAATTTTCGTTGAATTTGGTTCAGTATATCGTCATAAAGCCAGTCAGTTGTAGCGTCTGTCCGAACAAAGTCGATTAGAACGTGTTTACTGCCACATGATGACTTAACAACGGGGAAAATATTACTTTGACTCGCAAAACTAAGAAAAGCCCTAAAATCAGTTAAATTAAAATGTATTCGCGTTTATCAGTCTATGTATGGTGCGTGCAGTATATAAGTGTTTCCGAACGCTTTTAGATTCAATCCTGTTGTCAACAATTCAAACCGAAATTCATTAATGCATCTGACCAAAATTTTGAATTTCTGCACGGAATTAGTGCTGTATTATTCGATGCCAATCCTTAGAAATAGATAGGATGAATGATGATAAGTATCAGTCTATTAATAAATTAAATTTGATCCTCTTTACCGTAATCTTTTTTATTTGGACAATAATTTCCACTTTCTCCTTCCATATTCCCTCTTTCATCTTATTTGAACCTATTTTCTATCAATAACTTCATATTACCTTGTGATATAACATGAAATGATTGTAGGTAGGTGTAATTTTTCAAAATCGCCCCAAAAATTTCCCTTTGAAGGTTTGGTTCTCTTGAAAGCGAGACACAATGCCACTTGTGTGATGTTATGTATTGCATCTTCGCTGACGTTTCTTCCGACATAACCGTGGGCTTCTATTTTTCGTGCAATATCTTCAGCTGAATTCTCTGATTTGTAACTCTGTATTAGCTTCTTTCTAGCGTTCATTCAATATTTCAGTAGTGAAACTCAATTAATATTCTTTAATAAAGAAGTAAAACCCGTACATTTTTGTCATAAATTCAGCTATTTTGCACTAAATATTTTTCAAATTGAGAATGTATTATTTCTCACGTGGATGACACACACTTGTTGTATATTTGATCTACGGTCTAAACAAAGGCATAAAACATATCTCACACATTTTTGAGTTTTATTCTGAGCCACTCTTCCGTTGAATATCAAATTCTAATAGGCTGCACCGACCACTCTAAGAATATTCGTGTCTCACGACGGTTTTCCACATACTGTGACTCTTAGATATTTAAATAGTCGGATAATGCTATGATGAATAATATCTTTTTTGAAACTTCGTACAAATAATTTTTTTTTCGATAATTTTTTACTTACAGTCCTTGCACCATGCATAAATCTCTTCAAGATCACTCTACTCAACATTTATCTTTTAGCATTTTCGTGTCTTTCACGAAAACTCTTAATTTTGTTATATTAGCATTAGTAACGGAACCGTGACTCCTCTCAGCTGAACGTCGTATGCGAATTTCACAGAATCGGAGTTTTTCCCCTAGATGAATATTTTATTTGCTAAAGAGAGAATTTCCCACTCCACTCGCGATTTTAGAATTAATGCCATATTTTTCTTGTTTAATATTATCGAACTGAGTGACTGCTTTTAAAAGGCTTCCCTAAAATCTGCATAAATGAGTCCACGTGGTTATTTTTCTCCGAATGGCATTAAATGCTCAATAATGAAATTGTGTAGACATTCGTTAAACGGAACCCAAACGTCCAAAAACGCACTCTGGATCTGATTGTGAGACTAATGTTATTAATTATCTTACCGAATAAAGGTGTGAGTGAGATCATAAGCTGTATTGGCGTCACCTTGTGGATTTGTGGAGTTACGTGCGCTGCATTCAAACTTTGGAGACTGACAAAACCATACGGTAAACTTTTCTCTGATATTATTTTTAAGTATATTGCCATTTCGTATGCTAATCCTTTTTGTACTTGTACTGGAATTTTCCTTGGTGCTGGAGCACGGTTTAACTTTATAGAATCGGGTTTCCGCACGACGCCTCTCACCTAAAGCATTATTTCTAACGTCAAGTCATTCATACCTATACTCTGTTATAAATCCCTCTGACACGATCATATCTCTATTAACAACTTTCTGAAACTTATAATTTAACATATTTACTTTCTCAATCTTAACTTGAACAATACGATTGAGCTCTCACCGCAGTGAGATTGTGACAGAGCCTATCCTATCCTTTCGACCACTCTCAACGCCGGACCAAACCGATCATTAAATCTCCGTGTACATACTATATGGGTGGGCAAATTTTACCTTGTAAAATTGAATGCTCAAAAAAGTCAATTAATAATTTAGTGTACAAAATCAAACGACGAAAAAAAGTACCCGATAATGGTTAAGACATCATATTGGGAATATATAATATTCTCTATAATATATTTCTCTTTATAATGTTATATAAAGAGAAATGAAGTAAAGATCGGCGAATTCGGAAGTTTGAGGAAGTTCCCTATCGTAAACGAAGGTTTATTCAATTTGAAATGTAAAGGTTACGTAATAGCGAAGGTTATGGGAGAGGAGGATGGAAAAGAGAGGTTTTCATAGAAAGTGCTGAACGAGAATGGGTTACAATTTCCAGTAATTTCCGCATATTAAGTCTATTTCCTTTGTTTTCAATATGGGGAAATTTCGGCATGAAATTAGATGAGCGCTTATCGTCTATAAAAGGTGAAATGAGAATATGAAGTGGGCTTAACGAAAGATTTCCGGTGTTCTTCCCGGTTTGGGCAATTTACGGTGAATACAAGTTTACCTGGAGTGATTGCAACGCTACTACGAGGGGCGGTCGGTGTATAAGAATACAAGGTCTGTATTTTGTAAAGGACATCTTATTTTCAAGTGGTTATAATCAGCATTAAACTAACATTAATAAAATAATTCCACGTAATCTCAGTAAATGCGATGGTGCAAGACAAACACTGGCGTATATCCGCCCGCACTTCAGTTTATTTTTGAGGAGAAATCAATGGCGCATTTATATCAGTTGAGGCCCCTAGGCGCTGTGGTATCGCTAGAAAATTTTGTGCATTTCAACTTTTTGGAAACCCCTAAGCATTGCAGACGTTTTTACCACAATAACACGGAAAATGGAGCTGGGAATATGGAAATCGTGACGGAAATAAACCACAAAACTACAGATCATTTTCATTTCAAGATCGGTATGTCGTTGTCTAAATCAGTGTTAAAGAAGTAAAGGACACAATATAACATAGAAGGAGAATAGAAAATTATAAAGAGGAATATGTTTTGTCAAATATTCTACGGGCCTTCACTTTGTGGTATTCCATCTTTTTTTAAAAAACACGGCAAAAATTTTACAATACCACAGTTTGTTTGTCACCTAATGATGACGCTAAGCGTCGAAACCCAGGCCGTGGAATTTTTAATAAACTGTAGTACTGTAAAAGCAAAATTTTTGTCGTGTTTTTAAATATATTCTGTGTTTACCTCTCTATTCTTATAATAGATAAATGCATTTAGAACAAATCAGTTTATTTTGACTCGCAACTAAATCCTCAATTTCCATAAGCTATTCTAAACTCTATTTTTGACTGATTGTGGCTCGCGAAGAGGGCGGAACTGAGCTATGTGGCCCGTGATGAGAGCAGCAGTTTGAAGAAAGTTTTGACACCACTGTTATAAAAGTATAAATAATTTTGCTATAATTTCAAAAAAGTACACGAATTCAAATGCTGCTCAACTTTTTTTTTTTACATATACAAAAAACATTTAATTGTACCACACTAATCCACCTGTTACATCACTTCACGTTTTTATGGAAAATACATTGCTTTGAGATTGGCTAATTTATTGAAGCAAAAGTAAATGATATTACATAGGATTAAACAATATTCTATGAAAAAGTTATTTTTTGAAAGTGAAATCAGGAAATGCTTGTTGTTGAATAATTGTTTAATAAAAGAAAACAAAGATAAGTATGCTTACGTATGGTGAAGAATTTCTTCATTTTTAGTAAAATTTTTAATTTTTTATGGAGGCCCTATCTCCACCTTCCTCGCATACCGTTGTGGTAGACGGATTGTTAGAATATATGCCAACGGATACTAAAGTCTTGGGTTTAAATCCCGGTGAGGAAATGTATATTTGTGTTCGCCATGCTGTAGTAAGATGTAAAAATAGACCAGTTGGTCTAAACTCCTCATTAAATAAAGATGGATTTTTTATTACTACTATGAAGTATTCCAATCTGACGACATTTTTCTCATTTCATTAGTTGCTTTCCTTCCACTGCTACTACTTGGTAAATTATAACTGCTAATTAATTGCAGGCGTAGCTGCAACGGACATAATAGTTTATTCTTATTTAGTGATATAGTTTTTAACAACTTTTATATTAATTTACGGCCGAAAGTTTCAGAAATAGACATCCTTTTTCGAAATTTTGTGGATTTTTCGTACTCTTTCCAGGTGTTGCCAAGGCGGCCCTCGTTGTTACCTCCGATTCATTAGACTCAATTAAGCCTTAAAATAGACGAAAGAATGGCATCATTCGCTTCGAAATTTTAAGCATCGAAATTATCGTTGTAGAAACGTCAATCTTTATACATATAAACGTAAATCGTTACTGATAATTATTTAGGAAACTGCGTGTAGGAAACATTTAAAACGATTGAACAAAGCAGTTGAATATTCTTTCATCATATTTACCGGAATCTTACATTTTTTGTAAGTTTATTATATTCTACATTTTTACTGTTTATTAACGGAAATGAGCCCACATTACCAGAGCCAGTGTTCAATCAGGGACAAATATATGTTGGCTTTTCAAGAGTTTCTTCCATACAAAACATCAAAGTCATCATTTCAGAGAGCTACGGACGAGGAAAAATAAGAAAGGACGTAATTAAATAATAAATTTTGTGTAAAGTATTTTTGGATGCATATTCATTACAAAATGATAATCTTTCTAAATCGAGCGAGACGGGACTTGGTGAGCATAACGAACAGGGGCGATCTTTTGAAAGACCTGTAATGAAAAGTCATTTAATAGTAATGCCATAAAATTTGTTTACATCGTTGATATCCATTTTATTCTATTCTTCGGATTAGTTAATTTTCAATTGCTTTAATGATTTCTACGAGAAGGGATTTGCTCTTTAAAGTAGACTGAAAACTACCATAACGTGTTACGCTTGGAAATGTCAAGGAACATACACGCTTAGTGTTTTTCTTCATGATTTTCATTACATACAAGCTGCAATACCCGGCGTTGCCCGGGACCAGATGAAAAACAGCATTTATTGAATTATAAACCCAAATTTTCTATCACCATATAGTCTATGTTAGTCGCAGGATAAAATTATATACCTATGCGAAGTTTCGTGACGATATCTTCAAAATGGATTTGTATACAGAACAAACATAACATGAATTTCACTTTTATGTATAAGAGATATAAACCAACATACATAAACCAATTTTTGGACATGGAAAACTTTATGTAGCTATACCCAGAGCAAAGGCACGTCGGGTTGTGAAAATACAAATAACTGAAGTGTTAATAAACCAGAAAATAACAATAATATGGCTCATATTCAAGTGATAGCTTAATTTTATTTTAAATTTATTATTTTTGTTAATTGTTATTAAAAATTAAACATACATTCCATATCAAATACATGTATTTAATAAATTTTCAGAACATATTTTTGCTATACTTATATAAACCCAATAAATGGTAGAAAGGAAGTAACTGCTAGCGAAGCGAACCAAGGGGGGTTGGCGAGCGGGAGCGAGCAGTGTCCTTGCCCCCTATATAGTAATGTTATAAACATAAATAATTCTTCAAAAACAATGACGGTAAAAATAGTCAATTTAATCACGATGTAATGATAGTATCGCAAATTTCAAAATTTATATTGTTGTCATTAATCCAGTTTTGTGTTGTTTATATTAATAAATGTTTACACACAATCTTTGCGGTGTTGTGTGCAGAAGCAGTGTTAATGAATTTTATTCGATGAAACTTAACTATGTACTGCTTTACTAAGAGAGATTTTTAATCAACCACACTTTTAGTTGCGTTGTTAGGATTCGTGAATTTATCTATGGATGGAATTTTTAAATGTAATTTTAAATATATATGCAAAAGGCCTTTGAAATGATTTATTTTTATTTTACCTCATCATATTTATTGATCTTTTATGCTCAAACAATAATAATTTTTGACTTGAACGTGAAAAGCATAAGTGCGTGTGGACGGATAAATTGTTCACGAATTGACAAAATTATACATAGTTTCAGATGATCAAAGACAAGATTTCCACGCAAAAGTGGTCGCGAAGACTGTCTCGTTTATTTTTGTTAATTTATATTTTATAGATGGAATGTTTAGAATTAATATTAATTTTTGGGTAATAAAAATAAACATTTCTCATTTTTTTAATTAATAAAACAATATACATTTATTGGTAGATGGGTTGGGACAAGGTCGGCTGTAATAATGGATGTTGGCAGGTGTGTTAGGTTTGGGAATCGCTGAGTTACACAATGGAAATACTTTAATAATTGTGGCGATCGAAGCTTGCCCATCGTCATTGTCAGCAAAAAAATAGCATTATCTCATAGTATTTCTACGCGTTATATTCTTCATTTAATTTCTTTCGTAAAATACTTATATGAATACGCATCCGTTATTTTGTAAAAATTCCTAATTTAAAACATATATAGCATAAGAGAATGTATCATTGTTTTCGTCCTTTATTTTAATATGGTCCATGTCACGACTACTAAGGTTTTACTTACATGTTACCATTTTAATTCGATACACTGTATGATGGCAAAGGTTGCAACACCACGCATATCAGTTCTCTTCAACATGCTTCTCTTCCGTGATCCCTAATTTCCCCTATGGTCGATTAACTGTATGTTTACAACCACCTATATTGGTGGGATTTTCACATTATTCTAAAAATCATATATTCATCATTTAGAAGTTTACTTCAGAGAAATTTCATAACCACGTTCATTCAGTTTTTTTAAAAACGAAAGGCCTCTTTATTCTTCGCATTACTCTTTTGTGTGCCTTACACGCGTGTATATTTCCTGCTCCGAACTTATCCCAACTCAAATCCTTGTCGAATCCCATTCACTTGACGCGCATTCGAACTGCAGCAGCATGAACGGAGATTTAGAAAAAAATCTTCTCGCTAGTTACATTCCAAACCACTTCTCTTATGAAAACCAATTCTTGTCTCTGAAACATCCCACGAGAGATGGCATCTTAATTAAGGCGGCGCCAAAATATTTATTAGAATCTCCAATAAAGTAATATATTGCCAAATATCACTATACGTAGATAATAGCGTCACAACGACAATTTCACTAAAATGAAAATATATTTACCAGATTAGACACAGACTATTCCACAATAATAATGCTTCGTAAATCGCTAACCTTTTAATCTATAATCGATTCATATTTATTTTCAAACATAAAGGCCAGTCAGCGGCAAAACTACAAATTAAGCACGAGTTGGCTCTTACGAATTAGATTTGAGATCCTTATTGTAATAATTTTGTGATTCATAAAAAAAAGGAACTTGCCGCCAAAACGGCAAAACAATGACGGATTCTCAGATTTCTTCATGTAAAAATCATCCGGAATGTTAATCATGTTATTCTCTATGAACTCCATATTTGACGCATTAAAAAAGGCTCTTTATTACAAATAACCCGTTCAGTTCCATTAAATCATCATTGCTAGCATCTATTTTAATAAAAGCCGTGATCTATAATCACCGTCCATATAATTAGAACGGAATCAGTATAACTGGCGCAAAGATTGCTGTTCTAAGTGTCTCAAACTTTACTTAAAGCACCGGAAGTTATCAGATTATGGTTAAGTGGAAAGGGATTGGCGATTTTAGTCGTACTATTTTCATTAGCTTTCTTTTTCTTTGTTGAAGTTTCAAATCTTAAAAAAAAACAGAAAAAATGAACATTTTTGTAATGCGTAAGTATAATTTAATAGCGTTCCTGAAATATATGTATCTCAAAAGTTATAAATACCAAGTGCAACTCCCAGCCATTCCGCTAAGAGTAAGTACCGAACTTCTAAAACACGTTTTCAGGATTTGACAATGGCACAGGTAATGATTCAAATAAAAGTTACCAAAATAATGAAAATGCTGTTATATTAAACCAAGTTTAATTCCTTTGTTAGCAATGAATCTACTTTTCTTTCTTCAGGATAGCACATTCATTTTTAAATATCGTTTTTTTTCTTAATTTTAAATTACAATGATTGCTTCTCTCCTCCTCGCTTTGTCACATTCTTTCTTATCCCCCAATCCTCTCTCTCTCTCTCTCACCCTCTCTCACCCTCCCTCTCCTTCCCTCCCTCCTACCTTATGGGAAAAATAAATGCTTACCTTGGAGTCGAACCCAAGATTTTTCCCGAGATTATTTTCGTCGCCACCATACAATATATGAGTCGAGCATTCTTACTAAATTTAGAGTTTATATTTCGATTCTTTATCGAGTTATTAGCAAATTAATATAGTAGAAAGAAGGCAATTTATGTGTCGTAACACATTTATTTATTTTACATGACGTCATAAGGGACGCGAGAAGAAAACAATTATGCTTATTATTAATAACGTACACATAAATTATCTACATTAAATCACTTAACACATTATTAAAAACGATGTATTGAATATTATTATTATCATTTACGATATTATCATTTATTATTATCGTCTATGATCAAATAGTGGGTTACGCCACTATGACGTCATAAGTTTACACCAAATGACAGCTGCTTCTAAATTCCTGATAAAGTTCTCTTCTTTGCACATTGATCCTATCACGATAATATGAATATTCGGCTCATGAATCGGACATTTTAAAAATTCTTCCAAGGTATTTGCTCGACTAAAAAAATAATTAATATAATTAATATTATTACTATAATTAATATTAATTAATAATAAATATTGTATACTAACTAGGGATGAAATAATACCGACAATTTTTAATACCGGTATTGGGACAGTTTTTTGCTGATAACGGTATTGAAGTCGGTTTTGTGCAGAGAACAGTATATAATCATTTAGTACATTATTTTAATAATAATAATAATCCTTTACTAACGGGGTAAACCCTCTTTCTTGCAAAATATCAAACGGAGTTCAAAAGCAAGATATGAATATTTCAATAACTACATAAATCTAGACATTTCAAAATCCCTCTTGCTTTCAAAATAAGGTTATAACTAGATAACTGCCCTGTTCGTTTTTACCACTCTCGAAAACGAAATTTTTCAACCCCAGGCTAAAAAACATTTTTTTTCGAAAAGAAAACTCTTCATATTCCACAAACAATAACGACAAAGTAAGAAGAAAGGACTACACTACAGAAAATAAATTCATAAACCAAATTATATGTTTGATATGAAAATAATGAGTCAATTTGTGCACCTGAGGTCAAAAAATACCGCGCTTCGGGAACGAAGGGTTCAGGAACGCATTTCAGGAGGACGAGACCATATCCAATCGTTTTCTCTCATCGAACTAGGTAATATTATAAAACTCTCATACCGATCCGTCGGAGTCACTTTTCGGAAGAATCCCCTCACTTTATTTCTACTCACGCAGGCAACAAATACATTTTTGGAAACTTGGCACCGCTCCCACAAAGTGCACTTTTCAATACCGAAAACACGGTATTGTAAATCACGATATCGGTATTATGTGTCTAATTCAATACCGTTATTAATTCCGGTTTTCCAATACCGGTATTCATCCCTAATACTAACCTTTTCTTCAAATCTTCAAATAACTGACAAACTTCTTTCAAGTTTGAATTGTAATTATCGTCTATGATTCAAATTTCTTCCATAGAATTCGTCAATAACACAAAGTTTCCGTTGCTATGTGGAACGACGTTTACTATAATATTATAATAGATTTTCGTTTTGAGTAGAAGTTAGGCAGCGAATTTCGTGAAAATTCAGAAAGTGTGGTTAGGTTTTAAAAAAGCGATAAACGACATACGAGTTATGATTTTCTGTTTCTTGACTCCGCGTTATGCACGCCTAAAATGGATTCTATTTGCCGTCCATTTATGGAGACTATCCTCGTTTTTTTCGCAAACTCCACGTTGGTTTTTATGCAACTGTTTAATTTGAAATGCTCGAGTGCGTGTAAAGTACAATTCTACCAAATTCCTCCAAAACAGAAACATATCCGTGGATTTTCAAGACCTGAACATTTCCTCGTTCCATTCACCTGCAAACTTCGTCATGTCCAATCGAATCCTATCTGCTCGAACTTATTCCTCTTGGATTCATTTGGTTTATTTTCCCCTTTCTAGTTCAGAAAATTATACCTTATCATCAACTGAAAGGAGAAAAAGCAAATATTCCCCAATATTTGAACTACAGTTCCTATGTCGCGTGGTCTACTGTTGTCCCAATTTGCAATCCCTGATAGAATGAGAAAGAGAGGCAAAACTTCGAATTCCAAAGTTGACTCTGACGTTCACGACACCCATCTTTTCAGAATCTTGTGGATATACGACCTGACTCTCTCGTTCGTACATTCTCTCCATCTAACTGCCTCTCCCTCTCTCTTTTCCTCTCTCTCCCTCCCTCACACTAGCTCCCTCCCTCTCACTCACTCCTTTTCTCTCCCTCCCTCTCTCTCTCCCTCCCTCTCTTTTCCTCTCTCTCACTCCCTCCCTTTCTCCCTCTCACTCACTCCCTCTCTCTCTCACCCCATCCCTCTCTCTCTCACTCCCTCCCTACTTCTCACTCCCTCCCTCCTTCTCCCTCAATCCCTCTCTCTTTTCTTCTCTCTTCGCTGCGAGAATAGGATACGCGCCGTATTCCCGGGAAAAGAGAGGATTTCCAGGGAGCCATCGATTCATTCGCCCGAATGGCGGAAAAACGCGCCGCTCGGGGCGTTTATTAATAGATTTGATTCTATCGCCGCGCACATCGATGAGCAATCATTTTCTCAAAACCGAACATTAGCGAGGAATTTCTTCGCGAAGAAGAAACGCACCTCGAGGGAGCATTGCGTTCGGTCAAGACGCAGATGCGGACGATTGCGCATGGCGAGGAGACGGGGATTGCGGTGCGTCCATGCGCATTGGCACACAGCGCGGATGTGGAGGGTGGACGGGAGGAGAGGTGAAGAGGAAGGAGGAGGAGGAGGAGCAGGAGGAAGTGGGGGGGGGAAGACCTCCCATCCGAGTGGCGGACATCGTTCTACCATCGACGTCGCGCGCCTGTCGCTTGCAGCACGGCGCCATCACTGTCCGCGGCATGCCTCTATATCAGGTGGGATGCTGTAACAGCGACTCCAGCACATGTTACAGAGCCGGATCTCGAACCCGGCACGGGAGATTCGTGGAATGCGCTCGACTACCGGCGATGGCAGTGTCGAGAGGGAAAGGGAGTGAGAGGTGTTGCTAAGGAAAGCGGCGAGAGGGAGAGGTTTCTTTTTTTTTTACGGAGAGGGTTGCTAAGGAGTGGATGTTGGGTGGCGGATGGAGTGAGTTGGGGGGGGGGGAGAGGGGAAGGAGTCGATGAGGGGGAAAGAGGTTTTTGCGGATGCGGGAGAAGGGGAGGGTGTCGGATGCTGGTGTTTCCTCTAGTGAGGTCTCAGTCGACGAGTTTATTATCGAGTTTCAACAGAGGACGACTTCTGCTCAGCCACCGCAGCTCCATCCGCTCTCACTCCCCTCTGCCCCCCTCTTCCTCCCCCTCCCCCTCCTCTCTCTCTCTCCCCCCTCCTACTTCTCCCGTAACATTCCCCGTGGGTGGCCCAAGGACCCCTTGTCACGGCGAAGTGGCAGTGCTCCCCCTCCCCCCCTCTTTTCTCTCTCTCTCTCCTGTAAAGGGAGAAGGCGGGAGTCACAACGCACGCGCAGTGGACGCCTCTCCTCCTCCCTCTCTCCCTCCATTCCTCTACCTCCCTCTCATATTCTCCTTCCCCTTTCGGCCGCTCCCAGCCGCCTCTTTATCTCCGAGGACAATTGCTCTCTCATCTGCCTCCACTCCACCCCTTCTCTTCTGCCTCCATTCCTCTCCCCCTATCTCTCCCTCTCTCTCCTCTCCCTCCTCACCTCTTTCCTCTCTTCGACCACCCTCACATTCACCTCGCCCTCTCTCTCTCTCTGCACGACTCTTCTTCGTACACTCTCCTTAAGACAGTGCTTATTTATTTGAATTCTTCCGGGGGCAGGCCTTTGAAGCGTCATAATCATTCATTCACGAAAATTAAGGATACAAACGGCTAAATGTCTAACCGTTTAATTATTAATGCTTGCTTGAGTAGCGATCGTTTTCTCGAGACATTCCTGGTAAACATATCGGCGTTATGGTTATTCAAACTTGGCACAATTATTTGCGAGAATCGCTATTCGCGTCGTGGCTCACGCTCTAAATGCATTAGCGCCTGTTACAGAGCCTTTGGTTACGGAAGGGGCGATATTTGAGGAACTCGAGAGGGCCGAAACCTATGTTTTCACCCTTATACATCTAGCCCTAGCCCTCTTCCTCGCTTTCTTTTTCCACTTCAATCGACGCCTTCCGTTGCGCTTTCCCACGCCGCCTCCGAACGAACCTCGAATATTTGCCAGTGTTCGGGAGGCGGCGAGGCATCGGTGGAATACGAGAGACAAATCGAACGGCTGACTGAGACGAACTTATGGGATATAAATATTTTTACTGGTAGGTGGAAAGGGGCTGTGTCTGGATGTTTGGCGAGGGTTTAAGGCGAGGAGGAGATCCTCCGTCTTTCTCCGCCGCTCCGATTCCGCCTCGCCTACTCGCCTCTCCTCGCCTACCTCTTGGTGAAGGGGGAGTAACTTCTCCCTCTCTATTTTCCGGACTTCTTTAACCGTGATAATCTCATCGGCCTCCCCAACCCTCTCTTACGCTCTCTCCCTTAACTCCTCCCATTAAACCCATTAAAAATCTCTTTATTTTCCTCCTCTTGCCCCCGATCTCGTTCTCCGCGTACTACCCCCCTCCCTCAACGCCCATAAATCCCCTTCACCCGCCTCCTATTCACCCCTATACTCTAAGGGAGAAGAAGGGTGCGGGGTTTCCAAACGGAACGAGGATTTGAGCGAAAGAAGCCGAGGAGGGGGATAGAGAGGGAGTTAGGAGGGAGAGAGAGAGGGGTAGAAAGTGAGAGAGAGGCAGATAGGAAGGAGATAGAGGGGTAAAGATGGAGAGAGAGAGAGAGGTAGGAGAAAGGGGGGAAGAGATGGAGATGGGAAGGAAGAAGTGGGATACAGAGGGAGAAAGAGAGAGAGAGGGAGAGGGGTGATAGGAAGAGGGATAGAGAGGGAGATAAAAAGGAGCGAGAGAGCGACGTGGATGCATGCGCGGTGCTTCAGTGGAACGTCGGGGGCGGAGGATAATTCCCTTCGAGGGGGTAACGAGAGGCCTTCGGGGGCGTGGCGCGGAGGGGGGAGGGGTTGATGGGAGGGAGGGGGGGGAGGAGGAGCGGAGTGGGTGGTGGTAAAAAGGGATCTTTCGTGGTCGGCTGGGCAAGGGGATGACAGTCGTGTGACACGCAACGCATTTTGACTCCTGTGTTCTCTGATTAAGTTGAGAGGCTTTTTTTCCGAGATTCACTTTGCGAGATTAATGAGCTTTAATCGAGCGAGCCTGATTGAGCTTAGGGTGAAATTCGAAGTGTCCACGTTAGCTCTTGTTAACTCTTTTTCCACTTGGAAACCACTCTTACACGACATGCGACCGGAAATAACAACCAGCTTATCGCCTATGACTTCATACGGACAAACGTAACAGAACTAAAAGATAAAAATACAGGTCTACAGAATTACTGTATCCGACTGAACATTTTAGTAGAAAAAAGAGATAATAAAATGAAGATTGAAAACATCATCTGATCAGCTTTAAGTGCTTATGAGTGAATTACGACAAAGATTTCAAATAATGTGAATTTCAAAAGATCATTTTGACGTTGTGTATCTTGGCATCTTTTTTTTGGGTCAAGCATTATAAGGAAAAAAAATTCATAAATTTATTGTTTATTTGTGGTATTTTCTCAGAGAGCATCAATATACATTTATTAATTTCTGTTTTGATTTAATGATTTGTTTGTTTCGCTGAAAAATTTGACACGTGTTTACGTCGAACGACTGTATTTTAGAATCTACATGTATCTCAATGATCATTGTGTATTACCTGTTTTGATTCTGAACGTATTTGTTGCGTATTTCTGCATACAATATTTTCAAAATTCATGTTCAATATGGACCTTCAAATAAACACAATATGTATAAAAAGTTGTACAAAAAGTCGCAGTTTAGGAAATGTAGAAGAATCGAGTCAAAACTGAAATCCTCGAAAAGTTGAATCGTTCTGAATAGAGTATCTACATCTGCATGACACCTTGCAAGTCACCTTATTGGTGGATGGCAGTGCAGTGCAGTATACCAAAAGTCCCTAGTTTACCTAAGTTACCCCTTCCTATTATGTTCCCTTATCGTCCTAGGGAAAAACGATCCTCTGTATTGCTTCGTCCTACAATCGTCCTCGCGGATCTCATCCTCGCCGTCCTGCCCTCCGAGTTATGTCGGACTTCTGATAAGATCTACCATCTCCTCCGCTAATCTCTCCGACATATGTTTTTCTAGAAGTTTAAATCTAGCCTGCAGTCTACGTTCCTCTAACGAAGCCCATTTCAGATTATCTATTAATGACGTTACGCTTTGTTTACTATCGTAATTTCTCTTTACGAATCTGGTTGTCCTGCTTTACACTTTTTCTATCTCATTAGTTGAGTCTTTCCTCTTTTCCAGATTTGATAAGAGCACCTAAAACATTTTCAATATTAGAGGCAGGCTACAATAATTTCCTCTGCGCGATGCAACTGAACGCTCGATAGAATATTTAATTTCGTACCGTTGACTTTATTTCAAAATGAGACTAATGTTTTTATTATAATGCGTGTGTATAGAACCAAGTTAATGCTAAACAAGATTGAAAGTTCCATAGAAACGCGTTTATGGGAGGCGCACATTTTCGTCATATTGCATTCGTTGTAAAGTTAAACGAATAATCGAACGTTGCGAGGGGTGGAGTTTGCGATAAACGCAATCGAGATGGAATGAATTGGAAAAGGAAATATGGAGATTTAATGAGAGAAGAGAGGGAATTGAGGTAAAGCGTAGCGTTTGGAAGCGAACTGAGCGAGGGATCGAGCGAGAGGCAAGAGTTTAAGGAGTCACGTCATTCAGGAGAGCAAATTTGGGCGTAAAAGGATATGCTTAGGTCGGAAAGGAGCAAGAGTTTGGAGGTGATTGGAGTATTTAGGAATTAAGAGTGGAGAGGAGAAGGAAGAAGGGACGCGCTCCGAGGGAAATGACGAACAGAGGTCCGATGAGCGCAACATGCAGAGGACTCACCGAATAATCAGCTTAATTGGTGAGTCGGAGGAATATTTTCATTTAAGATAAAGCGTGGACAAATCGATAGCTTTTAAGGCTCAACAGAAACATTGCGAGAACCGGTTTAGTTAGCGTTAGTGGCGTTGGTGTGCGGAGCAAAAAGGGTGGAATGAGTTTAGGGATGAGACTATCCCGAGGGAATCTCTCCCTCTATATCCCTCTCTCCCTCTCTTTCTCCCTCTATATCCCTCTCTCTCTCTCTCTCTCTCCCTTCCGAAACCGCCACTCCGTCCCCTCCGACCTGCAACCCTTCCCTCGCCAAACCAACCTCTCGAGTAAATTAGGCAGTAAATCAATCACTCCGACGAATCCTAACCAAGCAAGGATTCTCTCCCTCTCTCTCTTTCTCCCTCCCTCTCTCTCTCTCTCTATACCCTCCTTATCTCTCTCTCTCTCTCCCTCCCTCCGTGTTTCTTTCTCCCCCTCTCACTAACACAAACCTCAATCTCTTCGTTATTCGGAAGCAACGCACAATCTGTTCGTAGAGCGGTCGATATTCTCTCTCCTCGCCGGCACACGCCTCTTCGTCACCGCACATGGACCTCCAAAATGGATTACCCTTTCTACTCTCTCCCTTCTCTCTATCTCATTCATTCACACACACACTCTCTCTCTCTATTCCCTCGTTCTCCCATTTTTCCTCTCCTTCGTACAATTCTCCTCTCTCTTCCCTCCCTCATCCTACTTTCTCTCACTCTATGTATGTATGTCTATGTTATTTGTTGGTATTCAATTCATTTATTCTTTCTTTCTTTAATCTTTTTCTTTTGTATCTAATATATAGGGATTGTTCGCGGTCTTTTTACACCTCCCTCCTTTTCGTAGGTATTTTTCCGCAGTGGGATTTTTTCTGCGCTAAACAAAGCGATTACACAGTTTTTTTCCAACCCACAAAACTAACATTATTCTATGGTAATTCTCTATGTGCAACTAACAACATTTGCAATCAATATGTATGAGAAATTTTGTAATTAACTTGTATATAATTTTCAAATCTGACGAAAGGGTTAAATGTAAGAAGGGACTTCACAGTCTCAATTTCTCCCTAAATAAAGTCGTTTGTCTGTCCGTCTGCCTGTCTGTCTGTCTCTCTCTTTCTTTCTCTCTCCCCCTCCCTCCCTCCCCTCCCCCCCCTCTCTCTCTCCATCCCTCTTACTATTCGGCTTATCCTAATTCTTCGACCTTCTTTCCTCATTCGCTATCAGATCTTTCTTCTTTCATTTCTCCCTTTTTTGCCTCATTTTCTCCTTCAACCATTTTCATCTCATGTTTACTCCTTTTCTTCCTTTTATTAGCTCTATCGTCGTATTTTTTTAAAAATTACTTTGTTATTTTTCTTATATTATTCTCCTTTTCCACGTTTATGCCTTCATCTCTCTTTGCTTGATTTTCCTCTCTTCGCTTGCATTCCTCCATTTTCATTCTTCATTTCTCATCTTTGTCTTCTTTTTCTCGATTTCTTTACAAATCGCTTATGAATTCACTTTGTCCGTCCGTCCGTCCGAAACTGTAAACGATATCTCTGAAACGGTTCAACGTAGAGATACCAAAATTTCCGGATAAATTACTACATGTGGCAAGAATTTAGTGGACCGGATCCAGCTGCTGGGGGCTAATTTTTTCCCATAAGAAAAACACGTAAATCAGTGATGAGGTTTATGTATTTGCTTTTTTAATTTTTTCTCTTTAACATCCGAACTTAGAACTTAAACTGTCGGAAAGTTTAGAAATGGCAGTTTCTTCTTTTTGAAGACAGAATTAAAATCCCTGTAGCTTTAGCGTACATTTTTAGTTTTCATCGGAAAAAAGTGGAAGCTATTCTGGGTCTCAACAGTCGACTACCATGGCAACGAGTTCAATGCTTTTATATGGGTAGATAAGCTTTTAATAGGAATCAGAGGGCTATATTATAATGTCATTAATATTAAACAACGAACAATGGAAGACATTATTTTTTTGTAAAAAGATCGCCTTATTATATCTTCTTTCGCAGTACTTTCCTAACTTGTTATTAATTTATATTCTCATTTCTCCTCTGCCTCTTTCTTTCCATCTTAATACTGTTAATATCACACACTCCATATTTATTTAGTTTTGACGTTTTATTTTTTTCTTTCTACAATTAATTCGTTTTCATTTTTCTTGATTTTTAGGGTTTTTTTTTTACTATCAACAGCTTATGCATTCGGTTTTCCGTCTGACGCGCTAATTCCTCCTAAAAGAAAGGAGATAATTACTTCGTCTGTCTTCGGTGTATTCAATATCCTGTCTCGTTCACGTATTCTCGGAATTTACGTCCGTCCCTCTATTTAAAATATATTTTTAAAAAACGCCATTTACCGTCTACTTGAGCAGCTCTTTCCTTAGGTACTTGTAACTATATGGGTTAGATGGTAGAAGGGAATGTCCAGTCACAATCTTGCCTTGAAATAAAGTTATCTATATTATTTCTATTTCTTCCTTTTCTTGATCGATAAGTCTTAATATTTCATTTTATTTGTCTGATTCAGCGTTTCCCAAACTGCGTTCCGCGGAACCCTGACATTCCTTCCGGTGGGACCAGGGGTTTCGCGAGAAAATTTCGATGGCGGTGGTATTTCTCGTGAATTCCCTTTATAATATTAAATATGAAATTATTTATGTAACAGAACTGCAAAAAAAATCAAAATACTGGAACAAACTCAATGCTTCACCTGATATGAGAATCTAGCTCTCCAGCATCATTCCTAATATGAAACGGATGAAATAAAACGGAGGAAAAGAAGGAATAACGCCATTCTCATTATTTAAAATAGTAAAATCTTTGTCCTTCAAATAACTGAGTTTTTACTATTTATTTTCTCTAAGTTTATTTACATAATTTTGTTCATTTTTGTAGTTAGCAATTGTCCAAGACAGATATTTTTGTGTCTACTTTTTCAACACTAAAAGAATGTTTTTAAGGGTTCCGCCAATACTTTTGAATGGTTGAATGGTTCCGTGGCCAAATTATTTCGAGAAACGCTGGTCATTAGTGAACAGTGCCGTCGAGGAAGTTGGCGTGACTTCGTAACACTCAAAATATTTCAAAACAATAATAAATAATAGAGTTACTATTTCTAGCTTTGTATAAAAATTGCATATCTGTGGGCGATATGAATGTGTAACATATTTCTTTTCTCGGTGACATAATTATTTATTGACAATTCCACGACATTCGAAAAATAATCGATAAAAAAACTGCAGTTCCTCGAATTATCGGACTTTATATTTACTTAAAAACAGCGCAAATACAAATAAATCATAAGGAAGCGATTGGGAAATAATACCGGAAAAAAAAGTATATTCGGCTAGACAAACGGTACGATAGTATAAAGTTGGGGCGAGAGAGTCGAGGGAGACTTAGAGTATGACTGCGTTGAATAATAATCATAATTATAATATAGACTGCAACTCAACCCATGCGAGGAAGGATCGATTTATACTGTAGTGAGGTGATCGAATGAGCAACAGTTTGTTACGTAATCGAATGGGCGAAGAAATGGCCAGTGACGGTCTCTCGGACGAGAGACGCTGATCATCGCAGGACGAAATAAATTCCAGATTAGGTCTCGAGAGACGGACCACAGAGAAGTTTGGAAGAAGAAGAAATAAGAGAATTTGCCTTCGTGACGTGGATGGATAGATACGTGAGAAAGAGTCACGGGGAGCCTTCGTCCTGCGTTGGACCGAGAGAGAGAGAGTCTTAACGTGATATATAAGGAAGCAGTTGGGAGTTGAAAGGATTGGAGAGATTCAGAGAACACTTGTGGCCGCGTGGAGGTCCTCGGAGATAGAATGCGATAGGAAATAAGGTGGTGCTTCGAGGCCTCCCATGTTCACATCTTTACGATTTCTAAGTAAACGTTCTGGTGGACCTTTAAAACACAAAGTAATAATATGGTGTGACACTTTTATTTATATTATCTTTGAAGAATTATTCTTACGAGACCTGTTCTAATTCATTATTTCTTGCTCTCCTCTCGAGTTCATTTTCTTAAAATATAAAATAGGAGTCTTTCCTGTTTACGTTCGCTCACCGCTCACTCTTCAAAACCATTTTGATTCCATTTCTCCGAATTACTTTGATGAAACAATTTTATTTTCTTCTCCATTGCATTGATATACAAAAACTACTCGATCCAATTCTCCATACTTTGGTCCACGATGCTTCGTTCCGTTTTCCCGATCCTAGTTCTTCCATCACTATGAAATTTATAGAGCAATTCTTATCTCCTCGCTCCAAACTTGAATATACTTCTACAATCACTCAGTGTGATCTTAGATCACGTCATGTGCTCTGTTCAGTTTCATTAACTTTCACAAGACGTTTGAATAGTTTTGACGTTTTTAAATTTTTATGACATTCGCTCTTACTAAATGCAATTTTTGGTCTCGGAATGTAATTTGATAGAGGGTTATTATGGTTATAGACAATATGTGTCTAATATAAATTACATTGGCAGTAAGTGCAATGCCGGATACGGGCACGTTCTTACTGTTCAACTGAACGGAGATCCATTCCGTTGCCTCCACCCATTAGCGGTCTGAAATTTTTAGGCGTTTTTTACATTAAGTAAAATGATCGCCTTATGTTCAGATCGTGTCCGTCTATCCGTCCTAAAGTCCGTCTGTTCGCATGTTTCATCTCCGAAACTAGTGGATTTTCATGAAGTTTGATACAAAGGACTTTTTGGGCAGAAGAGAATAAGGAAATTGCATAAGTGGTTTTACATAACCCGAGCTGGAGTGTCATCCTTTTGTTAACAATATTTTTTTATTGTTATTTGGCATCAGAGTTTTGACATGATGTTAAACCATTAATATTGTTCTTTTTTAACGTGTTTACATGATTCGTAAAGAACGCCTTTGCTTTGCATGTATTCACGCATGAATTGTGAATCTTTCCTCTCTTGTATCCCAATTTTTATTTGGCTTATTACGCGATTTTTATAAGAATTAAATAAGATTACACACTGTCTGAAGACACGTTAAGGAAGTCGTGAAATCTAGCAGACTGTTGGAATACAGGTTTCCGAAATCCCTGGTATTCGGTACTAAACTAGTGCATAATTTAGGTGTAAAGTTCTTTAACTGCTTATGATCATATATGTTTTTCAGATATTACGAGTCATAATATTATTTGATAAACGTCCTCCTAATTTTCAGTTAATCCGTAATGGTTATAAAGACTTATTATAAGCAAATAAGCTTTAACGCCAATATCTGCCATTTTTATTGTTTCAAAAAATGTTATCAGTAATGTTGTAAAAGTCAAACGAGCTCAAAATAAGCACCGATATGACGTAGGTAATGGTAATATTTTTAGAATTAATTTGTTTACGCTGTTAAAATAGTTATAATTGCACTGCAGCGTATCGGAAAAACCCATACAAAAGAAAGAAAAAAGGTAAGGATAATGGGACAAGCCATGATTAAGAGCAAAATATTGAAGTGCGCAATTATGTTTATCATAGGATTGTTTTTTTGGTAAAATTTTACCTGTTGGTGGTTGATTTGTAACTTATTTGTAACAATTATTTACAATCGTTTTTGCTGTGCTGCTTTAAGGCATAAAATAATTTTATTTTTATATGCTTATCGTTAATTTCTTAAATTTTTAGAATATGAATTTAAAATAATTCATCCGATAAAATTAGAGGTTCAAAACGTGGAAGAAAAGAATTGAAAATTATAATTATTTCTATATATCCTCAAAGCGAAATCCCTCTTTTATCCGTTCCACTTTGAATCGGTATTATAATTTAAATTAAATAAAAGTAGCTATATAATACAAAATATATTGATATTGTGGTTAGGTAAATCGGCCTGAAGTTTTCTGGGTTCTCTTTGTCACAACCCTTATGAACTGGAGTCATGTGCACTAACTTTCAGTTCTTCGAGACTTCTCCGCGGGAAATGGATTTCTCGAATATTATCTTAAGAAAAGGTGCTACATATTCGGCTAATTCTTTGAATACCTGAACGGGAATTCCTTCGAGGCCCGGGGATTTGTTAGGTCTAATCTCACTTAATTGCTTCGCTATTCCCCTCTCAGAAGTATTATGTCGGCCATCAGGTCGTATTTAATACACTATTCCTGAAATTAATAAAAGCATAATATTTCTCGTTTTTGCGCGTTTTAGCTGCTCTATAGTCGTAGGATGCTGTAGATCAGCTATTCTCAAATGCGGCCACCAGGAAATTTTGTTGCGGTCACCACTAACTTGGCCGTCATACAAGGGGTCCTCACCTAATAATTCGGCTCGAAGCTCTAGAGAATTTTGTGAATAAACAGACGAAATGAATAGTCCCTTGTTCAGAATATAGAAATATGATCCAAATGCCTCTCTGTATATCAGTGGCGTGCGATGATGTAGAAGACGTGTAATTTTCATAAGCATATAATTGCAACAAATCACCAGAATAGTTGGATTTATTTAATGCAATGCGGGGAAATATTTGGCGAATCGTCTTTTACTTGCTTTAATAAAACTCATTCGTCCATATTTAACCAATTTATAATTACGGCATATCAAATTTGAAAATTCTTGGCACGCTAATTTACTTATCAATCGGATATCTTTACCTTCGACGACCTAAACGCCATTCAACCAGACCTGGAAATAAAGGGGTATTTTATTCATTAGAAGAATTTTTCCCTTGGTTCTTGGGCTGTAAAATAATCAATAATGAAGTTCTGGGAGGTGGGGAAAAATTCCTTTCCCTCGGTTCTTCACTTTTACACCGTCAAATATAGACAGATAGGTGGTCTTTTTGAAAAGCATTTCTCATGGGTAAGCCAGTGCGTGCCTCTGATGACGCAAGTTACACTTTGGCAGTTTGGTGGACGACATTCCAAACCCCTCGTGTACGCTGATACCTTTTATGGTCATGGGAAAGGCATTTTTTCCCATTCTGATATTGGCGGTAATTTTTGACGGGAAATTTTCTATCGATTTGGCCAGTTTACATTGAGATGTGAAAGTGTCCGGATATGACGAATGAAGTTAATGTGATCTCCGTTTCGAAGAGAAGGCGTTGCAGTATCTCAAGATATGTGTTTGATGACCATTTGGAAAATTTATTCGCCGAATTAAGGCAATCTATAAACTTAAATAAATGTTCTTTTTGTAAAAATTTAAATCTAATTTTTTAAAAGATAAACTTCGTTATATTCTTCTGATCTAAATTCTAGCGAGAATCAAAGCAGTTTCATGGTGTGTACGAAGAATTATCGCAATATAATCTACGTACATGAATGATTTCTCTATTTAAGACGCATTTCCTATCGTGTTTAGGCAGTATTAGTGAATATTTTTTCTCTTACCATTACAGGTGCGAAGCTTTTGTGATTCCCACCCATTTCTTCAATTTCCAATATCAAACCTTTACCCTTTATTTCATTCGCCAACCCCAAAGTGCTTTAGAGATATGGCAGAAGCATGAGTTTTTCATGCTTCTATAACCATGCCAAGAAGAAAGGTTGGCCACCGTTTCACTTAATTGCCTCACACTTTGCTCACATTTAAGATGCAACCTCTGCAGTGATGCCTGTTTCTTCATTGTTAAAAGATAAAGTTTGAAATATTGCTTTATATTGCATGTTTTCGAGAGTACTTCATTATTAATATTATTTAAATATGTAGTACTATAAAAGCAATGGGTGATTGGGTGGGGGGCGGCAAAATCAGGACTTGCACAGGGCGGCAAAATCAGGACTTGCACAGGGTGGCAAAACTCCTAGCGCCGGCACTATGTACAATTCCTGGATGTCATCTTTCCAGAAAAGTGGATAGGCAGAGGCGGACAAAAATTCGTTCACCTGACCTTTCACCATTGCATTTCTTTTTATGGGGGCATGTTAAAAATGTAGCTTACTTGACAAAATCACGTTCTTCGGAGAAATTAAGGACCAAGATGAATGCAATTAGTGGGGTCACCCAACAGCAATTGGGTAACGTTTTCAATGAGTTGGAAAATGAGATTGAACGCTGTACCATGAAAAATGGCAGTTACGTTGAACTTTAGAAATGAATACAGCGATTGTGCTAAAACTTACAAAAAATTTCTTTATTATTTCATTTACATACCGTCTCACCGTTTCCACATGCAAATTTATTGATGTTAAAAATTGCAAATGGACTTTATAAGCACTCTGTGCAGAGCTAGTTGCAACAGCAGCCCCTCTCACGACATAATTTTAGAAAATTCATAAAGTTTAAGAATTCTGATTGTGTATAAAAGGATATTTATAAATAATGTAAATGATGTCCCTTACCTTATCTATACAGCGTGAGGTTTTTTTCATAGCCAATTGCATGTCTTTGATTTATATTCAACTTACGAATACCACTTCCCATAAATGATACTAACTTTCAAAATAACTCTGCATTCATAGGAAAAATTTGACAATATCTGAAAGTATGCTATTCAATCAGTATAAAGTAAATGACCAAATGAGATATGTTCGTATTACATTTATAGCATAAACCCGTAACCGAAACTTATTTTTACGACTATTCAATATAAGAACGTTGATTGACGTCGATACTTTCCATTGGCACTGTGGCTAGACATTTAACGAGCTTCGAAACCTCAACTCGCCACTCCCAAATTCATAATGACACGGAATCAACACCCGATGGCACCTTAAGTCCATGGATACACAATGATAGTGCTGCCAAGGGGATAGTCGCCGATTCATTATGGCGATAGAGAAAGTGTTTGAGGAATAAAAACTATCAATTTTGAAGGGAAAATGACACCCGCAGAAAATATTAATGAACGTGAGTGTGCACTTAAATTCGTGCATCTTTCTGCGCTGACTACAAAATCGCGGTTGATCTCGGTAACTTACGAGAGGCTTTAAAATGTTGCTTTCCATTTATTTTCTGACCTGTTAATGATATAGTTCACATATTTTGTGAATTTATAAAACTTTTTGCGATCATTTAAACAAAATCACATCCAAACTACGCAAATATCTTATGTAAAATATAAAAGAAAATATACATTAAAAATAGAATATTGCCTCGGTAATGCTTCCATCCTCAGAACATGCATCCTGACCTTCTTCCTCAGAATTCCGGAGAGAGCGAGTGCGGGAGGAAACGTAAAAGTGAGATGAGTGAGCAATTGGGAAAGTAGAGTCTCTTTGTTCCATCAAAGTGGGGATTCTTCGGATAGGAAAGGATCTCACGAGATGTTTACTCGGGCGTTGATTAGGGATCAGATTACGGCGTCTAATCTAGTAGTTGCAGCGAAGGCCGAGGGGTAAGAGGTCGCGGGAGAGGGTGCGGGAGAGGGTGCGGGAGAGAGTGCGGGAGATGGTGCGGGCGATGGTGCGGGAGAGGATGCTGGAAAGTTACAAATGCAGAGAGGTCGGTCATATGTTTAGAACGTATATAAAGAGGAAAAAAAGCGAAAGGATCGATGAGTTAGAAGAGGTAGTATAACTTTGGAGATGTAAGAAAAGCGTCAGAAAGAGCGAGTAAATTGGATAATAAGCGAAGACAGAGTGCATTATTGAAAAGGTGACGGAAGAGCGAATGGGATGAGAGAGAGAGAGGATAGAGGTGTGTGTGTGGTGGTGGTAAAAGATGAGAGAGGGTAATATGAATGGAAGTGGAGAGAGAGAGACGGAGGGCGGGAATGAATGACGGGAATGCGGCGAGTGAGAGAAGCGATAGGATAAACAGAGGGGAAGAAGAAGAAATAGGAAGAAGGAGAGGCGAAGATGAGAAAAGGAGTCGATTCCTTTGGGGGGGGGGAGGGGGGGGGGAGGTAGGAGAAGGGGTTGAGAGGTGAGGTTAGATGGATAATCGTTCTTATTATTATGAGATCGAAATGGAATGGAGGAGGATAGATAAACGTCTTTATCGGGAATAAGGGAAGAATCCCTCGGAGGCATTGGACGCATCTCGGAGACCGAATCCCGAACCGCGCTCCTTCATCTCTTTCATAACAAGCGCTTGAAATCCAATCGCGATCGAAGGAAGGCCCACAGATAGCGATTCGATTCGTCTGCCGATGCTGTTTTATTTATGCTCACCAAATAACTTCGTGCCTCATAAATTTCTTGCATTGCTATATGGAAAGGGGTCGGTGAACTTTTCCTCGTGGGAGGTCCCGTTCGTGATTACGATTGTGTCCTTTGAGTTGGAATCGAGCCTAAATATTTTTTGGGGTAAAAAATGTAACATTAATGATTTACGACCATTAATTAGAATTTTAAGAATGCGAATTAGTCTGGTTTAAATTTTACGTTTCGTTTTTTCATCGTAGCTCGTCGGGCCTCATTGACGCTACCGAAGGGCACAGTTCTCTGCTTTGTAGCAAAAGGAAAGAAATAGCTTCAATATAAGGGTGTCAAAAAATCGGACTCGAATGTTTTATCTGCTTCATTTGGTGTATGTAACTCGTACGATTTTGGGAAGGCGTTCGTGAAAGGAGTGAGCTCACAGTGCGGGATGAATGCACGAGGAGAAGGGAGATGGAGAGAGAGAGGGTGCGGGGGTAGAAGGAAATATGGTGTCGGAGACAGGGGAAGGGGGTTGCAAATGGGGTGGATAAGTGGGGTGGAGTGAGGTGTGGAGTCGAGGAAGGCGGTGGGAAAACGTGAGTTGCGTGGGAGAGGAGGGAGAATGAAGGGTTGGGTTGGGCGGAGGAGGAGGAGGAGAAAGGAAGGAGAGTGGAAACGGGATGCTAAGCACGGGAGTATAGGGGAAGCTGGAAGAGAAGGGAGTGGGAAAGAGGAGAGAGAGGGGGAAGGGGGAGATTTCTTCGAGGAGCGATGGATGGGAGTGGAAAGGGATTGGGCGAATTAGAGGGGATGGGTGGTGTAGATTGATGTGGAGTCTCTTTTCGAGGGTGGGTTGAGAAGGGAGGGAGGGGAGAATGCGGCGGGGGGATGAGGGGGGAGGTAGGGGGGGGGAGGGAAAGGGGAATGGGAGGATTCTTTCTTCAGCCACCCGCGGAGCCACTGTCATAAGAACAGATTTTCATCTCTGGCGTGAGTCAGGTAGACAGATGACGAGGTCGAGATATGTGGTAGAGATAGGTTTGGGCTGGGGGTTTAGCAGGTAGGCGTTCGGTGGAGTTGGATGGGAGGAGAGGGGGAGGGGGAGGAGCGGGATGGATGCTGAGGGAGGGAGCAGCGTTTGGGTCGCGGCGGAGGAATGTGTTTGGGATGTTAAGAGTGGTCATTGGAAAAATTGGGGATTACGTCTAATGTGTGAGAAAGGTGCGTGGTTCGGAGGCGTTTAAGAAATAGGTGTGTGGCAGGGGGACTCTCGCCACTTGATTTGGAGGGAGGAAAATTAGTACGGGTGTTATGTAACGCTTTTCTTCGAATTCTTTGTGAGGTGGAAAAAATAAGGTGGATTGAAAAGGGAGAGGATGCAAAGGGACTAGAGTTTGACGATGACGCTTTGAGAAACCGTATTGTTGAAAAAACGTGTCTTGTAAGATGAGAGAGAGTAGTTTTAAAAGGGGGAGGTGGATGAGTGGGTGGAGGTCTGATGAGAGAGGAGGGGAAGAGGAGGGGGGTAGAGGAGGGGTGGAGGGGGACGTAGAGAGTGGAAGAGTAAGTGAGGAAGGAAGAGATAGATAATCATCTTTATTAGGGGAAGGTTGAGGCGATATAACTCCGTCTTACACCTTGGCCTTGAGTGGGAGAATTAATGAATGAAAAACATCTTCATCGGGACGAAACAATAGACAAGCTTCCCAAACCGGTCACCGAGACACGGAAAATACTGCATTCTTTGACGTTGTGCCACACAATTCTTTAGGGTTCTCTTTATTTAAGAAAACGTGAATCGACGCAGCCTTCTCCGCTCGGAAGGGAATATAAATAGACGCGAACGCGAGTATCATAATATCGAAGAGTGTTTTTGTGCGATATGATATGCGAACGAAAAGGAAAATCCGAATATCTAAGAACGATTCATCGAGCGTCGGATCGATTCGTCAGCTCCAGGACAAAAAGGCTGTGTTTCGGCAATACTGAACAAGCTTCGAGTATAACCACTCAAATGTGGACGACAGCAGAGTAAAATGAAGTCTTGTGACATTTTATTTGTTGAAACATCATAGAATGATTTTTTGGACGTACTTGTACATAACTTTGTTTTGATAGTCGCAAACAATACCTAAGCACACAGTAAATATAAATATGTACTCCACGAACGCTGTGGATTCAACGCCGTTAACATACCCAATCCTGTTTTCTTCAATGCTTACTTTGGATTAGTCCGGAAATTCTAAATATTTTTAACTCAACGATGGCCCACTGGAATAAGATATATCAATGGCTTCATATCGGTGGCATTTTTGTAATTGAACTTTATTATCGGCTTTCAACTATTACTTTGGACCACGATAGTCTCAATTTCCTTAAAATCGCTTTTAATTTTTAATTATGCATCTTAATCGCCAACGCGAGTCAACTACACTAATTGTAAGTCCACGGACATTTAACAAAAGCTAGCGTATATGCCATAAACCTCGATCAAAATCATACAAAGCGTACAAATGCAACCCAATCTGATCTTCACTTATAAAATCATCTGCTAGCCTTCAAAATTATGAGAATAACTTTATCTGGATGCACAATTGAGCTGGTTGTTCTACAATTTTGAAATTTATTTGTTTTATTTTTAATCTTTAAAGGAATAAAAAATGACCTAAGGAGTTCCTTTCACCGCTTTCTATTCGTAAATTTAATGATTTAATTTATAAAAACTCTTCAATCTCTTTCACTGATTTATTTAACATTACTGCTGGGATTTTATCTGCTCGTACCGCTGCCTAAGCCCCCTGCCACACACCAATTTCGGTGGATTGCAGTGTATTTATTCTGATTCAGGTCCCCAAGAGATTTTTAAAAAATCTAATTAGATCAACACTGACGTAACCTACATCTTCACCCATCTCTATCGCCTACAATTCTGCCTTCAAACCTTTTCCATTGTCTCCTCAGTATACTCTGTCCATCTTTTTTATCGCATCCTCGGATTCAATTAGAGCAGGGTTTCCCAAAGTGCGTTCCGCGAAACCCAAGGGTTCCGAAGTAGCTAAATGGGGTTCCTTTTATTATTTGTAGCAGGAAACATGACCATCACTTGTAAACTGTATACTGTAAGATACACAAGCTATGTAAATAAACATTATAAAGATTTTAAAATTAATTTTATTGCGATTAGGTTTACCATCTTTTAGTTAGGGTTCCGCGAGAAAAAATATTTTAATATAAGGGTTCCGTGGCTTCAAAAAGTGTGGGTACCCCTGAATTAGAGGTTTTATGTTTTTGTCTTTAATTTTGGCGAAATTATTTCCCTTCTCGTTCCCTTTTAACTCCATAACTTTTGAATACTTGAAGTCTATCCTACCTTTTTTATGCACTCCTACATTGTTACAACACAGCTCTCTTGCTTTTAAAGTTTTCCTCCTGGTTTAATGTTTAGTTCTCGACGCGTCTTCCTCTGAACCTTTTAATGCCCAACCTATAAATATAATAGCCAGTTTGACTTTGAATATTGCGTTAGTGGTTTCGAATTGTGGTTTAATGGCAATAACTCCAGAACTGAAAGCACGATTTAGACAATTTTTTGCAATATACTAAGATCTACCCATCTCACATTTTAAGCAAATCTCTGTCTATCATAAGATCATAGGCTTGATTCCAGGGGATTTTATTTTCTCCATTTATTTAACATGGGGATGAGTGAAACATATTAATCATTTGCATATTAAAACCACAGAATCATCTTAGAAATACGGGAATTGGAACAAATAACGTCTAAAATAAAAACATTTCATTTTCTGCCATTGATTTACCAATACGCTTCGAATTGGTCTACAAATTTAGTTTTAGCGCAAAAATTTGACATATTTTTACATGAAAGTCTTTCGTCACATGCGTTAATTTGCATCGCTGCAGGATCCGTGTAATTGCATATGGTTGACTGGGATTATAAATTCGCGCCGAATCTGCATAAATATTCACGAAATTTCCAAGCTATTTAAAAGTTTAAACAATACACTGTTAACAACAAACAATACGACGGTAATGAAAATAAACACATAAATATTGCATTATTCGTTGATATAACGTTAATGAGTGCTCCCAAGTCAAATATAGAGATTAAAATTACTTAACCTTTTAAAGATTTTGAGAACATTTGCTGCAAAAGCTGAATCAGTTTTTAATCTTTGACTAACAGCAGAAAAAAATTACAAATTTATTTTAATGAAACAACGTTTTATATGCCCTAAAAATAAAAAAATATAAAATTCTCATTATAGTATATTTGTACAATTTGAGCATACAGAAGTTGTCTGCGTAATGTTTCAAGAATAAATATTTAATAATGTTTCTTTTCCACTTTAATTTTTCATGCCCAAAACTATTTTTAAACCCTGCAGCCTTCAATTATGTGAATTTTATATTAGTTTTCATTAGTTATTTATTTACTTTTATTTTTATTTAATATTTAAGTAATGCGTACCCGTCATTTTTGACGGGCAGTTGCATTAGTTGTTTTAAAATTAAGACAAATCCTTCTAACCAACAAGATGCGATCGTAGGCTGTATACATCCTCCAGAAAAAAATTAGTAATTCATAAAACATACATATATTCGCCTATTGTGATGCCCCGTTTTCATCATCTAGTCCCTTCAAAAATATCTGCCATTTTAAGTTCACTTTCATTTCTTTTTCCTGAGAAAAATTCCTCAACCTCGCTCCAGTCATTACCTTGCCTCATTATTGAATTAAAATCTCTCAAGATTATTAAGTTCGTTTATCTTTTACCTACCTTTTAACTTTATATAATTGTTCGTATACATCATATATTTCCTCTTCGCTACGATCACATGGCTAAATGTCGATACTTGACACTTCAGGGACGAATAGTCAGCGCGCAGGTACAGGTTAAGCGTGCAATTTTAGAATAGGTTATCGTTGGCCGAAATGCGCACCTGTACATTGTGATTGTGTTAATCATCGATCGGATTTCATCCTAATATCTCCACCGCTTCTCTTCAACACAGTTAAACATAAAAGGAAAATACTTGGGAGAATAATGTAAAATAAAATAATTACGAACTCTACCTAAATTGGGGAGATCGGATTTAACTGATACTTTAATTTAGTATATGATTTTATTTACTTGCGATCTTTAAAATTGTTTTTAGAAGTATGATTAAAGCGAGCTGACGCCTATACACTTTAGGGAATGGTTAAGAGGGAAGCAATATTGAAAGGAGATCCGCATCTGTCCGTGGAGTTAAGGATCTCGGTGCACATTGAAGCACTAGCACCCACAGGACACGCCACACAGCGCCATTTCGAGACAAAAGAGTTGATGAGAGAGAGCTAATATGCATTACACTCCGACACTGACATTAAGGAGGAGGAGAAAAGAGGAAACGCGAAGAAAGAGTCGCAGCGGATGCTTTTGCATAGAAGAAGGAGAATGAATGTGTGGAGAAGGATAAAATGGAAAGGGATATTTGGCGACACTGCCAGATAGCACCGAAGCCTTTGCAATGAATGTTAGAAATTAAAAAGAAAAGAAATGGAAAAAATATGACGGAGAAAGGCAAAAGAGAGGTCTCCAAATATTTTAAACAGTAACAAAAATCCCTCTAACTTGATTAATCTTAATGACAGGGCAACTAAAATGCATGGAAATTCAAATTATAGCGATTGATGGAACATATTTGTTCATTGCTAATCCAATGCGATAGTTAAGCAGCAAGATTTATTTCAGATTTCAGGAAGAGTCAAGAATATTAGAAATGGAAAGGCATCGTTGTCACTTTTGTCGAAATCTTTTGAAGCCGACATACTTAAGATGGTTGCATTGACATATGCGCGTTAATTTTTGGGGAAATGGATTATGTAAGTTGTTTACTCACATTCCACAAAAAAGTCTCGTTGCAGCTTTTGTGTACGAGTGGTCTATTTTTACATTAATTATGGTCTAGGAATCCTAGATACTTTTAATAAATAATCCTAGCCTAGGATTATTTATTAAAAGTGCCGTCTCATCTACGCACATTTTGAACCTTAATTTGTAGCGTTTTTTCTCTGAAATTGGAAAAAAAGAATCTGTTCACGATTAATCGATAACGAATAGCGAGGAAGGGGAGACATGGAATGCGATAGGAGAAACTCCTGTCACGTGGGAGTTATTACACCGATAATTTCGAATTCTTTGATTGGGATATCTATAAATTTTCCGGAGAACCGTAAAAATTGCGTCTTTAAAATGAAATATTTGAGTTGACTGGAAAAACCGCCTTTCAGATAAATCTAAGGTTGCATTCGTCGATTCAAAAGATGACTTAATATATCTTAACCGATTGGACTTTACTTTAAATGTCATAGCAAAATTCAGCCATGCTTGCGACGTGAATCCCCTGAGTGACAATGAAATGATTTTTAAAATACATAAATGGAATTATCATTTCTTCGATAACGGATGGCTGAGAAGATTTCATTATGTTTTCGCTGATTATTTAATGCATTACTATGATTGAATTTTCTGAAAAATTAGCAAAATTCCAACTAATCAAAATATACTTCCGGGAGAGCAGGAAAAAGAAATTTTCGAAATAGCAAAATGTGACGAAATTCTTGCTTCATCCATCGGGACGTCACTTTCCGAAGACACCTTCTTACAATCGGACGACGTTTGCCATTTGATCTTTCCCTTCAAATCCAAACAAATGGTGAGAAAGGTTCGTTTTAATTAAGGAACGCTGTATCGTGCGTCATATAAATTACTAATCTGCGCGCAGTTTTGCGGTTAATAGGCAGAGTGTCACGGGAAACAACTGCCTTTCAAGTGATGCACGTGCTAAAGCTCTCGGAGGCATTTTTTTGTGCAAAAAAGCGCTTGTTCATTTGACCTTTTGAATTGTTTTCCAGCTGTTTTTTTAATCCATAAGACTGAGTTTCTGATCGGCAACCGTGCTGCTACCGCACCTAAAAACTTAGCCTAAGAGTAAGAATGGTGCTCTAACGACAATATTACCGATAAAAGCTACGAGCAAATTGACCACACTACCTAAGCCCTCGTCTTGAAAGGGAATCGTTAAATTACAAAATGAAAGTTCTGAATGGATATTCTCCTACCAAGGCATTTCACGTTGCTTCTGGTAATGATCTGAGACACACCAAAAGTTTTATAAAATTGTTTTTTATAAAACTTACTCGAGGAAATTAAGCTTGTAATAAGGGATCTTGTCTTTATAATCGACTTCCTTTGATTATTTCGGTAATCAATCCGTTGTAATCTGTTTGCACGAATATTTTAATGGAAGAGGTTTTCTCCAGTATGAAAGTATATATATATTAGTAAAAAATCTAGCCTGCACACAATGGGTAATTCTTTGGAAATACCTCGCGAGGCACGGGATTGAAATTTTTGTCCTTTCATTTGAGGAGAATGCGTAGGTAATGGCAAACTGGTCACTGGGATACAATTCCAGGATTTGTTCTAAAATTTGGATTCAGCATACTTGTTGTTAATCAATAATTCAACATCTGCTGTGAAAGCAATTCTTTTTTAAGGCAAATAGTCTAATTATTCTTCAAAGAATTACCGTCCGCAAATGAAGGAGAATATATGGGGATTAATTATTATTGATTATTATTATTATTAATTATTAGTTAGTAAATATTCGATCTTCCCACCTTCACCAAAAAATGATCGAAAAAACATGAACCGAAACTGCGCAATTACTCTTCTAATAAAAAAATCAGTAGTATTCTTTAATTAACAAAAACAATTGGTGCCTCACATTAATGTAAAGAATTATAACACTGTCTGAAATCCATCCCATGCTTCACATAAGTTATGAACTGCCTCTTAGAGATAACTAACGGGTACTAAAATTTAATCTTAATTACGTCCGAAATTGAGATATTTCATAAAATTTTAGTTTAGACAGCTCTTTATAAACCACAATAAATATAAACTCATATGGATGTCTTTAGACAGAATAGCACATCATTAAAATGACATATTTCCTTCGCAAATTGAAATTTTCTGCCAGCGATTCCAAAAAAGGGTTGAATGATGGCTATGATTCTCATTAGCCGTAATGCAAAGCGTTATTTAAAGTTGCCTGAAAAAGATAGATGTGAGACAAAATATGACGACAGGATAAAATCCTTTTGCGGGTGATTTTAACGCGACGAGATATTTGGGTTGAATCAAAGCGAAGGGAATCGTCCATGGCGAATGATTCGTTCGCGGAAAAGTCGACCAGGCGTCGATGGTATATTTACTCATCCAGCATCTATTTCGGTTCGAGAAAGCAGATTTATTTCGAGGCAAGTACTCAGAAGCAGCTCATCGTATCTGCTTCTGGCAGCAATGTTGAAACTGTATTTTTGGGGAAGACCGATTTAAGTGTTATGAAAGAATATCTGCTTGTTTGGTGTCTTGAGGCTACTTGTAACTCCCGTCTATCCTCCAAACGAGTTTATTTTTAATAGATCAGGATAGTATATTTGTAAGAATCCCTTCAACATGTCTTCACTTACTCCGACTTGCTTTTTTGTGTCTCTTTTTTCAGCTGCCAGATCCATCGGTAATGTTTCAAAAGCGTTGATATGATCCATTTCATAAGCTGCTTTATCCGCAGAGTGGCGCCTCCTATATTCTGGGTTTATCCAGAAATTATTAACTTAAAAAGTCCCATCCTTGAGTCATAAAAACAATGCATGTGATCTCGGTTGAGGTATCTTTGTATTAAGGTCGAATGGTTATACTTCTCAAAACAAATCCTTGAATTTTAAATTCAAGTCTAAAAGACTGTCTCTTAGGTTTGATGCCATTGTTTGTTTTATAAGATCGGTTAGCTTTCGCTTATTAAAGATTCATCCATCTAAAAATAAATGTTAAATCGCTAATGCTACATTAACGGTAACGATCGCATTTTTAGATCCGCGACAGCAGTGCCTTAGGACACAAGAAGGTGAACCGCAGCCTTCCGGAGGCGGACGCTGCGAAGGTATTCTCCACCCACACACCATCGACCACGGACTGATTTTCCTCCGCTCTTTAGTGAAAAGACGAGAATCTAAATGGAACATCTCGCTCCGTGCCTAGCGCCACAACACGCCGTGTGCGTTCAGAGCAAGGACTTTCGCGCCCTCTGGTAGCAGCACTCGCGGTACTCCTTTTCCGCCCCCCCCACCCCCAGCCACCTCTCGGAAGCGGAGAACGGCGGGGGCGGAGCGAACGGCATAGACATCTGCCGTATTTGGACGGTGGTCGCAATTTGAATAACACAATAACCGGAGGTGATATTTTCTCAAAGCTTATAGGCTAAAGCTAAGAAAATGCTATTCTAAGGATATACGATGCCGGAATTTTCGAAATATCCGAATTTAGTGATGGAAGATGAAAGACATGTGGTTTGGTAAAAACGGAGAGGACGTGTGAGGAATAGGAGAAACGGAAAGAGAGGAAGGGAAAGAAGGAAGGCGAGGGGGAGGGAGAGTGGCCTAAGGAGAGAGAGAGAGAAGGATGGTGGGCGAGTCGGGGAGGGAGGGTGTGAGAAAGAGAGAGGAAGAGAGAGAGAGAGAGGAGTTAGGGAGAGAGGAAGGAGAGAGAGAGAGAGAGAGTAATATGGTAGGAGGAGGAAGAGGGTGAGGATGAGGAGGAGGAGGTAAAGAGAGGCAAGCGGTCGAATCCAGATAGATGGTTGAGCCAATCCCATCATTCTCCCTGTATTTGTTTCCCTCCCGATTCGGATGACCCGTGTCTTTCTCTCTCCATCTCTCACGCCTTTTTTTTCACTTTCGAATGCCATACCTCCTTAATCCGAATCTCAAAAGGTGTTTTGGACGGTTCCCAAAATGGCCGCCACATATCAATATGGCCACCGAGCGTAAGGACCACCCGCGCCGCCGAATGTGACTTTGAGGCGCGGACAGAGGGAGTGAGGGAGGGGAGAGCGTGAGTGGGTTTTTAGAGGGGGAGTGAGAGAAATGGATGTCGGGAAGAGAGATGGGATGGGGGTGGGAGGAGGAGGAAGGGAGGAACGGTGGCTGAGATGGAGAGCGAGGAGGAGAGAGAGAGAGGCTGAGGGCTCCCGCTGAGCATAAATGACCCCACTCCAACTGCCATACATCTCCTCCTCCTTATGAATGTCCCCACTTCACTACACGTGGCACATAGCCTGGGAAGCCTTTAGGATGCTGCGCAGATGTAGCTCTTTGCCATAAAGAAGGGAATGTGAGGCGCACCCACGGTAGAGGAAGAAAGAGGCTTGCTTACGAGCGCCACGACTGGCTACTGGCGATCTCGCGCTGGAATTCTCCACGGCGATTGTCCGGAATTTGGGAAGGGAATGTTTCGAGTCTCTTTGATGTGGAAATACTCCTCGAAATGATTGCTCGTTTTGACCGAGCTTGTCGGAGAGAAAAGTAGAACGGTTCGTGGCTAAATTTTATCTACGTCGATGATAATATTCGACGTTTGTGCATAGCAGGGACCGAAATCAACTCGCTGGCAAATGAATTTCATATTCGCTTCTTTTTTGCTTGAATAAAATTCCGGAAGTTTGCGAAAAACTCTTCCTCTCAAAACTTCGCTCTGCCCCCCTCAAAATGTGCAGCGTGATTCTATATTTTAAAATGTTCATTATAAAATTTGAAAAAAGATTAAATCGGATGCAAGAAATTATAAAAGCGTAATTATGATGAGAGGAAATTGCCTCATATTAAAATAAATTTATTGATAGCATTAAGTTATTCAAAAAGATACAGCATGGGATATACTTTATTCATGTTTGTAATGGTTTTGTGTCAAGTATTTCATTTTCATACACTTGTATGGATATTTATTATGAGAGGAAATATATTAACATCCCAATGTTATTAATAAATGCTAGAAATTAATTAAGTAGTTTGCTTCCTAAAATTTACTCATTAAAGATCGCTTTTCGGCAGTCAGTTGTTTTCACTTAAATCTTCAGAAGCAAAGATACGATTTCTCAGCGGCTAATCTGTAGCATTCGTTGGAATCTGTTGACATAAGAGATCATTCCAGAGTGGATTTCCACTGCTCTCGGATTCGCCATTTAGAAAGATCAACACGCGAGCTGTCACTCATCAAGTTGCACGGATACTCCCTCAATGGGCTTGATATTTTAACAGAACTGTTGTTCTCTCTCTCTCTTTTCTGCCCTGCAGGGATTCCGTAGGTATTGCTCCTTTTCCAATAACAAATTCTTTGAGAAATTGCTGTGTTATTATTATTATCTATCGGTAATACTCTACTTTTTATTATAATCAGTACAATTTATACTTATCAATGCAAATTAAATTTCGCTTTACTTAGAATTGAAAGCACTCCCAATCAGAATAATTTACAATTTGACATCTTACGCAGCGAAATTTGTAAAATACATTTAAATTAATGTTTACATTGTGTCGAAAAAATCTTGCGAGTTATGGGGAATGAAAGGTGTTGGTAAATGGACGGATTAGTAGAATATGCTTCATTCTTTGAGCACGGGTTTATAAATATAACCTGGTATGACTTACGCGCCTGCTAAAAAAAGAAGCTCCTATATCCTAGAAGACCTTGCTCCTTTAAAATTTTCTAAGCTATAGACTTGCGAAGCTTTTTATCCCGAACACTTATTAACGCGCCCTTTATAACTCCCAGTTTATTTCGGGAATAAATTCATAACATACTAGATTGCCATTTTACTGCGAAGAAATACGATGTCATTTGCATCGCCTTTGCAATGTCCAATTACTTGTCGGATCGACCGTGTTCGGTTGCATTTCACAAGGTTGGCAATGACGTGCGTGTCCAATCCTTTTCCACCACTTGGGAGTTTTAGCATATTTTGCCTCGTACAAGGGGAGGTCGTGAGAGAGACAGGTAGAAGGTGAGAGGCGGGGAGAGATAGAGGGTGAGAGGGAGGGAGAGGTAGAGAGTAGGAGGGAGAGACAGACAGACAGACAAACGACTTTATTGAGGACGAAATTGAGACTATATAGTCCCTTCTTACATTTAACCCAATGAAAGAGAGAGACAGAGAGAGAGGGTGAGAGGGAGGGATTGAGGGTGAGAGAGGGGGGAGAGAGAGTGAGAGGGTGGAAGAGAGAGAGAGAGAGAGAGGAGAGAGAGAGAGAGAGAGAGAGAGAGAGAGAGAGAGAGAGAGAGAGAGAGAGAGAGAGAGAGAGAGAGAGAGAGAGAGAGAGAGGAGAGGGAGGGAGGGAGAGATAGAGAGTGAGAGAGAGAACTAGAGAGAGGGAGGGAGAGATAGAGAGTGAGAAATAGAGAGAAAGGGATAGTCCCTTAAAGCACACCTTTTTGGGAAAGGGACGAAAATCGTGAATTCAATGTGGGCTACCTCGTTTACGGAATCGTTTGAAAGGTTCCGTTTCATTTTATCGTTTAGTAATATTCGCAACCTCTTCTAACGTTAGCGATCTCCTAATTACTATTTTTAGGCGCGTTTAGTTTCCAGCGTGAGCGCCTATTAGCGGCGGTCTGTCCGTCCGTCCGTCCGCATGTCCGTTCTAGACTTCTAACGAGCGCATTTTCATGAAATTTGATATAAGTACTTAAAATCAAAGGCAATAAGAAACTCGCAAAAATGAATCACGTAAGCCAATCAGGGGTACCACTGTACTGGTGACAGTAAAGTATTGCTTATATCAAAATATTTTTCAAATAAAACTCGTAGAACTAGTAAAGAAGAGTATATCTTTTCCTATAAATTTTTATCGTAGGAGTAGCCGTTATCAAGAAAATCAAACCAGAATGTCTTAATTCGAGTTATATCTATATCTATAGTTCACCCTGCAAGCCACCGCAATGGTGTGTGGCAGGGGATGCAATAGCCCCAAGGGAAAGCGCATAATAATGAATAGTATCACTCTACGTCGGCTGATTTCTTTTCGTAATTTCTGTTCTGCTCAACTATCGTTCTAGGGAAAAACGAGCCTTTATACCTCTCAGTCCTACAGTCTATCTCTCTTATTTTACGAGGATGGTCCATTCTATCAATATAAGTTTGCGCTCTTATTATTTCTTCTACATCGCTGGAGAATATATGCGTTCTAAATCTTTCGAGAAGTTTTAACCTAGAGCGTGATCGGCGCTCAGTTAGTGATTCCCATCCTAAGTCCTGTATCAAGGCTGTAACACTATTGTTTCTATCGTAACAATTTCTGACGAATCTAGCGGCTTTTCGCTGAACTCTTTCTAACTCTGAGATTGATCCTTTCACGTACGGATCCCATATGCTCGACGTGTACTCTAATAGCAGTTTTACTAACGAGAAGTAACATGTCTCTTTGACTTTTTCCTCACTTTTACCTACTATGCGTTTGATGAATCCTAGTTTCTGTTTAGCCTCCCCGCATATATTTCGTATGTGCGTATCCCGTGAGAGGTTGATTGTTAAAGAGTTGAACTTAGAAATTTTCTTGCATGGTTACTTCTTCAATGTTGCTAATATAAACAATCTCACAAAAATACGATTAATTTCCTTGCGTGTGCATGAAATATTTTTATATAGGAAGAAAATGGATTATATATGACGAAGAAAAGAACTTGAAAACGCTATTTCCCTTACGTACACGTACATATATAATTTCTTCATCATCACTCATCAAAATAATGATAATAGTAATAGTAAGGGGCGGTTTCTGTCTTTTTGTCTGTTTTTTGCAAATAAGATTTCACCTCATCGATTGGTGCTGCCACCTTTCGGCGGTTATTATAACTGCGAGGAGCTTTCAGAAGACGGTCAGGCTATTTCCTCATTGTTTCATATTTTTTCCATTATTGTTATATGTTTTCAATTGTTGGTGATAGAAATCTACCACCCAACATTTCTATCTATAATTCTTCCGTTGATATTTCAACTGGCATTCATAGTTTTCACCCCTAAGGTCGGTTTGAAATGACTAGGGAATAAACACATATGATGTGGTGGTTTCCCGTTGCCTTCCACATCAGACACACACATGATTGATGAAATATGAAATTATGAAAACGACACAAACATCCATGCCCTGGCGGGATTCGAACCCGCGACCTTAGTGATGGTAGGCCAATACGCTAGCCCTTCCACCACCGGGGCCGGCATCTACTGACAGTAAACGCTCAAATTCTAATTGGCGGGAGAGAATCATTTTCATGAACGTTGATAATCAGGCTCCGTCTGTCTAACGAGACCTTTATGAAGGAATTTGTTTTCGTTATAAACACAATGTTTGGTTGTTCTGTTGGATTATTTTTAGCAATCTATCGATTTATCTCGAATCCGCCTTCAAATCTATCGGGCTAATACATGACAATCTTTTGAAAACCCGCAAAAGAGACAGGCGAAAGAAACTTCTACTGATACCCTTCATATTTAGGTCCCATTAACATAAAATTTAAAGAAAAAATTAACATTTTTAAGTTTTAACAATTTTGTTTAGAAATCACAATTTTTATTTCGCGAGTATAATATTAGAATTATTCTCCATTCCTCAGGCATTTATTTTCATTTGTATGTTATTTTTCACGGTCGTAATATCATAATATTAAAAAATTTTTTTTGAGGACGCCGACAGTCAATGGGCCGAAATATGTCAAAGGGCCGAAATGACCAAAGGGTCGAAATGACCAAAGGGCCGAAATGACCCAATGGGCCGACATAACCCAATGGGCCTACATGACAGATGAGCCGACAATAATAAAGGGCCGAAAATACGAAAAGACCGAAATATTTACTCCGAACTTGGGTTACTACTCATATTAAGCTATTATTAGTAAAGCACGCGTTTCATTTTCCTTACATTGTTATTGCTATATTCTGGATTTGAACTAGGAGGAAGTTATACCCTGGAGTCGAAATTGAAACGTAATTTGGATTTTTTTCCTGTCAACGTCTTTTAATATTAAAATCAAGAATTTCTGCCAAATTTCAATTTTATTTTGGATAAGTTTGTTTAATTTCGTTAAAAATTTATTTATTTCTGTAAATTAATATTGTCGGTTAAAAATTAATCTACTTCTGTAAAGTGATAATGCCGGCCCTTGGCTGTCAGCCCTTGGTTGTCGGCCCTTTGGCTGTCGGCCCATTGCCTGTCGACCCTTTGACCGGGTCCTCTGCAATACACTTATCCTGCATACCCTTTCAAAGGTGAATGGAATTTCGCGTCAACACTACCTTGAAATAAGGGTTTTGAATTTTTAAATAGGTACGAGTATTACAACATTTGGACGCGTCCATTTGTTAGTAAGACACCATAATGAATTTGTTCGTGGGAAAATGATTATGGCCCTAATTGCCTAGCGGCACTTCCATATCGTTGATTTATTTACTCAACAAAGTTCTCCGCGGCACCACTAAAAAATCAGCTTCGGCACCTAGCTTGGGAATCACTGGACTACATAATCAGCAGCCCTATTTGAATATGGCGTCCCATCACTTTAATTCGTTCTAAATTTACCTAAAAGACGGTGCCTGGTCTGTTGACGTCTTTCTTCCGATGACTCCCAACAAGACCCATCTATTAGAGCCGTGACGCTTTTGAAATTTATGGCGGCAGTGTCTAATAATAGCAATATACGGAGAAATTGATGTTTTGAGAGTCGAATGAAAGCTTGTCTCTAAAAGAGCCGGTGGTGTTATTTCGAACCTTCGTTGGATACTTCCTCAGTAATTATGTTAACCGGTGAGCATTTTTATATATCGTTAAAAGCTTTAATCTGCTATAAATTTAAGAAGTGGCAGAACAATATATTTTAAGGCTTAAAAAGGTTTTATAGAATATAAACATTTAGAGTTCTTTACTGTTTTTGCATATCAATATGTAGTGATCAGCGTGTTGCAGTATAAATTACTTCACTTTAAAGAAATGACGTATATATAACTCTGGAGGTCTCATATTTTCTGATCTAAAGGGTACAAAGCTTATTATAAAAATCTTTTTTTTTTATAAAAGAATGACCGAAGGTAAATCCGTTATCAATTTCCTTCCACTTGCACCTATGTTTTAGAACGAGACTTTAAAAAAATGAGTTTATATTTACGTCTAATGCTTTAGGAGCCAAGCGAGTGTCGTCATTAAGGATTAAGAGGGTCTCTGAAGCCCATGTAAATGAAAATATTTTGACATCGACGCCATCTGCGCCCTCTCGGGCACGACAAACGACTGTCGTGCACGCGCGCTGATGATAGAGGGGAGGGAAAGTTAGAGTGGCTGTCGAAAGAGGGCAGGGCAATCGCCTGATTTGCGGGGAGGGAAAAAAACTGGCGCTTCTTACTTCCCCGGCGTCTGACGCAGTCGAAAACACGGCGGCCATTTATCATGCAGACCAATCTCGTGGAATTAATGTTACTCTTTACTGCAAGTCACGAAAAATATGAGGATTATACTTAATGCATTCATTGTTTGGCGGCAATTCTTAGAATAAAAACTAGCTCGAATAAAAAACTATTCATTGCAATTTTGTCTTCGTTCTCACTTTGTAGTATTACTCTTACAGTTTCATTTCAAACTAATTAAACTTATCAACGCGGATTCATTATAATGAAAATTATTTCGATGTGCTATTCCCAGACTTACGCTCGACGCAACCAATTGGAGCACATCCGTAGAAATACTCTTATTTATTTAAATAAAAACGATCAAACTGCCTCCGTACTATTGTTATTTTCGGTAATAAATAAAACATATCATGCAAAATATTAAAACATTGTACTGCCTTCAAAAATGTGTATCTGTTTAACTGAGTTGACGCCATGAACGCACTTTTCGAGAAGGTTTTCCTAGTCACTTTACTTGCAGACAATTCCTCAAATTGAAAAGAACAGGGAAGCAATTTTTTGTCGCTGTTACATCTCGTTAAACTAAATTAACTATTGCAAATGATCATAAATTTAAGGGTTGAACAAAGTGGAGCATAATATCATGTAAAATAGCCCATATAATGACTAATTACGTTCATAAAACAATTTATTTATTTAATTCACAATTTAAATACAGGTGGAAAAACTGGTAAATGAAATGCGTATGGTTATCGGACGTATTCTTATAAAAGACGTAAGCATCAAATCATATTTAAATTTTTTGTCATTGCGATTTTTAACCTGCACCTCGAATAAAATTTTGCGTAGACTAGTCCATTTTAACAATTTAAGCCTTCAATAAATAGGAATATATCTACGAACCCACATGAATAGCGAACGTATGCTTATGATTTATATAATAACCAATACGATTTCTGTAGTGGAATAAGAATATTTATTTATTTTAAGCCTTTTGCTTTATAACTTCGGCCATAGCTGAAGGAAAAATGTCTGAAATATTTTGTCAGTTTTCGAGCCGTTCAAGCAATGCTCCAGTCTAATTTTCTATTTATATATCTAAGTGTTGCTCAGCGGCACCAACTTCACGACTAAAAACAGAGAAAAGTTCGAATAATATTTTCTAAAAATAAAAAAAATTAAAGCCATGGCTCCTCCAGTCATATAACATTTTTCTATGTATCTTAGATTTGTTTTTAATAGCGTTTACCTCGTCGTCATATTTTCTTTTATCACGATATTAGCATATCTATCACTTCAAATTACTTCCATGGGCGTTAATCAAATTTTCCATTCATTTGAGCAATTTGTTTACCAGTAGATAAGTTAAATTTCTCTTTGTTGGAACACGATCATATAAACCCATCGGGCGACTTCCTAGAAAAGAAAACGCTATATCTCTGCTCAATCGTTTCGCGTGTTTCGGGATCGCCACGCGTGCTAAGAGTAAAAGGGGCAAAGACACCAAAGGCCATGCGGGTCATGTTTCTAAGCGGCCAAGTGGAACGCGAGAGCACCCACGCCTAATTATCGGGCGTCGAATAGAGGCGCGTTGTCGAATCCGTTGTCGCCTCGTCCTTTGTCCACCGCTCCCGGACGAGGGCGAGGCACACGCCGCCGGCGCCCCCCTCCCCCCCCTCAAAGGCCCCCGTTTTATCTGCAGAAGGGAAGAGGTGTAGGGCGCATGTTCCAGGACGTCGTCGGGGGAGATAGAGTGGCCGCTGCAATCTGTGTCTACGGAATTAGCCCCACCCGGTTATCTGCCCCTTTTGAGGATGGAGGCGAGAAGGGGCAGAGAGAGAGAGAGGGGGGGGAGGGGGGAGGCAGCGGGCGCTTTGGAAGGAAAGGGGGAGCGATCCCGATGCTCTGGTGATCGTCAGCTTCGAGAGTAAGCACGCTCCATTAGCATCGGTTGTAGGGCGTCGATCCGTGTTAGACTGCAGGTTGGGAAGCTCCCTCCCCTCCTCCCCCCTCCCACTCCCTCCGATATCTTCCCTTTCTGTCCTTCACCTCCTCCTCCTCTCTCCACATTCACTCCCCCTTGTCAGTGTCTCCCCCTCTCCTTCCTCCTACTCGTCTCTCTCCCCCTCTCCCTCCCTCCCACCTCTTTACCCCTTCCCACCCGCCGCCACTCCTTACCCTCCTCTCCCACTCACCTCCATCCCCGCATCTCTCTCCCTCCTCCCACGTCTTACCCTTCCCACTGCCTTCTTTCTTCTCTCCCTAACCCCTTCTCTCCCTCTCTCTCGCTTCTTCCCTCCATCTTTTCTCTCTCTTTTTACTACCTCTACTAATGGACGCTATCTTTCTTCTCTGCAGTGCTGCCTTATAACAAGTAGTGTTATTTCTTGCTGGAAGACCATCGCTGTGCGACTGGAAATCTGGGAACCTGATTGGTTGTTGTGAATATGTTTCACTCATTAGACAGACCGCTGCTGAAGTTGTTTACGTGAAAGTCGGATCTTGTTTTTTCAATGCGAGCCAAAAAAAAAAGAATTCTTTAAGAAATATCTCGTCGACGCTGTCATCTCTATAACGCAAGAACCTCTTTTTGCTTTCAAGAAATTCAGAAGAAATATCGAAAGTGAAGTTCCGTAGTTTTTCATCGAAATCCTTTTTTCTAATCGATCGATAAATTTTTAAAGCAGAATTTTCTGAAATCTTCAGAGAATGAGCACGAGGTATGTCCTTGACGTACGAAACCGTTTCTGGGAAAGCAGAGCGGATAGAGATGCAATTACCACGCGTGGGAAAGAAACGAGGGAATTCCTTAAAGCTGCAACAACAGATGGCACTAGTTGGCAATGGATGCAAATTCCCACTCACAGAGTGTGGACGGGAAAGCGCTCTTCCAACTCGTGATTCGAGAGTTTCGATCGAAAGGATCAAATCTGCAAGATGTCTCCCTCTGATGCTGGAGATGCTTGATGGATGTTATGAAAATGTCTTGCCACAACCAATAGACTATTGCTCGAAATTTAAACAATTTACACAATTTATTACCTAAACTAATCAAATAACAAATGACCTGAGTTTGCCATGAGTCTATGATAAATAACGAAATCACTAGTTGAATTCCATTCGAGGATTAAAATTTATAAAACGCTTATATTGTTTCATTATCTGTAGGATATTATATTTATCATTTAATTTACCAGCCGCGTAAATTCCGACGTTTTTGTTTTGTAGTAAGTTTTCCTTTTGTTGTAACAGTATATGGACGAAAATTCATATGGATATTTAAGCAAATCCCTAACGCGTGTGTTATTCCACGTTGAAAGTAAACGCTAAGCAGCTGGCTCCAGTGCAAACTGTACTTTCTAACAGATCTGTAAAAAGAGATAACATTGCCTGAAACTCCAAGCGTCAAGCAGCTGACGACAACGCACTAAAAGCGGAATAGAACGATTGAATGTTCTGAAGAGCAACTGAAACGAGTTCGAGGGAAAAGTGCAAACGACCGAAAACTTTATATAGGTACTTGTATGTATATATTCGAAAGGCCCGAGTCCGTGATACGGAGCAGACTTCATAATTTTGCGTTTCAGAAAACTCTTTACGTCGTGATTTTAAACCATTATGGCGGTCATACGTACGAATGGTATTATCTTGAATTTATGTTAATGTGAAAGTTGCTTTTATACTATAAACATGTTCCAAAACAAATTAAATTTCACGAGGGGCCAAAAAATACACGCGAATATTAACTACCATGATATTAATCAATACTGATTTTTAGATTGCTCCCTGTTAATTTTTTGGGAATAAAGGAAACTTTTGTAAACATTAAAACAGTAATTTTGATGGAGATTTAATCGTGCAATCACCACTATGAATTCCAAGAAGAGACTAAATGTTTTAATCGATGCATAATCAATTCCCTGAAAGACGTTTAGTTTATGATTTCAAATACGTTTGTCATTAATTTTTGTCAGCCCATATGCGTCGGTATTTTAAAACTTTATTTCAAACTTGTTTTTATGCATTTTTTAATTTTTGAACGAAGAAAGAGCTGTATTAGGTGTAATTCCTATTTCGTCTTAATTTATTTCACTTTTGGATTTTCATAACTGAGCGCTCCGCATAAACCTTCCCATTTAACTGTGTGGAGAGCACATCCATCCGAAGGCCGAGTTCCCAACAAAGCGTCGATACAAATAATTCATCGCTCGCTGCACCTTCCGTACGAGGACACGCCGCTATGCGGCGACCCCTTCGCCTCGAATCACGGCTCGCGCACGCCTGAGCCTTACTATCTCGTATGATTGAGGTAATTTAATTATTGCAGCGGATGCATCAACTACATGTGCGTAGCCCGTAGATGCATTCGCAATCGTCTTCGCTCGCGGTATAATTCGAACCCGCGACCGCCTCGTTGCAATGTGCACTCCCTGCTACCACGCTGCATTCGCACCCTGGTGCGTTCCAAACCTCTCGTTCCGCTCGTTGCCCGTTCTTTCGTCTAACGCCGTATTTATAATGAAGCAACAAGAATAGAAAGGTGTGCTCCGTGTTGGAGTACACAAGAGTTTCCAAAGGCGTTCGTTGCGATTTATGTTATCCTTTTATAAAAAAGATAAATATTAATAGCTTAGTCCAGGGGCCTCCAAACATTTTTACGATTGGGCCACTTGGTCAATAAATTTTATGCTCGCGGGCCAGAGTATCGACAGGAAAAACTTTTTGAAAATATAGGCGTACAATAATCAAAGGTATTCTATTTTCGTATTAAAAGGTGGTTTAGTGAATTGGGTAAATTACGATTTTTCGGGGAAATTTTTCGGCATGTCCAATCTAACTTTTAATTTTTCTTCACCGAATATGAATCTAAATCAGACAAATGGAGCACAACTGTTTTATAAAGTAGAAAATATTCAGTCATTCCTGGAATGAAAATTATTTATAAGTAAAAACAGGTAATAATAAACAAACATAAATTGAGATAATAAGAGATACATAACTAAATAACGCTTTTTTCGTTGCATTTATTTTGAAAATTTTGCTAACGTTTTTCGTTACGTTATTCAAAAATCATTTCCTTATTTCGGTACGTTACGCATGACATTTTCCAACTCTGCTTGATTGTTATATTTAGTAAAAAAAATGGCAAAGATTTATTACAGGCTCGAGGGTTACATGTAGCCCGCGGGCCATAGTTTGGAGATCCCTGGCTTAGTCTAATGTCTAAGTACTTAAAAATAATATATCAGAAGCGAGGTCAAGGAAATATAGAATTTGTGATTTACCGATTTATCTTATAATCAGCAGCAATTAATAAAACAATCGAAAATTATTTAAAACGTACCTCACTTGAAATAAGCAGTGGTAATCTTTACGTTCACATTCATTCTTTTCCCTTACAAAAGCTTTGCCTACTATACATAAGGGAAATGAACGTAATTAATCTACTAAAGAGAACTCCAAACTCCAAAGCCGTCATATATAAAGTGTGTCAAACAAAATAGAGAGATTAAAAAATAAGGAAATTAAAAGGTCAGTCATTAAAAATAAATAAAAGCAAATGAAAACTTTGCTGTTTTGTAGAAACGAAGGAGTACTCCACAGATCACGCGGAAGCACAAAAATCTAGCGCCTCCTCACAGTAACGCGACAGAAAGAATGCAAACGCACACGCAACAGATGCTCACGAATATAAGAAAGGAAAAAAGGAAAAAAGGAAACCACGAAAGGATGCAAGAAAAAATGGGTGAAGGAAAGAAAGGAATGGGAATGGAGTAAAGGGGGAAAATGGGAAAGAACAGAAAAGGTGCAAACAAAGTGGATAATGAAAAATAAAAAAGAGGGCTAGAAAAAAAATCATCACTCTAAAAATTACACTTTTTCATTACGTTTCAAGAGCCACGCTCTCATCATCAGTAATTCCTATTTTGTTTGACACTCTGGGTCAATGTGGGAATGGTTCATTTAACCCCCGTTTTCCCATTAGTTTTTGGTTTTAACTTTCGCGGTGATTTACGAGAACGTAAATTTTTCGAAGGTCGACGGTCTGATCTTTTTTGTGCATTATAGTTTAATAATTAATAATTCAAAATCGCAGAATGCGAATACAGTTTAAACCACAAAGTTAGCCAAGAAATAAACGTCAACATATATTCAAAGATTTAGACGCTATACGGGTTATGAAATTAAATATATGACACCAATGTCTGTGTTTAAAAAACTTATATTTGAAGAAATCAAATAATTTTTTGTTTAAATTGGCAAACAAAGAATATAAATATATCACATTATATTGCATACTAGCGTAGGTGCCCGTTGAATTTCAACGGATTTAGTGAATCTACATTTGCTGCCAATTCTAGGGCGTATGCAGGATATACAAAAACATTTTAGTCTACGAAAAATTGAAAATCACCTATAAAGAAGTCTTTTTCACTTAGCTTTTCTTAACAATTAACCAAATTTGTTTGTAAAAAATCCGTTTCCGAACGTATTGCAGAAATTTTATTTCCTATCATATCACTTTCGCCAAATCTAGCTTCATGTCTTGCGTAATTATGCCTATCTGAAATGTTTAGTTTTATGTCTTGTATGCGTGATTGAAAAGGAAACGTATAGTTGTGCATGATTGAACACTGGGTTTGCTACAAAGATAATTTCGTTGCTTAAACGTGAGAAGCGAATAACGCTATTCTTTCGTCCATTTGAAAGCTTCATTGAAGCTAATGAATCGGAGGTAACAATGATGGTCGCCTTGGCAATGCTCGGAAAGAGTATTAAAAATCTCCAAAATTTCGAAACAAATTGCATATTTCTGAAAACTTCCTCCGTGTAACCAGTGGCGTATTATCCGTATAAAGGCATTTACCGGTGATAAACCTATCTCAGAGACCAGGAAGATATTTTTGATGTACTGTCAAAAATAATTCTGAAAGCCGAATCAACCCAACACATTTCGCTGTTTTGAACGCGCGCGCGATGTAAATGCTGGGCGCATTGCTGCCATGGCGTCTCGCAGATCTCCTAGTGCAGAATTTTAACGGTATACAGTAAAACTCCGCTATACGTTGCCCCGCTATACGTTGTTTCGCATATACGTCGCCAATCAATTAAGGAACATGTTTCGTTATAAGTTGCGTCGCTTCGCATATACGTCGTTTGTGAAGTACTAAACGCAAAATTTCAGAAATTCCAATTACGGTGCATAAATTATAACAATAACAATAAAAACCCTCTATTCGGCTTTTTATTTCATGTTTTTATTATTTAGATGAATTAATTTAATTTCATGTTTATCAATTAGTGTAAAATCATACTCAGAAGAAACATTTGCTGGCCATGTGTTTGAGAGATCACGATGGGTTAGGTGTTTCACAAGATACACAGGGGATAAAACAGACTGTCCCAATTTTAATGACGATGTGTAAAAATCCGATTTCTGAGCTTTGTGAACAGTTGTTTCTATAATTTTGTGTGTTTACGTTTGCGTTGATATCTCATGAGATATTGGATATACTTTGGGTTGCGAAATCTACTTGAAAAGTACTCTAAAGTGCGTACCAGTGTACGTGTAAGCAAAGAAACAATTTATGTGCTCCATCACATCATAGAAAATTATTTTCGGTTATTTCTGAATTTATTATTGCAATTGGTTACTCGTTGTTACGATTAAATGTACATTAAACCCTAGTAGCAATAAGTGGTAAACAAATAGTCGTAACATAGTATGTCCAATGTACTGTATTGATATGTATTATTTGGGACACAAATGTGTCACAAAATATCCGCCAGGAACGTAACCCCTAATTTTATCATAGTTCTTATGGCAATCTTCGTTTCGCTATACGTTGTTTCGTTATAAGTCGCATTTTTCAGGAACGCATCTCCGACGTATAGCGGGGTATTACTGTATTTATTTTGACGTTATCCCCGCCTCTCAACCTAGGGAATTGACGTTGGGGTTGCGGGAGGGAGTAAGGCCAGTTTCCCACGCTCCAGGTTGCTCGCAAAATTTTAGCGGTCAAGTTGAGGGAAAGGAAAACTCCCTCCGCTCCGCTTCCTTCTCGAAGGGGCGGAGTAGAGGGAGTGAGGGATAGAGTAGGGGTGGCTGATGCGTTGTCTAATTCTGTGGCGTTGCTCCATGGTATTGCCAAATTTTGGTACGTATTAAAAAAATAAATATTAGAAATGTTGAGCTAAATCAATGAAGCGAAGTAATTTCACTTCAAGTAGGTATGTCACTTAGTTTATTAACGATATTCTGAAAACCATTTGATGCCATTAAATCGTAAAGCAAGGGGTGTAAACATTTATGAGGATCGTAGGAACCTATAATGAATGTATGTTATAAGGCGTTGAGCAAAAATTAACATTTGGACGTAATTTTCAGTATTGAATGAGGAGGATAACAAAAATGTCATACGCATACATTAAAATGGTGCTCTGAAATAATAAGTAAAGGAAAATGCATGGTGCATCCTGCCCGTTCATTGAGAGGCAATGTGATTTTGAGTCTATGAACTAAGTAAATTAATTGATAAATCTAATCAATACAGTGTGGGATAATATGTACTGTGATTAGAATCCTGCTGATGTGGATAATTTTATTCGAAAAAGGGATGTATCAGCCAGCAGAGGGTTTTTTGACATTGTCAGGTTATGCGCACTGATGTTGTTAGTGACGGGCATTCCAGACGTTTCAGATTATGAAGGGGATTCCCAGCCTGATGAAAGAGAGTAAGTGCAATCGTTTACGTCAGTCCACCGGAAGGTTACGTTGGAGAAGGTAGTGGCCACGTGTTCTATTTAAAACCATACTAAAAAGTGTTTCCATTGAACATGTTTTCGTTTGTTCCTCTTGCGGTAATAATGGCATGTTAAGTAGAAAAAAATAAATTTTAAATTAATTTTCAGGAAATAAAAATTGTATTCCTTCTTCAACTTCAATATTAGGTATTTGAAGAATTTACTTATAATAAGTGGTAGGTACTCATTATGATATTGAAATGAAACCATAGACTTCTGATTCGGTTGGTTCATGGAATAGTAATATATTATTAATAATAATAACTTAATAATAATTTACCTCAATTTCTCGTGGTTTTTGCGCACAATATAAGCTGAATAGGGGTACATTGTCACCCTATGTCACCCCTAGACACATCCAGCTTTAGCAAATCTACTGACGGCAGTACTTGTCGAATCGTCAAGGAAGGGGAGAATATTTTCTTCCAATGCTGTGTTCATATGAAGTTTCTTACAATAAACCGTACGTTCCTGTTTGTTTTGCAGAAAGAAGAATTTATCGCGCTGACTGAGGCTAGAGTTGGCTTTACGCGATAATTTATCCCAAATTGACTAATATCGTTTGCAAAATGCACAAAAAATTGAACTAATTTGCATGCATGAGTTGATAATTCGGAGAGATACCCATAGCGGTGGTGATTTAGCCAATTGATTTCCGCTGCTAGTTCAAAATTCAACGTCACATTGACCCGGACTGATCTAGGTTTGAAATTAAATTACATGAAGTTATTTGCGTCATTATATGCGTAGAAGACGAAAGCCACGAAAATATGTGCACATTTTGAGGAGGATTTAACAGCTGATCGAGTGTCACGCGGAGACACCAAACACCGCCAAAGTTTACACTCGTCTTAGTTTCGTAATTCAAAATAGCAGAATCTCCCCTTGTGTGGTAAATACCAGGGAAACGAAAGAACGAACTGCTTGTAAGAGTGATAGGTAATGAGTGTCATTCTCAGTTTTGGCCAAACGTACTGAAAAACGTCGTCCTATTTTGCAAAGATAGTATCGTGTAATCCTTCTAATCACTCAAAACGAAGTTGGTCGTAAACTCTACGATTTAAGCGTGAGGGTAAAATTTTCATACCATTGCACGTAGTTTTTAGTTTGGCTTATTTGTTGCCTTCCAGTATTAAATTCATCTTGAATAATAACATTTAATTTCCCATGGTCCGTGTAGGTCAGACAAAATGCTATTGTGGTTGCCCCTAAGAGTACGCAACCATGCTCAAAGATCTCTCGGGGGGGTAAATAATCGCGTTAAACCAAGACAGTTGGTCAGTATGCGCCCCTGATCTAAACATTGCGAGAATAAGATTGTACACAGTGGTAACCGTCGAATAATGCTAAAATGAAGAAAATCGATCCGTATTTACCTATTTAGATGAATGAAAGAAGAAAATGTTGCGCTCTGAAAAATCGAAAATTACGTGTAAACGTATGAGAAAATGATTATTGAATTAAGCACCCCATTCCCCAAAAAATTTTAATCGCCATATAGCCTATGTTACCCGCAATGTAAAATTATATATCTATGCGAAGATTCGTGACGATATCTTCAAAGGTGTGGATTTGTTTAGAGAAAAAAAATCTGAATTTCACTTACATAGGTATATATTGATTGCTCAAGCTACCATAATTAATTTTTTATTATTTTAAGTCACATAGTTAAATTCTTGGCAACTTGGCAACTCAAATTTGAATTTTTTGTGATTAGGATTTATAGAATAGTATTATTTATGACGGTGCGATATTATTACTGATATGGACCGGGGGATATATTTGGTTGGTTTTCAATTCGTATAGCAACTCAATCCGTTCTCCCGAAAATTTTCTATTACTGAATCCTTTGAAAAAGTTTGTTTTCACATGGCAACTTTTTTTTTGAAATACTAGATTACCCCGAAGAATAAAAATCCGACTTTAATGGTTCATTAGATCTCATTTAAATTAAAAATGAAACACTTTTGCCACCATATTTATACGCGGGACGCGTGAGAACCCTTTATTTAAGTTTGCTTATAAAAATCAGCTTATGTGTTTGGCTTTTCCGTCTGTCTGCTTGACACGCTTACGAAGGCATTTGGTTTTTTGCCAATTGATTTAGTATTGTGTCGTTGTGCGTATTTTCTTATGAAGTTCCGTCTATCTGTCTGTCACACGCGCCACCCCATAAACGAAAGCAGCAATAGATTTCCAATAGATTCATTATTCTGTCTCGTTTTGTACGTTTTCTCGATTTGTCCGTCTGTCAGTTAACAGCATGGAACACCGCAATCCACCAAAGACGGCGTGTGGCAGATGTTGATGTAATATGGATCAACGCATTCTTATTACTCCTGTAGAATTGGAATTCTTTATTTTATGAAATGTATTCTCAATATTCCTGACTACCTTATAATTCGAATTCCCTACTCTTTTGGATGTTTCTTCACTAAAATCTATAATACAGAAACTGCCCTTTCGTATGTCGAATGACATAGTGTCTGAATGAACGGTAATGTGATATCTAAGAAATGACACCGTGGCGAACGATGATTGTAGGATATCAAAAGTTCCGTCTCGACTGGGACCAGCAACACATCCATTCGTTCCTTCTGTCAGCAATTTAGCTGTGCTCGGTTGTTAAGTTTCGAATAAATGATTTCGATTTGCCGCATATCTAACGCAATCGGAATCCCGTTCAAAAGCAGGTAGTTGCGAAGAGTGCTTTCAACCATAGGGAGGATGTCTAATGGGCGTGTAAGATTAATGAAGGGCGTCACGAAGGGCGAATCCAAGTCACTCTCAAATGACTTCAAAACTTATGATTATAGAGTCGATTCCGACGCAAATTTCAAAATTTACAACTCTAATAGGAATCAAATAGTCGGGTCGAGTTTTTTTAACGAAGGGTTTAATGTTATATTCATTCCTAACGATGAAATTTCGATGTCCAGAATCGAACTTACCAAATCTCATTTCTTATTTTTTTTATTACCTTTTTGGTTTCACACGATATCTTTGCTGAATTTCCTTAAAATAAAATGTCTTCTTTATTAGATTAACCTTTAAATCAAATGTTACTATTGGATGAACTCAGTTCTTCAAACGTAATTTCGAGTATTTTACGGCGGAGACAAATTTGATGGCCTTATATCTCCGTCGATATTCAACACAGCGTATCGAGTGCGTCGATCACATCATCCCGAGTTGCAATGGCTTGGGCTAATTGAGTTCCTTTTCTTATCCTTATCCCTCTGTCGACCTATTAAAGCGTAATGATGGATGCACGCGTTGCTTACATACATTCATGTACTATATATATATATAGGCAAGGAAGAGGGCCAGAAGGGAGGAATCGTAAAGCATATCGGATCGAGGAGTGGCGAGAACGCGCGTCAAAACTGGAATGGCTCGCAATCCGCGGTTAATCGAGACCTCTTTAGATTTGCGCTCCTCAAAATCAGCGACTCCTTTGGTGCCGCACCCGCAGATTGGCGCACATGGCCTTCTCTCCCCATCCTCTCCCTCACTCTCCTCCCTCCCACACTCACTGCCCCGCTCTCTCCCCCCCCCCCCTCACTACCCCACTCTCCTCCCACCCTCACTGCCCCACTCTCCATCTCCCCATCTTCTTCGATCGCCTCCTCTCTTCTCTTCGGACGATTATTTCCGGAGGGTCGTTATGGTCGAAGGAGACCATCTCCCGGACGACTCATCCTCCGCCCCCTATCTCTCTTCAGCCTGAGCCAGCTCCCTTTTTCTCCCTCAAAGGGCTTCGCTATCGGCAGACGCGTGCTCCCTTGAAACCGCAATGGGCATCTGGCGCCTCCTTCCCTCTCTCTCTCTCTTCCCTTTGAGAGAGTTTTCTCTCTCTCTCTCTCTCACCGCAAGGAACGTACGAGGGAGCATCAGCGCAAGGATGGAGCGATGGGGTGGTGAGCTTGAGGCGGGGGTGGGTCATGTGGTGCGGGGCAATGGGGGCCTTTGGGGGTGGGGTGGCGTGGAGGGGGAGGGAGGGGAGAGAGGGTCGGCCACTTCACTCGATTCTGCCGCACCGCAACACTCTCTGTCTATTACATATATTTTTAGAGAGGTCCGGCACGGACGAAAATATCGTCGCGTGATAAAGGATGCCGCCGTGCACCGCACGCGCTCTCCTGAATGGCGATGCTGGAAACGTGCGGCCCCTAGAATGAAAGGGAAAGTTGGGCGAAAGGGATTCTCCTTTGAAAGCGGTCGCTTCACGCCGATGTGAGTTTAAGCGGCCGACGTCCATTGTTTTGTTTTGTTTTTTTAAAGAAACAAAAGACGGCTATGTGGTGGGATCAGGAAATAGAAGGAATCGAGTAGTCGGAAAGCGCTTTGTTTGAATCGTTTCTAACGCAAAGGAAAGGAAAATTCAGAACGATGAAGCTATAATTATTATAGCTTTATTTTGAAAGCAAAGCTATAATAATTATTTATCAATTTGTTTTTTTAAGTAATATTAATTTGATTATTTATCTTAAATCGCCTTAAGTAACCTTAAAAAGAAAATGTTGGCAATGTTGTAAATATAAAATATTCTTCGCACACTCACTCTCTTTGACATTTTTTTAGAAGTTTTCCGAATTTGTAATGGAATATTTTGCTTGTATGCAGGGGCGCCTACCATTTTTATCCGACTTACCGAGTCTTGGAAGTCCCAAATTGTTTTAAATCGGTTTGGTATAGCTTTTCCGAAAACTAGCTTTTCTTACTCCTTCACGATCTCCCATCTACGTTAACGTTCATATTCATTTCTAAATATGGAGTACCAAATTCAAATACCGAAACAATTTCCCAAATAATGAGAGAATTACTGACATGTGCTTCTTCACTGAATTTTAAAATATCTTAAAATGAAAATACGAAGTCGAGACTTCGATGTAGGAATGCATAAATAATTGAAGTTTTGTTTTCTTATTGTCAGAATAAATATAGAATCTAATTTGGCTTGTAAATGGGCAAAAATATAGGAATTTTTGATTGATCATTAAGGTAACGGGACAGAGTATTGAATTATAATCATATGTGCGGCGAGTTTTATTATTTTCCTTCAAGCAGATATTAAATGATATGTTTATATTAATAACTATGCAACTAATTTTTTCAATCAATTCGTTTTGGGATACATCGACAGAAATACATCAGCTTGTTTCCATTCTCTATCGATGAAAAAAGTCGTGTTTGATCATACCAGGAAATTTCGCTAGTAATGGGGCGCCACAGAGATATCTTGCACCGGGGCGCGAAACACCCTAGGCGCGGCCCTGCTTCTATGTTCTTCTATTTGTTTATTTACATGTTCTTTTCTGTAAAATTGTGTCCATGTGTACATATATAATAATAATAATTATTTTTTTATTCTTCTTTTTAACTGTTGACGTAAGGTTAAATGTAAGAAGGGTCTATATACCGTCTCAATTTCGCACTTAATAAATTCGTTTGTCTGTATGTCTGTCTCTCACCCGTCTGGTGACGGATTGCGTCTCTCATATCACCAATTCGTAGAATAAAATGGCAAAGTGGTGCAGTCGGATTTCCAATGCTCTGCTACATAACATTCCCAGTAGAAAGGGAGGATGGGGAACCCGATGCCGGCCTACTATTTAGAAACGCACAAAGGAGGCACGCTGCTTAAAGTCCCTTCCCTCACAAAACGCAAGTCGGAATTGAAAAACAGGACTCATCCAGGATTCGAACCCATGCCCCTCCGTTTGGAAGGGCGGAACTCGATTCATTGCCAGAATTTGAGAAAAGAGGAGAAGAAGTGTGGATCTAGAAACGGGGTGGTGAAGACATAAGCACTATCAAATACGTCGATTAGAAAACATAAACGACTCTTTCAACCGTGGAAGAATTAGCCGTGAATATTAAGCCGAACATAATGAAATGTGTAGATAGCATCACTTTTGAAATGCCATTACAAGCGTAGAAGACACGTGTTATTTAATCGTGCGGAAATCGTTTGGGGTTTAAAACTCTCTCCCTCCTCCACTCCCCTCCCCCTTCCTCGTACAAGTCGATTTACGGACTCCTTAAGGAAGACATAGATTTCTCAAACTTATAACGTGTAATTATTAATCGAAAGCGCATCGTCGAATTCAATGCTCTGAAGTTCATTAAGGGTCGAAAGGGTCAGAAAGAGTCCTGTGAGGGAAGGGGGAGGGAGAAGCCTAATGGCTGCTATATAGGGGAAGGGGGAGAGAGCAGGCGGGAGAGTGGAAAATAAGGGTTGTCTATGGAGGAAATGGATTCGAAGTGATAAGGATGAGAGAAGTTAAATGAGGGAAGGATGAGAGAGGGTGTGGAGGGAGGGAGTGGCAAGAGAGTGTGGAGAGGGAGTGGCGAGAGGAAGGGAGGGAGAGAGAGATCGGCGGAGAGAGATAGCGACAGGTGCAATTCCGTGGAAATGGGGAATTTGAGGGAGGTGAGAGGAGAGAGTGGGTGGGAGGGGGGGAAGGAGGGGAGTGAGGAGGAGGAGGGTGGGGGGAGTGTGAGGCGGTGGTGGTGATAGGGGTAGTCTGGTGTAAACTCGTCCTCGAGGAGAGCGGCATCAAGCGTGAATAATTAAACGGCCATCTGCGTCGTCCATTTATCAAAACGCATACCCCATGCACCACGCACAAACCCAACCCCTTCACCACCCCTTCTTTTTTTTTTAGGGTTTACTCGAATTTGCAATTGTTTCCGGTGAATGGAATTACTAAAGCGTTTATGTCCCAGCAGCCGGCAGTATTATGTCCATAACATGTGTTTGCATCGACACGCATACTATACATGTGTATACGCAGATATACATTCTTTCTTTTCCAGTTGAATGAGCCATTTAAGCCGTATCTCGAGGAAGGGAAAGCGCACTAAAAGTCTTACTTTAATGTCTGTACTATTCTAAGTATTATTATTGCATTAGATCAGTGGTTCCCAAACTTTTTGTAGGCGCGGCACCCTTTCAAAAGTGAATGGAATTTTGTGTCAGCAATACACCTTGAAATAAGAGTTTTATATTTTTACGTACGAGTATTACAACATTTGGACGCGTTCATTTGTTAGTAAGACACCATAATCAATTTGTTCGAGGGAGAATTATTGCCCTAATTGCCCGAGGCACCACTAAAAAATCAGCTGTGGCAGCCAAGCGTGGCGCGGCACATGGTTTGGGAATCACTACATTAAATTAACGTTACTTAACCGCGCTGAAGATCTTGGTATCTGATTCAGTATTGATTTCCTCGCAAACTTCGTTACCACCGCAAAGTAAACCATTTCATCTCTTTAGAATTCGAGGCAATTTGAAATGCATTATTTCAGGATGCAATAATTCATTTGAAAAAAAACTCTCTCCCGTATTGGAGGATTCCTTTAAACGCTGTTCGAAAGGCTTTCGCTTCAGAGCCTTGCGTCGCAAGGAGAAACGCGCACAACAGCATGAGTTTCGAATAGCCTTCCGCCTCATCATAACACGAAATAGCGATGCATGGCCTCTTTTGGAAAGCGCTGGACTCTTAAATCAGGGTATTGCTGCGGGGGCGGAGGAAAAGCGGGGAGTGAGAGAAAGGAGGGTGGGGTGGGAGGGAGGAGAGGGGAAGGAGGATGGGGAGGAGAGGGGAAGGAGTGGGAGGAGAGGAAGATAACAGCCGTCGCTCATTAAAGCACGCATGCGCCGCGGAAGAGGTCTGAGGGGGTGAGAGCAAGCAGAGGAGCCTCTCTCTAACCATTGCCTGTCTACGGCTCGACACGCCACGCCCTCCCACGCGCGCATACACACACACATACACCCAACGCACACACGCAAAGCATTTCTCTTCCAGCCTCTAAAACCCTCTCGTTGCTTTCACTCTCACTTTCACGCGACTAACAAATTCCTTACTCGAGCAATCATCGTTACGTATCTCTCCTTTGGAATCTTCCCTCCCTCCTCCCCTCCTTTCTCCCCCTCCTCTTCTGTCGCGCTTTACCTTTCCCTCACCTCCTTCCACTCCACATTCTCCCTCTCTCCTTCCACTCCCTCCCAATCCCCTAATTCGTCCTCATTCTTTATCTCTCTCCATTCCTCCCTATTTTCTCTCTCTTTCTGTCCCTAACATTTTCCCGCTTTTATTTTCCTTCACATTTTCGGAAATCCTTTAATGGCCCCATACGCGATCAGTTAAGTTGCGCAAATTAACTCTTCTAAAATAATGTGCAAACTAACTGAACTGAGAAATGAGCTTCTGCTGCCCTTGCACGAGATTTAAAAATTATGCGAATTCCTTAGCCTTGAACAATGCCTCGTGAGTGATCTGAGTGCATTTTTGTTGGCTGGGATTGAGATCGGGAAATCAGAAGGATTGGGGATTTATTTGCGAAAATGATGACAGTTTTACTCAGTTAAAATACTCGTCCTTTTAACTGTACAAATGCGCAATTTACTCATTTTTTACCTCAGTTATGACGACGACACAGTTAATTTGCGCATTTTAACTGATCGTGTATGCGGCCCTTTTCTAAGAGAGGCTGAATCGAGAGATGAAGGTATTACCTCGGTTCCCGTGCTCTCTTAATTAAGGTTCGAAGAGGAAAAACGTCGATATGAATAAATTAATTAGTTAATGGCTTCTGGCCCGAGGTCCATAATTTCACCAAACGGATATCGTGAGGAATTTCACTTGGTCTCTAAATGTATACGGGAATCATTTTTATGAGCTGAAGGAAATTCCGATTGTTAACACCGAGTCTTACGTACGATGTGATTCCGACATGAGTCGTCGAAACAATTTCTTACACTTGTCAGACCCTTGACTCGCCGTTGAATGGCGGGCGACGGGATGAGAGATACGAAATAGCTCCGATTTCTATCGTTTGTTATTTGGGCTGGGAGAGAACTTATGGAGTTTCTCAAAAATATATATATATTGGGAGAGGAAGACAGTCCCCAAATGATTTCAGACATTAATTCGTAAGTGAGGCATGTAATAAAAAATTATTATATGCATTGTCCGTTGTACAAAAAGACTAAAAATTAAAATCTAAAGAGCATCTAAAAGCGAATCTGAAGTTTCGGAAACAGAAGTTTATATTGATCACTTTTAAGAACCCTAACATTTTAGAAATTAAACGCAGAGAATAATTTTCTCGAGAAATCGATCGCATATTCGAGCAATACTAAATAAATCGTTCGTTCTTTATTGTAGAGAGAATATTGCGCAGCAGTCGGCCAGTGGATTTTTAATAGGAATTGCTTTAAAATCATGTCTCTCTCCGGCCGATCGATATGATGCGGTTCCACTCGATTGTTCGAAGCGCGGAGAGCGTCACGGACGAACAAACGAGAAAGGCGAAAGTTTCGTTCCTTGGAAATAGAGAATGTGAACTTTCAGGTACTATCACAGTCTATAAGCATATAACAACCCAAACGAGGATAGCTGATAAATACCATTCGCCAAAAACGTCCAACGTCAAGTTCGCTAGGGAATTCGAGGTGTGTGTGTGTGACTCACAAATCTTATCAACAGGTTGCATCGAGATTGATGGCGACTGCGGAAGAGGGTGATTCGGTCGCAGCAGACAATTATCACGGCCGAACGGCGCTTCGGTGGACCCAGAAGTTAGAACGCTTTTCCCTGTCCCGTTGATGTTTACGACATGACGCTACGTCCAATATCTTACTCTACTATTGTAAAATTCCTGGAGGCTTCACATTGATATGCGATGTATATATGCTTTTATCAAAACATAAGAATATATAGGAGCGACTTATTTAGAATGAAGTTGCGCCCACAATACGAAACACGCGTCACCTATCTTCGCCCTCCTCTGAATACACTAATGAATCATAGTTAAAACTCTTATATATATCTCCATAACTTAAAATTGACAAGATCTAGGAATGAGATAGCACGCCAAATTAGGTTAGCAGAGCTCTTTCCTTTGATTTGACACACTAAATCAGTGGTTCTCAAACCTTTTGTAGAGGCGGAACACTAGATACAAAATTTCGGCGGAACCTTAATAATCAAATCTTTTTAAACGATGAGAAAATAAATGCCAAGTTTTAACTGGTACCAAATAACGCAAGGGTAATTTAATATAAAATTTGTCATGTTTTCAGATAAATTTTATCCAGAATCTAACAATCAAATAACTTTGATGAACTTACAGTTGTACTTACTTATCTAATGGGCCGAATGAGATTGTTTTTTATTTACGAGAGTTTTAAAGTTAGGGACAATAATAGTCTGGTGTTTTTGCTTTCTCCATATAAGTAGTATAGAGAAAGTATTGTTTTCATGAAAAAAATCGCCTTCGAAATTTCAACGGAAATACGTTTTGAGGTCTCTAGAACACGTTTAGACTATTTTCGGAATGATGTCTGTGTGTGTGTGATTGTGGGCGCTCTAACTCGAAAAGTACTTGCCTTATCATTACCAAATTTCTTATATAACACTTTGGTATGAGCACAAAGAGCTGATTATTTTTTAGACAATACTGGTTAACCGGAAGTTGAGGTTCATTCAGAACCCGATTCGGTTTTGGCGAAATATCTACGTTAAAACATCATTATTGTATATACAATTCTACACAAAGGTTATAGAGGATGTAATTTTCTACAACTTTTATTTGAAACAATTTTCCATATCAGTTATTGTTTAGGAGTTATTTTTAAATAATCGGTTTTTTCTGTTTCCGTCAAATATCTCCTTAAAAACATCGTTATTGTTAATCTTCGCAAGGATCAAAGTTATAGAGAATAATATTTCCTCCAAGTTTTGTTTGAAACAAATTTTCATAGAACCTTCCCTTTATTAGATAATTAATTTATTCGTAAATCTTGAGGTGAATTCTGTAAGCATATTCAAAATATAATTTACGGCAATAAGAAAGACTGAATTCCTTTACAATACGAAATAATGATTTTGCCTTATAATGCTATTCATAATAATTCAAATATCTATAACCCAAATATGGAGAAAGCCCAGTGGACACTTACCTAAATTGGAGAGCCGCTGGGGATGTTAAGGACACACGAAAAACACAAAAACACAAAAACAACAAAAATATGGAACTTTCGGGCTGACGCCCTTCTTCAGCGACGGAGAGACATGTACTGTTTGAAGTGACACACTGGGGAGGATATGGGGGAAAGGGTAATGATATATATATATGTGTGTATATATATATATATATAGCGGAAATGTTGATATTTTTTACAAAATATTTCTCATTGTCGTATTTAAAATGTTTCAATTTGAAATAATAAAAATTTAAGTGAAAACATTGCCTGGCCGGTTATATAACTCAACAAATTCATCGTTTAAAAGTAATTTGTACAATTTAAGAATGCTTTCATAATATGTTCTAAAACGTCTAACGAGTGAGTACTGCGAATAATCATAAGCTAACAAGAGAGTGAATTTAAAAGAGAAAGTCGCGATAAGAATTGTCTGCGCGTTGTAATTGCAAATGTCTCCAAACAATTGAACCGTATAATCCTCGCCTGTTATCTGTTTTCGCACTGCCTATATCCTCGTATATCTATGGCGAAAATAGAGTGACGGCGAGTCCTTCTTTCGCAATCACGCAACTCAAAGTAGCAGTTAATAACACACACTTTGACACAATTATAAAGGAAAGAAATATCAGAGCGCATCGTAAGACTATTGAGGGAGTGTGAGTTGAGGGCAGTTAGAATTTAGGATTTGGTAACAATAATTTAAATATCTATACCCCAAATATGGAGAAAGCCATGTGTTGGCCACATCAGATTTTTTTCTGCAGCTAACCTACTGCGATATTTTCATGCGCATCTGGAAAAGGGTGGGGATAATCCCTTTCCTGGGAGATATAAAAGCGTGTTGGAGGAAATAATGCGAATTGGTTTACTGCTCGTTTAGCGTATTTGCCTGGATATTTTTCCAATTTTAGCATACGAAGAACCGAGAGTCGTCTTATATTCTTATACAAATGAATACTTCTTGAAGTTGAAATGATGTGAACTATGCAATTGGGGTGAAGATTTAGTACAGATTGCTGCGTTTCGTGTAAAATTTATTCTAAAATACGGATAATAATTTTGTAGAGGAGAGATATAGAGCCAGAATTATCGGAAATGAGTATTTGTTACTTTGACGCGAACTTTTTACGCACGATTATTAAATGAGGTAAAGTCGAACCGAAGCAAATACAGGACGATAGAAACTATCGAAAGAAATGCGTAATTTACTCGCAGGAATCAATAAATGGGCCCAAAGAAAAACAGCAGGAAATATTGTTTTTGAAAATAAGAAATCATGTAAGTGGAGTAGTCTATGTCTGGATAAAGAGGGTATATGAGGTGACCCATTAAGGGGCTTTAATTTCGTCTTACCGACCGCGTAACTGTAGACTCTATATTTCGAGTTGTTGATAACAAATTACCTAATGAAGTTGCACTCATCAACAGTACAATACACTTCTCTTCTAAATGTCGTTACAGTTAACAAAGTCTGACACCTTGCTCGACTGTTATTTTTTATGAGGAGCGATTGTAACGCACTCAAACGATCCCCTTTCTTTTTTTCTACAGCGAATTCTCGAGATGATCTGTTTCCAAGCATTGTATCGACCAGTCCTACCAATTCCTTTGGATGGATGTTGCTGACGATTTTTCCGAATACAGTTGCAACATTTTTTTCTCCACATAATTCCATCGCATGCTTTTAGTTATGGAAATATCCTCTTATGTACGAGTCGCCGTATATCCTTTTGGAACTTGAGTCAGACGCGTGGCTATACCACGACACTTCACACGTCAAAACATGATAGAATTGCTCCCAAAATACAGGGTGTCTACAATGAAATGTCCGAATTTTATCGTGTTCTCAGGAAGTAAGCAATAAAGGTATGAAAACTTTATTGACAAACATCAGTCCTACAACACATCAAGTTTTAACCAACAAATCAATAGACTTCCACGTGTGCTCCTTTGGTAACCCGTAGGATATCCAGTCTGTACTCGATTTCCTTCCAGATTCACTGTAACATGTCCGGAGTGATCGTACCGACAACTTCCACAATCCGGGCACGGAGGTCTCGAAGATTCCGCACTTTAGTGGCGTAAACTCGGTCCTTGATATAGCCCCACAAAAAGAAATCCAACGGCGTGATATCAGGGGAACGTGGAGGCCAATCCATCGGTCCATCTCGCCCAATCCAACGACCTGGAAATGTTGCATTCAGAGCTCACTGCACGTCTTGCGACCAGTGGGGTAGAGCACCGTCTTGCTGAAAAAAGACGTTTGGCTGCAGGTGTTCCAGCTGAGGAAAGGCGTAGAGCTGCATCATGTACAGGTATGAGCTTCCTGTGACAGTGCTCTCCGCAAAGAAAAACGGTCCGATGATCATGTTGGACATGAGGCAACACCAAACATTCACTTTTGGGCTGTCTCGCATGTGTTCCATGACGCAGTGCGGATTCTGTGATCCCCAAATTCGAACGTTATGTCTGTTCACTGCTCCGAGATATGAAAAGTAGCCTTGTCGGAAAACACGATGGTAGTCAAGAAGTTGGGGTCTGTGTTGATGCGGTCAAGCATGTTATGGGCAAATTGCTCTTGCCGTGGCTTGCCGTCTGGCTTTATCTCTTGCAGAAGCTGCACCTTGTACGCATACAGACGTAACCGCTTTCGGAGAACCTTATGCACAGTTGCAGGTGGTATCTGCAGTTCCCGTGAAGCTCGACGGATTGATTTCCGTGGACTACGGACAAACACTTGGCGGATGTTCTCTACTTGCTCGTCGGAGACACGTTGCCGACCTCCTCCGTCCCAGTCTCCAGAAACTTCTTGTGCCATGCTTTTTCCTCTTGGCATGTGGTGCTGCCTTCTGATAAACACGACGAAACTGCCTTTGCACCATCACAATGAACTTAAACTCGGAAAACCACACGACAACTTGCGCCTTCTCCTGCACTGACGCCATCTTTTGCTTGAAGTGAGGACAGCGCCCCAACGATGGTCCGTGAGTTACTGTAAAAATTCAGGCGGGAATTTGAATTCCTGTAAAACAATAGGGACACTTCTGACCAGAAAATACTGTATTTGCCGATTTATAAATAGTTGCCGAAATCAGGGCGTTTCATTGTAGACACCCAGTACAACCAGTTGTTCCAACGACACTAATTAGTTTTTATATTTTTTTAATAATATCGTTTAAACTGATTTGCTCTTCTCCTAACGCTCTCGAGAGAATTGGATTCAAAGCGACACCGGTCTTCTTTTTATTAATAACCACGTTGTCGTCCGCCATGTTATGTTTGAATTGCCCTTGCTTTCGCTCTGTTTTTATCTTATTCTGCCGACCATACACTTTTGTCGAGGCGTTTAAGATTTCCATCAATACGTAACTGCTTTATCCCAAATGTTAATTTTATGAAAAATGATAAGGATGTGCCATTGGGAGTATTTTTCGATAAAGGCACTTTTGATTCTGAGGTAGGAAATAATACTTAAAACCAAACCTTCGAGAATTGAGATAAATTATATTTTTCTGAATTAGTGCAATTTATATTTCCTTTTGTTATACGTTGAATAGCATTAATCATAAATACTAGAGGTCCCAGGCGATTGATCATGTATTATTCAGAATTAAAGGCAAATTTAATTTGCCCCATTCTTCCACGAATCATCGAAACTCTTAATTCATCTCCATTGAACATCACTCGTAAATTTCTATAATGAGCAGCCTAAGGAGATACTTAAATCTAAAACTATCACGCCCATAATCTCTCGTTTACAGGGAGAAATTAGCTAATTTTGCATTCAAATTTCTTGTGACGTATCATAAATGTAGGGATCAACAAATTTAGGTAGATTTGCTGGGTTAATATTTAAAACTATTTACAAATTCAAAAAAGCATTAATTTGAGTATTCACAGAAGGTAAGTTTGTTCTGAAAATTTGTGACAAAAATGGCCGTGTTCCTAGAATGTGAACAATATTCGCACCTGAAGATGCAAAAGCATTTGCGTTGTTAAATTTGCGAATTAATTCGTGAGGATTGTTGCTTCTTGAATCATTCTGAGTAAATAAATCTCGTAAATTAGGTTGAAAATAACGTGAAATTGCTGGTAGTACCATTTTACAATTACGGCAGCAATTAGACTATTCGTTATTGAAATCAGAATGCTCCAAACTACATAACATATTTAACGGAACTAAGGAATGTGTTATTGATGATAAAGAATTAAAAGTAAGTATCACTGATAGCCGCTTTGAAAAATGAAACTGTTGATCTTTCGTGCAACTGTTGATTCTTCTGATATCAAACTCTTCTGTTTTCATTAATGTTTACCTGATTCTGGTGATAAGATTGTCTTGATCTATATACAATTTCTCGATGTCGCAGATGATAATGTCCTATCACGATTCCTTTCTCTATATTGCCGAATATATTCGGCTCTTGAATTAGAAATTTTAAACTATCCTAGAGGATATTTGATCAAGTAAAAGCAGGTAAAATCATTTTATCAATACAGTTAAATTTTCGTGAATTTTGATGCAGGGTAGTCGCAACAAAAGAAGTTAATTATAAAAAAATAATATTCTCCAAATCTAAAATTTATGCTAACACTTGTTTTCAATTAATTGACTCAAATATATTAATAGTAATTATGTTATGTTATTACCGAGCTGAGTTATCGTCTTAAAGAGCAATTTCCATTTTAGTTGTAGCTGTTGTTGACATTACACCGATGAACCTTAATTAAAATAAATATAAATAAAAGAATAAAATAAGTTAATTTTCAATCTTAACTACAATATAAATAAGCACTTACGTTGTGCTTATAACTTAATGACATAGTAGGATTCATGGGATGGAACAATTGCTGAGCGAATCACGCACTCTTTACGCTTTTGGATTCTATCTCTAATTCGTTAATATTGACTTAATTAGAACATGGAAAACTCCAAAGTCAATGAGATATCGAGAAATGTCATCATTATTTAAATATGCTTGTGTTCAACCCACGAAATATAACGAAACCACTATGCAAGAATAAGTATGTACTTGATACTGAAGTGCTTATTCTTGAAATTGTTTTCAGTCATAATACGTGCTCAATAATTCGCGCTGCTGCTAATTCCAATAATTCATAATGTATTTAATAACGACATCTTACCTCTACGTTATGAAAAACTACCGTTTTAGCTTTTCAAACATGTGCATGTTTGCATGAGTTTAAAATTCAATTAATTGCAAAATTTATCATCAAGTGTTATTACCGAAGCAAATATATTAGGACAATCATATTCAGGGTTTTAGATCCGTATTAATGAAAACGAAACTGTATTCAATTGCTCGAATCCAGTTTTACAATGATGCATCACGCAAAATTTACTGCCGAACCCGTCGCAAGCGAATTTCAGTTTTTTTTTGGCGTCGATAAATGATAAAGATTAACGAGTCCACCTGTAGAAATCATTTTTGACAAGCGAACACATGCAGGAGAAATTAGCATACTTTCTGCCTCTCCATCAGAATATGTTTTCCTCTTTCCGTTGCACCATTGTCCCGACTTGAAATCTTTGTGAAAGTTTGTGTTCCTGAATAAACGGTGTTCGAATCTGCCAGACATTTATCAGCAGCCATAAAAAAAACAACCACCTGCCGACAAAACCGTCTCTTCGAAAAACGAAGAATACTTGCCAAAACAACGAACGAAGCATTCAGTTTCGACTCGAAAGTATATCAGGCATTTGGTTGCCAACTTTAAGACCTTGATGACCTGGAAAGTTTAATCTGAAACCCGGAGACTTTGAAGGAAATCCTGTTTTTTCGATTTTCACAGGTTATTCACGAATTGCCTGATTGAAAAATTATTTTAAATTAAAGCAGTTCAAATTTTAATTTAATTTTAATTTTAATTTAATTTAATTTACAGGAAATTCGAAGAAATGCGATTAATAATCAGAATACTACGATGAGAATTAGAACTTTAATTCTTCTACGCTGATGATAGTGCATATCCCGTTTCGATGTAAGTACTAGAAAAAAAGATGTATTAATTCTAAGAGAAAAAGAAGAATGCCTTGCATGACGGGTTTCAAAATTCCCATATAAATAAAAAATGAAAGAAAGTTCCTGGAATCGAACTCGGACTTTCAATATTCGAAAAATAAATTATATTCCGTTAATTTTTCGGAAAATTCATTCATTTAGAGTACAACGTATTATATATGAATCTCTGTTAAACTATCACAAGCCTCTAATTCATTTATACTTTAGGAAAAGTTTCCAATGTTTTCGTAATTACTAGTTAAATGCACTGACCCGGAGAAATTGATGTAAAACCCTGTAACCGGAGTAAAACTCTGTAACCGGAGAAAAATTATTTCGCCCGGAGTCTCCGGGTGAAAATTACACAGTTGGAAACCCTATATTAGGTTATAAAAAAAACAGTATCCTGCGATCAAAATCCTAACGGAAGTAAATTCCTTTCGCGCATCCATCCTTTCTCATCCGCCCCGTTTGGTTCATCACTCCCATTCCCCGTCAAATTCTCATTGGAATTTGGCTTCTTCTCACTTCTATCCCCGCATTATCTAATAATTCTCACTTCCCTTACGATTGCACAACTTCTTCACTTTACTCATTGCGGCTGCAACATCCCATTCGCCTCCTTTCCTATTCCACTGCGCTTTCGGTTCTCGCCTGTCATTTGTCTTAAACTTCTCCTCTCTCCATCATCTCCTTCCCTCTTCATCCACCTCATTTGCTCTGCTCTCTTTTTGTAGCGTTAAAAAAATGCGCTTACAGTTTCATTCTGGCTTTTGTCTGTCTGTGCACTTGCTTAAATTGAAATTGTGAGGAAACCATAAAAGATAGAAAACTTGGGAGGGGGGAGGGGAGGGGAGGGGGGTACTGCTGCCATTTGTATTTCTTTAAATGTGAAAAGTATACAAGTTCGAATATAAATTTTTTTTGTATATCTCCAAAAGTATGACAGAAAGCTGAAAAATTGTGCGTTTATTTCCACACTAGTGTAATGCCCGTTGAAATATCAACGGAAGAATTATAGATAGATAGATAGATTATTATTATTTTCATTTAAAATAATTAATATCCCACTTTCACATATGAAATGTTTTGTCATATACAACATATCTAGTGAATATTCTGTTGTTGACGGGCTATCTTTAGTTAAACTTAAAATAGTTGCCTCTCTTTCCCTCCCTTTCCTCCACTTTCACACCCTCTCTCGCTCTCCCACCCTCTGTCTCCCTCCCCCTCCCTCTCTCTCCCTCCCCCTCCTCATTTCTCCCCCTCCCCCCCCTTTTTCCCCCTCCCCCCTCTACTTCCCTCTCTCCCCCTCCCTCTCGCTCCCTTCTCTACCTCCCCCCCCCCCCTCTCTCGTATTAAAAGCATTCAGAGCACGCTTACACCCATAAGAACTGATACAACAATAGGATTTTGAGGTCTAACAATATAATTGGTAGCCAAGGCAACATTCCGTTAAAATGGCAATATTTCCACAAAATATGTGAATTAAACGTATAACATGAGCGATTTAGAATTGTATGCGGAAAAAGATGAACAGAATAAGAAACTTTGTAATTTTTTCTTCAAAATGGTTCAGATCCGAAGATCGTAGGTTAATTCCTTCTAATTTTAATTTCCAAAACAATAAAAGCCTGCACATCAAAAAATTGATTTTTACATGTTACCTTACGGAAAATAGAAATGTCTTCCTTGGAGTCGAACCCAGGACTTTTTTGGAGATTTATTTCCGTCATTACCTTAAAATATGTTAATCAAGTAACCTTGCCAAATGTCAATCTTCTACCTATTCGGGAAGTTTGTTAAAACGCTCTATATCGGCCATCGTGAAAGCGTGACCAACCAACCAACAGACCTGAGCTATTAAGTACGGTATTAAATTACTGTCGCTTATTCTGTAAAAAAAGAAAACAAGTATCATAGCAACTGAAGTAAACAAGATCCATTACAAATATAAACACTTTAAATCACCTTTCTTGTGCAAACAGGACATAGTAATTGAAAGGAAATGGATTGTCTACGACGCAGAAATGAATGTAAATACGTTAATTTTCCTTTCGTGCGCACAATGCGCTTTGTAACTGAAAAAAATTTATAATGTAAGACGAATAAATGAACTTTAAAGTAAAGATTGTATCAGTTAATCATTTTAATTGAAATAATTTTCTATTCTTTTATATAAAAGACGTTAAGCTAAATGTTTGAGTGTACATTTCCAAAATGATTATTTATTTTTGAAACGTTTTTGAAAACTTTACAGAGGCGAACAGGGAAACGTTGAAAATTATATTTCGAAATTGATTGCGCTGAAAAATAAACCAAACAAGGCTCTAGTGACCGAATATGTGGCGGCATAAAGGTATAACAACAGGAAAAAATAAAAAAAACGCGCTAATTTATCCATTTTCGTAGATAAAACTACGTACTTGTTATTTGTTCTTTCTCTCTATTTCTTACGTCGCTTATCGCGATGTTTCCATGACATTCTAATATTCAAGGTAGATACAATCAAAATGCCATTTCAGATTCTTTTTAAATTCAGCGCATCTAAAGAAAAGAATGTGAAATATCCAGAAAACTTAAGGATTTGTAATCTTATTAGTGACCGTGGGCTATTGATCAATAAGGTAGCACCGCATTATTATGTGCGAAATGTTGGATAAATGGGATTCAATTAAAATTTTTGAAAATTTGCTTCATTGCGAGATTTTTCTTCGGTATATAACAATGCAATTTTATAATATGACAGTGGGTGGGCGGACAGACAGACAGACAGACAAACGACTTTATTTAGGGCGAAATTGAGACTGTGAAGTCCCTTCTTACACTTAACCTTTCGTCAGACGGATCTAAACGAGGGTAGTTGACGATCGAGGTCCAAGGCAGTTTAATGTTTCCAGGAAAAATGATTTAGAGACAAATTATGAAAACAAAGGAATCTGTCGGAATATCTTTTATTAGCTTGAGAATCACCCGTTTGAAAGGATTCGGTAAAATTTGCTAGTTTTCCTTATTAATGTGGCTCCTTTACTCCGCTTCGAAATCTCCAAGAGCCCCTCAAAGGTAGAAAACTATTATAACCAATTCGAAGACTCTGTATGTGCTTAGCATGTAAAATTTAAAATTATGTATTTTCATTTGGCAAAAATTTATACTTATTCCAGCCAAAACAACGATTTATTCTTCGTAATTTCAAAATTTTCTTTTGATAAAAAGAAATCGTTTGTGGTGGCGTCACATATCATTATGAGCTAAGTTTGTTTTTTGCAAATGAAGTTATTCCCCAACGTTTTGAAACTGTCCAAAAATCGACGTTGCTTTATAAGCCGCAATATGCGTTCAAGCGATGAGATACGTATGCAGGTTGCCTTTCGACAATTACGTCAATAAATAATTTCTGTATCTTCTTTCAATTATACAGATAATAATAATAGATATTGACATTCTAATATACTATTCGAACTGGATTGGACATTACCTGAGCAGAGAGAGAGAGAGCATGATTAACGAAGTGCTAGAAGGAAAACTGGATGGAAAAAGAGAAAGAGATATGAAGAGGTTTCAGCTGATAATACGACTTGAAAGGGAAAAAGAGCTATCACGACCCGAAGAAGACTGCGGAAAATAGGAGTATATGGAGAATCAAGTTTAATCATGAATAATCACGGACCTGTCTACGGACAGGTTACCTATGATGATGATGATTGCAAAAGTTGTCGCCATCTGGATTTAGCCAATTTGCTTCGATTAAGGTTAACTAAATAAATAAAATGAAATATTAAATGCAATTTAAGTTTTCCAATAACATTTCGCGTTAGCAAAAATTACAATGCATACGTTACCATCATCTATGTGTTTCGTCGTCTCAGGGAAAAAATAACAATTAATATAGTAAATTTGTCATATTTTTTATAAAAAATATTATTTGAAAATCCTGAGTTATCGACTGATTTTGGGACGTAAAATGTTGTCCAATCACACATGGCGGTTATTTTATAACTGGCTCACTCTTGAGTTTCGTAAATGAAATTTGTAAAGTAAAATAGGAAGTAAATTTGCTTCTTCTCTCTGGCACTAGTAGTTTCTTATGAATATATGAAAACACGTTCGCAGCTTGCGCGCTCAAAGGGTTCTTGCAATAAGGTCCTCGTAATTGGTCAGTTAATCGCTGCAGTTTAGAGCATAAGGCGCAGTGTTCCATTTGTTCTTGGGTCGATTTTCTTCTTTAAAATTGCTCTCTTGGCCAATAAGCAAAATTTCCAGAGCTCCGTAGAATACAACTATAATGATCCATATTATCCAGAGATTAGGCTTTTCATGGCTATCGTAGTTGATAAAGGATTCTCATTAGGTCCACGCTGTACTTCACTCTGCCAAGCATTCCTATATTTCTTCACTATATTTCAATTGCTAGATAATAACGCTTTAGATTAATTTTGTATCCTTTCGCGAATTTTTGTTAAAAAGAGAACTTTAGCTAACTTGTTCTATTCTGTAATTCCACTATTCGAAAACGTGTATTTTGCGATATTGGCTCTTCGAGGTTCTCTGATCAAGTTAGGTTTCTCGATTTTAATCCGTAAATATTTCCATATTCGGTTCGAGTCTGACACATGGTACTCATTCTTTGTATTTATTCGCATCTGATTACCTATCTTTCAAGTATTTTTATAATCTCTGTGATCTTCCTAAAACATGCCTCACTGCTTTATTATGATCATTTTCTTCTTTATCTGATTGATCTCGTATGGATCCCATACTTTCGTCGCGCATTATAAATCTTTAGTCGTTTATTACTTCCACATTATTATTGCTGCTTTCTCATAGTCTCTACCGTTCCAGTCATATAGATCGTTGTTTTTCTCCTCTACGAGTTTAATTTCGCTTGTATTAGTAATTTTTATGATTTTCCGTTATTATCCCGCCACCTCAAAAACTAGTTTTAGAAGTAAAGTATTTTTCTATTTTAGTTTTAATTTAATTTTTGTCATTAATTTTCCCAATTGGAATGTCTAAGGCAACTGTATGGTTAATTAAGCTTTTATTTTCAGAGTTCTCGGAGGCATATCGACGAATTTTTAAATGCAACTTTCAGCCCCATTAACGTTTAACACCTTCAATTTCACTGCCTGATGAAGGTAAAGACTCCCGTATCCGTTCCACAATTTCTTTGGTCGTAATTTCCTGAAAAGCGGGTTTTTCATTATCGGCTGAAAGAAATTTTTCAGAAGGCAACGTGCACTTGTACTTGAAAGATCTTCCATGGTGGTTCGTAAACACTCGATTGGAATGTCTTCAAGGAAATCTTGCTGATTTTTTCAATCGATCCAACATGTGTCCAAAAATTTTGTATCGTTTCTGATGAGACTTTATTCCATAACAATTTTATTATGTGAAAGACATTTTTCAAGAATGGCTTAACCGGGAAACTTTATAAACGCACGTGACTGTCTGGAGCTCTTCACATTTCATTTGTGCTGTGTTCCGACTACATTTTTAACCTCTTTATACTGTAAATGTCAATAGACATAATTTGTTATAATTATGTTCAGTAGTTATATAAATATCCTTCAGCTGTTTACAGGGCAACCTCCACTTTCTGCTACGTTTTTGGCGGTCCTTTAAAAAAATCCGCTTATGCGTTCGATTTGTCAGTTTGACTGTCACGCTAACTCCTCCTAAACAAAAGCAACTAGAGACTTCGTTTATTTGCCATTCGATTCAGTATTTTGTTTTATTGTGTAAGTTTTCTTGTGAACGTCCATCTGTGTGTCTACAATTTTGTAAGAAAAAACCGCCATTTACTGTCTGCTTCAGTAGCTCTTTTCTTAAATGTTTCTATAATCAAGATACACAAATGCAGCTCTTTTCCTAATGTCGAGATCAGTACTAAAGAAAATACAACGACATACCAGCACACAACGCAACATCAACGCGGATTAAACGGATATTCCAACAATGGACGTCGTTTTAAACGCTCATGTGACACTATCCTATTACCAAGCCATGTGAAAATCAGCTGTGGAAAATTCATCACTCTAATTCAGGGGTGGGGAACCTCCTGCCTGCGGGCCACATGTGGCCCTCGAGAGCGTTTTGTGTGGCTCACGAGGCAGTGTTGAAAAAGAGATCCGTAAAATTTTACACATAAATTCATATTATTTAATCCCAATAATGATAATAAAGCATTTAATACTGAAATATTAATCCTAAATATGTACCCTAATTTAGAATTGATTTCCATTTATATGATACCTTATAATCTCTCATAAACTTCAATTTAAACTCTAACCAATCCCGCCAAAGCATTGGCAACTTCCAATGCGGCCCTCCGAAGGATTCGCCATCACTAATGCGGCTCGCCATGTGGAAAAGGTTCCCAACCCTTGCTCTAATTGTTGGCAGACAGCTGTTTTAAAGAAAATAGCTAATTAGTTGTAGAAGGTTCTACAAAGTGTTTGACTTCCAGTGAAGCCTGTTACTGTATCTGACGTATTACGCCCTAAATGCTTGCGATGGTGGAGCAATGAGCAGGCGATACCTCGTACTGAGTCTAACGAGCCGAAAAAATCATGCTAGATGACGACATCTTAGAGTACAACCATAAACGGTTTGACCACTGAGAGAATTATTATTCTTCGAAACGCGTCTAAAGACGGGGTTAAGTTGGAGCCTAATCTATATCGTTAAATCCGATTAACCGAGGATCTCAGTGTAATCATCAAATAGAAGTTCTGTTCACAAAGATTCATGGGCGTTATGCGGGGGTGGCACTAAGCAGGATGGCGCTAAATCGGGGTTTGACTGTATAACGAATTCGTTTCGCAAACTCTTCATCTATGCTTATTTTCTCAATGCAACTTAAAGCGGCTAAGGTGGTGGACATATTAGTTTCTAGGAAAAAGAAGAGAATTCTAAGTTCGTTCACATTTGGCAAGTTGGAAGTTCACGATCGCCACTTCGATGTCCTACGTGCTTCATCGAGGGACGAGACTCTCGAATTCGCCTCCGAGTAGTACGTATATGATCGAGCGTTCTCTCAGACAGTATTGAGAATTTAATGGTCCTCTTTACTCTTTGCTATACTCAACATTAACCATTAATTCAAAGTTCATCGGATAAAGTATTCGACAAAATTAAAACTCGTAGCAAAGGCTTCTCTATTATCCGTATTTTTCTTGCAAATTGCCCGCAATAAGTTCTGTTATTCCTTCAAAGTTATCGTGCAAGAATTCAGAAAAATTAGACACAGTTCCTACTTATTCTTTGTTCTATTAAATGAATGTTGAAACATGATTAATTGTTGAAGAAACAATCATGCTTTCATCTCAAACAAGGCCTTTTTCTTTCCAACGCAATGTGCTGAGATATTTAATTTTTACTTAATTTACGGAGATTGTGCGTATATGGAACTTATATTCGAAAGCATTTTAGGTTAATGGAGAGTTATTCTCACTTCGAGTATTTATGCATGTAGCCGTTAATTTTACACGAAGGAAAATGTCATGTACGAGATGTCTCAGAATCGATACAACAACTACAAAAAGATAGAGTTATGGTGTAATTAAAGTTATTTCAATCCGTTTTTTAATTTATTTCGATTGAAATATCGGCGTTGAAACTTCTTCCAGATATATTATGTTTTCACCATTTGGATTAACGCTAATACGTGGCTGAACAAACACAGTGACGATTTTCCTCAAAATAAAGCGGGCGTTTGTGGATCAAAATGAATTGAAACCAAACGAATGTATTTTGACATTGCATTAATAACCTTTGGACTTTTCCTTAATAATTTAAAAATATTTTATCATTGTTTTGTTAATTTTTTAGCACGCGTAAGTCATTTGTTCCTATCTTTTCCTGGCGATTTAATTGCACGAAAGCGGCCAACGCCCACTAAAAATTGACCGATTAGCCATGCAAACACTTCTCGTCAAACGCGCTTTGGAGAGAGGACACTAAATAAACAATTAAGCGAGGAATTCAGGAAAAATTCCGGCACGCAATATAATGTCTCTTTATTTGATTAGTTGTTTTTGTGCAAATCCGCAAATGCGCGCTACTTTAAGTAAACTTGAACGTCAGATATGCAGAATTTTTGTGACAAGCAAAACATTTAGGAAATGGATGAATGAATAAAGGGAGGGGAAATAGGGAGAGGGGAATGCGGAGAAAGGAGAAATGCGAGGATGGGGGGGGGGGGGGGGGGGGGAAGGAGGAGAAGGAGATGTAGAGGAGCGAGAAGGAGATAGAGGCGGTGGCCGGTTGATCAATAGCTCATAATGAGACTCGTGTGAATTTCACACGGTTTGGGAGATGAGAGAGCGGCTGAGGCGGCGGTGCACACCTTGTAACATGGGTCCCACCCCTCGATAGCAGTTTAAGCGCCAATCTCGAGTCGTTTGGGCGAGGGAGAGGGAGAGAGAGAGCGCGGGAGCGGAGAATTGATTGCCGGGGCTCGCCTCCGGGGACGGCAGGGCGAAGAGAGTAGGGAGGCTCTCGGAAGAGAAGGGGTGTAAGGGGAGGGGTGGAGGCGGGGGAGGCGCACGCTCCTCCCTGTAATTATGGAAAGTGAGGCGGAAAATGAGACGCAGGCCTGTATTTTCCGGGGTTAATTAGGGAAGGCGTGAAGAAAGAAATTACGGTGCGATCGACGGCCGGGGAAAGAGAGAGCGTGTGTGTATGTGTGTCTCCATGTGCGTGCGTGTGTGCGCGCGATGTGTAGGAGGGGAGGGGGACAGGTGAGGGAGGGAGAGAGTGGGGGAGGGGAGAGAGAGGATTGGGAGCGAAGATTCCGATCGAGGTAGGAAGGATGAGGAGGGATTGGAGAGAGGGTGAGGTGGGGGCGATGACTGGTTTTGAGCATTTGAAAGGTAGTTATGGCGTGGCGGAGTGCTGCTGCGTCGAGACACGCTCACCTGTTATCCCCAAGTAAGCTACGGTGGTGCGGAGAATCGGAAAGAGAGGCTGTGTAGAGCGCTGGAATCTGGATCGGACGGAAGGCTTCGCCCATTTGCTCGCTTTCCACCCAACTGCCTTTCCTTAAAGACTTTTCAGACTTATAGTATATCATTCTCAGTTAAACGACTTCTACGGAGTTCATCGATCGCTCGTAAAAATTAAATTACTCGAGGTTGAAATTCGATGGGTTCGTTTACCAGTTACACATGAAAGAGTTTCTCCTCAAATATATGGTTTTATTAAATTTTTGGAAGAGATGTTATTATTAAAATATACACTTATATACTCTCTGAACAGTTTCTTGTCCTGTACTGAAACTTTTGTGAAGTCTCTTGAGCAACGCGATGGCAACACTGGGACGTGTAATTTGACGAAGTGGTAGCTTATAAACCCAAGTCATTTTTTGTTTAATACAAGCAAAAGTCTTAAAAATTGATAGCATGTAATTTCATAATTACTTTTATACAAGTGATGAGTTGTAATGAATACATTACACAGTCGGTGACTATGTAATACAAGCAAAAGTCTTAAAACTTTATAGCATGTAATTTCATAATTATTTTTATACAAGTGATGAGTTGTAATGAATACATTACACAGTCGGTGACTATGCCCGTTAGGCATATTTAAAAAAATTCGAAAGGGCAGGCGAGGATTCAACAAGTGTAGCGAATGAGTCTTCTAAGGTTTGCTGTAAAATAAAGGTGTGAGAGGAGAGATAGGAATCCTCAGCACAACTCAATGAAAATTTAGTCCTATGTTAGCCGATTTCTAGATTTAAGTATGATATACGATTCGAGAACTCGGAGCCATAAAGCTATATAACTCAATGACAAATGACCGACAAACAAATCGCGAAAATCATCTCGTTTACGCATTTTAAATAAAGCGCGAAAGCTGTTTGCGTAATTCTTTCATAAAAATGTAAATGTTAAGCATTCCTTCCGCCGTAGCCTCCATCCTCAGTTATTTTATGAGCGTTGGTAACCGGCCATCGTACTGAAATGGTGGTTACACGTCAAAATGGATTAAACGAAAAAAATAGTAAAAACAGAAGAATGTAAAAAAGGGCATAAGCAAAAACGGTTATTGAGAATATAAATTAACTTGTTAACCAGTAATTCCAAATAAATATTCAAATAACATTAGCCAGATAGTGAAAAACTTAAACAAGCTTAAATTTTGTAGAATTGCTCTGAATATGAGGGATGCACATCAAAAAATCCAATCTGATTCATTTCAGATGCATCTCGATAAAATTTTCGGCTATTAGATTGGTGGCAACAAATTTATTTCTATTTCATTAAGTTTCTCTTCTCTTTTTAAAGAATGTATTCTTTGATTGTCGAGCGACTATTTCTAAGGGGTCGAATGAAGCCACTTAGAGTAGCAGTTCCAATGTTGTTATTCTTCGATTGATCAATTGCAATTTATTTTGCGATCTCGAAAATAAATGTACCTTGCCAAAACTCATCAATATAAGCATCTATGTAAATGATTTCAGTATTGATTCAGGGGAAAAATGAAAAACCAAAGAAAATGTGACGTATATAATCGATAGAGATTCTTCTAAAGATAGACAAGAAAATTCAACGTCTCTTTCCTTTGCAGGGAGTCATGTAGATGATTGGATGTATCTGGAGGCAATTTTTCAGTTCGCTATCATTGTACTTAATGAGATTATTTATGGCAGTTTTACCTACAAATTTTCACGGAATGTTAAACTTAATAATTTAGAGAAAGTCTATTTCCATCTCTGTTACATTCACTCTTTCGATTTCCCCTTTTTGATGTTTGCTCTCTTTTCACACGACGCGATAGCGCTGAGGAAAAGCCAGTGAGAATAGATGCAAGCGAGAGGACAATAGAAGAGAGAGAGGGGGAGGGAGGGAGGGGGAGGTGGAGGGGAGGTGGGGGGGGGGGGGGGGGGAGAATATTCTGGTCGATAAGAGTGAGGGAAGAAAAGGGAGCGCAAGATGGGGAGAAATGATGCATTGCGATCGCGTCATCCATTTGCAGATTGAAATATTAATGCGAAGTGCGGAGAAGTGAAAAGAATAAAGAACATTTCGACAAAAACATTACAAATGCCACTTCACAGGGATGTCGTAGTTGGTTGCGACATGGAAATAGTAACCGAATGAAATGAATGGAATCAGATGCAGAGAAGCTTTTAGGAGAGAGTAGAAAGAGGAAAGAAGAGGGCGAAAATGAAGGAAGGCGGAAAATAGGAGAGGAAGAAAGCGATTATTTCATGCCTGGCACTAGCGAGGGTGAGGTTGCGGAGTGAGGCTGACATGAGTTGGGGAGAGGGGAATGTGGCTGAGGCTGAGGTTAGGAGAGGGAGGAAGGAGTTGAAGAGAACGGCGCATCAATCGTTCACCTCCGGGCGTATAGGCAGGCAGGATTCTTGAGAGGGAATTTTAGGCGCTCTCTCTCGATGTTTTTATTTTCATGTTTGCGACGATCAGTGCGCTTAAGTGGCGGATATAATGTTAAAATTATGGGAAGAGGAAATCGCATGTTTCTTGTCGAGAGGAAGAATGAAAAATCTTTATTTTTTGCTCGAAGGAAACGGCGAGAGCAGCTTCTGACTTAAATAGCTGCGAAAGATTAAGAAATAGATCGAACTCGTTTAAAAATTCGACTTAAAAAACGTACAAATGGGTGTTAATTGGAGAATAATTGGTTCGCGGAATGAATACCGTTGCGTGGACGAATTCGTCAGGTCCAATCAATTAGGAATGAAGCAATTATCGCCTCACAGAAATACTTAACTGTTAATTCACAATCATTTGATCAGATGGAAGCGTAAGCGAAGATTTCTTGTTTTGCATAGATTATTAATTTCTTAGGGCATTTGCGTTCTTTTGATAAACTGTATTATTCAAACGGAATTTTATATACGAAATCGCTCCTTTCGTTAATTGTTTCAAATAAGAGTTTGACGAAATAAAATACTTTTTAACGTAGGTTTTTTCTGCTTCTCCTAGTTGTTTCATACTGTGAACCTAGAAGTATGCGATGCAAGGGAAAACACAAGTCAAGAGGGTTTAATGGCTTATACCAAAAAGGGCTCTTATTTATTAGTGTGTATTATTTTAGATTAATGATTATTTGAAAATTAATTTTTAATGCAATTTTGACTGCAATGTACTCAAAGTTACGTGGTTTGTGTTTTACAGTTGTCTCCTTATGTTACTCGAAATTATTAAAGTTGAATGCAGCTCCTGACATCCGCTGCGAACGATATACTAGAATTAGTGTACTCAACATTTTTACTTTGAATTTTTACGTAGAAGAAACTATAACAGAAGTTTATTATACCTATATTATGTGTGATTCGGAATTAAACGAAACACGTTCAACATAACGTGCATGAGATGGAGTTTTATTACCAACGACTAGATGTTAAGTAAATAAATACTTTGAAAAGTCTCGAAATAAATGGGAAGTTTTTCTTCAGAGCGAGAAAAAGAGACGAAGTCTCACCAAGTTCTCTGAATTTGTAAGAGAACAGGCAGAAGGAGTTTGTTACCGAATGCGAGAGTGAGCTCGAGGAAAGAGAATTAAGTAGAAAGATAAAAACGGAAAGCTATTCGCATTTTGGGTGAGATGGAGGCTTTCGCGAATATTAAAACCCATGCTTTGGCGACGAATGCTATTAAAAAGGAAAATTCGAGATGGAAGTTTTTTTTATTTTTAACAAAAGGGTAAGTACAGACTCGGCGGGAATGCGAAGAGGGAAAATTGAGATAAGGAGCAAGGGAGAAGAAGAGGGAGAGAGAGAGAGAGAGGGATGCTGGGGAGGGATGGAGTGAAAGAAGAAGACGTCGAGGAAGGAAGAGAGAAGGAGGAGAGTGGGAGAATAATGCGTGGAGGGAGGAAGGAGATAGGGTCGGATAGGGGGGAGGGAGGGGCGGGGGTGGAGGCGACGGGGGCGTCGGTGAGGAAAAGTAGAGGAGTCGGAAGAATGATCCTGATACCCGTCTCCCCTCGCCGCCCCACCCGCGGCTCCAATGCGCAGGCCGCACCCTATCACAGGGTTAAGTATCGATCCAGGAAAGTTAATCTGTTCCAGCTGTTGAGCCAATAAGATTCCCTTCAGTTTGCACACCCCTCTCTCCTCATCCCTCGGGAGAAGTCTCTCCCTCTCTCTCTCTCTTTCCCGCTCACTCCCACAGCTACTCCATCGCCCAATGATCCCGCACATTACTAGCTCCTTTATTTCTCTCCTCCCTCCCTCCCCCCTCTCCCTCCTCCTCTCTCCCCCTCCCCTCGCTCTCTCGCTTACTCTTTTTACTTTCTCCATAGGTAGTAATGGGAGAGTATTGTCTTCATGAAAAAAATCGACTTCGAGATTTCAATGGAAATACACGTTTTGAGGTCTCTAGAACACGTTTAGACTATTTTCGGAATGATGTCTGTGTGTGCGCACGCGTGTGTGTGTATGTGAATGTGGGCGCTCTAACTCAAAAAGTACTTGCCATATCGTTACCAAACTTCGTATGAGCACAAAGAACTGATTAGTTTTTGAACAATAACGGTTAACCGGAAGTCGAGGTTTATTCAAAACCCGATTCGATTTTTGCGATATTTCTCCGTTAAAACAGCATTATTGTATATACAATTCTGTACAAAGGTTATAGATAATGTAATTTCCTACAACTTTTATTTGAAACAATATTTCACATCAGTTATTGTTGAGGAATTATTTATAAATAATCGGTGTTTTCGGTTTCCGTCAAATATCTCCTTAAAAACGTCGTTATTGGTAGTCTTCGTAAGGACCAAAGTTGTAGAGAATAATATTTTTTGCAAGTTTTGTTTGAAAGAAATTTTTGTAGAACCATCCATTTCGGAGATATTTTGCTTTATCTTAATTTCCAGTATACAGCGCCACCACCATGTAGCGGTGAATTCTGTAAACATATTCAAAATATAATTTACGGCAATAAGAACGACTGTTTTTTTTTGCGATACGAAATAATAGTTTTGTCTATTCATAATAATTTAAATATATATACCCCAAATATGGAGAAAGTCATGTGTTGGTCACATCAGATTTTGTTATAAATTCTATTCCATCCATTAACCCAGTGATTTCCAAACTTTGGGGCGCGGCCCCATATGCGGGGGGGAGGGGGGCGGTAGTTCAGAGGGGCGCAAAAGACATCACATTGTATTTACTGTCGTTTTAACTGTCATATTCGTGAGACCTACAATATTCAAACAGCGAATTCTAGCTCCCAAGTGGCTAGGGCGTATCATTTGGCATATATGAGACATACAAGGGGCGCAAGGATATTTTTCTTATTTGAAGGGGGGCGCGGCTTTGTAAAGTTTGGAAACCGCAGAATTAATCTTTCTACATGGGTAGTTTTATAGCAAGAGATTCCGCATCGGAGACAATAAAATAAAAGAATCGGAATATCAGACAAACATATAAGAAAGCAGCGATAAAAATATGATTATTATTTGCCGAACCTGAACAAAGAAATCAGCAGAAGAGAAATTAGTCAGCACGGGGAGGTACAGGATGGGTGTAGAGGAGGAGCAGAGCGCGTTTGTGTGGCTATGTTGAATCCTGCCGATGACACGGTATAAGTGCTCGTCTCTGCTCGTTTTAAAAGGCTCTAAGAGGCCGTTCTGTCGATCCAGTCAGTATAAAGTAAATAAATAAAAATGCCAGAACGAAATAGTGCATTAGTGAAGAAGACGAAGAAACAATGAAATAGATGGATTTCGGCAAGTTGAAAAAAGTTTCTTCTGGCTTAAAATATTTAAAAATTAATGAATTAGGAATAACATCAAATGAGGAAACTATTTTCTTCATTTCAAGCCAAGCGAAGTTATTCTGAAACATTTTATGGTCTTCGCTAAATGAAAATCACCAATCATTTACACGCTATGTAAAATATTTCTGATAGACAATGGCGGATACAAGGGGAGACGAGGGACGTTATCACCCACCTCCTTGGATGCCCCTATTGCCCCCACTGAGTGCCTTCTTAAAACTATTTCTTTCTTAGGGCTAAGAAAGAAATATTCAGAGAGAGATAAAGATGTTTCGAATAAAGGGTCGTAAACAGGGACGGATTCAAGAGGGGCGAGATTCGATTCAAAGGATTGCATGTTCAACTTTTATGTTTTCATAATTAAATTGTGCACCAGGCACTTTAAGGTTATATGCGACCCAAACTGTTTTTGCCAAGGTTGCTTGTTAGTTAGCACTGTCAAAAGCGTTGGCCGTATTTAAGCTATGGCACCGCATTATAAGAGAAGCAAGGTACGAATGGTTTTTAATGTTTATCAATATTTTAGGATTTAAACAAGATATTATAACACAAAACAATTATTTATACATAACTTTTAATTTGATAATAGCTTATCTTTTACATAACAAAAACATAAATTTTTGTTCAAAATCATAACACAGCGTTTAAAGTTTAGACGGTTGTGATAAGATAATCTTATGCAGAACTTTAATTTAAAACAGTCTATTAGAAATTTTCCATTATCTATGCATAAAAAATTTATAGTAAAAAAAACTGTAAAAAATTTACAGTAAAAAGATTGTAGTAAAAAATTTATACTTAGTAAAAAAAAATATAGTAAAAATTTATAGTAAAAGATTTGTGTCGTAAAAAATTATAGTAAAATATTCATAGTAAAAAAATTTATATTAAAAAAATTTAGAGTAAAAAATTAAATAAAACTCACAGAAACAGTGAATAACAATTTAAAAGACCAGATTAAGCAGAAAGAAGCGATTTAAAACGCGTTAGAGCTGAGAGAATATTTCACTTTCAAAACAAAACTAATTGTGCCTTCGCAGTACTTTTTTGTGCAATTACAGTTTCAAACCAATTCCTCCCTACCTTCGCTTCGCAATAAGAGCATGACCGCACACATTGTTTTCCGAAAGTATAATTTATCAGGCCAAAAGAACTGCCAATTTTCCATTGATTAACTCAAATTACGTTGCCTGGAAGTCACCAATGTAACCCAATATCTAAGCCAACCAAACCGGCGACGCGCGAACACCATCCCCATGTAGCGACGTAAATATAATTTCACGCTTAACTGACATTTTCGAGAATAAAACAAATCACGTAGCTTTAAAATAAGACGAATAAACGCAATTGCTTTAACCATAAGGCTAGACATGTACGTAAAAATATTTCTAGCTACTGTAGCGACACAGCTAGTCAATTTCGCGAAGAAGAGATAATAAAACTCACTACGGAAGCCTTCTCTCGGCGCACTTCAAAAACCAGTAAAGGCATTTGAAAACAATTTTCATTCACGTTACACGTCATATAAAAAGTCCTAATGTAGGCGTAAGGTGCCATAACCTAGTTCGTAATAGTTTTGTTATATTATTTCGGAACTGGAATGCGTTATTTTGCGTGATTAATTTGTTATCACATTCCAAAATTATTTATAAATAATCGATTGATTACTCACAATTACATTTCGAAGCCTTCTTCTGACCGGAGGCGAGTGGAAATGCATGCAGGAGCAATTTCTTCCGAAACTCTGCATCGTCGAGCAACTGAACCGCCATGTTGGTTTCTTCCCAGTTTCACCTTGAAAAGGTCGAACACAACTTCAACAAAAATGCACAATTTATCTACTCTATCTTATTTCTATAGCCTCACACTTATATTAACAGTAATAAAAGTACAAATTGAATGCATCTAAAATGAATAAATCACACAATCAACCGCCTTTCACTTACTCTCACGAAATATGGATATGCACCTCCAACAGCTATCAATATTTCAAGACGACTGCTCATCTACTCCACACTAATTTTTTCAACCAATCGCAGACCAATATCTTAAAAAATATATATCTAACAACTTGAATCAGCCAATCATAAACCATCGAATATTTCCGCGAAATCCACGAAAAGTCGGACGCCAAGTAGAAAACAGGAGATCTATTTCGGTAATCTGATCCTCTGGAACATCGCTGGTTCGGAGAAATTTTCTCGGTAAGCGAAACGCGAAACGAAAGGCAGGTGGTTAACCCGATCGAGTTTCGCATGGGGCTGTATAGCTCCGTGTTGTCTAAGCGTTACAACAAAAAGGGAGGGGAGGGGGGGGGACAACGTTGATGTGTGATTGGTCAATGCTGACAAAACGAAGCTGCTCTTCTTAAAATCTGCGGTCACGAGAAGGACAGTCGTCTTCAACTCTCGACAGCGTCAGGACTTATTGGACTTGTTCCCATTCATTTCGCAGCTCGAGAAAACGTCCTACCCTTAGCGTTATCATCTCTTTCTAATCGAAAAGTTTCGTTTTTCGGTGATTTCTTCGTTGCTATTTGTTGATGGTGAGTGAAAAGGAAGAGTGAGGTGCTACGATGAATTTGGTCTGTCAAAGATGGCGGAAAACAGAAGTCTACGTGATGTCGTTCGTCCTGCCTTACGGATCAGAGGAGATGGATTGAGTTTCAACTCCGAGCGGACCCCTCAATGTTCCTGCTAGGAAATGGCATCGAAATATCAAAGTGAGTAATTATTTATGAAAGTGATTAATTATTTATAAGTAATAATTCATTTATTCGAAAGGCAACGGAACAACGCCGAATTTGCTAGTTTTCAACGATCGTGATTCAGCAGACGATTAGTGCGAGTAAATTACTTGCTAAAAATTTTAAAATTATAATTGAACGCAATATTTTTACTTTCTCCATACGTAGTAATGAGAAAGTATTGTTATCACTAAAAAATCGACTTCGAGATTTCAACGGAAATACACGTTTTGAGGTCCCTAGAACACGTTTAGACTATTTTCGGAATGTCTGCGTGTGCGTGTGTGTGTATGTGATTGTGGGCGCTCTAACTCAAAATGTACTTTATACGAGAATAAAAATTTGTGGCTTTTTACTTTCTCCATATGTAGTATATGGAAAGTATTGTGATCACGGAAAAAATCGACTTCGAGATTTCATAGGAAATACACGTTTTGAGGTCCCTAGAATACGTTTAGACTATTTTCGGAATGATGTGTGTGTGTGTGAGGATGGATGGATGTATGTGATTGTGGGCGCTCTAACTCAAAAAGTACTTGCCATATTGTTACCAAATTTCATATATAACACTTTAGTATAAGCACAAAGAACTGATTAGTTTTTAGATAATAACGGTTAAACGAATGTCCAGGTTTATTCGAAACCCGATTCGGTTTTGGCGAAATATCTCCGTTAAAAAATCTTTATTGTATAGACAATTCTGTACAAAGGTTATAGATAATGTAATTTCCTACAGCTTTTATTTGAAACAATATTTCACATCAGTTATTGTTGAGGAATTATTTATAAATAATCGGTGTTTTCGGTTTCCGTCAAATATCTCCTTAAAAACGTCGTTATTGGTAGTCTTCGTAAGGACCAAAGTAGAGAATAATATTTCTTCCATGTTTTGTTTGAAAGAAATTTTTGTAGAACCATCCATTTCGGAGATATTTTGCTTTATCTTAATTTCCAGTATACAGCGCCACCACCATGTAGCGGTGAATTCTGTAAACATATTCAAAATATAATTTACGGCAATAAGAACGACTGTATTCTTTTACGATACGAAATAATAATTTTGCCTTATAATGCTATTCATAATAATTTAAATATCTATACCGCAAATATCAGATTTTTTATAAACAATCTTCAGTCCGTATGCCTCTCTCCAATTCATACTCTCTCATCTTTCTCTTTTTTGTATCCCTTTCTCTTCACATCCCTCTTTCCTTTTCCCCTTCCAATTATTTCTTCTCCTTTTCTCCTCTACCATTCTCTCCAATCTCCTTCGTTCTCTTTCCCTCTTCCCTTCTCTCCAGTACTATATCCTCCCTAACGCCATCTCTCCATCCCATCTTCTTTCTCTCTCTCTCCTCATCCCCCTTTCCTTTCCACTCCCTCCCCCTATCCCCATATCTCCCTCTTTCCCCTCCCTCCATTTACATTTTATCCCTCCTGTTTACGATCGCTGCAATTTGCTAGACTTCCGCTCGAGGGCTTTGAGCTGGGTTTGTGCGATTGCGCGCATCCTCCTTCCGACGGCGCATGCGCATTAGTCTCCCGCTTCCTACCTGGTCAGTCCTCGTACTCTGCTTTCAGGGAGTTGGTCGATATGCTCGGTTCATATTCCTCCACTATTGACTGAGACGCTCCAAAGGGCAACCGCTCGCCAAATTCTTCTTTCTAACCAGAAAATATTTTACGAGCCATTTGGATCTGCTCGAAGGAGGGCATATCCATATTTGCAATTTTACTGCCGGATAAAATAAATTATTTGATTGTTATATATGTTTGCGAATTTTTAATTATGTTGTTAACGATCAAGCAGAACGACTACATAAATAGTAGCTGAACAATGCAACAACGGATGCTTCCTCCCTCACTCCCTTCCAAGCTCTCTTTTCTTCACCCCCACCTCTCTTTCTCTCCATTTGCCCTCTCCCACCTCTCTCTCGCCTTGCCCATGCCTGTAACGCTAGTTCTTACAGACTTACACAATACTTCATCTTCTTTGGACCGCAACGGAAATAGCATCTAACTATGTATCGTATTATTCATCGGTCACTTCTAAAATCGCACGAAAAATATTTGTTTATTTCTCTCTTTGAAACATAAAATTATCACATATTCAGCTTAAATATTTTCCTTGTCTATGTCGCACACCTAGCTTCCATGATTATACAATGCATCGTATTTACACCTGAGCTAAATGATGTGCTGCGAATAGACATACAGATAGTAATAGCAAATGAAAAGAGAACCGCGAGACCAACATCTGAAACACTTCCTGCAACAATTTATTAAATAGAAAAATGGGCAAATTGACTTTAAATTTTGATTTTCAAAAACGCTGGATGTTTCCTCGAAATGGTCCGCAGTCTTTTCTCTATTCGCCAACTCCGCTGCTAGCTTGAGTTTCCACCGCCAGGCGTCTCCACCACCCATCCCTCAAATCATTCGGTCAAGCGGGATTCATGAAAAAATAAAAATCGGAGGATATGCATCGTTTTATCCCGGATTATTACGAGAAGAATTGAGCAAACATAACAGAAACCGGTCGCGTTTATGAGAAGCTCGCATTTCCAAAGACTCATTTCGTTGAGCTAACTCCTTACAGATTCTCGAGCACCGAGCGGAAGATCGGATGGAGTTTTATGGCGTTTGGAAGAAGCCTAAAGAGGGAATATAAATACCCTTTGAGAGGGAAACGTATTCAAGGAACTCGTGCAAGGTCACGAGGACAAAAAAGTTGAAGTAATTCAAAAGTGGTGAAACTTGCTTCATCTGCTTTGAGAAATGCTGTCTACGTGTCGTGGCAAGATAAATATCCGCGCCGGAGATAAGAGCGAGCTAATCGTGTGCTCATCTCAATTGCCCCCGTTTGCCACGGCGTATGTTTTCCTTTTTGAGTTACGGATATACGCGGAGACGCCATTCCCTATCTCCTCTTCTTCAAGAATGCAACCGTCGCTCATCCGAAACAACAGAAAGACTCCTCCAACTCGATGTGCCCCACCCTCCTCCCTCAATACATGTCGCCTCCCTCCCGGTGCCCTCAACACCACCCCGCCAACTCCGCACGCCTCCCCGCCCCTCCCCCTTCTCATCCTCCCTTCCCCTCCACACCCCAGTCGTGTTCCACCCCTCTTCTGCCAATTGAACTCTGCCCGTGGTGGATCAATCCCCAGGGTGGAAGCTCCTCTTTAAGTGCTCATCTACCCCAGGGACACTCCTCCCCTCCCCCTTAACCCCCTCCCGTGTCCCCTTCACGGGCACTCGCAAGGCCCCTCCCACAACACTTCCCTCCTGTTCCTCACTCTAGCGTCACATCCCTTTTCTTTCTTTCCTCACTCTATCTCCATCTTCTCCTCCACATTCTCCCTCCCCTTCTCCATCCCCCCTCCCAGTTCTCCCTCCTCTCCCTTCCCATTCCCCCTTCTCCCTACTCTCCCTTCCCCTTCTCCCTCCCCCTTATCCCTCCACATTCCCCCTCCCAATTCCCCCTCCCCCTCAATCCTATTCCCAAAACAACTCCCTCCTTTTATTGTTCCCATCCCGGCGCCGACGCCACCCTCTGCACCACCACTACATTGATTCCTCCTGGGACCCGCCATATGCTCCCGTCATAGCTACAAATTTCTTCTCTCCCTCACTCTCCCCTCCTCTTTCCTCCCCCTCCCCCCTTCCGCTGCCGCATAACTTCATCATTATGCGCTTATTGTTTTAATGGCGGTCATGCGAGACAGGATGGCCTGGCGTGACGCACCTCCGTTCGTGGTGAGTGGCATGAGGAGGTGGAGGGGGTGGGAAGGATGAAGAAGGGGAGGGGGTGGGGAAGAGGAAGATGGAAGGGGGTGGGATGGAGTTAGGGGGAGGGTGGAAAGGGAAAGCACCGATTTCAGCCACTCACATTATTAGACCACGATTCGGGGATGAAGTTTAATCAGAGGGCGAAATTGATTTCGACAAGATGCCACTCTCGAAATTCAGAGTTGTACACGACAACGCTTCCCTTCCCCCTCCTCCTCTCCCTCCCCCCCTCTCTCCTCTCTCTCCCTCCTCCTCTCTCTCTCCCTCCTCCACTCTCTCCCTCTCTCTCCATCTACCTATCTCTCTCCTTTCTTATTTCTCTCTCCCTCCTCCACTCTCTCCCTCTCCATCCTCTCCCTCTTCCTTTCCATTTTCCTCTCTCTTTCTCTCCCTCCTCCTTTCTCCCTCCTCTCGCTCTTTTTTCCTCCTCTCCACTCTTTCTCTCCATCCTCCTCTCTCCCTCTTCCTCTCTCTCTCTTCTTCATCCTCCTCTCTCTCCCTCCTCTCACTCTCCCTCCTCCACCTTTCTATCCTCTCCTATGTCTCCCTCCTCCTCTCTCTCTCTCTCTGATTCGACCCTTAGCTCGTGGATTCGATTTCTTGCGAATGCCTCTGGCGGCGTATTTCCTCAACTGCGCCCATCCTTTCTGGTTGAAAAAACGCCATGTTTGAATTGGACTCTTCGCGGGTGATCCTACGCTTACTCTGGGAAAAGGGCTAGCTATAAACTCTTTTTAGCGGACGGTGTTAGAAAATGTGACTCCAAATGCGAGTGAATTGTTGAATGTATCACTTGATTTTTTAAGAAAATTCAGTGTCACTGAATTTATTTAAATATAAATGCTTAGATGAAATAATAACGCAATGGTAATTTGAAACCAAGTGTTATGGACTGTTTTTTATGTAATGTCACAGATTTAGATTGCTAAATTCAGGAGACCTCTTTCGTATCTTTCCTAGACCACATTTCGGTGTCACTTTTTAAACTTAACTGGCTATATCTTGAGTCCCGGCGGACCCTCCACTTGATTTCCTTGCTTTACCAATTACTTTCCTCCAACAATCCAAATTATCTTGCCACTTAATTCAGAAGTATTGATGCGGTAGATAACCGCAATACTAGAGGGAACCATAAACTCCTTATTCCTCATCACAGAACTGCAATCTTCACCAAATCCTTTACTGCCTCAGCATGTAGGCTACGGGACGAACTACCACAAGCAATAAAATGTCCGCCCTTACTCACCTCTTTCAAACGATACTGCTACCAATATCTGTTATCACTCCAAAGAAATCACACCTAATGCTTCAATTTTTCTTTATATTATATATATATATAAAATAGATGTAATGTTTGACCAAACAATACCTATTGTGCTTAAATTATTTTTAAAGTTTCCTGCTATTATTATTGCTATATTCGATGTTTTCTTTTCTTCATTTAGTGATTGATTTAATGTACTTTGTAGGTTTCGTAGGTTTATACACCCCCTTCTTATGAGGGTGTTTTCCTGTAGTGTAATTATTTGATCTTTTCTGTTACCTTCCTCTATTTTCTTTTCTCTTTCTTTTTCCTTCCTTATTTTAATGCGTTTTTAAAAGAGAATTTCAGTAGATTTCACAGGACCACGCACCTCTTACTGCGGGGGTTCTATCCTGTAGTTTATTTATTTGTTCCCTTTTTTATTTCTTCCTCTTATGTATGTTTATCCTACACATTATAGTCCAATATATTATGGTTTGTTTACTGAATCTTATTAGGTTTCGCAGGTTTTTCACACACACCCTTCTATGTGGGTGTTTTCCTGCAGTGGGTTTTTTTATATGGATGCAATAGGTAGTCCTTATGTTTCCCACACAACTATATATATTTACAGCAATGTATTATTATAATACTAGCAGAATTTTCCTTTGAATTTCAACGGATTTAGTGAAGCTACTACAGCACAACATAGGTATAAACTCTTTAAAATATACCTATAGTAGATGCTTTTAAAATTACAATTAGATTTTCTTAACAATTAATGATATTTGCCGGTAACTATCCATTTCCAAACGTATTGTATTCAAATAAAACGACAACTTTATTTCATATCACATCACTTTTGCCAAAACCAGCTTCATTTCTCGTGTAATTATGCCTCGCTGTAATATTTACTTTTATGTCTTGAAAAAGCAACGTACCGTTGTCCATATTTGAACACTCACTCCGGTAAATGTACACCAGATACGTGAGCTTATTTACGTTAATGAACATTATAATGTAGAATTTAATGATTTTAATTACAAAAAAAGTAAGATTCCAGTATTCGATAGACGAAAGAAGGTTCAATTACTTTCATCAATAAACGTTTCCTGAATAGTAATCAGTAGGTGTCTATTTACGATGTTATCCATAAACATCGATCGTTTCGTTGCTTAGACAAAAGTGCGAATCGAATAACGCTAAACTTTCGTCTATTTGTAAGCTTCATTGAAGCTAATTGAATCGGAGGTAACAATGACGGCCGCCTTGGCAACGCCCGGAAAAAGTACGAAAAATCCACAAAATTTCGAAACAAATAACGTATTTCTGAAAACTTCAACCGTGTAACATGTAAACTTCGCAGGAATAAGATAGTATAGAGTTTTATTCGTCGAATAAAGCGTAAACGAAAAGAATCGGTCCACATTTACATATTTTAATGCTTGAAGGAAGAATACCTTGCAAGTCAAGAAATGGATTCATACGTGTTATCTTATGGAAAAATGTTAATCCCCTATATTGGCAGCACTGATTAATCCTGGTTGACCAAACATTGACAATTCACTAAGTTAGGATGTAAGGAAGAATCGTACCAAATTTTGTTATTCTAGCTTTTATCGTTTAGGAGAAGTTCCATGAACAAACACACAAACCAACAAACACACCCTTCAAAATATATTATAGTAGATTATTAGTATTTCTAGTATATAACATTATATTTGTATCATGACGAGGGGTTAGGTGGAAGATGGGACTTCCTAGCCTCAATCTCGCTCTAAATAAAGACCATATCCAATCTAATCTAATCTTCCCTCTTCTCCCTCTCTCTCCTCCCTCTCTCCTCCCTCCCTCTCCTCTTCCCTTCTCATTACCTCCCCTCTCCTATTTTCTCTTATTTCTCTCTTTTTCCTTTCTTTTATTGCGTTTCTTTTAGAGAATTTCAGTAGATTCCACAGGTCCACCCACCCCTTACTGCGGGGCTTCTATCCTGTGGTGCAGTGGTGCACAACCTTTTTCTATCAAAGGGCCGCATTTCGCATTTTCTCAGAGTCCGCGGGCCGCATTATGAAAAAAATTATAATGAATACTTAAATTTAAGTAAAATCTGAATTAAAATTTATTTTATTACATTTTATAGAATTTTAATAATTTTTATTAAATAATGATGGTTTTAAATAATAATAATAATTACAACTTAATTTTCTCCATAAATTAAACTTTTCATTTAAATGAGAAACCTCTGACACAAAATTATTAGAAAATAGGAGCAATCAACCTTTCTATTTTAAAGTGAATTTAATTTGCCTCAATGCGATCTTTGAGCCTGCATTGCCGTTGTTAAACGCTTAATATCTGGTGTAATGTTTGTTGTGATCAGCCGCAAGGTTGAACACGGATTTTCATCCGTCAACTGGTTCCGATATTTCTATTTTATCGATGTCATCAATAAAAAAGCCTGTTCGCATATATAAGTGCTCCCAAACAGACTTGCGCAAATAGCTTCCATCCGTTGTAGATTTTAAAAGGATTCTTTAGGAAGGCATTATAAAAATTCAGCAGAATTCCCTCATTTAATTTCGACCTCAGTTCATCATTACTCTGAATATCGATGAGTTCGAGCTGTAAACTGGAGTCAGCGTCCTTATATGAGATTACAAAATGGTTCGCTAATGTTTTCAACAACGTTTTTGTCCCGCTCAAAGTCTGTAAACCTCTCACTGAAGGACAGCTGGATACGTTCTATATGAGTGGCATATTTGAAACTATTCACATGGTATTTTTTAAATATTTGTTTGCAGTTAGGAAAGTGACAGGTATTGTTCTTCAACGGTTGCTCTCGAAATAATGATAATTTAATTTGGAACGCTGATACACTGTTAGCAATTTCAAATATCAGGTGGCTTTTACCTTACAGTCTCAGATTCAATTCGTTTAAATGTGCAGTTATATCAATAAAAAATGCCAAGTCTCATAACCATGTTGGATGTTCGAGATGATTTACTGTTTGTCAGAAACATTTTTATCTCCTCGAAGAGCGATAAAAAACGTTGCAAAACCTTGCCTCTACTAAGCCAACGGACTTCAGAATAGTACAGAACATCGCCATATTCAGCTTCAATTTCCTCGAGAAAAGCTTTGAATTGTCTGTTGTTTAGCGCACGTGATCTGACGAAGTTGACTGCATTTAAAGCATCACTCATAACTTTACTAAATTCTAGTTCCTTTCCAATTAGGTTTTTCTGATGAATTACGCAGTGATATTTTATGAACTTATTTTTGAGCCCCAACTTTTGGACGTGTTTGGACAGAAGAGATGCCATCCCGTTTTGAGCACCTGTCATAGAAGGCGCACCATCAGGAACTATCCCCACAAGTTCACTTAAGTCCATATTATGCTTGTGAAGTCTTTTAAGCAATCCCTCAAGGAAATCAGATCCTTTGGTCTGATCTTTCAATGGATAGAGCTCTACGAGTTCTTCATACACTTCAAAATCTGGTGTTAAACCACGTGCGATTACACACATTTTCGAGGCTGATGTGACATCTGTCAATTCATCTACTGCCAGTGAAAAGTAAATGCATTTATTGAATAGTTCCGAAAATTTGGTTCCAGCATCACAGGAAATATCTTTCAGTCGCCGTTGTACGGTCATCCGATTTAAGCTGATGGCTTCAAACTTCTTAACTCAATTTGTACAACATAGCTTTTGTGACACAATACTTAAACATTTTTTTACAAAATCACTATCAGTAAAGTCTCGAAGATTTACCTATCAATTCGGATACTTATATCAAAACTAACTTCGGCAATCTGCTATGAAGTAACCGAACACTTTTTAAAAACATTTTGTTGGACTCTCAGTGACCGAATCAGGGAAAAAACCTTTTGTTTTCTAAGTTCTCCTGAAAACTTTTCATTGAATTCTGGGTGCTTTTTTCAAAATGCCGTTTTAAGTTGTACTCTTTTGGTACGCTTACAATTTGGTTACAAATTAAACAAACAATTTTATCTTTTAACACCACAAAACAATATCTTTCAGTCCAATATTCTAGGAACACTATTTTTTCTTCTTCTAGGGTTCGTTTCTTCGTTTTCCATGTACTGGTCATTTTAACGAAGTCAATTGGAGCAACTGCATAATATTAAATGAATAAACGAATATAAAATACGGGCCAAATTCATAAGCAAAAATAGAAGAAAAAGAAGGAAAGTAAACCATAAACCGCAAATTCAGGTTTCTGTTATAGATTACATTTATCATGAAATGTGGGACTCGAGAAAAGGGAAGATTACTACAAAAAATTAAGTCGTCCTCGTAAGTCCGTTAATGGCCACTGCGGTTGCAGACTTGCAGAACGCAGACAGGAGTAGCGAGTCTTTACTGAGTTCCCGCCTACTGAGTCGCTGATCAGTCCAAGAGAATCATAAGAGTATTTCCCTTACATCCCAAATCGTATGGATAGCTTTTGTAGATTAATATTACAGATGATATGGAGCCTAATACAGAAAGGTTAGCCATCCCTGTCATAGAGGGGTTTCCCCAGATTCCAGTATTCCACATGTCCCCCATTCTTGAGTAGGAATTGAGGTCAGTTGTTTGTTTCTACAATATGTTTACAGAACTCAAGAGTATCCTCACCTCAGAGGGCGGAAACATAAAACTCTCAAGAGAGAGGCGATAGGTTTTATTCAATAGGAGATTCATTAGGAGATTCAGATACGTAACTTGCAACGACCACGATTTGGTATCTCTCGCTCTGAAAAATTTGTTTGCCTTTCTCAGGAAGAACTAATCTGCGGCGTAAATTTGAGAATGTACCGAATAGGTCAGAGAGTGCATCTTGGAGTGGAAGTCTGTGACTTCCAAACGAAGATGCGATCGCCAGTACAGGTACAGGATGGGCGGAAAGTAATTGAATATATTTATACCTGTACGCCTAACAAGCGAAACCTACAACACGCTTTTATCTTTATGTCTCTCAATTAAAACCTACAAGGAGACTCACTCAACACTTGCATAATTTATCAATTCAAAGGGAAAATGGGAGAAACGCCGACAATCTGTTGAGCGCCTTCTGATTTTCGGCGCTCCGATGCCTTGATTACCTCGCTTACCGCATAGAGCTGGCCCTGATTATAAGGCTCGGTCGACCCCACGTTATTTCTTCAGTGAAGCGTGTATGAATCATACCGGATTGAGGCCCACTTCGGGGTTTAAATACAACAAATCCAATTTTAAAAAAGTCTCGAATGAAAATTTCCCGTGACAAGAAATCCCGCACCCTCTTCCCTAGAGCGTAACGTAATTTATGGATGATCCCATACAAATTGGGTTAGTTTCCCCAATCTATAAAAAACCGGTCAAATTTTTTAAAATTTAGAAGTTTACGTAAGCAGCCACGGGCCGCACAAACGCCGTGGCGGGCCGCCGGTTGTACACCACTGCTGTAGTGTATTTATTTGTTCTATTTTCTATTTCTTCCTCATATGTATGCTAATCCTATAGGTACATAATAGTGTAATATATTATGGTTTGTTTACTGAATTTTATTATGTTTCGCAGGTTTTTCGCACACACTCTTCTATGTGGGTGTTTTCCTGCAGTTGGTTTTTTAAATATGGATGCAGTAGTCCTTATTTTTCCAACACAATTATATCTTTTTACAGTTGTATTATTATTATTATATTATGATTATAATATTATTATTAATTCTAGTATGTAACATTATATTTGTATCATGACGAGGGGTTATGGGACTTCCTAGTCTCAATCTCACCCCAAATAAAGACCATATCTAATCTAATATAGTCTACTATTGGATGTAAATAGAGAAAATATAAATCACCTCAGAGTTGCGAATTTTCTTACGTTTATGAGTAGTTGCGATATACCGGAGAGAGATGGAGAAAGGGAGAGAGAGAGAGATAAAGGGAGAGAGAAGGAGGGAGAGAGATAGAGGGAGAGAGATGGAGGGAAGGAAAGAGATGGAGACACAGAGACGGAATGATAGGGAGATGGAAGGAGAAAGAGAGAGATGGAGTGAGAGGGATGGAGAGAGAGGGATGGAGAGAGAGGGATGGAGTGGGAGAGAGAGAGACGGAGAGAGAGAGATGGAAGGAGATTGGGAGAAAATGAGGGGAGAGAGATGGAGAGAGAGGAAGGGAGAGAGGAAGGGAGAGATGAAAGGAGAGAGAGAGATGGAGGGAGAGAGCTTGGGGGAGCGAGGGAGAAAGACAGAGAGAGAGAGAGAGATGGAGGGAAGAAAGGAGAGAAGAAAGGAGAGAAGTGTTGGATGTAGATGCTAGGAGCCACGAGGTGGGAGAGATGGAGAGAGGAGCTTTCTCCGTTGGGGAAGGGGATGGAGAACTTCCTTCTCTCCTTCGTAGTGTAGTAATAAGATGAAATAAAATAGTCTCCTCGCATCTCCCGTGCTCTATCCTCAATCGAGCAGTACCGACCGATTCGTTTTGCGTTGTACTCCGTCCATAACACCGCCGATCCCCGCCCTTCCCAATCTCCAATCGGATCGCGGTAATAAGAGGAACGGATTCTCTAGGCGCGGTCATTTCACGAAAGTGTTTAACTGGGAAACCTTAAGGAGCTCATCCGATTGAAAGATGGCTAGGCCTTAAGGATTAACATTAATTTCACCAGCGGTAAATATTGGCGGATAAAATTTTATAAATTTGCTCAATACCTTAGCATCATCCCGATATATGGCGCTAAAATGCCCGCCGATGTAATTAAATTTTATCCTCAGCACCTCTACGCCGCCGTTTTACTTTCCGCACGAAAAGAGAGTAAATAGATTTAAAAATAACAAGAATAATACATAGTACTATATTAAGAAAGAGTTGATATTATAATTGCGGAACGTTTTAGGATTTGCAAAGGTAAAAAACTACGACTTTTGTATATTTCGAACTTCTTTAAATTGTCCTCTGACTTTGTTTATAAATCCAAACTCCTCGACACCTGGAGTTTAGGTAACTTCACATTTTAATATGTACTTTCATACGCCATTCCGTGGAATTGCATCTCTATAATTAAAAAATAAAATAAATAAAACTCCTCCGCCAGTTGGTTCAGTTTCTGTCCTAACTGAAATATCATATTTAATCTAATTTTTGTTACGAAAATATGCCTTCCATTGATTCTTGTTTCACACCACACCAGAACACAGGGATAACAATACTTTGGCGCACCTTGCGCGTTATTGCGCCTTGATGGGCAAGAATTTGTGGGAACGAATCACATAATCAAATATTATATCTATTTGTGTGCGACTCAGCTTCTATCGATTTTATGCTCAATATATTAATGCATTATTCTCAGAGATGTCTTTTTAATTGCCAAGTGTTAAAAAAATCTTTTACGTCGTAGCCGATTTGCAGGGGCAATAGCTTATAGTCGACCTCAGGTCACTCGCTATTACATGGCAAATCTCTTTGCTTTGTTATATTCTTGAAATGGCTCGGGTGAGCTTTGCCAAACGAACTTCTCAAATCAACTGATCGGATGTGATCTGAATTTTTCCTCTTTGAAGCGCTCGTGGAGTGTAAGGAAGAAGTTCAAGAAGAATATGTGGTGCCGGTCTAATGTGCGATCTACACACGAGTTATGATCTACTATCAGGGGGGGGGGGGGATATATTACACTTCCTCCGATTTAATAACTTTGACGCAAAACGAAAGCTTTCAAACCCATAACGGATTTGCCTGTGGCGACATTTGCCCACCCGATCACTGGCCAATGGTGAGGGATAGCTTCGTTTCAGAGAGCCGAAGGCTCGCTAATATCCTCGGTTACTAAATAATAGATAAAGCATTTAATTTAAAAAAATCTGGATTCTCCTTTTATTACATAGGGTTTTTAACATGCAGATCGCTCATTAGACCAGATTCTTGCATCTAGATCGCACATTAGACCAGATTCATGCATGTAGATCGCTCATTAGACCAGATTCTTGCATCTAGATAGCACATTAGACCAGCACCGAATATGTTCATATGATTATGATGTGGCGCAAGAACATCAACAGACAGACATCACGCACAGACGGAATGGCGAAAACCGCTTTATTGGACTCATTGACACATAAAACGTGTATTTCTAATTCTGTCTTGTAGATGTTCATATATTGATTTTGTACTACGGATTGTACCTTAATGTTCCTTGATATTTTATAATCTGTACGTGATAATTGTTTACTTGTTGGCACACCGCCAAATTTCCTTGTGTGCCGTCCCTTATATGAGCATTCTGCGCCTGGGATATTTTCTATATTAAAATGAAAAATAAATAAATAAAAATATATCTCGCTGTAGAATTTTTGTGATTGCAATTCTTTCTCTGTATGTATACTACGTGTATGAGAAAATTAAAAGGTGGACAAGTAAATGGGAGTCTACTCATAAACAAAACCCATTAAGACGAAGTTCTTTTTCTTCTGAACCTATGTTTTTCCCAATTTAAAAAAAATCAGCGTCTCTTGCATCGCTCCCTTCGGATAAAAGCGGCAAAGTTCCCGAATCGTCGGTATGTGGTATTTCATTGCTAAATATATTGCATTTCGTTTTGGTAAAAATGATTACTTAATACGATTTAAACTCTAGGGTTATTGCGCAATGTGAATCCTAATGAGACCTTAGGTAGAGTTTAGAGAATTCATTGATCATACTAGATAATTAATCAATTCCTCCGAATCTTCGAAGATCTAGACCTCAAACACTCGGAACGCGAGGAGCGTTTATACGGCCTGCAGAATAAATTACTTTTTTTACGATATGGCCCAAAGTCAACTGCATGTCTTATTAATATTTTTATAATAAACTAGCAGAACTACCCGTTGAATTTCAACGGATTTATTGAATCTAAAACTTCTACCGTGTAACATGTAAACATCGTAAGAATTTTAACCGTCGAATAAAGCAAAAATGAAGAAAACCTGTTCGCAATTACCTATTTAGATGAATGAAAGAAGAAAATCTTGCACTCTGAAAAATCTAAAATTACGTGTAAACTTATGATAAAATAATTATTGAACTAATCACTCCTTCCCACCCCCCCCCCCCCCCCCCCCTAAATTTTTTATCGCCATATAGCCTATGTTATCCGCAGGATACAATTATTTACCTATGCGAAGTTTTGTGACGATATCTTCAAAGGTTTGAAAATCACAATTTAAGGAAAATCTACTTCTAATTATTTAAGTTACTTACGTAGTTTTAAAAATAGTTTGCTTTGGAGAACTCTATGCCACACTTCGTGTTTCTTTCTTCGCAATTTTTATTGCCATATAGCCTATGTTACCAGCAGGGTAAAATTATATACATATGCGAAGTTTCGTGATGATTTCTTCAAAACGAAAACTAATTGTAAGTAAAACCAGCAAGTCAACAATAATCAACAAAAAATAAATGAACAAAGGAACTTACGAAACGATTTAATTTAACGAAAGACAAAAAAGTAAATAGAGAACATTTAAGAATCACAGAGTGAATATTACCATTAGCTAGATTTTCTCATCCACGAGTTCTGTTAGAAGAAAATTGTTTACATAAGCAAAACTTTGGAAAAAATGAAACGATTTATCCAAACACATTTTGTGGAAAATCTACTTCTAATTATTTACTTTACTCACGTAGTTTTAAAAACATCTTGCTTTGGAGAACTCTATGCCACACACAAACATCATTAAAAACTGTTTATCTATAATATATTTTGAAGGGTGTGTTTGTTGGTTTGTGTGTTTGTTCATGGAACTCCTCCTAAACGATAAAAGCTAGAATAACCAAATTTGGTACTATTCTTCCTTACATCCTAACTTAGTGAATTGTCAATGTTTGGTCAACCGGGATTAATCAGTGCTGCCAATATAGGGGATTAACATTTTTTCATAAGATAACACGTATGAATCCATTTCTTGACTTGCAAGGTATTCTTCCTTCAAGCATTAAAATATGTAAATGTGGACCGATTTTTTTCGTTTATGCTTTATTCGACGAATAAAACTATACTATCTTATTCCTACGAAGTTTACATGTTACACGATCAAAGTTTTCAGAAATACGTTATTTGTTTCGAAATTTTGTGGATTTTTCGTACTTTTTCCGGGCGTTGCCAAGGCGGCCGTCATTGTTACCTCCGATTCAATTAGCTTCAATGAAGCTTACAAATAGACGAAAGTTTAGCGTTATTCGATTCGGACTTTTGTCTAAGCAACGAAACGATCGATGTTTATGGATAACATCGTAAATAGACACCTACTGATTATTATTCAGGAAGCGTTTATTTATGAAAGTAATTGAACCTTCTTTCGTCTATCGAATACTGGAATCTTACTTTTTTTTTAAGTAAAATCATTAAATTCTACATTATAATGTTTATTAACGTAAATAAGCTCACGTATCTGGTGTACATTTACCGGAGTCAGTGTTCAAACATGGACAACGGTACGTTGCTTTTTCACGGGTTTCTTGCTTACAAGACATAAAAGTAAATATTTCAGCGAGGCTTAATTACAAAATCTGATGTGGCCAAAACATGACTTTCTCAATATTTGGAGTATAGACATTTAAATCAATATGAATAGCATTATGAGGCAAAATTATCATTTCGTAACGTAAAAGAATACAGTCGTCCTTATTGCAGTAAATTATATTTTAAATATGTTTACAGAATTCACCGCTACATGGTGGTGGCGCTGTATACTGGAAATTAAGAAAAACCAAAATATCTCCGAAATGGACGGTTCTACGAAAACTTGTTTCAAACAAAAGTTGGAAGAAATATTATTCTCTACAACTTTGGTCCTCACAAAGATTACCAATAACGACGTTTTTAAGGAGATATTTGACGGAAACCGAAAAAACCGATTATTTATAAATAATTCCTAAATAATAACTGCTATGGAAAATTGTTTCAAATAAAAGTTGTAGGAAATTATATTCTCTATAACATTTATATAGAATTGTATATACAATAATGAAGTTTTAACGGGGAAATGTCGCAAAAACCGAATCGAGTTTCGAATAAACCTCGACTTCCGTTTAACCGTTATTGTAACAAAAACTAATCAGTTCTTTGTGCTCATGCTAAAGTGTTATATATGAAGTTTGGTAACGATGTGGCAAGTACCTTTTGTGTTAGAGCGCCCACAATCACAACCACTCGCACACACACACACACACACAGACATAATTCCAAAAATAGTCTAAACGTGTTCTAGGGACCTCAAAACGTCTATTTCCGTTAAATTCTCGAAGTCGATTTTTTTTGTGATCACAATACTTTCCCATTACTACGTATGGAGAAAGTAACAAGAAATGAAGCTGGATTTGGTGTAGGTAATATGATAGGAAATAAAATTATCGTTATATTTGAATGCAATACATTCGGAAATGGATTGTTACAAGCAAATATGATTAACTGTTAAGAAAAGCTAATTGTAAGTTAAAAAGTATCTACTATATATTTTAAAGAGTTTGTATGTTGTGCTGTAGTAGCTTCACTAAATCCATTGAAATTCAACGGGAAATTCTGCTAGTTAGTGATATTTCAATTATAATTGACAAATATTAGGTTGTCATGTAAACAAAGCAAACTCCCACACAGAAATTGAAAAACTATATTACGTTAAAATTTTTCCAATATAAATGCATTGGACTCTCAATTTCGGCAACAATGGGAATTGTCATGGTAGCTTATAATGGGTATTGTAATAAAACTGATAAAACCACGTATTTTATTGATTTTAAATGCATTTTTATGCTAATTCGTCAGGATTCGGATTCTGTCTTCAATAAAAATAAACTTTGTTCTTTTCTTCATAGAACCATTCAAGTTCGTACCATATTTATAAGTAATTTTAAAATTCAAATGAAAAATAAGCTGCTCTCGTCCCTTTGTTATTCAAATGAAAAAAGAAAATATTTTTTAAAATTAGACAGATCAATCAAATCGATATAAAAACCTTACTGTACACTCGTACTCATTATTCCGGTTAAAATGATACCTTTGTCTTGTTTCTACATGCTGTAGTTGCAGAGCTATGAAATTACAAACACTTTATATATATATATATATATATATATATATATATATATATATATATATATATATATATATATATATATATATATATATATATATTTTGGGCAACTAGGTGTTGAAGGAAACCCAGTGAACACTTACCGTAAGTAGAGCCGCTGGGGTGTTGGAGAGAGTTGTGTCTCTCTTGTGCTGACGAAGGGATCATCCCGAAAGCTCTAACCTCTACAAATGTGTCTCTCCAACACCCCAGCGGCTCTACTTCCGGTAAGTGTTCACTGGGTTTCCTTCAACACCTAGTTGCCCAAAATATCCTTACTTACCTTTCCTCTTCCTTGGTATTTATATATATATATATATATATATATATATATATATATATAGAATATAGATAGATATAAAGATATAGTTATATAGATGGATTGAAGAGGGCATGGAAGGGTTTGGGCGAAAGAGGAGTCATGGGGTAGGAAGGAGGTTAGAAAAGTCATACAGTGCTCTCTTTTTATCTAGCATCATAGCCAGCACATTTTCAAGCTTGGAGTTATTTTTTCCATTCCACCCTTTGTTTTAATCACAATTGTCATATATTTATAAGCAAAACTTATGCAACTCGTAATGTGTAAAGTACAGTGCTTGAATTGGGCAGGAACACATGGGAACACCATTCCACTTGATACAAAATGAAGCCCATAGCATTCCCATTAATAAAAAGAAATTCAAATAAGAATTTTCTGGTCACTGTCATTCCCATTGTTAAAAATTTCCCATTCGAACACTGATAAAGTATAAAAACAATCTTAAGAGTAATAACAGATAGCATTGGATGAATGATGCCGTTAGTGCAGTGTTTCTTAAACTCCAATAATCTAAGAACCCCTTTTCCTTCAAATATTTTTTGTGGACCCACAGAATATATACATATCTATATTTATAGCTAATAGAGTATTTATTTTTCCTAAGTTTTTAGAAAACCGCCATCGCTCTTTAGCATCATTTTCTCTAAATGTAACTTATACATACTTGGATTCCTGTGTGCACTTATTTTTAACTGCCATTAATAATTCTCGAGCATTACTCGCAGACCCCTGGACTACTACTGGGGAATCACTGGGGTCCGTGGATCCCAGTTTAAGAGACGCTGCCTTAGTGTATTGAAGTGGTCTTATGGTTCTCAATCTGTTGCAACTCACGCCTCACCATCCATTTAGTCAAAAAACCACCACGATAAAACCAAAACCCGTTTATCCAAAAAGTGGATTTTCCATTAATGGTGTTTTTGTATTATATTAATTTTTAGTGGAAAATTTGAAGGACATTAAATATTGCAAATAATTTGCTGAGAAAAAGTTTTATAATTGTTTTCAAAACTTCGAGTCTTGCCTAGATGACCTTTGCATCTCACCAGAGGGATGTGTCCAATTGTTAGAGAAACACTGGTGTACAGCATGTTTGCTTAGTAATAAAGCCCATTCAGTGTTGACAACTGCACTATTTTGCAGTTATAATAAAAGGAAAATCTTTTGAATAAAAAATAATTTATTTTTTTCGTTTCATTAATTATGACCTCATATGGGCATGCAATGAAATTTCTTTAATTATTAATTTATTTTCATAAATAAAATGAAAATATTTCAATGAAAGGTCATAAATAGACATTTCAAAGAAAATTTTACAGCATTAATTTTTATGAGCCTACATGGGAAATCATACATACTAAATAAAAATTATTCTAATTAACCAACCAATTTATAAAAGCAAGCTTTAATAAAACGATATTTACAAAAACGTAAAAAAATGATACATTTTCTATGACTAAAAAATTCTCCAGACAATAGAGAGCTTTATAAAGAATTCCCAACATTAGGAAACATCATCTATTCTTTCACAAAAAAGCGATTGAAGGGGTAAATAAGTAAATCAACAATATGCTTTCTGTATGAGAAATAACCAAGTTAATAAAAAATCATCAAATGCCTAATACATAGTACAATTAATTCATAACTATTAACAACAGCCATTACCTTTAGGAAATAAATTCATTACTTATTCAGTAAATGCTCAATACAATAAACTTTGTTTTGATTAAATAAAAAAATATTCCAGTCTTTTAACATTAATCTTTTCTCTGGCTGTGGGAACTTTCTGCATTCAGCATTTTCTGCATGGTGACAATATTCATGCTTTTGCTTCTAATCTCTTCTATGCTGAATTTGCTGCATTAGAACCATTGGTTTCTGCTTTAGCAGGAGCAACCTTAATAACCAGGAACCCATCCACGTCATCAAGCTCTTTGGAGACAAATTTAGCAGCAATAGTCTTTTGTCCCGAGAACTTAGGAGTAATTTTGAAGTGGGCGCTGGCAACTCCTTGTGGAGGTATGTCCCTACAAAAGAGGATTATTGTTAAAATATGTTGATGAAATACATTTTTAATTTCAGAGTACTTTTTCATGAGCAAAATGTAGAATCAAAATGAATGATAATTTAGAAAATTATGAAATGAATATGTATTGATAAATCATACAAATAATGAAATTAACTTATATATTCCATCAAGAACTTTGATGTGATAGCATGCACCTTACAAGTTCATTAAATTTTCTACAAAAGGAGACAGTACTCTCAAAATAAACAGATGACACTTTACCATAAACATAAAATTAAAATATGAATATATTTGTGTATTATTCTTTCAATACCAAGAGGAGTACTTTGTGCCAACCTTTTTTAAACTATTAATTTTTTGCCTTATAATGCAAACAGAATGAGGTAAAAATTTCATATCATTACTTATAAATGCCATAATATGAATACATATTTATTTTTCTTGAGTAGGTTTATTATTTGATGTCAGTGCTAGAAATGGAAAATGTTACAAAATGGAATGCTTGTATTGGTAGTGGAATGGAAATTTTTACGAAATGGAATGCTTGTTATAAATGTCTGACGAAACAGAATGGTATCATTGGTGCATGTGATGAGCCGGAGCAGCGTTCCAGTGCATTCCAGCTCATTTTGAGCACTATTTGAAGTACACAGCAACTAAAAAACCTGACTGTGAAAATGGAGTGCTCCTCCCTTAGCAAGGGTCATTGTCACTTGTTACAGCCATTTCCCCATAAAAAAATATGAAAGTATTTTCTAATTATAATTTTCAGTTCATATTTCCAAGATGGCCAAAATGACCATGGTCAACCTCTCAATGGTTATCACTACTTTGAATGAGTTTGAGAAAATATTGAAGATGCTTTTAATTCAACATTTCTTGGTTTATAACAAGTTTTTACTATATCATGATAATATGATATTCAATATTTAAATTTTACAGATTTGATTCTGAATATGTGCATTAATACTGACAATTAGTTACAAGAATATTATTATATTTTATATTTTTTTCTGCACATCATAAAAATTCTTAACCAGCCTCTAAAGTTACATATACAAGGAGTAAAATTTCACTACTCTTTACCATATGATTCAATTACCATTGAAAAAATTGAGTGGCTACACTGGACTTTATTTTTTTGCTTGATGAAGAAGATATTTATCATTCTGCGCAAATGTTAGCTCTATGTTTATATTAATTAAAATTAACCAAATAAGCCTATTACTCTACTGATGAAACAAATTTTCCTCAGTTTAAAGAAATATTTTTAGTTGAAACCGCTATCTACTATAATAAATCTATCTAATGCTTGTTCACTCAAAAAGAAAACACATTAAATAAGATAATGGTAAATGATCTAACTCTTCCAAGTAATATCTTTCTGAATAGGTTTTTGTATTTACTAATAATTTCACCATCAACTGAAATATTTAAATTTTATATTATTTTTACTTTTTAATTTTACAAACAAATTATCCATACAAAAAACAATTTTATTTATTGTATGCACCATTTGAAAGGTGATTGAAAGTATTTCCTCTGTGAAAGTTATTCAAAGTGTTTAAAATTATTCATGAGTGTAATTGCTGATTGATATTCATGAGGAAGTTGTTGAGAGCAAATTGTAAGTACTATTGCAATCATATTCTTTAATCTGTATGGATAAAGTCATGTGCTGGACACATCAAATTTTTAAGTAACATTATTATGAAAGAAATTTTTGAGCCATCATAACTAATACAAGAATTTTAACTCTCATTACCAATTAAAATTTCTCTTTTGGGTGGTTACAGAAAAATGTCAGTTACTGCAGATATACTAAAGGCTCTATCATGCATGGTTTTATTTAGGGCCACTGTTTGAGGTGAGTTTGAAAGGTGCCTAAGACAGTTCTCTTTAGTGGTGGAATTATATTAGTGTTTTTAATGATCTGCACCTAAATGTCATGAACTGGGGCAGAAGTGTGCTGTTTTGCTTCAGGGTGATGCTTTCCATACAATGGCTCTGGTCTTATTATCATAAAAGCTACAATGATCAAACCACAGTCATAGCAAACAAATAAGAATTTGAGAAGAAGACTTACTGGGCCATTTTTAGTTTCAGCTGTGATGTTAATCCTTGGCCTTCAATGATAAATTGTCCTTTCTTGAGGGGTATTGGCAAGGGATTTGTAAGTGAAGCTGTTGCTGAAAATTCTTGGCCTTCGACTAGCTCACCTTCAGTCTGGAAAATTATAGAAAATCATTAAACTCCGCACATGTTAATATAACAAACAATAAATTATGCAAGTCAAAAGATTACAATTTAAGATATCATTTACTTCAGGCACATTCTGTATGTAATTGACTGTAAGCTGACATTGATTGTAAGCCGACCCCCACTTTTCACAAGGGCACACGAGGAAAATTCCACGTTGGGTGTACAAATTTTCTGGGATTTTTCGTGAAAAAAATACCGAAAAGTATGAATGCCCCAGTTTTTTAAAATTCACAATTAAATAAAATAGGTATCAACTAAAATTACGACAACACAAATTACATAATATTCAAGCATTCAATACAATTTTTGATGAAAATGTAATTAGTCCCAGTTATGTTCCAGATTTTTAATCTCGCAACAGAAATATCCCGGTTTCTGTCTTTGTCTTCTCCAACATCTCACATTCAACTCATGAATCCCATAGCATCATTGTGCAGCAAGATTTGATATTTTTTCAGCATATGCTCTCACTTTTCTCTTAAAGTCCGCAGAATAATGTGTTCATAACCGTTATGGGATTATTTTAAAAAACTGAAAGTAAATGTCAAAAATTTATGCTTGCAAAGGCATGAGGAAATTGGCTTGGGGAATCCTAGGATTACCTGCACACGCATACTAGAGATGGCTTGGGAGTGAATTTATCAAAACATTTATTTCTTCCTATTCAATTATTGTGATTCTTTTTACGTACATTTACAGTAGACTGTTTTCTTATATATTAATACACTAATATCTATAGTTATAACGTAACTACAGGCACTATTGCATTGATTACTTTACTTTTTCATTCATTGATTTTTAAGTCCCGATTCTAAGCTAAGTGGCAATTTTTAAGGAGGTATAAAAGTAAAAAAATCTGATGTGACCATTACTTTCTCCATATTTGGGGTATAGATATTTAAATTATTATGAATAGCATTATAAGGCAAAATTATTATTTCGTATCGTAGAAGAATACAGTCATCCCTATTGCCGTAAATTAGGTATATTTTGAATATGTTTACAGAATTCACCGCTACATGGTGGTGACGCTGTATACTGGAAATTAAGAAAAAGCAAAATATCTGCGAAATGGATGGTTCTATGAAAATTTGTTTCAAACAAAACTTGGAAGAAATATTATTCTCTACAACTTTGGTCCTCACAAAGATGACCAATTACGACGTTTTTAAGGAGATATTTGACGGAAACTGAAAAAACCGATTATTTTATAATATAATAGCCCATGTCTGTTGGTTGGTTGGTTGGTCACGCTTTCACGATGGCCGTTATAGAGCATTTTAACAAACTTCCCGAATAGGTAGAAGATTGAAATTTGGCAAGGATGCTTGATTAACATATTTTAAGGAAATGACTAAAATAAATCTCCAAAAAAGTCCTGGGTTCGACTCCAAGGAAGACATTTCTATTTTCCGTAAGGTAACACGTAAAAATCCTTTTTTGATGTGCAGGCTTTTATTGTTTTGGAAATTAAAATTAGAAGGAATTAACCTACGATCTTCGGATCTGAACCATTTTGAAGAAAAAATTACAAAGTTTCTTATTCTACTCATCTTTTTCCGCATACAATTGTAAATCACTCATGTTATACGTTTAATTCACATATTTTGTGGAATGTTGCCTTGGCTACCAATTCCATTGTTATACCTGTTTTCTACTCTTATGAAGCTTGACCTTGGTGCAGAGAATAGCCAATCAGAGCATTTTCCCCTTCCACCACCATTTGAAGTTTTTGAGAGGCGCGGGAAAGTAGTACACTCTTGCCAGATATCCGCTCTTGAAGAAAGTCGCATGCGAATGCAAGGCGATATGGTGCCAAAAACGTGGTAGATCTGGCAACACAGTCGAGCTTGGAGCGATGCAAACAGCACAATGCCGAGAGACAGACTGACTTTCTCCCCTCTCCATTGACAGTCTCTCGAGCTTTCATTGGCTGCAGCAGTAAGTGTACAACTAGGATTTTCAAGGTCAAGCTTCATAAGAGTAGAAAACGGGTATAGACCTCTATATCATATGTTAATTCAATCCTTATGGGTATAAACGTGCTTTGAATGCTTTTAATACGAGAAAGGGGAGGGGAGAGAGGTGGGGAGGGGAGAGGGGTGGGGAGGGGAGAGGGGTGGGGAGGGGAAAGGGGTGGGGGGGAGAGAGGTGGAGAGGGAGAGAGGTGGAGAGGGGAGAGAGGTGGAAAGGGGAGAGAGGTGGAGAGGGGAGAGAGGTGGAAAGGGGAGAGAGGTGGAGAGGGGAGAGAGGTGGAGAGGGAAGAGAGATGGATAGGGAAGAGAGATGGAGAGGGGAGACAGGGGGAGGGGAGGGGGGAGAGAGGGGAGAGGGGGGAGAGAGGGGGATGGAGAGGGGGGAGAGGGAGGTAAAGAGAGGCAACTATTTTTCAGTTTAACTAAAGATAGCCCGTCAACAACAGAATACAATACAATAGAAATTTTGTATATGACAAATTATTTCATATGTAAAAGTGTGATATTAATTATTTTAAATGAAAATAATAATAATAATCTATCTATCTATCTATAATTCTTCCATTGATATTTCAACGGGCATTACACTAGTTCATAAATAATTCCTAAACAATAACTGCTATGGAAAATTCTTTCAAATTAAAGTTGTAGGAAATTACATTCTCTATAACCTTTGTATAGTATTGTATATACAATAATGATGTTTTAACGGAGAAATATCGCAAAAACCAAATCGGGTTTTGAAGAAACCTCGACTTTCGGTTAACCAGTATTGTCAAAAAACTAATCAGTTCTTTGTGCTCATGCTAAAGTATTATATATGAAATTTGGTAACGATATGGCAAGTACTTTTTGAGTTAGAGCATCCACAATCACATACACACACATACATCATTCTGAAAATAGTCTAAATGTGTTCTAGGGACCTCAAAACGTGTATTTCTGTTGAAATCTCGAAGTCGTTTTTTTTCGTGATCACAATACTTTCCCCATACTACGTATGGAGAAAGTAAAAAGGCCGGCTTACTATCGGTTAAGTATGGTACATATAAGGATCTCAAAAAGATTGTAGATTAGTTTGTAACAGGAAGAGTCATAGTAATTTTGATCACCTGTAAACAACAAATTATACCAATTAAAATATTTTAAATTTCATTTTACTCCATTTTTTGCTGTTTTGATATGTTATTGCTAACTCTTGTTTGCTTTTTAATCTATTGTGTTTATTATCGCGGGAATATTTGCTGCAATTATGCAATAATTATTATTGTATTATTTACATGCTATGGCATTTTCACTTTTTATCCGGAAATATGCACTGTCATATCTTTTCAAAAACCAAGAATAAATATATTATTGCTTGTAGCATGAGTTAATTGTGGTGCTCAGTGAGTTCATATTAAGAGAATAATATTTTACCTTTATCTTGATATCTGGTTTTCGAACTCTAAAGTCATCTTGGGCAAAATACTCAAATTTTGTTTCTGCCACTGTTGCCATGCATGCAATATTGAATGCACATTGATCCACAAGATGGCTATAGTAATCTTCATAAGTTACATCCATCCTAACCTCTTCAACTGTTTAAAGAAAAAATTGTAAATTATACAGAAATGCCAGAACATCAAATCTTTCGAAACTAATAGAGCTAATTCTCTTTTATTACTATTGATTTAATAATAATATATCACTTTCACTCATAGCATAGACATCACTCACCAGTTCCTGCTTTTATCAGTTTGTCTGTCTTCTCTTTCTTTACACCTTCCTTAATCTTACCAGTGTAAAGAACCGTGTCAACACGAAGCAGCACACTCACTTTGTGGTCTTTGTTTCTGCTTCCATTCTTCATCACAATCACAATGCTGAAAAAGGAACATTGGCATTCTAATTAAGATTACTGAGACAATACAATTCAAAACTTAAGAGATAGCATTACAAAATATAGTGCATTAGCATCAGATTTTTGTTAAGTATATCAAGAACCTATGTAGGACTTAGAAAATAAAAAAATATTTGGGCAATCATAGAGTAAATAAACATTCTTCGGACATCAATGTAAACTTTCTTAGGAGTTTAATGGTGGATATGGAACAATAAAAGAAATAGTTTGCATTGATATCTCCAAAATATATTATTTTGATTTGTATAAATTTATGGTATAAATGCTGCTACTGATAAACGTGTTTGTTTTAAGTTAAGGTTAAAAAAATCAGCCTTTGAGGTTTATAAATTTTTTAAGAAAAATTAGCATTATCCATATGTTTATTTGTATAAATTTATGGTACAAATGCTGCTATTGAGAAACGTGTTTGTTTTAAGTTAAGGTTAAAAAAATCAATCCTTGAGGTTTATAACAAATTTTCTAAGAAAAATTAGAATTATCCATATGTTAGAGGCAAATGAATGCTGAAAAAACATTACTAGTTTTGATTATTATAAACCAATTCTTTACCAACCTAAAAGGTGAGCCAATTACAATGTCATCTCGTAATTCAAAATCAAACTTAATGTCATTAAAATCTTCATTGAGATAATATCTGCTGAACATGCTTTCACTCTGCCTAAGTGCTCTCAACATTGCTGCACGCTCTTCTGCGCTTTCTGAAAAATTTCAAATTGTTATATAAGAGAAAATGTTTAAAGGAAAAGAGAGGAAAGAAGACTGATTCATTGAGTGAGTTAATTTTTATCTAATTACTTCGATTAGAAGTTAGCCATACATTATTGTATTTTTATGTTCATTTATCGTTCAATTTGAGTAAATCAAGGAATGCAGTAACTCAACATCTTCTGATGCATCACTGTAGAGAATTTTGTTGCCATTCAAAATAAAAAATGTGAGAATCAAGCTTTTAATTAATTAATTTTTTCATAGTTTTCATTTGATGAATTTGAAATTACTTTGAAAATTTTTTGTTATTACAGGATTGAGCATTGATAATTACAAAAAAAAACAAAAATCTATAAAACTGAACTCACTTAAAACACCATAACATATAAATAGCAAAAATTTCCTTACTTTCTGGATATTTATAGTTTTCTGTGATATCTTCTCTTGTGTATTTTCCAACTGCTTTTGTACTAATTAACTGTCCAATCCTGAAATTTTAGAAAATGTCACTTATTCTTCTCAGGAAGAAAATATTCAATTTTATAATAGATGAATAAGGAAACATTATTACTATAACACCATAAAGGATGAAAATCTTAAGATTACATCAAATAAGGATCTTTTAGAGCATGCTTTTTTTATAATAATAATAAACTCATAAATGGCAGGAACTTATGTTAGAGCACTAACCCTTGAATGTCCTTTCGAAGCAGCTTCAGTGGTTGGGTGGGTCCAGCATAACGCCAGAATACCTTGTCAGCATTTACTTCAGCAAAGACAAATTGTCCATCAAAAGGACGCAGTACTTCTCCTCTTTTCACTGCATTCACTGATGCTGGGCCACAGCGATACACATCATCACTTAGCTCCTGAGGAGTGGCATCAATTACTTGCCATCCCCCACAATCATCTACAACTTCTTCTCCCATGCCTCCCACACCACCAGTAGGAGATAGATCTGGTCGTTTCATCCATACTTCATTCCACACATGAAAATTCCTAGAGGAAAATGTATACTTTCATAAATATAGGTTCAAGTGGATGATAAATCCACATTTTACTCATGTTTCCATCGATACTGAAGTTTTATGTAAATATTCAAGCTGTATACTTAAAATTTTATGGGTTACGTTTTTACAGATGTACTAATGAATACTGCAATTAGCATATTGGTTCTGCCATTTTATCAAAGAAATAATTCAGTTAATTATGCAAATGTTTCTGCTTATCTTGAGCTGAATGCTAGAACCATGTGGAGGTTCTAAAAATTCCAACTGATCAAAAGAAACTTCTGAGAAATAATATCTCCTGTTATATTTCAATTACAATTATGAAAGGATGTAGCATATTAACCCTTTTACTGCGAAGCCTAGAACTATGTACCCTGCTATATATTTGAATTTTATTTTTAATGTAGAGATAATTATAACAAGTTATGTGCAAATAAAAATAATCCTAAAGTGTATCTGCTAAATCGGCTCACGACAATCTTAGCATGGCATGCTGTTTTGGCCCAATTGGCTCACTGGCAACAAAAGGGTTAATAACTGAGCCTATGCATAGAACAAGGATCTAACCAACAAAATTAATTTTTGTAGATATACCCTTTCTTGTGTGTATGCAATACCAGATTGAAAAATAATTTGCAAAATTGATTCTTGCATCTAAATTATTTAATGTATTAAATTTAACTACATGTTATTATTGTTTGTTAAAACAAAAAGAAAATAAAATGTTAATTTCTGAAGCACGGATCTATCTGAATTGTTCTTATAGTGTATTTTCAAGATATCTTAACATTTTCACCAGGTTCAGATTTGAAGAAAATAAAATAAATAAGTGTATGAGTGAAAGTTTTGCCTTTTAATTAGGCTATAAATAAGAAATTTCCACACAATGAGAAGCTGTTATTGTCGACATTTTTAATACCATGTTTACAGACTAATTGTAAGAGTGCATGGAGTAATTTAGGAGAAGTGCAGAATCTCAAGTTTTCCAAAAAATTTATTGTAAACTGGTTTTATATGTACCTAGGGTACAGCAGAACAATTTCTTGAAAACTGTTCCATAAATATCAAAACCTGCATGAATATAAGATTCAGGGCCATGCCAACCCGGGGTGCAAGGTGTGCATGGCACCCAGGCGCCAACTAGTCGGGAGTGCCTTCCCATCAAGATATTTGTATCTATATATTATTGGAACACGATGAATGTGTGATGAATTTTACTCTTTCACTCTGGATATTTTTCCCTTCAAGCAGGAAGAGAAAGGCAGAAATAGCAGAGCGATACAAAATTTCTCAGTTAAAATTTACCTCCAAACCCTCACAGTACGCATTCGCATTTATCTGTTCTTGGGCGTATTATTAGAGGCGACAGAAAATTGAAGCTTGGAGTCAGCAGAGGGGGATAGGGCTCTGCCCTAATTGCACTCTCCATCCTAGCGAGGGTCTGTGGCATTATTTCGTTTGTAAATTTCCCACGACCTTTAGAGGCAATCGTAAATCGGTTCTCAGATGGACTAGGATTGAGTAGTATTCACTTTGGAGGAGGGGGGCGTCACAGAATTATTTTGCACCCGGGTGCCAAATACCCTTGGCACGACCCTGATAAGATTCAGTTTCATAATTGTCTTCAGACGTAGTAAGAGTTAGAATTAAATATGAAAATAAGCTGAGATTTTTTCTGATCTAGTAAAATCTACATAAATACATCTGCTTTTGTCAAAATTAATTAATGTAGATTTCACACCAAATTTAGACAACCTATATAATTATCACAGACAATATATTTGGCAGTATAAAACTTTTTTTTCTCAAATAGACTGTTATATTTGCTGCATTATTTTGTGTAACTGCTTTAAAAATGATAAATCATTTTCTTGAAATATCTTTTTTCTCATAGTTTTCGAATAACTATTAGAGGTACAGGCGACTCCTGAGATTCGACAGGGATGCGTTCCTAAAAATGTGGTCGAATCTCAAATTGTCAAATGTCGAACACAGTTTTTCCATAGACTTGCATGTTATAATCGGGGTATATGTTCCCACATCTCGACTCGCGCAAGCCGGACCGGGCCATTTGCTGCACATCCCTGCATACATCTATCTATACATACAACTATATAGCGCAGCAAAGTTAATATAAAGTTATTAAAAAGCACAAAATAACTTGCAGCCTCGCCAGCTAATTTAAGGTGATGCAAACCTGCCCTTCTCTTAAATCTGCCAAACTAGCCATCAAATTACGTGACTTTTTTATCACATGTTCTAGAATTTTCTCCTTCTGTTTCACATAAGTGCTAATAGTTGAATGACATTCTTTTATTTGATTCACTTGCATTATCACTATTATATTTCCTTTTAGTTATCATGTCAAGTGATAAATTTATAAATAAATAAAAAAAAATAAATTTAAATAAAAGATTAAAAGAAAAAAGAGTGAAATCAGCACAAATTCAAACAATTAGAGCAGAAATAACTATGTCTTCATTGAAACTAAACCTCGCGTGGTTGGTCGGGACAAAAATTACTTCGCGTAAACTATAGTCGATCCGAAATCGGAAGACTCCTGGCCTCGAAAAAGGGGCGGACACCAGTTAGCAGCAGCCAATAGGAGACTGTTTGTTTGGGAAGGTAGTGGGGAGGAAACCAGTCTCACTCCTGCTCTCGAAGAGATCGCATCGGACTGCGTTGCCGTTTCTACCGCCGTTTCCTTGCTGTGGATCAAAAAGAAGGATGGGAAGTATTTTATTTAGAAACTGCGTAGTATATCAGCTGAGCAAGAGCTGGCAGCGTGCACCGATATCTGCTCTCCCGCACGAAAGTTGAGAGGGGCGATGGAAGGGGAAACGTTCGTGATTGGCTACTTGCTCTAAGTAGGCCAGGAGTCTTCCGATTTCGGATCTACTATAGTTCTCAATTCGATCGGCTGGGTCGAAATCTCGAATTTGTTGAATCTCAAACTGTCGAATCTTGCTAGTCGCCTGTATTTTAAAAAATGGCATGACCAACAGCATTAAGAGAATTAAAATTCTGGAATAGGCTTTTTTGCTTTATTAACTTTCATCGGTTGAACCTTTCTATTTAATGAAGAATAGGATTCTGCAACTAAAAATATAAATCACACTAAACTTCATATAATATATTTGGTTGATAAAATATATAGCAGGGTGACCAAACCGTGACTCATGAGCCACATGCGGCTCTTTTAACTTAGTTTGCAGCTCCTTTAAATTTCCAGTAAATGTTTTTCACTGCAGAATACAGTGACCTAGTGTGACATGAGATGTTTTGGGAATGCCTAAGGGACATGCAATATATCTTAATTGCTTGGATACAGGTTATAGACTGTTCTCAGAATGTGTGTCATGCGGCTCTTGAACTTTCGAAGATTATCTTATGCAGCTCCGAGGGTAAGTAAGTTTGACCACCCCTGATATATAGCAATAAAAAATCTCTAACAGATGTTGTACCCTTAGGTTTTTTAACTTCAATTAATTTTATAAATTAGCAACAGACAAGTTATCCAAGCTTTATGATTCAATAACATGTAAATTCACTTCATTTTTAGACTCAGTTCTAGGACTATGCTGCCAATCAATCAACAACAGTAAAAATGAATCTAAACAATATTCATTCAACAAGCACTTAAAAAAAACATCTCCAATGGCCACAAAAAGTTTTTAAAAAACCAGATATGCATTTTCGCTAGAAATCAGCTATCTTAAGTGGTAATTCACTAAAAATGGATTCTAAATTTCCTCGGGGTCAGTAATAACATTATATCTTCATACATTCCAAAATCTCATTTAACATAAATATCATGTTTATTATAAATTAAAACCAATTGAAACAATGTTTGCAGTATATTTTTTCTGCAATTATGCTAAAATTACACCTTTAATCTATTTTGTTTTGGTATTATATATAAAGAAGCTATAGCAATAGGCTAGAATCTTATATAAATTATCACAACTTTCACTGCAGTAGAAATTCATTCAGTGGTTTCTGATGTAATACTGGAGACTTTAACTTACCAAACAGAATCATTGTTCATTTCTTCCATAACCTCTCCCTCTCCATCCAGAAAATAATCAACAGTAAGACTGTTCTGTGTGTCATGTGCAGAAGAAAAGTTTGTCACAGTACGTGCAGGTATTCCAAGAGCACGGCAAACTGAAAAATAATAGCATTTATTTTTCATAATAATAGAGTCTTTGACCTTTGAACACTGGATATAAATCTCATGTTTTAATTGGATTATCCCATTCCCAGACAGTAGATTTTTGTTAAATTATTTTAACACTGCACTAGAATGTCTTTAGTGCTCCAATGAATGTTGAAGTTTTTGTCGTGACCTTATGCAACACCATAATGATGATGGCTATGGCACTCTTGTCCATGAATGTGTAAAATATATTCATAAAAATAATCATGTCTCCTAAACTATAAATCAGAAAAAATTCAAATAATATATATGTATAATAAATTATGTTATGTGATGACTTTTGCTGAAAGATATTTTTTCCCTATATAGTAGGGACAAAAACTAAGAGACCACCAAAATCACTTGTATCTAACATTGATTAATTTCCTTACCTCCCCTTCCTTTTATTCTCACTTCCTGATCGACCTTGAAAATGGTAAATAGGTACTATGCTTCCTTCATTCCCATTTCAGCCAGACAAAGAAAATCAGACAGCTATTGTATGAAGAAGTGAACTATGGAAAGCTGAGCCATAAACTTTTCATCCTCATGAGTCATAAAAATTCTTTTTTTGATCCCTTGTTTGCCTGTTTGCAAAGTACATATTTCAAAAGAACGACATAAAGTTACCTAGGAAGCACTAAACAAACTTTGGAGAGACTTAGATTATGCAAGAGTGCAGAATATCACTGAGTCACCAGTGGTACATTCATTGTACTACATGGTGTTTAAAGGTTAAATCAGTCTCTGATTCTAAATATGTTGACTTCCAGGAGTGTATTTGACCCTCTAGTTGAAAATTTAAGGACAAAAGACAATATGAATTAACATGTATCAGTCAAACATTGGTTGGTAACCTTTCCTCCAACCAGATCCTTCAGCTCATGGATAAAAGTGGCTTCAACATCCTGCCCTATCTGTGGTACATACCATTACCTGGGTTTTCCTCTATCTTTCTCCTCTCCATCATTTTCTCTACTATTAATTTAATCATAGTTTTAAATCTTAAAATGTGGCCTATCCATCAATCTCATTATCTCCTCAGTTTTATTTCCTCTCTGCAAAATTTCCTGATTGGTATCCCTATCTCTTCCAGGAGATTTGAGAACCCTTGTCCCAGGGTCATGCTGATATGTGTGGCAGTGAGGTGATTGCCTCAAGTATCTCTCGAAAAGGGTGTTAAAATAAGACTACAAAGAATATTTTTCCACAAGCTTTCATGATTTTTTTGATATTTTTTAATTCTTAGAATACCTTTCTTCAACAAACTTCCTAAGAACCATCTTTAAGTGTTTATATCAAACTGACCTAGGGTATTATTTTAGGAGAATTCTCTGATGGGTATATGGAAAACAGAGTGAAAATTTATGTACAGGCGACTCCCGAGATTTGACGGGGATGCATTCCTGAAAACGTGGTCAAATCTCAAATTGTCGAATGTTGAATGCTGTTTTTTCATATACTTGCATGTTATAATCGAGGGATACGTTCCTGCATCACGGGAAAAAGTCTCCCCTCACGTTCAATAAAGATAAAATAACATTACTAATATGTTAATACAACAGTATTAAATTATGAATAAATTACATAATAAATATTTTAAATGTATAACTTATTTTTTGCACTAAAAAGGAAAAAATAAATTTTTGTTTGTATGATAATTTTACGTAATTTAAAAATCTAAATTAAATCAAATCCGCCACATCCATTCCCATGTTATTTAAATGGAGGAATGAATAGTATTAGAAATTTAAAAGCATGTTGAGAAAGGTGAAAGCCATACTGAAATCACACGATCGTTGGGAATGTGTCGTTCAACAGTCCTAGGCACAGTGTTGTGATTCCTAAAATAGAAAAACTTTTAAAACTTTGGGTAGATGATCAGTGTCAGAAACACATTCCTATTAGTGAGACCATGATTAGAGCAAAGGCTAAGGATCTCTATGATGATTTGAAAGAAAGGATGGATGAAATTTCTGTTGATGAGCCTCCATTTAGTGAAAGTCATGGCTGGTTTGACAGATTTAAGAGAAGGGCAGGTTTGCATAACCTTAAATTAACTGGCGAGGTTGCAAGTTATTTTGTGCTTTTTAATAACTTTTATATTAATTTCACTGCAATATATAGTTGTTTGTATAGACAGATGTATGCAGGGTTGTGCTGCAGACAGCCTGGTCCAGCTCGTGCGAGTCGGACTGGGCCGTCTGCAGCCTTTGCTCTAATCGTGGTCTCACTAATAGGAATGTGTTTCTGACACTGATCATCTAACCAAAGTTTTAAAAGTTTTTCCATTTTAGGAATCACAACACTGCGCCTAGGACTGTTTATTGTTGATATCAAATTACATGAATTTATCACGTTCTAGAATTTTCTCCTTCTGTTTCACATAAGTGCTAATAGTTGAACGACACATTCCCAACGATGGTGCGATTTCAGTATGGCTTTCACCTTTCTCAACACGCTTTAAAATTTCTAATTTCAATTCATAACTATGAGTCTTATGCACTCTTTTATTTGATTCACATTATCACTATTACATTTCCTTTTAGATACCATGTCAAGTGATAAATTGATAAATGAATCAATAAAATAAATAAATTTAAATAAAAGATTAACAGAAAAAAGAGTGAAATCAGCACAAATTCAAACAATTAGAGCAGATATAACTATGTCTACACTAAAACTAAACCTCGCATGGTTGGTCGGGACTAATTACTCTGCGAAAATTACTCTGCATAAAGTAGTTCCCAATTCGATCGGCTGTGTCGAAATCTCGAATTTGTCGAATCTCGAACGGTCGAATCTCGGGAGTCGTCTGTATTAAACATTTTCATATGCATAAATAATGGTGATACAATATCTTTTTATTTATTTTTTAATACAATAAACCTGCTCTCAGGGTTAAATATATTAAAAATTAAAATTTTCAATTTTACTATTCTATTTTTGACAACTGGGGCATGTGGGTAAAGAAATGAAATGGGTATCAAATTTCATCTTGCCTTAAGTGACAAAATGACTTGACACAGCCCAGTCTTCTCATATGCTGAATTTCAAATGGATTCAGAAGGTTATCTTCTTGTTTCTCCCATAGTCCATGTCTCTGATCAACACTCCATATGTTCAACACTCCATACATAACTTTTTACAAGCTGTTTTCTTGTATATAAGTTAATATTATTTGATAGCAGTACTTGTTTCTGATTGTGAAAAGCTTGTTTAGCTGGAGTAATTCTATTTTTTAATATCTCCTCCCATCTATTGTTATTGTATGTTCAAGATATTTGAATACAGGTAGTCCCCAATTAACACAGAATTTATTTTAGCAAAATTTACCAATTGGGGAACCTGTTCACTTTACACGAAGAAGCTCCCGTTTTAACACGAGTTGCAACACAATCCATTACGTGAAAAAATAAAAAAATATTGTCATTAATGGTAATTTCTGTGTCTTAAGAGGCAAAATTCTCATATTATCTAAAGAAGCTGGGTTTAAAGAGGTAGATACTTTATTTACATCTTATGCGTATTGTTTATGCATTGTATTTTATTTACGCTGTATTGGTTGTTACATTTTATGTATAAAAACGTAAGTAAAATGCACATTAATGCTTGTAACCCATGAAATCTCTGCTTTCTCACACACTCTCTCTCCATCTAACACTAACCTTTTACGTGGTTTCTTATGGTATTTATGCATTTGTTTAGCACGAATTCGCTTAACACAACACTTTTTAGGAACGTATCTCTTGTGTTAAGTGGGGATTACCTGTACTTCAACTTGTTTGATGATGATGGTGTATAGAGATCGGTTCTTATTTGAGGGTCACTTTAAAAAACCATCATATTTGTTTTATTTCTATTGGTTCCTGTGTTGTAGTTATTCTTTAACATACCATTTGAATACCCCAGTACTTGTCTAAAGGTTCTCCATTGGAAAAACAATATTGTCTGTGAAATTTTAGAATGATAATTATGTCCATTAACATTAAATTCTTCTTCAATTCTTCTATTGCTCCCTCTATGCATATGTTAGAGAGAATATGAGATAAAGTGCATTCCCGTCTAATTTTGTAATTGATTACAACCTCTTTTAGATCATTACTGCCAATATCAACATTACTGGATGTTATATTGCAAGGCAAAGTATGCTCTATTTATATAATGTGATAATGGTGACACTCACTTGTTGTAAGAACTCCAGCAAATACCCAACATTGCCCATATTTCACTGGCTTCTTAGTGCGGAAATATTCTTGCAGGATCTTCATGCTGCCCATCCACTTAGTAGGGGGAGTTCCTCCAGAAAAGTCTCCAGACCAATTTCCTACCACTGCTCCATTGTCATCGGGAGAGTTGACCTGCAAGGAACGTTTAATTGTGAGTGAAGTTCTATTGTTTCAAAGTAACACATTTGAATTTTTTAAAATGTTAATTGTTTATGCATGGTGGCAATGGAATTTAGTGATAGATCAGACTTCTGACAATTAAAGATGATACTATTCCATTAGATTTAAGGGAATTTTTAAACCTGATCTATCATCTATACTAACATAATAAGTTTCTAAAATTATTTTTCATTTTCAATACTCTCCATATATTTTGTGACCACTGCATCTTTTGATAAAGGGTTGTTTATACAAGGATGCACCTCAAAGGGATGAAAGTGAAGATAAGACTATTCTATCTTGAATAATTAACGGAACTTAAGGAACATATTGATTTTGGAAAGTGTCTGCATATACAGGAGACTCCTGAGATTCGACCGTTCGAGATTTGACCAACTCAAGAATTCGACCGGTCAAATCCTGCTTATTTGACCCAGCCGATCGATCAGTCAAATTAGAAACTAGTTTACGCGAAGTAATTTTCGGCCCGCCCAACCATGTGGGGTTTAGTTTCAGTCTAGACATCGTTATTTCTGCTCTAATTGTTTGTATTTGTGCTGATTCGACATTCGACTGTTCGAGATTCGACCACATTTTCAGGAATGCATCCCGGTGGAATCTCGGGAGTCGCTTGTATATGGTCACTCCCAAAAGTAATTAATATGCAATCAAACAATATTTTATAATCTTGTATATAATTTTTGAAGCATTCATCCATACATCCCCCACTGTATCTCAAAAACCATTTGTCATAGAGATATGCGATAAATGGTGTTTTGTTTCTACTAGCTAGGAGGTCCCTGGAAAACTATTTTCATTTTCATAAAAACCTGGGTTCGATCCCAGGGGATGATTTCTGTTTCCTATTAGATAACATGTAAAGATCAATTTTATGATGTACGTGGCTTCATTATTTTGCCGGCCTTAGTAGAGGGATGGTTAGCTAGGGTTGCAGGTTAGAATCCTGCTGAGGACATGGTCATATGTTTCGTCCATGTTATTACTGTTACGATATTCGGTGTAATTGGCCATGTGCTATTTCTGAATTTTTGCCAATTAATAAATGAATGAATTCATTAAAATTAGAAAAATAGACATACGAGCTTCGGATTTTAACTGCTTTGAAGGAAAATGAATAAGGTTTCTTATTCAAATCATTGATTTTGCCTTCAGTTCGATATTGCTCAAATTTTGACAGATAAGTTACGTATTTGTGAAAAATCTTGGGTTCATTTCTGAAGGTTGCCATTGTCAACCCACAAGATCGCATCATTTTCGCAATCTGCATTTGCATAATATATATGCATACATTGAATGCTTTAATGCAAGGAAATGATCATAAATTGTCAATATGCACAATATGCTCTCAGCGAGATTCAAACCCGCAAACCTAACATTGGGAACCAAAGACACTAAAATCCTGTACCGGGGAAATACATTATTAAAGTTAAATATAAATTATTGAGATCAACGACAGTTATTATAAGCATAATTACTTCCTTCACACACTTCTTAATTTTTTATAAATAAATTGAAAAATATCTGTGCAATCATTGCATGGGTGCAGCTAGTATTAAGGATTTTTTTGTAGCAAATTCTTTTGAATAGTTTCTGAGAAATTAACTAAATACAGTGTCCCCAACTTACATGGGTTTGAGTTACACGGATCCATAGATACACGGATACATGACAACTTATCAGTGCCTTCCTCTCGCAAACCGATCGTTTTTCCTGGCACCTATTCTCAGCTTTCGTCGGTTCCCGAATCTTCTCGAATGCGCAGAACGTCACGGCATCCCAACTTTAATGATGTAACTATTGTTTATAAAATTTATAACATGGGATGTATTGGGAGATTAATTTTCGTTTTATGAGTTTTTGCCTTAAGAGCAGTTTTCGAGGAACAAATTAAGTTCGTAAACCGAGGGATTACTGTACGTTGACGCACAGCTGACAGCATTGCCATTTAGATTTGTTATCCCGTGGGTGAAAGTTGTGTACTGTACTGGTCTTCATAAACAAACTATAAACCCTCATCACAAAAGAACTACTTTTTTAGCTTTAACTATCCATTGAAACAAACGTATATGTCAAAAAATATCGTATTTAAGCATTGTTGGACTTACATGGTTTTCAACTTACACGGTGACCTTTGGAACAAATTAACCGTGTAAGCTGGGAACTTACTGTATATAAAAGTAACAAAAAATTCAAATTCTGCAAGATTGTAAGAATACTTGAGAAGCTAAAGAAATCATTCATGCCTTTATCTTATGCAAATTATACAATCAGCTTCTGACTCCAAGGAGATTAGAATAAATGCGACAATGTCAATGCTCCATAAAGCCTTAATGCATTAGACTTATTTACATTTAATTTATTCATACTGATGATACACTATGAAAGATTTGATTAAAATGGATGACTTACAGCAGCTGAAAGTGCCCGAGCAATACGGACTGGGTCAGCCCTTGCTGACACACTGACACGTCCAATCTTGAAAGCAAGATATAGACAACAATCAAGGATATCAGCTTCAAAATGAGCATAACGCCAAACGCATGGTCGAAGGCGATTGTGGCTTCCTCGCCATATCAACCCCGTATCACTCAAAATGTATTCCTTGAGCTCCTCCTCACGATTAGGGCCGATGTAAACACTATCCCCTAATGGTCAAATGTTAGCAAAGTAGGATTAATAAAAAACACATCATAATAATTCATGACAATAGCAAGAAAACATTTCCATTGAAATAATAAAGATGTAATCTAATTATTGATACATTTTTATGTAAAAAAACAACAATGTAAAGTTTCTTTAAAATCATTGCAACATAAATATTAATTTGTAACACAAAAAACGAAATTGGCTGAGTGTTGTATTAATGATAAGAGAAGATATTTATGGCTTTTATTAAAATACACATGATTTCAGTGAGTTACAATTTCCCTAGTTTTGATGTTATAACTCTTATACAAATTACTTTAACTATTATGGTTCAAATGATAAGAACGATTTTCTCATCCAACATTGATCATAGACTCTTGACACAGATTAAGTGATATAGGCTATACTTACTTTCGCACCATGGATTGAATAAGATATAAATAGGATGTGGATAGCTAAAACTGATGGCATCTCCTCCTCCATGTCCTTGAAGTTTAGAATCAATATCCATCTTCCACATGCCAATTACTGCATCTGCTGCTGGAGTGATCTAAACATTCCAAAACATTATTATTAACAATTTTCTTTCTTCACAATATCACTTTCTTATTCAAACTACTTTAATAAAAAATGTTTAATATATATTCAGAGCAAACTACAATAGTGAATCAATTCCTACTACCTTACAAATTCCAAGCCTTTGATGATAAGTGGTTAGACCTAGATAAGAAGGGAGGAAACTTAGAGTTAAGGAATCATGCTTGCAAGCACAACTTACCCCACCCACATATCTAAGGTGACTTTTAAAGAGATCATAAAATATTTCTGAAGGAGTTTTCACTTTAAAATGCTGTTTAAATTATACTTTCACTTATAATGTACCTCAGAATATCTAGACAACTTCTTATGTGCAGTCATTAAATATGCTAAAGACTGATTTTCAATACACTCAACAACACTCCTTGAACTTCCATTGCTCACCCCTGAACTAGGTTAATGATCTTTAATTACAAGAATAATTTGAAGGAAAGTTCAACAGTCATAAGAAAGGAGCCTCTGAGAGTTAGTCATTTCATATGACAGACTTTAGTGGATATGAGGGTAAGGAATGTCTGACACAAACTAGCTAGTGAGCAAACTGGTCACATTTTCAAGGATTTGAATGGTGTAAGGCGGACAAGAAAACTTTGTTTTTCAGATATGTATGTTGAGAGCAATTGTATGATTGTGTAGCTGTAGTAAGGTTGCAGGAAGTTAAAGAAGCAGAGATAAACAACCATTTGGACCCTTATTATGCAATTATCATAACAAATTAAAACAATTGTCACAATTATTATAAATTTAAAATAATCTAAATACTTTCAATCATTAGTGGAAAATATTGTTCTCATTATTAAAATTCATTTTTGTGTATCTTGGTTTGTAAATATAGCTGTTGATATGTTACATCCATTGCAATTGCTTTGTAGTAAAAGTTTCTATCATTAAATGAATCATGCCAGGTGCTCACCAAAATTCTTAAAGTTGAATCATTACTTTCTTTTGGTTCAACTTCTGCCTTCCAAAGGCCCCCAGTTCCAGAACCAGTTGACACAACATTTACACTGTCTGTGTCATCGTGGAATGACCCCTTGGACAGAACAGGCACTGCTACCAGAGAACCTTGGCCATAGCTTGGTTTTTCAGTATCTGCAAAATAAATCAACCTGGTAACTATGTATCCTAGTCAAGTCCAATGTAATTATAACTTCTGTTAATTTATCCATCAATAGGAAGTGGTTTCAAGAGAAGATGTTGTGACTTCTTGTTTTCATTTTTAATAATATTCTGGTTATCATCCACCTGAATCCCATAAGAACATTACTGAAAATTTGATAGTCTACTGAAAGATTTATTTAACTTTATTCTCTATGAATTAATAAGTATTTTAAACGTGTATTTGAATTTTTGCCATTTTGAAAGATATGTCACAGAATTGTGACTTCTTTGTCCAGATTGGATATCAGTGAATCTATTTATTGGCCAACCTTCACATTTTCACTAAATCCAATGATTACTCAGAAGAATTTATCATTAGAGCATTTAATTTGACACTCATATTTCCATTATTTTGAGTAGGTATCTCATATTTAATTATGTGATTTGAAAATTTTTGCCGATGAAATATTTAAACAGAAGTAAGTTAAAATGTGTAAGAGATCCTTATAATTCATTATAATGAGCAATATATCTTACCAGCTACTGTAAATACAATGGATAATGCATCCTTGTTCTCGTGGTACGGTCTTGAGAGCTTGAGAGCAATAGCAAAAGGTTGCCCTCGGCGTACAATCAATCGTCCCTTAGTTACTCTGCTGCCTATTTCAGCCATTTCTGCAACTCCACGTTCCATAAGGTCGTATTCGTAGGTTCTGTGGGCAGCTCCATTTTCAGTGAAAAGTAAATCCACTGATAAAATTTGAAGCACGGACTTGTCAGTCGTTTCATTTGAGTCAGCACCTGCAAAACAAAATTGATACTTGAGTTTGGTGAAGCACTCTTTCTAATCAGGGTCGCTTTACCCAATGGGCAAAGTGGGCAGCTGTCCAGGGCCCTCTGATTTTAGGGACCACTGCCACGTTGGTACCTTGTGCTTAACCCTTAAGAGCGTGAAACAAAGATTCTACACCGCTCGCTCATACGCGGGGCATTTTTTACGTAGACAAAATACGTTTTAAATTACCCTTTTTTGATATTAAAATAGCGTCCCTTTGATCTAACTTGAATTGTTTATATTCGTCAAGTATTCTAGTTTCAATAAACAAACAATTACGATCATGATATGATGTTGGTAATTTAAATATGAATTACGCAAAAGACATTAGATTTACGGCGTGCGACCTACGTCTGTATAGATTAAGCAACGAAACTGTTCTTTTTTATTAAATAAAGAGAGAGAGAGGGCCCCAAGATCATACTTTGCCCAAGCCCATCATTTCCTTAAAGCGACCCTGTTTCTAATCAATGTCACTTAAATAGATATTTGCCCTTCTGTCATTATTCTGATTTCTATCAGGAGCGATGCATTTATCATTTACTTTGAAAAACTATTCTTAAAACTGACAGAGAAGTTAATTATAGTATTGTCACCAGATCAGGGGTGGATCCAGAAACTTCCCAAGGGGAGGAGGGAGGGGGGGGGGGGCGATCGCCCCTCCACTCATTGCATCTGCACTGCCAACGGCCCTATACTTTGAAAATCCCTACCCCTATCAGAATATTTCTTTCCCTTGCCATACATACCTAATCTGCAGCTTATAAATGAGTAATTTTGCGCGGAATGAATTTAAGAAAGCACCCAGTGGAGGGGTTATCCAACCTGATATGAAAATTCTGAGTGGACTATTTGAAGTTCAATCCTTCCTCGCCTCCCTCTAACTTCCTCCCACTTCCCCCTCTTTTCCCCTCACTTCTTCCTTCCGTCTCTCGATGCGCGATGTCTCCAAAAGAAGCTAAAATATCATATTTACATCCACAAATTTATCAAATTTTATTTTGCAATAATATCGAGCAGAAAGTCGTCCAGCTTTGGCAGCCAGAGTCTCTTTTAAATAAAGTGGCCATATTAATAAAGTGGCAAACCGGGAAAAATTAACATATGTATTTATAACATATACTATTTTATAAGTCCGTCAATATGAGGGGAAGGAATATATTACTTAACTTAAAGTATTGTACATATTATTCTTATAAACAATGTATTCATTCTTTCAAATATCAAAAAATTATTCAAAATGTTAGCGGCAAATAACTTCGAATTATATCATCACATATACCAAGGGTGAGCAAACTTTTTACGAGGCGGGCCACATTAGTAGTTGTGGGTGATTAGGTGGGCCACATTGGGTCTCACATAGAGAGAATGCGAAGGGTCCTAGTAGAGAAAATCAATTATTAATACATTTTCAATACAATAGCTTCGCTATATAAGGTTTTCCGGACATAATTTTAACCACCAAATGTGAAATTTACTGTTTCACATTTCACGGTTCTCTTTTATAAAGTTATCGCGGGCCACATAAGGTGCTCTCGCGGGCCAGATGTGGCCCGCGGGCCGTAGTTTGCCCACCCCTGTCATATACGTATTCTATTAGTTCGCGTTTCTTCCACGCCTTAGAAACGGCGCTGCAGTCGAGAGTCACTGACATGTTATGTTCCGAACCCTGATTGGCTTTCCATTTCACCAATGAAAACGCATACTGAACATTACGCCATCACGCATAACCAAGCAATTTATATAGAGGGATTGATTTTTAATGGCGCATTTATTTGACTTTGTATTTATTGCACAAGATTTATATTTCATATACTTATTTGGATTTGACACAAATTATCTGTTAATTATTATATTTTTCAGAGGGTTTGATTTTTCGGGGAATTTTAATCCTTTTACACTCTGTTATAAAATAAAAAACAACAGTGGCGTAGCGGCCACCCCCGCAGCCCCCGCATGGCGGGGGGGAACCGAATGGGGGCCTAAAGCGAACCACGGCTAAAAGGCTTCACGGATAATGGAGACAAATAACAAGAAATATTAGGAGATAGATTAAAGAACCATGCGTTCGAAGCGATCGAGAATTCTCCGGAATATGAAACGCTGAACAGCGTGCTCAAATATGAGCGCTTGCGTTGGACCAGGCCCTGCCGACTTGGTTATATGAGAGATTAGAAGGTTTCAGCTTTGTAAAAATCACGTAAGGGTACATTGTTATTCACCCACAAAGGTAATGCGTAGTCATCATTTCGAGCTGTTGTGTCATTTTCCCTTAGTGTATCTTTAGATGAAAAAATGATGCATTTATATTTTCATATTTATATCTTTTGATACAATGAGCCTTGTTAGAGGTAATTTCCATCAAAAAAGTAACTATGTTAATTTTCCGAGTTTTATGCATTGAAACAGACAAGTTAATAAAACTTCACGGTGTTGTTTGTGACGGCACCGTGAAGCTATTATTGTCCAATGTATCTCCAATGCATTTAGACATCTCCAGTGCCGTGGCGTCCGATGACAGTGTCCGTGCCGTATTTTCGGATATCGTCGACAAGTTTTCGTCGGCTATTTTTCAAGTTTTCACGGTCATGTTACCGACACTGACAGTACTGTTGCCATCGGACCGGCGATGTGTGTGGCACCCGGAATATTGCTTTCAGTGAATTTGCGTGCGTTGTGTTGAAATTCGAATTGTGTTATTTCTAGTGTATTTAACAGAACTAAACAAATGCTTTCGCTTAAAATATTTGCTTAGCATTTTTAGCAAAATCTTGATATGTAGTGAATAGTAAAATAAGGGATTCAATAAAAGTTTAAAACGTGCAAAGTGAAAATTGTATAGAAAGATACGGACACTACGGATACAGCAAGGCCGACGCGCGGAAATTGTAAATACTCGGGTCGGAAAGCACGGACGGCAATTGTACGGTACGGTGAGGTGTAAATCGACCTTTCGAGTCTGGCGGTGATGGGGGGCGGCGGCGGCGGAGGACCTTGGCGGGGGGCAGAATGGTTCCGCTACGCCACTGAAAAATAACCTTCACCTTTAGAATTTGTTCATATCATAATTACTTCTTTTACTGTATACTCTTTCATACGGACGGACGGACGGACAGACGGAGAGGCTGACGCTAATAGGTGCTCACGCTGGAAGCCTAAAAAGGCATGACTATTTTTCTAGAACCTGGTACATTCGGAGTTCTCTGAAGGTTTTTAGATGTGACGTGGTCGTTAACATCAGAACAACCGTCATAGTCAACTTTAAACTTTCGTTCCACAATAGTACGTTGCATTTCATGCTCATCTACTAGTCTTACTTTTTTTAATAAAGCCGAACTCTTTCATTAAATCATCGTTAAATTTACACTTCCTGCGAGTGGTCCTGACGAATTAGGCATAGTATTTCTTAACTACGAACTTCATTTAATCTAGCCACTCAACGTGGAGTTATTACCACAGCATTACGTGAGATTTAAAAATAGTGATAACATATCTCAAACTGCGCACAGCTACAGACGCACAAGTCAGTCGTGATCGTACTGCGCACGTGCTATCTTAACAAATTAATTACAGACTGCAGACGTTGTTATTTGACCTTGAAAGAAGGTGAGATGTGACGGGGGTATGAGATCAAAACCACGTGTTTGGGATTGGACGCACGAGTTTACCCTGCACACTCAGAAGTAAAGGCAAGATTCGATTTCGCTGAGACCAAATATCGCGTCTTCTTAAAGCCGAAACTAAGCGCTATTAGATTGGTTTACTCTTGACAGTCCAACTGGCCATTGATTACTGACTGCATAAAAAAAGTAATCACCCGGTGGCGCCCATTCAATGTTATTTTTCTCGCTTTTCCTCACGGAGTTCCGGCTAATGCTCCTGTTATACTCTTTGGCTTCACTCATTCCCTTTCATATCCAACTACCCTTTCCCCAAAAAGCAAACCAAAGATAAGACGGTTGAGATCGTAAGGAAAATTGCCCTGTCTCGGTGGGATAACCCTGGTAAACACACAGTGTGCCGCACTGCAAATTGCCATGCGTATTGCCATCGTCCTCTACTCATGCATCACTCCACGTCTTTAAGATCATCTGAGTAGTTCGATGGAATTGCCGGGACCTATGGAACGATAATATCAAACCGGTACAAATGAGACGTTTTATTTAGCCTTTTGGGACATCGGAGCAAGCGCTCCAAAACCGGAACTGTCCCGGTCAAACCGCTAACTATGGTCACTTTACTTTTAAAAGGCAACACATGCTTCTTTTGCGTTGATGTATTTTTAACTCCTTTTCCCAAAATCTGTGTTCTTTTTACCGATTATCATAAATTCAAAAATGTCTTCATTTCTGCACTAATTTTATTTCGTTTAATGTATTAGTACATATGCACTAATTACAGAATCGTAGCAGGAAGATTTGGCTCCATGGCAAAGTGTAATTAAGTAGGTACTTATCATTAAAATAAAAATTGAGGAATGTTATCGTTCCTCTGTTTTAATTAAGAAAAATTTCATTTTAATTAAAGCAGTTGTAACATTTGAGCATCAATTAAATATTTATTTTAACGAAAAGCATCTTTTGCGAGCAAACACAAATGTCACATTCGCCACACCTTGAATACGACATTGACTAATTATACAGTTTTACTCATTTTTATAAAGAAAGTTTAAGAAGTTACAAAAACCTATTTTTTGCCGTTTTCTTCTTCTAGGGTGAGATTCCCCGTAATTTTTGGTGCAATTGAAAAACTGAAAATGTTCTGTTTTATGTAACTAGAGAAACCTGTTAACCCTATGTTTGAAGCAGGCCAAAGAAGCCTTTATACCTTATATAGAGTTGCATTATCACACATTGTGTGAATTTTAGTTTTTAGTTAGTTGCGAAGGAAGCCATTTATTTCTGAGAAATTTAAACAGAAATAACTTTAAAATGAGCCAAATACCAACAAAAATCAATTTGAAAATTCTACGCGTAGTGATAAGAATCCAGTTCCCAAGAGACGTTTCACGCATAAAAAGTAAGAAAAATGTAAAATACACTCGCCAGCTCGATCGCAGGAAGTCAATAATCATAAGGTAAATAATTATTCACAGAAAACGAACTGCTGGCTGCATCGAGACCATCGAGCCTACATCGACAGTTTGTTAGATAGCGACTGCACCGTAGCGCGGCAGCTTATGGAACTAAGTGTGACCTGAATACGGAATACCAGACGTGAAAGAATGGGAATATATTGGAGTGGACAACGAAAATGAGGACGCCTTGCACAGTGCATACAATTGGATGTGAGGTGGTGTCGAATAAGACTTGTTAGCAAAGGAATACGTACCCCATTATAGCGAATGTGACTCTATTTAATACTTTACAATTTATTTATGTATACTCGTGGTCAGATGTGACGGGTAAAAACAAGAAAACAGAGATCGTGCCATCGATTACGCAATTATTTGTATCTGAGACAACACGCTGGAAATTCCATGACGGGGCAATAGTACTCTCGCTTTAGCGGATTTTTATGCATAAGCCATTTATTAGATATAGTATAATTCGCATTTTGTTATTTTTAAATTTAAAAGATTTGATGGAAGTTATTTTAGTTACAGGGCCGCTTTATTCAATGGGCATAGACCGCGAAACCAAGATTTTATACCACTCACTCGTACGCGGCGCATTTTTTACCTAAAAAATTACGTTTTAAATCGTACTTTTTGATAATAAAATTTGATCCAATTTTACTTGTTTATACTCATCAAGTGTTCTAGTTTCAGTAAAAAAAAACAAGATCAAGATATTACGTGGATAACATAAACCAACATAAATAAATATGAATTACGCAAAAGACATTAGATTTATGGCGTGCGACACGTGTGTGTAGAAGTTTCGCACCGTCTCACAGTGGGCAGAATCGCGAAAATAACTGGACAAAAGTCTTCACTGAAACGATGTTTGCTGAAATTTATTTCTTTAATGAGATTTATTGGCCTCCCTGCATCATTCTGCCATACATTAAACGGATCCAAATAATCCCTAGTCATTTTACACTTAATATTCTATGGACATTCTATGCTTTTTTGGTATTTTAATAACATGATAAGTTAAATTTATAACCATTTACAGCTATATATTGACATATTTTTTATATAAATTCGTCGTAATCTTTGTCAGAACTAATTATGTTAACATCAGAATTTGATGGTGAAAATATCGTTCACCGGCTGCAATAGTGGCACATTCCAAAAATGGCAATATTTGAGTTAATACGTCCAATGAAGACAGCATTTCATCTATTACGTTCCTGCAATACTGGCCCAAAGTTAAGTAAGTATGAATATGTCAACTTTTTATTTGTCTTTTAAACTAGAAATGCCCGTTAACTAGCAGCTGAGGTTTATTTCTTCATTTTCTCACAACTACCACTTTCCTAGATGTGCCATTATTGCAGCCGGTGAACGATATATTTCCTTTCTTCGACGGAAGTGGTCTTATTGAAGATATAATAGGGTCAGAAGTAGAGGTCTGCACGGGCCCGAGCCTGGACCGGGTAAGACTGAAAAGTAATGGGCTCGGGCCGGGCTTGCTCGGTATTATTTTCAGTTACCTGAATTTAGGCGATCAAAGAACGTTGAAATCCAATCTTTTGATATTTATTTCGAAACTCTCAATAGTCTGATGAAAGAAATCGAAGAACAAGAAAACGAAAACTGCAACTGGAAAATGCTCTGGTTTACAAAAATATTTTGTTAATAGATATACGGATATCCAGCGAGCGTCTCATGCTTAATAATACAGTTGCGAGGAAAAAACGGAACATCAAGCAGTAATCGCAAATTCAAAAACGGAAAAAGTAATGACAAACGGTTTTATTTTTACTGCTAATCATCTTATCATTGCCATACATACGAGGTGTGGGGTAGGTAGGTTACCAGCAAGCAGGTCAGGTATTTTGGCGAATTCGGATAGTTTTAATTTGAAACGTATGTATTGATTCATTCATTGCTCCTTTAAAATATGGATAAAAATTGAAATGTTGACCAGTGAATAGGTTAACGTCGTTAAGAAATATAACAACGCAAGCCCAAATTTATACCTTTGTGGATAGATTTTCGGGAAAGCGTTTCATATATTTCGTTCGCCTCGGTCCGACCCTGATAACAGGCAAACCCGTTAGCAATTGAGGGCGAATAAGCACGAAATATCGGATGCTATACCTAATTGCGCCTCCTTCTTATACCTCCATACTCTATGTTAAAAGCCTCTGTTACATTTCAAAACTGCCTTAGTAAATCGACTATCAGGTTTATTCCTAACGATTACATCTTTCCTACAGGTGATATTTTATGGAATCCTTTGATTCTATTTTTGGGAGATGCAATAAACGTTAGCGAGATTCTCATATAATTTAATACATGTCAATATTGTTTTATTATGATAAATGTAATTAGTTCATTTAAAAAAAATTTTAATTGACCTTAATCTATCGAAATTTATTTCAATATTTATACCAAAACAATCATTCTGAAAGAAGACGACAAATTTTACAGAAAGTAAGAAATCGACAGTAGCTGAAAAGAAAATACGGAATAAATTAATGTTTATAGGCTATGGTGTTTTTTATTGCTTTTTAAATTATAACGTAAAAGTATATCACATTACTTATGCATTCTTTTTTAAATGAAATACATACTCCCTTCATAATGGATGGTCTCGTACGCATTTATAGCATATAGAAATTATTAGCACTCGGTATTAAAATTAACGTCACTGCACTGAAATCGCGTATTATCTGTCATTTAGAAAATGTCAAATATTATGCTTTCTTATTCCATTCTATTTGTAGTGTCAACAAACTATTTGCGGAGAGGTGAGTAGGTACTCGATAACGACAGTAAATAATGCCTATTTGGATTTTTAGCTCGAATGTTGTTAATACAAACGAGAGGTAAGTTTATGACAGTTACTAAAAGCATACGAAGGGAATATTCGGAGCGCTTATCAATTTGCGTAGGAACGCTGAAGGAGATAATTGAAAGAGATTTTCATTTTCATCAAAAAGTGAAAATGAAGTGAGAAAGGAAATTTAAATCAGTATGAAAAGACAAAGAGAGATGTTTCGATGGAGGCCGAACCATGAGTTCAAATTGATGAAAATTGTTTCGAAAATGAACTTTACGCTCTATTTCACAAAATATGTTGATAGGATATGGAAAACAAATGAAATCTCCAAATACTGGTCAAAGCCAGTATTACAAAAATATTGTTTCGGATTTGTAGCAGTAGGAATAAAAAAAAAGAAATTGAATAGGGTGACACGCATATGCGTACCCACGCTCGCCTTTTGAGCAGTTCTGTTTATTTTAATGTAGAAATGTAGGAACTAGCCAGGTATATAGTTAATTACGTACAAATGATGTAATTACCACGCGGAAGAACTATAAAATTTTATTCGAACGGACGCATAATGATGCATCCTAATTAATCATTTCTAAAATCCGATACGCATTTCTTAAAAGGAGAGTATTTTGCGTTAAAAACACGCAACTGGAAGCCAAAACAAACGCAATAGGTGCGAATGTGATCTTTTTTGTATCCGTTATCGGAAGAACAAATACTTTACATATTTTTCCATTGTAACCTATCTCGTCGAACTTTACTCGTGTAATGGCGCGCGTGCCATTTTCTTGAGTGACGTCTTGACAACAATCGCAATATTCTAAAATTGTTCGAAATGAATCATTGGTCAGCGAAAAAAAACTCGGCGAACCGAGGATCCGAAAATAGATTTGACGGGCGTGTTCAATTCTGGAAAATCGATCCCTTCTACCTCCCATTCCTTCGTCCGTGCTTCTATAAACAAATGACGATTGGCTGGGAGTGAAATGGTTCCCGAAATAAAACCACACAACACCCAACGTCCAGACGTTTCATTTGCAGTCAAGTCAGTATTTCGTGGCCTCAATGATTTCAAGCATCGTTACCGCAACCATTTTTTTTAGTTACGGACACGGGGAAAATATTTTTCCTATGTTTAACGCTGTAATTGATAATAATGTCGCTTTGTTGGTCTACTAGATTCCAACCCCATGTAACATTGACACTGCACACTTCTATTTATAAAATAAAATGCGAGAAAGCTTTGCATTATATGGAATAATTTACGAAAATGGATTTTCAAGACGATCTAATAGACTTACATTAATAAAATGAATCGTCTCTTAAAGAGATGGAGTGTTTATTATTACTTTATCTTTATAGTCGCAGTCATGAAAAATATAGTATGAAAACTTTCTTAAGCAATATTTTATGGTCGCAAGACTGCTGCTTATTTCATGGGAGATTGCGGAACAAAATATTATACAAAGTTTAGATGAAATAACTGCTTTCTAGAACTAAAAATTGGTCTATTTAATGTTTTACTCTTCCGTTTGATAGCGACAACATGCGTAAAGGTAGAGTGATGAGTGGCGTTTAAAAAATATCAGCGCCTTAATTTTCACGTAAATGGAAAACATATTTATTTAACCCTGAAAACTTTTCAGTTTTCACTGATAGGAAACCGCGAAAAGTAATGCGGCTTAGCTCTCTTCCCTCTTTTTGAACAAATTACACACCAAACTGAAGTACGTGCAGTGAATTATTGCATTACATTTAGCAAAGAAAAGCACGCGGTACCTGCTGTAATTTTAAATCGAAAAACATTTTAAAGCAATTTTCAGCCGCGAAACATATTTAGTCCCAAATTTATTAGCGCGTTTCCTAATTTTCATCCTTACAAAACCGATTGATTTTTCCGACGATCGTCAGATAAAATACTTTGATAATTATTTTATCAAATGAAATTAACTATTGAACTACAGTGCAATAGAATACTCCGCTATCTATCTCTCTCTCTCTCTCTCTTTCTCTCTCTCTCTCTCTCCCTCTCTCTTAAAAACAGATAATCTGAAACGAACGCGCAGACCTTTCGGGCGCAAAGGGGCCATGGAATGGAATGCTCGTATTCAGCACTTTTCTATCGGATTCTGAGAATTTACTGCGAGGCAGAACCATAGTAAGTTTCTTTCGGCGATGGATTATTTCAAAATAGCAAGATACGCAATCGATATACGAGAGTGCTCAAGTTAGAGGAGTTACGAGAGAGAGAGACGCTATTTTCCAGAGAAAGAAAGCAAACGCTCCGATGAGGAGCCTCGAAATGGACGCATTCGAAACCTTAAATCACGCAACGCGCTCCCCCGTGATCTCGATCGCTCTCTTTAAGTGATTTCACCGCCAAGGCATTCTGATTCTGCTCGCCTCGAGACTTGATTTCCAGTAGAACGTCCCGCGACAAGTCATCCAAAGGGACACCAAAGGGAATTCGCCATCTTTTGAAGCTGTGACGTGGCGGGGCACCCAAGGCCACCACTCGAGGGAGATGCGAGAGACAGAGAGAGAGAGAGTGATCAAGAGAGGCGGGAAACCGGTCTGCCCCTCCACCTCCCCCCTCCCCATACTGCCCCCTCCGAAGCGAAAGGGTTGGCCACATTCGAGGGGAGAGACACTCTCTCTGTGTTGCCCGAACTCCTTTGCCATCATCCATCGTGGGGTCCTTTCTTCCGTGCCCTTCCTGTTTACTATTGTTTCACTCCCACGCGGGTCAAAGCGGATTCCGTTCTAAGTTCTTTGGCGCCGCTTTCATTGGCTCGGGACCAAGGCCGTTATCTCTCCCGAGGGTAAAGCCCTGGTTAAAAAATGCCGCGAGCTAAAATTCCTACGATTTTCTCCCTCTATAATTAGAATCCGCGGGATATGTGAAACATCTGACGACATCATGCGTAACAGCAATTTGGTCGAATTACGTGAAAACGATTTCCCGTTGACGAGTTTGTTGTGCCGCTGTAGCTTTCTATTACAGCAGAGGGAGAAAGAAGAGAGAGAGAGAGAGAAAGCGATCACGACGTGTGGCGTGCGTTATGCGAAACACGCGTACGCCGATTATGTAATTATCGACTGCGCGAGTTTTATCGTCATGTCCACCTAGAGAGCTAATAATCACCGACCTTTTTTTAGTTCATTCGCAGTTATAAAATATGCGGACAAATGTTTTAATATTAAACGGTGGTTCTTTGAGGAGTTTTTCGCTGTGTTTGACGTATCTTTATGAATGTGAGAATTGATGCAGGAATACTGTTGCCACCAATTTTTTTAGTATCTAATGAATTACGAAGGATAGCAAAATCCATGTGTATCGGGTCATTTTGAAAAGTTAATTTATTTAAATGTTAATAAAATACAATGGAAATATAACACGACTTGGAAAACTCTTATTTGTACACCGAAAAGTTTTTATAGCAAAAATAATTTATTTCATTTCATAAAAAAATAATTCCGAGTCAAGAATAAATTACTCTTATCGGAGAAATATAAAAAAATATAAATATAATCCTTTATATTCGAATTTGAAAGCAAAAGATTTTAATATGGTGATTTAAATTTCTGTACTCAATTATCACTGGATTTTTAATAATACCTCCTAGATTTTTAATTTAACTCCAAGCTGTTGAGCTGTTGGAAGTAAAAAAATATAAAATTATAATTCTTTCGTGTGGATTTCTCAGTACAAATTTTGAAATATTTAGGTGATAGTTCAATAAATTTCGAACGTAATGTATAAATATTAATTTGTGTTACCTCAATTTAAAGAATTTTAATTTTAAGTGAAAACGATAAGCTACATAACTTTAATTATAATAATATAATAATAATCTTCCCATAATGCCACAATAGAAAGGAGAAAGTCGAATGACAATGTTAATGGCACTTTTGCTTGGTGAATGTACTTTGTTTTCGTTTTACGTGACCTAATCCGTAAACTTCGTATTCGGTCATGAATATTAATTACGCACTCAGCATAGCTCACAAGTCTCATGTATTATTCATCAGCAAAATTATTTCAGTATTTATTTATGGCATATTTAAAGACGTTTTTCGAATAAAAATAATTAATAAAAATCAATTATTATTAATTCCTAAGCAACAGTTATGTGTATTCTAATTTTTGTTTATGAGGATGTACATATTTCAATAAATATAAACGTATTGCGAGTGCTGGAGATAAAGGATACAGTCATCGCATGCATTTGTGTTTCAATTCAGATCTTGTAAACTTGATAAACAATGTTCATAAATAAAATGAAAACATTTTTCCGAAGAAGAACGCACATTGTCAGTGAAACAAAATGTAGAGAACGGCCTGTACAGTGGAGTTGCATTACGATTTTCCGTTTATGCTTACGCGGCAAAAGATAAAAAACAGTTGGAAACCAATAAGGAAAAGTGATCTTTTTGCATTTAACTAAATTTCCATTCCACCAACCGAAGAACGTATCCTTAAACTTATACATCACCTGAAACTGCGATTTCGGCGCGAGTGACGCAACTAGTGATATATAAAATAAAGTACAGTAATACCACGCTATATGTCGGAGATGCGTTCCTGAAAAATGCGGATTATAACGAAACAACGTATAACGGAACGAAGATTACCATAAGAACTATGATAAAAGTTAGGGGTTACGTCCTGGCGGATATTTTGTGACACATTTGTTTCCCAAATAATACATATCAATACAGTACATTGGACATACTATGTTACCACTATTTGTATTAGGGTTTAATATACATTTTATCGTAACAACGAGTAACCAATTGCAATAATAAATTCAGAAATAACTGAAAATAAATGTCTATAGTGTGATGGAGCACAAAAATTGTTTCTGTACTTACACGTACATTGATGCGGACTTTAGAGTACTTTTCAAGCAGATTTCGCAATCCAAAGTACATATATGCAATATCCCATGAGACATCAACGCAAACGTAAACACACAAAATGTTAGACAAAACTGTTCACATAGCTCTCTTATAGCTGACTGTCGCTCAGAAAGAGGTTTTTACACATCGTCATTAAAATTGGGAGTCTATTTTATCCCCTGTGTATCTTGTGAACCACCTAACCCATCGTGATCTCTCAAACACGCTTTTAAATAAGACAAATTAAGAAATACAGTAAAACTCGTTTATAACAATCATGCCTAATTCGAAATCTCGGCTATAACGAAGAAATGTCTCGGTCCCTTGGACTTCTCCATAAGGGCATTGGTTAAATTTCTCGGATGTAACGAACACACATTTAACGAATTCTCGCCTGTAACGAACAAATGTTTGGTCCCGTGGCAAAAAATGCCCCATATATAACGAACGTTGGCGAGCAGAGCGATAACTAATGAATAGTTTTCGCCTGTTTACCGCGCACTTGTTGGTAGAGAGGTCCGGAAACCATGCCGACCACCTCCCCTTCCTCCCTCTACCCCTTCCATACGAATTTCCACGCTCCCTTTGTTTTGAAATCGATATTAAAAATGCCAGATTTTTATGTAAATTAATGACCATAATAATAATAATATTAATTGGCAATTTAAAAAAGTGTATGTAATAGCAATCGAACATTTTACATGCCGCGAAGTTGATAAGCATCTCTTTGCATATGTAAGTACGGCACTGAAGTCGACTCACTGCAAATACAGTAAAAGCTGTGTTATCCGGCTATCTTGGGTAATGTGGATAGCCTATTAGGAGAAATAGCCGTATAGGGGAGCGTTTTTCGATTTCGACATCGCAAATTTAGCAATAACCAAACAAAATTGGGCTTAGGTTCACTATCGTACTCCCCAAACATAACTATGCATGGGGTTTGTATTTTTCATTTTAATTCTTCCAAACGTAGATAGATCTAGATACTATTTACCCATTCTTAATTCATACGTTGATTAAAATTTTCAACCATGTCCCTCAGATAATGACTATGGCTGAATTGAGGGAGAGTGCTATCTAGGAAAATAGGCGCCTTAAGAAGAATCAAAGGTTCCTATTGTTAAACCCATAGAAGGCGAGCTTCCAGAGGGTGAAAACAATCGAGTTGAGTATATTGGATGGGAAGAGACGGGTCATATCTCGCCACCCATTTTCGCAAATACGCATCGGAAATGATGAGTGGCCGCCCCTGGCGAGGGGCCGCCCTGGGCGGTCGCCCACGCCTAGGACCAGCCCTGACGTTTACATAATATATCGAGACGATTCGTATACGAGAAAGTTTGCACAATGTGTTTTTCACAATTAATTCATAAATGAAATAAAACTTTTAATCTAAAAATCGAAAAAATCTTTTTATAAGTTCGTAAGGGGCGGCATAAACTGCTCGCATCCGGGCGGCAAATATGCCTGTGTGGACCGATGGGTTTCCACTGAATATAGAGTCAACGCAAAAAAATAACAGAGACAGCTAGTGGAGGAAGTAGGTTCACATTAATATTAAAAGTGGCAATTTTTCAAAAATAACACGCACGCTGAATTTCGCGATTAAAAACTTTCTCAGAGAAATTGTTTAAAGTAGGAGGAAACTACCAAGAAAATTAATAGATAGAGACTCCGTGTCCAATATCATAATTTTACTAAAGTAAAAAGTAATATGAATTTGCGTGTTAAATTTTACGGATCGCGTTTCTATAATAGCTTCGCGGACTGCATAAAATACGAAAATCCTATTTCCCGGACCAATTTTGGATCGCAAGAGGTTTTAGTTTTGTTTATATCATATTTATTTTGATAAAACCTCTTATAAGAAACGAAAAAGAAATTTTCCATATTTTAAATATTTATCTCATGCCTCATTAAAGATTCTGCCTCTGGCCTTGCAAAATTTCGCGCCGGCCCTTGTCGTTTACAATGTATCAATTGTTGGATTGGGGAGATCAAATAATGTACGAGAGAAGGAGAAGAAATGGTGACATAATGGCGGTGCCAAAGGTGCAGCTGCACCAGACCCCGCGCTCTATAAAAAATATTTATTCTACGTGCGAATTTCACTTTTAAAGAATCGGGAAAGAACATGGAACACTCTCGTAATGGGAGAAAAACGTGATTTGTTTTATAAAAATTTACTATTAAAATTTTTTCAATCATAAGAGATCCTGCGCTCACACTTTTACCCGGTCTCCGGGGCTTCCCTGGTGACAAAATAAGTTATGCTAGATCTTCCCACTCTACCATGCACATAGTAACCCAAATACAAATGGGTGTATTTAAAATTTTTGTATTTGATGGGGTAATTCTCTCTCAATTTCAGCCGCCTATAAATTGCTTCATGTCAAAACATAAATTTGAGCTGTATCTATATATGAAGAAAACAGATATAAGTTTGGAACAATGATATTTATTTTTCGAAATCATCTCCCTGAATCTTAATACATTTCTATCATCTCTTTTCAAGTGCTTGTATTTCAACTAAATAAAAGGATTTGTCATTATGCTTTTGTTTTGGACAAATATTTGAACTCATTTTCCTCCTATATGTTTTTTAGTAGCCCAAACAAATAGAAATTGGAGTGCGCCACATAAGGATTATTAGGTAGTTGAGGCAGACATTCCCGATCGATTATGTTCAATTGCTGTCTTGTTTTGGCCGAAATCCGTGGACTCGCTTTATCCTGTTTGAAAATTGCACCTTGAGACAAAGAGCCCTTTTCTTTCGATTTTTTTGGCGAACTTTAGAGTAGTATTCACAGTATTGACAGTTATACCTCTGGTTAAAAAGTTCACTTGAATGACGCTTTCATAGTCCCAAAAGTGGACGTCATAACTTTGTCAATAGAAGGAATCACTCTGATTTTGTTTACTATGGTGACGACGAGTACCTCCATACCATGCTTGAAAGATTGGTCTTTGGTTTATGGTTATGAACCCATGTTTCAACAAATAGAACGATGCGTTGAAAAAACGTTTGTCACTCTGTACTGACTGTACTGACACTTGACTGAAGTTTTTGTGGTTGTGAATGATTTTATCTACTGACCAATCACTTAAGTTTGTTGCCTTCATTAACTCAGAAACAATCGGTGGTTTTCTAAGAATAATGATACAAATTTGTTAATCGAAACAAAATTAACTCGTATTTTCTTTGGCTTTTCCTGTCACAATTATCACTAAAACTTTGACGTCCGCCTTTGAAACGGTTAGGCCACTCTAACACTTTCGAATTTTTCAGAGTATCTTATTCAAACTGTACTTTGAATCTGGGTAAGAATTTCTTATGCTGTTCAGAAGAAATCGAATAAAAATGCGTTGTCTCATAGCTGCACTGACATCATCATCTCCCATCTTGCAGAACAACGGGGTATGGTCCGATAATTTTATGGCTGAATAGTTCAACACACTTATTCAACGTGTTACATACTAAGCTACGGTTTTCTACACGAACAACTCTATTAGGTGCGTATTATACATAGTGATAAGATAATTTTGACCTTTAACTTGTGAAAACCTCTGCGCGTATTATAATCGGAAATTTAAAATATTTAAAATTATACTCGCGCCGAGGCTGTCAGTGACTAAATTGGAGGTCTCCATAGAAAGATCGCCAACAATTGGCTCAGATAAATGCTGCACGCATAGGACGAGGAAGCAATCGGAAGTGGGTCAGCGAGGACGTTGCAGAAAGAGAGAGAGAGAGAGAAATGCGTTTACTTCTGCAAACCAGAGGCAGCATCAGATGCACGGAGGGAGTCGCTGTTTATCATTCTAATCCCGTTGCCTCAACTGAAACTTTGAAATGAGAGTGAGTGAGAAGGACTCGGAGGAACAATGTCTGTCACACGCAATTCACTAGAAACTGGAATTGAGATTCTCACAGGAGGCCAGCCGTTGTTTATATGTCGAAGAGTCCCAGAGGCCTAATGACGTTTCATTCCGTCGATGCACGCGGTTGTTGCATGTGAGATGTCCTTAAGGAGGTCCCGAGTTCGATTCCCGGCTGATATCCTCTCGGCCGCGTAGAGCTGATTTCTCGGATGGCTGATTTCTCATGATGAGGAAATATGAGGGTTAAATCTTTCCGACCGCTTGTCTTACTCATCCTCTACCCTCCCTCCCTTCTTCCTCCTCCTCCCCCCCTTCCCACTCCCTCTTCTCACCCTTTCCATCATCCCACCCTTCCTCCCTCCCTATCCGCTGAGGTTTTCTAAATGCATACTCGCCTCACAGAGGTAGTAGCCCTCTTTCGCGACGAGGTCCCTTCCAGAGGTCGCTGCCGATTTTCTCTGGCCCGCAGACACATAGCCGCTTCGCCGAAGCACTTTTCTCTCTCCCGAAGACGTTATCCGCCCATCTGGAAGATTATCTTACCGCTCGCATTTCCGCCGCCAGGAAATCGGGTCAAGGAAATAAACAGTTCGGACCGATGTCCTTGTTGTGACCAGGGCGCCCTCTCCTGGGGATGAATCACCCTCGCTCGTCTACCCTCCGTCCCTTTTCCCCTCCGTCTCCCTCTCCCCCTCCGACCCTCTTCCCCTCCGTAACTCTATCTACCCCTCCTCCATCCCCTTCTGCACGCCGCCGCCCAAAACACTGTAACACGTCCTCCGGAGCTCTCAAGGAGTAGCTGGCTCGATGTCGTCGACCTCTGTTGTTTTCGACTATCTTGTCCTCGTTTCGCCGCTGCTCCTTTAACTTTCGCAGTTAAGATAAAAAACAAAGAAGCCGCTTCCGTTTTAAAAATACCTGCTTTGAAACCCGGCAAAGTTGTCTCGATCGACTATCGAGGCGGCGACTTCTGAGGCGATTCTCTTACCAGGAGTCTCCGACGCTAAAGCTTACGTTTAAGGCGCCCGCGTCGAGTTATCGCGACATGACCCAATTCACTCGATGCATCGCGCATTTCTCCTCCCCATTTTATGGAATGAAGTGAATTAAATGATATTTTCGAGGATAATTTTTTCCATCTTTAATGGTATATTTTCTCAGTGATATGCGAAAACTGCCTGAAAGCTACTCTTAGCGTTGACAGCGTTCAGTGAAGTGAAAATCACCCATAACATTTCTCCTTCCCTTATTCAGGGAATCGGCGGATAAAGGGGAGTAATTACGTCATTTGCGGGTTTTCGCGGGAAACGTCACTGCCAAACAGTGTGAATGCAGAGATTATCTTTAATTAAACAAAGCGGACAGAAAGAAGGATGGGAGGGGAAGAAGGGGAGGGAAAGGGGGGAGAAAGAGGGGGAGAGGAAGAGGGGGAATGTAAGAGGGAGGAGGGTGAAAGAGAGATCACGTCTAAGGCTGAGAAAGAAAAAAAGATTTTTCGACCGTTGTCTTCATTCGTCGTCCTCGGATTGCGCCTTTGTTTCGCAGGCGATTCACACGCGCGGACAAGACTCGAATATGTACCCTCGTTAAGGCATCATCTCACGGCTCTCTCCTCTATTCGCGCCTCGTAAACGATGTCTCTATCTCCGCCAGCGTAACTCTTCTTTGTGGATATCTGTTGCGCAACCCCGAGAGGAGGCCACGAGACTACGTTACTCCACACCCATCAAACCTGTATTCTCTCCCTCTCTCTCTCTCCTTCTTATCCTTTCCACCTCACTTTCTCAGCCTCTCTCTCTCCTTCCCTTTCTCTCCTCTTTTTATCATCCTCTTTCTATTCCCTCAATAACTTCACTCGTAAACTCCAAGACACATTTCTTCTCTTAAGCGCTCTCGTACCTTCCGAAAGCCTCCCTTCGCTTCCTTCCTCCTCTCCTCACTTTCTCCCATCCCTCACTTTCTCATTCTCCTCCTCCGCTCCCTAAAATTCCCGCAGACCTTCTTTGACGTGCCCGTGCCGCAGGCAGTGACTTTTATTATAGCCCCCCCTCTTTCCATTTCTCTTACCCCTCAGCCCCTTTAATGCACCCTCATTCGCTCAATTCGCCTCCGTGACTGCACTCGTGATTGTCGCATCACAGCCAAAGTGAAGAAGATAGCGAGAGAGAAGAGAAAGAGGAGGGAGCGAATGGACCATAAGACGAGTCATGTGATCTCCTGTAGGAAAGGACGGGAGGAGAAGGGGGTGGAGGAAGAGGGGGCAAAGGGCCTCCGACTGCTCCAAACGCACTCTCTCTCTCTCTAACTCTCTCTCTCTCTAACTCTTCCATGGAATACCCGGAGAGGACAATGAGATCATCGCCGCGATCGGATGGTGCGCCCGCCACTCTCCTCTCTCTCTCTGTTTCATTCTCTCTCTCTCCTTGGAATGGAGAAACGGGAACATGAGCGGCGAGTGTTACGGGAGCAACCTCTTCCGTTTTGTTTTCTTTTTTCGGTTGGATTCCACGGCGGTGGAAATCCGGTATTCAGAGTGTCGGACGATTTCGCAGGCGTCTGTTCGACTCGTGACCGTTCGAAATATAGACAAGCGCATTGGGGAAATTTGGCAGACGAAGAAAGAGAGAGAGAGCAAGATAAACAAAAGTAAAAAAAAATGGGAGTAAAGATGAGAATTTCGTTACGCCTAACTATACCGATTGCGATATTTTTGGTGGGAATTGTCGTATTTGACGCGTTGCGCAATTATTAATATCTCTAATTAATTATGACCTACTTGATCCAAATTCGCGTTTCACTGATTGTTTATTGGTCGAGAAAAAACAAAGTAATGGTTAATTACGATTTTAAACTATTCTAGAGTCGATTCATCATTGCCACAAAATTCCCATCACTTGTTATAAAAGCGAATGTCTTTCTTTCCCTTACAATACATGTTGGAAATGTTCAAATTGCTCTCTCATATTACTATATAACGTCTAACGCGTCACTCTTCCCATGAGCTGTATGCATGAGACCCCGCCATCGCCGCAACATCCTCAATTGCACGTAAAATAAAAGATGATCCGTTTTGTTTTTTCCGATTACGACTTTCATTTCCTCCTAGCCAATGACTCAACCTTAGATAAGTCTCTATTAATGTCTATTCACACGTGAATCGCCAAATTCTACACGCGTTTGTGTAATATCGGTGCATCGAAGTTTGATGGATGCGTGGGCGCGTTCTTTTAGCAAATCTTTTGGAAAACAGGAAATCTGCTTCTTTCTCTCTGAATTTTAGCCTTCGAAGCGATAAAATGGGCGGCAAACCCAAACCCATTATCTTTTTCATCGTTGTTTTTATGTGTAAGAGGATGCATCCGACGTAAATATCATGTTTAATATTCTTTTAAAATGAACTTAAATGAATATTTACCAGTAAAGAGTATGACACACTTGATGAAAGACGCTCTTAAATGACTCCAAGCCGTGAAAATTCCTCTTGGCGAATGTAATCGGAGAGCGTTGCAGGAATTCGGTCATTTCCAATCGTTTTCAAGTCACGGATGTAGCATCGCATCCCCAGTCTAATTGTAATTCGATTGAGTCTTATCACCTCGTTTTCTCTTGGTTTTAGTATTTGTATAAACTTGTACACTAGTTGATCATTGATGAAAAAATATGTGTTCCCTCAAAACGCGTTCCAAAACTGTTTCCACCACAGGAGATTTGTTTTGCTTGTAAAGGTAGAGAGGAGAGAAAGAGAGATAAATGGAATAGAAAAACTTAATTCAACGTTGGTGAGCGTTTAACCAGATAGTACATTCCGTTTTAGTATCACCTTTTGACGAATCACCACCGAGTAAAATTGCATTGTCGTCTAAATGATAATCGGGTTCTCTTGACCTTTTAATGTCTTTTGGAGAGACATACTTTATCAGTATGATTCCAGCCACGGGCCGAGACCGATAATTCTCTTTAGATGAAGAAAGTTCATGCCAATTATTTTTCCACGAGCTCATTAAAAATTTAAAAATCACATTCCGATGCCTCCGATTAAGAACGCGACAAGATATTCAATGACCCGCGCAAATACTGTTTTCTTTTTTTTAATCGGCCTCCCATTGCATAAGAATATGAGAGAAAGAGTTCAAATTCCCGTCCTAGTGCAGCAGCCTTTACTCTGGGGAGCGCGAGAGCGTTCGAAGAATTCCAGGAACGCCTTACAGAATACAGCGAGGAACGGCGGAGCCAGATGCGGAGAAGAGAATGCAGATGAACGAGCATCCCTCTGGCGTTCGGGCGTTTTCATTTCGCCTCGATTACAAGACTTCCGAGCGCTTTTCCACGAATTAATTCCACAATATTCCTAGTTTCGAAATGGACGAAAATGGAAGCTTTGTCCTTATTCAGCCACGCCTTTCGATCCTCGGGTCGCGAGCGTCGTATAGCGACGAGCGTCTATCGGATGGATGACCAGCGACACTCCTCTCGATCGGGAAGAATAAGAGAAGCGAGGCGTCTTATGGGATTTAACGTAGAAGGCGAACAATGGCAGAGGAGAGAGGAAACTCGACCTTTCGGAGAAAAGAGGGAGTGGAGGTGAGGAGAGAGAGAAAGAGAGGGGGGGGGAGCTACGCGATAAAGCGAGACGGAGAGAGAGAGAGAGAGGAAAGAATCTCACCACATGAATACGAACGACGCGAATGCCCGCGAATGAGACTCACGCGGGTCAAGCCTTCCGACGAGCGACGACTCGTTAAAAAAAAACCCTCGGTCATGCCTAGAATGCACGACCCTTTGAAAATACGACAGTGTTTTGTTTTAATCGTACTCTACGATCGCGCTTTCGTCCGCCGCGCGCCTACGAACGACGGGGACTTCAACGTAGGCTGTGCCTAAATTCCGAGGGCGCGTGCAGAACGAAGGGTCCGCCGAAGAGGCGACTCCCCACCCACCTGGAGGAGGCTTCGGCAGCGTGTTCCTTCGCCACGGAAGTGGACGCAAAGGGTGGAGGGCCGTCGGCGACTCCGGTGTCTCCGAAGAAGACGGCTTGAACACGGCGCGGAACCGGGAGCAGCAGGTGCCCATGGCGATGACAGATACGTCCGGGAGCGTCGGCTGCGGCAGTTGAGGACGCGACCAAATCTCGCTAGCACCAACCGTGTAATGGCCAACAGTCACGCCCTCTCGCGACCTCCAAGCTGAGTGCGCGGAGATGCCGTCCAGGAGTCGCCACCGTCTCGACTCCCTCTCTCCCTCTCACTCCTCCCCCTCTCTATCTCCCCCTCGAAGCAAGGACGACTCGGCTTTTCCCGAGAAGAGCATCTGAGTCAAAGCGAAGGAAGCAAAGGCGAAGGTGCCTTCGAGGAGCAGCCACCGGATGGATGAATGAAAATGAATGGAGACGCCGGGTGCGTAGGCGCCGCACCCGAGTGGGAGGGATCTCCTGCGGGGGGGGGGGGGGATTACGTCACGAGCCGCGGAGGGTGCAAGCAGGGGTTGCATATCGTACGGGGGAGAGTCCCACGGAGGAGCGGGAATCGAGAGTTGCGCTTGGCGGAAGAGGGGCGGTGAGGGAGACTGTGGTTCGACGTGCAGATAAAAGAGAATGGGAGGGGGAAGCGAGAGTGCTCCGATTGCCACAACGGGGTCTCGTGAAACGCGTCACTTCCCGAAATGCGTTCGCTGAAGGGAATCCCTCCGAAACTTCTCACGTGGTTGCACGCACGTCTGAGGTAGGCAGAGGGGGCATCTGGCGTCGGCAGCGGGGAACAGAGGATGCCTCTGCCCCGCTCCCTCACATTCACACGAAAATAACTGCGTGAGCCAATCGGTTCTTGTTTATTTGTTTGACGGCGCAGTGCATGGTGTAAATCAGAGTAAAATTTGAAGCGTTGGCAGTATTAAGAATAAATGAGCTCTAATCGACAAAGATAAAGTCGTAACAACTTGAGTTGACATATCTAATGAGCGAGTCATGTTAAATTATCGAGTCAGCCGCCCTTTCGTTTCCACGCCGATAAAATATAATTAAAATTTCAAACTGTTTGGATCATCAAAATGGACATTTGTTGACGGCGAGAAAATTTCAATAGGAAAAATGACGGTGCACTTAATAAGTCTCTTTAGGTTTTACAAACTTTCTCTCAACTAATACTAAAGCGTAATGTTGGTTCCATCGCTTTTAGATTTGCGGTTTAAATAATCGCAACATTTAAACTTCTATTTTAAAATAGTTTAGTTTGATTTTTCATTCTGAGTATTTTCAAGATATTTCTCGTTTTCTCCTTCCAAACAATTACCACTTCTTACCTATCTAATACATAAACTTCCTTTCTATTCCTGTCTTTAGTAAGCTCTCTTCCCTTCTTATGTAGTTGCATGGCGTATCACGATGATTCATAAACTTCTGTAAGTTATTGAGTATTCCAACATATTTCAGAGGAAAAGAATAACTATGTTAAAATTTCCAAAAAAAATTTATTTCGGGTGAGGAAAGTGCTGAAAATATTCTTAACATAATAGGTCGACGGAGGGGAGGAAAGCAAAGGAGAGGGGAAAATCCAGGGGTAATTGGTGAATGTTGGGGGCGGTAGGCGTTAAAGACAATGTAATGGTGGCGAAGGAAGCGGTGAGAAGTGGGAGAGGCCGGAAAAGACGAAGTACATATTTACAAAATGTTTACGATTGAGCCAATTTGGGTACACATAATAAGGGGGAGGGATTTTGAAAAAGAAACTCATTAGTCAGTAAACTTTTTGACTCAAAATTTATAATTTCCAATTGCTCCAGAGCGTCCAACCTGAGCATGAGCACTTTCGGGATGAAATCACTGTTGTGTCCCTCCTCCATCATATGCGTCAAATTTGTGGAAGTTAACATAGTTATTCTTTTCCTCTGAAATATGAGTAACACTTACCCCAACGTTGAGCCAAATTCCTTGGACTATAATATTCCAACATTTTGAAGGCCCTTCTGCAGAAATTAAAAAGAAATTATTTTTTAAAAAGTTAAGTATTTCGCTTATCATAACGGATTAATATTTAGGCGTATTCGAACCATTGATACAGTGTGTATTTTTACAGTTACGTACTTTTTCGGATCGGGTTGAAGAAAACAGTTTTGTTTTTCATTTCATTTGGGACTAATGTATAAACCAACCATATCTTTTCTAACCCAAATCAGTATAATTTATTTTTTACGAATATTCTGTGGTAAAAGTTGTCTATTACCTAATATTTTAACTAATTAAATATGTGCGAAAACAACGTTTAAACTGATAGGGACAAAAATCTATGCCTGCACTTTCGAGGTAAGAAAATGGAGGAGGCACAATTAAGATGAGGGAAAATGAGGGGCGTGGTGGGAGGATTACTCCCTCCTCACCCTCTATTCATACACCGCAATTTCTTTTCTCCTAATCTGGTAAAGTCTTTTTATGGAAACGCTCCGTCAGCGATAATATTGCGCGAATGGATTTCGAGACCGCTAGGAATTCCCTATTGCACTGAAATTAACGCTCAGTTACTGGAACAGTGTCTTCTCGAGTTTTACATTCTGTATCCGACGAAGCTCATAAATGTATCTTCACGGCATTTGTTAAGAATGGGTAGAGAACCTAATAAGAATATGATTTACGTGTTTGAAAAGTACATTTACAAGAGAGAAAGCCAAACAGAAGGGATGGTGTCCGAATCCTCTATGCAGTGTCACTCGATAACAATTACTTTTTTAGTATTCACTCACGATAAGGTCAAGGTCTGATTTATATCTTTGACAATATTTGCGCAATACGTCTAAGTGTTTGATTGAGATTACTATCTCAATGTTAACCTTGGTCACGCAGTTAATCGCGTGATGCACGTTACGAGCAACTTACATGAATATAGCTCCATAGCTCCTCGATATCCAAAGATAGCAGTCACCTTTTAAAATAACATTGTGTTTTTCGTGGAGAATGAGTAATTACTGAGTAATCAAGATGGCGGTAGGGTAGAACAAAGTTAATTGAGTTTCTCCAAAGAATAGACCACATTGAGGACAAATGCGAGCCGAATAGTCTCGTGCGCGGAAATTAAGCAAGGAATCGTAAACAAAATGAGTTAAAAGCGGTGGCGCGTAGATTATGAAGGGAAGAGATAAAAGTGTTTATGGCTAGTCGAGTTTCTGCACGGAGGAGAAATACTGGTGGGAGTTTGTTTTGAAGATTGACTATAAATAGACGCGCATTGTGCCTCTCTGCTTTTCTTTCCACCGAGAACCAGACAGGGAAAACCCAGACGCCTCGATAAAAAAGTCCTCCGAGAGCAAGAGAGTCGAATTTCGCGAGCGGAAGCACCACAGCCCTCTGAGCAGACTCCCTACCTCATGCCCCCCCTCTTCTATTCAACTCCCTCCTCCTCACTTTCCTCCTCCTCACTTTCCTCCCAATCTCACACACCGCCTAGTCCTTCTTCCCTCTTTCATGGCCTCCCCTTGATTAAGTTATTCTGAATAAAAATTCCTGATTAAGCAATATTGTGGAGTGCTTTTGAGATCCGAGTGTTCTTGCACGTACTAAAATCCAAATAAGTGTAGCTATGGGTTGCATAGCATTTATAATACGGTATGTAAGTACTGAAAGAGCAGTTTCTGAGTTTCTCTTCCTAGAAGACACACCAAATAAAAACAAACATCGTAGAGCTCGGCGTACTTATGAAACGTGTCCAAAACAACAGAATACTGCATAAAATACGATAAAAGCACCAACGAAACATAGGCCGATATGACTGAACCGCTAATCCGGGAAATCACCTGGTAGGCAAAGCAGGTCAACATCCGAGATCCTTTGACATTCAAGTGCTGAAATTTTTATATATCGCTTACAACTCCTAGACTATTGCCAAAATCGCTTTCGAAAACTATCGACATGTATCTGAATAGCGAGAGACCAAATGCTTACTTTAAAACGGTTATAATTGAAGTATGTATCGTAAATAAATTTTGACTTTGGCTCAAGAGTCCTTTTCCCGTTCATAGTCATGGAATTCTATTAAGTATCGCCATTTTAGCGTTTCATATTATATCTACATGCTCTTCATTTAATAATTTAATTAAGATGGAATGAAAATGAAGTTTTTAGGCGTAAGCGCTATACTCTTGACAATTTCGACGTAGAGAAGGAGATAAATTCTGATCTTGACTGTGAATCGAATCCGGATAATAATAGGAGAACTTGATAATTACAGCTACTTACTCCAAAGATGAAGTGTATAGCTATATATGAGAAGGCCAGGGAAAAAATATGAGTCCAATGGATGCGTACAATACAACAATACTAGTTTAGTTCTTAAAATTATCAAGTGGTGTAACTATGTCCCTATCGGCTATAAGGTGGATGAGGGAGGCAGGAGATGATCCATAGAGGCTGAATAGTAGCTACAAATGTTTGGAAGAAAATCTTGCAAGGGACCAAATTACGTGGAGAATTCCTCAGCAGTTAGGTTATTAATTGTTCGACGCTTTTTCTTTTTAAACGACTTTTCAAATCAAAGTATTACATTAGATGATATGGACATTTATATAAGAAACGAAAAGTGATAAAGGCCGGACTAGCGATTCCTCGCTCCATAGAATGAAGACTGGTAGACAAAATATCGGCCCCCGCCCCGGCCACTCACCATTCCCGAATAATCGAATGAACATGACACTGAAGGTTCAGGGTCCTCTTCAGGGAATTCCCTCATTTATCGTGCAAATATTCGCGTTTTTATCGTACGACGCCACTGCTGCGGTGTTGCGATAACGACGAAGTAGTCGTCACTTCCGGTTCACCAGAATATGGAGAATCGAGGGGAATTTTTATTGAGGCCGCCAACAGTGAGTTCCGAGACGAATGAAGGAAAATCGCGGGGAATATTTGGCACGGGGTCCGCTTCAGAAATTTACGCCGCTCGTTTTGTTTATGATGATGCAATAGACCAAGGATGGGGAACCTTTTCTACATAGCGGGCCGCACTGGCGGCAGTGAATCCTTCGGAGGGCGCATTGGAAGTTGCCAACGCTTTGGCTGGCCGGATTAGAGTTTAAATCGGAAGTTACCTAGTGATTCTTGTGTATTATATAAGTAAAATCATTCTAAATGAGGTTTTTAGGGTTAAAATTTAACTATAATGCTTCATTATTATAATTTGACTAGAAAAATACGAATTTCTGTATTAAATTTCACGGGTGACTTTTTCAGCACATCTTCGCGGGCCGCACAAAATGTACTCGTGGGCCGCATGTGGTCCGCGGGCCGTAGGTTCCACACCCCTGCAATAGACGGTTCGATGCCTCCTCCTCGCACGTTGTCGCCGCCGCCGTCCATAGACGTGATGACCGTGTCACTTCCGGATAATCGCCGCAAAGGAAAACCTCCGCTCCGAGGGAGCGTAATCTTAAGCACAGATGGAAATAACGCTCTCTGCGTGACGCATTCCGATTATTCCATTCCGATCGCTACCGAAATAGAGCGTCGCCGCAGGCCTATGACGTCGATCGGGAGGAGCACCCTTCGCGGACGCCAGTTCGCGCTCTTGGCGATGACGCGACGCTTAAACGCCCGCCTACCTTCCGTAAATGAAGAGACTTAACTTGTGTCGCATCGTTCCGCGAAATCGATTACGCAACGGTCCGCCATGTCCTCGCCGCATATAGACTACGGTACGCCGATGGAACGCCGTCTGTTCTCGACCGACTTCTTGGTATCAGGCAATGAATAATTCTTCTCGATCGTCGGTTGACACAAGAGGATCTCGAAGGACTTTGCCCGTCTCCCCCAAGTCACTCATGTCAGCCTCCCCACTTGAGCCTCCTTGCTCGAACTCTTCACCCCATTTACATTCCTTCCCCCGTTTCTCCTCCTCTCACTCTTATCGCCCTTTTCCCCCTCAGGCGTTCTCTCCCCATCCTCGAACGATTGACCGGGCGATCGCTTGGCGTGTTTCCCCTTTCGACCCTTAAAGACTTCAATCGCTTCCAAGACTTGTGATGCTCACGTGTCATCCTGTTCACAGATTTTTCTCATTTATTTTGAGGAAGTGAAATTTTTACATGGCTGTTTCGAGACTGCAATTAAATTTTATCTTCTACTTTTGCATTTGTCTTCCCAGTATAGTACTTAATTCGCACTTCTATTAATAAACCGCACTTTAGTGATGGATGGCCTCTTTTTACAGGGCGTAAAATTTCCGTTCAGCCTTGTGATTTCAAACGTTCCAAGAATCCTTTATGTAGGTATCGTGCGAATCCCTATACGAGGGTCGTTTATCTTTAGTCTGCTATATTTAGAGAGAGGCTTGGATGATAAAGGACGCCATGTGCAGAGATATGCCTTGAATACGGCAAATATTTTCCCTTTTATTTAAATTTCGTGATATTTGCTATTATACGACCGTGAATTCAGATATAAAATTTAAACGCTACCGCCTCATAAACTAAATAAAGCTCTCGACTTTAAAAATTCGATGACGGAGAGAAAATCGAACCTAAATGCTTAATTAGAGTACGAACGTGAAATCAAATTATGTAACATTTAAACGATTGCTTGAAGCTGAATGTTAATCTGTAATAGATTTTTGTTGTTGAGAATTTACTTAAGTCCTATACTCTTTCGATTTGAATTAAAGTCCAAAATGATAGCTTGTATGACATAATGAAAATGTTTATAACCATTCACACAAATTAATATATTATTATGATTGCGAAGAGTCAATTCCACGGAAATGAGCATGAGTTTATTGAAAATATACGAAGTTCCTTTCCATAATATAATATAAAAAAACGTAGAAGAAAACGCCTTGCGTTGTACGGTATTATTCAAACGGAGAGCTTAGCTCATGTCAGTGCAGGGCCGCGCCAACCCGGGGTGCAAGGAATGCATGGCACCCGGGCGCCAACTAGTCAGGGGCACCTTCCCATCAAGAATTTGTATCTGTATATTATTGGAACGCGATGAATGTGCGATGATTTTTGTCCTTTCACTCCGGATCTTTTTCCCTTCAAGCAGGAAGGGAAAGGCAAAAATACCAGAGCGATACAAAATTTTTCGGTAAAAATTTACTTCTGAACTCTCGCAGTATGCATTCGCATTGTTCTATTATCGGAAAGGACATATTATTAGAGGCGATCGAAAATCGGAGATCGGAGTCAGCAGATGAGATGGGGTGCTGCCTTAATTGCACTCTCCATTCTAGCGAGGATCTGCGGCGGCGGTATTTCGTTCATACATTTCCCACGACCTTTAGAGGCGATCATAAATCGGTTCTTGGATGGATTAAACAAACGTAGCAAAGTTTAACTGTAAACATTATCGATAAATTATTTTTAAATTAGAGGCTGTCCATAATACGAATAAGAGAAGATATCTTCGCGAACATATATGTAGGGGGCAGTGGCGGTATTTTTTTATGATTAATTAATTATTTTGCACCCGAGTGCCAAGCACCCTTGGCGCGGCCGTGTCAATGGTGCGCAAACTCGGGGGCGCGAACGATTTGACGGGGGCCGCGAATCGCAGTTTCCTTTTCAAAAGAGGGGCGCGAGTTCACCCGGCCTGGCACAGGCTACCTGATTTTACGTGACTGTATTCGGAACCGATGATATATTGGTAGATCAATCTAACACAATGTAGCAATGTTACGCCCTGGAATTTATAGATTCTTCGTCGAGCTACACAACTAAATACCTACTTCTGTCATGAGTCTTAGACCGATAGAATGCTTATATGTATAGGGATGGTTCGGCTTCAGTCACAAATCTTCTTTCGTGAGAGGAAGTCGAGTGTACTTTCATTTGTTCGTATTCTTTAACCGTTTGGCAGATTTATTTTAACATTATAATTTTCTTAGAATATGGATAAGTGGATTAGTAAGGGTGGTGAAAAACGTGGTGGTTCGTGTTCATCTGATGAATATGCTGCTGCAAATAAAATACAAAAAGTACGTGAAAAAGAAGTGACTGACCAGGCAACTCCGTGCTCAAGTAAAGAAAACTGACCTTCAAATCGTAAAATAAGAAAATTCAAAGAAGAATTGATCAAATTTGGATTTTTGTGTACTTTGGTTAAGAATGTTGAATCCTAATCGAATCAGAAGCAGTATTCGTTTACATATATGCGATATTTGGTTTTATTATTTTCTCATAGCCTGAATATTAAGTGGAGACATCTACTTTGGAGAGATTGTTTAATCCTAATTCTTGACATTCCTTATATAACATCTACTGAAATTCGCCGAATGTTGAATACACCGACGTGGATTTGAATCGTAAGACTTGATTAAACTTCATTTGTGGTTTATTATTTTTTGTAAATTTAATAGGGTAAAATACTTCCATAATTTCCGGTGTCGTAAATTAATGCATGAAATAACAGTTGATAAGAAAATAAGGCTGTTTTATTAAGGAGGCAAGGAAGCAAATAAAGAGAGGAAGTCCGGGAAGCGGGAACTCTTTCTCCCAAAACTACGTCTCCCACTTCCTAAATTTCGTGAAATCGAGGAGAAGATAACGTAAATGTGACGACCTCATGTATGAGGAAAGTAAGAAAGGTGAATCGTTCTTCGGTACTCTATGATATACTCACATGCTACTCATAACACTAAAATGTGAACACAAAGTAAAAAAATAAGACAAATTCTATTTACAGCGAGAACACTCATTGATCTCAAAGGCTAGCTGAACGAAAGTCTATAAATGTAAATTGAAAACTGAATCTTCGACTTTACCACCTGGTTTGAATTTAATACGTATGAGCGTAGATATTTTCCGTTAAATTTGTTACAAGCCAAGCATTAATGGAAAAACTTCTCTGCTACTAAGTATGCTGCAGTGCGAATCACGTATGTATTTAATTTAGGATGAGCTAAACTCAATTAATAGACTCTCGGACCTTAAACTCTCGAAGCAAGTTATGATGTCACTTTAAGAAGTCTATGGGGTTTAGCACCTCCGACTTAAACATTAAGTAGTGGTCTACACAAACAGAAATTTCAGACCCGAGCCAATACCCAATTTTTTTTGCACCAAAAATACACCGTTAAATCGCAGTATCTAACTTATATTATCAGTAAGCACAAATTTTAATATTAATGTATGTAAACCGAATTAACACATACCCGCTTCTCGAAGAGGCCAAAAATGTAATAAAATAGCGTCAGACGAAATTCCTTTATCAAAACCCGAGTCCGGTTTAAGGTAGTGTTATCTAGGCCTAGCTTAGGAATTAGGGCAGGAGCTCGCAACCTGGTGCTCGCGAGCACCGCCGTGTTTTTTGCAGCTTTACCGTGCACTTCTACCAAGCTTAAAATCTCTTTTCCAAGCAGCAAGATATTTAATTTGTCCGCTTGTTTTCCTTCTAAACGCACGAAAACATTTATAATAGCTTTGACATTGATTTTATTTTATTTATTGCCATTCCAATTTTTTCCAAACGTATAGTGGTGTTCGTCGGATGTTGTAGAAAATAACTTGCTGTTCGCCTCATTGAAATGGTTTGTCGGAGATAATCTCCCCCTGCCACAAACCGATTACGGTGACTTTCGGGATATTTATTCAGTTTCAGATGGTTGGGATTCCGTGGTCTAGGGCAGTGATGGCGAAACTTGTAATGCCTGCGTGCCAATATTACTGAAATTGTCGAATCTTTTCCGTCTCGCGTGCAACAAAAAAGTGCTTGATTTTTTTTTCCTGCCAACTAAATTACATTCGTAAGCAAGACATAAGAGATTGAAATTATTGACCATAAAACTAATGTTTACAATAGTTAACTAAATGACACAAATGTTTTTGCGGCACTAAATCGGTACGATAAATGCTTTGATTGATTTTCGCCTTTCTTGTCGTGCCAACCAAAATCGTCTTGCGTGCCACTTATGGCACGCGTGCCATAGGGTCGCCATCACTGGTCTAGGACCTCGGGCCGATCCCGAGCCTATGCGGGCCTCTAATCTTACTTTAGCCAAAATGATCGTCCCTAGCAAAGAAAACGTCGAATTAACGATAAAAAATAAGCGAAAACATGTTTTACGTGTCATAACTTACAGGTAGACTTACATAAAGCGGTAGAATAAGCTGAGGTTGCATAATATTAGGAAGGCAAATACTTTAAAATTATGTCGAGAAACGGAACAAATATATTGAAAAGTTAACTGTCAACTTAACAAGTAAGGAAAGAGCTGCAGAAGCTGACAGTAATTGCCGTTTTAAAAATTGTCAATACAGAATGTTTAAATGTATCTATACTAGTATGATTAGTCTGAAATAATATTGCAACCTCCACAAGAAATCGTGCACAACGAGACAATGCTAAATCGATTGGAAAAAAACCAAGTTTATCTACTTTTGTTTACGGACAAACCGAACGCTTAAGCGGATTTTTTTCAAACCGCAAAACTACAGCCGGTTGATAAACAATCATTACAGTCTGTGAACTGAATGCTCAGTCTTTTCTAATAGATCCTATGGAGACTTCTACGAATCATCGAACTTCGATATAAACTTCCACAACACTGGAGGATCCATACTTAAAACAGTTCCTGGCAAAATTCCTTATTAGGGGTGCGCCGCAGATTAGGTCCGTAGACCCAGAGAAAGAAAGATTCTGGCAAGGGAGAAGATATCCAGGCTAAAGGGTCCACGGCAGTGTCGGATCGAGAGTGGGGAGGGGGGTGAACGACTCCCTCTGACTTGGGAAGTTTCTGGATCAACCCCTGCTCCAGGATAATATTCCCTTCCAAGTGCTTCTGGTCAGTGGAACGGGGTAATATGCAATTTATAGTCCTTGATCCACTTCTCATGTGTTTAAATCGATATTGCCCACTCCATAAGTTTACTAGATGCATTTTCAAAACGTTACTAATACCGTTATGGTTGTCACGAATCAGATTTCATAGTCGATTTGAAAAGAAAGGGATTAGAAAATAAATTCTAATGCTTATTTAATATTTTAATATTAACATTATCTTTGTATCTACATAAGAGAAAATTAACATTTAAAGAGGATGTTTTCGAATGTGATCATTCAAGAAAGGGATTCTCGGATCGCTAAACTTTGGAAATCATTGTAAAGGAAAGATAAAATTGTATAGTATATTGTGATTCACCTTACTTCAGCTGTCAACAGGTGGCGCAGTTTGCTTTCATACATTTAACTTTTCGCGAATGACGACATATCGTGGAATAACTTTCACTGAAACTTTTTCTAGCAAACCTCATTCATTTCCCAGACAACTCCAGTAACTTCCTGCAGTACTACTTTCAGCAGCTCCCTCTTAGAAGCCACGCTCGCTCATACTATCTCGTCACAACGCGATTACTGACTCATAAACAGTCCAAGGTCACTCTCAGGACCCCGTTGCGATTTACAATGAACCGCAACACACTTTCCAAACACGAGAAAAGGATTTCCTTTTAACGGATGCGTTTATTCGTTTGAGAAACACTCGGGGAAATAAGCCGTGACTCTGCTATTACGCCGTGAATACGTATGGGAATCGAATAATAACTGCATCGGAGAAAAATAAACAATGTTTGGCGGATTATTTCACACTTCTGCAAGTTATAAAATCGGACGTATTGACACATTTCGTCTTTCTCCGGATGCCGTCAGCAAATAGAGTCACGATGTTATCATAGCGAGTGAGGCAATGGAGTGATTAGTACGACCGCCAAATTCATTTCGGATGAATTTTAGTTTCGTCCAGATTTTTTCCAAGTGTCTATTTTGTAATTGGTTTTTTCTCAGTAATTTAATTTCTCAGAGCGGAAAAAAACACGAAGGTGATTCTCAAGAAGGGGCTACATCGAAGGGACCTTATAGAATCAAGAATCTTAAAAAGGTTAAACTCTCATGATTAAAAACAGGCACGGCGTGATATTTTTTGGGGCCCTATGCAAACGACTTTAGGGGCCCTCTCCTAATTTTTTGCAAGAATGTGTTCCAACCACGCCGTCGGGTAGCACTTCATCTAGAATCGGCGGATTTCTGTTCTGTAAATATTTTTTATATGAAAACTTTTTTGTTTAATTCTGCAAGAGGAAATTTTTATTGCCTCGGGCGGCGGGTTTTTCAAAAGTGCAGTCACTTAGAGCTTTTCTTGCACTTACTTTATGCTTTCTCCGTACGTAGTATAAGAGAAAGTATTGTAAATGCAATTTCTTCAATTACGAGACTGTATTTTAATTACAACTTTACGGCATTTGCGGAAATATTGCTTGTGATAACGTGCTGTCATATTATTTTATTTCAGCTCATCGATTTTGCAAATCTGCAATAACTGCCAGCAGTTGTTATCAATGAAACGCACATTCTATACCAGAGGTGCACAACTCAAAAGTAGACACGGGCCAAAATCGATCTTGATTGGACCTAAGCGGGCCACACTGAAAATGTTGTCCATAATACAAACTTACGTACACTATTGTGAATGTATTAATTGCCATAATAAATTTTATATGCAATTTTTATGTCGCAAAAAATTAAGTGGCAAACAAATATAATTGACTTACAAATTTTAATTGTATTTTTCATATAAAAGGAATTAACCAGCTGAGTTACTCCCTACTTCGTTCGGGCCAAACAAAAGGAGTCGGCAGGCCATGTTTGGCCCGCGGGCCGTATGTTGTGCACCCCTGTTCTATACGATGGATTGTCAACTAATGTGTAATAGTAGACGACATTAGATGCCATTACTACTACGAGTCAAAATAGCAGTCTAAATCGGAAGTTACTTAAGATATTTTCTGGTTTCGTCCAGGCGAAAATCAATTTGAAATTATTTTTAATTCTCTAGGTATAACTTTAATTAAATATATTAATCTTTATATATTAAATGCGTTTTTTCCGTGTGTCAGCAATTGCACAAAGAAAATATCAATCCTCTCTCCCGATTTTCTTGTTTTTTGCTTTATTCGACCGTTAAAACTGTGTATTATCTTCTACGATGTTTACATGTTACACGGTCGAAGTTTTCAGAAATACGCAATTTTTTGGATTTTTATCGGTTTTTAAATTTAAAAAGTGTTCTTTTCCTTTATATCCCCCCTCTAATTGTTTACTGATTATGTTTTTAATTTGCCTAGTAACCAAGGATATTGAATAACAAGATTAGTAATAAATAATCAAATTATGATTATAATATTCTAAATTATACTATTTATTTATTCATTTTTACCATGCTTTGGTGGAGAGAACAAGGTTGGATTGGTTTCTACCAATATGTCTGTAGTCTACAGAGAAATTACATTTCGCTTGACTTGAGTTAATTTAAAGCTTGCTAACCCATGACTGATCGGCCCGTCGCGACATTTACAAACCTGATCACCGGACAACGGGGAGGGATAGTTTGGTTCCAGCGAGGCGAAGGGCGCGGTAGCGCCCGGAGACGACAAGTAAATTAAAAACAAAGTGAGCCGAAGGCTCGCCAATATCCTCTCCATTTGCGGCGCAACAGTCAAGCGAGATATAATTATGATTATAACATTCTAAATTATACTATTTATTCATTCATTTATATCATGTTTTGGTGGAGAGAACAAGGTTGGATTGGTTTCTACCAAGATATCTGTAGTCTACAGAGAAATCCCATATAAATGCATTGAACTCTCAATTTCGGCGACAATGGGAGTTGTCCTGGTAGCTTATAATGGGTATTGTAATAAAACTGATAAAATCACGTATTTTATTGATTCTAACCGTATTTCTACGCGAATTCGACCAGAATTCGGAATCTGTCTTCAATAAAAATAAACTTTGTTCTTTCCCGCAAAAAAGTATCCAAGTCTTAAGTTCGTACCGTGATTTTAAGTAATTTTAAAATGCAAATTAAAAGTAGTATACACTCATCCCTGTATTTCAGTTGCAGGACGCAAAATACGTGACGTTTGATAATTAAAACATTCGCCATTTCGAATCAAAGTGACGTACAGGAACAAAACCTTTACCATTCACTAAGTTAGGATGTAAGAAAGAATCGTACCAAATTTGGTTATTCTAGCTTTTATTGTTTAGGAGGAGTTCCATTAACAAACACACAAACACACGCTTCAAAATATATTATAGATTTCCAGTTTTCGATGCCAATTCCAAGGGCGTATGGAATTGGCATCGAAAGTAGAGTAACTACAACCGTTGAAATCCAACAGACACTTACGCTAGTGACTAATAAATTACGATATATGAGGAAAAGGTCGGTAAACCGTTTATGCCGTTTTCTTATTTCCTTTGCTCAAAAGTCCTAAATACCGTTTGATAGAAGCTGAGAACGAATGTTCATACGTACGGAAAAGCCGAAGCTAATGTTCGCCCACGTTGGAATCGAAACGCACCAAAAAGTCTATTTATTCATATTGTGCAATGAATTTTATTTATAAAAATAAAATTAGGCACATTTTTATTTTTCATATAATTGTATTTAAGGTGCATTTGCCGCTATCTAATATCGAACAAACACTTAACAATAGCAAAATAAGACAACATTACTAACATAAGTAAGTACATATATCTCTTTTCAAAGGCATAAGCCTCAAATATAACTTGATTTAACTATGCAATAACAACGCAAAAGGATAAGTATACTACATAAATTGAATACACAGAGATTTCAAAGATGTTATTTATGAGATTTACGTCCTAAGCGTTATGGAAAGATCTGGCGGTTCTCGAATTTTTATCTCCGAATCAGTAAGGATGTTCATAGTAAGTACGAGGGTGGGCTGATAAGTAATGAGCCTCACATATAAGGGTTTGTTTTTGAAAAATCTCTTGTATTGTTGCGCATGTGCACATGTCTAATTATTACACGTGCAAAGTTTAGTCTTTTTTTTACATATATTCTGCTCTATCCAGATAAATTTTTAATCTGCCTTACGAATCATATAGGAGCTACGGAGAGAAAAATTATATTTTAAAATTGTTTTTTGCCGATAGAGTCGTCATAGCGGCCAGTCTAAACAAAATATGTATATGATACAATACCTGGGATTTTCTCTATTTTTATCCCAAAAACTATATGTGGTAATTATGTGGTTTCGCAAATGTTTTTGTGGTAAATATCGTCCTCTATCCGAATATTTTAAATCGATAATTACATATAGTATAAGAGCTAGGGAGAGAATATATTTAAATGTTGCTTAACTGATGCCATTTAAGAAGATGCAAATACGTTTATTTATGTGCTTATGTAAAGTGGAATTTGTAATCAACGTATGCAGTTCAAAATCATAATACGTCGATAAAATTTAATAAGGATCACTTACTTAATTTAATCAAAAAGCACAAAGCGGTTCAAGAAATCAAAGTCACAACAGACGCTTGTTAATGTATCTCTTACCTCCAATTAATTAGTCTTGACTCTATCTCTCCTTATTTTTTCCTCAAAAATATTTTACTTGAGAACGACCACTTGACGTCATTATTTGAAGAATAAGAAACCTTAAGTTCCCTAGCGGACACGTGTTTCGCACGATTCGCCTTTTCTTAGGATAATATTCGAGAAATATGTATATTTCCCGCGAAGAGATCCCGAAGGACTGGAAGTTAGCGCACGTGACTCTAGTTCATAAGGGCGGCGACAAAGAGAACCCTGAAAAGTACAGGTCGATTTCCCTAACCTCGACATCATGCAAGGTACTTCAACACAGTCAAATTTCACGGGCGGCGACGTCCAACAGGTCAAAGTAAAGAAGACCCTTTGTAGTTTCAATAGTAATCTGGGAATCTCAAAACTTTGCTGCATATTTGATTATGTTAACTGCATTTCGAAGTTTTTAACGCCAATCCAATAGAACAAAGATAAATCCAAACCGTTCTCTTTGAAGTGGTCAGGTTTAATCAGAAAATAAAACATTGGCCCAAATCGTTGGAAGTCTTGAAATATGCTAGTAAGTTCGAATTCCAGAACACGCACGTAGACTGCAATGTTACTGACACTGAGCACGATCTTGAAAGTAATGCAAAGACGAGGTACGAATATCCAGTGAAAAAACCGCTAACTTGACAAGAGATACCATCCAGAACAAAATACCCGATGATGCTGTAAAAGGCGAAACCGGAGGCCTTGCATTACTATAATGCCTTCGAGGTTTCGTAGAGTTCAAGAACTTTTTTCCCAGCACCTATAGGTGATCGGTGTCATTTAGGAGCATGAGCTTCAACAGCCATTTGTTAGCAACCAGTTCTGAATAATTTAGATTTTTATCAAACACAAGAAACTCCATTATATAGATATAGGTCACAAACCGCACTAAAACCTTTTATTTTTAATTATCGGTCCGAATTTCCGTATTTTGTGTTCGTTATTCACCAAAATTGCGAGAGAGAACGCAAAAACGGCAGACACGCGACCTACGTGAAAACAGTTTCACAGAATTAGAAAGTGCACGTTTTATAGGAGATGGATTGATACTCTTAACATAAAATATAACGCGAGTTCACTAAATTTCCGAAAATACTTTGATTGTACAACGCACTTGTAATAAATATATAAAATGTGTATAAATCTTCTTCGTCACTTATTCTTTCGCGTACAACTTTTGACACGCGCGCTAAAGGTTGCCGACCTCTGGCATACAGAATAATAATGTATGTATATATATTTACACATTTCAAGAAAAACAGAAACAAGTCCAAAAACTTCAAGAAATAAAAGACGTCAGTTAAAGAAACAAAGTACTGTAACATTACAGGGACTACGTCCTGGAAATAAGAAAAATCCGGAGAAACAATGAAATGGCGTATGCGAGATAAGGGACTCATAGAACCATAGTACATACGCTACTTAATCACCCCTTCTCGTCTCCCTCTCCTCTTACCCTTCTCCTCTTACCCCTCTCCTCTTACCCCTCTCCTCTTACCCCTCTCCTCTTACCCCTCTCCTCTTACCCCTCTCCTCTTACCCCTCTCCTCCTTCCCCGCCGTCTCTCTAGCACTGTATAACTGAGAGCAGATTTTGAAACATATGAACATTTCTATTCTGATTTATTGCTCTGCGTCCATAGTAGAAACACAGAGACATTAGACCAATCGCGTGGACTTTGGCGTTATGAATGCTCCCTTAGTCCTAATGAAGACTTCGGCAATGGAGACGAAAGGTCGCGCTTCCTAAGAGGCAGTTCCACTCGATGGCTAACGAAAGCGAGAGTTTAAATTACGAAATGAAGCAACCTTAATTTCAAACGCACACTTATATTTGCAAATTAGCCTAGTTAATACGTACATATTTTTTCTCTGTTTACCTGCTATCGGTGTTGCATAACACGAAGGATATAATAATAAGATTCTGCCATCATAATTTCCTACTTCTCGATAAGTTTTGGGTTGACCCAATCCGTTTAATCCCATCAAAGACTTTCTGTTAATCTTCTCGTATCCATTACTTTCAATAAGAAACATAATATTCCTTTTCTATTTTCTAAGCATCATCGTTTCTGTGACTTCTCTATACATACAAACCTCTGCAACTAAAAATTTGACCGACCCTTTGCGTATATGCGTATTCCTGCTCATTATTATTAATCTTCTCTCCCCCACCTGCCGCGTTTAAAATTCTCTCCCTTCCTTCCTTCCTTCCTTTCCTATCAATCCGACTAATCTTCTCCAATTTACCGATACTATCTCTAACCTTCTGAGATCTTTTTTCATCGCAGCTCCTGTCTCGCACTTCACATATGCCTTCTTTTAATATCTTAATTTAAGCTCTCTTTCGTCAGATTTCGTCGTTTTCTTTGAATGGCATTTTTCCTCTCCCTGATCTCTTTGTATTTCTTTCATTTTGACTCGATTTAAATATATAAATAAGTAAATCACTGTGACGTCGAGCCGCGATTATTCACTCTTGGTAAATATCGGAACTTGATTTTTCCGTCAGTAGATTTTCTTTTCGAATGCCTTAGACTTTTCATTTGTGGGGTTTATTAACATCTGCAAGCCCTTGTCTGAGTTAAATACATGCATTGTGGGATGATATCATTTATTTCTTCAGAAATAGGCCTGGGGGAGGGGACGAAGGGGCCAGTTGAGGCCGTCCGAAAGAGCGCGACATGAGGTTTAGCGCCTAAGAAGCGGAACTCATAGTTTATATATACGTATACTAGAATAATAACCCGTCACAAGACGGGTAACATTAAAAATTTTAATGAGCAAAATAATAAATATCTGCACGGTCAAAATCGTTTTTTCCCGTGCTTTTAAATGGCAATACGAAAGAATATCTGAAGTCGAACCTAGGACACTTTATGTAAAAGTAATAACATTTTCCAATAGTTAATGTGGTCATCTAAGAAAAAACCAAATTTCATATCTCTAACTGCTTCCGGTGCTGAGATATTGAAAGATTCTAAGAGCGTTACACACAGAAAGAAGGAAAGACAGAATACACAGAAAGAAAGGACAGAATTGGAAAAATATATGAAAGGTATATTGGCATTGCACGACGATGGTAAAAAGCTTTCGAAGTATTTGATGGGAATAGGGCTAACACGTAATACGTTCGAATAATACAAGAACAATCACATCATAAATTTTAAACATAATACACTCCTATACTATAATATATTTTGAGTATTAGCGAGAAAAATGACAGAAGATATAATAGCGCACAGACGCTGTGGATATAAACCGCAGGCAAAGTGGTAGAGAGAATCGTAAATTGAAAATATGGTAAAATAGACCTTTAGCACGGAAAAAAGAAACTGCGAAGGAAACAGATTTTCGAACGAAATTAAAGAGTGACCAAAAATATATCGAAAATTTCATTATTGCATTCTAGTGACCAATTCATTTCATACGAAAGATAAGCAGAACCTTCAGTTTAATGCAACAAGGAAAAATTTTATTTCCAAGAAATCTGCCTTTTTCGTGTTTCTCATCCTGTGGGTCGCGACCAGGGTTACCAGATTTCCGAAACTACCGTGCGGGACATTTTTTACCTGTCGCCAATAATTCCGAAGCTACTGCGCGGGACATTTTTTAGGCTCGGCAATAATAAAATACTACCGAAACAGAATAATGTTGAAATAATACCAATATATACCTTACTTTTGAAAGTGAAAACATTTATTTATTTACAATCAGTATTACGTATTACAACCACAAGCTTGGCAATAATAAACTTTTAGAAAAATCACAAAATATGAAAATATAACTCCAAAAGCACATATAAAACAGAAGTGCAACCGTCTAGTGTCCAATCCTTTCTCGAAAAAAGAGAACTGCGCGGGGATGGGTAAATCAGTCATTCTCTATTGAGCCTAAGTTTCACTTCCCATTAAGCTTCCTTATCCATAACGGCCTTTCCTAAAACACGTGACTTTTCGCGCAACTATGTGCCAAAAGCTTTCAATATGATTATACACCAACGCACTAACGCTTTCTATTTATAGTGAGCGCATTCAAATCCTTAGTTTCGAAATGGTTTAGCGGGACATTTATAAGTCGTGCGGGACGCGGGACAGTTCTTTGTTGTGCGGGACTGTCTCGCGCATTGCGGGACGTCTGGCATCCCTGGTCGCGACCCACAGGTGGGTCAGGAAGCACATGCAAGTGGGTCGCGAACACCCTGTACTATGAATATTTTTTCAACAAATTCCATATTAATAGGGGTTTTAAATAAAATGTTTCCCTTGGTGCCTCCGGTAATTATTATAAAATACGCTAACTGCTGTTAAAATGCACGAAACAGACGATTTCCGGAGACAGAAGGTCCAAAAATCGATGGGTTGCCATACCAAAAAAATTTGGATTCATGGGTCGCCGTATCAAAAAGGTTGGTAACCCTTGATCTAACATATTACACTTTGAAGACACTGCCGCGAAAAGGATCTTTGAAAAACTTGTTACGTCGCAATGCGCAAAATATAATCACCGCAGTTTACAAAAACAAATACAGGTGTGTACGCGTTGCATGAGTTATAGCGAAGCATCTCAGGAAGCCGAAGGAAGCTAAGCGTGGGTTGAAGTGGTGGATGTCGTTCAAGGACGCAAAGCACTTATGGACGACGTCTTTGCGAAAGAGCATGTGGGCGAATGGATGGAAAAGAAAAAGTGAAAGAAGCGCAAGGGAAAACTTATTTCGACGGCTAAATGGGGAAACAAATGGATTCACAGGAACATATCTGGAATGGAAGCTGTAATAGGAGAGGTTAAGAAATTAAGTCAAATCCTCCGGGAAAGTCAGTCATGCGCAGAAAACTAATTTCTGAAAATTAAATAGCCATTACTGTCGATTATACCATCGAATTACCCACAAAGATTATGATCGGTCGTTTCATACGTTCACTTAAGGCTGCTAATATCGGAAAAAGTTGCATATTACGGCATGTTTACGGAGAAGAATTTTGAAACGAGTGAGAAGACGCAGAGGCGGAAGAGGAAAAAATAGACGAAAGGAAAAAAACACGTGAAGATGAGAAGAAACAGAAGAGCAAGTGCGGAGAAAGGGTGAGTGAAAAAAGAAGCAGAGGGAGCAAAGGGACGAGAGAGAGAGAGAGGTAGTGAGAGAAGGAGAGGGGGGAAGAGGGAGAGGAGAGATGGAGGGTGAGAGAGAAGGAGAGGGTAAGGGGGAGTAAGGGCCGAGAAGGAGAAGATAGAGAGAGAGAGATGGAAGGGAGGGAGGTAGTGGTAGATAGAAAATAGAAGGTGAAGAAAGAGGAGGTGCAAGTTTGATAGGATTTGCTTCATGAGGAGAATGGAGGATGTGTACATAGTTGGGTGTGAAGAATGACGTTTCGGGATGATACGATTCGATCCGACGAGGGGAGGGGAAGGAAGCCCCTGAAGGAGCATCCCCTCTTCGCCACTCTGCCCCCACCACGCCCCCTCTCTCCCCCTCCCCCTCTCCACACACACACACACACTCTCTCTCTTCCCCGTCGCGTCTCCGCAACCAACCCTAGCGCACCCTCCAGTTTATCCGATATTTTTCTCCCCATTTCCTCCACTCCCTCTCTCCTCCTCCTCTTTATCCTTCACTCCCTCTTCATGTTCCCCCATTCCCTCTCCTCCCTCACTTTCTATCTCTTTGTATTGGCCATACAAAAAATACGCTACGCGCTGCGAACCAAGGTTACTGCAAAGTCTTGCACGTCGTCTCTCGAGAAATGTTTTCAAGGAAGAGACAAAAATATCATTACAGCACTGGTAACACCTCCACAACAATCTCTCTCTCTCTCTCCAAACACAGAACCTGATTTTTGATCTTTTTATGCCTTCTTTTTTTTGTAATTTCGCAATTCTTTATTATTAACCGACACTCTTGATTGGTATTCGCAAACATTACAAGGCTGTTACTCGTGGCTGGGATTTGCCCTTCATCTCTTTCCGAAGAATAGATCTCGTGACATTGAAATTAGGACTTGATGCCTCTCTCTCCTTCTTTGGATTCGCCTCTTCTTTCACATTTATACAGTCTCCTACTTTTATTAAAGCGTATACGAGAGTATTTAAGAAGCCCTTAATATAATGATGGTGTGAATTTCAACAGAGGAATTGTAACCGCGAAATCTGCGCTAATTAATCCATCGTCTGTCGACCTCATCGTCTCTCGCCTTCCCCCCTCTCTCCTCCCTCCTCTCCCCCTCCACTTCGCTTTCTCCTCCTTCTGACACACATATCCGACACTCCCCATGGAGACCTTCCCTCTCTCTCTCTTCCGCTGAATCGCTGCTCCGATTTCACTGTTGCTACGATTATTCATCCAGGTAGGCCCTCTTACATCCCCTCTCCTTCCATCCCTTATTCCCCCCTCCTCCTCTCCCTCATCCTCTAATTGCTCAATCCCAGCGTCTGGGTGCCCTCGCTTATTCACGCACCCTGCTTGCTGACTTCATCGTGAGTCTTCAACGGAAAGCATTGTTTACAATAGGAAAGGGATAATTTTTATGAAGTAACGGGATGATATTGCTAAAGTTCGACGTCAGGAAAAGAGATTTAAGTATTTCTTATTCCTTCGTCGTGTTTTCTATAACTCATTCATAATGTTGCAATCTTTTGTCAAAGATTGCGACTTAATAAACAATTAAGCTGAAAACATATGTGTATCTCACCAACTTTATAAAGGACAAGCATAAGTGTCCGTTGAATTTCAACGGGTTTAATGAATCTAAATTTTCGTCAATACAACATGTAAAAATCGCAAGAATAAAATTCTGCACTGTTTTAACCATCGCATATTTATATAATATGTCTGTTTTAATTAATTAACTAAAATCTCACAGAAATTCCTTGTGAATAAAATAGTACCTTTCTTTCCTCTAAAATAGCCATTGTTATTAGTTTTAAATTGATTATAGCATTAGGGTTTCAATTTCATGAAATAAGCAGAATTCCGGTTCCAAAAAATTGGTTCAATCTTCAATTGCCTCTGATAATACTTTAAATAGATTTTGGAATATAATGTACCTCAATATCGTTTATCGTCTGCTCAGCACTCTTGCCTTCTCATTTTCAGAAACAACCACTTTCACCAGTTTTAAATGGATATCAAACTTAGAAGAGAACTTGATTCAATTCAGTTAAAATAACCGCATAACAAACTTCTTATTCCAAAGAAAATCCTTTTGTAATATGCTATGTTAACCTAGAATTCATTCATTCTGAAAAGTACCATGTACATATATTTCTTTCAACTAAAATAGCCACTCTTAACAGATTTTAATGGATTAATGCATTAGCATTTCAATTTCATGAAATAAGCAGATTTCCGGTAACAAAAAAATTTGTTCAATCTTCAATTGCCTCTGATAATACTTTAAATAGATTTTGGAATAAAATGTACCTTAATATCGTTTAGCGTCCGCTCACCACTCTGGACTTCTCAGTTTCCGAAACAACAACTTTCAATAGTTTTAAATTGATTTTTGCTTTGAAATATTCCTGAGTCAATTCAGTATAACTTCCACTTTACATACTGTAAATTCCAAAGTAACTCCTTTTATAATAGGCAATGCTAGCCTAAAATTAATTCATTCTGTAAAGTGAATAAATAAAGTTCTTTCTTTAAACTATAATAGCCACTGTTATTAGATTTAAATGGATTATAAGCCTTAGAACTTACTCTGTATTAAATAAGCACCAAAATTCCTTTTATAAAAACAAATCAATTCATTAAAAGATCCACTGTTGTTTCTTTGAAAATTGCCTGTTAACAGTTTTAAATGTCCTTTTAATTTTAATTGAATTTTAATTTATATTCGATTCCAAACTTCGACCATAGTTACGAAATTAATTAGAGGAATAAAAATATAAATTCGTAAGCACGTATGGTTTACAAAGAATTTAATTTAAGAATGCTTTTTATTTCAAATTTTTCTAAAATGAGACTGTTGCTACTTAAATTTTTTTATATTTATGTTAATATACTTATTTTCCACAAAACACGCCAATCTCTCCCCTTCCTTCCTCTCTCTCTCTCGTATTGAAGCACTTAAGGCACACTTATTCCCAGACGGATGTATACAATAATAGTAATTTGAGGTGTAACAATGATAATGGTCGACATAGCAACATCACGTTAAAATGGCGAGATTTCCACAAAATTTGCAAATTAAACGTTTAAGATGGAATATTTCTAACTGTGGGCGAAAAAAGACGAACGGAATAAGATACTTTATAAATTTTTCTTCAAAATGGTTCAAATCTGAAGGTCGTCTATTAATTTCTTCTAATTTTAATTTCCAAATGAATAAAAGCCTGCACGTCGAAAAATCGCGTTTTACATGTTAAGTGATGGGAAATGGAAATGACTGTCTTGGAGACGAAACAAGGAATTTTTTCGCGATTTAAATTTGTCATCACCCGAAAAAGTGTTAATCAAGCACCCCTACCAAATTTCGAGTTTCTATCATTATTATTTCTCGAGTTATTAGCGTTTGCATAGCATGACCAACCAACCAACAGACGACGGCTATTATTATATAAAATTCCGTTCGATTGTCGTATCTTTAAATTCGTGCAGCCAAAAACAATACACGATTTTTTTATTTACATATAATATATTAATAAGCGAATTCGTACATTGTAATGCCCATTTATTCCTCTTCTTGTGTTGTTCATTCAGAAACTGAAGCCGCTATTTCAATGAATTGGATCGATCCAATTGAAATATTCTGAATTAACCCTACATTCGCTAGACTTTAAGAGAAAGACTTTTCTCTGAAAACTTTCTCGCTTTGACAGCAGTAGTATTTTCTAAACGAATCTTTTATAGCACTGCACTAGAGAAAATCTGTCCTTTGCAAGCGAAATGAATGCAGATTTATTCACTTTCACTCTTAAGAGGTGCATTCAGATTAACTTCGAAATTTTTCCTTTAACTTTCCCGGATTCACGCGAGACGGATAAGTTTCTGGGGTCCGAAAAGATAAGAAGTTTTTGTGAGAATTTCGTGGATATATACATTCCATAATAGCGCATTCTGCGAAAGAGGAAAAATACATACGTGTGTCATTAAAGAACGACACAGGCATAGCTCGCACTACATGCTAAACAACGTCTAGACTGCCAGACACGCAAAATTAATTTGTAAACAGTTTCAAGTAAATAAAAATCAGCGAAACAGTTTTTTAAAAAATAAATAAGGCACTAGTTAAAAAATAACACGAATTAAAATTACTTGCGACAAAAAAGGTTTTATCAATTTGAAATGCATAAAAAGCAATGCATAATTGAATAAATACTTGGTATACGATGGAAAACGTGTGAACAACAGCACATATGTACTTTTTCATATGTGAATGAGCGGTGTGTGTCAAATTAATAATTTGTGTTTACACCAAAAGTAAACGGTACGACGATTCCTTAAGTAACTGCAAAAAATTGAGTAGCAATAAAAAAAACATGACAGCCTCTGTGGCAGCTTCGAAAGGTGAAGGTTTCAAAAAGAGACCCAAACGAATCTGGTTGTCGCGCAAAGAATATCTTTTTTGACATCCATCATAAAATATGTTGTAATGCTTCCTCTCTCTCCTCCTCTTGCAGTCTTTTCCCTTTAATTGCCGTCAACTTTGATGGTAGCACGGAATGGAGTCTGTCGTTGCGAGGCTATATCCAATCGAATCGTTCGAAAAGTGCCTTCGGTGAAAATTTTGTTTCTCTTCAAGTTGAGAAAGCAATAACGTTTGTTTTGCGTCGGTGTGTGAGAAACATTTGCGGAAATTAAATATTCGAGGCGAAAAACGAAACTAAACACACAAACATACGCGTCACGCTAAATATACCGCCTATACGATATTTTGAATATTTTTTCTGAAAGGGTAATATTTTAAATATATATTTTCAACACAATTCACAGTAGCGATTATCAATTTTTCATTTGTCATTCGTTGTTTTGAGGTGGTTACTGCAATTACGATGCATGAGCCACGTTCCACTTTCCGGCGGGCGTCATGAAATATTTCCCAAAAGACTTAATCAATGCTGGAATAAACACAATTTTAATTTATTAAAGAAATTGTGGCCATTAAATTCCGTTCTACAACGTAGAAGTATAATATTTTTTTTAACGTTGTATAGTTATCGAACGTCGCGTTATAGTGCTATGATTTCGATCGAAAAGTTTATGGAAGAATTTCAATCGGTCTGTTGAGTTTAGCGATATGTTAGAACGGCGCATCGCGAAGTGAGGTCGCTGTTCTGATTTCCTTCCCTTAAGGTCCGAAGATGCATCACAGCGGAATGGCGGCCCTTCGGGAGAGGGCGGGATGGGGAGCGTGATGGGGGCGGGAGGAGGGAGGGTGGGGGATGGGGGGTTGGGGCGAGAAGGATCTAATGGAAGGAGAGTGCTAGGGAAGGGAGAAGAGTTAAGGGATGGATGCTTCCTTTAAATCGTCAGGACAAGACTCGGAGGAGAAATACAAAAAGGAGAAGAAGAACTAATTCGCAACGAAATCACTGGCGCCACTTGCAGACACAAAGAAGCTGATTGATACTCTCTCTTCTTTTTGGCGTTGCGGAGAACTGTTGAGATTTGCGAGACGAAAAGGAAAAAGGGAGAGAGAGAGCGAGGACTTTGATGTTTTCGGCGAAAGAAGGGAAAGGAGGAAGGGATGGAATGTGGGGTGGGGATCGAAGGGGGGGGGGGAGGAGTGAGGGGAAGGGGCAACAGAAGACTCCTTAGAGAGGAAGGTACTTGACCTTGGGAGGTGCAGGGGATGACCTTCGTCTCGTCGCCAACCAGTTGCGTAACCATTCTCATCTCTGGACCAGACTGTTAATCGAAACGCTGTAATCGTTCCACGAGAGTTATCTCATTCGGGAGTGTCCGTTTGCCTCTCCTTCCCTAATAAGGGAAGCGGCGCGGCTCTCCCGCACCCGAGAGCCGCTCCCACGGCTCCCTCGAAACCGGGCGAGGGAACTCGTCGAGTACTCACTGGATACCGCTGGAGGCTTGGGCAGAGGCCTGCTGTTCCTTCGGACGGGTGGCTCGGGTGCGGTGGGCGGCGGCGGGGCGGGCCCTCCGGAGCGCCATCTCCAGGCTCGGCGGTAAATATTGCTAACATAGTTTCCTGCGGAGGAGAACATTTGGAGTCGTTCGTACAGAGAGGATCTCGGACGATGGCCAGAGGCAGACTAAGCGAGCTACTCTCTCGGTCACACACTGGGTCTTATAACCTTTCTCACCGTATCCCCCGCCCACCTCTCCCCCTCCCCCTTCCTCAACCCCACCCTTCCGCAAACTCCGCTCCTTCTTCACCTCCCCTCTCTCTCTCACCCACGGCACCATCCACCGACACCAACCCCCGGCCTCTCGCCTTCTCTCCCCCCGCCTTCCCCTCGCACCTCGCCTCTGGTCGACATTCCCCACACGCACCGGCGCGACAATCACATAGGAAATATTGCCATGGTAATGAATCATGGTTCTCTTTTCGCGTCTTTTGTTGCGTCGCCCGTAATCGGTTATGGTTTTGCAAGTTCATATTTTGCGCGCAGCATTGCAGTTATTGATGAGAGCCAAGTTGAAACTTTCGTCTGTCGATTTTCGCAATTAAATCTTTACATTTTACCATACAGGGTCTTTGGATCATTCATCCCATCAATTTACAATACTTATTTATTGGAAAATAAACTTTCGACATGTTTTGAGGGAACGTTTATGCGCCTTTTGCAAGCGGCGCCTATGGCAAATGCCATATTCGCCATACTCTAGTTACGCCACTGTATACATTATTTCGGGACACCCTATATTCATGCACAGCTTCGTCCTCTTAAACTTTGATTTTATCGGTTAAGGAGTCTGAGTCAGACGCAGATTTAGAGGGCTCGAGGCCCCTAAAGGAGGATAGTGGTTTACGAGGCATCTAAGCAAAAGTGGTTTGTGGGGCCCACGACTCGCAAATTATGAAAACATCTGGTTAATATTTTTGGAGTGAAACAGGCAACCAAATTCTTAATAATTTATTTGCATATATAGTAATTACAATATAACGGGTGGGTTTAAGAGGTCGATGTCGATCGTAGCTCAAAGTCTTCGAGTGGAACCCCCAGAAATAATCATTTTCTCAATGATACCAGCCAATTGACATTGGTCTTTGCGAAATATACTTTACGATGATCTTCGTCACCATTTACGGTATATATGACCGCTTCCTTGTGCTCAGAATTTTACACAATCTATTTCGTTCCCCTCTTTCGCTAAACTCCTGTCTCTGTCAACACTCTGTAACATAGGGGTCTCAGACTCATATTAAGGCATCGTACCAAGTCCGCGGGCCGCATTCCGTACTCAATTCCTCAGACTTTTTCGTATTCTATGGATATTCTCTATTCCCTTCCACAAGAAGGTAAAACGCCATATAACGCCATCTTTTTCCTTGATTCGGCGTCGATGTTTAGGTCAATTGCAAGAAACACGCTGGCGGTTGGATGAACTTTCATTTGTAACTCAACTGTGCAGCCTGTTATAAATGGGAATGAGGAATAAACCGCGGGTATTTTAAAAATACTGATTTAATACACTTTATAGATTACTAGCTGAAACGCCCGGCTTCGCTCGGGAAAGAGTGGCAAACGATTTTTATTGCTCGGGGTAGACGTTCCCCATTCCTTAATTACGCAAGCGATGCTTACATTAACATTTACTATTTTATGTATTGTATTGTACGCATTAACGTCTTACTTAATATTCACATGGATAGATGCACCGAAGCCTTTAAAGCGGCAATAAAATTATGTGGATTATTGTAAAGGTGCAAACGCGCATGATTTACTTTTCGCCGGTCGGCGGTCGTGGAGTGTGAGAATGTAATGATGGTTAGCAATAAAGAGTAGCCTTCTGACGGAAGTAATATCCTTTTATTGGTGAATCCCTGCCAGATCTCCCCCCGAACGGGGCTCCGAACCTGCGGAGCGGTTACATTATGTAAATACTATTCGATACTATTAGCCAAAACGTAAACAATAAACAACATCTTGGTTTCCGAACAAATGTAAGTAGATGTATCGATTTATGTTGCGATAAATCTTTCAATGTTAATGGTAAAAGATAACAATGTTCTAATATTCCTTAAAAATCATTTGACTCACTTTAAAAGTATTCATCGACTATATTTAGGCATATCTTGGCGTTAGCTATTCTTCCTCTATGGCGTGGATTTTCTTTGCATTAATCTTTACGTGTATATCTCCCTTTGAAGAGGACAACAGTTAAGAAATTTACTTTTGTTGCCGCCTGGAAAATGGTCATTTAAACCGATAAATTTTGCGCTTAAAGGAAAATTTCGAGCGATTTAGCATGTAATACCACGAAACATGAACAGAATTAAAATATTCAGTCTTTCATGCGTAAAATAATGCATTTCCCGTGACCGTAAGTTAATATTTAGGTATATTTATATCCACATCAGTGAAGGGCTGCATGACATTTTGGGGTTTCTCCACACCATTTCCTATGCATTCTTATGGAAATAGTATTTTGTTGACCCCATTGGGTATAAAAGACCCCAGGGTCAGCAAATCTAGACCAAGTTCTTCCTTTGGCCCATAGGATGGCCCATGAAACTTTTGAGTTCGATAGCTTCAGCGGTGTAAAAATGTATAAAGAACATACATACACACACATACACTGTAAAATATTTATAAGAATTACAAATATTTTCTTGAAATAATTTTAAAGATATGCATTTGAGTTTTGGTCGTGTTGTATAAAGTAAATTACTTCGCGGGCCGCATTAATGCACCACGCGGGCCGCGAGTTTGAGATGCCTGCTCTAACAGCTCTAGACCCACAGAGTACATATTATTTTTAATATACTATATACTGTCTTAATTATAACTCACACATATTCATATAATTAAGAGAAAAATTGAATTTGTAATGGCTGCGCGAGCTAAAAGGAGCAGATGAAATATGGAGATACACGAGTTCAAGTAATGAGTCATATTGTCATAAAAGATTCCCCAGTAAACATGCATTAAATAATTTGATCCAATTCGTCCTCAAATTCCTCACATCTGTCTGAATCTCGAGGAAACGGAACATTTCATCGCATCATTTCTAACTCGGTTTCATAAGTCCGAAAGGAAGTCATTCTGCCGCCGTAAATTAAAGTGTCACGTTCGAGGCAGAGGGAGTGTTCGCTTAAGACGCTATGGTGACACTTTGACGACGTAAATCCCGCCAGGTGACTTGTTCTTAACCTTTTCCTGTGGCAACAATGCGCTATGATTCCTATCTCGATTATGACCGTAAGGCACTTTGTGTCACGAACAACAATATTCTCTCTGTCATTTCTAGAAAACTTACTCTTTGCGGCAAGAACGACGTGCGCAAATTGTCACTATTGCTTTCTTTTCCAAAATTTTATGTTGTTAGGATAAGATTTTCGATAAAGAGCTTTATATAAATTATCGAAGGGCTTCAATGACAAGTATGTATAAGATAACAAGTAATGGGTATAAAAATAAATTTTTTTAAATAACTTTTATATTTTAACATTTATTATACTCGTTACTTCAAATTTGGTTAAATTACCTGCATAAGTTGCCTTTTACTGGTGGAGGCGGTGTTATATTCAATTAATCTGGATATCAAGGCTGAAGACATTTCTTGTCGTATACAAATCAACGAAGGGCAACACGAGTAATATCAAAGGTAAGTAATCGGTACTATTACACAATCATTATGGGTGTAAACGTGCTTTGATTGCTTTTAATACGAGAGAGAGAGGGAGGGAGGGGACAAAGGGAGGGAGGGTGAGAGTTCAATACAACTAATGTTTCTGATGTCAATTTGATCTCCATAAATAGCTTGAACGATCGAATCTTTAGTCATTGATATTTCAATGGGCATTACACTAGTGAGGTTTTAAAGGAGAAATATAAGACTCTAATTCCCATTAAAAGCTTACCCATATGAAAGCATTAAGCCTGTTGTCTAGGTAGCTGATTGTTGGACCCAGAAAAATTACCACTTTTTTCCAATAAAAACTATAAATTTACTCTAATTCTACTCGGATTGAAATTCTGTCTTCAAAAATAAGAAACTACAATTTATATCCTATCCGATAGTTTGTCTCGAATTCGTATCTTGACGGGAAATAATTTTAAAGTGCAAATATAAAAACCTCTACACCAATTTACATGTTTTCTTATGGGCCAAAAATGGGGCAAAAAGGGGCCAAAATAGTCCCTCAAAGTTGGAATTTCAAAAGTTTCGGATGGTATCCTTCGGCTGTGAACAAAAACCTATAATCCTACCAAATTTCAAGTTTCTAGCACATCTGGAAGTGCCTCAATTTTGTATCTTGCCAAAGTGGTTACAAACCGCTATATATACCTATATATATATATATATATATATATATATATATATATATATATATATATATATATATATATATATATATATCGAGTGAGGTTAATATAAAAGTTATTAAAAAACACTCGTTCATGCCTTCGTCCGATCGCTCTGCCCCGAGGGTCTCTCCCTATGCGGCCCATCTGGCCCCGATCCGTCCCCGCAAGCCCCCTCTCCCTCCAACCAATCCCCTTCATTCATCCACTCTGATGCCCTCGTTCGCCCCACTTCTTGCCCCCTTCTCGTTTGACTGTCCTCTTTTCCGGTACTTCATTCTGCCCCCTTCTACCTTCGACTTCTGCCGTTGGTGTCCACCTTTAACCCTCCTCTTTTTCATCTCTCCTTTTCTTCTTCTTTTCTTTCTCTCTCTCTCTTCATCCATACACTTCCTCCTTCACTATTCTCTACACTTTTCTATCTCCTCTTCTCTCTCTCTCTTCCATTATCTCTCTTCTTATCACATTCAATTGTCATTTGCAGCTCCAAGGCGAAAGTAAACTTCATTCGGAAACCAGTTATTACTTTTTACATTTTTGCCTTTCGGAAGAATTAGCCTCACTTGGGTATTTTGCTATTTGCAAGCGTTTCCACGGCGATTAACGCGTTCGGAAATCCTGAACGCGCCTGCGTGGGCTGCGGAGAAACAAAACAAACAGTTACAGCCGCCAAAAATACAGAATCCATCTGGTGCAAGAGGAAATTGAGGGAGGAGAGTCGAGTGCGTCAAATTCCTCGAATATATGCATGTATGGCGATGGGAGGAGCGAGAACGAGCGAGGCTGCGAGATTCTTCACTCGCAACCGCAATTCGATGCATTGGTCAATTAAGGTCACTCGTCCATTTTGTAATCGGCGAATTCATTCCGTTGCGATGAATAACGAGGAAAATAAAAAAAAACCGATGTCGGGCTTCTGGGTGCAACCAAGGCGAATCGAGAGCGGAAAATGAGTTGTCTGCCCAGAAGGCCATTGGGGAGGGGGGAAAGTGGGCGGGAGAATGCGGAGAGAGAGAGAAAGAGAGAGGGAGAGAAAGAAAGAGAGAAACGAGTCTTTCTCCAATGAATGCAAATCCTCCTCTCCAAGATCGAAAGAAAACAATCGGTTCGACGTCTATATCGAAGTGGTCGCTTTTCGCTCGTCGAAGATCGAGAGCGATCGTCGATTGAAAGTTCGTCGCGAGGTCTTAACTCCGTTCGCCGCTAAAGGGATCTCCATTCGTGTCGCAACTATCACGGATTCCAGGAAACGGCCATAAGGAGACCTCTGCCAGCCGCCTCATCCCCCTTGCCGCCCCTCCTCCTCCTCCTTCCCACGCCTCCTCCCCTCTCCGGTGCCGACCGCCCACTTTCTTTTCTCCGTAAGAAGAGAATCCGATTGCTTCAAAGACGAAACCGCACGCGACGCGGAACACGCCAATTGGGGCGCAGCTGCAACGACGCTCGATTCACTCTCCGCTTTCGGAGAACGCAACTTAATACGCGTTTAAGGAGGTACACACCCGCGGAGACAATGAGATGTCGAAGGGGGGGGGAAATGCGCTTGGCTCGAGTTCTCGCTTTGAAGTTCGGACCCAGGTCTCTGAGGTCACATCACCCACGGCGAAGAGACCGAAAAGAGAATTCCAAAGAGCCGAAAATCAAGAATCGTTTCGGGAAAAGGTTGAAACGTCGAATTTTAAGAACTCTTCCTAAAGTTTCCTAATTTTGGTGGTAATTAGTCTTATTTTGGGGTGTGGCATGAAACAAAATTTACGAAGGTATTAGCAATTTACAGAACGATTGTCTTAACACCACAAAGTCAAAAGAATAATGGAAGGTTTTCGAAAATAATTCTCTCTCGCAAAGAGTACGTGGTAAATAGAAAGTAAGGAGTTCACTTGAATGAAAATGTTGGATAATGTCACAGACTGGATATTACGGTTGTTGGTTCTATTTTGGTTGTATTTTTTATTCCAGCTTCTTAAAGGACTGCACGTTAAATCGAAGAGCGAGATTAATGGGCTTAGAATCTGATAAACCGACAATTGGCAGAAATAATCTTCCTTTCGAGAGCCTTCTTCCCTCTCTGACCGACCGTTATCCGCAAGTGGCTTCACTCTTCCTCTCCGCAGATTCTTTGCTAACGATTTAAATCAACAGAGCGAAGGAATGGCTGAACTCAAGTCGAGGTCGCTATATTTGTTTTTATTTTCGACTTCGTTTTCTCATAGCAAGAGAATTTTCCCATTAAAATTCTTTTTCCCTAATTCGACACACAACTTTCCGACCATTTCCTTTAATTGCGTATCTGAGATAAAGCCGCCATTTAAAGTTCGTTTCTCAGTTTCGTCTTGTTATTTATCAAAATATAGGTTTTTGAATCACTCTTTATAATTATACTTTTAGTTCACTTTTCCATTATCCTATAATAAAATTCCCAGATGAACTTTTATTATCCACATGATTTTCTTTAGTGACGACGCGTGATAATTGCGAACTGGTCGTTCTCTCCCTGACATTCTCATCCCTCCTTCCATTTCCAAATCTCCTTCCTCCCCACCGGCTATCTAATCTCCATACATACATCAGCTACTCTCTCGGCCTTTGCGGGATTTCACCCTCTCCCCAACTATCACTCTTCCTCTCCATCTTTCGCTTTCTCTTCTCCTCTCCTTCCCTCTCTTTCCTTTTTTCCACCTTCCCCACATCTTTCCTCCTCCCTCTGCAGTCTCTTTTGTTTCCTTTTTCTGCCATCCTCAACCTTTTTCCTTCTCACTCCCTGTTCTACCTCCGCTTTATTCCAACTTTCTCATTACTTTCATCAGTGTTACACTAGATTTCGGCAGGTTTGGACTGGTGAATAATTTCATGAATTATCTTTTGTTTTTGATGATTTACAAACGCAGCGGTCGGATGCAAGATACGTACGTTTCCTATGGTTTAGATGACGGCCAGGGGCGTAGCGAGGGGGGCAGAAGGGGCAGTTGCCCCCAGACGCAGGGCTTAAGAGGCGCAAACTCACGGACAGATTTTAATCGGTGAAATCAGATTCGCTAGGAGGTCGTAAAATAACGTAATATCCTAGCGGATGAACCCTTTCCGGCATGAAGCGTCCGAACCTAAACTGACCTTACGGCACGAAGCGCTCGAAAGCGCACGCAGATAAGATATTTTTCTTTCTCTTCTGGGGTGTTATGAATGACTTCTTTGTGTTGGGACTGTTTCTTCTCACTGTATGCGTTTCTTTTGTCTCACGTATTCATTTTCTTCTCCTATACACACTCCGAAAAAATAATTTTCTAATCGCAGTCTGTTATTGCAACCGACGAACGAAGCAACGAAACAATATACATGAGCCATCTAAAAGGCTGTCATCATCTCGGATATATGAGGTTTATTCGGTGATTGTGGTGGTATATCATTTGTAAGCAAACCTTCTCCTCGCGTACCAATATGCTGAGTGCCTAAAAAATATCTCTTCTTCCGACGACTGCACTCAGCTGGGAGCACGGCTGATTGTGAGATGAGTGAGGATGCCAGGGGCGCTTTAAGACATTGTGCGCCCGTAGGCAGAGTAAATTTTTGGACCCTCTCAAACTCATACTTTTTTCCATAAACTTTAAAAATCTGATGTGGCCAACACATGACTTTCTCCATATTTGGGTATAGATATTTAAATTCTTTTTATGAATAGCATTATAAGGCAAAATTATTATTTCGTATCGTAAAAGTATACAGTCGTCCTTATTGCCGTAAATTACGTATATTTTGAATATGTTTACAGAATCCACCGCTACATGGTGGTGGCGCTGTATACTGGAAATTAAGAAAAAGCAAAATATCTCCGAAATGGATGGTTCTACGAAAATTTGTTTCAAACAAAAATTGGAAGAAATCTTATTCTCTACAACTTTGGTCCTCACGAAGATTACCAATAACGACGTTTTAAGGATATATTTGACGGAAACCAAAAAAACCGATTATTTATAAATACTTCCTAAACAATAACTGCTATGGAAAATTGTTTTAAATGAAATTTGTAGAAAATTACATTCTCTATAACCTTTGTATCGAATTATATATAAAAATAATGATGTTTTAACGGAGATATTTCGCCAAAACCGAATCGGGTTTCGAATAAACCTCAACTTTCTGTTAACTGTTATTGTCTAAAAACTACTCAGCTCTTCATGCTCATACCAAAGTGTTAAATATGAAGTTTGGTAACGATATGGCAAGTACTTTTTGAGTTAGAGCGCCCTAATCACATACACACACAGACATCATTCCGAAAATAGTCTAAACGTGTTCTAGGGACCTCAAAACGTGTATTTCCGTTGAAATCTCGAAGTCGATTTTTTTCGTGAAAATAATACTTTCTCTGTACTATGTATATGGAGAAAGTAAAAATAATAAAAGCCTACAGTCGATTTTATTACGTGTTATTTTAATGGGAGATATAAATGTCTTCCATTGGAATCGAGCCCAGCATTTTTTCTAGATTTTTTTCGTCACCACTTTATCGTATGTGAATCGAGCATTCTTGCCAAATTTAGAGTTTCTATCTCTATTTTCTTTCGAGTTATCGATAGAGGGGGTGGTTAGCGTGCCTATCTCCCAATGTTATGGTCACGGGTTTGAATCCTGCCGAGGGCATGTCAAAATAAAAATATCATTATTCGCATTTTTTATAGCGAGCGAGTTTAGCATTACATCCGACAAACAAACCAACCAACAGATCGCGGAAAATATCTATAGAATTTCTGAGCTATATAAGCATAGGGGCATTCGGTGTATGTTTGGTGCAGTAGAGTGTACATCGCTTGGCAGAAGAGCGTGGGGGGTTTGATGCATCTAGGGAGGAATATGCTATAGCGGCAGTCAAGTGCAAATTGGGTGGCATAAATCAGGAGGTAATTTCATGTGTTTGGTAGTCTATATTGAAGGGGCAATCAAGTGTTTGATGGTAGTATATATGTATATTAGACCCTAATAATTAGGGGTTTGTTGTGCAAGTTGGGAGGCATATCCAGCTGATTTTTGATGAGTTTTTGGTGGCACACACACACACATGCTGTCTCTCTGTCACACACTCACACACACCCTCTCTCTCTCGCGCGCACACACGCACCCTCACGCGCACCCTCACGCGCACCGTCACACGCGCACTCTCGCACACGCACCCTCGCACACGCACCCTCACACACACGCGCCCTCGTACACTCTCATTCATCCAACTCATCGTTTTCTCTCACGCATTTACAGGCAGTCATTTTCGCTCATTCACTCACGCATACATCCCTTCACGTACTTCATCGTACGTACTGGGCTATCAAAAGAAATTTTCTCATTCTGTTGTTACCGTAATATCCTCAGGCTATCTTAACCCATCGATACGGCTAAAGCGACCGCGTAAATTAACCTAATACATCTCTGAATATTCCATTTACTCTTCTTCTAGATACTTCTCAATCTACAACGTAGCAGCGAAATTAGTTGAACCATGTTTTCATCATTTTATAATTCCTTTATATCAACCTACACGTCATTCTTGCATTATTTATCCTTTTCTCTGGTCACTGATTAGCAGGTATAACATGCTTCCATGGCGAAGAGCTCTTATGGGCGCCAAATTTGAAGCCCTCGTTCGCTTGCGTGTTTTCGGATACCGTTGTCGTCGCCTGGTAGATGTTGTATGGGCTTGGTTGGACAAATCGCAAAATTCGACGCACGATGCGTAGAGGATCCCTCATGTAATTACAGATACCTCATATGATGGAGAGGTATTAAAAACGTAAAAAAAATGTATCGCAGGAAAATGAATGGCGATTTAACATAAAACATGAGCCATCAATGTTTTAATTCATATCACTGTTTTTTGAAATATTTATTAATTTTCCTTTGCTTTGAGGTCGTATTGTATTTTGAAATATGGTATGAAATCGAATAATTTCGCCATTCTTTGACTACCCTGTCATCTACATCAGTACATGTCATAACGTTATTCGTGTAAATCAAGCGCTCTGAATGATTCTTTGCGAGCTCAAGGAGGCTCTACTCGTCATCATCTTCTCTCTCGATCGCTGGAGTTTCTTTGGGATCAGTCGAATCTTAGCGATTGCTAGAATATCCATTTAATTTTCAGGAAGTTGCTACCATGCAATCGTCAAAATGTGCCGGATGGTGAGACATTTGGTTAGTTAAGCAGAAAAATATTTCTTTCTTCAGAACCTGCTATTAGCAAATTAAAGGTTTTTTTGGAAAGTGAAAATGATTTATTGTATTAGCAATTACACTTCTTGTTAACAATAAAATACAAAACCAAAAACAAGCTAGGAAAATACTGCGAAAGTAGATATTATAATAAATATTATAATAGTATATTATAAGAAATATTGGAAGAAATATTATTCTCTACAACTTTGGTCCTCACGAAGATCACGAATTACGACGTATTTAAGGAGATATTTGACGGAAACCGAAAAAACCGATAATTTTCTATAAATAATTCCTAAACAATAAATGCTATGGAAAATTCTTTCAAATGAAAGTTGTAGGAAATTACATTTTCTATAAAATTTGTATAAAATTGTATATACAATAATAATGTTTTAACGGAGAAATATCGCAAAAACCGAATCGGGTTTCGAGTAAACCTCGACTTCCGGTTAACCGTCATTGTCCAAAAACTAATCAGTTCTTTGTGCTCATGCTAAAGTGTTATATATGAAGTTTGGTAACGATATGGCAAGTACTTTTTGAGTTAGAGCGCCCACAATCACATACACACACGCACACACACACACACACACACAAACATCATTCCGAAAATAGTCTAAACGTGTACTAGGGACCTCAAAACGTGTATTTCCGTTGAAATCTCGAAGTCGATTTTTTTCGTGAACACAATACTTTCTCATTACTACGTATGGAGAAAGTAAAAACTGGCGTCAACTCCTTCTCAGGAATGGGGGACACGTGAATACGCGTGAATACTGGAAGCTGGAGAAACCCCTCTATGACAGCCCTGGCCAACCTCCCTGATTAGGCTCAAAATCATCTGTAATATTTTTCTAAAAAGCCTTATGTTGGCCATCCTTACGACTTGGGTTGTAAGGGAAATACCCCTATGATTCTCCTGGACTGATCAGCGATTAAGTAGGCAAGCATTCAGTAAAGAACTGTGAGTGAGAGTTGGTAGGTGATTTTTGGTGGCATCAGGAATCAGCAGTTAGTAAAGTAAGTAATTGAAGATGCATTTCATAACAATCAATTCTTATCATTTTTATTACTTGTATTTATGACGTTACTATCACTATTTGTCGTTCCTGAAATAATTTTACAATCTTACTCTGTATTGTTTGTACACTTGGATTATTATTTTTCGGTACGCATGAAGCATACTGAGCTCCGGTTTGAACCGCAATGAGTTTGACACCGCTGTGTTATGAAGTAATATTACGCGTGCAGATGTAAAATGTAGAAGTAGGGTGGCCAGAAGGTCTCTCTTATAGAGAACATATTATCTTTTTTGTTCGGATCTTTTTCACTTTTTAATGAAGAAATGTTCTTTTTCTCTTTTTAACTACTAATGAAAATGTTAATTTTTACTATTGAATCACAACGTTAAAAATGTTTAAAATTTCAAAACAATAGAAAACTACTAACGGTAAAACCAAATACATAGGCGATTTTCGTTCCACCTGGGGTGAAAAATCACTAAAAGGAAAAAAACGTTCTTTTTACTTTCTCCATACGTAGTAATGGGAAAGTATTGTGTTCACGAAAAAAATCGACTTCGAGATTTCAACGGAAATATACGTTTTGAGGTCCCTAGAACACGTTTAGACTATTTTCGGAATGATGTCTGTGTGTGTATGTGATTAGGGCGCTCTAACTCAAAAAGTACTTGCCATATCGTTACCAAACTTCATATTTAACACTTTGGTATGAGCATGAAGAGCTGAGTAGTTTTTAGACAATAACAGTTAACAGAAAGTTGAGGTTTATTCGACACCCGATTCGGTTTTGGCGAAATATCTCCGTTAAAAAATCATTATTGTATAGACAATTCTGTACAAAGGTTATAGATAATCTAATTTCCTACAACTTTTATTTGAAACAATATTTCACATCAGTTATTGTTGAGGAATTATTTATAAATAATCGGTTTTTTTGGTTTCCGTCAAATATATCCTTAAAAACGTCGTTATTGGTAATCTTCGTGAGGACCAAAGTTGTAGAGAATAAGATTTCTTCCAATTTTTGTTTGAAACAAATTTTCGTAGAACCATCCATTTCGGAGATATTTTGCTTTTTCTTAATTTCCAGTATACAGCGCCACCACCATGTAGCGGTGGATTCTGTAAACATATTCAAAATATACGTAATTTACGGCAATAAGGACGACTGTATACTTTTACGATACGAAATAATAATTTTGCCTTATAATGCTATTCATAAAAAGAATTTAAATATCTATACCCCAAATATGGAGAAAGTCATGTGTTGGCCACATCAGATTTTTTTACAATAATACTTTCATTTTTTGTCTTAACTATATGGCCACCTTATGTAGGAGGTGTTGGGATTTTTTAAGTTTGAGGTAGAGACAGTGGCGTAGCTTGGCATATATGGGCCCCCGGGATAAAATTTTTCCGGGCCCCACTATAAGTGAACGTTTTCCGTAGTTTCAGGAGGAAAATTCGCCCAGATTTAAAATGTTTTAAGAAAAATTTAAGTATATATACCATGCCAAAGCACTGAAGAAAAGCATCCTCTATTTACTCGGCCTGTTATTAAAGCGTAACATCTTCATCCCTCAAGACCTTAGACAACTTTAACTTCACTTCCATTAGATTGTTTTCGACGTATAAATTTGTTATATCTCGAGTTCTGTAACAGAGAGGATCTTCAAATTTCTGGTCTATCTTCTGATTATTAATAAAACTACAGGTAGTCGCCGCTTAACATGAGAGATACGTTCCTAAAAAGTGTCGTGTTAAGCAAATTCGTGCTAAGCGAATACATAAATACCTTAAGAAACCACATAAAAGGTTATGGTTAGGTCACGCCGTTTTGCGGGCCATCCGCTATGGGTCCCTCATGAAGCTTCTCCGGTATCTGTGTCCTTCTAGTACAGGTTAGAGCCCATAGATGGCGTTTTCTTCCTTTTGCTGAGAAAAAAATACGCTTCGTACGAAAACTCTGCATGTGTAATGCGGGGATGCCTATGCCTGCCCCTGTGGTACTGAAAGCGGGGCTGTGACCTGTAATGCAGTGCTCTCCAACCGTTTTTGCTCCACGGCACACTTTCAAGCATGCTTATAACTATCGCGGCACACCAAACCACTCCTAGTTAATTTTACTGCTTAAATACACATTTTTAAAGAAAAAAACTAGCAAAAACAAGTAAAAGTTGCAATTATATTAGAATGTTATGATTGATAAATTAATATTCAAATAATTTTATATTTTTATTATAAATTAAGTATATGCACAATTAAATGTGTAAAAATATTATGCTCTAGGTACGACGGAAAATTTAGGATTTCCTCTTTAATACGAAGACAGTTTATATTTGGCTAAATAATAGAAAGAGTTACAAGAACTTCTTCAACTATATTCTTTAAACATGCCATTTTAATATGATCCATTGATGAACAATTAAATTCGGATAAATACGTTGTTGAATTTGGAACGTCACATCGATGGCATATTCAGATATTGAAGAATATTCACCTTTAGCTTTTAGACAAAATACATCTAAAGGTTGCATACTAATTTTAAGTTGTATGATCTTCACTAAGGTCTATCAATTCCTCTCGTAGTTTCAGGATAAATTCCTTTGATGATAAAATTTATGCGAATTTGTTTGTTTCAAACGCTTTTGTGGCAATTAAATATCCTCAGAGTGTGCGGCACACTAGTGCCTTCCTCGCGGCACACTAATGTGCCGCGGCACAGCGGTTGGAGAGCACTGCTCTAATGTCTTTTTCGCATCCCCTTGTGAAATTTTACCAGGACCGCTTTCCTCTAACTGTATAGGATACTTCTAGGCAACTGGAGCAATAAAATCTTCCTCTCCATTGCAGTAAATATTTCACATGCAAAACATATGTGAAGAATATCAGACAGTTGGCTTTTGGGCAGCATAGTAGACAGTATGTTGTGACGTTAGGCATTTTTCGGAGCGTATCGTAGTACGAATAATGCATGAAAAATTTAATTTGCATTTAATTTGTATAAATTTCATAGTCTTTCATCCCTTGGAATATTGGAATCAGTAATGGCATCATCTAGCAAACGTGCAAAATATTCTTAGAAGATTGAGAAGGATATTGTGACATTATGGATGAAGGTGATTCCAGTGAAGATTTGGAGGACGTTTATATAAACACTGATGTAAATGCCAGTGAATCTGAGGGAGAAATTGAATTATTTGAAAAAAGTACCCACTCAAGCTGTTAATGTGCATTTTACTTACGTTTTTTATAAATAAAATGTAATAACCAATACAGTGTAAATATAATACAATGCATAAACAATACACAGAAGTATAAGCCCGGCAACGTGTGCTAGTTCCGCAGGTCTTTGAGATTTTATACTATAAATTATCTAATATTTCACGAATAAATATAAATTAATATATACGCTCCATTAATGGCAATATCTTTTAAATTTTTTCACATAATGGCTCGTGTTGCAACTCGTGTTAAAAAGGAAGCTTCTTAGTGTAAAGTGAACAAGTTCCCCAATTGGTAAATCGTGCTTAAGTGAAGTTCGTGTTGAGCGAACTCGTGTTAAACGGGGATTACCTGTATTGCATATAAATGTATACAATTATGACCAAAGTTTGATTACAGGTCTGTTTCATTTCTCCATTTTAGTGACATGGGAATAAGTCCAGCCTAGTTTTGATCTGGATTCTAAAATTTCTTACAATAATCGTATTAATTTGGATCTTGATATAAAGGATGCCAAAAAGTATGAAGATTCATTTTTCTACCGTTGATCTTCTAATTAACCTCGAATAGTGTAACAAATTTATGTCGAACGTGGAAATTCGACGTTTTTCAGGTGAAAACCTGCCGACTTCACAAAAGTGTGAACCTTGATTGATTTAAATTAAAATGACAACAATAATTCATCCATTCCTCCAAAGAAACACATTTATCCTTGCAATTTCCTGTTTATATGAACAAAATATGTCTTAATTCATGCAATTCTCAGTTTATATCCTAGGCAAGCGCCTTTATTCACCAGATTCTCGGTTTCCCTACAAAACGAACGCGTTTATTCTCGCAACATCAGGCCCCTCCGACCAACAATCGCGATTACTCCTCAGACCAACAAACGAACTTATTCCTCCGATAAACAAACACACCTCTTTCTGTAAATCACGGTTTATTTCGCCGAACAAACACGTTCATTGCCGATATTCTCGATTTCTCTGCCGAACAAACCAATTAATTCCTTCAATTCTCGATTGATGCACAAAATAAGCGCAGTTATTCCAACAATACTCAGTTTGACTGCCAAACCATTTTCTAATACGTCTCGAATCGTGCCACAAATTGGTTTTGAACGTTGAATATGGTCATTTTTTGGTTGAAAAATCTTCCGTCGTCATGGATAAAATGCATTGTCGCCGATTTCGAGACATTGAGATAGAAAATTTGTCAAATTTCAACGCTATTTTCAGGTTATTTTGATAACGATAAACAACACAACAGTAACGAAAATAAATAAATATTGAATAAATGGAACGATATAATGTATATCCAAGGATTATGTCTCATTCATTAAATAATAATCAAAATAACAATTAAAATAGCTGGCAACGAGAGCTGAAAATAACTTCATTTATAACGAAAATTTAAAAAAATATCAATCGTTCGTTAAAAACGAACTAAAAAGTCAAAAATAAGAAAAATTGAAAATATTCAGCGCACTATAAGTTATTTAGTGATTGTAAGTGCCATCAAAAACTCGTCTTTCCAATTCCTTATAACTAGCCGCCCGTTGAGAATTTATTACTGCTCGCCCAAAAGAGTTGCACTGTGCGGGTAACCCCCATTAAAAGGCAGTATAAAAAACACGATTAGCTATCGAACGAGGCTCCAACCTGAGAATATCATTTTCGCGTGGGAAGGATAGAAATACATAGTTGATTTTAACAAGCGCTACTTGATCATGGTGGCATCGTTAAAAATGCACTCGATATTTTAAAAATGTTTTCCTTTATTGGCTTACGCTCGCAAGGGTGTTTGATTTTATTTTTTTTAAATCATCTGCACTGAAAACTTATACACAGATACACGCTCAATAGATCACGGGAAATCAACATTAAATTTCTTTAAAATAATCTACGGCAAAACAAACTGAGTCGTACTTGACGAAACCGGAATTTCGTGAAATCGTGAAAGGGAAAGGAGATTTGGGAGAATGCGTCGTTGCTGGGCCACGGACCAATAACATTAGAGCGGAAGTGTTATAAGGCCTATCGGGATTTTTTCTCTGCGAGCGAGTGGTGAAGAGGGGAAGGGAAACATGGCAGGAGAAGTGGGAGGGGAAGGGGTGGGAGGGGAGGGGTGGGAGGGGAAGTTCGGGGAGGAGAAGGGGTGAGAGGGAAAAAGGGTGGGAGGAGAAGGGGAGAAGCGAAATTTAATCTAAAGTGAAATTCGCGAATTGAGGGGAGCGTAAAATGGAGACGCGTTAAATTGAGATCGCGAAATAGCGGGGGGGGAAACGATCTGCAGTCTTTGAAGGACATGTTCACGGTTGAATGGAATATCGCTTTCACTTAATATTAACGGCGAAAATGCTTTTTACCCCGAAGTCCAAGGTAGAGAGCGCAGCAGCCAGCAGCGACTCTGCTCTCCATTGCTGCGCTCGTTAAAAAAGCAACTTCCAAAGTGAGAGAGGCCCGGCCTGGCCAATTGGGTGACTCAGCGCCCTAACCTCCTCGAACGAGACAAAAAACAGTGGTCCTCTTTTAATGCGGTTGTGTTGCCCCGGACGACTTGCAAGGAGAGGCAGAAGTTGCTTAGGGTACGAGGAACGGAAGGCATTGCGTGGCAATTTCACATCAATTGCCCGTCTGTTTCTATGCGTTTCGAGAAACTGAGCGAGATAAGAAGTGTGCGTGTGGCGAGATGAAAAAATAGAGACTTTATGTCTAATAGGGTTGGTCTGTGTTAAACTGAGATTTTTGTCGGCAATCAAACAACGAAACGTGTTGACTTTCGGTACCGGGAACAGGTTGCCAGCCGAAATGCCATTTTATATATCAATTGTAAATGTTTTAATTCCAACTTAATTTTCATAAAACTCAAGATTTTATAATATTGTGCCTTGTCTAATTAATTATTAAAAATCGATACACAACACCTCCTAAGGACAAATTATAATGTTATCTATCGCTCCCATTTAAAATGCTTATATTTCCTACGATCAATACTGCTTTATCACGGCGTAGATGCACCATCGAGTTTGAATTTTGGTTCCATTTCATGCCATGCTGATAAATATCAGAATTCTCTAAGATTTATAAATCACCCTTTTAAAGTAAATATTTATCGTGCTGTACTTCAACACAGAACTCGGAAGTGTAAAAAAATGCTTGTATTCGTTGAAAATTTTGACTCTAACTCCAAAATCTAACTTTTGGTTCTATTCAGACACATCTCTGAAGTTAACCAATTCTGCACAACCCTTTTCTCGCAAGCTCTTTATCACATCCCAGCAAATTTCGCCGCAAAAAATAGTCCGGCTTATCCCACTGTGTCCTGGCTACAAGAACTTCGTCGCTCATTTACTGAATGTGCTCAATAATCCATTTTTGAAATTTTCCTTTCTTTAATATAAGAGATATAATTTCTCTGAAATTTCATTTCCCTGTGACATTTCGAGTGTGAGCGATGTAAAATCCCTAATGGCAAAGAAATAAAAAAAGCACGACTCTCGCCGATTCGATCAGTTAGAATTACAAAGTCTTATTATTTTTTTGTTATATTTTATTCTTATTAATGTCTGAAATAAGCGATGCGTTATGGCCTTTCTTCGCCAAAATTTTCAGAATAATTTTAAGAGAGTTTCGTGAATTTTGTTTTTGTTCGTATAAATTGTTTCCAATAATTTATTCTTGCATGCGTTGTATGCCCTTCCTATCCTTCCCGCCGCCCCACGAATGGCAGCATCGTTTTTTTTGTCTTCGTAAGTTTTATCCCAACACTGCTTCTTGTTATTTTTTATTGAGATGTTCTCTTGCGATCGCTCATTCCCAATTTTCTATCTAGACAAAAATCTTTCATTTATAGCAATTTCATGCATTTTTATGTATTTATTTATACTTGCTCTATTTCTCCAAAAAATGCGAACGGAAAAAGCAAAATATGTACGCAGATAGATCGTTATTTATTATTAATATCTCCGAATGGTATTACTATTCTACATCATCATTAATAATTTCAGTATTCAAGCTAAATAACTAAGCGTACTTTCTCTAATGATTATTTACAGAAACGTACACTAAACATGTTTGTTCATTAACGATTCATTCATCTCCTATCACACACGTTTTAATTCACTTTTCTCTAATAAATTTAGAATATCTACGATATTCACTGACTTTATTTATACACGCGTCCCATCAATAAACACGTAATCCCTATTTCATGTTGGTTAATGTAATACATAATAAGGCCGTTTGCTGTTTTATTTAATGAGTACATAATTACTCTTTTAAAGATCTGCGGTTTTATCGTCCGCTCAACTGAAAGATTCAATTTAACTTCCTCCTTCTTAACGCTCATATATCTAGATGCGTACATGCGTCTTGCTATTTGGAGAGTAGCCATCCTAAGTTTTTTCTTCCTTTTTTGGAATCTTTTGATGATATCTGCACTACTTTAAAACAGCTCCACTTTTTCCCTTTTCGGCTTGCAGTTCTCGAGAGTAATGCGTTGTTTGACCTATGAACGCAATTGGAGCATAACGTTAAAGTCAGGAATTTGAATGATATAATGTACACATTCATTGGGAAAGAGGCCATTCCAGTTTATGACAGGTCTGTTCGTAAGTCAATCATTAGGCAATCGGAACGATTAAATACAAACAAGGAAATTACGTGATGTTAAGGGCGTATTTATCACAGTTATTCTACCTTTCAGCTATTTTTTGGCTCATCAAATCCAATATGTATCACACAATTTATTCTTTTAATGCATCTAACATTCTCCCAATAGATCTTTCAGCAGACATTGCAAAATTTGATCCACGCATTTCTTCTCTGTTTCCGCTATTATTCTAATTAAGTTCCTTGACTTCCGCTACGTGGTTCTCAAACTTTTTTTATCTGCGTCACCCTATGTTCAGTTCATTCAGTTATGCGTCACCCCGTTTACAGTCATCCTTAAAGATAAATTGGTCTTTCCCTACCACATAAAGATAAAATTCTGGCATTAAAATAAGCACGCGTGTTTATTCTCCTGGTGTTATTTATGTTTATAAGCCAGAATATGATACACTGTGCATTTATAAAATATTCGCGTCACCCCTCAATAGCCGTAGCGTCACCCTGGGATGTCATGTCACCCCGGTTGAGAACCACTGGTATAGAGTAATGATGAAATAAAAACCCAAAAGTTTGATTCGATGATTTTACATTCATTTAGAAATTGTACGGCTTTTTCTTCGTCTCCAAGCATTCGCATAAATTCTTCAAGAGTCGCACGCACGTACATAGGACGTATTTCGGTATGTGGCCGTTGCCATTAGCGGCGCCACAGTCAAGATACGCCTTTTCTGTCAAGCTAACAATGACAAATCCATATTTTACTCTCCCTTGCCCTCATATGTTCTGTAAGGTATCGATTAATAAATTTATTCGGATAGAGGTCAACATTTGCAACAAAAAAGTCCGCGAGGGCATATAATTAACATTTATAGTTTTGGAGATAAAAATTCGAGAAAGTCCTGCCCATGTTATACAATTGAGGGAATAAAAACGTCCCTGGAATCGAACACGGGTCGTTATTTTGCACGGTGATTACACATAAGAGTCTTTATGCATGGCACTCTTTAAAACTGAAAGAATGGCTTAAATACATGCAGCAATTCTCGAGTTATTAGACATTATTTTTGTTGTCTTAAAACTTACCTAAGTTAATATAAAAGTTGTAAAAAAGAGAAGCGAGCCCCTCGGCAGATCACCCCTTCTCTACGGTATTATAAGCAGAAATTCCGTTCCATTTATTTATATTCGTTGCTGTGAATATGGCCAGCAATACGAAAGCCATAACGGGCCTGTATAGATAGTTCATAAGGGATTTTCTAATATACTGTTAAAAGGCAAATGCACAGACGGACGGACCCCAAATTTTTTCCATATCTAGTTTGAATAAAAATTTGGTGTTTGTAGCTTGCGTAATTTTTGAGTTACTTTGTACACGGTCAAGTGGACAGACAGACAGACGGAACGGGACCGAATACGTGAGCTCTTTTTTAAATAAAGAAAGCGCTAAAAATGTATTTGCATAGTTAATGTCTTGAATGTTATTAAAGATGCAAAATTTTCAAGATAGTTTGTTCTGCAGGGGAATGTTTTTATTTTGGTATTCTTAAAAACGCGTCTTATGTAATTTGCTCTGAAATTCTTTCCTCACTTGTTTGTGGCCCTATTCGTACACCTAAGTAAACCTGGCTATGCCCGAAAATGAGATAGTGCTAAATGTATAAAAATGAATTAATTAATAACACGGGTTTTTATATTAAATTGTACTTTGTTTTTAATTAATGATTTACGTAGGTATATACATATAGAGATAAAAAGATAACTCTTATCTTCATCCGAAAATGAAATTTATTTAAAAGAACAAAATGAATGAAAATTCAAAGATTTTTGTAAAATATTCCTAGATATTCATAAACTTTATACGTGCTTTCTTCGTCGTTTCTTGTGCATAAATTCGTCGATTAACTTCTCATAATTTACATCTTGTAATGCAGAACTTTCGATGGCTAAAATGACTGAACTCGTTATATGCTCTTGAGACGTAATTTTTGACCCTTTTAAGGGATTTGAACGATCTTTCATTGGAATCGTCAAAAAAATTTAAGTATTGTCTCTATATTTGGAAACGTGGCACCCAAACCATCAACAACGAGGTTGTAAAGTGCTGCGGGAGACTTCGATGATATAAAGTCCTCACTGTTGACAAAAAGCAGGAAGTGTCGCAATCTTCGAAAACAACAGAGAATCGATGTCTTCTGATTGTGAGTACATATCCACTAATTTTAAGATGCTGTCTTTTTTCTTCGCCTCATCAGTATTATTTACAAAAAGCAGCTGGAATAAGTCCAAAATTTATTTCGTAGACCCTTCTTTTTTCCAGTTGTGCAATTAATTCATCACAAATCGTTTAAACAGTTTCCAAGCCCGTCATCCTCCAACTGCATTTCTTTTTCCACTCGCATGTCAATGCCATCCTCTTCGTCTTGTCCCGACTCCCCACTCTGCCCTTCTTCTCAAAACGCTGCCTCTCGTGCAACACCGGAAAGGACTATCTGTTCTCCTCTCGGTTGTTCCCTAAAGCCATATCTGCATATCTTCGCTGCAGTATCGGAGTCTTCTTTTTTGGGCAATCACTTCTCAGGTGCTCGGAGCTAAAGCATATTGAGCAGGTCTTTATTTGACCCTCGTATCATACGATGGCCCTAACACCTACAACGTATACGTAGGAGGGAATTGGTTTTTTTTTACGATCATCCTAATCGAACGTGTGCCAGTTTTTACCGTTATGAAGGCTTCCCCACCCAACTCGTTCTCCTCATAGTTCAATATTTTCCCATATTTCTTCATCTCCTCCAAAACAGGATTCATTGGAATCTCAAAAGGAAGAATAAGAACCTTTACTATCACTCTTCTCCCATTTGCAGGTTCCACGGTAACATATCTATTGTCTCCATCTGTATACAAGTATACCAGAAAAAGCGATACGAATCCCACTTTTCGTAGAATATTTTCACAAATTTCTTCAGATTTCACCTTCAGAAACACATTTCGGATCATCGCTACAAGTTGGACACCATACTATATGTACTCCAACGAAATACCCCTTGTCCCCACAATAAATCGATGTGTCTCCAAGGGATGGCTTGACAGGCACATTAACGAAGTTACTTTCGATAGTGTTAACTCTATCGTAAACCATTTCACCACACATAACTAAACACTCCAACTAAACTCACGACCTCTTCTTCTTCTGTCTATCATCCTGTTCCGTTTTTCTTCTTCTAGCTTCAGCAATGATTTCCATTTTGCGAGATCTCCAACGAGTTTGTGCTCCTCTGTTTTCTTTTCCTTTCATCTTGAGTTTCATTAGATACTTTCATAATTATCAACTGTATTAATTAAAGGATACAGGCAAGGCCGTCCCTAGGGGGGTGCGGGGCCCGGGGCGATCATCATTTGCGGGACCCCTTAACAATATAAAATTATCAAGGTGTAATTCGCGCACTAAAAAATAATTGTAAAAATATTTCATATTTTTAGATATGTATATTTTAATGTATAATTTAAATATACATATATTTCATATTGTGTTTTTTAAATGAGTAATCGTTCTGGAGTTCAAGAACAAAAACAAGTCCTTAATTAGGAAAACCAACAATAATTTGATCATTTACGCCTGATTCATAATGATCTATGCTCATTATTCTGTCGCAAATGGCTCTGGAAAACTGCATGTATACCTGCAACTTGGATATGAATACATCATCATCATAGGTAGTCTGTCCGTTGACAGGTCCGTGATTATTCTAGGTTAAACTTGGTTCTCCATATACTCCTATTTTCCGCAGTTTTCTTCATGTCTTGATAGCTCTCTTTCCCTTACAAGTCGTCTACCAGCTGAAACCTTTTGCTACCTCTTTCTCTTTTTCCATCCAGTTTTCCTTCTAGCACTTCTTTAATCATGCACTCTCTCCTCAGGTAATGCCCATTCCAGTTCGCCTTCCTCTTTCTGATAGTCTGTATAATCGTTCGCTTCTCTCCTACTTACTCATTTTTCACCCTATCTGTCCATTTTATCTTCAGCATTCTTCTCCATGTCCACATTTCGAATACAGAAATCTCAATTGAATGGCAACGTACAATACGTGAAGTCAACTTCATACTAAAGTAGAATAAAAACTGTTTATTGCTCTGCCTACTTTAAGAAATTCAACTTCCTCGACTTTCTTGCAGTAAACTCTGCGATCATATCATTGTAATCCAAATCTGGGGCTATTTCTCTCGATAGACAGCATAGCCAATCCACTCAATCTCTCCTGGGACATTGTTGTCCTAATATAGTTTTTTATGATTTTAAATTTCGGAAAACTTCGCTCCGCTGATGCCACTGTGACCGGAATTGTTAACAAAATCCTATACGCTATCTCTGTATTTGGGAAGGAACCATTTAAAGACTTAAGAAACTTAAGGATTTGAAATGCACTTTTTGTCGAAGCACACGCAATTCTGAGAAAAGGTCTGTACTGTCGATGTCGTGTGAATCGTTATCACTCAATATGTTGTCCAAATATATACACTGTTTTTTTTCATTTCGTCTTCTGTTAACTTTTCAAATTTTTAAAAATCGTATAGGAAGTCGAAATTACCTGAGTACTCTTCCATTTGTTCGAAACGCGTTGTCGGTGACATGAGAGTCTGATCTACGATGACAAAGAAGTAGCTACCTACTGTCCTTTCAAAAAGTCTAGATACCCGAGTTTAAAGAGGTATATCTCGGAAACGGTAAAAGCGATTTTGATGCAGTGAAAATTAGCGGGTAGAAAATTTATTTCTACGTTAATTGATATACATTCCAAATTTTTAATTTGCATTAAATATTTTATACTGCGCATTATTTGAATAAAAACACGTTTTTTAGGCATGCAAACCCGATAAGACTATTTTGAATGCTTACAATTCCGAAACCCTACAATGAATCAAATTGAAACTTTAACAGTACTTAGCTAGATCTATTGTATATAAGTATGTGGAAGCGTTATTTTATAACTTTATTATTGATATCCGATTTTGTTAAATTTCTGAAATCCGGCTATCTTCGCCATTTTTTGATTGTTTTCGAAGTATGAGGTACCGTCGTCAGTGGGTTGGGTCTTATAATGCTATTCGTAAAAAGAATTTAAATATCTATACCCCAAATATGGAGAAAGTCATGTGTTGGCCACATCAGATTTTTATATGAAACGTTTCTTTTAAAGAAATAACCCCAAAAAGTAATAGAACGGCAATGTAAATGGGGACGATCACTCCCATAAACCCCGTGAATTTGCCAATGAGTACAGCTCTTCTCATGTTGCGCGTTATACGTAACTTGAAACAAGTGTCCCTTCCTGTGAAAAAAGTAGCCTAGGCCATCAAAGCCCTTGTCTGTGGTACGCTTTCGAAAGGGGCCTGATCCCAGCTTTCTCGGAACAATTAATTCATAAATACTTTCGATGAATATGAAAAAGCAGCAATTAATATCCTAAACAAAAACAAGCATGGAATGGGTAAAAAGGAAACATTTATGACGAAAGTTAAATATGTACAACTTAAAAATTATCAAGTGAACCGGTTGTTAATTAATTGGAATGGTATCACTGCGAATATATTTTCTAATCGGTGTTTCACAGGTTATGTAAGTGCTAGGGAGAGAAAAGCATGGAATCATAATTGTTATCCACCCAATCTTCGTTGCAACAGGCGTTAGCAATATACGAACTTTCTCGCGGTATAGTAATAGTTGATATGCTCTTGGAATGAACCCATGCACTTGCGAGAGGAATGTAAAAGAATATAAAACGAAATGAAGAAACACAGCAACCCTTGAGCAAACGAAGATACTCTGATCTGGGCGCTGACTAAAATTTTAAGAGAAACCTACTTGACGGCTTATCGCGAGCAACGCTGCAGTTCCTTGTCGTCGATAGAGTTTCACTTAAGAAAACGCAAATTTTTCGTCTTCGAAACAAATGCGTGGAAATTCTCTATCCAGGGCGAGAAGGAGGGGCGGCTGCTTGAAACACTAGGACATTCAGAGCAATTTGCAAAGGAGCCTTATAGGAAACCATAAGAGTAAAGTTCTCCAGTTTTATAGACATGAATTATTGGAATTACGTGGGTACTTATGATAGCTTGGTTATATTTTTCCATTGGTTGCGATAGGGTAAAAGAGCAGAGTTAATTATCGAGGGCGTTTTCAAGCCAAGTCGACTTTCGCGATAATTCCTGAAAGCTTAAGTTTAGGAATTTTTTATGATAAATTTCCGCGATATCTTTCTTGAGAAAATAAAGGCATTCGTCATAGATAAAGCGGATGCTTGCGGTCAAAACCTTTCCTCGTGCGAGAGTGAAAGAGTTTCTTTCGCCAGAATATCGTGCAGTAGTTCGAAATAAACTCCTTCGCAAGACCTCACCACCAAACGGGTTCCGTGCAAAGGTAAATATCGATAACTTTTAATTGCAATTTAATTCGCGTTATTTTTCAACACATCTTCGCGGTTTGTGATCACCTTCATAATTCACCAGAGAATTATCGAACCCGTCTTATGACTAGAGTAAGTCAAGAATAAGCACCTAAATATTTTTTAAATTGAAAAAGGCGCTTAGGTATCCATAATAACCACAACACAAGGTTATAAAAAAATCATATTTGTTGTGATATTATTTAGATAACTTAGATGAGTGATTTTTTCGAGTTGTTTTTATTATTAATCGTTTATTCTTGAATCACCTTCATAGTTTTATATTGTAAGGGACCATTTCAAATTTCTTAAATATTTCAAGAATTGGCGAATGCTGATACGTTTGCTTCTGTGGATATATTGGATACTTACGTGGAAATATTCGTTGCAATAATCGTGTCAGACAGAAAGAGTCCACCCACGCTGAAAATATTGCCTTCTCGTTAGAAATACTCCTATAATGATAGGTAAAACTGACGTAGTACATATATTAATATTGTAGCGTAGCTGCGTGCGTCACACCTGCGCGGAAGTGATAGACCAGCAATATGTAAGAATCTGACAGGTATGTCCAAGCATCAGAAAATTTCTTGAAATGCGGAATATCCACGAAGTAATTGTTTTTTTTAGAGTAAAGAATTTTCCATAAAATATAGGTATATATTGCCTCGCCATTTTTATCCATAACTTTGTTTTTTAACAACATTTATATTAACTTACCACGATATACATATATATATATATATATATATATTTTGGGAGTTGTGTCTCTCTTGTGCTGACGAAGGGATCATCGCGAAAGCTCTAACCTCTACAAATGTGTCTCTCCAACACCCCAGCGGCTCTACTTCCGGTAAGTGTTCACTGGGTTTCCTTCAACACCTAGTTGCCCAAAATATCCTTACTTACCTTTCCTCTTCCTTAGCATTTATATATATATATATATAGGGTAAGTGGGAGGAAGATGGCACAGATAATGCAGCGCAATTGTTTATCAGTTCAGAGTAGCATTGACAACAGAAATCAATTGAACGTGTGTGAATTGTCATTCTGCAACCGTTTTAGCAATGTACGAGATTGTTTGTGGGAATAAGAGCGAGAGCTTTCGTAAGCACATGTATAGGATGGCTCTATATAGTGGCTTGTAGAAAAATAGCGAGTGAATTAAAATTATTTTCAATGGAAATCATCAATTAGGCATCGTACAGTATGATGATGCTTAGTATTTTAACCTTTGCAGAGGATGCTATTTTGTTAATAATAGAACAGGGTGTTCTGCATTGTAGTAGACAGTTGTGGTGTACGATATTACACGAATATTGGGGGAAGATGTGACACTCTCATACTGCAGAATAGGTAAAAATCAGGAAAGATATCCACGTGGAATGCTTCAAAACGTTGAAAACACGGATTACATGCAATAATCTTGTGAAATGGATAGCAGATTCTATGGGTTGTCTATGCCCTACGTATGAAAGAAGCCTCGTAGCCTACATGCAACGACTTGAGAAATTAGGATATCCGCGAAATGGAAGAGCCATCCTAACTAACAATCTAAAATGGCAGGTTTTGATTAAACGAATAAAATCGTTTATGCGGCGCCACCCGCAAATGTACACGCAAGACCGAAGGCATTTCCATAGCATGCGTCATAGGAATGTGCTGAGAATAAGTTTATGATTGCTTCAAATTGCTCCTATCCAACTATAATAGTGATGAAAAAGAACGAAGATAACTTTTGCACGGTATATGACCGCCAGTCCTATCTTAAGAATGGACCAAGCTCATTAAAGGTTGCGAGAAATGCCTGAATCTTTTGTGACAATGTTTAAAAATAGTGTATCGGTGGTGGTTTCGTGTTCTTACTAGCAACAAATAAATTCGTATAAAATGTAATCCTTGTAACTTTACTTTCCGATAAATTTACATATCATTCATATTGGATTAGCAAATACTAAGCTTATCTTCAGGAAATCGTCCTTTTCGTATAACGAACCCCTCTCTTTTTTCTCTTTACAGGCATATTTGTTCACAATATTTTGTAAGGTGCTCACATAAAGGACCATATCAATGGATACGCGTCATTTAGGCCTTCGGTTCCTGTCTCTCCAGCCATGTACATGGTTTTTAACGGTAACTACTAAATTTTCACATTTAAAAATCCAGATTTACAATATTAAAATGGCTTTACGTTTCAAATTGAGTTATTACCGTAATTGCGTTTACATGGTTCATGTTCATTGTTTCTTTTTCGTCTTTTATTAGTTTACTAGAGTGTCAAAAATGACGCGAGTAAAGATTCAGTCGTTCAAGCTACAGTGAGTTCCGCTTATTAGAATCAAGTCGGGAATCCGTTATTTGATTCAGTTAAACGGCTGATTCAATAATCCGAAGCCTGCGTATTTTAGTTATGGCGAATAAGAAAATGTTGAAATAAAGTTCACATCTATTTCATATATTGTAATTTCATGGTTATGTTATGTTTTTAGATATAAGAAAGACTATAACAAATAAAATTTTAAACACGAATTTCACCTTTCGTGTTATTTTAAAAATAGTTATCCAAAGTCCTTTGAATCGTGCTCTCCTTTAAGACGAGGAATCGAGTCATCTTCCATCGTGTATAAACGGCCAAACTTCTCCGCCAGTCCTCCTCTCAATTCTAGGTTTCTTCTAAGGACAGCCAAAGCACGTCTGACTTCTTCAGCAGTAAGCAGTATACATCTTCCTCCACTTCTTCATCAACACTTGAATTGTAATTTCGAAAGTCATCTACAATGCCGTCTTCTGTCAATAGCAGCTACAATAATTTCCTCATATATCGAATTCAATCCACTGAACTCTTCCTCAACTTCCTCCTCTTCGGTTTTCATTTCTGCTCGATGTGAAGAAAATCAGCTTTTCTGTAGCATTTATCAACCTTAGGTATACAATCCTACATCCGTTCATCGCCGCCTGATTCAATAAACCGAAATAAGTGATTCCAAAAAGGGGAAGTTTTTTAAAACGTTACATTAAAAATGGTTTTGGTTTTCCGGTTTTGATTCAATAAAGCGGATGATTCAATTAACCACCGATTCTAATAAGCGGAACTCACTGTATTTATGGAGATCAAATTGACATCAGAAATGTCAATTGTCTTGAAAATCATTTCCCTCTCCTTCCTTTTCTCTCTCGCATTAAAAGCATTCAAAGCACGTTTACACCTATAAGGATTTAAATAACAATATGATATCGAAGTCTAACAATGGAATTGGTAGGCAAGGCAACATCCCGTTAAAATTGCTAGATTTCTTCAAGCGGTGCGAATTAAACGTTTAAATTGAGTGATTTGGAACTGTATGCGGAAAAATATGAACAGAATAAGAAACTTTATAATGTTTTCTTCAAAATGGTTTATATTCTAAGATCGTAGGTTAATTCTTTCTCATTTTAATATAAAAAAGAATGAAATCCTGCACGTCGAGAAGCTGATTTTACGTGTTACCTTATAGGAAATGGAAATGTCTTCTTCGGAGTCGAACCCGGGACTTTACTCGCGATTTTTTTCGCCATAACCTTAAAATATGTGAATTGAGCATTCCCGATAAATTTAGAGTTTCTACATCTTTTCTTTGTAGAGTTATTCGCATTTTTATATGATCACCAACCAACGAACGCTTGTCTATTATTATAAGAGATTTGTAAACTCTCATTCAGCCGCCGACCCATATTTTCTGCCGCTAAGTTTATCCAAACATGATTATGCTTGCATTTCCCCGTTGTTTCGATTCTAGAAGAAGCGCTAGTTGAATCGTTATGTGCGATCACCACTTTAAAGTTGTACGATTATTTTCATTGATTTTAAAATCAAAATAAAAAATATGCCGCACCAATTCCCATGTTATTCAAATGGAGGAATTGAACGGTCTTGGAATCGAACATAAGAGTCGTTAAAAAATCCAGTTTTCGTCCGGATGACCGACATACAAAGGCAATTGGAAAGTATTCTGCGGAGCTATTAACTTTCGCTGAACATAGGTAAATTCATATGGTTAATCGAAATACCACTGAAATAATCCCTTCTACGCAAAACTGTTTCAAATAAAACTTCTAGAAAGTTATACTTACTGCCACAAAATGTTAGTGATGACAAATGTTTAAATAACGAAGCTCTAAAGGAGATATATTTGGCAAAAACGGAAAAATGACACTAGTAAACCTCCACTTCTGGCTGACATATTACAGCCAAATTCTTATCAAAACTTGAATTCCTAATAAAAGTCTCGAATATTGTTTCCTGCTCATATAATTATTAACGTTTGAGTTACGATGCCTATAACAACCTATCACACACACACACATCGTTGAGAAAATAGTGAAAACGTAGGTACTCAGAGGACCTTAAAATGTGTCTTCTCCGTGCTGCGTATAGAGGAAGTGAAAATCGTTAGTTTTTAATTAATCTATTTATACTTTTATTTAGTCACCATGCCAAAGAAAAACTGACGATGACGTTCTTATCTAATTCTTGGTTTTTCGTCGTTGAGCGCTGTGTCGCGTATTCAAAGACAGGCAATGCACACTGGCAAGTCGTCCTTCTGTATCATTTCAGTATCTATCATTTTATCAAGTTTTACCGTTGAATGGTTATGTGAAAACCAACAAAAAGATAAAATCTAATATGTCCAGCAAATGAGTTCCTCCATATTATATGGACCATATACGAGTTAAGAATATGAAAAATGCTTATGATCACTTTTCACATTGAAAAAAACAAGTAAACAAAACTGTTAGCTGTTGCTACGGGTAAGAAAATATCGATGCCCGATTAAAACTACCCTTCGCAGCGTACGCATTCCGATCAACAATTAGAAAATTTTATCATAGCAACGGAAACAAAGGTATTACTTAGCGACGTACTTAAGAAAAATTCAGGCGAAAAATCGAAACATCTCTTGAACAATCGGTTTCATGAAAATACGTTTCAACTAAACTTCTAGAAAATTACAATGTCTACAGTTTTGGTAATGACAAATATTTACATCAATTGAATTCTAAAGGAGATATTTGGGAAAAACAGAAAAATGACACATCTCCACTTCCGGTTGGATTGATTATGGTCACGGGAGACTCGAAAACGGAAGAAAAAACCCTGGCTACAGCGCATTAGAGAAAATAGGAGTTAGTCAGAATATGTTAACAAGCTTACGAAAAGCGTAGATATATTTAATAACCGGCTCTACAAGATTTAACATTGTTAACAAACGGCTCGCGCGAGCGAGACCGAGCCTGCTGCAGCCCATTTATGATTAATTCCAACCACCCCAATAAAATAAATACAATTATTTTATCTTATTTAATTTTCTCCATTTCAATAAAACGGGAGTAAGCGTAGCATATTTTTTTAAATTTACAATTGAAAATTACTTAAACACAAGGTACGAAGTCGAGACGCAGACCAGGGTTTGGATAAAAGAATGAATTTTTATTGTCGTAGTCAAATTTCAAGTACGGGTCGAATCCGTCCAAAGTTGTGTTTTTAACAACGAAATTACAAGAGCCTTGACACTTTTTTGTTTCCATAGCAACCTGATTGTTGCCGATGGCATTCTATACTCCCTGCGAGGAGGAGGGGCGGTAGGTTATTGTTAGCTGTGCACGCAGAAGACACATTGTGAGAGCGGGAGAATACTTATTGCAAAATGATCTCTCTATATCGAGCTGGGGCGGAGCACACTAGTTTAAACAGATTTCATTCCTTCTATATACATTGATTTTTAATTGCCAATGTACAAATATATGCTGTCTATTAACAATTATAATTTGATCGTTGGTCCATATCAGATATCAAGCAGAAAAGAACTGTTTAGCGAGCTCAAACGCGTGAAGTAGTCATGGAAACAAAAGTTTTCTTTTTGAAATCGTTGAAAATTTCTCGTTTCTCGGATTTGAAAGTTTTATTTGCTGGAAACATAATTTTTATTCTTTTCTCCGACAAAACTTTCGAGTTTTGAGCTTGAAGAGACTATATGGTGTCATCACGAGCTATTTTGCGGCAAATATTGTCCGAATACATTTTTAATTGATACCACAGATCATGTAAGAGCTGAGAGGTTATTTTTATTGTGATTCATCAAAACAATCTTTTTGGCAACCGATGTAAACAAAAGATCAGTTATCTCGAATAATTTTCCTAAGAACATCTTTAAGCCTTTGGCGTGTTTTTTTCTCACCTAACTTTCGTTCTTTTCTTTCTCTTTTCTTTCTCTTTTCTTTATAACATTATGTTCATTTTCTTAGAACCAGAGCGGCAAGATACAGCTTAGTATGTACGTATTATATGATCATATGATATCTATCTATGAATATTATCGTCTTTTCGAAAACATTAATTTAATGTAATATTTTCTCCTGTAGGCATTTTTAGTAACAGTTCTATGGAATGCAACAGAACCCTTCAACTTGGATGAAGAGTATCCCATAATCTACGAAGATCCTTCGAATTACTCAGGACATGGATCTTATTTTGGATATTCGTTAATCATGTATTCTGGCGAAGGGAAGGACGATACATCATGGTATGATTACTCGATATGTTAAACAGAATAATTTATATATTTAGAAGAGAGCTTTTGTCTTAATATCTTTCCTAAAATCCAGTTATAAAACCTATTTGGCAACGAAAAAATAGCTTACGAATAGTAATGCTAAAAAGCAAATTTTCTATGACGTTTTAGATAAAACGTTGAATTTCGATTAATAGATAATGCCCGTTAAACGTTGGATATTACTGTAAATTTGAAATGTTGATTTTTTTTATAAAGTTAGCAATTAGAGTACTTTTTAGGTATGTGAATTGAAACCAACGGTCCGCGAATACTTTATTAAAAATGAATCTGTGTGAGATTCCTGGTATGCTGTTTAGAGATTTGTTGCGATAATGCAGGGATAAATTTATTTCGAACCAACTCAAGAGTGATAATGTAGAACCTAGGTGGTTCAACCAGGAACTTACGGGCGCTCTTAGACAACAAAGAAAGCTTCACTTCCGCTTAATTAATACATCATCAATAGCCACGGTTGGACCAAAGAGAACGATAAGACAACAATGTGGGATCAAGGGTAGGAATGGCAAATTCTTTTTGTGTCACGTGCCAAGAAAGTAATGTGAATCATCAGATTCTTTCGCGTGTCACTAGTTTACTCCTCTAAGAAACTACATATTTTATACAGAAGATATAAGCTCACGCGTGCCTCGTATTTGCCATTCCCGATATGGGTCTAGGACATCTCGACGCAGCCATCTCGCCGCGGCCACCTCGCCGCGGCCGTCTCGCCGCGAAGACCTTTCGCCGCAGCCGTCTCGCCGCGAGGACTTTCGCCGCGGAGACTTTTTGCGGCGGATGTTTTTAAGTGCATTCCAGAGTTGAATTTTTAGAGAAGATAGATAAAAGTTTACTTCCGAATTGTAATTTTTACCTATGGTATTATCTGCAATACAAACGATATACAAAGCATATAAAATGTATAGTGTGTAGTAGTTTAATGTTTTTACTTTTCTAGAAGCGAGTCCAAGTTGAAAAACATCAGTATGTATTGATAAACTGAGAGAAAGTCTTTGAATTTTAGTAAGTCGAGTGTTTAAGGGAATTTTTATGGTAAACGAATGTGAGTTAAACTAGAAACGAAACTCTAAAATTCAGAATAACCAATTAAATATTCCGAAATTCTTTTTTATTAGGTTATCTTGACTGTAAAATTAAATTCTTTAAGTCAACCCGCATGAATGATCATCATGAGTTACATTCATTTTTGAAATGCATATAATTATAAAATGTGCTTTTACGCAAATTATTATCTCCTCTTTTGATCTAGAAAACTTTATTAAAGCGTCTATTCAGTACATTTTATTCGTATTCTGAAGAAATTATTTTCTGTATCATTTGAGTTTATAATGGAACTAGGGGTATAATCCAAATTAGACTTCCTATATTGTGTATGTGCTTGATATCAGCAGTCATAGGAATGGTTGACTGGCGGCCATTAATGTAGAGAAGTTGTCTTAAACTTTTGAAAATTATTGCATGATTTTGCCTATCAAAAAGCACAAAAACAAGGTTTTTGTATAATTACCATTTGAATAAATTTTTCTTTCTGAGAGGATACCCTATTTTTAAAAATCGACTTATTGAGATGCACTAATGGCTTCAAAAAATTCTCTCGATGAGATTCATGCATAATTTGCCGTGGTTATAGCTCGATCGTTTTACAATGGCAGGCGACGACGCAGGAGTTAGTGGAGGAGAAACGTAATTTAATAGGTGAAAATGAGTGGAGAACAGTATGCCAGAAAAAATACAGAAAATGAGTACATTCAAAGAGAATGTGTAATGAACGGAATTGAAGAAATACTTGTTAATATAAATTTGGAGAATGAAAGTGATAGCACTGAAGCAAGTGACTAATAAATATCAAAATAATTATTAACTATTATTGTAACTATTATATTTTGCATGTATAAAATGATAAATAAAGGTTTCCTTAAAAATATATTTCAGTAGTTGTTATACTTAGTATCAAAGAAGCTTCCTCCTCTATTGACCACCTGCACGAGGAACTGAACTAGAAAATAAAACTACTCCCACTAGGCATTCATAAGATTCAAGGAATTCTCAAATGAGTAAATTTCCCCATGGAATTTCTGGAAGTCGTTAGATATTATCTTAATGTCAAATTTGTGGAACGAACCAAGGGACTTGAGGATTAGTGAATTTGGTTGGGGTTTGGACCCCATGGCGACAGGGTATGGGAGCGTGAGGGTGTCGATGACCATGGAAGGTAGGACAATTCGGCCTTTCGCTAAACAATCGAGCTATAGCCTAAGATCGACCATGATTATGGCAGTCTTATCTTTGATACCGTATGGTAAACATCCGTCCTCCGAGTTCCCATTCACGGTGTGATATCGTCTGTGGATCCTTGCTAACTTGCTCAGTGAACATTTTTATTCACTTTACAATAACATTCCGAAAGTTTTTCTAACTTTTACTAATCCCTTAACCCCTCAAGCTCGGAGGACATTTAAATATAATACGTCACGCAGGTCGGAAGAGATTTAGGGAAATTCGCAGTTTTTGCGCGAAATCATATAAAAATTCGTAACTTATTAGATATTTATGGAATTTGACTGAAATTTTTTGAGGTTTTACATAAAACTATGTATATTTACCTATGTTTTTCACACCGTCTTAGTTATTATTATTCGCGTGAAATACGCCTATGAATTCTTTCACTCAATCACGGAAGCCATTTACTCAGTTTTTCTTTATTCAAAGTTTACGGAGTACTTCACATCTACTGTTTTATCTTGGATTTCAACTTCTTCCCCGTAAGTTTTTCAGAAAAAAAACCTTCAAATAAGGATTCTTACCCCTCAGCGCCGTCCTGTGTACTGGGTACGCCGCGGAGATTGCTAGCTTTCTTTATTTTTTTGACACAGTAAATTTTCTTAAATATGGGTAACCTTCATAATTTTAAAAGAGGAACCTTTGGCCTACCTATTCAAAACTATTGCCATGGTCTTGTTTACATTAGCTGAGACAAGGGGCGAATGAAACAGTATCCTTCCCCGTGTATACAAGAAATGACCATAAGTAGCCAGTCAAATCACAGAGCTCGAAGGTCTTGATTCCGAACTTGGAGATGTCTGATAGCAGACAAATGGGGCCTATATCCTCTTCTTACACCTCACAGTTGCTTTCGTGCAAAGATTTCGTTGAATAGGAGCTTTTTTAGAAGCCAAAATTCCCCAATTCTCCTATCTACGTGAAAATTTAATCACAAAACTTAACGTATAATAAAAGTAAAAAGAAGGAGAGGAAAAATTACAGAATTAAGCACAATAGGAAGACCAAAGGTTCCTCTTTTAAAATATATAAAGGTTATCCATATCTAAGAAAATTTACTTTGTCAAAAAAATAAAGAAAGCTAGCGACATCCGCGACGTTCCCAGTACGCATGACGACCGCATGTGGAGTTTCCGTCCGACGTTCACAGTACGCATGACGACGCTGACGGGTTAAAATGGAAATTATTCTGTCTATCCGTGGAAAGGAGAAACTATTAGTGGACGGTTTTGTGTATGTGTTTGAGCGGTTAAGTAGCGAAGAGCGTGAGAAATTTTGGCGTTGTGAAGAACGTGGAATGTGCAAAGCTAGAATACCCACTTGTATTCCAAAGTGAATCACATATTAACGAAGCGGCAACTTCGTATTTTAAGAAAATCAAATTATTGTTAAAGTTTTCTAGAATAAATATGAACTATGTAGTATTATTGAAGACGTAAACTCAAGTAACTGTACGAAATTTGATCAAAATCGTTAGAGCCGTTTTTGAGAAAATCAAATTGTTCTTAAAAACGCGTAGAATAAACTTCCCTTAATTACTGATCAATGTCAACCATTTCATCATAGTCTCTGCTCAGTATGATAAAATGCTTAAGTACGTGATTCCATTCATTTTCGCTTTATCGTTTACATTTACATCAATACCCTGCAAGCCGCTAGAAGCGTTTGGCAGGGGGTGTCACAACACCAAGTGAACTCTAACTAATTCCTCTCTTGGACTGTCTTATCGCGTCTGGGAAAAAGGATCTGTAGTATTTCTCTGTTCTAGCGATTGTTTCGACATATTTTCTCCTGTACTCTGATCTAACATTACGTTCACTAACACCGATGGGGACGACTATGCCGCGTACGTCTTCAACGAATTCGGAGCTTTCGAATTTTTCAAAGTTTCCTTTTGTAATCAATTCTTCTACTCTTCAACGTCTGCCGTTTAGGCTCCAGAGCCAGTAACAGACAGATAGACAGACAGACGGCATTGCGAAAACCACTTGTTCGGATTCAGCAACACCTAAAACGTGTATTTCCGTAAAAATGTCGAGGTCGATTTTTTTCGCGATAACAATACTTTCTCAATATACTTCGTATATGAGAAAGTACGAAGCAAGCATGAAAACAATTCATAGTTTTTATCACTTCAAAACTCCATATTTGGGCACTCGTATTTGAAAACTCAACGCTTCTTTTTGGTTTGTCGAAATCTTCTTTTCGCTTTAACTCAATTCACTCAATTTAATAGTGTATAGTTACATGTTAGACGAATCGCACCCAAAGCATTTTTATCAAATTAGCGATGGATGAGCGATTAAGGTTCTTCGCGATCGTCAGAGTTTTGTTGCTACGGTAGAGCGATATGTTAATAGCATAGGATAATCAGCACGTTTAATATTAATATTATGTTAAACACTTATTATTAATAAAGGACGAAAATCAGACAAAGACGTGAAGACAGAAAGAAAACTCAACATTGTTCGCATAGGCCGTGAGATTTTCGTATATACCTACTTAAAAATAAACGTATAATGTAAAATAAAACTAATATGTAATATTCAACGTGATTTTCCGTTAATTTTTAATCAATCACGGCGAGAGAAGTCCTCGCGGCGAGAAGGCCGCGGCGAGGCGGCCGCGGCAAAAGGTACCTTCGCGGCGAGATGGCTGCGGCGAGGCGGCCGCGGCTAAAAGTCCCTTCCCAGTAATAGAGGGTAAAGGGAAAAGATGACAGGGTGAGAGAGGGGGAAAGTTAAGAGGTGGAAGGGAGAGAGGGGAAAGAGGAGGGACAAAGAGGGGGAGGGGGGAGAGGTGGGATATGGAGAGAGAGGGAGATGTATCAATAATGCAAGAATATAGTAAAATACGTCTTTAATGGAATATTTTTCTATGGGGATGTCATTTGCCCCATTAATTGTTTCACATAATTATTAATAAATTAATTGAAAGAAATCCGTGTAAACATTACGTGGGTACAGCTCCAGCCGGAATGCCTCCTCATGAACTGAAGCTTAAAGTAGAAGCCGTTATCATGTTACTTAGAAATGTATTGCATTTGAGAGGACTATGTACTGGTGAAAGACTTACTGTGACTCAGATACAAACACACATAATCAAAGCAAAATTGTTCGGTGCAGCAAACTCAGACACGGTACTTATTCCCAGAATCTCACTCATTCCATCAGATACAAATTTACCATTCAGTTTCAAATGAAAACAATTATCTGCATGATTGACTTTTTCAATAACAATCATTAAGTCAAGAGGCCAAACATTTGATAAAATGCCTTTACCTACCTAAGCCTGTTTTTAGTCATGGACAATTATATGTTGCTCTATTAAGAGTCAGATCGTTTGATTCACTTACTGTAGTGCGAGGAAAGAACCCAGAAATTGGCAGTTTTGTCTTTAGAGGAAACTTTGATTAAAAAATATAAGTTAAAAAAAATGCCTGAATGTTTAATGAAGACATTTAAGACCTGATAGATCAGCATATGTTATGTGGGGCACAGGTAGTTGTTTATTTATTTTGCGAAAAATATTAAAATATTTTGATGGAAAGTGAATTTCATTTCAATAAAATGTAAGACCTATTACTTACTACTGCATTGTAATTTCAATTTGCAAGCTATACAAGTAAAACCCAAAAAACCACTTAATGTTGTTTCAGAATATGCAATTAAACGTGAATGAATGGAACAGAAGTTAATGTAACCTTTTTACCTTCATCCTCTAAGTCAGTGAAAGGACATTTCTATATTCTAAAATAATGAATTTAATGAAGATAACATTTTAATCTTTATTAAGCATTTAACATGATTAAAATACAATTTAGTTTTTCACGAATGACAGCAAGCTATTAGAAATACATAACCTCAATGATTTCAAAGAAATTCATAAAACATTGGAAAAAATCACTTTCCAGAGAGATGAGCTCGTTCCCAGTCTTCAAGTAGTAGGAATTCCACCACGCTCTCTTAATTGATGATGCAAATCACTGGAGGATTTCAAATTTGTGCCCGTTTCCGAATGACCCAAGAGGTAGAGCACCCATTCGTTAACCTTTCTTTTATATGGCATTTCCCCCGATATAATCGAGGCCTATTCCATTGTTGCAACTCCTGCAAGAGGATAATCGAAAAACATGAAATGACATATACTCATTGCATTAAATGATACAGAAATCAAGATTTTTCACCCTAAATCACTGAAAAATAAATTACCAACACATTAAAAAGATTCGTAGAATTAAAAAATAAATCATTAATTAAGCACAATCACAAAATGGATATAAAACTTATATGAGTACTCGAAATAAAATAAATAAACCCAAAATTAACACATAGCAATTCCAAATCAATATGCAAACATACAAAATATGAAAACAAGTCGCTAGTAAACAAAAATATGATATAGTAAAATAGCATAGTCATAAAATAATCTAATAGGTACAAATGTTACTACAAGACACCAATAAATAAATTCGACTATAAATAAATAGGCAATAACACAAATTATCAAAACAAGTAAATACAACGAGACACCGATTCATTCAATATGGCAGTCGAATCACACCAAAAAAAACAGCAGTAATACACTAGAAATCGATCAAATAATCCAATCAGTCGTAAGCATTAAGCGTCTCGTCTCGTCAGACGATAGACATCGTAAACAATGTCCCATGTCTGCACAGGCCTGTGCTGTCAAACCACATAGCGCTATGGGTTGTCAGTCATACAACAACATAAGATAACACATGTGAATAGATACAGTCAGTCTTTAAAGCACTATGCGAACAAAACCTCATTTCAATACCATGAAAAAACAATAGGTAAATGCGAGTAAATTAGGCGTAAACACATCGATAACAAATCGTTACACGACTCACCAAAAATCACCCAGAATACCACACCGTAGGTGAAATACCTCATCCTCCGAAGCACCTCTTGCCTGCAATACCTTATCCACGGTCACTGCAGGCTGCTCCTCAGCGACGTGTCACTCGTAGTCGTCTCTCGCTGCCGCAGCTGTCGGCATTTGGCTCCTCGGTGCTCAGCCCGTCGGCGGTCTGTCCCATGGCGTCGTCGCTGATGCGCAGTTGCGCACTGTAAACCATTCCATTAATTTTATTTCGTGAAATTGAATGCCCATCGTCGTTTAATAACCAGCTGGTATTCGAAAAGAAATTCATGGAACGTTCGGGAGAGCGTTTCTATGCGAACAGACACGCGTACTTAAATGATTTCATTTAGCTGGATATTTAAAAAATCAAATCCACAAAGGCGATCAACGTTCTGTTACAGGCTGCATCTTTACACAAATAAAACCCGAAGAAAACAAAACAAAATTCAAACAATGCACATTAAGGTAATATTTAAGCAATATTTCATGGTGAAGAATCACGATTTCAGCAAAATAGTGACAATACATATTCAATGTGTATTTTCGTATCTCATCCACACGGATACTTTGAAGTTGGATTCCTTGCATAAATTCCCTATAGTAACACGAATATAAAATCAAACCAATTCGAGGGTAAGTTGTAGGGGATGAAAAATTCCGTTGACTTACCGATCTTGTTTTCCGCCAGCACAAATGGTCCACTTGCTGACCGCCACGAATCCCGATTCGCCGACTGTCCCTACCAGCAATCTCTACTTACTGTCGAAACGATACTCTCTCTCTCTGAGAGCAGATTGCCCCGGACCCATATATTTAGAAAAACCCACCTATGTAATCAAAAATCTAACGGAGAGGCTGAAAGTTTAATTTACCACTTAAAAAATTTAGAAATGAAAACATAAGTACAGATGCAAAGCGCCCAAGGTTAGTTGGTTATAAACTACACTACACTACTATGGACACTTTGCATCCGTGTAGTAATATGTAAAACTGCAAATTCAAATCTAATACCGATAGAATCATCGGCCTAACACGGAATTCATATCCAAGTGAAACGTAGTATTGACTTCCCCTAGGAAGAAGTCGTATCTTTGCCTCGTTCGCTGTTATTACGAACACTTGGAAAGCGTACTCCAGTGAAAGGCGATGATTCATCCTACAGAATTTAAAGAACTGAACAATAAAATTCACGACTTCAAAAACTCCTTGATGAGGCAAATTTAGAAACAGGTACACTCTGGTGTGTTAGTATTAGTAAAGATATTCTACGCTAATAACCAGAATGCACCTGATTCTAAATGTAATTAATAACTCTGCGCCTAACTGTAACTGAATGAAAACACATAGAAACAGAGGCGACCGCAGTGTTAGTGTTGCTAAAAGAGAAGAGTGCAGAACACTTCCATTTCTATGCGTTACTTGGTGTGAAAAAATGCAAATATAAGGTTACATATAAATGAAAATAAATATGAATCCAGGGCAACTGTTCTCCAAGCCTAGGTTAGCAAATCGTCACATAGTGACTTAAACCTTTAGAGGTAAACGTAACTAAACTAAGAAATTGAATAGTTGAAAGCTACCTAATTCGGGATTAGGTGGTGGTGATTTGACCTTTGAGAGCACCGCCGGATTTTTCTGGAAGTCGCGATCGTGTCTAACGAACTGAGGGAAAGAAAAGACGTCCTACTCCGACCAAGGTAGAACTGCAACAGTAGAAAAACACGCCATCTATCGGTCCATATCACTGGCTATTTCTGGGATGGAAATGTTAAATAATTTAGATTGACTTTTCTCGGTGATATAAAGGAATATTTCTTAGTTGATTCAATAAAAAAGGATTTCTTGGATAATTACTAATGTTTTAAAATTTCTTTTTCGAGAAAAAGTTTTCAAAGATATCATTATAAAGCAGTGTAACCAACCGTAAGTGTGTATTGTTATTTTACGATGAATGCATAATTTTATTTATGGATCAATACATCTGCAATAATTAAATGTTGAGGACTCATATATCTATGTAGAAATTTTCATAAGAGCAATAAATTTATCGTACTTGATCCGTCCTTCGAAGACTATCCGGTAGGTAATTAGTAATTGAATTCACGTAAGATTTATTCATTTAGCAACGCATGTTCCACTTTAAAATAACTTCCTTAGAGTACAATGCATTTATGTGAGTGTACGTGCCGTGACTGAAGGGCGTGATTGAGGCGAATTTCTAGAGGATGGTTCAGAGTACATATATGCTACAGGAACTAAAATGTTTCATAATTCTCCTAGGTTGGTTCAGGCGATACGAGAGTACAAGAGAATTGGGGGAACTATCAACTCACCATTTGTTGTGTCATAAGTATAAGACACTCGGCGAAAACACCCGCACCCAACGTATTCTACAGGTGTGTCCGAAGGATTGATGAGTCCATGACGGCGTGCGCCCATCGCTGCTGTGTCGATGCACGTCCTACTGTCGAGCGCATACGCACCATCGTGGACACATTAAATTCTGCATACGCACCAAATTAAGACGACACTTTATCTTGGAGTAACGCCGACTAACTGTAAAACTTGCACCCGTTACCACTCTTTTAACAAACGAACAGCTTTTTCATCCTTTCATCCTGAGAATGTTTTTCCATGGCCAACGACAATTGGATTTCCATGCAGAGCAATGTGGGAGAATCAAAAATCATTACCATTCACTTAGAAACTCCCGTGCGACAATAATTAAGCCGATATCACATTTAATGACACGATCGTCTTCGCTTGGTGGCCACAAGGCTCAATCTTTACCGTAGAAAGTCTTCTTTGCTACACAATGAGGTGCCAGTGCGAGCAACCATCGACTCCGCCCCCCTCTAGGGTTATGCCGTCAGACAAGGAGGAATGAGAGAGGGATTTTTGAGGGGGGGTGAGTAAAAAAAAGGGGGAAATACAAATGGGGTGGAAGCAAAATCCGAAATGGGGAATGTGAAATGCGATGGTTTGACCATAGACGTGGTAAATGCATTTCAAGGAGCACGCGAAAGACCTACGTGAAGACCTTGAAAAAACTTAGTCCTGTGACCTGTGAGAACGTAATTTTTTGAACATATTGAAAGTTACACGGTTTTCGTCTCTTCGTAGTTATTCTAAATAAAGGGTTGCATTGATTGTTATATATAAAAAGAAAGGTCATATTATTCAATAATAAGAAACAAAGAAATTTATAAACAAATTTTCGTGATCAATTACTGTGTAGCATTAATATCCTCTCTAATATGACTTAAAAAGCAGATTTCTTATTGACTTATGGGTTCTTCTCCCGAATGGACGTGGAAAAGAGACAGAAGACTTAACACACAAGCTCTTAAACAGAGCTGAAAAGATATGCTCCATTTTTGCCACCAATCTCACGTGTTTAAACCGGACAGCAGTCAGGGGCAGAGACCTTTACTTAAAGAAACCTCTAAAGGAAAAAATTGAATTGAGTTATATGATCGTACGAGGTGAGCGCATGGTCCGATAATATTATCTACCAAAAAGAATACGTCAAATTTTTTGTATGCATAGAAAGGCAAATATTTACGGATAATTATTCAGTAAACAGCGTATGGGAAGCGTTTCTAACGATCGATTCAAAGAAGGTGAATCTTCATTTCATCGTTTGATTGCTGGTATCATATATTTTACTAAGTAGAACCATTATATTATACATCAACAATGCTTATTAACGCAAATAGTCTCACGCATAAAATTCAAATTAGATGAGAATAAGGGCATACGTATGTTTTTGACCCATGTATATAAACTGATCTTACCATTTCAGTTACCCTTTTATTTTCCACTTGAATTCCGGTATTACATGCATTAAACGTTTAAATTGAGCTATTTCGAACTGTAGGCGGATTATGATGAACAGAATAAGAAACTTTATAATGTTTTATTCAAAATGATTCATAACCGAAGATTGTAGGTCAATATTTTATTATTTTAATCTCAAAAAGAATGAAAATCTGCAGGTCGAGAATTCCATTTTTACGTGTTATTTTATGGGAAATGAAAAAGTTCGGAATCAGTTACTGCGTAGCAATAATTTTCTCTCTAATATGAAATTAAAAATGTAGATTTCGGACTGACTTCGCATAATAAATTGTCAATACGCAAACACAGCCGTGCCCTCAGCGAGATTCGAACCCGCGAACCTTACCAATATGTACATGGAAAACGCATCAATATAGTTAAATGTGAATGATTGAGATCGGGTTTTTTTACGCAGTACTTAATTTTTGATAAATTAATTTAAAAAAAACGCGCAAGCATAGCGCGGGTTCAACTAGTATCTATAAAAGGCTTAGGATGTCTGCACCAACTCGACTTTTCGATGTGCAGGCTTTTATTCATTTTCTCATATAAATTCGGACTATTGTAATCTGAGCTTCGGACCTGGATCGTGTTAAAGAAAGAAGTCCTATTGTTGTAAAATCGTATATAGCTTACTAGCGTAAAGTGAACGTTTTTGGTAAGCCGTTTAAATGAAGAGAGGGTATGGGGAAGAGGAGAGGGGCGAGAGAGGGAGGGGCGAAGGAGAGAGGGGAGAGTGTGAGGGGGAAAGAGAGGTGAAAGGGAGGTAGGAGAAAGGGTGGAGAAGGAGGGGGAAGCAGGAGAGAGGGGGATAGGTAGTGGGAGGAGAGAGAGAGGAAGATGGGAAATAGGAGAGAAGAAGGGTAATGCAAGAATGTAGTAATAGAGGGTAAAGGGAAAAGATGACAGGGTGAGAGAGGGGGAAAGTTAAGAGGTGGAAGGGAGAGAGGGGAAAGAAGAGGGACAGAGAGGGGGAGGGGGGAGAGGTGGGATATGGAGAGAGAGGGAGATGTATCAATAATGCAAGAATATAGTAAAATACGTCTTTAATGGAATATTTTTCTATGGGGATGTCATTTGCCCCATTAATTGTTTCACATAATTATTAATAAATTAATTGAAAGAAATCCGTGTAAACATTACGTGGGTACAGCTCCAGCCGGAATGCCTCCTCATGAACTGAAGCTTAAAGTAGGAGCCGTTATCATGTTCCTTAGAAATGTATTGCATTTGAGAGGACTATGTACTGGTGAAAGACTTACTGTCACTCAGATACAAACACACATAATCAAAGCAAAATTGTTCGGTGCAGCAAACTCAGACACGGTACTTATTCCCAGAATCTCACTCATTCCATCAGATACAAATTTACCATTCAGTTTCAAATGAAAACAATTATCTGCATGATTGACTTTTTCAATAACAATCATTAAGTCAAGAGGCCAAACATTTGATAAAATGCCTTTACCTACCTAAGCCTGTTTTTAGTCATGGACAATTATATGTTGCTCTATTAAGAGTCAGATCGTTTGATTCACTTACTGTAGTGCGAGGAAAGAACCCAGAAATTGGCAGTTTTGTCTTTAGAGGAAACTTTGATTAAAAAATATAAGTTAAAAAAATGCCTGAATGTTTAATGAAGACATTTAAGACCTGATAGATCAGCATATGTTATGTGGGGCACAGGTAGTTGTTTATTTATTTTGCGAAAAATATTAAAATATTTTGATGGAAAGTGAATTTCATTTCAATAAAATGTAAGACCTATTACTTACTACTGCATTGTAATTTCAATTTGCAAGCTATACAAGTAAAACCCAAAAAACCACTTAATGTTGTTTCAGAATATGCAATTAAACGTGAATGAATGGAACAGAAGTTAATGTAACCTTTTTACCTTCATCCTCTAAGTCAGTGAAAGGACATTTCTATATTCTAAAATAATGAATTTAATGAAGATAACATTTTAATCTTTATTAAGCATTTAACATGATTAAAATACAATTTAGTTTTTCACGAATGACAGCAAGCTATTAGAAATACATAACCTCAATGATTTCAAAGAAATTCATAAAACATTGGAAAAAATCACTTTCCAGAGAGATGAGCTCGTTCCCAGTCTTCAAGTAGTAGGAATTCCACCACGCTCTCTTAATTGATGATGCAAGTCACTGGAGGATTTCAAATTTGTGCCCGTTTCCGAATGACCCAAGAGGTAGAGCACCCATTCGTTAACCTTTCTTTTATATGGCATTTCCCCCGATATAATCGAGGCCTATTCCATTGTTGCAACTCCTGCAAGAGGATAATCGAAAAACATGAAATGACATATACTCATTGCATTAAATGATACAGAAATCAAGATTTTTCACCCTAAATCACTGAAAAATAAATTACCAACACATTAAAAAGATTCGTAGAATTAAAAAATAAATCATTAATTAAGCACAATCACAAAATGGATATAAAACTTATATGAGTACTCGAAATAAAATAAATAAACCCAAAATTAACACATAGCAATTCCAAATCAATATGCAAACATACAAAATATGAAAACAAGTCGCTAGTAAACAAAAATATGATATAGTAAAATAGCATAGTCATAAAATAATCTAATAGGTACAAATGTTACTACAAGACACCAATAAATAAATTCGACTATAAATAAATAGGCAATAACACAAATTATCAAAACAAGTAAATACAACGAGACACCGATTCATTCAATATGGCAGTCGAATCACACCAAAAAAAACAGCAGTAATACACTAGAAATCGATCAAATAATCCAATCAGTCGTAAGCATTAAGCGTCTCGTCTCGTCAGACGATAGACATCGTAAACAATGTCCCATGTCTGCACAGGCCTGTGCTGTCAAACCACATAGCGCTATGGGTTGTCAGTCATACAACAACATAAGATAACACATGTGAATAGATACAGTCAGTCTTTAAAGCACTATGCGAACAAAACCTCATTTCAATACCATGAAAAAACTGTAGGTAAATGCGAGTAAATTAGGCGTAAACACATCGATAACAAATCGTTACACGACTCACAAAAAATCACCCAGAATACCACACCGTAGGTGAAATACCTCATCCTCCGAAGCACCTCTTGCCTGCAATACCTTATCCACAGTCACTGCAGGCTGCTCCTCAGCGACGTGTCACTCGTAGTCGTCTCTCGCTGCCGCAGCTGTCGGCATTTGGCTCCTCGGTGCTCAGCCCGTCGGCGGTCTGTCCCATGGCGTCGTCGCTGATGCGCAGTTGCGCACTGTAAACCATTCCATTAATTTTATTTCGTGAAATTGAATGCCCATCGTCGTTTAATAACCAGCTGGTATTCGAAAAGAAATTCATGGAACGTTCGGGAGAGCGTTTCTATGCGAACAGACACGCGTACTTAAATGATTTCATTTAGCTGGATATTTAAAAAATCAAATCCACAAAGGCGATCAACGTTCTGTTACAGGCTGCATCTTTACACAAATAAAACCCGAAGAAAACAAAACAAAATTCAAACAATGCACATTAAGGTAATATTTAAGCAATATTTCATGGTGAAGAATCACGATTTCAGCAAAATAGTGACAATACATATTCAATGTGTATTTTCGTATCTCATCCACACGGATACTTTGAAGTAGGATTCCTTGCATAAATTCCCTATAGTAACACGAATATAAAATCAAACCAATTCGAGGGTAAGTTGTAGGGGATGAAAAATTCCGTTGACTTACCGATCTTGTTTTCCGCCAGCACAAATGGTCCACTGGCTGACCGCCACGAATCCCGATTCGCCGACTGTCCCTACCAGCAATCTCTACTTACTGTCGAAACGATACTCTCTCTCTCTGAGAGCAGATTGCCCCGGACCCATATATTTAGAAAAACCCACCTATGTAATCAAAAATCTAACGGAGAGGCTGAAAGTTTAATTTACCACTTAAAAAATTTAGAAATGAAAACATAAGTACAGATGCAAAGCGCCCAAGGTTAGTTGGTTATAAACTACACTACACTACTATGGACACTTTGCATCCGTGTAGTAATATGTAAAACTGCAAATTCAAATCTAATACCGATAGAATCATCGGCCTAACACGGAATTCATATCCAAGTGAAACGTAGTATTGACTTCCCCTAGGAAGAAGTCGTATCTTTGCCTCGTTCGCTGTTATTACGAACACTTGGAAAGCGTACTCCAGTGAAAGGCGATGATTCATCCTACAGAATTTAAAGAACTGAACAATAAAATTCACGACTTCAAAAACTCCTTGATGAGGCAAATTTAGAAACAGGTACACTCTGGTGTGTTAGTATTAGTAAAGATATTCTACGCTAATAACCAGAATGCACCTGATTCTAAATGTAATTAATAACTCTGCGCCTAACTGTAACTGAATGAAAACACATAGAAACAGAGGCGACCGCAGTGTTAGTGTTGCTAAAAGAGAAGAGTGCAGAACACTTCCATTTCTATGCGTTACTTGGTGTGAAAAAATGCAAATATAAGGTTACATATAAATGAAAATAAATATGAATCCAGGGCAACTGTTCTCCAAGCCTAGGTTAGCAAATCGTCACATAGTGACTTAAACCTTTAGAGGTAAACGTAACTAAACTAAGAAATTGAATAGTTGAAAGCTACCTAATTCGGGATTAGGTGGTGGTGATTTGACCTTTGAGAGCACCGCCGGATTTTTCTGGAAGTCGCGATCGTGTCTAACGAACTGAGGGAAAGAAAAGACGTCCTACTCCGACCAAGGTAGAACTGCAACAGTAGAAAAACACGCCATCTATCGGTCCATATCACTGGCTATTTCTGGGATGGAAATGTTAAATAATTTAGATTGACTTTTCTCGGTGATATAAAGGAATATTTCTTAGTTGATTCAATAAAAAAGGATTTCTTGGATAATTACTAATGTTTTAAAATTTCTTTTTCGAGAAAAAGTTTTCAAAGATATCATTATAAAGCAGTGTAACCAACCGTAAGTGTGTATTGTTATTTTACGATGAATGCATAATTTTATTTATGGATCAATACATCTGCAATAATTAAATGTTGAGGACTCATATATCTATGTAGAAATTTTCATAAGAGCAATAAATTTATCGTACTTGATCCGTCCTTCGAAGACTATCCGGTAGGTAATTAGTAATTGAATTCACGTAAGATTTATTCATTTAGCAACGCATGTTCCACTTTAAAATAACTTCCTTAGAGTACAATGCATTTATGTGAGTGTACGTGCCGTGACTGAAGGGCGTGATTGAGGCGAATTTCTAGAGGATGGTTCAGAGTACATATATGCTACAGGAACTAAAATGTTTCATAATTCTCCTAGGTTGGTTCAGGCGATACGAGAGTACAAGAGAATTGGGGGAACTATCAACTCACCATTTGTTGTGTCATAAGTATAAGACACTCGGCGAAAACACCCGCACCCAACGTATTCTACAGGTGTGTCCGAAGGATTGATGAGTCCATGACGGCGTGCGCCCATCGCTGCTGTGTCGATGCACGTCCTACTGTCGAGCGCATACGCACCATCGTGGACACATTAAATTCTGCATACGCACCAAATTAAGACGACACTTTATCTTGGAGTAACGCCGACTAACTGTAAAACTTGCACCCGTTACCACTCTTTTAACAAACGAACAGCTTTTTCATCCTTTCATCCTGAGAATGTTTTTCCATGGCCAACGACAATTGGATTTCCATGCAGAGCAATGTGGGAGAATCAAAAATCATTACCATTCACTTAGAAACTCCCGTGCGACAATAATTAAGCCGATATCACATTTAATGACACGATCGTCTTCGCTTGGTGGCCACAAGGCTCAATCTTTACCGTAGAAAGTCTTCTTTGCTACTCAATGAGGTGCCAGTGCGAGCAACCATCGACTCCGCCCCCCTCTAGGGTTATGCCGTCAGACAAGGAGGAATGAGAGAGGGATTTTTGAGGGGGGGTGAGTAAAAAAAAGGGGGAAATACAAATGGGGTGGAAGCAAAATCCGAAATGGGGAATGTGAAATGCGATGGTTTGACCATAGACGTGGTAAATGCATTTCAAGGAGCACGCGAAAGACCTACGTGAAGACCTTGAAAAAACTTAGTCCTGTGACCTGTGAGAACGTAATTTTTTGAACATATTGAAAGTTACACGGTTTTCGTCTCTTCGTAGTTATTCTAAATAAAGGGTTGCATTGATTGTTATATATAAAAAGAAAGGTCATATTATTCAATAATAAGAAACAAAGAAATTTATAAACATAAATTTTCGTGATCAATTACTGTGTAGCATTAATATCCTCTCTAATATGACTTAAAAAGCAGATTTCTTATTGACTTATGGGTTCTTCTCCCGAATGGACGTGGAAAAGAGACAGAAGACTTAACACACAAGCTCTTAAACAGAGCTGAAAAGATATGCTCTATTTTTGCCACCAATCTCACGTGTTTAAACCGGACAGCAGTCAGGGGCAGAGACCTTTACTTAAAGAAACCTCTAAAGGAAAAAATTGAATTGAGTTATATGATCGTACGAGGTGAGCGCATGTTCCGATAATATTATCTACCAAAAAGAATACGTCAAATTTTTTGTATGCATAGAAAGGCAAATATTTACGGATAATTATTCAGTAAACAGCGTATGGGAAGCGTTTCTAACGATCGATTCAAAGAAGGTGAATCTTCATTTCATCGTTTGATTGCTGGTATCATATATTTTACTAAGTAGAACCATTATATTATACATCAACAATGCTTATTAACGCAAATAGTCTCACGCGTAAAATTCAAATTAGATGAGAATAAGGACATACGTATGTTTTTGACCCATGTATATAAACTGATCTTACCATTTCAGTTACCCTTTTATTTTCCACTTGAATTCCGGTATTACATGCATTAAACGTTTAAATTGAGCTATTTCGAACTGTAGGCGGATTATGATGAACAGAATAAGAAACTTTATAATGTTTTATTCAAAATGGTTCATAACCGAAGATTGTAGGTCAATATTTTATTATTTTAATCTCAAAAAGAATGAAAATCTGCAGGTCGAGAATTCCATTTTTACGTGTTATTTTATGGGAAATGAAAAAGTTCGGAATCAGTTACTGCGTAGCAATAATTTTCTCTCTAATATGAAATTAAAAATGTAGATTTCGGACTGACTTCGCATAATAAATTGTCAATACGCAAACACAGCCGTGCCCTCAGCGAGATTCGAACCCGCGAACCTTACCAATATGTACATGGAAAACGCATCAATATAGTTAAATGTGAATGATTGAGATCGGGTTTTTTTACGCAGTACTTAATTTTTGATAAATTAATTTAAAAAAAACGCGCAAGCATAGCGCGGGTTCAACTAGTATCTATAAAAGGCTTAGGATGTCTGCACCAACTCGACTTTTCGATGTGCAGGCTTTTATTCATTTTCTCATATAAATTCGGACTATTGTAATCTGAGCTTCGGACCTGGATCGTGTTAAAGAAAGAAGTCCTATTGTTGTAAAATCGTATATAGCTTACTAGCGTAAAGTGAACGTTTTTGGTAAGCCGTTTAAATGAAGAGAGGGTATGGGGAAGAGGAGAGGGGCGAGAGAGGGAGGGGCGAAGGAGAGAGGGGAGAGTGTGAGGGGGAAAGAGAGGTGAAAGGGAGGTAGGAGAAAGGGTGGAGAAGGAGGGGGAAGCAGGAGAGAGGGGGATAGGTAGTGGGAGGAGAGAGAGAGGAAGATGGGAAATAGGAGAGAAGAAGGGTAATGCAAGAATGTAGTAATAGAGGGTAAAGGGAAAAGATGACAGGGTGAGAGAGGGGGAAAGTTAAGAGGTGGAAGGGAGAGAGGGGAAAGAGGAGGGGCAGAGAGGGGGAGGGGGGAGAGGTGGGATATGGAGAGAGAGGGAGATGTATCAATAATGCAAGAATATAGTAAAATACGTCTTTAATGGAATATTTTTCTATGGGGATGTCATTTGCCCCATTAATTGTTTCACATAATTATTAATAAATTAATTGAAAGAAATCCGTGTAAACATTACGTGGGTACAGCTCCAGCCGGAATGCCTCCTCATGAACTGAAGCTTAAAGTAGGAGCCGTTATCATGTTCCTTAGAAATGTATTGCATTTGAGAGGACTATGTACTGGTGAAAGAGTTACTGTGACTCAGATACATACACACATAATCAAAGCAAAATTGTTCGGTGCAGCAAACTCAGACACGGTACTTATTCCCAGAATCTCACTCATTCCATCAGATACAAATTTACCACTCAGTTTCAAATGAAAACAATTATCTGCATGATTGACTTTTTCAATAACAATCATTAAGTCAAGAGGCCAAACATTTGATAAAATGCCTTTACCTACCTAAGCCTGTTTTTAGTCATGGACAATTATATGTTGCTCTATTAAGAGTCAGATCGTTTGATTCACTTACTGTAGTGCGAGGAAAGAACCCAGAAATTGGCAGTTTTGTCTTTAGAGGAAACTTTGATTAAAAAATATAAGTTAAAAAAAATGCCTGAATGTTTAATGAAGACATTTAAGACCTGATAGATCAGCATATGTTATGTGGGGCACAGGTAGTTGTTTATTTATTTTGCGAAAAATATTAAAATATTTTGATGGAAAGTGAATTTCATTTCAATAAAATGTAAGACCTATTACTTACTACTGCATTGTAATTTCAATTTGCAAGCTATACAAGTAAAACCCAAAAAACCACTTAATGTTGTTTCAGAATATGCAATTAAACGTGAATGAATGGAACAGAAGTTAATGTAACCTTTTTACCTTCATCCTCTAAGTCAGTGAAAGGACATTTCTATATTCTAAAATAATGAATTTAATGAAGATAACATTTTAATCTTTATTAAGCATTTAACATGATTAAAATACAATTTAGTTTTTCACGAATGACAGCAAGCTATTAGAAATACATAACCTCAATGATTTCAAAGAAATTCATAAAACATTGGAAAAAATCACTTTCCAGAGAGATGAGCTCGTTCCCAGTCTTCAAGTAGTAGGAATTCCACCACGCTCTCTTAATTGATGATGCAAGTCACTGGAGGATTTCAAATTTGTGCCCGTTTCCGAATGACCCAAGAGGTAGAGCACCCATTCGTTAACCTTTCTTTTATATGGCATTTCCCCCGATATAATCGAGGCCTATTCCATTGTTGCAACTCCTGCAAGAGGATAATCGAAAAACATGAAATGACATATACTCATTGCATTAAATGATACAGAAATCAAGATTTTTCACCCTAAATCACTGAAAAATAAATTACCAACACATTAAAAAGATTCGTAGAATTAAAAAAATAAATCATTAATTAAGCACAATCACAAAATGGATATAAAACTTATATGAGTACTCGAAATAAAATAAATAAACCCAAAATTAACACATAGCAATTCCAAATCAATATGCAAACATACAAAATATGAAAACAAGTCGCTAGTAAACAAAAATATGATATAGTAAAATAGCATAGTCATAAAATAATCTAATAGGTACAAATGTTACTACAAGACACCAATAAATAAATTCGACTATAAATAAATAGGCAATAACACAAATTATCAAAACAAGTAAATACAACGAGACACCGATTCATTCAATATGGCAGTCGAATCACACCAAAAAAAACAGCAGTAATACACTAGAAATCGATCAAATAATCCAATCAGTCGTAAGCATTAAGCGTCTCGTCTCGTCAGACGATAGACATCGTAAACAATGTCCCATGTCTGCACAGGCCTGTGCTGTCAAACCACATAGCGCTATGGGTTGTCAGTCATACAACAACATAAGATAACACATGTGAATAGATACAGTCAGTCTTTAAAGCACTATGCGAACAAAACCTCATTTCAATACCATGAAAAAACAATAGGTAAATGCGAGTAAATTAGGCGTAAACACATCGATAACAAATCGTTACACGACTCACCAAAAATCACCCAGAATACCACACCGTAGGTGAAATACCTCATCCTCCGAAGCACCTCTTGCCTGCAATACCTTATCCACGGTCACTGCAGGCTGCTCCTCAGCGACGTGTCACTCGTAGTCGTCTCTCGCTGCCGCAGCTGTCGGCATTTGGCTCCTCGGTGCTCAGCCCGTCGGCGGTCTGTCCCATGGCGTCGTCGCTGATGCGCAGTTGCGCACTGTAAACCATTCCATTAATTTTATTTCGTGAAATTGAATGCCCATCGTCGTTTAATAACCAGCTGGTATTCGAAAAGAAATTCATGGAACGTTCGGGAGAGCGTTTCTATGCGAACAGACACGCGTACTTAAATGATTTCATTTAGCTGGATATTTAAAAAATCAAATCCACAAAGGCGATCAACGTTCTGTTACAGGCTGCATCTTTACACAAATAAAACCCGAAGAAAACAAAACAAAATTCAAACAATGCACATTAAGGTAATATTTAAGCAATATTTCATGGTGAAGAATCACGATTTCAGCAAAATAGTGACAATACATATTCAATGTGTATTTTCGTATCTCATCCACACGGATACTTTGAAGTAGGATTCCTTGCATAAATTCCCTATAGTAACACGAATATAAAATCAAACCAATTCGAGGGTAAGTTGTAGGGGATGAAAAATTCCGTTGACTTACCGATCTTGTTTTCCGCCAGCACAAATGGTCCACTGGCTGACCGCCACGAATCCCGATTCGCCGACTGTCCCTACCAGCAATCTCTACTTACTGTCGAAACGATACTCTCTCTCTCTGAGAGCAGATTGCCCCGGACCCATATATTTAGAAAAACCCACCTATGTAATCAAAAATCTAACGGAGAGGCTGAAAGTTTAATTTACCACTTAAAAAATTTAGAAATGAAAACATAAGTACAGATGCAAAGCGCCCAAGGTTAGTTGGTTATAAACTACACTACACTACTATGGACACTTTGCATCCGTGTAGTAATATGTAAAACTGCAAATTCAAATCTAATACCGATAGAATCATCGGCCTAACACGGAATTCATATCCAAGTGAAACGTAGTATTGACTTCCCCTAGGAAGAAGTCGTATCTTTGCCTCGTTCGCTGTTATTACGAACACTTGGAAAGCGTACTCCAGTGAAAGGCGATGATTCATCCTACAGAATTTAAAGAACTGAACAATAAAATTCACGACTTCAAAAACTCCTTGATGAGGCAAATTTAGAAACAGGTACACTCTGGTGTGTTAGTATTAGTAAAGATATTCTACGCTAATAACCAGAATGCACCTGATTCTAAATGTAATTAATAACTCTGCGCCTAACTGTAACTGAATGAAAACACATAGAAACAGAGGCGACCGCAGTGTTAGTGTTGCTAAAAGAGAAGAGTGCAGAACACTTCCATTTCTATGCGTTACTTGGTGTGAAAAAATGCAAATATAAGGTTACATATAAATGAAAATAAATATGAATCCAGGGCAACTGTTCTCCAAGCCTAGGTTAGCAAATCGTCACATAGTGACTTAAACCTTTAGAGGTAAACGTAACTAAACTAAGAAATTGAATAGTTGAAAGCTACCTAATTCGGGATTAGGTGGTGGTGATTTGACCTTTGAGAGCACCGCCGGATTTTTCTGGAAGTCGCGATCGTGTCTAACGAACTGAGGGAAAGAAAAGACGTCCTACTCCGACCAAGGTAGAACTGCAACAGTAGAAAAACACGCCATCTATCGGTCCATATCACTGGCTATTTCTGGGATGGAAATGTTAAATAATTTAGATTGACTTTTCTCGGTGATATAAAGGAATATTTCTTAGTTGATTCAATAAAAAAGGATTTCTTGGATAATTACTAATGTTTTAAAATTTCTTTTTCGAGAAAAAGTTTTCAAAGATATCATTATAAAGCAGTGTAACCAACCGTAAGTGTGTATTGTTATTTTACGATGAATGCATAATTTTATTTATGGATCAATACATCTGCAATAATTAAATGTTGAGGACTCATATATCTATGTAGAAATTTTCATAAGAGCAATAAATTTATCGTACTTGATCCGTCCTTCGAAGACTATCCGGTAGGTAATTAGTAATTGAATTCACGTAAGATTTATTCATTTAGCAACGCATGTTCCACTTTAAAATAACTTCCTTAGAGTACAATGCATTTATGTGAGTGTACGTGCCGTGACTGAAGGGCGTGATTGAGGCGAATTTCTAGAGGATGGTTCAGAGTACATATATGCTACAGGAACTAAAATGTTTCATAATTCTCCTAGGTTGGTTCAGGCGATACGAGAGTACAAGAGAATTGGGGGAACTATCAACTCACCATTTGTTGTGTCATAAGTATAAGACACTCGGCGAAAACACCCGCACCCAACGCATTCTACAGGTGTGTCCGAAGGATTGATGAGTCCATGACGGCGTGCGCCCATCGCTGCTGTGTCGATGCACGTCCTACTGTCGAGCGCATACGCACCATCGTGGACACATTAAATTCTGCATACGCACCAAATTAAGACGACACTTTATCTTGGAGTAACGCCGACTAACTGTAAAACTTGCACCCGTTACCACTCTTTTAACAAACGAACAGCTTTTTCATCCTGAGAATGTTTTTCCATGGCCAACGACAATTGGATTTCCATGCAGAGCAATGTGGGAGAATCAAAAATCATTACCATTCACTTAGAAACTCCCGTGCGACAATAATTAAGCCGATATCACATTTAATGACACGATCGTCTTCGCTTGGTGGCCACAAGGCTCAATCTTTACCGTAGAAAGTCTTCTTTGCTACTCAATGAGGTGCCAGTGCGAGCAACCATCGACTCCGCCCCCCTCTAGGGTTATGCCGTCAGACAAGGAGGAATGAGAGAGGGATTTTTGAGGGGGGGTGAGTAAAAAAAAGGGGGAAATACAAATGGGGTGGAAGCAAAATCCGAAATGGGGAATGTGAAATGCGATGGTTTGACCATAGACGTGGTAAATGCATTTCAAGGAGCACGCGAAAGACCTACGTGAAGACCTTGAAAAAACTTAGTCCTGTGACCTGTGAGAACGTAATTTTTTGAACATATTGAAAGTTACACGGTTTTCGTCTCTTCGTAGTTATTCTAAATAAAGGGTTGCATTGATTGTTATATATAAAAAGAAAGGTCATATTATTCAATAATAAGAAACAAAGAAATTTATAAACATAAATTTTCGTGATCAATTACTGTGTAGCATTAATATCCTCTCTAATATGACTTAAAAAGCAGATTTCTTATTGACTTATGGGTTCTTCTCCCGAATGGACGTGGAAAAGAGACAGAAGACTTAACACACAAGCTCTTAAACAGAGCTGAAAAGATATGCTCTATTTTTGCCACCAATCTCACGTGTTTAAACCGGACAGCAGTCAGGGGCAGAGACCTTTACTTAAAGAAACCTCTAAAGGAAAAAATTGAATTGAGTTATATGATCGTACGAGGTGAGCGCATGTTCCGATAATATTATCTACCAAAAAGAATACGTCAAATTTTTTGTATGCATAGAAAGGCAAATATTTACGGATAATTATTCAGTAAACAGCGTATGGGAAGCGTTTCTAACGATCGATTCAAAGAAGGTGAATCTTCATTTCATCGTTTGATTGCTGGTATCATATATTTTACTAAGTAGAACCATTATATTATACATCAACAATGCTTATTAACGCAAATAGTCTCACGCGTAAAATTCAAATTAGATGAGAATAAGGACATACGTATGTTTTTGACCCATGTATATAAACTGATCTTACCATTTCAGTTACCCTTTTATTTTCCACTTGAATTCCGGTATTACATGCATTAAACGTTTAAATTGAGCTATTTCGAACTGTAGGCGGATTATGATGAACAGAATAAGAAACTTTATAATGTTTTATTCAAAATGATTCATAACCGAAGATTGTAGGTCAATATTTTATTATTTTAATCTCAAAAAGAATGAAAATCTGCAGGTCGAGAATTCCATTTTTACGTGTTATTTTATGGGAAATGAAAAAGTTCGGAATCAGTTACTGCGTAGCAATAATTTTCTCTCTAATATGAAATTAAAAATGTAGATTTCGGACTGACTTCGCATAATAAATTGTCAATACGCAAACACAGCCGTGCCCTCAGCGAGATTCGAACCCGCGAACCTTACCAATATGTACATGGAAAACGCATCAATATAGTTAAATGTGAATGATTGAGATCGGGTTTTTTTACGCAGTACTTAATTTTTGATAAATTAATTTAAAAAAAACGCGCAAGCATAGCGCGGGTTCAACTAGTATCTATAAAAGGCTTAGGATGTCTGCACCAACTCGACTTTTCGATGTGCAGGCTTTTATTCATTTTCTCATATAAATTCGGACTATTGTAATCTGAGCTTCGGACCTGGATCGTGTTAAAGAAAGAAGTCCTATTGTTGTAAAATCGTATATAGCTTACTAGCGTAAAGTGAACGTTTTTGGTAAGCCGTTTAAATGAAGAGAGGGTATGGGGAAGAGGAGAGGGGCGAGAGAGGGAGGGGCGAAGGAGAGAGGGGAGAGTGTGAGGGGGAAAGAGAGGTGAAAGGGAGGTAGGAGAAAGGGTGGAGAAGGAGGGGGAAGCAGGAGAGAGGGGGATAGGTAGTGGGAGGAGAGAGAGAGGAAGATGGGAAATAGGAGAGAAGAAGGGTAATGCAAGAATGTAGTAATAGAGGGTAAAGGGAAAAGATGACAGGGTGAGAGAGGGGGAAAGTTAAGAGGTGGAAGGGAGAGAGGGGAAAGAGGAGGGGCAGAGAGGGGGAGGGGGGAGAGGTGGGATATGGAGAGAGAGGGAGATGTATCAATAATGCAAGAATATAGTAAAATACGTCTTTAATGGAATATTTTTCTATGGGGATGTCATTTGCCCCATTAATTGTTTCACATAATTATTAATAAATTAATTGAAAGAAATCCGTGTAAACATTACGTGGGTACAGCTCCAGCCGGAATGCCTCCTCATGAACTGAAGCTTAAAGTAGGAGCCGTTATCATGTTCCTTAGAAATGTATTGCATTTGAGAGGACTATGTACTGGTGAAAGACTTACTGTCACTCAGATACAAACACACATAATCAAAGCAAAATTGTTCGGTGCAGCAAACTCAGACACGGTACTTATTCCCAGAATCTCACTCATTCCATCAGATACAAATTTACCATTCAGTTTCAAATGAAAACAATTATCTGCATGATTGACTTTTTCAATAACAATCATTAAGTCAAGAGGCCAAACATTTGATAAAATTCCTTTACCTGCCTAAGCCTGTTTTTAGTCATGGACAATTATATGTTGCTCTATTAAGAGTCAGATCGTTTGATTCACTTACTGTAGTGCGAGGAAAGAACCCAGAAATTGGCAGTTTTGTCTTTAGAGGAAACTTTGATTAAAAAATATAAGTTAAAAAAAATGCCTGAATGTTTAATGAAGACATTTAAGACCTGATAGATCAGCATATGTTATGTGGGGCACAGGTAGTTGTTTATTTATTTTGCGAAAAATATTAAAATATTTTGATGGAAAGTGAATTTCATTTCAATAAAATGTAAGACCTATTACTTACTACTGCATTGTAATTTCAATTTGCAAGCTATACAAGTAAAACCCAAAAAACCACTTAATGTTGTTTCAGAATATGCAATTAAACGTGAATGAATGGAACAGAAGTTAATGTAACCTTTTTACCTTCATCCTCTAAGTCAGTGAAAGGACATTTCTATATTCTAAAATAATGAATTTAATGAAGATAACATTTTAATCTTTATTAAGCATTTAACATGATTAAAATACAATTTAGTTTTTCACGAATGACAGCAAGCTATTAGAAATACATAACCTCAATGATTTCAAAGAAATTCATAAAACATTGGAAAAAATCACTTTCCAGAGAGATGAGCTCGTTCCCAGTCTTCAAGTAGTAGGAATTCCACCACGCTCTCTTAATTGATGATGCAAGTCACTGGAGGATTTCAAATTTGTGCCCGTTTCCGAATGACCCAAGAGGTAGAGCACCCATTCGTTAACCTTTCTTTTATATGGCATTTCCCCCGATATAATCGAGGCCTATTCCATTGTTGCAACTCCTGCAAGAGGATAATCGAAAAACATGAAATGACATATACTCATTGCATTAAATGATACAGAAATCAAGATTTTTCACCCTAAATCACTGAAAAATAAATTACCAACACATTAAAAAGATTCGTAGAATTAAAAAATAAATCATTAATTAAGCACAATCACAAAATGGATATAAAACTTATATGAGTACTCGAAATAAAATAAATAAACCCAAAATTAACACATAGCAATTCCAAATCAATATGCAAACATACAAAATATGAAAACAAGTCGCTAGTAAACAAAAATATGATATAGTAAAATAGCATAGTCATAAAATAATCTAATAGGTACAAATGTTACTACAAGACACCAATAAATAAATTCGACTATAAATAAATAGGCAATAACACAAATTATCAAAACAAGTAAATACAACGAGACACCGATTCATTCAATATGGCAGTCGAATCACACCAAAAAAACAGCAGTAATACACTAGAAATCGATCAAATAATCCAATCAGTCGTAAGCATTAAGCGTCTCGTCTCGTCAGACGATAGACATCGTAAACAATGTCCCATGTCTGCACAGGCCTGTGCTGTCAAACCACATAGCGCTATGGGTTGTCAGTCATACAACAACATAAGATAACACATGTGAATAGATACAGTCAGTCTTTAAAGCACTATGCGAACAAAACCTCATTTCAATACCATGAAAAAACTGTAGGTAAATGCGAGTAAATTAGGCGTAAACACATCGATAACAAATCGTTACACGACTCACCAAAAATCACCCAGAATACCACACCGTAGGTGAAATACCTCATCCTCCGAAGCACCTCTTGCCTGCAATACCTTATCCACGGTCACTGCAGGCTGCTCCTCAGCGACGTGTCACTCGTAGTCGTCTCTCGCTGCCGCAGCTGTCGGCATTTGGCTCCTCGGTGCTCAGCCCGTCGGCGGTCTGTCCCATGGCGTCGTCGCTGATGCGCAGTTGCGCACTGTAAACCATTCCATTAATTTTATTTCGTGAAATTGAATGCCCATCGTCGTTTAATAACCAGCTGGTATTCGAAAAGAAATTCATGGAACGTTCGGGAGAGCGTTTCTATGCGAACAGACACGCGTACTTAAATGATTTCATTTAGCTGGATATTTAAAAAATCAAATCCACAAAGGCGATCAACGTTCTGTTACAGGCTGCATCTTTACACAAATAAAACCCGAAGAAAACAAAACAAAATTCAAACAATGCACATTAAGGTAATATTTAAGCAATATTTCATGGTGAAGAATCACGATTTCAGCAAAATAGTGACAATACATATTCAATGTGTATTTTCGTATCTCATCCACACGGATACTTTGAAGTAGGATTCCTTGCATAAATTCCCTATAGTAACACGAATATAAAATCAAACCAATTCGAGGGTAAGTTGTAGGGGATGAAAAATTCCGTTGACTTACCGATCTTGTTTTCCGCCAGCACAAATGGTCCACTGGCTGACCGCCACGAATCCCGATTCGCCGACTGTCCCTACCAGCAATCTCTACTTACTGTCGAAACGATACTCTCTCTCTCTGAGAGCAGATTGCCCCGGACCCATATATTTAGAAAAACCCACCTATGTAATCAAAAATCTAACGGAGAGGCTGAAAGTTTAATTTACCACTTAAAAAATTTAGAAATGAAAACATAAGTACAGATGCAAAGCGCCCAAGGTTAGTTGGTTATAAACTACACTACACTACTATGGACACTTTGCATCCGTGTAGTAATATGTAAAACTGCAAATTCAAATCTAATACCGATAGAATCATCGGCCTAACACGGAATTCATATCCAAGTGAAACGTAGTATTGACTTCCCCTAGGAAGAAGTCGTATCTTTGCCTCGTTCGCTGTTATTACGAACACTTGGAAAGCGTACTCCAGTGAAAGGCGATGATTCATCCTACAGAATTTAAAGAACTGAACAATAAAATTCACGACTTCAAAAACTCCTTGATGAGGCAAATTTAGAAACAGGTACACTCTGGTGTGTTAGTATTAGTAAAGATATTCTACGCTAATAACCAGAATGCACCTGATTCTAAATGTAATTAATAACTCTGCGCCTAACTGTAACTGAATGAAAACACATAGAAACAGAGGCGACCGCAGTGTTAGTGTTGCTAAAAGAGAAGAGTGCAGAACACTTCCATTTCTATGCGTTACTTGGTGTGAAAAAATGCAAATATAAGGTTACATATAAATGAAAATAAATATGAATCCAGGGCAACTGTTCTCCAAGCCTAGGTTAGCAAATCGTCACATAGTGACTTAAACCTTTAGAGGTAAACGTAACTAAACTAAGAAATTGAATAGTTGAAAGCTACCTAATTCGGGATTAGGTGGTGGTGATTTGACCTTTGAGAGCACCGCCGGATTTTTCTGGAAGTCGCGATCGTGTCTAACGAACTGAGGGAAAGAAAAGACGTCCTACTCCGACCAAGGTAGAACTGCAACAGTAGAAAAACACGCCATCTATCGGTCCATATCACTGGCTATTTCTGGGATGGAAATGTTAAATAATTTAGATTGACTTTTCTCGGTGATATAAAGGAATATTTCTTAGTTGATTCAATAAAAAAGGATTTCTTGGATAATTACTAATGTTTTAAAATTTCTTTTTCGAGAAAAAGTTTTCAAAGATATCATTATAAAGCAGTGTAACCAACCGTAAGTGTGTATTGTTATTTTACGATGAATGCATAATTTTATTTATGGATCAATACATCTGCAATAATTAAATGTTGAGGACTCATATATCTATGTAGAAATTTTCATAAGAGCAATAAATTTATCGTACTTGATCCGTCCTTCGAAGACTATCCGGTAGGTAATTAGTAATTGAATTCACGTAAGATTTATTCATTTAGCAACGCATGTTCCACTTTAAAATAACTTCCTTAGAGTACAATGCATTTATGTGAGTGTGCGTGCCGTGACTGAAGGGCGTGATTGAGGCGAATTTTTAGAGGATGGTTCAGAGTACATATATGCTACAGGAACTAAAATGTTTCATAATTCTCCTAGGTTGGTTCAGGCGATACGAGAGTACAAGAGAATTGGGGGAACTATCAACTCACCATTTGTTGTGTCATAAGTATAAGACACTCGGCGAAAACACCCGCACCCAACGTATTCTACAGGTGTGTCCGAAGGATTGATGAGTCCATGACGGCGTGCGCCCATCGCTGCTGTGTCGATGCACGTCCTACTGTCGAGCGCATACGCACCATCGTGGACACATTAAATTCTGCATACGCACCAAATTAAGACGACACTTTATCTTGGAGTAACGCCGACTAACTGTAAAACTTGCACCCGTTACCACTCTTTTAACAAACGAACAGCTTTTTCATCCTTTCATCCTGAGAATGTTTTTCCATGGCCAACGACAATTGGATTTCCATGCAGAGCAATGTGGGAGAATCAAAAATCATTACCATTCACTTAGAAACTCCCGTGCGACAATAATTAAGCCGATATCACATTTAATGACACGATCGTCTTCGCTTGGTGGCCACAAGGCTCAATCTTTACCGTAGAAAGTCTTCTTTGCTACTCAATGAGGTGCCAGTGCGAGCAACCATCGACTCCGCCCCCCTCTAGGGTTATGCCGTCAGACAAGGAGGAATGAGAGAGGGATTTTTGAGGGGGGGTGAGTAAAAAAAAGGGGGAAATACAAATGGGGTGGAAGCAAAATCCGAAATGGGGAATGTGAAATGCGATGGTTTGACCATAGACGTGGTAAATGCATTTCAAGGAGCACGCGAAAGACCTACGTGAAGACCTTGAAAAAACTTAGTCCTGTGACCTGTGAGAACGTAATTTTTTGAACATATTGAAAGTTACACGGTTTTCGTCTCTTCGTAGTTATTCTAAATAAAGGGTTGCATTGATTGTTATATATAAAAAGAAAGGTCATATTATTCAATAATAAGAAACAAAGAAATTTATAAACATAAATTTTCGTGATCAATTACTGTGTAGCATTAATATCCTCTCTAATATGACTTAAAAAGCAGATTTCTTATTGACTTATGGGTTCTTCTCCCGAATGGACGTGGAAAAGAGACAGAAGACTTAACACACAAGCTCTTAAACAGAGCTGAAAAGATATGCTCTATTTTTGCCACCAATCTCACGTGTTTAAACCGGACAGCAGTCAGGGGCAGAGACCTTTACTTAAAGAAACCTCTAAAGGAAAAAATTGAATTGAGTTATATGATCGTACGAGGTGAGCGCATGTTCCGATAATATTATCTACCAAAAAGAATACGTCAAATTTTTTGTATGCATAGAAAGGCAAATATTTACGGATAATTATTCAGTAAACAGCGTATGGGAAGCGTTTCTAACGATCGATTCAAAGAAGGTGAATCTTCATTTCATCGTTTGATTGCTGGTATCATATATTTTACTAAGTAGAACCATTATATTATACATCAACAATGCTTATTAACGCAAATAGTCTCACGCGTAAAATTCAAATTAGATGAGAATAAGGACATACGTATGTTTTTGACCCATGTATATAAACTGATCTTACCATTTCAGTTACCCTTTTATTTTCCACTTGAATTCCGGTATTACATGCATTAAACGTTTAAATTGAGCTATTTCGAACTGTAGGCGGATTATGATGAACAGAATAAGAAACTTTATAATGTTTTATTCAAAATGGTTCATAACCGAAGATTGTAGGTCAATATTTTATTATTTTAATCTCAAAAAGAATGAAAATCTGCAGGTCGAGAATTCCATTTTTACGTGTTATTTTATGGGAAATGAAAAAGTTCGGAATCAGTTACTGCGTAGCAATAATTTTCTCTCTAATATGAAATTAAAAATGTAGATTTCGGACTGACTTCGCATAATAAATTGTCAATACGCAAACACAGCCGTGCCCTCAGCGAGATTCGAACCCGCGAACCTTACCAATATGTACATGGAAAACGCATCAATATAGTTAAATGTGAATGATTGAGATCGGGTTTTTTTACGCAGTACTTAATTTTTGATAAATTAATTTAAAAAAAACGCGCAAGCATAGCGCGGGTTCAACTAGTATCTATAAAAGGCTTAGGATGTCTGCACCAACTCGACTTTTCGATGTGCAGGCTTTTATTCATTTTCTCATATAAATTCGGACTATTGTAATCTGAGCTTCGGACCTGGATCGTGTTAAAGAAAGAAGTCCTATTGTTGTAAAATCGTATATAGCTTACTAGCGTAAAGTGAACGTTTTTGGTAAGCCGTTTAAATGAAGAGAGGGTATGGGGAAGAGGAGAGGGGCGAGAGAGGGAGGGGCGAAGGAGAGAGGGGAGAGTGTGAGGGGGAAAGAGAGGTGAAAGGGAGGTAGGAGAAAGGGTGGAGAAGGAGGGGGAAGCAGGAGAGAGGGGGATAGGTAGTGGGAGGAGAGAGAGAGGAAGATGGGAAATAGGAGAGAAGAAGGGTAATGCAAGAATGTAGTAATAGAGGGTAAAGGGAAAAGATGACAGGGTGAGAGAGGGGGAAAGTTAAGAGGTGGAAGGGAGAGAGGGGAAAGAGGAGGGGCAGAGAGGGGGAGGGGGGAGAGGTGGGATATGGAGAGAGAGGGAGATGTATCAATAATGCAAGAATATAGTAAAATACGTCTTTAATGGAATATTTTTCTATGGGGATGTCATTTGCCCCATTAATTGTTTCACATAATTATTAATAAATTAATTGAAAGAAATCCGTGTAAACATTACGTGGGTACAGCTCCAGCCGGAATGCCTCCTCATGAACTGAAGCTTAAAGTAGGAGCCGTTATCATGTTCCTTAGAAATGTATTGCATTTGAGAGGACTATGTACTGGTGAAAGACTTACTGTCACTCAGATACAAACACACATAATCAAAGCAAAATTGTTCGGTGCAGCAAACTCAGACACGGTACTTATTCCCAGAATCTCACTCATTCCATCAGATACAAATTTACCATTCAGTTTCAAATGAAAACAATTATCTGCATGATTGACTTTTTCAATAACAATCATTAAGTCAAGAGGCCAAACATTTGATAAAATGCCTTTACCTACCTAAGCCTGTTTTTAGTCATGGACAATTATATGTTGCTCTATTAAGAGTCAGATCGTTTGATTCACTTACTGTAGTGCGAGGAAAGAACCCAGAAATTGGCAGTTTTGTCTTTAGAGGAAACTTTGATTAAAAAATATAAGTTAAAAAAATGCCTGAATGTTTAATGAAGACATTTAAGACCTGATAGATCAGCATATGTTATGTGGGGCACAGGTAGTTGTTTATTTATTTTGCGAAAAATATTAAAATATTTTGATGGAAAGTGAATTTCATTTCAATAAAATGTAAGACCTATTACTTACTACTGCATTGTAATTTCAATTTGCAAGCTATACAAGTAAAACCCAAAAAACCACTTAATGTTGTTTCAGAATATGCAATTAAACGTGAATGAATGGAACAGAAGTTAATGTAACCTTTTTACCTTCATCCTCTAAGTCAGTGAAAGGACATTTCTATATTCTAAAATAATGAATTTAATGAAGATAACATTTTAATCTTTATTAAGCATTTAACATGATTAAAATACAATTTAGTTTTTCACGAATGACAGCAAGCTATTAGAAATACATAACCTCAATGATTTCAAAGAAATTCATAAAACATTGGAAAAAATCACTTTCCAGAGAGATGAGCTCGTTCCCAGTCTTCAAGTAGTAGGAATTGCACCCCGCTCTCTTAATTGATGATGCAAGTCACTGGAGGATTTCAAATTTGTGCCCGTTTCCGAATGACCCAAGAGGTAGAGCACCCATTCGTTAACCTTTCTTTTATATGGCATTTCCCCCGATATAATCGAGGCCTATTCCATTGTTGCAACTCCTGCAAGAGGATAATCGAAAAACATGAAATGACATATACTCATTGCATTAAATGATACAGAAATCAAGATTTTTCACCCTAAATCACTGAAAAATAAATTACCAACACATTAAAAAGATTCGTAGAATTAAAAAATAAATCATTAATTAAGCACAATCACAAAATGGATATAAAACTTATATGAATACTCGAAATAAAATAAATAAACCCAAAATTAACACATAGCAATTCCAAATCAATATGCAAACATACAAAATATGAAAACAAGTCGCTAGTAAACAAAAATATGATATAGTAAAATAGCATAGTCATAAAATAATCTAATAGGTACAAATGTTACTACAAGACACCAATAAATAAATTCGACTATAAATAAATAGGCAATAACACAAATTATCAAAACAAGTAAATACAACGAGACACCGATTCATTCAATATGGCAGTCGAATCACACCAGAAAAACAGCAGTAATACACTAGAAATCGATCAAATAATCCAATCAGTCGTAAGCATTAAGCGTCTCGTCTCGTCAGACGATAGACATCGTAAACAATGTCCCATGTCTGCACAGGCCTGTGCTGTCAAACCACATAGCGCTATGGGTTGTCAGTCATACAACAACATAAGATAACACATGTGAATAGATACAGTCAGTCTTTAAAGCACTATGCGAACAAAACCTCATTTCAATACCATGAAAAAACTGTAGGTAAATGCGAGTAAATTAGGCGTAAACACATCGATAACAAATCGTTACACGACTCACCAAAAATCACCCAGAATACCACACCGTAGGTGAAATACCTCATCCTCCGAAGCACCTCTTGCCTGCAATACCTTATCCACGGTCACTGCAGGCTGCTCCTCAGCGACGTGTCACTCGTAGTCGTCTCTCGCTGCCGCAGCTGTCGGCATTTGGCTCCTCGGTGCTCAGCCCGTCGGCGGTCTGTCCCATGGCGTCGTCGCTGATGCGCAGTTGCGCACTGTAAACCATTCCATTAATTTTATTTCGTGAAATTGAATGCCCATCGTCGTTTAATAACCAGCTGGTATTCGAAAAGAAATTCATGGAACGTTCGGGAGAGCGTTTCTATGCGAACAGACACGCGTACTTAAATGATTTCATTTAGCTGGATATTTAAAAAATCAAATCCACAAAGGCGATCAACGTTCTGTTACAGGCTGCATCTTTACACAAATAAAACCCGAAGAAAACAAAACAAAATTCAAACAATGCACATTAAGGTAATATTTAAGCAATATTTCATGGTGAAGAATCACGATTTCAGCAAAATAGTGACAATACATATTCAATGTGTATTTTCGTATCTCATCCACACGGATACTTTGAAGTAGGATTCCTTGCATAAATTCCCTATAGTAACACGAATATAAAATCAAACCAATTCGAGGGTAAGTTGTAGGGGATGAAAAATTCCGTTGACTTACCGATCTTGTTTTCCGCCAGCACAAATGGTCCACTGGCTGACCGCCACGAATCCCGATTCGCCGACTGTCCCTACCAGCAATCTCTACTTACTGTCGAAACGATACTCTCTCTCTCTGAGAGCAGATTGCCCCGGACCCATATATTTAGAAAAACCCACCTATGTAATCAAAAATCTAACGGAGAGGCTGAAAGTTTAATTTACCACTTAAAAAATTTAGAAATGAAAACATAAGTACAGATGCAAAGCGCCCAAGGTTAGTTGGTTATAAACTACACTACACTACTATGGACACTTTGCATCCGTGTAGTAATATGTAAAACTGCAAATTCAAATCTAATACCGATAGAATCATCGGCCTAACACGGAATTCATATCCAAGTGAAACGTAGTATTGACTTCCCCTAGGAAGAAGTCGTATCTTTGCCTCGTTCGCTGTTATTACGAACACTTGGAAAGCGTACTCCAGTGAAAGGCGATGATTCATCCTACAGAATTTAAAGAACTGAACAATAAAATTCACGACTTCAAAAACTCCTTGATGAGGCAAATTTAGAAACAGGTACACTCTGGTGTGTTAGTATTAGTAAAGATATTCTACGCTAATAACCAGAATGCACCTGATTCTAAATGTAATTAATAACTCTGCGCCTAACTGTAACTGAATGAAAACACATAGAAACAGAGGCGACCGCAGTGTTAGTGTTGCTAAAAGAGAAGAGTGCAGAACACTTCCATTTCTATGCGTTACTTGGTGTGAAAAAATGCAAATATAAGGTTACATATAAATGAAAATAAATATGAATCCAGGGCAACTGTTCTCCAAGCCTAGGTTAGCAAATCGTCACATAGTGACTTAAACCTTTAGAGGTAAACGTAACTAAACTAAGAAATTGAATAGTTGAAAGCTACCTAATTCGGGATTAGGTGGTGGTGATTTGACCTTTGAGAGCACCGCCGGATTTTTCTGGAAGTCGCGATCGTGTCTAACGAACTGAGGGAAAGAAAAGACGTCCTACTCCGACCAAGGTAGAACTGCAACAGTAGAAAAACACGCCATCTATCGGTCCATATCACTGGCTATTTCTGGGATGGAAATGTTAAATAATTTAGATTGACTTTTCTCGGTGATATAAAGGAATATTTCTTAGTTGATTCAATAAAAAAGGATTTCTTGGATAATTACTAATGTTTTAAAATTTCTTTTTCGAGAAAAAGTTTTCAAAGATATCATTATAAAGCAGTGTAACCAACCGTAAGTGTGTATTGTTATTTTACGATGAATGCATAATTTTATTTATGGATCAATACATCTGCAATAATTAAATGTTGAGGACTCATATATCTATGTAGAAATTTTCATAAGAGCAATAAATTTATCGTACTTGATCCGTCCTTCGAAGACTATCCGGTAGGTAATTAGTAATTGAATTCACGTAAGATTTATTCATTTAGCAACGCATGTTCCACTTTAAAATAACTTCCTTAGAGTACAATGCATTTATGTGAGTGTACGTGCCGTGACTGAAGGGCGTGATTGAGGCGAATTTCTAGAGGATGGTTCAGAGTACATATATGCTACAGGAACTAAAATGTTTCATAATTCTCCTAGGTTGGTTCAGGCGATACGAGAGTACAAGAGAATTGGGGGAACTATCAACTCACCATTTGTTGTGTCATAAGTATAAGACACTCGGCGAAAACACCCGCACCCAACGCATTCTACAGGTGTGTCCGAAGGATTGATGAGTCCATGACGGCGTGCGCCCATCGCTGCTGTGTCGATGCACGTCCTACTGTCGAGCGCATACGCACCATCGTGGACACATTAAATTCTGCATACGCACCAAATTAAGACGACACTTTATCTTGGAGTAACGCCGACTAACTGTAAAACTTGCACCCGTTACCACTCTTTTAACAAACGAACAGCTTTTTCATCCTTTCATCCTGAGAATGTTTTTCCATGGCCAACGACAATTGGATTTCCATGCAGAGCAATGTGGGAGAATCAAAAATCATTACCATTCACTTAGAAACTCCCGTGCGACAATAATTAAGCCGATATCACATTTAATGACACGATCGTCTTCGCTTGGTGGCCACAAGGCTCAATCTTTACCGTAGAAAGTCTTCTTTGCTACTCAATGAGGTGCCAGTGCGAGCAACCATCGACTCCGCCCCCCTCTAGGGTTATGCCGTCAGACAAGGAGGAATGAGAGAGGGATTTTTGAGGGGGGGTGAGTAAAAAAAAGGGGGAAATACAAATGGGGTGGAAGCAAAATCCGAAATGGGGAATGTGAAATGCGATGGTTTGACCATAGACGTGGTAAATGCATTTCAAGGAGCACGCGAAAGACCTACGTGAAGACCTTGAAAAAACTTAGTCCTGTGACCTGTGAGAACGTAATTTTTTGAACATATTGAAAGTTACACGGTTTTCGTCTCTTCGTAGTTATTCTAAATAAAGGGTTGCATTGATTGTTATATATAAAAAGAAAGGTCATATTATTCAATAATAAGAAACAAAGAAATTTATAAACATAAATTTTCGTGATCAATTACTGTGTAGCATTAATATCCTCTCTAATATGACTTAAAAAGCAGATTTCTTATTGACTTATGGGTTCTTCTCCCGAATGGACGTGGAAAAGAGACAGAAGACTTAACACACAAGCTCTTAAACAGAGCTGAAAAGATATGCTCTATTTTTGCCACCAATCTCACGTGTTTAAACCGGACAGCAGTCAGGGGCAGAGACCTTTACTTAAAGAAACCTCTAAAGGAAAAAATTGAATTGAGTTATATGATCGTACGAGGTGAGCGCATGGTCCGATAATATTATCTACCAAAAAGAATACGTCAAATTTTTTGTATGCATAGAAAGGCAAATATTTACGGATAATTATTCAGTAAACAGCGTATGGGAAGCGTTTCTAACGATCGATTCAAAGAAGGTGAATCTTCATTTCATCGTTTGATTGCTGGTATCATATATTTTACTAAGTAGAACCATTATATTATACATCAACAATGCTTATTAACGCAAATAGTCTCACGCATAAAATTCAAATTAGATGAGAATAAGGGCATACGTATGTTTTTGACCCATGTATATAAACTGATCTTACCATTTCAGTTACCCTTTTATTTTCCACTTGAATTCCGGTATTACATGCATTAAACGTTTAAATTGAGCTATTTCGAACTGTAGGCGGATTATGATGAACAGAATAAGAAACTTTATAATGTTTTATTCAAAATGATTCATAACCGAAGATTGTAGGTCAATATTTTATTATTTTAATCTCAAAAAGAATGAAAATCTGCAGGTCGAGAATTCCATTTTTACGTGTTATTTTATGGGAAATGAAAAAGTTCGGAATCAGTTACTGCGTAGCAATAATTTTCTCTCTAATATGAAATTAAAAATGTAGATTTCGGACTGACTTCGCATAATAAATTGTCAATACGCAAACACAGCCGTGCCCTCAGCGAGATTCGAACCCGCGAACCTTACCAATATGTACATGGAAAACGCATCAATATAGTTAAATGTGAATGATTGAGATCGGGTTTTTTTACGCAGTACTTAATTTTTGATAAATTAATTTAAAAAAAACGCGCAAGCATAGCGCGGGTTCAACTAGTATCTATAAAAGGCTTAGGATGTCTGCACCAACTCGACTTTTCGATGTGCAGGCTTTTATTCATTTTCTCATATAAATTCGGACTATTGTAATCTGAGCTTCGGACCTGGATCGTGTTAAAGAAAGAAGTCCTATTGTTGTAAAATCGTATATAGCTTACTAGCGTAAAGTGAACGTTTTTGGTAAGCCGTTTAAATGAAGAGAGGGTATGGGGAAGAGGAGAGGGGCGAGAGAGGGAGGGGCGAAGGAGAGAGGGGAGAGTGTGAGGGGGAAAGAGAGGTGAAAGGGAGGTAGGAGAAAGGGTGGAGAAGGAGGGGGAAGCAGGAGAGAGGGGGATAGGTAGTGGGAGGAGAGAGAGAGGAAGATGGGAAATAGGAGAGAAGAAGGGTAATGCAAGAATGTAGTAATAGAGGGTAAAGGGAAAAGATGACAGGGTGAGAGAGGGGGAAAGTTAAGAGGTGGAAGGGAGAGAGGGGAAAGAGGAGGGGCAGAGAGGGGGAGGGGGGAGAGGTGGGATATGGAGAGAGAGGGAGATGTATCAATAATGCAAGAATATAGTAAAATACGTCTTTAATGGAATATTTTTCTATGGGGATGTCATTTGCCCCATTAATTGTTTCACATAATTATTAATAAATTAATTGAAAGAAATCCGTGTAAACATTACGTGGGTACAGCTCCAGCCGGAATGCCTCCTCATGAACTGAAGCTTAAAGTAGGAGCCGTTATCATGTTCCTTAGAAATGTATTGCATTTGAGAGGACTATGTACTGGTGAAAGACTTACTGTCACTCAGATACAAACACACATAATCAAAGCAAAATTGTTCGGTGCAGCAAACTCAGACACGGTACTTATTCCCAGAATCTCACTCATTCCATCAGATACAAATTTACCATTCAGTTTCAAATGAAAACAATTATCTGCATGATTGACTTTTTCAATAACAATCATTAAGTCAAGAGGCCAAACATTTGATAAAATGCCTTTACCTACCTAAGCCTGTTTTTAGTCATGGACAATTATATGTTGCTCTATTAAGAGTCAGATCGTTTGATTCACTTACTGTAGTGCGAGGAAAGAACCCAGAAATTGGCAGTTTTGTCTTTAGAGGAAACTTTGATTAAAAAATATAAGTTAAAAAAATGCCTGAATGTTTAATGAAGACATTTAAGACCTGATAGATCAGCATATGTTATGTGGGGCACAGGTAGTTGTTTATTTATTTTGCGAAAAATATTAAAATATTTTGATGGAAAGTGAATTTCATTTCAATAAAATGTAAGACCTATTACTTACTACTGCATTGTAATTTCAATTTGCAAGCTATACAAGTAAAACCCAAAAAACCACTTAATGTTGTTTCAGAATATGCAATTAAACGTGAATGAATGGAACAGAAGTTAATGTAACCTTTTTACCTTCATCCTCTAAGTCAGTGAAAGGACATTTCTATATTCTAAAATAATGAATTTAATGAAGATAACATTTTAATCTTTATTAAGCATTTAACATGATTAAAATACAATTTAGTTTTTCACGAATGACAGCAAGCTATTAGAAATACATAACCTCAATGATTTCAAAGAAATTCATAAAACATTGGAAAAAATCACTTTCCAGAGAGATGAGCTCGTTCCCAGTCTTCAAGTAGTAGGAATTGCACCCCGCTCTCTTAATTGATGATGCAAGTCACTGGAGGATTTCAAATTTGTGCCCGTTTCCGAATGACCCAAGAGGTAGAGCACCCATTCGTTAACCTTTCTTTTATATGGCATTTCCCCCGATATAATCGAGGCCTATTCCATTGTTGCAACTCCTGCAAGAGGATAATCGAAAAACATGAAATGACATATACTCATTGCATTAAATGATACAGAAATCAAGATTTTTCACCCTAAATCACTGAAAAATAAATTACCAACACATTAAAAAGATTCGTAGAATTAAAAAATAAATCATTAATTAAGCACAATCACAAAATGGATATAAAACTTATATGAATACTCGAAATAAAATAAATAAACCCAAAATTAACACATAGCAATTCCAAATCAATATGCAAACATACAAAATATGAAAACAAGTCGCTAGTAAACAAAAATATGATATAGTAAAATAGCATAGTCATAAAATAATCTAATAGGTACAAATGTTACTACAAGACACCAATAAATAAATTCGACTATAAATAAATAGGCAATAACACAAATTATCAAAACAAGTAAATACAACGAGACACCGATTCATTCAATATGGCAGTCGAATCACACCAGAAAAACAGCAGTAATACACTAGAAATCGATCAAATAATCCAATCAGTCGTAAGCATTAAGCGTCTCGTCTCGTCAGACGATAGACATCGTAAACAATGTCCCATGTCTGCACAGGCCTGTGCTGTCAAACCACATAGCGCTATGGGTTGTCAGTCATACAACAACATAAGATAACACATGTGAATAGATACAGTCAGTCTTTAAAGCACTATGCGAACAAAACCTCATTTCAATACCATGAAAAAACAATAGGTAAATGCGAGTAAATTAGGCGTAAACACATCGATAACAAATCGTTACACGACTCACCAAAAATCACCCAGAATACCACACCGTAGGTGAAATACCTCATCCTCCGAAGCACCTCTTGCCTGCAATACCTTATCCACGGTCACTGCAGGCTGCTCCTCAGCGACGTGTCACTCGTAGTCGTCTCTCGCTGCCGCAGCTGTCGGCATTTGGCTCCTCGGTGCTCAGCCCGTCGGCGGTCTGTCCCATGGCGTCGTCGCTGATGCGCAGTTGCGCACTGTAAACCATTCCATTAATTTTATTTCGTGAAATTGAATGCCCATCGTCGTTTAATAACCAGCTGGTATTCGAAAAGAAATTCATGGAACGTTCGGGAGAGCGTTTCTATGCGAACAGACACGCGTACTTAAATGATTTCATTTAGCTGGATATTTAAAAAATCAAATCCACAAAGGCGATCAACGTTCTGTTACAGGCTGCATCTTTACACAAATAAAACCCGAAGAAAACAAAACAAAATTCAAACAATGCACATTAAGGTAATATTTAAGCAATATTTCATGGTGAAGAATCACGATTTCAGCAAAATAGTGACAATACATATTCAATGTGTATTTTCGTATCTCATCCACACGGATACTTTGAAGTAGGATTCCTTGCATAAATTCCCTATAGTAACACGAATATAAAATCAAACCAATTCGAGGGTAAGTTGTAGGGGATGAAAAATTCCGTTGACTTACCGATCTTGTTTTCCGCCAGCACAAATGGTCCACTGGCTGACCGCCACGAATCCCGATTCGCCGACTGTCCCTACCAGCAATCTCTACTTACTGTCGAAACGATACTCTCTCTCTCTGAGAGCAGATTGCCCCGGACCCATATATTTAGAAAAACCCACCTATGTAATCAAAAATCTAACGGAGAGGCTGAAAGTTTAATTTACCACTTAAAAAATTTAGAAATGAAAACATAAGTACAGATGCAAAGCGCCCAAGGTTAGTTGGTTATAAACTACACTACACTACTATGGACACTTTGCATCCGTGTAGTAATATGTAAAACTGCAAATTCAAATCTAATACCGATAGAATCATCGGCCTAACACGGAATTCATATCCAAGTGAAACGTAGTATTGACTTCCCCTAGGAAGAAGTCGTATCTTTGCCTCGTTCGCTGTTATTACGAACACTTGGAAAGCGTACTCCAGTGAAAGGCGATGATTCATCCTACAGAATTTAAAGAACTGAACAATAAAATTCACGACTTCAAAAACTCCTTGATGAGGCAAATTTAGAAACAGGTACACTCTGGTGTGTTAGTATTAGTAAAGATATTCTACGCTAATAACCAGAATGCACCTGATTCTAAATGTAATTAATAACTCTGCGCCTAACTGTAACTGAATGAAAACACATAGAAACAGAGGCGACCGCAGTGTTAGTGTTGCTAAAAGAGAAGAGTGCAGAACACTTCCATTTCTATGCGTTACTTGGTGTGAAAAAATGCAAATATAAGGTTACATATAAATGAAAATAAATATGAATCCAGGGCAACTGTTCTCCAAGCCTAGGTTAGCAAATCGTCACATAGTGACTTAAACCTTTAGAGGTAAACGTAACTAAACTAAGAAATTGAATAGTTGAAAGCTACCTAATTCGGGATTAGGTGGTGGTGATTTGACCTTTGAGAGCACCGCCGGATTTTTCTGGAAGTCGCGATCGTGTCTAACGAACTGAGGGAAAGAAAAGACGTCCTACTCCGACCAAGGTAGAACTGCAACAGTAGAAAAACACGCCATCTATCGGTCCATATCACTGGCTATTTCTGGGATGGAAATGTTAAATAATTTAGATTGACTTTTCTCGGTGATATAAAGGAATATTTCTTAGTTGATTCAATAAAAAAGGATTTCTTGGATAATTACTAATGTTTTAAAATTTCTTTTTCGAGAAAAAGTTTTCAAAGATATCATTATAAAGCAGTGTAACCAACCGTAAGTGTGTATTGTTATTTTACGATGAATGCATAATTTTATTTATGGATCAATACATCTGCAATAATTAAATGTTGAGGACTCATATATCTATGTAGAAATTTTCATAAGAGCAATAAATTTATCGTACTTGATCCGTCCTTCGAAGACTATCCGGTAGGTAATTAGTAATTGAATTCACGTAAGATTTATTCATTTAGCAACGCATGTTCCACTTTAAAATAACTTCCTTAGAGTACAATGCATTTATGTGAGTGTACGTGCCGTGACTGAAGGGCGTGATTGAGGCGAATTTCTAGAGGATGGTTCAGAGTACATATATGCTACAGGAACTAAAATGTTTCATAATTCTCCTAGGTTGGTTCAGGCGATACGAGAGTACAAGAGAATTGGGGGAACTATCAACTCACCATTTGTTGTGTCATAAGTATAAGACACTCGGCGAAAACACCCGCACCCAACGTATTCTACAGGTGTGTCCGAAGGATTGATGAGTCCATGACGGCGTGCGCCCATCGCTGCTGTGTCGATGCACGTCCTACTGTCGAGCGCATACGCACCATCGTGGACACATTAAATTCTGCATACGCACCAAATTAAGACGACACTTTATCTTGGAGTAACGCCGACTAACTGTAAAACTTGCACCCGTTACCACTCTTTTAACAAACGAACAGCTTTTTCATCCTTTCATCCTGAGAATGTTTTTCCATGGCCAACGACAATTGGATTTCCATGCAGAGCAATGTGGGAGAATCAAAAATCATTACCATTCACTTAGAAACTCCCGTGCGACAATAATTAAGCCGATATCACATTTAATGACACGATCGTCTTCGCTTGGTGGCCACAAGGCTCAATCTTTACCGTAGAAAGTCTTCTTTGCTACTCAATGAGGTGCCAGTGCGAGCAACCATCGACTCCGCCCCCCTCTAGGGTTATGCCGTCAGACAAGGAGGAATGAGAGAGGGATTTTTGAGGGGGGGTGAGTAAAAAAAAGGGGGAAATACAAATGGGGTGGAAGCAAAATCCGAAATGGGGAATGTGAAATGCGATGGTTTGACCATAGACGTGGTAAATGCATTTCAAGGAGCACGCGAAAGACCTACGTGAAGACCTTGAAAAAACTTAGTCCTGTGACCTGTGAGAACGTAATTTTTTGAACATATTGAAAGTTACACGGTTTTCGTCTCTTCGTAGTTATTCTAAATAAAGGGTTGCATTGATTGTTATATATAAAAAGAAAGGTCATATTATTCAATAATAAGAAACAAAGAAATTTATAAACATAAATTTTCGTGATCAATTACTGTGTAGCATTAATATCCTCTCTAATATGACTTAAAAAGCAGATTTCTTATTGACTTATGGGTTCTTCTCCCGAATGGACGTGGAAAAGAGACAGAAGACTTAACACACAAGCTCTTAAACAGAGCTGAAAAGATATGCTCTATTTTTGCCACCAATCTCACGTGTTTAAACCGGACAGCAGTCAGGGGCAGAGACCTTTACTTAAAGAAACCTCTAAAGGAAAAAATTGAATTGAGTTATATGATCGTACGAGGTGAGCGCATGGTCCGATAATATTATCTACCAAAAAGAATACGTCAAATTTTTTGTATGCATAGAAAGGCAAATATTTACGGATAATTATTCAGTAAACAGCGTATGGGAAGCGTTTCTAACGATCGATTCAAAGAAGGTGAATCTTCATTTCATCGTTTGATTGCTGGTATCATATATTTTACTAAGTAGAACCATTATATTATACATCAACAATGCTTATTAACGCAAATAGTCTCACGCATAAAATTCAAATTAGATGAGAATAAGGGCATACGTATGTTTTTGACCCATGTATATAAACTGATCTTACCATTTCAGTTACCCTTTTATTTTCCACTTGAATTCCGGTATTACATGCATTAAACGTTTAAATTGAGCTATTTCGAACTGTAGGCGGATTATGATGAACAGAATAAGAAACTTTATAATGTTTTATTCAAAATGATTCATAACCGAAGATTGTAGGTCAATATTTTATTATTTTAATCTCAAAAAGAATGAAAATCTGCAGGTCGAGAATTCCATTTTTACGTGTTATTTTATGGGAAATGAAAAAGTTCGGAATCAGTTACTGCGTAGCAATAATTTTCTCTCTAATATGAAATTAAAAATGTAGATTTCGGACTGACTTCGCATAATAAATTGTCAATACGCAAACACAGCCGTGCCCTCAGCGAGATTCGAACCCGCGAACCTTACCAATATGTACATGGAAAACGCATCAATATAGTTAAATGTGAATGATTGAGATCGGGTTTTTTTACGCAGTACTTAATTTTTGATAAATTAATTTAAAAAAAACGCGCAAGCATAGCGCGGGTTCAACTAGTATCTATAAAAGGCTTAGGATGTCTGCACCAACTCGACTTTTCGATGTGCAGGCTTTTATTCATTTTCTCATATAAATTCGGACTATTGTAATCTGAGCTTCGGACCTGGATCGTGTTAAAGAAAGAAGTCCTATTGTTGTAAAATCGTATATAGCTTACTAGCGTAAAGTGAACGTTTTTGGTAAGCCGTTTAAATGAAGAGAGGGTATGGGGAAGAGGAGAGGGGCGAGAGAGGGAGGGGCGAAGGAGAGAGGGGAGAGTGTGAGGGGGAAAGAGAGGTGAAAGGGAGGTAGGAGAAAGGGTGGAGAAGGAGGGGGAAGCAGGAGAGAGGGGGATAGGTAGTGGGAGGAGAGAGAGAGGAAGATGGGAAATAGGAGAGAAGAAGGGTAATGCAAGAATGTAGTAATAGAGGGTAAAGGGAAAAGATGACAGGGTGAGAGAGGGGGAAAGTTAAGAGGTGGAAGGGAGAGAGGGGAAAGAGGAGGGGCAGAGAGGGGGAGGGGGGAGAGGTGGGATATGGAGAGAGAGGGAGATGTATCAATAATGCAAGAATATAGTAAAATACGTCTTTAATGGAATATTTTTCTATGGGGATGTCATTTGCCCCATTAATTGTTTCACATAATTATTAATAAATTAATTGAAAGAAATCCGTGTAAACATTACGTGGGTACAGCTCCAGCCGGAATGCCTCCTCATGAACTGAAGCTTAAAGTAGGAGCCGTTATCATGTTCCTTAGAAATGTATTGCATTTGAGAGGACTATGTACTGGTGAAAGACTTACTGTCACTCAGATACAAACACACATAATCAAAGCAAAATTGTTCGGTGCAGCAAACTCAGACACGGTACTTATTCCCAGAATCTCACTCATTCCATCAGATACAAATTTACCATTCAGTTTCAAATGAAAACAATTATCTGCATGATTGACTTTTTCAATAACAATCATTAAGTCAAGAGGCCAAACATTTGATAAAATGCCTTTACCTACCTAAGCCTGTTTTTAGTCATGGACAATTATATGTTGCTCTATTAAGAGTCAGATCGTTTGATTCACTTACTGTAGTGCGAGGAAAGAACCCAGAAATTGGCAGTTTTGTCTTTAGAGGAAACTTTGATTAAAAAATATAAGTTAAAAAAATGCCTGAATGTTTAATGAAGACATTTAAGACCTGATAGATCAGCATATGTTATGTGGGGCACAGGTAGTTGTTTATTTATTTTGCGAAAAATATTAAAATATTTTGATGGAAAGTGAATTTCATTTCAATAAAATGTAAGACCTATTACTTACTACTGCATTGTAATTTCAATTTGCAAGCTATACAAGTAAAACCCAAAAAACCACTTAATGTTGTTTCAGAATATGCAATTAAACGTGAATGAATGGAACAGAAGTTAATGTAACCTTTTTACCTTCATCCTCTAAGTCAGTGAAAGGACATTTCTATATTCTAAAATAATGAATTTAATGAAGATAACATTTTAATCTTTATTAAGCATTTAACATGATTAAAATACAATTTAGTTTTTCACGAATGACAGCAAGCTATTAGAAATACATAACCTCAATGATTTCAAAGAAATTCATAAAACATTGGAAAAAATCACTTTCCAGAGAGATGAGCTCGTTCCCAGTCTTCAAGTAGTAGGAATTGCACCCCGCTCTCTTAATTGATGATGCAAGTCACTGGAGGATTTCAAATTTGTGCCCGTTTCCGAATGACCCAAGAGGTAGAGCACCCATTCGTTAACCTTTCTTTTATATGGCATTTCCCCCGATATAATCGAGGCCTATTCCATTGTTGCAACTCCTGCAAGAGGATAATCGAAAAACATGAAATGACATATACTCATTGCATTAAATGATACAGAAATCAAGATTTTTCACCCTAAATCACTGAAAAATAAATTACCAACACATTAAAAAGATTCGTAGAATTAAAAAATAAATCATTAATTAAGCACAATCACAAAATGGATATAAAACTTATATGAATACTCGAAATAAAATAAATAAACCCAAAATTAACACATAGCAATTCCAAATCAATATGCAAACATACAAAATATGAAAACAAGTCGCTAGTAAACAAAAATATGATATAGTAAAATAGCATAGTCATAAAATAATCTAATAGGTACAAATGTTACTACAAGACACCAATAAATAAATTCGACTATAAATAAATAGGCAATAACACAAATTATCAAAACAAGTAAATACAACGAGACACCGATTCATTCAATATGGCAGTCGAATCACACCAGAAAAACAGCAGTAATACACTAGAAATCGATCAAATAATCCAATCAGTCGTAAGCATTAAGCGTCTCGTCTCGTCAGACGATAGACATCGTAAACAATGTCCCATGTCTGCACAGGCCTGTGCTGTCAAACCACATAGCGCTATGGGTTGTCAGTCATACAACAACATAAGATAACACATGTGAATAGATACAGTCAGTCTTTAAAGCACTATGCGAACAAAACCTCATTTCAATACCATGAAAAAACAATAGGTAAATGCGAGTAAATTAGGCGTAAACACATCGATAACAAATCGTTACACGACTCACCAAAAATCACCCAGAATACCACACCGTAGGTGAAATACCTCATCCTCCGAAGCACCTCTTGCCTGCAATACCTTATCCACGGTCACTGCAGGCTGCTCCTCAGCGACGTGTCACTCGTAGTCGTCTCTCGCTGCCGCAGCTGTCGGCATTTGGCTCCTCGGTGCTCAGCCCGTCGGCGGTCTGTCCCATGGCGTCGTCGCTGATGCGCAGTTGCGCACTGTAAACCATTCCATTAATTTTATTTCGTGAAATTGAATGCCCATCGTCGTTTAATAACCAGCTGGTATTCGAAAAGAAATTCATGGAACGTTCGGGAGAGCGTTTCTATGCGAACAGACACGCGTACTTAAATGATTTCATTTAGCTGGATATTTAAAAAATCAAATCCACAAAGGCGATCAACGTTCTGTTACAGGCTGCATCTTTACACAAATAAAACCCGAAGAAAACAAAACAAAATTCAAACAATGCACATTAAGGTAATATTTAAGCAATATTTCATGGTGAAGAATCACGATTTCAGCAAAATAGTGACAATACATATTCAATGTGTATTTTCGTATCTCATCCACACGGATACTTTGAAGTAGGATTCCTTGCATAAATTCCCTATAGTAACACGAATATAAAATCAAACCAATTCGAGGGTAAGTTGTAGGGGATGAAAAATTCCGTTGACTTACCGATCTTGTTTTCCGCCAGCACAAATGGTCCACTGGCTGACCGCCACGAATCCCGATTCGCCGACTGTCCCTACCAGCAATCTCTACTTACTGTCGAAACGATACTCTCTCTCTCTGAGAGCAGATTGCCCCGGACCCATATATTTAGAAAAACCCACCTATGTAATCAAAAATCTAACGGAGAGGCTGAAAGTTTAATTTACCACTTAAAAAATTTAGAAATGAAAACATAAGTACAGATGCAAAGCGCCCAAGGTTAGTTGGTTATAAACTACACTACACTACTATGGACACTTTGCATCCGTGTAGTAATATGTAAAACTGCAAATTCAAATCTAATACCGATAGAATCATCGGCCTAACACGGAATTCATATCCAAGTGAAACGTAGTATTGACTTCCCCTAGGAAGAAGTCGTATCTTTGCCTCGTTCGCTGTTATTACGAACACTTGGAAAGCGTACTCCAGTGAAAGGCGATGATTCATCCTACAGAATTTAAAGAACTGAACAATAAAATTCACGACTTCAAAAACTCCTTGATGAGGCAAATTTAGAAACAGGTACACTCTGGTGTGTTAGTATTAGTAAAGATATTCTACGCTAATAACCAGAATGCACCTGATTCTAAATGTAATTAATAACTCTGCGCCTAACTGTAACTGAATGAAAACACATAGAAACAGAGGCGACCGCAGTGTTAGTGTTGCTAAAAGAGAAGAGTGCAGAACACTTCCATTTCTATGCGTTACTTGGTGTGAAAAAATGCAAATATAAGGTTACATATAAATGAAAATAAATATGAATCCAGGGCAACTGTTCTCCAAGCCTAGGTTAGCAAATCGTCACATAGTGACTTAAACCTTTAGAGGTAAACGTAACTAAACTAAGAAATTGAATAGTTGAAAGCTACCTAATTCGGGATTAGGTGGTGGTGATTTGACCTTTGAGAGCACCGCCGGATTTTTCTGGAAGTCGCGATCGTGTCTAACGAACTGAGGGAAAGAAAAGACGTCCTACTCCGACCAAGGTAGAACTGCAACAGTAGAAAAACACGCCATCTATCGGTCCATATCACTGGCTATTTCTGGGATGGAAATGTTAAATAATTTAGATTGACTTTTCTCGGTGATATAAAGGAATATTTCTTAGTTGATTCAATAAAAAAGGATTTCTTGGATAATTACTAATGTTTTAAAATTTCTTTTTCGAGAAAAAGTTTTCAAAGATATCATTATAAAGCAGTGTAACCAACCGTAAGTGTGTATTGTTATTTTACGATGAATGCATAATTTTATTTATGGATCAATACATCTGCAATAATTAAATGTTGAGGACTCATATATCTATGTAGAAATTTTCATAAGAGCAATAAATTTATCGTACTTGATCCGTCCTTCGAAGACTATCCGGTAGGTAATTAGTAATTGAATTCACGTAAGATTTATTCATTTAGCAACGCATGTTCCACTTTAAAATAACTTCCTTAGAGTACAATGCATTTATGTGAGTGTACGTGCCGTGACTGAAGGGCGTGATTGAGGCGAATTTTTAGAGGATGGTTCAGAGTACATATATGCTACAGGAACTAAAATGTTTCATAATTCTCCTAGGTTGGTTCAGGCGATACGAGAGTACAAGAGAATTGGGGGAACTATCAACTCACCATTTGTTGTGTCATAAGTATAAGACACTCGGCGAAAACACCCGCACCCAACGCATTCTACAGGTGTGTCCGAAGGATTGATGAGTCCATGACGGCGTGCGCCCATCGCTGCTGTGTCGATGCACGTCCTACTGTCGAGCGCATACGCACCATCGTGGACACATTAAATTCTGCATACGCACCAAATTAAGACGACACTTTATCTTGGAGTAACGCCGACTAACTGTAAAACTTGCACCCGTTACCACTCTTTTAACAAACGAACAGCTTTTTCATCCTGAGAATGTTTTTCCATGGCCAACGACAATTGGATTTCCATGCAGAGCAATGTGGGAGAATCAAAAATCATTACCATTCACTTAGAAACTCCCGTGCGACAATCGTTAGAGCCGTTTTTGAGAAAATCAAATTGTTCTTAAAAACGCGTAGAATAAACTTCCCTTAATTACTGATCAATGTCAACCATTTCATCATAGTCTCTGCTCAGTATGATAAAATGCTTAAGTACGTGATTCCATTCATTTTCGCTTTATCGTTTACATTTACATCAATACCCTGCAAGCCGCTAGAAGCGTTTGGCAGGGGGTGTCACAACACCAAGTGAACTCTAACTAATTCCTCTCTTGGACTGTCTTATCGCGTCTGGGAAAAAGGATCTGTAGTATTTCTCTGTTCTAGCGATTGTTTCGACATATTTTCTCCTGTACTCTGATCTAACATTACGTTCACTAACACCGATGGGGACGACTATGCCGCGTACGTCTTCAACGAATTCGGAGCTTTCGAATTTTTCAAAAAGTTTCCTTTTGTAATCAATTCTTCTACTCTTCAACGTCTGCCGTTTAGGCTCCAGAGCCAGTAACAGACAGATAGACAGACAGACGACATTGCGAAAACCACTTGTTCGGATTCAGCAACACCTAAAACGTGTATTTCCGTAAAAATATCGAGGTCGATTTTTTTCGCGATAACAATACTTTCTCAATATACTTCGTATATGAGAAAGTACGAAGCAAGCATGATAACAATTCATAGTTTTTATCACTTCAAAACTCCATATTTGGGCACTCGTATTTGAAAACTCAACGCTTCTTTTTGGTTTGTCGAAATCTTCTTTTCGCTTTATCTCAATTCACTCAATTTAATAGTGTATAGTTACATGTTAGACGAATCGCACCCAAAGCATTTTATCAAATTAGCGATGGATAAGCGATTAAGGTTCTTCGCGATCGTCAGAGTTTTGTTGCTACGGTAGAGCGATATGTTAATAGCATAGGATAATCAGCACGTTTAATATTAATATTATGTTAAACACTTATTATTAATAAAGGACGAAAATCAGACAAAGACGTGAAGACAGAAAGAAAACTCAACATTGTTCGCATAGGCCGTGAGGTTTTCGTATATACCTACTTAAAAATAAACGTATAATGTAAAATAAAACTAATATGTAATATTCAACGTGATTTTCCGTTAATTTTTAATCAATCACGGCGAGAGAAGTCCTCGCGGCGAGAAGGCCGCGGCGAGATGGCCGCGGCGAAAGGTCCCTCGCGGCGAGATGGCTGCGGCGAGGCGACCGCGGCGAGGTGGCTGCGGCTAAAAGTCCCATTCCCTTCCCGATATAAGGTAGCAACGCGCAGTGCTTTAAATTAATTCCAAAGGAAAGTTTTAAATTATGATTTGAATGAGAGCCTGAAAGAATTTTTGTCTTACGCCTTGGAAATCCAAGACAGAGGACTAATCATTGCGTCATTGAGAAAGGAAACAGGATATGTAGTTCATCATAGTGCGTAGAAAGCAAACCCGTTAAATAAACATTTTCATAAAGTTTTTTTACTGCGAAAGCGATGCAAGTGTAAAACCTATTCCTATACATCAGGGCGATTCGATGGAGGATTTGATGGTTTCGGTGAAAGGGTCGCGCACCACTTTATTTTAATTAAGCGGAATAAATCTCCTGGAACTGAGGAAATACCTGCGCGAGTATTAAAAGAGTTAGTCTTTGAAATCGCACCTTATTTTAAAACAATATTGGAGAGATTCATTATGCAAAGTGTTGTTCTTAAAGACTGGAAGTTAGCACGCGTCACGCCCATCCATAAAGGCGGTGACAAAGAGAACATTGAAAATTACAGGCCGATTTCCTTAACGTCATTATCGTGCAAGATATTAGAGCGTATAATATTTACCTATTACAAAGTCGTTATTCGCTAAGCGAACGGCAGAAAGAATTCGGGGGAGGCAGATCATATAAAACATAGCTCGGCCTTTTTTGTGAACGATTTAATGCGATGAGGAGAGAAAAATATTCGGTTGGCTCTCGAATTTATTGAATTCAGGAATGCACATACTCGGGTCAGAAAGAAAGCAGGGTAGAGAAGCCAGATTCATAAAACGTAACGTCAATATTAAAGCAATTGTACTGAGTGCTATCTCTGGTGGATCGCACGACGAACGCTAGGTTAAAGGCTTATGGAGAAATTTAGGTCGGAAGGTTTATCAGAGGAGGTTATAAAAATGGTAGACAGGTGTGAGGATAAGCTACGTGAAAACAATTGTAGGGCAGAGCGTTCTCGAGGATCGTTTTTTTTCTTTTTAGAGGACGATACGGATCATGACACGAGGATCAAACCTGCGAGAGGAATTGTTAGGTATACTTTGATGCATTGCACCCTCTGCCACTTACCACCTTCGGAGAAATGCAGGGTAACATTTAAAAATAGTTCTGTAAAGTTTGATTATTGAAACTATGTAGATTTTTCATTTAAAGCCTAGCTCTTCAATCTTTTTTTGACTCACCGCCGCTTATACTATATTTTTCTATTTTGATTAAGTTTACCGCCCACTTTCGACTTAACAATAAAAGCCAAAAACGCCCACTGGTGGACGCTACCGCTAACGTTGAAGACAACCCATTTAAATTTCCGGTGCAGTTTTGACGCATGAAAATTGCTCAGATCTGAAAATAGATTTAATAATAACACAGTCTTATGAGTAAATTATGATGGAAACTTTTTCGGCCCGCACTCGCAACTTCTAATACAGCATGTAGGACAAAGAAATTCTTTTCCGCCACACGCAAAGGTTCTACGTTTTAGATACACCAATCTGTTTCAGTTTCTTAGACTTTGCATCCTGAATTATAACTCTGTTCTCTCTGTCTAGGATCATGGTCGGAGCTCCGAGAGCAAACACTTCGTTCAAGGAGCACAGCTGGATCAGAGAACCTGGTCAAGTATATAAGTGCTCCCTTTCACATCTTCAACCATGCGAACCCTTAAAGTTGGACGAATCAGGTAATTTGCGCTGAATGCAATTGTTGCATTCACAGTGGCGGATTAAGGTATCTGAAGGCCCCAGGCGCAAAAAATTCGAGAGGCCCACAAATGATCAGGAGGGGGGGGGGGGGGGGGGGGGGAGTACTCAGTCTACAAAAATTTTTACAACTGACAAATGGAAAAAATGTATGCAGCAGGTTAAATAAATTGAATTACAGAAATGCATAAATAGAAATTTTAATATTTATTATATATACTTGTACATATCAAAAAATAAACAAACTGAATTATAACTGTGAGATGTTTTCGAATGACGCAAGGGATGTTGCATTGTAACAATTTTAAGTAAATACGTGGGATGTGTACGAAAGTAGTAGATTATACTGATTGTGAAATATTTCACTAAATAAAATATTGAAAAAATCGAGTTTTGACTGTTTTGAGGCCCACATGAGTGTCGAGGCCCCGGGCGAGCGCCTCATGCGCTTGTGCGGTAAACCGCCACTGTGCATTCAGGAGTACTAGCTGTACCCGCGCAATGTTTGCGTGGATTTTTTTCAATTAATTTATTAATAATAATCTGACTCGATTAATGGGGCAAATGATATCCCCTTCCCAAACTATTCTATTAAAGACGTCTTTTACGATATTCTTGCACTTTTGAAAAATCTCCCTCGCTCCTTCCTCTATCCCCTCCCTCTCTCCCGGTTCCACTTTCCCCTCCCCCTCTCTCCCCTTTCCCCTCTCTCCGTTCCACCTCTCTTTCCCCCTCTATCCTTTTCCCCTCCCCCCTTTCCCCTGTCCATACAGGATGATCCACAGATGATATGTCCACAGTCTTTATGTCCACTGCCTTTATGTCCACTCTTTTATGTCCACAGCCTTTATGTCCACTGCCCTTATGTCCAGAGTCTTTACGTCCACCGTAATATATGTCCACAGTCTTTATGTCCACTGCCTTTATGTCCACTATTATATATGTCCACAGCCTTTTCGTCCACTGTTTTTTTTGTCCACTTTTGTATATGTCCACATCCTTTTCGTCCACTGTTTTCTTTGTCCACTTTTGCATATGTCCACAGAGACTTTATTTCGAGGTATGAAAAATATGAAGGGCAAACCTGAAGATGGAGGAGAGTTTGAAGGAGAGGGAGTACTCCGAAGGAAACACTGCGGACATTGGTATCGATCGACTAGGAATTTTATAACAATTACGAATATGAAGCTAAAAAATGAAAATGGAGGGGGTGTAGAAGGAGTGGGAGGGAAAAGGAGGTGCGGAAGGAATCCGAAGGAAACACTGCGGACATTGGTGTCTATCGACTAGGAATTTTATAAAAATTACGAATATAAGGCGAAAAAATGAAAATGGAGGGGGTGTAGAAGGAGTGGGAGGGAAAAGGAGGTGCGGAAGGAATCCGAAGGAAACACTGCGGACATTGGTGTCTATCGACTAGGAATTTTATAACAATTACGAATATGAAGCTAAAAAATGGAAATGGAGGAGGTGTAGAAGGAGGGGGAGGGAAAAGGAGGTGCGGAAGGAATTCGAAGGAAACACTGCGGAAATTGGTATCGATCGACTAGGAATTTTATAACAATTACGAATATGAAGCTAAAAAATGAAAATGGAGGGGGTGTAGTAGGAGGGGGAGGGAAAAGGAGGTGCGGAAGGAATCCGAAGGAAATACTGCAGACATTGGTGTCTATCGACTAGGAATTTTATAACAATTACGATTATGAAGCTAAAAATTGAAAATGGAGGGGGTGTACTAGGAGGGGGAGGGAAAAGGAGATGCGGAAGGAATCCGAAGGAAATACTGTGGACATTGGTATCGATCGACTAGGAATTTTATAACAATTCGAATACAAAGCTAAAAATTGAAAATGGAGGGGGTGTAGTAGGAGGGGGAGGGAAAAGGAGGTGTGGAAGGAATTCGAAGGAAACACGGCGGACATTGGTATCGATCGACGAGGAATTTTATAACAATTACGAATATGAAGCTAAAAATTGAAAATGGAGGGGGTGTAGTAGGAGGGGGAGGGAAAAGAAGGTGCGGAAGCAATCCGAAGGAAACACTGTGGACATTGGTATCGATCGACTAGGAATTTTATAACAATTCGAATACAAAGCGAAAAATTGAAAATGGATTGGGCGTAGTGGGAGGGGGAGGGAAAAGGAGGTGCGGAAGGAATCCGAAGGAAACACTGCGGACATTGGTGTCTATCGACTAGGAATTTTATAACAATTACGAATATGAAGCTAAAAAATGAAAATGGAGGAGGTGTAGAAGGAGGGGGAGGGAAAAGGAGGTGCGGAAGGAATTCGAAGGAAACACTGCGGAAATTGGTATCGATCGACTAGGAATTTTATAACAATTACGTTAATGAAACTAAAAATTGAAAATGGAGGGGGTGTAGTAGGAGGGGGGGGGGGAAAGGAGGTGCGGAAGGAATTCGAAGGAAACACTGCGGACATTGGTATCGATCGACTAGGAATTTTATAACAATTACGAATATGAAGCGAAAAATTGGAAATGGAGTGGTGTAGTATGAGGGGGAGGGAAAAGGTGGTACGAGAGGAATCCGAAGGAAACGCGGCGGACATTCGTATCGGTCGACTAGGAATTTTGTTACAATTACGAATAAGTAGCGAAAAGTTGAAAATGGAGGGGGAGGGAAAACAGGGTGCGGAAGGAATCCGAAGGAAACACTGCGGACATTGGTATCGATCGACTAGGAATTTTATAACCTTTACGAATATCAAGCGAAGGATGTAAAATGGAGGGGATGTAGTAGGAGGGGGTGGAAAAACGTGGTACGAGAAGAATCTGAAGAAACACTGCGGACATTTGTGTCGATCGACTAGGAATTTTATAAGAATTATAAATATGAAGCGAAAAATAAAAAATAGAAGGGGGGGGGGATACGAGGGGTAGGGAAAAGTGGTGTGGAAGAAATCCGCAGGAAACACTGCGGACATTGGTGTCTATCGACTAGGAATTTTATATTTTATTCATCCAGGATGATCAATTCTGATAATGAATCTGGAAGACAAGGACAAGAGTAAGCAGCAGCTCTATGAAGCATTGAAAGTACGTTCTCATAGCTGGGCAAAGCAGAAGTAGCTTCTATATCTTAGGGATCCAATTCTTTCGTTAGTATTTCACTATCTTATTAGGCAAAAAATTTTATTTTTGAATTTTTTAAAAACCTTTTCTCGTTATATAAATAGGTGCTCCAAAAACTTGAGTTGCATGGGGACCCAAGCAGTTGTGCAGGGGCACTCAGATCTATGTGGATGCCACTTTCAAAACAACGCCTAAGCTATTTTTCCAGCTATATACAATACATGATGTGGTTCAGGGGCGTGTATTTCCATTTGTATATTGCTTAACGAGAAGAACAGACGAAGGTTCTTATACATCAATATTTTAACAACTCAAACAACACTGTGACTTTTTAACTTATAATTTTAATCCAGAACTGGTCATGCTTGATTTTGAATTAAGTGCTATAAATGCAGTGCGGAAAACATTCCCCAATTCTACCATTAAGGAATGCCTCTTCCATTTTTGTCAATCCATATGGAACATGTAATGGCATCAGGTCTAAAAGCTCAATTTAATAATAACGACATTATTAGGAATGGTATACGGATGCTGATGGCATTACCGTTTATCCCTGTTGAGGACGTGCTTGATATTTTTGACCACTTGCTTGCAATCCTCGGCCCTACACTAGGGGATCTAGCAACGTATGTGGAAATAACTTATATACGAGGAAGGGAAGGCAGTGGGATGAGAGGAGCCATTCCTCCTAGGTTTGGTCTGAATTATGGAGTGTAGGTATATGAGCAAACTGTAAACAGACAACAGCGGACCAACAACGCCGTAGAAGGGTGGCACTCACGCTTCCAAAGAATGATTCTTACGCACCATCCACCAGTTGGACATACATGTCATAGAGGATGTTATTCCTGCATCTTTCGTTTCGAGTATTTTTCTTTAAACGGATATTGAAGGAGAATCGATTTTTCATTCTACAAAGATATTCTAGGACTGGTATTTTTTATGAACAAAGCAGTTTGAATTAATGAAAGGAATCCTTTATGCTTCACTAAATATAATTAACCAATTTTTCGGAATTATTCTTTTGTGTGTGGGTATTTGTCGCCGTATGAGAGAGGCAGATTTTTGACCTTCTATATTTAACGTCATTTATCCGAAATCCTCAATCTATATTCATTGATTTGATTGAAGTCGCAAATACTCCCTAGATTTCGTGAAATACTGAATTCCAGCGAGGTAATAAAGCAAGTTATTCCCTTGAAACACCGTTTGAAGTATTTTCCATAGATCGGAATTTTCAGGAGATTCAACTTTTTCGTAATTTTAATTTCTCCATGGGAAGTTATTTAACAAACAAATACACTTGGCATAAATGGAAATAAATGTCTTAACATCCCCATAGGAACTCATTCGTAAATTTACAAGTGGGGGATGCCACATCATTCTATAAGCACTCTTCTTACAGAGGAGGATATAGGATATAGGAGGATACTAATGTCTGGCCCAAACTACAATAGTTGGAGAGCTGAAATTTAATATATAGGTGAATCGAAAAAAATAATCAGGAAAAATTGCAACGTTTATTTTCTTGGCCGTTGAAAATTATAAACAATTTTACAAACATTTCATGGTTTAGGTACTTCTAAATGTGCTATGAAGCAGAAATTTTTTCTAATGGTAGAATTTGTCAAATAATGAATACGGGATTATAGAAATTTGAAAATTTTTATTCGTTCGGCCGTAATAAATTCCTAAATGTTAAACAAACTGACTAATGTTTATGTATATTATGAAGATCTAGGAAGCTGAAAATGTTAACAAAGTTAGGAAATAATGTTCCATTGAAAATTACATAAAAGTTTTATATTGTGTCTGTTAAAAATTCATAAATGTTAAACAATGAAATTCATATAAATGCACTACTAGAGGCGCTATAACGATGAAATTTTGCATAAATGTGAGGTATTCGTAAGCGTCCAAAATTACCAAATCAGAATGTTTCTCATACAACTGTTAAAGCAAGAGTGACAATATTCTTACCAATAATCTGAAGAAGGGGTGGATGTTAGAGGAACATAGCCCTCTAGTGAAAGGCTTTTCCATTCTATACTTCGTATTTGGGAAAAACCCTTTTGGCAGAATCCCAAAAATACTCTTTCCCGAGGTTACACACAATGGCGTGCACTTCGGTTGGTATAGATAGGAAGATGAAACGACTCCACGACCAGCGGCAACATTTATGAAAGCTTCTTTTGGCCATTTCGCTCAAAAGACAAAGGGTGTAAATGGACGGCATGCAAGACCAGATGTCCCAGTGAATGGTGGGTCGTAGTGGGGGAGGTAAACCTTTCCTCTTGTACCTGAGTTTTGGGTGGGACGGCGTCACAACACGACACAAGTGCGAGGGGTACGGAGGAATTTGAAATCTAAGGTCTTTGAATGCTGGGGAAATCCAGATAGCTCCTTTTGCCGTTCCTGCGAGAACGAAAAATTTTTAATTTCGTTCTCAACTGTCATAAAATTCCTAGTCGATCGACACCAATGCCCGAGGTATTTCCTTCGGTTTCCTCTCGTACCCCCCTTTCCCTACCCCTCCTACTCCACCCGTCCATTTTTAACTTTCCGCTTCTTATTCGAAATTTTTATAAAATTCCTAGTCGAAGGATACCACTGTCCGCTGTGTTCCTTCGGATTCCTTCCACACCCCCTTTTCTCTCCCCCTCCTACTCCACCTCCTCCATTTTGAACTTTTCGCTTCTTATTCGTAATTGTTACAAAATTCCTAGTCGATCGATGCCAATGTCGGCAGTGTTTCTTTCGGATTCCTTCCGCACCTCCTTCTCCCTCCCCCTCCTACTACACCCTCTCCATCTTCAATTTTTCGCTACATATTCGTAATTGTTATAAAATTCGTAGTCGATCGATACCAATGTCGGCAGTGTTTCCGTGGGATTCCTTCCGCACCTCCTTTTCCCTCCCCCTCCTACTATGCTCAATCCATTTTCAATTTTTCGCTTCATATTCGTAATTGTTATAAAATTCCTAGTCGATAGACGCCAATGTCCGCAGTATTTCCTTCGGATTCCTTCCGCACCTCCTTTTCCCTTCCCCTCCTTCTACACCCCCTCCATTTTCATTTTTTAGCTTCATATTCGTAATTGTTATAAAATACCTAGTCGATAGACACCAATGTCCGCAGTATTTCCTTCGGATTCCTTCCTCATCTCCTTTTCCCTCCCACTCCTTCTATACCCCCTCCATTTTCATTTTTTAGCTTCATATTCGTAATTGTTATAAAATTCCTAGTCGATAGACACCAATGTCCGCAGTGTTTCCTTCGGATTCCTTCCGCACCTCCTTTTCCCTCCCACTCCTTCTGCACCCCCTCCATTTTCAATTTTTTCGCCTTATATTCGTAATTGTTATAAAATTCCTAGTCGATCGATACCAATGTCCGCAGTGTTTCCTTCGGAGTACTCCCTCTCCTTCAAACTCTCCTCCATCTTCAGGTTTGCCCTTCATATTTTTCATACTTCGAAAGAAAATCTCTGTGGACATATGCAAAAGTGGACAAAGAAAACAGTGGACGAAAAGGCTGTGGACATATACAAAAGTGGACAAAAAAAACAGTGGGTGAAAAGGCTGTGGACATATATAACAGTGGACATTAAGGCAGTGGACAAAAAGGCTGTGGACATAAACAAAAGTGGACATAAAGGCAGTGGACGAAAAGGCTGTGGACATATAAGAGTGGACATAAAGGCAGTGGACATATATTATGGTGGACTTAAAGACTCTGGACATAAGGGCAGTGGACATAAAGGCTGTGGACATAAAGGCAGTGGACATAAAGACTGTGGACATATCACCTGGGAACCCTTCATTTGGATTTCTTATAATTAATTTTATCTTATTATAAGGTTCTATGTTTCTGGAGATCATGTCACCTTGAACCATTAACCTTTTCAAGGCTTTCCCCACCCACTTAAAAAAAAAACACTTTCATTTTTAATTATTTGAAAATGTTAAGGATCTTCTTTTCTCCTAATTCACAGGAATCACATTGATCATTGGAAACTTTCCTTCCATAAAATGAGTAATTTTATTTCAATACCGCATCAAACAGCTGTAATAATCAGTTGTATTTGTATGGTAAAATATGGAAATAGCTTTGAAATAATTATCTGTTAAAAAGAATGATGTACTTTGTTGTGCTTAATTTTGATTTTTAATCATTGTATAAAAGTAACTTTCCAGGTAATTTATTTGACGAATTTGTTTTACTCATAAAAAAATCATCTATCTTAATCCCAGGAGGAGCTTAAGGGATGTTCACCGCACTGGCAATTTTTCACCAATGCAGCGTTTTTATGCGAACACCTATTCATCATTTCCCAAGCTGATGGCTCTTTTTAAGGCTGATCCAGAATCATCTACATCAGAGTTTGAAGCATGGCATCCAAGTCTTCGAGAAGACATCTTGGATGTAGTACACGATGCACTCAGTCGAATGGTATGTATTTAACTGACAGTAAGCAGCTATGAGTGGTTTTTTCTAAACTTATAAAGTAATGTTGACCTTCCAGACCTAATAACAATTAAAAATCTATGAGAACTGACAAGAATCTGTTCATTTTTTATTTGGTTGAAGGCAGTTTGAAAAATGTCTTCTTTAGTATTACTCTGACAATTACTTTGCTATATTCGTAAGTAAAAAGTCATTTAAACATAACATTTATTTCAATTTTACATTATGCTATGTGCTTTAAAATGCTACAATTTATCATTTTGAAATCTCGATGTTGATCAACAGTGATTTTCTGAATACAGCCATCACTCAGAAAAGATTACAGCAATGGATATGAAAATTATACAACTACAGTAGAAGATCGTTTATCCGAAATGGTCAGGATCTGACCCATTTAGGATATACGATATTTTAGGATGGTAGATGTCTTAACACTTATGCAGCATATCAACCATGAAAAACATTTGTAACGAGGAATGGTAGAAATAAATGATGTTACAAATAAAATAAACTTAGATAACATCTTGTATAACAAAAAAAATTACAGGTGTCACCTTCTGATGTAAGTACAGTGAATATATTAAGTAATATTTAAAAGTGTATATGTATTAATCCTCGGATGGGAAATCAACAATTAACATCCGTGTTTACCTGGAAATAGCAAAAATTAACAATGTTAAATGATGGAATGTTTTGAATCACCTATATAACAAACTAAAGGAGGGTAATCAGGCTACTTGAACCGGTGGTGGCTTTCATAACTACAACTGATATCGGTCATCAGTTATTTCGCATTTTGGATGTTTTCGTTGTTTGGAGTTTCAGATAAATGATCTTCTACTGCACTTCTTTGTATTGTACATTATATTCCATTAAAAAAGTTGTATTTTTCTGTTAACATCTACAGTAGGACCTCAGTAACCGTCGCCATTGATAATTGTTATTTCGATCAACCATTGTTTGTCGCCAAGTGGTAGAAAAAAATGAAAAAGCTCCATTGCCATTGTTTAATGAAGCAGACAAATGAATAAGACAATGATTGCACTGTGACTGAGAGAGAAACATTGCTATCACAGTGGTGGGCAACCTTTTCTACATGGTGGGGGCCTCATTGGTGGCAGTGAACCCTTATGGGGGCCGCATTGGTAATAGACAGCGGATTTTAGTTAAATTGTAAGTTACCTAGAGATTCTTAGGCACCATATGCGTAGAAATAAAGTTAGAATTAGATTTTTAGGGTTAACATTTCAATATTAACCCTCGAGTGGGCGCGTGGGTGACAGTTGTCCTCCACTGATTTTCAACTTCGTGTGTCTGTGACAGTGGAGGAGTGACGCATGTGCAGATCTCAGTAGCTGGCCTTGAGAGACCCCTCTTTACTATGCATGAATCAGTTTCTTTGTGCCTTCCCTAAGATTCGACGTGAGCAACAGATAAGTTTTGCTGGGGGACATCTGTCACCCATGCGCCTTGTCGTGTTACTGATTTTGGTACGCCGCGCAACTCCTTTTTCGTGATCTTTTTCACTTTAATTTCATTTAATTTTTTGTAAATTCACAGTACTCTTTTTAGTTCATCTGCAGGCATTTTTGGCAATCAGTTATTTTACTTTTACAGAAGATACGACGAATTTTTAGAATATATCGGCCATAAATGCTTTATGTATCAATAAATCTAATAATAGCCAGAAAAAAGTTTTGAAGACAGAATTCTTGGAAGAGATTGCTTGGGAATGTATAAAATCACAAATAATGCGAGAAGTACAATCCCTCAAATACCAGGACAACTTCGGCAGCGTGCAAGAGTAGAAGAAAGATCAGCTGTTACACCACCAAAATGACAAGGATCAAGAGGTCGATGTTACTAATGTGGTCGAAGTAGAGACAAAACAACGTGAAAATGGTGTATCATATGCCAGAAATGGACATGCAATGATCATTTAAGAGAAGTTTGTGTAAATAGTTTGGAATTAATGTAAGTCGAGTTGAACTAATCTCAGATTTTGAATTTCTATTTTTGATTAAAATTTTGATTAAAATTTTGCTTAAAACTATTGCTTGTTTTAATGCAGGACCCCAAATATCCCGAAAAAATCAATAACTGTTGAATGAAAGTGAGAAATAAGTCCAAAAATGGAAATAAAGTGTTGGGGGACCTGTGTCACCCACGTGCCCAAAGACGTAACTCGAGGGTTAAAAATCATGATGGAATTCAATCTTACAAATATCTTTGAGAAAAAAATCAAAAACAATATTAATAAGAACTTACTTGAATCAAGAAATAATATTTACTAAGAGGTCACAATTCAACGTTAGATATCTTAACAGATTTTTCTACACAGAAAATAATATTTGGTAGTTAATTAAAATAAATGAAAAAGTTTTGAAAACTATGAATCACTGACGGTGGGCCGCATAAAATTGCTTAGTTGGCTGCATCCGGCCCATGGGCAGCAGGTTGGGCACCCCTGATCTATTGAAATGGTGACTGTGGCTGTTCTCGGAGAACATTTAGTCGATCGTGTTAGAGTGAAACATTTTGTATAAATTGAAATGGTTAAACAAAGACTAATAGTACTTAGAATGTTGCCTTCAAATATAAGAATCAAACAGCAAAACATTCCTTTGTGGATTGTTGCAGTACAACTGTCAACAGTTAACGTATTTCTTAAATATTTTATAGCTACAAGGTCCAGAAATGTGACATCCCTTAAAATAAAACTAGAAGTGAATGAATGAAAATGATGCAAAGTCTAAAATTTCAAGCAAACTGAGGCCTAATAATTCAGTTTTATATGATGCCTGTAAGGTCTTTTTGAACGAATTATTGACCCATGACATTGTTCCTATGGAAAAATCGGTTTTGACTTTCGTCATTTCGGTAATCATCGGGGATTCCAGGAACCAATTAAAACGATGGTTATCGAGGTCTTACTGTACAGTGCTCCCCCTCCATAAATTAATTTGTGATCCATTAATTTTTGCAGCCTCAAACCATCCACAAGACTGTACTTAAGAGTATTATCATTGCCCTATTGCAGGATAAAGAGTAAGTGGCTACATTATTTTATAATATTTATTGGTTTTATGTGTCAGGTTTTGTTGTATCCTTTAGATGTTTAATAAACAATCAAATATGACAATTTTAGAATTAAAATTTTTCTCATCAGATTAACACCTGCTGATGAGGTTCGAGCCCTGTTTGTCCTGATCCAGAATCCTGTATTTGCAGCTCAGTCTTCGTATACTGTATTTGCACATCTGCTCAGGCATATAGTTAATCTCTCCAATGTCCACAAGCAACATATTATTCAGTGGTTTAGGGGGTAAGTCTCTATGTAATAAATTCCTAATAAATATCCTTTGATATTGTTTCCTAATCTCAAGTGGCAAGTTACCATATCTGCCCGAATAGAAGTCAACCCCGGATTTAAGCCGATCCCCCAAAAATTTCTGCAGTTTTTTGGCAAAAACGTAAATTTCGTAGATTTTATGCTGAAGTGTGCCAGGCATTCATGCACATCTTAGAATACATTATTCGAGATCAAAGAAATGTGTGGGAAATGGTTTAGTTGTTGACATTTTGAAATATTACTCCAATTAGTAATTTTGCGTTGCTGAATAATGTTCCACATTCAGTGGCAATAACTTCATTCATCTTCATTTTCACAAAAGGTCAAATATAGTAACAGCGATCTCGCCAAGATATTTTTTCATCCAAGTCTATTTCCAATGAAATTAGCATTTACATTGCCTTAAGAAAGTTCATTTTTATAATTATACATATTCCATATAAAGTTTTACCGAAATTCAAACAGTTGAGCGTTCAAAGCCATCAACGCATTTTGCGTAATCGTCAATTTACGTGTTCTCGCGAAGATATTTTTATATATATTCATCGTAGGTCAAATATTTACTTTACGAAAAATATAGTACTATCATTTGAATGCGAAGGCAATGAGAGACTTCGAGATTTAACCATAACCCAAATTTTCCTCGGACTCGCATTTAAGCCAAGGGGTGATTTTTTCATGATAAATTTTGACAAAAAACATCGGCTTGTATTCGGGCAGGTACGGTATGTTGAATTTCACATCATTCTTAATCTGTGACAATATTTAAAAATTGTACGTCATTGGAATTTCCTTAAATGTGTGTAGCACTTTATAATTTTAAAAATTAAACAATCACCACAAAATTTTAATGATCTACAAATTGCCAATCTATTCAATTGAATTTTCAATAAGAAAATTATAATGGTGATCTTTTTGGAGCTTCTTTTAAATCTCCAGTTCACAATAAAATATTTGAAAACTGGTTCTACTTTGTGGTAATATTAAACTATTTTAGGCTTCCAAGTCAAGTTAATATTAACAGAAAGTTTTTGATAATTGTAAGACATTAAAATCACAGATTGTCAACGACATGAATTCTCTCATATTTTCTTAATTTTTAATAGGATGGAAGCTGAGAAACTTAGGAAGATCATTAGAAATACAATACAATTCATCAATGTAAAACAGTTTCCTCCATCTTCAAGACATCATTTACCATCAAATTCATCTAGTCGTTGGTGGATTCCCACAGCTGCCAAGGCACTAGCACTAAAGGTTATGGTGCCCCGGTGAACGCTGATTTTCGCTTAACGAGGAGATCTCAGGAACGCATCCCCCACGTTAAGCGGGGCTCACCTATATATATATCATCTAGAACTGGTTTTAAAGAAAGAAAAGAAAAAATTGAGACTTTCTGAAAGTTGCAGTTGATGTTATAACGTTCTGTACAACTAATAACCTTGTTTTAAGAGGTTCATCTTCATCTCATGAAATCGGTTCTTTAAACAGCTGTTCATATTGGAAGCATGAAGAAAGGTCTTGCAACTTTAATGTATTTTTTTCCTGATGTTCAAAATGAAATGATCAATTTACTGTATTCAAAAGTGAGATAAGAAATTATTTCTCAGGTAAAGAAGTCCAAATACTATTCACTGTTGTTTGACTGTACACTGGACGTATTGCATAAGGAGCAAATGACACAGATTAAACGATACGTCAAGATTGATGAAGATTGCAATATCGAAGAAAGTTTTATTGACTTCATCGTTTCAAAAAATAAAACTGAAGAAATAGTTCTAAAAGATGGCTTAGATTTTAAGGACTGTAGAGACCAATGCTATGATAATGGAGAGAATATAGCTGGTAAATATAATGGCGTTCAGGCATGATTATTAGAAAAAAAATGAGCTTGTGAAATTTGTTCCATGTTGTACTCATTCCCTAAATCTTGTGGGGGTTCATGCTGCGAGTGTCACACAAACAATGGTTACTTTCTTTGGAACAATATAGTGTTTTTTCATATTCTTTTCAGTATCAACAATGAGATGGAATAGTTTAATGACCGTATTGAAAGTTAAATTCTACCTCTTTTACCCCCAAAATTCTTCACATAGCCGATAAAGGTTTCAGGTTAAACATATTGGAAAAAATGGAAATTTAAATGAGAAACACAACCCTGATTTTCTTCTAGTCAACGAATACCAATTCCTTTCCTATTCCCCTTTTCTCATGTCAGTGCTTCCACCTCCTCCCACAATCACAACCCCTCCTTCCTCCCACCCCTCCCCATAAGTAATCTCGTAATTACTTGTTACTTGATGATGGTGATTATTCACCGAAACCGATAGTGTTTTGCAAAATTTGTGTGGAATCTGTAATAGTTTATTAAATTGTTTTATTATACGAATTATTCGTACTAATAATTCATCCCATCCTTTTATGATGGAATTCCACGAAGTCTCAGCCTTATCTATTAGTTTTAAATCATAAAATATCTAGGTAGAGGAAAATAAAGTGGATTAATGGGCCTTACCAAAAAATTTTCTTTTCAGCCCATGCAAACAAAATACATAATGGCATGTTTGGAAATTTCTCGAATTTCTATTGCCAAAACTATTAGTTTTAATTAAGAGCTCTTGCTGACATTTCTGTGGCAATCATAGTATTTTCTCCAAAAAAGTTTTCAAGCAGAACTTAACAGATTATGGAGAGGAAAACATGGTTTCCCAATTGTCTGCACAAACAATCTTATAGCAAACAGTGTTAGCGATAGTGTTAGATTTACTCGGGAAAAGTTGGGTTCCTCATTTATTAAAAATTAATTAAGAAATAATAAAACAGAAATGATATTTTTTTAGGTTAGGGAGGTGCTGCTACATGGTTTATTATGTTAATTGGGATAATTTAGTTATTTTCTATGATGAATCATTTAAAAATTCAAGTTAAAGTTCATGTTATATTTGAAGTCACACATCTTGTTAATGTCTTAAATTGAGAAATTTTAAAAATTAATCAACAGGGATTTCTGGGAGGTGCTTGAATCTTTGCCATTGGATCTCCAAAAGAAGTTTCTTCATTTTACCACTGGGAGTGACCGTGTTCCTGTAGGTGGGATGTCTGAAATGCCTTTCAAAATCACAAAACTTCCCCCAATTCCCAATCGAGGTTTCAACAGAATGAGAAGACGGATTGGGGGAACCAGGGGAAACAAGCAAAGCGAGGCGTGGGAATCTGATGAGCAAGAAGAACAACTCCCTGAAGCTCATACATGTTTTAACCAGCTTGTTTTACCCCCTTATCGCAACCAAGAAACACTGAGACAGAAACTGATCATAGCAATCTCTAATGCAGAAGGATTTGGATTGGAGTGACTGGGAGCATATTTTCATCTGCTTGCTGCAAAAGTTATTTCATTCTTGCCAGTTTTTAAAAAGACACTTGAGCTTATAGTAAAACATACAAATCCAATCTCAGTTAAATGAGAAGCAAAATTTATGAATCATTGTTCTGAATTATTTTAATATGTTTTCATATACTATGTTGAAAATCATGTGTGCAATTTGAAGATTTATAAAATAAAGATTTTCTATTTGAGAAATGCGTAGACATTTCATTTACTTAATCACCTACATTCAAGTAAAAACAAATGCTAGCATAATAGTCATATGAAATGGTAACATAAAGATATTACTTAATAACTAGTAGAATTGCCCTTTAAATATGGCGGGGATAAATAGTGTGCTTTATCATCGGGAAATGTGCATGTGTAAACATAATTATTTCATGTGAAAATATTCATTTTAGATTTTCAAAACATAATCACTATATTACTGTCAAGTACATACTTCAATTTTTAGTAAATCTCAAGAAATGGTTTTCGAAAAAGCTATTTACATTTCACCATGACTGAAACACACATCATTTACACAAATTCCTACTTTGTTCAAGATTTTTTCCTTAGGATTTAAACATTGTTTCTCTTAGTTCAAGAATCAGCTATTTACATCCTGGTTGCTATCAGAAAAACAATTTATGATTATCCCTTTTTTAATTGTTGAAATTTACTGCTCATATGAAGAAATAAATTCCGAATGGCTTTATTTGAAAACACATAAAGTTAAAACATTCCATAACATATCTATTTATAGGAATGCAGTGTCAAATATGTTACTGAATTTAAAATTGTAAACAAAACAAAGTAAATATGCACTCATTGTCAGTTCCATATAGTTTCAAATCCTTAAGTTTTCCAAGCATAACTCCGTGCATCTTATTTACGGCGAAAATCGTTCTCGAGTACAATCATTATGTTCTCCTTCATAATCCTGATATATTGGGACTTTGTATACGTGATTTTAAATTAATATGATTCGAATGAAATCAAAATTATTATACTTACTAATAAATAAAATGAACTTCCGTATACTCTGTAGCTAGATTTATAACCTAAAACCTTTTTCTTAGTTCCTTAAATAGTTCTACGTTCGAATTCCGTTTTCTATTTCATTGATGCTTTAAAAGGATTTACTCAAGGATTGTGCTTTTACCTTCTTTCCAGTACTTAAATTTAGCTTTCATTGTAAACTATTAAATAAAGCCAGTGTTAAAATTTATTAATTAATTAGCTGAAGTTCCCGTTGAATTTCAACGGATTTAGTGAATCTAATACTTCAACCGTGTTACATGTAAACATCGCAAGAATAACATAGTTCACAGTTATTTTTGAATTCTTAAAAGACATCCGATAAAGTAACGATAAATTCCTACAGCTTAGAATGCTGAACGGAGATGTAGCGCGCGTTAATGGTGATTTTCCTGGAATGGTTTCAGTAAACATGCATTTCGCGAATGTTCTTTCGTTCAATTAAATCGGCGCCACGAAATTTTATTTGAAGCGCCGCCAACCCAGAATGCACTAGAAACATTGGTCACGTGAGGAAAGGGGCGTCATGGCGTAATGCGTTATTGAATTTTAAGGTAAGATTTTCGTAGCTTATTTTCGTTCACGGTCTTGAAACATTGAATTTGACTGTAATATGATGGCATTTCTGAGAGATATTCTTCACTATTAATATTTCTTTGTGTTTTTTTTCATGCAGGTAGAAAACTGTTTCATCCGAAGCCATGCCGTTCGAATTTCCATTTGTAGGTGAGCATGTATTTCGTAATTTAATATCCATAATCGCAGTTAGTAACAGCATTAGTTGATTCAATTACTATTGTTAATATAATATTTCTGTATTATATATTATTTATGTTATTATTAATTTGTGAAGAAAGAATCATTTTGGCAAACGTTTGATGACATTTAAAAATATTTTCAAAATATATCAGACCTTATAAATATCGCAGCATTCAACTTTTTAAAAAGTCTGGTTTTTGTGCATCCGTGGTATCAATTATTTTGGGCAATCAGCACTGCTATATTTACTGTTTTTCATGTCAGTATAAAGTTTTATGTCCCATAGTTACTATTATTCAACCATATAAATTCTGATTGAGAAATGGCTTGAGAATCTAACTGTTAATTCTATTTTGAGCATTTGGTAGAATAATTTAACATTACAAACTAGGTACCCTTAAGACACGTCATTTTGTGGCAGAAGATTATTTCTGATATAATTCTCTTGTTGTTTTAGCAGCGTAGTTTGAAGTTGATAGCTGGTTATTCTGACTTGGAGGACTACCATGTTTCAGTCATCCTTCATCAGCAAGACTCTTCTTTCATTAGATGACAAGAAATCATATTGGTGAGTGCCATTCATTCTTTGTGTTACAAAGCAATGAGCTTACCATTTTTGCTATCAGGTTGAACATGTTTACTGAGATTTTGGACTCTTTTCTGTTTTTCATCATATTTGTATCCTAAGCATCTTTTATTGCCCTGTAATTCACTTGAATGCATAAGTTTTTTAAAGCAATAGTGCATAGTATATTATTTTAATTCATTGCAGAAATAGAAGTAAATGCATTTAGTTTATGAATAAGAATTTTTGTTGAGATAATAAGAAGAAAACTATATTGTTTTAAATTGCCTATAATGATTAATAACCAAATTATACTCCTAAAAATTTGAAAAGGAATATTTCGTACAAGTTTTGGTCCAACCTTGTGGATTAGGATAATCTTTCTTATTTAAAACAGAAGCAAATCTTTGTAGCCTTCGAGGCTTTACTCAATACAACTGTTTGTGCTGCTCTTGTGTTATCTTAGGTTGACAAATGTTACAACTTGATTTATTTAAACAAGATTAGAGGGAGAAGTAGAGAAGAGAATTTAAATTGGTAACTAATTAAAAATTACAGTGGAGAAAGTAGAGAGAGTGGGAGAGATGAAAGATAGTGAATAAAAATGAAATAAATGGTCTTTAGTGTTTAAGGTAGAAATGGAGACAGATGTGAGAGCCAAATTCCTTAGTTAAAATTACAGTTGTTTGAAATCATTCAGTTAAAAACTTTTAGATTCTAAACCTGTGATTGATGGGATTGTTAAGATTAAATAAATTATTATACTTAAAAAAATGTGAGTTCAATGATCCTATTTCTTCTAGTTTAGCCTATGAAATCTTGTTCACTCCAATTGACAAATTGTTCATGATAGAATTTAGCATTTAGAAATAATTTAGTGTGTGCAATAAGAGAATAGAGTGCAGATTTCTGAGTAGGCTTAGGAGAGTCTTGAGAGCTTAAAAGAATCATCTAAAAATCAGAGTTGATGCCAACTTAGGTTTTAAAGCGATGCAGTAAAATCTCGATACAGTGTAACTCTTCAGAGCATGAATTTTTATATTTTATACTGAAAGTACGGTGTACTGTAAATACCGAAATACATGTCTATATATATATATATATAATGCTAAGGCAATGTGTGGCACGCTTCAGTAGTTTGTCTATCTGCCGGCAGATGTCTCATTCTTAGGTGCGATTGCCAATAGATGTCTCATTCTTAGCTGCGATTGCCAATAGATAAAACTACTACTACTTGACTATATACTTTAAAATATACTTTTTAAAAGATACTTAACAGAGGTAATGGCTTCAAGAGCAACACATTACGCTGATTATAATGCGAGAAGAAGAGTGGAGCGAGCAAATCAATCTGTTGAAGAAGCAAATAGAAGAAGAACTGGCAGAGATCAAAGAGCCAATGAAGATGACCAACAAAGAGAAGAACGTAATCAAGAACAAGGAAGAAGATTGTAGTTTGGAATCGAGAGAAAATCGACTAAGCAAGAGAAGGCAAGCTAAACGACGTAGGTTAAATGAATGTGCATTGAATACAAATAATTGTCAGGTTGAAGTTACCATTAAAGAACATAATTGCAGAAATATGACTCAGACCTGCAATTGCTGTGGTATGCTTTACTGGCCGAATGAACTCAACACTTCTAAAAAAATACGCCAAATGCTGTCACAACGGAAAAGTTTCACTCGAAGATTTATCGGAAATGCTCATAGAGAGAGACCGAAATGTTTCTTTTTAGATGGACCTGCAGGTACAGGAAAAACATGCGTTTACTCAACACTACATACAATCAGAGGAAAGGGAGATCAAGCTACTTCTATAGCTTCAACTGGAATAGCAGCTACTCTATTACCTGGAGGAAGAACTGCTCACTTTTCAAAATACCACTCATCCTAAATGCTACTTCGACTTTCAATTTAAAGCCAAACACACCCAAAGCAAAAGCACTCTTACAAGGGGAAGGCACTACTGACCCACAACCGATTTGGCTGAAACTTCGTAGAGATAATGTCCATGACGTCCGATTAATGAAAATATATACATATCAGGGCCAATACCCAGCTGTTTTTATTTTATTAACCCTCAAGCGGGCGCGCCCAATTATATTACACGACCGGGCACGTGGCATACTTTGTACACCGTGTAATTTTTACAAAATAACTCATTCGTTTGGTGTAATTATTAGTTTATTTTCATTAAAATGCTGTTTTATCTCTCATATCTATTAATACCAATGATAATTTTTGATTAAATATGTTGAATTCTGATTAAACATAATTTAATTGATTAACGTACAAGTCTTATATATAAATATCATCTACAACATCAGAAGAGATGTTCTTCTGTAACCACACTAACTAACTCACGTACATTAACTTTTAAATTGTCTATAGTTGTGTTTTCACTTTTCAAACCAACAATTTCCATATTATTAGCCAGTTCTTTTTGCTCTAGGATATTCATTCGTGTTGTGAACTCCTCAATCACTTTATCCTAATTTTAATTCTTGTTTCAAATCAGCTACAACATCTTTGAAACACTTGATGTCATCATAAATTTTTTTCACATCTACCTTAAGTACATCATAATCATCACTGAAGTACTTTATAGCTTTTTTAAGATCTTTTATTTCAGCCACTAATTCTTTTATTTCGGAGGAGTAATCATTGTTACTATTACTCATGCTAGCCACTTCAATGTCTGTACCAGGTTCCTCTTGATTCCGGCAGTCAGCACACCAGTCTTCCTTCTTTCTGGCTGACTTACTTTTCCAGGTACTCTCTGATACATGTGCACATGCAAAGTGCATATTTTCATCACAACCACAACATTTCACACATTACCCGTCCTTTGGGAGTTGTTTAAGGCACTTCTTGCATACAACCATTTAAAAGCAGTGGTATGAGATTATTAAATACCCAGATTTTAAGTATTCTGCACTTATTATAGTAAGGAACTTCAAAAAGTGCTATTACTTGCTAACACTCACACAACGGGATGAGATTATTACATACCTAGTATATAATGATTCAGCACTTATTATCACAAAAAAACTTTTTAAAAATGCTAATAAAGGTGAGATATAATAAAACAGATGCCATTCAGTGGACATCAATATATAAGTATGTAAATACAGTGAAAACCGGTTAACACCTAATGATAGGGACCAGCACAATCATTTCGTGTTATCCAAATTTCGAGTTAACCGAATACCATGTTAATAGTTTTAATTGTAAAATTTTCATTTATCAAATATGGAATGAGGCTCGTAGGCAAATCCATGATACTTATCAATAATATGATGTAATACATAGCTGAAGATATTATCACAATCATGGGGAAAGTCTATCTCAAATAATTTTGCATGTATTTATTTTTGTGGGACCAAAAAATAATTTCGTGTAAACCATTTTGCATTAACGAATGGATATATACTGAAAGTTATAGGCACTGGAACGGATCGAGCACTTTTTTCGTGTTAACTGATATTTCGTTTTAAGCGTTTTCATGTTAAGTGGTTTCCACTGTATATTGTTTCCAGAGTGTGGATGTTGTCATGATTGAGTATGGAGGCAGAATTAACAGCAGCTGATGTTTAAGGTGGATTCAGAAAAAATAGTTAAGGGGAGTGATGGCAACCAAAATTTTTAACAACGGGTTTGTTTTAAAATACATTTTTATAATTATTTGTTACATTCATATAATTATTTTAAAAGGAATTTATTGAGAAAATTAAAAAGAAAAAATCAATTTTCCATTCAATTTATTTCTGTTTTAAATGTAATTTTTTAAAAAAACTTCACGAAGCAATATCATTTTCCGAATATTTTTTTGCTACGGATTTTCTAATTCTTGCATCAACTGCTGTATGATGATCTTATCATAGTCACTTTTTAATGAATAGTGTGGCATCCCATTCTCAAGTTGATGGTCCAAACAAAGATATAGTCATTACATCGGCGATATTTTCTACAAGAAGTAAATTTCTTTTTTCAGTAGCATATTATTCATGAGACTAAATGCTATTTCAGCTTCTGGTGAACTGACAGCAATCACTTTCATAATTTTTTTAGCTTTTTTGATGCTTTGAGGAATTTTGCTGTAAGTGTTATCTTTAACTTTATCTTACAATTAGCTTAAGGGCATTAGAAATTTATAAAGATTAACTATTATATGGAATTGTCATTTTTTTAAACAGGAAGGTATTCAGCCCTGTCAGGGCCGGTGATACTGTTAATAATCCTCCATGCTTCTTTGGAATTATTTGGAGCATTTGCAATCCTTGCATCATTTGGTAGTTTTATTAGATTTCTGTATTGATTATTTTTGGTGGAATATTGCTGATGGGTTACTAAGTTGCCAGAATATTTAATGTTATAGGATAAAATTTTGATATGATGAGACATAGTTAAGGTGACCAGACATCCTGCTTTTTTTTAACTCTTCCATCAAGATTGACACCAGTATATTACAAGGGTTCTTTGAGGAGTACAAAAGAAAACAGTTTTGATTAACCTAAAAAACTTTAAGATTTAGTTGTAAACATTCTTACATAAAATGTTTGTTAAATCTTGGATGCATAATTTTATTATGTTACATGAATGACTATATATAGTTTTCTGACATTCAACTGCTTAAATGCAAATGCAGTTCCAAAGGCTAGATAGCATAAGTTGAGAGTTTGAATTAGGCTTTTTCAGAGGGGTAATTTAATTTTCTGCGCTGGTGAATAATTTATTTGCATTCGAGAATTATTTCCGTCGGCCCTGAATTATTGTTTCAGGTGCGAAATTAATTAGTAATTAATTTTTCACACATGATTTTTTTTGTGCCAGTGTATTAATTATTTATGGCTATTTACTTATTCAGTTGTGGATACTTTTCACGTTGGAAAATATTTTTTTGTCGTAAGTCAATTTTTTGATTTCGCGATTTTTTTTAAGCGCTGAACGTTTTTTTTCGCCGGCGAATTATTTTTATTCGGCGTTAATCAATTTTTCAATTTTCTCTCTGCCGAATTTATCTTGTGAATTTATTTTAAATTTTCCCTCGCATCTCGTTATTTTGCAGGGGAATTTATAAGTACATAATAAGAAAAATAATAATTAGGAAAATGGGCGCCGAGTGCGAGATGAGCGTAGTGGGCGGCTTTCTTTTCGGAGACGACTTTTTCTATGGCGTCCTTACTTTTTTCGGTTTCGACTTATTTTACTCGGCGGCGATTTTTCTAGGCGGTTTCCTCGTCCGCGACTTTTTTTCGGCTGCGATTTACATTTAGATTTCCCTTTTTCCCGTTGCAAATATTTTTCGGTTGCGATTTTTTTCTGTCGGCAAAATTTGCTAATTTCTTTCCGATGGCGAATATTATTTTCCGACTACGAATATTGTTTCTTATTGCGATTTTCTCGGCGACGACTTTTTCTCGCCCTCGACTATTTCTTTCGGCGTCAAGTTTTTTCTCCCCTGCGACTTATTTTCTCGATTGCTACCTTTTTCCTTAATCGGCTAGTTTTTTCTCGTCGGCGTCTATTTTTTTCCTTTCCTTTCTTTTGGCTGCGACCAATTTTTTTAGGTTATGCATTTTCTCCGATTGCAAATATTTTTCGATTGCAATTTTCATTTCCTTGGTTTAAATTGTCTAATTTCTTTCCGATGGCGAAAATGCTTTTCCGGTAACGATTCTTTTTCTGCGGGGAACTTTTTTCCGTTCTTCGACTTTCTTCTCCGCTGTATTTGTTTTTCTCAGCAGCGACTATTTTTTCGGCGTCGACTTTTTTTGCGTAGAATTTTTTCCTCGGCGATGGATTTTCCTCGTATGTCATACATACTCTGCCGTGAAATTTAAAAAAGTTGTCAGAAAAATAACTAATAAAGAAAACGGAAGCAAAACCCGCCCAGAGGCCGAACAATACCACAATGGGAAAGTGCTTCCCCAAACAATGCAAAGAAGAAGCGGATTCGACCACGGCGGCGGATCGACAGAGTGAAAAAATACCTTGTACTCTGGGCGGGGGGAACTTCACAGTGTTCACGCAAGGTAATTTTTTCACTCCGGCCGGCCCATCGGCGAACGGTCAGCCGCCGGGATCGAACCCGCTTCCTCAGCATTGAGGGGAAGATACGCCGCCTTCCCCACTGTGCTATCGAGACGACGAAGAAATGTAGGAAGTTTAAGCTATTTCCCTTTCGGCAGGCATTCGGAGGGGAGTGGATAGAAGAGGGGAGGGAGGTAGAGGGAAGAGAGGGGAGGTTCCCCCTGGAGTAGGTGAAAGAGGGGAAATGAAAGGGAGTTGGTATGGTAAGCGGGAGTCGTTCGATTCCGATAAGAAAATTGCAGTTTCTCATGACGTATAAGCAACAGAATTTCCTTCGTAAATGTAGGTGACTATAATATCACTGCTTCGCATCTCTTATCGAATAGTTCTGTATTAGAGCGTTATTCTCGTGTTGTTTATAGGTAATGGCGTCCACATAGTCATTTCTGGCAAAGAAATTTGACGTTTGCATTATAAGAAACCGGGATAATGTATTTTTTGCGTGGTTGAAGATTCTCAGATACGCGTTTTTGGTATGATGATCTGTTTTATGTAACGGTAACGATTTTTTCAAGAATTTTATTCATTTTTTTGCACGGTTTTTGATTTGTTAATAATTCATCACATTAAACTTAGGTGCTATTTTAAGTCATGCTTGACTTGCCGCTGCTTTTTGATCACATGCAAATTCTTGACACAAAACTACCATTTCACTGTATATAATTGATTAATTTTCGTTGAACTACTTCGGAGATAGAATTGGTATATTTCACAATGTCCTTGTGCATTCTCATAATGGCTTCGTAAACCTGTTAGGTCTTTCGGAAGCGTGTTTACGCTGTTGCACGATTGTATCTTCTCTTTGAAATGCCTTTCAGACTACGTTCGCTTTACCATCATTCTCGAATACCGACCGGCCAATATGCTTTAAGTTTCAGAAAAAAAGATCGATAATCTGAATTTAACTGTTCGTGTATGTGAATAATCGATGACCTTCCTTTCTAGGATTTTCCGGAGTTAGAATTCTCGAAAAATACCAATATGGAGTTGTGAAATAGCGTCTATCGAAATGCAGTCAGTCTGAACGTCTGAAAGATTTCTTGCGGCTACTTTTTTTCGACAGCTGAATGTGTCTTTCGGCGGCTAAATATTTTTTTCGACGTCTAATGTGTTTTTCGGCGGGTAAATATTATTTCGGCGTCAACTTTTTAGAGGTATATACTTTTTTTCGGCCTACTTTTTTTTCAGTGGCCAAGTATTTTTTCGGCGGCTAAGCATCTAAGCATTTATTTCGGCGACTTAAGTATTTTTTTCGGCGGCTACATTTTTTTTTCGTTGGCTAAATTCTTTTTAGGCTGTTAAATATTTTTGGCGGTTAGTTTTATTCGGTGTCTATTTTTTTTCGGCGGCTAAATATTTTTTTCGACGGCTACATTTTTTTCGGTGGCTAAATTCTTTTTATGCGGTTAAGTATTTTTTCGGCGCCTACTTTTATTAGTTGTCTACTTTTTTTCGATCTACTTTATTTTCGCTGGCTAAGCATTTTTTCGGCGATTAAATAATTTTTTCAGCGGCTAAGTATTTTTTTCGGGGGCTAAATATGTTTTTGGCAGCTAAATATATTTATCGGCTTTCTCGGCGACTAAATATATTTTTCGAATATTGTTTTTGACGGCGAAATATTTTTTTGTGGCGACTAAATATATTTTTCGCGGCTAAATATCGCATTTTCCTAATGCGATTTTTCTGCAGGTTAATTTTTTCCAAAGTCGTATTGCTTTTCGGAGGCAAATTTTTCAGATAGAAATGTTTTCCGCGTCCTAAGATTTCTTTTAGATGGCTAATTTTTGGAGTCTTTTGTGAAGAGGAAGCATTTTTCACAAGGCGAATTTTTTATTCCGAAGGTGAATTTTTTCCGAAGGCGTGTTTTTTGCAATAGCGAATTTCTTTCCTATTTCGCATTCTTTTCCGAGGGAGGACTGTTTTCTGATAGATGTTTTTTCAGATTGCTAATTTTTTGCGAAGGATATATTTTCTTATGGCGAATTTTTTCCGTTGTCAGACGTTTTCCAAGTGTCGGTTTTTCCTGGGGCTACTTTTTTCAGCGCATGCTTTTTCGGCGACTATATGTTAATTATTTTTTTGGCAGCTAATATTTTTTTCTACGGCTACATTATTTTCGGTGGCTAGATTCCTTTTAGGCGGTAAAATATTTTTCGGCGGCTACTTTTATTCGGGGTCTACTTTGCTTTCGGCGGCTATATATTTTTTCGGCGGATAAATATATTTTTCGACCGCTTAATACGTTTTTCGGCGGCCAAATATTTTTTTAGGCGGCCAAATATTTTTTTCGGCTGCTAAATTCTTTTTCGTCAAAAAAATATTTTTTCTCCGTCGCATTCTTTTCTGACTCGATTATTTTTTATGCGGTAATATATTTACAAATTTCCGATTTTGCTCTTGTAACCGCAATGAAATTAAAAAAAGTTTAAAGGAAAATAACTAATTAAGTAAACGGAAGCAAAACCCGCCCAGAGGCCGAGCGGCACCACAGTGGGCGAGGGCTGCCCCAAACAATACAAAGAAGCGGATTAAACCACTGCAGCAGAACCGACAGAATGAAAAAGTACCTTGTACTCTGAGCGGGGGGAACTTCACAGTGTTCGCGCAAGGTAGTTTTTTCACCCTGGCCTCTTTAAGGCGGACTCTTTCTAATCCCCTTAGGCCCGCCGTCCACTGCAGCTAGAAATGTGTAGCGAGAAATGTGCGGCGAAAAATGTGTGAGCGAGGCGGGCGAGGTTTGTGCGTCCACTACGACGAGTTTCTTGCTCAACTAGAAATGTGTTTAGTTCCGAACGGTGCGGCGACGAAGTCGGACCCGTTCACCGTTTAAAAAGCACAAATATGTACCACTTTTGCCCAATTCCATCCCAATTAACTCCCAAAGGACTTCTTTCATTTTGACATTTTTATAATCTTCGTCCACAGTGTCGTACAGACAGGAATGACTCCTTACTAACTCGATTAATTTTTCCATTATCTTAATCAATTACTATAAAAGATTTCAGGAACAGTACCTAAACGCAGTGTCCACAACTAAGCTACAAAGTCAACTGAATATCCTGTGAGAGAAGAGCTTGGAAGGATCACGTGCGGATGACTCAGGAATCATCGGGAAATGCTTGGGGAGGGGGTAAATGTGTAAGAGAAAATTCGCCCGACTAGCGACTTGGAAGAGGTTTGACGCATTTCTCGCCTCGGTCAAATGTATGGACCCTCATTTAATCCTATGCTTTCGATTTACACATTTCTCGCCGCACATTTCTCGATACACATTTCTCGCTGCAGTGGACAACGGGCCTTAGGCGGAGGTTTCCGCCAGACATCTGAGGGTGATTGTACTGGAGTAATCGCCCGTGGGCGAACGGTTCTGCTGCAGGGATCGAACCCGCTTCCTCAGTATTGGGGGGAAGTCACCTTCCCAACTGTGCTACCGAGACGACATAGAAAAGTAGGAAATAAGTTAAAGCCTTTCGGAGGGGAGTGGAGGGAAGAGAGGGGAGGCACAGTGGAGAGGGTAGGTAGGTTCCCCCTGGAATAGGCGGAAGAGGGGAAATGAAAGGCGCGCACCCAGGGGGCGGGGGAGGGGGGTTGGTTTGATAGACGATTTTATGAATCATTGTATGTTTCTTTTCACGGTTTTTTGTGCTTAAATAATTCACCACATTAAACCTTCGCTCATTTAGATCACATGCAACTTCCTGACCCGAAAATACCATTGCACTCTGTCGAACTGTTTTGAGTTCCTTGGGAGATAGAAATGGTATTTCGATAAGTTGTTTTGTAAGTTTGTTGTCTTCACGAAGCCTGTTTACGGTGTTGCACGATTTACTATTCTCTCTGAAATGCCTTTCAGGCTACGTTTATTTGACCATCCTTCTCGAATTTCGACCGGCCAATATTATTTCTGGTTCAAGAAAAGAAGATTGCTTGTCTAATTTGAGCCCTTCTTGTACGTGAATAGGCGACGTCCTCCCTTTCACCGATTTGCCGGAGTTCGAGTTAGAATCCTCGAAATTGAGGCGAGAAATAGCGGCTACAGAAAGGAAATAACGTTTTGTGTTGAAGTGATGGCAGAAGGATACGGTTTCAAAGGCATTCCTTATGTAAGTTATGTACAAAACAGTATTGAAAGATATGCATTTCTACAATTTCCATTTAACCGGTGGATTAGTTTAAATGTTCATGTAAGGTGGAAGTTCTAATTGATGGATTTAATTAAATATTAATATTTAATTTAATCCTAATTCATCAAGCAGTTCAAGAAATTAAAATACCACTAACACTTTGATAAAGAATGTCTACAATTTGAAAACTTACAAAATAACCCTTTTGCAGAATGAAGATAACAAATTCTGACTTGGATGGCTGCTATGAAGCTGATATTGGGATTATCTGAAACATCGATCGGAGAAGGGAGGCTTGATAATTCTGTTTTGGATTTGGTGAAGGTAATGTAACGTCAATTACTGCATAAGTTAATAAAATCTAACTATATATATATTAATTTTACGTTGACGTCTTTAGACATTTGTTTACAATTTATATCGGCGTATTTCTCGAGAACCGTTCGTCGTAAAGATATGCGGTAAACGGCGTTTTGTTTCTACTGGTTATGAGGTCCCTGGAAAAATATTTTCGTTTGCTAAAGTGTCCCGGGTTCGAATCCAGGAGACAATTATATTTTCCCATAAGTTTACACGGGATTTTCGATTTTTCAGAGTGCAAGGTTTTCTTCCTTCATTCGATAAAATACGTAAAAATGGTCTGATTTTCTTTATACTATCATATTATTGGGATGTTTACACGTTACACGGTCGATATTTTCAGAAATACGAATTCTTTTTCGAAATTTTGCGGATTTTTCGTACTCATTCCGGGCGTTGCCAAGGAGACTCTCATTGTTGCCTCCGATTCATTTAATGTCAAGTAAACTTTCTAATAGACGAAAGAAAAGTTATTCGCGTCGAACTGTTGTTTGAGCATCGAAATTAATGAATCATAGCCACGTAAATACGAATAATTCGTCTGTCGACTGCGTATGGGGCAGTATGGGAAGCGTTTGTAGCTGTGTGAATAACGTGTAACAAACAAGTTCCCAGCGAATTGTTTTATTTTAAATTGTGCAATTTGTTTTTATTTTGTTTAAATTGATTCTATAAAGAATTGTTTCATTTTAAATTGTGCAGTTAATTTGATTTTTATTTTGTTTCAATTGATACTATAACGTTTTAAAATGGTTACGTTGACGACTGTCAGCATTTGTTTACAATTTATTGTTAACATCTGTATAACAGCTGTCAATAACATGTGTATAAGAAATCTAACTATATGTTAATTTTACGTTGACGTCTGTCAGCATTTATGTACAATTTGTTGTTAACATCTGTAGATGTACTAGAAACTTGAAATTTGGTAGGATTATAGGTTTTACGCTTACTCTTTAAATTAAGGTGAGATAGAATGCATTTTTATTTTAATACTTTGCATTTCATTTATATTTCATTAATTATTCAATAAAAATTATTTCACTAAACCTTCAGTTTATGTAAATTGCATTGAGGATCGGAGATCCGGGGCTGCCCTACTAGTGTGCATTCATTTTGGGTTACATGTAGATAAAAAATATCCTCCCTTATTTATTCCTAATCAGGTTAAATTGTTCATTTAACCATTGTTAGTCATATTGTAAAAGTTGGCCAAATATTTCTTCTGCAATCACTTTATATGCTAATAGGTAATAGTTTCTCAATCAAACCCTAAAAAACTCTTTCTTATAAATTTCATTACAGCCTTTTTCATGTTCTTTTAAATTAATTTCATTACCATTGCTCTACATATCATTTACGTAATAATCCATAAGCTGGAATAACTGGAGTCGAAATAGAAAGTTAATAGCAGATATTTCTATTTTCTCATATGCGAAGTATATTGAGCAAGTATTGCAATCGCGGAAAAATTCGGTCTCGAAATTTTGATGGAAATATATGGTTTAGGTGTACCCAAGTCCGACTTTTGCAATTCCATCTGTCTGTCTGTTCGTGGCCCTAAAGCCTAAACGGTATAGCAAAAATAAATGAAATCTCGTACTTAGGCATTTTATCATACAGAATAGAAGTTGTGAAGAAATGGTTAAAATTTCAGAATAATTAACGGCCGTTTATTTATTCAAGGCAATTTTAACAACAATTTTATTTTCTCAAAAACGGCTACAACAATTTTTATCAAATTTCATAGTTAAGTTCACGTATGCAATAATACTACATAGTTCAAATTTCTCAAAAAATGAATGAAAATTGAACTTAATTCTTATAAAACTTCAATAACAATTGGATTTTCTAAAAAATGACTTACAAATTTCGAGTAGTTATTTAAGTAATGTTTTTAATTATTGTACATAGTTCATATTTTTCAAAAGATAACTAAATGATGGATTAGTATATGAGAATGCTTGTACAATGTATATTCTACTGATCTTTTATTGAAAACCTCTGATCAAAGCGAAATTATTACGTAAATGATATGTAAAGAACATTGCTGAAAAGAAGATGATTTTACTTTTGAATTTTTTAAAAATTCTTACTTGTTAATTTTTCTCATAACAACTGTCCTTTTCTGTAGTTAGATAATTACAAAAGCTCTCTCTACTGACCCTTTCTAATTCATGTGAAATTATATACCGTATTTTCTGGCCTAAAAGATGCAACCCGATTTTAAAACAGAAATTCCAGAAAAAATTACACATGGATTTTACCTTACCAAATTGACAAGAACAAAAACAGTTTCTCTACATTAAAATAATCAACTTTATTCATAGTATAAAAGCCAACTAAATTGTCATCATTGCTGCTACAATCATCATCACTAGCACTTTTGTATGAATCTTTAATAGCTTTGTTCAGCTGATCATCTTCAGGTGCATGTTAAGGAACATTTATAGTTGGCAAAATTCCTAATTCTGATACACAATTCAATCACAAAGTGATAGTCTTATTTTGTTTGTTTAATAAATTACCTTGTATGGCTTAAGAAATTTTTCTTTTCATCGGTCAAAGCACTCTACAGAAATTTATCATCTATTATTAATCTCAGATATTTAGTATAATCTACTTGAGCTATGGATTCACAATTACACCATGAGTTAAAAGTATTAATTCGACGTAAGCGCAAGCATGTTTGTAAAGTTTAATAGGAAGAAGTGTTTAGGATTTCTCATGCATGCAGTTTGTCGTCTTTATGTTAACTATTAGATAATGATCATGAGACCAGTTCTGAATACTATTGAAATCTTGTTGGCAATAATCTATGGCTTTGTTAATATTTTCATGAAGACTTACTAAAATGATATCAGCATATAAATAAATCTCTGAATTTGTTACAACTTCAAATATACTATTTACATAAACAGTATTGGTCCCAAAATTGAGCCTTGAGGCACACCAAGTTTAACATCTCTTAGTTTGCTAAAATAATTGTCTATTTTTAGTAATTTTTCTATTATTTAAATAATCCTTAAACCAATCTAACATTATGCCCCTGATCCCAATTTCCTGCAGTTTTTTAATTAAAACAGAATGTGAAATGGTATCAAATGCCTTACTATAATCAACAAACACTAGGATGATATGATTATTTTTGTGTAAATTAGCGGATGATATTATTTTTGTCTAAATTAGCATTGAGCTTCTCAGATAAGGCTTCTAATAAAAGTTTAGTGCTTTTGTTAGGCTGAAAACCATATTGGTTTCTGTGTATAATGCTATGTTTGCTTAGGTAATTTAGCAATTCATTAGCAACTAATTTTTCCATAATTTTATCAATACAAGGCAAAATTGCTATGGACCTGTAATTCGTGAGATCATTATGCATTCCTCCTTTGTATATTGGATGTACAAGTGCTGTTTTTAAATCTACAGGTATAACTCCTAAAATACTGTTATTGATTAATTTTGTCATGAGAAGTGTGATGTCTTTATTCACAATAAGATCTAATTTTGTCAACTCCTGGTGACTTTTTGTAATTTAGGGATTTAATAACAATTGATTTCTTTAACTGTCACTTCCATGAAGAAAAGAGTATTTCCTATTGTATGGGGAAGATGGTTACATATTTTAATAGTACAATTGTTTTTCATGTTTTGTATTGACTCGGTAAATTGTACTGCCAGATTTCTTGTTCAATGTATTTACTCCCCATGTATTTCCCTATAATTGTTCCTATACTCTCTTTTCTTTTACATCATAATAAAATGTTTAGTTCTTTCCATGTCTCCTTAATATTACCTTTCAGTGAATCAAATTTTGTATTTGTTTGCACGCTTTTTCGTGTGTTAATATAACTCACATAGGTGTGACTAGGATACTCTGACTGACTTAGTGTCTTAATATAAGACATCTAGGTATTACTAGGATACTCTGACTGACTTAGTGTCTTAATATAAGACTCTGAAGACTTAGTCTCTTAATATAAGACAGCTACGTATTACTAGGATACTCTGACTGATTTAGTGTCTAAATATAAGTATCTGACTCTCTTAGTGTCTTAATATAAGACACCTAGGTATTACTAGGATACTCTGACTGTCTTAATATAAGACACCTACATATTACTAGGATACTCTGAGTGACTTAGTATCTTAATATAAGTAACTGACTGACTTAGTATCTTAATATAAGACACTGACTGACTTAGTGTCGTAATATAAGATACCTAGGTATGACTAGGATACTCTGACTGACTTAATGTTTTTATATGACACCTAGGTATTACTAGGATACTCTGACTGACTTAGTTTTTTAATATAAGTCTCTTACTGACTTAGTGTCCTAATATAAGACACCTACATATTACTAGGATACTCTGACTGACATAGTGTGTTAATATAAGATTCTGAAGACTTAGTCTCTTAATATAAGACAGCTACGTATTACTAGGATACTCTGACTGATTTAGTGTCTAAATATAAGTATCTGACTCTCTTAGTGTCTTAATATAAGACACCTAGGTATTACTAGGATACTCTGACTGTCTTAATATAAGACACCTACATATTACAAGGATACTCTGAGTGACTTAGTATCTTAATATAAGTAACTGACTGACTTAGTATCTTAATATAAGACACTGACTGACTTAGTGTCGTAATATAAGATACCTAGGTATGACTAGGATACTCTGACTGACTTAATGTTTTTATATGACACCTAGGTATTACTAGGATACTCTGACTGACTTAGTTTTTTAATATAAGTCTCTTACTGACTTAGTGTCCTAATATAAGACACCTACATATTACTACGATATTCTGACTGACATAGTGTGTTAATATAAGATTCTGAAGACTTAGTCTCTTAATATAAGACAGCTACGTATTACTAGGATACTCTGACTGATTTAGTGTCTAAATATAAGTATCTGACTCTCTTAGTGTCTTAATATAAGATACCTAGGTATTACTAGGATACTCTGACTGTCTTAATATAAGACACCTACATATTACTAGGATACTCTGAGTGACTTAGTATCTTAATATAAGTAACTGACTGACTTAGTATCTTAATATAAGTCTCTTACTGACTTAGTGTCCTAATATAAGACACCTACATATTACTAGGATACTCTGACTGACATAGTGTGTTAATATAAGATTCTGAAGACTTAGTCTCTTAATATAAGACAGCTACGTATTACTAGGATACTCTGACTGATTTAGTGTCTAAATATAAGTATCTGACGCTCTTAGTGTCTTAATATAAGACACCTAGGTATTACTAGGATACTCTGACTGTCTTAATATAAGACACCTACATATTACTAGGATACTCTGAGTGACTTAGTATCTTAATATAAGTAACTGACTGACTTAGTATCTTAATATAAGACACTGACTGACTTAGTGTCGTAATGTAAGATACCTAGGTATGACTAGGATACTCTGACTGACTTAATGTTTTTATATGACACCTAGGTATTACTAGGATACTCTGACTGACTTAGTTTTTTAATATAAGTCTCTTACTGACTTAGTGTCCTAATATAAGACACCTACATATTACTAGGATACTCTGACTGACATAGTGTGTTAATATAAGATACCTAGGTATGACTAGGATACTCTGACTGACTTAATGTTTTTATATGACACCTAGGTATTACTAGGATACTCTGACTGACTTAGTTTTTTAATATAAGTCTCTTACTGACTTAGTGTCCTAATATAAGACACCTACATATTACTAGGATACTCTGACTGACTTAGTGTATTAATATAAGACTCTGAAGACTTAGTCTCTTAATATAAGACAGCTACGTATTACTAGGATACTCTGACTGATTTAGTGTCTAAATATAAGTATCTGACTCTCTTAGTGTCTTAATATAAGACACCTAGGTATTACTAGGATACTCTGACTGTCTTAATATAAGACACCTACATATTACTAGGATACTCTGAGTGACTTAGTATCTTAATATAAGTAACTGACTGACTTAGTATCTTAATATAAGACACTGACTGACTTAGTGTCGTAATATAAGATACCTAGGTATGACTAGGATACTCTTACTGACTTAATGTTTTTATATGACACCTAGGTATTACTAGGATACTCTGACTGACTTAGTTTTTTAATATAAGTCTCTTACTGACTTAGTGTCCTAATATAAGACACCTACATATTACTAGGATACTCTGACTGACTTAGTGTCTTAATATAAGACTCTGAAGACTTAGTCTCTTAATATAAGACAGCTACGTATTACTAGGATACTCTGACTGATTTAGTGTCTAAATATAAGTATCTGACTCTCACTCTCTTAGTGTCTTAATATAAGACACTTAGGTATTACTAGGATACTCTGACTGTCTTAATATAAGACACCTACATATTACTAGGATACTCTGAGTGACTTAGTATCTTAATATAAGTAACTGACTGACTTAGTATCTTAATATAAGACACTGACTGACTTAGTGTCGTAATATAAGATACCTAGGTATGACTAGGATACCCTGACTGACTTAATGTTTTTATATGACACCTAGGTATTACTAGGATAGTCTGACTGACTTAGTTTTTTAATATAAGTCTCTTACTGACTTAGTGTCCTAATATAAGACACCTACATATTACTAGGATACTCTGACTGACTTAGTGTCTTAATATAAGACACCTACGTATAACTAGGATACTCTGACTTAATGTCTTAATAGAAGACACCTAGATATTACTAGGATACTCTGACTGTCTTAGTGTCTTAATATAAGACACCTAGGTATTATTAGGATACCCCCGACTGACTTACTGTCATAATATAAGACATCTAGGTATTACTAGGATACCCCGACTACCTACCATATTTCAATCTCTAGCAAAAGCTTCCTCATGATCTATCACAGCCACATTCTCTGGAAAGTGCTTTCATATTTCAGGTTTCTTACTGTCATTGACACATCAATCTCTACCAAAGGCTTCATCATGATCTATCACAGCAACATTCTCTGGAAGGTGCTTTCATGTCCTATCTGATAATGCAGTTCTCTATTAGTGGTCTTTGAAGTAACTGTACCTGTAACCTAGGCAATGCTACTTAGTAAAGCAATTACAATTTTTAAATAAGATTTAATCTCAAGATTCTATACAGATTGACATTTATGTTAATATGTACAAATTTTTAGTCAAACATCCAATTTCTTCTTTATGCAGGTGCAGAGATGAGTTGAACACTGACTGCAAATTCTGGTGATTCAGAGCAGCATTATCCATCATTCCTGTAGCATCGGAATGGATATCCACAGTTTGAGAGCAGTCAATTAGGATTTATGCAGAGTATGTCTCTGAAACAAAGAATTCCCTATTTCGTTATTACTTCTAGACAATCACTACTGATGATTTGTACTTTTATTTTTCCTGTGTGGATGCCATGCCATTATACATGTGCATTATACATAATTAGTATAATGCCTGTTGAAATATCAACAGGAGAATTATTACTTTTATTTAAAATGGAATTCAACCTGGAAATCCGAGTCGACTAAAGCAAAGGATGAATGGAGATGCTTAAGCTGCAGAAATACAGCGAGGCCAGCTGATAATGGATACAACGGAGAAGATTCAAAGGCTGGTGTAACATTGAAAGAAATTTAAACCTAATTATGCATGAATTGAAAGGTATCAAAAAAGACTTTAATACACACACAAAGAAAATTTTATCTTTCCTTTGTGACTGGGTATGATGAAGTAAGGGAGATGCTATGCGTAAATCAAAATATTATTAAAGAAGTAAAGCAGGAGGTGGTCGATCTCCATAGGGAAAATGCAAACAAGGACAGAGTAATTGAAGGTCTCACCACTAAAGTTAATATCATGGAGTAAAAAGATTTAGGTTCTAACATAGTAATAGTTGGTCTGATTGAAAAAGGTGATAACCTTGGGATCACATCAAGAAACTTGTGAATGATCTAGGTTGTAAAAATTTTGATCCTTTTGACATTGTCAATTTGTGATGAATCAAAAGGACCAGAAGAAAAGCAAAGAATTATCGTTAAATTAAGAAACAAGACAAGCTCTTTAAACAGCCTTATACAAAATGTATCATTTGCAAATCTTCTGTTCTATCATCTGAATGTTAGAAGTCTATCAAACAGTTGGGATGAAATTTTATACATTATTCAAGAACTATCATATTGCTCTCAATATTTGTTTGTATTGCTTACTGAGGTAAATGTGAATTCTAATAATATAGATTTATATAATATGGTGTATAACTTAAGGCAAAATAAGAGGGGTGGTAGCCAAATCCTTTACATTAAGGATGACATATTTTAATCAAAAAGTAATTACAATGAACTCTGCTGAAGTAATACCTTGCGAAATCAATATTAAGAGCATGCAAATTTTGCTAATTGGTATATATAGACCCCCATCATTAAATAAAAATGAATTTCTTGAGGAATTAAGTCTAGCCTTAACCGATTGTAAAAATAGTAGTCAAAGCAGGAGATATAAACATAAAAGATAAATCTGACATACATTCATTGAGATACCAAAATTTTCTATCATCACAAGGTTTCATTCAATAAATAAAGACATATACAAGAGAATAATTTAGATTAAATAGAATGGTAAGGTTCTGTACTGACCATATTGCCTATAGAGGCCCTATAAAAGATATTTCATCATTTATATTTCAGACGAAAATATCTGACCATTACTTAACAGGATTTATTTATAGAGATGGTGTAGAGCAACCTCCTATTCACTCCAGTTATCTTGATGAAAAGGAAGTAAAAAGACGCATTAACTCCACTAAATAACAGGACCTGCATGATATAGATAATGTTAACTTGTATGAAAACTTAAACCTAAGAATGAATAGTGTCTACGATAATGCAGAGAAGACTAAATGCAAATTTGTATTGAAAAAAAGGTGGATGAACAACAATGTTATGAAGGAAATACAAAAAAGAGAGGTTATATCAATTATGGAAAAACAATCCCTCTAATACAACATTTAAACTATAAGAAGCAAAGAAATCTGTGAATCTAATTAGGAAAGCAAAAAAAGATTATAAAAAAATTTGATTCACTGAAAGGTAATATTAAGGAGACATAGAAAGAACTAAACATTTTATTATGATGTAAAAGAAAAGAGAGTATAGGAACAATTATAGGGAAATACATGGGGAGTAAATACATTGAACAAGAAATCTGGCAGTACAATTTACCGAGTCAATACAAAACATGAAAAACAATTGTACTATTAAAATATTTAACCATCTTCCCCATACAATAGGAAATACTCTTTTCTTCACGGAAGTGACAGTTAAAGAAATCAATTGTTATTAAATCCCTAAATTACAAAAAGTCACCAGGAGTTGACAAAATTAGATCATATTGTGAATAAAGACAACACACTTCTCATGAGAAAATTACTCAATAACAGTATTTTAGAAGGAGTTATACCTGTAGATTTAAAAACAGCACTTGTACATCCAATATACAAAGGAGGAATGCATAATGATCTCACGAATTACAGGTAGTAATATGTAGGTGTCTTATATTAGGACACTAAGTCAGTAAGAGACTTATATTAAAAAACTAAGTCAGTAAGAGTATCCTAGTAATACCTAGGTGTCATATAAAAACATTAAGTCAGTCAGAGTATCCTAGTCATACCTAGGTATCTTATATTACGACACTAAGTCAGTCAGTTACTTATATTAAGATACTAAGTAACTCAGAGTATCCTAGTAATATGTAGGTGTCTTATATTAAGACACTAAGAGAGTCAGATACTTATATTTAGACACTAAATCAGTCAGAGTATCCTAGTAATACGTAGCTGTCTTATATTAAGAGACTAAGTAACTCAGAGTATCCTAGTAATATGTAGGTGTCTTATATTAAGACACTAAGAGAGTCAGATACTTATATTTAGACACTAAATCAGTCAGAGTATCCTAGTAATACGTAGCTGTCTTATATTAAGAGACTAAGTCTTCAGAGTCTTATATTAACACACTATGTCAGTCAGAGTATCCTAGTAATATGTAGGTGTCTTATATTAGGACACTAAGTCAGTAAGAGACTTATATTAAAAAACTAAGTCAGTCAGAGTATCCTAGTAATACCTAGGTGTCATAAAAACATTAAGTCAGTCAGAGTATCCTAGTCATACCTAGGTATCTTATATTACGACACTAAGTCAGTCAGTGTCTTATATTAAGATACTAAGTCAGTCAGTTACTTATATTAAGATATTAAGTCACTCAGAGTATCCTAGTAATATGTAGGTGTCTTATATTAAGACAGTCAGAGTATCCTAGTAATACCTAGGTGTCTTATATTAAGACACTAAGAGAGTCAGATACTTATATTTAGACACTAAATCAGTCAGAGTATCCTAGTAATACGTAGCTGTCTTATATTAAGAGACTAAGTCTTCAGAATCTTATATTAACACACTATGTCAGTCAGAGTATCCTAGTAATATGTAGGTGTCTTATATTAGGACACTAAGTCAGTAAGAGTATCCTAGTAATATGTAGGTGTCTTATATTAGGACACTAAGTCAGTAAGAGACTTATATTAAAAAACTAAGTCAGTCAGAGTATCCTAGTAATACCTAGGTGTCATATAAAAACATTAAGTCAGTCAGAGTATCCTAGTCATACCTAGGTATCTTATATTACGACACTAAGTCAGTCAGAGTCTTATATTAAGATACTAAGTCAGTCAGTTACTTATATTAAGATACTAAGTCACTCAGAGTATCCTAGTAATATGTAGGTGTCTTATATTAAGACACTAAGAGAGTCAGATACTTATATTTAGACACTAAATCAGTCAGAGTATCCTAGTAATACGTAGCTGTCTTATATTAAGAGACTAAGTCTTCAGAATCTTATATTAACACACTATGTCAGTCAGAGTATCCTAGTAATATGTAGGTGTCTTATATTAGGACACTAAGTCAGTAAGAGACTTATATTAAAAAACTAAGTCAGTCAGAGTATCCTAGTAATACCTAGGTGTCATATAAAAACATTAAGTCAGTCAGAGTATCCTAGTCATAACTAGGTATCTTATATTACGACACTAAGTCAGTCAGTGTCTTATATTAAGATACTAAGTCAGTCAGTTACTTATATTAAGATACTAAGTCACTCAGAGTATCCTAGTAATATGTAGGTGTCTTATATTAAGACAGTCAGAGTATCCTAGTAATACCTAGGTGTCTTATATTAAGACACTAAGAGAGTGAGAGTCAGATACTTATATTTAGACACTAAATCAGTCAGAGTATCCTAGTAATACGTAGCTGTCTTATATTAAGAGACTAAGTCAGTCAGAGTCTAATATTAAGACACTAAGTCAGTCAGAGTATCCTAGTAATATGTAGGTGTCTTATATTAGGACACTAAGTCAGTAAGAGACTTATATTAAAAAACTAAGTAAGTCAGAGTATCCTAGTAATACCTAGGTGTCATATAAAAACATTAAGTCAGTCAGAGTATCCTAGTCATACCTAGGTATCTTATATTACGACACTAAGTCAGTCAGTGTCTTATATTAAGATACTAAGTCAGTCAGTTACTTATATTAAGACACTAAGTCACTCAGAGTATCCTAGTAATATGTAGGTGTCTTATATTAAGACAGTCAGAGTATCCTAGTAATACCTAGGTGTCTTATATTAAGACACTAAGAGAGTCAGATACTTATATTTAGACACTAAATCAGTCAGAGTATACTAGTCATACGTAGCTGTCTTATATTAAGAGACTGAGTCTTCAGAGTCTTATATTAAGACACTAAGTCAGTCAGAGTATCCTAGTAATATCTAGGTGTCTTCTATTAAGACATTAAGTCAGAGTATCCTAGTTATACGTAGGTGTCTTATATTAAGACACTAAGTCAGAGTATCCTAGTAATATGTAGGTGTCTTATATTAGGACACTAAATCAGTAAGAGACTTATATTAAAAAACTAAGTCAGTCAGAGTATCCTAGTAATACCTAGGTGTCATATAAAAACATTAAGTCAGTCAGAGTATCCTAGTCATACCTAGGTATCTTATATTACGACACTAAGTCAGTCAGTGTCTTATATTAAGATACTAAGTCAGTCAGTTACTTATATTAAGATACTAAGTCACTCAGAGTATCCTAGTAATATGTAGGTGTCTTATATTAAGACAGTCAGAGTATCCTAGTAATACCTAGGTGTCTTATATTAAGACACTAAGAGAGTCAGATACTTATATTTAGACACTAAATCAGTCAGAGTATCCTAGTAATACGTAGCTGTCTTATATTAAGAGACTAAGTCTTCAGAATCTTATATTAACACACTATGTCAGTCAGAGTATCCTAGTAATATGTAGGTGTCTTATATTAGGACACTAAGTCAGTAAGAGACTTATATTAAAAAACTAAGTCAGTCAGAGTATCCTAGTAATACCTAGGTGTCATATAAAAACATTAAGTCAGTCAGAGTATCCTAGTCATAACTAGGTATCTTATATTACGACACTAAGTCAGTCAGTGTCTTATATTAAGATACTAAGTCAGTCAGTTACTTATATTAAGATACTAAGTCACTCAGAGTATCCTAGTAATATGTAGGTGTCTTATATTAAGACAGTCAGAGTATCCTAGTAATACCTAGGTGTCTTATATTAAGACACTAAGAGAGTCAGATACTTATATTTAGACACTAAATCAGTCAGAGTATCCTAGTAATACGTAGCTGTCTTATATTAAGAGACTAAGTCAGTCAGAGTCTTATATTAAGACACTAAGTCAGTCAGAGTATCCTAGTAATATGTAGGTGTCTTATATTAGGACACTAAGTCAGAAAGAGTTATATTAAAAAACTAAGTAAGTCAGAGTATCCTAGTAATACCTAGGTGTCATATAAAAATATTAAGTCAGTCAGAGTATCCTAGTCATACCTAGGTATCTTATATTACGACACTAAGTCAGTCAGTGTCTTATATTAAGATACTAAGTCAGTCAGTTACTTATATTAAGATACTAAGTCACACAGAGTATCCTAATAATATGTAGGTGTCTTATATTAAGACAGTCAGAGTATCCTAGTAATACCTAGGTGTCTTATATTAAGACACTAAGAGAGACAGATACTTATATTTAGACACTAAATCAGTCAGAGTATACTAGTCATACGTAGCTGTCTTATATTAAGAGACTAAGTCTTCAGAGTCTTATATTAAGACACTAAGTCAGTCAGAGTATCCTAGTAATATCTAGGTGTCTTCTATTAAGACATTAAGTCAGAGTATCCTAGTTATACGTAGGTGTCTTATATTAAGACACTAAGTCAGAGTATCCTAGTAATATGTAGGTGTCTTATATTAGGACACTAAATCAGTAAGAGACTTATATTAAAAAACTAAGTCAGTCAGAGTATCCTAGTAATACCTAGGTGTCATATAAAAACATTAAGTCAGTCAGAGTATCCTACTCATAACTAGGTATCTTATATTACGACACTAAGTCAGTCAGTGTCTTATATTAAGATACTAAGTCAGTCAGTTACTTATATTAAGATACTAAGTCACTCAGAGTATCCTAGTAATATGTAGGTGTCTTATATTAAGACAGTCAGAGTATCCTAGTAATACCTAGGTGTCTTATATTAAGACACTAAGAGAGTCAGATACTTATATTTAGACACTAAATCAGTCAGAGTATCCTAGTAATACGTAGCTGTCTTATATTAAGAGACTAATTCTTCAGAATCTTATATTAACACACTATGTAAGTCAGAATATCGTAGTAATATGTAGGTGTCTTATATTAGGACACTAAGTCAGTAAGAGACTTATATTAAAAACTAAGTCAGTCAGAGTATCCTAGTAATACCTAGGTGTCATATAAAAACATTAAGTCAGTCAGAGTATCCTAGTCATACCTAGGTATCTTATATTACGACACTAAGTCAGTCAGTGTCTTATATTAAGATATTAAGTCAGTCAGTTACTTATATTAAGATACTAAGTCACTCAGAGTATCCTAGTAATATGTAGGTGTCTTATTTTAAGACAGTCAGAGTATCCTAGTAAAACCTAGGTGTCTTATATTAAGACACTAAGAGAGTCAGATACTTATATTTAGACACTAAATCAGTCAGAGTATCCTAGTAATACGTAGCTGTCTTATATTAAGAGACTAAGTCTTCAGAGTCTTATATTAATACACTAAGTCAGTCAGAGTATCCTAGTAATATGTAGGTGTCTTATATTAGGACACTAAGTCAGTAAGAGACTTATATTAAAAAACTAAGTCAGTCAGAGTATCCTAGTAATACCTAGATGTCATATAAAAACATTAAGTCAGTCAGAGTATCCTAGTCATACCTAGGTGTCTTATATTAAGACACTAAGAGAGTGAGAGTCAGATACTTATATTTAGACACTAAATCAGTCAGAGTATCCTAGTAATACGTAGCTGTCTTATATTAAGAGACTAAGTCAGTCAGAGTCTAATATTAAGACACTAAGTCAGTCAGAGTATCCTAGTAATATGTAGGTGTCTTATATTAGGACACTAAGTCAGTAAGAGACTTATATTAAAAAACTAAGTAAGTCAGAGTATCCTAGTAATACCTAGGTGTCATATAAAAACATTAAGTCAGTCAGAGTATCCTAGTCATACCTAGGTATCTTATATTACGACACTAAGTCAGTCAGTGTCTTATATTAAGATACTAAGTCAGTCAGTTACTTATATTAAGACACTAAGTCACTCAGAGTATCCTAGTAATATGTAGGTGTCTTATATTAAGACAGTCAGAGTATCCTAGTAATACCTAGGTGTCTTATATTAAGACACTAAGAGAGTCAGATACTTATATTTAGACACTAAATCAGTCAGAGTATACTAGTCATACGTAGCTGTCTTATATTAAGAGACTGAGTCTTCAGAGTCTTATATTAAGACACTAAGTCAGTCAGAGTATCCTAGTAATATCTAGGTGTCTTCTATTAAGACATTAAGTCAGAGTATCCTAGTTATACGTAGGTGTCTTATATTAAGACACTAAGTCAGAGTATCCTAGTAATATGTAGGTGTCTTATATTAGGACACTAAATCAGTAAGAGACTTATATTAAAAAACTAAGTCAGTCAGAGTATCCTAGTAATACCTAGGTGTCATATAAAAACATTAAGTCAGTCAGAGTATCCTAGTCATACCTAGGTATCTTATATTACGACACTAAGTCAGTCAGTGTCTTATATTAAGATACTAAGTCAGTCAGTTACTTATATTAAGATACTAAGTCACTCAGAGTATCCTAGTAATATGTAGGTGTCTTATATTAAGACAGTCAGAGTATCCTAGTAATACCTAGGTGTCTTATATTAAGACACTAAGAGAGTCAGATACTTATATTTAGACACTAAATCAGTCAGAGTATCCTAGTAATACGTAGCTGTCTTATATTAAGAGACTAAGTCTTCAGAATCTTATATTAACACACTATGTCAGTCAGAGTATCCTAGTAATATGTAGGTGTCTTATATTAGGACACTAAGTCAGTAAGAGACTTATATTAAAAAACTAAGTCAGTCAGAGTATCCTAGTAATACCTAGGTGTCATATAAAAACATTAAGTCAGTCAGAGTATCCTAGTCATAACTAGGTATCTTATATTACGACACTAAGTCAGTCAGTGTCTTATATTAAGATACTAAGTCAGTCAGTTACTTATATTAAGATACTAAGTCACTCAGAGTATCCTAGTAATATGTAGGTGTCTTATATTAAGACAGTCAGAGTATCCTAGTAATACCTAGGTGTCTTATATTAAGACACTAAGAGAGTCAGATACTTATATTTAGACACTAAATCAGTCAGAGTATCCTAGTAATACGTAGCTGTCTTATATTAAGAGACTAAGTCAGTCAGAGTCTTATATTAAGACACTAAGTCAGTCAGAGTATCCTAGTAATATGTAGGTGTCTTATATTAGGACACTAAGTCAGAAAGAGTTATATTAAAAAACTAAGTAAGTCAGAGTATCCTAGTAATACCTAGGTGTCATATAAAAATATTAAGTCAGTCAGAGTATCCTAGTCATACCTAGGTATCTTATATTACGACACTAAGTCAGTCAGTGTCTTATATTAAGATACTATGTCAGTCAGTTACTTATATTAAGATACTAAGTCACACAGAGTATCCTAATAATATGTAGGTGTCTTATATTAAGACAGTCAGAGTATCCTAGTAATACCTAGGTGTCTTATATTAAGACACTAAGAGAGACAGATACTTATATTTAGACACTAAATCAGTCAGAGTATACTAGTCATACGTAGCTGTCTTATATTAAGAGACTAAGTCTTCAGAGTCTTATATTAAGACACTAAGTCAGTCAGAGTATCCTAGTAATATCTAGGTGTCTTCTATTAAGACATTAAGTCAGAGTATCCTAGTTATACGTAGGTGTCTTATATTAAGACACTAAGTCAGAGTATCCTAGTAATATGTAGGTGTCTTATATTAGGACACTAAATCAGTAAGAGACTTATATTAAAAAACTAAGTCAGTCAGAGTATCCTAGTAATACCTAGGTGTCATATAAAAACATTAAGTCAGTCAGAGTATCCTACTCATAACTAGGTATCTTATATTACGACACTAAGTCAGTCAGTGTCTTATATTAAGATACTAAGTCAGTCAGTTACTTATATTAAGATACTAAGTCACTCAGAGTATCCTAGTAATATGTAGGTGTCTTATATTAAGACAGTCAGAGTATCCTAGTAATACCTAGGTGTCTTATATTAAGACACTAAGAGAGTCAGATACTTATATTTAGACACTAAATCAGTCAGAGTATCCTAGTAATACGTAGCTGTCTTATATTAAGAGACTAATTCTTCAGAAACTTATATTAACACACTATGTAAGTCAGAATATCGTAGTAATATGTAGGTGTCTTATATTAGGACACTAAGTCAGTAAGAGACTTATATTAAAAACTAAGTCAGTCAGAGTATCCTAGTAATACCTAGGTGTCATATAAAAACATTAAGTCAGTCAGAGTATCCTAGTCATACCTAGGTATCTTATATTACGACACTAAGTCAGTCAGTGTCTTATATTAAGATATTAAGTCAGTCAGTTACTTATATTAAGATACTAAGTCACTCAGAGTATCCTAGTAATATGTAGGTGTCTTATTTTAAGACAGTCAGAGTATCCTAGTAAAACCTAGGTGTCTTATATTAAGACACTAAGAGAGTCAGATACTTATATTTAGACACTAAATCAGTCAGAGTATCCTAGTAATACGTAGCTGTCTTATATTAAGAGACTAAGTCTTCAGAGTCTTATATTAATACACTAAGTCAGTCAGAGTATCCTAGTAATATGTAGGTGTCTTATATTAGGACACTAAGTCAGTAAGAGACTTATATTAAAAAACTAAGTCAGTCAGAGTATCCTAGTAATACCTAGGTGTCATATAAAAACATTAAGTCAGTCAGAGTATCCTAGTCATACCTAGGTATCTTATATTAACACACTATGTCAGTCAGAGTATCCTAGTAATATGTAGGTGTCTTATATTAAGACACTAAGTCAGTCAGAGTATCCTAGTAATATGTAGGTGTCTTATATTAGGACACTAAGTCAGTAAGAGACTTATATTAAAAAACTAAGTCAGTCAGAGTATCCTAGTAAAACCTAGGTGTCATTTAAAAACATTAAGTCAGTCAGAGTATCCTAGTCATACCTAGGTATCTTACATTACGACACTAAGTCAGTCAATGTCTTATATTAAGATACTAAGTCAGTCAGTTACTTATATTAAGATACTAAGTCACTCAGAGTATCCTAGTAATATGTAGGTGTCTTATATTAAGACAGTCAGAGTATCCTAGTAATACCTAGGTGTCTTATATTAAGACACTAAGAGAGTCAGATACTTATATTTAGACACTAAGTCAGTCAGAGTATCCTAGTAATACGTAGCTGTCTTATATTAAGAGACTAAGTCTTCAGAATCTTATATTAACACACTATGTCAGTCAGAGTATCCTAGTAATATGTAGGTGTCTTATATTAGGACACTAAGTCAGTAAGAGACTTATATTAAAAAACTAAGTCAGTCAGAGTATCCTAGTCATACCTAGGTATCTTATATTACGACACTAAGTCAGTCAGTGTCTTATATTAAGATACTAAGTCAGTCAGTTACTTATATTAAGATACTAAGTCACTCAGAGTATCCTAGTAATATGTAGGTGTCTTATATTAGGACACTAAGTCAGTAAGAGACTTATATTAAAAAACTAAGTCAGTCAGAGTATCCTAGTAATACCTAGGTGTCATATAAAAACATTAAGTCAGTCAGAGTATCCTAGTCATACCTAGGTATCTTACATTACGACACTAAGTCAGTCAGTGTCTTATATTAAGATACTAAGTCAGTCAGTTACTTATATTAAGATACTAAGTCACTCAGAGTATCCTAGTAATATGTAGGTGTCTTATATTAAGACAGTCAGAGTATCCTAGTAATACCTAGGTGTCTTATATTAAGACACTAAGAGAGTCAGATACTTATATTTAGACACTAAATCAGTCAGAGTATACTAGTCATACGTAGCTGTCTTATATTAAGAGACTAAGTCTTCAGAGTCTTATATTAAGACACTAAGTCAGTCAGAGTATCCTAGTAATATCTAGGTGTCTTCTATTAAGACATTAAGTCAGAGTATCCTAGTTATATGTAGGTGTCTTATATTAAGACACTAAGTCAGAGTATCCTAGTAATATGTAGGTGTCTTATATTAGGACACTAAATCAGTAAGAGACTTATATTAAAAAACTAAGTCAGTCAGAGTATCCTAGTAATACCTAGGTGTCATATAAAAACATTAAGTCAGTCAGAGTATCCTAGTCATACCTAGGTATCTTATATTACGACACTAAGTCAGTCAGTGTCTTATATTAAGATACTAAGTCAGTCAGTTACTTATATTAAGATACTAAGTCACTCAGAGTATCCTAGTAATATGTAGGTGTCTTATATTAAGACAGTCAGAGTATCCTAGTAATACCTAGGTGTCTTATATTAAGACACTAAGAGAGTGAGAGTCAGATACTTATATTTAGACACTAAATCAGTCAGAGTATCCTAGTAATACGTAGCTGTCTTATATTAAGAGACTAAGTCAGTCAGAGTCTTATATTAAGACACTAAGTCAGTCAGAGTATCCTAGTAATATGTAGGTGTCTTATATTAGGACACTAAGTCAGTAAGAGACTTATATTAAAAAACTAAGTAAGTCAGAGTATCCTAGTAATACCTAGGTGTCATATAAAAACATTAAGTCAGTCAGAGTATCCTAGTCATACCTAGGTATCTTATATTACGACACTAAGTCAGTCAGTGTCTTATATTAAGATACTAAGTCAGTCAGTTACTTATATTAAGATACTAAGTCACACAGAGTATCCTAATAATATGTAGGTGTCTTATATTAAGACAGTCAGAGTATCCTAGTAATACCTAGGTGTCTTATATTAAGACACTAAGAGAGTCAGATACTTATATTTAGACACTAAATCAGTCAGAGTATACTAGTCATACGTAGCTGTCTTATATTAAGAGACTAAGTCTTCAGAGTCTTATATTAAGACACTAAGTCAGTCAGAGTATCCTAGTAATATCTAGGTGTCTTCTATTAAGACATTAAGTCAGAGTATCCTAGTTATACGTAGGTGTCTTATATTAAGACACTAAGTCAGAGTATCCTAGTAATATGTAGGTGTCTTATATTAGGACACTAAATCAGTAAGAGACTTATATTAAAAAACTAAGTCAGTCAGAGTATCCTAGTAATACCTAGGTGTCATATAAAAACATTAAGTCAGTCAGAGTATCCTACTCATAACTAGGTATCTTATATTACGACACTAAGTCAGTCAGTGTCTTATATTAAGATACTAAGTCAGTCAGTTACTTATATTAAGATACTAAGTCACTCAGAGTATCCTAGTAATATGTAGGTGTCTTATATTAAGACAGTCAGAGTATCCTAGTAATACCTAGGTGTCTTATATTAAGACACTAAGAGAGTCAGATACTTATATTTAGACACTAAATCAGTCAGAGTATCCTAGTAATACGTAGCTGTCTTATATTAAGAGACTAAGTCTTCAGAATCTTATATTAACACACTATGTCAGTCAGAATATCGTAGTAATATGTAGGTGTCTTATATTAGGACACTAAGTCAGTAAGAGACTTATATTAAAAAACTAAGTCAGTCAGAGTATCCTAGTAATACCTAGGTGTCATATAAAAACATTAAGTCAGTCAGAGTATCCAAGTCATACCTAGGTATCTTATATTACGACACTAAGTCAGTCAGTGTCTTATATTAAGATATTAAGTCAGTCAGTTACTTATATTAAGATACTAAGTCACTCAGAGTATCCTAGTAATATGTAGGTGTCTTATATTAAGACAGTCAGAGTATCCTAGTAATACCTAGGTGTCTTATATTAAGACACTAAGGCCCGGTTGCATAAAGATTTCGTTATGGAACCAATAACTATTGGACTCATAAAGTTATGGGACTCATAACTTCCCCCGTGCTTCTTGAAGCTAATGTCGTCATATGTTACCTTTCAATAGCTATTGCTCCGTTCACGTAGTTTTGCGGAAGCCGCTAGGTAGTAGCACGCGCGAAAACAAAAAAAATTAAGCGAGAAATTCAAATTAAAAAATAAAATGTAATAAAAACATTTACAAAATCAAATTAATCCGTCTATTTTTTCCACTATCGGCATACTTGTCAATAACTTCATCAGTTACTTTAATATCTCTATGTATGGATAACATCGCCAGTCCTCCAAGACGTGATTCAGATATTGTGTTTCGTAAATATGAATTAAGTCTTCGCAAGGATGAAAAGCGTCGTTCAACAGTAGCTGTGGAGACAGGAAGTAAAGCTAATATTTTGATAAGAACATATATACTGGCAGTCCCCGCTTATACGTCAGGTTACGTACCTGAAAACTGCGACGAAAGCGGATTGACATTTTTTGATTACATCAACAAAAGAAAATTCATTAGTAGATCACGTAACAGGCAGATAAGCTAATGGGTTTTATGTAATGATATCTAAATATAATAAAAACTATAATCCACTAGGGTAGCCTTAACTTATTGGAATTCTGTAAGTCAGAATAAATAGAACAACAAACTATGTCAAAATCCCACTATATTAATCAATAACACAACCAGAATATAAATCAAACTGTAATTCGTAAAATAAAAAATAATAACAAAACATTCTATATTGAACGAGACAAACGGGAAAATGATAGCTAACAATAATTCACGATGTACATATTAATTATTGAATTACAGCGAACGTTAATTGATAAACAATCATAATATTAAAGAAAAAAGCACGCTAATGTCCATAGTAATAGTAATGAGACGGTAATGTCAACAGTAATTGTAACAACACGCTAATGTCGGGTATGTAAATATAGCATATAAGAAATTGCATCTTACTTAACTCAAAGAAATTCTGCTATTTATCGTAATGTTATAAATGCACTGTTCCCGTCAATGTGCACACTGTATAAACAATGTAACGAAAAACAAAACGTAAGGCGTAGGCATGTTATGACAAAACATCCGCCATCTTAGATTCTTATGGAACTCATAACATCTTAACCGTACCCATAGGTAGAGATAAGTTATGGAAAGGCTTATGGAACCAATAAGTGCTATTGAACGTTTCAGAAACTGCTTTTAGCGATTTTTCATAAGTTATGTAGTACATAGGCCTATCGGTTCCATAACTCGCGTTCAAGAAACCGGCCCTAAGAGAGTCAGATACTTATATTTAGACACTAAATCAGTCAGAGTATCCTAGTAATACGTACCTGTCTTATATTAAGAGACTAAGTCTTCAGAATCTTATATTAACACACTATGTCAGTCAGAGTATCCTAGTAATATGTAGGTGTCTTATATTAGGACACTAAGTCAGTAAGAGACTTATATTAAAATAACTAAGTCAGTCAGAGTATCCTAGTAATACCTAGGTGTCATATAAAAACATTAAGTCAGTCAGAGTATCCTAGTCATACCTAGGTATCTTATATTACGACACTAAGTCAGTCAGTGTCTTATATTAAGATACTAAGTCAGTCAGTTACTTATATTAAGATACTAAGTCACTCAGAGTATCCTAGTAATATGTAGGTGTCTTATATTAAGACAGTCAGAGTATCCTAGTAATACCTAGGTGTCTTATATTAAGACACTAAGAGAGTCAGATACTTATATTTAGACACTAAATCAGTCAGAGTATCCTAGTAATACGTAGCTGTCTTATATTAAGAGACTAAGTCTTCAGAGTCTTATATTAATACACTAAGTCAGTCAGAGTGTCCTAGTAATATGTAAGTGTCTTATATTAGGACACTAAGTCAGTAAGAGACTTATATTAAAAAACTAAGTCAGTCAGAGTATCCTAGTAATACCTAGGTGTCATATAAAAACATTAAGTCAGTCAGAGTATCCTAGTCATACCTAGGTATCTTATATTAACACACTATGTCAGTCAGAGTATCCTAGTAATATGTAGGTGTCTTATATTAAGACACTAAGTCAGTCAGAGTATCCTAGTAATATGTAGGTGTCTTATATTAGGACACTAAGTCAGTAAGAGACTTATATTAAAAAACTAAGTCAGTCAGAGTATCCTAGTAATACCTAGGTGTCATATAAAAACATTAAGTCAGTCAGAGTATCCTAGTCATACCTAGGTATCTTACATTACGACACTAAGTCAGTCAGTGTCTTATATTAAGATACTAAGTCAGTCAGTTACTTATATTAAGATACTAAGTCACTCAGAGTATCCTAGTAATATGTAGGTGTCTTATATTAAGACAGTCAGAGTATCCTAGTAATACCTAGGTGTCTTATATTAAGACACTAAGAGAGTCAGATACTTATATTTAGACACTAAATCAGTCAGAGTATCCTAGTAATACGTAGCTGTCTTATATTAAGAGACTAAGTCTTCAGAATCTTATATTAACACACTATGTCAGTCAGAGTATCCTAGTAATATGTAGGTGTCTTATATTAGGACACTAAGTCAGTAAGAGACTTATATTAAAAAACTAAGTCAGTCAGAGTATCCTAGTCATACCTAGGTATCTTATATTACGACACTAAGTCAGTCAGTGTCTTATATTAAGATACTAAGTCAGTCAGTTACTTATATTAAGATACTAAGTCACTCAGAGTATCCTAGTAATATGTAGGTGTCTTATATTAGGACACTAAGTCAGTAAGAGACTTATATTAAAAAACTAAGTCAGTCAGAGTATCCTAGTAATACCTAGGTGTCATATAAAAACATTAAGTCAGTCAGAGTATCCTAGTCATACCTAGGTATCTTACATTACGACACTAAGTCAGTCAGTGTCTTATATTAAGATACTAAGTCAGTCAGTTACTTATATTAAGATACTAAGTCACTCAGAGTATCCTAGTAATATGTAGGTGTCTTATATTAAGACAGTCAGAGTATCCTAGTAATACCTAGGTGTCTTATATTAAGACACTAAGAGAGTCAGATACTTATATTTAGACACTAAATCAGTCAGAGTATCCTAGTAATACGTAGCTGTCTTATATTAAGAGACTAAGTCTTCAGAATCTTATATTAACACACTATGTCAGTCAGAGTATCCTAGTAATATGTAGGTGTCTTATATTAGGACACTAAGTCAGTAAGAGACTTATATTAAAAAACTAAGTCAGTCAGAGTATCCTAGTCATACCTAGGTATCTTATATTACGACACTAAGTCAGTCAGTGTCTTATATTAAGATACTAAGTCAGTCAGTTACTTATATTAAGATACTAAGTCACTCAGAGTATCCTAGTAATATGTAGGTGTCTTATATTAAGACAGTCAGAGTATCCTAGTAATACCTAGGTGTCTTATATTAAGACACTAAGAGAGTCAGATACTTATATTTAGACACTAAATCAGTCAGAGTATACTAGTCATACGTAGCTGTCTTATATTCAGAGACTAAGTCTTCAGAGTCTTATATTAAGACACTAAGTCAGTCAGAGTATCCTAGTAATATCTAGGTGTCTTCTATTATGACATTAAGTCAGAGTATCCTAGTTATACGTAGGTGTCTTATATTAAGACACTAAGTCAGAGTATCCTAGTAATATGTAGGTGTCTTATATTAGGACACTAAATCAGTAAGAGACTTATATTAAAAAACTAAGTCAGTCAGAGTATCCTAGTAATACCTAGGTGTCATATAAAAACATTAAGTCAGTCAGAGTAACCTAGTCATACCTAGGTATCTTATATTACGACACTAAGTCAGTCAGTGTCTTATATTAAGATACTAAGTCAGTCAGTTACTTATATTAAGATACTAAGTCACTCAGAGTATCCTAGTAATATGTAGGTGTCTTATATTAAGACAGTCAGAGTATCCTAGTAATACCTAGGTGTCTTATATTAAGACACTAAGAGAGTCAGATACTTATATTTAGACACTAAATCAGTCAGAGTATCCTAGTAATACGTAGCTGTCTTATATTAAGAGACTAAGTCTTCAGAATCTTATATTAACACACTATGTCAGTCAGAATATCGTAGTAATATGTAGGTGTCTTATATTAGGACACTAAGTCAGTAAGAGACTTATATTAAAATAACTAAGTCAGTCAGAGTATCCTAGTAATACCTAGGTGTCATATAAAAACATTAAGTCAGTCAGAGTATCCTAGTCATACCTAGGTATCTTATATTACGACACTAAGTCAGTCAGTGTCTTATATTAAGATACTAAGTCAGTCAGTTACTTATATTAAGATACTAAGTCACTCAGAGTATCCTAGTAATATGTAGGTGTCTTATATTAAGACAGTCAGAGTATCCTAGTAATACCTAGGTGTCTTATATTAAGACACTAAGAGAGTCAGATACTTATATTTAGACACTAAATCAGTCAGAGTATCCTAGTAATACGTAGCTGTCTTATATTAAGAGACTAAGTCTTCAGAATCTTATATTAACACACTATGTCAGTCAGAGTATCCTAGTAATATGTAGGTGTCTTATATTAGGACACTAAGTCAGTAAGAGACTTATATTAAAAAACTAAGTCAGTCAGAGTATCCTAGTAATACCTAGGTGTCATATAAAAACATTAAGTCAGTCAGAGTATCCTAGTCATACCTAGGTATCTTATATTACGACACTAAGTCAGTCAGTGTCTTATATTAAGATACTAAGTCAGTCAGTTACTTATATTAAGATACTAAGTCACTCAGAGTATCCTAGTAATATGTAGGTGTCTTATATTAAGACAGTCATAGTATCCTAGTAATACCTAGGTGTCTTATATTAAGACACTAAGAGAGTCAGATACTTATATTTAGACACTAAATCAGTCAGAGTATCCTAGTAATACGTAGCTGTCTTATATTAAGAGACTAAGTCTTCAGAGTCTTATATTAAGACACTAAGTCAGTCAGAGTATCCTAGTAATACCTAGATGTCTTATATTAAGACATTAAGTCAGAGCATCCTAGCAATACCAAGGTGGCTTATATTAAGACACTAAGTCAGTCAGAGTCTTATATTAAGACACTAAGTCAGTCAGAGTATCGTAGTAATATCTAGGGGTCGTATATGAAGACATTAAGTCAGTCAGAGTATACTAGTAATACCTAGGTGTCTCATATTAAGACACTAAGTCAGTCAGAGTATCCTAGTCACACCTATGTGAGTTATATTAACACACGAAAAAGCGTGCAAACAAATACAAAATTTGATTCACTGAAAGGTAATATTAAGGAGACATGGAAAGAACTAAACATTTTATTATGATGTAAAAGAAAAGAGAGTATAGGAACAATTATAGGGAAATACATGGGGAGTAAATACATTGAACAAGAAATCTGGCAGTACAATTTACCGAGTCAATACAAAACATGAAAAACAATTGTACTATTAAAATATGTAACCATCTTCCCCATACAATAGGAAATACTCTTTTCTTCATGGAAGTGACAGTTAAAGAAATCAATTGTTATTAAATCCCTAAATTACAAAAAGTCACCAGGAGTTGACAAAATTAGATCTTATTGTGAATAAAGACATCACACTTCTCATGACAAAATTAATCAATAACAGTATTTTAGGAGTTATACCTGTAGATTTAAAAACAGCACTTGTACATCCAATATACAAAGGAGGAATGCATAATGATCTCACGAATTACAGGTCCATAGCAATTTTGCCTTGTATTGATAAAATTATGGAAAAATTAGTTGCTAATGAATTGCTAAATTACCTAAGCAAACATAACATTATACACAGAAACCAATATGGTTTTCAGCCTAACAAAAGCACTAAACTTTTATTAGAAGCCTTATCTGAGAAGCTCAATGCTAATTTAGACAAAAATAATATCATCCGCTAATTTACACAAAAATAATCATATCATCCTAGTGTTTGTTGATTATAGTAAGGCATTTGATACCATTTCACATTCTGTTTTAATTAAAAAACTGCAGGAAATTGGGATCAGGGGCATAATGTTAGATTGGTTTAAGGATTATTTAAATAATAGAAAAATTACTAAAAATAGACAATTATTTTAGCAAACTAAGAGATGTTAAACTTGGTGTGCCTCAAGGCTCAATTTTGGGACCAATACTGTTTATGTAAATAGTATATTTGAAGTTGTAACAAATTCAGAGATTTATTTATATGCTGATATCATTTTAGTAAGTGTTCATGAAAATATTAACAAAGCCATAGATTATTGCCAACAAGATTTCAATAGTATTCAGAACTGGTCTCATGATCATTATCTAATAGTTAACATAAAGACGACAAACTGCATGCATGAGAAATCCTAAACACTTCTTCCTATTAAACTTTACAAACATGCTTGCGCTTACGTCGAATTAATACTTTTAACTCATGGTGTAATTGTGAATCCATAGCTCAAGTAGATTATACTAAATATCTGAGATTAATAATAGATGATAAATTTCTGTAGAGTGCTTTGACCGATGAAAAGAAAAATTTCTTAAGCCATACAAGGTAATTTATTAAACAAACAAAATAAGACTATCACTTTGTGATTGAATTGTGTATCAGAATTAGGAATTTTGCCAACTATAAATGTTCCTTAACATGCACCTGAAGATGATCAGCTGAACAAAGCTATTAAAGATTCATACAAAAGTGCTAGTGATGATGATTGTAGCAGCAATGATGACAATTTAGTTGGCTTTTATACTATGAATAAAGTTGATTATTTTAATGTAGAGAAACTGTTTTTGTTCTTGTCAATTTGGTAAGGTAAAATCCATGTGTAATTTTTTCTGGAATTTCTGTTTTAAAATCGGGTTGCATCTTTTAGGCCAGAAAATACGGTATATAATTTCACATGAATTAGAAAGGGTCAGTAGAGAGAGCTTTTGTAATTATCTAACTACAGAAAAGGACAGTTGTTATGAGAAAAATTAACAAGTAAGAATTTTTAAAAAATTCAAAAGTAAAATCATCTTCTTTTCAGCAATGTTCTTTACATATCATTTACGTAATAATTTCGCTTTGATCAGAGGTTTTCAATAAAAGATCAGTAGAATATACATTGTACAAGCATTCTCATATACTAATCCATCATTTAGTTATCTTTTGAAAAATATGAACTATGTACAATAATTAAAAACATTACTTAAATAACTACTCGAAATTTGTAAGTCATTTTTTAGAAAATCCAATTGTTATTGAAGTTTTATAAGAATTAAGTTCAATTTTCATTCATTTTTTGAGAAATTTGAACTATGTAGTATTATTGCATACGTGAACTTAACTATGAAATTTGATAAAAATTGTTGTAGCCGTTTTTGAGAAAATAAAATTGTTGTTAAAATTGCCTTGAATAAATAAACGGCCGTTAATTATTCTGAAATTTTAACCATTTCTTCACAACTTCTATTCTGTATGATAAAATGCCTAAGTACGAGATTTCATTTATTTTTGCTATACCGTTTAGGCTTTAGGGCCACGAACAGACAGACAGATGGAATTGCAAAAGTCGGACTTGGGTACACCTAAACCATATATTTCCATCAAAATTTCGAGACCGAATTTTTCCGCGATTGCAATACTTGCTCAATATACTTCGCATATGAGAAAATAGAAATATCTGCTATTAACTTTCTATTTCGACTCCAGTTATTCCAGCTTATGGATTATTACGTAAATGATATGTAGAGCAATGGTAATGAAATTAATTTAAAAGAACATGAAAAAGGCTGTAATGAAATTTATAAGAAAGAGTTTTTTAGGGTTTGATTGAGAAACTATTACCTATTAGCATATAAAGTGATTGCAGAAGAAATATTTGGCCAACTTTTACAATATGACTAACAATGGTTAAATGAACAATTTAACCTGATTAGGAATAAATAAGGGAGGATATTTTTTATCTACATGTAACCCAAAATGAATGCACACTAGTAGGGCAGCCCCGGATCTCCGATCCTCAATGCAATTTACATAAACTGAAGGTTTAGTGAAATAATTTTTATTGAATAATTAATGAAATATAAATGAAATGCAAAGTATTAAAATAAAAATGCATTCTATCTCACCTTAATTTAAAGAGTAAGCGTAAAACCTATAATCCTACCAAATTTCAAGTTTCTAGTACATCTACAGATGTTAACAACAAATTGTACATAAATGCTGACAGACGTCAACGTAAAATTAACATATAGTTAGATTTCTTATACACATGTTATTGACAGCTGTTATACAGATGTTAACAATAAATTGTAAACAAATGCTGACAGTCGTCAACGTAACCATTTTAAAACGTTATAGTATCAATTGAAACAAAATAAAAATCAAATTAACTGCACAATTTAAAATGAAACAATTCTTTATAGAATCAATTTAAACAAAATAAAAACAAATTGCACAATTTAAAATAAAACAATTCGCTGGGAACTTGTTTGTTACACGTTATTCACACAGCTACAAACGCTTCCCATACTGCCCCATACGCAGTCGACAGACGAATTATTCGTATTTACGTGGCTATGATTCATTAATTTCGATGCTCAAACAACAGTTCGACGCGAATAACTTTTCTTTCGTCTATTAGAAAGTTTACTTGACATTAAATGAATCGGAGGCAACAATGAGAGTCTCCTTGGCAACGCCCGGAATGAGTACGAAAAATCCGCAAAATTTCGAAAAAGAATTCGTATTTCTGAAAATATCGACCGTGTAACGTGTAAACATCCCAATAATATGATAGTATAAAGAAAATCAGACCATTTTTACGTATTTTATCGAATGAAGGAAGAAAACCTTGCACTCTGAAAAATCGAAAATCCCGTGTAAACTTATGGGAAAATATAATTGTCTCCTGGATTCGAACCCGGGACACTTTAGCAAACGAAAATATTTTTCCAGGGACCTCATAACCAGTAGAAACAAAACGCCGTTTACCGCATATCTTTACGACGAACGGTTCTCGAGAAATACGCCGATATAAATTGTAAACAAATGTCTAAAGACGTCAACGTAAAATTAATATATATATAGTTAGATTTTATTAACTTATGCAGTAATTGACGTTACATTACCTTCACCAAATCCAAAACAGAATTATCAAGCCTCCCTTCTCCGATCGATGTTTCAGATAATCCCAATATCAGCTTCATAGCAGCCATCCAAGTCAGAATTTGTTATCTTCATTCTGCAAAAGGGTTATTTTGTAAGTTTTCAAATTGTAGACATTCTTTATCAAAGTGTTAGTGGTATTTTAATTTCTTGAACTGCTTGATGAATTAGGATTAAATTAAATATTAATATTTAATTAAATCCATCAATTAGAACTTCCACCTTACATGAACATTTAAACTAATCCACCGGTTAAATGGAAATTGTAGAAATGCATATCTTTCAATACTGTTTTGTACATAACTTACATAAGGAATGCCTTTGAAACCGTATCCTTCTGCCATCACTTCAACACAAAACGTTATTTCCTTTCTGTAGCCGCTATTTCTCGCCTCAATTTCGAGGATTCTAACTCGAACTCCGGCAAATCGGTGAAAGGGAGGACGTCGCCTATTCACGTACAAGAAGGGCTCAAATTAGACAAGCAATCTTCTTTTCTTGAACCAGAAATAATATTGGCCGGTCGAAATTCGAGAAGGATGGTCAAATAAACGTAGCCTGAAAGGCATTTCAGAGAGAATAGTAAATCGTGCAACACCGTAAACAGGCTTCGTGAAGACAACAAACTTACAAAACAACTTATCGAAATACCATTTCTATCTCCCAAGGAACTCAAAACAGTTCGACAGAGTGCAATGGTATTTTCGGGTCAGGAAGTTGCATGTGATCTAAATGAGCGAAGGTTTAATGTGGTGAATTATTTAAGCACAAAAAACCGTGAAAAGAAACATACAATGATTCATAAAATCGTCTATCAAACCAACCCCCCTCCCCCGCCCCCTGGGTGCGCGCCTTTCATTTCCCCTCTTCCGCCTATTCCAGGGGGAACCTACCTACCCTCTCCACTGTGCCTCCCCTCTCTTCCCTCCACTCCCCTCCGAAAGGCTTTAACTTATTTCCTACTTTTCTATGTCGTCTCGGTAGCACAGTTGGGAAGGTGACTTCCCCCCAATACTGAGGAAGCGGGTTCGATCCCTGCAGCAGAACCGTTCGCCCACGGGCGATTACTCCAGTACAATCACCCTCAGATGTCTGGCGGAAACCTCCGCCTAAGGCCCGTTGTCCACTGCAGCGAGAAATGTGTATCGAGAAATGTGCGGCGAGAAATGTGTAAATCGAAAGCATAGGATTAAATGAGGGTCCATACATTTGACCGAGGCGAGAAATGCGTCAAACCTCTTCCAAGTCGCTAGTCGGGCGAATTTTCTCTTACACATTTACCCCCTCCCCAAGCATTTCCCGATGATTCCTGAGTCATCCGCACGTGATCCTTCCAAGCTCTTCTCTCACAGGATATTCAGTTGACTTTGTAGCTTAGTTGTGGACACTGCGTTTAGGTACTGTTCCTGAAATCTTTTATAGTAATTGATTAAGATAATGGAAAAATTAATCGAGTTAGTAAGGAGTCATTCCTGTCTGTACGACACTGTGGACGAAGATTATAAAAATGTCAAAATGAAAGAAGTCCTTTGGGAGTTAATTGGGATGGAATTGGGCAAAAGTGGTACATATTTGTGCTTTTTAAACGGTGAACGGGTCCGACTTCGTCGCCGCACCGTTCGGAACTAAACACATTTCTAGTTGAGCAAGAAACTCGTCTTAGTGGACGCACAAACCTCGCCCGCCTCGCTCACACATATTTCGCCGCACATTTCTCGCTACACATTTCTAGCTGCAGTGGACGGCGGGCCTAAGGGGATTAGAAAGAGTCCGCCTTAAAGAGGCCAGGGTGAAAAAACTACCTTGCGCGAACACTGTGAAGTTCCCCCCGCTCAGAGTACAAGGTACTTTTTCATTCTGTCGGTTCTGCTGCAGTGGTTTAATCCGCTTCTTTGTATTGTTTGGGGCAGCCCTCGCCCACTGTGGTGCCGCTCGGCCTCTGGGCGGGTTTTGCTTCCGTTTACTTAATTAGTTATTTTCCTTTAAACTTTTTTTAATTTCATTGCGGTTACAAGAGCAAAATCGGAAATTTGTAAATATATTACCGCATAAAAAATAATCGAGTCAGAAAAGAATGCGACGGAGAAAAAATATTTTTTTGACGAAAAAGAATTTAGCAGCCGAAAAAAATATTTGGCCGCCTAAAAAAATATTTGGCCGCCGAAAAACGTATTAAGCGGTCGAAAAATATATTTATCCGCCGAAAAAATATATAGCCGCCGAAAGCAAAGTAGACCCCGAATAAAAGTAGCCGCCGAAAAATATTTTACCGCCTAAAAGGAATCTAGCCACCGAAAATAATGTAGCCGTAGAAAAAAATATTAGCTGCCAAAAAAATAATTAACATATAGTCGCCGAAAAAGCATGCGCTGAAAAAAGTAGCCCCAGGAAAAACCGACACTTGGAAAACGTCTGACAACGGAAAAAATTCGCCATAAGAAAATATATCCTTCGCAAAAAATTAGCAATCTGAAAAAACATCTATCAGAAAACAGTCCTCCCTCGGAAAAGAATGCGAAATAGGAAAGAAATTCGCTATTGCAAAAAACACGCCTTCGGAAAAAATTCACCTTCGGAATAAAAAATTCGCCTTGTGAAAAATGCTTCCTCTTCACAAAAGACTCCAAAAATTAGCCATCTAAAAGAAATCTTAGGACGCGGAAAACATTTCTATCTGAAAAATTTGCCTCCGAAAAGCAATACGACTTTGGAAAAAATTAACCTGCAGAAAAATCGCATTAGGAAAATGCGATATTTAGCCGCGAAAAATATATTTAGTCGCCACAAAAAAATATTTCGCCGTCAAAAACAATATTCGAAAAATATATTTAGTCGCCGAGAAAGCCGATAAATATATTTAGCTGCCAAAAACATATTTAGCCCCCGAAAAAAATACTTAGCCGCTGAAAAAATTATTTAATCGCCGAAAAAATGCTTAGCCAGCGAAAATAAAGTAGATCGAAAAAAAGTAGACAACTAATAAAAGTAGGCGCCGAAAAAATACTTAACCGCATAAAAAGAATTTAGCCACCGAAAAAAATGTAGCCGTCGAAAAAAATATTTAGCCGCCGAAAAAAAATAGACACCGAATAAAACTAACCGCCAAAAATATTTAACAGCCTAAAAAGAATTTAGCCAACGAAAAAAAAATGTAGCCGCCGAAAAAAATACTTAAGTCGCCGAAATAAATGCTTAGATGCTTAGCCGCCGAAAAAATACTTGGCCACTGAAAAAAAAGTAGGCCGAAAAAAAGTATATACCTCTAAAAAGTTGACGCCGAAATAATATTTACCCGCCGAAAAACACATTAGACGTCGAAAAAAATATTTAGCCGCCGAAAGACACATTCAGCTGTCGAAAAAAAGTAGCCGCAAGAAATCTTTCAGACGTTCAGACTGACTGCATTTCGATAGACGCTATTTCACAACTCCATATTGGTATTTTTCGAGAATTCTAACTCCGGAAAATCCTAGAAAGGAAGGTCATCGATTATTCACATACACGAACAGTTAAATTCAGATTATCGATCTTTTTTTCTGAAACTTAAAGCATATTGGCCGGTCGGTATTCGAGAATGATGGTAAAGCGAACGTAGTCTGAAAGGCATTTCAAAGAGAAGATACAATCGTGCAACAGCGTAAACACGCTTCCGAAAGACCTAACAGGTTTACGAAGCCATTATGAGAATGCACAAGGACATTGTGAAATATACCAATTCTATCTCCGAAGTAGTTCAACGAAAATTAATCAATTATATACAGTGAAATGGTAGTTTTGTGTCAAGAATTTGCATGTGATCAAAAAGCAGCGGCAAGTCAAGCATGACTTACAATAGCACCTAAGTTTAATGTGATGAATTATTAACAAATCAAAAACCGTGCAAAAAAATGAATAAAATTCTTGAAAAAATCGTTACCGTTACATAAAACAGATCATCATACCAAAAACGCGTATCTGAGAATCTTCAACCACGCAAAAAATACATTATCCCGGTTTCTTATAATGCAAACGTCAAATTTCTTTGCCAGAAATGACTATGTGGACGCCATTACCTATAAACAACACGAGAATAACGCTCTAATACAGAACTATTCGATAAGAGATGCGAAGCAGTGATATTATAGTCACCTACATTTACGAAGGAAATTCTGTTGCTTATACGTCATGAGAAACTGCAATTTTCTTATCGGAATCGAACGACTCCCGCTTACCATACCAACTCCCTTTCATTTCCCCTCTTTCACCTACTCCAGGGGGAACCTCCCCTCTCTTCCCTCTACCTCCCTCCCCTCTTCTATCCACTCCCCTCCGAATGCCTGCCGAAAGGGAAATAGCTTAAACTTCCTACATTTCTTCGTCGTCTCGATAGCACAGTGGGGAAGGCGGCGTATCTTCCCCTCAATGCTGAGGAAGCGGGTTCGATCCCGGCGGCTGACCGTTCGCCGATGGGCCGGCCGGAGTGAAAAAATTACCTTGCGTGAACACTGTGAAGTTCCCCCCGCCCAGAGTACAAGGTATTTTTTCACTCTGTCGATCCGCCGCCGTGGTCGAATCCGCTTCTTCTTTGCATTGTTTGGGGAAGCACTTTCCCATTGTGGTATTGTTCGGCCTCTGGGCGGGTTTTGCTTCCGTTTTCTTTATTAGTTATTTTTCTGACAACTTTTTTAAATTTCACGGCAGAGTATGTATGACATACGAGGAAAATCCATCGCCGAGGAAAAAATTCTACGCAAAAAAAGTCGACGCCGAAAAAATAGTCGCTGCTGAGAAAAACAAATACAGCGGAGAAGAAAGTCGAAGAACGGAAAAAAGTTCCCCGCAGAAAAAGAATCGTTACCGGAAAAGCATTTTCGCCATCGGAAAGAAATTAGACAATTTAAACCAAGGAAATGAAAATTGCAATCGGAGAAAATGCATAACCTAAAAAAATTGGTCGCAGCCAAAAGAAAGGAAAGGAAAAAAATAGACGCCGACGAGAAAAAACTAGCCGATTAAGGAAAAAGGTAGCAATCGAGAAAATAAGTCGCAGGGGAGAAAAAACTTGACGCCGAAAGAAATAGTCGAGGGCGAGAAAAAGTCGTCGCCGAGAAAATCGCAATAAGAAACAATATTCGTAGTCGGAAAATAATATTCGCCATCGGAAAGAAATTAGCAAATTTTGCCGACAGAAAAAAATCGCAACCGAAAAATATTTGCAACGGGAAAAAGGGAAATCTAAATGTAAATCGCAGCCGAAAAAAAGTCGCGGACGAGGAAACCGCCTAGAAAAATCGCCGCCGAGTAAAATAAGTCGAAACCGAAAAAAGTAAGGACGCCATAGAAAAAGTCGTCTCCGAAAAGAAAGCCGCCCACTACGCTCATCTCGCACTCGGCGCCCATTTTCCTAATTATTATTTTTCTTATTATGTACTTATAAATTCCCCTGCAAAATAACGAGATGCGAGGGAAAATTTAAAATAAATTCACAAGATAAATTCGGCAGAGAGAAAATTGAAAAATTGATTAACGCCGAATAAAAATAATTCGCCGGCGAAAAAAAACGTTCAGCGCTTAAAAAAAATCGCGAAATCAAAAAATTGACTTACGACAAAAAAATATTTTCCAACGTGAAAAGTATCCACAACTGAATAAGTAAATAGCCATAAATAATTAATACACTGGCACAAAAAAAATCATGTGTGAAAAATTAATTACTAATTAATTTCGCACCTGAAACAATAATTCAGGGCCGACGGAAATAATTCTCGAATGCAAATAAATTATTCACCAGCGCAGAAAATTAAATTACCCCTCTGAAAAAGCCTAATTCAAACTCTCAACTTATGCTATCTAGCCTTTGGAACTGCATTTGCATTTAAGCAGTTGAATGTCAGAAAACTATATATAGTCATTCATGTAACATAATAAAATTATGCATCCAAGATTTAACAAACATTTTATGTAAGAATGTTTACAACTAAATCTTAAAGTTTTTTAGGTTAATCAAAACTGTTTTCTTTTGTACTCCTCAAAGAACCCTTGTAATATACTGGTGTCAATCTTGATGGAAGAGTTAAAAAAAAGCAGGATGTCTGGTCACCTTAACTATGTCTCATCATATCAAAATTTTATCCTATAACATTAAATATTCTGGCAACTTAGTAACCCATCAGCAATATTCCACCAAAAATAATCAATACAGAAATCTAATAAAACTACCAAATGATGCAAGGATTGCAAATGCTCCAAATAATTCCAAAGAAGCATGGAGGATTATTAACAGTATCACCGGCCCTGACAGGGCTGAATACCTTCCTGTTTAAAAAAATGACAATTCCATATAATAGTTAATCTTTATAAATTTCTAATGCCCTTAAGCTAATTGTAAGATAAAGTTAAAGATAACACTTACAGCAAAATTCCTCAAAGCATCAAAAAAGCTAAAAAAATTATGAAAGTGATTGCTGTCAGTTCACCAGAAGCTGAAATAGCATTTAGTCTCATGAATAATATGCTACTGAAAAAAGAAATTTACTTCTTGTAGAAAATATCGCCGATGTAATGACTATATCTTTGTTTGGACCATCAACTTGAGAATGGGATGCCACACTATTCATTAAAAAGTGACTATGATAAGATCATCATACAGCAGTTGATGCAAGAATTAGAAAATCCGTAGCAAAAAAATATTCGGAAAATGATATTGCTTCGTGAAGTTTTTTTAAAAAATTACATTTAAAACAGAAATAAATTGAATGGAAAATTGATTTTTTCTTTTTAATTTTCTCAATAAATTCCTTTTAAAATAATTATATGAATGTAACAAATAATTATAAAAATGTATTTTAAAACAAACCCGTTGTTAAAAATTTTGGTTGCCATCACTCCCCTTAACTATTTTTTCTGAATCCACCTTAAACATCAGCTGCTGTTAATTCTGCCTCCATACTCAATCATGACAACATCCACACTCTGGAAACAATATACAGTGGAAACCACTTAACATGAAAACGCTTAAAACGAAATATCAGTTAACACGAAAAAAGTGCTCGATCCGTTCCAGTGCCTATAACTTTCAGTATATATCCATTCGTTAATGCAAAATGGTTTACACGAAATTATTTTTTGGTCCCACAAAAATAAATACATGCAAAATTATTTGAGATAGACTTTCCCCATGATTGTGATAATATCTTCAGCTATGTATTACATCATATTATTGATAAGTATCATGGATTTGCCTACGAGCCTCATTCCATATTTGATAAATGAAAATTTTACAATTAAAACTATTAACATGGTATTCGGTTAACTCGAAATTTGGATAACACGAAATGATTGTGCTGGTCCCTATCATTAGGTGTTAACCGGTTTTCACTGTATTTACATACTTATATATTGATGTCCACTGAATGGCATCTGTTTTATTATATCTCACCTTTATTAGCATTTTTAAAAAGTTTTTTTGTGATAATAAGTGCTGAATCATTATATACTAGGTATGTAATAATCTCATCCCGTTGTGTGAGTGTTAGCAAGTAATAGCACTTTTTGAAGTTCCTTACTATAATAAGTGCAGAATACTTAAAATCTGGGTATTTAATAATCTCATACCACTGCTTTTAAATGGTTGTATGCAAGAAGTGCCTTAAACAACTCCCAAAGGACGGGTAATGTGTGAAATGTTGTGGTTGTGATGAAAATATGCACTTTGCATGTGCACATGTATCAGAGAGTACCTGGAAAAGTAAGTCAGCCAGAAAGAAGGAAGACTGGTGTGCTGACTGCCGGAATCAAGAGGAACCTGGTACAGACATTGAAGTGGCTAGCATGAGTAATAGTAACAATGATTACTCCTCCGAAATAAAAGAATTAGTGGCTGAAATAAAAGATCTTAAAAAAGCTATAAAGTACTTCAGTGATGATTATGATGTACTTAAGGTAGATGTGAAAAAAATTTATGATGACATCAAGTGTTTCAAAGATGTTGTAGCTGATTTGAAACAAGAATTAAAATTAGGATAAAGTGATTGAGGAGTTCACAACACGAATGAATATCCTAGAGCAAAAAGAACTGGCTAATAATATGGAAATTGTTGGTTTGAAAAGTGAAAACACAACTATAGACAATTTAAAAGTTAATGTACGTGAGTTAGTTAGTGTGGTTACAGAAGAACATCTCTTCTGATGTTGTAGATGATATTTATATATAAGACTTGTACGTTAATCAATTAAATTATGTTTAATCAGAATTCAACATATTTAATCAAAAATTATCATTGGTATTAATAGATATGAGAGATAAAACAGCATTTTAATGAAAATAAACTAATAATTACACCAAACGAATGAGTTATTTTGTAAAAATTACACGGTGTACAAAGTATGCCACGTGCCCGGTCGTGTAATATAATTGGGTGCGCCCGCTTGAGGGTTAATAAAATAAAAACAGCTGGGTATTGGCCCTGATATGTATATATTTTCATTAATCGGACGTCATGGACATTATCTCTACGAAGTTTCAGCCAAATCGGTTGTGGGTCAGTAGTGCCTTCCCCTTGTAAGAGTGCTTTTGCTTTGGGTGTGTTTGGCTTTAAATTGAAAGTCGAAGTAGCATTTAGGATGAGTGGTATTTTGAAAAGTGAGCAGTTCTTCCTCCAGGTAATAAAGTAGCTGCTATTCCAGTTGAAGCTATAGAAGTAGCTTGATCTCCCTTTCCTCTGATTGTATGTAGTGTTGAGTAAACGCATGTTTTTCCTGTACCTGCAGGTCCGTCTAAAAAGAAACATTTCGGTCTCTCTCTATGAGCATTTCCGATAAATCTTCGAGTGAAACTTTTCCGTTGTGACAGCATTTGGCGTATTTTTTTAGAAGTGTTGAGTTCATTCGGCCAGTAAAGCATACCACAGCAATTGCAGGTCTGAGTCATATTTCTGCAATTATGTTCTTTAATGGTAACTTCAACCTGACAATTATTTGTATTCAATGCACATTCATTTAATCTACGTCGTTTAGCTTGCCTTCTCTTGCTTAGTCGATTTTCTCTCGATTCCAAACTACAATCTTCTTCCTTGTTCTTGATTACGTTCTTCTCTTTGTTGGTCATCTTCATTGGCTCTTTGATCTCTGCCGGCTTGATTTCTTTCAGTTCTTCTTCTATTTGCTTCTTCAACAGATTGATTTGCTCGCTCCACTCTTCTTCTCACATTATAATCAGCGTAATGTGTTGCTCTTGAAGCCATTACCTCTGTTAAGTATCTTTTAAAAAGTATATTTTAAAGTATATAGTCAAGTAGTAGTAGTTTTATCTATTGGCAATCGCAGCTAAGAATGAGACATCTATTGGCAATCGCACCTAAGAATGAGACATCTGCCGGCAGATAGACAAACTACTGAAGCGTGCCACACATTGCCTTAGCGTTATATATATAGACATGTATTTCGGTATTTACAGTACACCGTACTTTCAGTATAAAATATAAAAATTCATGCTCTGAAGAGTTACACTGTATCGAGATTTTACTGCATCGCTTTAAAACCTAAGTTGGCATCAACTCTGATTTTTAGATGATTCTTTTAAGCTCTCAAGACTCTCCTAAGCCTACTCAGAAATCTGCACTCTATTCTCTTATTGCACACACTAAATTATTTCTAAATGCTAAATTCTATCATGAACAATTTGTCAATTGGAGTGAACAAGATTTCATAGGCTAAACTAGAAGAAATAGGATCATTGAACTCACATTTTTTTAAGTATAATAATTTATTTAATCTTAACAATCCCATCAATCACAGGTTTAGAATCTAAAAGTTTTTAACTGAATGATTTCAAACAACTGTAATTTTAACTAAGGAATTTGGCTCTCACATCTGTCTCCATTTCTACCTTAAACACTAAAGACCATTTATTTCATTTTTATTCACTATCTTTCATCTCTCCCACTCTCTCTACTTTCTCCACTGTAATTTTTAATTAGTTACCAATTTAAATTCTCTTCTCTACTTCTCCCTCTAATCTTGTTTAAATAAATCAAGTTGTAACATTTGTCAACCTAAGATAACACAAGAGCAGCACAAACAGTTGTATTGAGTAAAGCCTCGAAGGCTACAAAGATTTGCTTCTGTTTTAAATAAGAAAGATTATCCTAATCCACAAGGTTGGACCAAAACTTGTACGAAATATTCCTTTTCAAATTTTTAGGAGTATAATTTGGTTATTAATCATTATAGGCAATTTAAAACAATATAGTTTTCTTCTTATTATCTCAACAAAAATTCTTATTCATAAACTAAATGCATTTACTTCTATTTCTGCAATGAATTAAAATAATATACTATGCACTATTGCTTTAAAAAACTTATGCATTCAAGTGAATTACAGGGCAATAAAAGATGCTTAGGATACAAATATGATGAAAAACAGAAAAGAGTCCAAAATCTCAGTAAACATGTTCAACCTGATAGCAAAAATGGTAAGCTCATTGCTTTGTAACACAAAGAATGAATGGCACTCACCAATATGATTTCTTGTCATCTAATGAAAGAAGAGTCTTGCTGATGAAGGATGACTGAAACATGGTAGTCCTCCAAGTCAGAATAACCAGCTATCAACTTCAAACTACGCTGCTAAAACAACAAGAGAATTATATCAGAAATAATCTTCTGCCACAAAATGACGTGTCTTAAGGGTACCTAGTTTGTAATGTTAAATTATTCTACCAAATGCTCAAAATAGAATTAACAGTTAGATTCTCAAGCCATTTCTCAATCAGAATTTATATGGTTGAATAATAGTAACTATGGGACATAAAACTTTATACTGACATGAAAAACAGTAAATATAGCAGTGCTGATTGCCCAAAATAATTGATACCACGGATGCACAAAAACCAGACTTTTTAAAAAGTTGAATGCTGCGATATTTATAAGGTCTGATATATTTTGAAAATATTTTTAAATGTCATCAAACGTTTGCCAAAATGATTCTTTCTTCACAAATTAATAATAACATAAATAATATATAATACAGAAATATTATATTAACAATAGTAATTGAATCAACTAATGCTGTTACTAACTGCGATTATGGATATTAAATTACGAAATACATGCTCACCTACAAATGGAAATTCGAACGGCATGGCTTCGGATGAAACAGTTTTCTACCTGCATGAAAAAAAACACAAAGAAATATTAATAGTGAAGAATATCTCTCAGAAATGCCATCATATTACAGTCAAATTCAATGTTTCAAGACCGTGAACGAAAATAAGCTACGAAAATCTTACCTTAAAATTCAATAACGCATTACGCCATGACGCCCCTTTCCTCACGTGACCAATGTTTCTAGTGCATTCTGGGTTGGCGGCGCTTCAAATAAAATTTCGTGGCGCCGATTTAATTGAACGAAAGAACATTCGCGAAATGCATGTTTACTGAAACCATTCCAGGAAAATCACCATTAACGCGCGCTACATCTCCGTTCAGCATTCTAAGCTGTAGGAATTTATCGTTACTTTATCGGATGTCTTTTAAGAATCCAAAAATAACTGTGAACTATGTTATTCTTGCGATGTTTACATGTAACACGGTTGAAGTATTAGATTCACTAAATCCGTTGAAATTCAACGGGAACTTCAGCTAATTAATTAATAAATTTTAACACTGGCTTTATTTAATAGTTTACAATGAAAGCTAAATTTAAGTACTGGAAAGAAGGTAAAAGCACAATCCTTGAGTAAATCCTTTTAAAGCATCAATGAAATAGAAAACGGAATTCGAACGTAGAACTATTTAAGGAACTAAGAAAAAGGTTTTAGGTTATAAATCTAGCTACAGAGTATACGAAAGTTCATTTTATTTATTAGTAAGTATAATAATTTTGATTTCATTCGAATCATATTAATTTAAAATCACGTATACAAAGTCCCAATATATCAGGATTATGAAGGAGAACATAATGATTGTACTCGAGAACGATTTTCGCCGTAAATAAGATGCACGGAGTTATGCTTGGAAAACTTAAGGATTTGAAACTATATGGAACTGACAATGAGTGCATATTTACTTTGTTTTGTTTACAATTTTAAATTCAGTAACATATTTGACACTGCATTCCTATAAATAGATATGTTATGGAATGTTTTAACTTTATGTGTTTTCAAATAAAATATAGTAAATAGAAATCGGCAAAACAAAAATACTAACATTATTATAAGATTTAAATCCAAAGATATTAAGAAGAAAATAACGGCTAAGAAAGTTGGTTTGCAGCAGAAAGAAATAAAAGGTATAATGCTAATATTTACTTTAACGATCATCTAACTGGGTATTACAGTATGTTGCTTTGAAAGGCAAGCAGTAAAGCTATTAGGTTATAAATTTGTTTGGTATAAAGCCGAAAAAATATCAAAAAGGATGAAAATTCCCAAATTAAAAAATCCTAAATGAGAAGGAATTGAACAAAATAATTTAAATGTATATCCCTTCTACTTGCTTATTGTTTATAGTTTTGATATGGATTTGATTAATCTGCTAAAGGTTGAGAAAATAAAGTGTAAGACATATAACTCAGTAACTTTCTACTCTTTTGTACCATTTAAACATTAGATCTTTAAGGAAACATTGGACAGAAGTTTTGTTAAATATTAATGTTATTATAAATAAATTAGGAATAATTGTATTAATGGAGGTAAATATAACACAATTTGAATAACAATTATATAAAATACCAAGGTTTAATACGTTTTTTAAGTTAAGAGAAGGTCACAGGGATGATGGTATTATAATTTATGTAAATGATGAAATAAAATGCAAGGATGTGTTAATTAACACAACCTATTTTGTGTCAAAATGTTTAAATGTCACAATAGATAATAGTGATATAATTATTTTGTGTGTATAAAGAACACCAAAACATAGTAAGATATTATTTATGCATGAATTAAGTATTGTGTTAGGAAAGTTCTGTAACAAAGAAATGATTATGGTGGGTGATGTAAATATAAATGTGAAAGACAAGGACGAAATACAGTCTTAAATATCAGGATGCCTTGGCTGCACGAGGGTTTAGTCAAGTAATACATGACTATACAAGGGAGTGTGTCTGTGATGGAAGATTGGATAAATCTTGTATAGATCATATTTATTATAAAGACAAATTATTTAATACTGTGGGTATAATTATAAAATCTAACATCTCAGATCATTATGAAATAGCAGTAGATCTATCAAACTTGAAAAGAAAAAATAAAGCTAAAGGGATATACAGAAGAGTTATTCTTGTATAAATAAGGGAAAAATTAATAACCTGATAAAAAATAAGAATTGGGAAACTGTACTGGAGATTGAAAATCCAAGTGTGCAATATGACTGAAACAATAGAAGGGGACTTATGTGCATCTTACAAGCAGTGCACAAAAGTTAAACCTAGGAAATTAATTCAAGCTAAGAAAGAATGGATGTCAGAAAGTTCTGTAAACCAGGGCGATATCAATCAGACGGAGTGAAAACGATCATCTATGCACTTGCTTACCTGCATGGTTCTGCCACCTAGAGACCACTTGGAAACTACGTCTAATATCATTTTCCAGATGTGATGTAAGACTACAGACCAGATGTAATGTAGTTAATATCCTAGTTTTGTCAGAGTAAGTCATCGTGAATTGAGATACACGTTGTCTGGTTTTGCTAAAAATTAGAAGTATTGTTTACGTTCTATTGGCGGGACTACTGATTTCATCAGAGACCCCTTGTAACATCGCTACATTAAAGTAAGTTTTATTTGCGAACTCCAACCTAATTTTCAGATTAATACTTCACGTTTTGAATTTTTTACAGATTTTAAAAGATTTTTTTGCTTATTCAGAGATGATACTGATCATGCCACGAAAATACCTAAGGCAGCTAGGACCAAACATGAGACATAAATACAGTGAGGAAAATTTGCGGAAAGCTGTGGAAGAGGTTAAGAAAGGAGTTATTACAATAAGAAAAGCATCTGAGAAGTATGGTGTGCCTTTCACATCTACTTGTGATAATGTAAAAGGCAAGTATAGCAAGAGCATGGGGGACAAACAGCTCTCACCAAAGCAGAAGAGGAGAGACAGGTGGAGAGATTAATTTTGTGTTCCAAGTGGCATGTTCCTCTTACAGCAACTGACATTAGAGAAGTTGTCTGTGCATATTTGAAGCATTCAGGTAAGACTGAAGGTTGTTTTCCCCTGGGCCCATTCTGGATCTCGGTGGTCCTGGATGCAGATATAAAGTTTCCTGACGAATTTCAAGCAATTATTGAAAATGGTGAATACCCCCCCAACATACATACAATAAGTAATTTACGCGTAGATTTTAGCGCTGCAGTGACGAAAATGATAACTCGCAGAACCTAGCGATCTATACATAAATGCGAGCACCGCCGCAAAAGATTTAAAATTGTATTAATATTGATTTTTAATAATTAATATTAAATAAATAAACAAAGAAACAGCGAACCTTGCAATTTCGCGAACTGATCACTACTAAGTACATGTTATAATCAGTTTGTTTAGCGCAAAGACTGTCCGGAACATATCCTTTGCTCTAAACAAGGCATGACTGTACTTGGTCCCATTCTCTTCATTACATATGTAAATTAAATGTTTTATGTGGTAAAACATTATAAAATACTTTTATATGCAGATGATACAGTTTTAATAGCCCCTCATAAGAATGTTATTGAAGCTAAAAAACACATGCAAACTGATCTAAATAATATATTGATGTGGATGCATGATCATAAGTTAAAGAAAAGAAAACAAAGTTAATGTATTTTATGAACAAAACTTGTGATCGTGTAAATATCAATATAGTTATTCATAACCATGATTGTATGTATAAAAAATTGACAGCCTGTGCTTGTAAAACTTTGGATCAGGTAAATGAATATATACGTATTTAGGTACAGTTATTGATGAAAATTTTAGATTTAATTCACATATTAAAAATCTGAATTCTAAGTTACAGAATGTTTCTTATCTATTTCATCATGTTAAATATATTGTTCCAATTCATGTGATGAGAATTATGTATTTTTCTCTCGTTGAGAATCTGTTGAGGTATTGCGTATCTGTATGGGGTTCTGCTGGGAAAATGTGTATCCAGTTATTAAAATCAAGTCGAGCTAGGCTTATAGAAAAAATAATACTTTACAGGAATAATAGTAAAAATGGGGCATTTAATGATGAGCCATTTCAAACAATAAATGTACTGCCAATTGATGATAATCTATTTAAGTATGTAATAATCATTGATAATTATTTCACTAACAAAAACAAGAAAAGGAAAACATATGAAACAAGCATAACCCTATGAGATATGGTGATATATGAAATACCAAAATATTATACAAAGAAAGGTAAAGCCCAGATATAGGTATTAGAAACTACTTTTATTAATGAATTACCACGCAAAATTAGACAACTAAGGACAATGAATGAGGTAAAGTCCAAAGTAAAAACATGGTTATTAGACAAGTATATTTTATAATATACCTAATAGAACAAAATATATTCGTATTATATTATACAACACACTGTATGGAATAGTAATGGATTCGTTCTGATTTTGTGAAAATTTTATTTTTGATGTTAAGACTAAAAGATTTTTAAGAAATTAAAATGACAATAAATTAAGATAGATGTCAACGTAAATGTTAAAATCAATTAAAAATCATTATTCCAGAACTATTTAACAACATGCTAAAGGAAATCAAAATGGTAATAACAATATCAGAGGTGAATTTTAGAGTTAAAGATTGTTCAAGCTAGGTGTTTGATTGTTGTTTTACATTCCAATTCCTATTGCTTCTGCATGAATAAATAGATCAAAAAGAAACATTGGAACATTAGTTGACACCTTGCAAGATGTAACCATCACACATGAGATTCAACCTGATAAATACAACATGTAAAGTGGGAAGCTCATTCATTCTACTTTGTAACAAAAATTGATGCCACTCACACCTAGTATCCTTTGGTATCACAAAAGATGTCAGGTCCAGCAATTTTGCAGTTTGGTAGATCACGTTCACAATGGCCTGGTATATATTTCTTGGAACCATGCTTCTGAAACAACAAAAGAAACAAATCAAAAATTTAGTACATAACAATGTCATGCTGAAATTAGGGCAAACATAACAATACCTTGCCCCTTCTTACCTCCTCTCTACTATGTTCAGACATAGTTCATTGACAATATCTGTCGGATATACAATTTCCATGAATATAACCATCAAAATAAAACGGTCATAAATTCTAACAATATGAGATTTCGAATTTGACTGCTGCACATTCCAGGTCTCAATATTATGATTATTAAACAGATTGTAAATATAATTCAAATGTTTTATGCCCTCACCTACCAGCTGAACCATGCCCCCTTAAGAATGCACCCAACAGTTATGAAACCATTGCATTAAGGCACTTACAATTAGTGGTATTCTTACATCCCTCATGTTAAATCATTGCATAATTTTACAGAATTAAATTTCTAAAAACGCATGTTGCCCTTTAATTTGAAAATTTTTAAAGAAGAAATTAAGTAAAATTATTTTTTATACATCTTTAATAACATTGTTACTAAGTTGGTCAGTTAAACTACAATTTTTAGTTCCAAAACACTTGGTTATTTATTGATTACGAAAATTGATATCAAAATAAATACATAATTAATATTTATAATTCAAAGATAAATGTGTTACAATTTAAAAAGTGCTCAAGACTACGAATATTTCACTTCTTACGCAGTAGAAAAAATGTGCGATTAAAAAGTTGGGGAAAATCTGACTCAGTAAAGAGATGTGGTGTTGCATCAATTTGAAATAATTGCCACTCTAAATTAATACTAACAAAAGCTTATTCTATGACCCCATTGATATTCATCTTAGGCTATTATGTCTCTATGTAATCAATTCTTATTTTTTAAATTACAAAACTTCCAGGAACAAAATTTGCTACTATAAAAATGTATTTATGGCGACAATAATTCAGTAACACAGTGAACATGTCATACTGTCATCACTGTAGCAAGAAGTTGTAGTTAAGAACACTGCCCCAGACTTTGACAGTTATAAGAATAATTATTGCATTAGTCAAATATGTAGAATAAATATTACATTTATTATTGCATGTACAAGAATTTAAATTCAAGAAGACTATTGGAACAGAAATGTTGTGGGTCAATGTCGATCGCAGTACCGTAACTCGCAAGAAAATGAACTACGTAGCACGTGAATTATAGACGTTCTTTACGCATAGCAGTTTTCAAATGGCTGAATTATCAAACAATTGCTTAGCTTCGTCACCATGACTGGAACCATATCTCCCTCCCCATCCCAGAGATACGGTGCCCAAAGCAGAGCAAACATAATACGGGTTGATAGTTGAGCAACAGTCAGGAAGTATGGAGATTGAGTCATCGCCACAGGGACGTCACCTATACTAAACTTTAGCCGGTTCCATCTTAAAAGGGTGATATGCTTATATTGCAACATTTGAAAATTGTTCCTTAGGAATAATTTAGGAATATTGACATAGTTCGTCACTCTCCCACTTGACAAATTGGTGCTGTGATCGATGTTGACCCAGAACAGTTCTAAGTCGACTATTTTATCAAACATTTATAATGAAGCATTGGCCATCCCTTGCTTGAGATAAACTACAAGATAAAATACTGAACTACTTTTCATTTGTCTAACTAATAATGAGAATTATGAAATGCTAGAAAATTCAATCACTTTTCCCCAAGAATGAGCATGGATACAATTAAGAAGTTAGCTGCCAGAAAGCCTTCTTACCAAAGGAGACATTCACATGAATGTGAAACATCAGATAAATTTTAGAGCAAAGAAAATTCTTAAAGTAAGGAAATTGAGTTATTCCATCTCAGTGACACAAAATAAATACTTGTATCAGCAATATTATATCACTAAATCCTAATTCTGCTCTCTTTATCTAACCTCTTCTAAGGTAATATTACTAGTAAGGAGGGAAACTTGGGAAAATGAGGGAATAGGAAAACTTCTATGTAAAAAGTGGTAATGTTTGGGGGATAATTAAGTCCAACTGCAACTGTGATAAGTGAGATTTGTCTTCACTTAGCTTTGCTTTTAACAATGAAATATGAGGATTGATATAATATTTGAAGAAATACATTTATGTGGAAGTTACGTTTTAATTGGAAACACGTAGGTTTTTTGTTGCCTAATAATTATCTGTCATACAAAAAAATGTAGCATGCTCCAACTTCAGCCACAAAAGATAAGAGAAATGTCTGTTAGGAAGATTTTTGCCTAAAATATTGTAATGTGGAGTAAGCTGTATGGATTATAGTTAACTCTGTAGCCATGTACAAGGATTCCTCTATACAGCAGTAAACTGCAATAACTGTAATTGTTTACAAGCGATGCCATCCCTACTATGAAATACTGTTTACCCAATTAACATTCAATATAGAGTCTACTTCAGTTTCATTACCATAGCTGAGAAAACTCATCCAGCAGTGGGATACTATTCTCTGGGGTGCAACAAATGCTCCTCTTAAGACGAACATGGACCTCACCACTGCGTCACAGCACACTAGAAATGTTCAAATAGTAGTATTGGACGTTATTATAACATTCTTACTAGCTAAAATTCCAATAACAATTTAACGAATAGTTAAACAATATTTGTGTAGAGTCTCGTGAAATGTATCCGAGTCAATACAATCTAAAAATATTTAAACTACTATCGAAATACCTGTAAAATTAATATTCGTAACGGAGAACGCCTTATCCTAATCACGAACGTCCATGCTCGTCTCGGACATCCTCGGCCGTCTCGGTTAAAACTGATTAGTTCCTTCCACTAACTATAAGAGGGCGCTAGTTTCCCTCTAGGATGTAGTGGCGCGAACACAGAGAACCGATATTTCGACAGGAAAATATCAAATAGCTCGTAGGTCAACGTTATTCTTATCAACTGCAGTCAGCATCGCGGTTTTCGACTTTACGTGCGGTTAAACTTACCTAAGCATAGATAAATGAATCGCCTCTGAAGGAATCGCTTGAGGCATAACGCGAGATTAATGAAATACTGAATCGGTTAATATGAAATGCGAAAAATAATCGGAAATAGGCATTTAAATAGGTATCGGTCGCACTTCCTCGTTCTAGGAGGATGTGGAGGTTTAAGTATGAAGGAAACGGTTTAGTGAAGACAACAAGAGGAGGAAAGTCACAGCGGGAGTGCATGACGTAAAGGTTACGGTAGGAGTGGGTACGGTTTAGGGATCTCCGAGGGTTGTATGCGAAACCCGAGGGAAGGAAGACACGTCAGCTATGCCGAGTAAAGAGAAAGATGCGAATTATGTATTCGTCAAATGGAATGTCTGGGCGGAATTGGGGGTGATGCAGGTTTGCTTTGGAACCCCTTCTCCTCTACAATTCAGAAAACCCCAGAGCACTATAAGGAATTGTAAAGTCAAGGCAACCTGTAATTTGGCGGTCAAGCACAAAATCCTTGGTTTACGGAATCGATTTTTTCTGACTGGTTTTGTGAATATTTTTGCCCTTCAGTCAGTAAATAGCTAAAAGAAAATAGGTTTTTCGGCGCTAGAATACTAGAGTGTGTTTACGCCGGTTTGGTGGGTGATTTGGTGTGAATGGATGTGTGTGAGCGAATATGTAGGAGCGTGAGAGAGAGGTTGAGCGATAGGGTGTCCGTATGGGATTGAATGGGCGAGTGATTGAGAGGCGTATGTGTGTGCAGTGTCGCTACTAGAATATGGCGAAGATGCAGTGGAGGATCCATGAGGGGGGGGCGATCGCCCCCCCCCCCCCTCCCCTTGGATAACCCCATTGCACTCCACTGAGCTCTTTCTTCAATTCATTCCGCGCAAAAATCCTCAATTATACATCGCAGATTAGGTCTGTATAGCAAGGGAAAGGATTCTGATAGGAGTAGGGATTTTCAAAATATAGGGCAGTTGTAAGGGGCGGATTCGATAGGTGGAGGGACGATCGTCCCCCCCCCCCCCCCCCCCCCCCCCTCACCTCTTGAGAAGTTTCTGTATCCGCCCTTGCGAAGATGACATTTTGCCATATGCACCTCTTGCAAAAATGCACCAAACGTTCCCGAAAAAGTACCAAAAGTACATTTTCCTATAAATATTATTTTTAATTCTCAAACTTTATTTTAAATGTAATAAAACGCTACCATTCTTTGTTTGTACGTGTGTACATGTATTGTTTAATGTTATAGAGTATTATAGAAGGATTAAATTTTTTGCTTTTAATGCGACAGTTAACAAGCTAAACCTGTGTTCAACCGTACCTTGGAAGCAGCATTAAAAAAATTTATAAAATACTTGAATGTTGAATTGCTTCGAAATATTGACATGGAGAAAATGCTGAAGATAAACTAGACAGGCAGGATGAAAAGCGAGGAAATATAGAAGAAGGATTGAGGAGAGAGTATATGATTACAGACGTATTAGGTGGAAAACTTGATGGAAAAAGAGAAAGAGGTAGGAAAAGGTTTCAGCTGATAGACGACTTGAAAGGGAAAGGGAGCTATCAAGATATGAAGAAGACTGTGGAAAATAGGAGTAGCTATATGGAGAACCAGGTTTAACCATGAATAATCACGAACAGACTACCTGTGATAATAGAAGAAAATTGAAAAATTATACATACAATAAAAAGAGCTGGATACCTGAAGAGAGAGAGAGAGGCATGGTTAAGGATGAGTTAGAAGGAAGAAAAGAAAGATGTAGGAAAGGGTTTCAGCTGATTTCAGCGATTTGATAAGGAAAGAGAGCTATCAAGAAAAGAAGATTTCGGAAAGGAGGAGTATTTGGAGAACCAAGTTTAACCAAGAATAATCTCGGACTTGTTTACCAACAGCCTACCGACGTTGATGGTTTTCTTGGATTGATTGTGTTTCTGAAGAATTTCTGTCATCATTTAATAGACCGCTGAAAGAAAAGGCTTGCCAAGTGTCACGCTGAAAGTTTACATTTCTAGTAATGTTTTCAGTTTTCAGTACATTAATGCTACTACTTACGCTTGTTCTGTATAAAAATATATAAAAATAATAGTTAATGCTAAATAATATAACCTGAAACCTATTTAAAAGGATTAGAATTTTTCTTATTAAATATAATGTATTTGGCACTATTTGTCGAGTTGAAATCCTGTTGGACAAAGCTGTTTTATATAGTACCGATCCTCATATTCGGTATCCCAAAACCCGGAAAGTTCAGAAAATCGGTTATTTTAAAAAGAGGCGCCTCGATCTTCGTTCTCGGGCAATTTTGGAAATATTAAAGATTGATAATGGGAAAACATGAATTTATTTCTCCTTGGGACGTTTTTCAATAATCACTCTTGGCTAAACTTTTACAATTGTGTGTCAGTAAAGCCATATTTTCGTTCAAAAAATGATGATTTTGGAGTGATTACATCTACAAATTTACTAATTTTATAATTAATTCACGAAGCCATAAAGGCTGCACCGCATTCGCACAAGAATTTAGTTCAAATGTTTACCGATGTGTGGCAGACACGCAAGATTTTTATTGCAATAGTGATGCGTATTATTCTTGCCATCAGTTTTGTTGTATATTCTCAGTAATAAAATTTCTAAGGGTATCTATAGTAATAACGTGCGATTTATGGAGCTCCAGTTTAATATTATTATTATTATTATTAGTATTACTAACTTTATGGAGTGTTTCTCTATTGTGAATCAGTTTTCAAATGACTTTTTAGTAAGTTTTTGCAAAATTTACTCGATACTTTAATACTTCTGGAGCTCCCATTATTCGGGGGCCCGGATGCCTCGCATCCACTGTATCCCTTCTTTGGCCGGCCCTGGACCTAAATACACTAAATTTGTAGTGTTGGAGAATCATTCAAAATGTTTTTTTTTAAGAACGCGGGAAAAACTTTGACCCCGACGTGATTTGAACACGCAACCTTCTGATTTCTGATCTGGAGTCAGACGCGCTATCGCTGCACCACGGAGTCCGCCGATTTAACTCGTTATTTGATAATTTTACCTAAGGTAGTGTATAAATTAATTGTAATATCCATTACTACGATTTTCGTTAATTCTAAGGAGCCATATTGCATGGCGGAGTCGCTTGTTTTCATACATCATCATCACAGGCTATTTTTTTCAACGTATAAAACCAGTCATCATTTAATCTTTCTTTTTATGTACGTATAATTTTTACAAATTCCGCTACAGGCGTCAACATAGAATAGAGGCATCACTTCATCGGGCCTACCCGGCAATACTGGCAATAACCGACAATACTCGGGTCAAAAGCCTGCCGGATAAAAAGTCTGGTACCGCACTATAATGGGGCCCGATAGATAAAAATGTTTACAAGTAAGATTTTAAAAAAAAGTTAATCGTGCCAGATACGGACACTTCCAAAAAAGTCTGAACTTTATTTATTTAAAAATTTCGGGCACAGAACAGGAGGTCCTTACCGTCGTCAGCTTGTTCGTTGCCATTGTCGAGATTACTAATACGTGACGCAAAATCTAGTATTTTCATACGGAATTGGTTTAAGAGAGGATCCTTGGGGCGATGTGGGAACCCAATAGAGGAAATGTGAGGAGAATATGAAGCGGGTTGAAGAATGGGAAAGCCGATAACTAGGAATGCAACCCTCGAATTTGATGTGACGTCAGTGACACTGCGGTACGAATTTGAAACCCTTGATCTGAACTAATTGAGGATGGAAATGCTTCCGATTGTTGTTTTTTTCGAATACCCCATCAGAAATAAATGCATAATATGCGAAGTTATTTAGGACAATGTAAATACGCGCTATAATGCTATACAGTAAATAGAATTAAAAACCCTGTAACATTTTATTCAAAATATAAATGGACGTTACCATGCACTAAATTTGATCGGAATATTCTTGCAGTTTAATCTTGAATTATTTTAAATATTTTATTCAGAGGTTATTTCACAAGGAAGATGAAAAATTAGTTAAAATTTATCCTTAGCGTGTTTTACACACTAAAAATATCTTGAGTGTAGCTTTTAACGTCCGCGACTCAATCAATCCCCATCGGTGTTAGTGAACGTAATGTTAGATCAGAGTACAGGAGAAAATATGTCGAAATTATCGCTAGAACAGAGAAATACTACCGATCCTTTTTCCCAGACGCGATAAGACAATCCAACAGAGGAATTAGCTAGACTTCACTTGGTGTTGTGACACCCCCTGCCAAACGCTTCCAGCGGCTTGCAGGGTATTGATATAAATGTAAATGAATCCATCGTTTCAATAGAAAATACGCAATTCCTTTCCTATTGGCGACCGCATAGGCGAAGGGGATAAAAAAATAATGTATAAGGGTTACTTTTCATCCCTTTTCGACATTTATTTTTCTCCAACACACCCAGTCAATAAAGATGAATGTCGCGAAGAAAAACCAGAGCGAAACTAACAATAAGTATCGCGTGAGGACACATAAAACCATTCATCGCATCGCTTACCGAACACATCCATACGTTTTCGCATGTACCAACGCCATTTCGCGTCCTTCTCGCGGAAGCAGACAAACTTGTTGAACCGCGAGGCAATTCCGCGATTCTTCCACGCCATTTGTTGAGACACCATTTCTCAACAACGGCATTAATACATTCCTCTGGTTAATATCATAAAAAAAATGAAATAACATAAGACATTAAAATCACTTGATATTTTTAAAACATCTGGTGTATAGAAATGAAAATGAAATAACATCACATTTCTATTTTTTTTAAATTTTGAAATCAAATATGGAAAATAATATATCTGATAACTCAAATAATAATCAATAATTTCTCAAGTTGATTTCTCTGCAGCAGTACAGATTTAGATACGTGCTTTGTATCTTTCAATGCTATGAAGCAGCATCTAACCAATTACTCAGCCAGTTTCTTGAATCTGGTTTCATAAAATCTGTAGTCAATGACAATGCTTCACACAAATACAGGCAACTCCTGAGATTCGACCATTCGAGATTCGACCAACTCGAGAATTCGACCGGTTGAAACTTGCTTATTCGACCCAGCCGATTGGTCGGTCAAATTAGGAATTAGTTTACGCAAAGTAATTTTTGGCCGGCCCAACCACGAGAGGTTTAGTTTCAATCTAGACATTGTTATTTCTGCTCTAATTGTTTGAATTTGTGCTGATTCCACATTCGACTGTTCGAGATTCGACCACGTTTTCAGGAACACATCCCTGTTGAATCACGGGAGTCGTCTGTACTTCAAAAATTGTTAAAGTTGGCATTACTGCTTTCCATTCCACTCTTTTAAGACTTCATTAACAACACTAAGACTTATTTATGCCATCAACAAATCACATTCTTTTGCTTCTATCTATAATTTCTTTTTCCAGTTTAATATATAACTTGCAAACAATACAGTCAAATCACTATAAAAAAGAAACTTTCACAGTCTAAATAATTCTCATCTTGCCTGTACTCAATCCAAAAAAAACTTTTACTGATTAAATTCTCTCCATATTTAAGTTGGTTTATAAATTAACTAGAAAGAAATTGCACCGTTAACTAACATCAATAACATTTTTAAATTGATTTTTTTAAGTGTAAAATACAGGATAAATGTCCCAACAAAAATTACCAGTACATTATGAAAATACAATAAAAAAATTGGGTATCTGGTACCACACTCATACTAGTGCCGTTTTTAAACCATGTGATGTGATAAAGTTGATGACTGTCACTGCTATAATCATAGCGTACCCAAATATCTTTAAACTGGAGTTTGCACACAAAGCATTCTGGTGTACCATAATAAAACACTTTTTTAACAAACCTAGAAAATTGAGATTACTACAAAGCATATTTGGTGCACCATCTGTAGTTGAAGGAAATATCTGTTAACTATCAACACAAGCTTTAGAAAGTTTCTCTAACATTCTATTACATAGATCTGAAGAAAGCAATGAGCAGAAACTTCTTCAATAAGTTTCCCCCATCTCTGAAATCTTTGTCTAATACTGCCTGTTTTAAGAAGAATGTCAAGGATCTGTTGCTAAGAAATATTATTATTATATGTAAAAGTGTATAAAAATTTTTAGAACTTCTTTAGCGACAAAAAAGTGAAAGTTCTCAGCGCAAATGATCTTTATGTTAATTAGATACTGTAAAAACAAAATAAATAAACATGATGCATAACTTTAGCATTTGTCTCATATTTTGCATGAAAATCATTAATAGAAGTTTTCCAGGCCAGCACCCAATCTTTTCTTTACGTTCAAATATTAAAGAATTGCACATGGTGGTATTAAATAGGGTACCATTTATATGTACTTTAAGAAATAATAATTCATTCTATCCAGCTCTATCAGTAAAAATGATTAAAGTAATATTTTGTTTTTTTATTATATATAGGTATCCATTTTCAAACTGGGAGTGAAAGGTTCCTTAGCAGATTCTGGAATTATTATAGAGCAAAAATTCCATGGTATCCAATTCGGGGAATACTATGGAGCTAGTCTTGCTGTTGGAGACTTAAATAATGATGGCTTTGATGACCTTATCATTGGAGCACCACTCTACACGAAAAAAACAGGCGGTTATGATGAAGGAAGAATCTCAGTGATCTTTGGCAACAGAACTGTTAGTGAAAACATCAATTTATGCATAATACCATATTTATAATGCAATAGGTAAAATATTCTTTCAAGGAAATATAAATATTATTTATATTTTCTTCCAATTTCTAATAAAGCCCAATACTGTTTATCAGACTGTCAAACTATTGCAAATGAGCCACATTTGGTCCATAAGCTATAACAAAAAAGCCATAATTGAAATTTTATTCAGAAAATTTCATATCTTTGCCAAAATCAATATAATGAAATTTGTATGGTTTAATTTTAATGTGAATAGTTATTTAAATTTCATTTTCACAATTAAGATACCACAGGATCTCTTTCAGTAATCTCCATAGTAATACCCCTTTATTGTTTGCTGAGGCACATGTAACTTCTAATAGTCACAATTGCAAATGGAGTCCACTGTAAAATAATTTTTACCAGAGGTTGTAAATTGTGGCTTGCAAACCCCAGGCAGCTCTTTTAGACTTCCATAAAAATAAACTCATTCCATTTTAGGGATGTGGTAACACTCTGTTCACTACCTAACAGACTGACAACAAGTGAATTCAACCTATCAAACACACTAATTTACAATTTTGTTTAAAAAGGATGTGAGAGTATATTATATCTCGAACTTCTTAAGCCTATCATATATAACTCCAAGTTTTAGTAGGTTTAGCCACTTCTGACTCATACACATCCAGAAAAGATGTATCAGAAATCATTGGTAATTGGACGAAAAATTCTGTTAAATTATCACTGGAAAATAAATTAGATGGTAAATAAATTTTTAGTTCATAAATGTTTTAATCTTACAGGTGCAATAAAATAAGTTTGCAAGTCTTATAGCCAGAAATCAACTAGTTGCTTTAAAATGCTACTTTAAAAAGTTTAGTGTCATGGATATTGCAAAGAGTAATTTGAATTACAAATCCCTTGATTTAATAAATCATTAGTAAGAAATCAGCATACCACAATATACATTTTATTAACTTTGAAAGACATTTAAATTTCCACATATGATTTTATCATTTTACTTCATTTACAAACATCCTATTTTCAGAAACTAGGCAAACTGGAAGAGGATACAGAAATTACTGGAAAGGTAGCAGGAGGGCGCTTTGGAACTGCTATTTCTTATCTAGGAAAATTAGACTCTGATGCATTTGCTGGTAAATATCAAATTTTTCAAAGATTAAGACCAGAATTTCAACAAAAATCTGCTGTAGAAATGCTTTATTTCTCACATGTTAAGACCAAAATTATAACTGAAAACGTACATTTACTCATGTACTTTAAGAGATAGGAGTTGGTGCACCATATGAAGACAATGGCAGAGGAGTGGTTTATATTCTGTCAAGAAGTATGAGTGGCAGATGGGATAAAATTGTCCAACGCCTAGTGGCCAGGGATATTTACCCTAATTTACAAGGATTTGGCTCTTCCATAGTTATTCATCCAGCTGATATAGATGCAAATGGTTGTCAAGGTAATCTTTTTTACAATATATTTTAGTATCTACTGCTACATACACAGGTCTTGCATGTTGTATAAAGACATAAATACTGAAATATTGAGACAAATGTGACTTTGATATGAATGTATTCCACGATTAGATAGTTAATATAATTGTGCCAGTATTGATTAACATAAAATATCCTAATCGAGAATACTGATAAATAAATGGTTGCTTGCTGTAAATAATCAGTGAAATTGGTTTTTGAACTAAGTAGAAATAGATTAGTCATGCCTCATTAAGTGCAAATGATGTGTTCCAAAAATCTTTGTGCTAAGTGAACAGTTTATAATGTAGAACTTATAGGTCAGTCCATGAGAATGGACTGTTTGCTATATTTTAAAATTGAATTTAGAAAAAAATTTTTATAGTAATACCCCAATTTACGTCGAGGATGCATTCCTGAAAATCACGACATAAATCAAATCAACGTAAATTGAAACCGTTTTTCCCATAAGAATCAATGTTATACGGGGTGATGTGTGCAAGACGTCGGAATTTTTACCTTGACTATTACTTACTTTATTTACTCGTGTACCCTGCATACCATTTTTCCCAAAACGCCTGTGAATAAAAGGGGGTGCGCATCTTACAAGAGGATTTCTGAACAGGTTATATAAATTGTGAGTAAATTCTATGCAATATGCTTGCATCTACGTTGATATTGGCAAAAGACGTCGAAGTCTACGAAGTACATGCGTATTTAAGAGACCAAGCAAATGTTTAGGATTCGCACGCGCTGCAGGCATAAACTGGCAAAAGTAGACAGAAAGAAATGGAAAAATCTGATGATTTTCCGACTATTCCCATTTTCCGAAAAATCTGAGATAACAGCATAACTTCAAAGCAAACCGTAAATTGGTACACAGGTACTAAATGTTCGACAATGTAACTTCGAATCAATGTAAATAGGGACAATATAAATCACGGTATTACTGTAAATACACATGAATATTATTGAAAAAATGTTAATTGATTAACATTTACTTAATATTAATTATTATTACAAATAAAAATAACAGAGAGCTAACTTTTATGTTCCTAAGTATTATAATAATTATGGAAGCAGAAGTTTAGATGTCATTGTTCCTAAGACTTTTAATTTATTACCTATAGATCTGCATAATTTAGAGAAACTATCTGTAATAAAAAAAAGAGTAAAGACATATTTACTGAACAAATGAATATGAATGTACTTGATTATTATATTTTGTATGATTTTCCTTTTGATTGATTTCATATGGTTAAATTATAGTAGTATGATACTATAAATAGCCACAAAACTATTAAGAAATAAGCACCTCCTGATGAGCCAAGTCGGCTCAGGAGGACTATAATGTTATAACAAACTAATTATCCTAGTTTGAGATTTGGTAAACCTATTGTCAAATTGTGTAATTTTTCTTTTGTTAAATTTTGTAATAACTGTTAGTAATTTTGTAATAATTTCAACACATACAATGTGAAAGTGCTTGCTGATTCACCAGGTAAACGAATGCTATGAATATTTGAGTGGCGTTTAAAATTTTGAAATCCATCTGCACTTGTACAAATTTTAGAAGTTGCGAAGTTAAATTCAGGAGTGAGTTGCAGTGGGCTCAGTTGGGCTCACACAAGCACATTGTTAAATTTTAATCCACTCATCAAGCTTATGCTAGAAATTTATCAGATGTGCATATTGTACGTGCAATGGTATGTTCAACTTCTAATATGATAGGGAACATATTTCACCTAAAGTATCTGCCAGAGGCAGGGGCGTAACTACTATGCTGCCAGGTCCACCACCATGGGGGACTGTGACGCCGGCCAGAGCATTTTTTTCAAGTCATTCTTGAAATTCTTATTTTTTCACCCAATGTATACAGAGCAAACAAGTATTCATGATCCTTGGCTTCATCATTCTGTCAAGTTACTATCTGTTGTCGGGCTCCAAAATTGCAACCATGATTATTTTTATTATGTAACAAAACAACTAAATCAAAAAATGAAAGGAAAAATAGCCAGTTCAATAAAAATAACAGTATTCATTGTCAGTGCAAAGAAAATGATTTTATCCTATTTCAACTTGTTTTATTTTCACTAAACACAAAATTTGGTGAGTAAAGGTAACAAACATTATTATTAATTCGTATTCTCCATATTGGTGGGTCAGAACTAAAAACAGACTCCATCAATATGTGTAATGTGTGTGACACACACTGCCGGCCAAACAAGGGGGGGAGATGGCCAATTTATCGTCAGACATGTACAGTAAGAAGTTTTCTAAAAAGTGTATTCAGATTTTTTTAGAATTGCTTAAAAATGGCAGATCTTACGATAAAAATGTATTTAACAAATAAGGCATTTAAAAATATTTTTGTAAAGAACATCTAAAAAGGGCGGCCAATGAGAGACCTGCGTACGGATGGCCAATGAGAGACTTGCACAAGGGTGGCCAATGAAAGACTTGCACACAGGTGGCCGTAAGGCCCCTGACTCCATCGCTTCCATTCCCAATTTGTCAATTTTGTGAATAACATCATGCTGGGAGTCTTGGTTAAAGTCAGACTTTAGGAAAATTGTTTATTATACAGCTCGGAAAAGGATATATTGTAAATTCATTCATTCATGTCATTTTTTTGTACAATGTAAATCAAACGCATATTAAAAAGTGCATTTTTTTCGTTTTTATCAAAATTTTCTAAGCAAATGTAGATGTAGACTTAAAGGGGGTCTGTTCTAAATATTCACTCACACAAGGGCCATAACAGATGTACTGAAAAATTATTTTCCATCAGGAAACAAGAGCCGCAGGAGTGAACATCGAATTCTAATCCATCTCTTTTTGTTAAATATAGCAAGTCCATAGTTAAGAGATAGGCAGCGTGTCCTATGTTAACAGATTGGTAGCTCACCCCTGGTTAAATTACATGTGATATCTCTCCAGTGTTCACCCTTTTCAAAACACTAAATCACTTGAAGCCTTTCCTCGTGATTTATGCTTTGCCTTACTAATTCAGGATTATGGTCTGTACTTGTATTGCCTTCACTCTATTTGTTCTTTTCTGTCATGATTTATTTAAATTATTTTTCCCCTATTTACTGTTAAATATTTTTTTTTGCACTATAAGTGAAGACAAATGAAGCAAAATAACTATGACAAATGACAATTGAACTTATGATGTTAATACTGAAGACCTCGGATGGGGATTTTCCAGCACATAAGCGAACAAAAACATCAAACTAAACCTGCAAAAATGCATGCAGTGCACAATATTTTAATTTTATGGTACAATATTTTTTCAAAAAATAATATTTTATATCCTGAGATGCCAATTGCAATATTTAATGAGGAATGACTGTACCATGAATGGTAAATGCCTTAATATTTTGGCATTATACCATGGTCAATCATTTTTATTGCATTTTCTATTAATATTCAATCTTATGCACTTATCCCTCGTTTAGTTACATTCCTGAAAAATGTTGCACTAAGTGAAAACGTGCTAAACAAAATAAAATTTTCATAAGAATACGTGTAATAATGGTAAGATGCATTCCTGACTCGTTAACATGGCTTCCATTTTTCCAATACCAAACTATGCAAATGCTGCTATTTCGTAATTGATAATGGCATTATGCTCTGACTGCATATCTTTATTTTTTCTTGCAGTATGCACCGTAGATTCTACCAACCCCAACGAATTAGCAACATCAATCGCCTTGCTCAAGACACTTAAGCATTGCAAGGTTCTCTTCTAAATTAATAATTTTCTTCTTAGTTGAAGATGATGGTCTTTTTTAAGACATAATGAGTGTCAAATTACTTTCTAATACAAATGACTAATAATTTTAAAAATTCACATAGCACACACGTAATGCATATTTATCACCGTGACACAAAGTAAAAAACTGCTGGGAGAGAGCAACACTTCTCTGCCTCGAGTTGAGGGTCCTCAAGGGTTTCCACTGCTCTGTTTACTTTTTGGATATGGGATTCTCCCAACCTGTAATGATTTCTTTAGTTTTAATGCAAAACATGATTTTAGTAATGCTTGTGTACATTTTCTGAAGTATCCCAAAAATAAGTTGTGTTTTTAACTTGAAAATTTTGTCTAAAAAGTTTTTGCCATCACCTTAAAATATGTATATCCAGCATACCTGCCACATTTAGAGTTTCTAAATTTTAATCTAATTTTTGGCTTTTTTCGAATGAGATTTGAATTTCTACGATATGGAAATTCATTTCCATACTTTTTTCGGCATAACTGTGACAATACCTCGTCGATATCTCATTTTAAAAATATTTGAAAATGCTAAAGAAAAAAGGCCTCACTTCGTTTCAGCTCTGCCCATATTATTCAAATGGAGAAAAGATATGCTCCTGAAGTCAAACCCAGGACTACTATGTACACGGCGAGCAATTTCAAATTGAAAAGTTGAATAGTCAAGCGATTCCTGAAAGTTTGATCGAAAAAGGCTATAAAGCTTTTTAGTTATGAGCGGTTTTCCTTTTCTCCCATCTAACACCATATGGCAACCAAGTGTTACACCCTCCGCACCGACTCATGAATGTCTGCTTTCATTACAATACCATCCGAAAACTCTTAAGAGGTTGGTATTCCTTGGCGTCAGGATTAGATGTGAGCATAAATATGATATTATTTATCGTAGAATTCCGTTAAAAAGACGCTCTTGATCAGTGCATTCACCCGAATATGTTGCTTGAGTCACAATCGCACTAAGTTAACAACATAAATAGTTTAAATTTTGTCGGCTAGTTCTCCCCTGGTGGGAGAGTAAAGACACCTGAGCTCAGATTTGAGGATGTGCCTCGAGATATGGGCCTCTAACCCGAGTTAATGATGGTGGAGGGGTCGGCATCGCGGTCAGTTTTAAATATGGTCCCAGTTAGTCGACACAAGCCCTTTAAACACCTGAATACACGTTATGAAACTGTCAAGCAACGTTAAAACGCAAGGCTGAGTAACTGAAACGCAGATGCAGTCAAAGAAAAGCAGTGTTGCCAGAACGTAAATATGAGTCTAATAATTTTTCAAGTAAATTATTAGAAGAAAGTTATTTATAAGAGAGTTTTTAGGTATTTTCCTCACAAAATTGGGATAAATGTTGAAAATATATATTTTTTTGAAATCAGTATTAAAAAAGGTTTAAAATGATGTGCCATTCAACATAGTGCAGAAAAAAATTTTTTGTCCCCCCCCACCAGTGTAGCGCTCCCCCAAATTAAAATTTTGGTAAGCCATATAGCCTAAAACCTGCTCCTGGATATAAGGAAGCATGTGAAAAGGTTTGGTTGCACTGGCTGTCATGGGTACTGAGTGAAAGAAAAACAAACCAACAAACATTGACAAATATGTATAAGACTAACTAATGCATCGTTTAGTTATTTGTAGAAAATGAAAATCGTATGAGCCGATTTTTAGAAAAACCAATTTTTGTTAAAGTTGCCCAACAATAAACTAGCCTTATATTCATTTTTGAGACATATGAAGTGTGTAGTATTATTGCAGACATACACTCCAGCAACGGTACGAAATTTGATCAAAATCGTTCAAGCCGTTTTTGAGAAAATCAGATTATTGTTAAAGTTGCCTAGAATAAACTAGCCTTATATTCATTTTTTGAGAAATATGAACTATTTGGTATTATTGAAGGCAAATGAAATAACGCACTTTCAAGCAAAAAATCATTTAGAAATTCCTGAAATTCAAAATCACACTGAACTAAATGCTAAATTTCGAGAACTTTGTGAGTCACCAAATTCACCTGATTTAGTAAATTTTTGGAAACATTCCCCTAAGCAAAAACTTCCCGGAACTTTACGATCTTGCTCTGAGATTTGTTTGTTGATTCAGATCAACTTATATTTGTGAACAGACATTTGCGGCGATGAACTTTATCAAAAATAAATTCCGATCTACGCTGACAAGTGCTCATGTTGAAAATTTGCTTGTGTTATCAACTTCGCGAAACAACCCATGAACTGAGGAATAAATTGTTAATGAAAAACAATTTCAAAAATCACATTGAGCTGCTTCTGAAAATGTCTAATTTGATTTTGCAACTAAAACTGAGAGTTCATTGCTTTGTAATTTAAATTGATTTTTATCATTGTTTCTAAAAATAAATGATACTTTGCTGTTTCAAAAGTATATAATTAAAAATATAATTTTCTTTCCCCAAGCCTGTTTTGTTTCCTTTGGTATGGTAAAACGGAGGTGGAAGGGGGGATGAGAGGAGAGGAAGGGAGTGGCCCGGTAAAACATTTCTTTAAATTTTTTGGCACGCCGCTAAATAAGGTTGGCCACCCCTGGTGTACAGCAGTATCGTGCAGTGGAGTATTTGAAAAAAATTATGTACATATGCATAAGGTAAATAGCGTTTTAAAGTTCATTTCTTCGTCATAAATAATTCATTTTCTTCCTATTTAAATCTATTGCATACACACCTAAGGAAATTAAACGCTTGTTTGTGAGATTGTTTATGTTAGCAACAATGATGAAGTAACCACACAAGAAATTTTCAAAGTCCAACTCGAAGTAAGACATTCTTGTGATTTTCATGATAACTGCTACTCCTATGATAAAAATGTATAGGAAAAGAAATACTCCTCTATACTAGTTCTACAAGTTTTATTTTTTATTTATTTTTTTAATCTTGTGACAGAAAGTTCATTTTTTGTCATCAGTGGTACCCCTGATTGACTTACGTGATTCATTTATGCAATTTTCTTATTATATTTCATTGCAAGTCCTTAATATCAAATTTCATGAAAATCCGTACGGTAGAAGCTGAGAATGAAAATGCGGGCGGACGGACGGACAGACCGACGATAACAGGCGCTCACGCTGGAAGCGAAACGCGCCTAAAAAGCACTAAAAATGAAGAGATTCATCACCATATGTAAGTATACTTATCACTGTGTTCCTGAATTAAACAATTATTCACAACAAATGATTCATGATTTTACTTTCAAAAATTAATAAACGAGTTAAATGCATGTCATCCTATTTCTCAAAAACCATTATAGAAGAACAATGTTGTTGAATATAATTGTTGATCTTGGCCATGCTTACTCGTACGTGTGTACGAGCAAATGGAAAATCAAAGCACGAGAATAATTTTGTCACGAATTGCTACTGGGACTGAAGCAATGTACCCGAAACAAAAGGGCAACCCATGGGATGGCATCATCGAGACTCCTTGGTAACGAAGGGGAGGCACGCGGCCCCATTTGCCCCCTCCCCCCCTCTCCTCGCCGTCCAGGCAGCTTGGCCTTAAGCTTTGCACAGGTTTCTAACGTCAACCTGGTAGGCTAGTGGGAGTGCGGATGTCTACCAATACAAGGTAAGCAGGTTCGAACCCCGACGTCGGCAGGAGCGTTCGCTGGAGAAAACTGACGGCTATAGTCGCCCATATAACGGGAGTTTCCTTTGGTTCGCGCAAATGTCGATGAAGGGTGGAGAACCCACTTATTTGTATTGCTGGGCTTGCGTAGCCCACTATCCTGCTGGTCGACCCCAGGAGCGGACAAGCACAACTCACTCATTCATTCTTCTTTACACTTTTTCCAATTTTTAGCTGAATTTTTCTTTACTCCGAGACATTGTTTAATATCAGATATTACACAATTTATTTTCTTCAAACCCGTAATCATTTGGACTGATTTCAACTCGCGGGAAATTTACCTGAACAAAGGCAGAAAAATATATTCACCTTTCGACAAATATATCTCATTTTTTATAAATACTTTGAAGAATATCGCTGCTGGAAATAAGATCAATTTTAAAAATCAGCGTAATAAAATGCTTTAATTTTAAAATCAGGCCAACGAATAGATATTAAAGAAAATTATATAACGCTTCCACGTACTCGACGCCGCAGCGCAACCATTAAATTTTGCGGCACACTTTCGGTCCGGTTCAATCTAACCGACCAAAATTTCAGTCTTGCCACCTTGAAATCACAAAAATCAAAGAAAATAAATGCCTTCCCTCCCACACACTACATAATTTATGTTTTTCAAATAGTACACATTACGATGTAATTGATGATAAATATTGCAATTTCTCGCACCTTGTTAGAGGTTTCATTTCTGTCTTAGCTTGAGAATGATAAAATAGTATTTTTTCTCAAATGTATCGATTTACTTTGTCGCCGTGCAAAAATTTTCAGCGGCACACCCGTTGTGGAGCACTGCTCTACTAGTTTGATGCTAAGTTAGATCTTATATCAGAGATAAGCAAGTTCTGAAGGTGTGAACAATGATATAATAGAACACAACCACCTTGACCATTGCATTAGTTATCTTATTTGCAGTCGAACCTCATAAACTACCATCTACCAGGAAAGCAAAAAAACCATCCGTGTTAAATTTTTTGTAAATTACTGCAACTGAAATTGCATACCACCAACAGCAATATCTGTCAAATGAAAGTAACATTTTCAGTTATTATGTACTTGTGTAACGTATAGTTTGATGCACAAGGAGAACGTAAATAAAATAAAGTAATGAACATATCTAAATAAAATTAAATATAATGAACTAATCAATGTGATGAACTAAATAACGTTGTGACAAGTAAATTAAAATAAGCAAGAATTCTGCGCGTTGCAAAATCAACGCTTTAAGTGCGTCGAGAGATAGGTTAATGTGCCAGAACTATGCATCCTACCTAAACTACCTTAAATATAATGCATATTTTTCTCGGTTAAGAAACATCAGTCTTAAAAAAATAAAAATCCTCGAACGGAATCTTTTTTAGGACTCGATATGGAATTTAAAATGTTAATAAAGATATAAATGTAAATATGAACATAAATGTAAGAATAATAAATATTAATTATAGAGATTTTTGCATTTAAGTTAAAATAACATCATTACAAATCTTTATTAGTTGTGTAAACAAAAGTAATTAAAAAATTAATTAATAACAATAACAATTTTTAGCCTTCAATGTTTTCTACGTCATCAAAAGAATTTAAATCCTGCTGTGTGCTAGAAAATTTCAAATTAGCCCGTGCGCCCTCACTGAGAAAGTGGCAATGCTGTGCGATTCTGGAGTGACCTTGAGGGAACTAATTTCGTGACTGCTACTTTAGTAATGTTTGATGCTGCTCGCGGATTTACTACAGTTGCTTCATTCCATTGAAAGACCCACCTTGAGTTCGACACCCCTGCTCTAATAGCTTCCAAATGAACAAAGTATATATTCGAATCTCATTTAATTTAAAACTTCATATTTGCAGCACTGTAACACTCACGTAGAAAATGCCAATACACAACGGTAAATAATTAAACTTTGAAAGATATACTGTTCGAACAAAAGTCATTACTCACCAGGTTTATGAATCCGTCACTCACTGCACACCTAGCTTCGCGTAAAGACCAATCGGAACTACTTTGGTAAAAACTTAACCAAGCGATGCCAGCGCCCTAATGGTCAAAAAATTAACCAACGTTTTTACTTACACCTATAGAGGGCAGCACAAGTGTTATGTTCTATTGGCTCCAAGTTCGTATTGACAGACTTATTACGGAAAAGGTATAATTTCGTACTTAGGAACGAGCGTACGTCGAGGAAAAATCATTTTTTTCGATTAACACAATCTGCTACAACTCGGATATAAAGTACTGGTTAAAGTATATGAAGTTCTCTTGGTAAATATGATAACTGATGGAAAGAATAAAATATTTTAAAAAGTACTTTAAAAGAAAAGAAATTTTAATTTTATGTAATGAGGATCAACTAACCAGCTTAAAACAAGCTATGTAAGTATGGACTAATGGGCAGTAAACAAGCTCCACAGAAAAATCTACATAATCAGGAAAATATTTTGGCCAAATTGATTCAGTTCTCAATGGTCTAATGTTTATTTTTTAAATGATACTTTGCAATTTTGTGAATTTGTCCAAAAAATTTTCCTGATTACGTAGATTTTTCTATGGAGCTTGTTTACTGCCCATTAGTCCATACTTACATAGCTTGTTTTAAGCTGGTTAGTCAATCCTCATTACATAAAATTTAAATTTTTTTTCTTTTTAAGTACTTTTTAAAATATTTTATTTACAACTTTTTAGTTACAAATTTATTAAATAGGTTTTACTAAATTTCTGCTATTCCCAAAAAATAAGTGTCCATTGAATTTCAACGGGTTTAGTGAATCTAAAATGTCGTCCGTGCAACATGCAGACATCGCAAGAATAAAACAGTGCACTCCTATAAATAATATCTTCAAAACTATAAATGTAATTAAAACCCTCAAGAACATAATGATTAACACAAAATGAATGAAACGGTAAAATTTTTGAAAAAGTTTGAAACAACTAAATAAATAAATAAAACATCTGTCGAAATCATTAAAATTTTTTTAAAAATACAAGGAACCTGCTTTGCAGTCCTTTCTTCTTGCATGCCTGAGGCATAAAATAAAAGAATAATTAGAAGAGTAGAATACAGTGAAGATAGCGATGACTTAAAGTTCTAGCTCTGAACCATGCAAAGGAGGACTTAAGGAACACTAGTAACCATAAGCGGAAGACTTAAATTTTAACATCAGCTATAGAATATGAGAGCATTTCTCTCAAAATACGTATTTTGCATTTCCGACTTATAAATTCTCAATTAGCATTACTGATAGTTCAGAGCTAGAATTTAAAGTTAACAATTAAATAAATGAAAGAAAATGTTCTTTAGGTTGATGACAAAATCTATTTGCTTCATATGGGTATGTTAATTTAGGACTTAGCATGCATAAGTTTCTAGAATCCATTTTCTATCACATATTTATCATTCAATGGCAAAATTATTCATTATATTGCCAATATCATTGAGATAAGTAAATTTATAAAAAATATACGTACTTCAGTTCGTACTAACAATATGTAAGACAGCACTTCACTCAAGTCAGTTATAAAAAACAGCTATTTTAGAAGAGCTGTTACATGGCAAAATTATTCATTATATTGTCAATATCATTGAGATAAGTAAATTTATAAAAAATATACGTATTTCAGTTCATACTAAAAAAAAGTAAGACAGCACTTCACTCAAGTCAGTTATAAAAAATAGCTATTTTAGAAGAGCTGTTACATAGTTTAGCAGTTTCCCAGTGTGAAGGCGACAGTTTCAAATAATATCAGCCGAAGCAGAATACATCATTGCAGTTCAATTGTAATTCGGATCCATCGGTGGAGGTAGACTGGCACTGTTATTTGATACAGTCAACTCCATCATTCATGGGTTATTCACCAACATAAATGTAGTCACGAGGAAATTACAATGTATCAATAAAATGTTTTCCTTTATATTGCATTTGAAAGCCATGTTTCAGTATTGAAAGAGTGCTTTAACAGGCATCTACAAGCAAATTATCAAAACAAAGTATAAGCTGAATCTGGGTAGGAGGATGAAGACAACAACACCGTAGAAAATGCAACGCTATTCTTCACGGAAGATGATTCCGATAACATCGCCGATGAATGAGCCAGTGATCAAGAATTTCTTGCATTTTGGGATGTTTAATACTTTAATATTTTTAGTTCATTGAAATATCCTCTATTGTACATATAGTATAATTATATAATAAATCTCACATTTTTGTTCTTTAATACCTATTTTTGTTCAAGTTATAACCGAGAAAACGCAAGAGAATACCATCATAACATTTAATGTTATCCCAATATCAAGCTGACGTAAAACCGTGGACGTTTTCTAACGTTGGTCCATCATAATAAATACCCTGGGAAATATATATCCTCATACGAGATGCAACCTGCTTTATAGCCAAAAATTTTTAGGGAAAAAAGTGCGTGTTATACACGGGTATACAAGGTATATAATTTTATATATATATATATATATATATATATGTATGTATGTATATGTATGTATATGTATGTATATGTATGTATGTATATGTATGTATGTATATATGTGTGTGTGTGTGTGTGTGTGTGTGTGTGTGTGTATATATAAATACTTAAGGAAAAGGAAAGGTAATAATAAGGGTAGCAACAAGGTGTTGGAGGAAGCCCAGTGGACACTTACCTAGAATGAAGAGCCGCTGGGGGTGCTGAGGACACACGAAAAACACAAAAGAACAAAAACTACACAAAAATGGAGCTTTCGGGCTGATGCCCTTCTTCAGCGACGGAGAAACATATATCATATATCATATATGTTTCTCCGTCGCTGAAGAAGGGCATCAGCCCGAAAGCTCCATTTTTGTGTAGTTTTTGTTCTTTTGTGTTTTTCGTGTGTCCTCAGCACCCCCAGCGGCTCTTCATTCTAGGTAAGTGTCCACTGGGCTTCCTCCAACACCTTGTTGCTACCCTTATATATATATATGTTACGCAAGCGAGGACGACCGCCACGAGAAGTGCTACCAGAAGCGGGACGGAGAAGGAGAGTACTAAGAGATCACGTGACGCGAGAGAGAAGAGTGTGTGACGGGACTCGTAGTAGTGTGGGCCGTGTGTTGGCTCGTGGAAGAGCTTCTGCTGGAGAGCAGAATGCTGGTGTAATTCGGGTTTAAATAAAGTTGGAGTCCCTTGGACGTGTTGTGTTATTTCGGGTGTGCCTCCCCGAGGAGGAAGTTGGAGAGTGGTGTAGTGTTTTTCATGACAGAGCAGCGGCGGGATCGGGATCAGATAAGGATAAGAAAATCAAAAACCAGTTTTCGGAAAGGAGCACGTCGTGAGAGAGCCGACTGTTTGCCGATGAAGACTGTACCCCTCCGTAAGTACGTGAAAGAAAAGTGATTCCCGAGTGAACAATACCCCAAGTATAACTAGGGTTGTGAGCGTCGAAACAGACCTAAAAAAAGCGAAATTAGCGAAAAAAAAGCGACCGCATGGCGTTTAGTGGGGAACCGGAAATGACGTATCCAGTGGCGGGAACAGGAGTAAGCGAGGCGTTCTTGACGCGAGCAGCGAGCTTTCCTGAGCTACCGAGAGCGATGTCGACGCCCTCTGTGACCCGACCAAAGAACCACTTAGCGCCTAGGGCGAGCGATAACGACATTGAACGTGAGATTCTACGACGAGAAAGACAGTTGCTGGAGAGAGAGCGCGCGTTGTTAGACCGCGAAAGAGAAATAATGGAAGCGGGACATTGTAGTACGATGGCGACAACTGTAGTTGCTCACCGAGACATGGCGGAAAGATTGTTGCCCGAGTTTGACGCGTCGACGACCTTAGGATTTACCGCCGAACAGTGGGTGCGGCGAGTGGAAGGGGTCGCTTCCGCGTATTCGTGGGACAATTCCGTATTGCTTACTCATGCGGTGAATAAGCTGAAAGGAGTAGCTAAATTGTGGTTAAATAGTGTCGCGGAAGAAGTGTATTCTTGGGAGACTTTTAAAGAAAGGTTACTTTATAGCTTCCCATCAACAGCTGATCAGGCCGATGTCCACATGAGTCTCACGAAGAGGAAGAAGCAGCGCGACGAAACCTATGAGTCATACATGTATGCCATGAAAGCGATAGCGCGACGAGGTAACATAGATAAAGAATCCTTGATTAAATACATTTTGAACGGCTTAGGTGACAAGGAATTAGTAAGGTCGCTGGCTTTGTGTGAGTTCAAATATGTTGAAGGGTTACTGCTCAAGATAAAGCGCTATGAAAGTTTTACAGAAAGAGCGAGATTAGGTGAAAGACAGTTTTTAGCTAACCGTTATAGTGTCCCAATTGAACCGCCAAACGAAGGTAATGTAGTGAGGAGAAATAAGCAGACAACGCAGGCGAGGTGTTATAATTGTAACGGCCTGGGACACATGGCTAAGGATTGCCCGGAACGACAGCAGAGCAGGCGATGTTTCCGATGCAATAAAGAGGGACACATGGTGAAGGAATGCCCTCAGGGAACCCAAGTTAATAGACAGAATTTGGAAATGAAAAGGCGAGTCCAAAGAATTTCGGTGCCGAACGACCAAATTAAAGACGAATATTATAAATGGATAAAGGTTAATGATGAACAAGTTGTTGGGTTCATTGATTTAGGGAGCGATGTTGAGACCATGAGGCAAGATGTCGCTGAACAGCTAGGTGTAGAATACTTTGCGAGTCAAAAAAGTCTGATTGGATTCGGCTGTGGGAAAAGTAACGTAATAGGCTCCAAACCGTTAACCCTTGTTGTGGACGACGTAAGCATTGAGGTAGAAGTGCTTGTGGTCCCAAACTGTTCGCAAGACGATGCCATAATTCTAGGACGAAGCGCCCTAGACCAATCGGGGATTCGAGTTGAGAAGAGCTATCAGAAACTTGTAATTAGGAGAGAGACTGATGGGCAGGAGGAAGAAAGTAACTTGGAAGCCAAAGTTCGAAATGTCAAAGAGAGGACCGGGATAGAAATGGAAGAAATAAATTTGAATAACGACCTGTCTGAAGGGGAGAAGGATGCGGTATACGAAATGGTGAATGAGTATCGAGAATGTTTTGCGAAGAATTTGAGTGAACTGGGTATAGTAGAGTCTGCCAGTTTCGAGATAGAATTGTTGGATAACCACCCTGTGAATTTAAGACCGTATCGCCTACCGTACGCCCAAAGAGCGACTATGCAAAAGGCAGTCGATGAGTTAATGAAAATGAGTATCGTGCAGGAGTCGACATCAGAATACGCAAGCCCAGCATTGTTAGTGAAGAAAGCTAACGGAGAAGACCGGCTGTGCGTCGATTACAGAGCATTGAATTTGAAGACGAAAAAAATAAAATTCCCCATGCCAGCCATTGAGGAACAATTAGACGCGCTTGCAGGAAACAGTTATTTTACCATTTTAGACTTGGCGTCGGGATACTATCAAATCCCCTTGGCCCCAGGGACGAGACCCTTGACAGCTTTTGTCACCTCAAGTGGACTGTACGAGTTCACAAAAATGCCTTTCGGAGTAGTAAACGCACCTGCAGTGTTTAATCAAATGATGAAAAGGGTAGTGCGAATGACAAAACCAGGAGAGGTCCTAGTCTATATGGATGATCTGTTGATACCCAGCAAAACGGTGAAGGAAGGGTTAGAGAGATTAGAAAGACTATTGCAAGTACTGAAGAAATTGGGGCTAGCGCTAGAAGTATCAAAATGTGAATTTTTCAAAACTAGAGTAGACTATTTGGGCTTTGAAATAACCAAAGATGGGATCCGACCAGGCGAGAGAAAAATTCAGGCAGTTACAGAATTTCGAAGGCCGGAGAATGTTCACGAAGTGCGACAATTTATTGGTTTGACGAGCTTCTTTAGAAGATTTGTATTAGGATTCGCTACGTTAAGCAAGCCGTTAACGCTCTTGACGAAGAGAGATACGGCATTCGAGTGGACGGAGAAACAAGAAAACGCATTTCAAGAGCTGAAGAAAAGATTAATCGAGCGTCCGGCACTTGCGTTGTTTGATGTAAATGCCGAACATGAAGTTCACACTGACGCCAGTAAGAATGGACTAGCGGGGATTATCTTACAGCGTCGAGAAGGAGAATCTCAAAAACCTGTGGCATATTATAGCCGACAGACGACAGATCTAGAGAAGAACTATCACAGTTATGAGCTAGAAGCGTTGGCAGTAGTTGAAGCCGTAGACAAATTTCGAATGTATTTATTGAACAGACCCTTCAAAGTTGTTACTGACTGTAATGCTTTAAAGACCACCATGTCCAAGAAAGAATTGTTACCGCGGATAGCGAGGTGGTGGCTTCGATTACAAGAGTATGATTTCACGATCGAGTACCGACCAGGACGCAACATGGGTCACGTTGATGCTCTCAGTCGAAATCCCGTGGGAGATTCCGAGGAACCGGATACAGCAGACTTGAAAAGGGGATTTCAAGTTGTTTCTAAGGCTAACAAGCGTGCATGGATGACAAAACATATTCATACAATTTATACATATTCTGCTCGTGAAGAGATCGGACGTGTTTCTCTTGCGCTCCGAAAAGTGAAAGTTCTGGGATGACGACCGGGGTTGTGACCATGACACGGGATAGGCAACTGGACGATTCTGCCGTAGTAAAGTGTTCGGGTTGTAGGAAAAAGCTGAGGAACGGTGCGCAGTGTGCCATATGCTGTAATTGGTACCACTATAAGTGCACTAGGAGTGACGTGGAGGATTTCCTGAAGGAGGACTGGAGATGCCATACTTCTGGGTCCAAGAGAGAGAAGATGCTGCTGAAGGAGGAAGTAGAAATGGTGGAAAGACTTAATGAGGAGCTAAGCAGTGCAAGGAGCAAAATAAAAGAGCTACTCACCAAAAATCGGGAGCTGAGAACGCAAGTAGCAGAATTAGAGGCAAATAGTGCCGGAATGGACGTTGATTACGGTGGAAGATGCCTCGACATGAGGAACGTAAATGCCGCGAGGCGGAGGGGAAGGGGGCTAGCAACGGGAAGTGAAAGCGGGCCCTCGGCCAGTGCCCAATCAAATTCCAGGAAGGACACGCAAGGACAAGAAAGAGGAAGAGAGGAGGAGAGTGACAGCAGGGGGGCAAGAAGCTAAAGGCACCTCTTGCATTAGTAGCAGAAGGGTGCATCAGGCTGGGGAAGGGAGAGCCTTTCTCAGGCTTAGAGAGGAGTGGCCACAAAACGAAGGGAGGGAGGATAGTGGTCATGAGAACGATGACCCTACGGTGAGAGTGATGGGAGATTCCATCATCCGATTTGCGGGGGAAGAATGCAGAAAGGTTGGTGCTTTAGTGGAGTGCTATCCAGGAATGAGGATAGAACAATTGGAAAGACGGATTGGGCGGTTAAGCGATGAGAGGAAGGAGGAAGTGGTGGTGATTCATATAGGGACAAATGATATAAAAAGGGCAAAATCGGACGACCACGTAATCGGTTATGTTTGGGTCCTTTGCACTGCCGCAAGAAAAAAATTTACAGCGGCAAAAATCATAGTAAGTGGAATATCAAGGAGAAGAGACATTACATGGGGCAAAGTGTTATACATAAACGAGGGAGTAGAGTGGGTTTGCCAAAAGCAGGGTCTGTATTTCGTGGATCCGAATTGCTGGATTGGGGATAGGGATCTCGGGCGTGATGGAGTGCACCTCAATAGGAGAGGCTGTATGATATTTGCTGGTCTTTTAAGGGATGCGATTAGAAATTACAAGGCGACCAGTCAATCTCATGTAGAGGAGGGAAACTAAGTGGTGACATAGGAGGTGTTAATATGAGAGGGTGGGTAAATGTGAGTGGGGAGGGGAGTAACGAACGTGAGCGGCAAGACGAAGCATGGAGGTCAGTCGATATTCGTGGACGTGCAAATGGAACTCCAAAGAAAGAAGCAGTCTACAGATGTGAGACTCCGGAAGGTGAGGAGAGTGGGGGCTTGGTTGTCTCATCCGTCGGGAGCCAGGGAGAAGGCAGCGGAGGACGCGCAGAAGTGCAGAAGGGAATAAAAGAAGAATGGGAAGGAGACATAAAAGGACTTAAAATCAACAAACTAGAAGGTAAGGGTTTAAAGATTCTCCAGGTTAATTGTCGAAGTGTTAGATGTAAACGAGATAATTTTCTGTCTTTAATTGAGGTTTGTAAACCAGATTGTATCATAGGCACAGAATCTTGGTTAAATCAAGACATATACTCAGCAGAAATTTTTCCATCAGGCTTTACAGTGTATAGAAGGGACTGCGATGAAAGAGGGGGAGGAGTCTTTATTTGTATAAAAAGTGAAATTATGAGTAAGTTAGAGTGGAAAAGTGTGGAATATGAAATGTTATGTGTCAAGTTATATTATGGAAACTGTAAAAAAGGAATTGATATCATAGGTGTCTATAGGAAACCTAATAACGAAATAACTATGCTGGAGGTTCTGGCTGATAAGTGTTCAGAAAAAGTTGACAGTTATACGTTAATTGCCGGGGACCTAAACCTCCCCCACATTCGATGGGATGGGGAAACGGAATGTGAAGGGAAATTTCAAATTATTGTTAATAGGCTAACGCAGGAGGAGGGTTTTACTCAAATAGTGGATGAACCCACGAGGGGACAAAATATTTTAGATGTTTTTCTTTTAAGACCTTGCATAAAACCCGTAAACTTCGAAATAATTCCTGGGCTAAGCGATCACTCTGCAGTAAATATAATATTAGAAGATTTTGAGACACAAGCATTTAGTAAAATGATTACTCCCATTTGGCAATACAAAAAAGGGAACGCTGAAGGTTTCAAAGTATTTTTAAGGGAAGCTTATCTACAGTGGGCTGGAACAGGGGCAAATATAAATGATATGTGGCTAAGATTTAAAGATATAATTTTTGAGGCACTATTGAAATTTGTTCCAAAGAAAATTATTAAAAATAATAGTGATCCTGAATACTACTATGGGAAAATTAGGAGGTTAAAATGTAAAGCTAGAAAAGTTTATAATAAAAATTTTTTAGGAGATGCATATCATTCTGAGTACAAAAACATAATAAAAAATTTAAACACTGAAAAAAAGAAAGCGAGGGAAAAATATTTGCTGGGAATTCTAGATAAGAAGAATACAAATAAATTTTACAAATATATTAGAAGGAAAAAGGACAACAGGGAAGACAAAAATGGTACAATTGTTTTTGAGGATGTGGGCATAGCCAATGTCTTGAATAACTGGTATGCAAAAGTCTTTAAAGGAAGCAAGAGAGAGGCTGGAAATATAAATGTCATAGAAGAAAATAAAAAATCTACACCTGATGAGGCAGGATTAAGAGCAAAAAATGTAGCCTATATTAAAGTAACAGATCGAGAAATACTCAAAATTATTTCAAAAGAAAGGTCAAATAAATCAGTAGGACCAGATAATATATCAATAGATGCTCTAAAACTAGGTCAAGAAGCAGTGATCCCATATTTTAGAACCCTTTTCAATGTGTCAATCAATAACCAGGCACTACCTTCTGATTGGAAAGAAGCTAATGTTATTCCGGTATTTAAAGGTGGAGATAAATCAAAACCAGAAAATTACAGACCAATAAGTCTAACGTCGGTAACATGTAAGGTGATGGAAAAAGTGATAGCTCAATATATCCGTAAATACTGGGATAAAAAAAATTGGGTTTAAAAACCAATATGGTTTTAGGAAAGGGCACTCCTGTGAGATGCAACTAGTGGGCTTACATCAAGATACTGTTGAAGTCATTAATGCAGGGGAAGAAGTCGATGCAGTAATCATAGACTTTAAAAAAGTGTTCGACGTCGTATCACGTCTGCTTATTTGAAAAAATAGATAAACTAGACATAGACTGGAGAGTGAAGGGTTGGATAAAAGACTTTTTGAATGGGAGAAAGCAGAGGGTAATAATAAAGCAAGCATATTCAGAAGACATAATTGTTACATCAGGCGTTCCTCAAGGGAGTGTTTTGGGTCCATTGCTATTCCTGACTTACATTAATGACTTACACGAAAGTATAGACTCTGACTTAGGGCTATTTGCAGACGATTGTATCATATATAGAAGAATAAGAGGAAGAGAAGATAAAGATATCTTACAAGAGGATTTGGGTAAATTGGAAAACTGGATAAAAGTCAACAAGATGGACATTAACGTTAGGAAAAGTACACAAATAACTTTCACAAACAAAAAGAACACCGAATTAAGGAATTATAAATTACTCGGAGATTTGTTATTAAAGCGTGACAACATTAAATACCTGGGCTTTAACATATCGTCAAATCTAGGATGGGGCCAACATATTAAAAATGTGGTGAAAAAGCCATTTAAAAGCCTTCACTGGATAATGAGGAACCTGGGAGGGAGTAACAAGAATACAAAGGAATTGGCTTATAAAAGTATAGTGAGGCCAATACTTGAGTATTCTACGAATGTATGGGATCCCTGCGAAACCACGTATGTAAATAAAATAGAAAAGGTCCAAAGAAAAGCTGCACGATATGTTCTGAATAAATTCAAAAGAAAAGATAGTGTATCAAAGATGATAGAATTATTGGGGTGGGAATCATTACAAACAAGAAGGAAATTAAATAGACTGTGTGGAATGTACAGGATCGTAAGTAACGAGGGGGGATGGAAAAATTTCAGTAGTAGTTTAGAAACTCCTAATTTTTACAGTAAAAATGATCATAAATTTAAAATCAAATACAAACCTCAAAGACTACAAATTGTAAAAAACTCCTTTCTGAACAGAGGTATTCAAGAATGGAATGATTTACCTGCAGATATCTTTGACCCCTTTCCTAAAAACCTGAAAGTCTTTAGGAAGAAGTGCAAAAAATATTTGGTCTAATTGATAAAATTATAAACGAGTTATGAAATTGACATGGTGTTAATGTTTCTACTGTACCGTTACCACCAGGCCAAGAGCCTAATTGTAGCGTGAATACGTAAATAAATAAAAAACAAATTTTTCTTGATTGGTTCGAGAATCATTTTGTCCCCAAAGCCAGGGCTCACTGTCAGTCTGTAGGTCTTCCTGTGGATTGCAAAATTATATTACTTCTTGATAATTGTGCTGCACACTCTGATGCTGAATTGCTCATTAAAGACAATGTTTATGGTATTTATTTACATCCTAACTGTACATCGCTTATCCAACCAATGGACCAAGGCATTCTTCAGGTATTGAAAACTAGATACAAGGCAGAATTCTTGCAAAAAAATGCTTATAGGGTATCACAAAGGAATAAGAGTGACCCAAGTCCAAAAATAATTTAATATAACAAAAGCCGTCGTCTGTTGGTTGGTTGGTCACGCTATGCAAACGCTAATAACTCGAGAAATAATAATGATAGAAACTCGAAATTTGGTAGGGATGCTTGATTAACACTTATTCAGAGAATGACGAATTTAAATCGCAAAAAATTACTTGGTTCGCCTCCAAGAGAGGCATTTCCATTTCCCATTACTTTACATGTAAAACGCGATTTTTTGACGTGCAGGCTTTTATTCATTTGGAAATTAAAATTAGAAGAAATTAACAGATGACCTTAGGATTTGAACCATTTTGAAGAAAAAGTTATAAAGTTTCTTATTCCATTTGTCTTTTTACGCCCACAGTTCGAAATATTCCATGTTAAAATTTTAATTTCCATATTTTGTAGAAATCTCGTCATTTTAACGTGATGTTGCTATGTCGACCATTATCATTGTTACACCTCAAATTACTATTACTGTATACATCCTTCTGGGAATAAGCGTGCCTTGAGTGCTTCAATACGAGAGAGAGAGAGGAAGGAAGGGGAGAGATTGGCGTGTTTTGCGGAAAATAAGTATAGTAACGTAAATATAAAAAATTTTAAGTATCAACAGTGTCATTTTAGAAAAACTGGAAATAAAAAGCATTCTTAAATTAAATTCTTTGTAAACCATACGTGCTTATGAATTTATATAGTTATTCCTCGAATTAATTTCGTAACAATGGCCGAAGTTTGGAAATGAATATAAATTAAAATTCAATTAAAATTAAAAGGACATTTAAAACTGTTAACAGGCAATTTTCAAAGAAACAACAGTGGATCTTTTAATGAACTGATTTGTTTTTATAAAAGGAATTTTGGGGCTTATTTAATACAGAGTACGTTCTAAGGCTTATAATCCATTTAAATCTAATAATAACGGCTATTATAGTTTAAAGAAAGAACTTTATTTATTCACTTTACAGAATGAATTAATTTTAGGCTAGCAATGCCTATTGTAAAAGGAGTTACTTTGGAATTTACAGTATGTAAAGTGGAAGTTGTACTGAATTGACTCAAGTATATTTCAAAGCAAAAATCAATTTAAAACAATTGAAAGTTGTTGTTTCAGAAACTGAGAAGTCCAGAGTGGTGAGCAGATGCTAAACGATATTAAGGTACATTTTATTCCAAAATCTATTTCAAGTATTATCAGAGGCAATTGAAGATTGAACAAATTTTTTTTTACCGGAATTCTGCTTATTTCATGAAATTGAAATGCTAATGCATTAATCCATTAAAATCTGTTAAGAGTGGCTATTTTAGTTGAAAGAAATATATGTACATGGTACTTTTCAGAATGAATGAATTCTAGGTTAACATTGCATATTATAAAAGGATTTTCTTTGGAATAAGAAGTTTCTTATGTGGTTATTTTAACTGAATTGAATCAAGTTCTCTTCCAAGTTTGAAATCCATTTAAAACTGGTGAAAGTGGTTGTTTTGGAAAATGAGAAGGCAAGAGTGCTGAGCAGGCGATAAACGATATTGAGGTACATTATATTCCAAAATCTATTTAAAGTATTATCAGAGGCAATTGAAGATTGAACCAATTTTTTGGAACCGGAATTCTGCTTATTTAATGAAATTGAAATCCTAATGCTATAATCAATTTAAAACTAATAACAATGGCTATTTTAGTAGAAAGAAAGGTACTATTTTATTCACAAGGAATTTCTGTGAGATTTAAATTAATTAAAACAGACAATATACAAATATTCGATGGTTAAAACAGTGCACAATTTTATTATTGCGATTTTTCCATGTTGCATTGACGAAAATTTAGATTCGTTAAACCCGTTGAAATTCAACAGGCACTTATGCTAGTTTAACATAAAGGATGCTATTTGGAGTGTTGCAAGGACTTGGGACAATGTTTCCCAGATTACTTTGTTGAATGGATGGCACAATTTATGGCCAACCACCAAATTTCTAAATGATGATGATGAAACTGAACCCAATTTTGAAGGTTTTCCTTCTTCTGAAGAAGAAAGTGAAATTGTTGAAGACTTATTGGCATTTGCAAAAATGTTATTATGTGATACAGCAAAATTGATAGATAAAGAAGCTATTGAAGATTATTTAAACATTGACAACAGCTCCAGCTTACCTTCAACTTACAGATAGTGAAATTTGCAATATGGTTATGCATACTGCACTAAGCGTACTTTCATCAAAATCATTAAGTGTTTAACTGATGACCGGTGACCGCCATTTCCTGTTTACAGTTAGAGACCTATCTGTAGCAAAATGTTGTTTAAATTGTGTTGCTAACTAGGTGTAATGGCTAAAAATTGTTTAAAGTGTGAGAAAGAACTTTCTAAGGACGGAATTAATATTAAGTGTGTTGGATGCAGCGCAATGTGGCATATGGGATGTGCACCTATATCGGAATCTTCATGGTAAGCCAAATCCGTGAAGAAAAAAGAAGAATGGTTGTGTAAGGAATGCAGAAATCCTACACAACGAGGTAAAGTAGAAGAGGATTCTGATTCCCTGGATTTGGATGAATATCCACCGTATGCCAAGGTATTATTGAGTGAAAGGAAAGAATTAAAGACTTCACTATCATTTGTTTCTGATGACTATGATGTTGTAAAGAAAGATCTGAAAGATGTTTTGGAGGAAGTTAAAGTTCTGAAAAACACTATTATGGAACTAAAGAGTAAATTGAATGTTTAAGATCAGTTGATTCATGAGTTAGTATTAAAAGCAGAATATCTGGAACAAAAGGGTTTAGAAAATGAAATTGAAATTGTTGGTGTAGAATTTGATGATAAGACTGAGGAACAACTTAAAGCTGGTATATGTGAGTTTGTAAACGAGATTATTGATAATAAAATCGTGATTAGAGATATTGAGGAGTGTTTCGTTGTTAAAAAGGTTGGTGGGAAGTTAAAAGTTTGTGTACATTTTCAATCTAAACAAATGAAGCAAAAGATTATTAAAAGGCGATCGGAACTAACAATAAGACGTCCTGAGTTTAGAATAAAGTATAAAACAAATGTGTATATTAATAAGAGATTGACATATTATTATAGTAATTTATTGTGGAAAGCAAGAAATAATTGTAGAAGTTGTAATTTTAAATACTGTTGGTATAAGGGAAATAGGATATTAGCTAAGAAAGATGAAAACAGTAAGGTAATTGTAATAATGTCGGAGAAGGATTTGGTTAAGATTAAGTAATTTAAATTACTTCTTTAGGCATACCTATCTGTGACACTAGAGAGCTTTAGGGATGTAATTAAGGAATTTAAATATAATTGCTGTACAATAGATTCATTTGATATCTCTAAATTGGAGAAGAGATATGACTTTAAACTTATGCATGTTAATATATGTTCCATCAAGAAAAACTTGGATGAATTTATAGCTGTTATGTATAACAATAATGCTGATTCACAGTATGATGTTATTGTATTAACTGAAATGAATGTAAAGATTCATGAATTTAACCCTTATAAAATACCAGGCTATAATATGACAGCTGAATTAAGGCATTCAAAATGGGATGGTGGCATCAAAATATTTATTTTAGAAAAATATAGTTTTAATGAGGTTAGCTGAGCCCGCGCAAAATTTGCACATTTAATTTTAAATTGATTCATAAAAAAATTAATAAGTTTGTAAAATAAGTTGATGTTAATAATTCATATTTTACTCTAGCAATGAATTTACACAGTATAGGATTCCCAATAGGACTCCCAATGTAAGGTTTGCACTGAGGGAAAGGCAGTGTGCGCATATTTAAAAAAATGTTATCCGTAGGTAATCAGAAATCTGTATTTTATAAGTTATGGTAGAGAGTAAATTGATGTGGCACAGTAATTAAATTGAAATGATTAGTGATCGGAAGATTCTTATGCGACAGGCATAAACTGTAGTGATGTGAAATGAGGAAACAGAAGAATAGAACTGCTAAGATTCAAATGTTAAGTATTGCAGCAGGTGTTTAAAATTATTTAAAATTTTTATTATTTGCATTAGGTAAAATTCCTATTCTAAACATCTTCAACTTCTCTTGTACATGCAAAAATCTATTTCGAGTATATATGCTCAAATGGTTTAGATTTAAGAAATCTGCAGGAATAATAATATGATGCATTGGAATATCACTTGACACTTTGAAAAATGTAAATAAGAATAACACAGGTCAATCTGTAAAGTGGGAAGCTCATTCGTTCTACTTTGTAACAAAAATTGATTAAACTCACCACTATTCTTTCTAGGTATCACAAAAGAGAAGAGGTCCTGGCAGATCCAGGATGTCAGCTATGTGTGTTTAAAAGGGTCTGGTATTTATATCTTGAAGTCACAATTCTGAAACAACAGAATCAACTTATTAGAAATCTTGAGCCATAGGATGTCATGCTCAAAATATGGCACAAAAATATAATGCAAAAGAAGTATTTCTAAAAAGTTTTATGTTATTATGAATTCAGCATAAGGGATTCTAGATTAGCAAATTTGTGATAGATTACTAATTCCTAAGAAATAAGTAAACTGGAAATTGTGCACCCTAAGCAAAATTCTCATTCTAGTTTTAAAGCTCGTTCAGAAACAACAGAATCCTTTAAGTTCATGCATATTGTGTATTTGTCACTTAGTTTCTTAACAAATTGATGTACGTAATGATCAATAGGTTAAATACTATAATACAAAAATGATTAAAGCGAAAATTTGTTGCCTATGGTATAAGGACTATCAATATGAGGGATTAAAATGAATTCAACACGATTAATTTACACCACATATTTAATTTGTCACTAGAAAAAATCCATTTAGCTAATTACTGTGCTATTAAATGTCACAGAGCAAAGGTTCTAAAATATTAATACACTGCCAAATTTTTCTCGCTAGGTAATTTAAATTGTGTATTTTTATTATTAAGTTTTAAGTCACTTGAGTCGAATGAATAACGTGCTATGCCACAATGTGACATTTCTAAAGTACTGGGTATTTAAGGTTTTAAAATTAATGTCTTATTAGAAATTTATTTGCCTACTTCCTCCTACACTAACATAACATTTATTTGTAAAGGACTTTTACACACGGAAGTACGAATCAACTGCACATATTGTATTATTAATTACCAAATACACACATTAATAAACACACGCACTCGCAAAAACACGTATGAGTGAGTTTGTGCATGTATATATATCGTATGTATAAAAGAGCATTCAGCAGTATAAATACCAATCTCATTCATCAATGCTAACCCGTATACAAAAAACCCAGTCACTACATATACACATGTACGTACATACATACCTACAAATATATGACTATCGCCAATCGACATGTTTTCCGAAGAACATTCTGCATTTACAGATTGCCTTTCTTTTGGAGGCTTTCGTTGGCTTCCTATCAGAGGTGGTAGATTGGGCATGTCAAATTTAGTCGGCACTGCATGGCTATGCAGTCTATTTTTTACATAGCTGAGGAACATATTGTCTTCAAATGTACACTACATATTCTGCAGTTGGCATGCAAATAGCTCACACTCTTATTTTCGAGGTCTTTCAGGCATGAGCGAATAACCCACTCCTTGCACCTGATGAGTAAACACATGTTCAGAAGTTGGAAAGTACTCATATTAAAGGAAGGTATAGTCAATTCGAAAAATACCAATGCTCCCTAGAGTATAAAATAAAAAGACATCATTTACATTTACTTTGTAAGCCTATGCTCACGTAAAACTTACCTAATGGGATCCTTCAGAAAACGGAAGAAACTGTAGTTGTTGTTTGGCATTCCGGAGTTATTTTGGCAATCAATTGGCGAACACCAAGCAAATCCTCCTTTCTTTCTTCCCCTTTATATCCCTCCTGTATCTTACAGAAAACATAAATGAAGTAAATACTTCTCCAAAACGTAGCACTTTCTGAAAACACACTGAGCCGTAGGTACCTAAGCCATGGAAGAATCCACCCAAAAAGAAATAATTTTATGGTTTAACCATGATCATTTCTTCTCAGACTAGAGCTCAGAAAACAATGCATTGATTACATAAAATTCAAGTTATCTAAAAAGATACATTGCCCAAGATCATTTAAGAACAGACTACAATTATGGAGCAACTAGCTTCTCGATCCTGGGCAAAAGGTTACTATTATACAGTTATTTATCAAAATAGTTGCAATCTCACTAGAAATAGTCTTTTATATTTAGTCAGAAATGGAAAAATATTAAGTAGACAGCAAATAAACAATTTTTGCTGAGTGCCAAACAAAATCATCTCACATACCTAAAGTGGCACGCATGCCATCGATGTGCCATCCATGGTAAATTTTAATCCAAATCCTGATTTTCATGAAAATTCAAGTCATTTTACTTTACTATTTTTTTGAAATTCTTCAATCATTTCCAACAGAAATAAAAAAATAATTCAGCTAACACTTCCAAAGATAAATAATTACTATAAATTTTGTCTACATCGATCCTGATAAAAATACAAGCCGTATTTAAGTGTAAATTTGGTCAGCACTACTTTATTTGAAGCAATGGTAATGTTCAGAATGAAAAATGTAAATTAACCACGTCATACAGGAATTGCAGTGTGCATGAAACCCCTCAAGAAATTTCTCAACTTATGGCTTCATATCATGAAAGTCTCATTGTCTTTCTGTGCATTTTCTCCTAGCATGACTGTTGATCAAGTACAACTGAAATTGAAACATTCATATTGTAATATTTTACAAAATACAGTAAACCCTTGCAGTTCTCAAGGAAACACAGTGAACAACAAGACCTTGATTAAATGAGAAATAGGGAGTAAGGGACTTGGGTTAGCAGCGCCTATTTTTTGTTAAGAGATCACCTTTTGTGACAAACATATATATAATCCTAAAATCAGGCATGGATGATTAACTAGTTATCTATAATATAATCTAGACACCATCATCTCACTGCATGACACTTATGCATTGGTTCAAATTCCTCCAATCACATTTAAACTTAATGAATAATCACTGTGTTATTATTAAAGTAGTTTATAAAGAAGCAAAATCATTAAATGTTTAAATTATATTATAGTGTCTTTGATTGAACTAGCTAACAGAGAAATACAAAATGAAACACAGTAGAAGTATTGTTGTTAACTTCTGTTAATAGAACTGCTGAGAATGTTGAAGTATGATATATTGTTATACATGCCTCAGCCCTGCCTATTTAAATACAAATTTGAAGTTTTGCTTAAGGAGGTTTTATACCAAGGTGATTGATGACAGTGATCTGATTTGATGGCAACTGAAGTTGCCAACAAATCACTGTCACCAATGTATTTATATCAAAGCAACTGATTTTTGATGGTGATATGATATTTATTTTTCCCTAGTATCAAAAATGTCCTAAAGCGAAGAGGATATACTCCTTTACTGCACATTACGATGGCAGCGTCGCCGTAGTAAGCAGAATGATAGAAGATTTAGTATTCACCCATTTAATATTTTTAATTTGCCACATAGCTCTTTTATATTAAGTCGAGAGTTAAACCAACAACCTAAAAAATTTCACTTGTTTTAGTGAATGAGCAAAGAAAAAGGAGAGAGGGATTACTGTTCTAATAATATGTTTTTGGAAAGCTTTACCCAATGTTCTACGAATATGAACTCGGATAACAATATTTAAAGATATTATTTTATCGTAGTTTTTATATCTCAATGTGTTTTGTTTGACTCTAGTTTCAACAAACCTGTCCTGCTAACCATTAAGGCTGATAGCTGGGTCCCTGAGGAAGGAATTATTATGAATAAACATATTTGGAATAAGATTATTACCTGCATTCCATTCAAATTTTAGTCCCCACTTAATGTGGCACTCTAAGCTAACAAAATTTATAAAAGCCTGAAAATTTCTTCACATCCAGTGCAGCTTTCCTTTCCTCCTCTACTGTTGACAAATTCTGAAAAAAATAATCAAAATACATAATTAATTAAAATTGATAGCCATACTAACTCACTGCTACCATAAAAGCAAGGAATACTAAATTAATTTATAGTGAACAGGAAAAACATATGCTGTAGTCATGTTTATCAAATTTATTATGTCTGAATAATCGCATTACTGTTTCAATACCATTAAAAATTGTTGTTTTATTATATTCTGAATCATCTCCTGAGAACCTTTTGCAAAACACTGTTTGATATATAAATAATTAAAAATAAGCCTCGAATATATATGCATAACATTTTTTCAGTCTAGGTGTACAGTTATAATTTTCAAATCTATCCCAACCTACTTCATGTCTCAGTGGTAAATTTAATGCAAGTCAGTATTCAAACCAGTGCTCGAAATGAGCCGGAATACCTCTCTGGCTGGTCATACGAACCTATGATACCCTTCCGTTTCGTCAGACATTTAGAAATGCTGTCCCTTATAAAAAGCATTCCGTTTTGTAAAAATTTCCATTCCACTACCAATACAAGCATTCCGTTGTGTAACATTTTCCATTTCAAGCACTGATTCAAACAGCCTTGGCCCTCTGAAACGCTAACAACAATAGGTCATTTTATTTCCAAACTATTCTTTTATCAGTTTCCCAACTTAAATTTTCTACTATCATGGAAATCCATTCAAACATTAATTGGCTGAGAATAAGAGCTTCCTCTTAATTGAAAAGTGTAGTTGACATAGCTAAATTATTTATCAATCTTAATCAGATAATTTGATGGAGCAATGCTGAAACCACATGGATTTTAAAATTAACTTTTTCATGGGACTCCAAGTTTTAAATAGTGATACTCAAATTCAAGAACAAACACTAAAAAAAATACTTGCCTCCAGTATCACCAATAGCCACAGTAAGGTTACAAAAAAAAACGTGCATTTAAGCTACAAAAAATCCATCTTCGGTGGTAATACACCGTCGGTTAATTTAGCCGAAATGTACATCTGTGTTTTTTATAACCTTGTTGGGGATATTGGAAATACGTGAGATAAGTATTTTTTTCACCCTTTCAATGCTGAGCTGAATGTTTTGGCAGTATGTGCCATTTTGAAAACCATTCCATTAAAGTCACGAGTTTTCGCTATTCTCTGTAAAAGCACACTGCTATAATATGATGCAAAACTAATTTGCTGAGGTGAGACTAAGCAAGTGACAAATCGTTTAGTCAATAGCACTGAAAGGGTTAAAGTGCTTGTTCTTGAATTTTTTTCTGCCACAAGACAAGCTCAATAATTTTGTTGAATTAGTGATAGCCAAATGCAAAATACTTTTTGAGAATATAAATGACGAAACTTTACCAATACATTTATAGCTATGGTTTGATTCTTTGTTAACTACCATAACGATTTAAAAGCTCAGCTCTCAGAATCCATTTTCCAATTAACACTAACTTTTGTTATAATTGTTTGTTTTATTGAATTAATGAGCTTAAAATGATTTTTGTTGACAATGTATTGAATGTCGTAAAATCATCAGCATTACTGACGAATTAATAAAAATAAAATACTGTATCCTAATTCAAATTTTAAAAAATATTATGAAAAACATCCTCTTACCTTGGCGCGGAAGAATCTCGACCAATATGGAAGGCACAAACTCATAAGAAAGACGTAACTCTATGGACATCAGGATGGAAATATCCCATTACATTGATTTTGTTTCTATCTTCTTTGCTCTTCTGGTAATTTTGGCAAATTAAGATTATCTTGTTTACATTGGAATACAGGATATCTTAAGGTGACCGAGTTTTCTAAATAAAATGGAGTACATATTTACTTTTTATTAACAAAATGGAAGGATAAATTTTATGAGCAATATACTTACAAATATATGATTTACGCCATATTTATTTTAATAAAATGATTATAAATGGGTCCATGTACTACAACAGCCTTAAGGCATTTGTATTGCTCATTTTATAAAATATTGTATGCTTACAAAAATAAATGAATGCCACCTGGATTGACAGACGTTCGGAAACACATCGTAATTTACAACATAATGTGTAGCATTAAATATACTTCACCTTTCCGTGAGCGATTTCCATTTTTAAAATTTCACCCACTGACCACAAATTTTCCTCTTGGGGTTAATGAAGTAAAATAAATACAGAATAATTACGATGATTAAACCATCCGCACCCCGTTACACCGTCAAATACAGCCCTGTGCATCTTACTCTTGTGGGAAATAGGTTCAAGTTACGACTACATTTGTTCATAGATGGCACCACCGTCGCACCAAGCGCGCGCGTTTAAAATATCAGGTTATTTATTCCTCGTAAAATGCTTAATATATATGATCGCAAAATTTTAAATAGAAATATAAAATTGAAAAAACAACAAAATTATTGTACGTTATTGATATTGCTTTATTTAAGCTTCGTTAGATGTACACATAACAAGTAAATGCCGTATTTTAAGTGAGAAACAATTCTGTAGCATTTCAGCTGAGATTGCAAAAAGGTTTTTGCAAACATCACAAATTATTTGCGATATACACTCAGAAAGATGGCACAGTTACATTACAAAGTAGTACCAGATAAAACAAACAGTTGCCAAATCTCAATTCAAACATTAGCAATTCAACAGAGATCACACATGGAAAAGTACAAAATATGTGGAAATGTATCCTCAACTGGTATTACACAAACAGAAAAAAGTGAGACTAAGTATAAGAAAATCTTAACATACACGAAGTAGTATAGACAATACTGTAAACCATGAAAATATGCAATTGAACATAGACAAAAAATGTAATATGAACATAATGAACAATGAATTAACAAAAAAGATGTATGCAGGTACATACTAAATAATAAAAGGTTGCAAATTATCTGCATTGCGCTAGTTCATGCCACAAAATGCATATAAAATCATACTTTCTCTCAAAGCTAATGAGAGCATTGATATTAGATAATTTGAAATCACAGGAAGGTAAAAGTATGTACATACTGCAACATCTCAAATGTGTTAATTCATGCAAGCATATAAACAGTGACACCCTTCACATGACATATATACAAGTTCATAATATCATATCAAGGTAACCAAATAAACAGTATAAAAATGAACATATATACACTAAGCAGTGCATACAACACACAGAAACCATCCAAATATGTACTCTAACATTAAGAGGCATGATGTAATACCTGTTCCCAAACCTAATGAGGGCAATGATATTAGGCAGATAATTTTAAATCATAAGAAGTGAAAATGTATACATACTGCAACATAAAAGGTCGCACAATATCTGAATTATGTTAATTTCCCCAACAAAAAGCATATAGAAATTAAAAGATTGAATAATGAATATGTACATATATATATATTTACAAAATTTAAAGCCTATACCCTACAATAACATATATTAACAAAGAAATGTAAAACCTATACCCTAAAATAAAACATTGACAAAGAAATGTAAAACCTATACCCTAAAATAAAACAGTGACAAAGAAATGTGAAACCTATACACTAAAATAAAATATATTTACTAAGACGTGAAAATTATACCCTAAAATAAAAAAATTACAAAATTTTAAACCATCTTGTGGACCACCGCTCGCACACCCCCACGCTCATACATGTCACGAACCTGCCAGTTTTGGCAAAATGAAAGCCATTCCAAGCACCTGCACATAAAGACATTAATCGGTATGAATAATCATAGATTACCAGAAAGATAAAAAAACCTGCAAGGTTCACAAAATTTCTTAAAGAATTGGAAAACCGTCTCATTTAAGAAGCATTGGAAATTGTACCATCGAACAAATAGTGCCATTATACCCCCACATTAAGTTAGTTATTCTTAACATAATTGCAAAGGTGCACTCGGTTTTATATAAAAGGTAATCACGAACATTTTATTAATTTCTTTATAAAAGGTCAAGGAATAATAATACAAAAATATTTCACACTGGAAATTATAAATGCAAATTAATCACATTACGACAATTAGCAGGAATAAATGCATTTTAGGAATTGCTGTCATATTTGGAGTTAAATTAATGCTTTGAAACATACCACATTTGTTTGTACATGAAATTTTCAGTTTCCTTTTATCTCATATAAGAATGTTGCAAATGTCAATATACACATTACCTGCCCTTAGTATTCTATCATATGCTGTAAAAGTTTCTATTAAATTAAAGATAGTTTCTCACAGTTTGAGAGGTTAATAGTAAGTGCAAAAAGACTAGAAGAATCGACATAGTTTTTTAAAAACAAATACGGAAAGAATGATTTAATTCCTACGTCCTAAAGAGTATGTAAGGAACGAATCTCCAAAAGCATACAATAATTCACATTGAAGCTGAAATCATGTAATTTATAATTTACAAAACGTAATAATTTAGGCAGCAACTTTTCCACTAGATTTAATTGACGAAACTCATGTATATTTCAAACAAACCACCTATACATATTTAACAAATGGAGAGACCAATGACACATATATATTCGCCTTACAAATCCCTTCATTTAGTTAAACGTACTTCCTCAAAGCGGAGTGAATTAATAAAATTCTAAATTTCGCTTATAAATGACAATCTTCGCACTGAAAACAACCGTTGTATCTATTTATAAACTACACTTATAACTTGCAGAAACACTTCAGCATTCACAAGAAAAATATTCATTAATATAAATTAACTTACACTTTTTCCGTCCTCGGGAAATTAAAAAATTTTCTTGTCCCATCGCTGCGTCCCTCACACCCACTCATGGAACACACCTTCCTTCTCACTTTAAAATCTTTTGACATTTTATCTTTGTTGCCACTCTCTGACATAATGGCCATGCTCAGACCTGCTTTGTTTTTACGATTATAACCTACAGATACAAAGTCACAAAGTTCTTTCAAGGTTTCTGTTCTGGCCGTGAATACAGAAAAACGATTATAAATTTGATTCAATATCAATTAGCCAGGAATCCCTTGCATGCTGAACACAATTATGTAAGATATACGGGCAGGGCATTTTATTCCAAGTAATTCCCCAACTTCCGCAGACAAGAGTACATAAACATTGCTCTGTCCATTTCCATCAACATAACCAAAATTGGAGTTGCAGTTATCCCCTCCAAATGCGATACACTCTTCTGGCCAATCATATGTTTTTAAAACAAGGTGACTTATAGTCCCCTCTGATTCATTTTAAACATTTCAATTCAACTAGCTTGTGTGAGTCCTTAAACATGACGATCAAAATACTGTACGAGTATTCGAAAAATTTTTCGTGATAAATTATTGCTACCATCAGTGGAGATCCTGATGTACATATTCAAGTTTAATTTTTATTAAAGGTAGAGAATGTGGAGCTAATACCTTGTCAACTATTGCTTATGTCTTAGCTGTGGCTGGTGAAATTTTAGTAGCCATCTTTGAATCCGCAAATAATCTTATTTGTGCAAATCACTGATCGATAACTCAAAGTGATGTCAAACTGAATGAAAGCCTAAAGTTACAAGCAGAAACAATTTCAGCCTACTTTCTATTTTTAGTAATAGCATCATTTGTAATTTTTCCTCATGTAGTGCCAGAATTACTGTTTCTCATATGCTTGGCTGAATTTAAATGCTACTCCAAACCTAATTTTCCCTTTTCCACTACATATATTGATTTTACAAGTATTGCTTTTGTCACCATCTTTGTGAATCAGTGTAATGTAAGCAATTTTAAAGAGGTCAGAAAAAACGCCACTGCTAAAAGATTTTTAAATAGTATAAACAGTGGGTAAACCAGTGATTGACTGCACTTTTTAAATAAAAAAGGGAGAGAGTTCATCTGGGCCAGTACACTTTGTAACATTTGTAGACGATGATTTCCATAGTACATCCTCAGTTGAAACTGTCATTTTGCCAAAGGAAAACGTGTAATTTATGTCAAAGGCAGGCTTTGTGTCAGGTATCACAGTACTGTGGACCTTAGAAAAGTTCCTTACAAAGAGGTTTGAAATATCGTGGTCATTATTTGCAACATGTTCTTCATAATAATACATTATGCTTGGTATTCTATCCAATTTTTGATGATTTTTAACATGTCTCCAGAAATACTTTAAGTTATAGGGAATATTTGTTTCCATGTTATTTATATTGTTTTTGCAACATGAACCAGAATGTTTTTTGCATTCACCTCGGATTTTAGAAAAATTATGATAATCACCATTACTCCCAGTAATTTTGAAAATTTTATGGTAATGTTTCTTGAGTTTGATACATTCCTTTAATTCAACACTAAACCATTTAGGATAAGATGATGTTTTGATTGTTAAGGTAGGAGTACACAGTTCTATAGCTTCATAAAGAATAGAGTAGAAAATTGATAGAGCATTATTAATCTCCAAATTGCACAATATTCCTAGCCAGTTTAAAGTATCTAAGTAGTTAGTCAATGTAGTATAATGACAGTTTCTATAATCATAAATAGTAAATTGATAATTGTTATAATCTAGTTCTTTGGCCAACTTTACACTGTAATGAATATCAAGGTGATGATTAACACATTTTTAAATAGGATATGGATCCTTTTCGGAAGTTAGTGGCCCTGAATTAGAAAAAGCTAGATCTAATAGTAAATTGTACAAATAGTACTCATCTGCTTAAGACCCAGTAATGTAAAACTTTCATTTATAATTCTTGCTTGAGTGGTGAAAGACATGCTATCACAGTCAGTGTTCCAACAGGGATCAAGTAAATTGTAGTCCCCAGTACAATAATATCAAAAAATTGTTATTATTCACAATATCTTCAACCACTTCACAATGAGATAAGTACTTATCAATGGCAGAGGCTGGGGGGATATACACTGCCCCAATTAAAACCTTTGCCTCTTGACTACAAATGTTTACAAAAATGTTCTACATTAATAATTTGGCTTATAACCTTTACAGATTGCAATTTTGTTTTAATAGCAATTAAAACCCCACCACTACGAACTTTATTAGAAGTAATTACACTGCGATCATGTCTATAAATGTCTAAATGAGGTAAGTCCAATTCAGAGTTATGTCTTCACTGAGCCTAGTCTCAGTGAGTACGATAACGTCATAGTCAGCGGTAGAAATAGCTAGTTTAAGTTGCTCTAATTTTGTCCTTAATCCCCTTACGTTCTGATAATAGATTGAAAGCGTTGTTAAGGACATAAGTCTTTTGACACTTTTTGCTTTTTTACTATGTTAGGAGTGACAATACTACTTGATATGCTACTCCTTTACATTCAAAGGAGGAATAGTGGCCTTATGTTTTTATATAAATTGTTAAATAACCATATTAAAAGCCCAGAATTACTTAATTTAATAAACCTCAGAGTGCCTTTAATGTATACAAGGTTAGATATGACTTTTCATATACCATATATGGACAAATTATATGTGCATTTTACCTTTGTATACTATGATGAGAGACTACAACCTTATAAGTCATAAAGTTGATATATTCAATGAATCACTGCAATCATTTAAAACTAAGCTGCAATGCCTAACTTAAATGTGGTAGAAATTTATGCCAACTTATGTCTATTTTAATTCAGGTAAATTTTTATTAAGTACCATGAATCTGATATAATTTTACTTTATGCCTTAGAATATTTATTTATTTATCATTTTTAAAGTTTACCCAACAAAATAATTACAGGATAAACTGGTTTACATTTTAATAAATACACTTGATTCTAATTATCTTGATATCAAGATGGCAAATTATATATGTAACGAAAAAGCAATACAAAAGCATATACATTCACAAGCATAAAATATTCATTATTCAATACAATGATATATATATATTACCATACACGACCTATGAACTATTTATAAATAAGGCAAGTAACAATGGTAGTTATACAATTGTAGTTATGTATTACCAATAACAACGAATGAAATATATTTATAAAAGAAGTGAGGCAGATAACAATCATATATTCCTTCATTTTCAAGATATGTACATAATTTCAAACAATGGTGAAATTATAAATTCATACATATCTTTTATTGAGTACCCCAATAAAGCCGATAATTATGTTATATACTCAGACTTTCTGATAAAAATGTCTAGATTAGAGAAGTACTTATTATAACTAGCACATATCCTCGTTAATGTTGAGTTCATACAAAGGTTTGTACGATATTGTTATATTGTCAGATGGATTTTGAGTATAATTTTTATAGGATTTGTGATTTTTATGTGCGATAGTATAATTTTTCTTACTCTTGTGCTTTAATGGTTTATATTGTATTAGAACGCACGTTTAAATATTTTGGCTTATTTTTAATACATTTCTGATTGTATTTTTAGGAAAAGGCCTTGTCCCGTAAATAGAGTATTATTATTATCAGTGTAAAATTCATAATAGAGAGGAGTTTACCTTTATGAAATATACGATAATATTACAATAATAAAATTTTATAAATTTCTATAAATTGATGCAAAGGATGATTCGAATATACTTATGTGACAGGCATTAGCTGTAATAATGGGAGATACAAATGGAGAAAGACGGTCGGACAATTGTAAAATTAGATAAAGGATTTGTTGGAAATTGACGCACGAATGCTTTTTTTGAAAATATATTACGTGAGTTTTTGGATTTCAAATAGGAAATGAGGTGGAAGTTTACCGTGAAGAAGGAATCACCCGAGTTTTTTATGGTTCTTAAGTTCTTATGAAGGCTAATTCACTTACTAAATAGAGTATCTTAGTTAGGACAATTACAAGTGTATTTTTCTACCTGTTCCGGACATCTGTGTTTGTAAATCAGTAGGTTCCTACGGTAGGTACCTACATTTCAAATTTATACGAATATTTTATCGGTATCAATTGAATATACCACAGGTTTCCAAAGTACATGGATAAGATAAAAACCTGAAAGTATTTTCCGGAGTATAATTGCTATTCTTATAATTACACTCGTGAATAGTTTTTAATAACTAATAATTGTTTCCGCATAATTTGTAAATGCCGCCGAAACTACCCATGTAATTGTTTATGAAGACGTCCTACAGAAAAATAAATGTTACAAAAAAACGCATACGTATTTGGACCAAAAATTCGTTATTAATTAATTAATTACATTGTCGGTTATTAAGCAATCTGAAAATATATTTTAATGCCTTATTTTTACCCCTCTCCATGACGAATCCAAATTTAGGTTTGCAAATCAAAAGTTTAATGCCAATAAATTTGATTTACTGCAAGTAATTTATAACATTTAAGCAAATTTTATCGATGCTACAATAAGTTATAATTGTGTTCCTACTAAAATGAGAAATCAAGATATAAAAAGGAATTGTTTATTTTTTGTGGTTTTTTTGTCGAAATTGTAAATATCCAGGTTTATAAGGGGAAATGTTGGTTAGCCTGCGCGCCTGCGCGTTACTTCTGGTTACTTCGTAGAAATCTTAAAATGGCTGACGGGGTTGTCTGTTATGTGCGTAATACAGTTCGAAATTTATTTTGTTTCCATCAGACCTTTTTAGAAGGAAAAAACTAGACCTTTTTATTGTATTCGAAATTTAATGTTGATAGTTATGATCGTGATATATGTTTGGCCGTGTGTTCTTCGAAAACTGGTCCACGTGATAATCATTTTGACAGCAGAGTTTTAATACTTTTGGTTATTTTATGTGTTTACACCAGAACTTTTTACAAGTAAAAAACTAATCCTTTTTATTGTATTCAAAATTTAATGTCGATAGTTTCGATCATGACAAAAGCTTGGCCGTTTATTCTTGGAAAACAGTGGTGCATGTGACGCATTTTGACAGCATTTTTTAAATATGTACTTTTAGTTTGATTTGTGTACGTTTTAAGACACTTTAAGTGAAGTGAAGTTTTATCTAAAGTTTTTTATAGTTTCAATGTGTGTAATCTTCACATTGCTTACTGGACATTAATTAACTTCTCTTAATAGTACTATTTCTTATTTTGTTATACAATGATATGTGAATTTGTATATGTAATTATTCAGTATGCCCTGCTTTGCCACTTAATTGTAATTTATGGTGATGTTTTGATGTATTATTGTTTTTCGTTAGTCCACTCGTGCTGTTGTATTGTTTTACTTTGTATTTTCTTTTGTGATTGAGTTTGTCTTATTGATTTGCCATGTAACTTTGATCTTCTGGAAAATAAATGTACTGTTATTATTGTGTGATACAGCTGTCCTGGTCAATCTCCTCGAGGATTTATATCTACAAAGGTAAGGAAATCTTAAATAACTTCTCTGTTCATCTTTGATTTATAGTTGAAATATCTTTACCGTATATATATGTATATAGGAAATGTTATATTTATCATATTTATGTATAATGGAGTAATTATTTTTATAAATTAGTCCTTATGTATAACATTTTGTTACTGCATAACATGTTTAATGAGTGATTTTATCGTTGTAAAGTATCATTTTCTGTGAAGAGTTGGTAAAATTTTTTGCAAGGACGGATTTGTTTATGGGCAAATATAGCCAAGATATGGCGTTACACTCTTAACGTAGGATTAATTAAGGGTTTGTTATCAATATATATTGTGTTTTGAACGTAAAAATTATAGTTTACCTCATAAAATGAGAATCTGTGTTTTTAAAAACGTATGAATAATACATTATTAGCCGGTTTCCATTACTTTATAAACTTCAAATCAAAAGTTATTGTTAAGGTTTTGTAGAATTTTTATCCTTTGGGTGCGAGATTTCTGAGTTGGTTCTGTCGTTGTTTCAGATGCGAGCCTCCGAAGAATGAAGTCTGAAAACGCAGCCAGCATGGTAGATCTTCCACAGGCCAGCTCTGCTTTGCGATGTCAAGAAAGAAGATGGGTGAGTGTGATTGATTTTGCATTTCAAATTAGAACTAATGAGCTTCCCGCTTTAAATATATATTTCATGTCCTGGCATGTGCAGAAACTACATTAGTCTTACGTATTTTTACACATAGGGGTATTTTCTCTCTACGGCAGTTTTAATATATCTGGAAGCTGCGGAAGTGCTCTTCTCGTACCAGCATCTGTTATGCTTTTCTCAGTTATTAAAAAACAAAGCTCTACGATATTGACATTCTTTATTAATTTTTCCTAAATGTGAATCATCTCGTCGAGTAGCTAATCCGTTTCCTATTGCTGAGTTTAAATTTGTGTCGTTTCTTCGTCTTCCGCCGTTGGCTGCATCGATTCTGTTTTGGCTTCTTCTTATATTACTCCCTTCTTCAGTTTGTTCGTTTCTTCTTTGTTACCTGATTTCGTTTATGGTCTCTCTCGCTGTTTGCCTTTGCTCATCTGTCCGTATTTTATCTTCTCACTCTTTCTCTTCTACGTCGTTCTTCTTTATCTTCTTCTGTCTCTATAATATTTATTTATTTATTCATTTAGTCACATGGTGGCTGGATGTGCCAGGTGGCGACAAGTAACATAAAATGACACAATAAAGTACGTTTGAATCAGATTTACATTAAAATTTTCGAAAGAATCAATTTAGATTCACGTCATTGGTACATAAGTAAAAATTACACAGATTCAAAGGCCTCGTTATCTTCTTCTTTCTTCCATTTGATGAATTAATGGGCTATTATTGCCTTAAACTTTAATTAAAAGTTATATTTGTAGTAATTAAAATGCTGATAGTAACAACAACCTGGGAAATTGCAATTGATAGTGCTTTACCGTCAGAGGTAATAATGAGTAAAAGCGTTGTTATGTAAACTAAACAAACAAAATTATAAGTTCTATTTGATGAATTAACGGAGTACTAGCTGTACCCACACAGTGTTTTCACTGTTTTTTCAATTAATTTATAAAAAATTAAGAATTGTGTAGAATAAGTTGATCTCAATATTTCACGTTTAACTCAATAATTCGCATTTAACTCTGATAATGCATTTCCCCAGTATAGGTAAGGTTAGCGGGTAGAAATCTCGCTGAGGGCGAGGCTGTGTGTGCATATTGACAATTAATTATGCAAAGTCAGTAAGAAATCTGTATTTTAAAAGTCAAATTAGAGAGGAAATTAATGCTACACAGTAATTGATTGCAAACTTTTATGTTTTTAATTTTCTTTGTTTCTTTTTATTGAAGTATACGTCCTTTTTTTCATATATCAATCAATGCAACCGTTTATTTAGATTAACAATGAAGAGAAGATAAGTTTCGGCGAGTTCTAGGTTATCAATCTAAAAGAAATGTTTTCATGCTGCTCCTGAATAAACGTAGCCCGTCGCCTAACATTCTTTGTCATTTAGATTATCTACGAAGGTGACATAACCATATAACTTTCAATTTGTTAAAAAATAATGTACGTCCCTATTCTCGTCTGATTTTAAATTTACGCATGAGACAATTTGCCTTAATAAGCATTATAGATGTTTAATAGTTTTACTTACTGAAAAAGTAAGATTCCAGCATCCGAATGATTTTAAATAAGATCAATTGCTTTGATTAAATTGCTAGAAATGCTTCCCATACACAGTTATTAACTGGATAATTATCCGTAAATATTTGTGTTGCTATCTATAAAGTTTGACATTGCTACAGCATTAATTTCGATGCTTAAAGTGTGAAGCGAATAACACTATTCTTTCACTTATTTGAAGGTTTAATTGGCACTAATTGAATTGGAGGCAATGCCAGGAATCTTTCTCTCTCGGTCACAGTGCAATCATCATTCATTTGTCTGCTTCATTCAAAACTGGCATCGGAACTTTTTAATTTTTTTGTACCATTTGGCGACAAATGAGGGTTGATCAAAACAACGATTATCAATGGTGATGTTTATAGAGGTCCAACTGTATTTCAAATGTTTATATAAACTCAGATAGCGCTTGCAATTGGGAGCTTTTAGAATAACAAAAGATTGTTTCATTTTTAACTCTTTTTAAGTACTAAGTTAAGATTCCATTATAAGCACCTGTTGGCATAGGTTTGTAAAAGTTTGAAAGGATTGAAAATATACGTTGGATTCGTTATAACTATTTTAATTTTTATTATTCCAGAGCTTGCGATTATATACTTGATACGTTTTCGTGTATGGTATATTCCAAAACGTGGTATTGTACACAGTCCGACATCGCATTCTTTACATACGTACAGTGAAGCCTCGATATATTGGACTAAAAGGAGGGGAAGACCTGTCTGTTATATCCGAAACATCCGAAGGAAACGTATGTGTTGCCTTAAATTGTTAAAATGCGCATGTTATGAAAGACAGTGTTTTACTCTGCTATATATTTATACAAATTGTTAAGAGCGCATGAAATAATAGCACAGAGTTTTCTAATTAATTTAGGAAAATAGGAATCGTATTAATTTTTATATTTTACTAGTAAAAGGTGCTTGCAGTATGCTAGCAGGAGCATACTTTTATAAGAACATAATTAAGAATGAAATAAATTATAGTGACCATAAGAAAAATTGATTTTCCCTTGCGTTCTTATTTGAAACGGAATTATTCTTAGGAATGGAACTTGGGATACTTTTTCGAGATTTTAGATTTTTCCGGACCCTGGTGGAAATTGGCAGAAAGTAACAATGAATACAAAGAATGTTTTAAGACAAACAAACCCCACAAGTAATGCAAGTCAGTCAATTTCAACCAGTCACAAAGGTCAAACGGAGGAACAATTAATTTTTGCGGATTTGCTACACCAATAAATTATACATTGTATCTACCATATATACTCGTGTATAACGCGCTGTTTGAAGACCAAATTTTCAGGTCATAAAGTAGGGTGCACGTTATACACAGGTAACACTTCTCTGCACTTAAAATGGGAACCTACCTCGCACCAGATTCACGCTTTTTGGGTTAATTAATGGGAAAAGCACAATAATTATTGATACTCCAGGTTATACATACATAATTATATGTATAGAACACCTAATTACTTCTATACATTTATAATTCCATCCTCTCTAATTATTCCGCATTTCACTAGCTCATCAGCTGATTGCTGTAATTTTTGCAAAATCACAAGATAGTCTTCCCGCAAAACACACATCAAAAACAAAAAAAACATAGAATAAGCAAATTGAAATAATTTTATTTAGTAAATGATTCTAGTGTCTACGATTGACAACGTAAGTAATTTAAAACCCATAGAATCTCGTGTGTGAACTTAATCATACCTGTCGCGTTTCCTGTTTCCAGATTTGTTTGTTAAATTTTTACGTTATTCCTTCTCTTAAACAGTTTTAGAATGAGATAGGAAAGAGAGAACCAACGTCCACTTTAAATCAAAACTAATTTATAGATCCCTTTTTGTCTGATTTAAAAGGATTGGCAACAGTGGCGCTGCAGTTTTCTACACGGCATCACTTTGCCCAACTTACCATGTGAGGTTGCTGCCATCTCAACTCAGTCGCTTTAATTATTGACGATGTCTCTCTTAGACATAATATGGAGCTTATTGAACGTAATACACTTATGGACAAGTCCAAACGTTTTAAAATTCATATACCTCCCAAAAATCAAGGATGTGTGTCATACACGTGGTATCAGAAAAAGTCGGGATTTTTTGGAATAAAGTACGAGTGCGCATTATACACGGCAGTTATACACTGGGACGCATCATACACGAGTATATACAGTAATTATATACATTATAATATGTATATATATATCCATATATTGCGATGTATAAGTCGACCTTGAATTTTCAACTTGAAAATACTAGATTAGGTATATGTTCGCAGTATAAGTCGACCCCCTTTGTTTCACTTAAAAATACTTCTCATGAAATCGTTGCTAGGCAAAATCAAGGTCATGTACGATCCAAGTTTTAACAAGATACAGAAATAAACATAGTAATAAAAAAATATAGGAATATTTTTTCGAGTCCGTGCTATTCTTCTTGAGCCTTCCATTTGACAGGTGTTTTAATTTCAACCAATAAGAAACTGCTATTCTCAGAGAGCTTGACCAACTAAATAATGGTTCCTATGATTTGATTGATGTCGGCTGTTAATGATGCTATCAAAATTAACTGCACCTAGTTATCGCAATCAATATCTATGGTGTTGAAATTCAATAAAGTATCGCATGTTGGCAGGCGTGAGGATGGTTCTGATAATTACATTATTCCCCTTTTCAAAAAAGGAAATGTTTTTTCCGCATATTTTTTGATAATTTTTTTTTGTCTTCTTTCATGTACTTTTTTGTACTTGATTTATTTGCATATTCCACATATAATTATAACTTGCAATTAGTATGGTTAATTCCGATCGAAGTGTACCTCTTCTATCTCACTTACTTCTACAGCATTACAATACTTTGGATGATACAATTAAAAAAACAAGGTAATTGTCCGTAATAAACATTTCATAAATGTCGTATTAAAGAATTGATATTTTAATAAACAATCAAGTAATGATTATAACATTCTAAATTTTATTATTTATTTATAATTATAATATCATAATTATATGTGGAAGGTGCAAATAAATTAAGTACAAAAAGGTACGTGAAAAAGACAAAAAAAATAATCACAAAAAATTGAGGAAAAAAACAAAAATACAAAAAAGACATAATAATAATACAATTTTACTAGTTAAAATATATGTACAGACCACTTCTGAAATAAAAAAATGCTGGCTGCTGGGAGCGAACCCCAGCCCATCCGATACTAGACATTCATTCTACCCATTCAGCTATCGCTGCTTCTGTTTGTAACCTTAAGGTTAATGGTATATGTTGCATCCGTGCTTACACCTGAATTTAAATTGTTAAGATCTTTTAAACAAGGGCCCATTGGCAAAAACGCAGAGAGATATAGGTGATGTTTTAGTTCTAGTTTCACCTCCTAAAAGGGTATTACGAATTTCAATATTAATGTTATGGCCTCCCCTTGTTGGTAAATATCGATGTTATTCATCAGTAATTTAAGGTTCACAATTTTATATTTGTCGTATAAGTCAACTTTAAGTTTTAGGAAAATTTTTTTAAGCTTCAAAGGTCGACTTATACGCCGTGATATACGTTAGTTATAATGTTGCGATGTATTCATTAGGCCTTCCAAATAATGCACATGTGATAGGTCCGCATGAGACACAATGTAGTAGTGGCGTCATTTAACTGTTTTGCATCGCCGGACATTCTGTCCATTATATCCTAAGTACGTTCCATCAAGGTCCAGTATGCAGAGGGTTCAATGTACTGTGGATTTCTTCCTTTTCATTGGCTTCGTGGTACTTTTGTTTCGGATGATACACTTCCTCATGGCTAATCTCATCACAATTTACCGAAAGAAGTGAATAATATCAGTCAGTCTCTCTTTTACAGTAAGCACCGCCTCGAAATATTCCAATTCATTTGCATCGGAATCAAACCATTATCAGTTTTGTCTTTTCATTGGGAATCAGTGGTCTAATGAAGTTTATTCTAATGAGTACTTGAAGTTGTTTTATTTATTTAACTAGTTTATAATTTTTACTTTGCAAAAGCCATAAATAATGACTTGAAACGCTTACAGAATGCAAGTACCTTCTACTTGTATATTGAACAAATAAGTAACATATCATTCTTGTCATTAAAGACAATTTTTAGTAATGTATGTGTATCTGTAAATGTAATTACATGCAAGGTTATTTGTCAGGTGCGTTTCGCTTCCAGCATAAGCGCCTATTAGTATTAGTCTCCATCTGGTCTGTCCGCATGTTCGTTATCTGCTTCTACCAAGCAGATTTTCATGAAATTTGATATTAAGGACTTACGGTCAAAGATAATAAGAAAATCACATAAATGAGTCACGTAAGCCAATCAGGGGTACCACTTTACTGGTGATAAAATATGAACTTTCCCTCATATCTCGTAAAGTATCGGTCATATCAAAATATTTATCAAGTAAAACTTGTGCAACTAATAAAGCAGGGTATTTCTTTTCCTCTACATTTTTATCGTAGGAGTCGCCGTTTGCGAGAAAATCGAACAAGAGTCGTAATTTGAGTTGAACTTTGAAATTTTCTAGCATGGTTACTTCTTCATTGTTGCTAACGTAAACAATCTCACGGAAATATGTTTAATTTCCTTACATATGCATGTAATATTTTTAAATGGGAAGAAAATGGATTATTTATGATGAAGAAAAGAACTTTATAATGCTATTTCCCTTCCAAACACGTAAATAATTTCTTTCAAATACTCCAATGCACAAAACGCACCCATTTGTGTTACGTTGTACACTTTCCTAACTTGTTTATATCTTAAAATCTCATTATAAATATTAGTGTTATTTTAAACTCTTGTACTAATTTTTAAACGAAGTAATCAACTGATATTTTATAATTATACAGTTTGCGTAAGCACAACATTAAATTACCATAACTTTAATGTATGTTAACAACAAATTGTTGACAGCATATTTGTAGTGATTCTGAGATAAATACAGAATTCATAAAATTATTTCTAACGAAGAATTAAATTAAACTACAAAATATCCTTCTAAGATTTAGTCACATTAAACGTTTATTAGGAAAATTACACTGTAATCGTTTTTGTGCATCAAATCTTGGAGTAATTATTGGAATTTATTTTACAATGCTACACAAACATCTTTATATAGTTCTCTGGTGAATAAATTAAATTAAAATGGTATTGCAAAGTTCTTTGCTTATAAATAACTAGCAAATTTACCCAGCGTTGCTCAGGTTATGTTTTAAATCATCGTGACTTCAAATTATGGCAATAATTATGAACAAAAAATTATATCTATGCTTGAATTAAGTTTTATTTGGGAAATTTTTTCATATTTTAATTGATATAAATGAAAGAGTTGGAAAATATTTTGAGGATTCGTAATTAAAATTGACAATCAACGCAGTGGATTCATTTTGTGAGGTGATGCTTTTTGCCAGGTGGAGTTCTTTCTCTAAGCTTCCGGTAGAGAACGTGCATGTAGAGTACAGGTAGTTCCGCCTAATGTAGCAATTGAAAATTACTAGAAGTTACCTTACGCCTCAGTGATCGGAGGTAATATGTAGAGTGGAGGGGAACGAATTCCATTAGAATAGAGGGGCATTGAAGGTGAGCGCGCTTCCTAGAAGGGAAATCCCCTTGCACGCAGAGTAGAGAGGTGACTTCTTAAGTCAGTTACCATACGGTAGCTTTGCTTTACGCATGGACAGTTATATGCGGGATGCTCAGGAGTTCAAAATAAACATTCTTTAAAAATTCAGATAATACCAGGTTCCTAGAAAGGAGCGTCTGTCTCACACAACATTGTACGAGGGTTTCCCAGAAAGTAATGCACCACATGTTTTGAAATTACTCACATTTAACGAATATGTGACAGATTTTGACTTTTATCGATAAGTTTCCTGGACAACGAATGTCATTGTTGAGACTCGAGATTCATATTATTGCCTAGCGAGGGATAAGGGGGGGAACAGCAGAGGGAGGGAGGGGGATAAGGCATTGTCGAGTACAATTTGTAACGTGTTAACAAAGGTATTGCCCACTTATTGTAACAAAGTATTATTCACTTGACATAAATTTATTTTAACAAAACTCTTTGCTTAGAGAATCGTTCTAAGAGTCAGAGCATTGAATTCCTGTGTGATTTTAATTCTCTTTTGTACTGTTTTTGTTTTTCGTTGCATTAATTCTTTTTGTTTGTTCATCTGTTGTTTGTCGTGTTGTATTAACCAAACCACATCCAACACAGTGTAATGTGAGCAAATAAAGTAAGTGGTAAATGTTTTCACTTGTATAAATTGTGTAGTATCGAAAGTAAGATTGCGTAACCCGGCCGCTGTATGGGTTTGTTGTCTAACTAAGTAGGCTGTTATGAAGGTTGGCGTTGTAATAGTGTCTCATCGCACCGTCAAATGTCATGGATGTCTGTGTTGACCAGCATCATAGCTAATCCTAATATACAATAAACTTTGAAGCTTCTTTGTTTATTGTAAAAAATTCTGTCAACATTTCAAATTTGAAATGCAGGCATCTCTAGTGGAATTGTAAAATGTTATATTCCCCTATATTATTATTATTATAGCACTGACTATAATTAACCAATTGACCAAACCTTTTATACATTCATCAAGTTAAGATGTTAATAATAATTGTACCAAATTTTAGTTATTCGTGTCTTATAGTTTATGGCATGCATAGTGAGACACGCAAACAAACTTTTGCAAATATATATAGATTGTGGGAAGCTCATTCAGTTCTATTTGGTATAATAATTATAGGATATTTATTTTGTTTCTCAATTTTGTAGTTATTCTTTTGATTCTCAGGTTGGTCTCTATGTAAATATTAACGTTGTCTCTTGTTGGTTGAGTTATATTTTAGATTACTTAACAATTTCATGGCTGTTGTTTAAAATATCTTCATTAAGTTATCGTAACGATAATTTTGGTAAACTCCATATGAGATTTTGACTTATTCTAACATAAGCGTTACTGAAAAGGAATTCTTTAAATTTATTAACATAAATAACTCAATTGTATACAAATATTTAATGAAATACTTTAGTTTTTCGTGCACTCAATACTTTCATAAATTACAATCTGAAAATTCTTCAAATATGTTTTTAAATAAATGTTTTGTAATGATAATGTATTGCTACTTACAATTTGCACATTTATAATGTTAAAAAATATAATTATTGATAAATTTTTAATGATTTGATTTGCTGATTTTCCTTTTAAATTTGACAAATTGGCCATGAAAGTGTTAAGCTATCGATAAGGAGCACTGTGATTTGTTAACGATAGTGAGTTGAGTCACGCAATGCAATTACTACTTAAATTTAAAGTAAATTAACCTCAAGTCGTTAAATTTTACGCACTTACTGTACATTACCTGGAAATATAAGACAAACTTTGAGAATATGCTATATTTTTTCATAAATAGGGTGTTTGCTTTGATTAAATGTTATATTTTGCATAATAGCTTTGAATCTGAACTTTACATTAGAACAAATATGTTTTTGATGTTGTAAATATAATCTCACCTTGATTAATCAGTTATATTTTTAAATGCAAGATAATTTTTAAAGACAAAATGTATTTAGTTCAATCTTTGCTGTTATAAAAATTAAATTGCTATCAGAAGTAAATCTTTGTTTATATTATGCTATTAATCTTTTTCAAAAAACAGTAATACGTCTAATTGAGGTAATATAATTTGTGCATTTATACAATAATTAATTTGGCAAATATAAAGGTTTAATTTTATTAACATTTGAAATAGGTATGACATGAAATTTTAATATTGCATTTTTGAAGTTTATTTCTGACTTGGAATAGTTTATAAAAATGTTATCCTGGCATTTAAGTAATTCCAATTAAGCATTGCTTTGCGAGATTCATTATTTTTTCGTCATTTATGCAAACATTGCTCCCATTTGGAATCAGTTGCGTGCATTCAATTTTACGTATTTCTTGACCAATAAGAGACATTGTTAATTGTAATTAAGGTCATTGATAATGTGAAATGTTTCTTTTTTAAGTGTTTCCAGAACAAGTACTTTGAAAGATTGCTTGCCTCAGATAAAAATAGCTGCGACAGAGTAGTGAAAAAATTAATACATGCATTTCGACTTCAGAGCAGTTGTCGTCAGTGGCATTTCGCCACTGATGACGGCTGTTCTGTAGTCTAAATGCTTGTATTAATTTTTCCACAGCTCAGTCGCAGTTATTTTTATCAGAGGCAAGTAACTTCTTCAAGTGCTTGTTCAATAATTTATTTCAGCTGCAAAATGTGTTTGATGGTTTATTTTTTCATGTTATATATATGTATTTATGTCAGCTGTTGAACAACAGTTGAAAATATTGTGTTATATGTAATATGTCAGTTGTTGAATAGTTGAAATGCTGATAAATTGTCATAATGTTGAATAATTTGTTCAATAATCAGCAAAATTTGGCTGAATTGGTGGTCAAAAATGTCATTTTTAGGCTAAAAATGTCATTTTTAGGCTAAAAATGTCATTTTTAGGCTAAAAATGTGCTAATTTTAGCAAAAATATACCTAAAAAAACCCCTTAAGTCCAACGATACCTAAAAGAGGCTCCGAGAAAAAGAAATTATTCCTATCTAAAAGGAGTCAACAGGTTTTGATCATAATAAAATGTCTTTATTGCAATTAAAATGTACAGTGTATACATACAAGTTCAATAAAAATTTTACAATCTGAAATAATACATTTTGTCTACTTATTTTATCCTGCACCTGAAAATAAAAATTATACTGGACTTAAAAGAATTTTTGACTTGAGAAAAAAAATTGATTTGTTTACAATTTGTACTTATAAAAACTTTTGAAAAAGTCCCAATTCCAGAAATCTTTTAAGTCTAAGAGTTAAAAACTATTGTCCAATTTGTAAAGTAATTTGTTTACAATCTGGACAATAATTTTTAACGCTAGACTTGAAAGATTTCTGAAATTAGAACTTGAAAAAAATTAATTTGTTTACATTTTGGACTTAGAATAATATCCGACTTAAAAAATTTCTGGACTTAAAAAGATCTGAATATTAGCACAAATCAAAATTGCCATTTAAAAATATTCATGAACTGCAGAAAATTTTTTAAATATAACAAGCACTAGAATAAAAGTTGGACATTTTTACAAAGTACTTTGGCAAGGATAATATTTCTTTAATCATTTCTATTGGTGAGAAAGTAGAGAGGAAAAATAGCATGGCTTAGAAAAAAATATGAAATGAGAGACGATAAATATATACCCAAAAGCGCTGCTAATTCTGGTTTGTTCAGATTTAAAAAAATGGCAATAATTATACAGAATGGAAAAGCAATAGCTTATATACATTTAGACAAAAGAATTTGCAATTGTTCTGAATAATATATAAATAACACAACACTTTGGAAACGTATTTACAAATAAATAACATCTAGCAAATTGGATATTGATGGAATTATTAAAAGAACTTTTTTCTGGACATTGACTTTAATTAAGAATAAAATAACCTGCACAATTTTTCTTAATTAAGAAATTTAACTCTCCACAAAGTTAAATCTTTTTCTAAATATCGTCTAGAATCAAGAACAATTAAACTACCATTTCCGATGCATGGCTTAATAATTGGAGAATATAAACTTTTCACAATGAAAATACTTTACATAGTCTGGATTTTCAATCAAAACTCTCAAAACTAACTGAAATTTCATTTGCATTTTATCTCTTTATCTGATTTTGATAACTTGAATAATGAACTGAATTTGTATTGCCTCAGAATTTTTTCTGCCTTGAATAAACAACAATAAAAACCCCAAAGAATATTTTCTGAATTAATTCAAGCAGATCCTACATCTCCAAATTTCTTTAAATTATTAAATTAAATCTGGAATTATTTAACCACGACAAACCCTCTTGGTAAAATATTAAATGTAGAACACCAAAAATCCCGATACAAATAATCTTTTTTAATGGCTGCTCCTATTTTAAGATTAAATTTAATTAATTACTTTCCAACATCCAATTTGCGGAACGATATTCACATGACAAGTCTGCAAACATGAGCAAATACAGTGCTGTCTCAGAAGTCAATACGAAAACTTGGCATTTTATAAGTTTTCTAAAGTTTTTAAATTCAACATCTTCGGAAATTCGTAAATAACTTGTTACTACATTTGATTCTTATTAACGGAAGTGAATTTAACAAAAATTTAAAATTTATAGAAGTACGCTAATAAACCTTTACAAACAAAATGGAATATTCTTTATAAAATCAAATTAAAGAAAGTTTTCAGAGTTCAAACTGAAAACCAACACCTTATATTCTTGTAAATTTATAATAAAAAATTAAATGCATTTTATAAAAAAGTTGAGTTATCAGAAAGTTTTTAAGTTCAAACAGAAAATTGATGCCCAACATTCTCAGAAATAAAATACTCTTACGGACGATATCAGATAAAACTTTTTTTTCAGACGTAGCACTATATTTTCCATTTACTTACTTTTAGTGTAAGTTGATTAAACAATATTTTTAAAAGAAATCAAATTCTTGGGGAATCGTTTAATCCTATCGTAAATTTCTGCTCATTCTGAATGACAGGAGAAAAACCTCCTAAAAATTGGAATTCTTATTGTATTGTATTTATTTTCATTGGTTGTGAGCATAAAGCTATAATAATGCCAAATTTGAAGCGTTTAGCTCATCTGAAAGGGGCTTATAATTTACAATCTCTCCTACATCCTCCGTAAGATGCAGCTACATATTATACAAGATATTTATCGCCTGACATATTGAACAAACCAGAATATAGCAACATATAGGTATAAAAACCTTCTCTCATCCCATATGTATAGCCTCCAGCTCAGATTCCTCTATACTCTCGCACCCAGGTATCAATTGTCGTCTCAGCAAAGCAGTACTCTTCGATTCATGGTTCCTCGACGCCTCAAACCATCGCATTTTCACTCAGCATCAACTGTGAATGCCTACAATGAAGAGGAAAAATGGTTGTGGTGAATTCAATAAAGAAATATTAACTAAAAAATCTAAATATAAAAGATTAATTTGCTTAAACAACATGAAAGAGCACATTCACTTATCAAGGTCTATTTAGAATCTTAAAATTTTAAATTCTTTAAGAGTTTATTCAAATTATTATGTGAAAGATTCGTTTGACAATTAGTTTTAAAATTTTAACCTTCCATAAGGTGTAGTGCTTAGCGTGTCAGCTTCCCATTACAAAGCTGCGGGGTGCGATCCCCGCAAATGGAGGTTTTTTTCACAAAAAAATTAATTACTTAATTAATAATAAAAAACTATCATTGGTGTCTGGCAGTAGGCAGCAGTACTGTCGGTACGGTATAGAGATGAAAACAAATGATGTTGGTTGGGTATATATTCAATAGAACAGTAGGCATGATTTGATCGGCTACAGTACTCAGAGCCGGCTCAAGACATTTTGGCGCCCCAAGCAGATTTCAGTTATGGCACCCCATCGATACATAAATTTTACATTAAAATTTAGTAGTTTAGTAGTATAATAGAGTATAAATATTTTGATGTTTTGTGTATTTTTATGATTAAACAGTTTAATAAAAAAACAGGACTTTACTCACAGAAAAATAAATTTGAAATTTCACAAAGAAATTATAAATTGTGCCGTACTTATTTCAATGAAAATGAGATTGATTAGAACTATTGAATCGATGTATACACACATGGGGCTCGATCAATGGTTGTCAAACTTGTTGGTGCAGTAAGTTTAATAAAAAATACAACATCGACACATTGCCTTATTCATACACAAGAACATGTTGCCAAACGCATGAATAAAGGCAGTGACGCCCTTATCTAAAGATAATGGTACAGAATGCCATTGGAATGAAATAGAAAGAATGAAATTGATTCTTGATTGCAAAATGCACATGGGAGTTTGTGAATACTGCAAATGAAGGATGCAGGAGAAAAAGAAGCGACGAAACGAATGGAATAAAAGTCTTATCTTGGAAGTGGTCTTGGAAAGACGTTCCGAAAAAAATGATTTAAAAAATATGGGTTTTAATGAAAATGAGACCAACTTTATGACTGATTACTAACTTAAAGAAGAAGATGAACATCGTCTGTTACTTGGAATCGTTACAACACAGGACAACTTTCGTTAACAGAAGCAGCTTACGAATTTGTTACAAATTGAAAATTTAAAACGACCTTCAGGATGAATTTCTTAAAAGGAAATAAAATTGCCCAATAATATAGTTAATTACCTCAAATTTTAAATAGAAACCCCTCTACCTTAAACTACTTATGAAAGGTTGGTTCAAGAAAGAGTATAATAGCAACAAACTTATTTGAATTAAACTAAAAAATAATTTAACCATACAACGTTAAAAAAATACCCTATTTAATCAATTGTAAGTAGACCTTTTTTTAAATTGTCACTCTGCTAAGAATCCAATCTTAAAAATCGAAATAAATGTTTCGATAAATTCACTCCCGAGCCATCTCTAATATGCGCGTAATCTTAGGAGTCAATCGTAATTTCCCCGTTCCTTTGCAGGCGTAAGTTTTTATCATTTACTTTGGCAAGTTTTCCAGTTTTTGTTAATAATCCCGTAATGGGACGAACGCATTATTCTGCGGACTTGAAGAGAAAAGTGATTGAATATACGGAAGAAATATCAAATCTTGCTGTACAATGGCGCTACGGGATTGATGAGTCGAATGTGAGACGTTGGAGAAGACAAAGAGAGAAAACGGGATATTTTTGTTGCGAGATTAAAAATCATGGACGTAACCGGGATAAATGACATTTTATTAAAAATTGTATTGAATGCTTGAATGTAACGTAATTTTTGTTGTCGTAATTTTAGTTGATACCGTTTTCATTTAATTACGAATTGAAAAAACCGGGGCACTTATACTTTTCGGTATTTTTTCGCGACTAATCCTGGAAAACTAGGATGTCTGTACACCCAACATGAAATTTTCCTCGCGTGCCATTGTGAAAAGTAGGGGTCAGCTTACAATCGATTAAATATGGTATATAAAAAGATCGAATAAAATATATATAACATAACTTCCTCGTTTAGAAAATCTTTTTTGATCGTAGACTAGGTATAGCTCCAACCTCAGGATGAAACACCCGATTTCATCAATGGGAAAAATAATATTTACACTAAATATTGACTTCACTTATTGAGCAAAGACAACAGCATATCAATTACGCCCAAGGAAAACTAACCTGCTATAACTTGATAACAGATTATTCAAACATTAAAAGACGCACACCACTCGACTGACGTTTCCACAACGATTGACTTACTGGAGCTAATGCAGGCAAATAGTTCTTTTTCATGTCACCGATGCAAAATGCGAGGGACAGGAAATGTTGAAGGAGAAGGGGTTGAAAACAGTGGTGTGATAATATGTATCCAGTCCTCACACACCCTAGCACAGCATAGCAGTTGCTAAGAAACAGTAAAAGAAACCCAAAAGATATATATTTCGTCCTCAAACAAGACCCGCAACCAATCAACCGAGAATTTTGAATGTGCCTGAATGAATGCACGTGGAAACAAAGAGAAACCGCAGGAGGGAGGGTCTTGGGATATCCCGTATCCTCCTCGGACTTTCTAAAGATTTCCTTGCTCTTGGGCACCTTTGCAAATGTCTCCCACTGGCCAACCTCGGACTGTAGCAGGCGATGCCGAGGCATGAACTTTCTTAATCATTCTTCTCCCCCCTCCAACCTATGGGAATGCTTCTCTCTTCAAGTCCGTGACTACATTTGGTGCAAGGGGTGCATTGCACCCTGACAGAAACCCTCGGAGGCGGCAAATCACAGAGGGAATCAGCTAGAAATATTAGGTGCGGTGAGAACTGCTTTCACCCGGTCGGCAAAGACCCCCGGCTTGTAACAGCAATATAATGTTGGAAAAACCACATCTAGCCATCTGTATTCGATAGTATTCTCGGAAATACCATTTTACCATTCGGAGTAGAGCCTTGTTGCTGCCCCTGAACATTCATTTGAAGTCACATTTTCATATTTATTCGCCAGCTGCAAACACTTAACATATCAATGGAAACCCAAATGGAAAATCTTCATTAAGGTATTTTTGCCAGGAAAATTTGGCGCCTCTAAAAATTCGGCGCCCCAAGCGGTCGCTTGGTCTGCTTTTATTGTTGGGCCGGCCCTGACAGTACTGCGATGTGGAAAGCAAGAGGGAAACTACCACATTACATTTCCCTAATAATGATTATATTATATAATATTCCGGAGGTAAAATAGTCCCCCAATCAGATCTCCGGGCATGGACTGCCTTGAGGAAAGCAACTGTCGAAGGTAACTTATGCAAAGATACTTGGAATTTAAAAACCACGAGGAAGGCAGAAAAGCTAGAGAACCTGAAAAATGAAATAGGATTGACGTCATAGGGCTGAGCGAAGTCAGATGGGAAGGAGAAGGGCAGATCCGCTCGGAAGAATTCACGGTAGTTTACACCGGAGGAAATAGTGAGGCAAGGGGAGTAGCTCTGGTACTTAAAAGATATGATGAATAGCGTGACAAAAATAACAGCAACGAACGATAGGTTGATGGCAATAAAGCTAAAAGTTGTCCCAGTTAACATGTTGATAATCCAGGTATATATGCCAACAACCGCTATTGAAGAAGAATAAATCAGGGAGATGTATGAGCAAAAGAATGACATTTATGAAGTAGAACTGCACAATAATGGGAGATTGGAACAACACAGTTGGAAAAGCCCAGGAGATAAAATGAGATGCCAAATAGATTACATCCTAGTAAAACAAAGATTCAGGAACAGCATAAAAAATACTAAGACATTACCAGGAGCAAACATTGATTCAGATCACATCCTTCTAATACTCGATGTAACCACAAAGCTGAAACAAATAAGGAAAACGAGAAGAAAAAGACAGACTTGGGACCTAAAAAAACTGAAAGAAAGGCAGAATGCTTTCAGCATGAAGTCGGAAGGTCGCCTTAGAAATTTGGAAAACAAACCAGAGACCGTGAATACAGAATGGGAAGAAATTAAAGCCAGCATCAAAGACACCTTGAATAAAGAGATTGGGAAACGAGAAGAAAATCAGAAACCCATGGATCACTAAGGAAATGCTGGAGATAATGGATGAGAGAAAAAAATGGAAAAAAATGTTAACAGTGAAGAAGGTAGAGCCAACTATAGATGCACAAACAATGAGTCGAGAAGGGTAACAGATAAAGCTAGGGAAATTTGAATAAAAGGAAAATGTGAGGAAATACAACTGAGAAGTTAGGACGGTATGATATGATGTATGCTAGGGCACTGGAGTTAGAAGATTAGAAGTCTAATGGGATTTGTGGTAAAGCAATTATGAACGCAGATGGAAAAATAGTCGCAGAACCAAAGGATGTAGCACAGGTATGAGAAGTATACATTAAGGAACTATACAGCAAGCAGGCAGGATCAGCACAAATAGAACGGAAGAAGAGGATAACATTGAAGAAGACAAACTTGGGAACAAGTAATATGGAAAGCGAAGTACAAAAGGCAATTCTGGAACTGGATAAAGGGAAAGCTACAGGCAGCGATGGAATACAGGCAGAGGTACTTAAAGTCATGGGATCGGAAGGACTAAAAGTGATTACGAAACTAATTAACAAGCTTTACAACTCGGGAAAGAGGCCTCAGGATTTCTTAGATGTGACAATGATCCCTCTAAAGAAGAAGCCAAAGGCAATGCAGTGTAAGGACTACAGAACGATATCCCTACTGTCACACACTTCGAAGATCATCACGAGGATTCTTAATAAAAGACTAGAGAAAAATGCCGAAGAAATGCTAGGGGAAGATCAATTCGGCTTCAGAAAAGGACGAGGAACCAGAGATGCTATCGGTGTAGTGAGAATCATATCAGAAAGGGCAATAGAATACAGTCAAGATTGCTGTGTATGTTTCCTCGACTGGCAGAAGGCCTTTGATAAGAGTAAATTGGGTACTGCTGATGAGGATATTAAAGGATATAGGTGTAGACTGGAAAGACAGGAGACTGATCGGTAATCTATACGTAAATCAACTGGTAAAAGTCAGGTTGGAGAATGCGGATACCAGCGGAGTACATATCGGTAGAGAAGTAAGACAGGGCTGCTGTCTATCGCCGATTCTATTCAATATATATGGAGAGAGGCTAATGCAGGAACCGTTAGAAGGCATGGGAGATTTCTAAATCAGAGGAAGGATTATAAGAACAGTGAAATACGAGGACGATCAAGTACTCCAGAAAATGATAAATAGACTAGTGATAACAGGTAGGAAATATGGAAATTAATACAGAGGTTTAACTACTGACAAGTATTAAATATTATCTGTTAATAATTTCAAGTAGTAACAGCAATATTCATTTTAATTTATGCTATAAAATCAACTAAATTGATGAATTAACTTTATAAAAATCATTCCATGTTCTCTTAATTGGAAATTATCGACAAATCACAGCATTTATTATAATGTCTATATCTATAATACAACCTAAAACCATTGTCATATTGGATAAAATTACAGTTTGTTTTTACCTTTAAAAACGATCAAAGAACATGAATTCAGAATTGAATTTTAAGCCAAAGAATAGTAAGAAAATATTTCTAATCTTCCTAAAGCTTGCATTGTGACAAGACTGCACTTAAAGAGGTAAAAACTGACATTATCGCTTCTGACTTGATCTCACTTCTTTATTCATTGTCTTTAATACTTTGTAAATAACAGGCTAATAAGATAAAAATCGTTATGTTTATGCTATGAAATATGTTTCACATTTTAAAAAGCATTGGACCTCTTGTCGCACACCAGTTCCACCAAAAATAAAATCCTCTGTCATAGTAATAAATGGCATAACACATGACATACACCCCGCAAACATCAGCCTTCTATCTCTTACAGTTAAATTTCTGTTTTGATTTGATTGATTGAACATTTATAAAATAAAATGCACTAAAATAGTATTTGAATAAATTTTCTACAATTTTTTGATGCTCAACTGATGATTAGCCAACCACCGATGGAAATAAGCATAATAAAAACCAACTGTCACGATAAACTTCCATTAGCATAGCAACTTTCCAAAAATTTGCATGTACTCCAAGAATTCGACTAACTTTGACTAATAAATCTTTTTCCTTAAAATATTTCCTTGATTGTGTCAACAATTTCCGTTCAGACACCTTTTCCAAAGTATTTTAATCACTTTCAACTGTCTGAAAATGTCTCCATAATTTCAACATTAAATAGTTTACACATCACCAAAGAGTAAATCCAATAAACATTTCACATTACACTGTCGCTACAAAACTAATATTTTTGTTTCTATGAAATTACCGTATTCACCCGAATCCAAGACGACCCTGAATCTAAGACGACCCCCCATTTTGATGATTCCAAAAGAGAAAAAAGCTCAAATTGACCTTCATGACTACAAAAATTATAAATCTTGTGAAATATTTATTTTCTCTTATACTTTTCTTGAATGTCATGGTCTTTTAACATTTTAAAATCATAGGATCACATCACAAATAGAACCATTCAGGTTTTCAAACAAATTAAATGGTAGCATTCATTTTAAGATAACATTAAAAATAAAGTAAATACATTGAAAGAATATGCTCATTTCAGGACAACAAAAAAACATTTCAATCCAAGTGCTGCATAAAATCATTTTATTGTGTTAGTCATCATCACTGTCTATGCAACCTTCACTATTTTCCTCACGCTCACTATCTTTATCACTCTCAACTTCATCATCAGTCTCCCACAAAACATCATCCTCACTCCCATCCATGGCATTAGATAAGCAGCATTTCTTAAATCCTTTCACTATTACTTTTGCATTTATTTGTTGCCACGATGCCTTGATCCATTGGCAGAGCATTGCAACTTCAAGTTTCTTAAGATTTCCTTTTGGTGTTAAAGTGTGAGTTCCACTCTGTAACCACTCAGAATACAAAACGTTTAAATTATTTTTAAAACACTTATTGACAGCAACATCTAAAACTTGAAGTTGCGATGTCATTCCTCCAGGTATTACAATAAGATCAATATTCATCGCACTCATTATGTTTTTAATTTCAGGAGATAAGTGTCCTTGAATGCATCCAGTGAAAGCATTGCTCTTTGTTTCAGTAAAGCTCCTTGCTGTCTATTCCACACCACATGTAACCAATCTCTCATTAGTTCTTTAGTCATCCACCACTTTTCTTGACACCTATTATTCCACTTGGCAAATGTTTCTTAGGCATTGTTTTCCGCTTTAGAATCACATATGGTGGTAATTTAGTCCCATCTGCTAAAACCGCCAACATTACCGTGACTCGCATTTTTTCGTTGCCTGTAGTTTTAATTAGGACGGACTTCGCACCTTTTTCGTTCACAGTATAATTAGATGGCATGTAGAAGAAAACCGGAGTTTCATCGGCATTTCCTATTTGGCTCAAAAGGTAATTATTGGTTTTTCTAAGTCCAATTACGTATTTCTGGTAAGCGAGAAGTTTTTCAACATAGTCTTCTGACAATTTCTGACACAGCGAAGTTCGTCGCCGTAAAGAAAAATTATTTCGTCGCATCATTCTCACGCACCAACTTCTGCTGGCCTTGAATTCTTGCAATGATATATTAAGTCCTCTAGTATTTTCATTAGCTTTAAGTATAATACTTTCAGTCGAAACAGGCATACCGTTCTTCCTCATGGTGCGCACAAACTTGACTACTTCTTCTTCAGTGCCATGAAATCGGCCTAATTTTGGACCACTGAGCGACTTCCTTGTGGCTTTGGCTTTTTCTAGTTCCTGTTTTGAGAGTTTCCATCGACGCACATTTGCCTCAGATACACCGAACTTTCTACTCGCATCACAGTTATTAGTTTTTTCGGCGTAATTTATCACGATCAGCTTAAAATTTGTATCTTAGCTCTGTCTAATTCCTTCGTTAACTTTCCCTTTGCACTCGTGCCACGTACTTCAACATGATCTGTCATTTTAACTTAAGGGTTGTGCATTTAAATCAAGAATGCACAACTCAAAATTACTGTCACACTTAGCGAATCGCGGTGCGTCGTTTGAAAGGGGAATCCCGATGATTTCCGCTCTCATTTGTTTTGAGATTGCGGTTGACGTTACGTGCAAGATGAAAGTACGTCGTCTGTGTTATGATCGTCGACGATGATTATTAGTCTAAATAATTATTATTCCCGTCATGTTTTTCTTATTGTTATTACTATTTGTTTATTTCACTTCTTTATGTACGTACTTGAATTTGCTGTTGTGAATTGTTTACTCTAATATACCATTTGTTGTAAAAACCATTGATTAAATGCTTAAATATACTTCGTATTCGAATGTAAGACGACTCTTGATATTTACAGCTGAAAATTTGGAAAAAAAGGTCGTCTTAGATTAAGGTGAATACGGTATCTCATATTTTTAATTGATTTACGTTGAATTGGAAGTCAGTAGACTGAAAAGTAAAAGTTCTCCAGCTCAAAGTATTTCATAAAATATGCCAAAAATTGAAGCGTTGATAACACTTATGTTAACGATAATTAGCAAATCTTTGAAGGTCTAAATTATAAAATCAATTTTACTCTATCAACAAAATATCCACTTAAAAGATGTTGAGATTTATCACTTTCCGATATACGCTGAAGTTACTACATTTTCACCGTTAATAGATGAATAACTAGCACAATAAGTATTGAACATATAGTAAAAAAACAAATGCATGGTTACACGACTAAATTCCTCCTAGCTATTCATTCAAATAGGTCGATAATTCTCACTGGGAACTTCTTGAGGTAACAGCCAACAAAAGTATCACAAAACAACCAATATGTCAAATGCAATAGGCAAACTACTTAAAAGAAACACACGGAATATACTCACTGTTATTATTTCTTGTTATCACACACAGGAGAATATAACAGCTCAGTCCTGTGATGTCTGCTGCAAACATTCCTATGAAACGAGAATAAAATCTTAAAATATATACTGTAATTTCATGCTGAATAATATTCCAGATTACATTATGTAATGTCTCTCGTGCTAAATCACTGAGGTAACATTGGAATCTTTTCTATTGTAACTCAAATTCAAAGATTTGTAATGAAATTAAAGACTTATATTACTTAAGTGGCTTGGTTAAGCTCAATACTTATTTCAAAACCACCTGACTACCATATATTGATTACGGAAATGAATATCAACTAAATAAATCATTGATTTGAATGAATTTTTCGGTAAAGGGTTTCCAACATTTAATAAGTCTAGACAGGAGTTTGCCCGAAAATTGAATACATACTTGGGAAGAAACCTTGTCAATATACTTTCAATTATTCATTAAAATAAAATACTTCGTCATAGTAATAAATGGCATAACCACATTTCAGCCTTCTATCTCTTACAGTTTAATTGCTATTTTGATTTGATTGACTGAATATTTATAAAATAAAATGCACTAAAATAGTATCTGAATAAATCCTGTACAATTTTTGCATGATCAACTGATGATTAGCCAACCACCGGTGGAAATAAACAGAATAAAAACCAATTGTCACGATAAACTTTCATTAGCAGCAAACTTTTCAAAAATTTGCATGTATTCCAAGAATTCGACTAACTTTGACTAAGAAATCCCTTTCCTCAAAATATTTCATTGATTGCTTTAGCAATTTCCATATAGATAGCCTTTTCCAAGCAAAATATTTTAATTACTTTCCTCAAAATGTCTCCATAATTTCAACATTAGTTTACACCTCACCAAAGAGTTAAAAGTCAATGAACATTTCACGTTACACTGTCACTACAAAGTAATAATTTTGTTTCTATGAAATCATCTCGTGTTTATAGAGCATACTTAATTGATTTATGCTGAAATGGATGTCAGTAGATTGAAAAGTAAAATTTCCCAGGTACAAAGTAGGTATTTCATAAAATATGCCAAAAATTGAAGCATTGATAACACTTATGTTAACGATAATTAACAAACCTTTCAAAGTCGAAATTATAAAATCAATTTTATTCTCTCAATGAAATATTCACTTAAAATAAATTGAGATTTATCACTTTCCAATGTAAGCTTAAGTTACTACACTTTCACCATTAATAGATGGAAAAATTAGTACAATAAGTACTGCACATATATAGACGCAATTAAAACACATGCGTGGATACACGACTAAATTTATCCTATCTATTCAGTAAAATACGTCGATAATTCTCACTGGAAACTTCAAGTAACAACCAATACAAATGCAATTGGCAAACTACTTAAAAGATTGTACTCACCGTTAATATGTATTTCTTGATATCACACAAGGGAACATGACAGCTGTTCTGTGACGTCTTCTGCAAACATTCCTCTGAAACAAGAGAATGAAATCTTAAAATATGTACCTACTGTATTTTAATTCTGAATATTATTTCTGATAACCTGATTACATTATGTAGTGTCTCTCGTGCTAAATCACTCCGATAATATTCGAAAATATTGTATTGTAACTCAAATTCCAAGATTTGTAAAATATAAGACTTATATTCCTTAAGTTGCTAAGTTAAGCTTAATACTTATTTCAAAACCATGACACTAGTATGTATTGATTACGTAATTAATATCATTTCAATAAACGAAATACAGCATTGCTTTGAATGAATTTCTCGATAATGGTTGCCAAAATCAAATACAGCTGCACACGGAGAATTCTGTCTGAAAACTGAATAATTAGGAGAAAACCTTATCAATATATTTTCAGTTGCGCATTAAAATATTATTATTTTATCAAACATACGCTTTAACGAGATTAAAATACACGAAAATGAGATGGATTACCTCAGAAACTCATATCAAACTCCCACCGTTGGCCAATCTGATCATAGGCTAACACCGTATACATATATCATTTCTAAAAATCAAAGTTGACAGAAAACGAACCTTTACCTTCAAACTATACGCTTACACAACCACTCGACAAATTAATAACCATATTCATGTCTCAACTTGACTCAGTTCACCCAAAATACACGTGATTAACTTTCACCAAGGAAAATAATTGCATAGATCCACATATATCTTATGTAAAGGTCTCTCCTAATTAATGTAAAGATTATGCCGACATAAAATTCAGTGAAGAGATCAACCATTTCGTTTAATTAAGAAATAATTTCACAAAAGCTATGAACTAAGGATCAGAAGAAATAATGACCTTGAGACAAAATTGAACGGTAATATTAATGCGATGATGCTACCCCGATGCGGCGTTCCGACAATTAAATTTTCGCTTAATTCTAACTAAAGCATTTAAAACCGACAATCAATCACAGTAACACGAGGTCGACGTAAATCTCTTGCGAATTACGAACGGAAATTTACTTACCCGTTCACGACCCTACTCTTACTGGACGTAGAATTACACCCAGACCCCCCAGACCCATCCCCTCCCCCACTTTCATTTTGAAGCGCACCCAGTGACACCTATCAACAAAGATGAGCGTAACTTGAAACTCTGAAAACCGTTGAGTTGCCAGGGGCTGGTCAAATACAACGTTTCATATTTCTGCCTGTATTAGCGCTGTAATCAGTAAAAGAGTATCGGAATGCGCACACAATCTGTATGAAAAATTTGATGTCAATTTTGTTTTAGGATTTTTTTAAAATCTGAAAACTGTAATAATAAATCTACGCTACTGATATTTTGTGGGATTTATTGAAACGGAAGAAGAAACTGCTGAAGGAATATAGCAAAAAGAGAAGGATTGAAAAGTATCACGTACGATTGCAGTCCTTTCTTCTTGCATGCCTGAGGCATAAAATAAAAGAATAATTAGAAGAGGAGAATACAGCGAAGATAGCGATGACTTAAAGCAGGGGTCTCCAAACTTTTTATTATTAGGGCCACATTAGGCTTTATATACGACACCGCGGGCCACTTAAGACTTTTTAAAATTACTGATCGGGCTGTGTGAAAACTTCAAAGAGCAAGGGCCGGCTATGACCCGCGATCCGTAGTTTGGGGACCTTTGACTTAAAGTTCTAGCTCTGAACCATGCAAGGGAGGACTTAAGGAACACTAGTAACCATAAGCGAAAGACTTAAATTTTAACATCAGCTACAGAATACGAGAGCTTGTCTCTCAAAATACATACGTATTTAGCATTTCTGGCTTATAAATTCTTAATTAGCATTACTGATAGTTCAGAGCTAGAATTTAAAGTTAACAATTAAATAAATGAAAGAAAATGTTACTTATGTGGAGAATTTAGGTTGATGACAAAATCTTTTTGCTTCATCCGTCATTCAAGCGTTATTCACCAGCGTAAATGTAATCGTTGTCCGGTGATCGGGTTTGTAAATATCGCGATAGGCCGATCAGTCATGGGTTAGCAAGCTTTAAATTAACTCAAGTCAAGCGAGATATAATTCCTCATTATTTATTACTAATCTCGTTATCCAATATCCTTGCGTAAGAAATGTATATAATTGTGAAAAAATCGTATTAAAATATAATTTTTGGAGATTTTCGGCTGATATTTGAATTTCTACGCTATGGAAATTAATCATTATAATTTTCTCCACATGATTGCGCAAGTTTCGCGTCAAAATAGCATTTTTGAGATATTTTAAAATGATAACGAAATAATGCCTGCAGGTCAAAAAAGTAGATTTATACATTTTATCTTATGGGAAAAAGAAACTATCCCCTAGAGTCGATAGGAAATACCTGTAAAAATTAACAATTTCTCGAGAACTCTACAAAGCCAAAAGCATACTTCCATCATTGCTGCCAATATATGGTCTTAACAATTTTAAACGCTAAGCATTATGGTTGCCAACCTCCGGCTTTTGAGCCGGAGATCTCCGGGTCATCGCCATAATCTACGGTCTACGGGTGAGTAGCTCAAATCTCCGGTTCAATTTCAATTACAGCGGAAACCCCTTTTTATGACTTTTTTGCGTTTTTTATAAATGATTTGAATTAGGATAGTTTGCGCTTTAATTTCCATTGTATTTTGTTTTATACAGAACACTTCAATTGATGATGCTCTTACAATTTCGTTAATTAGCGATATTTAAAAAAATAACAAACGATTTTAATAATATGTCCTAAAATCAAGAGTGCCTTTCAGAATGTTGAATATAGTTATCATTACATTTAATTCCTATAGGGTTTCTTCTAAAGCAGGCCGGTGCAACCCGCGGCCCGCATGCGGCCCATTCCGAGTTTTTTGCGGCCCACATACTTCTTATGGCTTTCCACACAAAAGTGGCCCATTTATTGGAAATCGTCTATTTGCAATTGACATGGATGCAAGCACAGCACAAGCACTATTGCAGCTGGAGATAATTGATTTGCAATGCAATACTGAATTAAAATTCATTTTTGAAAATAAGAATGATATAGTTAATTTTACAACAAATACGTTGAAGCATAAAAATTCCAAAACTTGAGAAATCATGCTGTTTTTGGGAGTACTTCGCTTTGTGTCTCCCTTTTTTTTTAAATGAAGTTCGCAAAGAAAAAATCTCGTGGCTCCTTGGAAGATATTAAGTCAGAAAATCAGTTGAGAATTTCTACCACAAAATTGTTGTAAACTTTGATAAATTAAGTCAGTGCAAATAAAAACAAGTTTCCCATTGAATAAATTTTATTGTTATAAAAAATCAAGTTTTTAAAAATTATTCTCTTGCGGTCCGCCCAAAATATTTGTTCTCAAAATTGGCCCATTGAGTGATTTGGGTTGCTCAGGTCTGTTCTAAAGCATGCAGGTTTTCAACAGGCGCGTAAACTGGGGGCGCAGACCCACGCAGTACGTGGGGGCTCCAAGATTTTTGGGGTCCCACAAAAATATTTAGAATTTTTCCCATCATACATACTGTTCTTTTAAATAAAGACTATTGAAAATGTTTTTAAATTATTTACGAGTATAATTGCTGATACATATTTCTGAGAACACTGATTTTGAGAGCAATCATATTCATTGCTCTGTATGGAGAAGGTCTTGCGCTGGACACATTAGACTTTTTCTATAACTCTAATTTTCAATGAGTCGAATTGAAAAGTAAAACATATCAATAAAAATCAAAACGATATAATCATTTTTATATAAATGATGGCCCTAAAGACTTGACTTGCATGGGGGTCTCAAAATCAAGTTATGCACCTAGTTTTCAAACAAACTCAGGCTCATGAATATCTTAAAGTAGGCAACCGGCAACAACATCTCTGGTTTATGAGCACAAACTAGCTGGGGGTCTCACAAAATGGAAATCATTACTGAAGCTAGGAGAAGAGAAACGGAACATGTTGATAGACTGAAGAAGAGGTCGTGAGTTTAGTTGGAGTGTTTAGTTATGTGTGGTAAAATGGTTTACGATAGAGCTAACACTATCGAAAGTAACTTTGTTAATGTGTCTCCAAGGGAGATACATTGGTTTATTGTGGGGAAAATGGGTATTTTGTTGGAGGACATATATGGTGTCCAACTTGTAGCGATGATCCAAAATGTGTTTCTGAATGTGAAATCCAAAGAAATTTGTGAAAATATTCTATGAAAAGAGGGATTCGTATCACTTTCCCTGGTAAATACAGATGGAGACAATAGATATGTTATCGTGGAACCTGCAAATGGGAGAAGAGTGATAGTAAAGGTTCTTATTCTTCCTTTTGAGATTCCAATGAATCCTGTTTTGGAGGAGATGAAGAAATATGAGAAAATATTGAACGAGTTGGGTGGGGAAGGTGGGTGAGACACGATCGATTAGGATGATCGTTAAAAAAAAAACCAATTCCTTCCTTTGCATACGTTGGAGGTGAGAGGGCCATCGTATGGTACGAGGGTCAAATAAAGACCTGCTCAATATGTTTTAGCTCCGAGCACCTGAGAAGTGATTGCCCAAAAAAGAACACTCCGATACTGCAGCGAAGATATGCCGATATATTTATAGGGAACAGCGAAGAGGAGGACAGAGAGTCCTTTCAGATGGTGCATGAGAGACAGCGTTTGGTGAAGAAGGTGCAGAGTGTGGAGTTGGGACAAGTAGAGGAGGATAGCATTGACATGCGGGAGGGAAAAGAAATGCTATTGGAGGATGATGGGCTGGAGAAAGGTGGCATCACGACGAGGGTTAATGTTCCACCTTCCCCACTGAAACAACAGAAGTCAGAGGAGAGCTTGATAGAAAATGCCAACACCAGGATGGGATGTTAATTATTTGTGGAAACTGTTTACATGATTTCTGATGAATTAATTGTATAACTGGAAAAAAGAAGAGTCTACAAAATCAGTTTTAGACTTATTCCAGCTGCTTTTTGTAGAGAATATTGACGAGGCGAAGAAAAATGACAGGATCTTAAAATTAGGTTGTGGATATGTACTCAGAGGACATCGATTCTCTGTTGTTTTTGAAGATTAATTGCGACACTTCCTGCATTTTGTCAACAGTGAGGACTTTATATCATCGAAGTCTCCCACAGCACTTTACAAGCTCATTGTTGAGTGTTTGAATGCCATGTTTCCAAATGTAAAGACAATTCTTAGAACTCAGAACATATGCTTTTTGTGGATCTCATGAATCATTTAATCCAGCCCTGTAGATAAGTTGCATATTAAAATATGATTTTCATTATACAGTATTTGTGTCTTAAATTTCCATGTTTTGTGATGCCTTATCTGCCAATAATATGGAATTTTTACAGAATATAAAAATATCATATTAACAAATGATTAAAATTAAATTAATAAAAAACCTTGTATCTTCCACTTTTAGTGGAAGTTACAAAGTTTTCATTCTTTTAATTATGAGTAAATTCTACATAGATAAGCCTGTTTCATTAATGTGATTTATGTATGTTTTAGTCTTATCATGACATTTCATTATAATGTTATAAAACTTTATTTAGTAATTCTTAGTTCTGGTTAATGAATGATACAAACAAATTGCATGTATTCTAAAACCAGAATTAATATTTCTAGGCATTCCATAGTGTTTATTGGAAATTATTGGCACTACAGTAAATTACAGACAATTCCACAAACACAAAAACACTTTATAGTATATTTAACAAGATTATTCAACAACATTAAGACAACTTTATGCATATATTACATAATCAGTAAATTTTCAGGCATTTTGACAATAAATTGTATTTGAATAAGCATAAAAAATACAAAAATTAAATAATGAAGAATTTAAGGTTCAATATAATTCATTAGCAAAATTCATCCCTAAAATAATTATAACAAATAATTGACAAATATCTACAAAAATGTTTTCATAATTATTTCATTGTAGGGTTTTCTCCTAATTTCATGAACTATTTTTGGTTTTATTGTGTAATATAAATAAAATGACAATGAAAAATTAAAATAAAAGTTGTTTCAATTGACTGAATATTTAGATTCTTACAAAAAGACTGTTGATAAGTTGTATTATTTTAATAGGACTAATATGAAAATTATATAAACTAACTTCTTCAAACAATTCAACTATTAAAATGAGAATATTATTTCACAATGCAAATGTAATTGATTTGATTTGAGTGACTTTGAATTGCATTTGCACACTCTCACTTTTTAAAGTATCACAATGGAATTAAATTGTAGCTCATAGATGCATATCAACTAGGGTTGCCAACTGTAAGACCTTCACGACTTGGAGATTTTAGTTTTAAACCTGGAGACTTTGGAGGAAACACTGTTTTTTTCGCTTTTTATGGGTTTCCTGTTGTTCACGAGTTGCTAATTAAAAAGTATTGTAAATTATATCAATAACATTTTCATTTATCAATTAAAATATTATTCATTTTGTTATGCATAAGTAGTGTAAGTAAATGCGTTGTTCTCACCTCATTGCGAGATCAAAATGTATTAAAGTCATTATCTAGGAGATATTTTTTCAGGAGTTAAATTTTGTATTAAGCTGTATTTATTTAAAAATGAAAAATGGCATTATTTACTTGAAATTCGAGGAAATACGATTGATAATCAAAAATATTGCGATAAGGGTGCCTTTAGATCCCAAAGAAATGTTATATTTCGTCCAAGATACCATTTTTTGTTCATTTCAAAGAAAAAATAAATGTAAAAAGTGCATTTCTTCATTAAAGTCGACATTATCTAAGAAAATGCTTGGTGATTTTTTGTATGTCTGCGTCAGGAGAATCATTACAAAATTTATAGATTCAATACTGACACTGACCCAGAGAAATTGTTGTATAACCCTGAGCCTGGAGAAACATTGCTTCACCCGGAGTCTCCAAGTCAAAATGACCCAGTTGGCAACCCCAATATGAACACACAGAATGAAATTGTGGTTCATTCAGTTAAAATAATGTATTTGACAAAGAAACACTTATAATAGGTGATCAATCAAAAAATTTCAATGAATAATGACATTCACTGTTGATGCAATTGCATAAAAGAATTTGAGAATTGATGTGTAATTAAGGAATATGCTGCATGATGTTTTTGTTATTGTTCATTCAAAAACCAGTATATCCTGATTATGAACAAAAGATATATACCTGTATGAAAATGGTTGTAATAAAATATGTGCAATATATAAAAGTAAATAAGTCATGGTTTCAGCTCAATATTAAGTCTCAAAGGAAGGTAGAATATTTTTGTAAAATTCTTACCGCAAAAAAAAACATTTGGAAATTCCTCTTATTATACTACTATGCTTTACATTTTTAGTTATAGAATTTCAATGTATTCACTTTTGAGTAGACTATGAACATCCTTAAGCTTGCAACAAATACTTATGAGATAGCTACTCAGGTAAGATGAAATCAAAACAGTTTACAGTGCTAAAGAAGCAATTGGAATAGCATCAAAAGTGAAGCATTGACTCTTATTTTAAAACATCAGAATTTTAAATATTTACTCTCATTGCTGACGCATTTTGAAAAAATCATTTATAAAGGCAACAATATCATAGTAGTTCATACAATCTTAATTTACATTCACAAGTTCATATATATATATATATATATATATATTTGCATTTGAATTAGGAACATCACCGTACTAGATAACAATTTGGCACAGTGATGTTCAACTTAAATTTGGTATATTAAACAATTTGTTTGTTTAAATTTTAGTCAATAGAATGTTATTGGAAGAGATGCAATTTAAATATAGGTTTTGAATTAATTTGAAAAGAGACAGTAACTTTATATAAAAATACACATGAACATTTATTAAAAATATAAAAACAATTATCTATCATATGCATGTTGATGTTACTATGATAAACATTTTTATGAGGTACATAGCAATGATTATTTCTTGGTAAGAATCTAGAATAATTTTTCTTTTTTGTATTTGAAAAAATAGATTCAAAGAATGTTTAAGATATGGCTCTTTTAATTACAGAATTAAATTACATACATATATCTTACCAGTCTTTTGCAAAGTTTGATATTGGATAAAAATTTATTTTGACTTAAATTCCATGTAATCATTTATATTATTTAGTATCTCCATAATATGCCTCTGAATAGATCAGTTGTAGTAGAATTATATAGCCACTTACTGTAAGTATATACTATATATATACAGGGCCAGTCAGAGGGAGGACAAGGAGGGCCATTTGGCCCGGGCCTTGAGCTCAAGAGGAGTCAAGTGCAGAGACTTGTTTATTTTTTGGCAGGCATGACATATCAATAAATGGAACAAGATTAGTCAGACTCTCCTTGTTTGGATCAGAAATAATTTACATTTGATGATAAAAATAAATTTTTAAATGGGGCTTATTTTAAATTATTATTGTAATCGGTGGCCCGGGTCTCTCTGAAACTCTGAAAGGGCTTGTGTGTGTATATATATGTACACACACACACATACATATATACATATATATAGTTTAAAAAAATTTATTGAAGATAATTTTTCTTTCTTAATTAAAAAGGTCTCATGTTCTGGTTTTAATAATTATACCTATTTATAAATTTTAATTCAGCGTTTGAAAAGCAGACTGTATTTTTATTTGCTTTTCCAACTTAATATTCCTCCAACAATACTGAAAAATTATGAACTAAGGTATTTACTGCATTTTTTCATGATGAATATAATAGCATATATAAACATGCTCAATTTTCACATCACATGGTTTTAACTTTGTCCATCAGAACATGAAAATAAAAATACTAATTATATATAGAATCATCAGTCTCTGAAAGTTTCAATGCAAACAGTAAAATGAAATTCTGAGATTAAAAATAAAAAATCACAATATACACTTTAAGATTTTTAACAATACCCACACAATCCTCAGTTTCTCAATACATACAAAACTTCAATTCATATGAGTTCAATTTTTAAGTTGATTAAAAATATGATGAAAAAATGTTTTATGGGAAAGTTGATTGATAAAGAGGTGAATGCTCAAACATATTAAAAAAGAATATAGCTCATAAATATGCACTGTCTCAAGTGGTGATTCTAGAAAATGCAAGTGATTTCCATCAATCAGTCAACCTCCACCACCATTACTGTAGCTGATCCAAGTCCACTTAGAGGTAGAACTTCAGTTCGAGCTGTAGCAACATAACTGCTGCCAACTTCATAATCTTCATATTCTGTGGCCATACCACTTCTTCTGCTACTTGTGTTGCGGTGGAGTGTGCTCCTGAAGAGTGACTTGTAATATGAACTGCCGCGGCTGTGAGCAGTACTCACTGAAGCATGCCTTGTGGATTTGTTGTTCCTCTTTTTTCCTTTCAACCAACCTGTGACCCTCCTTCCTCCCTTTCCAACTTTAGCTGTCCTGTCTACAATACTTCCATTGACTCTTCTTCCCCCTTGACCTCTTTCTCGTGGCCTGTGTCTCCACCAGAAGCAGAAGGTTCGACGAAACTCTTTTCGAAATTTGCCTGAGACAGATAAAATTAAAAAAAGGAAATAACTGCTAGAATAGTATTCAATACAGATATTATCTCATCAGATGAAAGTAAAACAAAAATCTAGGTCTATATGCATAAAATATAACACAAACAAGAATTGTTATTTGCTTGCAATAGAGAATGAAGTACAGTCAAACAGTCAACTCCCATAATCCGCATAGTTCCTGAGTTTGGCATTATTCCCACAAACCACATTTGAACATAACTTTCGATCGTCATTCACAACACAGGTACAGATACCTGAAATGGCATGATTGGGAACAATAAAACAATGACTTGTAGTGCATAAGAAATGTAGTTAAAAAACGAATACAAGTTAAAATGTAGAGTTGCTTTTAAGTGCAAATAAATTTCCACCATTGCTGCATTTCTTATATCTTTTAGAAATTGGTTTGAGTATTATAAAATAATAATTTTTCAATCGATAAATACACTTATTAAAAGACTAATTAAAGAAGCTAAGTAAAGAAGTAAACATTGCCCATTGTGAGCCTCAAAAAGAAATATCCAAAGCAACCCCAAGTCACTAAACTGCTTAATTAACCAACCAGGCTTGGGTAATATTTGTGGTTGCGAATTTCTGGGATTTTTCCAATTGACTTTCCACACTTACTTTTGAATATTATCTGGAAAAAATAAAAATCTGCAAATATCCGTACTTAAAATTTTCTTTCCTAACTGACAATTTCCGCTACCTTTACTTTAATGGGCAGATTTCTAAGTGGTGTGTTTCAATTGTTAGTTTTATAAATGTGTAATAAACTGAGATTATGCTGAAATTGTCAAAATTGTTATTCAGAAACCAAGATAAGTAGCAAACGATGATTTTCTTAGTCATCTTCGGCAATATTACAGCTTCAAAAAACTACCATAAAATAAAGCACGTGCATACATTAAATGATTTTTGTTCATTACTTTATTATTATAAGTGAATTTTTAAATAACATTCCATCCAATTCAGTTGTTTATTTTCATATCTACTATGCCACAAAACTATATTGTGAAGAAAATGGCTAGGATTAGCTTAAGGGTTATGTAACTCCTGTAATCAAGCTCTGGTCATTTCCTGAGCTTGCCAGATTAGAGAGGTATGACTGTAATAGAAAAGACAGTGACATGAATTTCCTCTTTTGAAGGATGTTGTAAACTCCACAAAAATTTTATTTTACTCTATTAACTTTCTTATTATCTTTTAAGAATTAACAGATGAAAATTTTCTTTTTCATTAAAGATCCTATTTATGATCAAATGTTCATATAAATTAGTTAATTGATCAATATCTCTCTATTGCTCAACAGCTAATGAAAGAATAACTTCATATGGGAAACTGTGCTTTAAACACAAACATTTTTATTTAGTTGTAATCTAAGAAGTAAAAACTCTTTTGTACTTTTGAATTGCATAAAATAATGTGACACTTTATGGAAAGGGACAGAATGTGAAAGTTATAAGACAAATATCACAACTATTACTTACATAGATATAAATAATACTAATCCAAAACTCAATGACCAAGAAGAATTTTTCAATGTATTTTTATTGTTTCCAATCCTTAACTGATTATTACCAATTGCTATAACAGAGGAATATATGCTATTTTTGATTAAAAGTTGGAGTTGCAAAACAGCAGTAAAAATTTTACTCTGAAAATCCAATGGTATCTTCCAATGTGTACCTAATTTTAAGAAAGTTGTTTTTATATACATACATTGAACAGGAATTTTGGGACACTGGATATTTGTTCACATCAAGTTATGTAGCTAGCTGAAGAATTTATTACAACAAACATTAAAATTCTGCAAGCTAAAAAAGATTAGGAAACATTTATTATGAATACTGACTGAATAATTGAAAAAAATGCATGAATGACATTCTATGCTTCCACAAGTTTTATTTCATGATCATAATATAAAAAAATTTCAAGAGGAAACAAGCTAAATTAACTATAAATTCAGTTTTATTTCTCCAATTACCTCAGCAGCAATTGAAAAGTCACAAAAGCATCAAATTGGCTTGCTTAAGCCTATTCCTACTATAATAAATGGCATTGAAAAATAAAAAAAGTTCAAACCACGTTGAGCATAGAATAAACAGCTTATGGAAGAGCAGACAGTTAAATAACAGACTGTATAAGAAGTACTGAATGCGTGTGTAAAGTGAGATGAAACAATTTAAATTAAAAACAATAAAAAATGATTGTTAATGAGTGCTTCATTTCACCATCCTTAACTATGTGATAACTCAGTTCTTATTATCTAGGAAAATATTCAGACTCACAGATAACTAATTTGTTTAATGCATTAATATACACAATATCTCTTACAAATGAAAAGAAACACATTTTATAAAACCTTTTGCTATGTATTTTAATATCTCAAAGAGAATGTATTATAAAAAAATTCGTTTATTTTTGCACAAATGCAATTTAAGAATGATCCTTCCCATGTAATATTATATTTTACTAAACCCATGTGCAATCACAGCAATAAATTAATACAGATATTTGTGTTTATTTAATACAATAAGCCAGTGGACTTAATGAGGTTATAAATACATCTATTTTCAGACTGATGTAACATCTTTTTCATTGCCATTTATTTCATTTTTTACAAAATATTCTCATAAGCCCAAAATAAATTATAAAATATTATGAAACTGTAAATTTGAAAAAAATTAACTACTGTAATTTTCCAATTATAATACACACCAAATATAATATGCACCACCATGTTCTTATGAGTGAAACGTGAAAATTGTCTGATCACCATGTATAATACGCACCTCAGTTTTTTAAAAATGATCAATGCAATTTTTCACTTTGTTATTAATGGTATCAAGACAATTCTTGTTTTGCCACCAAGCGGTATATGTGCGAGTGTTTATGAAAACCTCACATCTGGTTTTGACTCTCTCTTTAAAGATCGATACAATTTATAAAAATGTCTCATTGTCGCATTGTGTAATACTCTAAATGATATTTAAAGGAATGTTATCAGAATGCATTGAAATGTCCAATTTATTGGTAAAAATATGTCTGAAAATATAAATTATTCCCCTACTGAAAAAAGTTGTATGCATTTATCACCATGTACAATACGCACCCTAACTTTCTGTCAATTTTTCATGAAAAAAATGTATATTATAATCGGAAAATTACAGTATATAAATAAATCATATCATTTTGTGTCAAGATATAAAATATTTTCCATTTAGCTATCTAACAGAATTTTATTGCTTGTTTCTTTAACTAATTGTGGAAAGACTATGCAACTTTCTGGAATATTTTTAACATTTATAAGTTATTATATATACAAAAGCTAGAAAATAAAATGGAATAGAAGTCATTTTTCTAAATTCATTAAAAATTAATTGGAAAACTGATAAAACCTCAAATATCAAATTTAAACAAACACCAGTGCACCTGTTTCATTTGCACTTCCAAGTAAAATTATCAGTCAGTTTAAAAAAGATTTATTAGAACACCAATTGAATCACATGATTTTGCATGACATAATACCAATTTAACAAATGAGCATCGAATTGAGCGTAACACTTTCCCCAAGTATTATATTTAGAATACTTGTACACATAACAGAGTTTAAGCTTCTTATATATAACATCAACTGTCTTGTTATTAAGAGAGACATAAGCAATGACTGGTATATACATCTGGATAGAACATTAGCGGTAACAACAGAATTAGTTTATAAATTTGTTAACACCACAGTGATAGTTAAGACATTTTGACCTTTACATGAAAGAAGTTTCTATTAAATGCTTTTTAACCCCAAAATATGTTCTAAATTTTAAATATGAAAAAGAAAAAATTCTGTAAAGTTAAAGCTGTAGGTCAGAATCATTGAATGAATGCACTCAGATTAACCTTGTATCATATGAAATAGAGTGGAATGCCACTGTTATTAGCTGAAATGACTTTCAGAATTATTGTTAACTATTAGAGAAAGTAAATTTTAATGATTGTGCAATGAAAAAATGTTTATTTACATTATAACTGTAAATTTCAGAAAGCTATTGATGACCATCATTCAGAATTTTTCCATATAAAGAAACATTGATTCACAATGGATTTTCAAAGGCAGTCAAATTTTGAACAAACATCCTTAATCACAGTTTATTGAAATTTATGAATTCTCAATACTATTAAATGAACAGAATGGTTTACTGAAGTTAAATATGATTCTCAACTAATGAATTATAACTGTTATTAGATAAGTTCTTACTATGAAGCAATTTCGGTTACATTCTTATGATTTAGGTTAGCAGCTTGAATACTCTCTTATAGCTACTGGGATTATTTACAATACAAATTTAACATTCTATATGAAATGAAATGAAAATTTAAAATTCATATAGAGTTCTGGAATTGCATTTAGAAGCACCGTTTAAAAACAAGCTTTTAATATTGCAAAAATATAAAATAAATTGTATATTAGGTGTTGATTTTTTAAAAATGAATGAAGAATGCTTTTAAAATGTTCACATTCTCCCAATGAAGGATCTATGTGAAGGTTGAATGCCTTTGAACTCGATTTGTACTGAAAGTCTTGAAAACTCTTGATGAAACAAAGTTAGCAAGGTATTAGAACTACCTAATACCAAATGACTTCTTTCTCACCCATTTCCACTCTTTAAGAAGTCTCTTAATTTGACCATCAATATCGCTACAAAAATTTTGAGTCAGACAACTCATTAACCCAATACTAGATATTAAAAAAATGGTATTATATGGCCATCTAGAACATCGGTTTTCAATTCCAGCCCTTGTTTTCCCTTTAAACATTTTTTCTGCCAAATGATTTGTAAAATCCTCAGATGAGTTTTATTAAAGGGAAACTAAATTCAACTTGGATTCATGTGGCAAAAATGCAGCTTGATTTCTTGGAGATTCCTTGATCTGCCCTTTTATTAGATATAATGCAATGCCATAATTTCATTATTTTCCCAGTGGCTGAATATTTTAATCCTTTTCTGCTTATTAAGTTGAAAGTTTGCACAACTTTTCTGTATAAAAATAGTGCATGTGTTGACAGATTTTGAGAAAACGAGGTGCATGCAGCTCCATTTGAAATAAAAACTCCTGCCCTTAGTTGATATGACATTGTTAAATGATCACTAAAAAAGCTAGTACAGGCGACTCCTGAGATTCGACGGGGATGTGTTCCTGAAAACGTGGTCGAATGTCGAACAGTGTTTTTCCATAGACTTGCATGTTATAATCGGGGGATACGTTCCCGCATCTCGGCTCGCGCGAGTCATTTGTTACAAACGACTCGCGCAAGCCAGACCGGGCCATCTGCAGCACGTTCCTGCATACATCTATCTATACATACAACTATATATCACAGCAAAATTAATATGAAAGTTATTAAAAAGCACAAAATAACTTGCAGCCTTGCCAGTAAATTTAAGGTTATGCAAACCTGCCCTTCTCTTAAATCTGTCAAACCAGCCAACAAATTACGTGAATTTATCACGTTCTAGAATTTTCTCCTTCTGTTTCACATAAGTGCTAATAGTTGAACGACACTCTTTTATTTGATTCGCTTGCATTATCACTATTACATTACCTTTTAGATATCATGTCAAGTGATAAATTTACAAATAAATCAATAAAATAAATAAATTTAAATAAAAGATCAACAGAAAAAAGAGTGAAATCAGCACAAATTCAAACAGAGCAGAAATAACTATGTCTACACTGAAACTAAACCTCGAGTGGTTGGTCGGGATGAAAATTACTTCGCGTAAACTATGTAGCTCTCAATTCGATCGGCTGGGTCGAAATCTCAAATTTGTCAAATCTTGGGAGTCGCCTGTATTTTGAAAATGGTAAAATGTGTGATGTGTCCCACATAAATGCATGTTAATTTGAATCATGCCTTATATATATGAAACATTAGGAAAATTAAGTTTTTCATCATCATTATAATATGTTCATCATAGTATTAGTATGCTATTCCATTTTAATACATCTCATCTACTACCAGTTTTAGAGGGGTCTCAGGTAAAAAAATTAATAATAAAATATATAAGTTACATTTCTGTTTGTGTGTCCATACAATAAGTAAAAAACATTTATAATTACTCAGAGATGAACTAGACATACATAAAAACAATTGCAGTTTTATAAATATTCTTATTAATGTAAAAGCTTTTTAAGTTAAACCTACCTATATTTTAAAGAAATTTATTTTGCTTATGATTCCCTTCATTACAATAAATGAAGAGGAATTGTTTTTGTTGATGGGAAAGAAAATTCAAATTAAAGATGGAAAATAAGCAATGCATTTTTTCTGAGGATATGACAATAGTAAAATATTGCTTCCCTCAAGATTACTTAACAAGTCAGAATATCTCTAAATTAATTCTTAAATCAGCAAAATAAATTATACATAAAACAAATTGTTAATCAAGTTTTTAACAAAATCAACAATATGATTATTTGTAACTCAATAATTTACCAAAATTTTATCATAAAATAGAATTTCTAATGAGAGATATGAAAATTTTCAGTTAGTATGGATGATCCTAAAATGACATTGTTTGCCTCTTTTGAATTTATGTAATTTCCTCATTCTATATTTTTATTGGAATATTTTGTAACAACTCTTATGTGAATGAGCAATATTAAATATCAATGTATAGGACATTTTAGAGTATCATCATAAATAAATTAATCTTGCTATTTTGATGTACCGTATTTGACCGAATATAGCCCCCCTACCCATTTTTCTCACACAAATCTAGAAAATATTTTAATACCCTGAAAGGACGATTATTTTTAGGACTTTAATGTCATGAAACATGTTGTATAATTTGAAGAAATATCAAACTTGCACTCATTTAATAAAAAAGTACCAATTAGCGAGTGATAAAACGCCATGCTAATTGGAATTTTAAGGTTTTCAGATTTGTTCCTCAGAATTCAGAGGGTATACAAACGAGAGAGATATTTGACAAGGAATTGAACAAAAATACATTTTTAGGGAGTAAAAATAAACTTTAAAAAGTCGAAATAACATACTAATTAATGCAGCAATATTAGCAAGTCGAAATAACATACCAATTTATGCAGCAATATAAATTCGCACTTTGCTCATATTTCGATCTATCTTTCGTTTGTGTAATTAACAATTCGAGCTTAGCCAGGCAATTAGTCCATTCTCGGGCAAGGTTAATTTTGTTGGTATTACCGTATTTGCTCGTGTAAGCTGCGCACCTTTTTTCCCAAAACGCTGGTGGAAAAGAGGGGGTGCGTGTCTTACACAAATTCTTTTATTTGCCGCTCACCTTTTTTCCCAAAATGTCGTGTCGGTAAACAAATATACGTTAAGCTAGCACCCATGCCGCATCTATTATTCTATTTCTGAATTTCGGTGTATTTAGTCATTTTCATTCATTGTATAAAAATTTTAAATGAGTTTTAAGTTTATTAACGGGTGCTCCCCAAACTCGACGAAGTCTTCTGCTGCAATCGTCACGGAGGCCACGGCGCATGCGCGACCAGTTCGGGTTGGTGGAGGTTTTGTTCTCACGGCAGACGACGCCTACCATGTTCAGATACGGCGTGCTTCCTTTATTCTATGATACGTCTATGAAAGTCATAGCCACCGTGGTAATCATTGAATGATCGCTGATCATAATTTTAGTTCGCCAAAAAAATGACGACCGCTACGGTAGGGATCAGTGACCATATGGCTGGAAAATTACGTACAGAAGAATGATCGCTACCGGAGTGATTTCTGCTGAACATGACCAATTTGACCACAAAAACAGTTACGTGTTTAACAAAAGAGGACTACCGAGATTTCTGCTAGTACCGATATAGAGAGATCACCCAATAAATTCGTCACATAGGAATGTGAAGATGCTTAACTTGAGCGTAGCATTTTTTAGAAATAGGAATTGGTGATTTAAAAAACACTTTTTAGGCTCAAATAAATTTTTTTCCCTAGAGCTGGCCCAAAAACCGGGGTGTGCGGAATACACGGGGTCTCGGCTTACACGAGAAAATACGGTAAAACTTGCAATTTGACAATAATGAGAGCGATCAGGTAATAGAAAAATCCTTCCTATATGGTGACGTCAATCAGCCTTGCAAATAAATATTCGCAACCCGAGTAGTTTAGTCTTACAATGGATAGAAACACTTACTGACTCGAACGAAATTCATCATTATTGAAGCTTTGCACACTTGTTTGTACCCACCTAATTTTTAGTGCCCGAAAATAGCCCCCCCCCCCCAACTTTTGCACTTCACATTTGGCCAAAAACAGGGGGGCTATATTCGGTCATATACGGTACTGAGAAAGGAAGTCAATTGATTTTTGTTATTCAAAAGGAAGGAATAAGAGCATTTATCACCAAAATTATCCACTAATAGAAATATGGCATATTATTATGGGAGGACACAGGATAGCATAATTTGAAGCATTTCTTATTAAAGACGCATTTGAACTGCACTCTACAAACAATTGAAACACTAATGGGATTAGTGCTGAAGTGGAAGTTGTATATGATGATTTCTCTGGAAGCTGCGTTGATTATTTATAATCCTCTGGTGCTGGCTGTTGCTGTAGTGATACTGGGAGGAAGATGATGTGTCTGCATCTCGACAGCATGGTCCACATAGGAAAGCACGCTTGAATTCCCTCCGAAATTTCCCTATGAAACACATGGGTGAGGGACAGAATTTTGGGATCAAGGACAGAATTTCTTGAAAAATAGAGAAATAGAGTGAGGAAGATAAGAAGAGGCTGGAGAATGTGCCACAAATTGAAGACAGTTATACAAATGAATAAAAAGAGAAATGGTTATTAAAATTCATTTGAAAGTTTACGTTTTATTCAGATGGTTATTTATTCCCATTCCTTCAATGCTGAGGAGAAGATAGACTTTTATGTATGTAGAATGCATGTTAAATCAATACCTATGGCATGCATTCCATAGGTTCAGGGTTAAAATATTAAAAAGTTGTCCATCTCTTTCTGTTCAGCTTTCATTAATGTACAGAACTGCTACAAGAGGTCCAGTGATTTGAAAGACTTCCAGTTGTATGATGTCACAAGTTGAAAAAGCATACATAAGTAATATAACATGCAAGTATAGTTACAAAGTATTTAATGATGGAAATATTAATTTTACAGCAACAGACTGTCACTAAATAACACATTATTGATGGGATTTATAAATCATGCAGTCATGAAATATTATTAACAAATGCCCTTTGATTAACCTCAATATATTAGCATCATACGAATTTTTGGACTTAAATTAACACGTTCAACACGGCAATAAAAATAAAAATTTTTACCGGTGGCTGAAATTTTTTTTTGTATCATAATGGAAACAGTCTATATAATGGCCTTTTGCATTATTTTTCAATTTATTAATAAGATAAATATTCGTAAACGTAATAATTAACTTGGACGTCAATTGACGTCTGCCGCCACCGGTGGTCCAATTAGCGTGAAGACGCGCAGTGGCTTATCTTTTCCTACTTGGCCGTCACCATATATTACTCTTTTAGTTGTTTTGCATAACATAACTTTTTCTTACCTACGAATATTTATGAATTCTATAGGTTGTAGTCATAAGTTAGAATTATTTTTTTGTCAAGTAATAATAATAGAAGAGGAAATTTTTGAAAAAATTCCTTGTTTTTAGGAAAAGAAATGCTTTTCACATACTGTTGTTTGCTTACTAAGTACTGTATATTCACCTATAATATATACAGTATCAGGTGTACATTCAGTACTTATATATATTTCAGATGCTATGTAAAAATTTATTTACTACACCCGGTTTGCCATATGTTCGCCAGAATAGAGTAAGAGTGAATACTAATTATTGAATGAAATGAACAAAGTAATTTATGAATGAATTATTTATTTACCCATTTACAAATATAGCATGGGTTGGTCGCGGGGTTGACCGAGAGAAATGAAACACCTCAGTTCTTTTTGCACTCCCATACACAACCTTTATTTTTATTGTACATACAATGTATAGGGCTAAACGGCCAGAATGCTCGTGTGCTTCCGAGAATCCCAAGGGATTGAAGGTTTAGGAGAGAGGTGAATGCTCTAAACCTTTGGCATCTCCTATAATAGTTATAACATATAGACATCTTATTTACCTTTTCAACTTTTACGTAATCGCTTTCTATTGCTCCTCTGCAGGTCGTAAAATGAAACCACTCGTACACACTCAATTGATTATAATGTAAATTACCCATTGAAAAAAATACGGTCGAAACATTCACGCAAAACCTTCATCTAACTGGAATAAATATATAACCTACTACTATAGAAAAAAGCCTTCAATTACTCAAAAATGTATGTACTTCTCTTATTTAAACATACAGTCACAAAAAAAAAACAAAAAAAAATCGAAATATTAAAAAAATCATGGAAAAATTCTTAATAGCGCCATTTGGAAACGGCAAAAATGTGTACCAAGATAGGATGCTAAGCAATGACTGTGCTGAAAGAAATGACGGTGGGAGATGGCGTAGAGTCTCAAGCGTCCCTTGGAAAAGGAAGCGACCTTGGACGTCAATTGATGTCCGCCGCCACCCAATAGAACGGCTGAGGACGTCAATTGACGTCCACCGTGTTGAACGTGTTAAAGAAATAAATGATTTAGATAATGAGAAATAACGTATCTGCCCAAATACAAGCCGATGTTTTTTGTCAAAATCTATCATGAAAAAATCACCCCTCGGCTTAAATGTGAGTCTGAGGAAAAAAATAAAATAAATATATATATATAAAAATATATATAAAAATATCTTGGCGACATCGCTTGTGTAAATTGACGATTATGCAAAATGCGTTGACGGCTTTGCATGCTCAACTATTTGAATTTTGGTATAACTTTACATGGAACGTGTATAATTATAATAATGCAATTTCTTAAGGCAATGTAAATGCTAATTTCATTGGAGATAGACTTGGATGAAAAAATACCTTGGCGAGATCGCTGTTACTATATTTGACCTTTTGTGAAAATGAAGATGAATGAAATTATTGTCACTCAATGTGGAACATTATTCAGCAACGCAAAATTATTAATTGGAGTAATATTTCAAAATGTCAACAACTAAACCATTTCCCACACATTTCTTTGATCTCGAATAATGTATTCTAAGATGTGCATGAATGCCCAGCACACTTCAGCATAAAATCTACGAAATTTACGTTTTTGTCAAAAAATTGTGGAAATTTTTGGGGGGTCGGTTTAAATCCGGGGTTGGCTTCTATTCAGGCAGATACGGTAATGGATTCCCCATAAGTTAGTTCTCTCCTGGGTTAAAGGAGCATCAGTGGCTCACAATGAATTCGACGAACACAGATACCAACTTATTCCTGCAAAAGTATAAGCAAAATTGATAGTAAAATTTTAATGACTGGACTGCTTATTTTAAGTAACAATAATAAACTTAAAAGTCATTTAAAAGTACAGCCTTAATATTATAAAAATATTACATCATCTCAATGTTGAAGATGCACCAACGGCAGTATAAACCACACATTTAAACTTTAAACGTTTGCTTTGTCATATAGATATGCGTATACTTCGTAGAATTCCTCATCTTCTGCAAGTATAAATGTAGATGCACTTTTTAAAAGTTGGTCAAAAATATTCATGTATAACGGGCAGTTCTTTTTTTGGGAAAAAGAGTGCGCAGGGTACATACATGAATAAATATGATATTCCTAATGTAGAAGAAAATCTACATAAAACAAAATTACTTTTATAATGCATTTTTTTATTTCACAACACAAAATATTCTGATTTACTTGGGAACATTATTGGTATTTGTTGATTGTATTTAAGCAAATTTAAAAATTTTTGTTTTAAAAAAATTGAAATTTAATCATAGATGGCAATTGCATACATCATTTGAAATTATTTTTCAAATTCCAATCAGTTATATAGGTTTAAATTAAGCTTCAAATGTTACAAAACTAGTTACCCTATCATGTTGTCCCTTAGCTAATGGAGGAGATTGTAGTTGGAATGAACACAGATAAGCGGTATATCATAGTAATAGTGAAACAGTGCAATAAACTGGGGCCCTCAGTCAAGGGGGCCCCTACAAAAAAGAAAATGAAAAATTATATATTTTGTCATATTAATGTTTTAAACTCATTATTTTCTATAAATTATTTTTAACTATTCCAACTCATAGTTCAGGATATCCCGAAGTTTATCATAATTTTCTTGTACTCTAGAGCAGTGGTTCTCAAAGTGTGGTCTGTGGACCACTGGTGGTCCATGAGAGTCCACCGGGTGGTTCATTGGCTGGTCCAAAATGCAAGTTACTGATATATAGAATGCCTAGGCCATACTAGAGAACAGACCAGAACCCTTATCTCCAACACTCGCGGGACATATTACAATAGTGATAAGGGTAAATATAACATTTTAAATGAATTCTTTTGCATAGTTCACCTGATTACTCTTAAAGCAACTAATGTAGACCAAAAAAAATTAAATTATTACCACTGAAATTAACGAAATTCTTCACAGCGTAAAATCTCAATGGATACAATGAAATGTTTTAACAACTGTTCTTACTCCCATCCTTTGTTTGGAACAATAAAAAATGGTTACTTTATTAAAATCTTAGCAGTGGCAAGATGGGAGTAGATTCAATAGGTGTCCATGAGGTCTTTTGCCCATCGAAGTGTTCCGTGGGATGGAAAAGTTTGAGGTCCACTGGTCTAGAGAGTCCTACATGTAACTGTTTATACTATAATTGTTTTTATTACATACTTTTCTCCATAAGCTGACATATTTTTGGTGAGCGCAATAAGAAAAAACATTTTCTCTTTGCATCTTATAAGATCTGTGAGATAGCAATTATAGAATTTATTCAGCCATGAAAATTCAATAATTTCCCAAGATTGTTTAACACACAAATCCTACAAATGAAGGAAAGACTTGAACCTTGATTTTTAGAGAAAAAGTAATGCCTCATTGCCCTTCAGTTCAAGATCTATCAAATTTTGGCATATTTGGTGGCCACCGTGATCTCTATTAAATGAATAGAGGCTAACTATTTGAATAACTTTTTTCATGCAAACCTGGTAGGAATTTTGATTCATCCATGTTACTTCTAAGGATGGTAGGAATCACCATACCAAGTTCTGTGAAGGTTGGACAAATAATATGGAAGGAGTTGGCCGACAGACAAACATACTATTTTGCTTTTATATAGATGCATAGATAATATGGGTAATGGTGGAATCAAGAAGGTCTTTTCGTTTTTCCAAGGAATGCCAATTTGAGGATATTTGGAGGAGTGCAGGTCGGTGTGATTAGAAAGGAGAGGGAGATAGAAGATTTGGTCAGAAAGTTGGTGGAGGGCTTCATTGTTGTATTGTAAACTGTCCATTACTACTGTGGTGGGATCTTTGCCTACAGAGAAAATATCATGTTATGCTGATGAGGGCACTAAATGATAGACGTGTAGATTGTATATACAGGAGACTGATCAGGAATCTATACGTGAAACAAGATGTCAAAATAAAAGAGTAAATGCTTGTAGAGGAGTAAGATAGGGCCAGTGGTGATCTGCCAAAATTTGAACAACCGGTTCTCTAACAATATGAGAGTTATCAAAAATTTTAACAACCAGTTCTCTCATGTGTTAACTTTTTTATTTTTGAAAGACAACAAAAAGTCTATGCAAGGACTAATGAAGGCTGGTTTGCATTACAAAATAAAGTAGTTGTTATCATTAAGTACACAAAAAAGTAATATTAATCACATCGTTCAAGGAATTTAATAAAAAACTTAATTGAAAGAATCTTATTAGACAAGCAAAATACACAACATTAAATTTAAAATCTTCATCAAAGGAGATGTTTTTTATATTGTTTATCTTTATTTTTGCTTCATCATTACATGCCATAGAGTATTATGCATGAAATCGGATCAGAAAGCTATTGCTTAAGCGTAGTTGAGTGGTAAGAGTCATATGTGCACCAGATCAGTGATTCTCAACTGAAAATTTTACATGGACCGGTAAATGTTATGAGCATTCCACCAAGGACTGGTAAAATTTAGCCAACTGCTTTCAATTAAAACATTTAAAAAATTATTTTCTGCAATGAAATTTCATTACAACATAGAAAACTCATGAATAAAAACTTTAATTATAATTAATTTTTTAAAATAAAATCTTAATTCTTTCAGATAACACAGGCCTGCGAAAATGATTTTTTTTCTGCTGTTTCAAGTTGAATATGTGATTTTTATTAATTTGAGCATGCTGAATTCATATCAAATGCCCGTTTTTCTGTATCACATCAGGATTTTTCAGAAATTACAAAACAAATTTATGTTACAATCATGCGTTTATGAATGTATACGTACAGAGACATGGAGAAGTCATACGATATATAGTCTGACAGCCCCATATAAACATCATTTAAGGTAAGAAGTTATTAAATACCTTTAAATAGGATGATTAGGGTCAGGATGTTTCCGTTTTTGCTTTGTTCCAAATGAGCATTCCATAGATTTCCGGTTATATTCTTGACGAGTAACTTCTCTTTTTAAGGTCCAACAGTAGTCGGCCATCATGGACACATCCCACCATCCCTGATATCTTCTTCCCATCTCTTTGATGTCCTGATGAAATCTCTCACCCTATTCTTCACTGAGGGCTCCTAAATTTTCAGGAAAGTAATCGAGATGAGAGTGTAAAAAATGTAATTCTAAACTCATGTTACATCCCAGTTTCTGCAGCTTGTCTAACATATTTCCCATGATTTTTTCATACTGGGGATCTTTTACATTGCTGAGGAACTTCTTAACGACGCTCTTGAATGCATCCCATGCCTGAAGTTCTATTTCACTCATGGTATCAGTAAATTCGGTGTCCTTCATGAGTTGTCAAATTTGTGGTCCATCAAATATGCCCTCGTTCACTTTAGCTTCAGATACAGATGGAAACTTACGGTAAAGATATCGGAAGGACGAGCCACTCTTGTCCAGCACTTTTACGAATTGCTTCATGATACCAAGTTTTATCTGCAAAGGTGTCAATAAAACTTTCTGTGGGTCAACTAAACTGGCATGTTTCACATTTTTCGTTCCTGGTATGAATATTTCTCTTTTAGGCCAATATTTATTTGTCCAATGTTTGTCCCTCGCTCTACTATCCCACTCACATAAGAAACAAGGGAATTTAGTATAGCCTCCTTGTTGATCCAATAAAATCCCAGAAACCTTTAGATCACCGCACAAAGACCACTCATGTTCGTTATATTTAATTTTTTGTATTACTGTTTGTAAATTTTCATATGACTCTTTTAGGTATATTGAATATGCGACTGGTATGGAAGCAAATTTGTTTCCATTATGCAATAATACAGCTTTTAAACTCCTTTTTGAAGTGTCAATAAACAAACGCCAGTCCTTCGGGTCGTAGGTTTCTTCTCCCAACTGCTGAATCAAAGCAGGAATATCACAGCAGAAAACCAGTTCACCTTCCATTCTAAAATAATTCCGAAACTTGTTCTCGCGATTTCTAAACCAGTAAAAGGTTGTTCCTGGGGCTAATAGATTCTTTTCTTTTAATCTTGATCACAATAACTCACTCTTTTCCTAGTAAGACCTAAGTCCCGGACTAAATCGTTCAACTCATTTTGAGTAAATAGCTGCAGAGTTATGTCTTTGTTGTCAGATGATAAATACAGATACATATTCCTCTGCTGTAAACTCCGAGCTGGATGAGGATTCGACATCCTCCAACTCATCCGGTGGTGTAGGAATCGGGACGTCTGGTCCATGCGGCATAGGTCTTATAGCTGATGACAGGTTGGGATATTTAATTCCCGCCTTATTGCTCATGTGCTTATGCCATTGTTGCCACTTCTATAGAAGACAATGTATTCCATTTCATATTGTCGCTCGCGTGATCGCTATATGACCGCGCCAAGAGTACTTTGTGCCAGGGTGCGAGATATCTTCGTGGCATGCCCCTGGCTCACTTGCTCGCTTACCATAAATTGGTGCAACCTAATTTGTAGGCAGCAGAAGCATTAAGTCTATCCCACTGTAGGACGACAGTAGTGTTGAATTTTTTATCACATTCTATTCAACGTTCAATGCATTAACGAAATTGTATAACACTGTACATATATAGGATTCGATAATAACCATATAATATCGAATTGTGTAAAATCTGTATGCGATAAGCCAAAACGAATGCCATTTTCGAATTCAGCGCATCAATATTTATATAAATCACATATGTTTACCAAAACAGCAAAATCTTCGCAGGCCTGTATAATCAGATGTGAAGTACCATATATCTTCGAGTATAAGGCGATTCGAGTATATGTCGAAGCGTACTTTTTAGCCTAAAAAAGTGTCTAAAATCCAAGACTCGAGTATAAGTCGAAGCAAAGAAAACGAAAACAAGACAATTTTGAAATTTACAAAAAAATTAATATACTATACGTATATACAGATGATCCTCTACTTACAAAAAATCAAGAAACGAACAATTTGTATTTACGAACATTCCACATACCAATGAATTGCGCCTCGCACTTCATTTACGAACACACCCTCTCACACTTACAAACATCGGTCACAGTAAGAACACGTAAACTTGCCAACACTTGTCATTTGCCGTTTGTATTCGGGGGCATTTTTATATAAGTATTGTTTTTTATTACCCTTGAAATATGGAAAACAATTGTAAATGTAGTGTTTGTGAAAGTGCTAAGAGTGGTAAAAAACATCGAGTGCTTTTGATGGAAACTAAAATGGACATAATACACAGATCAGAAAAAGGGGAGTTGCTTGTTTTGATTGGTCATGTTTATGATCTCAATCGTTCAACAATTGCAAACATTTTAAAAGACAAAGGAAAAATTGGTGATCATATACACAAGGCAGGCTTTATTCAGTCCGTGATTATAAGTAAAAAAAAACGAAAAGCCATCGTTGAAGAAATGGAATGGTGTTTAACAATTTGAATTCAGGATCAAATAAAAAACAACGCTTGAGTACTGAATTGATTCTTCTCTTGAATCCACTCATTTGGGCAAGTTTTTTAAATTTAAAATATAAATTTTAAGTTTTCCTTTCAAACTACGTAAGTACGGCGATGCTGTATTATTTTATCATTAGCCTTCACATTTTCCGCTAGTTAGTGTGAATTTTTCATTCTAATATGCTTCAAGTCTGTCAAATGTTGTTTTTCGCCAGTCATGTCTAATTATTGACCCAGAAAAATGTCCAGCTAGTTTGCGACTTGAAGATAGGGTTCGATCGGCCTAAAAAAGGAAGAAATATCTTGACTTACCCACGAAGATATACGGTGTCTAATGTTTATCCATTTTTAGTAAAGTTTATTTCGATGGAATTCATCATTGTGTCAGCCTAATATGCGATATTAAGTGTATTTAACATGCTAAGTTCAACATTATAAAATATGGCCAATAAAGAAAGAAAAACTAACATATCTCTAAAAAAAAAAGTTGGGAGTAAACCATATAGTTCCGTATAACTGACCTTACGACGACACTCAGAGTGCTTGGGGAGCCGGGCCCAAAGAGTGCATTTCTCTGAGGGGAGAAATATTAGAGTATTGGGGTGCTAAGGGGTGATAGAAAAGCAGTGGGTAAAGCTGCGAAATTCCAAATCGAGAAAAGGAATGGTAAGGGAGAAAAAATGCTGCCTGTTGGTATCGGTTGCCTGCGTGTCTTGCACCGACATATTGCAATAGGATAACCTTATGACCGATCCTAATACAAGGGACCTCAGAGGCCCGGGTCTAGGGGATTATGCACCTGTATCCAAGTCCTCTCAGTGGCCATGAGGATTTCTGTCTTTCCTTCTTCCGTTTCGCAGATGGGTCTCCAATAAGACTCACAGCAAGTGCTCGTTTTGATTTCTCCTATGCAAAAGATTATACAGAACCCATCTCCTATAATAAAACGCTTAATGTCTTTGTCGGTGTGTCCCCGAACGGTCTCATCAGTTAGTTATACAAACTGGCAGGAGAAGGCAGCACTTGCCAGTACAATTAGTGCTGCCCCTCCTGCCACTTTCTATAACTAATTGCGGCCATACCTATATTCATTTACGTAACTTGGATGGATGGTACTTACATATTAACGAGGAGCCCAACTTAAAAATATAAATATGGAATAAATACCATTTACATCATGTTTTAATTTTTAAGAACATTAAAAAACCAATTAACATTTAAATGATTTATTAAAGATAACAACTGAAAAAACAATCACATTTTAATTTCTGGTGGCAACTAAAATATAAACAAAGCGAGCCCAAGGCTTGCCAATATCCTCTCCATTTGCGGTGCAACAGTCAAGCGAGATATAATTCCTTTATAGACTACAGATATCTTGGTAGAAATCAATCAGTACTTACATATTAAGTTGGGCTCCCTGTTAATACGTAAGTACCGGATGGATAAATGTGGTAAATTAGGTATTTTAAAACATGCTAATGTTTGAAATAATTCGACTATGTTTTAACGTGCCTTCATTGTCTTATTGAAGTCTTTCTGCATATTAAATGCAGTTGCTTGCGCTGTGCCTTCGCATTATCTGAATAGAACAGATATTATGAAAATAATTTTTTTCGTGCTGTTTATTCTTAATTCGCATCAATCCAATTATAGGGTAAACAACCAAATAACGATGACATTGTTATCTAAATAAATATGGTATAAGAGCTGATTGTGTGTGTATTGAGATATCTATTGAGATTGTTCTTAACTGCTGTTTAGTGGAATTCAACAATTGATTGTGATTACTTACTAAATATTGCTTTTCACATGGGCAGCTGTATGTAGCCATAACTAGAACACGTGACATACATAATTTGAAATTTTGGGTTAAGGATAAAAATAATGAAGGGCAACTGCTGTTAAACGAAAGAGTATTTACAAGGAACGTTGTTATAAGAGAGCTATTGAATAGCTAAAATAATATTATTGAGGTATAAGACTGTTTTCCTCTTAATTTTTTAAAACTATTCCTTTGTTTTCATTTGTAGCCCTTTCCAATCTTATTCATCTTTATAATTTTATCATTTGTTTGTTGGTTTTATTTTTATATTGTTTGTTTTCAAAGGCTGTTTTAAATGGGCTCATTCGCCTAGTATAGCAATAAAAGTGTCGGTATAATCACATACAACCATCCGTGGTCCTTAACTTTCTTAGAAACCGCATTCGGAAATACCATTTAACCATTCGGATTATGCGCGGCTACAAACATTTATCTGCAGCTGCAGTTTAACAGATTTTTGCCCTGTATCAAGTAGAGAACTGTGTTAGAGAGCACAGGACTTATGATTTGTAGAAATATAAAACATTTTAAAATTTTCTTAAACTTTCCACCAAAGTTTCGCGGACCTGCAAATAATCGGTCGCAGATCAGTACTGATCTGCAGACCGGTGGTTGAGAAACACTGCACTAGACTGTGCTTGAGCCAAGATCTGCAAGAATTGTATCCATGGCAAACTCTGATAAAATGCGATCCAGAAGCCGAAGACACACGAAATTCAAGGATTTCAATGGATAGTCAAAATTCGGTGACATAAATAAGAATTTTTATTCTTTTCACCTTATAACAGTGAAAATCCCGCTCCTATATTACAATTATAAGATATTTTAAAGTGAAAAAGAAAAAAATCTCTGCCAGATTGATCTGAGATTGGTAAACTGGTCGATTGCTGTGTAGAGAATCTTGCTTGTAATTGTAGGAGGTCCAGTGGATTCTGTGGCCAGCTTCCGATTCGGGGTAGGGGCAGACTGAGCGGTGAAACAAATGTCACTCGATAAAGCTAAATTTCACTACTGCTGATAGACAGGAATATGCAATAGCGGTTTTATGAGGGTCTGTGGAAGGCGATAATGAAGAAACTAGGAAGCATGCGACAACTACGAAGAGCGATGTTTTGGAACGCAGCCCGCAGCTTCGGGAATTTGTCCCGCGCAACATTGGGAGTTTGAAACCCCTGTGATTTTATCACCTTTTTTCACATTATGCCCTTCTATTGGCGATACATTTGATTCAATTATATTAGCCTTCTCTGAACCAATAAAAGCATCATCTGACTCTGAAGGCCCGTTTTATTTTTAATGGTGGGCCCAAAGGTTTTCCAACTGAGTTAACAAACAGTTCCAGATCTTTTTCAAAATTTAACAACTGGTTCTCTGGAACCAGTGCAAACCGGCCCCAGCTCAGCACTGGGTAGGGTTAATACCTATCGCCTATCCTATTCAATATACAGTGCAGTCACGAAATTTGGAATACACGAAGTTTCGAAATCTTGAAGTTTCAAACTGCCAAAAAGAAACCGGTTTGATGTAATTTGCATTTATCATTTATTTATTGCATCACGACAACTTTTTTTATCTGACACAAGTGGCGGATTTAAGGGGGGCTCGTGCTAAGCACGTGCCAGGGGCCCCTTGAAATAAGGGGTGCCGAAAATATTTTTTCCTCTATAATCTCAGAAATATTAAACATAACATTTTTAAAAAGACGAAGAAAAATTTATTTTTTTGCTTTGCGTTTGGTGAGATTTACAATACATATATTTAGATTGCAGATCCCCCAATTGTTTAGCGCAGGGGCCTCATTGTTTAAGCGCCAGGGTCCGCAGAATGCCAAAAACTACCACATGGTTCATTGTCAACAACATTCCAAAACTTCGTCAGTATTAAAAAATGCAGCTCGGTAGAGTTTGGCGGTACGCAGTACATCTTGTTTCTTCTACAATTTGCAAAGGTTATTTATGTCAAGTGATGGTTACCGATTCATTATTATAGTTTATAATAACTGTGAATTATGCTGAATTTGTTATTTATCTTATATAATAAAATTGAATGTCTGTCCGTGTGTTCCTTATACATTCCCACGCCCTTTGAGCTATCGGGACCAAACTTTGCAAATTGACTTCATATGACTCTACGAGTAACATAGGGTACATGGGATTTCCAAAATCGACCCGGGTTCGATTCCAGGAGACAATTTTATTTTCCCATAAGTTTACACGGGATTTTCGATTTTTTTTCCTTCATTCGTTAAAATATGTAAATATGGACCGATTTTCTTCGTTTTTGCTTTATTTGACGGCTAAAAATCTATACTATCTTATTCTTGTGATGTTTACATGTTATACAGTCGAATCATTCAGAAATACGCAATTGTTTTCGAAATTTTACAGATATTTCGTACTCTATCCGGACGTTGTCAAGGCGACCGTAATTGTTGCCTCCGATTCAATTAATGCCTATTATGCCTTCAAATATGTGAAAGAATAGCGTTATTCACTTCGAACTGTTGTTTAAGCATCGAAATTAATGATATATAGCAACATACATAGTTAAGGATAATTATTCTGTTGACTGCGTATTGGAAGCGTTTATAACGACAATTCATCTTGTGTATGCTGGAATCTTACCTTTCAGTAAGTAAAACCTTTATATTATACATCTGTAATGCTTACTAATGCACATTTATAATACTCTCCATAGAAGTCACTCGACATAAGTTTGTGGTTGTGAATAAAACGTCTGATCTATACAAGTTTTTCTAGGACGCCAACATTTCCCCAGAAAGTGACAAATGCTTCTTTGGTTCGTAAATGACACACGTACCGCACAGCAATATATGGGGCATTTGCTGTAATTAGAAGGTAAGTACGGTTTATTAAAGATTCGATCCCATTTTGAAGGTTCTTACAAGTTAAAATTCTTAAGATTTATGGATTACAGTGTAAAGGCGACTTTCTCTTGGTCACATGGTTACGTGTCTGGCATAACCCGGGCATCGCCGGGTACTTTCAGCTAGTGTGCTATATTAGTCTCTTAAACGTGTTTTATGAGCTTTGTTATGAATGTCAGTACATATTACGGAGACGGGATTAGAAAGTCACGAGTTTCGAATGGTTCAACCGCCCTATTGGTTCAATTGATCGTGACCACACTGTATATGGAGAGAGATTAATACAAGAATCACTAGGCACAGAATATTTCAAAATTGGAGGAAGAATTATAAGAACAGTAAAATACGCTGATGATGAAGTATTTATAGCAAAAAATCTGATGTGGCCAACACATGACTTTCTCCATATTTGGGGTATAGATATTTAAATTATTATGAATAGCATTATAATGTTATTGTAAACAATTACTTTTCTAATAAATATAAAACTAAGAAAAATTATAATACTGATATCATCATGAGAGATATGGATAAGTATGAAATACCTTTATACTCATGTGAAAGAGGTAAACAGCTAAAGGTAATTGTTCCCAAAATCTTCAATAAATTACCACATGCTCTTAGAAAATTAAACGGTTTTTCTACAGTGAAAAGAAAAATTAAATTATGGTTATTGAACTATGAATGATATTGTTAGATCTGAAACCTAATCATTAAAGATGTATTAATCATATTTCATGTATTTATATATGTTATACTTAAAACAAAACATGTATTTAATTTAACTGGCACTTGCTGACAAGCCCTTTTTGTATAGGGCTTACCAAAATTTCACTTTCTTTTCTTTTCTTTATGTGTTTATTTACTTGTATGTATACGTACGTGTACTTTTTGTAACATTACTATCATTAATATTTAAAATTATATTTGTAATAAAAAAAAATTGTAATTAAAAAAAAATTGTAATTAAAAAAATTAATTATTATTATTATGTAAACATTGATGTTCATGAATTGTAAGATTAATCCTTTTGTGTTTTGCCATCATATTGGAAATAAACATATTATTATATTATAAAAAAATAAGGCAAAATTATTATTTCATACCGTAAAAGAATAGAGTCGTCCTTATTGCCATAAATTATATTTGAATATGTTTACAGAATTCACCGCTACATGGTGGTGGCGCTGTATACTGGAAATTAAGAATAAGTTAAATATCTCCGAAATGGATGGTTCTACGAAAATTTGTTTCAAACAAAACTTGGAAGAAATATTATTCTCTACAACTTTGGTCCTCACGAATATTACCAATAACGACATTTTTAAGGAGATATTTGATGGAAACCGAAAAAACCTATTATTTATAAATAATTCCTAAACAATAACTGCTATGGGAAATTGTGTGAAATAAAAGATGAAGGAAATTATATTTTCTACATTTTTTATAATGGTCAATGTATACAATAATGATGTATTATCGGAGAAATATTGCAAAAACTGAATTGGTTTCTAATAAACCTCAACTTCCAGTTAACCGTTATTGTCCAAAAACTAATCATTTCTTTGTGCTCCTGCTAAAGTGTTATATATGAAATTCGGTATTAATATGACAAGTACTTTTTGAGTTAGAGCGCCCACAATCACATACATCCATCCACACACACACAGACATCATTCCAAAAATAGTCTAAACATATTCTAGGGACCTCAAAATGTGTATTTCCTCTGAAATCTGGAAGTCGATTTTTTTCGTGATCACAATACTTTCCCTACACTACGTATGGAGAAAGTAAAAAGGAAACAAAACTCCAGAAAATGATACGTAAAGAGACTGGTAATAACATGTAGAATATAGGTAATGAAAATAAATATTCAAGGGAGACACAACTGATATGGCCATATCAGTTGTCTCTCTTGTGCTGACAAAGGGATCATCCCGAAAACTCCACTAACTTTTACAAATGCGTCTCTCTGACACCCCAGCGGTTCTTCATTTGGTAAGTGCTCAATGGGTTTCCTTCAACACCTAGTTGCCCTCAATATCATTATTTAGCTTTCCTCTTCCTCAAGTGTATGTATATATATATATATATCCAGAACTGTATAAAAATTTTCAAGAAAAAACCATTAAACACATAAACCTGAACTCAGTGATGATGCCATTTGTACAAAAGATCTAAAAATATTTTATGATTGAGAGAAATATAGAAAATGTACATTGGGAATCGTGAATTAAAAGGAATTTCTACTTATTGTATATTAATAGGATGAAATGTTATAGAGCTTAACTTACCGCTCATAAAGTTGTAAATTACAGGGTTGACAGCACTGTTGGCATAACAGAGCCAATGAGAGAGCATCGAAAGAGCAACCATCTCATCTGTCTGTGGGATGACTATGACGTACCTGAAAAAAGTTTATTAATTTAATTTGTTGGCGATTTTTCTGTGATATACCTTCAAAAAAAATCACAGAGGAAAAATTTAGGGCGACTTAATATTATTATGCAGTCATCACACCAATATTAAAAATTTAATTTATTAGGTTATCGCATTAGGTTCATTAAAACTTGATGAGTAATAATCTGAACTATTTTTGAGAAAGGAAAATAAAGGCATAAATGAGTATTAAAGCAAATCGTTTTAAGAAAGTGTTTTATTGAAGACAACGTAAAGTTGCGATGACCAGAAAGAATGAGAAAAACACGGCCGACATGCATGAAAAAGAAAGAGTAAAATAAGTAGAGGAAATAGTTGCGAAAAAAAAAGGTTACGGAGCTAGAACGGGAAGGAAGTTTAACATGCTTAAAAAGAAGCAACAAAATTAGAGGGCGAAGGAGATAATGATGTCAAATAATTCAATGCAATACATCGTAAATAAGAGAGAAGTATCAAAATTATATTTCATTAAATGTTACCAAAGGATTTCACACTAAAAAACAGAAGGATTATTTTGAATTTAGAGGACTCGGAGAAACAAAATACACACAACCGGAATACTGATGGCAGCACTGGAGAGGACAATAGAATGAGACCAGTGTTAATATTATTCGACCAATTCTGAGATTATATACATAGGAGATTAACGTAAAAAAGGCTATGAAACATATCAGTTTTTCCGCAAAGATGAAATGAAAAAAAGACGGGTAAATGATTATCTAAGAAAAAGAAATGATGAAATGGGGACAGCTTGAGCTTTGCGTCTTCCTGAATGACAGCCTCATCCCTGATACACATATCAGTGAAGAATAAGGCAAGGAGACGCTTTCGATGAGACGGTTTAGAGCTAACTTTTTTTCCTCAGGATTGTTATCACTCCTTTTATTAGGAATTTGACTATATAAATATTAGATTGATTTAAGAATAAACACAGAAAAAATCACAGGAAGAGCAATTTTTCTTCAAACTTGGCATCTGAACATTATGCGTCTCCGTTTGGATTTAGAACATTCGCGTGATCTTAGTAAAGATCTGCAGTTTAATCATAATTATTTTAAATGTATTTTAATAATTTGTTGTTGTTGCTCCAACTGAGTGTTTACTCTTTTTTTAAGCACCTGTTTTCAACGCTGATGGGTCGTCAGCCTTTGGTAAAATCAATATTTACGGTAGATTTCATATGAAATGGATTTATAATTAATAGTAATGCTATGTTTATATTCCAATTCATAACATTTTATTATCACAAAACAAAATGTAGCCAAAACAATTTGCTTATTCGCGTAAAAGTTATTGATTCGTCCAAGTTAGTTTTTCCATGCAATATCACCAAACACTACGGGTCTTTCTTAGTCAGCTGTAAATTTGAGTTTATCTACTGATAACCCTCGGGTTGTAAAAAAACTTAAGGAGGAATATTTGTACGAATAATCAAATCAGAAAAATTGAACTCGTAGAAAATAACAAACTTAAGAGGGTATGCAAATTGGTCGAAAATCTACCTGAGAATTCCCAATAAATGAACAGGAAAATAGCAGAACGCGAACATTAGCACCACAGCAACCAGCATCTTTGCAGCTTTTCGCCGTGACCTTAATTGCCCTTCAGTGCTGGCGTTTGAGTTGGTCACCATACCGGTTCCTCCTACTGAGGAAGTTGTGCGTCTTGACGCACTCGTCACTGAAAAATTATACATTTCATCGAAAGGCACACCACAATCAAACAAACGATTAATGTATCATTATCATTTTTAGTCATAGAAATTTTCGTTTTCCTTCGTGAAATACTACAGTTTGATACATCAGATTTAATAACTTCTTCAAGCCATATGGGAAAAATCGTTCTTTATAAACGACATTACTTATAAGGTCAATTTTAGACATTATACAAGCATCTTATATTATATTTAAACTTAACAACGCTAATCTTCCAGATTAAAATTGAAACTTCACAGACTGTGTTTCTCTTTGTGAATATTTTTGTTAAGACTAAGCGCTTACGTATTATTTGACGGCAACTAATTATTATATAAATGTTAATGATTAAGAGTTTTTGCTCATCTTCAATTTTTTGATAAAATTATTCAATTTGAAGGGTTTTAATCATGTAATTCGCCAACGCTTCTAAATAAACTTAAGATTTGATTGTATGGAATGGGGATGCAGTTAACCGGTATTCATGTGGTAAAAGAAATAAAAATATTAACTTTTACAGGTTGTATTTAACATTTACGAAATGAAACCCAATGAAAATTGTATTTATATATTAAGGTAATCGAATCATAGTATAAAATTGCAATAAAAATAGCTTACTCTGTTTCCTTCCATTTCTTCTTCTCTTTTCCCATTAAAGAACATGGAGTGGCGTTAAAATGCACCGTTGTTAACATTTTTAAGTTTTCTGAGTCTTCAACTTTTGAAAAACTAAAAACGTTTCGGTAGTATGCATTTGATGGGATTGATATTTTCGACTCTGATTCCGTCAAATATCTGTGAGTTACAATTCGTCACGACCTTTCGAGAGACATTAACATTCGTCGGGAGATAAGCGCTATTAACAACAAGTCGGCGAGTAAGACATGGCGTCGACCCGTATAGGATATCTCTGGGATCGCCTCTAGAAGAGCTTACCTCCGCCTCCAAGACCCCGCCCCCCGTGATGGTGCTGCCGCCCTCCGCAGTGGGTCCCCTGGTGGAAGCAGCACCGGATGGCCGCCGATCCCGCGTTGGAGCACGTGCACCCAGCGCCGTGTTTGGCACCGTGGCTGGCTTCCAATGCTGCGGCTGCGGCAACCGCGGCGGCAGCTGCTCTGGCCTCCGTGTGGCCGGGGATGTTGGCGGACCTCCAGAGGACCCTGACTATCTGACAGTAGGCTACGGTCATGAACACGAGAGGCACTGTGTAGAGAAGGATGCTCTTGGCCACGGTGAAGGCCATGTCTGCGTCCGGAGACCAGGACGGTGCACACTGCGTCATCAAAATGGTCTCGACGCGGAGATCCTTGGGCTGTGTGCGGAGCACCACGAGCTCGGGTATATCTGCCACGAAACAGACGAAGGGATTGATTATAGCGGTCGAATCGGTAATGTCGTTCGATAAATCGTGGCGAGGGCTGAATATTAAGGGTAGGATTACCGCCTGATGATTGGTTAATTCCGGGAAATTTCCACCTTAGGTTTCAATACCGGGAGATTTTTCTTGGCCGAAAAGCAACTAATATGAGCAATAAAACTTTGGTTATTTATTTATTATTAACAGATAATGAAGATTCAACCTGAATTTTGCTGTTCTCATACTGTACATCGGCTTGCCAGAATATAAATTGACTTCGCTTATGATCATCGAAACGAGAGAGCGCTAACTGCACAAACTAGGGTTGCCACATCAGGAATTGGAGATGTCTACTCTCTTGGCATAAAAAATAAAAATTAGTCAATAGTAGATACACGGAATACTTACGGTATAACCTTTTATTTAGGCAAAATAGGGTTGCTAGACGTCCCATATTATGCGGGATTGTCCCGTATTTTATTGCATTGTCCCGGAAAGGTCTGTCGGGACGGAAGATGTCCCATGTTACTTTGTATTTTATTGTAACCCGCTCAGTTTATGGGGTCATTCACAAATTATGGCTGATAGTTTATCCTTTTTCTGTTTGTATCACTCACAATCAGTACTAAAAAGTAAAAACTCATCCCAAAATAAGAAAAAAATACCTTCGATACCCCCTGAAAATAGAATGTTATTGGTCGGATCAAAAAAAGGGTCCTGACGATTTTCTAGGAAGTTGCAGGAGGAAACAAAAGTCATACACTGATTTGTTTCGAGTTTTGGTTAAAAATAAACGCCCCCATATGAGGTTAAGGTCGTTGACTGGAAGTGGTTGTGTTAGTACGATTATTTTGTGCTTTTACTATGTTTTTCTGTATATATTCTTTTTCTTTTAGATTTCTTTTATCCCCTTTTAATTACAATGCCAAAACGAAAGTGTACATTTAGTGACAAATATTCTAAAGTGTGGGATTTTATCAAGAAAGGGAAAAAGAATGACGACCCTGAATTCAAATTTTGCAGGTGCTTTTTTAGCATTGCTCACGGAGGAAGGTCGAATATTTTACAGCACATTGCTACGAACAGGTACAAATGAAATCTTCCAAAACAATTGATAGTTATTTACTAAAAAGGAATTCCAAAGAAGAAGCCAACGTTAACGTAGCTGAAGTTTCTATGGCTTTCCATGCTATCAAACATCATCACACCTTTAACTCTACCGACTGTATGATCAAACTGTTTCCAGCTATCTTTTCCGATTCTAAGATTGCTAGAAAGTATTCCTGTGCTAGAACTAAGTTAACCGCCGTCATTAAAAATGTATTAGGCCCTCATTGTTAACCATTAAACACACGCGCTGAAATATTTTATTCTGGAAGTCTTAGTTCCTAATGGAATTAAACAGATAGCGTTTTGTGTACTTTTCAGTGACTAGTACCCCCACATTTCTTCGTTGTTCTCTCTCAGTTCAGTGTTTGTTCCTGTGAAGTAAAGACATAACAAACTGTTCTGGGGTGGAATCTACCCCGCGCGTGTGTTCGCGTAACTACTTTTCAAGATAAGTCAGTCTTTTTTCCGTCCTCTGAATCCTACAGTATCTAAATTACGCCAAATATTCTCCTGGTTTTATGCCATCAACTTACATTAGGCTGCCTCTAAAATCTATAGGTACCAACAAACAGGCAACTAATGCCCCTGATTTTATGCCACCCAACTAACACTGTCCTGCCCCTGAAATGTATACCACCAAAGAGACTCCAAATCCCCCCCTGATTTTACGTCACCTAACATACATTTATAAGAAAAGATAAATACATAAATGTTTTAGGGTAGGTTTAAATCCGGCGCCCCCGTTTAGAGGCACCTGAGCTATCGCCTGTACGATGTTGTGTAAAAGTATACATTGTATGGAGAAAGTCATGTGCTGGACACATCAGATTTTTATATTAAATTTTCATTCATTTCAATTAAATGTAATGGCTATATCAAATTTTAAAATATTATTTACGTAAATAGAGCAATTAATCTGCAGATTACTAATTTTCGGGAGATTTCTGCCTCCCGGGTAAGGTCCGTCGATAGATTGGAAAAACGTATCTACCTTTATATATACACTTGATTCCGGGAGAGGTGGCAACCCTAATTACGGGTATCGCTTTGGTTACGCGAAAAAGTAACATCGCCAAAAATAAATTTTAAATCTATTAAAATGTGTGTTTCACCATAAAAAGGCATTTAGAAACATTATTTTACGAATGGGTTCCACCATTAATGCTATACTAGTATAAAATCCCGTCAATATGACGGGATATCTTTAGTTAACCTTAAAATAGTTGCCTCCTTCCCCCTCCCTTTCTCTCTCTCTCTCTCCTCCTCCCACCCTCCCCTCCCCTCCACCCTCTCCCTTCCACCCTCTCCTTCCCTTCTCCCCTTCTTCCCCTCTATCCCTCCCTTCTTCCCCTCACTCCCCCTCCCTCTCTCCACCCCTTCCCTCTCATTCCCTCTCTCCTCCTCCGTTACCATCCCTCTCTCTCCCTCCCTATCTCGTGTTAAAAGCATTGAAAGCACGCTTACACCCATAAGGATTGATATAACAATAGGATTTTGAGGTCTAACAATATAATTGGTAGCCAAGGCAACATCCCGTTAAAATGGCGATTTCCACAAAATATGTAAAATAAACGTTTAACATGAGTGGTTTCGAACTGTAGGCGGAAAAAGATGAACAGAATAAGAAACGTAATTTTTTCTTCAAAATGGCTCAGATCTGAAGATCATAGGTTAATTCCTTCTAATTTTAATTTCGAAAGTAATATAAGCCTGCACGCCAAAAAATCGATTTTTACGTGTTACCTGATGGGAAATGGAAATGTCTTCTTTGGAGTCGAACCCAGAACTTTTCTCGAGATTTATTTTCGTCATTACCTTAAAATGTGTTAATCGAGCATTCCATCCAAATTTCGAGATTCTATCTCGATTCTTTCTCGAGTTAATACCATAATTCGCTACCAGAGGCACGGCCTATGGTATAGCGTGACCAACCAACCAACAGACCTGGGCTATTATATTATAAAATGAGAGCGAAGAAGTCGTCAAGGTTACGTTTTCCTTAAAACTCCTTGTTAATTGTGTCGGCGCTTGACAGACATACAGGAGAGTTGTTATCAAACATAACTTAGCAATAACAAATTTAGAATTATTGCCTTGATTTTTAAAGTAAACAAAGAAATCGAAAACTTTACATTAATAATTTTTTCCAATGGTTCACGGAAATAACACTGAAATTACTATACCTTTTTACATTTTAAAGCAATGCATTGCATTGACACAAAGCAAAACATAACAACATCATTTAAAAAATGTACTCCTCAATGAAAATATTTTGTTTTCCAGTTATTGATGCGTCTACAGCTGCCACATGTTTATTAATCTGTTTTGTTTGACTAAAAATATAGTAGCCTGGATTTTTCCTACAAGCAAGTTGAATATACTTTTCTGTTATTTTATTTTTAAGGTCTACTACGTTCAGAAATCAATTCTGAATCATTTACTTGATAACTCACATCGTACGTGGAACGCGGACGTGGAAGATATGACTGCGCCTAGACGCACCCACATATATCTGTAAATATTTAGTATCAAACACGCATTTGCGTCTGATGATAGAGCAGTGTTTCTCAACCGGTGGAAATCAGTGTGCCGTTTGATATAAAAATGTATGCCGCGGATTTCGAACAGCCATGGAGGAATGGCCTAACACTAAAGAAGTGCGATCGATATCTACGTCGTAATTTCCAAATATAAATCCATTTTGGATTTGTGTATAAGTGCGCAATAGGTATGAGCGCAGAGCAGTTATATACGATATATTGGTGGAAATTTTTCATTGCGGTTTCATTGGTAAACAGACATTGTTGGCCGGACGTTGTGTCGACAGGACGTTATGCTGACAGGATGTTATGCTTACAGGATGTTATGCCGACAGGTGTTAAGGGACAGGGACAATTATTTAAATTTTAATTAATGTGACAGAAGAAATGAAGGGGTAGGCTGGAAAATTACTCATTAAAATATAAAATTATGGGACTATTGACTTGAAATATTCGAGTGATGTAATAACATTCTTGAACAGTTGAATAGTGAGGGTGGGGTGAAGGGGACGTAATCATTAAGAAACATAGGCGATATAGGTGTCTATCGACTGGAAAACTTAAAGTTTAATAATATTCTATATCAGTGAAATAACGTCTGAGTTGGGAAGGAGAAGGGCAGGAAAGGAGGAGTGGATGCAATCCTTACGTAAGAAAAACAGGCGATATAGGTGTCTATCGACAACAGATCCAAATAGCAGTATTTTGACCAATATAACTTCGCAGCATTTGAAATGCCTTTAAAGGCAGATAAATCTCTATTTATCTTCAGTTCAAATCAAAGATTTTGACCGAATCCGTGATACTAGAAGTTTATATGAAACAAAGCACTAAAAATATTTCAGCATCGCCTCAAGATCAACTAACCGAATTTAAGGATGGATTATAGTTTTTAAAATAAATTTGGTAGACTTGCAAATGAATACTCGTTATTCTCAGACAATTCAATATCAATATTGTGGCCATTTTCAACAATCTACTTGTTAATTTTTCAAGTTTGACTGATAGAAAAGGCGAAAAGAGAGAACATCTTAGAGAGGTTGAGCAAGAAGTTTAGAAGAAGTTTCACTTACAGCAGTGGCCATCGAGAGCGTTTTATGCGGCCCGAGAAGCTATGATTAAAAAGAGATTTAACAGAAATCCACATCACATACGTACATACAAATCATCACAATAAAACACTTGATATAGAAATGTTAACTCTAAAAACATAATTTAATGTTTTGATGTTCACTAATGTGATTTCCCAGAATTTCTAGTTAACGTCCGATTTAAAGTCTTATCTAGCCCGCAGTAGTATTGAAAATTTGCAATGCGGCCCGCCGAGGATTTTGCAGGCACCAAGTAGAAGCACCAGATAGAAAAGGTTGCCCACCACTGACTGAATGTTAGAGCGATTCGTATCTCACACTGAATGAGTGTGTATATGGATCGGGTGGACAAGAGTGCTGAATGTCGCCAATACTTTTGATGTGCGTGAATGCACTGTACAGTGAAAAGTGTTGTGAAACACTGTATTAGAGTTTAGTGTGGCAGTTTATTGAAGAGAGACAGACAGAAAGACAAATGACTTTATTTAGGGCGAAGTTGAGACTGTAAAGTCCCTTCTTCATTTAACCCTAAGAGAAGGCCTTCAAGACCTAACTAACAGCAAAGGAATGCTGAGAGAGAGAGAGAGAGTCCTTTCCGCTGAAGCAAAGTAGGAAGAATTCTCTCTCCATTCGCATCCTATCCTAACACCCTCTCTCTCTCGCTTTCTCTGAGGGCTGGAGATTACGACCGCCTCCTCCGCCGTGGTGGGAAATTCGCAATGGCCGCTCGGAGGCATTCACGAGGACGACGGTGGCGCCGCGTGGGGGGGGGGTGGGGGGAGGGGATGCAGAAAGTGGGTATGGGTGAGATCGGGGTCTTCCCTGGTGAAAGAAGTTCACCGACCTTGGTAAGAATGTTTTAAAGAGAGAGCGCATCATAGACGCGTAATGTTCCGCAAGAGTGAAATCGCCTTTCTCCCTCTTCATAACCACTTCCAATCCTCTCTTTCCTCTTCCACGTCTCGGAAGCAACAGACCCATCTCTCCACTTCGACACTCAACTCTCTCGATTGCGATTATTTCGCTTTCGAGGGCGATAAACACCCACACCCACATATTCACCTGTTTGGCGAACGGATCGTTGGATTTGGCGACCCTCGATTTGCGATGGCCCTCTGGGATACTAACTGGGCGAGTGTTTGCATATCATGCTTTAATGACCGCTTTTCCGGAACATAAAAACGTGGCGATTATGTCGACGGCGCACCCTGAAGGCCCCAAGGGCTCTACCACGACCCTTGCCTCACTCTCGTTCTCCACCGTCTCGTCCCAAACACTCCATTTTCAACACAGCCAGCCCCTCAATCCCACTCCTATATTACCACTCTTCCCTTTTCTTCTCCCCTCCCCCTCTCTTTAATCCTCCTTTCCTCCTCCCTCCCCCCCTCCTTAACCCCCCTTCCCTCCTCTTCCTCCCCCTCCTTCTTTGCACTAAACCCTTTCGCTTCAAAACCATCCTCCCACTTCCTCAGTAAATTCGCCTCCTCTCTCCCTGCCACAAAATAATCCAACAGGATCCTTTTCCGGAGATATTATTCCATCGGATGAGAAATTCAGTTCGTAGGCGGAAGAAGTGCCTTACGAATTTTAGCGTATCTTTAATTGAAATGAACTAAAATGAAATATCTTATCCAGATTCATAAGGAATCGATCGTCTCTTTTTCATCAAATTATTTCGTTTTTATATTGAAAATCGTATAAAGGTTTTGCGTCATTTGAACTGTGGGCATCCGCGGAAAAATCACCTTTCTAAATGTCCCAATTTAAGAAATATAACAAAGGGAACTTGTGTTTTCAATATCTGAATTGTTTTTACAAATAATAAGGGATAAAATAAAAGAGATATTGCAGCTAACTCGCAGTGGAAATCGACTGAAGTGAAACTGAAATTAAATAAATCAAAATGGAAAATTTCTGAATTAATTATCAAGCAATTAATGTTAAAACAGCGATCGCTTTAATTGTCAGTTTTTGCTAAGATTACGCATACAATTTCTACTTACGGAAACATACATTGTCATAACGAGCAGAAAAATTATAACTAGACATTGAAAGTATACCAATTGGAAAATTAGATGAAAAAGTAAGAATTTCGTAAAGAGAGGAAGCCCAAGAAATTATTTCAACAGCAATGCGCTGAGATGTTAACAGGACTAACATAAAAATGATTGCATTCAAATTGTTATTGAGATAAGCGGAATGAAATTCATATTCCATAAATATCTTATATCAGGCATATTCCTTTGCCTGTTCCAACTCAATAATCAAGAACAAATGCGTTGTTATAGTTACCACACTTGTAAGCGTGTAAATGTTAGCATCGTTTTGCATGATATGATGGACAATTATCGGTATCACTGTCTCGAAAGAGTATGGCGGCTCTCGAATACCGGTTCGATTATAACATTTATCCATATTTATTCTTTCATTTAAAGTAAAAATATCAAGTTCTACTGAAAATTAATCTATAAAACTAACCTCGCGTCAATCACTGCACTAGGGATATTAGATTAAAGTCGACTGTCAAACTCTTTCGATATATTAAAAAACTGGGCTTTTATTATGGGCGAAATTCATCAAGATTGTAAAAAATAATTAAAATGCCGAAATATTCCTCCTTCCGCACTCCGCGATCCAGAAGTCTTAAGGCAATAACAATGGATTTCCTTTCTCTGTCACTCCGAGAAACTATCGAGGCAGTAACCTCTTTTCAAATCTCCTATAGTCTCTCGGTTCGGAGATGGATCATCGATTCCGCTTCAAAAGTAATATATATGATCTCGATATTAGGAAAACACAGGTGGCGGACATAAGTGAGTGGAAGGGAAAAAGGGATCGTCCCCACCGTTATTAAGAAGGATGAGTGTGATGGGAGGGGGATTGGATAGGACTGGAGGGTGCGAAGGAGAAGAGGGTGCGGAGGAGAAGGGGTTTGGGGAGAGGTTGGGTAGGATTCAGAGGGATGGAGGGAATTGTCCTTAGCAGGAAACCTTTAATGTGACCGATCAAGCGTGACACATGACATATAGGCATTTTCCACTCAAGCGGATGGGAAAGTTGGGAAGGTAGAAAAGGAGGGAGGGAGACAGAGGATGGGAGGGTGGGAAGTAGAGAGGGAAGGAGGGAGAGAGGAAAAAAGGGGGGAAAGGAAAGAGGGAGGGAGGACGGAAGGAGGGAGAGAGGAAGGGAGGGAGGTAGGAAAGAGAAGGAGGAAGCGATGGAGAATTGGAGAGAGGCGGCGGTCCTGAATGAGATATTACGCCTTTCTACTTCCAGGCCATTGGGGTTAGGTGTTCTCTATAGCTTTCTTCCTCTTTCTCTTTTTTCCTCTCCCTCTCTCTTCATCCTCTCTCCTCATGGGCGTTTCTCGGAATCTATTTTCCTGGTAAACATATGGGACCCTGAAAGCAAAGGCCAAAATGTGGTTTGGTTCTTGGTACACTTGGCTAAAATTATTATCAAATGTGTTTTTATATTCATTACTAAAGAACATTAATAGCTCATAAACATTACTCGATGAAATATTATTATAAAATTTTATTACACTGTGATTACCCCATAAATTGTACTAGATCTTTGGAAAAATAAGGGGAAAATGTTTATTTACTGCTGATTTTTTTGACTTTTCCCTAGAATTAGTACGAATTATCGCCATATCATCCATAAAAAAATTGGCAAATTCTCTTGGGCACAATATGTATAGTTCCTTTACAAGCTCTTCGATTAATTAAAAGATCTAATTTACATTAAGATCCTAGTAACAGTGTATGCGTCTTGTGTTTTTAATATGCTAAATGATATAACGTGGCTCTTTGTTTCGAATTACTGGACAATGCCAATTACACAAATCGAAAAAAGTAAAAACTTTTTTATAAACAAATATCCGGCAACTTATGTGCCGTGCCTATTGATTATACATATTTTACCTAAATTTTAGCACAGATATACATTGCCATGGATGGCAAAACTGCAGTTTACCCTACATAATTCGAATATAATATGAAAGACACTGTGACTCGCGGGGGAATAAACCCTGATAGAGAAACATTCAAATCACATTAATGTTTCAGTTCTTTTGGGAAGTTAAAGTGTGCGTTTATAACTCATTAGCAGTTTTTTTGTAAAGTGTGTTTAATATTTGTTCGTGGAATGCTAAATTTTATATTCTCTATCTGATTCATTTAGTATTTCTGCTTTAATGTATTTACCAAATCTGCAGAAAGAAAGAGAGAAAGAGATGTTTTAGCTTTTATGTATTTATTTTGTTTTTTTTATAAATAGAACGAAGTAGATAGTGTAAGAACATCATATGAGAAGACCATATCCTTCAGATATCCTTCTTAGATGAACATTTTTATGCATATGAGTTTCTTTGATACGTGGAGCCTTTCTGCGGATATTAGTGTAAATACCACGAGTAGATTTGGGTCTTGGTAATATTTTATGCTTTCACATTTGCACTATTTCTGCATTTTTATCTCTATGCTAGTTAAGCGGCCAAACCATTTAATAAAATGTTTAAAATATAAGTCAGTGTCTGTGAACTAGTGAACTAGTTTGGTTCTTATTCATCGGTGGCGCAATTTGAAATTTCGCTTTAGCATAAAAATACCTTATCCCGGATTTTAGATTGGGAAAGTAATGAGATGTATAATTTCAAGGTCATTTTATCGCTCATAAACAAAAGCTTATTAATGTAAACAAATGATATAAAGCGGGATAAAGATTTTAATGAATATTGTGATTATTTATCGAAGTTTTGCTTTTGAATGGGAAACAAATAATTATAATTTTTTAAGGGCCATAATTCAGAATTTGCACGCGGTCCAACTGAAGGATGGTTTCTCCACCGCGCGGAGACATCCATTGCGAAAAAGAAGAGCTTCCGAAGTGCGAGCGCAAAGGATAGAATTCGCATCAAGAGAGAAAGGCGAGCTCGTCGGTGGATATTAATAAATGCCTGCCAAAAAACCAGGGAGTAGGAAAGGGACGATTCAACCGCACATTGATACCACATGAACTCTTTGGTTTATTCATGAATGTATAAATTAGCAGAAGGACTGTAGGCAAGATGAGAAAAGTAGGTAAGGCCGTAAAGAGAAATAAAATCTAATGAAACCACAAGGAAAAACCGCAAGATCAACGACCGCCGGAAATGACAACAACCAAAATTTTCGAAGAATCCGGTTGGCGGATGAATAAAATTCTATGTGGAAGAAGCAGAAGCTGTACAACCTCCAAATAATCGTTCGAAAGAATAAAAAATAATTTCAGTAGGCATATTTGACATCTATAATATTCTATATATATAATATATCTATAAATATTCTTGGTGTATTAGAAATCAACAAGATTTTCACAGTTTACGGCGAATAGCGATGTATCAGGTCATCGACTTCCCGAATGGCCGTTTTTTTTCTTAAGTGATGACTAATATGAGTCTGAGACCACCAGATAGGTTCACTGAGCATAACCCGAGTGAGCCACAAATTATGTTTTCATGTGCCAACTCATCGCAAAGGAGGGATCGCTTTTTGGAGAGCAGATGGTATCGAGTGAATACGAAATGAATGCAAATACTTCTAAATGAAATAGTTCGAAATTTACCAAGAAGCAAAGATATTACCAGCGAATTTTGTGCTTCTTCCGTAACCTTAAAGTTATTTTGATATATTAACATGAATTATAAAAGTGAAACATGTAAATACATCCAAATAAATAAATCTCAGCAATATGCAAACTTTTGATAATTTAATTCAATTCCTCTGAAAGTTGTGATACAGCACGTACACAAGAACGCCAAAATTGGACCGAATACCAAGCCGGTCTGACATCGCGAAAAGGGGACTGGTACAAAAGCATTTATTTTGTCTTATATATTTGAACTTTATCAGTTTGCGAAACTGACTTTAATAAAATTAAAAACCTAGAAAACGGATTACGACTAAATTTAAAATAAATAATAAATTTTCTTGCCCCCTCGCTTTGATGGGAGGATCGAACTCTTAAGAGAAAGAGGGAGTATGCACTTTACTTTCCCGGCAATATTTTCTTTGGAGTAAATATTGAAGAGCTTTTACGCACGTTAGAACTTTCTGGATCTCTCACAAAAAAGTGCTACAAAGATACTGCTTCATCGAGGACGATATTTACTCATACGAGACACTATACGAGAAATAGGTTGGCCTCCCAGATGTTTACGCTCACAAATAATAGGGGGTGCTACGTTGTCGGATTTACGCTTACAGCCCACGCCCGTCTGCGCACAATACTCATAAGCGTGCAACCCAAAGGCTACTGAATGAGAAAACGAAGCGACGCTACTAAGACAGTATGGCAACGTCGCAAGGCTCTGATAGGCCCAAGCCTGAAAAGCACCCTCCTAATGTTCCCACCCTCCATTTCCTCAGACGCCAAATTACGTCTCGTCTGCTATAGTAATTGACATTGGATGGGAACGAGTTATATTTTTACGTCGGAAATACATATCAAAGAAAAATGGTTATTCTATCTTTCCGTAAGTTTTTGTCCGAAAAAATCCAATCTGTCCTATCTAAGATCTTTCTCTTCGTCTTCCATCAGATATATCCTTATTTTAATGTGTCTAATACACCTTTACTCTTTCTACCGCTTTGTCTCTTTCCTAACACCCTATCCCACTTCTATGACTTCCATCTTCAGTCCGCCACCTTTCAAAATTCGACCCATCCATTTCTTCTTTCTTTTCCTTATTACTCTAATTAATCTTCTCTCTTTCCTTACTGTATTTGAGATTTCTCCATTTTTTTCCTTCACAATCCAACTATTTTTCATCTATTCTATGCCATAACCACACTTAAAACAACTCAAATCTTCTTTTCTCATTGTCCATGCCTCACTCACATCCATTTAATGCTACACTCCATATCAGGATTTGCAATAATTTATTATTTCAAATCTTTGAACAGAATTCCTGCCTATAATTCTCGCCATCTTATAAATGCTTCCTTTGCTCTTGCTATCCTTGTCCTGGTCCCTTGTGTACTTACTTCATCAGACCTTAATAAGTAAAACATCCCACCTGTCTTTCTAAATCCATGGTAACATTGATCTGTGATTCCCCTTGGTAAGTCTCATTACATTAGAGCAGCGGATCCCTGAGGATCACGAAAGCTTTTCAGAGCGGTTCTTAAGACGGATGAATATGCATGTAATATTATCAACATTTAATTTGAAAAAGGATATAATTTAACTGTGTAATTTTATTCAAATATTGATGTGGAAAAGTTCAGATTTTTCCTTTTTCAAAATATTATATTCACATATTGTAGTTATTGATAGGTATGTATATGTGTCTAAGGTCGGCTGACATTTGAACGGATGTCACGGCAACATCGGCTGCAATAAGAGGAGGTCGCGTGTGGATGTAGTTTGGCAATCGCAGCTTTAGCTTTTCTCCTGTTAATTTTAATTCCGAATGCCTTTGCCTCTATCATTCAAGGAAGTAATCAGCATCCAAAAGCCCTTTTTCGAATCATTCACGTTGTCGTCTGTAAATACAACTGGGTTGACAAAGCTATCCTGCAATTTTACCCCGCTCCTAACATTTCTGCATAAATATGAAAGGGTACTGTTGGGGGTGGGCAATTATTTTTAACGCCTCTTCTAAGCACAGCCCTAGCTGATTCTCTCTCAGCTACTCTAATCTATGCAGTTTGTTTCATATACGACTGACTTGCCCTTCTGCTTTCGTTGTGAATGTGCGCGTGTGTGGACAAGGTTGTGTAATGGTTAGTGTTAGAATCAGGGAGATTTGGTGTTAAGTTTGGTGGTATTTATTTATTGGCAAAAATTCAGAGACAACGATAACAAGGACACACGACCATGTCCTTGGCAGGATTCGAACCTGCATCCCGAGCATTATTGGGAGTTAGAACGCTAACCACCCCTCTACCAAGGCCGAGTGGCATTAAATTAAGGGGGCATTTGATATAAGTTCAGGGGTAAAAATAACATAATATGAGTGGCATAAATTCAAGGGGAAGTTTTTAATTTTAAATTTGGTGGTAAACGATTTAGAGAGAAAACAGGTATGGATCGCATAAAACTAGGTTATATATTTAAGAATGTTTGGTGGTATATGTTTCAGGGGTAAAATTATAGGGTTGACAGCTCTTAGTGAAGATTTAGTTTTTCGGCGTATATTTATGAGGAAAACTAGAGTAGGTCGATATGCATTGTTTGCATTGTCTCTTATAGAAAAACATAAGAGAAACCCCCAGCAGGGCAAAACGCGCTGTGCTGGGCGCCAATGGCATTTACAGAAATGTAATCGGCGTATAAATAGCGTTATGGTTGCAGTCAATACAGTTGAAGGTAGGCGATAGCTTAGATTGACTCCAAAATGACGCTCGGTTGTCATTTTGATTGTCATTCGTGATTCTCGGTATCTACTATCATCTTAATGTAGCCTAAATCATCTCGAAAAATACCCTAAAAACAGTAGCGAATATTTTCCTCAAGCTGATACAACGTTTACTTTTTTCATTCAGATCGTGATGTAGACAGCGGAGAACTGCGGGGTTTATCACTGATTCATTTATTTCCCTCAGGAAATCATTTATGCCAGCCAAAAACTCTACTGCGCCATTAAAATTGAATGCACGTTTGATAATTTCAAACGTTTCTGTACCGATTTCGCCAAACATACTAAAAAATTATTGTATATCATAGTCCTAGTCATGATGGGTATGTTAAATAACACTTTACTATATAAGCCAGTGATCCTCAACCGGGAGCCAATCGGCTCCCTGTGGAGGAATTTTTGCCAGGGGAGGAACTGGGAAAGGATGTACTCTGTACACTATGTACTCGTATAGATAAATGAAATACCAGTATGCCCCCATATAAGGGTGATAACGAATGAACATTTCATCAAAAACTGCTGCTACTGGTCGGGTTGGTGGAGGAATTGGGGCAGCCTGGGATTGCAAGGGGAGGGATGTAACCTGGGACACTGAGAACCACTGATATAGGCGTTGTTCATGAACTGCCAAGAATATGTAAAACCACTACTGATAATGGATATAAATGTCATAGAAGAAAATAAAAAATCTACACCTGATGAGGCAGGATTAAGAGTAAAAAACGTAGCCTATATTAAAGTAACAGATCGAGAAATATTCAAAATTATTTCAAAAGAAAGGTCAAATAAATCAATAGGACCAGATAATATATCAATAGATGCTCTAAAACTAGGTCAAGAAGCAGTGATCCCATATTTTAGAACCCTTTTCAATGTGTCAATCAATAACCAGGTACTACCTTCTGATTGGAAAGAAGCTAATGTTATTCCGGTATTTAAAGGTGGAGATAAATCAAAACCAGAAAATTACAGACCAATAAGTCTAACGTCGGTAACATGTAAGGGGATGGAAAAAGTGATAGCTCAATATATCCGTAAATACTGCGATAAAAAAAATTGGGTTTAAAAACCAATATGGTTTTAGGAAAGGGCACTCCTGTGAGATGCAACTAGTGGGCTTACATCAAGATACTGTTGAAGTCATTAATGCAGGGGAAGAAGTCGATGCAGTAATCATAGACTTTAAAAAAGTGTTCGACGTCGTATCACGTCTGCTTATTTGAAAAAATAGATAAACTAGACATAGACTGGAGAGTGAAGGGTTGGATAAAAGACTTTTTGAATGGGAGAAAGCAGAGGGTAAGAATAAAGCAAGCATATTCAGAAGACATAATTGTTACATCAGGCGTTCCTCAAGGGAGTGTTTTGGGTCCATTGATATTCCTAACTTACATTAATGACTTACACGAAAGTATAGACTCTGACTTAGGGCTATTTGCGGACGATTGTATCATATATAGAAGAATAAGAGGAAGAGAAGATAAAGATATTTTACAAGAGGATTTGGATAAATTGGAAAACTGGATAAAAGTCAACAAGATGGACATTAACATTAGGAAAAGTACACAAATAACTTTCACAAACAAAAAGAACACCGAATTAAGGAATTATAAATTACTCGGAGATTTGTTATTAAAGCGTGACAACATTAAATACCTGGGCCTGAACATATCGTCAAATCTAGGATGGGGCCAACATTAAAAATGTGGTGAAAAAGACATTTAAAAGCCTCCACTGGATAATGAGGAACCTGGGAGGGAGTAACAAGAAAACCAAGGAATTGGCTTATAAAAGTATAGTGAGGCCAATACTTGAGTATTCTACGAATGTATGGGATCCCTGCGAAACCACGTATGTAAATAAAATAGAAAAGGTCCAAAGAAAAGCAGCAAGATATGTTCTTAATAAATTCAAAAGAAAAGATAGTGTATCAAAGATGATAGAATTATTGGGGTGGGAATCATTACAAAGAAGAAGGAAATTAAATAGACTGTGTGGAATGTACAGGATCGTAAGTAACGAGGGGGGATGGAAAAATTTGAGTAGTAGTTTAGAAACTCCAAATTTTTTCAGTAAAAATGATCATAAATTTAAAATCAGATACAAACCTCAAAGACTAGAAGTTGTAAAAAACTCCTTTCTGAACAGAGGTATTCAAGAATGGAATGAATTACCTGGAGATATCTTTGACCCCTTTCCTAAAAACCTGAAAGACTTTAGGAAGAAGTGCAAAAAGTACCTATTTAGTCTAAAATCATGAAATGAGTTACTAAATTGACATGGTGTTAATGTATCGTTACCACCAGGTCAAGAGCCTAATTGTAGCGTGGATACGTAAATAAATAAATAAATAACGACTTCAAATTCTTCAATTTCATATTTCCCTTCCCTTAAGACCTAGCTGACGTTGATATACTTATTTACCTTCCTCTTCCATAAGCATTTATATACGTATGTACATAGGTCAGCAATCGGAAAAATCCAAAAACAGACAACCTCTAAATTTTACGTTTGTGGGGTTTGGACATTTTACTATACCCATAGAGGCTGATTAGCCTAATCCGTGATATAATGATGATTTATCTGCGTTGACAAGTTTACTCAACATTCGCAGGTATTCACACCACGTCTGGAGTCAAATTTCTTAACTCGCTGGGAGACGGCGATTTCGATCGTCCATTGTTTAACAGCCTTTCGATGGAGTTGTACTCGTATGTCTAGATGGCAGAGCTTTTGCCGTCAAGTAAACTTATCCACGTGGATAGGCGAACGCGCCTTAATAATTAAACGAGGGGCAGGGATAACGTTCTCGCGCCCGAAGTTTGTGCAGAGTCTACTCCGGACCGAGCCTTTTTCCCGCCAACTTCTAAGGAACTCCGGCAGCAACTTATGTTACGTGGTCCCGAAGGATAAACTAAGTTTCTCAAGGGCTCGGAGAAATTGATATTATTTCTTGGAGAAACTTGCTACTGGTTCGAATACGGAGCTAAAGGCCGGAAAAATCTCTCTTTCGAGGCCCCAAAGTACAAGTTGATGAAATATTTTGATAATTAAGCGTCAGAAGCTAAGGTCACGGCGAGGAATAATTAATATGTAACCGCGTTCCTAAGGGTAGCATTCTCCCCCCTTTTGGCTACTTTTCCGCCATCGCTGCACGCAGCGCCATGCATTTTTTTCGTCTTTAATATCCCGGATGTCAAAATTAAAACAGCAGAAAAATTGGAAATTATGAAGATATGATAGGAGAACGAGGAATTTTCTTCGAGACAAAAATCGAAGCCGTTGATTTCGAAAATCCAGTCCACCTGTGCTCGTGTGATGGAGTATGAGAATAAATTTTCCAGGAAACTGCGGAAAGGGATTGGAGTCACATGTGTTTCGCTCATCATCTGATTTACATAATTAGCCAATTTTCCTTATTAGAAATTTTCTTAACAGGCTTTAAGGAACTCTTGCGAGCTTTTATTTAGTAAACGCTGAGGTAATCACATTTTATGGCCCTTAAAAATAGAAAATTTTGGAAATTGCCTTAATCGCAGGTCTTTTAAACGGATTTTTCCCCTCTAAAACGGGGTTTTCAGTTCGAAAAATACCATTATTAAGCATTTCGCAATGGGCGATATTAAATTTTCAATTCATTCGTTATCATGTGCGCGCAACTTCCAATACTTTGGAATAACGTTCTCTTAAAAATTTTCAGGATTCTGGTGGCTTTCGGGATTTGGGTTTTGTGGCAAAAACTAATGATACGTCCTGTTTGTCTTTTAATTTTAATTTTATTTCGCGTAATTTAGTCAGCGAAAGGTTTTTAATGACATTTCCTTATATGTTTTTAAAATTATTAAATTTCTCTTAAATTGTTTACTGCCTTTTAGACGTATTTTCACTAGTATTTTGTAAATTATAACTGGCGATAGATTTATTAAAAAATTATCTATGTATTTTGAAAAGTTCCGGAAAATTCAAATTTAAAATTACAAATAATTTACTTCTTATTTGTGAGAATTTCCAAAAACGTGGAGTGGATGTGGAAAATCAATTTCTCAAACTTCATTTTACAAAAACAAACTCACGTTATAAGAAATTTGTGAGAAAGCTGATCAAATACAAAACAATTGCCTCCAACCCTAAACATGAAAATATAAATCCATAATAGACCTTTCTATTTGTGAAAACATCACTCCTCTTAACTTCAGAAAGTTTGGTTGAAAAAATATTAAAGAGTTTTGAATTTTCCGACTTTGATACTCCCTTCTCCCCCTCCATCTCCTCTTTCTACTCTGCTCCCTCCCCTCCATCCCTCCTCCTCCATACTATCCTCCCTCCCCTCTAACCCCTCCATCTTCTCTTGTTACTACCCTCCCTCCCCTCCCTCTCATCTTCCTATATCTCTCTCACCCTTCCCTCCCTCCTTCTTCTCCATACTATCCTCCCCCCTCCCTCAATCCCCTCCTCTCCCACCCCTACCACTCCTCCCACACTTTCTCCCCTACGCTTCCTCTCGCCACCTTACTTTATGCCCCATTCTATTCGTCCATCGCTTTTCACCGAGTCATTTATTCTTTGACTATCTATCGTAGGCTAAAAATAGCCATCTCAGATTCTTTTTCTTTTCCTTCTATTCTAAAATAATTCTGCATTCATTTGTCTCAAGGCAGCGTGATTCCTCTAGCTATGTTTGTGCCGAGTGTGACATGATTCGGTTGAATGCGAGAATTCACAAGCAAGTGAACGCGACCTAAGAAATTTTTTTATCCAAAGACCCCTGTTGTCCTTTTCTGCGATATTTACTCGCCCCTACATTCACCTAATGGTAGCTCATTCTACAGAGTCGCCATTTGTATTCCAACTCACGAACCTCTCTTTCTAAAGCCATGCGAAAGTACGAAGAAAAGGCAAATATTTATTTAGCTCTAGCTGTCCAAATTTTAACTCTTAACTTCCACTTATCGTGATTTACTAAATGTATTGTCAAAGTGGGCTGCTTTCTTCTCGAAATCGAAAATAACCAATACCTAACGTAGTTTTAAATGCATGGTTATTTAATAATTTACTTTGGAGATTACAGCAAAGCATTAGCATAGAAATATTTTCTCCTTAGATTTTATTTGCGGTGCTTAATTAAGCACAACGAATTGTAACTAAATTACTCATTTATAAAGGAAATTCTTCTGTGTCTGGGAGCTGGTTTGCCGAAAACGCAGATGAATATATATGTTTTTGTGTTTTTAGAGAGATACCTAATAGTCGTAAACACAAACACTTTTGAATTCACAAAATTCAACCTTTAAAACAAGTTCTCCAACAGTTTAACGAGGAGTCATTCCGCGACAGGGAAGCGGTTTCCATAAAATATCTTGTGTGATCAGCACTGGCATGCTCCATGCAGAGCAATTTATTTAATAGTACTTAAAGTTGCTCTCGATATCAGTTTCCTCAAGAATAAATGTCAGCAATTACATTCGTGGATAATTTAAAACACTTAAAACGAAAGTTTAATTTAGCAAGCACTCCAGGATTAAATATTAGAATAAATTGATAAATACCTCAGCATTTATTTAATATTAATTCAAACGTTTTTTCTGTGCATTTTAAACCTTTTTAGAAATTTGTTATCATTAAACGTTGTGGCTAAGCTTTTACAAAAATAACTCGGGAACTAAGTCTGGTATTAAGAGTAAAGAAAATGACGAATATTCGGCGCATTTTAAATTAACAGACTCCAACCCCTTCCACGTTTGATTTTTCTACGCGGAGGAGAAGCTCATCACTCCTCGCAATTCCTCGTTTCCATTTAACCCCCATTTCTGTTTTCAGACATCGTCAATTAAGAGGGCTCCCGAATTCAAATTCGCTCCGAGATCAGGAAGCGCTCTTCGGTTCCGAGGAGTGTTGCAAACTCCATTTCCCCCTGACAGCCTGAAGGGTGAAAAGAAAGGAGGGAGGAGGCTATTTCGGGAGGAAGACAGAGTTCGTAACGATTCCAGATCTCGAGGGAGGACGATGTTTGCCTCCGAAGACACTTTCGAGGGCTTAATTTTCGCCGAGATTCCACTGAAAACAACATTCGTCAAAACGAAGACCTATACGGAATTTTGCAGTATATAGATAAAACGTTCTTCACTCATCCTTGAGGCCGTTAAATGGCTAAGTGTTGGAAGAGTCCTGCGAACTCGATAATGGAGCAGCTATCGAGCGCTTGTTTGTGTACTGCAAACGCTTTTTTCCTGAAGCTTTGTGATTTCAATGTTATCTGTTTGTCCGTACACTAAATGCCACAATATGTACTTTGTATTTATTTTAAAATGGTGTCACACGCTATCTTACTGACCTAGCAACATTAGTTACATTTAGTTAAATTAATGGCGGAAGGGGTAATATCTCATTACCTGATTTCTTGGCAGGTTGTCATAAATGCCGCATTAATGGCGATTCGGTAAAGATTGCCACAAATACGACGCAATTCAATTTTGAAAAGTCTATAACACTCGATTGAGGAAAAATACAAATTACCTCAGAGATCAACGCTTCCACTTTGAACAGTATCTAAAGAAGGGGTCTCCAACCAGTCGATCGCGATCGATCGGTCGATCTTTGGCACTTTTCAAGTCGATCGCTGAATCGTGCTTCAACGCTACTGCTTTTTATTGAATCAAGCGAGAAAAGTTGAGCCGATATAGATTTTAAACTTTAAGTTGGAGCTTTTTTTATCGAGCTATGCAGGTGATTTTATAATCGTTCAATTGGAATGCATAAATCAAATAACGCAGATATCTCTCGATATCAGTTCTCGCTGTGAGACACGAGCGTACCGATGTTTATCGACCCTGAGTATGTTTAAGTGTAACTCGATATGTGGTGTTCCAATCGCGAATTATCGCAAAAAGCAAAAGTTTGAGGCTAACTGCGACTCTATGCGTAACTTGATTAACTATTCAAGTTATATTTTGGTTGATTTCTTCCGTCTGTATATTTATTTAATAGCCTTTTTCTTCAACTTCTAATAGCTTACGACTTAGTAATACATTGAGTTATCCAGGTGGATACAATTTTAATCAATTTTATTTGAACTAAACTTCTCTTGTACAGAACGAAAATTCGAATAAAACTTTATCTTGTTTAACTCGAATAAAAAGTTGTTTGCGATAAAATTGGATTGACGTGTTACGCAGGACATCTCACGTGATGACGCTGGTTTCGATGTCTCTTAAAGTTTGGGAGAAATTTGCGAGGATTCCCTCTACCCCCCCTGCTCAACAGTGTTTCTCGTATCAAGGCTCACTCAGCTGGGTCGATCCTCGGTAAATTTACAAATGAATAATAGATCACGGTTGCTGAAAGGTTGGAGACATATGAATCTTAAGTATTAGGTGTCTATGGAAGTTTTCCTCTCTGATACACTTGTTGATTCGTTGACAGATATGAAATGCAATAGAGGAAGGATTCGTTAGCCCATTACCTTAAACGGAGGGCAGGTCTTTCAATAGTGAAAATTTATTCACGTTCCATTTGATTCTATTTCTTCTTTTCGCGAGAAACGAACCAAGGACACAATCCCGACAATTTCCCCTTCCATAATCCCATTCCCTCTCTCTGACAATGAGAGAGGGTCGTCTTTACTCTTCTACTCTTACCGAAGCACAGGGCGACGAACCAGATGACCAAGATGGCTGTCTTCGCCCTCCCCGTCGTCGACTTGAATTTGAGCGGGAAGCAGATGGCGTACCAGCGGTCCACCGATATAAAGGTCAGCGTGAGGACGGAAACGGCCACGGAGACAGTCTGCGGGAGAGGAGAAAGAGAGAATTTTAACAGAGAAAAAAGTAACTGTCCGGGTTCCAGACCAGGAAGCCGTTTTGCAACATGGTGAATTTTGTAATTAGCGTAATCGACTAACGCATAAAAAAGTAAAAAATCTGATGTGCCCAGCACATAACTTTCTCCATACACGCAGAACAATGAATATGATTGCTCTCGACATCAGCATCCTCAAGAATAGTTATCAGCAATTACACTCGTGAATAATTTTAAAACATTTTCAATATTTTTTATTTTTTAAAACAATAAGTAAAGAAAATTTTTAGCTGTTTCTTTGGATGACAAAATGTCGATGCGCAATTAAAATACCCTTAACAGCGTAAGCAACGCTATAAATAATTAGAAAATTTTATCATAAACGTAAAAAATTGTATCATTTAGCGACGTATTTAACATAAATTAACAAGAAAAATCAAAATATCTCTTAAAATAACGCTTTCTTATGAAAAATTGTTTCAAATTAACATTGTAGAAAAATTTATTCTCTGTAACTTTAATAATAACAAATATTTCCATAAATTGAGTTTTAAAGAAAATATTTGGAAAAAAAGGAAAATCGACAAGAATAAACCACTTCCTGTAGAGCAGTTTCAACCAAAACGTTATCCGATCTTCATTTGCTAATATATATCTTAGGTATTCATTTATTATTAGTGTCTGAGTTAGAGCGCCCAGAAAATTATATCACATACACACAGACATCATCGCGAAAATAGTCATAACGTACTCAGGGGATCTCAAGACGAGTATTTCCGTTGAAAGCGATTTTTTTCACGAATGCAATACTTTCTCCTATACCACGTATCGAGAAAGTAATGAACAATTATGAATTCGATATCACCAACGAGTCGCCGATAGTAAAATTGCAAAGAGCAATGAATCAGAGGTGTAATTGGCATTCTAAGAAATTGTGTGAAAATACATGAAGTCTCATTATTATGTAGCGAATAATGTTTTATATATGTAGTATCGGATGTAAATTATATCTGAGAGAGAAATTCTGTTAAGGCACTGTAAAAATAAATAAGTAAATCAAATGTACGAATTAGTCATTATTATGATATTTACAAGAGTAAATTTAAGATAGTTCGTGTTTTATAGTGTTACTAGGGTTGCCAATATTTAAATAGGGAAATACGGGACTACCATAACTTTTCGACAAAGAAATTCGGAACAACCTATTTTCAGATGGTATGTAAGAATTTTTTTAGTAATTTCATATTTTTTATTTAAATAAACAAATATACAAAATATAAATACTTGAATAACAAAATTAAATCCACTTACTTTTCCCAATTGTATGTACTTCTTTTCTTATCATGCTGTAGTTAAAAGTTCTATATCATCTTTTACAAACTGAAAAAATCGCTACGTGTCATATCAGAATTAATAGATATAATTAATTCTGATTTTATTTGATAAACAGATATTCCTGATATCATTCCATTTCAATGCCATATCGGAAAAAACAAATTCAACAAATGAATTCGTTCCTGGTATGCTTAATACACATGAAATAATCTTATAAATGTTTTTAAAATTGGCTTCGTCATGCGTTTCAAAAAATTAATTTTTAATTTAACGTTTTTCCACCCATATAAATTACACATTTAATAAGTTTTGTTATAAAAAATGCAGTATTAATCGAAAAGTAATGTTTGATACCTAAATGTGATTTTTGCTTTTGTAGAAGCGCGTAACCTGCAAATAAATCAAGTAAGAAAGCATTACATGGAGTCTTATTATTCCATCCATATTATTCAGAATCAATTTTCACTACATTAAAGCCCCGGCTCGTGACCTTGGTTGGCGCCGACCGGTCCCTGAGTGAATGGGTAGGCTCCTGTTGGGGTTGGGCAATGCCACCTAGATATGTTAACATGCCGGAGACCGAGGAGAATATAGCCTCCATTCGCGAAGTTTCTACGTTTACGTTGCCTTGAAGAGGTTAACTTTTGAAAGCGAGAGAAATATTGATTATTAATCATTATTGATAATTGTCTTATGATAATCAAACTTACTTCCGACTGGTTAATCACAAAGATAAACCAATTTTCCTTTTCCAAAATCCGTAAAATGGTGTTCCTTTTTAAGAATCTGCTTTGGAGAATTTTCACCGAAGACGACTGCTTTTCAGTTGCAAATGAATTGTTAAACGTTTACATACGAGAGTATCATAAGAAATCGACTTCAAGAGCAGTAATTTTGTGGATTTATTCAAGAAAAGTAAAATTCACTTAATAAAAGTTCCATTTCGTATATGAAACATGGCTTTCTTTAGTCAATATTTCCCTTAACTATAGATGTCCGACTATTCCTTCTCTAAAGTGAAGCTTAACTTATGAAAGTATTGACATAACCTTGAATAATTCTATAAAATACACAGAAAATTAGGAAAACGTGATATATTACAAGCAGTGAAGATACGAAAATAAATATGTTCAGTCTGCATTTTTATCTATTGAATGTCATTAATTTTCTCTTTAACACATTGCTATATTTATCACATTTTTTTCTGGAATAGTTTTTCAGAAAAACATTTGATGATCACATTAAAATTTTCTTTATACCCTCTACAAATGAATGTTCATTATCACACATTGTTCCATTTACATGGCCATCCATATACAATGCATTCATTGTAACAAATACCAATACATTTCTTTGTTTTTTACATTTAAAAATTTTTCTTCTAAGGTACTACTAACAATTTTATTCAAAATAATGGAAACATAAACTACAGAATTAACTGTATTTTCCTGTGGATATAAAAGTCCCCCTCTACTAATAGATTTTATTAGTTCATGTGATTCATTTATTTATAGTGTTTTTTCATGGACAAACCAATCATGACAATATGGACAGTCTTTTTTTTTTAGCAACACTTGTGCACAGTTTCCAGCTATATAGACAAGAAGTGGTAAAACATCCTGAATGTCATCAAAATCCTCAGATTCCACAGAAATGTCAAAATTAAACACAGAGTCTTCCACTTTTCTGATTCTATTACACTGTTTACTTCATCTTCTTCAGCAATAGTAATTGGGATATGTTAAAATTTATTTGAAAACAAAGTGAGAGGCAAGACATTGTGTAATTTTAGTTTTGTTTCACATTCATACATTTGTCTTATTGAAATATGGTAATTGGAACCAGATAATTATCTATATTTCCCAAAGCGTGACTCTAAATTATCTGTTTGAATTTTTCCAGGCAATACATACTCCATATTTAATTTCTTGAAACAATATAAAGTGATTTCAATAAATGCATGGGTTGTGTGCATAAAAGCAGTATATGTCTCCATAGATAATTTACGAATAGTCAAATCAACAGTACCCCATCAGAATCTAACATTATTGGTGATTGTAGTGCATTATTTAATCTAGAACCTTTGAAAGGTGTCTTCATATTAACAACCTTCCACCAATCACTTATCATTTTAATAAACTCTGTAGTTTCTTTACTGAATTGTAACTTTCTTCTTTCTCCTAAAATTTTAAGAGCTTCCACAACATTATCGTTAAACACTTGCAGAACAAGCTTAACACTCTGCCTTTCTATACTTGAAGGGTAAAAAGCTTTCATGGTCAATGTGTAACCAAAGCTAACCAAGTTACTGCTTTCCAAAGAATACAATTCATTAATGGTTTTGAATGAAGCAGTGCAAAGAGAATTATTTTCCTCGTCAAAATTTGGATATGATAGCAGTTGTCCATTTTTTTGGTTCAACCAATTGTTTCTGATGCACTTTAATATATGCACTGAATCAAACAAAAAGAACAATGGTCTAGATTTATCACATGGGTGGGGATATACAATACTTAATTTATTTACCAGAGAAAATTTGGACATTGCCTTTCTGTTGATGGCACTGTTGTCTGATTACTTTAAATCCAATATTTTCCAACTTAATAATAATTTTTTGTAATATATGAAATAGTTCATCTGCAATTACGCTATTAGCAGGCAAAATGTAAATTACCTCTTTAAAAGGTGACAGCAAATTATATATCATAAAAACATGTGCTGATGTTGCAATGGCAGTAGAGTTTGGGCAAAAATCTGCAACGCTACCTCCTTTGTAATTAATGAATGGTTTGATATGAATCTCATCCACCATTAAATGATATTCTTTTCATGGTCTTTAAGGAAATTGAACATCCTCTTTGCATAAGATAAAAAATCATTACACTCTCTTTCAGGACTAAATTCAAAAGCAGAACATACTTGACGGATTGTGGACGGGTGAGGAAGATAAAATAACCCAGAATTTCGAATAAATATATAGGCATGAGGTGATATGGTGTAAAAAATACTTGATACATCCAGAAAATTGTTAGAATAGCATAAATTACCCTTTTTCCTCAATAGCAGATTTACCTGTTCCACCAAAACTCAACTTCACCATCATTGTGTTCTACTGCTAGTGTTTCCAACAACTGTGATATAACAGAAACTGAATTATTACTTTTATCTACAGATTGATTAGAGTCAGTCAGAATTTTTAATTTATTTATGATTTCATCAAGGACATTAACATCATCTAAATGAATAGGAAGTTTGTATTTTCCTAATGATTTCAGATAGCATTCTCCTATAGAAACATTTAGCTACAAATCCTTATCAATTACTATGGAATATTTTCTAAATGGAACCGATTCCAGCACAATACAAATAATAAGAGATTTTCAAATTTTGTTATTAACGAAAGTTCACCTCCTTCCACAAATAATTTTATCTTTTCTTCCAATTCTTTCAAGTTCCTGAAGCTTCTGCTTTCCTTGTACAGTCTGTCCTCCACCAAGCTATCTTGCTGTCACATATTCAGTTGTTTCATTTCAATCCTCTTCCTCTTTTCCTCAGGAGTCTCACAAATTAAGGAAGGTGATGAAAGATATGATGGACAAGATGGAAACAGTGACGGTATGGCACCATCTCTAAGTCTTGGCGAATTTAGTTTCACTGTGACCAATTTTACAGATTTCTTGTCGTACGCAGATGTTTCCCATAAAATATCTTTTGAGTCTAAGTGTTTGATACACACCTAGAAAAAAAATTAATAGATATTAATGAAAAAAGAATTTTTTGCCCCAAGCCAAGTGATATTTCAATCTTACGAATTATGGGACAATAGTGATATTCAATCTTATGAATTATGGGAGTATTTATAATCTCATGTCAAATATATTTTTACTTACTCTAGAGTACGGTGTAGGTGAGAAGAAATCTTGCCTTGGTATCTTTCTGATCCATTTTCTTCTCAGTTCAGTGTCCTCAGGAAAACAAAAAAAAGATACTTTTTCATTCCCGATTCCCTTACAACCGGTTACACAACACTTGTTAACCATGTTTGAAAAGTGACCACCACGCAGGGAAGTTAAATTCTTTAAAATGATTTAAAGAAAACAAAAATAACACAGAATAAACACATGTGCTAATACTCTAGCGTTGGCAAACAAGGCAAGCAATTCATTAGGCCTCCAACTGCTGACGTCACAGCATAGAGGCAACTCAGTCCGCAGGCCTTATATCTAGGTGGCATTGGGTTGGGGGTGCGGGTTGGAAGCTCGTCGTCCTGGCAGACAAACCTTGCGCCGGACCCCGACCAGTCCATGCTAGTCACAATTGTCTGTATGGAAGTTCCTTGCGCGATGACGTTCGAAGAAAATAGAAAATTTTGGGAGGACTCCTCTTGTTAGATATTATGTAATTGATGCAAAATAGTACCAAATCAGTTAGCAACATGCCTGTGAATTTTTTTAGAGATTATATACTTGTAAGTAGTCTGCCTGCAAAGCATGGAATATTGTGCAGCAATTTCTGGAATTATTTTACAGAGTAATTGAGGAGAAATGGCACAGCTAAATTTCATATCCTCGTAGCTTCTTCCAGTCGATAAAATCCTTAATATAGCAATTAAACGGTCTTCTGCGCTAACAGGTTCCCTTAACCAAGTTTATCGCTTTTCAATACTTGGTCTTATTAATTCCAGCAATTTCAAAAAATAGCATGATCCATTCGTAAATAATTTCTATAATTCTCGGGTTCAGCACACGTAATAAATTCATATGAGAAAATTCAGTAAGTTTTTTAAACCAGTCTTTAATCCATATACGCTTCTTTTTATTTCTTTCCTCTAAACACAACATTAAACCAACAGAAATAGCAACTTTGGACTTCTTATTCAAAGATAGTGCCGTGATTTTTAAAACAACTTCTCGTCTGACGGGCTCGCGAAGCGTATAAGCAAGCCGGTCGGGAGGTGGGTTCATGGTCTTGTCCGTCGTCGGGCTCGCCAAGCGGTCGGGGGTCGGGCTCGCCAAGTGAACGGGTAGCTTTATAGAATATAAAGCGCTAGTTAAAAAATGAAACAATTTAAAATCCGGGGAAAACAGCGTCCTGTATGGAGTTCGTACGGGATGCGAGGAAGAAAAGTTATAATACGAGAAATGCCGTATAATACGGGACGGTTGGCCACTGTGTGTTTTATTTACTACACGCGTTCCTTCCCATCGCGTTGTTTAAAAAAGTGTCGCCATCTACGGTGTCTCTTTGCCTGTCATACAAAAATTTAATAAGAACTATACTTCCGGAGGAAATTTTAAATTTAGGAAAGGCACGAAGGACCTATATTCTCTTTCATTTAGTAACCATCGCAATTAAAAAAAAAACATTGCAGCTATCGATTAAAGAGAGAAGACGAAGAGCAAAGGATGGGAAATGAATGAAGAAAGAAGTGGAGAGAATAGTGGAAGATGAGGCAGAAGAAGGAGGGGATAATAGAATTCACGGGAAGGCATACAGAAAAGGAAAGAAAAATGGGAGAGGAGCACAGAATGGAGACGAGAGGACTGCTTGGGGTGATGATGTGGGAAGACACGCATCCATCGAATGATAGGAGGAGTTCAGAGAATGTTGGATGGCAGGGGGTGCGATAGCGTGAAAGGTCGCAGGGATGTTTTGAAAGGCAGGAAAAAATCTTTTTTATAAAAAAATCTTATTATTTATTGTTGTGAGAGTGAGAGCCCACATAGGAGGAGGGCGTTCGGGGGATTCGACGCCCCTTCATTGCTAGGGAACACAAAACTGCCGGATTTTATTCCGAGTTTCTCGCGACAACCCTCTTGGGGGGAGACGTGACGTAGTGGCGAGGGCGTCGGCCTGCTACGCTGAGCATACCCGATGCGAACGGATCCCTGCGAAAGTGGGATTTTTTTAAAGAGATCTTCCGACCCCCCATTTGCGTGGTCAAGAGGAGAACACGCGAATCAGCGCTCGGTCCTTCGGAAGGGACGTAAATCCGTTGGTCCCCTTGGTGCTTCTCGTTAGGAGTAGGCCAATGCAGGCGCCGGTTTTCTATCCTCCCTTGATTTGTGATTTAGACTGAGAATCCTACTAGCGCTAGAGTCGTTTGAAGTCACAAGGTCCCGCAAATCACAAACCCTCGTGAACGCTTCTTTTCCCAGTATCCATGGGAGTTGGAGTTAAAGAGAGAGGGAGAGAGTAAAGAAGAGGAAAAGAGATTCCTATCCTTCTTTTATTTAAAGGGCTTGATCAGCGAAATGGTTCCCATTGAGCTCCTTTCGATTGAGTGTTAGTCTCAAAGGGATGATAGGTAGAGAGGAGATAAATGGAGGAATAGGTGAGGAAGAGAGAGAGAGAGGAGCAAAAATAGGAAGAAGAATGTTAAGAAGAGGGAAATCTATCACGGAGAGAGAGAGAAATAGGGTAGGATTTGTGAAAGAATGATAGAGAAAATGCAGGGTCTATTGTCACGAAAAGGAAAGGGCAGAATAGATGGAGAAAGTGAAAATTTTAAAGAGAAAATAAACGGAGATGAGGAGGAAAAGAGGGAAATAAGGACGAAGTGGATAGATAAGGAGATGAAAAAGGGAAAGAGAGGGGAAAAGAGAGAGAGGGGGGGGGAGAAAGATTTTTTTTGGAGGCAAAAGGGAAAGGATTGATGGAGGAGAGATAAAGGAGGGAGGGTGGAAGAAAGGGAGTGGGAGGAGGGGAAAGGAGTGAGATTTGGACGCAAGATGGATGACCAAGGAGAGAGAGCGGGGGGAGGGGTAGAGAGGGAGAGAATGGGGGAACAGCGATAAGGAAGAAGCTAACGAGACTTAAAAAAAGCTCTTGTATGGCTCTTTACATAAAAACAAGCGATTTCTCATTCAGAAATAATGCGCACATTTGTTTCAGAAGCTGAAATTAAAGAAGAAACAAACTGAGCAGAATCTAAAACTTCACGGTGTTGAACCTGCGGAAAGTCGGACTTCCTGCAAAGTTCAATCACGTGTTTGGAGCTTGACTGGAAACGGTCAACGCCTTACATTGCCACTACCGAATTAATGCGCTGGAAAATTGCGAATGATAACTGTTGCAACCATGCTGACTACTGCGTCTCTCTCTCTCTCTCTCTCAGATTTTAAAATCTCGAAATTCCCACAGGGTGACCAGAATGCTCAAAACTAGCAACTTTAATGATATCAACAATCTCTCGCTAGAAATTAACTATTTGTATCGGCCCCTAAAGTAGAAATGAATTAAGAAAATTCATTTTTACTTTTAAGATAAAATATTTAGATAACAGGTTAGGAAATTACTGCGAAAGCAAATATTATAAGGCGACTTTTTTACAAGAAAATCTAAGATTCAAATTTTAAGGGTACATTTTGGAAAAAATTGTCAACGGCATTATCAGAATAAAGATAGCACAGTTCGTAACCAAGGATTAACGCAAGCATTTCCGCCTATTTTGAAGGTACACTGTACGCATAAAAGCATTCATCTCGTTGCCATGGTGCCTGAAACCCAGAAAAACTCCCACTTTTTTCCCGATAAATACTAAAAAAGTAAGCTAAATCTACAGGGATTTGAATGCCGTCTTCAAAAAATAAGAAACTAAAATTTCTAAACGTCTGATTAAGTCCCGAGTCCCAGTATTGACAGAAAATAATTTTAAAAAGCAAATATTATATAAATCTCGTCACCGATTTACGTGCTTTTCTTATGGGCAATAATGGGGTAAAATTAGCCCCTCAAAATTGTAGTTTTAACAATTTAAAATTGCCACATGTAGATCTCATATATGGCTAAAAATATTACAGATCGTGACGGAAGCATAAGAGAGCTACTCGATGATTGACTGCATACAGCGCAGACTGATGAAAGAGAGGATTGATGTTGATGACAGGAGTGGCAGCGCCAGTGGATAAAGAGCAGATTGTCACATGCAGATGCCAGAGAGAGAGAGGAAGGCATCTTCAGCGAGGTATTCAGAGAACGTGTTTTCTCTTTGTTGCTTTTATCTTTTGTTTATGCTAGTCTCTTTTTATGGTGTCTGTATTTACTCCAACGATACATTTAAGTCATTGAGAAACAAGCGTACCAGTTAATTGATAATATTAAAGTATGAACCATATACAGTAAACAATCTTTTCCTGCAAAATCTCATTAAAGTTTAGGTGTAAAGATTTAGGAACAAAATGATATTCTTCATTTTATCTTCGATAAAATCGATAATTTTGTTAGTACGTCGTTTTCAAATACACTTTAAATGTCAATCATCATTTTCTTGGCGTGAAATCTTTGATTGAAAACAGTTTTCACTATCATTTCTGTATTTCCTACTCGATTTGAGTAAAAATGTCGTACGACATTTTAAACGACTATGCATCGGTGATGGTTTCAGGGTGTGACGAAATTTCCACCATAGACTAACGGAAGGGGCTTCTAAACTTTTTGAAGCCATGGAACCCTTATATTTAAATATTTTTTTCTCGCAGAACCCTAATTAAGAGGTGACAAGCCAAATCGCAATAAAATGAACTTTATAATAATTGTATTTTTTACATGGTTTATGCATCTTACAGTATACAGTTTACAAGTGAGGCTCATGTTTCCTGCAAATAAGAGAAGAATATTGGGTCTCTTCCTCTGTCTATCACGGAACCCCATTTAGCTTCTGCGGAACCCTTGGGTTCCACTGTACACAGTTTGGGAAGCTCTGGTCTAATGCAGTGTTTTTCAAACTTTTTCCATCGCGCCCCAGTAGAATGTCTGTCGACCCAGTCGAAGGGGAGGTAACATGGAGAAAATACGTTCTTAACTGATTTTTTATTAACTCTAGGTAAAAAGTAACTAACGCCACAATATTGGCATTTACATAATAAGACCATATGATACCTTGTAATTTTTGACACACTTCAGCTGTTTGTGCATAGAGTGCTCAGTTTTTTCTCTTGAGCCTCGCAACCCATATTTTGAAAAGCACTGGTCTAGTGGAATTCCTGGAGATTTTCAAGCCGTCTCATTGAACGGCAAACATATCGTGTTAATAGTCACAGCAGTTGAATTAATATATTCATTACGATTGCATAAAATATCAAAATTTGCACATTTTCATAAATAAATTACCTTAAATTCACAAAATTTCTACATTTTGCAGTAAAAATAATAAATTTGTTGTGTTCGTGGCTGCTTGCATTCACATTCAAGATAAGTTTCGTCAATTAGTGAAGAATATCTCATGCAAAAACTTTGGTTTGGATCAGAAAATCTGAAAATTATTTATATATGAAAAAACAAATGTATTTCAATTTAAAATACCTAAACAGTATTTCCACGTTTCATTTGAATTTCCTCAGAATCCCGAAAACGAGAAACAAATATTTTAACAAAAAAGATTGGACGAAAATTAGATTCAATAGGTACAAATTACTATAACTTTTCAAAAAATTTTAAATTAAAGTTCTCATTAATGGATTTGAGTTCACAAATAAGTCAACAATATGTATTCCCCTTAACGCGATGAAATGATTTTTCGTTTGTATCATTTTCTCTCTCTCTCTCCTTAGGAGATCCTTCCGTAAAATTTAAAATACCGACAATCTTTCAACGGCAAAGAAAAGAAATCTGCCAAATTCCTCGCTCGCCAAATTATGAAAAAAAAATGATCATCTCTTTTCATTTCGTCGCGGCGGTGACTGCGAATCGATAAGCGGGGATTGGCAGGGCGTCGAAGGAGAGTATAATCAAGGGTGAAGGGGGAGTGGGAGTTGGTAGGGGAAGGAGGAGAGGGATGGGGAAGGGGGAGCTGGTATGGGAAGGGGCAAGGTGAAGGGGAAATGGAGGCTCCTTCCCGCGAGCATAATAAGAACATTTCACGCGGATGGATGAGGAGTTTTTCTTCGCGTCGCAGGGCGGCCCCCTTCAGGGATGAAAGGGGAGGCTGCGCGTGCGTGTGTGCGCTTCCTCTCACGACACAAACAAAGAGTCGCGAACTCTTTCCTTTGTCGCCGAAGGGCTCCGCTTTAAAAGGAGGCGCAAAAAACGTTCCCATCCAGAGTGGCCTTTCTCTCTCCAAAAGCCTCCCCTCTGCCTCCATCCTCTCTCTCTCCCTCCTAATCCGCCTATCTTTTCCACTCGCGTCTCTCGCGTTTTCGCTTCCTCCTTTCTCCGCACGTGCATCCGTGGCGCTGCCTGTCTTTTGACATACGAGGGCATCTCGAAAGGATGCGTAGAAGAGGGCACATGGGGAATATGATTTTCTGTTAGAGGAAAAACGTGAAATGTCTTGAAAGAGGGAGGGAGAGAGAGAGAGAGGGAGGGTGAAAAAGATAGCTGAGAGATATATGAATTGGCGTTACGGAGATAGAGGGGGAGAAAGAGAAAAGCAGAGAGTGGGGGGAAAGTGAGAGGAAGGCGGGAGAAAGGGATGGAGACTGGCTTGGGGTTATTCGTTCCGTTTAAGTGCTACCCAGATTCAATTTCGTCCCAGTAAAATTGGATTAGCATACGCTTTTAAAGTGGGACTATCGGGTATTGAGTTAGCTGTGTGGGCGAATGCGGGAATTAGTATCTTTGTAAATCGCCGTACGTTATCCGAGTCCGATGCCACCTTCCGATGCTTTCAAGACAAAGGCACCGCGAAAAATAGGATTCCTTTCTTCTTTAGCTAATACAATATCAGCGAAAATGTGATTTTTACCTCTTGAACTCCGCACTATGGATCTATGCTCCCGCGAAATTCGATTAAAAAGACCTTTCGTATCAATTGAAGATTCTTAATAGACTTTTCATTCGATAGCCTATTATTTTTCTATTATATATATAAAATATATATATAGTATATATTGTAGAGTACATGTGTGTGAAAGTGGTAAATCAGGATTGACTCTGAAACTTAGCAGGTAGGTAGATAAACGAGCGAAAGCTTCAGAAAACGCTAAAAATTTTGGAATAGCGATAAATTAATAAATAACAAAATAAAGTCCTACCATATGAAATACTTTGCGTCGCCATTTACACCTATAAACTTGCACTCTACTATTTTTTGAGTTCGGCGTATTGTGGTGCATGTGAGCATCGACCTTAAGTGTGTATTTCGTGACTGTAAAATGGTTTAGAACCGCTTGTCTAAATACAATTAATTGACTAAAAGGAATCCATCATCATCATGTTTTTTTCTGGATCTTCTCTCTACAGCTGCAGAAGAAATTCCCAAACTATTAAGAGAGGGAGGTGGGGAGGGGGAGAAAGAGAGAGAGAGAGATATTCCTAAAGGTATTGTGTCCAATGCATTCATTTTGACAAAAACAGAGACATGATATTAGTAGCAATAATTTTTTTAATTCAATCTTAAATATGTAAGACATAGTCTCTGGCGGTGAATGAAATTTGACGACACTTTTCTCTCAAAACTTTCTAATATGTTTTATTTCGGACATAAATAACTGTTTTACTCCTCTTAGGTAATGTTCGAAGGCATCCATCTTGCGTCGTTGCTGTATCGAACACCGAATAGTTCGGAACGAGACGAGTAGCTCGAAAGCGGTAAACGCGAGCGTACTTTCGTTTGCAGGACGGACGAGTAGCGAAATTACATCTGAAGACCGCGATTGCAGCGAAGATGGTCTGCGCGCGTAGAATCGTCTAAATCAGGGCCCGGGAGAGGGGCAGGGGAGGCAGCCGGTGCAAATAACCGGGGCCCGGGCTTGAGGAGGGGGCCCGCTCTCAGGAAAAAGTCTCTTGTGAAGATGAATCACAATACCTGCAATCCATTCCCTTTGTTATAAACGTTTATACATTCTGTATACACCTTTGCTTTGCCTTAAATAAACCATGTCTTTATTAAACTATATTATCGTTTAATACTTACATTATGGTTAATGTCACTTCCTCTATTTCATGCTTATTTACATTCTTTGAATTTTTCATAAAAATAAATAATTACATAAAATTTACAGATGTACTTTTTCATTTGCTGATTTAAAAAATACTGCACTAAATATACACACATATTATAGTGGAAAATTGTGCTCGATTATAGTTAACGGGGCTCGGGAGCGGAAAAAGCACCGCGGCCCGGAATTTCTCTCCCGGGCCCTGGTCCAAATACATCGCTTATGGGATCGCTTTAATGAACTCCAATCCTGTATTTCTGTGTGTTAATCGAAACTGACAGGTGATTTACGCGTCGTATTTCATTCCTTCATATAATTCCTCTTCCGGCTGCACAAGCGGATATGATCGCTAATTCCGACCCTTTGACGTGAATTGCTTTTGCGACGCTCGTCGTCAAGACGCACTTCTGCGTGTGTGAGAATTAGGGTGCGCATCGCATTATATTATTCGCCAAAAACTTCAATCTAATTTACGCGAGACTCGTTTTTGCGCAGTTGATTCGATAAGAGAGAAGGAGAGAAAGAGAATTAAGCAATCCGCAAAGGTTCTTCCGCCGTTCCATGAATAATACCCTTCGTTTTAACGTCTAATCTAATTCGAACAAAGGACTAATTTGTTGAAAACCAAATTAGTTTTTTCGTATCAAAACTTCCATCGACAGAACATTTCCCTTTCATAAGAACAGAAAATTTCCCGACCTTCTCGTGTCTTTAATTAATTTTCCTGGTTGAAAACGGTTTCTCATCATTTTCTTTAATCCAATTACAGTTGGATAACTTATGGAATTCGACATCGCTCTCAAGTTTATCTTAAAAACAACACGCCAAGTTTTTGAGTTCAAAACATTTTTTTGCCGGATAATATCGTCAACTAATAATTATTCGGTTGAATTATTTTTATTTTCTCAATGTAAAGCTAAATTGTGCGTCATAAATATTTAACAGCCGCGATGCGACGTTCTAGCAAGCGGCGACACCCCCTCTCTTTCTCTCTCTCTCTCTTCCTCTACAGTCTCTTTTTCTCTCTATCTCTTTCAATTTCAATTTATTACGCATTTTACCGTCCTTCTCTTTCATCAGAAAATTCTGTACGTACTCTCTAAAGCAGGGGTCCGCAACCTTCTCAATGAGGCGAGCACCAAGTTACATTTTAGAGCACCCAGCGAACACAGCTATACCTTTGTTAAAGTTAGAATGATCATTAATAAAATCAAATGAATGTCAAAGTGAATGAAAATGTCCTTTCGTACGTTTAGATTGTTTAGAAGGACAACAGGCGAGCAAATGGTACTAAGAAAGGTGTTTTTTAGCATCGCCGACGTATACAGAAAGACTTAAAGAGCACCGCGGCAGGGTCTATTTTAAGGAAATTTTAGAGCTGCACAAAAATAATTTGTCAGGGCTAACTCTTGGTAACCTAAGCTTAAAAAATGCACCTCAGGCGAACATTTTTGAAAAGTAGGTGTGGCTTCTTTGAATACATTTTAAGCACACATGCAATAATTTTCAAAAGTTTTTGTTTTCTTCTAAAATTGTCGAATTTCAGTTAATATTTTTAGGTTTACACTTAACTAAAAAATTATGGAGACAAAGTAGTCATATGCAATTAAAAGTCAGTTAAAAGTAGATTTTATTTTTGTAGCTGCCAATTGTTGTATAAGTAATAATGTTTAAATTAACAACTGCACAAAATTAATTTTACAGTTGCACAATGGACTTTCAAAACTACACAAACTTGTTAGATCCGCACGTTAAAATAGGACCTGCACCGCGGTGCACCAGGTTGAGGACCCCTGCTTTAAAGCGTGGATTAATGGATACAGTTATATTATCTTATTTGAATAAAAACGTAATTTTTTCCGTGTTTATAAACTGGAACATTTAAAATAGAAAGAATTATAGCAAAATATAGTGTTGTCAAATCATATCCAGAGCAGTAAGATACTGAATGTAAAAAAAATTACTCGCAGATTCTATGAAACGGGCGAGGATCACGTTAGCAGTGATTTTTGAAAGTCCGACTCGAAATTTCAAAATGCATGTGACTTTCCGTGCTAAAAATTATCAATGGGATTTCAATGCTCTCGAAAAGGACTCGAATAAATCTTGCTTTGATATTTAGAAACATAAGATAATTTTACGAAATATTAGACATCCAACGTTATTCGAGATCTATTAATCTATCAATTTTATATTTCTGCCCCTATCTAACAACACGCCGCCTATTGTCAATTTACGCCATACTGTGTTTCACTCAAAACTCTGAAGAGTGATTTATCGGATAGCGAAGAGCAACCTGTTTACATTCCGTATGGTAATTCGCGTATCTTTTAAACAAATCGGATAACGCGGAAATTCTACGTTTTAGCGCGTTTTCCAATTTGTTCAGCAGAGAAAATATGCATTAACAAAGTCTCACATTTTAATTTTTACAATAGAAAAGTTTAAAATAAACGGATCTCCTAAAAAAGTCAACGTTTCGATCGAGTTAAAAATCGACGTACATAATGCAAATCGCCTAATCGCTGTGGTTTTCAACCGGTGGTACGCGCACTCCATATGGGTACATCAAGAGTTTCGAAGGGATACGCGTAAGTGTTAAAGATTACAGTTTTCCCCCTTACTTCTATCGTGTGTAACTTCGGAATCAAAAGTTGCAATGTGACGACTAAGAATAAGGTCGTGAAACAGAATAATACGCCATAACTGTGAATTTTAACATTATAAACCTGAGTTATATATGTATCTTAATAAAAGTGCCATTCATTTTTTTATCACCTTAAATGTACTTGGGGGTTCGCGGCCATAAAAAACTTCTCTAAGGGGTACGTGACCAATAAAAAAAGCTCTAAGGGTATACAAGTAAAAAAAAAAGGTTGGAAACCCCTGGAATAGAGAAAAAGAGAAAAGAAGAATGGCAAAATGCGTCATTCGAAGAATCTCGGCGTTCCCCCCTCCATAGGGGAGACCAAAGACACAAAGACAGCAAGTGAGCGACACGCATTGTTGACACTTGTGACGATGGGGAGAAAGAGAGAGAGAAGGAATTCGGAGATTCCGACAAAGAGGAGCTGGAAAGCGTTCGTGGGAAAGCGGAATTGGGAAAACAGTAGAGACCGGATGGGGAAAAATCGGTAGATCGAACGTTAAAGACGCAAGATCGAGTTCCTTGGTTCGATGCGGTGCTCCGATAGACGGACGGAAGAAGGTGCTCCGGAAGGCGGTGGCCGCGAGAGACAATTGAAGGACGACGTCCGCTGAAGAGAGTAATAGTCTCGGACTAAATGACGTAGCGGAAGAAAGATTCTGATACAATACCTTCGATATTTCAACTGGAAAACTTCGTATGCTATTAAAGATGACTTAATTCTGCTCCATTATTTTGAGGAAAATATCAGATTAGGCAATATTTACTTAAAACAGAGGGGAAATGGCTTATGCATTCACGGAACGCTTCGATTCAAAGGAAAGACGACACCAGGCACCTCAGATATCAAATTATGGCTCACGTATAAACTCTCTTCTCGTTGCAACTCATAGCTCCATTAGCATTCCGATGGTTTAGATAAATCTAGTTACGCGCAGTGCTAGCATAAACGACATTGAATTTTACATTACTATCGTGGTCGCGGTTTTATTTCCTATGTGAGATGCTTCATGAGATGTTTTACACGGCCATCTTGTGAAGAATAATTAAAATGATATAATTTTGATTGCTTTGTTGTTCGATAGAGCGGAAACCTATCATTGGTTCTCAAATGCGGGTCTCGAAAATCTCCAACCCAAAAGGAGCGACCTCATGTACAAAAATCTGATGTGGCCAACACATGACTCTCCATAATTCTGGTATTCTTATATTTTAAAAATATTTACGTCTCAATACTTTGTTATAATAGATTCGCGGGCCTTAAGAAAAGTTCTCTTTGGCCTTATTCGACCCTCTGGCTAATTCATTACGCACACGATCGTAATATAGTTGGAGTTTTTCCCGTTTCGAACTCGTGGCGCTGAAATCGAAAAAGCAAGCGATGTATTTAATGTAAATTCGGACGAAAAATCAAATTCTTTCTGAAACTATCGAGTTCATGAAAAACTGTTTTAAACAAACTTGTGGAAAATTTCAATGTCTATAACTTTTGTAATAGCACATATTTAGGTAAAGGAGCTATTTGAAAAAAACGGAAAAACAACAAAATAAACATCCACTTCCGGTGTACCAATTTCGGCCAAAACATTTCGAATCTTCATTTGTTAATAAAAATCTTAAATATAAAGTTTTGTGCTGATATGATTATTAGTTTTTGACTTAGAGCGCCCACAAAATTATTGTCACATACACAGAAACACAAACAGTCACTCACACAGACAAACACAGACACACACACACAGACACATCGACATCATCGAGAAAATAGTCAAAACTTGTTCTAGGGACCTAAAAACGTGTATTTCTGTTGAAATCTCGAAATCGATTTTTTTATGAAAACAACATTTTCTCTAAACTACGTACCTATATGGAGAAAGTAAAAAGACAGGACCTTGCATCGCCTACTCCCATTTTAATTGGTGTGTTCTTCGTGAACATAGAGTCCCGATTTCTCTATAAATAGACGATTAAACGCGAGTCTCTTTCTCGGAAAGAACATCTGATGGCCTTTGCAATGGAACCGCTTTAAAGGTTGTTTTGCTCTACCAAAACAACATATATGCAAAATTTTAACAGGTGCAAAATCTGGAACTTCTGTATCTATTCCAGGCATAAAATTACTAATGTATAAGTCTTCAAATCTTCCATTCTTGTGAGAAATACGTCAATTTCCGATTCGTCTGGCTTTTGGGACGACGATGAATAATTCTCAGGCACAAGAGTTTGACAACATTTGCTTTATGTCAATCGACCGCTATTCAGTCATGGGCAGTTATATGTTGCTTTATCCCGTTGCCGTAACCCAAATCACATTAAAACTCAAAATGTGATGGACAATAAAACATCTGTGAAAAATATAGCCTGAGAAGAAGTGTTATAACAGGCAACGGCAATGCCGATTTCTACCACCGATTGAGCGAAGGCTGGATTTTGCATTGGATACAAATTTACGGAGTCCCTTTAATTATCGTTTATTGTCGCCATTTATATAGCTTTATAGAAAACATCCATCGAAGCCCGAAGGGCTGAGAGGGCCGTGTGACTAGAAAACAAATGAACGACAGCTCTAAGAAACTTCTAATAAAAGTCATTAACGTTTGCAGCAGTTTGGATAAAATCTATTGCAAATGACATTAGCATTTATTGTGTTATGGTTTTCAATGGGAATAATAAGGTTTTAATTTAATATATGTAAATTCTGAAAAATACTTATAATGCACGTTAGTCATTTATAAATTATTCATTAAAGCTAGATATGAAAAAAATCCTTTATAATTTATATAACTTTGAGTCTTTATTATTTAACTAGTGTAATGCCCGTTGAAATATCAACGGAAGAATTGTAGATAGATAGATAGATTATTATATTATTTTCATTTAAACTAATTAATATCACACTTTTACATATGAAATATTTTCCCATACACAACATTTCTAGTGAATATTCTGTTGTTGACGGGCTATCTTTAGTTAAACTTAAAATAGTTGCCTTTCTTTCCCTCCCTCTCTCTCCCTCCCTCCCCCTTCCTCATTTCTCCCCCTACCCCCTCTACTTCCCTCTCTCCCCCTCTCTCTCGCTCCCACCTCTACCGCTCTCTCCCCCTCTCTCTCGCTCCCCCCTCTACCGCTCTCTCCCCCCCCCTCTCTAGTATTAAAAGCATTCAAAGCACGTTTATACCCATAAGGTTTGAATTAACAATATGATATAGAGGTCTAACAATGGAATTGGTAGGCAAGGCAACATCCCCTTAAAATGGCATGATTTCCTCAAACTGTGTGAATTAAACGTTTACATTGAGAAATTTCGAACTGTAGGCGGAAAAAGATGAACAGAATAAGAAACTTAATAATGTTTTCTTCAAAATGGTTTTTGTCCGAAGATTGTAGGTCAATTCTTTCTAATTTTAATCTAAAAAAGAAAGAAAGCCTGCACGTCGAAATGTCCCTTTTTACGTGTTATCTTATGAGAAATAGAAAATGTCACCAGGAATCGAACCCGGGTCTTTGATCTCAAGTTTAATACGTTAAAACGTAATTTTATTATATCATAATGCTATCCTGAAAATCACATCAAATTCGGTTCGTTAATTTGCGAGATATTAAGCTTCAGTCTTTGCTGACAGACACACACGCAGATATTATAAATTATTATATATGATAATTTAGTGTTTACTATCATATTTAACCTTCAGATTATCATCTAATACTAAGATATTTTAGCATCAATTTCATTTAAACAGATGGAAATGTAGCATAGCCTTAGGACATTATCTAACCTTGATAAAGCCATCGTATCTTCAGATAAATTCATGATCAAGCGAACAAACAATGTCTGACACGCGATTTTTCTCTCCTCGATCGTTCTGGAGCTTAGCTTATGTAGATATGGGGCAATAACGCCGTCTAAATTTATAAATTACTCGAGGCATCTTCAGGTTCGGTGTTATCGCGTCGTAAATCAATCTTAGCGAACGTATATTGTTTGAGATAGTAGATTTTTCTGCAAATAGAAGCGAATCCTAGTTCCACCCAGAATCATCGATTTTTTACGACGGTCACGTCATTCGACAAAACAAATCCGATGCGTCGAATCCTAATCGACGAGATATCTTTATATTATTATTCGTTTCCCGGGCGACCGATCAAACGGCTTCCCGATAAAGGGGGATTACCTGTCGTTCGGCTGATAAAATCGTCGTCCGACTTTGATTGCGGACGGTTAGACGGCCGAATGTAGCAACGGCGAATAGAGAGAGAGAGAGAGAGAGAGGGAGTGAGAGAGGGTAGAGAGAGAGAGAGAGGGGGGGGGGGTGAGAGAGGGAGGGAGAGAGAGAGTAGATATGGGCGAGGCGGACGAATGAGAGGTTTTCCTTGCGTTTATGCCCGAGGGTATATTCGAGGAGGTAAGACACACCCCGACGGGTGGAATTCGTGCCTCTACGACGAGGCTGCGGTAGTTTTAGATCCGTGGATGAGAGAACGCGCGGCCCCTAAAGGGACTCTCTTCTTCCCGCGCCTGTAAATGCCAAGAATTCGCTTTGTGGAGGAGAAGAGGAAGAATCTCGAGGAAATACGGCCTTCACGACGACGCCGCCGCCGAATATTTGGCTCGCTAAAACTGCTCCGCACGTCACCGATGGAAGCGAAACTCTGCGGAATTTATCGATTCATCGACTGACGGGATAACATAACGTGCACTTTCTTTTTGAAATATCTATCTTTCGTGACATTCCACTCGTACGGGAAAAGGGGGCGCTCTTTCTTCTATATATTGGAGAGTGATTATGCAAAGTCCCTCGGCGATTTTTCGGCTCTATATTGATGGGAGAGAGAGAGACAGAGTGAGAAGAAAGATTCCTAGGATTCGATGCAGAACAACGCCGCCAAACCAAAACACATAGCCTTAATTAAACGATCGTTAAAATTCAAGGGCAAAGCAGAATTTCCTCCTTTGAAAATATGCCATTTGTTTTTAGAGAAAAGGTAGGCAATTTTCCTTTAAATTTGAAATATGCTGTAAATATGTTGTAAAATATGGCAAAATGCACCAAAAAGAAATTTTAACCGAATATAAACTTGTTTATATTAAAACTTAGGAACCTCGGAGGAAGCTGCGATGCTCATTTGTCTTCCCAGTCCTGCCAGTTAACAACCATTCAGCTATTACGCATGCGTAATCACCGTGCAAAATAACGACCCGAGTTCGATTCCAGGGACGCTTAATTCCCCCAATAGGATAAAATTGATGGAACCATCTCGAATTTTTATCTTCTAAACTATAAGTCGTATTTATATGCTCTCGCGGACTTTTTAGTTGCAAATGTTGTCCTCTATCCGACTAAACTTATTAATTGGTACCTTACAGATCATATAAGGGCAAGGGAGAGTAAAATATGGATTTATTAAATTTAGTCTTGACGGAAATGGCTTCTTTTGACTGTGGCGCCGCAAATAGCAACATACCAAACTACGTCCTAATATGGACCCTTAAAAGTTTTTTCGCCTCTGGAAAAAATTACCTGTTTTGGTAGAGGAGTGGTTAGCGTGGCTAGCACCTAATGCTATGGTCGTGGGTTCGAATCCTACCGATGGCATGGTCGTATGTGTTTGACTTTGTTATTGATATTACGCTCTTTACAAAGGCACGCAAAGTGCAGTTTGTGATCTAGTGTAAAATAAATTAGAACAAATTTTGCGAATGTTTGCAGAAGAAGAAAATACCGTAAAATTTTTAATTGAAAGTAAAATCATTTAATCAAACCGATGGATTAGGTTGGTGTTTAATCTTTACTCTATGCACTTAATAAAAGTTGTTAATTAAAAAAAAGTAGTTTTTTTATATAGGTATGTACGTTTTTATTACGAGTGTGGTGACTTAAATGTGTTCATTTCATTTGACTGCAAAATTAAAGTGACAAATGACAGGTGGTTAAAGCCCATATATTCCTATGCGCACCTAAGGGTTTTAATATATTTTTAAAACATAGCGCAGCATTATGGCATTTGTACATATAGTTTAAGAGACACTTCAAAGTTATTTAAAGATATATACCGAATAGACCGGAATCAGTATGCTCTTAAACAAGTCTAGTATTAGTGTATGCGCGTGTGTACTGAGGTAGAGATACGGTGAATATGTAACACGAATAACTGGATTTAACGATATTTTTTAATAATTTAAGGACCACATTTCCTATGGGAGAAGCCATCGAATGCTCATTCTCGATATTTCCACATCGCATCGGTGAAAATTACGGTTTTACCCACGTTGGAGTCGCCGACAGAGAGCTGTTCCGCTATTCCCTTGGTTAAACCCTAATCTAAAAAACAAGAGGATAAAAAAGTTAGCTTCATTAGGGTATTAAGTATTCCTCCGAGCAGATTATCGAGTTTCTATACGCGTATTAACTATCGTATGGAAAAAAAGTAAGTCAAAACATGTGGGCCCACCGCGGCCGACTACCCCAATGGCCAAAAGGGTGTGTGGTCAGCGGGGATAGTGAGAGGGGAAAGGTCCCCGGGTGGGATTTGAAAGTAATTAACCTAGAAAGCAGCGGCGAGGAGCCATTTTCACAAAAAAAACAGAAGTAATCGAACCCTACCCTATGGAGAGAGGAAGCTGCCGAATACATTATGCGGCGGAGCAAGGAGGGGAATAAAGTAAAGGGGGAGGGGAAATAGGGGGTGGGAAAAAGAGAGGGGGCGAGTCTCGTTTAATGAGAGCCTGGGGTGGAGTCTCGGCAGGGTCCTTCCGGCCTTCGCTTCTTCCTTCGGTGACCTCTCTTCTGCACTTCATTGGGTTTGTTAGATCTTTCCGGTTCCAAAGTAAATCTTCAGAAAAGAGCCCTTAATGAACAGGCCAACTTTTAATTCGATAAAGACAATTTAATATATGCTTCGAAAACATCGGAAAAGCGAATTGAAAATTGATTCGAAAAAATCCCTTTCTCACCTCAGTTTTTTCTTTGGCTGCTTCACTTCTTATTGGATCCTTAGACGAACGTTTTCTCTTTATGGCGCGCCCAATGAAATATGCTAGTCCGTTATTTTAAAAAATTGAAGGTTCAAAGCGTGCCTTCGAGTCCCCGTTCAAATACCTTATATAAATGAGCAATTTTTGCAGAAGAGCTGAATAAGAAAGAAAACAGGATTTAAAAACAAAACAGTACGTGTCTTAGCCCTAAAAGTCGTCATATAAAAAATAACCTTCACTTTTAATCTCTTGAACTTAACGATTTCAGTTGTTTAATTACATATCGATTTAAAGAGACCATAGAAAAATCATTTTATAAGAATAAATGGAGGAATGTATGTTGGCGGTCTCCGTATGGACTATAATATAATACTCCGGTTAACTTTTCTGCTAAGCAAGCGAGGTCAAAATAAATTTCTACTTCAATATCTACATAATACCCGGCAAATCACCAGATTGGTGGGCGGTAGGGGGTGCAGCGCGTCAAAGCCTACCTAATAACTTCTCTCGCAGGTATTACTCTCCTGTTATGATCTCGTATGGTCTTTGGGAAAAATGAAAATTGACATCGTTCCGTCCTATAGTCGATATCGTATTTTATCCTCGTGATCGTGCCAACCCATGAAAGTAGGTGCCTCTAATATTCCTGAGACCACCTCTAATAGAAGTTCCGGTCTAAATTTTTTCAGAAGCCTTAACTTAGCGCTAAGTCTGCGGTCCTTTAGCAACATCCAATTCAACTCCTTCAAGAGCGATGTCACGCTTAATTTTTGCTAATATTTTTGTTTTACGAATCTGGCTGCTCTGCTTTGGATTCTTTCTAACTCAAGTATCTGTCTCTTTTCATACGGATCTCACATGCTGGAAGCAAATTCGATCTGAGATCTGACCAATGATTAATAACACGTCTCTCGTACATGTTCTGTACTACTTCTTATTATTCTGCCTACGAAGCCCAATTTATTGTTGGCTGCGCCTAAAATACTTTAGATAGAATCATTATCTTCGAAGTGCGTACCATTAAAGTTTAACACTAAACACTGCAAGTGAAAATCAGTCATAATATAATATTTTAATTTTTCAGCACTGATCTGATTATTTACATACCTACTCTCACTCTGCACTCACTTAAAGTTTTCTTCCTCGCATATTTCATCGCCATTCGGTTGACTTCACGCGGATACGACCTCATTTGTTTGGAAGGAGGGAAGAAATCATCAAATACACAGCGTCAGGGAAATTTCGGCGGCCAGTGAAGACGACCCAAAGGGTGAGTTTGAGAGAATGGAAGAGATGGGAAGAGGGAGAGGAGGTGAAAGGAGAGGAAGGGAGAGAGGGGAGAGTGGACATCTTTTCTCGATCGGCTGTCCGACCCGAGGCGATAATAAAGAACATTCGATCGGTTATCCGGGTGTCCGAGCGATTGAGGGCGCTGACGATGGCGGCCTTCTTTCACAGCACCCACTGGACAGACCATGTCTTTTAGCACGCCTCCTTTCGTAAAATAGTTACGTTATTATACTGTCCGCCTGCAGATATCTCCGTCATTATATATATATATATATATATATATATATATATATATATACTACGGAAGAGGAAAGTAAGTAAGGATATTTAGGGCAACTAGGTGTTGAAGGAAACCCAGTGAGTACTTACCGGAAGTAGAGCCGCTGGGGTGTTGGAGAGACACATTTGTAGAGGTTGGAGCTTTCGGGATGATCCCTTCGTCAGCACAAGAGAGAGATAACTGATTTGGCAGTGACACTGGGGTGAAGGTGTGGGGGTGGAAGGGAAGGGAGCGTGTGCTGACGAAGGGATCATCCCGAAAGCTCCAACCTCTACAAATGTGTCTCTCCAACACCTCAGCGGCTCTACTCCCGGTAAGTGTTCACTGGGTTTCCTTCAACACCTAGTTGCCCTATATATATATATATATATATATATACACACACACATATATTAGGGCAACTAGGTGTTGAAGGAAACCCAGTGAGCACTTACCGGAAGGAGAGTCGCTGAGGTGTTGGAGAGCCAGTTGTTTCTCTCTTGTGCTGACGAAGGGATCATCCCGAAAGCTCCAATAACTTCTACAAATGTGTATCTCCAACACCCCAGCGGCTCTCCTTCCGGTAAGTCCTCACTGAGTTTCCTTCAACACCTAGTTGCCCTAAATGTCCTCATTTACCTTTCCTCTTCCGTAGTATATATATATATATATCATGTCCGCTAAGATGCTTATCTCTCTCTCTCTCTCTCATTCCCTATCTATCTCCTCATCTACGTAGTTCACTCTCACTCTCTCGATCGCCGGACGGGACACACTCCTTCTCGCGGGACAGCTTGGTTTATTCCCGCGTGTGCCATATATGTCGTTTGGGCAGAATGGAGTGCGTTTCCTTAGCGACGAGATCGTGTTTTACCTCGCGCCCCTCCGAAGGGTCGGAGAGTCGTATTTTGTTCTTGTTTTTGGCAGTTTTACGGCGGCGTTCCCCTTCCCGATCGAAATGACCGTGGGTCGATGCGAGGGGGGAGGAGGGAAAATAGGGGGGAGGAGGGGAAAGAGGGAGGGAGGAGGGGAAAGAGCGGGGAGGAGAGAAAGAGGGGGAGCTAAGATCGTTCTGAAATTAGGGGGGGCAATGAGGGTCAAAATTACGCTCGCAAAAAAAATCGAGAAAACTTGGGTCCAATTACCCGATTTCGCCGGCATCCTCGCGTGGGTAGCGTAATGAGTCCACGTGGCGCCTCTCTCGTCGCAAAGCTATGAGCTAGGCAAGAGAAAAGGAGGGGCGAAAGTGGGGCAAAAGGGGAAGGGGCTAGGTTTTTTTGTGGCAAAGTGGGAATAGCGAAAGATGGAAAGAAAGAGAGAAAGGAGTGAAATGGTTGGGAATTCTGTACGTATGAGTAGAATTTTAAGGGCAATAGAGATAAGGCATGCGCAGACGGTGAAGGGGCGGAGGAAACGGAAGGGGTCGTCCTAAAAGCTTTCCCCCGTGTGCAGAAGGAAGCGATGATCAGGTGAAGGAATAACGCTATACGGCGTAGCTCCAGACATAAGGGTCACAGGGAATTTTATAGGTTTCATGGCTGATCGAATACGGGATTATCAGCTTTCGCGAGGGTAGAGATAATTTTTTAAAGAAACTGAGCAATAAAATGTGAACATATAAAACTTTGAAGTTCTTAAACAAACTCTTTAAAATTTCCAAGTTCTGAAATTGAAAGTAGACTTATGCACAGCGATAGATGGAAACAAAGATCAGAGGTGCCGTCGGCTACGTGAATGGTAGCAATGTGCATTTATACTTACGTACTTTGCTCTCCATCAATAGTAGCGATCTAATAAACGGTTCGAAATCAAATCCACATCGTTGCCTAATCTTTGGCTATAGGGACACTCGTTCAACACATTGAGATGTTATCATGTTTTATAAGGAAACCTTTTCTTTTGAAAGAGATGACCATATACCTTGGACTCTTTCCAATAATCCTTCGTATAAGCGATTATGACTATAATTTCTGCGCTATTAGTAACGGTATGAGGTTGACGAAGCATTTTTATCACAAGGGCAAAGTTATGCTATTTTATTATTGGACATCTTTAGGAATGTTTAAACAGATAAAAACGGTATAAAGGGACAGATTATGGTTTTAAATAATAAAATTGTGTATGTTCAGCACGGTAAATGTGTTGTGTTAGCTGAGTCAGAATATAAATTTTTGTTTGTTAATCTTCTGAAAGTTCATTTTTTTATTTGATACCGCTTAAAAAGAATGCGAGTATCCAATTCTAAAAATTCAACATATGAAATGGGAAAATGGGACCAATTTAGATTTTTTTGGAATTAGGTAGTTCACAAATTTTTTTAGATAGGGATACTGTTTTTCCTGACCTTTGAAAGTGAATGCAAAAAAATTCTCATAGATTATAGGCCGTATGTCATAACCATTCAATAATTATTCATTGTTAATGACGTCATGATTGATAGCGACAAATGATAATAATAAAATTGATTGTGAGATGATGCACAGGTTGGAGACAAAATAAAAAATTCGCATCCTGGGTAATTCCGTCTCTTTCTATGTTAAGCCTTACGGGTTCGTCTTTTGAAGTTTAAAAGTTCTTGAAAAATTGAAAAATCGTCCGATCGACACGTTAGTAAAGCCTTCCGAACTTGTGTGAGTTAGGCGATCCTGAGAAATTTAGCAATCCTAACTGAATATAAATTAGCCATTCACGGCATGTTTTTTTGAGAAACTCTAGAAAGTTTTGCCTCACACATCCTGCATAAAATACATATTGCAATTTCATTCAAAGTTCATGGAAATTTCTCTAAACATGTCGAGAAAATTGATGTATTAGAGAAAGGATATAATGCGTGAGCGTTATCAGGAGTTCGGTACACAAAAGAGATGGATAAGAATTGCAATGATGGATGAGGCGAACTTTGCGGCACGATTAACTAATTGTAAGATATACTAGTTTATCGGGTAATATTAAGCGTGTGAATTTTCTTCTTTGATGACACTGTAAAAGTCCCTTATCAAATATTAAATGTTTTAATAATTTCTCGCAGTCAATTATGAAAAACTGTTATAACACACTCAATTTCTCAAAATTATTTACGTAGTTTTCCAGCCATAAGGATAAATTAGCAAACTTAAGTATCAATATATATTGTTTTACTCTTCTCGCTCACTGAAATCAAAAACTTATTTACTAAACTGTGAACAAAGTTAACGGAATTATGGCAAGATACAGAAAATAACAACGACGTTGGAGTAATAATATGGATGGGAATGTATAACGTATAGAAAGCGTCCGTTCTAATGGCCGCACGAAGAGCTCCTCCTCCTTCAAGGAAACTTGGTGATTCTGGGAGATAAGGTGTTTCGCAAAAGTGTGAGGTGCTGATTTTTCGTCTCGAAGGACACTGCCGGTACTCATTCGCCTTTGCTTGGGAAGAGCGGCCCATTCGGCGGATGTAAAGGTCTCATATTTATAGTATAGGGCTTGGAGGCTCTCGAACCGATCTTTGGCATTGGCTCCTCTTGACAGTGACAGGAGTGTTTGAGATGTACCCTTTATTTAGCCCTTGGGGAGCAGGTCACTGTTTTCCACTCACATTAGAGGTTTCCTGACGAAGGATATCCTCAAACCCTAGGGGCGACACGTCCTTCCCCCCTCCCCTCGCCCCTCCTCACCGGCCTTGTCTTTGTGAATACATCAACGCCCTAACATTCAGCCTATGCCAAGTGCTACGCAGTGACGCACACAGGATTCCCTCAAGGGGGGTCCGAAATATTTGGCAAGCGCAAAAGTTGTATACAAGTTATAGCAATACCTACATGTCGCGTATTGCACTTTTCATTATATATTTATGTTAAAAAATAAAGGGGGCAAACCGTCTCCTATTCCTCTCTGATGTCACCCATGAACCCAAATTTAAAATAACTATGTATGTTTCCACAGTTTAGAAAAAGTCACAATTTTCGAAGGGGGTGGGGGGACCCTTCCCCCTCGTGTGTGCGTCCATGTTTGTCCACCCTCACTCCCACGCCACGTTTTCTATATATATATTCGACTAAAACCCGTTAAGAGGTCACCTGGAGATACCTGTGTTAATGCGAAACCCTGGTTTTAAGTTTGCTATAGTAACACCATGCGTGCATACATACAAGGCTGACGTGTGCTTTACTATTTATGTTATACAGTCAAAAAGATATATAGTAATGGTTTAGTATAATGTCTAAACACTGCAAAACGATCTATCAGAAATGAAGTCAAGGAAATATTAAATTTTTGACTTACTATCGATTTTTTTGTCACCGGTTATAATTCACAAGTTACATTAAACATACCTTACTTGAACTGAATGGCGGTAATATAATATTTACGTCTACATTTATTCGTTCCTTTGTCGTAAATTATCCATTTCATTTCACTAAGAAACGCTTTGTATATGTGAGGAAAATAAACGTTCAAATAAAGTTCATTTCTTCGTCGTAGGTAATCTACTTAATTTCATTGTGTTAATTCCGTATGGACTTAAAACAAAGTAAACTTCTTTATTTATTTAAAGCAGATATTGTTTACTTCAGTTTCTACGAAAAATACTTTCGTAGGCAACGGTTAAAAATCCATGCAAGAAATATTCTAAGTTCAAATTAATTTCGACATTCTTGTTTGATTTTTTTGGCAGCGGATTCTTTTACGAAAAGAATGTATTTGGCAAGAAGTATTATATTTTACTAATTATACAAATTTCATCAAATGTTTTGGATAAAAGTAATATTTTACGAGATATGACGGAAAGTTAATTTTTTGTTTCTCGTAAAGTGGCACACCTGATTGGGTGATGAAAACCATTTATATTATTTCGTCGATAAAATATTGGAATGTTTTCAAATAAAATGCAGCGAACAGTTAAGTAAAATAAGTTATTTTCGTTTCTCGTACTACATGAAATGATTTTAATCTAATTTTTCGTGGATGGATTTTCTCTTACGATTTAAAGGTAAAATTAGTTCCTTCTGATATACATTTGTTCAAGAGACGTGTTTTTATCACGATAATAACATATGAAGTGCAAAAAAATACAACTGATATTTATAATGAGAAGCAGAAAAGCTCAAGTGGATAAAATCATAATTCTATCATCTCTTGCAAAGCAACCAAAATGAGCAACTTCTTTATTTTCGTATTAAACAGGAAAACGTAAATTCTAGAATTATAGGGTAATATGCAGAATAATGCCAAAGTAAAATAATGACTCGTAGAGGCGCAAATCTGCGGAATGAAGACTGAAATTAATAATGAGATAGTGTAATTTGAGCTGATATTCTATGATATGATCAGCTGCGTAATTTGAAATCTTAACTAATCCAATCCGTAGGTTAATAATGAAATAAGTTTTCTGTTTTCATGTTGTATTTTTTAATTATATATTTAGTTCATAAATGTGTTCCTCATACGTATATATCCTACCCCATCTGATACATCGCCTTAATAAAAGTAATAATTACGGGTAGCAACGCGAAGTAGGGCAACTCGAGTGCTTACATGAGATTTAATTACCGCAGAGTACAAAACACATCGGAAAAAATAGAAATCGCATACGCATGCCCTTCTTTTTAAGGAGGTTCAAAAGGGTGCCTCTCAGGTACAACATTGTGAAGTTATTCTATTTACACAATTTTTTAAATCAACTATGTTATTATATCTTACAAACATCGTAGAATATTCGTGTGATGATTTATGAGTTGCGTGATAGAAGAATTTATCCCAAATCACGAAGAATATCTTGAAAAAGAGTAATATACGTTGTTATGTATTCGTTAGAATTTATTTATTTTTAAATTTCTTTTTTCAAATTATGTCCGAGACTTGAATACGGGAACCATATTTTGCGCCCTTTCTTTTCATTGTATTCAGCACACGGCTTGGCTCTCCGCTTATTTTAAAGTCCTGTCTCTCTCCCCAATGCGCGCTCCCCTCCCAACGCTCTCTCTCATCTCCCCTTCCTTATTTATCCCTTAGCTCCTTTATTCCATTCCCCCTATCTCCCTCCCTCTTTCTCTCTCTCTTTCTCTAACCGTAGATATTTTCCCTCTTTCACACCTTTTGTGGGAGCCCCTCACTTTCCACCCCCCTTAAATTTCTTAATGACTCCAAAGGCATCTGGAGAACTGCGAGGTCGACGTTTGAATTATAGTCACCTTAAACCAAAGGGCAGATCGGGGTAATTTATGATATCTCGCTTTCGAATTTAGGGAAATACGTTAAATCGAGGAAATATTGGATGAAAATGCTTTGCTTTGGATGGATTTAGGGCAAACTGATGCTTGCGACGACGAGAATAAAATTAGTTGTAAAATCAAGAGTATGGAAGATCGAGAGTGTCGACTGTTTTATTTTGATTCGCCGTTTACCTGGAAACCATTGTACAAATATGTACTGCACATCAATTTTAAAAGTATTTCTAATGTAATTATTTCCAGTTATTCCTCGAAACTACCTGTTCTGCATGGAATCCAGATTCAAGTGGTAGCAGATGCAAAGCTAATGCAACAAATGTTTTAGATGAACGCTTGTGGCCATGCCTAGTGAGCAACTCGGTTTATATCCTCTCCTCCCGCTCCCTCCATCCACATTTTCCCCTCTCCTCCTCCTCTCTCTTCCCACCTTCTCTCCTATTCCTTTACCTCTTCTCTCCCCATTCTCTTCCCACCTCCTTTCCATTTTCCTCCCGATCCTCTTCTCCCTCTCTCCATCTTCTCTCTCAGCTTTTCTCACTGCAAATTTCAATCTCTTGAATTTAGAGTATGTGAAGTGAATGCCATGCCCCATGTCCTTGTTTATCTTGGAGTGTCATTTTGATGGATGGACCGATAATATTGAAGAGATTCACATCACTGGATAGTCAGTGGACAAAATGACGGTGCTCTTCGGACCTTAAAGAAGACCTTCATCCAAAAAAGACAAGAAGAAAACGCGTTCACCTCCACTCAGAAATCCAAAGGCTTTGGGAGTGGACTCAGGGGAAATGGAGAGTTAAACTTTCCCCACTTCATCATCATCATCATTATATATATATATATAATGTGGACATGGAGAAGAATGCTGAAGATAAAATGGACAGATAGGGTGAAAAATGAGGAAGTACTACGAAGAATAGGAGAGAAGCGAGCGATTATACAGACTATCAGAAAGAGGAAGGCGAACTGGATTGGGCATTACCTGAGGAGAGAGTGCATGATTAAAGAAGTGCTAGAAGGAAAAGTGGAGTGAAAAAGAGAGGTTTCAGCTGATAGACGACTTGAAAGGGAAAGAGAGCTATCAAGACATGAAGAAAACTGCGGAAAATAGGAGTATATGGAGAACCAAGTTTAACCATGAATAATCACAGACCTGTCAACGGACTACCTATGATGATAATATATATATATATAGTATATATATACATACATACATACATATATATATATAATGCAATTTTTCTCCCGGAAAGGATACTCTTTTGTTCTGCTACTAATCACCTCTGATTGTTTGCACCCACAATATCATTGCAAAAGTGCGTCAGTGTCAGTAGCTCGAAGTTGACGTATAATTAATTCATTCTAAAACAGGTTTCTGTTTATTGAATTTCCATCGGCGGATATGATTTAATCCAATCTAAAAGCACGAAGACATCATAAAATATATAGCTTTATATGACTAATTCTGTTGGAAATTTCGCACTCACTTCCTTGACTACACAGCATAATTGCGGAATCCATTTACATTCATCCCGTTAAAATGCATAAGAAACATTTCCTCAACTCATAAAATTAGACGTGCTCTACGGAGGAGTGTTTTCTTCTTCCACGAACAAAAATAGAAATAAATCCCAGGAGGGGTCCGAAGCCGAGAGAAGTTGAATACTGTAGCAGGTTCAGAAGCCCACCGCATACTAATGTCCAAGTGTTTTGTGAAGGACGATGGAGAAAGGAGAATAGGGAGGAAGGAGAAGAGAGAAAAAGGAGAAGAGAGAAAAAGGAAGAAGAAGAGCCAATGGGAGAAGGGAAAACAAAATAAGTGAGAGATAAAATCGACATTCTGAGCCGGATGACGAAATAGGAGACACGAAGGAAAGATTTTTGGGGTTGTGCTCTTTTGGGATTGAAAAAAACAAGTAAATACAAATGTGAAGATTGAGAAGGAGAAAATTCTGAACTTGACTGGGACAAAAAACATCTACTTTAATTAACAACTTTTAGGAGGTGTACAGAGTAAAGATAAAACATCGACCCAACCCAGTGGTTTGATTCAATGATTTTACTGTCAATTAAAAATTTTATGGTATTTTCTTCGTCTCCAAGCATTAGCATAAATTGTTCAAGAGTCGCACGCACGTATATGGGACGTATTTCGGTATGTGGCCGTTGCCATTAGCGGCGCCACAGTCAAGATACGCCATTGCTGTCAAGCTAACAATGACAAATCCATATTTTACTCTCCGTTGCCATCATATGTTCTGTAAGATATCTATTAATAAATTTATTCGGATAGAGGTCAACATTTGCAACAAAAAAGTCCGTGAGAGCATATAATTAACACTTATAGTTTTGGAGATAAAAATTCGAGAAAGTCCCGCCCATGCTATACAATTGGGGGAATAAAAACGTCCCTGGAATCGAACTCGGATCGTTATTTTGCACGGTGATCACATGTAAGAGTCTTAATGTGTAGCAATATTTAAAATTGAAAGAATGGCGCTTTCCTCTTTTATGCCACATTTTCTTACTTTCCAAGCTTCCTCTCCATATAAATCAATACTTCATATACAGAATTTTATCAATTTCTTGCATATGCATTCCTTTTTTCCTGTTAGTATAGTATATTTCTTCTGAAATCGTCTTTGCTTCCGCTATCGTAGTCCTTATTAAATCTTTTATATCCGTTCTTATGATGCTACCTACAGGGCGGCGCACGAAACGATACCCTATTAAAACCTCGTACAGAATCTATTATAATAAATACAATCGTGGGAAAACTTGCGATATCCACCCTCGTGTTTGCTACACGGGACTCATATGCCTCATAGTGTTATCTCCACAAGCTATTGCATTCACCCATGCGACTCAGTCTCCGTCTATATTATAGTTGATGTTTCATTATAAAAACAAATATTGGGATCATTTCGTGCGCCACTCTGTAGGTATTTATAGCCTGAAAGTTGTTCTGATGGCCTTCTGCTAGCCCTTTTACACACATTTTCTTATTTTCAAAATATTCTTGGATTTTTCTGTACATATTTCCATTCTGTATATTTTACCTGTCATTATCCGAATATCTATAATTTTATTTTAATTTCTTGCTAGAAGTACTTGATCATCTACGTACATATTATACTGTTCTTATAATCCTTCCTCCAATTTGAAATCTCCCGTGCCTTCTAACGCTTCTTGCATTAGCTTCTTTCTATATATATTGAACTAGTATAAGTGCCCGTCAGAAATGACGGGGATGATCGCTTATTCTGAAATAAAATTGAGGCAGTCTTCTTTGACCTGAAATCACACCTCCTCATACCTCCGAGCGAAGGTTCGAAACCCTCGCCGCGAGTATCTATTGTGCTTCAAAAGCTGACTTTAGTTCCCTCTTGCCAGGTATATTTATGGGTTTTTTTCGGAGCGTGACAGAGTGACATAAGGACAAAGGGACAGAATAAGACTTTTATATATTACCGATATATTAAAAAGCTTTTTATTATATTATAATGCTATCCTGAAAATTTCATCAAATTCGGTTCAGTCGTTTGTGAGATATTAAGCTTCAAAAAGCATTACACAACGTTTGCTGAGGCTTTTACTTATACGACGATGATGATAGGAACGTTGATAGGCAACAGCCCTGTCTTACTCTACCGATATTTACTTCGCTGGTGTCCGCATTCTCCAACATGACCTTTACCACTTGATTCACGTATAGATTCCTGATCAGTCTCCTGTCTTTCCAGTCTACACCTATATCCTTTAATATCCTCATCAGCAGCACCTAATCTACTCTATCAAAGGCCTTCTGCCAGTCGACGAAACATACGCAGCAATCTTGTCTGTACTCTATTGCCCTTTCTGATATGATTCTCACTACACCGATAGCTTTCTCATTCTGTGGTCTTCGCAATGCATTGCCTTCGGGTTCTTATTGAAAGAGATGATTTATATTTCTAAAAAAAACCTGAGGATACTCTAATACGCAGCAATCGCAAGGCCTGTTAAGTGACAAACTGAGAAAGGACAATTTACATGTTTATATGATGGCATATACGAGAAACAGACGATGAAAGTAGGCGCTGAAAACAAAGATCCGTAAATCTGGAATCGCCTCTTTTTCTCCTTTTCAATATCACGTATTTCTTGCTTCCCTCGTTCTTTCGGAGTTCCTCTCGTTTTCACCTCAATCTCTCACTCCCCCGTCGAGATTTTCACATCTCTCTCTCTCTCCTTCTATGTCTTCCTTTCGCACTCTCTCTCTCTCTCCCCGTTCCCTACAAGCAAAGATACGTTAAAAGCGACCATAAAGGATCAGAAGGGTAGACGCACTCCCCGTTTGAAAGCTCTCAGAACACGAACGCATTTCTGTTTCCCTTGAATACCTGTCGTCCTTTTCGAGGGGAGAGAGGCTTAGCGAGCGAGCGATGGAAGAAAAGACTTTATCCCCGCGCTTATTTTATAGGCCGCCTCTTCGAAGACATCTGTAAAAGATGAGGCGTCGCTAGGGAAAGGGAAAGGCTGGGAGAGAGAGAGAAAGGGAGAGAGAGAGAGAAAGAAAGGGAGAGAGAGAGAAAGAGAAAAGGAGATAGAGATAAAGGGAGAGTGTCTTTTCCGTTCCCACTCTTTATCAGCCGACCGCTCGCGAGGGATGCGCTCAGGTGCGACTTTCTACGTGAGGCGACTTCTTGGGAAGACGGGCGCAAGTAAGAGAGAGAGTCCCTTTAATTAATGGCCAACGCGTCATTTACTGGAATTTTGTCCATTTTGAGACCGTCGTGAGAAGGAGAGAAACTTTTAGGACGGGGTTTTTTCATCTTGACGAAGTTTAAATATTTCAAATTCAGTCCCTGAAAGCAATCTCAAAGGAACTCCGTTTCGCGTTTCGGAGAGTTTTATGCCGAGACTTCCGAGTCAACAAACCGAAACAATTCATGGCATCCGACAGATTGAAAAAGAAGTTCGGTGTGGTTCTTTCGTTTTATAAGTGGAAATAAAACCCTAACGCTAAAATTATGAGTTTGAAAACTACGAATCTAAAAAGAGGTACATATCCATTCCAGTATACACGAGACTTTTCGACTCGTCACTCTTATAATCAGCATACGTAGCAGCTGATCTAATTGAAAGACGGAAATGTGTTAATCCAGTGTAAATCCAGCAAACTCCAGATCTCGGCAATTGGCATCAATCGAATCCATTACCGTTCCGAGTTAACCAAGGAAAGCTTTTGCCTCTGTGTCTTTCAAGGCAACTCCGATTGAATTGAGTCCAATCCCAAGATCGACTGAAACCAATAAAAAATTCCTCATACTATTTTCTCTTCTTCCATATATGATACTCTCGCCGCTTGAGCGACGTAGTTTCTCTGCGTATTGCGCAATATAAATTTTACCGAATATCCCTGTTGTCGTTCAAACAATAATGACGATGGAAAAAAGGTTCCTAGATTCATACATAATATCCACTTACGATTAAAAAGAACATCATATAATGAAACAGAAATCTTACAGCGAAAATATTTCTTGTAATTGTGAACACATTTAATCGAAGTTCGCTTTCGGTTAATTAAATTTCTCATGAAAAAATATGCGGTCGTATATCGGGTATTTATTCTTATGAAAAAGGCTCAGAACTGCTTAAGAAGAGAAGAGGAGAAGCTGTTCTTAATTCGCTCCATAATCAAGCTCCATAACGATATTATTGTGCCATAAGTGGCACGCAAAACTATTTTGATTGGCACGCCAACGAAAGGCGAAAACCGATCAAAGCATTTATCGTACTGATTTAGTGTCGCAAAAACATTTGTGTTATTTATTTAACTATTGTAAACATTAGTTTTATGGTACAAATTTCAATCTCTTATTCTTGATCACGAATTTAATTTAGTTGGCACTCAAAAAAATCAAGAACTTTTTTGTGGCACGCGAGGCGGAAAAGATTCGACAAATTCAGTAATATTGGCACGCGGGCAATAGAAGGTTCGCCATCACTGCCCTAGATGATCCAGGTAAATCCCGTTTCCATAAAGCTGTAGAACAGCTGTTCACAGTGGTATTTCATCGATCGTAGATTCTGCCATCCTTTATGGAAATCAACGTGTATCTTATTTCCAAGTTTATTATGTTCCTCGAGTTTAGCACAGTAAAGATCACAAACGAAATAGGAACAGAGGAGAGAACCTTTTTGAGTAAGCTAAAATCGGTGGCCGGTTTGTATAAAAATATTCAATGCTAATTTAAAGTTTACATGTGAAGCGCTTAAAATTCAATGAAAGAAAACGTGAATGCGTCGGAGACTATTGTAATGTTTGTTGAGAGTATGGCAAAGATAGTTATTCGGACTCAGAAGATAATTAACGAGTAATTATTAATGGTAGAAGGAGAGAGTAATTAGAGTAGTAATGGCGAGGAGGAAGGGAAGAAACTAATAAAGAAGCAAATGGCATGGCTGGAGAATTGGAGTTTTGAGAGGATTAAAACAATGGAGTGACTGTACGGAGATTGAGGAATTAAATCATAAGATGTGGATTTGGAAAATTGTACCAAATCATATCGAGAGGAAAAAACCTATAAGTGAACGTAATTGCAAATTTTTAATTTTAATTTAGACTCTGAAGTAAATAATCAATACTGACGATGGAATCGTTGATTCCGAAATGCGCATTTAGACTCGTGTGTGTTTTTTAGCTGGTGTGTATTCGTGGCGTATGTGAACAAAAAAAGGGTCAATGGCGTTAGAGTAATTCCTCCTAAACCCGGAGCGTGTGAGATTGCGCGAGTGTTTGGCTCCTCGCGTGGACTAAATTCCCCTAAACCAGTGTGAATGTATTTTTCTTTTTAAATAATTTGTATGGTTATTAGGAGGGTTCTCCATTGATCAAAGCGAAAGCTTATAGTAATGTATAGTAGAACTCCGAACTAAAATCATAATGTGAAACTACGCCCCATAAAAGAAGAATCAAGCTTATCATATATCCAAAACTATATTTTAAAGTAAACATATGAAAAATCATAATATGAGCCGGATAGAAAATCGGCAAAAAACGAACGAAAGAGGAAATTGTAAGCTTTTTAAAAATTCTTCATATTTGAGAATGCTGTTAAATGGTGGCAGAATCTTGTCTTAAATAAATTACATTTTATATTTAAACAATGCGTTTCATGTACATTATTATATAATTTTGTTGACCACTAAATAAATTTTATATATTTCTATAGACTAATGCATTATTAAGTGTATTTTAAAATAAGCGTTCAAAATACATGCTGTACTCTTCTACTTTACACATTTTTTTTACATTTTTTCCAATTATCCGAATTTTTTATTATCCAGACCACCCTTGGTCCCAATTAGATCGGATAATAGGACTACTACCGTATACAAATTAACTAGCTGTAGGAAAGGATTCCCTTCAGAAGTATCCTTAATTAATAAAAAAAACTGTGGAAGAGAATGAGAAGTAAGTAGGTTTACAGTGAAAACAACGGGTTTTCTTTAAAAGAGATTCGTCTGTGCTGCGGAGTTTGGTAATATACTGCTATATAAAAATCTCCTGAAATCGCGAATGAGCACGTTGACGATGTAAATGATGACCGGCCCCATAAAACCTCGTTTTTAGGCGCGTTTCGCTTCCAGCGTGACCGCCTATTATCGTCGGTCTGCCCGTCTGTCAGTCCGTCCGCATGTTCGTTTTCGGCTTCTACCGAACGGATTCTCATGAAATTTGATATTAAGGACACAATAAAATATAATAAGAAAATCGCAAAAATGAATCACGTACGACAATCAGGGGTACCACTTTACTGGTGATAAAAAATTAAATTTTCGTCATATACCGTAAAATATTGCTCATATCAAAATATTTTTCAAACAAAAGTTGTAGAACTAGTAATGAAGAGTATTTCCTTCCATGTACATTTTTATCGTAAGAGTAGCCGTTATCTAGAAAATCGAACAAGAATGTCTTAATTCGAGTTGAACTTTGAAATTTTCTTGCATGGTTACTTCTTCATTGTTGCTAACATAAACAATCTCACAAACAAACGTTTAATTTCTTTACGTGTGCATGCAATATTTTTAAATAGGAAGAAAATGGATTATTTATGAAGAAGAAAAGAACTTTAAAACGCTATTTCCCTTACGTACAGGTATATAATTTCTTTCTAATACTCCATTGCACGAAACACGCCCATTCGTGATACGTTGTACACTTTCCTAACTTGTTGTTTCAGTTGTAGCCTCTAAGTATTCATTTTATAAAGACAGCGCTTCGGATCAAACCGACAGGCGAAATTCAAAGAATCAATCATTGCCTCACAGACAATTACTAGTGGAGATAAACGTGAACGAGGAGGAGTTCTGGTTTCATTGGAAATCCGAGAGACGCAGATTCTTAGGCAACAGGTGGCGGAATCGCGCAAGTGGAGTCGATCCATCATTCTCGACTCAATCTATTTCGAGCGGTTTTATTCAGGTCGGACTCATTTGGAAATTCTCGCGGAACTTCATTTCGGGCGTCGATGAGATCTTCAAGAGAAACATTTTCATCTTAGATTTGCTCTTCTTCACTATGTTCCTTTTGTCACAACAACATCTCGAAGATTATAGGAAAACCTCGGATAATTTTTCGCAAAGAGGAAGCCGGGGATAAAGAGAGATGCCTGAAAAACTAGGCAGCATAGCTATGGTTCACAACTGAATATTCGTAGAAAGGGAATGATGAGATATGACGCGAGCCGAATAACCGACGCGACGACGAATAAGAGCTTTTCTATAATAAAATCCGATAGTTAAGGCGGCCGTTTTTGTCTTCCGTGAGAGCTGTTATCGGTTTTCTGATATCTGCTTGGAAATTGAAATATTCGGGATAAATTATTATTATTCTTAATTATTGTATTATATGCGGAATACGTGCGTTCTCGGTGAGGAAATAAATGTTCCCGATATCTTGAGAGGGAAAAAGTTGAGGAAAAATCGCGTTTAATGTCGTGGGTGGGCACGCGTGGAAGGCGAGTGTTCTTCGGGTGGAAGACCATAGCTGTACGACGTACATATATGTTCCTATGGGAGGAGAGAACAGGTGTGCGTGTGAACGGCGGAATGATAAATACGACGCTTCGCTCGAACGGACGCCTCTGATTGGCGAAGCACACGTGACGAGGTTTTGTCCATTACGGTGGATGAGTTCGAATCCCGGGAAAATGAAAACTCAGCGGATTTAACGCTTTTCCACAGACAGTGAACGGGAATCGGCTCAGGACAATCAAGCTGCTTATTTACGCAAATTTCTCATCACGGCTTTGGGAAAAAGGGGATACGTTCAGAATACGAAAAGGTTTTCGGCTTTTTGTTAATTGTTTTCCATTCACTATTTTTAGCGTTTTTTATAAAAGAAAGAGCTTATGTATCCGGTTAATCAGTATGTCTTCCTGTCCGTCTGTCTGATAGTGTGCAAAATAACTCTGAAATTACTAAGCTACAAAAAACAAATTTTCAGGATATATATTCGGATTGGATACGGAAAAAATCTGGGGTCGGTCCGTCAGACCGTTTGCCTTTTAACAGGATATTAGAAAACCCCTTACGAACTATGTATACGGGTCGATTGTGGCTTTCGCATTGTTGGCCGTATTCAGCCGTATTCACAGCAACGAATGTAAATAAACAAGTAAGCTATTAAGCGAAAGTAAGTGAAATTACACAGTTCCAAAATTTTATTCTATGAAATATTTTGTCGTTTTTATATAATGCCAATTGTTTTTGAAGAAATGTATACGTGATATGCTGATTAACATTTTAATGGTGAAATACATTGCTGTGAGATTGGGTAATTATTTGATCTAAACAAAAGTGAAATTACATAGGTCTAAAAATATATTTACATAATTAATGTAATTCTTTCCTCACTTGTTATCGACGCAAGCGATATGCTTTCGTTGCATTTGCACTTGACGAATGCATTGGCGTCCTGACGAACGCACTTATAATTTTCATTTCCTTCGGAAATGAAACGCTTCCAGCTTTAATTAAACGCTTTGGCTCGGATGCTTATATAGATACCGAGTTTAACGAACTAATATTCATTCGCATCAAATGTGCGCACAATAACGCACTTCTGCAAGCGAAGTGAAAGTCGCCTTAATTTTGGCGTCTCCTCTCTAATCCTCCCAAAATCCTCTCCCCCAAAATACCCCCCTTCACCCACGCAAATCCGATTCGGCCGCTGGGTCTCATTTAAACCCATTTCCGACGTATTTAGCACGCGTCCGAGCGAGATAAGCGTAATTATAACAATTCGCCCAGAATCCAGATTTCCCCACGGCCATTGGCGCTATTTCCCTTTCCTGCGAGCGACTCCCCCCCCCCGAACACCCTTTGGTAACGCGACCGGCGAATAATGCAGGAAAATATCGCTCTCATTTTTATTGATTTTTAAGCTCCAAAGTGGAATTTACCTTAGGGATGTGACGAAAGAGACAGCATTGGTGATTTAAAAAATCGGTACAATATACCTACATTGTACAAAATTTCTCATATACTAACGCGTCGTTTAGTTATCTTTTGAAAATATGAACTATGTAGTATCATTATAAACATCAACTTAAATACTATTCGAAATTTTATGAAATACGTATGAGCTGTTTTTTATAAAATCCATTTGTTATTAAAGTTGCCCAGGAAAAAAACTAGCCTTATATTCATTTTGAGAAATATGAAATATGTAGTATTTTCGCAGACGTAAATTCAAGTAACTCTACGAAATTTTATGAAAATCGTTGGAGCCGTTTCAAATTGTTTTTAAAATTGCCTAGAATAAACCGCCCTTAATTATTGTGCAATGTCAAACATTTCTTCAAGTTTCTATTCTGTATGACAAAACGCCTAAGTACGAAATATCATTCATTTTTGCTCTATCGCTAGGCTCTATAGCCGCGAACAGACAGACAGACACACAGACGGCATGGCAAAAACAACTTTTTCTGAGTCAGGTACACCTAAAACACATGAGAAAGTAAAAAGTACTAAAACGCTGCAATAAATGCACTACGAGATTAGACATAACTAAAATCCCTAAAAATAATATAACCCGAAATCAAATAAAAGATGATAATAATATGCATTTTATCGGTTTTGACTTGTTTGGATTTTCATTCATTTATCGCAGTTGTCCCTCTCAATCGAATTTTGCGAACGATAGCAACAATGCGAGTGGAAAAATCCCGTGCATAAAAAGATATAGATTTTTCACTCGGGTCCAGCCGTCGAGTAGATAATCGAGAGAGTGAGGTGTATCGGAAGTTCGGCGATCAAGTTAACTGCATCTGAGAGAGGAGTGGGAGGGGGGGGCGAGGGGAGAAGAGGTGGGGAGAGGGGGGGGGGGCGAGGGGAGAAAAGGTGGGGAGGGGGGGTAATTAGATCGCTCAAGGGCAGGCCTTAATAGCATTCTAGAATTCTCACCACCCCCACCCGAGAACACCGGTCGTCCCTCCTCCGCACCAAGCACCACCACCGCTGCATCCCCTTTAAAGCGTCCGTCGAAAGGGGTTTTTTCGGAGGGGGGAGGGGAGTGCATGCAAGCTCCATTGTCGGACGGATACACTTGATGACGTCGATGGTGATGACGACCACAGTTGGGAATCCTCGCGCCTAACGCTCGGATCGCTCAATTAGCCTTCAATGAAATTTCGCAATATTTCTTCTCTCGCGTTGTTTTTGAATTCACGCGATGTGTTGTCGGAGAGTTTCATTTTTAATTACGTTAAGTTGGACTTCCGCTTAATCGGCGTAAACGGGAACGAGAGGCAGGTCGTTTATTAGAAAGGCCGCTAACGTTTTTGACTTGGACAAATAGCAAATAGAAAAAATAAATAGAACGGAGAATTATAATTGGCATGTGTTAAATATAAGGAGCAATAGTTCTGCAATACACTATATAAACGTAATGAATAAATGTTATGATCGAATCTGTATAAATTTTTATAGTAAAATATGTCAATTTTATCTGCTGCGCAGCTTATTCCCTCCGATTCTTGAATGTTAGAACGCCAAATTGCGTAGAAGAGAATTGCTGTTCTACGTAACAGAGCCACGTCTAACGCTTCTTTGCTGGCTGGCTTCATGGGTCATCTTAGGCCCTTCACCCAAATCTCGCATGTCGTCAGGATCTTCACCCTTTCAGTTATTCAGCGCTCATCACAGCCTCTGTGACATTCACATCATCTATCATTTCATTATCTGGACATTCATCAGCATTCAGCCATTTATCAACGTCGGGAGCTCGCAACCTGATGATCACGAACGCCACCGTTCTATTTGAAAGTCTTACTTTGCAGTTCTATTTAAGATCACCTGCGGGACGACGGAGAATTATCCAATGATAGTTGTGCTTTTTTAGAGATTTTTTTGGATATCAAATATTGGTCCATTACAGGCAAAAATTCATCATAAAACCATTGCCCACATAACGCAGAATCTACAAAAGCTGATTTTTGGGTCTGATAGTATACGAACAAAGCTGAAGGAATTATATTTTTAAGGCTCTTGCTCTCGATAATTTCCAATTATAGGCAACGGAAGATGGCGGGTACACGTTTCTGTAGCATTAAGGCAGGCGCTCTTTGCACTTCTCGTAGCCAGGCACTGATGCTTCCTGCCTCGAGAATTTATATACTTAAATCGGTTATATTAGCATTGCACAGCTGCTCTGCCGCTAATCCGTATTTCTCAAGGATGGATTTGTTTGTTTGTAAAGTATGCTAAACTAAAATGGTGAACTCATTTCCCAGACTACGTCAAAAACTTCCAAAGAATAAAAGGTTCACTATTTAACAGAGATAGCATTCTAAATTAATTTAAATGGCCCATGAGTACGCATACTGAAAGATTAAATAATATAAATGAATGCACTAACCTTTATGTTAATGTCAAATTCTTCATGAAAATGTCTAATAAATCCAGGTGCCTTTTGTTTGCAGATAAGATTCACACGCGACAAGAAAACGTTCTCACAGTTGATGTTCCTTCTACCACAGTTTTAGGAGAACTGAGGAGATGCGTTTCACTATTTTCCTAAGTTCCAAAAAGCCACCAGAGCTGTAAGCAATAAACCGAACCGAATGTGGCTGAAAAATTGTGCCCTCACCCTCGGTTTTTCGCATATCCCTTCTGAATTCTACTATCTGGGATAAAGTGCCGCTATGCGCGTCCTGCACTATTTTTCGGTGGACAATCCCGTTAGGGAAAGGGAAATGAGTCTGCAGGGGTTCCTGGTGGGAGCCTCGAAGCTCGGGCGCGGTACTTCTTACTTTGTAAGTGGCATTGACCTTGTTGAAGGCAAGATAAGAATTTTATTGTGGCGAAGCATGTCTTCCCTTTCTCGAAAGGAATTAGGATATCCAAAAGCGGGCAAGATCTCCGAAAGAATGCCTGGGAAACGGCGTTGCCAGGGTCTATGTCGATATCTGCCAGATGTTTTCAAAGGCCGAATTTTGCGAAACGACGCCCTCGTGTCTGTCTTGGAGGCAGGGACATTGCTTTCTCCTAATTCTTGGACGAAGCGGTCGCATTGCCGACCCCTCTATCCCCAAGTTCATGCATTGTATCGACTTTTTGCGTGGTTTCCCAAGAGATGTTTCTTGAGATTCTCCAGAGAATTCATTGAGAAGCAATATTACCGAATTATTTTTTTAAAATGGTTTTCTTGGTAATCTAAAATATGAAATAACAAATTTTAACGAGAATTTTCGAGGCAGAATTTATCGAGCATAATTTCTACTAGAGTTCCTCGTAGGCGCGGGGCTCGAGGCGACTGCCTACCCAGCCACCCCCTTCAGACGGGCCTGTTTACAGATGGCATTCGTTGGGTGCGTGATAATTTTAATTAATATTTCCAATTAATTCGATTCGTATTTTAAAAATATTATTTCCGTGTTTAATCTTCCTATAATCGATAATAGAATCGACATTGGCGGAAAATGGAAGCGACTGAAAGGCCAAAAAGTGTTGTTTTGAAATTCTCCCGCTAGGGCATTAACCTCCTCTGGAAAGACAAAAGGTTCCCTAGGGAACTCTCACTGTTCGTTCACGGGAAGTTCGATTTCGCGGTCGAAGGGACACGAAGGCACACACACACACGCACCCACTCGGTGGGTTTCGATAAGGGAGGAGATTTCCAAGTGAGACGCACCAACGGACTCCAAAACGGGTTTTGGATGTGATAGAAAAAAGGTTGGCTATTTTATTTCTGGATTGAGGCGAAGTGCTCGACTGTGTGTATCGGACGTTGGAAGCAACACTCGCCGAGGACGTCTTTTTGGACGAACTGTGAACTTGTAGGCATAGTCATCTTCGATACTGTTTTGTATAGAGGAGAAGGAACGATTTTGGTGCGATGCTCACCAGGTTAAACGAATTGTGGGTCCTGGTAGACAAGTTATTCCAATGGACATTTAATATGGAACATAACTACAAAAGGTCTGATGTGGCCAACATATGACTTTCTTCATGCAGAGCAACGAATGTGATTGCTCTCGACATCAGCGTTCTCAGAAATATTTATTACACTTTAGAATAATTTTAAAACATTTTCAATTATCTTTATTAAAAAAAAAACAATAAGTAAAGAAAATTGTTAACTTTTTCAATGGATATCCAAATTTCGATGCGCAATTAAAATGATCTTTGTCAGGGTACGCAAGGCTATCAACAATTAGAAAATGTTATCATAGCAGCGGAAACAATGGTATCACTTAGCGACGTATTTAACATAAATTTAGAATACAAAATCAAGATATTATCTCTTAAACTATCGATTTTATGAAAAATGGTTTCAAACAAACCTTGCAGAAAATTACATTAGGCTTATATCATTTTTATAAATACAACTATTTACAAAAATGGAGTTGTAAAGGAGATATAAAAAAAACGGAAAAACGACTAGAATAAACACCCATTTCCGGTGGACCAGTTTTCTATCACATGCACACACACAGACATCATCGATAAAATAGTCTAAACGTGTTCTAGGGACCTCAAAACGTGTATTTCCGTTGAAATCTCGAAATCGATGTTTTTCATGACAACAATATTTTCTCTATACTACGTATATGGAGAAAGTAATAATTTCAGAAAGTGAAATTTAAGCCGTAAGGATGAAAGTCTAATCACCTTTAATTTCAATTCCTACATTTTGTGAATCCAGCAAAACATTAAAGGTTTTCACAAGACATTGAATTCGTGATGTGTTTCAATCCAGACGAAGAATCGTCGCTATGAATTTGTTATGTTTGCACCGCGCAGGAAGCGATAGGCACTTTATAAGGAGGGGAAAGGGAGCGTTGATCTGATTCAATCTCAATCCGAGTAAGAGTTAATTACGGACCTCCTGAAGACAATCGGACCCGTATAACTAACGCCCTCGTCCTTGAAGCGAGGAAAGGAATCAGCGTGACCCTTCTGGGTTTGGAGCGACCTCTGTCCCCAGACGACCCGATACCTTATTAACCTCTCCCTCCCTCTCCGCAAGGCTATCTCGCTCTACGCCTTTATCCAATTTCTCTCTTTATTAATCCTCTCCTCTCTCTTTCTCTCCTCAGCTTCACTCTCTTTTCCTCTTTCTTCCATCATTCTCCTTTCTTACTCACCTGCTCCTTATTAATGAGAGAAAACAAGTTAGGAAAGTGTGCAGCGTACCACAAATGGACGCGTCTCGTGTAATGGATTATTTGAAAGAAATGACTACATAAACGTTTTTGAACTTGTTCCTTCGTTGAAAATTATTAATTTCTTTTACGTCCACGTTTATTCCATCGTTGAAAATGATTCTTTTCTTTTCACTTGCAAAATTCTTAAGAGTGCAGCACGTGAGGAAAATAGCGTTTTAAAGTTCTTTTCTTCATCATAAAAAAATCATTTTCTTCCTATTTAAAAATACTGCATGCACACGCAAGAAAATTGAACGTATTTTTGTGAGACTGTTTATGTTAGCAACAATGATGAAATAACCATGCAAGAAATTTTCAACTCGAATTATGACTTTCTTGCTTGATTGTCATGATGACGGCTACTAATACGATAAAAAGTATAGGAAAAGAAATACTTTTCGTTAATAGTTCTACAAGTTTTATTTGAAAATTTGTTTTGATATGACCAATACTTTACGATATATGACGGAAAGTTCATTTTTTGTCACTAGTAAAATGGTATCCCTGATTGGCTTACGTGATATATTTACGTGACTTTCTTATTGCCTTTTACTGTAAGTCCTTAATATCAAATTTCATGAAAATCCGTTTCTTAGAAGCAGGGAAGGAACACGCGGACGGACAGACCGACGCTAACAGGCGCTTATGCTGGAAGCGAATCGCGTCTAAAAAAGGAAAGAGAATTTTTCCCACGGGATCCTAAGAAAATTTCCTGCGAGGAAACATATTTGTCGTCAAACTGTTACGACGAAAGGGTTTTGGATTAAATGTTATTGAACATAATGGAAAAAATTTCAAGCCATAAAAAGAAGAAAATACAATAGGTGATACGGTGATGGAGACCTACCAATAGGCAGAAAATTATAAATTATACGATTTTAATTATTTTATTCGCGATTTTATGTAAATAATTATGAAAATATGTATTTAAGACAAATATCCGCTTAAATATCTCTTTCCTGCTACATTTAGAGAAATGGTAAAAAAGATTTACGAGGTGTAAAAAATAACGGAAATGTTTAACGCAATACATGTTATTTTAATTGTACTTAGGTTTCAGAGTATCATTGAATGATATTACTGCAACAAAATGAATTAATGTCCATGTAGCATTGTAAGTGCTGAAAAAAAAGAATAATTTTGTAATCGATACTTCGGGTTGTATGCATTTTTTTAAACTGCCATACTTTATCTTAGCCATCACAGTAATACGCCCCTTCATAAAAAAATCCATATCGGAATAACAGCTTGAAAATTAATAAGTTCTTTCTCCTTCTCTCTCGGAATTCATCTTGCACGTAGTTAAGGCGAGACAACCAGGCTCTCTTCAAGGAAACAAGGATCATTAAATTAGTCATGCCTGCGCCTCGCAGAAGTACATAACCGTGTCTCTGCCATAAATAAGTGTTATGGTGTTCGCTTCCGTAAACTGAGGCAGCTCAAAGCGAAACCTCTTATCCCATGGCTACCTTTCCCCCCTCCGCAAAAGGGACACGGCCTAGCCTCACCCTAATGCAGACATCTACCTGAACGTCACATTCCTCTCTTCGCCTAATCCTCTACGCACCACATCTCTCCCGTTACCAACAGCACCCTCTTTTTGGAGACGCTGCTCTATCCTGTTATGCTCTCAACGGTTCAAAGTTATGCGATGCTCTTGACTAGAAAATCGAGATAGTTAGCGACGGAGGACCTTGTAACTAGGTTTGATCTTACAATTAGTAACAATAGAGTTACTGGGATTGCATGCTTCAAATTTGAATATATTAAGGTATAGCCTCTTGGTTTGCTGAGTCGATGGGTATAAAACATCCCGTTCCCTTCTGAAAACATTTTAATCAGTTCCGTAGCTTTCCGCGTCAATTCGTTAACCTCGGTTTTTTTATTTCCGCTGAATTAAATAGGGCGAGTGACGTATTCAGACGCTCATCCAACCAAATCGCGAACACGCGCACCCCGTCCCGTTCCCTCCGCGGTTAAAATTTCCGCAGCAGAAGTCGAAATCAACTTAGCATTGATTCCACAATCGAGTTAAAGCGTCGTCTCTCCCTTTTGCCAAACGTTTAGTTGACACGGGCCAAAATCGACCTTGATTGGACCTAAGCGGGCCACACTTTGAAAAATTTGTCATAATAAAAACTTAAGTACACTATTTATTAATTACTATAACAAATTTTACATGCAATTTTTGTGACAAAAAATGAAGTGGCAATTAAATATAATTTACTTACAAATTTTAAACGTATTTTTGAAATAAAAGGAATTAACCAGCTGAGTCACTCCCAGCTTCAATCGGGCCAAACAAAAGGTGTCGGCGGGCCACATTTGGCCCGCGGGCCATATGTTGTGCACCCCGGTTTAGATCTTTGCCTCGCTCACCCTTGAACGGAGCGTTCGCATAAATCATACGACTAATCGAGCAGTATATTTGATGTCTTCTCTTAAAAGTAGAGTTGCCAACTCTTGAGATTTATAGAGAAGGATACTACTTGGAAAACAATGATTTTTTTTTGGGGAGAGAATAAGTGAAAATAGTGCTTGAAATTGAAAAGAGAAATATATTTACGAGTAATAAAAAATAAGAACAGTTTAATTTGTTGAACTAATCTATCAGTCGCATATCTGACGTATCTTCCTTCTTATAAATAGATTTTTGCTTCGTTCTAGCACGCTATATTATTTACATTTTTAAAAAATGCGTCTCAGTATATTACACTGAAAAAGGGTACAGGCTTATGTTTCATAGGTGAAAATATGTAAAAAATATTGGAACAATTGAAGTGTCTTTTTGAAAAATAAAACCTTTTGACTTTGATTTTATGCTTTTTCAACAATTGACATAGTATACCTAATTTCAATGTATTGTATTTTATCTATTTTAGTGATTACATATTGATAAAATGCATATATATACTTATAAGGGCCAAAATGAAAACTTTAACTCATAAAATTTGGAAGATAACAAAGTTTCTTCAATGTAAGACCATTATAATGTTAACATCATTAATATGAAATATTTGTCCCGGTAATTAAGATTTAAAAAGGGTACAAAAAGAAGGAAAAATCGCGTCCTTCTCAGCATCGGGGAAGGAGGCAGAACAAAACACTTGAAAGAAGGACTGTCTTTCCCAAAGGAGGACGGTTGGCAACCCTACTTAAAAGAATAAACTCTTCCAAGCGGACCATAATAAATTGCAGGAGTTCTCGCAGAATATTTATAATTTTTCGGGCATTCCAAATTCTCTGGAAATTGGTTCGCATCTTAAGTTTTCGTATTTCAAGTTACTTCGATCAGATCGGATCTGTAACATAAATAACAAAAATCACCCTTAAGGCAATATGTTACAATAAAATTTATCAAAAAATTTGTGTATTTTGTGTATCAGAATTATGGTGCCACCATCCGTGCCTTTCAGTACGTATCCGGATAAAAAATCGCGAAATATGTATGACGTTATCATATTTCCTTTTCATTATTAATTGCCATTACTGTTTCCACAATTTCGTCAAAGCAGATTTCAATTCTATCGTTCATTTTCAAAAATATACAGTTTCATAAACAGCACAAGGGCGAATTAAATTGAAACGCTCAAAATGTTGATTAATTGAAAACAGTAAAAAAATTCTCGAGAAAATACGAAACACGACAAAAATATTTTTCACGTTTTGCAAAAACAACGTTTTTAGGATTATGACGTCATCATAACTTTACGTTGCGGTTTTAAATCAATGACATTATAATATAATCCAGTGATTCTCATTAAAAGCACTAAATCAAAGTTATTATAATATACAGATTATCAATCTCCATAATTAAAAGGAGCCCTTTTTTATTTATTTAATATGACATATTGTGTATCGAAATTAGGACGCCATCATATGTAATATGTATATGTGGTTGGTTGAAATCAAGGGGATTATACATAAGTAGTCAATCAGTTCTCTTTTAAAAGGAATTAAATCGATGCTATTACAATATATGTAGATTACTAATTCTCATTGGACTTGTTTCCACTGTAATTGCTATTTTTCAATGTTGAAAATGTACTCTTTAGCGGTTTTAAAAGAAATCAGATAATTTAATCGTTTTGTACGGTGAATTAATTCCATACACTTCAAGTTTTGTAGGATCCCGTTAATATATATTATTCATCAGTTCTGTCTTCTGTAGTTTTCCGATAAAAATCAAATTTATGCGGCACATATTTAACAATTAGCTTTAAAAAATAACAAATCTCATAATTTCAGCCTCAGAACTGTTTTAGTGTCTATTTTCTATCTTAATTAAAATTTTAAAAGTAGCATTTCGGATTTTTTCTGTCGGTCTTATCCAATAACTTTCTATTATGTCAAATTTCAGGTTAGTGCCCCTTCTAAAAGTGCCTAAACATTTATATCCTCATATATACTATACTAGCAGAATTTACCGTTGAATTTCAACGGGTTTAGTGAAGCTACTACAGCACAACATACAAACTCTTTAAAATATATAGTAGATACTTTTTAAATTACTATTCGCTTTTCTTAACAATTAATCATATTTGCTTGTAACAATCCCTTTCCGAACGTATTGCATTCAAATATAACGATACGCCAAATCCAGCTTCATTTCTTGTGTAATTATGCCTCGCTGAAATATTTACTTTTATGTCTTGTAAGCAAGAAACCCGTGAAAAAGCAACGTACAGTTGTCTATGATTGAACACTGACTCCGTTAAATGTACACCAGATACGTGAGCTTATTTACGTTAATAAACATTATAATGTAAAATATAATGATTTTACTTACAAAAAATGTAAGATTCCAGTATTTAATAGACGAAAGAAGGTTCAATTACTTTCATCAATAAACGCTTCCTGAATAATAATCAGTATCTATTTACGTTGCTATCCATAAATATCGATCGTTTCGTTGCTTAAACAAAAATGCGAAGCGAATAACGCTAAACTTTCGTCTATTTGTAAGCTTCACTGAAGGTAACTGAATCGGAGGTAACAAGGACGGCCGCCTTGGTTACGCCCGGAAAGAGTACGAAAAATCCACAAAATTCCGAAACAAATACCGTATTTCTGAAAACTTCGACCGTGTAACATGTAAACTTTGCAGGAATAAGATAGTATAGAGTTTTATTCATCGAATAAAGGAAAACCGAAAAAAATCGGTCCATGGTCACGTATTTTAATGCTTGACGGAAGAATACCTTGCAAGTCAAGAAATGGATTCATGTGTTATCTTATGGAAAAACGTTAATCCCCTATATTGGCAGCACTGATTAATCCCGGTTGACCAAACATTAACCATTCAATAAGTTATCCTAACTTATTGAATGGTTAAGGAAGAATCGTACCAAATTTGGTTATTCTAGCTTTTATCAGTTAGGAGTTCCATGAACAAACACATAAACCAACAAACACACAAACCAACAAACACACGCTTCAAAATATATTATAGTAAATAAGAAGCAACTATTGGGCTCGTTGTCTTGGCAGTTGGTATTTTTCAAATTCAAGCAGGAAATTTGTTTTCATTAAAAACTACTTTTTTCGCTAATTCGGCCTGGAATTAAATTTTGATTTAAAAAAAATAAACTCAATTATTTCTTCCACAGAACAGTTAATATCCAGTGTCCCAATCTCAAATTTAACTAATTTAAAAATGCAATTAATAAAGCATTGATTTCCATGTTTTTTAGGAATGAAATAAAAAAAACCTTTTTAGTTTATACAACCTTTCTATTAAAGGCAATAAAAACTTAAAAATAAATTAAATTTTGACATGGGGTGAGTGTCATCTGTTGTGTTACATTCTCAAATTTCCATATTAATAACATTTCTAGCGTTAGGATAATAACTGACGAAATTTGAACGCATCTTAATATAAAAGTTGTGTGACTAATCATCTGATCATAAATCTACAGGAGTGTTTGACGTTTGGGATGTTGATGTTTCTTATAACGTTTTACATGCTTTAGTATTTAATTTCTTGGCCCATCAGATCAGCATTGCAAAAGCCACAAAACCTTTATATTAAGATGTGTTCAAATTTCTGTCCTCCCCCTCTCTCTCCCTCCTATGATTAATATGCCAAATGATTCTATCAATGTTTTGTTATATTTGTTTGCTCTTCAAGATAATTTACCCAAATAAAACAGGCCGAAAAAACAACACCATCGCAAGTTTTTAATTAAATATCTTAACAAAAAAGTTCTTATCAATCTTTCGCTGTATTTTATTTCAAGAAATAAGACTGCGAGTGCATATGTAGGAAGTCGCATGGAGTTACAGGCGACGGTAAGCTCTCTCTCTCTCTCTTCTAGTTAATATGATCATTCACATTTTGAATTTAAATGATTACGGAATTCTACATAAGCTTGATTTCCTTAAACATACTTCCAATTTAATTTAAAACTGAAAAATAAACCAATGCCTTTTCGAAATTTTAAGTTAAGTTCTCAAATAATAAAAGCAATTAATTCTGTAGCTTTCCAATTCTCGTGTCTGTAATATTCCATAGATGAAATGACGGATTATATCTCTGAAATTGACAGAAAAGAAGAAGTTTATCGACGTTTTGGTGCTTTCTGATTATCTTGCATGAATATATGTTTCCTTGCACTTTAATCCTGTATTGGTAGTATTAAAACTCTATTTGGAATCTTAATATTTTTGTCCCAACCATGTTTGCTGTTATCTTCAACTTCCTCGGTGTCAGCACTCATGAAAATGCTATCTTTATTTTACTACACTCAATTATCTTCCAAATTCTAATGAAGATACGACTTTGTGCAAAATCATTTCTGTAAAAAAAATAAACGCTTATGTTTTAAACTTACATTTATACATGGATATAAACTGTTGCTTTCCTTTGCTATCCATTCATGGTGCTGGATAAATCCAAGTGAAACGATAAATAAACAATTCATCACAGTCATATAATTAGGGCTCTTTGCGTAAAGAAACTTCGAACCAAAGAGGGCCTAAAACAAATCAAAGCATTAGTTAGCAAACTTCCTAAGAGAGCGAGGGAAGTCGTTCCGTCAATTTTTATCCTCAAAGACGTAAGAGGGAGCTAAATATAGCAAACGAGTAAGCCCTCAGGGTGCATAGGGAGAGGCAAAGAGCACATGAGGCCTTTTAGAACTCAAAGAAAACCTCAGAATGCGACTTCATGAAAATTGAGTGAGGGACTCTTGAGGGCCTCGTGAGCACACGGCTGGAGGCGCCGCGCTAAAGCGATTCGAACGGGGATTTCGGAAGGGGATGAGAGAGGAGTAGGAAGAGGAGGAGGAGGAGAGGAAAAGAGGACTCGAGGGGAGTGGATGAGTGGTGTGCGAAGGCCAACCAGCTCACTATACGTACTTCCCTCTCCCATATCTCGCTTCCTCCATCTCCTCACCACCATCTGAATCCTCCATGTCCTCCCCACCCTTTCCTCCTCCCTTCTTCCCACTCCCTTCCCCTTCTCGATCTTCCTCTCACTCACTACGCTCCCTCTCGACCCTCCTAAAAACTTTCTCTCCCGCCATTCCCTTCTCCCGAATCGCGAGTCATGCATTTTTCAATCGCATATTCATGTGTCCTCGCGAGAGACCTCAACCGCCGCTGCCGTTTCTCCCTTTGAAGGATCACCGCGGCGGCACTAAAGAGGAAAAAGCTCCAGCGGGTAGAATCGGGGGGATAAATAAAGACGAATAGAAAAATGCATTACATTTGGATGAAAGATGGCGGTTGTGCGCGAGTGGGAGAAAAGGGAGGGAATAGAAGGAGGGGAGAGAGAGAGAGAGAGAGAGAGAGAGATAGGAAGGAAAGAGGGAGGGAAAGAGAGACAGAGAGAGTTGGAGTTGAGAGAAAGAAGATTAAATGGGAAGAGGGCGCTGCAAACAGAAACGAGTCAATAGATAAGTGAAAGAAATGAGAGAAAAAAAAGAAGGGAGACGAGAGAACGAGGAAAGAATGAAAGCGTCATTCAATTGTCGGAGAGGAAATATAAAGCTACACCAAAAATGGCGAAGATAAGATAAACAGAAGAAAGAGTAGAGAGCTAAATTAGTCGAAAAGCCCGTAAACCAAAAGGGTTTTATAGTAGCTGAACGCCTGGACACACGACCGGAATATCTGAACTCCCTTTCGAGGGCGTAGCGAGAGATCTGATTGTGAGAGGAAGAGTCGGACCCTGCGAAGGGAGATAGTGTACATACGGCCGTAAAAGTAAAACTTGTAAACGAAACTAGCGATCTAGGCTGAGCGAAATGGGATAAAAAAAGAGGAAGAGAAAGGTAAGAAAAAAGAAAGGCGGAGAAAAAGTAAGGTCATTTGGTGATGAGAGAGAGAGATGAGGGCACGCTAGGAAGAGATGAAACAAAAGAAAGGAGGGAGAGAGAGACAAGGGCGGAAGAAGAGAGATAGGAAGTGTGGCAAAAGAGGATTCGAATCGCGACTTTATGACACGACTGGCGACTTGGGTTAAATGCTTGCGTCTTTATAAGAAATAAAAATTGATGTGTCCAACGTCCATACGTAAGTTGTCAACTAAAATCAAATAAATACGGCGATAGGAACAGTTCAACTTACACACTCCAGCGCTAGCATTCAACTGCCACTACCACGTGCGCGAGCTGCCCACTAACAGTCAATTTCGAAGAAAATCGAATATCTTTTGAAATATTCTTAATATGAAAATTTATTTCAAACAAGAGTAGTTGAAAAAATAATATTTACAACTTTTATATACATATATGTTAACAGAAATTAAGTTTTAAGCTAAACAAAAACTTGACAGGAGTAAACCGCTACTTCCGGCTGACCGATTGTTATCAAAAGCTTTTCAAATCTTAAGAATATACATAAAATCACAAATGTATAATTTCATGCTGATCTGATGAATAGTTTTTGAGTTAGAGCGCACACAAAATTTATCACACACATACGCACTATCGACTAGAAACCTACAAATCGACGACGGCATAGGTGATCATAAAATAGTAATTTCCGACTTCAAATACATCCCTGCGACAATAGATAAGCCAACGCGATTAGTCTATATCTTCAGAAAAGCAGATCTTCCTGGCTTAAAAAATTATGTTACAAACCAAATAGCGACATTTACCAATTTTGCGAATAGTAACAGCGTAGATGACTCTTGGACGGAAATTTTGCGAATCATACGCGTATGGCTTAAAACGTTTGTCCCAACCTAAGACCGTGGTCCCAACCAAAGAAATTCGTGATCGCAAGGACCCGCGGTGGATGAAACCGAAACTCCGCGCCTTGCTCAAGAAACAAAGACGGCATCACGCGCGCATAAAGCACCTTAAACAAGTTGGTAGGGATCACGCGAACGAGCATTTAATATACAGAAATAGTCGTAAATCTGCAAGAGACGAAGTGCGTAAGGAATTTGAAGTCTTCCGATCCACGACACTCTCGGATTCACTCAAAAACGACTCGAAAGAATTTTGGTCGTACGTGCGAGAAGTTCGAGGAGGTCAGTCCGCAGTACCTCTTCTACGTACAGACAACGGTGAAAGTGTACACGATTCTTTTACTAAGGCTAGTATGTTAAATCGGTCCTTCGAAAATTGCTTCACAATAGACAGCGGTCATGACATTGATTTCCCTACTCGTACAGATTCAAATAGGAGCGACATAGAAATATCCGAAAGCGGTATGGTCAAATTGCTAAACCAGGTCCATAAAAGAAAATCGCCAGGGCCGGAAGCCATACCTGCGTTCATTATAAACTCGCTAGCGAATGAATTAGCTCCGTACCTTAAGCTTCTATTCAGAAAATATTTGGATGAGGGTGTAGTTCCTTTGATATGGAAAACAGCCCACGTTACACCAATACATAAAACGGGAAATAAATTAAAAGTGGAAAACTACCGCCCTATATCGTTGACGTCAATCTTCTGTAAGGTTTTTGAGCACATTATCGGTAGCTCAATAATGCGATTTCTCGAAAGCAAAGAAGCGCTTAACTGTAACCAGCATGGTTTCCGGAGAGGCAGGTCATGCGAGACTCAGCTCTACTCGCACAAGATATTGTGAAAGCAGCGGATAAAGGAATAGGAGTTGATGCAGTATTTTTAGACTTTAGGAAAGCCTTCGACACCGTTTCTCACGTGAAAATAGTGCAAAAATTAAGGGCTTATTCAATTAGCGAGAAAATTGTAAATTGGATCGCCTTGTTCCTTTCCGATAGAACCCAGAGAGTAGTTCTCCATAGAGTTGCATCAGACGTCTTCAAAGTGACTTACGGCCTGCCTCAGGGAAGTGTAATCGGACCTCTGTTATTCTTGACATATATAAATGATTTAGCGGATAATATAAAGTGTAAAGTTAGACTCTTCGCGAATGACACACTTGTGTATGGAGAAATCAACTAGCATCCCCATAGAAATCATTAGTTGTCATCCAGCTGTTGAACAGATCAGACGCTATTTCTCTAGCTGGGGTTTCTCAAACCCCACCACAGCACTGACGTTCGAGTTTACCAGTCTTGAACGTAAGTTAAATTCTGTTTGGTTATCATTATAATATAGATTTACAATTATAGTAAATTATTTTTACTTATATATCGAAAAAATAATATAATATTTACTACATAAAGGTGTTTGCCGTGAAGAAACAGTCTGTAGCTTCAAGTACTTTGGGTTTCATGAATGACACTACTCTTGTGTCATACGTACCGAAAAAAGGGAAGGTAGTACTTCTGTTATCGACTATGCACCATGACACTAATATTGATGAAAGTACAGGAGAACAGAAGAAACCAGAGGTCATTATATTTTACAATATGACAAAAGGAGGGGTTTACACTGTCGACGAAATGTGTGCGTCGTATGATGTGCCTAGGAACTCAAAGCGTTCGCCGCTAACAGTATTTTTTTCAATTATGAATGTTGCTGCTATCAATGCTCATGTAGTTTCTAAATCAAATACTGGAACCTCAATGTAACGCAGAGAGCTCTTGAATACGTTGGGACTGAATTTGATTGAAAAGACGATTCAGCAAAAGCAACAAAATATTGGTCGTCTCCCTAGAGAACTGCAAGGCAAAGTGAAACGAAAAGCCAGTGGTGAGACAAACCAGCCTCCTCCTAAACGAACAAATCAACAAGGCAGATGCATGTCCTGTCCACGATCTAAGGACAAAATATCGTTGTCACAATTGTGATAAATTTACATGTTTGGAGCACGTTATCCCTAACTGTGACTACTGTATCAGGGGTGACAAAGACTCTGAGTGAAGTCATCACCATAATATATATTTTAAATTTCTTTATCCATAATTTTCCTTGGGGTTTGTCACACCCCACCACAGTAATGATGTAATTTTTTCCCACCACAGTAACGGAGGGTTAATGTAATTTTTGTTTCCATCTTATTTAAATAACATCTCCAAATGTGTATATCTAAGTAATCAACTAATCGTAGTTCGCTGTACTTTGATTTCAGTTTCTGAAGATAAAGGAGGAATATTATGCACCCGTATATAGAACACACCCTTTTTTGAACCCAAACTTTTGGAAAAATGTTCGTCGTATGCGCGGGTGCTTACGACATAATATAATATATAATACCATTAAATTTTACCGTTGCTCGTTGATAAATAATCTCTCCTTCGGTATCTCTGCTCTAAACTGATGTTTATCGGGTAAAATGCAGGACAGCGCCTCCAATGGAGAAAATGAATGTAAATAAGGATTAAATAATAAATTCTACGGTCCTATCGAACTAGCAGCATTCCTTGATAGACGCGATTTGAGAGAATCATAAAATTCTTTGGTTCACTTGGTCTTATTAGTTTCCTTTCATATCCACGCCACACCACAATATCCCACTCAGTTTTGTGCCTACGAATGATGTCATTCAATAGAAACGTCGACAACGTTAAAATTTATTCTCTAAACTCCAGCTAGTCGAATTTTGTGACTTGAGTAAATTTAATATCCGAAAGTTAAGAGGAAATTGCAGTCTTTCGCCGGAAAGGGAGTTCATTCGACGTGAAGCGCATCTCGCTCGCCGTTCCGCACTTGTTTGCCTTCCGTACGAGATGGCAGAGGGCGAACAATTAGATGCGCAAACATAGGTCGCCGTCACCAGTGCAATGAATCCGCCGAACGTGGAGGTTGCTTCTTTGCGACTCGATTGCCCGTTAGGATGAGTCTCTCTTTAGAGGAAGGAATCCGCTCCAAAAAAGGGATGTGCCGGTCGATGCGGCGTCTCGCCTCATTTTGAGACGCACAATAGAGGGAGAGAGAGAGAGAGGCAGCGCTGGAACGATCGTCTAATCGATGCTTTCACTGCAAATGACAGGTCTAAAGCCATTCATTATAAATTTACACGGCCTCTTCCAACGCTTTTGTGTTCTTTACTGATTTAGTGCAGCTAACACTCGAAGGGACGTCATATAACAGAAAATGCCATCCCAGTCAACACTTGTGGATGTGTGTCACTTTTCACGGAAGAATAAATCAACAAAGGTTTCATGATGTTACTGCAGAAATATTCATTATTAAAACCGAAATGGAGCATACAAATTTCGAAACCTTTGCGAGGTTACAAGCTGAAATAACTTAACCGTTATATGTCTGGAAACGAACTGATCTTGAATAATGCAAGGATTGTCGGTTATAAACATTACATCAAATTTGTAATGCGCGCAAAATGATAGTATTCTATCTAAAAGGGCAGCAAAACAATTATACGGTGGTACGAAGCCTAATAATAATCAGTACTCTTTAAAAAATGGAGGTGTGGGCCGAGAAAGGGACATTTTGATTGAAAACAGGATTTGTGGTTAGTTCGATTCAAGTACGCGGCTTTTTATAACTACCTCACTCGAACATATATTTCCGCGATTTGATACTTGGGCGAGCCAATCTGGTTACGTCACTATTGAGATTTCCTTTTCTCGAGGATTAATCAATTAATTAATCCTTAAAACAAGGAACGGTCAAAGCCTCCTCAGGAGATTCACATACAGATTTTTATCGACGAAGACGTTCGCCATCGGGTGGCCAATATTAAACTATCTCGTGATGAGACAATTATTCTGCGATAATGGTTGGACGCAAATCCGTGAATGTTGCCTGTTTTGGCGACAATATTTGATTACTAGGGAAAGATTTTTAGCATTACTATTTTTCTTGTCTTAATTCTACATAAAGAAAAAACGAACGCAATGCAACGAAAATATCGAACGATGATTTTACTGTCATACTTCTGATAGATTGGAAATAAATCCTTCGTAATAGATCAGAGAAGAGGCTGTTGAAACGATAGACGATGTCAATGTAGAAATGGCAGATGAACAGATGCGATGACAATCATACAAGAAAGGGCAATAGAGCATGCTGTACGTGTTTCATTCTTGGTAAAAGACATACGACAGTGATGATATAATATATAGTGATGCGAAATCACTATGCCGGCCTTGGTAGAGAGGTGGTAATCATGTCTAGCTCCCAATGCTAGGGTCGCAGGTTCGAATCCTGCCGATGGCATGATTGTGTGTTTCGTCCTTGTTATTGTTGTTACGATATTCAGTGCAATTGGCCCTGTGCTGTCTCTGAATTCTTGCCAATAAATAAATACTGATATATATATATATATACCTAAAGCTCCAATCGACGTATATACATATGTACATGTATACATACACATATTCACACTCAGTGTGTAAAATAATTTTTTCACTAAAGCCTTTCCAACCACAGGTTTTCTCTCCCATCCTTATCTCAAGAAGACTTTTCCCTAAAATACTCATCATAGAGATAAAAACTGCAGGTTGTTCGTAAGTTCTACCCACGGAATATTCGGTGCTAGAGAGTTGTTTTTGAGAGAGAAACTGTTTTAAAGCGATATTTCTCCGTAAAAGGTGCGGCAATACATCATAAGTAAGAAGGAGATTTATGGTTTGAGTTTCTTCCAAATACAAACTATACCCACAAAGCTTTTCTCCCTCGCTATCTCCTCTTCCTCCCACTCATTCTCTCCCACTCATTCTCTCCCACTCATTCTCTCCCACTCATTCTCTCCCTCTATCCGGCGGCTGAATTTCAATCCCCATCCCGCCGCATGGCGCGCTGGCATCGCCTAACGGCAGCCGCTTGCTACGCTCAGGAAGAACGGAATAAAAGGAATCGGAATCTGATTCCGTGTGGATGGAACTGTGGACACATTCTGGAATTCTTTCTTCCGGAACAGGAGTATTGGTACCCCTTTCCCTTTCTTCCTCCCCCCCTCCCTCTCCCTCCCCCCCTTCTCCTCGCCTTCTACTGCTGTGCCCCGGGGGCGCCCGCGATTTCCAACCTCGGAGCATTGGGACGGAAATTCAATCATCTACATCCTAAAGCACCTCTCGTCCACCTCGCGCCTCCTCCCCTATACTGAAATTTGCTTCCTCATTCTCTTTCCTCTCTCTCTCTATTTATCTCTCCCCCCCCCCTCTCTCTGCCTCCTCCCTCCCTCCCCTCCCCTCCCCTTCCTCCCTGCCTCCTTTTTCCCTCCTCCCCCTATATATAACCCGTATATTTTTCTCGCACACTCACCAGTAATATGCACATCATGAATGTGCAGTGCTCGAAATTTTTTTTTACCTCTATCGGGTAAGGTGTTTAGAAAGTTTCGCTGAAATAAAAAAAACTCGGAAAAACGCAACCATCGATAGACGTATGCGATACATCGATCGTAGCTATACCTTAGGGAATTTGAGGGGCGTTTATATCATCTCCAAGTACATCTCAGTCTTTCTCTCTTTCCTCACCAGCACTTTTTCAAAAATATGTTCTGTTCTCTATCTCGCCCTTAAAAATGGCGATTTTGTGCCCACCACATTCGTAAACTAGTATCTTTATCTAATCCTTCTCAAACACGTAACTTAAGTGACGTACGAGATTAACTATTATACTTTTGTCCAGTATGCTTCATATATTCGTGCATTTTGTAATTCTGTATGATAATTGCGTTCTGAAAATAGGTTAGGAACCACGCTATGCGTAATAGCCTACATCTTGTTCATTTTACGCTCATGACAGCCGTTTCCAAAAATTTCTCATAGACAGCAGTTTTTTACCTTATTCTTATATTCTAATTTACTTTTACTTATACTAATGTAAATAGCCAAAACATTTTCCCTTATATAAAATATTGCATACATATTAGTATCTACATACTAAAGTAATTTTATTAAAAATATATAAATTAAATAATTTATTTGAAACACTGAAATATGTACGTAGTCTTTTTATTCTTACTTACTGTATAAAATTCAAGAAATATTTTATTGCTAAAATAGTGCGTAATAATGTTTACAAATGATTTCCAGAAAATTTTGAAATAAAGAAACAAAAAGTGATCAATGTTATCCATGGGCCTACTCTACACGTAGATGAAAAATTGAGTTTTATTTATGTAATTTACATTTTAGGAATATTGTGTAGATGCCCATTAGGTCAGCTTGTTTCTGAATTTATTTTTATAAGATTTATATTTGAAAATATAAAATTCTTCATACGTATATGTTCTGCTAAAAAGAACTATCACTTGGCTTGCGAACGTTCTTAAATTGTTAAACGTCTTCAGATGATTTTCTTGAAATTTAGCAAGATTGTTCTCTTTTTAAAATGTATCTTTTCGTTAATTTTAACTTAACTATGAGTTAATTTGGAATCGAGTGTATTTAAAGGAAACTGGATTTGCTAATGTAACAGTATTGTCATCTTTATCTTTAAAACCTCCAAATCGCTCATTCATTTGCTGTTACATACAGTAATTTAATTGCCTCAGAATGAAACTAGAAATTTAATTTCCCTCAGAAACAAATGTTTGAGAACAGGTATTTGCAAATCATCTGTATCCAATAACTAAACAAACTAATCAAGCAATTACGCGGATAGGATTAACATATACGACAGGCCGTTTTGTTTGGGAATCACTGTTTTACGACAAAAAAATGTATGTAGAGATATGAAATAACACGAAAGAATACGCCATTTTCGTGACTTTTCTCTATAATTGTAAAGAAATGAATTAATGGAATTGAACAGAGATTCTCCTATAAAAATCATCGTTTTTTCTTAAAATGTCTCCCATTTACTGTGTAAAATTTTGCAACAGCAAATTGATAATTCTTCAAAGGCAGTCTTTTCGACGGATGGAAAAGTAACACACTTGCAAGGTGTGCAATTATTAGTTTTTCTTTTTTAATATTTCGCGATGCTCTCTCAATTCTTTGAACATGACAAACTTTCTTAAGCCACTTATTGTTATTCGTACTCCCTCTTTCTGTTTAATAATCTTAGTTTTTTTCTAAATTTTCTGCTCTATATTACAAAGATGCTATATAATTTTACTAACATCCCCATTTTGATTAACTGTTCCCGTAATTATTCCGAGTTTTGGATTTAAATATCAACTAAAATCGCGGCGTATTTTTAAAGAGAGAAAATAATACTCGAATGTCTGTTTTCCCTGGAGCAATGACATGTTAAGCTTATCATGGTTTACAAATGTTGCTCATTTTAATTTTATTCGTAGTCAAGTCGCAGCGTTTTCATTAATGTACGAGTTTCACCTTGGGGTAACCATTCTTTATCATGAAGGCCATTAAAAAGGGAAGAAAGATATCCGTCCTGTCTAACGATAAACAGAGGAAATTCCATAGATTAATTACAGTCGTTGATGACTTGCTCGCCACGCCTTTCCGCAGGCGTATAGCGAAGCGTTCCGATCACCTTTCTCCCTTTCACTTTGACGGAGACTATTCCCCGATATTAGTTCCCCTGGAGTTGAACTCTCCTTCTCTCTGTCGTCCGTATTCTCGACTCGCATCGAATCAAGACGATTATCAAAATGAAAATTTCGAATCTTTTTACTTTCTCATATACGAAGTATATTGAGAATGTATTGTAATCGCGAAAAAATTCACCTCGAGAATTTGACGGAAATATAGGTTTTAGGTGCAGCTGAGTCCGAAAAATTAGTTTTTGCAATGCCATTTGTCTGTCTGTCTGTTACTGGCTCTAGAGCCTAAACGGTAGAGCGAAAATGAATGAAATCTCGTACTTAGGCATTTTATCATACAGATAAGAAGTTATGAAGAAATGGTTGTCAATGCTCAATAATTAAGGGAAGTTTATTCTACGCATTTTAACAATAATTTGATTTTATCAAAAACTGCTATAACGATTTTGGTCAAATTTCGGAAAGTTACTTGAGTTTACGTCTTAACTAATACCAAATAGTTCATATTTCTCAAAGGCTAGTTTACTCTAGGCAACTTTAACAATAATTTTATTTTCTCTTAAACGGCTAAAACGATTCTGATAAAATTTCGTAAATTACTTGAGTATACGTCTGCAATAATACTACATATTTCATTTTTCTCGATGAATGAATATAAAGCTAGTTTATTCTGGGCAACTTTAACATCAATTGGATTTTCGAAAAAACGGCTCATATGATTTTCATCAAATTTCGTATAGTTATTTAAGTTGATGTTTATATCGAGTCTACATAGTTCATATTTTTCAAAAGATAACTAAACGACGCATTAGTATATGAGAAAGTTTGTACAATGTATGTTGTACCGATTTTTTTTTCGCGGACGACATTAATTTCGCCGCTTCTTTCTAGAAACACTAAAAAAAACACCGTTGCTCTGATCCAAGTACAGAATAAAGCGGATACTTATCCCACCTGATATTAACCGCGAGTTTCAAATTTACTTAAAAATTCTTTCTTCGTTTTTACGGCAACTGGACCTGGTTTCGATTCCCAATAAAGTTTGGAAATTTCTCCTTCTCTACGTTGTAACTTATATTCAGCATCATTTGTTCTCGTTTCGTTTACTTATATTCCATCAAGTAAAACAGCATTCCTGAATTTTATGACATGTTTAAAATTCTAAGGAACGGGAAATTTTCCACCTGCAGTTAGGATAAAAACGCGTTTTCATGTTCTCAGTTTGAATAGAGGTGCGTTCACTATTTACAAAATGGTGTCTTATTTATTTTGAACTTTCCAAAGCTCTATAGATTGAATTTTGCAATCTGGCTAAAAATTTGTAAATTTTTGATAAACATTGTTATTTTTAAAAAACACAGGCGAAATTTAATAATTAAATTAGAGCCTCGCGATGAGAATTAAATTAAAATCCTCGTGTGTGTCCAGCACTCCAAATCTGGTTCCGTACATACCTTTTCCATCATTTCATTCTCCTGATTCTTTACACTCGTTAAGAATCACCTCATTCGATTAAGCAGAAGGGATTTTATTCGGATTTTGGCGCTTTTATTTTGCCGTTGGGGACATTTCAATCAATAACCCAGCGAAAAATCAACTGACGTGTCCATGAAATTTATTGCGAAATCAGAAAACGAGTCAAATCCTTCTTTACCATTACTTAAAATATTATTATTATTATTGCGTCTCTCGCTATGTGTTTGAAAGATTTTCTCTTTTCTTTTTGTATATCATTCCCTCCGCCTACTTTCTCCCACACTCCCTCCTTCCCACTCCAAATCAACTTTGCTCTCTTCTTTGTCTGCATTCGATACGTCTGTCTCCGTACTCTTCAGCTGCATCACCTGGGATTAGCACCCATCTCCGGGCGTTGCTTAGTTCCCGTCGCATTGGCTCCTCTTCACGCCGGCTCAGGGGACTTTCGAGAATGTGTTTGACGGCATTCCATCCGACGGAGAGGCGGAAAAGCGAAATAGGAACCGAGTTTGAAAATGTCAATTTACCCGGAACGCGATTGTTTTTTTTTTGTTTCGATGATTGACGCAAATCGAACGGATTAATTTGTGTTCCTGTAAATCTTTTACAAAGCGCTTTTACTGAAAATTTACGGGAGAAAATAAAGGGAAAAAGATTCGAGTTCTATTCCGAACCGGTTTTATATTCCCTAAAGTTTTACACGTTCCCGTTGCGGGTTATTTTTTATTTGAATTTAAATATAAATTCTTGGGTTTGCTCAAACTACTAAACTTTATTTCTATTCTTTACTCCGATTCGAATTACAGTGAAATCTCTTTACAACGTACTTCAAAATTACGTATATTTCAAATTAACGTACTTTTTTTTAGATCCCAGCTAATTTTCCCGTATAAATACTGTATAAATATTTCAAAATAACGTACTTCAACTTACCGTAGTTTTCAATCAACTTTCGAGGTCCCCAAGTAAGATTTTGTGGTTTTAACATATGATTTCATCCGTAAATGACTCCAGTATAACCATTTCTTGTTCATCCGAATCATCATACATCAATTTTGAAGGGACCTTTTGTCTTTAGTACGAAAAGATTTGCGGAACTCCGCCAAAAAACCAAAAGAAGGGATTTTTATAAACAGAAAAATTTAGAACCGAGGGTCAGTTACCCCTCTCGTATTTTAACAATCGTCAGGGCATGGAGATGATCACGAGTGTGCAAATAAATAGAGTCTCTAAAGAAAAGGTAGAGGTTGAGTCAATTGCTACATCATTAGTGACATCATTAGAGGGTTAGAAGCATCAGAGTGTTTGGAGAAATTAAAATTATTTATCATAAAATCTGATGAAGTGCCAGAGACATTGTTTATATCATTTGACGACATAAAAAATTATATTTCGTGCCAAATTCTAAAAGAAAGATGAAACAAAAGAAATTTTCAGATTATTTTGTGAAGCAATAAAGTAGGGTTGAAGTATGATTGTTTATTTTTTCTTTTTCCTTTCCGCTATACCTACTCTTTTTGAGTATTTTCAGTACATCGCACTTTCAGTGAAAAGTATTAAAATTCATGCTCCGCAGAGAAACGTTGTATCGTTTTACTGTAGGTATATAAAAACAATTTTTGAACATGAAAAATCTCAATGAATTAATCAGAGATTGACTTTCCATCTCCATTCCACGGATGCTTCGTCCCGTGATTGGTTTCAATGTCGCTTATTCACTCGAAAAGAAACGTAAAGATGTTTACTTTTGGGTTAGCGGTGACTATTCCACACAAAGAATATAAGATGGGGCTTCAGTGTGTTGCTAAGCCAGTCGGTAAGTTGCTTGCTTCAGTAATTTTACTTAATTAAAACTGATTAAAATTCAGTCGTCACGCACTGACAGCTGTTGCAACGCGTATTCTCTTAAGATTACCAAATACCTCATTATCCGCTTGATATTTTTATTCGAAGCTCCATCAACAATAAAAGTGAAAATAAATTAGATATTACACATTATTCCAGGAAATTATGAAATGTAACGAAAAATATTATCAGAAACTCAAGAAAGTACGGAAGATGTTTCAAAGTAGCCTCGTGCATTTCTGAAGCGAGCGACAACATAATAAATCAACCGGCAATCCTTATTGGTTTATCAAAGACGGGATTTTGTAGCCACTACTAGGTGAAAGAGTGGGTGCAGCACTCAAGGACGGAGAGTTTCAGCTTTTCGGGGAGCAAAGGGAGATAAAACCGCACTTCGCAATGCTGCCATAATCGACAACGAAGTGTTGTTAACTCTCTTCATATTACTGGAAAAAGTTTAAAATGTCAAGTCTAAAAAATAGTGAAATAAAGAGAAATTTCCTTTTATCGAGAAATACCTAATTACCTATCGATCATACAGCAAACCACGCGACCGTTTTCCTTGCTTCGACGAGACAACATTTCCCGCTCCAATCATAAAGCGAAAATTTCCCGAAAACCTAAGAAAAACGCCAATCAGAAGGCGCCATGCGAACCCAAGACATTTCAACAATCGATAACCATAGTCAGCCGCGAGTTCTGTGAACTTAGGCAATTAAATTTGAGAGCGCGGCTTTGTGATGAGAGATGAAATTACTTGCGACCGCATACGCTCCTGATAAATTATCTCCTTAGAGGCGCAGTCGAAAATTAAGAAATCGATTTAAAACTATGTCATATATCCATTGAATATGAAGCTACAGTATACTGAATTTTAAGGCGTGTTTTAAAATGAGGATTTTCATTATGTGTATTAATTTAAAAAGCTTTCAAATTTCAATGAATTTTTGAGACGTCCCGCAAAAGAACCCAGGAATTTAAATACATCTTCATAGAAAGGCTGAAGGATCTTTTGTAATCTAATATATTTTCGAAGGTTTGGAAGTTCATGCCACTATAACTCAACAACTACAGAAGGTAGGAACAAGAGAAACATTTTATTTTGATCGCAACAAAAAGAATAGCGAAATGATGTGGTTTTCAAACAGATTTGACTGAAAGTTTTAGTTTAAAAATATCCTCCTTTTTATTTTTATCAATTTAGATAACATTGTTTCAAATTTAAACCGTATGTATTATGTACACGTTTTGAGGTACCTAGAACACGTTTTGACTATTTTATCGATGATGTCTGCGTATAACGGCAGGAGAATCGGTTTGAAGGAGGAAAAGGAGAGGCGGAGGAAGTGTACGCTAGGAGGAGATGGGGTAGGGGGAATGGATGAGTGAGGAGGAATAGATATTGGAAGGAGGGATGACGCAAAGGGGAGGAGGGGGCGTGAGGGGGGAAGATATCGGAGGAGGCGTTAGAGGGGGGAGGGGGAAGGGGATGAGGAGGAGGAGGAAGAGAGTTTCTTGGGAAAAATGTAGAGGGTGTGCCGTCAAAGGGACTTCCGGAAGGAGGGAGAGAGTGGGAGGGATAAAGAGGAGAGGGGGGAGGGAGGGAGAGAAATTAAGAGAGGGAAAAATAGAATGAAAAGGAATGGCAATTTCGGATCATCTGATATGAAAATGCGATTTGCTGGGAATCGAAAGGAAAGAATCGTGGGAGGGGAGAGAGAGAGAGGAGAAGAGAGAAGAGGAAAGAGGGGAGAAGAGAGAGGGGAGGAGAGAGAGGGGAGGAGAGAAGAGAGGAGAGAGGAAGTAGGACCAGAGAGAGGCGAAGAGAGAGGAGAAGAATAGAGAGAGAAGGGAGGGATAGAATATGACCTTGGATAGCCTCAAAGGGTGGAGATTCGTAAGACGGAAGGAGCGCCGCAAATTCGTGTGGGGGAAGAGGATTCATTTGAAAAAATGCAATAGAATAAACGCCAGATATTCCGATAAAACGGAGAGAAGTCCTTTTTTGTGAAAGAAGCTACTTCCATCTACCTGACGGCATGGGAAATCTATCTAGGTGCTAGTGATTGAATATCCATCGCAGGAAGAAAACCTCGCAGCCTATCTACCTTAGTGGGAGAGAATAAAGTAGGTTTTTTGAGAGGTACGGAACTATAGATCTTTACTCGGCTAAGAAAATTTTATTCACAGAAGATCACAATTTTTAATAACTTTTATATTAACTTCACTAACATAAGTATTGGAGGAAAGCCATTAGAACAAGTTTCAGATTATAAACATCTTGGAAGCATCATAACGAGAGAAGCAAAATGTACCGATGAAATCAGGACTAGAATAACGAAAGCAAAAGCCGCTTTCAGAAGAAAGAAACTCCTATTAACGGGAAATATAAAGCAGGAAATCCGCAAGAGGTTGATAAAATGCTATGTATGGGGCAGAAACATGGACGCTAAGGAAAAATGATATTAAATACTTGGAAAGCTTCGAAATGTGGACATGGAGAAGAATGCTGAAGATAAAATGGACAGATAGGGTGAAAAATGAGGAAGTACTACGAAGAATAGGAGAGAAGCGAATGATTATACAGACTATCAAAAAGAGAAAGGCGAACTGGATTGAACATTACCTGAGAAGGAAAGCATGATTAAAGAAGTGCTAGAAGGAAAACTGGATGGAAAAAGAGAAAGGTTTTAGCTGATAGACGACTTGAAAGGGAAAGAGAGCTATCAAGACATGAAGAAGACTGCGGAAAATAGGAATATACGGAGAACCAAGTTTAACCATGAATAATCACGGACCTGTCTACGGACAGATGATAATGATGTATTCAAGTCATTCTGCCCAGAAAAATCTTTTTCCCACCTTGGATCCACAGACCGATACCTTGTCCACTACGCCAACTTGTCATGTTGAAAATTTGAATTTAAAGAGGGGTAAATATATAAACCAAACGCAAATGTTGATCGCATTCTATTTAATGCGACTTTCCTAAGAAAATGAATTACCCTTCCTCTTTATATTTAAGCTGGGTGACGAAGAATATTACGGGAACATTGAGAAATTAGCGTTACATTTAACTCACGCTTCCTCATCAAGTAGCTATGGTTTATTTACTGTTTACTTACTGAAGCTTTGTATGTATTTTCTAATTAATATTATTTATATTATAGTATAAAATATACAGTAAAATTTATTTATAAAAAAATATTTTATACCATAACTTGTTTTATGTATACAATGCCTCGAATGAGCGAGTGCGGGTGCAATTTATATGCGGCGTGAGAAGTAAGCGTCGCATATCTGAGCAATCCCACGCTTGTCGATGCCATAATATTCGGAATCTTTCCATCTTGAAACGTACTCTCCGAAGGGAATTTCGCGGCATTTATACAGGGGGAGATTGCGGCTAAGACATAGTGGAGGTTGAATCAAAGTGTCGAAATTCGATTTCTTCCTGAGATACACGAGAGATATTAAAGTTTTCAGTAAAAAATCGCTTTTTAAAATAGATTCTGACGGTAGCTTAAATTAGAGGGGGAAAGGGTTAGTAAGGAGATTGAACATATGAGGGCGCTCAAGTAGCAACTGTTGCTACCGTGAAGCGAAACAGTATTCTAGAGAGATGGAAAGAGGAAGATTATACTTTATTATTAAGGCGAGATTGAGACACGGCAGTCTCTTATTCAATGAAAGCCATGAGTATAAGGGAGTGGGGGAGGAGAGGGAGAGGAAGGAGAGATAAGAGACGGAATTTTAAGGATCCCTCCTCATTAACATTTAACTTTAGAGAATTTATTTCAAGAATCATACTAATAATACCCCACGTCTGTTCGTCCGTTGGTTGGTCACGCTATCTGATAGATCGCGCATCTCGTGGCGAATTATGGTTTAACGCGAATAACTCGAGAAAAAATCTAGATAGAAATTCTAAATTGGCCAGAAATGCTCGATTCACATATTTTACGGTGATGACGAAAATAAATCCCTAAAAAAGTTTTGGGTTCAACTTCAAGGAAGACATTTCCCATAAAATAACACGTAAAAATCGACTTTTCGACGTGTAGGCTTTCATTCTTTTTAGATTAAAATTAGAAAGTACTAACCTACGATCTTCGGTTCTGAACAATTTAAAGCAAAAATTATACAATTTCATATTCTGTTCATTTGGAGAAATCTTGCCACTTTAACGGGATGTTGCCTTGCCTACCAATTACATTGTAAGACCTCGAAATCCGATTATTATTTCATTCCTTATGGGTGTAAGCGTGCTTTGAATGCTTTTAATACGAGTGAGAGGGGGTTGGGAGGGAGAGAGGGAGGGGGGAGAGTGAGGGAGAATAGATTAGATTAGATATGGTCTTTATTTGGGGCGAGATTGAGACTAGGAAGTCCCGTCTTCCACCTAACCCCTAAGGGAGGGAGGAAGGGAGAGGGAGATAGGGAGGGGGAGATGGAGAGAGGGATGGAGATGGATGGAGGGAGATTGGAAACTAATTTGTTTAACTAAAGGTAGCAAGTGTTATTGACGGACTTTTATACGTTATTTTATAATTTTGCGCATTTCAATGGTAACTAAATGTGTAATTTTATTTTCTATACGTTTTATAAATACATATCAGAAATTTTGAGAATTTATAAGCGGTTTGGAAAACTTAAAAATGTTGATTCAAAGTAATAACATCTTGCGAGAGATTTGAAAGTCAAGATAATGGAATTTTAAACTCTTTTTAATGACCTCTTTGAGTGGCTCGGATGTTATCAAACGATCAAGTAGAATATAGCGCTTCATTTAGCGTCGGGTAAAAGGAGGTGAAAGTGTAAGAGAAGCCTTTGTGCAGCACCTTCACCGCAGAGAACAATAATTCCAGAGCAGAGAGGGAAATTAACGATCCTGTGGGCAAACGCATCTTTAATTATTCACGAAGACACGCAGGATTTATAGGCGCGAATACCATTATGGAATGCGGGAGGGGAGATGAGGTGAAGGGGTTGGAGAGGGGGAGACGGCTCACCGAATCTGCCCCTTGCCACAGATTCCATCCACAAGTTGTCACCTACAGCGAATAATACACAAATTTACGGCAAAAAAAGTGTGAATGCGTGTGTACTCTAGATGAATGCAAAATCTGATCAAAGGTTCCACTTGCAAATTGTGGCGGTTAAAATTGCTACGGGAGGTTGTGCTTCAAAATATGCGATCGGTTGGTAATAGAAGGGGGTAAGGTAGAGGGAGAGGAGGAGGAAGAGGGAGGAGAAGGAAGGAGGATAAGAGAAAAGGGAAGGGGGAGAAGAGGGAGCGAGACACTTTCATTTTTCAGATACTTTTAGAGCAGTGTTTCTCAACATTTAGCAGACCGGGGAGTATTTAGAGGTATTCATTAACTTAGGAGCACTGGAACAAATTTTTCAGGAAAATATTTGTTACCAACCAACTGGAATGTCTATCATAGTACAATTGTCAGTACAAAAACGATCTAGGAAAAAAAATGAATGAATGAACTCAAAATATCGAAATGAAATTAAAGGAGATCTCACACATATTATATATTAGTTATTTAATTTAAAAAATAATACTATACAAAATGATGAAGAATAAAAAGCTTGATGAGTACCTGCCTAATGGTTACGAAGCACCACGGTTGAGAAACGCTGTTTTGGAGGAACAGAAAATAAATGCTCAGAATACTTTAGCTACGTGATTAATTTATGCGTGGCACGCGTACCATTTGCGCCTAAATAGTTTATCCCGCACATTACACGCATAAAATTATGAAACAAACGCCACAAGTATTATTTTTTAGAATCTACTAGTATTAGTAAATCACCAAACAGCTGCTTTTTTAGCCAAAAGAAAACATGATTTTAACAACTTCGTTGTTTTTATTGGGTCAATTCTAATTGGATTAAGAGGATTTATCATAATGGTTTGTATAAAAGTTGTTATATGAGATAAAGAAATAACGAGGACTAGATCTACATCTGCATTGAGTTTTTAAATGTTAGAACTTATATAACTCTGTAGTGAAAATTTATCTAATAAAACCTGAAGAGGAGCACATGAAAAAATCAGAAAATGAGGATTGAATTGTTCAGAATAAAAAGAAAATGAGGATTAACTAAAGAGTCAAAGCAACAACCGAATCGCTTCACAGCTAAAAATTTATCATCAATGAGATTTTAAGGAAATAGTTGAGCGGTTGAAATCTCTACAAAGTTATTCGTTAAAACTCCAGACTATGCAACGTAAAACCAAAAACAGGAAAATAAGGATATAAATGCGAGCAGCAATTTTCTTGTAAAATTCCTGTTACGTTTCATATAACCGTACACTTGACAAAAATGAAGGCCTACAAACTAGGGTGCAATAAATGAACTCATTTTAGCAAAATTGCCACACTTAAAACGTACCTTAAGAAAAATCATATGCAATGACGTCTTGAAATTGAAAGAGATACTTAACATTTAAAGGTTGAAAGAATCGGCGGGTGGATTGAGAATGAAAGCGAACACGTCGGACGAAGCAAAGCGAGAAAAATGGAGGATTGGTGGAGCGGAGGGAAAGGAAGAACAAAAACTACGTTTGGTGTGATATAAGCGAGGGGCTGGAGAAAGAAAACTGATAAAACCCACAGAACACTTTTATCAAGAAAATCTTATCATGGTTGGATAAAAGAAATCCTGGACTGAACCCAAAAAAGACAGGAAGAGACCGTGAAGAAGAGAAAGCGAAATATTGAAAGATGAAATGATAAAATTTGTATATATGACATGGATATATATATATATATATATATATATATATATATAGAGAGAGAGAGAGAGAGAGAGAGAGAGGAATAAGGAAAGAAGATGAGGGAACTGAAGTTCGGAGGGTTTGAGGGCAGAAGGGGGAGGATAGGGGATGGGATAGGGGTGGGTGTACGAAGGGGTGGGGGAGGGTCTATGAAAGGGTGTGGGAGAGGTTAAGGAGAGTTTTGGGAGGACTGAATGATTGGAGGGAGAAAGAGGGGGAAGGGTTAAGAAGAGAGAGAGTGAAGAGGAATAGAACTATGGAGACCGTAGTCACACTGGATCGCGAGTATAAAAGCATTAGGACTCTTTTTTTTTGGTTCTCATGGAATATTTTTAGAATGCCTCTGGGTAAAAAAAATACACCTTCAGTTTATGAAAAGGCTCCTTGAAAATTTTTCATTCCAACTAGAGAGCCTTAAATCGAATTTGGATTTCCATTCAGTCCATTCGGCCCAATTTGCTTTCTCCTGCGCATAATTCGCACGATTCTTCTTTAGAATCCTCTTATCCCTGTTTCACATCTTCAAGGAAATTAAGTTCTTTTTTAGAATTCAAATTCCGAGTTTCCTAAAAGATCCTTAAAGATTTTCGGCGACTTTACTCATAAATAATAAAATATTACTGTTACAGAACTCTCCGGAAAGAAATGCAAAAAATACTTGAATAATTAAACTATTTTTGCATTTCGTTTGCTCAGAGTGCTGCAATAATAATGTCTTTGTGATCAATACTTCTTTTCACATTTATTTTCTCAAAGAATACAAATTGAATTTTATGATTTTCATTCGAAATTTTGCGTCGCTACTTTGATTAATACGGCATTTCACAGGATTTAATTCTTTCTGTCACAATTAAGTACATAAACTATAGCGAGGATTGTTTTCTTTTGATATCATTTTCGTTTTTTCCCTCATTTTGTTCCTTAGACCGCATAGACATTCATCTAACGGGAGTGTTTTCTTTTGACCACGTTTTTGCGATGGAGTTATTTACCATTAAACAACTAAAACGGGGAAATCATTCCCCAAACGGAATTTTGAAGGTCTCTGTGGCAGCGGTCCGAAACTGCGATAAAATATGAGTTTTCGGGGAAAGTGCGATGTCCTACCAATAGATCGTCTGATTTATGCTTGTCGGGCGAAAGCAGATGTTTCTCGGCAGCAGTGAGACCTTCGAAGTGGAAATATGCAGAGAATGCACGTCGGTCAATAAGTTAAACCACTGGCAGGGCCGGCCCGAGTTACGGGGCCCAGGGTGCCTAATTTTCGGGGGCGCTATTCCGATAATCTATTTATGCATTACATGCAAGTGAATAAATACTGGACACCAATATATATATATATATACACACATATATATATATACATACAGGGGTGAGGCGACGAGGCAACCGCCTCAGGCGCCTCTCGAAGGGGGGCGCCAAAATTTGACAAAAATGAAAACCTATCAAAATAAATTCATAAGGCTAGCGAGGCCATATTCTATCTCGCCTCAGGCCGAAAAATGTCTGGTCGTGAAACAGGCTAGAATTACGATGAAATTCCTTTTATTTATTTATTATGAATAAGTTTTACAGAGCGATGAATGAATTAACCTAAATGCTGTAACTATCTCAACAAACGTTCACGGAGGGGTGCGCTGCTATCTCGCCCGGGGTGCCAAAATTCCTCGGTTCGCTCCTGATCACTGGCATTGTTTTCTTTTAGATATTATTCCTCATAGAGGCACACGATTAGAGGAATAAATCGCAGGAAATTTCATAAGTTTATGAGGTGTAAGACAGTTAAGAAGAAGGGTTTTATTTTAACAAAAGGAACTTTTCTATGTAAATATCGACAGCTTAAATTAAATTAACTCGCCATTAAAGAATAAAATTTTGAATTATTGATGTTTAATAAGTCTTATAATATTAAAAATGTATGAAAAATATTCTAGTAACAACTGATACTGTTGCGGTGCTGATATCTTGTGAAAAATGCTTACTCTTTAGTCCATGAAATTAGCATCTTAGCGTATCATACGGACTATACGGTAGAACTGAAAACACTCCACTGAATCTGTACACATTCACTAAAAAAGTATCGGGCTCATAACATGGACGAAAAAATTCACGAATAAGAACTCAATTATTAAATATTTAAAAATTATTAATTTGTCCATTTGTCATGTAATGCTTTTTGAAGCTTAATATCTCACAAACGACAACCGAATTTGATGAAATTTTCAGGATAACATTATGATATAATAAAAAAACGTTTCAATGTATCGGTATTATATAAAAGCCTTATTATGTCCCTTTGTCACTCCCTCTTTCACGCTCCGAAAAACCCAGAAATATACCTGGCAAGAGGGGACTACAGTTAGTTTTCGAAGCACAATAGATACTCGCGGCGAGGGTTTCGAACCTTCGCTCGGATAGAAGGCAACCCTCTCAGCAGGATGTATGATTTCAGGACAAAGAAGACTGCCTCAATTTTATTTCAGAATAATCGATCATCCCCGTCAATTTGGACGGGCACTTACACTAGTCATACTATACAATAAGCTAACTCATTCTGCCACGCTATACGGAGTTAAATGTGAGAAAAAGAAAAACGCTTATAACTCAAGGAGCGTATCTTCTCTGCATTTGAATAACATCGGTTAAGCTAAAACGTATTGTCGAATTAGTCCACAAATCGTTCGCCCTCATGGCAACCCGAATTGTTGGATTTTTCGCGAAATTGCGTAATCGTAATGGGACTGGAATTTAGTACGGATTCTTTCGCTTATCTAAACGACTATGTAGATGTAGAGATAGAGGGAGGGAGAATGTTTCAGATATTTCCTACGCTATTGGACTTCCGTTTCTGGAAATTTCGCAAAGCGTATAAATAGCAAAAAGTTGATGTGAAAAGTGATAAACTATAATATAATGTAGTGGCTGTGTGAACGTAAATTCTATGCGATAGCAGAGTAAATATAGGTGTGTTAGTGGAACAAATGTCAGTTGGGATTAGTAACTTTGCAGTGTATTAAGTTTAAATAATAAAGAAAGAGGGGCTAAGTAGTGTAATTTGTGATTTTTATATGTCATAGAGTGTCAATGTGATATTTCCTTACGTCCAAGTTTAGACAATAGAATAGGTTATCCAACGGAGATTTTAAATTCTCCATGCCCTTCTGGAATGTCTGATCACAAATTAACTTTAAAAGTTTTGATGCATCATTATGGTATTGAAAAATTTAAATGCAAAGAAAGGTTTATGTAATGGTACTTGCCCGATTGTTAAACAATTACATTAACATTTTGTCGATGAAGAAATTTCAACTAGATTGATATGGTATTTATACCTAGAATCGACGGCCAAGTGACAGTCAGTAACCGAATCGCTTGAAACGACGTCCACTCTCGATTACACCAGAATTTGCGATTACAATTAATAGGAGCCAAGGGCAAACTTTTGATCATGTAGGATTATTTCTTCCGAAACCTGTATTCAGTCTTTCGAGAAGCTCTTCAAAGGACAACATAAAAATAAAAATACTAAATTCAGTTATGCAAGGTAATTGTTTAAGAAAAAATGATGAAATATTCACTGCCAATGTAGTTAACAAGGAAATTTTGCAAATGCGAAATAAAATATAATAAATGTGATTGAAAACTGAAATGTATATAAAATTATCAAAGCAGAATTAGAATTTCAAAAACTTATTTAGTTTTTATGTACCCGTCATATTTTACGGGAAATTACACTAGTGTAAAAATAATATTTTAAGGATAAATTGTGGTATTGTTAAAGTTTATATCAGGATATAGTGAATTTTCTATTAATTCATGGAAAAATCTCAATTAACTTACTGTTCCATAGATATTGTAGGATAGCGGCATAAAATGGAGTCACTAGCGTTTTATCAAAATTCTATCGATTATAACTGCAACCAGCGATATCAAAAAACGACCCAGACATGCCACATATTTGCTAATTAAGATTCAGGTGGTTCCAAAATTTGCGACGACATATTTATAACATCTGATATACGTTGTTAGTAGAAGGAAAGAATTTAATTTCGCGGAGCACGCCCATAAATATTTTCCGTCCTGCACCAGAAATCTGATCTTGTGAGCCTAAAAACTGGCGAGGGTTAGGAAACTCACGACGTTGACGAGCAGAGGTCAAACTTCTCCGGAGGCGATAAAGAGAGTAAATTCGGTGTTTTTAGGGGCCCTCGTCGGAGGAGAACTGTACACACTTTTTTACGTGCGATGAACCCGCCCACGCGTGAGCACCTCTGTTGGTAAACTCGGAAATCGATTTGAGTCCAATCTATTCTGTGAACAACGCCCAAGGCGAGTGTAAACACGGAGATAACACTGGATTAGGACCACCGAAGCGGCGTAAGAGAGGGGTGAGTTGGTGGGGAGGGCGAAGGGTTGATGGAGGGAGATAGGGAAGGGATAGAGGGGAGAGAGAGGGGGGGGTTGGAGGAAGGGGAAGGCGCGTTGTTCGATCCTGCGGAGGCCGTCGGCGGAAAAAGCGACGGATTACCTTTGTGACTTCGCTCACCCAAAAGTACAACGTTGGTCCGAAAGAAATTGCGTAACTCGCGGGTCGCGCGTCATTCGAAAGCAGATTGACGCGCATTACAAGATTCCCGCGATCCACGAATGCCTTCTAATCCAATTTCATCATTTTTAAAGCAGACCTCAGAACCGCGAATGGCTTTTTTTGTCCTCGGAAAAAACACGATAACTGAAATGTGGCGCCTGGCAGCGTTCCAATGTTCTACGAAGGTTTCTTTTTTTGTCTTTCTCGCGCTGTTGTTAAATCACGAAAGGGTTTGCAGAGAAACAGCATCAACCAAAAGACGGAACCGCCCCCCGTTTTAAGTAAACATGACATCCAGGGTAACGGATCTGTTTACCTAATGAATCGGTGACAAAGGCTCGTGCGTTCCCATCCGTGTCACTGAGGTAATTGGCAAGCTATTTCGCTAAGAGTAAAGTTTAAGCCTCTTATGGATTCCTTTCTTATATTGGGAATCCCATTAATGGCGTCAATCAATTAAGAGACTTACGCAGGCTCTGTAGGATTTTAGGCTATGCTATGGAAAATGAAAATAGTTTTCACATAAAGAGAGAATATTTTACTCCATTTTAGCTTGAATTTTCGGGCGTTAACCGTCAGCTAAACGGCCATTCGGTTTGATACCTCGCCGCGAAGTCCTTCGCCAGTCTACTAGACGGCCTATCACGTTTTATTCCAATTTCGCTGTGTTGGTGCACAGTACAGCTCCGAACGAGAATCGGCAAGGCCATGGGGAGGGGGGGGGGCGAACAAGGATGGGGCGGGACAGTTGGTAGTGGGGCGAAAGGAGTCGACACGCACGATCTTCGATGGAGCGAAAAGAGGCGGGGGTGAAAAGAGGAGGGGGAGAAAAGAGGAGGGGAAGAAAAGATGGGAAGAAAAGAGGTGGGGAGAAAGGAGGAGAGGGAGAAAAGAGGAGGGGGTGAAAAGAGGAGGGGGTGAAAAGAGGAGGGGGTGAAAAGAGGAGTGGGTGAAAAGAGGGGGAGAAAAGAGGAGGGGGAGAAAAGAGGAGGGGGAGAAAAGAGGAGGGGAAGAAAAGAGGATGGGAAGAAAAGAGGTGGGGAGAAAGGAGGAGAGGGAGAAAAGAGGAGGGAGTGAAAAGAGGAGGGGGAGAAAAGAGGAGGGAGAGAAAAGAGGAGGGAGAGAAAAGAGGAGGGGGAGAAAAGAGGAGGGGGAGAAAAGAGGAGGGGGAGAAAAGAGGAGAAGAAAAGAGGGAGAAAAGAGGAGGGGGAGAAAAGAGGAGGGGGAGAAAAGAGGAGGGGGAGAAAAGAGGAGGGGGAGAAAAGAGGAGGGGGAGAAAAGAGGAGGGGGAGAAAAGAGGAGGGGGAGAAAAGAGGGGGAGAAAAGAGGAGGGGGAAAGGAGGAGGGGAAGAAAAGAGGGGGAAAAAAGAGGAGAGGGAGAAAGGAAGAGGTGAAAATAGACAACTAAACGTGTATTTCCGTAAAAATCTCGAGGTCGAATTTTTTCGCGAAAACAATACTTTCTCGATACTTCGTATGAGAAAGTAAAAAGCGAAGGGAACAAAGGTCCTTTCGCCGCCCTTGAAATTTTCAACGCCACCTAATACGCGCCCTGAACACCATTTTCTCTGGCATTGGTTGAATTAATGGGAAGCACGCCGATCCATTAAAGTTTTCGTCATGACTTTTGGGGCCCGGGGACCATTTGGTGTTGCCGTTATAGTCGGTATATATTGACGGGTTATTTACATCTTCTGTGATACTCTTTAAACATTATTAAAAAGGCAATCATACCAAATCAATTACTACTTTAATCATTGATATTCTAAACAAATTATGATATTTTTTCATATACAATAAATAATTTATCCATAAACCAACACAATAACATATAATTTGTATCTTATTCAATTCGATTATTACACATTTTTATGGAGTATAGAGTTTTATAAGCTCATGATGAGCCTTCACAGCTACCGTAGTTGTTAAGGGGCTTAAATGGTCCCCATCGTACATCAGGCATTCATTTACTTCTTCTAACTCTACCGTCATCTGCTACAATTTACTAGATTCTCCATTACCAGGACAACTTTATTCTTGAATATTTTGACATTTTTTGGTAAGGGTTTGAATAGCTCTTCAGGTAACATGTTCCAATTCCTGATTTCCCTATTAAGAAAAGAATATTAGGCAATATTTGTTTTATGAGGCCTCAAATTTTCAACTCGTGTCCGTTTTCCCCAATAAATTCTGACTCCTCTATCCTACTCCTAAGATCTTCCCATGCCTTATACCTGGAATATACCCTTTAATCTATTAACCCTCCTCCTGTTCTCAAGCGTTTACCCAACCTAACATTTTAATCAATTCGGTGACGCTATCTCTCTTGCTGGATCTTCCTAAGGTATACCTTGCTGCCTTTCTGTGTACCTTCTCTAATTACATTATTTGCCCTGTCTTGTAAGGTCCCATACGTTAGTAGCGTATTCTAATTCCTTTCAGATTACGCATCACGTAATGCAAGGTTTTATACGCTTTTGTCAATATGTATATCCCACTTTAGGTCTTTTGCCATGTGAACACCTAGGTATTTGCAATTATCGACTCTTTGTACTGTTTCCCCAATAAGCGTGTAGCGAAAATTGCTCTAGTTCCTTTTATTCGTGAATACTCATCTTGTTTAACGCGATGCCTGAAAACTGAAAAACTTGAGTCGTTTTTTATAATTGCATCAAATAAGTTATTACAGTAAAATAATTTGAATACTTAAAACAAATAACAGAAATATTTCAAAAAGGGCAATGGAGTAAAGACAACATTGGTGCGTAAATTTTGTGGACTAGCAGAAGCCCATAGAGAAAAGACTTTCCTTGCGATACTCAGTTATTAGGTCTATTCCAAGACGTTTCAGAATCAACTGATAAAGGTGAGGAAGTTGACAGTATCTTTATAGATTTTTCTAAAGCTTTTGATGCAGTACCTCACGATATTCTACTAACTAAATTAAAACAATTAAATACTGATAACAGGATAATTCATTGGTTAAAAAATTTCCTTATAGGTAGATCCCAAAGAGTTAAAGTAGAACCGAGTGACTCCGATGAAATTCACGTGACATCAAGGAGTTCCACAAAGGAGTGTTTTAGGACCCTTATTATTCCTGATTTATGTAAACGACCACCCTAAGTACGTCAAGTCTGAGGTGCGACTTTACGCAGACTAATGCATTATCCATAGACGAATTAGATCGGAAAGAGATCGGGAAATTTTGCAGAAAGATATGGAGCGATGAGTAGATTGGATAATAATAATAAGCCGTCTTTATTAGGTCGATATTTTAGACATCAATGTCCATTCTTCCATATAAATCTGACGAACACAAACATCCATTTCCTAGGCAGGATTCGAACCGGAAACCTAAGTTACCGTCGGCAGATACGATAACCATCCGTCTACCAAGGCCAAAATTAGTTTAAACACAAACAAAAGATTAATACATTTCAAAATCTCATTATATAGTATATCTAAAGAACCTTTTTAGGTACGATTATTGGTTTTAAAAATTTGAGACTGGTCACGCGCATCTGTAGAGGTTGGCAGGTGCTATTGCCCGAAAGAGAAGCAGACATCTCGTTAACGCCTTTAGGTAATTAATGGAGCGCAGTTGACGTCGTCTCTTGATATAGGCATTAAGAGATTATCGCATGCAGCCGATGGTGGAGACAGGATGAAACCAACCGAACATTTTCTCTTGTACCATATCTGTTTGGAATTTGCAGCGGCGCAACATGAAATAATGGCAAAAATAATCCAAGGAATATGGCTGAACGTTGTGGTAATTGATACTCATATTAACGAAAAACATTTGGTGTGTTTTTCGTTAATATGAAACAATGACCTGTTGGAAATTTGGAGTGGAGTGTATCGGTCTGGATAAGAATTCCCGCTTTTTCACTTTTCCTATTTCTGCGAAAAAAGGAATAAAATAAATATTGGTTTTTGGTTTTGGTTCGTGTTCTGAATTATTTTTTTTCTTTTTTGCGGTTCAGGTTTTTGGTCCAGCTCGGGTTAGGTGGCCGGAAGCTCCGGTGGGTAGGAGTGGGAAGGGAAGCGCGCCCCATATGACCTCTCCCTTAATCCGTCTCTGCTTTCCGAGGCAATGTAATCCGAGTATTGTGTTAATAAAGATCAATGACCTCAAACAGCAAGTAGACCACAATGATAATTTCAAAATAAATGCCACAATAAAAAACAAAAAGATTTTGAGTATATTACTCACAATAATGAGAATAGAACGTATTTTAACTAAAAAATAAATGTTTTCAATTGGAAATATATTCAGTAAAACGAGAATACTTAATATCCTTAATATCTGTCCCCTTTTTCAAGATCGAATTCTATAGGTTCCCTCGTCGCCTGCGTCCATTCCTCTCTTATCCAATCCGTCGGAGGAACTCCGAGCGGTCTCCGGCGTCGCATAGTATACCCAACGGTGAAAACGACCAAGAATCAATCTCCATCTTGTGGTGCGCGGCGGCTAAAGAGTAGCGAGGGACTCGCCGAAATCCCACGAGGATGATCCGGAGATGAAGACGAAGAATCCGAGGGGTTTTACTATCCCATTATGCAGTGATAGATGGGAAATCATTCGCCATTGTCCGACAGCGCGCGTTGAAAAATAAGAAAGAAGGAAATAATATAAGTAAGAAATAAAATTGGACCCTAATGACACTTTTACTTCCCTGACCAAGCCTTGATTTTTGTGAGATTCGTTACATTGGTAGATTAGATATTCATTCTTAAGGTAAGAAGAATATATGCGACCGGAGTGGTTTTATTTGCCACCAAAAATGATGAATTATGTTCCCTCTAATATACTGCTTATTCTGCAGCACTAACATAAGAAATGAATGCCCTCTGATGTTTGATACGCATACATAAAAATATAGAACCTTGTTGCAAAGTGGAAATGCTGCGAAAATCTGCTTATCGTTTTAAAGTGTGCGCAATTACAAAAATGTTCCTAACTCGGACGCACCACGAATTTTTACAATTTTCCGCAATTATTTGAGAATTCTTAAATCGAATTTTCACCAAGCCTCACAGGTGAAGCCTTGGAGAGATCTTCAAAATAACACATTTCCTATTAATGGGGCCCTCGACTCGCGTAGCATAAGCGGTCATCCCTATAATTCCCTGATTTTGTTACAATGAAGTGCAGTTAATCGCAGTTGCTATAGAATTTTGAATGGTGTCTAATGAAAAGACAGTCTTGGAGAATAAAAAAAAAGAAAAAATTGATAAATTCCACAAGATAAAGCCAAACACAACGGATTTTAGGAAAAGACCGTCCTTTAAAATTCTGGGCTCAAACCAAATGCAACAATTTCATCAAAATGTTGATTACTTTTTGATTGGGTATTTCTTCATTCGAAAACTAAGATCAATTTTCTCTCTTTATTCCTGATACTACAATAAGGATATTGTCCCTATCAATATGGAAATCGTAAAAGAAAAAGTTAGAAAATATTTATAGTTTGTCAGAGATTTTTGAAAATGTTTCCATATGAATGTTCCAAAGTCATGATTTTTTTCTGTAAAGATTTTGACTTTTTCAATTCGATTTTCGTTTCCTCGTGGAAAGATTTCACTCTCAATTACAACTTGAATTCTCTCGAGTAATGTGCTTTAAATATTCACTCAATTACCTCTCAAACACCGACTATTCAAACTAGTAGGGTTCAAATAGTCTATTAAGGTTATCTAATTGATCCCTCAGGTGGAAAATTATGTATCATCACCCTATCGACGTCCTTTAGCTCGTAGTCTTAAATTAAATCAGTGCTACATCGTCCTATTATCCTATCGTGAACCGCCTACCATGCCTTACTGAACAACATTTCTTATAAATTCATAAATGATTTTCAAAACGTGGGAATTTGGAAAACGCCCTAACAAAATACCAACAGCTTATATTTTCGAAGCAAAAATTTCAACAAACACCGCGTAATCTATAAGACGATGTGACAAACTTTGTGGCACCGGATTACAAAAATGAAAAGTTTTTTTGAATTGTAAACATCAGTTCCCATTCACAATATTTTCCGCGAGAAATACTCTTCGTCTCTTTTTAAGGACATAATTGTTTCTGAGAAAAAATTGAATTAAGGTAAAAGGTTTTGTTTTGACGGTTATAACTGAAAATGGGTTTGAATTCTGAAGAAATTAAAAAACAACAGACCCCGCGCTTCACAAATTCAGTCGAGAAAAGTCCATTTAATTGAAAGACAAAAGACGGATAAAAAGACTGTTGGAGAAATATTTGATGAGTAAGAAGGTGAGAGAGAAAGGATAGAGGGTGAGGTAAGGGAGAGTGTGAAGGGGAAAGGAGGGGGGGAGGGGAAGGTGAAGAGGGGAAGTAATGAAAAACTTGGGAGAGAGAGAGAAGGATGGAGAGGAGGAGAACGAGAGGGAAATGAGAGGAGGTGGAGTGTTTACCTATGCGCCGCGGTTCTTCCAGAAATATTTCCATCCGATAACGGCTTAAGCCGTCGCAAAAGGCAAGTCGGCTCCACTTTATCGTCCTGTTTTTGCCGTCAATTTCTGAGCATAATAATCCCAAACACAATAATTTTTAACCTTAGCAATATAAAGATGTGTTTCTTATCTTAAAACTGGTCACCTAAACTTATACACTTTCCTCCTCCCACCTTTCAAGGTTTGCGGCAAAATGCATTTAAAATGTCATCTCCTTCCAATTCTGAAGGAAGATACCTTGTCCAGAGGACTAAAGCAAACACGACAAATAAAAGATCAAAAAACATTCCAAGCTCGTAGCTTTAATTACTATCGAAAAAACACAGAGGCTAATATTTGCTCATGGATACGAGATCCATAAATACAGAGCACTAATAGGGTTTTGTAGTAAAGCGAATGATTTTCAGAAGCGGTTAATTCGTTCAGGGCTACATCTTCACTTAAATTTAGCAGTTACTAGTGCATAAGAAAGTACATATATAAATGCATTCTCCTCAAAGGTGCCACACAAAACCGCAGGGGAGAGTGGGAAGCATTCCTTTATATAGTTATAAAAGGATAAAGAAATTACTAGTGAGATAATAACACAAAAGGAAGTCGAGAAATGCATCGGAGAAGGGCTTTGATGATGAGATACAACTGTGTAATTGAGATAGGAGAATGATTAATGAAAGCGGAGAGATGGATAATGGAGGCAGAGGAAGGAGAGATAGAGAGGGGAGGTTGAGATGTGGGAGCGAGTAGAAGGGGGGAAGGCGATGCGAAATTATTTCGGCGATGAATGCAGACAGACAGAGATAAAGCATGAGAAGAAAGGGGAGAAAGGATGGGGAGGGAGGGAGGGGAGAAGAAGTGAGGGAGGGAGGGGAGAAGAAGTGAGGGAGAGAGGGGAAGAAGGGGCGATAGGAGGAGGAGGGGAGGGAGAAGGAGAGCGAGGGGAAGAGGAATGAGAAAGAGGGAATGGAGGGGAGGGAGAATGGGAAATATAAAAAGGAGGGGAGTAAATGGAGGGGGAGAGAGGGGAAGAAGGGGCGATATGAAAAGGAGAGGAGTGAATGGAGGGGTGGCTAAGGGGAGAGAGGGAAATAAGGGGAGATAGGAGGGGGAGGGGAGAGAATGGAGGGGAAGAGAGGGAGGGGAGGCTAGGGGGAGGGAGAGGAGGAGGGGGGGATGGAGGGAGGAGAGGATAGGGGGAGATATGGGAGGGAGGGGCGGCTCTCCAACGGAGGACAAAAGGTGAGATTTCGGGAGATGATCACTAGAGTCGTTTTCCGTGATTAGCACGTTTCTCTCCGTTTTCTTTTTTTCCTTTCCTCTCGTGCCGCGGCATGCGTTCGTCGTTAAGTTCGCGACCTTCTCCCTCGTCTGCTGCAGAATCGATTTTAAGATTCATTAGCGCGGTTTGAAATGACGATAAATGTAGTGTGAATACCCTTGGGCTTGACGAAGGGGAAATTTAGACAGAAACTGTTAACGGGACAACAAGTTAAATGCTATAGACGCATGGAACTGAATAGTTATTCCTAATTAATTCAACGAACTGATCAATTTTTATATTGTATACCTAAATCACTGAAATGCCAAATAAAAAGTAGATAATATTTACCTTTCTTTCAGCACTCCTTTTGTGTAGGCAACGCAGTCAATTATCGTTTATCGTGAATAATGTAGGATAAGGTATAATTTGTCGCATACCGTGCCATAGCATGGTTATCAAATGGCAATTGCTATTAAAAATAAGCACATTTCCCGGATGAATCACAGGTTAAGATCACTAGACAAAAACCAAGAGATCTCAAATATTTTCATCTAAATTTTACAATGTTTAAACCAAATAATATTTACCCTTAACTCTTGTACACTTCTAATTTATTTTCCATACATACCTTATAAAATTTACTTAATTTTTTAAAATAATAAATGTTCCTGTTAAAACTTTATGCGACAAAAACCGGGAGATCTCGAATATTTCCATCTAAATTTTACAATGTTTAAACCAAATAATATTTACTCTTAATCCTTGTTCACTTCTAATTTATTTCCCATGCATACCTTATAAAATTTACTTAATTTTAAATAAATAAATAAATCTTCCTGTTAAAACTTTATGCGATACACAAATTTTTTCTCGTGCGATATTTCGTCATTATAATTGCGAAGGGAATGTTGATGCACCATTGAAATTCATAATGTTCAACTTTTTAGAGAACTACGGCAGTTAAAGTTATTATAAAAATAGAGGGACTGAACAATGCCGTGCAAAACTAAATTTCAGCCCTAATCCCACTCTCTCAGTTCACACACACACACATCCACCAAACGCACAAGGCTGGGCTTCCACGTCTCTCTTTTTGGGGCCTCAATCAGCGGCACACATCCCTCGTGTCCCAGTGTTCACGGGCTTCCACGCCTCTCGTAGTTACACAAGCCAGCGACACACAGGAGCCTAACACACACACACACATAAACCACACGCACGCATTAGTACACTCACAAGCCCACACAGTGCAAAAATGCAAATTTTCGATCAAACGGGAATATTTTATGTATTTCGCCACAGAGGAGCATTAACGTCCAATATGGCTGACTCGGCAAGAAATGCACTGCTCTTATTTTTTTAGCCTTAGACCTTACAATCTCTCGCCGTAGCAGAAGTGTGGTGCAGTTCGACCGCATTTTTATAATCGAATGACTCAGCACCGAAAAAAATAATGCATCCAACTGTCCAAGTGCATCGCAATCTGCGACTCAATTTCTTCGGTCATAGAGATTTGTGTGAAAACAATGTTTGTGTGACCCAGATTGCTATGTGTGCTGTGCGCGCAAAATTTTCGAACTATTGATGTAGACACACTTATTGCTCTGTAGACTTATTGACCGCTGATCACGCGACGAAATCGGCTGCATATGTCGTTTAAATTTTTGGAAACGCTGAGGATTTTTTTATCCATTAAAAGGGATATTAATTAAAAAGGATATTTTAGCAAACTTTCCCGTAATTAATCATGCGTAGGAAGCATATATAATTTATTTTGCACCGAGTAAGATAACTACATATTTTGTATTTAAATCGGTATTTACCAGTTATAGGAACAAATAAAACCATTAGAGATATTTAAACAATATACCTGTTTTTTAACTTTATCTAATTTTTAGATTTGTGGAAATGTGATCAAGGCTTTTATTTTATAACAAAATGCGCTCATAACGTTCCACGACACTAGTTTTGAAAAACATAATTACACTCTAACCAAATATGTTTTCGGCAATTTATTAATTGATAAATAATAATACATGTTAATTAGAGATCAACAGAGTTATCATTTTCAATGAGAATTTTAATAAAGATTCAATTAAAACCAAATTAACTTCCGTTGTAAATAATATGCCTCTGACGTTTGTTATTTTAAAATGAAGTTTTTTACTAATAAACATTAACATTAGTCTTTAGCGATTCAGTTGCCAGAATTTCAAATTACAGCAAAATATGATACACAGTATTAGAAAGTATCTAAATGTGGAGATGGAGAAGAATGCAAGTATTGTAATTGGTGGGGAGAATAATAATAAGGAAGTGTCGAGAAATTTGGAGAGACACAACAAAAATATATTTTGAAACAGGAATGAAAAATGGTTGGGAGATACTCCACGGTTAAAGATTTGACTCGAGTAAAACTTGAAGACATGAGAGGGAAGAAAAAAGGTTTCGAATTAAAGAATTCCTAAAAAGGGAAAGATTTATTAAATAATATTTCAGATGAGAGGAGTGTGCAAAAAACTCGTTACAAAATGTTCTCACGGATCTGTACGTGGAAGACTGAATCACAGTGATATACGATCAATATATGTATGCTTTCTGAAAATTAAATAAAATTTATTGCTTCGCATTTTGTTACTAATCTTCATATTAACGTTCTGGAGAAAATTGCCAGCGAAGTCTTTTCCTGCATAAATTAACAAATTTCAGTTGCCGAATGGAGTTTATAATTTGTTTTCAATTCGACGAATTTGGTTAAAACTGACAGAGAAGAAAGCTATAATTCCTCGTAAAATAGAGCAGTTAGACTCTGTTTTCCCTCGCAACGGATGTTCCGCAATCGTTTCTCATAAGCGAACAGGTGAGCCGCATCTCCCGCTCGCCCTAGGGTGCGGATTAAAGAAAGATCGCCCCCGTTGGAAAGTCCCTCCCACGCGATGCTGGATGATGCATTGCAATGGGTTGACCCGGGAACTAACCTCCGCTCGCTTCGCATCGTTTATTTCGATAGGGTTGGGAGGAGAAGGAAGGGGGAGACTCGGAAGCCCTCCCCTAAAATATCGCCCTTTGGAGAATCGTTCCTCAGCGAGAAAGTTTGCTTGGGAGGCGTGAATAGTATTGTGTGGAAGCACGCATCCCTGCCAACAGCGAAGCTAGCACGTGTTATCTCTGCAAATAAAAAGCGCTCGTCTCTCTGATGGGAGCGCCCCTAATGTTCCCGAAAGGAGGAAGATTCTCTTTCCTCTCCCTTTGCTCCCTCCCACAGCAGCAACAGCAGAACCAGCAGCATCCAGAGAGAGAGAGAGAGAGAGAGAGAAGGGAACAACGATGACTTACATCCGATGCGATGCGGACGACGAAGAGGATCGATGAATAGAGGAAATGTGTTTTTAATGGTGGCCATGTTATCCATAGAAGCCTCTTTTATAAGCACATAAATAGTATTCCAATCAATCACTGAAATCTGGATGAAAAAGCAAAGATAAACAAATAAAGCAAAATATTCCAAACACGTCTAATATGATCTTGTAACTTGAGTATTCCGATATAGTTTAAAATACAATGAAATAGGGCATAGCTGAAGGAAACGCTGGCAATGAAGAAATATAGCTTCGGTAGCATTATCATAGAGAAACGGTATATTTTTTAAGGAAAACTTTTTATTTCCTGATTGGGCTGTCACAAATTTAAGAGAAAAGAGGCATTCGATGCGATAGCACAAAAAGGTGTTTTCCTTGATAACAGTTTTTAGGCATAAACATATACTAAGCACCTAAATTCCACTAATAGCAATGAATATCACACCAAATTAAATGGTTAATCCTGGAGAAACCTTTTCATATTCTTATTTTGCTCGCAGACCAGGAGTTAAGGTTTTGGAGGAGTGCTGCGAATGTTTTTTCATTTATATGATAATTATTATTAAGTATAAATATTAAATTATACCCCCTCAGTGCGTACTAGTGGTATTATAACCCATTCAAATGCTACGAAAAAAAACAAGATGTAATATTTTTAGTGGCGTTTCCACAGAAAGAAAACAATCATTAAGTTCACATCGTTAAAAAAAATTTGAAACTGCCGATAATCGTCCTTAATAATCATGGATTAACTTGATGGCTAACATTTATTATTAGCCTTTAATAGCACTCGCAACCAAAATCTATATCGAATTCCACTCACCGCTTGATAAAAAAAAAGAAAATTGAGTCGCTTTTATGAGAGGCCTTGTTTGATAGCCTCGCTCTCAATATCAACGCGGTATACGGCGTCGGATGGAAGATCGTAATCGAAAAAGTTTGATTTGGGAAGCGTAAGTAGATGCAGAGACGGTCTCTACACATAGAGGCGAAGTGCACCTGATGATGAAAGAGAGAGAGAGGGAGAGAGTGGGAGAGGGAGAGAGAGAGAGGGTGAGGGAGAGAAGGAGAGAGAGGGAGAGAGAGATAGAGAGAGAGAGAGAGAGGGAGAGGGAGATAGGGAGAGAGAGAGGGAGAGAGAGGGAGAGAGAGAGGGAGAGAGAGAGGGAGAGAGAGATAGGGAGAGAGGGAGGGAGAGGGAGAGAGGGAGGGAGAGAGGGAGGGAGAGGGAGGGAGAGAGGGGGGGAGGGGAGGGGAGAGAAGGGGAGAGAGAGAGGGAGAGAGAGAGGGAGAGAGAGAGGGAGAGGGAGAGAGAGAGGGAGGGAGAGAGAGAGGGAGAGAGAGAGAGAGAGAGAGGGAGAGAGAGGGAGAGAGAGGGAGAGAGAGAGAGAGGGAGAGAGGGAGAGAGAGAGAGAGAGAGGGAGAGAGAGAGAGAGAGGGAGAGAGATGAGTTCCCTAATAAGGTGCCAATCACGCGGAATCCATCCTCACAGGATTAAAATCTCAATTTTCTGGGGACGGCGTTCGCGATACATGTTCTGCTCCTCCCGAATACAGCGTATTTAGCAATTTTCTTGCGTCTTTTGATCACACGCGCTAAAGCGTGTGCAAGAGCAGGATTGGAACTCACTTTGGAGTGTTAAATGATGAAACTATTCGACCCTCGCTCCCTTCCTTCGTCCCCTGCCTTCCCCATCCACCTTCTCCTTGCCTTCACCCCCGCCCTTATTTCCTCTCCTATACTTTTCATGCTCTTCCTCCCTCCCCGACCATTGAGAATCTCTCTCAGCCATTATATATGTCTGACTTCATATTTGAGTGAATTTGAAATGCTTTAATACGACCTATTTAAGAGGCCTAGAAGCAAGGCAGAGGTGATAACTGAATCAGCGACCGATTTTGATCTAAAATTATAAGCATTACTATCAGGATAAATTTAAAATGAAGAATCGTAACAAATTGTTTTCATTAAAAAATAGAAAACAACCTTTTTCAGTAGCAAGTTTTCAGATTTCGAGAAAGCATTTCTGAATTGTTTAAAAGATGTTTTTGGTGAAATATTTCAATAAACGGCTGTTTATAAAATATATTATATATTAATCTTTAAGTAGGATTAGTCTTACTATAGCTGCTTAAGTTCGACGAAGGCCATCGCTGAAAATATTAGACGCTTTAATTACGATGACACTTCATTTCGTCGCCGGATGTGCATGTATGTTTCGAATATACAAGCACAATCAAATTCACGTTTGTACTTAATAATGCCAACTCAAAAAATGAGAAAAGTGAATAACGTCGGAAAATTCTTTACAATTCATCGCATTGCCTCTATTCCCTAATAATATGCATTACTGGTTTTTGAAATAACTTGTCATCGGCATCGGAATTCTAATTCGCGAATAGTCATTACAAATCTGGAAGGAATTGCGTTCGATACATCGCTATTATCTCCTTACTCTCAAAACTCTATCTCCTTTGCCCATTCATCATTCTCTTGCCCCCGGACAGCAACTTTCTGCTCTCAGTCATACTGGAATCATCAGGAACACATGGTAAAAACATACATAGGAATGTTTAAATGGAGTCTCCCTATTATTAGAATTCATGGCGCAGTGTTATCGAAGTACTTTATGACAGAGCTGGAAAACAACAAGACTTTTAATTCAGAAAATGGTAATGTCTTCGCCCATGGCGAGGATTCAGATACCTCCACACATTCTACTAAGGACTTTAAAAAGAAAACATCACTTAATTTTGTACAGATTTATGTCGGTGTTAATTGTAGTATTTTTCTGTATGCACTAGAATATTGCCCGTCAAGAAATGACGGGGTTTCCCTTTTTCGAAATTCAATTAAAATCATTAATCCGTGCTTTCATAGTTATTTATGCTTATCATAGTAATTAAAATCAATTACATTGAGTGGTAATCGAAACAGGAAGTACGTATATAGCTGAAAAGGTGCAGATGGACTTCTGTAAATCACATAATTTCGAGAAATCAACGTTACCGATAAAGAGACAAAATGGCAAAGTGAGCAACACTGGGTTGCTATAGATCTAACTTTCTATGGCTATAGGATATTGCTATATTATTTAATTTTGAATGTTATTTAGAAACATCAGCCAACAATCTCTTTCCCGCCAACAACGTACGGTTCGCTTGCCTGACCGCACACGGCCTCGCGCTTTCATATAAAAATCAGTATCATGAAAAGTATTAAAGTTATTTGTATTAAGTCTTTTTCAAAAACATATTTCAATATTTCCAAACATTTCATTCTAATGATATACCAACCTAAACCAATTAGAAAAAAGTTTGTCGAATGTCAACTTTTTCATGTCTCGACTAAAAATTTGAGATGAAAGTTACGTTTGTTAATTTTTTTAAAGGCACATCATAAATTTTATGTTTTTCAGTTACAGGAACGTCATTAGGAATCATTAAAGAAGTTATATAAAAATAATTGACACTTTTCGATCAATATAATCCGAGATATGATGTTATATTTTTTAAAAAGGATGACATACGCGGAATACAAAAATTTCAAGTTTTTAAAACTTTTACGGTAAGTTGCCGATTAATCAGAAATTTTAAACATTCAGCATTAATGTCCACTTTTCAAATTAATGTCCACGTTGAATATTTTTGCTGTTTCAGAGCGTGGTAGAGGAAGTGACAAAGGGACAGAATAATATATAATATCACCGATCTGTTATAAACAATAACATCAGAAAAATATAAGGAGTGTTTTCTACGCACTATATCGGGTTAAAGGGCTGAGCTATTTTTCAGCCCTTTCCATGGCACCCGTATACTAATATTAGACATTAGGGCTCTTGCGTGTCTTATATTTTCCTGATATATTTCATAGTATGAACTGGTTTACACGATTTTTCTCGAGTTGTAATACGGAAAAAAGACTGCCACTCAAATCAATAACTATAAAAGGTCACTTGGTCATCATTGTTTGCGTAACGCTAAATACCTCAACATATCTCGGCCATTTCTTCAGCCAGTCCAGCCAAATTCGGTAGGATTGCTATGAATACGTTCAGAAAGCGTATGCTATAAGAATACTTTCAAAAAAGTCCCGGGTTCGACGCCAGGAGAATGTTTTACATTCCATATGAATCTCATATCTCGGCCCATAAGTTTACACGCTAAAATTTAATTTTCAACGTGCAGAGTTTTACTCTTTTGGAAATTAAAATTAGAAAGAATTGACCTATGACCTTCAAATTAGGACCATTTTAAAGGAAAATAAACGAGCCAATTAATTTTGTTCGTCTTTTCTCACCTAAAGGTAAAACTTTAGCAAATTTTACCTTTAAATTCGCCGATGTAAGAAAAATCGTTCATTTTCATCAATGATCGCCTTGGAAACGGGGATTTTTGTTTCAAGCCATATATGCTCATAAACTTATATTCATTTACGTAAATTTGATGGATAAATGCGGTCAATTACGTATTTTAAAACATGCTAATGTATGAAATAATTCGACGATGTTTAAATGTGCCTTCGTTGTCTTTCTGCATATTAAAGGCAGTTGCTTGCGCTGTGCCTTCGCATTATCTGAATAGAACAGATATTATGAATTACATTTCCCAGATGCAGTTTTTTCACATGGACAGCTGTATGTAGCCATAACTAGAACACGTGACAAACATAATTTGAAATTTTGGGTTACGGATAAAGGTAATCAAGGGCAACTGCTGTTAAACGAAAGAGTATTTACAAGGAACGTCGTTATAAGAGAGCTACTGAATAGTTAAAATAATATTATTGAGGTATAAGACTGTTTTCCTCTTAATTTTTTAAAACTATTCCTTTGTTTTCATTTGTAGCCCTTTCCAATCTTATTCGAATATTATAATTTTATCATTTGTTTGTTGGTTTTATTTTTATATTGTTTATTTTCAAAGGCCGTTTTAAACGGGCTCATTCGTCTAGTTATCATATGAACACCTTAAAACTATTGCAAAAAGATTGAGAAGAGGACTTCAAGGTCTATTCCAGTAAAACTGTAGCGATTAGTCGACAGTAAATCTTTAATTAAATTAATTAAAAACAATCCTTAAAGTATACACACACACACGCACGCACACGCACACACACACACATATAATATAATTTTTATGTAATTTCGTAAATTTTTTCGTGTCTTCAGCATCCTCAGCGGCTCTTCGGCTCTCCAATTTTGGTAAGTGTCCACCGGATTCCCCTTAACACCTTGTTGCTATATATATATATATATATTGCTATTTTGACATGATACGCATAATTAAATTAAGCTGGAGTTTTTAAATGGAGACTTATTTTCGTATTTTCCTCAAATTATTACTAAAAAATAACAAACACTAAATGCAACTAAAATATTGCGGAATATATTTTATACCATAGTTTTTCTAGAAAATTTCCGAAGGAAGCTCAACCTAGTTGGTCGATCGGTTTGTAAGATGGCGCTCGAGTGATTAGATTGAACATGTCGAGTAATGACGCAAACCTGCGGACCGTTTTAAGCCGATCATTCCGTAAGCGCTGTCTTAAGCCGCATTAGGATCCATCGCTGGATAAATGCCGCTTATTTGGGCCCGCCGTGGAGGCCCCGTCTCCTCCGCCCCTTCGGTGCATAGCTGTTCGTCCCTCCCCTTGCATTAACTTTAATATTCCGCTTACCGCGATATATGTAGGTAAGTTTTAAGACACTACAAATAATGTCTAATAACTCCAGAACGGCTGCATGTATTTTAGCCATTCTTTCAATTTTAAAGAGTGGCACACATAATGACTCTTGTGTGTAATCACCGTGGAAAATAACGATCCGAGTTCAATTCCAGGGACGTTTAATTCCCCCAATTGGATAACATGGACGGGACCTTCTCGAATTTTTACCTCCAAAACTATAAGAGGTAATTATATGCTCTCGCGGACAGTTGTTGCAAATGTTGCCTCAAGTTCTACTAAATGTAATAATCGATACCTTACAGATTATATAAGGGCAAGGGAGAGTAAAATACGGATTTCTTATATTTAGCCTTGATAGAAATGGTTTCTCTTGACTGTGGCGCCGCAAATAGCAACGGCCACATACCGAATTACGTCCTACTATCAACCCTTAAAAAAGATTCCGACTCTTGAACAATTTTCCGGCTTTGGTAGAGAGGTGGTTAGATTTTTTGCGATCGAGAACCCCACAATCGAAATTCAAAAAATTAACTAATCGATCTCCGTCACAACCTTGTGTCTTGGGTTTATAGTTGTGACTGCTCTTAAGAAAATACATGTAACACGCTATTTTTCTCCGCAAAATAACTTCATATCTCTCTTTATATTCGTGGATGTTCGGAACTGAGAGAAACTAATGCCACGTGACAGAAAAGTTAAAACTCTGTGGTGCCAAGATTGAGATTCGGACGTTATTTAATAAGGGAGAGAAAAGGTTGAAATAGAGATTGGAGAGAGAGAGAGAGAGAGAAAGAAAGATGAGAGAGGGAAATATTTAAATTGTGGTCCAGGTGGAGAGCGAGCGAGGAAGAGGATGATTGAGGGAGGGGAGAAGTGAGAGGAGGAGAAATTGAGAGAGTGGAAGGAGGGATTGAGGAAGAGGAGGAAGTGGGGGGATGAGACAGGACGGGGGAGCCGAATCTGAGGCGACCTTTCAACGAAGGTTCTGACGAGATACACCAGTGGTGGGCAACCTTTTCTGCATGGTGGGCCGCATTGGTGGCACTGAATCCTTCGGTGGGCCGCATTAGAGTTTGTCAATGGATTATAATTAAATCGTAATTTACCTAGAGATTCTTAGGCAACATATGCGCGGAAATCAATCTAGAATTGGCTTTTAGGGTTAACATTTCAATGTTAAACATCATGATGAATTGAATCTTAGAAATATCTTTGAGAAAAATATCAAATCAGCCTTAAAAATAACTTACTTGAATTGAAAAATATTTATAAGAGGTTGCAACATAACATTAGATATCTTAACAGGTTTTGCTACGGTAGTTAATTAAAATAAATGAACAAAGTTTTAAAAACTATGAAACACTGGCGGTGGGCCGCATAAAATTGCTTAGTGGGCCGCATCCGACCCGCGGGCCGCAGGATGGGCACCCCTGAGATAGACTATCGCGCTGATTCATGGGATTCTCTCTCTCCGTCGATTCTCTATTGCTTAATCGGACGGTCGCTCGGACGTCCGTCATCTGTTACAAACAAGTCCCATAATCAACGTTTGTTGGACGAATTCTAAACGCAAATGATGGCTCCAAGTTTTTCAAAGTATGATACAGAGTTACTATTTATTTAAAAATTGCCTTATTCGACGACAGAGTGGTCCGGATCGTATAAGGAGAAAAACTGTAATTTCAGGCTAACTTTATTATGATATTTTACGTGAATGTATTCTAAATAAAAATAAGTATTACTACCCACTGATAATCTAGATATATAAAACTGAAATTCTGTTTTTGTTTGTCCGCTATAGAAATCCACACATTTGAAGATATCGTCAGGAAACTTCATCTAGGTAAATAATTTTACCCTGCTAGTAACATATGGCGGTAAAAAAATTGGGGTGGGGTGCTTATTACTTTAATAGAAGGTTATGCGCCAACTGCTGGTGAGTTTAACCTCCCTTAGCTCCCTTCGTGCTGGAGTGTTATTTTGACGTCGAAGCATATCTAATTATTACTAATTTTTTATTATTTTTGAGGTTAATTAATACTAAATTAGCACGTAAGAGGATTCAAATGCTGTTATCACAAAGTTAATAAAGACGTCTTCGTATTTCAAGCCTTAAACAACTGATGTAATTATTTTTCATCGACATTTGGTACTCAAAAAAGTAAAATACAGACAATTTAAATAAAACGATAACTTTCTTTACAGTCATTAGCAAGTGAGTGTTTCTTCCGCGAAATTTGTATTGTTAATTCAAACGTAACCTTTTAAAAACTTTAATAGTTTTTTTATGAACGGATAGGGCATTAAATCTCTTAAGTGGCATAATAGGTGTATATATTTAACTATGGCATCTGAATTATATTAAATTGAGTAATCATGTTGAAGGGTTCAGAGTCAAAATGTCCAAAGGAAAATGTCCAAAACAAAAGCGTCCAAAATATATAAATGTCAGAAAAAATGTCCAAAACAAAAACGTCCATTGAACAATATTGTCCAAAAGTCAAAATGTCCGAAACGATAATGTCCTACAAACAATTTCCAAAGATAATAAAAAATAATTACAATAATTATTGTAGTACTGTGCTACTATAATAATTAAAAAATTAAAAATTAATATAACTGTTATTTTATCTTCTATATCCAATCTCAAAAAAGTAAACCTTTACTTCAGTGTCATGGTTATTTATACAACAATTAAAAATAAATACTGACATATAACCACATACAACGGTTATTTTTTATTTATATAAAAACCCTTATTTACCATGGCCCAAATTATCCAGTCACAAAAGGGTAAGCCTTTACTCAATATCGTGGTTATTTATACAACAAGCACTCGCAGTATAAAAACGTAATTTACTGGCGTTGTACGGAAAGAAAGGAATGCAATGCTCGCTTCACAAATGGTCGAAATTTGGACGAAATACAAATTATCTCAGATAGAACTAACTTTCACTTGCATGAGGCTAATAATATTATGTGTACATGGCTCTTAAATATTCAATTGGTACGCATAAGATACGTTAGTTTTCTGATTTTCGGACTTAATTTTTGTGAATGTTTCTTATTGGACTTTCCTGCTATTTGAACATTTTTATATCTTGGGTTTTATTACTTTTGACTAATTGGTTTTGACCTTATTTTAACTTGGACATTTATGTATTTTGGACGTTTTTGTTTTGGACATTTTTTTCTCGGACATTTTTGTTTTGGACATTTATGTATTTTGGACGTTTTTGTTTTGGACATTTTCTTTGGACATTTTGACCTGGAACCTGTTAAAGATTATCACGCATAGCAAGAACTTTAACTGACTTTACCTCTTACAGAAAACACAGCACAAATGCGTAAAATTGTTTTTGGAAAATTCGTCAGTTACTGATGGACAAATGAGAAGATAAAGGCTATTTAAACACATATTTTTTCTGCCTGAAACACCAAATTAATCCATTTTCACATTGTCGTTATTGAAGTTTTGTTTTTAGCTATATTGAGCAAAGTTTTTTGCCAAGATCGAAGATGAAAAATTGGAATTTTCAAAAAAGAAAACTCAGCATTCTATTTTCCTATAATACATTATTAGATTTCAAATAAATTTCAAAAGAGTGAATGTAATCGTTCCCTGAATACAATTTCACGTTTTTGTTTTAAACGTCCGCGGCACGAAAGCGACAAAATAACTTCCTTGTTCCATCCAAAGCGCACCAACAGAGGCGCACACTCGTAGGCGCGAAAGACGAAATTGAATGAACAAGAATCCATCGCCGCTGGATTGGTCGACGCCAAGAGCACGCCAAAGAGAGAGAGAGCGTGGGGGGGGAGGGGATTATTAATTCCAGTCCGCGACTCGACTTCTGGTCTCACCGTAGAGGAAAGGGAGAGAGGTTGATGGTGCGAGTGCGTGGGGAAGTGGGAGAAGGGGGAGGTGATGGGAGGGGTGAGAGAGTTCAGCGAGTGGTTTGGACCCGGCACGGTGATAGAACACGTCCGTTGGGGAGGGGAGGGAGGGGGGGGCGGGTTGTGGAGAAGGGGAATGTTGTTTCGGCGGAGATTTATGCGCTCGCGAAAAATGCATGTATATGTCGCGCCGGTTATTTAGAGCGAAAAAAGGATAGGGCATTTAAAAAATTGGAATAAATTCTAAGTGCTCTTCGATAGAATCTAAATCAGAGTCGTGTGAGCTGGCGGCGACCTAGAATGGTTAAAAAGAAAGGCGCAGTTTTCTTTCTGTGTCTTTAGAAATAATTTCAATTTTTATTATTGTCATTTATTGCATTAATCAGGTTCCAGTTTTCAAATTACTGAATAATTGAAATAACCCTTTAGCTATGATAATATTTGCTGATAACGGACAAAAGTATTAAATAGAACGCTGTGTGCGTACTGTCTTTTCCATGTTTTGCCAATGTCATTTAAAGCAACTTTTTCGACAGAAAGATAGCTGAGATATTATAATTCGAATACTTTGTGAAACAATGCTCACAGGAATATTCTCAGCCGCATACATTTTATGAGAACATTTAAAAATATTAATTATTAATTGAAATCAATTATTGAATTAAGAAAGTCTAATTTTAACTGCGATTGGAAATAGTAAAAGAAGGTAATTGATATAATTATGAAGATGAGAGATTTAGAAAAGTGAATATGAAGGAATTAAAGGAACGGTATATGTCGGGAGAGGGAGGAGAATGTTTTAGAGGCGAAAGGATATGGGAGGGAGTGACATAAAAGAAAGGAAGGCGGGGAGAGACAAAGTAGATTCGAAGTAAACAAAGGCAAACGAATCTGATTTCATCGCCGACAAAAGCTCCTAACACAATCATATATTTATTTGCAACTTTCTCAATTGTCCCTTTGAGGGCAATTGGATTTATCGGTTACTGAACAGAAAACACGATAAAGGGTAACATATGGAAAAATAATGGAAATTCATGTTTAAAATGTTTTTTTTAATTGTCCCGATTCGCGAATTATCTTCCCCTTTACTTCCCCCAAGCGTGGCTGAGTAAAACTGGAGTTAATTAATATATACGTTGATCATATGGCTTAATTATACGCATTAATTATAAAAAGAAAATAATTTCCTAGAAACTCGCATATGCTCAAATCACCATTAGGATTCGGATTTTTCCGAAGCCATAAACATGGTCTTCTTTTACTAAATAGAAAAATAGTATTACTTTCAAAGGAACTTGTCAGAAGTGGATGTACTTGAGTATTAAGGTGGCGGTGCCTAATGAGTCGCAATTCTCTATACCGTTGCTGTCCAAACTGCGGCCTGCGAAGGATTTTTGTGCGACCATGCGAAGCCATCATAAAAAAGCAATCCGAAAAATTTCACACACAAATTCATGCATTTTAAGAAAATTTTGTTAATAAAACTTTTAATGCTGGAATTTCTTCCATAAAAACAACATTTGGACTTGATTTTCACTTAAATGGCACCTCAGAATGTACCTTATAGATAACTTTCGATTTAAAGTGCAATCCGGCCCGCAGAAGTATTGGCAACTTCTAATTTGGCCCGCCGAAGGATTTGCCATCACCGATGTGGCCCGCCATGTAGAAAAGGCTGGGCACCATTGCTCTGTTCTTTAAATGAAAAAAATACATCTATAGGATAGATTCTATACTGACGAAAGAAAAATATAGTTTATGAGAAAAAAATCATATTAGCACTTAGGAAAATTGTATGCTTTGGATTTCAGCCTCAATGTTTTGTGACTGACGGAGGATCACGAATATTTGGCAGAATCTCAGGAAGCAGAAGCCAAAAGGATTTTCTGCGAATGTCTCTTTCACGCCTAAAGATTACAATTTGATTATTTTCTGTGTATGTGGAATGTCTTGCAGTGTGGGAAAGGCGATGAAGAGGGATGTGAGAAGTAGAGGGTGGAGAGGAGGGGGGAGGGGGAGGGTATGGAGAGGGAGGGAGAAAGGAAACTAGGGTGGAAGGAGGGAGGCAGGAGATGTTTATCTTAGCAAAAGGGCGTTTGTGTGTGAAGAGCGTGAGAGGGAGAATGTGTTTACGGCGCCGGAATTCTATTTAGAATCTTGAAGGAGAAGATAAATAAGAAAAATAAAGTTCTTCAAAAGAAAACAATTCACAATCACGGTGCGATGTTCTCTTAATTATCCGGAGGTGCTTTGGATCTCCAGATAAATGTTTTCTCTTTATTCCAGTCAATGCGAATGTTTTTCTTTTTTAATGAGCCTTTCTTGCTTGAAACATGAAGCGCTGATGAATGCTTGTTTAGATTTACTGTGGCTGCGGTGAGAATTGTTTTTTTTTTGTTTCATCAGGTGAGTAAATGAAACTAAATACTTTTTAATTACAGATTTAGAAGAAAACGTGAATTGGGTAAGTTGAGGTAGGTAACAAGTCTCACCGCCCCATGTTTTACGTTCTAAATTTTAAAACATTTTTTTCGTTATTTCCAGTATAAATGGCTGCTTGGGAAGAAAATTTTCTATCAGAACAGCGTTTCCCAAGCCGTGTTCCTCGAAACCCTGGAGTTCTGCGCGTTGGGAGCAAGGGTTCCACGAGAATATTTCTATGCCAGTGGTATTTCTCGTGAATGCCTCTCTATGAGTATTAAATATGAAATTATTTATGTAAGAAAACTGAAACAAAATCAAAATACAGTGATAGACTCAACGCTGCACCTGATGTGAGAATCCAGCTCTCCAGTATCATTCCTAATATGAAACGGGTTTGCAAATTTTGTTTATCAAATAACTGACTTTTTCGCTATTTTTTCCTAACAGTTTATTTGCGTATGTTTGTTCATTTTTGTAGTTACCAATTGTCCAAAAACAGACATTTTTTTGTGCCTACGTTTTCAACACTCTAAGGATGTTTTAAAGGGTTAGGGTCAATCCTTTTGAAGCCCAAAAGGGTTCCGCGGTCAAATTAGTTTAGGAAAATAAAGTGTTTGAACAATTTTGATTTTACTGAATTGATTTAGAAAGTTATGATAATGATCGTGATCCAAAAACCAATTATGTGTTTGTCCCGTTAGGAAAAAGATAACAGAAATGGAAGTGAAATGGCGCATCATAAAAGCTAAACTTTAAAAAGAATTTGAATTTCTTGTTTGTTGAAGGGTGGGGAAACTTTTCCACATGGCGAGCCGCATAATTGATGGTGAACCTTTTTGGGAGCCGTATTGGAAGTTGCCAATGCTTTGGTGGGCCTTATCAGAGTTTAAATTGAAGTTACTGAGAGATTATAAGGTATCATATAAGCGGAAATCAATTCTAAATTACAGTATTTAGCATTGGCATTTCAGTATTAAATGCTTTATTATCATTATCTGGATAAAAAAATATGAGTTTATGTGTTAAATTTTACGGATCACTTTTTCATCACTGCTTCGCGGGGCACACAAAACGCTCTCAGGGGGCCGCATGTTGACCGCTGGCCTGAAGTTCCCCACCCCTTACTTTAAAGGTTGGTGCTTGTAATTCTTTCTCTCTCCGCCAGAGTGCCCTTTCATTCTAAGTGGCCTCTTTGTGGGGGAAAGCCAAGGTTTCACCTAATGCAAAGCGAATTAACTTTCCTCTCTCTCCCTCTCTCTCTCTCTCTTAACCGTCTGATATTTACTTTCGATTTCGTGATCGGAGCAAAATTCACCCAAATATCTACTTTCCTAATTTCATTATTTCCACCGCCAACCTTTCTACGCATCCTCTTTTACGAATTTTGTACTTTTCCCTATAAATATAAAAATTGATGCGCAAAAGGACTATTATTTCTACCTTCCCTTTTCACATTATCCCTAAAGCGCTAATAAGTAGAGCTACGAAATTTCACCCGAGTTTCTTCCCTTATCTACATTGTTTTCTTTTTAATCTATCCTTCAAAACAGAACGTGGAATGTAATTGCCCTTCCCTATAAAAATAAATGATTTCCGAGGAAAACTCCTCAGTGTTATTTATATTTAGCAGTCTAATCGACAAAATTAATCAGTCGCGGTGCAAAAAGGTCAGGAATGAAAAACTATGGCCCGAAAGCAATTCGACCAATTTTGTCGCGTTATCTATCTATAGTCTGTCTATAGATATCTATAAAGCAAAGTATTTGTATGTGTGTATGTATGTTATTCTATAACGCAGAAACAAGAGGTGTCATTTTAACCGAAATAAAGTGTTACGTTGTGTAGTTAGGTTTTCAAATTTTTAAAAATTTTCTTTTATCATTTTCTCCATTGGAATAACATAGGGAAGAGGGCAGCTTACTTTTCATTTGAATTTTAAAATTACTTAGAGACATGGCACAAACTTGAGACTTAGATGGTTCTGTGAAGGAAAGAACAAAGTTTATTTTTATTGATACAGAATCCGAATCCTGGTCGAATTAGGGTAAAAATGAGTTTAGAATCAGAAAAAACGTGGTTTTATCAGTTTTATAACAATACCAATTATAAGCTACCATTACAACTCCCATTGCCGCCAATGTTGAGAGTGAAATGCATTTTGTGTGGAAAAAATTTGAAGGTAATATCGTTTTTCAATTACAGTGTGAGATTTTGCTTTGTTTACATGGCAACGAAATATTTGTTCATTTTAATTGAAATGTTACCAATAAGCGATTTTAATGATATTTTCGTGTGGCGTAGCGTTCTCCAAAGCAAACTGTTTTTAACCCCCAAACTACACACTGGGGTCCCTGGGACCCCAGTGTTTTTTTCCGGAGTTCGTGGAAGGCTAACTTTGCATCGGTTGCTTTTGGGACTCTTTTATTTTGCAAATTCAGCTGGTATTCCTGTGTACCTTATCACGCGCGCGTGAACACCAGTGATAATCTGACCGTCCGCAGTAAATGTTCAAAATAGTGCTGGGGTCCATTGGACCCTAGTGTGCCATTCGTGTTACTCATTTCTATACAAACATTTTTTATCAGCGTATATTTTTTGTCGTATCATCTTTCTACCTCTAATAAGCATCTCGTTGTGCCTTTGTATTTTATTGTTTTTAGTTTGGAGTTGGTTTCTTTTAGGTAATTATCACGTAATTACGTCATCGCGGCTAAGTACTGAAGAATAGATCGAAAGAGAGCTATTAGATGTGTATGATGGCCCGAAGGAAGAATTTTTAGGAGGTAAGACGATTCTAATATTGGAATAGGAGTGTTCGGTGTGCATTTTACGCAAGGGAGAAATACAGGGAAACCAAACAGTTGTGCAGCAGCTGCTTACAAGTAATGTGCTATGAGTACAGAGCAATGATTTGTAAGGATTGCAGCAAGTAAAATTGGGTGATTTGGACTTAGAAATTAGAGATGTTCTACGATGATTACCAATTTTTTTAGTCATCTATAATGTTTAAGTGTTAAGTTTTTGTTGTATTTATATAGAAATTTGAATAATGTTTTAATAAAAAATTAATTTAAAAAAGTGAAGTTTTAAAAATTGATATAGCACGGTCATGACAAACTCGGCCCTATTTCATTTAAAAAAACTTTACAATATGTTAAAAAGCATTTTACGTTTAAAGTATTATATGCAAAAAATAAATTAAATGAAAAAATGAAATATATTGATAATAAATATTTATTACGGCATTTTATATACTTGAGGTCCCATAGACCCCAGTGTGTCGTTCTTGTAACTGTAAATGAAGTGTGTCATTGGAGGGTTAACTTAAATAATAAGATGTAGATTTTCCACAAATTGTGATTGGATAAATCGTTCTATTGTTGATATAAGCAATTTTCTCGTAACAGAACTCATTGATGAGAGAATCGAGCTAAGAGACAGAGATATAAAGAAAAACTCTTGACCATAAAATCGACCAGAGAAGCACTAACTCAGTAAAACGAGAGAAAGAAAATACAGAATGTTAATAATAAAAATACTAATTGGTTTGCAGGACGATAGCCTTACAGAGGCCTGTTGTCAACAAAAACAACGTCTAAATAGAAGAAAAAACATACACGCACAATCAGAATCATGCAAGCTTCTCTGGAAATATAAAGCTACTGAAGATGAGAGCTTAGCTCTTGAAATACGTATCCAGTTGCATATTTCCACAAGTATATTATTAAACGTTCTCTATTTACTTTTTCGTCTTTCGTTAAATTAAGATATCGTCACGAAACTTCTCATAGGTATATAATTTTACCCTGCGGGTAACATAGGCTATATGGCGATAAAAAATTCGGAGGGGTGGGGGTGCTTAATTCAATAATTATTTTTCCATAAGTTTACAGGTAATTTTCGATTTTTTAGAGTTTAAATTTTTCTTCCTTCATTCATCATAATAACTAAATATGGTCCGATTTTCTTCGTGTACTACTACCGTGTACTATTTTATTCATGCGCTGTTTATTTGTTACACGGTCGAAGTTTTAGATTAACCAAATCCGTTGAAATTAAACGGGCACTTTCGCTATTAAACAATAAGGGTAAGTCGGGCGAAAAGAGACCTTGACTTGGCCGTCTCCTGCAATTGAGCGAATGAATAAACGTCCACGTCATAGAGGAACGCTTTATCATCTATTCGGGAAAACGCAGAACTTAAACTTAATGACGACTCCGAAAAGCGGTGGGCAGCGGAAAGACAAGGGAGGCGTAAGGAGTGGAAAATGGGGTGAGAAGAGGTGAAAGGTAGGGGGAGAATTGGTGTATGTGGGCGGTGGGCGGGAGAGGTGATTTTAGGGAGGGTAAGAGAGGAGAGGAAGCGGCACATGGGGACCCAGTTAACGGAGAAGGTCACAGAAAAGGCAAGTGGGAGGACAGGAGTTGGAGACTGTCCATTTGGAGGAAGCGTGGGAGGATGGTCTGGAAAGAGGAAAATGGGAGAAAGGAAGGCAAGAATGGTGCAATTGTAGTAGGTGGAAAGGAAGGGAGGTTGAGATGGGGCAGTTAGGGGGAAGGTAGGGGGGGGGGGGGGAAGGAAAATTTGTGGGGGGGAGTTGGGAGGGCGACCTATCTGCGGGTCTGCGAGCGCCGGAAGCTCCCAACCAAAATCAATGGGACATTTTAGGCGTCGATCTCCGGAGAAAGGAATTCGAGTCTTTCGAACTAACTAATTCGTTGTTCATTGAGGATCTTTTGTCTTAAATGAACTTGCAGGAGAAATCACTCGGTTCTTTCATTCCAATCCTGACGCCCTTGAATAACTGATTTAGGAATTCTAGTGTTGAATTGTACAGATATTCTAAAAGTTAAATTTCGCGTGATGTCGATTTCGATCACAAAATTCTAAGGCGAATTCTCATTAAAAATTAACATATACCCCCACACAGCTTCGTTTAATATTTTTTTGAAGCTGTGAATTAAGATAATGAATACTTATGAGCTAAATACAAATTAAAGGAGCGTTCAAATTTTTACTTTGTTTTCTGTTGTTCCCATCTTTTCAAATTACGCCACGAAATATGCCTTTCAACGATAAATACTGTAAACTGAATATTCATTCCCCCCCTAGTGGTGGCCTGCTAGATTTCAAAATGATGTAATACGAAGCGTAATATTACATTTATCTTAAAAACAGATTTATAAGTAAATACATTTTAAAATGTCACATAACCTCACAAATTTTGTCACTAACTCTGGTGCACATCAGAGCTTGCGTTGCTCAAGGGAATCATTTTGGTGTCACAATTAAATCACTGGCGAGGAAGGGCTGGAGGGGAGAATGGCTGCATTAAATACTCATCCTTGTGAGGTTAAGGCCGCGGCGGGCCATTTGGACGCGCAGTTGCAAGTAAAGTAAACCCTTAAAGGGAATATTCATCATCTTCTCCAAGTTGGTCAAAGGCGGCAGAAATGGACATTCATTCGTTCGATTCGTGGTGGTTGCGGTGATTTCCGAAACAAACAGCTTATATATTCAGAGTTTCCCAGAGGTTCTGAGATTTTTATCACACCAGAATGAAAGAAAGAGCATCTTCGAGCCTCGTTTTGCTATTTTTTTTAGTTTAGTCTCCACTCGCATTGCGTCTTTTATTTACAATTTGAACAAGGTAATTATTCACCTTTTAAAAAGTCAAAAAGACGAGATCACTGCTTATCTATGCTTCGCTAAAATCATGTTACGCATGCTCTTTCATATAGCGGACTAACTGTAAGTGAAATATACTCGTATATTAAGTGCGTTTTGTCAGTGTTTCAGCAATAGATCAAAGATTGTAAGAAACCCCGCCGCGATTTTCTTCGTTTTTAGGCGCGTTTCGCTTCCAGCGTGAGCGCCTATTATCGTCGGTCTGTCCGTCCGTCCGTCCGCATGTTCGTTTTCGGCTTCTACGGAACGGATTTTCATGAAATTTGATATTAAGGACTTTCAATCAAATATAATAAGAAAATCGCACAAATGAATCACGTACGCCAATCAGGAGTACCACTTTACTGGTGACAAAAAATTACATTTTCGTCATATCTCGTAAGATATTAGTCATATCAAAATATTTTTCAAATAAAACTTGTAGAACTTGTAAAGAAGAGTATTTCCTTTCCTATATATTTTTATCGTAGGAGTAGCCGTTATCGAGAAAATCAAATAAGAATGTCTTAATTCGAGTTGAACTTGAAATTTTTCTTGCATGGTTACTTCTTCATTGTTGCTAACATAAACAATCTCACAAACAAACGTTTAATTTCCTTACGTGTGCATGTAATGTTATTAAATAGGAAGAAAATGGATTATTTATGATGAAAAAAAGAACTTTAAAACGCTATTTCCCTCACGTACAGGTATATAATTTCTTTCTAATACCCCATTTGTTATACGCTGTACACTTTCCTAACTCGTTGCTTTATTCGACGGTTAAAACTGTTTACTGTCTTATTCTTGCGATGTTTACATGTTACACGTTCGAAGTTTTCAGAAATACGCAATTTTTTCGAAATTTTGTGGATTTTTCATACTCTTTCCGGGGGTTGCCAAGGTGACCATCATTATTAGCTCCGATTCAATTAGAGTCAGTGAAGCCGTAAAATAAACGAAAGAATATCGTTATTCGCTTCGCGCTTTTGTTTAAACAACAAAATTATTGCTGTAGGTAAAACTTATACATACCAACGTAAATAGATATTAATAATTATTCACTAAACTGCACGTGGGAAGCGTTTATAACGATTGACCAAAACAATTGAACCTTCTCTCGTCTATTGAATACTGGAATATTACCTTTTTATTCTCTTCATAGCCCAAATATGGAGAAAGTAATGTGTTGGCCACATCAGATTTTTGGTAATCTTTGTGAGGGCCAAAGTTGTAGAGAATAATATTTCTTCCAAGTTTTGTTTGAAACAAATTTTCGTAGAACCTTCCATTTAGTAGATAATTAATATATTCGTGAATTCCCAGTATACAGCGCCACCATGTAGCGGTGAATTCTGTAAACATATTCAAAATATAATTTACGGCAATAAGGACGAATGTATTCTTTTACGATACGAAATAATAATTTTGCCTTATGATGTTATTCATAGTAATTTAAATATCTGTACCCCAAATATGGAGAAAGTCATGTGTTGACTACATCAGATTTTTTGTAAGTAAAATCATTATATTCTACATTTTAAATGTTTAATAACGCTATACTAAAATGGCTGATTCTTCGTCAACCGACGCAAGATTTATTGATATAATACATGGTTATAATGTATGGGGCAGAAACATGGACGCTAAGGAAAAATGATATTAAATACTTGGAAAGCTTCGAAATGTGGACATGGAGAAGAATGCTGAAGATAAAATGGACAGATAGGGTGAAAAATTAGGAAGTACTACGAAGAATAGGAGAGACGCGAACGATTATACAGACCATCAGAAAGAGGATGGCGAACTGGATTGGGCATTACCTGAGGAGACAGTGCATGATTAAAGAAGTGCTAGAAGGAAAACTGGATGGAAAAAGAGAAAGAGGAAGGAAAAGGTTTCAGCTGGTAGACGACTTGAAAGGGAAAGAGAGCTATCAAGACATGAAGAAGACTGCGGAAATTAGGAGTATATGGAGAACCAAGTTTAACCATGAATAATCACGAAACTGTCAACGGACAGACTACCTATGATGATGAATGTATGTGGATCACATTACGTGCAGATTGTTTGGAAACCATATAATTTCGATCGAACATAATAAGAGACTGAATACAAATTCCTTTAATTATACGTATCATGTCGTAATTGTGCCCAAAGCATGATAAATTAAATGGAATTAAATTAAATAATATTTAATTCATTAGGATACCAAATTTCTCCATTTATTTACTCAAGTATGACGAAAGCGTATGGAAGCAAAATTTCTCTCGCGAATTCATTCCCCCCTCTCTCCTCTCTCTATCGATCTCGCGAAGACAACAATCATACGGCCCTCCGCCGCATCCAGTAATGGCGTCCCCATGGTTACGCCCCCTTCCACAAAGGATCCCTTTGAAGTACCAACCGCGCGTGTGTGCGCTCCTCTGCCCTCCACCCCCTCCCCATACACGCAAACCTTACATACTACTATGCTTTATGTTCTTCCTTTTCCCCCTTTATTCCTCTCCGTCTATCACATACAAACACCTCTTCTCTTCTCCCACATTCAAATTTCCTCTCTTTCTCTCCTCCCATTCCTCACTCCCACTCCGCCCGCATCTCTCTCCTCAAACCCTGCACCCTTGTATATGACCGCAGACTCACACGCACCTCCCTTCCACCCTCCTACGCCCACACCCCCCTCTCCTATCCCTCTTCCCTCTCCTTATACCTTCCGCCTCATACTTTATCTGCCTATAGCACTTGTCTTTTTTTTTTCCGCCACCGTCACCCTCTAGCATTTCGCCGCCTCACCTCTCCCGCCCACTCCCACATTTCTCCCTCGTTTTCACCTCTCCTTTATGTCTTTCTCCATCTATCTCCCTCTCTCTCCCCTCTCTTTCTCCCTCTGTGCTGGAGGCATTCTCGCCATTCCGACGCGAGCCTCTTTATCGCATAACGCTCTCCATCATTCTCCTTCCCTCCCAACCTCTCTCTCTCTCTTCCCCCTCTTTGTCCCCTTCTTCCTCATACTATATACCTTCGTCAACAAAATGCCATTGCTTGCTTCCTCGCAGAAGCCTTCCATGTCCTACCATCAATCGCTTTCGCTTCATTTTATTTATATTTCGCCTCTCGTACTGTGCATTTATTTGGCATTGCAGGTCTTTCTATTGCGTGGAATTTCATTTTATTGATGCATATGCAGTACTGGAGGAATACAAAGGGTAAAAGATAGCATTTATCTTAGAAAAAAAAGTAGTTTGGATATTTTGAAATCTAAAAGGTTTTCCAAGAGCATAGACGGAATTTGATTTCAGTTTTATGGACATTTTGTTGTATTCGCATGTTTGTAAGCTAGAGAAATGGAAGTGAGTACCAAGCGAAATTTGGCATCTTCAGAAGTATGAATTGAGATTGATGAATACGGTACAAATTTCTAAACTCCAAAAAAACCGGAATTATTCGAAATATGGCCATTTAAAATATACTTTAGTAAAATATTTTGTGGGTGTTGCAGTAAACAAATTCATTTGAATGTGACTAATGCTCTCTCTCTCTCTCTCTCACCCTCTCCGAACCACGCTGCTCAGTTTTCTTTATGATTCGACTATTTGGGCTTCCATTGCCTTATACGGTGTATTGTAAACTTTTTGTAGTTTTTTCTATGGATAATTTACGTATCGTAAAGGGAAACAGCAGAGAGAGAGAGAGCTTGTTAAGTACTTGGGGCCAACTTGGAGGAGAGAGACAGTTGATAGGGAAAGCGGGAGAAATCTAGCAGAGGCCTTCATCCGTCAGTGGATTGAAAAAGTATGATGGTGATATTTATGTCTCTGTGTGTCAAATTTTAAAAAAGTAACACCAGAGGTTATGTTACACGATACATATTGCATTTACGTACACGTCCATTACAAACAATATTTCCCCACAACCCCTCTGTTTTGGCATATAATCGCCATTACGATTGAGAAATTCATCCCATTTTTTACGAAATCAGGGCTAAATGTGGAGAAATTATAGAAGGGTTGTGCAGGATTAACACGTTTTTTGTAAGTTAAACATGACTTCACTCTATGACCGTTTTATAGAAGGTAACAAGAGTACATACATACATATAAGACACCTATTGAACCGATGGTACATGAGCCATATGTTACGAATTGCAGTAAACAACAATCTTTCCTAATTAATGGAGATAGAATTTCAGTTCTGTTAATTTAAGATCACCTCTAGTTTATAGAAACCGAAAAAATCACCTTTCTTTTAAGTTTCACGTTTTAATGATGATGCTGCGTGTGACGCTCTTCATTGTTCTACGGTTACCCGGCGAAGGTTATCGAATTTATTCGTTTGAACACGCTCCATGTTTCTTGTTTCCCACGTCTGTGCTCTGCCTTGGACTTATTACATAGGAAAATGAAACATTTGAAAGTGAATAGGAAGGAAAATGCAATAGCCAAACGTAAAGTCGCATTTGGCAAAATTTAAATTGAACAAGTAAATTGAGGAAATATATGCAAAAGGTCGTATTGGCTGAGATAGAAAATTAGGAAGATGTAGGGCGTAAGAATTAAGTTCTAAAATTTTAAACTTCGAGACAAAAAAAGGCGGCCTCTTCTAAGAGGAATTTTTAAAGAGATCCTGGAAAGAAGGCTTTCATGAATACTAATAAGGAAAAATTACTGTAAAATTACAGTGGATAAAAGAGTTCAGTGGGTCAATTATAATCTTAAAATAAAATGAAGAAAAACCTAACGCTGCGGTTATTAGAAAAGCTTAATTTGTCATTCAGCTAAATTAATTCCGTTCTTTTTGAAAGAAGAAACTTAGCGCAATGCGAATGAAGTCAGTATTTCCTTTTAAGTTTTGTAGATTTTAACAAGTAAGATATCCTTACAAAAGTAGGAGATGGAAGCACGTTTTTCAAAAAAATTCATGTTTCTGGTATATCTCCCATTTTTAAAGAGGGGACAATCCGCACCGTTAGAGTATATGCATGCATGATAACTTCACTCCTCTAAATTCAGTTTTTTTTAAAGATACAACTCCATTAAAAATCTTTGAATGTTCTTAATTTGAAGCAGAATATCTATGAACTATCAGGAAAATCCAATAAAAGGAAAAATAATAGATTGATGATAAGAGCTATCTTGTTTAAAATTATCGTACAAATATCTCTTGTATATTAGTTTATAATATCATTTCAGACTTTATGATTTCACGACTTTGAAGCCACCTAGCGGGAAATATATGAAATATCGGAAAATAAAATTTATGAAATATTAACGGATTAATAAATAATTTTCAAGACAAAAAAGCGGATTGTCCACAGACGGACGAACGGACAGAGTGATCGCACAATTACGTTTTTTTCTTTTAAGTAAACCTGACAAAATGATCTTTTTGCTCAATCTCAAAGATAAAATGAAAACAATGTATTTAAAGCTGTAAATATAGAAGTTTCATCTAAAATGTGTAAACGAATCTTATATAACAGGTTATTACTCTAATTCAGGGTTTCTCAAACTGTGAACTACTGCGGAACCTTAAGAGTTCCAAGTTTGTTGTGATTCCTTGAGTGACTTTGGAGAGTTTGTGTTTTCTAAGGATATTCTTAAGTGTTTTCCGAATCTCAATGATTTCACATTCATTGACAAATAACGTTTTTCTCGACGAAACTGTCAAAAACTCGACGATTCAACATTTTCCGACCTGCGCACGACAGAGAATTGGATTGCCTTAACGATTCTTAAGGCTGGGTGTGTATCTGAATTGTAATCAAAAGAAAAGAAGTGCGTATTCGATATTTTAAGTGATTTCACATAAAAAAATGTTTGATAAAATTTAATTTACGAGTTTCTGGATTGGGTTTTTAAGGGAATATCCTATTATGTACTTCAATTCGTGCTTTAAATATCTTATGACTTTTGCAGCAACATATCTCCGTGAGAGATCCTTCTCTTTATATTAAGCATCGAGAAACAAAAAGGGTAATAGATTCGACGGAGGAGGTGATCTGAACTCCCAAATGATAACAATTGTTCCAGACATCGAACTAATGTCCAAGGAAAATCAATCGCACTTAAAATTATTTTCATATAATATTAAAACTCTCCTATAAATACGGGTTTAAAAATATATATCCTTTACTTTCTATTGATTTATAAAATGTGAAATACATTCCAGAATTTAGAATATCTGTATTATACCGTAAATCACATACACTTGACACATAATAAAAAATTACGATAAGTATAAAGTTATTTTTACTGCCGTTTGGTTTACCATCTCTTGGTTAGGGTTTCGGGGGAAAATATTTAAATTTAAGGGTTTCTGTGGCTTGAAAGGCTTGGGAAAGCCTGAGATTCTAATGTAATATAAAAACTCTGTCCTCTGGAGTGTGACTGCGGCCTCGAGAATAAATTAATCAATTCTCATTTGTGATTTAATGCTGTTTGTTATAATTTCATTTTAGGGAAGCGCTTATAAATAGAAATAGAAATTATTTCTCATTATTTTCAATGGAACTTTTAACAGTAAATTCAACACGTTACAATGTCGTCAGTTTTTGCTCCAACCTAATAAAACACCCATATTGCATTCAAAGTAAAGTTAAACAGATAATTTCAATCTACTTAAAAAGAGAGAAAAAAACGCTTTGAAATGATTGGCGTGGAATAATAGGGCGTATTCTTAATAGGAATTCTCTCTTTTTTTTTTAGACGTGATCCCATTCTTTTGTGTTTTGGAAATAAAAAAGAGGCAGAGCGTGAGATGAAAGGAGCGAAAAAGAATGGAAGAGAAAGGCAGAGGATGTAAAAAGAGAGAGAGAGAGTGAGAGATAGAGAGGATAAGAGGAGAGTCAAGAGAAAAACAGATATATAGAAAGAAGAGTGAGATAAAGAGAGGGAAGGGGGGAGGGAAGAGGACGGAGATTACGAGAGATTGGATAGAGAAGGCGTGCGTGACGGAGGGAAGATAGAGGAGATGAAGAAAGGAGGAGAGGGAGAAGGGAGGGAGAGGAAGGAGGGAGGGAGGGAGAAGGGAGAGGGGGGGAGCAGGGAAGGAGAGGGAGAGAGGGGAGGAAGGATGTAAAGAAGAAAAGCCGAAAATGTCGGCGGATGTAAAAAAAAAGAACGTGAAGGATGAGCGATTAAGTGAGAGGTGAGGAATTAGGAGAGGGAATAGGAGGAGAAGGATAGAGAGGAGTGGGAATAGGGAGGAGGGGGAATAGGGAGAAGAGGGGGATAGGGAGAAGAGGGAGAGAGACAGGGAGGAGGAGGAGATAGAAACGTGCAGTATATAGAAGGAGGGAGAGAGGGATTGTATTTCCCCCTCTCAGATGACATCGGCAAATCAAACTTTTCTTCCAGAAAAGGGAGTTTATTTTTGGGTGGAAGTAAGATGGTAGAGCGTGATAATATTATTTTTATGCTTTTATAATCTGGGATTCGGAAAAGAGAGAGCAAAAATGGAAAAGAAGAACCGGAATTGGGAAAAAATAAATACAGTCGATTGAAGCGTTAAATAAACGTTCCTGAAATTTTTTAGATGCTGTATACCAGTGTTGCACAAACTACGACCCGCGGGTCGGATGCGGTCCGCGAAGACATGATGAAAAAGTAATCCGAAGAATAAACACATAAATTCATATATTTTTATGAAAATTTTGCTAATAAAGCTTTAAATAGTGGAGTTTTTATCATAAAAATCCCATTCAGACTTGATTTTCACTTAAATGGCACCTAATGGTATATAGATAACTTCCGATTTAGACTCTAATCGGGCCCGAAAAGGAATTGGCAACTTCCTAGGCGGCCCGCCGAAGGACACGCAACCACCGATGCGGCCCTCCATGCAGAAAAGTTTGGGCACAACTGCTGTATACTAGTGATGAAATACACGAAGCCAACATTTAATTCGAAACAAAATATCACAGCAATACATATTAAAGACAGGTTTTAAGTGTATGTAATCTCAATTGAACATTAACTAGACGACAGGATGCGGTCGTTGACATAACCGCTCGTTATCAATGTGAGGATATTGTTTGCTGTTTAAATGGCAAATGCAATTTCCTTAAAAACGATGGGAATAACGGCTCGAATTTCGATCATTAGGTCATTTTCACAGCTCTTGGCTTGCATCAGATAAACAACTTCTATAGAGCGATTTATCAAAATGAATATTGTTCATAAAATTATCCTCGACAGAAAACCATATACAAAAACAAAACGGTATCTAAAAAAAACAAGTGAGTTAAAATGGACCGCAACGTCATTCACGGCCAGAAAAAATATATATCTTGAAAATAAATGAAAGATTCGATTACTTTCTCGAAAATAAATGAACAACCGATCGAGTTAATCATATTCACATTAGTTTTTAGAGCATACTTTCTGAGGACATAAGTGAAAACGTATATGTTACAGCTGTAATGCGCATTTGATTAAATTGAAAGTTTTATACCTAGGTAGCGGACTATTACTTTTCAAATAAATAAAGTTTTGAAATACAATATCACGAAATTTCTTATAGATTGGCCTGAGGGAACCCATTCGAAAATCCCAATATAAATAAACATTTTTGTTCTTTCAAATTGATTTAGTGCTTGAAATTCACTTAATTGATTTACGAACTTAAATTGGTGACAATTTGAAGAGTGTGACACTGGGAAATGAAAACCTTACAATTTTAATATCTTTTTTTCGCTAACCTCTTTCATGTAACTCAGCATGCGATTGACTTTCACCTATTTTCCCAAGGAACATATTTCATTTAAAATCGGTTTAGTGGAATTTTACATTGGCAAGTGCCATAACTAGTTGGTTTTCTGAATGAGCGATAGGAGACAAAAAGTAAGCATTCAAATACCATATATAAATATTCGATCCAAACCTACGATTATGTCATTTTCTACTCCATGTGTCATTTCCATTCCCTCTCCCTAATTGCACCTCCTTCCCCCCCCCCCCCCTCTCAAATTTGCCTTTTCCATCCACCTCCCTTCCTTCTATAACCCCTTCCATATTTTCTTCCTCTATTTCCATACAAACTCCATTTTATCCTCCCTCCCTCTCTCATATACACTCATCATTATTATTTCCTCACATTTTAATTCCACGATTTAATTATCTCCTTTCATCAGCACGCAATCACCCACATTTCCATAATGTCCCTTGTGTCTCCCGATTCTCCGCACCTCTCTCTCCCTCTCCCTCTCTCTCTCCCCTCCACACTCCCTCTCCCTTAGTTTGTCCTCCGTGGACATCCCCATCTACTTTATAATCCCACGGCTCGTTATTCCTCGGCCCTCTGCAGCTTTATTCGGCGATTGCCCATCTCGCCGTAAATTATTTTTTGTTTGCGGCCGTAACATCCCCTCCTCTTCTCCTCGTTTCTCTCCTTCTCCCTTTTCCCTTCTCCCCATTCTATTTCTCCTTCCTCTCTTATTCTCTTCACTCTCCTTCTTCCTCCTTTTTCTCTCCCTCCATCTCACTCTCCTTCTCTCCCTCCCTCTCTCCCACCCCTTCTCCTGCTAAAGGTGTATGTTTTCATCTTATTTTATTAATTATCTTGTTAATTTTTCATAACTTTAAAATATATTTTGTAAATCTTATCTTGTTCAACTTGTGGGTATTATTGTAATACCAATATTGTTCTTTTATGTATCTAGGGTTTTGGCAGGTTCCCCCTCCCGCTCCCTTCCCTTCGTGGGTGATTTCCTGCGTGGTCTTTTACTAGGATGGCCAAATCAGGTCTTTCTTAGGTTTTTACCACAATTACTTTGTCTTTTTATAAAAATTTTCCGAATTTGTAATTTGCTATTTTGCTTGTGTTTTGTTTATTTTATTTCCTGGTTCTTTTCTGTGAAATTATTATTACTATTTTTATTCTCATTTGTAATTGGTGACGCAGGATGAAATGTAAGAAGAGATTATATAGTCTCAATTTCGCCCTAATAAAATCATTTTTCTGTCTGTCTCCTTTTGCTCTTTTCTATTTATGGCACCAGAAAGACACGTGATTTGAAAAAGATCTACTTCTGACGTCACGTCGACATCCTTTTCTCTTTGGTTTTACTCACCTTCTCGCGCGCTTCGTCCACCGTTCGCGCTTTAGCAGAATGATGGTGCATAAAATTTATTCCGCAATAAATGCAATGCAAGATTTGAAACGGGTTTCACTTCCTCCTTTGAACAAACGGACCATCCCCTTTAATCGTCCAAAGATGAGCGCGTACTTATTTTTGTGCCGTTGAAAATCTTGAACGTAAATGAACTACGTGCATGAGTTGCAGCGATAAAGACACCATTTGAACCAATTCATATGTTATAAGTGATAATATGAGTGGCAACTGAGTGCAGGAGGCTTACTTTCGTATGATCCACGGTAACAAGCAAAATACCACATAATAAGTTTGGACGCACGAAGGAAATCTATAATTTAGTCATCCATCTACCTTTCGCAATTTTTGGCGCGAAACAAAGGAAAAGGACCGTTGATATAATTCGGAAACTCACGGGTAAGTGCGTGACGAAAAATATCCAAAGGAATGGCACGATGCGAGTTGAAAAGATATCGCGGAAAATTGAAGCGTTCCAATAAAAAATCGGATGTGGCCAACACGACTTTCTCCATATTTGGGGTATAGATATTTAAATTAATATGAATAGGATCATAAGGCAAAATTATTATTTCGTACCGTAAAAGAATACAGTCGTCCTTATTTCCGTAAATTATATGTTGAATTTGTTTACAGAATTCACCGCTAGTTGGTGGCGCTGTATACTGGAAATTTACTAATAAGTTGAATATCTCCGAAATATATGGTTCTACGAAAATTTGTTTCAAACAAAACTTGGAAGAAATATTATTCTCTACAACTTAGGTCCTCACAAAGATTACCAATTACGACGTTTTTAAGGAGATATTTGACGGAAACCGAAAAAAAAGGATTATTTATAAATAATTCCTAAACAATAACTGATATGGAAAATTTTTTAAAATAAAAGTTGTAGGAAATTACATTCTCTATAACCTTAATATAGAATTGTATATACAATATTGATGTTTTAACGGAGAAATATCGCAAAAACCGAATCGGGATTCTAATAAACCTCGACTTTCGGTTAACCGGTATTGTCCAAAAACTAAATAGTTCTTTGTGCTCATGCTATAGTGTTATATATGAAATTTGGTATTAATATGAGAGGTACTTTTTGTGTTAGAGCGCCCACAATCACATACATCCATCCCCACAGACAGACATCATTCCGAAAATAGTTTAAACGTGTTCTAGGGACCTCAAAACATGTATTTTCGTTGAAATCTCGAAGTCGATTTTTTTGTGATCACAATACTTTCCCTATACTACGTATGGAGAAAGTAAAAATGAAAGCAGTTCGCATTATATACGTAGATATTGACATGGTTGAGCTTATGACCTATGAGTATGAATAACTAAAAGTAGATTCCGAATACGAACCAAGTACAGCATAAACGAGAATTAGAGGCAACTTAGAGGAAAAATGAATTAAGGTAGGAAGTCATCTTGCACAATATGGAGAATAAAAGTTTTCTTTGATGAAGACAAGTCCGCATCCATGATCACGCTCAAAAGTTTGTTTCAAATGTAGACATTTAAATATCAATATGTGTTAATTTGTAACTCTATAAAAGTATTTTAGACTCTATTAAAAGACACAAATGGTTTTAATTCGAGTTTTTCTTATATGTGAAAAAATAGGAATAAAGGTCAAGGTGATAAGGACAAATATACCACGAGGAAGGAAGTAAACGCACCGAAATTTTTCCCGACATTTAGCACGTGGTGATGTATGCATTAACGGAAATGGAAAAGCATACGTTATGGCCAGAAGGAAACGATTCGTTGAGCAGATGTGAGGAATGGTGGATATGTGAGAGATGACATGAAATGAATGAATTCTCTCCTGTGCCGCATGTAATATGGTCATTTTTTTAACGATCTCGCCCACGGGTATGAGAGAGAGAAAGAATGCGGAACGCGCCGTCAGGGATAAAATAGGACAAAATGGTGACCTGGAATTATAAAATAAGGGGAGAGTGGGCGGACACTTCAAGGGCCTTTGATAAAGCTACGACTTATTGCCCTAATTCTAATTTAAGTATATTAAATGGATGACGAAAGGATAATAATACGATGAAATATGTTTAATATTCAGGATTTGTATTTTATGTAAGCTTTTTAAAAATTAAATTACACACAAACACCTATATATATATATATATATATATATATATATATATATATATATACACACACACACACACACACACATATACATAAAGAAATACTACGGAAGAGGAAAGGTAAGTAAGGATATTTAGGGCAACTAGGTGTTGAAGGAAACCCAGTGAACACTTACCGGTAGTAGAGCCGCTGGGGTGTTGGAGAGACACATTTATAGAGGTAAGAGCTTTCGGGATGATCCCTTCGTCAGCACAAGAGAGACACAACTATATATATATATATATAGATAGATAGATAGAGAGAGAGGCCGGCCATATTTTTAAGGGGAAAACGACAGACTTACAGTCACTAAATTTCTAAAGGACCCGAATTCGCTTGTTTTCTCTCGCGCTGTTTGAAATTGGAAAGCGTGCTGCTCTACTTCAATATGTTCTGGAATACTACCTACGCACTTCGCGCATCTACCTCCTCTCACTTCAAAGACCTCGGCGCTACAAGCCTCGCATTTGGCATCGCTAAGCTGATAATAATTTTTCAAGATTGCTTTTATGTTTCAAAAAGTATTTTTCTCCGATTTACCGTTTCAAAAAATATAAATTATCTGCAATATACAGTTTTTGAGATAAGGAGTGGGAAAGACGAACGGACAAAAACTTGGGAAATTTTACAATACGTTTTACAACGCCATCTCATTTAAAGCGTTTTTAAAGCTTTGGTTATATTTAAGCATGAATAAAACACTTGAATTTCCGTAAGATCAATCGTTTAGTCGTAGATGTCATATCTAAATCGAATTCTTTATGAGGCCCAGAAGTGTGGACACATTTTTGCTAACTAGAATCGAAATTTAATGGATTTCACAGGCAATGTGTATGGAGAGATTTTTTTGCTTAACTTTATAAGCCTTTTATGCTCTCCAAAGGGTCATCCACCACCATCACAACGGTTATTACGATTCCGCTTGATTGCCCTTAGACCGCACGCCCACGCGCTCAGCCCAAATGCAATTCTCCATTGTCACGGAAAAGCTGTGGCGAGACACATTTCGATTCTGGAACCAGATTTCATTCGGGTAAATGGCTATAATCCCGACAATTTAATTCGCCGAGAACTTAATCCGACCTGCAGACAGGTCTAGCTTATCCCTTTATTGTAGGATCATGTAAGTGTTTAATGAAAGCTCCGGTAGGCATAAATTTTAATGAAATTTTAGCAGAATAATCTTTATTAAACCTGTACTCACAACTTTTATATAACTGCTAAATGGGTATGAACGTATTCGTATTATGCTAAGAAAATGAATGCATTTTTTAATTAAATCAATTCAGTATCAAATTATATTTTCCCCAATTTATTTGATTGCTTTGATATTTAAGACCATGTTTGTTTAATCTGATTGAATAATAAAAATTCCAAATTGAATAATCGAGTCCACCCTTTAACTATATCGAATCCAGCAGATGATCTACAACTGGAGGTTCGCCTAATCGTATAACGCAGCGAAAAATTAAATGGTGCGTGCTCACAATAAGAAATAACCATTCCCTTTATCAATCGACCGTCAACTGCAGGACCCAAGGTTACTTTCTGCCAATAGTAGGTAATTTATAATTGAGAATCTCGTCTGAAAAGTTAAAATATTCCCTCTAACCACTTATCGATACAGTGAAAACAATTTTCATTGAAATGCGCATCAGGTTTTTCCATCTCTACAATCGCATTTCAAGGATTCTTTTGTTGAATTTTAATCGTAAAGTAGGAAAAAGGCATATCTTAATGACAATAATTAAATTTGTTTGTAACGTGTTCTCGTTACCCGAATTATTGCAAATTTGCAGGAAAGGCTTTCCACATGCACCTGTGGAAGTGGTACGCGAAGGGAGTAAAATTTAATAATATATATTATAGTCCGATGTAGACAACTTCATTAACCATAAAACGCCCAAGTAAGCCAGATACGAATTTTAGCCACAAAGCTACCGATAACTGATTCCTAAAATAGAGGGCGTGTCGATCGTTTTTTACTTTCTCCATACGAAGTAATGGAAAAGTATTGTGATCACGAAAAGAATCGCCTTCGAGATTTCAACGAAAATACACGTTTTGAGGTCCCTAGAACACGTTTAGACAATTTGCTCGATGTTGTCAGGTGTATGTGATAAGAATGTTCCGAAAAACCGGTAGTTTATTAGATATTTTGATCCCTAGAACACGTTTAGACTACTTTCGGAATGTCTGTGTGGATGTATGTGATTGTGGGCGCTCTAACTCAAAAATTACTTTCCATATTAACACCAAATTTCATATATAACACCTTTGCATGAGCACAAAGAACTGATTAGTTTTTGGACAATAACGGTTAACCGGAAGTCGAGGTTTATTCGAAACCCGATTCGGTTTTTGTGATATTTCTCCAATAAAACATCATTACTGTATATACAATTCTATACAAATGTTATAGAAAATGTAATTTCCTACAACATTAATTTCAAACAATTTTCCATAGCAGTTATTGTTTAGGAATGATTTGTAAATAATCGGTTGCTTCGGTTTCCGTCAAATATCTCCTTAAACACATCGTTATTGGTAATCTTCGTGAGGACCGAAGTTGTAGAGAATAATATTTCTTCCACGTGTTGTTTGAAACAAATTTCCGTAGAAGCATCCATTTCGGAGATATTCAACTTTTTCCTAATTTCCAGTATACAGCGCCACCACCATGTAGCGGTGAATTCTGTAAACATATTCAAAATATAATTTATGGCAATAAGGACGACTGTATTCTTTTACGTTACGAAATAATAATTTTGCCTATTCATAATAATTTAAATATCTATACCCCAAATATGGAGAAAGTCATGTGTTGGTCACATCAGTTTTTTTTTAATTTCGTGTGCGCTTAATTCTCTTTGTTTTGGGTCTATAGGTCAAGAGAGGTGGAATTTATTATCCTCTGTAATGTGACATATTTCGTGTGAACTAAAAACTAGAAATAAATATGAGATCAAGGAGAAATTTGTTACAGGACTCAAATTCGACATAATTTTCACTGCGTCCACTCTTTCGCCTACACGGATTCTCGTAACGCGTGGCGCCGTATACCAGCAATTTCGTAGACTAAATGCGTCACTGGTTCATATCGGAGATTTGAGGATTCAGGAGTCACCTTCACTAAAAATCTAATATATTCTGCAAAGGTTCGCCGTTTTGAGTGTCATCACTTAACCTTTTGAGGACGGCTGACGCAGCATATGCGCACGCTTTGGTGGGCTTTAACGGCCGACCGATGCAGCATATGCGCGAATGACATTTCGCTAGCATTTTGCCTATTATTTTATTGGTATGCCATATAATTGCAATTTTCTTTACCCAGCCACTCTAGAATGATTGTTCTTTCCGATGGATATAGATTTTTCCTTTCTTTCAACGAAATAAAAGGATAGCAATCAATTAGTTCCTGACGAAGTGTTCTCTTATTTACGACTGGCATCTAATTGAATAAGATGGCCTACTTCCATAAAATGATTCAGATTGCGTCTGAGTCATTCTCACAATGCAGACGAAACATTTTCCCTATACTTATATGAGTGCTGTGTAAACATGAACCAACAGACGAGGGGAGAACTCGAGCCTCTCTTGAGATAAGTAGCGTAAGCATTTCTCTGGCTATGGGAAGCCTTAGGAAAGGGAGAAGACTCAAACAGCGCTGAGTGACTGTAAGGTTCACTCTCCCTTTGTTTTCAAGGCAGTTCTTTGGTGGACCTTCTGTGAGAGCGGTGTTTTCTGTAATCTTTCAATTACGAAAATGGACAAGGAAGGACCCACGGAGGATCAAATCGAAATATTTCTTGATGAAGACTCAGAGGCAGAAACATACATCGATGATTCGGAAGATGAAGAAGTGGAACAACGCACAGACCCGAGATTTTACAAGTGGAAAGCACGGTCAGCGAAGGATAAACACTCATTCACGGGCATCCCTTCTGGAGTCAATATATCTGCGGCGCCAAATTTGAAAGCCAGCTCTCAACCTTTCGATTTCTTTAGATTACTATGGAGTGAAGAAATTGTATATTAATTATTATATGTTCTCTTGATCATCGTGCATCTCCTTCTACACAAAGAGGACGAACTAGTGCAAACCACCAACAGCTGACACGTCTTGAGTGTCGTCATAGCCGACATTGGCCAGAGAAAGAGACAAAACGACGATGCGCTCTGTTCTGAAAATGGGCGACGCCGTACAGTGCAAGTCCAGTGTCCGGTATGTGATGTCGCATTGTGTTTGCCCCAATTTTTCCGTGTGTATCATACAAGGGTTTCACTGCAGGAGTGAACTACAACAGAAAGAGGCAGGTGCAATTGGCAGGTGATAACGGACTTTCATACAAAAATGTGCGTATTTTTCTGTTAATAACATAAGAGGGTTTTCTATTGTAAAAAGTTTCTTAATTAATAAAATGCTTTTGTTTCACTTACTTACGATAATTCTTGGCGGAGATATAAAGGAATATCTCAAATAAGACATATTTACAAATTTAAATGCCAAAAAAAACCGGCCGGCTACCTTTACCGCGGGCTTTAAATTCCGTACACTAAAGGTTAATTAACACTTAGGTTATAATTCAAGGGATTGTCAAGCTAGCCTTATGATTAACATAATATCAAACTGATGGAATCAGAATTCTCCAAAAGCCATAAAATGTGAAAACCAATTTTTTGCTTTTAGAATATTCTTTGCTCATCGGTTCGAATGTTCGCGGATTAAAGTTATCCCGAATAATAATCCAAGAATATTAATCATTTTAAAACATTAATCCTTTGGTTTGTGTATATCCTTTCGAATAAAATAAAATACAAATAAAATATTGCGAGCCAACAAAGTGACGAAGGCACATACGACCAAGACAAGTTTCATGTGACATCACTTAATTCACCAGACTACTTCTCAATAAGAGCGCCCACGCCGGTCACTCGGTCACGTGACCTCATACTCTCCCTTTCTTTCTCTCGTTCCCTCTCTCTTAGGGTCGCATCAACCCTAAACCACTTCCGAAGCCACGGGCCTGACCTCGTCCATTCCTCTCACGCCCTTCCGACCCTCTTCCTTCTTACCCCTCTTCCTTCCACCCCCTCTTCCTCCCGCCCTCTCTTCCGCCCACTCCCTCTTCCTCCCACACCCTCTTCCTCCCACACCCTCTTCCTCCCACACCCTCTTCCTCCCACACCCTCTTCCTCCCACACCCCTCTTCCTTCTACCCCCCTCTTCCTTCAACCCCCCTCTTCCTCCCACCCCGTCTTCCGCCCACCCCCTCTTCCGCCCACCCTCTCTTCCGCCCACTCCCTCTTCCTCCCACACCCTCTTCCTCCCACACCCTCTTCCTCCCACACCCCTCTTCCTTCTACCCCCCTCTTCCTTCAACCCCCCTCTTCCTCCCACCCCCTCTTCCGCCCACCCCGTCTTCCGCCCACCCCCTCTTCCGCCCACCCCCTCTTCCTCCCACACCCTCTTCCTTCTACCCCTTCCCCTCACCCCTCTTCATGCCACCCCCTCTTCCTCCCACACACCTCTTCCTTCTACCCCCTCTTCCTCTATCCCCTCTTCCTCCCACCCCCTCCTCATCCCACCCCCTCTTCCTTCCACCCCCTCTTCTTTCTATCCCCTCTTCCGCCCACACCCTCTTCCTCCCACCCCCTCTTACTTCTACCCCCCTTCCCCTCACCCCTCTTCATCCCAGCCCCTCTTCCTTCTACCCCCCCTTCCTTCTACCCCCTCTTCCTTCTACCCCTCTTCCCCCTTCCTTCCTTCTATTCCCTCTTCCTTTATCCCCTCTTCCTTCTATCCCCCTTTCCTTCTATCCCCTCTTCCTTTATCCCCTCTTCCATCTACACCCTCTTCCTTCTATCCCCTCTTCCTTCTACTTCCTCTTCCTTCTACCCCATCTTCCTTCTACCCCCTCTTCCCCCCTTCCTTCCTCCTATCCCCTCTTCCTTCTATCCCCTCTTCCTTCTATCCCCTTCCCACCCACTCTCTCGATCGCCGTGACGCAGTCTGTTGAATTTGCTGTGGCCACCCTACTGCCCCAAGCGCCGGCGCAAATGCGGCTCGTCTGTCAGCAATCCGGCCTTGATGTTTCCCACGGACCCATTCTCCGCTGAAAACGCACTGCATCATCTACACGCTCTTTGTCGAATCCTTTCATAGCTCACGTTACTCGTGTTAGCGAATTTTTCCTCCAATTACCAAAAGGGTGAATACGAGGTAAAACAGACACAATTTCAGAGGACGATTTGGATCGATAAAGAGGGGAACGTGTTTAATTTATGATCGAGGTAAAATACAAATGTGTGATAATTGATGTTTATTTACTGAAGATCTGAAGTACAACAAAGCACATTATTCTACATTTGACAACGCATTAGAAATGCAGTAACAAAAATCAACATGGCATCAATTACTTATAATGTTACGGCTAGAAAGGAACTTTTAAGGATCGAAAAAAACAGGTGACCAAAATCTTCGAAACATTATTACATAGCAAGCGTAAATACCGCCTAATATGAAGAAATATCACATTAATGTATTTTTCATTTTTTATAGAGTTCTAAAATATGACGAAAATTTAGTGTTAAATAAAATATCGTAAAGATGAGAAATAACTAAATAAAACTAATATACATCTTTTTAATATTCTGGTAATGAAAATTTTCCCTCTCGCCCTCTTTCATCATCAATTTCTATATCCATGTCCCTCTTGTTCACTACTTCTCCATCTCCCAATTTCTCTTCCTCTCCTTTCATCTCTCTCTCTCTTTCTGTGTATATAAATATGTGTGTGTGTGTGTGCGTGTGTGTATACACATCTCTCTCTCCCCCCAAAATTAAACTAATTTCAAAATGGATATAAAAAAATTGCTGCTCATTTACCCAAATTATTCAAATGGAGGAAAGATGGGCAGTTAAGTAAATCATTTAAAGGAAAGTTTTTGTCCTCGGATATCGAGAGCACACCTTGATTAATTAAAATCGATTAATGAAAGCACAGGAAAATTTTCGTAAATACGGTTTTGTGACCGGAACAAACAGAATGACATAGACCCAAACTAAGCTAATTATGTAAAGAAGTATAGATTCTAGTAAATACGCAACTTTCAATTACCCTGAAGGGTACGGGTTGGGTAAGGCTATGAAATAAACAGAAAAGGTTAGCCGAGCGGAACTCAATAAAAAAAGGAAAAAGTAAAAGTGGGAATTCAATTATGCCATTTGCAATATATATATATATGACAAATCCAGTTTACTTCCTTAAAATTCTTTTAATAATAGATTTTTGGCAACTAAGAGTTTATTTTCAGGGCGATGCTCAAGGGAACGACATCTCACAATATACACAAAAATCTTTAATGTTCGATTAATGAGTTCTAGGTTTTCAGTAATCGACTTAAGTTGGAGAGAAGTAAGTCAACACTTGTGAAACACTTCCTATATCATGTAGAATAATACGGAATTAATCTATAAATTAAATCAAGGAGATATATAGCTTTATTCTTACAAAAAATGAAGTCAACATTGGTACTATTATATTAAAAGGACTTATTTCCTGTTATATCTAATCTCGAATATGGCGCCACCTTTCAGCACAGAAGTCGTAGCAATGTAATATATTGCGAGTAGATTTAAGATAGGTCAATGTATATGTGTTTGCCCTACTCTTTTCAACCTCAGTCTCACCTCCACTTTTTCTTTTCCTCTCTCCCTCCCTCAACCTCTCCCTCTCTATCCCCCTCCCATCATATTTCCTTCTCACTACATTACGTCACGGGGAGGGGAGAGGGAGGGGTGGTTTCTGTGATACTCTCGGCCTCCAAAATCTGTTTCTCAGCGTCCTTTGAACTAGTGGGATCAAAGGGGGCAGGTACCCGTTTTCTTATGGCGAGAAGGAGGCGGAAGGAGAAGGTGATGGTAGTCAAAGGAGAGGGAAGAGGAGATGCGGTGAAAGCATTTGAGCAGTCCTCGGGTGCGGTTCAAGATTCCTGCACCAGTCAGCGGATAAGCGTCTAAGCGTTCGAATGAAGAGGAATGGCGACGGGCAGAAGCGTATATTCCTCGAAAGGGGATTCGACTGGATAAATGCACAGCGACGCATTCCAAATAAAAGAAAAAATTTTTGTTTTTAATTTGGTTTAAGAAGAGAAAAATTTTCGGTTGAATTCAATAAATGACAGAAAACGTGTGATAAACGCCTGGCTCTTCAAAACTAATATCTCACGAGCATTGTTAAGTTCATAGCTATGAAGAGGCATGCTATAAATTAAATAAGTACTTATTTTATGGTAAAATTTATAAATGGTGACAAATAAACGCATATATTATGTGTGTAGGGTGCAACAGAGTAAATAAACGCAAAAAAACAAAAGGTCTTCCTAGGTCAGTGATGGCGAACCTTCTATTGCCCGCGTGCCAATATTACTGAAATTGTTGAATCCTTTCCGCCTCGCGTGCCACAAAAAACTTCTTAATTTTTTTGCGTGCCAACGTAATTAAATTCGTGATCAAGATTGAAGTTTGTAACCACAAAATTAATGTTTACAATAGCTAACTAAATAGCACAAATGTTTTTGCGGCACCAAATCAGTACGATATATGCTTTTATTGGTTTTCGCCTTTCGTTGGCGTGCCAACCAAAATCGTCTTGCGTGCCACTTTTGGCACGCGTGCTACAGGTTTGCGATCACTGTCCTAGGTGAATGGGAGGAACGTTTCCTCGACAAACACCCCAGACCACTCCTGGGGCTGAGGTATATCGACGACATTTTTCCTCTTTGGACACATGGACCCGACTCACTGCAATCCTATTTTTAGCGCCTCTCTTCCCACCATACAGTCTCCCCTTCACCCACCACTCCTCCCCCTCCAGCCTCAACTTCTTGGATGTCGACCTCTCCATCCGAGAAAACCAAATCCACACCAAAGTTCACTTAAAATCCTCCAACCGCCTATCGCCTATCAATATCTCCACTTCCACAGCTGCCACCTCCTCCACACTAAAACTTCAATCCCCTACGGCGTAGGGGATTCAAGTTTTAGTGTAGGCCTACGCCCTAACCCGCCGAAGATGGAGAATCTGCTCCGTCCTCGAAAATGCATTCCTCCAACGCGGATACCTGCCGGACCTGATTCGAGACCAAATCCGACGGGCAGTCGCACCCAGCACCCCTAACCTACACTCCAACCGCCCCGCAACCCCCGACTCTACCCCTCAACTCACCCTAAACACCACCTTTTATCCCGGCATCCACGATACCCTAAAAAGCATCCTAAAGGCAGCCCACCCAATCCTCACTTCCTCCCCAAACCAGGTCTCCTTCCCCACACCCCCAATCCTCTTCTTCCATTTTTGTGTAGTTTTTGTTCTTTTGTGTTTTTCGTGTGTCCTCAGCACCCCCAGCGGCTCTTCATTCTAGGTAAGTGTCCACTGGGCTTCCTCCAACACCTTGTTGCTACCTTTATTATTACCTTTCCTTTTCCTTAAGTATTATATATATATATATATATATATATATATATATATATATATATATATATATATATATCCCTTCCAACTGCCTCAGTTCACTGCCTCAAAGTCGGCGGAAGGGTGTAAACGGAGGCTAAAGGGCGAAGAACAGTGGTGTCCTCGGACACCGGTAGGTTCAACCATGCTGTGAAGTCTTTCTGCAATATCTCCGGCCAAAGTGAAAGAGGTACTCACCAACCCGCTCTGGGCCAGCGTGGTGTTTTAAGGCCCACAATCCCCCCATGACATGTACACCCATAAAAAACGGCCCTCATTCTCCGGAGGCTGGATTGCCTCTGACCGTGGCAGTGGTCAGGAACAAGGCAGGAAGGCAGAGGGTGCTAAGAATCCCCGGAGGTTAAACGCCCACTGCCACTCTTTCTCATCCTTACCCAATTCCTTTAACCTCAACCTAACTACCTTTAACTGCCGGACTTTGTCCAGTGAAGATAAACTTCAAGAGCTCCAAGAACAACTGGAGAAGATCAAGTGGGACATTTTAGGACTTAGTGAGGTGAGAAGAAAAGGTGAAGGCCTATTGGAGTTGGAGTTGAAGAGTGGAGATATTTTTTATTACAGGGGAACTGACACAGGAAGAACAGGAGGTGTTGGATTCATCATCAACAAAAAATTGAAGAATAATATCGTGGAAATGGAAAGTTCATCCGAGCGGGCAGCTAGACTAGTGCTTCAAATAAATAAAAGATATCAACTTCAAATAGTCCAAGTTTATGCGCCAACGTCATCATACTCGGATGAGGAAGTGGAAGATTTTTACCAAGAAGTTGGAGAACTGCACGACAAAGGAAGCTGCCATCTAAAAGTGGTCATGGGTGATTTCAATGCCAAGGTAGGAGAACAAAAGGAAGATGACAGCGCAGTTGGAAAATGGGGCTATGGAGACAGAAATGAACGAGGGGACCGCCTTGTAGACTTTGCTGAATGTACTAGTCTATATATAATGAACACTTTCTTCAAAAAGAATCCCAATAGAAAATGGACCTGGAAAGGACCCAATGGTACCAAAAACGAAATTGACTACATACTAGTAAATAAGAAGCAATTGGCTGAAGACTGTTCCGTCCTCAACCAGTTTAAAACTGGAAGCGACCATCGCTTGGTAAGATGCAGAATAAAATTCAACTCAAAGTTAGAAAGACAGAAGCTTATAAAGAAGAAGCCTAAGTCTATTATCAACACGCAGGTGCTAAAAGAACGAAAAGAAGAATTTCAGCTCCAACTGAAAAATCGATTCAGTGCACTGGAAGACCCAGAAGTTGAATCCCAATTTATAGAGATACTCAAGGAAACTGCTGAAGAAATAGGCGGAACTGTTAAAACAAAGCCAGAGAAAAAGTTGACTGAAAAAACAAGACTGCTGATGGAAAAAAGAAGGAAAATGTTAATTACTAATGATCCTAAAGAAATGATCCATTTTGCAGAACTAAACAAAACTATAAGGAAGTGCATCAAGGAAGATGTGAAAAAATATAATTATGAACTAATCGAGAAAGCCATAGAAAACAATAGAAGTTACAAGAAAATGAAGCAACATCTCTCGATCGGAAAGAGACAGCTGGTGGCCTTGATGCTAGAAGACGGCTCCATAACCCATAATAGGAAACTGATCCTGAAACGGGTACAAGAATTTTACACCAAGCTGTATGAGGATCCTCTAGGAAATGATGAAGTAAATGATGATGCAAACATGCCCACCGAAGAGGTCCCAGGTATCCTTCCGGAAGAGGTGAGACACGCAATCAGAAGTATGAAGAATGGAAAAGCATCTGGAATGGATGGTATCACAGCGGAAGTATTCAAAGCAATGGGGAATCATACGGAAACAATTCTCGCTAAGATTTTTAATTCCTGTCTGAGGAAGAAAAAGATACCAGAAACATGGAACCACGCATGTATTATCCTTCTGCACAAGAAAGGTTCCAAAGAAGACTTGAATAACTACAGACCGATCAGCCTACTCCCAACAGTCTACAAAATATTCACCAAAATACTCACTATGCGCCTTCAAAACCATCTTGATGCTGCCCAACCCAGAGAGCAAGCTGGATTTCGCAGTGGGTATAGCACGATGGACCACATCCAAGTCGTGAGAGAGGTAATCAGTCGGACCAACGAGTATGAATTACCTCTATGTATGTGCTTTATCGACTACGAGAAAGCATTCGACTCTGTCCGAACTTCGTCGGTGTTACGTGCACTAAAGAAACAAGGAGTAGAAGAAACGTACATAACCTTGATCAAGAATATCTACGAAAATGCGACAACATCTGTCCAGCTGCATGAAGAGACGAGTGCCTTTAAGGCCGAAAAGGGAGTGAGACAAGGAGATACTATGTCCCCTAAGTTATTTACAGCAGCTCTAGAGGAAGTATTCAAAAGGCTAGACTGGGAGGAAAAAGGCATAAAGGTAAATGGAGAATATCTGAGTCACCTGCGCTTTGCAGATGATATCATACTGTTCGCAGGAAGCCCAGAAGAGCTCCTTAGAAGAACTGAAGAGCTTGAGCAAGCAAGCCGAGAAGCTGGACTTAAGATGAATCTTAATAAAACAAAGGTTATGTACAACTCCTTCACAAATTCTGAGAAGATACATATCAACGGAGCAGAACTTGGAGAAGTAACCAGCTATGTTTACTTAGGTCAACTCATCACTACAGATGGTTCGCTTCTTGGAGAAATCAACCGGAGAGTGAAGATGGCATGGAGTGCTTTTGGCAAGAATGCGAACATCTTTAAATCAAATATTCCAGTCTTCCTAAAAAGGAGACTGTATGACCAATGTGTTCTGCCTGTTCTGACATATGGTTGTGAAACATGGACCATGAATGCCAGAATGATACAGCGCCTGCAAACAACACAGAGGGGCATGGAGAGATGCATGTTAGGGATCACCCGAAGAGATCGCAAGAGGAACGACTGGGTAAGAAAGAAGACGGGAGTCTGTGACGTGATTAGAAGAGTGAAGGTGTTAAAATGGCAGTGGGCAGGCCACATTGCTAGAAGAAATGACCAGCGTTGGACGTCCAGTGTCATCGAATGGATCCCAAGAAACATCAAGAGACCAAAAAGAAGACCGAAAGACAGGTGGGACAGAGAGCTTGTTAAGTTCTTGGGGCAAACTTGGAGGAGGGAGGCAGTTGACAGGGAAAACTGGAAGTGTCTGGGGGAGGCCTTCGTCCGTCAGTGGACTGAAAAAGGCTGATGATGATGATGATGATGATGATATATATATATATATATATATATATATATATAGGTATGGAGGTAAGTTTTAAGACAAATAATGTCTAATAACTCGAGAACGGTTGCATGTATTTTAGCCAATCTTTCAATTTTAAAGATTGTCACATATAAAGACACTTATGTGCAATCACTGTGGAAAATAACTGCCCGTGTTCGATTCCAGGGACGTTTAATTCCCCCAATTATTTAATATGGGTAGGACCTTCTCGAATTTTTATCTCCCAAACTACAAGTCTTGCGGACTTTTTTGTTGCAAATGTTATTTTTTATCAGACTAAATTTATTAATCGATACCTTATAAGAGCACGGAAGAGTAAAATATGGTTTTTCTCATTGGAGTCTTGACGGAAATGGCGTCTCTAAACTGTGGCGCCTCAAATGGCAACGGCCACATACCGAACTACATTCTATTATCCGCCCTTAAAAATGATTCTGACTCTTGAAGAACTTATGCAAAGTTTGGGGACGAAGAAAATATTGTAAAAATTGTAATTGACAGTAATATCATTTAATCAAATCGTTAGACTGATGTCTCATCTTTACTCTATACACGTCTTAAAAGTTGTTAATTAAAAAAATTATATATATATATATATACATACTTGTTTATAACTCACACGACCGTTAGAGTTACCTCTAATACTCCATAACGCAACGATTCCTAATAACAGATATCACAACAATTTATAATCAAAGAGCTTTAACAGACGATAATGAATAAAGGAACAGGATCCCCCTGTTATTATTCGTCGGAGATTTAAACATAAATGTATGAGGAATCGAGATGTTCCACCGCGAGGGCGGATAGGAGGAAGAGAGGAAAAGGGGGGAAGAGAGGGGGGATAATTCATGGACGTCTCTCTGGAGGGAGTGACTCCCTCGGAGGCGATGGAAAGTGGGGCTTCCGAAACTGGGGAAGGTGAAATGAGGGGAGGGTTGATGTGGGAGAGTGGAGGGGGGTAGAGGAGGAGAGGAAGGAGGGAGTGGAGGGGGGGGGGAGGAGGGTGGGATCAAAGGAGAGTCTATCTCAATCTATCTATCTCTCTCTGTCTCTCTCTCCCTCCGGTGTCCCAAGGGGTGCGGTTGCCAGCCAGGATCTCATATATGTGCAGATGACTCCAAATATGTGAAATTACACGAGACGAGGAGAAGGAAAGGCTTATCACATCTCATTAAGGAGGAGGAAGAGGTCGCGTCTTGTTCTTACCACCCATCCATCCGCTCTCCATTCCTGAATAAGTCTCGCACGCATATTTACGTGAGCGTGAACGTCAAGGACGAACCACGCTCGGATTTTTGCTAGAGATTATTCCCGGATCCCTCATATATAATTTCTATCTGCAATTCTACTTTTCGTGACTAAAGATGGCCATCGGTGTATTCTGAATGGCTTTAACGCTGAACTCTCGAAAATCCGAGTTTCGACCCGTTAAAAATCGTGCAGGATGAATTATATTCGCCAAAATATAAAATTCTGTCGGCCTAAAATATTTTTAGATTCCATCTAGTAAATTGTATCGCTGTAATTTCAGGTTTCCATGGAGACCATTCGCTGCCTGACGGCAACGAACTTTATTGACCCAAAATACGTGTCCACTAGCGAAGCTGAATAAACTCTATAACACGACGGGATAATACAAATTATCATATATATAATTCGGTGAAGGTTTTCACTCTTGAATCATTCACAGCTACACAATATCCTTTCAGGTGAGATCCGAAATAATGTTGATCAAGATTATCCAATATGGTGGCTATTCGCCATATAAGGGGAATGTGCCAAGCCCATATGGCGAATTGAAGGTAATATATTTTCCTATACTTTCCTGATTTAGCAATATCACTGAAAGAAAAATTAATACAAGTTTCTATCTGAAGGATTAAATTTACAATTAAAAAAAGTGTCTTCCTATTATGGGATGTAAACTGCTGTAGCACGTACACTATTTACGGTGATTTTCCTCAAATAATAATAGATTACTTATTAAAATAAATCATGATAATGGACTTCCGAATAACTGGTCTGCGCATTGCAGCATTGCTTACAATTTTCAATGTAACATTGAAAGGGGATGAGGAAAAGGACTAAATAAAACAATCGTTATTTAATAAATAAAATTAAAAGAACGTAAATGTATTTTTGTATTAAAATAATCGATTCATGTTATAATATCGCAGCAACAATAGTTTTCCGTCTTTCTTCTCCTTTCTTCATTGCACGGTATAAATATATATTTCCTTAATTCCATCCTTCTGTCTCTCTTTTTTTCGTTCTCTCTCTCTCTTTATCTAACTCTGTCCCTCTCTCCTACTTCCCATTTAAAAGAATTGAACTCACATACATGGTATCAGATATCCCATTTTTTCCAACCATCAAAGGGATTTTTAATCTAAACTTGGATTTTGCCTTAGCGAAAACATGTTTTGTTCTTTCATTTGTAAAACTGCCTGATTTTCAAGTCCATATCTTACTAATTATAACTAAAGTAAAAAAGCAATTTATGTACATAAATGGCTGCGAAATGGTTTTCTTACGGGAGAATTATTATTTTGAAAATTTTCTTGATAGCTTTTCCACATATCTGGATTTTCAGGTATTTGTATGTAATATTTTAAATTATCTTATCGATTCAATGTTTACCGTTTTCTTTATAGTAATTATCTACATTACAGAAAGTTTTAATTTGTATGCCAATTTAACAATTCTAAATTTTATCAGTTTTCATAATTCGATGCCTGGATCCAACAAAAAGGAACAGATTATAAAAATTATTACCTCAATTTTTTCAGAAAAGAAAACGGTAAAAAATAATAATGGAAAATAAAAAACGACTATCACTATGCATTTTTAAAATCTCTGAATTCTCATCAAAATAGTCCTTCAAACATTATCATGGAATAAAACGTGGACATGTTGCACCTTTTGAAATTCATGAAACGATTTGGGCGCGAGAAAAAGTATATAATAATAAAATAAAAGCGAAGGGTAGTAAAATGTTGATTGCGTTTATTGAGAAGTCGGTATAAGCGAAGGAATGGGAAGCTCATTCCGGAGCGAGAAAAAGGAGGGCGAATGAGAGATTCGCAAAACGTGATGAAAGGTCAAAAGGCGTCGCGGGTCGAATGGGGACGTGAAAAAAAATGAAATGAGCGAGAAGCACAGGAGGAAGAGTATATTTGAAGCGGAGTGAGGGGTGCGAGAGGGTGGGAGGCCAATCTCAAGGATACCAAATTAAAATTCCTGGCAAACTCTCAATAAAAAGAACGCCCACACAAAAGTGAAAAGAAAGCGGATATCTCGGACGAACTCAAACATTTAAAGGCACAAAGCTATCGCTTTCATTCCATGCGGCCAAAACAAGGCTGTGAATGGCGCATTCAGTTGATTGTGCCATTTAAAAATACTAATCTAATAACTACTTTTAAAATACGGAAACAAGGATTGTTAGGATAAAATTATTATTGAATTTTCTTAGAATGGATGGGATTTGTGAGAGTTAGTGTCAGGCGTGGCAGAGATGTAAAGAAGATATGAGAGTTAGAGAAAGAAGTGAAAGATAATGGAAGGTTAAAGGGGTGTATATAGGATAACGAGTGAAAGTAACCAAGAATAAGCAAAGGACAATAATCTTCAGAACCATCTTCTTCTCCTTGCAAGGAGCAACTTGAACCCGGACATCGATAGCTTAATTTTAAAAAAACAACCCCCAAATTAAAATCATAAAGGTAAGACAATTTTAAAATATTATTTTCTATATCTTTCAGACCTAAGTAAACGAGTAATAAATGTAGCGCACCACTGTTTTAGAGGATAACCTCCGAAGTAAAATGGATTCCAGATCAGGATTGCGTAAAAATTTGCCCCCGGCTTAAAAAGTATTTAAAAAAGAAAAAATTACTACAGATTAATATAGTATGTTGAACTGCCACATACACTTTTTCTGTCAATCACTTCGTATTCTCTTCCATTTTTTCTTTCCACTATCTCTCTCTTTCTCTCTGAAATCACTGTATTTTTGGGCCATATATTTCTTCTTTTAAAGGCATTGCCGGCCATGCAGATACCCTCGCGTTTATTAAACTCCTTTCTCTTTCATAAAAGTCCTATCTTACGGTCTGCTTATTCATTTAGCCTCTTAACTTTTCCATCTCGGAAGTTTATGATATCCAGGGCAACCCATGGAAACTCTCTCACGAGCCACTCAGCAATCGCACCTAATCACATTTGCTCGGTCCATCTTCTGCCGACATCTTCCCCCTCCTATATTTTCACGGAACGAAAATAAAAAATAAAAAAGTCTTAGAGGGTGTCGGTTCGTCGGGTATGACGTCAGCTCTTCCACTCCCTCCTCCCCCCTGCCCATCCCCCCGCCCCCGAAGACCACTTTATGCGTAAAAAGAAATGTAGAATTCTTTATCCATTAATTAAAGAGAGGGAGATGCGGGTAGTGGTGACACCCCCGCCCTCCTCCTTCATCCCCCACACAAGCGGCCACTTCGTGTTCCATTTCTTTCTTCTCGTTTCGCACTCTTGAGCGGAACGCTCAAATGCTTATTGACGAACGTCATTTCGCGCACTCCATCCTTTTTACTTTCTCATATACGAAGTATATTGAGAAAGTATTGTTATCGTGAAAAAATTCGACTTCGAGATTTTGATGGAAATATACGTTTTAGGTGTATCTGAGTCTGAAAAAGTGGTTTTCGCCATGCTCTCTGTCTGTTATTGGCTCTAGAGCCTAAACTGTAGAGCGAAAATAAATGAAATCTCGTACTTAGGCATTTTATCATACAGAGTAGAAGCTATGAAGAAATAGTCGACATTGCTCAATAATTAACAACAATTTGATTATCTCAAAAACAACTAACGATTTTGATCAAATTTCGTAGAGTTATTTGAGTTTACGTCTTCAATAATACCATATACTTCATATTTCTCAAACAATGAATATAAGGCTAGTTTATTTTTGGGCAACTTTAACAAAAATTGGATTATCTAAAAAACGTCTCATACGATTTTCATCAAATTTCGTATAGTTATTTAAGTTGATGTTTAAAATATTTCCACATAGTTTATATTTTTCTAAAGATAACTAAACGACGCATTAGTATATGAGAAAGTTTGTACAATGTATTTTGTACCGATTTTTTTTGAGACGGAGAATTGTGTGGAGGTTGAGTATAAAATCCTCAGCGCCAAAAATGAAGCCAGTCGCTTTACCATTTTCGCGCCCACGCGTGCGGCACCGGCGTAATTTCTCAACGCTTTACGGCAAGAGCAGGGAACCTTTTCCTCATGGCGGGCCGTATAAGAGCCGATGAATCATTCGGGGGGCCAATGTTTCGACGGGCCGGATTACAGTTTAAATCGAAGTTACTGAGACAATATAAGGTATCATATACGCGGAAATCAATTCTAAATTAGGTATTTAGGATTGACATTTCAGTATTACATGCTTTATTATCGTTATTCGGATTTAAAAATGACTTTGTGTGTTAAATTTTGCGGTTCTCTTTTTCATCACCGCTTCGCGGGCCACACAAAACGCTCTCAGGGGGCCGCACGCTGCCCGCGGGCCGGAGTTTCCCCTCCACTGCTTTACGGTTTAAAAGGGTGGCTAAAAAAATTTAAAAAATAACCACGATGTTGAGTTTTTCATCAGAGTAAAGAGGGAAACATTTTTAAATCGTCTGTTGGCCACAGAAAAATGACTCTCGGCGAGGATTCGTTCGTTGCGGTTAGAAGAGAAAAAAAAAAGATCTTTCGGTGTGAAAAGACTCGGTTTGGAAGTGTGCGGCAATTGAGAGGGAGGAGGCGTTGGGGAGGAAGGGAAGGTGAGAGGAATTGAGGAGTGGATAAGGGCGAGAGAGGACAAGAGGTGCGTGCGGAGAGTAAAGAAGTCTTGTGGAAGGGGAGAAGAGGAAAAAGATAAGAGGGAGAAGAGTAATATAAAGAGAAGGAGGGGAGGGGGAGAAGAGGAGATATACATAGGAGAGTGGAGAGACAGACAGACAAACAGAGAGGGAAGGAAGGACAGAACGGAGATATTGACTTGTCACGTCATTTGTGTTTACTCGCACGGATCGAAGAGAAAAAAACGTTAAATACACACAACTTAAAAACGTTGTTAGGAGGCTAAGTTGTACAGTGGAGTGAGAATCACTTACTTACTGCTATATTGTGTATAAAGAATGAAGTCGCTCGAGGGATTTTATCGGTAGGAGTTTTTCTTTTCTGCGATTTCTCTTTCTGCGGCTCACTCCCCACTTTCGACTTTCTCCGCATTTCCAACGACTCGAGAATTAAAAGGATATAACTTTAAATATATATTATTCGATCCATCTTACTTTTGTGTGTGTGTGTGTGTAATTACACTTTATGGACTTTTCAGAGCGCTTTCAGAAGGGATTAAGGACAATTATTTTTGAACGAATGCGTGGATAATTTAAAGCGTAGAATAATCTGACTCATGGAAAAGATATTTCTTTTAATATTCTATAGCAACGGTTTGTTAACACAGAAGTGAATCCAGGTTACATTTATAACCGTATCAGGCAATTAAAAACTTATTTAATAATTATAGCAGCAATCGGAAGTGAGTTGTTTCTTCCTGAAAGATAATTCTGCATCGTTCAAAGAAATTAATAGAGCGAGAGTTTTCCTTTCTCAAGAAAAATTGAGTGCTTAGATAATGCGCTATTTACTCGACGGCTCATTTTTGTGTCACGTGTACTACGTACACTCCGGCTTCTCATATTTTCACGTTAACCCAAAAGTTTAATGAATTTATGACACAGTATTTAGCGGTGTTAATGCATGCGATATGCCGAAACAGGCAGAGTGGATGTTGATATTTTCACGAATAGAGATTTTTCTGGGAATGTTTATAGGAAACAATCCGGAATTATGCGAGAAGACCTCTCTCAGATTATAAATATATTTAGCGATGGCATTATAGGATTTCCGCGGTTTCTATCTCAAGCGAAGACGAGCCTAAGGCGCCTAAGGAAAATTTCTAATCTTCGGTGCGATAAGGAAGCGGCAGAAGGCAACTTCTGCGACCGCAACGGAAGTCATAGAGAGAGAGAGAGAGGGAGAGAGAGAGAGGGAGAGAGAGAGAGGGAGAGAGAGAGAGGGAGAGAGAGAGAGGGAGAGAGAGAGGGAGAGAGAGAGGGAGAGAGAGAGAGAGAGATAATGGTTATTAAAGTAGTGGAAATAGAGAGAGAGAGGGGGGTTTAAGAATTAAGGGGATGAAGATGACGAGGCTTGCACGGAAGAGAGGAGATAATATCGCGGTTACACCGACTCTTATAAAAAACACGCATTTGAAATGTAAGGAGTAAGCGATTGGTCGGATGGCAGAGAGAGGGGGAGAGAGAGAATGGAAATGAGAAGATAAGAAGGGAGCGAAATCGCTCGATGCCAGGGGGTGAATGGAGGAAGAGGTAGACATTAAGTTGGAGGGAGGGAGAGAGAGATGTGTATGCGATAGAAGGAGAGAATGTATTGAAGATAGGCCCTTGGAGGATGATAAAGCAGGGCGGAGAGAGGGAGAGAGAGAGAGAGAGAGAGAGAGAGGGAGAGAGAGAGAACGTATCATTCCGGATGAATGGGCGACTGATTGCATGAACTCTGTAGGAGGAGCATTTGTAGAAGATGCGAGGGAGGGAGAGAGTGGAGGGGAAGGGGAGGGAGTGTAGGGGAGGGGAAGGGGGAGGGGAGGGAGGGATGGGGAAGAAGGGATTGTGAGAAGTATGAAAGGGGAATAGGAGAGAGAGGAAGATGAGTTGCCATAACGGGTCGAGACTGGTTAAGCGTCCCCCGCCAATCACGCAGAAAGGATTGATAACAAAAAAGGATGACGCATAATGAGAGAAAATGGAAACCGACGGTACTTTTGAAAACCCCTAATTCAGTACGATTAAATCGTGGAAAAGAGGGGAGATGGAAGAGAGAGAAGGGGGTGAGAGAAAGGGGGTCGAAGAGAGGGGGGTGGAAGATTGGGTTGGAACAGGGGAGGAAGGGAGGTGGAAGAGAGGGGTGAGAGAGAGAGGGGGTGAGAGAGAGGGGGAGGTGGAACAGAGGAAGAGAGGTGGAAGAGAGGGGGTTGAAGAATGGGGATGTAACAGAGAAGTAATGGGGAGGAGGCTGTGGAAAGAGGATAAACAGGTGGGGTGGAAGACGAATATCGTCCGAATCGGGAGAAACGTCCGAAAATGACGAAGGTTCCAAGAGAGAGAGAGATGTCATTTCCTATCGGTCGCAGTCTCCCAATATTCACTCTCCCCCTATTTTTTTTCTTTCTTTCTTTCTCTTTCTTTTTATCTCTGTCTCTTTTCTCGAATTGGATTTCGTCGTTCCTTTGTCACGCCTGTCACTCTCTTCTATATGTCTCTTTGGGAGGAATGGCTCGACGGGAAATTAAGGAAAAGCTGAACAAAACGATTGTTTAGTTAAACTTGAAATGATGAAATATCGAAAATATATTAATATGCGTATTGTAGGAAAAGGCTTAATAAGAAAGTAGTATACTGAAAGAAAATTTAAATTGATTAGCACAACTGGAGGTGAATGTGAAAGCAATCCATTTTCTCTTTAATAATTCTCATAAGATAAACTTGATAAACGTCAATTTAATCACATTAATAACTTAAAATAGTCGCGAATACTATCATTCTTAATGTTTCAATATATTTTATAACCAATTATTTCCTGATGTTCTATTTCAGAAATTATCATTATTTATTGAGATTATCACGGCATAAGGCCAGTGGCGTACAACGCGGAAGTTCCTGGGAAAATTAGAAATTCGGTTGTTCTTCGATCATTCCTCGTTCCTCAATAAAATGGAGGAACAAACAAAGCGTTGATTATCACAAAAATAGGCAACATATTAGGCCTGCTCAAAAAATCTTAATCTATTATAATATATTTTGAAGTGTGCTTGTGCGTTTCTTGGTTTGTTCGTGGAACTCCTCCTAAACGATAAAAGCTAGAATAACCAAATTTGGTACGATTCTTCCTTACATCCTAACTTAGTGAATGGTCAAGGTTTAGTCAACCGGGATTAATCAGTGCTGACAATATAGGGGATTAACATTTTTCCATAAGATAACACGTATGAATCCATTTCTTGACTTGCAAGGTATTCTTCCTTCAAGCATTAAAATACGTTAATATGGACCGATTTTTTTCGTTTCTGCTTTATTCGACGAATAAAACTTTTACTATCTTATTTCTGCGAAGTTTACATGTTACACGGTCGAAGTTTTCAGAAATACGCTATTTGTTTCGAAATTTTGTGGATTTTTCGTACTCTTTCCGGGCGTAACCAAGGCGGCCGTCATTGTTATCTCCGATTCAGTTAGCTTCAGTGAAGCTTACAAATAGACGAAAGTTTAGCGTTATTCGCTTTGCACTTTTGTTTAAGCAACGAAACGATCGATGTTTATGGATAGCAACGTAAATAGATACTGATTATTATTCAAGAAGCGTTTATCGATGAAAGTAATTGAACCTTCTTTCGTCTATTGAATATTGGAATCTTACATTTTTTGTAAGTAAAATCATTACGTTCTACATTATAATGTTTATTAACGTAAATAGGCTCACGTATTTGGTGTACATTTACCAGTCAGTGTTCAATCATGGACAACTGTACGTTGCTTTTTCACGGGTTTCTTGCTTACAAGACATAAAAGTAAATATTTCATTGAGGCATAATTACACAAGAAATGAAGCTGGATTTGGAGAAATTAATATGATAGGAAATAAAATTATCGTTATATTTGAATGCAATAGGCTCGGAAACGGATTGCTACAAGCAAATATGGTTAACTGTTTAGGAAAGCTAATTGTAATTTAAAAAGTATCTACTCTATAATTTAAAGAGTTTATATATTGTGCTGTAGTAGCTTCACTAAATCCGTTGAAATTCAACGGCATTTTCTGCTAGTTTAAAATAAAACTTTGCATTAAACTTATAATATTTCTGAACATGGGTGAATGCAAAGCATTCCGATTTCATCGACTTTTTTCTATTGTACAACTTACATAGACATATGAATTTGTGTAAACGAACTCAACTTGAAACTGATATGAAATGGTAAAAAAAGTATAAAGCACACAACATCAATTACAATTAGTATAATGCATTCCTGCGTTGAGTAGGATTGTTTCGGATTTTCGAGTGTTTAAAAAAACCTGTTTCAGTGTAAACGGATTAACCCTAAATGCAGAATATCGGCACGAATATTTTATGCCAGCCAAATTTCGTTTTAAATGCCATGATACAAAAATTTTTAATTTAAAAATATGAAAGTACGAATATATGTCAATGATGGGACAATTTTCAAAATGATTAACAACACCAATTAATCGCAATTGGTTTAGTGTATAATTGTAATTTATTTAGTAAGCAATACTTTGTGATAGCATTAGTCCCTTCTTTTTACAAATCATTCCGTATTTTATTACTGTGTTAAAACATAATTTTGATTGGGAATGGAAAATGGCAGCTGGGAGGAAAAGGGGGCGGGGTTAGAGAAATATTATTCTCTCACTCATTTCTTGATTTATGAAAGATATTGCTGTGATTTATAATCTTAAAACCAAAACTAATTTATGTATTAAGCGTTATTTTCTTTTAATCCCTTTCTCGTTAAACCAAAATACTATATACAGATGAATATAAGCACAGGACACAGGACATATGTTTCGCGATGACTAATATTACGACTTATCCGTTTTATGCTGTTTTCCACTTTACTTCGAAAAATATGTACTCTTAGAGTTTAGGTAATTCATAGTATATCATTCTTCGTCGATTAAAAAGGCATTAGAATGCATGCACACATCATTGAGGACTTATATAAATAGTTTTTAAATGCGTGTGGAAAGTTCACAGAAAAGGAAATATCTCTTTAATTTTCACACGTGCGACAGAGGTATTCCTAAAAGGAGTTCACCCTGCTGAGGTGACGCGGACATCAAGAAAAATATGACAGGGTGTCGTCTGTGAAAAACTTTGGTTCTTTTCTGTTATATCCCCCCCTCTTATTATTTACTTATTATGTTTCCAACGAGATACTGCTACCATGACACAACAACAATGAGTTAATATAAAGCTTGCTAACCCGTGACAGATCGGTCCGTCGCGACATTTACAAACCCGATCACCGGACAACGGGGAGGGATAGTTTGGTTCCAGCGAGGGGAAGGGCGCGGTAGCTCTCATAGACGACAACTAATTTAAAAACAAAGCGAGCCGAAGGCTCGCCAATATCCTCTCCATTTGCGGCGCAACAGTCAAGCGAGATATAATTCCTCTGTAGACTACAGATATATTGGTAGAAACCAATCCAACCTTGTTCTCTACACCAAAACATGGTAAACATGAATAAATAAATAGTATAATTTAGAATGTCGTAATCATAGTTTGACTGTTTATTATTAATCTCGTTATCCAATATCCTTTGTTACTAGGCAAATTAAAAACATAATCAGTAATCTCGTTGGCAGTTATAACATAATTAACAAATAATAAGAGTGGGGGATATAACCAAAAAGAACCAAAACTTTTCAAACCCACTTATATAAACATCACAGAAACGCAGTATAAAAGAATTAAGTTGATATTTCGAGAATAAATCTCAAATCCAAAAATGACGGAGCGGTCAAACGCCTTAATATCATAATGATTAATGAAGAATAATTGAATATGCAAACATACATACATGCACACAGCCATTCCCTGGAATAAGACTTGCGTTGCATGTTATCTCAGCCCAGTGGTCGAATTCCTTCCATTGCATTGGTAGGATCATCATTGTATGTGTTGTATTTGTAGTGGTGTCTAAGGGAGATAAGTCGGAATTGAGGAACAGAGAGAAGTATGACAGGGAAAAAGAGAAGAAAATGGAAGCGGAGAGAGAAGGAAAGCGACGTAATCAACGCCGTTCCAGATCCATTTCAGATAGAAACAAGTTAGGAAGGTGTACAGCATATCACAAATGGGCGCGTTTCGTGCAATGGAGTACAGTAATACTGCGCTGTACGTCGGAGATGCGTTCTTGTAAAATGCGACTTATAACGAAACAACGTATAGCGAAACAAAGATTACCATAAGAACTATGATAAAAGTCCTGGCGGATATTTTGTGACACATTTGTTTCCCAAATAATACATATCAACACAGTACAGTAATATGTTACCACTATGTGTTTACCACTCATTTGAAATAAGGATTAATATACATTTTATCGTAACAACGCGTAACCAACTGCAATAATAAATTCAGAAATAACCGAAAATAACTGTCTATAGTGTGATGGAGCACAAAAATTGTTCTTTACTTACACGTACACTGATACGCACTTTAGAGTAGTTTTCAAGCATATTTCGTAATCCAAAGTATATATCCAATATCTCATGAGATATCAACGCAATCGTAAACACACAAAATGTTAGACAAAACTATTCACAAAGCTCTCTTATAGCTGACTGTCGCTCAGAAAGAGGTTTTTACACATGGTCATTAAAATTGGGGCAGTCCTTTTCATCCCCTGCGTATCTTGTGAACAACCTAACCCATCATCATCTCTCAAGCACATGGCCAGCAAATGTTTATTCTGAGTATGATTTTACACGAATTGATTAACATGAAATTAAATTAATTCATACAAATAATAATAAACGAAATTAAAAGCTGAATAGATTGTTTTTATATTGTTGTAGTTACAATTTATGCACCGCAATTGGAATTTCAGAAATTTTGCTTTTAGTATTTCACAAACGACGTATATGCGAAGCGACATAACTTATAACGAAACATGTTCCTTAATTGATTGGTGACGTATATGCGAAACAACGTACAGCGGGGTTTTACTGTATTAGAATGAAATGATATGCCTCTACGTAAGGGAAATAGCCTCTTAAAGTTCTTTTCTTCATCATAAATAATCCATTTTCTTCCTATTTAAAAATACTGCATGCACACGTAAGGAAATTAAACGTTTGTTTGTGAGATTGTTTATGTTAGCAACAATGAAGAAGTAACCATGCAAGAAATTTGAAATTTTCAAAGTTCAACTCGATTTAAGACGTTCTTGTTCGATTTTCTTGATAACGGCTACTCCTACGATAAATATGCATAGGAAAATAAATACTCTAATTTACTAGTTCTACAAGTTTTATTTGATAATATTTTGATATGACCAATACTTTACGAGATATGACGGAAAGATTATTTTTACCACCAGTAAAGTGGTACCCCTGATTGACTTACGTGATTCATTATTGCGATTTTCTTATTATCTTTGATAGTAAGTCCTTCATATCAAATTTCATGAAAATCCGTTAGGTAGAAGTCGAGAACGAACATGCGGACGGACTGATGGACGGACAGACCAACAACAATAGGCGCTCACGCTGGAGGCGAAACGCGCCTAAAAATAAGTGAAAAACACTCCCAAAAAGAAAGAAAGAAAGAGAGAGAGAGGTAGGGAGAGGGAGGAAGTAGCAAGCGGCGAGTGAGCGTGCGTGTCCGTGTGGTTTCCAGATATTCCACACATGGAAATGATACCTCCGACGGCTCGTTCGCTTTTCTCGCCGGAGAGCAAGGAATCCCAGGAGGAATCAATGACCCTTTTACCCGCACTCGAGCGCACAACACACGCCCCACGGGAGTCCCAGTAGCCAACGGGGGCCGGCCTCTCCGTCCGCAGCGCCCCCATCTCGCTCCCAACTCCCTCTTCTATCTATCTCCTTTCTCTCTCTCTCTCTCCTCACTTCATAATGGATCCGGGAAAGGAAAAACTCGATTTTTCTATACATCCCGCCACTCTTCTCCTTCGACTCGGTTAATGGCTTCCCTCCATCTCTCACTCCCTCACCCTCACTCCCCCGTACACCCTCACCCTCCCTTACTCTCCGATTAACCTCCCTCCTCGAACACCCGTATAGAGCCTTATGTTCGTGGATGCGAGGCTTCCGCAGTTGAGGTAGGATGGAGGTTCTCGATGGGCAATCATTTACTAGCACTACCGTTTCCAATAGAGATTAAACGCGTTTCCAACCGAGGGGTTTTGATTACAGATTCAAAGACATTATATGATTCTGTCCACTGATAATGGTGCGCCCGATAACCTTCTTCTTTGCGTTTGGCATTAATGCGATTCAGGTAAGTACTGAAAAGGGTTCGCGTTGTTTTACAAGTAAAGAAGTTCAAATCAGGCATTTCTCTGGAAGTACTTTCTGAACGAACGCTCATTTATTTAATGCACATCAAAGGGAAATTCGAGGCATGTTTTAAATCTTCGCAATTCACTCATAGTTCTTTAAATATAAAATTCCTAATTTTGTTCTCAAATAAAAATTCAACCTAGATTTCAGTGCCTTTAATTGAATAGAGGAACACAGCGAGTTAAAACAGACATGTTAATTAATTAGCCGAATCATTCTGACTGCCACCGTGATCATCAGAATAATTTTTATATTTATATTAACTAGCAGATAAATGGTTTATTTGATAACAAATGCTCTCCAACAGTTACCATATTTTTCAAACATACTGCACGACTAAGAAGCGATGACTTCCAAAAATAAACTTGTGTACAGAGATTGGTGCGTTCGTGATGTGTCTTCCAAATCTAATACACTATGCAGATTGTGTGGCAAGTCATAGTTTCTGATGAAATTAATAAAGAGAAAATAGGAGGGGGGGGGAAGTAAGGAAATTTGCATCAAGTAGCCTCTTTAGCGTTTAAGTTTGAGAGAAGTTGACTGCTAGTGTGATTAGGGGCTCAGGGCAAACGTGGCGGTTGGGGCGAAGTTGAGGAGAAAGGGAAAGCGTGTGCTGAAAGATCCAGCGAGGAAAAGCTTAGAAAGAGCGGCGTTAGCAGAAGTGATGGGTAAAATCAGAGGTAAATGTGAAGGTAAATAGACAGGGAGAGAGATGGAGAAAAACTGTGTAAAAGTGGATGTGACGAGAAGACAGAGGAAAAGCAGTGCAGATCAGAAGCATGGTTACGAGAAGGCGAACGTCAGAAGATATAAAGAGGAAGAAGGAGATGGCGATGTTGGTAAATAAGAGCAGGATTTGAGAGAGAGGCGTAGTAACAGAGAGAAAGAGAGAGGACGGCTTTGAAACTAAATGTAGGCGCAAATCCACTTGACACAAGAAAATTTCGTTAGGGCAATTCTGAAAATATAAAAGTTATTGGCTTAGGAGTTTGATCCTCTACCATCTGAAATTAGTTTTCAATGCTGCTCATTAAGGAGACTTTGAGAGATGAGTCAATATAACTTTATGAATGAGTGAAAGTGACATTCCAATATGATTATACGGGGAAAAAAATTCTTTGGAAATAATTAATTTGCAACGCAAATTATTAGACATATTTATTCTAGCTTGAGTTAATTCACTACAATAAAAGGATGCTGTAACACATCCTTTATATGATACTTCGGTATGAATATTAAAGTGGAACTAACAAACATATTTAAGTTTGTGGAATGATTTCAAATTTTATCCGGATACCGATAATATCCTTCGGTAATAATAATTAGCGATAAATTCACTCGTGGAATTTTTTGAATGAGAAAGTGAAAGCTATTTCAATTTTCCTTCGATATGTTTCTCTCTTGCTCCTTACTGCTTTTTCGAGAGCCAAAGGTATATTTCGAAATCTCCTAGTCGTTTCGGAGAAGAGCACGGGATAGATTCGTAAAGAGTTTTGGAATTCCGATCATGAGTGGGAAGAAGAACCCATTCAGACGGAGTAAAGCATGGTTTTGAAAAAAATCAGGCTGTTAACGTGAACAAGTTTTCTACTTTATTTAATACGATACCTGATTTTTTTAAATTGTCTGATATCTATGTGATACTTTTTCAAAATCGCACAATTATCGCTGCAAATTTTTAAAATTCACAGAGGAATTACACACGTGAAGGTGACAAAAGTTGTAGCGAGCTTTTTAATGAAGAAAATAATATACTTCTTAATTTCATATTTGCTTTTATTCTAAACGAATATTTTTCAAACGAACTTTACACTCCAAATCAAAAGTAAATAAAAATATATAAGAAAACTTTTTTAAATTATACTCTTTATATTAAGCGCACTGAAAAATATAAAACAAAATTTTGGGCTCAGGGAAATATATGGAACTTAAGGAAAATTTTCATTGTGTATGATCATGAACCTCTTTTAAAAAAAGAGGTACGGCATATGTTGATTAAATTACTCACTGCCATATAAATAGTACGTAAATTCTTGTTTAATCAACATATGCCCATACCTCTTTTTTTAAAAAAAGAGATTCATGATCATATATAATGAAAATTTTTCTTATGATCCAGTTATTTTCTTGAACCCAAAAATTTATTTTATATTTTTCAGTGCTCTTTATAAAAAGAGTATAATTTAAAAAAGGTGCTTTATACATACAGAAGAACTCTGATTATCCGAAATAATTGGGAAAAAGGGTGGTTCGGATAATCAAAAATTCGAATAATTTGAAAAAATAAAAAATGTGTGAAGTAGACGAGTATGCTTATTTTAAAATACACTTTATAATACATTAGCCAGTAGAAATACAGAAAATTAATTTAGCGGTCAACAAAAATACATAAGAATTTACATTAAATGCAGTGTTTGAATATAAAATGCAATTTATTTAATTGTCGAAATAAAAAAAGATTTACTTGGTTATTCCACAAAAAATTTTATTTAAAAAAACGACCTAGGTTTCGTTGCTGTGCAACATCATCAGGTGAAGCAAAAACATAGCCGGTGGCAATTTATAGTTATATGAAGAAATTCCAACACGTTACGCCTGAGGCTGTCAATTATAATGTACTTAATACAAGAGCTAAGTGACTGATAGCTGTTTTGTGAAAGACTTCCTTTTTTTCTTTGTTTAAAAATCTCGAAATATTTTTAAACAAAGCAGTTGGACTGCATCACACTCTTCCTGCCCCTCCAACCATGCCATTGCTGTTTTCAGGAACTTGAAGGCTTCTGCATAGGAAGGGTCCTCATAACCTTTATCATCATCTGCCTTATTTTTTAATATGTTTACTTTACGATTTAGTGTTGAATATACGAGAATTTTTGAGTCTTCCTTTAGGGGGCCTGATTTCGCACGTATGATTTTAGTTTTTAAGGTAGTATCACAAATCGTGCTGCTTATTCAGACTAAAGCCAGTTTTGAAGAAACATGTTTACAAGGGGAAGATAGGCAACAATGTGTTGAATAAATTCGGTTCAGATAATTGGACGTTCGGATAATCGGCGTTCGGATAACCGGAGTTCTGCTGTATTTTTATTTTATACTTTTAAGTGAAATTAATTTATAATTATGAAAACGAGATCAAATGTGATGCATTAATTTGTATCAAACATTTCTATTCAATACTGAAATTTATATTATAGCTAATATTATATTGTTATAAAACTTTCATAAGGAAATTTTTTAATGGTAACATCTTGCCAAACTATGATTTTATGCTGTCTTCTATGCACCCCCTTCAAAGTGCTTTTCCCAGAACTGAAGTAAGACATTATTTAGCCTTAAAATGATTAAATATTTTTGGACTTTTAAAATAGAAAATGAGACTATTAACACAATATAAAACTTGAAATAGAGGTTCTCAGTCTACCTGTAAATTATCAACTGATATCAAGTTTTAATATAATTTAAAATGAATAACTTTTCACTCTCGTGTATACCATAAAATCTATCAATCTGGCTACCAAAAAAACTAATTCATCTCACGTTAAAAAATTTGTCCATTGATTCTATATGTGAATTCTTATTAATTTATGCTCAACAGTTTTTTTTTTAGCAATTCACTAAAAATCTTAGTTGAAAGGTGATTAAAATTCAACATTTTAATAAAACGCATAAGAATTTAACATTGTGGAACTAAAGCTGACATAGGATGCAGTGCTCATCTTTGTAATGGAATACTCGTACATCTACTGAAAGGAAATTTCCTCTGTACGTTTATAACATATCAGAAAACTGTTAGTAAAATTGTACATAGATTACGTTTAAGAAAATATCCGAACAATTTCAAAAGTTCATATTATTTAGATTAAATAGAAAGGTTTCTTAATTGGAAATCGTAACAGCTTCTTGCAAACACTACAAACCTGATCGAGAAATTTGTGGGTGTCAGTGGTGAAAAAATTATATTTGTCAGTAAGAATTTCATTGCTAAGATGTGGAGATCGATTTAATCTTAACTGATTTAGGCGTTTACCTAGCTCACCTTTGGTTTCTTTTGCCAAACGTCGTGATTGATTTTCCTTTAGCTTATGTAAACGTTCTTCTTGTTTTTTTTTGTGTTTCCTAATTTACACGAAATTCATAATTTACTTTGAACTTTTCTAATCGTTCCAGACGATTTTTTAATGTTTATTTTCTCTTTCTGTACTTCCCTGGCTTTTCATTCGTTCCAGTCTATTCTTTCTCTATTCTTTCTCTTCTTTTCTTGTAGTATGCATTTTGTCTCGTTAACCTTACTAGACTTCCTTCCTTCGTTTCATGGGTAGTTTCTTTTCATGTCTAGAGTTTCTATGAATTACAATTCAAATAATATCTTAAAATCAAACTCAATATGGCGAAGTTTGTTTTCAATCGTCTCGCATTTTCTTCACGCTTGGTGTCACTAGGTGCGTGAAAAGTAAAGCTATAGATATGTTCTTCAATTACAAAATAAAATGAAAATACAAAGAAAGTGAAAGCTCATTAACTGTTTTTAATCGTGGGGCGTCCTAATATTTATTATCATGTACAAATTTTGATACAAATTTATTAATATTTCGGATTTGATTACATGTATGTATCTGAGTGAAGTTAATAAGAAAGAGTACTATAATAAAAATGTATAAATTTTGGGAAATTTAAAATTGCGTACCAATATTAGTAAAAAAAACGACAGCAAGTAATAGACTTTTTGTGAGAAATGAAAAATATTGATGCGATTTCCTTTTTACAGCTCTGTTCCGTGTGATGAAAGCGCCTCTCGTAGCCGCGGCACCTTTGGTAAATTTCACGGGATACTTTGGTCGAGGCTCCAAATAATGGCCAAAATACGTTCGCTGTGGGATCTAAAACTTCTATCCCGATCCATCTTGTCCCAATCTCTTTTATTCTCTCTCTTTTGTTACTGTTTCTCTCTATATCGGTCTCCGTGTGGAGGAGAAGGCCTGATTTCTCTCTATAGACTTCAATCCGAAGGACAAATACCTTTAGAAATGTTCTTTCTCTTCGAAAGACGCGCAATATTCTTTCCTCTTTTATTTCTTTCCCCGTTTATTTCCAATCCTTATTATGGACCTTCAAAATATTTTATTTTTAATACTACCAGCTATAAAAAAACCTAATCCATAAACAGAGAGAGGGAGAGAGATAGAGAGACGATGGATTGGGGATATATAAGAGGTGACTTGGCCGAATACATCGCGAATCCATTTTCATCCAACTCGAAAACATTATTCAGAGTGTTCGCTTAAATCGATATTTCGAGTAGGAATAACTGAATTAAAATTTGTGAATTTCCGCGTGGAGTTTTGCTACCACAGAACACGTTCAAAATTGATGTTCTGAATCCGTCCTCCCATTTAGCGTGTCCATTCAATCTTCCTTTCGAATTAGTCGTCTGAAACGATTGGAAGCCTAAGTGAGTTCGGCGGATGGAGACGGAGTAGTGAAGTAGATCTTTCGCATCTGTCCCTCGCACTCATCTCCTGTCGCAGTCTATTTTTCAACCGCAAAAGAGGGCAAAAGATAGAACTCCGAAGGTTAAACAAATGGGAGCATTACTAACGGAAGACGGCTGTGCGCGTATAATTCGGGACCAAATTGTTAAACAAATTATTAATTGTTGTACCAGCCTTTCCTTTCCTCCGCTTGTTAACCATTTTCCCGGGACTCCTTAGAAAATAATGCTATCTTAACCATAATTAATTCGTAATGTAAACAATCAATATTTTGCCATAAATTTCTGGGCGAAAAAAGTTGCTTTTCGAGCTTTAAATGAGTTAAATTCCTTTCTGAGTGAGAGCAAGTCTTCCAACAATAAGAATGAATATGCGTAATCCGAATATTTTCAGGAATTAGAGACGATTGAAATATTCCTATATATAATTTGTTTTATCGGATTGCTGAACCATTTCAATTGCGCAGCTGGAAAAAGCATTTTAAAATCCTCTTCAAATAAGTCAAATAAGGCTGGTGTCGAACCGCTTGCCTATACACTTTATAAATTTAGCCTAACCCGCTGGAAGCATAATCGCGGATATATTTTTACATGATTGCCTTAGTTCGAAGATAAACCACTATTTCAGGGGCCGCCAAACTTTAGACTCTGGTAAGCTAGTTTTAATCTTGGATAAAACGCGTGAGACTTGGGAAGTTATTTATCCCACCCGGATGCCGCAATCTGGCGTAACATGACAAAAACTACTGTTTGATGAATTTAATGTAGTATTTGAAAAAATTCTCAAGTTCGACCTTATGACTTAAGGGGCACCATTTGAATATACATACACATTTCTTTGATAATGCAAGTACTACAGTAATTCTCCACTATACGTTGCCTCACTATACGTCGTTCTGCGTACACTTCGCCAATTAATATAGGGAAGATTGTCGTTATAAGTTGTGTTGTGTCGCATGTAAATCGTTTGTGAAGAATCAAAGGCGAAATTCATGAAATTTCAATAAATAAAATCCATCAATCATATGTTTTCGAAAGTTTGGATGTTTGTGCTGCTATAACTCAACAATAATAGATCATAGAAACGAATGGAATCTTTAGTTTAACAGAAATTAAAAGAATTGCGAAATGATATGATTTTTAAAACGGTTTGTTTGGCATGTTTCATACATTTTATTTTTCTTCATTTAAATAATATGGGAAATGGTGTAGCATAATTATCGTTCGTATTTATAATTATTTAAAATCATCGTACGTGTTCGTGATTTAAACTAATACACGAAGAAAAGTATGAAGTTTCATTTTCTTGCGACCAAATATTGCAAAATTTCAACTTTATTTTATTAAACGAAAAAATTTCTCTCTCGTGGCAACCCAATAGTTGCTGTTTTAAGACAGTAGCCTAATTAAAAATACAGGAGACACTTCTCAATTACTTAAGTATATGAAAGATGACATGAAATGCTACACAGTTTTAAATTTCTAATATTAAAATGCAAATTATATAAGAATTACAGCTATGATTGATATTTATATCGCTGCTATAAAAACTGAGATGTAACATGGATGTGTATTAGGACTGTTTTTAAATCACGTATCTATATTATTCCTAGCGACTATCCATTTGATTCAAACGTCTTCAATTTCTGGTAAATGTTTCTTTTGCAAAGACTATCTACTATAATAAAAGGCAATGTCTGCGTGTCTGTCAGCAAAGGCTGAAGCTTAATATCTCGCAAATTAATGAACCGAATTTGATGTGATTTTCAGGATAGCATTATGATATAATAAAATTACGTTTTAACGTATTAAACTTGAGATCAAAGACCCGGGCTCGATTCCTGGAGACATTTTCTATTTCCCATAAGGTAACACGTAAAAAGGGACATTTCGATGTGCAGGCTTTCATTCTTTTTTAGATTAAGATTAGAAAGAATTGACCTACAATCTTCGGATATATACCATTTTGAAGAAAACATTATGAAGTTTCTTATTCTGTTCATCTTTTTCCGCCTACAGTTCGAAATTTCTCAATGTAAACGTTTAATTCACACAGTTTGAGGAAATCATGCCATTTTAAGGGGATGTTGCCTTGCCTACCAATTCCATTGTTAGACCTCTATATCATATTGTTAATTCAAACCTTATTGGTATAAACGTGCTTTGAATGTTTTTAATACGAGAGAGAGGGGAGGAGAGAGAGGTAGAGGGGGAGCGAGAGGGAGGGGGAGAGAGGGAAGTAGAGGGGGGAGGGGGAAAGAGGGGGAGGGGGAGAAATGAGGAGGGGGGAGGGAAAGAGAGTGTGCGAGGGAGAGAGGGTAAGATGGGGTGAGGGAGAGAAGGTAAGATGGGGTGAGGGGGAGAGAGGGGGGAAGGAGAGAGAGGGTGTGAGAGGGGGGAGAGGGAGAGAAAGAGAGGCAACTATTTTAAGCTTAACTAAAGATAGACCGTCAACAACAGAATATTCACAAGAAATGTTGTGTATGGCAATATATTTCATATGTAAAAGTGTGATATTAATTATTTTAAATGAAAATAATAATAATCTATCTATCTATCTATAATTCTTCCTTTGATATTTGAACGGGCATTACACTAGTTAATAAGGTCGAACGTCAATCCCTAAAAATTGGATGGGACCACTTACCTATGTGCTCATTGTTTTTCTCATGATCAGTTTTACATAGTGGGTTAAAGATTAATTAACTGAAATCATTTGTAAATTCTTTTGGCAAGTGAAAAGACCGTCAACATAATCTACGAGGAAGTACTGCAAATGGGTTTTCAATAATGACTTCGGAGTTATGAAAGGTCGTCTATCTATGGAATATTTTAATTTATTAATCATAAATACCCGAGCAATGAACTGGTTGTTCTGGTAATGTTGCTATAATTTCAAATTCCTTTAGTCTTATTTTTAATTTCATGTTTATTTATGTAATTTAATTTCAATTTCCACCCCATATACGGTCGTAAAATACATCAATTCACTACAGAATGAACGTGATCGTACTATTATGCAGCAGTTTGAACTTGAGAATCGCCCCAGATGGATTTTTATAGGTATTAATTTTATTTCATTCTGTTAGCTAGTTTTTAACATATGATGTCTTATGTAATTTATTATCATGTATTATTTGGGGTGCAAATGGTACAAATGTGTCACAAAATGTCCGCCAGGAATTTAGCCCCAAATGTCATCACTAACAATAAGTCTATTGGAAATTAGGTTTCGCTATGCGTCGTTTCGTTATACGTCGCAGTTTTCAGGAACTCATCTTTACTGTGCTGTGCTTTTCATGGCCCTTGGAACTTTCGATTGGCAAGCCCTGAGCTATTCTCAAAAAATACTTCCTTGAGATATGGTGACCCGCATGACACAATGTGTTGAAGAGTAGCATGACATTCAGGATGATGTTTCCATACGTAGCTATTTAGAATACAAATAGGAATTGATGAACGCATGTAAGCATGGATTGTAATCATAACCTTTCTACAATTCACAGTGGAGGTAATTTGGAAAGTTGTAACCTAAGCAATATTTTGAGTATTAATTATTATTTTAAAAAAATATTTAGCAACTAAACATATGGACGATCCAAAAATCATTATTAAATATCTTCCTTATCGAATAAAATCCATAATATGAAACAAACTCTTAGATCTTGACGATTACTTTCTTAACTCTTTCCGCTTTTGCCGTCGTGCCACCACTGTGACGAATGAAAAAGAGAGAAAAGAATTCTCCTTTTTGAGAAGGAATCCTTCAATGTTATTAAGTACGTACACCTGTGAGCCGACTCTTACTCACCACTAGCGGAAGTGCCTGTTGAATTTCGACGGATTTAGTGAATCGAAACCTTTGACCGTGTAACATGTAAACATCGCGAGAATAAGATAGTACACAGTTTTAACCGTAGAATAAAACATAGAAAGAAGAAAAAAGGTCAATGTTTAGGTATTTTGATGAATGAAGGAAAAAATCCTTGCACTCTGAAAATCAAAAATTACGTGTAAACTTATGGGAAGATAATTATTGAATTAATCACCAGCTCCCACCCAAATATTTTTTATCGCCATGTAGCCTATGTTATCCGAAGGGTAAAATTATGTACCTGTGCTAAGTATCGTGGTGTGGAAAATATACGTCTAATTATTTAAGGTACTTACGTAGTTTTAAAAAGTTTGATTTGGAGAACTGTACACGAAAACATCATTAAAAACAGCTTATTTGTAATATTTCAATTAAAATCAACAAGTATTTCGTTGCCATGTAAGCAAAGCAAAATCGCGCACAGAAACTGAAAAACGATATCACGTTTAAACTTTTCCCATATAAATGCATTGGACTTATTAAATTCGGCGAAAATGGGAGTTGTCACCCAATTTTATATTTGGTATTGTTATAAAACCGATAAAAATCACGTCCTTTACTGATCCTAAACGCATTTTTATGCAAATTCGACCAGAGTTTGGATTCTGTCTTCAATAAAAATAAACTGTTCTTTCCTGCATAGAACTCAAGTTCCTGCCGCGTTCCTAAGTAATTTTAAAATTAAAATGAAAAATAAGCTGCACTCATCCCTATGTTATTCAAAAAGGAGGAAATTAAAAAATAAAATATTTTTTAAAATTAGAAAGGTCAATCAAATAGGTATAAAAACCTGAATACATCACTTATCTCTTTATTCCGATTAAATTACACCTTCTTCTTATTTATAAGTGATGCAGTTGCTGAGTTATAGAATAACATACATACAAACACAATGCTTAATAGATATTGATTTATGCTTTATAGTTGTTTGTTTGTCTCCATGGTTATTATTTGCGGACACACACGAACAACTAAATTAATGTAATAGATTGTCGTATCGTACGAATATCTAAAGCTGCCTTTACACATACGAGTATACTCGTATAGAAGTTACTGCTATAGGAGTACTTGATCTCTAATCGTGTTTCAACACGCGTAAGACAGTAACTGAAATATCATGGCGCCGTCAAGAAAGAAGCGAGCTGCGGAGGCGATTGTGGGGTTGTTGTTATTGGATGAATTGTTAAAAAAAACAAAGAAAAAGTGAAAAACGAAGGAAATGTTGGGTTGAACCGTTGTTAGTCGAGCGAAGCCGGTTTGGTATTGAACAAATATTGATTAAAGATTTACTGTATACGAATGGTGAAGATTTCACCAACTTTTCTAGAATGAATTATGAAATGTTTTTAGATCTGCATGAAAAGGTTAGTAGAATAAATAGACTTGCTTGTGTTTAGTAGTTAATGTTGACTGCTCAACAGACATTCCCATGGCATCATTAATACCTTTGGGGGCATTTAATCGTAAGGCGTTATTTTTGTAGTATTTCGATTTAGTGTCCCACAAACACGGGTGATCGCGATACAATGCAATAAAAGTCAGTTTGCTCAACACTAAAAACACGTTTCTCAGTTGACGTCATTTTGAAACTCACAAAATAACAGCAACATGGACGGGAACTAGGAAAGCCACGTACATACATATACGAGTAACTTGCACGCACCGATATAAAAGTGTACTCGTATAAAAGCACCTATTCTACACATCCAAGTACTCCTACAGCAGTAACTTCTATACGAGTATACTCCTATGTCTAAAGGCAGCTTAACCTGTCCAATGAAGTGGACTCCCGATATTAACAAGTGGTGTTTATAATTTGTCGTATACAGTTTTGTTAATCGATGCAAATTATTTTAAAAGTATCTTCTTGTGTAGATTATGAACATTTTTTGAATAGCTTCATTACTATAGTTAATAATTAATCAGTACGTCCTGAGCTATCTTAGCTGTTAGGTAATATAAAGCGCGCGGTAGAATTTTGTTCCTCGCGCTTTGTGAAGTATTAGGTAAACAATAAAGCGATACATATTGCCGACGCTTGGCAACAGTCGAATTCATGGCTCTGGGCAAACTTCACTCAGGAGAGGAGTTGAAAAAAAAATGAGCTCATGAAATCTTTGATGTGATCTTTACCCCATATAAAAAGAGCCATTCTTTAATATTTAAATATGTGCACGAGGTCTCAATATACGAAACGGTTGCATTGAAAAAATTCGTTCGTAAGTCTTTTGTACGGTTCTCGGCACTCAATTTCCCATTTACAAACTTTTATAAACTATGGTTAGGTACCCAATCCAAACAACAATTAATCTGATGTGTTGTAAATTTACAACGAATAGTAACATAAAACAATGCTGCATTGTCTTTGGTTATTTTCCCGATCGGCGGACGACCAAGTAACTGAGTAAGAGCATCGCAGGGCATCCAGCAGAGATTGGACGCTACGCTCCATCAGCGCAAATAATTCCCGAGGGGAGCGAATGATTTTAAAGTAATAGTTGGAGTTCTGCTTTATTAAAACATTAATCACCTTATACAGAACTTCGTCTGTAAGTAAGGGCGCTCTTAATTCGGCGACTTCTTTAATATACATTTAGAATTGAATTAAAGAAGAAAAAACACAATTAAGAGTCAACATTTTCGATTTCACTAAAGGAACAGTTTTCATCACACTGAGGCAACATCGACATTCGAATTTTCGCCGAATCCGACGGTGATTACGTAAATGAAGCCATTAAGATTCGGCGCCATTAAATACATTGGGCAGCGCACAAGTTAGCCTAGCGCTTCATTCGGAACGGGATACATATCCGCCACTTCGAGTTGTTTGCCTTCGAATCGCAAAAAGAAACGGTTCCCTACTCCTTTACTCCTCTAACCCATCCACGCTATCTAAGACCATCACTAAAATATCTTTACCACTTTCATGAGCGATGAAAGTTTTCGAAAGGAATACTTTGAAGCGACGAATGCCATCGCTCTGAAAATATACTCTATTCTCGTACAATGGAATTCTGTTCATCTTTGTAGTGTTTGAATTCTAAAGGAGCCGATATTTTTTTTTATTCCCATCCTTCTCCGTCGGGCAGCGGGAGTTTTCACATTCTCTTCTACTCATCCCCACCACGCCCTTCTTATCTCCCTTCTTCTTTCAAAGCCATTCCATCAATATTCTCCCTTCAATTAACTCCCACAGTCAATGCCCTCTGCTTCCTTCACCGCCCCTCCAATCTTCCCATATTTTTCGCTCGTCTCGCGTTTATTCATCACAGCTTTATATATATATATATATATATAAACACACATACAGACAAACATGCACCCACTCCATAGGCGCCACTAAGCCCCATTTGCCGCCGCGTATTAACCAGCCCTATTCTTGGCAGGAATCCCGAATATCCGAACAGCACTCGCTTCCCAACAATACTCTGCAATCCCATCTCAGCAAAGCATTTTGCCTTCTCCATCTCTATCTCTTTTCCTCTCTCGCTCTTACTCGCTTCCTCTCTCTCTCTTGACTTACTACATGGCAGTCAATTATTTGGCTGTGACGTAAATGTATGCGTCCCCGATTCTTATTCCCCCCCCCTCCAGCTTTTGTTAATCAACCACCGCTCGCCACCTTCCTCCCTCTCCCTCCCTCTCTCTCCCTCCCTTCCTCCCTCTCTCTCCCTCCCTCACTCCACCACACGCATCATCCCCTTTCTCTCCCTCCTTACCCCTTCCTCTGTTGTTCGCGAGACTTCCTCGTCAGCTCGAGACCGCGCGAGCGACAGCGGGGGAAACGGTTGACATCTAACTCGGAAGAGCATTTTCTTGAAAGGTGGATAGATGCGAACTTAATATATCTTCCGGTCCGATATGGCGGTATTATTCTTCAGTGTTGATATAGAACAATATTCGAAGAAGAATATTATGTAACTAGTGTAATGCCCGTTGAAATATCAACGGAAGAATTATAGATAGATAGATTATTATTATTTTCATTTAAAATAAATAATATCCCACTTTCACATATGAAATATTTTGTCATATACAACATATCTAGTGAATATTGTTATTGACGGGATAACTTTAGTTAAACTTAAAATAGTTGCCTCTTTTTCCCTCCCTTTCCTCCTCTTTCACACCCTCTCTCCCTCTCCCACCCTCTACCTCCCTACCACCCTCATTCCTCCCCCACCGCCTCTCCCTTCCCCCTCCCCACTCTACTTCCCTCTCTCCCCCTCCCTCTCGCTCCCCCCTCTACCTCTCTCTCCCCTCCTCTCTCTCGTATTAAAAGCATACAAAGCACGCTTACACCCTTAAGAATTGATACAACAATAGGATTTTGAGGTCTAACAATATAATTGGTAGCCAAGGCAACATTCCGTTAAAATGGCAATATTTCCACAAAATATGTGAATTAAACGTATAACATGAGCGATTTCGAATTGTATGCGGAAAAATATTAACACAATAAGAAACTTTGTAATTTTTTCTTCAAAAAAGTTTAGATCCGAAGATCGTAGGTTAATTCCTTCTAATTTTAATTTCCAAAGCAATGAAGGCCTGCACATCAAAAAATTGATTTTTACATGTTACCTTATGGAAAATGGAAATGTCTTCCTTGGAGTCAAACCCAGGACTTTTTTGGAGATTTATTTTCGCCATTGCCTTAAAATATGTTAATCAAGCATCCTTGCCAAATTTTAATCTTCTACCTATTCAGGAAGTTTGTTAAAACGCTCTGTACTGGTCATCGTGAAAGCGTGACCAACTAACCTACAGACCTGGGCTATTATAGTATTAATAACCGAAAACGGTTCATCTGAATTTAAATGGAGTGATTTCCGAGATCCATCGTAACACGCCAGAGCAGCGGTCGGCGACCCGCGGCTCGTGAGCCGGATGCGCCTCTATGAGGAATGACCTGCAGCTCCCGAAGCCCGCTCTCCCGCTTAAGGCGAACCAGAATACAATGATTGTCTCAACTGATAGTAACAAAATCGTTTTCAATAGAAGGATCCAGTATGGTCTGTTCAGTAAAAATTTCATTGTCACTTTCTCCTTTTCATCTATAGTCCTAGATTCGTTTCCTCAAAGAATCTCTTTATTTGTTTCATTTCAATGTTAATCTATATTATAATAGAATAAAACTGAAGTATAATATTCTTTGTTTCTCAAGGTCTTTTGACGAATTATCTCCAAAACATCATTGCACGGGTATGTGTGCAGCATTTAAATAAATAAATGTTATTAAATACGAGTTTGACGGTATTCAATACGTATTTTTATTATACATGCTCTGCGGCTCATCTTACGTTGGATTTTATATACTTGTAAGTATAGTATTTTGAAAAAATGCCGCTTCTTGTCAACAAGGTTGCCGACCCCTGCCAGCGGAACTATATAACCCAATCTCTATAGCGTTTCAAACTAAGTGCTTCGATATCCCTGTTAAGTGCGGATCACGCGTGAATCCCCGCGTACATGGAGTAAAAATCACGATCCGATTGAGAACGATGGATGGGGCTCGTGGAGAAGAGGAAATGGAGAGGTTGAAATGGGGGAGCGAAAGGGGTTCTGAGAGCTGAAAGAGTCACGGGATGGTGAGCAACATCGCGGACGATTAGAGAGCAGATGACCACGTTCCGAGGGTACATGTGCTACCACCTCGCGTCCACTCTCCAAACTCACGGTCGAATCGAAGATATAGGAGGAGAGACTGATGAGAGACAGAGAGAGAGAGAGAGAGGCGGAGAGCGAGCGAGCAAGGGACGGCCTACGAGAGGGTCAGGGCGGAAAACTGAAAGGAACAGGTCTCGATATAGATCTTACAAGGGGAGGGCAACTTATTGGAATCTCAGATTTTGATGAAACTTGGAAAATGAACAGTAGTTGAGACGAGATTTATGAATCATCCCCCTTTTGGGCGTAGACGGTTAATAGTTTAGCCGGAAAATAAACTTTTTACTTTGGGATTCCTTTAAAGTTTATTATGAACAACCAGTATCCCACAGTAGATGTAGCGTAATGTTTATCGTCTCGGCTTGCGAAGCGCCATGTTTAGGCTTCGAATCCCGAGATTTTCTTATTTTCTTTTCACCTGTCCGATTTTATTTTTTCTTGTCTATAACTTTACGAAAACTTAACACGGACTCCTTTACTCCCGATATTTTGTGTTTGAACAAATCTGCGAATTTATTCCGATTAACACCAGCTTCGAATCCACTTCCTAAAAATTACTATGTATTGCATTGCCACTCGTGTGTATAAATATCTATCGAAAACTTTTTAGCCATTACCGATGAAGATGGCGAAACTTTCTCTGGCGACGACAATTGTTTCAAACGAACCCATTTCAACCGTTCGTCCATGCGACACATGAGCGACAATACAATACATAGTAATTTTTAGGAAGTGAAGGCGAAGCTAGTGGTGATCGGAATAAATTCGCAGATTTGTTCAAAAAAAATATCGAGAGTAAAGGAGTCCATGTTAAGTTTTCGTAAAGTTATAGACAAGAAAAAATAAAATCGAGTATGTGAAAAGAAAATGTCGAACTCGGGATTCGAAACCTAAGCATATCACTTCGCAAGCCGAGACGACTACGCTACATCTACTGTGAGATACTGGTTGTTCATAATAAAGTTTAAAGGAATCCCAAAGTAAAAAGTTTATTTTCTGGCTAAACTATTAACCGCCTACGCCCAAAAGGAGGTTGATTCATAAATCTCGTCTCACCTACTATCCATTTACCAAGTTTCATCAAAATCTGAGATTCCAATAAGTGGCCCTCCCCTTGTTAGAACGACACTGCGGGGAAACGCGAGTAAGAGTTGAAATGAATAAGGGTTTGAGGATCCAGAAGCGGAATGATTCCTGGATCGATGGGAAAAATCACGGCGAAGCAACGGAAAGCTTAATTTTATTCGATCGCCATATGCATACTATTTACGGCTCTAATTTAATGAGCGGAAACGAGTTAAAAATGAAACAAATCATTCGTAAAACATCTAATGATGTTAAAGGAATTTCTACCTATGCATCTTAAACCGCTAGGAAAGAAGTTTTTGCAAGATGGTTTAACAAAATTGAATACTCGAAAACGTAATTTAAAAAAGAACTATTTTGTAGAAAAATGTTTTGATAGTTGATCTTTTCGTAAACCGTTGAGACTGAAACCTAATTACAAATATAATTTTAGTTTTCACATTTATAACGAGATCCAGTGAGGAGCACTTTAAACTTTAATTTAATTATTTGACCTTTAAAAAAGTTTTAATAGGTAATCTACTTAGCCGATAAAAATGATTTACTTTGCATATGGAGTTAACAAAATTTAATCTTTGCCAACTTTTTATTTTGATTTTATTTTTCAAATTGGAATAAAATATGGATCACAGAAGGTCAAAATTCACCAGCAACGAGGTTTGAAAATACTTTCTTGATTTTGTTCTTTGAGGTAGGTACTGCTTGGAGAATCCCTCGATACGACGCGAAGGAAATCAAAATTTCCGTACCAAAGTATGTCATTCGCATAAGGCGCTTGGCAAAAAAATAAACTTACAGCAGCGGACTCCAAGCCCTTCATGTAACGTGTAAAAACTTCGTAGCAAACTTGACTTTTGATACACGATAAAAAATCTATATCTAATGTACTGGCTTCTTTCTGATGCTTGTTAATTTGCTTTCCAAAATATTACTCAAAAACAAAAACCGCGAAAAACATATTTTGCTTGAAAATCCTCTCCTCATTTAATCGTTTCATGCAAATTTTACCAATTTCTCTTCAAAAGAGCAAAATATGTAAAAAGTGTGCGTTCAATGGCAGCGAATATTAATTATTCATAGACTCATTCTAAATTTAAAGCCCGAACGCTTAAAATAGAAGGAAAAGTATTTCAATGGAAAAATCCGTCAAATTATTTTAGAAAAAAAAACAGGCAAAAAAATTAAGGGAGTGGATGAATATGAAGGGGAAAAGGGGAAGCGGAAGTGGAAAGGGGAGAGACGAACGGTAGAAAGAGGAAATCGTTAATGTGAAACGTAAAAATATTAGGGAAAAGAGAGAGAAAGATGAAAGCACAACTGCATTTTAAAACAAAACAAGAGAAAAGACAATATCTCGGCAAATTGAGGAAGTTTTGAGATGGATGACGAGAATGAGGTGTTGAGGGAGAAGGGAATGGGGTGAGCGGTCAGGGAATAAGAGGAGGGAGGGGGAGGGGGGGAGGGTAGGAGAGAGAGCGGCGAGAGGTGAGTGCTGAAGGATGGGAGCATTGGAGGACACATGGACGGGTGGGAGAGAGTCATGTAGAGGGGAGGGTTCACGCGGGAAGGAAAGGCGCGCGAAATTGGGAAAAAAATGAATGGTTGGCGGAGTTGATGAGAGGGAAAGAAAGGGAGAGTGAAGGGAAGCGGAAGGACATTCACTCGGAACTAAAACTGAAGAGAGAGAGAGAGAGATGTCGATTAAATAATGTGCAGAAAGAGGGCGAAAAATCCTTTAGTGTGTGAAAAAATGTATGCGATTTAAACGCGATAAAACGCCGGGCCTCTTTTTTTTTAGGTAGGAATAGAATTTATCTTGAACTAACGGAGCGCTTAAATCCTTTGCCATGCACTTTATATATATATATATATATATATATATATATATATATATATATATATATATATAATCTTTTTTTCGGTATAATTCATCTGTCAAACCTTCGTAAAATAATATTTGTTTCATTCCAGCAATTTTGCATCAATCAATTTCATTCGGCTGATTCGTAGGAACTGTATGAACGACATTAATATCATCATTAAATTCCTAAGGGTTTTGTGTTCTTACTTCAGACACTTTAAAAGGAATGTTATAACTAGTATTTTTCAAATGCTATACACATATTAAAGTTATAACTAGCAGCCTAAAATATTTCTTGAATGTTGCTGATCTTTTATTTTTTAAGATACCTTTTGAAATTTACAATCCTCACAAGTAGGTATTTTAAAGGCAAAGACGTATCTAGGCGACATGGCGACAATGGAAAAATTTGAGAAAACATTTTAGCTATGTAGGATATAACTTTTTTGAGTTTTAATAAAGAATAACAGCGCTTTTATATTACACATAAATTAACTTTTGAATGTTAAAATAATACTTATTTGGAAAATGAACCTTTGACACATTTTTCGGGAATGTTTTTGCGCCTTTTGCAAATGGCATCTTCGCCATAGCCTAAGTTACGGCGCTGTAATAAAATATATTATACGTTCACTGCGAACCGTTTTAGAACGACGCATTGTTCTCCATAAACATTTCCCAGTCTTTGATTCTAATGCCGCCATCATCTCACTGTTCGTTCACGCAATCGAATTAAAGAGGAAAAAACACACGCATATACACACACACACACGGCGACCTCTTCGTGAGTGAGAGAGTCGTTAGTGGAGAATGCTTCTTGCGGAGCGATGCGGGTTGGGAAAATCGAATTCCTAATTATTTTCCGTTTTTTATTTGAACGACTATCTCATAATTAATACGATCGGTGGGACGTCATCCTATAAATTGGTAATTATAATAATTTTTTCCTCTGATTTTCAGCTTCTAATGGACGCACGAATTTTTAAAAGATAGACGCCCGGTCAAACGACCGCGAAACGAAAATCGCTTCGCAATTGGATTAATTTGGCTGATTGCAATTCATAAGGAATTAAACCCGTCAGTTATATCAAATTTCATTACCGTAAAATTGAATTTTTCCAGGAAATTCGATCAATAACAATCTAAGTTTCCATTTAAGCGAGATTTATGAATTCTATCCGAGTGAACATCAAAGGGCAAGTTTCCTTTGGCATAAATAATATCTGATTAGCAATTCATGAAAAATGCGTTTAATGGCTATCGAATATATTTCGTGTGGTAAATGCTAAAAAGCTTGAAACCGTTTGTGCTGGAATTCCTGTAGAAATCAATAAATGCATTTCGGAGTGAAGCATGCGGGTGAAATGTGTTCTTTCTACCTCAAACCAAAAATACAGAATCCGGAAAAATCAGAAATCCATTTCACGTGAAATTAAGTCAATGTGATAGCAATTGACTCGTCCTTTAAAATTATGGAAGTGTTTGAGCGTAAGAAGTAACAATGTTGTCCCGCAAAACGGTCTTATGCATTACTGATAATGGCCATTAAAACTTGCAGAATATGGAGTAATGTAAAAGTCTGGAATTCTTCATGGGAGTATGTGGCACCCACTGCGTGTAGCCTATCTCTCTCTGTTGTCTGAGTGAGATGTGACTTCAACCAACGAGAACGGCGTTTTATGGTTGGCGCTACGCCAATCAACGCAAGTCTACACCAGTTAACGAGAGCTTCCCGCAGTCGTATTCATGCTCAGCTGTGATCTGTGGTAGTACCAAATACCACAGCTGTGCTGCTGCCGATATCCCAATGATGCTCTTTGTTATTGCTCGTACGTAATACATTACACAGCTGGGATCGCGTATCCATAAGCACAATGTTATAACGTCTTAATGTTCCGCTTTCTATGAACGCTTCAAAAGCCTAACAAAAGGCATTACTGCGCATGCATAGGCGCTCAATGAAGAGTAAAGGTAAAAAATTGGAGTAAAAGGATAGGTAAAAAGTGATACATTTTCCCATTACAATGAAATATTATTTCCACTAGTGTGAGATATGTCTCGAGAGAAAAAAGTTGCGGCCGCACAATTGCATCGATGATGTGGATCGCGAATGGTTGGAATGCTACAGCCATTGGCGCCGCATGTGAAATGGTCAGCTGTCTCTTAAAGCTCCGTAAATGGAAAATAGAGAAAAGCCACGATTCCGCGAAAGGTGAAAATAAGTGAGAATACGACAATCTTCTGGTTCTTGATGTGCATCTCTCGCATGCTACTTGCGAGAGCGCATGCGCACCAGCAAAAGAATACCATCGTCTATCGAAAAAAATGTGAAGCAAGGAGGAACTCGTGAAGTAAAATCGACATCATGAACAAATTAAAAATTAAAAAAACTTCAAAATTAAGGTCAGAGTACTGAAAACTATAAATATAATGTCCCAAACACTCACGATGTATCAACGTTTGAATAAAACCATTTTCCACGTTTTTGAATAAACAAATTCAGCATCGAAAGAAGAAAAATACCGAAGTTTTGAAAATTCCTTGGTAAGATTCAAGACGCTTCCGGAGAATTCCAAACATTCCACGGATGCCTTGATTTCTCCTCTCGTCAACTCGAACGTTTTCAGAATATTCTATTAGGTTCTAGATTTGAAGAGATTTTCCGAGAGGAATGTTTAAAAATAGAATTTTTTCTCATTCAGCTGGGAATTTAATTTCAACCACAAAGCCGCGACTGGTAGACATTCAATTTACGTTGGTTCTGTGAAATGGATGGTATTGCCGTCGAATATTGATTCGGAATAAATTTACGGTGCATAATTATTATTTAAACTGCGAAGTAAAATTTGATATTCAATCAGTGAAGTGCCCAAATAAATGAATATGACGTTCGCTTAATTGAATTTTTGAAGGAAGTGGTTCCAGTCGACTGCGACAATCTTTGCAGTTAAGCTACGTTCTCCGCCGCCCAGAATTGCGCGCTAGTCTGAGCCATCATCGGGGGAAAAGGAGACTTCGCGAGCGGAATAATAAGATGCTGGAACAAGACGCATAAACACGCTAACTTAGTTCGAAGTTTGCGCTGCGTAGCAAAGATCAATAAGGCAGCACGAATCCTAAATTTGAACTGCTTTCCTTGGTCCGCATGTGCTTAAAATTGACTGATATTTAATATAAAACAGATGCATATGTATACATGCAAATTTAAACAGTAGCTAAACCCTGCTAACAAACAGTCATTGTTTCTACATTCCAATAATTAATTTCCTTCATTTTCTTAGTTTGATTTATTAGTAATCATAAAACTGAAGAAATGACGCAAAAATATAATTAGAACCTAATCTCGAAATGTTAGTTAAAATCAATCATCCATTTATCACAACAATGGTTCAAAATACTCCATTTACGATTAAAGTGAAACATTCAGAGGGTTTATTCGCAATGCCTTATTTTATGTTCATGGCGATGGGGTACAAAAATACTTTCATATCCTTCCACATTATAGATTGAATTGGGTAATGTTGATGAGGATAATAAAGGATATAGGTGTAGACTGGTAAGACATGAGATTGATCAGGAATCTATATGTGAATCAATTGCAAAGGTCAGGTTGGAGAATGCTCTCAGCAGCGGAGTAAATATCTATAGAGGAGTAAGACAGGGCTGTTGTCTATCGCCGATCCCATTCAATACGGAGAGGCTAATGCAGGAAGCGTTAGAAGGCACGGGAGATTTCAAAATCGGAGGAAGGATTATAAGAACAGTGAAATACGCGGATGATCAAGTACTTCTAGAAAGAAAGGAAAAGGAACTCCAGAAAATGATAAAAAGACTAGTGATGACAGGTAGAAAATACGATATGGAAATTAATACATAAAAATATAAAGTCATGCGAATATTAAGCAAATAAGAAAATATGAACATACGTTTCACACTATAAATTCCTTGGAAGCATTATAACGAGATAAGCAAAATGTACCGATGAAATCAAGACTAGAATAAAGATAGCAAAAGATGCTTTCAGAATAAAGATAATGCAGATGATTTTACACAATATTATTTTTCAGCATGACTCGTTTCGCTTTTCTCGTAGAATCTTTGTCACGAGATTACCGAAAACTGTTATTCTGAATAATACTAATGTAGAAGGATAGTTGGTACATTGTTTCACCTTCTATAATGTATTCGAGAAAATTATACTAATTTAAGCTAATGATTACAGATAATGTCCACTTTTAATTCTGGTTATTACTGAAGATCGGTTCCATTCACTCGATAAACATTTATGTCTCATGCTTGTCTCTCCCCTGCAATGAATCACTCCGCACACAACTCATTAATGCCTTTTCGAAAAACTTCGTTCCATTTACACCAACGCGCACTCACCCTCAAGGATTACCTCTCATTCTATCTTTTCCATGTTAAAAGAGAAAAACAGCGCGTTATTTTTTTTACCATAGATCTGTGGATCAGCAATGAATGAATACGACTGCTCTGCAACGGAAACGCGGATCGTGTTCACCTAACCGTTTTGTCCCTGTTGCCGTATATGGTGCCGATAACGATGAGAAGAAGGAAAAAATACGATTGGAACCGAATTCCCAAAAGTTCGCGAGACGAGAGACGGACATTTTGGTTTCACTGTAGCTTCGTGCCGGCAAAGGAGTGCCAAACCGCACCGAAATGTATTGCGAAGAGACACCATCTGTGCGCGATTCCAAAAGAAAATGTCCATACACCTCGGAGCAGGAGAAGAGCACGTGATGCGTCCAAAGCGATCAGTTTAAATACTGTTTACATGCATTGTCACACACGCGCACACTCCACAGTATACACTTGTCCAAAGTGGGTTAACGCAAAGTGGCCTTATCCGAGAACGTAATCCCGGAGTTGCCCAAATGGACTACTGTGTATTTACGTATACAAAGTAAGAATTTTAGAAAAGCAATTAAAACAAATTTCCTTGGTAACGAGCATCAAATTGAAATCGTAAGAAAAAACGATCCACCGCCGAGGGAAAGGCAATAATGAACGCGAATACGAAAATGAATTGTAAAAATTAGAAACGCCTCTCAGCAATGAGAGCATGAGTATGAAAAGGCAGCCCGAGAAATTTTAGTGCAGCGGGAAAGATAACACTCTGTAAGTTGTTACATTTTCAGAGCGCATATTAATTTATTCATCGCTTCGCCAAAGTTATTGATAATGAAAAAAATAAAAGGAATGCCGTAAATATTCCAGCCCGTTCGACGATATAATTTGATATTCAGTATTCACTTGAAAGTTATGCATAGATGATGATCGAGATGGCGCTTCCAAGACATTGGCGCCCCGGGCAGACACCCGACCCGCCCGTACCTGGGGCAGGTCCTATGAGGGAGTGAGATGAGGGAAAGAGAGGGAGGGAGAGATTTGAGGAGAGGGAGGGAGAGAATGCGGGAGGGGGAGGGAGAAAGAGAGGGAGAGAGGAGTGGAGAAGGAGGACAGACAGACAGACAAACGACTTTATTTAGGGCGAAATTGAGACTACATAGTCCCTTCTAGAGAGAGATGGAGCGGAGGAGGTGGGGGAGGGAGAAAGAGAGGAAGGGGGAGATAGAGAGGGAGAATAGAGAGGAGGAAGGGTAGAAATGGGGAGAGAAAAGGAGAAAGGAGGGAGAGGAGGTAGAGAGATGAGGAGTGAGAGAAATAAGGAGGGAGAATGAGATGTGAAGGGAACGAGAGAGTTGCAATGGAGAGTTTAGTCTAGCAAGAGAGGTGGTTTTGGCAGAGAAGTGAGCGCTTCTGGTTAGGGACCTAATGGCGGTGAGCTTTAGATCATGTGGGTGTGACATTCTCCCCATCCCCCTTCCTCCTCTCATTTCCTCCCCTTCCGCTCCTCTCTTGAGCTGTGTTTCCGAGGGTATAAATTCCATCAGCCGCAACGATTTGTACATACGTATCCCTTGTACAGAGAGACCAACCTCGTCATCATTTTTCCGTCCCTCGCTTAATCTCCGCCACACTCTCCCTCCTCGACAGCTCCGTTTCTCGTTATATTTTTCAAATTATCGATTTTCTTTCTTCTACACTATGTGCAATCCTTCGTCCGGCTTTAACATGAGTTTAAGAGGTAGAGAAATGGATTTTTGGGAAGTGTTAGAGATGACGACGAAAATTTGATGGAAAGAAGAGCTATTTTCGAGAGAAGGACAGAGTTGACCGAAAGCAGTATGCGGTCGGTGTAGTAACTCATCCATTAAGGGTTAAAATGTACACTTTTGTTTTCAGAACAACTCGGCTACATGGCTCTAATGAATTGCTTTACCGCCGAGTGAATGTTGGTCTCGATAGCGACAGTTGTAAGCGTTAACAATGACGGATTACTGCGCGTTGCATTGAATTGAGAAATAAAAATATGTTCACCTTAATTTAAAAAGCGCATACAAATCAAGTAAAAAAAATAAACCTCTTTTGATTAATGAGATATTTTATGCTACGGAATAAAATTAGTATTTATACGAAACCAAATCATAATCTAGATTTTATTATTATGAGATTTGACTAAAAATTGAAAGCGAAAACAATACGCATCATTCGAAACATTCCTATAAACACTAAATTTGATAAATGAGGTCTCGTGTTCGTCGCCATTTTCCCCGAGTGCGGTTTATTTGCATGAGATTGCGCATAAACAGAATTCATATTAGGTTAAGCATGATAACGAGAAAACAACGTTAAACACTTCCTCCGGAAAACTTCGAGGGCTTGTTAAGTTTTCGGTGCAATAATACGAGAGAATTCGTATGAGGGCTAACGCTGGAGAAAAGTTAGTGACGGACGTTATCATAACGCGAAAGACGCCACTCAGAATCACGCTCCAAAGAATGTTTCTCGGATGTGATGTTTCATTAAGTGTAAAAGTTTCACGAGAACGAGACTAACATCAGCATAAGGAATTCTTACCGAGCAAAGAATTTCATAAAAGGACTTAATTAAATTTAATATTCAAATTCAATTTGTTTATATCCAGAGAAATAACAAATGTAGCCAAAGGAATAGAAAATACTTGTGAGGAATAAAAAGGTGAATAGTGCAAAAGATAAGACGTCTGAGTAAGAGAATAGGTAACTGTGATCGAAAATGATTGAAAGGGAATCCATTATGATACGTATTTAATTTGCAAGGTCATTACCTACATTTACGCTCACTTGGGTAATGCGAATATTGTACCAAAAGATTTCTTTCCCTAATAATCACAAGAAAAATGGATAGAAATGAATGCGAACGGTGACATTTTACGGGTGGTGTACGAGTTTTGAGAGTAAGTGGATACAATGTTAACAACAACAATAATATAAAAGATTGCGTGACAATGAATATAAAAGATAAAAAAGGAAAAGGTGAGAGTTGCGAGCTAAAGAGAGGGACCAAGCCAGGAAAGGAGAATGGGAAGACCAGAGAGAGAAATGAGAAGGGTTGAGAAAGAAATTGCGAGAGAAAGAGAGAAAGATATTTGAAAGGATAAGGAGTGATAGGGGGAAGAAAGTGTCTGAGAGAGAGAAAAACGTAGAGAGATTAAAGGAGTGAGAGGGGAGAGAGACAGACAGACAGACAGACAAACGACTTTATAGTGGGCGAAATTGAGACTATATAGTCCCTTATTACATTTAAGAGAGAGAAAATAAGGAAGAGAGAGGGAAAAGGAGGGAGAGAGGAAGAGAAAATGGAGGAGAGAGAGGAAAAATATGGGAGAGACATAAAAAGAGAAAAGGAGTGAGAGAAAAAGGAGGAACTAGAGAAGGAAAGGAAAAAGTGGGGAGAGAGAAAAGGAGGAAAAGTGAGAGGGAAAAAGGCAGGGGGGGGAGAGAGAAGGAAAAAGAAAGAGAAAGGAAAGGAAGTAAGAGGGGCAAGCATAAAGATCGGGGAAAAGACAGCACAGTGTAAAACAAAAGCGAGATGTGTGCAGGTTATCAGAAAGCAGAGAAGAACAAAAATTACATTATCAATCAAGATTTGTAAGAGAATCCGCATGGCACCCTTGAAATAAAAATATTCAGAGGACATTTTGAGACAAACTCTAATTTCCTTAAAGGAGAGGTTCATGCGTCGGAATTCTCTTAAATGAAATACTAACAATTCGTTCAATAAAAATGCTCAATTTCTTTAAAAAATCACTTTTTACTTCATTATATGACAAATCAGATAACGGGAAGTTCTTGCAGTATGTTCTACATAATAATAAATTGCATTCCATTTGTGTTTTCACCAATTAAATGAATCAAAATACAGCAAATGAATTTTTTCGATAAAACGGACACTCATACGTTATTGTGCCGAAGGTGTCTTCTACACTGGGGAAAAAGGATTTCCTCTTCCTGAATGTCTAGAATCCTCTAAAAACGAGCACAGTGCGAGAACGGCGCCCTATTTCCGCCCGAAGCACCTGCCGTTAATGTAATCTTCGCAGAGGGGATTAAAAAAAATCTAAATAAACTTTTCTCGAGTGGAACAAGCATTACGGTTGTTTTTTGCAGTAATCTACTGGAGGACAAGAGATGGAGTAAGCAAAAAAACTGAGCTGATAATAATTTTTATGCAAAACGTGCTCGAACTCAACGTTTACAACAAAAAATTTTAATGAAAGAATTCTGAAAAATATTGCTGTGTTGAAAGAATTATTCTAAAGCTCCGTTAATGCTAGGCAGATTAGACATTTAATTGCCTGTGGGACGTGGAGAGAAGGGAGAGGGTAGATAATTGGAGGGAGGGATGGTGAGAGAGAGAGAGAGAGAGAGAGAGAGAGAGAGAGAGAGAGAGAGAGAGAGAGAGAGAGAGAGAGAGAGAGAGAGAGAGAGAGAGAGAGAGAGAGAGAGAGAGAGAGAGAGAGAGAGAGAGAGAGAGAGAGAGAGAGAGAGAGAGAGAGAGAGATGGAGAGGGAGAGATAGAGAGGGTGGGGAATAGGAGGGAGGGAGGGATGGAGAGGGAGGAAGGAGAAGGAGAGATAGAGAGGGTGGAGATAATAGTTAGGAAATAGGCAGAAAGAAATAAGAGATAGAGAGAGGAGAGGGAGGAAGGAGTGAGAGGGGAAGATGAGGAAGAGAAAAGGGGAAAAAAGTTATGGCAGAGGAGAAAATAAATAGCTAACTGGAGGAAAGGGGAGCAAAATGGAAGAAGGTGAAGGAAAAAGATAGATAATTGAGTATTTGAGCTAGGCTGAAGCTGGTAAGCTCCCTCACACAGTAGAAACCGGTTGACACGAAATGTAGGTTATCAACGCAAATATTTAGTGTTAAATTTTCATAGTTTGGATGCTAAAATTTTCATTTTAAAATATGGAGGTAAGCAGATGTGGGTCAATTTACTCAGTGATTGATGTCTTTAGTCAAGTTATTTATTTTTATGATAATCTTAACCTCTGATATTAAGAAAAATATAAAATTTATTTTAAAATTAATTACATACTGCATTATGTATAGTAATGTAAGTCTTTTTTTATTAACGACATCGGTAATTTCTTCTGTTCCGTGTTTAAAAATAATTTTATTTTCTACAAGTTGTTCCAACACGTTTATAATTGTTTATGTTTTTCTCCATCTAGTTCAACTCCAAAAATACGGCAAACAGTTGTAAACACCATAAAGATAAGTGCATGCTCGTACATCACTTCGATATAAGCGTTGAGTGAAGAAAAGATTGGGGATTCTTTCGGTTGCCATTTCGTGTTATCAGCAGTATTTAACATGAAATCGTGTTTTCATGTTTGGCCTTTCGCGTTTACCGTATAATTACACGCTGAAAAATATAAGCATCAGAAGGGACTCACAATCAGTATGTATTTCGTTTTAACCAAAATTTCGTGTAATCCGTTTTCATGTTAAGTGGTTTTCATTGTATGTACCTAGACCCATTCGTCATACGTACAGATGATCATTAAAAATTAACATGTAGTCTTTTAGTCAATACCGTAAAATAAATACAGGTTCACAAACAAATAAAATTTAAGGCGGTATAACTATAGCTAAATATTCACAGATGAGAAAGGATTTGGTTTATGTGAGAAAAGCCACATGTGGAAACAATATTTCATGTTTGGTAAAAACCGATTAGCGGGGAAATACTTTAAGAGATGTGCAAAAACTACTTTAGAAAGGCTTAGAAAACATCCGATGTATATTTATGTGTTATTAAACTAAGACATAAGAGGTGCTATCGGAACGTTCCCGGACAGGTCTTGGAATGGTAACACTGATGATTTTAGCATGGAGTTTCGCTTCTGAGTGATGATAGCGTTGGCTGTGCTGCTTATAAGCCACGTCTCGCTTCTTCCTTGAATTACCCTCCTGAGAGTAAGTTTGTATGTAATTCCAGCTGCGATTTTTGCCAAACTTGTTTGTTTGCAGAGCAATTAATGGATAGAGCGCAAACATTTCACTGGTTCGCGAAGAAGACCTCTGTTGAAGATGCTGAACTAAGCAAAACTGATGCAAATTTTGCACGAATCAGCAAACTTATTCACTAAAGAAGGAGTTTTATGAGTTGTCTGATTCAGTGGGAATCTCGTATGAATCAGACCAAAGCACTTGGATAGAGCATTTAAGCATGCAACGGGTTGGAGAAACATCCGTTTCCGATCCGTACCCACCGACGAATAGAAACAAAATTGGGTCATTGTTTCGGGATCTTTAGAAAAAAGTTCATAATGACTCAAACTTCCTTCTCAGGAGATGAAACTTGGGTTTGCTGGGATGATTGGGAAACGAAGCAGCAAAAAAGTCCACGACAGAAGAAGGGCAGATTGTTTCACTCAAATCTGAAGGGCAATTACTGCCGTCAAAAATGATTAATTGCATATTATCTGATACTTTATTAATGTAATCCACAAAAAACTGCGTTGGTAATGTGAGCTTGATGAAAAGTGGATTGGTGAGGGTGAAGCACACTGTTAATTTGAAGAAAATCACACTTACTCCTGCATTTAGCGTTCGAAGCCTTTATGAAGAGCGGGAAGGGCACTGATAAGATGATAATCACCTGATTCTACGCCTGGTGATCTCTTATAATATGGTTCCTGATATTTGATCAGGTCCCGTACAATTTATTTTTATTTTTCGAATCTAAACTTGTGATCGGGTCACTGGTTTAAATATAAAAGCAGCAAGCAGCAATGGCTGACTCAGGCGACATACCACTAAGGAATTCGGCAGGTACAGTAAAATCTCGATACAACGTATCTCTGCGGAGCATGCATTTTTATACTTTATACTGAAAGTACAGTATATTGAATATACCCATAAGGGGTACAGCATTTTCTCTGGAAGCATCTCAGTGGGGGGGGGGGGAGGGGGGAGGGGGGGGCGGCATTCTTGCAGGTCCGACATAAACCGAAACCGGCGAGAATGGGAATCTAACAAGAGAGATAACTCCTAGAACATAAGATTTTATCTCAATGCTATTGTGAAAATACGAGAGGGTTAAATGATCGTGGGTTAAAATTTTTCAGTTCGGAAAATCCCTTCTTTTGGGATTTTGGCGGAGTTCCGCAGGTGTTTACATACTAAAGACAAAATTGGTGTAAACGAATTGAATGTGAAAGAAATGGTTATGGTTGAGCAGGGGCGGATTGGGCCGCCGGGACACCGGGCAAAGTCCCGGGAGGCCGATGCTGCTCCTGGGCCTGGGCTGCCTGAGTGGTTGTTGCCAGAAGCTGTTGCTTTTCCGTATTCTAAAGTAGTGTTTCTCAAAATATGGGCCGCGGCCTCCTAGGGGGTCACAACATTATTTTAGTTGTTAGGTTGGCCGATAACCGAGTGTTTGCCTGGGCCGATTTTTACTCCCAATCCGCCCCTGTGGTTGAGCCATTTACGGATGAAAGACTACATTAAAATCACAAAAATCTTTTTTCGGGACCTCTGAATTTCATACGCAATGTTGAAAAGTATGTTAAGTTGAAGGACGTTATTTTGAAATATTTATAAAGTATTTATATGAGATTTAATTAATTTTAAACAAACGTAATTGTGAAGTACTTGTAACGAGATTTCACTGTAGTATGAAGGGAAGGATAGATAGGGAAGATTCCGTCGTAATATCTGAGCTAGGAGGGAATCGGAAGATATCCCGACGCGTACGTCCCGCAGAAACTGTTTAGTTATTATTAGAATCAATTACAATGGATCAAATTAACGGTCAGAATTTTGTGCAATCAATTTGCGACACACATTTTAAACTCCTTGTCTCGATTACTTTAGAGAAGCAGGATACTCTTAAGGATTTCTTATCGCTTCTTTGTTCTAATAAGCAAACTCACATAACAAAAGGGTTTATCCGTTCTGTAAGGTCGAAAAGGATGAGTCCTCGAAACTCCGACTTAAGGAAGCACTCTCCCAGCCACCCACGCGTATCGAATCCTTTAGGCTGGAGTTCTTAGAAAACCCACAGAGAGGGCGGTGGCTCTGTGTCCCCTTAGGGAGATAAAAATGAAAGGACCTCACTCGCTTTCTTTTCTTTCCTCTCTCTCTATCTCCCCCCCTCTCTCTCTCTCTCTCTTCCCCACTCTTTCCCTCTCTCCCTCTCTCTCTCCCTCTTGCTGTAACGGAAAAGACGCCGATGGATTTAAAAGAGTCCCTTTTTTGTGGCGAACGAGTAAAAGGGGTGCGGGCACCAAAGCGACGAAGAGGGACATTTATGTACGTAGTGACAGGAGAGAGCAGAGAAATGGGGAAGAAGGGAGGAGAGAGAGAGAGAGGGAGACGAGAGGGGAGGTAGGGGAAGGAGACACGAAGGGATAGGAGGGGGTTGTGTGGAGTACGGAGCGGAAAAGGGCAGTGTCTGGTTTTACGGTTATAACGCGCCCGCGAAGCCATTACGTGGAAGGACGGAAAGCTTTCCTTTCGGTTTAATGGAGAGGGGTTTAAAGAGTGGAATTCTTCAGCGCCGCACACGAAAATCCGGAAATTTTAAACGCGCGTTCAGACCTCTAGGTTCTTTTCGGATATGAAAACTCCATAAATACTTCCGATACGGAATAATAAATTCGCTTTTTATGATAAATGAGCTTTTAAAAAGTAGAAAGTAGGCAAGTTCACCCGTCCATTTTGAAGCCATTCCCTGGTTAGCTACGCAATGGCGTCTCACTGGATTGCAAATAATCGTAAGACTGCATCGATGGAGATTCTCTTCATCTACATAATACTCTGTAAGTCATCTTATTGGTGGATGGCAGGGGGTGCAGTGCACCAAGGTTCCCCTGGCTTACCTACCTTGCCCCTTCCTATTATGTTCCCTTATCGTCCTAGGGGAAAACGATCCTCTCTTTCGCTCCGTCCTACAATCGATCTCGCGGATATTATCTTCGCTCAAATATGTCTGACTTCTGAGAAGATCTACCATATCATCCGCTAGTCCCTCCGACATATATTTCTCTAGCAGTATCAAATCTAGGCTGCAAGTCTACGTTCTTCTAACGAAGCCCACTTCAGATTTTCTATTAATGACGTTACACTTTGTTTACAATCTAATTTCTCTTAACGAAACTGGTTGTCCTACGCTGCACTTTTTCTATCTCATTAGTCAACTACATTTCCTGCAAGAGAGATTCTCCGATAGGAGAAAGGTATTCAAATCTTTATTATCCAACATCCTGCTGGAAAACATTTTCCCTTTTGAAAATACAGCTATTTTTGAAGCGAACGAATGGGAGCGACGCGAGTGTCGCCGAATAATGGCGTAATGCCTCTTCGCTACAATACACACGCTTTCGTGATTTCCACTTCGATCAAGGAAAGAGCGATTCCCCGTTTCGCACGATCTGAATATTCCGCAATAACCGCTGTAATAACAATAAAATGGACGAATTATTATTCGTTTTTCCCGATCTCTGACGACAGCCATTTTCTTCTGCGCAGGAAATTCCTCTTTCGAAGAAGTGTCACTGCGAAATACTATTCATAGCGCTAATGTAAACGGATACCTTTCGCGAGACATTCACATGCACCTATGGCCTCACTGCCTCCCATCAAAAAGAAGTAATGTCGCCATAGCTCCCTTGTGATAGACGCATGCGCAGTATGACTCGCTTATGTCTATTGTTTAGCGACCGCTAACAAAATTTACGATTGAATATTATCATTATTAATATCTGCTTATTTAAAAGAAATACCCGTGTTAATTATTTTGCAGTATGTTCGTAACATAATTGAATATAATTTTAGCGGTCCGGTATGTTAGCTTAAGGCAGTGGTTTCCAAACTGTGGGGCGCGACCCTCTGGGGGGCCGCGGTGCGCGGATCAGGGGGGCACAAAAAGACTTCAAATTGTATTTACTGTCGTTGTAACTGTCACAGTCGTGATACATATCTACAATATGCAGTCGCCAAATTCTAGCTCTCATGCGGCTAGGACGTATCATTTGCCATATATATATATTACATATAATGGGGCGGAACGACGTTTTTCTTAGTTGAAGGGGGGTGCGGCTTTGTAAAGTTTGGAAAACGCTGCCTTGAGGCATGGAGTTAAATTCTATGCATTCGTATATTATGAAATTATACGTTTTCGTACACCCTGTTAATGAAGTTCAAACAGCACTTTTTTGCCTTCGCATTCTGATTTTCGCAGTGCAAAATTTTTTCATCGACGATTTATATTTTGTTTTTCGTCTTTCTGATTGTATTAGGAGAGCAGAGAGAGGTAGAAGGAAGTTGGAGGGGAGGGAGAGTGGAAGGAGTGAGAGGGATGGGAGAAGGGAGGGAGAGTAGAGAGGGGGATAAGAGAAGGAGAGGGGAAGGAGAAGGGAAAGCGAGTGGAGAGAGGGGAGGTAGAAGGGAGAGTGGGAGAAGAGAGGGAGAGGGAAGGGAGAAAGGAGGGAGATTAGAGAGAGAGAGGCGGAGGAAGAAGGGAAAGGAGGTAAATGAAGAGTGTGGAAATCAAATTAGTATAGTGTGAGGGATTAGATGACGCGAGCCATACCTGATATGGACGAATTGTTTGCGATTGTCGCTCAACCTGGAACTATTTGTAAAGACGATGTTACACCGTAAGATGTCCTACCTAAATCTCCATTAATTTTAAAATTATAAAATGCAATTCCGTATATTATTCTTGATATAGAAAATGATTCTTAATAACTGTATCACTTCTACAGCTGCGTTAGCGACATTTCTACAGCGTGAAAAATGACAGACATTAGTTATGAAGTACCTTTTAATTCGTTCCATACGCATAAAACAACAGACGATCACTGAGGACAATGTGGTGTAAACGAATTCATAACCGATATGGGAAAGTGGGAGAATTTAGCCTTAAAAACGCCATACAAAAATCAATACGACAGACACACGCATAAGCAATTGCGTAAAATTACTATCTTAGATACCCGAATTGTAATAAATATTGAAACTGTACTTACAAGAAAATGCAACTAAAATCCAGAGAAGAGATAAAACCGTCAATGGTTTACCTGCAAAAGAAGAAAAAGAATGGAATTTTACTGAATGTAACATATGGTGCGTTGAAGGTATGGAGGGATTGGGGATTTGCAGAAAAATTAAGCAAAGTAAGATTAATAAATTGTTAATTCAACCATTTCAGCGTTGCTTGAAATTTGGAAAGAAAAACGGAATAAAAAGCATTCATTTTTAAGGACATATTTCTTATTCAAATATTAAAATTACAAAAAACCTTACGCTTTACATTATGTTAAAATAATTGTATATTTGTTTTATAAAATATCATTAAAGATAGCTTTTCACCTTTTTTCTCGTTTTTTCATTCCACAGTATAAAATGCGATTTTAAATATCTCTTTCTCTCTTTATATTTACACTTCCCCACACTTTCTCCCACCTATTATTTCCCATTTAAAAGAATTATACCATTTAAGATAAATTGTCACGGTTACATGGCATCAAAATTTTTCATACCAAACATTTCGAAACATTTCCGTTTTTCATGGTAAGTGAATTTTTCGGTATCCTGAAAATTCACCGCAAGCAATTCACCGTTGGAAAATTCACCGTAGGAAAATTCACTGCCAAAGAAAATTCACCTCCAAGGGAAATTCCCCGAAACGGAAAATTCATCGCCAATTTTAATTCAACAATTAACCGTCAAGCCTATGAATACTTTTAAATAGTCGTTTTTGCTGAATTTTATAACTACAAGATTATGAGCAGGGTTGGAAAGTACTTTCATACGAAATACCAACAATTATTTGGAAAAAATGAAAAATTTGTGACAAGAAGTACCGCTGTCGAACCTCGAACAAGCAAAACCGCGATCGGCGAGGAATATCTACCTGTATTTGGATATTTGGATTGAGAAATTAGGAAAATGATATAGGAGATGGGTTTCAGGAAAGCGGTGTACTTTACAAGAAAAAATCATGAAAATTCCGTTAAATTTCGTTCAATACTTATTGTATCAAACAAGTTTTTAAAAATAAAATTTGTACAAATTATCAAATATGAATATTTTTTGATCATGTCCATTTGTATCGAAATAAGATAATTAAGCAAGAAATTATAATGACAATATACGGTTTCTACATCTGCTGCTAATGAAATAAACATTATCAAGTGATATAACGAAGATGCATTAGGATTACCTATATATTACTATATCATCCTACACAAAATATAAAGTAAACTGAATTTTAAAATCAGCGACATAAATAGGTCAATTTAAATTCACGCGCGAATTTATAATTTTAACCTTTTTACCAATTTCAGTTATAGTTAGTTCGGTTGGGTTTATATACCGTAATTTTCTGATTATAATACGCACCCATGTTTTCACGAATGAAATGTGAAAATTGTCTTATCACCATTTATAATACGCACCTAAGTTTTTTTTAAAAGATAAATGTAATTTTTCACTTGGTTGTTAGCGGTATTGAGACAGTACTTGCCTTGCCGACAAGCGAGATATGTGCGAGAGAGTTTAAGACATAAACGTGGCTTTTAAAAATATTGCCTCACAAACGTCATGGATGGTCTTGAAGACGACATAATTTACGAATGAGGATTTCACCGTGGTGGATAGCGAGGATGAAGACGACGTTCGCGGTGACGCCATTTACGCAGACTATGAGAGAGAACATAAGACTGCCGACGAACTCTTTGAGGACACTGATAAAGAATTCTGAGACTTTAATGATGAAGACGGCTAGAAGTAATTAAATGATTATTATTATTTTTTGGTTAAAATACGTTAAAACAATGCTATTGAAATGCAATTACAAGTACTGGAAAACAGTTGTATGCATTTGTTACCATGAATAATAAGCAGCCTAACTTTCCGTCAAGTTTTCGTGAAATAAAAGCGTATTATATACGGAAAATTACGGTTATCATGAACCAACGTGTTGGGATTGGAACGGATTTTGTTATTTATGCTCTCAAATTATTACTTGGTGTGTTATATACAGTCGACGGACGCCGATGTTCCTAGGTTCTTAGAGAATCTACACACTCCTTGACCCACATACTCCCAACTCGATCATCCCGTGTTCGGCAATTCCTTCGATATTATTGCTAAGTACAAAATTTCCAGTCGATATAATAGACTAAAATAGGTTCCTTGTGTATTCATTTATTCTTTGATCCAACTTTCCCCACCGGCGTTATTTTCTGTCAAATGATTAAGTATACGTATGAGTGAAAACATTGAAATTATAAAACATAAGCTGTGAATTTCCATCTCATACCGAATATATTAACAAAATAATCAATACAAGGCAATGAATTTCCCTTTGCCATGAATTTTTCATGGCGGTGAAATATTCTAGACCCGAAATTTTCAGCTAACTCCTCGAGGATTCGAATTTTCACTCCGTGAAAATTACACTAAATTTTGCAGGCTATAAAACTGTGAAAGTATGAAATTAGTACCTCAGTACCATTAATTTAACTAACCAATTTTATGGGTATAAATGGCAAAGCAATTATTTTTTATGAGAAAATGTATATTTCAGAAAAATAATACTTGATAACTATTACGCATTTCAAGGTACATATTAAGATTTTTCCTGATGCTTTTGCGTCGGATAACATCTATTCACACACCCACTTAAGATATAAATACCAACGTTTTTTTAAAATATTAAATCTGTTTTTCGATAGTGATTACTACTCTCAATTTCTAGACGCACAAATCTCTCTAATCCCATCCCTACGTGACTATTACTATTGGTCGTCACGTCATTCATAATACATGAATTTTGCTGTTTGAAATTGATAGTGATTTCAAAATGTTTACCATAATTATTATACTTTGCCGTTGAACAGCGGCGTATTTAAGAGGGTCGCACTTGGCGCACGTCAGGGTGACGCACGAAATATGATGCTCCGAAAAAGTGTTCGTATATATAATCTCAGAAATATGAAATATGTCAATTGAAAAATCAGTGGAAATCGCTCTACGATTCCATAGAAAAAGAAACGCTATTAGGGTCACATGACATAGTCTTTATGAGACTATATATTCAGTATATGTATAGAGGAAGTTCGGGTAGAGTGTAACAAACAAATTTACTTTCCAGTTTTTTCCAAGTTTATTAATCAGATCAAACGCTAGATTCCAAGACCCAGAATTGTTTACCGCCAAAGGGCCCAAATGACATAAATCCGCCACTGACGCCGGAACACCATTGACATTGCCAATTTTTTTGGGAAAATTTCATATAGCGATCGAAGAAATATTATGTAGTATTTTGCAAAGGTGAAGAATCTCAACGTTGTCAATAGTGTTTATATTGATTTTGCAACAAAATTTGCGCAACGAATTGAGTTATGTTTTATCTAAGTGACAATCCATGGCGGAATTTATAAATGTATTGGATAATAGAAATACAGAAAATTTTAATAAAAATTTCAATTATTCCCGGAAGACAACATTTACTTGTTTTGCTGTTTGGAAGCGTAGCAACAGCAAAACGAATCCAGCTAAAATTTCTGACACGACCGAAGCTACAACATAAAGCAATATAGGAAATTGGCGCTGCTGAGAAATAGAAATTACTGCGTTAAAACTAAATGAATAATTCAAAATATAGTGTATTCACGATTAAGGAGTTATCCATATTATCGAACTTAGGTTGATATAGTATTCTGATAAACATTTTAAAAATTATGATATATCAGCTATTTCAAGTATATTATTTGAGAAAAAATTACCTTCATTGATATTTTTCTTCCTCTAACAAAAAGAAATATTAAAAAGAAAATCACCTATTTTCATTCATTCCTTTGAAGCCTCGCGAATTCCCAATCAATTGGTGGTTAAGCAAACTGCAAGTGTGATTCACAATCAAACGGCTCCTTTTGCTTGCCGGAAGTCCATTGATTCCCCATTCGCAACATACTAAAGCACAATTTACCATATCGCTCAGCATTTGTTCGCTGAAACAGATCTTCCACGAACTTTATTAGCACGAACGATTTTCACTCTCTTGATCAAGGGTGCATATACGGCCCGCGGGCCAAATGTGGCCCGCCGACACCTTTTGTTTGGCCCGATTGAAGCTGGGAGTAACTCAGCTGGTTAATTCCTTGTATACCAAAAATACATTAAAATTTGTAAGTAAATTATATCTTTTTGCCACTTCATTTTTTTGTCATATAAAAATTGCATGTAATATTTGTTATGCTAATTAATAAATCGACAATAGTGTAGTTAAGTTTTTATTATGGACAAAATTTTCAAAGTGTGGTCCGGTTAGGTCCAATCAAGGTCGATTTTGGCCCGCGTCAACTTCTGAGTTGTGCGCCCCTGCTCTAGAGCCTTTAAATTAAACCCGACAAAGAACAATTATTCGCAAGGACTGATATAACTATTTCAAAGACGCAAATTAATTTAATTAAAGGTCTTAATGACAGAATGGTGGAAGGTAGACGGTAATTTTGCTGTCATTATGGGAAGATATATTTATATCCGACAAAAAAACAACATGAGATTCATCAAGCGGCGTTATTACAGAGGGCGGAAGCAGTGAACTGAGAAATAAAAAGATAAAGGGGAAGAAAGAGATGTAGAGAGGGGGAGAGGGAGAAAATGGAGGGGGCGAGTGCGGGGAGGAGACGAGGGAGGAAAGAATTCTCTGAAGGAAAATTAACGCCTTCCCTCGCTCAGCGAAAATGCTTGTTGCTGCCCCTCAATACATTCCGGGGCGCTTCTCTTTGCGCTCTTACTCTCAAGCCACCGTCTCCCTCTTCCTCATTTTCCCTCTCCCCCCTTATCATCCTTTACCTCCCTCCCCATCCCCTCCCCCCACTTCCCTCTCCTCTCTTCCTTTCCCCAAAGGATAATAATTTCGAGGCTCGCCGGGCTGTTGGCGCGGAGTTCCTTCAAGGACGCAATTCTAACTTTGCGGAGGGCGAGTCCAACATGGCCGATAGAAAAAACAATTGCTTTCTCTCTCTCTCTCTCTCTCTCGTTCCTTTTTTTCCTCGTTCTTCTTTCAAGACTCAGCACTTCGTCCTTTTATAAAAGCACTGTTGACAAGAACGTGCACGTGGTTGAACTCGGGGAAAGGAATATTTTGCGCTTAATGTCCGTAGCGTAGCCAAGAAGTGGCGATGCCAAATAAGATTATGGTCTTAATGTAACGCATATTTTAAAATCAATAATATGACATATATTTGTTTGCAAGAGAGTTTTTAAAATTTTGCGATTTTTTTTCTATATTCGTATTTGTCTACCCAACCTCAAATCGGTGATATAAATGAATTTGCATAGTATATACACAGCTATTTTTCTTCTTATCTTCGCTGAAATTTACATTTATGCATAGGCGCTCATGTTTTTGAACCCGATTGTGCCTTGTACATCCTCACTCCATGAAATCGATTCAACGAAATAAATTAATCCCTTCAAAGATCCTTCCACCTATTATTGTCCTCGAGCATAAGCTTTCAAACAATTTGTGGGCGCGGGATATTTACCGTAATTTCTCCCCTTGAGCTATAACCAAGAGTTACTGCTTGAAAATCACGAGTAAAATGGAAATAAAGCGAAATTTACACTATTTTTATCTGGCTTAAAAATGCCCTCATAATTTAACTTTAGCGTCTGTCTGCTCACATGCTGAAATTGAAATTGTTACAAAATTGTACACGGTATATATAGCTGAAACTTGGGGTGTAATATACCTCTATTGCTTCCATCTGTTTTATCTATGCAAGTATATATATTTGAGCCTAGAAAACTATCATGGTTCAGATAGAGGTCCAATATATTTTTAAATATATCTGAAGGTACATACATACAAGAGATGGAAAGTTAAATTTTTTTGGCGTGCATTTCCACATTGATGCCACTTACAAACGAGGCTCTAACAACCGAAATGTGGCGGTATAACCGCATACAAAAAATAGGATAAGCTAAATTTATGTATATAAGAGGCCGTCAAATTTCAAATTCCTAAATGTGTTTTTTGCTATCGCATGTAGAGTGGATTCGAGGTGAGTTATTGCTATAAGTATCAGTTCAAAAGTCATACGATATTTTAAAGTTAGAATAGGAATGTCGGATATGTCCAGATATTCGTAATTTCCATGTTTCCAAATTTATTTAATAGTAAACGCTTTTAAATATACAATTGTTGCTTCTTAACTTTTAACATTAACTCAGATACTTCCAAATTCAAGAAATGTCGTGAATCCAATTGTAATTTCCGTCGGAATTGGAAAATATTAATTTAAGAGTCTTCGTAAAGTAACCAAATCCTTTAACTGACGATTTTATTGAGTCTTGGAATAAACCATTATTTGCTGCTATGAGATAGTTAAGCCTAGGAAAACATGCATTTCCTTAGAAATACGATCACTTCAACGTTCGATTTCTAATAGAAGCGATTCTAGTTTAGTTTTAACTGTGACAATATCTTTATTCATACTTTGCAATGAAGTATGAATTCCACTTAGAAGTGTAAAATCATCCGTATATAAGACCATCTTTAAAATCCTACATTTGTTACTTGTGTGTGAGTTTAAATGAATTTTCAGATATTAAAAAATCCCTTTCTTGTTCTATTCCTAAAACCGAAGGAATTCCTTTTCATCCAAAAGCGTTCACGCTACGATATGAAGTACTACTTACTTTGGTATAATCCCTTTAATATAGCGCGCAAGCATAAGTGAGCTAGTTAAGCCTGAAGTGTCAGCGTATTTATCAAACTAAAAGGAGAAACCTGTTGCATTCAGTTTAAATGGTTTAATTAGTTCTGCTTCACTGCTCATATATCCTCGAACCGTCTTGAGACTGTCACAAGGTGTTTCACACATCAAGCCTCACTCTCTCACGGAGATTTATCATGAAATGCAGATGAAAACAGTTTGAAAATCCCCTATTCAGAGTGTCAACAGGACTAAACATCTATTCTTCAATTATTCGACAGATGAATAGAATGGTATAAACTGGAAAACTTAAATCTTGTCCTATTCGATGCCATCGAAATCCCAAATATCGGTTGTATGCTTAGAACACGCGGCAAAGTTCTTTTAGTATTTTTGAAGCTATTACTGTAGAGCATTGGTTAGTTAAGAGGGGTTAGCAGAAATTGTACGTGCAGATTCTTTGCGTACCAAGACATCATTCCGTGTGCCTAATATAACAACTGTGATGAATAATACCTTAGAGAGGCAGAGAAAGATAAGGTGGCGATCACGTGACCACATGTGGCGAGAAAGCGTTGAAGACGGCGAAGTGGAGAGAAAGGCAGAAAAGTTGGAGGATGTGTAGAAATGAAGGAAGGGAATGGAGAAAGAGGGGAAGGGGTGTATAAAGAGGGAAAGGGTGTAGAAAGGGGGAAGTGGAATGGAGAAAGGGAGAAAGGAAGTGTAGAAAGGGGAGATGAAGTGAAGAATGGGGGGAATGGAGAAAGAAGGGAAAGGGGTGCAGAAAAGCAGAAGAGGAATAACGAGTTGAGAGGGAAGGGATTTACGGCGAGATAAAGGGTTTTTAGAAATTGGAGATGAAATGGAGTCGGTGAAGGAGTTGGTACATAGAGGGGGCGTTGGTGAGAGTTCTGAAGCGGCGAAGGAGGCGGAAGAGGCAGAGGGAGAGAGAGGCAGTTGTGTTTGAGAAGAGCCATCGTGTTCCGGCCACATTGAAAAGGGGCCCAGGAAGTATTAATTCCGCCGTGATCAAAGCTGAAATCCGCTTGAAAGCACGCCTCAGTGACCACTGAAATTTGTTTATAAAGATATCCGGCCTAATTTTGCCGATGTTAACGAGAAATAGGCGGCACAACAAGGAGTTCTCTTTCTCCCTTTCTCTCTCTTCTCACGAAGATTAATTCTCGCGGAGTTTAATGCAAATTGAAGGGAAATCTCTCTCTCTCTTTTCCTCTCTCTCTCTCTCTCTCTTCCTCTCTCGCATTCTCTCACTAAAAACTACATTCATCGAAATCCATATATGCTGTCCATTCCGAGTTATTACCAACTTTTATATTAACTTCGAAAATAGTATACACACACACGCACGCACCACTCAACCTCGATTTGACTTCACCTACATCATATGTACCAAACGTACACTAACCCCCTGATGTTATGCCACCCAACAGACACGGATCTGCCCCTACAACTTATGCAACAAACACACCAAACACCCCTGGTGTTATGCCACCCAACTCGCTCCTGAATATCTTTACAACTTATATGCACAGTTACAATTAGCTTTTCTTAACAATTAATCATATTTGCTGGTAACAATCCGTTTCCGAGCCTATTGCATTCAAATATAACGATAATTTTATTTCCTATCATATTACTTTCGCCAAATCCAGCTTCATTTCTTGTGTAATTATGCCTCAATGAAATATTTACTTTTATGTCTTGTAAGCAAGAAACCCGTGAAAAAGCAACGTACAGTTGTCCATGATTGAACACTGACTGGTACATGTACACCAGATACGTGAGCCTATTTACGTTAATAAACATTATAATGTAGAACGTAATGATTTTACTTACAAAAAATGTAAGATTCCAGTATTTAATAGACGAAAGAAGGTTCAATTACTTTCACCAATAAACGCTTCCTGAATAATAATCAGTATCTATTTACGTTGCTATCCATAAACATCGATCGTTTCGTTGCTTAAACAAAAGTGCGAGGCGAATAACGCTAAACTTTCGTCTATTTGTAAGCTTCATTGAAGCTAATTGAATCGGAGGCAACAATGACTGCCGCCTTGGTTACACCCGGAAAGAGTACGAAAAATCCACAAAATTTCGAAACAAATAGCGTATTTCTGAAAACTTGACCGTGTAACATGTAAACTTCGCAAGAGTATAGAGTTTTATTCGTCGAATAACGCAAAAACGAAAAAAATCGGTCCATATTGACGTATTTTAATGCTTGAAGGAAGAATACCTTGTAAGTAAAGAAATGGATTCATACGTGTTATCTTATGTAAAAATGTTAATCTCCTATATTGGCAGCACTGATTAATCTCGGTTGACCAAACCTTGACCATTCACTAAGTTAGGATGTAAGGAAGAATCGTAGCAAATTTGGTTATTCTAGCTTTTATCGTTTAGGAGGAGTTCCATGAACAAACACACACAAACACACGCTTCAAAATATATTATAGATTATATAATTTTTGCCCTTGACCCACTGATGATTTTTTACGCTTTCTGAAGTGAAGTGCAGCCTAGCATTTCGCATTAATAATGCCCACAAAGGTAAAAATACTGCATCCTTTCCGCAAATTCTTTCTAGACGCGGCATATTCATTTATGTTTCCCCATCTAATTGTAAGACATCAGTGAGGACTTCGAACCGTTTACACGCCTCCTTCTCTCGGAGGTTTTCTTGTTACCCTTGGAATAGGAAGGCAACCACTGAGAGAGTCCTTTTTTCCGAGTTGGATTGGATGTTCTTTCACTCTTGAATGGCGTTTGTCTCACCGGCTCTGATTCCGTTCGTTTCTCCCTGCAAGCCTACCCAGACTTCGAGACCCACCTCCTCACTCTTCCACCCCTCCCTATCATTCCCCTATCCTGCTTCCCCTCAAGCAACTTTCAGCTCCGACCTATGTGTGGCGTGACCGAGCCGTGTCGCTAGACTTTTCGAAATGATTGTACATACAATACAACTACACTAGGGGTGGGGAAACTTTGGATTAGTAATTGCGGTTGCTTAGGTGGGCCGCATTAACAGATGAAAATGCTTCGGCGGGTCGCATTAGGGTCTACATCGGAAGTCATTTGAGAGAAGGCGAAGGTTTCTATTTGTAAAAATTGATAATTAATAAAATAGATGAAGTAAATATATGACTAATGAAAGGGATCGATTCCCTAAAGATTCGCGGCCAATCCCCACATCAAGCGCGAGTGGTTGGACAACGGTGATCTAGGGCCATATTTAAAGCGTGATTCACCGAGTTACGATAAAATGAATTACACTGTAGCCCAAAAGAACAAGTGAAGTCTATCATGAGGTGTTTAGTAAATAAAGGGAATATATTACTGCTCATAATTTTAGAATCCCTTACATAGGAAATAATGACACTTATAACGAATTACCAATCGATTGTAACTTCAAAGTAATGAGTGAATAGATGCCCATTATTAACTTGAACATACCTCCAGTAGGAATGACCCGAGCATCAATCGATCACAAAGAAATTAAAGCATTGAAGCACTTTCCATCCAAGGTAGTTTAGCTATAAGCGTGATGTTGGTATCTTGAAAAAATATCCTATAAATAAAGGATCAAAATTGGTTTTGGAGTGCTAATTTACCTGAAAGCAACCTCACAAGCACATGGAATGACTTAATATGTATGCGAAAACTGAATTAACAAGAAACATGAAATTTAACGTGTTGCACGCCTCTATACGTTTTGAAAGGTGTGTTTTTAAAACTTTACCACAAAAATGATTATAACTTATTTACCAGATAAAATAGAGCATTGATTTGGACCGATAAATAATTTTCTCGCTTATAAATTAATAACAGTATTTGACTCAACCAGAAGGATGTGCACTAGTTGCAACCACAATGTTTACTAATTTTTCCATTATTTTTAAGCTAACTGTATTTTATTTGCTCCAGAAGCCAAGGAACCACAAGTTTAGACTCAAATTGCCGGCAAATAATTGCTAATCCACCTAATTTTACTGCATTAAATTGATACAAGAGTCACAAATCTCACGAGATTTGGCATACTCCAACACAATTTTTCTTGATGAATTTGGACATATATAATCAGCCAGAGAGTGAAGTTGAATCGGTGATGTTTATTTTCGAGACTTTTTGTTTCGTAGACAATTAAGAGTCATTGCAATGAAATAACTCCTGGAATCTGTTTTCTCTCTCACACTGCAGAGCAGCGCTCAGTAAAAGGTGAGGCCAAACTATGTGACCAATTGAGAACCTTGTCCTAGTTGTGCATAAGAGGATTCTAAGGCCATTTCGATCGGAGATTCCTCTCATTTCTCCCGCTGTCCTCCTGTCACCCCCCTCCATCCAACCTCCCCCCCCCCTCTGACCTTCCAAATCCCACCCACGCCTCCGATTCGGAGACGCGAGCCAAGGGGGTGAGCGCACCGTGAAGCCCTCCTACACCCTCGTCTTTGTCCAAAGGTCTTCGCTGTGAAGCGAAAGATGAGCGCAACAATGGGTCACTTGACCTCACCGCGGTCGAGACTTCCGTCTCTAATGTAGTCGTCGAAATTGCAAGGAAAATAATATTCGTATTCTTTTTGTGGTTTCGCCAGCGCGAGACCTTTTCAAAACACTTTTTGGAATTGGTTATAATAAAAAGAACGCTGGGGATATTAAACGGAAAGCTACACTGAAAATAGCACTACTATTTAATGCCAGATCAACAAAATATGCTCAAATCTTGTTTATATTAATTTCAAATTAAATTAACTAATAGTTCTCCAAAAGCAATTCAATGATAACATGCAGTGCACCACGTAAAATTATAGAAATAATATATTAAGAGTAGAGGTAATTTAAATATAATAGGTAATAATGTAATATAATACAGAGTAGTTCTACCTCCCGGTAGGTTTTAGGCACACACCACAAAATCCTGTCTATCCAAAGACTTTCTCTTGAAATTCTCATATCCCATTCCTTCTTCTAACCAATCTAATATACCTTTCTTTCCTCTTCCTACATCTTTCCTAACATTCTTCCATCTATGACTTCTTTAAATAAACCGTTCTCTATCAAAATTTTACCCACACATTTCTTCCATCCCTTATTACTCTAATATGCGGTCACGTGTTTTGTGTAGTCCTACAGCAATGAAACATGTATTCCATGTATGTAAGTATTTAAAAATTGGATGGGAACAAAATTTTCTTCTAGCCTTGTTCACAAAAAATGGATTTTCGGCGTTCCAGCTGTTAAAAAACAAGCATCAACGATCGATTGATCTTGAGATTGTGTATGAATGGATACGCACACACACATGCATATATACTGCATTGGAAATTTGTAAACAATATTATTAATTAGGTAGGATCATTTGTTATAAATGAAACTTTGTCAAAATTTCCAAGCTTTTCGGTGATGCACGCAATGAGGAGAAAAAGAATAAGGTGAGGAGGGCTTTGGGAATTGCAGGAGAGGGAGTCGGATTGGGAGAGAGGGAGAGAGAATGGGAGAGAGAATGGGAGAGAGGGAGAGAGAATGGGAGAGAGGGAGAATGGGAGGGAGGCAGTGAAAAAAAGAAAGGATGTCTACAACAGAGCGAGGTCCCACGTTGAGGTCTTAATGTTCCCTTTGTTCCATTTGCAAAAAAAAGTAATAGCGATACGTTGCGTTGTATCGGGAAAGCGAATGAGGGGGCGCGTGAGGAGTGAAGCGGGGAGAGGTTGAGTGAGTAGGGAGATGTTGAAAGGGGAAGAGGGGAAAGAGTGGAGGAATGCGGAGTGATTTAGGGGCGCGAGTGAGTGAGGGAGAGAGAGAGTCAGCGGTTGGGTTGGGTTGGTTGAAGGGATATGACGTACATTGGCAAACCTCACCGCATTCCCCCCTCTAAGCCAAAATACTGCGGGAAACGGATGGAAGGAAGGCGAAAGGGCCTGATGGTAGGTTGGTTTCGAACTTAATGGATGGCGACCACATCACAGCTGCCTTAACCATTGGGCTAAATGGGCTATAGCCCAGGGGCGCCACTCATAAATTTTTAAAATTATTTTTATTATTTACATAATTGATTTGCAACAATGTGATATGAGACACTAACTTCCTTACATATAACTTCTGCTTCGTCACATTTTTTCATTGACTGTGTTAGATTAGATATTCGTACGAACAATAGTACAGACATAAACATCCGTGTCATTCGGCGAAGGCGCTATTGCAGCGCCGCCTAACGATGACGATGCCGATCGATGAAATTACATCTAAAGAAGAGCTTATTTTGAGGACAATAATAGTTTCAAGTTTGAATCTACATTTCCTAATGTTTCTACTGCTTTGCGCATTTTTTAAGTATTGCCGCTACAAATTGTAGTGGTGAAAGATCTTTTTCGACGCTAAGAATAATAAAAAACTATCTGCGTTCATCTCTAGGAGAATGCGAACTTAATAATTTACGCGTATTATCAATTAAATCAGAATTTTTTTGAAAATATTGATTGTGCAGAAATTATCAACCAATTTGCCAAAAGTAAATGTAGGAAGAAGTACTTTTAAGATATTTTGTTTATTTATAAACTGCGTTATTATTTGAGTTTCTATTTTTTTCTATTTATTGTTTTAATAAAAATGTGTATTGTTTTAATATATGATTAATAAAATCGATATGTATTTACGTATTTACTTTTACATTAAAACTTAGTAATCCCCACCCCGCGTCATGTTACTAGCCCAGGGCGCCCAAATATCTTAAGACGGCCCTGCTGATCAGAAGAGTATAGTAATTTAATAGATTTAACAAAATAGTGGAAACCCTTAGCTTTGAAACGTCTAGTCTCGTGGGATTAATAAAAGGGAAATAAGGAAATTTTAGTTTGTAGAAAATTTTACTTCATGAGATAACTAGCAAAATTGCCCGGCGTTGCTCGAGGTTATGCTTTAAAATCGACATGACTGCAAATGAAAACAATTATCATGAATTAAAAATTGTTTCTATGTTTGAAAAGTTCTTTCTTGGAAATTTTTTCCTATTTTAATTTATGAAAATTTAAGTTTTGGAAAATATTTTCAGGATTCTTAGTTTAAGTGAGCATTGAATGTGATTGAATCAAATGACAATGCTTGACAGTAGACGATGCTCTTAGTTTTTCTTAATACTAGTACATATAAATATAATCCACTTCCAACTGTCAATGTTGCAACGTACAGTTTTCCAACGATATAGCATGTGAGATCAGTTCCCAATTCAAAGTATTGATCTCGTTCTCGTGTTCATGCTGGTTTTACTCACAGTTTTCGTTTTGAAGATATAGTCACGAAACATCGCATAGGTATATGTTTTTACCCTGCGGCTAATATAGGCTATATGGCGATAAATAATTGCGGGGAGAGAGAGCTTAATTCAATAATTATTTTCGCATAAGTTTACAAGTAATTTTCGATTTTTCACAGTGCAAGATTTTCTTCCTTCATTCATCTAAATAGGTAAAGGCCGAGAGGTTTTCTTCATTTTTACTTGATTGGATGGTTAAAACTGTGTACTATGTTATTATTAAGATGTTTACATGTTACAGGGTCGAAGTTTAAATTCACTAAATCCGTTGGAATTCAACGGGCACTTCTGCTAGTAAAACTATAAAAAATGCCCTTTTCGTGATTAAAAACTAAATTTTACGCGATATCAGCTTAGATTCGAATTCTGTCTTTAAGAGGTATAAAGTTGATACTTTCAGCTTAATACATGCTTTTGTTTCAAGTTCTTATCTTCAACTTAAGTAATTTTAATTTTCACTCCAAGCAATTGATTTTACGTGTTATCTTATGGAAAAATGTTAATCCCCTATACTGGTATGACTGATTAATCGCGTATGACCAAACCTTGACCACTCACTAAATTAAGATGTATTTAAGAACCATATTAATTTGGTCGTTCTAGGTGCATAGTTTGGGCGTGTTTAGTGAGACCCACAAACTTTCGGAAATGTATACGTAATGATCGTATAAGGCTAGCAAAATTGCCCGGCGTTGCTCGGAATTATGTTTATAAATCGACATGACTGCAAATGAAAACAATTATTATGAACGAAAAATTATTTCTGTTTGAAAGGTTTATTATGGGAATTTTTTCAATATTTTAATTTATTAAAATCAAGGTTTTAGAAAGTATTGTGAGGATTAATATTTAATGAAAACGAATATTGAAAGCGACTGATCCATCTGACAATGATTGACAGTAGACGATGCTTTTTTCTTTCTGATGCAAGTAGATATAGATTTAGTCCATTTCCAACTCTCGAGGTTGCAGCGTACAGTTGTCTAACTTCACAAATTTTAATAGGTGCAGAATCTGGAAATTATTTATTTATACCACGCATAAAATTACTTACGGAGGAGTTTTCAAATCTTACATTCGTGTTACAGAGAAGTCAATTTCCGATTCGTCTGGCATTTGAGATGACGATAAATAAACCTCGGGCACAAGGGTTTGACAACATTTGCTTTATGTCAATCGACTGCTATTCAGTCATGAACAGTTATATGTTGCTTTATCCCGTTGCCGTAACCCAAAGCACTTTAAAATTTAAATTGTGATGGACAATAAACTATTTGTGAAAAATACAGTCTGGAAAGAAATGTTACAACAGGCAGCGACAACGTCGATTTCTATCACCGATTTGCGAAGGTCAGATTTTTCATTGGATACAAATTTGACGGAGTCCGTTTCATTTATAGATTATTGTAACCATTTATAGTTTTACAGAAAACATCCATCGAAGCCCGAATGGCTGAGTGAGCCGTGCGACTAGAAAACAAATGAACGACAGCTCTAAGAAACTTCGCAGCAACTTGGATAAATTCTTTTGCAGATGAAATGAGCATTTATTGTTTCTTGAGCAATATAACATGTGATGGCTTTCAATAGGGAATAATAACATTTTAATTTAATATAGGAAAATTCTGAAAGGTAATTATAATGCAAGTTTGTTGTTTATAAATTATACATTAAAGCTAGACATGGAAAAAAATTGTTGTCCGTGCATCGGGCGAATTCGCCGCGCGGGGAGTGGCACGGGATTGGGCGGCGAAGGAGCCAGGTGCGGAGCCCCGGGTTGTATACGAAAGCCATATAATATAGTGTAAGAGTTATTTGATAAACGTTGCTGAAATAATCCAATTCCTATAAAATTAACTTCCTACGAGTTTCCTTTGCCTCCTTCGCTTTCTCCTTCCCCTCCCTCTTCTCCTCCCCTATCTCACTGTTCCTCCCCCCCTCTCCATCTCTCTAGTGCTCTCCCCCCCCTCCTCCTCTCCAATCTCTCCATCTCTCTCTGGTGTTTACCTGCATTCCTCTCCCTCTCTCTCTTTCTATCCTCACTTTCCCCCTCCCCTTTACCTCCCCCGCACATCCCATCTCCTGTTCCTCCTCCGCCTCCCCCTTCCTCTACCTCCTGATTCCGCCGCTTTCTTTTTGCCCCCTCGGCTTCCACTCTACCACTCCATTCCCTCCTTTTTTCCTCTCCCTCCTTTTCCCCACTCCCTTCCCTAATCCACTCTCTCCTTTCATTCACTTTCACTCGGATTTTCCCCTACTTCCATCCGCTCCATTCTTCTGCTATCCTTCTTTATTCTTTCCATAGTTATTTGGATCTTGAATATTCTGAATGAACCCTCAACTTCTCTTTGTTTCCCACAATTCCCCTCCGTCTCTTCTTCCACCTAGTTAATCTTTACTTAATCCAAGTTATTTCTTCTTCGTTAATCACAGAATCATTTTCCTATTCATATTTTTTGTCTTTCTTTACCGCACCGCCTCATCCATTTATTCTTTCTTCTGTTCGCTATGACACGTCCATTTCTTTCAAAATCATCATCATCCTTCACTTGTCATTCTAGTTACGACCTACTACATCTTGGAGACGATCGACCGTTGATCGCATCTTACATTATTTGTCTCTCTAACTGCTCCCCAATCGACATGGATCAAATCCAGGCTTACCCCCCCCCCCCCCCGCTAAAACGCTAAATTTTACAATTAGAGTGCATTTTCAGCTGCCCATTTTAATAACCTAATTCTGTTGGGATGAAGATGTAATGACTCATAGAAGTCCTTGCAAGAACAAAGTACAATGAGGTTTCCCATCATAGTCAAAATTCATTTTTGTTTGGTACAAATTTCTTCAAAAAGCAATTCTGACATGGCAGAGCCCGTTAGCTGTACCTTTTTCTCGATTCTTAGAATAGACCGATAGTGAAACTTTCACTCCTTTTTTATTTACAGTCAACAAAGCTCATCGATCTAGCCGAAGTTCGATAGTTTGGTCAACTGTCGATTGGAATCCGTTTGAGCGTCGGGTATTTGATTACTTTCATTTTGGATGAGAGGAGAGGTTGCCCCGAGCTATGCGAGAGAGAGAAACGGCTTCAACCGACGGACGACGTGTCGAGCCCCGGAGACATCGTGAGAAACGATGACAAATTACGACGTAGAGGCGTATTGAGTCTCAAAGGTTGGGAGGTAAGAAGACTGATAAGGAAAACGAGAGAATTCTATGAAGGTCTCGTAGTGTCCGCTGAAGTGCAAATACAAATTACTTCAATCACCTAAGTGAAATACTAAAATTTCGGGAAAAATGAGTTATAGAAGTGAAGAAATCTTTTTACTAAATACCTATGGATGTTGAGCCAATGCTTTGTTTAAAGTTTTGAAAAAATCCATGAAAAACTTCGAACAAAAGATAATAGATCCACAATAAGGCAATGTCTTTTTAAAAAAACTTGTAGACACGAAATCTAATATAAACCAAACATTTTGTTTCTTGGTGTGCTATAGAAAAGGCCAGAAAGACGTATCCTTCTTTTATCTTTGTTCTGCAATGCGGTTTCTTAAGCCAAAGCGAAAGACAATTCGTCAAAAGAACGAAAACGGAGAGACTGGATTTCTTCTCGAAAGGAATTTTCAGCTCTAAAGCTTACAGACAAAACAAAATTCATTAAAAAATCTTAACTTTGAGTCACGGATGAAATTTCAAAATTCGGTTCCTCTTGATAATCAGTTGAAATTTAATTTGAAAATTTAATTAAAGGAATACTTTATTGCCGTTGTATTTTTAGGAGCATCAAACGATGCATTACTTTTAAGTTAAGTAATTTTTGTTGTTTCTTATCGGATTAAGATGTTAAAGCTTGAAAGTCACAAGAGTGCCTTCAAAACTTACAACCATGAAGGCCAATGCAAAGCACCGATAAAAATTATGAACTTTAAACATCTACCTTAACCAGATATTATTGTTGCACATTTTCATTGATATAAAATTGAAAATAAATAATATGAAACCTTGGAAGATTTCATTCACCCTTTGTAATATGTAGTTAGGTTAATTATCCTCTTACTCCTGAATTTCTAATCCTCTCAATTTTTTTTTTGAATTGACTTAATCTACATACACTTTTATAGCTTATCTCTGTGAAATGCATTACTTCAATAAATAATACGTCTTCCACTATATAGCATTCATTTTGTTGTATCCATACACACATCCACAACTTTCCTAATTTTTCTCCTCGTTCACTAATGGCTCAACCCTTCTTTTAGCCGCCGATTATTCCAATCTCAGTGCGATTGACTCTTTATTATTATTTTTTCTATATGAACTCACATTCATTGATTTAATTCCTCTTTCGTAAAATCTGACAAAATGTCCCGACTTTTTCAGCGTTGAAGAGACATCATTTTCATAAGCATTTTCCCTTTCACCCCTCCTTTCTTCTTTCTATCTATCCTTTCCCTATCATGAAGTGAAGCAGTTGGAGACGCATATACATATATAGCAAGTGCGGATAATGATGCACACACATTGGATATTTCATAATTCAGCACCCACAGGGAAAATAGTCATAATATTCTTTAATTTAAATAAATACATTTATGATTTCTTTATTTTTTTAAATATTTCAGGAATAAATTATCACTCATATGCTTCTTTTCACCTGACCCACACAATTATTCGATGCCCTAATACGCTCTTATCATCCAATCAATAAAATCTTACCTCTTTTTCCCTTCATCCGAACCTATTTTCTCCCTATTGTCCTACAACCCCATCACTCGGCCTTGGTAGACGGATGGTTAGAGTACCTGCCGACGGTTACTAAGGTCGCGAGTTCGAATCCCGCCTAGGACATGGATGTTTGTTGTTCGTCAGGTTTATATGGAAGAATGGACACTGACGTCTAAAATATCGACCTAATAAAGACGGCTTATTATTATTACTCAAAACTAGTTCTACATTTCCCTACTACTACGCCTCTCCTAAGCCAGCGCTTCCCATCCTCGGGCGCATTCGACCCCACCGTACCCCATTCCTCTCACCTTTATCACCTCCAGCTATCCTCCTTCCAACCGCTATCGACCCAATATCGTTCCTTCTCCTCTCATTACGCCAAACGATCCTCTCTCCCTCTCTCTCTCACACACACACCCTCTTGGCCAGTAGCACCGTGAATCTCTGCTCCGTATGAGCGACGTGGATGACATCGTGTCGCAGGCAATTATGGAGCAGATGGAGGAAGAGAAGGCGACTGAGGGGGGTTGAAATGAGAGAAGGAAAGATGGAGGAGAGGGACGGAAGAGGTGGACGGCAGAAAGGAAACAAGGGGGAGGAGGAGGTTGGGATAGAAAGAGAGGGAGATAGAGAGAGGGAGTTTTTGGATTGTTAGGGGCAAGAAGGCGAATTATCCGAAGGCTTTCTATCGTTCGTCCTCAATCAAACAAAATTGCTGACTTCATTAGTGTCTAGTGGTGCCTGAGGACACGCCATTCCGGCGAGAGCCGATCTTGTTTACGGTTCGCCTTTAAGGAGAATGGGTCAGAGGGGAGGCGGCGTGATGATTAAGTCTTAGGAGGGGTTAGGAGTGGATATAGCGGCACTTCTTAATGGCGGACACCGAAGCTGCTTGGGATCCCAACTTGCTGACATCCGAGGCCAACAGATTGCACCTGTCACTATAAATTTCGCGGAAATACCACATTATTTTTTATCGCTAAAGCACAGGCACTTTCAGGAATCGCCACCATTATAAAATATAGTTTATATGTTTTTATGTAGGTTCGTGCGTATAAGACGAATCAAATGTCTTGTATCAACATCCTGATGGAGAGGAAACTTTCAAGCATCATTGATACAAACCGTAATACCTTTTTTATGGCTTATTGCGTTATGAAAGAATTTTCATCTCTATTTTTACTCTATAATAATCCTTTCTAGAACTACGGGCCACATCCTCCACGCAATGCTTTCATCCCGCTCTCCTTACCCATCCATTTTTAAATTTTTGTGCATTTACCAGCAAAATCTTTCATTAGATATCATTTCTGATATCTAAACGATATTTTCCGAGTACTTGGATGCAAAATACTTTTAAATATAGGCGTATGACGTATTAAAGAATGTTTTAAAATCTGAAAACTTGCTCTTTGAAATGTTTACAGTCATTTGAAAAATCATATGTGGCCCTCACGGTCGTACATGAAGCCCCATGCATCTGCGAGAGTGATAGTGACTGCACGGTCATGAAATGAAGGTATGCCGTCTTGCCAACTTTGCTGGTAATTCATTTTGTATTTTCTCCACAGAAAAATATAAATAGAAAGACTTCCATTATAAGATTCCCAGGTGAGGTGGCGATTACGAGATTAAGAGGGGATTAATTTAGATTAATTCTGAATTTAAATAAAAAACTGACAGAAAACTAGAGCACAAATTTTATGAATTAGTTATTTTTTTAAATAGTAGAAACATTTTGATGGCTAAATAGGTGTGGAGTCACAATAAAAAGGCAAATTATCGCCGATGTGAATTTTTAAATGATTTGATTATCCGATAAACTGCCAACGCGTTCGAATTATACAATTAAAATTTAAAAAATAATATGTCGGCTTAAACTTTACAATTTTAATGTTGATGAAAGAAAGGAGCTACTGAAACAGATTCGATAAAGAAAAATACTTTTAAGGAGGATTCTGAGTTCTTTTCTTGAAGAAAGAAATGGAATTTGTCCCTCGTTGCATTACAGAAGACGTCTCCATAGAAGGCGATTTCCCTTACGCACTCTTTCTCTCTCCGCTAAGGGGAAGCAGCGGGACATGTTCTCCCCCCCCTCCCCCTCTCTCCCCCGTCGGTCCCATTTCCACCCTCCCTCCTTACCCTTAGTGTGTTCATACATTGCTCCGCTGCCTCGCGCAGACAAGTGTTTTCACGCGGCTGCCAATTAAAGAATAGCGAAATGAGGAAAAAGGAATGAAAGGGAGAAGGTGGAATGAGAGGGGGGAGGGAGAGGTACATTACACATAAGGGTGGTTAATAGGCGAGGAGGTGGTCCGAGAGAGAGAGAGGAGGGGGAGAGAAAATACTCAGGAAGGCAGCGGAATATGAAATTGGTGGTGGGAGGCAAAGCGAAGGGGATCCTAGGAAGGGACGGAGAGTGAGAGAGAGGAGGGAATGTGGACGAGGTACTTGTAATGCGAGAGAGATAGGGCCCTTGGCGGGGAGATACTCGAAATCTTTTAGGGAGCTCCTGTTCGTTGATTTTGCCTTTGTTCAAGAAGGAGAGAGATGAAACACGTACATATGTATCTATAATATATAGATGCTTCTGACATAGGATATAGGAGGAGGAGGATACAAAATTATGAGGCACTTCCATATGTGCTAGATATTTGAAACTGGATATGATTATGGATTTTTGGTCACAACCGAAGGAAAAGATCCAAAACTGTCGAAATTTCAATTTTCAGGGACTATTTTGGCTCCTTTTTGACCCTTTTTTCACCATAAGAAAACACATAAATCGGTGTAGAGGTTCTTATATTTGCTTTTTTAAATTATTTTCCGTCAACATTCGAACTCGGAACTAAACTAATAATATAAATTGAAGTTTCTTATTTTTTAAGACAGAATTTAAAGCCGAGTTTAATTAGCGTAAATTTATAGTTTTTATCGGAAAAAAGCGGTAATTTTTCTGGGTCGCAACAACCGGCTGTCGTGGTAACGAACTCGATGCTTTCATATGGCTAATCTTTTAATGGGAATCAGAGGCTTATATTTAATATTAATGCCATTAATATTAAACTACAACTAATGAAAGAAATCCGATATTGATATAATCCCCATTTTTGGGGCTGTTTTGACTCATTACTGCCCCATAAGAGAACAAAAAAGATGAGGCAGCTCCATATAAGCTAGAGACTTGAAATTTGGCACGATTATAGGAATTTCGTCATAACCGAAGAAAGATTAGATATTGTAAATATTTTAATTTTTAGGGGCTGTTTTGTCCCATTTCTGCCCCATACGAAGCGTCAAAATATTATAGATACAGGAGGATACATATTATGAGGCACTTCCACATAAGCTAGAAACTTGATGTTTGATACGAAGGTATGTCTAGTGGCAAAACTGAAGGAAAAATTATAAAATTAGAAAAATCTTTATTTGACTGGTCGTTAAACAAACTTAAAATTTAAACAAATATTTCATGATTTAGATAATTCTGTGTTACAATGCCAAAAATTTATCTAACGGTAATATTTGCCAAATAACGAAAACGGGATTATAGAAATTATTGTGACTGTTAATAATTCATAAAATTTAAACAATTAAATAAATATAAATGCATTTCTATCGGCGGTATATCATTGGAATTTGGCAGAACTGAGTGGAATTTGCAACAAACATTGGAAAAAATATAACATTAATATTGTATTTTTAGGGGCGGTTTTGCCCCATTATTGCCCCATAAGGGGGTGAAAAATTATGACGCACTTCCAGATGACCTAGATGCTTCAAATTTGGTACGATTATAGGTTTTCGGTTACAACCAATGGGGAAAATCCGATGGTGTTAAAATTCTAATTTTTAGGGATTGTTTTTTCCCCATTATATAAAGTAGGCTGAAATGCTTGCAGAATGCAAGCACCGTCTACCAGTATGTATATATGTATGTGTATATATGTATACACACACACAAACACACACACACATGTATGTGTGTGTGTGCAGAGCCAGATAGAGGGGTGGGGGCAGCAGGGCCATTTGGCCCGGGCCCCGGTCCCAGAGGGGCCCCCAAAATGTATTCTAAAGGTTATGTGTTCAATATATTTATTCTAATGTATTGAACAAATAACCCTGACGCAAATAAGCACCGATCAACAGTTAAAGGGGAAGTGAGGGTTGGACTATGTAGAGGTAGAGAAAATTTTACGATCCTTTCCATGGAAATACTTTGTCGTCCAGGTTAACGCCAGTTATAAGTATAAAGACAATTTTCGAATGATTTATTTTCTTTCCTATTTAAATGAATAGGTTCTTATTAAACAAAAATCTCCTCTGCTTTAGTTTCATTTTTTATTCATATATTTGTATGGCTTTCGGAGTGGGGTGGGGCCCCACATTTGTGACTGGCCCGGGGGCCCTTCTCACCTCTCTCAGGCCCTGTGTGTGTACACACACACGCACGCACGCACACGCACACATATAGCGAGAGAGAGTTAGGGGTAGTAATAGGAAAGAGATGAGGGGTAGTTGAGGAGGTTTGGATGGAAGAGAGGGTAAGAATTGCGGAGGAGATAGGAATGGAGAAAGGGAGACCTGAAATAGGTGGTTAGCAAAACGGCAAAGGGAGCGGAAGATGGAAAGGAGAGCGTAATGGAGGAGTCGAATAGGAGAGAGAGAGAATGGAGCAAAGAGAAAGAGGGAGAAAGTTATATGCGATGGGAGAGAAATGAGCGAATGAGGAGAGAAACTTGAGAGGGCAAATTGACAAAGGTGGATTTCACGATGCATACGAAGCCACTCTAATTAGTTTGATGCATTATAAGTTAGGCCACGAGTGAAATAATACCACATTAAAGAAAAACGGAATAAAATTAAATAAAATTATAACGACTTAATACAGTTAAAATGTTCAAAATTTAACAACACAATACACTTAAACTAAACAAACTCAAGCATAATAAATAAATATTCGGTGAGAAATATTTTTACGTGCCCGAGAAAAGATGAAATATTAAGGGGAAAAAATAGAAGTCGTGTATATGGGACGTGCTAAATTTCGGTACAAACCCACCGATAAGGAATCATCAGAAGAAAAAAAGAGAAAGAGAGAAGTGTAGCGTGAAAAATGTCAGTTTTATGATATAGTTTGGGTGGGAGGTGGTGAGAGGGAGGTAGATGGGGAAAAAACAAGGAAGCAGCGAGCGGAGGTGGCGTTGAACGCGAGGGATATAAATTTATATAGGAATGGAGGCGGCTGATGGGAAGGTAGGTAGGTAGGGATAGTAGAAGGGAGGATAGAAGAGGAAAACGGATGAAAGAGAAAGAGGAAGATAAAAAGGAAAGGGGAAATAAAAGAGATAGAAAGAGGGAGGGGAATAAAATGGAACACTGGGGGAGGGGAGGATAAAGACCGTCTCGAGAGGAGCATAGTATAGGAGAAAAGGGACGCATGCTCCGGCTCAAACGAGTGCTTCACCGCCACCATCATATACATACATACATACACACACACACATATATACATACATATGTTACGCAAGCGAGGACGACCGCCACGAGAAGTGCTACCAGAAGCGGGACGGAGAAGGAGAGTACTAGGAGATCACGTGACGCGAGAGAGAAGAGTGTGTGACGGGACTCGTAGTAGTGTGGGCCGTGTGTTGGCTCGTGGAAGAGCTTCTGCTGGAGAGCAGAATGCTGGTGTAATTCGGGTTTAAATAAAGTTGGAGTCCCTTGGACGTGTTGTGTTATTTCGGGTGTGCCTCCCCGAGGAGGAAGTTGGAGAATGGTGTAGTGTGTTTTCTGACAGAGCAGCGGCGGGATCGGGATCAGATAAGGATAAGAAGATCAAAAACCAGTTTTCGGAAAGGAGCACGTCGTGAGAGAGCCGACTGTTTGCCGATGAAGACTGTACCCCTCCGTAAGTACGTGAAAGAAAAGTGATTCCCGAGTGAACAATACCCCAAGTATAACTAGGGTTGTGAGCGTCGAAACAGACCTAAAAAAAAAAGCGAAATTAGCGAAAAAAAAGCGACCGCATGGCGTTTAGTGGGGAACCGGAAATGACGTATCCAGTGGCGGGAACAGGAGTAAGCGAGGCGTTCTTGACGCGAGCAGCGAGCTTTCCTGAGCTACCGAGAGCGATGTCGACGCCCTCTGTGACCCGACCAAAGAACCACTTAGCGCCTAGGGCGAGCGATAACGACATTGAACGTGAGATTCTACGACGAGAAAGATAGTTGCTGGAGAGAGAGCGCGCGTTGTTAGACCGCGAAAGAGAAATAATGGAAGCGGAACATTGTAGTACGATGGCGACAACTGTAGTTGCTCACCGAGACATGGCGGAAAGATTGTTGCCCGAGTTTGACGCGTCGACGGCCTTAGGATTTACCGCCGAACAGTGGGTGCGGCGAGTGGAAGGGGTCGCTTCCGCGTATTCGTGGGACAATTCCGTATTGCTTACTCATGCGGTGAATAAGCTGAAAGGAGTAGCTAAATTGTGGTTAAATAGTGTCGCGGAAGAAGTGTATTCTTGGGAGACTTTTAAAGAAAGGTTACTTTATAGCTTCCCATCAACAGCTGATCAGGCCGATGTCCACATGAGTCTCACGAAGAGGAAGAAGCAGCGCGACGAAACCTATGAGTCATACGTGTATGCCATGAAAGCGATAGCGCGACGAGGTGACATAGATAAAGAATCCTTGATTAAATACATTTTGAACGGCTTAGGTGACAAGGAATTAGTAAGGTCGCTGGCTTTGTGTGAGTTCAAAGATGTTGAAGGGTTACTGCTCAAGATAAAGCGCTATGAAAGTATTACAGAAAGAGCGAGATTAGGTGAAAGACAGTTTTTATCTAACCGTTATAGTGTCCCAATTGAACCGCCAAACGAAGGTAATGTGGTGAGGAGAAATAAGCAGACAACGCAGGCGAGGTGTTATAATTGTAACGGCCAGGGACACATGGCTAAGGATTGCCCAGAACGACAGCAGAGCAGGCGATGTTTCCGATGCAATAAAGAGGGACACATGATGAAGGAATGCCCTCAGGGAACCCAAGTTAATAGACAGAATTTGGAAATGAAAAGGCGAGTCCAAAGAATTTCGGTGCCGAACGACCAAATTAAAGACGAATATTATAAATGGATAAAGGTTAATGATGAACAAGTTGTTGGGTTCATTGATTTAGGGAGCGATGTTGTGACCATGAGGCAAGATGTCGCTGAACAGCTAGGTGTAGAATACTTTGCGAGTCAAAAAAGTCTGATTGGATTCGGCTGTGGGAAAAGTAACGTAATAGGCTCCAAACAGTTAACCCTTGTTGTGGACGACGTAAGCATTGAGGTAGAAGTGCTTGTGGTCCCAAACTGTTCGCAAGACGATGCCATAATTCTAGGACGAAGCGCCCTAGACCAATCGGGGATTCGAGTTGAGAAGAGCTATCAGAAACTTGTAGTTAGGAGAGAGACTGATGGGCAGGAGGAAGAAAGTAACTTCGAAGCCAAAGTTCGAAATGTCAAAGAGAGGGCCGGGATAGAAATGGAAGAAATAAATTTGAATAACGACCTGTCTGAAGAGGAGAAGGATGCGGTATACGAAATGGTGAATGAGTATCGAGAATGTTTTGCGAAGAATTTGAGTGAACTGGGTACAGTAGAGTCTGCCAGTTTCGAGATAGAATTGTTGGATAACCACCCTGTGAATTTAAGACCGTATCGCCTACCGTACGCCCAAAGAGCAACGATGCAAAAGGCAGTCGATGAGTTAATGAAAATGAGTATCGTGCAGGAGTCGACATCAGAATACGCAAGCCCAGCATTGTTAGTGAAGAAAGCTAACGGAGAAGACCGGCTGTGCGTCGATTACAGAGCATTGAATTTGAAGACGAAAAAAATAAAATTCCCCATGCCAGCCATTGAGGAACAATTAGACGCGCTTGCAGGAAACAGTTATTTTACCATTTTAGACTTGGCGTCGGGATACTATCAAATCCCTGTAGCCCCAGAGACGAGACCCTTGACAGCTTTTGTCACCTCAAGTGGACTGTACGAGTTCACAAAAATGCCTTTCGGAGTAGTAAACGCACCCGCAGTGTTTAATCAAGTGATGAAAAGGGTAGTGCGAATGACAAAACCAGGAGAGGTCCTAGTCTATATGGATGATCTGTTGATACCCAGCAAAACGGTGAAGGAAGGGTTAGAGAGATTAGAAAGACTGTTGCAAGTACTGAAGAAATTGGGGCTAGCGCTAAAAGTATCAAAATGTGAATTTTTCAAAACTAGAGTAGACTATTTGGGCTTTGAAATAACCAAAGATGGGACCCGACCAGGCGAGAGAAAAATTCAGGCAGTTAAAGAATTTCGAAGGCCGGAGAATGTTCACGAAGTGCGACAATTTATTGGTTTGACGAGCTTCTTTAGAAGATTTGTATTAGGATTCGCTACGTTAAGCAAGCCGTTAACGCTCTTGACGAAGAGAGATACGGCATTCGAGTGGACGGAGCAACAAGAAAACGCATTTCAAGAGCTGAAGAAAAGATTAATCGAGCGTCCGGCACTTGCGTTGTTTGATGTAAATGCCGAACATGAAGTTCACACTGACGCCAGTAAGAATGGACTAGCGGGGATTATCTTACAGCGTCGAGAAGGAGAATCTCAAAAACCTGTGGCATATTATAGCCGACAGACGACAGATCTAGAGAAGAACTATCACAGTTATGAGCTAGAAGCGTTGGCAGTAGTTGAAGCCGTAGACAAATTTCGAATGTATTTATTGAACAGACCCTTCAAAGTTGTTACTGACTGTAATGCTTTAAAGACCACCATGTCCAAGAAAGAATTGTTACCGCGGATAGCGAGGTGGTGGCTTCGATTACAAGAGTATGATTTCACGATCGAGTACCGACCAGGACGCAACATGAGTCACGTTGATGCCCTCAGTCGAAATCCCGTGGGAGATTCCGAGGAACCGGATACAGCAGACTTGAAAATCTTCACGTTGCGAATAAATCAGGATGATTGGTTACTAACGATGCAGCTGCAGGATGTAGCTATCCAGAAAATACATCGTACCTTACAGCAACCTGCGGTCGCCAATGAGGATAGGCAGATCCACACAGACTATGTGCTGAAAGACAACCGTGTCTGTAGAAAGGTAGACGGTGGGGTCCGTTGGGTTGTGCCTAAGAACTCTATTTGGCGCATTCTAAAGGGAAGTCATGATGACATGGGACATTACGCAGAAGAGAAAACCCTAGAACACGTGAAGAGATATTTTTGGTTTCCGAAGATGAGAAGAAGGGTAAAGAAATATATTGCAGCTTGCATTGAGTGTGCTTATCATAAGAGACCGGGAGGTAAAAAAGAGGGGCAGTTGCACAGTTTAGAGCGTGTAGCCATCCCATTTCACACAGTTCACGTGGACCACTTAGGGCCATTCCCAAGGAGTAAAAGGGGCAACGAGTATGTTCTCGTGTATCAAGACAACTTTACAAAGTTCATCCTACTAAAGGCAGTGAAAACCACAAAAACCAAACCAGTGTGCGAAGCTATCAGTGAGATTACGAGCTTATTTGGGTGTCCTGAGCGTTTAATTACAGATCGAGGTACGGCATTTACAGCGAAGGAATTTGAAGAATTATGCGAAAGAAACCAGATAAAGCATATAAAGAATGCGACTGCTACCCCTCGAGCAAATGGACAAGTAGAGCGATCAAACGCATCCATTACAAACGCCATATCCACTATGTATGCACAAGAGGATGGAGGTGACTGGGACACGAATTTGAGAAACATCCAATACGCCATGAATTCTATGTCAAATAAAACTACTGAGAAGAGCGCTTATGAGCTATTGTTTGCTTATAACCCAAGGAATTCATTGCAAAACCGTGTTATATTGGCGTTGCAAGAAAGCGAGCTCGATGAGACTAGAGAGACCTTAGGCGAAGCAAGGGAAAAAGCGTTAGTAAAGATATCAGAGACGCAGAAAAAACAGAAGGAGCGTTACGATCAAAGACATAAGGTGCCGAGAGTGTACCAAAAGGGAGATTTAGTCATCGTAGAACGAGAAGCGCAAGCGACAGGGTGTTCGCGAAAATTAGCTCCGAAATTTAAGGGTCCGTATCTTGTCTCAGAAGTGCTAGCTCGAGATAGGTATTCTCTCATGGATATACCAGGGGCAAAGAGGACTCAGCGAGCGTTCAATTCCGTGTTTAGTGCAGACCGAATGAAACCCTGGTGTAAGCCCCCCCAAGGCGAAGTAGGAGATGACGACCAGGCCGAAGAGAGCCAGGACGAGGGAGATGACGACCAGGCCGCGGACAGCAGAGGGAAAGAAGACGAGAAGCGGATGGAGAACGGCGCGAGCGCCAGAGGAGCAGTTCAACCGGAGGCAGACCGGACCGGGACCGAGGACGGCCCCGATGTCAGGAAAGGCCGACTGTTACGCAAGCGAGGACGACCGCCACGAGAAGTGCTACCAGAAGCGGGACGGAGAAGGAGAGTACTAGGAGATCACGTGACGCGAGAGAGAAGAGTGTGTGACGGGACTCGTAGTAGTGTGGGCCGTGTGTTGGCTCGTGGAAGAGCTTCTGCTGGAGAGCAGAATGCTGGTGTAATTCGGGTTTAAATAAAGTTGGAGTCCCTTGGACGTGTTGTGTTATTTCGGGTGTGCCTCCCCGAGGAGGAAGTTGGAGAATGGTGTAGTGTGTTTTCTGACACATACATACACACACACACACACATATATACATACATACATATATATCTGTGATGGGCCATTCCCCCTGGATACTCCAGTTTCCCCTTGCAAACTTCCTCCAAGTTGGCCTTAAGAATTTCGCGTTTTTCTTACCAAACTAGGATAAAAAACATGTTAACAGAAATGGAGGATGTTTAGTCACTTTCTCTCTTATTTCGGTATGGTACTGCTTTCAATAGCTCCCAAGAGTTTCGCGAAAGAACTGAGAATCTGTAAACAGTAAACAGAATGTTTTCTTTTAAACTGTCATAAAAAATCGAGGATATGAAAATATGTTCAGACGATGCTAACCGATGGATGATAACAAAAATAAGTCACGAATCAGGTTAATTTTGTACAAGAAATCACTCCTTTGCAATAAACTACTATTTGTGGATGAAAAGATGAAAAGAGCTATGGATAGAAGAAATAGGCCATGAACATAAAAATCACCATCTTCTGCAAACGATGAGGATGAGCATGGGTGAGCCCAAATTACAAACAAAGTAAGGACTATATGCGAAAGTAAATACGATGCAGCGAATAAAATAAAATTTTGATTGGAAGTTGCAACTATAAGAGGTAATGGACAGAGTTGAGTTTCTTATATCATCAAACTGATCTCAAGGAGTCTCAAGAAAGTGTAACACGTGTGAGTGTGTGTCTGATTCGAGAGAGAAAAGCAGTGAAAAGAGAAATAGGTAAGTCTGGCATTAGATTGGCAGATGATGATGATGTGCACACATAAAGACACGCAGAAATATTAACACGAATAGATACAAACACACATAAGCATCATTAAAATTGTTTACTTAGGTAATTGTCGAAAATCATTGTTTGATTTTCATTTAGGGTCAGTTCCTCGCCTCGAACGGGTCGTGGGAGAATTTTTACCTTCATAAATTGAAGGGAAATGAATTTTTGGTTGGTATGAAGGCTTAATGCAGAGAAAGACACGCAAAAATATTTTTAGACCAGTGAAAAGTTTTGTTAAATATCGGTAGAAAATGTATATTTATGGAAATAGAAACTATCATTAATCGTCATAAACGGTGCTTGCTCTGAGAACTATTCAAACTTCAATTTATACATGTTCATTTTCCTCGGCAGAAGGCGAGAGGTAGTTTATTTAGGAATCAAAATGAAGATCAAATCGCTGAGATTAAGTAACAAAAGTAAGCTGATTAATCGTCCGAATGAAGAAAATATTATTTTTCTGTATCCAATAAAAATCTCCAAGATTATATAAATAATTTATAAGACTACTTTTTACTTTTTGGAAATGTTTGTGGCTAATTTTGCATTGAATACCGAGTTTTAACAATATAATTATGAACATCCCGCACTCCCCATTAAGCGAAAATACAAATAATAATAATATTTTATTTAATACATACAGGAAAGCCCCAATTACATTTTAATAAAGACAAACACAACATCCATGCCCTAAGCGGGATTCGAACCCGCGATCTTTGGGTTAGAAGGGGTTAGAAGGCAGTCGCACTGCCTACCAGTCTAACCCGGCCGGCAACACAATTTAACGTTTATGTTCGTAATGTCTACGTGTTGAGATACGTTCGCTCTTATTATTCCACTAAAGCCGACTTTCCTCCTCAGATATCCGTATCAAAACTGCTGCGACAAATAACTTTACAAAAGTGTGAAGGAGATGTGAATTCGGACGGTTTTTATCGAAAATAGTGAATAAACCAGTGAACATTTTGTTATTAAATCATAGTTTGAGGAAAGAAGTTCTATAAAAGTGAGCATGGGATGAAGGGAATTAATAGGAAAGAATGGAACAGAGAAACGACAGAGAGGAAAAGGGACATCTGCAGGGGAAAAAGGGAAAAGAAAAACAGAGAAAACGGACGATAAAAGCGCGAGGGCGGAGGAATAGAGCGTTGAGACGGATGACGCGGTTCCATTGAGGAGGCTCTGAGCGGATGGGAACGCGGATAATCGTATGCGTTTTATTTTGCTTCTACTCCGTCACGGTCGCATACAGCGGGCATGCTCTCAAAATAAATAAAAATAAATATATATGTTCCTGTTTGAGCGATGGGATCGTTGCTCTATCCCTTTAGAGGTGGCGAGAACCAGTTTTCGAATTCATTTCATTGGAACTGTGGCAATCGTCTTTCTTCCTCCTCGACTCCTAAATCTCCTCCTTCCATCTTTCTCCTCTCTCTCTCTCTCCTTCCTCCCTCTTTTATCTCTCTCTACCTCTCTGCCTGAATGGAAGAGAGGGAGAGAGAGAGGGACGATAAAGAGTAGAAGTGAGAAATAATTTCGGAGATTATGTAGCGCGAATGATGCCCGATGCAAAATCTCCTACAGCAACCATTAAAAAAAAAACGCAGCACGCGTTATTTCGCCAGAAAAAGAGAAGACTAAGACACGGACCATTTGGCGATCATTGCAGCTGATTCGAAAATAGGAATAATGCATGAGAACGAGAAGCAAGACCGGAAGAAAAGAATCATCCACGCGAACAGCGTTGCTTCAAGTGTCCAAATCGAAGGCTGCATTTTACGGAGAAGACACAGGTAGTTGATGGAAAGGGTGTCAGGGGTTTGACGGCGCCTCTGGGTGATTGACTAGGCCCAGACTAGGAGCTCAATGCGAGGGGCCCGTGGAGTAGAGAAATTTTCCGATTCGCATGTCCGACGGGATAGGACAATTATTTTTGGCATTTTGTAATACGCGTCATTCCGGAATATCCTCAGTTATCGTTAATGGAAGTCGCACAATGGTTACCTTTAGACCCCGATATTCTATTTATACCTGCGGATACTGAAATGATCAACCAACCAGAATCTCATGCCTCAGTATTCCATTTGTTTTACTGCTGGACAAATTTTAACGGAGAATTTAAAAGTAGCCGATCCTTCAATAATTCAGACGTCATCGCATAGAAGCGTTCCATTAAATTTATTTTTTAAAAACCCTTTCGAAAAATATGCCGAATGCAGAAGATGCGTTTAAGAGGTTACACCTAGGTTAAAAACGAACGGACCGCCGTGATCTCGGTAAAACATGGAACTGGAGAACCATCCGCCATCAGAAAATCAGAATATATTATATCACAGTATTGTAGTAAGTCAGATCAAAAATAAAACGCAATACAGAAAAATAGATGGAAGTACCAATAAGGAATAAAGGGAGAACTTAAACGGAAACAAAACCGTTACCGCGAAATTTTCTCTATAACGAAAACATCTTGACGAAGAAGTAATTCTGTTTTAAATTATCGGTTCGAATACATTGCTCACTAGAAATACATTTTACGCGGTTTCGCTTTACACTTTTTTAAAAAACGTATGTAACAAAAAAAGCGAGGTATAGGCATAATCTAAAACATCGGTACAATATGCATTGGTCAAACTCACTCAGATAGATGCATATGAGTTTGGTCTCTCTGCAGTCTTTTCTGACTGGAAGGAACTCCTACTGATACAAAACCGCGGAAAATGTCTTAAATGGTATTAATATATTGATTATCATAAATATGTGAAAATAAAGCTATATAAGTAGCTATACTTTACATGTATTTAAAGTACTATGTGGATTGGCAAAAGCATATAGGCAATGGAGCATTATTGCTGAACTAGTGTATGTTACCGTTGAAAGATCAACGAAAACTTATAAATATTTGTATTATCTAAAATGTAAAATGCTTGAAAATTTGAAAATATAAAAGTTGAGACACTATCTTTAATTAAGTTTATATTATTGCCTTCCTCCATCTCTCTGCCTCTCACTCTCCCCTCTCTCTTTCTCCTTCCTCTCTCTCTCTCGTATTAAAGCATTCAAAACGCACTTATATATTCCCATAAAGATTGATATAACAATCGGATTTTGAGGTCTAACAATATAATTAGTCACCATGGCAACATTCCGCTAAAATGGCAATATTTCCATAAAACATGTAAATTAAACGTTTAACATGGGTTATTTCGAACTCTGGGCAAAAAAGATGAACAGAATAAGAAACTTTATAATCTTTTCTTCAAAATGGTTCAAATCCGAAGGTCGTAGGTTAATTTCTTCTCATTTTAATTTCCAAATGAATAAAACCCTGCATGTCGAAAAATTGTGTTTTACATGTTAAGTCAGGGGTCGGCAACGTTTTTCTGTCGAGTGCCACTTTCATCAATATTTCTCTTTGCGCCATTCATCGCGTGCCACTTTAAGAAAAACAGGTTAAAACATTAATTTTTTCTAATCAGGATTTATTTATAATATAACTACAATAATTATTAATGAATCGCTTTAAAAACTTCTCATTGAACCGATTTAAAAAATATTTTCTTCATAATTAATAGCGCCATCTAAAAATGCGTCAAGCATAATACCTTTTAATAATAAATTTCAGCGTGACTTACAAGCATTATTTAAAAAAATAGTTTTTACTGTTTTGAGAAGAAGACAATTAATATAATATAATTAACGACTTCCTTACCCTTCCATTTTTGACGCCAATTTTGTCTAATTTTGGTTGATAGTTGGTAGTCTGAAGAGGAAGGCAAGATTTAGAATTTTCTACTGTCAGCCGATTTCGAACAGGATGAAGTGTATTTTTTCATTAAAGAAAACACTTGCTCGCAACAGTAGCTAGTTCCAAATGCAGACAAAAGAGAGAATGCAACTTTTTTCATTGCCGATAATTTTGTTGGAAGCTGAGACCGAGTACGCGAGCAAATATCTAAGCAACGGTTTTCGTTTTATTTAACCACGTCCTTCACAGATGAAAACTTATCGACCCAAAAGTCTGAACTCAGGAAATCAATTAACTCCATCTCAATCCCGAGAAACTTGAAATACTGCAGATCCAGATCTATTTCTGTTGTTTTCTCAGGATACAATATATATTTAAACATCGGACCGTAAGTTTGGAGGTCTTGGAATCGCCGCGAAAACTCTTCCTTCAAGAAAATTAAACACTTGTGCAAATTTTGTATTATAAATTTTAAATTTTCATCACTATCAATAAATATTTTCAATTTGGAAAAGTAACTCAGATTCCATGTCTGAAGATCATCCTCGAAGAGCTGCAATTTCTCACAAAATTACTTCCATCCTTCATACAAGTAAAACTCGGTGAGCCTTTTACCTTGAAGCTTGTCATTCAACGTATTCAAATGCGCCGTTATGCCTGATAGAAACATAACGTTTACCAACCATTCTTTATTCTCCAACTGATGATAGTCTTTTTCAATTCCACGGAGAAAGATTATGCTTTAATCAGAGCAATTGCCAAACCGAGAGAACGTTTCCCTTACTCATCCACCGAAAGGGCTAAAATAGGCCTATCTAGCTATTTTTGGAGTAGCTGAACAAAACCAATATTTTTACTCATCATTGCAGGTAAACCATCGATATTCACAGAAAACAGTTTATTTTTTAAATCAAAATCTATGAATGTAAAAATCTTCCCCTTTTGTAGTTCCGAGCATCGGAGAAACGGCACATACTTCTTCTATCACAGTTACGCTTTGCTGAATAAAATCGTGCAAACAATGTCAAACGAGCAACGTCTTTTATGTCCGCTGCATTCACACCTCCTCTTTTAGTTATTCCTTGCAGGAAAATAGCTACATTATATATATATATATATAACTACGTCGTTAGGGATACCTGTTTCTTTAATTTTTTCGAGAAGTGTATGGCGTACTCTTTTTTGTTGTATATTTATTTTAAAATATATTTTTTGTACTTTTGTTATTAGATGATGGTGCCATCTCAAAATATCTTCGCGTGCCAACTAAAACATCTTCGCGTGCCACCCAGTGGCACGCGTGCCATAGGTTGCCGACCCCTGTGTTAAGTAATGGGAAATGGAAATGCCTCCATTGGAGTCGAACCAAGGAATTTTTTCGCTATTTAAATTCGTCATCACCTGAAAAAGTGTTAATCAAGCATCCCTGCCACATTTCGAGTTTCTATCTTCATTACTTCTCGAGTTATTAGAGTTTAAGTTAGCGTTAAAGACAGAGAATTGCTTTTTATTATAATGATGAAGATTGTAAAGAGAACTGGGGAGAACTCGGTGTAAAAATTGATGTTATAACGTCGCTCAACATAGTTACTTTTTGAGTAATATGGCTTAAGTAGTAATTCTTAAGACTCCAATCTCTATAACTAAGTGAATTTCGATCAAAATCGTTAGAGCCATTTTTTAATACATCGGTAATTTGTGAAAATCAACAAAAATAAACTACCCTTTATTATTGCGCTATATCGCTCACCATTTCTATCCTAGAAAATGCCTAAATACGAAATAACATTCGATTTCGTTGAATCTTCTAGGCTCTAGGGTCCCTCATGTTCCCCTAAAGCAGAGGTGGGCAACCTTTTCTGCATGGTGGGCCACAATGGTAGCAATGAATCATTCGGTGGGCCGTATTGGAAATTTCCAAAGCTTCAGTAAACTGGATTAAAGTGAAAGTTAAATAGAAATTAATATGCACGATATAAGTGAAATCAAGTTAAAATTAGGATTTTGGGTTGAAATTTTAATATTAAAAATCATATTATTAAGTTCAATCTTAGAAGTACCTTTGAGGAAAGATAAAAAAACCATGTCAAAAAGAACTTATTAGAAATGGGAAATATTTACCTCCAGTCTGGACGAAATTACTTTGGTATTGATACTTTGGGGCAGAGTAGGTGTGGGAACTTGGCGGGAAAGACTTCCCTCCCTCACAGCCAATCACAGGCGGAGGGGAGGGAAGTGTTGCTAAGAGCAACCACGCTGTATTGACGCTATGTCCCCTGCAAACAAAATACTTGGGACCGCTCCTGTCTCTCCACTGCTAGGAGATGGGGGACGTCTTCTGGGGAGGAAACAAACTCTGCGTTGCCACACTGGAATGCACCTTTTGGTGGGCTCTCAAAGCAAAAGGCAATGCAGTACAGAGAGACTCGATGTTGACATGACGGAGGCCTGAGAGAGAATGAAATTGAGCCCAGTGATGCTCCGCGTCCTTCATTCCTATTGGTTCTCATATGGTCACGTTTTGGGACGCTAACTCTTCTCTCTCTCAGTCGCAAAGATATCTGAAACGTTGGCAACATCGCAAGCGACCCGCCTCAACCGTCAATCCCAAAGAAATTTCGTACAGACTGTAGGTGAACCAATTTCACGTGAAAATTTTTTAACAGAATTTGCTATAAAAATATTTGATAGGTAAATAAAGAAAACGAAAATAGTTTTGGAAACTATGAAACACTGGCGGTGAGCAGCATAAAATTGCTTAATAGGCCGCATCCGGTCCGTGGACCGCAGGTTGGGCATCCCTGCCATAAAGGTTCGTTGTAACGGAATTTCACATCATATCAATTAAATTTTCAATTATTATAGAAACATGAAAAATATGTTTTCTATGAACACATTAAAATATTTCGAAATTTCTCAGTTTCTCAGACGATTTAAAAATTTCTAGGACAATAAATTGTCAAATTTATGAAGTTCGAGATTTTATTTGTGTACTGGTCTAACAATAAGACAAATGATACTATCCCCAGAAACAGTCTCGGCTTCTAATCCCAGCGCAGGGAATTGTTTTTTACCCCTCTATAACATTAACCTAGATAATTTAAGTTGGCCCTTTGGTTTAGATTGGCCATAGCGGGGATTAATAGTACAAGCGGATCGCTGCCCGGTCTTAACGTTTTCCGCACTCGTCCCACGGAATTGGGGGCGTGCCCCGGGCGGGGTTAAGATGTCGCCCCACCTGCTAGCGTAAAGAAAAGAACCCGCCGCAGGAAACGTCTAGAACTTGTTCGCCCCCCCCCCCCCCCCCCCGCTTCGCCTCCCAAAGCCCCCCTCCTACTTTTCGCTCAATCAGGAAAATGGAACGGACGGACGAGAGGATTTCATTTCGCAATCGGACGAGAATGGAAACGTAATCCGAAAATTTTAATAAGAGCGTTCGGGATCATGAAGATCCCTCGTCGCTCCTCGGAAGCTTTCATGGAAGATTGAAGTTAACGGTCATCACATCTCTACGAAAAACGAAAGAGGGTTTTCATCCACGAACGTCCCTCCCTGGTTTACGGCCGCGATTTGCTTCTCTCTCTCTCTCTCTCGAGATTAATGACTCTGCAGCTAAAATTGACGGCGTAAGGAAAAGGGAGAGGAGTTGGAAGAGGGAGAAAGAGAGGCATCGGGTGGGAACAAAAAGCTCCTTTCCTCTTATCAAATCCACATAATTTATGGTTGCCCGACGCCCTGGATTAAATGCTCCAAATCCTATGCGTCACGCTTTACCTTCGTTGGGCTTTTGAGGGGATTTGGGTGTGCACGAAGGCGAAACTGGGGTCCATAAAGAACTATGACAATATTTAATTATCAAACGATCGTTCTCTCTTCCCTCTCAGCCTTTGGGACCCGAAGAGTTCTACTGAAGACTCGTTTCCATAGCACTATATATCCGTTGCGTTGTAACTGTTTCCAGATAGACCTCGCGCACACGATTTCCATTACAATCACGCTCCTGATGACATGACGCAATAAGAGCTCCATAGTTACAATTGCATACCTCTAGCTTCCTTATTCTGCCTCTCATTCACTTTCTCCTCCTCCTCCTCCCAACTTCCTCCTCTTCCTTTCTCTCTTTTTCCTCCTCCTAGCTCCATATTTTCCTTCCCGAGGTACATACTTTAAATCATCTTTGCGCAGCGGGTCGCCACGCGGCCTTCAAAAACGACATCATTCGGTGGTTGGGACGAGCGGTGAACTCTAAAGAAAGTATGTACGTCCGAAGGCGAGAGACTTGTATCCTTTTAGTTTTAAAGCGCATGGAACAAATGGACGAAAACCTGTAGCAGTTGTGAATAAATCATCTATTTAATTGTTAGGGAACGCGTTTTCATGTATGCTATACAGACAATATCCCGGTGAAATGTGATCATTTGAACATTATGTAAAAAAAATGAATTTGTTGCATGGTGGCAGCTAATGCCGTGTGATAAAAGAGGAAAAAATTGGCATTTCAAAAAAAGCTAATGACTTTTTTTTAGGAATCGTGTAATATTACTTACCTTAAACGATAGGTCTTGCTTCGGTTAGAAACTGAATAGGCTGAGAATATGACAGGTGGGAAGAAAAAAATCTAAAGCTTCTGTTATAATAGGACGAGATGGAAGTTTTATAAACTCGAGAAAAAAATCGACGATGGAGATCTGGTTAGGACAAATTTTGAAAGGAAAAGGGTTGTCTGATGCAGGGCGAAGGGGAAAAAGTGAAAGGACACAAACAGAGGCTGTTGACAGTTTAATAGATGAAAAAAATATACGAAAGTGGAATTTTGTGTAAACGAACCGAGGACCCATTGTAATTTCCGATCCCACAGAAAAAAGGAACAGTGTTTATTACAATAAATCGATAAATCTAATTTGTAAAAGGAATATTTTCGTAATTCATGCAAATAAAATAATATTTATTATTTTTAGAAATAAAGAGTGGACATAACGTCAAATTCCAATGTTTTACTAGCCCTAAATACATTGTATCTTACCCAAAGATGAATAACCTTTGTGGGAGCCTACTATGTAACTAAATGTAAACTAATCTGGTCTATATGGCTGCAGGTGCCGCCTAGAGAATCTATTAAATACTACAAGGACTATAATCCTCCATAGTGGTTTGGCAAAGGCTGCGTGGGCAACGGCGTAAAATATACGACCTTGAAGTATAATTAAAGAACGAAAGCAAAAATAGCATTTAATATTCATGAGAAATGTATTTGCAATTAACACCAAGAATATATGTACTTTAAAATGCATGTATTTTATTCTGTCTCTTATGACGAAAACGCAAAAAAAACGTATGTTCAGTTCGTTCCAATCACTATATTTTGCAGTACATATTGCGTTTAACGAGAAACGGATAACACGAATACGTCGGTCAACTCGGGTTTGTTTTCGGTTGCGACAATATATGCCCTCGATAGCAGGAAATAGCAGTTCAGAGATATGGGTTTCCCCCAAACCACTGCCTTCTCTCAACCACTGATTCCTCTTCCCAAAACCACCACAACCCTTCGGGTGTTTTCATTAACCAACCTCTCTACCTTCCAATCCATTTCCTTTCTTCGAAATCCTCCTCCACACCAACCCAACACTAAACGGATGACCAAGCCCCTTCTGTAAACCCATCATTTTCTTTAAAATATTTTAAACTTTACAGATTTTTGATCCACCGTTTACTGCGTTACTTTGGGGAATTGAAATACTGAAACACTGAAATACTTTAAAAAGTACACTTTCTAACAGTCCTGAAATGTTTTAATTTTCAAAATTTCACTAGTCAAGCATCTCTAGAATTAAAAAATCAATTCTTTTGGCAATGTATAATAAATATTTAATAGTAATTTTGCAAGATTTGCCACATCAAAAGGGTTGACAGAGAATCTGAAATAGTTGAATGAACGCGAAAAAACAGACGTACATAAAGACAAAGCGAGCTAATCATAAGCCAAGAACACGATCTAGCAACATGTTTAGCATAGTTTTATAAGGAAACTTCTTTATCTGGCTTTTAATGAAGTTTTTTTTTTTAAATCTCCGCTATAGTTTCACACAATTTTATTTCAGAAGTAATCTCTTTATTCTGTTCACAGGGAATGTTTCTCGAGGAAATCGAGAAAACAGACAACCATAAGATAGCGGGTGTGATTAAATGATTTGGAAATTCCAATGGCGCTCCAGAGAACAACAAGAACTCTATCGATGGGACACTTAAAGCACGCGCACGTTCGTTTAACACAACGGAATCGCTAATGAGAATTGAGATCGTTATATGATCGTAGTTAATTGCCATAATAGATCCCTGAAAACATTCCATTTAATGTCTCAAGACGCCAGAAATTGTCAAACGCCCTAATAAGCCAAAGCAATTCCCCTTTCTTCCCTACACTCTTCCTTTCCCAAGCACCTCCCCTCCTCCTCCCACTCTCTCTCCTGTCCTCCCTCTCCTTCCATCTCTCCTCTCCACCTACTCTCCCTCTCATACTCTCCCCCTCCCCCTCCCTACGTTCCCCTCCCTCCCTTTCCCTCTCTCTCCTCTCCTCCCTTCCCTATCCCCTCCTCTCTCTGGACACCGTCTATCTCTCCAAGGAGACTCGAGTTGGTGCCCTTCGAACCCCCTTTTGTCCATTTTCTTTATCATCACATTGTGGCTATATCACATTGTGGCTATTCTCAGATCCTTTCCCTCTTTCGCTCTTCGCCCATTCATATTCATCTCACCTTTTTTATTTCGTTTTTTTATAAGTTTAAATTTTTACTAAACCTTAACAATATTCTACGCCTCTTTCTGAGCGCTTTTTTCTTAGCAAAGTCAGCCTAATTGTCGCTATTCTGCTGTTCACCATAATCTATACTTAAATGTAATCCATAAAATGTTATTTAAAGATCCCAAATTCGACGGGGCCTAATTTTTTATAAAAATTCTCATGTTTTGCGGATCCTATCTATTAGGAAGTAAAAATGCCAAAAATTAGCCTTAGAAGTGATAAAAGTAAAAACTTTTACTGGGAAATAGGTGATTAAATAGTTGAGAAATTAGGATTTAGCGTCGGAAATCGGTTGTCTCGTTGGATTTAGGATAATAATGTGTTAAAATAATGTGATAAGGATTGTGGAACAAGTAAGGAGAATGAGAGCGTTACAACGTCAAGGAAAATGGGTGCAGAAACCAAATCAATTTATTTGTCGTTTTGAGATTATAACCAAGGCAATAAATGTCGAAAATAATGATAAACAGCAACTTTGATGTAGCAACTGGTTTCAGTATGAAAGAAGATTTTGCGAGCGCTAATCTATATACTAAGGAAGTATTTAGTGTAGCACGAACAATATTGATCAGCTATAAAAACTGGAAATTCGAAATGCATTTTTTTAATGCCTGCTTTTTTAAAAAGCACACCATGGCAAATAACCCAGGGGCAAGATAAACCGCTGACGTTCCTGAATTCAAAGAACGTGATATTTAATGACAAATTCAACAGGCAAGGTTTAAAACGTCGCTTTTTTGTTCTTTTCATCATCGGATACTGTTCTAGTCTTATCGCTTCTTATTATTCTTCACACAAAGCAGTCTTTTTATGATAAATTCTCTCCACGGCACGAGGTCAACGGAACGGAATCGAGTAGAGGTTGAAAAAAATCGCCTCTTATTCGGCCTAGTCCCCGAAAAGAAATTCTTCGAATGACCACGTTAGCGTTATTGGCAATTCATTCAATAGATATTGGTTTTTAGAATTATTTTAATAAAAATACCACGCACCCTGATATATAAATATAGGTGTGTGTGTGTGCATGTATGTATGTATGTATGTGTATATATATATATATATATATATATATATATATATATATATATATATATATATTGTAACATTACATACTTTGGGTATGTGAGTTTTCCAAAAGTAATTTGTTTTGAATCACACGCCGACTGGTGCGTCGGGAAAATACCGTGCCTGCTTTTAGCAGACGATTTCTGCAGTGCAGTCTGGGGGCCCAGTTACTTTGTGGGGGAGTGAAAGGCATAAAAATCCTCTCCGGTCTTCGATCCAGAAGCAGAAAGCACAGGCACAAGAATTCCATCTTTAAGTAACACTCTTGACTCGATGACTCGCGGCCCTTGGAATCGCGGCTCTCAGCGCTGCCCTGCTCCGCCAGTGATTCATCCCTCAAGGCCGTCGACCTGGGGTTCCGCCTGCAGCAGTGTGGGGGGAGGGGGGCGGGTATTGAACGGAGGATTTGTTCCCGTCGGAAGTTTCTGTGAGGTTGATTTGAAAAGTTTTTTTTTTTTGGATCTGGAAATCCCGTTTGTATTAATTCTTTGGGAAAGATAATTGTCTATTAATTCTAAGTAATTATTCAGTCCTACTGTCCTATTTGTATTAGTGAAATATGTTATTTTTTCAAAAAAAAAAACAACTCAAAAGTGTTTCATTCCCTCGCTTCTGTGGCGTATCCCGCGGAAACAACTTGTTTTGAATCGCACATTATGCGACAATATATATATCTCCTTGCATGTGCACGTATGACTGAAATCACAGAGTAAATGCAAGGAATGGAAAAATCTATTTTAGTGTGCAAAGAAAACGTAATTTCTAGAGACTGAGGTCGCGAAAATGATTGGGGCATAGGAAGAGAAGAACATGAAGAAGGGGATGTAATGGATGGAGAGGAACGCTTGCGAAAGGGTCGATTTTGAAGGGAAGTCGGAGCTATTTTACCAAAATGGGCAACTTTACTAGTTTATGGATCGCAGCGCTATCTGGCTCGACATCCCCGTTGGAATCGCCTTCGGCTGTAATGAATCTTGCAGGTCTAGATCATTGCATTCATACTACGAAAGGTTGATGAACTGCTCGCATTAGCTACTTAACAAAATCACCACTTGAACATTATTTTTCATGAAACAGCTTACTTTATAATAAATTATAAACATTAGCGGCGACAGAGCGCAAAAGACATCCTAAACGAAAGGAAATGAAGGCATTCTAGAGGAGCTATTCTCAAACGACAAAATTCCTATATGTTATATTTCAAGCATGCATTTGTATACATATAATCGTTTGCACTCGCAACTTTCGTAATTTTCGCATAATTGAATTGAACTTTGTGCTAAGGACATTTATTGACTCAAACCGACCTCCATTATGAGCAATCTTTTCGAGAATCAATTTTTAGATAGTCGATCGTACAGTAATTAGTTATATTATTACTTCGGAGCAATGCAATAAAAAGTTACAGATACAGAGATAATGTGAAAATAGTGGGAGAAAAAGAGAGTGGACCCTCTCAACTACCCCTCCTCCCGCACATCTTCCCCTCCTCCACTCCTCATCTACCCCTCCTTCTCCCATTGTAATTTGTTTTAATTTATTATTATTATTATTCTCTTTTTTTACTTTTTCATTGTTTTATAAAAGGTTTTCTACTGTGTAATGTGTTTTAAATGTGTATTTGCAGTTTTGTAAAATTAATCTGTGACTAAATACATGTAAATATGTTTTTATGGAAGTATGTATGCATATGTGTGTGAATGCATGCATATATGTAAATACATATGTATTTGTATGAATGTATACATGTGTGTGATTTTATGTATATGTACGTATGCGTGTGTATGACTATGTATACAATTATGTATACGCATTTCATTATTTTATTACTCATCTCTGTTTTAATGTATGACTGTCTATATGTGTAACTTATGTTTAGTTCTCTGATCAACCTGTAAATAATAATATCTGTAGATTCCGCTGGTTTTTCACACACCCCTTCTTATGTGCGCGTTTTTCTGCAGTGGGGGTTTTCCTAAGGTTTACTATATGTTAACAAATTTTAGTTTTTCCCCACAAACAACCATCTTTATCGTTTTTGCGCATAGTATATAGCAGGCTGCCTATGTGTTTTTTCATCAAGCGTGTATTTTATTTGTATTTATGTTGTGTAAAATTGTTGTTTATTTTTTTGTAACTGACAATGGGTTAGATTGTAGAAAGGACTGTCCAGTCACAATCTCGCCCAGAAATAAAAACGATATCTATCTATCTCCTCTACCACTCCTCCCCCTCCCCTCTCCCTACCCCTCATTATCCCCTCCTCTACTTTTCTTCTCCCCCACCTCTCCCCCTCCTTTACCCTTCCTTTCCCCTCCTTTCCCTCTAATCATCCCCACCTCTCCCCATCCTCTCCTCGTCCACCCCTCCTTTCCCCCCTCCTCTCCCTCTCCTCCTAAGCCACTCTTCCTCCCCTCTTATTCTCCCCCTTCCTCTTCCTTTCCTCCACCCTTCACAGCCCCACGTATTCACAAGCGAGTGCGAGTTTTCTCCCGATTGCGTCTTCGAAGAGGCGATGTCGTGCTTTATCGCACAAATGCGCGCGTGCATGTGAGAACACGGAGGTGCGTGAGTGGAGTTGTTATTACGCATTTAAAATAAGCGGAGGAATGCCGTGGAAAGGGGAGACGCGTGTCAAGGGACGTAAAAAGGCTCTCTTCCAAAATATACGAGAGGGTAAGGTGCGAAAAGGTACAAGATCGAAGCAGAAGAAGGAGGGAGAGGGGAAGGGGGATGGAGTGGAGGGGGAAGGGAGGAGAGGAGAAGGAGGGAGGGAGGAAGGAAGGGGGAGGAGAAGAGAGGAAGAGGTGAGGCACTGCTGGGGAACATATTCGGCCGTTGAAACACGAGATGAAAGATGTCGACAGAAGTTGGCACATACCAAGTTCCACAGAAGTACTATATAATCATTGGCTAATAAATATACAGTTGGAATATTATACGATAATTTGCGTGAATTTAAAAGAAAAAATCGGTACAACATACATTGTACAAACTTTCTCATATACCAATGCGTCGCGACGCGTCGTTTAGTTATCTTTAGAAAATGAAAATCGCATCAGTCGGTTTTTATAAAATACAATTTTTGTTAAAGTTACCCAGGAATAAACTAGCCTTATATTCATTTTTTTTTGATAAATATGAAGTATGTAGTATTATTGCAGATTCAAGTATCGGTACGAAATTTTATCAAAATCCTTTGAGCATTTTTTGAGAAAATCAAATTATTGTTAAAGCTGCCTAGAATAAACTAGCCTTATATTAATTTTTTGAGAAATATGAAGTACGTAGTATTATTAAAGACGTAAACTCGAGTAACTGTAGGAAATTTGATGTTAGAGCCGTTTTTCAGAAAACCTAATTGTTGTTAAAAATGCGTAGAATAAACTTCCCTTAATTACTGAGCAATGCCAACCATTTCTTTATAATTTCTACTCAGTATGATAAAATGCCTAAGTTGAGATTTCATTCATTTTCGCTCTACCGTTTAGGCTCTAGAGCCAGTAACAGGCAGACAGACGGCATTGCGAGAACCACTTTTTCGAACTCAGCTACACCTAAAACGTATATTTCCGTCAAAATCTCGAGGTCGAATTTTTTCAAGATTACAATACTTTCTCAATATACTTCGCATATGAGAAAGTAACAAGACTAAATAGGTTTTTTGGTCTAGATCACAGTAAATCAGGTGATCGAACCGAAACCGAATCACAAATCGAAAAAAAACTCTATAGCCGGATAAGAACCGAATCCGAACCGAAAACGAATACCGTTATTTATTTCGTTCTTTTTTCGGTAACAATAAATAATGAAAGCGAATGGCGAGATTTTCCCAGCACTGACAATCCATTTTGGATTCCAGATGGATCCTTGATGCTATTTTTTTATGCTGTGTCGCCCCATGATATAAAGGAAAAGACAAAGTGGTAAACTGCACTCAATCCTCAGCACAATGATTTACACAATAGTGCATTTTAATGAGATAATGGGATTTTAAGACATACACGAATACACATATTCATCCATCTTTAACAGTTATACCAAATATATATATATACACACAAACATGCGTGAACAATCCTTAGTTTGGTTAACTCTCCCAATCTAAAGCTATTTTTAAACTAACCAGAGTGCGGTTTCTTTGTCTCAACATATGATTTTGTTGCTCTTGTGTACTTAAGAAAAGGACATGCTATTCATATAATGGCGTTTGTAATTGGCAACAAGTACTTTGACAGCAACCTATTTGCTAAGCTAGAAAGTTAATAAATGATGGACACAAATACCTCTCTTTCTCATTGGTTTTGCGAGAGTTAATCAATAATGTTATTATATTCTAATAAATGCCTGGTATAATTGAGGAGTATTTGTGGATAAAGTATTGATTTATAATAAAATTTAGATAAATAATTAATTAAACCAACTTTTATGAGCAATAAAAAGTAAACTAAATAAAAATTCGTATAATTGAATATTTAAAAAAAATTAAAATAGTTTTAGGCAAATAAAATTTGTGTGGAAAACGAATATTAATGAAGAGGATATAACATTGAAGGGATATATTGACGAGCCTTCGGCTCGCTTTGTTTTAATGGGTAGTCGTCTCCGGGCGCTGCCACGCCCTTCGCCTCGCCCGGAACCAAAGAAACCCTCCCCGTTATCCGGTGATTGGGTTTGTAAATGTAGAGACAGGCCAATCAGCATCTGTTAATGTTGTACGAAAGTAAGGTCCTGGAGATAACACGTAAGTATACTAAATAAGGTCCTGGAGATAATACGTAAGTACCGTTAATAATTGCGCTGCCAACGTTTATATGTTCAAAGCTATTGTAACGTTTTATAACAGTCAATTACGTGAATTTTAGATATATCTTTAATGCGCATACAACGTGATTCCATTAAAATAAATTTATATTAATTTAATTCTTCTGTTTTATTCAATAATTAAAAACTTAATTAGATTTGGCAGAAAATACGCATATTTAAGGAACTTCAATTATTCAACAATTTAAAACTTTAATATAACTTAATTTACGCAATATCAATGAATAATTGAATATTTGTTTGTTTTCATTAATATAGTATTATTTATGGTAACCAAGTTATTGTTTGAATTTTGAAACAGCGAAATTTCTTAAATATGTGAGAAGACGCGACGCGAATTTTATAATCTCATTAGACATTCGTATGAAATAACATAAAATCGGCAATAATGCGAATCACCTAGATAACGAAAGATTTTCACGCAAAAGTTTGCCAAGTTTTGTCTCTAAAAACTAATTCTGCAACGATTACGCGAATAGACGGATATTCAACAAATCGACAGCAATAAAATAATTTTTTTCAATCGTTTTTTGATTCATGTCCCGAATTCCTACGATGATTAGAAGTGATTTTAAGAAGGAAATAAAAATATGCTACGCCAATCTCCGTGTTAATCGAATGGAGAAACGAAACTGTCCTGGAATCGAACCCGTGATGTTACAATAGACTTTGAACATTCTCCAAATTTAAAACTGGCAAGGATATCCGGAAAGTATTATTAAAATCGCAGATTAATAAGCGTCTATGTATACACTCGCGTTTGACTGACAAACTTTGGCTTACAAAGTGTTACAGATAAAGCGACAGAATAAGCGTTTTTGTACTTTGTTATTATTGAAGACGAATGACGTCTAACTATAAAGTAGAAAATACTCATTTAATAGTAGTTTACGCAAGCTTTGATGATTTTAAAGTGCGTATAATGTCGTTTTACAAATAGTCCTTCACAATATTTTTGGAGATATCCGTGGCTGGTAGGAGGTGCCACCAAAAATTTCCAATTTAAGATCCTGACTAAACGGCTTTGGATATTAAATTAATTATTGCATAAATTACTTTATGTCACATAACTATATTACTAACTTTTTAAATAATAAACCTCATTAAATGAAACGTGCTTATTCATATTGCGTCTGCAAAAGAAGCTCCCATCTTTTTTCAAGTTTCATCGTGAATTCGTGAGAGACCTCCCAATAATTTTTTATTGCCATTTAAAGTTGTTTAGAATTGTCGTACAAATATGGGACTTTAACGAGGGAGGTAGAGAGAGAGCAGAGGGAGAGGAGAGAGAGGGAGGGATGGAGAGGGAGGAAGAGGGTGAAGGAGGGAGGGAGAGGGCGGGAGGGAGGGAGAGAGAGGAAGAGAAGGAGAGGGGGAGAGACGAGAGAGTGAGAGGAAGGGAGGGAGAGAGAGAGAGGGATGGAGAGGGAGGAAAAAAGGGAGGGATGGAGAGGGAGGGAGAGGGTGAAGGAGGGAGGGAGAGGGTGAAGGAGGGAGGGAGAGGGTGAAGGAGGGAGGGAGAGGGTGAAGGAGGGAGGGAGAGGGCGGGAGGGAGGGAGAGGGAGGGAGAGAGAGGGAGAGAGAGGGAGAGAAGGAGAGGGGGAGAGACGAGAGAGTGAGAGGAAGGGAGAGGGAGGGAGGAAAAAAGAGGGAGGGATGGAGAGGGAGGGAGAGGGTGAAGGAGGGAGGAAGAGAGAGGGAGAGGAGAGGGGGAGAGACGAGAGAGTGAGAGGAAGGGGGAGAGAGGAAGGGGGAGAGAGGGAGGGAGAGGAAGAGAAGGAGAGAGAGGGAGAGAAGGAGAGAGAGGGAGAGGAGAGATTGGGAGAGGAGAGAGAGGAAGAGGAGAGTGGGAGTGGAAGGGAGAAAGATGGAGAGGGAGGGGGAGGGGGGTGGAGAGGGAGGGAGAGGGAGAGAGGAGAGAGAGGGAGACAAGGAGAGAGAGGGAGAGGAGAGTGGGAGAGGAGAGAAAGGGAGAAGAGAGAGTGGGAGAGGAGAGAGAGGAAGAGGAGAGTGGGAGAGGAAGGGAGAGAGAGGCAAGGGGGAGAGAGGGTGTCAGAGGAAGTGGGAGAGAGAGGGGGAAGAGAAAGACGGAGAGAAAGAGCGAGACATGGAGAGAAAGAGGGAGAGGGTGGGAGGGAGGATGTTTAGGAAGGGATGCTTATTGTCTGTACGATTCGCCTCTCTCCCCAACTTCACCTGTCTTACATATAATCGGATCAAACAGATCAACTGCTTCCAGTGGCAATTACATCAATTTTATGTTAAATAAAAATATATATAATTTTGATTTATAAATATTTCTTTCGTAGTCAGAGAATCCATCCGAGAATAATATAAAAAAGAATTAGGCTATTCTTGACTAGTTTTATGCAAGCAAAGATATCTCCCGAAATCCCAACGGGCAATGCAGAACACGAAAAGCGCTGCGCGAAATTATATGGATTAGTGGGTCCCAAAAAGGGATTTTGGATCGTTTACTTTTTCTCTGCTTGGCATGCTTCTGAATGGAATGGCTGGCCATTCTAAGCAAAAAGGATTTGGACAACATGAGAAAACTGTTAACATAATCTCCTGACTAATTATTTTATTCGATAGTAGGCTATTCTCAGCAGTACACACCCTATAGAGTTTTCTCCAATTAAAGTAATGCATCGTTAGGGATATTCAGGTATTTATTTATCGTTAATTCAAAGGCAAATAGATTAAGTTAGCGATTGAGCTAAACTGATACGATTAAGCAAGAAAATTGGGAAATTATATTAACTAATGAAAGTAAGGGCAAAAAAAAATTTCCATGTATCACCTGCGTTATTCTCGTTGCAACAGCCCAAGACTTGTTAGTACGTATGTACAAACGACATACAACTTACCATAATAGCATGTTTCTTAACCGTTTACTATTGAAAAAATCTTGTGTGTACAGCACATGACTTTCTTCATAGAGTAATGAATATGATTGTAATAGTGCTTACGAATTACATTTTCTACGACTTTGAGATTTACATTAATTATGTCCAAAAGATATATTTTCAAAAGTCAGAATAAATGGCAAAAGTAAACTTTCACGTCCGGTTGACAAGTTTCAGCCAAAACATAAAATTACTAATGAAAATCTAAAGTTTATCATTTTCATTTTATGAGTTAAATCTCCCGCAAAATTACTATCATGCAGGCAGAGAAAATACTGAACACGTACTAAGGGGACCTCAAAACATGTATTTCCGTTGAAATGTCGAATCTCGTATTTTTTACGAATACAATACTTTCTCCTACACTACATAGCATGCAGAAAGTGAAAAAACTTTCATTATAAATTAAAAGCTCATCTCTAATATTCCAAATAAAAATTTTCTTTATATTATTGGACCTCGTTTTCTCCTACATATGCGAGTTTAAGTCCGTCTCCACCTGGAATGTCAGACCCTCCGTAAGAACGGTGAAATGGTTATTGGAGATGCGAACGGGTAGGCCAGAGGGGGAGGAGAGGAGAATCCCTCCAGAAGGTGGGTATAAGGTGTGGCGGGGTGTGGGGCAGGAGGAAGTTGGGGGGGAGAGATTCGGGAGGGGGGGGGGGTAGCTGCGATCGCTGAGGACGTGAAATATGACGTGAGAGAGGAAGTAATGAAACGGCTGACCCTGTGATCATTCCAGGAATAAGGAGATGAGAGTAGCTAATGGAAAACGGAGGGCCGATGCGGAAACGCAATTGGCTCGACGGAAACTCTCAGGACATGTGTTAAAGCCCCGCGGAACTCAAGATGAGTGTGATTACCTCGCATTCGGCTAAGCCTCTCTCTCTCTCTGTGTCTGAATGGGCACAGCGATAATCCCATCATGCCCCTCGCTTATTTCCTCCCAGGACAATGACTCCATCTACTCACTCTCACCCATAATCTTCCGCGTTTCCTCTGCGACTTCTCTCAACCCTACTCTCTCCTTCCTTTTCCCTCTCTCCACCTCTCTTTCTCCCTCTCCCTCTCTCTCTCCCTCTCTGTATTTATACTACAAATATATCCTTTCCCACCCCACCCCTTGAACCACTCCCCATCTTTCTTGCCAGGCCGTCGAAAGTTTTCAATTACTGTAATTCGTTATAGTTAGACAGGTGATAATCTTCACTGCCATGCCAATGCGTTATTTCACTTTTATTAAAATTTTTATTTTTATATACAATAGTCTGTATGTACCCCTCTCTCACTCTCTCGCCCTCCCCCCTTCCCCCACTCCCTCCGTTCCTCTCACTCTCCTTCTCTCCCTCCCTCTCTTCCTCCCCCTCTTCTGCTAAATATGTGTTTTCATTCAATTCAATTTCATTTTATTTTATTAATTATCTTGTTAATTTTCCATAACTTTAAAATATATTTTGTAAATCTTATCTTTTTAAACTTCTGTATTATTGTAATTCCAGTATTGTTCTTTTATGTAACTAGGATTTTAGAAGGTTTTTTCCACCCCCCTTCCCTTCGTGGGTGTTTTCCTGCGTAGTTTTTACTAGGATGGCCAAGTCAGGTCTTTCCCAGGTTTTTACCACAAATATTGTCTTTTTCTTTTAGAAGTTTTCCGAATTTATAATTTGCTATTGTGCTTGTGTTTTTATATTACTTTCTCTTATACGAAGTATACTGAGAAAGTATTGTAATCGCGAAGAAATTCGATCTCGAGATTTTTATGGAAATATACGTTTTAGGTGTACCTGAGTCCGAAAAAGTTGTTTTCGCCATTCCGTCTGTTCGAGGTTCTAGAGCCTACATTGTAGAGCGAAAATAAATGAAATCTCGTACTTAGGCATTTTATCATACAGAATAGAATCTATGAAAAAATGGTTGACATTTCACAATAATTAAGGGCAGTTTATTCGAAAAATTTTAACAAAAATTTGATTTGTTCAAAAATGGCTCTAACGATTTTGATCAAATTTCGTACAGTTCATTGAGTTTTCGTCTTCAATAATACTTAATAGTTTATATTTCTAAAAAAATGAATATAAGGCTAGTTTTTTCTTGGAAAATTTATCAACAATTAGATTTTCTCCTAGACGGCTTCAACAATTTTCATAAAATTTCGTAAAGTTACACAGTTCATATTTATCAAAAAATGAATATAAGGCTAGTTTATTCTTGGCAACTTTAATAACAATTGGATTTTCTAAAAAACGGCCAATACGATTTTCATCAAATTTCGTATAGTTATTTAAGTTAATGTTTATAATGATTGTAGATAGTTTATATTTTTCAAAAGATAACTAAACGACGCATTAGTAGATGAGGTAGTTTGTACAATGTATGCTGTAACGATATTTTTTTTGCTTTCAGGTTCTTTTCTGTGAAATTATTATTATTATTTTTATCCTCCTATGTAATTGATGACGCAGGGTTAAATGTAAGAAGGGACTATATAGTCTCAATTTCGCTTTAATAAAGTCGTTTGTCTGTCTGTCTTTTTCTCTCCCTCTCACACTTTCTTCCCCATCTCACCCCTTCTCCTTTCAACCCCACTTTTTCTCTCTCTTCTTCCTCTCGCAATTTCTCTCTCAACCCTTCTCATTCCTCCCTTCTCTTCCCATATTCTCCTTACCCTAAACTTCCACCCTCCTCCCTCCAATTCTCTCTCTCCCCCTCCCCCCCCTCACATCTTCTCCTTTCATAAATCTCCTCTTCTTAGGTAATGTCTTTAATCGCTGTGGTCCTTCGTTATAGTCTTCCACCGTTGGCTTTTCGGATTAAACGACAGAGGTCCTTAAGAGCCTGCTCTGTCTCATACTGTCGCTTCCATAGTTCAACGGGACCCTTGTCGAGAAACTCTCATTTCCTAAATGACAGTTTTATTAAAAATTACGATCCCACGATCATAGAGAAATATCACTGAGGCTTGTTAAATATTAATAATAAAATTATGAGATCTTATAGAAAAAATTTCGGTAATTTATATTTTTGCTTAATCGCAACACATTCCCTCATTTTCAGGCTCAAGTGTTCATCTACTGTTTTCAAAATCCATTTAGGAAGGCTCCACTTTGTGGAAAGATTCCGTAATAGTAATGAAATACTGATTTAATTTACACCAGTGGAAATCACCATAAATATTTCATTACTATTTTATATTAGCATTGATTGTTGCTTTTGCCAATTCCCATTCTAAGGCCCCTTATATATTTCGATCGTAGCCACCGAGAAACACCTGACGTCCACATCTATCAAGATGAGCCATTCTGACCTATTCCGTAACTTCACCTGAGAGAATCGTTCGCCTCTCGAGGCTGTTTTTCTCATTCAATTGCTTTTTATTCTAAAAAGGTTGATGTCATATTTTCCATCTAGATTAAGATGCATCCAACCTTATGATTTGTTGAAGTACTGGATATGCGTTTGTGTTCCCCACTTCAATGATCAGTCATACTTTTCTCAAAGCAATTCAAGCCAAGCGGAACGTAGGAGTATCCGTTATCAAAAAAGCAAGAATGTCGTAATTCACTTTTTGTTTTTCTACCATTTAACTCCGTATATGTTTACAGAAACACTTATTTAAAAAAAAACTCTTCTTAATTTATGTATAAGTTATACATTTTACTGAATAAACGAGGAGTAGGTAACTCCCTATTTACGCGGGATTTACATATACACACGAGTTCAGTTGTAGGCGATTTATGTTTTATTTCTCGATTTACGCGAGTTCGGCTCCCTTCTAGTCAGCTTGTTTTTTTACATCAAAATCCCATAGGTCATTATTCGGATTAAGGTGACAAAAATCTCGCTTCTCTGTGTTTGCTCATCAGAAAACAAATGCCTGCACTTTTTGTTTTAATATTTCCTGTTACTACGAAACACCATACATATAGTATAACTTTCTTTTCCTATTGGTGCTCTTAAAAGCTAGGATACCATAAGGTGATGCCCATTAGCGGCTCTGCAATAAGGCTACAGTAGGAAACGGCCTACGATTGGCTAGATTACGGCACGGCAATAAATATGGCCTTTCATGGCAGGAATAAAAAAATAATAATAATACACAGAATTTTGACCCGTGGTCGGACGGATGCGCAGACAAACCGAATATATGAGCAATTTTTTAGCGAAAAGCACAAAAATGAAGCGAAAAGCAATTTGGCCCAGACACGGGAAATTTACAAACCCACCTCTGGCGATTCTATTAGTTAGTTTTGCAATCTCTCTTATTTTATAAATCAACTTTCAGTCAGTTGTGATATTTATGGACGATAATTCCCTTATGACATTTTGTTTTTCGTGAATAAAACATTTTAGTAATTTCTTACTCCACATTTTAGTATTAATATTCTCAAAATAATCAGATTGGAAATCAAGAAAGTTGGAAGAGAAATCTATTATAATAATAACCTATGTTTGTCTTTGGTGCAAAGATGATTGGCTGCCGAGGGGCCAATCAGACGTACGTCGTAATATTTAAGGAAATAAAAAGAAAGTTTTCGTTTGTAAAGAGTATATTGAAGTTCATTTTACTTGTTAGTAAGTATTATAATTAATTTCGATTTCATTCCAATCATATTATTTAAAAATCAAGTATACATAGTCCCGATATATCAGGATTATGATACTTACGAAAGAGAACGTACTGATTGTACTCGAGAAGCTTAAGATTTTCACCGCAAAAGAGACGCACGGAATTATACTTAGAAAACTTAAGAATTTAAAACTACCGTAATTTTCCGATTATAATACGCAACCTATATAATACGTACCCATGTTTTCACGGGTGAAATGTGAAACCTCTTATCACTATGTATAATACGCACCTATTTTTGTAAAAGATCAATGTAATTTTACTTGACTATGTGTAGTATCGGGACAGTTCTCGCCTTGCCGCCAAATGAGATACGTGTGAGAGAGTTTACAAGAATATCACGTTACGTTCTGACTCTCCCATTAAAGATCGCTAAGCTGTATAAAAAAACATTTTGTCTCAATGTCGCCTTTTGTATTAATCTTGTCGGTTGGAATAGGAGTTCGCGCTTTGCTGCCAAACTAGATATTTGTGAGAAAGTTTACGAAAATACCACGTTACGTTCTGACCGGGGAGCATCTAGAGAAATTCATTAACTCAAGAGGAGCACTAGAACAAAATTTTCAGGAAAACATTTGTTACCTACCAGCTGGAATTTTCATCATAGTACACTTGTCAGTATGAAAAAGATGAATGAATGTACTAAAAAATCGAAATGAAATTAAAGACGATCTCGCACATTATATATTGGTTATTTAATTAACAAAATAAATCCATACAAAATTATGAAGGATGAAAAACTTGGGGAGCACCTACTTAATGCTTACGAAGTACCGCTTGAGGAACGCTGTTCTAGATTGTAATACAATACATTATATTATACATTAAACTTAGGCTTGTTGAATTAAAACTGTATCAGTTTCTACTGTAAAGGGTTTCATTCTGTACCACATGATTAAATAGAATTTTGGCAAAATATTATATTGGGCATTTTTAAAATTTTGAACATATGAATGGGACATAGCATATCAGTATGTATTCAGTCACTATTAATGATATTGTCATTCGCACTGTGAATTTCTAAGTCACATAGCGCTACAGTAGAGTGCTCACTACATGCTCTATACTAAATATTACTGATAATCGTATAAGAATATTTATCATAAATTTATAGTTGAAAATGAGTTGAGCTAGTTCAAAATAGTAAAGTTTTCATGTAGAAGACAGCAACACTTTTATCATACATGTTACACCATGTGTTTTCTTTAAATAATATTTATAAACAATAACTCCAGAGAAGACATTTCAGTTTCAGATAATAAATATAATCAAATGCGCTTTCTCTTTTGTGAAATATGACGACAACTTGGGAAGGAATTGGCTAGTGCAGTAGCGTTTTTAGCACTGGGCCTTCAATTTTATGATATTAATGCTATTATAGTCTTAAAATTTTATCAACGTAGAATCCATGTACTTTAAATAATAATTACAGATGAAATTAATTTTTAGGATTGCAAAACATTTCAAACCCCAGATATTATTTTAAGATAAAATCTTTAAAGAATTAAATGCGAGGCTTTTAATATGCATATAGGAATTCCTCTCGAATACCCTGGAAACTTAACGAAAACTGGGATTTGGAGGAAAACTGGGCCAATGAGGGAGAGAGAGTGGGTGAGAATCTGAATTTCATGCGAGGAGAGGAAAAGGGAGGGAGGGAAGGGAAGGGAGTGAGAGGGGGGAAGACAGGGAGAGAGGGGTACGTATCGGAGGGAGGGGGTGGGGGGAAAGAGGCTGGGAGAATGGTTGAATTAGATCGAGTAAAAGTGAGAAAGAGATGAGTGGAAAAGTTGCGTTACTCGTGATAATTTACCCCAAAGATATAAAATATGAAGATATTTACGCATGACAACTCCACACGTCAATATTAGCCAAACTGCCGCCAGCGACGAAATGCGATTGCTTCATAATAAGTAAACCCTCCCGATTTATTTCTGTTGGTCAAAAATAAAAAAGGAGACAGCTAATTCTGACGGGAGCGAAATAGCATCGCTATAAAAGGAAAGCGGTCGGTGTTTAGAGAGCAGCAAAGGAAAAGGAAGATAAAAAGAGGCGGAGATGGTTATAGGTGCGTGTTATGCGAGAAGATTATACGGAATGATAAAGGAGTGGGAAGAGACGAAAAGAGTGCCGTTTTGGAGGAGAAGAGGGTTGAATGGGGGAGTAGGAGAAGAGGGTTGAATGGGGGAGTAGGAGAAAGGGAAGTGGGGGAGTAGGAGAAAGGGAAGGGGAGAAGAAAGGGAAGTGGGGGAGAAAGGGAAGGGGAGGAGAGTCGAGGCGTCAAAGAGAGAGGTAGAGCGGAAGAGATTGAGCGGATTTTCAGGGTACGGAAGAAAAAAATGGCGGAAGTGCGTGGTGTATAGATTAAAGTAAGTTGGCTCGTTGCGAAAACGGAGTGTTTCCGAATGGAGAGAGAGAGAAGTGGAGAGAGGAAATTGAAATGGATAGAAGAATAACATAACACGAAGATGGCTCCCGAAGGGAAAGAAAGAAGGCGATGAAACATTGACGAGGAGTGAATTGGAAAAATGGAATATTATTCATTTAGCTTCGCGTAAGAAATTACGTCAGAAAAGTACATAAAATATCAACGTTTTTTGTAACCCTAAAGCTAAAACAGCATCGTGAAATATTTTTGTTTATTTTAGCTGGAATTTATTTGATGCCGATGCGTGATTGTTAAAAAAAGCGAAACGTTTTAAGTGACTGATTTTTCTTCATTCATATCTCTTATAACTGTTCACTATTATAAAAATATTTTAAATGCTTGGGACTTGCTCGAGAAATCCAACGTAAACCTATATATAAATAAGAGAGAGATCATTCCGGGTTCATTATAATTAACAAGAACTTATAAAGAGACTCCTTTTTAAGAACTATGCCAAACCAGATATCTCGTATAATTCGCTCAATGCGTAGTAAGAGGCCAAATTTTCATTAAAAGGAACTGATGATGAGATTCTAGGTTTAAATATATTTGAATGCCAACATAAATGGAAGACATATTGACATAGAAACAAAGAATTAGGGGAACAATTGCTTACATATATATCTATTTTCGAAATAAAAACGCACTTCTTGAATAAATATCTCCGCCGAGTGCTTCGCAAATAACTGCATTTCTATCTGAGATGCACTGATTAATAAGCATCAAGGTGGCAAGCGTGACAGAGTTCGTTCGAAGCATTTATCTGTCCGACGGGCCAATTCTCTCTCGAAATTCATCCGCCTCCCTGAGTGAACACGCAGAGATATGACACGTCGAGCGCACGCTGAGATTCGGCAATATTAATCTCGCACGAGAACGAATATCACGCGCACTGCTTCCATGCAAAAAAAAATAATTCTTAATATTGTCGAGACGATGACTGAGTGCCATTTATCCATCGATGGAAAACGAGAGATACGTTTCCGTAAATTCATAGCTACGTTTTTGATTGAGGAAACCCTCGTTACATATCCTTCGTCAGGGAGACTGAGGAACTGCTGCTCCGATCGGAATCGCCCTTCTCCGTTTCATTCCTCTTCATCGGTCGAAGCAAGTTTGTGAAACAAAAAAAAACAGAAATAGCGATGATGACAGGTTTTTGGTGCGAGATAAGGCGCAAGCGAAAGACAGCGAACGAATGTTCGGCTGTTTTTTGTCATTCGGACCGTGCATTTGATTAGTAGTCTACACTAGAGCGAATGTTTACGTTTGCTGATGTTCGACGCTTTGAAAAGTTTTTTGCTGAAGTTGCTGAGTTGTTTACTTAACCGTCCACACTGCGCACGAACTTCCTTTGATGTACCGCCCTGCCAGCGAACCGCGTCCAATGCATTCGTTCAACCGTACACACTACATGAATTCATTCGTTCGCAGTCGTTCGTTCGCCATCGTTCGCATAGGGTATTTGCACCTATAGAGGAACGCACGAGCACGTGCTGCCTCGAGATGCAGAGTGGGCAGCGGCGAAAGGGCGAGTTAATTGACGAAGTCGCATCCTGGAATCCAACCGACGAGAATACTTTTTTTTGTTCGAGTCTTAAAGGAATTCGCCTAACATACTGAATTTAGACGATCCGTGTGTTTCTCGAAAGAGGCAATGTTTTCTCTACAGATTATGCGGAGAATGAATTAATAAAGGGGTGACCATACACGCTTCGGGGACAACGGAAGGGAAGGAGGTAATAAATCAGTTGATGCGAAAACACCCGGATGCAAGGACTTACGAGAGTGATCGAGAAATAAATTGCGGTAATGTTTGAATACAATACGGAAGTCTGAGAGTCTTGAAGTATTATTACACCACTAAGTAAAATTCTTCTACTCCCAATAGATAAGGATTTCATGTTCATTTTGCATTCATATTTTAAGCAAGAATTCACATTTTGAAAATTGGGTTTCAGTGGTACATTTAATTGAATCAATCTATTACATTAAACCTAACTTAAAACCTTCGAATCCCACAGTGAATCGGTCATATTTCCTCCGAATCGTTTAATGACGCAATTGGACCTCTAGTCTCGACTTGCAACATAGGAAGTCGCCTGATAAAGCATGACTCGACAAGTAATTTTTAAGAAAAGTGCATATTCTTTGATTAATATTCCGAAATTCTGAGTGTGACATATATCGTTAGAAAGAGAAAAAAGTCATAGAAGAAAGAAAATTAAATTCTTCCAATTATAGAAATGCGAACGTGATAAAAAATCTGACAGAGAATACTGCATGGGTTTTCGTAGGGTGTTGTCGGCGAAACTATCCTATGAAAAAGTAGATCAAGAGGCTGACATTCTGGGTGACTTGAAGGAAGTGATTTGTCGCTGAATGAGGAGGCTTTCTCAAAAAAAATGATCGAGGGTACTTTAGGAGACATTATTATTTTCGATGGAGATCCTGCAAAAAGTTATCCAAAATTATTTTGTTGACAAATATCTAAGATATTCAGTAAATATTGAAATTAAAATAAATACATTTCATAAACTTTTTTAATTTTAAAATAATTTGATCGTTGTAAATTGTTCCGTTAAGTCAAACTAGTCGTATTTAAATTAATATTAAACTCAAAATGCTATAACGGTATCGAGATTTCATGACAGTATACGGGGAGGAGGCAGGGAGGGAGAAAAATTGAGTGAAATGGAGGGAGTAGGAGAAAGGGAGTGGGAGGGAGGAAGGAGGGGGGGGGGGGAAAGAGAGAGAGAGAAAAGGAGAGCGGATGGATGGGAAGGGAGCGAAGATTATACTCTGAGGAATTAATACCACTAAAACCCGATTCTGTGGAGTAGCTTTAATTAAGAATGCTATGAATTCCCTAGCAGCATAAATTGAACAAGGGCTTCTTTTTATCCTTTTCAGGCTTTTAATGCCTATGCGTTTGTCTGAAAAAAATAGGAAGAAAAATGAGAATAGTTCAGGGAGTTTTTTCCCTCAAGTAAGGAAATAAATATATAACTCGCTTGTATCTACACTCATAAATATAAGACAACCTAGCAAAAATAAAACAGTTAAATTTATAAATACTATTTTAATTATAAAGGCTGTGTGGAAGAATTGAGCGACGAATGACCATTTTAACTCAAAATTTTAGTAATACAACGTACTTTTAAATGCTCTAGTATTTAAGATCACGCGATAAATTAGGCGTGGATTCATGCTATCTTGAACGAATAAGACCATTAGAGTTCAAAAACGCTAAAAAAATAACTAACACCTTTTTTGATCGGCCTACTGATGATGGAATCGTCGATTTGAAGTGCGTATTTATGCATTTTTTAAAGAAAGGAAGTACGTACTCGTATATGGTTTTTGGCTAATGCGTATTTGTGTTTGGTCCCAGGCGTGCAGTAAATTCCCTTATGTGATTAATTTCCTTTTCAAATAATTTTATGGTTATTAGGAGGGTTGTTCACTGATTATACCTCAAATATGATCAAACAATCGTCTATTAAACAAACAAGTAGAGTTCTTTCCAGGAAAATATCGGATTTTTATTCCATTATTAACTTCGGTAATGTGTTTTGTTTTACTTGGCCATGTCTCTCATTAACCTAATTGACGAACTAAGGAAAATTTGGAATTTGATCACACGTTATATGCGCAAATTTAGATTATGTCATTTTTTATGAGTTTATACCGCCACATATTCAGACACTATTACCTCGTTTGTATGTGGCATCAGTACAAAAATATACATTAAAATTTCAGTTTCCCATATTGTATACTATCACAGATATTTAAAAAAAGTATTGAGCATAAAAAAACAAATGGCAGCAGTACAGAAATCTACTCTGCAAGTTTCAACTCGCAATCGTGTACCGTTTCGTTACAATTTCAATTTAAGTAAGCGAACAGACAGACAGACCGACGGCAAAGTGAATCTATAACTGCATTTACAAAAAAGAGGCACAAAAACCGGTAAAAATGTTTTTTATGATCAAAGGAGTTCAGGAGCATTAGAATACAATATGTACATTGAATTTGAACATTTCTTTAACAGGCCGTCGAAAAAACGCTTTATAATATGCCTAATCAGAATTTCTAGAAATAGGCATTCGTGCAGGAAGCGAAGCATTAGTCGCGAACTTTCCATAGTTTCTTCTCCGGATGAATATTTAATTTCACAATACCCTCCAAGGGGCTTTAAGAGCGGAAATTCCAATTTTTCTCGCCTTCCTATATGTATAAGAGGGATCCCATTGAAATGCGGTACAATTTCTGTGATTTCGAAATTCCCAATTTGCGAAGCACTTTTCAAACAAAAAATATCAAAGTTTATTTAACCCATAGTTCCTCCACGTTTTGAATTACCTTAGAACATTTAGAAATAATAAATTGTAAGGATCCCTTTCTTTAAAAACGAACTAATTTTAAGGAACCGTTCGCCTCTGCTAAGTTTTCTTAAAGATTCGATCTTAGCGTAACCGAACTTGTGTTAGTAATTAATTTATGTGAATTTCATTTGTATCATTAGTGCATTCCATAAAGTGGAGCCTGACTTATTAATAAAAAAAAACACATAAACTGCAAAAATATTCAATTTAAAATTTTTTATACCAAAACCTATTTTATCGAAGAATCTACGTTTTTAAATATTTTTCAGCTCTACAATTTCTATAGAAAATATTCTCCAATAGGATCTTTTTAGTTAAAGTTAAATTGTAAGTTTTTGTTTCCTCAAAAATGTATTCGCTGTGCAGTTTAAACCATAATTTTTGTCTTTTACGTTGAAGAAAATCTTTAATGCCAGATTTAATCGAAATGAGACCGATGGCAATACAATCGATGGACAAATGGAGCAGGAAGAGGCGTTAAAATGAATCGCAAGTAGGCTTTTGCGTTTTACGCGTCATATAATTAATTCAATGATTTATCTCGCTCACAAATGAAAGCCTTTAAACTGTAGATTAGAATGAATTCAGAGTAAATTAAAATCCGAGTGATTTCTTTGGTCTTTAACTTACGCGTAATTTTCGCCCCTATTGTGATCTGTCTGGATCAACGTTTGTTAAGTTCCAATAAACATTTTATAATTTATTTCAGACCAGATTGTTTGAGAAATACAGCCATCAGATGAAAACCGTCATTTAATCCCACCATTGCTTCGATATCGTATTAACTTTTATTTTAAAGAAGCCTTCGATTCAACTAAGAATTATTTCCCTTCGAAGCAATATAAGTTTTCTCGTCTCTATTTTCGACACCGAAAACCAATAAAACTTCAAGGAAAGAGGCACAGATTTAAAAGTTGGAATCATAAAAATAAGGTTAAGTCTGCTGGAAGTCGAGATCGGAAAAAAGGATCAATGTTCTCAAAAAATTTTCATTTTTCACCCGGTGAAGTATATTCAAATTAAATTCCGAGCAAGGGTATCGCTCTGTCCTCTTCATGTCCCGAAAATGCGGTCTCTCAAAGTTCAAATTGCGGGGAGAGAGCCCCACGAATGTATAATCAATGGGAAAGAAGTTTACAGAATCCACCACAAGAGGGCTTTCCTCTTCATATTTCGATCGATCGGAATCTTTATACGAATCGCCGAAAAAAAAGGAAATGTTTAGAAAACAACGCGCCTTAATCGGACGAACAACGCTATCCCCTCTCACACCGTCCACGCCAACGTGCTTGGCATAGCGCTCTAGGATCATCAACTCCCAAACAAATATCCTTTTTAATGTCTGGTTCTCATGCATTGTCTTCGGGAGAAAGAATCCATTAATACGGTTTTTATACGCGGATTAATCGCTTTTTCACTAAACCCTTTTCAGGCGGACTAAGGCGCGTGGGATTCGCAAACCAAAAACAATCATTTCCATGGAAATATTTTGTTGGGTCATATCGATCCCTAAAAGAGGAGAAAAATTCTCAAAAGCCTCGAGAGCATTGTTTCGCTGATTAAAAGCCATCGCCGAGCTTAAATTAACTAAACTAGCTGGAGAATACTCGCTGATAAGCATTACATTATTAACGTACTTAACATGTTTTAAATATACATAAGTATGAAAACAATTAATTTATTTATATCTTCCACATCGCCATAATTTACGAGAACTATCAGCTTAGGGAGAGGGAATTGGAGAAAGATAATGGAGGAAAGAGAGAGGGAATGAGGAAAAAGAAAGGGAAGGAGGAAAGAGAGAGGGAAGGAGGGAGGGAGGGAAGAGAGGACGGAGGGAGGGGGAAGGGAGGGGGAAGGGAGGGGGAAGGGAGGGACGAGGGAGGGAGGGAGGAAAGAGAGAGAGGACGGAGTCGGGAGGGAGGAAGGGAAGGAGGGGGGAGGGAGGGAGGAAAAAAGGGAGATGGAGGGTTAGCCATCCGAGTTCCATTGTCCATGAGTGTAGTCGGCGACCCGTACGTGCCCAGTCAGAAATATGACAAATGATATGGGCATATTTTTGGAGAACTCAAAATTTGCTGCGACATGAATATGTTGGAAATGCTGATTAAGAGTCGTTCGGCGCAATAAAGGAAACGAACATCACGGAACTTGACATTTCGACTGAAATTGAAAGAATGAATCGAGGCGACAGAATGAAGAAGGCTAAGCGCTAAACCTGACTAAGGGAATTGAAAGAACGCCTTATGGGTCTATGGTCGCAGTCATTGGCGTGTGGTCTATATAAGCGAGTAATACGCCGCATGCCCACGCGATAAATGAAGAAAAAATATTTATAATAATTCAGAATTCATAATTATTCATAATTAATACATATATCAATGAGAATAGAATGAGAATTCACCAAAAAGAAACAAATGGGATGTGCTTCATCGCCATTGGTGAAATACGAGAAGAGAGAGACAGACAGACAGACAGACAAACGACTTTATTTAGGGCGAAATTGAGACTACATTGTCCCTTCTTACATTTAAACCTACGTTACTGATTACAAATGACAATAAAAATAATAACATATAAACATACAAACAGAAGCCAAATACCTGAAACTAAACAAATGAAAAAAAGCAAACAAACACAAATAAGAGATTGAATTACAAATTCGGAAACTTCTAAAAAGAGAAGACTAAGTATTTGTGGTAAAAACCTAGGAAGGACCTGACATGGCCAACCCAGTAAAGAGAGAGAGAGAGAATAGTCAGGCGACGGAAGAGGAGGCAAGCTTTTTATCTTAACGTTTTCAATGCGAGCATGCGCTCGAGAGAATAGCGGGGAAGGCGGCAAAAAGAAGAGATAGAGAAATAGGCGAAATATAGTCACTGTATACGTCGACACGGTACGATTCTCAAGGTTTCGCCGAGAAAGCAGACGGAATGCCCTTTTTTTTTTCTTGTCCTGTTTCTCGGTGGAAAGAGGAGGGGAAGGAGACGAGTTGGAAAGAGGAGAGGCGGGGAAGGGGGCAAAAGAGGAAGTGTTGAGTTAGCTAGAATGTGCCTATAATATACCTCTTTTCTACAGCCTTCTGGCAGTAAATACCGTGTAAGAATTTCGATGACTAACTATAATTTTTTAATTTTTCTTTTTTGAATATCTCAAAGCATGAAAGAAATATTTGGGTAAGAGAGGGGGTAGTGAGTATTTAAGAATATCAGATGGGAAACGCGAAACCGTGATTATTATACATTAATTATAGTCAGTGGAAGTTTAAAAATTTTCCTACGATGATTATTATAGTTTTAAAATGTTTTGTATGATAATTTTCAAAACATGGTACAACACATAAGCACCTCACATTGTTTGCAACAATAAATGTTTCCTTTTCTCTTTATTTATATATTATTTTTTAGATGCAAACAACACACCTTTTCCTTGAATGCGACTGACTAGACGTACTAGGATTATAGCCTATGACATATTTTCCAGTAAGTCGTAATGGTGTTTCTATAGATGGGTTGCTTTGCCCTCTTTGCTTTTGGTTTACTTTCACTGTATTTTTCTCTCCAGGCAGTCATTGGTCTAAAGTTTAGCTAACTCATTTATCCAACGTTTTTTGTAAATTACATTTTCAATAAATGTTATATCCAATAAATAGCGAAACGTTTCACGCAATATTTTTAGTGACTTCCTGGCAGTAGAGTAGGTGACGATGCACTGGCCTGCAAGTTTCACTCGTCCCATCCCTTTGCTATAGTCAACTCACATTAGAGGTTTAATTTTTACCAGCAAAAATTTCAACAATCAATATCATCAATATTAACCTAAGATTTCCGCTTCTTAAACGAAAGTCTTATACTCGTAAACGCGATATTTCTGAGCAAAATCAATCTGGTCACGGGGAATACCTAATATTTTTGTAGGAAAAAGTTCAAGCTTACATCAAATAATACAACTCGAACACCAATAGGTGTTAATGTGTAATAGGGAAATTTAACGTGTGTAGGCGGTTAGAGAAACCAGCTGAGAGCGAAATACACTACGAAGTTTAAAAGCGGTTCACGAGCATCCAATGAAAACACAGGTTGACGTGTATAAGCTAGGGATGAATACTGGTATTGGAAAACCGGAATTAATACCGGTATTGAATTAGACACACAATACCGATATCGTGATTTACAATACCGGGTTTTCGGTATTGAAAAGTGCATTTTGTGGGAGCAGTGCCAAGTTACCAAAAATGTATTTGTTTCATGTGTGAGTAGAAATAAAGTGAGGGGATTATTCCGAAAAGTGACTCCGACGGATCGGTATGAGAGTTTTATAATTTTACCTAGTTCGATGAGGAAAAACGATTGTAAATGGTCTCGTCCTCCTGAAATGCGTTCCTGAACCCTTCGGTCCCGAAGCGCGGTATTTTTTGACCTCAGGTCCACAAATTGACATTATTTTCATATAAAACACATAATTTGGATTATAAATTTATTTTGTGTAGTGTAATCCTTTCTTCTTACTTTTCCATTATTGTTTGTGGAATATGAAGAGTTTTCTTTTCGAAAAAAAATGTTTTTTAGCCTGGGGTTGAAAAATACCCCTTATTTGGATGGGTGTCACCGTTTTGAAGAGTGGTAAAAACGCCCTGAACAGGGCAGTTATCTAGTTATAACCTTATTTTGAAAGCAAGAGTGTTTTTGAAAAGTCCAGATTTATGTAGTTGTTGAAATACTCACATCTTGCTTTTGAACTCCGTCTGATATTTGTAAGAAAGAGGGTTTATTCGGTTAATAAAGGATTATTATTATTATTAAAATAATATACTAAATGACTATAAACTGTCTTCTGCACAAAACCGGTTTCAATACCGGTATCAGCAAAAAACTGTCCCAATACCAGTATTAAAAATTGTCGGTATTATTTAATCCCTAGTATAAGCGGTCGACGCAGTTACTGAGTGATAAAGAGTCTGTCAATCAGCTTACCTTAAATAAAATATCACTGCACGAAAATGACATGAGTTGGATTTATTTAATTCAATGCTGGGGACATAGTTGGTGAATCGTCTTTTACTTGCTATAATAAAACTCACTCGTCCATATTAACGAAAGGCCAATATTAATTGCGGCATATCCCAATTGAAAATTCTGGGTACACTAATTTCCGTATAAATCGGATACCTTTGCCATTCAACCAGACCTGGAAATATAGGGAAAATAGAGGATTTTATTCCTAAGATCAGAGGTACGAACTTTCCCGGAACGACCGATTCGGCAGGACCGGTTCGGCACCACCGCACAGTGGTACGAAATGTGAATCTGGCGGTACTAAATTCGAATTATTGATATTATCGAACAAAACTATTTCTGTATGGTGATAATTACTTTCTAAAGTCATTTTATGCATCGGAAACATTTTTAAGGTGGAAATTTAATCTCATATATATTGACTTCATACAGAGGAGGATATAGGATGGATTCATATATATATATATATATATATATATATATATATATATATAGGAGTTTATACTAATGTCTAGCCAAATCTTCCTGGGCGATTGCTACCAAATTTCGGGATTTGTAGATAGTAATCTGAAAACCGCAGGAAAACTCCCAGTGCTTGTCTAGGTATCATGAGTTCGACCCCAGAAACTCTCAAAATGACTTTTTTGCCATTTAAATTACATTGGAGAGTTTTTTAAATTCATTCTAGCCCGAACTATTAGAGATATAAAGTTGAAATCTTCAGCGATTATAGATATTAATAGGCCTAACAAAAATATATGCCGTTCACCTTGGTGTCCTAGGTTCGACTCCAGAAATTCCTGAATATTTTCCATAAGAAATACACAGGAGAACTTTTTCATTGTGGAGGGAAAACTATTATTAGTGCATTAATAAAATTTTCAGAACTTAAATAATAAGAAATGAAAGAAAAAAAATGAAAGGATAATATATGAGATGCATGATATGTACCTCTTTTCAATAATTTCCAAAGTAGTATACAATGTACTCTATGGCAAAAATGAAAAATTCTCATTTCACTCAAAATACTCATTATTGGTTACAGTGTTTCCATTAATAGGGCAATTTCTTTGATGGATGTAGTGCAAAGAAAAATTTATATTTTAAAAATGTGGTTCGTTTTTGCAAAAATAACGTTACCATAATTTAGGATGAAATGAAAATGTATTTACTGGATTTAAAAAATATACATTAAAACACATTGAGTAAAAAGTATAAATAAAAAAGTAATACTATTTATGTCATTGAGTTCCGCAAGAAAATTTTATTTCTAGTTTTTAAAACCTACTTATTATTAATGATATAATTTGCGAAAAGTGATTAAATGTAAGGTGTGGTCTGATAAGTACTGTACTTCTTAAATCAGTACCACTGGCAAGCCTTACCTACACTCTCCATTTTCCCTCTATCAAACTTTAATTTAGAATCCATTTTTAATTCATGTAACTATCTTAATACGTTTTCCCTTTTGAATGATTTTTTAAAATTGGAAGAATTTGATCTCAGTTATTTAAGTATCTCTTTTAAATAAAACATTTTTCGGAAACTAAAAACAAATGTATTTTAAGCACGATTAATACTATTAATACAGACTTACCACTACAGATTTACCACTACGTACTGATTTATATTTATTTTCATCGAAATTTTCACCTTCTAAGGTGTGCACTAATTTTGAGAATTTTTCATCTGGCAACCCTATCCTAGTGGAACGCGAGCGATTGGAATGAGCTTGAAATTTGACAGATTCAGACATGTATTTATGCCGTACAGTTGCCATTAGCAACCGGCAGCGCTTAATACACTCGCGCGCATGCAGCGCCGCGCAGCGAGCCCCGCGACGTTCAACCACCGCCAGCCGGCAAAGACTACCATATTTTTGGCGATAAATTCAAAAGGGGCAGGTATGGGCAGCCAATTATTTAAAAATCTGTTTATATACATTCCTCCCTACCAGTTGTAGCAAGAAACTAACCAGGGCCACGCAGGGTTCTTTTTGTAGGTCAAACTTCATGCATGCTTTAGGAATTGGAGGTTAATATTTCAAAATGGGTGGCCAAGCACAAATGTAGTCACAATGTACGTAAAATAAATTTTGGTGTGTGGGGTAGGGCTCTTTTGGAAGCCAAATGAGTCATTAGAGAGGATAAAAAAATGCCTGTGTGACTACAAGAATTCTAAAATTACACGCGTCAAATTCAGTGGAAAATGAGATGAAGTGTGTGGCTCAAATTGTACAGTCTACATGACCCAAATTACTGTTCAACGGGGGCTAATATATGTTTTTCCTTATATACTGGACCCTTTACTTGCAGTTTACGAATGTTTCCTATTACTGACACTTTCAAAAATGACTTTCGTTCCGCCAGATTCGCATTTCGTGCCACTGTGCGGTCGAGCCAAATCGGTCGTGCCGAATCGGTTGTGCCGAACTGTCCTAAACCCGAACTATCCTACCCTTGCTGTGGTGTAAATGCTCCAGCGGTGGAAGAAGAAATCCCTTTCCTCCAGCGATGAGAAAAATTCCTCACACCCATATATACAGAGCACTTCCTCACAGAATGACCATTACACTACACAGGGACGTGCAAAAGGGGGTACATGAAAAGCACTTTGGAGTTGACGAATGAAATAAAGGATAAAGACCTGATATTGGAAATTGAAGAAATGGGTGGGAATCACAAAAGCTTCACGTGATGGTAAGAGAAAAAAATTCACTGGTACTGCCTAAACACAATAGGAGATGCCTCTTAAACAGACTAAAGGCTAGCGAATGTAGCTTATAATGCGATAATTCTTCGTACACACCGTAAAACTGCTTTGATTCTCGCGAGAATTTAGATCAGAAAAATATGACGAAGTTTATCTTTTAAAAATTACATTTAAATTTTACAAAAAGAACATTTATTTAAGTTTATAGATTGCCTTAAGTCGGCGAATAAATTTGCCAAATGATCATAAAACACATATCTTGAGAGACTGCAACGCCTTCTCTTCGGAACGGAGATCATGTAAACTTCCTTCGTCACATCCGAACACTTCCACATCTCAATGTAAACTGACCAAATCGATAGAAAATTTCCCACAAAAAATTACCCCCAATATCAGAATGGGAAAAATGCCTTTTCCATGACCAAAAACGGTATCAGCGTACAGGAGGGGTTCGGAATGTCGTCCATCAAACTGTCAAAGTGCAATTTGCGTCATCAGGGGCACGCACTGGCCTACCCATAAGAAATACTTTTCAAAAAGACCTATCTGTCTATATTTGACGGCGTAAAAGTGAAGAACCGAGGGAAAGGAATTTCCCCCACCTCCCAGAACTTCATTTTACAGCCCAAGTGCCGAGGGAAAAATTCTTCTAAGGAATAAAATACCCCTTTATACCAGGTCTGGTTGAATGGCATTTAGGTCGTCGCAGGCAAAGATATCCGATTGATACGAAAACTAGTGTGCTCAGGATTTTCAAATTTGATAAGGGCTATTTATAAATTGGTTAAATATGGACGAATGAGTTTTATTATAGCAAGTAAAAGACGGTTCACCAACTATTTCCCCGCAATGTATTAAATAAATTCAACTATACTGGAGATTTGTTGCAATTATATGCCTATGAAAACTACACTAGTCTTCTTTGTTTTAATTGATTCTGGCTTATAAGCTATCAAAAACATTTGTGAATACAAATTATCCTCTGAAAATTTCCTTCAAAGCGACATTTATCTGTCTGTATTTGACGACGTAAAAGTAAAGAACCGAGGAAAAGGGATTTTCCCCACCAGCCAAAGGTTTCCGCTTCTTAGAACAAAGCCTTTTGCTCATAAACGCGATATTTATGTGCAAAATCAACCTGGACACGGGAATACCTGATATTTTTGTTAGAAAAAGGTCAAGGTATGTCCCATACATCAAATAACACAACTCGGCCACCAATAGATGTAAACATGTAATTGGGAAGTTTAGCGTTTAGAGTAACCAGCTGAGCGCAAAATAAATACACTACGAAGCTTAAAAGTGGTTCAAGCAACCAATGAACACAGGTAGACGCGTATAAGCAGTTGACGCAGTTAAGGGGTAAGGTGTCTGTCAACCGGCTTATCCTAAATAAAATATCACCGCATGCCACTGGTCGCAGTACAGTGGACGTATGCATTTTTTCCCAACCATTGAAATTACAGATTTAAAAGAACCGATAAGTAAATACAACGGATAAAATAGAGCAATGTGCAAATTTAGATATAAAATTGAACAATATATGGAACCTAAAGAAAGTGATTGATATATTATGTAATCAAAATTGTTTGAGACTTTTGTTAAATTAATGCTCTGGAATTTGTTGAGTATTGGAAATATGGAAATTCAGCAAGATAACGCTAGCGCATAGTAAAATACATTCATTCGTTCGAAAATTAGAATGATGAATAAGTAAGTCTGTTTGGTTGACGAGAATATTCCGAGTCGATTTTAAAAGATTCTCCAACAGAGATATAGACATTGAAGAAGATTTAATAAGTTTCGAAAAATAAAAGACAGCGAAGAAAGGAAACTTTTAAAACGTGCGTATTTCTAATGTGAATTGCGATGCAAAATATCGGCCAGTATTTTGTATATATAACATATATCATTTCATTTTTTTAAAAATACTTTTAAATAATTTATGTGAACTATAAAAATTGCTCTTTTAATTTTTAGTTAAAGCTTACAAATAAAGAATGTGATTACAATTACATGCTACCTAAAAAACGAAATACATAAAAGACGCAAAATAAATTTTACGAAACTTTAAAATAAATTAATAAAATCAAAACATTAAACATACTGTGATAAAAAATGCGAAAAATTAAATTTCTTTTTTTGTGATCGAGATTCTAAGAAGATTGTACAGAAGATCAAAAAAAAAACTATTTCTGAAAATATATTTTATATATACCATTTCATTTTTGATAATATAAATTCACAAATAGAGATTATACCAATTATAACTAGCATTTGTATTTTTTTTAAATTGTAAATCTTCTGACAATAATTTTAGGAAATTTCCTAAGTGTATTCTCTTAAAATGCCTTAATCTGCTCATTGCATTGAGGATCATTTGAAATTCATTTGGAGACGTACCCAACAGAAAAGAAATCTGATTTCCAAATAGATTAATAAAATCCATCGTGGCCTTAAAATCTCCGAGGCACTCCTACATTTAGTTGTCAAAAAAATCTTCAGATAAAGGTATTTGCATTTAATTTGTTTCCAATAGCTTTCGGCCTAATTCGAAAATGGCAAGATTATTATTTAATATTTGAAAAAAGGATAATTTCCTTGAAAATGCTTTTACATAAGAAAACACACCATTCTTGCCCTGAAGCTTGCCATTAAGTTCATTAATGGGTTCTTGCAAATCTGACAAAAGTTTCCAAACCCAAGGAAAGCCATTCATTTTGGAAACTATATAGCTCTTCTCTGGCATAAAAATCTCAATTTCACTTCCAAATTGAAAAAATCAGCTGAGAACTTTGCCTCTATCTAACCTGCGAATGATTAACTACGACTCCATAGGCTGCTTCGATGGGATGAAGACATTTTAATTATATGTGATTCAATCTGTTTGATACCATCGGTGGTTAAGCTAACTAACTTCGCTCAGTTCAAATTTAATTTCAGGAAAGTTTTTCCCCTAAATTTACAAGATTATTTCCATCATTCGTGATTCCTTTTATATCTCAAATGATAGTCAAATCTTTCGTAATATTAAAATTTGAATCGATTCCTCTCATCACTGTTGCTGCAAGCTGTGCTCTCTCGCCAAAATCGTTACTTTCATTCAAATCAATAGAAAAAGTCGAAATTTTGATTTTTATGAATCATTTAAGATTGAATATCTTCGAAAAGATCTTCTGTTCTCCGAGTTATTGTCATTTAGTGAATGCACTACCGGTATACCATAATCTTTCAATACCGTGGTACCGTTCCATTCCATACCGATATTTCGGTATTGAATGATAGAAAAGTTCCGCAACAAATTACCAGCATATAAAATTCACAATCGCAAAAAAAAAACGGGTTCCCAACGCGGTTCCCGCAAAGATTCGCAGTGGCGCCTGCCGAGGTTTGTTCAGTTGTCTTCCCTAACACTTTTAGTTCTTGTGACTAATAGTATTGAGAGGCCACAGAGTGCTGGAAAGTACCAATCTAAAAAGACTTCATTACTTTGTCTTATACAATTTACAAATATTGTCATACACCATGTTTTATTCGCAGTTTTTCCACCAATTCGCCAAACTCCTACAAACAATCCTACAAGTTTGATCGTCATTGTCGTGATTTAACAACGGCGAATTTCTTTTAATAAAATGTTATTAAAAATATATTAATGAAAATGACACTCGCATCTCACCCGAGTGGTTTGTAGTTTTTAAACATTTTTGTATATATTAACTTCGGCCACCAACAAGATTCAGCCAAGTTTTCGAAATAAATCAAAAACAATATTTTACTCGTTAATTTGTGTTTCTTATTCACGAAATGGTAGCCATTCAATAACAAATTGAAGCCGGCCGGGTTAGACTGGTAGGCAGTGCGTCTGCCTTCTAACCGAAAGGTCGCGGGTTCGAATCCCGCTACGGGCATGGATGTTGTGATGTATGTTGATTTTCTCTAAGAGAATTTGACGGTGCGAAATAACCTTAGCTATTGAAGCACCTAAAAACCTAATTACTACTACTACTACAAATTGAATATGATATGGTTAGACAATACAACTAATAGCACATGTGAATATTACCCTTTTTTAGAGAAAAAAAACGACAAAAAGAGACAGAAGTTAACTCAGAACCAAACAGCCCAGAGTGAGGACGACGCGCTATCAACCACAAATAAAGGGAAGTATAGGGCACTGCGTGAACGATCACGAGAAGAAGTGACTGCGAACGGCGAAATTAGTTTAGTTGATACGTCGCATGAGAGGCAAGTCGAAATCTCTTACAAATTTAATGTCGTTTCCGAAATAAACTTGCAAATTCAACAACAGTGTTCCGGAATATTTGTGTGTGGATGGAAACTAGTATGCCTCTAATATGTATGATATTGTAAACATCCCAACTTAGGCGATAATCACAGAGCAATCTCTTTATGCTCACTGCCCATAGTGTGTACAAACAGAATAAATGAAGCAACACACTTTCCTTCTCGCCAGAAATTAATTCGGACGAAGAGCTGAATTCGTAAGATGGATTTTATCGGTTTTAGAAACATACGTAATCTTTCCTGGATTAAAATTAATAGGCAAGGCCGAGACTTCGCGGAATTCCATCATAAAAGGATGGGACGAACTATTAATACCAATGATTCATATAACAAAACAACTTTTATGAAACTTATACCGATTCCACATAATTTTAACTTTAACTTTAACGATTGATAATTTATGAAAAGAGAGAGTTCAGAAATAATGGGGCTTCAAAAGAGTGCGTCTGGTAGCTCTAGGTATACAAGCCTTTCTCATAATTACTTGGTACCTGATGGTAATAATTCACCGAAACCGGTCGTGTTTCTTAAAAATTATGTATAATCTGTAAAATTTTCATTAAAGTTGTTTTGTTATACCAATCGTTCGTATTAATAATCCATCCAATTTTTTTTCCTGGATTCTTAGATTATGATTGAGTAGCCAGCAGATATAAATTTTCACGTTGGTACACTTGTACAGTGTGGCTTATTATTGTGAAAACGATTTCTTCAATTAGCTTCGCGGTCCGAATGCGGCCCGCGGGCCGTAGTTTGGACATCACTGTTCCATTGTATGAATCTCGTGATCGCATGACTTAAAAAATTGGTACAATAAACACTGTAAACTTTCTCATATAATACTGCGTCGTTTAGTTATCTTTTGGAAAATATGAACTATTTAGAACCATCATAAACATCAACTTATATAACTATAAGAAATTTGATGAATATGGTATTGGCCGTTTTTTAGAAAATCAAATTGTTATTAAAGTTGTCCAAGAATAAACTATCCTTATATTCATTTTTGAGACATATGAACTGTGTAGTTTTATTGCATACCTAAACTCAAGTAATTCTACGAAATTTGATTAAAATCGTTGAACCCGTTTTTGAGAAAATCAAAATGTAGTTAAAGTTGCATAGAATAAACTTCCCTTAATCATTCTCAAATTTCAACCATTTCTTCAAAGTTTCTATTCTGTATGATGAAATGCCCAAGTACAAGATTTCATTCATTTCCATTCGACCGTTTAGGCTCTAGAGCCGCGAACACACAGACCCACAGACAGACGGCATTGCGGAAACCACTTTTTCGGACTCAGGTACACCTAAAACGTATATTTCCATCAAAATCACGAGGTCGAATTTTTTCGCGATTAAAACACTTTCTAATATATACTACGTATATGAGAAATTAAAAATATCATACATCACAGACATCCTCTAGTCTCTCTACCAAAGAGTTAATAATTAGGAACTGTTTTCGCTTCCCTTTTGCCATAAAGCTCCTTTGCTAACGAAATTATCAACTGTCGTCATTGTGATTCCGCCGTAAACATTGGTCCTTTTGATCACTTTGCAGACAGCAAACGACCGATAATAAGACAACAACCGACAAAAGGTAAAGCAAAGGATTGGGTGAGAAACGAAAGGGGAAAGCGTCTTTTCTACTGATTTATTCGCAAAAAGTTACTTGATCGGGAAATATGTCGCCTATCTTTTATTAAGTCTGAATTTATTGTGCCCCTCGTCACATCTTCCGTTTACGCTTATTTTTAATTTTTTTCCTCTTCTTCTCGCATCGCTTCTTTGTCACGTCCACTCGGTTACGAAGGTATATTTCATCGGGCGTAGGTAAATTGCGGACCGACTCCTTGAAAACCCACCTGTAAATTGTGAACTGCGGAAAGATCCTCTTCGCACTTTTTCCAGACTCATTGTCAGTACTGGCAGATTTCTAAAATCTGCTACCATAGCAGTATCGCGGTTTTTGGGCAGTGGTGGTTGATTTTTTCTCCTGGCATTATATATGTTCCGTCGAATACAGGGTATATCATTTTGAGATAGTCTCTACAAAGCACTTTGGTTCACTTTGATCGCTGCATTCATGATTTTGAATGGCCGCTGGGACAAATCCTCTTCAGCTTTCCTCTTTGCGGTACTGCTCACAATTTTTCTGTTTAACTCTTTCACATGTTTTTCGTGAGAATAATTTGTATCACTTCGCGATATTATGACATCTCGCTCTCCTAATGAAAAGATTTTCACTCTACACGATTTCATTGTACAGTTCAGGGCAAAAAAACTGCACCACCTTACGAGCGCTCCACCGGAATTTCAGTGAACTACTAGTCTCCAACGAGCTGTCAAGCCAGAAAACCTCGCCACTTTTCAGAAGTTTCTTCTTACAAAACGTGAACTCGGTTAGTCCGCAATTTAGCACTAGCCCAACCCCTCCCACCCATCTCCTATTGTTTGCTTCGGTTAGTCCCCAATTTACAGGTTCCCTTTACCCACCAACCTTCCTCAAGGGGATTTAGGTATCGTATTGGCCCGCAATTTACCTACGCCTATTTCATCACCCAACCAATGTCTCACGCAGGGAGCGGGAGGGGGAGTTAGAGGGGAATGGAAGGGGGAGGGGGATTGGAGGTATTAGAAGCGGCAAAAGAGATGCTTGGGGCCATTCATGAATGGATTCTCAAAAACGGAGGAGAGGAAGCGTTTCTCCGAAGGAGGTCGTGGGGAGGAAACCTATCAGTCGAAGAGATCACGTCCCTCACTAACGATAATTAATTAGTCGCTGATGACATTCCCCTTTATGTTTTATCATTGATAAGCTATTCAATCATATAATCTTACGGCAAATTAATGACAAACCGAACTCATAGACTTCCGTTTATTTCGTTCGCTTAATTTGGATCACAGCACTAAAACAAATTTTTACAAGTATTATTTATTATTTAATAAGTGAGTTAAAAGTATAGTATTGTATGTGTATATTAAAATAGTCTAATCAGCTTGAAATGATGGAAATTTAACTTATGCGTATGTGCATAATACTGATCACAAAATGTGAAGATTGAGAAGGAGAAAAATACTGAACTTGACCGGGACTCGAACCCCACTTGCCGGGTAGGTGCTTTAGGCCACTAAGCTACCGAGAATGGAGAATTAGTCTGGCTTGGTAGCTTAGTTCCTTAAATCACCTAACCGGCAACTGGGGTTCGAGTCCCAGTCAAGTTCAGAATTTTTCTCCTTCTCAATATTCACATTTGTAGTCTAATCAGGTTATCAAATCGCAGTAATAGTATATTCCGATTTCCCTACTTCTTTCTTCAATACACGGAATTAAGCGAAACTTTTTATTCACTTTTCCATTCTGATTTCATATTTAAACGCCTTACATTATATAAAAGCAATGGATTTTTTCTATGGTAACAAATTTCATAATTAAAAAATACTAGCAGCACAACCCGTTGTTTATCCGGGGTATTTGTAACTAATTGCTTGAAAGTATTCAGCTGATTTATACCAACTATCATTCCTGACTTTCATAATTTTTAAAATAATACTGAAATCCATTTTAACATAGGTAATTCCTTGTAGTTTATGTCTACGGTATAGCCACTTGGCGATAGATTACACAAATTATTACTCTTGATCATAACAAATTACATTCTCCAAAACATGAGCCTCGCCTCGAAAGAGTCGAGGAATCCTTTCAAGAACGATACGAACTAAAATTATATTATGAGTCTACGTAAGAGACCAAGGAAATATCCTATCGTGAATTCATACTGCAAAATATTCCGAGAACCCTCCGAAACGGAAACGATTTCCCCACTTCACAGACGTTTTCTGAAAACGTCTTTAACGAGGAAACATTTTTGAAAGATTTTTCCGGATTCAGTTGTCTCCCGCACGATCAGATAACCGAAAGGCCGATGGTCTTCCTTATTCAGCTCGGGGCGGGACCGATCGCCGTGATGCCGATAAATGCACTGAAACAGAGTTTTTATGCGAGCGAGAAAGGACGCCGTTACTCATTTCTTCGCCTCGTGCCTATGGGTCCAAGTAATGTATGACTTCGGTGCTAAAAGGAGACATTCGTACGGTGATATTAGCAGTGGATATACCTCAACTAGCGTTTGGAAGATGTTGGAAAAACCCCTGACGACGAATGAAAAAATCAGATGTAATCGCAGTGTCGCACTTAATAACATTTGATGTTTAGTTAAAAATTCAACGAAAATTATCTCAATAATTTTGGCTAATCGGAAAGAAAATTAATGTTATTATAAATATGACTGTATTAATATTGGATAATATCTGGAAAGAAGACTTTTATAAATCAATCATACCGCACAGCAATGAAGGATAGTTTATTCTTATCGATGTTATCATAATGTCGATTCACTCAAAAATGGCGGCGTGGATTTCGATAGAAATTCGTCCATTCTAAACAAAATACTAAAAAATGGACACACAGCGAATAGGAGAATTATAATTCATCGAGCTTCACGTCTATCTAATGGTAATCTTCTTCCACTCCGATATTAGTAACATTTTTGCGGATTTAGGACAGTTCGGCACAACCGGTCCGGCACCGGAGAGTTCGGCGCCAGCCGTGTTCCGTACGGCACAATTCCAATATATTTTGGAGGGAATGGCGTCATGATGATATTATTATTGCAACTATTAAGTTACCGAATCTATTACGTAGAAATAAAAATGACTATATTTAAAGGAAAATAGATTTAAATTCTTTAAAAATATAATCATTTTTATTTAAACAGTATTGACTCGATGAAATCAAGTCAGCTAATTTAACTTACAGTAACATTTTTATTAAATTAACATTAATATAATTAATTAATTGTGCAAATAATTTTTCATATCATCCGGTGATTTTTCGTCGTATAATTTTTATCTTGTCCTTTTTCTCACGAAAGTTGATTTAAATCTATGTTCCTTTAAATATAGTCATTTTTATTTATACGTAATAGATTCGGTAACTTAATAGTTGCAATATTCATATTATCATGACGCCATTCCCTCCAAAATATATTGGAATTGTGCCGTGCGGAACACGGCTGGCGCCGAACTTTCCGGTGCCGAATAATCCCATCGCCGAACCGGTCGTGCCGAACTGCCCTTTTCTGCATTTTTGCTACTGGAAAAACTGTTACAGTATATTTTCTGTGCATAAATACGTTTTAAAGTGACCAGTGAAATTATTTTATTGCCCACATGCGTATAGAGGCATGAAAAAGAAACTTATACTGCGCGCATTTTTATGTCACCTATTCTGTGGCCCATACTAGATGCCTTCGAAAGGTTTCGGATCATATTCATAAAATCTAAGTTAGAGTAACACGGCAGCTTTGATGATTTTTTTCATTCCACAAATTTAAAAGTCGTTGGAATTCCCCATAATTATAGAATTAATGCAAATGAACTAAAAATATTGAAACTATATCAAATTGTCAGAAAATGAACTCGGAACATGGAGCATATTCATTATAAATATCTTTAAGCACAAGCTTTATAAGCCCGTTGGAATGCAGCGTTCACTCTTTTTTAGCTCCCTCTTTAACTCACGTACCAGAGCTGGGAAACTTCCGGTTACGGAACAAGGAACGGTTCCAGAATGGTTCCTGTTCCGGATCCGGAACACAAAAATCGTATCGGAACCGAAACCTGACCGGAGCAATGCTTTCAAAATGTTGGTTCTGGAATAGTTCCCTTATAAATTAATAAATTATTTTACACTTTTTAAATTTAAAACCTAGACTATTTGATTTCTACGATTATATTTTTATGTAAATGAAAAATGTTGTGATTAATGTAAAATTTTATCATTAAAAATCTCACTTTTTAAAACCAGAAGCGGTTCCGGAACCGTTCCTTCTTTTGTTCACCCGAAACCGAACCCGGAAAGGAACGAGTTGGAAAATTCAAGGTCGGAACCGAGCCGGTAGGAACCGAACCGGAACTTCCAACCTCTGGTAGCAACACGCACGAATCTGTCAACTTCTTTCTCCTTCTGAGTTTGAGATGGAAGATGGGAGCTTCTGGTCTCAATTTCGCCCTAATAAAGGCGATTACCTATCTCTACCTCTTCCTTCATCTCCTTACTCCTTCAATCTCCCTTCCCTCTCTCTATAGTATATCTCTCCCTCAATTTCAATCTCCTCCTATTCCATTCTCTTGGTTTGTGACTCAAAGGTTGGATTCTGAATCCTGCATTACCCCTTCGGCTCCTGTAGGCGTTGTAGGGGTGGGGAATACTTCACTCGCACATGCCTATCCTCAGAAGGAGAACTTCACGTCTTATTTTCTTCTCCTTTTGTGAGTGGGCTTATTCCATTCTCATCATGTTCTCTCTCTCACTCATTTTATCCATGTCCCTGGCCTGCCCCACCATCCGTGCGCCTCTTTCACCACTCTCCTTTCCACCTAGCCCGAAGGAGCAAAGGCATATCAACGACCTTCGCGCTCACCCTCGAGCTGACAAATGGTTCTGCTCCCTTTCTGGCCCCTTACTGTTTGCCCTCCTTCTACAAATTCGCCACTTTCCGCTCTCCTTCGCCGATCTCGAAAAGAGAGTAGAGGGAGAGGAAAAGATAGCTTTTGAAAATAAGGCTTTCATTGCACGACGTCTGAGATGATATAGGTGAGAAAGTGTAAAGGAGAACTGAGATGTTGAGATGGGAGTGATTAAGATGGTAGCAGAAGGCAGAGAGAGAGAGAGAGATAGAAGAGGAAATAGATGGAGAGGGAGAGGGAGAGAGAGAAAGGAAGAGAAGGGAGGGGAAGGGACAGAAGGAGAAAGAGGAAGGGAGAGGGGGAGGAAGACGAGGGAGGGAGAGAGAGAGAAAAGGGAAAGTGGAAGGGGGAGGGAGCAGAGTGTGGGAGAACGAGGGGGGAGAGGGAAGGAAGAGGGAAATGAGCGAGGAAGAAAGAGGAAAGGAGGAGGGGGAGAGAGAGGGAAAGGAGAGGGGGAGAGGGAAAGGAGAGGGGGAGAAGAGGAGGGAGAGGGGAAGGGGAGAGAGGGATGGTACAGAGAAGTTATGAACGGGAGTTTAAATCAACTCTGAGAAACAAAAGGGAGAAAAGCAACGCTCCGAAAAGGAAATTAATGGATCCGTTTAATTTAATGCGTCCATTTTTTATTTAAGTTCTCAATTTTACAACTTTTACGCTACATTATTACGACTGTATCGTTTTCTTAACTTCCTGAGTAATTTTTTTAGCAAGTTATAAAACAAAATTGAATTCACATTAATATTGATACATAATGTAATGTACTCCTCGACGCGGTGTCTCCGGCCATTAATGTCCCAGAGCCCATTCGTAGGCCTATGATGGACCGGGAATTGCACTGTATACACATATCAGGTGGATCATCATCATCATCATCATATGTAGTCTGTCCGTTGACAGGTCCGTGATTATTCTAGGTTAAACTTGGTTCTCCATATACTCCTATTTTCCGCAGTCTACTTCATGTCTTGATAGCTCTCTTTCCCTTTCAAGTCGTCTAACAGCTTACACCTCTTACTACCTCTTTCTCTTTTTCCATCCAGTTTTTCTTCTAGCACTTCTTTAATCATGCACTCTCTCCTCAGGTAATGCCCAATCCAGTTCGCCTTCCTCTTTCTGAGATTCTGTATAATCGTTCGCTTCTCTCCTATTCTTCGTAGTACTTCCTCATTTTTCACCCTATCTGTCCATTTTAACGTCAGCATTCTTCTCCATGTCCACATTTCGTAGCTTTCCAAGTATTTAATATCATTTTTCTTTAGCGTCCATGTTTCTACCCCATACAAAGCTATACTCCATACATAGCATTTTATCAACCTTTTGCGGATTTCCTGCTTTATATTTCCCGTTAGCAGGAGTTTCTTTCTTCTGAAAGCGGCTTTTGCTTTTGTTATTCTAGTCCTGATTTCATCGGTACATTTTGCTTCTCTCGTAATGTGCTTCCAAGATGTTTATAATCTGAAACTTGTTCTAATGGTTTTCCTCCAATACTTATGTTCAAATTTTCTTCTTCTTTACTTGATATTCGCATAACCTTGGTTTTTTCTGTATTAATTTCCATACCGTATTTTATACCTGTTATCACTAGACTATTTACCATTTTATGGAGTTCTTTTTCCTTTCTTGCTGGAAGTACTTGATCATCCGCGTATTTCACTGTTCTTATGATCCTTCCTCCGATTTTGAAATCTCGTGCCTTCTAAAGCTTCCTGCATTAGCCTGTCTCCATATATATTGAATAGGATCGGTGATAGACAACAGCCCTGTCTTACTCCTCTACCGATATTTACTCCGATGGTGTCCGCATTCTCCAACGTGACCTTTAACACATGAGTCACGTATAGATTCCTGATCAGTCTCCTGTCTTTCCAGTCTAAACCTATCCTTTAATATCCTCATCAGCAGTACCCAATTTACTCCATCAAAGGCCTTCTGCCAGTCGAAGAAACATACGCAGCAATCTTGGCTGTACTCTATTGCCCTTTCTGATATGATTCTCACCACACCGATAGCATCTCTGGTTCCTCGTACTTTTCTGAAGCCGAATTGGTGGATATAAACTGGAATATTTTGATTTTGATTAGAACTTGCAATGAGTTACGGAGACCCTTGCAACGCGTGTATGTCAACGTCTTTATATTATTTACAAATACACGAAAGTTTGAAAAATGGTCTTTATTGTTAATATTACAGATCCAAAGATTCATCTGCGGGAAACTTCTAGAAACCTAGAGATTTAAAATGCTGATTTGTGTGAACACTGAAAAATCAGCGTCAAAGCTCAGAAGTTATGATAAATTAAATTTATGTTATAAAAAAACTCCATAAAAATATTCCTGATCGTTGTTTTCCATCCAGATCTATTCCTTTCAAATGACTGAAATCACACACTTTCGACAATGTTACATGCAATTGCCCTTGGGGAAACATTTGCCCCTTTTTGAAGAGACCAATTCCAGTCTTAACACTGTCATTTATTTATAGTTATTGCAAAGTCTGGCATCACTTGAAATACCTTTCTTTTCAAATGGAATAGTAAATCACTGTCTGACATAAATAATGTTACATTTACATACTAATCTGACATTCGACAAAGTGATGGATGAGCGTAATACCCCAAAATATAACACTCTTGTGCCAGTGACAATGAATATCTCCATGATCTTCGTACTATGAGCCGTGTCCTATTACATTATGTAATTCCGCTGTATCTTTACTGACTTTCAGTATTAATGCATTTGGAGGTGGGGCATTTAATGATAATCAAATAGTAAAAAAAGAAATGTTTCTAGAATCGTATCGAGATTTTTTGTTTTTCTATGTCATAGACTAACACATTCTCTAATGATCACTAATATATAAATTAAAGCGCGACGGCTTCAATACAAACACACGACGTCCTCACTTTTCGTCGCATAAAATTGGCGTCTTCTCGTCACTCTCAACCGAATTCTGTTAGTCAAAAGTTAGACTAGACTGCCTTACAAGGTGAATATCTAGAGCAGTGCTTCTCAACCTTTTTTGCTCCACGGCACACCTTCATGCATGCTTAAGTAAATTGCGGCACACCAAACCACCCCTAACTAATTTCACTGCGTAAATATTCATTTTTAAAGATAAAAACTAGCATAACAAGTAATAGTCGCAGTTATATTAGATTGTTAGGATTGGTAAAGCAATAATTGTATAATTTTATTGTACGTTAAATATATACATAATATAAAAATTAAATTTCTTCGGAGTGTGCGATACACTAGTCCCTTCCTCGCGGCACACCGGTTGAGAACCACTGATCTAGAGACACAACAACCAGTAAAAAGGGGGGGGGAGGCAAAGAAAGAGAAAACACCTGAAAAAAAGGAAAAAAGGGGTGAGAAAACAAAAAATACATATCTACGTACAGGTTTGCGGGTTTTCCTTGCCAGGGACTCAAAGTCACTCGCTCATTCACTCACTCACAAGAACTAATCCTCAGGTGGAAAGGATAAAAAGAAGGGTTTACGAGGCGTTAACCTGCGCCAGTGACCCTGTTCACACTGTTGTGGTAGGTGTATGAATCTGTACGAATGAGTGTGAGTGAGTGAGTGAATGAGCGAGTGACTTTGGGTCCCTGGCGAGGATTAAAATCCCGCAAACCTGTAAGTAGATATACACCCAGACTTCCCTTTGCGTCGTTCTCGAAGATGCGTCGTTAAACAATTAAAACCAAAATTTTGCTTTGAGTCATAAAATTCTGCATTTGCATCGTTGTGATATGTTAAGCAATCAGTAAAAAAATTTTTCGAATTTTATTAAGCTTAAATTTGATTAAAACTTGATTGATAAATTTTACTGAGCATCTCTGTGTTCAGTACGAACAACGAACAAATAATTTGATTACCGAACTGTTCGGGCGAAAACCGAACGGGTAGTAACTCTAGGTATGTTTGGAGATTCCCCTATTTCGTTATTTTTCTGCCACACTGTTCAAGGAGGGACCGTCTAGAGAGGGATAAGCCAGTGAACTAGCACACGTCTAACACGATAGACTGTAAACGACTGCGTGATTGACTGTGATATTTTCCGATCACCAAAAGACCAAAGTGGCTCTACTGAACTTATACTGATTGTGAGACGTGGCTTTGTCATTCATTAGTTCAGTTTTTACGCGTAGATTTAGTGTACTGTTGCCTTGTATAATACATAGAAACTTTGTTTTGTGGTTCTATCGCCTTACGTAAAAGGTATGTAAAATGTATTAGATTAATAAACGTATGAGTACGATTATTATTTTCAGTTTACATTTTTATTATTTATTTATTTATTATTAGCCCAGTCATGAACGAAAAGCGCATATCTGCTGGTAGAATTACCAAAAGGTTGAAGAAAACTATTACATTGGAGATGAAATTAGAAGTGTTACGAAGATTTGATACTGGAGAGAAGGCTGTGGATATAGGAAAAGTCCTTGGTCTAACTCCTACAACGGTGAGGACTATTCTTATACTTATACTTTATTTCGTCACATATACATTCACATATACAGAAAATGAGAACACTGTGAATCAGTGATAGAAGTAAAATAAGGAAAGCTGCTAAATCTGCAACGCCTTCAGATGCTATGACGATGACCCGCGCGAGAAGTGCTCTGATGGTGAAAATGGAATCTTTGCTATCTATTTGGATACAAAATCAGGCTGCACAGAGAATACCATTAAGCAATAATACAGGCGAAGGCAAAAAGCTTATTTGATGATCTTAAAAACAAGTTAATTTGCGATGATAGTGCAGGTTGTAGTGCTACCGATAAGGAAGAAACGTTTGAAGCTAGTCAGGGTTGGTTTGAGCGGTTTAAAGTTCGCGCAAATCTACACAGCATTTCACTAAAGGGCGAAACAGCTAGTGCAGATACCGCAGCTGCAGGGCATTTCTCCGAAGAGCTGAAAGCGATAATTCGTGAAGGCGGCTATACTCCCAAACAAGTCTTTAATGTGGACGAGATTACCTTATTTTGGAAACGTCTACCAACTAAAACTTATATCGCCAAAATGGAGAAATCTGCACCAGGAGTTAAAGCTAGCAAAGATAGACTTACTCTTTTTTTATGTGGTAACGCAGAGGGAGATTTTAAATTTAAACCACTTCTTGTTTACCATTCGGAAAATCCCAGAGCTATAAAGGGCTATTCAAAGGATCGACTTCCTGTCCACGAGAGCAAACAAAAAAGTCTGGATTACAGCAGTTTTATTTAAAGACTGGGTTTTGACTCATGCTATTCCTGAAATGAAAGCCTACTGCAATAACGAGGACTTAGACTTTAAGACATTAATTCTATTATATAATGCTCCTGGTCACCCAGTTTACCTTGATGACATCAGAAAACGTGAAGTTTATTTGTTTGCCTCCTAATACCACATCATTGATCCAGCCAATGGATCAGGGAGTAATTTCAACTTTTAAAAGTTATTACCTCCGACGTACATTTAAACAGCTTCTAAATGCTACTGATGGACAAGATAACCTACTATACAGAAGTTTTGGAAAACATTCAACATAATGAATGCCATACAAAATATTTCAGGCTCGTGGGAGGAGGTGAAACCTTCATGTATGAATGGTGTATGGCGCAAATTATGGCCAGAATATGTGCATAAAATAAAAGACAGCGATGGCGACATTGTAGAAGTTGATAAATTGCCCACGGTTCGTCAAGAAATAGCTAACTTAGCTAGAGAATCTAACTTCGAGGGAATGGACGAGAGTGACATAGATGAATTGTTTGCCTCACATAATCAAGAAATGAGCAAAGAAGAGTCAATACAGCTGGATTTACAAAGAGCTAACGAGCAATACGGTTCGGAATAAATTCCTACGCAACCAACTTCAACTTTAAAACGAATCTCCAAAGTCCTAAGTATGATCGACGAAGCTACTGAAATTCTTACGAATGACGATCCTGACAGGAAAAGAAGTTCAAAAGTAGCACGGGCGATAGCGCATGATATCAGTTGCTACAAGGAAATTTAAATGGCCAAAAAAAGGAGCTGTTCAGCAGACTTTAGATAAATATTTGAAGAAAAAAGAATAGGAAGGCGTCTCAACCTCAAAGTCTACAGATTCAGAGTCTGAGCAAATTAGTTCCTCATAAAATTATTGAGTTTCGTGAAAGTTGTTCTTTTATGTTTATATGTTGAAAAATAAAGTTATTTTTCTCTTTATTTCACTTCATTCTTTTATTTTCATAATTGAAAAGGCAAATGACGATTAATTTACAATTTCTTAAAATATTCTTTCTTGAAAATTGTAGTGCCGGTACATATCTTCGATATTTCAATGGTTTCTTAAGGAAAATTGTATTTCGATTTGCGACGTTTCAATTTGCGTCGTGTTTTTTAAGAACGTAACCCCGATGCAAAGCGGGGTCTGGGTGTATATTTTTTTTTGTTCCCTCACCCCCTTTTTTCTTTTTTTCTTTTTTTTCGGTGTTTTCTCTTTCTCTGCCTCCCCCCCTTTTTTTTATTTTTACTGGTTGTTGTGTCTCTAGATATTCACCTTGTACAGTTAAGGAGTTTTTCGTTTCTGAAATACCTATATCGCCGTAGCCTCCAACCCCCCCTTTTATTATTATCACGACTTTCCGGTCAAAGGAGTTAAACCGATTCCACAAACTGTCCACCCAAATCCAGACCATCGCAGCTGACATTAAATTCCTCAAAGACTGTCAAAAACATAAGGTCTTCCCTAAATTCACAATTATATTTCCGAACACCACAAATCATACAGCATCCAAAGTCATACTCTTAGCAAAACAAAAATGGATCGAACTCGAAGTCAACAAACTTTACGGTAAACGCGCCTACTTGGAAATAGAAGCATAGGATTTACACCTGAAACTTACCAAAAATTTATCACGCTTCGAATTGTCTATCTGGGACCAATACATGAACCATATCCACTCCGTCATACAACATAAAGTTTCGAACAAAACAGTAAAACTCCGCAGAAAACTCAATTCACTTAACAACAAACCACAACGGGACGGACAACATGTATCCAAACCACACAGCAGCAATATAACCAACCTTTCCGGTAAAACTTTCGCCAAGGCAGAAACCTCATTACTAGAAAAAGACCTAAACTACACCCCTCCTTATAAAAATCCCCCAACAGAAGATTTAGTCGCAGACATTGAATCGTATATTCAATCTCTACCCGAAAACACAAAAAATATAATTAGAAACACCATCCGTGCACAAATAAAAGAAAATCTTTCCAAAACCTCCCAAGAAAACACCACAGCTATCAGGACTACAACACCATAAAAACATTAAACAAAAAGGACTGTTTTTATCTAAAAGCAGACAAAGGTAACTCGGTAGTCACTTTATAAAAACAAAAATACTACGAAAAAGTCGAAAATATGTTAGAAGAAGGACCTTACTCCAAAAACCCCAAAAATTCCTTAAACAAATGATCACAGACACAAAAAACACCATAAAAACTTGCACTTCGATTAATACAAAACAACTCCGATTCCAACTAAATATCTCCAACCCTACAATCCCAAGGATGTACTGTCTCCCAAAAATACATAAAAAAGACATCCCACTGAGACCCATCGTTTCTGCTATAAACTCTCCAACATACAAAATATCACAGTAGTTAAATAAGCAATACAAACAATGGCCCCTTATTCAGACCTCAAACATTAAGAACAACATCCACTTCATCAACCAAATTAAATACAGAAACCACAATGACCACGAGATTTTAGTCTCCTTTGATGTCGTTTCCCTTTTCCCCAACGTCCCAATTGACGAAACCTTGAAATTTCTAGAAACTTGGCTCAAGAAACAAAATCTAACAGAAGAAACAGTCAAAGATTACATACACCTGACACGCCTTTGCATGAAACAGAACTTCTTCAAAGTAAACAACAATATTTACCAACAAACCCATGGCACAACCATGGGAAACCCCATTTCCCCATTTCTAGCTAACTTATTTATGAATTATTTCGAACAAAAATGCAAACACACCTTCAACTACTTCCCAAAAACATCTACATCTACATGATACCCTGCAAATCACCAGACTGGTGGGTGGCAGGGGGTGCAGCATACCAAAACCTACCTAATAACGTCCCTCGTGGGAATCACTCTCCTGTTATGATCCCGTATGGTCCTTGGGAAAAACGAGCTCTGATATCGCTCGGTCCTACAGTCGATCTCTCGTATTTTATTCTCGTGATCGTGCCTGCCCATGTACGTAGGTGCCTCTAATATTCCTGAGACCTCCTCTATGAGAACTTCCGACCTAAATTTCTCCAGAAGCCTTAACCTAGCGCTAATTCTGCGATCCTCTAGCGATATCCAATTCAACTACTTCAAGAGTGATGTGACGCTTAATTTTTGCTCATATTTTTGCTTAACGAATCTGGCTGCTCTGCGTTGGATTCTTTGTAACTCCAGTATCTGTCCCTTTTCGTACGGATCCCATATGCTGGAAGCGTATTCGACCTGAGATCTGACCAATGATAAATAACACGTTTCTCTTACCTGTTCTGTGCTACTTCTTACTGGTTCAGATATGTTGACGACATCTTTACCATCTTCGACATGTCAAAAAATAACATCACCGATTTTTTTGGAAAAACTAAACAAACAATATGAAAGCATAAAATTCAAACATGAGGAAGAAAAAGACAACAGGCTCTCCTTCCTTGATATACTAGTAGAAAGACAAGATAACAAACTAAAGTTTAACATATACAGAAAACCTACACGTACAAACACATACCTAATGATTCTCAACACCAGATTTCACAAAAGTTAGCAGCTTTCCATTCCATGATACACAGACTCCTACATAGTATACCACTGTCCAAAACAGATTTTCAAAGAGAATTTACTCTCATAAAAAACGTCTCAACACAGAATGGTTACGACACAAACATAATTCAAAACATACCACGAAAACATAAAAATAAACTCTTCCTCAAAACACACACAACCCTCACAAATACTACTTCCACTAAATCAAAATACATTAACATTCCTTTAGCCCCAGAAACCACGAACAAACCTCGCAACATATTCTCCAAACGCGATTTCAAAACTATACAAGTCAACCACAACAAGCTCACCAACCTTCTCCTCAATCCAAAGGACACCATACCGTCTTTACAGAAATCAGGCATATATAAAATATCTTGCAGTAAATGTGACAAAGTATACATAGGACAGACGAAACGTAAATTAGAAACACGATTCAAAGAACACATTGCACATTTTAAACACAATAGGTTTAATAATTCAAGTGTAGCAACACACATACAAGAACACAACAACCCTATCACCATTGAAAACTTTTAAAATCAGTACATCATGAAAACAAACTAGACGCCTACGAAAGTGTGCTTATTGAAAAACATAAACAAACCGTTATCAATAACGACCGCGTTCCTCTCCCTCACTCCCCTCTCTACAGTTTCATTGTCCACCCTCCACCTCCTTTCATTTTCACTTCTACACAAACACGCCACCGTTTAAATACCCCTAACCACGTACCACACCGTCATTCCACATCAGCTACTGATGAAGAGAGCCTCGCTCTCGAAATACGTATATAGTGTTCTACCGGATATCTAGAGAGTTGCGTTTGTTTTCTTGAGTGCGTGTGAGAGTGAGTGTTTTGTCTGGCAGGTCTCTGTCGCTGTCGGAAGACACATAAACCTGCAGACATCGTGTGCGATACCGAATCACTGGCGAGGAGTAACTTCCCGTAAACCCGGTATTATTTTCTTATCAGCCCCTTCCTTCTTTTTTTCCTTTTCCCCTTTGTGTGAACGTGTGTGACTGTTGAGTAGGTCCCTGTCGTAATCGTACAGATTCATAAACCTACCACAACAGTGTGAACAGGGTCACTGACGCAGGTTAACGCCTCGTAAATCCTTCTTTTTATCCTTTCCACCTTAGGATTAGTTCTTGTGTGAGTGAGTGAGTGAATGGGCAAGTGACTTTGGGTCCCTGGCGAGGATTAAAACCCCGCAAACCTGTAAGTAGATATATATATTTTTTGTTTTCTCACTCCCTTTGTTCTTTTTTTCCGGTGTTTTCTCTTTCTTTGCCTCCCCCCCTTTTTTTACTGGTTGTTGTGTCTCTAGATATTCACCTTGTACGGTTAAGGAATTTTTCGTTTTTGAAATACCTATATCGCCGTAGTCTCCAACCCCCTCCCCCTTTCATTAGACTGACTTGGAAAAAAATCAAAGTATTTTTCGTATATTTTCCATTTAAGTTTTCATAAATAATCGTTTATTAATATATTAAAATTTTGTTTTAAATAAAATGTGGCCATAGAATGTTTTGAAATAATGCATATTTAAGTGCTTTAGACTTCTCCATTTCGAAATTTGCGTTTATTCTAAAAGTAAAATAATCTTCTCCTACATTGTTTATCAAACCATTCAATTACACAGATTCAATCCTATAATTTTCATGGGAAAACTATTCCAGTCTGCAGGCTGGATATCTTCAACAGCGTTGACGTGCTGCAATTGAATTGCGGAGGTCGGGTTCTAAGTGATTATTTGGAATGGAGTTTGTTTGAATCTCAAGCAAATGTTCATTTGATTATTTGTAATTCTCATACGTCGGTGTTTCCAATCGGTTTTTAATTGTAATCAATTAAATAATCATACTGCCTTTAATTGATTCCAGTCCATCGCTTTCTACGTATAACATATTTACACTTGAAATTACGGAAAATCTCTCAAATAATTCACATTAACGCAGTGGTTCTCAAACTGTGATTTATGCAGATTTATAAAAATTTCGGTGAATAGCAGATGTAATGTCACACAGCCAATAGAAATATTTTTTTGTGAACTTGAAATGCGTACATATTCATGTCTGCGTTTTCTGCGGTTGCTGCTAATAAGATAAATATAGGTAGGTCAAAGATAAATGTCAAACGGAAGACAAGGGTGTCAGTGACTAAATTAATTCTATGAAATGTGTCCAGTGCCGTAAAGCCTCAGCCTTCCAACATGTTACGTTAAATTACCAGTTGTTCAAAATAGAAATCATTTCGTTAACTAAAATTAGTATTTGATTTTACTTCAGAAATGAAGGGAGGCGTAGAAATTTTTTACATCTTCCGGGGAGGCGTTGCCGTACAAAGTTTGAGAACCACTGCATTTACAAAGTAAAACGTGAAGAAATTCTGCAAAGGGACGCCTGAAACAGTTAACTATATAAAATAAAATGAGCCGAAAAATATATTCTCCATTTCCACTCGCTGTTTCCCAATCTCTTTCTTCTGCGGATCTGGTAACAAACCCCCTCCTTCCTCTTCTCCCCATTCCGTTCCCCTCCCCCTTTCTCCCATTTTCCCCTTCCTCCCACCATTTTCCTTTTCCTTCCGCATTCATCAGTTTAATGTTTACGGAAAAGCCTCTCTTGTTTTCGACGACGAACGTTTTAGGAGAACAATGGAACCTGGAAGCTGAATGCGCAAATGAATTGACGGAATCCTTACAACGTTATTTTTCGTTTCCTCTTTGTTATGCCATGGGCGAATCAAGCGACACATTTTTTATGTCGCGTACCCTTTTGTAGCGATCAAAACTGGTCTTCGCATTCACTCAAACGAGTTAGTTTCTGCTGACGTAATCAATGGATTCGATTCTTGTAATTTTAAACGTATAGCATTTAAGCGCAGGGTAATACGAACCACAAGGGTCGAAATTCGTTTCTGTTTCAACTGCCGTAGATAAACGGCTTAAATTCATGAAAGTCCTTCAATTTTCCGCCTTCTCTTAGACATTTATTCCATCACAAGTCGTCGCATTTTTATTCGAGGCCACTTGGCAGTTTTTTAAGCCAAAGGTATTTTGTCCATTCCATCACATGTCACAAAGCTAATGCGAGTCATTACAACTGATATAATATCTTTTTTGGCCTTAGAAACTGGCTCCTCTAATTTTTCCCGGCGAATATTAATACGACACATTATTAGACAATTTGGTTAAGTCTGTGATTATGTAAACGTACCTTGTTTAAAAATTCAAAGTCCTTTTTGCGAACAAAGAACATCATCAGAGGCCAATTGGAATCGTTTATGTAGGACTTCACTTATTTAACGTCAAATTAATCCCTCGCCTCTGTTTTTTAGAAAGATAAATATTATCGTATATTAAAATACTACCACATTTTACTCCGAAATAAAGACACGTACTCAATTAACTCCGTAAAAATTTAAACGTAAATGGGATTGCCAATCAAGATCACTGTAATTCATTTGGAGATTAAAACCAGATTGTAAGTGATACGAATGAAAGTTGACTATCACTAAGCGCATCTTTATCATGCTGCTATCCTGTTCTGACGAATTACTGAAAGCACCTAATTTCATTTTTCAAGGAAGTGAGAAATGGAAAATGTTCAAAGACCTGTATTAAGAATTAACTAACTAATCCGTCTCGTATTTTAAGCCTGGTTAAACTGAACGTTGCGCTATTCTTGGTCTAAAATATATCCCGATAAAACTAATAGTGCATTATTTAAGTTCACTTCAGTATAAAAAAACTGTATTGCCGCTTTTCATCAAAGCATGACATTCGGGACATTTTTTTCATTTTTTTGGACAGCATTAATAGATTTTGATAAATATAAATACAAAAATCAAACTTTTCTATTACAAAAAAAATGCAATAACTTTGCTAAATTAACGTAAATACATAATAAATATGAAAAATTTCCTTATACGGAATATATTTTCATCTTGATAATCCCAGAATTTCAAAGAATTCTAATCATCGTCTCTTTTATTATTTTGCACTGGCTATCTTATGCGTTATGAAGTGGCAGCAGAGCAAATGCAACGTGGACCCTGAGCCTCAAACGAAACATTTCTCTTCGTGTAGCTTTATTTAATATCCGGTTCAATAATCGGTAATCAATTCTGTTCAGTTATAAATATTCTTAAATACAGTTAAAGCACTTTAATCCGTGGTTCACGCTATCGGCATTCTCAATTAACCGGAATTCCTAATATCACATTATGCAAATCCTCACTTTAACAATCGGCGTCATTGTCGAGTCTATCCGCCATGTTCATCAAGTTCTTCTGTTTTTCACATTAATTAATGACGCTCTTTCTAATTGATATGCGCTGCTGTGATTGGTCTTCCTCTGATTGTTTTGTGTTTTATCGTAAAATATAAACTGTGTCCAGTATAGCATCCAAATGTGAAAAGCAAAAAGAGGATTGCATTTACATCAATACTGCAAATGGACATTTGTACGTATTAGAGATGTAAACAAAGAAAATGTTCTGATGAAATAGTTCAATGTTTCAACTAAATAAAATATCAAGACTCAAAAGGGAAAATGCCTAAATTCGCCTCTAGTTCCTAGTAAAGCTGTTTTAGTTTAAATTTCGATAATTTTTTTTATCAAATATTTATTGAAAGGAAACAACTAAATGTTTGATTTTATAACCTCATTAATGATAATAAAATTCAATGATTTGTAATTTTACTGTAGGTACTTTATGAAGTTTAATATGATTTTTCTGAATTATGAATAATGCAAGAACAGCCTATTTCATCGCCTATTTCATCAAAATAAATCTATCGGTGTTATTTTAGCGTTATTATTCATTATTTATGCTAGCCAATGGAAGCGTGCACCCAAATCGATTTTATTCCGAGACGTTTTGCCATGAAATTTAAATAGCATGGGATGGCTCTCTTATGGAAGAAATGTATAGAAAACACATTTCCGTAACGGGAGAATGACAAGAAGAGATGACTAATATTTAAACTTTTTGCATACTTGAGATTAAAAAAATCAAGGAGGCGAGCTTTCACGAATCATCATGTTTTTCATGTGGGAGGTTTGATTGACCAGTGTTTCGTCACTTTATTCTAATAGATATATAAAATAAATCAAGAAAGATATTAAAAGAAAGTGCATATTGTATAAATAAATACCTTCCCTTCATTTTTATGGACAATAGCGGTAGTACAGAAGCAATTCTTTTAAAGTTTAACCAGAGAAATTCTATTCCGTTTCTCCCAGTCAACCGAAAAGATACCATATCCTGCATACCGGATAACTGCACCCTACGTGGAATCGCCGATGCACCAACAAGAGCCGGTTTCCACTCATATTTAAGGAGAACTCGTATGAGATGAAATGCGTTGCATGAAAGCGCTAAGGTGGATTTCGTTCACCCCAGAGTATATACTTGATCAATACGTTGAACGTTTTCTTTATGTAATGCCAAATATTTCTTCTCCTCGTGTTTATTTGTTTTCAAACATCCAGTTCTACTTCATACTTCAAAAAATGTTATTATGAAAAAAACGAAACCCCGTGTGTTGCAAGGTTCCCATCCCTGAGACGGAGATGAACATTTTTTGAGTCAAGGATATACTATTTCCATCAAACAGATTCGGAGAAATTGGCTTCCGGAACGTTTAATGGGTGCCTAAAGAAAATTGCTCTACTGAATTTAAAAATAAATCATTCCGACGTAGTGTCGCACATCTTCCTTCGATGGAATAAACCTGATTACTATATAAAGGTACATATTTAGTACCAATTACACAGTCCTAACTGAACAATTACTCCGAATGAAGCCTTGATATTATGATGCTCACTTAATACAAAGAGGTGATTAAGGTGATCGTGTGCCTCAATGGAATTGGCGGCAGAAATGATCAACAGAGGATTGTGCTGCGAGGTGACACTTCCGTGAAGGGGAGAATCCATCGCATGTAAAATTGACAAAATAGGTGCTCTTTTAGTAGTAGAAACGAATGAGCCATTTTACAGCTAATGGAGCCAGATATTGATCTTCCATTCGACTCTGGAGGAGCTCGAATGTAATTTCGGAATAAAAGATAAATTTTATCGATATAGTTTTAAAATATCAATGGGGATAAAATTTATTGGAAAAGCCACAGAAAGTCCAATGAAAATGGATTTAGGCCTTCGAGGCCAATTCAGAGAGTGAAAGGAACGCCGTCTCCGCGATGAAGTCGGAACATAAAATGTCGTGTCATCGCCTAGTGAATGTCCCCAATAAACAGATATAGGTTGTCAAGGAGGCCGTACGAGCATTATAAATGGGAGACGCGAAGGAGAGGCGTTGCTCGGGAGAGTGTGCCGAGGGCATAAAAGTGGACGGGGGGCGTGAGCGGCGAATAGCGCCTTCAAGTGGGCAGCGAGCGCCAGAGGCCCAGAAGCGGAAAACTTACGCAAATCAGCAGATGCGGTCGCTTTTTAATTCGTCTGTAATTCCTCTCTTCCAAGAATCCTTCCTTAAAGAAAAATTGACGAAAGCAATTCTTCAGTCATAACATCGCTACGTAAACGTTTCACGACAAAAAATAACCTGATAAGCAAATTTGCAGAATAAACTGAGAGAAAGGACCTTTTATCTAAATTAACGGGGGTCGGAAGAAAGTTTCGACGCCTATTACGCCATAAAAACGGGTCAAATTCGAGATTTAATTCTTAATTCTCCGCTTGATGTTCTTCGCGCTCTAAAGAGGCGAGATTGAGACTGTAAATTTATGTCTTCCACGTTTTCATTGTATTACGCCTACAAGCCAAAAAATAAATCACAAGTTATTGCAGCTTAAAGGTAAAAACATTTGAAATTTAATTGAAATCGATTCGTGTGGAGGTCGTCGGAGAAGAAAGAGCGCATGTGTAATGCCGTGGAATGAAAACTAAGGTTGGATTGAAGGGAACGAGAGAGGAAAAGAGGTAGACAGATAAACACCTTTAGATGAGAGAGAGAGAAGGGGGAAGAGTAGAGAGAGGGAAAGTGACGTGGAAGAAATGGGAGGAACGTCTCTCTACGAGATGATCCAACGTTCACCGACACACGCTCTATTTCCTTGGAACTCCGTTTATTCGAGCGAACAAAATTATGAGACAGAGACTGTTACTTTATAATTGTCTCTCCACGGATGACTTTTTAAAAAAATATGTCCTTCCTTTTCAAGAGACGGATTTTTTCCACAATTCTTGTCTTCGGCTTTAAACATCCAGGGTACACTCCAGCAGGAAAAGCATTTTGCGACGAACTCCACTTCACTAGACCCTAAAAACACAAACGACAAAAGTTTCGTCCTCGTCAAGCCGTTCGTAAAAGGAGTTCGCGTGGGGTAAATGGTTCAGGTGATGGGGAGTCTGATGAGAGGGAAAGGAAGGGAGCAGGAGGGGGAGTAGATGTCGGCTCGTATGCGTGGGTGTTAAGTGGGCGGAGGAATATTTACTCGTTAGCGGGTCGATGAGACTAACAATAAGTGTATCTTCAATTTTACCACCAAAAAGTAGGGTTGTTACGAAGTACTATATGTGAGCAACCTAAGGAGATAAACATACGCGAAAATTTTCCGTATGACCTAAATAGAGCAGCGACATTAAGACTGAATATTCTACTAATTAGAAAATAGCTTAGACCCGATTTGCAACTAAGTCTCCGCGAATTAGGCCATTACGAATGCAGCGCCACAGACGATGCTTTTAAATGTTGAGGATCAAATGACTTGGCTGACGATTCCCTTGGAGATTTTTTCCTCTTATTTTCCTAAAATAAAGATTTTTGTCGTTTTATTTATCTTTTATTTTTTCAATGAAATAACTTATTGCAGAAAAATGTTTTTTTTGCCATAGAAAGACGTTGAAAAGAGAAATTTCACACCGCTAAAGAGTCGCGGCCTTGTTAACGGCAGAGTACTTCTGGCTTCAACTCAACTGCCTCTCCTGGCCTCTCCTCGTCCACTCTACCTCGCAATGATAGAGAAAAAGAGATTTTTTTAGCATTTTCACTCTTTTTCCTCACATTAGAGTCTACAAAGCGGAGATTCCCAGAATGGCATTGCCGTTGCGGAGAATACTATATTCTTAGACTCCTTAAAATTCTTTTTTATTATTACCTCTTACATTAACTTCCATTTGTTATATTTCTGCTCTTCCATTCAAATCGCAAATAATGAATAATAACTAGAAAACGGCTGAATATATTTTAACCACTCTTTCAGTTTCAAACAAAACGACATAAAAAGATGCCTATGGGTAATTTTTGTGAAATATAACGTCCTGAGTTCGATTCGAGGACCTTTTAATTCCTCAATTTCAATAACCCGTAAGAAAAGCATGAAAATCGGTGCTCATCATTGCAAAAATTTCATTTTTAAGTTAGTTGAAATTGAGGTGGAAACTCGAGACGAAAACAGTTCTATAGCTGAAAGAGCGGAGTCCATATTTTGAAGGCTAAATTTACGATATATATGTACTAATATACGACATATCGTATTAAATAACGTATTACATAACGTCTTTTAATTACGCAGATTGATGATCTAAATATAATATCGCAATATCATTGATTTGAATGAGAATCCGTGGAATATATTATAGTGCCAATGATTTAAAACCACGGCGTAAATTTACGACGAAATCATAATCCTAAAACACCAAATTTTAGCAAAATGTGAAAAATATTTTAATGTCATGCTTCGTAGTTTTTCGAGATTTTTTATGCTCTTTTCAGTTGTTAAACGAAATGGACGAGAGAACTGAAACCTGCTTTGACGAAATTTTGAAAATAGTAATGCCAAAAGCATCTCTTAAATATTGACGAAAAAATGTGACGTCATACGCATTTTTTATGTGAGTACACATACTAAACAGGCGCGAATTGTGACGCCATAATTCAAATACAAAATATCTTACTTCTATAAATGTTAGTATGTATAACATATAGGCGTGCCTTTGTATTGATGATGTAGCTGATACATGGCGACCCGAACCAAGAATATTTTATGCGAAAACTTGGATGGCGATTGCTAGAGAACTTGGAAATACTGGATAGGGGCCTTAATTACGTGAAAAACGAGAAATATCCGGCGAGAACTCCAGCAATTCATTAACTTATTTGTATGTGTTTCGCGCGGCTCAAATTAAGCTCCCTTTGGAGATCGCTTTGGTTTATTTACGAGTTTAGATCTTGGTGCATGGTGATTTTTTTAGTGCTTAGAGTGTTTCGCATAAAAAATGAGAAATATTTCATGAATTTAAATCCTTGACCATCGATATTAAGATTTAACTGAAACAACTCAGGCTATATAAATATGGAATTAAGAAGCTCAATTTAAATTTCGATTATACGTTTTATATTAAATTCATAATAGTCAAGTCTATGTCATGCTTCCTCGAGTGAGATCTCTTGATGGGATAGAGATTTCGGAAATAGTGAGCAACTAAGTCATGTGGGATAATGCCTGTAACCCAAACGCTTTGGCAGAGCTAGAAAGTTTTCGAAGTTCACCAAAGTTCAAAGTTAATACTGCAAATAATGAAGCGGAAGCCAATGTACTATATAAAATTAAGTCAATTCATAACAAGTTAGGAAAGTGTACAACGTATCACAAATGGGCACGTTTCGTGCAATGGAGTATTAGAAAGAAATTGCATAGCTGTACGTAAGGGAAATAGCGTTTTAAAGTTCTTTTCTTCATCATAAATAGTCCATTTTCTTCCTATTTAAAAATAGTGCATGCACACATAAGTAAATTAAACGTTTGTTTGTGAGATTGTTTATGTTAGCAACAACTTTTATTTGAAAAATATTTTAATATGCTTTACGAGATACGACGAAAATGTAATTTTTTGTTACCAGTAAAGTGGTACCCCTGATTGTCGTATGTGATTCATTTTTGCGATTTTCTTATTATATTTGATTGTAAGACCTTAATATCAAATTTCACGAAAATCCGTTCGGTAGATGCCGAGAACGAACATGCGGACGGATGGACGGACGGACAGAACGACGATAATAGGAGCTCACGCTGGAAGCAAAACGCGCCTAAAAAGTCGTTATCAGTATAAAATTTATTTATAAAAAATTTTATATTATCAATTGTTTTTTATCTGGAACCTATAAAATTCTTAACTATATAAAAATAGGGAATAATGGATTTGAGTAAGCTCTTAATTATATTATAATGTTTATTTATAGATAAATTAGTTATAACTTTGTGTATATAAATTTTGTGTAATTTTGGATCTTAAAGTAATGTATGTTAAAGACAATTGTGTTATGTATTATATTATAGCAGTCCTTGCCACCTGGCCTTAGCCTACTTGCGACATTGAAGGTTAAATAAATAAATAAATGCATTATTTTCCGCGTGGTTACTTCAATCCAACGATTATTTACAAGCCTTTACAACGTTTAATTTGATGGGCTTAATTCTCTCCATTTGGCAAATTATTTTAGATGCGATTGAATTAAAGGGAATCACACGGAGAGACCTTATGCCGCAGCGATCAGAAGGACACGTACATTGGCTAATTAGTATGTTGGCAAAAGACATTATCAGCAACGCATTTACACTTCGAAAAGATTTAAATATTAAAAAGGTCAATAGAAAATATTCCCGAATATTTTATTACTAGTGTAATGCCCGTTGAAATATCAATGGAAGAATTATAGATAGATAGATAGATTATTATTATTTTCATTTAAAATAATTAATATCACACTTTTACATATGAAATATTTTACCATACACGACATTTCTAGTGAATATTTTGTTGTTGACGGGCTATCTTTAGTTAAACTTAAAATAGTTGCCCCTCTTTCTCTCTCTCTCCCCCGCCCGTCTCACACCCTTTCTCTCCCTCCTCCATCCTCATTTCTCCCCTTCCCCCTCTCTCCCCCTCCCTCTCGCTCCCCCCTCTACCGCTCTCTCCCCCCTTCTCTCTCGTATTAAAATCATTCAAAGCACGTTTATACCGATTAGGATTGAATTAACAATATGATATACAGGTCTAACAATGGAATTGGTAGGCAAGGCAACATCCCCTTAAATGGCAAGATTTCCTCAAACTGTGTGAATTAAACGTTTACATAGAGAAATTTCGAACCGTAGGCGGAAAAGGATGAACAAAATAAGAAACTTTATAATGTTTTCTTCAAAATGGTTTATATCCGAAGATTGTAGGTCAATTCCTTCTAATTTTAATCTAAAAAAGAATGAAAGCCTGCATGTCGAAATGTCCCTTTTTACGTGTTACCTTACGGGAAATAGAAAATTTCTCTAGGAATCGAACCCGGGTCTTTGATCTCAAGTTTAATACGTTAAAACGTAATTTTATTATATCATAATGCTATCCTGAAAATCACATCAAATTCGGTTATTTAATTTGCGAGATATTAAGCTTCAGCCTTAGCTGACAGACATACGCAGACGTAAATTATTATATAGGATGCTCGGTTAATATAAATGCTCTGCGATCAATTGGAACGGATTTTTTTGGCTTGACGTGAAAGCGGACCTTTAAAAGCGTTTGATTTTGCATTAGACGAAGAAACATAATGCAAAAATGGAAAAAATGAACGCGGAGATGGTTTTGGAACTGTAAGACGTACAGGATACGTGCAGATGAAAGAACATCCTTTCACGGCCTTCATTGAAGGCATAATATGGGAAATATTTAATTACAGACAATTTAATCATTAATATGCCAATAGGAAGTATTTCCGCATTATATAGCTTTTAAATTTAAATTCATCAATATATCACAAAATGGCCATTTAAATTAAAACTATAAGTTTTCAATGTAAATAAAAATTTTAGTAGCAGCACTCATTTCCCTGCTTATAAACAGTGAAAATATCTCTTCACCAATGAAAGTTTCTCGTAAAAATCATTTGAAATGAAATAGATGTGCTTCAACCAGTAAGAGCGAACCTTTCTCTACATTTACGGATGAATAACGCGCTCTTTCGGGCGGGCGGCCTATCGAGATGCGCTCTCCACGAATGCGCTGTCCTAGATTCAGAGCTGGCTCCGTTGCGCTCCATACACATTTCAAGGAGGAACACAATATATCGAGATGTTCTATTAAGATTATCCACCGGAAACCATAGAAATAATGCGGGGAAAAAAAAAGAATAGCTCCAATATCATCGTGTGAAATTCAAATTCCGATTCCACATGATATTTTAGAAAATGAGTTATCGAGACCCTCTTGATCTTCTTTCGCTCGATGTGATATATCCAGCTCATAGCAATAAAATAGACGAAAGAAGAATATGCAAACAACGTCTTATAATTGGGCGACGTCAGTGGTAATGCACCGATCGTAGATTATAAATGTTTTGTTTATTTACTCTATTTTTTAAATTTGTTTAATTAATGCATTCATATATTCCATATAGTTCATGGATTTATTTTAACACGCCATATGAAAATTATGGATTATGGCCTAATTATATAATATAATTTCATAATTGTGTGCGATTTTCTAAATACTTTTACATGTTTTACTGTAATATTAGGTAATAACCAAGAAAAATCTCAAATTCGACTCTTTTGCCGAACTTCGATTGATTTCACGTAAAATTTTAATTACCATTAAAACATAACATTTGAAATTTTTAAAAATTAATTTTAATAAGCAAGCTTACTCGTTTCTCTTGATTTTTATATTTCTATTTCAAGCTAAATATTTTTCTTCAAATTTTATAAATGACTTTTAAATATTTTTAATGTGGAGGTGCTTGACGATTTTAATTGCAAGCCAAGGGATGTTCTCGTCGTCATATCCAGTATTAAAATCACGTTTAACCTTTAGTATACGCTATATCTCTTTGAATGATTTCGTCTCGGATGCTTCCATATACTATTTCGTCAGAAGGAAGGTCGCCGTTGGGAACGCTGACATTCATTGGATCTAGAACAGTTTTTCTTCTCACGGGGTAAAATGGTTTCGTTCCATTCCGACGATCGGGTTCTCTGCGTGTGTGACAAAAGAGAATTCTATTGGAATTCTTACCACATATTCTCTTATGCGAGAGAACATAAAACCAATATCCTTTCGGAATGCTATTTTTCTATATAATGGATACCGATTTACGAAACACACATTAGCGCCAGCGCCAAAGTTACTGTAAAATTACTTATTGAACCGAAGACGGCTAAGCGCAGCATGGGGAAGCATTATTCATCGACCTTTTAAATTACAATATTGGCAAAAAGATAAGACAAATTTTCATCACATTTCGTAATTTTGACGTCATGTCTGATAGCCTTTATATTACATTAGAATCTGTGATACGTGAACCAATTGATAATTAACTTGAACTTGGATATTTAATTTTATAATTCGCCATTATTTCAGCATTTTTTGCGACAAATTCTTTTAAACAAGGACACCAGAACTTTAAAATCATATTTTAAAAAAGCACATTTCCAACAATTCTAACTATTATATAGGAAATAAAGGCAAAGAGGTTGTTATGCGCTGGGAAACCTGAGTGAAATATGTCAGAAGATAATGAACGTACAGCCAATGAATTAAATTGATACTCCTAAATTTTCTCATGGCAGAAACTTAGAAACGACAGAGTGCGAAAAATTATATGGTTTTATTTCTGGAAGAGAAACATCTTCATTCCATTTTTTCTGGAGCTTTTTATTTCGTGCAAATTTTTCTTTAAGCTTTCTTTGTTTTTATGTAATGCCATTCACAAAGATAAACATGGCTCAATCGTATTCATTTGAGAATTCATACAAAACTTCTCCAGCTCGATTGTGCTATGGAAATCAGTCGATTCGGTCGAAATTACAAATAGTGCTAATCGATTCATTTTTGTCGCCTCGATTTGTATGAATCAGCCAACGAGAGCTGTAAACTGTCCTCCACGTGAGATTTATGATTACAAGAACAAAATCCAATCTTTTGCCAACTTTTTCAAATGAATGCTATAATTTATGGATAAAAATGGGAAATTCCCAATAATCAACTATTGTTCATCCGTGCGCGTATAATTGAAGAGAATCTCGCATGAGTTCATTGATTTTAAAGGAGACATTGAAATTAACTCAAATTTAGCCTAAGGAAATTCGCTCGACAATTTGATGTGCGCATCTCCGATAAAAAAATCTCATAAACTTGTGCGATTTATAATATGAAAGTTTAAGAAGGACAAATGGACAAACACCGCCTTCCACACAAATGTGCTCTTAGCACATAACGTACAAAGCTCACATAAAAAACTATACGATTTTATTATAAAGGCATAGATTCCGACCACCACGTATTTTATGGCGCTTTTTATAGCTAACAATAAGAGCTCTTAACCAATTGCATCTATTTTCACGTGCGCTAAATTCTGATATCATTCAACATTCATCTCGCTCGATTTCCAAATTAATATATTGTTCGTCGTGATTTACGGAACGCTCTTAATCAGCTTAAAATCGTCAGCACATCGTTTTTATCTATTTATCGTTTGAGGTATTTTTTCGACGGCGTCATCAAAATAATTCAATTGGTGTTTTTAGGGAAACTACAATTTTCCGCTGTCCATTAAATGTGCGTTGTTAGTCATAAATCTTCTATAAAAACTGACAACGTCCAAAAAAATACGCAACAGTCTTAATATATTCGATTTTAGCCGTTTGCAGCTTGAGAAATTTGTCGAACATATGTTCCCACCATATGCCGAGGAGAAAATCATCGGTCAACTTATGGTCATCAAAGGAGAGCAAAGAGATTCATAATGAAAAGGGTAAAATTGTAATAAAATCTACAGTCACGCCGTTAAGAGCTTGTCATTTCCCATTTATATATTAACGCCTTACTTGAAAAGATAAATCGAAAGTAAGAATCTCTTTGGATAATGGAATTCTGAATAAAACTGTCGAAAGAGAGAAATACAGTAAATACCTCAAAATGACGCATATGCTTTATACTTTGGATTCGTATGAAATTAAAGTAATCCGAGAAAAAATACCGGCACTGCATATCGAAGAGTGAGTTAAAGAAGTTGCTCCTGATTTATAGCGATTCCGTAAGTTGATTACATAAAATACAGAGAGTAAACAAAGCCAAGCAACCTCTATATTCAGGATGTCATTTCCAATGGTTTTAAAAGACTTCATTTTGCGTCGAACGATGCTAAGTTAGTACGAGAGTCGCGAGGAGAATTGGCCTGGGAAACTCATTGTGAACGGTGTAAGAATGTACGCTAGGAGTTTCGTAACCATAAGGAATTCATCGCTAAAATCGAAGTCATTCAAACGAAACTCGATCTTCGGAAAAGGTTATTAAAAAATAAAGATGATTACACGCGTTATGCGGAGACAATCTCTAAAAAAATGCGAAAAAATTTTAATCGTTAAATGGAATCACATAAAGTTGGAATGAGTTACCCAAAGGATTCCATAAACAAACGATCATTTTTAAAGTGATAAAAAAAAGCTCTTTTAATGTTTAAAAATTCTTTAAGTCCAAATTTTTTATTATTTTAGCCTAATTGACATCAGCATGCATTTTACATAAATCTAGCTCACGCCTTGCAACGTAACAATGTATCATGGTTCAACCTAATTATGTAGAAAATAGGTTAGTTCTTTCTATGATGTATGATTGTCACTTTGCGAGATCTGTAACGACTTGGAATCCAGGAAGGCCTCTCTTTGAAGACGTACGCGGCATAGTTGTACCCATCGGTGTTAGAGAACGTAATGTTAGATCTGAGTGCAGGAGAAAATATGTCGAAACAATCGCTAGAACCGAGAAATACTACAGATCTTTTTTCCCAGACGCGATAAGACAGCCCAACAGAGGAATTAGTTAGAGTTCATTGGTGCTGTGATACCCCCTGCCAAACGCTTCTGGCGGCTCGCAGGGTATTAATGTAAATGTAAGTCCGACTTTGTTCATCATTTTCCTTTTTGGAATTCTCAATCTGCCTCTTTTTTTAATAATGGCTAATAGAATTTCCATTTACAACATTTATCTACATGTATTCTCTTTAATATACTAAATTGAAACAGCTTTCGCCTTGTTGGTAAAATTAAGATGAGATGCTTTTACTTTGCGGAATTATTTTACAAAAGAAAGACTTTCTTGGATTTAAAGAGAATTTCATGCAATCGTCAAGAACCTTTGTGGAAGGCGGAGAAAGAGAAGCTCTTCAAAAAGAGACGACAGTGATCAATGACTCCTGGAGTGGAAGAACAATTCAAAAGAATCGCACCTTGGCCAACAGGTGAAGAGGCGGCCCCTGCTAAAGATATCCTCTATCCATCTCCCTCCAGATCTTTCTTCCTCTCTTTTCCCATTCACTCTTATTTCCCTTTCTCCAAACCCTTTTCGAGTACCTATCCCTACCTATCATTCCTCTCCCCCCTCTTACTTCCCCTACCCTTATATTCTCTACCTCTCCTTCCCCTCTTCCTCCTATCTCTCGCTCTCTTCAACCATCTCTCCTGATTCTCCTCCTTCCTTTAGGAACCATAATCTTCCTCACCACTCCTTGCCCCCTTATCTCTCTCTCTATCTCTCTCTCTTTCCCCCTCGCTCATGGTAGAGAGTTCTCTATGAGAAAATTCCCTAATTATGAAATCACTTTGAGTGAGCAGCGAACACGACGGAGATGGTTATGGAAGGGGAATGGAGCGTGTAAGAGGGGAGTGAAGTGTGGAGGGAAATCAGAGGAGGAGGAGGAGGAGGAGTAGGGAAAGGAGGAGAAGCAGGGGGAGAGAGAAAATGAGTAGGGGGAGAAAGAGTAGAGGGGGGGAAGGAGGGAGACAGAGGAGGGGTGAGCGAGATGGCAACGAGAAAGCAGGTATGCCGTTTGGAAGCAAGTAACAGTTCAGAATCTCTCGCACCGTCGTTAATAATTTATTATGTTTCAGAAACTATCCTACATAGTTCTAAATTGGTCCGAGAGCGCCTCGGCGGAATTGCCTCTCTGCTCTTATTCGATCGAGGAGGAAGAAGCGATGACGGAAGTTTTAAAAAGATTCGAAAGAAGAGAGAGAGGAACTGGAATTTAAATATAAATGAGAGAGGCGACAAAGAGACCCGTATCTCTCCTCTTTCTGTTAGCAAAAAGCCTCGAAACATCATCCGTTTATGCGCTTTCGATAAAAGGTATGCCTCTCGTGTCGCCATCTTCCTTTCCAGAATATCATCCCTTTCCTCCCTCTTTTCCATTGCCTCCTCTTTATCTCCTTTCTGGTAGAGAAATATTTGTGCAATATGAGTAAAATCTGCGGTTAAACCACTGCTGAATAGCCTCGTAAGCTCAATTAATGTGATTCATATCCACGTTAATATTTATTATATTGATGCAGATTTCTTACAGAATATGACTTACGCGATGAAAAGTTTCATTATTCTTCGATGACTTATTAAGCATTTTCTTCAGAATTTCACAGTGTTTGCTGCATATAATTGGGTTGAATTTAAACGATAGACTTAAACGGACGATGTCAATAAACAGCAGTTTCTCTCAAACTGAAAATTCGCGTTTGGCCGCAATAATAACCAGCTGATAAAAAATAACCAGTGATAACAGTGACTGCCGCCTCTGCCGTATCTCAATCCACGGATCAGCATATCAATCGTCCAGACCAACAGTAGTTTAGTATGCGAATTTATCTATTATAACCAATTTGCACTCTTACTCGACCATTTTCTCCATTTCTCTGCTGCTTTTTCGTTTCCTTTTCGAATCCTCTCTCCGTCTCCTTCCACTCTCATCCTCTCTTTATCCAAACCTCTCTCTCTATCTGTCCCTTTCCTCTCCCTTTCCTTCGCCATTTTCTCTCAAGGTGTCTGAGTTCGCCATTTTGCGCTGGTGTCCTCGCTTCCGTTCTCATCGCCATTACTCACTCTTAATTTTTATACTGAAGAATAAACCCCAAGGTGCCACATGAGCCGAATACACGTTGCCAACGTTACAAATCCTCCCGCAACACAAAGCACTTCCGGCCCTCTAAGAGTTAAACGTTCCACTTGATGAGTAATAGGAGTGGTGCTTGGAGGAGGAGGATTTAGTCGTTTTCCAGAATTTACGATTTCGTTTCTAGGTGTGGCCTCTCGTCATGCCGGGAGGAAAAGAAATCTATTTAATCGATAGGAGAGGTTTCGATACGTGGGATATTTTTAGTAATTGTACCTTGTTAAGTTTGTAAAAGGCTCGCGTTCAATTACACGCTGGCGCCCTCAGGGAAGCGAATTGCTAATTAAATGTGGATTAGCGCTTAAGACAACGTTTTGCTCTTTTTCTATAAGGGATAGAAACGTCCATGCATTTCAAAATGACCCCTATGGCTTCAGACCCACCCAGTTACTTGAGATATTTTCAGCGGCAAAATTTGATAACATGGAATATCTCTATTAAGTATACTGACGGAAAATGAGGAATTAAAAAAAATATCTTAAACGAGCATACTATTGAGAAAGCGATAAATTCTTTTCCTTTAGTATACAAATAATTTAAGTGAACACCCAAATGAATTTTGTTCCGAGTTATAATTTTTCATGTTATATATGTTTACATTGTCTCTCTGCTTTGGCGTTCGTCAGACGGCGTCAAGCTTAAGATACCTATATTCTCTTTGATAAATCCTTCTTTGATATAAGGATACAAAATATATTTTGATTCTGAATCTATGTACAAATCCATTAAGAAGTTTCAAAATATAATATGTATATTGTTGTGTATTGTCTATAGAAGATTCTCAAACCAATATTTCTCGAATTTCTCTGCACCTTACGAATATAAATTCCGCCCAATTTCGACTGGTTCCAGTTGACTCGTTTACTGTGTCAATGCATAAGCATCACGCCTTCTGCCGTCAGAAACTAAGAAAAGGCGACTAGAGAAGAACACCTCTGAAAGTTTCGACAGACCTCGAGTGAGTGGAGAAATAATACTCGTTAACTATCTGCAGTTAGAAGGCTGAGGTGATTCGATTAACGAGAATGATTGGCTGCACGTAATCAACTGCATTCAGTCTTAAGGGGATGTGGATAAAATCGGTCGTGAGGAGATTTCCTCTCATGAGCGTTTAATCTAAATTTCGTTTAGAATGATGGTTTCTCCTGCTAAAATTAATCTGACAAATATATTACGATCCTTTGTCAAGTATATGAGTTTTATAAAGACATGAATTCATACTTTTTACTTCTCATTTGGGCTATCGCTGAAATTACATGTGACAGAACTATTTGAACGAACCTAAGCTCTAAAAAGTTTTAATAGTTTAATCATAGTATAGTTTCATTAAAAGTGAAACTGTCTCTTAAACGATGTTTTGTTATAACCCAAGGATATTAAAAATGTGATTATCTCTTAATTTGCTAATTTATTGCTTACTTCATAGTTTTATCAAACGTTCGCTTAATTTAAAATCGACTCGGAACAAAATAAATGGCGTCATAACATTGGCTGTCTGCGTTTCTCGATGACCAATAGCATACCTAACGAAATGAACTATGGTTAAAACAATGATTTCATGGGATAAAATTGAACTTAGGAGAAAAATTCTGACATACTTTCAGGTCGCTCACTTGAATTGAGATTATTAAAACACTTCAATATCGTGACAGATTCTTTTGTTTCTGGTGGTGGATTTTTATAATGATCCTTATACACACACACACTCTCTTAACTGCCCGTTTCAGCCTTTTCTCAAATTCCTTTTTATGAAAAAAGAATTTATTATCAGTAAGAATTCTAATGATCTTCTCTATAAGAAAAATATTTGTTAACGATCCTGCTGTCACTGCGAGCCGAGCATTTTGTGGATGGGAAATTCAGGAAGCAGCTACGTGTATTTGGCCATTTATGAAAACTGGATCACGGAATTACATGCAGTACTTGGTCTTAAGCCCTAATTATTGTCATGTCAAAAGCTAGTCATAATGGACCTCATAGTGTTGCCATACGTACAAATGAGGACTGCAGTGAGATTTGGGAAATTAGCAACATTTTGTGTGATCGTGCAGTTTTCCTGCAATAGATGTTCACCGATGACGCGCTGCACTAAGAACCGAGTAAAGGGATTAGATAATTAGAATTTGGAAGAAACTTGGAAAACGAAGGGATATGGGATGAGTGCACACAATAAAATAGATGTAAAGTTGATATGAGTGGCAAAAGAAAAGCGATTAAGCTAAGTTTTTCCATAGGCTACGCGATTTAAATTGATTAAAATTTGTTTTTAAAATATTCTCAAAGAAATAAATTGATAACGATGAAGGAAGGCGTGATAGAACCACATTCGCTTTTCATATAGACGACCACCAACTAGCCCTATGTGAGCGTTAGCAGTTTTCCCTTTTAACCTAATATGGTTCACATCCACCATGTAAATGTCTTATAGGTATTAGAAATGTAATAACGCACATTTAAGTGAATTGATTCCTATAATCCAAAAAAGAAGGATAAAAAAATCTCCTCAGAAATAATCTTCCAAACAAAGTTGAAATTTCAACTTCTACTTGAAAATTCCCGTTTTGTACAATCAAATTACGTCCAAGAGGATTGAAAGCTAACTCCGCGTAAGATTAAGAATTTCGCTGTGTTCAAAATTATTATTTCGATATGTGTATTTTAAAGTAATAACTTCAAGATGCGATATCGATTTTCGTGAAAAGTTTTATTTCTGAAATATTTAATTTCGTGTTACATTCGAAGTTACGTGAACGTATCTTTCCCTACGTTTGCCATGCATTTACGCCGAATAATGATAGGTTTCGGCATTTAAAACAATTTTTTTCAAATTAAAATAGCCTGAAAATCTCTGGTAAATTACATTTGCTAAATCACTTATATCTGAAATATCATTTTAAGCATTTGAATTGAGTAAGAGAATACAAATTTCGAAATAAATTAAAGTCATTATGAATTACTTTTGCGTCAATTACACATGAAAATTCTTTTAATGAAAAGTTTACATACATTGCAAAGTACGTTAATTGTTTGTATGTTAAACTTTGGCATGAGAGCCAAAAATAATATATCCCAACCGAAAAAATTATTTTGCTTTCTAGTAAAATGAATAAAAATAAACTCGAATTAGATACAAATTAAAAGTAAGTAACAAATGAAGCTACAAATAGATGTAGATTAAAGCATGTGTTGTAAAGCTTTACAGACGAAACCAAAAAATTCAGAAGCAACATGGGTTCGGAACTTATTTTAATTTGGCCCTCCACACAATGCACGTTCGCAGCTTATGGAAATCTCAAACAACCTTTTTTTAGTTTCTCGGATGCTTATCACGTACGCTACATAATTGGATTTCCGCTCGGTTCTTTCATTAACTTAGAGGTCACCATCTGTTATTAGACGCATGTAGATAAGCTTTCCAGGAGTAATATATTCCAGCTACGGGCGAATCGATACGCAGCCAAAAGTCAGAGCTTTATTTAGTTCAACTTGGTTTTCCAGGCTAAATAAAGGATGACGAGCTACCCGTAGTATACTTGACACATTTCAATTATCTTCCTCAAGTTTAAGCAAGAAACAACTTTAAGTCATTCATTGCTTGATAGATACAATTGTAAACCATGATAACGAATTTTATATTACGACAGAAATATTTCGACCAATATTTATGGAAGGGAATATATCTCTAGAGATATTCGTCTAATCAGAAAATGAAGGACGCAAAAATTCTCATGAATTTTTCTTCCCTATTTAGTGAGACCCCCGCATGTATTTTGCTGCTTACCAAAAAATTCAATGTGTGGTGCCTTTGCTATGGCGACGGGCCAATAAAATCCGTATCTCTCGGCGACGTGCGGTCTGTGGCCTCTCATTTATCTCCCATTCGCTAGTGTACTAATTTCGAGAGGAAAAATCTCGAAACTTCCTCTACGACGATAAATTCGTGCGAATCAAACCAGCGGTGATCCCATGGTCAACCTGTCTTGCACGCGTTCACTGAGCACATATCGGAATTGAGCGAGACGCAGAGATGTTTGTCTCCGGTCGATGATATTTGCCTAAGGGCCATCCAGAGTTCACAGTCAAACTCGCGTGGGACACATATCCAGCAAAAGGGTGAAAGAACAGACTGGGCTATTGTGTCTCGCATAAAAAAACTAGGAAATGGCTCCGGTTTTTATAGGCCTCCGAGATAAAGGCTCCAAATCCTTGGAATTGAGCTGCTCTAGGTCGCGGTTCGGACGTTGGTGCCTTGTTTGTGACATAAAAATTCAATCCATCGGAGAGAAGTTTTACGACATTAGTAAAAAATACCTCTGTAATTTCTGATGGGATTAGCTGTTACTCACGGATGAGTAAAAAAGGGTGAACGATCAACGCAAAAAGGCTTAAATACTACATCAATATTGTCCTCGCTCGTCATAATTATTAGTAATGGTAAAATGATGAAAGAACGCTGGTGATGAAGTCAAAAAGGAAGAACTAAGATCACGTTTACGATATTATCCGACACTGCCACTCGCTACACTTAGTGACTCTCTGTTTCTGAAGTTAGGCCTACTTCGGCGTTAGAGGCTTATCGTATTCGTGATGGCCAAAACAGTGACGAATTTTTCTTTCTATTTGGAAATTTTTAGATCTTTTGCAAACAAAATTCGCAAAGGGTGCGATATTAAATGGAGGTCAGACTAGTTTACCATTAAGAAGGACAATGAATAGTCTTTTTTAATAGGGGGTGGGGGAGCAATGGAAAAATAACAGGACTTAAGAGGAATTACTTAGCTAAAACAATGTGCAGTTGAAAAATTAATTTACCGCCATTCAAATACAGTCCATTTGCAGTCATATGCACTTTCCATATTACCTCCTATTTATTAAAGATCGCTGTTTAATAGTTTAATAAGTCTACCCGTAACAGTAATACTTTTTTCATTAACGGATTCAAAATGGCAATCTCAAATTTCTTTTTTTAATCCCGAGAAGTGAAAAAATCGCCGGGTATTACGGTTGATAAATATGGCGGGTGAGTCATCATCTCGAATCCAAATTCCTGTATGGTTTGCTGGTAAATCTGAAGCTATGGGCAGATGCGCTACTGTTGTGCAAGATTCAACCATTTACTAGACCTCTTGGTATACAACAACCGTAAACGACCCAGATTTAGTAAAAAAACAGGATGTATGACTATGTTTTGACTGACATTACCATTCTGGGATTGCAGATTACCTGGGAATTTCCACTGGCAACTGACAGCACAAAATCAAAGTGGTGGAATAAAGGCACGCCACAAACATTGGACATCAAATAAATGTTATCTCCAAGCGTTAATTGTGATTCCTAATTAGCAGGGAAATGCACGCAGGTTGGGAGATATAAGTTTAATGGGAAGAAAGTGTAGGCATAAAGGTATGACTCAGGGGAACACTAGTTTAATTTGGCAAGCATAAAATCCAGGGAACATTAAAAGCAGTTCTGGTGGTATTAAAGTTAGGGATAATGTAAGTTGGGTTGCCTAAAACCAGGGCACGTTTTTGTATTATGGTGGTATGAATTTAAGGGGCATGCGAGGTTGGTGGTGTAATATCAAGGGGTTGTGTAAGTTGGGTTGAGTAACTTCAGGGGCACTCTGTGCTGTGTTGGTGGTATGAGTTTAAGGGGTAATGTTAATTTGGTTGCTTAAAATCATGGGGCATTCTATGCCATTTTGGTGGTTTTAACATCGCATATTATCGTGGTTATCTTCGTAACAACGTGATGAGTATTTTTAACACCACTTAGCTCCATGAGCGTTGTGTTGTACAGTAAATGAAAAGAGGATGTAGGACGCCTACTGAGTTGATGCACGAGACATGTAGTGACGTGTTAATACCGGCCTGAGTCTGGTCATAAAAATTCAATAGTTTTAATTTCCAAAAAACACTCGGACTCGTATGATAGGTTTTCATTAGAGAGTGATATATTCACTGCACGGAAATAGAATTCTGCTACAGAAATACACAAAGAGAAAATGCTCTAGTATTTGTTAAATTATTGTACTTGGCGTATAACTGAGTGTGTTCACATACATAGCCTACTTTGTGCATCACTGATGTTGGTACTTAAGCGACGGTGGCAGTAAAGCAACGCATGTACTTGCTTCAAGCCCGTTCCGGCCCAATCACACATATTAATGCTTTGTGAAATGTAAAAGTTAAACGATATCAGAGGGATGGTAATTCATTTTAAACTGACCACAGAAGCCAAGTGTTTATCTATTTTAGTTTAAATTTTATTTCTCTCGTTAATTTCCCTAATTGCTATGTCAACAAATGGTTAGTTAAGCCTTAATTGTCCGAGTTCTCGATATATCGACGAATTGCTTAACACAACTTTCAACCTCCTTAACCAAAATTTGTCCACCGACGCTATTGTGGTCTCCTTCACTTTCAATATCTTTCGTTCAATCAATCCAGTATGTGCCCAATAATTTTCTATTGTTTCTGGTAAGACTTCGTCTCGTAATTTGATTATTATAGAAGCACATTTCAAGGAGAACTCATTTGCACAATCGTTGTTCATGTCCTTTTCTATTTCTTCACTTGGTGTCGTCAGCAGTACGCCTAAGGCTCGTTATAGAAAGTTGAAATACCGTGCAATTGGGCGGCAGAAACTCGAGTCGCACATTACTTAGACCGAGGATTTGTGACAAGGTGCGTTGTCTAAAAGCAATAGCAAATAGCACATCTTCGTTTTCACCTCGTTATCCACTCATTAAATTAAACTGTAATCAACCAAGCTTCATTATTCTGTCTATAATTCACGCAAAGAGATGGTTTGAAAGTCTTAAAGCATCAAGGATTTGTAGACCTTCCAATAAAGAGTCGCAGTCCGTTGGTCATTCTCATCCATAGGTTAAATGAGTTTTCAGAACTAAGTAATATACGCTCCGGAATCAGCCAAAGGGCCGTGGGGATGGTATAGATACGTACATTGCACAAATCTGCTTACAAAACCCACGCGGGAACTACACATATGGAGTATTCCCATGTATCAAAGCCGTACGTTTATTCACCATCGATTTTAGGCGAGCGGACTTTTATGCGCTAAGTTTCTACATTAATTTGTTTAATCCATTAAATAAGCCGTCAATAATTAGGGTAAACAAAGGGGATTGGTAGGTATTATAGGTGTATGTTTACAATGTTGAAGTTATAGTTTCGGAAATGGGTAATTATCTCTATTTGTTCTAATACGTTGGACCACAGGCATTCGTTTGTATAAAGATCCGAACGAAGTTGGACAAACGCGACAAATGCTGAAGCTTAGATATTAAATAGAATCGGATGAAGAAATAATAAGTCCAGCGATCGCATAAGTTAAATCTAACTATTGGCACATGACTATTCAGAAATTCACCCTTACATTATACATTTTACTGCCTACGCGAGAACCAATCCTCTTCGGCTGCGTTCTTTTATATAATGACTCGGAAAACCTTTAGTATATCAAAAAAGCAATCATGCAGTTTTTCTTGATCGATTAAATCTTATATATAGATTACATACTAACATAAGCTGCATTACCAATTAAAATAAATGCAATCTACTAGAACTAGTGTGACCATTTGGTCACGCTAGGTTTACATGGATTAATAATGGAACATTTATCCTAATTTATTTCCAATTGCCAATAATTGAATTATGAGGAGAATGCTGATTTCCCACAAGCGTCTATTTCCTTGAGACCATTCTTTCCGGTCTTTTTTGTAGCCTTTAATCCGATATAAATTTCCTCTCTCCCTCTAGAGAGAGATTTCGAATATCCGCTAGCGAGCCTCAGTACACTCGGTTCGCTTCACGGGTGCACGCGATTCCCTATGAATATTTCATGCGAGGAGACACGAATGACTTCCGTGGGGAAAATAAGTTTTATACATTTTTTCACGATATAAATACATACATAAAAATCAAATACTTTTGTGCTTAAACGAGTAAAAATCATTTGAATGAAGGCATTCATTTCGTTTAGTGGTCTAAAATTAAACATTCTCTCTTTTAGCTTCACCTGAGCGATTTTTCATTCGTCCGCAATGGCCTTGCAATTTATTTATCCGTGAATTGTGAGGTAGAAGATGAAGTTTTCAAAAATGCATTCAATGACGTATGTGAGTAAGCGTGGCGTAGTCGTGCGGAGAATGACAGAGAATAGAAAGGACACTTCAGACGCATTCAGAAATTGCCACTGACTGAAACAAAAATATTTTTCAAATAAAAAATTTTATAATAGAAGCGACACGCAAAGGTAAAAAAGTTCGAATATTAAATTAAGTTCCTAGATGTAATAATTTCTCGCGGAAACAATTTTTAACGCACAGAAAGAAGAAAGCGGGAACTCCAAGGAATTCCATTCCTTTAAATCCTCCAAAATTCCACGTAAACGCGAAATGTCACATCCAGACGCTGCTTTATGGAGCTCTCGGACGCATATAATACAATAATCAGGAGGAGTGGTGGTTTCGCTCCTCGCGAGTTGGGTTTGCCGTTCGTCTTAGGGGCATAAAAGGCCCCCGTTCATTCCGCTCTATGCTATTCCCACGAGACTCCCTCTTCCTTTCCAGTCTCTCCCCTTCAACTCCCTCTCCCCCTCCCTCCCCTTCTCCCCCTCCCTTTCCGGCCGCCTTTTCCTACTGCTGCCCCTATCCTACTTAGCCAAATGTCTTCTCGCTTCCCTTTCGCTCTCAAACTCTCTTTCTCACTCAGATCGCTTTGGCTGAATTCGCATCCTCCCTTTCCTTACTTTTTCAAACTATCTTCCTTTCCTTAAATCTCATATCACAGTCATTCTTCTATTAATGTCTCTCTATCTATATTTTATTTCTCTCTCCCTTACATCTTTCCACTTTATCTCCCTTGACCTCTCCTTCCTTTTCTCATTTATTTTCCTATTCCTCTCATTCTAAACATATTTCCTTTCTCTCTTCGTCTTTTATCTCTTACACGTAATCCCAATTTTCCTCTCCTTCCCCAAACCATATCTCCTCTCCGCCTCTCTCCTTCCCACTCTCTCGTCCTATCTTTCGTCGCAATTTGTGAGCCTCGTCCGCATTACATTCATCTCTTCGAAGGGAATCTTTCAGTACAACATCGCCGTCAACGAAGTCATATAAGAAGGAAAATGTCTACGTCAATCTTGAGCGAATAACTAAACTTCAAGGGATAAAGATATCAAAGTAATATCCAGAGGAAGTACCCGCCCTTGGACCTCTCTTTTTAAAAAAATATCTAGATCATAATAAGCCCTCTAAATGAATGTTTATTTTTTTTTGAAGTCTTCTTAAAATGCCTACAGGAACACTACGTCAAGAGAAATAATAAGAACGGGAGAATCCGTATTAATGTTGAAGAAGTAGGATCAAAACTCAGGAAGAGCGACAAAAGGGGAAAATATTGGCGATTCTCCGAGTCTTAAGACTCGTTCAAAGAGATAAAGCGGCGGTAGATTTTTATTCGCAGTTGAACAATTTCCCATTGCGATGAGAAAACTAAACGCCCAAAAAAAATGGCACACGTTCCGCCATTATGGTGCAACCTCCTGTGCTAAGGGGATGTAATATTATTGCCATACGTACCATTTTAAGAGAGAAATAAAAATAATACAACTGTTTTAACTGGTTGCAAATACAGCATTAAAATCTGCTTTCATAAATTACCGCAGATTCATATTACTAAAAAAAACATATACCTCATATGCCTTATAACCTCTACTGCAAAGATAAGACATCTCTACTGCAAGAATTAATAATTGCTGTTTTGAAGGTTTTAACAATGCAAAATTCCCCATCACATTTCTCATAATATAAAGTACGCACTAAAAGATATATAATCAACTACTGTGACAAAGTAATGCCTTCGACGTTTTGGAAGGACACGCGAAACACGAGACCTTCCTCGTGTAAACAAAGAAAACGCTCCATTAACGGGGAGCGAGCGGCGATCTATAAACCAAGGTCCCGGATAGCCTATTCGCGTCCCTTTCAGCCAACCGCGGGGCGACCGCAACGAGCGGGCGCCCAGAGAAAGGGCCAGTCAATTTGATCGCCAGCAACTCGATCATAATTAATCCCCAAGCACAGACCTGGCGATGTTTTACAAGGAGAAATAGGATTCAAGGGAAGTTGAAATAAGTGTAAGTAAACGGGGAAGAAATGTTGAAGAAGGCGTACAGGGGAAACAGAGGAAAAGGAAAGAGGAAGATGCGGAATATGGGAGAATCAGAGGAGGAGAGAGGAATGGAGGATAATGACAGGAAAAAAGGAAGATAAATTGAGGATTGAGGAGTTCGTGGGGGACAAGTGGCTGTTGAGGAGGCGGGGAAGTGTTTGCCACGCGTCAAGGACAGGCGGCTCGATGTAACCATGTTAATGGATTAAATATAAACAAGTGATGAATGAATTGCACAGCAAATTACATAAGACGCTTTTTTAAGAATACTACAATAAAAAATAATTGGCATTAAATAACAACGACAAAATATTTCATAGAATAAAATTTTAGAACTCCGTAATTTCACTTACTTTCGTTTAATAGCATACTTGTTTATTTAAATCCGTTGCTGTGAATATAGCCAACAATACGAAAGCCATAATGGATCCGTATATATAATAACAACGTCAAAATATTTCATAGAACAAAATTTTATAACTGTGTAATTTCACTTACTTTTGCTTAATAGCATAATTGTTAATTTACATTTGCTGCTGTGAATACGGCCAACAATACGAAAGCCATAATGGACCAGTATAGGTAGTTCGTAAGGGGTTTTCTAATATCCTGTTAAAAAGCAAACGGTCAGACGGACAGACCCCAAATTTTTCCCATATTAATGTTTTAAAATGGCGTTGGTGCCAAATAAGTTACTTCATTTTTTGATGAATTTTTCGACCTACTACGAACATCGTTCCATGAGTGACAATGGAGGTGATATCTTAGAAAGTTAAAGCTACATGATGAATGGTATACAGCTAAATAGATTCGATAATTCTAGAATGACAGACCTGATAAACGCTTACCTTAATATCATTCAAAACGAGTCCTTAAATATACTTATATACGTATACAAACTGCGGAAAATAGGAGTATGCGGAGAACCAAGTTTAACCATGAATAATCACGGACCTGTCTACGGACAGACTACCTATGATGATGATGATGATGATACAAACATCAACTGTACATGAACAATTTACAAAAAAGCTTTTATAAGTTACTATTAAATCCATATTAAAATATATATCGCTAAGCATTGAATAAAACTAATCTCTTCTTTGACATTATCAAATATTACACATATAAGGAGAGGAAGGCGCATATTGAAAATTTTCTCTGCTATAATTTTAGGAAATATAAATGGGTTTTGATATGCAAATAATTTACCCTGAATGAGTAAGCATGTTTTACGAATCATTCTACATCATGATAGATTTTAATTTTCGGGAAAAGAACAATATTTTCAAAAAAAGGATTCCAATGCAAGAAAAACCTGAAATTTTCAGCATCTACGAATCAGTAATGAGGCTGTAAAAAACACCCAAACAGCCACACTCATCCGTGATTAAATGTGATCTCACTTAATGCATTCACTATCACCTCACATGCATTGCTACTGCCATTCTATTCTTTCAGCATTCCATTAAATATGTGCAAAAAATTTCACGAAAATATACTTTGTTTACGGAGAAAGAAAAGAGAAAGGGAATGAAGCAGACATGATGGCAGTGACATGGTGAAAGAGGTAGGAAGAGAAGGATGGATGGGGGAGAGAGGAATAAAGGAGGAGGGAGAGAAAAGAGGGGGAGAGAGGAAGGAGGGGGAGAGGAGTGGAAAGTTTCGCCGAGGCAAGAGAAAAGTTTAAGAGTGAAAACAATAAAATCCTTATTATTACCATATTTTCAGAGAAATTTAATGTAAAGTCCCCAACTGCAAAGCCCAAACGCTTTCAAAAAGCTGTGTCAATATGTTATCACCGAAAATCCATCAAGCCCTTATATTAAGTGCGTGGATATAGCAATCAATAGTGGGGTTTATGGTAATGCAGGTGGATCTTAACAGAACTACTTTTAGAAATCCTCTTAGCAAACTTTTCGATTAAAAATTCACTTCCAAAATAAAATATTGGTCTTCTTGGAACAGTAATGACTTTTCCTAAATATCCCATCATATTCACGTATTCCGTGTAATTATTGAAAAATTGCTTTGCTTAGTTTTAAATTATTTAATAGTTAATGTGATCATCTCTAGGCACACACATTTTACAACGAATCGTATTTGTTGCTTTGTGGCAAAAAGGTACAGTAGGTTAGGATTAATGTATGCTGGAGCTGCTTCAAACGATTTTAATAGTGTGAATCGATAACGGGGATAAATTTGTAGGAAGTAAAAGGAGGATGAGTGAGGCGAATCGTGTCCAAACTGCAAAACAACAATCTGAAGGATGTAAACTGTTTCTGAGGCATCGCAATGACGTTCTCAATTAAAAATTGCAAAGATTATTGCAAGAATAACTTTATTAAAGTTTATTCTTAGTATTAAGCAACGTTTATATTCACTGTGCTATAACGCAGTGATTCAGGCAATTTTCACGAAAAGTAACAAATTGCACTCTGTTAATTAATAATTTGTGATCTTTTCACATGAAAACAAGGCACGAGAGGTTTTGAAGAGTGACAGTCATCATCAGATGTCGACGAACATTGTAGCAGCAAGGGTTATAAGCAAGAGACTCAGGGGTGGGATTGATGCAGGGGTGAGAGCTCTTTACGGAGGAGGTGTCATCTGCGACACCCGTACCAAGAAAAGTTCATGTTATGTTTGCGGTGTAGTTTTCCACCAGTGGCACACGTGCCCAAAAGCGCTAGGTATTCGATTATTATATGGTACTTGGAAGAAATCAGATATAGTATCGCCACCTATATATTTAAATAAGAGTGTCTGTCTGTACACTTATGCACGCCTACATTTCTCAACTGATTCCGACTAAATTTGGCACAATTGTAGGGGGCACCAAGGAAAAGGTTATTGCGTGGCTTTAGTGTCCGTTTGTTTCAGAATGGCGACCAATTTTCTGTCGGTTCCTTTTTACAATCCCACAAACAATTGATTCCAACCGAATTTGGCATGATTGTATGGGACACTACGGGTAAGGTCAACGCGGGGTTTTCCAACAAATTTGGCATGATTATAGGAGAAAGCAAGAGAAGGGCAGCGCGGGATTTCGTTTCCATCTGCCTGTTTGATTCAACATGGTGGCCGATTTAAACATTAAAATACGCGTATTATCCCGGCTCCTACTATTGATTTGAATCATATGTGGTACGATTGTGGAGGGCTCCAAGGCATAATTCGTAAGCGGTTTTTGTTTCTCTCTGCCCGTTTTATTCGAAACGGTGGCCGATTTAATTCTTAAATACCATGTTGAATTCCGATCGGTATTGAAATATAGCATTTTCCTGGGCAACGCCAGGTATTTCTGCTAGTACGCATATATTTTCTAAAACTTACGAAAGAAACTTTCGGAATAAAGCCGGAAATAAATATACTTTAACGAAATTAACGAATACATACTGTTTTCTTTATTGGGACAGAAGCTTGAATAAACATTTCCATCTGCTACAATAGCCGAGAGCAAACTGAAGAAATGCTTCGAACACGACTTGAGACTTACTGTCGATATAGTAGCTCCAACAATTGAAAAACTTATTTATGCCACGCAAGGTTCCGTTAAATTTACTATGGATCCGTGAGGAACAAGTGTTATTACTCGGTAGACATATTGTTAATATTTATTTTCCTCCGATTGTTCCTTAAGCATGTCAGTGTCAACTGACTCCGAAAGATACATTTTATGTGTTTTCATAAGTCGCATCGTAAATAATCCTGGTCATTCATTTTAGGGCACTATCACGTTTGAGGAACGCTGACTTGGTTATCTAACTACTGTTTGATAAGAAACTTTCGTGCAAATGTACTGCAAACTGTTTCAGTCACAAAATATATAGAGAAAGTATTTGAAGTGATGGAATTTTATTTACAGAAACTTACATAAATGATTAAAGATGTCCTTTTGCAAAATTCTCCTGACGGTAAGTTTATAGTCAAAATATTAAGCGAACGATTTTTTAAAAATCGATGACAATGGAAAAATAGGAACTTTTTGAACAGTTTTTCAAAATCGTTGGAAAAAGGTTTTCTAAAATTAATAACCAATTTTTAAAAATTTATTACAATTTAATTCTTGATATTTGTTTAAGCAGTAACATTTGATATATTCCTTGCGTTCTAATGCGATTGATCAAAACTTGCAGGTGTTAAATTAAGATGCGTTTTTAATGGTTGATAACTTCTAGCAAGAAAGGAAAAGGAACTCCAGAAAATGATAAATAGACTAGTGATAACAGGTAGAAAATACGGTATGGAAATTAATACAGAAAAATCCAAGGTCATGCGAATATCAAGTAAAGAAGAAGAAGAAAATTTGAACATAAGTATTGAAGGAAAGCCATTAGAACAAGTTTCAGATTATAAATACCTTGGAAGTATCATAACGAGAGAAGCAAAATGTACAGATGAAATCAGGACTAGAATAACAAAAGCAAAAGCCGCTTTCAGAAGAAAGAAACTCCTACTAACGGGAAATATAAAGCAGGAAGTCCGCAAGAGGTTGATAAAATGCTATGTATGGAGTATAGCTTTGTATGGGGCAGAAACATGAACGCTAAAGAAAAATGATATTAAATACTTGGAAAGCTACGAAATGTGGACATGGAGAAGAATGCTGAAGATAAAATGGACAGATAGGGTGAAAAATGAGAAGTACTACGAAGAATAGGAGAGAAGCGAACGATTATACAGACTATCAGAAAGAGGAAGGCGAACTGGATTGGGCATTACCTGAGGAGAGACAGCATGATTAAAGAAGTGCTAGAAGAAAAACTGGATGGAAAAAGAGAAAGAGGCAGGAAAAGGTTTCAGCTGGTAGGCGACTTGAAAGGGAAAGGGGGCTATCAAGACATGAAGAAAACTGCGGAAAATAGGTGTATATGGAGAACCAAGTTTAACCTAGAATAATCACGTACCTGTCAACGGACAGACTACCTATGATGATGATGGACTTCTTGATGGCCACATTACGAATTCAAAGAATCATTTGATTTAAATAAGTAATCGTAAAAAATTTACAACAAGATATAAAATTTTAAAAAAGCAATAAGTACTTCAAATATAGACAACGCTACAAAAATGATGATCGTATCCTAATGACAAATAGTCTACAAATTTTGTCTCCGAAAATTTATTTTTGCATATTAAAAAGTCCAACTGATCATCATGCATAGAAAATGGATTTCCCTTTCCGTATAATTTATAATAGAAAATTTAATTCTGTATTTCGGAATATTTAGACTGTTTCTCATTTTCAAATTTTGGTGTTCGTGACAGTAAAGAAACGAAAGCGAGGAGAAGCCAATGCAACAAAGTCAGCGCTTTCGTCTCATCTTTCCATTATGCATTGAGTACCTACAGGAGGCCTGGCGAGAGAGAGAGATAGAGGAAGAGAGGCAGAGAGGGAGGAAGAAAGATGATAGAGAGGGAGGAAGAGAGAAGAGACGCTTCCATTTCAGAGTCATCCAAGCTGAGCGATGGCATTTGTCATCATTCGCTAATGAGTTCCCAAGGCGTTTGAAGGGTTAACAGGTTGGGGAAGGGGAGGGAGTAGTTGAGACGGGTGTCGAGAGAGAAGACGAGTGGAATGGAGGGAGAGAGTGACAGCGGGACGAAGAGAAGAGAAACAAGGGAAATAGGGTGAGAGAGGCAGAAGAAAAGAGACAGGAGGGTGAGAGAGGCAGAATAAAAGAGACAGAGACAATTCTTCAGGTGTGAGTCCGACGAAACTTTAACGGATGCTCTCGCCGCCTCTCCAGTATTTTCATAAGTCAGTTCTCTAAAAAAAACGTGCAAACATGCTATTCGAATCACAGTGTCTTATGAAAACCAATGTGTTAACCTCGATCTGCAAGAAGTCGGAGTTATCCGTTAATTATAAGGGAACGGAGCAAATACGTACGAAATACATCACACATATAAATATAGGACCGACTGATTTTATACCTTAAATGTTCGACTCGAGATTAGAAGGAATATCTCCGTACTACATTTTTGCGTTTTTCGTCGTTCACTTCCTGTTTTTAGTGTAGCTGGCACGTATATAACATGACATATAAACACAGCAGGTTTTTCATTGAGGGATGAGATGAGGTATTCTTTGGTTCGGTTCTTCCAGTTTTACAAGAACGAAAGAAGACTACTCGTAAAGTAAATCTTTAAAATATTATTAACAATAGAGAGGAACATTGAGCCAAGTTGCAGAATACTATAAACTATATTACCTAAAACTGCAACATTTATCAATATAATTGAAATTTTAAACCAGGTTTGGTATTCTTAAGAAACAATAGACGGTTTAAACAGAGAATGTAATCGCGAACTAAGGATTCAAAGAAATCTACTTGGAATTCAAGTGAAACCATGGCCGCATTCCCCACAGTTTTTATTTGCCAGACAAATCTAAAAACCTATGATAGTTATTCATAGGAAAATAGTTATTCAGAGACATCATAATAAAATTTCGACTGAAATTAAATACGAACACTTTTATCTATCTTATATATTTCGATAGAGTAAATATTAATATATCCCTAACTACAAATAAATTTTAGAGTATATGTGAGAAAATGCCGTTATTTCTCACAGATCGTAAACCTGTCGGTAAAACGGGGGGAAAAGAGAGGGAGGAAGGTGAATGGGGGAAAGGGAGTCATTATTTGATGCGGTCAACAATGAAGGTGATCAGAAACAAAAATCTATGGATGAATGGAGATTTTTAGAACAGTTTTAAAATAATAAAATAGTATATCAAAAATAAAAATTCAGCCTCCACGAAAAAAGTTAAGATAAATAAATTGGTTCCCGTTTGTGAAAAATATAAACAAAACTCAGCAATACAGTTTTGTATTGAGAAGCTTTTTTTCGCTGTATCGGAATTTTTAAGGCATTCTTTTTTAAATAAAAACACGGGTAAGCGTACGATAATTCGATCGATTTCGAGCCCTAATTGCGTATCGACGGCCACATAACCACTGAAAATTTCCGTTTAATTTTTTACGTGAAATTGGTTTTTTCCAAAAAATATCCGTCCCACGACAATATTTCGAGCAGCCCTCGTCAAAGCCTCGATGTTTCATAGCATCCCCCGCAGTAGCCAAGCGAAAAGAATAGATTCCGTGACGTCAACGAGGATGCGACCCATCGAGCGACTGTGGTATTGGAAGGGAGAATAGGGGGGAGGGGAAGAGGAGAGGTTGCGGAGGGAGGTGAGATTGGGAGAGGGAGGGGGGTAACGGAGGAGGGAAAAAAGAGAGAAAGGGGGATGATGCGGTGAGAATTCCTTTTATTTCCTCCTGTTTTTTCTCCCGGCCATACCATTCATTCCCTCATATCAAGCCACCCTAAAATAAGCATCCCTTCCTCCTTTCATACTCTACCCCCTCCCCCACCCCCCACCGCGCCTAGGCTCACCTCTACCGCATAATGCCGCTCATAGGGACAACTGCTCCTCGCGACGACAGAAAAAACGCCCTATTCCCCTCCGTATCGCTGTCCTATCCTCTCTCTCTCTCTTCTCTCTCCTCCTTCCTCCTCCTCTATCCCTCTTCCTCTCCCCTCCCTCATCTTCCTTTCTCCTTCCTTCTCCCACCTCCCCTCTCCTTCTCCCTCCTCCTCTACCTCTTCACTTCTCCCTCTTTCCTTCACTTTCACTCGCTCCCTTACACAACCCTTTCTCCTCAGCCCAACACCAATATTGGCTTCGCCCTGCTCCCGTATATCCTCACTCCTCCTCCTCACCTCCCTCCTCCCATTTACCTCTTGCCTCCGCATAAGTCTACTTACCTTCGCACAAAAGTGTCGCATTTCCTATTCACCAAGTTCTTTCTTCTCCCTCGCCCCGAATCCGACCTCGGCAACGCGATATCTCCTTCTTTTTTATCTCCGCGCGACCACTCGAACGAGCGCTCCGAAATGCCTCCCGGGAAACGTATTAATGTGATTTAATTTCGGGAGATAGAGAAAGGAAAGAATACATAGCATTTCCTTTTAACTTTACGAGTGGTTTGTAATTCTATATACTCAAGTGTGATCACCTCTTTCATTTCCCTCGTCGCACCAAATTTCCAAATGCGTCGCTGACTCGTCTTTGTAATCGGACGAGCGACGAAACAGGCGAAGCGAGGGCCACCTATCGCCCTCCAAGCGAAGCGCTAAATTTTCGTTCTCTATCGGCGCACCTATTTTTTCCGTAGACGTAAGCGGCTTGCGTGCGATGCCGATAAGTACGAGATAAACCACGCGCGAGATGGCCTCGTCCGATTTCTCTCGCTACGCGTGCTATTCGACTCGAATCGCGGCTTTAAACATAACTTACGTACAAACAGAACACGGGATTCTTGAAACTTAAAATGGATATACCTTGTAGTTTCTGTCAAGAATCTGCGCTATTTCGTATAAGACCCCTAATAATTTCATATTTTCCCGAATCGCATATCGGACGGAATGATCAGCCTGAAATATCGGAATTGAATCGATCGAAGCATTACATATAAGACAGGGATCGCCAATCCATCTTAGGAGAAGACATACAGAGAGAAATATTTTACTATTGCTTTGTATTAATTTAGACTTACGAATAAATGAAGTGGTGAACACTATAGGACATAATAGTCTAATTATAAAAGTATAGCCTTCATACGCATGCATAATTTACAATAGTTCCAGATATTTAAGATAATTAACAGATTACTCTGAAAACGTAAATCTGGTAATGATAAATGCATGTGATAAAAGGTGATATACCATTAGTTTATTAGTTCACCACTAGATAATCTTGTATCAAACGACTATAGGCACTTTGTACCTTAATACTGAAATGCATGGAGAAATAAAATCAACGATGGAAATTTTTTCAGCGCTGAAGAATGCTGTTGCTTCAAATGCTGTCTTGAGATATAAGAGTATGAAAATCACCACTTATTTTCTGGAATTTGTTTTTTCCAGCCTATCTTCACTAAAAAAAAGTATATATATAAAAAACAACTTTTTTAATTTAAACAACTTTTACGAAGTGCATAGAGTAAAGATGAAACACTAACCCAACCAAACGGTTTTTTTCGATGATTTTTCTTTCAATTTAAAATTGTACCGTTTTTTCTTCGTCTCCAAAGATTCGCACACATTCTTCAAGAGTCGGACGTGCGTACGTAGGACGTAGTTCGGTATGTAGCCATTGCCATTTGCGGCGCCACAATCATAAGACGCCTTTTCCGTCAAGGTTAAACTTAAGAAATCCATATTTTACTCTCCTTGCCCTTACATGAACTGCAAGGTATCGATTAATAAATTTAGTCGGATAGAGGACCACATTTTCAACAAAAAGACCGCGAGAGCATATAATTACGACTTATATTTTAGCAGATAAAAATTCGAGAAGTTCCGCCCATGTTATTCAACTGGGGGAATGAAACGTCCCTGGAATCGAACTCGGGTCGTTATTTTGCACGGTGATAACACATAAGTCTTTATGTGTGGCACTCTTTAAAATTACAAGAATGGTTAAAATGCATGCAGCCGTTCTCGAATTATTAGACATTATTTAAGGTGTCTTAAAACTTACCTACCTACATGCATATACGTATATATACATATATATATATATATATATCGCGGTAAGTTAATGTAAAAGTTGTTAAAAATTGTAAAACGTCTGCCGGTAAGGAAAACTCTGACGAAATAGAAAAGTGTGTAAGGCACTCTAGTCTCAGTATTCGTTCATATATTCCATCGGCTGCTTCCTGAATAAAGAAGCTCAGAAAATGAACTTTATACACATTTCAAAGCTTCTCATGGCATTACTTTCGTACAAATATACTAACACTGAAATATTTCTTCCAACTGCAGCCTACAATAAAACATCCAATCGTACTTTTTCTATCCATTTTATATTTGCGAATTAATCTTAGAAATACAGCACTGAAAAGTTACAATACCTCTTAAAGCTGCCTTCTTACGTATAAAAAAGTCGATTAGTTCTAAGTATGGGATTAAAACTCCAGCATAAAATGGAAATCGCGTTGAAAATATCTGTCGGATAAATGTCGACGTTGAAGATAAATGAATTCATGAGGAAAGTTATCAAAGATAAGACGAGAGAGCGATAGGAGGGGAGATAGAGAGAGGAGAGATAGTGAGAGGGGAGCTAGAGAGAGGGTAGAGAGAGAAAGGGGAGATAGAATGAGAGTGAGGAGGAAACGTGTGGTTAATTTCTCAGAAGGTGAAAAGTGGCATATGGCGATAACGGTTTATCGCGGCCCCAAGTTGGACCGCTGGAGTCTCGTCTTACATTTAGCGCGTTATAGCGTCTCGTGACGCTAATCTGCGTCATACGTTGACACCGTTGAGTGTCTGCGATTCGAATCTGAGTTTGACGGCTCTCTCCACTTACAAAGTTGTCTGTTTAAATGGGAAGTCTGGTCGGAGTGTTGCGAACCTTCAGAGATTAAGCTGTCCATTGAAGGAGCACAATCGTCTCACTTTTTTACAGGGCGACGGTACGTTAACGAAATTTCAGATTACGAAGGGATTTAAGGGCTGAAATTCGAATAATTTATAAGAAAGAAGGAAATATTTTGACTTTAAGTAAATGATTAGTAAATATTTCTGAAAAATATTGGAGCAATAACGTAGTGCTCAAAAATTCGAAGTTCAAACGCCCGAATTTCTCGCATCTTATAGATGCGATTAACCAAAAAATAAAAGCAAATTTATAAATAAACCGTTTAAAAAAGTAATATTTGCAATGCCAAAAATCCATTGGTGGCCGAAAGCCGCAGCAACGAAACTCAACTGCCTCAAAATGGCGGAAGTGTGCAAACTGAGGCTAAAAGGCGAAGCATAGCCGTAGATATGCTGTCATACTTAAAGAAATATCTCCGGCGAAGGTGAAAGAGTTACCCACTCATGTGTCGGCATGGTGTTTTTCGGCCGAATTCTCTTTAAATTCTCCAGAGACTGGATTGCCCCTGACTGCGACAGTGATCAGGAGAAAAGCATGGCGGCAGAAGGTGCTCTTTTCTATTCTTGCCTAATTTCTTTAACGTTAACTTAACAATCTTTAATAGCCGAACTCATTCCATTCAGGAGAAATTTCAAGAGCATCGAAAAGAAGCGAAGAAGATCAAGTTGGATACTCGAGGTAATAATAAAAGGCAAAGGCTTCCTTGAACTGAAATTGGAGATATTTTATATTGCTGGAGCATAGATAGGGCGAACAGGAGTAGTTGAATTTAGTGTAAGCAGAAAACCGAAAAACTACGTTGTGAAGGTAGATAGTTCATTCAAACGAGCAGCTGGAATAATTCCCTAAATAAATAAAAGGATACAATTAAAAATATCTCACGTTTATGGACCATACATAAAATACTCGGATGAGGAAATAATATATTGCCAGAAATTGGCGAACTGCGTGAGAAAGGATGTTAGCATATAAAGTGGTCATGAGGGCTTTCAACTGAAGACCGAAGAGAAAACAGAAGATTACAGAACAGTTGGGAATTGGAACTATGGAGACAGATATGGATGAGGAGATCGACTTGTAGAATGTACCAGCCCCTGCATAACAATATCTTCTTTAAGAAAAGCCAAAATAGAAAATGGGCCTGAAAGGGACACAAGGGTACAAAAAATGAAACCGACTACGTGCTGGCAGTTAAAGGGAATGTAGTAGAAGGATTTTCTGTCCTAAACTAATTCAAAATCGGAAGCGATCATATACTAATACAATGCAGGGTAAATTTCAATTAAGAAAGTCTATCACCAGCGCACGGGAATTAAAAGGATGGAAAGAAGAACTGAATTCCAAAAACAGTTAATAATTAGGCAGATTCCTCCTTCTCTTAATTAAGAAGATATTCTAAATCACAAATCCTAAATTTTTAACGTCTTACTGCGTATATAACAATTAAAGGAAGAAGTTTTCCCATTTCAACTCAAGAAGCACTGCAAAACATATAATAAACGTTCCCCTTTCTCGAATTATCTTATAATCTGGAACGACAATGTATTGCCAACCCGTGCGATAAAAATTCCTCTTTGATTTGTACGCGTCTGACCACTCTCCAAATCCCTACCGTCGTCGGATGAAACAAATGGCCCGAGAGCAGATAACCCTTTGATGCATCGCGTATTAAAAGGGAGAAAACGCGTCGAGGATGTGGAGGCGAAAAAATCAACTTCAGGACAAAGATAGAGCGACGGGAGGAAGAGGATAGAGTGAGGAAGAGAGAGAGATAAATAGAAGAGAGGCATGAGAGAAGAGAGAGAGAGAGACAGAGAGGAGAGAGAGAGAAGGCACACAGCAGAGAAGAAGATCCCGCAATCTTTCGTTTGTACAGCTGAGAGGTAAAAGGAAATAATTATTAAAAGAAGAGTAGAAAATGCGGAAGGACACAACGGCATAGACATCGCTCGGGGCGAAGTATTTGGAGCCCGCACTTTGGAGAGATCCGAAAAATATCGAATCCATGGGCTCCGCGCAATGATACGCGTCTGATGATAAACGCCGAATATCTAACACGAGACATTAAACTCGAAAAAAAATCCCTTATCCACTTATTTAATCGCACTTTATGACATATTAAACACTCATTAAAAATTCACATCCACAAGTCATGAGCAAAAAAATTCTCGTTTCGAATTGTATTTGTGGCATTTAACCCGTCTTTCCGACGCTCAAATATTTATTCTCTTAGAGACGATTCAAAAAGCGTGGGAATAGTTTTGAAAGGCCGACATATCGATTGAAAAAATCAGCTAGCTAAAGAGATACTGCTCAGAGTAAGAGTTTATTCTAATGAAACGATAATGTGTATCTCTCTTCATATTTCTCTCGCTCCTCTCGTCTCCAAGCGTCATCAGGTATTAAGAAGTTATTGACAGAACCTCGAAACCCACAATCTCGAATGAAATGTGCAGATTATCGAATATCAACTTCACTATTTGTATTATTTTTAAATCCATATATCATTACTAATATATTTCATAAATCGTATAATTTTGCATTCAGAATGGAGCATTAATATTTAAAAAGCTGAACTATTTGCGTGACTTTAACAGACCATTGAATTAATATTCAATTTAGTTTACAACGCCACCCAAGATATAGTTAAAAAATCACGCATATTATATTCCAATGGAATTTTGATATTCTCTAAAATGAAAAAGCAAATATTTTATAAGTACTGTTTATAATCGTATTAATTCTTTATAATGGACCATAAATATCAAAACATAAAATGTGTTGATGTTAGACGACTTAAAAATTGATATTTCATATCCTGCCACCCTCTCACTCCCCCCCGTCATCTTCTCAATATATTTACGACACATTCCCATTCACGTCACCCGATGACGCTACTCTTTAGCGAAATCACGGTCGTGTGAAATGTTAACTGAAATTAAAACGTGGAAAACGCACCAAATGTTTCAATTTTTATTCTCCGGAAGAAAACACTAACCATATCTATCGAAAACAAAATTAGATATTTTCCAAATATTTGAGAGTCAAAATTTCCGCCCCCAAAATTTCGGCGCCCCAAGCGGTCGCTTGGTCTGCTTGTATGGTTGAGCCGGCCCTGGGCTTAGAAAGTAAATTAAAGATGAGTCGTACCAGCAAAATAATGGGTATATCGTACGATAGAAAGGAAATGAATCTAAATTACCACCTATGAAGGATAACCAAAGTCCATGTCATAACAAAGTAACAGCAGTATATAATTAAAATAAGAAAAATTGTGGATTGTGTTATATTCTAATCTCGTTTTTAGTTTCAGAAGCCACAATTATTTAAATTTCATTTAGTTTCAGTATACATTTTATTTATAAAAAGCCACAAATTTATTTTACAAAGAATTTCTCATTTTATATTTTTTGTGAGCAAAATGTTTCTATTTCAAATTATAACTTCTGAGAAAAATCGTCTAACTTATCGCATTGAAATAGTTTACGACAGCTTATACGTTAACAACGTAAAGAATCCTTACTTACATTGTCAAATACGAAGATTTCGCGAACAACAATTAAAAATCCACATTTTCCTCTTCCTAGCTCTTATATGATCGGTAAAATACCGATTTAAAAAATTATTCGGAGAGAACAATATTTGCCACAAAAAAGTATGCGAGAGCACATATTTATATAAAATATAAATGAGAAAGTCCAGCTATTTTTATTATTTAAATAAAGCAAAAAGAAGATTTCGACAAACCAAAAAGAAGCGTTGAGTGAAAGAAAAATACTCTACTGTTTTCAAATGCGAGTGCGCTACTATGGAGTTTTGAAGTGATAAAAACTAAGAATTATTTTCATACATGCTTTTTACTTTCTCCATACGAAGTAATGGGAAAGTATTGTGATCATGAAAAAAATCGACTTCGAGATTTCAACGGAAATACACGTTTTGAGGTCTCTAGAACACGTTAAGACTATTTTCGGAATGATGTCTGTGTGCGTGTATGTGTATGTGATTGTGGGCGCTCTAACTCAAAAAGTACTTGCCATATCGTTACCAAACTTCATATATAACACTTTAGCATGAGCATAAAGAACTGATTAGTTTTTGGACAATAACGGTTAAACGGAAGTCGAGGTCTATTCGAAACCCGATTCGGTTTTTGCTATATTTCTCCGTTAAAACATCATTATTATATATACAATTCTATACAAATGTTATAGAGAATGTCATTTTCTACAACTTTCATTTGAAACAATTTTCTATAGCAGTTATTGTTTAGGAATTATTTATAAATAATCGGTTTTTTCGGTTTCCGTCAAATATCTCCTTTAAAACGTCGTTATTGGTAATCTTCATGAGGACCAAAGTTGTAGAGAATAATATTTCTTCCAAGTTTTGTTTGAAACTAATTTTCGTAGAACCATCCATTTCGGATATATTTCGCTTTATCTTAATACCAGTATACATCGCCAACACCAAGTAGCGGTGAATTCTGTAAACATATTCAAAATACACGTAATTTACGGCAATAAGGACGACTGTATTCATTTACGATACGAAGTAATAATTTTGCCTTATAATGCTATTCATAATAATTTAAATATCTATACCCCAAATATGGAGAAAGTCATGTTGGCCACATCAGATGTTTTATCTTTGTAGGAAGGTTGCCAGAATTTATTTCATCGGAGCCGAGACATATTGCGCCTTTATTTTTGTAACAAAGTAGTTCACTCAACCATGCTTTGCATGGTTAGGCTGAGGGATTCTTCTACAAATACGCTATTGTTCAACTCATGGTCAACTCAATATGAAAAACGAGTTTTTGCAGCATTGTTTAAAAAGGAATAAACGATATCGAAAAAATCATGAATATACATTGTCAGCCCGAGGTATCGTATTTTGACGCCCGGCCAATCAAACAAACAGCGCCCCCTTTTGCATATAAAAATTTCACAAACATACCGTTAATATTTATGTTCACTCATACGCTTTGTTGTAATAAATACAAAGTTGCCACTTCGTTAATATATGATTCACTTTGGAATGAAAAAGAGAAATTTGCAATAAAGGATATATATATATATATATATATATATATATATATATAAGTCGTTTAAACGCCCTAACTATATTGACGCCTCGGGCGCGGGCTGGCCTTATGAATTTATTTTGATAGGTTTTCATTTTTGTCCAATTTTGGCGCCCCCTTCGAGGCGCCTGAGGCGGTTGCCTCGCCGCCTCACCCATCGGCACGGCCCTGTATATATATGTGTGTGTGTGTGTGCGTGCGTGTATGTGTATACTTATGTATGGATGTATAACAGGAATTATATATATATATGAAATTTCTGTTAGCAGGCACTTGAAATGCCAATATAAAGATAAATGCATAGCGCTCTTAAAAGTCAATAAATGTTTATAAATTAGAAGCAATAATATATACATAACTAACTTTAATTTCATTACTTTCTATTGATACACATCCATACATACGTATGTTAATTGAAGTCGTATTCGGTCGGTAGCCTAATCGAGTGACGAAAATTCCTTTTAACTCAAAAACATTTCATTCTTTTTCAATCAAACTTTCAGAAATTACTTGGCCTTATCCCCTTTAAATTTTAAGCTACTCAACGTCTACATTGAAGTCGTGAGTTTGATTCTAGGAGCGTTAATTGACTCTTTTTTATTAACAAGAGGATGAGTGTATCAATAATATTTACAATTTTCAAATTACTTAGAATCGGTAGTTAGGTTAAAATACTATTTTAAAGGTTTTTAATTTTCCAAATTTGAAGCCACCTAGCGGATAATCTAAGTATTAGTAGGAAAATCCAATTGTTGGAAATTTCATACTAGACATAAAAAAGCTCACTATTTCAATGAGAATTTTTCAAATATCTTTTAAACAAAAGAGTTTATTGTTCACAGAAGGATGAACAATCATAATGATCACATTACTACGGTTTTTTATTTAATGAAAACATGCTAACGATTTAAACCTGTAAAGCAATACAAATCGTATGAAAGATTCGTTTATCTTCTAAAACCTGGCGTTTCGTACAATTCAAGAGCAGCGATATAACGTAACCAATAAAAAAAATCGCCATTTTTATGATTCCTTCTCAACCTCTGTCTCACCATTAAAAGGCCACCTTCTGGCGACCTACCAACTTTTTTAAGAGGTCTATCCATCCACTTTTCAGTTTTTTATTCAGCCAATACACCAAAGTAGAACGTTGTTTCCATTCTTTACCTCGAGTTTATTTTTTTCCCCCGACTATGCCGTGAATTCTCTGGTGATAGCATACGTAAGGAAAACGTAGAAGCGACCTCTTTCTTTGTATACGAAGCGCTCGTATCTATTTATTTTTTTCTCGCCCTCTCTGTGATGAATTATTATTCTCTTAAAAAGACAACGGCAGCGAGCGCCTCTCGCTTCGCGGGTGGGATTAAGAATGTCACTCGCGTTCTTCTGGCTTCGGTTCCGAGTAATTCGAACCGAGACAATGTTCTCGACGCTGAACGAAAATGGTTTTCCTTGGAAGAGTGACTTAATCTTACATTCGATGTCTCGCTAGACTGTTACAAATGATAAATCCGCTGGAATACTTTTAAGATGGCCTTGTATCCCGGAAAGATTTTTTTTCCAAATAAGAAACATGCATCTCCGAGGTTTAAGTTATCAAGCGATCGTAATAAATAGAACCAGCAAGTTATATCACCAGTGAAACGTTGTTCTGCTAAAATTCAGCGGTGCCCAACCTTTTCTACATGGCGGGCCACATCGGTGGTAGTGAATCCTTCGGAGGGCCGAAAATGGAAGTTGTAAATTCTTCTGCGGGGCCGGATTAAAGTTTAAATCGGACGTTACCTTATATTATGAGGTTCCTTTAAGTGAAAATCAAGTCCAAATGGGGTTTTATGGTAAACATTCCACCGTTAAAATTTTTATTATCAAAATTTTCATATAAGTTATGAATATCTTTGTTAAATTTTTCGGATTGCTTATTTAACATGGCTTCGTGGGCCACACAAAAACCCTTTGTGGGTCGCATCCGGCACGCGGGCCAGAGGTTGGGCACCACTGCGATGAAGTGTCAACTCTCGTCGACGGATTGGAGTATGCCTTAGTTACCAGTACCTTACAGCATGGCAATATTTTTTTCTCACTTTTTTGATATATAATTTTAAATTATGCATTATTTTAGTCGATTTATTTTTTTAATTTTCCGGTGTAAGCAGTATCAATAATGTTTTATGATTATGGACTCAAATTTTCCAAATGTGTGAACCATGGAATTATATAACTTTGAAAAAAATTTCCATGTTTCACTTGTTAATCTCAAAAACATTTTTCGCATTTTTATGATTAAACTTTGCCTCGAAAATTTAATCGGTTATTCATCGGAAAAGCTTATACAATCTTACGTCGGTTTATTAAAAAGAAAGTGGTCGCGACACCTTCCAACATGGCTGTTACATGAATTAACCTCTCCAGCAAAAAACTTTTCCGATAGCGAGAAGCTGACGAAGTGTGAAAGTATCCGTTTTTGGTTACTTTATCCTACCAGAGCAATTAATCCTCTACGAGTATAATCACTTTCGAAAGCCTTTTAATTCTGCTTCTTACGAAGTGCGTGAAGTTTAAAAGGCCAAATAAATAAAAAAAAGATTGAGACCGCCTCCGCCGGAAACAACCATTAAGCAAGTGCGAAGATGAATTAATCACCGCGTCCGTACGCCAAGGGAATCCATCCATAATTCCAACTCGCCAGCTGCTTCGGAAGTCTCGAGAGCTCACAGCTAGAAGCCGAAATTGAAAGAAAACGTTTTTACAACTAACGCAAAGTGAAGCGAAGGCGATCTTCTGACTTGAAAAGAGCTGAAAAAAGGCACTTCACTTGCATAAACACGTCGGGTTTCCGAAGTAATACAACAGCTAAAAAAATGAGTTTTGAAGGAAGAACCCGTAATGGATGATAGGAATCAACACTTGAAATGTAAAAACTGAGACAATATAAATGACGAAGTATAAAGATGCCTTTTAGATGGTAAAATTTAAAGAGGACTGGAATAGTAAAAATCAAACCTTTTTTTTTAATGGGGATTTTCACTCACCCTTTGAGGGATCCCAATAAAGGAGACACTGCATTTATTTCTTACCTGGAAATAAAAAGAAAGAATAATTATGCACTTATACGGTGTAGCCAATTGTATGGCCCTTCGGCTTCATTTAACGGCAGATTAAGATAATTTATATTGCAATGGTTGTGGGGAAAATAAAATATATTTTTAATGTGAAAAAGATTTTTGAATGCAAAATCAGAGATCGATCACAAATGCTATCGAAACGCCCGTTCCATCAATCGATTTTTCTCGCCCCTTCCGTTATTCGCTCAGGCGATGAGTTAATTGATAAACATCCGCCTTGTCAAATCCATAATGACATCATTTCGGCATTCATAGATAACACAGATATTTCGTGATAGAGGATTTCTTCATGAATATTATACATGTAATGAACGGATTTGAAGAAAAACCATTTCACTAAGTAAAATATTAGCATAAAAATACCTGGAAGGAATATAAAGAAATTAATAAAACTGGATTTGATTTTACTTGCCAATATCATTCTAATCGTAATTCACAGCATTTTTACACAGGAAGAGGGAATCTAAACACACACACAAGCGTAAACATCTATTGTTTGCCCTTCCTGCATTTGCCACTGACAATGAGTATAAAAACCGAATGGCGTATAAACATATATCTTCGCCAGTTAAAATTGATCTCTAATAAGAAAAGTACGAGGCATTTAGCCGCAAAATTAGGATCATAGTCCCGCCGCAAGACGACGCAATTGCCTTTTATATATACATTAGGGAAGCCTGCATTTAAAATTAGAATTGCTACCAGCATTTTTAATAATAAACACAAGGAAGCTTGAATATTATTTTTTAAATTTCATATCCACAATACTTAAGTAATTAGCGTAAATGCCCGTCAATCCCTCCCTCCTCCGTCCCCCCTCCCTCTCACTCTTCCTCACTTCCTCTGCCTCCCTCCCTCCCTCTCGCTCGATACATCTACGAAAATGCTTCGTATTTATATCGTATGACGTATGAGTATTGAGGCAATAATAGGAATCACGAGTCTCAAAAATGATATTCGTTCTCCAGGAAACTTATCGATAAAAGCGCGACATTTGGTAAAAATGTGTCATATTCGTCAAATATGAGTAATTTCGAACGGAAGGCGTAAATCGACTATAAGAATAAGAAACCCTTTACATTCTTCTTTAAAACAGTCCACGTACGGAGATGGTAGGTAATTTTTTTAATTTTAATTTGCAAAAGAGTGAAAGACTGCACGTCGGAAGATCGCATTTTACGTGTTATCTTAAAGGAAACCGAAATTATCTCCTGGAGTCGAATCCGGATATTTTTTCGAGATTTGTTTTTGCCATTGGCTTTTAATGCGTGATTCGTGCATTCCTGCCTAGTTTTAAATTCTTACCTACTAGGAAATTAACTTAAATCACGTCTAGAGAGTGGCTGCAAAAGTGTGTAGACAAGAAAAAAAACAAACAAGAAAGAATTCTACGCCTTTTATAATATAGATACCTGCAGGGTTTCACCTATTCCGGTTCTACCACTTCCACAATGCACTGGTGTGAAACAAGGACTAGCCTCCCCGCTGTATCATATTTGAGCCCAGTTTGTTGAATGAGAAATAGTTTCTGGTAGATTACGCGAACAAATATTTTAATACACTACTCTCTGCGATACTTCCATTTTACACCGTTAATAGGTGATATACGCTGTTAACGGGTAAAGGGCCTTCTTCCCACCCACTTCTATAGCACTCTCAGACACAGGAAACCTAAAAGACTCGCCTACGAATCACCCAATGTTGGACACCACCATGAGCTCAGAATGACTGATTGAGCCCGCTGCAGTTAGACATCCCATCATCCTTACACAAACAGCACACCCTGATTATGCACAAAAACCCTCTACAGTGTCGCTTTAATATAACTGAAAGATGGCATCTGCGCGTAATACTCGTTGAGAAAGCCTTTCCACATTTTGATTAGGAAACACGCTTCATAATTTCACAACTGACAATGAGTTTCAATTTATATTCGCATATGTTTTTACTTCGATCTGGTTTTGCCTGCAGTAGTTTCTTGTTTTTTAGAATTTTATTAAAAATCGCTATGTATTCGGTTTGTCTGTCTGTCCGTCTGTGCGGGCAATATCTCTGGAAACCTGCAACCTGGAGAAGCCAAATTTTAGGAGCTCTGGACAAGAATAGTACTATGGCTGAAAGGTTGAAGTTTATATTTTTTAAAATCCGTGTCGAACGAGAATGAACAATTGTTTTTAAACAAAAACAGGAAAATATTCCGATTGTTAACAATGAGGAAATAAAACTGCCATTACAACGAGTACAATTCTTTTACATGGAAAACGTATTATCGAATAGTATATAAAAAAGGAATTTATAGAATTTGAGGCCGTCGAACTCAACCAAAGATGAAATCTTATGATGACGCCATAATCCTAAAAAAAAGCACCTCATGTAATTTTCTCTGCAATTTTTCCCTCACATGTTTTTCAAAGAACTTAGATCAAGTACAAAACCCGAGAAGTTCTGAGAAAGGATCGGTTGACGGCGGGATAGGGGCAAGGAGATTAGATTAAATTAGATATGGTCTTTATTTGGGGCGAGATTGAACCTAGGAAGTTCCCTCTTCCACCTAACCCCTCGTCATGATAGAAATGTAGTATTATATGCTATAATTAATGATAAAATAATACTAATACAACACCGTAAAAAATAAAATTTTGTGGGAAAAATTATTGAATCCATATAAAAAAAACCCACTGCAGGAAAACACCCACATTGAAGGGTGTGTGAGAAAAACCGGCGAAACCTAATAAGATTCAGTAAATAAACCATAATATATTCGATTATAATGTATAGGATAAACATACATAAGAGGAAGAAATGGAAAAGAAAACAAATAAATACACTACAGTAAGGGGTATGTGCTCCTGTAGAATCTACTGAAATTCTCTTTTAAAAACGCAATAAAAGATTAAAGGAAAAAGAAAGAAAGAATAGAAAATAAGAGAGGGAGAGAGGAGAGGTAATGAGAGGGGGAGAGGAGAGAGAGAGAAGAGAGGGATAGAGGAGAGGGGGGAGGGAGAGGGGAGGTAATGAGGGAGAGAAGGAGAGGAGGGGAAGAGGAACATGTTAGAAGGAGGAGGTAAACGAAAAGAAGGATTGAGAGACAAGGGCGCAGGAGATAGGGTGAAGAACGAACGGAGATAGCATTATCGTAATGGGAAGCTTTGGTTTTTGTGTGAAAAGTTTTAATAAAAATCAGGAAGTAGGGAAAGGAGAAGGAAAAGAAATAGAGAGAGGTAGAGAAATAAAGGGTGGGAAAGGAAGACGAGGGGAGTGAGAGGGTAGAGGGAGGGGTGGAGGGAGGGGTGGAGGGAGGGGTGGAGGGAGAGGAGGAGAGGAGGAGGGAGAGGTTGGAGGGAGTGGAGGAGATAGGGCAAGTTGGGGTGTCGCTCTGAAGAGATGAACGCGGCTTAGGCGATGAGCAATAGAATACGAGTTGATGAGAGCAATGAGTGCTGAATGAGGCAATTGGAAATGGGAGTAGGAAGGGAGAATGGAGGAAGTGTAATAGAGGGGTCAGAATGGAGGAGGGAAGATGTTATGAGGGATAGACGAGATGGTAGGAAGAGAGTGGAAGGGTGGGGATACGAGGAGGAGGAGAACGTAAAACGAATAACACCAGAAACAACTTCTTGTTGACTAACTCACCTACAATATTAAGTGGGAGTAACTATAAACTTTTGCTAATGTGCATATGGTAATCAATTTTATGTAGTATACGAGATAGTGAATTGAATTGGGGCCCTGTGACTTAAAACGACGACCAGCGCTCGTAGTCTTCTCAGTTTAAATCACAAAGCAAGTGAGGAGAGAAACCCGGTGCCGGCATTAGCCTACTCTTAACGAGAAACACCAAGGGGACCAACGGATTTACGTCCCTTCCTTCTCTAAACACCCAAATAGAGGGCCGCAAGATCTCATGGAAAAAAACCTACTTTCGGAGGTATTCGTACCCGGTTCGCACCAGCTATGTTCAGCGTAGCAGGCCAACGTCCTCACCACTACGCCACTTGTGTATTAGAACCGATTATTCGCTATTAAGAAGACTGTCAGCATACATTTGTTCAGCAGATTATTCAGAATATGTAGGATTCATTAAAAAATTGATTAAAGAAACAGGAAGCGATGAGATTAACGGGATGGAACTCTGAAGCGGAGTTCTTGGTGCGGATGTAGCTAGAAATGTGAGGAGGGTGAGGGAGAAAGAGAGGAGGGAGGGGAGAGAACGATAAGGGGGAGAAAAGGAGGGGGGAGAGAGAGGAGGAAGGGGGAATAAGGTATATAAGGGGCCAGTTAGGAGGAGGGGTTGACGCTTTTATAAGTTCCGAGCGTTTCTCTAGCGTACTTCGATATTCTGAATACGCGAAACGGACAAGACATCGGAGAATGTATTTGCCCGCCGTTCTTCTCTCGGTTGCTGCGATATTTTATGGAAGTCGTCCTTCCTGGAGGAGATGAAACTGCGCGAACGTCCTCGTCGTCGTCTACGGAATGCGTCGACACGTGCGCCGTATCCATCGCATTTCCTGTATTAGACGTAAATCTTCGTGACCCGAGTGAAAAATATTATTTTTATGAAACGGTTAAACGTGACCAAAATTTTCTGCTTGAGCGCTGATGCAAAAGGTCTTAAGGTATAATAGGATTGTAAAATTAAAAAAAGTATTTTTCGTAATTACTGAATATTTTCAATGTATATAGATATATTCGTTTCTGATGTAATGAAAAGAAAAATAATGGCTGAATTTCATTGGTTCCGTAATGTGCATTTCGGGAAATTCGGATATCATACTCCATGATATTAAGTGTTAGTGAAGTTCTTTTTTAAAAATAAGCAATTATGTTTCTAGGCATTAATTAATGTCTGTATGCAAATGGAGACTATTGAGACATTCTTCTGCTGCTTAACTCGGATAACTTAAACATTCGTACGGTTTTTTAAGCGTTTTACGAAACATGCGTTTATTACTATCTGTGGTGCGATAAAGAAATATTTCACCATTTAAATGCATTCGATGTTTATTCGTTAATATTTAATTTTAATAAGTTTTCAAAAGGTTTTTAAGGAAATGTATACTTGTTTATATTCTCTAAAACGGCACTCTTTTGCCTCAATTTGATTAGCATTGCAAATTTTACCTTCCTACGTTACTACTTTTGGCACCAAGGGCCAGTGGATCGCCACTGAGGATGGATTGCATGTACCCAAAGCGCGCATGTTTATTTATTTATTCATTCATTCTATTATTTATTACATTAATTTTTTGTTGTTCATTAAATGCACTTCGTACACTTGAAAAATTAGGATGTACTATACAACATCAAACACTAACGTATTAAAATATTTATGGTTATCCTCTTTCATAATCAGTTGGATTCGAGTAATAAGGTATTCTTGATATTTCGTTTACTTATTCAGAGATAACAGATTTAAATATAATTACAAATAAATTATATTCTCATTTAACAATCCAGAGGTCTGCTTGAGACGTAGATTTTAACCATGTCCAAGTCCGAAGGATATTGATAACGTTTCCCATTCAATTGCCTATTATTTATCATTTGAAAATCGAACTGGATTCACAACCCATCTTTCCAACATTCTCTGGAGTCAAATTAATACGATAAACTCATATAAAAGTATCGGCGGACGGAACTCCGCTGAAAATATTTTCTGCGATAGTATTGCTAATCATTAAAATTAGAACAAAATTGTAGCCTCATCTGTTGACGTAAAATGAAAAAGCGCGTTTTATTTATTGTGGTTTATTTATATTTGTAAACTTTAAATTCTTTATAAACTTCGCATTATATTTATATGGCAACGTAATTTATTAGATAAAAATTAAAGAAGGAAGTTTATTAACACATCTGCACAAAATAAGTTTCTAATATAAAGGCTATTGGCTTATCATATGAACTTTACTTACGCTCCTCTATTTTTAAAAAAATCTCATGCAGTGCTATCGATGGCATTAAAGGCCACACATATAGCGAAAATTTTAAACTTCATACCTATAACCATTCGCACAGAATATTTAATTGAAAGTTTTGAAGGCACACACTGGCGCCCACCGACTCCTCAAAAAAATTTATTTTGCGGCGTAATAAATGGAATTATACTAGATCACATACGTACACTGAAAATTTAAGTCTTATATCTCTTACCGTTTACTTCCTTTTTTAATTTAATTGATTGCACAGACGGACAGAGAGAGCGAAAACAACCGCGTTTATGAAATAAAACGCACTAAAATGGTAAAGGAGAATATCAGCATATAATATCTACTAAATAATGAGTTTAAAACATCCTGATAATATTTTCCATAATTTATTTACACGAATGAAAATAATTAAATGCGAATCTTAGATGTATTCTTATGTCAATGAATTCCGTGATATCGAACCAGATATTGGAATTTCCGAATTTCAATGTGTGGTTCCAATTTCAAATTTGTGCTTAAACGTGCCATTTAAAACGATAGGGGCCAAACTACCTTTTACACTTGACACACAGACTGCTTCATTTTATTTCCTTCTAAATGGAACATAAGTTTAATTGCACCGCCATGGCGCGCCATCCCAAATGACAGTCATACCGATGCGAATCATCATCCCCCAGCGGTTGCGTCCGCTCAAAACACCTTGCGATCTATTTATCCTATCGGTGCCTACTTCCACAACAGTCACTACACGAGTAAAACGATTAAATCCGACCCATAAACAGTTTTCAGACCTAGAGACCATCGGTCTTAATCCACGAGGCGAAAAGAATGTGCGCGGCGAACTTCGGACGAGAGACGAATTAAGAGAAACTAGTGTACAATTAGTGCCGACAGAGTCTCTGAAGAGGATGCGGGGGTGGGGGAGGAGAATGGGGTGAAGGTGGTGAAGGGGAAGGAAGCGACTGTAATTGGTCAACCAGAACTGGAGGTTTGCGCTTGTCAATTTGCCGTTTCTGCGAAATATCTCCTTTAGAGTAATCATTAATGCAAATATTTTTACTTTCTCATATACGTAGTATAGTACTATGAAAGTATTGTAATCGCGAAAAATTCGATCTCGTTTACTGTTGAAAGTGTATCTCTATAAGATATTGACGCTTCTTACACATCATACATATACGTATATAGGAGGATACAAATTATGGAGCACTTTCAGATAAGCTAGAGACATAAATTTCGCACTATTATAGGTTTTTTATCACAACCAAAGGAGAAATTCCAAAATTGTCGAAATTCCAAAATTGTCGAAATTCCAATTTCTAGAGACTATTTTTGCCCCATTGTAGCCCTTCACGAAAACCATGTAAATTGGTGCAGAGACTTCCAGATGAGTCAGAAGCTTGAAAATTGGCACGGCTATAGGTCTTTTGTCACAACCAATGGTAAAAATCTGGAATTGTTAAAAGCCCAATTTTTTAGGGGTTGTTTTTACCCAATTATACAGCATAGGATGAAATGCACCGTCTACTGGTAGAACATAACTTTCCACAACTTTTGCTTGAACATTGTTTTCCTGGAACTGTTTCAAATATATGTATCATTATGAATTCATGTTCAGAACATTGAATGTCGCTAGGTGACAGCATTGTTTCCGTTGATTTTAAAAAATTTTAAAATTGTTGATAGCGACGCCAACATTGCCAACGGCAATCAATGTTTTGTTATCCACAGTAACAAATAAAAATATTGTTTGCGTACTGTTCTTTTTTTAATGTGAAAAGTTATTCAAGATATTTTTCATCATGAAAATTATTCAGTGCTTAATGATTATTGGCGAGTGTCATCGCCGATAGCTATTCTTGAGGAAGCTGTTGCCGACAGAGATTTGTAATTAATATTGTAGCCATATTCACCGACTTGTATGGAGATAGTCATGTGCTGATCACATCAGATTTGTATAATGATTCTCAAAAACATACTATTACTAACTCTTTAAAAGGTCGTTTTTAAATTACGAATTAGACGCCTGAGGCAAATCTAAGTTCAAAATTCGAAATGTTTAATAATTTCGAAGACGGAGACATTTTAAAATTTCAATGGATCAAACATATCCCACGTACGTTCTCTGGGGTTAACTTATTAATTCTTTGAAGTAGATCGTCCTGATCTGTTGACACCGTTCAACATTTATGAAGGCAAATGTCCATGTAATAAAAAATCCTAGAAATTGCTTTTAAAATCTGCATTCGTCGATTGCAATGGACTTTCCAGAAATATGTACGTATATCAAAACAGGAGGAATGTTTTTCAAAATCTTTTTAAGCGTCCAAGATATCCTCGAGCATATTCCTCAAATACATTTTTCTCCTCCAACGCAAATCGAATCTAAAACGAAAATACAAAATCACCACACAATTTCAATGAAAGAATATTAACAATTATTTTTGATTTTCTATTAAACGAATATTAAATGGTCCGTTTAGAATTTAAGTACGTTTCCGATGAAAACGATGGGAATATATTCAGATATCAGAAGAAAAATAACGCGAAACTTTCCAATTAAGAAGTCGTATTCAATTTTTTTTCAACGAATCAAATTCATACAAAGGCCATGGGGGTCTCATGCAAATCCAGGACAGCGTTTTCCTAGAAAACAGTCAGCGACTGACGCATTTGAGCTCAAAGAACATTATAATAATGATAATACTACCAAGATCTGCGAATACTAATGCAAAGCGAGGGCAGATGCTATTACGGACTCCATGATTACCCGCATTGTCAAGAAGAGGAATCACGATCATCTTCGTGCGAATATGTAATATCTCTCTATTTCTCTCCCGCCTCCACTCTTTCCACCTGTATTCATTCCTCTTTCGTTTCTATTCTTACTCTCCCTCTCTTCACTCCCTATTTATTCTTAGTACAAAGCAAAAAACTGTTTCCCATCACCCTACAGTCCGCATTACGTCTCATCCAGTTTTCCTTACCCTTTTCAACTCCCCCTCTCCTGCCTCTTCCCCTGCCTCCTCTCCTGCTTCCTCCCCTGCCTCCTCTCCTGCCTCCTCCCCATCCTCTTCCCCCGCTTCCTTTTCCTCCTCCCCTGCCTCCTCCTCTGCCTCTTCCCCCGCTTCCTTTTCCTCCTCCCCTGCCTCCAACCATGCTTCCTCCTCTGCCTCTTCCCCTGCTTCCTTTTCCTTCTCCCTTGCCTCTCCTGCCTCCCCCACAAACACGCACAACCAACCGCATCTCATTTCCCATTTGTTCTACTTCTGCTGCTCCTCATGACTAACTTCCCTCTCCAAGTTCGAATCCATTAAGGCAGCGGGTCTTTTGGCGGGTGTAAAAGACAACGCAGGGGTGAATAACGCCCTCTTCAGCACCTACCCGCGATGGAGGATGGAGGGTGGAGAGAGAGAGAGAGAGAGAGAGAGAGAGAGAGAGAGAGAGAGAGAGAGAGAGAGAGAGAATGCAGGGTGCAAAGGAGAGGAAGACGATGCTAGGTAAGAGGAATCAGAACGGAGGCCTAACTAAGAGTTGTATCGCAATCGATAAAAGCACGCATTTATTCTATTTAGAATGCAAAAGTCGCAGTTCGGCCGAAAATCCCCGATTAATTTGAAAATGAGTCAATCTGTCGCACATTTCATATGTGATTTATGAGAATGTAGAAATGCCTAACGCTAAGACCGCTGGAAAATACACTCTCTGAGAGAGAGAGAGCGGAGGAGATCTGGCGTTATTGACCATCGGATGGGTTCTGGTCAATGGAGATATCCTTAAAGTTCAAGGGATAAAACGGAGGTCAATATGCCTTTTTACTTTATTCGTACCTGTTTAAACCCTAGCTAAAATTTCATTCACATGCTGAAATATTTTCCCCAATGTTGTCCAAATTGTATTATCGCTATCGATATGGTCCTTAATTATGCGAAGTTTTGATTTTAAAAATACAGATAAAGCTGTATATAAATATATTGCTTTAAATAGCTTCAAAAACTGATATATTTGGCCGATCATAGCGTTACACAGCAATTCCATCTTTGCTTTCTGGAGCAATTTTAAGTTTTTTTGTTCAGTCCAAGTCCAGACTTATCTTATATGCCCGTTTACTTAAAGAGGATCTTTGCGAGTACACAGAGTAAACCGAAACTAAATCCTAGAAATATATGCCGGAAAAAATAATCGGTAGAGTCACTGGTGAACACTAAATTGCTGTGAAAACGGCCATTTGTCTTTTACGAACGTTCTATGGCATAAGATGCTATTCTTTGAATTCATTCTCGAGAATTTGGTTGGCCTTGACCAATGTAAGAATTATCAGTTCTTCCAGGGGTCGGCAACCTGCGGCTCACGGAGCCACATGTGGCTCCTTGATTACGTATTTGTGGCTCCTTAGAAGTTAGCTAAACTCCCTATCCTTTGTCAGTCACGAAAACACGCATATTGCAATCCGCCCTCGTCTTTCGAGAACCCTTTCCCTGGTTCAAAATTTCTTTCTCCTTATGTCGTAGGTATATCTGGAATTCTTAATCGAATCTCAAAAAAAGGTCATACAGATTTTCACTGTGTGGCTCTCAAGTTTTTTGGAATGGAGCAAAAAACAAAAAAAATGGCTCTTTTACTTTGAAAGGTTGCCGACCCATGGTCTGAGAAGTAGCTCCTGGGTTTTGGATGGTAAAAGGAGTAGAGAAAGAGAGAGAGAGAGCGAGAGTGAGAGAGAGAGAGAGAGGGCGAGAATGAGAGATAGGAGGGGCGGTAAAGGCGTATAAATAGAGGATAGTGCAACGTGGAGTACGGCGTCGTCGAAATGGCGCGAAAGTCAGAAAGAGAAGTGGAATCAAGACAAGTAATCAGAGAGTGAGAGAAAGAGAGAGGTTGGTGAATTGGAGGAAGAGGCTACGGAATTTGAGCAAGAGAAAAACTTTTTTATTGGACTCTTTTGAATATTGAAAGTTTCATTTCCACACCGCGATGTAAATAAAAACTCGTGAATTCACAGCTGCATTAATATAACATGCGCTAAAACCGTGACATAAGTTGAGATTCTCAAAAATAATCGCCCAGCATATTTGAGAGTTTAAAATGTAGTCTTCATTTTCATTAATATGGCAATCTTTATAATACAGCACGACTCAACAATTCTATTACCTCAATGAATAAACTTCATTTGTGGAAAACGTAATGAAATGTCAAAATAATCTCAGATTGAAATTTCAGTCTTGTCTTAAAGTAATATGACAATGGTTTTTGAGTGATTCCGATGTCTTCTATTGTAATATGCTTCGAATAAAATACGCTTAACAGGATGCATCTAATTGTAAGTCCAATAGAAGGCTCTTGATGTTCACTTTCTCAAAGAAGTGCTTTCTATTTAAAACATATAGTGTATACGTGTATGTGCATTAGTTCGGATATTAAAATTCCATGAAAATTTTCTTATGTGAATATCCAACGTTTATCTTCTTTTAAAAACAATGATAGGTCTGATCGAAGTATCTCAATCAATCAGAGGGGTTGCTTATAATTGGATAAATTTTTATCTTACCAATAGATCACAGAGAGTGATTTTAAACTTAAATAATGCTAAGCAGAGCTCTGATATAAAAACATGCGTAACTGGTGTCCCCCAAGGCTCAATTCTTGGGCCTATATTGTTTATAATTTTCGTAAATGATCTCCCACTTATATATAACAAATCAACAGTAAAAAGCATCATCTTTGCAGATGACACTAATTTTATCATCTCAGCGCCTGATACCAATTCACTTGAAGCGGAGAGTCAAAATATTATCTGCAATATGAACAGCTGGTGCAAAACTAATAGGTTGCAATTGAATTATGATGCACTTCTCTCAGAAAAAACCTCAGAATACCCTAAGCCTAATAGTCAATGATGTAAGAAACACACCTACTCCAGAACCAAATTCCTGGGCATTCACATTGAAGAAACATTAAACTTGTCAGAACATGTAACACAACTCTCCAAAAAATTGAATTCATCATTCTACTGTATAAGATTTATTAAAGAAACTATCTCTTGAAATCCTCAAATCTGTTTATTATAGCTTATTTCATACAAGAGCTTCATATGGTATTGTTTTCTGGGGTTCATCTCCATCATTATTGTACACAGTGTTCCTTATTCAAAAGCGCATTGTTAAGTGTATGTTGAATGCTCCTCACAGGGCTTCATGTGGATCTCTTTTTACTCAATTGAATATGTTAACCATTCCAACTTTGTGTATATATATATAATATTCTTGTATTAGTAAAATGTAACATTAACATGTTTATAAAAAATGACGAAGTACACAAATATGGTACTAGAGGTCATGAAATGATACATCTAGTTTATCACAGCAGGAAGGTGACATGTAGAGGTCCCCTCGCCATGGGGACGAAATTATATAACAAATTACCTACGAAAATTAGTAATATAACCACATTATTATTATTCAAGAAAGCGGTTAAAAATACTTAATTCTTAAATGTTTTTATAATATTAATGAATTTCTTATGTGCAAGAGATGACTTCTTTGTTATGTACAATTGTATGTTAACTGTATCATACTGTGATTTTATCATACCTATAAAATGTATGGTCAACCGGGATAATAAAGATTATTATTACGCTCTTCGTCTTCTACTTTGTAATTTGACACAAATTTTAAATATGGTCAGGTGGTTAAGCGCCTGTTGCACGCGTGAAGACGGACGAATTCAAAATTCAGCATCAGCTTAATGTTTTAACTCGCCTTCAAGTGGATTTTTTTCGAATGCAAAAAACGGCGCGAAATCTTTAATATTCAACAATGTGTGGCTAACAGTTTTTGCAAATGGGAAAATTAATCAGCCTGAGTGCTGTTGCTGAGGTTTTGTTGGACAGAAATAAAGAAGTTTTGTGGCGATTCTCCTTCGTCTCATGGGCGGGCATTTCTCAGTCTTCGCCTCCTAAGCACATTTACCAAGTAGTATATACCTACCATCTCCCATTCATTTCCTTCCGTTCTGCGAATATCCCTCCTTCCACCACTCTTCTGATACCCCTCTTCTTTTCATCTTTGGGATATTTTAACAAAAAACAAAAATAAACTTAGGTCCATAATTTTCACTTAGCTTAAAGTATTTAATGCACTAGCAATGTTAATATTCACCGCATTATCGTCAGTTGTCTCTTTGTCCATATCTAAGAAGGGACTATTACAGTCACACTTTTGCCCTTAAATAATGTCGTCTGTCTGTCTGCCCGACTGTCCCCCGTACATTCTCACAACATCTCACTCTCTCCAATTCCCCGTTGCTTGTTGCCCATCCCATTTCTGCTCTCCCTTCCAACATCTCTCATTCTCTCTCTTTCACCCCCCCTCCACCATCATCCATCTCCCCCTTCATTCTTCCTTTCTCTCTCTCTCTCCCTCCCCTCCCTCCCTCCCTCCCTCTCTCTCTCTCTCTTCTCTCTCCCCCTCTTCTCTTTCTCTCTCCTCTTCCTCCTTTTTTCAGATAGTGCTGACCTGTTCGGTTTCGCAGTGAAATATATGGATGAAATTCAATTTTGTAACATCAGGGTACATATTTAGGAGCATTTCCTAATTCTTTGTGAATGAGCATGTGACATTTTTTATGGTGTTTACTTAGTAACCTCTTGCGAAATCACGATCGTAATCCTCTCTTTCATTCTCCCCTCCCTTTTTTCTCTTTTTCTCTCTCTCCCTTCTCCCTCATATACCTCTCTCCCTCTCTTTCCCTCATCTCTCTCTCCCCCTCCCTCTCCTCGAATCCGAGGAGAAATAACCGCTCCATTTGCATGTGAAGAGGCGTCTGCCGTAGATGTAGGCCAGCATCGCCGTGGAGCCATTACAAAAAAAGAAAATAACGACATGATTTTTTTGTATCCTTTCAAACAATTAAGAGGTTTACGAGATTGTGTACACGTTAAGAGAGCCAAGTATACATGCATATTTATCCACATTTTAGTATTCTGAAACCACTTTGGAACAACGGCGTGTATCGAGGGATTTTCCTTTGTATTTGGATCCGAATAATTCGTTTCATGTTGGTGTCGACGGTGCATAACGCGGATCGGATGTCAGTCGCCTCCGGAGAAGGAAGAAGAAGCGGGGTTCGAACCCCCGCCTCCCCCCGAAAGTGCATCTGGCAGTTAAAGGTAATTAGGTTGATGTTGAAGGAATTGGGTAAGGATGAGAAAGAGTGGCAGTGGGTGTTTAACCTCCGGGGATTCTTAGAGCACCCTCTGCCTTCATGCCTTGTTCGTGATCACTGTCACAGTCAGAGGCAATCCAGCCTCCGGAGAATAATGAGGGCCGTTTTTTATGGGTGTACATGTCATGGGGGGATTGTGGGATATATATATATATATACAGAGGGCTGACGAGGGGATCATCCCGAAAGCTCCAATAACTTCTACAAATGTGACCCTCCAACACCCCAGCGGCTCTCCTTCTGGTAAGTGCTCACTGGGTTTCGTTCAACACCTAGTTTCCCTAAATATCCTTATTTACCTCCTCTTCCTCTTGCGGAAAAGGAAAGGTAAACAAGGATATTTAGGGCAACTAGGTGTTGAAGGAAACCCAGTGAGCACTTACCGGAAGGAGAGCCGCTGGGGTATAGGAGAGACACATTTGTAGACGTTGTTGGAGCGTTCGGGATTGTCCCTTCGTCAGCACAAGAGAGCCACAACAACGTCTACAAATGTGTTTCTCCGACGCCCCAGCGGCTCTCCTTCCGGTAAGTGCTCACTGGGTTTCTTTCAACACCTAGTTGCCCTAAATACACACACACACATACGGGTACACACACACACACACATATATATATCGCGGTAATGTAATATAAAAGTCTATCTAGCGTAAAAAGAGCAAAAGGGTCGTCGACCTCACCGTCGGGAAAGACGTTTCGTGTGGATTCGGATTAGATGGAAACAGATAATGAGTCGGTTAGGCATTGCGCACGACGTAATTTGTGTTGGAAATTGCTAACTCGGAATTGGACTGAGATTGCTGTTAATAACATTCTGTTTGCACGGGAGAATGTAAGAGAGTTTTCCAAACAGCCGTTGGGCCGGTGCTGCGTACTTGAGGAAGAACTTTTTTTATGTTAACTCATCGCAAAATTTACATAGTCATGTATGCGTAGAGTGCGCGTCAATTTTTACATGTATGCACACGTTTATCTGCGCATGGCTTTAACTCCTGAAAATCATATAAGCAACCCCGTCTCTTCAACACGAGAGAGGTACGCGACGGGCTATATTATCTGCGACAATTCGCAGTTTTCTAAGTGTGATGATCCTACGCACGCAAAGACAAAGCGTTGTTGCCCTTCCGCAATGCTGCAGTCACAGTCACTGGAGGTTTACGGCTTCGAAACAAGAACCCTTCTAACAAAACAGACTTCGTGACGACCTCATTGATGAGCTTACACAGCATTGCGCCAAAGGCACCCGGCTCTTAACTTTGCAAACAGACAAAAGTCATTTCCTTCCGAAATACCTTTATCACGAACGTTCCAATATTTGAACTAGTAAATATACGGAGCATTGCTGTATCCGAAGAACATCTTAGCTATGTTCATTTCTTGCCGATTTTATCAAACGAAAATATAAGAAATTTTAAGAATTTCCTGCGAACACCAAAAATATATTCGTCGGGTGTCGAATGCTTATTCCAAAGAGAGGATCGATGGAAGTAATTCTGAGCACACATTATTGAGTATTTTCTCGGAATCAAAACACCATCGAAGCGATTTATACGTCGCAGATAAATAATTCGAAATTATTTGCGACGTATTTAATTTTTGCGCCAATTACGTGCGTCATTTTTACGGTGGCTTTGGATTTAATCCATTATTCTCCCAAAGGGACATTAAATTCCCTTTTAAAACCAAAAGAGAGGTCGGAGACCCAAATATTCACTCGCGTTTGGAGAGGTGGAAGGGGGCGTAGGGGCGGCAGGAAGGGGTGGGGGGCGATGTGGGCGGGGATAGGCAATAAACACACCTTGTGAATCTCAGGGGCTCCATTAATTCCAAGATAAATCGCCTTCCACAGCATTTATCGCCTCTACACCCCCTGTCATTCGTCTATGTCCGCCTCGCTTGGGGAGTAGGGTGGGAGCTTGGCAACGGAGTTCCGAAACGCGCTCCATTTTTTCACAGTGTTAAGCGCTTTTTTGGTAAAAAAAAAAAGAGCTTAAGTATTCGGTTCATCCGTCTGTCTGTCTGACCGTCTACAAAATAACTCAAAAATTAGGCAAGCTACAAACACCAAATTTTCATGATATATAGTCCTACATTTGACCTAGATATTAAAAAATGACGGGGTCCGTCCGTCTGTCTTTCAATAGGATATTAGAAAACCCCCTACGAACTATCTATACGAGTCCATTATGGCTTTCGAATGTAAATAAACAAGTATGATATTAAGCGAAAGTAAGTGAAATTACACACTTCTAAAATTTTATTCTATGAAATATTTTGTGGTTATTTAATGCCAATTGTTTTTGAAGAAATGTTTACGTGATATGCTGCTTTAATGGTAAAATACATTTCTGTGAGATTAGTTATTTCATTTTTAGAAACAAAGGTGAAGTTACATAAGTCTAAAAATATATATTTCATAATTAATGTAATTGTTTTCATTTTAGTATTCTTTTAAAAAAAGCGTCTTATGTAATTTGCTCTGCAATGCTTTGCTCGCTTGTAATATTTTACAAAAATGTGAACGCGTGCCACCTGATTAACTCAATTAACCATGTTTTGCCTCTTTTACATGCAGATGAGATATTTATGACACATTTTTGATCGCGCAGGCGCACCTGTGGAATTAGAGGCGTGGCGTCGTATTATTCCCGATGAAAAACGATAATTATCTACAGCACTGACCGTTTGGTATAATATCCTAAATAAAACGCATGGATGAGCTCCATAATTTTTTGAAGCTGGTTATTTTTTATTGATTTCGTTCCTTCGGGAGAAAGATGTTTTTAAAAATCAAAAAACGTGCAAAGGAAAGCGAGACTTCTTATTGATAGTGCGCCATCTCGTCCTAATGAAGATGAACTGCTGAGTGGAGAAATAAGGGTGATTTTTCTATCGGCAAATATCACCTATGTCAGTGTTTCCCAAACTGGGTGCCGTGAAGTGTTCTGAGGGGTGCCGCAAAAATCATTCTGTTTTCTCATTTTAGCCTCATTTTGCATCGTCCGCTTTCAAGAATCCAAACCAGAGTTAAGACGAACTTCATTTCGTCGCAAAGGCACTTCGAAATAAAAGGAAAAATTGGTAAGCATAAAATCTTGATTTTGTGTTTTAGATATGATAATAAAAAAACACGATTGTTACTTATGGTGGATTGAGAGGGGTGCCGCCAAATTCTGAAAAGTCACTTAAGGGTGCCGCGACTCTAAAAAGGTTGGGAAACACTGACCTATTTCAACCTGTGGACCAGGATGTCACTGAAGCGTAGAAGAAAGAATATCGGCATAGGCTTCTTAAATCACTTATAAAAGTTATTGATGGCGAAGATAGCACGGTAGAAAAATGGAAAAAAATAAATCAAGAAGATGTATATTGGATTGCACAAGCTTGGATAAAATTGAAAAAAAAAACACTGTTAAGATCAAGATGAAAATAGAAGAAATGAAGATCAACCTACCGAAGAAACTTTACTACTAACTACGTTAAAAAATTAACTGTTTTATTCACAAAATTATTATGAATGCTATTTTTGTTTGTGATATTGTTTTGTATTTCATTGGAATTAGTAATAAACTGAGTTTATAGATATTTATACCTGTTTCTTTCCTTATCATTCCGTATTATCCGACATTTCCGTTATCCGACCATCCTTCGGTTCCGTTTAGGTCGGATAATCGGGGATCTAAAAAATCGAGAAGCTAACGTAACGCATATTTTGTAATTGTGCGAGTGAAAGGACATTTACTGTCAGCTGTAGCAAATTCACATATGGAGATATTAAAACATTCGGGGGAAAAGAAAGAAGGAAAATGGGAAGCAAAACGCGTGTATCCGAAGCTATTCACTTTAAAATATTTTTCATTTCCTCCGAAGGAAATCAAGTCGAAAAAAAAAAGAGAACTGGCGGACGATTTGGAATTCTCTTCCGAAAGGAGATGCCTGGTATCGGCGGCGAATTCTTCCATCCAAAAAAAAAACACCTGGAACATCAAAACTTCTATATCGTACTTCTCCTCTCGAATTCCACACCGTGTCAAACTGATGTTTTTGGAATACCTCACACTTTCAAACAAATCGATCTCCAGTCACATGTTTTCATCTTTTTTGCAAAATTCCTCCCCTCCTTTATGTCTCCCAGGCAGCTACCTCGCATTCCTCCCTCCCCTCAATATCCCCATTCTACCCCTTAAAAAATATTTCCTCCTCTCTACACTCCGATAAGAGATGCCCCATTTCCCGTTCCCGTGTCTTAGCGACTGGCGGAATAGGAGGAGGTCGAGGGCGATTCCTCTCTTCAAGGAATGAACTGCTATTTCGATATAGGAAGTGATGGAGAGGTGGCGAACGAGAAGCTGCCTCCTCCTATTGGAAAGGAAGCAGCACGCATGAATACAACGAAGAGTTATTTCTCCTGCGAAAAATAGTTGAATGTGGACCGTATCTAATAATCTAATTAATACTAGGGGCGTATCCCTCCTTGGGTGTCTCTACTCCACGCGGTGATTTCTCTCCTAGGATGCGCGCGCGCCTTCAATGCCCATCTTTTTATGGAATTTGCTCCCCTCCACTATACATATTCCCTCCGATCCCTGAGGCGTAAGGTAGATTCTAGTAATTTTCTTTCGCTGCGTTATGAAACTACCTGTACTCTACATGCACACTCTCTACCAGAAGCTTAGAGAACGAACTCCACCTGGCAAAAAATATCACCTCACCTTGTCTAATAATATAAAGGATAATTAATATAATCTCTCCAAATATTAAGCATAAACACTGTCACAATTGTCATTTAGTCGTACCATCCATTCCTCTAGTGAATTATTCAGAATCGTAGGAGTTGATACCGAGTTTATCCGGAAAAATAATCGCTGAAAGCCTCTTAAACTCCTCCAATAACTTTTGACAATCATCACTCCGACTTCTCCAGTCAGATAGAAGCTCCAGTTGATAGAATTTTTCATGTGTAAAGGATTCTTTGAGGAAGTATACAAATTGTCAGTCACTATGTCATTTTCCTTCAGTGTTTGTTAAGAAAGTTACCAACCGACTGGGCATTCCGCCAGAAAAAAAAGCAAATTCTCCGGATTTGTGTAAATAGGCGCAAAATAAAATCGATGCCACTCGCTACAATTCCCCTCTACATTCAATTAGTTTAGCGTGGCATTTCATATTCAAAAAGGTTTTGTATAAAAAGTTTGCCACCGATCAGCAGTTCAAGACTGGAAGGTTGACGCAATAGCCAAAAAAAATGTACTAAGAAAAAGAAAATAAGCATGAAAAATACTGTTGGCTAAGTCGAGGATCACATATTCTACGGTGCCACAATTATGTTGGCCACGTAAATTCATAAACGTCGTGAGAAAAATACGTAAATATTTTCTTATCTTATACGCAAAAAGACACCAGAGAATTGATTCTCACTTCAGATTTGTTATTGCCTCTTTCTGTGATGTCAACTCATAAGATTAAGAAATGAATATAATAGGTAATACACGCTGTAAAAATTATGACATTGCTAAGTTCAGTAATATATATGTGATTCTTTAATAGTGTGAATAGTTTTACATACAAGTGATGAAGGCATAAGCTTTATATCGTATTTCTTGTAAGGTTTTAGGCCAATATAAACCAATCTTTCTCTTTTATAATATCCGCTTTCTTACTTCTTTTCTCGCATTTTCCCTTACATTACTCATTTTCTACATCCAGTTTTCTCTCAAAGTATGACCCACCTATTTCTTATTTCTCTTTTATATCGCTGCAATTAATCTCCTTTATTCTTCCATTGTATTTAAAACATTTGTACTACACTCGCTGTCAGTCCAACTCATTTTCAAAAACCCATGACATATCATTACCTCAAAAGTTTAAAATCTGCTCATATTTGCTTTTCTCTTAGCCCAATCTCACATCCATATAATTTAAAACTTCGTATCAAAGTAGAAAACGGACAAGGCGTGCTTAAAAAATATGGTCCTCGTGAGGTTTGATAAAACACGTTAGATTGGGACATAGTTTCAGTTCCATCCGGGAAGCGCGTCCATGCGAGAGTGCTCCTGCCGACGACATAGCTGCCATCTATGAGAGAGGATCCGTCCCCGAGGGTATATATGTGCACGCAGCTCATATGCTACAAGTCGAATTAAATGAGACGCGCAAGCATCCATCGTAAGGCTATCGAGCGACATGGACCAGCGCTTCTGGCGGATGCAGACCCTTCCACTCCCGTTTCTCTCTTTCTTTCTCTGTATTACTCTCTTTTCTTCCCTTTCCACTTCCTTACTCTGTCTCGCGGAGACCCTCCCTCCCTCCCTTCCCCCCCATCACAGATTCGTCCGCTCCTCCGTGCACGGATTCAGCTGATATGCAACACGTAGTCCAATCGATTCACACGATCGCATTTCGTGGAAAGCACGTCAAAATGTCGAATCGAATCCGTGGCCATCTCCCTCACGGACTCGCTGGATCTTCACTCGAATCGCCATTTACATTTCGCGTCGTTTGAAAAACATCTTCCGCTCGCTCCCTCGTGGAAAGACCTCCTTCTCTCGAAGAAATCCACAGCCAAATGGGGAAATGTGGGGAAACAGCGGGAATTTTACCCGAGGTTTAAATAACCGAAAGGCAAGATTTTTATTCTGCACGACGGCAAAATAATTTAACCGAAAAGCTTTCAGGGGCATTTTTTAAAGAAAAAATGATCGTATTCGCGGGGGCAACCGGAATAGTTGAGGCTTTCCTCGAGCTACGCTGGAAGTATTTTCCTTGAGTTACTAATGTTATAGAGCGTTTCTCGAGAGAGATCAATAATTCAAAACGCGTGCTGCGCATCTTGTGAATAATATTTACTTTTTAGCTATAGTATTTTGAGATGTTCTATTGCTGAGGGACAGTCTTGGATTCTGTCTTCACCTTTCCCGCGACGGAAAAAGTCAACTCGAGTGATCTTGAGGAATGCTGTGAGATCGAATTTAGTAGAAATCAATATTGGCGTTGTGCCCCTCTCTGCTGTCTTTATTAATCAAACATATTCCACTCTCGGTTTAACGACACGCTTAACTTTTTATTGATAAAAATCCACGTTAACATAAGTATGCAAGTAATGATGAATCTTGTCGAAATATTTGACAAATCTCAATTCTACCGATTTATCTTAAAAGATTTCTTTCTATACGCTAAAATTATTATTATAATTCGTTCAGAAATAACGAATTTTTCAAACAATGCTAACATATCACCGGTTCTCTACTCTAATCCAGGTTGCAAATAAAAACGGCCCATCACTGTGACGACAGTTTGACACCACACACTCCCACAATGTCGATGAAAATGATATTAGCCAGCAAAATCAAATGTGATCGAAGGCCATCCCGAGAAAAGAACAACTCTCCAGAATGGCAATTGCCAAAAGCCGAATTAAAATCTCGAACAGCAGTAATTCATTGTTAATCCGTAGAAATATAAAAGGAAATGTTTGCGAGTTAAGCATTTCATTCTTCGCTGCGAGAGAAATAAGGTTTGATCGTGGAATTCTGTCATTAAAGGTTGGCGACGAACCGCCCTGTGATGGGAAGGCTGTATCGGATCGGAAAATGTAGATGGGTGTTAAATAAATAAAAGGTCTCTGCAGTTCGACAATATTTCGTGGCGGAGTCGTGGAAATCCCGAAAGAAAAACGACGTCTCCTGCTGCGTGCCTCATTTGCAATGTCTCGAGCGAGTCATTCGCCTCCCCACCTAACCCTCTTCAACATGCAAAAGCCACTCTGAGAGAGTTGGCGAAGGTCCAGTACGCGGAAAAAACAGAAAAAACGCATTCCAAGCCGAAATTCACCTCTACGCCTCCCACTCCTCTGCCTAGATCACGCGCGCACGTTCCATTGATCACGAGACCGCCGCTTTCGTGCACACGGCGGGCGAATTTTGATGTGCGTGGGATACGGTGTTGAAATATGGCGCCACCGGAAAGGAATTCTTTCCCAATTCTCTCGTGTTTCCGTTCTATCTACCCACAAGGATAGCAAAATTTGGAAGACAAAAGGAAAATCCACATCTTAATGACTTGAAAGCGCATTCTCGCCTTTTTTCATCTCTCCGCTGTACCTTATCAGTATATACGATAGTTTTAACATCCTGAACTCTATCCGCTTGATGAACACTCGAGGTTCGTCCAAATTACTCATTCCAATGCATCGTAGCGGCATTTACACTAAGTCTTTCATTGGCTCTGCCTGCAAACTTTGGAATTCCCTTCCAAATAATATCTGCTTCACCAATAATAATTTCAAAAGTCACAGCACAATCTTTATCGTCAGCAGCAAACATACTTAGCTCATTTCTCTAAATCTATTTCCTCATTCTAACCTCCACTTTGTTACTTTTGCTATCACTAATCTCCAATTCCTATAACTTTCAAAACAAATTCCACAAGTCACATCGTCGTGCAAACGGTCTTATGTTTAGAAGCAAAACAAAATTTCTTAACCAACTTAAGAGTTAAAACAGCAATTCTTATATATATACCCGTATGTAATATGTCTAAGGTTAGGTGAAAGGAGGGGTTTTTTATAGCCTCTGCCTCGCCGTGAAAAGTTTAAATAATAATAATAATACCTCCTTGACCCCTCCTTCCCCACCCACCTCCTTGCCCCCTCCAATCCCGCCCACCTTCTTGCTCCCTCCGTCGTCCTCCTCCGAAACAAGTCACTCCGTCACAAGTGATTTCATATGACGCGTGTCGAAAGACGCTGCGAAGAAGACGTCAATGCGCGCGGAAAATTATTCGCCAAAAAGAAATCCGTATCGATCCCACGGCTCACAAGCGTTTCCTTATCGAATATGGGCAAAAAAACGCGTAGGAATAGTAAAACGAGCATTGAGAGAGCACACGGGGCTTTTAGAGCAGTAGGTGTAAATAAGTACATAGGTAAATCGACAGTTACAAAAGAATATAAGTATAACTCCTTCACTTTACAAAGTAAATATTTAGGGACAACATGAAAGGAGAAAGATAAACGGTGTGCACCTTATATACATCTATATATATAAATGCTTAAGGAAAAGGAAAGGTAATAATAAGGTAGCAACAAGGTGTTGGAGGAAGCCCAGTGGACACTTACCTAGATTGAAGAGCCGCTGGGGGTGCTGAGGACACACGAAAAACACAAAAGAACAAAAACGACACAAAAATGGAGCTTTCGGGCTGACGCCCTTCTTCAGCGACGGAGAAACATAAGTACTTATATACTTTTGTTATATTTACTTTGGTAATATCTATCTCACCGTAGTCTCCAACCACCTTTTTAATTGTAAATCGAAAGGTTACGTCTTTCTGATTGCGAAGCCGGTACCGCGATGGATTAAACAGTCGACCATAAACGCATATCTCCGAGAGACAGAGGGAGATTTCAATTAGGATATATATTTAGGTACTCTAAGAGGCTAAGCGTTATCTCGAGTAACGTCCTCACAAATACAAGAAATGTGATATTTTTGGTACAAACATTGAAATCATAATAGTTAATCTGATTGAGAAGGCTAAACCCAGCGATGAAGTGAACAATGCGTACGAGTGTGCCAACTCTAAGTTTGTGCGTGGCCCAACTGCCTTAGGTCACTGCACCAAAGCGGTGGAAGGGTGCAAACCGAGGATTAAAGGTCGAAACACAGTCGTGTTCTCGTGCATCGTATGTTATCTCCATAACAAAATAAAAGAGAAACTCACCAACCCTCTCTGAGCCGGCGTTGTTTTATGGCCCAATGCAATCGATGATGAATATATCACGAAGCGAAACCTTAAAAAAAAAGCCGTTCTCATTCTCCGGAGGCTGTATTAATCCTGACCGTTGCAGTGGTCAGGAACAAGACATTAAGGCAGAGAATGTTATAAATCCACCAATATTTAAACACCGATTCCCATTTTATCCCTTTCCTAAGCGAAATTCTTTTGGAATTAATCCAGAAGTTTCCAAACTTTACAAAGTCCCCTTCAACTAAGAAAAATGTCCTCGAACCACCTCATATGTCATATATATATGAGACAAATTATACGTCCTAGCCACATGAGAGCTAGAATTCGGCAACTGCATATTGCAGGTCTCACGATTGTGACAAATACAACGAGAGTAAATACTATGTGAAGTCTTTTTGCGTCCCCCTGACCTGCCCACTGCGCCTCCCCAGGGGGGCGCGCCCCACAGTTTGGAAACCACTGCATTAACCGATGAGACTTTACTCGCTGGACTGTCTCCAGCGAAAATAAACTTCGAGAGCATCAAAAACAGATGAAGATCAATTCGAAAATTTTAGGGCAGGGGTCCACAACCAAAATCACTTAGTGTGCCAAAAGTGGCACAAGGGGTGATTTTGAATGGCACGCGAAAGAAGAAATGAGAAATAAGATAAATAATTAATATTTTATATATTTTATGAGTATGCAGTAAAATCAAAACATTGTAGGAAATTTATTGAACTCGCGTTATATTATATTTTATATTAAGGTTAACTATTCATATCTAAAGTCTGCACATTCTAATTCTGTAATTGTTCTTGCGCTCTGCTTCGTCGTCTTTGCTAACAACGAGCACAAAATACCGAAACTCAGAGCGATAGGTTAAAATGCATATTGTTTATAGTGTACTCCTTTATGTAAAGCGGAGGTGATCAAGTAGAAGAATCTAATACATCATTGGCGTGAACTTGGAACGCCACTTGTGAAAGGTTGCCGACTCATATTCTAGGGCTTAATGATGTAAGATGAAAGGTCGAAGGTCATCATTTTCATTGCAAGGGAAAGAACAAGGGGAGGTGAATTTATTGATAACAAAATTTTGAAGAAAAAATACTTTTTGGTGGTTGAACGTGCTATAAAATAGTTCAAGATAATGCACAAACTTCTAAATACGCGGATAAGTTAACAAATTCTATTAAGAGACTTGAAAACAACAAGACAAAGGAAGCTGCCGTTTAAAAGTTTTCATCGCAAAGGTAGGAGAACAAAAGGAAGATGAAAGCTCAGTTGGAAAATGGGGCTATCGATATTGAAACGAACGAGGCAACCAACTTCTGAAATTACGACCATCAACGACGAAATAACAATCGTTTTCTTTCTCAGTGAACAACAAAAAATCAACGCAGCGAGAGGAAGGAGCTGTATAAACGATGCATTAATAATGCGCAGGTGTAACGGAGAAAGGGTCCATCATTAATCGCACTCCGCCTAATTCTCATCATAGGCCACCAATACGACCGGCGAAAAATGAGTTACTGCTGACGAAGGTTTTAAAAGATAACGATAATGAGTCATCGCAGTTTTTCTCGCGTCATTAAGATAAACGCGTATAACGATTGGCCTTTACAAAAGCAAGAAAAAATTGGGAATTTCCTTGTTATCTTATCCATGAGGATGTAAACTGTGGAGAGAATGAGAGGCGACCTACTCTCTCCTATAAGGCCTCGAACGAGATATACAAGGCGAATCCAAACAACGAACGACTCGGGTGATGGATGCGTCCTGCGAACGATATCCAAAAATAATCTACCCATCGTGGAGGTAATCGCCGGTAGAGTGAGATTGTGGAGGGGGGAGGGGAGAGAGGGAGGTAAGCAGGGGGAGGGTGGAAGGGAGGGAGAGAGAGGTGGCCATTAGGGAGAAGACGAAGTTCCAGACGGCATAGTACGTGCTAGATCCCCTTGAATAAAGTCTCTCTTCCTCTCCCTTTCCGCTGTCAGTACACCGAACATAACAGTAACGCAACGAGCCTCGAAAGTGGGCCATCGCGCGTTCGAAAATCGTCAGATTAAGGGACGTCGCCTGTCGTCAATTCTCCTAACCGCATAATGAAGCAAGCAATATGCTTACTAATAGAATCCCAAAGACAAAGTTTGGGAAAAGTATTCTTTCAAAAAAAAAAAGATATGTAGCTCGAATACCCTTTATAAATTGGGTCAATATAATAAATTATCTAACTGTGCAATACTTTATAGAATGATCTTATATTTAAAGCTATAGCATCTCAATTTATTTTGTCTTTTATAAATTCAAGTTAACGTCTAAATGAGTGAAATTTGTGGATTTTCACTCGAGTCTTTTCTACAAGTGATAATTTCTTCAGAGGTAACAATTGTTGTTCACCTATCGTTAGGTTATAGGTTTATCTATCCGAAGACGTCCCATCCAAACGATTCATCTTCTTATTACTATCCTCTTGTTTTAAGAAGTACCTATAATTCCTTTTCCTATCTCTTTTACCTATTTCTTAACACCCTTCCCTTTCACTTCTCCTAACGTTGTTCCTCTAAATGTTACTAAACCCCCTTTTGTCCATATTTCATTACTCCAATTTGGCTCCTCTCCCCGTTTAAAATTTTTATTTTTTTCTCTTTGTGTCCAACTAATTGTCACCAGTTGACGTTGCACCCCATACATCTCAAAATCCATCGAATCCAGTGTCTCCCCACCCCCTGCCAAACGCTTCTGGCAGCTTGCAGTGCACTAAATAGACGACCGCCGAAGTGCGATGATCCAAAAATAATGTGACAACAAATAGATGAGTCGCCATATCAAGAAAGTCGCCGTATCAAAAAGGTTGGGAAACCCTGATATGATCTATTCACATCTTCTTTTCTCAAATCAATCTCAAAGTTTTCATTATCTTTAAAATATTTTTATTCAAACTCTATCGTAAAACTACATCGCCTATTAAATACTTCCTTTACCCTTTCCTATTCTTCTCCTGATTATTTCGTACTATTTGATCCTGAATCAAAATACATAATGAGAAAAATATTCCGCCTGTTCTAATCTTTTCCTATTCATTGTTTTTAGTATCAACTTTTTAATCTATAAATCTCATGAATTTAGCTTCTTATATATATATATATAAAAGAGTTGTGTCTCTCTTGTGCTGACGAAGGGATCATCCCGAAAGCTCTAATTTCTACAAATGTGTCTCTCCAACACCCCAGCGGCTCTACTTCCGGTAAGTGTTCACTGGGTTTCCTTCAACACCTAGTTGCCCTAAATATCCTTACTTACCTTTCCTCTTCCGTAGTATATATATATATAATATTATAATTCTGTCTTTCACTTTTAAAGAGTTGACTAACATCTGCAAGCCTTTCTCTTAATTCTCGGCATTAAGGAAATGCCATTTCAAGGTCGTAAAATGGGTAAGTAAGCTATTATTGTTGTTTCGGTGCGATTTTTATATGAATTTCAAAATTATAATCAAATTTATAAGCCATAGAAGATGTTCTACTTTTAGGAAACGCAGATACTCGTAGAATTGAAATAATGTATGTATTGTGTCATTAAGGATACCAAGTGCCCGTTTCTCAACCTGATTCTCCTTCCGCCACTCTTACCTGTGCAATTTAATTCACATAATAACTTTTATAGTCTGTATCACCAATCTAATCCTTGTATTCCTCAAAACTTCTATTAACTTTAGTCAGAGATTGGCAACCTCAGGATCTTTAAGTACTCACGTTTTTTAACAAACTTCTTTTCCCATACAAAGAAAATTGAGCGATGGATTTGCTTGTGACTGTAATTACCGAATCTTCATTTTTCCTTAATGATAATATTTTGAAATATGAATATAATTTTTTTAAATAAAAACAGAATCTTCATTTTTCCTTAATGATAATATTTTGAAATATGAATATAATTTTTTTAAATAAAAACCACGTAATTCACCATTTTGCGCCTCTTCTCGTGTTGGGTTTTAAATCGGATTGGGAAATAGTGACCCTCTTTGTTAAATCTGTTGTAAATCCCTGAACTATTCAATATAATCCTATTTTTCAAATCCGCAAAGCACACACGAATACATCCTGGTTGGATTCAACGTTTCTTTGTTATCAATCATATAGCACCACTAGTGTTTCGTTTGGTTTTATTAAATGTGGTTTGAAACAAAGGCGAGTTTCGTAGCTTATTATTGAGAACCTGTTTTTAAAGAACGAAAATATGTAATAAAAAACAGCAAGTATATTCCACTAACGATCTACTGAAGTCTATCTAAATCATTCGATATTGCAGCGGTCGTTCAAATCTCTCCCAACTACCTCGCTTTAGTAAAATATATTTGGAAAGACCTTCCCTTCTTATCTCCTAGTACCCTTTATAGAATCTCACTTCTTGTCCTAAAATGTATGTCAGCTCAAAATTTTATCAAAGAATCTCAATTGCCCGGTTATTATTCAATTTTTCTAGAAATACCAGCAGAACTTGGCTGAGGGTTTTAAATGCCTCGCATGCAAAAAGAGAATTCCACAGAAAGCCATATTCCGATCAAGGATTGTCTTACGTAATTCTAAAACATGTATACGTGATAAAGAATTAAATCTGGGAAGCACATCAGCTGCTTTCGGTTAATTCTACACCCTTAAGTTCCCGGCGATTAGATTCTCTAAACCACGATGACAGCCGTAACTATTATATTTTCGTCGTTTACATTCGTACAATTTACTTACTGAATCAATTTATAAAAAACTGGTAAATAGTGGAAAATGATTTCGCCGACAAGCGAAGCCTTGTATGGAAAAATGTGCGGAGAACGCAAGCGATATCGGCAAAAAGCTCTCGGGTAATGGGTTACATTGTTCATATGAATCCGTTGGGATTGGATTTTGTAAATCAATCCGTTCACTTTTATTATTCCCAACCTTCGCCCTTCCCAATATTCGAAACGTCACGCCCACCATCCTCAGTCTCGCCGCTTCCAACGCCCTCTACCCACGCCTCTCTTATCTTTGCCAATTCTATGATACCGCCTCCGCTACACAAAATGACGAAGAGGAAGACGTGGGGCAGGGAGTTTATTTAAAAAGGACACCCTCTCAGTCGCAGCGTGCCATTTTTCCCTCGCCGTCGGCCACCCAGGAAACCACGCAGGCTTGTGCAAATGCAAGCACGTACAACACCAAAAACTTAATTCTCGGCGGAAGAAAGGAGAAATTTGATTTTCATATCCGCTCGGAAACCTCGGAATGTCTCTTGAGTCGCTTATGCATATGGATAACGGGAGCGAGTTAAACAGACATGTAGGATAATGACACGGACAGAAAAGGGGTTAGTGGGGCGTATGGAATGGCGCATTTCGGGACCTATCCACCTATCCTCCTATTCTCTCTTTGTGCTCCCTCTCGCTATCCCTCTCGATTCCTCTGCACCGCTTTCCCCTAACCGCATCCCTACCGCTCCCTCTCCCTCCCTCCTCTAATGGCCTCAATTTCGCCCTGTAAATAGAGACATTTATCTATCTATCTCTCTCTGTTTCTAGAGCCCCAATGTGAAGTGCCACATTGTTTGGCGTCCCAGTGCCTCGTTCTCCGTTCTATTCACTTCCCTCAGCCTTCTTCCACTATTTATCCCTCTCTCTCGCTCACTTTTCCGCCTTTCGTGGAAACAAGAATAACGGAAAATGTCACTGAAAAAAGTCCAAGAAATAGAATTCGCTTTCATCTGTGTGGTCGTCCTCGATCTTCCTTCCATTTATTACTTTTGTTTCTGTGGGATGCACGACCAGTTCGCCGCCGGACCCCTTTTCCCCCTCGCCACCGATGTGCGCCTCGCTCGCCCACAAAACGACAGCGTATCGAAGCCGTTCCAATATGTCGTTGGTATCGACTTTGTCAGGTGACGTCACAATCTGGGACCCTTTTCCCGTCGATTGTTTTTCTTCACTTTATGCGCCGTCGTCTCGGGAGGAGGAAGATGTGGCCCCTCGAAGAAACTGCCGATCTCTCCTCAACAGGCACACAAGGCTGGGTGGGAAAAGACGATGGGAAGGAAAAGGGAGGAAAAGGGAGGAAAAAGGAGGGAGAAATGGGAGGAAATGAAGAAAAGGGAAATGTGGGGGGGGAGGTAAAGGAGGGGAAATGGAAGGAGGGGAAGGGAGTGAGTGGAGCGGATACGTTAGTGAGAGAAGCGGGAGATGAGAGCAAACGCAGAGATTGGAAATGCAACAGTGGCGAAGAAGGGCATTCCAATTAGCGGCTTTAGGCGCTACTTTCGAGACTTAGGAATCGTAATGAATAATTTATTTTTATTTATACATTCAGAAAAAATTGGCATGCAGTACGGAGCCAACTACAGTTGATCGATGAACAAAATATAAATTAAGCACAAGAGACAAAAATGATAGCAAAAAATAAACGAAAACAATTAGAAAATGTTCGCATATATCGGTAAAAATAAAACTGTAATAATAATGAAAACCGCAGTAAAACACGCAAAGAGCATAGCAGCTGAAATAATTGGTGAGGAAAAAGAAAGAAGAGATTTAATTTAAGTGTGCACAGTTAGGAGTCAATATGAAGAAGACTTAGAGGAAGATGAAGAGGCCTATGTCGTTGCGAGTGAAGAGGGTATCAACCAAAAGTTGGAGTCTGAAGAAAAGAGAAAGTTTAATTAGGAGGTAGTCGTGGAGTTTGAAAAGAAAAGGGGACAGGAAGTAGACTTTTAAATGCAGGAACTCGGAGGTTGACGGGAGAAATCACGATAAAACTTCAAGAGGATGAAGAATAAGTGATGCTAAAAAATTGCTGATTAGGGGAATCATGAATAATGGAGACACGATGGATTATTTTTTTTAAAGAAGGAAAACAGCATTCATAATAGAACTAGAACCATGTACCGACAAAATTATGGATAGCATCACGGTTACGATGGAGGGCGTCGCTAAGCAACTGATGTGTCTAAAAGCGAACAAATATCCAGGTCCAGAAAACATGCCTTTCAGAATACTGAAAGAATTGGCAATCGAAATGGCTCCATATTTTAAGATTATGTTCGAGAAAATTCTTATAGAAGGGGTTTTACCGAGAGACTGGAAGGTCATATCTGTCACTCCAGTTTCCAAGGGTGGAGATAGAGATAACACAAAGAATTACGGTCCTATCTCGCTGACATCTATAGGTTTCAGAGCATATTATATTTAGCTCAATGATGCGACATCTAGATACACATAGTTTATTACCTAACAATCAGCATGGTTTTAGAAAAGGTAAGTCGTGTGAGACCTAATTAGCGCTCTTCATACGAGATATTTTAAATTCCGGTGAAGCAAGTACGCATGTAGACGCCGTATTTTTAAATTTTAGGAAAGCTTTTGACAAAGTTCCACATCATCAACTTATTCGAAAGTTGAAATGGTGCGCGATTAACAAGACAGTAGTAAGATGGATAGAAGCGTTTCCCCGTAATCGAGAGCAAATGGTAGTAATCGGTGGATGTCACTCAGCTTCCCGTTCGGCGTTCCCCAGGGAAGTATCTTGGGCCCGCTACTTTTTCTAATACCTATATATAAACGATCTCAGCAAAATTGTAAGTAGTAGTCTCAGATTATTCGCGGACGACACAGCGATTTATAGAACAATTCGTAACGTAAATGTTGAGATCCCCCAACGGGATTTATATTACATTTCGGAATGGGGTAAAAAGTGGCAGTTGGAATTAAACAGTGATAAATGTTCCTTAGTTAGTTTTTGGCAAAGTAGACAGTAACAAGTTATCAATAGTGAGTATTTTCTCGACACGGGCCTGATAAAAACGGTGAAAACATACATACATCTTTATATCGTATTAACGAGTGATTTATCTTGGTAAGAGCACATCCGACGGATAATAGGAGCAGCTCGTAAAAGTCTTGGATTTGTCCATAGAATATTAGGGGGGTGTAATGAAAAGATTCGTGAGGTTTGTTATTTTTCCCTATTTAGACCTCTAATTGTAAAAGTGGAAGTGAGAGAGGGGGAGGGAGGGGCGGAGAGTGTGTGAGAGTTAGAGTTGGAGAGGGAGGCGGAGTAGATAGGAAGGAGTTGAGAGGGAGGGGGATTAGATGGAAGGGATGACAGACGCTTTGAGGAACTGCGTGGGTTGCTAGAAAGTCGTTCTGGGCGCGGTCGAGAGTGAAGCATCGATCGACTTAAAACGATTAAACATCTTCGATACATAAACGTGAGAGGAATGAGAAGGAGCGAATTTAATGGGGATAAAAACATGACAATTAATGAGAACGATAGCGCAGAATTGATTCTTGAATGTATGAAGTGTTAGAAATTGAAGAATTTGAAGAATGTAAAATGAGGAGTAGGTGATGGGGAGGAGCGTGGGAGAGGTGCGTTGGTAGGGAGGGTTTCGTTGGTAGGGAGGGTTTCGTTGGTAGGGAGGGTTTCGTTGGTAGGGAGGGTTGCGTTGGGAGGGAGGGGTGCGTTGGAAGGGAGAGGTGCCTGGGACGGAGATAAACTGCTACGAATCTGCTAGAGTGATTCGTCTGACAGCTAATAGGGACACACCAAATTATATTAAATATGACAAATAGCGCTTTTTGCCAATGTGGGTGAAATTTTCAAGGTCTCTAAAAGATGTAATAGCGACACTGTAAAAACTATTAATTCTACGCATTTTAAATGTAAAATTATGGTCGAAGTTAGTTTGTCTTTTAATCGTAATATTAATACTATTGCATTACGTGCCTCATTCGCCCAAATTCTTCATCTCCTTTTTTCTAATAAATGTGCAATTTATCTAGTTCCATCGCAGGCCGAAAACGAGAAGTTCATATCTCCAACATTTTACTCAGCAATAAAAATGCTTTAAAAGTTCCGCTCTTCGCAGTACGCGAGCGCGTTTGCCACCGATCAACACGTGTTTTGCTATTTGATGTTGTGGCAGAACTTAAGCAGCCATAGCCTCGTACACGACAGGCAATAGAAAAAGTCGGCTCCATCCGCGTGTTTTTCTTCGTTTTCCGTACGAAGCCACCCAAGAACTCGTTCCATTTTTTTCGAACGCTTTTCATTTTCGCAATAAAATGCGGCTGAATGTATGTCTGTAATGATGATAACGTAAAAAAAGACATTTACGCTCGCAATTAATAGAAACGCCTATCATTCGAGACACGTATTCTGGTGAAATTCGTAGACGTCAGATTGTTTTACTTATCTCCATTCACGCCATTAAATTCCTATCAATCCGCCTTTATGTAGTGCTAGGAAATTATTAAATCTAAACTCGGACGCGGAAATCTCAATCAAAGAAATATTTAATTTCAATGCATTGATACAGTCTCAGTACGTTCAACACGTGTGCACTTCATTTTGTCAATGCATTTATTCAGTCTCAGTATGTTCAACACGTTTACATTCATTTGCTTTTGATGTTATGGCAGAATTTAAGCAGCCACAGTGACGTGCATTTCTTCAAATAAAAATATCCTTGGCATGGAAATCGTTGTATTTTTTAATACGATCCATATACGTTAACTATTTTTGGAAATCTTTAATACTCTTAATTTATCTTTGGAGGTTGCAGAGTTCTTGATGAGAGGCAATGAGCTGAGAGGTTATAAATGAACGTCAGACAGATGAAAGTGATGATGGTTGCGGAAAATGCCACAGAACTCGAAAAGAGCAATGCGTCTTCCGTCGCCCGTCAACGATGGTCTCATAAATCAAAACAAAACTCTGCTTCCTATTAGGAATATTGAATTTGATACAACCCATTTCTTTAGTCTGGAAATGCTCTCGCATAGAGTACGTATGCGAGGTGTTCACATTAAGGGAAAATGTCGAATTTCACCCGTCGAGAGAATTTTTTGAATCAATTCTCCCATGTATCACACCGTATAACCGAGGAAATTTTAATTTTGTCATTAATGATGGTAAGAAAGCAAGTTACTGTTGATATCTGGATGCCAAATGAAAAAGAGCGCAATTATATGTATTTTACACGGCTTTAAAACGAATATAATCATGCAAAGTGTATTTCGGAAGGTAGATTTGAGGGTTTCTCCGAAGATAAAGACACGTTTACCCAATAAAACAAAAGAAGAATAAGAGAATTAAAGGCGGTAGAGTGGTAATTACATTTCACGGGTGAGACGCCGACGACTAGGAGTGCTATTTGGAAGGTGACTATTAGGATGAGATACTTGAGGCAGAGAGCTACATTCGAAGTGGAGCTTTGATGCTACTGTATTTTAGTTTAAAGGTGAATTTTTAATGCCTGAAAATGCTATTTTCATTTTCAGAACTGCAACGAAAAATGTGTTTCAAGTTCGCTAAACTTTATATTTGCTTAAGCGTATTTTTTATTTATAAGCAATCGGTTAACAACTGCTGGAAAATTACAGCCGATTATATAATTAAAATAACAGACATTAAAGAATATTAATAAAATACAACAATTTAATGAATTTTCTCGTACCTTTAACATTTAACCTTTAATTTTTACAAAGTAAATAACTATGTCTTGGTCTCTTAGAAAAACTAAAAGATTCAGACACATTTGTTCATTTTCCCATTATTTACACTATCAATTTAAAATAATGCATTTGCTTTTATGCATCTTAATGAAATTTCTCTGATACAATTGTAAAAATTTGTACTCTATGCAAGGTAAACAAAACTCAATATATTTTTAAACTATCACAAATAAAACGTACTCAAACATTTTCCTGAGAAAGAACGTTATAAGAATTTTCTAAAGTACTAACAGATAAAGATTTTTTTAGAGCTGATGAGCCTCTCTCCCGAATGGAATACCCACATTCGAAACCCGGTTACGTCCAAAGCGAATTTATCACTGCTCCCGGCAAGAGAGAGATGTCTTTGGAATATAATGGAAGAGGCAGCGGAGTTTGTAGAGAGAGAGATAGATAGATAGATAGAGAGATAGAGACAGAGATAGAGATAGAGATAGAGATAGAGATAGAGACAGAGATAGAGACAGAGATAGAGACAGAGATAGAGACAGAGATAGAGACAGAGAGAGATAGAGGGCGGGAGGGAGGGAGAGAGGGAGAGAGAGAAGGAGAGAGAAGGAGAGAGAGAGAGAGAAGGAGGGAGAGAGAGAGAGGGAGAGAGAGGGAGAGAGGGAGGGAGAGAGAGGGGGGGAGAGGGGTGGAGAGGGGGGGAGGGGGGAGAGGGGGGAAGAGGGGGAGAGAGGGGGGAGAGGGGGGAGAGAGGGGGAGAGAGAGGGGAGAGAGGGGGAGAGAGAGGGAGAGAGAGGGAGAGGGGGAGAGAGAGGGAGAGGGGGAGAGAGAGGGGGAGAGGGGGGAGAGGGGGAGAGAGGGAGAGAGAGAGAGATAGAGAGAGATAGAGAGAGATAGAGAGAGAGAGAGAAAAGGTAAAAAGTAGAAAGAATGGAGGGAAATAGTGGAACTGATGTACAAAAGTATTGTTAGAACTCTTTTATCGAGGAGATTTTTCTTTTTCTATGATAAAGTATAAGTGTGCATGAGCATAAAAAGGCATTCGAGAGATAGAAACTACTGCAGAAAAATATAATGCACAGTACAATCAAATAAAAAGTGTAATAATGAAGGAAAGATACACGTATTGGTGGAGAAATAGATTTAAAGAAGGTGAGTCTCGGAGATGTAAGAAGAAAAATGAGAGAGGAAGGGGAGAGAGAAAAAGAGGGGGAGATAGAGGGGGGGAGAAGGAGAGAGAAAGAGGGGGATTGATTGAATGATATCTTTATTGGGGCGAGATTGAGACTTATAGTCCCCTCTTCCACCTAACCCCTTGTCAGTAAACAATAGTGAACAATGCATTTTACAAGCAGGTAGAACACAGATAATATAAGAGAAGAATGGAAAAGGTATTTACAAGTGTGTTTCACAGTGTTATCATAAACCTACTTATCGTTAAAAAGAATGAAAGTGCAAAATATAATAGACAGTTCAAAATTAAAATGAAGTGCAAAAGCGTTAATACAAAGCATAAAGTTATAAAAATGTGGAGTAATAATAAATGTTAATGACAAATTAAATAACTATTAAGAAATGTGCATGTACATATGCATGCATAAATGTCTTTCCTCACAATAGTGTTTTGTTATATAGTCTTTCCACACAATAAATAATAGCCGTAAAATTATTTACTTCGTAAGGATCATAAGAGAATTAAACTAAATTATAAATGAACATAACCAAATGTGAGGGCATGAATGCGAGACATTACACAGAAATACATATCCGTACAATACAAAGAGAATAATGTGAGGAACAAGTTAAATTATAAATATGATAGCAGAGGATAAATATTATGAATTACATCACTTTAATTTCAAAAGTATATGAGGATAACCTGGGAAAAAATAATTAAAAAATTAAATAGAGAGGGAGAGAGGGGGGAAATACATAGAGAGAGAAAGTAGAAAGATGGGGGAAAGTGGAAGAAGAGAGGAAGCGAGCAATAGAAGAATTCGATTCACCCCTATAAGAAGCGAGTCTCTTGCAGTGGACGAATATAGGACGATGTGGGACTGTTTGTTCTGAAAACTAATAAAAAAATCGAAAGAATCGCCCTTAGGAAGAAGGACCTCACACTGGACCATTGGTGGCACGCATCTTTGCATGTGTATTTCTATTATAGGCAGGCAATGAAAAAAGTCACGTGTTTTTCTTCATTTTCCGTGACCACCACCACCAATTGGAGGACCTTGTGACTTCAAACGACTCCAGCGCTAGAAGGCTTCTCAGTCTAAATCACAAAGCAAGGGAGGAGTGAAACCCGGTGCCGGCATTAGCCTACTCTTAACGAGAAACACCAAGGGGACCAAAGGCTTTAAGTCCCTTCCGAAGGACGGGGCGCTGATTTGCGTGTTCTCCACATAACCACGCAAATGGGGAGCCGGGCAACCCGGCACCGAGTTTGCTAAGCGTAGCAGGCCAGCGCCCGCACCACTACGCCACGACTCCCCTACCCTCATTTTCCGTGACAAAAAGTCGTTCCAATTTTTTATACTTTTTTTTATTAACTTCATTCAGATGTATACATGTATTAAAATACGAAATATAAATGTACTTATATTAAGAAAATTTTGAATCAAAAGTTGTGTACATGATAATAAACATTAGGGCATCCCACGTTTAAAAATATTTAAAGTTTTCACGTTCTTTGTATTTTCAATTTACTTTGTAATCGATTGCTATACTTATCGCCCACCTAGTGACACCAAGCGGCAGAAAATGGGATACGATTGAAAACAAACTACGCCATATCGAGGTTGATTTTAAGGTCCTAATTGTATTTTAACTCATAGAAACTCGAGACATGGAAACTATCCATGAAACGGAGGAAGGAATGCTAATGAGATTAATAACGAGACAAAACATATACTACAAGAAAATAAGATAATAGAATGGAGAGCATAGAGAATGGAACGATTAGAAAATTTAGAAGTAAATTATGAATTTCGTGAAATCAATCACGACGTTTTTAAAAGGAACCGAAGGTGAGTGAGGTGAACGCCTAAGTCAGTGAAGATTAAATCGATCTCCACATCTTAGCAATAAAATTCTTACCGACAAATAGGGTTGTTTCACGGCTGGCACCCACAAATTCGCCGGTCAAATTTGTTGTGTTCGCAAGAAACTGTTATGAATTCCAGTTAAGAAACCTTTCTGTCTACTCTAAATAATATGAACCTTTGAAATTGTTAGGATTTTTTCTTAAACATAATATATGTACAATTTTACTAATACTTTTATGATATGTTATAAAAATACAGAGGAAATTTCCTGTGAGTAGACATATTTCATTATAAAGATGGGCACTGCATTCTATGTCAGCTTTAGTTCCACAACAATTCTTATGCATATTATTAAAATGTTGAATTTTAATTACCTTTCAACTGAGTTTTTTAGTGAATTGTTAAAAGAACTGTTGAGCATAAATTAATAAGAATTCACATACAGAATCAATGGGCAACATTTATAACATAAGATGAATTAGTTTTTTGATAGCCAAATTGATAGATGTCATGGTATGCATGAGAGTGAAAAGTAATTCAATTTAAATTGGACACCGAAATCTCAATCAAAGAAATAATTAATTTTTCAATATATTTATTCAGTCTCAGTATTTGCACTGAACCAAAGCAAAAGTTCCTCTAGAAAAGGATCACAAAAATTCACAAAGCCTGAGGGCATTACCAACAGACAAGCCAAAGAAAACCATAGTCAAAACGTACTCAGGGGAACTCAAATCGTCTATTTCCGTTGAAATCTCAAATACGATTTTTCACGAATATAACGCTCTCTCTTCCTATACTAAGTACGGAAAAATAAACAGGAATATTCTAATTGGTGAATACGGACCAAAATGAATTTTTCGGGACAAATTTGATTATTGATCATCCATGCCAAATCACTTTAAAAAGTACTTAAGTGAATAGTCTTTTATTGCATGATTTGTGTGTGCGTATTTCGTGCATATAAACGTAGTACTTTCGAAAGTTTTGAAAAGGGACTTTAATGACGTGATTCTATGGAAGGAGAGCGGACTGGGGAGAAATGAGGAGGTTGGAGGATGGAAGTGCTGTGGGGGAGAAGTGGTGGGGGAGGAATTGGGGGTTGAGGTGTTGGAGGGAGGAATGAACAGGAAGGCCGAGAGGGTGGAGGGTGAAATACAAAAGAAGGGGCGGTTCGAAGGAGTCATTTGGAGGGAAAAGATATCCAGTTCAAAAGAGTTTTTGTGGCTGCGAATCAACAATATCTGCGTTTCGTGTCCTCCGTTTGAAAATGGCGAGGGCAATGAGAGGAAATCATGGCTCCCTTTTTACCCGAGGTCTGCTTTGAACGGTCCTATTGGTGTTGCGGCGAACGATTTCAAAAAAAAAAAATCTTCAAAAAGTATCGTTCTTTCGCGATTTCGTACTGGAGATGGCACGGCAATACATTGCCTATCGACTGGATAAATAATTACTAATTCCTAATCAAAATTCCCGATGAATATAACCGAATTATGGATCTGTTTAACATATTAAAGGTATGTACTTAATCTTTAAAAAAAAGTAATAGAGTAATGTGTACTAATATATAATTATTCGACATAAAATATAAATGACTGTGCGTGTTTGTGTCTAAAACTATGTAAAGTACTGATCAAAACAAACTTCCTGAGGAATAAATTTAACATTATACGTGCCTCCTATAAGAAACGCATCCAATATAGCTGAAAAAATTTCAGCACTCTGAGAAAAATGTGTTGGGTAATTATTTATCGAATAAGTGTTAAGAAAGAAGCCTTTATTCAATTTAATCATTATATGTGTACTTGAATAAGATGCGTTATAGAAAATAGTATTTCAGTCAGGCGTCAGAAGGCATTCGATACAGTTTTTAAATTATTAATTATCCTTTAAATATTTGTTACGTTAAAAATTAATAAAACGTTACTTTTTAAATATTTTACTGAGATAGGGATGGTAAAAAGTATTCGGGAGCGTTGTTTCTTGAAAACTAATTTATATATAACTACTGATAAACACATTTTGCAAATCAAACAGACATATCTTTTACGAAGTGGTCATCCTCAGTTGTAATTCACAGGTAGTTGATTCTGATAAGAATCATTTGTGTCACGTTTTTTACCTGTTTGTTTATACGAAGTTGGGAAATGTTTGTAATGGATACGCGTGGTAGGAGTGCTTTGGACGTGGCAGTAGAAAGATTTGTGGAAGTGGTGTTTATCGTGGCTCTTCTGGTTGTGAGGCATTTACAGTTAGAGAGAGAGAACCAGATGGTTTCCCTCAAAGAGATAAAGAATGAGAAAAGCACATTTTAATCCAAATCGCTGTTTATTACTTGAGATTGATTTTTTTAACAAACTAGATCGCCAATTTGTTTAATTTATGGATTTTAATAAGCGTAAATGGCTCACGATGATCGTGATACCGGTTTCTTAAATATTCCACGCTTTATTCATTAGGTATTCCAGGTTTTTCAATGTCCTTTGTGTTCCACGAAGTTTTTATATCTATCTTTGCCTTAGTCGGCATTTCTCATAGCGTGCAGTTTATTTTGGCATGTGTCAGATTTCTAAAATTTATAAATTTTACCTCTCTTGCTTTTCAATATATTTTCAACGTTTCTTTACGATTACTGATGATTGGCATTAATATCATATGAAACACTTAAGGAAATAATAAATCGACTTGCAATTTAACGCAGTTGACGCGAGATCGGAATATTTATGATCTTTCTTGAACGTTTCGGCGAGGGCTTTCACGCGTACAAGTTGAAATTATTTTTTTATGTGATTTACTTTGGGCTACATATTAAATGAATATTTTGTAGTTTTGTAAGCATTAATAACTCATGGTAAATATATGACCTATTTCGTTGCTTAACAGATATAGTTTAGTGCTGAATTGTAGAGTAAGTTACCGAATGAAATTATAACGTAGTAAGACGGATTGTGTATTTAATATAAAGAGTTGGTTGTACAAAGTTATTTAAAAACTCTGATGGTCCAGCACATGACTTTCTTCATAGGCTGTAATTAATATTATTTCAATAGTACTTTCGAGTTGTTCTCGACATCTGCATCCTCAAAAATAATTACCAGCAATGACATGTGAATAATTTTCACAGAGAAAAATAATTTGAGTTATTTTTCACATAGAAAGCGTATAAGAAACAAAATTGCTATTTGTTTATGTGAACAACAAACAATATTGATGCGCGATCAAAATTGCCGTTGATGACACTGACATCGTTGTTAATATTTTTGTTAATATAATTTCTTTTAAAAATGACGTTATATGGTATTGGACACTTTTGATCTCAATGAAAATAAAACTACATGCACCTGTCAACAATTAGACATTTTTGCCATAGCAACGGAAACTAAGGTATCGCCGAGTTACTTAGAAACTTCAGAAAAATAATCAAAATATCTCTTAACAATACGCTTTATGAAAAAACATTTCAAGCAAAACTTGCAGAAAATTATACCGTCCACAATTCTAATAATAACAAATAATAATATTTAAAAATTATAACGGAGATATTAATAAACGGAAAATATCTAGACTAAACTTTCATTCCGGCTGATCAATTTTCAAAAATATCTAATCATACTTTGATTTTTTAATTAAACCCTTGCTTATAAAGTTGTGTGTTGATTTGATCAGTAGTTTTCGTGTTAGAACGTGCACAAAATTCCCATCACGTATACAGATATCATCGAGAAAATAGTGAACACATACTCAGGGGACCTCAATCGTGTAGGGCATTCCTAAATGGTTCGTGGGTTCATTACACGCCCGAGGCATCCCAGTGTGTACAGCGTAGGATCATCGAACATAGTAGAGACTTTTTTTAGGCCAGAGAGTAAGGTAGAGTGTAGGTGTCATAGGGGAATGGGATTAATCGAGAGCGTAATTGAGAAAAATATTATCAGAATTCTGTACGGTACATATAATAAAGAACCTGCAACTCAAGAAAGAATTAGGACGGAAAGAGGAATAGCCACCGTCATTGAACATATCAGCCATATAAATTAGAACAAATATTCAGGTCCAGAAGGCATACCTTCCAGAGTAATGAAGGAATTGGCAAACGAAGGGGCCCCATATTTTAAGATTATGTTCGAGAAAATTATTATAGAAGGGGTTTTACCGAAAGACTGGAAGGTCGGATATGTCACTCCAGTTTCCAAGGGCGGAGATGGAGATAACACAGAGAATTACCGTCCTATAATGCTGACATCTATAGGTTTTAGAGCATATTATATTTAACTCAATGGTGCGTCATCTAGATACACATAGTTTATTAGCTAACAATCAGCATGGTTTTAGAAAAGGTAAGTCGTGTGACACACGAGATATTTTAAATTCCGGTGAAGCAAGTACGCATGCAGACGCCGTATTTTTAGATTTAAGAAAAGCAAGTTCCTCATTATAAGCTTATTTTGAAAGTTTAAATGGTACGCGATTAACGAGACAGTTGTAAGATGGATAGAAGCGTTTCCCCGTGATCGAGAGCAGATGGTAATAATCGATGGACATCGTTCAGACGCCATGAATGTCACCTCCGGAGTTCCCCAGGGAAATGTCTTGGGCCCGCAACCTTTACTCCTGTACTACTTATGGAGAAAGTAAAAACGATTCAGTATGATTTACATAAACAGTAATGTCTGAAATTGCGGAATATATGAAGCTACATGATATCCGTTCCGACTTGTACTTGAAAGGCAATGGAAATTTGAATTGCTGCTGCCGACTAATCGTCTATCGCTAACTAGACTTCTTTCAGTTGCCAATTTCATTAATATTTCTTAAAAACTCCATCCAGGAACGCTCCAACGGGAAGATACTGAAGTACCCATCGAAATAACGTTTTATTCTCTTAAAAGGATTTGCATTAACTACAGTTGCCGACGATTTTATTATGACATTTATATCAATTTCTCAATAAAAGTGAAATATTCATTTCTCCAAATATCTTAGACCAGAACTCCGAGTGAAATTTTTTGTTGAAAAATTTTCTCATAAACGAATAATTCGTACCGTTGTTTAGCGAGAGGATTGCTTTAAACGAATACGACCTCTAAGGTTGTGTGTCTCGATCGTCACGTGACGGATGACGCGAGGATGCCGAGCGCAAAAGACTTTCGCTAAGGCTTCCCACGCGAAAGAACCAAAGACAATCTCAGTACATCGGACGGCACTCAAAAGATGGCATCATAAAAAACAGAGAGGCCGTAACAAGCGCCTTCCCTCATCGGTTGAAACGAGAATTTGAAACATCCGAAGCTCTGAAAGAGCAGATATTTTGAGCACGTTGTCTGCTACTGCTAGCGTATGGCTTTTGTCGCTGGTGACAGTGATTGAAACATTATATGCCAGTGTCATTCAAAGAAAGGTTCCTTTTAATAATTAAACGCACTTATCAAGTAGTTTCTATTATGCAATCGGGGAAAACAGGAAGACTTCTAGATTAAGATTTTCGCCGATGATTTTGGTATATGGTTGTTGACCTTGGAGTCGAAAAATCAACCAATTAACAATTTACGAATGCATCGTTACTGCGTAGGAGTAATGAAATTGGCTCTAGTCTACGTCAGTTAGTGGAAATTTCACTAAATCATCATTAATGATGGGAGGGCACCTATGAATAAATCCCCTCATTCAGAACATCCATATTAATGTGTCGCGAGAAGATAAACTCAAATCCTCCTTAAATCGCTCCCTCGGAGAAGGCTGAATTGCCATTATTCTATATCGCCCAAATTTCCCACAAAGTTACGCTTTTATTCTTCTCAGAGCTCCGAAATCAACCCAAATCTAGGTATCTCGGAAATGATAAGCCTTCCCCCTTCCCCTAATGACAGATACCCCCCCAACCAACCACGCCCACCTCCAAATCCCTTCTTCGATCTTTCGTGGCAAAAATCTCGTCTTTAAAGCGACATCTTCACATCGAACGGTCCCGTCGCAGTTGTCGCTTCTCGATCCACCTCTTACGTCACGTCTCTGACCCAGGAGATTAGCCATTCCAACCCACTCGTGTACATCCGCCTCTCGTCTCTACGGCTCTCCCCTCTAGGTCCCTTCGTCCCCACCAAAAATGTCTCCCCTCCCCTTTCCCCGCCTCCCCCGACCGCAAACGCCACCCGCGGGGGGCGATCTCTTGGCTGTCTCCAGCTGCCGTAACTGCTCCCTCCCCCCACCCCACCCACCTTCAATCCTCCTCACCCGGCATATAACGCCCACCTCTCTTTCTCATTCCCTTTTCATCTCTGCTCCTCTTTCCTCTTCAGTTATCTCTCTCTCTCTCTCTAATTTCCATCCGCAATCTCGGACTCTCTCTCCCCCCCTTCGTTCCTCCGCCTCTTCTCCAATCTACCCCTGTCTCTCTCCCTGTCACTCTTTCTCTCTTTCCTATTCTCTCTCTCTCTCTCTCTCTCTATCTCTCTCTCTCTTCCACTCCCTCTCTCTCCTTTCGAAAGTGGCCCCGTATATAATCCCTTAAGGGTCGGGGCTTCACTTGCTTTCTCTTTCCAATCGCGTATTTAGAGTGGGAAATATCTCTTTAAAGCTTCTAAAGACTCTTTCGGATTTGCACTGAGCGTGTCTCTTTAACATCGATTGCCATTTTTATGACTTAGATTTCTATTAAAAGATAAATCCAGGGGCAATTAAAGTTCGACTTCAATAATGGATTCTTTTTCATTTCATAGTTTTTTGGTGGAATTAAATGAAATGTCAAAACAATCTTTATTCGTCTGGAGTACAAAATATCTAAAGATGATCGACAAAGTTTAAGATAAGCCGAAATTGAACTCAAAAGAATGCCACGCAGAGAAACCCATGCGATTTCCCTGACTTGGGTCTTTTCTTTAAGTGATCTCGAGCTTCAGTCAGCTATTATAAGAGATTTCAATAACTGCAAAATATGTTATGACCTTTGTCCACCTACAAGTCTATATAACTCTATATATGTATAACAAAAATGTGTAAGTGAAATGTATTGTTCCGAAAGCCAATGTAACACGTGAAGAAAGAATTGGAGAGCAAATTACATAAGACGGTTTTTTTTAAGAATATTAAAATAAAAACATTCCCCTGCAGACCAACCTATCTTTAAAAATTTGAATCTTTAATAATATTCAATACATTAATTATGTAAATACATTTTAGACCTATGTAATTTCACTTTTGTTTCGAAAAATTAATTAACTAATCTCACAGCAATATATTTTACCATTAAATGTTAAGCAGCATATCACGTAATCATTTATTCAAAAATAATTGGCATTAAATAAAAACGACGAAAAAATATTTCAAAGAATAAAATTTTATAACTGTAATTTCACTTACTTTCACCTAATTTATTTATTTACATTCGTTGATGTGAATATGGCCAACAATATGAAAGCCATTATGGACCCGTTTAGATAGTTCGTAAGGGGCTTTCTAATATCCTGTTAAAAGGCAAACGGACCCCGAATATTTTTCATTTCTAGTTAGAATGTAGAACTATACGTATATCCTGAAAATTTTATGCTTGTGGTTTACGTAATTTTTGAGTTATTTTATACACGATCAGACAGACAGATGGTCAGACAGGCGAATGAACCGAACACATAAGCTCTTTTTTATAAAAAAAGCGCTAAAAAACAGTATGAGTTGGAACCTCTGTTTGGAAGGCCAAGCAGCGTCTCGCACAAAAAACTAAGGGATTTTAAGAATTGAGTGTCCGTTAGAGAGGGAGAGTTTGAACAGTATGGAGAATGGCAGTAGAGAGGAAGGAGAGAATTCGAAGATTCTATGTACAGGCAAACCCATACTTTCGTACATTCGACTTTCGTACAACCCGCTCTTTCGCACATTATACGTTCCCACGCATATGCCGCCTTTCGTACGCCAAATTCGGACTTTCGTACGTCAGCTGACGATCAAACATTTCGAGCTATCTCATAGTGGCGTTGTCAGCCGAGCTAATACTTTTAATAAATTACCAAATGAAGCAAAATGCATAAATATAATAAAATTCAAAAGAGTAATGGCTTCATGGCTGAAATCTAAATCATTCTACTCAATTGATGAGTTTCTAGAAAGTGACATAGCAGATTTAAATTTCTGAAGACAAAGCTAACCTTAAAGTATGCTGTGTAATAATATATGTAATGTAAGATTTGTGTGTAATGTTTTTTAATATTGTACTGAAATTTGACAAGATTAATATCACTGTAAAGTCGGTTAATAATCAATAAATTATTATTATTATTATTCAGTCTCGGCAACGTTATCATCTTTGTTTGTACGTACAGCAGTGTTTCTTTGTTTGTGCAATTTCCACCTATTATTTTATATACATGACTGAGAAACGGAAAACTGAAAGTGCTAATACAAGTGAAGAGAAACGTAGGGCTTATAAAGTGAACACGATTGGGACAAAGATGGAAATAATTAGGCGTGCCGAAAGCGGCAAATCTTTAGCTTCAATCGGACGCTCATTGGACTTAAGCCGATCGAGTGTGTGTTCAATTGAGAAGGAGAAGAACAAATATAATAATAATGCAATACGTACTGTGGCGTTCTGAATAAACGCCATATCCATTCTCGTCGTATGCAGTCGCAGTTGGGCTGACGAAACAAGAGTTCCGCTTCCTTTCTCAAGTATACTCTTAACATGCTTTCGCTCATCCAGCTACGCCCGCGATTTGTTGACACCCGGCTTCCGCGGAATGCTCCCGTACAAAACAGATTTCGCGGCGCTTGGGGAGAGCGAGCAAAGAAACCGAGGCAAAGAACACGTTCATCCTATTGAACCGCAGACCCTCTCGAACGGCCATCATCTGACAGGCGTACGAATTCGGAAGACTTTGAATTTCAACGTATATTACTCAACACGTACGGAAGGAATTTTAATGTTTTGATAGCGACTTATATGTCGATATCATCAGTTAGTGGATGGCTGACGCTAAAAATAGGGATGCCATACCGAAGTGTTCGGTTTCACCGAGACTTCTTGCTTAAAGCTTAAATTCTTTCATTTCAGCATATATATATAAAGGAACCGAAAAGGCATCGAGCGGGTTCCTGTGGACCGTTGCGAAAGATGCGATTCGGCAAAAGAGATAGAGAATAATCTAGTCACTGAGAGGGGTCTCTGGGAGTGCGTGTCAGGTGCCCGTTAAGGATAAGGGCGAGAGGAGGCGACAGTGTCGAATAGATGAAGCGGGCGATGACGCGTTTCCTAGAATTCGATTTGCGAGCGATGACATAGAAGGAGACTGGAAATTCATCGTACGTTCTGCGGAAAGTAGGACGCGGGCAAAGCGACTCGGCTTTTCCGCGTTGAAACCGATGCTAATAAAACACTCCCTCGATGCGGTGACTGAGTTCCAATTATATCCGCGGAACTCGTTTTAATGCGATAACCAGCAGTTTCGATGGACGCGTCCCAAAGCGAATGGCGATAAGGTTCCGCGCACTCGCTGCACGCGGCAGATATAAAAAAAAAGCGGTCGCCGACACACGAAGATTCACTTAAAAAGAATGATTGTACATACAGCCGGAAACTATAAGTTAGACTTACACAATAATTTAAAAGTTTTAATTTAATTTACTTTTTTTTATTTAAGGAACTAAAATTTGGATTTACAACACCGGAAAGGGCAGTTTTCTGTTCAAAATCCTTTCAAATAACAACCGAATTTTATTATGACGGTTTTTTTATTTTTAGTCGCGAATTAAAGTCTGAAATAAACTTCCGTTTCCCTTCTCGCGTTACTCTCTCATTTTTCTGTAGCAGTAAAATATTTCGTAATACTTTTGATGCATTCAATGAAATTAATTCGAGCCATTAAGTGAAATTCACGCGTAATTTGTGTTGTTGGCCACATTCTGGGCCTTATTTTGCGAAACCAGAGAAATGTTATGTTATATTTATGTCAGTACAGCCCAAAATATTTTAAGTTTTCCCACAAAGCCCTTTCGTTAATTGCGACGTGACTCAAACATTTCTCTCTTTAGTATCCAGTTCCACAACTCGCGTTGAAAATAACAATATTTCAAAGCGAGGAAAAGTTGTTGCATTGGCAAAAACATCTACCGGCCTTTGCTGAAAGGAATTGAAACAATTAAGTCTCCAAATATCAACTTTAATAAAAGAGTTTCGAGTGTTACAAAGGTTTAATACATTCAATGGCTTATAAAGGTTATCCGAATAAAAGAGCCAATTTTCATTCAATTCCATGTAAAAATTTCCATATTTCATATTAAGTGAATTTAGATATATTTCATTTGAACCCTGGAAAAACGAAAAATAGCGTACGTATGCATACATTCGGCATTTTTATGGAATATTTCTCATAAAAGAAAAACGTGTATTTATTAACAAAAGGGAACTCGGGGCATTCAAACTTCGTAAAAACAGAATATGTGAATGAAACTAGTTCACTGAAAAATCCTTTTATAATATTTAATGGAAATTTCCGGATAAAGGACGATTTGTACGTTTTGGTTGTTTTTTTTGTTTTGTTGGCTCTCGTATGATGCGTACCTGCCGTGCATGTTCGTTCGTGTATTGCCTCTCGATATGATAGCTTTCATTTTGTTTCTAGGTATTTCTTGCACGATCAATGCAGACGACGATGAGTCATATATTGGTCTGGGCTATTTTATGCGCCGGAAGTAAACAGCGCATCGTTTCCTGTCAAATCGTGTCTGCAGCCTATGCCCCGATTGTGATATCTCGCGGAGAGAAGCATCGTCGCTGCGCAAAAAAAGAGCATCGCTGTGTGCGCATGCTTTGACCCCGATATTTGAACTTCGGCGCTAATAATTTTATATTTTATGGGACACTTTGTCGATACAATGTCGGATGAGCAATCTCGACTGTCTTTCATAAAATTCATAATATCGCGGGTTCATCAATTATTTCGTACACGTCCTGCGTTTCGAACGAGGTGATTTCACTGCCAATCCAGTGGAGGACATGTTACGTTTTTTTTTATTTCATCTCCGAATCGTGTCATAGTTTCTGTGTGCAGAGATCTTTTTAGTTCGGACCGAGTGTCGTTGGAATCCGCCCTTCTTACCTTTTTCTGTGACATTCCTTTTCTGGAGGCCTCGTCAGTTACGGTTCGGAAGAGAGAGTGCTCGGCAAACATCTACCGAATGTTTTCACTGGTACCACTTTAAGATTCCCTGGACCGCGTACTTCCTGCAGGGTAAGATGCCCCCGTCGTTTACTTTCTGTGAAATTGCCGAGAAGAGTCCGTCTGATGAAGCTCCTCTTCATTTTTATTAAACGAAACTCGCGCATTGAATTTTATGTCAAAATTAGCGCAATTGCCCGTCAAATATGACGGGTAGGCGTGAATTAAGTATTACGTTAAAATAAAATAAAAATTAATTACACCAACTTTTATGTGCACTAAAACGTAAAAAATTAATATAAAATCCACATAATCGTATATTACAGAAAGTGATAATAGTCATGGGCATATAAATGATGTTTTAACACGATTTTATCACAATTTTTGTGAATTTCTTGCTCATTAGACTCGAGTCAAAAATAGACTTTAACAAATGCAGTTGCCATGGCGATGAATTGGATAAATGCGTAAAAATCACGAAAAAATAGTCATTAAACCTAATTTTAGGCTTTTTTCGAATGAGATTTGAATTTCAACGATAGGAAAATTCATTTCCATACTTTTCTCGGCCTAACTGTAAAAATCCCACGTCAATATCTCATTTTTAATATATTTAAAATGCTAAAGAAAAAAGGCTTTCTCGCTTCGTTTCAGCTCTGCCCATGCTATTCAAATGGAGAAAAGATATGCTCCTGGTGTCAAACCCAGGACGACTATGTACACGGCGAACAGTTTCAAATTGAAAAGTTGAATAGTCAAGTGATTCCTGAAAGTTTGATCGAAAAAGATTGAAAAGTTTTTTAGTTTCCTTTTCTCCCATCCAACACCATATAGCAACCAAGCGTTACACCGTCCGCACACACACACTAACCAAGAGAATTATATATGTTGATGATAATAGTTCGAACCCGTGCGGTCAAAAGCTCTCAAGTAACATTTGGAGGCAAACAATTAATAAGAAGAGAATAGGATACTTGAATTTCAAAATTTCTCTCACTTTTCCTTTAAACAGCCATTGAATTTCTCCTTATTCCTCATCCTTTTTCCCTCCAAATTTTTGAAACTATTTGATTTGATTATTTTTTATTATATTAATGTAGCTTTTCCTAGAAATTATTTTATTAAAACGATGAAATTTACCAAATTCTTATTAGAAATTCATTAATCTAATAATTCAGTAGAGATTTCACTATGGAATAAATCGGTCTTTGCGTAAATATCTCGTAAATTACTTCAAAATGGATCTTTTCTCTTAATTACAATTTATCTTTAAATTATATTGCTAAATGATATATTATAACCGAATAAAACACTCCTAATTTTCACACCGAAGAATACTTTTCATTTTGGGAAATCAAACGAAAAAAGTATTACATCATTTTCCAATATAATATATATTACATATATCAACTTATTTCCAACCGCTAGTTAGGAAATGCGTGCAGCATATGACGTAGCATTCTCGGATTCTGCCTTGGGCGCCCTTGGCGCATTGCCTATCATGAAGAACACCTCGCCTTTTCCATTACAAAGCAATATACCGCGATTCTGACATGGCTACGAAAATAATGCTTTATAAATCGCTGATGAGTAAGGTTATATTTACTGTGATGGAATTGAGCCAATAGAAAATCATTTAATAATAAACAGTAAGTTTACTTCAACTAACGTTATACAAAGAGTTACATTGTATATTCTCGAGCGATCACGGACTCCTTGTATTGTCTCTTCCCAGGAGAAATCGTAGCATGTTTCTGGAAAGCTCTCAGTGCAACGTTCGTTGCTACTTTAATAAGAGCACACATATTGCTATATAAGTAAATTTTAGGCACTCGAAAACCTCTTCATGCACGATCTTTTGTCTCAGCCCTCTTTTTACGATGCAATAAAAGGTGCTTCGCAGGTATTTCTTGCCCTCCTTTTACCCCTTCCCTCGTTTGTTATCCCTCAATTTTTTAAACAACCCTTCCGTTTATTGACATCGTAAATCCTTTCCTTTGACGGAGCTGTGTCGTGGAAGAGACTGCCCAATATCAACATCGTATTTATTATCCACCTCCTTCACCCCAACCCCTCTTTCCATCCCGACCAACCTTATTCGTCTTTCTCGATAAATCCTGCGTTGCGTGCGCTATTTATAACAGATTATTTCACCAAGGAGCGTGCGGTACTCCAAAATAACTTGCTACCCAAAGTTAAGAATGCACCGTAGGCCAAAACGCGTTCAAAAAGTTTCGCCCACGCGCCCCAAATCTATCCTTAATACCTCTCACTGCCACCGATGGTTTTTCTTCCCCTCGCTCTCTTTCCCTGTTAGCAAGTTTAACCTACAAACTGCGTGAAAGTTCAACCGAAACTGCGTAATCTCACTTCCTAGACTTATAATGTTACTCCTGACGCGTAATCCATCAGCGGAATCAAAGCATCCTGACCGAAGAAATTCCGGTGGATAACGACAACGAGCTATAAATACGAGACAGTCTATTTGATTTGTCGTCGTATGGATACAAATCGATCCTCGCAATTAAAACGTTAAATTTTACGGCTCCTGTTCGCATTGGTTATAATTTTCACACGCGCGCCCACCCCCTGGTGGTACCAATTGCGACGATGAGGTTTTTTACTTTCTCATTTTAAATCGTTTTCTCCGGTTAAAAATGATTTTAAATAATAATCGACACATATCACTCGAAAGACCAATATATGGCATAAGGAACGCATTTATATTGGACCTTGCGTGACTTTAGCTTAACGTCTGCTCCGCGGTTATATTTTGTTTTCACTGAACAGCGGTGTCCGCTATCTTATATTATTAAATCAGTGGACTGAATAAAACTTGGCTAAATTTCACATTTTTCATAACTCACCCTCGTTCTAAATTCTATTTCCATTAACAAACTGCAATTGCTGGAATTTATTTTTCCCTACGCTTAATTTTATATTTATAAAAGGAGAGTTTATTGGTATGCATCTTACATCTAATTCGCACAATTTACAAAATACGTGTCAAGTAGACTGCAATCTGAGAAGCAGAAAGCCTTTGACCTGATTCTATCAATCTATATAAGGGAATACGATTAAGTCGCGGTAAACCTGCAGTAGGTACCTCTCTTTAGAAAATTAGTAGGCGTCTGCCATATGGTGCCGCTGGAGGAATTTTTCACTATCCTATGAAAATAAAATGAATTGTGCTATCGTATGCTGAACTGAAAATCTCCATATTTTTCCGCGTCATGTACATTTATTGTGTATCTCTAGTCCCTTTTCAAAATGACACCGTAGTGATAAAGCGCTCCATTTTAATACAAATAAGCCGGTTAGACACGAGGGAATTATTTCCGGCTACTCTTTATGTAGAATTCCACGCGCTTTTTTCAGAAGAAATAATGAGAACTGTGACAGTAAATACGACGAAACTTGTCATGAATACACTCCAAAAACGTTTTTTTTTATAAAAAAAACTATTTTAACGACGAAGTATTTGTGAGAGTCTTCTGGCATGAATACACTCCAAAAACGTTGTTTTCTTTATATAAAAAAAACTATTTTAACGGCGAAGTATTTGTGAGAGTCTTCTGGCATTCATCTGATTTTGGAGTCACATTGCGGTTTATGATATAATTACAATAACCTAGAAGGTAATTAGATACATCTGAGGGTCGAGAGTGGAAGCGCAGATAGATGGAGACGTTTTTGGGTCAAAGCAGCGCAGTGATGGAGTTTTCACTCGAGAGGTAAATAATAATCGATTATAATCGCGTGAATTATTGAACTTGAAATGGGACACGACGACGTTGCTCACATTTTTCTTCCGGATTATTTGTTTCTAGAACACGCTTCCTAGTTTCTTCTCTCTCTCCCTCTCTCTCTGATTCGAATTCTTTCTCACAGTATGATACTAAATGAGAGAAAAATAAAATTTTCCTTCCATCTCTAAATATTTTATTGCATTCTAACACATTTTAACGTGGATTTTTCTTCCTCATACAATTTTCTATGGCGTACATAACACTAGGAATAAATAGATACATTTTGTGTGCTATAGAAAGTTCAAAAACATATTTCGATAGTAACAATAATAGATGGTTATTATCATTAATATTTTTTACACATACGCTTCGGCAAATCTTAAAAGAGTCAGACAGTATCTACTGATGAAGAGAGCTTTGCTCTCGAAATACGTATCTAGTGTTTTACCGGATATCTAGAGAGTTGTGACTGTTTTCTTGTATGCGTGTGAGAGTGAGTGTTTTGTCTGACAGGTCCCTGTCGTTGTCGGAAGATATAAACCTGCACACATCGTGTGCGATACCGGATCACTGGCGAGGAGTAACTTCCCGTAAATCCGGTATTATTTCTTGTGCGAGTGAGAGAGTGAATGAGCGAGTGACAGTGGGTCCCTGGAGAGGATTAAAAACCCGCAAACCTGTAAGTAGTTATATATTTTTTTTATTATTTTGGTTGCTTGTGGCTCTAGACATTTACCCTGTTACGGTTAAGGAGTTTCTTGTTTTTTGAAATAACCATATCGCCGTATTCTCCAACCAACCCTTTCATTATAACCAAAATAATGGCGTTCCAATTTCATTCAATCGCTTTCGATGAATAAGAAATTAAATTAATTAGAATTAAAAAGGAATTTTGCTCCAGCCACATTCATTATCCGCAGTTCATTGCATTACAAATTTTTAAAAGTTATCCGAAAAGGGACAGGTTCGTTGTAGAAGTAATTTATTAGTTGTGATTAACAGGAAAGTCTTAATGTGGCATTAATTAATCGAAAGGTTGCAGTTTATACAGTTTACGCTGAATCCCAAGAGACTGGAAGGAGAAACGGAATGGAAGAGGAAAGAGAGGAGAGAGAGAAAAGAGAGAGAGAGAGTAAAAAGGAGGGAGAGAGAGGAGAGTAGGTTAGCAGGTGAGGAGGGGCACGTGATTGATGCATCCCCTTCTTCTGCTTCCCATAATCCCCGCTCGTATAATCCCTCCTCCATGACGCCTCACACCCAATCTCCTACGAATCCCGCAACCACGTCACGGCTCCCGATATCTCACCATTATGATGGCCTCGCGGCGAATTACCTATCTCATGTTTTTCCCATGGAGCAAACGATGTCACTTCCATCTTGCTCAACCATTATTTCCTATGGTACACGTTCCAATTGTTAAAAAAAGTTAATCTTAGTTTTTGGGAAAAGGGTGAAAATCTTCGGATATATCTAAAAGTTATAATTGAAATTTATTGAAGACGCCTTATCCAGGAGGGAATTAAAAAAAACTTTTTCCTAAAATAAGAATTTCAGTTACTTAGTAAAGACATGGAATGGAAAGGAATCTTACGAACAGACTGTATTTCATTGTTTTAATTGATTCACTTTCACGTTATAATTCTATACGGCTCACTGAATACACTGCTAATATCAACGGAAGAGAAAAATACGAAAACAATCGATGCGAACTACTTGAAAGCTAAAACAATTATGCATTTTGAAGAATAAACTTTCGATTATTCTTAGTGGTCGAATTTATATTCCTTATTATTGTTTTTATTAGTTATATGAAGTATCAGCTTCCGAATCTTCATTAAAACGCGTTTAAAACGCAATTCCTTCTTTTATAAGTATACCTTAATGACCCAGCCCCAATAATTGGTATAAAGGGGGTATCAGGGTATCTACCACCCCCCTCCTAAAGGAGACGTTCAATCTTCATTAAAATATTACCTTAATTCGTGTTTTTATATTATTGGCATTCTTTTATATAAATATTTTGCAAATCTCCAACTAATGTATAATATACCTGTATATTTATTATAATCAGACATTATTTACAACCCCCCTCCTAAAAGAGTCGTTCAATCTTCATTAAAATATTATCTTAATTAGTGTTTTTATATTATTAGCATTCTATTATATAAATATTTTGCAAATATCCTACCAATGTATAATATACACTGTATATTTATTATAATCAGAAATTTTCATTTTATATAAATATGTATCAGTGAATATCTTTGTTTTGTTATTACCTCCTCCAAGCTAGGCAGCTAGTCCGCATCTGCCAAGCCCTGCGTCTCTTCGCGCCAATATTATCCTTCCGGCTAAGTAATCATTGCACATCGAGCGGACAGATATTTGCGGTGCAATAAAATGCTTGATAAACCGACGTCATCGAGATACCGGTTGTTAAATATTTTTTTTTTGTTGGAAGGATGGCGCCGCGACGCCGTTTTTCTCAGGACCCCACAAAAAGCGATAATTTGGCGAACGGAAGTAAGAGCAAAATATTCACCTTTAAATATTTTATCGCACAATTTAAGCGTCTCATCTCCAATCAGATTTTTGCTGGATGTCTCCTCGCGCAAGCAACGCACGTAGAAGAACCAAATGCCCACAGCATATGCCAAAAACATGGAAGGCTTTTAATTTGACCGAGGGAACTCGATAGAAGTTTGGACAGGAGTGGTTCATCTGGTCTTAAACTTTCTCGGGACAAAGTTTTAGAGGGGGAGAGGCCAAAGGGAGAATAACGAAAATAGAGAGAGGAGGGGAGGGAGGGAGGGAGAGACAGGAAGGGAGGGAGACAGAGAGAGAGAGAGGAAGGGAGGGAGAGAGGGAGGGAAGGAGAGGAAGGAGGGAAGGATGGAGGATGGATAGGACGGATGCGGTTGCCAGAAGAATGACGGGAAGGCGTGGTTGAGGGCACTTGGCGGACACGTGCGGAAAGAAGGCTGAACAATGAAAGAGGCGGAGCGCTAAAGATGGAAGGCAGAGAGGCGACGGCAAGAGAAAAACTTAACCCAAAAACAAGAGAATGAAATCCATTACCAAAAAGCAGCATTATACGTGAGATTCCAAGAGGAGGAAAAGGGCGAATGCGCAGAATTCGTAATGAAAGGCAAGCGAGAAAAACGTCGCGATTCTATAATCAGAGAAACACTAAAAGAGACTGGGACGGCGAAGACGATTGCGAATACTCTCCGATTAAATCGAAGTTTTGAATGCGTTAGGTGTACCACAAGATAAGAAAATAAAAATCGGTACAATATACTACATTGTACAAACTTTCTCATACGAAGGTGCCGTTTAGTTATCTTTTGGAAAATATGAACTATGTTTAATAATTATAACCATCAACTTAATTAACTGTACGAAATTTGATTAAATCGTTGGAGGCGTTTTTGAGAAAATCCAATTGTTGTTAAAGTTGTCTAGAATAAACTAGCCTTATATTCAGACGAAATCTCAAGTAACTGTACGAAATTTGATCGAAATCGTATGAGCCGTTTTTGAGAAAATAAAATTGTTTTTACAGCTGCCTAGAATAAACTGCCCTTAATCATTGTAAAATTTCAACCATTTCTTCATAGCTTCTATTCTCTATGATTAAATGCCTAACAAGTATGACATTTCACTCATTTTCGTTCTGCCGTTAATGCTCTAGAGCCGCGAACAGACAGACAAACGGCACGGCGAAAACCACTCTTTCGGACTCGGGTACACCTAAAACGTATATTTCCATCAAAATCTCGAGGTCGAATTTTGTCGCGATTGCAATACTTTCTCAGTATACAACGTATATGAGAAAGTAAAAAATCCTTAATAATTAAAACTTTATATACATATAGCGTTAATGTTTTTTATTTGATTATGAAATTTCAACAGCGTGCAAACGACATGTTAAAGAAAATAAAGTGGCTTTTTAAATGATTATATTTCAAAGAGGTCTCCGACTATAAAGTTAACCGACTGAGTCAATCACTCGCCCATGAAGCTGGTCACTCGGCGACAGAAATACGCATAGGCCAAAAACTGAGGTGGATCATAGATATCATTGGTCCACCGCAAGATTTTTCGTGGAAATTGCTGGTCTTTTGCCTTATCGTCGTTTGTTGGTCTTTTTGCCTCATCGTCCTTGTTACCACCAATTCGTGTGCGACCACTTGTCGACACGGAAATACTACTTCTCTTCATCTACTGGCTTAAGGAAAAAACATAGCCTTTAACGGATAGTTGTTTACTGCAAGTCGAAGGACTACCATTATCAGTAGGCGAATTACGTATTCTTATACAACGCACGTAGAATGAAGTAATGCTTAGAAAACCCATTGTTGGTTTACAAATATAACTACGATATGCAATAATGTTTTTTGTGTTCGTTTGACGGAACATGTAAAAATAAACGTCTCAAATGATAGAAAGTGAATTCAGATTGCTTATCACTCGGTGGAGTATATGAGATATAAATGATTTTCTGAGGGATATAAATTAATCCCGCAATGTTCCACTTTCCACATCACGATCTGAATCAAAATTTAATAAAATCCATGAATTAATAAAAAGTAATCCTCGTAAGAGCTTGACGAAAACATTCGCTACTGTGGGCAATAGTTATGGACCGGCATATGCCATTGCCAAAATGATTTAGGGTAGCGGATACCGAAAATAATAAACGATGGTCAACAAGCACATCGACCGGCATTTTGCATTAACCCTCAGCTAAATTCTACCTTAAGCTATATTGAACGATACCATCTATACACTTACTAAATTTTTCAAATACATTTGCCCACTTGCACACCGCATTTTTGCTCTGATCGGGTTTCCTAATCGATATGTGTAACGTGTGTGAGCCCCTGCAGTCTATATATATATATATATATATGTCTATATATATATATGTCTATATATATATATATATGTCTATATATATATATATATATATATATATATATATATATATATATATATATATATATATAAAATCATCAGCCTTTTTCAATCCACTGACGGATGAAGGCCTCCCTCAGACTTTTTCCAGTTTTCCCTGTCAACTGCCTCCCTCCTCCAAGTTTGCCCCAAGAACTTAACAAGCTCTCTGACCCACCTGTCTTTCGATCTTCTTTTCGGTCTCTTGATGTTTCTTGGGATCCATTCGATGACAATGGACGCCCAACGTTGGTCATTTCTTCCAGCAATTTCAGCGCCTTCACTCTTCTACACACGTCACAGACTCCCGTCTTTTTTCTTACCCAGTCGTTCCTCTTGCGGTCTCTTCGGGTGATCCCTAACATACATCTCTCCATGCTCCTCTGTGTTCCTTGTAGATGCAGTATCATTCTGGCGTTCATGGTCCATGTTTCACATCTATATGACAGAACAGGCAGAACACGTTGGTCATACAGTCTCCTTTTTAGGAATACTGGAATATTTTATTTAGAGAATTTTGCATTCTTGCCAAAAGCACTCCATGCCATCTTCACTCTCCGGTTGATTTCTCCAAGAAGTAGTGATGAGTTTACCCAAGTAAGCATAGCTGATTACTTCTCCGAGTTCTGCTCCGTTAATATGAATCTTCTCAGAATTTGTATATATATATATATATATCATCATCATCATCATCATCATCAGCCTTTTTCAGTCCACTGACGGACGAAGGCCTCCCCCAGACTCTTCCAGTTTTCCCTGTCAACTGCCTCCCTCCTCCAAGTTTGCCCCAAGAACTTAACAAGCTCTCTGTCCCACCTGTCTTTCGGTCTTCTTTTTGGTCTCTTGATGTTTCTTGGGATCCATTCGATGACACTGGACGTCCAACGCTGGTCATTTCTTCTAGCAATGTGGCCCGCCCACTGCCATTTTAACACCTTCACTCTTCTAATCACGTCACAGACTCCCGTCTTCTTTCTTACCCAGTCGTTCCTCTTGCGGTCTCTTCGGGTGATCCCTAACATGCATCTCTCCATGCCCCTCTGTGTTGTTTGCAGGCGCTGTATCATTCTGGCATTCATGGTCCATGTTTCACAACCATATGTCAGAACAGGCAGAACACATTGGTCATACAGTCTCCTTTTTAGGAAGACTGGAATATTTGATTTAAAGATGTTCGCATTCTTGCCAAAAGCACTCCATGCCATCTTCACTCTCCGGTTGATTTCTCCAAGAAGCGAACCATCAGTAGTGATGAGTTGACCTAAGTAAACATAGCTGGTTACTTCTCCAAGTTCTGCTTCGTTGATATGTATCTTCTCAGAATTTGTGAAGGAGTTGTACATAACCTTTGTTTTATTAAGATTCATCTTAAGTCCAGCTTCTCGGCTTGCTTGCTCAAGCTCTTCAGTTCTTCTAAGGAGCTCTTCTGGGCTTCCTGCGAACAGTATGATATCATCTGCAAAGCGCAGGTGACTCAGATATTCTCCATTTACCTTTATGCCTTTTTCCTCCCAGTCTAGCCTTTTGAATACTTCCTCTAGAGCTGCTGTAAATAACTTAGGGGACATAGTATCTCCTTGTCTCACTCCCTTTTCGGCCTTAAAGGCACTCGTCTCTTCATGCAGCTGGACAGATGTTGTCGCATTTTCGTAGATATTCTTGATCAAGGTTATGTACGTTTCTTCTACTCCTTCTTTCTTTAGTGCACGTAACACCGACGAAGTTCGGACAGAGTCGAATGCTTTCTCGTAGTCGATAAAGCACATACATAGAGGTAATTCATACTCGTTGGTCCGACTGATTACCTCTCTCACGACTTGGATGTGGTCCATCGTGCTATACCCACTGCGAAATCCAGCTTGCTCTCTGGGTTGGGCAGAATCAAGATGGTTTTGAAGGCGCATAGTGAGTATTTTGGTGAATATTTTGTAGACTGTTGGGAGTAGGCTGATCGGTCTGTAGTTATTCAAGTCTTCTTTGGAACCTTTCTTGTGCAGAAGGATAATACATGCGTGGTTCCATGTTTCTGGTATCTTTTTCTTCCTCAGACAGGAATTAAAAATCTTAGCGAGAATTGTTTCCGTATGATTCCCCATTGCTTTGAATACTTCCGCTGTGATACCATCCATTCCAGATGCTTTTCCATTCTTCATACTTCTGATTGCGTGTCTCACCTCTTCCGGAAGGATACCTGGGACCTCTTCGGTGGGCATGTTTGCATCATCATTTACTTCATCATTTCCTAGAGGATCCTCATACAGCTTGGTGTAAAATTCTTGTACCCGTTTCAGGATCAGTTTCCTACTATGGGTTATGGAGCCGTCTTCTAGCATCAAGGCCACCAGCTGTCTCTTTCCGATCGAGAGATGTTGCTTCATTTTCTTGTAACTTCTATTGTTTTCTATGGTTTTCTCGATTAGTTCATAATTATATTTTTTCACATCTTCCTTGATGCACTTCCTTATAGTTTTGTTTAGTTCTGCAAAATGGATCATTTCTTTAGGATCATTAGAAATTAACATTTTCCTTCTTTTTTCCATCAGTAGTCTTGTTTTTTCAGTCAACTTTTTCTCTGGTTTTGTTTTAACTGTTCCGCCTATTTCTTCAGCAGTTTCCTTGAGTATCTCTATAAATTGGGATTCAACTTCTTGGTCTTCCAGTGCACTGAATCGATTTTTCAGTTGGAGCTGAAATTCTTCTTTTCGTTCTTTTAGCACCTGCGTGTTGATAATAGACTTAGGCTTCTTCTTTATAAGCTTCTGTCTTTCTAACTTTGAGTTAAATTTTATTCTGCATCTTACCAAGCGATGGTCGCTTCCAGTTTTAAACTGGTTGAGGACGGAACAGTCTTCAGCCAATTGCTTCTTATTTACTAGTATGTAGTCAATTTCGTTTTTGGTATGTATATATATATATATATATATATATATATATATATATATACATACATACATACACACACACGAATTTACTGTATAAATGTATATCACTAAGAAAAAACCAAATCTTATCGGAAACCGACCAACCTATCTTATTATCCCTGAAATGTCTACAACCCAACTTGCATTAAATGACCCACTAATTTTACGCCACCCATCAGACATTGATTTACCCCTAACACATTCCACCTATCTTAAAACAAACGTCCCAGTTTTATGCTCACGTTACTTTTTCCAAGAAACTTATACCGTCGAAATGACGTTAAATGCCTCCAAATTTAACGCAACGCTTCTTTACACTAATTTGCACTAAAACTTTACCACCGAACTCATAATAAACGCCATCTGATTTTACTTCAGCCAAATTACAATCGGTCGCACCTACAATGTATATAACAACAACCTACGTAACATACACCATATTCTGCCCCTGACCATGCATACAGTTGATTGCCCCCTACAACTTATGCCACCCAAACTACTTGAATGCGCCTAAAACATACGCATCCCAATTAACACCTGTAAAAAGGACTTTCGAAATCCAATGTTTTTGTACAAAGCTATCGCTTGTTACGAGTCGTGGTTCCACCATTACAGACATGAGCTGAAATCTCATAGTTTCCATTGGAAACAGCCAAGGGAATCCACGACCTCAGATGGTGAAGGTTTGTCAAAATGCCGGAAATGTCAAGCATATTGTTTTCTTTGACAAAATCGGAGTCATACACGGCCACTGTTTACCAAATGGTCAAAAAGTAAACGGCGAGTGCTATTTCAATGTGATGAGATGCATTTTATTAGCTTACTCCAGAAAACAGCGTCCACATCTTGTTGAATGTGGTTGATGCTTTCACAACGATAACACCTTCGTATCGCTCTCAGATTTACCAACAAACCACCAAAGACTTTGGGTTCGAGATCAAGTTTCAGCCATTACGTTTACAGGCTGTCTCCGCTTATACGTCAGGTTACGTTCCTGAAAACTACGACGAAAAACGGATCACTATTTTCCTTAGACACAACATTAAATTGAGGGATAAAATTCACTGTTATAAATTGTGCTATATATCCATTTCAAAAAATGTACGTATACTTTGTATTTTTTCACTTAATTTTTTTATTAATTACACAGTACGCGTGTCGACACATTGCGTTTTATTATTTTTGATTTAATTTCCATACACACAGGCTTTCTAGATCGCTTTTTGGCCCAAATAACACAGACTATCATTTTCCTTTTTGTCTGCCATTATTAAAAGGTAAAAAACGCGTAGGTCCCGAAGCAAATCTGAACACGAACTGACTGGCCAGACGAATAAAATTTTCTCAAAAACAGGTGTGTAATTATGACAATGCGTATAACAAGCGGATTGAAGACGGAAGAATAAAACAATGTCGTTTGTCACTAAGGTACTTACATATGAGAGAAACAATAAAAAACAGGAATGACGAAAAGCATCAATGTGTCGAATAAACGGATCATGGGGACGGAAGAATGAAACATTGTTTTAATTTGGAACTGGCGTATGAGCGGAACGACGAAAAACGGGGACTGCTTGTACTGTAACCATGCGATTTTATCTCCTACTGGAAGACAAGAAAATGTAAGATCGCCGTTTTGAGTCGGATAATGAGATAGACCATTCTGTTACGGATATTTTCAATAAACTACCAAACAATAATTTTAACGCCCTTGATAAATGTAAAATAAGGTACCAGTGTGAGCGCGCGTGCACTCGTGCGGGTATATACCAAGGTAGTCTTGTCTGTAGACAGATTTCTGATTATTCATGGTTAAATGCGTCTCTTTTCCTTTCTTGAAACCTTTCTCTTTCTCTATATTTTTCTTCCTTCAAATTTCCCTTCTAAAATATTTTAATCGTGCTCTCTCTGTCCTCAGGTAACCTACTAATCTGTTCACCTTCCTCTTTGTTGATGCCCGTATAATACTTAATCTTCTCCCGATTTTTATTCCATAGTAATCGCCATTCTCCAATCTGAACTCCACAGCTTGAGTCACGTATCGATACCTGTAAATTCTACATTCCTTCCAATCTACACCTATAACCTTTAATATACTCATCAGCATTTCACTCTACCAAAGACCTTCGATGAAACATGCATAGCAATCTTTGCTATACTTCATTGCCCTGTCGATAAGTTTTTATTCAGCTATCATATGTTTTAAAAGAATAAGATGAAAAAACGATAAAAATGTATGAATATAAATGAATTCCCAATTTTGAGTTAGATTCCCTCACCAATTTATTCTATATATCTATGAATATCAAATTCTAAAAGACAATATTAAAAGCAAAAAAAGAATGAAAGATAAAAATTATTAATTTAAGGCGAGAAAAAGGCACAAAAAACAAATGAACAAAGAATAATCATAAATAAAATATTTCAATTTCGTGTGCTAATAATATAAGAAAATGTCAAATGCCAATATTTCCTAAAAGCACGACAATGCAGATATATCTAGAAACACTACTAATCCGCGAATATGCTTTTCTTGGCAGAAACAAAATTACACTAGTCTACCCTTTATTCAATTTAGGGTGGAATCACGTTCTTTTAAATATAATATCTACTCAAGTGAAATTGGAATCCTCTAGAACAGTTTCCCAACCTTTAGTAGACAGGGGAGCACCTATAGATATCCATTCATTTAGGAGGAGCACTAGAACAAACTTCTCAGGAAAACATTTGTTACCTGCCAGTACCAGGTGTAATGTCCATCACAGTACACTTGTCCTTGTCAGTATAAAAATGATCTAGGAAAAAACGAATGAATGAGCTAAAAAAATCGAAATGAAATTAAAGACGATATCTCACATATTACATATTGGTTATTTAATTTTAAAAAATAAATTCATGCAAAATGGTGAAGGATGAAAAGGTTGCGGAGCACCTATCTATTGATTATGAAGCACCGGTTGAGAAACACTGCTCTAGAATATGCATTAATATAATCGAAATTGCTTTTTTAATGTTCAACTTTACTGGAAATATTATAGAAGTAGTAATACATTCATTCAATTGTATTATTATAAATTTACTCATTTTATATTACATTTTACAAATATGAAACGCTCAAAACATTTTAATCGCGTCTCATATTTTTCGGGACGATTTTTTAAAACATATCCCTTGAATAAATGATTCTACAAATCTCACGTTTCTGCGTTAAGCAATTTTTTCTGAAATTCCTTTGCAAGTTTGCTTGGACGAAGAAAACCTTTTTAATTTCCTCGGCGAAACCCGTTTCCTCGCCTCCGGAAAACGAATTTTTCACATACTTTGAAAAATAGCGAATTAAATTAATGCGTGGCTTTAATTTTTCAGCTGCAATAGATTCCCCGAAAAAAAAAAGATTTGCGGGCGGACGGTTGGGCGCTACCGATAACGCTTAAATGCCAAATTTCTCCTTTCCAAAAGAGCGGGAATTCTCCGGAGAGAAGATATGCGGCGGGAAGCAGGAGAAAGTGAAGCAGAGAAAGTGGAAGAAATGGAAAGGAAGAAAGAGGAGGGTAAGAGAAGAAGAGAGAGAGAAGGAAGTAATGTAAGGTAAGTGGATAAGATGGAAAGAGTAAAGGACGGAAAGAGAGAGGGAGAGAGAGGGGGGGAGGGAGAGGGGGGGAGAGAGGGAGGGAGAGGGAGAGAGAGAGAGAGGGAGAGAGAGGGAGAGAGAGGGAGAGAGGGAGAGAGAGAGAGAGGGAGAGAGAGAGAGGGAGAGAGAGGGAGAGAGAAGGGTCTCAGATCTTTAGGGATTCGTAGCGAGGTGAGAGATGAATGGCCCAGATATGTTAGCTGCGCCACAAAGGAATATATACGTTGTTTGGACGCGATGAGCGCTTGAATCGCAAGGGATGTGTTTTTTGGTGCGCGTGGAGAGAGAGGGGGGGAGTGGGTGTTAGATGGGGAGAGTGGTTGAGAGGGTGAGATGAGGCTGAGAAGGTGAGGAGATAGAGAGGAGGGTGTGAAGAGGGGGAGATATAAAGGGGGATGGGCAGAGGATGAGATAGAGAGGTGGGGGCGGTGAGTAGAGGGGAAGACATGGAGAGGGTGAGAAGAAGGGGAGAGGATGGAGAAGAAGGGAGGATGGGGCACTCCGAGGCGGGAGATTGATGAGGCGAAGGGCGATGGGCGAAGTAGAGAGAGAGAGAGGCGTCTTGGATGGATTGGGCTGTTGATGCGCGGACATGCTTTTTTCGGGCCCAATGGATGCGGGCGAAGGAGGCTTAGAAAGAGAGAAATCTTTTAAGAGTTGTTGGGATCCCCGTTTGCAGTCACTGAGAAACTCAACGCGCTTTGCCAAGATCTGTAAAACTGATGAAGAACTTTTAGACAAGTTACGCTATAGTTCTGTTTATGCATAATATTGAATAATATTGGCATAAGCCACATAATGGTTTCATGTTTTCAGTGTAATAAACAGAGGACCGCGAGATCTCGCATTAGTAAATTTTCATTTAGGAGATTAAAAACGTTAATTTTCAGGTCCCTTTCATATGGATGCGGATTTGACTTTGTAGCATACCGTTTTTTCATTTATATTCGGAATATTCAGAAAATTCCTTACCTTATCTTATTATAAATTTATGAAAATAATGGTTGATAAATCGGGAAAAGTTATGAAAATAACATTTTAAGTGACAACTTTAAGAAAGTGTATAGAGTAAAGATGAAACATCAACTCAACCCAACAGTTTGATTCAATGATTTTACGGTCTTTTCTTCGTCTCCACACATTCGCATAAATTCTTCAAGAGTAAGAATCATTTTTAACGGTTGTTAGAAGGACGTAGTTCAGTATATGGCCGTTGCCATTTGCAAGGGATGCCATTAATCCTACAATGAGAAATCCACATTTTACTCTCCCTTGCCCTTATATGTTCTGTAAGGTATCGATTAATAAATTTCGTCAGATAGAAGATGATATTTTCAACAAAAAAGTCTGCGAGTGAATATAATTACCACTGATAGTTTAGGAGAAAAAAATTCGAGAAGGTCCCACCAATGTCATCCAATTGAGGGAATTAAACGTCCCTGGAATCGAACTCGTGTCGTTATTTTGCACGGTGATTACACATAAGAGTCTTTATGTGTGGCACTCTTTAAAACTGAAAGAATGGCTAAAATATATGCAGCCGTTCTTGAGTTATTACACATTATTTGCGGTATCTTAAAACTGTCCTACATACACACACACATACACATATATATATATATATATATCGCGGTGTTAATATAAAAGTTGTTAATAAAAGAGGAAAAACAAATCTAATATTCTAAAAATAAATTACTCTGAAGAAACCCATGAACAGTTGAGTTGAATTTAACACATTCATGTAAAACGAAATAGCTATTCAGAAAATTATCTTTTCTTTTGGCGTTGTGTGGGAAATTTTCTACGTAAAATTCACTTATTTTTAATGAATAAAACGACTATCGAAGCCAAAAATGAGATGGTAGTAGAAATTCAACCCACGTTCGATGAAAGTAGCAACCTAGTGATTAAATCAATTCAAAAACCCTGTAAATATTCCAAGAACACTATCTGAGATGCTTCCAACAATATTTATCCACTCCTTAATGGAGGCGAATTTTCAAAACCTTCCATCAGCTTCGTGCATCAATAAATAACCAAAGCACTTGGGAAGTTCATTTTTCGTGATTCGCAGTGAGGCATATACGTAATTCAACTTGTTTTAAACTTCTTCATTTTCGCTCACCCACGAGAAAATTTGCGGGAATACATTAAAGTATTTGCTAAAGTACATTACACATATCTGTGAGCTATCTGTATTAGTTCTTCAAGATTTTCTTACAATTGTTATTTTATGATATCACTCCTCTAATTTCAAACTTTCCATACATGATACATTTATACTTTTCCGTTTAAAAGGAGTTAAGACACCTAAAAAAACCCCATCAATTTATTTACTTATATCAATCTTTAAATAGATTAATCAGGTAAAATGTTTAATATGTAGAAGACGTTTCGCTGTCCGCTCTAAAAATTTCTAATTAACCATCAATTTCAGCGAAGATAAAAGACGGTAAATTATCTAGGTTAATCCCTCCAAGCATGCTAAATCCGTAAAATGTCGCGGCGCCACCTGCTGCTGTAATTTCCCGTTCTTTCTCTCTCTCTCCGAACAATTTTCTCCTCTCACTCTGTGTTCTTGTTTCCATGGGAACGCAGCTGAAACCTCGCGGTCGCCGGCGCCAAGAGCACATGACCATGTCACGCGTAGAGGTGTGAGTGGGTCGCTTGTGCGTGCTTTATCCTTTACGCATTTAATCCTTCGCAATGAACTCTAAATAAAAACAAATTTTAATTCGATGAATTTTTGGATAATTACATCTTAATGAATAAGGGTTTTAGGAATCCTACAATTGATTACTTTTTCGTTGATTATATTGATATATATATATATAATTTGTGAGGCATTTAGAGAATGTTTTGACATAAAGGCTCCATAACATGAAACGAAGATTATTTTCGGTTGTGAAATTCGGAAAGATATTTTCCTCGTTTTTAACTCATAAAAAGTTTAAAAATAAGATTGGTAACTTTAACAGATAAGGAAATATTTTATTGTACAATATTTATGGAAAGTTCTAAATCATAAAGATATAATTTGAAAATAGTATGCGCCTTATGCAGTTGAATTTCCCTAGTATGGCAACCTTGGGACTTGAACGGAGCCAGATTACGGCCTCTTCATAACATTAAGCGTTTTAGCATAATAGTTGTAAAAATACGTGTGAACTTCACGGAGTGCTATTTAAACAAATAACTAATAAAGTAATTTTTAAAACATTTCATGTGTTTTATTCTATGGTAAACTCTATCTTAAAAGTGCTGCCTTAATTCTGCTCCCAAAGCTACGTGTGTATAGTATTCCTTCAACATTTTGGAAGCCAAAATTAGATGGATATTGCCGAAGAGACAGAAAAAACCAGCGTTTTCCGGCTGTATTGGTGGCCGAAATACTATTACAAGAGTTTCGACGTAATTCGAGTTTATTTAGGGACAGACACCACTTACAATTGGAAAAGACCGCAGCACAAGCAGCTCGTCAAAGTAAAGGAAGCGAAAAATAAGTGCCGATTACGTCAGAAATTGTTAAGTACAGAGAAAATCAGTTTTCAAACGATGGCGCGATAATTACAGAGTAGCTTTAGTTATAGCAACTGAAGTCGAGGCTACGGGATTTTTGATGCTGCCTGTTGATTGATGCTTCCCTTTCTACACTATATGTCGTATAAGCACAAAATATGTTCAAAATTGAATAGCGCTAACAGTGTCGTAACTAGGGCGGGGCAAGCGAGGCATCTGCCCCGGGCGCAACTAAGCAATGGGCGCAAAAAATCCAAATATTAACTAAACTAGAGGAAATAATTTCTTGAAGTGGGAGAGGGCGCATATTTAGTAGTTTGCCCCGGGCGCTAAAATATCTAGCTACGGGACTGAGTGATAACCTAAATTATAAATGTATATATAGTGAACCAATGGTGTTTAAATACTGCTAATTAGTTATTTTTGTTTTGTTTGTTTTCCAATAATAAATTTATTAAAATAACACGTTGCACCGTGTAGCATTTAAACCATAGAGGAAGTCATGTTTGAATCATGCTTTTGGGGTTAATATATGTACTATATTAAAAGCAATACATCGAACTTGAGGATCGACGGTTTTACTCAAAAGTGGTTATCGGAAACAAAGACGAGTTCTAAGACTACGCCGAATAACGGAAGTTCGCCTGCACCGGAAATTTAATTTATGCCAGCCAAACATTTTGAAAAAGTTGCCCTCAAATGCCGAAACTTTTTCTCTATTAAAATCCGCGCGTGGCATATGTATACTCCTCTTAATGACAGATAGGAAAGCAAACCTTCAGAATCCTATTTGCGTGAAGAGTTATTTTTTTTCCTTTTCGGATTATTTATATAATCAATCAGATTTGGACAGTAATGAGGACTTGATCGTCGCCGAGCATCAATCATTCCAGCACATTAAGTGTCTTACAACTCTCATTGTCTGCATCTCTTGTTTATCCGCGCTCTACTCCGCTGGCTTTGATCTGTCCTCGCCGCATCCACGCCACCTGCAACAATTCACTCGTCACCCAACGCTCCCCTTTCCTCTCTCTCTCTCTCACTCCGCAACCTCATTCTCCTCTATCTCTATCCACCTCCTTCACTCTGATTTTATCCTCACCTGCATTTCTTGCCACCGCTTTATCGACCATTATTCACTTTATACTTAACTTGATGAGTTCCCAAATGCTTCCTTTATTCAAAATGTTTTATTGCATCACTTTATTCGCTTTTCGAATACGTGCCTTAAGCGGTTTAACGCATTTGGGTGAGTCTAGCATACATTAGTAAAGGACCCTTTAAAGATATTTTAATCGAGGCTTCTTCAAAAATGCATACAAACGTTACGACTCACGCTCATCTAAAATATAATGTATCAAAGAATAATTTCACGCTGAAGAAATATGTGAGTAATTCAATTTTGGTTTGCTTGGTTTCATAGGCATAAACGTGAATTTCAAGGTAGGGAACGAGAAAAACTCTGAACTTTTGCATCGAACTCGGGTCTTCCATTCAATTAAGCCCTTCCTTACCGTAAATACCTCAATTCTAGCATTATAATTAATTACACCGGATTTCAGATTTATCAGTTTGATTTTAGCCATGAGACGACCTTGATCACTCTTTGAAATTATATATTTAAAAAGTCCTTTTTACTTTCTCCATAAGAAGTAATGGGAAAGTATTGTGATCGTGAAAAGAGATTTCAACGGAAATACACGTTTTGAGGTCTCTAGAACACGTTTAGACTATTTTCGGAATGATGTCTGTGTGTGTGCGCGCGTGTGCGTGTGTGTATGTGATTGTGGGCGCTCTAACTCAAAAAGTACTTCCCATATCTTTACCAAACTTCATTTAGCATGAGCATAAAGAACTGATTAGTTTTTGGACAATAACAGTTAACCGAAAGTCGAGGTTTATTCGAAACCCGATTCGGTTTTTGCGATATTTCTCCGTTAAAACATCATTACTGTATATTCAATTCTATACAAAGGTTATAGAGAATGTAATTTCCTACAACTTTCAGTTGAAACAATTTTCCATAGCTGTTATTGTTTAGGAATTATTTATAAATAATCGGTTTTTTCGGTTTCCGTCAAATATCTCCTTAAAAACATCGTTATTGGTAATCTTCGTAAGGACCAAAGTTGAAGAGAATAATATTTCTTCTAAGTTTTGTTTGAAACAAATTTTCGTAGAACCATCCATTTCGGAGATATTTTGCTTTTTCTTAATAGCAGTATACAGCGCCACCACCATGTAGCGGTGAATTCTGCAAACATATTCAAAATATACGTAATTTACGGCAATAAGGACGACTGTATTCATTTACGATACGAAATAATAATTTTGCCTCATAACGCTATTCATAATAATTTAAATATCTATACCCCAAATATGGAGAAAGTCATGTGTTGGCCACATCAGATTTTTTTATCTTATTCGCCGCAACAAATGAAGAACGGCATCCGATTTGGGAATGGCAAATAACACAAACCGTTTGATTGATTGATTGATTGAAGAGGTCCTTCCACTTGTCGTCACGGTCGACTCAATAGATGTGCATTCGGACAAAAGCAATTCGATTCCAGTGATCGATGAGTTTTCTCTTTTTAGGATTCCCGCTGCAGATAAACGATTCCATCGGATGGGTGTCTCTACGTCAACACACGCTTCTCAATCATCCGATTAAACTTTCTCTCAACAGAAGCGCTCCTTATCGTGCGTTTCATTTACTTAGTATTGTGCATATAAGTATGTGCTCGGGCAGCTGTGAATGTTCAAGCTAAGAGAAAAGTCGAATTATTTTATTTCGATGAAATTATCTCGACATTCTATGATGCGTTAGATCTTATATAGTATGTAGTTATGAAAAATTTACCACCAATTTTATTGCAATTTCATAATTATGAATTCTTCGAGGATTTTTTTCTCGTCATTAAACGGAGAAAATAAACGCATATTAAAAATGAAAAAGTAAATTAAAATGGAATCCTAAATGTAATATCCAAGGTCGTCACTATCTCTCTCCCTAACTCGATTTCTTAGCAAAAAATTTCGCAGCGATGGAGATGGATGAAGCATAGAAACCGCTTCAAAGAAAAACATCTTCCTGACGCTTTCGAAACGAAGAAACGCAGCTCCCTTTCAATGATTAGTCAAAGCACAACATTAATAATTTCATCCAGAATAGACAAGCGCAGCATAGGCCAACTCAGAAAAGGGAGGGAGGGGGGGAGGGTTAAAAACAAGAGAGAGAAAAACGGACGGATTAAGGGATAAGGATTAAAAACTGAAAAGAATTGAAATGTTCCTTGGGATGACGATGAGGGAGGCTAACGAAGGAGCAAAAAAAGAGAAGATAAAAAACGTAATAGGAGGGAGATAGAGAGAGAGAGGGATACAAGGAGGGAAAGAGGGAGAGAGACGAGAAGCAGCGACATAGATTGCGAGAAGGGCGGCGTAATAAGGGCAGCGTAATGAGTTTGGGATTCCGGGGAGTGTCTGGAGCGAAGTGGAGAACGGAATCCGAGGGAGAATGAGAAAGAGAGAACATGAGGGAAGGAAAGAGATGAGATGAAGGAGAGAGAGGATAGAGAGAGGGGATAGAGAGGGAGAGGGGTATGAGGGAGGGTGTGAGGGGGAGAAAAGGATTGAATGTCGCAGAGTGGGACGTGAAAGGGGCGATGGGGTTGGAGAGAGTAGCGAATCGCTCCGACGAGGAAAGAATGATAAGATTTACGTTCGTTTTGATTCGATCCTTAATGAATGTTTGATGAGTAGTTACTAAAAAAAACATGAATGAATGGGTGTAGGTTTCCCGTGAGAAACTGAAAGATCGGTCGAATTTTCGATAGCTGGAAAACGATATTCATATTCGACCTCCTTGCGAGGACTCAAATTTCCGTAACTCGTTTACTTCAGAACCCAATTTATTTGTCTTTTCCATTCGTGCGAGTTATAGAGATTGGAATATAATATTAACATGAACAAGACTGAAGACATTCCATTTTTGTTCGTCGACCCAATAAAAACGCTGATCGCCAGATTAAATCGTATTTCTTGCGGATACCGAATGATGATCATAATGAGCACGGGCGGTAAAGCATACATTTCTCCCATTCTAAAATGTATTTTAAGAGACGTCAAAAAAATTCATCAATTATAGATTAATATTAGTTCCGTTCGCAAATCTCAATTCTTCACCAATCAATGACCAACAGGCAAGAGTGTCGTTAATCATCGGCCATAAACTACTATTTCATCTATCTTTTTTTTAATACGTAGCCAGCCCGGTATATTTAAAAGCTCAGGTTAGCTTAACCTGAATATCGGCGAATTTTTTCAGTTGTACACTAAGGAAAATAAATCCATAAGACACATTTACCTGAATTAGTGAGAATAAATCTTTATCTTTTGCATCGAGGGTTTCCATGGCGGCGATTACAGAAGGCTTTCTTTCTGCCACAATCGTTTAACCCATTGCGGCAGAAATGCGAAGACGTAATTCGGTCGAATATTTTGAGTCCGAAAGTGTTAAAATGAGAAGCGCCACATCCACCTATTTCACACCACGCCTCACCGCCAACTAATTATCACTGCGCCACGCAACTCTCTATCTCTATCTCTCTCATTTATGATAGGATTTCAAGCGCGTTTGGGGTACAGCGCCCCTCTTACCCATGGGGCTTAAATGGAGATTAAAATGTCCACGTTGCCAGGCGAGGCGAAATACCCTGCATCACTACGCAGAGAGTAGTGCAACTCGATGGCTTTGAAGACTCCTCCGACCCTTCCCGTCCCTAGGAACCTCAATTTATGCGTGTGTGTGTTCTTAAACTATATTCTAAAAGTCTAATTTTAGGGGAGGGAGACATTTCGTCAGTCCGAATAAGTATCGTTATTTACTATATCTATTACAGATGCAGATATTTTAAAAAAAGAATCAAGGTGAAATACATCCCCTCCCCTACAAATAAGTTCTTTTAGCAATAATTTTATCAAAAACTGTTGCTATTCTATTGTTTATGTATTTGGGATTTTAATAACAATAATATTTACCCCTCAAATGTGCTTCCTACTCTTGAGGAGTTTATGGTGTTGTTCAGTAATGAAGAAAAGACTTTACAATTCCTAATTGACTAAAATGGAAGGATCGTAGGCGCAGCTAATAAGAAATTGGGTTTCGTATGCAGAATAGTAAAAAGTAGCACAGAACAGGTACGAGGAACGTGTTATTTATCATTGGTCAGATCTCAGGTCGAACAAGCTTCCAGCATATGGGATCCGTACGAAAGGAGACAGATTCTTGAGTTAAAAAGAATCCAACGCAGAGCAGCCAGATTCGTTAAGCAAAAATATGAGCAAAAATTAAGCGTCACATCACTCTTGAAGGAGTTGAATTGGATATCGCTAGAGGACCACAGAATTAACGCTAGGTTAAGGCGTTTGAAGAAATTTAGGTCGGAAGTTCTCTTAGAGAAGGTCTCAGGAATTTTAGAGGCAACTACGTACATGGGCAGGCACAATCACGAGGATAAAATACGAGAGATCGACTGTAGGATCGAGCGATATCAGGGCTCGTTTTTTCCAAGGACCATACGGGATCATAAAAGGAGAGTGATTCCCACGAGGGACGTTATTAGGTAGGTTTTGGTGTGCTGCACCCCCTGCCACCCACCAGTCGGGTGATTTGCAGGGTATCATGTAGCTGTAGATGAAAAAGTCATCGAAAACGGCTAGGTAATTCGGAACTCCAAGGAGAAAATGTTTTTTGTGTTAGGTCTACTGTTTCCTTTTTCGACATTTATAGAATTTCCATCTGCTCTAGCAGGTTGTGTCTCGAACATTTGTTTTAACATGAATTATGGAGGGAGAAAAAACGGAGATGTTTCGCGAAATGGGATTTATGAGAATTATGAGTGTAACAGTATTTATGTTCTTAATGCGAGTGTTAAAGGACCTTCCGGTTTGACCAATGTAAACTTTATCGCAGTCGTGGCATTTGAGTCTGTATATGCCACTTTTAGCGAGGTTTTCGATTTTATCCTTACCGTTAGAAAGAACATGGCCTATGTTGGAGATGCCATAGAAAAGATATCCGCAATTTTGAGGGAAAGAGGCCCGGTGTATAGAAGGCGAAACCATCGAGGTTTGGTTTCAAGGTCCGGACCTCACCAATATACTCAAACTCCTTTCTTTGTTCCCCAACTCTAAACGTGTCATTCGATGTGAAAAATCTTTTCATTTGTGTACATACCTCCGTCCGAAGCCCTACGTCTTGCCGAAGATATTCTTGTGTCATCAGATACCCTAAAAAAAACTAGTGATAGAACTTTGTACTATATTAAAATTTAAATGTCTTTTTGGCAGTAACAATTAAAAAATTATTTTTTACCTAGAATGATGATGCATAACACAACGATAACTTAAGTAATCAGCCCCTTCCATTGAAACGCTAATCTCATCCTGCAGTGACTGATGTCAAGCATGTGGTTTAGACGCAAAACGAGGTTTTGGGACTTGGCCAATCCAAGGCTTTCATTTGGATAAATTCTCTGAAGCCGAATGCCAGAGCAATGCTAATCTCCTGTTGGCGCTATCTGATACATATAATAACTTGACAATAATGATTTTGACGAGTGATATCATTAACTGCTTTGAATCGGCTATTTATCCCCATCGGATAAGTAGTCAATAGCATGTGGTCCTATTGGATTGATCATATTAATACACTAGTCATATTAATAAAAGCCTTAGCAAAATTGTGTGTAATGCTTTTTGAAGCTTAATATCTCGCAAACAACTGTACCGAATTTGATGAAATTTTCAGGATAGCATTATGATATAATAAAAAAACGTTTTAATGTATTGAACTCAGAGATCAAAGACCCGGGTTCGACTCCAGGGGATAATTACCATTTCTCATAAGGTAACGTAAAAATGGACATTTCGACGTGCAGGCTTTCATTCTTTTTTAGATTAAAATTAGAAAGAATTGTTCTGCAATCTTCGGGTATAAACCATTTTGAAGAAAACACTATAAAGTTTCTTATTATTTTCATCTTTTTTCCTCTTACAGTTTGAAATCGCTCAATTTAAACGTTTAATTCACACAGTTTGACGAAATCTTGCCATTTTTAACGGGATGTTACCTTGTCTACCTATTCCACTGTTAGACCTCGATATCATATTGTTATTTCAATCCTTATGGGTATAAACGTGCTTTTAATACGAGATGGAGGGAGAGAGAGTGGGGGAGAGGGAGGGGGAGAGATGGAGAGAGAGAGAGGGAAGGAGAGAGGTGAGGGAGGGAGGGGGAAACGATTTTCAAGACAGTTGTTTCTGATGTTAATATGATCTCCCTAAATAGTTTGAAAGATCGTATCTTTCCTCCCGTCATTTTTGACTGGCTATACACTAGTAATTTATAAAAATAAAAGAATTAAGTTGTGATAAATATTAATATTCAATCGTCCAATTTTTGTTAGATGGATATAAATTTTTGTTTTTGATTTACACCTACATTTATTAATCATTTTATATGACAACATCATCCATGTAAAGGAGATTCTATGAATCATGGCTGGCTCCTTAAAATATACGGCAGTATTTCGCATTGCTCTTTCAATGAACTCGGAATGGTGTCTTTAGAAATGAGAGGTAAAACTCATTTTATTTTCATTATCATATGTTACAGTTTGAAAGAACCTTAGTAAGCAAGTATAAATATATAAAAAATAACATTTTAATTATCAACTTTTAGAAAGTTTATAGAGAAAAGATGAAACACCATCCCAACCCAACGGTTTGATTAAATGATTTTACTGTCAATGAAAAATATTACGGTCTTTTTTTCGTCTCCAAACATTGGCATAAATTCTTCAAGAGTCGGAATCATTTTTAAGGGTTGATAGCAAGACTTAGTTCGGTATGTGGCTGTTGCCATTTGCGACGCCACAGTCAAGAGACGCCATTTCCGTCAAGACAACAATGAGAAATCCATATTTTACTCTCTCTTGCCCTTATATGATCTGTAAGGTATCGATTAATAAATTTAGTCGGATAGAGGACAACATTTGCAACAAAAAGTTTTCGAGAATTACGACTTATAGTTTAGCAGAAGGTCCCCCCCACGTTATCCAATTGGATAGCGAACGAGTATTTAATATACAGAAACAGTCGAAAATCTGCAAGAGACGAAGCGAGTAAGGAATTTGACGCCTACCGATCCACGATACTCACAGATTCACTCAAAAACGACTCGAAAGAACTTTGGTCGTACGTGCGAGAAGTTCGAGGAGGTCAGTCCACAGTATCTCATCTACTTACAGACAACGGTGAAAGTGTGCACGATTCTTTTGTTAAGGCCAGTATGTTAAATCGGTTCTTCGAAAATTGCTTCACAATCGACAGCGGTCATGTCATTGACTTCCCTACTCGTATAGATTTAAATATGAGCGACATAGAAATATCCGAAAGCGGTATCGTCAAATTGCTAAACCAGGTCCATAAAAGAAAATCTCCAGGGCCGGAAGCCATACCTGCGTTCATTATAAACTCAGGAGCGAACGAAATAGCTCCTTACCTTAAGATCGTATTCACAAAATCTTTAGATGAGGGAGTAGTTCCTTTGATGTTGAAAACAGCCCACGTTACACCTATACACAAAACGGGAAGTAAATTTAAAGTGGAGAACTACCGCCCTATATCACTGACATCAATTTTCTGTACGGTTTTTGAGCATATTATCGGCAGCTCAATAATGCGATTCCTCGAAAGTAAATGTGCTCTGAATAGAAACCAGCATGGTTTCCGGAGAGGCAGGTCATGCGAGACACAGCTCTACTCACGCATGATATTGTGAAACCAGCGGATAAAGGGATAGGAGTTGATGCAGTATTTTTAGACTTCAGGAAAGCCTTCGACACCGTTTATCACGTGAAAACAGTGCAAAAATTAAGGGCTTATTCAATTAACGAGAAAATTGTAAATTGGATCGACTCGATCCTTTCCGATAGAACCCAGAGAGTAGTTCTCTATGGAGTTGCATCAGACGTCGTCAAAGTGACTTCCGGCGTGCCTCAGGGAAGCGTAATCGGACCTCTTGTATTCTTGATATATATAAATGATTTAGCGGATAATATAAAGTGTAAAGTCAGACTCTTCGCGGATGACACACTTGTGCCTGGTGAAATCAACACAATACACGACCAGGAGACTTTACAAAGGGTCCTTCAGGTTAATACGAAGTGGTTTAAAGATTGGCAACTCGACCTGAATATAGAGAAATGCGCCGCAATGAATTTTACGCGTTCCATGAATTACCCGTGCACGTTACCCGTACGAAATATCTGGATTAAAGCTAAAATACGCCAATAGCTACAAATACGTAGGAGTCACACTCAGTAGCAACTTGTCTAGTAGGGGGCATATCAAAACCGTCATAGTATCAGCAAACAGGGTCCAAGGGCTTTCATCTAGAGTCCTGCGGGGATGCCTCTCGAATGTGAAGGTATCGATTAATAAATTTAGTCGGATAGAGGACAACATTTGCAACAAAAAGTTTTCGAGAATTACGACTTATAGTTTAGCAGAAGGTCCCCCCCACGTTATCCAATTGGATAGCGAACGAGTATTTAATATACAGAAACAGTCGAAAATCTGCAAGAGACGAAGCGAGTAAGGAATTTGACGCCTACCGATCCACGATACTCACAGATTCACTCAAAAACGACTCGAAAGAACTTTGGTCGTACGTGCGAGAAGTTCGAGGAGGTCAGTCCACAGTATCTCATCTACTTACAGACAACGGTGAAAGTGTGCACGATTCTTTTGTTAAGGCCAGTATGTTAAATCGGTTCTTCGAAAATTGCTTCACAATCGACAGCGGTCATGTCATTGACTTCCCTACTCGTATAGATTTAAATATGAGCGACATAGAAATATCCGAAAGCGGTATCGTCAAATTGCTAAACCAGGTCCATAAAAGAAAATCTCCAGGGCCGGAAGCCATACCTGCGTTCATTATAAACTCAGGAGCGAACGAAATAGCTCCTTACCTTAAGATCGTATTCACAAAATCTTTAGATGAGGGAGTAGTTCCTTTGATGTGGAAAACAGCCCACGTTACACCTATACACAAAACGGGAAGTAAATTTAAAGTGGAGAACTACCGCCCTATATCACTGACATCAATTTTCTGTACGGTTTTTGAGCATATTATCGGCAGCTCAATAATGCGATTCCTCGAAAGTAAATGTGCTCTGAATAGAAACCAGCATGGTTTCCGGAGAGGCAGGTCATGCGAGACACAGCTCTACTCACGCATGATATTGTGAAACCAGCGGATAAAGGGATAGGAGTTGATGCAGTATTTTTAGACTTCAGGAAAGCCTTCGACACCGTTTATCACGTGAAAACAGTGCAAAAATTAAGGGCTTATTCAATTAACGAGAAAATTGTAAATTGGATCGACTCGATCCTTTCCGATAGAACCCAGAGAGTAGTTCTCTATGGAGTTGCATCAGACGTCGTCAAAGTGACTTCCGGCGTGCCTCAGGGAAGCGTAATCGGACCTCTTGTATTCTTGATATATATAAATGATTTAGCGGATAATATAAAGTGTAAAGTCAGACTCTTCGCGGATGACACACTTGTGCCTGGTGAAATCAACACAATACACGACCAGGAGACTTTACAAAGGGTCCTTCAGGTTAATACGAAGTGGTTTAAAGATTGGCAACTCGACCTGAATATAGAGAAATGCGCCGCAATGAATTTTACGCGTTCCATGAATTACCCGTGCACGTTACCCGTACGAAATATCTGGATTAAAGCTAAAATACGCCAATAGCTACAAATACGTAGGAGTCACACTCAGTAGCAACTTGTCTAGTAGGGGGCATATCAAAACCGTCATAGTATCAGCAAACAGGGTCCAAGGGCTTTCATCTAGAGTCCTGCGGGGATGCCTCTCGAATGTGAAGGAAATCGCATACTTTTCCCTAATACGACCCGTCGTGGAATATTGTAGCGCCGTCTGAGATCCTTTCGAGGAGGGCCTAACTAGGGAGCTCGAAATGGTTCAGCGTAGAGCGGCTAGATTTAGAAAGGGAGAATATCGGTATAACGCCAGTGTATCAGAGATCTTGAGGGACCTTAAATGGCAGACGTTGAAGAGTAGAAGAATTGAGTACAAAAGGAAACTATTCGACAAGTTTAAAAGCTCCGAATTCGCTGAAGACGTACGCAGCATAGTTGTACCTATCGGTGTTAGTGAGGGTAATGTTAGATCAGAGCGTACGAGAAAATATGTGGAAACAATCGCTAGAACCGAGAAATAATACATCTTTTTTCCCAGACGCGATAAGACAGTCCAACGGAGGAATTAGTTAGAGTTCATTGGTGCTGTGACACCCCCTGCCAAACGCTTCTGGTGGCTCGCAGGGTTTTATTGTAAATGTAAATGGAGGGTTAAAACGTCCCTGGAATCGAACTCGGGTCATCATTTTGCACGGTGATTATAAGTAAGAGCCTTTATGTGTGGCACTATTTCAAACTGAAAGAATGGCTAAAATACATGCAGCCAGCCGTTCTCGAGTTATTAGACATTAATTGTAATGTCTTAAAACTTACCTACATATATACCTACATGTATACCTACACATATTGCGGTATGTTAATATAAAAGTTTTTAATAATAGTAAAAGATTCACGAAGTGGCTCCATGAATATCACTTTGTGATAAAAAAAGTCATTATATAATTACTTTCGTTTGAAATTAATCCTACAGCAAACGCAAATTATTCCAGTCAACGTGAACAGTCACTTACTTGTTAGTGTGGAGCTTATTCTATTTTTAAATCGGAAATTTCGTCGCAAAAACCAAAATTTTCCTGAGTAAAATAGTAAAAGAAAACTCATGAAACGCCTTAAAAGAAAACCTCAAAGCGAGCGACTCAAATAAATGTCTAAGCAACATAGCGAATGAAACTCTAAATTCTAATTCATGTTTAGCAATTATTATTGCGAATTATTACTGGTATTTGTATATTTATTTTTAGTAGATTGCCCATTTAAAAGTATTGAGCTCGTTGCCATGGTAGTCGATTGTTGAGATTAAGAAAAACTCCCACTTTTTTCCGATAAAAACTAAAAATGTACGCTGAAGCTACTGAGATTTGAATTCCGTTTTCAAAAATAAGAAACTACCATTTCTAAACTTTCCGACAGTTCAAGTCCCGAGTTCGAATATTGAGGGAAATATTTAAATAAGTAAATATGTATATAAACCTCATCACCGATTTACGTAATTTTCTTATGGGGCAATAATGGGACAAATTTATCCCACAGAAGCTGAACCCGGTCCACCAAATTCTTGTCACATGTAGCTCTCATATGTAGTAACTTATCCTGAAAATTTTGTTGCCCTAGGTTGACTCGTTTCCGAGATATCGTCTGCACAATCGGACGGACGGACACACAAGCAGACAAAGTGAATACCGAAGCGATTTGTAAAAAAATCGCTAAAAAGATTCTAGAGCGACACTACTCTACTGCTGGGATTACCCAATGATAGCTACCGCAATAACAACTACGTCGTAGTGCTCCCGATATCTGAAACCATGTGTTTAGGCAGTGGTTATGAGTCGGTTAGTACACTTAGCGAAAAAATCCGTTGCCCAGACACGAAGCCCTGTCGTAAAATATCGAGATAAGAATGAAAGGCACATCTGACACATCTGTTGACGCTCGCCCTCTGACGCAGAACGCCATATAGCCCAAAATTCCCGATCGTTAAACCGATTCCCGAAACGTTGGCCTTAATCGCGGCGAAAATATATTCGCAAGATTTCATTCCGCTCGCTGTCTTTCATTATCATCATTTTGCAAAAGAATGTTCAACAGATATTACCAGTGATAAATAGAGGAAGACTTTTAGAGTTGCTTCCCAATCTGAGCAAGTGGATGCAACCGAGGAAATGAATGTCTGAAAGAGTTAACTGCGTGAGAGCCATTGAGTGAAGCATTTCGTGGAAAGATTAAGGCGGATTCGAATGGAACGCTAAGCGGAGGACGCCTTAAAAGGGCCATCGAGAGAGAGTGAAAGTAAAGATGAGAGAAAATGGAAGAGGATTAAAAGGGAGGGAAGGATGAAATGGGTGAGATGAAAAGAGAGAGAGAAAGAGAGAAATTCTATGGGAGCAAACCCTTGCGGTACAAGACCCTCGCGGCTCTTGTCTAAACCGCTGCCCTCTCTCTCCCCATCCATCCCTTTCCCTCCCTCCTCTCTCTCCCTCCTTCTCTCTCTCTCTCCCCTTCTCTCTCTCTCCCCTTCTCCCTCTCTCCCCTTCTCTTTCTCCCTCACTCTCTCTCCCTCCTCTCTCTCCCCTTCTCCTTCTCTCCCCTTCTCCCTCTCTCCCATTCTCTCTCTCTCCCATTCTCTCTCTCCCTCACTCTCTCCTCTCTCCCTTCCCCTCACTCCCTCTCTCTCTTACTCCCTCGTAATTTTTCCTCTTCACATCCACTTGTTGGTGTACCGGACTGTGTCGGTCGGTCGCAGGAGCACCAGTCCACCCCCCTCCCCCCCTCCCCCCACAGAGGGATTCTTCCTCCCTTACTTTTCTTTCAAACTCATTATCTACGCCCCTAATTATTTCCCAGGCATATAAGTGGTCACTTTATGTTTCGCTTCCTATTTGTATTAGCTCCTCCTTTCTTAGAAAGTTTTAATACCAACTCCACCTATTATAGATCTCGTGCGCGTTCAAATTAAATACATAAGGCGAAAATTAAGAATCTAATTTGAGATTAACATTTAATAAATGTGATAAAATGTTTTAAAACTTCGAAATTAAACCGATAGCATAGTTTTATCATGAGATCGGTAAATTAAACGCATCCACTTCTCGCCCGCTTTGCTATATACGGAGCTAGCTACAGTACCCGGCGTTGCCCGGGGAAAAACAAAAAAATGTGCTAACAAAAATTAATGTTTTATTTGAGTGCTTTTTTGTAAACAACGTTTTTGCTTTTTGATTATTTATAAGCATATATAAGTTTTTTCCGGATCCAACTCTTCATGCTGCAACATACAGCTGACCATGCGAAAAACAATCTTCCCGTAAATCAATTTCTGCAACTTTAAGTGACTGCCCTAGGGCTTTATTGATTGACGTAGCAAATGCAAGTCGAACTGGAAACTGTAATCTCTTGAATTCAAATGCCATATCCGTGGGAATCATTGGAATTATGGGTATGAAAACGTCTTCTCCTTTTGCACATCCAGTAAAAATTGTGCTTTAATCAAATGTGGCATTACCCTTGTAATGCTTAATCTTGTGCCATTAGCATACAAAGTTATTTTGCTTTTTGTACAATTAATATAAAACATTTGGTATCAAAAAGCAGCATACGGCCTACCTATTTGTGAAGAAAGTATCTCTTGAAAGTTTTATTACTCTAGCTTTAACGGTGTGGAAATGTATAGATGCACAAATAAACAAACAAACTTTCATATATATTATATATATATATATATATATAAAAGATGATATTCGGAAGGAAACTAATAAACTTCTATTCCTTGCCTCTCCAATGGAATGGATAATCTCCCGAGTTCACCCTCCTCTAATTCCACAAATTCTCTCTTTATCTCTCCGATTCCCAATTATCGCCAATTCGTCCTCACTTTCTTTTATTTTCTCTTCTCGTTAATCAGTTCTTTGTCTCCCTTCGGACTCTCTCCCCCCTTCACTTTCACACCAGACATTGCTCACCTTTTCTCCCACTCTCACTCTCCATGACAAATACTTTTTTGTGTTAACTAACACTATATATACAGTTGGGCCGACGCTCGCATCGCTTCCCGTGTATCAGTGCAACTAAAGCATTTTCTTCTCAGAATCATCATCGCCGCAACAAAAATAATCGCTAAAGTAACCAATAGTCTAATTTTGGCATGTGTCTTTCCGTTTTTAAGCAGTTAATAGGAGAAATCTTGAAACGCGACCTTTTAATGATCAGTATGGCGGTATGCATTGCGTTGTTTGACACAAAAAAATCTTCGTAACCAGTTTGTTTGGGTCCTACCCTGGCCTAATTTTGAATATCGGCATCTCGTCAAAAACACCTCGGGCCGCTTGTGTTCATCTTATTCCTTTTCAAATCGATTTGGAGGTAAAACCCATCAAGTTGGTCGTACGCGATTCAAAAGGAAAAAAATTAGAATTACTTAAATTGCATTTCCAGTGTAAATACAAGCAGACCTTTCATAAATTGAAATAAGGGAATGGGAGGAAATCTACGATGAGTTATCAGACGGAAGCGGCGTCTCTTAGCGACCCTCGAAGGATGAGAGGAAGAAACCATTTCCAAGGCAACGATCGCCGAGTCGCGCGACTTATTAAGGCATCGACTCGGAATGAATGGATATGAGAGTGAAATGAGAACACTTCGAATCTCTTAACGAATACACTGTGCTCGCCACTCGAAGGCTATGCTCACATCTACTCCAACAGCATTTCCCCGATCGACCAATACTCGTCGATGGCACACGTTGCAGTGGAATATGAACTCGCTTTGCCATGGTGAAATGGAGAGAGCGTCCTTTTTCCTTCCCGATCGCCTCTTCGATATCTTCTTGTCGCTGGAAGGTGAGATATCCGATAATTGCTCCATCCAACGCTCTTCTCCTTCTTATCCGGGTTCTATTTTCGATAAACCTTCCCACAATCTCATCCTCTCCACTGTCGTCTAATATGGGATTTTGAGTCTATTTCCTATGCATCCGATATAAGCGTCGCTATTGTTGTTATCTAGATGCTGGTCTCCTTTCTTTCCAAGCGCCTCTTTTTGTCCTTTTTTTGCATTTTGTTTTATTATATATATAAATATATATGTATGTATGTATGTATGTATAGAGAGAGAGGGGGGAGAGATAGAGGGGGGAGAGAGAGGGGAGGGAAAGAGAGTATACTTCTCTATCCGTTGATGACGAAGGGCTTCGGCCCGAAAAGCTTTCAAATTTATGTTGTTTTCGTGTGTTACGGTTTTTCATGTGTCTTCAGCACCCTCAGCGACCCTCCAGTTTTGGTGAGCGTCCACTGGACTTCCTGCAACACCTTGTTGCCACCCAACTTTATAATTACCTTTCCTTTTCCTTAAGCATATATACAGAGGGTCCCGCTTATTAGAATCAAGTCAGGAAGCCCTTATCAATTAAACGGCTGATTCAATAATCCGAAGGCTGCGTATTTTAGTTATGGCAAATAAGAAAATGTTCAAATAAAGCTCACATCTATTTCATATATTATAATTTCATGGTTATGTTAAGTTTTTAGATATGATATAAGAAACACTATAGCAAATAAAATTTAAACACGGATTTCACTTTTGTGGCATTTTAAAAATAGATATCCAAAGTCCTTTGAATCGTGCTCTCCTTAAGACGAGGAATCGAGTCATCTTCCATCGTGTATAAGCGGCCAAACTTCTCTGCCAGTCCTCCTCTCAATTCTAGGTTTCTTCTAAGGACAGCCAAAGCACGTATGACTTCTTCAGCAATATATATCTTCCACCACTTCTTCATCGACACTTGAATTGTAATTTCGAACGTCATCTAAAATGTCGTCTTCTGTCAACAGCAGCTACAATAATTTCCTCATCTATCGAATTCAATCCACTGAACTCTTCCTCAACTTCCTCCTCTTCGGTTTTCATTTCTGCTCGATGTGAAGAAAATCCGCTTTTCTGTAGCATTTATCAACCTTAGGTATACAACCCTACATCCGTTCATCGCCGCGTGATTCAATAAACTGGAATAAGTGATTCCAATAAGGGGAGGTTTTTGAAAACGTTAGATAAAAAATGGTTTTGGTTTTCCGGTTTTGATCCAATAAAGCGGCTGATTCAATTAACCACCGATTTTAATAAGCAGAACCCACTCTGTGTGTATATATATATATATATATATATATATATATATAATACATTCAACACTACAAAAATCATACGCTAATTGAAAGCTCCTATTCAACTTAAGAAAACCAATTATTATTTTAAGGAGCAACAGAAGTTTGATTTCGCATGCTTTCAAATAAAACCCACAGCCAACCTGATCGCCTAAGTGAAATATGGCCCCCGTACCACAAATCTCTTCTCGTTCCGTCTCACTCAACTTCCTCCCTTTTATCTCTCTTTGTCTCTCCTCATCCGTCTTCATTCGTCCAATTCTTCACTTTCACTCACTAATCTCCGCCTCCTTACCTAACTCCCCATTACCTCCCCTTTTCGCTTCTTCATTTCTCTTCTCCTTTCCCTCTTCTCCACCTTTCTTCCTCTTCCCCCCTTCTCTCCCTCCCCCATCCTCCCCTTCTTTGCATCTCTCCCTCACCTTATCTCTCCTTCCTTCTCTCTTATGTCGTTCCCTCAGCCTCACTCCATCGCTAACATTCTCATGTCCCTCTCTTCTCTCTCTCTCTTCCTAATTTCTCTCTTTCCGATTCCTTGCCTCTCTCTTTCTCCCCTCGCTTCCATCGCCATCCGCCTCCTTCCATTCTGTCGTGAGGAAACGAAGCCCTCAGATACACAGAGATACGCTAAAGGACTTACTCCCCCCCCCCCAACCATTCCTGCCCCTCCCTCTTCTTCCTACTGCTCCTCCTCCTCTACCTTAGGAGGCAAAGTAATGGCAGGGATCTTAAATCCGGCCGGAATCTCACGGCCTCCCCTTTCAGGGAAAGAACGAAATAACTCCCGAAAGCTGCCTCCCAGTAGAGGATCTTTCGACCTATTGTTCGTACGAGGAGGTTGGAAGTGGTTGGAGGGAGTCGAGGTGTCCAATAACGAGCCGAAAAGTTGTTCTCTTGAGGGGTCAGTGTGCTCGTGAGATTACTACTACACTTTACTGGTGTTTTTCATTAGTAAGCGAATACTTTAATGCTCTTTATTCCCATATACTCCTTGCATTCCTGGTTAGCTTTCAATACAATGGCAGTAGGGTAGATATAATAATAGTAAGAAATACATCAGAGCTTCATTCCCTCCTTAAAACTTAATTTGTGCATACACTGGAGCTTCTATTTCTCGATCCGTCGATTAATCCAGAAGATATTTCCTTTGTTATTACCATATTCGATACTCGAAATTTGTACTGGCCGATTTATTTTTGCATAAATTTTATCTTAGACGTGTTGAGATTCGAACGTAAATTGATCAAAATTTCTTAAAACTCATCCTAAGTGTAGTAAAATGAAAAACTAGAATTTGTGGGCTCTTCTTAGCCTCCCTAATGGAAAACATACAAATCAAACTTCGGCGGGATGCTCCATTGATGTATAAAATGATACTAATTTACAAGAAAATTGAAGTATTCACATGCGCTGTTTTTTTTCAGTTTCCCAAATCTAGCATATCTTGGTTCGCTCATTGGCTTGTGGTTCAATACTGCCAGAATTGCGTTACAAATAGGATAGACAAATATGATATTGTTTTTAAAACCAGGAATGATTTCAGTTCTGCCTAAATCCTTACTGGTTTTTCATTAACATTCGAAAATTATTGCTCAATCAGAATATATTCATGCAAACCTGGGAAAAAATATATGAAAGCGTACATTTATCTTTAAACGGGTTAATTTAGAATATACATTATACAGAGGGATTGCTTTCATAAGCATTTTAAGACAGCGCGTTTAATATTAAGCAAACTTAAATGCAATTATCTTCTATGGATCGGGAAGTTTTACAAGTATAGTCTTATAACCGCACCGAAAAATAAAATTTTCCGACTGAAAGTTTATATACCAAAACGTAAAGCTATTTTCATTGGAAGTACAGTTAGATTCTTAAGAGAAACATTTTAATTCCAGGGTAACGCCAAAGAAATCTAATAAGTTTCGAGTGCGCTATGAAAGAAATATCGAACGAATTCCTGTCATCGGTTTCGATTTGAGGTTCATTTACATATTACATATATGTGACTCAAGAGTTCTAGTTTTCCCATTCTGAAACGGCAATACGTATGAATAAACTTCATTGGACTGATTTCCTGGAACCGATTACGGCATACCTTAAATTTCTAGGTCATAAATCCCTCTAATTCCAGCAAATATCTATTTTTTTAAAATCTGTAACGGGAGTAGAACATTTTACTCCGACGTGGAAATATGACATTGTCCACTATCTTGCATAACACGTGGAAGGTCGACTATGTTTTCAAATCGCTCTCCGATTACACGCGAATAATAAGACCTGGAAATTCTGCGCAGGACACATGGATTCTTAACGACTACTTTAAATTCCACCGCATTAAAATTTTAAATGCACATTTTTTCAAAATTTCGCTATTCCTCGAGGAATTGAGAGAAAGAGAAAAGGAAAAAGAGAGTTTGATTGTTATTAATCGAATGCCATTGGCAACCTTCGATCCGAAGTCACTTAATCGGCTCCCTCGATGAGGGAGCCGACTGCTTTACCATATAAACGACAAGGTTAGGAATGCCTTGTGACAGTGGTTCCCAAACTGTGTCGAGACACACCAGGGTGCCACAGCTGATTTTTAGGGATGCTGAGGAAAACTTAATTATTAAATAAATCCACGATTCGGAGGTGTTGATAGGCAATTAGGACAATAATTTTCTCTCTAGCAAATTGAATAAAGAGTATTACTAACAGATAGACGCGTGCAAAAATATAATAAAACCCTTATTTCAAGACAGTATTGTAAAATTGCATTTATCTTAGAAAGAGTACCGTGAAATTATGTTGATCTTTTAAAGGGTGCCGCGCCTACAAAGAGTATGAGAACCACTACTGCCTTATAATATTATCGGACTCCCGCTGTCCATGTTTATATCTATATGAATTGTGTTATAATTAAGCCACCTTACCATGGAGTATTCATGAACAATTGACCAACTTTAAAATATAATATTCAATATTTTTAATCGAGGAAACAGTACGAATTACAGGCGAATTTTAACGCTAAAAATCTGTAATGTCCCCTTACACAAAAAAAATCTCTTAGTTAACATCCGGTGTGTATTATTACGTGTACGGTCGAAAACTAATGCGATCGCAGAAATACAACTACTAATGCGGCCCGGCACGAACATAAGGTTTCAGACCTCTTTACTTCATAAACTCCATACAAAGGGCAACTCCCAACCAAAAGTTCAACACTCCAAATAAATGCGACGGTTCCATTTGACATCCTCTCTCTCAGTTCTTCTTGCAAGAGTCGTTGCACCAAAGCACCAACCCATCGAGGAGACTCGGCACCAATTGATCTCTTCACATTCTAATTCCAGGAGCGTCTCCTTTGATCAGAGATGTAAAGCGAGTCCTTTCCCGTCGTCGCCGTGAGAGCGAACGGACGAAGAGGAAGAGACAGCCGAAACGAGGGACTGGGCAAGTGCGCCATTTGGTTCAACGCGTGGATACTTACGCCCACTCCCATTCCCCCCTTCTCCCCCCCCGCAATAACTTGTAATAGATGATTAATAAAATGTTCGTTAAAGAATAAAATCCGTCAAAACTGTCGAATAACCGAATCTACGGAACCGCGAAACTTCATTACAGGCAATCTTCGAAATTAACGCTTAAATCGTAATTTGAAATCTCGAAGTCGTGCATGTTGTTTTTTCTGCTGCTAAAGCCCAGCCATAATTTTGCGTAGTATTGAAACATGAAACCTCGGACCAGTTTCTTCCGATTAACCTAGGGTTTCCAGTGTTCGGTTTTGAAGATACGGGACAGACAACCGAATTCTTCAATAAAATACAGGACAAATGAAGGACACTTAAAAAACCCGAAACAATATCTATTCTTGTGCGCTAAAACTATTTATTATTTATTTATTTAAGTAATAAAAAAATATAGAAAAACAAAATAAAGTTGTATTAATCTCTGGTTTCAAAATACGGAAGATATAATTTTTAAATGGGATAATAAATTTGAGTGTGAGAGGATTGATTGATATTCTACGCCCGATATATGACAAAAATCCTTAAGACTCTCTGTTCCCACAGTGGAGATGCTGACGTGCGAAAATAGTTTCACAACAGTAACTTCAATATCAGTAGAGACTACGTCAGATACAGACTATATTGTATTGTGTACCACGTGTGATTGGCACCCAATTTCCTCCAATTTTTCATTCATGCTAGTTTTTAGTCTCACGAAAACATTATTTGTTCCTCTCTGAAGACGTCCACCAAAATTAGTATTCGACTTATTTCCGCAGTAAGCAACACATTTTGTCAGCTGTAATTTTTGTAGTTTTCTGCAAAACTCTAATAGTTTCGGATTTTTCATTGGGCAAGGAATACATACGCAACAAGTTGACTTGTATACCATTTTCACGAGTAAAATACAGAGCCTCTAATGGGAATTTTTTTTGTTGTGTTGTGGTTGCTGGCGTCAGTAGAAACTCCTTAGCACTGTTCGTTAGTTCTCTCTTTTATAACTTGCTTAAGAGTGTGTGGGTCTAATACAGTTTCAATGACGGCGGTTAACTTGGTTCTAGCACAAGAATACTTACTAGCAATCTTAGAATCGGAATAGACAGCTGGACACGGTTTGCTCATACAAACCGTAGAGTTAAAGGAGTTTGATAGCATGAAAGGCCATAGAAACTTCAGCTACAATAACCTTGGCTCTTTCTTTGGAATCCATTTTTAATAACTATCAAATATTGTGGAACATCCTGCCACAGATCCTATAGTAGACACACTTAATTCATACCTGTTCGTAGCAATGTGCTGTAAAATGTCCGACCTTCCTCCGTGAGCAATGCTAAAAAAGCACTTGCAAAACTTGCATTCAGCGTCGTCATTCTGTTTCCCTTTCTTGATAAAATCCCACTCTTTAGAATATTCGTCACTAAATTTACACGTGCGTATTGGCATTGAAATTAAAAGGGGATAAAAGAAATCTAAAAGAAAAAGAATATATACAGAAAAATAGAGTAAAAGCACAAAATAATCGTACTAGTACAACCACTTCCATTCGCTGACTGTAACATCATATGAGGGCGAAGCGCTACGCGCCGTTTATTTCGAACCAAAACTCGAAACAACAAATGAATCAATGTGTGACTTTTGTTTCCTCCTGTCACTTTGTAGAAAATCGTCAGGAACCTTCTGTTGATCCGACCAATAGCATTCTACCATTTTCAGGGGGTAGCGAAGCTATTTTTTCCTTGCTTTGGGATATAGTTTTTAATTTTTACCTACCATTGAGTGTTACAAGCAGAGAAAGGGTAAACTGTCAGGCATAATTTGTGAATTACCCCATAAACTGAGCGGGTTTCAATAAAATACATAGTAACATGCCTTGATTACTTTTCAAATTCAGTTTGCTAGAACTACGTAAATATGGGACATTTTCCGTCCCGACACACCTTTCCGGGACAATGAAATACGGGACAATCCCGTATAATACGGGACGTCTGGCAACCCTAGATTAATCTAACATTTAATCTATTTACGATCAAATTTTTCTCGAATCTTTCGTAAGACATCGAAGCGATTTTATTGCGGAATTTTGTTTTTGGGGGCTACAATGAAATCGCCAAGGCGACCGTTTCATCGTCAAGCGCGCGATGCAAATCCCTTCGAGAGCGATCGTTATATCCTCTTTAAATCCCTCGCAGCATTCGGGAGAGGGGGAGGCCATGGGGTTGGGAGGGAGCGGAGAGAGAGAGGCGGAGAAAGAAAGGAGGAGAGCGCGGTCGCTGCTTTGTGGACTCTCGACTGATATACGTCCGCTTTATATACGCCCTTGGATTGCCTCGAAACGCTGCAGTGGCTGCCGAGGGAGAGACACAAGGGTCCATTAAATGCGCCATCTTCTCGGATTCCAGCAGCAACAATGGCTCTATTTTTCATCAAGAATCTCCGGATGATTGCTAAACAAACGTCTTTATCCTCTCCCTCTTTCATTCAGATGGGTTCGGTGTTGTTTTCCAGCAGCGCTTAATTCACTTTCCGAATGACTTTTTTTTAGAACTTCAAGTTTCACGAAACAAAAACAGATGACGGTTTTTCCCTGAACCGAGATATGCATTAAGACAAACAGGACGGAGTCACGTTTAATAATTGATGGTGGAGAGTTCCAGCGAAAGGTCACTCGCTAGAAATTCTTCAAATTCAGACGGTTTCAATCAATCAGCTGCCTAACGCAATGAATTTGGTGATATACGTACATTAAAAGTGATATGCCTATCATATTCCAAAGAGTGCCTAAAGTACAACAGTCGTAGATGGTGAATTAATTAAGAGAGTTTAGGAAGATGGCAGAGACAAAATAGGGATATTTTGAGGAAGACGTGGAGAGAAAGGAGAATACGAAGAGCGAAAAGGGGGGATTTGGAGGACGGAGATAAAATGGGGCAATGGAGAGAAAGAGAGAGGAAGGGAAAGACCCCGAGATAAGGCAATGAGATGGAAGAGTCGGAGAAGGGGGAGGCAGAGCAAAAGGAGATTAGAAGAAGAAGGAAGAGGCGAATGGGAAGTTGATAAAAATGAGGAAAGCGGGAGTAATATAGGGGAGAGCGGAGGAGTGGTGCTTGAGAGAGGGATTGATAAGCGGTTGATAAGGTTACGAAAGGTTATGATCGGCGGGAGGAGATGTTAGATAGGGGAAGCGGAAGATGATGGCAGTGGGAAGTGGGGTGGCCGATGGGGGGGGTGGCCGATGGGGGGGCGGCAGGAAATAAATAAGGAAAGTACTGCGAAAGCACACATTACAAGGCGATTTTTTTACAAAAAAATCTAAGATAAAAATTTTAAGGGTACATTTTGAAATAAATTATCGGCATGATCAGAATAAAAATTGTGCACATCGAGACCAATTGTACCAAGGATATGTTTCTAGAGATATCTCCTGAAAACACTTAGTCTGGTAAGGAGTCCTCCCTATTCTCCCCAGCCTATTTTGAAGGTACACTGCACAAATAAAAGCATTGAGCTTTGAAAAAAAAATCGCTAACAATAACAATGATTGTCAATACTTCTCCAATTAAAGTTAACAATTACTTTTTACTTGCTTTCTTTCATCCTCTTAAATTTTGTGTTACGTATTTTGAAATCAAAGTTTGTTTATGTAACATTCATTTTACAGTATATACATATAACTTTCTCGTGTCTATCTCTGTTATTTTATTCTTACAACGAAAGATATGCACTTTCTCACACTCGTCTAGATTTTTTTGGATATTTTGTGTCCCGGATTTCAATGAAGAATTTCTTTACGGCCCCCTTACTCTAATTTATTTTAAAGAGAAGGTAAATATATAAAATTGCCCACGATAGTCTCACAAAACTTCGATTATAGTGCTGCGTCTTTAGATACCTAATAAACTGAAAATAATTCGATCCATCTTAAATCGACGAATGAAGTTTGGAGGAGCTCCATCGTAAACAAGTGTATATTAATAATAACTTTATTGATTTAAACAACTTTTAGAAAGTTATAATTATAAGTACTTTTTTAATATTTACAAAATATTCATTACTTAACCCAACGGTGTGATTCAATTATCCTAAGGTCAATTAAAAATTGTGCTGTCTTTTCTTCGTCTCCAAACATTTGCGTAAATTCTTCAAGAGTCGGAATCATTTTTAAGGGTTCATAGTAAGACGTAGTTCGGTATGTGGCCGTTGCCATTTGCGGCACCACAGTCAAGGGATGCCATTAATCCAACAATAATAAATCTATATTTTACTCTCCCTTGCCCATATATGATCTTTAAGATATAGATTAATAAATTTAGTAGGTTAGAGGAGAATATTTTCAACAAAAAAGTCTGTGAGTGCATATAATTACCACTTATAGTTTAGGAGATAAAAATTCTAGAAGGTCCCACCCATGTTATACAAAACGTCCCTGGAATCGAACTCGGTTCGTTATTTTGCACGGTGATTACATACAAGTCTTTATGTGTAGCACTCTTTAAAATTGAAATAATGGCTAAAATAGATGTAGCCGTTCTCGAGATATTAGACATTATTTGTGGCGTCTCAAAACTTACCTACCTACATATATACTTACCTATGTATATCGCGGTAAGTTAATATAAATGTGGTTTCCAAACCGGTCGTTATTATTTTCATTATTAAAGTGGAACTTGTTACTAAGTTATCTCTTCGTTTTATTTGCGATCCCTGCAATCGAATAATCCAATATATCTCTAATTGACAATTTTGGGAACATAAGGATAAAATAGTCCAGGGAAACAAACAATCATTGAGATATTCGTCAAACTGAACCAAATACTCTTCACCGAAAGGTCTTCCAATAGTTTCAACGCCCTCTCTATTTCACGAACGTAATATAGAGACATATTAAAACTGTGTACCGAAGAGCAGATCGAAAGAGCGCTATTAGATTTATTGATGACCCGGAGGTGACGAGTTTGATGATGATTTGGATTACATTGAAACGCAGGAACCATCAGATAGTATCGTCAATTTTGATAGAGCCATTTTTAGAAAGACGACTCCAAAACAGTAATTAGTATAGTAATAGTATTCTAACTACAATTCAAAAAAATTTTTAAATTGAAATTCAACCACAAAGGAGTGAAAGTTTGGATAGGAAGGATAGGTGTGCATTTTTCTCAAGGGAGAAAGGTAGGAAAACCAAACAGTTGTGCAGCACCTGCTTACAAGCAATGCGTGATGAATACAGGGCAATGATTTGTAAGGAGTGCAGCAAGTAAAATAGGGTGATTTGGACTTAAAAATTAAAGATGTTCTACTGTTACTATTATTACCAAATTTTTGTCGGTCATCTATCATGTTTAAATGTTAAGTTTTCGCTGTTTTTATATATAAACTAGTGTAATGTCCGTTGAAATATCAACGAAAGAATTATAGATGGATAGATTATTATTATTTCCATTTAAAATAATTAATATTACACTTTTACATATGAAATATTTTGTCATACACAACAACATTTCTGGTGAATATTCTGTTATTGACGGGCTATATTTAGTCAAACTTAAAATAGTTACCTCTCCTTCTCTCCCTCTCCCCCTTCCTCCCTCACATCTTCTCTCTTTCTCACCCCTCTCTCCCCCTCTACTTTCCACTTTCCCCCTCCCTCCTCTCTCTCTCGTATTTAAAGCATTCAAAGCACGCTTACACCCATAAGGATTGATACAACAATTGGATTTTGAGGTCTAATAATGTAATTGGTAGCCAAGACAACATTCCGTTAAAATGGCAATATTTCCACAAAATATGTGAATTAAACGTATAACATGAACGATTTCAAATTGTATGCGGAAAAAGATGAACAGAATAAGAAACTGTAATTTTTTCTTCAAAATAGTTCAGATCCGAAGATCGTAGGTTAATTCCTTCTAATTTTAATTTCCAAAACAATAAAAGCCTGCACATCAAAAAATTGATTTTTACATGTTACCTTACGGAAAATGGAAATGTCTTCCTTGGAGTCGAACCCAGGACTTATTTGGAGATTTATTTTCGTCATTACCTTAAAATATGTTAATCAAGCATCCTTGCCAAATTTCAATCTTCTACCTATTCGGGAAGTTTGTTGAAACGCTCTATATCGGCCATCGTGAAAGCGTGACCAACCAACCAACCAACCAACAGACCTGGGCTATTATATTATAAAATTTTAATAACGTTTTAATAAAAAATTAATTTTTAAAAAAGATGAATTTTTTAAAACCTAAATAGCACGGTCCTGACAAACACGGCCCTATTTCATAAAAAAACTATATAAAATGTTTTAAAAACAGTTTAAGCTTAACGTATTATGTACAAAAATAAATCAAATTTAGAAAAGTTAATATATTGATAATATATATTTATTATGACATTTTATATAGTTGGGGTCCCACAGACTCCAGTGTGTCGTTCTTGTAACTGCAAATGAAATGTGTCGTTGGAGGGTTAATTAACATTACGTTTTTGAAAATCATTCATTCTAAAAAATCCAAGGTCTATTTGTAGAGTTCCTCTATTAGCCATCTTAATATTCATTTCTCCTTGAGGCCCTCTTACCCGCCTCAACGACACCCCGCTGTGCCCTCCCTACGCCTATCACCTCGCGTGCGCCCTCTATACTCCTCCACGCCCTCGTCCCTCAAATTGCATGTCGCAAATGGAGAATCCGCAATCACTACTCCCCCGTGACGTCGCATGGAACGCCGCGGGAGCCCTCTTGTCAGAGCCTCGAATGAGGACTTTTATGCTGCAGTCCTGGAGTCCTTCACATTGTGTCGCTGTTCTCGTGCATATAAAATGGCCGTTGTCAGAGAGAACTGACCACTGACTGGGAGACTCAAAACGTTCGCTTACACGGAAGGAAAAGAATGATACACGGTCAGTCGAGATTCTTTTCGTATAATAATTTGTTGAGAGGTTGATCTCTGTATCATTTCACGAGCAATTTTTGGAATCTGTGTAGATTTTCACGTTTTATGAATTCCCTCCAAATGAATAAAATGAGAGAAAAAATCACTTGGTATAAGTTCCACTTTATTAAAATGGATACGACCGGTTTCGACTAATAACTTATTTCCTCCACCCACTCTCCCTTGCTTACTTTGTTTCTTCCTAACACCCACCCCTCCCCAATACCTTGACTCAGCCTCCCCCCCCCCCCATCGCTCTACATATTCATTGGTATTACCCTCTACACATTTCCCTCTCCCCTCCGATTCCGTATATGTTTGCGTTGCTTCTTGTTTTTGTACTTGATGATGACTAGATATTAGTCGAAACCGCTCGTATCTATTTTAATAAAGTGGAACTTATATCAAGTGATTTTTTCTCTCATTTTATTCATGATGGAGTTCCACCAAGTAAAGGCTTCTTCCGTTGATTTCCCTCCAAAGTTGCAGAACATATAGGAGGCGCTACGTTTTTAAAACGCGTTGGTTTGTGAGATCGGAAAATGTAGAAACTTATAAGTAAATCAATGACGTTAAATTGAAGGTCTCATTGTTTCAAATCTGCAGTGGGCAAGCCTGAAAATTATTTAATAACCCAAAAAAATGTGATTTAAAGTTCTGAACACTGATTTTAAGGATTATGTCGGGCTAAAACAGATATTGAGACTTAATCGTTTGTATAAGGGCTTATTTTTTCAAGTCCAAATAAAATTATCTTCAATAATGTAAAAGGCTTTGTCCTTTCGTCACTTTGTGTATGACGCTTTTTTTAAGTGTTTTAAAAAACTTCCTTGCTAGATAAAAGATTGAGATTTGTCAAAAATACTTAAATTACGCGTGAAAATACAACAAAAAATCGTGGAAAAAAGACTTGGCTTCAACTCCGTAATATAATTTCTGTTTCCCGTAAGATAGCATGTAAAAAGCGATTTTCCGACGTGAACGCTTTCATTCCTTTGCAAATTCAAAATAAGATATATCGATTTTCGGGCATGACCTGTTTTGAATAAGAATGAATACATTTTCTCATTATTATGGACGAATTTTGCCATAAATACGTTCTCACTAAAATTTACCGTTTAAATAATATATTTTGGTAAAAATTTGCATTTTAACCATTTATTGCCTTGGCAACCATGTTGTTGTCAAAACTCGAGCTACTATCGTTGTTTCATTCCTAATATTCATACGAAAGAGTACATTATGATTTTACTTGAGAACACTTAAATTCATACCCCGTAAATTTTGAGGGCACTTGCTCTAGTAATATAACACGTTCGAGTAAATAGCAATTATCCTTTTAAATGACCAGAAGATAGTTTCATTTTTAAATTCGGCGCCCTTATGTCTATCGATATTTCATTAAGGTACATTCGACTTCCGAAGTAATCCAGATTTTAACAACAAATGTCACGGTAGCTCCGACGAATGCAGTTCTGGAATCGTCTCACCTGATGTGCAGCGGCAATGCGTCCGTATCGCAGCGGAGACGAATTGAACAAGATCGTTCGGGCGTCGGCCAAAAGAGGGCGGCGCATGCGCAGAAATAATTCCTTCGGCGCAAATAACACGAGATTAGGAGTGAGATAAGGGGAAGGAGGGTTGCGGAATAACGATAAAAGGGAAGACGCGAAGGGAAATCATCCGCTGGGAGAAATTTGAGAATGTGCGTGAGCAACAAAGCCAGAAAATTGAAGAACTAGAATTGGAAATCCAAACGGATTACAGAAAGAAAACCCTCTGAGATAGAAAGGGAGATTATAAAACGTATTTAAAGAGAGAGAGAGAGAGTTTATAAATGTTTCAAAATAAAATAAATAAGGACTGCGAAAAATAGAGGTTATAAGGGGCAAAAATGCAGAAATAAAAAAAGAAAAAGCGTAGGAGAAAGAAGATTACACAACATGGGCGAGGGAAGAAAGATAGAGGAGAGAGAGGAAGTGGGAGGGAGGGAGAGGAAGTGGGTGGGAGGGAGAGGAAGTGGGAGGGAGAGGAAGAGGGAGGGAGAGGAAGAGGGAGAGGAGACGGAAGGGGGGAGGAGGAGAGGAGGATGTGAGGAACGGGAGGCATGTTGGACAGAGATGAAGCGAGAAAGGAAGAGATGGAGAAAGGGAATGTGAGAGAACTGAATGATGAGGGAAGAGTTAATCTGGTAGAGAGAGGAGAGAGAAAGGGAGGGTCCGAAATGGACTTAAAGGAAGAAAGGGTATCCATGCGTACTTCGGCCGTCGAGAGGAGAGAAGAGAGAGGGAGAGAGAAAGAGAGAGCTGCTTAAGGGGACGGAAAAAGTGAAATGGGATTACCCGAGTGACAGAGTCCAGGACGGGTGGAGAGACGGGATGGACACGCGTCCGATGAGATGACGCATAAGTCAGAAGGGGTAGAAGAGAGCGAGAAAGTCAGTCAGAGAGAGAGAGAGAGATGAAGGGAGAGAGAGAATGGGCGTCGGCAGCGGCTTTCGGTCGAGATCTCGTGAATCGTTAGTTGGTGGAAGTGGCGGCTTCTGGTCTTCCGCCGTCCTCGTTAGAGGCACTTAACACGGGTTTCGTTATTTCGACATTTTGGCAGTGGATAAGTTGCTACCGTTCCGATTTATCCTTATCCACTAATGAATCGAATTCTCCGTTTGTAACAAGAAAAGAAAACTGCTCGGTATGCTTAATCAAGACACCGTTCTGAAATTATCCGATTTAGTCATATGCCACTAGATTCATTACATCCCCATAATAATTCGAAAGAACTTTTATTCAAACGCTGGCACTCTTAATAGCTATGATAGTTTAAGTACGAATACTGTGCAATGATACTTCCGACGATATATTAATTATCCGTAAAATTTTTTAAGTAGCAGATTTTCGGCACAAATTTTGGAAACCGCAGTCTATGTTGTGCGTAATGACAATAAATAATCACGTAAAGGGGATGGATAGTAAAAAAAAAAGAGAGGAGCTCATGTGTGCTTACGATATATGTAAGGCATAGCTGTCGAGGAATCGATTCAAGTTTAAAAAACATTTAAATCTCAAACGTTGATAATCGACCTGTCGCTGTCAGAACATGAGTGAAATTTCGTGAAATCCGTGCTTCTGAATGGAATTTCTTCCCTCTGAACCCACAAGTGTGTAAATAAATATGTACCTCTAACAATGGCATGGACTTTTTTGTTTTGAATTTAATGGACCTTTTCCTCAATGGATCACAATTAAGATGACGGAAGCTGAATTCTTGTGTCTAATGTAAGCGATGCAGGAAATTCTCCTTCATTTAATGCCTTTCAGTGCAGAATAACCCAAAATAGTTGTTTTGGAGATTAATCATTTTCTATGCTGATTCGGAAAGAATTTAAATCCAATTAGTGAAAAGTAAACCCCGTCATTTTTCCAACACAGATGTTGAAATGCTTTTATAACGCTTATAAGTGTTTTTTAAAATATGAATTAAAAATGCCTTAATTTTTAAAAAATCTAGATAAATACAAAATTAAAACCGTTAATTCCATATTGGAGCGCCAGATAAAAGTTGGCGGACGAGCTCTTTACAACTTCCACGCAATATAGATAATTAGAGAAGAAAAATACCCACGTAATAAATTACTGGGAAGATTTTAAAGGGATGATTAAAAAAATATTCGCGTTTTTGGATCCTCTCAGAAACTGAATTGCATTGTATTCCCTTTTCTTCGGATATTCCTTTTTTAACCTTAGAATATATACGTATTTTTGGTAGTCATTATCGTAGACGGAGTACGTGGACACCACAAGTACAAAAATCTACCATTAAATTATATATTAATTAAGGGGAGGCCTATGTCAGTCACAGTCCGAAGCGAAGCTTCCTTCCACCTTCACTCAGCCACGCTTGAGGGAAAGTGGAGGGGGAAGCAGATGCGCGGGGCGCGAGAGGGGCACGCGGGCAACTGTAATAGGGCTTCGAGAGACAGTGCGAGGTGGCTGCAGCGCAGGGCGTCGGGGGCGCTCAAGTTCGGGGCACGCGGGTTGTGCAGCGGAGGATCATCTTACCATAATACTCCAAATGGAGATTAATGGTAGATTTTTGTACTTGGGGTGACCAAATACTCCGTATTTTATGGATTTGTCGTTTATTTAAAAATGTTAAATAAAATATGCCCGATTGCACTACTCCGTAGGAAATTCTGGCGTAACCTGAAGGTTTATTTCCGAATTAAGAATCGTTTTTATCTTTCACACGAAGCTTAAATAATTCTCTATCAACAAATGGATAAAGCTATGAAACTGGATGCATTGAATTCTATTCCCTCAGAGCGTCGCCTTCTTTCTTATTCCCTTATCGCCCTCTCTTACTTGCCTTCTTCCACTCTTCTTCTTGTCTTTCGCACTGCTTCGATGACTCTACGTTGCACTTTCTTCAATCTAAATGCCTTTTGCATCTCTCTCTCCCCCTTCTCTCTCTCCTCCCCCTCTTTCTCACCATCCCTCCTCCCTCTTCCCTCTTTCCCCCTCCTAAACCCACCTCTCCCCTTCTCGATTCACTGCAATCCGGATTCCGTAAATCACACAGCACAACCACAGCACTCCTCAAAATCACTGATGATATCAGATTTGCAATGGACAAAAGACAAGTGACTATCATGAGTCTTCTAGACTTTAGTAAAGCTTTAGATTCCGTTGATTTAAACATACTTCTAACCAAATTTTGTATCCTAAATTTCTCCTTTGATTCTCTAAGCTTAATTTGTTCTTATGTAAATGATCGATAACAAAAAGTTGTAGCTGACAATCGTTCTTCAAATTGGATTAAAGTGACACGTGGTGTACCACAAGGATCAACCCTCGGCCCACTGCTCTTCTCTCTATACATTAATGACATATCTTCCCAACTCGCTTATTGTAAATACCACCTCTATGCAGATGATCTGCAAATTTATATTCATTCTCGCTCTACTGATCTCCCTCTAGCCATAGACAAAATGTACCATGACCTCACTTCTCTATCTAAATGGAGCAAAGTAAATTTCCTCAAAATTAATCCTTTAAAAAGTCAGTCAATTATTATTGGGTATCCCAAACTTCTCTCGTCATTAACTTACACCGAACTTCCCTCAATTCTTCTCAATAACTCTATCGTTCCATTCCAAAAAATTGCAATTAACCTTGGACTAGTGTTCAACGAAACACTGAACTGGACTAAACATATAACAAAAATTTGCAATACAGCTCATTTCACTCATTTAAGAGAATTAAAAGCATCACCCATTTCTCACTTCGAAAGCGGCTTATCAACGCTCTTGTCCTTCCACACCTCGATTACTGCGATACGGTCTATCTTGATCTATCTAACGAGCTATCTTTAAAATTGCAGCGTGCCCAAAATTCCTGCGTGAGATTCATTTTTGATCTAAAAAAGAGTGACCATGTCACTCAATCTGTTCGTTATTTTATCAAATTGTAACTCTTCAAAACCCACAATATTTCTACTCCAAATTTACACAAATGAACTCTGTACACCAAACCAACACTAGAGGTAACAATCTCTTCGTGATTCCACATCACAGGACTGAGATCTATAATAAATCCTTCCATGTCACAGCTTGCAGACTATGGAACTCCCTACCCACTGACCTCCAAAAGGCAACATCTCTCCACATCTTCAAACATAAATATTTTAAATTACTGTTCTCTGCCCATAACTCATGTTAGCAGTAACACATTCTTCTTATACTTTACGATATATCAGCCTTAATTCCTCCTTCCTTAATCAACATTAATTTATTTCTTTACAGGATATCGATTTTCTCACAGTGTGTGCCACTATCGACTATGTTACTTTTTAATTGACTAGTGTCTACTATGTTATATTGATTATATACATCATTATTGTTTTATACTAAATTATATTATTCTGTTTTATTTTATACTATGTGTGCTATATTATTTTTCCCTCTCTCCCATTTTATGTGTTTCATTTATATTTCCTTTCATCCTTCCAGATTTTTGTATATATCTTGTAAATATTATCTCTATAACTTTATATGTATTGTGATGACGGTATACAGTTGATTGTATTCAAGTTTTCTCCTACTGTACATATTATTTAATGATTTGTTTTTATACTTAATATCTAGGGGTTTCGCAGGTTTTTCACACTCCCCTTCTCAGTGAGTGTTTTTCTGCGTGGGTTTTACTAGTTAGGACAAGTTTGTTCTTATCTAGGTTTTCCCCACAAACTCAAATCTGTCTTAAACTTACCATTTCTCATAATGATCGACTTTTATACTGTTCTGTACCCTTGTAATGTTGTATTCAAACTTCAATTTAAACTATCTATATTGACGAAGGGTTAAATGTAAGAATGCACCTTATGGTCTAAATTTCGCCCGAATAAGGACGTTTATCTATCTATCTATCTATCTCCTCCCCCTCTTTCTCCCAATCCCTTCCCCCTCCTCCTCCCTCCTCTCCCCTTCTCTCTCCCTCTTCCCTTCATCCCCCTCCTACCCCTCCCCCCCTTTCTCTCTCTCTCTCTCCACTCATACTCTCTGATCTTCGCCAGCTCTTTGCTACGACTCCATCCGAGAAGCTCTCATCCTGATTTTAGTGTGTTGCACACTAACCCATTTGTATTAAAAGAACTTTATCTGAAAAAAGAGGCTGGAAAATTCCTTGGCTTTTGGGAATCACGGCAAACCCTGAAAAGGCTAAGAGACTTTTCGACAAAGGGAAGCTTTCGATATTCGAGTCAAGTCCGGTTTGACGGTTATTGATCTGCAAGAATGTTTGCCAATCAAATAGTCTTTTGTCGGAAGCCATCTAGAGCTTCCTGTATCATTTGTAATGGTGTATTTAATATATATAAAAGGCCAAAACTTCTATTTTAATTATATGATTCCTTAGTAGAGCGTTTATAGGAGAAGAGTATGGTATTTTCGCTAACGTAAAAAAATGGAAAATCCTTCAAAAATTTCTTTATTAGAAAACATAATTATAAAAATTTAACCCTCAAATAAATTAATTTCAAATTATTCTTCAAACTATATCCCTTGGCGTGCACTGTAAACTCCCTACAAGGAGTATCTCTGTCCGCCAATAAGACCTAACTGACTGAATTAATATCCTTAACTCTTAATGCCGTTACTATAAATTTCTCTGGCATTATGTTAGATGTAGAAAGGTGAAATAACGTACATCTTATTCAAAAGTGAATCTTGTGATTATAAAGAACGCAAAAACATAAGCCTAAATACTTAATCACAATGAAAATGGAAAGCTTTCTCAAAATTTTATTTCCAGAAGCTTCAGTTATTGACGAGAAAATCCGGAAAAATTATAAATCGATGACAAAAAAATTATTCTTCTGACTGCAAACTTCAAAGTTAAAAATAAGTTAGGAAACCTTTAAAAGTTTCGAGATATCAATTAAAAAGCTGCGATGAATCCGCATGTGGAAATTTTCGTGAATTTGATCAATTCCACTTGTACTAAAACAATAGATATCGAAAGAAAAACATTTTCGGCAACGTTTGATCGAGCCTCTATTGTAGTGGTTCTCAACCTTTTCTTGTCTGCGTCACCCTATGTTCAGTTATGCCTTTTACCCCTTTTACAGTTCCATTACCTACAAGTCAACTTCAAAGATAAATTTGACTTTCCCTACCACATAACGATAATATTCTGGTATTTAAATAAGCGCGAATAATTATTCTCCTTGTATTATTTCTTTGTATAACCCGAATTATGATATACTGTGAATTTATCAAATATTCGCGTCACCCTTGTGTGACATGTCACCCCCGCTGAGTACCACTGCACTATTGCATGCATTAGAATTTGCACTTTTACTCGACTCAAATATTCCTTATTTCTATCACAACTGTTCCCTATGTCACAGAGTTTCTACGGTAGACAAACATCACATATGAATTCCTTCCTCCCTGTATTTCTTCCACTTTCTCTCTCTCTGTCCCCCTCCCCCTCTCCCTCTCTCTCTCTCTCCCTCCCTCTTCCTCTCCCTCTCTCTCTCTCCTCGATTTTCCTTTAACATATCTACTCCTAGCCTCACCTCATTCTGTAAACTTGTTTTACATTCTTTTACATTATCGTATTTTTCGTTTCCTCGGTTAAATAAGCATATATGTAGACTGTTTCATTTGTACAGTTAGAATCAATGCGCAATTTATATTCCCAGTCATTTACAAATGAAAATCCACTTTCTCATCGATTAACGCTTTATAAACCTTCGCAAGCATTTTGGAGAACGCGTCATTCCTTGCGAATGCGCTTCCGAAGTCAATTTTCTTTATTTCATATTTTCACACTTAAATTTGAAAGTTTTGTTTCCAATGCATTGCTTTTCTCCTTCTTCGGAAGTGGTATCTTACTTGTCTGCTATTATATTCGGCTTGGTTAAACGGTTTCTGTACAATATGTGTATCAGAGGGAGGTTTGGGAATTATGACTCTGAGGGAAGAGTGCCCGAATAATGATGGAACACAAATCTCATATGTAAAACTAGATTCACATAACATAGATAAACATTACATGGCACTTTAAACAACGCTATACATGCTACATAAACAGCCTCCTAAAACATTTCAATTAACGTTTAAGGAACAGTGTCATCGCGAAACGCCATTTTCCCGAGGATGAATACGCAGCCTCCGGAAACTTTTAGTTCCGGCTTAATGGATCTTTCAGGAAAAATCCTCCTGTGTCTGAGCCAAATGAAAATTTTCACGAACTGGAATCTCTTTCCTTGGCCTGCACCTCCGGCAGCAAACTTGCCCTATAAATCGTCACCAAAGCATAAGTCTATTCGGAATCCCTTTCCTATTCAAGCTACGACTCAATTCAGTGAAGTTAAAACTAAGTTTTAAGTGAATTGAATAGTAATACGTTCTTAGTTACGCTATAAAGAGGAATAGAGTTAGTTATCCTGTTTGGCTCCCAGAGTGTGAATCGCCTCATTTTCTGGTCATTAAATCTATTATAAAATTCGGAGAAATCTTTGCGTGATAAGTAAATTATAATCATCGTTTTTAAGAATTGTAAATGATTTAATTGAGAGACAAATGACTATTTTCACTCTTTTAATATTAGTGAGCATAAAATGTAAGCAATCATAAATGAACCGCCAAAATGGATTGATACTTTTAGGAAGTATTGAAGATAAACGATTCATCTGCACTGTTTCATTTCCAAGTGTCAGGCTCTATATTTTTTTCGGAGTGATGTATGAATGCGTCTAAAGATACCGCACTCATTCGTTAACGCGATGACAAGCAAAATGGAAACTAGCGCGTCATTGAGATGAGAACGTAAATAAAAATATCGTCTCAACGCACTTCACATAGGGTACTTTTCAGATTTGTCTAAATTTTTTAAATTGCCTTATAAGCAATTCAGAAGTATTTCAGTTTACCTTACTTCAATGTAACGTACTTTTCAGCATTTCGTACAAATTTATGAGGTCCCGAAAGAATATTTTTTCGATACAACGCGTTTTTCCGTCTGAAAAACTACTCGGAGAGAGGCAATCCATACGGTTCACAGACATTTCGTCCAAAGACGTTTCGTCCAAGGACATTTCGTCCTAAGACATTTCGTCCAAAGACATTTCGTCCTAAGACATTTCGTCCAAAGACATTTCGTCCTAAGACATTTCGTCCAAGGACATTTCGTCCAAGGACATTTCGTCCAAGGACATTTCGTCCAAGGACATTTCGTCCTAAGACATTTCGTCCAAAGACATTTCGTCCTAAGACATTTCGTCCAAGGACATTTCGTCCAAGGACATTTCGTCCAAGGACATTTCGTCCAAGGACATTTCGTTCAATGGGTATTTCGTCCAAAGACTGTTCGTCCAATGTTTATTTCGTCCAACGAATTTTCGTCCAATGTTTATTTCGTCCAACGACATTTCGTCCAAAGACATTCTGTCCAGAGTATATGTAATTGGAGGGGGGGGGGGGGGAGAGAAAGGGAAGGGGGGACAAGTAAAATTTATCAGATATAGGCGATATGGGTATCTATCGACTCGGAATTAAACCTACATTTAATAAAATCGTAAATTAAAACCAAAATTAAGGAAAAAATTTCAGATATGCTTAAAAATTCTAAATAACAATCTGTTCAATTGGACTGCACTCCTGATTCGAGTCATCAAGAACAAATAAGTGTAATAGTTCGTTTTGTTTTTTTCAATCTTGATAAAAGAAAAATAGAAGAGAGCATTTTCTTAGATTTTTTCTCTTTTTTCTCTCCCTCTCTCCCCTTAGAGAAGGGTTCGTGACTCTTCCCCAGGTCTTAAGAGTATTCGGTATATTCTCCTTCAACGAATGTGTTTTCGGTTTTAAATAACGACTTTATGATATCTATGTTTACTTCCTATTAGATAGACACCCATATCCACTATATTTGATGAAGTTTACTTGTCCCACCTTCCCGTCCTCCCCCCTACACTGCCAAAGTTTTTTCGTTTTAATTACACTTTTATTAAATCTATGTTTAATTCCGAGTCGATAGATACCCATATCGCCTATATCTGATAAAATTCACTTTACACCCCCCCCCCCCCTCCCCGTCCTCCCCCTCCCTATTCCTCTGGGGGAAATGTCGTTGGACGAAATAAACGCTGGATGAATTGTCTTTGGACGAAATATCTATTGGACGAATTGTCTTGGAACGAAATACCCATTGGACGAAATGTCCTTGGACGAAATGTCTTAGAACGAAATGTCTTAGGAAGAAATGTCTTTGGATGAAATATCTTTGGACGAAATGTCTTTGGACGAAATGTCTTTGGACGAAATGTCCTGGAACGATCCATATTCATTCCTAAGTTGTCATTCCACCAAATCATCAAAACAGTAGGCGAAAAAGAGGGATTTTCCTATTCCGAATTTCGGGAACTTTTCGTCGTCATGCGATCGACAAATAACCGCCATGATTCACAGTCACTGAGGACAGACAAAAGAATACGTTCACATATCTAACAGCCTTGGATTGTCTTTAAAATATAATAAAAACACCGTACTGCATCGGTTCCCAAACTTAATCCATCTGTGAGTATCACTTAAAAGGCAGGCAAACTTATTGCGATCCATTATAATTACACTGGGATAACATTTAAACTTCTTTTTCCTAAAACATTTTAGGATTCTTCAAAGGCAGATGCTAGTTTTGAAACCACCCATTTGTTGACAGTTCCATTGTAGATTATATTATTACACGTCCAGGTTTGTAAATGAGCAGCGACTCTAAAAAAGCAATAGAGGTCAAGCCAATGTGCTAGTTTGCTGAATAAGAGTGAATGGAGACTCTAAAAATATTTATTTCGAATTATGATATACTAACGGCATTATTTTAGTCGTTCTATGATGTTAAAATATGTTAAATTAAACTAAAGTAAATGTACGGACGGTTTAAGAAGCAGTAGACATTTTCAATATAACGTATTTTATGTAGAGCTTAGAAAAACAAGTTAGGAAATTGTACAGCGTAACACAAATGAGCGCGTTTCGTGCAGTGGAGTATTTGAAAGAGATGATATACGTGTACACCAGTTCTTTTCTTCTTCATAAATACTTCATTTTCTTCCTATTTCAAAATATTGCATGCACACGAAAGGAAATTAAACGTTTGTTTGTGAGATTGTTTATGCTAGCAACAATGAAGAAGTAATTATGCAAGAAAATTTCTGTTCAACTCGAATTAAGACATACTTGTTTGATTTTCTTGATAACGGCTACTCATATGACAAAAATTTATAGGAAAAGAAATACTCTAATTTACTAGTTCTACAAGTTTTATTTGAAAATTATTTTGATATGACCAATACTTTACGAGATAAAACGAAAAGTTCATTTTTTGTCACCAGTAAAGAGGTACCCCTGATTGGCTTACGTGATTCATTTATGCGATTTTCTTATTGTCTTTGACTGTTGAGTCCTTAATATCAAATTTCATGAAAATTCGTTCGGTAAAAGCCGAGAACGAACAAGCGGACGGACAGGTCGGCGTTAATAGGCGCTCTTGCTGGAAGCGAAACGCGCCCAATGAATGCTCTCCAGACATAGGTTTTATAGAGATTTCACTGCATAATATAAATATTAACCTATTATGGCTGATAAATGGATTGCAGAATGTGATCGCTGTTGGCCGAGTGGTCCCTGAACGACTTCCCTTCTCAAAAGATATATCCTTCGCTGCTCTCTAAACGTAATTAAGGAGGACTGCCACTCGAGAATTCTCGTTACAGAGCCCAGCTGGTGATTGCGTTGCATCTATAAACGCATCCTGAGCAGACTAACCACGTCACTGTAAAAGCACACTCAAGAAATGCAAATGACGGAGGAAAAAGGAACGCCGTTAATTGGAGGAAAACTTCTTCGTAAAGGCATTTCTCTCTTTATTGTTGTTATAAGGGACTTCGAAATTCTTCTAAAATTTGTTTTCAGTAATTAATTAGATTATACTTTTTATTTTGTTTGACGTTTATATACATATTCAATGAAAGAAACATATTTATCACATTAAATAATTCCTTCAAAGAATTTGCTGGTGTCTTTCTCTTTTAAATGCTTTTTATGTAAATGTTTTGCAAAATGCTTGCCATTCAATTCCGAGTACTGTGGGTTACTTGAGGATTTTAAAACCTTAGGTTAAAAGTTAATAAATTAGCACTGAATTTCGAGATATGTCAGTTAAATCGTCCAGATCCTAATTATTCCGATTAAAGATATACTACTGGTCTATGTCTCAGCATTTTAATATTCGATATTAACGGAAAAATTTTAGTTTTAAATATGAAAAATATTAATTATAATTGTTTTTCCTCACAATTGGAATAGAAAAAAATCTTATGTGGTCTACACATGACTTTATCCATACAGAGCAATGAATATCATTGCTCTCCACATCAGCGTTCTCAGAAATATTTATTAGCGATTACACTAGAGACTAGAGAATAATTTTAAAACATTTTCAATAGTATTTATTCAAAATAAAAATACAATAAGCAAAGAAAATTGTTAACTTTTTCTATGGATAACAAAATTTCGATGCGCAGCTAAAATTATCCTTGGCATCGCACGCAACGCTATCAGCAGTTAGAAAATGGTATCATAGCAGCGGAAACAATGGTATCACTTAGCGACGTATTTAACAAATTTAGAATGAAAATCAAGATATCTCATAAACTATAGGTTTAACGAAAAATTGTTTCAAACGAAACTTATGCAAAATTACTTTATCTATGATATTTATAATAACAACTATTTACTAAAATGGAGGTTTAAAGGAGATATTTGGAAAAAACGGAAAAACGACTAGAATAAACACCCACCTCCGTTGGATTAGTTACATTAAAACCTTTTTAAATTTTCATTTGCTAATAAAAATCTAAAATATAAAGTTTTTTGCTGATGGGATTATTAGTTTTTGAGTTAGAGTGACCACAAAATTCCTATCAAATACACAGACATCATGGACAAAGTAGTCAAAACGTGTTCTAGGGACCTCAAAACGTATTTCTGTTGAAATCTCAAACTCGATTTTTTTCATGAAAACAATACCTTCTCTATACTACGTACATATATGGAAAAAGTAAAAAGTAGATGTTTTTGGAATTCATACACGATTAGTCGAATAACGAGGAACATAATTTGGATTTCCGCGGCAGCCAAATTCAAATCCATTCCTTCGTGTTTCCGTCTGTTTACAGTTCGCACCTATGTTTCAACTATTTTCACAATAAAATTAATATATTTCCCAACACAGACTCTCATTCCAAAATATTTCGATATATGGCCACTCAAAGGCAAGTAAATATAAAAGTTGTAAAATAATAAGAAAATCGTTAGTTAGATCAATGGCGCATTTCAGGAAAATCAGGCAATATCAAGGACATTATTTTCTGGATATTAGTTTTTGGGGAGAAATGATAGACATTTATATGCTTATAAAATACTCATCTATTCGAAACTTTCGGATGTGACGATGATGAGCCATTGGATCGATGTCATCGCTCACAACTCAACACTTTTCAACGTTAGTCACACTGCAGAGATTCTCATCCTTCTCTCGAGTGATATCGTATGTCTTGTTTTGACAAAAGTAGGAAGTTTTCAAAGTGAAAGTTCCAAGATTCTCATCTTGTATGGTTACGAGACGGCTTCAAAGTTGCTATAAGTTTGAAGAAACGTATGAGAACGTTATAAAAATACATGATTACGAAATCCTCGAACAGCAAATAAAGTAAGAGCATTTAGGGTATAATTCATTTCCAAGAAAATTTGGAAGCTTGTTCTCGTATGTTTATCATGCCTCTTGTAATAACTTTACTTGTAACTTAAACAGTATAGTATTATTTACTTTCATTATTGAATTTTTTCATTTTATATTTTATCAAGTTTAGCTACTGTTTAATTGAATATATCGCAATTTAAAAAATTAACTGGAAAACTGTTTCCATTTTACCACGTCTATTTTAAGCGCCTACACAATTTTCTAATTGCTGATAGCGCTGTGTACGCTGCCAAGGATCATTTTAATTGCGCATCGAAATGTTGTTATCCAAAGAAAAAGTTAACAATTTTCTTTGCTTATTGTTTCCATTTATTTTAAATGAAGACTACTGAAAATGTTTTAAAATTATTTACGAGTGTAATCGCTAGTAAATATTTCTGAGAACGCTGATGTGGAGAGCAATCATATTCATTGCTCTGTATGGAGAAAGTCATGCGTTGGCCACATCAGATTTATTAAACAAGAAGTTATTCCGAGCAATCAAACGAATATTCGAGCCTTACAAATGACACGAGTGCCACACTTAAAGTAGTGTAGAACTGGAAGCCTAAAATAAGGGGAAGATAAATCCAATATCCTTTTTTTATACCCGCTTAAGGAAAGGAATCTCCCCTCCAATACCCTCCTCAGAATGAAAAGTGATTATGTACGTCTATATTCCATAGAGTAGACATGGCGGCCGTGCGTCCTGCAAAAGGGAGGCCACCTCCCTCGGGGTGCGGCAGCTGAACGAAGATCATTTGTGAAGGAGCCACGGCGGCGGCGTCGGAACCGCGCTCTCTCGTCCGCGGCATTAATTCGGAAGGAATAGGAATGACAGGCTTTCCATACAAACGATTCCGTGGGTCAGTCTCGCGTCACGTCAATGCCACGCTACATTGACCTTACGGTTTGATTTCTATGATTAATGACTGCGGACAGAGAGAGAGAGAGAGAAGGTATGTGCCGAAGAGCGTAGTGCATTTGAATATAAACGAAGCGATGAGCGTTACACACACACCTGCAACGTATAAATAGCATGTGAATTTTCTTATGCGTATTGCATGAATGAAATATTTAAGTAGAATTCCGCATAAACATTACACAGTTTGTAATCATCAAAACAAGTATATATAAAAAATAACTTTTTAATATAAACAACTTTTAGCAGGTATATAGAGTAAAGATGAAACACCAACCCGATCCAACGGTTTCATTCAATGATTTAACTGTCAATTAAAAATTTACTGCCTTTTCGTAGTCTCCAAGCATTCGCGTAAATTTTTCAAGAGTCGGAATCATTTTTAAGGGTTAATAGTTGGACGTAGTTCGGTATGTGGCCGTTGCCATTTGCGGCGTCACAGTCCGTCATGCCAACAATGAGAAATCCATATATTACTCACCCTTGCCCTTATGTGATATGTAAGGTAACGACTAATAAATAAAGTCGGATACAGGACAACATTTGCAACAAAAATTCCGCGAGAGCATATAATTACGACTTATAGTTTAGGAGATAAAAATTCGAGAATGTCCAGCACATGTTATCCAATTGGGGGAATAAAACGTCCCTGGAATCGAACTTGGGTCGTTTTTTCTGCACGGCGATTACATATAAGAGTCTTTATGTGTGGCAGTCGGTAAAACTGAAAGAATTGCTATAATACATGCATTTGTTCTCGAGTGATTAGACATTATTTGTGGTGTCTCAAAACATACCTATATATATACATATATATATATACATACAGGCGAGGCAACCGCCTCAGGCGCCTCTCGAAGGGGGGCGCCAAAATTTGACAAAAATGAAAATCTATCAAAATAAAATTTTCGCGATAACAATACTTTCTCGATACTTCGTATGAGAAAGTAGAAATTGGGAGTGCTTCATCGCCATCGGTGAAGTGCGAGAAGAAAAGAGAATAGGAAGACGAAGAGAGAGGAGGCAAGTTTTTTATCTTAACGCATTCGTTGCGAGCATGCGCTGGAGAGAATAGCGGGGTAAACTGCAAGAAGAGAGGATAAACAAGCTGGCGAAATATAGTCACTATATGCGTCCATACGGTACGCTTCTCAAGGTTTCGAGGATGAAGCAGACGGAATGCGTGCGGCCCATGTGTTCTTTCTTGTCCTATTACTCGGTGGAAAGAGGAGGGGAAGGAGACTAGTTGGAATGGAAAGAGGAGGGGAAGGAGACTAGTTGGAAAGAGGAGAGGCGTGGAAGGGGACAAGAGCGTAAGTATTCAGTTAGCTAGAATGTGCCCATAATATATTTACTTCTTTTCTGCAGCCGTTTGATAGTAAACAACGTGAAAGAATTTCGATGACTAATTATGATATTTTAATTTTTAGGCGCGTTTCGCCTCCAGCGTGAGCGCTTATTGTCGTCGGTCTGTCCGTCCGTCTGTCTGTCCGTCTGTCTGCCCGTCCGTCCGCATGTTCGTTCTCGGCTTTTACCCAACGGATTTTCATGAAATTTGATAATAAGGGCTTAAAATCAAAGATGATAAGAAAATCGCAAAAATTAATGGCATAAGACGATCAGGGGTACCACTTTACTGGTGACAAAAATAAACTTTCCGTCATATCTCGTAAAGTATTGCTCATATCAAAATATTTTTCGAATAAAACTTGTAGAACTATTAAATTAGATTATTTCTTTTCCTATATATTTTTATCGTAGGAGTTGCCGTTATCAAGAAAATCAAACCAGAATGTCTTAATTCGAGGTGAACTTTGAAAATTTCTTGCATGGTAACTTCTTCATTGTTGCTAACATAAACAACCTAACAAACAAACGTTTAATTTCCTTACGTGTGCATGCAATATTTTAAAATAGGAAGAAAATGGATTATTTATGATGAAGAAATGAACTGTAAAAAGCTATTTCCCTACGTACAGGTATATCATTTCTTTCTAATACTCCATACGCTGTACACTTTCCTAACTTGTTCTTTTTTGAATAACTCAAAACACGAAAGAAATATTTCGGTAAGAGGGGGGAAAGTATTCAAGAATATCAGAAGGGGAACGCGAGACGATGATTATTATACATTAATTTTAACCGGTAGAAGTTCAAATTTAAAAAAAATGTTTTGTATTATAGTTTTCGAAACATGGTACAACACATAAAGGTACTTCACATTGTTTGCACCAATAACTTGCTTCTTTTCTCTTTATATATTTCTTTTTTTTGAGATGCATTTTTCTGAATGCGACTGATTAGACGTACAGTAGGACGTAATGGTGTTTCTATAGATGGTTGTCTTGCCCTCTTTGCTTTTGGTTTACTTTTACTGTATTTTTCTCTCCTGGCATTCACTAGCTTAAAATTTAGGTGACTCAATTACTCAGGTTTTTTGTATATTACATTGCAATAAAATTGTTATATCCAATAAATGGTGAAACATTTTCACGTAATATTTTTAGTGTCTTCCTGGCAGTAGAGTAGGTGACGATGCACTGGTCTGCAAGTTTGACTCGTCCCATCCCTTTCCTGCAGTCAACACTCATTAGAGGTTTAATTTTTTGCCAGCTAAAATGTCAACAATGTCAATATTAACCAAAGATTTCCGCTTTTTAGAAGAAAGCCTAATACTCGTAAAAACGATATCTCTGTGCAAAATCAACATGATCATGGAGAATACCTAATATTTTTGTAGGAAAAAGTTTTGGCATACATCAGATAATTCAACTCGAACACCAATGGGTGTTAATATGTAATAGGTAAGTTTAACCTGTGTAACCGGTTAGAGTAACCAGCTGACAGCAAAAGAAACACGCTACGAAGCTTAAAAGTAGTTCACAAGCATCCATAGATATTATATCTCGCCTCCGGCGGCAAAATATATATGTATGTATATCGACGACATTTTTCTTCTTTGGACACATGGACCCGACACAATCCAATCGTTTTTACAGCGCCTCTTCCCACCATACGCTCTCCTTCACCCACCACTCCTCCCCCTCCAGCATCACCTTCTTGGATGTCGACCTCTCCATCCGAGAAAACCAAATCCATACTAAATTTCACTTAAAACCCTCCAACCGCCTTCAATATCTCCACTTCCGCAGCTGCCACCCCTCCACACTAAAACTTCAATCCCCTACGCCCTAGCCCGCCGAGGACGGAGAATCTGCTCGGACAGAGACTCACTCTCCGAGTACTGCTCCGTCCTCGAAAATGCATTCCTCCAACGCGGATACCCGCCGGACCTGATTCGGGACCAAATCCGACGGGTAGTCGCACCCAGCAGCCCTAACCTACACTCCAACCGCCCCGCAACCCCCGACTCTACCCCCCAACTCACCCTAATCACCACATTTTATCCCGGCATTCACGATACCCTAAAGAGCATCTTAAAGGCAGCCCACCCAATCCTCACTTCCTCCCCCAACCAGGTCTCCTTCCCCACACTCCCAAACCTCTCCTTCCGCAGACTCCCCAACCTAGCCAACATCTTGTGGAGAAAAGAACCCCCATCACCCACTCCTCTGCACCCTGTAGCGTTCCAACCCTGCCGCAGACCCCGATGCCTAACATACCCTATAAACCCACCCTCCAACTCATTCTCAAACCCCACCACCAACATCACCTGCCCCATAACTTTCCCTACCAACTGTACTACCCGCAACGTCATCTACCTACTAACCTGCACCCAATGACCCGCCTTTTACGTCGGCCTCACCAGCAATTCCCTCAACATTCGCAAGAACGGCCATCGCAACAGCGTTAGTCTTAAACGACAGCTACCCATGGCCGTTCATGCAAATAATCATAATCCGAATTTCAACGTTTGTTTCGCGCCCTCCCGGATAACGCTTCCGCCCCCCAACTCCGTCAATGGGAATTGGCCCACATCCAAATCTTACACTCTTTCTGTCCTCCCGGCCTCAATCTCCGTTAATATTTCCTTTTTTTCACCCTCTCTTTCCCCTCTCCCCCCTCCGTATCCTTCAATCCCCGACCTTTCCACGCTCCCTTCCCTTCCACCCCCACACCTTCACCCCAGTGTCACTGCCAAATCAGTTGTCTCTCTTTTGTGCTGAGGAAAGGATCATCCCGAAAGCTCCAATAACTTCTACAAATGTGTCTCTACAACACCCCAGCGGCTCTCCTCCCGGTAAGTGCTCACTGGGTTTCCTTCAACACCTAGTTGCCCTAAATATCCTCATTTACCTTTCCTCTTCCGTAGTACTTATATATATATATATATATATATATATATATATATATCGCAGTAAGTTAATATAAAAGTTGTTAATAAGTTAAAACTGCGTGAGATGTTGTCCCTCCCTTTAAGTATATGCCAAGTTTTTAATTTTTTTGCAATCATCTGAGCAGCCGCGGTGTCTGTTTAGATCTATTTTATTTTTGTTTTTTTGTTGAAAACTAGATTCCAACATCTGCATCTCTGTCACTCTCAGTACCTTCTTCCAGCCCCTATTCTACTTCAGTTTAGTCTAATAGCCTGAACTCAGACGTCGCATATGTAGAATTAATAGGAACTGTTTTTGTTACTATTCTGTGCATCACACCCGACGCCATAATAAATTTGTGGTATCAGGAATGTTCTTATTTTACATAATAACATTAATACTATCAAATAATTAACTTGTACTTCATATTTATTTTGAAAATATTTATTTGGCTATTTAGGACTATTTTTGACATATTATACTTTGTAACCCCCCTTAGAACTAATTGTTCCAGACGCGACTTTAATCAACGAGAATTAAAAATTAATCCACGCGTCACAAAAATGTCCCTTAACCCGTGTAAAAGTTATCAATTATTTTTCAACGAATTGTATTATTAAGTTAAATTTCAAAAGCAGCCGGGTCCCACAGACCAGGTGCCAGTATACATGTGCGCCAGCTTAGATGGTGTAAATTTAAAAAAATTGCATTAGAAAAGGATAATAATAAATCCTCAAAAATTACCGTAAAAATAATACTATATGAAAATAGATAATTGTAAATAACAACATATTTACCGCTAAGGTTAATAACAAGGTCTTAATGTTACCCTTATCTCATTGGTGAATAGAAGTATGAAGCTGTAAAAATGAATCCTTAAATTTACTCCGAGTGATTTTGAACGCTAAAATAGCTAATAAACAATGCCATTTTATGTTAAGCAAAATAGAAGAGTAAGACAAGAAGGCGACCATTTTGGGGGATGGCACGTAATATGGCAGCAGGGGCGGATTTATGGATAGTGGGGACCTACGCGCAGCCTTTCTTGAGGGCCAATTTTTTTTATAACTTTGGAATTCGGGGGGTCCTCAGTAGCACGGGGCCCTACTTCTGCGCGCATTGCGCATACCTATAAATCCGCCCCCGTATGGTAGAATAAATCGTATGCTACAAAAATAAGATGGAAAAAGACGTGGAACAGACAAAACGAAAGGCTAATCCGAGTTGAAAGAGGAGTTATGAGATGAAAAGTATGAAACGTTCTACCAATTTGCGGGGAATGGCGTCCATTCAAGCGTCGTTATCCGTAATCCGACAGTGGCGACGCCGTGGAGAAAAAACGATCGTAGAATTGCGGGAAGTCGAGAGATGAGTTAATGAAACAATTAATCAGACGACTTGATCAGACCCGAATTATGCGCAGGTATAAGAAGGAGAGAGTAGTTGCAAGGGATGTAAATTGCCGCCGTGAAAAGAAAAATATTAGCGGACGGAAATAAACACGACAAACTGGGGGGGGAAGCAATGATGCTTATCACTCGAAGTGAAGTTAAGATGGGCGAATAAAGTCCATCGATTGCCATCTCACGAGGAAACGAGATTCGATAGTGGACTTCGAAGAAAAGTTATCTTGCAGGAATGTGTGCAAGCGAAGAGAGGCGAGAAGAAAAAAATAATGGAAGGGCGGAAGAAGGGCGAAGGGCGGAAGAAGGGCGAGGGGCGGAAGAAGGGCAAAGGGCGGAAGAAGGGCGAAGGGCGGAAGAAGGGCGAAGGGCGGAAGAAGGGCGAGGGGCGGAAGAAGGACGAAGCCAAGAGAGAAACTCGGAGAGGAGGCAAGAAGAGCAAAAAGTGGAAAGGGAGAACGAAAGTGGGGTACGTTCAAAGCAAATTGCGAAATTTAGGGAGCGGAAAGTGTGAATAAATGACAGAAATCGAATAAATATAAATTGAAAATAAATCAGAAAGAAACGGAGAAAAATAATTGGGAAGCAAAGTGCGCAGATGAGGATGCGCAAAGGAGGTGGAGAGATGGCGGTCGGAAGGCGAGAAACACGAGGATAGTTGAGCAAGGAAGGAAAATGAATTTGGGTGAAGCAGTTAGTGAAAATCATATTGAAATACAGAGGTTTCGAGAGATGACAGAAAGAGAAAGGAAGCCTAAGGACTGAGGTGAATGGAACGAATTAAAACAAAGAGAGAACAAGTATACTCCTATATAAAAAACAACTTTTTAAATTTTTTACCACTTTTATGAAGTGTGTAGAGTAAAAATGAAACAACAACCTAACCCAACGGTTAGTTTCGATGATTTTACCGTCAGTTAAAAATTGTACCGTCTTTTCTTCGCCTCCAAACGTTCGCATAAATTCTTCAAGAGTTGGACGTACGTACAATGAGAAATCCATATATTATCCTGTAAGGTATCGATTAATAAATTTAGTCGGATAGAGGACAACATTTGCAACAAAAATTCCGCGAGAGCATATAATTACGACTTATAGTTTAGGGGATAAAAATTCGAGAATGTCCAGCACATGTTATCCAATTGGGGAAATTGGACGTCCCTGGAATCGAACTCGAGTCGTTATTTTGCACGGTGATTACATATAAGTGTCATTATGTGTGCCACTCTTTATAATTGAAAGAGTGGCTAAAATAAATGTAGCCGTTCTCGAGTTATTAGACATTATATGTGGTGTCTTAAACCTTACCTACGTACATACCTACCTACATATATACATATATATATATATATATATATATATATATATATATATATCGCAGGAAGTTAATATAAAAGTTGTTAGTAACGGCAATACTCAATGATAATCGGTCAAAAATAGACGGTAAATCCTATAGCGTAAGGAAATCTTCATTGCATCCGCAAATTTTAAATTGAATGTAATAACAAAAGAGATGAGGCATGCATACGCATGTTAAAGGTATATCGTTCATTTTATTATAATACTAGTGTAATGCCCGTTGAAATATCAACGGAAGAATTATAGATAGATAGATTATTATTATTTTCATTTAAAATAATTAATATCATACTTTTATATATGAAATATTTTGTCATATAGAACATTTCTAGTAAATATTCTGTTTTTGATGGGCTATCTTTAGTTAAACTTAAAATAGTTGCCTCTCTCTCCCTCCTCCTCTTTCCCCCTCCCCCCTCTACTTTCCTCTCTCCCCCTCCCTCTCGCTTCCCCCTCTACATCTCTCCCCCCCCTCTCTCTTGTATTAAAAGCATTCAAAGCACGTTTATACCGATAAGGATTGAATTAACAATATGATATAGAGATCTAACAATGGAATTGGTAGTCAAGACAACATCCCGTTAAAACGGCAAGATTTCCTCAAACTGTGTGAATTAAACGTTGACATTGAGAAATTTCGAACTGTAGGCGAAAAAAGATGAACAGAATAAGAAACTTTATAATGTTTTCTTAAAAATGGTTTATATCCGAAGATTGTAGATCAATTCTTTCTAATTTTAATCTAAAAAAGAATGAAAGCCGGCACGTCGAAATGTCCCTTTTTACGTGTTACCTTATGGGAAATGGAAATTATCTTCTGGAGTAGAACCTGGTTCTTTGATCTCGAGTTCGATACATTAAAACCTTTTGTTGTCATATTATAATTCCATCCTGAAAATTTCATCAAATTCGGTTACATGACAAAGTGACATTGTGACACTGTCTTTTATTATTGTAGATATGTAAGTATTCTGCATTTCTCACAGCAAATATTTATTTAATTTTTACCGAAAAATTTTCGGTCGCAATGTAAAGTGAAATTCTCAGGAAAATGACAATATATCCCACAGGCCGAGAAAATAATCAATTTTATAGATCTATTAGAAGCGCTCGACATGTTGACTGTGGAGGAAATATGGCGGGCAATAAAGGACGAGAATGGAACGAGAGACGAAGCGATAGCGTTAATTACGGGATTTGAGCAGAGAAAGAAAGGAGAGGGGGGAGAGGGCAGGTTGCGGTGGAGAGACTATCTCCTCTGAAAAGCGATTGTGGAAGTGCGGCGTTGCTATGGGGATTTGGTTTCAGAAACTACTCAGTTACGGTGTAAATAGGTAACATTTGAAGACAATTTCTACTTGCAGATTAAATAAGTTATGAGTTTAGAATTTTTTAGCAAACGTACCAAAAACTCTGTATTGTATGCATGTAGGCTAGTATTACGCAGAGAGGAAATTACGTTATCGATGAAACCTTCGTGAATTCATTGCCAGTTGATCAATTCTGATATGGTGGCTGAAAAAATGTTTTGTTTTCCCCAACGAAAGGTCATAAATAAAACCAAAATAACTATCGAGGAAATATTTGGAGAAAACCGTCGAATGGGTAAAAAGTGGGAGAGAGAAATACATAGAAAGAGGGGAGAAGGAAAAATTCGTAGGAAAGGGAGAGTAAAAACAGATTTTGGCTGGGAGTGAGGGGGAAGGGAGGGAGAGGGGGGAGGGAAGGGAGAGTGAGAGGGGAGGGGAGAGGGATAGATTGGATAGGGGGAGTGGGAAGGAGAGAAAGGGTGGAGATGGAGAGAAGGGGAGGGAGAGGGGGAGGAAATAGAGGAAGTTGGCGACAAAGGCAAGAAGTAAGGCGAAATGGAATGAATGATTTACGATTGATCTTTTTATTCTCACTCATCCTCCAATTTTGCCCTACGTACATATTTCACAATCTCTCCGCCTTTCAGGTCTCTTTTGTCTGTATCTGCCCCATTGAATGCATTACATGGCCTCAAAAGGCCAAACCCTATTAATCCCCTGCTAGTGGTTTTGACCTTCCCATAGCCGCTTCACCCTTTTAATTTATCCCGAACACCTTTTTTTTGTATCCAGTCGTTTTTTTTCAGTTTAAGTTTATTGTTTTTAAAAAATTGTTTCCACGTTCCCTTGTAGAAAATGTTTACGACAATAAACACAATATTCGACCGCTCTCAATAATTTTTAGGTAATCTAAATGCATTTTAAAAATAAAGAAGGCTTCAAACTGGCTCGGGCAAAAATATTTCAACACGACTGAAAATCACACACACATACGGGGAAAATAAGAAACTGCAACTTTATCAAGGAAAACGATAACGAAGCATCGCTGGGCGCAATTTCAAATGGGAAAAGCTCTATCTCGTTTCAGTGGCAGTGATGATTTCAGGATGCAAAAACTCTCGATGCATTGTCCTGGTAACGATAAGGGGTGTTCGATTATTGAATCGATAAAATCAATAATTTCAAGATCAAATTATTGTTTTGAATAGATAAAATAAATCATTTGAAGAGCAAATTATTGTTCCCTCAAATTCTTTAATGATGAAATTCTACAATACAAGCCAAAAGACGACGGAAAGGAAAAATAACAAATGTTTGAATTTGAAGCATGGAGGTTCATCGTGCAGATATTTTTTATGACTGAATTTTTGTTCAAACTAATTTAGTATTATAGTCTAATACATACATATATATATATACTATATATAAGAGACATCTTAACTTTTATCACTTATAATATACTTGTAATCTTAAAAAACTTCAGAAATCCGTTTGCTACGGAGTTTTCAATTAGTTCCACTTAAAGCAATATTAAATTAAAACCTACAATTTTATGATTTTAAGTATTGCTTTTAAAATTATAAAAACTTTTTTTAACTACACCTCATTAATTCTTTCCATTGAAGCATATTATTACAACCTATAAATAGAGCGCAATTCAAATGAAGCCTTTTAAAAAGAAATAAAGATTAGCGGATATTTTAGGTCAACATTTAAAGCGTTGTGAGTCCTGTTTCAAGTATGTATTCGATGTTCCGTATATGCCATGGGCCAATATTTTGTTATTTTTCAGATATGGAATATTTGTACTAATAAAATTTTCCAAAGAAATAACTGAATTGATTATTCCTTCAAACCTTAGTTCGCATTTCAACCGCTTCGACAATCCCCAATGCGGAAAGAAACACTGGACTTTTATGTATTATTTCAATTTAAACAGGTAGCTGCTTATTCGTGGCTCTGAACCCCCACCCCCTAAACTTCCCACCTATAAATCATCCCAACTCTAACTCTCCTTCCCCTCTCCCCTGGTTGTCTATCTCTCCCTCTCGAGTGACTCACTCTTATACGATTAGGAGGAATCGTTCTACGCCATCGCCATCGATAGTATTATATCAGGCGTTCCAATAAACGAGAATAAAATCACAACTCGATTGAATGACTTTGATAAGCTTTAACGGTTTAATCATTTTTAACCGAGTTTTAATCAATTCATTATATCTTCCAATGTTTACCCACGCTTTAATCTCACATACCACAATTCTAAGGTTGCTCAGATAAAATACGTATAAAATTAACATCTAAGAATAATACTGTCATATTTAATTATTAAGACAAAAATCCATTATCTAATTTTACAAGCCTCCGTCTGTCTGTCCGGCTGTCTCCATTTGTATCTCGAGACCCGTTCGTCGCAGAGATAGTTTTGCGGTTAACGGCGTTTTGTTTCTACTAGCTAGGTGGTCTCTGAAAAACTATTTTCATGAAGTCCCGGGTTCGACTCTTAGGAATCATTTTTATTTTCCGTAGGATAACACATAAAACTCGACTTTTCGCGGTGCAGGCTTTCATTAATTTGCTCATATAAATTCCAAATATTGGCATACGAGCTTCGGACCTGAATAGTTTTAAATAAAAATGATCAAGGATACTTATTCTTATCGTCTTTTTTCGTTTATAATTCGAAATCGCCCGCCTTTTAAGTTTAATGCACACAATTTGCACTAAATTTGCCACTTTATCGCTAAATACCTTGAAGACGGACTTTGTCGTACTCGAAGTCCTATTGTTGTAAAACCGTATATAGCTTACGAGCGTAAAATTATCGTGCTTTATAAGCCATTTAAATAACGAGAGGGTAAGAGGAAAGGAGGAGAGGGGGAGGGAGGAAGGGAGGGAGAGAGGGAGGGGGAAAAGGAGAGAGGGGAAAAGGATAGAGGGGGATATGGAGAGAGGGAGGGAAAGAGGGAGGGAGAAGGAGGGAAATGTTTCAATAATCCAAGAATATAGTAAAAGACTTCCTTAATAGAAGTTTTCTATGGGGATATCATTTGCATCATCAATTGAGTCACATTATTATTCATAAATTAATTTTTTTTAAATCCGCGCAAACATTGCGCGGGCTCAGCTAGTCTATATATATATTTCAATTTTATGTGTGTATATATATATATATATATATATATACACACATAAAATTGAATGTCTGTCTGTCCATCTGTCTGTCTGTCTGATCCTTATACATTCCCACGCCCTTTGAGCTATCGGGACCAAACTTTGCAAATTGACTTCATATGACTCTACGAGTAAAATAGGGTACCCGTGAACCCCGACAACCACCCCACACAGACAGACAGAAATATTTTTTTTTTCATTTTCTCCATTTGAATAACATAGGGACGAGTGCAGCTTATTTTTCATTTGAATTTTAAAATTACTTAGAAACATGGTATGAACTTGACACTTGAATGGTTCTACGAAGAAAAGAACAAAGTTTATTTTTATTGAAGACAGAATCCGAATCCTGATCAAATTAGCATAAAAATGCATTTAGAATCAATAAAATGTGATTTTATCAGTTTTATTACAATACTCATTATAAGCTACCATGATAACTCCCATTGTCGCCGAAATTGAGAGTTCAATGCATTTATAGAGGAAAATTTTTAACGTAATATCGTTTGTCAATTTCTGTGTACGATTTTAATTTGTTTACATGGAAACCAACTATTTGTTGTTTTTAATTGAATTATCTTCTAATCTAACATATAAAGGAGAATGTTTGTAAGTTTGTTCGCTTTGAATGCTTTTAATACGAGATAAGGAGGGAGAGAGATGGATGGTAACGGAGGGGGGAGATGGAGAGAGGGAATTAGAGGGAGGGGGTGGAGAGAGGGAGGGGGAGGATGAAAGATGGAGGGGGAGGGAGGGAGATTGAGAGAGGGGAGGGAGGGGGAGAAGGGAAGGAGAGGGTGGAAGGGAGGGGGAGGGAGTTTATACGTTATTTTCGTAAGATTTTCTTCCTTCATTCATCTAAATCGGAAAATGCGGAGCGGTTTTCTTCATTTTTGCTTTATTCGACGAGTATAACTGTGTACTATCTTATTCTTGCGATGCTTACATGTTATACGGTCGAACTTTTAGATTCACTAAATCCGTTGAAATTCAACGGGCACTCCAGCTAGTATGAAATAAAAATCCCACGAGTAGAAAATAAAATAAAAAGGCCAATATCAAGAAATAGATCGATTCCAAAAGGTACAGTTTGGCACGACTCAAATAAAGCTTTGGAAAAAAAACCCTCACCGAAGAAACGGCTTATCAAAAATTACAAAAACGTAGCTTCGAAAAACATGCGCTCGGTTTTTTATCTCTAAATTTCACAAGAAATTCTCTCGAGTGGTCTGTTTTCATTTTTTTTTATAACTCTTACGGAGATTTTTTAATGAGACAAGTTAAAGCTCCCATGAGATATCGAATCTTATCGAAATTCGACCTAATAAACGACTGAACATTTCACAATCGTTTTTTCTTCGTTTCAGAAGCTGCTACATAAATACTCTCTAATTCCATCTCTCAATCGGTAAACTACTACTGCGCTGTCTGTTTTATGATATTAAGATTGTTATTTACAGTATATTCATAAATTGCCATATTAAGAATCTGGTTGATCACATCGTGAAAGGCAATCGGTATATAAATGGTATAAAGAGTCATTTGGCATAATGTGATATTTGTGAAGAGGCTTTCTTTATAAAGAGACCGTATGTGCTTGGCCATCGCTTTTCCTGGACTCCTTATAACATTACCCTAACATCTACTGCTGCTGCAGTTAATAGTTGTCAAGGTGATTTGCATTGTTGCCGCTTTCGAATAGGACTATTCAAAATGTAAAAAATAGAATGAAGTGCTTCATCAAAGAATGCAATTTTAAGTATGACTGTTATTTTTCATTTATTCAATGTTCAAAAATTTATTAATTCTAAAATCTATACTAAATTGGTTGCCAAAAGGTTGCAGCCCTGCCTCTGGCGACAAGGAATTCAACTTCTTATTATACGACTGGTGAGCCTGTTTTAAAATTGTCAGGTTATCGGAATTTTAGACAAATTATTTCTTTATCGGTTTTCCCGTTTTAATGCAAAAGTAGAATTGCGAACACTCAATTCATCGGGAATTTTAATCGCTTGAATATTATTAAATTTGAACATTCGAAATTATCACCATAATATTTTCTGCTGTCATTTAATTAAATTTCCAGTGATAAAAGTATTAATTAGATTTCAATATTCAAATTTTCCTTAAATTTTGATGAATCTGCGTAAATTTGGTACTAATCGTTGTGTTGTAACTCGCCAATATCGAATCTTATCGAAATTCGACCTAATAAACGACTGAACATTTCACAATCGTTTTTTCTTCGTTTCAGAAGCTGATACATAAATACTCTCTAATTCCATCTCTCAATCGGTAAACTACTACTGCGCTGTCTGTTTTATGTGTTTATCTAATATGGTTTTCCTTATTTATCAATAAATAAGTCGTAGTTAAGCGAGACCATGTAGAAACGTAAGTAAGCAGAACAATGTAATTTCACTTACTTTCGCTTCGTAAAACAGACAAACTTCACAGCAATGTTTTCATGGCCATATGAAATTAAAACGGGAAGCAGCGTCCACGCATTCATTTTAAACAACAATTGTCATCGAATAACAATGTCAGGAAAATGTTTATCTCATTGATAAAACAAATATATCTAATCCAACTACTGACTTCTAACACTTCTGTTTGCGAAGCTGTAACCGTTAAATAAGCCTATAGCAGGAGGAATTGGAATGAACCTTAAAGAATATTCTTGAATAATTAAAATAAGGTTTCGTTTCCTCTGTATTTTAGGTACGCTTATTACTCTTAGGTTTTTATCAATAACAGGATAGCGCAACTGCCATGTAAGGTAGAGCAGTTGCCTATATTTGGCAACTTCGCCGCCTAACCTCCGTGGCTGGGCCGCGGGGTCGCCAGGGGCGGAGCCTCCAGTCATAATAATTACAGTACTTTCGCACCTAGAATTGTATATGTATTACCAACCAAAAGGATTATTCTCTAAATAATTGGAAATAATTCAGGTCGATAAAATAAAAATTAATACCGCTATTAATCTGAAAATTAACTAGGGAAAGCGACGAAGAGAAATTATCTTGCAATCCAAACGAAGTTGCGCGGTTGAAAAAAACATTTTTTACCATTTCTCCTTTTAATATTAACGATATTACATTCAGAAACTATATCTATTCCTTCTCTCAATATACTCTACCAATCTCCTCGCTTTGTTAAATAATTTGCATTTATTATCTTTCATACCTATAGCATCTATATAATAACTAATATGGCTCTCTCAAATCCTTCTTTTTCCCTCTTTTCTTCCTCGCCCTTTTCCTCTCCAACTTTTCCCTTCCCCACCCTTTTTTCTCCTTTCCCTCTTCCCCCCTACACTTCTCCTCCACCCCCCCCCCCCCTACCCTACCCTTTTTCTCTCTTACTCCTGTCAGGCCAACCTAAGTTCTGCACCGAACGTCTTTAATTGTCTTTCTAACTGTGAAACTTCACGAAAATGACTAATTGTAAGTAGAAATTACATTTTGTTCTGTCATCATAACTATTAATCTCAAATTATACATATTTTTTAAATGAAAAATACTCCCTAGAACCATCTCCAAAGATTGCAGATTTTCGGAATTAATGCGATAAGATTCAAAGATTAATTATTTAAGTAATTTAAATAATTAATTAATCCAAAAATTAAGGATTAAATCTTTTAGGTTAAAAAATAACATTGTTTAAATGTGATAGCATAAAACGAATATGATAAGTGGCTGCAGATTAATCTGCTGAGAGAATTCAAGAATGACAATAAAAGTTTCTAATATGTTTGGAACTTAAAATGCCATTGAATCCAACTTTATGGCCAAATTGTCGGATGAATAAATCTTACGGAAGTAAATTAGGACAGATGGAGCGCTTGATGCCGAGATAAGACCGATTACTATTCTCATGGAATATGGATTAGAAACAGGTAGAATAAGCTGGAGCTGCTTTCTTCGCCGAGGAGAAAACTCACAGCAAGTGTCTTGTGAGGATTAATTGCACAGCTAGGCTGATTTTGGCATATATGCGTGATAAGCCAAGGATATTGACTGCCAAATTTCAAGAGAGGAGAAGACAAGTTATAAATTATAATGAATTCGAAGACACAACATGCATTTTGACGCTGTAATTTTCTCGCTTCTCTAATTTTCACGAGAGATATTTTAATTTGCAATTCTCAGTCCGAAGCGAGGATTCTTTTTTTCATTTCGCTGCTTCGTCCCACCTTCGCGATTTCCGATACTCGATAATTGAACTCCCACGGCACGAATATTTATGTGCCTCTCCATAACGACTCTTTTGTCTTACGACAGTTTTTCTTCCCATTTCACAAGAATTTTAGCTTGAAGAAAAATAAACCGACTTTTTTAATTGGCAGAACATTCAAGATCTTCGAAAAGTCTGGTAGGAGAAAGATAGATTGGTAATTTTCCTTAATTATTTCGTCGTCAAAGAAAAAGATTTTCGTGTTGTCGATTGAGCCACGTCGTTTCGATTTGGCCGAAATACTGAATGGAGACAAGCGAAAAAGATTGCGATCGTTTCCATCGCAGAGAAGGAGATTCACGCGTTGCTTTCACAGCTCACTCTGTGAAAACACTCGTCCACGTTTTAATTTTGGAGATATAAACACGAGAGGGGAATTTTTCTTAGTGCAAAACGAAAAGCGTAATACCAAATCACTATCAAGAACCGGCATCAAACACGTCTTGAACGGGAAATCTTGTTTCCAAACAACAAAATCAGAGGAACATAGGTGAATCCTTTGAAAACGTGACATAATCAATAGAAAATTTTCATCGAATGAGACCCGCAAAATATAAAGAAACTGTATTATTTTTATGAGCCTCACAAATTTTATGATTTGAATCATTGATACTTAAAATCCTGTTGCACGGCTGCCGTTTTTAATCCGGCGATTATCGTATCTCGTTTTCCGCGAGAAAAAGTAAACGCCCTCCGAGTAAATACGCGACGGAGAGATGGAAGGGTCAAGTGGTGGGGGAGGGAGAAGGGAGAGGAAAGTGGGAATGCGGAGGGGGAGAGAGAGAGAAAAAACAAAGTGTGGGGGGGAGGAAAGGGAAGAGAGAGAGGAAAGTGAGAGTGGGGAGGGGAAGGAGAGACAAGAAGAAAGAGGGTGGAGAGATGGGGGGAAAGAGGGGAAAGAGAGCGATTGGTGAATGGATGACGCGACAATATCTGCACTGAGCATATTTTGAATTGAAAAGAGCGATTCAAACTGTGCAATTGCAAATACGCAATTTGCATCTCATGGTCGCTATTCTAATAAGTGCATTAGAGAACTCGTTCTTATCGCACAATTTGGAAGCATTCTTTTCGCAACCCATTGATGACAAACAAGCCTCCGACGTGGATATTCAAGAACAAGAACTTTAAAAAAAAAATACTTGTCGCAGGTATCTCCAATATCCACAAAAAATGTTTAATAAAACCAGATTTTAAAAAAAGGAATCTATTTTTGGTGAATTGCCACTGAAGACAACTTCTTTGTAGCTTAGTTACGCGTATGGTTTTTATAACCTTTTTTTTGGCTGTTGGAGATACCGAGAAAAGTATTTTTTAAGTGCTTGTTCTTGAATATTATTTCAATAATTTTCTGTTGTACTCAGACTTCGAGCCATTTAAAAAATTAATTTACTAATTATGATGTGACTTCTTTAAATATTTTTATAACTGGCATTATTTCATTTTTCATGCAGTAATTTATTTCTTTCATCTACAAAATAGACGAAATAGTTCAGTGGGAAAGCTTTATTTTAAACATAGAAAGCATATAATATTTTGACGATTTTTCGATAAATCCAATGCGATCGATGATAGAAATTTCATCAATAACAAATTCTTAAATTCCAATAACGCGTAATGAAATTTGAAATTATTTGTCTCTCTTTCCTGGCAAATTAAAAACGCTTATTTCGTTATATGGAATCGCTCCTTTGTAATTACGTATTCATTTCTCGAGTAAGCTAACGAAGTTCATGCAGCGATGCAGCACAAAACCCCTAAATCTGTATATATATTAACACTGTTTAAAGGTGATGAAATTGATGGCGCTGTTATGTTCCTCCCGGAAGGTTTATTCGAAGTAAGGTTTTTGATGCTGACAATGAGTATTAGAGATAAGTCAGAAGGAAGCGAAGAGGCGGGGATTTGGGAGACTATTTTGAGCGAATAATAATGAGCGGAGAGAAAATGAGAAGGATTTTCCATTTGAGGAGTAACTGCTTCGCTTACATATTTTTCTTCGGCCATTACAGAGGCGAAGAGCGTATCCCTCTAAATCAGAGCTGCAAACTCTTCTAAATTTTGCAGTGGTTAGAATCGGTTCGCAATTTAGGATGATGGTTCGGTTAATGGTTCGGTTAATGGTTCGTTTCATTGTTCACTTTTTGGCAGTGGTTCGGTTCGGTTCGTGGTTCGGTTCAAGCAAAATTGGGAATCTATCATTTTATTTCATCATGTGCATTGTAGTGCAATACTGTCATAATGAAGAGATGTTTAAATAAAATACCATAAACAATGTAATTAATATGTTAATATTAAACAAAAATTGTAAACATTATTAGTATCGATTCTCTGAATTTTCATTTATTCGAAAGAATACAAAATGCGTTTGAAGTAATCATTCATCAATTTTTTTATATTTCATTTACATTTTATAAGTTAACGCATTTTTTTTCTATAACGTGCGCCTGAAAGAGAAAATTATTTAAAAAATAATCGTAACGTAATCTTTACGTTACAATTTGACGAAGCAGGCTTTGTAACAATACATATAGTTCAACAGTTCTTTTTATGTCGCCCCGCGCAGTTCAATTGACCGTAGCATGTTTTCTCAGACTTTGCTACATTGTAATACCGTAAAATGTAAATACAACTTTGATATTTTGCTTCCTTTTCCTCCTCAAAGCAATCCCCGGAAAATACGTTACCCCTTTTAAATTTTGAGCAGCTCATCGTCTTCATTCAGGTCATCGATGTGATTCCTCCATTTCATTAACACGGGGATGAGTGTTGCATGTTAATCATTAGCATTTGAAAATTATTTTATACTATCGTAGGTATTCGAGAAATTAAGAACGCTCGAAAGAACTGAATTTTATTTTCCGTGCTATTTCCGAACACGCGTCGAATCGGTCCATACGTCAATTTTTAATGCTATAAACCAGACGAATTTTAACATGAAAGTCTTTCTTCGTCAAGCTGGATTGCATTGTTGCAATGAACACTTCAAGAAGTGTTCATTCGATACCATTGCACTGATAACCTTGCTTCCAATCCGTATTACTCATAACACCGACTTATAGCTTTTGTTCATTATCTTCCAATGAATTAGAGATACCTAAGAAAAATGCCCAATATTTAAATTTTTTTTGCTTAAGTGCTTCTTCTGTAATTTCTTTTCAGCCATAAGACGAGTTATAAAAAGGCACGCCAGCAAAATCACCCGACCAAGAGTGGGTGTTACGATTCATCAGGAAGCAATGTGGCGATTCCATTTCCTGCATTAGGATCTCGCTCTATATATATGTATATGTATATATATATATATATATATATATATATATATATATATCATCATAGGTAGTCTGTCCGTTGACAGGTCTGTGATTATTCTAGGTTAAACTTGGTTCTCCATATACTCCTAATTTCAGCAGTTTTCTTCATGTCTTGATAGCTCTCTTTCCCTTTCAAGTCGTCTACTAGCTGAAACCTTTTCCTACCTCTTTCTCTTTTTCCATCCAGTTTTCCTTCTAGCACTTCTTTAATCATGCACTCTCTCCTCAGGTAATGCCCAATCCAGTTCGCCTTCCTCTTTCTGATAGTCTGTATAATCGTTCCCTTCTCTCCTATTCTTCGTAGTACTTCCTCATTTTTCACCCTATCTGTCCATTTTATCTTCAGCATTCTTCTCCATGTCCACATTTCGAAGCTTTCCAAGTATTTTATATCATTTTTCCTTAGCGTCCATGTTTCTGCTCCGTACAAAGCTATACTCCATACATAGCATTTTATCAACCTTTTGCGGATTTCCTGCTTTATATTTCCCGTTAGCAGGAGTTTCTTTCTTCTGAAAGCGGCTTTTGCTTTTGTTATTCTAGTCCTGATTTTATATGTACATTTTGCTTCTCTCGTAATGTGCTTCCAAGATGTTTATAATCTGAAACTTGTTCTAATGGTTTTCCTCCAATACTTATGTTCAAATTTTCTTCTTCTTTACTTGATATTCGCATAACCTTGGATTTTTCTGTATTAATTTCCATACCGTATTTTCTACCTGTTATCACTAGTCTATTTATAATTTTCTGGAGTTTCTTTTCCTTTCTTGCTAGAAGTACTTAATCATCCGCGTATTTCACTGTTTTTATAATCCTTCCTCCGATTTTGAAATCTCCCGTGCCTTCTAACGCTTCCTGCATTAGTCTCTCTCCATATATATTGAATAGAATCGGCGATAGACAGCAGCCCTGTCTTACTCCTCTACCGATATGTACTCCGCTGGTGTCCGTATATATATATATATATATATATATATATATAAGGGCATGTCGATGACTTGAAAATTATAAAAAGTGAAAACATAAAAGTATTCGTCTCCGCGGAAGCCCTTTAAGGTCGCTCCTACGCTGATGGCTGTCGAAGTTCTGATGGAACAGCAAGGTGAAACAGAGATGAGCGAGGAATCCTCAAGAATAAGACAAGAATGCGACTCATCGATAAAGTATTCTAAAAAATCCTAGATTTTCAAGCTAATTAATTCTAGTGACACTTTCAAAACCAATTTTTTTCTAAATTATTGGTATCTTCGATTTTATTTTTTTATTGCGGGCGATCAAAAAATGTCGTCGCCGAACATGAAGATAAAGAAACGCTGATTGATATGGCAAAACACTTTCCCTCGAACATTTCAAATAATTCCATTCCCAGGAATTGAATTTTAAGACTTGGCGGAGCACCCGTGGGGCGGCGACGGCGGCTGCCCTCTCTTAAAAGCGATTCAATAAAATAATGAATTTCTATGAACGCCATTTGTGTAAAGGAACGCGCTCGCGGGACTAAGGTCTCATTTCATTACCTCGGGGTAGGGGAGGGTGAAAGAGGGAAAGGTGAGGGGGGGAGGATGGGGAGGGAAGGAGGGGGAAGGGAGGAGGGGGAGTGAAGGGGGGGCGACGAAGTTTCTCATACCGGCGCCGTGTTAAAGAAGAATATTCGAGGAGCGATATTTTTTTGTGTTTTTCAACGTAAACGCTCCGTGTCATCATCGATTGGCGTCCTTAATCAACTTCGCAACGCTAAAAGACCAGCGTCGATCACTTTTATCGAGGTAAAGAGTAATTTCTCTCTGAAACACCTATATTTCAAACGATATAGGTGTACAATGACGCAACTTTATGAACCATTACAGAATGATTCGCGACCGCATTGATCCCAGCGAAACTTAAAACCTTCTACCTCCCTAATCCTGCACGCTTAAGAAAAATCGAAAGAGTATGCGATTTGTCGACTACATACTCTCAGAGTCCTAAGGTTGGCAAATTCCTCGTCGTGATCCACTTATGGTTTAATAAATGCTCCGTCATCCGGCGGTAGTGCGGTCCTCTTAAGGCTGGCAAATGCCTCGTCAGCATGCAGTCGTATCCTACGTCAAATTCTTAGGAATAATCCGTGAAACTTCAAATGTGGGATAGTCCTGAAGTAATTAATTGTTTCAATAAAAATTTTCCTATAATAAATTCCATGCGTCATCATTAATTTCAATAATATTACTTTTTTAATTGGTTATAATTAACATACGAACCCGAGGCTATGACAATCGCACTGCTGAATGGACGAATCATATTTTTTTCAAGAGAGGGAATCCGATTTAGCTTTCAAATTAGCTTACTGTAAAATAAAACGGAATTTTTCTAAAATCTTATAAGTGGATGCCATAGAAACGAATCCGATTATTTAAAATGGTGTAATACTTCTAAGTGAGAATTGGAAGGAAAGAGAGAGTGGGAAAGGAAGAAAATTTAAAAAATCGTATTTTATACCTTGAAATGATGAAAAGAGAGGAAGGATGGAAAGCCATGCTTATTACTAGTATTTTATAAAATTATTCGATTATTTCAAGGTTGAAAAACGCAATGAGATTCTTCTTCGATGTATAGTATAGGAAGAAGAGAAATAGGCCTATATGATTCAATAGATTTTCTATTACCCGTTTTAAAAAGCATTTTAACTCGTTGCCATTGCAGTTAATGTTTTTAATTGTTAAAAACCGGAAAAATATCCATTTTTTCGATTAAATATTTTATTCTGATCCGATAGAATTTGAATTTTGTCTTCAAGAAAAATAGGCTTCGTATTTTCATCGACTATAGTCTTCATGTCTTCAGATGCATTCTTAATTTTAACAACTATAAATATGCAATTTTATAGGACCATGCACTGATTTTAATGCTTTTCTTGGAATTAAACAGCGGTGTTCCCATAAACAGAAATTTATTAAGTTCCGAGTATAAAAATTCCAACCCAAATAGAAACCACTTGAAACTAACGGCTCCGTTCATAACATCTCCAACCAAACATTCGCCTTACTGAGCAATGGATAAAACGTTTGTCTCCCTCATAATAAACCTCCCATTGACGATGCCATTGCAGACACAGATTCCTCCGTTTAGATGATATCACCAAAAATTTTTTTAGAAGCACATTCGAACAAAAAATGGGGTAAAATCGCTCAAAACATGACAGTAAACGTTCAAAAATATGAAGAATCACAACTCATGAAAAATTAATAGTGCAGAAATTGTTTTTACATAAATTCTGATAAAGGAAACTATATTGCCATTATGGACAAAAATTGTAAGGCAAAGTGCTCAACAAAAGCCTCCAAGCCAAAGCAACCGAAAACTTCTTTAAAATAACTATAACAATTAACAACAAGTAATGGAAGAATTGCAGAGAAAATTACATAAGGCGCTTTTTGTTGTTTTGGGGTTATGACGTAACTATAAGATTTCATCTTTGGTGGGGTTCGACGACCTCATCAAATAATAATTCTCCAAAGTCCTTCTTCCTTCCCTTCGTCCGCAACCCTTTCCGGAATATGACTGGCTACCGAGATGCGGCAATCAATTTTCCGACGTTTGAGCTTTCATTGTTGTCTCAATCCTAATATAACTATGAAAGAGTACATTACGAGTATGATTTAATTCTAGGACCTTTAGTACGATTATTTTCCGTAAATAATACGGTATTTCATGCTTGAAATGAAGATTAGAGGTTGAAAAAATAATTCAATTACTCCTCAGATGTTTAGCCCTTATGTAGATCACCCTATTATAAAAATTTGGGCGCTCCAAATTATAGGATTCCAGAGATATTTTCCGAAGAGCCGGGAGGACGGACATTCAAACCGAATACATAAGCTGTTGTAAGCGATGACTATTAAGCTACAATTATAGATAAATCAGTTATAAGACAATGCCACAAATTGAAAATAAAACTCGACAACATTAGACAGATCTAACAAAAATCCAAACAAAAAATATACAAAATTTCTTTTTACCCATAAGAGACTCGAGGCCTCCTAAAATCTTTAAAAAAAGTACATGCGCAAATATAGCATATACAAACGATAACAAATCATACCGTGCCTCGAAATATTAATAATATATTAAATGCAATTTAAGACTTTAAAATTTTATATTGGGAAACCCGAGAGAACTTTCAAAGTTAGATTTAAAGGACACTAAACACACGCATTACACTCGCTTTCTATTACGTGATCATAACCAAAATAATTCCATCACAAAAGGAGATCTCGTATTCTAGTGCTCTTCTTTCGTTTTCTTTTTGTGACTTGCCCGTTTGAGAATTTCTTTTTAAATGGCCGCGTACCCCCATGTAAGTTGAAAAGTATCAATCCAATAAATAACACTGGTGATTAAATAGATAGCTCGTTTTTTAAAAAATCTTTAAGTTTTGGCGTATTTTCAGCGATTTTTGTTACAAATCGCTTATGTATACACTCTGTCTGACTGTCCTTCCGTCCGACAGTGTAGACAATATCACCGCCTAAACACGTGTTGGGTTTCAGATATCGGGAGCACTACGACGTAGTTGTTATTACGGTATTTATCATTGGGTAATCCCAGCAGTAGTGTAGTGTCGCTCTAGAATCTTTATAGCGATTTTTTTACAAATCGCTTATGTATTCACTTTTTCTGTCTGTCCGTCCGTCCGACTATGCAGACGATATCTCAGAAACGGTTCAACCTAGAGAAGCCAAATTTTCAGGACAAGTTACTAAATATAAGAGCTATATGCGACAAGAATTTGGTGTACCAGGTTCAGCTGCTGTGGGATAAATTTGTCCCATTATTCTCCCAAAAATCTGTTATGAAGTTTATATGCATGTTGACTTTTTAAAATTATTTTCCGTCAAGATTCGAACTCGGAACTTGAACTGTCGGAAAGTATAGAAATTTTAGTTTCTCATTTTTAAGACAGAATTCAAATTCAAGTAGAATTAACGTACATTTTTAGTTTTTATCGGAAAAAATGGGAGTTTTCCTGGGTATCAATAATCGACTACCATGGCAACGAGTTCAATGCTTTTATATGTGTAAGCTTTTAATGGGAATCAGAGAGGTATATTATATTGCCACTAGGAGGCTCCGCCCCCGCTCGCCGCTCGGCCCTGCGAGCCTCACTTTGCTTTATATATTCTAAAAAGTTTCGGCGTTATGACGGTGCAAACGGGCCCCTCACTTAAAGAGGCCCCGCGCACTCTTAAACAATATTTGACATACTTAGGTATAACATACACGCTATTTTTTATCTGAAAATATATCGAAGAGTCATAGCGAAGGAGATTGCTTTAGTTATTAAAATTTACTATTAAAAATGTTTGCACAGGGCCAAACGACCAATGGAAGAAATTTATTTTTTTGTAAAAAAATTCGCGTTATAAAATCTGCTTTCGCATTATTTTCCTAACTTGTTTCTGTTTACTATAGTTATTCTCAGTGGTAACATCGTAACTTTTAACTCCAAAGTCATTTATGAGAGATTAACTACTAAGAAAAATTGTTAATCCACCTTTTTTCAACTGTGAATGCACCCTTAAGGGGTTCGCGTACTCCGGTTGTGAAAATATCTCTGCCCTCTGCGCTTCCGAAAACCTTTTCATACACAAAAATAAACAGCTCCCTCTTAGAATCAAGACAAGGCCCCATTAACAAACCCAACACCTTTCAAGTTTTAAGCCATTTAATAAAATTCCCTTTAATCCTCACACACGTCAAAAACTTTTTAACCTCCACACCCTCTTTCTCCTTTATTTATTTTAATCCCACAGGTTCCCTTCTAACGGCCTGTCTCTCAATTTGCATCTCTCTTAAAATATTTAACTCCTGACGCCACAATTCTTCTCTATTATTCCACTGGTTATGGTATTTACGCCATTGGGATTCGATATAAACGTCATCTGCAGATTCTGTACGTAGAAGGAGTAACTTCCATAAAAACCAAGTGCCTTTGTTGAGTATCAATGCTGTGGAGTGGAGTAACTTCTCCTTAACGGAAGTGAGTGAAGGTGGGAAGCACTTGCCTTATTTTACTTCTTATTAGCGTAAGTGCCCGTTGAATTTCAACGATTTAGTGAATCTACTTTCGCTGCCAATTCTAGGGCGTATGCAGGATACACAAAAACGTTTTAGTCTACGAAAAACTGAAAATCACTTATAAAGAATACTTTTTCACTTAGTTCTTCTTAACAATTAACTACATTTGTTTGTAAACAATCCGTTTCCAAGCGTATTGCATTCAAATTTAACGATCATTTTATTTCCCATAAGATCAATTTCGCCAAAACCAGCTTAATTTCTTATGTAATTATGCCGTTCTTAACTATTTACATTTATGTCTTGTAAGCAAGAAACCCGTGAAAAGGTAATGTATAGTTGTCCATGATTGAACAAGCTTTGCTATAACAATAATTTCGTTGCGTAAGCAAAAGGACGAAGCGAATAACGCTAGTCATTCGTCTATTTGAATGCTTCAATGAACATAATTGAATTGGAGGTAACAAGGATGGTCGCCTTGGCAACGCCTGGAAAGAGTACGAAAAATCCACAAAATTTCGAAAATGAATGCGTATTTCTGAAATTTTCGACCCTGTAACATGTAAACATTAGAATAATAAGACTATACACAGTTGTAACCGTCGAATAAAGCATAAACGAAGAAAATCGGTCCGTATTTATCTATTTAGATGAATGAAGGAAGAAAAACTTGCCCATTGAAAAATCGAAAATTACGTGCAAACTCATGGGAAAATAATTATAGAATTAAGCATCCCCCTCCCCCCCACAATTTTTAATCGCCATATAGCCTATGTAGGGTAAAATTATATAACTATGCGAAGTTTCAGGACGATAGCTTCAAAAGTGTGTAGAAGGGAGGCAGTTGACGGGAAAAACTGGAAAAGTCTTGGGGAGGCCTTCATCCTTCAGCGGATTGAAAAAGGCTGATGATGATGATGATGATATGGATAGATAGTGTAATGGAGCTTTCTTACAAGTTCTCTTATTGGACACATCATAGTTTTCTTCTTTTTTGTTTTAAATAGTTCATTCCTAACCGCTATCTGACGAGAAATACAAAACATTTATTTCGTGAGATTCATGAAATCATTAAAAATGAGCTTTTGATTTTATTTTATTTTCTGTTTTGAATCAACGTTTAGATAATATCTTCGTTAATATAGTACTTCATTTATTCTCATTTGTCATTTCTGACGGACAAACAACTACAATTGTGTTTGCGTTAGGGATAAAGTTCTAAATAATAGCTGCCAATTATCAATATTGTCCACGTGATTTGCCTATGTCCGAAGTAATTGGAAAATCGAGAAATCCTGGCTTTGGCTGAGCAATGATAGTATTTGCCGGACTGCGCTAACCGAACTTCGAAGCCCATATCGATTCGAATAACCGATGCTACGGGGATTGGTATTCCGTGGTCGTGTCCATCGTTTTCGGATAGAGTTCATTATCACGACGTAGTTACTTGAGGCGAATTTCGAGGGATCGTTTTGAATTAACCCCATCTGAAACCAACGAAGCCAATCTAGGAATTTCAGTCGAATAGCATCTGTGGAGAACATTAACTAGAGTATTTTGTCAAATAAGTCAAATCACGCTAAAGAAAATGTATAGCATTGTGACGTACTTGCTCTCTAAACACCTAAAACTTGTCTAAATATCAATTCTGGTCAAAGAATACCTGGACATTGCTGATAATGGCCTACGACCGAAGTATGAATATTTTGGACATTGACCGTCATTCGTCAAATATTTATAATGGCCGATTTCGAGTTGTGACCGTAGCATAAACGTACAGTCCAAATAAAATGAGTGACTCGCACGCGCACATCATTTTCGCTTTGGCTGCGCGTTTCACCCCTGTGAGTCTATTTCTCTGAAAATAAGCGCTCGTTTCCGTGTTTCGCGCGTGCTTCAACCGCACGCCGAGCGCAACTTAATCTCACGCGCGTGATTAATGGACCGCGTTCCGAGGGAACACGTGCCTCTTAAGCTCGTTTCCTTCTGCGTTTGGTTTTTTTACGACGCTCGCCACGTTTCGGAAATTCAGCCGTCGGCCAGACCACACGCGCCCCTTAAAAATGTCTGCAGCTCGCGTGCAGAGGGAGAGGGGGGGGTGGGAAGAAGGTTATCGGGCAGAAGACGGCCCTTTCACTTGCTGTGAAACACAATTAATCTTCAGAGGCGATGGGTGTCGGTGAAAGGGGAAGAGAAGAGTGATAGAAATAAGTCCATATGAAGAAGTTTTATACGTGTAGCAGAAGTTTATTTATTTTTAGTTTTGATCTATGGCATGTGTGGTCAACGTCCAACCGGGGAGTAATATAACATTTGAGAAAAACTAAAGTTTTAAGATAGAGTTAGGAAAAATCATTTTATTTAAACGTAGCTTAGCGTTTCTCCGTACGTTTTATTAGTACTATGCTTTCATAAAAGTTGAGAATGATTTGATTTACAACATGCCACAGATTAAACTTTTTATAGTTACATGAAAACTAATGTGATCACCAAATTTTGTATTATACTAGTTTGTAATATTCACCTGCCTATTTTATAAATTTAATTTAATAAATTTTAAGCGTTTTAAAGAAAATACATACACAATTTGTAAGGAAATGGTTTGTTTTGAATAATTTAATTCATTAAAAAGGGAAAATTTAAAAGTAGCTATAAAAAGAAATTTTAAAAATAAATATAGGTCGCTTAATTACAACTCATCTTGAAAAATACAGGATTTATTGAGAAGTAATTTTAAGCATTAAGTGACTAAAATTCTTGTTTATTGGGCCTCAATTTCGTCACCCAGCAAAATTATAACAACTTTATTCGCTATTTCTCAATGAATTGCTAGCATTTGGATTTATTTATTCACACAGCTCATTCCTAAAGTTTATAATAATTAAGGCTTGAGCATTTATCTACGTAATATTGAAATATGTTGTGCTTACTGCACGCATTAAAATACATAGGCTGACATCCTTTGCATATTCCCCTAAATTGATTCGTAAAAATTATTTCCTTTTTTTATACTGTTGCTTATTTCAGCGGAAATGGAGAGTTAAGCGTTTATGTAATTCTTAAAATTCTCAGAATAACGACCAAACCGCTGTATTTGACGGAAAATGTGGAAAAAGGTGAAAAAAATCTGCTAAGACCGGGAATCGAATCCGGGTCTTCCGCTTACCAGGCGGATATTTTACCGTAGCAAACTAATTCTCCTGTTCGATTCCCGGTCGTATCAGATTTTTTCACCTGTTTCCTCATTTCCCATCATTCCAGCTTATGCCTGTCGCTTAAGGATCTTCGGATCATTCATTCCATCAATTTATGCCGTATTTGACGTTTGGCCAAGACAAAGATATTCCCTACTTGTGCGTCGTATCTATTTAGTTAGGTGAAGAAGATGACTTCCTAGTCTTAATCTCTCCTAAACTAAAGACCTAATCTAATCTACACACTGCGTACGAATATATTAAGTGAGAAGTTCATGAAACAACTACTATCACGCAACACCTGACTATCCGATCAATTCCAGGTATGTTCATTGTCTCCAAAAATGGGATATTAAAACGGGAAAACACTACTCTAGTCCCAAGTGAGATAGCATCTTTAGATTATTAGTTCATAAATTTCGCGAAATTTTGAGAATTCAAATAACAGATACCAAAACCAATAAAATCCAAATCGCACTGATGCATTGCACGAATTAATGAATGAGCACGTCTCCGATGATGCCACGTGCCGGGGGGAAAATAAAATGTCTTCCGATAGGAATGGAGCTTGTTTGGATAGAGAGAGAGACGTAGCATTGCGGGGGAGGTAATGAAAGAAGGTGGGAGAGGAAGCGAGGGAGACAGAGTTGCAAAGGGCAGAGTGGGGGCGAAGGGGGAAGGGGGGGCAAAGGTTGGAAGTCGAATAAATAAACGCACGTTTAAATATACGCGCCTTACTTCCTCTTCACCCCACCCTCCTCCCCCTCACCATTATTCCCCCTTCCAACACTTCCTTTACCTTGCCCTCACCTTCTCCCTCCTCCCCCTCGCCGTACCCTTCTCCCTATCCTTCTCCTTATCCTTCCTTCTCATCCATATTTCTACCATAACCATACCTTCTACTCCCCCACTTTTACCTTTCTCCTCCTCCCTATCCTTCCCCCCTCTCCCTATCCTCCCCCCCTCTCCCTATCCTTCTACGCCTCTCCCTATCCTTCCCCCTCTCCCTATCCTTTTACCCCTCGCCCTTCCTCCTCCCCCTCACCCTTCCCCTTAACTACCCATTCTTTCTCCTCACTTTCGCTCCCTCTTCTTCTCTTCCTACCGTACTTCGTGCAGCGGATTTTGAGATCCCAAGAACCCGAACGTATATCGAGTCAGAGACGGCGCTCTTGAAAATTGAGTCGCAGGCAAAGACAAGATGAAGAAGAAGAAGAGGGATATTGGGTAGTTAAGGACTTCGAGGAGGAAAAGGGGAGAGAGAGTGATAAACGTGGGAGAAGTGGAGAAAAGAAGTAATAGAGCCTCAAAAAGAGTCCCTCCGCCATAGGAGGAAAGATGGAAAAGGAGATTATATGTTGGCAGGAGAAGAGGATATGGTGGAAAAGGGGTAAGGGAAATGGAGGGGGGAATGGATGGAAAGGGGGAAATGGATGAAAAGAGAAAGGGATATTGAGGGGAAAAGGGAAATAGAGCCACAGTGGCAAAATATTGGGGAGGGGAGGCATTGATGAGGCGATGGGGGAGGAGTGGCGTATGTGACGTAAAGAAGGGGAGCCGTTGATGAGGCGATGGGAACGAGAGAGAGAGAGAGAGAGAAAGCGATACACGGTTTAAAGAGATTCTCAGAAGGTCGTCTCAACAGCAAAACGAATCCTGAAAACTCTTAATTTTGCATTTCTTCCTTCAGAAGATCAGCAGCAGCTTAATTAAAAATGAATCAATCTATTTCATCCAAATGGTATTTTCGAGTGATTTGGTTGATGGAATAAAAGGCCAACTTGAGGTTTCCGAATGAAGATTAATTCCAAACCTACAAAATGAATGCTCTCGGCGCATTAAAAACCGTACGGAAGCGCAGAATTGAAAAATGGAATGTAGGCCGCGTTTTGAGGTGGAAATCGAAACAGAATAATTTCTAGGGATTATGAGTTTGGACTCCTTTAGAGCGATTCGCTAGGAATTGGATTTATAATTCTCTTGCATGAACATTTCAAAGTATACTAGTATAGCATGATGGCAGAGTATCTTTAAGACGTTAAGAACACAAAGATAAAAAATTCATATTATCAGTTTAAATCGCAAAAAAATTAATACGTATTCGTAATGATTTAAGAACGGATATCAGTTTATATTGAATTTCCATTTCCATTACTGCGCATCTCTATTATCGAATCAGACGACCTAACGTGGAACATACAAAACACAATTCTGAAATAGCCTTCCTCGCATAAATTTAATGTTGTAAAACGTGAGTTTTTATGGAAAGGGAAATAATATGAGACTTGGAAATTCAGTCGGCTGGCGTGGGGAGAAAATCGATCAGGACGAGAGACAAAGGAAAGATATCGAGTGTCGCAGAATGGAGCGTATGAGAGAGGCGCAAAGGACGCCGTGGGGACCTTAAGATGAACTATCAAAAAAGAGATAGCAGCCGCTGTGAGGAACGAGTTATACTGGCGAAAGAATGGATGAAAAGCGATATCCAAAGTCAAACATGGCCATAATGACTAGGGGTGTAACGAGAAACTCACTCTCACGACACAATTTCCAGGAAAGTTCGACTCGCGTAATATCATGAAATATGTAACCAGCATGAAGAATAACTCGTGGGTCTTCTAACAAGATGGGCGCACTTCGAACCCCGTAGCATGTCATCATTCATCTACATAATACCCTGCAAGTCACCTTATTGGTGGATGGCAGGGGGTGCAGTGAACCAAGGTTCCCCCTAGTTTACCTACATTACCCCTTCCTATTATGTTCCCTTATCGTCCTAGGGAAGAACGATCCTCTGTATCGCTCCGTCCTACAATCGATCTCGCGGATATTATCTTCGCTGTCCTGCCTTCCGATATATGTCGGACTTCATATAAGATGGGCTATCTCATCCGCTAATCCCTCAGACATATTTTTCTAGTAGATTAAATCTTACCTGCAGTCTAGGAGTGAAAATGGCTTTCTGTCAGTCTTCCATAAAGTATACTGTTCTTATTTGTTGCAGAGAAAGAATGCTATTTTTTGAGTTTGGATCTTTTTAAAACAGCTAAAAACAAGCTCAAATCGGAAGATAAACAGTTTCTGATAATAATGACATCGAATACAAACGAAACATTTCATTGCTAATGAGTTACTTTCTACGCAGAAACCTTGTACTTATGACCACGTTGAAGATCCTTACTATTTAACCTTGAACTTGGGAAGGTTAAAAAAAGCTGCCCATAAACGTTAAGTAGTCTATAATTATTTCCTGTAATGGAAAGTAGCGAATAAAAACTATTCTTTCACACGCAGTACTGCTCTCATGCGATGGTTGCTCAGTTGTAGGAGTATAATTAAGCTGATCTGATATTCCATGCGCAAAGCGAAAGCTGTAATTCATTCTGAAAACCGCTTTCAGAAGTTTTTTACAAATCCCCGGAAAATGCAACATAATAACGTTCCTCTCGTTAAAAATGTACACTCGCATTAATATCTTTTCTGCGGAATGTATCATTAGGAGGCTGGCCAGGTGGGAGGTTAAGGGTTACTCATATGCCGCCACGAAATGCGCCATTGCAATTTCGCCCTGAGGTATGCAACCGGTGTGACTGCGCTGTGTTACCGGTTACATGTGCTCAGAATTGCACGCGTTCAACTCGGTGCTCTTCGCTTGTTTCAACCACTAATGCCCAATAATTACCGCAGAAGGTAATTTAAGTTTAAATGCTGCTTCTCTCACATTAGGATATCCTCATTTCGTCCTATGCTTCTGTCCTTAGGAGATTTCATCAACCGTAAAAATTGACCTGCTAGCGTATATTACGTTGAATATTATGCGTCAACGCAACGTGCGTTGTTTCTGATATCAATTGTTTATAATTTGGTATTGGCGATAGGTGTGTCCCCATTACCGGAGGTTATCCTATCTCGGCGATCAAATATTTAGGTCCCTCTTAACAGCATTTCGGGAACTTATATCGATTCCGTTTATAACCTTTCTAGGTCAGTATGTAAACTATTTTAACATATATTCATTACATAATTCTTGGAGATGCAAACGATTTTTACAAAGAAATTCCCATCGACAACAGAAGTAATGCTCTGTTTAAACAGATTTGCAATTAAAACATTTTGTCAAATGGATAAAATGAATACTTGAAATAAATTAAGAACTAAAACCTGTACCAAATAAAACAAAAGTTTTCAATGAGAATTTCCAGAAATTCATCAATATCTGTTGTTTGAATGGATTTGGAATGAAAATCACTCTGCCATGTATTACTTCACAAGAAATAATCTTTACAGTAAATATTACAGAGAGAACATAAAAAATTAGACAGAGGAAAAGGTTCATACTAATGAACTTTTCCCTCTGCCGATGTTCGATTCATATTCTTCCATAGAACTTAGAGCCTTTATTGTGCTGTACTACATTAAATAATTTCACTTAGCAATAAATCTCGTCTTAACAATTTAACTTAGCATATTTTACCTAACGCAACCCCGATTCAGGTATCTTTCCGGAGAAATTGGTTGTTTAAAATTACATATTATTTAAATCTAACAGTTGCAGAAGTCAGGTTAAGTATATTAAATCTTCTCCGTCAATCCCTTTAATCAAACTACATTTCAAATGTATCATCAAATAATTAACGAAATAAAGTATAATGAATAGAAGAGACCCGCGAAATAAATTTTATTCTCTTATTTTCAACGTTCTGCATAAATTGCATGCAAATAATATTCATTCTAGAAACATTTGAAAGCAGAATTTATGTTGATGCACTATCCGTTGATTCAAAATTAATAACGAGTTTTATAATTTAGATTAAATTCTTAACATCTTTGTGAAATGTGTTTTTATAATCTAACTTAAAACTAAATTTTGAAATAAATGTTCTGTCTCGTTTGTATGATTAAACTCTTCTTATTAACGTATGTGCAATAGTTCTCTTGAATTACGCTAATGTATTTTTTCTGTGTGATTCAGCTGTATAGTTTATTTGGCATTTCGGTCACCAATCGGACTTAACATCTTCCATTTCATAGCAAAATGTTATATCCATCCTTTCCTCGCAATAAAAAAACGGAATAGTCCGATAAAATACCTAGCTTAAACCGAGCTCTCCAAATAATCCTGACATCGAAAATCTTCATATATATATGTATATATATATATATATATATATATATATATATATATCTCCCTCCCTCCCTCTCTCTCTCTCTCTCCTCCCTCTTCAAGTCACCTATTGGCTGAAATATTTTCAGTCCTCTACTCTCTTAATTTCAAGTTTTCCTTCAATCGCATGTTTTATCATAAGTGTCTCTCTCTCTCTTCGGTAAATGCTCGATCCATTTCGTCCTCCTCACTCTAAACCAGTGTTTCCCAACCTGGGTGCCGTGAACTGTTCTTAGGGGTGCCGCAAAAATTATTGTTTTTCCCATTTTTAGCCTCATTTTGAATCGTCGGCTTTCAAAGAATCCAAACCGGAGTTAAGACGAACTTTATTTCGTCTCAAAGGCACTTTGAAATGTAAGGAGATATGGCGAAGGGGGTTAGGGGTCCAACTTCGCTGTTGTTTATCCATAGAAGGCATCTGGTTTTCTCCTTCGCTGGCATTTCTTGAGAGTTTGTGAGAGGGTTATTAAAGGTTATGCTAAATTAAAGGTTCTTCGTGCTTAATAATCTTCCGTTAACGCTACATAAACTTGCGTTGAATTTGAATTTTCTTTCCTATTAATTTCCATTCTTTCCTCTGGGTAATTCATTATATGCCCCTTCATTAGTGGTGTAATTTTTGTATTTACCTATACTAATGCGAAGTTACTTTCTTGTGCTTTATGTATCTAAGCAAATATGTTTGTACTAGTGTAATGCCAGGTGAAATATAAACGGAAGAATTATACATAGATTGATTATTAATATTTGCATTTAAAATAATTATTAGCACACTTTTACATATGAAATATTTCGCCATATATTACATTTCTAGTGAATAATCTGTTGTCGTTTAGTAAATGCCTTTGGTTTTTATTTTCGGCAATAAAATTCTGATATTCTTCTCCCATCTTGTTCTCGTCAATGCTACATATAACTGTCGGTGTGCAAAGACAGGGAAATAATTATCATCATCATAGGTAGTCTGTCCGTTGACAGGTCCGTGATTATTCATGGTTAAACTTGGTTCTCCATATACTCCTATTTTCCGCAGTTTTCTTCATGTCTTGATAGCTCTCTTTCCCTTTCAAGTCGTCTACTGGCTGAAACCTTTTCCTGCCTCTTTCTCTTTTTCCATCCAGTTTTCCTTCTAGCACTTCTTTAATCATGCACTCTCTCCTCAGGTAATGCCCAATCCAGTTCGCCTTCTTCTTTCTGATAGTCTGTATAATCGTTCGCTTCTCTCCTATTCTTCGTAGTACTTCCTCATTTTTCACCCTATCTGTCCATTTTATCTTCAGCATTCTTCTCCATGTCCACATTTCGAAGCTTTCCAAGTATTTAATATCATTTTTCCTTAGCGTCCATGTTTCTGCCCCATACATTATAACCATGTATTATATCAATAAATCTTGCGTCGGTTGACGAAGAATCAGCCATTTTAGTATAGCGAGATGATGAGAGATTATTCAACTATAGTATTAGCCTGTATATAAGCTACGCCTCTAAATTTTTCTGTATATTTATGAGAACATAATGTATTTTTCTACAGAATATCTCTGCGATTAAATTTGTAGCAAATATTCCATATTCATTGCACTGTATAGTAAAAATAAGCGTTTATAGAGAAGTTTGGAATTTTTTTGCTCTTGTCAACAGCTCTCTAACTTGCACTCTCCAGATATGAGTATCAAGTGACTAAAAGTGTCTGGGAAGGGTTCGCGAAGAATCGCAATCAATCACGCTCCGATGCAAATCCCATCGACGTGAATGGAGGGCCTCTTCCTAAGTGCCACTCCTCCCCCCCCCCCCCCTAAATTCCATCCCGAGAGAGAAAGGGGAGAGAGAGGGAGAGGAGAGGGGGGAAAGGGGAGAAGAGGGGGGAGAGGGAGGAGAAAGGGGGAGGAGAGAGAGAGAAAGGAAAGAAAACATTATACCTTGCGACCATAAATTTATCCGCACGACAGCTCACAGAGAGGAAGAAAATGTAATCCTAAGGAAAGTGCTTGTAGAGGACATAGTCAACAAGAACGGTGAGGAGAAGACATGACAGACCGGAATCGGAATAAATGTGGATGAGTGACGTCGAGAAAGTAAAAGTCCTTTTTGCGAGCAGAAAGGGAGGAATTAATATATTTGTGAACGAGTCTGCATAGGATACGGTAATCTGCAGTCCCTGTAACATGCATATTTATGTCCCTGAGTGTGTGTACACACACGCACACACATATATCTTCATAAAGTGATAGGATAAAAGATTTCCAAGAGGTATTTATTCTAAGTAGACGCGTTCTCATCCTGTAAATATTTTTAAAAAGTATTTTGAGATGGAAAACTGAAATATAATTGTGCTCAATTAAGTATTTCGTAAAATCGGCTTTTGGTAGATCCTTTATTTTGTGTGGATGTTGGCGCGGGCGTGTACCGAAGGAAGACGAATTAATATGAGCACGTGGCTGTCCGGGACTGGAAGAGGTCAAATAGGGAGTGGAAGGGGGAGGGGGTGTGGAGGGATGTTCGGGCTCCCGAGTGGCCGAAACTTCTCTTTGGAGCAACACAAAATGAAGCGGGATTATTTTTTGAGATATTAATCGTGCTCCCGAGAAGCGACACATCTCGGTTAAACAGACTGGAGATACTATACGAAGGAAGGATGAATCATGTGTTAGGGAAATACAAACTGACAGTCGCCATTTTCTCCTTCCGCTAAGCTAGTTATTCATATGTAGAGATATTTTCACGGAACGATACGAAAGCCAGATTGAAATTTTTGAACGAATGGGATTTTCAGAAAACAACGCGGAGGCGATTTGGGAAAAATAATAAAAGCAGTTCCAAAAAATTCGAGAAAATAGAAAGATCTTATGGCTAGAAATGGTGGCACAAACATTACAAACCAATCATTTCATTTTCATAAAATCAAAAGCTGCCCGCGAAACTTTTTTAACTCGATTTAAAATGCCAATAAGTATTTTTTAATATACACATTCTAGACATATTTAAATCTTTTAATATTGATAAATGAAGTTGCGCCGAAGCATTCCCTAAATTGGTATAGATAAATGAAGAATCAAGAGAGATCCTCAATGAGATTAAACGTTTGTTTAGAATATGAAGATTTTTCAGGATTCTAACGATCGTCTCGAAAACTAAGTCGCATTACAGAATAACTTTAGGATCTAACTGAACCCAATAATCTAATTATTGTCTACAGAAGTTAAAAAGACTTGCAAATGCAATAAAGATATCAAGAGAAATTGGAAAATGGGCGTGTTATTAATTGGGTTACCTCAAGCGAAGGGGTAAATCTGCCTGTCATGAGAGTGAATGATTATAATCTTCCAGCGAAGCAATAAGAACGGATTATATACAGTAGAGAGAGTCAAGCGAAATGAAATTAAAGTCACTGATATCTAGATATCCATAATGTAGAATCAAAGGAATAATTACGAAGCACTTCTGAGAAAAAGCCATGTCGACAATTTGATCCCCATCTGATCGCGATCAGTCCACCCGGAAATTTTTTAAAAATTATTCATTTCACCAAATATATATATATATAAATACTAGGTAAAATATAATCCTACCATAATGGTTCAATTTTAACTGATCACGCCACAAAAGATAGTTTCAGAAACTCATTAAACTGATTTGGAATGGATTCACATTAAAATGATGCGGTATCATTCAAAGGACAAATTCGCGAAATTGTATTATTCCAATTAATTTTTTCCTTTTATTCAGAATGTTTTACAATTATTACCTTAAAAAATGATCCGATTTGAAAATTTATGAGAACAGATGTCCTAAATTGCAAAATAAAAAGCGACGCCAAAACTATTTTCGGCAAAATTTTTGATAATTCAGAAAAGTTAAATCGATAAAAAATTGGGTTTGAAAAGGCTTCATTTTAATTTCACGCGATGGAATTTTCAATTTGACCAATATTACTGTCATATATGAAAGGATGCAAAAATGAGAGTTGTTGAGAGGAAATGGGAAAGAGAGAGAGAGAGGGAGAGAGAGAGAGGGAGAGAGATAGCAAATACGTTATCCGCTGTAAACAAAGCACTCTCTCTCTCTCCCTCCCTCCTCCCCACCTCCTCTTCCACCCCATGGACAGGCACATTCCCTTTAAGAATATATTCAATACGGAGAGTCGAATATCCTTTTTTGCAATTTTGCAAAAAACGGAGAAGTCATGGACAAAGCAAATAAAAACGCTGAAAAATCTGGCAAACTGCCAGGAGAATTGACCGGAGGAAAAACTAGGAAGGACCTTCAGAACACAGGAAGTGACCACAAAAATGACCCACGAGCTGATAACATACAACAATCCATAGAATATCAGGGCAAACAACAAGTAATTTAGAGTTCAATTCAAAACATTAAATAATCCTAGAAATAAAAATTACAAAGCTCATATCTTTGGATCCCTAGTAATAAACTTGAAAGGTAAAGAAATTAAAAACCCAGCCTCTCCATCAACTTTCAAAAAGTTAATTAAAAATTGGAAAACATTTGACGATGCAGTATATTAGAACGAGTAAAATATCTTATTGATAATAAAAAATTTTGCATGCTAGCAAAATCGTAGATGGTATCTGTTACAATTTATGGCAATAACAAGAAGGGCTGATATTTTCTGCTGGTGGCTGTTGATGTTGGATGAAACACTTTTGGTTGGCCCTAAAATAAACGCAGAAAGTAAATCACCATAAAGCTAGGCGTCAGTAATGGTTTGCGTTTATTACAGCCTTATTTTTACATTTGTTAGAATTTAAAATATATTTCGATTTCTAGATGACAAGCAATTGTACACATTGCTAATTTATATTCAGGCAATTTATACCCGATTCATATCAACGATTATAACAAGTGTTTTAAATATTTGTGCAGTATACGATACAGTGACATCGACAACAAATCGAAAAGAATTCACCCAAAATGCTTCGTTAAAGTATCCCAACGGTACCAAAGACTCCAAAGGCCCGGGAGGATTTTGAAAATAATCTTATCAACAGTAATATTTCTGCATTTATCGGCGAGGGCTTTGTCTCATAGCCACTGCAAATCTGAAATATTTAATTTAGGAACATTTGTATTATTAAATAATTATTTATGCAACTTTCTGTGACACAGGTATGAATAATACCTAATACCGAATGGTCTCTATTATGCAACAAATGTTAGTTTACATTTTATTATGTGCCCGCATTATTAATGCTTCCGCTTTTAGAGTCTACTTTCGGAGGAAGTTTGCATACACAAATTATTATTATTATACCTGTCTCATAAATACGCAACACGTTAAAATTAATTGAAATTTACTCTATTTCAAATTTATCCAAAACAGCAAAACAATTCACGTATTATATCTAACACACATGCAACGTTCTATCAATAGCTTCCTCCTTGAGCATCGTTGCTGGAGAAAGTGCCAAATCACTCGCACAAACACCAGCCCGTTTGCGGTGTACTGCACTCCTATCAAATGCTTGGCGAATTCCCAGTCACACTATTCCAAATAAAACGTAGGAAAAAAGGAAGCGCATACACTCACAAACGCGCATGTCTAAAAGCTTTACGCTCTTGATAATTTAAAAACACAGGTCTTCGGGTTTCTTTCGTAAACATTCTTTCCTAACCATCCCTTTGCTGCAATGTGCGGAGTAAACTCTTCTTGAGGCCATTTTTCCAAAGATAGGAATGGCCGACCTCAGTCACCGCGAAAGAAAAAAGAAGGATGCAGTTCCCCTTTACTCCCAAACACTTCCTCTTTTTCCTCCACTTCTTCCCTCCCTCCTCTATTCCTTCCTACTCACCTCTATTACCTCTTCTATTCCCTCCTTCACTCCACTCCCTCCTATTAATATTGCAGCGACTGAATTTAAGAGAAATGTGATTAATTTAACAAAATGAAATGTTAGGAGAAATAGTTATTATGCATGAATACAAAAGGCTAACAAAATTGTGAATATTTAGAAAGAGAAAATTTTTAACTTGACCAAGAAACGAACCCGCGTCTCCCACTTTCCGTATAGGTGCTTTATGGAGGGTTAGACTGCCTCGATAGTTTATTTTGTTTAAAAATCCTAACCGGTTAAGTGGGAGACCCTGGATCGATTCTCGGTCAAATTCAGAATTTTTCTTCCTCTCAAAATTCACACCTGTGCAGAGGCGTAGCGAGGGGTGTGCAGAGGGCGGCAGTTGCCCCCGGGCGCAGACCTTAAAACTCACGGACCGAATTTTATCGGTGAAAGCAGATCCGCTAGGAGATCGAGGAGTAACGTAATATCCTATCGGATTAAAACAAAAGAGACGCGAGCCATCGAAAATGTTTCTGGGAACTGGCCCGAGATGCAATGAATCACCCTTTCATTTATCTTTAGGATATAGTGGTACCGTAGCTTGTTTACGTTTAGATGGTCCCTGAGACTTAAGAAATGGCAATCGTAAGCGGGTCAGAAAAAAATATTTAAAAAATATAGGTGAAGTCCCGCTTTGGGTTGCCACCTCTCCGGATTTGACCAGGAGTCTCCGGGTTTTGGGACTAGTCTCTGGGTTAAGGGTAAAATTCTCCGGGTCTACAGCATATATGGACCAGAGTGACCACATGCCCCGTATTTTACGGGATGCCCCGTTTTTCGGCCAATTTTTCTTCAAATATCCCGCGTCCTGTGGTAAATCATTACGGGACGCACTTTGTCCCTTATTTTTTTATGAAAATAGATATATTGATTTCAGATACACTTAGGGTAATCACATGTCCCGTATTTTAATGTAATTAATGCAATGCTCGGAATAAGCCGGAAGGAACCCAGACCGCACATGTATCGAAAATATCGGCGATTAGTTCCGAATTGTAATATTTTCCTCCCGAGCGTCCCGTTTCGTAATATTTTCCATTTCGTGTACTTAATTAATATGTTGTAATGTACTGTATGAAGAGTTTACAGAAATGAACCCACTTTTACGAAAAGTTACAAACGAGATTTCATCTCTCCTAGATAAACGGAATGTTATATTAAAATCTTGCGAAAAAATAATTTTGTAAGCTGATGCAAATTATTAAGTCAGTACTAGGTTCTAAAGCTCTTGTGGAAAGAATATTTTCTTTATGTCATAATAAATGGAATGACAATAGGAACAGATTTTACATAACTGCAACAAAAGCAGAGCTGCAGGTGAAAAGCAACTATCTTTCTTGTAAAGACTTTTATAATTATGTTCTTACTAATGAAGATCTTCTGAAGCGCAAAAAATCTTACGAGAAATATTGTTTATTTCTTACTGTGACAAAAACTTTTCTTTGTGAATATGTTCTTAGTACTGTGTGCAATTTAGTTTTATTATTCAAAAATAAATGTTTTGTTCTTTTTATTTGCGTTTATATTGTGTAGGTTTGTTTGTTAAAAAATAATTTTTTCTTATATACTTCCAAAGAATATTTTTTGTCTTAATTTCAAAGTTAAAAAAAGTCCCGTAAAATTTTTAATAGTCCGGATGTTTTAAGGATCTGTCTCTTAATATAGTCAACCATATGTGGTCACCATAGACACTCCACAATTCAAGTCAGCAAGATTAGCTACGATGTTTTTAGAATACGATTCAGAAGGCCTTAAAATTGATGGCGCTTATTATAGACCATATCTATCGCTTGGGTTTTGTCCAAAGTCTAATCGCAAACCCATGCTATATCGTCACATGTACGCATAAATAAGTCAGAATTCTCTCTATGAAGCAAATAGTCTCAAAAGCCTCGATATCTTCGGTCAGCACATTTAGTTTTAGTTTACAAACAGAGAGCCTTTAGAATCTTACAATTAGAAGAAACACGTCCAATTTGTGAAGCACGCACGAAAAAATATTATCATCAGGAGCTAAAACTTTGTGGGTGATTTGCATTTAGGTGTATTTGCTACCACAATAACTACGGCAACGACAAATTCTGAATACCAGCGAATGGCTCGTAGCTCTGATTACTACATTTATTCGGTGGTATTGGATTGGTGGCGCTGTTATAAAGTAGGTACCACTGCAATCTTTTGTTGGTGTTCGATGGAGCCGCCAAGTTGCGTGAGAGAGCGACAAAATATGGCTCATCACATTCACATTTCTATGAAAATTAATTTTCTTTTGTGTATCAAACATTTAAAAACAGTAAACGTACTTCAATTTCTTCGCCTATGAGAACATCCGGGTTAAATTAAGAAATCTCCGGGTCAGATTATGAAATCTCCGGGTCATTGACGTATTTTAGGTGGCAACCCAGGTTGCCACCTCTTTATGTCTCACCCGAAGTTTGGGGTTATTGCTCATTCTTCGGGTTACACTCTTGTTTTGCCTATATATTTCCTAGACTAGATCTCACTTGTAAACAATTTTGTGCCGACGGACCAGGGGGTTTGCAATTGAGTTGAGGTATCTCCTGCCATCTAGCCTTACTCCTACCAATTTCCCATTCAAATATGTTGTTTCATGTTTGAGTTTCCCAGAGCCACCCTAATGGGTTAGCAAAACAGGGAATTGCCTAAAGACGCCAACACTCTAAATTGAGTACAGAAGGCCCCGTAAACCCCTCTCCCTGGAACTTGGTGTCAAGAAAAAAAAGGTCATATGGGCCAGACTGGGAATACATATAAACCCCCCCCCCCTCTTAGGGACACCAAAAAGATGCCTTGTCCCCGGGCGCCGAAGACTCTAGCTACGCCTCTGCACCTGTGGTTAATTTAATTGAGAAAGTGGAGTCATTGAGTTGTCTTACATCAGCGGATAGGCGTTATGGAATTAATGAGTAGACCGTGCGCTATATTAGAGAAAAAATTAACAAAATAATAAGTGCTGCTCGTATGGCAGAAAGTACCCCAAAAAGTGCAAAAGTTTCCCCTAACGCTCCTTATTCCAAGTTGGAAAATCCTTTAGCTTGAGTGTAGAGGATCAGATGCATAAAAATAATTCCTAGTGACTGTCTTGTATCATAAGCGAGTAGTCAAAGCGCATGCGCATGAGCTTATGGTGGAAGCGTCTGCTAGTGAAAGGAGTAGTACCACGTGATTTGGTACAAGCAAGGAGTGGTTAGAGCGTATTAAGAAGAGGTACAGCATACACTATATTAAATTGGTAACAACAGTTATAAGCCGGAACAGGTTTTCAGTTCCGACGAGACTCCATTATTTTGGAAGATAGGATGCCTCACAAAACATTTTTGCTGAAGGAGAACAAAATTGCCGCTGTCTTTAAAGCAGTCGAGTTTTACCCTTCTTTCCTGTGCTAAGACTGCATAGTTAAGCCCATGTTGGGGTAACGGGAATTTCACCCTTTGGCATCAAAGGGGGAAAATACAAGACAAGACCTGATATTAGAAGGACTAACCAATAAAACTAACTAACCAATCACATTACGCTCTGAATGTAATTTCTTTTATTTAACCTCGTCTCCAAAAATGTGTGCGACCTATCGCATTGCATTAGTCGAGCAGAATTTTCATCCAAGTTGTCGATAAAAAAGTAATTACTGAGGAGACCTTTATTGAATTTGTTGCTGTAAAATCGAAAAAGGAAGACGAAATCGCGTCAGAAATAATCCAAAAATTAGAGTAGGATGGTCTAAATTTACAAAATATAAGAGCTCAATCGTATGAAAATGCTCCTAATAGGACCGGTAAATTAAACGGGGCCAAGGAAGTAATTTTAAAACATAACCTTCTTGCACGTTCCATACCATGTGTACAGCATTCACTTAATTTATCTTGTTAACATATACTGAAAACACTAACCGTCAAATTAGAGAATTTTTTGCAAAGGTAAAGAAACCATTCTCTGTTTCGCTGGTTCCACATCGAGATGGGTTGCACTCATGGAGGTCCTTAGGTTGATGTTGAAAAGACATGCCACAACACGATCTTCATCAAGAGCAAATGCTGTGAAGTCACTGAGGTTACAACTGAAGCAAGCTTATATAATGTTAATAAAATTAAAGAATGAACAGGAATGCACAGATGCTGAAGGTTTGCTAAAACAGAAGGCCGTGCAATTTATATTTTTCTTGTTGTTCTGGGACGATTGTCTCCGTAAGATCAACCCCCTCCCTAAATCTCTTCAGAGTGCCGATTTAACTGTGGATGGAGGTGTTGACATGATGCGCAATTTGGTACCAGACATAAAAAGTTCAGAGTCACGACTTGAAGAGTATATGGAAGGGGCAAAGAAATTCTGCGATGAAAAGGGAATGCCTGTTGTGCTCCCAAAAATAAGAGGAAGAAAATGGAAATTTCATGGCACGATGGAAATTGAAGTTCCCTCAATACCAGAAACAACTGATAGTACTATCCGCAATATAGTACATCAGGCAATAAATTCTCTTCAAAGGCAACTGTCGGTACGGTTTACAGATCTATAAGAAATTGATAATGATTTTAAATTTTTAAATTGCGCTTTATATAATATGAGTGACGATGAAATGATAAATTCCTGTAAAAATTCTGCTCGTACGTATAAAAACAATGTGGATGAACGCGAGTTATTCGAAGAGGTTCGCACCACCTGCCTTCGATAAAAAGTGTAAAAATTATGCAGAAAAAAATATTGGAATTTCTGCACAAATATGAACTTTTAAGTTAATTTCCCAATGTGGAAATTTTCCTGAGAATTTTCTTGACAGTTGCCACATCAATTTCAACTGGAGAGCGTTCATTTAGTAAACTGAAATTGATCAAAAATTACCTACGATCAACAATGAACCAAAAGAGACTTTCTGGTCTAGCCAACTTATCTATTGAATATGACACTGCTAAAAATATTGATTTCAATGATATCTCAATATGTTTGCTGCAAGTAAAGTCCGAAAAATAAATATTTCAAGAAAAGATTGTTTATTTTAGTTAATTACCCCTTTTAAAATATGCACTTATCAATTTATTAGATCATTTTGTAGCGCCAAAAACCTTCTGCCCAGGGTGATAAAAGTGGTCTCTACGATCCTGACACTGCTAAAAATAATGATTTCAATTATATAATCAATATGTTTGCTACAAGTAAAGCTCGAAAAATAAATATTTAAATAAATGATTGCTTATTTTAGTTAACTACCCCTTTTAAAATATGCACTTATCAATTTATTAGATCATTTTGGAGCGTCAAAAATCCTCTGCCCAGGATGATAAAAGTGGTCTCTACGGCCCTGACACTGCTAAAAAAATGATTTCAATGATATAATCAATATGTTTGCTGCAAGTAAAGCCCGAAAAATAAATATTTAAAGAAATGATTGTTTATTTTAGTTAACTACCCCTTTTAAAATATACACATCAATTTATTAGATCATTTTGGAGCGCCAAAAAATCCTCTGCCCACGGCGCCAAATGTGTCAACTACGGCCCTGATCCGACGTGTTCTATATAAAATCGACGTTTGAAATTTTTTAATATGTATTACATTATGACGTCAATCTTGGAAATCGCCGTTTATTTTTTCTTTGTATAATGCAAATTGAGATAAGATTTAGATCATCGAATATGTAATTTTGTCGAAGACTTATTCAGCGAATTTTCGTAGCTTTATTCTTAGAGTGAGGAAAAATATAATATTTTAGTATTCTCACATTTTTCCACTCAAAAAGCTGGGTTTTCCGTTTATAATAACTAATGAAGAATCTGACAATTTAACCGAGAGTACTAGGATGTAACCAATCAATTTTTTCCGCGCCATTTAAATGTCTCCCAATTAAATATCAAACCGAACTTCGACACATGCAGCTGACATTTTCGACTACTTGTAATGCGACATATCACTTTGGAATTCTCCTCTTCTCCTTCCTATTTTACCCCCCCCCCCCCCAATCCCATCCCTCCTCTTCACTCCCCCCACTCTATATAGCTAACTAAGCGCACAATAAAAAGGATGTACTGCAAGGCGAGTCGCCTCTCTCTCCAGTGGCTTACATGTTGACATCGTCTACACGTTAAAGATTCGGCTCCTTTGAAGTGAAAGGAGAATTCATTTCTGATACTGCGTACGAATTCTCTAGGTTTTTAATATTTTCCTCCGATATCTCCCATAGACCAAAATCACAAACTGATTTTTTCAACTGCTCACCCTTATCAAGTCTATCTTTTAACTTATTATCCAAAAACAACAGTGCTTTTTTCTGTGCCACTGCTAGAAAACAATAGACAACGGAAATAAACATAATAGAATAATACTGACTTCAAAAACTCGTTTAATGTAGAAACGCAATACTAGCGCTAGTGTCGATGGCACCAGGAAGTCTTTTTTCATGCAAAAAAGTGATTCACCGTGATTGGCAAAATCCTTTCACTTTTTATGTAACAAAACGGTTTAATTAATATTTATTGCAGTTTTTAATAAGATAAGTTCTATTGTATCGAGGCGTTTGTTCCAAAGAAAGATAGTTAAATTGTCAAAGTCAGGAAAATATTTTCAATATTTTTAAAAAGTTTAAGAAAAGCAGTTGTGCGTTATGTAATAATTATTCTATTTAATGCCAATTAAAATCGTGTGCTATCAATTTTCTAAGTGGATCAGAATCACTTGGAATAAAAATCAACGTAATAATGAAATTTTCTTTTGTAAACCGATAAAATCTTAAATTTCACTAATAAGCGAATATGCGGCTGGAAAGCCTTTAGGTAATATTTTTTGGTAGATGTATATAAAAGAGGGTAAATATTTAACAAGCTTTTATTTTTTAAATAACTTCTAAAATATGAAACTGGGAATGAATGTAAATATCAAAACATTCAGCTATGGGCACACTAGCTAGACGACTTGAGTGTAAGAATAGTTTCGTGTCTCTTATTGGAATTTTCCCAGACTGAATATTTTGTGTATTTCTTGTGTAGAGTACACTAGAGCGCTTTTATGTAAATGCAAGTCGGAGATTGAAAATGGGAATTCGGTTCGAGAACTCAAAAATAATAAATAAATATTAAGGTCCAGCGTTTGCGATAGAATTATTTTGACTCGCGCATTCTCATATCGGGAAGCTTATTCCCCCGTTGGAAAAAAATAGACATTTTTATTCAGCGGCCAAAATTGTTGGCTTATCCCTGGAGCCCTTAGCAGTGACCTATATATCCAGGAGAAACTCTATAGCAACCTGTCAAAGAGATTGAAGGGTTATACTCTCGAATCTGCGGAAGAGTAGATATCAAGATGAGAGGAAATGAAAACCCGAGAAATGGAAGCGAAATGATTGATAGAGAACGAGAAAAAAGGTTGGGGGGGGGGAGAGGTCCATTGAGTCGAAATCCTAGTGTGTGTGTGTGTGTGTGTGTGTGTGTGTGTGTGTGTGTGTGTGTGTGTGTGTCTGAAGGGAGAGGAGGAAAAGGAAAGAGGGGAGAGGTAGGAGGGGAAAGAGGGAGAGTGAAAGGAGGAAGGAAAGGAATAGAGAGGAAAATTAATCGGAGTTATGAGAGTGGACGAGAGAAATGGAGCGACATAATCTGAAGAAAGGAGAGATAGAGAAAACCACGTTCAGAAGAAAGGCCGGTGGCTATAAGGTTAAAGGAGGAAAATTCGTGGAAAGAAAATATTAGAAGCCAGAAGAGTGATAATAAAGCGGTGAGAAGAGCTCGAGAAATGAAGAGGGGAGGGAACGCTTATGAGGCATTTTTCCCACCTCCCTCTCTTCCCTCTCTTCCCCTCCCCCTCCTCCCATTCACTATATCCCTCCCTCCTCTTCCGTCTCCTTACTATCGAAATCGAAAACCAGTGTACATCCTGAGAAGTAGTTCACGAAGTGATTCAAGTCTTGCATCCAAAGATCACCAATTAGGTACTACTGTCCATGGAAAAAAGTTATTTATGAAAAAATCGAATATCTTCATTTAAAAAACGAGATCCTGTAAATAAATCTTCGACGAGAACCTTAAAATGGGATAGAAGAAAAAAGTGCTTAACAAATACGAGTAGACTTAATTTTATAAAACCCATAGTAATAACAAATAAAAATCAAAGTCATGAGAATCATATTAGAACAGACGATTGAATGCTAGCAGGATTGCCGTGAGTGTTTCGTTGGCATAAAGATGGCCTTTGATACCCCGATTTTTTTAATTAAAAAAAAACAAATTTCAATAAATTTTTAATTTAATGAGCCCGAATATAAGAGATAATATTATAACAAGTATCTTGCTGCATTATATATTCCTCTTTCTGCGGTTTCAACTGTTGTTGCAATGTATTTGCCATTGTCTTCTTGCAATAGAAAAAAGATATTATGATATTATTATCATGTGCGGAGAAATGAACTTTTTAAAACAATAAAAATGTAATTATAATGTGTTGGTTATAGACATTTATTAGTCATCGCTGCTACTATCTTCCGAATCGACGTTTCATCTGTTTATATAGTTAATAAAGAATTTATTTCTATTCTTTGGAGTAATTCGTCTGCTTGACTGATTCTGTGATCAACGTACGTACACGATTAGTTGCTTTCTCTACGATTTTTATTGTTTAATTATAATTTCTATTTCAACTGCTGTTTTAATTATGATTAATTCGATCTTTTGAAAAGAGATTAACAATAAAAATGTATTCAAAATTATTTACGACGATAACATTGTGAATATGTTACAGTCAAATTTAATTCTATCCTTTGGAAAAATTTAGTTGTCTGGAGGATGGTTATTTTGTATCCGAAATGCGCATCGACAAATTCTCTTTCCGATTTTACTGGCTTATTTCTTTATTTTTAAATGATGACTAAAGCAAGGCAATCGATTGTTGACGAATCATGTATCGATAGCTATCCAGACTGTCTCTGATACGAAATATTCGAATAAGTGTATGCCAACAAGCAAAACAAATGAACTAATAAAAAGTGAAATAGCGCGTAAAGTATCGTAGAAAAGTGGAGATTCGGGAAAAATTGTATCCCGAAGCGTAGAAAATTCAAAATGTGTGCTTAAAGAGGAACTATGACAAATAAAATGGATAAAGAATCTGAGAAAAAAGAATTACGACAGTTCTGATGAGGATAAGAAGGGTAAATTCCATCTCCTGAGAAATTATGTACTTAATTCTAATAAATGTGATTGTGAAGGAAAAATTTACGGCAATAGAGGAAACTGTTTATGCGCTCGATGAATTTGAAGAGGATAGATAGAAATATCCTTAGAAATTAGGAAGATTCTAAGAAACCGGTGTAACCTATAAATTACTGAACTTTCTGCAAAGAAATTAAATGATAAGTATATATTTTCAAATATAAAATCAAAGGAAATTATCAATAGATCCGGTGAAGATGCTAAGGTAATCCATACAATTTGTGGTTTGAAAGAACGCTCTTATACCTAGAGGATTCCAATATACCATTGGATCTCGGAACCATGGATCGTGAAATTTCCCCTTCAAAACACAACCCAAGAAGACTCAAATCGGCGACAAGAGGACGACGAAGAAGCCACGCGAGAGGAACTATTCGAAAAGAATACAGCACGAGGTTGGCCGAAAATGGAAACGGCATAGCGGAAATCTCTTTATTATGCATCAACACTATGCCTTGAAATCGCTGTGATCGAAAAATGGTCGCTTGAGAACCACCTACTAAATTTAAGTGGATGACATTTATTGATTTCCACATTCGCCACGACACAGGAAGGACCGACGAGACACGATCAAAATTGCACTACTGTTTCACAATCTCGGTTGTAATTTGCCTTCTTTCCTGGTGAGTGGGAAGGTGAATGAATTTTATCAAAGCGATGGGCTGAAATTTTCAATTGCGAATCGCAGCATGTGAGGAAAGAACTTCGGAACAAACTGCCAAAGGCCCTTTCGTGTTTTTTCTCACAAAAAATCAATCGTAAATAAATATTATTGTGTCTTGCCTAATATCAACAACAAATTTAAAAATAAATATTCCGCACACAACTTTTCATCCATAGATTCTTTCCTGAGAAAATCATTTTTCAAGCATGAATCCTTCTCTAGTTACTAATAAAATTATGAATAGCGGCCGATTTCTCCCCTCGGGCTAATTTTAGATCAATCAAATGTTCCCTATGCTTATTTCCTATACATTAAAATCTATCCTAAAAAGTTTTATTCTCTATATTGCAGTATTGTGGATATATTGTCCACAATGACGGACAGACAAATCAAATACTTAAGCGACTTCTTTTACAAAAAGCTTTAAAAAGGCCTCCACTTAGTATATTCACACGAAATAGTAATTGATCGATAAAAAGATTTATTTATCGGGATAATATTTCGGCGGATGTTTATTTCATTACCGAATCTGATCCGAGCCTTGAAAACACTTGACTCACAACGGTCGACCGAACGAAACCATAAAAGAAATTTTAAACAATAAGAACGCACGCCTTTGTGCTTGCGAATTCGTTTTAAAGCTTTGAAAGTAATACGAAAGCATTTATGGGCACCAGCGGTACATTTCTCCGTATTGGAAAAAGATCCATAATAAGAAATGGAAAACGCTGGAAGTCAACAAGAGAAAAACCGACGTGAGAAACGGGAGCGGCGAAAGGCAAAGACGAACTAAACGATAGTCTTCGGAAATTTCGATAATAAAGGGACGATGATGCGGCGCGCTAAAATTCCACTCCGGTGACTCCGTTTGTCGTCCACCGCTTTATCTCAATGACATAATATTAGTCATCATATTACTAGCGGACTTTTAAGCCCAAAAACCCTTGTGCTTCAAGAAATTCTGACGGCAGCGTTCTTTTGTCGCCGCCATCGATGCAAGCGACCGTCCGTCCGCTCGATTTAAAAAATCGGTTCAATACAGATTGTACAAATATTCTTAGATACATATATGCGTCGTTTAGTTATCTTTTGAAAAATATGAACTATGTAGAAACATTATAAGCATCAACTTAAATAACTATAAGAAAATTGACGAAAATCGTATGAACCGTTTTTTAGAAAATTCCATTGTTATTAAAGTTGTCCAAGAATAAATTAGACATATTAATTTTTTCAAGAATATGAACTACCTATGTAGTATTATTGCAGACGTAAACTCGAGTAACTGTACGAAATTTCATCAAAATCGTTGGAGCCGTTTTTTAGAAAATCAAATTGTTCTTAAAGTTGCCTGGAATAAACTGCCCTTAATTATTATGCAATGTCAATCATTTCTTCACAGTTTCTATTTTGTATGATAAAATGCGTAAGTACGAGATTTCATTCATTTTCGCTCCAGCTTTTAGGCTCTAGGGCCGCGAGCAGACAGACTGACACACAGACGGTATGGCGAAAACTACTTTTTCAGACTCAGGTACACCTAAAACGTATACTTCCATCAAAATCTCGAGATCGAATTTTTTCGCGATTACGATGCTGTGAACCATCGGTATATCGGACCTCGATGGAACGGACTTCGGATATAACGAACAGACTTTCCAACTTTTTCCTTCTCCAAGTTTCCACCAGGGTCTGAAAAAATCTAAAATCTCGAGAAAGTATCTCAAGTTCGATTCCTAAGAATTCGCAAGAAATCTTTCTTATGGCCGACGTAATTTATTACATTCCTAATCATGTTCTGATATAAATGCTCCTGTTTGCAAACTGCAAGAACTTACTAATACTAGTAAAATATAAAAATAAATACATAATTCATAGGATTCATATTTTTCGTAAATTAATTAGAAGAACTCCGCGCAATTATTGCACGCACTCTAACAATTCTATATATAATTTTGGAAGTGTCCGTCCGTCCGTCCCCCCTGTATCTCTATAGCCGTTCGTCATAGAGATATGCGGTAAACTGCGTTTTGTTTCTACAAGCTAGGAGGTTCATAAAAAACTATTTTCATTTTCATAAAGTCCCGGGTTCGAATGCAGGAGACAATTATATGTTCCCATAAGTTTATACGGGATTTTCGATTTTTCAGAGTGCAAGGTTTTCTTCCTTCATTCATTAAAACATGTAAATATGGACCAATTTTCTTCGTTTTTGCTTTATTCGACGGCTAAAACTCTGAACTATATTATTTTTTTGATGTTTACATGTTACACGGTCGACGTTTTCAGAAATACACAATTGTTTTCGAATTTTTACGGATATTTCATACTCTTTCCGGGCGTTACCAAGGCGACCATCATTGTTGCCTCCGATTCAATTAATGCCAATTAAACCTTCAAATAGGTGAAAGAATAACGTTATTCGCTTCACACTTTTGTTTAAGCATCGAAATTATTGATGCATAGCAATATAAATATTTACGAATAATTATTCTGTTAACTGCGTATGGGAAGCGTTTCTAACGATTTAATCAAAGCAGTTGAATCTTCCTTTCATCGTTTGAATGCTGGAATCTTATCTCTTTGTAAGTAGAACCATTATATTATATATCTATAATGCTTATTAACGCAAATAGGCTCACGCATAAATTTAAAATTAAGTGAGAATAGACACACGTTATTTTTTTAAACAAATTACAAGGTTATCTTCTCTTTATTGATAATCTACATAAACGGTTGCTTTGATTGTTATATACAAAAGAAAGGACATATATTTGAATAAAAGAAAAAAATAAAAGCTCGCGGTCAATTACTGTGTAGGGAAATGAATAAACAAGAGAAAAAATCTGCTATGACCGGTAATACGAATCAGAGTCCTCCACTCTCCGGGCGTACATTCTACCACTGAACTATCTTAGCAGACTAATACCCCTGTTTCTAACATTTTCTTAGGTTGGGACTTTTAAAATGCAGATTTCTGACTGACTTCGCATTATAAATTGTCAATACGCACACACAGCCGTGCCCTCAGCGAGATTCGAACCCGCGAACTTTACATTGGGAGCCAAATACATTAAAATCCTATACCGGAGAAATGCATTATTAGAGTTAAATGATAATTATTGAGATCAACTTATTTTACATACTTCTTAATTTTTATAAATCAACTGAAAATATACCGCGCAAACATTGCGCGGGTTCAGCTAGTTTGTATAAATATATGTGAGTGAAACATTATCTTTCACAGCATGCAAATTTTATCAATTTAAGCCAACATATACGTTTACTTTGGATGTTTCGAATATAACGGACATTCGGCAATAACAGACAGGATTTTTCCCCCTCTTTAGTCCGATATATCCAGGGTCACTGTACTTTTGCAGTATACTACGTACATATATGAGAAAGTAAAAAGAGTCTAACGGACCACCCCTTTCCACAGCTGGCGTAAATCGGGGTATAACATTGTAGAATCGGTGTATAATTTAGGTTGGAATATATAACGATTGCCATCTATTCTCGCTTCTGTAACTGTTCTATCATCCGGACTGCTTACGTGGGAGTTTTAGGGTTTTTCTTACGAACTCAGTCAGGCATTCCTGTACGCATTAAGTTCCGCGCGAGCAACCAACATCACCGATGACGCGAATGCCAACCCACATTAAGTGTCTTTCCGCGTTCGATTAGAAGGGCACTTCGCCGTTAACAGCAACCTTTTCCACATGACGGGCCACATTCGGAGGGCCGCATTGGAAGTCACAGGAGCTTCAGCGAGTCGGATGAGCGTTTAACATCGAAAGATACCAAGAGATTCTGTGAACTTACACGTATCAGCGAAAAGCAAGTCTAAATAATTTAAGATTTCACCAGAAGAGGTTTTGAGACCATAATTTTAATGAAAAAATATAAAATTGCCCATATTAAATTTCACCGACTAATTTTTCATCACTGCTTCGCGGACCGCACGAAGATCTCTCGGGAAGTACATGAGGTAAGCGGGCCATTGGTCGCCGACCCCTGGGGTCTGGCTTCGTCACGTTTTATTCAGCGATATGCCAGACTATCAAAATATCTCTTAAACAATCCGCTTCATGAAAAAATGTTTCAAGCAAAACTTGTAGAAAATTACGACGCCAACAACTTTGAAGAAAACAATTATATATTTTAATTAATTAAATCGCAGGGGACATATTTGACAAAAACAGAAAAATATCTAGAGCAACGTTACAATTTCGGTTGGCCAATTTTTGATTTATTAACTAAATTCTTAATTATAATGTTTTGTGTTGATTTAATTAGAGAAAACGTGCTCATGCGTGTATTTTCGTTGTATTCTCAAATTCGAGTTTCTTCAAGAATACAATACCTTCTCCTATATTAAATATTAGCAGAATTTCCTGTTGAATTTCAACGGATTTAGTGAAGCTACTACAGCACAACATACAAACTCTTTAAAATACCTATATAGTAGATACCTTTTAAATTACAATTAGCTTTTCTCAACAATTAATCATATTTGCTTGTAACAATCCGTTTCCGAACGTATTGCATTCAAATATAACGATAATTGTATTTCCTATCATATATATCACTTTCGCCAAATCCAGCTTCATTTCTTGTGCAATTATGCCTCGCTGAAATATTTACTTTTATGTCTTGTAAGCAATAAACCCGTGAAAAAGCAACGTACAGTTGTCCATGATTGAACACTGACTGGTAAATGTACACCAGATAAGTGAGCTTATTTACGTTAATAAACACTATAGTGTAGAATATAATTATTTTACTTACAAAAAATGTAACATTCCAGTATTCAATAGACGAAAGAAGGTTCAATTACTTTCATCAATAAACTCTTCCTGAATAATAATCACTAGGTATCTATTTACGTTGCTATCCATAAACATCGATCGTTTCGTTGCTTAAACAAAAGTGCGAATCGAATAACGATAAACTTTCCTCTATATATAAGCTTCATTGAATCGGAGGCAACGCCCGGAAAGAGTAGGAAAAATCCACAAAATTTCGAAACAAATAGAGTATTTCTGAAAACTTCGACCGTGTAACATGTAAACTTCGCAGGAATAAGATAGTACAGAGTTTTATTCGTCGAATAAAGCAAAAAACGAAATAAATCGGTCAATATTTACACATTTTTATGCTTGAAGGAAGAATACCTTGCAAGTCAAAAAATGGATTCATACGTGTTATCTTATGGAAAAATGTTAATCCCCTATATTGGCAGCACTGATTAATCCTGGTTGACCAAACCTTGACCATTCACTAAGTTAGGATGTAAGGAAGAATCGTATTAAATTTGGTTATTCTAGCTTTTATGGTTTAGGAGGAGTTTCATGAACAAACACGAGCTTCAAAATATATTATAGACAAGCGATAGTTTACCCGGCGTTGCCCGGGATTCAGAACAGTGTAATTAAAAAAAACAGGAAAATCTATATTAATTTATTTTTATTATGTTTACAGTAATTAATTATTTAAACATCTATAATTTTTATTCGTATAGAGCTTCAGGATATACAATGTTGCTCGTTTTTTTCATTTGGGGCCAAAACTAATTTATGGAGAGAGTATAAAAACGACAGCAAGAAAATGAATTTTTATTCTTTTAAGCGTTCTTTCGTCCAAGTCGCAATTTCGTACGATGAACCTAAGTAATTTAAAATGCAAATGAAAAATATTCTGCTCTCGTTCCCGATGCGAAGTTTCAGTTCTTTAGTTTTTATGACAGTTTATTTAATTTTTTGACCCCACCCTTCCAAGCCAAAAAATTAAAAAATAAGCCCGAGGTGCACACCCTCAGGTTTCCCTAAGTACATATGCTACGTTTCAGCTTTCTAGGTTTATTGGTTTTGGAGTTACAGCGTTAACACACACATTCTATTTTATTTACATGATGATGGAGAAAGGTAATAAAACGCTGCGTAGCGGAAAAATTAATTTTCGTTAGTAGGAAACCATAAAACAACAACTGCGGAAAGAATTGCAGAACAAATTACATACGGATATTTTTTAAAGAATACTTAATTAAGAAACATTCCCCTCTAATCCAACCATCTTCAAAATTTTGCATCTTTAATAATATTCAATACATTAATTATGTAAATGCATTTTTAAACCTATGTGATGTCACTTTTGTTTCGAAAAATTAACTACTCTCACAGCAGTGCATTTTACCATTAAAATGTTAAGCAGAATATCACGTAAACATGTACTTAAAAACAATTGGCATATATTTCATAGATTAACATTTTATAACTGTGTAATTTCATTTACTTTCGCTTAATATAATCCATGTTTATTTACATTCGTTGCTGTGAATATGGCCAATAATACGAAAGCCGTAATGGACCCGTATAGATAATAACAACGTCAAAATATTTCAAAAAATAAAATTATAGAACTATGTAATTTCACTTACTTTCCCTTAATAACATTTCTTTATTTACTTTCGTTGCTGTGAATACGGCCAACAATACGAAGGTCATAATGGACCCGTATAGATAGTTCGTAAGGGGTTTTCTAATATCCTGTTAAAAAGCAAAATTTTTCCATTTCTAGTTCGAATATAGTACCTACTATATATTCTGAAAATTTGGTGTTTGTAGCTTAGGTAATTTTTGAGTTATTTTGTACATGGTCAGACAGACAGACGGATGAACCGAACACATAAGTTCTTGTTTTATAAAAAAGCGCTAAAAAATTCCCTACCAATGAAAGAAATGTATGGGCAGTAAACGAATTTGTTATTGTTAAATTAGTAGAAAGAATGACCACGGATATTAAATCTCATTTCAAAGAAAAATAATCGAAATATTACATGAACAAGATGCTGCTTAAGTTTCGCGGGTTTCTCACGGAAAACTGCCGTCAAGTGCGTTCCTATTGACAATCGCCATCCTCCTCCACGCGCGGAGACTACATCCACTACTTCCAACGTTGACTCTTCGTATCCTTAGGGTCTGCCATCGGAGGAACACACCACTTACACGCGCCCGCGCATGCACGCACGCTCGAAGACCTCTTCGCAGCTGCAAAACTAAACTCTTTTCGGTCAACGAACAGTCAATCGATGACGGCTCGCATTTCCTGAGTTCTCGAGCTCTCATTCCTACTTGTCGCTGTCTTTCCCAATGTCCTTTCTCTTCCCTCTCCCCTCCCTCCTCCCCCTTTACCTCTCTTCCCTTCCTCCACCCCCCTTACCTCTCTTCCCCCTTCCCTCCCTCCCTCTCGCCGGCTCACCTTCTAAAGCCCCAATGTCATTCTCCCCAGTTTTAATTTCTTCTCGTTCGTCTCGAGAATGAGAGAGAGGCTTATTTTTTTTTTTTTTTAGAGAGCTGCTGCTCTTCACATCTTCCCTCACCTCTCGTTTCCCTCTCTATCTCCATCTTTCTTTTTCACTCTCTCTCTCCCCCTCCCCCCCCCCCTCTCTCTCTCTCCCTTCCTCCCTCTCTAAAACAAAATTTCCAATCCTACCGTCTAAAATTTTAATTTTGAAGTAACACACACACACATACTTTTCTTCCTCTTTTTTCCGATCTTTCATTCTCTCCCCCCCCCCCCCCCCTCTCTCTCTTAGCTTCGATATCCTACTTCTATCCTCTCTTCCTCCACCTCCCCCTATTTCTTTCTCCCTCCTTCTCTCTCCTCCATCAGCCACGTATTCCCCTTCCAAAATAATTTTAATTTTCTCCTGTCCATCACCCTCGCTCGCAAATCATCCATCGACTCATCCGCTCTCGACTCCTTACCTCCCTCCTTCATTCCAGCCTCCTCCATTTCCCTCCAATTTCCCTCCCCTCCATCTCTTCTATTTCCTACTCTCCCCTTGTGTGACTCGTTTCCTTCTTCCAATCCCCAATTGCGATTTTCTTTTGTCCTTACGACGGGAAAAGCACGCCCCGGCATCCAACACGATATCTTCTTTCATTCGATGATCTGAACACTCTACATGGTGTTCACGTGCTCGCATTCAGCAATTATCCTCTGCGGCTGATCAGAGGGCACAGTAGACGTTAAAACACTCATGAAACATTTTGTAAATTCTACATGTTTATCATTAATTTAAACGAGAACATTCCATCACTTACTTAATGCTAGAAATTTATTGAAGAATTCGCCGGTGATGGGAAAAGTTGATCGTGGCCACGGGCATGTCAATTATTAACCTTTCAAAGTGGTATTCATGTGTGTGTGGTGAATAGCATTTCTCATTTGACAAACATTTTCGCAAACTCCACATTTCATCCGTTATTCAACTGCCATTTTCTAAGACCCGCGAAACTGCTTCCTCATATCCTTTTCCTTAAGTCTCTTCTAATTCTAATATTTATATTCGCTTCATTTTATCAAATTTTTTATATTCAAAATTAAGAACTCCAAATTTTCCTAGAAAACTGAGTAATTTTTTTCAAGTTACTTATTGTCGTTTCCTGATCCAACGCTGGGTTAATTTGCCATGTATCCCTAACCATTTTCCATTTTCCTTCTGTCTTCTCAGCTAGCGCTCTTTGTGAACGTTTTCTCCATCCATTCTAACGTTGCTTAGAAAATGTTCTCTCAGCAACGATCACTTATTTACAAGAATGTGTCTCGTGATCCTTTAAATTTATCAGTCTCTCAGTGACGTTAAAAGTCCCGAATATTTGCTCCATTTCCGTCTGTTAGAGGAATATAACCAGCGTATTTTGCTAGTTTGAATCATAATTTTGATTTTTAAAGCAAGTTTATGTACCGCGAGCAAGAACTGGCTATTTGAACGCTTTCCTTTATATTAGGGATCGCCGCCAATTTACGATCCGCGAAGCTATGATGAAAAATCGATCAAAAAATATTAACACACAAATTCGCATTTTTTACTATAAATTATGGCCATATAACCTTGAAGCTTGAAATAATAACGCTGAAAATAGAATTGTCGTATGCGGTCTGCTGTTTCATTTTTCGACATTTACCCACCCAATCACCGCCCACATGGTGAGGGTTACTTTCGTTCCAGAGTAGCGAAGGGCGCGTTAGCACCCTGAGTGCCATACACCCGACTAAAGACAAAGCGAGCCGAAGGCTCGCCAATACGATACCATTTCACAGAGTGGATACGACATTGAAAATCATGATGTCGTATGCTGTCTATCAGCAGTGATTGTTGTTGTTAATATTAGCCTGTTTACATTGTTTTTAAACTATTTACATTATTAAATCTAGTAGACAAATGATGGATCGATATACCGCATGCGACATGAATACCGGTAATCGGAGTTACCATCACCATCCACCTCGATACAGTATTAAACTTTGAAATATAGCGAACGAAACAATCCTGATTTCGTAAAAACATTTTGGATGTAAGCGACGCAAAGTTCAACACGCGCTTCTTTCGATGTCCAGAAATTCGCATCAAATTCATGTTAGTGTGTGGAGATGCAGTTAAGAGGTACATAGTTGATGAGTCGGCCTCCACACAGCCAATGATCGCATTAAAGAGCCTTATTCGGACACTTATCGCACGACCTGCTCCAGAAGATTCGCGGCGAGGTCTCGGAAATCCAAATGCTTATACAAAAAAGCTCTTTCGTGTGAGTAGCGCACCGTTACGTTTGTCCGCAAAGGCAATTTCGTCCATCCGATTCCACGCTGCGAACGATGAAAAGGAAATACGAATTCTGCTCGTATTTATTTGAGGAACGCTCCGGAAAACCGTTTCTGACGAGTTTCATACTATTTGAGAATCAAAAAGGACATACCTATGAAGTTTGACGAAAAAAGGAATCCCCTTTCCGCAATGCGCTTTTGATGTTTCACTTGGTTAACTTGGAAAAGGACTCCTGCGATTTGATAAAACCTAAACATGTCCGTTATTGCTCAGCTTATGAAAATTACCTAACGAATTCCAAAGAGATTCCCACAAAGCCAATGAAAATGTTTCAATCGAGGAGTATACGACCTCTGTATTTGTCTTACGCGAGAAGAATGGAACGCAAATTGTCGACGATGACAAACTAAATAAATTCGCGGAAATTCCTTTGGCGCACCATGGCGATGTGTGGTTATGGCTGACCTCCGCGATTTACATCGACAGAACTCTCTTTCTTCATTATTGCTCGCATCTATTATAGTTGCGAACAAACTACGGCCGAATGTGTCCCTCGATGACGCAATACGAGCAGTGGAATTTGCATAAAGAGAAAGATAGGAAGTAATATAAATAATTTATTTATGGAGTAAATACAGCAGAATGGAAATTTCGTCGGCCGAAATAAAGAAATTCCATGTTCAGATTTGTTGCCAGAAGAAAGAGCAGCTCCATTATGGAAATTCTCTGAAAAAGGATAGAAAAGATACTTTCGCTCTCACAGAGAAAACTCATAAACGACGGGGAAACTTTGTCTCCGAAGTTACTATCGAGAAATTCGAAAATATAGAAAACCCTCAATCGTGAGATTATTATTAATTCAATCTTACCAGACCAAAACTTAATTAAATCTAGAGAATGTGATAGATATATATCGCACAAATGCTTAATATCCCAACGTTAACATTAATATTATGTAATATCCCTCTATTCAGACAGCGCAAATCCAATTAAAGTAAAGGGAATAATTATCACGTGTAACTCATGATATTAAAGGGCTTTGGATTTATTAAAAAAATCCATTTTGATGGTCACATCCAGGGTTTTCACTTTCGAAACAAACATTGATCCATGGCAGCGAATTCTTGGTTATACTGAGGAAATAAATTCGCCGAGATATGGAAGCTAGTTTTTGTTATTGTTGGAACGGCATATCTCAATATGGAGAGAGATATTGAAGCGATGAATAAATGTTAGAGAGAGAGAGAGCAAAAAAAACGAACAGCGAAGAGACGGTAAACAATTCTAGTCACGTGTGCCAAAATGCTGATAGAGTAATAGAAGTGCACCTCTTTCTGTTAAATAGATCGCGAGACGCGCCACGACCACCTTCCCTCTCCTTCTCTTCCACATGTCCACATTAAACGAACGAAAACCAATTTAGCGGAGTTTGCCGACTATGCGATTCACCTCCTCTCTTTTTTCCCTCCTTCCTCCTTTCCCTCTCTCCCTCCTTCCTTCTCTCTCTCCTTTTTCCCTCTCTCTTTTCTAGGTTTTTACCACAAATACTTTGTCTTTTTTTTAAGTTTTCCGAATTTGCAATGGGATATTTTGCTTGTATGTTCTCCTATTTGTTTACCTACAGGTTCTTTTCTGTGAAATTGTGTGTAGGGGCACATATATATAATCATTATTATTATTATTTTCTATTCTCCTTTGTAACTGTTGATGTAGGGTAAAATGTAAGGGACTATACTTAACGTCTCGATTTCGCCCTTAATAAAGTCGTTTGTCCGTCTGTCTGTCTCTCCTTCCTCGTTCCCACTCTCCTTTCGTGGTTTTTTACTTGGTTTGCCATGCCTGGCTCTACCAGGGTTTTTACCTCAAATACTTTATCTTTCTTAGAAGCTTCTTTAATGTGTAATTTGACATTTACTTGTTCTGTTCACATCTTGTTTATTTGCTGCAACTTTTTTCTGTTCTGTGTTGTGTGTATACATACATATACATACATATATATATATGTATGTATATGTGTGTGTATGTGTGTATATATATATATATTCATTATATTATTTTGTAATAGATAACGAAGGGTTAAATGGAAGAGGGGACCTTATGGTCTCAATTTCGCTCTGAAAATAAAGACATTTATCTATCTACCTATCCCTTCTTCCCCCACTCTCTCCATCTCTCTCTCTCCCCTTCCCAACTTTTTTCTCTAGTCAAATTAATACTTACGGACGCATTCCGCATTTAATATTTGAGTATAAGAACGCCTTTGTTTCGACCATATCAATGATATATCCTTCCCTCCCTCCCTCCCTTCCCCTCTCCGTTACCCCTTTGCGACCACAGCAGCACATACTCCGTGCAAACGCCACATAGGCTCGCCAGCGTAATCGCCTCAATTTGAGACCGCAAGTAGGAAGAGCTAATTTGAAATTCGTCATAAGGTTTCGGCGTTAGCTTACCTTTGGCAAAGCTTTTGCATACAATGGCGTCTATTTTTGGCGTTCCTATCAAAATGAGCTCCCTTTCGTAACGTGGACAGGAAAGAGCGCGTTATTATTTCCCCCCGATAAAAGCGCTTCCGCTTTTTTTCTTTAATTAGCTCTCCTTCGAAGATTTATGCGCGCCCATTATATGGCATGCGATTTTTTTTTACGTCGACGCGTTTTCTCTTATCGTGTTCATTTTTTGGTGAAATTTATGCCTCTTTCTCGCGCCTCGTCGGTTTTACGAGAAAAATCTTTTCATCTCACGAAACCTTTAATCACCAATATTATTTGTATGCTTTAAAATATCCTTATGAATGCGGCACCGCCCTTATTCTCAGGCAGATTAATTCATTTTTACCCCTTTAATGCGGCATAAACGCTCATAATCGTGTAACCACGCCAGTTTTACTCAATATCTCCGCTCTGGTTGGAAAACCCTTGAAATACACTTTTATTTTTTATAAATAAAATGTACACTAAACGCAATATATGGATGCAAATTTTCTTTCCACAGGAGAGTTCCTTTTCCTATTTTTAAGAAGCAGCATCGAGTATACTGGATACTAAATTGGAGAGCATTCAAACTAACTGCGATCGAAACTCTATTAATGTGATTTTCAGCGGTATTTCCTAAATGAACTCTTCTAGCTATTTTTTTTAAACTAGGTAGTAATTTTTGCAAAAAGAGTAAACTTTCACCGCAAATAGAGATAAAATCATTTTTACTTGTTAAACGATACGCTATTTTGGTTCAATTTAAAATCGAAAAAAATGAACTTTTTTGCTAATAAAATTATAATAGATACATTATTATGGAATAAATTGATCATAAAATCCTATGCAGACAGGCGTATGAAGAAAAATTCGGAATTGACGGAGGATTTTGTTCTAAATAATTCTCAACGTTCCAGCTTCTTGCATAGGATTTTATGAACAATTTTATAGCCAAGACAAACTCACCGTTTGAGAGGGTCTCGAAGGATATCCGTTGGAGCTGGTTAGCCAAGCCCCAAATAAGAAACTTTCATAAACAATCCGCCACGACAGGTCCGTGGTGGAATATCCCGGCAAGACTCGGGTTCGGTTCCCGTTAATGGCAGAATTTTTCTCCAGTTTCAAAATTATTCCTAAATCACATTTGTATTAAATTATTAAACATATCAGTTTAAATATGGCTTTTTCTAATGAACTTACGACGTTAAAATATTATTAATTATTGATTTCCACTAATCGATTCCTTCGCATTCTCACAACTTACTTCAATGAGAGTCAAAGCACTATAATCTCCTAAGGATCCACAACTGCTAACTTCCTCGTAAAATGTTTACCCATCCCTGGAATAGAGGAAGCCGCTAGTACAACTAACTTTAAAACTTTTATTGATAACAAAATGACGGAATAGAAAAGATTAAGAATATGACCAATGGGTGTATGGAAAAAAATATGCCGTCAAACTGCTGAATAATTCAGCCGGCGAAAATGTAAATTAGGCTTACAAAATAAAAATGAACGAGTATCATAAAATTTATCAGAGTTATATGGTTGAACAGATACTAAATATTATGAAATGTGGTTTCATTTTGCTTATCTATCGGCGAAAATATCGTAATAAAATAAAATAACATTTAAAGAGTGTCATCAATGAAGTGCCGTCAAAATGTTTTACAATTTGTGAATATAAGAATACACATATGCCGCCATCATGGTAAAGGAAAAATCACCGGAGATTTTGCCAGTATTAATCAAAAGATAACAGACGGACAACTTTACCTGTTCACAAACATTTCTTTGTAAAAATATGTAAATGCTTATGTTCATTAATAATTTCAAAAATGATTTTTAAGAAAAATTTTTATAATTCTAAAAGCAAGTAGATTTTTAACCAGCTCGTTCAAAAATAACAAGCTACGAATTCATTTGTTGATGTAATCGAATTCGAGTACAGGCTGTCCCCGCTTATACGTCAGGTTACGTTCCTGAAAACTGCGACGAAAAGCGGATTGACGAAAAGCGGATCGCTATTTTCCATAGACTCAACATTAAATTGAGAGATAAAATTCACTGTTCCTGGGGTAACTATGTGAAATATTTCCATTAAAAAAATGAAAAAATGTTTATCACTTAGGAACTTACATATGAGCGAAACAACAAAAAACCAGAACGAATTAAACAATGTTGTTAATTAGGAACTGACGTATGAGCGGAACGACGAAAAGCGGGGACTGCCTGTAATCAGTAAAAACTTTCTTCACACAACTCGAGGAAATCATTCCTCGACAACGGGAGGAAATATGAATGAAACCGCTCGCGAGGCAGAAAGAATCCTGAAAACGGATCAGAATGAACGCTCGGTTATCACCATCCTGTAGACGGTGGCGCCAGAGGGACCGCAGTGGACGGAGAACGAAACACCCTGACTAGCCTCTCCCCCTCGCCCCCCCCGCCTTAAGTTCTGTTGCCGTTCCCGCTCAGGTCTCGTCGACAAGTGACGGACACTTGTTGATTAAAAACCTTAAAAGGGTCTCTTTTTTCATTACCACGAACGAAGCGGATTGTCCGCTGGTAATGACCCCGAGGCTGGCTGCTTGCCCTTCGGATCAAGGCATCGAAGAGACCGTGATGGCGTGGCGAATACACTACAGTCACGGTGTGGAGGAGATAGGGTTTATTAATGCCGGCACGTCACTCGAGAAAACTCCTTGAGTGTCGCTGTCGTTCCTCGGTTTCCAGCGAAATCGTGGAATCCGTTTCAATCTCATTCCTTTTCCCTACTCCTCCCCCTCCCTCTCTCTCCCTTCCCTCCCTCCTACTCCCCCTCCCTCCATTCCCACCCTCCTCTCTCTCTTCCCCTCCTCTATTCGTGATTGACGCCACGCATTGAAAAAATTGACAAGGACTCCGAAATATAAAATAAAATCTTGCCAGGATTTGTATTTTTCACTTTCTCCATACGTAGTACAGTAAAACTCGTTTATAACGATCACGCCTAAAACGAAATCTCGGCTATAACGAAGAAATGTCTCGGTCCCTTGAACTTCTCCATAAGGGCATTGGTTAAATTTCTCGGATGCAACGAACACGCATTTTACGAATTCTCGGCTGTAACGAACAAATGTTTGGTCCCGTGGCAAAAAATGCCCCATATATAACGAATTTTGGCGAGCAGAGCGATAAGTAATGAATAGTTTCCGCCCGTTTACCGCGCACTTGTTCGTAGAGGTCCCCTTCCTCCATCTACCCCTTCCATACGAATTTCCACGCTCCCTTTGTTTTGAAATTGATATTAAAAATGTGAAATGCTTATGTAAATTAATGACCATAATAATAATATTAATTGACCATTTAAAAAATCGTATGTAATAGCAGTCGAACATTTTACATGCCGCGAAGTTGATAAGCATCTCTTTGCATATGTAAGTACGGCATTGAAGTCGACTCACTGCAAATACAGTAAAAGCTGTGTTATCTGGCTATCTTGGGGATTGTGGAAAGCCGATTAGAAGAAATATCCGGTTAGGGGAGCGATTTTCGATTTTGACATCGCAAATTTAGCAATAACCAAACAAAATTGGGCTTAGGTTCACTATCGTATTCCCCAAACATAACTATGCATGGGGTTTGCATTTTCCATTTTAATTCTTCCACACGTAGTTAGATATAAACACTGTTTACCCATTCTTATTTAATACGCTGCAAAACAGAAAGACTATTGAAAAGTTAAGGGCGTCCGGGAAGTTTGGGGATTACGGCAGTGAACCTGTTCCCAAAATTGAATTTATTGGATTATGTCTTTCTTATTTATCTTTATTATTCATCTTTATTTACTTTATTAGAAAAGGACGAAATTATTTAATTCTTCTGAACATTTCTGTGAAAACCAGTCATATAATATTTTATCCAGTTCCTCAATTTTTGGCTTATGAAGCGTATGATGTTTATTAATTGATTTACTCGTCTCAGAAGATGACACAAACTTCATTAATTTAGCCTTATGAGCCTTGATATCGTAGAGCGTAAAACATCCGATGTTGAATTCTTTTGCTATGGCTGCTCTATTTTTTCCTTTTTCAATTCGTTTGATCAGCTCCAGTTTTTGTGTTAGCGTTAAACCAACCTTTTCTCTCCTGTCCCTTGCTTTTAGGTATTTATTTTGATGCCATATGCAATGGATGGGTAATTTTTTAAATAATAAAAAGCGATAAAACTGGAAATTGTAGAAGTACACCAAAACATCTAGACAATGCAAATGGCTTACGTAACCAAAAACGCCATGCTTACTCGGCAGCCACAGAAGTATACGGAGTAAATACGTAATATATACATCTTATATTTTTAAAAATTTCAAAGTGGAAGTTGTGGTATTACACACATAAAATTCACTCAAAAATTCATAAAAAAAGAAAAAGAAATACAAAATGAATTGTATTTGTGTAATTGCCGGTATCTAAGGCTGGCCGGTTCTAAATAGCCAGATAGCACAGCTTTTACTGTATGTGTATACGTGTTATATGGGATGTATAGGCCAAAAACCATGTTTCTCGTATATAACGTAGTCACGCTTATAACGAAGCAATGAGTCGGTCCCCTCAAATACGTATTAAACGAGTTTTACTGTATATGGAAAGTATTGTGATCACGAAAAAAATCGACTTCGAGATTTCAACGGAAATACATGTTTTGAGGACCCTAGAACACGTTTAGACTATATATACAATTCTATATAAAGGTTATAGAGAATGTAATTTCCTACAACTTTCATTTGAACCAATTTTCCATAGCAGTTATTGTTTAGCAATTATTTATAAATAATCTTTTTTTTCTGTTTCCGTCAAACATCTTAAAAACGTCGTTATTGGTAAGCTCCGTGAGGACCAAAGTTGTAGAAAATAATATTTCTTCCAAGTTTTGTTTGAAACAAATTTTCGTAGAACCTTCCATTTCGGAGATATTTAACTTATTCGTAATTTCCAGTATACAGCGCCACCACCATGTAGCGGTGAATTCTGTAAACATATTCAAAATATAATTAAAGGCAATAAGGACGACTGTAATCTTTTACGATACGAATTAATAATTTTGCCTTATAATGCTATTCATAAGAATTTAAATATCTATACCCCAAATATGGAGAAAGTCATGTATTGGCCACATCAGATTTTATATATATATACAATAAAAAACGAGTGACCAAGTTTCAGGAGCTCAATTAATAATCTTGTATTTTTCCTCATTCTTTTCTAAGTAAACTTAGCAAACTGAGATTTACGATGACAATTACACACTTGGTTAGGGGAATTTACCCCACGCCAGGGACCAGACACGCAATCTCACACACTCCGGGTTTAGGGGGAACTACTCCAACGCCAAGGAGCCCTTTTTTTGATCACACACGCACAAATACACACAAATCTTAGAATTAGTCTGTTTTGATTGGCCGAAATGCACATTTAGGCAATTTTTTAGAACGGAAGTACTCGTGTGTGGTTTTTGGCTTGTGTGGACTAGCATCATAAAAGTATAATCCCATTTCGTTTCAAAATACATTATCGGTTTCCTCAATTGTCCTTTTTTGACAGGATTAAGAATAGGAGTTTCTAACTCTTTCACAATTACTTGATCTTTGTGCATAATGCGCAAAATAATAACCGCAATTCTTACGGAGAATTTTCAATAAATTTGGGTATTTTTAAAATTTCTCGAACCGGCCATTTTTTGCATAAACTTCTGGTTCGGTTTTCGATTTAGTAATAAACAATATTTGGTTTAGGTTCAGATCGCAGTTCAGCAAATCTATGTTGTTCGGTTTGCTATTCTGATTTAAATTCTTTGTATTTCCCAATTGTTTGTGTAAAAGAGACCGATTTCGCTATAGCATCATCACCTCATGCTTTATTAAAGAAAGAGCAGAGAATTTATTTCAACTATTCAACACAATTATGTGGTTAAACTGAAATAAACCAACTCAAGTAATGAAAACAACCAAGGTCAACGGATATTGTTTCGCGCGCTATGAGAGAACGAATTTCAACTTTTAAGCAGCGTTTCGACTGGGCGACCAATAAGAGAAAATTCTGTTAGGAGATGCGAAGTCCCATCTCTCTCTCTCTCCTTCTCAATCCCTCATCCCCAGGGGTGGATTTATGTATAGAGGGGCCCTGCACGCAGCCTTTTTTGAGGCCCTATTTTTAAAATTTTGGAATTCGGGGGGCCCTCAGCAGCACGAGGCCCTACTTCTGCGCGCACAGCGCATACCTATAAATCCACCCATGCTCATCCCCTCTCCAATTCATTTCCCTTCCACCACGCCAACGCCATACATTTCCAGACTCACATCAAGGAAATTAGCATTGTTTTCCGTGGGAACAAAAACTGGCGTTTCTGATGGAAAGTATTCTCCGCCATTCTCACAAAGGGAGGCTAAAAACACTCAAAAAGCTTTCCCTTGTCTCCTTGTAAGTATCGGCGGCAAAAGGAAAGGGGGAAAGAAAGAGAGTGGAGGAGATAGAGGGAGGGAGGGAGGTAAGGAGGGGGAAGGAGGGAGTAATGGGGAGGGGGAGGAGAGAGGAGGGAGGAGATGGTGAGGGAAGAAAGAGTGGGGAGGGAGGGAGAGAGAGTGGGAGGAGAGAGGGATATTTTATCTCTTAAAACCTGCTTTTTCCTCTCCAGTAATGATTCTCTCTCTTTAGTGGTTAGATCAGTGCTCCGCAACCATTTAAATTTTACGCGACACGAACCAAATTTCTGGAATCTTGAGTATAACATTTTTATCACCGTGTAGCCAACAAAAAATGATAAAATGGCCTTACCGACACAGACGAAGAAAATTATTGCAAAAATCTACATTTCCCAATCGTTTCTAACCCGGGTTACCAAAAAATTCTATGATAAAAATTCAAATTCTCAAGTTAAGAAACAACTCGGTTTTGGGTTCAAGTGGCGGAGAAGTGACCTAAGAAATCGTAACATAAAAGATGTATAGTTTCTGTGGTCTTAGTATAAGAAGAAAAAATAGTATTTCCTATAATTTAATACTTACTGAGGCACACCGAGTACTTCATCGCGGCGGAGTGGTGTTCCGCGGCACCGGTTGCGAAGCACTGGGCTAGATGCATGAGGAAATCGTCAGTGGTGGCGCAACCGAAGAAGTTACCGTAATTAGTGATGCGCAACGACACCTAAGCATAAAATAGCAACAGCAAAAACGTTGACGAGATTTATTTTCTGATTCGTGTGCCTGTTCATGACGCGTGTTGTGTTAATGAGATGGCAGTATCGGAGGACATGACAACAAGACATTTGAATTTTTTTTTGCAGCCATAGTAAAGCCGGAATTGGTTAACTATCATTTCTAGCCTTCGGAATATCTTTTTTTAATTTAAACATTTTATGATCAATCCTTGAGATTTAAAAATGCAAAAGATAGTTTTTCCAAGGTTAGATATTATATTGGCGGAGATTCTATCAAAATTTTATTATTGAAAAAATCGAGATAAAATGGCAAAAGAAAATAAACGACTGTAAATACCATATAGATCGGCAGTTTGATAAATTCACTCGTTTCCTCAATACTATGTAACCCTAATGGGAGAGTTAGGGCTCTTTGCGCGTGTTCGCGCATGTTTGTACACTCATAAGAGTCTATATCAGCCCTCGACAGTCAGCTGCTCGATGTTGACTCCTCCATAAAACACCAAACATACTCAACTACCCCATGTTAACGAAGAAATATTGCTTACTCTTTATTTTCTTTTTTTGTGGAAAAAATAGTGAATAATTGTTCTAACGTGTAAATGGACATCAACGATAATTCCACACTTTATGGCCACATGAGAAATAACTGAAATCTCTGTCGTGTTTAGGATTGAGCATCAAACTCAACTGAAAAATATGCATTTCAAATCGTTACAAGGACACAGAGAGAGCTAACCTGGAAGTAGAGGACGACCTTGCAGAGCGCGGTGCCCATGAACCATGTCTCGGTGACGTCCCAGGCGACGGTGGGTGCGAGGCAGAAGAGGATGACCATGAAGTCGGCTACGGCCAAGTTGACGATGAAGTAGTTGGTGACTGTCCTCATCGAGTGGTTCCTCCGAACAGCGGCGCACACGAGAGCATTGCCCACGAGGCCCACCACGAAGACAATGGCGTGCATGACGATGAGGAACCACTCGTAGCTACAAGGGAGGAGCGGAGAGAAAAAACGGAAGCTGATAATTGTTCGACAAGTTATAAGTAATCAGTTTTCATAATATGTACTATCTTTGAAAAGTGAGGCATAAAAGTTAACCTTTAATGGTGATGAAGCAGTTAAATCGAGAACATTTGCGTGCACTTCGAACTGAATGAGATGCCGGTGCATAAAATACTTTTCAATTTATAGGCTTCTATTGACACTCTCGCCTTGAAACAAAATCATGATTTGTTTTTGCCATTTCGTGAATTATTGGCTGATTCCAAACTTCACAATTAATTTTTTCTCGGTAAATATAAAAATCGATGAAATTTTCATTGCACAAACTTTCTCATATTCGTTAAATTCTAATCAAAACAATAATGTCACATATTACATTGACACATATTTACACGCGGTTTGAATTGTATAAACATACAGCATCTGCAGCCATTGAGGAGAGTTTGGCATTAGTTGGGCGTAAATTTCGATATGCATGTCACTAGACGCTAAATAGCTACTTTTTGGACATATTACTTTATGTATAATTATTTATGACATTGAGGTCTCTATCTATAAGATTTTTAATCAAATTTCAGACTAGTATCAATTTTAGTAAATCGACATTTTGTTGTAATCGACAAGAATAAACAACATATCATCGCGACGTGGTCCATTTCAACATATGGCAGACTACAGATGGACATTTGGACGTTGGCAATGAAATCAAGAGTTGCTGCAAATTTAACATAAATATTTTCTAAGATCATCAGATGGCGTTGCTTGAACCTTAGTTGACAATCGCTCCAGTATGATTCCATTAACGACAGTATCTGTTCAAAATCTATTCAATCTATCACCAGTCTAATAAAAATCAAGCCGAATTGAATTCCATCGCTATAGCAACGGAAATTAAAATTATTTAAATTGGTAGCGTATTGAGTCCTCGGAAATCCTGAAGTCTTAAAATCGAATAATGCCTGTTTGAGAGTATATCCTGCCTTTTTATCAAACCAGTGCATTTTATGGAATGACTGAAAGATTAAACAATACAATTTTTTACAATATTTTACTCTAACGATAGACCTAGACTTTAAAATGCATTTCAATCACAAGTATATGTCTATAAAAAACAGATTTTTTAATTTAAACAACTTTTAGGAAGTGTATAGAGTAAAGATGAAACACCAACCGAACCTAACGGTTTGATTCAATGATTTTACAGTCAATTAAAAATTTTACTGACTTTTCTTCGTCTCCAAGCATTCGCGTTTCAAGAGTCGGAATCATTTGTAATGGTTGATAGTAGGATGTAGTTCGGTACGTGGCCGTTACCATTTGCGGCGTCACTGTCCATATTTTATTCTCCCTTACCCTTATATGATTTTTAAGGTATCGATTAATAAATAAAGTCGGACAGAGGACAACATTTGCAACAAAAAAAATCCGCGACAGCATATAATTACGACTTATACTTTAGAAGTTTAAAATTGAAAGAATTGCTAAAATACATGCAACCGTTTTCAAATTACTAGACATTATTTGTGATGTTTTAAAACTTACATACATATATATCTACCTATATACATACATACATATATATATATATCGCGATAGGTTAATATAAAAGTTGTTAATAAGAAACAAACAATCAAAAAGCCCATAAATTAACTAATTGTAAGTGTTATGGAAATGATAAAATAACAACCTCACATTTTCCACGAGTACCCTGATGCCTTCCTTTGGAACATTTAACCCTCCTTTCAAGTGTTAAATTCTTGTCTTTAGTTTCTATTCCATTTTATACCGCAGCCATTTCCTATTCCCAGGCGGTTCCTCGCCGTACAGGATCAAATTATAGATCGCAATTTCGTCCTTCTCTTCCATTTATCCGAGTGACGGAGTTGACGGAATATTTCGATTGATCTCATTTGCTGAACAAAAAAAAACGAATTTAAAACTCTTGAATCATATGTTATAACTTCACACGATTTGGCATTCAGAAAAATATTTTAATTACGGTTAGATAATAAAAAATAAATCTGAATCACATCGCTATATTATGGCTGCCACCCTACTAGATACAAAATTAGAGAAAAAGGTGTATAATTCGTTTAATATAAGTGAAGATGAATTTCATTCAATAATTACGATAATTCCTAATGTGTGAGGAGCGCAAATTGTTTTTCACACAATCTAAATATAAATACTTGGGATATAATAGGATTCCTTCGATTCATTAAATATCCAAAAAAATCCGTACACATCTTAAAAAACGCACATGAGTAACGTGTCTAGGAATATCCTAGTAAATAGACTAATTTAACAGAAAATGGTTTTCAATTGTTCAATCGAATGACAGACATTAGAGCCTTCATTATGAGATAAAGATAAAATTAACAAAAATGCAATTCAAAATGTTTATTAAAACATAATTTCAAATTCTATCTCTAAAAATTTACCGCAGAAATGAATTTTAACGATGACAATATATTTCATAAGATTTCATTAATAATTCTTTAAAATTTCCGGATTATTATTTATGGTTATGAATGAATTCAACCATGGATGTTTAAAGCATCCCGGAACACAAGGCACTGAAGGCTCTCCAATATTGCACGTGGCGTGTTTTTAAGATGGCAAGCCATTTCATTCATAGATAGTTTTTCGATGATAAGTTAAGCTATTTTATACAACTTTTATTATAACTTGACACGTATGTACGTATGTATGTCGTGTTTAAAATCTCAATAACTAATACATTTTTTGCACTTCCTTATGAGCTAGGAGTATGAAATTTTGACTGTTTGTAGGTTTTGGTATACCCCCAACGTAAATATTCGCAAATCTCAGAAAGAAGTACCGGGTTTGACTCCAGGGGATCATTTCCATTTCCCATAAGATAAAACGTAAGAAGTCATTTTTCGAAATGCAAGCTTATCTTTCTATGCAAACTTAAATCGGAAGAAATTGACCTAAGATCTTCGAACCTGGATTGTTTTAAAGAAAAATAAATCAAGTTTCTTATTCTTATCGTCGATTTTCGCCTTCAGTTCGATGTCGCTCAAATTATACTTTTAATTCACATATTTTGGGGAAAACCGGCTTTTTAGCGGGATGTTGCCTTGACGGCCATGATATTATTAAACATTGAGCTTACATTGTTGTCTTCCTAAGCGTAAGAAAAGCGTGTTTTGAATGCTTTCAATACGAGAAAGAGGGGAAAGGAGGGAGAGGAATGGAGGGAGAGGGAGGGAGGGGGAGGGATAGTAAGGGAGAGAGAAAGGGGGAGAAAAAGGGAGAGGAGTTTACCTCCCACCCTCACTCTCTCATTTGCTTTTGTCTTTTAGTAAGCCTAAAAAGGTAAAAATAAATTAAATGGAAATTACTTTTTACGTTATACAACTTTTATATTAAAGGTACTAAAACTGCTTTCATATTTTCAGCGTAAATCTGTGTCTTTATTGAATCACTTGAATTATGTCTGGTGCAAAACTCTCATATTTTGCTCATATGAGACTTTTTCTCATTTCACATCTCCCGAAGGTCTACTTTATCATCTTAGAAAAGCGCAACCGAAACGTTTAGCAGATCCTGCTCCTATTTCTTCCAAAGAAGAAAATCTGAAATCCCGAGAATATCATGAAACATAGACCAATGGCAATGAAAACAATCATATTTTCATCGTCGTTGCATTATGTTTAATATTTTCTGGGCCCTGTAGACTATTTGAAAGGGATACCTGAAAGGACAGAGTCGCTGTACGTGTTGTAATTCGGAAAAGCAATGTCGATTTCAAATTTCCATCCTAAAAGGCTTAAGGCACTTATGTTGGTACCTCTCACTCTCCCTTCAGTTTCCTTCCTCCCCCACCCTCTACCTCGCTCGTTTCCTAACTCCATTGATATGTATCGTAGAATTTTGTTTAAAAAACGCCAATAATAAGAATTTTCACCGCAATGCAAAGATGTCACTTTCAATAGTCTTATCTGCAAAAAGTATAACAATTTTGCAATGATAGATCGGTAATTTCACCACCCGCTGCGAGGGTAGACTACACCGAGTTAGGGTCCGGGACTCAGGTCCGAGTGAAGGTCGAACGAGAAGAGCAGGTATTCGAAAACATGGCCACGGATCTGCTGCATAAACCAAACATAAAAATAAATTAAATTTTGACGTGGTTTGAGTGTCATCTGCTGTGAAAGATTCTCAAATTTCCATATTAATAACATACCTAGTGTTAGGATACTAATTAACGAAATTTGAACGCATCTTAATATAAAATTGTGGATTTTACAAAGCTGATATGGGCCAAGAAATTAAATACTAAAGCACGGAAAACGTAATAACAAACATCAGCATCCCAACCGCCAAACATTCCTGTAGATTTATATTCAGCTGATTAGCCTAACAATATTTTTATTAAGATACGTTCAAATTTCGTTAATTGGCATCCTAATACCAGATTTGTTATTAATAGGGAAATTTGCGAATCTATCACAACATATGACAGAGCCTATGTCAATATTTAATTTATTTTTAGGTTTTTAATGCTTTTAATATAAAATTTGCATAAACGATTATAAAAATGTTTTTTATTTAATCTATTTTCGATTAAACAGTTTTACATTTCCTCAATAATTACTTGTCTCTTCTAAAAAATAATCAAAATCAAACCAAAACATTTTTAACTTTTCCATTGGTAGGTCCATAAACAGCGAGACTTGACAGTACCAAGTGTATCTGTCTATACTCTTTTCTCAAGAAATTCTTCGCATCTTATTTTCCTCCATTTAACGCACTGAGAGTCGTCTTTTACGACTCCAACCACGACAGTGTCATCAAAGCAGTTACAATCGCCGTAATTTTCGCCGCCGGCTTCTGAATGAGCTTTCATCGGAATCGCATAAAATTCCGACCTCTTCTTCGTCGCTTGCGCACTCTCTATAGCTATGGTAACCCGCGTCTGAACACAACAGGGGGTTCCCATTCACAACAGCCTATTACATATTTCATACTTTAAAAAGTGGTTAAGTGAAGATGGATTCCATTGATGGTATAAAAAATGTTTAATAACTTTTATGTTGTAAGACTCTGCATAAAATTCTATCGCAATTTCTTTAACGTTGTTGCTCTGTATTACTGGACAAACGCACATTTAGATTCAATGGCAATTGACCTTCGCTTCATTTATGATTAGCGTTTTAGCGCTTTTCTTATAAAAAAAGAGCTAATGTATTCGATTCATCCGTCTGTCTGTTTGACCGTGTACAATATTACTCAGAAATTACGTAACCTACTAACACCAAATTTTCAGGATATATAGTACTCAATTTAATCTAGAAAGGGAAAAAATTTGGGGGCCATCCATTTACCCGTTTGCCTTTTAACAGGATATTAGAAAACCCATTAAGAACTATCTACACGAGTCCATTATGGTTTCATATTGTTGAACGTATTCACAACAACGAATGTAAATAAACAAGTATGTTATTAAGCAAAAGAAAGTGAAATTACACAGTTCTAAAACTTTATTCTATGAAATATTTTGACGTTTTTATTTAATGCCAATTTTTTTTAAAGAAATGTTTACGTGATATGCTGCTTAACATTTTAATGGTAAAATACATTACTGTGAGAGTAATATTTTTCTAAACAAAAGTGAAATTACATAGGTCTAAAAATGTATTTAATTAATAATTAATGTATTGAATATTATTAAAGATGCAAAATTGTTAGGATAGGTTGGTCTGCAGGGGAATGTTTTTATTGTAGTGTTCTTGAAAAAAAAGCGTCTTACGTAATTTGCTCTGTAATTCTTTCCTCACTTGATTATTACACTCATGCATTTTCTTTAACCGATTTTTTATATTCCTCTGGACTTTCCTCGGATATTCTATTACGCATTGCTTCTTAAATCTTTTTTCAAACGTATACACCGTTGCTCAGAAGTTTCAGATCGTTTTCGTTTTACGTGGTATAATTTTTGGCGAGCAATTCGCTTTTCGCGTTCTTCAAAAGATATCTTTTAGTCAGACATCTTTTGATCCGACTAAAATTCGAGAAAATTTTTTTAAATATTTTCGAAGCTAACATTTTATTATTATATGATAAACTTTTAAACATTATCTGCACTATTTCTTCTACATAGTGTATTTCTAATTAATATCTCGAATATTGACCGGACGACTTGGCCAATATTAAAAATGGCCGGCCAATTCAGAAACGTGGAATGTTTTCAGTGATTTGTTTTCTCAATTACCCGATAATAAAAAGTAGAAAAGATTTAGCTCTCTGTGTTCTTTAATCCTTTGAGTAGTTGTTGCTCCAAGAGCACTTACGAAATAACATTTTAAATTGCCATCTGAGGAGATAGACATGAGAATCCAAGGTCATTGCCGAAGGTTCAACGAGTACGTTGTCATAATGACCATTGTCGCGATCGATGAATCGCCATGTCATCCAATTAGAGAAACACTAATCTGTTGCTAAAGGCCGTTGAAAAATCAAGCTATATAATCACGACCTCTGAGTTCTCCCTTTGGCCCCGATTCCTTTCAGACGTACCATTTTTATAGGACCGCTTCCACACAGGGCGCTATGAATGGCTATCACACATTTTTTTCGCATAACCACGACGACGTTCCTTTCCGGATGACATGGAAGGAAGCCTTTCTTTGGTGCGGCGGCTCCAGGGATTTCCACTGGAAGAAGAGTCCTTTCGGTAAGAAAGGAACATTCCAAGTAGATAAACGTGCGAAAAGTCTCAGATAGAAAAGTAAACGGCGGAAAATAAAATCTTGCGATACCACGGAGATCTCTGCTAAGCCACCGAACCATTTTTAAGATTGCGATTGATATCATTGATAATTTTCACACTCAAATGTAAAAATCACATTTCGGAGGACTCGATAATTTATTAGCTTCAAAATGAAACTCGAATACTAATTTTTCGTGTGATTTAAAATTCAACAAAACAACGAAAAATGCGCTTTTAAGGTTTGATTTAATACTTAAATCATGTACACCAATCATTTTTAGGCGTTTCGCTTCCAGCATAAGCGCCTATTCCCTTCGGTCTGTCCGTCCGCTTGTTCGTTCTCGGATTCTACGTAACGGATTTTCATGAAATTTCATATTAAGGACTTACAGTCAAAGATAATAAGAAAATCACATAAAGGAATCACGTAAGCCAATCAGGGGTACCACTTTACCGGTGACAAAAATGAATTTTGTTATATCTCATAAAGAATTAGTCATATGAAAATATTTTTCAAATAAAGCTTATAGAACTAGTAGATTATTTCTTTTCCTGTACATTTTTATCGTAGAAGTTTAATTTCGGTTTAATTTCCTTACATGTGCATGCAATATTTTTAAATAGCATGAAAATGGATTATTTATGATGAAGAAAATAACTTTAAAACGCTATTTCCCTTACGTACAGGTATATCATTTCTTTCTAATACTTCATTGCACGAAACGCGCCCATTTGTGATACGCTGCACACATTCCAAATTTGTATACTTTAGTATAGAATAAAAAGATTAATTTTAATTCTGAGAGATAAAAAAACAAAAAAATTTGCGTAACATGAAATAGAAACGGTCATTTGCTGCTCCGCGCTCTCGGAAAACGTTTCTGGTCAGTTTCCCTATCTCTCCGCGAAAAATATTTCTTTTATTCTTATTGGCTTGTATCTGAAATAATCTTTTCACATGAAATCCTAGAGCGAGCACTTGCTTCACGTTCTAAGGAACATCTGTTCCGATAACACCAATCGAACGCATCTCTTGAGCACATAACAGAAACAGAAGATGTCGGCGTTTGTTTAACACAAGAGGAAGATAATATCAATTCGAGAGCAGCGATTAATTAAGTTCTCCTCCGATAATGCAATCTTATCCGAAACGGAAAGATTGGTTTACATATCGTGAGATTTCTTTCCGAATAACATAAAAACAACTTCGTCGAGATTTTTTTATCATAGACAGTAAACCAGAAATCGACATTAAAAATATATTTTAAGAATATTACCCAGCATCAAATATTTTATTTGTTCAAAACTATTCTGGTGTTAAATTGTATTAAAATTCAGGTTTACGAACAAATTAATGTTTTATGAATGATTTATTACATGAGATCTTGAACTTATATGATAGTTGAATATTATGCTAGATTATTATGTATTAATAACCTAAGAGTCTTATTTATCATTTAATTAATAAATTAATTCATTTATTTTTATCATTCTTTTTTAGGCGCGTTTCGCTTCCAGCATGATCGTCTATTAGCTTCGGTCTGTCCGCCTGTATGTTCGTTCTCGGCTTCTACCGAACGGATTTTCATGAAACTAAGGACTTACAGTCAAAGAAAATAATAAAATCACATAAATGAATCATGTAAGCCAATCAGGGATACCACTTTACTGGTGACAAAAAATGAACTTTCCGCCATATTTCGTAAAGTATTGGTCATATCAACATAGATTTGAAATAAAACTATACATCGTAGGAGTAGCCATTATCAAGAAAATCAAACAATCTTAGCTCGAGTTGAACTTTCTTGCATGGTTATTTCATCATTGCTCATTCTCATAAAAATGCGTTTAATTGCCTTACGTTTGCATGCAGTATTTTTAAAATAGGAAGAAACTAGATTATTTATTTCGAAGAAAAGAACTTGAAAACGCTATTTCCCTTACGTACACTCAAAGAGTTCTGCATGTGAAAAGAAATGAATAATTTTGAACGAAGGAATAAACGTGGATGCAAAAGAAATGAATAATTTTCAATGAAGGAAAAAGTTCAAAAACGTTTATATACATGTATCCCCTGATTCACGCGTGCCCGATTTACGCGTTTTCGCATATACGACCGTACCCGTATTTTATTTGATTAGCGCACAAGATGTACACATCTACAGCACTCGGATTTTCCATTTGGCTACCCTGAAACAATTTAATAATGATCCGAATGCATGCTTAACACTTAATTAATAAGGTATAATTGAATACGCTGTTAATTTAATTTAGGCGTTGGCGTTGCAATCCATATCAGTTCTCGTTTGATTATTCGATTATGGGGAAGAATTACTTACAATTTATGCAATTAATTCGAAATTTCAACGTAAGGAGACCAGCCCGTGTTACTCACACATGAACGGGAAAAATGATGGTCGAATAACACATCAACGAGACGGGTCGGGGACGTTGATTCAAATATTTCTCTCAGTAGTTTGCAGACTGTGGTTGAGACATCAAGTGTGCTCGGAGAGTCGGTACAATGTTCAGCAACTTTGATTTGGAAGACGTAGTATTATTGCTGTAGTATTAGATGAGGAAGAAGCATCTTTAAAAAAGAAAAGGAAGTGGGTGCATAAAGCCTGGAAAACAAGGAAGATTGAAGGGGAATACGCAACGCTTTTTCGCGAACTATTGGACGACAAGAAAAAAATTTTATGAATACCTCAAAATGTCACAGTATATATTTAACGCTTTGTTTAACAAACTAGAGGCTTTACTGAAGAAGCAGGATACTTTCTGGAGGGATGCAATCACACCGTCGACGGGACGGGGAAAATGAAACAAGTTCAATCCAGCCCGTGCTCGTTACCCCACCCCTCATGTGTGAGTAGGCCTTTATAGTCCTTCTCTACTATTATGTCGTCTGACTTCAGACATATATTTACGTAGCTAAACACAGCTCGGACGATTGGCGGCGGAGTGGATAGTCATTTCTTTCAAATACTCCATCGCACGAAACGCACCCATTTGTGGTACGCTGTACACTTTCTCAACTTCTATTAAATCTCCATCACTTTATGGTCTTTTACTACGAGTACCTATATCGGTGATACCATAAACAACACACATCTACGACAGGATCCGAACTCGCGACCTTTGGGAGCCACACACGCCAAATTGCTCATTCTATACAAAATCACCGAAACTAAAATAAGAAAGATTACTTGGTATATATTCCACTTTATTAAAAATGATACGACCGGTTTCGACTAATATCTAGTCATCATCAGGTACAAAAACAAGAAGCAACGAAAATAGGTATATACGGAATCGGAGGGGAGTGGGGGAAGGAAGTTTGTAGAGGTAAACAATGAATGGATAGAGCGATGTACCTGATGATGACTAGATATTAGTCGAAACCGGTCGTATCATTTTTAATAAAGTGGAACTTATACCAAGTAATCTTTCTCATTTTATTTATGATGGTGTTCCACCAAGTAAAGGCTTCTTTCGTTAAAATCACCGAATTACAGAAGGTCAGCCCTTCCCCCTCAACACCCGCCATTATCGTTTCTTGTCTCACCACGCCCTCCCCCCCCCCCCTCCCTACAACCAAACCCTTCTTACACCCTTCCCTTTTCACTTTAACCCCCTCCCACTCTCCTTCCCCTCCCTCTTATCGTCCCTCGGCTCTTGTAAAGCGTCGTCAAGTTTATCAGCTCAACTGACAATGAAAATAACAGTGTATTTTAGCGATTTCCCTTCTATGAAATTGATCGGCATCGCTTGAGATTCACTAACTCGCGTGAAAAGAGATCCACCAGGTGACTCAGGACGATAGGTATCTATATTGGTGTGCATTGGACCTCATAAGTCACGGTTCATTCGCCTCGAGCTTAATTCGCTTGTCAACCAGGAAATTGACTCTTTTAAGCGAACCTCCAGATGTTCCACAACATTCGCCCCTTCCTTTCTCCCCGCTCAACTTCCCCTTCATCCGCCCCTTCTTCCCCCCCATTCCCTACCCTCCCTCCTCCCACCTTCCCCTTCAACCCCTCACTTCTTTCCTCCCCACCCTCCGCCCACTCTATCCCCTTCACCACCCCTCTTTTCCCCCCTCCGTTCGCAGAAAATACATATAACATGTTATTTTTCGCCGCAAAACAACTTCATATCTCTCATTATATTCGTGGGTGTTCGGAACTGAGAGAAACTAACGCCACTTGACAGAAAAGTTAAAACTCTGTGGTGCCAAGGATGAGATTCAGACGCTATTGCTGAATTTGATAAGTGAGAGAAAAGATTGAAATTGAGATTGGAGAGAGAGGGAGAAAGAAAGATGGGAGGGAGAGAGGGAGAAGAGGGAAATATTTCAATTGTGTTCCAGGTGGAAGGAAGGAAAGCAGGAGAGCGACAGATAAGGAGGATAATGGAGGGAGAGAAGAAGTGAGGGGAGGAGAGATGGAGAGAGTGGAAAGAGGGAGAGAGGAAGAGGAGGAAGTGGGGGGATGAGACAGGGAGGGAGAACCGAATCTGAGGCGACATTACCTTTCAACGAAGGTTCTGACGAGATACACCAGTGGTGGGCAACCTTTTCTGCATGGTGGGCCTCATTGGTGGCATTGAATCCTTCGGTGGGACGCATTGGAATTTGTCAATGGATTATAGTTAAATCGCAAGTTACCTAATTATTCGTAGGCACTATATGCGTGGAAATCAAGTTAGAATGAGCTTTTTAGGGTAAACATTTCAATATTAAAATCATGATGGAATTCAATCTTAGAAATATCTTTGAGGAAAAACATCAAAAACAACATTACAAAGAACTCATTTGAATTGATTTAACGTTAGATATCTTAACAGGTTTAGCTACATGGAAAATAATATTTAGTAGTTAATTAAAATAAATGAATAAAGTTTCGAAAACCATGAACCACTGGCAGTGGGCCGTATAAAATTGTTTAGTGGGCCGCATCCGGCCCGCGGACCGCAGGTTGAGCATTCCCAGCCTAGAATACGGGAAACGAGGTATTCTGGGAACGACACATCCCACAGCGAAGCGCGATGGTTTTAGCTCCGCAGCCAAATGTCACCTATTTAAAAGCGCATTGGTGGGATGGAGTGACAATGCCGCCCCTTTTCCCTCCGCCGCTTTCCGCCCCATGCGACCCAACCCGCCCCCACCCCCCATCTCTCCATTTCCCAGATTCCTTCGCCGATAACTGGAGAAAATGAAAAACACCGTGCAAATTTGTACTACAGAGCAATGGTGGATACAAAGTGTTGGTATTGGAGTATTCACCCCTCCTAAAAGAGATGATCAGCCTTTATTAAACTATTATTTCAATTCATATTTTTATATTATTGGCATTCAAGAAATATTTTGCAACCAGTGCATAATGTACACCGTATATTTATTATAATAAAACAATATTGTTTCATATAAATATGTAACGGTGAATATCTCTGTTTTCTTACTACCTCCTGTATCAGAGCACCAAAAAGCCTTATTTTATTTTACAAAGAATGCTTAATGATCATTGGATTTATGATTGCAAGAATTAAATAGAATCCACAGCAACAACTATTCTAACCAAGGGCTAGGCAGAAAATTTTGCAGAGGGGCCAAACACAAAATTGCCTATTACCCAGGAACGGACGCAATTTTGAAAAATGTGAAAAAATATGAGCTGTGGAATTCTGAATGTAGTTCAATGTTAGGACTTCTTCAAAATGATCCAATTGAATGCACTAATTGTGATAAATTGCGAGGACCACTGTTCTAAATAATCGAAGCAATTCTTACAAAAATTCCGGACATGTCCAACAAACGAAGATTTTCAATCAATCCTTCTTCTTCCAATTTACTGATATCGCTTCGAATCGTTAGAGGCATGAAATCATTTTCTAATCTCTCACTACACTTAAATTTTAAGTCAGCAACCTGATCTGACACTAACTTGACCCGTCGTGAAATACCCTTGCGCCGTCTGGGACCCTTTCGGGGAGGGTCTAACTAGGGAGCTCGAAACGGTTCAGCGTAGAGCGGCTAGATTTGTAAAAGGAGAATATCGGTATGATGCGAGTGTATCATCGGAGATCTTGAGTGACCTGAAATGGCAGACGTTGAAGAGTAGAAGAATTGAGTTTAAAAGTAAACTATTCGACAAGTTTAAAAGCTCCGAATTCGCTGAAGACGTACGCAGCATAGTTGTACCTATCGGTGTTAGTGAGGGTAATGTTAGATCAGAGCGTACGAGAAAATATGTCGAAACAATCGCTAAAACCGAGAAATACTACAGATCTTTTTTCCCAGACGCGATAAGACAGTCCAACAGAGGCATTAGTTAAGAGTTCATTTGGAGTTGTGACACCCCCTGCCAAACGCTTCTGGCGTATTAATGTAAATGTAAATGAATACCTTGACTCAGCCTTCTCCCCCCCCCCCCCTCCCCCATCGCTATACCCATTCATTGGTCCCCTCTTCACATTTCTCTCCCCCGCTCCCCTCCAATACCATATATATATATATATATATATATATATATATATATATATACATATATACATATAAATTATTGCTACAAAATAATAGTGCAAAAGCAGAGAGTAACTAGATCGAAGATGCTCGTATCTGTTTTGCGCTAAGCCCATCCGTTGGGTTGGCCATGCCTGGCTCTACCTGGGTTTTTACCACAAATATCATATCTTTCTTAGAAACCTCTGTAATGTGTAATGTGATATTTATTGTTCTGTACTTGTATTTATCTGACGCACCTTTTATTGCTCTAGTTCTGTTTGTATATATATTTATGCATGTTATTCTTTTGTAATCAATAACGTAGGGTTAAATGGAAGAGGGGACCTTATGGTCTCAATTTCGCCCTGAAAATAAAGCCACTTATCTATCTATCTATCTATCCGTTTACGAGAAAAGTAGGTGTCTGTATTTTGACGTCACGTCCTGGTGCGTACTTTGAATTGAGAACGCGGGCGGCGCGTGCCGCTGCCGACTGTTTGAGTTTCCTGCCGCTTTACAATTCTACTGCGCAACCACTTCGGGGCATAGCGCCACACTCCTGCTATCATGGGGGCACTCGGTTGAGCGGCAGAGCGTCAACCGACTGAGGGGAGGAAACTGGGAGTGGAGGCAAAATGCCTCAGGCAGCGGCTTAGCAGAAGTGAGGTCTTGAAAGAGAATGCTAACTTTCACCCACACCCCCTTCTAGAAACGATCGTTTTGACTTGTTTATGGGGCTATCTAAAAACAATTGTCTAGAGTACGCCGGTCAAGAGGGAGGAAGATGTCTTCCCGAGGATCATGGACGCATGTCGGCAACTCCGCCAAAATCTTACAGCGTGTCTGCCGTTCTCTACAGCACCGTTGCGAACTTTGTGTTGAAGTTAGCGGTCGCCATTTTGAACACTTGCTATAAGTCGACCGCAATTGCTAAATAAATTTTGGCAATAAACATTTAAAATAACCCGCGTTAATGTTTCATTTTCTTGTCTCTCATCCTACCAAATGTCTCCTGCTAAAGGCGGTTCACCTCCGCCGTTACTTTCTCAAGTCCCATGGCCCGCCCATCCCTCTGTTTTTACCGTGAACGCGTTCTCAATTCAAAGTACGCGCCAGGACGTGACGTCAAAATACAGATACCTAATTTTCTCGTAAACGGTTGGGCTTAGCGCGAAACAGATACGCGCATCTTCGATCTAGTTACTCTCTGCATTTGCGCTATTATTTTGTCGCAATAATTTTGTCGCAATAATTTTGAAACACCCTGTATATATATATATATATATATATATATATATATATATATATATATATATATATATATATATATATATATATATATATATATATATATATATATATATATATATATATATATATATATATATATATATATATATATATATATATATATATATATATATATATATATATATATATATATATATATATATATATATATATATATATATATATATATATATATATATATATATATATATATATATATATATATATATATATATATATATATATATATATATATATATATATATATATATATATATATCTAATAGAAAGAGAACTTGTAATGAATAAAATGAGAAAAATCACTTGGTGTAAGTTCCACTTTATTAAAATAGATACGACCGGTTTCGACTACTAACTAGTCATCATCAGGTACAAAAACAAGAAGCAACGCAAATGTGTATATATATATGTGTATATATATATATATATATATATATATATATATATATATATATATATATATATATATATATATATATATATATATATATATATATATATATATATATATATATATATATATATATATATATATATATATATATATATATATATATATATATATATATATATATATATATATATATATATATATATATATATATATATATATATATATATATATATATATATATATATACACATATATATATACACATTTGCGTTGCTTCTTGTTTTTGTACCTGATGATGACTAGTTAGTAGTCGAAACCGGTCGTATCTATTTTAATAAAGTGGAACTTACACCAAGTGATTTTTCTCATTTTATTCATTACAAGTTCTCTTTCTATTAGATTTTTTCCCATTCGTATAGGTAAAAGGAAAGAATTTAAAAAAGCTTTTAAATTTTTCAAGTATTACCACACCTTATATGTTCACAAAATAACTCACTGAAAAGTTACGTGAGAGCACTTGTCAATATCCCATCAAACTATTTTATTAAAAACCACGCTTACGCCAGGATTCCGCTACTGACAGATGGTGGCGAACGAGCCATAGCGAAAAACAGAAATGAGTCCTATTGCGACATAATACAGTACCTAACCCCTCATGCGTACTACCGAAGAAGAAAGTGGTACCAAACTGTAATGGCATTTCCAAAGGAAAAGTTAAAACCTAATGCGAAACAGTGGCTAAATATCAGAGCTACAAAGTTAAAGTGATGTTTGAAACAAACAATACAATCAGCTCCCGCCCCTTCTTTTCGCGCAGCGAATAGGAAAATATATAAAGAGATTACTTGTTTATTCACTGCCACTGCATCTTCCTGACACTGTCAAAAGAGACCTTATTGCCTTCACTCGCAATTCTTTGCTGAATACCTGGCTACCGATTCGCTGCCTAGTTCCGCGGTCGATTTAAACATTAAACTACGCGTATTTTCCCAAGTCTTACTATTGATTTGAATCAAATTTGGTACGAATGTGGAGGGCTCCCAGAAATAATTCATACGTGGTTATGTTTCTCTCTGCCCGTTTTAATCAAAACGGCGGCCGAGTGAATTCTTAAATACCCTGTATCATATAGAATTCCGATCGGATTTGAACCAAATTTCCCCGGACAACGTCGGGAGTTTCTGCTAGTAACATAATAAGTTTAGAATACTCTATCGCAGGAAACGTGCTTATTTGTAATTAACCTTACACTTTCCTAACCCGTTGAAATCATTTGCGACGCATGTATGGTTTGTAGATATTCAATTCTAAATAAATCATAATAAACAAAATACATACTAAATATTTACATTTTAATAATTTATTTTCGTGTTTTAATATTAGATTTTCAATATCACCATTGTTATAGTAAAGATGTTTTTGATCTAATTAGAAAATTACGTTAATTAATAAATTAGTTCTTCAAAGTTTTCTAAAAATATTTTAAAGTCGGAGCGAAAAAAACCGGTTCTACCGGGTTTACTGACGATTGCCGGAGCGGAACCGAACCGCAATTTTGTGTTTTGAGTGGACCGGAATGAAAACCGGAACGAAAAAAATTACGGTTTGATGCCCTGGTTGAGAAACGCTGCTTTAGAACTATATATGCTCGATAATCAAACCATAAACGGGAAAATAAAAAGTTGAAAACTGAAAGAGCGACATAAAAAGTCTTCTATCTTTAACGTCCCTTTAAAACTTTTAACAAAACAAACAATGAATATCGGGCGCTCTCCGCTAGAGGCGCTGCCTCCCCCCCCCCCTCCCCCCCTCAGCGTCGTAATCATCCCGAATCGAGGACGCAGTTCGAAAATTCGTTTCGTTTCGTCGCTAAGTCCTTCGGATGCGGATTTTCTAGCAAGAAGAATCGAGGTCATGCGATATCCTTTATATGAAACGGAAACTTTTTAATGGTTCCACAGGGGGTCCGAGACATGGCAAACTCCAGAAAGGGTTCTGTGACGTCGCACTACCTATCAAAACGAACGGCTCATTGTCAGACGTAAGAGGAATTCCGAACTGCACGAATATAGGATGACGCTATGTATCCTCGCGGAGGAGATGCAATGTCTCGCGCTGGAAGGCCTATTGGTAAGAGAACGAGGTCCATTTGTCCACGCGGCGCGATTTTTTTTACCTCTACGTCGCGGCGTAGAGGTAAAAAAAATCGCTTATTCTCTCGGAAGGTGGCGACACGCGATTGGAAGCGATAGCTATCGTCGCAATGAGGCTGCGCACCTAAAATGGTAAATGTGAGGTAAACTGCACGAGATAAAAATTGCCCGTTAAAGCGGTGGATAGAGTTCCCGCTTCATTCGACGCAGCCCAACGAGGAGCATAGCATTGTAGCATGTTATTCCCATTAGAATTACGAATCGTTGAGGGGAATATCCGAGCGAAACCATTACGTCTGCGTTTCGTGGTTCTTTCGGTATCCGTTTTCTCTTACTTCAGCCATCGGGACGTTGGAGTACTTCCCTCCGCGAGCGGCATTTAGCCTCGGAATGACCTCGAATCTTAGTCAGCGATTGAGTTAGAGAGGGTAAAAAAAGTTTAATGTTTCAAAGTTAAAAGCAAAAATCACAACTCTAAGGAATTTTTTAATATTTCTAAAGCGATTTGCAAAAATAGTTGACAATGCTTAGCTTAAACAAGTGAGAAAGAATTGCAGAGCAAATTAAATAAGGCGCTTTTTTCGCTGACAGCTATCATTCCATCGGAGTAAAGAATCGCAGACGCGATAATCAATAGCACATGCAAATTGGCTATCAATTTTTCTTTCTATGCTTGTGCGACAGCTGCCTCTCTCTCAAAACTATAAATAGCTCTTTGGCCAAACGCGAAATTCCAATCAGATGCATCGCAAATAAAACAGACTATCGATTGATAATATGACTAATCTCAATGAAAAGCGTCTCAATACACTTAAGTGAATTCCATAACTTATGAGGATATTCCATTTATTAAACGGACTGAACAGCTCCTGTGATTCGATGAGTCGTTTTCAGAAATAAGCGAAATGCATTAGCACTTCTAAAATGAGGGATAAAGGTCATCGCTTAACACTCGACTATCACATTATATTTCATAAAATATGTGCATATTGTTATTACATTGTTTTTAGGAAGGTACCCGCAATGTCGAGTAAGTAACAATTTTCTATAATTAAATAGGAATACGGGTATACTTCGCCGTTCGCGGGAGTTGCCTTCCTGGAGAATCCCCGTGAAAGGAAAAACCGCGAACGGCTTTAGCTCATACAGCTGCTAGGACGAAGCATAGCGCAATTTAATTTTACCTTCTTGACGACCGTGGGGCATAGAAACAAATATAAAATAAAATACAGAAAGGTATGCCTTATATATGCAGCCACCTAATCACGGAATGGATTGTAATTCGGCCCGGATGTCATCCATAAATACGGGGTAAATAGCCCTCGGGGTACAGTAAATAAAAGCCTTTCAAATGCGGGCTTCCCCCATGGAATGCGGGATGGTTGACAACCCTATTAGTAAAACAAACGCAGTGATTCGAAATCGTGCAGTAGAAGTAAGACTTCGCGTTGCCTTCTCCGCGATTTTAAACGCGAGAGAGAAAAATACGACGCAGCGAACGGCGAAACTGGCAACGATTGTGAATACGCGAATAAGAAAAACCGCGAACGGTGGGGTACAAACATGCGTATTTGGTTTTGAGATATCTTTTTAGCATGGGTGAACCTAGAAATTTCCCAAGAGGGTGGGGGGGGGGGGGGGGGAGGCGGTGACGATCCCTCCTCCTGAAACCCACCACAGCCAACGATTCATTTCCTTTGGAAATCTCTTCCCGTTATAATATTTTCCTTTCCCTTGCTCTTTGGGCTTCATTTGATGCGTAGAAACGAGGATTTTCTCAATGAATGGGTTTAGGAATGAAGCCGGCGGAAGACAAAGGAAGAAAGGGCCTCCCTTGAATCCGCTACCGGATACGATAGATTCGATCAACGTGTCAATCGTTTCCAAATCGTAGAATTGTTATTTATTTCCTTCGAAAGGTCAAAGTTTCAAATCTAAGCAATTCCACATCCACCTCAAAATAATTTCAGGCCATTATAAATTTCGCGGGCTTATGTCGACTGAGTGGGACCACATTTCAAAGAGACCGCGAAGCTGACCCCTCGACCGTCATTAACTCGGGTTAGAGGCCCATACCTCGAGACCCATCCTCAAATCCGAGCTCAGGTGTCGTCACCCTCTCAGCGGGGGGGCACTAGCCGACCACGTCTTTTGCAATAAAATTTAAACTATTTTATGTTGTTAACTTAGTGCGATTGTGACTCAAGCAACATATTCGGGTTAAAGCGCTGATCAAGAGCGTCTTTTTAACGGAGTTCTACGATAAATAATAACATATTTACGCTCACATCTAATCTTGACGCCAAGGATTACCAACCTCTTAAGATTTTTCGTAAAGCCGAGTTTTACGTGTTACTTTATAGGAAATGAAAATGCCTTCCTTGGAGTCGACTTCTTTCGAGATATTTTTTGCCATCACCTTAAAATATGTATATCGAGCATACCTGCCACATTTAGAGTTTCTATATCTTTTTTTATCTAGTTAATCGCATTTTTCTATGATCACCAACCAACCAACAAAAAATTGTCTATTATTATAAGTGACTAGCGTAATTTCCCGTGAAATATGACGGGTAGGCGTGAATTGAGTATTACGTTAAAATAAAATAAAAATTAATGACACCAAATTTTATGTACACTAAAACGCAAAAAGAATATAAAATCCACATAATCGAATGTTCCAGAGAGTAATAATAGTCATGGACATATAAAAAACGATTTTATCACGACGAATTGAATAAATTCGTAAAAAATTACGAAAAATATTAATTAAACCTAATTTTTGGCTTTTTTCGAAAGAGATTTGAATTTCTACGATGTGGAAATTTATTTCCATACTTTTTTCGGCATAACTGTGAAAATACCTCGTCGAAATCTCATTTTTAAGATATTTGAAAATGTTAAAGAAAAAAGGCCTCGCTTCGATTCAGCTCCGCCCACGTTATTCAAATGGAGAAAAGATATGCTCCTGAAGTCAAACCCAGAACTACTATGTACACGGCGAGCAGTTTCAAATTGAAAAGTTGAATAGTCAAGTGATTCCTGAAAGTTTGATTGAAAAAGGTTGTAAAGCTTTTTAGTTATGAGCGGTTTCCCTTTCCTCCCATCTAACACCATATAACATCCAAGAGTTACACCCTCCGCACCGTCTCGCGAATGTCTGCTTTCATTACAATCCCGTCCGAAAAATCTTAAGAGGTTGGTATTCCTTGGCGTCAAGATTAGATGTGAGCGTAAATATGTTATTATTTATCGTAGAACTCCGTTAAAAAGACGCTCTTGATCAGCGCATTAACCCGAATATGTTGCTTGAGTCACAATCGCACTAAGTTAACAACATAAAATAGTTTAAATTTTATTGCAAAAGACGTGGTCGGCTAGTGCCCCCCCGCTGAGAGGGTGAAGACACCTGAGCTCGGATTTGAGGATGGGTCTCGAGGTATGGGCCTCTAACCCGAGTTAATGACGGTCGAGGGGTCAGCTTCGCGGTCACTTTTAAATGTGGTCCCACTCAGTCGACATAAGCCCTGAAACGCGAAATGGCTTATGTATTATAAGAATTCAGATAGGAACTGTGTGGTTATACCAGGGATCGGCAACCTTTTTGACAAGAAGAGCCATTTTTCCATAATTTGTATAGAATCCAACATAAGATGAGCCGCAGAGCATGTATAATGAAAAATACGTATTGAATACCGTCAAGTCATATTAAATGAGATATATTTATTTAAAAGCTGCACACACATACCCATACAATGATGTTTCAAAGATAATTCGTAAAAAGAACTTGAGAAACAATATAAAATTTAACATAAGTTTATAGTATTCAAATAAAATATAAGTAAGTATTCAAATGAAGCAAATAAAGAGATTCTTTGAGAAAACGAATCTAGGACTATAGACGAAAACGAGAAAGTTGAAAATGAATTTTTTTACTTAAGAGCCCATATTGGATCCTTCTATTGAGAACGACTATATTATTAACAATTGAGACATTCATTGTCGTCTGGTGCGCTTTAAGCGGGAGAGTGGGCGTCGGGAGCCGTAGGTCATTCTTCAAATAGCCGCATGCGGCTGACGAGCCGCGGGTTGCCGACCCCTGGGCTATACGCATGCACAGCCAATATACGAGGTGCTACCCAAAAGTTCCCGGACTGGCTGTCAGGGGAGAATACGGCTGGGTAGCGTAGCATAGCAATATAATGAGCAATTGTGTTGACAGTCGTATATATTTTCAAGGAAACTTAAATATGGTCCGAATGGACTGAAGCTACAATATAGAGACTGAAGCTACAACATAGAATTCAACAAAGAATTCCTGAGTTCGTATTAAGGCTGAATCAATTCAAGAACAAGAACTTAATAATCGAAAGCTTTCAAAAAATACTTATCTAAGGTATCTCCAATTTCACAAACTTGTTGTGGCTATTGGAGAAACCTGAGGTGAGTGCTTTTTTAATCTTTTGATTATTAAGTGATTATTCTTGAGCAGTATAGAACATTTTTTAAAATGCGTTTTTCACGCCTTAAAATCAGATAGAAATATGATAGCCATCATTACATTTATCTAAATAATCACGATTCAACTATTTCATTTTAAGAATACAGTTCCTCATAATAAATTCGTTGGACTATGTCAGTGATGGCGAACCTATGGCACGCACGACGAATTTGGTTGGCACGCCAACGAAAGGCGAAAACCAATCAAAGCATTTATCGTACTGATTTAGTGTCACAAAAATATTTGTGTTATTTAGTTAACTATTGTAAATATTAGTTTTATGGTTAATGTTGTAAACGTTAGTTTTACGGTTACAAATTTCAATCTCTCATGTCTTGATCACGAATTTATTTTAGTTGGCAAGCAAAAAAATGAAAAACTTCTTTTTGGCACTCGAGACAGAAAAGATTCGACAACTTCAGTAATATTGGCACGCGGACAACAGAAGTTCGCCATCACTGGTCTAGGTTATGAGCGCAGGAGAGAGTGCATCAAAGGGATGTTACGGAGTGAAAGGAAGACAGAGAGAGAGAACGCACAATGGAAAGTGTGGAGAGAGTGGGGGGAAGGGGGATTCTGAAAGACGGGGAGGTTAAGGGAAATATCGATTTATTTCAAACGATTGAGAGAGAGCTCGATGAATAGAAAGAGAAGTTTTGAGGTTCAGCCGATTCACGAGAAGAGAAATGAGTGGAGCGAAGGAGAGGAAAGGCAGGAAATGGGAGATGGGAATAAACGGAAAGAGGAAGAAAAGGGAAAGAATTGAAAAGATTGGCGAAAGAGAATTGTAAATGAGAGATGAAAGAAGTAGAGAAGAAAGAAAGAAGAGGAGGGAGAGAAGAGGACAGACAGACGGACGGATAGACAAACGACTTTATTTAGTTCGAAATTAAGACTGTAAAGTCCCCACTTACATTTAACCCTTTCGTCGGGTTTGCTAATATATCTAATCTAACTATATATTAATTTTACGTTGAAGTCTTTAGACATTTGTTTACAATTTATATCGGCGTATTTCTCGAGAATCTTTCGTCGTGAAGATATTCGGTAAACGGCGTTTTGTCTCTACTGGCTATGAGGTCCCTGGAAAAATATTTTCGTTTGCTAAAGTGTCCCGGGTTCGAATCTAGAAGACAATTATATTCTCCCATAAGTTTACAAGGGATTTTCGATTTTTCAGAGTGCAAGGTTTTCTTCCTTCGTTCGTTAAAATACGTAAATATGGACCGATTTTCTTCTTTTTTGCTTTATTTGACGGCTAAAGCTCTATACTATCTTATTCTTGCCATTTTTATACGTTACACGGTTTTCAGAAATACGCATTCTTTTTCGAACTTTTGCGGATTTTTCGTACTCTTTCCGGGCGACTGTCATTGTTGTCTCCGATTCAATTACTATCAATTATACCTTCAAATAGGTGAAAGAATAGCGTTATTTGCTTCGCACTTTTGTTTAACATAAGCATCGAAATTAATGAAGCATAGCAACGTAAATATTTATGAATAATTATTTTGTTGACTGCGTATGGGAAGCGTTTCTAGCTGTGTCAATAACATGTGTATAACAAACAAGCTCCCAGCGTATTGAGTTTTATTTTAAATTCCGCAATTAATTTGTTTTTTGTTTTGTTTCGTCGTTTGAATGCTGGAATCTTACCTTTTTGTAAGTAGAACCATCATATTACACATCTGTAATCCTTGTTAACGCAAATAGGATCACGCATCAATTAAAAATTAGATAAGAATAGGGACGCACGTTACTTTGTAAACACATTATATGGTTATCTTCTCTTTATTGATAATCTAAATAAACGGTTGCATTGACGTCGCCTTTATAGTAGGTCCTGTAAGAAGTTAGAAGCAGTCGTTGAGAGACACTTGAAGTAAAGCAATTGTTTGTGAATTCGTCTATAAGGGTGCAACGATAATCACTGGAAATAAGGTAAGATAGAGCTATTAGCCCAGCTACAGCTGCCACAGAAAAAAAGAGGAGCCAGAGATCAAAGGAAAGAGAGAGAAAGAGATGCGGAAGCTCATAGGACTGCCCGTGTAGATGAGGAGCGGAGAGTACTAGAAAGACAAAGAAATAGGAAAACACGTCAAATGAAGAGGGAACAAAGAAGATCTAACCTAGGGCCGAACTATTTAGATTATTTGCATTTCATTTATTTCATTAATTATTCAATCAAAATTATTTCACTAAACTTTCAGTTTATTTAAATCGCGTTGAGGATCGGAGATCCGGGGCTGCCCTACTAGTACAAATTAATTAAAAACTTTCCCATACATATAGATTACAAATGGAGACTGGAGAGGAGAGAGTGAAGAGGAGGGAGTTTATTTTTCTCGACGAGTAAATTTATATCCATTTCCAAATAGAGAGATTGATACTCCGCAAATTGTAAGCGAACACGCGTAAATCGGGATATTCTCGGAGCGCCAGCAATAAGCCAAAAGCTTTTCAAAAACAGTTAAACCAATCTTTTGAGTCGGTCACTCCTCGAAGCGGCTAATTGTATTCCGAAACAAAATTGATTTCCGTCCACATCAATCCCGTGGGTAATTCTATTTTGCAGTTAAACCTAAAAAAGGGGTCTTTTTTTCACTAGACCTGGCTTGAGTTTGGGGTTTTTTTTTACTCTCTCTCTCTCTCTTCCTAATTCTCCTTCTGACACGCTTCGATTAAGAAAACGTAAAAGATTAGCCTCCTGCATTTATTAACATAATAAAGAGAGTCGAAATTTTCGAGATCGTCTTACGGCGCGTGAGACCTATGTCTCTCAAGAGATTCAGGGATTGAAATTTTGATTTTTTTTGAAAGCCCAGATAAGGCCACAGGATTAAATTCGGTTTAGTCTCAATGTATTTAGAAACTTTAATTAATATCTTATTTAATGAAGTTCTACCAAAAGAACTGCGAAGTGATCGTTTCAGATTTAATTTTCGTTGGTGATTTGATCGAGGGATTTGATTAGATATCCAATTCCCACTATCTTTTATAATATAAATTAAAAATCAGGAAGCTCTGATCGAGTGTTGTGACATACATAAGCCTCAGTCGCCTTGTATTTCAACAAAATCGTCAAATAAACGTCGCTTAAATGGATGACTCCTCATAGCACATATGGGCGACTTATATATTCTAATCGTTATTCTCTCAAATATTATCTTAAAAAAGTAAAAGGCAATAAGAACTAATTTTTCTGCCACTTCTTAAAAGAAAGTATTTTCTCGGATAAATATTTAACAAAAAAAGAAAAAACATTTCAGTTTCTTTCATTTAATTGAGTGGTATGATCGTAGGGTGTCCTTTTCACCTTCTACTTTGACATGCATACAAAACTAAATATCTTTTAAATCTATCGAGCGGTACAGCTTCTCTTATTTACACACTAACAGACGGACAAACCGAATCTGAGTGTTTATTTTATGTTGAGAAAAAACACAACTATAATGACAAGAAATGGAGAGTCGCGATTGGTGAACTATCTCATAGAGCAGCTATTCTACTACTTTGAGGAAAATATTTGTCGAAGGTAACATACGAATAGGTACTTGGAATGTAAAAACCATGACGAAGGCAGGAAAGCTAGAGAACCTGAAAGAATAAATGAGAAGAAATAGGATTGACATCATAGGGCTGAGCGAAGCTAGATGGGAAGGAGAAGGGCAGTTCGACTCGGAAGAATTCACGGCAGTGGGACAAGGGGAGTAGCCCTGGTACTTAGGAAAGATATGCTGAAGAGCGTGATAAAAATAATAGCAACGAACGATAGGTTGATGACAATAAAGCTAAAAGCATTTCCAGTAGACATGTTGATAATCCAGGTATACTAGCTGAACCCGCGCAATATTTGCGCGCTTTTTTCAATTAATCTATTAAAAAATTAAGGAGTGTGTAAAAAAATTAATCTCAATAACTCACATTTAACTATACTAATGTATTTTCCAGGTATTGGTAAGGTTCGCCGGTTCGAATCTCGCTGAGGGCACGGCTGCGTTTGCGTTTTGACAATTTATTATGCGAAGTCGATCAGAAATTTATATTTAAAATTCCATATTAGAGAGGAAATTAATGCTACACAGTAATTTATTGCGAACTTTTCCATTTCCCATAAAATAACACGTAAAAATGGAATTCTCGACCTGCAGGCTTTCATTCCTTTCGAGATAAAAATAATCAAGTATTGACGTACAATCTTCGGTTATGAAACATTTTCAATAAAACATTATCAAGTTTCTTATTCTGTTCATTTTCCCCCTACAGTTCGAAATAGTTCAATTTAAACGTTTAATGCATGTAATACTGGAGTTCAAGTGGAAAATAAAAGGATAATTGAAATGGTAAGATCAGTTTATAGAGGAATGTATATAATGGATAATACAACTCCACAGAGGCATATTTTTCCACTTCCATTATCACAATGAAAAGAAGATAACCATGTAATGTGCCAAAAAAATAACTTATGTCCCTATTCTCATCTAATTTGAAATTTATGCGTGAGATTATTTGCGTTAATAAGCATTACAGATGTATAATATAATGGTTCTACGTACTAAAATGTAAGATTCCACCATTCAAACGATGAAATAAAGATTCACCGCCTTGAATAAATCGTTAGAAACGCTTCCCATACACAGTTAACTGAATAATTATCCGTAAATATTTACTTTTCTTTGTATACTAAAGTTTGAAGTATTCTTTTTAGTAACTAATATTATCGGACTATGCACTCAAGTCGTATGATCATATAGTTCAATTCCTTCCGCTAGAGGTTTCTTTAAGTAAAGGGGCTCTGCTCCTTACCGCTGTCCGGTTTACACCCGTGAGATTGGCTGCAAAAATAGAGCATACCTTTCTAGCTCTGTTCAAGAGCTTGTGTGTTAAGTCTTCCGTCTCTTTTCCACATCCATTCGGGAGAATAACCCATAAGTCGGTCAGAAATCTGCATTTTAAGTCATATTAGAGAGGATATTAATGCTACACAGTAATTGATTACGAACATTTATGTTTACTATAATTTTCTTTGTTTCTTATTATTGAATAATATGTCCTTTCTTTTTTATATAAGAATCAATGCAACCGGTTAATTTGATTATCAATGAAGAGAAGATAACCATGTAATGTGTTAAAAAATAACGTATGCCCCTATTCTCATTTAATTTTTAAATTATGCGTGAGTCTATTTGCGTTAATAACCATTATAGGTGTATAATATAATGGTCCTACTTACAAAAAGATAAGATTCTAGCATTCAAACGATGAAAGGAAGATTGGGAAGATTCAACTGCTTTGATTAAATCGTTAGAAACGCTTCCCATACCCAGTCAACAGAATAATTATCCGTAAATATTTATGTTGCCATGCATCATTAATTTCGATGCTTAAACAAAAGTGCGAAGCGAATAACGCTATTCTTTCACATATTTGAAGGTTTAATTGGTATTAATGGAATCGGAAGCAACAATGACGGTCGCATTAGCAACGCCCGGAAAGAGTACGAAATATCCATAAAAAATTCGAAAACAATTGCGTATTTCTGAAAATCTCGATCGTGTAACAGGTAAACATTGCAAGAATAAGATAGCATAGAGTTTTAGCCGTCGAATAAAGAAAAAACGAAGAAAATCGGTCCATATTTACGTATTTATAGAATGAAGGAAAAAAACCTTGCACTCTGAAAACTCGAAAATCTCGTGTAAACTTATGGAAACATATAATTGTCTCCTGGATTCGAACCCGGGATTTTATGAAAATGAGAATAGTTTTCTAGGGACCTCCTATCTTGTAGAAATAAAACGCAGTTTACCGCATATTTCTACGGCCAACGGCTTCTGAGATACAGGTGGGACGGACGGACGGACCGACACTTCCAAAATTATATATAGGATATGCCAACGTCCGCTCATGAAGAAGAAATCGAGGAGATGTATGAACAAATTAATGACATCTACGAAGAATAAGGAAGAGGAATGGTAAACTGCATAATAATGGGAGATTGGAACAGCATAGTTGGAGAAGGACAAGAAGAAAATGTTGTCGGTCAATACGGAATTGGGAAAAGAAACCGAGGAGAAAAACTGATAGAATTCTGCATTAATAACGATCTAGTAGTGACTAATACATGGTTCAAAAACCATAAACGAAGGCTGTACACATGGAAAAGCCCAGGAGATAGAATGAGATGCCACATAGGTTACATCCTAGTAAAACAAACATTCAAGAACAGCATAAAAAATCCTAAGACATTACCAGGAGCAGACATTGATTCAGATCACATCCTTATAATAGCCGATGTAACTACAAAGCTGAAACAAATAAGGACAACGAGAAGAGATAGACAGACTTGGGCCCTAGAAAAACTGAAAGAAATGAGAGATGCATTCAGCACGAAGTTGGAAGATCGCCTTAGAAATTTGAAATACAAACCGAAGACCGTGGATACAGAATGGGAGGAAGTGAAAGCCAGTATCAAAAATACCTTGAATAAAGAGATTGGAAAACAAGAGAAGAAAATCAGAAAACCATGGATTACTAAGGAAATGCTGGAGAAAATGGATGAGAGAAGAAAATGGAAAAACGTAAACAGTGAAGAAGGTAGAGCCAACTATAGACGCATAAACAATGGATTGAAAAGGGTATTAGCCATTAATATTTAGGAATTCCCACGTCAATACATTATAGATCTAACGGTCACTTTGTGATTTTTTATAAATTGGAGAACTAAAAGATTGTAAAATTCCAACTTTTAATATAAAAAGTATTCAATTAGGGATGCGGACCAAATGAGTAATTTCTCGTGTTATATCTCCTCCTATAAAACTTTGAAGGCAGCGTAAAAGCTGAGCGACTCTTTGTTCATAGTATGTATCTTTAATTAGTACGTGGGAAACTTTCATTTTTGAAATTATCTTCCGTAAATGAGAATGACAGTTTAATTTGCCATTATCGTGCTTTATCAATGGGCCTCATCCCATCATCTCAACTACCACATTTCTTCCGTGATTGCTTTAAGAATCAACGTATATATTACTTGAGTAAGGGAAGTCAGTCACAACCCGAAGCGAAGCTTCCCCTCCCGGGAGGGAGATATTTCATTAATGCAAGAATATAGTAAAAGATCTCTTTAACAGAATAGTTTTCTATTGGATATCATTTGCACCTTCAAATTATTATTAATAAATTAATTGGAAAAAGTCCGCGCAAACATTGCGCGGGTACAGCTAGTATATTATAGATTCGCTCATACGCAAGCAGCTGCTTTGCTACAATACACGAACCGCTACAATTTTTATGACCATATTAGAAGCCTCGAATCATCTGGATTAAATCTGTTTGTGGAGTCCGAGGTTTCGTCTTTTTCTCTGCTCCTCCCAATAAGACAGAGGGGATTTTTTTAAATTGATGAACGCTCTACGTGGAAAATTCTCAAAGAGATTTATGCGAGGCGATTGTTTAACGACCGTTTAAGGGGAGGAAATGCGACCACCTTCACCCCACCATCTTTATCCAACCCCCCTTCATCCCCTCCCCCCTCATCCTCCCCCCCCCCTTAATCCCCTCCATCTTAAAATCTATCTTCCGTGCTATATCTCCCTCTTCCCATCCATCCGAACAAAGAGAGAGAGAGAGACAGAGCAGCGTTATCTTTTATTCATCAACTCGTTAATCTACAGACTTGCTGAACTTTATCTCTAACGAGTCATTAAAAAAAACCCAATATGCCTCGCTATCGCTTCTCAATCTGGCAATGAAGCATTCATTCGGAACAAGATCGCTTCGTGTGACTGAAATATGTAGTGAAAGAAATTCATGTGCCCTCCAACACCCCCTCAACACCCTCCCCATATTACACCCCTGAACTCCCTCCCCCCCTACAACCTCATACTCCCAACACCCTCCCCCCAACACCCTCCCATCCAAAACCTTTCCCCTCCAAAACCCTTCCCCCCAACACCATTCCCCCAACACCCTCCCCCTAAAATCCTCTCGCCTTCCCCAAACACCATCCTCCCAGCACCCTACCCCAAACACCATCCACTCAACACCCTTTCAATTAGCATTGCCGCCATGACTCCAGTCGTCTCAAAGTTCTCGAACGGCGATCTCTTTTAATTAACTCACCGCATTCGTTTGCATTCTTTTTTGGAGGAGTGGGTAGAAGAGGAGAAATCGAGCTTTCATTACTTAATCGAAATCGACCTAAAATTCTTTTCTCATAAAAAACACTTTAATTTTCGTTTTCAAATTACAACGGTATAGTTTTACTGTGAAGTGATTATGTGGATTGCGTTACCTGAGATCATGTCGAAGGGATCGCTGTTCTAAGGTCTGAACATTGAAGCAAATATTCCTTGTACACACACCCATGCATACATACATACTACAGGATACACTTTATAAATCCGCCTGTTAACTACCGTATAATTTATATATTATATTCATAATTTATGAAAAATACACTACAATGACGTATGAAAGCACATAAATATTACTGAGTAAAAATAATAAATCAATTAACATTTTGCATGGCCCAATGGACTAACATATAAATAGAGGATTCACACGCCTATTAAATGGTTTATGGGAAACAGAGGTTTTTTAAAAAATAGAAATCTCTTTTTAATTTCTTGATGTGAGCTTCGAAATACGCTCTAGAATGCCGTGTAAAATAGTCGAGGGTTAAGGCATCGTTTCCTCCTAACGCCTACATGCGTACATTTAAAGAAGAAACGAAGAAAAAATGGTTGATATATGTATGTGATTCCTGTTTCTATTATTAATATTAAAGTAAATAGGTTACAATTTGGCAAGATGGCACAGTTGCAGCCTTTTAAAAACGCTTGATTAAACAGCTATCAATAAGACGTCCTCAGTGATCATTCGATATTGATAATAAAATCAAAAGGAGTTTCTTTTTTACTTTTATGAAATGCAATTGATTCTCCTGCTTCCTCCTTGTCTAGACCTAGACCAGTGGTGCCCAAACTACGGCCCGCGTGCCACATCCGGTCTGCCTAGTGTCTTCATCCGGCCTGCCATGAGTTTGACAATTAAAGTGCACAATGTAAAATAAAAGGAAAATAAAAAATTATAAAAACAATATATTTTGTATTTATCTCTCTAATTTTATAGTAGATAAATTATTGATGCCATTTTCATTGATTTTAAAAAAGCGTTTGACAAAGTACCCCATAATAAATTAATAGGAAAACTAGGAAAATACGGCATAAATATCGTGAGTTGGGTAAAAGACTTCTTCTCAAACAGAAAACAGATAGGTAGTAGTTATTGATGGGAAATCTTCATACCCGGTAAAAGCCGCATCAGGTGTTCCACAGGGAAGTGTCATAGGCCCACTACTATTCCTGATATATATAAACGATATCTGCTCGGTAGTTCGCTGCAAAATAAGACTTTTCGCAGATGACACCGTTTTATATAAGGAGATAACGAGTCAGGATGACCAAAAATCGCTCCAGGAAGATTTAAACGCCCTTTCAGCACGGTGTCAAGATTGGAAAATCGAAGTTAATCACAACAAATGTTCCCTATTGAGTTTCTGGAAGAGTAAGAACAATGAATTAGACTCGGAGTACAGAATTGATAGATTGAATATCCAATCTGTAGACCACGGTAAATATTTAGGAGTCACCATTTGTCGTGATCTATCGTGGAATATGCATATTCGAAGGATCGTAGGCGCAGCTAATAAGAAATTGGGCTTCGTAGGCAGAATAGTAAGAAGTAGCACAGAACAGGTACGAGAGACGTGTTATTTATCATTGGTCAGATCTCAGGTCGAATACGCTTCCAGCATATGGGATCCGTACGAAAAGGGACAAATACTTGAGTTAGAAAGAATCCAACGCAGAGCAGCCAGATTCGTAAAGCAAAAATATGAGCAAAAATTAAGCGTCACATCACTCTTGAAGGAGTTGAATTGGATATCGCTAGAGGATCGCAGAATTAGCGCTAGGTTAAGGCTTCTGGAAAAATTTAGATCGGAAGTTCTCTTAGAGGAGGTCTCAGGAATATTAGAGGCACCTACGTACATGGGCAGGCACGATCACGAGAATAAAATACGAGAGATCGACTGTAGGACCGAGCGATATCAGAGCTCGTTTTTCCCAAGGACCATACGGGATCATAACAGGAGAGTGATTCCCACGAGGGACGTTATTAGGTAGGTTTTGGTGTGCTGCACCCCCTGCCACCCACCAGTCTGGTGATTTGCAGGGTATCATGTAGATACATTTTTTTAATCAGATAATTTTGACTCACAACTAAATCCTCAATTTCTTTAAGTTATTCTTTTAAACTCTATTTTCGACTGGGTGTGGCCCGCGAGGAGTACGAAATTGAACTATGTGGCCCGCGGCGAGTGCAGCAATGCCCTCGGGCAAAAAAGCTAGAGCACCACTGAGCAAGAACAATTGAAATACATTCTCCACTAACCAAAAGTGAAACTATGATAAGCGATAATTCCTATATCGACCACACTCTTCGCCGAAATCTTCTTTACTCCCGTCCAAATTTAAACACTCCTGGTAAATATCTCCATATTTAAACTTATTTTTCACGAATAATTATTATCACACTATGTACTTGACGATAAATTCAGCTGTTTTTCATACAATTCGTTCAAATAACTTTAAGATTTCGGATTCATTCATAAACACTCATGCAGACACTCCTAAAAATCGGTGTTCAACAATTCAAAGACGTCACCTTTAAACTTCTGGAATCGTTTTTTATACAAAATTCATCTAATAAAACGTAATTTTAAAAAAATATTCCTCACATTTACATACGTATTCCGAAATTACGTTTTCATTTCGATCAGCCGTAGGCATTAAATGATGGGAAACGAATTGCCTGACATTTGAAGGGCCAAAGCTTTGTAAGGGATAGGAAAGAAATGTATACACATAGTATAAGGAGGCTTGACAAAGTGTAACCCACAAAGGTCCTAAGAGATGACGTAAATCATCAAAATGCGAGCTCACTCGGGAGATTTGGACAGGCAATTTCATTCGGGCGCCCGAATATCAACCAAAGGGATTCTCTAAACCAGTGTTTCTCAACGTTTAATAGATCGGGGAGCACCTAGAGGTATTCATTAACTTGGGAGGAGCACTAGAAAAAAATCTCAGGAAAACATTTGTTACCTACCAGCTGGGATACCCATCATAGTACACTTGTCAGTACAAAAACGATATAGGAAAAAAATGAATGAATGAACTCAAAAAATCCAAATAAAATTAAAGACGATCACACAAATATCACATAATGGTTATTTAATTTTTAAAAAATCCATACAAAATTATGAAGGATGAAAAGCTTGCGGAGCACCTACCTAATGGTTACGCAGCACCAATGCTCCGCGGAGCACCGGTTGAGAAGCGCTGCTCTAAACGAACTTCCTACGATTCGCATTTTTTTATTCCCGCCAATGTCTTTCAGACCACACGGCTAATACTTCTCGTAAGCGTGCCGTGAAGAGTCAACGCGAGTTGAGGAGCCCATCGAACGACAACCGCTCAAAGATCCGAGCAAGCGAAACATTTCTGATCACGGCCGCACGTGTGCAAGTCTCTCATTGGCCGCCCTTTTTTAGACGTTCTTTACAAAAAATTTTAAAAACGCCTTATGGTTTGATACATTTCCGTAGCCAATAAATATGTAAGAATATACCTACGGCATATGATAATACAATCCGCATTACTTATAAAAATACTGTGTATGACGATAAATCGGCCGCCCCCGTTGTTGGGCCGCCCGTGTGCGTCGCACACATCCCCCGTTTCTGATCATCTTCCTCGGCCCAATCTGCCCGTTAAATGCGACGGCGTTAAGGTAAACTGAATGAGGACGCTACCCAACTTCTACTCACTTGGTAGGCCATATGTGGTTCTCGATCAAGAGCAGGTAATCTTCGTCTGGTATGCAGTAGTCGTTGGTGCAGTGGGAGTCGTTTCCGTAAAATGAGCCGTTGTCGTCCAATTGGTCGACGCGAAGGGAAACATCGACGTCCACCGCGTCCTCGTCTAAAGGCGCGGAGAGCAAAGCGTGGCCGGAGGCGGATTCAGGGTGCGCCGAGGGATCGTGGGTCCATTCGGGACTAGACGAGGGGACCGCGGCGGCTGCCGGAGGCGGCGCGACCTCCTCGCCGAGGAGACCGATGCGTTCGTCGAGAGGCGCGGTCAAAGGAGGCTGGCCGAGAGATAGGGCGAAGAGAGGCGGAGGAGGAAAGGCTAGGAGGAAGGCGAGGAGAAGGACGATCCCCATTTCAGAAAACGCGGAGTAGCGTGCCTCACTTCCAACGACCGACTGAGAGGGAGACCTCTCTTCCTTCCGCTATACGTGGCCTACGGGGCGGTCTCGAACACCGACCGTGCAAAGGTCGAACCAAAAGGGAAACGATCGTTCTTCCCGAGAACTACAGTCCCCTCTCTCGCTATCTCTATCTCTCCTCTTCTATTTCCCGCCACGACTTCAAAAAGGGACTTCAGAGGCTTCTCGCAAGAAGACGGCTCATTTTTCTTCGGTCAAAGCGATGGTATCGCTTCCGACGCACTCCTCTCTCTATCTTACTAACGTAACGAAATGCAAGAAGGAACAAAAGAAAGAAAACGGAATGTCGGCGGAGATTGTAGTTTCCTCTTCCCTTTTAAAATAAACGGGGTTTCTAAATCATTCGCATCAAACGAAATAAGGAAAGATGGTTCTTTTTTTACCTCGAGATAGTTTGTTTGATCGGCGGGAGAAGGACAGCCGAGGAGAGAGAGGGAGATGAACGTCGTTCGAGATGATATCTTCTCGTAAGGAACAACTTCTGCTTCCCTTCTCACGGAAATGTAGAGAAACGTCTTAGGGATTAGAAGAGAAATCTTTCATTGGAAGATATCTTCGGGAGAGTGAGTGTGAGATAAAGAGGAAAGAACTCCGTGAAAGTTCCTTTTCTCTAAAGGAGATAAAATAAAGCCCTCTTCGAATAATCGACCTTCACTCCGAAAACAATTCGCAGGAAGAAATGTAAGAGATACCCTGCGACCAGAAGAACTTTAACGAAGCGAGGTCCTCTTTGTATTGCAAAAAGAAAGGAATAATCTAATATTTATTCTGAAATTGCTTTTCGCACGTTAATGATTGGCGCGATCCGAATCGAGCGATTCGTTCAGCAGTCGCTTAAATTCCTCGCCTCGCAGAGAAAGATTTTCTCTATGAAGTGAAAGAAAAGAAAGAAACCACTCCACGAAAACTATCACTTCCAGTGCTTTGAAAGATAAAACACAAAAATTCAAAGTCACAACTCAGGAACTTCGCAGCTAAGGAATCGTATTTTGAGAACGAGTTGAAATCGATCGCAGCATCCAACGCCGTTTCGTTATCCGCGGCTTCCGAAGAACCCGATCGCAAGATTTATTTATTTTCAGCGTCAAGAGCACTTTTTTGCGAAAGTTCCGTCGCACGAGAGATTCCGGACGAGGATCTGCGCCCGCAAGCGATCCGCGAAGACCAATGAATACCGTCTCGTAGGTGATGGCCCTCGGAAGTTCTTTTTCTACGCTTACTTTATGCTGTCTGCACGAGTGGATGAACACGGCTGCGGAAGCGACGCGACACCAGATCGCATCGAAGGAAATTTTCGAGAATAAAAAAGCGAATTTCGCGCAAATCGCGTCAATCTCTCTCCCTCTCTCTCTCCCTCCCTCTCTCTCTCTCTCTCTATCTCTCTCTCTCTCCCTCTCTCTCTCTCTCTCTCCTCTTCCCTCTCGAACTTCGAACGGATGACCGACTAAAGCGATCAAAATTCACTCCTCAAGAGATTTAGACAAAATTATTTTAAAATTTTATGTTTTCAACTAAAGATAAAATATTTAAAAGTTCTCCTAAATGCAATTTTTTACTGTCTAAAAGACCTCTGTGTCCGGGGACCGCGATTCGCATCTCTTCTCTCTGGGCCCTTTCTCTCTCTATTTTCCCTCTCAAGGAGGAACTCGAGGAAACGCGCTCGCGGAGTGGACAACGAATCGAAGGGCGACGTGCTCTCACCACGGAGGTCCGAAGCAGACTGTTGAGACGGCGCGCGCGCCTGAGGGGCAGCAGAATGGAGCGACGGAGGGGAGGCGATCGCGCGCACCCAACACGTTCTGACTCCCTCCCCCGCATCCTCCAATTCCCCTCTCTCCCCCCCTTGTGATCTCTCCGCCGCGCGCGAGTAAAAAAATACTTTTGTAATTTCCATCCACTCCGTCCCCTCTCTCCTCCTATCGTACGCACCGAGAGACTTTATAATGGCCAACGTCCATTGAGAGACACGAAAATCGGCGATCCACGTCTTTCCACCCCCGCTGTCCTCCCTTTTTTCGAATTAACAAAAAAAATCTGGCAAATATTTGAACTAGAATCGTTGATTAATTCCCTGAAATATTTACATACCTATGTTTTCCGTTTTTTTTTGTTTTTGACGACTCAGATTGGCCAATGCGCGATTCTTATTCGATACACCTAACCGATGGACGTTGATAAGTGAATAAAGACTTCGGAGAATGGATGGCAACCTTGACGGATTTTCTTTCTCGGACGAATCGGAAGCATTTTAAGCGAGTTTCGGGAAATGGTTAGGATTCAGTCATTCGCAGGTCTCCTTAGTTCTTCCAGGAAAGAATGATTTCGACGAGACTCCGAACGACAAATGGAATTCAATTACGGATGCCGATCGTTTAAACGACCCAAGAGTGAAGGAGATAACCTCCATCACTCAGATAACGGTTTAGATTTGATAACCTGCCGTACAGTTCGTATTCCTAACTAAAGAAGATCGCTGATTGCATTCATTTCATCCGACGTCCGTACATGGAGGTTGGTAAACCGTGATTTTCCCCTTCATTCACAAAGGGCCAAGGATAACGTGAAGCGCTTTTTTCTTATTTTCTATTAATTTGTAATAACCATGCATAGAAATATCGAGAGATTTATTTTATATTCGCAGCGGGTATTTCATTGCCGTGAAAATACTGAAATATCGCGTGGCTAATTTATTGCCGCGTAAATATTTTCAATTTTGAACTCGGAATGTTATTTTTTTAATGGACTCTAATACATTTGGTGAGTGAATTGTCTTTTAAAGGTTTAACAGTATTTCAAATAAATCTCACCAAACTTCATAAATAAAATATCAATAAAATTTCAGTCTCTCTTAAAAAATGTTTCATAATTTGAGGAAAATTTCTTTTCTTTCTGAAATATTTAATATCCCAGGAGATGGTGGCCACATGAACTCTTCGAAAGAAATTATGTATCTCCTAAGTCGAACATATCTCTTGTTTAATTTAAATGTAATCCGCGGAGTCGTAAGTTTTGAAGTGGGCGAACGGCGAGCAAGTTTGGCGGAACAGTCGGCCAGGCTTTAGCCCTCCTGGAATTCCTGTTGTGGTAGAGTTTTGATTTTGTACTGTACAAATTAGTGTGTTCTGAAAAACTATCAATCAAAAGTGATTGAACTCGACCACGTTTTCGCCATTTTTCGACACGTGCTAGCGAATACGATGGATTACGGAAATAGCAAACTTATTTTGTTCAAAATTTTTTAAGCGTATTTGCTCAAATTACATTTTTCTTCGAATTACCGATGTCACACGACACTTAAAAGTTTTTGAACAAATATTTTGTCAAAATGTTTGACCGTTTGACACCAGCTTAATGCAACTCTTTTAAGCGCGGCGTGTGCGCCTTTAAGCGACTTTTTGCCAAGCGGGTCGTCGAATCTAGCGTCGAGGGCTTCGCGAAGACTCCACATTATGAATCCGAATCCTAAGCTGGCGGCCGTCTTTGTATGCAGAAGACAGACAACGAACTTGCAAGATGAGTGATGCTCTCGGTATGTCGCGGATATGGTTTTTATCGAAAGGACCACAAGCCTTTTAGTTCCATTCAACCGGGGCCATAATCCGCTCTCTCAAAATGCCCAGTCATGGTTTTCATTTCATAAATGTTTAAAATATTCAATAATTTTATGAGAAAGCATTGACCAAAAACTTTCAATCCCAATGGAAGTTTATGGCAAACGGAAATTTTAATATGCATAAAATAACAAAAATAATCCTATGCTCGTGCAGAAAATAAGTTTTTTCCTCTGTCTTACGATTAAAATACTCCACTGAAATCCTAAAACCGTTGAGTCTCGATAACGTGAGCACTAGAATATAAAAAGTATTATCTAAATATAATTGCAAAATTTTTAATTCACGGAATAATTTCAAATGTAAGGAAATTTCAACGCATTCAAAAAAGTTTATACCAAAATAATTCATAAAATTTATAGTTTATAGGTTTCTACCTAATGATTTATAAATATCACGGATGAAAAATCCGGAATACAAATAGGCAAAAATGAGAGTGGTTTTAAAAAATATGCACAAAGTTATAGCCATGCAATTAATTTAAAATTACTATAATTTTAACATATATTATGGTCGTAAGAATTGTAATATATATTATGATTCGGAAATGAAATTCGTTTTTAATGCCTTTTCTGTTTTGCTTAGTTAGTGCTGGCTTCCACTGTTTCCCAGGGTTACGTTTCACTTCTACTTTCCCTCAAGAACAGAACCAAGGCGACGAGGGAATATTTTCTCATGCGCTCCACACCAAGATCCTCTTCACTGAAATCTTCGATAAACTTTGAGGTTCGAAGAGTTTGAAGCCACAAAACCCTCTGACTTTCTCGAACTAGGATATTTCGGGTGTAATTCGTGTGATATTTTGTTATTTCTTGTTCGTCTCGAGGCTTTATAGCAAATTTTTCATCTCGGAGAATGCCGAGAGATTTCAATCGATGAAAACCGAAAAAAGAATATAAAAACGTAAAATTAAGTAAAAATAATCGTGTATACCAATTGTAGTCCTATTAACCAATATTATCTGTAAATCTCTTGAAAGGAGCTGCAGACAATGTTGTGACATAATACGAAGTTCCTCGTGAATTGTTTTGACGCGATGTCAGGAAATTTTCAGGCATCTTTTGTAAAGTGGCCGATTTATTTACTTTACAATACATGTGATATAAGGATGCTGCAAAATGCATAAAACTAGTCGCAAACAATTATAAATGTGGAATGTGTTCACGAGATAAACAAATATCTATTCATAAAAATTACCTCTATTAAAGCATATGTATCAATATGTTAATTACTTTTATCGCAGATATCATTTGGTACACAAATGAACTGAATTAGATGCGTAGTTGATTTTTCCGTGAGTATTGAGGGGGAAAAATGATGGATAACTTTGTTCAGCTGACAAACGAATTTTTTTCAAAAGAGCATGTAATTCCGCCAGGAAGACTAAAAGCTAAGATCACATTGTTTGGAGGGAAATTTCGACTTTTCCTAGCGATCGTTTTTTTTAAGTTTGGAAATTTATAGACATTAATATAAAATAATACATGATCGCTTTTCATAAGCCTAGAGTACGAGATAGTTTCTTCCACCCAAGCGAGGATAAGGCGTTCGACTACGAATCCGAAGAAAGGCGGTTCAAATCCTAAAACTTCCAAGATTTTTTCTGCTATCGAAGGGGTTGAAAACATATACATAAATAAATATATATACTACTTTCGAAGTTAAAATGAATGTTGGTGAAAATTCCATCTCTGGAAAATCATTATTTGGCCATCTTAAAAATCCCTATAAAAAAATAGCATATCCGATATTAATTCAGTGCAACTGATGCATGTTAACTGTCAAGACTTGCAATCAAAATTCAAAGTATTCCATACTATTACAATAAAATCCTGCAAAAGCTTTTGACGCAAGTAAACAAAGACTTGAGATAGAAGATCCAAACGTTTGGAAAGAGTTTCTCACGAGGAACGCCAACTCGTGCGAGGCAGTGTTTATTCTCCCAGAAGCGAAAGATCCTCAAACGATTCCGTGAATAACGACTTCCCAATGACTTGGAGGATTATGTTCATGCGGTAAATATTTCCGTTTCGATTCAACAAACCCAAATCCGTGCAACAGAGGATAAAAGTCACTTCGATTGTGCCAATATCAGGCAGAACCTTAGATTGTCACTTTTTGTGCGAAGTACTTTATCGTGTATATATGTATATCCAATCCCTTAATATGTTAACATATTACTCTACTTGGAAGAAAGATCCTTTTTAATTCTTTGATGGGAATATGTCAAAAACTGACATTTTTCGGGCGAGCAAAAAATCCTGCAAATCGGAAAAAAGATATATTTAGAGCCTTTCCCCACGTGTTCATATCTTAAGAACAGTGGCGGATTAAGACCCTCTGGGGCCCCTAGGCACAGATACATTGGGGGCCCTCGTAGTTTATAATGGTTTAAAGAAAATTATGATATGCTAAAAAACGTTTTATTGACAAAATAATGTTATCTTATCTTTCATTTTTCAAAAACACGAAAATGTCTTACTACAAATTCACCTTCCGAACTTTTGAGGCAGCAAATTTCTGTCAATAAAGAAAAATATATTTTTAAAGAAAATCATTGCTGTATTTCAATTCTTTACTTTCTTTAGAATAAGAAAAACCGGTATTTTTACATTTTACTCGTTAATTAATTTTCTATTACATTTTCTTTTTGCTTTCAATAATACTGCCTATATAACAGTCAATCTATGGCTTGGAGCCCCTGGGCAGGAGTGTGCTGCAGCCGGCTCCCTCCTGCTCGCGCGAACCGTTTGTTACATTTTTGTATGCTCGACGAGCCGGTTGTCGAGCTAAGCATTCCACACTATCCTGAGGTTAGTGACGCATCAGGGTCTGATAATGATGGGACGCCAAAAGTTTAAGAGCGCTTTCTAGATAGTGTTAGCAGCAATTTATTAACTGAAATACGCCAAACAATTGTACATGGAATATGCTTTTTTCGAAGCCACTACCCTTGATATATTAGTCATTAATGATATTTAAACGTTTATCTTGTTTTTTTCTATTGAACTCCCTTGTAACTTCCGCAAATAACAGATAAAGCGATCTCAGGTTCGCAAAAAAAGTCATGAAATAGATTATGGATGGGATGCCTAACTACTAGGGGCGTCTATAATAGTGACCCGGTTGTTATATATTTGGCAGCACACCCCTACCCCTAGGCACGTACCTACTGTGCCTATTGGATAATCCGGTACTGCTTAAAAAGACTGAGCGAGACTGACTTAACGCCTTTTATAACAGTCTAAAGAGATACAATTTCTTAACTTAAGACAATCCAATATCCAAACAAGTTAGGAAAGTGTACAGCGTATTACAAATGGGCGCGTTTCGTGCAATGGAGGTGATATACGTGTACCAAGGAAAATAGCGTATAAAAATGATAAAACGACGCACAAAAAATATTTTTTGCGCCGGAGCCTTCAAATGTTTGCTACGACACTGTTTTTAACCGTAGACGAAAATATTCCAAAAGAGGCCAGTAAACACATGCTCTATAACAGTGATTCTCAACCGGGTTGACATGACACCCTAGGGTGATGCGATGTTTATCGAGGGGTGACGCGAATATTCCATAAATTCACAGTGTATCAAATTCTGGCTTATAAACAAAAATAAAACCAGGAGAATAACCATCCGTGCTTATTTAAATGCCACAATTCTATCTTTATGTGGTAGGGAAAGTACAATTTATCTTTAAAGGTGACTTGAGGATAATGGAACTATAAACGGTGTGACGCATAACTGAATGAACTGAACATAGGGTGAAGCGAACCAAAAAAGGTTGAGAACCACCGCTCTATAACCACATCGTCCGACAATAATTAATTTGCCGTCCAAATAAAAACACGCTCCGATAATATTCCTCGACAGATTGGCGTAGTGTAAAAAATTAGGTGTTCTGATAACGAACAGATAAGTGGACCTGTGGCCCTCACGCTTTCCGAAGAGTATTCCGACCGATATCTCGAGTGGTGCCATCTGGGTGAGAGAAGCCGTCACTAACAAGACAACGTCGCCGAGAATCATGTCATCGCCGAGTGTTTGGAGCGGTCTCTTGAAATGCGCCCGTCAAATCGCGCAATCTGAAGGACTGATCTCATGTTAGATGAGGTTTTCGGGGAAAGTGTTGTTAGGGATTTTAAAAAACGTGTTTCCTGATTGAAGGCGTTTAAACGCTTCCCCTCGATGATAATCTGGTGATGGCGAAAAAACGGCTTTAGGTGAAACAGCATTCGACGAATGATTTTTTCTCATTTGGAAGAAGCGACTGAGTTCGGCTCTGAAGAGAGCGAGGATGGCTCCTGAAATACAATTTACAACATCCAGAAGCAGATAAATATGTTCTTTTTTCTTTTTGTCCGAATCGATTTTATATCGTCACCATAGGTAGTCTGTCCGTAGACAGGTCCATGATTAATCATGGTTAAACCTGGTTCTCCATATACTCCTATTTTCCGCAGTCTTCTTCATGTCTTGATAGCTCTCTTTCCCCTTCAAGTCGTTTATCAGCTGAAATCTTTTCCTACCTCTTTCTCTTTTTCCATCCAGTTTTCCTTCTAGCACTTCTTTAATCATGCTCTCTCTTCTCAGATAATGTCCAATCCAGTTCGCCTTCCTATTTTTGATAGTCTGTATTAGGGCTGTCCAACTGGCGGCCCGCGGCATGATTTTATCCAGCCCGAGGTACGGGCGAGCCGGGAGGCGCTTATCCGCCTTCGGTTCGTTTGTATCTATCGAATACTGGTAAGCTGCCTAGTCATAAAACATGTTTCCCTCCATGCCTCTTCCCACTTCCGAAGTTTTTACCACCATGTGCGAAATCGGATGGGGAAAACCGGGAATAGAGATCTGCACGGATACAGATTTCCGCATCCGCACCCGACCCGTATCCTTTGGCTACATATCCGTATCCGAACCGTACCCGCAAAAATTTCTAAATTACCCGACCGACCCGCAAGCAGAAGTCGTATCCGAAGACAAAAATTATCTGGAGCAACATCTACGAACCAAAATCCAAAAATTCAAAATAAAATGACTCTCAGCAGAACATATCAATGACCCTCTCTTAATGCGTAGAATGTTTTGGAAAATCCCACCAATAGCTCCCAAAGAAAGTCACGTCCCTCGAAAGGTATGGGAGAGGGTCAAAAGAGACCCAACGCCTTTACGGCTATCGACTTGGACGGGAGAAGGGTGCAACCAACGTTATTATTGTTTCTCATACCCAAGACACTGAATTTTGCGTTTAGCACGGATATTGATTTTCCTATCCGCACCCGCAGGCTATATATCCGAATCCGACCCGCATCCGCAAAAAGTTAGGCATAATCCGACACGAACCGCAACTATTCGTGCGGATATCCGCGGGTCGGATAAATTGCGGATGTGCAGATCTCAAACCGGGAAGACAAAAGCAACCGAAAAATTTCTCCCGTACACCCGCTAACAAGAGTTCTATATTTCTCTTGGAAATGCCCACAAACCGAATAAATAAGTAAGGGAGGCATGGGCGATACAATAACGATGCACGTTGGGGGCGCATGCTTTCTGGCCTATCTTCGATCTTCGATCGAACAAAATTTCTCCCACCCTCCTCCCCGGTTACATGTCAAAACGGCGAATCAATAACGGCGAACGTAAAAAAGAGCGAAGGTCAAAACGGCGAAAACAAAATGGCCGAAAGTAGAAAAGGATACTATTTTAGTTATAACCAGGGTTGTTAAACGAAAAAGAACCTAAAGAATAGTTTCGGTTCGGAACGAAACTATATAACTATATCATCATCATCATCAGCCTTTTTCAGTCCACTGACGGACGAAGGCCTCCCCCAGACTCTTCCAGTTTTCCCTGTCAACTGCCTCCCTCCTCCAAGTTTGCCCCAAGAACTTAATAAGCTCTCTGTCCCACCTGTCTTTCGGTCTTCTTTTTGGTCTCTTGATGTTTCTTGGGATCCATTCGATGACACTGGACGTCCAACGCTGGTCATTTCTTCTAGCAATGTGGCCCGCCCACTGCCATTTTAACACCTTCACTCTTCTAATCACGTCACAGACTCCCGTCTTGTTTCTTACCCAGTCGTTCCTCTTGCGGTCTCTTCGGGTGATCCCTAACATGCATCTCTCCATGCCCCTCTGTGTTGTTTGCAGGCGCTGTATCATTCTGGCAGTCATGGTCCATGTTTCACAACAATATGTCAGAACAGGCACAACACATTGGTCATACAGTCTCCTTTTTAGGAAGACTGGAATATTTGATTTAAAGATGTTCGCATTCTTGCCAAAAGCACTCCATGCCATCTTCACTCTCCGGTTGATTTCTCCAAGAAGCGAACCATCAGTAGTGATTAGTTGACCTAAGTAAACATAGCTGGTTACTTCTCCAAGTTCTGCTTCGTTGATATGTATCTTCTCAGAATTTGTGAAGGAGTTGTACATAACCTTTGTTTTATTAAGATTCATCTTAAGTCCAGCTTCTCGGCTTGCTTGCTCAAGCTCTTCAGTTCTTCTAAGGAGCTCTTCTGGGCTCCCTGCGAATAGTATGATATCATCTGCAAAGCGCAGGTGACTCAGATATTCTCCATTTACCTTTATGCCTTTTTCCTCCCAGTCTAGCCTTTTGAATACTTCCTCTAGAGCTGCTGTAAATAACTTAGGGGACATAGAATCTCCTTGTCTCACTCCCTTTTCGGTCTTAAAGGCACTCGTCTCTTCATGCAGATGGACAGATGTTGTCGCATTTTCGTAGATATAACTATATATATATATATACTTATTTTCTCTTGCTATTTAGTTTCGGTTCGTAACGAAACTGTATGTTCCGTGATGGGTTTAGTTTCGTTCCGGAACGGAATTGTTTAGTCGGAACGAAATATTTCGTTCCGGAACGGTTCCTTTTCTTGAATGGGTTCGGGTTCAAATTGAGAGTTATTGGGAGATACGTTCAGTAGTTTCGTTCCGAGCAAACTGCACCATTATTCTGGTCGTGGGGAGGAGAAGAGAGCGAGGTACTCGCATAAAGTAGAAGCTTAGGCTTAATTTTATTCTTCTAATGTAAGCCGTTTTAACACATTCAATATCTTCTTGGTTTTTTAGATCCATCCCCAATGGCCAACCGAAATTTCACTATTTTTTAAAATATCCTTTTTCCGAAAAAATTCGCACTAAATACAAACTGACAAAAACTAAACTGAGGAGCCGGCTTCCCACGAGGAGCCAACGCGCGAAGCCGTCGCTTAACGGTACGGTTATTACGGAGCGGGAGATGCGTCGACGCCGGTCGTCTGCGCGCGGTAGCAACCGTCGACGGCGGCACTGAATGTGTTTATGATATGGCGATTTTTCCGCGAACACCCATTTTCCGTCAGCGAGAAAAACAACTCCGTACGAAGTCGGCGTTCACTACTCACTGCGCACTCTACATTTTCCCGGTGGTGAGATTAGGAACTAAGATCCCCCTCCTATCCCCGACCTCCCTCTCGCTTTCTCCCCTCGCCCTCTCCTCTCGCCGTTAGACGCGAGTAAAAACCATTGAAAACTGGCTGGAACCAAAGCTGGATCGGTGTAGAAGGAGCCGGAACGAAACTATTTCAAGTGCGAACCCGATCCGGAACGGTTCGGTATCGTTCCATCGACATTTCGTTCCGAAGATTTCGTTCCACTTTCGTTCCGGTTCCACTTTCGTTCCACGACTTTGGTTCCTTTTTCGGTTTGGTTCCTGTGAACCGTTCCTTGAACCGAAACCTATCTGGAACCGTTCCTTTTCAGTGGGTACGGTTTCGTTTAACAACCTTGGTTATAACACGTACTAAAAATGGGGGAAATTAGATTTAACAGATTTTGTGATGTTTAACCTGAAAATTACAGTTATAAGCGAGACTTTCCGAAAATGAAAACAATGAGTTTACTGGAATTAATGAATTTTACATTATCCTACGAATAATACCCGACATCTATATCTGCAACCTACCTTGCAATTCACCAGATTGGTGGTGGCAGGTGGTGCATTGCATGAATATTTGACTAATTGTAAGAGAGCTATTAGTTTTAGCTTAATTAAGAATATACTTGTAAGTGTTTCCTAAATAAAATTTTCAAATTCGATAGAATTGAATTGCTGGGTTAGGATTTGTAATTTTCTACTGGTAAAAGATTAAATATTATACAATTAAAAAAAATGTTTCTTTTAAAACTATTACCAGTTTCAAAATATTTTAAAAGACCTCGTACATACGGATCTTATACATCTGACAATTCCTATTGGCTTAGCTCTTAATTCGAGTAATGGGAAGTTGTTTTATTTCCATATTTAAGAACAATTTATTTTGTGTAGACTTACATTCTTCAATTGTCGTTTTATTTTTTACTGTGCTGCTACTTCTGCAAGAGGTGTACATGTCCGATACTGACTTCCCGCTTCAAATTAGACAGTTAGTAGCTCTTGCATATGTTCCCGAAGCTGACGATATAAATTCATTTGAAATTCTTTTAGACTACTTATTACGTTGATAATGAGCAGTTCCTTCAGTCAATCATTGATTATTCCAGATACCTGGGTTGGAAGGATGAATGAAATTAGGTTTTCCCAGAACTAATATTTCAGTCGAAGGTTGTCACCGTGACTTCGCCCAATTAATTGTATCTAACCATCCAACAATTTAGAAATTTATAGATGATTTAAAAAGAGAGCAAAATCTTCATGAAGTGAAAATTGGATAATATATTGCTGGTCTAAAACCGAAAAATTTACCGAAATACATTTTAACGGATCGAAGATCTTGCTGAGATTATGAAAATCGAGATAGGTTGGATTTCTTCAGAGGTATCGCTCATAATTTTAAACGTCAGACTTAATATCACCAGAGGATTTATATTAAAGTTTTTGGCTTTTTTAATACCTATTATTATTGTCATTTTTTAAATAAAAATTGTGGCATGCCACAAAATAATCCGTGTCCTCAGGTATTTTTTATCATATAATCATAACTTCAGGGATGCAGATGTAGATGTAGAGTATGATTCGTAAAACAATGTAAAATTCATTAATTCCCATAAACTCATTGCTTTACTACGTATTATAACTAAAATAGTGTCCTTTTCTACTTTCGGCTATTTTGTTTTCGCCGTTTTGAAGTTCGGTATTTTGCCGTTCGCCTTTATTAATTCGCCGTTTTGACGTGATACCGTCCTCCCCAACTGGCCCGCCAGTCAGTGGCTTTCAGCATACTATTTGGCCCGCCACACCAAAGAAGTAGGACAGCCTAGTCCAGTGATGGCGAACCTTCTACTGCCCGCGTGCCAATGTTACTATAATTGTCGAATCTTTTCCGCCTCGCGTGCCACAAATAAGTCATTAATTTTTTTGCGTGCCAACTAAATTAAATTCGTTATCAATACACAAGAGACAAATCTGTAACCGTAAAACTAATGTTTACAATAGTTAACTAAATAATACAGATGTTTTTGCGGCACTAAATCAGTACGATAAATGCTTTGATTAGTTTTCGCCTTTCGTTGGCGTGCCAACAAAAATTGTCTTCCGTGCCACTAATGGCACGCGTGCCATAGGTTCGCCATCACTGGCCTAGTCTGTATAATCGTTCGCTCCTCTCCTATTCTTCGTAATACTCCCTCGTTTTTCACCCTAACTGTCCATTTTATTTTCAGCATTCTTCTCCATGTCCACATTTCGAAGCTTTCCAAGTATTTTATATCATTTTTCCTTAGCGTCCATGTTTCTGCCCATACTTCGTAAATAGCATTTTATCAACTTCTTGCGGATATCCTGATTGTTCTCTGTATGTCAGCGCCGGTATAGTAACGACAACGTAACAACTAGATACATCTCTGTTAAGCACAATGTTCGTAGAGCGAAAGGATACCTTTTAGACAATTTAATCCTGTCAGAGAAAAATAATCGCAAATTACTTTTTGATCCTGAAATGGGGCTCATGGCACTTAATGGCTTAATTCACTTAAAAACCCTCCTTTAGATTGTCTTTTACGGCGAAAATGAATAAAATTGATCGAAAAGCGATTGAAAGACGTAACTTTCCGCACAACAAGAACTCGGAAAATAAGATAAATCAATTTTATCTGCCTCAGTTTTTCCCCTTCGATGCTTCAGTTTCAAACCGAGAATTTTTTTTCATTACGGCACCCCAGAGCCGCCGCTCGTAAAAAAGGGGAAATAGAAGTGTGTGTGGGGGGCGAGGCATCGCATCGCACAGTGTAGCAGCAAAGTCGCGCTGATACATATTTACATCTCTTGCAGCGCCGTGCGTTATGAAACTTTCCACAATGAAGCCGACGCCGATGTATGCACAGCGGCCAAGGATATTGCGTTGGTATTTGTCTTTGCACAATTCCGTTGGCGAGGGTCAATGAGAAGGCTCCCGGCAAAAAAACCATTATCAAACTTTTAATTTACAAATCGTTTTGTCTGTCTACTGCACAGCACATGTTCGCAATTTGTTGAATTGGAAAAAAGATCACAAAAAAGTATAGATAAAAACAGCTACTTTATTTCGTTATCAACAAAACGAATCATGGTGAAAATTTTTTTAAGCATTTGAATTTTTCTACTCGCAAAACTTTTTGCTTTTAAATGTATCTACATCTCTACATATAATAAAAACTTAGTGGTCATCATCATGTGTAACGTCGCTGGACTGAGTCCAGATTATTTTTCGTATGCATTTTAAAATCACTTAGAATCATCGTACAAACTCGAGACTTGAACCAAAGTACGCCTAAAAGAACGGAAATTTATTTTCCTATCGTCCATTTCACGAATCAAGGCATGGAAAAATAAAATATCTCTGAAAAAGGTCCCAGGTTCGACTCTATAAGTTTACGCGGGATTTTCAATTTTTCGAAGTGCAAGGATATTTTCCTTCTTTCATCAATATACCTAAATATGGACCGATTTTCTTCGTTTTTACTTTATTCGACGGCCAAAACGGTGTACTATCTTATTCCAGTGATATTACACGGCCGAAATTTTCAGAAATGATGGCAGCCGGTTCCCAACCAAGTTTTGTCAAAAACTCAATGTTCGCCCGGATCTCAGATTTCAGTTATCCATGTTCACGAATCTTTGGGTTAAAGATACAGATGTTATATTATACCAACTGAATGAATTCTAACCGAATATTGTATTTTTATAGCTAAGATCATGCTAATTTCAGACAAGTATGGTTTGTTATCGTTTGAACTCTGGCGCTGCGCTACCGACATCATTCTGGGAATTTTTTGATTCACCCTCGTAATAATTGTGCATGTGGAAGGGGGTATTTGAAGAACGCTGTAAATGTGAGGAAGAGAGAAAAACTGCCTACTTTGCCCTAGATATGGTTACGCATAGTAACCAAATAGGTATGGGCATATTTTAAAAGGCAATATTGGATCTGGTTTTAACAATTCTGATTTCCAATATTAGCTTTCTCATCATACACTCAGTGAGAGGTTACATATACAGTAATTCCCCGCCATACGTCGCCTCGTTATGCGCCGTTTCGCATATATGCAGTCAACGAATTAAGAAAAATGCTTTGTTGTAAGTTGCGTCGCTTCGTGTGGGATGCGGTCTACGAAAACCTCGCGAATACCGAAATCGCGGATATTGGGTCCTTTATTTACATTATAATTGTAGAGATAGGTTCCAGGCCTCTGTATTATGATTCATTTTTAAAATAACAATGCCACCAATCGTCCGTAAATAATTCTTAATTACCATCTGGGAAATAATTCTTAGGATTGTTACCAATAGTCATAATCAGCATTGATTTAAATGCATTTTCCATTAAATAAATCGTATTATAAGGCAAATTACCGTAAACAGCACAGATAATATTTTTTAAATATCATACTGTGTCACTTTTACTGTAAATTACGTGCTCGGGAGCTTCGTTGATATGCGAGACTTTGTTCGCGAATACTGGGTAATCTATCTAATATAATATACTAGCATAATTGCCCTTCAATTTGACGGGATATCTTTAGTTAACCTTAAAATAGTTCCCTCCCTCCCCCTCTTTCTCTCTCCCTCTCTCTCCTCCTCCCTCCCTCCCATCCACTCTCTCCTTCCCTTCTCCCCCTCACTCCCTCTCTCTCTCTTTGTCTTAAATGTAAGAAGGGACTATATAGTCTCAATTTCACCCTCAATAAAGTCATGTGTCTGTCTGTCTCCCTCCCTCTCTCTTTCTCCATCCCTTCCTCCCCTCACTCCCCCTCCCTTTCTCCACCCCTTCCCCCTCATTCCCTCTCTCCTCCTCCCTCCCTCCCCCTCCCTTCCACCCCCTCCATCCCTTCTCCCCCTCCCCCCCTCTCTCCCTCACTCCCTCTCTCCCACTGCGTTACCAACCCTCTCTCTCCCTCCCTATCTCGTATTAAAAGCATTCAGAGCACGCTTACACCCATAAGAATTGAATTAACAATATGATATAGAGGTCTAACAATGGAATTGGTAGCCAAGGTAACATTCCGTTAAAATGGCAATATTTTCACAAAACATGTGAATTAAACGTATAACATGAGCGATTTCGAATTGTATGCGGAAAAAGATGAACAGAATAAGAAACTGTAATTTTTTCTTCAAAATAGTTCAGATCCGAAGATCGTAGGTTAATTCCTTCTAATTTTAATTTCCAAGACAATAAAAGTCTGCACATCACAAAATTGATTTTTACATGTTACCTTACGAAAAATGGAAATGTCTTCCTTGGAGTAGAACCCAGGACTTTTTTGGAGATTTATTTTCGTCATTATCTTAAATATGTTAATGAAGCATCCTTGCCAAATTTCAATCTTCTTCCTATTCGGGAAGTTTGTTAAAATGCTCTATATCGGCCATCGTGAAAGAGTGACCAACCAACTAACAGACCTGGGCTGTTATAGTATAAAATTTTGAAGGGTGTGTTTGTTCATAAATACGTTCATAAAATACGTAAATATGGACCGTTTTTTTCGTTTTCGCTTTATTGGACGAATAAAACTCTATACTATCTTATTCCTGCGAAGTTTACATGTTACACGGTCGAAGTTTTCAGAAATGCGCTAATTGTTTATGGATAGCAACGTAAATAGATACTGATTATTATTCAGGAAGCGTTTATTGATGAAAGTAATTGAACCTTCTTTCGTCTATTGAATACTGGAATCTTACATTTGTTGTAAGTAAAATCATTATATTCTACATTATAATATTTATTAACGTAAATAAGCTCACGTATCTGGTGTACATTTACCGGAGTCAGTGTCCAATCATGGACAACTGTACGTTGCTTCTTCAAGGGTTTTTTGCTTAAAAGACAAAAAATTAAATATTTCAGCGAGGCATAATTACACAAGAAATGAAGCTGGATTTGGCGAAATATAATTATCGTTATATTTGAACGCAATAGGCTCGGAAACAGATTGTTACAAGCAAATATGATTAATTGTTAAGAAAAGCTAATTGTAATTTAAGAAGTATCTACTATATATTTTAAAGAGTTTGTATGTTGTGCTGTAGTAGCTTCAGTAAATCCGTTGAAATTCGACGGGTAATTCTGCTAGTAGGATATAAGTATTACTCGCGTATATGTGAAACCGCGGATACCGGGGGATTAGTGTATATAAATTGTTACAATAATTTAAAGCTCTTTAATGTTGTTTTTAATTCCTTATTGTTTATGCAATTTTATTTTATTCTGTGTTTAATTCCATTTTGCCACTCTATATGGGATCGCAAAATGTATTCATTCATTACCGTATGAACCTGAACAAGTGTTATGCAATAGTTTCAACTAGAGAATCGTCCCAGGTGACTGTTTTTGTATGTGTTCATTTTGTTTATTTCATTGTATTAGCTTATTATTAACATATTGTTTTTAGTACTTCATTATCATGCATTATTTTTGATAGGCACAGAAATATTGATTAAATGGAAGATATAAGATTTGTTCAAAAGGAGACAAGAATCGAAGGATGAAGTTGATCACGTAGTCCATTAAAGATTACTTTCGCTCTAAAAACGAACACTATGGAATTTCGAATTTACTTAGATTACTTACAATGGCGTAGCTAGAAAATACAAAAAGTATCGATTTTTACTGTTTTCATTTAATCCACGAAATTATTGAATGACTCCTCTAGTTTGTCTTATCCAACCTTGTTCGCGAATTTATTAGGACTACAAAAATTTAGGTGTTTTTGACTCTGAATAGGCATGAAAATATAATGCGGAGGGTTTGGAAACTTTGGAGTATTTTTTCGATTTCAGTCACTAGCAAAATGGGTCTTTTATTATCGAAATTGTAAATTTGCATTACTTTGGCTATTTTCGACTGTAAATCACAATATTTAAAGTGCTCCCTACTAGGTCATCGTTATTAGAGGTGTTCTTTTTAAGGGTATAGAGGTCGTGGGAGGAAATATTTTCCTCGGTGAGTAAGTGTTCTGCTTTTCCAAGCGAATGATCGATGAAAAAGCGACCCGCGTGCGGGTTTCCGAACGCGGCCACGCGGTCAATTCCAACTCGCGATCCAATGCGGGTCTCCGCTCACAATGGATAACTACTCGGACAGGTGATGTGTGTACCACACCACACTAACGCACACACTGCCTTCTTTCCCTCCTAACTTTTAGTCCTTTCGATTTTTGAACTACCTCTACTCGTATCCCATACCACTGCCTGTGGCTTTTCCTTTTTTTGGCTCCTGAATCGCTTTTCCTAATTTTCTTCCCATAATACTTTGTCCCAAGTTGTCTTCTTCAATGTCCTCTTTTTCCAGTTTTATTTGTGCTGATCTTGTCTGACTGTTGTATAGTTCACTAATGCAGTGGTGCGCAAACTTTTCAGGCCGCGCTCCCCTTTTGATCCACGGAAACGATGGCACCCCCCACTTCAATCCGAAAAATTTGTTGACATTACATACTACAAAATATTATCTCACATTAGCTCAATAACAAGACATAACTGGCGTTTTAGTATACGCAAAGAAAGAAAATTTAAGGTAATAGTAAACTTTATTCGAATAACTATAAAATTTATTTTAAACTTAATTATTGATTAAAAAATTACCTAATGAGATACATGAGCCTGCCTGCCAGCTGCAAGAACATTCATCATGGGTGTAATTTCAGACACAGGTATACATATACTCAAAGTCAGAGGTTCCCAAACTGTGGTTCGCGAACCCCTAGGGGGTTCGCGAGATGTTTCAGGGGGTTCGCGGCAAAAGAAATCCGTAATTGCGAGCAAAGTTTTTGGTAAATCACTTAATTTGGTCCTTGTTGGCATTCAAATTTTTAACAAATTCTATATAACTACTTTTTTATTAAAATGCAAAATAATCCATTAGTTAAACAATATTTATATCAAACTTTAATTTGAAGCACGAAAAGAATGTCTGGAGCTAAGCCTATTTTTCAGCCTTAGGAAGAAAAATCATCGCTCCCTTTCCACTACGTAGAGGAGACTTTCGTAACAACGGAAATTGTATAGGCCTTCGTCTTTGTAAGCAAAAAGATGATAGGTCTTCTTTAAACAATGCACAAATAGATACTATGGAGGATAATTGTAATGCACTATTAACGAAATAGACAAGGACGAGTGTTGAGACATAATATTGTACGCAAATTGTAAAAAAAGTAAATTTTATACTTCTGGGCTGTTTTAAATCTCAAATTTTCATGATAATTCTCTGTAATTTTATATGCAAATGAAAATTACGCTGCTCCCCTTACTACTTATATGACCACAAGGTAACAAACACGCAAATAAGCAACGGAAAAGTATATATAAAATGTGGAAATAATGTTATAATAAATATTGTATACTTAAATTAATAAATACAAAAACTGTTTACAATATATATTCTTTAATAATTTATACTCGGGTAAGAAAGATAATCCTTGAAAATTTGTATTCTTAGGAGGGGGTTCGCGATATCTGGATCATTATAAAAAGGGGCTCGCGCGGTCAAAACGTTTGGGAAACACTGCTCTAAGTAAGTTATGGTTCCACATCTAAACGTGAACGCTGTTTATTTTTAAATAGAATTAATTTGGTGAATGTTGCTTCACAAGATGTGTTTAAACAAATGGTAAAAGCACACTTGTATATCTATTGAAGAATACGAACAAATGAAAGTACACTCCACTTCCTCTCACGAAAGAATATTTGTGACTGATGTGAGGCCGAACCGTCCCTATGTAGGAATTCTATTATGACAAAAGTATGTATTTAGTTGTGTAGCTCGAGAAAGAATCTATAAATGCCACAGCGTAACATTGCTACATTGTGTTAGATTGACCTGCCAATATATCATCGGTTCCGAATACAGTCACGTAAAATCAGGTAGCCTGTGCCAGGCCGGGTAAACTCGCGTCCCTCTTTTGAAAAGGAAACTGCGATTCGCGGCTCCCGTCAAATCGTTCGCGCCCCCCAGTTTGCGCACCACCGCCTTAGTGTATACTTCCCATACCTTTGCTACATACTCTGGTTCTGCGACTATCTTCCCTTCTGTATTCATAATCCCATTACAACGGATTCCATTAGGTTTCTTATCTTCTAATTCCAGAACACTTAGCATACCTCAATAGGAATCTTTTCCATCCGATGTATTTCACACATTTTTCCTTTATTCAAAAAAAAAACATCAACACAGAATGAACCTTAGAAACTGCACAACACTCAACAACAAAGACACCAATACCAAAAAATTTATGAAGCTACCTTACTACCCTTATGCTACCATAAAACTTCAAAAAATCTTCTCCGAAATAGGATTACACACAGTTTTTGTTAATGAAAATAAATTGTCAAATCTCGTTAAAAACCCATAAGAAATCAGGCATATACCAAATCAAATGTGAAAAGTGTGACAACATTTATATTGAACAAACGAAAAGGAAATTAGAAACACGTTTCAAAGAACACTTAGCCCATTACAGAAACAACAGAATAGACAAGTCCAGTGTGGCATCTCATATCAACACCTGCCATCATCCTATCACAACCGAAAATTTAAAACTTCTAAAAACGGTCACCAACGAAAACAAACTAGATGCCTATGAAAGCCTTTACATACCCCTATCCCCCACTCCCCTTCATTTCAGTTAACGATCGATACACCTTTCCCTTTCCCCTCCCCTACTTCTCTAATGGTCAACAATAGTCTAAATACTCCGCCCAATCTTAAACACTTTGACATTGCTGAAGATGACAGCGTTGCTGTCGAAACGCGCGTCTTGAGTGATCCTGCGAGTCTTCTGTGCCTTGGCACGCAAGTACCGTCTTTACGGTGATTTGGAGGTATTTTTCCAATTTATTCATCCTGTCTTCACCGTGTCTCGTGAGTTCTTCATTTTATTCCTTTATTCATCCTCCTCAATTTGTTTTGTGTTCGCCTCTTAATTCACTCTACCGTCTTCACTTTTAACATATTTCCAGTATTCCGTTTTTCATCCATTACCTCAAGCATTTCCTTTGTGATTCATGTTTTTTTCGATTTTCTTATCTTGTTCTCCTGTCTCTTTCTTCATAATTCCTTTGATTCTGGTTTTTATTCCCTCCCACTTTGTATCAATGGTTTTTCGTTTGTTTTCAAACTTTCTAAGAGACTCTTCTAGCTTCACACTGAATAGACTCTGCTTTTCCTTCAGTTTATCAAGGCTGAAATTCCGTTTTTTTCTCCTTACCCTTACTTATTTTTGTCTTGTGGTTACATTTACTACCCTTTGCTATTATTTCATGTTTTTAAGTACAACTGCAAACGTGAGACAAGACGCACGGAAACATCCACGTGACGAGAATTAAATGTAATTTAAAGATCTAACCCACTTGGCTGCAAGCGTAATTACCAGCTCTCTTTTCCTATATACTTGTATATACATATATATACTAGCAGGAGTGCCCGTTGAATTTCAACGGATTTAGTGAATCTAAAACTTCGATCGTGTAACATGTAAGCATCGCAAGAATAAGATAGTACACAGTTATACCCGTCGAATAAAGCAAAAATGAAGAAAACCGCTTCGCATTTTCCTATTTAGATGAATGAAGGAAGAAAATCTTACGAAAATAACGTATAAACTCCCTCCCCCTCCCTTCCACCCTCCCCTTCTTCCCCTCCCTCCCCTCTCCCTCCCCTCTCTCCCTCTTCCTCCCTCCCCCTCCATCTTTCACCATCCCCCTCCCCCTCTCCACCCCTACCCTCTAATCCCTCTCTCCATCTCCCCCCTCCGTTACCATCCCTCTCTCTCCCTCCCTATCGCGTATTAAAAGCATTCAAAGCGAACAAACTTACAAACATTCTCCTTTATATGTTAGATTAGAAGATAATTCAATTAAAAACAACAAATATTTCAATGAAATAAACAACAATTTAAACAACATTTCAACAATTTTTACGTAAGATATGGAATGTTAGTAAATTTCTATACTTCAATAATGCCATAAATGCGAAAATTATGTTTTACAGAAATAACTGATGAAAATTTTATATTTTTAAACATATTTCAACTCGTTGCGGAGATACTCAAAAAACCAAAATTTGAACCGGCCATTACATTAAGACCTTTCGACCCAGTGGACTGATTTTGTCCATTTTCAGCTAGAAAATGTATATCATCAAAACATTGATATTGGTGTAGGATTCATCAAAATCGGTCCAATAGTTGCTGAGATATCCTCAAGAAACTGAAATTTTGCCCGACCGACCCATGAACTCCGGGGTCACGACCCCGTGGGCCGATATGAATTATATTCGGCACTGTAACTCCCATGATCAACCTGAGGCTGCTCTCACAATTTCAAGCTCCTAACTTTATTCTCTGATGAGTTATGGCTGCCACAGACAGACAGACGTCCTCATTTATTACTATATATATATATATATATGTATATGGGTGTGTGTATATACTATACACAACTGAATCCACGTTCGAGGGCACCTTGATGATTCCACAGAGCAAAGTGGAAATCCCTCGCCCCCCCCCCCTCATTCCCCCCTCCCTCGCCCCATCCGCTCATAGCAAATCGCGTTCCGGAGATATTCATCGGCGTCGAGGCGCAAGCGAAGGTCGAGTGGGCGTTTGCTATCGTTTCAAAGCCTGAATTTATTTGAAGGAAAAGTGCCGTTTCCGCACATGCGAGAGAATTCCTTTGGCACTCTTTTACCCACGCACGCCTCCGTTGACCCACCCCACTCCTCCCACCCATACGTTTTACCTCCTTTTATCAGCCCTTCCTCCCTCCATCCCACTAAAGGCCGATTCACACTGGACGGTGAGGGCAGGGGCAATTTTGTAGCGAGTATTCACACCAGGCGGTGAGGGCACGGGCAATGCGAGGGCCCACTTCGGGCTGTCAGCTAGAAATGCCATTAGTATTTCCAGTTGCTTTTCTGCGGGCGTCCACATAACATACTCAGGGACCGCTAAGAGAGCGTCGTACTGATCAGCACTATGTCGGACAGTTCGGACACCGAAATGTTTATTGTCGCTGCCTTGTTGGACCAAGCAGAAAAAAAGAGAAGACATATCTGGGTAAACAAGACATTCGTAAGAAAAGACTGCTAAAATCAGCCTTTCATCATCGATGGTGACACCGGTCACCTCAGCCATCACGTATCTACACCGTCTTCACTGCTCGAATGCTCCACGTGGTCGAAAAAATACTCCCTCACCCAATCAGCGGCGGAGGGAGAGGGAGGGGAAGCGACGGGCACCGACGGGCAGGCGGGCAAAATATTCTCGGGCGGGTGACTGCGCCCGCCCGTCCCCTGCCCTCACCGTCACCGTACCCTCTGGTGTGAATATAACATATGATACCAATGTAATGTATTTCGGGCGGGCATGTCTGCGTCTGCCCTCACCGTCCAGTGTGAATCGGCCTTAACTCTCTTCTTCCCTATAATCTTACCACCAACAGAACTGCTGCGTGTTTTATTAAAACCATCCGCAGTTCGCAATATCAATGTCGCCACTCTGAGATTTAACGTTTCCGGAAAGTCTCTTCGAATCCGGGATTGAAAGGTCAATGTTTCCACGTACTTTCCACGTATGTACTTTCATTAATTGTCGTATCAGCGGCAGCACCAGTTCCGACAGCAGCACATGTGATGGGACACGCGCAAAAGGGGAGTGAGTGTTTAATCAGAGCGAGAGTGAAAGAAAGAAAGAAAGGCGTTAGAAGAGAGATGGAAAAAGGAGGGAGGAAGTGGAGAGAGAAAGAGAGAACTAATTTCGTGAGAAGGGAAACAATGTGTAAATGCAGAAGCAGTGTGTAGTAGACATACGAGAGAGAGAGAAAGGAAATAGAAATGAAGAACTTTGAGCGACAGGAGATTAAAAAGGGTGGGATGGAGTAGTTGGTAGAGAGGAAGGTACAAAGTAAATAAAAGGACGTGGAAGGCATGCAAAGCGCGAGAAAGAGAGACGGAGAGGGAGAGAGATGCGATTTTGTGTAACCACCCGTCTCTCATTTCCCTCCAACACGCCAATGTTTGTTTTAATTGCGACGCAATAAACAGTATTTCGTGTTGTGGCGTCCATTTCCGTATCATTTCCTTCCCATCTTCCTCCTCACTCGTGAGAGTTACATACGGAGGAAAATACTTTAATTGCACTCTGCATTTTTGTTTTAAAATCATATTACCGTAATTTCACTTAATTGCTTTGCTATTCCCCCCTCAGAAAGTACTATATCGGCCATCAGGTCGTTCCTCATAGCGGGTGCATAATGTACACATTGATCACTGATAGCTGCAAATGCTTTCACGAAATGACTGTTGAGCAGGTTGACTTTCTCAACGCCAGGGGTTCCCAAAATTTGTGAAGCCACAGAACTTGCAACCCTTATATTCAAATATTTTTTCTCCCGGAACCCTAAAAAGATGTGAGAAGCCAAGTCGCAATCAAATTAACTTTATAATCATTTCAATTTTCATTTAAATAGTTTATGTGTCTTACAGTGTGCAGTTTACAGTGAAGCTCATGTTTCTTGCTATAAACAAGAGAATTCAGGATGTATCGGGGTCTCTTGCTCTGTCTGTCACGGAACCCCATTTAGCTCTGAGGATCCCTTGGGTTCCGCGAAACACAGTTTGGGAAACCTTGCTCTATGCTATCATGAATAACGGCACCCGAGTCATTACTCAGGGAGGGTATAGTAGGGCCTTTACCTTGGACTTCCCTCACATAGGACCAAAACGCTTTAGAGTCCTCCTTAAAATAATCATTTAGTGCATTATTCGTGAAATTAATAAAAGCCTTGCGCATAATATTTCTCGCTTTTGCGTGAGCTTCCTTATACAAATGTATTTTAGCTGCTCTATAGTCGTCGGGTGCTGTAAACCAGCGTTTCCCAACCTTTGAACTCCGCGGACCACTTCAGAAACCCTTCCAGGCTCTGTGGACCACTTCATTTCTTAAACTAGCTTACTTAATGTATCTACGTTTAAGAAAAGGGCTTACTTGATTACGTAGTTTATTTTACCATTTTCAAATACATTACACAGGTTTCTGTCTGTTTGAGGATCACCTGATTATTTTTTGTTTTATTCCAAGAATTATTTTCAACATTTTTCAGGAGAAATTTTTAAAATATGATATAGTTTTACAAACAAACCTCATAATAAGCATATTACAAAATTCCTTTTATCTCTAAACTATGTACGTAATACAGAAAGGTTGTAACATAAAAATTAATTAATTTTCATACAAACAAAATGGAGTGTATCGTATGTATGCCTTAAGGATAATCTTAGTGTTGAATATCCTGCATATAGTTCATTAATATTTGGAGCTAAAGAAGTCAGAGATAACCTTAACGTTGATTGCAATTTTAAATGATTTCTGTCCTTTGTTTTTGTGGCAACCAGAGCTGAAAATCTTGATTCACATAGGTACGTAGAACTGAATGGAAGAATCTTCAGGGCCTTCTCACTCAGTACAGGGTATTCATTTATAATCATTATCAGCATCAGTAAGTGTAAGTTAAGGATGGCAGAGAGGTGAAATCGGGAGATATGAAGGATTTCTGCAGAGAGAAACTTAAAGAGGCAGAGGATTTTTATGTTTTAATGCTTACCGGAATATTTGAGCGTGGTTTTTTATATCAGCATTCAATTTTTGGTAAGTTTTATAACTCTGTCCTTTAGTGGATCTACATTTAATTCCCATTCAGCAGACATTGTTTTGATTCTCGAGTGCTTTTCCTAGTGTGAACAACAGATCGGATAAAGAAGAATGTCCTGAGTGAGTTGGGTCGAGGGACAAAAGAAAGTTTCGAGGAAGGAAGATGGTGGCTGCAAGATAATAGGCTTTTTTGAACATAAGAAAGGAAGCTTCGTCATCAGCAGCACTGTTATAAGGGCAGGTTTACACATGCCGCTGAGTCATTTGGAGGTGCTTATGTACTATAGTGCAATTGGAATACATACATACGAGAAAATCATGTGCAACGGTGGCGTCAATAAAAGTGGAATTAACCGTTGATAATTCATCATTATTGCTATATCACCGCCCCAAATAATATCATGCTTTTAACAACTTTTAAAAAAATGGAATATATGTATACTGACCTTCAACTAATGACTTGGCAGATAGTAATCGTCATTAACTAAGTAGAACTAAATCGCAAATATCACTGTTTCCACTGCTACGGGAAAACTGAAATTCTCTTAAAAATTTATCTGGATAAAAGGTGGGGGAGGGGTCGAAGCCTGTTGCACATTGCTTTCTGGTTTAGGAATTCACCATTCATCCAATGTACTTGGGGAAAACCATTTTGGTGGAATGAAGACAATATCTCTCTCAAAGAAGCACACTCCAGGGCGAGGCATTTTCAGAAAAGATAAGTCGTTCGATGCTGTAAAACAGTGTTTCCCAGTCTTTGAACTCCGCGGACCACTTCAGAAACCCTTCCAGGCCCTGGGACCACTTCATTTCTTAAACTAGCCTACTTAATGTATCTACGTTTAAGAAAAGGGCTTACTTGATTACGTAGTTTATTTTACCATTTTCAAATACATTACACAGGTTTCTGTCTGTTTGAGGATCACCTGATTATTTTTTGTTTTATTCCAAGAATTATTTTCAACATTTTTCAGGAGAAATTTTTAAAATATGATATAGTTTTACAAAAATGAATTGAATTGTCCAAGTTATTCTTGCTTCAGGAACTTATTTATCATTTTTAAAACATTTTAGATTGTATCAATACATTTTATGAGCACATTAACAATTTCTGTAAAACGACCATTTTAGTAGCTTGAGGGGACATGAACATGTGCATGTCTTATCTCCATCTTACCTCCATCCTTATCTTGAACATCAGGGCCTTTATGGCCGAGTTCAGACATAGCAGGTAAAAACAGGAAAAAAATCAGGCCTCAGGTCGGGCGTCAGTGAAGTTGACAATGCTCGGGTCGGACCAGGACTGCAAAAATTTCGACCCTATCAGACCTCTAGCCCCATGTGCCCTGTGATTTTCCTAGCCATCTCTGACGTCAGTTTTAATACATTGTTTTATCATATTGCAATGACACTGACAATTTAATGCATAATATTTATTCACAGTTAAATGATAAATTTGTGATTGAGACAAAAATTTTAGGAAAATGTGCGTGCTATATGCAGATATATAAAAAATAGCAGAATACGAAGCCATAAACCTAACTGCACATTATACGTGGGTATTTATGGTATTTTTTTTAATTCCAAAAATTTTGTTATAAAATCAGAATATTTGTTTTTCATAATGGTCAAAATTAGTGACTGATTATCATCATTACAACAGAAAAATATTCAAATTCCATTTTTTATTGATAAATTACACGATGAATTTGTTTTTATATTTGTTTCTACAGTTACATACTTACAATTTATCAAAACGCAAATTTATGAAAAATATACACTGGAATATTTCTTAATTTTACCTATTTCATATAATTCTATAGAAAAACTGAGAATTACACAGCACAAAAATGAATTCCTAATTAATGAAAAAGTTGGCAAAAAAAAACAAAAATTACTGCAAATTAACTCGTCAGAAGTTAATCATGCAAATTCTTCTTTTAATTCTGTGAGTAGTCTGCGATTATATTCAGCATAGTTTACTGGTTCTGCCTGCATAATTGATGTCCTTAGCCTCTTTTCATCCTGGAACATATGAATGAAATCTTTCATAAAATAGTCAATGAAATTAAAATGTTATCAAAATATAATCCAATAAGCTAACACTTTAATTAGACATATTCGAGATTTTGACACAGCCGATCGAATTGGGAACTAGTTTACGTGAAGTAATTTTCATCCAGACCAACCATGTGAGGTTTGGTTTCAGTGTAGACATAGTTATTTCTGCTCTAATTGTTTGAATTTGTGTTGATTTCACTCTTGTTTCTGTTAATCTTTTATTTAAATTTATTTATTTAATTGATTTATTTATAAATTTATCACTTAATATGATATCTAAAAGGAAAGGAAATGAATCAAATAGATGAGTGCATAAGACTAATAGTTATGAATTGAAATTAGAAATTTTAAAGCATGTTGAGAAAGGTGAAAGCCATAGTGAAATGGCACGATCGTTGGGAATGTGTCGTTCAACAATCCTAGGCACGGTGTTGTGATTCCTAAAATGGAAAAACTTTTAAAACTTTGGGTAGACGATCAGCGTCAGAAACATTCCTATTAGTGAGACCATGATTACAGCAGACAGCCGAGTCCGGCTCCCGCGAGTCGTTTGTAACAAACGACTCACGTGAGCCAGACCGGGCCATCTGTAGCACATCACTGCATACATCTATCTATAGATACAACTATATATTGCAGCGAAATTAATATAAAAGTTATTAAAAAGCACAAAATAACTTGCAGCCTCGCCAGTTAATTTAAGGTTATGCAAACCTGCCCTTCTCTTAAATCTGTCAAACCAGCCATGACTTGCACTAAATAGAGGCTCATCAACAGAAATTTCATCCATGCTTTCCTTCAAATCATCATAGAGATCCTTAGCCTTTGCTCTAATCATGGTCTCACTAATAGGAATGTGTTTCTGACACTGATCATCTACCCAAAGTATTAAAAGTTTTTTCCATTTTAGGAATCACAACACCGTGCCTAGGATTGTTGAACGACACATTCCCAACGATCGTGGGATTTCAGTATGGCTTTCACCTTTCTCAACACGCTTTAAAATTTCTACTACTACTCATTCCTCCATTTAAATAACATGGGAATGGATGAGGCAGATTTTATTTAATTTAGATTTTTAAATTACATAAAATAATCATAAAAGCAAACATTTTTTTTCCTTTTTAGTGCAAAAAATAAGTTATACATTTAAAATATTTATTATTTAATTTATCTGTAATTTAATATTCTTGTATTAACATATTAGTAATGTTATTTTATGTTTATATAACGTGAGGGGAGACTTTTTCCCTGAGATGCAGGAATGTATCCCCCGATTATAACATGCAAGTCTATGGAAAAATGGCGTTCGACATTTGGCAATTTGAGATTTGACCACATTTTCAGGAACGCATCCCTGTCGAATCTTGGGAGTTGCCTATACTTCATATACTTATTATTATTAAATTATAATTGTTTTCTGCCAAACATAGGTCAATATCGATGATATTGACCTATGTTTCTTGAAGTAACATAAATTATAAATTTGAAAATATCTTGTGATTAAGGACTAAATAAATTTAAAGAAATTAGTAACATAGCTTTCAAATTGTCGCGTTGAATTAGTCATTGAAACTGCAGTTAAATTCCAGTGGTATGTTCTTAAATAAAAATATTTCTATTACTTATGTAGAGAGTGCAAAATTGTCTCACATTGTAAATCTCCATTTTTGTCCTCAGTCTAAAGTTGAAGCATTTGAAAGTGGCCTTTTGAAGCGCATGATCAAATTCCTCGTGATCTTCTTTTTCCTTCAAGCTTGCCAGCTCATCTGTTGTGATGCCAAGAATTTTTTCAGCCACTTCTTGGAAACATGTAACCCAAGCATGATCAGAGAAATCGCCAATATTTGCCTAAGAAAAATAGAAAAAAGGTTTTTAAGATATCACAAATTGTTAGTCAATCTCATTTCTGTAGCAAATAACTTGTTGATTATTCCAATGATAAGCTATGAAGTAAAAGTTATAGGTAAGAATCACTAGTTTATTTCCATACTACAATGCTGTACAATCATGGTATCCCTATCTAGGCGCCTACATCAATTATATTAATAAATTTCAGCGTAAATTAATTGTGCTAGAATTGAATATCATTATAATGAATTTCCATATTCTGTAAATATGAATGGATGAACATATCTTCTCTTGAACTTGGACATTATTCTTGTCAATCTCAGACTAATTGTCAATCTTTAATATAAGTCATTAACTTCCTAAATACAATCTTAGAAAAAATTTAATCAAATTGTTTGAATTGTGTTTTAAACAATTGAACTATTATTGCCATAACTTGACTTACACGACTCCACTCAGAAGGGAGAGAAACCCGGTGCCTGCATTAGCGTACTCTTTACGAAGAGAAAAGGGGTCAACCCATTTCCTAAAGTAGGTGTTACACGGTCAAACTTTTTGACAAAAAATTTGTTCAAATACTTTTAAGTATCGTGTGACATTGATAATTTGAAGAAAAATGAAATTTGAACAAATACGCTTTAAAAAATTTAGCAAAATGACTTTGCTCAAAATGAATAGAAATACTTCTATATTTTTGGTCAAACAGCCAATTAGGGAGAAGCTGAATTCAAGATGGCTATTTCCATAATTCATTGCATTTACTACCATGTGTTGAAAAATGGCGAAAACGTGGTCGAGAGAAGTTCAGTCACTTTTGATTGATAGTTTTTCAGAACACGCTAATTTGTACCATACAAAATGAAAACTCTACCACCACAGGAATTCCAGGAGGGATTCATTAGCAGAAATCCTGAAGGAAGTTCTGCACCCTGGAACAAGTTATCACAGCCGCTATGCCCTGGTGATGGAATGCATAACTAGCATGAATTTTAATTTTTGTCAAAATTTAAAATTTTGATGAAAAGATGTCGCGCATGGGCGTCCACGGAGGGGGAGGGGGGCACTTGTGTTGTCTTACGTGCACCGATCAGAGAATACTAAAATTATTATTTTTTCATGTGATAGGTTTTTTGAATCTGCACAAACTTGACATATGTCATAAAGGAAATTTTGTGCTTAATATTCCTGTTTCATTCGCTAAATTTTACTTTATTTATGCCTGCACATGTGAGAGGTTAATTTTAAATTTGAGGGGTTCCGACCATGAGCTTAGATGGCCTCTTAGACTGCTCTTCTGCTCAAATACATGCTTTATCCTATTGAAACGTTTCACTTGGAAATTAGAAATTCAGAAATTTCTGTGGCATACGGTCAGTGCCTGACTTCGTTCAGAAGGAAGAGGCACCAGAAGTCCTAGATAAGAAAACGAATGGTCGCCACGAACCGATTTACAAATGCAACCTTTTTTAGGCATTGTTTATAGTCGTGTCAACAGCTAAGGTTATTAGCGACTATTCACAATATTCAGCTCTTTCTGTTTTTGGCTAGCACATACATTCATGCCCATAGCGAGATTCAAACCTGCGACTCTAGAGTTGGGCATCACACACACAAACCTCTCATCTACCAGGGATGGGAAAAATGCAACATAAAATAACTTCCGTACTCCGGGTGGCATGGGACCTGCTCCCTCAGTGTCAGCTTGACACAACATAATATAATACATTCTAACAATGTTCCAATTCAGCCCACATTGTAGCAATTTAAGCCTTCATAATATTCCTTGAAAAAGGAGCTACATATCAGTTCTGTTCTGAGATCTGTCCAAGTAACACCTACATAGTGTGGAAAGTGCATTTGTGATGGCACTTTTTTCTAAAAATCAGGTTTAATTTATCATCTAGAGTGAGTGTTGTGTTTTTTGATTGTTTTACTATGAAACAACATAAATATCGTAGGTATGTACTTTAAGTAATTTGAGTTAAATAATATTTCATTTTCTAGTTAGGTTGTACATTCTTTAATTTCTGTCATTATTTTTGAAAAGGTACACAGATATTTAATTTAAAAAATCTGATGTGGCCAACACATGACTTTCTCCATGTTTGGGGTATAGATACTAAAATGATTATGAGTATCATTATGAGGCAAAATTATTATTTCGTATCTTAAAAGATTAAAGTCCTCCTTATTGCCGTAAATTACGTATATTTTGAATATGTTTACAGAATTCACCGCTACATGGTTGGCGCTGTATACTCAAATTAAGAAAAAGTTGTATATCTCCAAAATGGATGGTTCTACGAAAATTTGTTTCAAACAAAACTTGGAAGAAATATTATTCTCTACAACTTTGGTCCTCACGAATATTACCAATAAGGACGTTTTTAAGGAGATATTTGATAGAAACCGAAAAAACCGATTATTTATAAATAATTCCTAAACAATAACTCCTATGGAAAATTGTTTCAAATGAAAGTTGTACGAAATGACATTCTCTATAACCTTTGTATAGAATTGTATATACAATAATGATGTTTTAATGGAGAAATATCGCAAAAACCAAATCGGGTGCCGAATAAACCTCGACTTCCGGTTAACCGGTATTGTCGAAAAACTAATCAGTTCTTTGTGCTCATGTTAAAGTGTTATATATGAAGTATGGTAACGATATGGCACGTACTTTTTGAGTTAGAGCACCCACAATCACATACACACACACACACACACAGACATCATTCCAAAAATAGTCTAAACGTGTTCTAGGGACCGCAAAACGTGTATTACCATTGAAATCTTGAAGTTGATTTTTTTCGTGATCACAATACTTTCCCATTACTTCGTATGGAGAAAGTAATAAGGAGCCTGCAGGAGCAGGTCAGTGAATAAGAAAAGCATTATCTTTGCAGCCGTCCAACTGCTATTTTAAATATTAGCTTCAAAGAAGAAAAGTACTCATATACGTATTTAACTAAACATTTTTCGGTTGGAAAAATATAAACACTAGTTAATTTCAGTAACAAGGTAAGGTAATTTTTAGATGTATTTATTATCTGGTATATTAATAACACGAATAAAATAAAATTATTTTTTTCAATAAAAGCAATATAACCCCATGTATATTACAAATTATTTAAAAAAACTGAAATTGGATCCAGGAATTGATGAAGTGGATGATCAACTTGAGAGATCTAGAGTAAATACCTCTCAGACGGTCAGAAATGCATTGGAGCCTTCATCACCACAGTTAGAAAGAGATACAAACAAATCCACTTCACCTAGTACGTCCTTTGATGTCGCATCAGAAGTTAGTGAACATTTTGATATTGGATTGTATATAGCTAAAACACCACAAAGTATGTCTAGTGAATTTAAATATGAAATATTAACTAATTGCTGGACACCTTCACAGACTTATGCATGACAGTGAAAATAGTAGAGTTTTCCATCAGTATACTCCCTGATTGGCGTATTCTGCACATTTAATGGGTGCTTTATGTAAAGTTTGTATACTTTTTCCTCAAAGGGTGAAGAGGAGATTTCAAGGTTCTTTCATTAACACATTCTTTAAAAAATACAAAAAATTTCATGAAGCTGCAAGTGCCCATGCCAAAACCCGCTGGCATAAACTTCACAAATAGAAGCCAATCACTTTATTTCAATTATGAAAGGCAAAAGCCCTTCGATACAAATGTTGCTAAACAAATCACCTGACAATGCAGAAGAGGAAAACAGGGCAATACTGTATTCAATAGTGCCAAGCATTGTTTTGTGTGGTGCAAATGACATTTCATTACGAGGTAAAACTTACAATTCAGGAAATTTTAAAATCCTGTTGACTTTCAGATTGAAGCTGGTGGTGAAATTAAAAAAAACATTTAGTAACTTGCAATGCAAACACAAAATACACATATGTTAGAACTCTAAATGAAATAATAGAAATGTGTGGGTGTATTTTGAGAAATGATGTAGTTGCTGCAGCAAATGCTTCCAAAGGGTTTTCCATTTTGACTGATGAAACGACTGATATCACTGTTTTACAAGGGTATTTTTCCGGGGTAAAAACTCTTGTTTCTGAAGGATTTGATGGTACCGATTCCAAATCTGAAGTCAGAATTGTGCTGTCAGGCATGTTTTTTTAGTTATACTGCATTTTATATTTACCAAAAATTTACCTGATTGTGAGTCATAAATTTGTAATGGAGAGAATTTAGTTGGGGGAAATATGACTATACCAGGGCATCAAAACGGAACCGAACCGAAAACCGAAACTGAAAAAAAAAACATTTCTGCTGTAGTGAAAACCGAACCTGAACCGAAAAAATAAAATTCTTGAACCCGAACCAAACTTCCTTCCTTCGTTCCAATTTTCAGTTCACATATTGTACACATTGGAAGTGGAGTTCTCTCGTTGCTTAAGGAATTGTCTATTTCAAAAACTTCCAGAACCTTAAGAGTTCAAGAGTTTTTCCGAGCAGATGCAGTGTTGCCATAGTATCTGCCGACTTCATGGGTGGGGTATTCGAGGAGAGAAAGAAAGAAAGATGGTGGGTCATGGATTTATGCTGCACGACTCATGCGACTACTCTCTGAGCTACTTAGAAGAGAGAGCCTAGTTGCTAAATGTATTGGTACCCTTTCTCTGAGTTTTCTGGGTAAAATATTTTATGAATCTCAACTTAGATTTTCCATGAAGCCCTTAGAACGGTCAAACCCCACCCCACTCTTTACCCTTGGGTAGATGCGTCTTAAAATCCATCATAAGATAGTATAAACCGACTTCGAGAAATTTCTTGGAGAATTTGCTTATTTGAGAGTTCTTGGAAGCTCCTAATTGTCTAGTTGGGAAAGGGATGTTTTCCCCAGTGACCTTCTTTGTTCATATGAACTCTGCATTACATCAATCAGTCTAACCTTGCTCTTTGAAGAAGGATCACCCTGTACTGTGTGCTCTATGTATATCATCAAGTTACCATTTCTTGAAATTCATCAGTTTAGAATAGGTATGTATAGGTATCCCTCGCCGTTCGAAGGTTCGCCATTTTGCTTATTCGTGGTTTCTCAGCAATACCCATTACTCATTTTTTTGTCGTACCGAACGGGAAATCTTCCTGTTTCCTGAAGGATCCACAGAATACTGAACGGGGAAATCTCCCAGTTTGCTCCACTCTACGTTCTGTTTATTTTTCTCGCCACCTGTGTAAACAGTATTAAGTCTGCTTCTTTTGACGCGGAATAAATATGGCCATTGGACTAAATGACATGCGGCTTGTTGAAAAAGGGACTTTTAGGGGAATATGGAAGGACCTTCGCAAGCTTCTGTTTTCCACATTTATATCAGTTTCTGTTCTATAGTGCCGCAAGCAACATGACTTGATATCCTTGGTTTGTTTGTGGTATTAATGTGATGTTTCATTTTATTCTCTCATTTTAAATTAGACAGGACTATGCTTAGTGACGTTGGCATTGTATTATAGTAGAGTGCTTTTATAAACATTTTTAATTTTTTTAATTAACCCATTCTTTTACATTATTATGGCATCTAAACGTGTTAATATAAGTTGAAGGGATGCATTAACTAAGAGACAGTGTAACGTCATGACTTTGAGGGAAAAGATCATGATATTAGATAAGTTACAAAGTGGAGCAAGTTATGCTTCCATTGGTAGAGAATATGGAGTAAATGAATCAACCATACGTTCTATAAAAAGGGTCGAATACAAAATACGAAGTAGTGTAATGGCTTCTACTCCATCTAGTGCTAAAGTTTCTTTTGTAAGTAGACGTGACCCTGTGTTAGAAAAAATGGAAAAACTCTTAAGTGTGTGGATAGAGGATAAAACACAGAAAAATGCTCCCCTTAGCACGGAGTTAATAAAAAATAAAGCACTTAACCTATATGAACATTTAAAGAGTGGAACCGAAGATGATGATGAAGAGAATTCTTCTACTTGTTTTTTAATGAGTAAGGGCTGGTTTGATAATTTAAAGAAGCGTTTAAATTTGCATAACATTAAGCTATCAGGAGAGGCTGCATCAGCTGATCAAGAGGCAGCAAGGGAATTCCCCGGTGAATTTTTGAAGCTTATCGAGGAGAAGGGTTATAAGCCAGAACAAATTTTCAATGTCGATGAAACCAGTTTATATTGGAAGAGAATGCCAAATAGGACCTTTATTTCCAAAGAGGAATGTAATGCTCCAGGTTTTAAGGCTGCAAAAGATCGATTCACTGTAATATTATGTGGAAACGCTTCGGAAAATCCTCGTGCTCTAAAAGGGAAGATTAAATCAGATCTACCTGTCTTTTGGAGGTCTAACAAGAAGGCATGGGTTACTTGTAAACTGTTCCAAAGTTTATCCCAGCATTCGCGGAGAAGTTGAAAAGACCATCGAAATGGCTAGAAATGTAGGTGGAGAGGGCTTTGAAGATATAAAAGAGGAAGAAGTGGAGGAATTGCTCAACTTTCAACAAGAAGAATTAGCAAATGAAGAATTTGCACAATCAAGTGAGAACGAAAACAAAGAAGAAGATGTAGAGCCTAAGATAAAAGTTTTCAGCGAAGACCTTAGCAGAAATTTTAAATATGGCTAACGAGTTGAAAGAGAAAGTAATGCAGGCTGATCCATCTATGGAAAGGAGCATCAATTTTAAGAGAATAGTTGACACTGCAATATGACGAAATTTATAAAAAAATCAAAACGAAAGGGAAACAGGTCCAAATCACAGAATTCCTGAAGCCAAGTCCCTCATCTTCCTCTTCCATCTCCAAATAATGCTCTTCCGAAACACCTCCATTGTCAACATCCTATGTATACTCTACATAATTCACGGTGAGTTAATAAACTTCTGTTTTCTTAGTTTTCCTAAATTTAAACATTCGTCAGTTTGGTTCTCCTTTCATATTTTAAGCTTACTATTTGTTTCTCTGGCCTACAGTCGTCAGTAAGGTAAAGTAAATAATCACTTAGGACCACTTTCGTGGATGTAGGAACGGAATCCCATTCTTCCATTAGTTTATGCATTTGCCGTTCGCGGTTTGCGAGTCTTCGGGAACGTAAACAAATTTAGTGTTTATTTCTATAGAAATGTGGATTTACAGCTTAAAGTATCCAGATTATGCATAGTAAACTATTCAAAACTTTGAAATGATGTAACTCGTGATCTGAGCATAGATTCGGATTCAGCGTCACAAGCTCTATAAGAATCACAATTTATTTGTTAAGAAAAATTACTTTTTTATTTTTTTGTAAAACAGTGTATTGGGGGTAGAACAATTATCATTAGGGGTTTGATTTCCCAAGTGTATCGGTGGACAAACTTGTATTCGCAAAGAATTTCTTGGTTTTTTCTGATATCAGATCGAAGCGCAGAAGGAATAGCCAGAGAGATATTAAAGGCATGCTTTCAATTTAAATTGAAAATGGAAAATTTAGTTGGTTAGGGATATGAAGGATGTTCTGCAATGGCTGGAAAGGAAGGAGTGCAAGCAAAATTTAGATATTTGCGCTGGAATGCAATGTTTGTCCATTGTTCTTCCCATCGTCTTAACCTCGTACTGCATGACTTAAATGGCTTGAGTGAAATCAGTAACACAGTTGGTACCATTAAGGACATTATTAAATTTTTTTGGGAAAGTTCATATAGGAGGGCTAAAGTAACAAATATTCTGATGTTGTGTGAAACTCCTTGGACACAAAAACACAAAAGTATTCGAATTTTCACTGAAAATTGCATTAAAATAGTCAACGAACTTGATAATCTTTCTGAAACTGGTGATTCTAAGTCATGACAGTCAGCATTCCAGCTTTCCTGTGCATGCAGAAATTCAGTTTTTATAATATGAATTGCAACAATCAGTAGATATTCTGCAATGCTGGAACCAGTAACTCAGTCTTTACAGTCCATTGAAATAGATTTGTTAAAAGTCAGTAATCACATTCAAGATCTAATTAATATAATTCAGCAGCACAGAGAAAGTACGGAAACGATTTTTGACGAAATACATTCTGTTGCAAAAAGTCTTGCAAATGAAGTGAACAGTGAAATCTCTGTACCGAGATATATCAAAAAACAAATTCTTAGAGCAAAACAGCTTAAAGATATCCCAGCAGCACTACCCGAAATATTAGATAAATATACAATTTTTTTCCCGCTATTAGATCAGCAATGTTAATTGCACTGGCTTTACCTGCGACAACTTCTACCATTGAGCGGTCGTTTAGCACCCTTCGTAGAGTAAAAACATGGGTTCGTTCTACAATGAGTGAAGATAGGGTAAGTGGACTATGTATGTTGAGTGTTCACAGAAAAAAATTAATATAAAGAAAGATTTTATTGAACATGTAATAAATGTTTATGGTCAAACTCCAAGGAGACTCTGATTTAACTTTACAAAATAATAAGCAATATTGTATGTTAAATGTGTATTTTTCTTGCCCCCCCCTGAATTTTAGTCTGCGGACACCCATAGTGTTGTGTGAAATGCAATTGTACTTTTTGACAAAATATATGTTTTATCAAATTTTATTTGCTCAAAAACTTGACTGCAGGACACGAGCTTAAGGCTAAGGTGCAAAATCTGTAAAGGCACATTTAAAAAAAATCCCATTTGCGCAATATTTCTTTGTCCGATTGGCTTTGTTCTTTCTCATGCTAACTCATCCTAGAGCTCCATCTATGTCTTATTTAATCTATGGGTGTACCTAACCATTTTCAAGCAAAAAATTCACATTTTAACATAATTGCCTAAGGCACTAATACCTTCAAATCTGGCCCTGGGTCAACTGCTTAAGGTCCCTTCCGAAGGACAGAGTGCTGCCTTGTGCAGTATCTTCAAGCAACACATGTAGGGTATGGGATGATCCCAGGTTGAAAAATCTGACCACCAGATTTGAACCCAGGACCACTGTGTGGAATGCCAATGCTCTAGCCACTCCACCACCAGAACTCTTTACATTCTTTGAAGCTTCCTATTACTGTATTTACCATCCAATCTCAGAGTTTAGGAATGCCATCCTTGAAGAGTAGTTCGTAAATTGAAAGTTCCATAATGTCAAACAAAAATTGCAAGACTCCATGCCAGATTTTTCAGAGATGTCGATTGGTACATTCAGATCGATTATAAGGAATTTTGGTTTTCGTTACAAAAAACTAAACAAGAAGCCGGTTTTAATAGAATCCCACATGGTAGCAGCAAGTCGGCCTGAGAAGAATTAGATTCTTACGGAATGGTGGTTATAAAATATTTTATACGGATGAAACTTGGTGCTCACAAAACCACTCAATCAACTACTGCTGGTTAGAGGATGTTTACAATGGACTGCAACAAGAGTTTACCAGTTATGATGAATACCGTGGACATATCCAAGAGATTGGAGGCTGGCGGGGAGGTTTCAAGACACCATCAGGCGCCGGAAAATGGATAATTATATTGCACATAGGCAGCAAAGACGGATTTTTGGAGGGTGGAGAACTGTGTTTCATCAGTCAAAAGGGAAGCGCAGACTATCACAAGGAAATGAATGCGAAGCACTTCGAAGAGTGGTTCCGGAAGATATTATCTCTGCTTCCACCTAAATCTGCAGTGGTCATTGATCAGGCTCCATATCATACGATGCTGGATTCAAATACGAGGAATCCTACCATGGCATGGAAGAAGGCAGATATAACTGACTGGACGAAAAAAAGGTGCATCGAAATTCTGATGGAAGCCTCCACCTTCGAAAGTATTACGAAGGCAGCATTAATTAATTACGCAAAAAATACTTCGGAAAGCCAGAGAGGAAACTCGACCAAATTGTAAAAGAATTAAGGAATGACGTTGAACTAATCTGGATGCCTGTGGCACACTGTGAGCTCAATGCAATAGAGTTAATTTGGGCTTACATGAAAAATAAAATTGCAAGTGTGAATCTTTCTAATGCAGCTGAGAAAGGAAACAGCATTAACATTATGCATCAACTTTGTCGAGAAGCTCTTCGGTCTGTGACAACCGAACTATGGAGAAAATGTGTGCGCCATGTTGAGAAAATTGAAGAGAATTATTGGAAAAAGGACCATTTGTTGGATGAAATTACCGAACATCAGCAGGTGATTATTGATTCTGATGAATATTTCGACGATGCCGTTTCATGACTGTAGTGATTGATGTGCACAATCATTAATTATTATTGGACAATAATTATATAATTTTAAGTGGACAATAATTTTAGGGATTGAGAGAATAACATGACGTGCCGAATTATTGGTGAAAAACATTGTAATATACTTTAATAATTTTAAAGAGTTTTGTAAATATAATAATGTGTGGTTTGTGACGTGTGTGAATATTCGCCATCAAAACCATTATAACACCATTTTTAAAGCTGCCTTTGGAGGTCCAAAGTCCTCATGAGAAAAGCTGATGGGAAATGGATTCATTCTTTACTATTTTTTATTAAAAGTAGGAGAGTAGAGATGAGATGAGGAACAGGGAGTATAGTATTTATACTTTAAAACAAAATTTAAAATGTAATTTATATAATTATTTATTACATTTGTCATATAATCTTTGATTTAATTTATAAAATTTACTACTTGCAATATAATAGTTTATATAAAACAAAGGCGAACTCATTAAATGTCATGTCTAGCAATAAATGTAAAAGACGTGGCAACAGCTCACACTCAGAAACCCTTTCTCACTCTGTTTGCCATAGAGACTTCATTCCCTCCGGCACGTGCAAAATGAATATTAAATAAAAATCTATAACTTTTCCGGTGGTTAATTTCTTATGTTCTTTTTGAATATATGTATTATATGCATCTATCCGCTGACAACGGTACTTCATACTTCGAAAACAATCAAAAAATGGCAAAGACAGCCGGATTTCAGAAATTTGACAAAATCGGGTATTAATAATAATTTTATAAAATAACACTTCCACATACTTATATGCAATAGACCTAGCTAAGTACTGCTAAAGTTTCAATTTGATTCATTGTAGGGTTTCGGAATTGTAAGCATTCAAAAGTCTTATCGGGTTTGCATGCCTAAAAAATGTTTTTATTCAAATAACGCACAAATTAAAATATTTTAATGCAATTTTAAAATTTGGAATGTATATTAATTAACGTAGAAATAAATTCTCTACCCGCTAATTTTCACCGCATCAAAATCGCTTTTACCATTTTCGAGATATACCTCTCTAAACTCGGGTATCTAGACTTTTTGAAAGGACAGTAGTCAATTTTGAATTTTTTACCAAAAGTTGAATTTCAATATTATGCATTAAAAATTATTATAAAAGCAGTGATTAGTTCTTCAGTTCAAATATTACGGTATTTTAAACACAATACAACAAAAACTCAAAGAGAAAACATAATCTGGGAAAGGTATAGGCAAATCAAAATAGAGACAACAAGTAGACAACATGTGATGCAGTGCCCACACGTGATATGGGCCAATCAGGCAAAGGGTTAAATGTACTACAAGAAGTCCTTTACCCATCCATACTAAAAACCCATAGATAATATTTAAAACATTTTCTGTGTCAGGTATTGCTTAAAATTCCATTTATATGTAGTGATAGCCTAAAACCTACTGGAGAGTATAATTACTTTGTATGTATGTAGTGATAAATATGATGTAAATAAGTATCGAAAGTTATTCTGTAATTTTGTATACAAAATTGTCCATTATACTTCTTTAATGCATCAAAATGGTTGATTGCAAATTTTAAACTAATTTCACAAAATCAATTTAAAAGTAAACTCTTAATTTCAGAAAAACTTAAAATACTGCTAAAGGAGTTGGTGAGAAAATACCTACTCAAGCATATTCCTTAATTAAACAAACATGTTAAATAAAAGAAGCAGCATGCAACATGAACACATATATTATACCTTCAAAAATAAACAAAGCTATGCTGTGTATGGACAAACTAATATACTGATTGACATCTTAATTTATTTAATTAAATTTTTAAACAACTTACACTCATTATTATTCTCCATTTGAAGTTTGGAAACTCTCTGGAACATTTCTCACACCGAAACATTCCATTGCACATGTCAATGACCTATGAGAGTGGTAAATTTTTAATTATTACTATTAAACAAGAAAAACAATATCACAATTATGACATAGTAAAGATTCCAATTATACCAATAATTTTATCAGATAGTTTTTCCATAATAGTGAATATCAAGTATATTGACCAAACAGGCACATGAGGTATTCATCATTTTATAGAAAAAATTATCTTTTTGTAATTAAACAATGTTCCAAAATGCTGCTTCTTTAGAAGTACAGTAGAACCTCATAAACCTGGCATTCAAAAACCCGGCATTCTCAAAAACTCGGCACTTTTTTGAAAGTTATATGTAAAAAATCCTAATACTCTAGAAATTACTTTAAATAATGTATGCTTATCTATTTTCATTGTTTCGTTTACCTCATTAGAACAACATGTTTCAATTTGTGGCGACAGCAATTGTTTTTTGTTAATGCAATTAGTACTTTTGTTAAATTTTATTTTGACATGGCTTCAAAAAAAAGAAGACACCTATAAGTGGTGTTACGAAACGTAAACAGAAAAATCTCACGATTGAAAAAAAGTGGAATTACTAAGAAAACTTGAAAAAGGTACTTCAGTCAAGAGACCTTGCGAAGAATATAGCATTGGTAGTTCCACTGCGTATGACTTAAAGAAGAAACAAGTAAGAAAAGTGTACAACGTATCACATATGGGCGCGTTTCGTGCAATGGAGTATTAGAAAGAAATTATATTCCTGTACGTAAGGGAAATATCGTTTTAAAGTTCTTTTCTTCATCATAAATAATCCATTTTCTTCCTATTGAAAAATATTTCATGCACACTTAAGGAAATTAAACGTTTGTTTGTGAGATTGTTTATGTTAGCAACAATGAAGAAGAAACCATGCAAAAAATTTTCTAAGTTCAACTCGAATTAAGACATTCTCATTTGATTTTCTTGATAATGGCTACTCCTATGATAAAAATGTATAGTAAAGGAAATACTCTTCTTTACTAGTTCTACAACTTTTATTTGAAAAATATTTTGATATGAGCTATATTTAATGAGATATCACGAAAATTTAATTTTTTGTCACCAGTAAATTGGTACCCCTGATAGGCATACGTGATTCATTTTTGCGATTTTCTTATTATATTTTATTGTAAGTCCTTAATATCAAATTTCATGAAAATCCATTTGGTAGAAGCAAAGAACAAACATGCGGACGGATGGACAGACCTATGATAACAGGCGCTCATGCTGGAAGTGAAACGCACCTAAAAAACATATTTCAGGCCTAATGCTGATACAATAAGCGAAAATTTTTCACAACAGCAAAAATAATGGTAGAAGATGACAATGAAAACTGGGTTGATATCAACAATGCTGCGCCTGTCGTACTTCAGCTGATGTGAAATAGTGGACATGTTTTTGAAACGTGCATGAAAAAGATGAAGAAAATGAAAGTGATGATGTTCAAGAGATAGTGAAGGACAAACCTTCAATAGATTGCTGTATACGGTTGGTCACAGATACAATATCCGTTTTAGAACAATGCTCTTGCATTGATTTTCATGAAATTACGTTTGTATCGAATACAGGATAAACTTATGAAGGAAAAATCAAAATGCATGAAGCAAGCTAGTTTGCCTGATCTGTTTAAAAAAATTCTCAGAATAATGTGTGATGAAAATAATGTTGTAAATGCGTATTAGATATACGCTTTATTTCACGTTCGTTATTTACTTTTTAATGGTTCTTTAATAATTCCTTGATTTAGTGCATGTACCCTAAAGTCCCAAGTATAAGTATACAAGGTTTTTTTGTAAAATTTTCGAATTATTTAGTGCACGTTATACATAAGACGTACTAGTGCGAGTTACGCATAAGTACTGCTTTATAAAATAAAATGCACTAAATGGCTGAAATCTATCGAAACTTCTTTCTTTTTGTTCCAAGCACAACTCCGTTGATAAAAACAAATTTTCTGGCATAAATTACCTTGCATTTCAATCATTACAGACACAAAATCGAATTTCAGTTACCTAATTATTATTCAACCTAAGACAAATTGGCAGATTTGAAGTTATTATAGTCTGTTCACTATCTAAAGTCTCTTGACCTTGAAGATGGGGCGTATGCCACTTAGCAGCAGCCAATAGGAGACGGTTCATTTGGGAAGGTAGTGGGGGGAACTCAGTGTTACTCTTTCTCTCGAAGCGTTCACATCGGTCTGCGTTGCCATTTCTACCACCGTTTCCTTGCTGTTGCTGTTCGTGATTGGGTGTCTGTCCTCCCGCGCAAGAGTTGTGAGGGACGATGGAAGGGGAAACGTTCGTGATTGGCTACTTGCTCTATGAAGGTCAAGAGACTTAAGAAAGTGAACAGACTATAGTTGAAAAAAATGTACACAATGCCTTTTTAAATACGATAACGAATTGCAAAACAAAACACATTCACATATAAAAATAAGAAATCACAAATTCTTCATAAACTTTTATTTCCACTCGGTTATTAATGAATAAAACCATCAAAATCTTCTGATTCTGTCAAAGAAGAAGGAAACTCCAAACTTTCAGCACCGTACCTCGTTGATCACAACGTTACAGCCAGACTGCAAACCACAAATGAATGGACGATGCAGATTACAGGCTGTCTCTCTGTATGTGAGTCATCAACAGGCATGTGTCTCCTCCACATTTGTTCCCTAAACTCGGATTCTCTGGCTGTTTATGCTAGCTTTCTCTTGCCCCCTGCTGTACAACCCTTGAGGTCTGGTCCCTCTTTTGTTTTGTGCACCTCTACCCACCCCCATCATCCCAACACATCCCATGATGCCCCCACCACTTCCTTCCACCACACTCCCCAACCAGTTTTCTTTGACTCTCAAGTGGTCATTGTTTCCGAAATAAGAACAGGAAAAATCGGTATCCAGGGATTTTTCCCAAATGTTCTCCTTCTCAAAGTGAAGTAGGGCGAGGGTGTTTAGAAGACTTCTTTAAAAAATGCAATCCTCAACGATGCCATGTTCTGCATGCACCCTGTGCATCATACATGAGTGCGCATTATACTAGAAAATTCGGAGGCCACCTGAAAACGGTCTAAGGTTGGCCTGCGCATTATGCATGAGTGCGTGTTATACTTGGGAATTTAGGGTATAAGCTGGGTTGCCACCTCTACGGGTTTGACCCGGAGTCTCCGCGTTTTGGGACATCTCTGGATTAAGAGTAAAATTCTCTGGGTCAACAACATACATGGACCAAAGGGACACTCTTAGAGTGACCACATATCCCGTATTTATGGGACGTCCCATTTTTCGACCAATTTTTCCTAAAATATCCCACGTCCCGTGTGAAATCAATACAGGACACACTTTGTTTGATTTCAGATACAATATGGTAACCACATGTCCCATATTTAAATGTAATAAATGCAGTGTTCGGAATGAGCCGGAACGATCCCAGACCACACATGTATAGAAAATATTGACGATTAGTTCCGAATTGTAATATTTTCAGATCAATAAATAAATGTTCTTCGCATTTCTATGAAAAGTAATTATCTCTTGTGTCTTAAACATTTAAAAACAGTAAACATCAATTTCTTCACCTATGAGAATCTTTGGATTAACCCTGGAATGGTATCGTTCGTAATTTTTACAATGCAATAATGCTTTCAAGGGTGAGGGTGAAAGTGGGAGCAGCTCAAGCTCATGTGCTCTTCAGTACCTTCCTAGCCCTCGCCGGGGATGCTTCGGACCGTGATATCCTGTATGTAGCTGCCTTCTGGGCCTGTAAATCACAATCATCGTCGTAATTTTTATGATCAATACCATCTACATAGGTGGAACCGTGAGTACTCATTTTTCTTTCGTATCATTCTAGTTCTTTCTTTCAATTTTCCTCTTCCAACTTGCTTAGACTTTACAAATGCACTTTCTAATTAATTTTTAGAGCATTCTTAGTGATCGTAAAATCATAATTTTATTGCAGATGACGGAATTTTCCGTAAATGATCCCGAATTCGGAGTGGTCCAAGCCGCACCGTCTGCCCCCTCATCCCCCTTGCATGAAGTAACGTAGGAAAATGGGTGTTCGCTGAGGCGTGAGGAGAGCGCGAGAGGAGAATGCAATCCTAGTTCCTAAGATCGCCACCGGGCAGAAGTAGATAGCGCAGTAAGTGGCACACACCTGAAGTTGCTTTTCTCGCTGATGGAAAATGGATGCCTAGTTTTTGTTTTTTTCCTAAAATATGACCCTTCAGACCTGAAAAAATATAGCCTACGTTACTCCTGGAAGTATAAGGAATACACCAGTGAAACTCCGTCCAAATCGGTGCAGTGGTTCTCGAGTTTATTGGTAACATACATACAAACGAACGATTTTATATATTAAGTATAGATTATCAAAAATGTACATTAAGGATTTTTTATAAATTTTCAAAAACTCGGCATTTTCAAAAACCTGGCAAATGCTAATTCCCGAGGTTGCCGGGTTTATGAAGTTCTACTGTATTCTTAAAACGAAAATCTATACATATTCTAAACATCTATAAAGCCGTCCCTCCTATAATATGAGGGAGAATTGGTATCATTTTCCCGAATGATCGTTTTCCCAAAAATCAGTTTCCCGAATATCATTTTCCTGAATGATTATTTTCCCGAATACCACATTCTTGAAAGTTATTTTCCCGAACATTTTTTCACCAGAAACTATCCTCCGGAATATCAACTTCCCGAAATCATTTTCCAAGAATTGATTTTCCTAAAAACGGATTATCCTAAAGCTACAAAAGGAGATCCTCCATCTTGATGAAATGAATGCTTAATTTTATATGTTTTGGTTAAGTATGTATAATGCTATGTATTTGTTCATATCTATATATATTACATGCCTTTTATATTTTTCTTTTGTTCCTTTACTGCTAGCACCAAAATATACCTCATTTTGCAAATTCATTACCATTTAGGGTAGGCTGGTGTCCTAACAACATTGATCCTTCTAGAAAAAATTCCCTCGCTTAGTGCTCTGTTTTCCAGAAACCAATTTAGAACACTAAGTGAGGGATACCAGTATATAATTAGCCAAGGATAGTAAATTCCAGTTGTGGATTCCTGGTGTTAAGTAGGGACAAGGGATTATACTAACAATAAGAGTGACAAGATAGATCTAAGTGGTGAAATGTAAATGTGCAGAATGTGTAGGGATTCTTTTGCATTCTTCCTTCCTTCCGGTGCCAGGAAGATGCTGAGCATCAGCAGTCCTTCCTCACGTTATCCTATCTCATATCCTCCTATCTGTGAAATGCTGACCCAACCATCCCACACCACCCAACCAGCCTTTGCACACCGCCCCAATAATGATGTATGTGCCAAACGTTGAACACTAGTGGCAGCATTATTAGTCAATGATAAGAACACGCAGAGAGTCACGTGGGGACACCGCTTAAAGATGCTGGGACTATAATTGTAACAACGGGTAGTATCTACAGGGTGGTGAGAAGAATAAAATGTTGTTGTACATGTAAGAGCCTGTCATTTACCATCTTCCTCCATGTTTCCTCGCCCCTCCCCAGCAAACCCAATCTCAGCGAACCATCGATCGCCCAGTCAAGCGATCAAAAGGTTACAGAAATATATATTTAAGGTTGAAATACATAAGAAGGTCGTTTATCCAAAACTCCAAACAACGAAAACATCCAAACAGCGAAACAACTGACAACCAATATCAGTTGTGGTTACGAAAGTCACCACCCTCCTTTAGTTTGTAAATTGCATGAGTATAGGCGATTCAAAGCATTCCATCATTTAACACTGTTTATTTTTGCCATTTCCAGATAAATAAGGATGTTATTTGTTGATTTCCCATTCAAGGATTAATATATATACATCTTACATATTACTCAATGTATTCACTGTGTTTACGACGGAAGATGATACTTGTGATTTTTTCGTTATATAAAGAGTTTTCTAAGTTTATTTCATTTGTAACATCATTTATTTCTACAATTCCTTGTTACAAACGATTTTTGTATGGTTGATATGCTGTGTAATGGTTAAGACATACAACATCCGAAAATAATGTTTATCAAAAATGGGTCAGACCCCAACCGTTTCGGATAAACGATCTTTTACTGTATTTATTATTTATGGATGCAGCTCACAAAATGATGCAATAACTACTAAAATAGCATTTTTTATGCAACATGTTTTTGAATAGTGCTGGACATCTGTACTGCGACCAGGGCCATGCCAATGAGCGAGGCAACCGCCTCAGATGCCTCTTGGAGGGGAATGCCAAAATTTGACAAAAAATGAAAACCTATCAAAATAAATTCATAAGGCCTGAGGCGGTTGATGGTTGGCCATAAAAAATTATCTGGTGCTGAATATCGCAAAAGAAAGGTTAACTATAAGACTCAATTTGAACTGAAAAAGCAATCCAGGTCTTCACATAAATTGCTGAAAGAAGATCTACCATTGAGAGAATTCGTAAGAAGTGAAAATGCAGTTCATTTCATCAATCATAAAAATACACACAAAATCAAAATAATTGTATCCTACTAAATTAATAAACTATTCCTCATATAACTTGTATGACTCTATGGGCGCCATAATAGGAATCTGCTTGGGGCACACGAATGTGTTGAGTCAGCCCTGTCTAAGCCTCTCATACGATTTCAAATTTTCAATTAAATGCGTTTAGTCCAACACAAATAAATCAACTTCTTGAAGTATACTTGATAATAAATTTAAACAAAAGTTTAGATCGATCTGAAATAAAACTATGGATTTGAATAAATAGATTTTTATTATTCCCTATCATTTTCGACTAACATATAATAAAATTAGTAAAAAAATCAGAGCTGCAAACCAAACCGAACCGCAGCCATTTTGCTGAACTGCGAACTGAACTGAAACCACTCATTAATTTTTCAATGAACCGAAAACCGAACCGTAATTTTTTCGGTTAGATCTCAATCCACAAAGTACGGACCAACGAAAAGACCAGGAATTTCCATTGGAAAAATCAGCAGGTTTGCTTCAAAGGAAAGAGTGCCTAACTCTTTCCTCTCCGATACTACTGTTATCCACATAAAAATCATGTTAGGATCAAAAATACTATTTTTTACTTTCTCCATACATAGTATGGGGAAAGTATTGTGATTACGAAAAAAATCGACTTCGAGATTTCAATGGAAATACATGTTTTTGAGGTTCCTAGAACACCATTAGACTATTTTCAGAATGATGTGTGTGTGGATGGATGGATGTATGTGATTGTGGGCACTCTTAACTCAAAAAGTACTTGCCATATCGTTACCACATTTCATATATAACACTTTAGCATGAGCACAAAGAACTGATTAGTTTTTGGACAATCCCAGTTAACTGTAAGTCGAGGTTTATTCAAAACCCGATTCGGTTTTTGCGATATTTCTCTGATAATACGTCATTATTGTACACATTGACCAAAAAAAAGATTTGGAAAATATTATTTCCTACATCTTTTATTTCAAAGAATTTTCCATAGCAGTTATTGTTTAGGAATTATTTTTAAATAATCGGATTTTTCGGCTTCCGTCAAATATCTCCTTAAAAACGTCGTTACTGGTAATCTTCGTGAGGACCAAAGTTGTAAACAATAATATTTCTTCCAGGTTTTGTTTGAAACAAATTTTCATAGAACCATCCATTTCAGAGATATTCAACTTTTTCTTAATTTCGAGTATACAGCACCAACACCATGTAGCGGTAAATTCTGTAAACATATTCAAAATATACTTAATTTACGGCAGTATGGACGACTGTATTCTTTTACGATACGAAATAATAATTTTGCCTTATAATGCTATTCATAATAATTTAAATATCTATACCCCAAATATGGAGAAAGTCGTGTTGGCCACATCAGATTTTAATGAAGTTTTACTGTAGTTCCTTTTTACTTTCTCCATACGTTGTATAGGGAAAGTATTGTGACCACGAAAAAAATTGACTTCGAGATTTCAATGGAAATACACGTTTTGAGGTCCCTAGAACACGTTTAGACTATTTTATAATATAAATAAATGAAGATGATGATGGGATTGTAATACATTTAAAATATAAAATTTTCCTTTCTTTAAATAAATTCCTCTTTCATTTAAAATAATAATGACTGCTGATTGATTTACTTACAGATTGATGCTGAATGTGTAATGTTTATATTGGATAAATTATTTCTGGATGGTATTTCAAATGATTAATTTAGTAGAACCGAACCGCAAACCGAACCATATGTCAAAATTCCCATCTGAACCGAACCACTTCCAGAAATTTAGAACCGAACCACTCCCAAATTTTGAAGTGGTTTGCAGCTCTGAAAAAATTAAGGGGCACCATATTCTATCTCGCCTCAGGCGGCAAAATGTCTAGGCATGGCCCTGACTGTGACCATATGAGTTAAGCAGCTCACTCGCCTACCCAAACCCAGAACTTCCCTTCCAATAACTATATCCCTAATAGGATAAAAGAACTTCAGGTTATTACAAATATTTCTTTCATTTATCTTTTCTCAACCATCCTTCTTGAGTGTTTGCCAGATATTTGTAAAAACTTTCCTCATCCATACCCTAGAAATTCTTCTATACAGAGATCCCAAAAATACCAAACATAAATCATTTTTATATAAATAATTACAGCAATTTTCTGTATATACATAATATGCATTTTTTCTCACAAAAAACTGACGATAAGTTAGGGTCCGTATTATACATGGTAACTTTCTCCAGTCAGTCAATAATGATATTTTCGGACACATTTTTAATAATAAATCATACTTGTCATTGCATTATGATAGCATTGCTTTAAAATATATTTTTTAAACAAAAATAATAATAATAATAGTTTAATTATTTCTAGCCAGCCCCGTAACTAGATACCGTATTTACTCGTGTAACCTGCACCCTCGTGTATCACGCATACCCCTATTTTTGTGTCAATTCAAAGGGAAAAAAATAAATCTGTGCTGGATTAAAAAAAAGTCGACCTCTTCACCGATTCCTTTTCCCTGAACAAGGTCCACTTAAGTTAAGCATATAGATATACGTATGCAATGACAAATTCACGAGGCAGCACCGGTCTATTGGGACTTAGCCAGGTTTCCCAGTGGCCAAATCAGCTCTTGCGTCTATACTTCGTAGAATTTGGTGAATGCCAGTTAATAAACTTAAAACTCATTTAACAGGTAAGTAAAATCTGAATTTTATAAAAACATATCTTCTCCAGTCCCTGATGCACGATTCTGATACATCGTATTTGAACCCTGCTGCATGATTTCCTATTACCTCTGCCTCCCTTATAATTTGCAATTTTACACTAACGGTAAACGATCGCAATCTCTTCCCAAGATTCATTATAAGGGTAATGATTAATTCACTTAAAAAGGCAGACTTTAAATCTGTCTGAGCTTTATCCCCCAAGGATACGATACTTGCCGCTGCAGAAAAATCCCACGTATTTCCATTGTAATTTAATGTGTGCGTTTAAAAGTAGCTGGTAATAACAATGTTGCGGCAGAATATGTGATATTGTAACCGGTGTTCCCAATAGTAAAAAGACATTGTGTTTAATTTATACCACTGCTATAATATTGTGACTGTTACGCTCTTGCAACACGTTCAATCCATGGTGGCGATGCTGACCCAATCTTTGTGCCTAACGTTATAGACAAAATTTATATACAAAGAACAACGTCTCAATATGAAGAAATTTAGAAATAGAATAATAGATGCGGCATGGGTGCTGGCTTAAGATATATTTGTTTACCGACACGACATTTTGGGAAAAAGATGCGTGAGGTACACAAATAAATGAATCCTCATGTAAGACACGCACCCCCATTTTTTCACAGGCGTTTTGGGAAAAAAGGTACATGGGTTACACAAGTAAATATGGTATTTTAGCACCCAGGGCAAACTACTAAATATGCTCCCTCTCCCAATTCAAAAAATTACTTTCTCAGTTTATTTAGCTACTATTTGGATTTTTTGCACACCTTGCTTAGTTGCGCTAGGGGTAGATGCCCCGCTTGCCCTGCCCTAGCTGTCTTCATCATTACAACCTCCAAATTCTTTATCACTGTCCTCAAATACTTCGTCTGCAATCTTGTGTTTTCTCTCATAGTCTGTGTAAATGGCGTCGCCGAAAATGTTGTCTTCATCCTCCTATCCACCTCGGTGAAATCCTCATTCTATATGATGTCATCTGCAGAACCACCCATGACATTTGTGAGGCAATGCTTTTAAAAGCCACATTTATATTGTAAAAACTCTCGCAGATATATCACTTGTTGGCAAGAGGAGAACTGTCTCAATACGGCTAATAATCTAGTGAAACATTAGTGATTTTTTTTACAAAGAATGAGTAGCATATTACCGTATTTGACCGAATATAGCCCCCCTGTTTTTGGCCAAAAGTGAAGTGCAAAAGTTGAGGGGGGTGTTATTTTCGGGCACTAAAAATTAGGTGGGTACAAACAAGTGTGCAAAGCTTCAATAATGATGAATTTCTTTCGAGTCAGTAAGTGTTTCTATCCATTGTAAGACAAAACTACTCGGGTTGCGAATATTTATTTGCAAGGCTGATTGACGTCACCATATAGGAAGGATTTTTCAATTACCTGATCGCTCTCATTATCGTCAAATTGCAAGTTTTACCGTATTTGCTCATGTAAGCCGCACCCCCGTGTATCCCGCGCACCCCGGTTTTTGGGTCAGCTCTAGGGAAAAAAATTTATTTGATCCGAAAAAGGGTTTTTTAAATCACCAATTCCTATTTCTCAAAAATTCTACGCTCAAGTTAAGCATCTTCACACTCCTACGTGACGAATTTATTGGGCGATCTCTTTATATCGGTACTAGCAGAAATCTCCTCGGTAGTCCTCTTTTATTAAACACTTAACTGTTTTTGTCGTCATATTGGTCATGTTCGGCAGAAATCGCTCCGGTAGCGATCATTCTGCTGTACATAATTTTCCAGCCATATGGTCACTGATCCCTACCGTAGCGGTCGTCATTTTTTTGGCGAACTAAAATTATGATCAGTGATCATTCAATGATCACCACGGTGGCTATGACCTTCATAGACGTATCATAGAATAAAGGAAGCAGGCCGTATCTGAACATGGTAGGCGTCGTCTGCCGTGAGAACAAAACCTCCACCAACCCAAACTGGTTGCGCATGCGCCATGGCCTCCGTGACAATTGTAGCAGAAAGCCGTCGAGTTTGGGGAGCACCCGTTAATAAACTTAAAACTCATTTAAAATTTTTATACAATGAATGAAAATGACTAAATACACCGCAATTTAGAAATAGAATAATAGATGCGGCATGGGTGCTAGCTTAACGTATATTTGTTTACCAACACGACATTTTGGGAAAAAAGGTGGGTGGCAAATAAAAGAATTCGTGTAAGACACGCACCACCTTTTTTCCACCGGCGTTTTGGGGAAAAAGATGCACAGCTTACACGAGCAAATACGGTAATACCAATAAAATTAACCTTACCCGAGAATGGACTAATTGCCTGGCTAAGCTCGAATTGTTAATTACACAAACGAAAGATAGTTTAGCATTGCGCATCGAAATATGAGCAAAGTGCGAATTTATATTGCTGCATAAATTGGTATGTTATTTCGACTTGCTAATATTGCTGCATTAATTATTATGTTATTTCGACTTTTTAAAGTTTATTTTTACTCCCAAAAAATATATTTTTGTTCATTTCCTTGTCAAATATCTCCTTCGTTAGTATACCCTCTGAATTCTGAGGTACAAATCTGAAAACCTTAAAATTCGAATTAGCATGGCGTTTTATCACTCGCTAATTGGTACTTTTTTATTAAATGAGTGCAAGTTTGATATTTCTTTAAATTATACAGCATGTTTCATGACATTAATGTCCTAAAAATGATCATGTCCTTTCAGGGTATTAAAATATTTTCTAGATTTGTGGGAGAAAAATGGGTAGGGGGGCTATATTCAGAGGGGGGCTATATTCGGTCAAATACGGTACATATGGTGGCAAGACAATTTTCACATTGCACTTGTGAAAACATGGGTGTGTATTATACTGGTTGCATATTATAATCGGAAAATTACAGTATATAAATTTTTTTAAATGCAGGAAAGATGTATTTGTGCAAAAACTTCATATGGTATAAACTTTAAGTTTGTAAGCAATTGCCGTAACTTCATTACTATGGATTAGTACATGAAGTTGAAACCACAGCATACCTGCCTGACATCATAACAAGACTTTTTGCTTTTAAAGATTAAACAGTATAATAAATTAATACTAGAGTTGCTTTAACAGAGAATTATCAAGCTCATCTTATGGTGAAAAAGAAAATTCAAGAACAAGGACTTAAAAAATACTTGCCTGCGGTATATTCTTTTAGAATCTTCTTTCAGTGAATAACCACAGAAGATAGCTGCTTTATAGCCAAAACAAGTATCTGGTTTTCTTATAGCCTTGTGGTTATTAGAGAGTATTTTTTAACTGGTGCTACTGTTTTTAGAGTTGTTTGGGTGAGCAGCAACAGTTGGATTATGGGCTTATGTATGTGAAGTAACTTATGTTCATGATAATATTTTTTTATATGAATGAAACACCTCATACATTAGTATAACAACTTTTTTGTCATAAACAACATGCCAATAATTTCTCTTAATAAAAATCAATCGTCACCAAAATGAGAATTTATACTATATGCTAAATGTGTAAAGAATTTTCCACCAGATTTATAACAAAACATAAACTTGCCTTCTTATTACATTCTGGTGTAGGACAGGCTTGGTACATGATTCCATCTTTCTTAACCAACATGACATATGCCTTGCAGTTGAAGTAATCTGGCTTCTCTCCTCCGCCTAGGCCATCCAACTTCATTTCGGACAGTAATTTGAATTGTGAACCCATGCCACCTATGAATAATTATTTATAAAATATGTAGGTTAAGTGGCAGAGAAGTTGCTTACTGATAGTTAAATTTTAAAAATCAATTGAACTTTCATGTTATACACAATTATATAAACTACTTATCCATACAAGATTGAAACACTTAACTTACCTCCACTAGAACCACCTGATTTAGAAATACTCTGAGATTCTTGGGTGCTTCCAACATTGTCAAACCATCCTCTCAATTGATGAGCTTCAGGAATATCAGGATTGATCTGTTTAAGGTAAAAAGTAGAACAATAGCAATTAACTCAAGGACAGTAAAGAAAACGGCATGTATAACAAGATTAACAACAGGACTGAACCAAGAGTAATTATAACCCTAGATAAACTGCGTGCCTCGACTCCCCCTCCCCCACAAAACATACAGAGGAAAATGAGAAGTCTGGAATGTACCTTTACATGGATTTACTTGATACTCTATATCAGTGGTTTTTTGGTGGGTGATTTTATTGTTAAATTGATATGGAAAGCAGGCGGTGAACTTATTTCAAATAGCAAAATTTAGTAAAAGTGGGCAGTGAATCAAAAAAGGTTGAAGATCAATGCTCTAAATGAACAATATAATGATAATAAAATTTATTTTCAATTTTTCTTACTCTTTGTTAACTATAACAGTTTTACTGTGTATGTAAAATTAAAAGAAAGTCCTTACAAACATTTGTTTAAAAAATTACAACTTTGCTTTATGTGGTTTTATTATCACAAATTCAGCAAAAAAGTTCTTTGAGACAAAATTTCCAGCCGTTTCATGTTCTGACTGACCAGTCTAACCAGTCTTTTTCACAGCAAAGAATAACAAAGTTGTCAATTTTATCTTTGAGAAGCAGAAATAAACATCAGTACATCTTAAGGTGTAAGACATTTTGGAAGTCATAGTGAAATAGCCTACAGTTCACTGCACATGTATGCAGCATCAATATTTTTTAAATTTCCATGCGGTGATCTTGACTTTAACTTTACGCAGTGTTCTATTATCTGTTTTGATGTCTTATTTTGCAAACTGTAGACATTGTATAGAAAACTGAAGTCTGAATCAAGCTGCTGTTCCTGTTCAATCGCTCTTTAACTGATTGTGTTGTATGGCAAAGTATAGGTATACTTTGAATTTTTATTCTGGTTCCTGAACTTGTTCATCTTTTGTTTCATATGTGAACTGCTGCTTCTTCATATACATATTGGTTCTGGCTCTAACTTTGTTGGTGGCTTTAACTCCTAAGTTCATGAATCTACCAATAGTTTCAAACCCATAACTCCTTTATCCCTCCAGAATCTTTTTGGTTTGTTGCAATCATTGGATTTATGTAAAACCCTGTCTGAAATTGCTCACTAGAAAGGTTCAAAAAGGTTGTTATACTACAAAATGAATGAAGCCACAAATTTGAACTTGAAAAGTTCATTTGTGCATAGTAGTATCTCAAAATTGACTATTCCTGGGCTACCGTAAAGACCCGTGTATAGGACGCACTTTTTTTCCAAATTTTTTAAGCTAAAATGTAGGATGCGTCCTATACACGGGTACATAATATTTCATGTTTTTCTCTCTACGAATGTTCGATGAAAAATGAAAAATAAACATGTGAAAACTAATATTTATTAAACATCAAAGTGTTTTAATTAAAATAAAACTTTTTAATATGAAAAAAAGATTGCACTTTTACAAATAAGTGATGTAAGTACAAGATATTTCGGCTTTATTAGCCACTTATACTCAGATACGGATTTTAAATAATTTTCGTTTTTTTTTGTACGAAGTCTTCAGTTAAAATGAAATACAAATATAAAATGAAATTGCTAAAATTTAAATACTGAATGTCTGTCCATTGAAAGAAAATCTTCAATCAAGAAAATAAATCAAACTTTTCAAACAATTTCCCTAAAATCCTATAAACTCGCCATCATCTGAGCCGTCATCGGTAATCTGGAACTCGTTGTAGACTTCATTTGTTTTTGAAGCCTCAGATTCGTCTGCTTCTAATTCTGCGGTCGTCGTGCCGTTGTTTTTATCATCTTCCCATAATACGTCGTCTTCACTTCCATTATAAAATTATAGTAAATATTAAGGGATGAAACTTTGGAGAAATCTTTATCAATAATTGAAATAAATAACTTCTTTAAACTCATGATATTTTATTTTTACTGCAAGTTTCACAGACGATTGAAAAAATTTTTACCGAGTTTTTTTTATTTCAATTGGATAAGAGTCACGAAAATCTGCTACATTATATCTTCTACATTGCTTTCCAAAGTGTTTTACAATATCCCGTAATATGTAGTTTCCTGCGTCCCTGCGTCCTATACACGGGAACACAGAAAATTCTCAAAATTTGACGTCGAAAACCTCCCTGCGTCCTATACACGGGTGCGTCCTAAACCCGGGTCTTTACGGTGGTCTTTATGGTAAATTCATGGAATGAATGCTCCGAAGATCCTTATGTAACAAGCATAAGCTGTAATGATGAGAAATGTGGAAACAGGTGAAAAATTCTGCTATGACCAGGAGTTGAACCCGGGTCTCCCACTTGCCAGGCGGATATTCTACCAAGCAGAAGACCCAGGTTCAATTCCCAGTCATAGCAGAATTTTTCATGTTTCCACATTTCCCATCATTACAGCTTATGCCTGTTGCATAAGGATCTTCGGATCATTCATTCCATCAATTTATAAGATAGGCATTCTCACCATTTGAGAGGGTAGGGGTTTTCTTTGACATACCTCCTTGGGGATATCTGTTGAGGCTGGTTTATACTAGCATGGCTAGCCATGCCCTAACCTAAGAAAACATTCCTGTTCTGAAACAGGAGAATTTGTCTGCTATGGTAGTTCAGTGGTAGAATATCTACCCGGCAAGTGGAAGACCCAGGTTCGATTCCTGGTCATAGCAGAATTTTTCACCTGTTTCCACATTTCCCATCATTCCTGAGCTGTTGCAATTAAGATACGGAATACATACATGCATGTCTACCCACAATGGCCTGCCCACAGTTAAGATATTTGCTATAGAAATAAAATACTTTGTTTCTCTTTGTATAGTAAGATTCATTTGCCTAAGGAGCGGATAATCAGCACAACTTTTGTGATGAACCCTAAGGCTGGGCCTGAACACAATGTAAAGAGTTTTGAGAACAGTTTAACAAATTACCATACACCACGTTGCCTAAATGCCTGTTTTGCTAAGAAATATAAAAGATTAAAATGTTTATAAAATATTTGCAACGGTAAAAAAGTAGAAAATAGTAATTTTAATGAATATCCAGATTTAAAAAGTATTGTTTTTATTGCTACTCAATTTTTAAATTATTATAAATACTATTTCTGTTACTTTTTCATCCCTAATTTTGGTTGTCCCATGTAGTTTTATGCTTGCATAGGCTCTGGAGCCAGTGTGCATATTGATCTACAAAATGTTCCATCTGATATTTAATTCACTGCCACCCAATTTGGCGCCTTTACGAGGTTACCTCCCGGGCTCAGTGCTCTCCAACCTGTGTGCAGCAAGGATGGCACTAATGTGCCGCACACTCTGAGGATATTTAATTTTCAGAAAGGCATTTGGAACAAACAAATTTGCACATTTTATCATCCAAGGAATTTATCATGAAACTATGAGAGGAATTGATATACCTTAGCAAGGATCATACAACTTAAAATTAGTATGCTATCTTTAGATGTATCTGGGATAAAAGCTAAAGGTGAATATCTTTCAATATCTGAATATGCCATCGATATGATGTTCCAAATTCAACAACGTATTTACGCAATTTTAGTTGTTCATCAACAGTCCACATTAAAAATATTAAAAGAGCATGTTTAAAGAACCTAGATGAAGAAGTTCTTGTAACTCTTTCTATTACTGAGCCAAATATAAAGTGTATTTGTACCAAATAGGTAAGCCTAAATTTGATTTGAAATACGTATGTACTTAATTCACAATAAAATTATACAATTACTTGAATATTACTTTACTATTCATAACAATATAATATAATATAATTGCGACTTTTACTTGTTTTATGCTAGTTTTTTCTTTTAAAATGTGTATTCATGCAGTGAAATTAAGTAGGAGCAGTTTGGTTTGGTTTTAAGCATGCATGAAGGTGTGCCATGTAGCAAAAAAGGGTGGGGAGCACTGCCCTAGGTGACCACCTAGTTTGCTTATATTGACCGGCCAGCCCCGATTAACAATATCCTTTGTGAAATAAAAAACACAACGGGTCTTATGAGAACTACATTCAATACAGAGAGGATGAGAAAATTTCTCTCAAAATGAAGGTATGTAAGAAACAGTTTTTAAAAATATATACACAATTTTGATGTGAAAAATGGCCACAAGCAATTTACCAATTACAAAGAAGACTAATCTGATAAGTACATACAATATTTATGAACACAAAAACAGTAAATGATCTAAAAGGCTTATGATGCTATCAATGACAATTCTAGCCATCACTTACCCGTAATAAACTTGAGCTGAGAAGAGAAACGGTTTTCCCTCCTGAGAATTCAGACATCCTAGCTCCTTTTACAGCAACAACTGGAAGTTGACTGCCATCAAATTCTTCAGCTTGAGATCCCCACAGAGTTAAGGTTACCTATTGGAAATTTATCCCTACATGATTATCATTGAAATCAAAACAATTTATTCATATACGTCATACATGCTGTTGCATGCAGCTATTTCCTTGAAAACAATTTATGATGTCTACCGTTTAAAAAAGTTCAAGCAGATGCTATACAAAAAGACAATAACACCAGAATTATCTGCAAGATTTCAACGAATCATTCATCTAAATACTTAGTGTGATTTCTAGAAGGGGGTATTCATCTGCCAAAAAGCATGGGTTGAACACCAGGATCGTTTCTATTCTCTGTTTGAATGACACAAATGTGTAGAACTTTTTCATTTGCATTTTAATATAACTTTAAAATGTTGTGCAAATTCAGAACTTGAATCAAAGAATGCATAAAAGAATGAAAAATCATTTTCTTACTGTCAATTTTCAAATTTAAGTGGTTCACAAAATTGTTTTGAAGATGAAAATTTTAGGTTCTTTTGGAAAGAAAACCTTTTTTGTCAAGATCAACATGTAATGATGCTGATTTCATGAAATTACCGTATGTACCTGAATATAAGACGAGGTTTTGTTCCATAATCGCGTGGTGCGTAATACTTTGACTGACAGAGGAACCGAAGCCAGAGATAGCTGGAGATGGGAAGAATCGAATAGCTATAATCGAAATATTCGATTCAAATGTATTCTAATACAAATACTCTTTTGAGTTTTATCCTATACATTATGCGTGTAGTGAAGCTGCGTGCGTATGAAGCATCGCGTAATTATACAGCGTATTACTCGAGAACCATTCTTCGTAAAGATATGCGGTAAACAGCGTTTTGTTTCTACTGGCTATGAGGTCCCTAGAAAAATATTTTCGTTTGCTAAAGTTTCCCGGGTTCGAATCCAGGAGACAATTATATTTTCCCATAAGTTTACACGGGATTTTTGTATTTTCAGAGTGCAAGGTTTTCTTCCTTCATTCATTAAAATACGTAAATATGGACTGATTTTCTTCTTTTTCGTTTTATTTGACGGCTAAAGGTCTATACTATCTTATTCTTGCGATGTTTACATGTAACATGGTCAAAGTTTTCAGAAATACGCATTCTTTTTCGAAATTTTTTGGATTTTTTGTACTCATTCCGGGCATTGCCAAGGAGATCTCATTGTTGCCTCCGATTCATTTAATGCCAATTAAACTTTCAAACAGACGAAAGAAAAGTGTTATTGTTATCTTCTCTTTATTGATAATCTAAATAAACGCTTGCATTTACGTCGCCTTTACAGTAGGTCCTGTAAGAAGTTAAAAGCAGTCGTTGATAGACACTTGAAGGAAAGCAACTGTATATGCCAACTAACACTACAGTTGATAACATAGGGGCAAAGTCAGTGATAGTTACAACCAATGGAAATGAAAAACTAAGGGTAACAGTAATGTTATCGGTATTAGGTGATGGGACAAAATTGCGACCCTTCGTAATATTCAAGAGGAAGAATCTACCAAAAGAAAAACTACCACCTGGTATCAATTAAAGATGCAATGAAAAAGGCTGGATGACCAGTGACTTGATGATTCAGTGGCTGAGTGAAGTGTGGGATAAACGACCTGGTGCTCTTTTAAAGATGAAATCAATGCTAGTTCTTGATGGTTTTCAAGGACATCTTACGGATGATGTGAAATCCAAAATATCACACCTCAACACTGATCTGGTGATCATACCAGGAGGCTTGACCTCCCAACTACAAGTGCTCAATGTGGTTGTCAATAAGCCCTTTAAAGATCATCTACGGCGCATTTATGGGGAATGGTTGCTGTCAGGGAATTGCCCTCTGACAATGAAAAAACCAACAGAGGTTCTACTGGGAAAATGGATTAAGACTGGTTGGGACAGTATCTCACCAGCAGCAATAGTCCGTGGATTTAAGAAGTGTTGCGTTTCTAACAGTTTGGATGGATCAGAAGATGACATTCTGTGGGAGTAGGAAGATGATGCAGCTATTGGAGATTCCTCCAGTAGTGAAAGTGAAAATAACAATTAAAATGTGCTAATGAGAAATAATTTGCACGAGAGATTCTAATGTTTCAAAATATTCAATTGAAAATTCCAATCAAAGCTGCTTATCTCAATTGGTTCTATGTTCATTAGTCAATGGTATAATAAACCTCTGTTATTGTGTGCATAATAAATTTTTTCCTTGTATTAGTTCAAAATGGGGGGTCGTCTTATAATCAGAGTCGTCTTATATTCGGGTATATACGGTACTTACATTGGATTGAGATATAGGAAAAGGCATATTGTGGGAAAGAAAAAGAGGGGGGAGTGAGGAAGGGGAGAGAGAGGAAAAGAGAGGAAGGGAAAACACAGGGAAGGAATGTAATTTGGCCTTTTTATTGCTTTTGAGACCAGTTACATAAATCAACAATTTGCAATAAGGCTTAATAAATGAATTGTTGGTCTCTAAAAAATTACACAAGTGCTTCTAATTCCTGACGACTTTAAACTTGCCGAGTTTAGCAAGGCTATATGTGAGGAATACAGTGCTGAGGTCCCTACAGCAGATGTCCACAACCTGGTGCTCACGAGCACCATTATTTACTTTCTAAATGTATGAAGTGATATTTTAAATCACTTTGATGTTTGTTTGATTTTATTTATGATTCTTCCAATTCTATAAAATTATAGTGGTGCTCACTGGATGTAACTTGGTGCTTGCCACATTGAAAAGGTTGTGGACCCCTGCCCTAGAGCAAGCAACGTGATTAGATGTTATGGTTGATCCATGTATAAGGTGACCAGACATCCTGCTTTTTTCCTTGTCCCGTTTTGTCCTACTACGTCCTTTTTCTTAAATATTATCATATAGTATGCATATTTTTATGAAATATGCAAACAGGATGTCAAAATATGAATATAGCACAAAAATTTCATTTGTTGAAAATAAAAAAGGACATTTTTATGGTTGGAGGTGCCAGTAAAAATTGTAATGAAATTAGCATATTCAAATCATGCCTTATTGCCTCGAATTTTCTGCAGACATTCTTCTCTCCTTCTCTTAAATCCTCCAAAATTCGTATTATCTGTAATTAATACCATAATTTTTTCAGTAAGGGATTCATTATTCAAAATTTCCATTACATGATTGTAAATTATATCACTTGTTTCTCCATGGAGAGAAGCTAATTCTATTATTTTTATTTTAATTCCTGCCCTCGCACTGAAATACTGTACATAAGTGTTATTTTAAAATAAAGCAGGACAACTGTTTGGGCAAAAGAGAATTTAGTCACCTTATTTAATTACACTTCGTTTTTTTATATCTACAGAATTGTGCTAAAATTATGCCTTTTTGAAGTTTGAAAACGCTCATCATAAAAAATAAATTTGGATAAAATATGTCCTGCTTTGTCCTGTTTTTTCCTTGTGTGAATATGGTCACCTTACCCATGTAGCATGTAGGAGCAGAGCCCCTAGCAGATTCTTAAATAAAACTAAAGGTGGAACATAATATGGTAGATCAACAGAAGGCATTGTGTTGTGGTGACAGAATAATATTGCAGAAACTGAAGGGATCGGCTTAACCAGGATGCAGATTAACCGGGATGTAAAAAAACGTAATATGAAAATAATTTAGAATACCTAGTATGAGAAACTGCCCGCTGAAAAACGATGCGACAGCATCACTGAAACCACGGGCGACGTGCAGAGTGAAGTAATGAAGAGGAACGGAGGGGGAAAGGCAAGTAACGACATACCTACATAGTTCCCGCTACTCCGTATGAGCTAGAGATACATACATATTATCACATTGTATGCATTTCACTTATAAAAACATCGCGTAGACGGCACAAGATCGCCGTGAAGTAGATCCTGATCGCTCGTGCAGAATTGGATCAGAATATTTCGAGTGTTCACTTTATTTTCGTGTGTCATAACGGGTGCATGTCATTTTGTTCTTATTAATTTAAAAATCGAATAGCCTTACGTGATCATGTCGAAATGTAAAAGACTTATTCTTACTACAGAACAAAAACTTGACATAATTAAAACATCTGATGTGTCCAACACATGACTTTCTCCATATTTGGGGTATAGATATTTAAATTATTATGAATAGCATTATGAGGCAAAATTATCATTTCGTATCGTAAAAGAATACAGTCGTCCTTATTACCGTAACTTATTTTTGAATATGTTTACAGAATTCACCGCTAGTTGGTGGCGCTGTATTCTGGAAATTTACGAATAAGTTAAATATCTCCGAAATGGAAGGTTCTACGAAAATTTTTTTCAAACAAAACTTTAAAGAAAAATTATTCTCTACAACTGTGGTCCTCACGAATATTACCAATAACGACGTTTTTAAGGAGATATTTGACAGAAACAGAAAAAACCAATTATTTATAAATAATTCCTAAACAATAACTGCTATGGAAAATTGTTTCAAATAAAATTTGTAGGAAATTACATTCTCTATAATACAGGCGACTCCCGAGTCTTGTTGGGGATGCGTTCCTGAAAACGTGTTCAAATCTCGAATAGTCGAGTGTCAAACGCCGCTTTTCTATATACTTGCATGTTATAATCGGGGGATGTTCCCGCATCTCGGGAAAAAGTCTTCCCTCACGTTCTATAAAGATAAAATAACATTACTGATATGTTAATAAAACTATTAAATTATGAATAAATTATATAATAAATATTTTAAATGTATAACTTATTTTTTGCACTAAAAAGGATAAAATAAATTTGTTTCTCAAACTTCAGAGATAGATGTATTCAATATGCTTTACAGACAGCCCGGTCCGGATCACGCGAGTCGTTTGTTACAAACGACTCGCGCGAGCTGGATAACATACCTGCATACATGTACCTATACATACAACTATTTGTCGCAGCAAAATTAATATAAAAGTTATTAAAAAAGCATAAAATAACTTAAGAATAAAGAAACAATAAAATTAAAAATATTTTCATACATTAAATCTTTTTCAACTGCACTTACTGGACTTGGTTTATTAATTGAGAAGTTGAAGATTTTAGTTGGAAGAGAGAAGCTATTGGGTGGGGAACTGTTTATTGTTGTTATCAAATTACCTGAATTTATCACATTCTAGAATTTTCTCCTTCTGTTTCACATAAGTGCTAATAGTTGACATATTCCCAACGACCGTACGATTTCAGTATGGCTTTCAGTATGTTTCTGACACTGATCATCTACCCAAAGTTTTAAAAGTTTTTCCATTTTAGGAATCACAACACCGCGCCTAGGACTGTTTACTGTTGTTATCAAATTATGTGACTTTATCACATCTTCTAGAATTTTCTCCTTCTGTTTCACATAAGTGCTAATAGTTGAAGGACACATTCCCAACGATCGTGCGATTTCAGCTTGGCTTTCACCTTTCTCAACATGCTTTAAAATTTCTAATTTCAGTTCATAACTATGAATCTTATGCCCTCTTTTATTTGACTCCCTTACATTATCACTATTACATTTCCTTTTAGATGCCATGTCAAGTGATAAATTTATAAATAAATAAATAAACTAAATAAATTTAAATAAAAGATTAACAGAAAAAAGAGTGAAATCATCACAAAGCCAAACAATTAGAGCAGCTATAACTATGTCTACACCAAAACTAAACCTCACGTTTGGTCGGAACGAATAACTACGCGAAGTTAATTCTGCGTATATTATCGATCGGCGGGATCGAAATCTGGAATTAATCGAGACTCAAACAATCGAGACTCAGGAGTCGCCTGTATTTGTATTGAGTTGTATACACAATAATGATGTTTTAACAGAGAAATATTGCAAAAACCAAATCGGGTTTCGAATAAATCTCGACTTCCGGTTAACCAGTATTCTCCAAAAACTAATCAGCTCTTTGTGCTCATACCAAAGCGTTATATATGAAATTTGGTAACAATATGGAAAGTACTTTTTGAGTTAGAGCGCCCACAATCACATACACACTCGCGCACAAACATACACACACAGACATCATTGATAATTGTGGCTGGGCATAAAGCCCTCGAGATAATGCCTTGCGGCGTTATGAGACATAGCATGAGACTCCAGACCAGTCCGGAATAGTCTAAACGTGTTCTAGGGACCTATAAACGTTATTTCCATGAAATCTCGAAGTCGATTTTTTTCGTGATCATAATACTTTCCCATACTACGTATGGAGAAAGTAAAAATCTGACGTGGCCAACACATGACTTTCTCGATATTTGGGGTATAGATATTTAAATTATTATGAATAGCATAATGAGGCAAAATTATTATTTCGTATCGTAAAAGAATACAGTCGTCCTTATTGCCGTAAATTATGTATATTTTGATTATGTTTCCAGAATTCATCACTACGTGGTTTTGGTGCTGTAAACTGGATATTACGAAAAAAGATGAATATCTCCGAAATGGATGGTTCTAGGAAAATTTGTTTCAAACAAAACTTGGAAGAAATATTATTCTCTACAACTTTGGTCCTCACGAAGATTACCAATAACGACGTTTTTAAGGAGATATTTGACGGAAACCGAAAAAACCGTATATTTAAAAATAATTCCTAAACAATAACTGCTATGGAAAACTGTTTCAAATGAAAGTTGTACGAAATTACATTCTCTATAACCTTTGTATAGAATTGTATATACAACAATGATGTTTTAACTGAGAAATATAGCAAAAACCAAATCGGGTTTCGAATAAACCTTGACTTCCAGTTAACCGTTATTGTCCAAAAACTAATCAGTTCTTTGTGTCATGCTGAAGTGTTATATATGAAGTTTGGTAAAGATATGGCAAGTACTTTTTGAGTTAGAGCGCCCACAATCACACAACAATACTTTCCCATTACTACGTATGGAGAAAGTAAAAAGGCATGACGGTGAAGTCGTTAATGAACGAGTACAGTGTGGGTGACCAAACAGTGCATGATATTATGAAAAACAAACATAAGCTGATTGAGTTTGCTGGAATTTCTGATAGTGCAAGTGGCATGTCTAGGCGGAAAATCATGAAGATGTCAACCTACGATGATTTGGACAAAGCAATGGTTTTGTGTTTAACCAACAAAGAGCTGAGGGAATCCCAGTTTCAGGAGCTGTTTGTGCAGTGAAAGCAAAGTATTTTTTCGATGAATTAAAATTGAAAGTGAACTTTAACGCATCATGTAGGTGGCTGACAAGATTTAAGCAAAGGCACAGGATTTGTCAGATTGCTATCGAAGGAGAAAAACTTAGCTGTGACGAGCCGACAGCTGAGGAATTTCAGTCTCAGTTTCAACATTTCGTCGATAATGAAGGATTCACGTCAGAACAAATTTATAACGCTGATGAAACTGGTTTATACTGGAAGTGTCTACCACAAAAAACTTTAGCTCATGAAAAGGAAAAAAGTGCTGCAGGGCATAAACTTCAGAAACAACGCCTAACAGTATTGTGCTGTGGTAATGCCGCCGGGTTTCATTTTTTGAAACCATGTGTTATTCGGAATGCAAAGAAACCTCGAGCTTTCTCAAAAGTTAAAGTTTTATCGAATTTACCTGTCGATTACTACAGTAATAAAGCAGCATGGGTGGACAGAGAAATTTTTACGGACTGGTATAAAACAAAATTCATTCCAGCAGTGCGTCAACACTTAGAATATTTAGATCTGCCATAAAAGGTGATTTTACTCTTAGACAATGCCCCCAGTCACCCAAATGAGGACACTTTAAAGTCCGAAGACGGAAATATATTTGTGAACTACTTACCTCCGAATGTGACAGCTTTGATCCAGCCCATGGATCAAGGAGTGATACAAAACATGAAAACAATTTATCGAAGAAACTTGCTGTTGAAGTTCGTAAAGGAAGACGGTGATGATTTGCTGTTGTTTTGGAAAAAGCTAACTGTATTGGATGCTATTTATGAAATTTTTGCTGCTTGGAAAACAGTGAAAAGTTTGACATTAAAAAAATCATGGCCAAAAATTTTACCGGGAAACGACGAGGAATTCCTTGGTTTTGAGGAGTTTCAATGAAACGGTGCCTGAACTACTGCATAATTTACACAGCATTAGTGGATGTGCAAATGTTGATGAGAAAAGTGTGCGAGTGGTTAAATGCAGACCAAAATTTGGCCGGCCATGAAGTTTTGAGTGACGAAGAAATTGTGGAATGTATCAATACCGTAGATGTCGACGAAGTAATGGCGGTCGATGATTTGGACCAGGAAGAGGACAACCTAATACCAGAGCAAAGTATCCGTCACAGCACTGCTTTAACTCACACTGAAGTTCTGCTGGATTATTTGGAGGGACAGCAAGACAGCACCCTGACTGAGAAACTAATGCTGAGAAATCTGTGCAGCACCATTTGCCGAAAGGTTAACAAATCGAAAAAGCAAACTTCTTTGCTATCGTATTTTAAATAAAATAGGAATAAGTACATATTTTTCATTTAAATTTTTTTCTATAATCTTATTGTTTTAATACAGTAAAACCAGACACACAGAAACACGGCGTAACTCATGAGCACATTTAATCGCAGTAGGTTAACTGCCACGTGTTAGACAGTCGCTCAATACATAGCGCTACGCGCAGGAAAAGCAGCAGACAAGTGATATTGTTAACTTCGTTTTTTTTAATCAAGTGCATGAAGTTTATCTCGTAACTGTATTCAAACAAATTCATTGAATTGCCGCATGAATCAGGTTATTTGAACTGACGCTCAAAAGATCACGTTTGCCGTATGTTTCCACTAAAGCTCTCTTTACATTTCCGCAAGTACCGCACAGCTAACTGCATTGCTTTCAAAATGGTATTGGTTTAATCATTGTTCGATTTACATGATTTTCGACTTGCATGGGAATTTTGTGAACGAATTAACCTTGTTGGTTGTGGACTTACTGTATATCAAATGGATGTTAGATTAACCGGGATTAGTTTATTCCCTACCATCCCGGATAATCGGGAGGCTACTGCATAATAATACCACGTGTATTTCACGTACCGAAAGTTTTTGTAATGAATTTTTGAGAGAAAGATGCATGAATTGTTAGTAAATACGGTATTACTTTCACTGCCATTAAGTCAAGAATAAATATACCATGGCACATCAAGAACTTTATCATGGCACACAGGTTGGGAAGCTCTGCCGTATCAGCATGATATGAGAAGCAAACATAAGAAACTCTTAGCGCAAAATTTGAATATGGTAAAATAATTACATGAATCAATTTGCCAGTAATTTTTCTTTAAAATGTTTTAATTTGAAGTTTTTATCATTTATAGTTTATGAGAAATTTAGAGGTTAGCATTGGCTTTGACTTGTCAATCTGCATCTTACAAGGAGAGGCCATAACATTAATATTGAAATTCGTAAAATCCTTTTAGGAGGTGAAACTAGAGCTAAAATATCAAATATATCTCTCGGCGTTTTTGCCAATGGGCCTTTGTTTAAAAGATATTAACAATTTAAAAATCAGGTTTAAGCATGGATGCATCATATACCAACAACATTTACAATAATACAAGGGTAATTCAAAAAGTTTCTGCAGTTTTTTTGTTACGTCTTTATTTATGCCTGAGAGATTACAAATGGTTCATTTCCCTACATAGTCTCCCTGCTTTGTAATACACTTACTCCAGCGGTCTACAAGCTTTCTAATGCCATCAAAAATAAATTTCTTTGGTTGTGTGTGCAGCCAGTCATGCACCGCCTCTTTCACCTCGTTATCATCTGCAAATCGACCACCTCTCAGCGCTTCCTTCAGTGGTCCAAAAAGATGATAATCTGAAGGAGCCAAGTCTGGACTATACGCTGTGTGATCGAGAACTTCAAATTTCATTTCTTGAAAGGTTTCCCTGGTATGGGCAGCACTATGGGGGTGTGCATTGTAATGCAACAAAAGAACATCCTCCAACAATCTTCCTCTCCGTTTTCTGCGAATGGCCGGCACTATCGAATAGGCTGAAACTTGACTGGTGTCTAACTTAAATGAAATGTCCCTTATTTTCACTCTTCTGGCTTCTTCCTGTTTCTCATCACAGGTTGATGTTGAAGGCCGTCCTGAGCGCTCTGCATCAACCACACTTCCGGCCTTTCTTGAACATTTCAATCCATTCGTACACACTCCGCTGAGGTAAAGCATTATCCTCATACTGAGCACATAAATGTGTGTGAATTTCAGCCCCTTTAACACCTTCTGCCCACAAAAACGGAACGACTCCTCTCTGCTCTTCCTTGGTGCAAATTGAAAGCGGTGCAACCATGCTCTTATCTCCACTGCTCGTAGCTCACTGAGTCCAAGGTCATGCCCACCAGTATGGAAGAACGTCAGATAATGAGTTTCAATGCTGTCAATGCTCATAAGTCTGCCTTGCACCAGTGGCGCGATAAAAAAAGTGCGGAAACTTTTTGAATTACCATCGTAGTAGAAGTGGTGATAGCCCAATGAGTAGAGTGAATGCCTAGTAATTAGTTGGGCAAGGATTTGATCCCGGCTGTCAGCATTTTTTTTTCATAATCAGAAATAATCTGAATATGTACTTTAACTAGTAAAATAGTATTATTATTATTATGTTTTTATCATATTTTTATTTATTTTTTGCATATTTTTGTGATTATTTTTTTTTTACTTTTTTCATGTACTTTTTGGTACTTGATATTTTTGCATTTACCACATATAATTATAACTTGCAATAACTATGGTCAACTCCAATCGGAGTGTTACTCTTCTATTTCACTTACTTCTACAGGATTCCAATATTTCGGATGATACAATTCAAAAAAACAAGGGAAACAAAGTTTCTTTGCAGCTTGAACATTTTATAAATGCTGCTTTTTCACATTTGTATTTTTGTTTACGTAGGTCATTCAGAAAGCACACCTGGTTGACGTTTACAAATACATTCTTTGTGGAAATCAGCTTTGAAGAAAACCACGCATACATTAGCATGTCTTTGAAGACTGGAGCCCCTAACAGATAATGAATCAGGGAATACATTTTAGTAGCATCTTCTCTTTTATTTATTTGAAGATTTTCCTGTAAGAGATGTGTGGAATTTTGAAATCTCTTGATCAGTAATTTCACTTGGCGGAAGAAATAAACATCGCATGGCTGGCAATAAGGTGTGCAGTGTGGTGGAATAATTTCCACTGTACATGTGCGTTTGCCTGTTTTATCAGTGAAACGTGTTGAATGGTGTTGGATCTGTTTGTCCCTCCCCCCAAGAATCAGTAAAAATTATTTTTTGCCTACGTACGATTTAAGTACGTTCTATACAAATAAATTGACGTGATCTCTTGATAATTTGCCCGACTTTGATGCAGTCACGTAGACATTTCCATATTCTTGTTCCTGATGTTTCATCTGAACTGCTACTTTAGGGCCCAGGTTCCTTTTGCCTCTTGCATACACAAAAATACTTTCGGAAGCAACTTTCCTGAAGCAGTTATTGAGTACTGGGCTGTGTAGGAGTGGGTTACTTTATTGAAATCGTCAATAAACACCTCCGTTGCTTTTTCTCCCTTGTGAGAAAATGTGCGGTTGACATTTACTCTGTATTCACAGCCCATCCGGTCGGTGTTAATAACAAAATCTGCATCACACTTTGCAATTAACTTCGATGTGTGACTTTGGAATGCGGCTGCTACTTCTAACACTTCAGTTAACGAAAGGCAGTTTTTAGATTTTATGTACCGCGTGGCTTTGTGTTGGCGAATTCCGTATTGCTTTTTAAAATTCTTGACCCATCCAAAGGAGGCCTGAAAATGGAAGTCTTCGGATTTATGCTGAAGAGCTGCTACAGTTGCCCATTCCTGAAGATTCCTCGTCGTCACTGGTTTCTCCTCTTCTCGAGCTTCTGCGAAATGGTCATACGTCCATTTATTGATCATCTCGTACTTATCTAGATGATATCCTCCTCTCTCGATGTCCTTTTTCCACCGTATGAGGTCCGATTTGCTTTAGAGAGTAGTTCCTCCATGCCTCTGCAGTGACCTCAAATTCCACGTTGGATGCTCCCTCGCCATAGTTAAAATTTTAATTTTAAGATCCAAAGACACAAGATCATATCTTCTTTTCTTGCTGTCTAGTTGGTAATTGCTTTCCTCATGGTCAGATGTATCAGATTGCGAACTCGAAGACATCTTCTCTGGAGATGATTCCACGTAATTCCCGTGATCAGTTTCCGTAAAGAAATACAATTCCTCCTCTTCTTCAAAATCACAATTCTCCAAAACTGCAACAATTACCTCCGTCATTTTTTCGCCTAAAAGCAACGCTTTTTTGGTGATGTTTCCATTTGGAGCGTTTTCAATGATTTTTAATTTTTTCAAATTCCTTGTGCAACTTGCAAACCATTGGTGATGTCTTCCTTCTTATATGCTGACATGATGACAGGAACATATTCGCTATCAGCAGCATCACTGTTTGTTGCAACTGAATGATTATTAGCAGGCATCATAATACTATGCTGTACTTTGCTTCACTTTGCTGATTGTGAATGCTTGCTTCCACCACGAATGCTGAATCCAAACTAATTCCTTTAAACTACCTGGGACTGCACACGGATCTACTTTACTATACTACCAACTCAACAACTTTACTATAATACCAACAGTATTTATTGATATAAATAGTAATTTGTTGTTATGCAGATGGTAATTGTTTACAATAAATATGTCATAAATTTCATATTAAAGAATTGATATTTATTAAACAATCAAATAATGATTATAACATTCTAAATTATATTATTTATTTATAATTATAATTTTATAATTATATGTGGAGAATGCAAATAAATCAAGTACAAAAAAAGACAAAAAAACAAATACAAAAAACACAAAAAACAAATAAAAATACAATAAAAACTTAATAATAATACAATTTTACTAGTTAAAATACATATTCAGATTATTTCTGATTATGAAAAAAAATGCTGACAACCGGGATCGAACCCTTGCCCATCTAAATTACTAGGCATTCACTCTACACACTGGGCTATCACCACTTCTACTATTGTCGTTAATGTTGTTGGTATATGCAGGGCTGTTTTAAGACCTTTATAGGCCCTAGGCACTCTTGCATTCGAAGGCTCAACTCTACGTTATATCAAATATATTAAAATGCACCCACGTTAAATCTAATTTTTTGCTATTAAAGATATTCGAAAGCATTTTTATAAATTTGCTTTTTAAATTATTTCAACAATACTTCAACACTTATTCAAGCATCAAACATTTTCGTAGGCACTTGAAAGGTTCGTAGGCCCTAGGCACTGTGCCTATTGTGCCTAATGGATAAAACGGCCCGGGGTATATGATGCATCCATGCTTAAACCTTATTTTTAAATTGTTAATATCTTTTAAACAAAGGCCCATTGGCAAAAATGTCGAGAGATATATTTCATATTTTAGTTCTAGTTTCACCTCCTAAAAGGGTTTTACGAATTTCAATATAAATGTTATGGCCTCTCCTTGTTAGTGAGGTGAACCACTGCATCTTCTGAGGTTTGGTAGGGAGATGTATACCGCGTCTAGTGAATTTGCACTATGTGAGGTTTTACTGCACTAGTTTTGAGATTTTTTATATTATTTAATGTGCCAAACGCTATATTAAAAGTATATTTCATCCACATGCTCAAAAATACCTTTAAGATTCCATTAATGGTATCTAATGACACTTATTGCTGGCAAATATGTGAATTTTCCCCTGATATACAGCAAGACAATATATAATATTATATTTAAGCAATAGAAAGTTATTTCACCTCTGTGTTAGTGCTGTCTACCAAATTGACATCACGCTTTTTTAACTCTCTCTGTGTTGTCCTGGCTACAAGATTCTGCACATCAGAAACTGATTTACATACACCAATCACATCTGAAATTTATGAAAATACCAAGAGATTAAAAATTAACATGGTATGATAAAATTCAATTTTTCTCACAAAGACATCACTCATTAAATTTGTCCAAGCTTACCAACAATAGTATCTGGTGCCACGTTGAGAAGATTATCGATGGTTTGAAAGTCGAAAGATACTTGTGGAATGGACGACGTTTCTTCATAACAAGGAACAATTTGAGTCTCACCAGTAAAAGACATCTCATAGTCATTTTTGATGGAGGTGAACTTTTTATTTGCCCCTTTAAGCCGGCAGCCTTTTATAAAATACACCTTATTAACCTGAAAAAAATTTAAGAAATGTTTAAACTTCAACAAAGACCAATTTACATTTAAAAGAGAATGCCCATTTAAATCTTAATGTTACTATTTCAAAGATAAAATTAAACAAATATTAGATATAAGGAGTTCAAGAAAACTTTTGTTTGATCATTTCTATCCAAAATTTACTGCATTTTCCTAAATAATTTGCAACCGATGAATCGATTTAAGGACAAAATTTTTTCCATGTATTTGTACGGATAGGTCACTTTTTACTTTCTCCATATACGCAGTAGAGAAAGTTTGTATTCACGAGTAAATACAAATACTACTTACTACTGAAATCAGTACCAAATTTCAAATACAATATTTTCATAATAGTGGCAGGAGTTGAATAGTTTTTGGACAATATAGGTCAACTGGAAGTGGATGTTTAATCTTGTCATTTTTCTGTTTTTTCAAATATCTCCTTTAAAACTCAATTTTCATAAAGAGTTGTTATTATAAAAGTCATAGAGAATAACATTAGCTACAAGTTTCATTTGAAACATTTTTTTATAAAAACAATAATTTAAGAGATATTTCGATTTTTCGACTGAATTTACATGGAGTATTCATATTCACCTTCCGGTTGTAGTAAAATATATCCATTAAAATGCCATTATTGTATACATTTAAAAATAGTAAAGTTATAGCAAATTTTATTTTCTACAACTTTTGTTCGAATTTTTTTCATTATAATGCATTGTTTAGAAGATATTTAATTAATTCAAAATTTATCAATGCTCACCTGCACCATCTAGCAAAGAATTCTTTAAACAATATACAGAATGAATACCGACAACAATAAAGGATATTTGTTCCATTATCAGACAAAATAATAATTTGAACCTAAAATTCTATTTGCGAATATAGTTTTAAGAAATATTTGCTATTTTTCTGTGATGTATAATGAATACCTTTGACAAAAGGAAACAGTTTTGTTTATCGACTGTTTATTTAGCAACTGAATGCTTAGCATCAGTGGTTAGTCGAAGAATTTCTTCTGCTATATTCAGCAGCTGAGATTTGGATTTCTTGTGATTTTTCTTTATTTGCATTTCTCCGTTTGGTATTATTTTCTTTGCCGACATCTTCCACCTTTGGATGTCAGTACTTGATTTTTTCCCCTTCTCCTTTGATTTTACTATTTTTTTCTGGTTTCAACTACCATATGATTATTATTTATTGTTATTGGTGGTTTTTGTTCATTATTCTTTCATTGTTCTTTTCTTTACTGATACCTTAAACTGTTGGTTGTTGTTATTATAACATTTGTTCGGTCACCCCTTTTTTCAAATAGCTCCTTTAGAAATCAATTTACCTAAAAATGGGCTATTAAAAAAATTGTAGACAATGAAATTTTCTACAAGTTTTGTTTGAAACATTTTTTCATAAACTCGATGGTTTCAGAAAAAATCTGATGTGGCCAACACATGACTTTCTCCATATTTGGGAGATATATATTTAAATTATTATGAATAGCATTATAAGGCAAAATTATTATTTCGTATCGTAAAAGAATACAGTCGTCCTTATTTCCGTAAATTACGTATATTTTGATTATGTTTCCAGAATTCATCACTACATGGTTTTGGCGCTGTAAACTGGATATTACGAAAAAAGATGAATATCTCCGAAATGGATGGTTCTAGGAAAATTTGTTTCAAACAAAACTTGGAAGAAATATTATTCTCTACAACTTTGGTCCTCACGAAGATTACCAGTAACGACGTTTTTAAGGAGATATTTGACGGAAGCCGAAAAAACCGATTATTTATAAATAATTCCTAAACAATAACTGCTATGGAAAAATGTTTGAAATAAAATATGTAGGAAATAATATTTTCCACATCTTTTTTTGGTCAATGTGTACAATAATGACGTATTATCGGAGAAATATTGCAAAAACCAATTCGGGTTTCGAATAAACCTTGACTTCCGGTTAACCGGTATTGTCCAAAAACTAATCAGTTCTTTGTGCTCATGCTAAAGTGTTATATATGAAGTTTGGTAAGGATATGGCAAGTACTTTTTGAATTAGAGCACCCACAATCACATACACACACACACACATATGCGCACACACACATATGCACACACACTAGTCCTGCACGGGCTGGTACGGTCCGATCCCTTGGAATTAATTACGGGCCCGGGCTTTAAAAATCAAGGAAGTCACACTGGTCCTCCGTAATGTCTCACGGGCCGGGCCTACAATTACATCGTACGGGCCGGGCCTAGAAAATCAGGCCTGTGCAGAGCTCTAACACACACACACAGACATCATTCCGAAAATAGTATAAACGTGTTCCAGGGAACTCAAAACGTGTATTTCCGTTGAAATCTCGAAGTCGATTTTTTTTGTGATCACAATACTTTCCCATTACTACATATGGAGAAAGTAAAAATTCGAGAGTACATTGCTAGATTGTTCAATTGCAGCTCCATGAGTCCAAAATGAGAAAAATGCCAACTACATTACAATGGCATGCGTAATGAATAGGTCAGAGGGCCAAATACGGCCAACGAGAACTCTTCTTACGGCCCATGAATCTATGATAACTAAATATTAAGACATGTTGATATTTAAAAGAATAAGAATACCACAAGTATGGATAAAGTCATGTGTTGGCTACATCAGGTTTTTTGATCTATTGGAGTTGTGAACCCCAACAAATTTGGTATTGTTAGAAAGCCAATATCATCTCCACAAGTGTGCCTCGCTATCTTATTTTTAATGATTTGATAGCGCAAGTTGAGTCCTAGGACTATTTCATTCCTACATTAGAAAAACATGAGAATGGGTGCAGTGTATTTCTGATTTGCATTTAAAAATTGCTGAAAATAATCATACAACTGTGGGACTTGAGCCAAACAATGTCTATACATCTATAAGAATCAAAATTCATTTCTCTACTATTGATTTTCAGATATGCATCAATTTAATGAACAGTAAAATCAACAAATGAAGCCATGACTTTGTGGAACTCCATCATGAATAAAATGAGAAAGATCACCCGGTATAAGTGATTACATAAGTGCCTCCAGGTTTTATCCAGTGGTGATATCAGTGTCCTCAACAAAGACCCAACCAGTGATTTTCAGTTGGCCATAAAAACCACCATTGCCCGATGTGACTCCTAAATCAATAAAAAATCTTCCTACAAATTAATTCAAATGAACCCTCTCCCTCTGCGTTTTTACAGCCTTCCTAAAATTCACAAACCATCCATTCCTGTTAGACATGTTGTTTCAAGTGTGTCAGCACCAGCACACAAATTAGCCTCTTTTTTGAATGATTTATTCATTAGTATCTCCGCTTACATCCCAAAATATGGCATTAAAAATTCCCCAGACTTAACTACTAAGTTAAAGAATTTAGATATTTTATCTTAACACAAACTTGTTTCCTTTGATGTGAAAGACTTGTTTACAAGTGTTCCTCCCTGTGAGACCTTTCATCCCTGTGAAGAAAGCCTACTATCTTCAGGTTCTCATCCCAGTGTGATTATCTCCATGTATGAATTTATAAAAGTGTGCATTTCCCAAAACTACTTTGGTTTTAATAAGACTTTTTACCATCTACCTGAAGGCCTAGCTATGGGTTATCCTTTGTCACTCTCGTGGCTGATATTTTTATGATTAATCTCAAATGTAATGTTTAGTTCTCAATTATTGGCCATTAAGAATGTTGTTATATGGTACCATTACGTGGATGATATATTTTGTATTTGGAAAGGTTTCCTCAGTCAATTGAACCAATTTTTATCTATACCCAATAGCTTACATCTACCCATTAAATTCACCGAAGAGATTGAAGTAAATAACTCCCTCAACTTCCTTGATTTAACCATACATAGACATACACATAGCTTACATTTCACAATTTTCAGGAAACCCACTTATACCAATCAAAACATTCAGTCTTCTTCTTTCCATCCCACTCTGCACAAACACGTGGCTTATCATGATCTAATACACCGGTTAACCCACACCCCTCTCTCACAGGCAGAATTTGATAAAGAATTAAATGTCAATAAACAAATAGCCATCGCCAACGGTTTTCCACATAAATTAATCAACACACTCCTATACAGAAAAGACGAAACTAACTCTTGAACATTGTTATAATACTCTGCCTTCTGTTAACAAACCCCATTGGTATAAATTACCATATATCCACCATATTTCACTGCTAATTATGGATTGCATTCCCAAAGATAAATTACGTCCAGCTTTCTACACCCTCACTAATCTAAGGATAATTTTTGGATAATTTTATCCAACAATAAAGATAAGTTTGACAATTTATTCAGGAGCGGTGTCTATAAACTTACGTAATGACTGTAATGCTGTTTACATAGGACAAACGGGGAAATTTTCACATTAGGGCTACTGAACATAGATAATCTTTCTTACAAGGTTAATTCCAATCACACTTTGCCCAACACTCACTCAAAAACAACCATTCCTACAACTTTAACCCGGAGGTAATTCATTTTGCAACTAAAGGTTCCAGGTAAAATCTTTTAGAACAGTTAGAAATACTTTTACACCACGATGATAACACACAGCCTCGTTAACGAACTTATTCCCCCACGAACTCTCCTTTGCTTACTTTGTTCCTTCCTAACACCTACCCTTCCCCAACACCTTGACTCAAGCCTTTCCCCCATCACTTTACCCATTCATTGGTCCCCTCTGCATATTTCCCTTCCCCACTCCCCTCCGCTTCTGTATATATTTGCGTTGCTTCTTGTTTCTGTGTCTGAGGATGACTAGATATTAGTCAAAACCGGTCGCATGTATTTTAATATTTTAAGAAAGTGGAACTTATACCTAGTGATCTTTCTCATTTTATTCTTAATGCACATTTTGTTTTGAAAAAGAAAATTTTGTTTTTTTGATGTGAAAATCTTGTCATCAAAGGAAACCTAATTGTTGTTAAGTGGGATTATTACATCGCATTACATTGTATGGAAAGTGAGAAATAGTTCATGAATTTGTAACTGTGACCAATAGTAACATTTAACTGAACAAAGCAGGAAATATAAATACTCCCATCATCATCCATTATCATTGCAGAATATTTCTTTCTCCCAGAATGTAAGCTTGAATTTTATACATAGACCACATTCTTCTTCTATGAATTCATCACATGCTTACCATTAAAAATGCCATAGGGCCATAAGAGTTTAATAAGTCCCGATTATATAAATATCTAGTTTAAAATTCTTATGTATCTCAATCATTCTACCAGATCAACTAATGAAATATTACAGATTTAAAGATAAAAAAGTCTTAGTTTTACCTCAAGCATATCATAGTAGGCATCACATTGTTCATTGAAAGCAGTGGCTCGTATTTCTCCACTCTCATCAACAAGGTCAATGGAGAACAGTTTTCCTTCTCCTTTTGAATTACTCCAAGTGCGGATTGTGGACTTGTTGATGACTCGAGCTTTTATCATCCACCTAAGATTATAAAAGTAAAGCAGAGATTTCTAAATATTTTGTATTTAAGTATTTAATGATGAAAGGCAAGTAACAACTAAAGACACAATATATGACATTGTGACTATAAATGTAAACTCAAACACATCTTAACCCCTCAACATCATCCTGCGTACCCAGTACATGGGATAAAAACTCTACCTGCATGCTGGGTATGCCACAGAGGTCGCTAGCTTTCTTTATTTTTTTGAAACAGTAAATTTTCTTAAATATAGCTAACCTTGATAACTTGATACGCTGTGATACTTGTGTCTTTCCTTGCCTTATAAGTGCTTCCCTCGATACTTTCTCAACAACTTGCAATAGGCCTGCGGCGCCCCTCTCACAATACTTCGTTTGTTACGGGATATTTCATCATGTCCCCTAGTTATTGTGAATTTACTTAGAATGGCTTTGCTCTCACTGGTTTGTTGAACTTCCGCCATCGCCTCCCGCCTACACCCGGGGTGTCTCCTGGCAACTGCGGGTGCTTCTCCCCGGCATGGAAATGTCTTGCCCTTCTCGTTCTTCTCTCCTGGGATGTGAATCTCAATCCCGGTCCTTCCTCTTGTGATATTTACTATCAAAATGTGAGGAGTATCCGGAACAAGCTCTCTGTGGTTTCTTCACACATTAGTGAACTTTCGGCTTTCAACATTATTGCACTCATGAAGACATGGCTTAACAGCAACGTTTTGGATGGTGAACTTGTGTTTGTGGCTACCCACCAAATTTTTCGTCATGATCCAACTTCCTGAGGTGGCAGTGTTCTCCTTGCCATTGATTTTGACTTCCCTGCTACCCGACGGGCGGATTTAGAAACCAATTGTGAAATTTTGTGGAACGAATTACGAGTGAAATGTAGTGCCAACAGTGATCACTCAGTTAAATTATTTGTTGGTTGTTTTTATCGCCTACCTAACAATGATTTATCATGTTTGGAGACTTGTTTTGATTCAGTTCTTCATGTTCGTGCATTAGGTGACCTTATTTTATTCGGAGACTTCAACCTATCCATCAATTGGACCTCATCCACCAGTGGCAGTTCATCTAATAATGTTGATCATTATTTTCTCGATCATTTCATGAATGGCTTAGGCCTCCTTCGGTGTAATCCTTTTCCTACTAGAAATATGGCAATGCTGGATCTAATTCTGTCCTCTGTCCCAGTGTCTCCCGTAGCCGCAGGCCGTAACATTTTCGAAACTGACCATGGATCCTTCAAGTGTTCGCTATCCCTCCCACTCCCTACCTCCTGGTGAGCTGCACCGACGCTTCCAACCCCCCCCCAGGTCCCTCAGAACCTGGAATAAAGCAGATTGGCCCACTCTTTCCCTCCTTCCCTGGGACCTCCTCGAGAGCGGTAATCCCAAGGATGGGCTTGACCTTTTTTATGACCTTCTCCATGCAGTCATCGAGGACTTCGTCCCTTCATGATGAGTGTTGAAGAAAAAGCGTCTTTGGGTATCGCCTGAGACGACCCTCATCCTAAAGAATAAGCTTTCGGCTTGAAGATTGTGGGAGTCTCACCCCAATCCCCATACTAGTGCCTCCACGCCCATTATGTTCTTTGCCGAGATTACTTGAATTTTGTGGAAGGGATAACGGATGAAATTAAAAACAATTCAAAGAGATTTTGGACCCTGATAAACTCGAAAAGGAAAACACATCGTATCCCAATTTCCACCTCTGCCAACGGCACATCGTTCCAAGGGGATGCTAGGCCTTAAGCCTTCAATGAGTATTTTTGCTCCAATTTCACACCTGCCTCCCCCAACATTCCTCTCCCACCTCTTCAGCCCGTGCACCCATTCCCTTGCGTTAATAACAACTTCACCACAGGAGGTTCTAGCTCATCTTTCCTCCCTACCTCCCTCGAAATCTACCGGCTCAGATAATATTGGTTCTCTCTTTCTCCAATGCACATCTGCCGTTCTCCACGTTTCCATCTCCCTCTTATTCAATAAATTCTTTTCATCAGGAACTTTCCCGTCTCTTTGGAAGAATTCCAACGTCACCCCCATTTTAAAGTCAGGATCAAAAGACAACGTTGAAAATTACCACCCTATTTCAACCTTGCCAGTACTTTCTATCATCTTTGAACATATAATCAACAACCGTATCCTACATTTCACTCTTCCATACATCTCACCCTTTCAGCATGGTTTTCTTCTTGGTAGCTCCTGTCTCACCAATCTTTCTGTCTTACACCATCATATTATTTCCTCCTTTGAATTAAAATCTCAACTCGATGTCTGCTATATCAACTTTTCTAAAGCTTTTGATTCAGTGAGCCACACCCTCCTCCTCCACAAACTTGAGACTCGTTACAATATTCATGGCCGCCTCTTATCAGTAATTTCTAATTTCCTGAACTCTCGCAATCAGAGTTTTAATCGATGACTTTTCTTCTCCTCTATTGCCTGTCTCTTCCGGTGTCCCACAGGGTAGTGTTCTCGGCCCCCTTCTCTTTGCCCTCTACGTGGATGAAATCGTAGAATGCATACTCCCATCAGGCTGCAATATACTTCTTTATGCAAATGATTGTAAAATCTTTAAAAGAGTTGAATCTCTAGCCTATTCTTTATCACTTGAATCTGCTCTTAAATCTGTCGACGCTTGGTGTTCCAAATGGCACCTACGTATTAACCCCACTAAGTCGGCTGTAATGGCCTTTTCCCTCAAGCACAAACCCATTTCATTTTCCTACACCCTCTCCCATCATCCTATCCCTTCTGTGAAAACACAGACTGATTTGGGCGTAATTTTTTATGACAAATTACTCTTCATAGAACACATTAAGAGCATTTCCGGGAGAGCAATGTCCATAGTTGGTTTAATTTACCGTTTCTCCGAAATTACTGACCCCCTTGCACTGAAAGCAGTGTTCCTCGGCTGTGTACTCCCCATTCTGGAATACTGCTCACCCATCTGGTCTACTGCCAGCCCCACCACTCTCAAACTTCTCAACCGCCCGGTAAATTTCTTCCTAGCCATTGTCCGATATCTCGTTCCTTCCTTTAGGTATCACTCATGAGAAGTGGTGCTGTCATCCCTAGGGCTTTCCCACCTCTTCCACCGCCGCTTAACAGCTGACCTAAAATTATTACATGGTGTACTGAACGGACATTTTCGCTCTGGTGACCTCCTCTCTTTCTTTTCCTTTCGCATTCCTCCTCGCCTCACCTGTAACATGAGCTTATTGCACATCCATCACTTCCATTTATCTATTTCCCAGTGATCCCTATTCCACCGAATCCCCTCCCTCTTCAACACCCTTACTGCAAAATATCCGTCTTTGGACCTCTTCACCTCCCCTAATATTTTCATCTCTTTCATCAAACATCACATAAACAACTAAGATCATACTTATTATATCCTTGTTATTGTTAATACTATTATATTTTTTTGTTATCTTGTTATTTTGTTGTTTTTTTTAAATAATTTATTTGTTACTACACCCAATGTAAAAGGCCTCTGTTGCTGTTACCGGTGTCCTAATAAATAAATAAAAGATGCGCGTGTACCACCGGTGGTACATGATGTTGCGAATGTGTTAAGCCTAAGGTTATATTTATGAAGAAAACTATTCCAAAACAGAAATTCCCAAATGGTGTTGTAGTCCACTTCCACAACAAAGGTTGGATGGATGAGGTTGGGTCAAAATTGTGTTTGAAGAGAATTTGGAATTTCCAAACAGGAGGGTTACAAAAAGAGAATAGTCTTCTCGTCTGGGATATGTTCAGGGCACATCTTGTGGATAGTGTTGTAAAAGAGGTTAGGCTGCAAAACACAGACATCGCAGTGATTCCCGGTGGCCTAACTAGTATTGTACAGCCATTGGATGTATCTCTTAATAAGCCATTTAAAGACAATATGAGGAAAAAGTAGAACGAATGGATGATAAGAGAAAAACTGCTCAGTAAAGGAGATGCCATACAAGCTCTTCCACTATCAACATTGTGCAAATGGGTTGTGCAGGCTTGAGAAGAAAACGGAAACTGTGATTAAATCTTTTAAGGAATGCGGAATATCCAATCACCTGGATGGAACAGAAGACGACCTATTATGAGTCTGATGACAAGGTTATTCCCGATGAAGAACATTTGACTGATCCATATGATGAAAATATTCCAGAAAAGGACTGGTGCGAGCTATTTAGATCTGATAGCTCTGATGATGAGGAATTTGAAGGATTTTAAGATACTTTTAGGTGTTCACATATGTTCTGCTTTAATTAAAACTGTTTCAACTCCATGACTATGTAATTCTTTCGTATACACCATTAATTTAAGTTCCGATAGTAAATGATAATTTAAGCTTCGGTAGTTATCGATAAGTTGTAAATATTCGATAATTATATCGATAGTTTCAATACATCGACCGTTATAATACATCGAAAGTGCAAATTCCATCAAATTTTAACACACACACGTCAAGTAACATCATGAGTTTAAACCCACCATAAATATCTCGTTGTGTATAGTTGGACTCTTTATGTTTTTTGCTAGAAATTTTGTATTTCAATGTCGACCTATACATGAGTATATACGGTAAATGTAATCGCTAGAAAATTACAATGTGGAATTGCGCCGTGGAGAACGTAATGCTATCTTCCGTGGAAGATGATTCCGATAACATTGTCGATGAATGGAGCAGTGATAAAGAATTTCTTGGATTGTGCTATGCTTAATAATGTTCTTTATTATTTTTACTTTAATTGAAATATCTTGTAGTGCATCACATATAATTATTTAATAAATTTGGTGTTTTTATTCATTAATTTACATTTCTGGTTCAAGTTATTCCCGAGAAAATGCATGAGAGTACCATCAGAATGTTTAATATCATCCCAATATCGCACGGACGTAAAATCGGTGACATTTTCTAATGTCAGTCCATTATAGTAAATATCCTGGTAAATACCGTATTAACCCGAATATAAGGTGAGGTTTTTTTCAAAAATTGTCTTTCAGGAAAGTGGGGGTCGCCTTATATTCGGGTCTTTAAGTATGAAGAAGTTACAAAGAACTCTTATGCAGTCAAAGCCCCCAATTCTGTTGAAAATGTATACCATACACACGTCTGTAGAATAGAAATACTCCCTAGAAACTGTTCTGTATCCCAAATACGCCCGACTGTTTTTCATTTCTCGTGAAATAGATACTTCGATTTAATTGTGTTTTTCCGACCAACTGTCTGACGATTGTGTCTCAGCGTGAGAGTTTTCCTTAAACAGCTCAGCGATCAGATAAAAAACGTACATATGGGTTCCTGAACGAATAAAATAAACTGATTCTGTCACAATGTATACATTTGTATGTTTCAAAAATTTTATACAAACATAACAAAGTAGTATAAGGGAAATTTTTAGATACTTTGTTTCTAGAGGTCATACGGCTAAGACTCGTAGTATTCCCCCTGCATTTGGGTTATTTCACTTAGGCGACGATGCAATGTCACCAAGTTTCCAATTTCCCTTACTTCAACGGTAGCCGTGGATGAGTGAAGTTCGATGCTCCGATAGATTGGCCAAAAACGTTTTTTTGGATTTTCTCATTGGGAAAATAAGTAGCCACCTTATATTCGGGCTAATATGGTATATACCCTCGTATAAGACGGATTCTGCTTTTTAGCAGAAATTTTTAGGGGAAAAAAGTTATACTTGGGTATATACGGTATGAATGCCTTCTGTACAACTCAAAATTTTATAAGCTTTATGAAATGTCTTAAAAATATATAAAACGTAAAATTAATTTCAAATTTTTAGTCAAGATATGAAAAAGTTAACCTGCGAGAAACTTTTTTCCTATTTGGTTTAGAGGGGTACATCCAGCGAATGAAATGTTAATAAAAGCTGAAATATTTTTTTGAAAAATACTGCATATCAATGACATTTATAGTTTTTGCAATACTGAAAGATATATGAAAGTACGGGTGCGTGCTAGACTCATGGCAATCAGGGTGATTTCTCTATTCTCCTGTAAAGAGTGTGTTATATGTATTTTACAACATAAATACATGTTCTAGATAGATGAACCTTGTTTACTGTACTCCAATGTTTTATTCTGTCCAATTATCCGAATTTTCGATTAACCGAAGCACCCTTGGTCCCAATTAGATTGGATAATCGGAGTTCTACTGTATGCCTTAACCACTCATCTGGGTATGCCGTGTATAGACATCATGGCTGGACGCACCGTTGTTGGGTATGACGGATTTAGACGTCATGGCATTTTTAATGCTTCTTCTAGTTTCGTCCTACCTACCATAGATGGCCTTGTCTTCCTTTTTCTTTGAGAAGCAGGTCTTCATAAGGGAGCTCTGTATATGCGTTGCGGGTTGCATTTCCATGTATGCCACTTCTTGAATGACCGTTTATGACACTCGGGGTTTTTTCACACTCCCTTGCGAAAACTCACACTTTTCTCTGCATGCACTTTTGTCTCAAGGGGAATCCTGCTTTTATGAATGTTTCTCCTGCTAGTAATCCTAATGGTATATGTGAAAAACAAATGTATATGGAAGGCTCAGTTTGCTTCTGAGAATTGAAAGAGACGTTTCATTTCTAAGAGAAGCATTTTTATCAGTTACGCTGTTTTATATTTGCGGAAACTGGATGATATTTAACTTTATCTATTTAATTAACCACTGAGGGTGGGACTTGATAAAAAAAATTACTCAGTTGAGTGGTTAACTCCCATAAGAAAAACCAATCAGCTATTCTATGGACTTATCTAGCACAACCTGAAAAATACTGGGGAATGAGTCAATCCAGATAGAAAAGCCCATCTTATAAAGAAGTTTAGCATAATTGATGTTCCTTACTAACTTGTTTTGGTAAGGGCTGAGCCCAGCAATTGGATGAGTAGCTGCATTTACTCCTGGAGAGGATAGTACAGAAACCTGGTGGGACTTTGGCTGAGGAGTAGTTCTCTGCATGCTGCTGCCACTCACTGGGCGTTGCTGAGCCCCATGTCCAACTTGAGGCCTTGCTGGTCCTAGTTTTAATCAACTTAATTATTATTCTTATAATATATTCAGCAATAAAAGATTTAAAAAATAATAATGGCCACCATTACTTATCACAATGAAAATAATACATCATACACCTATTCTGCTTTAGCCTTTATCCATCCCACGTTCCCAGAACTTCTCTTAAATGTATTGGCTGTCTGCAGTGCATACCTTACAAGGTACGCTGAGTTTCAAAACCACTTATTTGAATTCACCTTTGTCATGGAATCAGCTGCATGGGAAGGGGAACACACAGAAGGACATCACATGCAAAGAATGCTCAAGTAACCCTCTTGAGGACTGAGAAAAACCCAGTTAATGTTGAAGGCCTTTAAGAGTGGAGATTTCAGATCAGGGGCCAGCAACCTTTCACAAGTAGTGTGCCAAATTCATGTCAATGATGGTCTCGCATGCCACTAATAAAATTTAATTTAATAATAATTAGCTGTACCCACAAAATGTTTGCGTGGATTTTTTTCAATTAATTTATTAATAATAATGTATCAATTAATGATGCAAATGATATCCCCATAAAAATATATTCTATTAAAGACATCTTTTACTATATTCTTGCATAACTCCTCTTCTCCACTATCTCCCTCTCTCCCTTCCTCCTCTCTCTTTTCCACTCTAACCTTTTCTCCTTACCCTCTCTTCATATAAATGGCTTATAAAACACATTAATTTTATGCTCGTAAGCTATATATGGTTTTACAACAAAAGGACTTTGAGCATGACAATGTCAAGGTATTTAGTGTTAAAATGGCAAATTTAGTGAAAATTATGTGCATTAAACTTAAAATGCAGGTGATTTCGAATTGTAAATGAAAAAATACGATAAGAATAAGAATCCTTGAAAATATTTCTTTAAAACAATCTAGGTCCGAAGCTTATATGCCAATATTTCGAATTTAATTGAGCAAATGAATGAAAGACTGCATGCCAAAAAGTCAAGTTTTGCATGTTATCTTATGGAAAGTATAAATGATTCCTAAGATTCAAACCTGAAACTTTATGAAAATGAAAATAGTTTTCCAGGTATCTCCTAGCTATGGTCGTTTTCAAATGACTTGGCGAGTGAGATTTCGGCCGCACTTGGGACCGCTCGTATCTCTCCGCTGCCAGGAGGGGGTAGTGCCTCCTAGCAGAAAGCTCAAGCTAGACGTTGCCAACTCTACACCAGAACACACGTAACGTTTGGCAGGCATTTAAAGGGAATTTGTGAATGGAAATATTTTTTATTGTATCACACACGTACCATGCGCACTTAATCAAACAAGTGAATTTTGCCACTATTTCTTGATAAAGCATTTTATTATTTATTGTATTGTTACATATGCATTATTACAATGAGCATGCCAAGGGTTGTGAATCGTCCTCTTCATCGTCATCATCGTCCTCGGTGTCGCTCTCCCCAAGCTGCATGATGATGGGCTCCAGGACATCCTCCCGTGCAATTTCTCTCCTGAAGTCATCATCCTGCAGCCTGTTGGTATGATGGACACACGAGGCCCAAAGTTCCGATGTTACTCACAAGGAGAGTATGGAGGCTAGTACCCTCGGATTTTGTTCAAATTTCACATGGTGATAGCTGATGTGTTCCGATTTAACGTGTAACTTGCCGTTTGTGTGAATAGGCCTTGGTTGTCGAGATATCACAGTTTGAATTTCGGCCGATTTCCGCGTGCGCGTTAAGACTCGTGAAAGTCGTTGCTGGGACAAGTAGGCCGTAGCTGAGTTGGTAAGGCATTGGGCTAGTAACCCAGACGTCCGGGGTTCGAGTCCCGGTTGTGGAATTTTTCTTTTTTGATTTTTATCTTTTTTAATCCTGAAAAAATGTACAATTCCCATTATTAATTTATTACGACTGTAAAAATTTAAATTGTACTATTTTTCTCGATTATAAGAATATATTTTTTATCTTATAGTTGCAATTCAGCAATCTTTTTAAATAAATTCTTACACTCCTTGTCGTCATTAATTTTGACGCAAACCACGCATATTTAATCATGTCTTCGAAAATGGGTACACGCAACTGGTGATGAATGATGGAGTGAATTTTCAATGCGTCGTCTCTTGTATTAATCTGACTATTCTCTCGCAATAAATACATACTGTTTTGCAGGCGTCAAAATTAACGACGACAAGGAGTGTTTTTATGAACGTAAATGAAGTTTGTTTCCACGATAGCCTGCATAAGAGGAAATGTGAATGCGAAAATGTTGCGTTTGTTGTGTGTTCCTGGTGCCAGAAGCATTTGTGCTTTGTTTTTATGACAATTTTCATCCCCCACTTTGCCGGCACGCATGACAGATTTTTTTCAAAAGAAGAATCTGAATAATTAATTTATAAGGTATTGATGTATAATACAAAATAATGATGCAAATTATTTTGTAGCAATAAAAAGTATAAGAATTTATTTAAAAAGATTGCTGAATAGCAACTATAAGATAAAAAATATATTCTTATAATCGAGAAAAATAGTACAATTTAAATTTTTACAGTCGTAATAAATTAATAATGGGAATTGTACATTTTTTCAGGATTAAAAAAGATAAAAATCAAAAAAGAAAAATTCCACAACCGGGACTCCTACCCCGGACGTCTGGGTTACTAGCCCAACGCCTTACCAACTCAGCTACGGCCTACTCGTCCCAGCAACGACTTTCACGAGTCTTAACGCGCACGCGGAAATCGGCCGAAATTCAAACTGCGATATCTCGACAACCAAGGCCTATTCACACAAACGGCAAGTTACACGTTAAATCGGAACACATCAGCTATCACCATGTGAAATTTGAACAAAATCCGAGGGTACTAGCCTCCCTACTCTCCTTGTCAGTTGATTGCCTGTAAAACATACTGTAACTAAATAAACATCCGAGAAGTGATGCCATTAAATTATCTCGCAACTTCGGAAATGCATTGCAATTCTTACTTGATGGACGAGAATTTCCAAGTCATTCATCTTGAATGATGAATTATTCTCTGCCACGTGCCTCTTCACCCGCGACCAGACAAGCTCAATAGGATTATATTGGCAATGGTAGGGCAGTAGCCTCATCACTGTGTGGTCTTCTGCTGCAGCCTTCCTATCGAGCTCATAATTTCTTGTGGCATGCTTAAATGCCTGTACCAAAGCCAGTAGCTCCACCCTTGTTTGGTCACAGGTGTATGGTATCCCTTTTAAAATTAGCCAATTTCTAATGTCTTCCTTTCTGGTTGATGTTGTAGGTTTATCTATAACAACGGAACGGTAACTCACATTGTCCATTACTATTATTGCATTTTTAATATCTTTAGCCTTAAGTGCCTCCAGGAACTTCTCAAACCAGAAAAGAAAGTTTGAAAACATAATGCATTTAACGCATAAACATAAAATGAAATACAATTCAAATACATATACCATATGATAAGAATGACGAAATGTCCAAAAACATTGAAAATGTAATTTAAATTACCATTTCATGAATACAGTTGCATTCATATTGGAGTGGTAATCTTCATTTTTCTTACCCTTCGACCTAAACATGAGCTTGCATTCCTCAAGGAATCCAGTCTCAGCTGACCCAACATGGCATATAATAAGCCTGGACCTCTTTCCAATTGGAACCTTCAACCCCCTTCCTCATTAGGGCCAGCCCATGCTGCGCTCAGCGAATAGTTATGATTCACCCAAGTCTCATCCAGGTAAAATATTTGTCTCCTTTCCCCTGAGTTTCTTAAGTTCTTCATTTTCCTGAGGAATGCAATCCTCGCAGTCACAACATCTCCTCTCTCCATTAAAAATTTCCTCCCATCCACCATACGCTTGTATTTGAAGTCAACATCTTTGAGAGTCCTCCACAATGACAATATGCTCCCTTGGAATTCGTTATTTTCTTGAATTCTTTCGTGGATATTTTCGAGTTTGGGGAGAATGTCCTCGTCGTAAAACTCCAGAACAGTCCTCCTCTCCTCTGGAAATCGTCCAGCTGTGTAACTGTTTTGGAGCATGGTTTCTGTTGTTTAATAGGAGATTTAAACAACGGTGAACCAATCTCCTCTATGGAAGCTCTCCCTGTAACAATGTCAGATATGATTATAATAATTCCGGACAGGATTTAAGAGGGTCATCCTATTCATTATCATATTAACTAAATTCTCGACTTTCAATTAGCGTAATTACTAAGCAACATGAAATACACCATTAAAATAAAACAATTATCCAGTAATTTTACTTATTTCTTTAAAATATTATTAAATAAATATGATTACCTTCTCAAGCAATTCTTTGAATTCTTCTTTCGCTTATTCCACAGGCTTCAGCCACTCTCTTATGCACTTTCTCCAGAGAGGTAATTGGACGCCCTAGTTCCTTCTCCTTCTGAAAGTACTGCAACACGTTGTGCACTATCTTCTTGGCTTGACTTCCGAGAATTGTAAATTTCGGATTCTCCATTGCTTACACACAGGTTATGCAGTTAACGCAATGCAAATAACAAAAATATTCAGTAACAAAATAACCGAACAAACGAAACAACAAACAAAATAACAAAACAAATAACGAAGTAACTGAAAAAGCTCAACGAACGTGAAATACTATAACTGAAATAAAAACAACTTTAACTGCACAATTTCAGCGATGTAAGCACGTGGCAACACAGCACACTCAGACACGATGTCACCACTACGGAGTCCCGATAAAGAGTGAGCTCTCAAATGCTTAGGCCCCTCCTCCTTTCCTATTGGTTCGCTCAGTGCCTCGCCCCCATCCACTTTCTCTTCAACCTCCCCCTCATCCGCCAAGTCATTTGAAAACGACCATAGTAGAAACAAAATGCCGTTTACCGCATATCTCTATGACGAACGCTTCTCGAGATACAAATGGGAATAGACAGTCACTTGTAAAGTTAGATAAAGGATTTTTAATATTTGACCACCCCCGTTTTACTTAACTAAGGCTTACATTGTAAATGTTATATATTTGTACCTACTGACTTGAATTTCCATATTCTGTTTGTCATTTACAAAGAAATGGTATAGAAAGATTGGGCAATTGGTTATTTTTATCTCCTATTACAAATACTGTATATTGTGGCATGTAAGTTGACCCGGCGTATAAGTTGGCCTCAACTTTTCGGCTTGAAAATACAGTCAAGCATCATTAATCCATAATTCGTTAGTCTGAAACCATCTGTAATCCAAAAAGACTGATTCCCAACTACTTTCCTGACCGGCCACCATGGTATTGTGGTGCTACAGTCTTCCAAACCAAGGCTGTGCAATCAGTCAAAACATGCTGCCGTTTTTCAGCAAATGCAGCCTGAAGTTGCATGATGGTGTGAAACAAACAATATTTCTTGCGAGAAGAAACAAAATGTTGGAAAGGCTAAAGGCAAATCACCCAAGAAGAAGAGAAAATGTGATGTGAAATGTGAATGTCAAAGTAAAAGTACGAGCAGTACCTTACTGCCTTTCTGTTTTTTTTTGTAGCTAGTAGCTACTATAGCATATAACAGTGCTGGGGTATGTTTTAAATACATATATCCATATTGTTACAGGTATAGTCACTCCAGTTAGCTGTGAAGAAGACGACCGTATATCAACAGGAATGGCTGTCAGTGCTGGCGCAACCAGTTTCTGTTCATCATTTGAACTTAGCTCATCATCCAGACCTGGCTCAAACACATCACCACTAGCAACACCCAAGCCTTGGACGCAAACTACTGTGGACTGTCAGTTGGTTGGTTCCATGATAAAAATTTGCATGGTCAAGGACACGTTTTATAATGCATGCATAAATATGTTTACTGTAGGAGGTGCACCGTTTTCACTAATGGATTCTGAGGGTTTCTGAATGTTGTCAGATCCAATGTCAGAGAGATTAAGGGGTAAACCCAAAATGAATTCTAACAAAATTTGTGAGCTCATTACAGAGCGTGCTAGTCAGTGCAGAGAATCGATTAAAAAATTGTAGCAACAGACTGCTTCGTCTCAAAATTGACTGTGCTTCTAGACTGGACAGAGGCTTTCTAGGTGTTAATATTCAATTTGCTGATGATGGGGAAATCAAACTGCACAACATGGGCGTGAGAGAGCTTCATGTTAGGCACACTCCAGCTAATTTGACAACAACAATTAAGGACATTCTCTCAGATTTCAACATTTCACTCAACCAAATTTATACTATTACATTTGGTAATGGTAGCAACATGGTGCTCACTGGAAAGCTGTTAGATGAAGAAGTGAAAGCAATGCTGGAGATTAGAGAAGGTAATAGTGAAAGTGAGTCTCAGAATGAAGAAGGACATGATGTTAATACAGAGATAGAAGATGAGGTAGTTGCAAACATGCTAGGCAGTGAGGATGAAGGTGATTTTAGTTTTGAGGAAGAAAATTAAGAGATGAATGAATTTGAAGGTGAGGTGTACAATGCACTGAAGGAGTTACAAAAGGAGTCAGCACCGAATACAGAAATTAATTCTCTCAGGTGCGTTGTTCACACACTTCAACTAGCAGTTTTAGATGCCCTGAAGGCAACAAAAAACAAGTCTTTGCTGAATAAAATTACAGTGATGATGAAAAAATTATGCACACCAGTGCTTGGTTATTTAGTTGAGCAAGAAAAATTTAAAAAACCTGTTTTAGACTGTGTAACTCGATGGTCGTCTACAGTCAACATGCTTCAGAGTGCTCTACATTACAAAGATTTCTGCTCCAAACATGGAAATAGCTTTCCAGAACTTAAGGTTACAGATTCAGAATGGTCACACATCCAATCAATAGTAGATGCACTGTTGCCATGCAAAATAGCAACTACAAATCTACAAGCAGAGCAGCTCCTTATAGGAGACATGTACAAAGAATGGAGCGAGTGTTACTTTAAGTTATTAAAATTAAGTAAAGAGGGCAACTCCCTTGCAAAAATGCTGGCATCATGTATGAAAGAACGTGAATCTAGTTTCATGCACAACATTGTTGTGCTGGCAGGGCTTTACCTGGACCCTAGATTTAAATGCATTCTCAGTGCCAAAGACATTAAGTTTGCTCAGACACACCTAATCCTATTGTGGGGAAAACTACAGCATACAAAAGAGAAGGAAATCTATGACTCATCCAGTTCTGAAGAAATAGCAACAGATGATGATGGTGAGTTAAGCGACTTTGAGGCCATGTTGGCAATAAGAGAAGCAGAAACAGAAAATAAGCTTAGAAAATTGAAGCATGAGATGAAAAACAAAGCCATGAATTTAGTTGACGCACAAATAAAAGCATATGATGGCATCAAAATGGCAAAAATTAGCACAAATGTTCTGAAATACTGGCTAGAAAAGCATTGGGAATTTCCATCCCTCTATGAATTGTCAGCGTTCGTGTTTTCAGCAGCAATGTGCCAAGTCAGTGTGGACTCTTTTCTGGGCTTAAGTATATTATGGGATATCAGAGGAGCAATTTAAAAGACACGCACATTGATGTTTTATTGCTGTGAACCAATATTGCGTTCATTTCTAAAAGTAAAGCTTAAAATAATAGTGTAACTTTCTTGCAAAAAAAATTTTATTCATAGGATTACTAATTAATTCTATCTGCAGAGTCCTGTGTAAATAATATAGAAAAATTATAGAAGCATGCAATAACTTTTACTCTGTTTCGTTCTTACTCATGTATAACTTGACATGCACAGCATACTACATAATACATATATGTATACGTATGTGTATATGTCATTAGCAAGAGAATAAAATGTAAGGTAAGCAAAAATCGAATTTGATTTTTTTTTCATGGCACATTTTCAACGTTTTGGTAGAATGTTTTGTATACAGGCGACTCCCGAGTCTCGATTGTTCGAGTCTCAATTAATTCGAGATTTCGATCCTGCCGATCGATAATATAGGCGGAATTAACTTCGCGTAGTTATTGGTTCCGACCAAATGCAAGGTTTAGTTTTGGTGTAGACGTAGTTATAGCTGCTCTAATTGTTTGACTTTGTGATGATTTCACTCTTTTTTCTGTTAATCTTTTATTTAAATTTATTTAGTTTATTTATTTATTTATAAATTTATCACTTGACATGGCATCTAAAAGGAAATGTAATAGTGATAATGTAAGGGAGTCAAATAAAAGAGGGCATAAGATCATAGTTATTAATTGAAATTAGAAATTTTAAAGCGTGTTGAGAAAGGTGAAAGCCAAGCTGAAATCGCACGATCGTTGGGAATGTGTCCTTCAACTATAAGCACTTATGTGAAACAGAATGAGAAAATTCTAGAAGATGTGATAAAGTCACGTAATTTGATAACAACAATACACAGTCCTAGGCGCGGTGTTGTGATTCCTAAAATGGAAAAACTTTTAAAACTTTGGGTAGATGATCAGTGTCAGAAACATACTAAATACTGAAATCGTACGATCGTTGGCAATATGTCAACTATTAGCACTTATGTGAAACAGAAGGAAAAAATTCTAGAACATGATAAATTCTGGTAATTTTATAACAACAATAAACAGTTCCCCACCCAATAGCTCCTCTTCTTCCAACTAAATTCTTCCAACTTCTCAATTAATAAATCAAGCCCAGTAAGCGCAGTTGAAAAAGATTTAAGGTATGAAAATATTTTTAATTTTATTGTTTCTTTATTCTTACATTATTCTGTGTTTTTTTAATAACTTTTATATTAATTTTGCTGCGATAAATAGTTGTATGTATAGATACGCAGGTATGTTATCAAGCTCGCGCGAGTCGTTTGTAACAAACGACTCGCGTGATCCGGACTGGGCTGTCTGTAAAGCATATTGAATACATCTATCTTTGAAGTTCGAGAAACAAATTTATTTTTTCCTTTTTAGTGCAAAAAATAAGTTATACATTTAAAATATTTATTATATAATTTATTCATAATTTAATAGTTTTATTAACATATCAGTAATGTTATTTTATCTTTATAGAACATGAGGGGAGACTTTTTCCTGAGATGCGGGAATGTATCCCCCGATTATAATATGCAAGTATATGGAAAAACGGCATTCGACCCTCGACTATTCGAGATTCGAACACGTTTTCAGGAACACATCTCCAACGAGACTCGGGAGTCGCCTGTATTTTAATTTCGTACTTCAAAATGAAATGAATTGCAACTTTTGTTCAATATTTCTTACGACAATCCTTGACAAACTTCGAAAAATGTGTATTTATAAATATGAAAAACAGTCATGAGTACCAACCCGCTAAAAGGAAACCCGGGTTTGAACCCGTAAAAACCTGCAAAAAAATTACCGGGTGTGAAACCGATTTGAAAACCCGCAAAAAATATACACGGGTTCAAATTCGGTTTGAAAACCCGCAACGCCAAACCCAGACCCATTATTCGTTGTGGTTTCAAACCCTGGTTTGAGGGAACTGATGGGATGTTTAGACAATCTACCACTGAATATTGTCGTAGGGGTTTCAGGTCGCGATTAATCATGGAACACTCTTGGCCTTTTTCCAGAATCACCTATTTTGTTGGGCGAATGTTATTTTTCAGAAAGTAGTAGATCCTGAAGATGATGCATTGCAAGCAGTTGTAACAGGGTTACTGAGGTGCTGATAATAATTATTAACTTCTCCTGTAACCTTGGCACCATAGTAGTGTTGTGAGTGGTACGCAATATCATCAATTGTTTCAGACTCATCAATTTCTTTAAGACTACTTTGGGATCTAAAAAATAAAATGGAGAAGTATCTTGCTGAGCCACAATTATAACATGTAAAAAACACGACTTCCCGGTACAACGTCCACATCCACACTGCTTCCGGAGCAGTGGAGATGCAGCCATTGGAATGCCTGCAGTCAGACGTGGCATCGGGACAATTTAAAGAGACCACTATCATGGCAAATGCACTCAAGCAGTCTTTCCGCAGCCACCACGTCCAGACCCAGCAATCGGACGTGGCAGCCAGACACTCCAGCAAGACCATGCTTTAAGAGAGTGATGAAGAGGTGAATTGAGACTATGCTGCGAGCGTTATAACAGAATAAGGATAAATGTCAGTAAAAAAATCATTTTGGATGATAGATTGAAGTCATAAGAGTTTTCTTGTAGTGAATTAACAAAGTAATGTAATGGTTAAGAAATGCAAGCAAAAATCAATGTCAAATTGAGTTATGGAACCTAAACACCCAATACTGTACTGTATACTATCTGTAGTATTTTTCGACTGCACAAATTTCGAGTTACGAAACGTGTCGGAAGGCATTCCTTACCTAACTCAGAGAATATCTGTATTATTATTACCAAATTTTTATTATGCACTTGTTATATGATTTTAAAATTGACTGAAGATATAGAAATGCATAAAGAAATTCATTCTTACCACTGGACTGATCGTTGGTATGGCTTTCTGCATTTGTGTCATCTCTTAGAGGCACTGGGTTACCAATCTTTATTCCCACAACTTCACCCTTGGCAATTATGTCCAAATCAAGAATAATCATCACTCGCCTGAAATGTAATCCATGTTTGGAAGGTAACTTAATGATATTTTTTTAAATCGTAATATTTTATTTCATTAAAATTTCAGTCAAAAATGACAATATTTCTTAAACTACATTTAAAAAGCATACTACAATATTCATTGCATTAAATCACTGTGAAACAGAAATCCAATTTGAAAGATTACTTACTTTTTACCTTTTGCTGCATTGTTAACCAAACTTGTTATGTGATGCTTTATTTGGATAATTGTATTGTTTGATAATTCTCCAGAAACCACTTTTTCATTTAATTGGGTGCCCAACATAGCAAAACTTAGAACATTAAGACCATCGGATATAAGGAGTCGATAGCGCTCACTTGCCTCATTTCCCACAATTTTCCTGTTACCCTATATGAAGCAATAAAATTACCATAACACACAAATCACTATAAAATGTACATATTTACTTGCATTGAGGTTCTATGATTATAAAACTTATTTCACAAACATACGTAGCAAATACGATGAAATCAATTTGACAAGAATTTTTTAAAGATATATAGATTTAAGACATGTTGGCTTAAAATATTAACGATACATTGAAAATAGCCCATATATGCTTAATAAAATACTGCAATAGATGGAGACCTATTGCGAACATAAACGCAAAATTATTTTCCAAAGTGTAGACAGAAGTTGGTCGTATTTTTATACATTCAACAGATAAAACAAACGATTAAGAACGGAGAAAAAATTTTCCTAGTTCAATCGTAACTTTAATTAGAGAAAACATTTACCAAGACTTGTACAACAGGCGAATCCACCGTTCCACCACCCATTATGGTCTATGGAAAGAAAAAAATATTTGTAAATCTGTATTTTAATTCCAAGATAACTGACAACTGCAAATAATTTAGGATTAAAGGAACACTACACTAACCGCTAGCGACCCTTCAGATAATTTTATACTCATTTTCAGTGTCAGATAGTCCTTTCTTTCCTTAACTTGGAAAATAACCTACAGTGACGAAGAAAACTAATCACAAATTAGAGATACAAATACAACTTATCTCTTGTTACATATACCGTCCAGCTTCACTACTTCACTATCTGTTTGCGCGGGAAGGAGACACCTGGAGACACCCGGGATCATAACAAATGAAGTTGCATCATCCAAGATGACAAAAGACATACGAAATGTAGAATTGAACAAAGTTAAATTTTGGTTTACATCAAGAAATTGATATTTCTTGCAACGGAAAAATATTCATCTTTCTGTATTACACTTATCACCATGGTATAATTACCCAAAAATCCTCTCCTACCTAAAATGTGCGTTTATTCTTGTCTTGTGAGAACATTCAGTTGCTCATACGGGAAAAAGCTTCACTGTTCACTTCACATTAACGAAGTTTAGAGAGGCATATGGAAATAGACTCTTTTGTGGATCCTTGTGATATGAAAGCCTGTTTGCAGACAGAACAGCCGCACAATGTGGAAGGTCAAGAGTCGGATTCGACAACTATCGATGTACAACAAAACGATAGAGCTATTCGTACGATTCATTTACCTAAGGGTGCGAAAGAGGCGGATATCCTTAGAGCAGCAGCTGCCATGACGAATAGAGCTACCTCTGTTATTTTAGAAGGTATAAATACTTCGGCGCTATTCCCCCATGGATTTAACAAAGAAGGGCCTATTACAGTTGAGTGGGAAGCTGGTAAAAATGATCCTGTTAATGTTGAAAGAAACAGGTCTGAAGATTCATTATTAGTTTTGCAAGCTCAGACCCTGATAGATTTATTCCATGAGCTCTTCCGAACTTCGAGTACACCTTTACAGATTGTTTTAGAGCCTCAAGAATCTGGTGAACTCGTTTATCTGGAACAAAAATTATGCAATGTCGAGTCGAATTTATCACAGGTAGAAGGCAATATTGGAGATAGTCAACATATATCGAATTACCAGGCTGTCCTTATTGAGGATAATAAACAACAAACTGATGAAATGGAATCCAAGTCAGGGCAGATTAGCTCGATGGAAAATCTTAAACAACCTGAGGCACCCTCCACCGTGCTGCTTATTCATCGTTGCTACTACTGCTCTTTTGGATCCGAGACGGTGTCCGTCGTTACAGAACATGTAAAAAGTCATCATCCTAATAAACCTGTTCGGACAAAGCCTATCTCAGGAAGGAACTGTCCTTATTGTTGTGTGCGTCTTGAACAAACTGCATTTTTTCAGGTTCATATGGCCTTTTTAAAAAAAATATTTTATATATTTAATTTTGACCGTTTTGTTAGATTTATAGTTCATTGTTCTTCTATTAATCCTACAGCATATGCGCCAGTATCATGGAGATGCCCACCCATTTAGGTGTGGATATTGCAGTTTTATGGGACGAGACCTCAATCAAGTGAAGCATCATTGTTCAAAGAAGCACCAGGAGAAACCATTCAAATGTTTGCGACGTTCGAAGTTATTATCATCCCATGCTAAAGATATATCAAGTGTCGAACATGAATTAGGAATTGAGAAAAATGTCGCAGGTACATTTTTACCTAGAATTTTGAAGTATTATTAATATATATACTTTGCTGATCATGTGGTTTCTTGTGCATATATTTAAATATTTATTATTAAATGATTCTTTGGTGGATGAATCTTGATGTAAGTAAGATTTCTACCTGTCTAACTTGCATTAGACAAGAAGAAATCTAGAGAGATTATCAACAAATCAGTAGTTGAAGCAAAGTTTATTTTGTATTTGCAGTTTAGCCTTCTGCGTAAAATCAACAATTTCCTCTAATTCATTTTGGAATGCTGCAAAAATTGAAAGCCATTGCTAATTTATTTTTTATTATAACAGCAATTTCCATTATTACATCTTAAGGCTGATAAACTAGACAGAAGCCCTCTCAAAATCTGCAACAAACCTATTATGACAGACATTTGTCAAACAAAAATCAACAACTTCACAAGTAACAATTAATTACAACCAATCCATTACATTATTATATAAATAATTTTTTATAACCTGTTAAAAATCAACTAAATATTTCTTTGGACTTAATCTGGAATACAGGCGACTCCTGAGTTTCGACCGTTCGAGATTCGATTAATTCGAGATTTTGACCCAGCTGATCGAATTGGGAACTCTTTACGTGGAATAATTTTCGCGGAGTAATTGGTTCCGACCAACCACGCGAGGTTTAGTTTTGGTGTAGACATAGTTATATCTGCTCTAGTTGTTTGAATTTGTGCTGATTTCACTCTTTTTTCTGTTTATCTTTTATTTAAATTTATTTATTTTATTGATTTATTTATAAATTTATCACTTGACATGGCATCTAAAAGGAAATGTAATAGTGATAATGTAAGTGAATCAAATAAAAGAGTGCATAAGACTCATAGTTATGAATTGAAATTAGAAATTTTAAAGCGTGTTGAGAAAGGTGAAAGCCATGCTGAAATCGCACGATCGTTGGGAATGTGTCGTTCAACTGTGCTTTTATTTCTGATATTATGATCCATTCAGATGCAGTGTTCCCTTGCAGCCACCCACAGATATTTTCTCTCCACGCTTAGCCACTTTTTCCGATGCACAAGTCAGAAAATATCAAATGAAAAATTGCATAGAACATTACATAAGACATTTCTTTTCTAAAAGGAAATATATTTACAGTTCTTGTGATATTCTTCTTGCACGTTGAGAGGAACCTATGGAACTTTAACTTTTGGTTTCAAAATTTTTTGCACACTAGCTTACCACTTCTGCTCATGAAGTTTGGCCAGCCACGTAGTAATTTAAAAAATTTAAGAGAACATTGGTCACTGGTACCAAAAAACACCAAAATTGGTATCATCACTAGACTATTTTTAAAGCTAATACATTTGTTATGTTTGTGAGCAGAGACAATGGATTTTATGCAGTGCTGTTTTTGTAGAAAAAGAGGTGCCGGTACTCCCACACCCCTCCACCTCTTCCTGCACCCTCTTCCCCCTTCTCTATTGAATTTTTTATGAACTTTTAATAACAAAGTTGATAATTAAAATGAAAATGTTTAACATTTATAGAACCTGTTTATAACTTTAGGTTTTTAAAAAAATGAAAATTTACCAAACTTAGACAGGTGTCAACATCGCTCTGAAAAAAGGTGCTGGTAAGCCATACAGGCACGTACCATCACAAAAAAAGCACTGGTTTTATGTATGATTTGATTAGTACTAAGATGGTTCATTAAATTGCGCATACATATCTTGTTAAAATCACGTGTGGTAATAGTGGCTGATGAATCAAGAAAATCTCTTCGAAACACTTCTCTTTTTATTAGATAGCAAGAATGGAAGAAATCTATGCGGAAGAAGGAAGGATTCAGAAATATATGAAAGTGTACTGAAAAATATGGCCTATGGGGATGATGTAGTTAATGAGGAAGAAGGAGAAGCCATTGAGGAGGTTGAGTCCTCTGATGGTAAATTCCACAGCTGCCCTGTTTGCCAGAAAAAAATAAAGACCATAAAATACCTCAAGGTTCACATGAGGGTACACAGCCGAGGGAGGTATAAATGCGGGTAAGCCACTTACACTTCATTGACATACATCTAACCAATTTCAGTAGATTTTTTTTAAGATCATTTTAACTTTACAATACCAATATTGCTTTAGAATTATCATTAATTTAGAATTTTATGTTAGCATCCATAGACTTTTTCCATCATGTGGCAGCTTTTTGCAGTCATGATGATGTGCTTTTTGTTTGCTGTAACTGTGTTTTCATAGTGAAACTAACATGCATTAAATGTCTAGGTTTTTGTTCTTTCAGATACTGCAGTTACCTATCAGTTTACTTCCTTCAGGTTCTGCAGCATTGCAAGAAGCGGCATAAGCTTTTACAGCCTAGGGTAAAGCACCATGAATTAGATCCTTTGCAAAATAAAAATGTTGTAAAAAACATTGACAAGTTTATGGAAGAGGTAAGACAAAGTTCTGAAATGCTACATAATGTGTAATGGGAAAGACACTCTTCGTATAATAATTTTCCAAAGTCCTTCCTTCCTTTCATCCACAACCCTCTCCCTACTAAGTTGATCAAGAGTGACAGACTATTTCATTGCCAACTACCAAGTTTAAATGCCCAATATCCTCAGTTTTGACACTATTATTTTGCAAGTGATATTTACTATGAACATAACTTCATTTAACTACTAAAAACTTGAGAACTCTGTCCACATTAGGCATTTAAACGGCATTTATAAGGCTGGGAATGCATGAAGCTCTTTCTCCTGTATGGGAAAACCCTAGAGAATATGTTTCACAGGGGAACCAAAAGATGCCAATGGGAATTCCGCTTACGTGGGATAGGAGGGAACAAATCAAAATTACCTCCTATAGAATATATAAAGCAAAGTTTCTCTGATTGTACAATTTTGTTAAACAGGTTTTCAGTTTGGCATAGTTTCCTTTTATAGAATAACCTTGAATTGCACAGCCAGGTGATCTCATTTTAAATTTGCTTATAAATAGTTTTCTGATTATTTTTTGGAATGGTGCATCTTTTTGAGGAAGAAATTCAGACCAAGCATGATATATTGAGCAAAATTAGGAAGATGCATTGTACAAAATTCCTGGTGTAGATCAGAGGTTACGATATAACTCTTATCCTCAAATTCTTGAGTATCTTAACCTTTAATATGCCAAACATGCCTGGAAAGTGACATCAAATGTGGTCACTCACCAAAAGGGCCATATCTGGCATGCTTAGTTACGAGTATTTGTCATTGAAGATGTAAAATGGGAAGAGGACACAGCAGAACTAAGATGCCGTGGTAGGTCAAGGCAAGCAGGCCAAATGTCTAAGGCTTAGGGAAGGGGAGACTTCATGCAAAAAGTAAAAAGGCACTTGAGAGATCTAGGCCCCGACTTTTAAACCTGCTTTCACACTCAAGGAGAAGCTATCAACATAACCCAGTGAGGGAGCTCCAATCCCGTAATTTAATTATTTTCTTCTTTCATTTGCACATCTGCATTTTACGAGCTGTCTTATTCAGTCATTTACATATCACCAATTAGAGCAGTAGTAGGTCAAGGCGAGTGAAATTTTTGTAGTACATATTTCGTCTTTGTAATGTATTTTAATGCAATCATTTTCTCTAGAAAACAAAAGCATGTAATTCATCATTATTTTTGCTATCAAATGCTTTTTATTTGAATATTTTATCACAAATATTTAATGAGATATATGATATGGCAGTTTAACCTTATGTGTGGGCATTTGAGTATAGGTTAAATAACAACTGAGACAAGGTAGCCAAGAGTTTTAAGTGACTCCTAACGTCATTTGCTTCAAATCCTATAAAATCCTACTTACAAGCATTAAATACAGACAGTGTCGGTTAATGATGTGCATCCACCAATATGTGCATTACATAGTGGTATTATATGTCCATATGTACATAATGTCTGCTGGTTTGTGCTTCATTCATGCACAAATTTAGTAAGATTAAGCCTGACCCATAGCCACACGTGGTGACTGGCTCTGCCTTCCACTATATAAACATCTTGGAGAGGGCATGCCTCTTGAAATGTTTTTAAACAGAACTGGACTGGCCATCAACTGATTTATTTAAAATTTCTGTTAATCTGACACATCTTCATAAAGGTGCAGCCACATAGAAGACATTGATCTCAAGGAATACAGGGTGTGCTCTAGTCCCACAGAGAAACTATGCTGCTGACACACACTGGCAGCATGAATCACATCTTTCTGCACCTCAACTGTGCAGTGTGTTAGGGACCGTCCACATATTACGTAATACGTTTTAGGCCACTTTTTGACCCTCCCTCTCTCCCATGTAAGAAAACATAAGATCCAATGGGACCCCCCCCTCCCCCCCTAAATCTTACGTAAGAAATCTGAGGTTTTTTTGCACTCGCGAGCTCACCACTACTGATGTTTCACTTCGAATGAGTATTAGATAATTTTCAGGGGTTGTAGTCAGCAGGTCTCATAAATAATTCCCCTATTATTTTATAAACAAATCTGTTTATTATTTCAGTGAGAAGCCCTACTTGGCTACCAGTCACATAAAGGTAAACTTTTTTCACAACATTAAAAAAAATAGGTAAAAAAACCTTCCATAGATTTTGGAGCATCGAAACGAAAATAAAGACATTTATCTGAGCGAGAGGAACAAAAACTTTAATGCTCATTTAAGTAAATCACATAATGCGCTCTTTGCAACTTTAAACAACATCACTAGGATAGTGTCTTACATATGCCCCCAAAAAATCAGATTTTATAACTAGACTTGATTTGAGCGACTAGGGCTAGGCTACAGTAAAAAGTTTCATGACAGCCTGAAAAATTGTTGTTTTATCACAAAATCAGTTTGCAGTCTCTTTCATATCAATTAACCAAAAAATTTAGGACTCAGTTGTCCACGGACTAACCAGCCAGTCCTCCAGAGGTTCAGCCAGGGGTATATCCCGACGCTCCGTATCCGTGTCCATCTCTGGAGGCTCGGTGACACCCTCAGTACACACGTCATCCTCCTCAACCCACTCAACATCCTCCGCTCCCGTTCCGCTGTCTTGAAAGATGCACATTAGCTCCCGGCCACGACGCGCAGCGACTCGCGAAGCTTGCCTCTTCTCAGCTCGAGTCTGAATTCTGTGCACTTTTTTGTGCGTTGCTTGTTTAATGCAAAGTATTTTCTGCAGGTAGCACATATCCTGCCACACAGCTTATCTTGCATGGTTGGACAATAGAAGTCGTATGGCATTGGGTCATATTTGCACGGGATGGAAATTTTTAGTGACAGTCGGACGAATAGAGTTGCGAAGCGGTCTATCTTTTCTTGCACGTCTTTGGGAGGCAGTATGCTCAGATTAGGAGAGAGAAGTAGAGGGCTTCATGGCAGAAAAAATCCATCAGGGAGAATGCTACACAGATTGCTTCTCATGAGACTGCACAGCAATCTTCGTTGGTGCACTTCGAGATCTGCAAGAAGTACTGAGATTCTTGCACGTGTGTTTGGTACCAATTGGGATCTGCTAATGGAGTGGCTGATCTATCGACGTCACTCTTGTCACCTCCAGGAGGGCAGTACTCGGCAAATACGATGTCTCCGTCGATAACAAGTGAATTCCAAACTTCAGCGAGAATTTCACCACCTCTTGCAAAGTTTTTCCACTCTAGCTCTGGATCGGTTGTCTTCCCCCTGTTATCAAGATGATTACCGAACGTGTTGCGTGGAAGTACTAGGCCTGACAGAAGGTGGCTGAGAGGTCATTCTTCGCTCTACTCGGTTGTAGGCAGAGCGTCCTTGGGCATTCGTAACTATAAAGATAGCATCCAAATCACGTTCTTTAAAGTGCCCTGCAGCAGCAGCTATCGTCTTCGGGTACCGGGGATTTTCATCTGGTCCCCCATCAACAGAAATTATGACGATAGGCTTCACCATGCCATCTTCTGTTATCGCCAGTTTTTTGAAATCTTCGATTTAAATCATGCGATTGAAATCCACAAAATGGGTTTTGGTGGTGGATGAAGAGTGCTTGCCTGATCGAATGGCGACATATGTCGGCCCACTGTAAGTTACTGCTTTTTCTTGTCCCATCCCGCCCTCCTCAATCCATATCACAGCGTAAACACTTGGACTGAGCTTGTGTCGATCTGCGATGACCCAATCGTAGTCAGGGAGGACAACACGGTATTCCATGTGCATAATGGACGGAGATTGCTTCTGTGCAGCTGTAACGCCGATCGGTACTCTCGCTTTATCATCCTGTAAATGAAATAGTGTACAGTAACAATAACATCATTTATCGCGAGAGTAAAATATTTTGGGCGATGGGTCATCTAATTACCTGTGAAAGAAAAAAAACTTGGTTGGGTCCAAACATCGAAGCCAAGGTCTCCACGAATCGGATACTTGCTGTACAGAAGAACTGATCTGGATGAGTTTAATGCAGCTCATTTGTTGCCCGCACGAGGTTTACAGGAGCTGTCTTTACATGCTGTTTGCCCTCATGAGTCTGAGAGTTTCGGGGCAGGAGGTGGAGGTAGGTTGCACTTCTCGACAACAAGAACCCTCTTTTTACAAGGGCTCCATGTAGGTCGGCTAGAGTTCGACAAGTTTGGATCATTTGCGATCGCCGCCTTTTGTCCGCTTGGCTCCCGAACAATGCGATCTCTGTGATAGCACGGATTAGCTTGGCTTGGTCATGCTCCAGTCGCGGTCGCCCTGGGCCTTCTCTGCGTTTGACCTAAAAAAAACCATTATCATGCAGAATTACACAGGGTCAGCATTCACAAGATTGTCATGAATGAAAGCCGTTATTACCTTCTTGGTCAGCTCCAGATTTTGAGCACACACTTCTGTTAGGAGAGCTTGTTGCCTTTCTCTGTACTTGGCCTGATATTCAGCATTTCTCTTTTTTGCTTTCAGCAATATTTTGGCCGAGACCAGGTCTGCTTTCACTTTTTCAATTTCCTGCTCACCTTCCTCTCCCAGCAAACCACTGTCCCTTCTCAGATACAACCCGTTGAGCTGTGATTCATAGGCATGAACTTTCTTTTTGGTTTGGGCGTGAGCCGGGGCAACGTGCTTGGGCTTTTTAGGTGAATACAAAACCGGCTTAGGATCGTCAACGTCTTCCTCTTCTTCCGAATCAGAAAGTGGCCTTCATCCTTGGGTTTGGACAGGGCTATCTGGTACGGAAAATGATTCACCATGCTGGGGTGCAGGAGGTGACGGTGTCCTGCCCGTTTTCCATTGGCACCCCTGTTGTGGTGAGCCACCTAGACATCGAATAAAACTAATAAACATGGGCCAGACATGCGGAGGGGCATTCTGCGAGACATTCATGCATGCAGAGACAGGCTATAATTGCAAAACATGTCTGAAATGTGTCATCTGCAATGCTTACCTTCACAAAAAAGCTCTTGAGAGTAGCATTTCTCTTCGTAGCTTCTTGATTCAGTTGCTGAATTTTACTGTCAATGTGTTTTTCAAATGCCATACCATCCTTCCCAAATTCAGTTTTTGCTCTTCGCCAGATGACATTTGCCTCCTCCTGGGCTTGTTGTGGAGTTTTGCTTGGGTAGCAATTCTTGAAAGCTTCAAAGAGCCTTTTATGGAGATCTCCTGCTCTAGACCCCATCATTCGAGCGAAAGTAAATCATTTAAACCCGCGGTACCCTCGCTCAGCACTCCTGTCTGCCGGTAGCGTCTCGCGTCAGGTTGGAACTTGCAGCACGTGCATCATGCAGAGTGGGACTCAGGGAGCGGGGTGGGGGTACAAGGGAGCTCAGCAATAAAAGTGCAGTGCCCTCATGTGGTGGTGCATCGGCGCCTGCTTCGACTGACAGTGAGTCCTGCTATCGCTAGAGTGCGGGAGCGTGCATTAGTGGTGTTAAATGCGTTTCATTCAGAGTACTGTTCTGGGATGCAAACTGCATTTTCGCTAAAGTAAAATCTTACGTAAGACCAATCATAGACCCTCCCTCACCCCTTGTAAGACAATGTAAGATTCATCCGCACCCCCCTCCCCCCCAAACGTCTTACGTACTATATGGACGGCCCCTTATAAATGGAATGAAAAATAAACCAGATACAGTAAAACCCCCAAATTCGTGACTTCCAAATTCGCGTGCTTCACAGTTTTGGACTACTGCTGTCATCTTTGAAGTGAAGAGAAAAAGCACTAAACAATTGAATTTCCCCATCCGTGAGATTTTTTTTATCACGCTGTGACCCCGTTTTCCGAAGACCAAGAAAAAAGCAAGTGATAATACAGAAAGCAGAAGCAAAAAGAAGACACTGACTTTAACCAGTTGAGTGGGTATGCAGTATATATTCGTCATGGCCTGTCGTAATCAATATGTCGTATATATCCGTCATTCCGGTTTTTGGGCCATCCACTATGGATGTGCCGAAATAGTCCGTCATGAAGCATCTCTGGTATCTAGCTGTGTCCTAGTACAAGTTAGAGCCCATAGATGGTGTTTTCTTCCTTTTGCCGAGAAAACCGAGAAAAAATACGCTTCATACGAAAACCCTGCACGTGTAATGCGGGGATGCCTATACCTGCCCCTGCGGTAGTGAAAGCGGAGGTGTGATCTCTTAATGCTTTTTTCGCATCCCCTTGTGAATTTTAACCAGTAGGACCACTTTCCTCTGTATAGGATATTTCTAGGCAACTGGAGCAATAAAATCCTCCTTTCCTCTGCAGTGAATGTTTCATATGCAAAACATACGTGAAGAAATATTCTCAGAAGATTGAGAGGGATATTTGTGATATTATGGATAAAAGTGAAGCTTAAATGAGAAAATTGAGTTGCAAAATAAACATGCTAGTGGCCAGAGTGTGGCATCAGTGGGCAGGCAATATGCGATAAACTGTACAGCTGCGGAAGATTTAAATGCCATATTGTATTGGTTCAAAACCACTTTTAGCCTACTTTTTCATAATTTATTGTCATCAAAATAATGGAGAGCAGCGAACCTAACCCTCATCTTCTCATAAGGCCTTTGCTTCTATTTTCGCGGATTCCAAATTTGTGGTGTTTTCGGGAAAGTAACCCCTGCGAATTTGGGTGTTCTACTGTATTTTGAAAGTGCTAGTTTAATGCATTGATTGAATTTCTAAGATTATTCACAAAGATTTAACTGAAACTAGCAAAATTACCCACTGTTGCTCAGGGTTATGTTTTAAATCATCGTGACTGCAAATTAAGACAATTATTACGAACTAAAAATGATTTATATATTTGAAAAGTTTTATTTGGAAAATTTTTTCGTTGGTTGACCACACCTTCACCATTCACTAAGTTAAGATGCAAGTAAGAACCATACCAAATTTGATTGTTCTAGGTCTTATATTTTGGGTGTGCATAATGAGACACACAAACAAAAAAACTTTCGGAAATATTTACATATAAGATAATTTATAAGAAATATATTTCAGTTTTAATTGTATCATTGTATAAAGCAAGTTACTAAGTGAGCTGCATGAGGCCAACAGGATGCATGTTTGAGACCCTTGCTGTAGGTTAAGGGGATTCTGCCTGTATTTAAAATGTCCTTAGAAATTCCCAAATGTTTTAGGACATAGATGGCTCTGGAAAATTTTGATTTGTTCAGCAAAAGTCAATTATCATATGAAATATTCTAGGTAGTTGCAAAACATGGCATTTCAGGATTTTACCTCCAGTCACTGGCCTGAGAAAATTTGAAAGCGATGAACAGTTAACACATTAATGGGTTTCCTTCCATGGCAGTGAGGTGGCTGATATTTACGAGAGGGAAAATAGTTTGGGTACAGCAGCCCACCAGTGACTCTCCTGTGGGTCATCCTGGCATGGTATTAAAAACAAATAATGCTCAAGGTTTATTGTTACTAAATGAAGAGCTCATACAAGATATCAGATAATATAAAAGAAATGAAAAAGTTAGCTCAACTCTGTTAGTAACTTAGTGTGACATAAATTTATTTCCAAACAAAACATAAATAGCTAGTACAAATTAATCCCTTGGTGTAATAATATTAAAAATTTCATTTTTAGATGTTTAAAAATTTAATTATACCATACACATATTACTATAGTATACTTTATTGAATTTATTGGGCTAACAGATATTTGATGCATTTTTTTCTCAGATATCAAAAAAATGCTCCAGACAGCCTCCTGACCCTGATACCCGTAAATGGGCTCGGAAATACAGCTGCCCCCATTGTGAATATACCTGCAGCTATGGGGCATCATATCGAAGACATCTCACAATTCACACCTCTACCCCACTCCCATTCCAATGTAAATACTGCAGTTTTGAAGGCAGAGAAAAATACTATGTTCGACGCCACATCCAACGAATTCACCGGGTAATTTGGTTCCCCACCTTTAATTCAGTTCTTTGTAATTACTAGTTGAAATAAAATTCCTTATCTCATCTTGTATCAAATAAATTTGTTTAACTCTGCTATAGGGCCTACCAACCATTGTTATGGAAAACGACATAAAAAATCAATTGGAGAGAAGTGGTAACTACTCATCAGTGGCAGTAAAAGAAAAGAAATCAAAAGATACCACCTCAAAAAAAGTTGCAAATCAGGCAAAGGCGATATCCAGAAATGCAGGAAAACCATTGAAGGGTGCTAAAAGACTGCATAATTCAAAGATAGAAATCAGTATTTCTCCAGAAACACAGCAAGAAGAGAAAAAGCTAGGATTAGAGACCAAAGTCAGGGAGAGCAATTTTCAGGGTGGAGAAAAAGAAGTAATCCATTCTTCACAGGAGTTAAGTGAAATGAGAGATGGAATAAGTGGCACAGTTGAGATAAAAAAGATTTTGCAAGTTGCTATAGCTCCAGATTCAGAAGTTACTAGGAATGGAGAGAAAATTACTCCAGTAAATAATGAAGAATGCCTGAAAAGCATTTTAGAACAGCCGAAATCCAAAAAAGCAAGATCAAAGAAACAATTTTGTAAAAGTAAAGGCTATCATAAGAGTTTTGCAGAAATTAAAGATCCAATACTTTTGCCTAAGGGAAGTATTTACATTCATTCTAGTGTTGGTCTAAAATTGGATACAAGTGAAAAAATTGTGAATACCTCTAGTGAATGTCTCATGTCGGATGAGATATCACCTTCAGATGGGTCTGTGTGCATACATTTGGAGGGTTTACTACAAGGAGAAGGGATGGAAAAGAATAGAGGCTTTGCTGATCTATCTGGTGCTGATCAAACTGAAAGTGCTGCTGACAACATAGGTGATAAGGATGCAAAATTGCTGGATAGTTCAAAGACTGGGAAAGGGAAGGGAAATAGCAGGAAAAAAAGGAGCAAGGAGAAGTCAACTCACAGGGCAGGGGACTTTGTTACATATAAGGATGGGAAATATACGTATTGTATGTGTGGCACGCGAACTGTTAACAAGGCATTCTATAAGCACATCAAAAAGCACATGGATTCAAAGCCATTTGGGTGTGGCTACTGCACTTATCGCTCCATTGAGAGAGCGAAGGTAAGAGTTCATCACGCTTTTGTCCATTCAGGTTTTCCAGTAATCATCAATGAGATGGGAGACGATGTCAAGGAAGGATCAGAGAAATCTCAAGCAGTGGAAACTGAACAAAACCTAGAGATTGCATGGAATTCAGATGATGTTTCCAAGCATGTACCACAATTAGTTCCTAAACAGGTAGAAGAAAAAGTTATGAATATTGCATGCTAGTTTGATTGATATCTTTTTGATAAATGCATCTTATTAGACTCCTGATGAATTTTGCATGAAGACAGTATACATTAGGTAATTGATGGTATATCATTTTTATTTAGACTTCATCCCCTCGTTCACAAGTTTCAGTGGACTTCCAATGCCCAATTTGCAACAAGAAAATCACTTACCACACTTACACTATTCGGCGTCATTTTTTCTCACACTATGAGTACCGTCCTTACCAGTGTGGACGCTGCAATTTCCGTGGGTGCTCACCTAGTGAGGTAAGTACTATCAATAATTACCATGTTGGAGATTAATTGAGGAATTAAAAAATAATGAAAATTGATTTAACTGCTAGTAAATTCTAAATGTACCTCATCAGATAATTACTCTTTCATGCCAAAAAAATAGAAAATTTATGTTTTCTGACAGAATGGATGTAAATTAGCAGAATTGGGATATTGTAAATTCTTGTTTTTCAATTTTCATAGGTAAAGCAACATTCGGTTTACCATGGTGCTGATCTTTGTCCAATTGTAATTCCATCTGGACAAGAACCTCCCGAAGGCTTAGAACAGTTAGTTGCTGATTGTTTTAAAGAGATGAGGGCAAAGTTAGAAAAAATGAACAGCAAGAAGAAGAAGAGGAAGGGGGCTAAAGCTAGGGATCAATCAACAAGAGAACAACCTCCTGGTTTGTACTATTCTTAACATAGCATGAATTTCTAATCAGTATAACAACAAATGTTTCAATTTCCTCATTATCATGCTTGAAATTTTCATTAATTAAATTAATTTAAAAAGATTCAGTTTACAACTTTAATGTATCTACCTAAAATGGGAAAAGAGGGATAAAACCAAAACTTTTTTATAATTTCTTATTTTTATATTACATTGTGTCATTTACTTGTTAAACTCTTGTTGGGCCAGATGAAAACACTCTGTGGGCTGAATGTGGTCTGCAAGCCTTAGTTTGGGCACCACTGTTCTAAAGAATTAATTTTATATATAATTATTGTTTTTTTACCGAATAGCTTTGATAGAAGCATCATTAGGGAGTAGCTAGAAATCAGGAGAAAAATTATGCCATGACCAGGAATTGAATCTGGGTCCTCTATTTATGGAGGACCTGGGTTTGATTTCTAGTCATGGCAGAATTTTTCTCCTGATTTTTTAGCTACTTTCATGGTACATCATATTCATTTTGCATCTTTGATTTGCACTTTACACCATGCTGTAAATCATTGGGATTTGGTAGATTATTTCACTCATTGTATTTCTTTACCATCAAATATGATAAATTCACTTTATGTGGCATTTATAGGATACAGACTTATGACCAAAGAGGCTATATCATGGCAAGAAACCCTCTCTCATGGTGAATGCCCCTGGTGTGAGAAGAGAATTCCATTGCATGTCAATAGTGAGAGAGAAAAACTATTGCCAGGAGTAGATATTAAAAACCATTTCAAATTGCACTTCTATAGGTCTATGGAAGAAGGTTCATCCAACAATTCTATTGGGTAAATGTTAGAATAATTATTAAAATTTATTTTGTTTTTTAGTGCCTTCTAATTTAAATTAAATGTAGATAGAGAACTTTGCATTAAATGTCAACATTAATTAATGTTTCATTCTCTTCCTTGCTATGAAGTTTCAAAAAAAGATAAGTTCGTAAAACATTCATTGAATAAGTCATTTTAGAGTCATCATCATCTTAAATGCTCTCCAAAATCTAAGTTTGGCACATAATGACAGAGATACTCTAGTTCATTTAACTTGAAAGATAATAGATGAAACAAGTTAGGCAAGTGTACAGCATTTCACAAATGGGTGCATTTCATGCAATGTTGTACTTAAAGAAATGATATACGTGTACATAAGGGAAATAGCATTTTAAAGTTATTTTCTTTATCATAAATAATCCATTTTCTTCCTATTTTAAAATATTTCTTGCACACAAGAAAATTAAATGTATTTTTGTGATATTGTTTATGTTAGCAACAATGAAGAAATAACCATGCAAAAAAAATTCTAAGTTCAACTCATATTAAGACTTTATTGCATGATTTTATTGATGATGGCTACTCCTACAATAAAAATGTACAGGAAAAGAAATACTCTACTTTATCAGTTCTACAATTTTGGAAATTATTTTGATATGATCTATACTTTATGAGATTTGACAAAAAGTTCTTTTTTTGTCACCAGCAAAGTGGAACCCCTGATTGGCTTACGTGATTTGACTGTTAAGTCCTTAATATAAAATTTCATGAAAATCAGTTTGGTAGAAACCAAGAACGAACATACGGACGGACAGACCAATGTTAATAGGCACGCTGGAAGCAAAATGTCTAAAAAGTATTAACATATATATTCTTTATCATGTACCTCAATTTCTCAACATGAAAATGCATGTGTAGGCATTTATGTACTTCCCATATAAGTCAACTTACCTCTTTCACTTAACAAGTATTTTTCATGAACTGTTTTTTCTGACAAAAATAAGAGCCTGTGTCGTTAAAGGTTTGAAAAAAAACAAGGAAGTAAACGCCTCACAAAGGTGTAGACAAAATGCCATGAAATTCAGACCTCCATTTGCATACTTAATGAGCAACCACATATAAAATCTCTCCACTAGTGCCCATATATTCCTTTATTGAATCTATGATACTTAGTGAATCAGTACTAAATTCTGCTGTCTTCAGTGAAAAACGAAAATCATTCGATAGCAGACTACAATTTATTGGTTACTTAAATGTATACAGAAGATATTGAAATATTTGAAAACAAATTGAATTTTAAAAAATCACAAATTAAAAAGTGAGAAATTCCTGGTCACTTGCCAAGTCATCTTCAATGACATTATTGTACAGGTCAAAATCATCATTTGTTTCAGAAGTTTAGATTCTGTTGTCACAGTCACCATGGTGTTTTTGTCACCATCCTGTCATTGTATATCGTCTTGACTGCCATCTAGTCTATTGCCTATGCATGTGTTTCAACCTTTCTGGAGCCGCAGACCTATGAAGTCCCACAATTTCTGTGGGCCCACTCCCTATGAAATGTTCATACATTTTTTTTTTAAATTTTAATGAGAGCTCTGCAGGGAATCAAGTTATAGATAAAAATAAATATTTCCTACCCAACTCACCCCTGAGAAATAATGCATGGATACTCAATTGTGAAACTCTGCATTGAGATGGGTAAATTTTAATTTATTTCTCACATTACAAAGATAATAATTCACTCAACAGTTTGACCATTAAATGATAGTATACAATAGACTCCCGATTATCCGGGCAGGTTGGGAACTAAAGTTCCCCGGATAATCGAAACCCCGGACAATCCGCAAAATGAAAGAAAAACTCGAAAATATAACTTAAATGTAAATTTAATTACAAAAATATTAATAAATACATATGTATTTATAGAGGTACATAGTTTATGCAATAAATCACTACCTTCCATAATTAATTTATGCAACAAGTTTCTTTTGTAAATCACTTTAAAGTTTTGAATCACTCCTTGGTCCATCGGTTGGATCAACGCTGTCACATTTGGTGGCAAATATTTCACAAAAATGTTCCCACCGTCTGATTTTAAAATTTCTTCGCTTGGGTGACTGGGGGCATTGTCCAAAAGTAGAACCGCTTTTTGTGGCAGATTAAGTGATTTCAAATGCTGACGAACTGATGGAATGAATTTTTTTGTAAACCAGTCAGTCACTAAAAATTTCTCGGTCCATCCAAGCTGATTTATTGTTGTAGTAATGAACAGGTAAATTAGAAGCTTCAATTCCTGAAAAAGCACGAGGTGTTTTTGCAGTTCCAATTACACAGGGTTTCAAAAAAAGAGTTCCAGCAGCATTCCCACAACACAAAACTGTTAACCGTTGTTTTTGATCTTTGTGACCCGAAGCATTCCTTTCAGTTTCATATGCTAATGTTTTGTTTGGTAAACACTTCCAATATAGACCGGTTTCATCAGCATTGAAAATTTGTTCTAGTATGAGACCTTCTTTTTCAATGAATTGCCGAAATTGATGCTTAAATTCGACAGCCGCAGGTTCATCACAACTCAGTTTTTGGCCTTGAACAGTTATTTGCCTAATGCCGTGTCGCTGTTTAAATCGTGTCAACCAACCAGAGGATGCGTTGAAATCTTGTAATTTCAACTCGTCAAAAAAATACTTAGCTTGAGCAGCGCAAATTATCTTAGAGACCAGAATCCCCTGTGCCCTTTGTTGATTGAACCATAAAACCATGGCTTTATCCAATTCATTGTAAGTTGAAGTTTTCATTGATTTTCGTTTTGACATGCCACCCGCACTGTTGGAAACTCTGGCAAACTCGATCAATTTAGCCTTATTTTTTATCAAATCGCGTACAGTTTGTTCACCAACATTGTACTCCTTCATTAAAGTTGTCACATTAGCACCTTTTTGGTGTTTATTGATGAGCTCGAGTTTTTGTTCTATGGCAAGAACAGTCCTTTTTCTTTTTAACATGATGGGTATAACTTGACTTAACTTTATAACTTTAAAAATAACCGAAATAAAAACACTCCGAAAAAAAACTACAAACGATCACGTTCCTTGTATAGAGAACACTGCACATGCAGTACAGCGTCACACACAAACACATACAATTTCGTTTAACTGTCTACATTGTCAGATCTCATTTTAATTTGCTACTCTATCATTACATCTGCCTCCCTTCCCCTCTTCTTCTAACATATCCCCTCTTACAACCTATTCACATTACCGACATTGTAACTATCATTACCTCTGCCTCCTTTCCGTATTCTTTCATTAAGTATACATGCTCTGTGGCTCATGTTTTGTTGGATTATATACAAATTTTGAAAAAATGGTTCTTCTTGTCAAAAAGGTTGCCGACCCCTGCCCTAACTCATCATCCCTTCCCCTCCTTCCTCGACCCCACCCTCCTCTCTTATTCCTTCCCCCCTCACATCTGATTTCACATTCATACCTTACTGTGGTGAAGACGGCTTGACTGAAAATTTCGCGGAATTTTTGTGTTTGTCTTTCACTTGTGTGCTGTGTTTATAAATAGGCTACATATGTATATTGTGAATTTCCACCTGCCGGATTTCCATAACAAGAATATATATTTACGCACAGACACTTAAGCTTATAGGGACTCCGGTTTATCCGCAACCCGGATAATCCACCCCCGGTTAATCGGGAGTCTACTGTATTTGTGACATCATTTGCTAGAATACGTTTCCTATATGTGGGCATGTTAAATATTCCTAGAGATTGAGCTCAAAAACCTCCTTACTGTGGATCTTTACAGTAATTATTTTTTCAATTTTTAATTCTTAAGTGCTAATTTTTAAAATTTGTTTGCAGCCACAAGATGAACTTGATAATTCTCTAGTGAATCTGACCTGTAGTGATAATTTTTATAAAGACAGCAGACAAAAATGTTTAAAATGGTAATTTTCATTTGACTTTATTACTGTGACTGAATACCTATTGTTTATTTCATTTACTTAGACTGACAGAAGAATCTTCAATGTCAACTGACATGCCAAGCTCACTAGAGGAGAAAGATGCTGTCATCATGAATGGTTTGATGTATTATTTTGTACATCATCCCATTATTACAGAGTCAGATAACATGGTAAGTAATTATTTAAGTAAATATGTGCACACATTAATTAAAATTCTATGAAAGATATTAATGCACATTTGGTTAGGTTCTTTTAAATAAGTATTAGGTAATAGCCCATCAATATGACAGGTCCAAATGATATATCAAATATGGAAATTTTAAGATAATTTTTCTGTTCAAAAATGTGTTTTCAGGTGTCTTTCTTTTTGCCTTTCTGAATTTAATGGCTTAAATGGGTTGTACTGTTTGTAGAGTCTATACTGACTTGTATATGATGGGTTATCATTAGTTAAATTTAAAATAGTTCCGTTAAAGATGAGTGAATAACTATCGAACCGTCATATGACAGGCTTTCTTTAGTTAAACTTAAAAAATTTGAATATATTCTTTCACGAAAGAGAATGAATATATATTCCACATAATAATTTTAAAATGTTGTTTACTTTGGTTGATATAAAAATCGTTTCTCTCTCCTTCCTTCTCTCTGTTGTATTAAAATCATTCAATGCACACACCCATAAGGATTGAAATAACAATATGATTTCGAGGTCTAGCAATGTAATTGGTAGGCAAGACAACATCCCGTTAAAATGGCATGATTTCCCCAAAATGTGTGAATTAAACATTTATCTTGAGCGATTTCAAAATGTAGGCAAAAAAAGATGAACAGAATAAGAAACTTGATAATTTGTTATTCAAAATGGTTCAGATCCAAAGATCGTAGGTTAATTCTTTCTAATTTTATTCTAAAAAAGAATGAAAGCCTGCACGTCGAAAAGTCAATTTTTATGTGTTATTTTATGGGAAATGGAAATGTCTTACTTGGAGTCAAACCCAGGACTTTTTTCAGTTTTTTCATCATCACCTTAAAATATGTGACTCAAGCATTCCTGCCAAATTTAGAGTTTGTATCTCAATTCATCCTCAAGTTATCGGTAGAAGGGTGGTTAACGTGTCTAGCTACCGATGCTAGGGTCACAGGTTCGAATCCTGCCGAGGGCATGTACAAATAAATATAATCATTTGCATTTTTTCTAGCGAGCTGGTGTAGTGTTACATCAGACAAACCAACAAATAAACAAACCAACCAACAGCTCATGGAAACTCTATATAGAATTCAAAGTAAATTGTTGTCCAACTTTATGGCTTTCATTCTCACCAACCTTAGAATTCCTCTTAGATTTAAAGTTAGAGGATTACCACAAAGGATGACTACTGTTTAGCTGAAACTTGTCCATTTTAATAAAATATTTCGTGTTTACAGAAGTCACCAAGTTCTTGCATCCAATATAATTTTAATAGAAATGAAGACTTCTTGAAACTAATCTTGTATTCTTGAAGGATAAGCCAAAAAACAATCAGTAGATCACGTTTATCTGGTTGTGTGAAAATAAGAAACAATCCAAATAAATTAGTTTATCATTAATTAAAAACCATTAAACCAAACAGTGAAAGTACTCATCTAATCATATTTTCACAAAACTAAATCCTATAGATAGAAATTATAGCAATGAAATGCATTGTAAATGTCCTTCAGGAATTTTCTAAAGAAAAGGAATCCTTACAAAATGGTGAAGAAGGCATAATAAGTTGTCCAGATGGTATGCCTCAGGGAACTATACAAATCACAGACTCTCTGCTAGCTGATTTGCGGTTCATGCTTTGGGGACAAGAGCCTGAGACTTGTTTGAGAAAACAATCTGGGCATACTGGCCAGAAGTCCAACTTGAATTTTGAATCTGCAGTAGCCTTGCAGCTGCATCCTGAGTACCAAGAGCCAGCAGACTCTCAACAATTGGGAACAAAGGAGCCACTCAGAAACTCACAATATCCTGTTTGGGATGTAGCTGATGTACAGAGTGGTTTACAGGTTTGACACTTGATATTTTAAAGTGATCTTTATATAAGTTCATTTCCAACAATGCTGCTACAGGCAGTCCTCAACTTTTGTATGTTTGACTTTCGTACAACTCGCACTTTCGTACATTATACATTCGCACCCCTAAACCGCCTTTTGTACACCGAATTTGGACTTTCGTACGTCATCTGGCGAACAAACATTTCAAGCTATTGCATAGTGGCGCTGTCTGTCAGCCAGGCCAACACTTTTAATAAATTACCAAATGAAGCAAAATGCATAACTATAATAAAATTCAAAAGCATAATGGCTTCTTGGCTGAAATCTAAATCATTCTACTCAATTGATGAGTTTCTAGAAAGTGACCTAACAGATTTAAATTTTTTTAAAGAGCAAGGAACCGATCTACACACACTTCGATGATGTTGGCGATATCTCGTTAGCAGACCACAAGACAATTTGAGACAATGATTGTGCAGTTGCTTGGTTTTCTCGCAAATGACAAGTGAACTCAGCGAGACTTTCTTGAGAGTTTGGGTCTCGATTCACAGGTTTAAAGCCTTCTCTGTCTTCTCTACATACGGATTCCTAGGCACAAAAGACACTTTTGTACTCATTGAAGTACCACTTGCAACACTAGCTCTAATCGCTTCTTCACTTTCCTTATCGATCCTATTGTGGACTCGTTCACACCAAATAATTTACCAACTGATGAAGCAGATTCATTATGCGCAAGCCTATCTAAAACTTCAATTTTCTTCTCCAAACTCATCACTTTATTTGCCCTTTTTACCGACTTTTCTTTCATTTCAATTCATTTCTTTGGGGCCATGATTAGGCAATATTACAAAAAAACTACGAAAATAGCAAATTGCTTTAATGAAAAAAACTCGCACTTTCGTACATTATACATTGACATCCCTGAACCACCTTTCGTACGCCAAATTCGGACTTTCGTACGCCAAATTCGGACTTTCGTACGCGAAATTCGGACTTTCGTATGCCGAATTTGGACTTTCATATGCTGAATTCGGACTTTCATACGCCAGCAAAATGACGAACGAACATTTCAAGTTTCTGCCGCATCGCCATCTTTGTCTGTACAGCAGTGTTTATTTGTGCCATTATTTAAATATTTTATTGCATTTTTCTCCATCTCTATATACTATAAAATCAACGATTGTGTCTAAAAGGCCCCTGCTCAAAAAACTAAACATTTATACCATAATTAGAGATTTTATAATACTTTTTGGCTCTTTGGGAACGGAACCCCCATTATAACATGTAAGTCTATTGTTCGACTTTCATACACGTTTTCAGGAATTCATTATTTATGAAAGTAGGGAACTGCCTGTACTATAATTGACTAGTAGAATTGATTTTACAAAATGTAATCTAAATCATGTCAGATAAAAGTGTTATTGTGCTATAACATAAGCATTTACTATTAACCTTATGGTAAACTACAAAATGTTAATTTTTGCTGATTTACCCTTTAACTAAGGTGCAAGATACAGAAGTCGGCATACTTTTCCTTGGGGAAGATGTAGAAATGACTACTGCTGTTGTAGTTGTTAATCCAGAAGCTGGAGATCAAAAAGATGAGGAAATGGAAATTTCTATTTAAACTACAACAGAAAAAACCATCATTCATTAGAAAATGTGATATTGTAAAGAATGTTAAACCAAAGGATCCTGTAATTGCCTTTCTGAGATTGCTTTATTTACTATGTCATTTGTGTATTTGAAAATGTGTGAACCAAATACCTGAATTTGACAATTCCCAATTACATTGAATCTGAAAACTTAAGTGATTTTTTCCATATATTTATTTATTGTCTGATTATTCTGAAAGAAAATATTTATTTTATCCTGTTTTGATAGAATAAAAATGCTTTTGAAAACCATAAATCAGAGGATTTAGAATTTTCTTTTCCAATTGCATCTTTGTAGGATTGATGAATATACTGTATACTTTATGATACATTTTTTATTTGCATTCATGTGAAGATATACATACATTTTTCTATTTCCAGCACTTCTGCAAAACTTTTCACAAATGTACAGATAAAAACAATCTCACTAGCACAAGGCCAGTAAACTGCTACATATACTATATTCCTGCTTCTTAAATGATGGATTCCAAGCTGATCCTCTGTTTCTGCCCCGTATGCATGTCACTGCCAGTTGCTTCATTTTTCAAGCAAAGAAATTTATATTTTTTACCTCTTTAGTGTGTTCAAACTAAACAGCAAGAAACTTGTAAATTACCCATCAAGCCTTGGAAAAGCCAAGAAGCAGACACCCATCAGGTGTTGCAGCAAGCAGTGATAATGGATGGGAATAATCTGTTTCATTTATACATATATACAAGATTTTATACAAACCATTCATCAGTCAGAAAACAATAGATTTAGGATGTCGACTTCCTCCACTCAAACATAATGAATTAGATAATTGACAGAGGCTTTGAAGAAATTAAATAATATCTGTTTTCAAGAACTCAAAAATTAATTTTTTCATAAAGTAATCATATTCATGCCATGATGTTATTATAGGTAACTATGATTAAGCCAAAATTCCTGTATACCTAAATACCAGGATAATTTTGGCACTAAATCCATAGTCTTTATTTTTGTCATTTCAATAAAAAGCCAGGAAGCCATTTTAGCTATTAGTCATATTTTGCTAGTAAATAAATAATGATTTTGCAAGTTGGTTCAACTAAAGCTTGTCTTCCTGTCACAAAAATCTATCGACTTTAACTAGAAAGCATAAACAAGATTATACATGACACCATAACTTCATAGACTTGCTTATGACTTAGATACTCTGTGGGAAAGGTCAAAAGGCTCTTGAATCTAACCTTGGCTTACAAAGAAGGAAGAAAGAATGAACATTCAAACTTCCTAGGCAAGGATATAAAGTTTCAGAGGCAACAAGTCACTTGCCAGATGAAGAGTAGAAGCGATGGCATTGATACAAAGAAAAAATGCATCTTGTCAGGCAATACTTCATTTCCCCAGCCTCCTGGTCCAACGGCCAAATTCCATTCCCGAAGACAACGGCATAGAGTATGTTGTGACAGATGGGAGACATGGGGTGGGGCAACAGGGAGCTAGCCATATTGGATCAGGTCCCCATGGACAGCAATTAAGTGGCCGTCAAGTCGAGGCAGTGGCTGTAGCCGTTTTACTGCTTGCTTCTCTCCGAAATTCCCCATCGGCCATCTTACAACAATGCGAAGAAGAAAACCGCCCTCCTGATCCTAAAGAGCTGGCACGGGGAGTTGGTGCTGAGCTGACTTGGGTTGTAGGTTCTCCACCATCATCAGAAGAAGCAGAGGAAGAAGAGCGAGAAAAAGAGGAACGATGAACTCCATTGGTTCCTCCACCAGCCAATCCATTTGACTGCTGAGGACGGCTACCCGCACTCTGAGTCCCAGATGGGCTGGACCGGTGGTGCATGGCACGAGAGTAGCATGAGGAGCATACCCTCACAGGGTCATAGAAATTCTCGCCAGGTAGAGGAATGGCATTGTCGGAACAATCAGCACAGAAGATGTTGCCACAACTCCTGTAAAAAAACAGGTATAATAAGCACCACAGAATACAAACAATATAATTTTTTTACAACTTTGAATGATAGTGAAGCTATTAGCTTAACTTCAGAAAGTCAACTGCACATTTGATTCACTAAAAGTTGACCAGTAAATCAGTATTTCTTACAACTCTAACACACAAGATTCCTAGACAATCCCTATTTTGAATGCTTACATCAAGTATTTCAAATTGTTGACATTTTATGATCTGCGAGTTAGTTCAATTTCCCTTTCAAAAAAGTAAATTAGTTGTTTATCTTTAAGAAAAAATTCTTCATAGATAACTTCTTTATGGCAAAAATGATGGCCACATAGAAATGGAAAACTCATCATCAAATACCTGATGTTTATTTACGTACAATGAAAGAGAAACACTTCAAGAAAAATATTTTGGAAATCACAGTTATGTTAACAATAAAGAAAATTATATTGAATTGATATAACTTTCAAATAATAAAGAAATAAAAACCTATTACAATGAATAATAAATTGGAAGCATGCCAAAATGTTATAAATAGCAACTGGGAAACATTCTGTCCATTAAAAACCAATCAATGAAAGATTTCTGGTGATATATTTAATATTGACTTTTGAGTACATAAAATTAAGTAAACAATATATCTTAATTAGAAATACATCTGCATAGCCATACAACCTTTTTAATACAATATAAAATCTGCAGTTTCATCACTGAACTATTCTAAATGACATTACAGCAAAATCTCATTACAACATACTTCACAGTACTGTACTTTTTGTAAATTCCACTCAAATGTGCTGTATTAGTAATGCAAAAATATTCCATTTAACATACTTTAATGTAACATATTTTTTCAGTATTACCTATAAAATTGAGGTCAAGAAAGGATATTTTTGCTATAACATACTTTTTCTTCTGAATGTGACTTGGAGATAGGCAATTCACATTCATTCCTGAAGTAGCACCAAATCATTTAAAATGTGAAACCTAACATACCTCAGGCAAGTGCCTTGGGTCCACTCCTTTTTCTCATTTATAGAAATGATCTCAGCAGAATTCTAAGCAGTAGTTATGGATTATTTGCGGATGACATTGTGGTTTATAAAACAATAACAAAGATGATGTTCAGATGGTGTTGGGATTGGCCATTAGAGTGAAACTGACAAATGCTCCTTCATTAATTTTTGTCAAGATAGACAAATCAGTTATTAACAATAAATACTTTCTCAACATGGAGCCCATCCCAGGATCCTATTTGCATACTATTTACCGTATCTGCCCGAATAGAAGCCGACCCCGGATTTAAGCTGACCCCCCAAAAATTTCCACAATTTTTTGGCAAAAACATAAATTTCGTAGATTTTATGCTGAAGTGTGCCGGACATTCATGCACATCTTAGAATATATTATTCGAGATCGTAGAAATGTGTGGGAAATTGTTTAGTTGTTGGCATTTTGAAATATTACTCCAATCAATAATTTTGCGTAGTTGAATAATGTTCCACATTCAGTGACAATAATTTCAATCATCTTCATTTTCACAAAAGGTCAAATATAGTAACAACGATCTCGTCAAGAAATTTTTCATCCAAGTCTATTTCCAATGAAATTAGCATTTACATTGCCTTAAGAAATTGTATTTTTATAATTATACACGTTCCATGTAAAGTTTTACCGAAATTCAAACAGTTGAGCATTCAAAGCCGTCAACGCATTTTGCGTAACCGTCAATTTATGCAAGCGATCTCGCCAAGATATTTATATATATATTCATCGTAGGTCAAATATTTACTTTATGAAAAATATAGTACTAACATTTGAATGCGAAGACAATGAGAGACTTCGAGATTTAACCATAACCCAAATTTTCCTCGGACTCGCATTTAAGCCGAGGGGTGATTTTTTCATGATAGATTTTGACTAAAAACATCGGCTTGTATTCGGGCAGATACGGTATCTTGAACAGCCTATTCAATGTGTAGTAGGAGCAACTCTTAAAAGACTAGGATTTGTCTGTAGATTATTAGAGGTATGCAATAAAAAGACACGTGAGGTTAGTCATTTTTCTCAGGTTAGATTGTTTATTATGCATGCATGTAGTATAAGGGGCCTGTATGAGAAAGGATATCTTCATAAATTAAAGAAAATACAACAAAATGTCGATGTTAGGCAAAAGTATCATGAATTTAATAGATGAGCTTGGATGGGAGCCTTTGGAGAAACAGCAAGGAAAGTCTAGGCATCAAGTTTGCAGAGATTTATAACAAGAATTTAATGATGAATTATCCGATGTAATTAGGAGCCCATCATTCATTGGATGCCACCACATTGACAAGATATGAGAAAATAGACCATCATCATCATAAGTAATCTGTCTGTAGACAGGTCTGTGATTATTCATGGCTAAACTTGGTTCTCCATATACTCCTATTTTCTGCAGTCTTCTTCATGTCTTGATAGCTCTCTTTCCCTCTTAAGTCGTCTATCAGCTGAAACCTTTTCCTACCTCTTTCTCTTTTTCCATCCAGTTTTCCTTCTAGGACTTCTTTACTCATGCTCTCTCTCCTCAGGTAATGTCCAATCCACTTCGCCTTCCTTTTTCTTATGGTCTGTATAATCTTTCGCTCCTCTCCTATTCTTAGTAATACTTCCTCGTTTTTCTCCCTATCTGTCCATTTTATCTTCAGCATTCTACTGCATGCCCACATTTCGAAGTTTTCCAAGTATTTTATGTCATTTTTCCTTAGCGTCCATGTTTCTGCCTCATAAATAGCTATACTCCATACATAGCATTTTATCAACTTCTTACGGTTATCCTCCTTTATATTCCCCATTAGTAAGAGTTTCTTTCTTCTGAAAGCAGCTTTTACTTTCATTATTCTAGTCCTGATTTCAGCAGTACATTTTGCTTCTCTCGTTATGATGCTTCCAAGGTATTTACAGTCTGAAACTTGTTCTAATGGCTTTCCTCCAATACTTATGTTCAAACAAGGGATCCTTTTTTCCTAAAATAATAAGAGAACATAACAGGAGAGTATCATGATAGGATGATTATATTCACCCTCTGCCACACATAAATTGAAGTGGATTATTCAGACTGAGATTTAGAAATGTTAAGGAAAAGCAGGATTTCTCATTCTTTGCTTTACTTCACTCTGAACTTTCAAAAATAATCGTTCTAAGTGCTCAAGCCATGCCTTGCAGAAAAATGCATTGCTGCCACGATTCAAAGGCACAGAAAGAGAACAAAATGATATTATGGGCCTATTTTATTTTGTCTTACATTATCTGAATTTTTAAAGAATGTTTATTTTCAACTTTTGAGCAACCCACATATAATTGTCCATGTGTAAAGTAAGGCTCGTGTAGAAAAATACCAGCTTAGCCTAAGTAATTTTCAATTGCTACACTAGGGAGAACTACCTGTACTCTTCATGCACGCTCTCTACCAGAAGCTTAAGAGGACGAACTCCACCTGGCAAAAAGCATTACCTCACTTTGTCTAATAATATAAAGATGGTCAGTTTTTAATATCATGCCTCTACCCTTGAATAAGGTCAATAATGTCTACCTGCTTTGGATTGTCTTTGCAGTAAGAAAAAAATCGGTACAACATACATTGTACAAACTTTCTCATATATGGGTACTAATGCATCGTTTAGTTATATTTAGAAAATGAAAATCGTATGAACCTGTTTTTAGAAAATCCAATTTTTGTTCAAGTTGCGCAAGAATAAACTAGCCTTATATTCATTCATTAAGAAAAATAAAATATGTAGTATTATTGTAGATGTATACTCAAGTAACTGTACGAAATTTGATCAAAATCGTTAGAGCCATTTTTGAGAAAATCCAATTATTGTTAAAGTTGCCTAGAATAAACTAGCCTTATATTCATTTTTTGAGAAATATGAACTATACAGTATTATTGAAGACATTAACTCAAGTAACTGTACGAAATTTGATCAAAATCATTAGAGTCATTTTTGAGAAAATTGGATTGTTGTTAAAAATGCATGGAATAAACTACTCTTAATTATTGATCAATGTCAACCATTTCTCTGTATACTCTGCTCAGTATGATAAAATGCCTAAGTACGAGATTTCATTAATTTTTGTTCTACCGTCTAGGCTCCAGAGCCAGTAACAGACAGACAGACGGCATTGCAAAAACCACTTTTTTGGATTCAGCGACACCTAAAACGTGTATTTCCGTAAAAATCTCGAGGTCGAATTTTTTCACGAAAACAATACTTCGTATGAGAAAGTAAAAAGACCACAGATGGAAAAGGAAGGTATCTCAGAATCCTCTTTTGTACAAGATCTTTTGAAGTATCCCAATATCCGAATTCTTTCATTTCCCTAACTGAGAAATTATAAGGAAGGGCCAAGTGCCATAAATACACTGTTGTAAAGTTTACATATTTGGGAATTGTCTCATTTGCTATACCCTTATGGTTTTGGAAATTATCTGGCGTGGATGATTCAATTTAACTTCTCCATTTATTATAGTGCTGGGCTCCCAAAACACAAGAATTAAACCTCATTTATTTGCAAAAGAGTGCACTATCTTTTATTTTAATGAATATTAAGTTGGACATATGAACCCATAAGGGTGAACTTGGAGAAGAAGAATAACTCTGAACTAGACCTTCTCCAAGTTCACATTTGTGATTAGTCTTATGCACTCTCACATAAATGCTAATTTATTAATGTTCTATCTTGTTATATGAACCAATGTTTACTCCCATGAATATGAGTGACTTTCATCATTTGAAAAAATTATGTTTTAAAGTAGGGGTCGGCAACCTTTTCTATATGGCGGGCCACATTCGTTGTTGTGAGTGCTTCGGAGGGCCGCATTGGAAATCACGAGAGCTTCGGCGGGCTGGATGGGCGTTTAAATCAGAAGTTACCTAGAGATTTTGTGGTCTCACATTAGTATAAATCAATTTTAATTTGTTTACCATTAAAACTCCACCAGAAAAGGTTTCGAGACCATAATTTCAATGAAAAAATATGGAACTGATTGTGTTAAATGATACCGATCATTTTTCATCATGGCTTTGCAGGCCACATAAAACACTCTCGGGGGCCGCATTGGTACTGCGGGAGGCAGGTTGCCGACCTGTTTTAAAGGATACTAATGACAGAAAAATAAGCAGCCACTGTGAGAGGATTAAGCATTTGGCCAACAATGGTGTCCATTTGGCTGCAAAAAGTTCCAGACCCTAATGATTGGAAAAGTTGCAAAACCCCAGTGCTTCAAAATGTATCATCTTTTCCTGCAGAATACAAATCTAACAGACATGCTTGGACAACAAAAGAAGTTTTTGCAGAGTGGCTTTTAAAAACATAAAACTATGGAAAAAGAGAAAAATATTTCTTCTAATAGACAACTATGGTTCAACTGGAAAATATTATGCTGAAGTTTTTCCAGCCAACTGTACCTCACCTTTACAGCCAATATGCCAGAGCATTATTGAAAATGCAAAAATGAATTTCTGATGCTTTCTCATCAAATAATTCTTTTTGATATTAATCATAATTTAAGTAACAATACAAACATTTGCCAATGCATGGAAATTATAACAAGTGGCCGGCGGGGTATTAGTAAATGGTATGGTTGGTAATTTCGGTCCTGGTAATTTCAGTACAGTAATCTCGGTCCAGTAATTTCAGTCCCCCCTACTACATTCTTTTTGTAAATAAGCAGTAAATGTAATATTTATTTAAAAATAGTTTATGATATGTGTAAATACTAATCAATGCCTTTAATATAAAGTTGTTGAAAGCAGTTATTATTGATCCTTTTAACATTAAAAACCCGATTTTTCGCACAGAAATTTAGTTAAATGTTGAGAGCGCTTAACAACTCAAGAAATATGTTTCTTTAAGGAAGTTGCAATCATTGAGTAATAAATACACTAGTACAAAATTATTATTGTTTTTGGATAAGCTTTTAAGTTTAAAAATACGATTTTTGGCATGGAGATTTAGTAGAACGTTGAAAACACGTAAGAACTGAAAAAATACGTTTCTTTAAGTATGTTGCAATCATTGAATAATAAATACACTAGTACAAAATTATTATTGTTTTTGCATAAGCTTTTAATTTTAAGAACCCGATTTCTCGCATGAAAATTTAGTATAATGCTGAAAACACACAATAAATAAAATAAATAATAAAAACTAAGGCAACACAGTCGATATTGGTATTGATCAACTAAGAATTTTATAACAATTACAAATATGCAGCAAAAGAATGAAAGTGGAGGGGGAGGGAAAAAGGGGTGGGGAAGACGAAAAACTAAGGAACCACAGTCAACATTGGTATCGATCAACTAAGAATTTTATAACAATTACAAATATGCAGCAAAAGATTGAAAATGGAGGGGAGAGAAGGAGGGGAGGGAAAAGGGGGTGGGGTGGAAGAAAAACTAAGGAACCACAGTCGACATTGGTATGGATCAACTAAGAATATACAAGTACTCAGCACATTTTATTGTAATATTTTAATAAGAGTTAAATGGTGGAAGTTAACTTATATGCGTGAGTGCATAGTACTGATCACAAATGGAAAGATTGAGAAGGAGAAAAATTCTGAACTTGACCGGGGATCGAACCCGGGTCTCCCACATGCTGGGCAGGTGCTCTAACCACTAAGCTATCAAGCCAGACTAAATAGCTTACAAGGGGACCTTACGACATGTTCGTCGCCGATTCGGTTGAAACTTGGTGAGCATGTAGCACACACCTATTGATGAAAAACGCCAAAGCAAGAAGACGCACCTCTCAAGCATTCGGGAGATTTTTGCAATTAAATTTAGCGAAAATACTAGGGGTCCAATGTATACTCTAATGTGAGTCCCTATAGTCAGCTGAGGCGGTGGCCGAGTTGGTTAGGCGTCGGGTTCACGAATTTTTGGCCGCGAGTTCGATACTAACGCTCAAATTTTTTTTCAATTTTTATTAGTTGATTTGTTTCTATTGTCTAGTAATTTTTGGGATATATTATTTGCTGAAAGTTTACTGTATTTATAATTACATTTTCACTAATTAAAAAATATTTTTCGCAATAAAGTTGAAAAAGAATTGGATTAGGATTATCAGCAAAACTTAAATGGGAATAAGGACCGTTTATCACACATATTCAACTCTTTTCTTTTACAGGGAGCTAATGCTTCATTGCAAATTATTATTGTACACATTTATTAATCGATTTTATTGTATGACGTACAATGTTTTGGGTGGTAGTTATCGTAGAAACATGAAAAGCAGAGAATTAGATTACACCATGCACACCAGAGGCGTATCCAGGGGGGTGCGTATGGTGCACTCCCCCTGGATATCAAAAGCAATCAATTTTTCTACTTTAAATACAAAGACTTCAATAGATATACAGAAGAGATCAAGACGACGGCATTGGTTCTAATGAAGTTTTTAACCTGCCTATAAAAGTACACATCAAAAGGTTGGCAGAGTGGAGTGCATTTTGGCGGAATAAATTTGACAGTGCATGTTGATTCATCCTTATCGTCAACAAAGATTTCGTCATACACTTTGGGGTTAATCTGACCTCCCCAAGAATCAATTAGCAGAAGAAACTTCATTTTTACATAAGGTAGAAGAGCGTTCTGCAAGAATAATTTGTACAGCTTTGCTGTTAGTTTGCCTGATATCGCACATGATGATGCAATTACATTTCCAAACTCACTCGTCAAGTTATTTGTGAATGTGAATGATGTGTGTTTCCCAGCAAAATCTTTTTAAAATAACTGTGCCTGTCAATCAATTGGTTTAATAACGTGTGCATGGTGTAATCTAGATCTCTGCTTTTCATGTTTCTACGATAACTACCATCCAAAACATTGTACGTCATACAATAAAATCGATTAATAAATGTGTACAATAATAATTTGCAATGAAGCATTAGCTCCCTGTAAAAGAAAAGAGTTGAATGTGTGATAAACGGTCCTTATTCCCATTTAAGTTTTGCTGATAATCCTAATCCAATTCTTTTTCAACTTTATTGCGAAAAATATTTTTTAATTAGTGAAAATGTAATTATAAATACAGTAAACTTTCAGCAAATAATATATCCCAAAAATTACTAGACAATAGAAACAAATCAACTAATAAAAATTGAAAAAAAAATTTGAGCGTTAGTATCGAACTCGCGGCCAAAAATTTGTGAACCCGACGCCTAACCAACTCGGCCACCGCCTCAGCTGACTATAGGGACTCACATTAGAGTATACATTGGACCCCTAGTATTTTCGCTAAATTTAATTGCAAAAATCTCCCGAATGCTTGAGAGGTGCGTCTTCTTGCTTTGGCGTTTTTCATCAATAGGTGTGTGCTACATGCTCACCAAGTTTCAACCGAATCGGCGACGAACATGTCGTAAGGTCCCCTTGTTAGTGGTTAGAGCACCTGTCCAGCATGTGGGAGACCCGGGTTTGAACCCCGGTCAAGTTCAGAATTTTTCTCCTTCTCAATGTTTCCATTTGTAATATTTTAATATTTACTAACTACATTACATCCTATGGAGTTTCGTATACCTATCACTATTAACTTCTCTTTTGTTCCAATAACAAATGGAGGTAAGCATTAGCATAGTCCAATCTTTAGGATTTTCTGACCAAATAAAAATTGTTTCCTTGTTCGAGAAAGGAAGGAAATTATCCACACCCAACATAATGGGCAGAAATTCTAGAGGCAAATTGATATTAAACAGAAGAGAAACGAATAGTGACATGCAATCATGACACCATTTCATACAGTGCAGTCACAACATATATCAGCAGCTTCTTGGACAGCTAATTTTTTATCACTCGAAACATCTAGACGTCTGATCCCATGCCTAATCTTAAAACATGTTAGCCATCCATCTGAAAATGAACACGGTTTACTAACCTCCATTTGTTTATAAAAATCTTTAGCCTTTCCAATCAACATTGGTCCAGAAATAGGAGCTTCCTCGGAATGCTTTATAGCAGGGATGCACAGCTCGAGAGCGCGCGGAGCGCCCGAGCGCCTGCGGGCGCACCTGAGGAAACGGTGTGCTCTGGCCGAGTGAGACATATGTGCGAGAGAGAAGCTTCCCCTCTCCCGCTACCACCACAATATATGCTCTGCCGTGCGCCTGCAGGCACGCTTGGAGCGCACGTGCTCTGGGAGCTCTGTTTGTGCATCCCTGCTTTATAGAAAACCATTCATAAATAGCAACACCTAATTGCTCAAGTTTCGACTTATGAAGTGCGCCGATATTACATTGCTCTAGTTGTCTCAGAAGACGTAATGAATTTCATTAACTGTGATTTCTGTGCCTTAATGTCACAAATAGGGGAAGAACCGCCATTGAACTCTTTCATTAAACATTGCGGTTCTCACCTTTCTCTAAAAGTTTTATTATATCAAGTTTCTGGGTTAAGGTTAGCACAACCCATTTCCTTTTATCACCTTTAGTGCATATTGGAGTTATAGGAGGCATTTAAAAAGGGTGTGCAAAATATGTGATTTAACACAAACAGAGTCCAAGAAACAACCACAATTACGTGTTGCGACTGCCAAAAATGCCAATTTTAGCAGTAACATTCTGAATTAGATGCAAACAAATGCTGAAAGTGCCAAATTTAGCAGTAACATTCCAAACTAGATGTAATAAAAAAAATCGAGAGGCAGGAGATACTGATTGCTTGAGAATTCCAGTTGCATGAGTGCCGGATAACTGGGAGTTTACTGTATTGTGATATAACCTTGAGTTATAAGTTGTCTTAATTTTTTAATCATTACTGTTTTCCTTCGTTGATTTACTACACTTTGCTTATTTGTAGCGACATGGATAGGTAATTATGGACAACCTCCTAATGCCAGAGCAAGGAAATTCAATAGCAAGGGAGAACTGCTATCAATATATACTAACAAAACAATAATCAAAGGTTGATGTGAAATAAAAATGCACTAACATATTATTCAAAAATTACCATTATCCTTTAAATGCCGAATGGGACGCTAGTGTCCCGGCAAATTTCTGGGTAAGCCTGCCGAAAGGGACACCGGTGTCCCGCTTAGCTCTGAGGCCACTCACAGATGTCGTTTTTGTCATAGAATCAAAATTTTTGGAGGAGAAGAAAGACGATGCATCCTTCTTTTTCATCTGCCCTCCCAAGGCCGAAGGTCTTGCATATTGGGGGAGGGAAGAGTAAACAAACAATCGAGAGTGCCTCACTCAAAGTGTACGTCTCCGCCGAGGTGAGACACACTCTCGCAACAAAAAGAGATGCAGTAAACTGAACCCCAGAGGTCCCTTCCCTTTGTTATTTTTCCTTTTCCGCATTTGTGTTTTACTACGTTGCAACCCAAAGAGATGCAATAAACTGAACCCCAGGACTAAGCCCTACCCCAAAGGTTCCTACCCTTTGTTATTTTCTTCTTCCTTTTCCACATATATGCATATATGCTTTACTACGGTTACGGTCATTCATTTGCAAACCACGAAGTAGAGCGGATGTAGACTTGTGTGTTCAAAATATCTGTAGCTGTTCGTCTGTTTATTTTTTAGTGATTCCTTTATTTTTATATAACTAGTTGAGATAGGATGGCTAACAATTACACCATCGGTCGCCGCACTTGGAAATGGACAATGAAATTATTTTTTCATTTAGTCGATCTAACTATCCTAAATAGTTGGATTCTCCTTCCCTCGTGCGGCGGCACATTTTCACATCAGCACTTCTGACTTTCCCTTGTGCGGAAAATGGTTGAAGAGGGTGCTAGGGCTTTTCCTTCCCAGACTCTCTCTAGTGCTAGTGGAATGCAAATAAAGCGCTTAGAGGCCAAGGACAATAAGCATTGACCCATTTCGGGGACCCTTAACCGTTGCCATGTGTGTTCCTCAAAGAGTAAAAACTCAAGGATGAAATATAGGAGCAAGGCGTGTGACGTGGGACTATGTGTTGAGCCCTGCTTCGAGGAATACCACACTAGCTTGACTCTATAGGGTAGTGTAAATACTGGAGTTGTGTCAGCTGCAGACTGAGCAGGAACCAAATTGCCAAAAAGTGACTAAATGCAGTATTTTTGCACTTTATTTTGATTTATATCAACAATAAGTTATTTCGGCATCGTAATTTAGTCTATTAGGGTTATTTCGCCCTGTTTATTTCTACAAATAGGCAGAACGATGTAATTCTCTGATAGTTTGACCACAAAATGCTTTTTATTTGAACATTTTATCACCAATAGTTCACAAGATATGCGATTTTTGCAAAAGACATACACAAAATATTTAAATGTCCAAAATTAAATCCGGCAGCGGGACCCCTCCAGAGGGTATTAAATCCGGCAGATAAAGGTTAATGATAATGTAATGTTTGAGAGTAAGGTACAGCTTAACGTCAATTAAAACAATGCAAAGAACATAAAACATATGAAAAGCATGGTGTTATCACTACTTCAGTCCACACAACAATTTAAACTTGCCTTAAATAGGATTTGGAATACATGCTTTCTTCTAAGTCATCAAGTATTCAGATACTGAAGTCACTTTGTAGTCCTCAAAATTTTCTAAGCTTTTAAATAACAAGAGTGAAATGATGGGAATTTAACTTATATGCATGAGTGCATAAGACTGATCACAAATGTGAAGATAGAGAAAAATTATGAACTTGACCGGGAATTGAACCCGGGTCTCCCAATTGCCGGGCAGGTGCTTTAACCAACTAAGTTACCAAGAGTGGCTTGATAGTTTAGTTGGTTAAAGCACCTACCCAGCAACTGGGAGGCCTGGGTTCAATTCCCGGTCAAGTTCAGAATTTTTCTCCTTCTTCACATTTTTCTAATCTTTTTGATTCCCAAAGAGATTAACAATAGTTTATTCACACAGCACAACAAAAAAAGTTACTGCTTTAATGAAACTTCTCTGTATACATTAAATATGAATAGTCTCACTCAATCAAGCAAATTATGGTAAATGCACATTTAAATTTGTCATCTACCTTGAACCAAAATAAGGACTGATAAGCTTGAGTACTCCCAAATTATCTTTTCTGCTAATTCAACTGGCAGCAAGATACACAAATTTCATAGGATTTACATAACTCTTGAGGAAATAAAGAAAGCAGCATTATAAAACCTATTTTCTTAATAACAAATTTAGAAAAATTTGCTTCTGTAAGTGAAGAGTGGCCATGCCCATAAAATTCATATACAGATGTAACAAACATTATAAAATGTAAATTTCTTTTTACCTAGGTCACTTGGAAAGTTTTGAGACACCAGTAAATTATTAGTCTCATTTTTGATCTATTGGAATATTGTTTCATATAAAACAATGAGTAAACCTTGCAAGTTTCAAATTGTTACGACGTGTTTTTTAAAAGTTACACCATTTTACATCAACACAGTTCTTCTTTCATCCATAGTAGCGATAGGGCTCAAAAGAGAGCATTTTTAAGCTCGAGTTTTTTGACATTAATAGTGGTTTAAGTGTACCGCAGTGACTTGAAAAGCTAAGATCTATATTCATGGATGCTTCTCCTTCCCAGGACATGGTTTTCTGTTTATTTGCAAAATTTTATAGAGGCAGAGATTCTTCAAACGATGAAATTCACTCTGGGCGTCCTGCTACTGCTGTGGCGGAGGAAAATGTGTTACGTGTGGAACATCTGTTAAGAAAAGACTCACACTGAATGTATGGAATAATCGAGGTCACCTTAGGGATAGGATCAGCAGCAGTTTCAATAATTTTGCATGAATACTTACATCTAAAGAAATGTCAAGTCATTGGGTACCTCGTTTGCTTCTCAGTCAGCAAAAGGAATGTAGAATAAAATGGTGCTATAAAATGAATAAAATAATTGATGGAGCTCAAAAAGAGTTTCTGATATCATAACCAAGGACAAAGGTTGGTTATAGTTATTTGATCAAGAAACAACATGACAGTCGACAGTTTATATCTCTTCAGGAGAGCATGCTCCATTGACAGTTAAACAAGTGCCAAGTGTTGGCAAGGAAATGATTTTTCTGCAAGTGACCACATCGCGACTGTTTGTCTTGAAAACTGGGAAGCAGTTAAGGGCAATTGGTACAGCACTGTCTGTCTCCCAGAAATCTTTGAAAAAGTTGAAGGAAAGCATCCAAAGTCCAGTTTGTGAGACATCCTACTGCACCACGACAATGCTCCAATGAACAAGGCTGCATGAACTGCTGCATTTTTTTGTCACATGTCCAACTGCTGGAAAATCTACCCTATAGTCCAAACCTTGTGCCATGTGACTTCTTTCTTTCCCAAAAAGCCAAAGAAATCATCCATGGACAACATTTAACCACTCATCTGGGTATGCCGTGTATAGACGTCATGGCCGGACGCACCGGTGTTGGGTATGCCAAGTATAGACATCATGGCATTTTTCATGCTGATTGCTATAGATATGCCATGATTTTGCATCCCGTAGCATCTCGCACTTATAGCTGGGTTCTTCTAGTTCGTGCTACCTACCACAGATGGCCTTGTCTTCCTTTTTATTTGAGAAACAGGTCTTCATAAGGGAGTTCTGTATATGCATTGCGGGTTGCATTTCCGTGATCGCCACTTCTTGAATGACTGTTTATGACACTCAGTGTTTTTTCACACTCCCTTGCAAAAACTCACACTTTTCTCTGCATGCCCTTTTGTCTCAAGAGTAATCCTGCTATTTATGAATGTTTTTCCTGCTAGTAATCCTAACAGTACACGTGAAAAACATGTATCGTACATACCCGAATATAAGACGACTCTGATTGTAAGACGACCCCCCATTATGAACTCCTAATAAAACGAAAAAATTTATTATGCACAATGACAGAGGTTTATTATACCATTGACTAATGAACATTGAACCAATTGAAATAAGCAACTTTGATTGAAATTTTCAATTGAATATTTTGGAATGTTAGAATCTCTCATGCAAATTATTTCTCATTAGCACATTTTAATTGTTATTTTCACTTTCACTACTGGAGGAATCTCCAATAGCTGCATCATCTTCCTACTCCCACAGAATGTCATCTTCTGATCCATCCAAACTGTTAGAAACACAACACTTCTTAAATCCATGGACTATTGATGCTGGTGAGATACTGTCCCAACCAGTCTTAATCCATTTTCCCAGTAGAACCTCTGTTGGTTTTTTCATTTTACCTGCTGGAGTCAGAGGACAATTCCCTGACAGCAACCATTCCCCATAAACGCACCGTAGATGACCTTTAAAGGGCTTATTGACAACCACATTGAGCACTTGTAGTTGGGAGGTCAAGCCTCCTGGTATGATCACCAGATCAGTGTTGAGGTGTGATATTTTGGATTTCACATCATCTGTAAGACGTCCTCGAAAACCATCAAGAACTTGCATTGATCTCATCTTTAAAAGAGCACCAGGTCGTTTATCCCACACTTCACTCAGCCACTGAATCATCAAGTCACTGGTCATCCAGCCTTTTTCATTGCATCTTTAATTGATACCAGGTGGTAGTTTTTCTTTTGGTAGATCCTTCCCCTTGAATATTACAAAGAGTCGCAATTTTGTCCCATTAGCTAACACCGATAACATTACTGTTATCCTTAGTTTTTCATTTCCAGTGATATTACTATCACTGGCTTTGCCCCTTTGTTATCAACTGTAGTGTTAGTTGGCATATACAGTTGCTTTCCTTCAAGTGTCTATCAACGACTGCTTTTAACTTCTTACAGGACCTACTGTAAAGGCGACGTAAATGCAAGCGTTTATTTAGATTATCAATAAAGAGAAGATAACAATAACACTTTTCTTTCGTCTGTTTGAAGGTTTAATTGGCATTAAATGAATCGGAGGCAACAATGAGATCTCCTTGGCAATGCCCGGAATGAGTACAAAAAATCCAAAAAATTTCGAAAAAGAATGCGTATTTCTGAAAACTTCGACCATGTTACATGTAAACATCGCAAGAATAAGATAGTATAGACCTTTAGCCGTCAAATAAAACGAAAAAGAAGAAAATCAGTCCATATTTACGTATTTTAATGAATGAAGGAAGAAAACCTTGCACTCTGAAAATACAAAAATCCCGTGTAAACTTATGGGAAAATATAATTGTCTCCTGGATTCGAACCCAGGACACTTTATCAAACAAAAATATTTTTTCAGGGACCTCATAGCCAGTAGAAACAAAACGCCATTACCGCATATCTTTATGAAGAACGGTTCTCGAGAAATATGCCGATGTAATTACGCGAGGCTTCATACGCACGGATGCACGCAGCTTCACTACGCGCATAATATATAGGATAAAACTCAAAAAAGTATTTATATTCGAATACATTTGAATCTAATATTTCGATTATAGCTATTCGATTCTTCCCATCTCCAGCTATCTCTGGCTTCGGTTCCTGTCAGTCAAACTTACGCACCGTGCGATTATAAGACGACTAGCGATTTTTTGGTCATAAAAATTGGAACAAAACCTCGTCTTATATTCAGGTATATACGGTATATGGAACGTTCAGTTTGCTTCTGAGATTTGAAAGAGACGTTTCGTTTCTAAGAGAAGCATTTTTATCAGTTGCGCTGTTTTATATTTGCGGAAACTGGGTGATATTTAACTTTATTTATTTAATTACACACTGAGGGTGGGACTTGAAAAAAAAAATTACCCAGTTGAGTGGTTAAAAATACTAGAAGGTGCTATAAATGGGTACATGGCAGCATTAAATGACATTCCCTGAGAAGATTGGCATTTAGCATTTAAATTGTGGTTTAAAAGAATGCAACGTTGTATACATTGTGGTAAGGAGTATTTTGAGAAATTTATTCCTAACTGCTTTAGTTGTTTTGTGTCTCAAAACCTTCAGAGTGACCCACGTACCTGAGCAATGCTAACAAAATAAAACGATTTGACTTAGAACACTTTTTAATACATAGTCATAAAACCAACTGCAAAATGTAATTATAAATTCTGATACAATTTCTCTATATCTTATGGCAGGGATCGGCAACCTATGGCATGCGTGCCAAAAGGTGGCACGTGAAGAGATTTTAAGTGGCACAATATTTTAGAGAATAATTACAAAAAGTATGTATTTTCAAAAGAATTTCACTTTTATGTCAATAGTATCTTGTATTTTAATGATACTGCATTATATTCAAGATTCCTTATAATACGTATAAGAACCGCTTTTTGTAAGCATTATGGAGAAAACGAATTTAAGGGTGGCACATGCAGAGGGTCACGAATTTTGAATATTGATAAAGAGTGGCACCCAACAGAAAAACATTGCTGATCCCTGTCTTATGGTATGGTAATTTAGAAACATTTTTATCTGAAAAATAACTGTTATCAATTAAATGAATGGAGTAATTATAAACTTAAAATAGTCAGTCATTAGAAAATCATTACTTAATACCATATTTACTTGTGTACTCTGCAGACATTTTTTCCCAAAATGTCGGTAAAAAAGGGACTGCACGTCATAAAGGTAAATTTACTTTAACACTCATCTACTTTTATACTGGCAGAAGATGAAGATTTCTACAAAGTATGCATGTATCAATATGACCAAGCAAATGTTTAGGGTTTAAATGCATAGTTTATACTGTTGTTGGTGCATCCTCAAGATCACAATGGACATTTTGACGATTGATATGACATTATATTTTTATAATATTAAAAATACCTTTTAAATGATTTTTAAGTTTACTAATGTTATTGAAAATAAGCATTTCTGTCATTAAAAGTTAACTATCAATTTCTACCAATACTTTTGCCGGAATAAGTTTGGTATCAGTGTCTGCCAAATTCAACATAAACCCTTGATGCTCCTTTAATATGAGAAGGGTGACTACCGAGGAGGAGATTTCTGCTAGCATTGGCATAAAGAGATCACCCAATACATTGCATCATGCAGGTAGGAGGGAGAAGATGCTTAACTTGGGCGGACCTTGTTTCAGGAAGAGGGAATCAGTGAAGAGGCTGACCTTTTTTTAATCCTAGATGTCAACTTGTACCAGCACAAATTTAAAATGTGGTATTTTATCTAATTAAATATTCTGAATGCTGAAAGATGTGTATAAAAACTAACAAAAAATCCAATTCTAAAAGTACCTCACTTTTTGAAAAAAAATATAATTTAACAAAATTAAAATTACTCCAGATAAAACTCCTTAGCTATTTCATAACTAACAAGATACTGTATATATCGTATTCACCCAAATATAGTGCGACCCCAAGTATTTTGAAAGGAATTTTAGAAAAAATTGAAAAAACATTTAATTTTCTCTGTTTTACACATTTAAATTATGTATAAACTCATATACTAAATATCCGAAGTTTCTTCAATCTCCTGAAAACGATTTAAACAAATTTTAATGCAAACATTTTAATTAATTAACTATAGCTATTATAGGGACTTATGAGAAACTATCTACCAGCGCTTAATCAAAATCTCCTTCCTCTTCTATTTCCTCATCTCCTAAAGTTGAAGCTAGGTTCAAGTCATTGCTGTCACTCTCTTCATCCCACTATCATCCATGTTGTTCGATATACAGCATTTCTTAAATCCACGTACAATGGACTCGGGGGTGTTTTGATCCACTTCGTTAACATAGAGACTGACGGTTTCTTAATCTTTCCCAACGGAGTAAATTCATGGTTTCCGGCCAATAACCCATCATTAAAATAATAATGGGTAAAAACTTCGGAAACTGGAAAAACAAAAAATATCAATGCAATGACGTAAGAGCTACCGATACTGCGGGGGTTCCGGCTGCGGACAACACGTGCGCGAAGTTGTTGCAGTTTGACCGTGATCTATTTTCAATTTTCTTCTCAGATGCTTTTCCATTGTATTTGTACAATGTAGTGTCGTAACATGAACACCCAATTCACTTACAATGTAGCAATTATAAACTGACGTCTGAAACGCGTCACGAGACGCACCAATATGCACTTCTTAAAAGTACTCGAATATACTGCGAATGCGACTTTTAAAGATAACCAACATGTATAGAACACCTAATTACTTCTATACAGTTATAATTCCATCCTCTCTAAATATTCTGCATTTCACTAGCTCATCAGCTGACTGCTGTAGTCTTTGCAGAATCACCAGATAGACTTCCCGCAAAACACATTGAAAACAAAAAAACATAGACTAAGCAAATTGAAATAATTTTATTTAGTTATATTGATTCTAGTATGTACGGATCCCTTGATATTTGTCCTTAATTGGTTCCACGGAAACTGGACGATAAGCAAAAAGACGAATATCGGGGGCTATTTTCCCTTAGATGCAATGTTATAAATGTATAATTCATTCCCGAAAACCCAAAAAGCAAGCCAACATATTGATATTACCTTATTTTATGGAGTTATTGGTACTGTAAACACAATCTATAAGAACCTACGGCCCGCAGGAGCATTTTATGTGGCCCATGAAGGCACGATATAAACGCAATTACAAGCGTGGCTGCCACGTAATTTATTGTTTTAATCACAAACATCGAGTTCAAATTCACACACAACAATATAAAATTGCACCAAAATGCAAACTAAGGAAGAACAAACCACAACACGGAGCGAGGTTGAGTAGCTGAGACCAGTGGAGTCAATGGCTGAACGAATACTAAAACAGATCACCCAAAACTCCTCCTAAACTCATTGTAATGATGAAATCATCTCAGTGGTGTGCTTTAATTTGCTGTTAGCTGCAGTCACGAGGGGAAGACATCCTATGTGATATTTTCATTTCTCGATTGTAAGGTTGTAACTGCTGAGAACGATAAATCCTTAGCGTCTCATCATTTGATGAGTAATTGTCTGAGAGTTCCTCTTCATAGGTCTTATTTTGATGGATGAATAAGCGAGGGAATGGATGAATGAATGAGAGTTTGGTTATAATTGGATATGGATGAATAAGCAAAAAGACGAAAATCAGGGGGACGAATAGCAAGGGATGTCTGTACAATTAACAATGTAAGTAATTTAAAACCCACAGAATGAAGTGTATGAACGTAATCTTAACTGTCATGTTTCCTGTTTCCAGATTTGTTTGTTAAATTTTTGCATTATTCCTTCTATTAAACAGTTTTAGAATGAGATAGGAAAGAGAACGAAAATCCACTATAAATCAAAACTTGACCTATTTTATAGATCTTTTCTGTTTGATTTAAAAGGATTGGCAGCAGTGGCGCTGCGGTTTTCTACGCAGCATAAGTTTGGCCAACTTACTGGATGAAGTTGCTGCCATTTCAACTCATTCTCTTCCATTACTGATGATGTCTCTCTAACAACAAGACATAACGTGGAGCTTATTGAACGTAATACTTATGGGTAAGTCCAAGCGTTTTATAATTAACTGGCGATAATTTAATCCTTTAACGTATTTATTTATGGTACTCTAGTTAATACTTAACATGATGATATAATTCCAAAATTTCGTTCTTATACCCCACAAAAATCAAGGGTGTGAGTTACATGTGGGTTATAAGAAAAAGTGGGGATTTTTTGGCAAAAAGTATGGCTGCGTATTATTATACACGAGTATATACAGTAATTAATTACTACAATAATTATTTTATTTTTCATATAATCCAAGTTTATCCTATGGGTTACTTATAGGATATCTTGGAAGATATTTACAAAAAGAAAACATCTGAAAAATATTTCATGTAAAATATTTACAGTAATGTTGATTAGACCTATTACAATCAAGAAAACATTTAAAAATGCATTACAAGTGTTGTTTATCTAATTTGTTTTCTTTGCTGACATTTTATTACAACAGACATGTCCAGAGATTAGTAAAGGATAATCAGTGTCTTCCTTTAAACTGATTGCACCAACTTAAGATGGCACATCCTCTAGAGATCAACACAGGGCCATCTATCTTCTCATTTGCAAGAATTCATTTCTGTCCACACCTGTGAGAAAGCCAACCAGCACCATTCCATTAGATGAAAAAGCCCAGCCCTGATTAATTTATTCCATTCTCCTCTGAGAAATTTATTTCCAGATGTTTAACTAACAATAGTTAAAATTTTAATTTTTACAAAAGATGATATAGAGTAAGCAAAATATTTCAGTATTTATAACTAATAATTCATAAAAGTACAGTATGCATTTTAGATATTTATCTTAAATAATAAAACTGAACAGCAGATTTAAAGAAAATTAATGAAATCATTACCACTGATTGCAACAAGATTACCATATCCAAAAATTCAAATCTATTGACAGCCTATTATAACTAAATCAAATAACAAAATTCACACAACTCAAAATAAAACATTCACATTTTTATTCAAATAATGACTTAAACAACATTTTATAATTTACTTTATTATTGCCCAAGATGAATTACCGTATCTGCCCAAATAGAAGCCGACCCCCCAAAATTTCCACCATTTTTTGGCAAAAATGTAAATTTCGTAGATTTTATGCTGAAGTGTGCCAGGCATTCATGCATGGCTTAGAATACATTATTCGAGATCGAAGAAAAGTGGGAAATGGTTTATTTGTTGACATTTTGAAATATTACTCCAATTAATAATTTTGTGTCATTGAATAATATTCCACATTCAGTGATAATAATTTCATTCATCTTCATTTTCACAGTGGTCAAATATAGTACCTAATAGCGATCTCGCCAAGATAATTTTTCATTCAAGTCTATTTCCAATGAAATTAGCATTTACATTGCCTTAAGAAATTGCATTTTTATAATTATACATGTTCCATGTAAAGTTTTACTGTTCATTATCAGCTGAGTTTTGTGGTTCAAGCCGTTGCTCATACCTTCAGAGCAGATCTCTCTTTATTTACTGAAATTCAAACAGTTGAGCATCAGAGCTATCAACGCATTTTCCGTAATCGTCTGCAAATCATGTGACCATTCAAATAATGTGAAAAGCCCAGCCTTAAACGTTAACAAAGCACAGGTAGTGCTAAATTCAATATTCTAGCCATTATTATTTATTCATTAATATTCATTGTAGGTCAAATATTTACTTAATGAAAAATATAATACTATCATGAGACGTGCTGCATCTATGAGTGCCTACGAGATTTAACTAAAACCCAAATTTTCCTCAGAGTCGCATTTAAGCCAAGAGGTGATTTTTTCATGATAGATTTTGACAAAAAACATCGGCTTGTATTCAGACAGATACGGTAATTTTATTCAGCAAAACCTCTCAATGATTTATTCCCAGTAATGTAAATTTTAATTCGTATTTATCTAACCATCATGTATATTTTGGAAACTTTCTCATGGAATTTTTTGCTTCCAAAGGTGAACATGCATTATGGGGTAGAAAACTCAAAAATCATGGATAAGAGGCATAACATTAACCAAGATTGTTGGAGAAAAGTACCGTATCTGCCCGAATACAAGCCGATGTTTTTTGTCAAAATCTATAATGAAAAAATCACACATCGGCTTAAATTTGAGTCCGAGGAAAATTTGGGTTATGGTTAAATTTCGAAGTCTCTCATTGCCTTCACGTTCAAATGATAGTACTATATTTTTCGTAAAGTAAATATTTGACCTACGATGAATATATAAAAATATCTTGACGAGATCGCTTGCGTAAACTGATGATTACGCAAAATGCGTTGATGGCTTTGAATGCTCAACTGTTTTAATTTTGGTAAAACTATACATGGAACGTGTATAATTATAAAAATGCAGTTTCTTAAGGCAACGTATATGCTAATTTCATTGGAAATAGACTTGGATGAAAAAATATCTTGGCGAGATCGCTTGCGTAAATTGACGATTACGCAAAATGCGTTGACGGCTTTGAACGCTCAACTGTTTGAATTTCGGTAAAACTTTACATGGAACGTGTATAATTATAAAAATGCAATTTCTTAAGGCAATGTAAATGCTAATTTCATTGGAAATAGACTTGAATGAAAAATTATCTTGGCGAGATCGCTATTAGGTACTATATTTGACCATTGTGAAAATGAAGATGAATGAAATTATTGTCACTGAATGTGGAATATTATTCAACGACACAAAATTATTAATTGGAGTAATATTTCAAAATGTTAACAACTAAACCATTTCCCACTTTTCTTCGATCTCGAATAATGTATTCTAAGCCATGCATGAATGCCTGGCACACTTCAGCATAAAATCTACGAAATTTACATTTTTTCCAAAAAATGGTGGAAATTTTGGGGGGTCGGCTTAAATCTGGGGTCGGATTCTATTCGGGCAGATAGGGTAGTGAGCATTTTACTGGGTGGTCCAAAAGTCCTTGAACAAATTAAAAGAAAAATAAAGTAATAGCTATCCATAGCAGAGGCACATGCTTTGTTTCATTAGATAGACCATCTCAAAAAGTTTAATGTGCTTTACTTTATTCAATAAACCAATTAAAAAGTTTAATAATTTATAATTATTTTAAAATGGCAATGGGTAGGCGAATGCTGCTACAATGTCTGAGCAACGAAACAGTGGACAAATATCTGTTGCACAGTAGCCATACTTGCTCTGAAGCAGTTCGCAACAGCTTGGCATTAAATAGCTATTTTTTGTGGGGATATGTCAAGGACATTGTATTCAAGTCGAAGATAAAGCACATTTCTGAGGTATATCACAGAAGCTATAGTGTCAATTGATAAAGACATGATGACGTGAACATGGCAGGAACTGGAGTATCAGTTAGATGTTCTTTGTGCAATAAGAGCCATGTACATTGAATTGTATTGATATTATGTAACAAAATTTTTAAGTTGGCCTGTCAAAATGTGTATCTCTGCTAATTTTAGTTATCTTTTTACTTTATGGTATTTGTTAAAAGACTTTTGGACCACTCTGTATTATGAGATAATTAGCTGTACTCATGCAATGTTGCATGAATTTTTTTCAATTAATTTATTAATAATAATGTGAATCAATTAATGGTCCAAGCAATATCTCCATAAAAACTATTCTATTAAAAACTTCTTTTACTATATTCTTGCATTATTGAAACATCTCTCTCCTCCCTCTATCCCTATCCCCCTCTAATGTCTCTCCCCTTTTCCTCTCTTCCTTCTACCTCTTTTATCCATTTTTCTTTTCCCCTTCATTCCCTCCCTATTCCCCTCTCCTTTTTCCCTTACCCTCTCTTCATTTAAAAGGCTAATAAAACACATTAATTTAATGCTCGTAAGCAATGTATGGTTTTACAACAATAGGACTTTGAGCATGACAATGCCCACTGTCAAAGTATTTAGTGTTAAAATGGCAAATTTAGTGCAAATTATGTATTAAAAATAAAATGTGGTCGATTAAGAATCATAAATGGAAAAAGAATATAAGAATAAGGAACCTTGATCATTTTTCTTTAAAAGATGCAGGTCCGAAATTCATATGCCAATATTTCGAATTTATATGAGCAAATGAACGTAAGCCTGCACACCAAAAAGTCAAGTGGGCACACATACCTAAGCCATATATATATATGTGTGCGTGCGTGCATCTATATACAGTAGAACCTCATAAACCCAGCATTCAAAAACCCGGCATTCTCAAAAACTGCACTTTTTTTTTAAAGTTATACGTAAAAAAATTAGAAATTACTTTAAATGATGTACGCTTATCTCTTTTCATTGTTTCATTTACCTCATTAGAACTAGATGTTTAGATTTGTGGTGATAGCAATTGTTTTTTGTTAATGCAATTAGTACTTTTGTTAAATTTTATTTTGAGACACGCATGCACGTGCACACACATACACACACACACATATGAGGGCGAGTCAAAAAGTATCCACAATGTATTTATTTAAATTCACATAACAACAATACAGAATTCACAAGTGCATCATTTTTCAACATAGTCACACTGCTTTTCAACAAACTTGGTTCAGCGTTGCGCAAGGTTTTGTATGCCTTCAGAAAAAAATGTTTTCGGCCAAGTGGCAAACCACCTATGCACCACCTCCTTCAGCTCTATTGTCCTTGGCAAAACAACGGCAAAACGACGGCCTCTTAAAGCAACTTTGAGGAGTCCAAACAGATGATAGTCTGACGAGGCAAGGTCAGGGCTGTATGGCGGATGTTCTACGACCTCAAAGCATAGCTGCTGGAGTGTTTCAACTTTGTGGACAGCATTATGGGGACGGACATTGTTATGCAACAACACAACACCTTGGGGCAGTTTTCCTCGACATTTACTCCAAATCGTTCACTTCAGCTCATCACACAGCATCTCACTGTAGTGTACACTGTTCATCTTCATATCCCTTTCCTGGTAATGTTTAAAGATTGTTCTTCGTTAATCTCAAGAAAGTGTGAGCATCACTTTTCGCAGTCAGCCGAGATTAGAACTTCTTTCTGACAGGGGACGTAGGGTGTTCCACTCCATACTCCGATGTTTGTTAACCGGCTCATAGTGGTGGACCCACGTTTCGTCACCAGTGAGAATGCGATTCAGGAAGACAACACCATACTCTTGATACCGGTACAAAAGTCGGTTACAAAAGTCCTAACAGATACGACTGTGCTGTTCAGTGATTTGTTTGAAAACCCATCTTGAACAAAATTTATGGAAGAGAAGTCTGTTGTGAATAAATTCCGATACCGAATGGTGACTAATCAGCAGGTGGTTTGCCACTTCATCGGTAGTTACCTTTCTGTTGACAAGAATTACTGCGTGGACTTCTTCAATGTTGTCATCAGTCGTTGATGTGAACGGGCGCTCTGATCGTTGTTAGCCTGTGACACCTCGGCCATTTCTGAACATGTCTATCCACTCGTACACGCTTCACTGTGGAAAAGCACTGCTGCCATACTTCGCTGATAGTCTTTGATGAATTTCTGCATCTGTTACACCATCAGCCCACAAAAATCGAATGACTGCATGCTACTCTTCTTTGGTGCATGTAATAAGTGGAGTGGCCATGTTGACACTGCTACTGTTGAGTCAACTGCATGGCCAAGGTCAAATATGCCACTACAACAACAGAGAGGCTTCGCGCTTAATATTGCACACACATTCAGCAGCGGCACCAATGTCAACAAAAAAAAGAGCACTTTGCAGATACTTATTGACTCGCCCTCGTATATATTCCATTTATCATATTAACATCCAGATAGTTTAAGCCAATTAGCTATCTGACTGATGAACATGTTGTACCCTCTGAAGTTTTGGAAAAAGTATAGCAAAGTTTATGGTGACATGACAGGTAATTCATGTGGAAATGGGTTGCTCTACTGTCATTATAAAATATGAATGCAAACTTACTCCAGAATACCATAAGAATTTATATACTTATTCACTGATTAAGAAAGCACAACATCATCATACACTAGAAAGGTGGTTCTCAAACTTTCAACTGTCACAGCTCCCTTGAATGTTATGCGGCCCCCTTTGAATTGAAAATAGTAAAAAAAAATCTGATGTGGCCAACACATGACTTTCTCCATATTTGAAGTATAGATATTTAAATTATTATGAATAGCATTATAAGGCAAAATTATTATTTTGTATTGTAAAAGAATACAGTCGTCCTTATTGCCATAAATTATATTTTGAATATGTTTACAGAATTCACCGCTAGTTGGTGGCGCTGTATTCTGGAAATTTACAAGTTAAATATCTCCGAAATGGAAGGTTCTACGAAAATTTGTTTCAAACAAAACGTGAAAGAAATATTATTCTCTAAAACTTTGGTCCTCACGAATATTACCAATAACGACGTTTTTAAGGAGATATTTGACAGAAACCGAAAAAACCGATTATTTATAAATAATTCCTAAACAACAACTGCTATGGAAAATTGTTTCAAATAAAAGTTGTAGGAAATTACATTTTCTATAATATTTGTATTGAGTTGTATATACAATAATGATGTTTTAACAGAGAAATATTGTAAAAACTGAATCGGGTTTCGAATAAACCTCGACTTCCGGTTAACCGGTATTGCCCAAAAACTAATCAGCTCTTTGTGCTCATACCAAAGTGTTATATATGAACTTTGGTAACGATATGGCAAGTACTTTTCGAGTTAGAGCACCCACAATCACATACACACAGACATCATTCCGTAAATAGTCTAAACTTGTTCTAGGGACCTCAAAACATGTACAGTTACGGAAGAAAAAACTGGGACACCTTAACGTTCTCCTAGTGGCGAGTTGAAGAAGTTTCTGAAGAGTACAAACCGAATGACAACATTGCAGGATAGAAGAGGAGATGAGAATGAGGAGGGGTAAAGGAGGGGAGGTGGAGCGATAAAGGAGGGGAGGAGGAGGGATATAGGAGGGGAGGAAACTTCTTACCTTAAGGCCTGCTCACACCAGTGAGAAATGCGGCGAAGCAAAGAGAAGCGCGGTATAAGAAAAATATTCTTACCGAAGAGTTAAATGGACCCGCTCACACTAAAGCCCACTAGCTCTGTTCCACTCAGACCGGTTCCGGTAGGTTCAGGCAAAAAAAATAAAAACGCATGTAAATGCATGGAGCTCCACCCACTACGTCCGTTCGGTTCGTTTCAGCACCTTCCGCTCCGTTCGGCTCAGGCAAGAGTTCTGGACAGAGAATATTTTGACTGAAGTCGGAAGCTTTCCGAAGGCCGAGAGAAGGCGAAAATATCCGAGTGATCACGAAGTGAGGTTTGCGTCACCTTTGAGCACACATTTGGTGTGACGTAAGTCTGGATAGGCATTTTTTACGGACGAAACGTAAACACTAGAACTGGTTTGCCACAAACCAAGTGGCAGGCCTTATAAAGTAAGTTCAAAAATATCACTTGTATTTATGCGATGGAAACGAAGATAATCTATATTAATATTACGGAAGGTTTATGCCAGAAGCTAATTTCCTCCATGCCGAGGAGGTTGGCATTAGTTATAGAAAATGATGGAGGGTGGATTAATTATTAAAAATAAAGAATATTTCAAGCTGTATTTCCATTCGATATGGTGCATTAATTATGTCCTTAAATCATTTTGTCTACCTTAAACCTTGAAAGAACTACCTCAACATTAGAACTACCATCACATTAGCAGTGATAATTCAGCACCGAGAATAATTTTACGTTAAAAAATCAGGGATCCGCATGAGGGTTGAAGTAATCTTTTGAATGTATCCATGCACGTTGATCATCCCAATAAAAGATTTGTTATCATGGTTTTTACCGTTTTTAAAGGGATCAACGTTTACGAAATTGCGGTAAGTGCAAATAAATGCTGTCGGGATAATAGCGATCATGAGTCAATGCCCGATTATTAAGTATCAATTGCACTTAGGATATTTTATGGACCCTAGCACAGTTTTTATTTCAACGTTCAAGTATCTTACCTCGAAAATACTGGTTCAGACATTGTTGACTGATTGCTCGAGTAATTTTCAGTGAATATAATAACAATTTTCGTTTCATTTTCCGTGAAAAAAATTACTTGAGCGTCACGATTCCGATTAATAACGCAATTTCCATAGCAGCGCTAATGCACCGCCAAGCATCTTTCTATGTTGCCACAATCAGGGATCAATATGTAGGTTAAAGTAATCCCTTGAAGTCATATCCATGCATGTGTATCATCCCATTAACAGACATGTTAGCATGGTTATAACCGTTTTTAAAGAGAGAGAATAAAAGTTGCAAAATTACATTATGTGCTGATAATGCATTCGTGATAATAGCGATCATGAGCCAACGCCCGATTATTAAATATCAATTACACTTAGAGTATTTTACGGACACTAGCACAGTTGTTTTTATTCACCACAACATTTGGATCACAACAAGACCTATTCGAAGCTCGTGCGCAGGCCTTTATGCTAGAATATGAACTCATTTCATGTGGGGACTTGGCCTCACGTAAGTTTTAGGTCGGCTGAGCTGCTTAGCAGAGTGACAAATACCAGCGGGACCCACCCTCCTCCTCCCCTCCTTTTCCCCTCCTCCTCCCCTCCTTTAACCCACCTCATTCCTCATCTCCTCTTCTCTCCTGCAAGGTTGTCATTCGGTTTGTACTCTTCAAAAACTTCCCCAACTCGCCGCTAGGAGAACACTAAGTTGTCCCAGTTTTTTCTTCCGGGACTGTACTTCCGTTGAAATCTCGAAGTCGATTTTTTTCATGAAAACAATACTTTCTCTATACTACGTATATGGAGAAAGTAATAATAAACTTGAATACAAATTCCTTTATTTTATATAACTGTTAATAATTTCTATCACATCATATTTTCTAAAATTTCCTGATGAAATTTTATTATTCGTGAATATTTTATATTTTGGCATTTCACCTAACATCTAAAATAATTTTGCAGCCCCCTGAGGGGACTGCAGCCCACAGTTTGAGAAACACTGCATTAGAACACAGCTATAGCACACCTCTTTACACCAAAGATTCTGATATTCCAGAGGTCATATTTTCCAAGAAAAATTAAAGACTACGCAAAGTACTTAGCAGTAATGTGTGCTATAGGCCAAATGTAACATGGTAAGACAACAAGATGGAAACCGCCTTTTGTCACATCAAAGAAAATATTTGAAAAACATTCATTAAAAAGGTACACAATGCAGAATATGGTATAATTTAGAAGATTTGAACTTCCTTTTTTATATAATTCTCCTGTTAAATAACCTATGCAAAGAACTGTAACAAATAGTTTGGCTGCCTTTCAATTTCTATTAATTGGAATACCATAGTTGGTCTATAATGGGGTTCTCCTGTATTTAAGCATTTTCAATTAGCAAAATTTACTGAAAACAATTTGACATGTAAAGGTATCATAATATAAACAATTCCCACGCAGTTGTTAATTTGTTTAAGATAACATTAATTACAATATGTTCATAAATATCTGTTATTCTACAAATTCAACATGCTGTTGCTATAAATTTTATTAAACTGCTGAATGGGCTGGCATAATTAACTGAATGTACTTTCCCAAAATTATATTTTCTACAACTTAAATAATTACCTACTTATAAAAATCTTAAGTACCGTATTTTCCAATTGATCATGCACACCTAGTAGATACCACGCATCAGTGTTTTTAACCCTCGTTAAAATGTATAGATAATGCACAGTCGAAAATTTTCTGCAGATTGGTAATTAGAGGTTCTTTGAATAAATAAATAACAGAATACGTGTAAACTGATTTGTCTTTAAGGTTTTGTTGAGTCTTTTATCAAATTAATCATGATGTAAGGCTTTCTTTTTGGCGATTTTATCTTAAGTGACACATGCCATACTTCGTTATTAAATAACCAAGAAGATCCCTTGCCCCCAGGCACCAAAGACCATAGCTATGCCACTGCCAAGTCCAAAGATATTAATCAAATTTCTTTCAAAAAGGGAAACATTACAAGTTTCCAGAGCAGCAAATAAATTTGATGTTGAAAATCCTAAGTTTCTTGTCTTCATAAAGTATCGCACAAATCATGCAAATGCAGAGTTAGTAAAAGTAAATGTCAGCCATTGGATAGAAATTAGAAGACATTTGGCAAACAAAAGTTTTAAAAAATTTTTGGTATCAACTGTATAAAACGTGATTTTACTTGGCACGCAAAAGGTTGTATTTTCTGTATAAAATACTAGCTTTTCGTACCCGGCTTCACCCGGGTGCATTTCGGACTGCAAATAGTTATACTTTTTCCCGCTTAGAAGACAGCTTGAGAAAATGATATATACTAAAACTTCTCCTCTCCTTTCTGCAAACTACATTAGGAGTCTTGAAATAAAATGGAAAGAACATGAAACGAACCAATACGAAAACTACAAAAACAACCATGAAAAAAGAAATGAATTAAACGCTAACCAATACCCGGTAGAAAAGGATGTAAACCGACAAATAAATAATCGTGGAACATAAATTAAGAGTACATCCAAAGAATATGTTCAATGTAAAAACCACCAAGAAAAAAGAAATGAATTAAACTCTAACCAATAGCCGGCATAAAAGGTGTAAACCGACAAACAAGTAATCAAAGAACAAAAATCAAGAGCACAACCAAGAATATAAACAAAGAATACAAAATGAACAACTAAGAACGAAAACAAAGAAAACAAACAAAGAACACAAAAAATGGACACGAAACGAAAGCAAATGAAAACAACAAACTAACCGAAACCAACCAACGAATAATCTTCTAAAGCTCAATGTATCTGATGATGGCGACTGACGCTTTCTATTCAGTTGCTAAATAAACAACCAACAATCACAAAATAGCGTGTCGTAGTGATGAGTAAAAATTGATTATGTGGAATATGAGTTTGTATGTCAACATAATAACAGGAGAAACTAAATAAGAATACCTATTATTACTCTAAATAGATATAAAATTAATGATCTTAATTGTGTTTTCCATCGTAATTAATTGAATAATAGATTGAGATATTCGAACGAATCGATTTTAGATAATGTAGAAAAATGTTTTACTTTTCTAACGTAATTAATTACGTGAGTGTATCGGTAGTGTTTACATTTTACCCATGGAACCGCAGACACGAATTCGTAATTTTAGTTCAGAAGGCATAATAAAGTTCACCAAAAGTATTATTCAAATAAAATCTTTCGAAATTCACTGCGTTACGTGTTCAAAATGTTAATCTAATTTAGTTCTCGTATTAAAATAACAATTATTCAAGAGTGAACCTTATTTCCAATTGATAAAACCCTCTTTTAATTCAAAACGATATTATATATTACAAAAAAGTATCTAATTATTATTGAAACGCAAAATGGATGAGCATAGGGAAAAAAAACTTGCATGTTAGCATGAAATGCTCAATTCAGTTTTTATTGATAAACTGATAAAACAAAACACAAAAACTTTAACGTAGTAATTTAATCATATATCTTCAGTAATTTTCACTTAAACAAAATATGAAATAAAATAAGACAAAAGGAATATAAAAACAATTTAACTTATATCCAAACATACTTATAATGCGAATGACACGATTACAGAAAAAGAAACAGTTCACTAATGTTTATTCGCAGAATTAACCTGTGTATAGAAGACCATAGATAATGAAAGAAAAACATACAATCAAATCAGAAGATATTAAATGAGTATTTCATCAACTATTTCTACGTTTACGATATGTTTATAGTTCAAACGTAATTTGTTTACATCGGTTGCTAAGTATATCCAAATGCTGAGCAATAATGAAAAATAAGATTTTTCCTTCAATTCGTCTTATTTGATCCGTAAGCCACTCTTTTAAAACATTATTCCAAAAGAGGAGATAATTTACCACAAAAAAGTTTGCGAGAGCATATGTCTGCGATATATATGTAAGGAGTTAAAAATTCGAGAAATTTACGAAAAAATTTTAAATGGAAATCCCATATAAACGAAAATATTTTATTATAATTAAATAGTACACCGAATCGGTTTAAAACCCTTACTACACCACCTTACACATGATAACGGTTAATATGACACCTTCCTCTTTTTTCTGCGTGTTGTAGTTTCTGAACCTTAGCAGAACATACATACATACATACGACACCTTGCTTTATAGATATGTATAGATGAATTTTCTTAGAGAAAAAGTAAACTAGTGGCATGCTAAATGATGGTTCACATTACTTTCTTGGCATGCAACACAAAAATCATTTACAATCCCTGGTAAAAAATATAAGATTTTTTAGCAAACATGATGTTCTTAATAGAAAGATGCTAAATACAAATTTCATATCTACTATAATATATTTTGAAGCATGTGTTTGTGTGTTTGTTCATGGAACTACTCCTAAAAAATAAAAGCTAGAATAACCAAATTTGGTATGATTCTTCCTTATATCCTAACTTAGTGAATGGTCAAGGTTTGGTCAACCGGGATTAATCAGTGCTGCCAATATAGGGGATTAACATTTTTCCATAAGATAACACGTATGAATCCATTTTTTGACTTGCAAGGTATTCTTCCTTCAAGCATTAAATATATGTAAATATAGACTGATTATTTTTCGTTTTTGCTTTATTGAACGAATAAAACTCTATACTATCTTATTCCTGCAAAGTCTACATGTTACACGGTCGAAGTTTTCAGAAATACGCTATTTGATTCGAATTTTTGTGGATTTTTCGTACACTTTCCCGGCGTTGCCAAGTCATTGTTACCTCCGATTCAATTAGCTTCAGTGAAGCTTACAAATAGACGAAAGTTTAGCGTTATTCGATTCGCACTTTTGTTTAAGCAACGAAACGATCGATGTTTATGGATAACAATGAAAACAGATACTGATTATTATTCAGGAAGCGATTATTGATGAAAGTAATTAACCTTCTTTTGTCTATTGAATACTGGAATCTTACATTTTCTGTAAGTAAAATCATTATATTTTACATTATAATGTTTACTAACGTAAATAAGCTCACATATCTGGTGTACATTTACCGGAGTCAGTGTTCCATCATGGATAACTGTACGTCACTTTTTCACAGGTTTCTTGCTTACAAGACATAAAAGTAAATATTTCAGCGAGGCACAATTACACAAGAAATGAAGCTGGATTTGGCAAAAGTAATATGATAGGAAATAAAATTATCATTATATTTGAATGCAATAGGCTTGGAAATGGACTGTTACAAGCAAATATGATTAATTGTTAAGAAAAGCTAATTGTGATTTAAAAAATATCTACTATATATTTTAAAGAGTTTGTATGTTGTGCTGTAGTAGCTTCACTAAATCTGTTGAAATTCAACGGGTAATTCTGCTAGTATTAAATAAGAATGTACACAATTCTCGATAACCAGAAAATTAGATGGCAAAGTGCCATAGGTAATGCAAACTATCATAAAATGTGAATTTGGAACATATTTTTGTACTTTCTATATTCCTCATCAAACTTTAACTTGAGTCAACACAACCTCCAAACCATAGAGCAACAGTTGAAACCAATTAAAACTGGTTACTCCAAAATATGATAGCATAAATCAAGAGTTCAGATATAAAATAAGTAAGAGTAACTTTGCAGAATCTCATCCATGTAATAGCTACTTTTATGCACCAAAAAGAGCAAAAATTAGTGACAGTGCTGAAGCATGTACTTCCCCACATTTAAAATATTAATTAACATTATTAAAATTTCAATCAGCAAGATGAATTCACCTTCAGAAATTTTGTTTCTATTAGTAAATACAACACACAGCAACATAACACAGCACTAGAACATATAAATTTCCAGATTTAATGTATTGATGAACACTAAAATTGCAATCAGCAGAATAAATTCAGCTTCAGAAATTTTGTTTCTAAGAAAATATAACACACAACAACTCCATTTAAACAAATAATAGAATTGCCTTATTTTTTAAACTTGTGTTTTTCAATGATATTTTTAAATTAGTATAATATAAACAAAGTGAAAACTTGAACATAAAGCTAGAAATCATAAAAGCAACAAAAATATTTTTTATACATAAAAACTACAGCATATAAATAATTAAGAAAGAAAAAACATAATGCATTATTTTCTATATCAGGAAATATATAAAGGATTGACAGGCATGCTGATTAGTGGTAAATATACAATGTATCCACAGTTCATGATCATAAATTACATTTAGGCAAAAACATTCCAAAGGATAAATAACACTGACATTTGTTTTGCTTTTGTATGAATGATAAAATTTTTTATCCTATGAGTGATGAAATGAACCCTCTCTTTTTGCCTTCGGTTTTTGTATATACCACATTTTCCAGGAACATAACCCACAGACTCCAAGAGACTAATGTATTTCTCTTTCTTAGCAATTTTGTAGGAGATGAAAATAGGTGCAGTTACGGCATTTTTACATTGAAATTTCCTTAGCTTTGCAATTTATCTAATTTTCATGAGAAACACTTCCCTTCCAAGTAAGGCAAGCCTTTGATCTATGTTGTTGTGTTCTAGTATTATATTTTTTCTTTCCCTTAAACTTGTTCATATAATATGGGAAGAAAAGCAGCTGAAGCTATGATATCTTCAAAGTTGTATGATTTCATTGACAAATTGGTCACTCCAGGAATATAGGAAGTTTATATAGGCCAATGATTTTCTCATTTACTACATGGTAATAAAAATGCATTGCACTTATTTCAACATATGCTTACTGCTATCCAACTTATGCATATGTTATGGCAAGAGTTACAATTAAATAGCTTGAAAATTACAGGATGTCACTTCACAACTCTTTCATTTCTTGTGACCTTTGAATGTTTAGAGAAAAGTCTAAGAAGTGAAATTTATCCTCCAATAGTAAGCATGAGATTTGTGAAAATAGGTTTGAGTAAGCAATGCCAATATTGTCAAATGGATTATTTTCTGAAATGATTTTCTGTTTATTCATAACTCCCATATCACCCTGCATACATTAGTGAAAGTGCATCTTTACTAACATAATTTGGTATGGTAAACACCTAGTTATGCCAACAGGAATGGCATAATACACATGCACAAATTAATCAACTTGTACAAGCTTTTATGCATTACTACTGAAATACCGTATCTGCCTGAATATAAGCCGACCCCGGATTTAAGCCGACCCCCCCAAAAATTTCCACAATTTTTTGGCAAAAACGTAAATTTCATAGATTTTATGCTGAAATGTGCCGGGCATTAATGCACGGCTTAGAATACATTATTCGAGACCGGAGAAATGTGTGGGAAATGGTTTAGTTGTTGACATTTTGAAATATTACTCCAATTAATAATTTTGCGTTGCTGAATAATGTTCCACATTCAGTGACAATAATTTCATTCATCTTCATTTTTACAGAAGGTCAAATATAGTAACAGCGATCTCGCCAAGATATTTTTTCATCCGTCTATTTCCAATGAAATTAGCATTTACATTGCCTTAAGAAATTGCATTTTTATAATATACACATTCCTTGTAAAGTTTTACCAAAATTCAAACAGTTGAGCATTCAAGGCGTCAACGCATTTTGTGTAATCGTCAATTTACGCAAGCTATCTCGCCAAGATATTTATATATATATTCATCGTACGTCAAATATTTACTTTATGAAAATATAGTACTATCATTTGAATGCAAAAGCAATGAGAGACTTCGAGATTTAACCATAACCCACATTTTCCTCAGACTCGCATTTAAGCCGAGGGGTGATTTTTTCATGATAGATTTTGACAAAAAACATCGGCTTGTATTTGGACAGATATGGTGAGTTGCAGTGCAACACATGAAATATGAGTTGTAGATAGATCTAGATGTATCAGATATAACTAGGTAATACCAATGAATTAATAGTTTCTTTTCCTATGCATAATAAATATGTAACTTTGTGACATGATGCCAGAATTAAAACATCTTATTAGGCCCACCACTTGAAATTTATTCATCAAATAAATGACTATCATACAGCATGTGAGTTTTTCTTACCTGCAGTGATGTTTCCGACGTCCAAGCCAAAATTCATTGTCACAGCCTGTGCAACGATGCACTGCATGATCAGGAACCCAAAGGGTGGGCCCAGCTTCACGTTCTTCCACAGCCTCCCATGACACTTCTGATGATGATGCTACTCTGTCACCTATCCCACCACTGCAAACTGATTCTGGTAATGAGCCCTGGAAATATTAAGATAGTTCAAAAATACTTATGCACATTCATATGCATACATTAAAAATAAAATATGCACAGTGAAGTTACTTAGAAATTTTTGTTGATAAAAATTCGTTTTTGTGATCAAATTTTAACAAGTCATTTTGCAAGTAATGCAGTCTTGTTTTTATGTCAGTATGGAATAAATGAACAGGTAAAAAAGTAATTGGATAAGGATGGGAAGATTTAATATTTATTCTTTTTAAGTTTTATGTATAATTTCATGTTATTTTTATTCATAATATTAAAATTATTGTTGAATGCCATACTAATCAATATATTTCAACCGTAAAACAAATTATTTCGGAAAGTTGTGAATGTTCGTACTGTAGATGTCTACTTTATTGTGGAAAAATCTCTGAATAACCTCTAAATAATGTATGTAAAACGGCACTATATTTTGTTAAAAATTCAGTATTGCATAGCTCCTTGAAGGGGGATGAGAAGGAAAAGCTGACCCGCAGCTTGAATAGTTGGAAAAAACTGCTGCTAACTGCTTCGTCCCATCATATGAATTAAAAATAACATATTATGGGATGATACAATAATTTACATCCATTAGCTTATGGTATGAAACCTAAGGTATGTGATACTTCTCACAAAATTTTATACTATAATAGTCCAGGTCTGTTGGTTGGTTGGTCACGCTTTCACGATGGCCGATATAGAGCATTTTAACAAACTTCCCGAATAGGTAGAAGATTGAAATTTGGCAAGGATGCTTGATTAACATATTTTAAGGTAATGACGAAAATAAATCTCCAAAAAAGTCCTGGGTTCGACTCCAAGGAAGACATTTCCATTTTCCGTAAGGTAACATGTAAAAATCAATTTTTTAATGTGCAGACTTTTATTGTTTTGGAAATTAAAATTAGAAGGAATTAACCTACGATCTTTGGATCTGAACCATTTTGAAGAAAAAATTACAAAGTTTCTTATTCTATTCATCTTTTTCCGCATACAATTCGAAATCGCTCATGTTATACGTTTAATTCACATATTTTGCAGAAATATTGCCATTTTAACAGAATGTTGCCTTGGCTACCAATTATATTGTTAGACCTCAAAATTCTATTGTTGTATTAATCCTTATGGGTGTATGCTTTTAATACGAGAGAGGGGGGAAGAGAGAGGTGGAGGGGGCAGCGAGAAGGAGGGGGAGAGAGGGGGGGAGAGGGGGAGGGAGATAGGGTGTGAAAGGGGAGGGGGGGAAAGGAGGGAGAAAGAGGCAACTATTTTAAGTTTAACTAACGATAGCCCGTCAAAATATTTCATATGTGAAAGTGGGATATTAATTATTTAAAATGAAAATAACAATAATCTATCTATAATTCTTCCGTTGATATTTCAACGGACACTACATTAGTTATAACTATAATATACCATATCTCTCTGTCATCATAACCCTCTTTGAAGCTTAATATCTCGCAAATTAATGAACCGAATTTGATGTGATTTTCAGGATAGCATTATGATATAATAAAAATACGTTTTAATGTATTAAACTTGAAATCAAAGACCCGGGTTTGATTCCTGGAGACATTTTCTATTTCCCATAAGGTAACACGTAAAAAGGGGCATTTCGACATGCAGGCTTTCATTCCTTTTTAGATTAAAATTAGAAAGAATTGACCTACAATCTTCGGATATAAACCATTTTGAAGAAAACATTACAAAGTTTCTTATTCTGTTCATCTTTTTCTGCCTACAGTTCGAAATTTCTCAATGTAAACGTTTAATTCACAGAGTTTGAGGAAATCTTGCCATTTTAAGGGAAGGTTGCCTTGCCTACCAATTCCATTGTTAGACCTCTATATCATATTGTTAATTAAATCCTTATGGGTATAAACGTGCTTTGAATGTTTTTAATACAAGAGGGGGAAGTAGAGGGGGGAAGTAGAGGGGGAGGGGAAAAGAGGGGTAGGGGAGAGAGGGGGAGAAATGAGGTGGGAGGGAAAGAGGGGGAGAAATGAGGTGGGAGGGAAAGAGGGGGAGAAATGAGGTGGGAGGGAGGGAGAGGGGGAGGGGGGAGAGGGGGGTAAAAGAGGCAACTATTTTAAGTTTAACTAAAGATAGCCTGTCAACAACAGAATATTCACTAGAAATATTGTATATGGCAAAATATTTAATATGTAAAAGTGATATTATTTTAAATGAAAATAATAATAATCTATCTATCTATAATTCTTCCATTGATATTTCAATGGGCATTACACTAGTGAGTAAGTATTTAAAATTAATGATCTCAGAATTGGGAATTTCTTTATGCTCAGAGAAAGGTTAGTTCTGAAGGGTGCTGTACATTTTAGGTTAGGCCGTTTGTATTTGAAACCGTATGGGCACATGTTTATGTACGTATTGTTTTTTATTCTCCTTGAAATATGGAAAACAATCATAAACATAGTGTTTGTGAAAGTGGTAAGAGTGGTAAAAAACGTTGAGTGCTTTCGATGGAAACCAAAATGGACATAATACACGGATCAGAAAAAGGTGAGTCGCTTACTTCGATTGGTCATGTTTATGATTTCAATCGTTCAACAATTGCAACCATTTAAAAAGACAAAGGAAAAGTCGGTGATCATATTTGCAATGCAGGCTCTGTTCAGTCTGTGATTATAAATAAAAAACAAAATGCCATCTTCTCTTCAATTCACTCATTTGGGCAAGGTTTTTTAAGGATAAAATATAAATTTCAAGTTTTCCTTTCAAACTACATAGGTACAACCAAGCTGTATTATTTTATCATTAATCTTAACATTTTCTGCAATTTAGTGTGAATTTTTCATGCTAATGCGCTTCAAGTCATTCAAATGTCGTTTTTCACCAATCATGTTTAATTATTCACCCAGAAAAATGTCCAGCTAGCTTGTGATTCAAATATAAGTCAAAAGTAGGGTTTGATTAGCCTAAAAAAGGAAGAAATTTCTCGACTTATACTCAAAGATATATGGTAATTATGCCTCATTTACATCGCAGATTAGATATTCTGAATCTTTTACCAGAACTCAGTAAAAGCATTTCTACCATATTAGGACTGGATGAACCTGCACCGGTTGAACTAAATGATAAATTACAAAAAAGGAAGACTTGAAGCACTTACCCTTACACAAAAAAAAGCCTCTTACAAATGCATTGATTGCTCCAGTTTGGAGTGTTCAAAAAAATATGTCAATCTTGTGCAATCACGTGCTTCATTAGAATAGTGTTTATTTTTTCTTTCAGTTTTATACAATTTTTATAAACTTTACTGTTACATTATTCATTTACTGGAATTTCAACAGATTTAGTGAATCTAAAACTTCGACCGTGTAACACGTAAGCATCGCAAGAATAAGATAGTACACAGTTATAACCGTCGAATAAAGCGAAAATGAAGAAAACCGCTCTGCATTTTCCTATTTAGATGAATGAAGGAAGAAAATCTTGCACTGTGAAAAATCAAAAATAATGTATAAACTCCCTCCCCCTCCCTTCCACCCTCTCCTTCCCTTCTCCCCCTCCCTCCCTCTCTCTCTCCCCCTCTCTCTTAAATGTAAGAAGGGACTATATAGTCCCAATATAAATGCATTGAACTCTCAATTTTGCCATCAATGGGATTTGTCATGGTAGCTTATAATTGGTATTGTAATAAAACTGATAAAATCACGTATTTTATTGATTCTAACCGCATTTCTACATGAATTCGACCAGAATTCGAAATCTGTATTCAATAAAAATCAACTTTGTTCTTTCCCGCAAAGAAGTATCCAAGTCTCAAGTTCGTACCGTGATTTTAAGTAATTTTAATGTGCAAATTCACCCCTGTATTTCAGTTGCAGAACGTGGCAAAATACGTGACGTTCGATAATTAAATCTTTCACCATTTCGAATCAAAGTGACGGACACAAACAAAACCTTGCCCATTCACTAAGTTAGGATGTAAGGAAGAATCAACCCAAATTTGATTATTCTAGCTATTATCGTTTAGGAAGAGTTCCATGAACAAACGAACAAATCAACAAACACACCCTTCAAAATATATTATAGGAGATAACTCTGATATCTTAATTGATTTTATTCAAATCGTTATTTTTGTTTACTTGTCAGATCGTTTATATAGCAAAAATTTACCAAACAAATTGTATTATGAATAAATAAATTTTAAAGGTCTCACTGTTATAACCACTATTACCTCAATAAAAGTACCTAGTCAAACAAAACAAAGAATCTTAGGAATTATTGACAATAAAAGTACAAACAGGCACAGGGCCTATGGGTGCAAGGGGTGCATTGCACACGAGCGGCAACTTATTAGGGGTGGCAATTCATGGGTGGAAGCAAGAATCTCTCTTAATTTCGTGTTTTTACAAACATACAAGCAGCGCCTAATTTACCGATCAGTAATCTAAAAAATCTTCTGCGACAACACTGTGCACTTTTCTTAGAGCTCAGATAAGAAGGTAAATGGCAACACAAGGTTTCATGAAACGATACCTCTCTCTATGAGGACTTCCCTCCTTTAAACATTAAGAGGTCCCTTTATCTCTTGCTGTGTCGGAGTTACTTGCTTTTTTCCTGCTGCACTTGTAGGGTACAATGTAATAATGTGGTCATTTTCATGGTGAACATAGAGCTCACCACGCGACCACGGATGGTTAAAATATATCTGCACCATATCTTTTACCAAAGTTTGATGCCTAACTGTATTGACAACTTCTCCTCCATTCTGCTGCAAGAATTTAGTCCAAGGTGCAAGAATTTAGACCGAGGTTGTCGTCTGTATCAAAATGCAAACAGTTTTCTTGGTGTAAAGTGGACAGTAAGAAAGAGATGTTTCTTGTTAGTGTTTATTGAAGGTTAGTGCCTTTCTTTTTATTTTTGAAAATTTTATGGTTGTGTACAGCATTTAACATTTCCTGAGAATTAATTAATCCCTGACAAAATTTTAGTTGATTGGTGTGATATTTAATCAGCGGAGTGTCGCCCACTTAAAAAATTAGCCAATCATCCATGAGAAATAAGAAAGTCTTGCTTTATTATTAAAGTATACATAGGGTTACTTTTGACAGGACATTTAATATTGGCTTTTTTTATTAACCTTCTAAGCAGTGGTTCACAGTTGTGAGTAAACAGGAATTTGTCAATTCCAATCAACGAAGTGTGTCAATGTCTAATAGTATTTTCCAGAGTTGCAAACCACTTCAAAATTTGCAGTGGTTCGGTTCACGGTTCGGTTCTAAATTCTTGGAAGTGGTTCGCTTCATGGTTCGGTTCAGACGAGAATTTTGACAAGTGGTTCGGTTCGGTTCAACTAAATTAATCATTTGAAATACTATTCAGAAATAATTTATCCGATATAAACATTACAAATTCAGTATCAATCTGTAAGTAAATCAATCAGCAGTCATTATTATTTTAAACTAGCAGAAATTCCCAGCGTTGCCCAGGGAAATTTGTTTCAAATCCGATCGGAATTCTAGATGATACATGGTATTTAAGAATTCACGCGGCCGCCGAGTTGAATACCGTGGGCAGAGAGAAACAAAAACAATGTATGAATTATTTCTGGGAGCCCTCCACAATCGTACCAAATTTGATTCAAATCAAAAGTAGAACTTGGGAAAATACATGTATATTAATCAGTACACGCCGTCCAATTGTGGATAGAGTAGTAGTCCTTTCCCACCATTCTCACTGTGTATAAGATGTAGAAAATAAGGAAAATCAGGAAAATCAGGTAAATCCGGAAATTCAGGTAAATCAGGAAAATCGGGAAAATCAGAAAATTCAGGAAAATCAGGAAATTTAGGAAAACATAAATCAGGAAAATCAAATCAGGAAGATCAAGAAATTCAGGAAAGTCAGGAAATCAGGAAATTCAGGTAAACCAGGAAATTCAGGAAAATCAGGAAACTCAGCAAATTCAGGAAAATCCAGAAATTCAGGAAAATCAGGAAATTCAGAAAAATCAGGAAATTCAAGAAAATCTGGAAATTTAGGAAAATCAGGAAATTCAGGATAATCAGGTAAATCAGCAAATAAGGAAATTCAGGAAAATCAGGAAATTCAGGAAAATCATGATATTTAAAAAAAAAAGGAAAATCAGGAAAACTACTTTCCTTATTTTCCTTATTATCCTTATTTTCCTGATTTTCCTAATTTTCCCGATTTTCCTGATTTTCCTGAATTTACTGAATTTCCTGAGTTTCTTGATTCTCCTGAATTTCCCATTTTCCTGAATTTCCTTATTTTCCTGAATTTCCTTAATTTCCTGATTTTCCGTATTTTGCTCAATTTCCTAAATTTCCTGATTTTTTGAATTTCCTGATTTTCCTTAATTTCCTGATTTTCCTGAATTTCCAGATTTTCCTGAATTTCCCAAATTTCCTGATTTTCCTGAATTTCCTAGTTTTCCTGATTTTGCTGAATTTCCTGATTTTCCTCAATTTCCTGATTTACCTGTCCTGAATTTCTTGATTTTCCTGAATTTCCAGATTTTCCTGAATTTACCGAATTTCCTGATTTTACTGATAATTTCCTACATCTTTTATTTCAAACACTTTAATAAGGAAAATAAGGAAAATCAGGAAATTCAGGAAAATCAAAAAATTCAGGAAAATAAATAAAATCAGGAAAATTACTTTCCTTATTTTCTTGATTCTCCTGTTTGTCCAGAATTTCCTGGTTTTCCTGAATTTCCTGATTTTCCTGAATTTCTTGGATTGCCTGATTTTCCTGAATTTTGTAATTTACCTGATTTTTCTGAATTTCCTGATTTTTCCCATTTTCTTTATAAAACTGTTTGAAATAAAAGATGTAGGAAATTATCAGGAAAATCTGGACAACCAGGAAATTCTGGAAAATCAGGAAATTCAGGATATTAAGGAAAGTCAGGAAAATCAACAAAATCAGGAAAATTAAGAAAATCGGGAAATTCTGGAAATTCAGAAAAATCAGGAAATTTACGAAAATCAGGAAATTCAGGATAATCAGGACATTCAGGAAAATCAGGACATTCAGGATAATCAAGAAATTCAGGAAATTCAGGTGAATCAGGAAAATCAGGAAATTTTGGAAAAATCAGGAAATCCAGGAAAATCAGGCAATTCAGGAAAATCAGGAAATTCAGGAAAATCAGGATAATCAGGAAAATCAGGAAATTAAGGAAAATCAGGAAATTCAGGAAAATCAAGAAATTCAGGAAAATCAGAAAAATCTGGTTAATCAGGTAAATCAGGAAATTAATCAACCGTTAACTTGAAATCAGCGATTTCTCTTATGGGTGCCCCCCCTCCCCACAACCCCCCTCTTCTTGGTCTGATTTTGCTCATCTACAAACTTGATCTTATACTTGTATTGAAAGTGACAAATATCAAATTTGACTTCCAACCCCCAAATCCCCACTGAAAATGTTTTTTGAGATACACCACATAGCCTATATTTTAAGCTGGACCAGTCTAAAGATACTCTGCACTTTCATAAAAATTCGACCAGCCATTTTTGAGTGATGCGGTAACAAACAAACAGACAGACATACAATTGTGCAAACCAGTTCAAACGTCTTCTTGTGATGCAAAACACACAAAAAAAGCAAAACCCCGACAAAAAAACAAATGTACAGACAGAGGTTGCAATTTTATTTATATAGATTTTTAGTCAAAACATGAAAAAGTTGACCTGTGAGAAACTATTTTTTCTTTGGTTTAGGCAGGTACATCCAGCGAATGAAGTGTTAATAAAAGCTGAAATATTATTTGAAAAAGACTGCGTATCAATGCTGTTTATAGTTTTCTTAATACTGAATGATATATGAAAGCACGGGTGCACGCTAACTGGTCGGAAATCGGGGTGATTTACGTATTTCGTATTTCTTTTCTCTCCTGTAAAGATTGTGCTTAATGTAAGATAATGTAAAAGAAGTTGTTTATAAATGTTATGATCTACTAAAATATTCAAAAAAATTAACACAAATCCAATAAAAATGAAAAAAATTACGAATTTTTCAATTTTCAGAAATCGAAATCGCGCATTTTTGCAAATTTTTAAAAACCTCTTATGACCTCAAACACGGGATTTATGTAAACGCCCTGCGCGCTTGAAGGGTTAAAGCGAGACAAATGACTTTTAAGGAATATTGGGACATTGTCATCTTTTACCATTAACATTGAAAGATTTATCGCAACATAAATCCATATATCCACTTACATTTGTTCGGTAACCAAGATGTTGTTTATTGTTTACGTTTTGGCTAATAGTATTGACATAATCCACATAATTTTACTGCTGCTTTAAAGACTTCGGTGCATCTATCCATGTGAATATTAAGTAAGACGTTAATGCGTAATTATATTAATGGTAAAACTTGACAATATACAATACATAAAATAGTAAATGTTAATGTAAGCATTGCTTGCATAATTAAGGAATGGGGAACGTTTGTCCCGAGCAATAAAAAGTGTTTTCTACTTAAAAGAAAACTTTCCTGAGCGACCAGCTGTTTTTGCGTGATGTGGTAAAAAACAAACAAAGAAACAGACAGACATTTTCCTAAAATATTTAGCGAAATTGTTTTCCTAAAACATTTCTTACTAGACTTCTTCGATGTAATCAACCGTTAGCTTAAAATCAGCGATTACTTTTACGGGTGCCCTCCCCCCCCCCCCCCTCCCACAACACAACCCCCCTTCCCCTTGGTCTGATTTTGGTCATCTACAAACATGATCTTATACTTGTATTGAAAGTGACAAATATCAAATTTGAACTTCCTAATTTAATTTACTGGAGAGTTATCGTTGAAAAACCAAATCGATCCCCCCCCCCACAAAACCCTACTTAAAATCTTTTTTGAGATACACCACATAGCCAATATTTTAAGTTGGTCCAGTCTAAAGATACGCTGCAAGTTTCATAAAAAATCGACCAGCCGTTTCTGCGTGATGCGGTAACAAACAAACAGACAGACAGACAACAATTCTGCAAACTGGTTCAAACGTCTTCTTGTGATGCAAAACACACAAAAAAAGTAAAACCCCGACAAAAAATGAAATGTACAGACAGAGGCTACAATTTTATTTATATAGATGAAAGAAGAATTTATTTAAATAAAAGAAAAATTTATATTTTAAATATATTGCAATCCCATCATCATCTTCATTTATTTATATTTAAAAAATGGTAATTTTGATCCTAACATGATTTTTATGTTCATTGTTGTTTACATATCAATTAAAAATTCTCTGAATGGATTCACTTCAAATTCATTTACCAACATACACAATCATACATAATCAGAAAGAAAATGCGCCTCTAACTTAAACAACTTTTGAGATTATCCCTGGATGGACGGAAAAACCGAAAACATAAAAGTGTTTTAAAGAAATCATTAAAAAATCAAAGAAAATTAGTTCCTTAGGCATTTTATTTCTTTTTCTTGCCTGTGATACATATCATTTAGAGGAAAAAAGATTAATAACAAGGGCTTTACCGTCTGTCTCCCAATATTTAACCTTTTTCACTCTACCACCCTCACTTGCCTTTATTTTTCTTATTCCCACACACATACCCATTGCCGCATTGATAATTTCCTCCCTCCTCTCTCTGGGGTTCACCCTCTCTCCGTTTTCCACAAGACCTTTCTTTTTAGTCCTTCCCGTCTTTCCCCAAACCCTCCCGAGATGGTCTCCCCCCTCCAGCCTTTCTTTTCCCCTCCCCCTTTATCACCTATCCCCCACAGTAACCCTCTGAGATAGGTTCCTCCTTTCCCTCCCCTCCATTCCTTTCCATCTTACAAACTACCCTCCCTCCCCCATCTCTACCCATTTCTCTGTATATACTTTCAATTCTCACCATATCTGCACCTGACGATAGCATTGTAACGTCGAAACCCGGGTCATAAGAGAAATAAAAACAATGGAAGTTACAAAGCGTTATTCCTTTGGTTCATTTATAACAAATAAAAAAAAATGTTCGCTATATTTATCAAGGGTCTAGGAAAATTCTTTTCCGTAAGCCCTTATTAAGATTTCCTTGATTGAATGATAGATTTAAAGGTACTTTCCTGTTAATGGAAATATCACTTTCCTGTTAACGAGAATACCTCCAGGACCCTTCGCAGGACCTGGTACTTACGTATTATCCCCATGCCATACTTACGTACAACATTAACAGAAACTGACTGGCCTATCTAGACATTTACAAACCCAATCTCCAGACAACGTGGAAGGTTTCTTTGGTTCCGGGGGAGGCGAAGGGTGCGGTAGCACCCGGAGACGACTACCCATTACAACAAAGTGAGCCGAAGGCTCGTCAATATATCCTTTCAATGTCATATCCTCTTGACTGTTGTGCCACAAATTGAGAGGATATATCGACGAGCCTTCGGCTCGCTTTGTTGTAATGGGTAGACGTCTCCGGGCGCTACCGCGCCCTTCGCCTCGCCCGGAACCAAAGAAACCCTCCACGTTGTCCAGAGATTGGGTTTGTAAATGTCGAGACCGGCCAATCAGTTTTGTTAATGTTGTTTTTAAAATAAAATATCGTAAATGCAACAATACGTCAAAATATCCCTTCAATGTTATATCCTCTCAAACAATCATAAAAATACATGTTCGTTTTTTAAGGTATTCCCGTTAACAGGAAAGTATCGATTTAAATATTGAAGTAGACAGTTTCTTGCTTTCCAATGGTGATGATGCACGGCATCTCAATTTTTCCAACTTTCAATAATAAATTTATGTAAATAAAATATTTTAATTAGTTAATTTGTCAAATAATATGGAATAAAATATTACTCCGAATGAATTTATGATATGTAAAACTCTAATAAATTCGATTATTAATTCTTATTATTATATAATAAATTCGAAAAGACACTTTTAGCTCGATTCCAAACATATTATATATTGCTAATTTTTTCCTTTTGCCACCTTAGAAAAGTAATCAAAAAATCAATATGATAGTAAAATTACATTACAAGAATAATTTAAAATTAATCGACAGTTCGGGGCAGATTATTCAATATACGAAGTGCGGACACTTATGGTTCAAAACAAACAATTATAAAATGTAGAGTGACCCTCTTTAAATAACACTGACATGTTAATTAATTTTATTTGTCTCAAATAAAGTTTACTAAGATATTATTAAAAATACACACTTTAGATAATTCAAGGAATTCTGCGGGAAATGAATGTCTCCGATCCAAGGGATCTGCCAAAGTCCTCGCCTGTTTTTGCTGGAATATATACCACTAAGTAATGGAAATATCATAGAAGAACACCACACGAGAGTTGGAAAAGGAATGATGTCGTTGAAAGCTCAAGCCGTTGAGAGCAACAATTTGAATTTTTTCAAAGAAAAAGATATGAGGAGAGTTAATGTTGTTCTAAGAAAGACACAGCAGGGCATATTTTCTCAGGTCTGCTAATTACAATGCTGAAGGGGATGATGGTGATGGTAAGGGCATGGATTTTTCTTTCTGCATGAAAGCGGATTACAGCTCCTTTCTAGGTCATTGTAAAATGACCATTTTGTCTGCATTCAGATAAAGATCTTTCTATATTCTGTTGGTCAGTTTCTGCCTACAGTGGTTCACCAGGGTATTGTCGCAGTTGGTGTCCCCATAACCCTCACCATAAATGTCGTCTGTGGATAACAATAGTAGCAGAGAGGAAAGAGATAGGCACGCTTTCCTATGAAGCAAACCCGCCGGTTTTTCCAATGGAAATTCCTGGTCTTTTCCTTGGTCCTTACTTTGTGGATTGAGATCGAACCAAAACCAAACCATTTTTGGAAAAAATTATGGTTCGGTTTTCGGTTTATTGAAAAATTAATCAGTGGTTTCGGTTCGGTTCGCGGTTCAGCAAAATGACTGTGGTTCAGTTTGCAGCTCTGGTATTTGCAAAGATGAAAAGCTATTTTAATGCACAAGATCTACTTTTACAAGTTTATTTGCATTTCCAAGTATATTTAATTTCAATTTAATAAAAAAATAATGTAGCCATAGCCAATCAGAGTCAAGCGGGGCATGAACACCACACTCATTATTAATATAGAATAAATTTATATTCAAATCCATACTAAAAATACTACTTTTCATAAAAACTGTATTTAAGAATATGGTATATTAAATTAAATACAACCATTAATCTAAAAATTGAAAAAAATCTGGGCCAGGGTGCTTTTATAACTCAGTAAGGGGCAGCATAAACTCCTTGCACCCGGGCAGCAAATATGTATGACGTGTGCCTGAATATGCATTACTGGTCTGGGAGACCGACATTTCCAATAGCGTTAAAAAAAACAATACTTCTGGTTGAGGTTTAAGAGTCATGTCATAATTTGATGCTGATAAAAATATAAAATATGAACTCACAGTATCATCATGTCTTTCAGCAGGTCCATGGTTGCAGTGGTGACAAACTTGTTGTATTAGAGCTCTTCTGGTGGTCTGCAATTCTCTCTGAAGGGCTTCAACTTTATTCTTAAGTATTCCAAAAAAAATTGAAAAATAAAAAATAAATCAGTCTTAATTACATTAATAGACAGGTGAACACAAAATAAGGAGACAAAGTCTGTTTTTATAAGATGCAGAAACTGTTACTTAACCCCAGAGAATGCACATGGGGCGACTCAGTCACCCCAGCTGTTTTTACATGCTTCCATTTTTGAGAAATTCTTTTCTGTTCTTATTGCCTTTGGTGCCTTTCCTTCTGACATTTCTTTGCATCACCTGCTAATCTTTGTAAGTCTGTGATGATTCCTTGAAATTTTAGAAGACCTAAAACCAACTGGGGAGACTGAGGCACCACACCTGCCTACTTGTAATGTTGCTTAAAGAAGCATATTTACCTGCTAAATCCCACTGTACAATATGTCCCGGGAATAAGGTGTGTTCAAAATGCAATTCAATTTGGTCCACAAAGCACGTAATAAATGCATTGAAGACAGTAGTGATATTGACCCTCAAGTTTGTGATTTAATGTATATTTTATTTATTTTTTTATTACAATTTAGTTTATTTTAAATTTAATTTTTTAAATTCATTCTATTAACCCTTTTAGTGCCAGCCCAAATATCATGGGGTTGTCGAGGAATGCCAAGCCAAATTTGAGGAAAATGCACTCGTTCAGTAAATTATTTTTCCCAGAGTTATTATAGATATTTGGAAGCCAATTTTTTAAATCAACCATTTGCATATATGTAGAATACAGAAAATAAATAAAAAATGTATTTTTTACATCATGTAAAATCATGTAAAATGTTCATTCTGAGAATTTGTTATAAAAAATTTAAAAGTTTTGCAAATCGATCATACAAATCATGTGTCACAAATTTTTTTGAGCAATTAATTTCTTAACATTAGTTACACATATTAGTTATGAAGCTAAATCCAGTTTTTTATATTTTTTGTATTAGATGTTCATCATTTACACTTGAAAATGTATAGTGGCGCACATCTCGCGTGCGCCCATGTTAGCCATTACACTTGTGTTCTGGGAAACACTGATCATGAAGATCCTTTTCACACTTTATACACACAGTACGAGCCCTTTTTCGCTTCCCTGGCTCATTTCCACCTCTTTTGCCGCAAACGCAAGTCCTTTTATTTTTTCCTGATAATTATTTCAGTGTCTTATTGCCGTCTGCCATTTACTCAATTCTGCGCACGAGAACTCGGGGATAGATTTTTATGCGTCGAAAGAAAAAGTTTAACGTTGTCATTTGTTTCCTTTATCAATTTGTTCAAAAAAGAGGTCGTAAAAAACAGGTAAATATAGCTGATCGGCGCTGTGTTTTGGTCCATACGCTTCTTGGCACACAAGAGATGGAGGTGGGTTATCACTGTTCTCGAACACCTTATGCCAATTACTTTCATCTGAATCAACTTTGCCCTCACCTGTATCTGACTCTTGAGACTCGGCACTCTTGGATGACGATAAAATTCGTATACATGAAGCAGGGGGTCGAGGAAGACATCCAATTGAGTCGTAATTGTTAGATGAAAAAACCTGTTCATCGGTCGTATCTGATTCACCATTACTTCCATCAGACTCAAACAATAACTCTTCGACGTTCTTAGTTTTCAAATTCTTCGACATTATCGAAGGGTAGAATGGAAAATTTTCCTTAGTAAAAGATTTCAAATAAAAACGATAATATTCAAACATCCTGATATATCATATTTGCATTGACAGAATATAATTTAGAATAATTGCATATAAAGAATATATACAGAATACTAAGCATTGTACGGAAATTTGAATTTTCAAGTGAAAATATTTCAAGACTGATATGATATTTTTAAGAATAAATTTACGAAAAAAATTTTGTGGAGTACCTGAGATAACAATAGATAAACACACTGCCTTTTGCAGTCCAAAAACTGCAGATAAGTTGTCAAAAATTAACGATAACAACCACTAATGCGATGCGCCATATAAAACACGTCAAGCTACTGACGCGAAAACGGCCGAAGTCCTCTCAGTAGATATAAAATCGAAAGACAAGCTATCCATGTCAGATTTAATACATTGTGGCAGGAAATGCTTACCAGATGTCAACTAAGTGACTAAAAGAGTAATCTCACCCGGAAAGAAAATACAAAGTCATCGTAAACAAGCGCGGCCGATAGATCGGCCCGTGGCATTCTTCGCACATGCAGCAAGGGCCGATAGATCGGCCGGCTGGCACTAAAAGGGTTAAACAAATATAATATAAATTTGTTTATAAATTACCAATATATAAACATCAACATTATCTCTTAAGTTTTCTCAGCTTTCCTAAAACTGTCCTATTTTGCCAAATCTGTAAAATAAATTGTGTGATTCGGAATGTTGGTAGTTCCATAATTAAATAGTAGGAAAAAATCCCACGAAAAAGAAAAAGAGCTTCAGATTATATCCAAATACAGGTAGACCCCAATTTACGTTACCCCGTTATACAAAGTTTCGAAGTTACGAAAAAAAATTTGTCCAGGATTTCACTATACGAAATAAAACCCTAAGTTACGAAAAAACATTTTTTGTTGCAAATCTCGTAAAGAAAACGAGTAACAGAAGAAAAATAATAGTATTACTAATCAATGATAATACAGTAATAATGATTACAAAAGAAAAAGCTAGTTTAAAATAGGTACATGTAATTTAAAATAAATTAAATTATTATAGTTTAAAATCCACAATCTCAAAAGGAAGGAAACGCGAATAGACAGAATCTCGAACATTAATACATATTTATTTAAAGACAACCCTTTAACAACATAGCATTAATTATTTTTATTTTCACCTGGTATCTTGAAACAATATAGCTGCTGTTTAGTTAGGATAATGTTGATTATTTTAATGAGTTCTAAAAAATAATATGCTAAAGCTGTAACAATTTGGAATTTATAACAAAAAAGGAAGTAGATTACAGTTATTGAATATTAATTTAATAAACTTATTCACGCATGCATAGAATATTTTTGTTATCATTTCTGATATTATCATTTATTATTATGACATTATTGAATAGTCCAGATGAAATTCGCTTTCTTTGGAAAAAACAAATCTGAATGCATGCTCTCACCAGGTTTTGTGCATCATATAATGTTGTTGAAAATAGTGTGCAAAGAGAGATATTTCTTGCCTTCAGCTGATCGTTTGTATGATCATATTATGCAGAGGAAATTTTGTGTTAAAATAATGTAATCTGCATTTGTTTACAACAGGCAGCTGTTAAAAATAACCATTAATAATAATAAGCATCTACTCTACTCTGAAGGAACGTAACCTTCCTTATTTTAGTTATTTCTTATGGAGAAAATTCTCTTGCTTAACGTATTTTTGCTTAGAATGACATTTTTAAGGAATGCAACTACGACACTAAGCGATGGATACTTGTAATATCTCTTATAATAATAAACAAGTGTTGGTTCCTTGGTGATCATATAAAAATGCGAATAACTCGATAAAGAAAAGATGTAGAAACTCTAAATTTTGCAGGAATGCTCGATTCACATATTTAAAGGCGATGGCGAAAAAAAAATCTCAAAAAGAGTTCCGGATTTGACTCCAAGGAAGACCTTTCCATTTCCCATAACAGATAAAAATCGACTTTTTGACATGTGAGTTTTCATTCATTTTGAGATTAGAATTAGAAAGAATTAACCTATGAACTGTGGATTTAAACCATTTTGAAGAAAACATTACAAAGGTTCTTATTCTGACTAAAGTTCAAAATCGGTCATGTTAAATGTTTAATTCACATATTTTGAGGAATCTTGCCATTTTAACGGAATGTTGCCTTGCTTACCAATTACATTGTTAGACCTTGAAATCCTATTGTTATTTTAATCCTGATGGGTGTAAGCCTGCTTTTAATATGAGAAAGGGAGGGAGAGAGAGAGGGGGAGAGAGAGAGGGGGAGAGAGAGAGGGGGAGAGAGAGAGGGGGAGAGAGAGAGAGGGAGGGAGGGAGGGAGAGGGAGAGAGGGAGGGAGGGAGAGAGGGAGGGAGGGAGAGAGGGAGGGAGAGGGAGGGAGGGAGAGAGGGAGGGAGAGGTAGGGAGAGGTAGGGAGGAACAGAGGGAGGAAGGAACAGAGGGAGGGAGGGAAAGAGAGAGAGGGGGAGAGGGAGAGAGAGGGGGAGAGGGAGAGAGAGGGGGAGAGGGAGAGAGAGGGGGAGAGAGAAAGGGAGAGGGAGAGAGAAAGGGAGAGAGGGAGAGAAAGAGAGGGAGGGAGAGAGGGAGGGAGAGAGGGAGGGAGAGAGGGAGAGGGGGGAGGGAGAGGGGGGAGGGAGAGGGGGGAGGGAGAGGGGGGAGGGAGAGGAGGGTGGGAGAGGGAGGGAGGAACAGAGGGAGGGAGAGGGAGGAACAGAGGGAGGGAGAGGGAGGAACAGAGGAAGGGAGAGGGAGGAACAGAGGGAGGGAGGGAGAGAGGGAGGGAGGGAAAGAGGAAGGGAGACAGAGAGAGGGAAAGGAGAGAGGGAAATGAGGGAAAGGAGAGGGGGGAAGAGAGTGGGAGAGGGAATTGATTTTCAAGACAATTGATGTTTCTGTGTCAATTTGATCGTATCTCGCTTTCTATAATGGGAGTCAATGAGAAATTATACCTCGATTTACCCATTTTTTAAACATCTTATTTTTCATCTTTTATTTACTCAATTTTACTATTAAAAATTTCCATTTAAAATATTTGAGTTAATACAGCATGGAAAAACCATATTTAAAAAAATATTTCCTGTAATTGCTCTACATGGATGGTTTAAACTTTCATCAAAATTTCTCACTGACAGAACATTAGTACATTAAAGTTTGTTTGTTTGTTATAGTGAGTTAGATATAAAAATGAACTAAACCTTTTAAATCTTACACTTATACAAGTCGGATTATTATTAATGGGCCGCCATTAAAAATGTTGAAGAAACATTTTTAAAATGGCAGCATAGAAATCACCTTTCTACAGAATGAAGGCCTCAAATGTAAATACCAAAGACATGTAGGACTCAATACAACACCCAACTGCAATGGGTTAAGAGCATGTTGAAAGGCATCACAGTGAGAATTACATTGAAAAATAATATATATGTAGTAGTTTCAAAAGTATATTTAAAATATTACTTTAAAAATTTTTATTAAGCAGTACAGGCTTCCTATCTTTAATTTCTGATCCACCCACTAACAAAGAGGAAAGTTTTAGTGTTTTTTGTAATGTTAATAATTTTATTAATTAACCCTTTCAAGACCAGAGGTGGTGCAAGTTGTCTGACCCTAAAAGTCCTGAGAATCTTAACATGGCCACCAAATTTTAGAGTACAAAAAATTATAATGTCCTTTCTAAAGATGTTAGATTAGAAAAATGAAAATGATTTGAATAATATTAAACAGCTATTAATTCAGTGATATCGTAGCAGGATATCCAGATTTTTTACACAAGTTTACCCCACATTGCTTACAACCAAAATTGGATATTTCAATGTCCGATTCGCATTCTGTATCTTGGAAAGTTCCTGCAAAGCCGCTGTTCCCGACAAAACTTCATCTTCATATTAGAAACCCCAGAATTCTTCACCAGAATAACCATCAATTTCATAATAGGAAGATGAGGAATTGCCTTCAGCCATTTTGGGTTATTTTTCTTTCGAAAAAAATGCGAATTTCAACTGAAAACTCAGAAAATTACTTTGAAATGCAAACATGAAAAAATATGTCAAACATACTATTTCTCATGGTTATATGGAATACTATGTTTTTCTGGCGAGAATAGTTGGTAAATCAGAGTTCTTTGAGGAAAATTCAAAAGCATATTCTGGCCAATCTCATCAGCCAAAATGTCGGGTGTTTTTGGGTGCACAAGTCATTACTTTAAGTTATACAATTAATACTTTACAGAGCAATATTCTCTCACGCCTAAGAGATTCCAGAAGATAATTTTTGAGATTTCTATATAGATTTTCCAGCAATGTCGTCTTTTCGATAAATTTTAACTACTATTATATCTAATATGTTACATTTATGCCAAATGGCCACGTTACAATGCTTATCAAGTATTTACAATTTACCATGAAATATTTAGATAATACCTTCAAAATTGCAACAAATGAAACACACAGGATATACATTAAACTAAAATAAAAACATTAATAGATTTATGATTAGCTATAAAGGAAAGCAAAGGCATTTTAAAAAATGCCCAGTGTCAGATTTTCAAGTCTCACCAATAATTTATATTTATAACTAAACAAGTTAATACAGAAAATTAATAAATCACTTTTTCCAGACTGGCCAACATAAACAAATTATACAAAACTGTAGCTTTTATGTACTTTTAGTGCAAACTCTTTCAAAAAAGATCAACTTAAAGTTTCTTACAGAAAAAACTGTTAAATTTTAATAAAGTGAGGAGAACAAATCTTTGCTCACAGTGAACTCCATGAAGATCTGCCTCAGTCTGCCTTGGAGGTCACTCCTGACAGGTGCCAAACCATCTAAGTCAAGTTCTGGAGCCTCATAAAGGTCTCCTTCTGGAGGTACAACAGCTTCTACCGTTCCCCCATCCTCATCCGGAGTAGCAGGATATCCCGAACTAGGGGTTCTTGAATAAAACGGAGGTGTGGAATATCTGGAGGTAGAACCACTAGCCACTACCGCTGGAGTGGTCTGAGGTAAGGGTGACATCCTTTCGCAGCCACCAGACACCTGCCGCGTTTCTGTTGCACCGGGCTGTCTCCGCCGTCCCGCACATGCTCGACAGGGCATGGCTGACTCTGTGCTCCACGTGGATCGTGGATCTTCAACTGGAGGTGGTGGTGGAGGAGGGGGAGGAGCATCCGAGGCAGTGTCTGCAATAGTTCCATCGGCCGCCACAAGAGTATCTGTGGAACCTTCGACCGAGAGACATGGAGGGGGTTCTGGAGGAACAGGAGGAGGGTCTGAACAGATGGGCCCTCTATTTTCATCTCCCTGCTCATGAATGTGTTCTTCTACTTCAGGAAAATCTTTGAAAGTTTTACTGCAGTCCTCTGATACTTTAACTGCAAGTAAAGATTTATTGTTCGAGCTCAAACATTTGACACTATCTTCACTACCATCTGCATCCTTTTCAGAGAGATGGTCAGTAGTTTTGGCATCATCTCCACCATTTACAAGGACGTTATACTTCCTGAAATATTACATTTGTTATTAGATGCATTATTTTCCAAGTCCAAGAAAATCAGAATTTGCAGCATAATTACACATTATGACATCACCTACCCTCCATCCATAATGTTTGGGTCACTGCACCTCCTTTGCTGTTGTGGCTGTTGTATTTGTGTCTCAACTCCACCAATGAGGTCATCATAGGAGCGTGTTTTTGGAAGGTTGCCACCTCCCTCCCCAGCCCCTGAATCCACATCAGTTTCCTCTAAGGCACCTGCCACACCCATAAGGATAGGGGCTGAGGTGCATGGGGTAGAGGAGCCAACATGAGCAGCCCTGCTCATCTCTCCTGAAGGCCCTCTAACACCATCACGTCCCAAAAGGGAGCTGCTTGTACCAATGCCTCCTCCAAGGTAAACCTCTGACCACAGTACAAGGTCACGGACATTACACGAAGGCCAAAGGACCTGTAAAATAGAAAGTTGGTATATAATGTAAGAACTATTTCCCCAAGAAATACCTTGTTAGTCAAAGGTTCATCATGGGTTTTAATAATGTTTGTGATGATTTGATGACTATGAAAAAACTTTTACAATACATTTCAAAAGTGCATTATTAGGAAAATCAATAAAATGATGACAAAAAGCCAAACAATTGCATGATGTGAAAATTAGCTCATAAAAACTGAAGAGAACAAACAATTTAACCCCTTCCCATATTGCTTTTAAAATTTTCTCAAGACCTGTTGCAGTAAATATTTTTTCTGGTACCTTAATCATGACTTGATATTTTAGGTAAAAGGTAATCAATCTCTGTATTCCATATAACATTATCCAGCTGTCACGGATCCATATGATGCTGTTCAACAGTTTGATAACCCCCACCCTACTGCACAAAATATGCAAAAATTATCTTGAGTCCAAAAAAGAAATAACTGCATAAAAGGTTTTGCCCTACTTGAAATTTTGATCTTTGCAGACTTTCCATTATATACAAGGAAGTATCAAAAACTATGGTTTGAGCCCAGGAGCTCACCCTAAATCAAAAATAGCAAAATTTTCCAACTGTCAACAATATAAGCCCTGATACATTTACTAACCCTTCGAATCGTGGACAAACCACCTTCCCTCAAGACCTGCATGGCTGCAAGAACTGCAATGGACATACTACACTCCATTCCAAACTTGTTTGCCATGACGTCATGGGTCTTTCACGTGAACTATGACAACGAGCAATGTCGGAGAAGGTAGGGAGAGGGGCTTCGTCGCCAACTTCATCCGAGCAACTGTGAGACAACACGAGAATCTCTTTCCCCTCATTTGCAGCATGCAGTCCGTGAAGGAGAATACAATTACTATTTCTTTTGTAAAGTACCTAATGCAAATTCTTCCAAATTACTTTAGCCTCGAATTTCGTAAGTCGGACAAATGCATACAGCATTATTTAATTAATATTTCTCTTTTATGAGAGAAATCTGTAAACTAGGGAATTTTAACCTCAGCAAGTTAATGTTTTTGGTTGCACTTTCTTTACAAAAAATTGATTGCAAAATGAACACTTAGATGCAAGTCTTCGGATGGTGAAAACCTATTCTTATTACATTTTTCTTATTTAAAATTAAAGGAAATCAGGCTTTCACAGAGGAAAGAATTTTAAGTCAAATCGTTGTAAAATATAAACAATACATTTTATAATAATTCTGCAAATCACAATTTACATAGTATCAGGAAGTAAATATATAACAATACACGTATGCAGACAAATGTAGATTTCAATGATTAATAAAAAAAACTAATCGAGTCTGACTCCGATGTTGTATCTCTGCTGTCCTCCCCAACATTCACAATAACTGGTTCCATCTCCTCCACTAAATTGTCCAACTCCCACATTTTCTTCTCCTCGTATTCCACCACATGCTGTATGCAGTTCTTCCAATTTTCTGCGGTGATGTTCAGCGGCATCTTAACTATATGGGCTAAATGGGCTGCAGCCCTAGGGTGCCAGGTGCCGCAGGGCGCCCAGCGCCACCGCTCCACAAATAAAATATATATTTTTAAACTTCGCATCTTTGTAATTTAAGCTCAAAAAGTATAAATTGTCATAGTCTTTTATTTCTCAAGAGGTTCACCATCTATTACATGCTTCAGGTAGTGAATAAGTGGCTACTTCCCTGTAATTCATAAATATTTTGAGCAATTGGAAATGCTAGGGGTTTTCTGAAAGTACGTACTACGTAGGACGGCAGCATTCAAAAATTTCACTCGTCGCACACTGTATACTGGACAGAATCATAATAGCTATACTTCAGAGACTCCGAGGAGAAGTGAAGGTCTGGCAAATTTACAAGGGCTTAATGAAGTTTCAGGTTTACATTGGAAAATTCTCGGGCCATGTGATTTCTTTCCATAAGCATTTCTCGATGCCAAAACATGATAATATAAAGGTCCATTCATATAGAATGCACACATCTACGAGACAAAACGAGTATAAGCTATGTCTGTTTGTACAAATATCCATACCACTTGGGATGGCAATCTGGATCTACATACGCTGTGATAATTGTTTCTCGGTTCCCAGGAATCTTTCTCGAGCCCTGTGGCTAGTTCGATGGAAGTCTTTACAACGAAAGGTGGTCGGCAGTATTACTGTATTAAATACGTATTAAATTTATGTAAATGCAATTGCGATGTACATGTACTTACACAGATTGAATCGTCCTGTTATTTTCAACATTCTCTGCAATCTACACATTAGGAGTTTTGTCCTTCTTTAGAATGGATCGTGAAGTAGAAAGAAAGTTCCATTCCAGTGCATCGAAAGAAAAAGAATAAGCAAATTGGAGAAGATGGCTTAAGAACTACATAAGTAAGTCTTATATTTTTTTATCAAAATCAATTAAATACTCAACCCAACAGTCGTGGTAACCTGTCCTTTTGTACAGAAATATCTAGTTTTGTGGTTTACCTTCGTTAGGTTTAGGAGAGCATTGACCAAACAAAAATTTTATTTATTTGTATTGCGACGATTATTTGGCAGGGATCCCTTTTCTCTGAGTAATCAGTTAATGGTGGACTGTTGAGTTACTTTGCTAAAATTACTCCACGGACAAAGTATGCCACGTGTCCAATAACTCGCGTGACAAATAAGAGCGCGCCCACTCGAGGGCTAACATGTTTCCACAACATTATTATTAAAATAATCAATTTTCTTCCTATTTAATAATATTACATGCACACGTAAGGAAATTCAATGTATTTCTGTGAGATTGTTTATGTTAGCAACAATGAAGAAGTAACCATGCAAGAAATTTTCAAGTTCAACTCGAATTAAGACATTCTCATATGATTTTATCGATAATGGCAACTCCTACAATATAAATGTATAGAAAAGAAAATACTCTTCTTTACCAGTTCTACAACTTTTATTTGAAAAATATTTTGATATGAGCAATACTTTACGAGATATGACGAAAATTTAATTTTTTGTCACCAGTAAATTAAATGTAGAAAGAAGTACTTTTAAGATGTTATTTATTTATAAACTGCATTATTATTTGAGTTTCTATTTTGTTTTTTATATTTTCTATTTTTATTTTAATAAAAACCAGTAGGGCAGCCCCAGATCTCCGATCCTCAATGCGATTTAAATAAACTAATGGTTTAGTGACAACTTTTATTGAATAATTAATGAAATATAAATGAAATTCAAAGTATTAAAATAAAAAAGCCTCTTATAATGAGTAAGAGAGTCACCTATAATCCTACCAAATTTCAAGTTTCTAGCACATCTACAGATGTTAACAATAAATTGTAAACAAATGCTGACAGTCCTCAACATAACCATTTTAAAACGTTATAGTATCAACTGAAACAAAATAAAAAACAAATTAATTGCACAATTTGAAATAAAACAATACACATGTTAATGACACAGCTAGAAAAGCTTCCCATATGCAGTCAACGGATCTAGGAAAATTCACCGACCACAATTCACCGAAACATAATTCACTGATCACAATTCACCGATTCACAATTCACCGAAACCACAATTCACCGAAACCACAATTCACCAAAACCACAATTCACCGAATCGCAATTCACCGAAAAGTAAATTCACCGAACCACAATTCATCGAATGTAGTATTCACCGAAATTTCCAATTCACTTTATGAAGATGGGGAAGAGCGCTAATAATATAAACGGAATGTTGGCAACAACAACACGTAACAATAAACCATTAACGTTTAAGGAGGAGTGGGTATGGGGAGGAAAGAAGGAAGATGAAATGGAATAGCAAAATGAAATACTAGCATAATGGATGTCATTCAATTGCAAATAACTGGTACATGAATAATAAATAAATGAAATATGCTCACAGGAGTAGGGGGAGAAAAGGGAGAAGGTTAAACATTTAAAATCGGAATACTGGCACCATGGGTGTCATTCGTTTGCAAATAACTCTTAGATGAATAATTAACAATAAATACACTAAACACGAATTCAAGCCTTACGGTAGGGGGAGGAGAGGGGGAAGCCTAAACATTAAAAAATGGAATACGGGCACCATGGGTGTCATTCGATTGCAAATGACTTTTAGATGAATAATTAACAATAAATAAACAAATGACGCACTCAACGCTTATGGTAGGGGGAGGAGAGGGGGAAAGTAAAACATTAAAAAACGTAATACTGGCACCATGAGTGTCATTCGATTGCAAATAACTCATAGATGAATAATTAACAATAAATAAACAAATGATGCACTCAAGGCTTATGGTAGGGGGAGGAGAGTGGGAAGGTTATACATTAAAAAAACATAATACTGGCACTATGGGTGTCATTCGATTGCAAATAACTCCCAGTGCTTCTCAACCAGTATGCCACAGCACATTAGTGTGCCGTGAGGGACTAGTGTGCCATACACTCCAAGGATATTTAATTTTTAAAGCGTTTGGAACAAAAATTCACATAAATTTTATGATGCAAGGAATTTATCATGAAACTATTAGAGGAATTGATAGACCTTAGCAATGATCATACCACTTAAACTTAGTACGCTACCTTTAGATGTATTTTGGCTTAAAGCTAAAGGTGAATATCCTTCAATATCTGAATATGCTAACGATATGACGTTCCAAATTCAACAACATATTTATGCGAATTTAGTTGTCAATGGCCTATAATAAAAATATTAAAAGAACGTTTAAAGGACCTAGATGAAGAACTTCTTGGAGCTCTTTCTATTAATGGGCCTAATATAAAGCGTCTTTGTACCAAAAAAGCAAGCCTAAATTTTCCGTCTAAGAGCATAACATTTTTACATGTTGCATTATGCATGTATTTAATGTACAATAAAATTATACAATTATTTCAATATTGCTTTACCAATCATAACACTATAATATAACTGTGAATTTTACTTGTTATGCTAGTTTTTTTCTTTAAAAATGTGTATTTATGCAGTGAAATAAATTAGAGGTGGTTTGGTGTGCTGCGATGTTCTTAAGCATGCTTGAAGATGTGTCGTGGAGCAAAAAAGGTTGTGAAGCACTGCGATAGACTATGGCATATTTCTTGCAATTTCCTGATGATTCCCAATGTGATTGCTGGCAATAACTGAGATTTTACAATCCTGTCATCAATAGTAATACAGTGAAACCCAGATAATAAGTTTTCCCGTGTAAGAAGTTTGGATTTTTATTCCTGATTTCATATCCATAAGATGGTAAAATTTCCCACATAAGAGGTTTCCCGTTCAAAATGTTTTCCCGCATAAGAAGTCTGAAAAGATATCAATCACAAATTTTTTGCCAATTAAGTTTATTAACATATATAAAAATGAAATTGTATCAAAATGAAACTATATATTTACTTCATCATGAATGTCACAAAGTTAGGGCTGAGAGAAAATGTGAGTGGGAGACACTGTTGCCAGATGAAAAGTAAATTAAGCTTCCATTATTTGTGTACAAAGTTTTGTAAGCATTTAGATGGCAACCCCGGAAAAAATTTTGGTTGGCTTTCTTTCCTAAAATAAGGCTTCCTTAAATGTTTTATTTGTTGGCATTTTCTCTGTGGTTTCTGCCGATGATATCACCACAATTCATTAATTGAAATATTAATTGTGTTTTATTACACCTATTGAGGATTCACAAAAAAACTCGTTTGATTTTCTTTTCAATTTATTTGAATCTGAATAGGTCTCATTTAAGAAAGATAATCATGGCCGCCAGAGTAATAAAGCGAAAAGCTTTGTCCCTTGAGGAGAAAATTGCAGTGATTAGAAGTATTGACTCTAATCCCAATGTAACTAGAGCTGAGATGGCAAAACTGTGAATGGAATAATGGCAAAGAAAAATGTTCTCATTTCAATGGTAGGTGATGTTTCATCCCAATGTAAGAGAAAAAGAACTGGAAAATATGAGGTAGCTAAGAATAAACTGACTGTAAGGTTTACGCAGGCAACTACAGCTAACATTCTGGTTAATGGGACCCTACTTAGGGAAAAAGCATTGATTTAGATTAGGGATTGCAAATTTACCGACTTTTGATTTACCGGTAATTCGGTAAAAATTTTCACAAATACCGGTTTACCGGTAAATTATACAGTTTCAAAAAAATGCTAAATTGAAAGAAAAATGATAGGTAAATATTAATGGAAGACAAATTTTATTCAAATCAACTATAAAACTAATATAAATAAAAAAATTGTATTCAAAACATTTATTCCAAATATAATTTTACGTCTAATATTAATATAAACAAAAACACTTTGAACAAAATTGTATTCCAAACATAAGTATAAGTTTAATATTATTATAAACAGAACACTCTGAAAGTCTTTCTTATTAGATGTCTTTTTGGTTAAAATAGGTTTGCAGAAAACATAATTTATCGAGACTATGGTCACCTAACTGCAATCTTATTTTAGTACATATAAACCCAGGCGTTGAAAAAGCTCGTTCAGATTCGACACTTGTTGGTCGACTGGTCATTAGGAAATCGAAATCCATTTTTAAGTATTTTCCTCTTATTTTTTCTTCTTGAAAATACATTACATAGTTCCTTTCTTACGACTTGTGTTAGGTCTTTTTTGTTTTTGAGATGAATCTTCATAGGCTGAGTCAGTTTTTTTCTTTATCGCCAGTTGAAGTTTTTCCTTCATAGACAATGCAGTTGATGACAAAGGAACTGAAGTCGGTGCATCCTCAGACTGGAAGTTGGAATCGTTGACTACTGTTGATTCAGTTTCAGAAATGCGTTCAAGTAACTCTACAATTACCTTTGTTACTGTGGCCTTGCTGGTTTTATTGAAAATTCCGTAATCTTCATCAATTGATTTATTTGGATCATAAAGAAACTGTAGTACATCAGAATAAGTTGTTCGTCTTTCCTTTATGAGAGCTATCAATGCTTCTTTAAGGTCATTGCTTAAAAATGTGTTTTGATTTCTTAGTTCATTTTAATGTTACATCAGCAATATACAAATTTACATTTTTGGATCATAGTGCTTCTACAGCAACTTTTATTGGCTGCAATGCTAATATTGTATTAGAGAGCAGTTCAAGTTCATTTTCTGTAAAGATCAACAGATATTAAGATATTAACGTTTATAACGCATTATATGCATTAAACATATTCAAGGAATAATATTAAAAACAGAAAAATAACTACTGACGTTATATCACCATAAAGAAATATTTTACTAAGGTTTAAAAAGTTCAAGTAGGAATGAATCACTTCGTAGGAGCCGCCACTGTACATGATCAAATACTGCGGGAAAATTAATCTCGATTTATGCCATTTTTGATTTATGCCATAAACCTCAGAACGTATCTATGGCGTAAATCGAGTGTCGCCTGTACTTTCTTGACTACTGATTATTGCGTCAGCCTTCAGCGCATGCGCAATTGTCTGCCGAGAGAATCAAGACTCGAGAAACATTGAAACATTCAAACACGGGAATATTACTATTTTTTTAACATGCATTAAAAACATTTTTTATTTACCGAATTACCGGTAAAAAATTACAAAATTACCGGTAAATTATTACAGGATTTTTGAGCTATTTACCGGTAAATCGGTAAACCTGTTTACCGGTATTGCAATCCCTAAAGTAGATTTCACACCATCAAATGGGTGGCTTGATTGCCTTAAGAAAAGAACCGGGTTGACATACAGGGCAAATGTTGGTGAATCCAGCAGTATTAATGAGGAGGAAGTGGAAACATGGAAGAAATCAAAACTGGCTCCCATACTTGAAGAGTAGAAAAAGTGTGATGTTTTTAACACATTCAGTGCAGAGGCATCCTCTATTGGCTATTGCTATACGTGGGGAATACACCAGTATGTCCCGCTACTCTTTGTATTCAAAAGCTTGGTGAAACCAGCCACTTACAACTAAGGTGCTGCAAACTTCTCCCTGCCCTCAGATACGTCCTAACCTTTCTAGGAGTAGTAGCCATTTTTCAGTGTTTTTTCTCAATAGTAATATTCTGCACTGTAAATATAATTAATTTATATACATATGTATATTATATGGTATCATCAATAGTAATTTTTTATTCTGTAAATATATTTGGGTTATATTCTTGTATTTTAAAATGGTACAAGCATTAATAATTTGAAAATATCGTAAAAAATATTATTTTCTAAAATAAAATTGTGCTTTCAATTTTTAAAATTTTAATCCCATTTATTATGAAAAAATTTCGTAGTTACATTCATTCTAGCAAAGATTTCAGACCTGGAGAACTTCACAAGCGAAATAAGATATATTGCATGGTTGCAAACGAAATCACCACGTAGTGCTGAAGACCATAAACATTTTAAACATTATTCCTAATATTCCTAGGGACACATCAAACTATCAATGCAAAAAAACGGATACCGCACACAGAAAAATATTTCCGGTACTGGGATCCTCAGTGAACATGTTAATGCTGATGAATGTGGGCTACTTTAAAGCCTTCTTTCAAATAAAATGTATGGATTTAAGGGGGAGAAATGCCATGGAGGAAAAATGAACCGTGAATGGATTACCGTCTAAGTGGCAGCTAACATGGATGGTTTAAAGAAATAATCTCATTATGGGATTATTAAAAAAAAAGTGAAAAACTCAACCAAATATGAGAGATGTTCAAATTTGACCTGGACTTTATTTTTTATTAAAATCTTACATATAATACAATAAGCTGATGAGGTGTGTACAATATCATTATAATGTTGGCAATACAAAATAATTGTTTTGTTGTCATAGCAATCCATGTAAGAGCTAACAAAGATGGCATCTGAACATGTTTCTACTTTAGTGGAACAACGCATTATTGTTACATTTCTCTGTAAGAAAGGTGTAAAAGGGACAAATTCATTGCTGACTTCTAGTACAGTATGGGGAATCCTGTCTGTCTCGGTTTTCTATGTTTGGGTGGTACAATTCAAATTCAAATAGGGTCGCAAATGCGTGGAGAACAAGAACACAAAGCAGGACCAGCAACTGCAGTCAATGATGTGACAATTACGCAGGTTGATGAGCTTGTTCGGAGGGACACATGAATGTCAGTGCGTGAATTAGCGTTGCAAGTTAACATTAGTATTGGTAGTGCTGAGACTATACTTCATTACAACCTTAGATACAGTGAAGTCAGCGATCGATGGGTGCCCAAACAGTTGTAACGAGAACAAAAGGTGATGCAGGTTCAAGTTTCAGGGGTTCTGAGTAAGGTCGGGCGATCCAAGATCGATCTTTTTACAAGGCCGATTCGATTTTTTGGATCGATCTTTTGTTCTACGATATTTATGCGGATCAATTCTTTTAGCCCAGAATCGAGAATCGTTTGACACCACATGGTGGGGTACCTATGAAAGAGAGGGGCAGTGGTGATTGGTGAAAGTGGTGAACTCTAGTTGTGGGCATCAAACCTAGTCGGCAACTTAACCTTACTATCTGTACCCGCACAATGTTTGCGCAGTTTTTTTTAATTAATTTATAATAAATTAAGAAGTGTGTGAAATAAATTGATCTCAATAATTCACATTTTACTCTAATAATGCATTTCCCCTGTATATCATATTAGAGAGGAAATTAATGCTACACAGTAATTGATCACGAACTTTTATGTTTTCAATTTTCTTTGTTTCTTTTTATTATGATTATAAAATGTTAATGTAAAATGTTGGTTCTTATGGTTTGAATCGAAGATCGATCTTTATTATAATAAAAAAATTTTAACATGAAAATTATTCTTTTAGTTTATAACCTTCCTTGTGGCTAGAATGGAAGATCAATCTTTCTTGAATCGATCTTATTGGTAAATCGATCTTTATTAATACGATCTAGATTGATTCACAGAATCGATCTTTCAGGGTAAGATCGCCCATCCCTAGTTCTGAGTAAACGATTTCTGAATGAATGGGCTGATTTTTTTAATCATTTCATAACCATGGACGAGACACTTTACTTCAGAAAACAACTGTTCCAGTATGGAGTGGAGAGACAACTCCTCCTATACCGAAAAAATTCAAAACAATGGCATCAGCAAACAAGGTGATGGCCACTGTTTTGGGATGCTCAAGGCATTATTCATGTGGATTTCCTGGGACAAGGCCATACAATTAATGCTGCTTATTACTCGACATCAACCGACAGATTCCTTTGAAACTGGAATAGAAAAACTACTAGAATGCTGGATCAAGTGTATTCTGAAGGAGAGAGAGTACATAAAAAAGTGACTGTATTATTATTTTGCTGGGTTACTTTCACGATTTAATAATAAATAAAGTCCAGGTCAAATTTGAACACCCCTCATAAATGACAGAAATTTACACTTGCAAAGGTACGAGGAAGTGATGGTTGGCTCAGGAAATCCTAGGATTATGTGCATGCACATACTAGAGATGGCCTGGGGAATTCCAAAATTATGCATACTAGAGATGGCTGGGAGTGAATTTATCGAATCATTTATTTCTTCCTATTCAATTATTATGATTCTTTTTACATACATTTAAAGTACATTGTTTACTTATACATTAATACACTTATATTTAGAGTTATACTGTGACTACAGGCACTAATGCATCGATTGCTTTTTCATTCATTGATTTTTAAGACCCGATTCTAAGCAGAGTGAGATTTTTAAGGAGATAAAAAAGTAAAAAAAAAGGTCGGCTTACAATCGATTAAATGCGGTAAATGGCAAACATACCTGTTCTCGTGGAACATAAAGGTAATTCCTGAAATGATGTTGTCTTCCACCACCTGTCTTCAGAAATTGCCATACTGAGAATGATCGCTCCCACACCCTATCATTTGAGCGCTCTTGAGCTGAATTACACAGGAACGTACCAAATAAGCATGAATAGGTATGCTGTGCTAATTTTACCTGTAAAGTGAACAATACATTAAGTAACAATATAGCTGCATGTAGTTATTATTAAATCTTTATAAACCATCTGAGATTTGCTGTATGAATTTGTTCAACAATTCATAAAACTAAATTACCGTATCTGCCCAAATACAAGCCGATGTTTTTATCAAAATCTATCATGAAAAAATCACTCTTCGGCTTAAATGCGAGACCGAGGAAAATTTGGGTTATGGTTAAATCTCGAAGTCTCTCATTGCCTTCGCGTTAAAATGATAGTACTATATTTTTCGAAAAGTAAATATTTGACCTACGATGAATATATATAAAAATATCTTCGCGAGAACACGTAAATTGACGATTACGCAAAATGCGTTGATGGCTTTGAACGCTCAACTGTTTGAATTTCGGTAAAACTTTATATGGAATATGTATAATTATAAAAATGAACTTTCTTAAGGCAATGTAAATGCTAATTTCATTGGAAATAGACTTGGATGAAAAAATATCTTGGTGAGATCGCTGTTACTATATTTGACCTTTTGTGAAAATGAAGATGAATGAAGTTATTGCCACTGAATGTGGAACATTATTCAGCAACGCAAAATTACTAATTGGAGTAATATTTCAAAATGTCAACAACTAAACCATTTCCCACACATTTCTTTGATCTCGCATAATGTATTCTAAGATGTGCATGAATGCCTGGCACACATAAGCATAAAATCTACGAAATTTACATTTTTGCCAAAAAATTGCGGAAATTTTTGAGGGGTCGGCTTAAATCCGGGGTCAGCTTCTATTCGGGCAGATACGGTAATAAAGAAAACTTACTGATGAATATCTTGAATAAAGGCATGTTAAAGTTAACAACTTCTAATAATGGAAGCTTAGATAGGCTAAGTTTGAGACCTAAGTATCACCAAACAGAGATGAATGAATATTGAGTACAGGTAGTCCCCGCTTAACATGAGTTCACTTAACATGAAATTCACTTTAGCATGATTTACCAAGTGGGAAACCTGTTCACTTTACATGAAGAAGCTCTCATTTAAACACGAGTTGCAACACGTTCCATTACATAAAAAAATATAAAAAATATTGCCATTAATGGAAAATATATATTAATTTATATTTATTTGTAAAATATTAGATAATTTATAGTATAAAATCTCAAAGACCTGCGGAACTAGCACACATCACCGGGTTTATACTTTATTTATGTATTATGTGTATTGTTTATGCATTGTATTGTATTTAAACTGTATTGGTTATTATATTTTATTTATAAAAACGTATGTAAAATGCACATTAACCACTTGAGTGAGTACTTTTTTTTTCAAAGAACGCACCCCGTTTGGGTATTTAATTCTGGGAAATACATTTTTTTTTAAATAATTCAATTTCTCCCTCAGATTCATTGTCACTTACATCAGTGTTTACATAAACGTCCTCCAAATCTTCACTGGAATCACTTTCATCCATAATGTCACAATATCCTTCTCAATTTCTAAGAATATTTTGCACGTTTGCTAGATGATGCCATTACTGATTCCAATATTTCAAGAGATGAAAGACGATGAAATTTATACAAATTAAATGCAAATAAAATTTTTCATGCGTTATTCGTACTACGATACGCTCCGAAAAATGCCTAACGTCACAACATACTGTCTACTATGCTGCCCAAAAGCCAACTGTCTGATATTCTTCACATATGTTTTGCATGTGAAATATTTACTGCAATGGAGAGGAAGATTTTATTGCTCCAGTTGCCTAGAAGTATCCTATACAGTTAGAGAAAAGCGGTCCTACTGGTTAAATTTCACAAGGGGATGCAAAAAAGGCATTACAGGCAGTTTCCTACTTTCGTACATAATGTGTTCCTGAAAACGTGTATGAAAGTCGAACAATAGACTTACATGTTATAATGGGGGTTCCGTTCCCAGAGAACCAAAAAATATTATAAAATCTCTCATTATGGTAAAAATGTTTAGTTTTTTGAGCAGGGGTCTTTTAGACAATCGTGGACGATATATTTCCAGCATTTCGTACGTTCTTTAATTTTGTTCATTTCCTTCACAATTGAACACACAATCGACCGGCTTAAGTCCAATGAGCGACCGATTGAGGCTAAAGATTTGCGACTTCATTCATAAATTCATATCTTTGGTCATTTGGAGGAAGTTTTAATCTTATTTTCAATCTTTAAGCCTTTATTTAAGTGCATATGCATGGAAATTACCGAGGACAACAATACCGGTAACCATGGAATCTTATCATTGAAATGATAAAACAATTACCAAAACTCGAGTATCAATTCAAAATATGAGTGAATTCGAATGAGATTGAGTACTCTACAGTAAGACTAAGAATCCTCATTCATTTTGGCGTGTTTTAGCACAAATTTCGCGTCGATAACTTAATTTTAAGATATTTTAAAGAGTAAAAGGATGAAAGTCTTCCAACCAAAAAGGTGATTTTTACGTGTTACCTTATGGGAAACAACATTCATCCTTTGGAGTCAAACCCGTGACCTATTTCAAAATATTCTTAGTCACAACGTAAAGATTCATTGACACTGAAATCCTGAGAAATTGCAGGCTTCTAAGTTCATTTCTAATCAAGTTATTCACAAAATTAGAGCATTCCGCATGACCATGATGATGACCATTACGATTTTATAATATAGAGAGATAGGGCAAAATGCAATAAAATATTTAAATAATTGCACAAATAAACTGCTTCCAAAACTGTTGGCTGGCAGGCAGCACCACCACGCGGTAACTCAAAATGTTCGTTCGTCACTTCTCTGATGTACAAAAGTCCGAATTCGGCGTACGAAAGGTGGTTCAGGGGTGTCAATGTTAAATGTACGAAAGTGCATGTTGCACGAATGTCGAATGTACAAAAGTTGAGGACTGCCTGTACAATATTTAAAAACATTACACACATCTTACATTACATATAATACATATATTATTACATAGCATACTTTCAAGTTAGTTTTGTCTTCAGAAATTTAAATTTGCTAGGTGACTTTCTAGAAACTCATCAATGGAGTAGAATGATTTAGATTACTCTTTTGAATTTTATTATATTTATGCATTTTGCTTCATTTGGTAATTTATTAAAAGTGTTGGCTTGGCGGACAGACAGCGCCACTATGCGATAGCTCAAAATGTTTGTTCGTCAGCTGATGTACGAAAGTCCAAATTCGGTGAACGAAAGGCAGTTTAGGGGTGAGAATGTATAATGAATAAAAGTGTGAGTTGTACGAAATTCGAACATACAAAAGTTGAGGACTGCCTGTAGATGTCACATCCTCGCTTCCACTACCGCAGGGGCAGGCATAGGCATCCCCGCATTACAAATCCAGGGTTTTCCTAAGCATATTTTTTCACAGCAAAAGGAAGAAAATACCATCTATGCAATCTAACCTGTACTAGAAGGACACAGATAGATACCGGAGAAGCTTCATGACAGACTATTTCGGCATACCCATACCGGATGGCCCGCAAAACGGTGTGACCTAACCCTAACCTTTTGCGTGGTTTCTTATGGTATTTATGCATTCACTTAGCACAAATTCGCTAACACAACACCTTTTAGGAACATATCTCTCGTGTTAAGCGGGGACTACCTGTATATCATCAGCACTTCATTCCCTTACAGATATTAGCGGATTGGTCAGAATAATTTGATAGCATAACTATGTCTGGTTTTAACCACCACTTTAAGTTACCATATAACAACTCTCTAAAAATTATAGTATGTGTTTTAAAGAAAAAGATTTTGATTGAAAGATAATAATATAAAGGTTGCTAAAAATATTGAAGTTATGTATTTAACTATCAAAACTCAGAGTATGATTTGACATTGCAACATCTTTTCAATTAAGTTCATGGTTTGATTTCTATTGTTATGATGAAAATTAATTTGATATAATTTCACGGGTAATTTGAATGATCAAAATAATTGATTTGTATGACAATATTCAATATTTGAAGAGTTGATGGCAAGCAGGGGAAGATTTCCACCTTGACTGGGAATCAAATCTTGGTCTTCCAGTTGCCAGACAGATAACCTAACATTGGACAATTGAGGCTTTCTAATTCCCATTTTATAAAAGGACATTTAAGTTAGAGCAATGCTAGTAAAAACCTTCTTTAAGAGATACCCTACAAGAGAAATGCTAAAAAAAGTTGCATCTCAAAGGTGAGATAATCAGCCACACACAATGGAAAGCGTTTTCATGGATAAACATTCAAATCGTCACTTACAATGTGAAAACTGCCAGTTTTAGTGAAGTTTTATTATAAGAAAGTCACTCATGAAGCTCAATGTAAAGAGGTAAGAACACACACATAAAAGACAAACCTTTTTTACTTTCTCATATACGAAGTATATTGAGAAATTGTAATTGTGAAAAAATTCGATCTCGAGATATTGATGGAAATATACCGTATATACCTGAATATAAGACGAGGTTTTGTTCCAATTTTTATGATCGAAAAATCGCTAGTCATCTTATAATCGCGTGGTGCGTAATAGTTTGACTGACAGATAGCAGAAGGCAGAGATAGGTAGAGATGAGAAGAATCGAATAGCTATAATCAAAATACAGGCAGACCTCATCTTTTGCGGCTTTATCTTTCGCGTGTTTCGATCTTTCGCAGTTTCGCATTTGCGACCAGTTTTGTCTTTCGCGGTCTTATGTTTCGCTTTTTCGCAGAAAAAATCACGGAAAAGGCTGAGCGAAATTTTCTATATATGGAATCAATCTCGTTTTCCTCACATTTTCTCTCATAGTCAGGCCTGAAAAATGTTGTTACAGTATTCTGATATGTAAAAATATTTACGTAATTTAACAAAATTGATACGTGTATCTATTTTTTAAAAGTATATATATAAGACACGTGTACAATGCACACACTGTACATGTCTTATATATACTTTTAAATATTTTTAGGATGCAATCCTCCCACACTTTTGTGTCCCTTCGCACGTGAAAAGTTGCAGAATATAAGCTGGCATCACCGTTCAAGAGCCTTCTGTCTTTATTACGAGAGGGAAGTCCCTAGGGGAAAGACTGAACTCTTGACCCTTCCGATTCAGGTTCATTGGGTTATTTGCTCAGGTTTGACTTAGTTCAATCGCTTAAGCTTTGTGTTTTACACATCATTTATTATTGGTGGAGTTTCGCAGAGGTTTTCAGGAATGTAACCCCAAGAAAGACACGGTCTGCCGTATTTGGGGAATTAGCCCCTGCAAGTTAGGCAACGTCCATTCATTTTTTTCTCGATTCTACCACAGAACTTAAATAAGACTTCATTTTCTGATACTTTTAACTTGTTTAAGTCTCACTTTCATTGAAGTTAATTTTTCCATCTCTCTATTTTACTGCGGTCACCAATACAGAGGACAAATGATCCGTTTTTGCTGGGATGGGAAACAAATCCTGTACTTCGCATTGCCTTAATTACTTCTCTTTCGTGATTTCATCTTTGTTGGTGTTTTCAGGAATGTAACCCCCGCGAAAGACGAGGTCTGCCTGTATTCGAGTCTTAAAATCATTCAAAACAGTCGATTATTAAAAATAGTAGTAGAAAATGAATCGATTCAAATACATATACTCTTTCGAATTTTATTATATTTATGCGTTTTTCTTCATTTGGTAATTTATTAAAAGTGTTGGCTTGGCTGACAGATAGCGCCACTATGCAATAGCTCGAAATGTTTGTTCGTCAGCTGATGTACGAAAGTCAAGGACTGCCTGTAGTAGTAGTAGGTTGAATGGGCGAAAGATTTTGCACCAACATATGTAATTTGATCCTGTCACGATATCATAGTGTGTTGACCGCAGACAAAGTGAACCATCTATGTCTGTAGTAAATTCCATATGAATTAAAGTCTTCGTGATTGTTAACTATCCAGTTTTACGTAAAAATATGGGTGACCACGTTGAAAAGAGAGGTTCTACACCTTCACAAATATCAAAATCATTGCGTAATAGTAATGATGCAAATTTTAAACTTTTAGTGGCGAAATATGCTGATGAAACTAACAATTGTGCAGCAGCAAGAAGGATTGGTGTCACCGAGGCAAATGTGCGGCGGTGGAAAAAATCACAGGAAATGCTAAAGTGTGGAAGTTCAAATCGAAAAGCATTTCGTGGCCCTAAGGAAGGACATCATAAAAATTTAGAGGACCAGTTAATAACATTTTTGCCAAATATTTGTTCCAAAATATTCAATTGAAAATTCCAATCAAAATTGCTTATTTCAATTGGTTCAATGTTCATTACTCAATGGTATAGTAAACCTCTGTCATTGTATGCATAATAAATGTTTTCCTTTCATTAGGAGTTAAAAAAGGGGAGGTCGTCTTATAATCAGTCGTCTTATATTTGGGTATATACGGTACATTTTAGGTGTACCCGAGTCTGAAAAAGTGGTTTTCGCCATGCTGTCTGTTCGTGGCTCTAGAGTCTACACCGTACAGCGAAAATGAATGAAAGCTCATACTTAGGCATTTTATCATACAGAATAGAAGCTATGAAAAAATGGTTGACATTGCACAATAATTAAGGACAGTTTATACTACGCAATTTAACAACAGTTTGATTTGTTCAAAAACAGCTCCGACGATCTTGATCAAATTTCATACAGTTATTTGAGTTTATGTTTATCAAAAAATGAATATAAGGCTAGTTTATTCTTGGGCAACTTTAATAACAATTGGATTTTCTAAGAAAACAGCTGACACGATTTTCATCAAATTTTATATAGTTAAGCTGATGTTTATAATGATTGCACATAGTTCCTATTTTTCAAAAGATAACTAAATGACGCATTAGTATATGAGAAAGTCTGTACAATGTACAGGTGAGCCCGCTTAACGCAGCCCCGACCAACGTGGATTTGTTATAACGCGGATTTTATTTCAAATTAAACATTTTTTTAAAAAATATAGATGATATCTTATGCAGCGCGACCGCAGTCTAATATCTTATGATTTTTTTAATTTCGCACTAACCAAATTTCATAAAGTATCCTAAATACTGTGATATTTCAACAGTGCTGCATAATGTTGCATCGTCTGGTGGCCAATTTCACTCTTTTCTCTGTAAATTTCACGGGTCTAACACAAAAAATATATCTTCTAAGGTGGAAAACATTTGAAAAACGGAAATAGAAATATGATTCATGCTTCATGTTTCTTTGGCATCATTTGATCGTAAAGAATTTTTTTGATGATTTATATTTTTTAAATCTATAATTTTCGACAATTACTTTATTACAATGTTAATTTACCATATTAATATGTCATTATAAATAATAATAAAACAATAAAAATAAATACAAATAAAAAAAATCTGATGTGGCCAAAACATGACTTTCTCCATATTTGGGGTATAGTTATTTAAATTATCATGAATAGCATTATAAGGCAAAATTATTATTTTGTATCGTAAAAGAATACAGTCGTCCTTATTGCCGTAAATTACGTAAATTTTGAATGTGTTTACATAATCCACCGCTACATGGTGATGGCGCTGTATACTGCAAATTAAGAAAAAGCAAAATATCACCGAAATGGATGGTTCTACGAAAATTTGTTTCAAACAAAACTTTGAAGAAATATTATTCTCTACAACTTTGGTCCTCATGAAGATTACCAATAACGATGTTTTTAACGATATATTTGACGGAAACCGAAAAAACCGATTATTTATAAATAATTCCTAAACAATAACTGCTATGGAAAATTGTTTCAAATGAAAGTTGTAGAAAATTACATTCTCTATAACCTTTGTATACATACTATATATATATATAATAATAATGATGTTTTTACGGAGATATTTCACTGGAACCGAATCGGGTTTCGAATAAACCTAAACTTTTGGTTAACCGGTATTGTCTAAGAACTACTCAGCTCATCATGCTCATACCAAAGTGTTATATTTGAAATTTGGTAACGATATGGCAAGTACTTTTAGAGTTAGAGCCCATACAATCACATCATTCCGAAAATAGTCACAACATGTTCTAGGGACCTCAAAACGTGTATTTCCGTTGAAATCCCATAGTCGATTTTTTTCATGAAAATAGTACTTTCTCTATATTACGTATATGGAGAAAGTAAAAATAATGAAAGCATTACTGTGTTATTTTAATGGGAGATGTAAATGCCTTCCATTGGAATCAAACCCAGCACTTTTTTCGAGATTTTTTTCATCACCACTTTATCATATGTGAATCGAGCATTCTTGCCAAATTTAGAGATTATTATATTATATATATTATATTATATTATTTTCTCTAGAGTTATCGATAGAGGGGGTGGTTAGCGATGTTATGGTCGCGGGTTTGAATCCTGTCGAGGTCATGTCAAAATAAAAATATCATTATTCGTATTTTTTCTAGCAAGCGGGTTTAGCGTTACATCCCACAAACAAACAAACCAACAGATCGCGGAAAATATCTATAGAATTTCTGAGCTATATAGGCATAAGGGCATTCGGTGTCAATTTTTTCATGAATACAATACTTTCCCATTACTACGTATGGAGAAAGTAAAAATTTTATAATTTTGATCTACATATGAAAAAAACGTGGTACGTGCGGAGGGATCTTAATGTTTGAATCAGTGCCGTAACTAGGGTATGGCGAAGGTGGCATTTGCCATAGGCGCCACTTGAAAAAGGCACCAAACATTCCCAAAAAAGTGCCAAAAGTCCATTTTCCTATAAATAAATATTATTTTAATAGTCAAACGTCAACTTATATGTAATAAAAACGCTATTATTCTTTACTGAAATGCAGGAAAAAATTATATCCTACATAACTAAGGTGTTTCCTAAAATTTCGCCATAGGCGCCATATCGCCTAGGTACGTCTCTGGTTTGAATGCATATAATCTATTATATAAAAGTATATGTGTATGTATGTGTGTATCATGATTTTAAAACTCGAAAACTACAGATCATAGAAGCAAGAGAAAGGTATCATTTTAAACGGCGTTTTGTTACTACTGGCTAGAGGTCCCTGAAAAAATATTTTCATTTGCTAAAGTGTCCTGGGTTCAAATCCAGGAGGCAATTATATTTTCCCATAAGTTTACACAGGATTTTTGATTTTTCAGAGTGCAAGGTTTTTTTCCTTCATTCTCTAAAATACGTAAATATGGACCGATTTTCTTTATTTTTATGTTATTCGACAGAGAAAACTCTATACTATCTTATTCTTGCAATGTTTACATGTGACACCATCGAAATTTTCAGAAATACGCATTTGTTTTTGAAATTTTGCGTATTTTTCGTACTCATTCCAGGTGTTGCCAAGGTGACCATCATTGTTGTCTCCGATTCAATTAGTGCCAATTAAACATTCAAATTGACGAAAGAAAAGCACTGTTTGCTTCGAACTTTTGTTTAAGCATCAAAATTAATGACGCATAGCAACATAAATATTTAAAGATAATTATACTGTTGACTGCCTCTGGAATATTACCTTTATGTAAGTAACACTATTATATTATACATCTGTAGTGCTTACTAACACAAATAGGCTCATGCATAAATTTAAAGTTAGACGAGAATAGGGACGTACGTTTTTTTAACATTTAATATTGAAAGTTACATAGTTATTTTCTCTTCGTAGCTTCATTTACCAAGCTAAAGTTGTACATTTTGATTTATCATATAAATAAAAGAAAATGTGTTAGTTTGTTTGAGTGTTAATGCTGTAACTCCAAAACCAATAATCCTAGAAAGCTGAAACTTGGCATGTGTACTAAGGGAAACCTGAGGGTGTGCGCCTCAGGCTTATATTTTAATTTTTGGCTTGGAAAAGGGGGGGGAGTCAAAAAATTAAATAAACGGTCATAAAAACTAAAGAACAAACTTCGCATCGGGAATGAGTACAGCATATTTTTCATTTGCATTTAAAAATTACTTAGAATCATCGTACGAAATTTAAAAACACGGGCCGTTAAAGGTGTTTGTTTATAGTAGAAACAGTTTTGTTAAGTTGTGCTGTCGACTGAAAAGATGCGCTTGATTTCATTTAAGTAGTTTAAATATGTTTACATTGATAAGTATATTTTACAAGTTTTTTTCGTGTTCTATGTTGCCTGCTCCAGGGTTGGAATTCCAAAAAATCTTTTCATATATGCACCAGAAGGAAGGACTAAAAATATTGTATACCAAAAAGCACTACAATAAAGGGTGTGAATAAAATCAGTTTTTTATTGTTGCCTATCCCGGGCAATGCCAGGTATCCCAGCTAGTGTATAATAATATATAATCAGTGATGAGCTGAAAAAATTAAGAACCGGCTCTCTAAAAAAAAGGGGGGTTAGGAAATTTGGATAACGGTGGCAGGAAGCCTATATGCCAGGGGCACCATATCGCTCTACTTTAGTAATACCGTTCTGCTAGCTTAACAAGTGTTCGGTTCGTAATATATTCCATTTCATACACTGTCAGTAATTGACTATCAGATAGAACAAAATGTACTTGAAAGGACAAAATCAATAAATTTTCATATTTTATAAAAATTTAACAACAGGCTCGCAAATTCTGAGAAAAATTAACAACAGGCTCGTGCAAGCCGGTGAGAGCTGGCTTCAGCTCATCACTGTATATGTATAATGATATATAAATTCCAGGAAATCCAACACGCACTACTATGGGTTTGATCTATAAGCGGAGCTGCAAGAAAATCGTTATCAGTGCATGACCTTGTTGGAAGAGCACAGTGACTTCACACGAATGAGTGCTATGAAGTGGGGCTGTGATGGACTATTTGAATGCTATCGACAAGTTTTACGTAATAAGCGAAAAAAGCTAAGCAGTCAACCCTGAACTCTTTTTTAAATAAAACTTCGGTGTGAGAAATATTTTGAAATTATGTATGTTTACCGCTAAAAAGCTTTTTTGTCTCACTGTTTACTAAGTAATTTTATAGTTTGTTTAATAAATTACATTCTAAAAGTCAGGTAGAAATATGTTTTACATTGAATTTGGATCCAAAAATACCATTTGGCAAGTTATTTCCCTCTGGGAGCATAAAGGTTATGGTGCCCCGGCGAACGCAGATTTTCGCTTAACATGGAGACCTCAGGAACGCATCCCCCATGTTAAGTGGGGCTCACCTGTATATTGTACCCGATTTTTTACTTTTATTTATTCCACAAAATTCATTTTCACACATCAGTTTCAACAAAGAAACACCATCTTCTGGTGTATCTTTTATGTGTGTGTTTCTCACCCTTGTTATGGTTTTGCACCAGATATCAACCTGAACTGTATTCATAGTAAAGAACTATACAATGCTGGACCCGTATGTTAACTGTGATATGTAAATTTTGTTAACTACTTTAATTCTCTCTAATATTGAGCTGAACTTAACAAACATGAAATTAACATCAACTTCTTCTTCATGGCTGGCTCAACACTCTCAACTCAAAGTTATACATCTCTTAGCAACAATAGCAATTGAACTTATATTAGCAACATTAGGACGAACATGCATTACATTAAGTTCAATAATAGTTTTAGGCAAACAATCAACTGTTGCTTTAAAAGCTAAAACATGATAATCTTACCAGGTAAGACTGACTAAATTCAAAACTGCATGGGAACTGGGTATGTAACTGGTGCACGCAATCCAGCCATTGTAAAAACACAGGACATCGTTCATTTGGATCATCATTACCTACTGCATGGCCACAACGGTCAGCGAACTTATGGCCAAAATCCAACCATTCTCTCTCACACAAAACTTGAAAACCCTAGAAAACAATATAATAAAATCAATTTTGGAAGAGATAAAGTCAACATTTAATTAAGAGTGTAGGTTCTCACAGTGGCATACATGACTGTTGGTCTTTTTTCAGATTATGCTACATAGAGAGTAATTTTTGCTTAGGTGTTTTCCCATAGTTCCATCAAACTTCTGGATTGAAATGATTTCAGTTCATTGTCTCTCAGCATTTATAGCTGACAGATCGCTGCCTGATTTGAAACTTTTCAAAATAAAGGAACAGCTGTCTTCTGCAAAGGCTCTGCACAACAAACTGAAATCACTTCAATAATGAAGAAGTTTGATAAAATTTGGGTGAAATGTTAAGCCAAAAAATGTTCCTTACACAGTGTTAATTGAAAATCCACAATTTCAATGATTAAACATTTACTTGAATATAAGGTAAGATATACCTAAATACATATAATAAATTATATGAGGGAAGAAATGGTATTTGACTTCAACAGCTTAAAGGTTCAAGCAAACGAGAGTTATATGAAAAATATTACTAATATTAATGTTTAACCCTTAGCAGTCCTCTGTCAGACTGAGTCTGCTACAAGACCACAACAACATGGGGTACATGGTGGGGATGCCTCCCATCAAAGTATTTATATCTATAAACTATAATGATGGGAATAAAGAAAATTCAAAATTATGTTATCATACCATAATTTCCAAAGTGAGAACAATTATATCTTAAACTTAAAATAGTCGCATATATTCTTTCATGAAAGAGAATAAATGTATATTCAATATAATAATTTACGAATGTTGTTTACTTTGGTTGCTATGAAAACCATTTCCCTCTCCTTCTGTCTCTCTCTCATTTTAAAAGCATTTAAAGCACGCTTACATCCATAAGGATTGAAATAACAATAGAATTTCGAAGTCTAACAATGTAAATACTAGGCAAAGCAACATCCCGTTAAAATGGCAAGATTTCCCAAAAATATGTGAATTAAACATTTAACATGAGTAATTTCAAAATGTAGGCAGAAAAAGATGAACGGTAAAAGAAACTATAAATTTTTCTTCAAAATGGTTCAGATCTGAAGATCACAGGTTAATTCTTTCTAATATTAATCTAAAAAATAATGAAAGCCTGCACGTCAAAAAGTGGATTTTTACATTCTTTTATTGGAAATGGAAATTTCTTCTTTGGAGTCGAACCCAGGACTTTTTTCAAAATTTTTTCATCATCATCTTAAAATATGAATTGAGCATTAAAGCCAAATTTAAGGTTTCTATCTTGATTCCTTCTCAAGTTATTGGTAGAGGGGTGGTTAGCGTGTCTAGCTCCCGATGCTAGGGTCGTAGGTTCCAATCCTGCCGACGGCATGTAAAATAAATATTATTATTCGCATTTTTTCTAGCGAGCGAGTGTAGTGTTACATCAGACAGACCAACCAACAAACAAACAAACATACAGATCACAGAAACTATATACAGAATTATAGTAATTGTTGGAATGCAAGTTATGCATTCTGAATGTGTGATTCACTTTGTCTTTGATTTAAAACTGTTTAGCACCTATGTGTGAAAGCAGGAGGGAATAGAGTGATAAAAAATACAAGGGATAATATCAAGATTATAGCCCATTCTGCAATATAAATTTGTATCCAATATTTATTCACTTGCAAGTAATGCATAGATATATGATGGGTATAATGTCCCCCAAGGCTTGGGTGCCCCAGGCAGCCACCCTGCTTGCTCATACCTCAGGCCGGCCCTGAGCGGCATTATAGTCATGTGTCTGCACACCTGCACTTGTGTGTCATGAACTTGGGCATCATTTTGTCTTTATGCCTCAGGTGGAAAATTTGCATGTAATCGTTTTGGATTTCATGTAACATCAGTTTTAATTTCTGTAAGAAGACGAGAAGATTTTTTTCATGTTTTCTTATCATAAATCGCGCATTTTGACAATTCTTTTAAACGATTCAAGTTCACGATAACTGTAATGAGTTGAGTAATTGAAAGGAATAAATATTTTACATTTGATATTGTGTGTTACTAGTGTTCCTTCATTTCCCTATAATAAATAAGACCTGATGGTGATTCAAGTAAAGAAATAAAGAATAATTAATGGTTAATGATAATTTAATGTATCTCCAAGAAAGGGATTTCACAAATTAAAACTTCATGGTAATCAAAGAATTTGATGACTTAGTTAATTTCCAAGGTTTCAAAAATGACACAAAAATTTCTTTGCTAGAGATATTTACATAGTACTCTTATCATTGCAAATATAATATGAACAGAAATATCGACTCTTACCTGCATAGTTCTATAATATGGATCCAAAAGAAGTTGTGCCAAAGCAACAATTTGCGGCGTTCGGTCCCATCCATCAGAACAATGGACTAGGACTGGTCTTGCTTCCCTATCAACAGTAGAAGCAGCCACAACGGCAGCTCTCAAAAGCCCAGACATGTGCTGTAACCAACGTGTTCCTTCCAAAAGAGTATACCAACTGAAAGCAGAGAACTGCAATTTAGTTGTGTAACAAATAATGGGGGCCATAGATGTAGCAACTAGATATTATGGCAGAAAATTTCTTTCTCTAATAAAAATTTATTAGTGTGTAGAGCAGTGGTTCTCAAATGGTGTGTCATGAAAAGCTGGGAGATGTGTCACAGAAAATTTATTTATAATAAGTTGATATATAATACTATAAATAAGAGGTGGAAAATTTGAATGAGTCTCCAAATGATTGAAGCTCAGTTTGCGACTGAATGGCTCTTTTTATTGGAATCTGGTGAGCGTGTTCAGTGTTATTGCTATAACATCACTCACAATGCAGAATATCACTACCGAAATCTGCTTTCATAAAGCAGAATATTGAATTGTGTTCTGGAGCTTCAAAAAGAACCACTCCTATTTTTGAAACAGAGAAACTCGAGTTCTCAGAAAAGCTGTTAGCTGTTGCTATGGATAACAAAATATCGATGTGCAATTAAAATTATCCTTGGCAGCATATGCATCAGTTAGAAAATTTTATCAGAGCAATGGAAACAATGGTATTGCTTAGCGACATAATTGAGTTTTAAAGGAGATATTTGGAAAAACAACATAAATAAACATCCACTTTTGGTTGACTAGTTTTAGCCTATTGTTTGGTGCACACCACATACTTGTAAGGTTCCAACTATCAGAAATATACACGTTTAACATAGGGACATTCTTTTTGAATAACCCTGTAGAGCTTGTGAAATGGCTTCAAAGTAAGGGTGTCGAAGCTGACGAAAAACATTTAAAGGTAGAGTTGTTAGATTTAATAGCTCAACATAGGCCGCAGTATGATAGGTACATCACTGATGAAATGGCAAAGTCACAGAATACGTTCATTTGAGGCTTCCGCCATATCACTGCGAATTAAACCCTATAGAAATGATCTGGGCCCAGATAAAAAATAATGTAGCCATAAAAAATTCCACATTCAAATTAGCGGATGTGAAGACGATTCTGAAGGAAAGCATTGACAACATCACCACAGAAAATTGGAAAAACTGCATACAGCATGTGGTGGAATACGAGGAGAAGAAAATGTGGGAGTTGGACAATTTAGTGGAGGAGATGGAGCCAGTTATTGTGAATGTTGGGGAGGACAGCAGAGATACAACATCGGAGTCAGACTCGATTAGTTTTTTTATTAATCATTGAAATCTACCTTTGTCTGCATATGTGTATTGTTATATATTTACTTCCTGATACTATGTAAATTGTGATTTGCAGAATTATTATAAAATGTATTGTTTATATTTTACAACGATTTGACTTAAAATTCTTTCCTCTGTGAAAGCCCAATTTCCTTTAATTTTAAATAAGAAAAATGTAATAAGAATAGGTTTTCACCATCCGAAGACTTGCATCTAAGTGTTCATTTTGCAATCAATTTTTTGTAAAGAAAGTGCAACCAAAAACATTAACTTGCTGAGGTTAAAATTCCCGAGTTTCTCCAGAATTAATCGAATTAAACGGCTCTTAATCTTTACAGATTCCTCTCATAAAAGAGAAATAATAATTAACTAATGCTGTATGCATTTGTACGACTTCCTAAATTCGAGGCTAAAGAAATTTGGTAGAATTGCATTAGGTTATTTTTTTACGAGAATAAGATCCGGGGAAAAAAGAAGTCAAATTACTCTTTTAGTAGAAGTTGTTATGAATAAGTGAATAAAATATATTTTATGTCACCGTAATTTTAGTTAATGCTCTTTCTTTAATTACAAACTGAAAATCTGAGACGTAATACGGTGTCCGTATTTGATTGACGAGAAACGGCTATTTTTCTACGAGAATAAGATCCCGGAGGATAACGAGGTCAAATTATTCTTTTCGTTTGAGTTGTTATGAATAGGTGAATAAAACGTATTTTGTCGCCATAATTTTAGTTAATACCCTTTATATAATTATGAACTAAAAATCTGAGGCATTCACACTTGGTATTTTGAAATAAATGACCCAGCTGTCTAATCATTTTAAAATCAAAATTTTTCCTTGCGTGGCCTTTGAAAAGTAAGGGTCGGCTTACAATTGGTGTCGGCTTACAATCAATTAAATACGGTACCTAATTTCTGATAAGTAGATTTTATCAATTCCAAATTGTCAAAAATGACTCAGTAGCCTATGGCTAAACACATTTGGAAACATGCCAACCAATAAATATTGAAGATATGGAATTAATAAAATCCATATGAAAAATAAACTCTATAGAAGCCCTGTACATTTTTAAACAAAAAAGCAGACAAATGAATCAGGCCAGTACCACACAAATCATATTTACTTTAAAAAATGTTCAGAAAAAATCAGTTAACTCTCACTACCCTAAATAAAACCATCCGAGCTTTAAAGACAGCTTCCCTTTTCAAAATATTTCCTTTAAACTATAAAGACAAAATTTAATACTTAGGTTGTTCTGCTGATGTGGCACAAAGTTGCCTGAGGCCATGGAAACTCTTGCGGATAGAATGTATATTGGCTAAATTCATGAACTGGATGTCACAACTAGGATAGTATTCTGGGCATTCACATCCACCACCTCTTGCTCTATTTGCCACAGCAGTAGTGTATGACCTTGCATCCATGATAAGCACCTTCTGCAAATAAAAACATTACTGAATAAATAGGCGGCATTTATAGATGATAAAATATTTAACAAGTCTAACTAAACAAATATTAATTCAAAATTATTAATATTTTAAATCTTAAAGTTTTTGGTATGTCATTTGAACTTTATAATAAAAAAATTACATCAAAATTTAGATAATTTATATGATAAGGTTATGGAATCATGAACACAAATCATTATAAAGTAGCATTTAATGAGAAAAATCTTTCCAAGAGGTTATTTTTTTCAGAATTATCCACAACAAAACAATAGGAATTATTAGATTGAGTGTTAAAACACCATTATCTATTAATAGTGCAACCACATTAAAAGCTATACATCTCTTAAACTCAGAACTTAATTGAATTAAAACCATTAGTGTACATACATGATAAACAATACTTAGCTTTAACCCATTTTCAGCCAATGGTGCATAAATGCACCATTTCATGAAATAAATTTTTAAAGTTATTTAACATAAGAGTGGCGGCTACCAAGGAGGAGACTTCTGTTAGCATCAGCATAAAGAGATCACCCAACAAATTGCATCATGCAGGTAGGAGAGAGATAGAGAAGATATTTAACTTGGGCAGACCTTGTTTTGGAGAGAGAAATCAGTGAAGAGGGCAACCTTTTTACTTTCTCGTACAAAGTATCAAGAAAGTATTGTTTTCGCAAAAAAATTCGACCTCGAGATTTTTACGGAAATACACGTTTTAGGTGTCGCTGAATCCGAAAAAGTGGTTTTCGCAATGCCGTCTGTCTGTCTGTCACTGGCGCTGGAGCCTAGACGGTCGAACGAAAATGAATGAAATCTCGTACTTGGGCATTTTATCATACTGAGCAGAGTATACATAGAAATGGTTGACATTGATCAATAATTCAGAGTAGTTTATTCTACGCATTTTTAACAATTTGATTTTCTCAAAAACGGCTGTAACGATTTTGATCAAATTTCGTACAGTTACTTGAGTTTACGTCTTCAATAATACTGTATAGTTCATATTTCTCAAAAAATGTATATAAAGCTAGTTTATTCTAGGCAACTTTAACAATAATTCGACTTTCTCAGAAACGGCTATAATGATTTTGATCAAATTTCGTACAGTTACTTAAGTTTACATCCTCAATAATACTGTATGGTTCATATTTCTCAAAAAATGAATATAAGGCTAGTTTATTCTAGGCAACTTTAACAATAATTCCATTTTCTCAGAAATGGCTCTAAAGATTTTGATCAATTATCGTACAGTTACTTGAGTATACGTCTTCAATAATACTACGTATTTCATTTTTCCCAAGGTTTATTTTTGGCCAACTTTAACAAAAATTGGATTTTCTAAAAACAGGCTCATACGATTTTCATTTTCTAAAGATAACTAAACGACGCATTAGTACGTATATGAGAAAGTTTGTAAATGTATGTTGTACCGATTTTTTTACTTTCTCATACGAAGTATCAAGAATGTACTGTTTTCGCGAAAAAATTCCACCTCGAGATTTTTACGGAAATACACGTTTTAGGTGTCACTGAATCCAAAAAAGTGATTTTCTCAATGCCGTCTGTCTGTCTGTTACTGGCTCTGGAGCCTAGACGGTAGAACGAAAATTAATGAAATCTCATATTTAGGTATTTTATCATACTGAGCAGAGTATACATAGAAATGGTTGACATTGATCAATAATTAAAAAATGAATATAAGGCTAGTTTATTCTAGGCAACTTTAACAATAATTCGATTTTCTCAGAAACGGCCCTAACGATTTTGATCAAATTTCGTACAGTTACTTGAGTATACATCTACAATAATACTACGTATTTCATTTTTCTCAATGAATGAATATAAGGCTAGTTTATTCTTGGGCAGCTTTAACAAAAATTGGATTTTCTAAAAACAGGCTCATACGATTTTCATTTTCTAAAGATAACTAAACGACGCATTAGTACCTATATATGAGAAAGTTTGTACAATGTATGTTGTACCGATTTTTTTAAAATCCTAGGTGTCAACTTATTATGTCATGAACTTATTTTTCCCCTCAGAAGTGGCCCAAAATTAAGGGGGCATGTGACATATGAGGGTGACAGTTACATGAGTAAATACAGTATCTCTTTATATAATGAGCTAAGAAATCCGGTCCCTCAATATGGAGTTAGATAGGATAATAAGGAAAACCACCCATAACTAAAAAGCTTTTCGATCTTTTTCGATCAAACTTTCAGGAATTTCTTGGTTTTCTTTTGAAACTGCTTGCCCTATACTTAGTAGTCCTGGGTTTGATTCCAAGAGCATATCTTTTCTCCATTTGAATAACATGGGCAGAGCTGAAATGAAGCAAGCAAGCCTTTTTTTTTTTTACTATTTTAAAGTATCTTAAAAATGATGTATTGACGTGGGATTTTCATAGTTATGCCAAGAAAAATATGAAAATGAATTTCCTTATACTAGAAATTCAAATCTCATTTGAAAAAACCAAAAATTATGCTTAACGACTATTTTTTCGAGATTTTTACACATTTCTTCAATTCATCTCCATGGCAACTGCAATTGTTAAAGACCATTGTTGGCTAGAACCTAATGTGTATGAAATGTATAAAAATTTTGAAATTTTGAGATTTTTGGATGATATTTTAATTTCTACGCTATGGATGTTAATCTTTACTAGGGGAGTATTTATCTTTTGGTCTCTCTACTCCACACAGTGATTTCTCTTCGAGGATGTGTGTGCGCCTTCAATGCCCATCTTTTCTAATGGAGTTTGCTCCCCTCCACTCTACATATTCCCTCCAATCCCCGAGGCATAGTTTCTAGTAATTTTCAATCACCACGTTAGGGAGAACTACCTGTACTCTAGATGCATGCCCTCTACCAGAAGCTTAGAGACCGAACTCCACCTGGCAAAAAGCGTCACCTCACCTTGTCTAATAATATAAAGGATAATTTTCTCCACATGACTGTGCAATTTTCGCATCATAATCATATTTTTGAGATATTTAAAATGTTAACGAAATAATGTCTGCAGTCAAAAAGGTCGATTTATACGTGTTATTTTATGGGAAAAATAAACTATCCCCTGGAGTCAAAAGGAAATATCTATAACAAGTTGAAAGTATAAAAAATGTATTTTTAAAAACCAACTTTTATTTATCTTAGCGCACACAACTTTTCTCTCCAACAGAACGGAAACTTGTAGCAGGAATACGAGAGTTAAACGCAAATGCTCAACAATGGAAAACTAATTTAAAATCAATAAATTAGAATTCCACTGTTGAGTGCTGTTGTGTATTCGAATTACTTATTATTAGATTAGTAATTAAATGATATTTAAGTTTTAAATTCACAAAAGTATCCAGCATAATTGTTGAAATTGATCTAAAACCTATTTAGGATACAAAGAAACGTAAAAGCTGAATCTCTATTAAAGATTCATTTTCATGTAAGCAATTTAAATTATTAAGAATCAGCGCAAATGCCTACAACATCCGAAGAAAGGCAGTTCGAATCCTGAAGCTTCCAAGATTTTTTTCTGCTTTCAAAGGGGTTGAAAACATATATATATACACACACACACACACTACTACTTTCGAAGTTAATATAAAAATTGGTAAAAATTAACAATTTCTTGAGAAATCTACAGTACCAAAAGCATACTTCCATCAGTGCTGCCAATATATGGGCTTAACATATTTTAAACACTGAGCATGAATAATCACAGATATTCTATTATATAAAACAAATTCTGAACAACACTATCCATAAATAACAATGTATTATTTACCATTATCCTTTAATGAATACAATTCCTAATCATGGAAAGTAATGAAACTCAAGATGAAAGGAAAAGAAAACTTAACAGAGAAGCACAAACTCGCTGGGGATCTTGCCTAATGGAAATATTGCTGAAGCTAGAAGAAGAGAAACAGAACAGGATAGACAGAAAAGATTGAATGATCAGAAAAAATGAAAAGTGAGACTTAAGAGTTAATGAGTCATCAGAAGCAACAGTAAATTGACTTACAAGCAACAGATTTATAGATGTAAGAAAATGAGCAAATGAAAGTACAGTGCTGTACAAAATAAGTGCACCACCTTACAACCGCTCTACTGGAATTTTAGTGAACTACAGGCTTGGATTGGCCAGTCAAACGAATTGACAACGCTGCTGCTCGAGGAAGGGGAAAAGGGATCTTTCGTTCTCCCTCCCTCCCCTTCTCTCTTGCTCTCTCTCTCTTGTTACGGTTGTCACACAAAAAATTTTCCTCCACGGATTTCGGGCACAGCCATTTTGAGTGAACAAAAATATACATTTTAAAATTAATTAAAATGGAGACACAAACTCGGGTGTTACCAATACGGACGTCAAAAAGAACAAAGTTTATTTTTCCACTCAAAATTGAATTGAATAAATTCCGATTTAGAATAAAAATCTATTAAGCCACGTTTACATGAGTCGAGAAAGTGGTCGTGATTTCACAAACATTATCGGTTTATATACTGGTCGTGAAATCTTGAATGCAATGACGTTCGAGAAAAGTGCCGGATTGGTTTTATAAAATAACTATTCAGTCGTGCTGAAGACAGTGAATAAGATGGACTGTTTAAAAGACGGTGCTAATATTGTCATTGCGTTGCTGTGTAATAAACTTTGTGAAGTTTAGAGAAATCTTAAAAAGAAGATGCGGAGAGTTTGGGCAAAGATTCTCAAAGGAGAATCAAACAATGTCTTAAGTTATAAACAGAGTCGTGAAGTTAGTCGAGACGCCGAAGGTCATGCACAGGGAGTGTTTACATGGGGCAAGAAACTGTTCGTGATTAGTCGTTCGAGAATTCATGACCGCTTTCTGGATCCGTTTAAACGCAGCTTTAGGAATCGAAAAGAATACACGTTTTAACGCACTAACAATTGAAAAATGTTTGTTACCACTACTACTTCATGCATTATTCCCTTGCTTCGACACCAAATATCTGTTTATGAAAGCTATTAGTTGAATTTGAACAATAACTTTATCCTATTTTACAAAGCATTTATTTATAGTTTTCCCTTATACAAAACAGCTTTTGAGGATTCTTCTCAGTTATATGTCGGGATTACAATCACTCAGATAGGCAACATGAAAAACTAATGACGAAGAACAAAAAAACTATAAAGAATGTTGCATTTCAGGAATTAAGTGTAAACTATTAAATTTAAGTTTATGCATTACGTATAACCAAAAGTTAAGTAAATAAATTTAAAAGACAAAACTATTTTTTTAATCTGTACCCTTTTCTAAAACGAGCAAATTACTAGTTTTCTTAAATAGGAATTAGTTAATAGCAATTCCGTTCTTTCATTCCTGTGTGGAATATATTTTGTTTTGTTTAAATAGCAGCAAATTAGGTGTTGATTTTACCAATTGTTTTTATAGTTTCTATCATTTTATGGTTTTATTGTTTTACAGTTTTTATTGGTTTTATTAAATAGACAGTAATATATGATAAATTATTAAACAAATTGTATCTGAGATAATATATTTATTAATATTCAATCCACCCCCCGTTATTTGCTATAACAGATTGTAGGGGTGGGGCATGGAGTGCATTAATCTTCGGCAGAGAGATTTCCCCACCGCCTCCCATGCGTCTTATAAAGTCTCCCAAAGCTCATTTGGGTTAGCTGGCTTCAGGTTCCTTCTTTCAATTACTTTCGTCATCACAGCCCACATATTTTCAATCAGATTTAAATCTGGGCTACGGGCAGGTCAACTCAAAGCTTCTACTTTATTTCGTTGAAACCATTCCTTAACCACCCGACAGGTGTGCACTGAGGAATTATCCTATGGAAAAATGATCCTGTGCAGCGATCAACATTTAATTCCATTGCCCACTTGCTTCGCAAGCGGGAAATGGTCGAGTGCGAAACACCCATTTCTCTTGCTATCTCCCTGCATGACCAATTACCTTGTACCAGGCCAACCACTCAGTTTCTTCTCCTAGGAGTTAGCTGGTTATGGGACATAGCTTTCTTTTTTCCAAAGAAAACACTTTCACAACAAAAAACGAAATAAACTAAACTTCAAAATAATGAAACAAATATAATGCAATAAATAACAATAACAAGCAAGAAATAACAATAACAAGCAAGGAATGATGATAACAAGCAAGGAATAATGATAATAAGGGAAGCAGTGAAGTCACCAGTGAACGCAAGGTAGTCTCGAGAGAGAGTGAATGCTCAACACAAGTGTAAATATATATCACGGCTACAGGGGTTCCTTTCCGGCGATGGAATCATCCTGACAAAAATTCGTCATCTGCACACACACTTTTAGTCTATGACTCGTCGGTTTTTCCCCTGGCTGTGGGAGATCACTATGGGGGCAAAAGGGTCGCTTTAAAAGAAAAGGTGATTAGTGTTTGTGAGGTGTCGGCTGAAAGAAGACACACAAGTTTACAATAGCGCAATTGGAACCTTTTTTGGAAGGCAAAGCAGGGGTGGGTTAGGATAAAGGGGTGGGGACGGGTATAGGAGCTGGTAGGAGGTGCCGACGAGTTCGTAGATGGGTAGAAAGGTTGCAGGTAGCAAGCAATGGGGAGTGGCAAAAAGAGTACTCATTTAGAATGGGGGTGGTATTTCTTGGAAGAACAGAGTTATCTCAAGTTTTTCTCAAGGTGGCTCTTATTTACCACATGCAGGACTTCCACAGAAAAGGAGGTTCTTGTGGTTTTGCTCACAGATCAAATCGAGTTATTTTTTTAAAAAGTTTAGTTAGGTTGTTATAATTTCATTTCAAATATAAAATGAAGTAAATATTCAAGGTTTTGATTGTTTAATGACTCAAAAGCATCGGTAGTGCTCAATTTAATGCAACAAAAATATACGATTAAAATCGTATATTCATTTGATTTTTAAAATCAATAACTATTTCACTGCTATGTAAACACAGCAATGGGAGAACAGAATTGATATTACCTACCATATTTACTCATGTAACCTGTGCCCTCGTGTACCCCATGCACTCCTATTTTTGGGCCGGTTCGGAGGGAAAAAATTAATTTGAGCCAGAATAAGTTTTTTTAAGTCACCCGTTCCCACTCCCTGAAACAAGTTCCACTCATGTTAAGCATCTTCTCCCTTCTAGGTGATGCAATTTATTGGATGATCTCTTTATGACGATACTAGGAGAAATCTCTTCACCGATAGTCCTCGTTTATTAACCCCTTAACTGCTTTTGTTGTAATATTATGCAACTTCATCTCCACTTCCCTGTTTTTGACGTAATACTATGCACCGATGCGGAGCTTCAAGAACGATTTGTTCATCTATGGACGAGAACTTCCCTAGGCGGATGGGGAGTTTTTTTACGCGTATCGTCTCGTGAGTAAATATTGGAAGGTTAGAAACAAACGAGTCCAAACACTTGAGATGTGGATTTCCTTCTTCCTTTTGAACGATGAAATCTTTCATTTGCAACAAAATTTCACCATTCGGAATTCCTTGAGGTGGATGAGGGAAAAGGACCAAAGTTGAACCTAGCTGGCAAACACTCAGTAGTCATTGAACTATAGTTATCAGTTAGTCGGCGTATTCTTTCCGCCTACTTTTGCGAGTTTTTGCCTGTAGCGCGGGCGTAACTTACACGTTTGCTTGGTCGCATAAATATGCGTATACTTCGTAGAATTTGACGTCTTTTACGAAAATAAACGTAGATGCAAGCATATTGCAGAGAATTCACTATCGATACTCACAATTTATATAACCTGTTCAGAAATCCTCGTGTAAGACCCCTTTTTTCCCCGGAGTTTCGGGAAAAATGTGTGCAGGGTACACGAGTAATTACAGTTATTCCTATTTAAGAACGCTAGTAATTTTATCGTTTAAAAAAATAGTTACATTTATTTACTTATCTTTTGGTTACACATAATTCATAAACTTAAATTTAATCGTTTTTCACTTAATTCCTGAAATGTATCATTTTTTGTAATTTTCTATACTTCGTTATTTTTTAAAATTGCTTATATAAGTGCTTGGCATCCCTTCATATAACTGACCAAAATCCTCTGCCTCCTATTTAAAATGAATAAAGATATTGTTCAAATTCAACTTATAGCATTCATAAACAGATATTTGGCGTCAAAACATGGAAATAATACGTGAAGTAGTCGTTGCAACTAAACATTTTTCATTGTTAAGGTGTTGAAATGTGTATTCCTTTCGATTCCTAATAAATATATGATAACTTGGAATTTAATTAATTTAATCTTTAATGGAAAAATAAACATCGTTCTTTTTGACGTCCGTATGTTAAACTCCGGAGTTCGTGTCTCACTGTTAACTAATTCTGAAATGCAAAGAATTATATCTGACACTCATTCACGTGTTACTGCTATGGGGAAAGTAAGCGCTACTAAATTCAAAACCATTCTCTTGAGGGAAAATATCCGATCCTTAAGAGCTAGGAGAGAACCGTAAACCCTTCTCTAAGGGGAGGGAGGGAGAGGAAAGAGAGCCTTCACCCCCTCCTCTATTATCACTGTTGCCATATCACTTGACAGCTCATTCGAGACTAGTAGTTCACTGAAATTCCGGTGGAGCGCTCGTAAAGTGGTGCAGTTTTTTTGTCCACCACTTTACATTACAGTCTGAGTAAAGATTATTGTGGATTACGTCATTTATATTTAGGTAACAAAATTCTTAGAATTATTTAGTACGTTTAATGAATAAATCTTCAGTAATGGGAATCCCCATTTAACGTTTGCGTCGGGGACAAGTTTTTTGTACCTTAAATCGAGTAATACATTAAATGGGGGTTATCTAAAATTGAAAGACTAAATGGCAGTTCATTAATGTCAAATATGTTTTATTAGTTAAAACAAATATTAAGTGTATAGATTAATTACGATCAATTTTTTCATTTGTAAAATTTCACAGAACGAAGATGGTTGAGAATAATACCAACTGTAAGTCCTCCAGCAAAGGTGATTCTTCTAGCTTATGGTTTTTTGTGAAATTAATGGTCATTTCATGGCCGTGACCCCCACTGCACCTCCTAGCAGTGAATTTGCAATCTTTAATTTTTCCGAGACAAACTTTTTTAAAACTTTTAAGCAAATAAACACTTAATTGAAACGCTCCTATATAGGAGGAATCAACCAAGCGTGCAGATCCTTTCAGTTTTTTAAGTTTGCATGCTATAATGAATACATGATATAATTGGGCTCGCATGGGTTATAAAATTAATACAGTAAAACCCCGTTATAACGCGGGTTTCAGGAGACAATGTACACCCGCATTATCGGCAACCCACGGTATTTTGGGAAACAATTTAAAAAACATGAAAGTATATGTGTTATAACAAATTTAATAGCAAAATACTATAAAAACTGATATCGTATTTTGATTTAAATGCATACATTACTTTAATCGGTGTTTTTAAAATAGTCCGATATTTTCTTTTGGCGCGACAGCTGATGGTGTTTCTTTGTCACATACCTCCTAATGTTTTGCAAATGTAAAAGATGATGATGATCAAAATCACTCTGTCTCTCCATCCAATTCATCACTTCACTGATGTTATCCAATACTTTGCTTATTTAAGGGGTCTCAACCTCACACATCTCTTCATTCTCGCTGTCACCTTCCGATAATTTTTCTGCTCTTCTGCGGTTCTGGACTTCAGCTACAATTTCTTATCATTCTTATAGACAGCAACAGGAGTTTAGCATCACAGTAAAATTGGAAACCAAGTTATTTACAAAGAAAATACATCGCGGTAAAATTTGAACCAAGTTATTTACGAAGATAATAAATCGTGGTAAAATTTGAAACAAGGATGTTTACAAAGAAAATAAATGGAATCATTTTGGGGACATGCCTAGACCCACGGTATATCCGAATCCGCAATATAGTGAGGCGCGTTATAACAGAGTTTTACTGTATTTACGAGTTTCGGATAATTATCCTTCAGTGAAACAGTGTGGTAAGCATTGGTAGATGTTATCGGCTGACCGTGCATAAAATGACAACGCTAATGGTTCCAACTTCCTTTTAGTCTCATTTGTTACATTTCGGCCCCTTATGCGAAGTGGGATCGCAAATTTCATTGCGTGTCTTGTGCGGTGTAGGGAAATGCTACAATGACTGACGAGTAAGAACATACATCCAAAGTTTTAATAACATCGCCACCTCGATGTAATAATAAAATTGTTGTGACTTCCTTTTTTTGGGGGATTGTATTCCTTTCGGGTTAACAAGGTAAATATGGCTGTGGTAAACGCGGGTGGCCCAACTAGCTAACTCGTCACGTTAGTGAGCGAGTGCCTGCAAACTGAAACGTAAAAAAAACCATGTTCACGTGATTACGTCATCGCAACTTTCATGAAGTACGTAACAGAGTAGGACATTTAAAGTGGATTGACAAAACAGTACGACTAAATATTAATTCTTTTGAGTATATTTAATGTAGCAACAACGCCAGTATGTGTTGTGCCATTGGTGGTTAGATTGAATTAATATATGTATTACATCTCTACCAAATGAAATATTCTCGAGTCACGGTGTAAACGCATCTGAAATCGAGACGATGCCCCGCAAGGGACCAGAATTTTGTCCCATAATTGCAGGCAATTCACAAAATCGAGAAACACTAAATCAGGCGACACAATACATTATTTATGTGTGTGTGTGTGTGGGTGTGCATGTGCGTTTGTGTGTATATATATATATATTAGAGATGCACCGAATACTCACTTTGGACGAATAATAACATCAGTATTCGGCCGAAGCCGAATATCTCCATTAGCATAAATTAGCGATGCACCGAATATCGGCTTCGGCCTTGGTAATTGGCCAAAATTGATTTAAATAATTTTTATCTTTTAAATTCTATGAGATGGAACTCTTTTGGATCTCGGAAATTAAATTCTCGTTCATTTCCATAACAGTGTAAGAACACAACTTAAAATTGCGATAAAACTACAAAGAAAATGCTGAAATACAAAGTATTTGCCACAATGGCGGTTCTGGTCGCTCGCTTCCAGAACAAGGTGTGTTGATCGCTTCGAAGACGCTCGCTCACCACTCGCACAAGTACACGCATTGACGCCAGAACTTGGGACACCACCATAACATTACATTTTATTGTTTTTCTGCTTAGTTGCTCGCACCGCACGCATAACTTGTATGTGGGACAGAGTCTTAGCCTCGCCTATTAAATTTAAAAATGATACAACTAATGAGTTCTGGGCTTACGAAAAATCTGCACACATCCCCAATGTTGACTGTGAAAGTCGGTTACAATCACAAGAATATTCCTCCTGGGGAATTTCCTAAATCGTTTTTAAAACATTACCAACTTGAAGTACCAACTAATGAACACTAATGTTTTCTATAGAAATCTATTTAAATTCTTTGTTAATATGAAGATATATACAAAGAATCGCAGCCTTGTTAAGTTTATTATATATTCTGTTACATAAAAATGTCTGCATTTAAGATTTTCAAAAATGAAACGAAAACTAAGTCTACACTGTCATTTTGGTTTTGGCACGATGGCGCTACTGTTTATAGGTCATATTACGTCATGCAAAAACGTGAACCAGATGTCAGAGGTTATCTGCTACTTACACAGTACAGTAAATCATCAAAAATTCTAACTAATGAGGAGGAGTATTCTAAATAAACGAATTGTCCACATATTGGAACACACTAATATATTATATGTCGTAGACCATAAAAACAAGTAGCACATAATTGTCAGGCTGAATCCAAGATATGTGAATTGTATTGGCAACAACTCAATGTATTATGTTTTTATTTAGTGTTTTCAGCTTTCTTCTATTATGTCATTATCATTTTTCGTTTTATCAAAAAAAATACCGTATATACTGGTGTATAGTACGAGTTTTTACAACCAAATTTTTATTGCAAAAATTTTGGATCGTACTACACACGAGTAATGCATTTGAGGATTTAAAATTCATGTATCTTCACGGGCATTTTCGGTGAAGTTATGCCACCCACACGCATTGTAATGGTGGGCTAACCTTAACAGTGAGGTCCTTTATCGTTGTTATGTTGCTTCGTGAAAAGTAGAATCTTTTTCATATATACAGCTTCAAATTCACAAATACTTGATATAAGTGACGATTTACGGGGACTTCCTTTATTGAATTTTATGTAGGTACATCTTTGTTTGCGTCTTTTTACAAGGGATGGATTGGAACGAGTTGGACTAAAAGTATCGTAGACGGCATAACTTTATGGAATTTCGACATCTTGGAAAAAAGAAATTACTTTGTAATATTTAACAGTCTTTATTGTTTCTTCAGTCACACACTGATCGGTTTCCACTACAAAGTCATTCTAAAGGTGTTACGTCGGATAGTAACACCATTAGAATGATTTTGTAGTGGAAACCGGTCGGTGTGTGATTAAAGAAACAATAAAGACTGTGGAATATTACAAAGTAATTTCTTTTTATCCGTTATCCCTACCTATTAAATAGATGAGCAAGTGGAACCATTACGTACGAGGAACGTATTCCAGATGTACTAGAATTGAAACGATTTTATTTCATCTTGTGCAATCATGATTCATATCACTTTTTATTAAATGTTTTAGGAGTAAGATACTTAACTTATCCGAATTTTAGTGTACTCGCAAGAAATACTATTTACGACATTTACGGTCTATTCTATGGTGGTGTGGAAAATCAAGGTTGTTCGATATATCTCGCTCGTAACCATCGAGCTATCGAAACGAAATATATCGACCATGGTGGAAAGCTGGGGTCGTACTATAAACGAGATATATGAAAAAATCAGGTTTGTTCACCAAAAAATCAGGGGTCGTACTATACATGGAGTCGGCATATACACGAGTATATACGGTATGTAGTACTCGGCTATTCGGCCATCCAAAGGCCGAGGCCGAAGTCAAATAGCAGATTTTGGCCGAATACCGAGGCCGAAGCCAAGCTTTGGTGCATCACTAATATATATAAAGAATGATTCTGTGTTGAAATGTGTTAGCCCATTTCAGAATTTGGAAAGTATTCCAATGATGCACTTAACATGTTGTCTGATACTATTGGGCTAATGGAAATTCACCTCCTGAAAGAAAAGCTACTAAAGTGAGGTTGAGGGTTATGCTTACTCTAAGAAAAGGATTAAGTTAGAGACATTATCATGAAAACTTCTGCTGTAATCTTCTTTTCTGGGGCCTTAACATGTTTTAACCAGTACCATGAAATACCCAAAATTGCAGAATATTTGCAAGCAAATAATTCAATCACAGCTAAAGAGATGCACAATTCATTTTTGAAAAAATATCTGATAATTTGAACATTTTTGATATTACAGCATTTTCTGAAAATTAACTAAAAAAACAGCAAGACAATGAAATTGCAGATATTAAACCATTTGAAATGGTTAAGCATTCTGTTTGCTATGATAAAATGTGTACAAGACCAAAAATAATGGCATCATACTAGGAAAATTTTTATCATAGTTTTTCCCAGAGCTTAAAATTTGATCACACCTGCTGTATTTGAAAATACGCTAATAAAACATTTTGCCATTATGACTATATTAAAAATTTAGTTCAGAGACCTAACAGCAAATAACAGAATGCTAACAAGAGAAAAACCAAAGAATGAGCTATCAAATTTGCCATTACCTTTGGCATAGGACTTGCTTCAGGTTCATCAGCCAAGTCTTTTGGGGAGGGAGGAGCACTAGTTGTTGCACCTTGTGGCTCTCTACTTCCAGGGATGACCAGAGGGGTTGGTGGATTAGTGGCAGATGATACAAATGCAGAAGAAGAAGAGGAAGTTGCTGAAGATTCTGAAGAGGCAGAACAGTTGTTAGTTTGAACAGCACTTGTGCTGGTTATGTTGCCTGTGGATTTTGTTGCTGCTGGAGGAGTTGGGAGAATGAGACCATGGTTTCGTTGATTTTGTTGTTGTTGCTGACCTTGATCAAATGCACAGGCATCTGAGATGGCCTTGAGAAGATCTTCATCTTCTGAGGACCTCCAACCCAGCCAGCCTACCTCTGGCTGACTGCAACGAGCAATAACAGCACCATTTCCCATATGCCTGAAAGAAAAAAAAAGGGAATGACATTTAAAAAATGCCAACTGCAGTACAAGACTAGTATCAACCAATTTTAGGGATTCTTTACACAAAGTAAAAAATCAGTACAACATACATTGTACAAACTTTCTCATATATATGTACTAATGCATCGTATAGTTATCTTGAGAAAATGAAAATAGTATGAGCCTGTTTTTAGAAAATCCAATTTTTGTTAAAGTTGCCCAAGAATAAACTAGCCTTATATTCATTCATTGAGAAAAATGAAATAGGTAGTATTATTGTAGATGTATACTCAAGTAATTGTATGAAATTTGATCAAAATCGTTAGAGCCGTTTTTGAGAAAATCGAATTATTGTTAAAGTTGCCTAGAATAAACTAGCCTTATATTCATTATATGAGAAATATGAACTATATAGTATCATTGCAGGTGTAAACTCAAGTAACTGTACAAAATTTGATGAAAATCGTTCTAGCCATTTTTAAGAAAATCAAATTGTTGTTAAAGTTGCCTAGAATAAACTAGCCTTATATTCATTTTTTGAGAAATATGAACTACGTAGTATTATTGAAGACAAACTCAACTGTACAAAATTTGATCAAAATAATTGGAACAATTTTTGAAAAAATTAAATTGCTGTTAAAAATGTGTAGAATAAACTTCCCTTAATTACTGAGCAATGTCAACCATTCCTTCATGGCTTCTATTATGTATGATAAAATGCCTAAATACGAGATTTCATTCATTTTCGCTCTACTGTTTAGGCTCTAGAGCTGCAAACAGGCAGACAGATGTCATTACGAAAACCACTTTTTCGGACTCAGGTACACCTAAAACATAATTTCTATTAAAATCTCGAGATCGAATTTTTTCGCGATTACAATACTTTCTCAATATACTTCGTATATGAGAAAGTAGAAAATGAACACTTTATTGAGAGGTTATGTCTGTTCATCCAGATGTTTCATCTCTGAAACTAGCAAGTTGATTTTCACAAAGTTTGGTATAAGGACTTTTGGGACATAGGGCATTAAGAAAATGATATCAATGGTTCACATAACCCAAGCAAGGATGCCAACTTTCTATGAAAAAAAAAAGACCGTGTCCAGCACATGCCAAGAATAAACCTCCACTTTCGGTTGACCAATTTTTCAGGCCATACTTTTACTGAAAAATACGATGATGTCTGCACTACATTTTACCTATCACTTTTTCATCATAGATGCGCAGGCCATAAGTAGAGTTTTCATTGGCCCTATTCAGCCCTCTGCCCTATCCATTGCATACATGATCGTAATGTAGTTGGTATTTTTCCCATTTCGAACTTGTGGAGCTGTAATCGAACAAACTAGCTATGTACTCTACATAATTTCAGAAGAAAAATCGAAATTTCACTGAAACTATCAAATTTATGAAAAAATGTTTTAAACAAAACTTGTCTACAACTTTCATAATGGCACATATTTAGGTAAATTGAGTTCTCAAGGATATATTTGGAAAAAATTTGATGTGACCAACACGACTCTCTCCAGGGTTGGCGTGAGGCACGTGCAATCGGTTCCCCCGAACAGGGCCCCGTGTTTTATTAGGGGCCCTGCACAAGACTCAGATCTCATGAACTGAGATTTAGGCAATTTTTTATTACATATTAATATTATTCTACATAATCATAAAAATTTCAAAAAATTAATTATAATAATAACTATTTCCTTTTAAAAATTGCCATTCTTTTTAAAATAGCATTTTCTTGTTCCACCTGGTATATATACATACATAAATAGACCCCGCTCCCGCTTACTATTGAACTAGGCCCTGACTCTCTCCATACAGAGCAATGAATATGATTGTTCTCGACATCAGCGTCCTCAAGAATAATTATCAGTGATTACACTCATGAATAATTTAAAACATTTTTCAATAGTCTATTTTTAAAAAACAATAATTAAAGAAAATTGTTAGCTGTTTCTATGGATAACAAACTATCGATGCACAATTAAAATTACCCTTGGCAGTGTAAACAACGCTATCAACAATTAGAGAATTTTAACATAGCAACTGAAACAATGGTATCACTTAGCGATGTATTTACCATAAATTCAGAAGAAAAATTAAAATATCTTCTTAACTATGTTTTACGAAAAAATGTTTCAAACAAAACTTGTAGAAAATTACATTTTCTACAACTTTAATAATAACAAATATTTCTGTAAATTAAGTTTTAAAGGAGATATTTTTTAAAATAAAGAAAAAACAACAGGAATAAACCTTCACTTCTGGCTGACCTATATTGTCCAAAAACTAATCAGTTCTTGTCCTTATGATGAAAATATAATATTTGAAATTTCGTACTAAAGTTGGAAATACTTTTTGAGTTAAGAGCACCCACAAAATTCCAGCACATACAGACACACTGACATCATTGAAAAAATAGTCAAAATGTACTCGAGACCTCAAAACGTGTAATTACGTTGAAATCACAAAATCAATTTTTTCATGAAAACAATACCTTCCTCTATACTACATATAGAGGAAGTTTCTAAAATGTTAAGAATAAAAAATGTTTAAGTTACAAGAATTTAAAGGCTGATGAATGTCTGCACATTTCAACCTCCCTCTTGCAGGACATCTGATTTGTACAAGATTTTTTTTTACACTTTCCAAGTTACTTTATATTTATTAAAGACCATAGGTCTCATTATGTATTCAGTTTTGTTCTGAGTGGTTAGGTTATGTAAGGTTAGGTGTTCCCTTTCTTATTTGGCTACAAATTAAGCACTGTAAAGAGTACAACATTCATGATATCATATAAACCACATATCACAATAACAAAAATTAACAAATGCTTCAAACTCAAATTTTGTAGTAATATATATTTTTTTCAGCAAAACGCAAAGTAATTCACCAATCATCTTACCCTAGCAGGAGCTAATATGGATTGGATTATCAATAAGTAGGTTAACAAGTTGCAATCAAAGAATTTAAATCCAACCCAATCTCCTCACTGACATTTAAACAATTTCAAAGGTCTTCATTACATTAAAAATCTGATGTGTCCATCACATGACTCTCTCCATACAGAATAATGAATGATTCTTCGTGACATTAGCGTCCTCAAGAATAATTATTGGCAATTACCATATTTAATCGACTGTAAGCCGACCTTTTTTTACCTTTTTACCATCTCAGAAATCGCCACTTGGCTTAGAATCGGGGGCAAAAAAAAGTAGTCAATGAATTTATGTCCATAACGCGAGATATAAGTGTATTAAAGTGCAAGTAAACTATCTACTTTAAATATATGCAAAAAAGAATCAAATTGACGGAACACCTACGAAGAAATAAATTATGTAAATAATACGTGGTGCGTCAAAGTCGTAAAAGAACGCAGCGATAGCGCTCGTATGCGTAAGGAGCTAACACTGAAACATGATAGGTGGTGGAGGGCAGGGGAGGACAAATGCTTTGATTCACGAAATGAAACATTGTGTTAGCTCCTTAAGCATATGAGCGCTATCGCTATGTTCTTTAAGACTTTGACGCACCACGTATTATTTACATAATTTATTTCCAGGGTATTATTATATTAAGATGCCAGGGGATAACGAGGTCAAATTACTTTTTTCGTAAAAGTTGTTATGAATAAGTGAATAAAATGCATTTTATGTCACTGTAATTTTAGTTAATATTTTAGTTAATACTTCAACCCTCTCACGTCCTGAGGTGTGGGGCACCTGCTGGCATTAAAAGTCCGGAGAAATTCAAGATGGCTGCCAAATGGGAAACATTAAATAAAACAATTATACATTAATCTCCAAAAATATATATTTTGAAAAATCTCCGAAGTAGAGGAATTACTGCGAGACATATTAGATTGTTCAGGGGCCAAAAAATAGCGAATTTCGATCGAATATTTAAAAATTCTTCGTATACAAAGTTAAGACAAATCTGCCAAATACGATCTAAATCTCGTGTTTATGTGGTATACTACGTCATTTCTGAGAGAGAAGCCATCCAGTGAACGTTTCCAGAGGTAAATTTGAAAGCGTATTTTTTGGGCGGTCTCACGATCGGGAGTACAAAAATTTATGGGCATTCTCGGGCTGTCCGGTCGCGAGAGGGTTAAAATCAAATTTTTTTTCTTGCGTGGCCTTGTGAAAAGTGGGGGTCGGCTTACAATCGGTGTCGGCTTACAATCGATTAAATACGGTACACTCATGAATAATTTTTAAACATATTCTTCACATTGAAAAGGCATAAAGTAAACAAAATTGTTAGCTGTTGCTATGAATAACAAAATATCGATGCGAAATTATCCTTGGCAATGTACACATCACTACAGTCATGCCTCGTTTAGTGCAAAGGATACGTTCCGAACGGTCTTTGCGCTAACCAAATTTGCGCTAAACAAACCGATTATAACATGTACTTAGTAATGATCAGTTTGCGAAATTGGAAGGTTCGCTAATGTTACTTTTGTATTTAATATTAATTATCATTAAAAATCAATATTAATACAATTTTAAATCTTTCGCAGTGGTGCTTGCATTTATGCAAAGATCGCTAGGTTCTGCGAGTTATTTCCATCACTGCAGCGCTCAAATCTACGGGTAAATTACTTATTGTATGTGTGGGGGTATTCACGATTTTCAATAACTGCTTGAAATTCGTCAGGAAATTTTATAGCTGCATCTTTATCAGCGCTTGCTGATTCACCTGTAAATCAAACGCTATGTATATTTGCACGGCATTTAAATTTTGAAACCAACCAGAACTGGCATGAAATGTTTCTAAAGAATCACCACCCTCTTCTTGCTTTACACATTGAAACAGGAAAAGTGCTTTACCGCAAATGATTACTTGACTAAGGGGCATGTGTTCACTAGAACACTTACAATCAATCGACAACACTAGCAGTTTCTCCATTTTTTCAAGCATATTACTACATGATCTCATGAGTTTCTTCGCAGTTACTGCACTGGCTGCTTCAATGGAACTTTTTATTTTGTCTTTATTTAATAAAATTATATGAATTGTAAAAGTTGTGAAGTTAAACTTAAGTGCAATATTGCTCTGACGCTCACCTTGTTCAAAACAATGAATCACTGTAAGTTTTTCCTCAAGATTTATGTTTTCCTTAATAATTTAGGATTATTTTCTACACTTTCATTGCCTTTACTCAATTTTCTTCTTTCTGCCATGATTTACTGAAATTATTTCCCCGTTTAATGTTAAAATGTTATTTTGCCATAGATACCATATTTACTCGTGTACCCCATGCACATTTTTTCCCGAAACGCCAGGGAAAAAAGGGGGTGCGCGTCTTACACGAGGATTTCTGAATAGGTTATATAAATTATGAGTATTGATAGTAAATTCTCTGCAATATGCTTGTGTCTATGTTTATATTCGTAAAAGACCTCAAATTCTACGAAGTATATGCGTATTTATGCGACCAAGCAAACGTGTAAGTTACGCCCACGCTGCAGGCAAAAATTCGCAAAACTAGGCAAAAAGAATACACCGACTAACTGATAACTACAGTTCAATGACTACTGAGGGTTTGCTGGCTTGAAAATAGGTAGGTTACATGAGTAAATACAGTATTAAACAAAACACCGCAAATATGTCATTGGAACTGGTTATGTGAAAACAGCTTTCTTTTATTTTTTAAGCAAACAAAAGTCAGCAAAAATGCGCACCATGAACAGTATTTTCATTTTGCAGTATGTACCACACATACAGTATTTATTTTATTAAAAAAATGTATACCACGGGATTCCAATTACGGTATATTGAAATTGCGCTAAACAAACACGCGCTAAATGAGGCATGACTGTATCAACAATCAGAAAATCAAGAAATATTAAATGTGACAGGACACAACAATGTGACAGGACACAACAATATGACTCCAGTAAAGACACTACTAACAATAAAAGCTCATAAACCTTTTCCCCCCAATATATTCTTGAATGAATGCATAAAAGAAGAACATTGGTTCAGAAATTTTTGTAGAGGCATAAAATTCAGAAGGATGAGTTTTTCACACGAAAACAAAGTTTATCATAATAAATAAGTTACTAATACATGGGAAAATCCTAAAATCTATAATTATTTTAAAAATATATTACTGATCGTGTACTATCAGAATTAACTCCACCACTATTACAGCACACTTACTAAAAAGCACCTTTTCTTCAAGTTAAACATATATTAAATTATTACCGCCAAACAACAGCTGGGATACGACGAGCACTCCTGAATCGAGCAACGCTTTCAAGGGTATCATCAGAAATGCAGGCAGGTACTAACAATAGACGAGGGTATGATGGACATAATCGGTAGTCTATGTTGGCTTGTGATATCCTCCAGACGCCATGTACATCTAACCCAAGTCGCTCCACCTAGAAGTTGTGAAATGATTTGAGCAATATAATAAAATAATAAGAAAGTCGTATTAGCTTCTTATATTACTTCTAAAATGAATATAATTTACAAATTTCAAGTTTTTTTCAAAGAAAGATTCAAAGTTTTTCAAATAAGTTATTCACCACATATGACAAAAAAGTAACTTTCCTGTTAGAGAATAAGTAAATTACATAAAATAAATTGACTTCAAAACAATACAACATTATCATAACTTTAAATTGACTAGCACAAATACTCTTAATTACTTCCAGTACCATTGAGAAAGAAATTATAACTGAAATGTTTACCTCATTTCTGAATGATTTTTGAAAATTCTCTCCTGAATCCAAGAACTCGGAATCACGTCCTAAACGTTGAGACACTTCCTCGCCACCTTCCTCAGCAGACCATGCATAGAAAGCAAATGCAAAGATGTCTTCTATGGCCTTTGGAGGAGAAAGAGCACGCACAAGCCTTCTATACCATTCCATGCAGTGCTCATTTGTTGAAAAGGTACACCTACCAGAAAGAACAATAATACAGTAAACAGTTTGGTTTAAGTACAGGAGTTTTTCTGAACTGATATTTTTACACTGTTATAACATAGTAATGACTTAAAATACTATGAACTAGTACTAAAATATAATGTAAGAAGCTTGATTATTTAAAGCATAAATTGTGTAATTAGTGAACAGAAAATAAGTAGGCTAGAGTAGTTTAATTGTTACATTAATAAACAAGTTTTTCATAAATGATATTTACCACTGCAAAAATTTACTGTTAAATAAGTATAAATATTCAAACTTACAGGCATTAAAGAATAACTTTTAAGGCTTTTCCTTACTTAAAAATTTTTTATATGGAAACTATCAAATCAGTATTCCAATTTTATACAAGCATTGTGCAGCATTTGTACATCAACAGATTCAGCCGTTGGTCTAATTCAGTTCTTTAAAATTTGCAAGCATTGGGGGAATGCAGACTTGCCCCTTGACATACCCTCTAAAGAAAAGGTCAACTGGTGCCGAGTATATGTATGTACCATATTTCCCGATGGATAAGACACACTTTTTCCCGAATATTTAAATGAAGCATAATAACTATTATGCATGGCAGTTGAACTAATGATGTTGAAAATGAGGACCTTGGAGAGTAATTGGTTAACATAAAAGTAAATAAAAACAAAACAAACAACACCTAAGAAAACATATATGGTGCACAGTATTATAATTTTACAGTATTTACTTCTTAATTCATCAAAAAATGCCATTTTGCTACACCAAAATTGTGTTAAACAAACATGCACTGAACAAGGCATGCCTGTATGTCTGGAAAACTTATTTAAGTTATTTCTGCCTTTGCAAAAGACTAGTTTTTAGCAAAAAAACTTTCTTAAATTTACAATCTTAAATGAGCAATATAACTAGTTTTCAATATGTATAGTAACTTACAAAATTATAAATAGTCAACTGACAAATCAAAACCTTATCAAGTTAATATGTACTTCTGCAGTAAAATAATTGCATATTTGCTGACATACCCTATCCTTTTTCCTTAATACACCAAGTTCTTGAATAGTTTTATTGAATTTTATCATACAAAAACTAAAAATAAAACTTTAATATACATTACATTTTAGGAAAGAGATTGATTTAAAACACAATAGACTGTAATTAAAGAAAATTGGATTTTATTTTGATTAATTATTGCATATTCACATGTATTTTTAATTTAGTTTGGATAAAATTTATAAGATTTGTATTCCTCTGGTTGAGTATTGAGGTAACTACCATATTTAGTATGGAATAAAAGGTATCCAGAAGAAATTTAACAAAAATAAGATATGGTTTTAAAAAAGCAAATTATTTTGCCATGAAATAATTAACTTTTACGTAATTTTTATTAGTATAACAAATAACCTATTAAAATGCCTTTAAACCTATATATTATACCTTAACGATCGTGCATCCTTGCAGGCAATATGTAGGTAGAATATGTCTCGCACTTCTACCTGATCAACTAGACCCAAAGGCACACTGAAGTGGCCATCATGTAGACTGAGGTGCAGTCGGTAATTGGAGAGAGCAAGGATGCCACCCCCTGAAACGTCACCACCTCCACCATCATCCACTGTCCTACCCAAGTACTCCACTGCCTCTCCACATAGAGGGGTGAATGGAACTAAAAGCCCTCCGTCTTCACGTTCAAGAGTGCGTTTGGGAAATGCTTCAGCAGCTCGGACATGGCAAATAGACTGCATGCTATCAAACCGGTGGTAGGCAGGTGAGTGTTGAGCAGCTAAAACTGGTGTTGGAGGTTCGTCCAAAGTGGAACTTTCAGTTATATCTGAATTTGTAATTTCTGTTTTTGCATTTGGTCTTTGTTGCATGTGAATTGGTGCAAAGTCCATCTTGTCTGGATGTGGATGCTATAATGAAAGCATTATTTACAAAGAATCAAAAAATATTCTATTACATTTTTTTCAACTATGCTACTCAAAGTTTCGGATTCCATTATAAATTATTGAAACTTGGACTGTGGATAAATCCTTTATAAACATAAGACTTGGAAAATAACAATTCTAGGTTTATCATATTAAAAAACTTAGCAAGTTGGTAATTTGATAAGTAAATGGTAATAATCAAATTTAAAGAAATGATGATAAAATCAACTCTCCCTGACATCTCTTAAATCTTCATTATATTCAAACGATGACGTTTTCTCCTAAAAATTTGAGGTTTTCCGCACAATATTTGTTAATGTTGTTTACATGGGCAAAATGAACAAATGAATAAACACTAATATTAAAGGTATGAAAATAGTGTTTACCAAAACACTGCGCGTAAATGGAAGCCGGAGATGGAAAAGATCACAGCACATGACAAAATTAATTAAGAATAAAATGACAAACACCGTATCTCTGGCAGACGTACGTTCACAAGTCAACTAGTGAGTTATTCGAGAAAATGCAAATGCTTTCTTTCCTAATAACAACTGGTTATACTTGTTCATATGCCCACCATGTTTACCAAATGTGATCCCACTCTATGATTGGGATGAGGGAAAAGTAACCTTTGACTCTAGTCGAAATCTGATACCAGCACACTTTTCGACTATTTCGGTTCAAGGTCGCAAGACTGCCATAAAGTGCACTGATTTGAACCAATTAATTGATATAAATCTTATTGGTTAATTTGTTTTTAAAACCAACACAAACCTGATGACAATAGTAACAATATTCAACAAACCTTTAGAAGGTCAGTAGAAATATCCGGTAATCATGGGAAGACGTGGAGTATATATATTTTGTGTATCTCACTCGAGATCCACGACCTATAAGAAATGTTATCCAGCAATGTGACATAATAAAAACTGCGTACAAAGTGCCCAAATAACTTAAGGTGTTATTCAATCACTTGGTGAGTGAATCATTAAAATTTTGTGTGACAGACAAAATCTGTCATAAGAATGTTGTTACAATGACATTGACTAAGTATTCAAGGTTGACCAGATTCACTTCATTCAACACGCAAAATCTTCCGGTAAGTTTAAAATCTTCATTAACACTCAAAACCATGACAAAATGCTATCAATTTACATTCATTTTTATGCATGTTAAATATAAATTCCTAGACTGGCCTCTGACCACTTGATAACATTCGAGCAGACACGCCTACTTCAGATTCTGTAATTCCGTCCATTCCAATAAATACTTATTAACGTCAAAATAATACATCACTTGTGTAGTGCTCAATTGAAGGTTTCCTCAAATCCGGATGCTCGGTTTGTATATACAATCACTTAATCTCAAAATATTTGACCGCTATAGGAGAAATGTCAAATCACCTCACGTTCTAATTAGGACACGTCTTTATCATTGAGTTCACGTTAGTATCACTCCAAAATTCTTTACTTTATAAAGTAAACTCTTACCGTAATTTGTTATTTTCAATATTATTCCACTTGATGTTGCGTTAACATTTTTTTTGACAGCTGATTCCACAATACTCTCGTCCCCTACAATGGCGGATATCGAGCAACATGACGTCGGCTCATTATTACACAGCTTACAACTCCCCTAGTGGGAAATTATTGTACCTCCGCAATGAATACTGTTGTTTTGGTATTTTAGGTAGGATAACTAGCTTTTGTAATCTTGTTTACTATTTTCAGATTTAAAAATAATATGCTCATTTAGATATATCCATAGTGAGGATTAATAATTTTAATATTCCTCATATTCAAAATATTACCAAGTCAGCTATTTTTACTAGTATATTTATATAGACAATGTTACTCTCAAAATATTTCAGTTTGTTAATTTTATTATTTTCTATATGAAGGATTTTAAAATAATTTAATTACGTAAGAAAGTTGAATATTCGGCTTAGACGATATGTGGGATATCACGTACGCAAATTCTAAAATTGGTGTTATCTTATGCATGATAGTTTTAAGATAATTTCTAAATGAATTCACCTAAAGATTTGTCAGGTTTTTGCTTCTCCAACATAAGCTCGCGTTCACTAATTAGGCAATAAGCAATGAAAAAGTAACGACGCAATGGGATGGATATATTTTTGAGGTGGGGGTTTGACGCAATCGGTGTTCAGTTTTCGAAGCTGTCGATAACTGTAACGCAATAATTTTATAGCTTAGCTTACGCTGCCGCATGTTATGCAAGGGTTTAACGACTCGCATGTATTTTACGTTCCATTAGGACGATTTTGATGCTAAAAACATTTTAGTAACTTTTTAGAAATGCTTTTGTACCCATGGGCTTGTAAGAAATTAACGATACCTAGATACTACCTCGAAATACATTTCTCCAATAAGACAATATTGTCGAGATAATTGACAGCCAACTATAATAATAACTTCGAGATTAAAATATTTCATCGCATGTCGTTTAAACGACAGGTCGTAAATTTTAGGTAGCAATTTAGCTTTCAAATTAATAACCGGTCCGAAGAACGCTGGTTTGTTGCATGTATTCAGCGACGATTGATTTTGAGGAAAAATAACCATATTCACACATCACTTTAGAAAGTGATTCCACGGTTTTATTAATTTGTCACGAGTATAAAAATTCCTCAAATGTACTTTCATTATCGTGGTTCGCGAAGAAGCCAACATTTAATACATTAAATTCCCAGGGGGTATTTGTTGCATTATTTGGAATATAGTGGTTCATTTTACGATTAAAAGTTTTATTTTCGCTTTTAAGAACAATTTTGAGCCTTGGAAGATATTTTAAACGAAAAAATACATCTAAATTATCTAAGAGAATGAATAAAACGTTAATATAGTAGTAAAATCATCTTTTTACTTAACAAAATGTAGAGAAAAAATACAAACATAAGATGAGTGAATTACTTTACACAATAATTACACAAGTGTAGCTTTTGTCATCTTATTGCAGCAGGTCACTATACAACAATAAAATACTTTATTGCATTATGATTTACAAATTAAAATTGTCGCTATTATCGGAATCAAGTTTGTACATGAAAATTAAAGTGCATCACTAACTAGAAAATGGCAATAAAACTATATATATCATTTCAGAATGAGTCAGTTCTTTGGTGCCTGGAAAAATACATTAGAGACTATCATGCATATTTCACAGAATGTTACTGGTTAATATCTGTCACCTTACAATTAAATCCAGTCGTTAACCAAACAAGAAAATTATAGAACTGACTCCATGAGTATTTTTGTAAAATCACTGTACAATAATATACCAACTAGATAATAACAAAACTAATTTTAACACAGTAATTAATTCACAGCCTTTAAATAAGCCAATGAGTCTACTGAAAATGTCAAAGACTTTATCATATTAAAATGCTGTGGAGTATATTCATTTTTAGGACAGCTTGGGTAAAAGTGCAAAACCCAAAATAATGAACTACTGGTTCAAACTATTCAAATGTAAACAAATCAATACAGGATAGCAAATGTAATGAGTCAAATTATTCACAATTAGAAGTTAATACCAGGCAGATAAAAAATATTAAATTAATGGCATAAGATCTATTAATAAGCATAAGAATTGTTCTATTAAGAGGAACATTTATGTTCTCAAAGATAAAGGCTTCATATGTAATCAGCTCTGATGGTTTATTATCTTTACAGTCATTAATTGGTGTTATTCACTTTGGAATGGTAAATTTTTATCCTTGGAGGAATAACTTAAAACCAGGTGATACATTCATCTCCATGCTTTAATAGCTGTAATTGCAGCAAAACTTTGATATTTAAATTGTACTAGATTGTAGTAATATTGTCTTTTGTAATACTGGCAATGTAGAAATTTTATAATTGAAACGTTAATTTCAGAGTCGTTACTAAACATTCATTATTATGAGGTAGGCTTCGGAAGTAGTGTAGGCAATTACCCAATTTTAAATCAAGATGAGACATTTTTATTATTTAGGGTAAAATAAATATACTTGCTTATATAATGAATATACTCAACATCCAAGCTTTACATCTGTCATTACTTAAAACATCTTTTTATGGCAAGATTAGGCATTAGTTGACTTATGGCTGGGAATCGCCCATTCTTCACTGTATCAATGGTACAATTAACAGTTTTTTAATTGCTAATGGTGGAATAATTGTTTTATATAGGTGACATTTACGACCAAGTACTTCTAAAAATTAAACACAAGTTCAAATATTTCACTTCAGTTTTTAAAAGACTTACATTGAAAATTATTACAGAAATTAAGATAAGGGTGGACCTAGTTATCTAAATAAAAGTGACAAGCAAGTCAAATGATAACTTGGAAGTCAGAATTTAACCGATTTTCAAGCTTTAAATCAGCTGAAATCAGACCTTACAGGCAACCCATATCTGGTTTAATCAATGCTGGTATTTTTTATCTTTGCAAAATATCAGCACAACATACACTTTATCATATTAATCAGAAATTTTCAGTTAATAAAAGTAAATTACAACTTGGCAGTGCCAAACCTGATGTAGTTACAAATACTTTTTGAAACAAATCTATTTACCATACATGGAAGGAATGGTTTTTATGTTCTTCTACTACATTAGCTTCACACAAAATTTATATATTCCATAGTATATTTAATTCCAAGAAAATCAACAGCTCTGAATGATAAATAAAAGTATTTTTCACAGGGATAAGCAGGCATAGTCTATATGAATGCAAAACCAAATAAACGAAACTAAGGATAATGATCAATTTGAATATTATGCTACTTAACTGAAGTAGTTAGGAACTAATTATGATGGGATAACAGTCAAATCTTATATTTACATTATTTCTCTAGCAGCTTCTTGCAACCAAAACTAATTATTTAAACTTTTACTAATGAAGTAATTATTTACGGTTAGACCTTTCAGTGTATTAGGTCAAAAATGAGCTAAATGTTGCTGGCCCATTTTTTAGTTAACTTCACACTTAGAAACACAGACCATATAAAATATATTTCACAATGAAATGTATACGAAGAGAATAATACTATCCAATTCAAAAAAGATTTTTTCCTTCTGTGTTGAATTTCAGTCTTGCTTCCTCAAAATGATTTTAAACACAGAATAATATGACCATTTAGCTATTTTTATGCATTTTACAAGAAAGGTAAAATTTAAACTGTTGTTTAAATGGGTAAATAAGATTTCACTATGTTGGTATAAATCTAAAATATTTAGAACAATGATTGTTTACTGAACAAATATGAAATAGAATGCCAAATCTGAAAAGGATACGTCATAAAATAATTTGCAAAAATGTTATCATGTTGAACAATGTCATGCTGTTGAAGCTATCATTAAAAATTCCAGCCCAAATTTCCATAGATTACTTCTCGAGCACTAATATGAAAAAATAAGTTTATATACAAACTTTTAAAAAGTTATTTACATTTGGAATGCCTATTATGCTTCATTCACAAATAAATGCTCAGAACTTAAAAAAGCAAAACACACTGGCAGTGGGCAAAAAGGGTGGGGGATTATTTTTGGCAATATTTAAAATCACATGGCACTTTTGTACACAAGGTCTTGCTACTAAATGCTATAGTTAAGGAGAGGCACAGACACAGACCTACAATTCCTGAGATTAGTAAGGCCTTGCCTCCCGCAGCAATCCTTACATCCACAATAACACTTCCTTCGTTAGTCTCTCAATTCCACCTTTGATATAAGTTGCAAAGGTTGTCCCCTTCAACCAGTCCATGGGCAAACAATTAAATCTCTTCACAGATATTCACCCATTAATCATGCAGGTGGCAAAAAGTGTCATACAGAAGTAATCCACTTTCATATGAGGCACATCATAAGTTTTCAAAACTTGAATAAGGGCATTAAAAAGCTACTTATACGTTAATGTAATTTATAATTACAATCTGTTATCATTGTAGATCTGAAAAAACTTAACACAAAATAATATCAAATTAAAACAAAAATGTTAACTTTTCATAAAAAAAAACAAATTGAGCTGTAAAGAAACAAGAATAAGTCATTTTTAGAGAGCTGCATACACAGATCATTGTTAAGTACATACTGCAATATCAGCAAACGTTTTTTAAAATTATATCATATATACATCAATATGTAAGCCTCTAAAGCACCGTATGATACCTATATATAAATGCTATTATACAAATGCTTAATGTCATTGTTTACACCAGTATTTATAATGTTGATCAATTTTGAATAAAACTATTTATCACATTTGAGGAACAAGTGCAATGTCTGATGGACAATGACTATTGAATATTCATTGATATTCCCTAAGATCAATATTTACTTTACATTTATTGATCAATCCATCATTGGGATTTTTTTCAGTAGAATTCTCTTTTCAACAAGAGGTTAGGCAAAACTGTAGGTTAACATTTTTTCCAGAATAGCCTGGAATATTTATTGTGACCTACATGTCATGGGAATGTAATATAATGGAATTAACGGCATCAGCAAACTTCCTTATAATGGCATTCTTTAAAAAAACCTTAAAAAAATAGGGTCCAAGATTTTGAAATGAATATGAAGCCTTGTATTGCAGTAGCAGCTGCCATAAGCTCCTTCACTTAAGTGCTTCAATCATCAATCATGAGAGGCATATGTCACTGAGATCCTTATAAAACCAACACTGATGCAGTTATATTACAGGAAAGAACCTCAAAAAATTAATCTTGATCCATCACAGAGCGGTGCTCTCAACTGGGGAAGGTGGTCGAATAGTAGGGATCTGAGGGTGTTTAGCACCATTCCCTCTGCCTTCTCCCCTAGCTACCATTGCACCCTCCTTGATCGGACGAAGTGGTGGCGCAGAAGGAAGGGAACGATGGGCTTCTGGTGTCAGGGCTTCAGGGGTGGTTGACTCTGAGGAGCTTGTGCTGCGACCTAAATTGCATCAAATATTGATATCAGATATAAAAAGTTTACTGAGGAATTTTAGCATGAATGCACACTGACTTGAAAGTACATTTACTGAAGGTTAACATCATTGAATGCAACAAAAATACTAAGTACATTTACTGAAGGTTAACATCAACGAATGAAACAAAAATACTATCTCAAAAATGATCTAAATTTGAAAATAATAATTGAGGTTTCAATAGAAATTAAATTATAATATTATAAGCAAGCCCTAGTAAATTTTATATAGAAAATTAAAGAGGTTAGCTAAATCAAAGGAAGTTTTTCTTTTGTATTTTCAAACAAAATGGCAAAAGAATTAAAATGAATATTAAAAAATCTGAAAGATTACAAAAACTTTCTCATATCTTTGCATTTCTAGCCCACACTATCCATACATAGTTCCCACCATTGTTTTGCCTAATAGCGGAGTCACCTTAAGGCAGGGGATAGGCAGTGCTTCTAAGAGCATATTTTTTATTTTATGTAATACAGGTGATGCCCGAGATTCGACAGGGATGCATTCCTGAAAACGCGGTCGAATCTCAAACAGTCGAATGTCGAGTGCCGTTTTCCCATAAAAGTACATGTTAATATTGGGAGATGCGTTCCAGCATCTCGGAAGAAGATTATCGAGTTCCATCTCATATTACATAAAGTTAAAATAACATTACTAACGTGCTAAGAAAACAATATTAAATCATTAAAAAGCATAAAATAATTTAAGACTAAAGAAAAACTACTTATATAAAAATATTTTCATACCTGAAATATTTTTCAACTGTGCTTAAGTTTATTAATTGAGAAGTTGTAAAATTTTTGTTGGAAGAAGGGGGGTTGTTGACTGGGGCAGTGCTCTCCAACTTTTTTGCTCCACAGCACACCTTCATGCATGCTTAGAAACATCATGGCATACCAAACCACCCCTAATTAATTTCACTGCGTAAATATACATTTTTAAAGAAAAAACTAGCATAAAACTAATAAAAGTCGCAACTATATTAGATTGTTATGATTGGTAAAGTAATATTCAAATAACTGTAAAATTTTATTGTAAATTAAGTACACACAAATTTCAACATGTAAAAATGTTATGCTCTTCGACAGAAAATTTGGGTTTGCCTTTTGGGAACAAAGACGCTTTACATTTGGCTCACTAACAGGACTTCATCTAGGTTCTCTAAACATGTTCTTTTAATATTTTTAATATGAGTTGAAGAACAACTAAATTCATATAAATACATTGTTGAATTTGGAATGTCATATCCATGGGATATTCAGATATTGAAGGATATTCACACCTTTAGCTTTTAGCCAAAATACATCTAAAGGCAGCATAATAATATTAAGTTGTATGATCGTTACTAAGGTCTACCAATTCCTCTCGTAGTTTCAGAATAAATTCTTTGGATGATAAAATGTATGTGAATTTGTCAGGCATCTTGAATCTCAGTGATGCCTGCTGCACTGATTGACATGAGCACAAACGATGAAAATTAACTATCATGAATTTCTCTTTTGCTTGAAATTACTTTTTGATATAAGTTTTCTTTCCGTGAATTTTCTTTCAATTTCTTTTAAAAATAAATTTGAAGAAATAAAACTTACAAAAGATCTTTGAAAAAATCGGCTGAGAGAGTTTTAATGTGATATTTAATTAAAACATTGGAATAAAAATGAATTATAAGTATGAATAAAAAACAGGTATTTTATTTTAAATAAAAATGTGAAAAGGGGGAGGATTTGAAGAAATAAAACTTACAAAAGATCTTTGAAAAAATCGGCTGAGAGATTTTTAATGTGATATTTAATTAAAACATTGGAATAAAAATGAATTATAAGTTTGAATAAAAAACGTGTTTTATTTTAAATAAAAATGTGAAAAAGGGGAGGCATAAATCTCTAAATGCCTAAGTGTGCAAGATTTGTACATCTCCTACTGACCTCACCGCATGCACCAATATGAATGTAATGCATGGATGAATGCCAAATAAAATATCTAATATTAATGGGTGCGTGGCTTTAAAATTTAGTGCAGAGCACTGCTGTGCGGCCATATAGCTTATTGTTAGAGCAGGGGTTGGCAAACTTTAAAGTCATACGAGCTACTTGAAAAAAAATGAATCTTAAGATCGACCTCCTTTTCTTGTGTGTGTATTAGTTTTGATGAAAAAAAACAAATTATAAATTAAGTCCTAAGTTATAAAATAAGTCCTATGCGATCGACCATGACAAGCTTTGAGATCGATCAGTCAATCGCGATTGACCGTTTGCCGACCCCTGGCTTAGAGCATTGTTTCTCAAACTTTTTTGACCACGTTAACCCTTTGAAATCAATCAATTGAACCACCCCCTTATAAAATAATACTACAAGTACTACACAAAATAGATATATTTAAAAATGAATGGCTTTACATATAACAAATATGTACAGCAACCCTCCAACACCTGTTCTTCCAGCACAGATTCGCTTATACGCTCAAAAATAAATATGCAACAGTATGTGTGTGTTTATAAACAATCTCCAGTGCCTATCTTCCTCTCCCTCGGTCTCGTGTTAACTGTGATCGCGCTAAGTTCAGGGCTGTACAGCTGATTTATTTTAGCCACTTTTTGCTGTTTTTTTAGTAATAACCCATAGTATGAAATCAAAACAAAGTATCTTCAAGTGGTACTGAGGCAAAGAAAAGCTACAAAGTTATAACTTTAGCTGAGAAAATTAAGATTCTTGAGAAGTCACGAATCGGCTTGAGTGTAGCATCTGCAGGTTGGGAATATGATCATTATGTTTAGGATTTTATATTTTTAGTTTATATAAAATATATTTAGGGCTTTCCATTTGTGTGTATAAAAAATCTACATATCTAGGTATTTATTGGAGGCTTCACGGATCCGCGTTCATGTATCCCAATTAATCCCATAAGGTATTAAGTTCCTCCAACGTGGATTCGCCCAACACATTGTTCTCAAGGAATGTAACCCCTGCATTTGAGAGCCCACTGTAACACTTATTGAGATGAATGTGTCTGTTTTCCATGGGATCAATAGTCAATCATTGGCTCAATTGAAGAAAATCTCAAGCGTATGTCAGGTTCGACATGCAATTTCTGAAGATTTTTTCTCTTAATTAAACTCAAGAGATGAAAATCCAGATTTGCACATGCACGTTGTGAGGAAAGGAATTAATATTTTGAATGCTTTTTTAGCCACTTCCCCATAGTCATTTGGTAACTGTGCCCAGAAAGATACCTTCGAGAATTTAATTTTCATGTCACCATCAGTAGAAATGTCCACGAGGCTTTCTTGTTCTTTTCCTGTTAACTGTAGAATCGAATAATCCACTTCAAATGAATTGCACACCCATTTATTAGAATCATCTGTTTCTGAAAAATATTCTCGTAATGCTCTGTGGGCCCTTCCAAATGATCCTTTTTATCTGACAAATCCAAACTTAGGAATAGAAATTTGTGTGTATTTCAGATTTGCCAGTTTGGTTTTACCTGGTTTTATGACTTACTCCATAACACATGTCTTGTCCCTTGGTTAACGGAAGCAAGCAAAAAATACTAAGCTGCCACCCTCAGTGATAAGGCTGCAATTTACTGTTACGTATGCATTTAATATTTTTAGAGACAAAATATACTGTATTGTTTATGTGCACACATAATGAAGAAAAGTTGTAAAATATACTCTATAACAATATCAAAATGAAAAAAGCTGATGTGGAGTGTACAGTGTCATAATGTCAGTCATAACCTAAGTTTTCTCAAGTACCCCCTAGCATCTTTAAAAGTACTCCCAGAGGTACACGTACCTCTCTTAGAGAAACCCTGGCTTAGACAGAACCATAATTACATCATCATTAATACATATGCATGCACAGTTTGACACATAGTAGCAATGCTGCTGCTGTTAGTGAGGAGGGCTGGGCATAAAGCTATGTTCCAACATCACTGGGCAGTACATGCTTATTTATTATAAATATACATTTTGTGTTATTGTTTATGAAAGTAAGCTATGTAACTGGATTAATTTAATCAAAATTCTTTTTTTATTGAATCAATATTTTGTGAAAATCAATACAGATGAACTACCCTCCACTGTTATGTGGTATGGTTTGCTGGCTTTCTTCCACAAGCTAACCTATGCAAATAGAACATCAAATTCTGTTCAACCATTTAGTTCCTCAACTACAAGCAGACAATTATTGCAAAAGCCACTTTTACAGAGTCAGGGGCAACTTAACCCTCTTAGTGCCACGCAAATTTTGGTGGGTAGAGCCAGAAGTGCCAAGGGCAATTTCTGAAGTTTGTATCACCTTAGAAAAATTATCATTGTGAAATTATTTCTTAGGATAAATTATTAATATTTTCAGTAATTGTAAAAAACACTCCAATCTTCAAAAAAATATAACTTTTATTTCTTTTAATGATAAATTTATCAAATAAAAACTAATGTTATTGTATATCATGTTGCAACAAAAAAAGAAAAAAAGTTTATTACCAAAAATTTCCATTTGAATTTTATTATACAGCATTAAAACTTATAAATTATGAAACCTACATTAGTAAAGAATATAATTAGCAAAAATCAGCAATGAATACAAAAAATTATATTAAATACAGATATTTTCCTGGACGTTTGCATCTGGAGCAAGTAACCGACTGGACTTAAAATTTGTGCTAATAAAATTATACTTAATGTAATAAGTTAATTTCTGCATGATTATTAAGTAATGATACATTATTCAAAACTACATAATTTTTCAATCAATCGAACATGAGATTATTAATTAAAAATAAAAGTTATTGCACATCACGTTGCAACAAAAATATCACAAAAAATTTACGTTTGAATTTCATTATATAACATAAAAACTAAAGAATATACTTAGCAAAAATCAGCAAGGAATAGAAAAAATACTATAGAATTATTTCAGTGAACGTCTGCATACGTTAGTTAGTAACAAATAACTTCTAAAAAAGTACACAACATTTGTGTCTTGACAAACAAACACTATGCACTCCCTTTTCACATTCTACGCACACTGTGTGATACCTCATTCTCTTCCCATCATGTTTTCCACTACATATAAAGCAGTTTTTTTCTTTCCTGCCTGGAAGTTTCCTTAGTCCAAATTCCAAATCTGTCTCTCTTTGTGCACCCAAACCGCTTAAAGTGGAAGGTACACTTCTTTCCTTACCACTCTATCTCAAGACCCTCAATAATGCTCGAGTTTCTCGTTTGTGAGAGTTCAGGGATCATCCATATGTGCATTTCTCATGACCAGATGTGTGCACATCTGGTCGCGTATTCGCACGGTCATAGCCCTTTACTTCGAAAGAAAATATTTCATTTCTTTTACCTTATGTGAAATTTTGTTTACATTATAAATAAACGCACTATTTATTAAGTTTTAATAAATTTATACTTTGAAGAATACAAATGTATAGTTACAACTAATTCAATTGTAGCGCCAGCATTTCTTGAACGGCCTACGCATGAAAGCATCTATTCGCTTTCTTACTGATACTATCCAGTTAAAAAATGTTACAGCAGAGGGCAGTAACATTCGGGAAAGGATACAAAAGGAATCGTGGCTACAGGACCTTACCCCAATGAGAGAAAAAAAATTTTGAAGGTCAAGATTATTTGCGTTCCATACCACACAGACGACTATATGCCACAAATATGACCAATTATAAAGCTTAAGTGATAAATTTACAATCGAATTATAACAAAAGGAAAAAAAGATTTATTAAGTAGGAAGCATCCTTTTTCAGATGATGACATTCTCAAATGTCATCTATCGCATCTATGATGAACTATTACTAGTTTGGTTTCGGTCTACACGCAGGCCGATATATCGGCCGTGGCACTCTTCGCCCAAGTAGCAAAAGCCGATATATCGGCCTGTGGCACTAAGAGGGCTAAGCACATATAGCCACCAAAATATCTACTTAAAATTTTTCATGATCACAATTACTTTCTCTAATTTTGTGAGAAAGTAAACATAGGACGAAAAGCACTTCTTAAAAGTAAATGAAATAACAGATGATTCTGTTAATGAAGAGGAAGAAAAGAACAAAATGAATGTTATTAATATATTAACTAATTATTTCAACAGGAGAATAACTGAAGAAAATGCTATAACAGCATAATTCTGAGTTGATGAGGTTAAGTTACACATGGCATGAACTAAGGCAGTGGTTTTCCAAACTGTGAGGCACGCCCCCATGGGGGGGGCGTAGTGGGCATGTCGAGGGATCGTAAAAAGACTTCAAATTGTATTTACTGTTGTTTTAACTGACATAATTGTGAGATCTACAATATGCAGTTGCCAAATTCGAACTCTCAAGTGTCTAGGGTATATCATTAACCATGTATTTGACAGATAAGGAGGTGCGGTGACATTTTTCTTATGTTAGTTGAAGGGGGGTGTGGCTTTGTAAAGTTTGGAAACCACTGAACTAAGGAAAGGAAAAATTGATCATCTAAAATAATTCCAAACACAAGTATAACCAAAATGCATGAAAAAGATGTTTATCACGGTTAAAAGATTGTGAAAAAGCTTTTAAATAATCATTATTTCTTTCCTCATTAATCATTAGAGTGCCCACGTCACTGAGTGACATACGAAAAATCTGTTACAATTGCCAGTGTTGCTCATAGCAACTCCTTATTTTTCACCACACGCTAATAACTAGCCAATAGATGGTGCATGTTGTATGTTCAGTGTAATGTACAGAGTGAAAGCTAGTTTTTTGCCAACTAACACACTATTCTGATATCTCATCAGTAAAAAGCATCTTTTTGTTATTTGTCTTGGCATTCAAAATGTTAAAAGACAAAAACGCTAACTAAAGGAGTGGAGACACTAAAATAGATTCCCAATAGGTTTATTTCCTGAAAAATAAAGTGAAAACATTTGATCTACTATTATTTGCAATAACCACTAGCTAGTACTTTGGAAATTAAGTTAGGCATTCTTAGTTGGTACTTATTCATATGAAAATAAGAATTTCACTTGCCAGTGTAATGGTAAATGTCATACTCCAGATCATAAGGCATGGATGCTCCGACAGAGAGGTGCATTGCTAATCCCTCCAACCAAACCTCCATCACTTCAAATGGTGGTCTACAAAAGAAATTACCCAAATGAAACTCATTTTTATAAATAATATTCATATGTCTCCATGCAAACATTAAAACCCATTCATATATCACATTTACCTGAATATAAAACTACATTTTTCGTATTTTAACATTTGAAAACGCAAGTTATATTTATTTGTAAAAAATGAAATAACTCCTCATTTGTACCTCAAGGCATAGCAGCACAGATGTTTGGCGTTAATGTATCAAATACAGAATGCTGTAAATGAATGAAAAGTTAATGGAAGAGCACCATTTACAATGAGGAGGTATTTCATGGGACTAACAACCTAACAATAAGATCAGGCAGGCTGCTAGTTTGGGTTATGGTTAAATCTCGTAGTCACCCATAGATGATAGCACGTCTCTCATTGCCGTTGTGTTCAAATGATAGTACTATATTTTTCGTAAAGTAAATATCTGAATAAATGATAAAGGCTAGAATATTGAATTTAGCACTACCTGTGCTTTGTTACCATTTACTGCTGCATTTTTCACATTATTTGCATACATTGATGATGCAGACGATTACGCAAAATGCGTTGATGGCTTTGAATGCTCAACTGTTTGAATTTCGGCACAACTTTACATGGAATGTGTATAATTATAAAAATTCAGTTTCTTAAGGCAATGTAAATGCTAAATTCATTTAAATAGACTTGGATGAAAAATTATCTTGGCGAGATCGCTTTTACTATATTTGACCTTTTGTGAAAATGAAGATGAATGAAATTATTGTTACTGAATATGGAACATTATTCAACAACATAAAATTATTAATTGGAGTAATATTTCAAAATGTCAACAACTAAACCATTTCCCACTCATTTCTTAGAACTCAAATAATGTATTCTAAGCTGTGTATGAATGCCCGGCACACTTCAGCATAAAATCTACGAAATGTACATTTTTGCCAAAAAATTTTGGAAATTTTTGGAGGGTCGGCTTAAATCCGGGGTCAGCTACTATTCGGGCAGATACGGTACGTTAAAATGAGATTCCTCTGTAGTTCTACATTAAAAGAATATGGTATTGCTTAAAATATAATTGAATGTGCTATGGGAAACAGATACTTCTCTCCTACAGGGAGATCAAATTTTTTGGCATCTTTCATCATGCCACTGCTTATCTGTCCCTTTGCAATTATAAAAGTAATGTGGGATCTTTGTTATTAAAACTAATTTTTTAATGCCATTTTTATTTTAACGATATAAAAATATAAAAGCACTATAATTTTTACAATAAGGGATATTTATTCCTAAAGAAACCAAGGATTGAAAATAAAAAGCCACATTAAATTTGACATATTTAAAAATGCCATTTTATGCATCTATTGGAGAATGTAATGGCTTACTTTGTATCAATGAAATTCAGTACTTTCAGTGTACTGAGGAGTAAAACATCATCCTGTGATCACTGTCATTAAGTTCATGAATAATACATAATATTTAGCAAATTTTAATAAAAATGGATCTCAAATCACAAGATAAATGTTCTCAAAACATTTTTTGTAATAGGTTTGTGACAAAAAATATTAAGCAATGAGTTGTTCACAATATGAAAAAGTTTGGGAGCCACTGGATTAGACAGAAGTGATTGCTCATTATTTTCAATAATGAATGCTCAAAAACTCACCTCTTGTCTGGATTGAGATCACAGCAGAGAAAAGCAACCCTGAAAAAAGGTTCTGGACATTCAGAGCAGAATTTTTCACGAAAGATATTTTGGTTGAGACCAAAGTCTGATGAACGTGGAAGAAAATCTGGGTCAGCATGGACACGCCCGATAATCTAGGCAAGACAAGATGATGGAGATTTGATTAGTTCAGGCGTGCTATTTCCAAAACATCTATTTAATTTAAATGATTAATGCATTAACAAATTCAACCAAATTTATAAACAAAATACAACAAAACAATTTATATTAGATGTAGCAGAATGAAGAAGGAATTTAACCCTCTGCCATCCGCAACATCTGAGAATGTTGAAATTCACCCTGCCTTCCATAGACTTACCTGGGAGAAATGGAAAAATTTTAGGAAACACCTTAGTTACATAGAATATAATTATCTTGCATTTTAACAGGAAATAATAGCATTTTATTAATGATGACAAACATTTGAGTATTAAATTTATACTTATTTATCGGAAAATAAATTTTTGGCATGTTTTGAGGGAACTTTTGCCATCTTCACCATACCCTAGTTACACCACTGCTGCCCTCTACAAAATCCCAGAACAACTGAGGCTGAAGCTTGGCCGCTCTATTCTTATCTTGGGATATCACTCAAACTCATCCTTTCAAACAGAGCTGAATTTCAGAAACAAGAAGTGCTAATGTTATATCTATGATTTTTCTTCAGCATGGAATTAGTCATATTATTAATTTTTTTATCAAGGTGTTATTTTAAATATCTCATGTTATGCATGTGTTCAGAGAGATAACAGAAATGTCGAGTACTCTTGAAATTGGAGATAGTCTTCGGTTAGTGTTACATAGACATAATAGTCTATTGCAGGGCTGCCACCAATTTTTTTTCTAAATCCTGTTACCGACATCAAAATATCCTGTAATATGTAATATCTTGGTTTTTTGATGCAAAATGTACAAATGTATGCTTTCAAAATTTTCAGCAACTGCATCGCATATTTTAAGTAAAATTATTTACAACTGTTTATGCATATCCTTGTAACTTAAATTTAAACATGCTTATTTATGAATTTTAAATTTAACCTGCATTATGAATCAACTGTATTGTCATAGAAAGTTTAAAAAAATGTATTCAAGTTTTTAATATACAGTAAATAGTACAAATGCAGTGAAAACAATAAGTAACCATAGGCCTAGTTTACAGGACAGGCCTTAGATTAGGAAATCTATTAAATTAAATAATTTTCACTTTTAATGATATCAATATAATGGCTCAAAAAAATTAGACAAAATTTAAAAATTTCTACGCATTGAAATCAACAATTAGAAAATTTTATCATAGTAACAGAAACAATAGTATAACTTAGCGACGTATTTAACAAATTTAGACAAAAAATCATAATCTCTCTTAAACTATCAGTTTTACAAAAAATGTTTCGAACAAAAATTGTAGATAATTACATTGTCTACAACTTTTATAATAACAAATATTTACATAAATTGAGTTTTAAAGGCAACATTTGGAAAAAAAAGGAAAAACGACAAGAATAAACCACTTCCGGTTGAGCTGTTTCAACCAAAACCTTTTCAGATCTTCAGTTGCTAATAAAAGTCTTAAGTATAAAGTTTTGTGCTGATCTGATTATTAGTTTTTGAGTTAGAGCGCCCACAAAATTTTGTCACACAGACATCATCGCAAAAATAGTCAAAACATACTCAGGGGACCTCAAAATGTGTATTCCCATTGAAATCTCGAATTCATTTTTTTTCACAAGTACAATACAGTCACGCCTCATTTAGCGCATGTTTGTTTAGCACAATTTTGATATAGCGTAATTGGAATCCCATGGTATACATTTTTATTTATTTTTAATAAAATAAATACTTTATGTATCGTATGTACTGCAGAATGAAAATACTGTTCATGGTGTGCATTTTTGCTGGCTTTTGTTTGCTTAAAAAATAAAGGAAAGTTGTTTTCACATAGTCATTTTCAATGACATATTTGCAGTGTTTTGTTTAATACTGTATTTACTCATGTAACCTGCAAACTCCTATTTTTGGGCAGGTTCGAAGGGAAAAAATTAATTTGAGTCAGAATAAGTTTTTTTTAAGTCACATATTCCCACTCCCAGAAACAAGTTCTGCTCAAGTATAGCATCTTCTCCCTTCTACGTGATGCAATTTATTGGATGATCCCTTTATGATGATACTAGCAGAAATCTCCTCACCGATAGTCCTCTTTCATTGATCCCTTAACTGTTTTTGTTGTATTATTACGAAACTTTGTCCCCGCTTCTGTTTTTGACATAATATTACGAACAGATGTTGAGCTTCACAAACTATTTGTTCATCTATGAACGGGAACTTCCTTAGGTGGATGGGGTTTTTACATGTATCATCCCGTGAGTAAATGTTGGAAGGTTACGAACAAACGAGTCCAAACACTTGAGATGTGGATTTCCGTCTTCCTTTCAAACGATGAAATCTTTCAATCACAAAAAAATTTCACCACTCCGAATTCCTTGAAGTGGATGAGGGAAAAGGACCAAACTTGAACCTACCTATTTTCAGTTGCGGTTGGTTTCAAAAATTTTAAACGCTGCGCAAATATACATAGCGTTCGTTTTACAGGTGAATCAGCAAGCGCTGATAAAGATGCAGCTATAAAGTTTCCTGACGAATTTCAAGCAATTATTGAAAACGGTGAATACCCCCACACACACATACAATAAGTAACTTATGCGTAGATGTGAGCGCTGCAGTGACAAAAATGATACCTCACAGAACCTAGTGATCTATGCATAAATGTGAGCACCGCTGCGAAAGATTTAAAATTGTATTAATATTGATTTTTCATGATAATTAATATTAAAAAAATAAAAAAGTAACATTAGCGAACCTTGCAATTTTGCGAATTGATCACTACTAAGTACATGTTATAATCGGTTTGTTTAGCACAAAGACCATTCGGAACGTATCCTTTGCGCTAAACAAGACATGACTGTACAGTACACCCCCGCTATACGATGGGTTCGGAATGCGATAAAATCACTTTATGATTTACGCTCATAAGGACATTAAGGTTCACGATACGATTGATGATTCATGTTATGATAGCCTTCCGATCGCGTTCCATTGGCTACATGCAGGTACTCAGCCTCAGGCCCATATTTTAAGTCGCCACTCGCACACAAAAAGTGATGTTCATATGGTTACTAACTTGTAATTACAATGTAGTAAACATATGTCACTTTTTGAGTGTGAGTGGTGACTTAAAATACAGGCCTTAGTCTTTGTGCATCACTTGCTGGAAGTGGCTGTTTGCTAATTCGCAGCAATTACAGTGATTTACCTAATTAAATCTATTATTTATTATTATTGTAAATTATAATTACAATTAGAATAGCCATGGCCTCTAAAGTGCATATTAAGCAGAACATTACTATTAAAATCAAACAAGAAATTACAAACCAAGAGACTGGAAAATAACGTTTTAAGAAAAAAAGCAAGGTACGATATACTGATGCCATAATTTTTCATCACAGAAAATTACAATGACATTATCGAATACTTAGTTGGAGTATTTGAATGTATTATATTTGAAGTGCTCCACTTTCTTGGTGATTCTTATGTTCGTAATTCTCCCATTAAATTTTAACAGGCAAGCCACTAGTGTGACATTAATTCAGTCACTATGCATCATAAGGGATGATATCACACTATAATGTAGATGAGTTTCTCACCTCACAGAGAACGATCCCAAAGGAGAAAATGTCAACCTTTTCGTCATACTTCTTGCCCTTCATCATCTCTGGTGCCATCCAGTATGGGTTTCCCACCACTGTATACCGTTTTTTCCTCTCACAACGCTTCCTACCACAAATCTGCTTCCCATACCTCCGCCTATCAGTAGCCCCTGCAGGAGAGCCTCCTAGACCACCACTTTGTGAGATGATGCGAGCTAGACCAAAGTCAGCAACTACCACTGTCTTGTCCTGCAGAGGAAAATTAAAACTGAATACTAAGTGGATAAAATTTGGTGAGTTAGATGCCACCAGATAAAACACCACAAATATGGATTTAAAACTATTTTTAAATTAATTACATGGCTATTATACAATTTTGGAAGAATGAGGCTTTAGGACACATGTGATCTCAGAATTGAAACACACTTGTTAAAATATATAAAATTCTGATATTTGAAAACTAATTTTGAGGAATTAACATTTCATGCAGTAAAAATAAAATATTCACAATGCAAGGGCTGATAAAAGAATGCTCCCAAGCGAATTGAAATAAGAGGGAAACAAGCTGACGGAAGAGGTGAATGAGATTTACAAATCGAGGCATTTTAAAAATGGAACACAAATTTTTGGGCATTCTTTTTATGATTCGAGTTTTATAGAAACTTAAAGTTACAGAATAAACTTATGAAGCAACATAATTTTATGCAACGGAAATTACCTCTCTCACTAGACAATTATGAGAGTTCAAGTCTCTGTGAATAATGTTCATAGAGTGAAGATAAGCCATTCCAGCTGCTATATCTTTAGCAAAGCAAACGCGCTGCTCCCATGGCAAAGGCTCGGTGAGGTCATGAATGAGGTCTTTCAGAGTGCCACCTCCAATATATTCAGTCACCAGCACTAGCTTCTTGTCTTTATATAGAACACCAATAAACCTTAAGACATTGTGATGATGAAGACTTCTTAATACAGCCACCTGAAAGATTTTTCATCTCTATTAATGGTAATTATTCATAAGACAGTCAGATTTTCTACTAACAGTAAAATTTTAAAAATAAAATAATTTTTTTAATACAACCCATGTATACTTTTATTGATAATAGAAAAAGGTTAATTTATTTTCTCCTTGTTTGACCATATAACATCAATGATTAGACATTATAAGTATTAGTTCAGACTTGCAATTCTGTAATAAATGTTGCACGTGATGCTACATCATGTAAACTATTAGACCTACAAGCATATTGTGCAAAAATATAAATACAACTCAAAGAGAATTTACAAATTTAATCTATTCCCTAGTTAGTATTTTACATATTTGCTAACAATGCAATTATTTTATTTTATTGTCTGTGCTTTTTTCCAGATAATCAGCTAATTTTAGTTTTGGAAATATCAAAAAAAGATAAAAGTAATTATTTTTTGTTTAATAATTTCATTACAAATAATACTTCCTCTACATTTAAATGTACTTAAAATGATATAAAATAACAAGAAAGCAAATAAAGTGTCAAAATATAATAAAAAACAACAGTATGTAACAACAAAAAACTGTAAGGAAGCACAAATGCAAGTGAAGATGTTACACATGCTCACTCTAAAGCTTGACAACTGGTATGAAAGGCTTTGCAGTATCCTTCATCATGATTGGGTGTTGTAGTATCTTGAATGACTTTCCAGGAACTGGTACATAGACCAAGTTAAAAATCAGGGAAGCAGTTAAAAGATGCAGAGATAAATTTTGCCGCAACTATTAATCAAAAGTAAGCTCTGGAAAATGTTGCAATATAATCTTGGGAACCAAAATGAACTGAATAACAAATCTTTTTTTTAATTATGCAACCTTAAATATTATCACAAGTGATGCTTTTTTTTCTTCTGATCAAACATTGAATCTATCATAGTAAAGAAATTAATAATGGAATACTTACTTCTTTTAAAAAGTTTCGCTGAGCTTCTTCATCTACTCTATAAAGTTCCTTAAGCACCATAACTTCACTAGTGTCACGATGAGTTACTTTGTACACTTGCCCAAAGAATCCCTTCCCTAGGAGTTCACCTTTCACGAGATCAGAAGCACGGAAAATACGCTGACTTTTGGTAGGTTCTACTCGGAATGAGTGCGTACGTGAGAGGTCACAATTATCTCGATTGGAGGTAGGTGACCTTGCAAATGGAAAAATACATTACATTAATAATATACAAGTGCTTTACACCAGTGAAAACTCAGAAAAATGCAATATATACCACTTAATAAAATAAGAAGGAAATCTAAAAAACAAAATAAAAAACCAGTGACATTACTATTCAAAGTTTTCATAGATTTTTATCCATTTCTTCAATCCATTTCTTGTTCTACAAGTCACAAGATTTGAATATGAATGGTATTATAAGTGGTTATCTCCATACATAACTCTTACTGTTATAGAAATGTGAATTTAAAAGCTCAATCTCAGAAACTGACAAATAAAGATTTACATTTGTAACCAAATTATAAGTATGCTAAGCAAATGTAGTCCTTTTTATTATGGATACAACTTTTATGTTGAGATAACTTTTGGCTTTGCATGTTTTCTTTCAACTACCAAATATCTTCTTTCAATTACAGAATAAATACAATACTGATGTTTATTCCCGTCAATAATGTCACATTTTAGAGAATGTATAACATTAAGTTATGAATGACCCCTCCTAATAATACGACAATTTATGGATGGACACCTCTAAAATGTTGCATTGTTGCTCATTTCAGAATATACACCACTTAAGAGGTTCCCCTTCTTTTCAACGCTGACACCATCAGTCTCACTAACATCAATTTTTCGAAACTTACTATTTCATAATAAACTAAAAATTTTTTATGTAACATCTATATTAATGCACTAAAAAGCTAATAATTGATAATGAAACTGTTTTTATTTCAATTAGAGTAACAAGCAAAAACTAAATCAAATAAAAATATTTTTTATATTATGTAAAATTTATATTAATGCACTAAAAAGCTAAAAATAAATTAAATTTTGACATGTAGTGAGCGTCATCTGCTGTGTAGATTCTTAAAATTCCCTTTTAATAACAAACCTAGAGTTAGGATACTAATTAATGAAATTTGCATGCATCTTTAAAGTTGGGTAGTATTGCTCAATATAACCTTCATACAACTTTATCTGAAATTTAAATGATACCATCACACTTTTATGTTAGGATGTGTACAAATTATGTTAATTAGTAGGTATCCTACACTAGTCTATTGCTAATATGGAACTTTGAGAATCTATCATAGCAGATGACACCTCATGCAGGTTTATTATTATATTTTTAGTGTTACTGTAAAAGTCTTGGAACAAAATTTTTAAAATTCAATTTGTTATCATAATACAAAACCAGTCAGATCTAAGTGAAACTTTTTCATAAATTAGGTAAATTAAATATTATTAACGTTTATCCGTAATTTCCTTTCAGTAGCTACATCTGCATCTGTAAAAATATACTCAAATACAGCACCTATATTTTGATTCATGCTATTCTTATAATAATACAAAAATCATCTTTAGTTCTTTATTCAGGAATATCTTACCCGTCAAGCAACCGGGACATGGAAGATGACCTCTCCTGACTACCCCTTCCTCTCCTCAGCTGGCGGTGGCTGCTGCGAGACCCGCTGATATATCCCTCATCCCTCCTCCTTGCAAACATCCTCTCCTTCTCTGGCCCCATTCCCATGCCCTCTCCCCTCCCCTTCACAGGAGCAGAACGAGTTAGACCATGAGTGGCAGGGGGAGGGGGACCCATGAGAGTGACTGGAGTGGGAGTGCAGGGGAAGCTAGGACGACGTCGCGGCAGGGCATCGGGATCATGTTCTATAGTCAGCTGATCATGGCATGTAAATAAAGCAGACGATATCCAAAAGCACTGATCATCAAAATTTAAGTACCTCTGCAGTTAATTATGGGAAAGGAAAAAATTGTCAATCGGACTTACAAATTTCCTTAATTGGTAGTCTTAAACCCTATTTATTTAATATGCATGATCATATGCTAACAATGGACGTTCACCAAGTGTTACCGCCTGATTTGATTCAAATTCAGCATAATAAGAATACATGGTGAACAAATACTTTTTATGAAATTATATGGGCCACGATGGCCTATGAGCCGAGTTATTCGCAGTCAAACTTTGTGTTTTTTACAACCCGAGCCTCTCGTCACTTCCGCGTGGTCGCCATGGTAAATACTTGTAACAATGTGCTCAATAATAATAATACTGAGAGTCTCCTTGGCAACGCCCGATTGAGTACGAAAAATCCGCAAAATTTTGAAAAAGAATGCGTATTTCTGAAAAATTCGACCGTGTAACGTTTAAACATCGAAAGAATAAGATATTATAGAGTTTTAGCCATCGAATAAAGCAAAAAAGAAAAAATCGGTCCATATTTACGTATTTTAATGAATGAAGGAAAAAAACCTTGCACTCTGAAAAATCGAAGGTACTGGTCAGTTATACGCCCACACGGTATATACATAGAAAAACAAAGGTAAAAATATAATAATGATGTTGCGGTTTTTTAAGTTTCATCGTTCTCCCACATTGAAAGGATATACTGACGAGCCTTCGGCTCGCTTTGTTGTAATGGGTAGTCGTCTCCGGGCGCTACCGCGCCCTTCGCCTCGCCCGGAACCAAAGAAACCCTCCACGTTGTCCAGAGATTGGGTTTGTAAATGTCGAGATCGGCCAATCAGATAGATATTATTTATTCTTTTTATAGGAGCTCCACCCCCAAACCCCCAAGCAACCCAGCTACAGTTTGTTTTTTGTCATTTTGTTTACATTTTGTAGTATGGGGGTACCCAGGTAAAGAAGTGCCCAAACATCTTTACGACATTCCTTTCATTAGAATTGGATTAAAAAGGTTAATCCTTTATTATTAGAAATGGTAACTATTAATAAAACTAATAAATCATTGCGTTTCGTTAGCAACTATAAATAAAATTGTAATTAACTGCGTGTGGGCGTATAACCGACCAGCACCAAATCGAAAATCCCATGTAAACTTATGGGAAAATATAATTGTCTCCTGGATTCGAACCCGAGACACTTTAGCAAACGAAAATATTTTTCCACGGACCTCACAGCCAGTAGAAACAAAACGCCGTTTACCGCATATCTTAACGACTAACGGTCCTTGAGAAATACGTCGATATAATAACGAGGCTTCATATGCGCGGACTGACGGACGGACGCAGCTTCACTACGTGCATAATATATATATAGTATTAGACTTATTCGGCAAAACTGCGATATGAAGTTCAACAGCAATTAACTCACTCCTTGGTTTATATTTAAAAATGTGAAAAAATAAAACGAAGCACAAAGAAGGAAACGTGATCGCCAACAAAAAATTTGACTTATACAGCATGCACGCAATCTAATGATCGATATAAATGAAGCAAAGCACAGTAAATCAAAATTCAAAGTACGCCTCGTTTGGCCATCCTGCTCCACGGATTGAAAACAGCTGACATGAGTTGCGATCCTCTTGCGGGAGTTACCCAGAAACGAAGCGCTTCTGTTTATTCAGACGGGAAATTTTCGTCATTGTGTCCACAATTTTTTTCTGTCATTGCCATTTCACAAGGAGCAGCGGGGCACTTCTGGCGGCGCAGCATTGCTGTAGACAATTTTAAATATAAACCAAGGAGTGAGTTAATTGCTGTTGAACTTGATATCGCAGTTTTAGTGTTGAAGGAAACCCAGTGAACACTTACCGGAAGTAGAGCCGCTGGGGTGTTGGAGAGACACATTTGTAGAGGTTAGAGCTTTCAGGATGATCCCTTCGTCAGCACAAGAGAGAGAGAACTCTCTCTCTATATATATATGTGTGTGTCTGTATGTATATATATATGTATGTGTGTATATATATATTTTATATGCACGTAGTGAAGCTGCGTCCATCCGTCCGTGCGTATGAAGCCTCGCGTAATTATATCGGCGTATTTCTCGAAAACCGTTAGTCATTAAGATATGCGGTAAACGGCGTTTTGTTTCTACTGGCTATGAGGTCCCTGGAAAAATATTTTTGTTTGCTAAAGTGTCCCGGGTTCGAATCCAGGAGGCAATTATATTTTCCCATAAGTTTACATGGGATTTTCGATTTTTCAGATTCCAAGGTTTTTTCCTTCATTCATTAAAATACGTAAATATGGACCGATTTTTTTCTTTTTTGCTTTATTCGACGGCTAAAACTCTATAATATCTTATTCTTTCGATGTTTAAACGTTACACGGTCGAATTTTTCAGAAATACGCATTCTTTTTCGAAATTTTGCGGATTTTTCGTACTCAATCCGGGCGTTGCCAAGGAGACTCTCATTATTATTATTATTATTGAGCACATTGTTACAAGTATTTACCATGGCGACCACACGGCAGCGACGAGAGGCCCGGGTTGTAAAAAACACAAAGTTTGATTGCAAATAACTCGATTCATAGGCCATCGTGGCATGTATAATTTCACAAAAAGAATTTATTCACTATGTACTCTTATTATGCTGAATTTGAATCAAATCAGGCGGTAACACTTCGTGAATGTCCCTCGTAAGTAAAATAGAACATACAGTATTTAAATCTTTTACTATTTCCACATAAAGGAAAAAAGACCAGTTTAGACAAATAATTGTCATCATTAGATGTTTTTTTATAATATATAGTACAAGTTTTTAATAACATGCATTTCATTTTATTTAACAGGAGTTTTACTAAGCGATGGCCTCTTCAGTGGATTTTACTTTTTATTAAAGAGCAAAGGAAATTTTGATACATTGTTAAACAGTACAAAGAATAACGAAAATTTTTGGTAAGAAGGGCCAGTAAAATGAATAAGTACTAGGGAAATACAATAAAATGTATTTTAAAATACCAATAAAGTGCAGATTCAAAGTTAAAATCTAACATCAACCTTAAATTTTAAAGCAAAATCAAGACATTCTATTACACAGTACTTATATCTAGCCTGTTCTTACAGATTTTTCAAGCATGATACCTGGGTACCTTTGGCTTATAAGAAACAGGTCTCTTCTTAGCAGAAAGAAGTGCATCTTATAGGTGGAAAATATGATAATTCATAAATATGTATAGGGAGATCATAGAAAACAAAGTCCTAGTAAAATGGACATTAAGGTTTATACATGAAAGTTATCAATAATTTGACAATAAAAGGAAAATGGTATACCAACCTGTAACACAGTGTCAGAATATCGGATGAGGTTCTCTATTTGTTCAATGGGCTGATCTTTCACAGGAGTTCCATTGACTTCAAGAATTCGATCCCCTAGATGTAATGACATGAGATCACTGGTCATGTCCAGCCTAGAAAGCAAGTTAGCTTATGAAATACCACAAATGATGTTAGAGAAAGGCAGGAGTAATGAAAATGAAATATTGAAAACAATTCCAAGAGTGACAGTTGAAGATTAAATATAATTGTAAACACAAATACTGAGGCACTGTGCAATATTTGAAGAACAAGCTTACTAAGCAAGTGCAATTATAGAGTAGCAACAGAATAACTTTACAGTATGTTTAAAAATAAAAAATTGATGACAAAAGCCCCATCAAGTAGTTCTTTCTTATGTTGGATTCATTATACAGTCACAAGTAATTAATACAAACAGGAAATGAAAATTGTAAATAAACAACTGTCACATTAAATATGGTATTAATATATAAGTATCCACTTGATGGTTAAAATGATGATATTAATAAATACATTGATATTACAAATTTAGGTTAATGTAAGGATGCAATAGCTAAAAAGAATGTGATGCTTGTGACAAAATGATGCTCTAATCTCCAAAATCTATACATGCATCAATAAAAACATTTATAACAAAAGAAACAATCACACTGCTGACACTAGTAGAAACTTCAAAACAAGGTTGGTACAATACCATACTCTTAAATAAACACATAGCAAGCTTCTCGTACTTTCTAAATTTTTAAACATCACCTATTCCTTTTCTAAACTAGTGACCATTAATAAAAATCCAAGCTGGCAGTTCACACACTAGCTACGACAAGCAAGCCATCTATTCAATAATAGCAGGTGGTGGAAATAAAGATATAGCCATGAATGTTTGCCATTATAAAGGTGAAATCAATCGAATGCAAACCAAACAACGAGCACAGGCAAAGTAAATCAAGGCTTGTCAAATGCTAACTGCATGGTTGAGCTCTCATATGCAATCAACAAATGCAAGTCTTTTTACCTATAGCGTGACAGGTGGCAGCATAGCTTAAATGCAGCCTGTAGAAGTGACACTGCAAATTTGCCCACCTTCCCATGAAGGTTGGTGAGGAACCTGAAAATATAAAGTCCCCAAACCAAATAGGATACATAACAACAACCTACTTCTTGCAAAATTGAACTCCTCCAAGATGAAATGTAAGAATTAAAAAAAAAAGAGGTACATGAGCTGCTAAATAAATGCCAAATGTTTCAAGTGGCATCAGGATAATAAGGCATAATTTTGAATGAATATACAGCACTCTAAATATCAGATAATCAAAAATTACACTACTGGTCTAACAGACAGGGGTTGCCAACTTAATTAACAAGAGGAGCCACTTTTTTACAATTTGATATAAAACGCAACACGAGAAGAGCTGCAGTGCTGGGGAATGAGATTTTTTATAAAAAATTCAATTCCTATTTCAGAACATTGCTACGTAAGTAAGTGTGAACTTCGGGAAACTGAAGTTGCAAATGAATTGAACGAACTGGACTTTCCAGATGCTTTAATATGAAAGAAGTTGGTTTAGGAAACTGGAACTAAGTTAAAGTGCATCAAATGACTCGGGAGCTGCAGGATGCCTGTCTCTGGTTAGAGATATAAATATATTAAGGTAAACCGATGTAGATAATTTCCTAATTTCATTCAATCCATCAATAACTCCACAAAAAATAAATCCTTTTTCATGAAGGGTGGAAAATGTGTAGCCATATTGTCTTCCATAAATAGTCCTAGCAATAACTTGCAGAGTAAGTCAATCAGTCATTTTCATATAGGCTGGTTGAATTTAATGTTTATATTTTTTTCATCTATTAAAATCATGGAATTTACACATCTAAATTAATAATAATTGTACAAAAACAAAATGTTAAATCTTCTGATACTACTGAATTCATTATCCTTAAGGGTACAACGGACTATATCATATTAATAATAAAACAAAAGAAATCTGGGCAATACGAACAATAGTTACAAGTGCATGACAAGCTTGAATAGTTAACTTTTAAAATTAACATGAACATTGAGAAAAGAACCCAAAAAACCTTTGATGGCAGTCTAAAAACTATTTAAATATAAAATGATGGTATGTATGTGCTTAAAAATTGAACTTGTAAATTAACTGACAACTTGCTGTAGCAAAAGGGTACCTAGGCTTCATCACCCAGCAAAACCATGAAGTTTATAGCAATGATGATATGATAAGGTACTTCAATTTCTTGTTCCTGTTCAAGTGCAACCATATTCATTTGAGGCAGTTAATATTGCTGTCAAGCTATGAAACCTTGTCTGCACCACCGAAGTGCAGTCAGATTGCAACCAGGACTGGATTAAGAGACCCATGGGTCCCATGCAAAGCATGTTTATGGCTCCACTCAAAAACAAGTATAGGTTATTATAAGGTTCGTGATGGTGCAGCAACACTTAGAAAGGGTTTCGGCAAGACAAGATAGGGTTGGCCTACTGTGAGCCTCATACACTTGTGTTTTACGCACTGCTTAATTAGCGCTGCTTCAACTATATTTCCTCCTGAAGGCCAAAACGTAGTCAAAGGTTAACAGAGACAATGAAAATCTGAATGATCGATGAGTTAGGTGCAGGCAATTAGTTTTACAAAGGCGAAATGGGACTAAGTGATTTATGCTGATCTCATCAGCAGTAAAAGGTAATCACCATGGAATGGAAAACGTTTGCAACTCCATATTTAGAAACTCAAAGGAATGTGAGTGCATAATGTTGGCAATTAAAGATACGCTTGATTGAATAAATACTCATTTATCAGCTTTAATCTTAGGTATTTTTCTATCAGTAATGACTCTCTCTGAATTAAAAAATGAACGAAATATACTAAATTTATAAAAAAAACACTATGGATAATTATTGCAAATATTTTGCTCAAACTCTACTCGAAGTTGGTTCTTGGAATAATCGACTTTCCTGCTCAATAACTAACATAAGGGTTCAAAAGGGCTCTATGTATGGCTGGAATCCAATTGATAAACTACGTATTTGACCAAAATGGTTCATAAATACAAGTTTTGGTAAACAATCGATTTAATATGCCCGCATGCTGCGTGACCTTTTATCACAGGAAATGACTAATCGGGTACAAATAGAATGGAACAGTAGCGTTTTGTAGTGGTCCGCCAGAAACGTGATAGGGATTATGGCCGAAACCGACACAGGGCTTCAAAATTAGGCTTCAACCGAAGCGGGGTACGAGAAAAACAATGCTTCCGTGGCAGTATATCCTATTAACCGAATCTTCGCCGTTCTACGCATTTGATTCCTTCGATTCTCAGAATACGAAAAATCCGTAAAGTAAGCCGTGGAGAGTATGCGCAGAAATTTTCTTTCATTGATTAATGGAAGAACAACGTAAGGAGGGGGCGGAGTTAGTTGGTATTACATAACAGCTGACGAATTTGTAAAATTTATACGGAGTTACTCATTTAATTTTATAAAGGTGAAGGCTATTTATGTAAAAACGCAAACAAGCACCTTTAAAAGGTAAACATCGGCATAAAAAATCTATTTACCTTTCTCACTGGTGAAAAACTAGTTTTCTCAAACGGCCAAAAAGGTCGGATCCATTCTTAAATGTGGCCTATCCATCACTTAAATGACCTCATGATAAAGACGATCATTGGCGATTCACCGATAGTATTTATAAACAATCTAGCGGTGAATTGTCATCGATGACGGCTGCTTTTAGGTCGAAACGGATACATGGTTTTACTGACGTTTTTCCGGCAATAGCATAGAAATAGTCAATTCGGTTTCAGCCATGAGCCAAGCCAGAGAATACTTTTTTGAACTTTTAGGTCATCGAAGCGATGGGTACGCCACATTTAACAAATAGGAAAATTCGGTGACAATATATAGAATCCGTCCGTTAAGTACACAAAGAAAATAGTAAAAACATTGGATAAGGGAATAACGAAACAAAAGGAACAAGAAAAATTATTCTCATCGATGTAAGACGTGACTTAGAAATATCAGGAAAATATAATGCGAGAAAAGCAATAATTTTCAATATTTAAATTACTAAAAAAGAACCGACGCGATGTTTTTTTCAAAAATAAAGGAGGCACGATTGCAGAGGGAAAAATCGATATTACGAACGATTGTTTTAAAAGTAAAATGCACTTTATGCTTGTTTCGTACAAATTATGGCGCGTACAAACCTTCGAAGACACGAAATTGTTATCCCGGACATCGTTATTTCGAGGAACGAAGCCATAACAACCTTGCCTAGGTGAATGAATGTAGGAATGATGTACATATTTCATTTTCGAAACCTGTTAGGTCTAAAACTAAAAAAGTAATAAAATAGATAAATTTATATGCAACCCAAATTCTTTCCCTTTGCATTATTTTAATCTACTAGCAATGATATGATTCGCCTGTACACACGCAAAAACAGAAAAATTCACAGGTATTCGTAAATTCAACCACACATTTCAGTTTTCGATTCCATATGAAGAAGTATGAATGAAAAACATCTCTCTTCTTCGAATTCAAATGACTAAAATTAAATATAAGTAAAATCCTGTATGAAATAGCGAATGCGGTTTTTCAGGAGAAACTGTTAATCAAGTAAGCCAAAGGAAACTCACGCAACTAACCCAATTTCACACACCGCCACCAACCTTGGGACTGAATGGCTCAACAATTCGACGGTAAAGACAACAAAATTCAGCGGAATGAAACAACCCATCCGACCGTGATTCCCGCGAAGAAAACTTAGCAAATGCCACAGAGTGCTCGATTCACTTCATCACACAGAAAACTTTCATATTTCAGCCTAATTCGACTTTTTCCGACAATTATTTTAAAATGCAATAACTGCTATGGGAATAAAAACTTACAGTGTTTCCTGCAGGAACATTTCCGTCCGTGGCAAAACGAAACGTAGCCGCACATTAATACTCTAATAGATGTGAAGTTCTTTTCAAGCACTCGGCTACGATCTTCGAGTCCACCTGGTTCGAGCACTGAAAACGCATTCCAACAAACTTCGGGAAACGAGGGAGAATTCCGTGAGAAAACACCGCTACGCAAGCGCAGAAAAAATATAACCTCCGAATTAACCGAGTGAAAGCTCTTCTCTACTCAACGAAACGAACGTCGTAGACAAAGAGGCGGAAGATCGCCTGACGACCAGACGAAACATGATGATTGCGCACAGAGGAAGAGTAAGATAGAGGCCGTCGTCGTCGATAGCTAAGTTTTTCAAGCCACGATTTACGCTACGTACTGTACACACTTAAATGATGAAATAATTAACTCACTGCGAGTATTTTGCGAAATTTCTCGCTGCTTCAAAAAGAGAAAACATGCAGTCCGTTCAAAAAGAAGCACATTAAAAACATCGTCACAATAAAACAAAAACCAAAAGAAAAACAGCGGAATATCAGACAGGGTCAAACATACGGGGCACAGAGGCCGTTCCGAAACTAATGCTTCAGTCATTTCTGCAGAATGGTTCCATTTTTTCCGGAAATTCGACAGGCGCGTGAAATCACGTTGTACTCCTGATGTCACACCATGCGCTTCCCGGCACGTCCTTCCTCCGCCTCTCTGGGTAAACGCACGCACTACCCCACGGACGGTAAAAATGGAAAGCGTGACACGATGACGAATAGCCGCATACTTTTTAATCTGTGATATAATTAAACTTTATGGCGTTACTAACATGCTATCTGCGATGAATTGCGGTCAAAAGGCTGTGACGAATGACACTTTTGAATAATTTTCTTTTATCAATTTTCGGAAGTTACGCGTTACACAACTCTAACAAAGCGGCGTCATTGAAACAAGGCGTGTTACCGCTGCGAAATACTAATGGAGATGCCTACAGTTAACTCACGCGTTGAAGCGACTATTTCGCACTTCTAATGACCTTATTAACGACGTTCGGCCTTTTCTTAAAAGAACGTTTTATACCGTAATATTCCGATTAAATGCTTACACAAATTATAACGAATGAAACTGCAGGTTAAGTGGATAGTTACACTGTTTCAGTAGCAAATATATGACATAATGAAATATACATACGAAAACATATGCATACATAGGGTTACCATACGTCCCGGTTTTTAGGTCTTGTGCCGGCGCCCCGGCCAGTTTACTGTTTTGTCCCGGAAAATAAGTATGAATCAACGCCAGTGCTATAGTCTGTTCACTATCTAAAGTCTCTTGGCCTTCATAGAGCAAGTAGCCAATCACGAAAGTTTCCCCTTCCATCGCCCCTCACAACTTTCGCGCGGGAGGACAGATACCCAATCACGAACAGCAACAGCAAGGAAACGGCGACGCAGACCGATGTGAACGCTTCGAAATCAAGTGTAACACTGAGTTACCCCCACTACCTTCCCAAACGAACCATCTCCTATTGACTGCTTAAGGCCGTGAGTCTTTAGATAGTGAACAGGCTATAACAGAATTTTCAGTGAGACATGGTGGACGTGCAGACATTAAAGATCACTTACAAACTGCAAAACACAAATTATCTTTAGCAGTGGCATCCTCCTCAACATCAGTTGTATCATTTTTGAGAAAAATAATTCAAATGCTGAAGGCCGTATTGCTGCTGCAAAAGAAGCTACTTTTGCATACCACACCACTATTTATGGATTCAGTTTCAAAACATCGGATTGTACTGTAATAGTAAATTAATTTCAAAATTTTTCTAACCTAAATTTGGTATTGCTCAAATAAAATGTGAAGCTATAGTTTTAAATGTAATCACACCAATGTGTTTTCAAGAGTTACATGAAGAGTTAGATAAATCGATCTTTGTGAGTATTACAGTTGATTCTTACAACAGAAAGGACATAAAAATTGTGCCAGTGATAGTGCGCTATTTTCTTTCACAGGCTGGTTTAAAGGTAAAATTGCTTTACTTTAACAGAGTCTCTGGAGAAACATCAGAAATACTGACTGATTACCTTGTTTCTTCAATCAAAAAAACATCATCTTACGAATAAAATTGTAGGATTTTGTGGTGATAATTGCAACACGAATTTTGGAGGGGTGAAAAGAACATGTTTTATCGATTGAAAAGCGAAACTGGTAGAAATAACATTGGAATTGGCTGTGCAGCACACACAGTACACAAGTGTATCCAAAATGCAGTTGATGTCCTACCGATTGATATAGAAGCCATCGCAGTAAAGGTTTAAAACAATTTCCACATATACACTATTTGTGTTACTCAACTAAAAGATTTTTGCAAATTTAAAGAAACTGAGTACAAAAAGGTTTTAAAACATGGCAACATGAGATTTCTTTCCCTTCTACCGGCCCACGAATACTAAAAAATATTTTTGAAAACCCATGTGGAGAAGTGTATTTGCGATTTGTTCTTGGACAACTCACTTTATTTAATAAAGCAATACTAAACATAGAAAAAACTAATGCTAGTGCAACAAACATAACTTGTGAGGTATGTTTGTTGCACAAAATAATGTATATTTAAACAAAAAATAAATGACTAGCCGTCCCTGATTTTGTCCCAGTCATGTTAGATTATGTCCTGGATTTGTTCTGGTTTTTCTTCTTCAGAAATTGTTTTGTCTCAGTTTTGATCCTTGACCATATGGTAGCCCTATGCATACGTATATCTTTATGGAAATATTTGAGGAAGAGGATAGGCAAAATGAGATAAGAGTGGCAACAAAACGTAAGAAGCTCGGAGGGCACTTACTGTGGTTATAGAGCAGCTGTAGGTGTGGGAAAGTGACAAATGAAGAGTTGTGTGGTGAATTTTTTTCCAGATAAGACCCTTCTTCAGAAGCGGAGAGAAGACAACTGCTGAAGAAGGATCTTACCCAAAAAGCTTTTCATCTTACAACTTCATGTGTATCCCTCCAACACGCTCAGAATCTCCCCAACATCTCTTAGTACCCATTGCACTTCCCACAACACCAATTCCAGGATTATTCATAATTAAAAATTCTCAAAATATTACCATTTCTGTGAGTAAAACAGATTACACCAACTTTTTAAAAATAACATAATACAACAGTTATGGTTATTTATAAATATAATTTCCATCCAGATTTTAGAAGACACAAACTACAATGACAAATGATAATTACCTAAAAATGCATGCACTAATATAATCCATGCAACTGCAAATTAAAATTATAAATAATGTCAATCCACAATTTTCATAAATTACTGGTCTACTTTTACCAAAGCAACATTTTCAATAAATATACTAAACAGAAATATTACATTTCATGTTTGCATCATTTTTTATGCATTTACTTTTGCAGCAATATCAATATTCACTATTTGCAAACAGAAGGAATTTTGATGAAATGTCCTTAGTATCAGATTGTCTAAGAAGATTACAGATTATAACTCATGTCCCTAATTGCAACATACAACAATCTTGACCTAATTAAATATTTTCTTAGAAGATGTTTAAACCCCTCCTGTCTAAAATGCCTGAAAGTGCTTAACATAGGAAATATGAACTTCCACTGTAAAAAGCTCAAAAAAGCTTGTATATCTATGATTCACATAATCTCTTAGGATTTTAATTGATCTACTTCATTAAACTTCCTTAATTGGATAGGATCAAATTTAGGTATGTCGGTATGTTTTAAATAAGATGTTAAACTGCTGATTACTTCAAATGAGCTCCACTCATGAATAGCTGTTCCATTCAAAGATTCCTGCCAAAAAGTCAGACCTTTCTGCTATTCTGAAGTTGTTTTGGATTGATGCTTTTTCATGCCATCCACAGGTAAATCAGGAAAATTATGTTAGATTTTGCAATTAATTTTATACACTGTATAACCTCATCAAAATCAAATTCAAGTACAGGCAGTCCTCGACATTCGTACCACTCTTTCGTACATTATAAATTCTCGCCCCTCAACAGCCTTTCATACTCCGAATTCGGACTTTCGTACATCAGCTGACGAACAAACATTTCGAGCTATCGCATAATGGCACTGTCTGTCAGCCAAGCCAACACTTTTAATAAATTACCAAATTAAAGTATGCTATGTAATAACATACGTATTATATGTAACGTAAGATTAATATTGTACTGAAATTTTACAAGATTAATACCACTGTAAAGTCGGTTAATAATCAATAAATTATTATTATTATTCAGCCTCAGCAACATTACCATCTTTGTTTGTACGTGTTTCTTTGTTCGTGCATTTTACACATTATTTTATAAACATGAGTGAGAAACAGAAAAGTGAAAGTGCTAATACAAGTGAAAAGAAATGCAGGACTCATAAACTGAACACAATTGAGACAAAGATGGAAATAATTAGGCGTGCCAAAAGCAGCGAATCTTTAGCTTCAATCGGACGCTCATTGGACTTAAGCCGGTCGAGTGTGTGTTCAACTGTGAATGAGAAGAACAAATATAATAATACAATACATACTGTGGCATTCTAAATAAACACCACATTTTTTTAAAGAGCAAGGAATCGATCTACACACGCTTCGATGACGTTGACGATATCCCACTAGCAGACCGCGAAACAATTTGAGACAATGATTGTGCAGTTGCTTGGCTTTCTCGCAAATGACAAGTGAACTCAGCGAGACTTTCTTGTGAGTTTGGGTCTCGATTCACAGGTTTAAAGCCTTCTCTGTCTTCTCTACATATGGATTCCTAGGTACAAAAGACACTTTTGTACTCGTTGAAGTACCACTTGCAACACTATCTCTAATCGCTTCTTCACTTTCCTTATCGATTTTATTGTTGATTCATTCACACCAAGTCATTTACCAACTGATGAAGCAGATTCATTATGCGCAAGCCTATCTAAAACTTCAATTTTCTTCTCCAAACTCATCACTTTATTCACCCTTTTTACCAACTTTTCTTTCATTTCAATCATCTCTCTCTTTGGGGCCATGATTAGGCAATATTACAAAAAAACAATGAAAATAGCGAAATGCTTTAATGAAAAAAAACTCGCACTTTCATACATTATACACTGACAACCCTAAACCACCTTCCATACGCCGAATTCAGACTTCCGTGCATCAGCGAAATGACGAACGAATATTTCTAGTGTTGCTGGTTGCCAGCTACCATGCCACCAGTTTCTACTGCATTGCCATTTTGTCTGTACAGCAGTTTATTTGTGCAATTATTTAAATACTTTATTGCATTTTGCCCTATCTCTCTATATTATTAAATCGACAATTGTGTCTAAAAGGCACCTGCTCAAAAACCTAAACATTTATACAATAATTATAGATTTTATAATATTTTTTGGCTCTCTGGGAACAGAACCCCCCTTATAACATGAAAATCTATGTTCGACTTTTGTACATTCGATTTCCGTACACGTTTTCAGGAATGCATTATGTACGGATGTCGAGCACTGCCTGTAACTAAAATTTTCATTGTTAGCAATAACAAGACTTGTTATAACAAGGTCTTCTTAATGATCTAAACTGCAAACAAAACGTCAAAACTAGTTCACTAAACCATTGACATTAACGACACTTCTTTACTCAAATTTCTTTCCATAAATTAGTGATTGCCAGTTAAGATGCCTATATTTTCAAAGATAAGGAAGTATGCTTTTGCATTAAATGGTTTTCTTTTAATTGGTCTACTGCATGTATTTTAATGCTGATCTACAAGCATTCTGAAATAACTACTTTCCCTATTTTTGGGAATCCAGAAAGCAATCTCTTTTGAATAAACTTGTAACAACTATTGGAGATCGTCAGATAAACAATAATGCAGCACAAGCTTTTGAATAAAAGGAAACAAGAAGAAAACTGACTGAAGCTTTCATGGGTGCTTGTCATCCTTAGGCTGTATATGATTTCAGGTTATCCCACGTAGATTTTTGCGTTAAAAAGTCAACGTTTCTTCTCCCTTGCTGGAGACTTCTTCAGGGTAATCTATTTGGGTGTCCTCATGTTGACTCTACATATACTATGGTAGCAGAGGTGGGGTGAGTTACTTATAGGAAGGAGGGGGTTTGGGGGAAGAGAAGTTTTGTTGTGGAATCTGTCTTATCAAGTTGTGAACTACTACTGGGGTCCAAGTGTTGCTTAACTTATAGCCACTGTCTCTGTTGAAATTAATTCAGTGTTTTTTTATTTTTAATACTTCTTGTATTATTTGTTTCCCATCAAGTTTTTCTTCTGCGAGAATTCTTGTGTTTTCAAAATCTATTTCATGTCCCCTGGTAGCGTGTTCTACTACTGCCGATTTGTCGGCATGTTTGGGTCGAATGGCTTTGTTTCCTCATTAAGGAAACATAATAATATGACAATCTCTCAGCTTGTCAACCAAATTAAGAAGACACTAAAAATCATAAAACACAGGATGCCACTACAGGTAGAGGGGTGTATAGGATACCATGCAGGACGTGACCAAGATAATATAGGGGAAACGGGGAGAACAACTGACATGGTAGAATAACACAAAAGAGCCATTCAACTCAAACACGCCGACAAATCAGCAGTAACATAACACGCCGCCAGGGGACACAAAATAGATTTCAAAATACAAGAACCATGTATACGAATAAAAATGAAGCAAGTAAAACTGTCAACAAAACAATGCCATGATTACTAGCCCTAAGTGGTGTGGCAATAAAGATGTATTCATTTAAACATCAAAGCATAAATTTATGGAGACAGCTGACATGTGAAAGAGAGTGAAAATTAGGGATAAGAAAGAGAAGATAGAGGAAGTCCTTCCTGATTTAAAAAACTTTGTGAAGAGAAACAAAGATTTTTCATGTCACAAAGTTTCAATCATATGTCATCTTATAAAAGACCCATTTGCAGAATGAGGATTCCATAAAGAATTCTTCCTAAGGATTACAGTGAATTAGTGAATTGTTCTCAGGTTTCACACTGGGTGATGTCTTGAATAAAATTCGATGTTTCGGCATATGTCACATCCACCATCTTCAGGAAAAACTGAGTGCCGTTTCAGGTTGGGTCCCAGTTTATATCCTCTAACTGGTTCGTCTGTTGGTCTCTGATTGGTTCTCACGTCGGCCAATGGCGTTTGTGCTCCTGGGTCATAATGGGAAAGATGGGATCCCATGTTTTACTAAGGGGAAATCCCATATCTCTATTCAAATTATTTTTGTGGAGCCTAATTTCAATCGCCTCCCTCACGAACTGGTCCCAAAAGGCATTGGACTTGGCCATCAGTTCGTGAGGGAGGGAGGCGATTGAAATTAGGCTCCACAAAAATAATTTGAATAGAGATATGGGATTTCCCCTTAGTAAAACATGGGATCCCATCTCTCCCATTATGACCCAGGAGCACAAACACCATTGGCCGACGTGAGAACCAATCAGAGACCAACAGACGAACCAGTTAGAGGATATAAACTGGGACCCAACCTGAAACGGCACTCAGTTTTTCCTGAAGATGGTGGATGTGACATATGCCGAAACGTCGAATTTTATTCAAGACATCACCCAGTGTGAAACCTGAGAACAATTCACTAATTCACTGTAATCCTTAGGAAGAATTCTTTATGGAATCCTCATTCTGCAAATGGGTCTTTTATAAGATGACATATGATTGAAACTTTGTGACATGAAAAATCTTTGTTTCTCTTCACAAAGTTTTTTAAATCAGGAAGGACTTCCTCTATCTTCTCTTTCTTATCCCTAATTTTCACTCTCTTTCACATGTCAGCTGTCTCCATAAATTTATGCTTTGATGTTTAAATGAATACATCTTTATTGCCACACCACTTAGGGCTAGTAATCATGGCATTGTTTTGTTGACAGTTTTACTTGCTTCATTTTTATTTATTTTTCCTGAAGATGGCGGATATGACATATACCAAAACGTCGAATTTTATTCACAACATCACCCGGTGTGAAACCCGAGAACAATTCACTAATAAAATTCACCGGGAAAGTTTTAAATCCTTTTTTTGATTACAGTGAAGTTATTTAAATTGACAACAGATATCTCTCATGACAGGCAGAAACGGGAAGAAATACCTTAAATTATGCAGTTTGGAGACATTTCCCTAGTCATTATGCTCCAAACAAGAAGAATAACACCATAATGAGGAAGTCAAACTCATGAAAAGAGGAACAAAACAATTTCGGAATGTCAAAAGTCACATCTTATTACCTGTTTTCATTTAAAAAACTGACCACAAGCAAATAAAACTGCTGAATCTGTAGCCATAATAATGAAAAAACTACTGATAAATAAATCTGCAATCTCCTACATACTAGGAGCACAGCTTAAAGAGAGACTCAAGGTATAATGCTATATGAAATGGAGGAAAATACTGTATCTGCCCAAATACAAGCCGCTGTTTTTTGTCAAAATCTAACATGAAAAAATCATCCCTCGGCTTAAATGCGAGTCCGAGGAAAATTTGGGTTATGGTTAAATCTTGAAGTCACCCATAGATGGCAGCATGTCTCTCATTGCCTTCACGTTCAAATTATAGTACTATATTTTTCATAAAGTAAATATCTGACCTATGATGAATAGTAATGAATAAATAACAAAGGCTAGAATATTGAATTTAGCACTACCTGTGCTTTGTTACCGTTTAAGGTTGGATTTTTCAGATTATTTGAGTGGTCACATTATTTGCATACACTGACGATGCAGATGATTACGCAAAATGCGTTTATGGCTCTGAATGCTCAACTGTTTGAATTTCGGTAACACTACATGGAACGTGTAAAATTATAAAAATGCTAATTTCAATGGAAATAGACTTGAATGAAAAAATATCTTGGCGAGATAGCTATTACTATATTTGACCTTTGTGAAAATGAAGATGAATGAAATTATTGTTACTGAATGTGGAACATTATTCAATAACGCAAAATTATTAATTGGAGTAATATTTCAAAATGTCAACAACTAAACCATTTCCCACTCATTTCTTCGATCTTGAATAATATATTATAAGCCGTGCATGAATGCCCGGCACACTTCAGCATAAAATCTACAAAATTTACGTTTTTGCCAAAAAACTGCAGAAATTTTTGGGGGATCGGCTTAAATCCGGGGTTGACTTCTATTCGGGCAGATACGGCAGGTTGAATTTTAAGAAAATTCTTGAATAATTTTGTTTCTTTAGTTCATTAACTATGTAATATACCCTAAAATAAAAATTTTACTTACTCAGAGATTCGAAGACCTCGACAGCCATAAGGGTCAGTGATGGGTGCTCCTCTTGTGTTTTCAACACTTAATTTGATACCCCGCTGGCCCTCGGGAGTAGGTGGGATTTCAACCAAACGGATTGAATGAGGCTTCCGAACATAAGGTGACGTTTTATTCAATGGTTGCATTTGGCGTTTGTAGCACTGACCACTGTTTCAATAAAAAGTACATGTTATAGTAACAACATACAGGTAAGAACAATCTATATTTTATGGTATCTAGTCTAAGTAAATATTGAAATCACAGGAAAGTATAATTTTAATTTGACTAAAAATATTTATTTATTATGAAAGAATCCATCTACAGCACAGAGGCCAATAACAGCAGAGTTGGTCAACAAGGAATTAATACAACATGATAAAAATATGACATGTATGAACAGATAAATGTGTGCTTATGTGTACATGGACATGTCTGCTTGGAACTTGAGAACAGACAGTTTAATGACTTTTGAAAGATGGCAAGTTTCTAAAATAAAAAAACCACGAAATCCATGATATGGGCAAAGAATGGGAAAACTTCCCTGATTATTTAATAAAGAAAATTCAGTAATTTTTCCAGAAAGATCTCTGGATTATTCATGCAGTAGTTGATTTATTTATACAAATCACTCATGAGCAAAAGCAAAGCAAATTAACTTAATTAAATGCAGCTTCTACATATTAAGGTATACACTATCAATGATATGAAGTTATTTCAAAGTAGCAATAAATTTCTAGTTCAATGAAAAATGATACAAAAAGATGATGCATACTGTTAATTACTTTTATAGGAGAAGAAATCATGATAGAACAGGTAAATTATAACTTAAAAAAGGAATCACGAGACAATTTTACAAATATATGACATTTACTTCACAATTTCACCCAGGACATTCTTCAAAACATTACATGTAATTAATGGAGAAATAAATTCTAGAGGAAAACATAATATTAACTTACCAATAAAGCTTGGAGCGTTCTACAAGGGCATAAGAATCCCCATCTCCAATGAATCCTGTGCATGAAGCACATCGAAAACATTCTGGATGGAATTTATGATCTCCTGCCACCATGACTGGTCCTGTTATCACCTGGAAAAAGAATGAAAATGACAAAAATGAAATTTAGAATGGAGAAACCTTATAAGCAAAAAAGTAATAAAAAGGGAAGTATCACGTACACACCAGTTTAGGAGAAGTTACTCCATGTCAAGGACCATTTGTTCAGACAAGCACAAAAACACACAAGCAAATAACCACACACATGTACTTCCTAACTAAAAAATCTGATGTGGCCAACACATGACTTTCTCCATACAGAGCAATGAATATGATTCTTTTGACATCAGCGCCTTCAGAAATAATTATCAGTGACTACACTTGTGACTAATTTTATAACATTTTAAATAATATTTATTTTAAAAAATAATAAGTAAAGAAAATTGTTAGCTGTTTCTATGGATAACAAAATTTCGATGCATAATTGAAATTACCCTTTGCAGCGTATGAAACACTATCAACAATTATAAAATTTTTTCATAGTAGCAGAAACAATGGTATCACTTAGCAATGTATTAAACACAAGTTTAGAAAAAATCAAAATATCTCTTAAACTATCGGTTTTAAGAAAATTTGTTTCAAACAAAACTTGTAGAAAATTACATTATCTACAACTTTTATAATAACAATTATTTATGAAAATTGAGTTTGAAAGGAGGTATTAGGAAATAAATTGAACACGACTTTCTCCATACGTAAGTTGTCAACTAAAGTCAAATAAATACAGCTATAGGAACAGTTTAACTTACAAGCTTCAGCACTAGCGACTCAATTGTTTTGTAAAAGTAAATAAACATTTATTAACTGTTATCATGGGTGCATATGTTGGTTCCAAATATGCCGAGAATAGTGCTAGTGTACGCATGTAAATTCACAATAAATTCACCTTTGCTGTCACTACCACAAGTGCGAGCTGCCCACTAACTGTCAATTTAGAAGAAAATTGAATATCTCTTGAAATATTCCTCATACGAAAATTTATTTCAAACAAGAGTTGTAGAAAAAAATAATATCTACAACTTTTATATATATACTAGGGGGCAAGCCCCCTGCTCATTTCCCTTCCCCCCCTTGCTCGCTGTTTCTTTGTTCCTACCATGTACCTATTGGATTTAGATTAGTTCTAAATGATCTGAATATGATTTTTATTAATATATTTTATAAGGGATGTTTGGTTTTTAATAACAAATTAAGAAAATTAGTTGAATAACTCGATAAAAAATTAACTTAAGAGAGCTGAAATTCTCAGAGATTAAAAATGACTGAGGTATAGAGAGTTTAACAGAGAGAGACTACCAGAAATAGGATTTTAGTAATATATATAAGAAATATAAATAACATGAATACCGTGTTCGATTTATTTGCATTACATTCATATCTTCGGTCATTTCAAGCAAGTTTTAATCTTATTTTCTATCTTTAAGCCTTTATTTAAGCGCATATGCATGCAAAATTTCTGTCACACAAATACGGACACACATAGACACAGATATCATCGAGAAAATGGTCAAAACCTGTTCAAGGGACCTCAAAACATGTATTTCCGTTGAAATCTCGAATTCAAATTTTTCATGAAAACAATACTTTTTCTCATACTACCTACATGGAGAAAGTAAAAACTGCCTAAATGCACATTTCAGAATCAAAGATTCCATCCTCAGTAGGTCGATCAGAAAAGACGAAGAGAGAAGTTAGGAGGTCCATTGGAATTACTGTTATTGAAATGTGGCCTTGTGACTTCAAACAACGACCAGCATTAGCCTACTCTCCTCTTAACCACACAAATAGGGGAAAAAATCCAACTTTCGCAGGATTCGTACCCGGTTCGCACCAGGCTTGTTCAGCGTCGCAGGCCAACACCCTCACCATTATGCCACGGCTCCCCTCAATCTACTATTGGACCCATCTTCATTGAGGGTAACATCTCTGTTTTTGTGAATTGTTAATCTTCTAGAAGGCACTGACTGGAAATGGGTTTCATTAGTTGAAGACTGAAGGAAGTGGAGTGTTGTGTTTGAAGGATATAAGTTGCTATGCACGATTTTTCCAATTTTCCATTTTTAAAGTCTGATAAATGTTCCTTGAATCTAGTAATTATTTTTCTTTTGGTTTGACTAATATAAATTTTCTCACACTTATTGCACTTGATTCAGTAAATGCCAGATTTTTTGTGAATTATATCTTTTAGGTTATCTAGTAAACGACAGATAATTTTTGAGAAAAAGGGCAATTTTTAAACCAGAATCTCGGAAAATGTTTAAGGTCACACGTGTATTGTGGAAAGAAACATAGTTTTACATATTTTTCTTTTTTGGAAATGTCGGGAATTTCTACGGTTGTGTAACTCCGAACGTTTAATTTATGTCTGTGTTTCTTCATTAAATTATCTATAAGATTAATGGGAAAATCATTTTTAAAGCTGCTTTTAAATGAAAGATAGTTCTTTCTGGAAATCTGAGTGGTTGGCCAACTATCTAAATCAGGGACCCGATCCGATCCTTGGTCCGGACCATGGTCCACGGTTTTTAGCTGCGGACCAGAATCCACGGACCACTGGTCCGCGAAAAATTTTTGAGGACCACGGTCCGGAACCATTGGTTCGTGAAAATATTGAGCAGACCATGGTCCAGGATCACTGGTCCGCAAAAATTTTGAGCGGACCATGATCCGGGACCACTGGTCCACAAAAAAGTATAGAAAGGACCAATACAAAACAAGTGATTGCTAGAATGTGACAGTTCTACCGTGTTGAAATGCCGATTCTACACGTAAACCATGATCATCATACCATGAAGGAAGATACATTAACAAATTCCATACACGTAAACCATGATCATCATACCATGAAGGAAGATACATTAACAAATTCCACTGATAAAATGAAAAGAGAAATTTCTGACTACGTTCCAAATAAACATTACTCTGCTGACACCAATGTGTTAAAATACTGGATGTCTAAGAAGCTTGAGCATAAAAATTTGCATGATCTCGCCGTAACAGTGCTGCGGGTTCCTCCTACTCAGGTGTCAGTAGAAAGGCTCTTTTCTGGCCTCAAGTTCATACTGAATCCATTACGCTCCAATTTATCAAAAGAAAAAGTCAATGATATTATGATGTTAAGAACAAATGCAATTTTTGCTCGTAAAGCTTAAATTAATAGAAATGCTTTCATAATAATAATAAAAGATATTTATTATTTTCTTATTTTATTTAGTCAGTATATCTACATGTCTATGTAGCCGTAGAAATCTTGCATATCACCAACTGATACACACAACAACAGTGGAGATGATAGATAAAAATAATAAAAAGATAAAAAAGTGACTCAGAAATTTAACAAAACGAAACGTTTCCTTGACATGACCCCCTTCTTCAGTCAATAAAGAAATTAGTAATGAAAAAAAGAAAAAGATAAGAATTGTGTCATAGTATGAGTGTGGAGAAAATGGCTGGGGCATGGAGGGGAGTGAGACAGAGTCCATGGCAGGGAATAGGTATGGTAGAGTATTACAATGTAGTTGAAGAGTTTAATGAACAATATTAAGATGAGGGAATTAAAAGCTTTAATATCCAAATACAATCCAATTCTTTCCTCACCTCGATGCAGCTGGCAGTGGGGTGAAGGGAGGAAAGAACAAGTACGGAAAAACAAGAATCAAATCATGCCATGGAAACGTTTCGTTTTATTAAATTTGTGAGTCACTTTTTTTATCTTTTTATTATTTTTATCTGTGATCTCCATTATTATTATGTGTATGTATGTGTGTGTATATATATATATATATATATATATATATGTGTGTGTGTGTGTGTGTGTGTGTGTGTGTGTACTATGTATGTATACACACACACATATATATAATGAAAACCTTGGTCCGGGACCACTGGTCTGCGAAAAATTTTTGAGGACCATGGTCCAGGACCACTGGTCCGTGAAAAATTTGGGAGGACCATGGTCCGGGACCACTGGTCTGTGAAAAATTTGGGAGGATCGGGTCCCTGATCTAAACTGAACAAAAATGAAACATTTTGAGTTACATATATAAATAAGTTAAAGAGTTGAACTGAGCTATTCAATCACAAATATTATGGGAACAGAGAATTCACAACAAATAAAATTATGCAAAAAAATAATTGTTTTGGGAAAATATAAGGTAAGGAAAGCTTTCAATCTTGCAGATTAAGCTTCTCCAATGACAGGATAAATAGATTACAAGGAAGGCCTTCCTTACTATTTTAATAGGTAAAAAATTACCTATAGGTTAGAAATTTCATTTCAAAATTCATTGAATGACTATAAGATACCAAAAAAATGTTGATGTAAAATATACACACAATTACCTTTCACAATAAAATAAAAAGATACAAAATTATAAGTTCAAACATACCTGTCCACAGTCTTGGCAAGATTCTCCATATTTATTCCAGTAATCATCTTTGCAGAATAACAATCCATCTTTCTCAAAATACCAACTTGAAAGAGATGCATCACATGCTGAACACCTGAGATTCATGTAAGCATTTAATATGAGAACGTTTCATAAAATTAATGTGCAAAATCAGGTAACAATCTAATTAATGGGAAGAAATAATAAACATAGGAACTGCTGTCATTCAAATGAGAATGATGGATAAGAAAATAGGAAAAACATAAATTAAACTTGCCTAAAACATTCCAAATGCCATTCCTGATTCAATGCCTGTACATATTCTTCCTCATCAAGTACATTTAAACAGCCAGCACAAACAGCAGACTCTGAAGAATCATCTATAAAAGCATACCGTAATTAAAAATCATCTGAATTTCTTAGATGAACAAACATAGGAATACAGAAAAGTACATAAAGCAATGATTCAATGAAAAGGCAGACCATAAAAGATTCGATTCAACGTTTATTCAACACTAAAATATTAAATCGCCACATTCATTAGTCTAAATCAAGTTTAATTAACCATACAAGGGTATATCATACACAACTTTTTATTACTGAATATATGATTTCAATAATCGAGGTTTAGATATTTTTTCCAAGGTTAGACATATATAATTTAAGTAAACGAATATTAATGATCAAGGGAAAGACTGATGAAAATACGAAAACAATCATCGAAATAGCACAATATTTTATAGTTATAATGTAAAATCTCACTTGTGAAACATTTTTGATTAAATTACCTACTCTCATAAAAATGACTTCCAAAACAAGCTCTGTACTTCAGCGTAGGAGAATCAGATTAATCGTGTATTTCAATTTTATAGCTGTTATAGTAGTACTATTGCCTTTATACTGGCATATAAAATACCCCGGAAACATCCACGTGATTTTTATGGAGATTGTTCCATTTTATCAATCTCGTTCGAACCACACACAAATTTTATTGAAAATGACGCTCAAACAAAAGATCCAATGGAAGGTCCAAGAACAACATTATATACCGACCGTAATTTACGAATTAAGAAACATACAACCTGCTTTTAATTCACTAAAACGCTTTATTTGTGACCAGCTGGTGTTGAAAAAACAGTAATTATCAGAGGTTAAATTAAATTTTGATTGTCATAAAGACAGTACGAACCATTTGTGTTAGACTCCTCCATGATTACATGCTGCAACGACTCACCGAACAAAACGAAAACGAAATGTAAAACTTACAAGAAGATATGACAATATTGTGACAACAGAGCAACTATGAGAAGTTTATACTCAAAGTATCCGAATGTAAAAGGAGTTCATAAAATGAAAAGTAGATGGCAGGAGCCATACATTCCAGTCAGCCAGGTCCAGCCCCTGGCAACTCAACGGTTTTCAGAGTTTCAAGTTACGCTCATCTTTGTTGATAGGTGTCACTGGGTGCGCTTCAAAATGAAAGTGGGGGAGGGGATGGGTCTGGGTGTAATTCTACGTCCAGGAAGAGTAGGGTCGTGAACGGGTAAGTAACTTTCCGTTCGTAATTCGCAAGAGATTTACGTCGACCTCGTGTTACTGTGATTGATTGTCGGTTTTAAATGCTTTAGTTAGAATTAAGCGAAAATTTAATTGTCGTTGTCGGAACGCCGCATCGGGGTAGCATCATCGCATTAATATTACCGTTCAATTTTGTCTCAAGGTCATTATTTCTTCTGATCCTTAGTTCATAGCTTTTGTGAAATTATTTCTTAATTAAACGAAATGGTTGATCTCTTCACTGAATTTTATGTCGGCATAATCTTTACATTAATTAGGAGAGACCTTTACATAAGATATATGTGGATCTATGCAATTATTTTCCTTGGTGAAAGTTAATCACGTGTATTTTGGGTGAACTGAGTCAAGTTGAGACATGAATATGGTTATTAATTTGTCGAGTGGTTGTGTAAGCGTATAGTTTGAAGGTAAAGGTTCGTTTTCTATCAACTTTGATTTTTAGAAATGATATATGTATACGGTGTTAGCCTATGATCAGATTGGCCAACGGTTGGAGTTTGATATGAGTTTCTGAGGTAATCCATCTCATTTTCGTGTATTTTAATCTCGTTAAAGCGTATGTTTGATAAAATAATAATATTTTAATGCGCAACTGAAAATATATTGATAAGGTTTTCTCCTAATTATTCAGTTTTCAGACAGAATTCTCCGTGTGCAGCTGTATTTGATTTTGGCAACCATTATCGAGAAATTCATTCAAAGCAATGCTGTATTTCGTTTATTGAAATGATATTAATTACGTAATCAATACATACTAGTGTCATGGTTTTGAAATAAGTATTAAGCTTAACTTAGCAACTTAAGGAATATAAGTCTTATATTTTACAAATCTTGGAATTTGAGTTATAATACAATATTTTCGAATATTATCGGAGTGATTTAGCACGAGAGACACTACATAATGTAATCAGGTTATCAGAAATAATATTCAGAATTAAAATACAGTAGGTACATATTTTAAGATTTCATTCTCTTGTTTCAGAGGAATGTTTGCAGAAGTCGTCACAGAACAGCTGTCATGTTCCCTTGTGTGATATCAAGAAATACATATTAACGGTGAGTACAATCTTTTAAGTAGTTTTCCAATTGCATTTGTATTGGCTGTTACTTGAAGTTTCCAGTGAGAATTATCGACGTATTTTACTGAATAGATAGGATAAATTTAGTCGTGTAACCACGCATGTTTTAATTGCGTCTATATATGTGCAGTACTTATTGTACTAATTTTTCCATCTATTAATGGTGAAAGTGTAGTAACTTAAGCTTACATTGGAAAGTGATAAATCTCAATTTATTTTAAGTGAATATTTCATCGAGAGAATAAAATTGATTTTATAGTTTCGACTTTGAAAGGTTTGTTAATTATCGTTAACATAAGTGTTATCAATGCTTCAATTTTTGGCATATTTTATGAAATACTTTGTACCTGGGAAATTTTACTTTTCAATCTATTGACATCCATTTCAGCATAAATCAATTAAGTATGCTCTATAAACACGAGATGATTTCATAGAAACAAAATTATTACTTTGTAGTGACAGTGTAACGTGAAATGTTCATTGACTTTTAACTCTTTGGTGAGGTGTAAACTAATGTTGAAATTATGGAGACATTTTGAGGAAAGTAATTAAAATATTTTGCTTGGAAAAGGCTATCTATATGGAAATTGCTACAGCAATCAATGAAATATTTTGGGGAAAGGGATTTATTAGTCAAAGTTAGTCGAATTTTTGGAATACATGCAAATTTTTGAAAAGTTTGATAGGCTAATGAAAGTTTATCATGACAATTGGTTTTTATTCTGTTTATTTCCACCGGTGGTTGGCTAATCATCAGTTGATCATGCAAAAATTGTACAGGATTTATTCAGATACTATTTTAGTGCATTTTATTTTATAAATGTTCAATCAATCAAATCAAAATAGCAATTAAACTGTAAGAGATAGAAGGCTGAAATGTGGTTATGCCATTTATTACTATGACAAAGGATTTTATTTTAATGAATAATTGAAAGTATATTGACAAGGTTTCTTCCCAAGTATGTATTCAATTTTCGGGCAAACTCCTGTCTAGACTTATTAAATGTTGGAAACCCTTTACCGAAAAATTCATTCAAATCAATGATTTATTTAGTTGATAGTCATTTCCGTAATCAATATATAATAGTCATATGGTTTTGAAATAAGTATTGAGCTTAACCAAGCAACTTAAGTGATATAAGTTTTTAATTTCATTACATATCTTTGAATTTGAGTTACAATAGAAAAGATTCCAATGTTACCTCAGTGATTTAGCACGAGAGACATTACATAATGTAATCAGGAATATTATTCAGCATGAAATTACAGTATATATTTTAAGATTTTATTCTCTTGTTTCAGAGGAATGTTCACAGAAGACATCAGGACTGAGCTGTTATATTCTCCTGTGTGTGATAACAAGAAATAATAACAGTGAGTATATTCCGTGTGTTTCTTTTAAGTAGTTTGCCTATTGTATTTGACATATTGGCTGTTTTGTGATACTTTTGTTGGCTGTTACCTCAAGAAGTTCCCAGTGAGCATTATCGACCTATTTGAATGAATAGCTAGGAGGAATTTAGTCGTGTAACCATGCATTTGTTTTTTTACTCTTGTTCAATACTTATTGTGCTAGTTATTCATCTATTAATGGTGAAAATGTAGTAACTTCAGCGTATATCGGAAAGTGATAAATCTCCACTTTTTTTTAGCGTATATTTCGTCAGAAAATAAAATTTTATAATTTAGGCTTTTGAACTTGTAAAGGTTTGCTAATTATCATTCACATAAGTGTTATCGACGCTTCAATTTTTGGCATATTTTATGAAATACTTCGTGCATGGCCGCTTTTACTTTTCTGCCTACTGACTTCCAATTCAACGTAAATCAATTAAAAATATGAGATACCGTATTCACCTGAATCTAAGACGACCTTTTTTTCCAAATTTTCAGCTGTAAATATCAAGAGTCGTCTTACATTCGAATACGAAGTATATTTAAGCATTTAATCAATGGTTTTTACAACAAATGGTATATTAGAGTAAACAATTCACAACAGCAAATTCAAGTACGTACATAAAGAAGTGAAATAAACAAATAGTAATAACAATAAGAAAAACATGACGGGAATAATAATTATTTAGACTAATAATCATCGTCGACGATCATAACACAGACGACGTACTTTCATCTTGCACGTAATGTCAACTGCAATCTCAAAACAAATGAGAGCAGAAATCATCTGGATTCCCCTTTCAAACGACGCACCGCGATTCGCTAAGTGTGACAGTAATTTTGAGTTGTGCATTCTTGATTTAAATGCACAACCCTTAAGTTAAAATGACAGTAATGTTGAAGTACGTGGCACGAGTGCAAAGGGAAAGTTAACGAAGGAATTAGACGGAGCTAAGATACAAATTTTAAGCTGATCGTGATTAATTACGTCGAAAAAACTAATAACTGTGATGCGAGTAGAAAGTTCGGTGTATCTGAGGCAAATGTGCGTCGATGGAAACTCTCAAAACAGGAACTAGAAAAAGCCAAAGCCACAAGGAAGTCGCTCAGTGGTCCAAAATTAGGCCGATTTCATGGCACTGAAGAAGAAGTAGTCAAGTTTGTGCGCACCATGAGGAAGAACGGTATGCCTGTTTCGACTGAAAGTATTATACTTAAAGCTAATGAAAATACTAGAGGACTTAATATATCATTGCAAGAATTCAAGGCCAGCAGAAGTTGGTGCGTGAGAATGATGCGACGAAATAATTTTTCTTTACGGCGACGAACTCCGCTGTGTCAGAAATTGTCAGAAGACTATGTTGAAAAACTTCTCGCTTACCAGAAATACGTAATTGGACTTAGAAAAACCAATAATTACCTTTTGAGCCAAATAGGAAATGCCGATGAAACTCCGGTTTACTTCTACATGCCATCTAATTATACTGTGAACGAAAAAGGTGCGAAGTCCGTCCTAATTAAAACTACAGGCAACGAAAAAATGCGAGTCACGGTAATGTTGGCGGTTTTAGCAGATGGGACTAAATTACCACCATATGTGATTCTAAAGCGGAAAACAATGCCTAAGAAACATTTGCCAAGTGGATTAATAGTTAGGTGTCAAGAAAAGGGGTGGATGACTAAAGAACTAATGAGAGATTGGTGTGGAATAGACAGCAAGGAGCTTTACTGAAACAAAGAGCAATGCTTTCACTGGATGCATTCAAGGACACTTATCTCCTGAAATTAAAAACATAATGAGTGCGATGAATATTGATCTTATTGTAATACCTGGAGGAATGACATCGCAACTTCAAGTTTTAGATGTTGCTGTCAATAAGTGTTTTAAAAATAATTTAAAGGTTTTGTATTCTGAGTGGTTACAGAGTGGAACTCACACTTTAACACCAAAAGGAAATCTTAAGAAACCTGAAGTTGCAATGCTCTGCCAATGGATCAAGGCATCGTGGCAAGAAATAAATGCAAAAGTAATAGTGAAAGGATTCAGGGTCGTCTTGGATTCGGGTGAATACGGTAATTTCATAGAAACAAAAATATTAGTTTTGTAGCGACAGTGTAATGTGAAATGTTTATTGGATTTACTCTTTGGTGATGTGTAAACTATTTAATGTTGAAATTATGGAGACATTTTCAGACAGTTGAAAGTGATTAAAATACTTTGGAAAAGGTGTCTGAACGGAAATTGTTGACACAATCAAGGAAATATTTTAAGGAAAAAGATTTATTAGTCAAAGTTAGTCGAATTCTTGGAGTACATGCAAATTTTTGGAAAGTTGCTATGCTAATGGAAGTTTATCGTGACAGTTGGTTTTTATTATGCTTATTTCCATCGGTGGTTGGCTAATCATCAGTTGAGCATCAAAAAATTGTAGAAAATTTATTCAAATACTATTTTAGTGCATTTTATTTTATAAATGTTCAATCAATCAAATCAAAACAGAAATTTAACTGTAAGAGATAGAAGGCTGATGTTTGCGGGGTGTATGTCATGTGTTATGCCATTTATTACTATGACAGAGGATTTTATTTTTGGTGGAACTGGTGTGCGACAAGAGGTCCAATGCTTTTTAAAATGTGAAACATATTTCATAGCATTAACATAACGATTTTTATCTTATTAGCCTGTTATTTACAAAGTATTAAAGACAATGAATAAAGAAGTGAGATCAAGTCAGAAGCGATAATGTCAGTTTTTACCTCTTTAAGTGCAGTCTTGTCACAATGCAAGCTTTAGGAAGATTAGAAATATTTTCTTACTATTCTTTGGCTTAAAATTCAATTCTGAATTCATGTTCTTTGATCGTTTTTAAAGGTAAAAACAAACTAATTTTATCCAATATGACAATGGTTTTAGGTTGTATTATAGATATAGACATTATAATAAATGCTGTGATTTGTCGATAATTTCCAATTAAGAGTACATGGAATGATTTTTATAAAGTTAATTGATCAATTTAGTTGATTTTATAGCATAAATTAAAATGAATATTGCTGTTACTACTTGAAATTATTAACAGATAATATTTAATACTTGTCAGTAGTTAAACCTCTGTATTAATTTCCATATTTCCTACCTGTTATCACTAGTCTATTTATCATTTTCTGGAGTACTTGATCGTCCTCGTATTTCACTGTTCTTATAATCCTTCCTCTGATTTAGAAATCTCCCATGCCTTCTAACGGTTCCTGCATTAGCCTCTCTCCATATATATTGAATAGAATCGGCGATAGACAGCAGCCCTGTCTTACTTCTCTACCGATATGTACTCCGCTGGTATCCGCATTCTCCAACCTGACTTTTACCAGTTGATTTACGTATAGATTACCGATCAGTCTCCTGTCTTTCCAGTCTACACCTATATCCTTTAATATCCTCATCAGCAGTACCCAATTTACTCTTATCAAAGGCCTTCTGCCAGTCGAGGAAACATACACAGCAATCTTGACTGTATTCTATTGCCCTTTCTGATATGATTCTCACTACACCGATAGCATCTCTGGTTCCTCGTCCTTTTCTGAAGCCGAATTGATCTTCCCCTAGCATTTCTTCGGCATTTTTCTCTAGTCTTTTATTAAGAATCCTCGTGATGATCTTCGAAGTGTGTGACAGTAGGGATATCGTTCTGTAGTCCTTACACTGCATTGCCTTTGGCTTCTTCTTTAGAGGGATCATTGTCACATCTAAGAAATCCTGAGGCCTCTTTCCCGAGTTGTAAAGCTTGTTAATTAGTTTCGTAATCACTTTTAGTCCTTCCGATCCCATGACTTTAAGTACCTCTGCCTGTATTCCATCGCTGCCTGTAGCTTTCCCTTTATCCAGTTCCAGAATTGCCTTTTGTACTTCGCTTTCCATATTACTTGTTCCCAAGTTTGTCTTCTTCAATGTTATCCTCTTCTTCCGTTCTATTTGTGCTGATCCTGCCTGCTTGCTGTATAGTTCCTTAATGTATACTTCTCATACCTGTGCTACATCCTTTGGTTCTGCGACTATTTTTCCATCTGCGTTCATAATTGCTTTACCACAAATCCCATTAGACTTCTAATCTTCTAACTCCAGTGCCCTAGCATACATCATATCATACCGTCCTAACTTCTCAGTTGTATTTCCTCACATTTTCCTTTTATTCAAATTTCCCTAGCTTTATCTGTTACCCTTCTCGACTCATTGTTTGTGCATCTATAGTTGGCTCTACCTTCTTCACTGTTAACATTTTTTTCCATTTTTTTCTCTCATCCATTATCTCCAGCATTTCCTTAGTGATCCATGGGTTTCTGATTTTCTTCTCGTTTCCCAATCTCTTTATTCAAGGTGTCTTTGATGCTGGCTTTAATTTCTTCCCATTCTGTATTCACGGTCTCTGGTTTGTTTTCCAAATTTCTAAGGCGACCTTCCGACTTCATGCTGAAAGCATTCTGCCTTTCTTTCAGTTTTTTTAGGTCCCAAGTCTGTCTTTCTCTTCTCGTTTTCCTTATTTGTTTCAGCTTTGTGGTTACATCGAGTATTAGAAGGATGTGATCTGAATCAATGTTTGCTCCTGGTAATGTCTTAGTATTTTTTATGCTGTTCCTGAATCTTTGTTTTACTAGGATGTAATCTATTTGGCATCTCATTTTATCTCCTGGGCTTTTCCAACTGTGTTGTTCCAATCTCCCATTATTGTGCAGTTCTACTTCATAAATGTCATTCTTTTGCTCATACATCTCCCTGATTTATTCTTCTTCAATAGCGGTTGTTGGCATATATACCTGGATTATCAACATGTTAACTGGGACAACTTTTAGCTTTATTGCCATCAACCTATCGTTCGTTGCTGTTATTTTTGTCACGCTATTCATCATATCTTTTAAGTACCAGAGCTACTCCCCTTGCCTCACTATTTCCTCCGGTGTAAATTACCGTGAATTCTTCCGAGCGGATCTGCCCTTCTCCTTCCCATCTGTCTTCGCTCAGCCCTATGACGTCAATCCTATTTCATTTTTCAGGTTCTCTAGCTTTTCTGCCTTCCTCGTGGTTTTTAAATTCCAAGTATCTTTGCATAAGTTACCTTCGACAGTTGCTTTCCTCAAGGCAGTCCATGCCCGGAGATCTGATTGGGGGACTATTTTACCTCCGGAATATTATATAATATAATCATTATTAGGGAAATGTAATGTGGTAGTTTCCCTCTTGCTTTCCACATCGCAGTACTGTAGCCGATCAAATCATGTCTACTGTTCTATTGAATATATACCCAACCAACATCATTTGTTTTCATCTCTATACCGTACCGACAGTACTGCTGCCTACTGCCAGACACCAATGATAGTTTTTTATTATTAATTAAGTAATTAATTTTTTTGTGAAAAAAACCTCCATTTGCGGGGATCGCACCCCGCAGCTTTGTAATGGGAAGCTGACACGCTAAGCCCTACACCTTATGGAAGGTTAAAATTTTAAAACTAATTGTCAAACGAATCTTTCACATAATAATTTGAATAAACTCGTAAAGAATTTAAAATTTTAAGATTCTAAATAGACCTTGATAAGTGAATGTGCTCTTTCATGTTGTTTAAGCAAATTAATCTTTTATATTTAGATTTTTTAGTTAATATTTCTTTATTGAATTCACCACAACCATTTTTCCTCTTCATTGTAGGCATTCACAGTTGATGCTGAGTGAAAATGCGATGGTTTGAGGCATCGAGGAACCATGAATCGAAGAGTACTGCTTTGCTGAGACGACAATTGATACACCTGGGTGCGAGAGTATAGAGGAATCTGAGCTGGAGGCTATACATATGGGATGAGAGAAGGTTTTTATACCTATATGTTGCTATATTCTGGTTTGTTCAATATGTCAGGCGATAAATATCTTGTATAATATGTAGCTGCATTTTACGGAGGATGTAGGAGAGATTGTAAATTATAAGCCCCTTTCAGATGAGCTAAACGCTTCAAATTTGGCATTATTATAGCTTTATGCTCACAACCAATGAAAATAAATACAATACAATAAGAATTCCAATTTTTAGGAGGTTTTTCTCCTGTCATTCAGAATGAGCAGAAATTTACGATAGGATTAAACGATTCCCCAAGAATTTGATTTCTTTTAAAAATATTGTTTAATCAACTTACACTAAAAGTAAGTAAATGGAAAATATAGTGCTATGTCTGAAAAAAAAGTTTTATCTGATATCGTCCGTAAGAGTATTTTATTTCTGAGAATGTAGGGCATCAATTTTCTGTTTGAACTTAAAAACTTTCTGATAACTCAACTTTTTTATAAAATGCATTTAATTTTTTATTATAAATTTACAAGAATATAAGGTGTTGGTTTTCAGTTTGAACTCTGAAAACTTTCTTTAATTTGATTTTATAAAGAATATTCCATTTTGTTTGTAAAGGTTTATTAGCGTACTTCTATAAATTTTAAATTTTTGTTAAATTCACTTCCGTTAATAAGAATCAAATGTAGTAACAAGTTATTTACGAATTTCCGAAGATGTTGAATTTAAAAACTTTAGAAAACTTATAAAATGCCAAGTTTTCGTATTGACTTCTGAGACAGCACTGTATTTGCTCATGTTTGCAGACTTGTCATGTGAATATCGTTCCGCAAATTGGATGTTGGAAAGTAATTAATTAAATTTAATCTTAAAATAGGAGCAGCCATTAAAAAAGATTATTTGTATCGGGATTTTTGGTGTTCTACATTTAATATTTTACCAAGAGGGTTTGTCGTGGTTAAATAATTCCAGATTTAATTTAATAATTTAAAGAAATTTGGAGATGTAGGATCTGCTTGAATTAATTCAGAAAATATTCTTTGGGGTTTTTATTGTTGTTTATTCAAGGCAGAAAAAATTCTGAGGCAATACAAATTCAGTTCATTATTCAAGTTATCAAAATCAGATAAAGAGATAAAATGCAAATGAAATTTCAGTTAGTTTTGAGAGTTTTGATTGAAAATCCAGACTATGTAAAGTATTTTCATTGTGAAAAGTTTATATTCTCCAATTATTAAGCCATGCATCGGAAATGGTAGTTTAATTGTTCTTGATTCTAGACGATATTTAGAAAAAGATTTAACTTTGTGGAGAGTTAAATTTCTTAATTAAGAAAAATTGTGCAGGTTATTTTATTCTTAATTAAAGTCAATGTCCAGAAAAAAGTTCTTTTAATAATTCCATCAATATCCAATTTGCTAATGTTATTTATTTGTAAATACGTTTCCAAAGTGTTGTGTTATTTATATATTATTCAGAACAATTGCAAATTCTTTTGTCTAAATGTATATAAGCTATTGCTTTTCCATTCTGTATAATTATTGCCATTTTTTTAAATCTGAACAAACCAGAATTAGCAGCGCTTTTGGGTATATATTTATCGTCTCTCATTTCATATTTTTTTCTAAGCCATGCTATTTTTCCTCTCTACTTTCTCACCAATAGAAATGATTAAAGAAATATTATCCTTGCCAAAGTACTTTGTAAAAATGTCCAACTTTTATTCTAGTGCTTGTTATATTTTAAAAAGTTTCTGCAGTTCATGAATATTTTTAAATGGCAATTTTGATTTGTGCTAATATTCAGATCTTTTTAAGTCAGATATTATTCTAAGTCCAAAATGTAAACAAATTAATTTTTTTCAAGTTCTAATTTCAGAAATCTTTCAAGTCTAGCGTTAAAAATTATTGTCCAGATTGTAAACAAATTACTTTACAAATTGGACAATAGTTTTTAACTCTTAGACTTGAAAGATTTCTGGAATTGGGACTTTTTCAAAAGTTTTTCTAAGTACAAATTGTAAACAAATCAATTTTTTTTCTCAAGTCAAAAATTCTTTTAAGTCCAGTATAATTTTTATTTTCAGGTGCAGGATAAAATAAGTAGACAAAATGTATTATTTCAGATTGTAAAATTTTTATTGAACTTGTATGTATACACTGTACATTTTAATTGCAATAAAGACATTTTATTATGATCAAAACCTGTTGACTCCTTTTAGATAGGAATAATTTCTTTTTCTCGGAGCCTCTTTTAGGTATCGTTGGACTTAAGGGGTTTTTTTAGGTATATTTTTGCTAAAATTAGCACATTTTTAGCCTAAAAATGACATTTTTGACCACCAATTCAGCCAAATTTTGCTGATTATTGAACAAATTATTCAACATTATGACAAATTATCTGCATTTCAACTATTCAACAACTGACATATTACATATATCACAATATTTTCAACTGTTGTTCAACAGCTGACATAAATACATATATAACATGAAAAAATAAACCATCAAACACATTTTGCAGCTGAAATAAATTACTGAACAAGCACTTGAAGAAATTACTTGCCTCTGATAAAAATAACTGCGACTGAGCTGTGGAAAAATTAATACAAGCATTTAGACTACAGAACAGCCATCATCAGTGGCAAAATGCCACTGACGACAACTGCTCTGAAGTCGAAATGCATGTATTAATTTTTTCACTACTCTGTCGCAGCTATTTTTATCTGAGGCAAGCAATCTTTCAAAGTACTTGTTCTGGAAACACTTAAAAAAGAAACATTTCACATTATCAATGACCTTAATTACAATTAACAATGTCTCTTATTGGTCAAGAAATACGTAAAATTGAATGCACGCAACTGATTCCAAATGGGAGCAATGTTTGCATAAATGACGAAAAAATAATGAATCTCGCAAAGCAATGCTTAATTGGAATTACTTAAATGCCAGGATAACATTTTTATAAACTATTCCAAGTCAGAAATAAACTTCAAAAATGCAATATTAAAATTTCATGTCATACCTATTTCAAATGTTAATAAAATTAAACCTTTATATTTGCCAAATTAATTATTGTATAAATGCACAAATTATATTACCTCAATTAGACGTATTACTGTTTTTTGAAAAAGATTAATAGCATAATATAAACAAAGATTTACTTCTGATAGCAATTTAATTTTTATAACAGCAAAGATTGAACTAAATACATTTTGTCTTTAAAAATTATCTTGCATTTAAAAATATAACTGATTAATCAAGGTGAGATTATATTTACAACATCAAAAACATATTTGTTCTAATGTAAAGTTCAGATTCAAAGCTATTATGCAAAATATAACATTTAATCAAAGCAAACACCCTATTTATGAAAAAATATAGCATATTCTCAAAGTTTGTCTTATATTTCCAGGTAATGTACAGTAAGTGCATAAAATTTAACGACTTGAGGTTAATTTACTTTAAATTTAAGTAGTAATTGCATTGCGTGACTCAACTCACTATCGTTAACAAATCACAGTGCTCCTTATCGATAGCTTAACACTTTCATGGCCAATTTGTCAAATTTAAAAGGAAAATCAGCAAATCAAATCATTAAAAATTTATCAATAATTATATTTTTTAACATTATAAATGTGCAAATTGTAAGTAGCAATACATTATCATTACAAAACATTTATTTAAAAACTTATATTTGAAGAATTTTCAGATTGTAATTTATGAAAGTATTGAGTGCACGAAAAACTAAAGTATTTCATTAAATATTTGTATACAATTGAGTTATTTATGTTAATAAATTTAAAGAATTCCTTTTCAGTAACGCTTATGTTAGAATAAGTCAAAATCTCATATGGAGTTTACCAAAATTATCGTTACGATAACTTAATGAAGATATTTTAAACAACAGCCATGAAATTGTTAAGTAATCTAAAATATAACTCAACCAACAAGAGACAACGTTAATATTTACATAGAGACCAACCTGAGAATCAAAAGAATAACTACAAAATTGAGAAACAAAATAAATATCCTATAATTATTATACCAAATAGAACTGAATGAGCTTCCCACAATCTATATATATTTGCAAAAGTTTGTTTGCGTGTCTCATTATGCATGCCATAAACTATAAGACACGAATAACTAAAATTTGGTACAATTATTATTAACATCTTAACTTGATGAATGTATAAAAGGTTTGGTCAATTGGTTAATTATAGTCAGTGCTATAATAATAATAATATAGGGGAATATAACATTTTACAATTCCACTAGAGATGCCTGCATTTCAAATTTGAAATGTTGACAGAATTTTTTACAATAAACAAAGAAGCTTCAAAGTTTATTGTATATTAGGATTAGCTATGATGCTGGTCAACACAGACATCCATGACATTTGACGGTGCGATGAGACACTATTACAACGCCAACCTTCATAACAGCCTACTTAGTTAGACAACAAACCCATACAGCGGCCGGGTTACGCAATCTTACTTTCGATACTACACAATTTATACAAGTGAAAACATTTACCACTTACTTTATTTGCTCACATTATACTGTGTTGGATGTGGTTTGGTTAATACAACACGACAAACAACAGATGAACAAACAAAAAGAATTAATGCAACGAAAAACAAAAACAGTAGAAAAGAGAATTAAAATCACACAGGAATTCAATGCTCTGACTCTTAGAACGATTCTCTAAGCAAAGAGTTTTGTTAAAATAAATTTATGTCAAGTGAATAATACTTTGTTACAATAAGTGGGCAATACCTTTGTTAACACGTTACAAATTGTACTCGACAATGCCTTATCCCCCTCCCTCCCTCTGCTGTTCCCCCCCTTATCCCTCGCTAGGCAATAATATGAATCTCGAGTCTCAACAATGACATTCGTTGTCCAGGAAACTTATCGATAAAAGTCAAAATCTGTCACATATTCGTTAAATGTGAGTAATTTCAAAACATGTGGTGCATTACTTTCTGGGAAAACCTCGTACAATGTTGTGTGAGACAGACGCTCCTTTCTAGGAACCTGGTATTATCTGAATTTTTAAAGAATGTTTATTTTGAACTCCTGAGCATCCCGCATATAACTGTCCATGCGTAAAGCAAAGCTACCGTATGGTAACTGACTTAAGAAGTCACCTCTCTACTCTGCGTGCAAGGGGATTTCCCTTCTAGGAAGCGCGCTCACCTTCAATGCCCCTCTATTCTAATGGAATTCGTTCCCCTCCACTCTACATATTACCTCCGATCACTGAGGCGTAAGGTAACTTCTAGTAATTTTCAATTGCTACATTAGGCGGAACTACCTGTACTCTACATGCACGTTCTCTACCGGAAGCTTAGAGAACGAACTCCACCTGGCAAAAAGCATCACCTCACAAAATGAATCGACTGCGTTGATTGTCAATTTTAATTACGAATCCTCAAAATATTTTCCAACTCTTTCATTTATATCAATTAAAATATGAAAAAATTTCCCAAATAAAACTTAATTCAAGCATAGATATAATTTTTTGTTCATAATTATTGCCATAATTTGAAGTCACGATGATTTAAAACATAACCTGAGCAACGCTGGGTAAACTTGCTAGTTATTTATAAGCAAAGAACTTTGCAATACCATTTTAATTTAATTTATTCACCAGAGAACTATATAAAGATGTTTGTGTAGCATTGTAAAATAAATTCCAATAATTACTCCAAGATTTGATGCACAAAAACGATTACAGTGTAATTTTCCTAATAAACGTTTAATGTGACTAAATCTTAGAAGGATATTTTGTAGTTTAATTTACATTCTTCGTTAGAAATAATTTTATGAACTCTGTATTTATCTCAGAATCACTACAAATATGCTGTCAACAATTTGTTGTTAACATACATTAAAGTTATGGTAATTTAATGTTGTGCTTACGCAAACTGTATAATTATAAAATATCAGTTGATTACTTCGTTTAAAAATTAGTACAAGAGTTTAAAATAACACTAATATTTATAATGAGATTTTAAGATATAAACAAGTTAGGAAAGTGTACAACGTAACACAAATGGGTGCGTTTTGTGCATTGGAGTATTTGAAAGAAATTATTTACGTGTTTGGAAGGGAAATAGCATTATAAAGTTCTTTTCTTCATCATAAATAATCCATTTTCTTCCCATTTAAAAATATTACATGCATATGTAAGGAAATTAAACATATTTCCGTGAGATTGTTTACGTTAGCAACAATGAAGAAGTAACCATGCTAGAAAATTTCAAAGTTCAACTCAAATTACGACTCTTGTTCGATTTTCTCGCAAACGGCGACTCCTACGATAAAAATGTAGAGGAAAAGAAATACCCTGCTTTATTAGTTGCACAAGTTTTACTTGATAAATATTTTGATATGACCGATACTTTACGAGATATGAGGGAAAGTTCATATTTTATCACCAGTAAAGTGGTACCCCTGATTGGCTTACGTGACTCATTTATGTGATTTTCTTATTATCTTTGACCGTAAGTCCTTAATATCAAATTTCATGAAAATCTGCTTGGTAGAAGCAGATAACGAACATGCGGACAGACCAGATGGAGACTAATACTAATAGGCGCTTATGCTGGAAGCGAAACGCACCTGACAAATAACCTTGCATGTAATTACATTTACAGATACACATACATTACTAAAAATTGTCTTTAATGACAAGAATGATATGTTACTTATTTGTTCAATATACAAGTAGAAGGTACTTGCATTCTGTAAGCGTTTCAAGTCATTATTTATGGCTTTTGCAAAGTAAAAATTATAAACTAGTTAAATAAATAAAACAACTTCAAGTACTCATTAGAATAAACTTCATTAGACCACTGATTCCCAATGAAAAGACAAAACTGATAATGGTTTGATTCCGATGCAAATGAATTGGAATATTTCGAGGCGGTGCTTACTGTAAAAGAGAGACTGACTGATATTATTCACTTCTTTCGGTAAATTGTGATGAGATTAGCCATGAGGAAGTGTATCATCCGAAACAAAAGTACCACGAAGCCAATGAAAAGGAAGAAATCCACAGTACATTGAACCCTCTGCATACTGGACCTTGATGGAACGTACTTAGGATATAACGGACAGAATGTCCGGCGATGCAAAACAGTTAAATGACGCCACTACTACATTGTGTCTCATGCGGACCTATCACATGTGCGTTATTTGGAAGGCCTAATGAATACATCGCAACATTATAACTAACGTATATCACGGCGTATAAGTCGACCTTTGAAGCTTAAAAAAATTTTCCTAAAACTTAAAGTCGACTTATACGACAAATATAAAATTGTGAACCTTAAATTACAGATGAATAACATCGATATTTACCAACAAGGGGAGGCCATAACATTAATATTGAAATTCGTAATACCCTTTTAGGAGGTGAAACTAGAACTAAAACATCACCTATATCTCTCTGCGTTTTTGCCAATGGGCCCTTGTTTAAAAGATCTTAACAATTTAAATTCAGGTGTAAGCACGGATGCAACATATACCATTAACCTTAAGGTTACAAACAGAAGCAGCGATAGCTGAATGGGTAGAATGAATGTCTAGTATCGGATGGGCTGGGGTTCGCTCCCAGCAGCCAGCATTTTTTTCTTTCAGAAGTGGTCTGTACATATATTTTAACTAGTAAAATTGTATTATTATTATGTCTTTTTTGTATTTTTGTTTTTTCCTCAATTTTTTGTGATTATTTTTTTTGTCTTTTTCACGTACCTTTTTGTACTTAATTTATTTGCACCTTCCACATATAATTATGATATAATTATAAATAAATAATAAAATTTAGAATGTTATAATCATTACTTGATTGTTTATTAAAATATCAATTCTTTAATACGACATTTATGAAATGTTTATTACGGACAATTACCTTGTTTTTTTAATTGTATCATCCAAAGTATTGTAATGCTGTAGAAGTAAGTGAGATAGAAGAGGTACACTTCGATCGGAATTAACCATACTAATTGCAAGTTATAATTATATATGGAATATGCAAATAAATCAAGTACAAAAAAGTACATGAAAGAAGACAAAAAAAAATAATCAAAAAATATGCGGAAAAAACATTTCCTTTTTTGAAAAGGGGAATAATGTAATTATCAGAACCATCCTCACGCCTGCCAACATGCGATACTTTATTGAATTTCACCACCGTAGATATTGATTGCGATAACTAGGTGCAGTTAATTTTGATAGCATCATTAACAGCCGACATCAATCAAATCATAGGAACCATTATTTAGTTGGTCAAGCTCTCTGAGAATAGCAGTTTCTTATTGGTTGAAATTAAAACACCTGTCAAATGGAAGGCTCAAGAAGAATAGCACGGACTCGAAAAAATATTCCTATATTTTTTTATTACTATGTTTATTTCTGTATCTTGTTAAAACTTGGATCGTACATGACCTTGATTTTGCCTGGCAACGATTTCATGAGAAGTATTTTTAAGTGAAACAAAGGGGGTCGACTTATACTGCGAACATATACCTAATCTAGTATTTTCAAGTTGAAAATTCAAGGTCGACTTATACATCGCAATATATGGATATATATATACATATTATAATGTATATAATTACTGTATATACTCGTGTATGATGCGTCCCAGTGTATAACTGCCGTGTATAATGCGCACTCGTACTTTATTCCAAAAAATCCCGACTTTTTCTGATACCACGTGTATGACACACATCCTTGATTTTTGGGAGGTATATGAATTTTAAAACGTTTGGACTTGTCCATAAGTGTATTACATTCAATAAGCTCCATATTATGTCTAAGAGAGACATCGTCAATAATTAAAGCGACTGAGTTGAGATGGCAGCAACCTCACATGGTAAGTTGGGCAAAGTGATGCCGTGTAGAAAACTGCAGCGCCACTGTTGCCAATCCTTTTAAATCAGACAAAAAGGGATCTATAAATTAGTTTTGATTTAAAGTGGACGTTGGTTCTCTCTTTCCTATCTCATTCTAAAACTGTTTAAGAGAAGGAATAACGTAAAAATTTAACAAACAAATCTGGAAACAGGAAACGCGACAGGTATGATTAAGTTCACACACGAGATTCTATGGGTTTTAAATTACTTACGTTGTCAATCGTAGACACTAGAATCATTTACTAAATAAAATTATTTCAATTTGCTTATTCTATGTTTTTTTTGTTTTTGATGTGTGTTTTGCGGGAAGACTATCTTGTGATTTTGCAAAAATTACAGCAATCAGCTGATGAGCTAGTGAAATGCGGAATAATTAGAGAGGATGGAATTATAAATGTATAGAAGTAATTAGGTGTTCTATACATATAATTATGTATGTATAACCTGGAGTATCAATAATTATTGTGCTTTTCCCATTAATTAACCCAAAAAGCGTGAATCTGGTGCGAGGTAGGTTCCCATTTTAAGTGCAGAGAAGTGTTACCTGTGTATAACGTGCACCCTACTTTATGACCTGAAAATTTGGTCTTCAAACAGCGCGTTATACACGAGTATATATGGTAGATACAATGTATAATTTATTGGTGTAGCAAATCCGCAAAAATTAATTGTTCCTCCGTTTGACCTTTGTGACTGGTTGAAATTGACTGACTTGCATTACTTGTGGGGTTTGTTTGTCTTAAAACATTCTTTGTATTCATTGTTACTTTCTGCCAATTTCCACCAGGGTCCGGAAAAATCTAAAATCTCGAAAAAGTATCCCAAGTTCCATTCCTAAGAATAATTCCGTTTCAAATAAGAACGCAAGGGAAAATCAATTTTTCTTATGGTCACTATAATTTATTTCATTCTTAATTATGTTCTTATAAAAGTATGCTCCTGCTAGCACACTGCAAGCACCTTTTACTAGTAAAATATAAAAATTAATACGATTCCTATTTTCCTAAATTAATTAGAAAACTCTGTGCTATTATTTCATGCGCTCTTAACAATTTGTATAAATATATAGCAGAGTAAAACACTGTCTTTCATAACATGCGCATTTTAACAATTTAAGGCAACACATACGTTTCCTTCGGATGTTTCGGATATAACAGACAGGCCTTCCCCTCCTTTTAGTCCAATATATCGAGGCTTCACTGTACGTATGTAAAGAATGCGATGTCGGACTGTGTACAATACCACGTTTTGGAATATACCATACACGAAAACGTATCAAGTATATAATCGCAAGCTCTGGAATAATAAAAATTAAAATAGTTATAACGAATCCAACGTATATTTTCAATCCTTTCAAACTTTTACAAACCTATGCCAACAGGTGCTTATAATGGAATCTTAACTTAGTACTTAAAAAGAGTTAAAAATGAAACAATCTTTTGTTATTCTAAAAGCTCCCAATTGCAAGCGCTATCTGAGTTTATATAAACATTTGAAATACAGTTGGACCTCTATAAACATCACCATTGATAATCGTTGTTTTGATCAACCCTCATTTGTCGCCAAATGGTACAAAAAATTAAAAAGTTCCGATGCCAGTTTTGAATGAAGCAGACAAATGAATGATGATTGCACTGTGACCGAGAGAGAAAGATTCCTGGCATTGCCTCCAATTCAATTAGTGCCAATTAAACCTTCAAATAAGTGAAAGAATAGTGTTATTCGCTTCACACTTTAAGCATCGAAATTAATGCTGTAGCAATGTCAAACTTTATAGATAGCAACACAAATATTTACGGATAATTATCCAGTTAATAACTGTGTATGGGAAGCATTTCTAGCAATTTAATCAAAGCAATTGATCTTATTTAAAATCATTCGGATGCTGGAATCTTACTTTTTCAGTAAGTAAAACTATTAAACATCTATAATGCTTATTAAGGCAAATTGTCTCATGCGTAAATTTAAAATCAGATGAGAATAGGGACGTACATTATTTTTTAACAAATTGAAAGTTATATGGTTATGTCACCTTCGTAGATAATCTAAATGACAAAGAATGTTAGGCGACGGGCTACGTTTATTCAGGAGCAGCATGAAAACATTTCTTTTAGATTGATAACCTAGAACTCGCCGAAACTTATCTTCTCTTCATTGTTAATCTAAATAAACGGTTGCATTGATTGATATATGAAAAAAAGGACGTATACTTCAATAAAAAGAAACAAAGAAAATTAAAAACATAAAAGTTTGCAATCAATTACTGTGTAGCATTAATTTCCTCTCTAATTTGACTTTTAAAATACAGATTTCTTACTGACTTTGCATAATTAATTGTCAATATGCACACACAGCCTCGCCCTCAGCGAGATTTCTACCCGCTAACCTTACCTATACTGGGGAAATGCATTATCAGAGTTAAATGCGAATTATTGAGTTAAACGTGAAATATTGAGATCAACTTATTCTACACAATTCTTAATTTTTTATAAATTAATTGAAAAAACAGTGAAAACACTGTGTGGGTACAGCTAGTACTCCGTTAATTCATCAAATAGAACTTATAATTTTGTTTGTTTAGTTTACATAACAACGCTTTTACTCATTATTACCTCTGACGGTAAAGCACTATCAATTGCAATTTCCCAGGTTGTTGTTACTATCAGCATTTTAATTACTACAAATATAACTTTTAATTAAAGTTTAAGGCAATAATAGCCCATTAATTCATCAAATGGAAGAAAGAAGAAGATAACGAGGCCTTTGAATCTGTGTAATTTTTACTTATGTACCAATGACGTGAATCTAAATTGATTCTTTCGAAAATTTTAATGTAAATCTGATTCAAACGTACTTTATTGTGTCATTTTATGTTACTTGTCGCCACCTGGCACATCCAGCCACCATGTGACTAAATGAATAAATAAATAAATATTATAGAGACAGAAGAAGATAAAGAAGAACGACGTAGAAGAGAAAGAGTGAGAAGATAAAATACGGACAGATGAGCAAAGGCAAACAGCGAGAGAGACCATAAACGAAATCAGGTAACAAAGAAGAAACGAACAAACTGAAGAAGGGAGTAATATAAGAAGAAGCCAAAACAGAATCGATGCAGCCAACGGCGGAAGACAAAGAAACGACACAAATTTAAACTCAGCAATAGGAAACGGATTAGCTACTCGACGAGATGATTCACATTTAGGAAAAATTAATAAAGAATGTCAATATCGTAGAGCTTTGTTTTTTAATAACTGAGAAAAGCATAACAGATGCTGGTACGAGAAGAGCACTTCCGCAGCTTCCAGATATATTAAAACTGCCGTAGAGAGAAAATACCCCTATGTGTAAAAATACGTAAGACTAATGTAGTTTCTGCACATGCCAGGACATGAAATATATATTTAAAGCGGGAAGCTCATTAGTTCTAATTTGAAATGCAAAATCAATCACACTCACCCATCTTCTTTCTTGACATCGCAAAGCAGAGCTGGCCTGTGGAAGATCTACCATGCTGGCTGCGTTTTCAGACTTCATTCTTCGGAGGCTCGCATCTGAAACAACGACAGAACCAACTCAGAAATCTCGCACCCAAAGGATAAAAATTCTACAAAACCTTAACAATAACTTTTGATTTGAAGTTTATAAAGTAATGGAAACCGGCTAATAATGTATTATTCATACGTTTTTAAAAACACAGATTCTCATTTTATGAGGTAAACTATAATTTTTACGTTCAAAACACAATATATATTGATAACAAACCCTTAATTAATCCTACGTTAAGAGTGTAACGCCATATCTTGGCTATATTTGCCCATAAACAAATCCGTCCTTGCAAAAAATTTTACCAACTCTTCACAGAAAATGATACTTTACAACGATAAAATCACTCATTAAACATGTTATGCAGTAACAAAATGTTATACATAAGGACTAATTTATAAAAATAATTACTCCATTATACATAAATATGATAAATATAACATTTCCTATATACATATGTATACGGTAAAGATATTTCAACTATAAATCAAAGATGAACAGAGAAGTTATTTAAGATTTCCTTACCTTTGTAGATATAAATCCTCGAGGAGATTGACCAGGACAGCTGTATCACACAATAATAACAGTACATTTATTTTCCAGAAGATCAAAGTTACATGGCAAATCAATAAGACAAACTCAATCACAAAAGAAAATACAAAGTAAAACAATATAACAGCACGAGTGGACTAACGAAAAACAATAATACATCAAAACATCACCATAAATTACAATTAAGTGGCAAAGCAGGGCATACTGAATAATTACATATACAAATTCACATATCATTGTATAACAAAATAAGAAATAGTACTATTAAGAGAAGTTAATTAATGTCCAGTAAGCAATGTGAAGATTACACACATTGAAACTATAAAAAACTTTAGATAAAACTTCACTTCACTTAAAGTGTCTTAAAACGTACACAAATCAAACTAAAAGTACATATTTAAAAATGCTGTCAAAATGCGTCACATGCACCACTGTTTTCCAAGAATAAACGGCCAAGCTTTTGTCATGATCGAAACTATCGACATTAAATTTTGAATACAATAAAAAGGATTAGTTTTTTACTTGTAAAAAGTTCTGGTGTAAACACATAAAATAACCAAAAGTATTAAAACTCTGCTGTCAAAATGATTATCACGTGGACCAGTTTTCGAAGAACACACGGCCAAACATATATCACGATCATAACTATCAACATTAAATTTCGAATACAATAAAAAGGTCTAGTTTTTTCCTTCTAAAAAGGTCTGATGGAAACAAAATAAATTTCGAACTGTATTACGCACATAACAGACAACCCCGTCAGCCATTTTAAGATTTCTACGAAGTAACCAGAAGTAACGCGCAGGCGCGCAGGCTAACCAACATTTCCCCTTATAAACCTGGATATTTACAATTTCGACAAAAAACACAAAAAATAAACAATTCCTTTTTATATCTTGATTTCTCATTTTAGTAGGAACACAATTATAACTTATTGTAGCATCGATAAAATTTGCTTAAATGTTATAAATTACTTGCAGTAAATCAAATTTATTGGCATTAAACTTTTGCTTTGCAAACCTAAATTTGGATTCGTCATGGAGAGGGGTAAAAATAAGGCATTAAAATATATTTTCAGATTGCTTAATAACCGACAATGTAATTAATTAATTAATAACGAATTTTTGGTCCAAATACGTATGCGTTTTTTTGTAACATTTATTTTTCTGTAGGACGTCTTCATAAACAATTACATGGGTAGTTTCGGCGGCATTTACAAATTATGCGGAAACAATTATTAGTTATTAAAAACTATTCACGAATGTAATTATAAGAATAGCAATTATACTCCGGAAAATACTTTCAGGTTTTTATCTTATTCATGTACTTTGGAAACCTGTGGTATATTCAATTGATACCGATAAAATATTCGTATAAATTTGAGATGTAGGTACCTACCGTAGGAACCTACTGATTTACAAACACAGATGTCCGGAACAGGTAGAAAAATACACTTGTAAATGTCCTAACTAAGATAGTCTATTTAGTAAGTGAATTAGCCTTCATAAGAACTTAAGAACCATAAAAACTCGGGTGATTCCTTCTTCACGGTAAACTTCCACCTCATTTCCTATTTGAAATCCAAAAACTCACGTAATATATTTTCAAAAAAAGCATTCGTGCGTCAATTTCCAACAAATCCTTTATCTAATTTTACAATTGTCCGACCGTCTTTCTCCATTTGTATCTCCCATTATTACAGCTAATGCCTGTCACATAAGTATATTCGAATCATCCTTTGCATCAATTTATAGAAATTTATAAAATTTTATTATTGTAATATTATCGTATATTTTATAAAGGTAAACTCCTCTCTATTATGAATTTTACACTGATAATAATAACACTCTATTTACGGGACAAGGCCTTTTCCTAAAAATACAATCAGAAATGTATTAAAAATAAGCCAAAATATTTAAACGTGCGTTCTAATACAATATAAACCATTAAAGCACAAGAGTAAGAAAAATTATACTATCGCACATAAAAATCACAAATCCTATAAAAATTATACTCAAAATCCATCTGACAATATAACAATATCGTACAAACCTTTGTATGAACTCAACATTAATGAGGATATGTGCTAGTTATAATAAGTACTTCTCTAATCTAGACATTTTTATCAGAAAGTCTGAGTATATAACATAATTATCGGCTTTATTGGTGTACTCAATAAAAGATATGTATGAATTTATAATTTCACCATTGTTTGAAATTATGTACATATCTTGAAAATGAAGGAATATATGATTGTTATCTGCCTCACTTCTTTTATAAATATATTTCATTCGTTGTTATTGGTAATACATAACTACAATTGTATAACTACCATTGTTACTTGCCTTATTTATAAATAGTTCATAGGTCGTGTATGGTAATATATATATATCATTGTATTGAATAATGAATATTTTATGCTTGTGAATGTATGTGCTTTTGTATTGCTTTTTCATTACATATATAATTTGTCATCTTGATATCAAGATAATTAGAATCAAGTGTATTTATTAAAATGTAAACCAGTTTATCCTGTAATTATTTTGTTGGGTAAACTTTAAAAATGATAAATAAATAAATATTCTAAGGCATCAAGTAAAATTATATCAGATTCATGGTACTTAATAAAAATTTACCTGAAATAAAATAGACATAAGTTGGCATAAATTTCTACCACATTTAAGTTAGGCATTGCAGTTTAGTTTTAAATGATTGCAGTGATTCATTGAATATATCAACTTTATGACTTATAAGGTTGTAGTCTCTCATCATAGTATACAAAGGTAAAATGCACATATAATTTGTCCATATATGGTATATGAAAAGTCATATCTAACCTTGTATACATTAAAGGCACTCTGAGGTTTATTAAATTAAGTAATTCTGGGCTTTTAATATGGTTATTTAACAATTTATATAAAAACATAAGGCCACTATTCCTCCTTTGAATGTAAAGGAGTAGCATATCAAGTAGTATTGTCACTCCTAACATAGTAAAAAAGCAAAAAGTGTCAAAAGACTTATGTCCTTAACAACGCTTTCAATCTATTATCAGAACGTAAGGGGATTAAGGACAAAATTAGAGCAACTTAAACTAGCTATTTCTACCGCTGACTATGACGTTATCGTACTCACTGAGACTAGGCTCAGTGAAGACATAACTCTGAATTGGACTTACCTCATTTAGACATTTATAGACATGATCGCAGTGTAATTACTTCTAATAAAGTTCGTAGTGGTGGGGTTTTAATTGCTATTAAAACAAAATTGCAATCTGTAAAGGTTATAAGCCAAATTATTAATGTAGAACATTTTTGTAAACATTTGTAGTCAAGAGGCAAAGGTTTTAATTGGGGCAGTGTATATCCCCCCAGCCTCTGCCATTGATAAGTACTTATCTCATTGTGAAGTGGTTGAAGATATTGTGAATAATAACAATTTTTTGATATTATTGTACTGGGGACTACAATTTACTTGATCCCTGTTGGAACACTGACTGTGATAGCATGTCTTTCACCACTCAAGCAAGAATTATAAATGAAAGTTTTACATTACTGGGTCTTAAGCAGATGAGTACTATTTGTACAATTTACTATTAGATCTAGCTTTTTCTAATTCAGGGCAAGTAACTTCCGAAAAGGATCCATATCCTATTTAAAAATGTGTTAATCATCACCTTGATATTCATTACAGTGTAAAGTTGGCCAAAGAACTAGATTATAACAATTATCAATTTACTATTTATGATTATAGAAACTGTCATTATACTACATTGACTAACTACTTAGATACTTTAAACTGGCTAGGAATATTGTGCAATTTGGAGATTAATAATGCTCTATCAATTTTCTACTCTATTCTTTATGAAGCTATAGAACTGTGTACTCCTACCTTAACAATCAAAACATCATCTTATCCTAAATGGTTTAGTGTTGAATTAAAGGAATGTATCAAACTCAAGAAACATTACCATAAAATTTTCAAAATTACTGGGAGTAATGATAATTATCATAATTTTTCTAAAATCCGAGGTGAATGCAAAAAACATTCTGGTTCATGTTGCAAAAACAATATAAATAACATGGAAACAAATATTCCCTATAACTTAAAGTATTTCTGGAGACATGTTAAAAATCATCAAAAATTGGATAGAATACCAAGCATAATGTATTATTATGAAGAACATGTTGCAAATAATGACCACGATATTTCAAACCTCTTTGTAAGGAACTTTTCTAAGGTCCACAGTACTGTGATACCTGACACAAAGCCTGCCTTTGACATAAATTACACGTTTTCCTTTGGCAAAATGACAGTTTCAACTGAGGATGTACTATGGAAATTATTGTCTACAAATGTTACAAAGTGTACTGGCCCAGATGAACTCTCTCCCTTTTTTATTTAAAAAGTGCAGTCAATCACTGGTTTACCCACTGTTTATACTATTTAAAAATCTTTTAGCAGTGGCGTTTTTTCTGACCTCTTTAAAATTGCTTACATTACACCGATTCACAAAGATGGTGACAAAAGCAATACTTGTAAAATCAATATATGTAGTGGAAAAGGGAAAATTAGGTTTGGAGTAGCATTTAAATTCAGCCAAGCATATGAGAAACAGTAATTCTGGCACTACATGAGGAAAAATTACAAATGATGTTATTACTAAAAATAGAAAGTAGGCTGAAATTGTTTCTGCTTGTAACTTTAGGCTTTCATTCAGTTTGACATCACTTTGAGTTATCGATCAGTGATTTGCACAAATAAGATTATTTGCGGATTCAAAGATGGCTACTAAAATTTCACCAGCCACAGCTAAGACATAAGCAATAGTTGACAAGGTATTAGCTCCACATTCTCTACCTTTAATAAAAATTAAACTTGAATATGTACATCAGGATCTCCACTGATGGTAGCAATAATTTATCACGAAAAATTTTTCGAATACTCGTACAGTATTTTGATCGTCATGTTTAAGGACTCACACAAGCTAGTTGAATTGAAATGTTTAAAATGAATCAGAGGGGACTATAAGTCACATTGTTTTAAAAACATATGATTGGCCAGAAGAGTGTATCGCATTTGGAGAGGATAACTGCAACTCCAATTTTGGTTATGTTGATGGAAATGGACAGAGCAATGTTTATGTACTCTTGTCTGCGGAAGTTGGGGAATTACTTGGAATAAAATGCCCTGCCCGTATATCTTACATAATTGTGTTCAGCATGCAAGGGATTCCTGGCTAATTGATATTGAATCAAATTTGGTTACAATTTATAATCGTTTTTCTGTATTCACGGCCAGAACAGAAACCTTGAAAGAACTTTGTGACTTTGTATCTGTAGGTTATAATCGTAAAAACAAAGCAGGTCTGAGCATGGCCATTATGTCAGAGAGTGGCAACAAAGATAAAATGTCAAAAGATTTTAAAGTGAGAAGGAAGGTGTGTTCCGTGAGTGGGTGTGAGGGACGCAGCGATGGGACAAGAAAATTTTTTAATTTCCCGAGGACGGAAAAAGTGTAAGTTAATTTATATTAATGAATATTTTTCTTGTGAATGCTGAAGTGTTTCTGCAAGTTATAAGTGTAGTTTATAAATAGATACAACGGTTGTTTTCAGTGCGAAGATTGTCATTTATAAGCGAAATTTAGAATTTTATTTATTCACTCCGCTTTGAGGAAGTACGTTTAACTAAATGAAGGGATTTGTAAGGCGAACATATATGTGTCATTGGTCTCTCCATTTGTTAAATATGTATAGGTGGTTTGTTTGAAATATACATGAGTTTCGTCAATTAAATCTAGTGGAAAAGTTGCTGCCTAAATTATTACGTTTTGTAAATTATAAATTACATGATTTCAGCTTCAATGTGAATTATTGTATGCTTTTGGAGATTCGTTCCTTACATACTCTTTAGGACGTAGGAATTAAATCATTCTTTCCGTATTTGTTTTTAAAAAACTATGTCGATTCTTCTAGTCTTTTTGCACTTACTATTAACCTCTCAAACTGTGAGAAACTATCTTTAATTTAATAGAAACTTTTACAGCATATGATAGAATACAAAGGGCAGGTAATGTGTATATTGACATTTGCAACATTCTTATATGAGATAAAAGGAAACTGAAAATTTCATGTACAAACAAATGTGGTATGTTTCAAAGCATTAATTTAACTCCAAATATGACAGCAATTCCTAAAATGCATTTATTCCTGCTAATTGTCGTAATGTGATTAATTTGCATTTATAATTTCCAGTGTGAAATATTTTTGTATTATTATTCCTTGACCTTTTATAAAGAAATTAATAAAATGTTCGTGATTACCTTTTATATAAAACCGAGTGCACCTTTGCAATTATGTTAAGAATAACTAACTTAATGTGGGGGTATAATGGCACTATTTGTTCGATGGTACAATTTCCAATGCTTCTTAAATGAGACGGTTTTCCAATTCTTTAAGAAATTTTGTGAACCTTGCAGGTTTTTTTATCTTTCTGGTAATCTATGATTATTCATACCGATTAATGTCTTTATGTGCAGGTGCTTGGAATGGCTTTCATTTTGCCAAAACTGGCAGGTTCGTGACATGTATGAGCGTGGGGGTGTGCGAGCGGTGGTCCACAAGATGGTTTAAAATTTTGTAATTTTTTTATTTTAGGGTATAATTTTCACGTCTTAGTAAATATATTTTATTTTAGTGTATAGGTTTCACATTTCTTTGTCACTGTTTTATTTTAGGGTATAGGTTTTACATTTCTTTGTCAATGTTTTATTTTAGGGTATAGGTTTTACATTTCTTTGTTAATATATGTTATTGTAGGGTATAGGCTTTAAATTTTGTAAATATATATATATGTACATATTCATTATTCAATCTTTTAATTTCTATATGCTTTTTGTTGGGGAAATTAACATAATTCATATATTGTGCGACCTTTTATGTTGCAGTATGTACACATTTTCACTTCTTATGATTTAAAATTATCTGCCTAATATCATTGCCCTCATTAGGTTTGGGAACAGGTATTACATCATGCCTCTTAATGTTAGAGTACATATTTGGATGGTTTCTGTGTGTTGTATGCACTGCTTAGTGTATATATGTTCATTTTTATACTGTTTATTTGGTTACCTTGATATGATATTATGAACTTGTATATATGTCATGTGAAGGGTGTCACTGTTTATATGCTTGCATGAATTAACACATTTGAGATGTTGCAGTATGTACATACTTTTACCTTCCTGTGATTTCAAATTATCTAATATCAATGCTCTCATTAGCTTTGAGAGAAAGTATGATTTTATATGCATTTTGTGGCATGAACTAGCGCAATGCAGATAATTTGCAACCTTTTATTATTTAGTATGTACCTGCATACATCTTTTTTGTTAATTCATTGTTCATTATGTTCATATTACATTTTTTGTCTATGTTCAATTGCATATTTTCATGGTTTACAGTATTGTCTATAGTACTTCGTGTATGTTAAGATTTTCTTATACTTAGTCTCACTTTTTTCTGTTTGTGTAATACCAGTTGAGGATACATTTCCACATATTTTGTACTTTTCCATGTGTGATCTCTGTTGAATTGCTAATGTTTGAATTGAGATTTGGCAACTGTTTGTTTTATCTGGTACTACTTTGTAATGTAACTGTGCCATCTTTCTGAGTGTATATCGCAAATAATTTTTGATGTTTGCAAAAACCTTTTTGCAATCTCAGCTGAAATGCTACAGAATTGTTTCTCACTTAAAATACGGCATTTACTTGTTATGTGTACATCTAACGAAGCTTAAATAAAGCAATATCAATAACGTACAATAATTTTGTTGTTTTTTCAATTTTATATTTCTATTTAAAATTTTGCGATCATATATATTAAGCATTTTACGAGGAATAAATAACCTGATATTTTAAACGCGCGCGCTTGGTGCGACGGTGGTGCCATCTATGAACAAATGTAGTCGTAACTTGAACCTATTTCCCACAAGAGTAAGATGCACACGGCTGGCCAGCCTCCCCTCCCCTCAAATTGTTCGTTGAATCACGTGACGCGGTTGATTTGAATCACGTGAAACGGTCTGACTTGGTGAAGTGGAAATCATGGAAAGAAGGAAGTGTTATGTGCGTGGATGTTCAACAATTGGAGGGAAGTTGTTCAGGATTCCAGCTTCCAAAACAAGGTTAGATTACGAACTTACTACCATTTGATAAATTCTTAAAGGGTCAGCTTAATGATATTCAAGCATTTGGCATTACTAGCCCGATCCATTGCATTGCTCATGGTAGAAAAATACTTAGTAGCCCAGGAATTCTCAGAGTTCTTTCATTTTTGTTTTGCGTGATTTTTTCGCGGAGATAAAAACCAGTTGGAGTGTTTACAGTAAACGATTGAATTATTTTTTTATCGGATGAACTCACGGTAAGGTACAACCTTTAGGACACTTTATTACCGTGAAAGAGAGTCTTGTGAAAGTGTAATGCTTGTTTGGGCAGGTTTGTGGGCGTTAATGTAATGTCACTCTCGCATTCAACGATTTCAAAACTTTAATTTGCATCGATATCACGTTTTCTTCTTCCCTCCTTAAGTTGAATATTTTCACATGACCTTTTCTGGACTTGATGCATATATGCAATGATATCGTTCTGCTGGCTACAGCCAATTCTTGTTCATAACTAAAGATAGTGTCAATTCAATAATTTATTCCACCAAACATTATTAGAAAAGATCTCATCTTGATTTTAGTTCAATAATAAAATACATTAAAGTCACCTGAATTCGTACAAAGGACGAAACTTGTGTTGCTGCAGTGTTATTATTAAATCTCCCCACAGGCCCGAGAAGTGGAAGACATTTTGCAGTAAACCAATTTATCACTATTTGGCTTGAGTAGTGCCTAGCGCTACCCTCAAATTGGTTACAGAACTCGATCGGCATAGCAAACGTGGTCAAAATTTTTAACCCGGGAGTTATACCTGCCTGATTCCAGTAAAACAGCACAGCTAGGAAAGTTTTCGAAACTGAAAGCTAATAGAGATATACCCGATTTACTTCGATTCGAAGTTACGTCGCCGATCAATTGATACCCGTGTACCGATTTACGTCGTTTTGAATCTAACAATAAGTCACGTCGTTAGAGGTCTAATGGTCTTTAAAATTTTTGTTTCCACCTTTCTGAAGTTGTTATCTCATTGAAATACTAAACAAAAGTAACATATTGCGATCTAAATATCTACTGTGTAAGATATTATCTAAATAAACAACGATAATAAAAATATTGCATCACTTCGTGCGCAGGCTAATGCTCTCTAGGTGACTGCTTAATATGCTACCTTTGAGGGTTTTGTAAGGAAATAACCGAGTGAGCCGAATAAATTGGTGAATTAGGACGTGAAATCAGGGCTGTAGTCGAGGGTATACGGCGTATAACAACTTCTTAACGTGCCTCATTAGCACAACAAATTTCTCAAGCACAAAACATAAAGCATACGCCGATAACGTTGCCTATAATAACTTATTCAGAAAATCGGTATAAACTTGACATCGGAAAACCTGGTCCTCGTAATTTTGCAAGTATAGATTTTGGTTATTGGCTAGGTTTGGGACTTTTGGTGGTTGAAAATTATATTTTGATCTGCTAATCGCTGTTTGATGTACATACTGCATGAGAGCTACTTGTTGCTCATCTTATTAAAGGATATTATTAGCCTGTTTATTATCGTTTGTCTTTTTTTGATTAATTAATTGTCTGCTGAATCATTTTTGTTTTAACTGTGTCCATAAAAAGTGAGAATGATGAGAATAAGTAGTCTACTTTCATACAAATTCGGTTCTAATAGTTAAAAATAAATTGAATAAAAACCTTTTTAGTTTATACAACTTTTATATTAAAGGCACTAAAAACCTAAAACTAAATTAAATTTTGGCATGGGATGAGTGTCATCTGTTGTGATAGATTCTCAAATTTCCATATTAATAACATACCGTATATCTTCGAGTATAAGGCGATATGAGTAAAAGTCGAAATGTACTTTTTAGCCAAAAAAAAGCGTCTAAAATCCAAGACTCGAATATAAGTCGAAGCAAAGAAAACGAAAATAAGATAATTTTGTAATTTACAAAAAATTAATATATATACAGGTGAACCTCTACTTACGAACATGCAAAAACAAACAATTTGTATTTATGAACATTCCACATACCAATGAATTGCGCCTCACACTTAAGGCTCTCAGGCATCCCAGAAAACCGGGATTATCCTGGTTTTTAGACCTACGTCCCGGTGTCCCGAGAGGGTCTTTCGGGATGTCTATTTGTTCCGGATTTACGAATTTCAATAATTTATTACTTAATTTGACTAAATTTAGAAAATTATTTAAATTTACAAACAAAAAATTAATATAATTTGTGAATGCCGTTCCGTGCGGTATCGGATACCTTTCCGAGCGGAGCCGATCTGAACTGATCTTAGCAGTTCACGCCGTGCTTTAGCATCTGGTCACTGGCTGGTGGGAGTGGGAATTACTTGTCACAACCTGCATGGGAGCGTAGCCATAGTTCACTATCTAAAGTCTCTTAGCCTTGAAAACGGGGCATACACCACTTAGCAGCAGCCAATAGGAGACGGTTCGTTTGGGAAGGTAGTGGGGAGAACTCAGTGTTACTCTTGATTTTGAAGCGTTCACATCGGTCTGCATTGCCATTTCTACCGCCGTTTCCTTGCTGTTGCTATTCGTGATTGGGTATCTGTCCTCCCGCGCAAAAGTTGTGAGGGGCGATGGAAGGGAAAACGTTCATGATTGTCTACTTGCTCTATGAAGGCCAAGAGACTTTAGATAGTGAACAGACTATAAGAGAGACTTAGCGTGCTTTGTTGGTCTTGTGTTTGTTGTGTTATTATTTTCATTGTGTAATGTTTAATGTTTGTGTACGTTTACTGGTTTACTCGGCAAAGGTATGGTTATTAATTTTGTTTGGCTATTATTATTATATTACAGTTAAAAATATTTATTTCTGAATAATCCATCAAATTTTAAAATGTCAAAGAAAAGGACCTGCAAATTTTTGGATAAATATACCAAAGAATATCCCGTTATTAAGAGGGGCAGAAAGGAAACTGAAGGGTATTGCGTCCACTGTAAAAGTTATTTGAGTGTGGCGCATGGTGGTATTTTGGATATTAAAGATCATGTCAAAACAACAAAACATGTGAATGCTGTTGCATCCTTAAGTTCATGCAAAAAGATTACTGCATTTTTTTCAAAAAAGAATACAGAAGATGAGGATCAAGTAATTGCCACTGAATTATGTTTTTCCTACCACATAATTAAGGATCACCAATCATTTGTATCTGCAAGTTGTGTCAATAAGAAAAATTTTCCTGATTTTCCTGAATTTCCTGATTTTTCTGATTTTCCTGAATTACCTGATTTTCCTGAATTTCCTGATTTTCCTGAATTTCGTGATTTTCCTGAATTTCCTGATTTTTCTAATTTTCCTGAATTTCCTGATTTTCCTGAATTTCCTGATTTTCCTGAATTTCCTGATTTTTCTGAATTTCCTGATTTTTCTGATTTTCCTGATTTTTCTGATTTTCCTGAATTTCCTATTTTCCTGATTTTTCTGATTTTCCTGAATTTCCTGATTTTTCTGATTTTCCTGAATTTCCTATTTTTCTGATTTTCCTGAATTTCCTGATTTTCCTGAATTTCCTGAATTTCCTGATTTTTCTGATTTTCCTGAATTTCCTGAATTTGCTGATTTTCCTGATTTTCCTGATGTACCTGAATTTCCTAATTTTCCTGAATTACCTGATTTTCCTGAATTTCCTGATTTTCCTGAAGTTCCTGATTTTCCTGAATTTCCTGATTTTCCTGAATTTCCTGATTTTCCTGAATTTCCTGATTTTTCTGATTTTCCTGAATTTCCTGATTTTCCTGAATTTCCTGATTTTTCTGATTTTCCTGAATTTCCTGATTTTCCGGATTTTCCTGATTTTCCTGAATTTCCTGATTTTCCTGAATTTCCTGATTTTTCTGATTTTCCTGAATTTCCTGATTTTCCTGAATTCCCTGATTTTTCTGATTTTTCTGATTTTACTGAATTTCCTGATTTTCCTGATTTTCCTGATTTTTCTGATTTTCCTGAATTTCCTGATTTTCCTGAATTTCCTGATTTTCCTGAATTTCCTGAATTTTCTGATTTTCCTGAATTTCCTGATTTTTCTGATTTTCCTGAATTTCCTGAATTTCCTGATTTTCCTGAATTTCCTAATTTTCCTGAATTTCCTGATTTTCCTGAATTTCCTGATTTTTTTGATTTTCGTGAATTTCCTGATTTTCCTGAATTTCCTCATTTTCCTAAACTTCTCGATTTTCCTGAATTTCCTTATTTTCGTGAATTTCCTGATGTTCCTGAATTTCCTGAGTGTCCTGAATTTCCTGATTTTCCTGTATTTCCTGATTTTCCTACATCTTTTATTTCAAACAATTTCATAAGGAAAATCAGGAAATTCAGGAAAATCAGGAAATTCAGGAAAATCAGAAAAATCAGGAAATTCAGGAAAATCAGGAAATTCAGGAAAATCAGGAAAATCAGGAAATTCAGGAAAATCAGGAAATTCAGGAAAATCAGAAAAATCAGGAAATTCAGGAAAATCAGGAAATTCAGGAAAATCAGAAAAATCAGGAAATTCAGGAAAATCAGGAAATTCAGGAAAATCAGGAAATTCAGGAAAATCAGGAAATTCAGGAAAATCAGGAAAATCAGGAAATTCAGGAAAATCAGGAAATTCAGGAAAATCAGGAAATTCAGGAAAATCAGGAACTTCAGGAAAATCAGGAAAATCAGGAAATTCAGGAAAATCAGGAAATTCAGGAAAATCAGAAAAATCAGGAAATTCAGGAAAATCAGAAAAATCAGGAAATTCAGGAATATCAGAAAATTTTTCCTGATTTCCTGAATTTCCTGATTTTTCTGATTTTCCTGAATTACCTGAATTTCCTGATTTTCCTGATTTTTCTGATTTTCCTGAATTTCCTGATTTTCCTGATTTTTCTGATTTTCCTGAATTTCCTGATTTTTCTGATTTTCCTGAATTTCCTGATTTTTCTGATTTTCCTGAATTTCCTGATTTTTCTGATTTTCCTGAATTTCCTGATTTTCCTGAATTTCCTGATTTTTCTGATTTTCCTGAATTTCCTGAATTTCCTGATTTTCCTGATTTACCGAATTTCCTAATTATCCTGAATTACCTGATTTTCCTGAATTTCCTGATTTTCCTTATTTTCCTGAAGTTCCTGATTTTCCTGATTTTCCTGAATTTCCTGATTTTCCTGAATTTCCTGATTTTCCTGAATTTCCTGATTTTCCTGAATATCCTGATTTTCCTGAATTTCCTGATTTTTCTGATTTTCCTGAATTTCCTGTATTTCCTGATTTTTCTGATTTTACTGAATTTCCTGATTTTCCTGATTTTCCTGAATTTCCTGATTTTCCTGAATTTCCTGAATTTCCTGATTTTCCTGATTTTCCTGATTTTCCTGATTTTCCTGAATTTCCTGATTTTTCTGATTTTTCTGATTTTCCTGAATTTCCTGATTTTTCTGATTTTCCTGATTTTCCTGAATTTCCTGAATTTCCTGATTTTCCTGAATTTCCTGAATTTCCTGAATTTCCTGATTTTCCTGAATTTCCTGATTTTTCTGATTTTCGTGAATTTCCTGATTTTCCTGAATTTCCTCATTTTCCTAAACTTCTCGATTTTCCTGAATTTCCTTATTTTCGTGAATTTCCTGATGTTCCTGAATTTCCTGAGTGTCCTGAATTTCCTGATTTTCCTGTATTTCCTGATTTTCCTACATCTTTTATTTCAAACAATTTCATAAGGAAAATCAGGAAATTCAGGAAAATCAGGAAAATCAGAAAAATCAGGAAATTCAGGAAAATCAGGAAATTCAGGAAAATCAGGAAATTCAGGAAAATCAGAAAAATCAGGAAATTCAGGAAAATCAGAAAAATCAGGAAATTCAGGAAAATCAGGAAATTCAGGAAAATCAGAAAAATCAGGAAATTCAGGAAAATCAGGAAATTCAGGAAAATCAGGAAATTCAGGAAAATCAGGAAAATCAGGAAATTCAGGAAATTCAGGAAAATCAGGAAATTCAGGAAAATCAGGAAATTCAGGAAAATCAGGAACTTCAGGAAAATCAGGAAATTCAGGAAAATCAGGAAATTCAGGAAAATCAGAAAAATCAGGAAATTCAGGAATATCAGAAAAATTTTCCTGATTTCCTGAATTTCCTGATTTTTCTGATTTTCCTGAATTACCTGAATTTCCTGATTTTCCTGATTTTTCTGATTTTCCTGATTTTCCTGATTTTTCTGATTTTCCTGAATTTCCTGATTTTTCTGATTTTCCTGAATTTCCTGATTTTTCTGATTTTCCTGAATTTCCTGATTTTTCTGATTTTCCTGAATTTCCTGATTTTCCTGAATTTCCTGATTTTTCTGATTTTCCTGAATTTCCTGAATTTGCTGATTTTCCTGATTTACCGAATTTCCTAATTTTCCTGAATTACCTGATTTTCCTGATTTTCCTTATTTTCCTGAAGTTCCTGATTTTCCTGATTTTCCTGAATTTCCTGATTTTCCTGAATATCCTGATTTTCCTGATTTTTCTGAATTTCCTGAATTTCCTGATTTTCCTGAATTTCCTGATTTTCCTGAATATCCTGATTTTCCTGAATTTCCTGATTTTTCTGATTTTCCTGAATTTCCTGATTTTTCTGATTTTACTGAATTTCCTGATTTTCCTGATTTTCCTGAATTTCCTGATTTTCCTGAATTTCCTGAATTTCCTGATTTTTCTGATTTTCCTGATTTTCCTGAATTTCCTGATTTTTCTGATTTTTCTGATTTTCCTGAATTTCCTGATTTTTCTGATTTTCCTGATTTTCCTGATTTTCCTGAATTTCCTGAATTTCCTGATTTTCCTGAATTTCCTGATTTTCCTGAATTTCCTCATTTTCCTAAATTTCTTGATTTTCCTGAATTTCCTTATTTTCGTGAATTTCCTGATGTTCCTGAATTTCCTGAGTGTCCTGATTTTCCTGTATTTCCTGATTTTCCTACATCTTTTATTTCAAACAATTTCATAAGGAAAATCAGGAAAATCTGGTAAATCAGGAAATTGAGAAATTTAAGTAAATCAGGAAAATCACAAAAATCAGGTAAATGAGGACATTCTGGAAATTCAGGAACATCAGGAAATTCAGGAATTTTAGGAAAATCAGGAAATTCAATATAATCAGGTAATTCAGGAACATCAGGATATTCAGGAAAATCACTAAATTCAGGAAAAACCGGTAATTCAGGAAAATCAGGATATTCAGGAAAATCACATAAATCAGAAAAATCAGGAAAATAAAGAAATTCAGGAGAATCAGGAAATTCAGGAAATTCAGGAAAATCAGGAAATTCAGGAAAAAAAAGAAATTCAGGAGAATTAGGAAATTCAGGTAATTCAGGAAAATCAGGAAATTTAGGAAAATCAGCAAATTCAGGAAAATCAGGAAATTCAGGAAAATCAGGAAAATCAGGAAATTCAGTAAAATCAGAAAAATCAGGAAATTCAGGAAATTCAGGAAAATCAGAAAAATCAGGAAATTCAGGAAAATAAGGATATTCAGGAAAATCAGGAAAATCAGGAAAATCAGGAAATTCAGGAAAATCAGAAAAATCAGGAAATTCAGGAAAATCAGGATATTCAGGAAAATCAGGAAATTCAGGAAAATCAGGAAATTCAGGAAAATCAGGAAAATCAGGAAATTCAGGAAAATCAGGAAATTCAGGAAAATCAGAAAAATCAGGAAATTCAGGAAATTCAGGAAAATCAGAAAAATCAGGAAAATCAGGAAATTCAGGAAAATCAGGAAATTCAGGAAAATCAGGAAAATCAGGAAATTCAGGAAAATCAGGAAAATCAGGAAAATCAGGAAAATCAGGAAAATCAGGAAATTCAGGAAAAACAGGAAATTCAGGAAAATCAGGAAACTCAGGAAAATCAGGAACTTCAGGAAAATCAGGAAAATCAGGAAATTCAGGAAAATCAGAAAAATCAGGAAATTCAGGAAAATCAGAAAAATCAGGAAATTCAGGAATATCAGAAAAATTTTCCTGATTTCCTGAATTTCCTGATTTTTCTGATTTTCCTGAATTACCTGATTTTCCTGAATTTCCTGATTTTCCTGATTTTTCTGACTTTCCTGAATTTCCTGATTTTCCTGAATTTCCTGATTTTTCTGAATTTCCTGATTTTTCTGATTTTCCTGAATTTCCTGATTTTTCTGATTTTCCTGAATTTCCTGATTTTCCTGAATTTCCTGATTTTTCTGATTTTCCTGATTTTCCTGAATTTCCTGAATTTGCTGATTTTCCTGATTTTCCTGATTTTCCTGAATTTCCTGATTTTCCTGAATTTCCTGATTTTCCTGATTTTCCTGAATTTCCTGATTTTCCTGAATTTCCTGAATTTCCTGATTTTTCTGATTTTCCTGAACTTCCTGATTTTCCTGAATTTCCTGGTTTTCCTGATTTTCCTGAATTTCCTGATTTTTCTGATTTTCCTGAATTTCCTGATTTTCCTGAATTTCCTGATTTTTCTGATTTTACTGAATTTCCTGATTTTCCTGAATTTCCTGATTTTCCTGAATTTCCTGATTTTTCTGATTTTCCTGAATTTCCTGGTTTTCCTGAATTTCCTGATTTTCCTGAATTTCCTGACTTTTCTGATTTTCCTGTATTTCCTGATTTTTCTGATTATCCTGAATTTACTGATTTTCCTGAATTTCCTGATTTTCCTGATTTTCCTGAATTTCCTGATTTTCCTGAATTTCCTGATTTTTCTGATTTTCCTGAATTTCCTGATTTTCCTGAATTTCCTGATTTTCCTGATTTTTCTGATTTTCCTGATTTTCCTGAATTTCCTGATTTTCCTGAATTTCCTGATTTTTCTGATTTTACTGAATTTCCTGATTTTCCTGAATTTCCTGATTTTCCTGAATTTCCTGATTTTCCTGAATTTCCTGATTTTCCTGAATTTCCTGATTTTCCTGAATTTCCTGGTTTTCCTGAATTTCCTGATTTTCCTGAATTTCCTGACTTTTCTGATTTTCCTGTATTTCCTGATTTTTCTGATTATCCTGAATTTACTGATTTCCTGATTTTCCTGAATTTCCTGATTTTCCTGAATTTCCTGATTTTTCTGATTTTCGTGAATTTCCTGATTTTCCTGAATTTCCTCATTTTCCTAAATTTCTTGATTTTCCTGAATTTCATTATTTTCGTGAATTTCCTGATGTTCCTGAATTTCCTGAGTGTCCTGAATTTCCTGATTTTCCTGTATTTCCTGATTTTCCTACATCTTTTATTTCAAACAATTTCATAAGGAAAATCAGGAAATTCAGGAAATTCAGGAAAATCAGAAAAATCAGGAAATTCAGGAAAATCAGTAAATTCAGGAAAATCAGGAAATTCAGGAAAATCAGGAAATTCAGAAAAATCAGGAAATTCAGGAAAATCAGAAAAATCAGGAAATTCAGGAAAATCAGGAAATTCAGGAAAATCAGAAAAATCAGGAAATTCAGGAAAATCAGGAAATTCAGGAAAATCAGGAAAATCAGAAAATTCAGGAAAATCAGGAAATTCAGGAAAATCAGGAAATTCAGGAAAATCAGGAAATTCAGGAAAATCAGGAACTTCAGGAAAATCAGGAAAATCAGGAAATGAATGATTTTTCTGATTTTCCTGAATTTCCTGATTTTTCTGATTTTCCTGAATTTCCTGATTTTCCTGAATTTCCTGATTTTCCCGAATTTCCTGATTTTCCTGAATTTCCTGATTTTTCTGATTTTCCTGAATTTCCTGAATTTGCTGATTTTCCTGATTTTCCTGATTTACCTGAATTTCCTAATTTTCCTGAATTACCTGATTTTCCTGAATTTCCTGATTTTCCTGAAGTTCCTGATTTTCATGAATTTCCTGATTTTCCTGATTTTCCTGAATTTCCTGATTTTTCTGATTTTCCTGAATTTCCTGAATTTGCTGATTTTCCTGATTTTCCTGATGTACCTGAATTTCCTAATTTTCCTGAATTACCTGATTATCCTGAATTTCCTGATTTTCCTGAAGTTCCTGATTTTCATGAATTTCCTGATTTTCCTGAATTTCCTGATTTTCCTGGTTTTCCTGAATTTTCTGAATTTCCTGATTTTCCTGAATTTCCTGATTTTCCTGAATTTTCTGATTTTCCTGAATTTCCTGATTTTCCTGAATTTCCTGATTTTCCTGAATTTCCTGATTTTCCTGAATTTCCTGAATTTACTGATTTTCCTGAATTTCCTGATTTTCCTGAATTTCCTGATTTTTCTGATTTTCGTGAATTTCCTGATTTTCCTGAATTTCCTCATTTTCCTAAATTTCTTGATTTTCCTGAATTTCCTTATTTTCGTGAATTTCCTGATGTTCCTGAATTTCCTGAGTGTCCTGATTTTCCTGTATTTCCTGATTTTCCTACATCTTTTATTTCAAACAATTTCATAAGGAAAATCAGGAAAATCTGGTAAATCAGGAAATTGAGAAATTTAAGTAAATCAGGAAAATCACAAAAATCAGGTAAATGAGGACATTCTGGAAATTCAGGAACATCAGGAAATTCATGAATTTTAGGAAAATCAGGAAATTCAATATAATCAGGTAATTCAGGAACATCAGGATATTCAGGAAAATCACGAAATTCAGGAAAAACCGGTAATTCAGGAAAATCAGGATATTCAGGAAAATCACATAAATCAGAAAAATCAGGAAAATAAAGAAATTCAGGAGAATCAGGAAATTCAGGAAATTCAGGAAAATCAGGAAATTCAGGAAAAAAAAGAAATTCAGGAGAATTAGGAAATTAAGGTAATTCAGGAAAATCAGGAAATTTAGGAAAATCAGCAAATTCAGGAAAATCAGGAAATTCAGGAAAATCAGAAAAATCAGGAAATTCAGGAAAATAAGGATATTCAGGAAAATCAGGAAAATCAGGAAAATCAGGAAATTCAGGAAAATCAGAAAAATCAGGAAATTCAGGAAAATCAGGATATTCAGGAAATTCAGGAAAATCAGGTAAATCAGGAAATTCAGGAAAATCAGGAAATTCAGGAAAATCAGGAAAATCAGGAAATTCAGGAAAATCAGAAAAATCAGGAAAATCAGAAAAATCAGGAAATTCAGGAAAATCAGAAAAATCAGGAAAATCAGGAAATTCAGGAAATTCAGGAAATTCAGGAAAATCAGAAAAATCAGGAAAATCAGGAAATTCAGGAAAATCAGGAAATTCAGGAAAATCAGTAAATTCAGGATAATCAGAAAAATCAGGAAATACAGGAAAATCAGAAAAGTCAGGAAATTCAGGAAAATCAGGAAATTCAGGAAAACCAGGAAATTCAGGAAAATCAGAAAAATCAGGAAATTCAGGAAAATCAGGAAATTCAGGAAAATCAGGAAATTCAGGAAAATCAGGAAATTCAGTAAAATCAGAAAAATCAGGAAATTCAGGAAAATCAGGGAATTCAGGAAAATCAGAAAAATCAGGAAATTCAGGAAAATCAGAAAAATCAGGAAAATCAGGAAATTCAGGAAAATCAGGAAATTCAGGAAAATCAGAAAAATCAGGAAATTCAGGAAAATCAGGAAATTCAGGAAAATCAGGAAATTCAGGAAAATCAGGAAAATCAGGAAATTCAGGAAAATCAGGAAATTCAGGAAAATCAGGAAAATCAGGAAAATCAGCAAATTCAGGAAAATCAGGAAAATCAGAAAAATCAGGAAATTCAGGAAAATCAGGAAATTCAGGAAAATCAGGAAATTCAGGAAAATCAGAAAAATCAGGAAATTCAGGAAATTCAGGAAAATCAGGAAATTCAGGAAAATCAGGAAAATCAGGAAAAACAGGAAATTCAGGAAAATCAGGAAACTCAGGAAAATCAGGAAAATCAGGAAAATCAGAAAAATCAGGAAAATCAGAAAAATCAGGAAATTCAGGAATATCAGAAAAATTTTCCTGATTTCCTGAATTTCCTGATTTTTCTGATTTTCCTGAATTACCTGATTTTCCTGAATTTCCTGATTTTCCTGATTTTTCTGACTTTCCTGAATTTCCTGATTTTCCTGAATTTCCTGATTTTTCTGAATTTCCTGAATTTCCTAATTTTTCTGATTTTCCTGAATTTCCTGATTTTTCTGATTTTCCTGAATTTCCTGAATTTCCTGATTTTCCTGAATTTCCTGATTTTTCTGATTTTCCTGATTTTCCTGAATTTCCTGAATTTGCTGATTTTCCTGATTTTCCTGATTTTCCTGAATTTCCTGATTTTCCTGAATTTCCTGATTTTCCTGATTTTCCTGAATTTCCTGATTTTCCTGAATTTCCTGATTTTCCTGAATTTCCTGATTTTTCTGATTTTCCTGAATTTCCTGATTTTCCTGAATTTCCTGATTTTCCTGATTTTTCTGATTTTCCTGAATTTCCTGATTTTTCTGATTTTCCTGAATTCCCTGATTTTCCTGAATTTCCTGATTTTTCTGATTTTACTGAATTTCCTGATTTTCCTGAATTTCCTGATTTTCCTGAATTTCCTGATTTTCCTGAATTTCCTGATTTTTCTGATTTTCCTGAATTTCCTGGTTTTCCTGAATTTCCTGATTTTCCTGAATTTCCTGACTTTTCTGATTTTCCTGTATTTCCTGATTTTTCTGATTATCCTGAATTTACTGATTTTCCTGAATTTCCTGATTTTCCTGAATTTCCTGATTTTCCTGATTTTTCTGATTTTCCTGAATTTCCTGATTTTTCTGATTTTCCTGAATTTCCTGATTTTCCTGAATTTCCTGATTTTTCTGATTTTACTGAATTTCCTGATTTTCCTGAATTTCCTGAATTTCCTGTTTTTCCTGAATTTCCTGATTTTCCTGAATTTCCTGATTTTCCTGAATTTCCTGATTTTTCTGATTTTCCTGAATTTCCTGGTTTTCCTGAATTTCCTGATTTTCCTGAATTTCCTGACTTTTCTGATTTTCCTGTATTTCCTGATTTTTCTGATTATCCTGAATTTACTGATTTCCTGATTTTCCTGAATTTCCTGATTTTCCTGATTTTCCTGAATTTCCTGATTTTTCTGATTTTCGTGAATTTTTTGATTTTCCTGAATTTCCTCATTTTCCTATATTTCTTGATTTTCCTGAATTTCCTTATTTTCGTGAATTTCCTGATGTTCCTGAATTTCCTGAGTGTCCTGAATTTCCTGATTTTCCTGTATTTCCTGATTTTCCTACATCTTTTATTTCAAACAATTTCATAAGGAAAATCAGGAAATTCAGGAAAATCAGAAAAATCAGGAAATTCAGGAAAATCAGTAAATTCAGGAAAATCAGGAAATTCAGGAAAATCAGGAAATTCAGGAAAATCAGGAAATTCAGAAAAATCAGGAAATTCAGGAAAATCAGAAAAATCAGGAAATTCAGGAAAATCAGGAAATTCAGGAAAATCAGAAAAATCAGGAAATTCAGGAAAATCAGGAAATTCAGGAAAATCAGGAAATTCAGGAAAATCAGAAAATTCAGGAAAATCAGGAAATTCAGGAAAATCAGGAAAATTAGGAAATTCAGGAAAATCAGGAAATTCAGGAAAATCAGGAACTTCAGGAAAATCAGGAAATGAATGATTTTCCTGATTTTTCTGATTTTCCTGAATTTCCTGATTTTTCTGATTTTCCTGAATTTCCTGATTTTCCTGAATTTCCTGATTTTCCTGAATTTCCTGATTTTCCTGAATTTCCTGATTTTTCTGATTTTCCTGAATTTCCTGAATTTGCTGATTTTCCTGATTTTCCTGATTTACCTGAATTTCCTAATTTTCCTGAATTACCTGATTTTCCTGAATTTCCTGATTTTCCTGAAGTTCCTGATTTTCATGAATTTCCTGATTTTCCTGAATTTCCTGATTTTTCTGATTTTCCTGAATTTCCTGAATTTGCTGATTTTCCTGATTTTCCTGATTTACCTGAATTTCCTAATTTTCCTGAATTACCTGATTATCCTGAATTTCCTGATTTTCCTGAAGTTCCTGATTTTCATGAATTTCCTGATTTTCCTGAATTTCCTGATTTTCCTGGTTTTCCTGAATTTTCTGAATTTCCTGATTTTCCTGAATTTCCTGATTTTCCTGAATTTTCTGATTTTCCTGAATTTCCTGATTTTCCTGAATTTCCTGATTTTCCTGAATTTCCTGATTTTCCTGAATTTCCTGATTTTTCTGATTTTCCTGAATTTCCTGATTTTCCTGAATTTCCTGATTTTTCTGATTTTCCTGAATTTCCTGATTTTCCTGTATTTCCTGATTTTCCTACATCTTTTATTTCAAACAATTTCATAAGGAAAATCAGGAAAATCTGGTAAATCAGGAAATTGAGAAATTTAAGTAAATTAAGTAAATTAGGAAAATCACAAAAATCAGGTAAATCAGGTAAATAAGGACATTCTGGAAATTCAGGAACATCAGGAAATTCAGGAATTTTAGGAAAATCAGGATATTCAATATAATCAGGTAATTCAGGAAAATCAGAAAAAATCAGGAAAATCGGGAAAATCAGCAAAATAAGGAAATTCAGGAAAATCAGGTAAATGAAGAAAATCAGGAAATCAATCAACCGTTAGCTTGAAATCAGCGATTTCCCTTACGGGTGCCCCCCCCCCCCCCTCCATAACCCCCCTACCCTTGGTCTGATTTTGCTCATCTACAAACTTGATATTATACTTGTATTGAAAGTGATAAATATAAATTTGAACTTCCTAAGTTAATTCACTCGAGAGTTATCGTCGAAAAACCAAATCGGTGACACCGCCAAACCCCCACTTAAAATTTTTTTTGAGATACACCGCATAGCCTATATTTTAAGCTGGACCAGTCTAAAGATACGCTGCAAGTTTCATAAAAATTCGACCAGCCGTTTTTGCGTGATGCGGTAACAAACAAACAGACAGACAGACAAAAATTGTGCAAACCGGTTCAAATGTCTTCTTGTGATGCAAAACACACAAAAAAGTAAAACCCCGACAAAATAACAAATGTACAGATAGAGGTAACAATTTTATTTATATAGATGTAAAAAAAAACAGAATTGAAAATGAAATTTTTGGAATTATCTCAACTCGAATTTTATAAAAATTTGAACCGAGAAGAATTTCCACAGGTGATAGATAACGCAAATAAAATTCTGTCATTACTTGGCAGCACATACAGATGTGAACAATTTTTTTCAAAAATGACATTTATAAAATCCAATAACAGGTCCCAAATTTCTGACGTAAATTTAGAAAATACTCTGCGCTTGCTACGACAAATATCGATCCAGATATCGATTCAATGATAAAAATAAACAGTATCAAATCTCTCATTAAATATTATAAAAATAAAATATTGCAATTTTTGTTACTGGAATTGTATTTGTATTTTGTTACTATAATTGTATTTTTGTAATTTTATCTTGAATTTGTATTTCGTTTTTCTTATTAATAAAATTAATTATACGTACGAATAGACATAAATATTACAATAAATAATATAAAACTGTTTATGACAATTTTTTATATTACACGGGTTTAATTCTAAAAAAATAATCCAAAAAATCGTGGAAAGCAAAAAAAAAATTTGCCCGCGTGTACCTTACAGTCATTTTATTTGGCGCGCCTCTTAAAAAGGTTGCCCACTCATGATATAGAGAGATAACTAGGGTTGCCAACTGGGTCATTTTGACCCGGAGACTCCGGGTGAAGCAATGTTTCTCCAGGCTCAGGGTTTTACAACAATTTCCTCGGGGCAGTGTCAGTATTGGAACTACAATTTATCTAATGGTTCTCCTTACACAAACATACCGAAAGACACCGAGTATTTGCTTAGAAAATGTCGATTTTAATTAAGAAATGCACTTTTTACGTGTTTTTTCTTTGAAATGAACAAAATATGGTATCTTGGACGAAATATAACATTTCTTTGGGACCCAAAGACACCCTCGTCGTAATATTTTATCAATCGAATTTCCTCGAATTTCAACTAAATAATGCTGTTTTCACAGTATTAATTAAATATAAGATAATACAAATGTTAACCCCTGAAAAATATTCTCCTAGACAATAACCTTAATACATTTTGATCTCGCAAAGAGGTGAGAATAACGCATTTACTTACTTTACGTATGCATAACGAAATACTAAATAATATTTCAATTGATAAATGAAAATGTGATATAATTTACAATACTTTTTAAATAGCAACTCGTGAATAACAGAAAATCCGTAAAAAGCGACAAAACAGGGTTTCCTCCAAATTCTCCGGGTTTCAGACTAAAATCTCCGGGTCGTTAAGGTCTTACAGTTGGCAGCCCTAGAGATAACGTAGGGAAAATAATTAAATTTCGTGCACTTACATCTTTTAACCTTGTAATTTATCTTAGTTCTCTAGATTATGACAATAAAAATGTTCTCCTCATTCTGTAGAAAGACAAACCGTGAAAATAAACTAATTTAATTATCTGCAGAAAGATTAAAATGTGAAATTTCTGTTTCTCGTGGCTTTTCTAATAAATATATGTGTTTGTTCTTATCGATGATTCTATAAATAATTCGCAGGTTACATTATAATTAACTTATTATTTTACTATATGTGCGATTCCATTTTGAAGACTTTTCGAATTCCCCTTAAGGCAGTGGTTCCCAAACTGGGAGACGTGAGAGACTTTCAGTGGGAGCCATGAAAACATAAATTTTTTATGTCAAATTCAGTTGAAATGTCACACATTTAATGTATTCAAATTGCAGTAGAACTAATTAGGGCCAACGATGGTTGAGATAGTTGAGAATTCAGATAACTGAAAAAATGAAGGATTAAAGAGAGTTTAAAAATAAGCACACGGTTTTATTTTTCGAGGCAACACAGAAAGAAATTGTTTATCTGCATTACGAATCGATGTAGGAGCCATGTGAGTACCGGCAGAGGTACTTAAAGTCATGGGATCGGAAGGACTAAAAGTGATTATGAAACTAATTAACAAGATTTACGACTCGGGAGAGTGGCCTCAGGATTTATTAGATGTAACAGTGATCCCTCTAAACAAGAAGCCAAAGGCAATGCAGTGTAAAGACTACAGAACGATAAACCTACTGTCACACACTTCGAAGATCATCACGAGGATTCTTAATAAAAGACTAGAGAAAAAGGCCGAAGAAATGCTAGGGGAAGATCAATTCAGCTTCAGAAAAGGAAGTGGAACCAGAGATTCTATTGGTGTAGTGAGAATCATATCAGAAAGGGCAATAGAGTACAGCAAAGATTGCTGCGTATGATTCGTCGACTGGCAGAAGGCCTTTGATAGAGTAAATTGGGTACTGCTGAGAAGGATATTAAAGGTTATACGTGTAGAATGGAAAGACAGGAGACTGATCAGGAATCTATATGTGAATCAAGTTGTAAAGGTCAGGTTGGAGAATGCATACACCAGCGGAGTAAATATCGGTAGAGAAGTAAGACAGGGCTGTTGTCTATCGCCGATCCTATTCAATATATATGGAGAGAGGCTAATGCAGGAAGCGTTAGAAGGCACGGGAGATTTCAAAATCGGAGGAAGGATTATAAGAACAGTGAAATAAGTGGGTGATCAAGTACTTCTAGCAAGAAAGGAAAAGCAACTCCAGAAAATGATAAATAGACTAGTGATAACAGGTAGAAAATACGGTATGGAAATTAATACAGAAAAATCCAAGGTTATGCAAATATCAAGTAAAGAAGAAGAAAATTTGAACATAAGTATTGGAGGAAAGCCATTAGAACAAGTTTCAGATTATAAATACCTTGGAAGCATCATAATGAGAGAAGCAAAATGTACCGATGAAATCAGGACTAAAATAACAAAAGCAAAAGCCACTTTCAGAAGAAAGAAACTCCTGCTAACAGGAAATATAAAGCAGGAAATCCGCAAGAGGTTGATAAAATGCTATGTATGGAGTATAGCTTTGTATGGGGCAGAAACATGGATGCTAAGGAAAAATGATATAAAATACTTGGAAAACTTCGAAATGTGGACATGCAGAAGAATGCTGAAGATAAAATGGACAGATAGGGTGAAAAATGAGGAAGTACTACGAAGAATAGGAGAGAAGCGAACGATTATACAGAATATCAGAAAGAGGAAGGCGAACTGGATTGGGCATTACCTGAGTAGAGAGTGCATGATTAAAGAAGTGCTAGAAGGAAAACTGGATGGAAAAAGAGAAAGAGGTAGGAAAAGGTTTCAGCTGGTAGACGACTTGAAAGGGAAAGAGAGCTATTAAGATATGAAGAAAACTGTGGAAAATAGGAGTGTATGGAGAACCAAGTTTAACCTAGAATAATCACAGACCTGTCAACGGACAGACTACCTATGATGATGAGGAACTGCTGTCATATTAGGAGTGAAGTTAATGCATCAAAATATATCACATACATATATCACATCTGTCTGTACACGTAATTTTGTTTTTTTTATCTCACATAAGGATGTGTTGAAAAAGTCAATTCAGTCTATGTAACTATTTGATGCCCTTTGGATTCTCTTTACTGAGGCATTATAAACATAATTAGTGCTGTGAAAGTTTGTATTAAATGCAAGATAGTTTCTCACAGTTCGAGGAGGAACTCTAATGTTAATAAGTGCTAAGAGGCTAGAAGAATCAACACAGTTATTCAACAATTTATACAAAAAGATTGCCTGCTTTTATTCTTATGCTAAGGAGTATCTAAGGAAAGAATCTCCAAGTGCATACAATAATTCACATCAAAGCTGAAACATGTAATTTATAATTTACAAAATGTAAGAATTTATGCTGTAACCTTTCCACTCGATTTAATTGACCAATCTTATATGACAACCAAGCCACCGATACAACAAATGTCATATACATCAAAGCGAACTGGATAAATAAAGTTCAAAATTATAAGTTTTGCTTTGAAAGGCAAGTATTCGTACGAAAAACATCAGTTATAGCTCCTAAAGTGACTTATGAATTACATTCATAATTTACGAAAACGTTTCAGCATTCACATGAAAAATATTCATTGATATAAATTTACTTACAGTTCCTTAACGCTTGGGAAATGAAAAAACCTCACCGAGGGATCATCCGTAGTGGACAAACAGCCCAAAACTGAGCACTGCGATACTTTTACCATCTTCACCATTTTCCAAACGCTCACGTCACATGTTCTTCTACAGTTCTATAGCGTCCCTTAATTTTGAAATTTTTGAAAAATCCATTGATTTCAGGGACACTAGTGTCACCTGGCCTCAGCGTAAGGCATAACTTAAGGCGTAAAAAAAAGAGGTGTTGCATACCCATGGTTGAAATCAACAGAAAGAAACCTAGGCAATTCTATAAACAAACTGTATGAAAGGTTGGATGATAGAGTGAAAGTGATAGAAGCGCAAGCCAAACGGCTTGATGAGTGTTTTGAAGCAATAAATGAATTAAAAAGTGAAAATGTGTTGTTAAAAAAACAAGTAAAAGACGTTTCCAGTTGTTCTGGTGAGTTGGAACAACGTTTGCTTGCAAATACTGTAGAAATTCATGGAATTCCGAGTCAAAATGAAAGCTTACCAGATATAATATGCGAATTGGCATCAAATTAGGCGTTAATATTAAGGATGACTCTATTCACTATTGTTATCGGTCCAGGCCCAAGTTAAATGGAACTGATGGGGGAATATATGTGCGATTCGTTAGCCAACATATTAAGGATAGTTTGTTGGCCAACCTCTCTATGTCATTTGATATTGGACTCTATCCCATCGTCTGATGCACCCGTCTATATCAACGAAGCTCTTACCCCCAGTCGATGAAGACTATTCAACGCAGTGAGAGGGGCAAAGAAGACGAAAAACTACGCCTATTTGTGGATACGTGGCAGAAAGATACTAATGCGAAAAGTAGAAAAGGAGCCTGCTATAGCACTTACTTGTATGGAAGACATAAGTAAATTGTAAATTGTATTTTTCTATGAATAATTCTATTAATGATACTTTGTTAAAATTTGCAAATGAAGTGATTGTAATTCAACAAAATATTCATAGTTTAAGAAGCAATTTTGGTTTATTTTTGGTACATTTAGATTCTTTATCTTTAAAGCCTACAATAATTGTGTTATTGGAAATTTGGATAAATAATGATGAAGTTAATTTCTATAGTATTTCTGATTATAAATGTTACGCGAGATGTGACATTGTTTATGTTAAAAAGGATATACCGTATTCACCTGAATCTAAGACGACCTTTTTTTCCAAATTTTCAGCTGTAAATATCAAGAGACGTCTTACATTCGAATACGAAGTATATTTAAGCATTTAATCAATGGTTTTTACAACAAATGGTATATTAGAGTAAACAATTCACAACAGCAAATTCAAGTACGTACATAAAGAAGTGAAATAAACAAATAGTAATAACAATAAGAAAAACATGACGGGAATAATAATTATTTAGACTAATAATCATCGTCGACGATCATAACACAGACGACGTTCTTTCATCTTGCACGTAATGGCAACCCAATGTCAAAACAAATGAGAGCGGAAATCATTGGGATTCCCCTTTCAAACGACGCACCGCGATTCACTAAGTGTGACAGTAATTTTGAGTTGTGCATTCTTGATTTAAATGCACAACCCTTAAGTTAAAATGACAGATCATGTTGAAGTACGTGGCACGAGTGCAAAGGGAAAGTTAACAAAGGAATTAGACGGAGCTAAGATACAAATTTTAAGCTGATCGTGATAAATTACGCCGAAAAAACTAATAACTCTGATGCGAGTAGAAAGTTCGGTGTATCTGAGGCAAATGTGCGTCGATGGAAACTCTCAAAACAGGAACTAGAAAAAGCCAAAGCCACAAGGAAGTCGCTCAGTGGTCCAAAATTAGGCCGATTTCATGGCATTGAAGAAGAAGTAGTCAAGTTTGTGCGCACCGTGAGGAAGAACGGTATGCCTGTTTCGACTGAAAGTATTATACTTAAAGCTAATGAAATTACTAGAGGACTTAATATATCATTGTAAGAATTCAAGGCCAGCAGAAGCTGGTGCGTGAGAATGATGCGGCGAAATAATTTTTCTTTACGGCGACGAACTTCGTCAGAAATTGTCAGAAGACTATGTTGAAAAACTTCTCGCGTACCAGAAATACGTAATTGGACTTAGAAAAACCAATAATTACCTTTTGAGCCAAATAGGAAATGCCGATGAAACTCCGGTTTTCTTCTAATTATACTGTGAATGAAAAAGGTGCGAAATCCGACCTAATTAAAACTACAGGCAACGAAAAAATGCGAGTCACGGTAATGTTGGCGGTTTTAGCAGATGGGACTAAATTACCACCATATGTGATTCTGAAGCGGAAAACAATGCCTAAGAAACATTTGCCAAGTGGAATAATAGGTGTCAAGAAAAGGGGTGGATGACTAAAGAACTAATCAGAGATTGGTTACATGTGGTGTGGAATAGACGGCCAGGAGCTTTACTGAAACAAAGAGCAATGCTTTCACTGGATGCATTCAAGGACACTTATCTCCTGAAATTAAAAACATAATGAGTGCGATGAATATTGATCTTATTGTAATACCTGGAGGAATGACATCGCAACTTCAAGTTTTAGATGTTGCTGTCAATAAGTGTTTTAAAAATAATTTAAAGGTTTTGTATTCTGAGTGGTTACAGAGTGGAACTCACACTTTAACACCAAAAGGAAATCTTAAGAAACCTGAAGTTGCAATGCTCTGCCAATGGATCAAGGCATCGTGGCAACAAATAAATGCAAAAGTAATAGTGAAAGGATTTAAGAAATGCTGCTTATCTAATGCCATGGATGGGAGTGAGGATGATGTTTTGTGGGAGACTGATGATGAAGTTGAGAGTGATAAAGATAGTGAGCATGAGGAAAATAGTGAAGGTTGCATAGACAGTGATGATGACTAATTTACTTTATTTTTAATGTTATCTTAAAATGAATGCTACCATTTAATTTGTTTGAAAACCTGAATGGTTCTATTTTTGATGTGATCTTATGATTTTAAAATGTTAAAAGACAATGACATTCAAGAAAAGTATAAGAGAAAATAAATATTTCACAAGATTTATAATTTTTGTAGTAATGAAGGTCAATTTGAGCTTTTTTCTCTTTTGGAATCATAAAAATGGGGGGTCGTCTTAGATTCAGGGTCGTCTTGGATTCGGGTGAATACGGTATGTTGTAGTTCTAAGCTTATTACTATCTACTCAGCTGATTGTGTATTGTTGAATCTTAAATCTGATCTCATTGAAGTTGACTTACTTAGTATATACAGACACATTAATAGTTCATCAGCCAGATTTTTTGATATCTTGAGTCCAATTTGCGATGTTTAAAGAATAATCTAATTAAAGTTGGTGATATGAATATCAATATTTTAGGTTTAGATAATGAATCTGATCATTATATAAATCTATTGAGTCCTTATGGGCTATCTAGTTTGTTGAACCAACCCACTCGAATAACAAATAGCTCCACTACTTGCATTGATCATGTTTTTGTTAGATTTTTCAATTCGTATAAGTTCACATTCTCTGCTGATGCATTACATTTAGGTATAGCCGACCATTCAATGATTCTGTTTACAGTTTATGCGAGTGAATATCATGTATCAATGGTAGAAAATGAACAGAAAGTTTCTTCTATGTCAAAAATAAATTTTGACATATTCAAATATATTGTGTATAAAATTGATTGGACACCAGTATATGAAGAAGTTAATACTTCAAAAACATTCAGTTTAATGATTGAATTACTTACAAATAGTTTGGAATCAGCTAAATGTACGAATTTTATTGGGAATAAGTCGGTAAAATTGAAACCTTGGATTATGGATATGTTGTTAAAATATATAGATAAAAAGAAATATTTGTTTAGAAAATCTAGACACCATCCAAATAATTTAAGTCTTAGAAATGCATTTGTAAAATGTAGAAACTAATTGAGAAAAAAATTAACTGAAGAAGAAAGTAATTATTATCTTACTAAGTTCCATAAATCTAAGGGCAACTCCAAAGAAAAATGGAAGTTATTTAAAGAATTAGTTGGAGAGAAGGCAGAAGAAAAATTAAAATTAGAGTTAAAAGTGGGAGATAAAATTGATAATGATCCTGCCACTTTGGCCTATGAATTTAACAATTACATATTTTCTTAGGGTTTTTGATTCGGCAAAATGTAATAATGAGACTCATTATCCTGATAGTTTAATAAATCCTTGTGTGACTATAAATAGACCCGAATCCAGTAGTTTCGAATGAAATAATTTCATTGGTTAATTCTCTTCCATCTCGTAAATCACCTGGATTGGACGGAATCAATAGCTGCATGCTGAAATCTGTTATTAATATCATTGCACCAGTAATTGCACATGTATTCAATTTAAGTTTTATAAATGGTGAGTTTCCTTCCATATTAAAACGGGCTTATTTAAAAAAAGGTGATCGTTTAAATATTCAGAATTACAGACCTATTTCTTTGCTGTCAATTTTTTCCAAAGTTTTGGAAAAACTTGTGAAAGTAAGAATTTTAAAATTTTTTTGCAAATTTGATTTTCTTAATACTAACCAATTTGGCTTTCGATCAGGAAAGGGAACTGAAGATGCATTAGAAAATTGTATGTCGTTTATTTTTTTGGCGATAAATTCTGACAAGCTGAGTTTATTTATTGATATTAAGAAAGCCTTTGATACACTGGACCACAAAATATTACTGCAGAAATTGGAACGATCAGGTATTCGTGGGGTAGCACTAAGTTGTTTTAAAAGTTATTTATTTACGCATTTACAGTGTGTAAGAGTTGATCATTATTATAGTGATTATAGAATTATAAATACAGGTACCACAAGGTTCCGTGTTAGGTCCTATTTTATTTCTTATATGTATATAAATGACCTATGTAATCACGAATTTAGAAGGAGTTTAATGGCTTTTGCTGATGATGTAGATCTAAATTACGCTTATACTAACTGGGAGCTAATAGAGGATAATATTAAAGAGGATTTAGAGTTTTTAAGTCATTGGTTTCATTACAATGGGCTTCAATTAAGTGAGAAAACTAAATTTATATGTTATGATCTTTGTAATATATATAATTACAATTGGAATTTAATATATCATGACATCAGTGGCGGATCCAAGGGGGGAGGGGGGGGCGATCGCCCCCTCCTTGGATAACCCCATTGCACTCCACTGGGCACTTTCTTAAATTCATTCCGTACAAAAATCCTCAATTATACGTCACAGATTAGGTCTGTATAGCAAGAGAAAGAAGGATTCTGAGAGGGGTAGGGATTTTCAAAATATAGGGCAGTTGGGAGGGGCGGATTCGATAGGTGGAGGGGCGATTGCCCCACCCTTGAGAAGTTTCTGGATCTGCCCTTGTATGACATAGATTGTTCAAAATCCAATTGCCACTGGTCAGTTATTAAGCGAGTTAGCGAGATAAAGTATCTTGGAATTACAATTGACCAACAATTAAAATGGGCTAAACACATTTCCAATGTGGCTATTAGTTTATGGTATTGTTTGTCAAAATTTTATTTTATCAGGAAGATATGCTCGCTCAAATTCCAAAAAACCCTTTATTATCCCTTGGTTCACTCCAGGTTGAATTATGGTTTAGTGTGTTGGGGTGGATCCTATGCAAATACGCTGTAACCAGTTGTAATACTGCAAAAAAGAGTAATAAGAATAATTAAATGTAAAAATAAATATGAACATTCATACCCCCTTTTTGTACCAATTAAGATATTATCCCTTAGACATTTGTACATTTACAAAGTTTTGAAATTATTTTATATAAGAAACGGAAACAAGCCATTAATATACTTGAAAAAACTAGTTACCATCTAAGAGACAAATATTATGTACACTTACCTACACCAAACGATGTTTTCTCTGCATGGGTCCTAAAGTTTTTAATTTAATACCTGCAAGTGTGAAGAGAGAGCAGTGCTCAAAATTTAAGTTTTTTAAAGTTTCCAAAGACTGGTTATCTGCTCAGCAAAATGTTGAATATTTGTTTAGAATTGTAATATAAAAATTTGTTTCTTTTTAAATGGCACATATTTGTATATTTGATGTTGTGGCAATGCATGTATTATTGTGAAGGTGTCCTCAAAACAGTTTTTACTTAGAGGTCACCTAAAGCTTCCATATATTTTTTATAAATATATTTTTCTTGTTTCTCATAGTAATTGGAAGAAATAAACATTATAATATTATTATTATATATTATATTATTATCATTTTTACAACCAAAACAGCACTTATCTGACATGTTATTACTAATCGTCCGATGTTGCGCATTATACGATTCTCCAATTGGAAAACGTATTCACTTTCTGAGATTTTTGAATTGCGAAGGTTCATTCGTAGAATTCTATGGTTTTCCACTTTTAACGTAGTGATCCATTCAAGAGATGCTCTCATTGCCGTTCTGGTTACTTTTGTGAACACGGTGTAGGAGATGTCAACAGAAAAGGATGATTTATTTCAAAATCGGAGTAATGTTAAAAAAAGTGACTGCGACGTTAGACTTATTTGGTAGTAGTGTAATGTGTCACTCAGAGCGTTCTGCTATTTTCCCTTAATTTAGGAGTCTTATATGCCTGTCATCGTTTTTATGGAACGATTCATGCACCCCGCACATGCAAAACGCAAACGATCGGGTCTATACGTATCGTGAAATTAGAGCATCTTATTACTAAAGCGGTATCATGCTTCTAAGGTAGTTTTTGATTAAATGTTAACACTAAAAATCCTTAATATTTATTTGCATTACCTCTCCGATTTAAGTGCAAAGGCCGTGTCTTGCATTTGCCTTCTCTTTCTTGGAATTCTTTAGCTATTTTTACCGTCAGCAACTAAGGAAAAATAAATAAATAATAATAAAAATTTCAGTATAGAAAACGAAGTAGAGGAGAGACAAACTGCGGAATACAGATTTATAAAAAAAATTCCATGCGATTGGGTGATTCTGTGGAAGAAGAAACGCAACACCCTCTAGCGGGATGGTTGTTGTCCTTTCATTCCATCTCTTTGCATTTCGACGAACGCATCCGATTTTCTCATTGCGTAGAAGAGGTTTAAGTGTGGTAGGAAGCGCTCTAACGAGGCGGAAGTGGATGGAACTTCAGAACGTGAGATCACTCGGGATCGTTTTGCGGAATCGCGACCGACTCACGATCTCTCGAGGTCTCGTCTTAAAGGGCGGCGAGCGCAACAGAAATAAGAAAAACCCATCAATTTCACTTTATTTTCTCTCTCCCTCTCTAACCTTCTTTCTATCTTCTAAACATGCTCTTTTTTCTTTGCCTTTTTTACTCGCCATATTTTCCTTCTTTCTATATCTCAGTTCTTAGCCATTTTCGCGTCTCTATTTCCCCCCTCCCATTCTCACTCACGCTGCCTTCGAATCGGTTCAGTACAGAGATAAAATTGACTTATCCGTCTCTCTTCTTCTTTTTGAGAACGATCGATTGGATGATGAGTACCCTAAAGTCTCGTGTATAACGCGCGCGTTATACAATCCTTTTTGTGTACTTCCTCGTAGTTTCTTAGTGCGCGTTATCCATAAGGAATAAATTTTGAAGATAAAATTTTTACTCAAAAATATTTTATTAGCAATCGAAAATTACCCATCAAATTCTTCACATTCAATCTAAAAATTCGAATCAATTTCATTGAGAGCGTTAATAAATGAATCCAATAGCTCTCTTTCAATTGGCATGTCTTTCATTTCATCGGACGAAGAATCACTGTGGCCATCGTCGGTGCTTTTTAAACAGATTCACGGTCGTATTAAAAGTAAACATGCTTAGTAATTTTTAAAGAAACAATTTAATGGAATCACACCTTAGTTAATGCTACGCGTTAATGGGTGCGTGTTATACAGAAGGCTTTAGGGTGTTTTTATTTTTCTGTCCTTTCACGGGGGCAAAACTTGATAATTGTTTTAAGGGGAAATGTTTTATGTGAAGACTTGAGGCATAATATTTTACTATCAGTATTTTAAAGACAATGCAATGAGGAAAGACCCCGGTTGGTAAATTTTTACAAGAAACTTTGATTTTTTAAAAGTTACTTTCGTGTTTTCGTCGTTTTCCTTATAGCCTTGAATTTTGAGACCAATCGTTTATTTTCTTAAGCTAAATGATCTCATTTTATCTCGCTTATCTCGGATAACAAAACATTATCCCTTGAATCACCTCGCCTTGATATATTTAATGTATGCGATTATTTTAATCCGCCGTCCGAGGATAATGTATGTTTGGACCAACGAAAAAGGAAGAAAAACAATACACAATAAAAACAATGAAATTACATAGGACCCTTTTTTTCACCGACTGCTATATTTCCAGCAGAGTAAAGAATCGCATATGCGATGTATTGATGGTTGCCTACATTTGTAGCAGCATGTACCCTATAGCGATTTTTTTCGATTACTCCCCAGCTGCTGATCCTAAATCCACCAAAATTTTACCTTATCTAGCTCTCATATACATCAATCTATGTTTCTCCAAGTTGCAGGATTTAATAGATATTGCCCGTACAAACGGATGGACGGGCAGACAAACCAAATTTATAAGCGATTAAAAAAATAACAAGCGCTAATAACAGATTAAATTTGTTAGTTACAGCAAATAATTATTTTACCAAAAGATCTACACTCAAAGTCATTTCAAGAACGGTACATATTTATAAAAAAACATGATTTAAAATCCGCCTCTCGATGCCCTACTTCGTCAATGTGATGACATTCAAATCGCCGTGAGCTTGTGACACCGTTGAATAATCAGGAGGTCATCTTTCACACTTGACCTCCGCTCCAGCGACTACTTTTTCAATAGACGGTGACAAATTAAAGCACCTCACCCGCAGCCGTATCTAAATGTCTGACATGTGCCCGCCGCTGCACCGCTGTTCAGGGCTGTCGTTAGAGCGACTACTAGTAGCTTCCTGGAGGCCCTCTCATTCCCATCCGCAACTCTGTGTATCGCTGAGCATACTAGGCCTTCGATCCGTTTTCCTCGACACATTCGTCATAGGAGATTGTTTCGGAAAGGAAATGAGACAGGCTCTGTCCCAGTTCGGTAGTAGTATTAACGGCCATGACAAAGTTTCCTCTTCCGAAAACTCAACTTTAAGATACCTTTATACGCTAAGATGTGCGTATTGTGTGGCGTAAATTAAACTGAGAGCAGACGAAAACGAGCTTTGTAAATTTTGATTGGTTTTGAAGCGATTCAATCAATGAGAAAATAGAATGAACGTCGCCGAAGGAAGAGGTGGCAGAGCGTATACTATTCACGAAAAAAATTCTGATAGTTAATGACATGCGTCAATTCTCCAAGACACTTATTAAAATTTAAAAATGACTAATATTTTTTATTTTTGTTGATTTTAGGAGAAATATTTCTGTATATGAAAGTATATAAATCCATTAAAAATATATATGTGAACGGGTATAATGATTATAAGTTTGCCCCAAAAGAGTATTAAAATAAAATGTTATTTATTATCGATTTACGTCATCGATATACATTTTCAAGGTAATAACTCTTATTTGTAAATTTAAAATTGTCATTGACGTTTACAATATTTATTTATTTGCTTCAATCACAGTCTCATAGACAACCGAAAGTGCAAATCGAGGAAAAAGTTACAACGCGAATAATAAATAAAGTCAGTCCCCGGTTTTACGACAGGTTAGGTAACAAGCCACCGTCGTAAAGCGGATTCAGACTTAAAGCGGAAACTAATATTTTTGGGACATGTGGACTTTTTCTTATCAGAGACATCACTAGAATTATCGCTTACACCATTATCAGCTATTGTTTCTGGGTAAAATAATTTTAGTTTAATCAAAAAACAGCAAATCACTGAACAGTTTTAAAATCCAGCAACGACGCCGATATAAACAGACTGGCCGGCGCACTACGACATACAAAACTGGTAGCTGGGTGGCGTCATGTCGTAAGCAATGTTCCCTATAAGCTGCGCGCATTCGCGGCCGACGTAAAACTGGATTCGGCGACTTGAAACCGGATTATTGGTTCTATGGGACGTAAAAGTGGAGCGTCGTAAAGCGAGGGCTGGCTGTATAGAGCTATAGAGGATAGTTGATTTTATTACTGAGAAAGCGTTTAATTTTGTATGTATTCTCCACAGCAGATTGGATTTAAACTAGTTTTCAACTTTAAGAGAGGATAGAAAACAACAAATAGAATGAAATAATTGCCTAAAGGAACGCTGAGTTGACCACTCTGCAAAGCCTCCGTGTCTTATGGGATTTCGAAGCTCTCCAAAACAGCAGTAATCAACACATCGCGAGCATTTCGCAACAACTTGACACGAAATATACTTCTCTTTTCCTCGTATCCTTGACGTGCGAGATATATTAAAGTTATGACTAATGTTGAAAATCCTCATTTATTTCGGAAAAACTCGCGAATAGAATTCCGGGATTGGAATATAAATGTTAGTTAACGAAGAGGGGAAATTCGCCACGCCTGCGACCTTCTCGCACTATGTGGTGAACTGCGTTGGGAAACAAGACTATAAAAAGAGCTGGGATTAAGTCCAAAAATTCAGACACGTGCCGGATGAGAAAACTGACGATCTCAGGGTTTTCCGCTCGGATATGTCGGCGAGGCGCCATTTATAGAAAAGTGACACAGTGAATTACATCTACATTATATAATAAATTCAGGATCTTTCCTACCAACTGTGTAACTTTTGCACGCCACGACCAATTCGCATTGACGAATTTGTGATGAAATATGCCTTCAAGGATTTGATGACACATTGCTGGCATGCAGTAGGGAACTCGAAAATATGGCCCGCTAAGTTCGTATGATGAAAAACTGAACCGTGATATTTAACACGAAGACTTTCATATTTGATGATAAAAATTATGATTTTAAAGCTAAATATGGTGAAATTTTGATACTCTGTATTATCTGAAATTGATTTTGGTCGTTCTTTACCAGCGAAGCGATAATAGAGGAACACCTTATGAGCGCGTTTCGTCTCCTGAATCGCTTGACGGGTTTTTATTAAATTAAGTATGAGTGATCCTTATTAAAATTTATCGCCGTGTTATGAGTTTGAGCTGCATCCGTCATTTAGAACTTCCACCTCACATAAGCACTTAAATTATACTCGTATCTCGTTTAATGGTGTCCGTCAAAATATTACTAAATACAGTAAAACCTGGTTAATTCGAAATTCACGGGACCAAAGAAAGAGCATTTCGAATTAAGAAGAACCTCTATAATTCGAAATTTACAAAAAAGCGTGATTTACCAAATTAAAAAAATGCAAATATAAATTACAGAAAAAGAAAAGAATATGACACCATATTAAAATACAGAAAAAAAGGATGTACTACACATGCATACCTCAAAATATGATGTCGATGAATAAAAGTCAAATTTAGGATTACTCATTTAAACATTGAAACATATATGGATATATAATTAAACCACTAAAATGTTAATAATGTCTTTCACTTATTTCAACTTAAAAGTAAATAAACAAAAGTGTGTAATAAAATATTAATTTAAATTTATTTTTAAAAGTTGGTTATTTTCCCGTTTCAATTTCAGGGCATTCCCTAGCGCAATGTTTTGCATAATGGCATCAACTTTTTCACAGATATTCATCGGCACGTCTGGCATCCCGGGTATCTTAAGCTTTTAAAACATCCTCCTTAGATGGCAATGGCACATCCAACCTAGCATCGACGTTATCCACATCGTCTTCTTCCTCGCTATTACTCGCAACGGTTTTCGATTCGTCGATCGTGGCGTCATACACAACCGACGTAGCCAAGTCATTATCAAAGGAAACAAAGTCTCCGAAACTGACAGGTCCCAATACATTACTGTCGATTACTTCCTCCATTTCTGTACCTTGGAACACTTCTGCCCGCTTTTCTTAAAACAGTTGGCGATGGTTTGAGGAGTCACCAATTGCCACGCCGATGACAAGGCCCGGCACGCGTCTAAAATCGTCCATTTTCGTAAATTATCCTGCGAACATCCATTTGTAATTTGCACCAAGTATGAAGACAATAGTTTTTTTTCTGTAATGACTCTTTAAATTTTGAATGATGCCCTGGTCGAGTGACCGCAGAACACTGGTTGTGTTCGGCGGAAAATACAGCAACTTAACATTGGGCGTATTTATCTGAGCCACATGGTGAGCAGAACAGTTGTCTAGTGTCAACAAAATTTTACGATTTTGCACCGCCACACGTTTTTGCATTCTTATTAAAAAACTTTTGAATATGTCTGTTGTCATCCACACCTTTTTGTTATGCTCGTAAATCATCGGCAAATAATCACGATTAATACCTTTGAAACAGCGTGGGTTGCCATATTTTCCGACGATTACAAGTTTTTCTTTATTCGACCCATCCATATTTGTGCAGAGCACGGCGCGGCGGTGAGACGCTCCTTACTACGTTTGCCGCCGTGACATTTTTCGCCTCGGAGAGCCAAAGTACGATCGGGTAACATGTTGAAAAAAAAACGCGTTTCATCCATATTAAAAATGTCCTTGAGCGCGTACTTCTCCAAAACATGTTTATTACTCTGCAGCCAGGTCGTTACTTCTTCTTCGTTAATTTTTTTGGCATCACCACATACTGCGAGACAAACAATATTGCGGCGTCTTTAAAACCATCCAACCACCCACTGGACGCTTTAAAATCTTCAATGTTCAAAGCGTTCGCAAGACTTCTTGATTTTTCAATGAGCATCGGGCTTGTCACAGGTAAATTCGCCGCTCGTACTTGTGAAAAAAAATCGGACAGTTCTTCTTAGAGGTCTTCGTTTTTCGCAGGCCGTGAACGCTTTAAATTTATAAAAACTTTCTTCAATCTTCGCCCGATTCTTTAAAATTGTAGATAAAGACGAGTTCGGAATCCCATACTTTGAGGCCAGCTTTCCTTTCGATTCTAACTTCTTGTCAATGTCTTGCAGCAAAGACATTTTTTCAGCAAGAGTAAGTCTTATATGCACCACGAACCGGAGCCATTGGAGGGTATATTTAAAAAAATATTTTATAGCAATAAATTTAAATATAGTCTCTCTTGCAGTTATTATACTAAGAATATTATTTAAACAAGTAACTACCAATGATAAAAAATATAATCTAATACGAAATAAACAACGAACCAAAGGAATATTGGAACTCAAACTCGCAAAACAGTACATAAATTGAGGGGATGGACCGAATCTTGTGACAATACCCAACGCCCAGTCGGTATGATCACGATCGCACAATATTTGTAAACGAGCCGACATAGAGCAAGAAATATTTTAGTAAATTTCATTTAGTTTCTTTTCGGTAAGTTTTATTTCGAATTATGTCTACAAAAATGTGTTGATATTCCGAGAATCGGGCAAAATTTTTTTTCGAATTACGAATTATAGAGATTTTCGAATTATTGAAACACATTTGTATGAAATTCGCCTTTTCGGTCTTTCACGTGTTAAAAAATTTCGAATTACGTCGAATTTCGAAATGTAGAGGTTCGAATTAACCAGGTTTTACTGTACCACATTTTCCTCTCCCTCTTATATGCTCTGTAAAGTATTAATTAAAAATTTATTCAGATAGAGGACAACATTTAATTAAAAATTTATTCAGATAGAGGACAACATTTACCGTGAAAATTCTGCGAGACTACATAATTATAGGGCTGATTCCCCCTGTGCCAGAGATTGTAGTTTCTCATATTAATATTCAGTGTTTAAGAAGGAAATCTCTTCGGTACTTTCCTGTTAATGCGAATACCTTAAAAAATGAACATATATTGTTATGATTGTTTGAGAGGATATAACATTGAAAGGATATTTTGACGTATTGTTGGATTTACGATATTTTATTTTAAAAACAACATTAACAGAAACTGATTGGCCGGTCTCGACATTTATAAACGGACAACGTGGAGGGTTTCTTTGGTTCCGGGCGAGGCGAAGGGCGCGGTAGCGCCCGGAGACGACTACCCATTACAACAAAGCGAGCCGAAGGCTCGTCGATATATCCTCTCAATTTGCGGCACAACAGTCAAGAGGATATAAGATTGAAAGGTTTTATTGACGAGCCTTCGGCTCGCTTTGTTGTAATGGGTAGTCGTTTCGGGGCGCTACCGCGCCCTTCGCCTCGCCGGGAACCAAAGAAACCCTCCACGTTGCCCAGAGATTGGGTTTGTAAATGTCGAGACAGACCAATCAGTTTCTTGTCCGGTGATTGGGTTTGTTTCTGTTAATATTGTACGGAAGTATGTCATGGGGATAATACGTAAGTACCAGGTCCTGCGAACGGTCCTGGAGGTATTCCCGTTAACAGGAAAGTACCGTCTCTTCAGTTAGAGCTTGTATTGTTAAATGTGAACAATATTATCTGTGTGTTTGTAAATACTGGCTGAGTGAAAGTGAATTAAATGTTTTTTATCTGAAAAATTATCACGTATCTTCATTCATTCATGGTTTTCAATCCTAAGATTGGTTTGACATGACTAGGGAATAAACACATATGATGTGGTGGTTTCCCGTTGCCTTCCACATCAGACACACACACATGAGTGATGAAATATGAATTATTAGTACGAACACAAACATCCATGCCCTTGGCGGGATTCGAACCCGCGACTTGAGTGATGGTAGGCCAGTGCGCTAGCCCTTCCGCCACCGGGGCTGGCATTGTATCTTCATACTCCCGTAAATCTTTTAAAAATGGCGGAGTTGCAATTTTTGCTCACAAAAGGTTAATGTATGACATTCTACCAGTGAAACACGCATTGTGTGAAGAGAAGGTTTTTGAGTGTTCTGCATGCTTTATTAAAGTTGAAAACCATATTTTTATTTTAGTTGTTCTTTATAGCTCTCCGTCAAGTAATTTCAAAATGTTTATTGAAAATGTGATAAAGACTTCAGTTTCCCTCAGTGTTTTACTATCAGTATATTATGGATATTTTTATGCTCATGCCTGTTGTGGAATAATGGTCTGGGATGCCTCACAATAAATACTAAACAAAGTATGTACTACTAATTCAGAAACGTATTGTAAGATGTTAAATTGTACCCAGAGAACATCATGCTGACCTCTTTAAAAAATGCTATCCATACCATGTATGGGGTTGTTGTATTTTTGAAGCAAAATCTAAACTTGATTGACACAAACGCTGATGTTCATTTATATAGTACAAGAGGGCATAAAAATATTCATTTAGAGTACGACAAAAAATTACTTGAACAAAGATCACCTCTTGCTATGGGTTCAAAACTACAAAATAAGCTTCCATCATGTATCAAAGATACTGACAACATTATAAATTTAAGTTAGATCTTTAAAAGATCCTTATCACTATGAGTTTTTTATAGAATCAAAGAGTTTTTAGACTCATCTGTGTAAATCACAATCCGCAATTCATTAAGCTGTTGCTTTATACATTCTAAAGGAGAGAAAACTATTGTGATAGTCGAAATCTTGACATATACTAATTGTAAGTATAATGTCTTTCAATGTTTATACATTTATGTATTCTGTATTTTGCTACTGTCTTTTTATATATCTATTGTATGACGAGTCCTATATCTGCAAATTAATGTATGGTCTTTTGATAATAAATATTATTATTATTATTTCGGAGATAAAAATCCGAGAAAATCCCAAGCATAACATCACATGTTTTATTTACATCGGTCGCTACGATGATTCTATCTCAAAAAACAATTAAAAACGTTATTTTCTCTCCCAATCTCTTATAATAATAATAACTAGCTGATCCCGCGCAATTTTTGCGCGGTGAATTTTCAATTGATTTATAAAAAATCATGAAGTATGTAAAATAAGTTGATCTCAATAATACAAATTTAACTCTAAAAATGCATTTCCTTACAGAGTAATTGATCGCTAACTTTTATGTTTTTATTTTTATTCAAATATATGTCCTTTCTTTTTTATATAACAAACAATGCAATCGTTTATATAGATTATCAATGAAGAGAAGATAATAATGTAATGTGTTTTTAAAAAATGACGTGTGTCCCTATTCTCACTTAATTTTAATTTTATGCCAGAGCCTATTTGCGTTAATAAACATTATCTATCTATCTATACATATCTATAAAGTAAGGTGTCGTATGTATGTTCTGCTAAGGCTCAGAAACTACAACACGCAGAAAAAAGAGGAAGGTGTCATATTAACCGTTATCATGTGTACGGTGGTGTAGTAAGGTTTTTAAACCGATTCGGTGTAATATTTAATTATAATAAAATATTTTCGTTTATATGGGATTTCCATTTAAAATTTTTTCGTAAATTTCTCGAATTTTTAACTCTTTACATATATATCGCAGACATATGCTCTCGCAGACTTTTTTGTGGTAAATTATCTCCTCTTTTGGAATAATTTTTTAAAAGAGGGGCTTACAGATCAAATAAGACGAATTGAAGGGAAAATCTTATTTTTCATTATTGCTCAGCATTTGGATATACTTAGCAACCGATGTAAACAAATTACGTTTGAACTATAAACATATCGTAAACGTAGAAATAGTTGACGAAATACTCATTTAATATCTTCTGATTTGATTGTATGTTTTTGTTTCATTATCTATGGTCTTCTATACACAGGTTAATTCTGCGAATAAACATTAGTGAACTGTTTCTTTATCTGTAATCGTGTCATTCGCATTATAGGTATGTTTGGATATAAGTTAAATTGTTTTTATAAGCCTTTTGTCTTATTTTATTTCATATTTTGTTTAAGTGAAAATTACTGAAGATATATGATTAAATTACTACGTTCAAGTTTTTGTGTTTTTTTTATCAGTTTATCAATAAAAACTGAATTGAGCATTTCATGCTAACATGCAAGTTTTTTCCTATGCTCATCCATTTTGCGTTTCAATAATAATTAGATACTTTTTTGTAATATATAATATCGTTTTTAATTAAGAGAGAGTTTTATCAATTGGAAATAAGGTTCACTCTTGAGTAATTGTTATTTTAATACGAGAACTGAATTAGATGAACATTTTGAACACGTAACGCAGTGAATTTCGAAAGATTTTATTTGAATAATACTTTTGTTGAACTTTATTATGTCTTCTGAACTAAAATTAAGAATTCGTGTCTGCGGTTCCATGGGTAAAATGTAAACACTACCGATACACTCACGTAATTAATTACGTTAGAAAAGTAAAACATTTTACTACATTATTTAAAATCGATTCGTTCGAATATCTCAATCTATTATTCAATTAATTACGATGGAAAACACAATTAAGATCAATAATTTTATATCTATTTAGAGTAATAATAGGTATTCTTATTTAGGTTCTCCTGTTATTATGTTGACATACAAACTCATATTCCGCGTAATCAATATTTACTCATCACTACGACACGCTATTTTGTGATTGTTGGTTGTTTATTTTGCAACTGAATAGAAAGCGTCAGTCGCCATCGTCAGATACATTGAGCTTTAGGAGATTATTCGTTGGTTGGTTTCGGTTAGTTTGTTGTTTTCATTTGCTTTCGTTTCGTGTCCATTTTTTGTGTTCTTTGTTTGTTTTCTTTGTTTTCGTTCTTAGTTGTTCATTTTGTAGTCTATGTTTATATTCTTTGGTTGTGCTCTTGATTTTTGTTCCTTGATTACCTATTTGTCGGTTTACACCTTTTATGCCGGCTATTGGTTAGAGTTTAATTCATTTCTTTTTTCTTGGTGGTTTTTACATTGAACTTATATTCTTTGGTTGTACTTTTAATTTATGTTCCACGATTATTTATTTGTCGGTTTACATCCTTTTCTACCGGGTATTGGTTAGCGTTTAATTCATTTCTTTTTTCATGGTGGTTTTTGTAGTTTTCGTATTGGTTCGTTTCGTGTTCTTTCCACTTTATTTCAAGACTCCTAATGTAGTTTACAGAAAGGAGAGGAGAAGTTTTAGTATGTATCATTTTCTCAAGCTGTCTTCTAAGCGGGAAAAAGTATAACTATTTGCAGTCCAAAAAGGCACCCGGGCGAAGCCGGGTACGAAAAGCTAGTGGATGTATAATATAATGTTCTACTTACAAAGAGATAAGATTCCAGCATTCAAACGATGATAGGAAGATACAACTGCTTCCCATACGCAGTTAACCGCAGTTAACTGAATAATTATCCGTAAATATTTATGTTGCTATGTATAAATGTTGACATTGCTACAGCAATAATTTCGATGCTTAAACAAAGTGCGAAGCGAATAACGCTATTCTTTCAGCTATTTGAAGGTTTAATTGGCATTAATTGAATCGGAGGCAACAATGACGGTCGCCTTGACAACGTCCGGAAAGAGTACGAAAACAATTGCGTATTTCTAAATGATTCGACCGTTTAACATGTAAAAATCGCAAGAATAAGATAGTATAGAGTTTTAGCCGTCGAAAAAGCAAAAACGAAGAAAATCGGTCAATATTTACGTGTTTTAATGAATGAAGGAAAAAAACCTTGCACTCTGAAAAATCGAAAATCCCGTGTAAACATATGGGAAAATATAATTGTCTCCTGGATTCAAACCCGGGACTTTATGAAAGTGAGATTAGTTTTATAGGAGCCTTCCTAGCTTGTAGAAACAAAACGCAGTTTACCTCATATCTCTATGACGAACAGCTTTTGAGATACAGGGTGGGACGGACGGACATCCGGCTATTATACATATACTAGCTGAAACGCTCGGCTTCGTTCGGGAAAGGGTGTCAAACGATTTTTATTGCTCGAGGCAATCGTTTCCCATTCCTTAATTACGCATGCGATGCTTACATCAACATTTACTATTTTATGTATTGCATTGTACGCATTAACGTCTTACTTAATATTCACATGGATAGATGCACCGAAGCCTTTAAAGCAGCAATAAAATAATGTGGATTATGTCAATACTATTTGATACTATTAGCCAAAACGTAAACAATAATCAGCATCTTGGTTACCGAACAAATGTAAGTAGGTGTATTGATTTATGTTGCGATAAATCTTTCAATGTTAATTGCAAAAGTTAACAATGTTATAATATTCCTTAAAAATCATTTGACTCACTTTAAAAGTATTCATAGACTATATTTAGGCATATCTTGGCGTTAGCTATTCTTCCTCTACGGCGAGACACGGCGTGGATTTTCCTTGCATTAATCTTTACGTGTATATCTCTCCCTTTGAAGAGGACAACAATTAAGAAATTTAGCTTTGTTGCCGCCTGGAAAATGGACATCTAAACCGATAAATTTTGCGCTTAAAGGAAGATTTCGAGCGATTTAGCATGTAATACCACGAAACATGAACAGAATTAAAATATTCAGTCTTTCGTGCGTAAAATAATCCATTTCCCGTGATCGTAAGTTAATATTTAGGTATATTTATATCCACATCAGTGAAGGGCTGCATGGCATTTTGGGGTTTCTCCATACCATTTCCCATGAATTCTTAAGGAAATAGTATTTTGTTGACCCCATGGGGTATAAGAGACCCCACGGTCTGAAAACCTAGACCAAGTTCTTCCTTTGGTCCATAGGGTGACCCATGAAACTTTTGAGTTCGAGAGCTTCAACGGTGTAAAAACGTATAAAGAACATACACACACTCTAAAATATTTATAAGATGACAAAAAGTAATAAAAAATGAACAAGTGTTCTGGTCCAAAAGTCCAAAACAAGGATTTGTCAGCCGGTGCCATGTAATTATATATTTATCTTAATGCGATATTTAAGTATCACATACGAATGAATGAAGCCATCATGTGGTGGAACTCCATATTCAGGGAGAATAATATGAGCAATTTAGTAAAATTCCACTTTATTGTATAAGTTTTGTCAATCGAGCGGTTTCGGCTGAGATATAACCATCTGATGGCTATATCTAATGGACGACCTGAAGTTACTAGCAGAATCAAAAAATGAATTAACATCACTTATGAAGACTACTATCTTCAGCAAAGACATCGAAATGAATTTTGGAATGGATAAGTGTGCATTGACAAATATGGAAAGAGGTACAAGCACCAAATTGAGTACGCCTGTGCTAGGGATTCTTCCGCTAGAGTCAGAGGAAACTTACAAATATTTAGGGATCCAACAACATAATGGCTTAAATCACGCGGAATTGAAGGCGAAGTTTAAACATACTTAAGTATAAAGAAAGACTTACAAAACTACTAAACACAAAGCTTAACTTCCGGAATTTATTTATAGCAATTAACACCTATGCAATACCGACGTTGACCTACTCGTTCGGAATAGTAAAATGGAGTAAAACAGATTTAGAGGAATTGGATCGACTCACCCGCAGACAGCTAGGGAAATTTAGATATTTACACCCCAACTCATTGGTTGAACAACTGTATATCCCCAGATCACAAGGAGGGCGTGGATTGGTAAATATCACAGAGCTATGTGAATCACTAGTAGACAAATTAAGATCATACTTCCATAATAGCAGGAGTACTAAAATATTAGGTGTTGTAAAAAGCGATAATAACTTCACGCCCCTAAACTTGAAAAATAGGCAAACGAAGGATATTACAGATCAAGTGAAAAGACTACACCAGACCTGGGTTGAAAAGAGTTTACATGGCCGGTACCCAACTCAACTGGCAGATGAAAATGTGGACAAATCTGCATCAGTGCTATTTTTAAAAAAGGGATTCTTATACCATGTCCATTCAAGATAAAGTCACACGCACATTGAATTATGAACGTAATATTTTACGTGAACAAGTAGTAGATAGGTGTAGAAAATGTGGCAGTGCGGGTGAAACAATATCGAGAGATGGCCGCGCCGAGATGTCCTAGACCCCACCGATAATAGTGTCGATTTTAATAAACCAGGCATTGTTCTCATTAACAAGATTAATAAGGTGGCTCAAATTATTGACGTTACTATCCCGAGCACGCACAACTTACAGAAATCAGAAAGGACTAAAGTCACGAAATATGAGAACTTAGCAATAGAATTAAAAAAGGTGTGGAAACTTTCAGCAGTGTATATAATCCCAGTAGTGATCTCAGTAGATGGTGTGGTTTCCCTAAAACTAAAGAAAAAACTTGAAGAGTTTGAGATATCTTGGGGCTCGTTTCAATCCATGCAGAAGGCTGTGGTGCTACAAACTTGCCACATAGTAAGAAAATTCACGTCAGGGGGATAAACCAAATCGTTTCCTCTCTGAAATGTTAAAACACCAAACATCGGCTGCAGCCGAGAAAATTATTTTTAAAAAAATAATAACAATATTAAAGAAAGTCTTTGAAAATTCTATGTATTCCACTTGCGTTGTGTACTTTTCCTTTTTGGTATTTTTATGATACCACACGATACATTAATAAAGTGACCAGATATAAGATTAGCGAAAGCGGGACAAACTATTTTAGCCCCTGCAGTGTAGGCAATTTACGACTTCATACAAGAGTTCGTCGTTTTCAAAGCGGGACTACTCTGTTAGCCCCTGGAGTGTAGGCAATTTTATGGCGTCCGGTCATTGTTCAGCTGATCCCTCTGATAGATTGAGGGGTTGAACACTCTTGCCATCTTCTACATGCTTTCACTTCTTATTTCCATCAAATTAGTGGAACACGGAATAAAAATCTCAAAAAATAAAATATAAAACGAAGAACAGCGGAGTCAAAACGTCGCGATTTCGACAGGTCGGTTAGTTACAAAGTAGTACACCCTGGTAATATACAGACTTCAGATCAGTCAAAGCGGGACAAATTGTTAGCCCCTGGAGTGTGGACAATTTACGGCGTCCGCTTATTGATCAGCTGTTCCCTACGATAAATTGTGGGAGTGATGACAGACTTCTGCATGCTTTCCCTTCTTATTTTCGTCAAATTAGTGGGGCGCTGAATTTCTGCAGAATAAAAAGCTCAAAAATGGAAATTAGAAAAAAGGACAGCGGAGTCAAACGTCGAGATTGAGACAGACCGGTAATATACTTTCAAAGATAGATTATGACACAGTAACCTCAATATATATTTCAAAAAAAAGGTACACAGACAAAAAGGAGTTACAATATAAAAGCTATAAACTTTTTACATAGACATAGATGTACACTATCGGAAAAAAAGTGGGACACTTAAAAAAATTAACAAATTCAGAAATAAAACACGAAACTTATTTAACAGAAAATTTTTAAATATTGTTTTGCTTCTTAAATGATATTTTAATTTATGATTTACGTAATATTTTATTTTATTTTTCATTAAAATAGCACACATTTTTTGAAATCGGAAAAAAAGTGGGACACTTGTTAAAATTTTGAAATTTCCTTCCAAAAATTAAATATAAATATGAACAATTTATTAGCTACTAATGACCCCTAATAGACTGCTCAGCGACTTTGAAAAGGGAAAAATAGTTGGGCTTTATAAATCGGGTAAATCAATCCGAAAAATCGCCCAGACTTTACCAATCACAAAATCAACTGTAGGCCGCGCTATACAAAATTACATGATTCGGAAGACTGTCGTTCGTCCAAGGACCTCCGGGCGAAGGAAGTTACTTTTGCCAGTTCATTTGGTATTTTTGGAGAGCTTAGTTTCTGAAGATCCCAAGATTAGTTCCTCAAAGCTTTCAGGGGAACTCGAAAAAAAGTATGGGATTAAGGTATCGGTTTTCCGATAGTGTACATACATAACAAAATAGTATAAGTAAAAAGACAACCAATATTTTAATTAAAACAGAGCACAAAAAAGAATGTTTTCAATTTGATAAATATTTTTCACTGGAATGAATTTTTTTCAAAAGTTCTAGATTATCATTTAATATTTTATGAAATTCCTCACATGAATTTGTAATATTATATTTTACACTAAAAATAGCCTTGACAGTTTCAGTTTTCATTTGGGACTTTTCTGAAGTTCAGAGATTGTTCATCAGAGAAAAGAGACGTTCTGCATTTGTTCCAGGTAAAGACAACCCGTACTCGACAAGTAGCAATGTTTTTGAAAGGAATACTTTCTGATTTAAAATATGCAAATACATCAACCCATTTCTGTTCAGGTGTAGCACCACTCTGAGCCCACGAGTTAATTTTTTCTTAGTCAGCATATCTTTTTACGTATGAAAATTCATCAAATAACTCACTCTCACAAATATCATTTGTTGAAAAGTGTGAACAAATATGAGCCAGAGAATTCTGAATGCCATTCCATGCTAAGGGCTTCCTCAAAATGATCCAATTGAATGCACCAATTGTAGTAAACTGGGAGGACCACTGTTCTAAATAATCCAAGCAGTTCTTATAAAAATCCTGAACATGTCCAGTAAAAAAGGATTTTTTAATCAATCCTTCTTCTTCCAGTTTACTAATATCACTTTTAATCATAAGAGGTATGAAACCATTTTCAAATCTCTCATGAATTGTACATTTTAAGGCAGCTATCTGTTCAGACACTTCTGTCATCGTTATTTTGTTTCCTTCTATGCACTTAACTTCAGAATGAAATAAAGAAGCTTGACAGTGTATAAACTGTAGCCATAGCTCTGCAAGATCCTTCTTAAAAAATGCTTCTAAGACTATGGGACATTTGACCTGAGACAGAAAAAATAATTTCAATTGTTTAAATAGCTTGAAAATTCTTTCAACTGCAGGCAACAAGGCTAGCCATCTAGTCTTACTATACCCAAGCAAATTATGGTACTCAACTTCTGCTGATTCACAAAACCCCTTTAAAGTTTTAACTCGTACCGTATATACATAGAAATAAGAATAAATTTTAACAATAATATTTTCAATATAAATTGGTAACAAATCAGCAGCATTTTGGACCGCATTGTGAATTATATGTGCCCCACAGTCGACTCCAATTATATTTTGTTTCAAATATTCATTAAGTTTAGCAAAAATGTTGTTAGTTCCTTTCCTATATTTACCACCAAAATTTGTATTGGTAATGTCAGCACAATATGCGATTAATTTTTCTTTTAGGTTATATTTTTCTAAAATTGTCTTTAGTGAGTCAGAAATTATTTGCGAATTTTCGCCTGGCAATGAAATGAATTCAAGAATTCTTATTCTGATGCCAACATTTGGGTCAAAAAATCGAACAAATGTTGGAAAAAGTTTTAAATCATTATGATTAGATGTATCACAATATAATGAGATAAATGCGGCACTCTTTAGTTCTTTTTCCAACTTCAAATACGAAAACGGAGAGAAGACATTACAAATGATTGCCTCGGTTTTTGTTCTGGCACATGAAAACTTTTTTTCAAACAATGTTTGGATGATTTTTGATGTACAGTCCATTGACCGAAAGCTTTGATTGTGATTAATTACATGGAATGAAAATAGTCCTTCTGCTATTGCTAATTGTCTTTCCTTTTCTGCGAAATTAGGTTTTCGGAAGAAATCTTCCAAGTTAGAGCAGGAAGCGGCAACACCTAAAGCTCTTTTATGTTTATCCGTTGCTAAATGTTTTGTAATATCATATCTGCCACCATGAGCGACAGAAAACTCACCGTTGCATTTATCGCAACGAATAGTATCTTCTAATTTAGTTCTTTTCAGAAAAGGAAACCCCTTCGCCAAAAATTCATTGAATTTGCAAGTTCTCTTCCTGTCAGAATTTGCATTAGAGTTAAACCATTTGGCGTTGGATTCGAAAGACTCGTCCTCACTTTAATTATTTAATTGAAACTATTCGTAATTCCCTATACTCATTTCAAACTATAAAAAATCACACTCCATTTCTCTGAGTCGAAATCTGCTTAGAGGATATATTCCAAAAACCAACATTTTTCGCTATTCTTCCATTACCTCTTCCGTTAGAAGTTTACTAGTTCCTTCTCATGTAACAGTTTTTACATAGAAGTAGGACCTTATCAACTTAAATTAACCGTTAATTTTTGGAAAAATAATATTGTACGTAATACCAAACCTATTTAAAATAAAATGTAAAATTTCAAGTATTATATTCTATAATTAATAGCACAAATTAGAATAGTTAACAAGTTAAAACATACTTATAAAAATTTTTATTCATTTGTAAAAACGGTTAAATAGGAACGTATTTTTTCTCCTGTTCTTTTATCATACTTCTAAGTAGCCTCACGGAATGCGGCTATTTATTTACACGAACTGAGACCAACCTTGCCAATTTAAAAGGTCAAATTACAACAAGATGCGGAATGGATGCTCGCGGAGGACTGAATGCTTAGAAACAGCCATCAATTGAGTAACACGCATCTAAAGTATTCGTTGCTATGTAATGACTCTTATGTGTAAATTTCATTCTTAATATAATCGAAAATCTAGTAAATAAATTCAAATTAAGTTTATATCCAGGATCGATAACCAAAACGTTAAGGTGTGGAATAAAGGGAAAATATTATTTGTTCGATAGTTCGGTTTTCCCGATATAAATATCAACAATATAGCCGTAAGAGCTCCAAAATGTATGTGAAAAATGAGGCTAAAAATAAAAGATGGTTTGTTTACATTTGGGTGGATTTAAATCTCATCATAAAACAGTTGAACGGGAAAAGTTATTGTTATGCATAACTTCGTTTCCAAGTGGCTCGGTGTTATTCCGTTTGGTGAAACGGTTCACTCGAATTCACAAAGCATTCCTCAACTAATTCAAGATTCTTATCACGAAATATCAAGATCCATTCTTGAAACATCTCTGCCGACAATTCGCACGTTTAAAATACCCAACTCACGCATGTGATGATTCCGTTGCCTGAATAAGATCTTAATATACCATGCAAGAGGTCATTATCACTCTATTAAGCCTTTTGCAGTCGGTGAAAACGGACGACGAATTCAGAGTCCAGATTTCTGGAATCTTTGATTTATAAACGAAAATGACCATTCGTACATAATTTTCAATTGGTCATTTGCGCTATCCCGCAATTTAATATTCTCTATTTCTACATGTAGTAGTTAACGAAGTAATTTTGAAGAACTGCTTCATGACAATGAAAATAAAAAACTTTGTAAATTACACATCAGACTGTATATTTCACGACCAAATATTCGTTGTGGAGCAACGTCATCAGGGCTCACCACTTTCTCCATTTCTTTTTTTACCATTATATTAACAAAATAAACTTTTTTCTAATTCAACTAGGAGTCAGAACCGGAAATAAATAAATCGTGGTCGCAGAGGAAAGCAATAAAAATGTTCTAACGGGATTCCTATGAGTAAACCGGAAAAGTTTTAATACGAAATATGAAAAGTAATGATCGTACATAATTGATGCGTCATAAAAAAGATTTATAAAAATTCCGAGAAAAAAGAGTTGCTTTCTCTAAAGCCTATATACGCAGTACCGTATCTAGGGCGGGGCAAGCGGGGCATCTGCCCCGGACGCAACTAAGCAAGGGATACAAAAAATCCAAATAGTAGCTAAATAAACTAGAAAAAATAATTTGTTGAAGGAGGAGAACGCACATTTTTAGTAGTTTGCCCCGAGCGCTAAATATCTAGTTATCTATACCCCTCCAAAAAAATAATCTCGCAAAAAAATATTTGAATAAATGCTTTCCGACAGGGAAAGTGACGAACCCAAAAATTTCCAAATACATATATATACAACTTTCCAACTTACGAACATAATGTACCGCGAATTTCCCAATAACCTATATGGTATTTATCCAAACACACCCTCTTTTGTCTAGTGCGGAAGACAAGTTATGCGGTAATTTTAACTTAACGCTTCTTCCTGTTCGACTTGTAGAGAGAAGGCCTACTCGAATTTGTTTTGACGTATTATACGGCGCATGGGTTGACGAGAAGGGGTCAGAATGCCTGCAAGGATTCTCGTGGGCGGAAGAGTTTGAAAGGAGAGAGAGAGCAGTTTGCCACTAAGTAAGGGAAAGGAGATGTACGCAGGCTTTAGTTTTACACGGAGTCGATTGCCTTAAGAGACCGGCCTATTAATAGAACTTGATCCACTTAAATTGCTCAAAGAAGCGCTCGAATTTAGAATTTTCCCTCGCACGATAAGCCCTTGAAAGTAAGGAAAACTTTCGCGCGTAATTTGAGAGGATAATGGATGTTGTATGGATGTCCCTCGTTTTACCACAGTTGCACAGTGGGCCAGGGTAGGATTTTAGCGGGACAAAAAGCAAATTTCTTAATGTTATGAAACTGTTGATTACTTTTAAATTCTTGTTATTGCATATCCATATGGTATATATTTGCGCCCAAAACTTTACTAATACGATGTGGCGACCTTGCAATTCTGCTAGACTTAATAGCTGGCGGCATAACTGCGCGTCTGTATTGTTCGTGTGCCCACTAAACAGATGTACGCGCAGTGTTTTGAAGTTATAAATATTCACTTTAAAATGAATATTTTAGAGCCAGGTATGTACTTTATTTTTACCTATTTATGTAATACAAACTCATATCGGTAAATTTTTTATGCTTATAACTTCAAAACACTGCACGTACATCTGTTTAGTGGGCACACGAACAATACAGACGCGCGGTTATGCCGCCCGCTATTAAGTCTAGCGGAATTGCAAGGTCGCCACATCGTATTAGTAACGTTTTGAGCGCAAATATATACCATATGGATATGCAATAACAAGAATTTAAAAGTAATCAACAGTTTCATAACATTAAGAAATTTGCTTTTTGTCCCGCTAAAATCCTACCCAGCCCACTGTGAGTTGGTTTAAACCAAGCAGAAAGTAAACAAATGGCAGGCATGATCACGCTCTGTTATCGATTACTTTTAGTTCTTTGAACCGTCGAGAATGAAGAGACTGTCGACCTAAAATTCAGTCATGAAACCATCACAGGAGTAAAGGGTAGTTTCTATTCAAGTGTTTCGATGGAGATGGACTTGGCTCATTTATTCATAGAAGTAGAGTAATAATAAAATAATTATTTGCATTACTGGCGTCACTATTTATACAAACTGTCCACAATGTCTTGTCACCCCCACTTAAGCTTGCTGATAATTAATTACTTACTTACTGGCAGTGACGTACGCAGGTAGGGGTTAGAGGAGGTCAGAACCCTCCCCCCTCCCCTCATTAGACCTACACATACTTTTTAATCAGTAATAGTATCATTATTCACAACAGAAATATTAATTGTCACATTTAAAAGGAGCTTTCAAATGAAAAAGATGCACGTATCAGTATAGGCCTATTCTATTCCCTTAATTTAAGTGAAATCTCAATTCACTTGAAAAATACCACAGTAGCGATACACAAGACACAAGCCAAATACTCCTCCTACACTAGATTCTCGGGTTATACAGTCTCGGATTAACTATTGTATCGTTTAAAGAGACATCTTGCGGGAACGAGAAAATAAACAGTTGTGTCTGAGTTACGTATGCATGCGTATGTGAGTGTCGCGAGTGGTTCGGAGTGTTTACGAGTTTAGCGAAGTGTTATCCAGGTGAAAAGATGTTGTTGCTAATAAATGATATGCTAATAAATAATAATTGCTAAGCCAAATAAATCAGGATTTACAATAAATCAGGAAAATAATGCAAAAACACTCCTACATAAATATGAACGTATTATTAATTGTGGGATTGTACAAGGCATTGGAGAACTGAAGTTGTGGTGGAGACACATTTATAGCATTGAAAATGTACCAAAACATTCTCACGAAACGTTTCTACTATGTTATAAAAATGTGTTTCCTACAGTACGCAGACTACTACAGATATTTGTAACATTAGCAGTTACAACTGCAGTGAGCGAACGCTCATTTTCCACTCTAAGACGCATAAAAACTTACTTACGAAATACTATCAGCGAGGATCGATTGAATGTTTTGGCATCATTAAATATTCATCGTGATATTATAATTACGACAGATGAAATATTTGATGAACTGGCTAAAAGCACAAGATGACTTGAGCTACGTTTGTAAGTGAGAAAATAAATATGTATATAATGTATGTACTAATATTATCTACAATTAAGATGTTAGTGATGTTTTTTTGATTAGATGTTAATTTTTTAGTCTGCTATTCTGCAATAATTTCTTGTCATTTATAATCTTTATATGTAACCAAACCAAAGTATAGTAACCAAAGACGAAATTGTAAAGTCAACAATTATTTAAGAGTAATATTTGTACTTGATTTTGATTTATATGAAATAATTATATTGATAAATATATTATTAGTTTTCATGGTCACTTTTTAGTTTTTTTTGTTAATAACCCCCCCCCCCCCCCCCCCTCCCCCCATGACGGCATCCTGCGTACGCCACTGCTTACTGGTAATTAATTAGGGCTAATGTTATCGCACCAATGATGAGATTAAGAATGCTATAAATGATGCATTTCTACTTGTAACCCCGCAAATGCTCAGGAAAATGTTACGCAGAACATGGCGGAAAATCATTCTTTGTAAAGAAAATGGCGGTGTGCAAACGGATTTGTTCGAGTTACGACGATGTGATAAATTTTGTGTTACCTATTAATAAGTATAGTGGAAAATAAAAATTGTAGTAAAGATATATACTATAATAAATGTCTGTCCAACCATATAATCATTACTGGTTGGACAGACATTTATTATAGGATATTAGGAGTATATGGAGAACCAAGTTTAACCTAGAATAATCACGGACCTGTCAATGGACAGACTACCTATGATGATGATGAAATGTCTGTATCGTTCTTGCACTGCTGAAACTAAATACTTTGCAGGGGGGTGACAAAACATTGTGGGAACCCTATACATAATTTTATCATAAAGTTATATAATTAGGAAAAATATTAATAAGAAATTAATTCCGCTAATTTTTCTTGTTTGTATTTCATTTCAAGCATTGTAATGCATCATTGTTCAGTTCAATATGATACTAAAACCTATATTATTTGATCAAAGGGAAAAATAGTCGTAAGATCCTTTTTTCCATTTATCCAGAGTATATTGCAGAGAAAGCTATAAGATTCATAATGTTCACGTGCTGTGGTAACGCTAATCACGCATAGTTTTCTGCAGTATAAAATAAAAAAAATATTGATGGAGATATTTTGATCACTCTTAAATGAATTCTTATCGTGTTTTGTTAGATACACTTATGTGATTGGATGTTGGCTTTTACCCAATTTTGATGTTCATAGATCTCTTTTTTTTTGCAAAGAAAACGGCGATTTAGATATTGTACCTCAATAACTACGAAAAAACACTCACCTTTTCCAAAAAATAAAGTACCTATATAAAATTTCGAAAAATTTAGTTAAGACAAAAGTTTGTATTCGGGCCGCACTCAATTGCGGAACTTGGGGGGTACAGTGCTTGGGGGCCCCAAGATTTTTGGAGCCCCACAAAAAGGCATAGAAAATTTTCCCGTAATCTGCCGTAAGGTATTCGACGTAGTAATATCCTTATGGGAATGAAAGATAACTTCGCTCGAAATGAAGACGAAAATACTCATCTCAAGTGTTTGGAGTTGTTTTGTCCTATCCTTATAATGTTAGAATTACAGAAGTTTCAATGTATTTTTGGAATTAAAACGTAAAAAAGATCGATAAAAATCAAAACGGTATAATAATTTCATATATTTTTATATAAATGGGGGCCCCAAAAACTTGACTTGCGTGGGGACCCCAAAACTATAGTTACGCCCCTGTCCGCACTAAGACTCAGAAATGCCTTCTTTACTCGGTTAAAAACAATGTTTGAGAATTTCAAGGAAAAAATCGACTTTAGGTTAGAATAATAAGGCAATAAATCTTTTCTCAGGAATCCATTCTCCGAAAAATCTCCAAAATTCATTTTGAATAATAAAAGTGCTCATTTCAACAATGAAAACTTAAATGGCAGTATTTACTTCGAAGTCTCTACATAACTGCTTTTCAGCTCTTAATTATTTATTTCCTTGGATGATTGCCATTACGGAGTAGTATACAATGACGTGAGGTTAACGTTATAAATGGCGCTTTTAAGTGGATAGAATATATTCTCTTAAAATACTTTTTATTACTTAAGTTCTTTATTACTATACACAATGAAATTTGATTAAATGCATTTTTTATTATATTATCTGACACAGATTCTAGACTGCGATAACACTTCAATCTGGATACACTTCAAAATGAAGTAAGCAGTAAATGAGAATGATACTAAATAAAATTTATGCATCTAAATCGAATGAAATAGAGTTAATAGCAGTACTTTGGTCCTCAGTGTTTTGATTGGCTTGAGGAGATAAGAAGAACTGGGGACAGTGCTGGGAAAGCGAATGCTTTTATAATTTCGTCACGGCTTATACGTTTTCTCAAAAAACATTAAGCTTTTTTCCTTTTTCTCAGTATCACCGCTACCTTTCCATATTTGATAACATTCGAGTTAATCTGCTATGCTTAAAATAATGTTATATTTAAGCTAGGAACAAACGGAAGTCGTAACGAAGGACACTGATGTCGGTAATTACAAATGAGTTTTTTTTCATGAGTTGGCATTCCCTATAGGCATACTCATCTTGTATCATTATGAAATATTTTTCTCTTCGTTATATATTAAGATGGCCATCTATGTCTATTTTAGTTATGCTTCGTTACTCATTGTTAAAATAAGTCTGAAGAAATGTATTTTTGGCCTTTTGTTGTTCGATATTATTACCTTTTTGGTACTATACCCTTTGGCGTACGATTGTTTCTCACCCTAGTAACATTTTATTTCTTTTAAAATAATTGAAAAACCATTCAAAATACCAATTTTTTAATTTAAAAAAATAAAATTTTATTTGTATTTATTGTTTCTTACATCTTATTCAGGTTTTAGGCCGCTGACTTAATCATCGCAAACTATTATACCTAAATTTTACGTGAAACACCTAGAATTTAAATTATTAAATGCTCAATTTCTACAAATAGTACTCATTTCGCAATAATTTTAGTGAAGCTTGAATTCCGGCACGCGAAATAAGCGATAAATCTTTTTTCAATGAAAATGTCATCCATATCCGCTGGGAAGAGAAGATTCGGAGAGACGAATTGCTGTGCTAGCCAACATAGCGCCATGCGGGTAGCTGCCTTTTCCTTCTCATTATAATGCGGGTATATAGACTTCCGTCCGTCAAAAATAAATGTCAAACTTCGATTATACGGGCGAAATTCACGAGAATATGCGTGCTTGAGGCAGATGTTGAACCTTTTCAATTTTAAAACATTTACATTTTTTAATTCATAAGAATCTTTTGTGTGTCTAAGCATATACGATCGACGAGGAGAAATTCAAAGGTCTGCTAAAGCACCCCTTTCAGTCTTTCTGTAAACGATTTCCCTAAACAGTTTCTTTCGTCTACAAGAAATGTTACGCAAATTATAAATACCTCAAGACAGTGACGTAGCAAGGTGAAGCCGGACCCTGGTTCGAGAATTCTTTACGGGCCCCCCTCCCCTCCAATATATATTTTTTGGTTATTTTATTTTTTAAGGGGAAATTTTTAATGAAATAAGTTTATTAATGATTCGATTTTTATAAATAAAAATATATTGCAAACATTTAATAATCTTATCATTTAATTGGCCATCATTACATTTGGATTTTTTGCATTGCTGACATACTTCATTATATACACAGACATATCGGAGCCAGATCTCCTATAATATATTTTGAAGCGTGTTTTTGCGTGTTTGTTCATGGAACTCCTCCTAAACGATAAAAGCTAGAATAAACAAATTTCGTACGATTCTTCCTTACATCCTAACTTAGTGAATGGTCAAGGTTTGGTCAACCGGGATTAATCAGTGCTGCCAATATAAGGGATTAACATTTTTCCATAAGATAACACGTATGAATCCTTTTCTTGACTTGCAAGGTATTCTTCCTTCAAGCATTAAATATATGTAAATATGGACCGATTTTTTTTTCGTTTTTTCTTTATTGGACGAACAAAACTCTATACTATCTTATTCCTGCGAAGTCTACATGTTACACGGTCGAAGTTTTCAGAAATACACTATTTGATTCGAATTTTTGTGGATTTTTCGTACACTTTCCCGGTGTTGCCAAGGCGGCCGTCATTGTTACCTCCGATTCAATTAGCTTCAATGAAGCTTACAAATAAACGAAAGGTTAACGTTATTCGATTCGCACTTTTGTTTAAGCAACGAAAAGATCGATGTTTATGGATAGCAACGTAAATAGATACTGATTATTATTCAGGAAGGGTTTATTGATGAAAGTAATTGAACCTTCTTTCGTCTATTGAATACTGGAATCGTACATTTTTTGAATTAAAATCATTATATTCTACATTATAATGTTTATTAACGTAAATAGGCTCACGTATCTGGTGTACATTTACTAGTTGCCAATAAAGAAGATACAAATTCGTTAAGAGTATATGAGAAATGCAGCACGTGGGCTCAAGAGCTGAAAGAAATATTAAACTGACCCAAAGCGGTAATATGGGAAATCGATGGTAAAATGAGAATATGCCTTAAGGTAAACAAAAAATCTTAGATGTAGTCGGACTAATCTGAAATGGAGATTCGTTGAGGAGCAGCGATACTCGAGTAGGAATGTGATTAATGCCTAAAGATAAGCAAGGAAGAAAAGCATCTGGCCCCTCTAGAATGGAATTTGAGAGCCGTGCAGCTTAGGTCTCACGACTAATTGTAAGACAAAAGTGATATTGTACCAGCCAAATCTTTCGCGCCCCACGGTATGGTAACCATTGTTCTATAGGAAGTAAGGAGAAATGGATCACCTCCTGAACACCGGTTATTTGCACCAACTGCACCCCTCTCTCCCTGGTCCTCTTGTTATCTAATGTTTTACCCTTCGTAACTTTCATCTTACAAACGAAAGAAGTTTCATGATCTCGGATTCTTTTCACTGGATTTAACAGTTCGTGTGGTTTAAAATGACACAAAGGGTAAAATTTTGTATATGTCGACCACGGGCCTTCGGGCCCCCTCGAGCTCCGGGCCCTGGATCGACCGATCCATCGGATACATGGTCCCTACGCCACTGCCTCAAGGAATTAAAGCAACAGCGTGTCGGTCTTAAAATTTATGAACTTGCATATTTCCATTTATCTTTGAACTTATTATTAGTGTCAAATTCCAACTAACAATAAAACATTTGAAAAAATAAATAATAGTTAAAACAATAATAATTTCCTATAAAAATATATGTTGCGCAAATAAAAGGCACAAGTCATCAATAACAATTTTCATGAAGTAATAATTAGCGAAGTATTAGGAGATTATAACTTTGCATAATCGTGACTATGAGTATGCATACAAAAATTTCATGGAAATGTATGTATGCGTGCGCTCCTCGTGTTTGACTTTTTTGCTTAAAGAAATAAATAAATAGATAAGCAATAAATAGATAAGCAATAAATAGATAAGCAATAAATAGATAAGCAATAAACAGATAAGCAATAAATAGATAAGCAATAAATAGATAAAAAATAAATAAATATGCTATCTACTGAAAAAGTAAAAGACTGGATAAAAGAAACGAACAAAAACAGTGCTGTTTTTGTAGAAAAAGAGTTGCCGGTACTCCCACCCCCCTCCACCTCTTCCTTCCCCCCCTTTCCCCTTCTATATTGAATTTTTGATGCAATTTTAATAACAAAGTTGATAATTAAAATCAAAATGTTTAACGTTTATAGAACCCGTTTATTTCTTTAGGTTTTAAAGAATTAAAAACATGAAAATGTACCGAAATTAGACGGGTGTCAACATCGCTCTGAAAAAATGTGCCGGTACGCCGTATTGGCGCGTACCGTCACAAAAAAGCACTGATAACAAGTATATCAGTCTTTGATTTAATTCCAAACATTTAACTGCAAATGAACTGCTCGTCCTTTCTATGGGCAATACGAGTTAACAATAGGAAAGTCAAACCTGCGAGAGATAAGTTTTAGGAAGTCTTTGCACCCCCTTCCATCCTCTAATTTGGTGAATTGCAAGGCAACTTGTAGATGTAAGAATTCGCTTTTCCTAATGTGCATATTGTTCGCCACTACGAAGAATGTATTGAGGCCTCCATTCATTAAAAAGGCACGAAATGCTTATTCGAATGATGAAAAGTGTTATATCAAAAAACCCGCATAACTTATTCAAGGAATTCTTTGAACAGAAAACTATCCGAGGTTTTTAAGTTAACACATTCTCAGAATGGAAATTTTAGGTATAAGTGGCACTTCTCCATGCAATACAATTCCAATTCCTTGAATTAAATAGGTTACTTAATTTATAATTTAATCGGAAAGCTCCAAATGAAAATCGAAAATATTCATCATGATTATTTCCACCGAAAATTGTAAACGATAATCAAATTTTACTCGAGCATGCTGTCATTACAAAAGCCACATTTTTGCGGAAATTCTTGAATAAAAGACTTTCAAAACTATTATTTCAACTCATAAACAGTCAAAAATATTACCAGTAGGAAACTTTTAACTCAAGAGGTTGCAATTTTTATCTGCATGCATCTTAAAGTTTACATTTCGACGGATGAAATCTAATTTTGATAGAATATTTTCATTTTTCGAATAAACGAGCCCTTACAAATCTTTCTCGACGAAAATTGCTACAAAGACAGGAAGAGCAGCGGCCATTGCAAAGCGTTGCAAATGCTCTGGTCTCCTGGGATTTACGAAATTTTCTTTCCTCAGAATTGTTTTTCAGAACACGCAAGTTCTTAAATTCTGTTGGAAAGTTTGGCGATTCATTAGAACAAATTTTATTGAGTCGATCGAGTTATTTTATCATCAGGTACACATTTGCTGACGGCGGTCCAATGAGGTCACAGCCTCATTCCCGGTGCACGGAATGGACGAAAGATGAAGCCGGATATCACATCCATCCTCCTGTCCCCACCCCTTACACCACAACGCTATCACGAAGCACCACCACGCGGTCGCGAGAGCGCACGGCAAGTGCGATGCACGACAAGCAGGTAGGTGGCACGCAACGAGTCAAGGAATAGTAAGAGTGCGGTCATTGCCTATCTCTCTCTCTCTCTTCCATCATTCCTTCCAGTTATTCATCAGAACCTTGTCTATATTCTTATCCCTTCCATGAATTCATTCACACCCTTCGTATCCCATTTATCCCCTTTGGAAATGGAATTGGATTTTAAGAACTTAAGGTAACCACAAAAGAGATAACTTGGTCACATAAGTATGTGTTCTGCATTCAAGGATTCGGCACACGCCCTCCGCGTTCCTCATTCTCTCTCTCTCTCCAGAACGCACGTCGGAGGCCGACACCTGTCTCATCCTTGCTCTTTTCCGAGCCTAGAAATTTTGTAAGCCCTCGGACGCTCGCCTTTCATATAAAACAATGGAGAGCGTGACGCAAAAACGGAGACACTGCCTGAAACGAGAATAATTTCCCACGGGACCTCGAGAGGGAATAAAAAAAGGAAAAACGCAATCCGTGCCGGTGGAAGTAGGGGAGTTTTTGTTTGCATAAGAGGAGTTTTCGGCGTAAATTTCTTAGGCGTTCATTAAGGAGAGATAAGTGCTTTTGGCCTGAGGGAGACGGATCGAGGGGAAGATATTTAACCGCTAAATTAATATACATATATTGCATAATAAGATGATAATAAAATATTTATCAAAAATGGATGGGTTGAAAATTATTTTCGAAATCTTAGCGAATACCGATATTTTTGAAAAAGTTACTTCGGTGAACATTGAAGTGATTATATCTCTTCTTGCAAACACAGCTTACATCTGCGTATGCATAGTATTGGAATTTCCTCAAAAGCTAGCTAAATACTGGAAATTTGTGCAAGTTTGAGAGGAAATTAAGATAAAACTTCGCACAGTCATCAAGATTAAACAATTTCAAGTAGAATATTTTAGCATTACATAGACAGTTGGTATGGTACAGAAGCAGAGATTTTCCAGGAAGATGCACACGGACGACCGTCTTTTAGCTGCATACAGCTGTAGCAGAAGAGGCATTTCATTTGAAATTTAACTTTAAGGGGAATTTGTTAGCACGATGATGGACATAAGAAATTTTAAATTAAAACTATATACATTTGTGGAGTGGATAAGTAGGTCACGTGAAGGAATGGCTCCTTTTTGAATGGCACAATGGATATGCTCGTGTTTTTAAATTCCCTTTCTAATGGTTCTGAATTACTTCCGTTTCTTGCATTACAAATACGTATTTGTCCCTTTCCGGTTATAATTTTACAAATAATGGAGCGCGCACACATAATTTAATCTTATTTTTACAACGCTTAACACTAGAACGGTTAGCCTTAGTCTGCCCCCTTGGACGACCACGGGGATCAATTTGATCCTCTGCGAATTATCAGCAAACCTATGCGTAACAAGGAGAGGCATGAAATCATAAAATGAATGCATTATATTTAGAGGCCATTTATATACTTATTGTTAATTGCTTTTGGAGACCATTAATGCAGTGTATAGTCCACGTCAAAACACTATTAAAACACTCTTTACCATTAATACGGTCAGGTAATTTATTATTTGGCCTCTTTCCAACGTATCTGAAGTAAAATCGTCCAAGAATTCAAGAAAGATTCCGTAATGAAGAATGGAAGACATCTTTTGTGAAGGTACAGTATTGCTACTATATCCACCAGTTATATATTGCTTTACATTTTCTTAGAACGTTTGAACCAATTTTGAGATTGTCCTCGACAGTTGCACAACCAACTACTTGCAGTCAACACATAGTATGTACTTCACTTGAGCGGTACACTGGCCACACACCATTTTCTTACATTTGGTGCACCTACCCTTGGTCTTATTCCTACTGCAATTTTTCTTTACTTGGTAATTACGACGTTTGAAGTCAACTTCTTTATCAGATTGACACACTTCGGGTTCTGGAACTATTTGAACACCCTGAGTTTTCACATATTCAGATCGTAGCTCTTCTGCGAGTTTTTGAAGGAAGACTCTCCACGAGATCTTCTTACCAGTGACAGCCCTATAGATTACCAAAGCCGCTAGCCTTGTTTTCTTCAAAATTCGATCGTTCGTACTGGGGGGTCAAACTGATCCCCGTGGACGTTCAAGGTAAATTTATGATTTATCTATAAAATAGAGGACTCCCGCTGTTATGCTCACAAAGTAGCTACTAAATGATGAAAAGTCACAGGAGGAAATGACACTGTCGCTTCCCGTTGTCAAATTACATCCATCTAAATTCAAGAAAGGATCAAAATGATGATCCCCTAGGACGTTCTAGTGTTAAACTCTTATAAGGCGGAAAATCTTAGAAATCCTCATTCCGCACAAACGCACAATCGGTCAACAGATGAATGAACTCCAAATATCCGGATTCTCAGTGATAATGGACGAATTATCACCTGAAGGAACGCTCTCTCGCTTATCTCTGTACTAATATTTCCTTCGGTGACTCAGCGACCTATGACATTAACTCATAGAACACGAAACGCAGCCGAACTATTTCACAAGACTAATAGAGATGAATCCAGTATAACTCGGACATGGACTCGATAAAATTCCTTCAGGGTGTCGAAATGAAGGGAGCGCGCTCATCTTACGCCGCAGAGTGGACGTTCGATAACGTGAAAATCACTTGATACGCCCTTAAAATTTAAGTTGCTACTAGTCGCAATGATAGGGAAGAAGTAGTTCTAAATACAACTTTTATAACATTGGAATTTTAATACCATATTGCCTGTAAAAAAATATCAAAGCGCGCTACTTTTTTTCATAAGCACGAAAAATGCTAAATTTGTCGGAGAGAGCTGTCGTACGTTTTTCATTCGACGACGTTATCTGAGACATGGAAAAACATCGAAAAAATTTGTGGGAATATAAACGCATGAAAATTGAGTTGCTTTTATGATGCGACTAACATCAAGTGAAATATTTTCTATTTTAATGAAAATAAAAATCGAAAAGGAATGCAACAGTCTCGTTATTTTAAAAATAACTTTGAAAAGAAATAATTATTGCTAAATATACTCCGCATTTTCTTATACTTTCCAGAACATGTTTCCATCTCTCCCCGATACGTAGGTAGCGAATGCACATCACTCTCCAATCGTAAGACACTGTCACCAATGCAACTGCGTCAACAAAAAGCAAATAAATTACGCCTATCAATTTATATTTTGGACGGAGTGTTTCTCTTACCTTGTGATTTCTGTGGAAAAATATGATTGCCATATTGACAGGATGCTATGTTTTTCATTTGAAGCCAAGTATAACCAGCGAGTGAATAATTAGATTGGGCTGCATGTAATAGGAAACCTTCCCGTTGCAGCAGTTCCAGCAGTTATTAATGGTTGACTAAGGAAGGCGTAAATAAAGAAGACATAGATGTGGATTTTTTCGACGAGATATAGATTTAAGCTAAGAACAGAAGATATTTACTTCCATTGAATTAAGCCAATAAACTTGAAATGTTCAAACGTCCTTCAACTTTCCATAACTGAAATGACAAGCGGTTCGTAATACATATAAGATGAAACAAATTAAATAGGAAACGTGCCACGGTGGGATAATTCGTTTTGCCCGCTTTCACACCGCGAGATGAGCCATCAAAAAGAACGATTAAAAAAAATGAATTCTCAGTCAACCTTGGGTAACAACGCGAATGACCAAGTCGGAACGATGGAATTTCATCTGTTTTATTGCCTCATCGTTTCGCAAAACGAGAACGAGTTAATTCATTTTTATGACTTCTGATTACGAATTCTCCTTATGTGGCGGGAAGTTCACACGGTGAGTTTCCTAGCATTGTATGCCGTGGCGTTAGACGAGCGGCGCAGCTGCCCCGGGCGACAACGGCATAGTGGGGCAACCTAATCAGTTTTTGTTGTGATGCCACTTTCTTACTTGTCGAATATAGATTTAATCACTGAAAACAGTAGTAAAAAAGGCGCAATATTGAAATATTTGATACCTCATCTCAAGGGATGAATAAAATAGTTTCAAAATTGAAGGCTGACGAGTATTTTGTCGAATTAGATCAGCTGAAAATTTCTGGAAAAATCTTTCGAGCATAACAACGGCTCACAAAAATGTAAACATTTGCATCAGAATCATTTAAAAGAGAATTAAAAAAAAAAGCATTAATAGAATGCATTGAGTAATGGAGAAAGACTAAAATTATACCTGTAAATAAAATAACTCAAAAACTACCCAACTTTTGTAAACGGGAAATCATTCGCTCCTGCATGATTTTGCTCAAACGATAAATTTCCGCTTTTCATGCGCTTCTCCCCACATAGATACTCCTTTTGAACTTTTATGCAAGCACGCAAGGTCGAAGCAAATATTCAGATTTAAATTACATATGCCCAGGGCATATGTAAAGGGTGGACGATGTACATATGTGAATATAGGTCTACAACATGGCATAGGTCAAACGGAGGCGATCGAAAGTGCTTTTCTACAATTATCCCTCTGCCTTTTATTTTTGACCTACTATTTATAACACGATGCTTTCATCAAACCAAGGATATTTTACGGTTTTGGCGGAGAACAGCGGGCGTGCCAAACGGTTTGTGTGTAAACAACAGAGTGGTTGAAAGGTCAGAGGCGTTCCATTGGATCGCAGTAAGGAAGAGATAATGACGAGGCCTTCGGATAATCGGACGCCGTCCTTGGATTTGTAGAGAGCGCCACATTACTTCTCCTCTCTTTTTTTATCTCAATTGTTCCATTTTCTCCTCGAGTAACTCTGTCACTTCTATAGACCAGAAATCGAATTTATACAAAATATGACCCATTCTGTGATTGTTCATATCAATTATTGAATGCACCGCACAAATTTTCTGCCGCGCATAAATAAGTTGAAATAAGCAACTTAAGGATGTGTAAGACAGGTATAATCCTAGCCCTGGCGAAATTATCGCGTCCTAATTTTTAGACACGAAAAGAATAAAACATATATCCTGTCGTAATACTCGCGCCTAATTTTTTCCTTGCAAAAGTCAGTTTCATCGACAATTAGCGAGGAAGAAGAAAATCAAAGGAAGAGAAATGGGACATCAAGACTGCAGGTGCGGAATAAACAAAGTTAGCATTGAATTTGCGCTATAAAACGATTTTAAAGTAGATTACGAAAGCGCATCTCTAGAACGCAGTAGTTGCTTGTCATATGATGCTGATAATTCTCAGAAGTGTTAGCGTGAGGACGTTATCTTTGTTAGTCTTGATATTTCTACTGTGTATCTTGTATATGAAGCAGCTGACATGTGTTTTAGGTCAAATAAATGTTTGAAAAGTGATTTTTGTGCTACTTATATAAAAATCATAATTTTTCTCATATGGTTCTTCTGATAAAATGTGAAACTATATGTTAAAGGGTGAATTAAGAAAGAGAAAATAACATACCTTGGCATAATCCTCGCATCCGTTTTCTCGCAAAATCATGAGGAAAAATGTGATAGGATTATCATAGGAAATGCGGTATGGTCTTACAAGGGGAAGACCAGGTTTACGGGTCACCGATCTAGCTGAAATTTGGTAGGTATATAGCCCGCAACACCACGATAATGAATAACCCCCCTTTTGCGGTTATATGAACAATATTTTGTTAGTTCAAAGAAACATCCATTACTCCGCGGAGTGCTTTTTAATGCAAGCTGACCAATCTGCGTGTCCTTCAATTGCGGCATTTTTTTGAGGATGCTTGTTTTCTTATTCTTTGAGTAGCATCTGGGTATTCTTACTTTTCACACAAATATTTATGTCGTCCTCTGCATTATAAGTCTAAATATTAGCTCCCGAAGACGATTAGATTAAGAATAATTGCAGGTCATTATGTAAATATCAGATTATGTAAAATTTGAATAGGCAATTAAACTAAATAAATCGATTCATTTTCTATTCAAACTGATTTGGGATAAGATTTGATACAGGAATTATTATTATTATTCTAATTTTATTTTGAGAGTTTTCATAACACATCCGCATATGAAATATATAGGGAGCTCAAAAAGACACTATGCGATGGATTATAACCTTGTTTATTGTTATAACATGTGTTAAATGCGAGCTATGTTCTAAAACTAAACTTTGGACTATGCATTTGAAATTTAAACTAATCGTATTTTCTCCTTAAAATTACATTAAATGAAAGATATGTAATATAAATTTTCAACCAATAATTTCTAGGTAAATAAAAATAAAATTATAATAACAATAAGGAGTCGGTGAGAGGACGAGAGAGAATGGAACGTAAAATTGAAACATAAGAGGGAAAAAGCGTAAAAAATCAAGACTGGCATTAATAACGAGCAACTACAAAACGGTAAAAAAATTCGGTTGTTTTCACATTTTATTCTTATTCAGGGCCGCCTTGAGGTATTTTGTCGCCCCGGGCAAGAATATATTCCACCGCCCCTTCAAATAATTTTCAAATGTTCTCACAATTGTATGTAACTCTTGGAAGTAGGTAATTACATCGGAGGGAAGATGCGCGATATCGGATTATGCGACCAATGGAAAACCCCGTGTGTTGGAACGACGAGAAAACTTTGCCAATTTTTCTTGTCTTCGGCCAATTGTATATAAAATATTACTTTCATAATTTCCGATTAAAGGAAATATTGAAGGAATCTATGATACAGATAATTTAGAGTTTTTCTGACGAACCCACGAGGACAAAGCGAACCTCTGAAAACCTCTAGTGAATAGCAGGTCTTTGCAGAAGCCCTTTCATTTTTCAGGTTAATTATTCATATTTTCCACGTTTTTTCGGCGAATTTTAAAACGAAGAATTAAATACAACACGATTCTGCGCGTGGTTTATCAATTCCTACGTCGATCATTTGAGATGGTTTGTTGTTAATGACGTTCGTATTCCTTTTGTCGCGAACGGGCGACGTGAGCGGCTTACGAGAGATCACATTCGCTTCCCGGTACCAACGCACTCGAGAATTACAGCGATTGTTCCTGTTAAAATTCGAACCCGCGCGCGGAATTAGGCTCTTTTTTCACGCGCGGTCGGTCGGTCGGTCGGAGATTTAAAAAAAAGGCGTCCTTTTTTTCAAATTCGTTCGACAGAGAATTATTCGCGTGTTGATTTTCGGAGGTATCATCGTGCTTCATTGTTCGAAGGAAAAATACGTTTCACGAAGATGATAATATAGCGATAACATAGTCACGGTGTTAACGAAAGCACCACTTTCGTAAGCTTATCTCTCTCTCTCTCTCTTTCGGCTGTTTATTATCATGGCCAACCATTTTCCGCGCCGGACGCCGTTTCGAAGAGTGCATTGTTCGCCATATTGAGGACACTTGACGAAGGTTCTCGGCGATGCGAGTGAAAAGTTTGTCTGTTTTCACGGAGGGTGAGGTCAAGATGACCGACTCTTTTCTTTCCCTTCCAGCTTCTATTTTAGAGAGAGAAAGAGAGAGACGAAGAGGAATTTGTCTAAACTTAAATCCGGGTTTTAAAGCTTTTTAAGTGAAAGAGATACCTATAAAAATATTTAAATAATTTAAATTATTTTTTAACAAACACAGACTCAAAACAGTTGTAATTTACATAAATTATTTTGCGGAATTTTAGACTGTCGCAAGAAATAACTGTGAACTAAACCATATAATTTTCACGGATAAATCATCATTCCACTGCCACTATTTTATACACAGTACTAAAGAAGATCTGAAAGTCGACTATTTTTTCAAAGTGGTGCCTTGGTTCTCAGACATTTTTTATTTCAATTTTGGTAGTATTATAGGCAGATAATTTGAAAAAAAATGTATTCATTTCTGCTTTGAATATTTTATTACATTAATTTCTTTCTTATTTAACCCTTAAGAGGTCGCTCGCGGTTTCTTAGATCACACCATTTTCGTTTTTTTGATTTTATAATCTTATATTAAACACTCATCCTAGGCCTTCTCAGTACCTATTCTAGAATTCAGTATCTATTGACTTATGGGTCTAAGGACTCTTTATGTCAGTTTTTCTTATTTTTATAAGGATTTCTTCTACTGTGCATTGGTTTCGGTCCGCAAGTCGCGCACAGCATAAAGGACCGAATGCTTTTGCTTACCTTTCGTTATGACTACAAAACTCGTGGATAAATGTTTACTTATCATACCTTCACTAAAAATAGTGTCATCCCTCAACGAAACCAAAGACTGTGGTTTTTGCCTGAGAGACATTCGGGTGTTTAGTTGAGAAACGATCTTTGCTACAACGCCTTCCTTTTCAAGTGTCGTCGTTCAAGTCCACTGGTTACACTTTTATCACAGTTTCATTATTTATGTGGGAAAATAATTATTTTCTATAAAAGGACTTTTGTTTCATCCATATTACATCTATTACTCATCGTCATGCGTTAGATTGACGCGAGAAAAGGGGAAGAGATCGGGCTCCTTTAGGATATTGTGATAGAAGAGGAAGAAGGAATAACTGGATTGAATGATTCCGATGAAGAGGACTATTTAGAGGACAGTGACCACAGCATAGGCTGCGAAAAATCCGCAGAATAAGTGATCACGTTCAATTTTTATCTCAAACTAAATTTAATTAACATACAACGAAGTATTCTGTTCCTCGTAAAGCTTTTTCGAAAACTTTGTTGTAAATTTAACCTTCGATTAAATGCAGTTATATTAATTTTAAAAATGTGGTATGAACGAATTGTTTTTAAAATAAAAAATGATAAAAAACAATTGGTAATTGGGATATTTTGCCTGATTTTTCAACGCAGTCCAAATGACCACGCACGACCTCTTACGTTGCAAAATCTCTTAAGGGTTAAACATTTTCCAATGTTCCAATAAAGTCATATTTTGATTCATAAATAAATAAATAATTCATTGATTATATTTAAAAAGTTACTATTTTAATTATTATTTATTTTCTAACCGATTATCATAAAGTAACAAAAACTTCATTACATTTACACAAGACCTTAATTCAAATATTTACAGATGTGTGGTTGAAACGAAGGAAAATTTTTAAAGTAATTTTACGAGCTCTGATCGAGCATTATGGCACAAAAGTGTCGTTTTTGTAGTGAATATTTGGTTTTATCCGTTCTGTGTGGGGGAAAGCATAGAAATATGCATGCAAGAGGGGACTAAGGTCAGATTTTGAAGCACAATAGATACTCGCGGCGAAGGTTTCGAACCTTCGCTCAGGTCGAAGGCAACCCTCTCAGCAGGAGGTATGATTTCAGGTCAAAAAAGACTGCCTCAATTTTATTTCAGATTAATCGATCAAGATATGTATCTTTTGATGAACTATTCGTATTCCCCGTGGAAAACTATACCAAAATAGTTTTTTATTAGCGTTCCTAAGGTAGTTTTTAATAAAATTGAGCTCCAACTATATCAGAGTGATTACGGAATGGGGAGCGACTTGGCAACATCGCTTCGCGGCCCGGGAATTCAAATGGTCTGGAGGGTTTCTATCTTCAAGAAGGCAGCCAGCATGGCCATTGATGAGTAGATAGATAGATAGATAGATAGATAAGTGGCTTTATTTTCAGGGCGAAATTGAGACCATAAGGTCCCCTCTTCCATTTAACCCTACGTTATTGATTACAAAATAATAACATGCATAAATATATATACAAACAGAACTAGAGCAATAAAAGGTGCGTCAGATAAATACAACAAGAACAGAACAATAAATATCACATTACACATTACAGAGGTTTCTAAGAAAGATATGATATTTGTGGTAAAAACCCAGGTAGAGCCAGGCATGGCCAACCCAGTAAAAAACCACGCAGAAAAACACCCATGAAGAGAAGGGGGGTGGAAAAAACCTGCGAAAACCCTAGATAGTAGAAATACAATAATGATTGCTGTTGGAAAGAGATATGGTATACAAAATATATGTTAATGTAGAAAAGGTTTACTGAAAATCAAAGGTAATTAAACATATTAAACAAATAAGAAAGAATGCATTACATAAATTACACACATATATATACACCTACATACAACAAATAAACACATATAACTATAAAAGTCATAAAATCACATGCATTAAAAAGGCGTTGGGAATGATTAATGTTGGGATAAATGAGCAAAGGAATTGACTCTTGTCTAGGAAACAGGAATATGTGGGTGGTGTACCCAGTGCTATGAAAAAAAAAGAAAAAAAATGGAGGAGAATTTGCTTTCTTATGCAGTTAAGGTAGTGGTGGCTTGCTTAGTTAAAAACGATTTGTGGAGAGCAAGTTTAAATGTCCTAACTGATGGAGAGTTTTTTATGTCAGCACGAAGATCGTTCCAGAGTCTACAGGCTGTCACATGAAAGGACTTATTGTAAATATCTGTACGGTGGTGTGGGATCAGTAGTTTACAATTGCCTCTAGTGTTAAGGTTATGAACTGCATTAATTGGGAAGAACTTTGTGGAGAGGTAGCTAGGTTTGCCAGTAGAGATGATACGTAAGAATAGTAATTTGTGGGCATTTGTATTTAAGGACAATCTTTACCGCAAAATTCCTTTTTTCCGCTCTCTTTATTTTTCCATTTCAAACATGATATTGAGAGAAAAACAGTTCTAAATAAAAGAGAAGAAAGCTGATTTTGGTCTTCATAATAGCAATCAATTGTTATTGTTTTCTCAGTAAATAAGTTATTTTCAAACATATTATAAAATGATATTGACGGAAACTCCGAGAAGCCAACTACATTAAAATGATACAGAAGTTTATATTTTCTATGTTTCAAACCAATATTACCGGCGGCAAAGAGTCTTGTCTTCTTGTTTAGAAAATAATTTCGGATGAAAAGCCACGTCAATATTTTTACTTAAAGCATTTTTATTATTTTGTACTTTTTGTAACTACTTTTTTATTGAAATGTTGTATGTACTTCTCTATCTATACATTTCACGGATAAAAATGTCGCAATGGAATGCAATTTCGAAATAACTCTTCTTCTCTGGCGCGTAAGCTGCGCCGCGTGCATGGGCGCTCGCAGAAATTGTTTCAGGGCGGGGGGGGGGGGGGGGGGGGGGGGGCAAAATGCCTACCCATTAGCATTAGTTGCTCACCTCACGTTTTTAAATTGATTTTTTAAGCAGGGCCTGCTTTTCGTTTTAGGGGAGTAGTATTACACACCGCAGATAAAATGTTTCTTTCTAAAATTCTCCATAAAGTATTACATCTAATGTTATTAGCAACGCGAGTTAGTTGCCGCGATAGATATCGAAAGTTTCCAAATTACTCAGCGACGTAGGTTTTTTCGTTATAGATAAAAGTAGATTGCCTACATGGGATCAGAACCATTCTTTTCGTTTATATTTGAAATATTCGCTTATTTGTTATTCTCACTCGCACAGTAGAAGTAAAACTCCCTCCCCCACTGGCTGTGCGCTTGCTTGCAGTACTGCTCTGCTCAAGCTTCAAAGACTGATATCTCTGCTACTTTATATTCCAGCTTAGGGCACTTGGAATATTGCCGGAGAGCAAATAATTACTTTAAAGTGTTCCGTCTTTTCTTCTTCCGTTTTGCGAATGGGTTTCCGGGAAGCCTCTCAGCAAGTGCTCGGATTACTTGTTCCTTTACTATTGATTGTACAGAACCCAAATGGCAACAAAAACGTCGGGAAGATTACATCCAGTCATCTGCATTCCTTATATTTCTTACAATCAACATTCGGAAATAAAGTTTCAACAGTAGGAGTATGGGAGTTTTTTTGCACTCAAAACATTTACTTGCAGCCACACTTCAGCAGATTTTCGCCCAGCCGCAAATAAAACAAATATTTTTAGAAAACGCAGGGCCCGGTGCAGTCACACCGTTGACACCGCGATCTGTCAGCTCTGCTTATGCCAGCGTAAACTTTAAAATACCAGATGTAAAATTTTTGGGAAACGTGGGGGGGGGGGGGGGGGGGGGGGGGCAAGTGCCCCCTCTTGCCCCTTACTGCGGGTGCCCATGGCAACTTGTACTCAACCAAATAATTCTCAAATTTTGTTGTACACGTGCGGCATATTCGTCTTCTCGTGTCTCTCTTCACCTTTGACCAATACGATTCGATTTCCTTCGTATATACTTGTGGGTTATTGGGATTTACAAAATTATAGCGATGGTTGACAGTCTGGTGGTTGAAACCAGCTGCTGCTAATATCCCCTCCAGCAGTCCGTCATTATTGTAGTCCCTGGTTCTACAAATTCCTGAATGATATTCAGAAGGGTATTGTTATCCCTACTGTTTAGTGTCTTCAGAAAATTTTTTTTTCTCTTTCAAATCCTCCAACGACTCATCTTCACTTCGATTTTTCCAATGCATAATACCCTGTCTTGCGAATAGACGGCAGGACTTCGGAAGTGATTGTTTCGAATCGGTCGAATCTAATAATTTAGAACGGGTAGATGAACCTCTACGAAAGAAACTAATAAACGGAAATTTGCGAGATCCATTTAATCTCAACAAAACGGCATTACATGTCGCTGTAGAAAATAATTTAGTTACCATGATCAAGCTCTTATTAAAATTCGGTGTCGACGTAGCTATAAAAAATAACGTAGGCGATGGTCCGATTCACATCGCTGACTGCAATAAAAAACGAAACCGTCGTAAAAATGCCTATCCAAAACATATACATCAAAGATTTAGATTTCTAGTTATTTATTTCGTCTGCGGTACAAAGGGTCTACCTGGCTATCGATTTATTTATGATCCGTTGGTACGATACCACAACTTTTGACAACTGGGAGTAGGTTTCGTAGTCGGGGTCTACGTAATTATCCGCTTTGTTGTTGTTCGTTTGACTTAATATCATTGATGGTCTCGTTAAAGTTCATATTGCTTAAAAGAACCGTTAATTATTATAATAAATTCTAATGGGATCGATGATTATGTCTTTGCAAATATTGGGTTTCAGTTTGTCGACGGGAAAGCGTTGCAGGCCACTGTAGGCCAGTCTGACGATGTCAAAATTGCATATATAAAAATTGATGCCTGGAGTCGAACCCTAGACATTCATTGAAAATCTCTTTATGCGCTTCGCTGCTCAAAGTAATCTTACAAAAGTTGGCCGAAATGGCCTAAATAAAGTTTGAGCGTCAACGATAGCGTGACGAAGAATTTTGACATTTCAAAATGATCGATTTATGCAATTCTGTTTGAAAGGGTGTGGAAAAACATATCATTCGTTTCTTTAGGGATATCATGTTTGAATTCAAAGACAGAAGTCAGTGCCACATTTACCCTATGGCGAATGTGGCCGCGGCCATAGGCGCTGAATAGGGGAGGCGCCAAACGCTCCTAATCTTGACCGATATCTCTACGAGCCGGTCGGCCGGATGACAAGCAGCATTTCCGAAAATATATTTATATCGTTAAACTATCGACAGCGTCTGTGACATTCTGGACTCACAATTCAGGTCATTATCGTCCAGCGGAGCTTTTAGCGCCCATGTCCGAAAAAGTAAGACATGGGTCTTAAACATAAGGCCTTGTTTCCCAATGAGCACTCACCCTCCTATTCGATCGAAATCTTTATAGTATTTGAACTTCTCGTAAGGGTGTTGAGTTGAGCGTCGGATCCAAAGGGATAGAGATACTGGCGATCGCATCGCCGTTTGAAAGTCACAGTCTTCCACTCCAAGATGCGCTCTTTGACCAATTCGGTACACTTTTTTGAATTTGCACCGCAGTTTAGTTCTTCCTGAGAAAGGCAAACAAATCTTGCAGAGCGAGAGGTATCCAAATCTTGGTCGTCGAAAGTTGCGTATCTGATTGTGAGAGGAGGATCGCTCCTATTGAATAAAACCTATCACCTCTCTCTTGAGAATTTCCTGTTTCCGCCCTCTGAGGTGAGGATACTCTTGAGTTCTGTAAAAATATTCTAGAAACAAAAAACTGACGTCAATTCCTACTCAAGAATAGGGGACACGTGGAATACTGGAAGCTGGGTAAACCCCTCTATGAAAGCGGTGGCCAGCCTTTCTGCAGTAGGCTCACAATCATCTGTAATATTATTCTAAAAAAGTCTTATGTTGGCCATCCTTACGACTTGGGATGTAAGGGAAATACCCCTACGAGTCTCCTGGACTGATATGGTACTCAGTAAGCAGGGTAGGCAGGCACTCAAAAAAGAACTGTGAGTGAGAGTCAGTAGGTGATTTTTGGTACCATCAGGAATTAGAAGTAGCAGTTAATAAAGTAAGTAAATACAGATGCATTTCATAACAATCAATTCTTATCATTTTTATTACCTGTTTGTCGCTCCTGAAATAATTTTCCAATCTTACTCTGTATTGTTTGTACACTTTGATTATTATTTTTTGGTACGCATGGAGCATACTGAGGTCCGGTTTGAACCGCAATGAGTTTGACACCGCTGTGCTATGAAGCATTATCACGCGTGCGGATGTAAAATGTAATAGGATTGCCAGGTCTCTCTTATGAACATTTTTTTTTGTTCGGATCTTTTTCACTTTTAATGAAGAAATGTTCTTTTTTCTCTTTTTAACTAGTAATGAAAATATTACTTTTGACGATTTAATCACAACGTTTAAAAATGTTTAAAATTTCAAAACAATAGAAAACTACCAACGGTAAAACTAAATTCATAGTCGATTTTCGTTCCAACTTGGGTGAAAAATCACTTAAAAGAAAAAACGGTCTCTTTTTACGTGTTTACAATAATGTTTTAGTTTTTTGACTTAACTATATGGCTACCTTATGTAGGAGGCGTTGGGATTTTTTAAGTTTGAGCTAGAGAATGCAATACATTCTACAAATACTGGTGGCCACCTGCACTTAGTCTCAGTAAGATTGATTAAGTCTTGTAGGTAACATAGAATATGTTGGTGCCTTTTTGTATTGAAATTGGAAATTCGATTACATTTTCATATAATATTAGTTGTAATTTTTTGCGTAATTGACATTTTTGTTATTAAAGGAAAAATGTCACTTCTCTTGCAAGGCTTCATTAAAGTAAAATTTTGCTGTTATCAAAGCTGTATATAATATTTTTTCCATAACTTTTGTTTTATTTTTGAGATTTTATTTCGTATTCACGGGATATTTAATTTTCTCGTAATTTATAAAAGAATACGTATTAGGCCTACTATGCGTATAGAAAGTGATATGCTGGCACCATCAATTTTTTATTATTGTTATTGCATAAAGTTTTATATTTCATGTGCTGTGGTATTGCAGTTAAGCCGTCAATATGTAATGTCATGGTTAGCTGCATTTGGTTCGGTTTCTAAGTTGCCTTTGAATATATGTGAGCAATTAATAATCTTTATGTTTTACGTCGATATAACAATATTCAGTAAATAATTTCATGATAAAATACAATTTAGATGAGTTAAAAACCCTTTACTCATCTACCCTATCTATTAACGAATGGAATAAAATGTTTTTTATTTTCATGATATGTATGATTCGGTGTAGAAGTGTCACAGGACTTAAAATAATGCCATCATTCTGTTATGATTCTGGTTATATATAAATGTAATGTAGCGCAGTTTGTATTTAGGATAATGTGGTAGAAATTTACTGTTGAAATTATTATGTATTGCATAAAATCAACTGTTTTTGGAGTAATATAGCGGAAATTTTCCATAATGAATGAAAGAAACAAATTTGTAAATTTTTATTTTGATCCAAATGGCAGTTATAAAATTTAATGCATCTGGTAACATTATATAGAAATATATATATCATATTTTAAAAACAGTATTTTTAGCGATGAGTTTTTTAACTAAAAATTTTAAATGTCTTTGATAAATGGCAATGTTACTTACAATTAGTATTTTCCAGAATCTTTAAGATAAAAATTTACATAAATTAATTATTATAGCTAAAGATTATATTTATTATTGACGTTACATCAACCAAGCATAAAAGATATTTCCTATTTTAATCTTACGTTATACATTCAAAGGTAATTCGCTTGATTGTTTTTAGAAATTGTAATAAATAAATGCTACTATGGAAATACTTGTGTTATAAAAAGGCGCATTTCGATCAGTTAGCCATAGGAGCCAATATTCCTAGCTACGGCTCTGACGGGAGTGATTGCGGTCATAAGTATCATAATATCATGATATACACGAAATATTATTTAAGAATCACAGGCTTAGCTTAATTAACGTGCTACTGTTTATGAATGGGTGAATATTATCGTAAACGACCAACGTGATCTTCCGAGAGAGAAAAAGTATTAATTTACATAAATGTCAATTTGTAAACACATACTTTAATTTATGATAAATTTCAATATATTCTCATTATAACCCAAAACTAATTTCGAAGGATCTATCTTAACTTTCCATTCTTCGATACCTTCTCTGAACGGCATTAAATTTTTTTGACAATTTGCCGTTCTTATAATATAAAAGTCCTCTTGTGAGACTAAAATGTATACTATGGAAAAATAAAGAGAGCGAAAAAAAGGTATTTTGCGGTAAAGATTGTCCTTTTAAGTACAAATGCCCACACATTACTATTCTTACGTATCATCTCTACTCATCAATGGCCATGCTGGCTGCCTTCTTGAAGGTAGAAACCCTCCAGACCATTTGAATTCCCGCGTCGCGAAGCGATGTTGCCAAGTCGCTCCCCATTCCGTAATCACTCTGATATAGTTGGAGCTCAATTTTATTAAAAACTACCTTAGAAACGCTAATAAAAAACTATTTTGGTATAGTTTTCCACGGGGAATACGAATAGTTCATCAAAAGATACATATCTTGATCGATTAATCTGAAATAAAATTGAGGCAGTCTTTTTTGACCTGAAATCATACCTCCTGCTGAGAGGGTTGCCTTCGATCCGAGCAAAGGGTCTAAGCCCTCGTCGCGAGTATCTATTGTGCTTCAAAATCTGACCTTAGTCCCCTCTTGCATGCATATTTCTATGCTTTCCCCCACACAGAACGGATAAAGCCCAATGTTTATATGATGTGTTTTTTTAATACCGAATTGTAATGCGAAATAGAAATTTACGTATGAGGAAGCCATATATATTATTATTATGACACAAGGGCGCAAAATCCGGAAATACCTCCAGTTCCAATTTCTCCTGACACCATCAGCTATAGGACATTCGTCTTAATGGAATCATTCTTTCAACAAGAAGGCAAAACTGTAACCGTATACGAGAAGCGAAATCGAAAATCAATCGAATGAGATTTGTAATTGGGAATAAACAAAAGCGTTTTGTAAGAACTCCCGTAGATCTAAGGAATTATTAAAAAACTTTATCAGAAATATTGAAGAGGTGTAGAAAAACATTTCTTTTGATAGGATACGTAATGTGTAATTAAAAGAAATTCGTGCAATCAGCTCTAGTTAATATAGAAAATGCGCTGTTTATATTTTTCTGTATATTCTTCATTGTAATCTACCGCAGCAAATGAAGAGAAAATTGCTCTCACACAAAAAAAGACGAGTTAGGAAAAAGTATGTAAGGAATTCGGTTAGGCTCAAGCGAGAAACGTTCCTACCCGTATTCGAACAAAAAAATTTTCGCTGCGATGTTTTTCAGCAAATCCGCACCTCTTCCAAGCGCTTCCTCTCCGGTGCGCTCCTTTCCTCAAAGTGTCGCACACTCGTTTCCTTGGAATCCACTTAGTTTTCTTTCCCTCCGCTTTCAATGCCAGGGCGCTGCCAAGACAGTCTGCCAAGCAATCCTCATTCTTGTGCCTTCTCGAGTCCACTTTTATTTTGTTTCGTGTCAACGCGCTCGACCGCGAAAACTCTGTCGCAACACTCAATAAGGAGCTAGCGCGGACACAGCGAATTGGTGAAAATCCTACACTAACGTTTCAACAGCTCTTCGCTTCCTCTGAATGACAGTAGCGCACAAAGGGCTTTGTTTGATGTGCAATCAGGCGAAAGCCCGCGAAACTGTCCCGTCAGTTAGTTTAAATCTCTGAATATTTGAACTATTAACCGATGTCCGATTCACTTCTCCTTATTACAGAACCGTCTGCATAATTAACTCGTACTGCCATGACAACTTTTAGTTTATAAAGTTTAATTTTTTTTACAGGGTTTAGCCGGTGGCAGAAAGGGGAAAAAGAAATAAAGGGAGAAGAAAGGAAGTAGATGGCAGGTAAATCACAAAGTGAAAGGATTTTAAATAGATGTACAGCCGGCGGATGGGGTAAAGAGCAGTGTGGCAGGAAGCCAAAGAAAGTTCCCGAGCCGGGGTTGCCAAAAGGAAGGATGAGTATGATCCGATCGGCTTAAGGGTGGATCAAAGGGAGACGGCCTTCGGAGAGGCGGGAGGCGGTGGGATGGGAGGGAGGCCGTGGGGTGGAGGGAGGGGAGGCAGTGAAAGGGTTTTTAATTCCGAATAGAGATGCGAAATCTTAATCGTTGAATGCCCACGTTATCCGCTGTGCGAGTCGAAAGACTGACTGTTCCGACGTCGCGACCTTTGCATATTTTGGAGGATCGTTTTGCGCGTCGAGTGCTTCAATGAGCGCTGGTTTACGTAGAGGCAGCTGCGTTCCCGAATCTTCGTCACAGATCGTTGAAGAATTTACCTCGTCAAAGGGCATCGCCGGCATTTCGCTTGAAAGTGCTGCTCCGTAAATTATAAAGGATATCGCGAACGTTTTTATCAGAAATATAGTTATGATGAGCTATCTGAAACAGAAAGACGGCATCGCGAAATCCACTTTTTCGGACTCAGGTACACCTAAAAAGTATATTTCCATCAAAATCTCCAGATCGAATTTTTTCACGATTACAATACTTTCTCAAAATAAGGGATATCGTGTTTACGAGAAGTGATTCCGGGCCAGGGACCTAGCATCACACACGATGTCTGCAGGTTTATGTCTTTCGACGGCGACCTCTCAAACAGAGCACTCACTCACACACGCACTCACAACTCTAAATATTCAGTGAAACACTAAATACGTAATTCGAGAGCGATGCTCTCATCATCAGTAGCGACTGATGTGGAATGAAGGTGTTTTGTGTGAAGTAAGTGGAGGCGCGTATGTGTGGAAGTGAAAGCGAAAGAAGGGGGGGGGGGGTTTGACTTTTAAACTGTGGAGGGGAGAGAGGGCCGCGGTCAGTTGAAGGCGTTTGGAAGGAAAAGAGTAATTAGCATTGACAGTTTCATGGGAAGGAATGTGTTTAGAAATAATATATTTGGGAGCTGCGAAATAAAGAAGCAGGAAATGGCTTGAAAATTAAATGACAGGTACATCATGGCCTGCAGAGTCATCAAGTTTGTTGATTGCCACGGTAACAGATACCATCAATCTCTCTCGATGGCGCCGCATCGTTCCTTTATCATGTTCTGTGGCGAAGGAATTTCCTAAATCGTTCGTTTCTTCCCTTCGTTAATCGTACTACTTGACAATTATCTATGCGAATGGAGGAATTCAAACAAAAGCTGAAGAACTGTGAGAGTGATAATGATTGTTGGAAACAATTATCGATCTGATTATTATGTTTCCGCAATGGACTGAAGGTGCCGTATCTTTGAAACGGATAGATTTTATAACTATACATAAGTTGCGAAGTGTTATTGTCCTTTCGGCTTAGCGTGTAAGGCATTTCATATGTCCCACGAGGACAACGTTGGAAAACAGGGCCTCGATAAGCATTAAGAGAATTTCTTCTAGGATAAAATTGGTTATTATTTACCTGTTGTTTGGTTTATTGTTTATATGCGCGTCGAAAAACATAAGTGTACAGTTGCACTCCTATCAAAGGCGCTGAATATTTATAAATTATATTTGATTTTCCGATTCGCCTTTTATTAGTGAGCTTTCAAATTCTACCACGTTTTACGTAAGCTGAAAATTAATGATTAATGAAAACACATCATCGCAATTTTTTCTCTTTTCTTCCTATTACCCTCAATTTCTCCCACATTTAAAAGCTTCCGACTTTTTCTCCTCTCTGTACCTCTCTTAAATCTGCCTCACGGCGGAAGATTCGGCCAATTTCCTACCTTTTCTCGTCCGTCCCCGTGATTCGACTCCTTAATGTCACTTCGGGTTGCTTCCACCGAAGGACCTGCCTGAAAAAAAGTAACTACGCAACCGCCCACCCATCTTCTCCGCTCTCCTCTCTTTATTAATTTTCCTCCGTCTCTTTTCTAAATCAAAACACTAAGGAGGCGTATTGGATTCTCACTTTCTTTAGCCGCCTCGGACGAAGCGTATTTTAAATTCAATATCGATAAGGTATAGGCATTTAACATTTTATCACGCCCGTGATACCAGACAGACAGCCTGAATCCCACATGACACAGAAGTTTTCATGGGGTTCCATCTATCTTATTATAGAGCAAAAGGCTTCAGTAACAAATATATAAATGAAGAGGAAATAATACCAACATATTATTAGATTTTTCATTAGTTATTTCTTAATACTATCTTTAACGAAGTAATTGGCAGAGATAAGTATACCCAAGATGTACCTCACAAATAAAGGTTACATAGAAATAATTAAATTGATTTAGGCTATCGAAAAGAATACTCGATGTTTCATAGCATGGTTTAGAATTTTCTCACGTAATGTTCAAATAAATAAAAGAATCACACAATAACTGCTCTATTCTCATCAAAACACCCAAATTTTAACGCACATGTAACAATTTTCGCTCCATTTTAGTTTAAGCGAAACGGTAAATATAATCACTGGATCCAACAGGTACTTTCCACGGTTGAAGGGCAAACTTTAATTAAACACGATCGGTTGTCATAATGTACTCGTCAATTCGCATGATCCAGGGATAACGCCATGTCTTATGCGCGACTGTTAAGTTTTATCCGTGAAGTTTTTTTTACGTCGGTGGATAACCGCTCGAATGGCACCCTATTGTAGGAGCCTTGGCGAAATTTCATTCACTGGCGAACGAGCGACAATAGAAATTTTTAACGACTCGTTAAATTTTCAGGCGCTTTTCACATACACGGCCACACGTGAGGGATCTGGGCACGTAAGGATATTTCGCGTGGCAGCTAAAGGATTAAGGAAACGACCCAAACGTTAAAAAAATAAATAAGCGCTCCGATGGGGAGCCGCAACACAAAGTCGCAGAACATCCTCTCTCAGTCGTAGGCAACTAAATATCTGTTTCGCAATTAGTTTTCTCTCCTTTTCCGCCAAACTACCCCCCTCCCCCCTACATCCCTCCTCTATCCCCCCTGCATCCCCTCCCCTACTCCCCCATACATCCCCTCCCCTCGTGCGAGAACACTCATCTGAGTAATTAGCCCGCCGCCGCGGGAGATACAATGAACAACCAAGGGTACGAAGGAATCTAGTTCGGCGTCGCGCATGACTGAGCAATTTAATTTCCATTAAGCGACTGACTGAGAAAGAAAAATCTCCGGAGGAATATTAAACGTAAGTCTGATAACCATGTCGGAAGTTATACACATTCGCTTTGGCGTTTGAGTTTCGGAAACATTACTTTTGTCGGATGGCAGTAAAATAAAATCCCATTCCGCTATTTTGCGCGAGGATTTAAGTATCAGTTATTTTGGGGTATAAAGCGACCTTGTTAGGTGGAAAAGTAAACCAAAGGTTAATCTTGGAATCAAATGTTAGTAGTGTGACGTGGTTTTGCTTAAATGTCCAATAAAACGATTTATCATACATATACTCGGGAACGTAATATCAAAGAAAAATTAATCTTTACATATTATTACATAAACTGTACACACTGGAAATTTAAATTAATAATACTAAGTTCACATTTTGCGTAATTTTCTCAATTACGACTATTACCTAAGTAGTAGACACATCATCAAAGACAAATATGACGAGCTCACCATTTCCCATAAAGGTCGAATGCGTCTTCTCGTCTTTAACGACAGTTCTTCAGAGGCTACCAACGCTCCTCCACACATTTCCTCAAGTCCCAATTTTCTTATTTAGGGCGTGTCATGCATTACTTATCTTTCGCCATTTTCTCTCTATTCTGTGCTCAAGTTGAAACTACTGCTGGAAAGACGTTCATTTGTTGATAAGTGATAAGTTAGAGTGTCTGTTTCTGCGTCAGTGGTTCTCAAACAACCCGGCTGCGCGTGCAGCTCACATTCGTGTCTCTCTTTGATCGTGGAGGGAACCATTTAATTATTGATATCTTACTCGAACAAATTAATACTCTCTGCAGCCTATCCGCGAACTTGGTTGGCTGACAGAAGGAAGTTCTTTTTCTCGCCAAAACTGCACCAGCTATTAAAATACCAGATTTACAAAAAAATACAGATGATTGACTATAGGAAGTATCAAACCGTTGATTGGTCGAAGAACGCTCGAAATGGACTAGTCGAGAATTTTTGCGGAAACTAGCGCGTCAAGATATAGCCATCGGATTTAAACATACGAAATAACACTGTTTTCACAAAATTTCACTGTTTAACGTAATACTTAGTACTTGCCCGCTTAATGTTTTACAAAGTGGAGTTCTAATAGGCAACAAGATGTTGTTCCCTCGTTTTATCGGCGTTGTTTCTCCACTAGGTGGACAACAAGGGTAAAAACCAATGCGGCAGAGAATTCAGACTCAAGAAAAGGAAATCGAAAAAGATACCTCTTGGAAAAATCGTTACACATTAAAAGGGAGATACATAGTATGTTTTATCAGAAAGAAGCTAATGAAGCTAAAATGGGGAAAACACACGAATCAGCACATCCGTCCTTTGGAAGGGACGTTAAGCAGTTGACTCCCTTGGGGCTCTTCGTAAGATTAGGCTAATACGGGCACAGAGTTTCCCTCCTCACTTCTGTGTGTGTGCGTGTATCTGGTGTAGAAGGCAACGGAAAACCACCACACCACGTGTGTATATTCCCAATTCAGTCAAACCTATCTACGGATTGAGAACCATCGTTTGCTTATCTTTTATCTGTTTGTCCAAAGTCCGTTTGGAAGGGTGAAATTTGTTTTTTATTAATTACTAGCTGAAAGTACCCGGCGATGCCCGGGTTATGCCAGACGTATTTGGCGAATAAAATTATGTATTATATGGTAATACAATCATTTCTGCCTTTGCGCACCTCAAAACGTGTATTTCCGTTGAAATCCCGATTTAGAATTTTTTCATGAAAGCAATACTTTCTCTATACTACGTATATTGGAGAAAGTAAAAACTAATTCTGAGATATCTCTGATAACTATGAATTGGGCCGGGAGAATCCATGGAGGTCCGGAGAGAACGTGAGCATACCTGAGAGTAATAGGATTTCGACTTTAACAATGTAATCGGTTGGCAAGGCAACTTCACGTTAAAAACGATAAATTTTGTCAAAATATGATATTAAAACGTTAAATTCGAAAGATTTAGATTAGAAAGCGATAAAAGACGATAAGAATAAGAAACTACATTTATTTTTCTTTAATACAGTCCAAGTTCGAATATCGTAGGTCAAATATGTGAATTTTAATAAGCAAAATAAAATAAGGTTACAGGTTGAAATATCGATTTTTCCATGTTATCTTATGAGGAATGGAAATCATTCTCGGAATCGAACCCGGGTCGATTTTGGAAATTTTTCTTTTCGTAAATCGCTTCTACTTTAAGAACCGAACGTTTCTACCAAATATCAATATTATAGCTACTTGGAAAGTTTGTTAAAAATAGCAATACAGAGTTCCGATTTCCCACCGACGTCGACGAAGTCAATTTTCTGTATTAGACTAGCAGAATTTCCCGTTGAATTTCAATGGATTTAGTGAAGCTACTACAGCACAACATATAAACTCTTTAAAATATATAGTAGATACTTTTTATATTACAATTAGCTTTTCTTAACAATTAATCATATTTGCTTGTAACAATCCGTTTCCGAGTCTATTGCATTCAAATATAACGATAATTTTATTTCCTATCATATTACTTTCGTCAAATCCAGCTTCATTTCTCGCTGAAATATTTACTTTTATGGCTTGAAAAAGCAACGTACAGTTGTCCATGATTGAACACTGACTGGTAAATGTACACCAGATACGTGGGCCTATTTACGTTAATAAACATTATAATGTAGAATATAATTATTTTAATTACAAAAAATGTAAGATTCCAGTATTCAATAGACGAAAGAAGGTTCAATTACTTTCATCAATAAACCCTTCCTGAATAATAATCAGTATCTATTTACGTTGCTATCCATAAACATCGATCGTTTCGTTGCTTAAACAAAAGTGCGAATCGAATAACGTTAAACTTTCGTCTATTTGTAAGCTTCACTGAAGCTAATTGAATCGGAGGTAACAATGACGGCCGTCTTGGCAACGCCGGAAAGTGTACGAAAAATCCACAAAAATTCGAATCAAATAGTGTATTTCTGAAAACTTCGACCGTGTAACATGTAGACTTCGCAGGAATAAGATAGTATAGAGTTTTATTCGTCCAATAAAGCAAAAACAAAAAAAATCGGTCCATATCTACATATATTTAATGCTTGAAGGAAGAATATCTTGCAAGCCAAGAAAAGGATTCATACGTGTTATCTTATGGAAAAATGTTAATCCCTTATATTGGCAGCACTTATTAATCCCGGTTGACCAAACCTTGACCATTCACTAAGTTAGGATGTAAGGAAGAATCGTACGAAATTTGGTTATTCTAGCTTTTATCGTTTAGGAGTTCCATGAACAAACACATGCTTCAAATATATTATAGATTATAGTCGATTCAACATCGGAAGGCTCTTGGCCTACTTAGAGCAAGTAGCCAATCACGAACGTTTCCCCTTCCATCGCCCCTCTCAACTTTCGTGGGGGAGTGCAGATATCGGTGCGCGTTGCCAGCTCTTGCGGATTTTCGCCTTCATCTGATATACTACGCAATTTCTAATGGCAACGCATCCAGATGTGATCTCTAGAGAGCAGGAGTGAGACTGGTTTCCTCCCCACTACCTTCCCAAACAAACAGTCTCCTATTGGCTGCTGCTAACTGATGTTTCAAGGCCAGGAGTCTTTAGACGTTGGAGCGACTATAGAAGATAATTCAATTAAAAACAACAAATATTTGGATTCCATGTAAACAAATTAAAATCGTACACAGAAATTGGCAATCGCTATTACGTTAAAATTTTTCCCATATAAATGCATTGAACTCTCAATTTCGGCGACAATGGGAGTTGTCATGGTAGCTTATAATGGGTATTGTAATAAAACTGATAAAATCACGTATTTTATTGATTCTAAATGCATTTTTATGGTAATTCGATCAGGATTCGGATTCTGTCTTCAATAAAAATAAACTTTGTTCTTTTCTTTGTAGAACCATTCAAGTCTCAAGTTCCATGCCATGTTTCTTAGTAATTTTAAAATTCAAATGAAAAATAAGTGCACCCGTCCCTATGTTATTCAAATGGAGAAAATAAAATATTTCTGTCTGTCTGTGTGGGGTGGTTGTCGGGGTTCCCGGGTACCCTATGTTACTCGTAGAGTCATATGAAGTCAATTTGCAAAGTTTGGTCCCGATAGCTCAAAGGGCGTGGGAATGTATAAGGAACAGACAGACAGATGGACAGACATTCAATTGTATATATATATAGATTAAGAATAACGATCTCTTTATGTCCGTTTTAAATATAATCACTCCATTGTGTAAAACGATTAAAATACTAGAGACCATTAAGATTTAAAGGCTGAAATAAAACTTAACGTTTTAAAGGTCGTAATAGCATGTTATTTCGAAGGATACTTCGTATGATTAACTTTGATGACGCATTTTGCTTTCTTTTGTAATGAATTAGTTTTCGAGGAAAGTTGAATTGCACTGACAGCTCAGATAAGAAGGACACCTGTCGGAAGAAGCAAGAACATATGTCACTTCCTCTACGACCAACAATAAGAGCGACGCTTCTCCCTCACCGATGTTAAAATAAATCTACATTTCTCTCGAACAAGGATATAATCGAACAATAGGCAACCAGACATTTAGGGCTTTTCGTCGGTATACACATAGATTCGCTTTCTATCTCCGATCTCCTCGTCCTGTTCTCCTTCCTCCATTGTCTCTTCTTGCTACTTTTCCTTTACTCATTTATCATCGTTTTATTCCCATCATCCATGATTTCCAACCTCTTTTTGCATGCATGTGATTATATATCTATTTATATATGGATGTAAATGAGTTTATATGTATGTATGTGTATATAATATTTATAACGCTATCTTTCCCCATCTTCTTATAAATATTTGTCAATGTTGGTTTGTTTGTTTTTCTTTCACTCTGTCCCCATGAAAGCCAGTTCAACCAAACTTTTTCACAGGCTTCCTTATGTCCAGGAGCAGGTTTTAGGCTATACGGCGTTCCAAAATTTTAATTTGGGGAAGCGCTACACTGGTGGGGGGAGGGGGGGGGGCCAAAAAAGTTTTGTTTGCACTATGTTGAGTAGCACATCATTTTAAAGTTCTTTTTATACTGATTTCAAAAACAAATATTTTCAACATTTATCCCAATTTTGCGAGGAAAATACCTAAAAACTTTCTTTTATAATAACTTTCTTCTAATAATATTTTTTTGAAAAATTTACGTTCTGGCAACACTGCTTTTCTTTGACCGCGTCCGCGTGTCAGTTACTCAGCCTTGCGTTTTAACGTTGCATGACAGTTTCATAACGTGTATTCCGGTGTTTAAAAGTGCTATTTTTTACGTGGTTCTTACCGGTGTCGACGCCTTTTGTATTTTGGTTTATTATTGTTTGATAACTCAGTTATTTTGTTGAAGGCTATTATTCAGTGATATCTTGTTTTTTACAGGTTTACTCGAAATTTTGCGGATTTTTCGTACTCATTCCGGGCGTTGCCTAGGAGACTCTCATTGTTGCCTCCGATTCAATTAGTGCCAATTAAACATTCAAATTGACGAAAGAAAAGCGTTGTTCGCTTCGAACTCTTGTTTAAGCATCGACATTAATAACGCATAGCAACATAACGATTTAAAGATAATTATACTGTTGACTGCGTCTGGGAAGCGTTTCCAACGGTTTATAATCAAGCATTTCATCATTAATTTTATGCCGGAATCTTACCTTTTTGTACGTAAAACTATTATATTATACATCTGTAATGTTTACTAACGCAAATACGCTCACGCATAAATTTAAAATTAGATGAGAGTAGGGACGTCCGTTTTTTACTTTCTCCATACGAAGTAATGGGAAAGTATTGTGATCATGAAAAAAATCGACTTCGGGATTTCAACGAAAATACACGTTTTGAGGTCCCTAGAACACGTTTAGACTATTTTCGGAATGATGTCTGTGTGTGTATGTTATTGTGGGCGCTCTAACTCAAAAAGGACGTGCCATATGATTACCAAACTTCAATATAACACTATAGCATGAGCATAAAGAACTGATTAGTTTTTGGCCAATAACGGTTAACCGAAAGTCGAGGTTTATTCGACACCCGATTCGGTTTTTGCGATATTTCTCCGTTAAAACTTCATTATTGTATACACAACTTAATACAAATATTATAGAGAATGTAATTTCCTACAACTTTCATTTGAAACAATTTTCCGTAGCAGTTATTGTTTAGGAATTATTTATAAATAATCGATTTTTTCGGTTTCCGTCAAATATCTCCTTAAAAACGTCCTTATTGGTAATCTTCGCGAGGACCAAAGTTGTAGAAAATAATATTTCGTCCAAGTTTTCTTTGAAACAAATTTTCGTAGAACCATCCATTTCGGAGATATTTTGCTTTTTCTTAATACCAGTATACAGCGCCAGCACCATGTAGCGGTGAATTTTGTAAACATATTCAAAATATACGTAACTTACGGCATTAAGGACGACTGTATTCTTTTACGATACGAAATAATAATTTTGCCTCATAATGATATTCATAATAATTTAAATATCTATACCCCAAATATGGAGAAAGTCATGGGTTGGCCACATCAGATTTTTTTATTATTGGAAGTTAGGTACATAATTCTTTTCTCTTCGTAGCTACATTTACGTAGATAAAGTTGTACATTTTGATTAATTTTATACTAGCGATAAATAAAAGAAAATGTGTGTTAGTGTGTTAACGCAGTAACTCCAAAACCAATAAACCTATAAAGCTGAAACTTGGCATGTGTACTTAGGAAAACCTGATTATATTTTTAATTTTTGGCTTGGAAAGGGGGATCAAAAAAATTAAATAAACGGTCCCGGGCAACGCCGGGTAAACTTCAAAGTTTTGTTGCGTTATTTTCGTATGTGTCAGCATTACATGTTAACTAATAGGTATTATTTGAGAAGTAACATTATTTATCGTGTTTTTAATGTTTTTGTTATTAATTTTTCTTCAAAGTTTCGTTGCTTTATTTTCGTATGTGTCAGCATTACATGTTAACTAATATTACACTAATATGACACCACTGATTCATTCTTCCGTCCTTGTGATCCGCTTATTCATCGCATTAATGTTTTCCGTGATTCCGATTTTTTTTTGTTACGATTCAAATGAAAGTGCCTAAATGAAAACATTGTTTCATTCTTCCATCCCTGGAATCTGTTTACTATGTATGCCCAAATTACTCAATTGTTTGAGATTTCGTCATTCCGATTTATCTATCGGCCAAATTTGTGGTGACACCATCTAGGGTCTAGCCCCAAATTATGAACTTTTTAGTGAAAATTTCGTGTTTCGCCTATCTCTGGAAGTTTATCCTGTCAGTTTTTAAAATCCTAACTTAAACTGCAATAGTATTTAAAATGGGTATTTCCGGGAATGTTTGACTCTAGTGTTCTTGGTCAGGTACTAAAATGCTCATTTAAAAAAATGGGGCATGCATCGAGCAGTGAGATAGCGGTGATGCAACGTACGTAGATCAAACTGAATGGTCCTACAAGTGGAGGGAAAAGATGTGATGACGATGTCATAAAAATGTGTAATTTGCTTTTTATGTTTGATTATGATGCATTGCATCGATATGCGTATTTTCAAATTATTAAAAGTTTTAAGTGGAAAATTACAATTATAATTTCATGGTATACTTTTAAATGGAAATATTTCACATCGTTACCGCAGGAACAGTGAATTTTACCCCTCAATTTAATGTTGTGTCTATGGAAAAGAGTGATCCGCTTTTCGTCAATCCGCTTTTCGTCGCGTCTTCACCGACGTCGCCCGACCCACTTTCTGCAGACTGCGTGGAGACATCCACCCTACGTCATTCTTACCTCATATGGACATTGCCTGCCGTTTGGCGCCGAGTGACACACTTATTAAGGGGCGGAAAAGCGTGTTTGACGGCCTTTTATATCTGCGATCCCCTTTGCGTTAGGACGCCGCAGACCGTTATTTTTTCCCTCCATCATTAATCCCATAAAGTCATCGTCTTGTTACCAAAGCAGTCACGATTTGGCGACACGCGAATCCGGATATGCCCAATATGAATCCCATGCAGAGCACGCGGGACGGAAACATACGTGGAATGCAGTTTCGGTGATAAAGAAACGCGAGCATAGCCTGATTTGACAGCGGGCAGTGTTTTTTCCTACCAAAAAGGTTCCGGAACGCGATATAGGTGAGTGTTGTAAAAGTAGGACTTGAATATAATCTGTCAGCGGAGAAATATATGAGATTGAAAAATATGAGTAAAACACTATTACATAGCAATGACTTCGTTTGATATTTTTAGTTTATGCAAATTAGTATTTTATTGCAATAAAGGTTCCGGAAAAAAGCACTGTCAGCGGGTATTATATTAACTTTCTTTACCTTTTAAAAAATTATCACATGCAACCAGGGCCGTTTTAAAACCTTCGTAGGCCCTAGGCACTCTTGCATTCGAAGGCTCAACTCTACGTCATATCAAATGTATTAAAATGCACCCACTTTAAATCTAATTTTTTGCTATTAAAGATATTCGAAAGCATTTTTATAGTTTTGCTTTTGAAATTATTTCAACAATACTTAAACACTTATTCAAGCATCAAACATTTTCGTAGGCCCTTGAAAAACGGCCCTGCATGCAACGCTTCAAGGTCTTTTAGAATGACCATTTAATGAAAAGGAGAACATAGGACTGCGATGAGGACCGAATCAGAACAAGCGACATTTAGAGACAGGCATGTTCCCTACCCATGTACCTACGAAATATACTGAAGAGATAATTCACTAAAATGTTGGGCCTGTTCGGGATTTGAACCCGGGACCTCTCGCACCCAAAGCGAGAATCATACCCATAGACCAACACGCCGTTAGTATACAGCTTTAAGTAAAAGGTATTATATTTGAATAAAGAGCAAGACTTCGACCTTGGAGTTATTCTATCTTTCTCTGTTTTGGAGAAGTGTGAACAGTAAAAAATTCTAGCTAATTATAAAAGTAAAACATTTGTGCACATAGGTGGCAAGGATGATGACAAAACGGAAACTGGCTACTTATGCATTATTCTGAACTTTCATACTTTCATATCTGCTTCGGTAATAACTTTCTAATGGAAAATGGCGCAGAGGGACGGAGTGAGTCGATCTTTAAAGGGTACTAAACGCTGTATATTTGTTAACAAAAAATAGAGATTTATTTTAAAATAATACGATTGGAAAATGGACAAAACATGCATGACGAAATCAACCTTGGCGTAGAGATTGTGAATATTCTCGACTTTTTTCTGTTCTCGAAATTCGAGATTTCTCATTTTTCGCAGTATTTTTTTCTCGAGAATTCGAGAATTTATTTTGCTCTTCTCGAGAAATCTCGAGTATAAAAAAAAACATTGTCAAGTGAGAATTTTGATTACAAATCTTTTCCTTATAGAGTAGATATTCAACATGTTCGATGTCATTAGCTCATTTACTTCTGCTATCCACAAATCCTGCAATGACCTTAAAGTAGGAGACAATTCTAAGAAATCTCACTATACCGGAAAAAAAAGTCGGAACACCGGGACGTCTGGTCATCCTACGGAAATTTAATGATTTAGGTAACTCCAATACCCTACGGAAAGATAAACATTCGCTAGAACAGGGCGCAAAGAGAGAAAATAATTAGCATGAGAATCTGTTCTGAGTGTCATGGCTCGAAAATGGAAAATATAAAAATCCTCACTTCAAAGAAGTATTATAGTTAAGGGAAATGGCTGTTTCGACTTAGGTTTTCCAATACTGCACGTAAACATAGATACTTCCGACAACACTGACTGCTACCACTTCTGTGTAATGTTGGTGGACAACTGGCTAAAGTGTTATCTCCGAATCGCTCTAACACGAAACGATAAACACAGACTTATGAGGCTGCTGTGACAATAGAAAGTCAATAGATGGTATCCGATATACAAATACGTATCAAATGTCAGTGAATTCTTAGAGCTGCTGCTGTTTACGCTTCTGTTGATAGCTCTTTATTTTTCATCTTGGTTTAGAGCAGGGGTGCACAAAGTGCAGTCCGCGGGCCATATGAGGTCCTCCGTTGATGTTTGCGCGGCCCGAGGAAGATTTTGCATCATAATATTGAAGAATGTTTAGGTTAGGTTAATGATAAATCATGAAGCATGAAAAAGATAAACATTCGCTAGAACAGGGCAAATTTGTACTTCTGAAAAATTCTATTCCTTTACTGCTTCTTTCAAAAGAGTTGTACATATTTTAAACCTCGCACTGCATTGTATATTTGTGATAATTTTGCGTTTAATTATTTATAAGTAAAAATGCTTTAACTTGTTTTCTAAAATTTTATTCTCGTTTAATTTACAATGTTCAGCTTTTAATTAAGTGCGGCCATCGGATAAGTATAAACCACCTAATGCGGCTCGCGGGTGTGAGAAGTTTGTGAACTCATGGTTTAAAGAGTAGAATTATATTTTTTACAGAAAACATATTTCACCCAATGCATAGATGAAACAGTGAGACGTTGTTTTCAAAAGAAGGCAGATATTATCAGAGTTTCGGCTTCTTTAATACTACATCAGAGGTATAATTTTCACACATAAAATATAGCATGGTTTCGGAAGAAAAAATTCTCGAGATCCCGAAGAAATTTTCTCGAGAATTTCGAATTCTTAAGAATTAAATTTCTCGAGAAATGAGATTCTGAAAGGAAGTAATTTCTCGAGGCGAGAATTCTCGAGCACAGTCACTACTTTGGCGGCATATTTTAAAATACTCATTTACTTAGAGAAAGTATTAAACGGGGAGGATGCTTAGTATCTGAGGAAAAGGATTCAAGGATAAAAGCTGTATGATTTTAGTTTTGGACATCGGGAAAGGGATAATGGTCGGAGTATTTTTCAAAGGATCTGGTAACATAAACCAAATAGGAAAGAATTGCTAAACTAAGAAAATGGAATAAAATCAAGTATATATAAGGAAGAAGTCGTGGTTTGACGGATATGAAGACTAATAGAACATGACATAGAATTAAGAGATAGGAAAATTAGATGGAAAACTTTCCGGCTTGCAGGAAAAAATTAGGAAATAGGCGAAAGAGCTAAAAATGTCACCAGAATAATCCTAATCAAATAATTAATAAAGAAAATGATCAGCCAAAACACAAATTTTATTTTTATGCAAATTGTAGCAATGTAGGACCGTGATAGTATCATCAATTTTATATTTCAGTGTCTCAAAAAATTTATTTGATTTACATGTTAAAGAGACATAATACGCATTAATTAATATGCAATTAATAATTACGCAATTTCATTATTTATTTTAAGATAATTTAAATCATTTATAAATTAATTTACACTCGCTGCTGGTATAATTCTCATGCAAGCCTAGGCATGACAAATATTTAGGCTAATATAAAACTATATTTGTTGCGTGTTTACAACGAAATATTCCATCATAACGTTTTGAAAATGCATCAAAAACCGCCAAACAAAAAAAAAACAATTTCCCCTTCTAAGGACGAAGCCGTTTAAAAATCGTTCTCTCGCGCTGATGACCTTCGACCTTTGTCATCTCGAAGTTCATTATGCGTCAGCTCGCATAAAAAATACCGTTTCCTGCGGGGATCGCGGAGGTTGGGAGTTTTAAGCGTGTGACCTCTGAGAACAAACGCCGCAGCGACGGACGGTAGCGTTCGTCCGACGAAGTAAATCCCTCGCCGGGTCCACCGCCTCCCTCTCTCCCTCTCTCTCTCTCTCCCTCTCTCTCTCTCTCCCTCTCTCTCTCTCTCCCCTCCCTCCTCATGATTTGTTTCGAACCGACAGTTTCCGAGCGTGAAAGGTCTTTTCGGCGTACACTTTTTTTCCTCGGGTCACCGAACCCCTGAGAGTCGGCGGCCGCGGCGAACGCCGGTGCAGGGTGGACTAGCGAGGTGTTATTGATGAAGGGGGAGAAAAAAGAGAAGAAAGGGTGCGAATGCGATCATGGAGAGGGAGTAAGAGGCGGAGAAAGGAAGATAAAGGGAGAGAGAGAAATGAGCTGCCTGCAAATGTACAAAAAAGCGAAATGGTCCAGCGATAGCGAAGTGTTGAAATCCTAGAATGACTGATGTGGTTTTATAGGCGAGGAAAAAGAGATATCTCCTGTCGAGGCTTCGAAGGAGTCTTTGTTCCACTCGCTGGGGGACAGATGATAGGAAAAAGGAAACAAAAGAAAGGGGAAGAGTAGGGTCGTTAATCAGTTCCGTATTGTGAGAGGTGACATTGGTCAAGGGCGTAAGCTGTAACCTTCGGGCGAGAGAGGGAGAGATAGCCACTGCGGCTAAGGATACTGTGACGGTCAGGCGATCAGATTCTCTCCTCGGACTCTTACTTTAAAAAGTAACTTCCGCATCCGTAGTGTATATGTCTGTATGTATATGTGTGTGTATATACATATATATTTACACTTATAGAAACCTTCGTTAAACACTCGTTGTGTCAGCTAGTAAGATGTCCCACGAGATCGAACAATATATTAGATTTACTCGTAACGAATTACCCCGAGCGTATGAACAAGCTTTCCATAGAGGAAGGAATAAGCGATCATAATGCTGTGTACGTAGAATTTAAGCTAAAAGTGGAGAAACAGGTTAAGGCTAGAAGACGCGTATATATGTACGCCAAAGGCGATTTCTCGAAATTTAGGTCTTTTTTACAGACACAATTCCCTTATTTCTGCGGGGCATCTATCGACGCTAGTACAGAGGAATTATGGTGCGTGTTCAGGGATATGATGCGAAAGGGTACGGATAAATTTATTCCACATAAACTTAAACGTGATGGTGCGGAACCAAGATGGTATATTTTTGAAATTTTCGACCCTGTAACATGTACGAGTAAACATAGAAAGAATAAGATAGGATATAGTTTTAGTCGTCGAATTAAGCAAATACGAAGAAATTTGGCCTATATTTAGGTATTTTGATGAATGAAGGAAAAAATCATTGCACTGAAAAATCGCCGAGCGTAGCGTCACGCATAGTACGGGTACGGATAAATTTATTCCACATAAACTTAAACGTGATGGTGCGGAACCAAGATGGTACAACCAGAAAGTTAGATGCGCTCTTAGACGGCAAAGAAAACTTCACGCTCGCTTAAATAGTAATTCTTCAAAAGTCACAGAGGAACAGAGGTCAATGATACGGCAACAATACAGAGAGGCGCGGTCAAGAGCTAGAGTAACAATGCGAGAAGCATTTAATGATTACAAAAAGAAAGTTCTGCATAGTAATTTGAAAGAAAATCCGAAAGCATTTTGGTCGTACGTTAGAGAGGTTCATGGTAGAGGCCCCACCATAGCGTCATTGAGAACGGAGGCAGGTGATGTTGTACATGACAGCGCGGAAAAAGCGAACTTGTTAAATGAACACTTTCAGAAAGCGTTTACTTCAGTGAGCAACGAATTTGAGGAACCAGCTTTGAATGATGAGGGAAATTCGATGGAAGATATGATATTCTCGGAAACAGGTATCGCGCACCAGCTAGAGTCGATTAAGCAAAATAAGTCTCCCGGGCCGGAGGGCATACCCGCGCGTGTGTTGAAAGAGCTAGCCTCGGTAATCGCACCTTACTTGAAAATAATATTCGAAAAATCCGTTGCACATGGTACCGTTCCAAAAGACTGGAAGCTAGCATACGTAACGCCCATCCACAAAGGCGGTGATAAAGAGAACCCCGAAAATTATAGACCGATTTCCTTGACGTCATTATCGTGTAAGATTCTAGAACATATAATTGTTAGCTCTGTTCTGCGTTATTTAGACGGTCGTTCTTCACTAAGCAAAAACCAACACGGGTTTCGGAAAGGTAGGTCATGCGAAACGCAGCTCGCCCTGTTCGTAAACGATTTGTTACAATGCGGAGAGAAAAACACTCAGGTTGATGCCATTTTCATTGATTTTAAAAAAGCGTTTGACAAAGTACCCCATAATACATTAATAGGAAATCTAGGAAAGTACGGCATAAACCCTAATATCGTGAGTTGGGTAAAAGACTTCCTCTCAGACAGAAAACAGATAGTAGTTATTGATGGGAAATCTTCATACCCGGTAAAAGTCGCATCAGGTGTTCCACAGGGAAGTGTCATAGGCCCACTACTATTCCTGATATATATAAACGATATCTGCTCGGTAGTTCGCTGCAAAATAAGACTTTTCGCAGATGACACCGTTTTATATAAGGAGATAACGAGTCAGGATGACCAAAAATCGCTCCAGGAAGATTTAAACGCCCTTTCAGCATGGTGTCAAGATTGGAAAATCGAAGTTAATCACAGAAAATGTTCCCTATTGAGTTTCTGGAAGAGTAAGAACAATGAATTAGACTCGGAGTACAGAATTGATAGATTGAATATCCAATCTGCAGAGTACGTTAAATATTTAGGAGTCACCATTTGTCCTGATCTATCATGGAATATGCATATTCGAAGGATCGGAGGCGCAGCTAATAAGAAATTGGGCTTCGTAGGCAGAATAGTAAGAAGTAGCACAGAACAGGTACGAGAAACGTGTTATTTATCGTTGGTCAGATCTCAGGTCGAATACGCTTCCAGCATATGGGATCCGTACGAAAAGGGACTAATACTTGAGTTAGAAAGAATCCAACGCAGAGCAGCCAGATTCGTAAAGCAAAAATATGAGCAAAAATTAAGCGTCACATCACTCTTGAAGGAGTTGAATTGGATATCGCTAGAGGATCGCAGAATTAGCGCTAGGTTAAGGCTTCTGGAGAAATTTAGGTCGGAAGTTCTCTTAGAGGAGGTCTCAGGAATATTAGAGGCACCTACGTACATGGGCAGGCACGATCACGAGAATAAAATACGAGAGATCGACTGTAGGACCGAGCGATATCAGAGCTCGTTTTTCCCAAGGACCATACGGGATCATAACAGGAGAGTGATTCCCACGAGGGACGTTATTGGGTAGGTTTTGGTGTGCTGCACCCCCTGCCACCCACCAGTCTGGTGATTTGCAGGGTATCATGTAGATGTAGATGTAGATATATATATATATATATATATAAATACAGTAGAACCTCATAAATCCGGCACTCGAAAATCCGGAATTATCAAAAATCCGGCAGTTTTTGAAAAGTGCACTTTTTAACATTTTTGCCGCCGGTAGCCTAATCCGCTATGGAACGATAAACGCACCGCTTCGCATCAAAATTCGCGAATTCTAGAACCAATTTGACGGCAGCAGTTACATTGTATGTGTGAGCCCAATTGTCAGCTGACCAATACATGTTGGTACGTGTTAGGGAATAATTTCCACAGTCACATTGTATAACTTGTATACAGTCGCGTGTTCAGATTCGTAGCGATAGCATGTGTCTTTCATTAGTGTGATATTGCTCAAGTTCATATTGGAATGTCTTCAAAAAAAAGCTGAAAACCCCTCCAGTAGTATTATGAAGCGTAAACATAAATCTCCCTCTATTGAACTAAAAGTAGATTTATTAAGAAAACTTGAAAAAGATGCTTCAGTTAAGAGACTTTGTGAAGAATATAGCGTAGGCAGTTCTACTGTGTATAACTTGAAGAAACGAAAAAGTGAATTGCTGACATTTTATGCAGACTGACACTTCTAAGGCCGAAAAACATTACACACTTCCAGGGTCAACGATATCGATAGAGTATTGTTTGAATGGTTTCGACAAAGAAGAAGTGAAGGTGTACCGGTATCAGGCCTATTGCTAATACAGCAAGCAAAGAAATTCCACGACGATTTGAAAATCAATAAAGCTTGCGATTATTCGCAAGGTTGGCTTCATCGCTTCAAGCTTCGCCATGGAATACGAAAATTAGCAGTGTCTGGCGAAAAACTTAGTGCCGATTCGGATGCTGCCGAAACATTTGTAGAGGAGTTTACCAAGTTAATTTCGGATGAAAATATTACTGCAGAGCAAATACATATATAACGTGGACGAGACAGGATTATTTTGGCGATGTTTTCCTCGGAGCACACCTGCAGCCGCCGATGAGGATATGGCATTTGGAGTGAAGGAGTCAAAGGAGAGGCTGACGGTTCTTGCGTGTGCAAATGCAGCAGGTACAATGTTACAATGAATTAGGCTCGGAGTACAGAATTGATAGATCGAATATACAATCTGTGGAATACGTTAAATATTTAGGAGTCATAATTTGTCGTGATCTATCGTGGAATATGCATATTCGAAGGGTCGTAGGCTCAGCCAATAAGAAATTGGGCTTCGTAGGCAGAATAGTAAGTAGTGGTACAGAACAGGTATGAGAAACGTGTTATTTATCATTGGTCAGATCTCAGGTCGAATACGCTTCCACCATGTTGGATCCGTCCGAAAAGTGATAGATAATTGAGGTTGAAAGAATCCAACGCAGAGCAGGCAGATTCGTAAAGCAAAACTATGTTCAAAAATTAAGCGTCACATCACTCTTGAGGGAGTTGAATTGGATATCGCTAGAGGACCGCAGACTTATCGCTAGGTTAAGGCTTCTGGAGAAATTTATGTCGGAAGTTCTATTGGAGGAGGTCTCAGCAATATTAGAGGCACCTACTTCCATGAGTAGGCACGATCACGAGGATAAAATACGAGAGATCGACTGTAGGGTAGAGCGATGTCAGGGTTCGTTTTTCCCAAGGACCATACGAGATCATAACAGGAGAGTAATTCTCGCAAGAGAAGTTGTTATGTAGGCTTTGGTATGCTGCATCCCCTGCCACCCACCAATCTGGTGATTTGCAGGTATTATGTAGATGTAGATGTCTTCTAAGGTCGTGCAAATTAGATCGCCTTCTGAAGCGATCACACCACCCTTTAAAATGTCCTCAGATGATCCACCACCAAACTGGGCTAAGATCGCATAAGATATTAAGGCTGCAATCGCACAATGAAGAATTTTTGCTTTTTAATTTTCTGACAAAAACAAATCCGCGTTTCCCGGGGGCGCATTAAGCGGTTGTTACCTGTATATACTTATATTTATTTATGTCGGATAAATAATGACATTTTCTATTGGGTTTTTTATATGGAGATGTTAATGTTCTAGATCAGCCTTATGTAGTGTATATCTTTATTGTTCCTCAGAAATGGTCTATGAACCCAAACCAATTAATGAAAAATCACTATATTATAGATTTGATATACCTGTGTTATATTAATTTATTTTCAGGATAACTGTAAGGGTATACCCAACGCAGGACAGGATGATGCAGACAATGACGGAGCTGGAGATGCTTGTGATGATGATGCAGACAATGATGACTGGTAACTGATTATAGTACGGTGTTATAATGAAGCGTAGGGCCAGTAGTATCATCGACAGAATTTTCGGAGTTAAAATATTTTCGAAGAACTGATATAAACTACATCTCACTTGCTTGATAATTTTTACCTTATTTTCAAAGAAATAAACTCCGATTACTTAAAAATTTGGTATTTTAATCTAAATACGCAGACTTACGATTCGCATCATAAAAATATAGGCGTCAATAAACACTAGACATTTCATACCTATATTTAAAAATGCAAGGAACACGTAAACGAAAGAATAAACACGATTACCATTAGAATTTTCTGCATGGAGTAAAATGCATCATTTGGATAATAGAACTGAAGGATCTGAACTAAAATTCGTAATTTGAAAAGAGCATAATTTATCCTTTTCGCCGTTATTATTTTTTCTCCATAGTAAATGTGCTTGAGTTGAAATAATTAGGAAAAGTGTAACGTTTCTCCTCCTATAAATGTTGTAGCTTTTACTGACAGATAAATGGTAATGTTAATTAATTACACTAAGAATGTTCAAAAGTATACGACAAAAAGAGTGACATTTCGATCTTAACACGTGATAATACATCATTGGTTTCACCGTAAGCCGACACGCTAGCGAGTACACTCATTAATGGGGTGCCCTTGAAGAGTAAAATATCGGTACAACATACATTGTACAAACTTTCTCATATATAGGTACTAATGCGTCGTTTAGTTATATTTAGAAAATGAAAATCGTATGAGCCTGATTTTAGAAAATCCAATTTTTGTTAAAGTTGCCCAAGAATAAACTAGCCTTATATTCATTCATTGAGAAAAATAAAATATGTAGTATTATTGTAGATGTATACTCAAGTAACTGTACGAAATTTGATCAAAATCGTTAGAGCCGTTATTGATAAAATCGGATTGTTGTTAAAGTTGCCCAGAATAAACTAGCCTTATATTCGTTTTTTGAGAAATATGAACTATACAGTATTATTGAAGACGTAAACTCAAGTAACTGTACGAAATTTGATCAAAATCGTTGGAGCCGTTTCCGAGAAAATCGGATTGTTGTTAAAAACGCGCAGAATAAACTAGTCTTAATTATTGATCAATGACAACCATTTCTACGTATACTCTGCTCAGTATGATAAAATGCCTAACAATAAGTACGAGATTTCATTCATTTTCGCTCTACCGTCTAGGCTCCTGAGCCAGTAACAGACAGACAGACAGACGGCATTGCGAAAACCACTTTTTCGGATTCAGCGACACCTAAAACGTGTATTTCCGCAAAAATCTCGAGGTCGAATTTTTTCGGGTAAACAATACTTTCTCGATACTTCGTATGAGAAAGCAAAAATCATATTCCGTTATTACTCCTTGAAGACTACGAATGGACGTTAAAGTTAGTTCTCGCATTTTAGATTTGCTGTATCCATATTAATTAAACCTTTGATTTAATCAGACCTTACTGAACTAACAAAATGCAGATATTTGAAAAAAAAAATGTGCCGAAAATTATTTTAATGCAAAATTAGGTGAATAAGATACATGATTGTTCTTAATAAATTTTGATACCCAAGTTTCTATTCTACCTTATTTTCACTTTTTAATTTTTTATGGATTCTCGAGCTATGTCACTGCGTTTATTTATGCGAATTGTCATTAAAATATTTTCTCGAAAGCTTAAAAATGAGCATTTAATTTTGTTTTGTGACACCGGTACTTGGTGAAACCCTAAGTAATCTCCCAAATATAACTTCATAAATTAATTTAAAAATAAATTATCAAACAGCATATTGATTTTTGACGAAATATGTATAATGCAGTGAATTTTTCTTCCTTTAAATGAAACACCGAGAAATAAGATGGTAATTCCCTGTAAAAATTTTGTATTAGAATAAATTTTACTAATATTTTTGGTACCCTTTTACGATTTTCCAACTATTTATGGACAGCAATGACTGACGTATCGAGTTTTCGCACTCCATTCATGGAATGTTGGCAAAGCGCACAAAGCGTTGACTTATCAGGAATAGATTTGGCAGCCTGTCTCAGGAGATCTTCACAAAGAGATGTCAGAATAAGAAGAGTCGTTTTACGATGAGAAGGGTGTTCGATACATTATTATTTTGCAAATGGGAGAATTAAGGATGGGATATTAACGAAAGAGGATGGCTTATTATTATTAATACAATATAATGAGAGTTACTGAAAGATGTTGAGTGCGGGTGATGAGCAGCTTCCTTTAATTCTTAAACACATGTACGTTAACCTATTAAAAGACCGTTTAATAATGTACGGATTGTCACCGAAATAGATTATGCAACGATGGCAGGATTTGAAGGTCAACGGGGTTAAGTTCTTGAAGTAATGGCGAGTTATGTACATTTTAAAAGTTTTTAGCCGTAAGCCCGAGTCGTAAATGTACAGACAATTATACGTAAGCTTACAATTAGACAAAGTGAAGTATTTAGCTAAAAGTGTGCCATCTAATGCTTAATTTGACTTAATTTTGAATAAAAAAGATTTAAAAGAAAAGCGAGATTCAGCGCAGCATGACTGATTGTGAGTCATTGTTGGCAAAGATAAAAATTGCTCTTCGACATTTTCACATGGTCACTGCAACATTATCATCTACATGCTGAGAATTTTGGTAAGCTCGTGGTGAATACTTAAAATATATCACAGTCTTTACTGCAACGGTGATAAAATGGTCGTGCAAACCATTTACTTTCATAATTTACTTAATATAAATCAAAAGCTGAACTCACAATTTGAAGTTTTAATCGACTTTAAACTATAGAAATTATTGATTTATCGTATTATGATTTCTTTTCAGAACATTTTTAACTGACGATAATGCTAAAAGGGAAACTGAATTAGACGGTCAAGTTAAAGTGAAATCGAAACATCTTAGTAAAAAAAATAGAAAAACTATTCCTACTAATAACTGAAATAGTATATTTTTCAATAAGATACTTTCGGCAAAGCCCCAAACGTGATGGAATTAAAGATTAGTAGGTTGTTGTATTTATTTAGTGATAAATTAAGTTTAGAAAAAAATTAAGTGTTATGACATTGGTATTACAAATAATATGAAGCTTTACGTGGTCAACGAGCAAAATATTTCAATCCTAGAGAATACCTGAGATAACAGGAATCTGACTCGAGACGGCCGTCTCGCAGGACCTTGATGAGTTTCAGTTACTCGTAACCTACGTTGTAAAGAGGGGCGTGTGACGAAGGAATTTCAGGTAAATGACAATGTTTAAAATGTCATGTAAAATAGGAGCGAAAAATAACCTCAAAAGTATTTTCGGCTCCGAACCTATCGAGAAAGATCTATATAGGTAAGGCAGACATATTTCAAAATAACACGAATGGAGGTGTAATCAACCGCAGAGCAAGAGGAAGTTCCTTTTCGTGGTTCCCAGCCACTCGCGCTACAACGCAAATAGACGCGGAGCTAACGGAATTTTTCATAATAATAAAGGAGACGGGTGAAGCAAATGACTCACCTATCATATTTACGGCACTAGTGCTACGGATGTTAATATGTAATACGAACCAAACGTAAGAAGTGATTTTTTCAAAATAAGAAATGCAACATTTGAATTACTTAAGTTTTTTTGTGACTTTAGCCGCATGGAGGAGTGAAAAAGCACACTTCTACCGATAAAATATTAATTTTTGCGTTGTACGCAAGTATGTTGTTCCTTGTGAGTGTTTACCGCGATGCGCGACCAATAGGAGTGGACACTTTCGTGTTAGTCATCGCATTGTATGACGCAGCTTGCCAAGAACGGGGAATAGCTGTGGAGAAAAGAGTTAATTATAGAAAAACCACAGCAACGGGAAAATTTCCCTCTGCTATGCGACTTTGAACGTGTATACGTAATTCCGAGGATTTTTAAAACTTAGTGTTAAAATGCTTCACTGCGGATTTGGGGAGATGACACGGATATCCGCCATTATATAAAGCCTCCCGCGGTGTGAAAGAATAAAACCTTACCGTTGACCCAATGCAATATGCTCAAGCCACATAATTTTTTTAAAATTTTGATTTCTTGCATTAATACAAATAACAAAATATAGAAAATATTTAGTAATACCGGAATTTTTTTCAATTTGAATACGGAATTTGGAGGGAAACCCGCGTTATACGATATCTGAATCCGCAGCGTCAACGACTGGATCACTGCATTAACTTTCGAATTGCATTCTATGGCAAAATCAATCCTTGCGATAGACAGGCTGCGTCCTACTTAACAATTAAAATTTCTTACACGTTATGCTTTATTCCTGGAACCAAGTTACATATATCCATATTGCTTAACACGCAGTTAGATTCTCGTCTCTCCTTCCATTTTCTTCTATTGTGAAAATTCCCAATTGATGCAAACATACCGCGATCGACACATTTTGAAGAAATTTAAAAAATCTGATCCCTGCATGGGTCGTCATTTACGCTGCAGTAAATGACCTCCGTGGCTTGGATACGTCTGCGCGGTGCGATCGTCATCTGGCCGTTAACGTAGTCCTTGATCCGTGGTAATTTTCCATACGCGCTCTAGTGCACGCTCGATTATATTGCACCTGAAACAAAAAAAGCGCGAAACGCGGGAATTTCCTTGCGTAACGGAAGCAGATTTTTTTCTTCACTGAGAGAAAAAATGAACCTCGCTTATAGCTATGGGATTTCTCAGGGTCCTTAGGCAAAAAACTTGGAACCTCGTGCGAGGCTTTAAATTTGAAGACCCCGACAACATTTGTTGAAAAATGAATTATTAATCTTTTATACATTTCAGGCGAGCTCCGCAAAAGTCATTTTTGCTTCTTCGCAGATGGTTCGGAATTAAATTTTTCTTTAATTTAAGAATTTTAACTATGTAAATCTGAGGAGGTAAAATGTAAAATGCCATAAAATGAGCTTAAGGTGCATAACGCTAATAACATTCATTTATTCTTCCCATTTTTTCTTTCATTTCGTTGACAAATCCTAAAATTACTCATTCATTATGAGTGGAAATGCGTATTTTTCGTAATTTTTCACGTGACGCTATATCTACGAGGATTTAAATAAAAGGCTTTTCTAGGAATAGATAATAAAAATATGCAAAATAATTATTAGAATTTCTAAGAAATAAGTTGAAAATATGTAAAATTAAAAAAGATGATTTTTCCTGCAAATTTCCGGCGAAATGCTTGTAAATAGACTATTCAAAGAAAATCGTTCTCATTTCATAGAAATTGCAACGACAAAATTACATTTCACAATGTTTTAGATATTTTGAACTTATCAAATCATCCATATATAGTTATAATTAGAATGGAATGTCAATATCAGGATAATATCGACAGTTTCCGACCCTTTCAACTTTGACAAGGAATATTTACAAAAAGAAATTTTTTTATGACACAATTTTATGGGCAGACATCGATGAAATAATTTGTTTAGCGATACACTGAACTATGAAAAAGTGTTGCCCAAAATCTTTAAAATGGCTATTCCGTTCACTTAATATAAAAACAATAAAATCATAGTCATTTTCCACAAACGAATGTAGTCCCAATGAGCATTCCGTGGAACAGCGTTCGACACTTCTGGTATCTTATCACGCTTTGTTTTAGCCCGAATCTTTAGTGATAATAAAATGAACTGCCGCACACGCGTCTCTCCCCAAATGAAACTTGAATCCGCTCGCTCGCTCTCTTCTTCCGATAAGTTATTGAACATCTATTCTTACGAATTAATCATACAATATATTTTGTGCTCATAAATATTTTTCAATAAAATTTAAAGTCAAGGTTTACATATTAAAATAGCAAAATATCCATACACCTATTGGGAAAAATATCCCCAAAGTGAAGAGTTTAAAAAATCAGTACGCTTGAAGACAATGGCTGTAGAATCACAACTAAACATTTTGCTGTGATGAACTTGATTTTTAATTCTAAGTGTAGATTTTAAAAGAAAGTTTCCATTGCTATATTATATAAAGCTCGCGTTTACGATAAAAATGGGCAGAAAAAGGGATAGTTCCGCTTACCTGCAACGAAATCAGTTATACAGACTAGCGTTATCACATATAAAGGGGTTAGAAAAAGTTACCAACTGAACGCACAGGTAATCAAGGCTATACTGAAAGCTATATTGCTGGTCAGATGCGAAAATAGGTTGAGCAGTGAAATGTAGTTAACTCGGACGAAACAGTCATTTGAGAGGAATGGTTCCAGCCTACTCAACTAGTTAGCCTAGTCAATCAGATATTGTATACCGATATAATACAATTATAAAGTTAAATTTATTACTTTAACTGGTGAAATTTCAACTGAGAAAATACTTTATAAAACTGTAGAGCAGAATAAAAAAATTCATACCAAAAAGAAAAACAAACCCGATAAAAAGATTTCAACTGTGTACCATTATCATTTGGATGCATCCATTTTAAATTAATTTAATGAATATTCAAGAAAAAAATGGCATATCTGGGTAATATGACACAATCAGGACATCACTTATATACCAAAATACGGAATGAAAAAAGCACACTCGAGTCATATTATGAAAAGTTAAAATCGACAGATGTAGCATTCACATGGTAGAGCTTCATTATTCAGAGAAGAATAATAGGTACAATTAGTAAAAATTCCACTTTATTATTACAAAGACTGTTTTAGTCGAAACCGGTCGTCCGTTCTTTGTAATAATAAATTTCAATTTTTACTAATTGTTCCGATTATTCTTCCCTGAGAAGTTAAATTTCCCTTATCATATATAGCTTCTCCATATAATATTTTAATATGAGATTAAACATTAAACAAGGAAAATTGCAAGCTTTTAGCTATGTATTGAAATTTCACTTTTACTGCGCTGTTGTGGATTTGCCGATGAAAATTCAGTTATAATATGTTTTTATAATGTGCTGGAGATGACTTTAAAGCCAGCGGTGCTCGAGATGTTAGCGAATTTAGAAAGCTTTCCACTACGCTTATGGGATTCGAAGGAGAGAGGGATATAAAAACAATGAAAAATCTTTTTAATTAAAATGAATTATATTAGTTTATTAAAAAACATGGCGAAATGCAGTTATGAACGGCTGAACAAAATATCAATCGATTTAAAAAATAATTGCTTCTTACAGGAACACGTTAGATGTATAAAAAACAACACATGAAGCAAGGTATCTCAAGACACAAAGCAAAATTTCAGTGAATGTTACAAACTAGGACAAAAAATAAATCACAGCATTAGCCGAAAAACTGGCTTAATTCACCGCGCTTCGCCTTCGCGAAAGCGCGGTGAGTCACAGGAGAGGAAGATCCGGTACAGTCGGGGCAGAAATATGCACACGCATTTAATTATTCAGAAACGCATAAGTGCTGACCCGATAAATAGAGGCAACGCACACAATATTTCAACACACAGACAGAGAGACGGAAACAAAAACAGAAACCGACGACCGTCGTTTATTAAGGTCGACTTCATTTATCTTGTTTTTTTGGCGGACAGCGGGCAAAGCAAGCATCCGACCGCACGAGTCACGCCCTCTCTTCTCATTCACGCTCACGGAGACTCTCTTTATAATCTCTCTTTTTGAGAACTCGAAAAAGGAGAAAGACTAGCGATGTGATCGTTGGTAATGAGACGCGGCTCGTGGCTCATTTGTCAGGCCTCGAGCTCAATGTTAAAAAAAAATAACTTAAGTTGTTTGATGGGAATGAACAGGAATGTCTTGCTACGATGCGATGAGAGATATTATGATTTTTATTTCTTTGGGCGAAAATGTGAAATGCTCGAATGAAAAAAAACGAATGAAATAGTTATGCCGGATGAAAATCCTAAGTTGAAAAGTGATAAGAAAATGAGTTCGATAGATGATGATAAAGTTGGCGAGATTTGGTGTTGTTGTACTATTGAGTTCAGGTTCAAAGCCAAGTTATAGTACAAGTACCCTTGCTTCTTTTATATTTATAATGCGTAAGAAATGTTTCCAATAAGGGTGAGATTAATGTACAGCGATTATTTCTGAAATCACACTCAATTTATTGGGAACGAAGGGTTAAAGCGAGACTTGTTACCCGAAAGGAGTAAGCGTCTATTTGTTCACTTACTACTGGAATCCAGAAATTGTTGAAAATTTGACTTAAAGTTCGGTATTATTCATAAGAAAATTGTTTCTGAATAAGGATTATCATAGATTCAATTTTGGAATAAAAGAATGTAACAGTTGAAACGTAAATAAAAGAAAGAACTCAAGAGACACGGTGAAGACAAGATGAATAAAATTTGAAATATTGACTCCAAATCACCGTAAATCCTTTAAGTTGAAACGTAGTCTAATTAAATTACGATATAAAGATTTTTTTAAAGCGTAAAACATTTAACACAGACAATAAAAAAGGCACTTATTTAAGAAGCCTCGGGCTCAGGAAGGCTCCCTCGAAATCATTCCTAGGAGGGAAAAGAGAGCATCGAGGGATATTTGACCACCGAGCCCGCCATTGTCTAACAAGGAAGACTTAGGAAAGATCGATTTGGGATTAACTATGTGCTCCGCGCCAGAGTCTACCGACAGATCATCGTAGGCGACCGTAACGGACACACCAGTCTGTTGCTTCGTCCCCAAACCCATCATGAATAATCAGTCTCACTTGTACTCTGGTCCATAAAACATTTTTATGAGTCTCTTCCAGTCGAGAATACGAGGAAGAATAGCTAAAACAGTCGGACATACATATAAAAAATACACAAAAAATACTATTACGGTTGTTAACAACTAGGAACCACTTGTTTTTGGCGACTTTAGCCCTATATTTTCAGCGAGTACCACTCCGTCCAAAAATATATATACCTTCAAGCACCACTTATCACAAAACCAGGAGGTTTTTTCTAAGCAGTCACCAATTGCCAGAGCTCCGAATACATCGGTTTCTCAGCATCGGTCCAAAGGCGCGACGAGGATGACCCCATCGATATAGAAGGCCTTCGTCTTGATCACCCGTTTATTTTTTTAAAAGACTGCATTCCGGCGTCGCACTTCCCTCCATAAAAGGCGATGACGTTCAAGAAGTCAATCTAACCCGCGAAGGACGATAGTGGGCACGGAATGGCGTCCACGTCTATAGGCAAACCGTCAAAATCCACTCATCCCCAACTTCACTTTCCTACAGCAATCGGCGATCTCGTGTCTTATGTTAGACCTAGCCCACAATGGAAAACTTTCTCGTGGAAGAACAAAGAAAGTTTCTTGGTCAAACATATCCGTCGCCAGTCGGAGGAAATCGATGAGATGTCGGACGTTCTCGAACATCTTTATTCATATCAACCCTCTCACAGAATTAAGGGGCAAGATATGGCAATAGACACACAGAGGTGTATATAACATCAGGATCTGTGGGGAATTTTAACGGCTTTATGGTTCGCTCGCCCGCCTCCTCGCTGCTAGACCTCACTCCTCGACGTTGTCTGTAGACGACGTTCCCTGAGTGGTACCGCTGGAGAACGAAGAGCGACAAGTGTCCACGTTGAGAGCGCTCTCCGGAACGAACTCGCACGTCGCCTTCTCGGAAGAACTCCGGCTCCACCTCGACTTGCCGTAGACGGTGACCAGGAACTTCTTTCCTGTGCACTGCCCCGCTCCCGTCTGGGGTGGAATCATGGCGAGCGGCAGGCACCCGTCTTTCCTCCTCTTCACCTCCGAGGGATCCACTCCGATGTGAGACTCGGCCGCCGTTGCCGAGGACACCACCTTCCCCTCCGTCAGACCCGACAAGAGTTCAAGGGCCGTGTTGCTGAAATTGGTGGCAAGACGGTTGGGATCGTGTAGGGATCCTCCTCCGTTGAGGAAAGTGCCGTTGTGGTGCATGGTGTTCGAGCGGTGCAAGGCGGGTTTGCGCTGCTTCGCTCCCTTACGGAATCCCAGCAACCTCCTGACCTCTCGTTGCAGCCTCCTGTTGCGGTAGGCGAAGAGGCAGGGGGAGACGAGGGAGCCAGCCGAGAGGAGGGCCAGGCTGACCGCGTCCATGTAGTGCGGAGAGGCAGCGGACACTTCTGGATCCGTCACCGGTGGCCGCGCCGCGGGGAAGATGCCCGAGTGCAGGACCAGGGCTGCCGTGTAAGGAAACCAACACACCAGCGCCATCACCACCACCAAGGCGGACACCCGAGCCGCCCTCGCCTCCTCCCTATACCTGAACAAGCTCGCGTTGGAGATGCGGTATTTCAGGGAGTTGACGAGCTGCGAAGAGGTGCTGCGAACGCTCGCCGCCCTGGAGGGCGCGCGTGAGGACTGCGGAGGCGTGGGTGGGATGACCTTCACGGAGTCGCTCTGCGGAGAGGGCAAAGAAGAAGGAACGGGAGAGGGTGGCGAACCGGGGGAGGGAGGGATGGTCGGAGACGTGGTAGCCGCTCCGGTGGGAGTGGGAGGCGTAATCGAGATGGTTGTGGTCGGGTGCGGAGGCAGGAGCGGTTGGTTCACAGTGGCCGCAGCACTGGGCGCCGAAGATTCTGCGTCGAAGTTGGACTGCGGTATTGGACAGAGCGGTCCGGAGCCGGTCCTCCTCGTGCGCTGACTATTCCTGTGTGCGGCCGCGAAGATGCGTAGGTATATGCAGCAGAGGGCGACGACGGGAATCGCGAACACGAGGATCGCATACGCGCCGGCAAACGCTGCGCGATAAGATGACACAGCGGCCGAAGGAGAGTCCGAGGGGTCGGGACCGGCAGCTTGAAGTTCTCCCGGAGCCTCGTTGGCGGGGACGCCGGCGCCGCACGCGTGCCACAGCGAGCTTCCTGGATCGGCTCCAGGGAAGAGCATGGGAGCGCCGGAACCGAGGATGCCGAGGAAGGCGGCCGAGATCCACGAGGTGGCGATCATGGCAGCCGATCTGGGTGCATTGATCCTCATGTGGTAGTGGAGCGGGTCGACCACCGCCAGGAACTGGTCGACGGCCACGAGCAGCACGGCGAGGACGGAGGCGGCGCAGATGGCGGCAGCTACGCCCTCGCTTATGGCGCAGAGGGCGGGGGAGCCGTCGCCATGGCCACGCACGTTGTCCGCGAAAACCAACGGTAGTAGCACACAGCAAGCTAAGAGGTTTGTTGCCAAAAGGTTGATGACGAACCTTAATAATGGATGAAATTCAATAGACCTCCTTGTAGTAATATGTTTACAAACGAGAAATCATATTAGGATGCAATGCAAACCCTTTTTTGAAATAAAGGACAATGAAAAAACTAGATGCAGGCATTCATATTTTAGAGTTAAGCTATATATAGCGTTCTTGCATCAACAAAAAGCTCTGGGCGACGAACAATATATTTATGCAATACAACGATAAAGTTGAAGCATCAATTGTTGATCGTGATTTGCACCGTATAAAAAAGATAAGATGTAATCCATGCAACAATAAAAAACGCGAACCATTGTTCACGGACACAGAACTCTTATGTTTTTATCACAGTTATCGCTTACGAACCGCATACTTGAAAAAATAACGCTTTTTCATTGGGGAACCTCTTTCTGAACTCCGAGACTCCATTAGAGTCACGAAACGAGTTATAACAATAGGTTTCTCTCACTGTCTTTCATAAGAGGCATACGAACCACATCGCTCGACCGGCCACCTGTTGGAGGGCATACGCTTACACAGAGAGATAAAGGTGCAAGCCGCTGACACTCCTCCTATCCAGGGTGTATACAACAAAACGCGGCGAGGACAACGTACGCGTAAAGGCGAAGAGGAAAGGAGAGAGAGGCGTGAGTGTGCACGTGCGGGAGCAGGTAGAGGACGGGTCCGAGGGGTCGACATCTCAATCGAGGGACTCTTCTCAGAAATCGCACGCGCGCCTTCTTCCCACGCGCTTTCTCATATTCTCATCACTCTTCCTCTCTTTTCTCTCAACCCCATCCATTTAATATATTCTACCTCTTTGCTTAATCTCCCCTATGCCTCTCCCTCCCATATCAACTCCCTGACGTCCTCAGGATTGCCAACGTTGCCAAGATATATTCTCAGGAATCAGATTGCATGCGAGAAATTTGATGGTATTGTAATAATTCATAAATTTGTACTGCCAAATTGTATTTAAAGAATTATACTCTTTGAGTCCCCGTCGGAGTTCTGTAGTCAACATTTCAGATGTTTATCATGTGGAATAAGCTGTTTGAAATGATCACCTCATTCCCACTCTTCAGGATATAATCCAAGTCAGTGTCGCAGCTGGGAATTTGACCTCACCAATAATTTGAGCTGCGATTGCTTTCAACTTGAAAATAAATATATTTATCTAGTGACTTATGATTTTTTAATTTTATATTGATGTTTACTATTTATTATTGGAAATTATCAGAGAAAATAAAAGCGTAATCTCCATATAAAAATTCCATTATTATCTGCCATCCCAAAGTGAATTCCTGCTTGCGACACTGTTCCGAGTGTATTCCTGGGCTAGCGGACTTCCAAGCTTCTTATTAAATTGAGCCAAAAAGTTCAGTTTACATAGGCGAGAATATCTGAGATGATGATATTCCACTTAAAGTGAAAAAATCTCACAGTATTTGAAATAAGTTTATCTAATTTACTTGCATGGTCGCCGCCAAATTTCTGGTATTTATTTCGACGAATAAAGGTTTTCCTTCAAATTATATTAACAACAATAAGTAGCATATTTATTAATCAGTGGTAGAGGTCTTTAAAATATTTGCGATTTCTATAGTGTTACACTTCAAAACTGCCATTTGGGATTTTTTGCAGTATTTTTCCTCGTCTCGAACGATTTTTAATTTGTTTAGTGGTCAGTTGAAGGGACATCGACAAAATTGGTTTGGCAACACCGCCTGTCCCCTTCGATAACGTTTCGATGCACATAAGCTCGCACCATCTCCCGCGTGCGTGACACGCTGCAGCGGAGAGAGGGAGGTACCTCACGCGCGTCGCGAGTACGAACCGCGCATTGAGATAGGCGATCCGAAGACGCCCATCTATGAGGACATAGCGCCCCCCCCTCCCTCCTCCAACCCCCCCGCCAGAAGGAGTGGGGCGCTTAAAAAAATAGGCACGAGCAAACTGAGAGGGCATTATATCCGGCTAGCGAAGCTATTGAGAGAAAGCGACCATGAAAGACCATTGGCGTTTTTATATATGTAATGCAGGATATGATTATAAAAAAATGCCTATTGGAGTCTTAATACGATTTACGTGTTTGCTTTTTGAAACATAAAAAATAAGAGTGTTCATCTTTATTTGTATAGTTTGAAGACGGACGAATGACAACCACGTGACTAAAATTTTTAACTATTCGATGAAAAATTTACCAAGCAGAGCCGCACAATGACACGCAACGTGCTTAAAAGGATCAATTCGATGGTCGGTGGACTTTATTGATGTTGAGAACTAACTCGCTTCCCAAATATATACTCAATGATTTACGCAGTCCTTGCATGGAGGACCAATACCAATTATTCGCCACAAGCCGCAAAGCTAAGGTTCGCCGTTTTAACTTGAAATCTCGAGGATTCGCGTGAAAACGATGCAGATTATACTTGCGCGGAGCGTTAAATAAACAGATGGTGTCTCTCTCTAGCGAAACATGTCTTATCACCTCCTCCACTCCGCTCACTTTGTTTTTGGGTCGGGAGCTGAGGTTTATTAAACTGCGCCAAGGACGCCCGAAGCAGAGGCGGGCGAGATGCGAATATCAGCCATGCCAGGAACGTCCCTGCGTAGAGACCCATTGCTTAAAAGGATCGCCATTAACGAACGCCCAAACCGCTCGAGGACGTATCGATTCTGTAACCCTTCTCGAAGGCGTTACACAACGACGGCACGGAGATTGACGATTGTAAAAGATGGAGGAATGCCCGTGGAAATAATGCCAATCGATAATTTCTACATCGGCACTTGAGAATTCGACGTGTCGATGCCTTCCGTTTAGACTTCTCAACTTTTTATGCCAATATTTTATCGTCATCTTCGCCTCGATCACGAATGACGAGTAAACATTTAGGATAATATAATATTAAAAACCTTATTTGTCTGGCGGGAGAATAGAAACGACAGGTGGGAAAGTGTCCGCCGATCCGAGAAAATAATTCGAAAACGAAAGGGAAATTGACAAAGAGAAACGTCCGTTATGCTTCCATAGGCATGCCATGTGCATTATTTATAGCACTTGTGGACCTTTTACAAAGGGAGTGTTAAAAAACAGTCATCCACATACGACATCTACCTGACGGAACACAGGTTACTTATGTCACCTACTGCATTTAAGCCATAATGCCTTCCCGATTTTACAATATACTTAATAACAAATCCTTTCAAGCTCATCTGCACAATGCATTAACTCAGTGTCGGGGATTTAGGACAAGCATTTTTCGGGGGTAGCGGCAACAGGGGAGGAGGCGAGAGCATTTCTTTTACCCTTCAGACTCCTTTATCTCCTATTTCTCATCTCTCTAACCCTATCTCTTTCCCTAACTCTCCCTATCAACTCGTATAGATAATAACTAAGTAAGATGACTGGAGAAAGATAATACACGTGAGGGCGCGACGTATTCTGTTTCTCTACTGCCGCTGCACTCGACTGCAGGAGGGTTAAGAAGAAGGAGGGGGGAGACAGAGACAGATCAGAGAGCGTCTCCAGAGAGGCAAAGAAAGAAAGAAATTTTCTTCTCGTCCGATTGTCTCTCGAACGTCGTCTCCTCGCAGTTGGCGGCAGAGCTTCACCACTCGTCCGATTTCGGGTCAAGAGATACACGATTCGAAATCGACAGACTTTGTGAGCATTTAGACCGTTGCTTTTTCCACGACGCTTGAGAGACCCCTAGGTTTGGAAAGCTACACTCGAGAGACGTTTTGAAGAGATTCGCGGAATGGGTTGACTCGAGAGACGCACTCCAAAAAAAAGTCCACTTCGGTATTTCAAAAATGGAAAAAAAAACTCCTAGATCTCAACAGAAAATTATTGTGACTGTATTCGCAGAACTTTTAAAGAGAGAACGATAAAACGAATGGGTTGCTGAAACCGATAATTTCGTTCTTTTTCTTTCGGATACCTAGGCGTATTTCAATTGCTGGAGCACCAAATTTATTTCATTCCACGAACAAAATATAAGTATACGAGAAATATTCAGAATATCGATTCACAAGGAAAATTTCTTCTTTCAATTTATAGAAAAAATTATTAAAATATGAGTTTTATTGTATATCGTTAAAAAGAACTTTCGACAGTTCATTCGTGGACATGCGTTAAGACAAACTCCTTTTGTATTCTTTTAGCAGGTTACGAATAAAAGACCATTTTTTTTCTTACAAAAGACTTTTAAGGTTTGTAGGTAATGCAGAGTAGATCGAGAAAAATATCCATTTTGCGATGTGATTTAGTCTGATTTAGAGTAAAATTATGGAATATCTTGGGTAAAAAAAGACAGTTATACTCTGTAGGCAGTAACTCTCAGTATCTTTCTCAGATACAAGTTTTTCGAGTATACATGGAAATTAAGCAAAAGGTATGAATTTTTTAAAAGAAAAGATCGAAAGCAAGAACCTATCATCCAAAATCAATAGAATTTGTCCGAAACTGAGTTAAATTTCGCGACAGCTTTGAAACAGTTGAGGATTATTTTCTTACGCGTGAATTCCATCGATGTCACGAGAGAAAGAGGTGCAAGTATCGTTTATCGCGAATCTTTGTGAGGAACAGGGCGTGTGCACGTAAGGGACCCGAGTTTCAATGGATGTGCGACAAATAAAGAAAAGAGCCTCATTAATTCGAGTCCGGCAAAGGAAGTGGATGCCGTGCATAGAGAAGAAACGGTTGAGTCCCTTAGAGAGTGCAGGTGCTCAGAGGAGGGATGGATGCCATGGCACGCATAGCGGTCTCGTAATCGGATGGAGCGCCTCTTAAGGTGTCCCCCTTCAACGCAATGGAAAGCTAAACGGGAGACGGAGGGGAGGGGCGCTGACATGAACGGCATGGAGACAGGACTTTAATTTTGTCGAGTTCATCAACAAGAACTCCTAATTCTAACGCTAGAGGAGCACATCCCCACAGAAAATACGTTAACTTAAGGGATTAAGCATACATTATTTTGTTAGCACAGAATTTTCAAATTGAGGGCTTAAATTTTATGATACTATCTTAAAAGGAAACGTATTGATAAGGTAATTAAATTTTTAGAGAAAATACATTTAACTCTGAGATAATGTTTTAAATTTCAAATTACATTTGTTGAAGTCTACCTTTTATTAGACAACGTTTCAGTGCAGTCACAATTCTTACAATGAAAAGGTCTTAAGGGTTCGCCGTTCACCACAAATCATGAAAATCAATCGTTTCCATCAAATAACAGCACGGATTTTGCATATAGCGCAGCAGTGGAGCCAGAATGAAGCCGAATTCAGCAGATTTAGTTAGTTTTAGATATCGTTCCTTAAAGTTTTCGTTTAATAGGAAGTCCGCCGATAACTCTCAGGCAAGGCCTTAACCATATAACATCCCGGCATGAGCTGGTGACGTAACGGAGAACGAGCCCCGCACCTCTACGAAAAAGGCGCCTCAAGACACGGGGGAGAAAAAGAGGGGAAACTCATCAGGGATTATCTGCCTGCCCTTTATCGCATGGGAGTGAGCTCAACGACCTTCCCTTTTACTCTCCTTATATTCTTCCCTTCAGCTGCGTATCCTTTCCACACTCCCTCTCTCCTCTTTCTCTCTCTCTCTCTCTCTCTATTCCAAAGTTTTTTACTACTTTGCCCATTTCTCTCAACTTGTAAACTCCATTCCCTTCTCCCTCTCTCTCTCCTACCTTACATCGCCCTATTTCTCCATACCTCTCTCTCTACATACATCTCCCTCTTTCTCTCTCCATTGCTCTTTCCCTCTTCCTCCGCCATGTAAACAGACTGCCGACGCTTTTCGTTTCCTCCGCTTCTAGTCGATGGCGGGAAAATGATAGCGACCTAGATATTTCGGCGATATGTGTGTAATGAGAGTGTGGAGACTCGTCGAGTGGTTATCGAGACAAGTCATCGGAGATGGTTGGTGAGAGGGAGGCGGAGGGGAGGAACGGTTGTTTTGAGCGCGTCCAGTTGTCCGATATTCGTTTTGTCGATATGAAAAATGGCACATTTAAACAGCTAAAGGGGATGTGTTCTTTAAAACTTCCTTTCTCTCTATTTCTGAGATAGAAACAATGTAGTAATGGTTTTTTTTGTGAATCGGGGCCGCATGTGACCACGAACCATTTTCCTTTAGCCGATTGGAGTTTTGAATAAGCAGGCTCTCGAATCAATTAACTGCAACTATGATATCATTTAAGCAACTTTATGATTAATAAAAGTAAGATAATTTATCAAGCATTGGGTCTAACAATAAGCTCGAAATAATTTGACGCACGTGGTGGGAAAGAGAAATTTTGTCTAGATTTGTGAATCGTGGCTTACTTGATCGCTTTTGAAACCAACATCGCTTTATGTTATTTCAAGTAAAAAATTCGTAGCATGGCTTCAAGTATCAAAAACGAAAAACTAGCGAAATTAATTTTAGCGAATAATTACGCCGATTATGAATAATACATCAACCACGTGCCACGACCCATACATTAGTCAACTTTTGCTAAATATCGTAAGGAAAAAAACAAGTTTCGTTCTCCTCACCTGTTGGATAGGGTTCTGAGTCCCGGCCGCCTGTAGAACACAAGCAGCACTATAGAGTTAGAGGCTGTCCCCAATAGGAAGACTACGACGAGGACGATGTCGCACACCACCAGCACCGAGGTCTCGACGATCTTCCCGCGGGCGTCCATCATCGGGGGAGGCGTCTTCAGGGCGCAGGGGCGGTTTCAATCCGCCCCTTTAACCCGGTCGGCGGCAGAGGTCGGGAAGCAGATCGGTGCGTGCCTCCACACGCTATCTCTGCGGGAATTCGAAGGCTCTCTCCTTGTCTGCCAACAGGTCGCTTTGCTTAGCGGCTGGACCGAGAGAGGGACCTGTTGTGGGGAAGAGAAGAAACAAACGAACGTCGTTAGAATCCGCTTTAAATCTAGAGACAGTTCGATAGCAGATATCGACTTATTGCACTTCATTAGACGCCGAGTGCAATTGGTTTTTGACTTTAAAGGATTCGAATGAAATCGGCTTGTTAACAGGGAAGAGAGTTACGAAAGAAAGCAGTTTCTTAATAAGTCACGCGAATGTGACCCAGGGCAAAATGGCAAGAGGATCAAAATATGATGAAACCGAGCAAAGACTTAAACGACTCCTGAAAAGTGCTTATATGGGATAACCGACTATCGGCGGTCATGAGTAATTAAGATTAACGTATAATTCGTGACGGCATATTTCGTTATCAGTTTTCGTCATTACGAGCGTATACTTTACATAAGAGACGGCATGAATACTCATTCGATCTTATTTCGGACGCGAGATGGAATATACTTCCGTATGTGATTTCTTCCGATTTCTATTCTTAGCGAAAGAAAAGTGACTTCCGCATGTCGAATGCAGTGAACGAGAAAATACACCGTAGCCTACATCAGAGTCATCTACCGAACGCAGCCTTGAACTCTCACTTTAATTCTCCCACACAGGGGTTCCCAAACCTTGTTAAGTCACGGAACCATTCAAATACTTTTTCTACCGGAATTCTATCTATGATATGATAGCCAAATCGAAATAAAATTAACATTATAATCATTGTAACTTTTATTAAAATAGTTTGTGTCTTACATTATGCCGTAAAGCTCATGTTTCTTGCTGTAAATAAGATATGGAAGATCGTATTGGGGTCTGTTTCTCTCTCTACCACGGAACCCCATTTAGCTTCTGCGGAAACCTCGGGTTCCGCGGAACAGAATTTAGGAAACCCTGCTCTAACACAGCGGTTCTCAGCCTTTTGCATCTTCGGTTCACTGCCCCAAAGTCGGTAAAAGGGTGTAAACAGAGGCTAAAGGGCAAAGCAAAGTGGTGTCCTCGGACACCGGTAGGTTCAACCATGCTGTGAAGTCTTTCTGCAATATCTCCGGTCAAAGTGAAAGAGGTACTCACCAACCCGCTCTGGGCCAGCGCGGTGTTTTAAGGCCCACAATTCCCCCATGACACATGTACACCAATAAAAAAACGGCCCTCATTCTCATGAGGCTGGACTGCCTCTGACCGTGACAGTGGTCAAGAAAAAGACATGAAGCAGAGGGTGCTATATGATCCATTTTGCAGAACTAAACAAAACTAGAAGGAAGTGCATCAAAGAAGATGTGAAGAAATATAATTGAGATAATCGAGAAAACGATAGAAGCTACAAGAAAAGGAAGCAACACCTCTCGATTGGAAAGAGGCAGGTGGCTTTTTTATTAGTTATTTGAATTTTTAATGTAATTATATTATATAATTGTCCTTTTATTGTTAATAAAATTGTAGTTTTTTCAGTTGTCGGAAATTACTAACATAACGGTACGGTATTCGGATCTTGAAATGCGGCCCCAGATTAATAAGTGGCAGGGGCCCACACGACACCTTAAGAGGGCTCAGTGGAGGGGCGAGTGAGAATTAGGAGGTGGAAGATCGGAGAGTGAAAAAAACAGGAGGGAAAAGGGAAAGAGAGAGAATAATCCCCAGAATGCATTCCCGCGTTGGAGGGGTCAAGGGCAGGGTCGGCAAAGTGACGATAGCGGAAGGAGATGACAATAGAGAGTTGTGAAGTGGGAGGTCGATAGATCACGCTTGGATGGAAGACGACATCGGAGGGGAAGAAAGTGAAAGGGTCGAAAGGAATGGACGCGTCGAACCGCAAGGACGGAGAGCAGACAGAAGAGCATCATTATCGCGAGGTCGGGAGAGTATTTCTCTCTCTTTCTCTTTCAGAACGAGATGGGAGGAGGAGAGAGAAAAATATTATATTTGCACTTCTTATCTAGCTTTGGAGCGTTTAGTGGGTTGAATGCGAGTAAATTGAATGCGCGCGGATTCGCTTGTTTAAAATGCTTAACAGAGTAATGTAACCAGAGAGACACATTTAATGTCTCTGTGATCACCTAACAAACAGCCATTCTATTAGCGGCATTAAGAAACTGTCTCGCACTCAATGGGAGAGAAACATTCTGTGTCGAGCATTCACAAAGGCGTGCTGTGCAGCACTGTAATTTATCAGCCTTCAACTTCGAGTTATGGTTTGCATTTGAATTCGAAGTTCGGAGACGGATGACGTAGTCGAGTGAAAAATCGCTTTGAGCGCTGGAAACTTCACTTAACATTGACTTCGGCTATCTCAGCCTTTCCATTTATGAAATGACTACGAGATTAATTGAAGTTCGTGACATCCGAAGAAGGAAGGAAGGGATTGAAGGAATTGTCAGTGAGAAGATCGTAACCAGCGACACTGTCGCTAGGAATCCACATGTCAGGATAGAAGACGTGCGGAATATCCTACAATAACGAAATTTTTAAAGATTGTTATCGATTACAAAACGATCAATCATTTGAAAAATTACAGTCTTTCAGTCACGATATTGATCGATTTTCTAAAAATCAGTCATATTGTAAACAACGATTGCGAAGATAAATAAAAAATTAAATAAGTATTACTCATTCGAGAACATTATCGTGTAATATCCTGAAAGCTCCATCAACGTCTACAAATGCCTCTCCGACACCCCAGCGGCTCTCCTTTTGGTAAGTGTAAAAAAAGGACTGCCTTTGAGCACTATCTACACCTCGGTATCTGCATTCAATATTGAGTCTGTTGCTGGGGAGATGATCTAACACTACAAGGGTCATGAGTTCAAACCCTGTGTACGGCAAAACCGAGGCAAGGGAAACGTTTTAACGAACGATACCAGTTTTCTTGAGCTTTGAAAAATCGAACCTGGGGTCTACCATGTAACTCTGGGATCCAGAGCCGTAACTAGGGTATGGCGAAGGTGGCATTTTCCCTGGTAAAAGACGCTAAACGTACCCGTGAAAAAATCCAAAAGTTAATTTTCACATAAAAAAGTATTAATTTAATACTAAACTGTTAAAGTTCTTGCTAATAAAAATGATATTATTCTTTATGAAAACGGTACAAATCCTATTCTCCACAAAGAGGGTTTTTCCTTAAAATTTTGCTATAGGCGCCGTATCTCCTAGTTACGCCTCTGTGGGGTCTAACGGTCACCTTACAAAAAATCTCATCGCACGTTATAGAATGCATCGGAGATGCGAAGAAATTCCGCAACTTTCATTAACTTAGATCCGTTGGTCTCTCACACATCCACATTCGTTACCATTTGCAGATTCCCCACATGTCAAATGACGACCTATATGTGTCGATAGAATTTCTTAGAAAAATGGGGGAGTGTAAGCAAAAGGGGAGAGGGAGACGACGGTTATCACTAGCGACGCAAAATGAGAGGTCTGTATTCAAGAGAGCCAGGCTCTTCCACTCGACCTTGTTATTTCACTCTTTCGTTTCGTAATTCGGAGAGAAGAGAAAGAGAAGCGTGCTCGACTGCGTCACCGCGTGTTATAGGTATACCCCTCACGCACAAAGACACGCGCCTCGCAAAGAGATTCGACCGGGAGAAAGACAATGCGTGGACGCGTACCACTTTTCTAACGTTGCGACATCTTGTACGCTGCGGTCGGAACCACGCCACTGAGGGGCGGTTAATGGAATGAAATCTGGTTATCGACACTCTCGCTTTATGGTCAAGAGCGGCCATTTTTTTTAGAAAGTTGACAACAAAGTCATTGCTAAAATTTAAAACTCTCAGCCTAATAATCATTTAATATACATATTAGAATGAAAAAATTACTTGGAAACGGTTTGAAAGTAAATCTTTCTAAAATATAGGAGTTATAATATCAGCCCACAATGACTAACTACGAATACCATAAATAGTTTGGCGATGACGCTGTGACGGTATATTTGTAAATCCGCAGCGAAAATCGATTCTGGAAGTGCGCAAGTCATTCTTCATCGTCGAAGCAATTTTAAACTTCCGAGAAGGGAGGAGGAAACAGACGGAAAAAAACTTTTTAATAACAAAGAGGAAAACATTTAACGATCCCGACTTCTTCTTTCTAATCCCGAACTCATTAAGTTAAGATGACGAATGAGAAGTTGGGAGATATTTACGAGAAAAAGAACCCATTTACGCGTATCCTTGATAATAACCTTCAGACGAAATACAATCGAATGCCCCTCCGCATAAAATAAAAACACTCGCAATACCTCCCGTTCTCCGCAAGCGTCCGAACGAAAGAGCCCATCGATCAAAAGAGGCGTTCCCGTTCCGCTCTGCCGACTTCGTCTCCTGAAATCTTCCTGCGATCGAAAGACTATCGCAACACGTCATTAATACACGGTGGAGATTAAAAAAAAAAGCATTTCCGGAGCGGGAAGACAATCGAGGTGGCGTGACGAGGTTCGAACGCAGCTCTTAGAGAAGACCTACCAACATCCCGAAAACAAAGGAGCGGAGTCTAGTGTCAGAATAAGAAGAAGGAATCAGCATTTTTTCCTTCGCTAGCGTCTTCCTCTCGCTTCCTTGCAGCCAGATGAGTCCGGAATTTTACTTGGCGTTGCATCTTTCCTGTTCGCCTTAGACGGATAAATGGGTCACGTGAACATTTGAAAAAAAAACATCCCTATCACCACCGATCCGGCGGATTAATCGTTCTGCGCTAGTATCTGGTGCGTTTCTCTTAGGCGCATACAAGTGGGCGTCTGGGGTTTATCTGACTCCATGTTAAATTTTCTGTTAATCGTCATTATGGTGTTCATTATATTTTTTAGGCGCGTTTCGCTTCCAGCGTGAGCGCCTATTATCGTCGGTCCGTCCGTCCGTCCGCATGTTCGTTCTTGGCTTCTACCGAACGGATTTTCATGAAATTTGATATTAAGGACTTTCAATCAAATATAAGAAGAAAATCACGTAAGCCAATCAAGGGTACCACTTTACTGGTGACAAAAAATCAACTTTCCGTCATATCTCGTAAAGTATTGCTCATATCAAAATATTTTTCAAATAAAACTTGTATAACTAATAAATTAGAGTATTTCTTTTTCTACACATTTTTATCGTAGGAGTAGCCGTTATACATAAAATCGAACAAGAAATTCTTAAATCGAGTTGAAATTTTTTACTTCTTCATTGTTGCTAAAATAAACAATCTCACAAACAAACGTTTAATTTACTTACGTATGCATGCAGTATTATTAAATAGGAAGAAAATGGATTATTTATGATGAAGAAAAGAACTTCAAAACGCTATTTCCCTTACGTACAGGTATATCATTTCTTTCTAATGCTCCATTGCACGAAACGCGCCCATTTGTGATACGCTGTACACTTTCCTAACTTGTTTAATGAATTATATTGATGGAAAACAAACTGAAATGAGCAAAAAATTTACATATTTTTTAAACAAAAATAACAACGAATTAAATAAAGTTATGATCTAGTGATCCAGCAAATATCTAGCGGGAGTAACTTAAGGGTTAAACGGAACTCATACGGAATGTCTTCGAGAAGAATTGTTTACTGTTAACGTTCATTCGTATATGGAAATTATACATAACGAAATGAAGGTGCTGCATTGCCGGCGTTTTAACTACTCAACTCAGAACAAAAAGCTCCCGAATTAAACTTGTCACCGGTTTATAACAATTTGATCTATGGCTCTAAAAACTGTCTCTTAATGAAACAGAATGGGAGAGGAAAATTAACAGGAGAAAAAATTACGGAATTGGAGAGAAGTTAATAGAAAAAATAATAAAGGAAGAGTGCAAACGTAAAAAAGAGCAGATTAAAGAATGGAAAGCGGTGGTTTACAGCAGTGGTGCCCAAACTACAGTCCACGGGCCACATTCGGCCCGCAATGAGTTTAACAAATAAAGGACACAATGTAACATAAAAGGAAAATAGAAAATCATAAATTATATTTTATGTTTACCTCTCTACTCCTAATAAGTAAACACATTTAAAATAAATCAGAAAATCTTGACTCAAACATTTAAATTCATAATTTCCTTAAGTTATTCTTAAACTCTATTTTAGACCGGGCGTGTCCCGCGAAGAGGGAGGAATTGAGCCAAGTGGCCCGCGATGAATGCAACAATGGGTTATGTGGCCCTCGGGTCGAAAGGTTTGGGCACCACTGGTTTAAAAGTGCTGAGGATGTGAACAACGATGGCGGCGAACGAGAGAGTGGCTGTTCGGTACAGAAGAGGTAATTTGGGAAGTGTGTGACAAATTGGGAGATTAAACAAAACACTCAAGAGAGCGATTTACATTAAATCTCAAACATGCTGTCTATGTGAGAGCTACTTAACATTCAAAGAGACGCACAGTATTCTTGGACGGAGAGATCTGAGAGATAAAAAGATTTGTAGAGATGAGGGATAGGGAGAAAGAGGGTACAGACAGCGAAGAAATGAGGTCCCGGGACAAGATACGGAAAGAAAAGAGACAGACAGACATGAAAACACGAGGTAAGGCCAGGGTGCTCATTACGTCCCCCGCAGGCGACCGGTCTCTCTTTAGGAAGATCGGAGTCGCCCGCGGAGGCAGAGAGGTGATGGAAAAATTTTAAAACTGAATTCGAAGAACATGCCCATCATAACATTTTTTCGCCGAAACTGACATTGAAGAAATTTCTAGCAAAATAGGAGATGTTCAACATATTGTATATGCAATAGATATGGAAAATGAAATATTAATTATGTTGCAAAGTGATATACAGTTAAAGCTAGATTTTTTGGAAACTTGTTTCATCTGCAAATTTTCAAATATAAAAAAACTTGTATTTATTTTGAAAGCATATTTTCCTTCCCCTTATCGATATTTTTTAATACGTGCCTAATTAAAGCGAAAGCCAGATATGAACTCACCAACGAACATCTTAATGATTGTTTACGTCTCTCCGTTTCGAGTTACAAGCCCATTACCAATCACTGACTAAAGATAAGCAGTGTAAACGCGCCCATAATCGTTTAAATAAAGAATAAATTTAAATAAATTTAGCAATTATTTATTTTGTCGATTTTCATGAATGGTGTGTAATAAATGATTTCTTTAAGGTTATTTCTGCGTTTAACTTAAAGTTACAATTCCGTGAAGTATATGTTACAAAAATTTAGTAGCCCGCAAGACAAATTTACAGAATGAAAGTAGCCCTTGGCATAAAAACGTTTGGGCCCGACTGAGGTAAGGCAAAGAAGCGTGAATCATACTATGTCAAGGTTATGTCAGGACACTTCGTAAAACGCTCCTCTTATTTTTAGCACTTCCCAGGGTTGCTTGCCATGTTTTCATTTTTATCCGCCGCACGTTTTAAGTACTCGGAGATACTTTTTTTATGGATACATAAATTTTCCGTATTTCACGAATCGTTCCCACGACAAACGACCCTTCGACGCACTACGCTAGGGTCGAATGGACTCCGGCGCGCCGTCGCGGTTCCCGCCCACCCACCAACGCTAGGGGAGGGCAATAAAATTATGAAAAGTGTCACCCTTGGGAAAATAATAATAACACCGGAATATACGACTTTCGTATTATAGCAGCGGGGATAATTGGATCGCAAAAGTTCTCTTCGGCGTTTTGATAGTTGATTTTTCTTTCGCGATTAATTTTATTTCGGATCGTTTTAAAAAAATGGAGGCGGGAATTTCAGGAGAGAATTTTATTTGACTTTTTCGAACTCGCGTGCAAATGATTCATTTGTTTCGAACGCGCGCGCCTGAGAGATCGATACTTTTACGATCGAGTTTTAATTTTGGAGACGGCAACCGCAGCGTGATAAGCGAAGCGAAGAAAAAACGTTTCGTTCCGCGTGTTTATCTGTCAAAGAGCGAGCGCAGATTATAAGCTGGGATTTTTTTTTCGATTCGCGCGCTTCGCATCCTTCTTTTGGGAGGAGCGTACAAAACACATTCGTTAGGGACACGCCTCAGACAAATCGCTTCGTTGGTATCGGCGGACGGGAGAGTTCTAAAACCGCAGTTCCGGACCTCTCTTTGGTCGTGTTGCACGCCAAAACTCTATCTCTCTCTCTCCCACCTCCGCCCCCACCCCTCTCTCTCTCTCCCAAAAACGAGAGGTCGGATGGAAGGACGAGAGGGGGAGAATAACAAACATGGATGGAGAGGAGAAAGATGATGCATCGGTCCAAGCATCATGTCAAAGATCGACGGATCACTTTAGATACGATAGATATAACTTAAGGATATCCCGAGTGACGGCATATCAACTTCCCAAGGGGAACCGGCCGTCTCTATTTGGCGGGGGCGGGGTCGGCACAGGGGAGATGGACAGCGCCATCTCGGGGGAGGGAGGCGAAGGAGAGAGTGGCGCCGGTGGAGTGCGTGGGGGGGAGGGGGAGGTGGGGAACGCACACGAAAAAAATGCGAAGACCAGAAGATGTATGGGTAACAAATTTAATGTCTCCCATAAATGTGTCGGTTAACGCCTCAAACCCTTATATATACTTCGTGGAGGTTGTTTCACAGACTATATAAATTCCAATCCGCCATGCTTCTACCGTGTATTAACTAACTGATACCGTGAGTGGATTAGTTAGCTTCTCTTTAGTCGACATAAAAGATCCGACTTCAACCCTCGGTTCGAAACTTAACACGAAGAAATGTACTGAACACACGCTTTACAATTCATATTACAGAGGCTAATTTTTCACTTCGAATACGATTGAAAGCGGTTCCCTTGATTTTCTCGGAAACCCCGATTCAGAAAGAAGAACAGATTTAAGTATCAAGTTCAAATCAAATTTATTTGAATATGTTAATTTCGTTTTTTTTCTGTAAATAATTTTATTACAAACTTATTTGTATAGCTTACGTACCTATTATAATTGCTTGTGGGCTGGAATATGAAAAGAATTGGCGAATCAAATGAAAAAGAGAAAGGTCTGACGGAGAAATGAAGCGCACTTTTAAGCGTTGTTCGTATACAAGCGAATTTTCATCAAATGACAGAGGCGAATTTAATACTTACAAAAGAGAGTGTAAATAACGTAATGTGGGGATATTTCACGCATCAAAGCGTTCCCTGCTCTCAGAGTGAAAATACGAACAACGTGCTATCCCCGTGAAACTCTTTTGACTGAATCATTATTCATTATTCATATAAGTATAAAAAAATTCACTCTGTTTATTCAGAATTATCTCGTTTTTCCAAAAGAGGCGGAATACGCAAAACGTGAATCCCAAATGAATCCTTCCGCAAACATATATATGATGTCGCTTAACGAGAAATTGTTTCCCTTTCTCCGGTCGTTTCGATAAATAATAAAAAAGCGGAAAAATTAAAAAAATATTAGCGATGATTTAATAAGCTGGGAATAAATTAAAATAATTCTCGATTCGGCAATACGCCCATTTTGAAGGGCGCAGACATTTTCACAGAACGTCTCCAAAATATAGGTTAAAAACGAGATTCAGCGAGTTTCGCCCAAACGAAACTTTTTGTTTATCGCTGATTCCCTGGTTAAGAGCGCGATAAAAAGCTTCCATTTGAAAGTTGTATCTCTCATCTACCTCCTACGCACCCTCTCCTACCCTAAAGAGCAGTTTAGTTTTACGGTCTAAAAAACTCTTCGCATTTCTCCCACGCGGTAAACCTGCGACCGGCATCAATTCAGCCAACTTCCATTTATCACACGACAGAAAAAAGTAGCCGCCCAATTATATCCAGGATTTAAGACGATTTATTCGTCGCCGAAAGAAGGCGCATTTATTCTCTCCGAAGCGCCAAGCGCCTCTAGCGGAAAAACGATTGAAACTACGTAAGCGAAAGAAGCCGAATGAATACCAAACTATATAAAAATAACGATTCCTTTAACCTTTTTAGACAGCATACAGGTACGTAGAGCATTTATATAGGGAGATTTTATCGCTTCGGGAATTTCGGTGAGCAAATACACAACTTTAAAGCCAAGGTTACGGTCTGCTGATACGGTAGTTACTATTTAGATTTCTATAAAACGCTTACGCGAGATTACCTAATGGTCGAACGAGACTGTAAAAAGAGCTGAAAAACGAGATCGTGGGCTTAAACGATATCTTGTTCCTTTTTCCGAAATTCCAGGTTCTCATCTTGAAGTTCTTCTCCAAGGATGCGTCCATTACGTATTCCGTTGGAAGAATCTCCACAAAGGAAGATAAAAGTATCTTTTTTATGGGGCAAGGGAAAATTCGAGAGAAAAATTCGCCGAATTGCTAAAGAAACGATTGATAAATCCGAAAACACCGTACCTCGTTTTAGTTGACAGTCAGAAATGTATGAATCATACTTCCTTCTTCAACGGGTTCTCTCAATGTCAGGCGTAAACACAAGTAAACCCTTAATCGGATTCTGGCCATTATCAAAGTTTTTAAAACGAAATCGGAGAGTTGTTCCTCTTTTCAATTCCCATTAACGCGGTTTGCGGTCGGTGGGATCATTACGGAAGTATCAAATAACGCGAAGCAAACGCCATAATCTCTTTAGCAGATGTCAGCGAACTAATAATAGCTGTGAATAGCGTCCGCAAACGTAAACACAGCCGTTACTGACGGAGAAAATATTTCTGGAGCGTACAGAAATGCAGCTGTGCCAAAGGGCAAACTCCCCCATGCCTAACCGTCATTACGTACCTCATATCTAATTCCCCGTTAACTGCCGCATATCGGATCCGAATCTTCATTCGAAGGGGAAAAACAAACGCGGCTTTTAAAAAAACATACCGTTCCAAATCTCGAATGATTTTAGTTTTCATCGAATCTTCCCAGAATGCTCACTTGAGACTTTTATCGAGACGAACATAGCGTTCACATGACCATCAAAGGGAATGCACAGAGATAAAAGAGGTAGCAGATAAAAATAAAGCCATAAGCGCGATGATGACTGCCTAGGTTTGTTTTGGCATTGTCGACCGGGCGGAGTGCCCATTCTCTTCTCTCGCATTTCATTGTTTACGCGTGGTCTGTCGCTCTGCAAAAAAAGGATCCCCTACTCAGTCACTGACATGTAGTCCCGAGCGCTCGTGAGGATCGAGAGAGGGAGGATCGAGAGAGGGAGGAGTGGGGGGAGGGTTTAGGGACGTGACTTTGGCCTTATTGTGGCCTCGCTCGCCTCCGAGTCGCCCGGCGCCGGGGGTCGCCCCGGGCGACTGGAGGGAAACGCGGCAAACGATTCTTTCTTTTCCCCCCGATTTGATCGCGTCGCGACAATAGGAAGGGGAACCGGAAGAAGGAGACGAACACAGCTTTCGAAGGGTGATCGGGAATAGCCATTAAAGCTTTCTCCAAAGTTCGCATCCGAAAACGCGCACGTGCGAAAGGTCATTCACCCTAAACCCTATCACAAAAACCAATTACGATAAGGGAGACGATTTGAACTATAAACAGATGCGGAGGCTAAATAGAAAATACATAAAACTAACCATCACACCTTTTGGTTCTGAAAAAAATAGTTAAAAGATTTAATGATTTCTCCGACCTTCATACCCTGAACTGTTCTTCCATCATGACAGAACCGCTTAACATAAGTATTTGTTAATTATTCACAATTACGGATACAAGAAATTTCAACAGTGTTCTTCGTGGAGAAACTCGCTCTATCAATCCGCCCAAGCCGAAGAGGAAAACACGGCACGTTTTTGTCGAGGAATTTGACAGAATAAAAGACGGCGGAAAACGCTTTGGAAAGAGTCCAGTGAGGAGGAGAAGAAGAGAGATTCGCAGTCACAGTTGCATGTTCGTGATATTCAAAAAGATTTTTCGTCGGTAGAATCAGCGCGCAAGAAGGTCGCACTCTTCGTCTCCCTCGCTTTTCTTTCTCGCCAGCAAAACTCTCAGAAGTTCTTTCCTCCGTCAAGGCACTTTTAATTTTAGAACTTAGGCAAGAGTCCAACTCAACATTATGCAAAGAAGCAGAGGACAGGAGACAAACATGTTTATCGGAGGAGGAATTTTGCTAAAATCTCTTTCACGAATTTCAAATGATCGATTATTCATGATTTATATATTTTCTATACAGAGGTTCTGAGGGTAGATTAAAAGAATGGCGAGATATTTTAAGTACTCAGAACTGACAATGGCTCCTCTTTTTTCTCTTCTGTATTTCTACAGCTCTCTTACCCACTCCTTCCTGTTTTAATGATCTAGATTTATCCTTTCCCCCTGATAACCTCTACGTTTAAAGAACCGACCTTTTCCCCTTCGCCTCCTAGATTCGCGCGCCCTCTTTCCTCCTTTTCGCATCTTTTCCTCTGGCGCCGATGTAAATTAACGTGCAAGTTCGTTATCGTGCTGGGACCCTTCAAGGACGTTACCCTCGACGTCGGTGCGGTATCTTAACAGTATATATCTACTCTTCACAACACCCCGAGGGCATCCTCAAAATCCACTTCAAAGTTCCTTATGTTGACGGTGGCAATCAAGGGGGAGAATTAATCAAGAACGAAGAACTTGTCTACTCTCTTTCCCCTCCCTCCCTCCCTTCCTTGCTCCGATATCAATCTAGTCGCTAAAATTATGTCGTGCCTTCCTCGAGTCTTGCCCGAGACGTGATTTTCATCCGAATATCTACGGGAATAAAATTGACTTTAGAATTTAAAAATCAGTTGTGGAAGAAGTCACGTGATTTTATTAATGCTCGGAGTGTTCTCGCATTAAAATGAGAAATCATGCAGCCCCAGAATGTTGGCAAATCGCATCCCTTCTCCCGACAGGCAAAGGAACCTAATTTAAATGCATAAGCCAATCCTTCGGAGATAACGAACAGGATATCCGTATGCATGGGAGGGGGAATCGGAAAAGTAGAACACTTCCGGCGTCTAGTAATGCGGGCGCGTGCTATGAACGAGGGTCGTTTGTCGAATACCATGTTACGCTCGCCGTGTTCAGAGGAGATGGAAAATAATTGGAACGTGTATGCATGTACAACAGACTATTCTACAGGCATCCGTAAAAATTAACTTTCACGGTTTCAACAAAGCTCATAAATACTTTAGATAAATGAACTATCCATGACATGTCAAATTTAAATATTTTCAGAAATAAAAATGATGAATTTGTTAATTGCTGGAACAGGCATCCAGAGGTGATAAATAATTCCTGTCACATTACCGAATATGTAATGTTATATTTTGCTCTACAAATTCTCATAGTAAAAATACAGACTGATGTATTTCAGATAAAATGACATAATCAGGGACATTTTCTAACGATTGCTTTGAAGAGACATCGTAAAGCACCATCATCCCGGAAAGTGGAAGACCTGGTTCTGGTGGAGACAATTTCTCAACGGCGTTTTTTTGCACGCGTTCTCCTCGTTTGCTTCTCGTGCGTTCTCTTTCTTTCTACCTTTTCCATAATGAGGAACTCGTTGCACGCCCCATAACTCTGACAACGTAAACGCGGCTAAAGGGAGATTTAGACGGGACAGTGTCCAAGGACGACTACTGGCGGGATGCGAGCGTCCAGGAGGAAGGTAGGCCCACCCCATTGAGGCGGGAGGAGGGAATGGGGTCTTTTTGATCTCCTTAATTGCTCCGACGTAAACTCCTCGCGATCGAGACGCAATCTTTCACCCTGAAAGTCGAACGAGATAATTGTGCATCGATTCGGTTAATTCTGGCGAAGCGGTTGGACCAATTGAGACGATTAGAGAGGGCCATTAACATCGGGAACAGAGGAAAGGTTTGGATTTTGAGTCCTTTGCTTGGGAGCATTCATTTGTATCAAACAGAAAGAGAACATTTAAGTTTTCAAATCAAATAGGATCAGAAAGGTACATTAAAACGCTCAGAAAATTAGGGTGACGATGTGAAAAGTAACCATTTCTCTGTGATTGAGGCTTGCTTTTTTTAAATAACCAGCCGAAAAATTCTTTTAAATATGTCGATTTTTCAACAAACTGTTCCATTAAAAATAGCATATGAAAGATCTTTAAAAGTTCAAACGAATATGTCGATAGAAATCCGTCCCGAAGAATACTGTTTCAAGCGTAAGCAACTTTTACATGAAAACATTGATTTCTCGTAATTACTCCTTCGAAGAGGGATCGAAAAGGACGGCGACGCATGAGCACGGAAGATCGGGCGTTCCCGGAAAAAGGGTTGGAATCCAGGGACAAGAGCAGCTATTTCGCACGCAAAAACACAAGCACGATCATTCCGATGCCAAACAAAATAATATTTGGGCGGCGCCGCGTGAGTCGACAAGCAGAACCGAACGTAAAGAGGTGATTTTGACGTAACTGCTTGTTATAGTAATAGCCGATTGTATAACGGCTAAGGAATCGTTGCTGGTCGTGACGCACCCACACGCCGCAAACTCTTAACGACGGAGTTTTGGAATCGATGTTGCCAAGGGAAATTCAGAGAGACTTTCTTGAAAAACATAATAAAAATATCTATTTTGACTTTTTACGGCCATACCTAATAGGTTCCGAAGAGCTGCGGTAAGCAGTTACGTATACAGCCTATGTAGGAGAATCTGTAGGTATTTCGATCTGACTCAAACTGTTGGAGAATAGCAAGCGAAACTTTTCAGTCAAGCGAATCTTAGATCACCTTTCTAAAGGATATTTAAATGAAAATACACAAGAGTTCGCATCGGAAAGCATTCTGGGTTGGTGTTTAGAATGTAAGAGTATAAAATAGAAGGAATGGAACTGACCGGATAGGATATTATTCACAACCGATAAAGTTTGACCATTTTATCGATAATATTATTGTTGTAAGCGCAATTACCTATGTTACGTTCATTGAAGCAGTTTTAACGGAGGTCGACATTTTTCAAGGCAATGAATTACACGGGGTTTTCCTTTCGCAGCTGACTATTTTTCGAGATCGCGATCTGGTATTTCATAATGTACTACATCGAAGGAAAGCGGAATGTTTTAAGTCCTTGAATAGAATGGCTGACCGCTCTTGACCTCGATGCAGTGTCTAGCCGACATTATCCTTTTTAAAACACGTCAGAGCTGCCGTTGAGACGAAATCCGGACGAGTCTCGTACATCTTCGAGATATCTTCTTTCACCGTGTAGACTGTAGCAATTTTTCCTCCCGTTGTTCTTTTTAAGCGGACAAGGACTTGCGCCACACGCCTCACAGAAGCTCACGAACGTCAACGTTCATTTTCCTTGGACTGAGGCCAACGTAATGCATGTTAAAACGCGACTCTTTGCTTCCTCGTTACAGCTAGCGCAATTCAACTAGTTAGTATTTTTTTAAATCGTGGAGTAAGCATTTTACAAAATTCTACTATAACCGAATCGTTCGTGAAACTAAAGAACATTCCCTAAGTTAAAAATAAAAAATCTGCATTAAATGTTAAAAATACGGCGACGTTTTATTGCTTTTATTATTTAAAAGAGTTGCTATGTAACTGGATATACCCTTCCGCCGGATTTTTACAACCCTCAAGAAATGTTTACGTCATCTCAAATGGCGTTACGAAAGAAATTTCTCAAAATCATGAAAATCCTCTCTCCGAGTGGCCTTCTTCGTTTCCATGGCGACTGATGCTGCAGCTTCGTTCATCGGCCGATGTGCCGAAAGTTCCTTTAGTCCTTTTAGAGTCCCCCCGCACACACGCACGCTCCCCGGTGACCAAGATCATTTCCAGCCCTTCTCAATTTGACCACTTGTCCCTTATTCTCCATCTCTTTCTAAACTTTTTCTCTCCACATCACATAGTCAACAAGACGATTATTTCATCGGTGTAAATTTGCAGCCTATTTTTATCGTCAGCACGTAATTCTTTTACGGTGTGCAAATCAGAACGAGTCTCGTTATTGTTAAAAAAATTGACGATGTTAGTTTCTTCAATTGAGGTCTGTAACGAAATCTCAACATAAGAGCAAAAAAATTATGTAGTTAAAATTAGTCATGTTTGAAAAACTTTATTCGCATTTTTCTTATTTTTAATATATTTACTATGAAACGGTTACATTCATGAGCCTTTATGGTTGGATTTTATCGAGTTCTTTCCTTGTAGTCACGTGTCAACTAAAAATTTAACCGTTTATACTCGTCACCACGCAGTTGCCTTATATGCCATAAGACATATTTGGTGTCCAAAACGTTTAATCGCAAGTTTCCTTATTCAGCCGAAAATAAATTATAGGAGGATGAGAAAATAAAACTTTGGCGTGAAACGAATGCGTGACTACGGCTTCCGTGTTAGACACCACCATTTATAAGACGAATTGACTAGTCACTCAGATTTAAGCGATCACAAGCGGCGGAAATTTTCATGGTTAAACCTTAATAAGGAACGTATTCAAAATCTTCGCTCCCATATAGGGCATTTCGATCGATGGAAAGGGAATACTTCCTCACAGCCTTGGAGATATTTCGTACGTGCCCTGACGCCCTTCGTCCGCCTCCTGTCCCTTCGCACGCTCGCCAACGCAAACTCGACTGGCGAAGGACAAAAAATAAGCGAGGGACGTATTTTCGGAACACGTTTTTGATGAATTTTACAGCATGAGACGAAAATAAAACTACTAATACAATCACAGGCTAATTCGATTGACGCTTTAGCAATCAAGTCGTAAAACAGACATTTGCAACGCTAGCAGGCAGCACTTCAAAAACACGAAACGGCGACATTTTAAAACGATTTTTTTCCATCCACCAACCGACATACTTTTGAGGCGACTTATTAAAAGCGACGGCGAACAACGGGATTAAAAAACTCGACAAGGACGCGACGCACGCAAGAGTTTTCCGTAAGCGTTACGCATGCAGGATAGAAGGATACCTTCGCCATTCTTTTTTATTTTTTAATGCAATCCATTCTTGCCCAACTTTCTGTCATTTTTAGGTTTCTTATCGCGGACTCCTACTACGCGCCACTTTTTTTTCTCTTCCGTCAACAAAAAACCCTATCTTAGCGCCACCCTCACCTCCTACCCAGTCTAACCCGCTGCGAAAGAGTTTAACCTTCGCCACGAGCGCCCTCCCGTCACTCACTTCCTCCCATTCCAGACACGTCTTCCCCCTCTCAAACCCTCCTGGCGCCAAGCACTCTCCACTCGCTCACACCTCCTCCGCCTTCTCCTCATTCCTCTCTCCCTTTTCTCTTCCTGTTACTCTCCGTCTACGATCCCTCTTCCATTTCCGTCTTTCCTCCTGTCTTTTTCTCCCTACCACTCCGCCTTTCCCCTCTTTTATTCTTTCGCCTATCAACTGATTTTTTACTCCCATTTCTCCTCCTTTGGTAATCCTCCTCTCTTTTCTATCCCTTTTTCTAAAGCTGTCCCTCTCTCTCTCTCCCTTCCTGCCACTCTCCTTTATCTTCCTCTCATGCCTCTCTCCATTTACCTCTTTCTATTTGTTCTCCATCTCCCACCAACCTCTCTCTCTCCCCGTCTTTCTCCCTACTCCTCCGCCTATTTTTCCACTTTTCTCTGTCGCCTATCAACCGATTTTTGTTCCTATTTCTCCTCCCTAGGCAATCCACGTCTCCTATTCTATCCTACACCTCTCGTCCTTAAGATGCCCTTCCCCTCTCTCTCTCTCTCTCTCTCTCCGATCCAATATTCTCCTTTCTCTCTCTCCCGACCTCCTACTACTCATCTGCAAAACGTCAGCCGCGCATCACGCCGACCATTTCTCACGCGCATAGCCGTTTGCTGCGATTACCGCACCCGATCTCCGCCCCCGCAGCAACTTCCACGCCTCCGCCTCCATCCACGACGAATCCGCAAACTGCCCTCTGACGCCTCCATCTTTCCATTTCCCGTATCTAGTTACCTACTTGACCTATCCGCCTCGTGGAAATCATTTCGTTCAGTCCTTCCACGTAAAAGCGGCTGCACATTTAATATCAACGTGTCCGATCCGAGTCTCACTTTTTCGGCCCCCTTCGAGAATGTTTCGCTGTGAATGGAAAAAAATAAGCGAAATAATGGGAACTAAGAGAGACGATAGAGTAGTGTTTATCAACCTGGGTGCCGCGGAACACTGGGGTGCCGTGAAGTGTTCTGAAGGGTGCCGCAAAAAATATTCTGTTTTCCCATTTTTAGCCTCATTTTTCATCGTCGGCTTTCGAAAATGCAAACCAGAGTTAAGACGACCTTCATTTCGTCGCAAAGGCACTTCGAAATGAAAGGAGATTGGAGTTAGGGGTTCAACTTCACCACGATTATTACTGATGGTGGATAGGGAGGGGTTCCGCCAAATTCTGAAAAGTCACTTAAGGATGCCGCGACTCTAAAAAGGTTGGGAAACACCGCGATAGAGGGTGGGGAACGAAGAAAGAAAAGGGGCTGAGAGGTGAAAGGGAGAGAATTTTGGATGCTGAGGGATGAAAGCGGAAGAGTGAAAATTTAATGTAGTGTAATGCTTTAAATACAAGATAAAATTATATTTCGTACAATTTATTTTGTGTGTGAATCATGACTCCATGTACGTGTTAATTCGAATTTATTACTTCTTTGCTTCCTTAAAATCTCCGTAAAATCAAGAGGTAATTTTAATCGAATTTATTCGGCGTTATACGGGGAACAACGCGAATAATGAGGATACATTTCCCATCGCAACAGCTTATGCCTGCCGCATAAGGATCTTCAGATCATCCTTTCTATCAATTTACAACGCGGATAAGGTTGGCCTCTAATCGAAGCAATTGGCAATCAAGAATACAATGAATGATTTTCTCAAATGGCAAGATAGGTATTGATTAAGATTTTCTAATGTTGATTGTCGTGGGATTAAAAAAATAACAGTCACGTCTCTTTTGGGTTAAAATGTATTCTAGCGTTACAGGAAGATGGGAATCCAAGAAAGCAACTCCTTTCCCGTCTCAGACATGAATGAAGCAAATTCCAGGGCGCCTTATACGTTTCCGACCCAACCCCACCGAAGCAAGAAGCCTAATACCATTCAAGAAAAAGTCTCTCCATCCGTGGTTTCTCTTTCCTTTCTCATTTCCTCAACCTCCCCATCCCCCTTCCTCTCTCTCTCTCTCTCTTTACCTCGCCCTCAATTCAGCTACGGAGGGCATTTAACATTCCCAAGGACGCGCACCTTGGAAGAGTCGAGACGGGAAATAGGAAGAGATACGGAAAGAGGCTGTCACAAATCCCCTCTCTCTCTCTCTCTCCTTCAATTACCCGATGCTGCGAATTTTTCACCTTGCCAACCTCGCTACCTTTTCACCTCGCTCTCCTCTCTTTCCGCCACCCTCTTCATCCTCCTCTTCCTGCCCTCTGGTGCAAAATTTCCCCGCAATTTACGATGAAAGTTAAGGAAAAGAGATTGGCTGACGTCTTTCGACGGTAACTCTGTTAAAATTCCGAATTTACCCCCGAGTCTTACGACGCGATCGTCCGTTTACGAACCTCGGAGCGAGTGCTTGTCAAAACCCTTCCTTCTTCGCCTATTCTCTTTTTATCCTTGGGAGGCTCTCTTGATTGACGGATGAAATCATCTTGTATAAAAATATCGGGTTCTATTGAGGCTTTAACAGATGCCAGATGCCAATACATGCGCTGCGTAAAAACCGCTCCCATGATGGGGAAGAACTTGCTGACCCTAATAAAACGATGATTAAAAAAAGACAAATAATGCATAAGTTTGAGGCTGCCACGAACTAATTTGTACAAATGATGATTTAACATTTCAATAAACGATTTTTAAACCATCTTCTTCCAATTACATTTCTGATTGCGAAAGAAATTTTCACGAGTTTGGACAGACCCACTAATTAGTTCATCATATAATTACCGAAATTATGGCCAGATATGCTTGAAAAAATTACCAAAGAACGTAAAATTCGCCTCACATCTCGATGTCTTGTGAGGTCGATGAACGTGGTAGAACTGCGTTTCCACTCCGTGTAGCTCTAAGAACTTCTTCGGTTGAATAACCCACTATGTATAATAAGCTCGATCGCTTCAAACTCCAGGCGTATACGAGAAGGTGAGCTAAAAATCCTGTCTAGTATCGCGATTCGCAGTCAGACACGATTATCTCGATTGCGTCGGCATTTGTTAAATCTCGGAACCAGTAAACACATTAATTTTTAGACTCAAATTTTAACTGTGTGCTCTCCCTAAAATTAACTATTAGGATTCGGTACATAACGTCACAATAAGGATTCTTGGTGAAAAATTCCATTGGTAGGCAAAATTCGTGTAGGCAAGAAAGGTGGGAATAAAAGGCCACATACTGAAAAAAAAAGGAAATGCATATTCGCGTCACGTCCGGGTTAAGATCGTTCTATCATAAATTCAACGTTTATCCAGCGCCGCAGACGAATATAAGCTGAAGTAATAAAGGCCGGCTTCCGACAAACATGCCCAGAGGATGACACTTTCCCTAATTACTTTTCATCGAGCCCGCCGAGCTTCCGCTTAAATCTCATTTCGGCCAAACTTCTGGTTCCATCCCTTCTCTCCCCCCCCCATCAGTCTCTCTCGGTGGTTTTAATTCGCCCCTTCCCGCCTCCCCCCCCCCCCCCCCGCACCCCCTACTCCCACCCTCCTCTAGCCATTCTCTCCCTCAAGGCCTTGAAATGTCTCCCAAATGCCGACGCCCAAAACGCAAGAACAGTAGTCGCAGAGACGCAGAACTTAGCCTTCCCCTCACTGGACCATTCTTCCAAAAAATACCCATTCCTTACCCTACCCCATTACTATCCCAATCCTCTCCATCACGGTGTCTCGTCGAACACTGGCATCCCACGTAAACTCCCTCCCTCCCACCAATTTCTCCTCTTCCCCCGCCCCCGGAGTCACTCGGGACTATCATCTACGCCAGCGCCAGACTCGGGTGTATAATTGGGCGGAAGAAATTGCGGGTGTCTCGAGGCGTGAGTAGCGCTCGGATACGGGAAGCGTAAGACGAGAGGAAAGGAGAAAGATGCAAGAGGAAAAGGGGAAGTGGAGAAATCATTACGTGTTGAAGAGCGTGAAATTATGCAGGATTGCAATATACGCGAGATGGGATTTCGTTATCTCGTCTCAGCTGAATCCCACGCAGAGGATAAGGATCGCCGAAACAGCAGTGTTTGCACTTCGCGTCAATCGCCGCAAGAAAGGAGGCGGCCTAAATCGAATTATAAATCTCTCTCTCTTTCGTCAATCGGAGGTTTAAATTCCCTTCTCCCAAGCAGCGCTGCCGACATTCTTTCGCCTTCCTCCTCTCACTTTCTCTAAACGATATCTTTTTTCTGTTAATTTCATTTTCCGGAACCTAATTTTTTCATTTATAATGAGAAATTATTTCCGGAAACTCGATTTCGTAGGATTTTTTTAACCGGAAGAATTAATGTAAACATTTTCCGGGGCGTTTTTCATCAAGGATCGCGAATCTATTTTGGGAGAGGTAAATTCGAAATAGGGATTTCGGACCCTCGAAATACTACTATCATTTTCCCCCTCTCTGTCCGTTTTTCTCTCTAATCTCCTAATTTCCTCTCTCTTTTGTCTCTTTCGCCGTTTTCTTTTCCTTTTTTTCTCTGGAAAACAAAGTTCTTTATCTCTCCCAAATTCCTCCTCCCATCTCGGTTCTTTCAATTTATTTCATCCGCAGTTTTTATTCCTTTTCGACCTTTCTTACATACCAGCATTCCTCTTCCGATACTTTCTCTCGCTCAACAAGCGTGTCCCATAATCTTCAAATTAACTCGTTCCGCCGAAAACCTCCTCGTGGATACAATATCCTTCGCTTATTTTCCTCTTTTATTTTTTGTCTCTGCAGTTTCCTCAAGGAATTGGATCCAGCCGGAGGTTTAAATAAAGCACGACCCGAATCTTGATGCCAACCAAAGTGACCCCGCCACGCAGGTACGCATTTTTATTGCTTTTCGCGGTTTGAGGAGGAAATATGGAGAAAAAAAGGAAGAACAAAAACCCGGAGGTATTTCTCGAGGCAAATTTCCTCCAACCGGTTTCCCGCATGATGTGAAGTTAAAAAAAATAGACGTCGATACGGTAATTGGCTTATCGAATTTTTCATGCAAATTCGCACGGGCCGAGGTAGTATCCTTTCTTCTTCGTTTTTTTCCCTTCTAAAACGAGCCGAGGGAGATAAAACTATCGCGCCTGGATGATTGTTCCTCGAACTGAAAGACACACGATCGATTATTCTCTCAGAAAATTGCGCGCCTACCCGTTTAAATCGTTGGCCAGAAATAAACCCCATCGATCGGCTTTTAATTATTTTTGGGGAAAAAATCAGTTTAACCCTAATCCTACCAGGTTGTGACTTAGAGACACATTTGCACTTTTATTCACGATTATTTCTACAATTAAATTTACTTGGCAGTGAGACTTTGTGTATTCTATTACTATTTTATATTTCTACGTAAATAGACACCATTAAGTTTTTTTAAACTCTTTGTGTTTCATTTATATGGTCCCTAATATATAATGACTCATTGTCGGTAACGAACTGACAATGTAACGAAAATGTTCTTTGTTAATGCGTCTTGTGTTAAATAGGAGCATTTATTCCACTTATAATTAATACATAATAATAATATGTAACCATTAATAATAGTGTCCAAATAAATCATATCTTACAAATATATCATGTGTGTCCCTAAGTCACACCACGGTAGTTTACGTCAGTGATAGAGCCCGGTAGGATTAGGGTTAAGAACGAGCAAAAAAATAAATGCGAGCCCCAAACGACAAGTTCGTGGAAAATGCGGGTAATGCAAGCTAAAATCCGATGCATCGAGCATTTTATCGGTTATTGTTAATTTCCAAAAATAGATCGCCTCAAAAGGCTTCACCGAATAGAATTAAGATTGAAAGATGGCTTAAGGATACACCGAAACGTTGATAAACATTTCAGCACGAAGCAACTCCTCCCTGTTGGCCGTCGATTTACTCAGTAATGAGAGGGAGGACGCCAATGAATAATTCCCATTACGCGCTCCAACACGAAACCATAAATTCGCTCTCTTTTTAAGGGAAAAATTGATGGTGATACATGGAAGCGTCGTGCATAATTAATAAAACAATGTTTGATTAAAAGCCTTTCGAAGCGTCACGAACCTCAAATATCTCACGGTGGACCCTTTGAAAGCGGACCGAGTTATAGATACAGCAAGATAAGAGGAAATTCGCCAGCGCGCAGCACGCTTTGCACGTCGACAAAATATTAGCATTTTTTTGCGATCGGTCACATGACTAGCGCCCCTTTAAAATTAAATTTGGCGAGAAACATTGGATTTTATCTCTCTTTCTCTCTACTCCACGCAATCGACTGTTTAAAGGAAACGAAGTGGAATGAGAGAGAAAAAGGTGTGGAAATTATGAGGGTAAGGAAAAAACGGAGAGAATACCAAAGGAACCGAAGTTTTAACTAAAAATAAAAGGAAAGAGAGAAGAAGAGGATGAGGAAACAGCGAGAGGAGCAAAGGGGAGAAACGGAAAGGGAGAACAGGAAAGCGTAAAACTGAAAATGGGATGCAGAGAAAAGGAGAGAGGAAAGAGAGGGGAAATTGGTTGGAGAGTGACACGAAAGTAGAGACGGGAAGACGAAACAGAAAAAAGAGAGTGAAAGGTAGAGAGGTAAATAAAAAGAGAAATAGATAGAGCTACAGAGGGAGGGATAGGTGGGATATCGCCATTTCCGCTTTTACCAACACTGGAAACGACAAGGACTGTGGACGAGTGGAGCAGACGGGAGTAGAATATAACTGCGTGTGCGGATTTTCGACGTAATTACGCGAAAAATTCTTTTAATGGTCATAATTCGAAACGAGTTTCACTTTAGTATTTTAAGAAATAAATTTCGGATGAAGAAGATAAAAAGTGTTCATTCCAGCAAAGCGCTTATCAGTAGTAAATAAGTAAATCGCCAGAATACTTAAACCATAATGAATCCTGGCAATCGGTGGAAGAAAATGGTAAACTTTGAGAGCAAAATACTCTACCTATTCAATTACTTGACCTGTTCCAGCTACCGAAGGAAATCGTGTCTAATAACAGGATTGCGCTGGCATCCATGGCTGGGAGTGTGCGGTAACACCTGGGACTTCCCTAGCGCGGAGGTTCTTGGCATCATCAGGATCCGAATTTTGGAGCGGATCCAGCGAGAGGGGAAACATTCGAATTAACATCGGATGGATGCGCGTTCTCTTAAAATTGTGGAAGATTGAACAGTGTTTATTTTCGCCCGGATGAAAAAGAACGGAAAATTTTCTTATTCCATTTTAATTTTAATTTAATCTGGAGTCTTTGACCTTGGACTTGAGAAATTCAAGGATAGCGATTAACTCGTAGCCCAAAATATTCATTAGGCGCGTAAAGTAAGAATTTATAGCCCGTGCATACCCAAGTATACGACAAAAAATCATATAAACGGAATGGTAACAATTTACTTATGGCGATAGGTGAAAGTTTCGTCGAGATAATAAATATAATGTTTTGCCATATTTTATAGATAGGCAATTTTCATCTCCAAATGATAAGCTATATAAAATGTTAAGGGTTTTTCAAAAGTAAGTTTCGTAGAAATGTACCGGAAACCATCTGAACTCCACCTCGAAAGTTTATTCGATAAAGTTTTAATTCCATCTTTAAACTTTTTAGCATAAGACGTTAATCGAATATCTTCGAGATGCAGCCCATAAACCGATAGTATTCCGCTCGACATCCTCCAGATTCCGATCCCCGATAAAGCACTCTCATTCTTACCAGATGCGACTTGTCCTCCAGAAATATTTATCCTTTCATTTTCCAGAAAATTTCTATCCTCTGGGATTCGGTTGCTTCCCTTCATCAGGGCTTTCTGTCTCTGCACCCACTCCACTTTTGCTCTCTCTCTCTCTCTCTCACGAGACCCTTCATTTCTCTTTCCCACTCTCACTTCTCTTCCTCCCTCATGCTCCCTTTCCGCAGCGTACGAATTCCAACGCACCCCAACCTGTCTTCGCGCATTTAAGCGCGCGAAAGGAACGCCTCTGACAACGAATAATAAAGGCACTTTATCCCTCGGATTCCGCCCTTCAGCTTCTCCCTCTTTCCCTTCCTGTTCCTTTTCCATCCCTCCCTTCCTCTCTTTATCTCCCTTCCTCTCTTTGCCTCCCTCCTTATCTCCCCCTCCTCACTCCCAACTCAACAGGTTAACTCTCTCATCCTCCTCCCATTCGCTGCCCCTCCGAGATACTACGCGAGGTGATTGGCTGGAGACTCCAATTATAGCCTCCTCCTCGGACACGCAATGTTTCGCTTCCCAAAGTATTCGAATATCTTTCCCTCCACAATCCGTCCAATAAGCTTCATCCAGCGAAGTCTACGACACAATTTCCTTTTCTCGAATTGCTTTTTTTTAACGATTCGTCCAAGACTGCAATACAAGTGCAATGGCACATCGCGGAACGGAATCGAGCGTTTTCTTTCTGCCGTCGAGGAGCGCGGGAAACGCGGCGTTGTATGCCACGAATAATATAAAACTGTATGGTTACCGGATACCGAAAGAGCGAGCCTCGAATGAAGAGACGGAGACAAGGAAGGAAACGAAATACAGAAGAGTTGGATGGAAGGGGAAGGAAGAGCGCGAAAGGGCAACATGAATAAGAGGAATGAAGAGAAGAGATTGGTGGAGTGTAAGGAAAGGAGTTTAGGGGTGACGGAGAAAAGGCAGACCGAATCGATTCCGAATGTGTATTGGAGGACTCCGATTTCATATTGGAAGTGGAAGGATTTGGAAGGGAATTTCGGCATGTGAAGGGATTCGACCGAAAGAAGGAAGGGTCTGTAGAGAGAGTGAGTGAGTGGAAGACGAAAGCCACGGGGGATGGGGAAGTGCGGGGGTGGGGAAGTGCGGGGGCAAAGGTTAGGATCCAGTGTTAAATTTCGACGCTCGGGCCTGGAATAGATTTCTGGAGAATTGCATAGCAGATGAGACAACACTTGTGGGTGTTGAAAATGTAACAGGGATGAGAGATGAGAGAAAAATGGAACACGAGATGGGAGAAGAAAATAAAGAGAGGGAGAAAGGAGTGGTGAGGGAGTTTGAAGGGAGGGAGTAGTAGTATTCTCTCGGGTTTATTGCTAAAAGAGGCACTGGAGTCTTATCTTTCCGTCTTCCTCCCCAATATGTCGTCCAATCCCGACTACTACTCCACCTTTAACTGGTCCACCGCCCTAGGAGCCCTCAATCCTCTTCAATATCTCCCTCGCTATCTCCTCTCTCTCCCTTCCCGCGAGGGCCTGTTCCGGGTGGACGGTTTTAGATTGGAAAACTTAGCCCTTTTCTCACCATTGAAGAAGCCATGACCTCTGATTATTCACGCCGCGCAAAACTTTTTTTTCCGCGTTTGCCCCTTGGAAGAATTATTATTTGTACAGAGAATCAATCGCTCACGCATTTGGGCGAGAAAGAATCTAAGCATAAATAGCCGAGCCTCTGAATCAAAAGCAAGTATCCGCAACGCTTTTTTGGCCAAGTCTTGTCATCACTCGGCTTAAACCGACATGTAAACCACCTCGTTTCTTCCGAATTGTATATGCCAACGATTAACGTCCCATATTTATCTCTCCTCAGTGGGCATTTATATGCCTCTTACCTCCCCTTCTCAGTATGACTCCGGCGACATGGAGTGGGATAAGAAGGAGAATCACGCCCCTTCGACGGCATACAGAGCGGTTAATGAGTTTTCAGAACCTTCTGAGAGGTCATGTTTGTTTCTGACCCTTTTCCTAGCTCCACAGAATAAAAATTTAGGAAAGAAAGAGGATTTTGATGGGGCCACTATGTGGATTCCTCTCGACCTTATTTCCGCTTAGGTGCATCGAATAACATGAGAAACAAGAGCTATTAAAACTTAGTTGCTTTAATGGTATTCGTGAAAAGAATAAAGATCAAGTTTAGTATTAAAACCTCTCTCTCAATGATTACAATTCAAAATATATTTAAATTCCTTAATATTTAATCCAATAATATGTTCCGTCGTTTTTCTTTATGCTGTTATATCTAGATGTACCAAATATTTTTCGACAGTAATAATGGTAGTTATAAGAATGAATAGCATATTTTTAAAACAAATGATTTTCAGTTATAACAGTATTTGTGTGTGTGTATGTATATATATGTGTGTGTGTATATATATATATATATCCCGCGATTCGAAGAAAGAATAGAATCTTAAATTTTGGAACAGCAGGGTTAAGCCACGACAATAGAAATAATTGGAATCAAAAACTTTTCTTTCCTATTTGAGATATTAATATCCCTTGACGAGCCGGTTAAAGAGACAGCCGCCGAATCGCAGCGCTCAGGCCACGACGCGCCATTTTCTATCCTCGTTCGATGATTCGTACCAAAGGTAAACAAACACCGAAAGAGGCGAAAGATGACAAAACAAAAAAAAGATATATCAGGACGTAACGACATGAAGATGGGAAAGAGAAGGATCCTGATGCGCCCACGGTCTGACCTTGGGCGTCTCCGCGAATCATTTTCTTCCCTTTTTTTCGCATCGTCGAAGGGTTTTCAACAGCCTACGGCCTTTTTTTTTTTACCGCTCAACCTCTCTTCGCGATATATTTTTCCCCACTTTCACTCGGCGAGTCAATCGGTGACGCAGATCCATCGCACCCCAATGACGCCATCGGCAGCGCACCGCGAGCGTTATAAAACCGTGTTCGATTTACGGACACCAGCTGCCTCGACAAGGCACGATCGCAGAGCGCAACCGGGATAAACAGGGGCGATACGGAAGCCGAAGTGGTGGAGAGGGAGGGGCTCTCATGCATATCAACGGGAAAGGGATAAACAACCCTAAAGCTAAGAGATACGGCGAGATCGAGAGGAATGGGAGGAGGGGGGGGGGGAGAAGAGAAGGACAGAAACAGGGGCGACCAAACAACGGGGCCGGCCGATTGAACAGTAATGCGGATTGTATCACAATATACCGTATATTCTTACATATATTTTATTGGCTACGGAAATTTATCAAACCATAAGGCGTTTTTAAAAATGAGAGATTTGCACAGGGGAACCCCTGGATAGATACATAAGCGAAATAAGTGAAGCGGTCAGTTGCTTTAAATTTCTAGAGGGTAAAGAGGATATTTTAATTAAATGAATTTACACAAATCTACAACATGCCTAAATGCATAAATAACGAGTAAACTTGAGGGAAAAGAGGAGTGAGATACAAAGACGAAGGAAAGAATACGTCACAGATAAGTTGTCTAGGCGAAGATTTTAGATAGCTAATTTTCCTTAAACTTAAGTTATACGATGATTAATGATGCGAAAATGTCATACCTAAAATGAAAATGAACGATTTTTATTGCTTTTTAATACTTAATTCTTAAAGATATGAGCGCAACTATTTTTGCTACTAAAAGCGAGTATGAAAAGCACACTTTTGGAATATGGGCGAAGATGAGAAGAAAAATAAAGAGAAAGCGTCCAAAAATAGGACAATCGAACAAAGTGAAAGGAGATGAGAACGCGAGAGATAGTTCAGAAGAATGAGATGGAGAGAGGAACAGAACACAGTATATATCTCAAGTTTCATCGACTCCAGTCATCCATAAGGGATGGAAAGCGGGACGAGGATGCGTGGGCGATAGAAGCAGAGGGAGAAGGAGGGATTACTATCGAAGGCACGCGCCATTGTCCGGAGAGGGAAAGTGGGAAAGGAAGCGTGTGGGCGTGGGAAAGGAACAGCAATCGCGTGACGCGTGTCCTTAAATAAAAGCAGGATGCGCGCGATCGCCATTCCGTCAGCCCTTTAAATCCCTATCGTCACTTCTTCCGAATAATGACTCCGCTCCCCTCTCCTCCCTCCCTCTCCTTCCACGCCCACTCTCCTCTTCTCGAGCCTCGCGGCGATTCAAAATACCTGAATGCCTCAAAACAATCCTCGCGATCCGCCCGCCCCCGCGACATCCACCACCTCCTTCCAATACCTCTCGAATTAATCGCATAGTCCCGCCTTATTTGGAGGGAAAGAAAATATCTGATCGCAGTGAATGCGGTTGGCGTGTTTATTTCCTCGAGAATGCGCCTCCGCGAAAGCGGAGGATTATCCTGCGGGATATGCTACCGCATTTTTTAAAAATATCTTTCTCAGCCGAGACGGATCTGCTACACATATGGTTCTTTGAAGGGCGAGTTTTCCCTTCCAAAGCCGCGTACGAAAACCAAATGATACGTTAAATAGTCACGACCACTCTGCTAAAAACCCACATGTTTTACGCCAAAATAAACACTCATTCGCAGGATGAAAACAAAATGTTCGGAAATTAGTTTCTTAATTTATCTCAGAAAAAATTGAACACCATCGCTTAAAAAGCTATGATGTGTAACCAGAAATCGCGGGTTATTCGGTAAAAAATAGCTTAATACAGAGGCGGCTAACATCTCCATAAATAAGGCCTCATACCCTCCGCATTTGTCGGTTCAAAACTGGCACATGCATCTCTCCCTGCTCTCTCTGGAATCTTAACGCCCTCGGCTTCGCTTCCCACTCTCGATCAAAACGTCCTAAAAAGACATCCGATCCACTCTCACTCTCTTACACCCTTTCGTGCCCTTTGATCCATGAAAACATTAATCAACACATTACTCTTCCATATGGAGAGCCGCAGGACTACTCTCATCCTTTCCTATCATTCCAGTTTAGGTACTTTCCTGTTAACGGTAATACCTTAAAAAATGAACATGTATTGTTATGATTGTTTGAGAGGATATAACATTGAAAGGATATTTTGACGTATTGTTGGATTTACGATATTTTATTTTAAAAACAACATTAACAGAAGCTGATTGGCCGGTCTCGACATTTACAAACCTAATCTCCGGACAATGTGGAGGGTTCCTTTGGTTCCGAGCGAGGCGAAGGGTGCGGTAGCGCCCGTAGACGACTACCCATTACAACAAAGCGAGCCGAAGGCTCGTCGATATATCCTCTCAATTTTCGGAACAACAGCCAAGAGGATATAACATTGAAAGGATATATTGACGAGCCTTCGGCTAGCTTTGTTGTAATGGGTAATAGTCTCCGGGCGATACCGCGCCCTTCGCCTCGCCCGGAACCAAAGAAACTCTCCACGTTGTCCAGAGATTGGGTTTGTAAATGTCGAGACAGGCCAATCAGTTTCTTGTCCGGTGATTGGGTTTGTTTCTGTTAATACGTAAGTATGGCATGGGGATAATACGTAAGTACCAGGTCCTGCGAAGGGTCCTGGAGGTATTTCCGTTAACAGGAAAGTACCCCAATTTATTCTCCCTCTATGTATTACCTTCTTGCATCCACCCCTTCTTTTTTGCACCTTTCTCTTATTCCAGATGGGAACTATGCCAATAAGAGCCTTTTCGCGAATCCGTGGCCCTCTGTGGCAATCCCAGGATTTCTTGTCTCTTTGGAACCGCGGCCAATTTCGCCCTCAAAACTTCCCTTTCCAGCCTTTCTCTAACTTTTACTCCTGCTCTAGCTCTCTCTCTCCTAAACCTAACCCTTCGCCCATCTCTCTCCCAATCCTCTCTCGTACATTCCCTCTACACGCGACTCTGCTTTCCTTTAAGCCTCTTAAGTATCTACCATCCCTCCCCCTCTGCACCACAGGCGCCTCAATGACTCTCTTCCCTCCTCCCACATTCCCATCCCACGCTTAAGGAGAGGCTACTTCGAATTTTATTGCACGTACTATTCATTCTCGTCCAAATATGCCAATACCTCTCCAACGTAAGGTCGAATGCGTAGTCGTTACGAACAGCCTGTCTATTGGTTACGCGCTTTCATAGTATCGGAAAACGAAAGAAATCCGTATCCACTGAAGCGGTGCTACGCAACCGGTGTGCTACGGCACACTGCTGAGCCGCGATAAAGAACTTGGTGTTCCGCGGTACATTGGGCGGAATTATAGGGAATTTAAAAATACTATTTTATTATTCTTAAGTTGATACCAAAGAAACGAATTTCTCATAAAGTGCGATACTTTAGGTTACGATTTCTTACGCCGTTTCGGTTCCTTGGAACCTTAACCAAGTTGCTTCATAATTGAAGAATCTATATCTATAATAGCCGACCGTCCGTCCGTCCCACCCTGTATCTCAAAAGTCGTTCGTCGTAGAGATATGAGGTAAACTGCGTTTTGTTTCTACAAGCTAGGAAGGCTCCTATAAAACTAATCTCACTTTCATAAAGTCCCGGGTTTGAATCCAGGAGACAATTATATTTTCCCATAAGTTTACACCGGTTTTTCGATTTTTCAGAGTGCAAGGTTTTTTTCCTTCATTCATTAAAACACGTAAATATGGACCGATTTTCTTCGTTTTTGCTTTTCCGACGGCTAAAACTCTATACTATCTTATTCTTGCGATGTTTACATGTTAAACGGTCGAATCATTTATAAATACGCAATTGTTTTCGAATTTTTAAGGATATTTCGTACTCTTTCTGGACGTTGTCAAGGCGACCGTCATTGTTGCCTCCGATTCAATTAATGCCAATTAATCCTTCAAATAGGTGAAAGAATAGCGTTATTCGCTTCGCACTTTGTTTAAGCATCGAAATTATTGCTGCAGCAATGTCAACATTTATACATAGCAACATAAATATTTACGGATAATTATTCAGTTAACTGCGGTTAACTGCGTATGGGAAGCAGTTGTATCTTCCTATCATCGTTTGAATGCTGGAATCTTATCTCTTTGTAAGTAGAACATTATATTATACATCCATAATGTTTATTAACGCAAATAGGCTCAGGTATAAAATTAAAATTAAATGAGAATAGGGACACACGTCATTTTTTTAAAACACATTACATGATTGTCTTCTCTTCATTGATAATCTACATAAACGATTGCATTGATTTTTATATAAAAAAGAAAGGACATATATTTGAATAAAAAGAAAAACAAATGTTCGCGATCAATTACTGTGTAAGGAAATGCATTTTTAGAGTTAAATGTGAATTATTGAGATCAACTTATTATACATACTTCATCATTTTTTATAAATCAGTTGAAAATTCAGCGCGCAAAGATCAGCTAATTGACAATTATTTCGCAATCCAGAATAAATAGATTTTTAATTTTAGAATATAACTACATTTCATCGATAATTTTCTGCAGCTGCGTAGCATAAAAGATTATTAATTAAAAAGGTTGTGGAGTACAACTGGAGGCATCGATTTTTCTGTCTCAGAATTTTAGATTTAAAAGATTTGGCCTAAATGCAAGTTATATCGGCAATTTATTTTATTTTAGCCCGGTTCAAAACTCCATTCAGATAAAATTTATTGGGATAAATTATTACATATAACTCAAATTAATACTATAAATGATTAGGAATTTTTATGAGTTGCTTTTTAGGAGTTAATGCTCAGGTTCAGTTAATTATTTTGACCTAACATTTATATTGAATCATTTTTATTGGAAGTTGCAAAGGATTTAATGTGGCGTAGTGTATTCATATAGATGCTATAAACAGAGGATTTGAACAAAACCGATGACTCTGAAAGCATTCAACCGCCTTCGGGAACAACCGTGGGTAAATTACCTACAAATTTACGACACCTGAACAAGTGCCACAGTCTATTTTCGATTTACGGGCGAAGAACTATGCAACAGACAGAATGGCGATTCACGTCCAAATTCTTAAGTTTAACTTCGCAGCGATTAGACGCTTGCGACGCGGACGAATCTGGACGAGAGCGCGTATTTGCATCTCTCGAACTCTAAGACGGAAGGAATCCAAGGGGGGTGGGGAGAGAGAGAGAGAAGGGAATCCTGGGATTAGGAACGTGTTTCCAGTGGCTCGACCGAAAGATTGAGAGGATGGATCGAGCGATCCTCCCACGGGAGACGACCCCGCAATCCTCGTCTCCAAGGACGTCCCATGCCGCAACCGCACGGCGACTCCCCTCTCCCACTTAACCACCGCCCACGCGTTCCCCAACCCTTCCGACCCTCCCCCTTCCCCTCCCCCTTCACGTCCTACGTTTTTCCCGGCCCACCTATTCCAGCGTATCGCTCTCGTCGTGTCCCATCCGGACGGCCAGAGCACCGCTATCTTCCCGGTGCCGATCCCTTTCTCCTTTCTCCCACACAAAACTTCCTACGCTCTCTTCCTTCTAAAATCTCTTATTTTAAGGTTTGAGGCGAAGGGGATGAAACTACGAGGTGGATAAGGGATTAAAAGGAGATGGGAAGGAATCGTAAAAGGGATTCAAGTGCTCGTTTTGTAGGTCTGATGCGATTTGAGGTAGTCTACCGAACGGGGTCTCTCTATCTCTCTTTCCTCCCGCTACGTTGTCTCCCCCCCCCTCTCTTCCTTTTCATTTCCCTCCCCCCCCCCTCTCTTCCTTTCCCTTTCCCTCCCCCCCCCCGCCTCTTCCTCCCTCTCCTCCCCATCTTCCCACCCATTTCCCTCCACCACTCTTCCCATTCTGCGGACGATGGGCTATAGAACGAAATGTGGGAACCAAGAAAGGAATGGGTTTTTTAATCGCTGGGACTTTTTTCCTCCCTAACTGAATCCTTTTTAATAGCATTTCCATCCTTAATAATGAAAATTACCTCAGACATTTTTTTCTCATTCAGCATTCAAAATGGCTTTAAGAATTGGCGGGAACGGTTGCATGATTCTATAGAATCCACCCAATCCAAGATAACCAAAGTGTAAGCTCCCATGAATTTCAAATATCGAATCTTGACAATGAATCTCCATCCACTATGATTCCATGAACAAATAATTAACCGAAAGATAAACGGTATGCGTTATTATAAAAATTGGCATTAGATAATAATTATGAAGCTACAAAAAAGAGACAATACGCAAGATGTTTTTCGCTGAGCAATGCAAACTTTGAAGCTACACTAGGAATATTCCGTATATGTCTGGTAAGGAAGCATCAAAGGAGTGATATGAAAGCACAATGACGCAAAACGTTTCCCAAATGGAAGAACAATACTCTGTAAATCATAGGAAAGTGATCTCATGGCTTTTTATTCCCCTCGAGTCAGGTCAAGTGATTACGTTACGGATATCATCTCCATTCCTCTCCCTTCTAATCTCAGTATATCTCTCTCTCTTTTTATCAAAATCCGTATATAGCTTCAAAGAAAGGCAATGCCGAGACTTCATCCAGGGGAGAGACCAAAGGCAAGCCAGAAGCATAAGAGGAATGTTATGGAAAAGAGAGAGAGGGAGAAGGAATTTGAGAGAGATTGGCTGCGCGGAGGAGGAAAAGAGGATGGAGAGAGAAAATTGGCAATAGAAGGCTGGCATAAAGAACATTTGTTACGAAATAAGAAGATGGATCCTTTGGGAATCTCAAGAGTTTTGTGTAATGCTGTCAGAGGCTTGAGGGCCGAAGCATGCTTTTACAAATTATCGGGAGGCGAGGGTGGACGGATGTGGGTTAAGGCTGGCAAATAATTAACTTAGAAAGGGAGATGTGTTCGGAAAAGAAGGAAAGATACGGAGATAAAGGAGGAAGATAAAGGGAGAGATAGAAGAAAAGAGAGGGGTGGAAGGAGGTCATCGTATAAGGGAGTTGAGGCGGAAGTCTTAATAGAAGAGGCGATGGAGGGAGAGGGTGGAATGGAGAACATTTGATTGGGCGGTTAATTCAATTTGGAGTTTGCGGTCGAGTGAAAGTTCCCCAAAAGGAAAGATTGGAGGAGTAAATGTGAAAAGCAAACGATGGATGATAGGAGCGGAGGAATATTGCGGGAGAGTGGAAGAAGAGAGGAAGAGTGGGTTTGTGGAAAAGAGAAAGATTCTATTTTTAGGAAGAGGGGCTTGGAAGAGGAGGGGAGGGGGGGGAGTCGTAGCGTCAGATACGTTCGGCATGGTAGGGAAGGCGGCACCTTGAAAGGGTTCGGGGATTATGTTTGCAGGGTGAGGAAGATGGGGAGTTTATAAAAAGTGACAAAATGGAGGGAGAGGGGTTATTTTTCGATACGCCAGCGATCCTTATCCATTCACGTCCATCTCCGCTCCTAAATGTAGAAACGGGATTTTTTTGGCTGTCACCTCTCATTACCTCTCCTCAATCCCTCTCTTTCTCTGCGACTTGGCGTTTATATTTACGTTCCGTCGATGTATTTTAGACGCAACGATGTGGAGATCAACACCAAGGCGATATTAATTCCCTCATCTAAGCCTTCATTTACCTTCAGCTTCCACTTTTAGAAATCACTTTTAAAATGCCCGTACATATCGTCTTCCGGTTCGCGCGTGGAATCTTAATTATCGGTGACTATGCTCTTTTGTTCGCGCAATTTCTAGGGCAAGTAAGCACGATTGCAGCGTGACTCGTATCTGTACCGATCATACGACCTTGCCATCTTCGTCTGCGTGAATAAAAAGCCTTATTACGAAAGTATGAACATCTTCTCTATCAAAGTTATGTCAGCCTCCTTCGCGTTCGTTCAATGCAGGCGATAATTCATTGGGAGTCGCCATGCTCGAACAGAACGTTTAAATTATCCGAAAATCACTCTATATGAGAACACATTATTTACTATTATCATATTAGTCGAGATGGGCAATTTATTTAGGGAAAGAAGCATATTGAAAAAAAAATTCTCTCTAACACTCGTCGTCCAAATAAAACCGATTCTCACCCACTTCCCAGAAACAATACACAATTACCGTTTTATCACCGAGTTATTCCCTCCGAGAAATTGATATTCCTTATTCATCTCCCTCTCTCCATCCTTAAATTCAATCTAATATCGTTCTGAAAGTAGAAACCAAATTAGTATAATACAGCTATCGTTTCATCCGGATAATCCCTGCCGGTTTATAAGAATCCTCCATCCGCTTTGGTATAGGAGATGCGAGGAAAGAAATGGTTTTGGTGCCGAAACGGCCGATACATTGGATTGGAATGCATCGGGGCGCAGATATATATATATATATATATATATATAGGTGTTGAAGGGCATTGTTTCTCTCTTATGCTGACGAAGGGATCTTCCCGAAAGCTCCAATAACTTCTACAAATGTGTCTCTCCAACACCCCAGCGCCTCTCCTTCCAGTAAATGCTCACTGGCATTCCTTCAACACCTAGTTGCCCTAAATATCCTCATTTAACTTTCCTCTTCCGTAAGTTTATATATATATATATCATTATAGGTAGTCTGCCGTTGACAGGTCCGTGATTATTCATGGTTAAACTTGGTTCTCCATATACTCCTATTTTCCACAGTTTTCTTCATGTCTTGATAACTCTCTTTCCCTTTCAAGTCGTCTACCAGCTGAAACCTTTTCCTACCTCTTTCTCTTTTTCCATCCAGTTCTTCTCCTAGCACTTCTTTAATCATCCACTCTCTCCTCAGGTAATGCCCAATCCAGTTCGCCTTCCTCTTTCTGATAGTCTGTATCAAATTTTCTTCTTCATTACTTGATATTCGCATGACCTTGGATTTTTCTGTATTAATTTCCATACCGTATTTTCTACCTGTTATCACTAGTCTATTTATCATTTTTTGGAGTTCCTTTTCCTTTCTTGCTAGAAGTACTTGATCATCCGCGTATTTCACTGTTCTTATAATCCTTTCTCCGATTTTGAAATCTCCCGTGTCTTCTAACGCTTCCTGCATTAGCCTGTCTCCATATATATTGAATAGGATCGGCGATAGAAAACTTACTCCTCTACCGATATTTACTCCGCTGGTGTACGCATTCTCCAACCTGACCTTTACAACTTGATTCACATATAGATTCCTGATCAGTCTCCTGTCTTTCCGTTCTACACCTATAACCTTTAATATCCTTATCAGCAGTACCCAATTTACTCTTTCAAAGGCCTTCTGCCAGTCGACGAATCATACGCAGCCATCTTGGCTGTACTCTATTGCCTTTCTGATATGATTCTCACTACATCGATAGAATCTCTGGCTCCTCGTCCTTTTCTGAAGCTGAATTGATCTTTCCCTAGCATTTCTTCGGCCTTTTTCTTTAGCCTTTTATTAAGAATCTTCGTGATGATCTTCGAAGCGTGTGACAGTAGGCTTATCGTTCTGTAGTCTTTACGCTGCATTACCTTTGGCTTCTTCTTAAGAGGGATCATTGTTACATGTAAGAATTCCTGAGGCCACTCTCCCGAGTCGTAAATCTTCTTAAATAGTTTCGTAATCACTTTTAGTCCTTCCGATCCCATGACTTTAAGTACCTCTGCCGGTATTCTATCGCTGCCTGTAGCTTTTCCATTCTTTAGTTCCAGTATCGCCTTTTCTACTTCGCTTTTCACAATACTTGGTCACAAGTTGTCTTCTTCAATGCAATTCTCTTCTTCCAGTTCCATTTGTACCGATCCTGCCTGCTTTTTATATAGTTCCTTAATGTATTCTTCCCATACCTGTGCTACATCCTTTGGTTCTGCGACTATTTTTCGATCTGTTATAATAATTCCTTTACCACTAATCCCAGTAGGCTTCTTATCTTCTAACTCCAGTGCCCTAGCGTACATCATATCGTACCGCCCTAACTTCTCCATCTGTTGTATTTCCTCACATTTTTCTTTTATCCAAATTTTCCTAGCTTTATCTGTTACCCTTCTCAACTCATTGTTTATGCGTCTATAATTGGCTCTACCTTCTTCACTGTTAACATTTTTCCATTTCCTTCTCTCATCCATTTTCTCCAGCATTTCCTTAGTGATCCATGGTTTTCTGGTTTTCTTCTCTTGTTTCCCAATCTCTTTATTCAAGGTATCTTTAATGCTGGCTTTCACTTCCTCCCATTCTGTATCCACGGTCTTCGGTTTGTATTTCAAATTTCTAAGGCGATCTTCCAACTTCGTGCTGAAGGCATCTTTCTTTTCTTTCAGTTTTTCTAGGTCCCAAGTCTGTCTATCTCTTCTCGTTTTCCTTATTTGTTTCAGCTTTGTAGTTACATCGACTATTAGAAGGATGTGATCTGAATCAATGTCTGCTCCTGGTAATGTCTTAGCATTTTTTATGCTGTTCCTGAATCTTTGTTTTACTAGGATGTAATCTATTTGGCATCTCATTCTATCTCCTGGGCTTTTCCATGTGTACAGCTTTCGTTTACGGTTTCTGAACCATGTATTAGTCACTACTAGGTCGTTATTAACACAGAATTATACCAGTTTTTCTCCTCCTCGGTTTCTTTTCCCAAGTCCGTATTGACCGACAACATTTTCTTCTTCTCCTTCACCAACTATGATGTTCCAATCTCCCATTATTATGCAGTTTACCTTTCCTCTTCCGTCTTCTTCGTAAATCTCGTTAGTTTGTTCATACATCTCCTCAATTTCTTCTTCTTCATGAGTGGACGTTGGTATATATTCCTGGATTATCAACATGTCCACTGGGACTGCTTTTAGCTTTATTGCCATCAACCTATCGTTCGTTGCTGTTATTTTTGTCAAGCTCTTCATCATATCTTTCCTAAGTACCAGAGCTACTCCCCCTTGCCCCACTATTTCCTCCTGAGTAAATTACCGTGAATTCTTCCGAATCGAACTGTCCTTCTCCTTCCCATCTAGCTTCGCTCAGCCCTATGATATCAATCCTATTTCTTCTCATTTCTTCTTTCAGGTTCTCTACCTTTCCTGCCTTCCACGTGGTTTTTACATTCCAAGTACCCAAGCTTAAGTTACCTTCGACAAATGCTTTCCTCAAGGCAGTCCCCGCCCGGAGATCCGATTGGGGGACTATTTTACCTCCGGAATATTTTACCTCGAGAGAACTTATATTGTCCAAACATATAATCATTACTAGGGAATTTTAATGTGGTAGTTTCCCTCTTGCTTTCCACGTCGCAGTATTGTAGCCGTTCAAATCGTCCCGATCACGCCTACAGCTCTATTGGATATAGACTCAGCCAACGTAATTTGTTTTCGGCTCTATACCATACTGACAGTACTGCTGCCTACTGTCAGGCACCGATGATAGGTTTTTTGGGTGAAAAACCTCCATTCGCGGGGTTCGAACCCCGGAACTTTGTAACGGAAAGCCGACACGCTAACCAGAGAGAGATAGATAGAAGAGAGAAATAGATAGATATAAGAGAGAGAGAGGGATGGGATATAGTAGCAAGGGTTCGAGGCACGGAAAGGAGAGAGTGGAGGCCCGTTCGGGGTAATTTCGGCAACGGCATTAAAAAATCACAGAGGAGAGCTGAGAGGTTATTCCAACTGGAAGCAGAATACATGCGAATCGCAAAAAGGAGAGAGAGAGAGAGACGCGTCGCGGACGATAATTCGAAAATTCCGCCAATATCAACCGGATAAATCATTGCTTTTTTTTGAATTTTCAGGTGGCCGGCAGAGAGGAATCTTTTTCCTCTGCAAGGGCGGCAATTTTACGAGTAACGAGACGATAGACTATGGCGCTGATAGACAAAAATCAATTTTTATTTTTCACAACGTTCTAATCAATTGGATTATGCAACTCCAGCGTTATATCATAATAATCTAATAAAGCTTAAATAATACTACCAGATGATATATATGATACAATCGTCGAATTAATTAACGTTTCCATTTAAAGAAATTACATAGACATTCCAGTTATAAATAAGTAAGCAGTTTTGACTTATAAAAAGTATTTGTAGTAGCTGCCCGTTCCTTTCCTTCTTGATAGTGAGAAATAAAAAACCTGGAATAAAAGTTATTTCCAGATGTTTCGTCTTAAAGCTAAATGTTTTCCGCAAAACCCAAGGACGATGATAAAATTTGTATCCAATATCGCTAAGGTAAGCCCTCCGTCGGCTCTTAAAAAAAACAAATTCTTAATTATAATAATAAACGCGCCTATGGATACGGTTCGCGGGTTTCATTTGTCGTCAAGATCTTTAGCGAACTATCTTTTGAAAATATATAAAACTAAGCCGGAGTTATGAAGAAACACTCTGGAACTTTCCTCATTCGTAAATCATCTCGACGAAATTTGACGTCGGAAGGCGTGGAAAAGCTCTTTTTATCTGAGAAATCACGAAAAATAAACAATCGCGAGATATAAACTCGAGATTTGAGCAGGAGGAGATAGGTGGTTCGTACAATAGCACTTAGAGGGCTAAGGAACGTGATGTAGGATGGGAGAAAATGAGGCTGGTTTAGCTAACATAAGAAAGGAGGAGGAAAATAATATCTCCAGCGTTTTAAAGGAGGTGTCGGCGGCAGTGCATGGTGAGAGGAAACGCAAGAGCTCAGGTGTGCACGCAGGCCTGACTGGTGGGAACGCACAATGAGAGAACGGGTTTCGTTACCAACATTTTTTCAATGGTTTCAGAGCGCGAGAATAATGCTGGCGGGGCAGAACGAACCACGTGCACGTTCTACGGAGGGTTATTTTAGCGGGGAAACGCGATAGAAGGACGAAAACAAAAAAAACGGAGAGATGTGAAGGACGCGCACGAAGAAGAGAGACAGAGAGAGATGGATGGGTCTTAAATAGGGAGCGAAACGGGAAATACCAGTCCCGAAAGAAAAGGCGAAAGAGAAAAGAAAACAGAAGGAAATCTCCCGAAATGATTAAGTAATTCACTACTCGAGCGATGAGTGGAGCGGAGGTGGCGAAGAGGATAGGGAGATAAAAGAGGAAGAAGAGGGAGAATAATCTTTTGTTCGCTGTTGAGAGATTTATGTTTCCATTCGCTTCGCACCTCGACCAGCGCCGAGAGAGCGGAATCGCTATATTGATTGTCTCGGGATGCAAATGCGTGAACAGTTGTTGGATAGAGATGGAGAGAGAGAGAGCGGTTGTTTGAGGAGGAGAGGTTCGAACAGAGGCGAGATTGAGAAGAGGGAGGGGGGCGACACCTTTGGAGGCAGGGAGGGAGGGGGGGGGGAGAAGACGAAGCACGTGAGAGGGAAGGGTGCGAAAAGCGAATCGGTGGCAAGGATTCCCGGAGAGTCTTAGTCTTAAAATCTTGCAAATCATGCAGTTCAAAGCGTTTCAGGGGCTCTTCCGCACCAAGTCGCTCACGGATGGTTTTAGTCATTGCCCTTTTTTCCTCCAAAGGTACGGAGGTATCAAAAAATGCTGATGATAATTCAATCAGCTCTTCTCCTAAGTACCACAAGTGGCGAGCGAATTTCGTAACAGCAGCTGAGGAAATAATAGGGTTGTGTTCTGCGTACTCAATAAGGCTTTTCATGAATTTCAAGTCATAACATGGAGCAGATACTGCGCATCGAGCTGTGTACCATGACTTTATATAAATGCGAGCCACAAACATATTTAGTTGCAGACCAGACCCAGAATTGAGCGTCGGAACCCCGAGTAGTTGGCAAGTTTCTGCGCCTGAGACCAAAACTGGGAGGCGATCAACGCGATCTGTGCCTTTGAGATAGATCAATAACTTACCGTCCCAGTGTAGAGTCAAAATTTTAGGTGCAGAGAATCCTGCCCGCAAACTTGCAGCGATCTTAACTTGATATTTACACCGTGCGCAGCGCACAGACGTTCTGTTGATCGTATACTTATCTGAAGAAAAAAGGCAAAGATGGGAATATCAAAGAATGACGCCGAGGTACTCGTTTACAGATGAGAGATTCAATGTGTACTAGGAGAGGGAAATACAAGTTTGCAAACCCATAAAAACGGAAAAATACTAAAAAAAGAACAAATAGAAAAATTTCGAGCGCAAACCTTACCAGCATCGAGTCCTAGAGCTGCAAGGACCATTGTGGCATTCCTGTCACTCAGTCTTGCCCTATCAAGTGCTGAGGCCAATTCGGGCGTAATAAAGTTAATCTTTTCACTGCGTTTAGCTTTCTTTGGGTTTGGTTCTGGAATATTTACAGGGAGATTTATAGATTCGAGAAGCTCACTGGACGGTCCTGGAGACGGCTCATCAACGGGTACCTCATCGTTGTCAACTAAATAAGAGGGAACTTTTAATTCGAATGAATCACGCTCTATTTCAGCCTTCCTTTTCCTCAGAAACTCAGCTTCAGCCCTCTGAAGTGCTCGACTTTCTTTTTGAGCGAGAACTTCATCTGCTTTGGACATATATCCTCTCCTTCCCTTCTCTCTCTGAGCGATGATGAAATCTTTATCCTTCTGAATAGTAATCAAGTTGAGGGCATCGGCGTGAGCTATATCAAATAATTGGTGAAGCTTTTCATGAAAGTCCTGCACGTTTTGCTGCACCATGCCAACAAGGCGCGGGCGCGTGAACAGGAGGGCGGCTGGCGGCAGGTTACGACGCGATCGACTACCAGTGCTGAAGGGGAAGGCCCTCCCCCGAAAGGGAAGAGGGAGGGGGGGAATGTGGAGAGTGAGCAAGGGAGAAGGGGCAGACAGCGAAAGCACCCAAATTCACTTTGTAAACAATAACTAGGAACAAATATAGGTGTTTCACGTCTGCGTTGAGAAACTAAAGATAGTGTTCAACATTTAATGGCCTTGGGCCACCCCTAAATATTGGTCAATTACAACGAAAATTGAAATGTGATGTCTTCATTACTAGTGACATCGAATGTGGGGGTGAGACTCATTATCTTACAATTAGAAAAAAAAATTCCCACACCTATAGCGGAGGACCACCCTAGCCCACGTGTGTGTGCGCGCACGTCCGCGTGCCATAGAAGTGCAAGCAAACCGATAAGGAAGGGAAGTCCCGATCGATATCTCCAGCCTTGACTTGAATAAGATGATGAAAAGAACGTCAAAATGACAATCGTTCTCCTTTCGATAGAAGATAACGCGATGGTGAAAACCTGATCGATAAAAAATATGTCCAAGACGTTTAAAATCCGTTTACAGGATTTATTTTGGAAACGCGTCGACTTACGCGATACGAAAGCAGCATTTTTTCGGATGTTCCATAGTTCCTCCCCGAGAGGGAAAATAGATGTTATAGGAATTTAACATCGTTGCTTGCATGTGCTCCCTGGTTATAACGCCGTAGCTTATAGCGCGGACTCGGACGCAACGCGGGTCTTCCTTCATCCATCGTTTCTCAATTTTTAATTTGAAAAATAATTTGTTGCGCTGGTTAAGGCATTATTTCAGTATTTTTATATACTTGGTAATTTTAAGAGATAAAATACGATAAAAGGCTTTATCCGTTCTGTGTGGGGGCAGGCATAGAAATATACCTGGCAAGAGAGGGTCAGTTTTTGAAGCACAATAGATACTCGCGACGAGGGTTTAGACCCTTTGCTCAGATGGAAGGCAACCCTCTCAGCAGGAGGTATGGTTTCAGGTAACAGAACAATGCCTCAATTTTATTTCAGAATAATCGTTCAAGATATGTATTTTTTGATGAATTATTCGTATTCTCTGTGAAAAACTATACCAAAATAGTTTTTTTTATTAGCGTTCCTACCTAAAAAGAGCTGAAAAACGGAATTTTGGGGTAAGGGTAGTCCTTTTAAGTTCAAGTGCCCAAGAATTACTATTCTTAGGCACATACCATCTATAATCATCAATCCCTTCTTGAAGATAGAAACCTGCAAGACCATTTGAATTCCCGCGTCGCTAAGCTGTGTTGCCAAGACGCTCCCCTTCCATAATCTCACTGATATGGCTGGAGCGCGGTATTCTTAAAAAATACCGTAGGAACGCCATTAAAAAAGCTATTTTGGTGTAGTTTTTCACAGGGAATACGAATAATTTATCAAAAAATACATAGGTATCTTGAGCGATTATTCTGAAATAAAATTGAGGCAGTGTTCTTTGACCTGAAACCATACCTCCAGCTGAGAGAGTTGCCTTCGATCCGAGCAAAGGGTCTAAACCCTCGTCGCGAGTATCTATTGCGCTTCAAAAACTGACCCTAGCCCTCTCTTGCCAGATATATTTCTATGCTTGCCCCCACACAGAAGGGATAAAACCCTACAAAATTTGTAAAGGACTATTAAGTTTTACAGATATAGTGTACTGGGTAAAAAGGACCGTGTCCTACGTTATACCGCGAGATATTATAACGCGGGTCACCGCGCATCCCCTGAAACCCGCGGAATAACCAGGATCTACTGCATGGACAAGCGTTTCCAAGGGTAGCAGTGGGGAGTTACGAAAACGAAGACATAGAAGCATAAGTTTATCCTCACGACAAAAGGAGTTTAGAGAAGCTGAGCTTTTCAGGCTCAGAAAAACCAAAAGCTTAAGTTGTGACTTTTATCGGCCCAATAGCTTAACAGGCTAAAATTCTAAGCGACGCGAAGCATTCCGTGACTTAAACAAATCATTGCAAACGTGTGAAACGAATGACATCGCTCCTACTGTCTACTCCAGTGTTGTGAATTACTCAGACGACATGCACGCAAGCATGCCATCCACCTATTTCTTGGACGATAGCGGATGAATTGTCAATATCAACACCTGGCGTCGGGCACTGCAAAAAAAAGAACGACCCCAACATTTCCGGACGACCTTCTGTTTGGCAAATGCAGCGAGGAAAGGGGGCGAGCATTGTCAGATCGTCCCCTAGAGCTTCGAGTTACGAGAAAGAGAGCCCAAAACAAAAACCGGTCGCGAAGGAACTCCTTCCTCCGCATTCCTGTCGTCGCTGCTCAGACGACGAATAAGACGCTGCTCGCCTTAGCATTCCCGCTAATGGGCGAACACGTGGACTTTTTACGCTTTCATCCTCACCTCGTTCATTCCAGCTCTTCATGTCCCGTTCTCCGACGGAGGAGGAGTGGAGGTGAGACAGAGGCTTCCCATTCCAGTTTTTCCTCGAATTCTCCTTTCCCTCTCTACCTCCCTCCCTTCCCCCTCAAGATCAGAGGTCCTAGACACCGTGGCTCCTGTGCGATAGAAGCGTCCTTGAAAAATTTTCACCGCTGCTTTTTTTAGAGCGATTTATGGCGCCCGGGTGCCTCCGGAGCCGTTGTGAAAAGAAATCCGACGGAAATTGTATGGGATTTCCTCGAGGATGAAGGTGACACCTAGAAAATGCGTGAAATTTTTTCTAATGTTCCAAAGACGCGTCAAGTAAAGTATCGCACAGAGAAATGACGAATATATATAGGTGTTGAAGAAAACGTTGTTGGAGCTTTAGGGATGATCTCTTCGTCAGCACAACAGAGTTGCATCTCTCTTGTGCTGACGAAGGGATCATCCCGAAAGCTCCAGCAACGTCTACAAATGTGTCTCTCCAACACCCAATCGGCTCTCCTTCCGGAAAATGCTCACGAAATGCCTGACGTCCTTCAGCGAGCCAGGAATTCTTGGCGCAACGGGGCTCATTTGTGCACCGACTGTAACGGTGGACAGTTTGAACATCTATTGTAAACCATTTGTAACTGACCAGGTCCCGTTCTGTTTACATCTAATAAACTTCTGATCCAAAACTACGTTATCTGTCTACTTTTCTTTCCTCGTTCTTCCTGTTGCTATACCTTGCTAACGAAGCAGCTGCGACCATATGTTTACACGAACCTTTTTGCTTGTCTGTAGGTGTAGGACATAATGCTTATATTTAAGATATGTAACGAAGACTCACCCTGTATGTTCCACACATTCGCGACCTCTCCTGCCTCTGTAAGCGTCAATCAACGTCCATTCATACGCACGCCATACTCCTCCCCCTTCCCCGGAACCACGCCCTCTCTCCTCCATACTAACTCTTAGTCGTCCTTTCGCTACCCTTCCTCTTTTACACCGTTCTCCGTCACTCCATCTTTATAATTTTTCTCTTCCTACGTCTTCCCTTCCTACTCTCATCGTTTCTCCCTTTCATCTATACTCACGCATTTCATCCTACCCTCCCATGTTATTCATTTCATCTTCCTCTATTCTCCACTGTCTTATCCTCTCTCCGCCTAGCCTCCTCTTTCCATTTTACATTCTTCCACCGCCCCTCTTCTTCTCATCTCCTTTTCCTCCATAAATCTCTCTCCCACCCTTTCCGTAGATCGGCTTAAGACTCCAGGGAATCTAGATAGAAATCTGCCCTAATCCAAATGGCGGGTACGCTACATACTCGGACGCGGATCCCTTGTGACTCCGAACGTCCAACCACTCGGCCAACAATGTCATTCCTTCCTGCTTCCCTCACTGCCTCTACCCCAAATTCATGCCCCCCCTCCTCCTCCTCCCTTCCCGGATTTCCACCCTCCTGTCTCTCTCTCTCTCTGGAGCAGTTCCTCGATTCGGGATCCAGCACTGATTGGGAAAAAACAGTATGGAAGGTAGACTTTTCTTCTTAAAGACTATCCGGCACCCTTATCTTTATCGGGGAAGAAATCACGCTCAGAATCGGAAGGTGGCGAAAGAAATGGGATTTTGGATTGGCAAAGGAGAGGGAAAGAAAGAGAGGGATGGAATGGCATGGCTGTCTACTCCCTGAATCCCTTCCCCCCCCTTTCTCCCTCCGATTGGTAATCAGACGGCGTGTCGACACGCAAAAAGAAACGGACCGTAGGCGATCTGGAATACGAGATTATACCTGCATTAAAAAAACTGTCTTACTCGGAGAAAAAATAAAATCCCACATTTAAAGGTTTGGAAAAACAGTACGATTAATGCTGTTCCATAAACGCCGGCGATGCTGCATTCCAGTAATGTCACCACCGATCATCAAAGAAAGAAAATCTGACACATTTGGCAAGGGTGCTTTCTTGAAAAAAATATCGTTTTTTTCTCAGGGCTCATATCTTGAGCCGGCGGAGAGATAATAAGGATTTAAAAGATGGGATAATTCCTATCTTTCATTATTTCCGGCAATTATCGGCAGAGGAGAATTTCCGTTCCAACGTATCGTAGCGGACCATTACTTTCCTATTGCGTTCGCCACTGAGATACGCGTGCTTGAGGGGTAATAGCACATCCTTCGCGTGGTTTACGCATGCACCTGCGACGGCATCCGCGACCGACACCCACGGAGCGCCTGGGTGAGGAGAGGCGGGAGAATGGACGGGGGAAGTAAGGAGGAGAGTGGTTAGAGAGAGGGGCGGAGGAAGAGGGAGGCAGTGGCAGAACGAGGGGGCAAATCTCGCAATAACGGCCTGCCTACGAGAAATGGATAAAACAAAGGAATCGCGGGGTACGTCACTTCCTGTCTCACACAGAGAGAGAGCGAGAAGGATAGAGGATTAGAGTAAATAAGGGAGGGAGAGAGGCACTGTAAAAATCTCGATGCGTTGCATTCTGTCGATCGCGAGGCTTCTTAAGGAGTAAGAGAATAAGGGAGTTAGACGAAAGAGGTGTCATGCTGCGAGACGATAGACGTTAAATCGTTGCAGGAGACCGAGCCGTGACCTGTTTAAAAGTGTCCGAAAAGGTCGAAGGGGCGGATGACGATCGGAATTCCCTCGTCCTGACGAAATCATACGGTCAAAAGATAGCAATAAGTAAAATCTACTTACACTGAGGTGCTCTCTTGACAGGTGTTCCCGGGAATTTCGATCCGGACGCTTGGTGGACAAAATACAAAAGGAAATGGCAATATCTCACCTTTTAAGAGCTTAATCTATGGGCCGCATGCGACTTTTGAGAATTTTTTGCGAAGCTATGAGTAAACAAATCCGTAAAATTTAACATATAAATTCACATTACGACAATAAAACACTTGTTAGCCGTGAAAAACTAATTTTGACTTGATTTTTACTGAGATGATACCTAACGACCGATTTAAACTCTAATTCGGCCCGCCGAAGCATTGGCAACTTGCAATGCGGCCAGCCACGTAGAAAAGATCGCCCACCACTGAGCTAAACGAAGGTTAACAGTAAAATTATTTGGGTAACGAATGTTTGTTATTCTTTGGTAAAGCGCGGCGCGAAAAAGAAGTAAATTCTGGTAACTGAATTACTTCAAAAAATATATTAAGCTTAGCTCTCAATTAAATTTTCAAAAATCTCGCTACACTTGAAATAATCGATAAGACCAATTAACGAGGGCATGATCTCTTTCATCCTAGTGGCCTCTCGCGCGGCAATACTAGGGCTCGTAGAAATGAAGCATGCAGAAACCTTTCTAAAAAGATAACTTGACATTCATTTAAGCGGTATAAAATTATAGGAGGCCCAAAAATTAGACCGAATATATCGGCTATAGAATCCTCCTTTCGTTATTTTTTGACTTGCGAAAGCTAGCCATGCTGTCACCTACCGATCCCCACGATTTATCGAAAGAGATCCAAAGTTAGACCCGCGTCCCGTCCACGAACGATCGCTTCACATTTCTGGAGCGAATTCGTTCCTCTCTCTGATGTACCATCGCCACTCAAAATGTCCGCGTTAAATGCGCTTTTGCAACTTTTGTATTTCTGGGAAGGGAGGCGGTTCGTTTCCTAAGCATCTGGCATCGCGATCTGATTTAAAACTGATCTGCAACTACAGACCGATGCAAACAAAAAATAGAACAGGAACGAAAGACTTGGCACGAGGAATATATCAATAAATTGGCCGCCAAAGCAACCGTAGAGGAATAGATTGACACCTATTTAGTCATCGGTGGAAAAGATCGAACTTGGTGACTTCCTCGTCGGGCAGCACCTTATTTACGTCCTTTCCCCTTCGGCTCATTCTTATACGACAGATTCTGAGATCTGTTCCGCGTGTTTTTTTTTTAATTCTTCATATCCGAAGGGAATGCGGGATCGTTTCTTAGAGTGGTAACCCGAGTGACATAGTCGAAGTGTCCTACATCGCGATTGCGGTCAGTCAGGGGTCACCCTGGAGGCTGACCGGGGGAGTCGTATATCTCCCGTCCTCTCGACCGCATGCTCCGCGGACTACGTTAATATTGTCGCGGGACAGAGGATCGTATGTTGTCATAAATTCAAGCACACAATCATATCGCGTCCTCAAATATCAACGCCGATCCCTACATTTCCGTCTCGGCACAAAATCCTTTTGAAAAGAAACTCCGGAAAAATAGAAACTGCAAACGTTGTACCATACACCATGAATTCCGCGACTTTTTAAAAACAGATATGATATATTCGAGTAATTGGGCATTACACCGATGATTGGCTGTAATACGACATCCTCTATATTTCGAGATTTTTGTTGAATTTATTTTTTTAGATCGAGACCTATTCCAGTTGAACTTATGCGTTCTCGGGTAAAAAATTTAAACGAATGAAACGCGCGAGAGAAAAAATTGACACTAAAAATTAGAGATGTGGATCCATTAAGTATTGGAAATATTGGTAAGGAGGGAAGCCTTTCGTTTTTCGCAGGAGGAAATAGGATCGGATTGACGACGGCATTAACGGGATATTTCCTCGAATTGAATCGAAAGTTGCGTCACTTCTGTCCCCGTGATCCATTTGTTTCCGCGATCGCCGTCTTATGTACGACGTCGCCATTGTCGCTCGATTTGAAAGATTGAATGAGAGTGGAACAGGAGGGCGAAAACGAAGGCGGATGGGCAGTTAAGCGAAAAAAATAAAAAGAGAGAAAAAAAGAAAGGATTGCCATCCTTGGCGACTTCCCCTTCTGCACGTGGACCAAAAACCGCTCTTTCGGAATGGACGAGGGCACCCACGTATGTAAAGATCACATACGCCCACGACGACGCGCGCCGGTTGTGACGGGAATGAACGCCGTAAGCACGGATCCCAGTTGCTATGGAGATTGTGAGGGGATGGATTCCTCTCTTCCTGTCCATCCAGGCGCGAAATCCATGAATATAATGAATGCACTATAAATAAACATTGCCGTGTTTACACCGAGGAGGCGGATCCTAATACGCGCGTGATTTTTCGATTTCCGTCGCTATTAAAGTTTGATGAATTGGTTTCGACGTGAATAAACCTCAATGGAGGGAAGAAATGAAACGAGAAATTCAGTAAACATAAAATTGCAATCAAACGTAATGCTCGTCGCGACCCACTCATTGTCATGGTAGTGCCAGCGTGAAGGCAAACATGCTCGGCCTTTATTTATCAAGTTAGCTAACGCTCCAGACTAGGAACTTATTTATTAGAAAAAACGCCTGTACGTTGCTCTTTATATTAGCTCTAAATTCTTTTTGTAAAAACATACGCAGGTTCTTTAGTATTTTTTGATTTAGGGGCAGCTCGTTACTAATTAAATTATGTACTTTAATTTACCTAAAATCGCAGGTAAAAGTTCTTCCGACAATTTTTCTTGTAACCTTGCTTGCACTTGTAATGAAAAAGCCACGGCGATGCTGAAACACGTGCATCCCGCCATATCATTCATCTCGCACTAACACTACCTGTGAAGGAGAGCCACTGCATCTATCTGTTTCCCCAAATTGTCACCTTCTTTATCCCTGACTATACAACGTGCGCTCCTTCCGACGGCGGCCGCTGACTCAGGGCTATTCCGTGGAGCCGAGAGTTTGTACAAGTAAAGCGCGTCTGCCCCAGTCCTCCTCCTCTCCCAACATACGTTCCCTCCTCTTCCGCGATAAGGGATGAAGCAAACACAATATCCCCCACACACTAAACCTTCCCCAACTCCTCTCGGAATGCGGCCGTTTTGGCGCGGGACCTGCACAATGGACTCGGACGCGGCTTCGCGGCAGATTACCGAACACCGCTTCGACGCGGGCGGCGCTTAAAATAAAAAAACTCACCCACGCAGCGTAAACAGAGTTTTAACGGACGGTGGCAAAAAAATAGCCCATCGTCCGCGCGAAAATCACGGATGCAGGACGAAAAAGAGAAGGCGGTCCTTTCGCCGTGGTTTTTCTTTCAACGGCGCGTTGAAAAAGCGAAGCGTAAAAATGCGTCGTAAAAAGAGGATTGGGGGAAGGGGACTTTGAAATGTTTCATCCATTACGGGAACATTAAGTGACTGGTACGGTATTTTTTTATTTAAAGACGTGCGCTCGCCCTTGGAACATGCAACTGGCTGGGTTCCAAGTATTTGAAGAGGAAAGCGTTCGTACTTACATCGCATGTCTCTCCAGAATGCGACGGGATTAAACATTTTTATATCCGATGGAAATAAATGATACGCTACTTGTGGTATCGGGGATCATTCCCTTTAAGAATATATGGAAGTGCATGCGCGTTCCTGGTTTAAAGGTGGTGTTTTGATGACGTGTCTTACCTTCCGATCGAATAAACAGTGTTAAAATTCTAAATGTACATTCCAATTGTTCAAGAGTGCTCGGAAAAAATATTTCAATGTATTCTTTTTAATTCTGATAAGGGTTCGTTAGATACAAAAATCTTTTGAGCATTTATCGTACAATAATAATTCAGTATTTCTTCTTTGATAGCTAAGAATATTTGTTGTTTATAACGTTATTAATTTCCAAAATAATAAATCAATATCATCTTATTTATCCTGCTAAGTTAGTTTTTATATGCTATAAATTCCAAAACGAAAACTCAAATGTCGCCTTCCTCGGAACACATCAGTATACGACAGTGATGCAGGTCTTTACAGGATTTGACCTTACGACCTTACGGTGTCTTTCAGAACGGCGTGCCACTTTATTAGCGAGGTTGCCTCCAATTAATGTTAATCTCTTCAAGACTTTAGTCCTCGCAATCTCTTCTCATCCTTCAACAGATGGCGTTAAATGAAGCTAAACGCTTAAACGACGTCCTCTTCGATAGAACAAGTCTAAAAAAATCGACTGCCATCAAGCCTTCGGCTACACCACGCGGGCGTCCTGCGAATCACGGCGGGACAAACGATGCTCGCTTAAAGAGGGGGTCCGGGGGTGGAGACCGGGGTGGGGTCCGGGGGTGGGGACTGGGGTGGGGACTGGGGTGGAGCAGAGGTGGGAAGGACGAAAGGGTTGAGTTGAGGGGGCGATGGAGATCTGCTGATTGTGTTGCCACCTTCCAGGGTCGAGCATGCAATCCGTCATTTTTTTAATTTGCCCAAGGTTGGAACCGCTTGAGAGCCAGGAAGAGATCGCCCCGAGAATGAGTATATGAAAACTTCAACCTGTGGGCGAACCGTGGTCGAAGAATACGATATTTTTTCCGAAGTTGCTGGTGGTTGACGAGAGCACCTGAGAGAGAGTTATGCGCGTTCTAATCGTGCGGCCTTTGATTCGATAGACGGACGTGACGGCGGAGATAGACGCTGATCGTTTTTTTCTTCAGAGTTCGTGCTGAAAACCTCGTGATAAAAAATAGATGTGAATGAATGAACATATTAGAGAGTACAATCGAGCAAGAGTGTGGAGGTCAAGGATAAAAAAAGGAGAGACAGATACGAATAAATCGAGAGAATGGCGGTGTTTGAATGAGTGGAAGGGATTAGAGAGAGATAATGAGCCGGATGAGTACGGTCCCGATATGGAGAAATAATTTACGACTTTATATAACTTTGGATAATATTTATCCAAGTTCCGCCTGTAATCTGTTTGGAATTCCTTTGCCCTTGTGCGCGATTGCGCATGCGGACAAATGCTCGGCACCTAAATTATCTCCTTAATTCGAGGGAGGCGATCCTGACTAACGATGGTGAAAGGAGAGTTTCGCCGATACATAATTGAATGTAAATATATAGAGAAGAGGATGGGAGAGGGTGATAAGAAGGGAGAGAGAGAACGATGATGGAGAATGTATAGAGAGAGAGAGGAAATGCAAGAAGGAGAGGTAGCGAGCGCTGGAGCGAAGGGAGGAGAAGATATTACTGCTCTCTCTGCAGAGATGAAATCGGCCGACGAAGAGAAGGCGATCCATTTTTTGCGTCGAGAGGAAGAGAGTAATAAGATTGAAACGCCGCGAGGCGACTGAAACGATCCATTCCGCATCGAGAGATACTTCCGTTTGTCGAATCGATATACAGAAGGAAATAAAATCGTTACAATAGGCAATGGCAAGCAATCGGATAATCATTGATGTACTTTCGACAAATCGGAGTGAAAAACATGTCCGAGTCGCTCACTGAAGATGGGCGACCTGCAAAATAGTTCCCTGGTTTTATCAGAATGACTATATTTCGTATATAATGATAAACAAGAAAGTTATTCGTCATGTAGTGTAGATCATTTTATCTATAAGATGCTAAAGTAAATATTACTCGTTTTAGCAGGGGAAAAACAAGTATTTTCTGAAAATTGCCCTAAAGTGGACCAGACTTCTTAGGAGTATTCACATGCTGCCTTCATCTCAGGGTAAGCCTATACTATCTCAAACGGAAGTTTTGCTGACACAGAAAACTCTGGACCATAAAGATAAGCAATACTGCGGCGCCTCCATTGGTGCCGCGACTAAAAATAAAATGAATAACCTCCAGTCCGTTACGTTAGGGGCTATATTGAACTCTAAATCCAGATTATACCGCTCTGCAAAGGACAAACGATCGCAAAATATCCACGTATAGACGCGTGGCGCAAGTAAATCCCTAGCGGAGTCGCATAAAAAGAGAATACTCGATAAAAGGGAGAATGCAAGTGCACTATAAAATCATGCCATTATATTTTTAACAGTTAAAGAGGAATGGCGTTTAAAGCTGATAATAGTTGAAATTTATTATCTACAAGTGAATAACCTTCTATTAATAAGCAAATTTATGAGAAATCCGGCCAAATAATATATCCTATCTTTCGGAAAAAAACACGAATAGTATTACGAGACCCGTTATGAATCTAGCACATATTTATAAAGCCACCGGAACCGAGAAACGTCCATTCCTGAGACAGACGTACATTCAAATTATGGTTACTAGTATGAACGTCTAATAACTATTAGATCATTAAATATATACTCGGCTCCCGCTGACTCAGAAGGGACAAAAATAGAATTATTGAATAAGAGATTCACAAAGGGTGGCGTTGCGGAGGGGGAGAGAGGATTGGGGTCATGAAGGTCAATCTATCTCAAATTTTATACGAACGCGTACAAACAAAGCTAAAACGCAAAAATATTTTACAATGATAATATCATTCCAAGAGATGAAACATAGAATTAAACGTTACCAAAATTTGCAAAAAATGTGTTTTGTATAAAAAATCAATCGCTAAATGCCTCTGAGAATTATACAAAAATGATCGCTTTAAAGTGTTATTTTATATTTAGATTTTCGGCGAGCTAATCGTGCTCTCCGAATCGATTCGCCATTAATCGACACAATTAATGGATCGCACCAAAAAGTGTCGATTTAAATCAAATCTCGCCAAATCCTTCTGAGCGCGAATAAAGCTAACACCTCGAAGAAGATCAAAATTCGACCAAGTTCGATAAAAAATTAAGCGAACTTTGGCCGGACGCAGTCATAAAAAACCAGAGATCTCGAGTCCCTCTTTTTATGGGGAGAAAAAAATGCTGTAAGCTCCCCTTTGAGTTCCCTACCGCCTCTACCCTTTCTTTCCTCTCGAAATCATTCATGTGGTGATCCTTCCTCTGCCACAACTCCCTCTGCCTCCCCCACAACCTCCTCCTCCTCCCCTCATATTCACACGCCATATCCTTCGTCTTACGCAGACACGCATCTCGACACGACATCGTCAGCGCCCAAAGATTCGTCTCATTTTGTGCCGGTCCTCGTTTGAGCTACCGGCGGAGCGTGATTACCCGCGTATCAGTTTACACGCCCGTGTTTATATTTACGTGCCTTTCCTTCCTTATAGGAGTCGCGAGCCGATTGGAGGGAGTACGAGAGAGAGGGGGGAGTGGGGGGAGGGAGAGGGGGAGGGGGAGAGAGAGAGAGAGGGCGTGGTGCCACTTGCTATGCTACCTATCGATCTCTTCCTCGAACAATATGAGCAAACGAAGCTGTTCCGTGGACACACGCGCGCATCGTGTGTGTGTCCGAACTTTCCAATAAGCTATTAACAGAGTTGCGGAGGGAAAAAAACGCCACTGCGAAAGTGCTATGAGACCGAACGAGGCTCCGCTTTTTTTCCCCGAGGGCTTGCTCGAGCGGCTGAAACAAAGCAAGCGACGGTCGCGCTCGTTTAATTGCGCTCGCTGGAACGGAGCTGCTCGGCAACGAACAGAATGGAATTTTTATGCATCTGTTACATTTTTTGTACGCTTCCGAACATGTTTATATTAATTTTTATACTGACAGAACGTAACGAATGGTTGAACAAAATTTCCAAAATAAGATTAAAATTTTGATTTTCATCAATTAATCGTACGATTTATATTCTCTGTTTGAATAGGAACAAAGAAACCACCCGTGAAGGTCAGTATCCTTCTGATATTGCACACACAACGTTAAATAACATCATAACGGGTAAATGAATAATTAAAGTTCGCTCAAATATGATCCCTGAGGTCAAGAGAACAAAACTATTAAAATATTACAAAATGTTTTTATAAACAGGCCTAAGAGTTACTCGTAAAAACTACTTAGATTTTTGAAATATTATTAAAATAAAATATCCTTTACGATAAGATTTTGATCACATGACAAGAGTCAGTGTCATTTATCTTCCTCCCAATTGTGTTTCCTTCTCTCGAAAATGTACACTTTGTGTGACCGTAAAAATAAGTCGATAAGCATTCTAATACAACCGTGCAAGTGACTAAGAGGAGAGATAAAGTGGGACAACAAAGCATCGCGGCGCGTGACTCTGGGTCCTCAAGAGGAAAAACAAAATCGGAATGGGACTCGCCTCCTCCATCTTTTTCCAGTAACCGCATTCCTAAGTCGATAAGAGTCTCTTCGGAATTGTAAAAAATACACAGGAAAAAGTTTTCCGAAATAGAATTTCGGCTGCCTTACATTCTGGAGCGAAGTGGATACCAACGGAAATCAAACGTCGAAAAGATTCGATGTCATAAAAAAAATCCAAAGACATTCTGTTCTTCAACATATTGAGCACGATGGCTTTTTTTTTTAAATGTACCCCTTGTTTCTCGAATAATAAATTTCAATGGCCGTTTGTTTTGGCTGGCATTGGTTTCAAAATATATTTATTAGTAAGGTGGAGTATTCTTTTCATCTAAATGCAAGCAGATGACTAACTTGGTGAAAATACAAGAAGGCTAAACATTAAAAGTTTTTCCCATTCACTGTCAGACTGAATCATAGTGTAATTAAAACGTGTTTAACGAAAGAGCACGATTATTATATCATCGTCTCAACAATTTCGCCATTACCGCCACAGAAGGCATCAGAAAAGTTGGCCATTATGAGGAGACATTTTGCGACACTTTCTAGTCTCCTGACGCAAAAACAAGTTCACGTATTGAAAAACCAGTCCTTTCTCCGTCTAAATCAACCGATGTAAACTCAAAAGCAAGCCTAGAGATAAATAAGGGAGCAAAAGAGATTGTAAAATCGCTCAGGTAACCAAGGAGACACCAGGTAAAAATCTTTCGTCTGTCCCGCGCACGGATTTATACATCGCCATTTCTTTAGAAGAGTGAATGGAGAAACTTCGTATCCGTAAATGGCGGGAATAAATCTCGCCATTGTAGGGGCGTCCTATGTGCAAGAGAGAAAAAGGACGTCTAGCCATCCGGGTGAAGGGATTTTTGTCCTCTCTCCTCCGTTCGCCCCAGGCGGCGCCACATACGCGTGCTCTCTGTTCCCGCGCAAACCTAGCAACTTTATTGGACGTGGAAGTTTAATGAATGGGCGGGTATGTTCGATTCTTTCTCGGGAAAGCCCTGCCGGAGATTGATGGGAAGCGCGATTGCGCGAGGGATGAATTCCCAAAAGCAAATCTTTCCCTTCGTTCCGCAAAGCAAATATATGAATATCGAACAATGGACGACGTGGAAATCGACCGCGCTATAAATTACAGGGATCGTAGGATTGTTCAAGAGAGAGATAAATCGTAATTACTTATAACCTTCCCAGAAGGACAGAAAGCTTTTTGTACTTTTCCCGTCACCAGATAAACACACATTTATCTAAGAAAATAAAATACTAAATTATTTCAGCGTTTCCCCCGTGAGAAATAAAGAGAGAATGTGATTCCGGCTTAAGAAATGTTTTTCTTAAAAAAATCGATATTCTCTCTCGAGTTACGTTGAATTTTCGACACTCCCATCTCAGATCCGCCGCTTAGATTTCCCTCGGATGCATTTTCCGAACAATTGCGACAAAAAAGAGTAATTAATAAATCGCAGGAACCGGTTCCGCTAGGAACCTCTATTTGGTATTCTCCTGGGTCAGTTGAATCCGCGCGGAAAAACGGTAGGGGCCGCACCCTATGGGAATTGGAGAGTATAGAAAATTTAAAATCGCAAGGAGCGGCGTATTTCTTCAGTTCAGTTCCTTGGCCGAAATTATAGCGCGGAGGATTGCGGAAGGAGGTCAGAAGACAGAGCCATGCGAAAAAAACAAATCCAAACACAAAAGGTAAAAGGACAGCGTATTTATTTTCGTCCCAATCAAGGCTATCGAATCTCTTCTTTATGTCACAGAGAGGAAAAGAAGTTAGGAAACTCCAAAAAAAAAGAATGAGAGGGCGGAGCAGATAGGATAAACAAACGGATGTCCATATATTGAGACTATCTAGAATATTCTTGCGTTCAACCCTCTCTATATCAATCATGTTTAAATTAACCTTTAAATATTTACATATAAAGCAGATAAATATAGGTCGGAGGAAGGAAGATACGTAAACAAGGGTGCAAAAGAGGAGAAAGGGAACAGGAGAGAGAGAGCACCAATAAAACACGAACCGCCTCTCACGATCGAGAGATATATACCGGTTACGGAGCACACGTGGCTTAATCGCCGCCTGGAATATACAGTTCAGATGAAAATTTTACATCGGCCGTGGACCCTTAAAACGGGCCTTAATGACTTACAGAGCAGATAGGAAAATAAACGGGAAGAGAAAAATATAACGAGCGACCAAATCCGAACCGGAAAAAAAATACGTTCGAGGTGCATGATGGGGCCAGTCTGAACGGCCGGGTATTATCTCTTTTCACGTCGCGAGTCGTAAAGACGCCGCCGCAGCGATTTCTAAAATAAGAGTCGCCCCGCAAGGTTGGGGTGGTTGAGGCCGCTTTCCCTCTGGGAGGGAGGCAGAGGGGGGAAAGGAGTGAGACTGCGGGAGGGAGAAAGAAGACGCAACGAAAGGGTTTCTTTTTTTTCGAGGAGTGAAAGGGAGGGGTGGGTGAGGAGGTTGAGGAGTAGTGAAGGGAGGAGGTAAAGGGGTAGTGAGGGGGGGGAGGGGGAGGAGGGAGTGGTGGGAGTCGCCGGTTTCGAACATCACGGATGGAGTCTCCGCAGCTATGGACGGAGAAACGAGGACGAGTGAAGAGGCGGAAGTGAAGGTTAGTGCGGCGGAAGAGGCAGAGGTTAAGACGGCGGAGAGGGAGGGAGTGGGGTGGAATAAGGGGATGGGGGGACGGACACGGGGGTGGGGGGAGGGGGAGGCGGAAGAAGCAGACTGAGTCGACAGGGACTTCCCCCTCCTCCCAAGGAGCGTCTCTCTCAAGCATCCTCCGCTTACTCCCTCCTTCCACTCCCTCCCCTACTACCTCCCACACTCTCTCTCTCTCTCCCACTCAAAGAGTGAAACGCTCACAAAAGACGAACTTTTTGATCGCCGCCGTAGTTTCGGGACAGGTGCTTTTTGGGGGGGGGGATTTTTTCCCAGAGAGTTTTCGGAATGTGTTTGTTTTCCTTTCGCTTTTTTGCCGCTCATTTTTTACATTTAATAGGTTGATTAGTCACGACTGAGATACGTGGAAATGCCGCCTTCCTTTAGACGCTTGCACGAAATCGTCGTAATAAAGACCCTTTTTTTTAAACGCAGGTTTCTCCCCGGGCAAATGGGACAGAAATTGCTCAAGTAATAAAAACGACAACCCTCGGATAACGCCAAGTTTTATCATGCAGAATAATTTTGTTTTATTTTTAAAGAACGCGACGGGGAATTTTATGAAGAATACGACCGCCCATTAAGTTCTTTTGATACGCCACTTAAAAGCTTGATTGTTGCGCCCCGACCTTAATTAATTCTATAAAAAAATCCATAAATAAAAATACTGAATCAGTCTACAGGGACATCATCACGAGAGGCGTAAATCTAAAACAAAAATTCATCTAAAGGATTTTATTTTTCGTTTAAAAAAACGCGCTACACAGAAACAGTCGTGTGGAGGAGAAACAAAGAAACACATTCTTCTGCTGTGATGGGGAGAACTTAAAATGCCGATAGACTTTATAATGCGTTTAGACCGTTACGGGAGACCTTCTATTCCAGCCTTTAAAAAAATCCAACTCTCTCTCTCTCTTCCTCCGTTCCCCGCCCCGAACTCTTCTCCTTATCATCCGCATCACGCGTGTTTATACATATCCGACGTACTGTCATTGTGCACGCGGAGACACGGTCGCTGCCCCTCGAAACCTGTTGATGTGAAGAGGGATATTAAAAAGAGAAGTGTCGTGAGGAAGGAGAAGGGCTTAAGTGACTTAAGGGGAGACGACCGGTTACCACGCCGACGCCATATCCAAGGGAGACGTCAAGCTGGCGGGGAGAGGGCCGCATGCCGTAATGCAGGAGGAAAGCTAATTTTATTGTACGTACAAAATCGAGAATTTAACGAAAAGAAGGCAAGCTATTTTTCCTATTTTTATTTTCTAAATTATGGTTTCTAATCGGAAAATAAACGCCCAATCGTGTAGACAGCAAATTTTTTCCAAATGCGACCATTGATAAAACACACTGTTCTATGACGCCTTCCGTGTTAATGTGGCCATGATCCAGTTTGACATGTCTATGCTATAAACCAGCGATGTCCAACAGGATTTTGCGAATAGCCACTATTGTGGCTAGCAGACAATAGTAATGGCCACACAGTGCTAAAATATATAGTGCCGTAAGATAAATGCTATTTTTATTAAAAGATTTTATTAATTATTTAATATTATTATTATGAACATATAAATAAATTTATAATTAAATTCATTTGACATAGAACCTTTACTTGTTCAGAGGAAGTATTAAAAACATCATAGACTTAAAAATGGCATAATAGTTTATTTCATTATAAAAATTTGAACAGTTAGTGTGACACTTGGCAGCTCTTTTCCCTGACTAATTTAATGAATTCCGGATGGATCTTTTAGCAAACTGCGCATCTCAATTCCGCCTCAAACCAAATATTTTAGCCCATAAATAGATAGGAAAGGTGGACACTCCGATCAGAAGGTTGCACATTATATTTCATTTTCAGCAATAATTGGAGGACTGATGGAAAAACTCGAATGGCCACATGCCGGCGACCGAGTAGCCACATGTGGCTATTGACTGCCGCGTTGGACACCGCTGCTATAGACAAAAGAAGAAATAGAACTGGGAGACGAAGGATAGAGAGTTAGGGAGGGAGTGTGCGAGTAAGAGGAAGCGAAAATGGGAGAGTGGGAAGTCCCTGTTTGTTGTGCGGTTTTCAAAACAATCGCGTTACGTCAAGCATATCTATCAGTAAAAGTCCCCTTCGAAGTGCGCACATGCTTTCTCAGAATTTGCTAAAAAGAACCATTTAAAATCACACCCCCGGTAGTATCTACGCGTGCTGTTATGGAAGGAAGATTTTTTAAAAGGAATCTGTCAGCATGTGATACAATAAAACGTAACGGAAATTGCGCAGTCTTATCGCTACTTACTATTTAAGACGAGGAGTTTACAAATCCCTGTTCAATTAGCTAACCTGAAAACATTGTGTAATCACTTACTCCATCTCTTTAAGAGCGAAATAATCCGCAAAATCGACGATTAGTTTCCTAATGCCCTTGCGGCCATGTAGGAATGGATTTCCGAGCGACCCTCCCCCCCTCCCTCCCAAGCACGATGCCGTGAAATTTCCTGATCCTTGATCAATCTGGTCGATAAAAAAACTTTCTTTCGCTTGACCGAATACAAAAGTAAGTTAATAAATGGGTTTTGGATATACATAAAATTACAAGACACTCGTTCATATGTTTTGTTATGTATTCTCAATCGAATTAAAAAGAGTACCTTTTTTTTAGGTCGTAAGTTGCTCTCAAAACACGCTCGCATACTGATCGTATACGTTTAAACTGTTTTTCTTCGTCTTCCGCTCATAAAAGGGCAAAATAAACGATCGGATTTCCATTTTAAAGGCATAGTATACGCGATAGCCATTAAAGGCGAAGAAATGGAGCGTATGGAAGTGTTCCTTTTTCTGGTCGCTAAGCGACAGAGGGAAACTGAATTTAGAGAGAGAGAGAGAGTCGCGGCGGCGGCGTTCGTGGGAACGCAACCCTTTCCAGAGTCCTTGAGACGCAAGAAGTGCATTCATTACCTTAGCAGTACTTCATACACTGCGATGGTTTCCGTCACAAGAGGCCATGGCCGATCGTGAACGGAAAAAGAATTCCTTTTCAAATGGGAGCGAAACCGTTTCCACCGGTCCACGAAATGTTTTAACGCGAGGCGAAATAAAAGATTTCCAGAGGAATTCCGCAGGATTTTTGTCGTCGTCGTCTTCTTCCTTATTACGTTTTTAAAATGTTCTCTCTCCGCTTATACGGATAAATAGCGATCGCATGCGTGTCGAACAATTGTTTACGACCAATATTTCGCGGCTTTCCAGAATAGCGCAATGTCGCACGTTTAGTGCAAAAGTATAACCTGTAATACTATGTTAATAATTTTTTAGCGTTAGAAATCATCAGCATTAAAAAGTTAGAAACATTGCGAGGGAAACATATCATGTTCAAATCCAATAAATTGAATATCATACATACAGCAGCCCACTTGATAACTTCTAAAATTCTAAAATGGCTAAGAAACTGTAAGCAAACAACAACTAACTATGAGAAATGTTGAAAGGATTTGTCAGTCCAAAGCGTTAGATGATAAAGAACTGATATCAAAGCATCATCTCAATTTAATAAGAAATTTTCGGCAAGCCTTCAACCGTAATACAATATTTAATTATCAATTGACAAGGTAAAAAAATAACCACTTCTTCATTTCAAAATATCCTACAATTTTTATCTATTGATGACGGTGCAAATGGATTATAAATCGACATCGTTATTGAAAAAATTACACTGAAATAAACCAAGCGAATAAGAAACATAAAAAGTCCTCTTTATTTTTCTTCTTTGTACCCTAGCGTAATATTTGAAACTCGGATGTTACTCTTGATCATTGCACAGGAAGAAGGCAAAAGACAACATAAGTTCCGTTGAGCTAGTTCCATTCAATGTTACTCATCAGTTATCAATGAATTAAAAATTTTAACTCCGCCACAAAAGAGACATCGAAGGTTAAGGCGAAAAAATTTCTTCGGCGGGAACTTTTTCTTTCGAAAAAAAGTGAAAGAGAGAGATAGAAGGAAATGGGGAAGGAGGTGAAATAAGGGGTGAATGGATGCAGATATTTCCATCTTCATCCTCAAACGGTCCACTGCCGCTCCCCTATTGGTCCCAAAGGTCTCCTGGCCGCCACAGCTGATGAGTGAGTGAGTATGGAGGTCCCGGTTGGGAGGCTAGGCACGGGAACGGAGAAGAAAGGGGGCAAGAGGGGGGCAGCGGCGCAGGTCGCTCAACCGTGACCATCGGCCGCCTCCCCTCCAGACGAGGCGTGGAGGAGCAGTTTGGGGAAGTGGGTGGGGCGGGGAGATTTTCGGGAGGGGCCGAGTGGGCCGCTTTATAGGCCCCCGTGGTAAACCCCTTCCTCCCTTCACGCACCCGCGTTCTGCCCCCGACGTTTTTACACCAAAGGGGCACAAAGACCCTCTCGCAGAACACCGATGGCCGCTTAAGGGCATTAAGCTCTTCGCTAACAGGCCTGCGCTGGTTTTAAGTACCTTATGCGGTAAACTTTCGGATCGAAAAAATCGCCGACTGGTGCGGAATTATATTCGCGATAGTAAAAAATGCGCCCATGAAATGCTTGTTTGGAAGTTGCCATGTAATTTAAAAGAATCCGGACAGAACGATCGATGCATTTGTCGAAAAGATAAAAAAGGCATTCGTATGTGTTAACATTTTAGGGAGCACAATAACTAGCATTATTTTAAAGAAAGTTAAGAGTTCAGCGTTGTTATTGCTAACTTTAGTCATATATAGAACTTCAGATGCTATAACACGAGTGATCGCTTAATAATTTAGAAATAACAAGAAAGATACTTTTTATTAGATTCTCAAATACGTAGACGTAAAGAATATATTTAATAAAATTTCAATAACATACACGATGTAAAAATATATAACAACCAAAATTAATTATGAGAAAACAAACGATCAATACTGCGTCATAGCATTCTACGCTCGAGAAAGTCGCGTTTACGGATAACAGTGCGACCTTCGCGCGTTAAATTTAACTCTGAAACTTCGCAATTTTTATTCGAAAGGAAACGCAACCAACAATAAGCGATTCTCAGGTGCAAACGCCGTTGACGAATTGCTCCCCTTACGCACCGACAGCAACACCTGAGTGAAAAAAGCAATTCCTTAGAGTAGCGGTAGGAAAAGAGGAAATCGCTATGATAAACCTCATCGGAATGAAAAAGAGCTAAGATTAGTCCACAGGATGGTATCCAAAAATTAAATAATTTAAAAATCGAACACACACAACACATTCTCCTATCCGGTCATTAAAACTTTAAAGCTGTTTTCGAACGTCGACATTCCGATGTCGATCTATAGGAAAAGAATACCAAGTGCGACTACGTGGAGACAGATTCTAGAAAATTAATTACTGTCCAATAAAAAACACTGTCGTGAAACGTTTTGGAATAATTCCACAAACCTTAGTTTTTCATCATTTTTTGTGAGCGATTCTGTACAACTGGAAAACATTTTTGGGGCAAAAAATTTCAATTCCTACACTAACACGCATGTCAATCAAGGATTTAAAAAAAATACATTATGAATCCGAGTTATGATTTAAAAAAACTGGCATTTAATATCATAAATATAATAATACCTGATTTCACGAAAGCATTAAGATTTTATTATACGTCAAGTGTGGTAAAATATCACGAACGCTTATAAAAACCGTCCTAAGTGATTTGCCACCAATCAGGCAATCCCGATCAAATTTCCATGATATCCAGCAGGTGAATACTTCAAGCAGAAAAAAATCAGTGAAAAAACGCAGCGATTAGGGAGAGGTAACGAGAAAAGCATTACCGAGGGCGACCTCTTAACGATTAGCGCAGGGTTGAGAGAGAAGCCTATATGGGCTGGGAATCGCAGCGAGAGGGATTAGGGCGAATGAGAGGGGGTGAGGCAGCTGCGACGGCACATTCAATAGTTGCGTGTGCCTGCACCCGGCGTCCTCCCGCACCTCTCGAACCCAGGGACCGCGAGAACGGTCTCGCCTAGGGAGGCTGTCTGTCGGTGGGAGAGCGTTTTCCGTTCAGCCTCTGGGAGTCTGCGGCAGATTGTGCGGACGGCGGTGAAGTGCGCGCGATTCGAAGATAATTAGATAAACTAGATGGATTTAGCAATGCAAGTGCGTGGATATCGTTCTCGCGAATACCCTTTTGGGCGCACCTTCTCATGCCGCAATATGGGTGGGGTTAGCAGAGGCTGGATCAAGTCGACTCGCCTCCTCCTCTTCGCTTCGGTCGTAAAATTCGTTTTCTATGAATGTACTCAAGAGAAGATTTGGAAGCTGATGTGATGGAGATTGAAAGGGGATCATTTATCGACAGAACACTCCTCCTCGTCTCTACGATTGAAATTTTGGTATTTTTGTCGTTCTTCGAAAGCGAATCGAAAAAATCCGCCGTTACATTTTTATGGCGAGAAAATAACGGCTACAGAAACCTAAAATTTTTAGGTTAAGAGAGAAGAGGAAATCGGTAAAAATTGATGTTTTTGAAGAAGTAAGTGCACATAAAAGCGTAATTTGGTCATTCGTTCGATGAAAGGAACCAAATAAGTGTCGACTTCAACATGTGTATTTTTCAAATAAACCAATTTGCATTAGATTTTATGAAACCTCTCCCTGTCCTTCATGCAAATTTCCAATCGACAGCTCACCCCATCTTTGATTCAGAATGATACGTATTATAAGTAAACATCCGTATTGTTCCAACAGTTGGGGGTTAATATAGTCGAAAAAAAAATTACATCGACTGAAAACGGAAAACAAGTAAACATGTATATAAGGTGAATAAATACACAAGCTTGCAACATCGTGATTTTAAATTTGCCATCGACATCTGAGAGGAATGAAAGACGGAGGTTTGTCAATAAAAAATGTCCGAATTCCTATTCTCATCTACAGAACAGCTAAAGTCTGGAATCCGTTGGACCGATCCGACGTTCCAACCTCCTTTAGAGAGACCGACCTATGAAGAACTACGCCAAAACACTCTTTCGTGCCAACTCTTTCTTTTCATTCCCGGAGTTCGAAACACCGTTTTCTGTCTAAACGACCTTTTTTGAGGAGCCGTTACCATCGGAAAACACCGGAAAACGATCTCCATGAGAAGATTCCTGGCCTCATGTAACGTGTGGTTGCATGCGCGCGATTATCTTGCATCAAAGACATCGTGAGATCCAACCGAATCCCGTTGAACGAAACGGATTAATAAAAACTTCAAAGAAACGGGAAAAAAGTTAATCGATCTAATGTTGAATATCGCTTTGATTAGCATTGTTAAAAGTTCCTATATTTCGTGGAGAATGACGAAATAATCGCCCGTCATTTTTCTGAAGGCATATTTCAAAACCTGTTCAATCCAAAAAATTCGTTCTATAATTCACATTATGCCACTCATTTCCGTGATTACGTTTCTACTTGCTTTTTTAAGATTAGGCTAAATTCCGTACAAAGAGATATTGAATTTGGAATATACGGGATGGCCCAAAATTCGCGCCCCATAGGGATTTTAATTAATATAAAGGAAAATCAAAGCAAATGGTCATTAAAAAGTGATTTTAATTGATACTTGGAAAAAGCAAAATAAATGTTCGAATGCTTAGTGATTTTAATTAATACAAGGCAATATCATAATAAATTTTCGAATTATTTTTCATTAACTTCAAATCCCTATGTGGCGCGAGTTTTGGGTCGGCCTGTACTTTGCAATAATACAATCGATATAGATTTTCTCAACCGTATCCTAAGGACAATTTTCACAAGTAATCAACTGCTAATATTTAATCGCCCATCTCACAATAGTTTGTTTTGTAAACAGATGAATGACTCAACGAAGGACACTTTCATCGAGCTTGTAAACCACACACACAGACTTCTACGCTCAAGGCAGGATTCGAACTCGTGACCTTATTAACAAGGTCGTATTATACGCGGTGCCTTAATAACATAAGCTTTCCAATTAATTGTAAAAAAAACCCGCGGAGGTAACGATACTGGAAAAAACAACACAGAAACCTCTCGTGATGTTCCCTTGCAGTCAACAGAGAAAAATAAAAATGTTCTTCCTTATTCGACCCTAATGAACGAGGATATATTTAATACGCTCCGAGCGATGTTACCCGTCTCCTTGAATCTTAGGAATGGAATCTTCGCGTCCCCATCCACCTCAAACTCGCCCACGCCGAGTTAGAGGGACATCGGCCGGAGAGGCCTCTCGCTGCCCCTCGATCCGACCGTTGGAGAGGTCCTCTTCCGCAGAGGAGCGAGGCAGACAAGACGAGAAGAAGTAGGAGTAAGGTGTAAGGAAATGTGGAGGAGGAGTTAGGCGCACGGTCCAGAAGAAAGAGAGAGAGAAGCGAAAGGAGAGAGGGAAAGTGGACGAATTCCAAATAGCCTTCTCCTCCTCGCTATGGCTAAACGAACATCTGGGAACCGAGACACCCGTAAGGCGTGCATTTCACGGTCACGACAGTCGACATATTCACCATCGAGCAGTAAACGGGAGGAATTTCCGAACTGATTGCGAAATAACGATTGTGAAGAAAGTGCCCCCAGGGGAGATTCGTTTCCTTATCTTCGGGAGTGGCGAATAGAGGGCGCTGGACGCGAGAGAAACAATAAAACCCGATGGGAGGAGGAGAAGAGAAGAATCCCCCGAATGAGGTAAATATATACGAACCCATTACCAGACTACAAAAAAACAATAATTACCTCTCAACCCGCCGCCGTTTGGAGAGGCGACAAAAAAATCCTAACCACAGATAGTAGAGGCTTAACGATACTTGTTGCGATCGATAATCTGAGCTTCGAGTCGAAATAATGTTACCGATAGAATCAATAAAAACCGTTCCATCTTTAAGACCGCGGAAGTAGCCATCCCCCAGATGCGAGTTCCGCCTTTCGAGGAATCGCCTACTGAGCGCAGACCGCCGTCGACTCCTTTACTTTTGCAGCAACGCATTCACCGGATCGGATCGATGAAACGGCATCCTTCCCCAAGCCACCGCCGGCAAAGGGTGCTTCTCCCCGACCCCTGACCTCGGCGCCATCCGTTCGCAGTAAGGAAGCCAACGCGTGTCATCCCACACTTTCTGCAGCAATGAGAGACAGACGCCGCGGAACCTAAGGATTCGATCGGAGCGATTTTTTCTCTTTTTCTCTCCTCCTTCAGCCTCCTTAGCTCTCAAGAGCTTATTTTTATTACACCGCCTTTTTTATTGGTTAAAAACGACCGCGCAGAGTATTTTTGTCCCCTCCTTATAATGTCTTCATTTCCAACGACTTAATGTCCTTCTCATTTCGCTGTTAACGACGACGTTATGTGTGGGATGGGAGAATTTATCGTTCGAATTCCTCTACCCAATGAAGACGCATAGATATCTCTACCTATCAATCTACACGTAATTCCCTCGTCTGCGGCCGGGATATGTTCTTCACACGACCGGCCTGCAGCGCTGCCGAGAACTCACCCTCTCTCCTCTTGAGATGAGGTACCGTTGCACTCGAGAGTGAGATAGAGAGGGAGAGAAGAGGAAAGAGGTAGAGAGAGAGGTAGAAGGGCCTCCTCGGACGGGAGAGGACAGCCGCGGAGCGGGGTCCAAAGGAGCGGACGACTGGCCGAACTGACCTATTGCCAGCAATGACGCAAACCGTTAAAAAAAAGTCGCGCCAAAACAAGGTGTTCCGGTAGTGAAAGTGTCCCCGTTGGGGGAAGGGGAGAAGGGACCGAATCTCCATCTCATAAACAAACGAGAGAGGGAGATCCTCTAGCGTCTTCAAAGGCTTCTGCGAAGGTCTCGCCTCGCAGAAGCCTTTCGCAGAATGTTTTCGTCGGGATTTCCCCGTCGATTTTTGCCGTCACGGCGCCCGTGTACTCCCCACGATGCCCTCCGAAAGGCGCGGAACGGGTCACCATGACGACGAAGAACTCGCGACGCTTCGCTTTCTTTCGCTCTCGCACACGATTTCCCGCGCGAATAAAAATAGGGATCGTTGATCCAAAACGCCGTCATAGTACGTCTTAAAAAAATTAGAAAATAAATCTGAATTTTGCGGAAATCGGCCGAAATGAGGGCGTGACGGTTGCGCCATCGTCTCGTCTGTCCGCTAAAGCAAAGACACTGCCTAAACCCAAGGATCGGAATCCAGGAAACTAAAGCGTTCAACGAAACAGAACCGTCCTTCACATTTCAAATACACTCGTTTTGTATTTCCTCATCGAAACTCGGGAGTCGTAAACGACGATTCTGATCTTCGCTCGCGAAAGACCACAACCGAAAAGGGTTTTTCTTTCCTCATTGGAATGGAATACCCGCACAAGGCGGGCGAATGCCAACAAACATTCTCTATTCGCCCGATATCTAATATCAGTGCGTGCTCCTCCTTGGCCCTCGCATTTTTCGACCCGACGGTCATTTGTTAGGGGCGAGACAAAAATTCGAAGCATGCACTCGACCCAAACACATTCGACCGAGACACTGGTAATGAAGTCTCCTCCGAAACCCTCAAAAGGCACTTTCGATCGACACCATACGACACCACTATTCCATGCGGGGGATTCGACCGCCCCCCTTCCGACGCACAGAGCGCCTAACACCCGATAGGATAGGAGGTCGCGCGACCCCGACGGGACTCTGAAAATTATTTCACTCACCGTCAACGGCCCTTCTCTCCTTGCTGTCGAATGGCAGACCACGGGTTCGTATCCCGACTTCGGAGGACTCCTTCGACGATTCCACGCGAATCGAAACGGAGAGCAGAGACGGAAGGGCTCGCAGGAGAATATCAAAGCAGCCGAAAGAGGAAAAAAGATTCTCCCCTTATTCTTGTTTTGTCTTCCTGTCTCGAGGAACTACTCGCAAAGTATTTCTCTCCCGCTAACCTATCTCTCTCTCTCTATCTCAATCTCCACCTCTCACCGACCGTTTCAACCTACCGCCGGCAGAAACGCCAAGCGACTGAGTTGATCGAGAGAGCGGCTGCTGGACTCTATTCTTCCCCTCCGAAAGCCTCCCCTCCGAAAGCCTCCCCTCCAGTGCCCCACGTGACTCCCCCATCCTCTCTCTCTCTCTCTCTAAGAGGGCCTCGCGCTATTCACCAATCTCCCCTTCGTTCTCTCTCTCTCTCTCTATCCTTCACTCACTCCTCCCTCCTTCACTTTACACCCTCTCTCCATACTCTTTCTCTAGCTACCTTTGCTCTCCTCTTTCTCTCCTCTTCCCCTTTCTATACACATCCTGACCTCCACCTAACCTGCCGCCCTACTCACACTCTCTCCCTCCACGACTTCTGCAGCAGAACACGCAGACTCCCATTGCTGCCCCTCCCATTCTCCCTCTCTCTCTCTCTTCCTCTCGATCGCTCTATTCCTCCCGATCCTTAGAAATGTAAACTTCCGCCGGATTCCCGCTCTTTCGCGCCTTACAAATCGGATGGTCCGTGTCTATGTCTAGCTCTTTTTCTGGTCGTTTGGGTTTTTCATTCATCGCTTTGAGAAGCCCGAAGAAATTGAGCCGGAGGAAATTCATTCGAACATACAGAAATTAATTATTCAAAAGCGACGCATCGAGCTCACATAATGATCTGAATGTTCTTTTTAGAACAATCGCTAGTTTAATTGCCTCTAAAGACGTTTATGCAGTTGTCGAAATCAGCGACTGGTTTACTTTGTCATTCATGTTGTCACTGGATTTACCGTGATCGTCGGCTGAGTTCATTCATAGTTCATTAGTTGCCATAATTTTGACTAGTAGCTTGCTTGCGCATCACTAGGATTTGGTCGTAGGAATAGTTGACTATGATACAACAATAAAATACTAACATAATTGAATGCACAATTCAAATACGAGGATACTTAGTCATTACATTTCACATGCCCTTTCAAAATAAGGAATAATATGTAGGAAAATATTCTTGGGGTCGCACGAATACCAATTTACAAAAATTATGTATAAACTAATGAAGTTTACTATGAATAAAAGTAATTGCGTTGGGCTCAGCTTTGTGATTTTTTTCAAATTCGGGCGAGGAAAGAAGAAAACAAAATACCCTATAAAAATTTCACTTTAGAAAGTAAGTTTACCATTAATGACTCAAATATACAAAATTTGTTTATGGTGAGATATTTATAAGAAAAATAAATCGGACGACGTCCGTCTTGAAGGAAATATTGTAAAAAATAAATAGTCTATGTTAACAAAATAATGTCTAAATAAACTTGTTTCACAATCATTGTTTTATTTCTATCTGGGCGGAAGACTGCATTGTTTAAAAAACTTATATAAGAAAACATTTTAAAAACTCATTTAAACTTTAAATGATTTGAACACTTACGATATAGCTTGAAATGATTAAAATTGGATTAAAATTATATATTTGTATTTCGAATTATTATTCGAACATTTAAGAGAATGAAATTCAAATGTTACTTAAGTAAAATACCTTACTTTTTAATTAAATATGCTTCCCAATTTCAAATGATCTGAGCAAGGTACAAGAATATACATAGTGAATGTGTGCTTCCATTCTGCAAGCATTTTCTCTCATTTAATAAGAAAGACTAAAAGCCGACAAATAAATTTTAAACGCAAAAGCGTCCTGCACCAATTTCAATGGTTTTCTTATGGTAAATAATCTCAAATTTAAGGCTGCCTGGAGCCGAACTTATGACAACTACGCAGCGTTTCTCAAATAATATAGAGATATTCTCATGACATCTACAACCCCTGAAAATATCAGCTCATTATTCCTCTTAGTTTCGTCTATATGAAGGAATTTATTTTTACCATGCTTTCTTATGGGAGATATACTGGGTCGTCTGGAGTCGAACCCAGTATACTTGAGGAAAAAGTGATAACGGTTCCCTATAGATCTCGTAGATATCTAAAAACCATCCAAGTTTCAATTCTTTATCTTATCGGAAAGTGCCCGAAATTAATTTTCAAAAATGCCGCAATGCTTTTCTTATGGGAAAAAACGCAACTTTCGGAATTTCTGGAGTCGAACCCATGACACTAAGGTATGAGATCTCAATTTTTCTGGCGGTTTCTCCATGCCGTCTACAATTTTTGAAAATTTTAGATCTCCAAATATTGTAGTTTGGGCTGCACATTTATATCCTCCTATATCCTAAGTAAGGCCCGTCAATATATAATGATACTCAGTGGAAGACTTTATTTCGTTGCTGCTGCACAGTACTTTAGGGAGCATATATTTCCCATATATTTCTTGAATATATCATGTTATCGCTTATAATACGGAGTAATGTCGTGCTTCAAAGGAATGGAGTGCATTAATTCGTGAATTTGCTTGAAATGTGTTCTCGATTCGTGACCTTTTCAAACATTCTAGCGGATAAATCATATCTACCATGAAAATTTAAGTGATACATGGATTCGTATTTCTGCGCTGTGATAAAACCATGCACATATGCGCTCTATCGTCCTTGCATCGCAATGAGGTATTGACAAGGTAGTATTATTTCTGACCGTAAAATATTATGTCTGAAGTTTACTTTAAATTGTAGATATTACTCTTCGCGAACTCTCTCATTTTTCAACAATTCGTTGCGAAACGAAGCGTATTATTGTTACAGATTAAAAATGACAGAGCAGGGCATTAAGATTATCTGTGAATTATTGCTGAACATATCCTAAGCCTACTATTACGTATATTCTAGGCACTTGATCGATTCAAACTTTTTAATCGACTGCCTACAAATAAATGTTAAAGGAATTACTTTCAGGAGAAACACTTTAATCGTATAAATTAATCTAAGAAACCCTCTGCTGGCAAGATAAATCAATATACTCGTATGATATGATTATGATCCTCCGACGGCTTCATTCAAACAGAAAATTACGTCATGCAGGTTACTGTTGATTAACTGCAAACGTTCTTCCATAATTAACTTTTTATTTTTATATATAAATCCTCCGTGCTAAAATTCTTCGCAAGATTTACCAAATATTAATATTAAACATGATCTAGCTGCTAGTATATCAGTTTATTATTCAATTAAAAGTAACTTTAGTGGAATAATCCTGACTGCATCAGGTAAAAACTTTTTTTTAAATACGCTGCTCCTTCTAATGTAGAAGAAATTGTCTCCTTAAGCAACTGAAAAACATTGTGCTAGTACGAGCATTCGGATTAATTTCTCGATAAAGAAGTCCACCAAAGATGAACTTAATTTTACTGTGGTATAGAATTTGAATAAACAGGTTAAAAACCCGAAATAATGCCAAGCGCCAATGGGACAATGAGACGAACAAACAATTTAAATAAATTTATTTGAAAGATGATACTAATGTTATTGACCAGAAAAGATATTTTAAAGAAAAGGTAAAGCCCATATTAACTAAATATTTTTTTTTGAGAAAATCAAATGCAGGTTTAAAACGTCGCAACATGTTTTGAAAAATCAATAATGATTAATTTTTAGTAATATTTGGTTGAAACTTTATAACCGGTGGAAAATACAAACAACAAACAGATGAAAAATAACGTAAGAAATCTGATACATTGAATGCTAGTTCGATGTTACTGGGAGACATGTTGATAGAGATATTGGGTCCATTCAGAGTACTTCTTTTTTTTTGCTCGTATCAAACTAGATATCGATTGATCGATTCGACGGTTTTTTTAAAACGGAGATTGATCTTTACAGATTTCCGAATTTTCTCCGCTGAATAAATAACCATATTTGTGTGCATAGAAAAGTTACACACCCACGAACCCATTTTAACATATGAGTCGATGCTATCCCATAAGCTCCATGGAAGCAACGGTTAATCTCGATCTCATAACGACCTACATCTACGAATTTCGAAGCGATTTTTTTTTTGGATTTTCATACACGTTGTCTTTGACACGACCTACAAAACTAAATGCAAACTGACGTACGAGAGAGTTCTTTCTTCGATATTTAATCGCGGAAATCCTTTCAGCTCTTCAATAGTCGGAGCTATCGAAGGGTAAAATCCGATAAATCGCAATTGGAAAGTCCGATGGCCTTGCGAAAATCAATAAACGTTTTGTCATTTGTCATCTACAAAGAAGTCATTGGACTTTGTCTCCGCAAACTGCGAATTAATTTTACCTTATTTCATTAGACTGTTTCGAAATATTAATTTCTGTTCCATGGCTTTCCGAAGTACTTATTATTGAAAAGAATCGCAAATGCGTTGGATTATTGAAAAAGGGGTCAGTTATGAGACTTGCAACACTCGCAGTTCTTTTTGTATAATTGCACTTGCTAGCACCTCTCTAATAATAGCTTTGAATTATTTTTCAATGATAGACTAGCTGAAATCTACCGAAAGTTATTCCGCCATCACAGTGCTCCTTATCCATGTAATAATTTTTCTGTAAGATTTATGGTAAATAAAAATAGGAGAAGGGAGAAAATAAAAAGATAATTATTCCAGAATTATCTCAGCTTTTGTTCTTGCTACTATTATTCTCGCAACTGTTCCCATCGTACAGGTTTTTAATCTTTGCTATTTTGATTAAGTGATACCAACAAAAACAACTTTTATACTTGTGCAAAACTACAGGCGTATGCTGATTGCAGTATTGGAACAGAAGTTAGGCTCTGTAAGAAAGCAAAAGAGGCGGCTATTGGGAATTCCATTAAAAATATTAAAAAAACTCGAACAATGCAAATGAAAGAGACAAAATTGAACGTAAATTTCGCCGCGTCGACTTTCTTTTTTTTACCTAAATGTGGGTCATTATCATCCTTTGTTTCGCCCACTCGCTAAACATCACGACTGAGTCTCGCCGCGCATTCAAATTCGCGCTATATTAAACTTATCGTCACGCATCCGGGGCTTTTATTCTTATTATTAGTGACTCATTTTTATCGCATACGCACGGAAGAGGCGACATTTTGAAACTTAGGTCATGCTTCGTAGTACTCGTGCCGGAGAGAAAATTGCCTGAAAAATTCTTTTTTTATGCTCTGCAATACATAGTTTCCTTTATATAAAACTATAAAACGAAACTATTGCATCTATTTAAACTACAATTCATAACGGAGTTGTTAACTTTTTTCATTGATCGGTGGCTGTTTCTTTCTTAACTCTTTGCAGATGGGGCAGTAGTTTTTGAAATTCCCAAAGGATGCGCGACTGACGTTTGGTGAGTTTTTTTCCCGATCCATCCAACATAGCGGCAACTCTAGGATGCACGAAAAATATGAACGCGAATCTGATCGAGCACGAATAACTATTAAGTTTGGTGGGTGCATCTTTATGATTAAACCGCTGACGGAGAATGAGGTGGGCACGATGGAATTCTACCTTTTCAAAAGAATGGACCTCGTTTTCTTAATTACTTTTGATAAAATGCTCATCCCCCGAAAAAACGCGCGTCACCAGTATTAATAGGCACGGCGGTTTAACTGCGGCGGATTCGATCACCCGATACGTCTCTTTCCTCTTCTCTCTATCTTTTTTCTTTTTAATCGAAACGTTTCTTGGAACCCATATTCCGAACGTGCTCCCCGCGTCATTCTTCCTCCGCCACTTCTTGGGTTTTCCGTTTTATAAAAGTACCGAGACGGAGGAGGAGGTGCCTTCTGCCGATTCACTTCCGCGTTCTTGGGACAGCTAAGCATACGTAACTCGCATCAAATTCGCTCGACGAAAACAAAACAGCGAAAGACGCGCGCATGAAGGGGAAAGGGGGAGGGGGGAACGATACACGTGTTCCCGCAGTTTCTCACGTTTTGCGACCAGTCTTCTTTCGAGAAGAGAGATGGAGCCACGAGCGACCGTCACCGATTTTTCGCTGCCGTTTGCCCGTTAATAATTTCGTCGTTCTGTTTTTTTTTGACTCGGATCGCGCCATCTATTTCACCGTTTATATTCGTCCTCGGGAGACGTGCGATATTTACCAACTGTGCGTCTCTCTCTCTCTTTCGCGTCGCTGTGAATAAAACGGCGAAAGAGAGAGAGACCGAAGAGAGAAACACTCCAGAGAGTATACCTCAAGACATTCAGCCTCTGGGGGTCGTTAGACGTGCTTACATAACGGAAATAGGACGGCTCGGGGAATATTCCGGAGAAATCCCCTTTTATCGCCTTATTCAGAGCCGAAAGGAGGGCAAAGCCGATGAATTCATCGGAAAGCGATTTGTTTCCGATACGATTCCTGTTTGCTAAGCCGGGAGTCGAATTTATCACACCGAATTGTTCTTTCTCGCGGGACAAAGAGGAAAATAAAGCGTGGACTACGTTTACACGGGAATTCTCATCTTATAAAGCTGTCAAATGAATCAACGTCGAGATATCATTCAGTTCAGATAATAACAGTAAGATAAGATTAAATTTCAAAATATCACCCATTAAATAATCCGCTGGAGAATCGACTAGATCGACTTATTCTTTGAAATTCGTGCCATTTTTTTTAATTCTTCCGGATCAAGGGATGCGGGCAGAGACATGTCACCAATCGGGATTTAATCGCCATTAAATTTCGGTCGTGAGGAAAACTCTTCCTTCGTTCGACTCTTTTATAATTTCCTCGTATTCCAACGGTCTGAGAACGGGTCTCGGAATTGTACAGATGCAGTCAGTCGCGCCGCATAGTCGCATGCACCAAGCACTATAACAAGCTCCTTGGGAGTGGAGTATTGAGGAGGCGATGTCAATGACCAAGGGGTGTAAAAGCTGCTTTCTCCATCTGGGGGTAGTAGGAGGTGAGGGAGGGGGGATAGGAGACAAGCGGGGAGAGCAGGAGAGAGAGGGAAGAAAAAGGAGAGAGAAAAAGGGAGAAGAGCCGAAGGGGATGAGAGAAAAAACGGAGAGGCATCTGTTGAAGGAAAATACACCGTCCCCGTTTTGAGATCAGTGCAGAGGAGAAGGAGGAGGAAGAGAAGGAGTTAGGGAGGCAGGAAGAGAGGGAAGGGCAGAGCGTTGAGTGGACGGGAGGATAGGGGAGAACGTCCTTGAAAGCTGCGCCGCCTGGAGGTTATTCGGCGAAGCGGCGAGTGGAAAACGTAAGGAGGGGAATGGGGGAGGGGGGAGGGGGAGGAGGACGAAGAGTCAGCGGGAGGAGGATAGGTGAAAGGCAAAACAAATATAAGGAATAAATCCGTCCGTCGGACTCCCGTAAACTTCTAGAAAATTAGTTTCGCTTAATAAAGAGCGGTAGACAACTTAAAGGATGGAACTTCTTTCGATGGCTAATATCTTCATGATCCATCCTTGCTAATAATAATTGGCAAAATATCAGATTGTAAAAATCGAAGTCGAATAGTTTAACGGCTTAAAAACACTTAACCCAATTCTAAATTAAATCTTTTCCTCTGAATGTAGCTTCTTAAAAACGAATGCCAGATTTCTTACCTTACTGAAAAATCGTAAACATCTGCAGAGTGTAAAGTACGACCACACGTTAGATTTATTCGTAGCATTGATGACTTTAAAACAGGTCAGAGAAACCTAAATACACATTTTTGGTTAATAAAGGAGTTTCCGTGTCTCGTGCGATTCACTAAAATTCCCCCGATAAACATGACAAAAATGATTCATTTTCATAACCCACGCAATATATTTACGGATGTTTACGAAGTCGCGCTCTATTTTTTTTGTTCAAGGCTACTCGTTTGTTTACACCGATTTAAAAGAATTTCACGCACGCTTTTGTTAATTTACAAAGGGGAATTCAGCAGCTAAGTAAAATAAATTGCATAAGACCCGAAAATCCAATTTCATAGCTGTGAATTTACATTGTGAGAAATGCCGCGATTTTCGAATAGGAGGTGTAATTGTTCCGTATCTTGTGTTTGGATGAAGCGAAACCTTTCATTGCGGACCTTGAATCCCTGAGAAAGTCTTACTTCCTTGTGGCGCCACCTTCAGTAACAGGGTGCTGAAAATGACGGACAAAAAATGCCGTTTCGACTGTGACTTGGCATTGAATGAGAGACTGACCTGAAAATCTAGAGAAAACGACATTCCGCCGATATTTCTGCTGTCCTTTCGAGACGTTGCGACACCTGTTACTATTTCTTTTCAGAAGACAAACAAAAAAAATCTTCCAAGGTTGGAATCTCATCACATGGAGTAAAGTAGACTGTCCGCGGCTAATTAGGAAAAGTCAACGAGCTATCAACGAAGGATCAAATATTTAAAATTATCAATAAAGCATTCTTTTTGTCGAAGTTAATATTTTTGCTTTTTTTGTTAAGGCGACGCAAATCATTCGTCCAGACCATGCTCGGATGGAAAATTTTTCCATCCAGCGAAGATATTTATTTTTCAGACTGTTTACCACTTCACGGCTATTTTGATCTCGGAAAAAATTCAGAAAAATTCCCGAGTTTTGATTACGAAAGTAAATGTTAAATTTAACTTTTGTATAAAAAGCAGTCGGTTTAAACTTGATACGTATTTCCTCAATGATTATTCGAACCTATGCTATTAGTGTATTAATTGGATTCAGCGACTGATGAATTAACAAAGACCGTGGTCTTTTAGTTAAAGTTATTGTTCCATCTTTATAGACTTTTGTGTTATTCATCAACTTGACGATGATCGCCTTAACTTTATGGTATTTAAGATATCCGAATTTTACAAACAAAAGTTTGATTATAAAAACACACAACCAATGTTTCGATGTGAGACATCACCAGCTACGTAAAATCAATGAAAATCGATGACCAAATACCTATATTATTAAACTGTGGTTTATAAATTCAATCCATGCTGTAGTAGAAGCCGCAATCTTAGCTCGATAACTCATTTTCAAAGAGAAGCAAATGAATAAAAAAGAACTACGTGGAAGACGAATCAATCGAATTCGCATTCATGAGATTCGGCCGCCGCTAACGTTTCCGGATTGTGAGAAAATAGTTTAGCGAGAGAGAAAGCTATAGGCGGAAGGGAAGATCAATGACTCGAGCACAAACACACACACTTAATGGGAGAAGTGCGATGTTAAACATGTCAGGCGAATGTGTTTATTTTAAGGTCGGTCTTTTCTCTATTTAAAATCCGTTGGACATGCACCGCCGCTAGAATAGACGCTGTGTTGTAGGGATTACAATACTGGTAACCGGTTAACCGGTAAATAGCTCAAAAATCCGGTTAAAATTTAACGGTAATTTTGTAATTTTTACCGTAAATTCGGTAAATAAAACATGTTTTTAATGCATATTAAAAAAATAATAATATTCCCGTGTTTGAAGGTTTCAATGTTTCTCAAGTCCTGATTCTCTCGGCAGGCAATTGCGCATGCGCTGAAGGCTGACGCAATAATCAGTAGTCAAGAAAGTACAGGCGACACTCGATTTACGCCATAGATACGTTCTGAGGTTTATGGCATAAATCGAAAATGGCGTAAATAGAAAGTAATTTTCCCGCAATATTTGATCATGTACAGTGGCGGCTCCTACGAAGTGATTCATTCCTACTTGAACTTTATAAACCTTAGTAAAATATTTCTTTATGGTGATGTAATGTCAGTAGTTATTTTTCTGTTTTTAATATTATTCCTTGAATATGTTTAATGCAGATAATGCGTTATAAACGTTAATATCTTAGCACTAATATCTGTTGATCTTTACAGAAAATGAACTTGAACTGCTCTCTAATACAATATTAGCATTGCAGCCAATAAAAGTTGCTGTAGAAGCACTATGATCCAAAAATGTAAATTTTTAAATTGCTGATGTAACATTAAAATTTATGCTAGATGAACTAACAAATCAAAACACATTTTTAAGCAATGACCTTAAAGAAGCATTGATAGCTCTCATAAAGGAAAGACAACTTATTCTGATGTTCTACAGTTTCTTTATGATCCAAAGAAATCAATTGATGAAGATTACGGAATTTTCAATAAAACCAGCAAGGCCACAATAACAAAGGTAATTGTAGAGTTACTAGAACGCATTTCTGAAACTGAATCAACAGTAGTCAACGATTCCAACTCCCAGTCTGAGGATGCACCGACTTCAGTTCCTTCGTCATCAACTGCATTGTCTATGAAGGAAAAACTTCAACTGGAAAGGAATTAATGTATTTTCAAGAAGAAAAAATACGAGGAAAATATTTAAAAATCTGATGTGGCCAACACATGACTTTCTCCATATTCTCCATATATTTAAATTATTATGAATAGCATTATAAGGCAAAATTATTATTTCGTATCGTAAAAGAATACCATCGTCCTTGTTGCCGTAAATTACGTATATTTTGAATGTTTACAGAATTCGCTACATGGTGTTGGCGCTGTTTACTGGTATTAAGATAAAGCGAAATATATCCGAAATGGATGGTTCTACGAAAATTAGTTTCAAACAAAACTTGGAAGAAATATTATTCTCTACAACTTTGGTCCTTACGAAGAATACCAATAACGATGTTTTTAAGGAGATATTTAACGGAAACCGAAAAACCGGTTATTTATAAATAACTCCTAAACAATAACTCCTATAGAAAATTGTTTCAAATAAAAACTGTAGGAAATTACATTCTCTATAACTTTTGTATAGAATTGTATATACAATAATGATGTTCTAACGAAGAAATATCGCAAAAACCGAATCGGGTTTCGAATAAACCTCGACTTCCGGTTAACCGTTATTGTCCAAAAACTAATCAGTTCTTTGTGCTCATGCTAAAGTGTTATATATGAAGTTTGGTAATGATATGGCACGTACTTTTTGAGTTTACAAAAAGACCCCTTCCAACCTCTCATGACCCCGTGCGCTCCTATTTCTTCCGTTCGTTCCAGACCGCGCACGCATGCGTTTTACACGCGGCATACGGCGTTCTCGTTGCGGGTCTACGAGGGTGATGGGGTGGGGTGGGGGGTGGAGAGGGGGAGAATAAACTCAAACCAGTTCCACGACCGGTGCCGGCAACGAGCACTGCCCCCATAGAGTATTTTTTTCGAAAACTCGCGGCGATGCTCAGCCCTCAGAGCGATTCTGTGCAGGGAAATAATAATAATAGCGATACGCTCTAAACTCGATGGCACGTGACTGTCTTGCTCTTTTACCCCCCCCCCCCTCTCTCTCTGTACATGATTATATCTTCCGTGCCTCTCCATCCTTACAACCCATTTGTTAGCTCCGAGTTTTCAATCTCATGCTGGAAAGTGAAATTTCTCTAACAAGTATTCTCGGAGTCCAGTTTCCTTAGTTAATTAAGCCTTTGCCTCATATATCACAGACATGGTCCAACGAAGAACTTAACAATTCTATTCGGTAAAAAGATTTCGGTGACGGATTTTCTCCAATGTAAATACATACTAGTTTATTTCTGTATTCTCAAACTAGAGTTTTAGTTACTTTTTACAAAAATTCAGGCAACTTTAATACTCGCTACCATTCCCTATTTCAGTATCTTACTCCTACGCAGCCTCCATGGTAATAGTAATTAATATTTAAAGTGAACAAATATACGTTCTTTTTTTTTTACAGATTATCCTCGCAATCCTTGATGACATGCTTCCTTCCGTTCTCAGCTAGTTGCAGCCTCGTGGCTGTCCGTTTTCTCACTCTATTCAGTTATATATGCAAACAAATTTTTAGGTTTTTCATTTCACACATTTAAATTACGTACTCGTCATACCTTCGGCAGAGCGAGGTTAGTTACTGTTGCTGTATCGGAATAATTACTCTTCTATTTCTGTCCTCCCTCCTCGTGCTCCTCCTGAATATTAACAACCACGGTCGTTTCCCTGGAAAACCGTTCGATCAAGGTTTTACCCACAATCCCCCGCGGCCGTTCGGCCTCCGTCGAGGAGCAAAAAAAAGCGTCGACGGAAGCAAGATGGTGAGAGAAATGAAATAGCCGTCGGGGTCAGAGAAGGTCTTCAGATCGCAATATCTCCTGGCCCCGTCGGTGTTATTATCGTCAGCCGCATAATTCCCGGCGCGCAATCGGGATTATCGCTTTGGGTTATTCCACCGTTTGCGTCGATCGGTCGAACTCATTTCCAATGGGCGAGGAAAAGGCGCCAAGTGGTCGTAATTCGAGACGGGAGGGAAATGGCGATCGCAAAAAAAGGGGATGTCATCACTCCGACTCTTAAAAGAGGAGAAGGGCGAGGCCGGGGATTTTTACGCGGGAGAGTCGAGAAGGAGTGGCGGCCATTTGGACACGCCGCGCGTGCATAAGACACGCAGTGTTCCTCATTATGCTCCCGTCTCTCATCGCCAATCCTCCCTCCGCTCCACCCCGCTTCCGTTTCAGCCGACTCTCACCTCCCCTCTCTCTCTCTCTATCTCCGCTCCTCGCTAACGCCTCCGCTCTCCTATGCATCCTCGCTTCTCCTATAACACCCATTATTGTCCTTTTCACCCCCTCCCCCCAACAATTTCTCCTTCAGTACATACTGCGCCTCTATTTTCTCCGCCCCTCCCCCTCTTCCTCCCGAAACTCGCAATCAATCTTTTCTTTTCCACACTCTATGGTTATTTTGTTTCTTCAGGGAACCTAAACCGTCGACCACGCAAAACCCGCGAGATATTTGGCGTATTTTTTTTATAACCTTCCGTCTCCTCGTCTATCGCGTAAAACGAAATATATTTCGCATCGCACTATGAATTCCGCCACTCTTAACAAGGACGCGAAAAGTAAAAATATCATATCACAATAATCTAATATTGGACGGATTAACACGATTTTTTTCAGAATTTCACGCACATGTGATGATTTCCTAGTCCTCCTTGGATACAATTCAGTGCTATGGCATAAAGCTTTTGTTGGCGATAACACTTGTTTTCATTCGTAGCATAGCGCCGATTATCCGAACTATTACGGAACAATGGCGATGCGGGCAATTGAAAATCCAGATGAATGGACTTTAAAAAATCATTCCCTAACATACTAACAAGGTGCCACGTATTTTTAAATGCTGTAAGATATTATTGAGATCGCTGCGTATCAAGCACTTTCAACTTTGCGTTAAATATTTTTAAAGGAATTTAAAAAAATATTTGAAAGGTATAGTATAAAGACATTTATGATATATTGGTATGAGGAAAATTTATAAATTTATTTTATTTTAGGAATTTCATACGGATAATTGTTTCTCTATTGCATCACTAAAAATTTGCAGCGGTGACCCATAAACAGGAAATGTGGAAGACAGGAACAAATAATTAATGATATCGAATTTCAAGTCGCCAAAATGTTCATTTATAAAGAATGGAAGTATTTACATACATATGTAAGGAAATGAATGATTTATGACACTGGAGAGGTGTAATCTTTATTATATGATTTATTAAATTTACAAAGATGTATTTACATAACTCGTCATAAGACTACTGCTCTATACTTTCCATTAAGAAAATCTGTATTTTTTTGTACATCATTTGATATAATTTTCTGCTCAAAAGTTCTCCAACTCGTCTTCGTATGGTTAAACTTCAAAAACATAGTGAATACTTGCAAATTATACACGGATACGAGCGAGAAAAAAGGCCGAAGAAATGATAGGGGAAGATCAATTCGGCTTCAGAAAAGGACGAGGAACCAGAGATCCTATCGGTGGAGTGAGAATCATATCAGAAAGGGCAATAGAGTAGGTACAGCCAAGATTGTTGCGTATGTTTCGTCGACTGGCAGAAGGCTTTTGATAGAGTAAATTGGGTACTGCTGATGAGAATATTAAAAGATATAGTTGTAGAATGGAAATACAGGAGACTGATCAGGAATCTATATGTGAATCAAGTTGTAAAGGTCAGGTTGGAGAATGCGGACACCAGGGGAGTAAATATCTATAGAGGAGTAAGACAGGGCTGTTGTCTATCGCCGAACCTATTCAATACTATATATGGGGAGAGGCTAATGCAGGTAGCGTTAGAAGGCACGGGAGATATCAAAATCGGAGGAAGGATTATAAGAACAGTGAAATACGCGGATGATCAAGTACTTCTAGCAAGAAAGGAAAAGGAACTCCAAAAAATGATAAATAGACTAGTGATAACAGGTAGAAAATACGGTATGGAAATTAATACAGAAAAATCCAAGGTCATGCGAATATCAAGTAATGAAGAAGAAAATTTGAACATAAGTATTGGAGGAAAGCCATTATTGGACAAGTTTCACACTATAAATACCTTGGAAGCATCATAACGAGAGAAGCAACATTTACCGATGAAATCAGGACTAGAATAACTAAAGCAGAAGCCGCATTCAGAAGAAAGAAACTCCTACTAACGGGGAATATAAAGGAGGATAACCGTAAGAAGTTGACAAAATGCTATGTATGGATTATGGCTCTGTATGGGGCAGAAACATGATCGCTAAGGAAAAATTACATAAAATAAATGGAAAACTTCGAAATGTGGGCATGGAGAAGAATGCTGAAGATAAAATGGACAGATAGGGAGAAAAACGAGGAAGTATTACTAAGAATAGGAGAGGAGTGAACGATTATACAGACTATCAGAAAGAGGAAGGCGAACTGAATTGGGCATTACCTGAGGAGAGAGTGCATGATTAAAGAAGTGCTAGAAGGAAAACTAGATGGAAAAAGAGAAAGAGGTAGGAAAAGGTTTCAGCCAGTAGACGACTTGAAAGGGAAAGAGAGCTATAAAGACATGAAGAAAACTGCGGAAAATAGGAGTATATGGAGAACCAAGTTTAGTCATGAAGAATTACTGACCTGTCAACGGACAGACTACCTATGATGAAGAGTAGCGTCATCATTATTATTGTGTAATATCCATTAATGTACATGGTTTGACATAAACTGCGATGTCATTGCCTGTTAACGTTAACGCAATAAAAATATGAATTATCAACTGGGACGTAGTCAGCTACCATCATATTCAACGACAATTTCGCTATCGGAAATGCGGTCAAAGATGTTACCAAAGTCACATTCCGAGGACAGCTAGCTTCTTTTCGTGTCGGTTTAGCTTCCTTAAAAAGAAAGATTATATGTTTTTTGGAGCGCTGTTTCTGCGTAATGAAAAGTTTTCAATTGTTTTCGGTGTAAATTTCCGAATGGTGACTGATGTTAGGATATAAAACCGAGACAACTTATTCTGAAGAAGAATGACTACGGCAAAAATTGAAGGTGATAACGAACTTTTACTCAACCTGTAATTGGAATACATTACGAACAAATTAACCTTTTAATAATGGAGCATCAATGATGCACTGTGATATAAAGAAAACATAATACTCCCACGTAATTAAGTCAAATGAAATTGTGCGTGTATTTTAAATGCAGAAAATCCGGTGCCCGGAAAAAGTTCCGGTGTATCGAAAGGCAATCGGGAAATTGTGGTAAAGCACCGAAAACCGGGAAAATCCCGGAAAACCGAGACCTCAGTGTCCACTTTGGCAAGAGCACCTCCTAACTTTTTAAGGCTGCTGATTGCCACGTTATACACTACCGCAGTGGTCCACAAACTACGGCCCGCGGGTCAAATCCTGCCCAGCTTACCTCATCCATTTCTTTATGGCATGCGTATTTTCGTATATTTGCTAACAGGTGGCGTCATTACACATCGCCCATGAAGTTTAAACGATATTTTTCGGGTACGTGATACAATATACTTTTAATATAGATTTATGAAACATCGTACAACGAAAAAATTCTCTATGAAATTTGCGCACGGCCCGATGACATTTGAAAGGTCCTGCGTGCCACGCACAGTGGCATATAAAGCCTCATTTAGCCCTTTTAGTATACAATTTAGTGATCTCAGCATTGCGGAAAGCTCAACTTTCCTTCTTGCTTATATTAAATCCTTAGAGATGTTTCTATACGTATTTCATATCAGTGATAGGACTTTTCATTTATTTGTGGAATTGAAAACCATTTTTGTTTTATCAGATTCTCATTGGATGAATAATTACACATAGAAAATGTCGGTGTGGTAACCGACCGAAAAGGCTTATTTCGCGTTAGCTAGTATTTCATCTTAAACGTACAGTTTTCTTGTTTCTCTCGTTTATGAATCATTTATATAATGTTTATTGGAACGTTTTTGTAAAGGGAGTACGCCACTGTCAGCAACAGATTGCGATCGTTCTTGTTTAGTATGCAGTTGATTTCGTCACGCATCTATTAAAGGCCGAACAACACCTTTTCGAATTGACAGGAAGCCTTACAATTAGCGTAGGCGGATAAAAGGTGTTTGTCATTCAGCACACTGACATCAACGGAGATATTTAATAGTCCAGTCGCAAACCGAAAGCTGAGAGAAATTTCAAGAAGAAGAATTAACAATGCGATCAGACAATCCTACTTGATGGAAAAAAGGAGCTTTTGCGTTTTATCCCTTTCTATGATAGTGAATTAAGAAAGATATCGTTCGGAAAAAGTATACATCAATTACGATGATGAGAGAGATATATTGGAAAATAAGCTTTGAACACGTTTAATATTAGGATATTTCGTTTTGGATCGCGGGAAAAATTATATATACATTCAGGTGTGTGCTGCAACCGGCTCCGTCCGGCTCGCGCGAGCCGGTTGATATATTTTTTATATGGTCGGCGAGCCTGTTGTTGAGCTAAGCAGTCCACATTATCCGAAGGTTAGCGACGCATCACGGTCTGATAATAATGAGACGCCAAAAGTTTAAGGGCGCTTTCTAGATTGTGTTACGCAGCAAGTTATTATCAGAAAGACGCCAAACATGGAATATGCTTATTCGATATATTAGTCATTAATGATATTTAAACATTTAAAATAAAATTTTATATTACTTATAATATTATCTTGTTTTTTATATTGAAATCCCTTCTAATTCTCGCAAAGATCAGATAACGCGATCTCAGAACAGCAAAAAAAGTCATGGAGTCGATGCTGGATGGGATGCCTAACTGTCAGGGGCGGCGATAATAGCGATCCGGCTGTTGTATATTTGGCAGCATATCCCTTTATACATACACGGGATATTAAAATCGGAGACAGGACCTGACAATTGGTTATTTTTTAAGGTTAAAAACTAATGAATATGCGTACCCAACTACTTTGTATAGTTATGCGACATTATTTTTAAGATAAATAAAATGAAATAAATTAAAATTTGAGATATATTCAAACAATCTGTAGAGATCGAACAATATAATGTTAATAATTTTCCTATTAAAAGTTTCAAAAAAACTTTTCAAGCGAAATGTAATTATCATGGACTCATTGCCCTGTATTACTTATGATTACGAACAAATATTAAATTAATTTATCATCTACATTAACACAATTTAATATACTGAATGTCATATGTGGCGGGTATTAATTAAATTGTTTATTATGATTGAATTTCCAACTGTAGATAAAGTTTTTATCATCTACAATGTAATGGGTATGCGTATTGGTTATTGCTTTTATTAATCATTAAAGCTGTCATTCTAAATTTACGTCATTTCTTAAGCTATTGCTTCGTTCTATGCTTGCATAAAACATTTTCTAATGAATAAATAGGGTGCCAGCAGAAGAGTGAAATGGGATCTGAAGCCGGTTCCAATTTCGAGTCATTAAAATAGTAATATGGCAATATGAGGATATGAAAAAATTGTAATATTGGATTATTTCTCAGCATCTGTGTGCGCTCCTGCATTGCGAAGCTAAACTCTCTATAAAGACAATGACCTACTCAATTCATTTCACCGATCACCTTTCTGAATTGCGCAATTTTTCGTTACCTCAAGTTAAAAGAAAATAATAGCAATCAACGTGGAACCGATGAATGTTTTCCATTATTCAAGGAAGAATAAAAAAAGAAGACGAAATGCGCTAGAAATATAAGGTAAATTTTATATCAACACAAGACATTAATTGAAAAAAGGGCCACGTTAGGACATTCCCCGTTTCAATACGAATTCAGTGATACCCAATACATATATGTGTGGTTAACCGTCTTCGCAGGAAAAATGCAGAATCAAAAAACCCTTCCAATTATATATATATATATATAATAGATTATATACTTTGGGCTCTTGAGAATTACACATTCGATTAGGAATAATAAGAAAACCTGTTTGGTGGCGCAAAGACACAGCGTACATTTTAATGTGAAGAGATGGATTCCGCAATTGCTGCACTCAAAGCTGGAAAAATGCACATATGGTGCGCTAGAGTTGCTGCGCACAACAGGTTTAAAGTTATAGTAAAAGGATTTACGAGCCTAGACACATGGCGCATATGAATGGGAAACCTACGTTTCCTGTCCATTGATCTCACTGTTACTAGCGTATGTACAGACTTCGTTTACATAGTCAATGGTTTTTAATGGATTTTGAAATCGAATGCCTCTTTTCTAGGTCGTGATGAATGGCCAATGCCGCCCGCTGTCGAAGAGTATCTAAGAAATATTATTTTCTGTTCTTCTATTCTTTATAGACTATAAAACTTTTATATTAACTCTGCAACCATATATATTTAAATATTATCTTCTTTTCGTACAAGCACAGCTACCCATGGAAATTGTTGTTTGGCTAGTACTACAAGCTGAGGCATAAAGATGTTAGATACGCAGTTAATATCTTTCACAACAAGGTTGTATTTCGCATGCAGCCGATTCCCTAGGAAATAATTTCACATAATTTAAATACTATTTTATTCAATAAAATAATATTGTTACCAAGAATTTGGAAAATGTAAAAGAAGTAACTATGACATTTTCAATTCCAAACAATTCAAATTGCATGAATTTAATAATTTCTAAGCTAGATCTTATCAAAACTAACCTGGGAACTATATGAACCCGATTTGAGTGGCACTAATTTTATCAATGGAAAGTTGACGAAATGCATGTAGTTAAAATTAAAGGGCTCTCTGACAAAAAACATTTTATATGTTTTATATTTATTAGTGTGGATTTTATCGAACCTAGTTATCAATAGTTACTGTGAAAAGGTTGAATCGATAGTCAGCGATATTAGACTGAAAAAATCATGCATGCGTCCGCGCGTAGGCTTATCCCTATAAAAATAACCCCAATTAACGGAGAACGATCATCGTGATCTTTTTGAAAATCCTGATTCTATCAGATCAAGAAAAAATGTCAAAAAATCCCGTAATTTTTTCGTCACGTAATATATTCAAAACACCGTGGAATTTCGTGAAACAATAAAAAAAAGCAATACATCCAAGCACCTCGAAACGGGAGCGATTGCTTCTCTCGAAAAAATAACCGTTTGAACGGCAGCAGCGAATTCACGGCCGTGGCGCGAGAACAATTACAATACAGTTACGTTCCGCTACTACGCCGAGGTAGTTCATTGGGCTAAACGGGGCATAAGGGTTTACTTGGAAAATGATATCGTATGGAATACGACTAAACAAGGATTTTTCAGACTATTTATAGTGTGAAGAATAATTTAATCAACATGTGTCATACATCTTTTTAAAGAGATTCATGGTCATATGTAATGGAAATTTTCCTTAAGATCCAGATATTTTCTTGAGCCCAAAAATTTATTTTGTAATTTTTAGTGCGCTTTATAACACAAGTTAGGAAAGTTTACAGCGTATCACAAATGAGCGCGTTTCGTGCAATGGAGTATTTGAAAAAAATGATATACGTGTACGTAAGGGAAATAGCGTTTTAAAGTTCTTTTCTGCGACATAATAATCCATTTTCTTCCTATTTAAAAATATCAAAAATTTCAACTAGAATTAAGAATTTTGTTTGATTTTCTTCTTTGTAACGACTACTCCTACGATAAAAATGTATAGGTAGAGAAATACTCTACTAGTTCTACAGTTTTTATTTGAAAACTATTTTAATATGATCAATACTTTACGAGATATGACGGAAAGTTAATTTTTTGTCACCAGTAAAGTGGTACCCTTGATTGACTTACGTGATTCATTTATGCGATTTTCTTATTATCTTTGATTGTAAGTCCTTAATATCAAGTGTCATGAAAATCCCTTCGGTAGAAGCCGAGAACGAATATGCGGACGGACGGACAGACGGAGAGACGGACGGACAGACCGACGCTAATAGGCGCTCACGCTGGAAGCGAAACGCGCCTAAAAAGAGTATAAATGAAAAGTTTTTGTATATATTTTTATCGTAGATCTGAAGTACTCACAGAGAAAAAGACAATGCGTCCCCCGCACCTTCTCATCCTTTCGACTCCATTAAACCCTTCTCCTCTTCCTCCATTCGTCACAAACGCACTTCTTACAGCGCCACCTACTCCAGCCCACTCCACTTAATTTAACCACTTTCTGCGTGAGTGAGGTGGGCGTCCATTCCAGGAGAGGCGTTTGACCGAGAGGGGAGGGCGAGTGTTTGTGTGTGCGTGTGTGTGTAAATATCTCAAAGGCTCGCCTTCATGTTTTAAAGCGAAGGTGTTTCTCTTCCCGCTCGGCCATCGGTGGGCGAGTCGGAGCGCCGATTGTGCCACCCCCGTTAACAGTTGCGAGGGACGACGTCAGCGCCGCAAAAAGCAAAACTTGGGAGGTGACGTCACCTCTTTTGGGTTCAATCACGTTCTATTCGAAAGAGAGAGAGAGAATGTGTATTCGCTTCCCCTCCCCTTCCCCTCTCCTCCCTTCACCTTTTCCCTTTCCAGCTCTCCCTTTCCTTTCCCCCCCTCTTTCTCCTACTCTCGCCTCTCTCCACCTCCATACGCACGCTCGTGTCCCGACACTCGTGCCAAGATTCCCGGGGATCTCGTTCTCAATCGAGTGTTACCAACCGACTTGAAAATTAATCTTACTGTCCAACCTTATTATTTCCAAAAGCTTTTGGCCCTTTTTATAAAGTTAATTGTGCGAGAGTTATATCATAAAACGTATTTTTATTTACATTTTTTATAAAACGAATTATATTATTGGATTACAAGTCTAATTTCTTACATTAATGATGTTAGCATAACATTGCTGTTTTCATTTCATGATCATCGATCGGCGGATTACAACAGGCTGGATACTTTGTGGTAGAAATGCCATCTGATTACAACAACTGTATTTTGAGTGTCGGATTGATCTTAACCATGAATTGCATTAGTAGGAAAAACGCCTATATTAGTCCTGTATACCTACATACAGGAGCGGTCCGAGGCATTTCGTCGCCCCGAGCAAGAAATCGCTCCAGGGCCCCCTTCGGTAAATTCTTGTTAAGATGTTTTTAAAAGAGCCTGTTAATTTATCCATTGATCCGTTAAACAATTGATAGTGAAAAAGTAAAAGGAATTTAGCTTAGATTACCGCCTGTTCCGCGACATAAATTGGTACCCGACATTTATTCACTTGCAAGTATGCATACATTGATGGTAGGGATAGTGACCTCAATACTTTGGTGTCCCGAGTTATACTTGGGGCAGGCCCTGCCCACAAGTTTTGAGTTTTTTGTTCGAAATCCAGCCAAAAAGGCAAATTTACAATACAATCTTATTACATTCCCATGAAATTTCGATTGGAAAAAGGGCGGACATGTACTCAATTTCAAATGTTATTGAGGAATTTTAAGAGGAAACGGATGTAGACATAATCTAGCGAGGGCGGATTTTTGAATTGTCTCACATGATTTGAAGATGTTAATACTGATAATAAACGCGTATTATGTTAATTTCGTTCTATATAATTACATATATGATTGTGAGCGAGAATTAATGCCCATATGAATTATACCAATTAAAAGTATTCAAGTAAACGGAGAAGCCACGACATTTGTGTGTTGGGTGTTGCATAAGATCAAGGATAATTGGTACAGGATCATTTTCCATATGAGCTCCATTTGTTGTTATTTAGCTTTTATAAAACATTTTGTTAAATTTTATTTAGTTTGGAAGTATTTCGCGCTACTTATGATATTTATGAAGTCTCCTGTTTTTATGTTAAGATCGCGCGAGAATGTTAATAGCTAGATTTGGAAAATATTTATGCGATAAAAAGGCCCATGACCTTCGTGTGCTTATAGCTCGTGCTACAGGGGAGAAATTACACACTTAAGCGTCACTTTGCCTTATAAATATCTCAAATTGTGAGATGGTTACGACTTTTTGAGTGGAAATCGCGCGTGAAACTCCAGAAAAATGCAGCAGCACCAAAACTCGCGAAAGCATGATATTCGGATTAAATCGCAAAAGAACCGAATGGAATAAAATTTTCGGTAACGCAAGTGAAACAGGATTATTCGTGTAGTGATCGACAGCATGTAAATGTGAATCTTTTAATTATGTAACAATTGAGAATGCACGATATCGGGGATAAGAAATGTAATGCGGCGACATACTTGTTTTGACATTAACTATCCTCGTAATGTGGATTGTTCACTGCGGTATATGCATATGATAAACTACTCATAATGATGAGTGCGGATTTTATTTTATCGTATGAAAAATTGTTATTTTTAGGAGAGAGAGTGTGCAAAGATTAGAAGCTTGCCAGCTGTTGGTTTAGAATAGAAAAAATAGATTGAAAGACGAAAAAAATAGGTGACACCAAATAAAGCGGAACGAAAACCTTTAGTAAGAACGATATGACTGGAACATACTTTGAGAGAATAAGAAGAATCACTTCTGGATAACATCGAAGGATCTACTCTAGATCAGGGGTTCTCAAGTGCGGCCACCAGACAATTTCGGTGCGGCCATAAGAAACTTTCAATAATTCGAATTATTTAAAGAAAAACAATTGTTAATGATAAATAAGTAACCGTTGTCATTAAATAAGAAGGTATATGGAGGTTTTTACATGATTGTCGTTATATTTTCTGTAATCTTTTCTTGATGCGGCCATGACGGTTTGCTTGTGGCCGCAGATGCGGCCACAAGAAAATATCTCATGAGAACCGCTGCTCTAGAAAAATATGTAAATAAGACAGAAAAAGTTTGCAGAAAGAGATCGGCGACATTTATAAGAAAGAAAGGGGCCAGCAAATTGCATTAACTGGATTAACCATAAAGTCTAATGAATGGCAGAGAACTTGATGGCTACGCGGTGTCTGATTCGCTTGATTAGCTCACATTCTGGTGATATTATCGTCGTGAAACTAACATTAGATAATAGAAATTCTTATCAAACATGTACACGTCTATTTCAAGCGGAAAAAGGAATCGTCTCCCTAGCGATGGAGGTCAATAATTACTACAAATGCCGAGTCATATGATGCCTGAAGCAGGATTTCCTGAGGTTGATAATAAAACAAATGAAAGAAGAGTTGTAGGAAAGGTCGAACGAAAGCCTTTGAGTAACTGCCTCATTTAAAGGCTTTTTATTACTACTTATTTATACAATTACGGTTTATTAGAGACCATTCTTCGCATGAGATTACTACAAATCCTAACTACAACTTTAAAAAAAATCTGATGTGGCCAACACATGACTTTTTCCATATTTGGGGTATAGTTATTTAAATTATCATGAATAGCATTATAGTACTTTTTGGTGACGCTGTATACTGGAAACTACGAATAAGCAAAATATCTCCGAAATGGATGGTTCTACGAAAATTTGTTTCAAACAACACTTGGAAGAAATATTATTCTCTACAACTTTGATCCTCATGAAGATTACCAATGACGTTTTTAAGGAGAAAACCGAAAAACCGGTTATTTATAAATAACTCCTAAACAATAACTACAATAGAAAATTGTTTCAAATAAAAGTTGTAGGAAACTACATTCCCTATAACTTTTGTATAGAATTGTACATACAATAATGATGTTTTAACGAAGAAATATCGCAAAAACCGAATCGGGTTTCGAATAAACCTCGACTTCTGGTTACCCGTTATTGTCCAAAAACTAATCAGTTCTTTGTGCTCATGTTAAAGTGTTACATATGAAGTTTGGTAACGATATGGCACGTACTTTTTGAGTTAGAGCGTCCACAATAACATACACACACACGCAGACATCATTCCGAAAATAGTCTAAACGTGTTCTAGTGACCTCAAAACGTGTATTTCCGTTGAAATCTCGAAGTCGATTTTTTTCGTGAATACAATACTTTCCCATTACTACGTATGGAGAAATTAATAAGTGATAAAAAAAAGGAAGAGAAATACTAACAAAAACATTATCTTGATTTAGAAAAACAACATATTAGTAGCTTTATTTGAAATATCTATTTTCAGTACGAATGGCAATAATTAGTTTTGACAAAATTTCACCTTATCCACAAAAAGTACCTCTCTCTCTCTCACACACGCACGCACGCGCGCACGCACGTGCACACACAGACACAGACATATATAGGATTGCAACTAGTAGTTGAGAGGGATAGGAGGGAGCCAGTGGACACTTACTTGGTGTTGTGGACGTCCATGGCGATAGAGGAAGGCTTTTGCTCGGAGCTTTCGGGCATCCGCCCTTCTTCGGCACAAGAGTATTACGAAAACTAAGTGTCTCACTGGGGGTAGAGGGGATGGGAAGAGGATGGGGTTCGTGGGAAGGAGGCTAGGGTATTTGAGGTGGGGGTGTCAACGAAGGTTTAGACCGGGAAAGGAAAGAGAGCGGAGGATTTCTATATGAGCGAGCTCCCATTGGCGGAGTTGTGGGGCGGGAGAATCTTTTGGGAGAGCCCGGATTGTTTTGACAGTAAAACATCTATTGAAGGGTAGGGAATGGCTTACCGCATGATCGGCCACTGGAAGGGGGCGCTTATGAGCGACACTGTCCCGATGACCGTTCATGCGGATGTTGAGGGGTGTGGTGGTAAGGCCCACGTAAAACGCCGGGCATTTTAATAAATAGATTATATTTCTGGAGGTGCAGGTTCCGTGGGACGTAATCGGGTAGATGATGTCTGTTTTCGGGCTGGTGAACGTGGAGAAAGTCTCTATGGTGGGGCAAGTGAGGCACCGTGGTCTTTCGCATGGGAAAGACCCTGGGGGGGGTGGTGTTGGACCTGTATGGAGTTCTTTGCGCCACAACAAGTCGCTTAGATTCCTGGGTCGACGGAATGATATGATGGGTGGCTTGGGGAAGAGTGTAAGGGTGATGGGTGAGGATGTGAGAATGGGGTGGGCGGCGGCAAGGATGTTTTTCAGGGCCTCGTGTAGCCCTGGGTGGAAGGTTGTTGTGAGAGTCAGGGGGGTGTCGCTTAGAGTATGTGAGTTTGGGTTCGGTGTTTTTCCGGAGGCGGGGGAAGGAGAAATGGCGCGGTGTATTTGGTGGCGGGTTAATTCTGGAGGATAGCCTCGGTTGAGGAACGCCTCCTGAATTTTTGTGCAATATTCGGATAGCGAAGTGCTATCCGAACATATCCTATATCCTCAGCGGGCGAGGGAATAAGGAAGGGATGTTTTGGTGTGGTGTGGGTGACAGTTGGTGTAATGGAGGTATTGTTGGTGGTTGGTGTCTTTGATGTGCACCGAGGTGCTGATGCGTCCATTTCTAAAAGATAGATTAACGTCGAGGAACGTGGATTCTGTCGTGGAGGAGTGGTGGGTGAAGGAGAGTGTGGGGTGGGTGGAGATTGTATTTAGGAAGCAATCAAGAGATTCCGCCCCATCGGTCCACAGTAAGAAGATGTCATCGATGAAGCGGAGCCAGATGAGAGGCTTTTGGGGGGAGGATTGGAGGAGCTGGGACTCCCATTCTCCCAAGTAGCAGTTAGCGTAAGAGGGCGCCAGTTCCTTTGGTTTGTAGGTAATGGCGCCCTCTAAACGCGAAATTATTTTTTGTGAGAACCATCTCTGCCAGCGTAGCGAGGAAGGCAGTAGATGGTTTCTTCTCCTCTGACCCCTTGTCAAGAGAGGTTCGAAGAGTGGCAAGTCCTTCCGGGTGGGGAATGTTCGTGTAGAGGGAGCACACATCTATGGTGACCATGATGGTGTTTGGTGGGAGGGGGGAAGGAAGTGATTTCAGTCGATGGAGGAAGTGGTCCGTATCCTTGACGTAGGACGGTAGCTGTTGGACAAGGGGCTTGAGGTGAAGGTCGACGAAGGCGGAGATTCGCTCAGTTGGTGAGTCGAAACTCGCGACTATTGGTCGACCTGGATTTCCGGTTTTGTGAATTTTGGGAAGGAGGTAGAAGTTGGGTGTGCGGGGGTTGGGGGGCACAAGTCGGGCGATAAAATCCTTCGATAGCCCTTCTCGTGGCCCCTCTGTGTGGAGGAAAGCGGAAATATTGGAGGCGTGGATGTTTGTGGGATTAGAGTCGAGGGAGCAGTAATATGTTTGGTCCGAAAGTTGGCGGAGGGCTTCTTGGTTGTAGTCCTCCCTATCGAGGATGACCAAGGTGGAACCCTTGTCTGCGGGTAAAATTACAACATTTTTATTGGACCTGAGTTGGGCCATAGCGTGTCTTTCATCTCTGGAAAGGTTGTCTTGGTGGTCGAGGGATTTTGGGAAGTCCGGGTGAGAGATGGCATTGGAAATATAAGAGATGTATTGTTCTAGGGGGTGGAGGGGGGGAAGTGTTGGGGGTATGTGTTGGGATGGCAGTTTGAAGTGAGGGAGGGGCTAGGCTTGGTCGATGGGTGGGTTCACGGAGGATGGTGTAGGGGTGTTGAATTTTAACTTCAGTCGGAGGGAATGGGCGTAGGACTGTGTGTCCACTAGGAGGTGGAAGTGGTCGAACTTCGGAGTTGGAGAGAAAGAGAGTGCCAGGGAGAGTAATTTACGTTCTGGGGGGCTGAGGTCATGCGTTGATAGGTTAAATAACAAGTCCTCTAGGTCTGGGTTGTGTCGAAAGTGGGGAGGCGTATTTGAGCGATGTTTTATATATATATATATATATTATAAAATCGTAATGGTCATCATGATGCGTAACGCGTAAGATTCTATGGTTACCGGTATTGTTGTCCTCGGTAATTTCCGTGTATATGTATATGCACTTAAATAAAGGCTTAAACATCGAAAATAAGATTAAAACTTGTTCGAAATGACCAAAGATACGAATTTAACGCAAATAAATCGAACGCAGTATTCCTGTTATTTATATTTTTTTATCTATATTACTAAAATCCTATGCGCCTTCCTCTGACTTAGCAGCTCGCTATTAACCTCGGAACGCCGGCATTTCTAACGCTGGGATTTTTCCCAGTCTTTACTTCCTGGACAATTACTTAGGACTTTCTATGTGATGAGCATATTAATGGGGAGATAGATGCATTGAACTTTCCACACATCGTTTCCCTTCGTTACCTTAAACATTTCTCGCAACTATAAACTGGAGGTAGAAATCTCAAAGTTGGGATTACGACATGTACGCGGCTATTATTCATCTGCATCAATATTGCAACAAATTGCACTCAAAAATAAAAAATAACCGAGACGAATATTAATAAACAGTATTAAGTCCTAAGTCAGTCTTTTCGACAATCAAAATTCGAGTTACTACTTGAATCTTTACGTTTTTTCGGTTATTATTATAATTTCCCAACAAATACATAACCAATTTATATAATTAGTACATATACCATAGATGTATGTGTGTGCTTCAATGTGAATGATAAACATAGCAAACTATGATTGGTATTATAAATTGTAAATTAACGAATAATAGAGATTATGAAATGGTTTGTAATGTACGGAATACATGAACCAGTACATTATTATAATAAGACAACTTTGTTTAATTTTCAGCAATAAAAATTAATGATAACAATAATGTGTTTAACACAAACAGGTTTCCCCAGTTACGCGCTATAATAAATGACAGGCGCATTCCCAAGGAAAAAATCTTCGAGGACCTTTTTTGGCAAAAATTCTAAAAATTATAAAACGTATAAATCGGCTGCACGCATATAGGCGAACTAGGCGGTCGCCTAGCGCGCCAAGTTAATTGGGGCGCCAAATTTGTGCCGAAGAATTAAATTTTAAAAAATAATGAAAAAAAATGAAAAAATTTAAAAATACAAATAAAATAATGATGATGTCATTATTTCAATTTACGTGGGCGTTCTGAGGGAATATGAATTATAATTCACTTCTATACATACCTGACAATTTACTAATACTTCAAATACACTAGTAAGAGACAGTAAGCTTTGAATTTGGCGCGCTTTGTCACTCCACTCCGCAAGAGAACGCTTTAAAAATAAAAAGGAGCAAAATGTTTTCCAGTTTACCAAAAACCTCAGCCTTGATCTGCCCTTGGGGTTTAGAGGGGGGGGGGGGGGGGTGAGTGGGGGCGCTGATTGCAAGGCTCGTATAGGGCGCCAGTTGCTGGCAGATATTCTAGGGCCGCCCCTGGCTGCACCACTATAATTTTAATTTTATTGAAAAATGTTTTAAAACCTGATTTTTTTATAAAACTTACTAAAGCTCTTTTACACCAATTCATAGCGTGAAACTGCGATCTAGATTTAACGCCGTCCAGTAAGCTGACAGATAGCGAGGCATATTCTCGGCCAGGCGGAATCTGCTTGACGGCAGACAATCTCGTAACCTGGTTTATGTCACTAGTTTGAAGTGATGCATACGCACCCTAATTCAATCAAAAAAGCATTTTTGGATTCCTCTCGCAACCATCAAGAAGGCAAGGCAACCGATCTCCAAAACATAATGTAACGCTCCGTCGAATTTTCCGCTCTGACGTCCTCTTCAACATCGGAACATCCGGAGCCATTACCTCACGGCTCGCCCACTTAAAATAGTCTTAAAAGAAACAAAAATGAAAGAAAATAATAATGGCGGATATGGATACATATATATATATGTAGTGGGCGGCAAACGGTTTCATTGTCATCCCCGTGTGCGTCCTTCCTTCTAAATATATGCCATCGCCAAGGGCAACAGGGTGTTCTCTCGTCCATTTCACTCCCCTCTCCCCCTCCACTCACTCCGCCTTTCCCTCTCTTCCACTCCTTTTTCCTCGGAAGACGATATTCGCTTTCTCTCTATATTTATCTGTCGCCCTATCTCTATTTCTCTCTGTCTTCCTTTTCTACGCGCTACTCTCTTCTCCACGGAGGAAATAATACGCGCGTCAATGCTTGTAACAACGCCTCTCTCTCGCCTTACTCAAATCCATCTCTCTCTCTCTCTTTCCCTTTCCCCGCTTCTATCCATCCGCAATCTTTTCCACGTGTTTATTTCGCATAAGCGATATTTTCCTCTCTATAATTCCTCGCACCATTGTACTCTTGTCTTTGCATTCACCTCATCACGAAATCCTAAAAAAAAACATCTTCTCCACGGTTCTTCAAAAAATTAAAAGCTTCATCGTAGTAATCTCTTTTCTCTTGTGTGACGGTCACTTTTACGGGTTGGACTAAATTCGATTTGCACGATTGATTCTTTCATATTAAGCGAATTGCCCAGCTGCAAAAATTATATTCATTAGCGATATATCTCCTTTCTTAATCTTAATATATTTTTATATATCTCCCCGTTCATTTCCTAAGATTAAAAAAAACTTTTCTGCCTACGCATTTTTACATACATTCTTCTACGCTCTTTACCTTATACCTAATTTTCAGTCTCACCAACCCTATTTCTAACTTATCATCAATTTTTACTCTCTCTCTCTCCTATACGTTTAGTGTTATCTATCTTTTTTTCTTCCTCTCCATACTATCGTTCAGTCCTAATCCCATTCTCACTTCTTCCATTCATTCTTTCTTTTCCATTCTTGTTTCCACCAACTTCTCTCAACATCTGCAGACCCTTTACCCTTTCTCACCTCCATAACTTTCCATTTTTTTACCCGCCTTTATTCACATCCTCTCTTTACCCCTCTCCATTGCCTACTCATCTTTACCCACATCCCGTCTCCCTTTCCCTCCTCTTTAATCCACTCCTCTCTTTCTCCTCCCCCTCTCGGCCTTACCCTTTTCTCTCTCTCCTTCACTCTCCCTCCGTTGCCTCCTCGCAGGATTGAGTGGGTTTCGCGCCGATCCTACGCCCACACCCCGCGCTACTTCCCCTTATCCTGCTCTAGTGGTCGCGCGCGCGCGCCGCAGAGGATGATGGGACATACACACTGCAACACGTTTTACTGGTTTGTCTGAGAAGAGGGAGAGGGACAAAGATGCGGCCATATAAAAAAAATCTCCTCTGCCGCGCATAATATTGACTTTCCTTTGGAACGGATTGGATCATCCATTGGAGAACGGAGGTCTACGGTGGTGTGGTCGGGGGGAGGGGAGGGGGGAAGCTCTGAATAAATAAAAGAAAGAGGGAGACGAAAGCACGCGAATGTAATCCGGAATGAGCCTCTCTCCAGAGTCCCTTTACTTTAAGCGGAGATTTAAATCGGTAGCGAGCGCCAGTCGGATGAAGTTTGCATTTGTTTTTCGAGCATAGTTAAGCAAGCTTACGGATTTGAGCGTGAGGCTACAATTTCCACGCGAGATAGTGGTTTTCCATATTGAATGCGGTCGAAACAATTACTATTTGTCTGCAATGAAAATAGAAAACATTTTTTAAACGAATTAACTCCTGATAATATTCCATCTAGGTTATATGTGCACGTAAACACGTAGCATGACGCATTCAACGAAGCTTTGTTTACACAAATGATAAGTCACTTCACACGAACATAATGATTGTATCAAATACCTGAGAAACTTGCACATACATAAACGTAGGATACATTTTTAGAAGATCTCACTCTAGCTGGATATGACATTGATAGAATCAAAGAAGTAAGAGTGGCATTCAATTTATCCATACCTCCAAAGTTATTTGGCAGAAAAATAAATGTTAATTTATAATAACAATCGGGAGGAACTATGGTATATAATTGTTTGTAGTAAATGCTTAGGGATATACGTATACGTACTATAATATCATTCAAATTCTGACGCTTAACGCGGAAGTTTCAATTTATAGTTCAGCAAAATTTTCAATGAATACGCTTTAAGTATTTGTGCTCATAGCTTTTGGTTTTATTTGCCACCTATTCCACGATAGTGGATGTATCATATCATTATTCATTTGTCACAGAAGAAAGAGCCTCACACTCACAAGTTAACGTGTAAAATAAATAAAACGTTTCTTAAAGTGCTTCGTCGCCGGCTATATTTTATCTTCACATGGGAGGTCCTAGAAATAAATTAAAATTTAAAGCTTTAATTTTGACAAGTAATGGGCGTCATATATTGTTCCAATGAACTCTATATATGGAAGTATTTCTACCAAGGTGAACCTCGAAAAACTCGCGCTTAACAAGTCTTCCTGCTATACACTATTCTACCGCGGCAGTCGTTCCACACGGCCATGAGTCAGTATTTTTGAATGCGCAGGACATTGACGTAGTAGCAATGCATTCAAATTAGTCAAAACCGGAAAGACCAGTCTTGATAAAGCGCGGAAAGTTCCATGCAGGCGACAAGAGGAGTGTCGAATTAACTAAAAAAGACGGCGTCAGTCATCAAAATCAGAATCAAAGATCGTATTTTAACGAATCATCTGTATTGAGATAGGAAAAATGAGAAAACAGCGCAGTGAAGAGTAAACCGCTTTTACGGTTTTTTTTATTCCAAAAAATCACGCTCAATTCAGACAATCCAAGATGCCTTTTTAAATACATTTCAAAAGCATTCGGCGGAATATCCAATTCCCTGAAGGGACTGTTACACAATAGGAATATGAAAAACGTACATGTTATCTATACTTTTGCCTTTTATCTAATTTAAAGTCTAACTCTTTTCTCTCTCTCATCATCAATTCTTCGCCTTCTCACCTATACTTTGAGTTCCCCATTTATTCATTAATTGCTTTATATGACATTATTACAAAATAATATCTAAACTCAAACATTTAAAAACATTTAAATTGGCAGAAAAATGCATCTTCAGAGATTAAATTTATTATCACTTTTTTTGCAAGGTTTATTAATATTAGAAGTTCATATACTCCAACAAAACGACAAATACAATTCTTAAATATTTTCCGCGCGATTTATGACCAAAAGAACTATTTACCTAGCGTTATGCGCCCACACGTTAGAAGGGGCAGTAACTATATAAAAACATTAATCGCAAGAGATTAAGAACTCGAATTTTATTTATTTTCTACGAGAGCGAGGCTGGACCGAGGATAAAACTGCGCGAGACGTAAACACTTCGAAGGTTTGAATGAATCGAAAGGAGCGGGGCGGGACCACAGGGGAGAGAGAGAGCGGTGGGGGTGGTGGAATAGGGGGCGGGAAGGGAAGGGGTGGGGGGACGAGGGGGTGGGAAGGGGGGAGGGGGGGAGGAAGGATAGACGCGGTACGTGGAAAAAGGAGAGTCCCGTAACGGAGTGCTGGGCGGAATCCGCAATGAAGGCCCGTTGTCCGGGGGCAGGTGTGGACGGACGCCAGAGGGGCGGACACGCGTCCGGACCGGGTATTCTCCTCTCCCCTTAATTGGATTCTCAATTATTCAACCCGATCTCTCCCTCCTCTCTATCCACCTCCCCTCTCCGTCCATTCTATCCTTCCGCTATCCTTCTACCGCCATGCGACCGCCAAAAAACGTGAAAAAAGAAACACAATCCCGCTTTGTAAACCACGCTCGCCTCTGTTCTTTTTTTTATATGCGGGGAGGAAAGGATCGAATTTTTCGGCTCTTCGTGTCCACCCACGACGACCAAGACAAAAGGAAGTCGGAGAGCGAAAGGGAATTCTCCAAAACGGGATAACAAAAGACTGGCGATGGAGATGGAGCGAGAGAGTCCTCCATTGTTATCTTCCCCTTCACGCCGCTAGGAGGCTCTCTCGTAACGCAGTCAGCCGCCTTATAGCGTCTTCTCCAAAGAAAACCATCTCCAAACTTTCTCCGTCTCTCCCCCCTCAGCTTTTCTTTACACGGGTTTTTCTCCGCTTTTGGAACCGGACCGAAAACCGTTGCGACTGTCGTAAGAAACGCGACTCCCATAAGAAAAACGCAGCAGCGCTTGTTGAAATAACGGAAGGAAGAGGAAGCAAAAAAGAGGTGGAAGATAGAAGTCGGGAAGGAATGAAAGGAAGAGTTGGGGAAGGGAGTAATGAAGGAAATTGAGGGGGGAAGGAGATGGAGAGGGGAGGAGGAGACGGAGGGGGGAGATGGAGGCTAGGGAAGGGAATGGAATGGAGATCGCCGATATCTAAGGACATCTGAGTATCGGGGGTGAGTGGGCGGGAGGAAGCGAATAATTTTCATTTTGGGTTTGCGGCGGCTGCATCGTGACAGAGCTCTCTGTCCACAAAACAATGGGGTAGAAGGGGCAGAGGGTGGAGGGGAGGGGCGTAACGGAGGCACGGTGAATGATTTAATAGGCAAAGCAGCAGTCCATTCACCGGCTACCGTGTAGTGGGAGGGAGCGAGATAAAAGACTCCGCGCTCCGTGAAAGCCCCTCTCCCCGCGAGGATGGATATATATATATATATATATATATATATATATATATATATATATATATATATACACACACACACATATATATATATGTATAGCGAAGAAATACGAATAAATCGGGGGAAAATATTTTTACCGAAGGTCTAAAGTTAGCTACCTAAATCAACGGTATTTATCCGTTTTATGAGGCTACGCATGAACAATGAGGTTTGGGAGTCTAATCTATAATATATTTTGAAGCGTGTGTTTGTGTGTTTGTTCATGGAACTCCTTCTAAACGATAAAAGCTAGAATAACCAAATTTGGTATGATTATTCCTTACATCCTAACTTAGTGAATGGTCAGTGCTGCCAATATAGGGGATTAACATTTATCCATAAGATAACACGTATGAATCCTTTTCTTGACTTGCAAGGTATTCTTCCTTCAAGCATCAAAATATGTAAATATGGACCGATTTTTTTCGTTTTTGCATTATTCGACGAATAAAACTCTATACTATCTTATTCCTGCAAAGTTTACATGTTACACAGTTGAAGTTTTCAGAAATACGCTATTTGATTCGAAATTTTGTGGATTTTTCGTACTCTTTCCGGGCGTTGCCAAGGCGGCGGTCATTGTTACCTCCGATTCAATTAGCTTCAATGAAGCTTACAAATAGACGAAAGTTTAGCGTTATTCGATTCCCACTTTTGTTTAAGCAACGAAACGATCGATGTTTATGGATAGCAACGTAAATAGATACTGATTTTTATTCAGGAAGTGTTTATTGATGAAAGTAATTGAACCTTCTTTCGTCTATTGAATACTGGAATCTTACATTTTTTGTAAGTAAAATCATTATACTCTACATTATAATGTTTATTAAAGTAAATAAGCTCACGTATCTGTTGTACATTTACCAGTCAGTGTTCAGTCATGGAAAATTGTACGTTGCTTTTTAAGACATAAAAGTAAATGTTTCAGCGAGGCATAATTACACAAGAAATGAAGATGGATTTGGCGAAAGTGATATGATAGGAAATACAATTATCGTTATATTTAAATGCAATAGGCTCGGAAACGGACTGTTACAAGCAAATATGATTAATTGTTAAGAAAAGTTAATTGTAATTTAAAAAGTATCTACTATATATTTTAAAGAGTTTTTATGTTGTTATGTAGTAGCTTCACTAAATCCTTTGAAATTCAACGGGAAATTCTGCTAGTGATATATAATTACATTTCAGTTTACCTATTAACAAACCTGTAGCCCTGGTTGCATATAGCTGATCTAAACGCACGTAAAGATTGTTAATTAAGTGAAAAAGTTAAGTTTGTTATGAATGGAATATAAAATCTTATTGATATTTTACGAGAAAGAAAGCACCAGGAGCTTAAAAACAAAGGAGTTGTTAGAACATCGCTGGTATTGTATCCAGAGATTTCGATTTTTTCTGACATTAGAGTAGTAAAGAAAAACAAGATGCAATTTATCTTGAAATTGAAGTGCAAGCTTATATTGCAAAACTTAATTACTTTGATCTTCCAACTAATCTAACCTACTTGGTTAAGCGCAATTATACCGTGGTCAAAACAATCTAAGCCAAAAAGTACAACGATAAGTAGAGTACTAGAATGCATTAGTATGTGTATGGATATAATGTTTAGTCAATTTAAGACGGAACGTTTAGTAGTATTTGAAGACCTGTATTTGGTACGCACTCCAGAGTAAGATATTAAGAGAAGGAATCTCATTTGACAACAATCTTCACAGAAAAAACAGCTATCGAAATTAACCACAAGATGTTGAGCGCTACGTATCCATCATGTGCATAATCTTCCATGCGAGATTCAGTCGTCTTTAACATGGTTTAGTCATCGAAAATAACTGCTTTCTTTCTCTAGTAAATATCTCCAGCAGAGAGAACGAGCATTCTGTGAAGTACTGCCCTTTACAAGATTCATATTCATAATTTTAGAGGCGAACACGGAAATAAACTATTAAATTATGCAAGGACACGTTGAGACCTTTAGTTTAAAAATAAGCACCTAAGTGTATTATGCGCGATAAATCTTAAATGCAGATTTAGAGAACATTTTTATTTTTTCAATTACAGAGATAAACGTTCATCACGCGCAAAATAATTGTCGGATTATAACAATTCCCCGAAAATTTAATTAATTTATACGATAAACAAGACATCCATTACATATAGATTTCACGTCAAGCCTAAGAAATCGTTAAAGAAGATGGATTACTTCCTTTTAAGGTTGGAAAGAAACTGCGTAACAGCATTTAATATTGTACATGAAGGGGTCTAAAATCCGACACGTTGGTGAGAGATAGATCCTCGAGGCCTACTCCTTCGATAATTCATGCCAAAAATAAAGAAATGAAGGGTTATGACGTGAAAGTGAGGGAAACAGTGGCGATGCTGTTTATATTTTAAAAGCGCACGATGAAAAAGAACGGGATGAGTCGATTTTCGTAGGGAGTAAAGGGAGAGGGTGGGAGGGGGTGAGGAAGAGGAGGAGGAAGAATAAGGGAGGATTTAGAAGCGAGGGAGCGAGTGGATGCTAAAAGAAGTCGAGGGTAAGGAAAATGTGAGAAAAGTCCAAATAAAGGAAGTAGACAATGTGAAGAATAGGAGCGTATAACGTGTTTATATAAAGAGGGAGAAGGATAAAAGAGATATCCAGACATGGATGGATTCGTTGCCAAATTTTAGTATGTTACAGTTACGCGGAAGTATTTTTTTCTTTCGCTTAAATGCATCAGCGTAATGGCGTGGACGTAGTTGTGGTTCAGAACTTAATAGCCATAGGTGTTAAGACCTCATATTTTATAAATTATATTGTACAATATACTCCATGTAAATTTAAGCAAATTCACCCAGCCTGTTGATATAAATATGTTTCATTTTTAATGCATACTAAATGAGCTTTCACATTGTAATAAGGCATATAGGCAAAAACTTCTTTCGATTTAATTTTAACGAAAAGCAACAAGTAAAATAAACTAACACCTAGCAAAACTAATGATTTTAATTTAAAGTACATTTAGGTGAAGGTAAAAAAGCCAAACTGATCATTGTGTAACTTGTAATAGTATCCGCACATTCAGTTTTATGCAATGATAATCAAACTAATATTCATGAAAAATACTTTGAAAATGACTACTACAAGGATCATGTTACAAACATGAGTATTATCGTAAGCGTTAAGCGTTTCACTTGGCAGAGGAAAAACTACAAGGCGATTATTTTATTCGAGAACCCTGAAAATTTTTCGAATTTTTCCTTTCTTGGGATTTTTTGTCCTGAAAAATTTCGAATATTTAAAAAAATGTTTAGAATGTTTTAATTGGAAAATCCCAAGTATTAATGGACTTTTAAAAATTCCAAAAATTTTAAAACTTTAAAATTTTTGAAGATTTCCATAATTAAAAACATCTAAATATTTTATATAATAATAGCCGTCGTCTGTTGGTTGGCTGGTTGGTTGGTCACGCTATGCAAACGCTAATAACTCGAGAAATAATAACGATAGAAACTCGAAATTTGGTAGGGATGCTTGATTAACACTTATTCAGAGAATGACGAGTTTAAATCTCGAAAAAATTCCTTGGTTCGTCTCCAAGAGAGGCATTTCCATTTCCCATTACTTAACATGTAAGACGCGATTTTTCGACGTACAGGCTTTTATTCATTTGGAAATTAAAATTAGAAGAAATTAACAGACGACCTTCGGATTTGAACCATTTTGAAGAAACATTTATAAATTTTCTTATTCCGTTCGTCTTTTTTCGCCCACAGTTCAAAATATTCCATGTTAAACGTTTAATTTGCATATTTTGTAAAAACATCTCGCCATTTTAACGTGATGTTGCTATGTCGACCATTATCATTGTTACACCTCAAATTACTATTATTGTATACATCCTTCCGGGAATAAGCGTGCCTTGAGCGCTTCAATACGAGAGAGAGAGGAAGGAAGGGGAGAGATTGGCGTGTTTTGTGGAAAATAAGTATATTAACGTAAATAAAAAAAATTTGAGTATCAACAGTGTCATTTTAGAAAAATTGAAATAAAAAGCATTCTTAAATTAAATTCTTTGTAAACCATACGTGCTTAAGAATTTATATTTTTATTCCTCGAATTAATTTTGTAAAAATGGCCGAAGTTTGGAAAGGAATATAAATTAAAATTCAATTAAAATTAAAAGGACATTTAAAACTGTTAACAGGCAATTTTCGAAGAAACAACAGTGGATCTTTTAATGAATTGATTTGTTTTCATAAAAGGAATTTTGGTGCTTATTTAATACGGAGTAAGTTCTAATCTAATCTAATCTAATCTAATTACAGTGGCTATTATAGTATAAAGAAAGAACTTTATTTATTCACTTTACAGAATGAATTAATTTTAGGCTAGCATTGCCTATTATAAAAGGAGTTACTTTGGAATTTACAGTATGTAAAGTGGATGTTGTACTGAATTGACTCAAGTATATTTCAAAGCAAAAATCAATTCAAAACTATTTTAACGGCTTCTACGATAAACAATTAGTTTATTTTTTTGTTAATATGGATCTCCAATACAACAATCCATTCAATCGTCAAGGGAACAGTTTACAATGTTGAAATAAATTGATTTGTTTTTGTTCAGATAGTATTCAAAGAAATTATTCCGCTGATTGATTAATTAGTTAGTTTTTAATTTAAATATTTTAAAGAGTTTTATTTTAAATATGTAATACGTAACGACGGAGAACATTATTGAGGATTCGAGTAAGCTTTCTTTCTTCGTAAGTACAGAGTACAATTTTAAAACAATCATAATGTTAAGTGCACGAAATTTAATTATTCTCTACGTTATATATGTATACATATAATTATTTCCCGGTCTTTGCACACCGACATTTATATGCAGCATTGACGAGAACAAGGTGGGAGAAGAATAACAGAATTTTATAGCCGAAAATACAAACCAAAGGCATTTACTAAACGACAACAGAATATTCACTAGAAATGTAATATATGACGAAATATTTCATATGTAAAAGTGTGCTAATAATTATTTTAAATGCAAATATTAATAATCAATCTATCTATAATTCTTCCGTTGATATTTCAACGGGTATTACACTAGTTCCAAAATAAAAACAAATATGTCAAAATTTATATTAAATCAAAAAGTTAACAAATTTTCGTTTTTATTTTATTATAGAATGTTCAAATATTCCAAAATTTCAAGAATTTCAAAATTTCCATAACTTTAAAAAAATTTTAAATTCTTCGAATTTCTTAAATTCAAAAATTTCAGATTCGAAACAATCCGACATTATCAAAAATTCGAAAAATTAAAAAAATGGACGAATGTCAGAAATTCGAAAAATTCCAAAGATTCGAATAATTTTTAAAATTCGACGAATTTCACAGTTGGGTGTACATTGAGGGTGCGCGTAAGGATGGGACAAAATCTCCCTTTCCCCTCTCTGTTTCCACACAAAAAAAACTAGCCTTATATTCATTGATTAAGAAAAATGAAATACGTTGTATTATTGTAGACGTATACTCAAGTAACTGTAAGAAATTTGATCAAAATCGTTAGAGCCGTTATTGAGAAAATCCAATTATTGTTAAAGTTGCCTAGAATAAACTAGCCTTATATTCATTTTCTGAGAAATATGAACTATACAGTATTATTGAAGACGTAAACTCAAGTAACTTTACGAAATTTGATCAATATCGTTAGAGCCGTTTTTGAGAAAATCGGATTGTTGGTAAAAATGCGTAGAATAAACTACTCTTAATTATTGATCAATGTCAACCATTTCTACGTATACTCTGCTCATTGTCAGTATGATAAAATGCCTAAGTACGAGAGTTCATTCATTTTCGCTCTACCGTCTAGGTTCCAGCGCCAGTAACAGAGAGACAGACAGACGGATAGACAGACAGACGGCATTGCGAAAACCACTTTTTCGGATTCAGCGACACCTAAAACGTATATTTCCGTAAAAATCTCGAGGTCGAATTTTTTCGCGAAAACAATACTTTCTCGATATTTCGTATGAGAAAGTAAAAATTAAAATATGTACTGTGTTCTTTTAGGATCTACTTTCGGCGAATTACCAATGAAGAAGACTGGTTTGTAGCCGAAATACATGCATGGATTTTTATAACCTTGTAGCTATTGAAGACACCTGAGGCATGTATTTTTTAAGTGCTTGTTCTTTAGCAGTAAGGGAAGATGGGAGCTTAATTAGAGTAATAAGTGAAACTACAATCTGAATAATACCCTGCAAGCCACTCCAATTGGTTTGTGGCAGTGGGAGAATATCACCTACCTATCAGGTTTTCCTGTTATCCTCTCTTATTGTTCTAAGAGAAAAGGATTCCTTGTGTCTATCCGCGCTACAATCAATCAATATTTTCAGTGTCTTACGTAAGACAGGCTCCCAATGAAGTCTGATATCTTTAAATTATTGCCATCTAAATCTCTACAATAGTCGATGCAAAGACTTTTCACGTTGTTTCTCTTGAGCTCACCTATTATATTAGACTCGTGACACTTTGCCTTCCATAAGGACGCTTCGCGGAACACGCTCCCTTTCAATGTATTTTCTCTAACTCGTCAATAAGGTTTATTATCTCATACGGGTCCCATAAGTCACATGCATACACTCAATTAGCGATATACGCCGAAAAAAATAACAAATCACACGTGTCTTTTCATCACATATCCCTAACATTCTACGAAGAACTGTTTGAGCCAATTTTGAAAGGCGAAGGTACTATACAGAAATAAGGTAGGATGCTAGGAAGAAGACAAGAGAGGTAGGAAGAGAAAATGAATACTAGATTCTTAAAAGAAGGGGATGGGTATGAGGAGATGGAGAAAGGGATGGATTGGGTTGGGCGAGTGGAAAGGTATAAAACATATGATGACCATGTTCACTGAAGGAGGATTAAATTTCAGTTGACGTACGTAAGAAAGGAAATTGAATGGGGATTCAGAAGATGAGAGGTTATTGTTTGGAGAAGAAGAGATAGATGGCGAAATAGGTTAAGGTTGAGGAAGGAGGCTCTCTATGGTGACCAGGAGTACCAACATAAAATTGAGAACACGAGAAAAATAAAGTCAAGATTTACAAGACAACATAAAACGTCTTAGTTTCATACAGATATTTTTTTAGCAATTCGTAAACTTATGTGAAGGTGATAATTATTTAAAATTTCGAGGCAACAAAATTCCTTATTGCAAGTAGTGAATGATTTGTTATGAAAATATTCCGATAAAGAATTTTCAAACATTTGTTTTCATCTTGATGAATATCGCACAAATCTGACGTTCTATCAATACTATTCACAGGGATAAACAGAATTTAAAATGAGGCTTAAAATTCTATATTCTATTGCCTTTGGGTTATAATAAAAAGTAAACATTTAAAAGAGGAATGCGTATGGTAGTAACCATTTAATGATTCCGCCAATCCATAAAAATCCTGCGTTAAAATATGAAGCGAATATGCCAGAAAACTGCAGAGTTGGCAGGCGTGCAGCCGTGTATCCGAATGAGACAGCCGCCCTGATGTGGGCGAGAATGGATGGGAGGGCGTGGTCGACTGTGTTTACGCTCTTTCCCTCCCTCCCCCCCCCCCTCCCTCTCCTTTTCTTCCCCTCCATCCTCTCTATCTCCCTCTTTCTCTCTTCCACCCTCTTTCTCTCTCTACCTCTCTCTCTACCTCTCTCTCTTTCTCTCTCCTTACGACTGGTTAAGCCAGTTTTTCTCTCTCTCTCTCACAGTGTCTTTCTTCTTTAAATCTCTTTCTCCTGCACACCCATTTCCCCTTCTCAGTCTCTCTCTCTCTCCGCGCCATCTTTCAGACTTTTCATCTCCACTTTCTCCATTTCCTCTTCCATTCCACACACCAAATTCATCCATCATCGCTCTCCATCGCAGCGTGTTCTCCATTCCACCTCTCCTTCGTGCCATTCTTCATTTCATCCGACATCCATACCTACTCGTTCGCCTACTCCTCCAAGAACACTTTCAATATTCTCCCTTTACCCGTCCACCTCCTCTCTCTCTCATTTCTCCATCTCCCACTCTTCCAACCTCTCAGTTGATTCCACAAAGCGCTCCCTTCGCACACGATTTTTCTATGCAGATTCGCTTAGTTCTATCCCTTATTCAATTCTTTACATTTATCCTTCCATAACATCATTTCTCACATCTTCAAGAATTCTCTTTCAATCCATGACGATTCTTTCATCATTTCCTCAGCATTCAAATACGCATTTTGTCGCTTTTTTCTCCTTTTTCCCTCCCATATATCGCAACGGAAAATCGATATCGAACGCCATAATATTTCACCCAATCCATTCCACCTCTTCCACTTTTTTCTCTCCAACACTTTTCCCTTCCCTTCTCTTTAACATCATCTCTCAACTCCCTCAACTTCCCTCTCTTCTCTCTCTCTCTCTCAATCTTCCAATCTCTCTTTCCCTACTTCTCCCTTTTTTTCCTTTCCTCGCAAAACATCCCTAGCCCTTCTCGTTACACCAAGTCATCCGTATCAATACATTTTCTTCGAGTGAAAACGAAAGGCGGCTGGATCATTCCAGAAATAAACGTGCCGCACTGACGACGGCTTCTGCAACAGCCACTGCTACTCTTACCGTGGGCTGGGAGAACGGTAACGAGATGAAAGAATTCATCTCTATATTTAGTGATGAAGTAACTGTGAGAACTCAACGGAATGGCGAGCATTTTTCCAATTTCGCCACACGTACGTCGATGAAGACTGTATAGAAAGGGGGACGGAATGTTAATGGACTCTTGGTAAAAAAAAATCGAAGAAGATATGATTTACAAGTGGCAATAAATTAACGCGATAAAAAGTGAGGTCCTAATCCAGTGATGGGAAATCAAGGATAAGTGATCTTGAAATTTCCTACCGTAAAAATTGTGCGTAACAAACCCGCGTTTTAACCAACAATGATTTATTTGGAAAAGCGTATAACAACGCTTATTTGTTTGACTTTTTTCACATATTGTGCCGTTACAAGACAATGCTAAGTCGTTTTTTTTATCAAAGAAGAAAAATATCGATTTCGAAATATCCTAATAAGGCAAACAATCGATTGAAATTTCGTTGCGTCTGGTTCGTGACTGGAAGGACAAATTTAAGGCATTTCTCGGCGAAGAAGACAACTGAGTCTATTTAACAAGCGACTGTCGGAAAAAGGAAACATTCGATAACGCTTTTTGTCGTGTGTCTGCACTCCTTAAATCCGTTTTTTAGTTTTACATTCCAATTCTCTTTGCTATTACGAATTCTTTATGAGTCTTTCAACGAGCAAGAGTAAATTCATTAGACCTAACGGGATAATAGTTCACATTTATTGCTAACACATCACATTTAAAGCTTGATGGGAGAAATTATTACTAAAATTAATATTAGTTTCTATATTTTTGCATGGTTTTGGAACTCATGTAGGCAAAAAGCTATTAAAATATTTATTCTTAATGAAAATATAATTATAATTAATTATAATAAACTCAAGTGATTTAGCAGCTTGAATATTAAGGTCAGTATATTCCCTATATTTTTTATAGTTAAAATAAATGCTGTTGTAACATAGAACCCTATTATTTGTAAAATTTCTATTTGGAATTAATGAAATACGGGTACGAATACTTAATACTATCATTTTGTACTAATTCAATTGTAGTTTTTAAGAAATACCAATTAAAATTAGATTGGACCATTTTAAAAAAGATGGAAAGACAGCGAGAGAGGGATTTATCAACCTGGTGAAATTTCAATTAAGGGGAATCGAACAAATAGCTCATATAATAATGTCTTGGTTTAACCAGGCCATAGACAGTGATTACAGACTCGATGATATTAACTCTCTTTCCTTTTCCTCCTTCTTTCTCCCTTTATGAAACACAATGTGACCTCCGCCGGAAATTCCAGGAGAGCAATATTCACATCGAATCTTTGAAATGGCTTCAATTAAAATCGAATTATCGTATCGTATTGCTCCTGATTGCTATTCCACTCACTTTCAGCACTCCGATATTGGAAGAGTTGCTTTTTAATGAAAGTCTAATTAAACACTCACTGCGTTCTCGGCCTGAAAGAGCATTGACATAGAGAGAAAGAGAACAAAAAAACTGACCATTTCGCAAATCCATTGCCAAGTTACAATCCGAAGTCTTGCGGATCCGTCCAAAAATTAAAATAAAACTTTTCGAAAACGGTCTGAATTCTCGCATCGAATGCAATTTACCCAAACGTCAAGAGGAGACGTGGAAAGAGGTGATGCCGTAAAGAGAATCGAGGCGCAAAAAAGCTTTGTGTGCGCGCGGAATGAGCGGCGCCCAATGGAATACTCATTTGTGCTATAATAACTGGAGTAACCGTTCGAAAGGATCGTGAAACGTGCTGCGAATTCTATTACTTTTGCCAAAAGTTGAAACCACTCCTCTTTTACCATTTCTCCACACCACTCCGCTCATTTCCTAAGGATTTTCCTCCCTTTATTCCACGCTCTTTTTCTTCTCGATGCTTTCGGTTCCTATATCCCCTCCCAATTTATCCCACTTTAACTTCCCTACCTATCTTCATTCTCCCAATCCCTGCTTTCTATATTCACCCCACACTATTTCTAAACCATCGCACTTCCTTTATTTCTTGTTTTACGAATGGACGTCACTGTATGTTTGTATTGTATGTATATACACATACACGCATACATAAGCATCTAATATCCATATCACATAAACAAAAGGAAAAACTGAGCAGCTTTGCATATATGCCTGCCTATCCGTTTTAAGTTGAGACAATAAGTCCACTGCGGCACTGTCTGTTCCATATTTATCTATTTCGGATCATCGCTTCACCCAACAGAAAGTTTACTTACGCTGCGAGTAACTCGAAGAAAAATAAAAAACAAAAATATAGTATAGTATATAAATAGTCACGGAAAAACGCAGAGGTCTGTTTTATATACGAAAGCCTGAAAAATTGTGATATGGAAATTTGATTCGTGGATAAGGTGTTGATTTTTTTTCTTGGAATATTCACCAAACTACACGTGAGTGCATCTGTATATATTTAGTTTTTCCAGTTTAATTCGCCAAATAATACCCCGTTAATATTTTAATTAAACTAATAATGCTATGAATAAATGTACCGACCACATGTTGTATTTAAATTTGAGCAGAGCGCAAAGCGACACAAGGAAATGGAGATGAATATTGGAGATTCAGAAGTATAGGCAATTAAACGAAAATAAAGGTAAGAAAACTCCCAGCGTCTTATGCACATTTAACGTAACTTTTATGTTGTTTTTCTTATATCAATGTTTATATATTACATGACCATTTCAAATAAAACACAAATTATTTTATGAGATAAAAATTATGTTTTGGAAGATTTACTGTACAAATAATTGAAGATAACTAACTACCTATCTTACTTACATTTTTAGAATTGCTTCAGTTTTTATCGTAAAGAGAATGGATATACAGTACTAAATTCATTTAACAATAAATCAACAATTAATAGATTTCAATAGAGCGATCCTCCGGTTGCCCAAAAAACTATATTTTAAACAAAAGTCTGTCCACTTAAATTGAATTATTAATAGGTAGATAAAACAAGTTATGTATACAAACATGAAAGAATTATGAATTCAAAATGTGTTAGAAGAGAAAATGTAAGCTTCGCGACATTCACTAAAACATGAAGAATTCTTAGAAAAAATATATAATGGTTCCATTTATTTTTCAGATAAAGTGGGCAACATACTTATTCTAGTATAAAGCTATCTATGGTAGAATTTATAGCGAATTAAAGGATACCGTTAATCTAAAAGATTTTCCTAAATGACCATTTCTTTCGTTCCTCCGAGGAGTAAAGTGGAATATTGAAGTTATAATAGCTTCAAACTAAATCAATTAATGTTACATAAATAGAGATACTTTAAAATTTAACTATAAAAGTCACGTGAAAGAAATTTCTCGGTGATTCAAACATTTGAATGCGGGGAATATCAGTCAAACACGGAACATTACATTCCATCAATTTCCTAAGAAATCTGTCTAATGTGATTCATTGCGCGGACATAAAAGTTTACGAGTTTTCGAAGCAACTCGGTCACCATTTCTAACCTGGCAGTAATAGCGCGTAAATCGTAGAATAAATATATAAAGTACTTATATATCAAAGGAGAGTTTATTTTCTTTGAGCAATTTGTGGATCCTTCCTTGCGTCATTGGCAGCGGTGCATCACCAAAATATTTTGCAAATTTAGGAGACCCTCCGTGTCAAGTGAGATAACTACTTCCCTTAAAATACGAGCGAATGGAGTCCAAGTAGGAGGTAGTCGTACCAGAGAATGACTCGGAGGAGAGAGGAAAATGAATATAGAGGAAAGATGAGGATTGAGAAGAAGAGGTGCAGGGATGAAGAGAGAGGAGGGAGAGGAGAAAAGGAAAGAGGGGGCGTGGTTTGTGTGGGTTGGGTTGGACAAAAGGACGATGGCGGAGGGTGTCGAAAAAAAGGCGACACATTGCGAGATGACGTAAAAGTGACAGACAGAAAGTTTAGCAAGAAAATGAGGCCAAATAACGGAGTGAAGTATAGAAATATTGTCGGCTACAGAAAGGGGCGCGAAAAACGTAAAAATACATCGTCTTCTATCGGAAGAAGTTGATTCCCACCATTTATCTCTAACTAGTCTTCAAAAAAGGTCAAGAAATTATAGGATGGCTGGAGAATACCAAAATAAGCGAGTAATCATCCGAGATTTTTGGATGTTAAAAAATATAAAATGTAATGCCGTTTCTTTAACATGAAAAAGGAGGGCGAAATAAAATAGAAATGTGCAAAAGACAAAAAAGTAAAAATAAGGGTATATAATTGAAGTATTGAATATAAACAGCACTTCCCGAACTGCAATGAGAATAATAACAATAGAAAAACGTTAGTCATATGCGTTTATACTCTGGGCAGGATTAGAATTTCCGACAATGGAAGGGCGACTACCTTTATGTAAAGACTCCTTTATCTTTTTAGTATAAACAAGCGATTTTTTTCTCCGCATTATTTCTCCATGATTATGTTAACGTAATCGCACCCGGGCCTCGATAAATGAAAAATTGTAAAGCAGTAAAATGAACATTTCTTTCTCTTTCGCAAATCTGTATCAGCCTTATTACTGATAACACCCAATTACAACAAGAGAAAAATTAACTGTTCAACTTTCCCATATCTCCTATATATTTATGAATGTTTGTTTGTTTATTTGTGCATCTATACATTTCCACAACGTTAAAGCTAGAGTAATCAAACTTTCAACAGATACTTTCTTCACAAATAGGAAGGCCGTAGGCTACTTTTTAATCCCAAATGTTTTATATTAATTGTACAAAAAGCAAAATAACTTTGTACGCTAATGCTAAATATTTTAACACTAGAGATGGGTCAGAAAGAACGGACCAGTTCTTTTCGAACTGTTCTGATGCCTAAACTGTTCAATAAAATAACTGTTCTCATAACCTTCCTGTTGTCAAAGAACAGGTAACTCTACATCTTATTGCTAGACACAGTGAGAAACGTGGGTAACGACCACTTCCTTATCCATAATTGGACGGCGGGGACTGATTAAACTACGCGTATTTTCCCAAGTCCTACTATTGATTTGAATCAAATTTCGTACGATTGTGGAGGGCTCCCAGAAATAAGTCGTACGTGGTTTTTGTTTCTCTCTGCCCGTTTTATTCAAAACGGCGGCCGAGTGAATTCTTAAATACCATGTATCATCTAGAATTCCGATCGGATTTGGACCAAATTTCCCCGGGAAACGCCGGGTATTTCTGCTAGTATGATAGAAAGTTAAAAACCTCGAATAAAAAAAGGAAGGGAATAATTCAAGTAAACACGCAGAAGGTCATTAGCAAGAGAGAAAGAAAGAAAATGAAGAAAAATTGACGGGACATTATGATGGAAAAGGGGATTATAAACAGTATAAAGGAAGCTATAGGAGGGAAAAAGAGAAGAATGAAAGGGGATGAAAAAGGAAGTTCAGGAAGGGGGTGAAAGGAAACGAATGAGATGATTAAGGGTGACGGGAAGAGAAAGAGAGAGAGAAAGAGGTGCATGCGAGAAAATTGAGTGTTTAAAAAGATGAGAGAGAGAAATTAAAAGAGGGAAAGGAAGGTAGAGAGGGAGAAGCTTAGTGGGAAGGATGAGAAAATAAACGAGTGGGAGGAATGCTGCGTAAGCTGTGGAAGAAAGGGAGGGGCATTTCTGGCGTCCGCGCACATCTGTCCGTGACGTTAGAAAGAGTTGAAGGGAAGGGGGAGAAGGGATATCGCCGATTCATCTCTAAGGTCGCCGAGGGATGAAAAGACCCTTTTCCCGAGTCCTGTCAACTTTCTCCTTGCCTCCCTCTCCGCATCTATTCAATGATCCCTGAAATCCCCATGCAGAAAACATTTCCGCGGCAAACTTCCTGCCTCCCTCTCTCTTCCATATTTTCCTCAATCTCAGCGATTATCTCAACCGGTTGGTCAGCACGTGTCAAACGAACGAGTCTTATTGTTAGTAAAATTTTATAATTCCAACAAATCGTAGCCGAAATTATTTTCTATAATTATTCTTTGTCATAAGGATCGTTTGATTTATGTGAGGAACCTCACGTACTATTTATTGAAAATGTCTATTTATAATCTCTATAACATCTGAACAAAATTAATGGTGTAAATTATTCTGAGAGAACATACAACTCATTAACCCATTTCGTAACTCAGCCAAATTTTTATTCCAAATTAAGAGTAAATATTAAAATTAGTGTTTGTTGCAGCGGCGGTTTTAGACAATCTGAGGCCCCTGGAGATAAACTATAAGCAAATGGTTGCCTGCAATCTATATTTATATATGTGTGTGTGTGGGTGTGGGGGGGGGGGGGGTAAGACCTCACCTAACTACTACCCCTTTATTTGACATCGTTTTATTAAATTAAGTATGGTGGTACAAAAAAATAGGTACAACATACATTGTACAAACTTTCTCATATACCAATGCGTCGTTTAGTTATATTTAGAAAATGAAAATCGTATTAGCCGATTTTTAGAAAATCCAATTTTTGTTAAAGTTGACCAAGAATAAACTAGCCTTATATTCATTCATTGAGAAAAATGAAATAGGTAGTATTATTGCAGACGTATATTCAAGTAACGGTACGAAATTTTACCAAAATCGTTCTGGCCGTTTTTGAGAAAATCAACTTATTGTTAAAGTTGTCCAAGAATAAACTAGCCTTATATTCTCAAGTAACTTTACGAAATTTCATCAAAATCGTTAAAGCCGTTTTTGAGAAAATCAAATTATTCCTTAAGTTGCCTAGAATAAACTAGCCTTATATTCATTTTTTGAGAAATATGAACTATACAGTATTATTGAAGGCGTAAACTCAAGTAACTGTATGAAATTTGATCAAAATCGTTAGAGCCGTTTTTGAGAAAATCAAATTGTTGTTAAAAATGCGTAGAATATACTTCACTTAATTATTGAGCAATGTCAACCATTTCTATGTATACTCTGCTCAGTATGATAAAATGCCTAACAATAAGTACGAGATTTCATTCATTTTCGCTCTACCGTCTAGGCTCCTGAGCCAGTAACAGACAGACAGACGGCATTGCGAAAACCACTTTTTCGGATTCAGCGACACCTAAAACGTATATTTCCGTAAAAATCTCGAGGTCGAATTTTTTCGCGATAACAATACTTACCAATATACTTCGTATATGAGAAAGTACAAATTAAATTTCCTTCAAGACTTTTAAAAAGGGCTATTTAATATTATGAGATTATACATAAAAACATTTTTTCGGGGCCCTCTTACTTCAAGGGGTCCTGGCGCACGACAAGTGCGACCTTCTTAAATCCTCCACTGGTTTATTACTTTCTCATACGAAGTATCGAGAAAGTATTGTTATCGCGAAAAAATTAGACTTCGAGATTTTTACGGGAATATACGTTTTAGGTGTCGCTGAATCCGAAAAAGTGGTTTTTGAAATGCCTTCTGTCTGTCTGTCCGTCAGTCTGTTACTGACTCTGGAGCCTAAACGGTAGAGCGAAAATGAAAGAAATCTATCACTGATGATTTACCGGTAATAGCTCCAATCTTTTTACAGCAATTGAAGCAATTTAGTTAATCAATTGGTTATCTGTGATAAGACGAGGTTGGTTTGATTTTTTTAAAATACTGAGGAATCATTAACGTCATCGTTTACGGCGATAAAGTAAATAAAAAATAGTTCAGGGAATGAAAATGAGATGATAATATGCCCTCATCTAGGTAACCCATTCACTTGCATAAGGGTCCAAGGAGTTTAAGATAATTTCACTGCATTTTGATAATTTATCATTACTTTTCTCTTTTAGAGTATTGTGCCTTTTTTTACCTTTCCACCTGTTTAATTATGCGCTTCTTTAAATGAACTACATCGACAGAGGTGTCTGAATGAAAATTAGAAATATATGGTGGTGTAATGTGAATTCTGGGAATTGAAGCGATATTCTCTCACTGTGTTGCCATATCCATGGTTCACTGACCCCGGATAGATCAAGGTGAGTTCGGAGGTGAATAGAATCGAGTTGAAAATATTTGCATTTCGTTTGTTACAAAAAACAAACAATCATTTGTGCATTATTTGTATTTCATTCTGAGAAGCAGCGGTGCTTGTAAATTCACGACCTTTTTTACGATTCTCTCGTTTGTTTTTCAAATACATTTTCACCCAGCCCTCATTCACAGGTGGAATCCTAGAGTCAATACGAGGCACGCATGGGCTGCTTGCTTCGCCCAGGGAAGGACCCCCCAAATTATATCCGCCAGCACTCCTGCCATCCTCCTTTTCTTCTCGTCGCCCTCTCTCTCCCCCTTCATAGTCCTCGCACAACATCCACAACAAACCTTCCTGTAGCATTTTTTTCACCGTCACTCTCCCATATTCTCTTTATCCCTCCTTCCAATTTATTTTCCTCTCTCTCTCTAAATTACGTTTACCAGATATCAGTTTTTAGAATACGGGTCACGTAAAAAAATTCTTCATCGAAACAAATACAAATACGAGACGCATGAAAATCCGAAAAGAAAGTCTTGAGAAAATGAAATAACAGAAATAACACAAGAGAAAGTTATATATATATATATTCACCTACACCATAACTTCCCCTACCAACTGTACCACCCGCAACGTCATCTACATGCTAACCTGCATCCAATGCCCCGCCTTTTACGTCGGCCTCACCAGCAATTGACTCAACATTCGCATGAACGGCCATCGCAACAGCGTTAGTCTTAAACGAGAGTTACCCGTGGCCGTTCATGCGAATAATCACAATCTTAGTTTCAACGTTTGTTTCACGGTGAGGGCCATTCGCGCCCTCCCGGACGACGCTTTCGCCCCCCAACTCCGTCAATGGGAACTGGCCCATATCCAAATCTTAAAGTCTTTCTCTCCTCCCGGCCTCAATATTCGTTAATATTTCCTTCTTTCCACCCTCTCTTTCCCCTTTCACCCATCTGCATCCTCCAATCCCCGACCTTTCAACGCTCCCTTCCCTTCCACCCCCACACCTTCACCCCAGTGTCACTGCCAAATCAGTTGTGTCTCTCTTGTGCTGACGAAGGGATCATCCCGAAAGCTCCAATAACTTCTACAAATGGATCTCTCCAACACCCCAGCGGCTCTCCTTCCGGTAAGTGTTCACTGGGTTTCTTTCAACACCTAGTTGTCCTAAATATCCTCATTTACCTATCCACTTCCGTAGTGTGTGTGGGTATATATATATATATATGTATATATATCATCATCATCAGCCTTTTTCAGTCCACTGACGGATGAAAGCCTCCCCCAGACTCTTCCAGTTTTCCCTGTCAATTGCCTCCCTCCTCCAAGTTTGCCCCAAGAACTTAAAAAGCTCTCTGCCCCACCTGTCTTTCGGTCTTCTTTTCGGTCTCTTGATGTTTCTTGGGATCCATTCGATGACACTGGACGTCCAACGCTGGTCATTTCTTCTAGCAATGTGGCCCGCTCACTATGCGCCTTCAAAACCATCTTGATTCTTCCCAACCCAGAGAGCAAGCTGGATTTCGCAGTGGGTATAGCACGATGGACCAGAGAGGTAATCAGTCGGACTAACGAGTATGAATTACCTCTATGTATGTGCTTTATCGACTACGAGAAAGCATTCGACTCAGTCCGAACTACGTCGGTGTTACGTGCACTAAAGAAACAAGGAGTAGAAGAAACGTACATAACCATGATCAAGAATATCTACGAAAATGCGACAACATCTGTTCAGCTGCATGAAGAGACGAGTGCCTTTAAGGCCGAAAAGGGAGTGAGACAAGGAGATACTATGTCCCCTAAGTTATTTACAGCAGCTCTAGAGGAAATATTCAAAACGCTAGAATGGGAGGAAAAAGGCATAAAGATAAATGGAGAACATCTGAGTCACCTGCGCTTTGCAGATGATATCATACTGTTCGCAGGGAGCCCAGAAGAGCTCCTTAGAAGAACTGAAGAGCTTGAGCAAGCAAGCCGAGAAGCTGGACTTAAGATAAATCTTACTAAAACAAAGGTTATGTACAACTCCTTCACAAATTCTGAGAAGATACATATCAACGGAGCAGAATTCGGTGAAGTAACCAGCTATGTTTACTTAGGTCAACTCATCACTACTGATGGTTCGCTTCTTGGAGAAATCAACCGGAGAGTGAAGATGGCATGGAGTGCTTTTGGCAAGAATGCGAACATCTTTAAATCGATTATGCCAGTCTTCCTGAAAAGGAGACTGTATGACCAATGTGTTCTGCCTGTTCTGACATATGGTTGTGAAACATGGACCATGAATGCCAGAATGATACAGCGCCTGCAAACAACACAGAGGAGCATGGAGAGATGCATGTTAGGGATCACCCGAAGAAACCGCAAGAGGAACGACTGGGTAAGAAAGAAGACGGGAGTCTGTGACGTGATTAGAAGAGTGAAGGTGCTAATATATATATATATATACATACACATACATATATATAAATACTACGGAAGAGGAAAGGTAAGTAAGGATATTTAGGGCAACTAGGTGTTGAAGGAAACCCAGTGAACACTTACCGGAAGTAGAGCCGCTGGGGTGTTGAAGAGACACATTTGTAGAGGTTAGAGCTTTCGGGATGATCCCTTCGTCAGCACAAGAGAGACACAACACCTAGTTGCCCTATATGTGTGTGTGTGTGTGTACTATGAAATCAAACCTTGACCTCGAAATACAGAATGAAACAATTTTGAAGGAGGAAAGAAAGAAAAAATAATCGTTCATTTTGTGTAGAATTATTGACAAAAAATTAGAAGGAAATTTACGAAGTGAACTAAAACTGTTGTTGCTAACTTAAAAAATTATATTTGTCTGAAGTGTTTGCGTAATCCTGCAACGATAACATTTTAAATAAAATTTTATAAATAATTTAAACAAATATTGTTGATTTAAAAAATGCTTATTTCTCTTAGTGTATGCGTCTTTCTGCAACTGCTTTTTTTTAGTGTAAAATTTGCTGCAAGACATATTCACCAAGCACTGCAGAATTGAGTCAATTATAGATAATATGTCCATTGACTGGAGTTGTTATAGTTTCGTCCACAATAATGTAGGATGATTTAAAGAAATGTCTTTGTCATTTAACGCGCTAATTGAAAAAGAGCGGGAAAATTTAAAATGCGGGAAATGCAGCGTCTCGTATAGAGTTCGTACGGGACAAATAATTAAAATCCCTGCTCTAAATCCTTCTCCTTTCGATAGGAGACGATTAATCACCTGCAAACGGGTTATTGTAAGAAAGACATGAATGGAGTTCTGACGAATGGGACAATCGATATAAGCAAATGCATTCGAAAAAGTTTCAGTGCATCCTATGAAAAAACTTTTAAATACTCACTTCAAAAGAAAATCTCTATTCTCCCATCTTACAACGATAAACTCATCATTAATCGAGGAAAATACACAAGTGTAGATTAATACAATGAATCGGTATTCGGTATCGGTATTTTTGAAGCCGGAAAATCTTCATCAGAGGCAGAAAAGCGTCCATTGGAGTCAGCAATAGACCTTTGGCGATATCCTATAATCGATTATAGGAGAAATAATAATTATTCGAAATCGGATAAAATCGATTAGAAATTAGGTCACGGAGGAGAAACAAACAATGGCCGTCGTTTTCGCTCTTCTGGAATCGCCCTTCATTCTGCTTCTCTCTCTCTCTCCGCCATTTACATTCTTCCGCCGCATTCTTTTCGCCCTCAATCGTTGTAATTCCCCTCGCTCGCGCTATGCCTCCCTTCCTCTCTCCCTTCCTTTCTCCTCCTTTCCTGCTTTTAATGCACTCCTCCCGATTCCCCAATAACCAATTCCATTAGCATCCAACTCGCTTTCTCTCTCATATTCAAATTATATTTGCATATCATTTCCTCCAAAAACTCCCCACCTCTCTTTCTGCATCTTTCGCTCTATGAATTTTTCCAACACTTTTTCGATAGAATCGTTCTTACCTTTTTTTCCATCCTTTAAAGTTTTTTGCCTTCTATCTCCCTTTAGCAACTGATTTCGCGAGCGTATCTCCACTGCAATCCACTCTACGTCATTGTGACGGCGACTGCACTCATCACGACCGAAAATCTTACTAAAGACAATCGCTTAGTCAGGAAACTTTATCTTGTAACAATGAGGGGCTATAAATTGAATACTCGGAAATACCTTTGACCTTTGGATATACTTCACATAAATAGTTCGTCCTAAACCGAACAGATTTTGATATTCATTAAAAATGCTAAATACGATATCGAATTATTTAACTTATGAAACTCTAATTTTTATGTAATATCCTTCACCTCACTCTCTAAATATTTTTTGTTTTATCGTCCCGCTGCGAAAGCAACCAACTTTGTGTATATATTTTTGCAAACTATATGAGTTATAGTTTTAAAATTTAATAATCGCTAAATCACATTAACTCTCTTGTTTTAGACATAGAGGACGAATTTCTTAAAAATTGTCAACAAGCATTAGAGCCTTACATGAGACAAATTCTTACTTAAGTAGGTGCTGCCTATATTTAGTAATAAAATATTATAATTATTTTCGTTACTGATATTTGCCTATTTAACATTAAAATTGCACCAATAAAGGAAATGGAGTCATAATAGTAACCGAGAATAAGGATAAAAAGTAAAGGCCATCATTTTATTGTTAAGTGTGTTATGTAAAATAAAGGCAAAGTCAATAAAGCAGAGATTTAAACAGCAAATCGAAGTTAAAAATTTACAGAAATTAATTATTGTAAGTGGTGTGAAAAAGTGAGAGATTATTTTATCTGCTATGTATATTTTAATTGATACTCATTCCTTCCTATTTTGGTATTTTGCTTCCATAAACAACAAATATAATTATTTACTCCAAAATCAAACTAGGTATTTCCATATATATATTCATTCATTCATGGTTTTTCAATCCTAAGATTGGTTTGAAATGACTAAGGAATAAACACATATGATGTGGTGGTTTCCCGTTGCCTTCCACATCAGACACACACACATGAGTGATGAAATATGAAATTATGAAAACGGCGCAACATCCATGCCCTTAGCGGGATTCGAACCCGCGACCTTAGTGATGGTAGGCCAATGCGCTAGCCCTTCCGCCACCCGGGCCGGCATATATATATAGGGCAACTAGGTGTTGAAGGAAACCCAGTGAACACTTTCCGGAAGTAGAGCCGCTGGGGTGTTGGAGAGAGACATTTGTAGAGGTTAGAGCTTTCGGGATGATGATCTCTTCGTCAGCACAAGAGTTGTTTCTCTCTTGTGCTGACGAAGGGATCATCCCGAAAGCTCTACAGATGTCTCTCTCCAACACTTTCGGTAAGTGTTCACTGGGTTTCCTTCAACACCTAGTTGCCCTAAATATCCTTACTTACCTTTCCTCTTCCGCAAGTGTGTGTGTGTGTATATATATATATATATATATATATATATACTATATAAAGATATTTAGGGCAACTAGGTGTTCAAGGAAACCCAGTGAGCACTTACAAATAATGCAATTTTACTGCCTGCGCTCCATAACATTTAAAACTCATTTTACTGGAACGTGATAATATTTGGTTAAGTACACGCAGAGATAAAGTGCACAAATTAAATAAAAAGGGTTCACGTTATTCGGATATTATTGAAAAGTTTTAGTTTGGTTGGCTTCCGTCAGTAATTTTTATTCGATTTAATAAAAGTACATTTAAATCCTATGCATTAGCAAATGTGTTGCATTTAAAAAACACAATTAAAAACCTCTCAACGTTTCAGCCCCTTAACTTTCACATTAAGAACGCGCACATTTAACTTTTATGGTAAATTGCAAAACATTCCAATATTTAACAAAGCAGAGAAGGTCGATGGTAGTTAAAAATAATATATCACTAAGCAGGATTGCCCTTCTTCGTTGCTTCCGTAAATGTTAATGACACGATTTATAATTACTCTATTAAAATTAGCCCCTTAAATATTACCCAAATCAATCCACTTCTCGAACATGACCATACTCACTTCCTGGCCACATCGGACTATTATGCTAATCCCCGACGACGATTTACGGCTCTAAATACTAATTTGCATCCTAACTTGTATTTCCGCAGCTAGTGTTTTATTCTACCATTCTTCAAAAGTCTAAAGCAGAAAACTGCTAAATTGACCACGTCGATAAAACCTTGGTGAACGAAGAGATTGTTCATAAAATTTCTCGCTATTAACGCTCAATTTAAAAAGTTTTCAACGATACCGCACTTGTGGAAACTTTTCTAGAAGAACTTTTATATAGATGAATCGATTTGTATGTAGTTTATTTATTTTTCTCTTATTTGTCGGATAACTGAACTTGAAGCGCGAAAATATTTCAGAGACATTTTATTATCTGCTTAGTTTTACCGTATCTGAGCTAAGTCAGCCATAAAACAAATTCGGAAAAATTACTTTAATTTTTAATGCGGGTGCATTAATAGGTTTGAATTTTTGCCAAACTATTCAGCAATTTAACGCAATTCGAGGCAATTTCAGGACAACCTAATTACAAGGCAGACCCAATTTGTAATTATTAATTTCCGACGTTAAGAGGGCTCGTTGTCCTTTCCGAATGCCCTCTTCCCTTCCATTCCCCGCCTCGTTCTGCTCCTCTCAACTGGACCACCGACGGAGACGAGAGTGATTGTGCCAATTACAGGGAGAGAGAGAGGAAGACAGAAAGGGGAGTAGAGAGCGATGAAGAGAGAGAGAGGGGGGGGGGGAATACCTTAGCAATTTTCAGTTTTAAGAGGAAATGGAATAGAAAAATCTTTTCGGGGAGAAAATCAACCAACATGACCTTTGAACACTTCATTAAATTTTTGCCTTCTTCTTGCCCTATCAATTAAGGATTCGTAAAGGTTGATTATATATATATATATATATATGTACACATATTGCACGCACACAAACACATACCATGAGGGCACATACGTAAGTTTTCAATTTTAAATGCAAATTACGAGAACATAACCAATTTCAGATGTCACTGTGATAGTTGAGTATGCTATTAAAAATATTACTTGCTATGACTAGTTTCACTTGCTACCACGTTGTTTTTACTTTCTCATACAAGTACCGATTGTTATCGCGAAAAAATTCGACCTCGAGATTTTTACGGAAATATACGTTTTCGGTGTCGCTGAATCCGAAAAAATGGTCTGTCTGTCCGTTACTGGATCTGGAGCCTAAACGGTAGAGCGAAAATGAATGAAATCTCGTACTTATTGTTAGGCATTTTATCATACTGAGCACAGGCTATGAAGAAATGGTTGACATTGATCAATAATTAAGGGAAGTTTATTCTACGCATTTTTAAAAACAATTCGATTTTTTCATAAACGGCTGTAACGATTTTGATCAAATTTCGTAGAGTTACTTGAGTTTACGTCTTCAATAATACTATATAGTTCATATTTCTCAAAAAATGAATATAAGGTTAGTTTATTCTAGGCAACTTTAACAATAATTCGATTTTCTCAAAAACGGCTCTAACGATTTTGATCAAATTTCGTACCGTTACTTGACTATATATCTACAATAATACTAAATATTCCATTTTTATCAATGAATTAATATAAGGCTAGTTTATTCTTGGTCAACTTTAACAAAAATTGGATTTTCTAAAAACTAGCTAATACGATTTTTATTATCTAACGATAACTAAACGACGTATTAGTATATGAGATAGTTTATACAATATATGTTGTACCGACTTTTTTAAAAGGAATTCACCTTCCATGTCCTCACTCTGTTTCCCCAGAATCTGATTCCATCGCTGAATATGTTAACAAATCTTCATCCTTATCAGAGTCTGACATTATGATAAACTGTTGCTAACTTCCCAGCTGTTTCTGCTTTGAGTCTGTTTCTGCTTTTGATGTGGATGTTCCCCCAAACTGACCAGTTTCGCTCAGCACAAGCAGTAGAATTGGGAGATGTCAGCAGAATATCAGCAATTTCCGCTAGTAAACTGGAAGGGCAGAGACCCTTCCACCAGTTTGATGGTGTAATTTGACCTGTATTAATAGATTCAACTGCATTCCATATCGTTTTTCTTTTGCAAGTGTCACTTCATCCTTTGAAATTAACTATTTCAGCCAAAATAGAATTGCTGTCAGGAAAGTTTCTAAATTTGGCTATATTTAGCAATAATTTGCATGCACCATCAAACTTTTCATTTTTAAGCATATCATCTTGATATCGGGGATCTAAAAGATATGCTGCATTGTGCATATCAATGATTACCTGGCACTTGCGTTTTTCTAACATTTCTTTTACCAGTTTTTCCTCAGCTGCTGAGAGTGGTAATTCTTTGTATTTGTCATTTATGTGGTCCTGAATTTTCATGAATTCAGACTTCACATCTGCCAGAGTACATTTGTCACCTTCAACTTCATGTATTCCTTCAGAAATGGGTAGCAACATACATATCTCAAAATTTCAAATTTCGTACCCAAAAGACATCATCATCTAATATGTCACTTCTAATGTCTCGTGAACAGATGCTAGAAATACTATCCTCGACTATAGCTGTCTGCAAAGCATTCTTAGATAGTTGAAGTTTCTGCAAACACAGTACCAGTGATGCCCAACGTGTAAGACAAGGCATTCTCAATATTGAATTAATATTGTGCTGTTTACAGCATCGAAGATGTACAACAGCTGCAACATGTTTGGTTTTTGCAGAATTCCACATTAACAGGAGAAGACTTATGTACTACCAAATGAAAACAATTTCTCGAGAGCATTTTTTTTCGATAAAACTTTTTCTTATTAGCGCAGGACACATTATACACGATTTTAAAAGATGTTCAATCATTCTGTCCTTATGAGTTACATACTCCCAGTTGCAGAATATATACCTGCCTTTTACAGTTTTTCTATCTTGTATTCTCTTAAAATATTGCCACACTTTACTTTTTATTCTTCCCTTATTAGACATTACTTCAAAATTCTAGCCCCTTCTTAAGAATTAATTTTTGTACCCTCAACTTTCCAAAATATCAGCGTTAAGTTGCCGTGGACTGGCACCGATTAGAATAATTTCTAGTTTTTGCATATTATGAGAGGTGGCAGCATACTGCAGACAAATGGAAACTATTATTCATCTTAAATAAAACCCTTCGTATTTCTCCACAATTTATTAATTACGTGACCGGTTTCGCCCATACTACGGCATCATCTTGCCAGATTTTACCGAAGTACGGGCGAAACCGGTCGCATAATTAATAAATTGTGGAGAAATACGAAGGGTTTTATTTAAGATGAATAATATTATGCGCTTCCACGAAGTTACGCCTGAATCTATCTAATATAAATTATAAATATAGTGATATTTTAATTGCTAAAGTTATTAAAATGAATTTTTCACAGAGTTCCCTAAAATGGATAAGGTCCTACTTCCATGAACGATATCAAAAGGTTGCTATCTCAAACAGAAAATCTTCCTGGAAGCATGTCTCACATTGCTGTCCACAAGGATCTATTCTTGGACCATTATTCTTTGCGCTTTACATAAATGATATATCAGATTCCATAAAAAATTGTCATTATCATCTTTTAGCCGATGATCTCCAAATCTACATTCATTCCAACATTGAACAGCTAAACACCAAAATAGGCGACATGAACGACGATACAAACGCTATCACTACTTGGAGTGTTAAAAATGGATTAACACTAAATTCTGTCAAGTCCCAATCGATCATCGTGGGCTATCCTAAATTATTGGATAAAATCCAAAGAGCGTCACTCTGCCCTATCAAAATAAAATCTGTCCCTATAATCTTCTCCAAAACATTTAGGAATCTTGCAGTCACGCTAAATGACACACTTACCTGGCAGACACAGGTAAATAACTTATGTCGCAAAGTACTCTCTCGCTCCATTCGCTCAAACTGCTAAAAAATGTTCTCCCCGAAAAATTAAAAATACTTCTAATCAAGATGTTAGTTCTTCCTCGTTTTGACTATGGTGACACCGTCTATCTCGATGCCAATCAGGCATTATCCAAGAAACTTCAAAGAGCTCATAACTCCTGCATTAGATACATTTTTAATATGATAAAAAGTGATCACATAGGTGACGCCTTCAATCGATTAGGATGGCAAACTTTGGAAGACAGGAGGAAAATCCATTTCCTAATGACTTTAATGCATATATGTCTACGTTAACGATCCCTCTCGGTGCTTAACTATATTAAAGGGATGCTGTTTTAATTCAATTTGAATGAGGTTGATTTAAATTTAAAAATTTTACCGTTGGCTATATTTAAATACTCAATCAGCTCGCATAGGCCCTCTTGGATCGTTTTAAAATTCGTTCACAAAAGTAAAAGCGGCTCAAATAGTAGTTTTTGCAGAAAAAATGACTTTTCAAAATTATTGAAATGTATGCAACGCATCGCTGTCACGATTTCACGAGCTAACACTTTTTGCCACGCCGATTCACCTTCTTATTCCTTATAATATTTTTAAAACCGATATATAGCTAAATTGAACGACCTTCCTTGCGAAACTGAGGTAATAAAGATGCCTACGCCGTTTCTACGGAGATGAATGAGTAGCGTCGAGGTGCGTGTGCGAAATGAGCGATCGAAGCGTAAGGCAGAGAGAGATGCGGAAGAGTTGTCCGAGCGAGAAATTCCATCGGACGCCTTCATCCATGCCATCCATTTACAATTTGGATGAAGGAGCGTAAAGGGCAACCCTTTATTCATCATCACTTTCTCTCTCTCTCTCTCTCTCTTTCTCTGGGTTACTATATGGAAGAAGAGATTACCTAGTCTCAAAAACGCTTAAATAAAGACGTTTTTCTATCCACCTCTCTCTCGCTTAAATAAAGACGTTTGTCTGTCTCTCTGCCACTCTACCTCTCTAGCCCTTTCGCTCCCTTTTTTCCACTTTTTTCCTCTTAGGTTTCTTCTCCGAAGAGTTAGAGCACGATCGCGTTCTATGGGGATGCGGTGGATAGGCGCCTAAGTAAAGGACCCGCGGAGCACTCTTAAGGATGCGAATGAATAGAAAAGAGAGAGAGGAAGTACGTAAAAGTGGGAGAGATGGGACATCGAGGCGTCGGACGTTACGAGGTTTCGCATCCCACGTCGTCGAAGTAGACAAAACAACGGCGCCGGTTTGATTAAAATATTCATGCGTACATGGGATTAAGCGAGTCCCGTGACTGCGTAATTTAGAAGTAAATGCATTTTGACGTGCGCAGAAAAAAACTGCGACGCAGTAATCGTAACTTCCGTGCTGACGTTTGCCGCGACAGTGGTTGGCAAGAGACTAAGCGCTTTTTTTAGGCGCGTTTCGCTTACAGCGTGAGCGCCTATTATCGTCGGTCGGTCTGTCTGTCCGTCCGTCCGTCCGTCCGCATGTTCTACAGAACGGATTTTCATGAAATTTGATATTAAGGACTTTCAATCAAATATAATAAAAAAATCGCAAAAATGAATCACGTACGCCAATCAGGGGTACCACTTTACTGGGGACGAAAAATTAAATTTTCGTCATATCTCGTAAACTATTGCTCATATCAAAATATTTTTCAGATAAAAGTTGTAGAACTGGTAAAGTAGAGTATTTCTTTTCCTATACATTTTTATCGTAGGAGTAGCCGTTATCGAGAAATTCAAACAAGAATATCTTATATCGAGTTGAACTTATTGTTAGAAAATTTCTTGCATGGTTACTTCATTGTTGTTAACATAAAGAATCTCGCAAACAAACGTTTAATTTCCTTACGTGTGCATGTAATATTATTAAATAGGAAGAAAATGGATTATTTATGATGAAGAAAAGAACTTTAAAACGCTATTTCCCTTAAGTACAGGTACATAATTGCTTTCTAATACTCCATTGCACGAAACGCGCCCATTTGTGATACGTTGTACACTTTCCTAACTTGTTATTATGTAGTTTCATCAGACTCGCTAGAAGCGATCAAAGCAGTATTTTAATTGGAACAATACACCGAAAATTGATGTTTTGGCGAATTTTTTTTAGAATCTTTAAAAAGACCAATCGATGTAACTACTCGAAACACCCGATGAGGAATTCTGCTTTTGCGAAACTTACCGCAGAACCGGTGATTCCGACTGAAGGTCGAGAAAATCCTAGCCAAGTTACATAATAGAGATAACAATCACAGTTTTTCAAGGAGTGAATTCACTTCTAAATGCTAATTTCATCAACCCAGACAAAATGTTTCTTTTTTTTCGTCAACAAAAATTCCGGAGGCGGATTCTTTGTCGGTTTCCGCGGAGGACTTATTTTCTCACTCTCATCACATAATTCGAGGAAATAATCAAGTTACACTAACGAGATTATTTCATCACTTTGTGTTCACGGCGGCAATCGGCGGAGAAAATCGGTTTAAAACTCGAAAGTGAAAGGAAGGAAGAGAAGATGAAGGAAGGGGAGAAAGCGAAAACAAAGAGAAACGGATCTCAACAATACTATAATAAAAGGTGGATGAAGATTGGAGAGAGAAAGGATGAGAGAGGGTAGAAAAGGGAGGGAGGGGAGGGGAGGAGAGAAAGGAGGGGAGGAGAGAAAAAGGAGGGGAGGGGAGGAAAAGGAGGGGAGGGAGGAAAAGGAGGGGAGGGGAGGAAAAGGAGGGGAGGGGAGAAAAAGGAGAGGAGGGGAGAAAAAGGAGGAGAGAGGAAAATAAGGAGGCAGGGTAGTCAAGAGATGTCCGAGGAGGAAATATAAATGAAGAAAAGGAGGGGGAAGTGGAATAGGAGATATAATGTAGTGAGATTGGAGAAAGGAGGCAGAAGAGGAGGTTGGGTTTGGACAGAGAGACGACAATAAGATGAAAACGAAACGAACTTAACGGCCCCTTCCAGCGTTCCGTCCGAAAGAAAAACATTCCCTTACGACCGCTACGACAATTAATTCTCTCGAATAGTACGGCTTCGATAACGGAACAAACAGACCGACGGTCTTCGAAAAGTAATGGCAGACGAAATTATCCTTGAGAGGGAACTCCGCCGTTCAGGTTGGAATGCGCGACGAGGAAAGACAAAAGTATAGCGCTTAAAACGTTTTTCCAAGGAGCCGGCTCTACGAGGGGATTTTCTTTTCTTTTGGTCCTTTTTCCTCCTCGATGGTCGAGGTCGGATTTTGGCCACCTGTCGCTCTCCATGTGCTAGAGCAGCTTTATTGGCTGCGTTTAATGGCGATCACGTCGTGTTTGGCGGGCATCGTTATGAGAGCTTCCCATGGAGACGAACAGATGCTGCGCGTACGCCGCCGGGAGAAACCAGAGAGAGAGAAAGAAGACATCGACATGCGTACTTAATGCCTTTTATCTATCCCATCCCTCCGTCTGAGTATCGCTTGGGTAACAGATATTGTTTCTGTGCGTCATTCTTACGTCAAGGAGGTCATAAAATTGGGGCAAAGTGTGAGAACGGGGTGATTAATGCGGCTCTAATCTTCTCCGCAACCTCAATGCCGCTCCCGTCCTTGGATATGTCGGGTAGGTAGAGAGAGAGAGAGAGAGAGAGAGGGAAAGAGAAATAAACGGCATTCTTACTAATGGAATCGGATTCGATTCCAGTCAAGGATGAGGATATTAAAGTTTTAGTTTGCCTTAACGTTGAAACGTTAAATTCTAAGGTTGTTAGTTTTGTTTGCGAGTCAATGATAACGGAGCATATGGCGCGGATAGCTCGAAATAGTCTCCAGTGTCCTTTTAGTAAGGTTGCCTCGAGAACGCGGGTAAAAAATTCAAGTCGGTTCTTTACCTGAAGAGATTCGCCTTAAAAACAGCGATGGTCACAGCGTATGAATAATATTTACTTCGGCGAGAGCGTGTTTCTTTTCTGACGGCATTTAAAAATAAAAATACAGTGAATAAAATTAAAATTAATAATCCCATATAGATGCACGGAAGATGTTATCAAATAGTTACAGTTCACCAAAACATTGAATTAAGCGTAGTAATAAATTATTTATTTATCATAATAACTTGCAGATGTTTGCATCTGATAAAAATATCAAATTTAATGCAAATAATGTACTTACGTAAGTCTGCATGGAAATCTAAACTATATTTATAACATACCGTTATGCGGCATATTCACGCCTAAGACAATATCAGTATAAAATATAAAAAATGGAAGAAATGAATAGCCATTAATTAACCAATTTCAATTATAATATTTGCAAGGCCAACGGTTCTCAAATTATTATTCTAGTTATTAATATGATATTCAACAAATTCTAACTTTTATCGTTTTTTATTTGAAAAATTATAGCACCAGGCAAAAAAAATATTAAGCGCTAGAGTGAGGAATTATTAAAAGAAATAAATTCCAGCAAATATATTTCCTCACTGAGAGTCGGAACATAAATGTGTCACAGATTTTTTATTGAAGCTCCATTACCCCCATTCTGTCTCCCTCAAAGTTTTGCTCGTACTGTATCCATTAGTTAAGAAAAATAGTTTTAAATAAACCCTAACAAATTCAACTGCGTTTAAATTGCTTTGTAGGCGCAGGATCCAATTTCTTCACCAATGTAATGAGGAGCAAAAAAAGAAATTTAATTGTGAGCAAACAAGCAGTGCAAACGAAAATTTCAAGTTTGGAAATTAGAGAATGAATGACTTGCAAGAAGATTTTATAATTATCTGAGCATAATTGGAAAACAGTTTTGTACTTGAACTACACTTAAAATTTTGGAAAAAAAATGTGCCAATCTCAGGTATCTCCAATAGCCGCAATAAGATTATGAAAAATCATATGCGCATTTCTTCAGTAGTAACTCACAATCAGTAAAGTAAAATCTGAAAGAATACGAATGTCGGTATTTTTGCTGTTTTCACGTGTGTGGGGGGAAGAGGGAGGGAAAGGGAATTTGTAATTGCGCCCATTTGGGAAGAGATCTGGTATGTGCGAATTTGAATAGGAAGGTATTTGAAGATTGCAGTCACACAGTATCAATGTAATTGCAATAAAATGAAGTATTCAACCACCATTAAAATAAAAATACAGAAAATCAATTCAATAATTTAACACTATAAGTCACAAAAATGTCAATTTATCTGGATTCACCTTCATTTGGAATATATTTAAAGTTATTATGAATAGTAGCATTTGTTCGTATTTAATAAACTTCTCCTCCCGTGGATATTTGAGAGCATCCGGTACATACAAAGGAAACAACGAGTAGTAAGTACGTTTAACAGAAGTAATTTGACATGACCTCCAAATGTAAACTATCATCGAATCCATAATCTCTTCATCTAATCCGTTCAATGAACGAAAAAAATATTTCTAAGCCTCCATTCGCATCATGTGTCCAGACCAAAAGATTGTTTTAAGTGTAAGAAGTAACAACAACGGAGTAGCTTTAGCAACTTAGGAAGATGACTCGACACAACTCGGATGGATGCAGGCGCATGACGTCAACCAGAAACACCTTCGGAAATCTCAAAAGGCAAGAAGCCAACCGCGCTTCTTTTTTTTTCTAATTTGTGGCTGCATAGCCACGAGGGGTTTCCCAAATAAGAAGTTCGCCTGACTCGAGCGCTAAACAATGAGAGCCGCTTTACCGTGAGTATTTGAAATGCCGAATCGTCCTTATGTTAATTGTGAAGGGGGTGCTTCGTGGAGCGGTCTTAAAACATTCTCAGCCTGGCTGCCGCACTGTGAGGGCGAAGGGAGAAATTAATGTCAGTGTTCTCCAAGCACCGCCGGGGTGGACGAATGAGCTCGGGAAATGGAACTTATGGCAGAGTTAGAGAAAATAAGGAAACTCCAATTGCCTTTGCATGAAGTTTACGCACGGAACGGCACGCTCCACGCCTCTCGGCGAAAAATAGAAGACGGGCGTATCCGCACGACTTGCGCACACACGCCCTGATTTATAACTAATGCGCCGTTGCATCACGCCCAACGCCAAGGAAATAGTGCGGAGACAATTACACCATTGTCGCGGGTCAGATTGACACAAGGTTGGGGATGCTACTCGTGGCTCTGTCTCCGCGTGAATCATAAGACACGCGGAGGGTGTTTCCTAAACCCGATGGTGCCACACCATCCGCGCGCTGGAAAAGTTGGTTGAAGCGCAAATATTTTTAATAAAGACACGGTCCCGGTCGTTCCTTTCTACGGTTCAGGCAAATTTGAGCAATAACCGGTTATTCTCTTCCATCGTCTGATATCGGTTTTGAAACTTATGCATAAGACGGAAAAAACCAAATTATTTGTTCCCATTCATTTGTATTTGGGCGCATTTCAGTTTAAGTGAAATATTGGGAAATGTCTCATCACAGATGTGCAAAACTTCAAGAAATGAAAACACTGTCAAAAGTGCGCCCACGCCTTAAAAAAAATCATGCTCAATGTTTGCTGCATACCGATTTTTACAATACAATTCATAATGAAAGCAAAGAGAACATACATACGTAAAAATAAAATGTTATATGACTTATTCTAATGACGCTAAAGTAACATAATTATTTTAATAAAAAATTTCCTTGGGGTCTAATTAAACAGCTTTGCTGTTTTCAGGCTACCGCGCGACAGAAAAATTTCATGAGAAATTATTTCAAAAATACACATTATCAAAAGGGTTAGTGATGAATAAATGAAAATCTTTCGAAATTCAGCGCTTTCATGTGCCCTACCCTCATCAAATTCCTAAAAGCGTTACACTCAGGAAAGTTTTAGCGTGGAATTTGGAAAATAAAAGATCTCTATTGACGACAAAAGCACCTTATGTAGTCGCGAGTGAGATATTTTGACTTCTCGCCGCCATAAGCGGCAGCCGGAGCAAAGTGTTTGATGCTTTGAAAGGGTAGCGATGGCGACGGGGTCGTCTGTGATGCCAAAGTTTGCGGTGACGCTCGCTCAAATTCTCGCACCGGAAATTGTGCCTTTGCCCAAATCGAACGGCGGCTATTTCGACCCGCCCTCTTCCTCCAACCCCCTACTCCTCTCTTTATCTTTTCATCCCCATCCCTCTCTGTATGACGACGAACAGCCGCTGAGCAACACGCCTTCCATCACCGACCGGCGAGCGTGGGTGTTTTCGGAGTTGCCTTTCGGGAGTGAAAGGAGTAGAGTGGGGTCAGACGGGAGGAAGGCAGACGAAGAATGAGGAGAGTTTACTGACGGAAGAAAAAGGGGAGATTGAGAGGGAAGATGGAGGAGACGAAAGGATCTAGATGGAATAAATGCCGGGAGTTCTGAGAGAGACGCAGGCTCCTCACGAGAAGGTCACAGGAGGTGAACCAAATCGCCTCTCACTCCTTCTTCCTTCGACTTTCATATTTTATAAGTCCTTACGAGCAATATTCTTCCTAGTCTCTTTCTTTCCCTCCATTCCTCCTTCTCCATCCAAATAAGTCTCCTATCCGCCACTGCAGCCTTGATAATAAACATTCTAGTCACGGAACAGTAGGAAATTTAGTACTGCTCTTATTGGCCTTCTGGTTAATTTTTTCATCTAATTCTCTCTTTAGGTCAGCGCTGTTTCATCTATTAGAGAGGGGAAATACTGGAGATATTCTATCGTTTAACTCTTTGTCTTATAACTACTAATGTTTTTTAAATGCAATACGAGCAATTGATGTGCCCAGAATCACTGCCATCTTGTCTCTCTCCAACTCGAGACTTAAAGGCTAAACATCGATTAATCTCCGACATTCGTCAAAGACTCTGCAATGTCAGAAAAATGTTAACTTTTTGGAATATATTTCTTGAGAGCCCATTTTTGCTCCATGGATATTTGCACGAAACGCAAAAAAAATACATAAAAAGTCTGCATTGTTAAAATTTTCTTTGAAAATAATGGAAGCAGAGTTTATTGATTCACGTAGAATAATAAACACACGTAGAATAACAAACACCGTCCAGATATATCGTAGGGATATTGCTGCTCAGACCCTGAAATTCTGGTCTAAAAATTCGGAACTGCTACCGAATTTTAGGGTTCATTTTTTCAGGCCCGCTCTCCTCAAAAAACAACACCCGTGTTTTTACTAACACATACTCTGTCCCTATTATCCCTTCCTCTCAATGCCTCCTCCTCTTTCACTCTTTACCCCACTAAATATTTTTCCACTCTGTTCGTCCATTTTCTCTTTTCCCTCCATAATTCTTCTTTCCTCGAAGCCTCCTCCACTCCTTTCCCCAAACTCTCGCCCCTCCGCTCCCATTCTCCTTCCCAACTCTTTCCCTATTCTCTCCCCTCTCACAGCCACTTTCTTTCCAATTGTTCACCAAAATTCCTACCGACAGGAATTAATTCTCCTCAAACAGACTACTAACTGGATTTCACCCCCCCCCCCTCCCCCTCTTTTCGCTTCCACTTCCCCTTCCCTCCACCCTCCACCCCCCACCTCCCCTCTCTCTCCATCCTCTTCCGGCCTCTTTCATCTTCCATTCCCTCACGCATCTCTTCCTCTCACTTTTTATTCCATGTAACAGTAATATTTACAAAGATCGTTACATCTGCATGCCAGGAGATATGTATATGTCTTAATAAAAATTCCGTTGGTATAGGTCAGCAGTTTTCGAAATTATTCGCTAGCATAATTTACACATATTCTGTTTTAAGTTGATATTTCATCTTTGATGCAAAGGTGAGCGTAACATCTAGCATAAAATTAAGACATTAGACTATCTGCCACATTTCAAAGTGGGGTTATCGTAATTTAGTCCTGATAAGTGAAACAAATAGATAGAATGGATATTTAATTTATTTAATCAAATGACTGTATTCCGTCGGAATTTTTCCTAATTTTTAGAAAGCTATTCTTCTCGAATTAATTACTTTCTCATGTGTCAATAAATGAGAAAGAACTCTTGTTCATGAGTTTATAAATTAATAAAATTCTTGATTGAAAATAAACTTCTTTTAGTCCTAGAATTGCCAGTGAAAATTATATGCATAATTTCTCTTCCTTGTTATAATGAAAAAATTACGGCGGAAAAGGGGAGCATTGTTTGCGTGAATAAGGTACATGCAGTGGTGAGCTGCCAAAAATTTTACAACCGGTTCTCTCACATCAAATAGAACTTCCGGTTCTTTTGTACAATAGCTCGGCCACTCTTAAAGCTTCTTTTTTACAATAGCCCCGCCACTCTTAAAGCCCTCTAAATAGATAGATAGATTCGAAGTGATCCCGTAATATTTTTACCCTAAAGCTTGCTAATCCATGACTGATTGCCCGGTCTCGACATTTGCAAACCCAATCACCGGACAACGGAGAGGGATACTTTGGTTCCGGGCGAGGCGAAGGGCGAGGTAGCGCCCGGAGACGACTACCGATTAAAACAAAGCGAGCCGAAGGCTGGTCAATATATCCTTCCATTTGCGGCGCAACAGTCAAGAGGATATAACATTGAAAGGATATATTGACGAGCCTTAGGCTCGCTTTGTTTTAATGGGTAGTCGTCTCCGGGCGCTACCGCGCCCTTTGCCTCGCCCGGAACCAAAGTATCCCTCCCCGTTGTCCGGTGATTGGGTTTGTAAATGTCGAGACAGGCCAATCAGTTCTGATATTTAAGTAACAATGCTTGGAAGTTCATCTCCGATGGGCTCCTGGTTATGATAAGTATGCTGCAAGATAGTAACATCTTTTTATATTAACCCGAGATATTTTAGGAGAGTTTAGCGTTTCAAATAATGTCATTAGGATGTTAATGAGAATTGTAAATTAACATTAGTAAACATGAAATAAAATAGAAAGAAATCACGGAATTGCTAACAATAAGTAATATCGCTATATTACAAGGATTTATAAATTATATTCAGATAATTGATGAAAACAATTTTCTTAAGCAATTAAGTAAATTGTCAATGTTTTTGAAAGCCATCTATCGAAAATCGTACGTTATAGGACTAAGAATTCATGATTTCTTAACCATGATCGAACATATGGTTTGGGATTCCATAAAAAAATTTGTGGTTTACCTAGCAAAGTTATGGATATAAAGTCCGAAATACGTTCGACTGATAAACTTGCTCTTTTAAGACTGCAAATATTATTCATCAAGCTTCTGCGGTTCTAATTGCTATCGTTTTCGCAATATTTTTTGATTTCTTAATTGTTATAGGGTCGGAATGATTATTAAATTTGATATTATTTTCCACATAATCAGGAAAATCGTTTATATCGATCTCAAAGTTCAATTATGAGTTTAAACGATGAAGTTTTTCCTCTCCTGGCATCCATTGTAACATTCTTTCTCTTATATTCCATGAATTAGGACCCACAATGTAGAAAATCAACAAAACATTGGCACTAGATATCTCTTCCCGTATTCCAAAATCCTCAATCTTTGCACTAAAAGAACACATCCACTCCGTAAATTTTTGCATGCGAATTGTTCCATAACAATGATAAACTACGTAGTACACATCGGGGAATTCTCTCTATTCCATAACTGAATAATTTGTCGGCATTGCCTAATAATTTGAGTTGGATTGAAGCGGCTACATTTTACTCTCAATCTCGCGCTAAGAAAAAAGTTAAATAATAAATTAATCAATCAAAAATAGCAATTAACTTGTTTTGTGATCACACTCGCTGTTGTTTATTGAATAGAATTTGTACACAACAATTAGAAGATTGTATGCAACGCGTTCTAAATAAATCGAATTAAACACATTCCTCCAAAAGCCAAATGTTAGTCGTAAAAATGGTTACAGAAAATATTATTTTAAAACAATGAATACTATATAACTAATTCCACAAAATCGATTAAAATGTTTTATTTGTCAATTATTTAGGCGTTCAATATTCTTTAGACTTAATAAACTTCAGTCACACGAGCGTTTTTGGGATGCAGCAAAAACGCGGAAAAAGAACTCCACGAAGGCAGCGTTTTCTGGCGTTATTTTCGCGTAATCTCATGAGAATTTCCTTAAATAATTCATTCCGAATGTTTAATATGAACGTAGAAAAACATTTTCCAATATAAAATGTCCTTTATACCGCATTAATTATTTTTTTAAATGTTTCAGAAGCCCTAGTTAACAAACGGTTGGCTAATTTGATATTAAATCTAACAACCGGTTCTCGCGAACCGGTCCCAACTCACCACTGGGTACATGTTCTTGAATAGAAGGACGGAAAATTTTTAATAGAAAAGAAAATGGCTGCTAAAAATGAAAGAAAGTAATAGGAAAATAAAAAAAGTTCGAAGTAAGTGCATAACAACAACACATACACGAAAAAAAGAATTTCACGAAAAGGGCAGTGTAGAAATATTTTCGCGATGCGAGTGGAGAATAATGAATAGAAAAGACGGAAGAGCGATAATGAAGTTTAAATACAACGTAATTTAAAAAAAGAGGGCAGCAAAGAATTTAGATGAGAGAAGAGAGAGACAGAGTAAGAGGAGAAGCGTTTGATGATTCTTTCAAAACCTGTGTACAAGTGTTGGAAGAATGGGAGAGTAAGCAAGATAGATTGCTGCAGAAAGCTATGGGAAATGAGGTTAAAAAGATGACGAATGTGGGGATTGAGACGCATGGAGAAAAAATGCGAAAGCTGAAACGCTACGTCTGCTGAAATATTCTCATCTGTTGGAATTCTTTCTTCTTCGCACCTCCTTTCTCCTACATAATTCATTATTTTCTATATGAACGTTTCTTCATTTTCATCGTAATATTATAAAAATAAAGCGCCAAAATTTTACGGTAAACATGATATCATTTAGGGTCTTTTTTTAACTATTTTATATCGTTATATCTCAGATATCGTTTAAGTTAAATTTGCTAGACAACTGAGAAAATGACTAATCCGGATTTCAGCGTCTCAGCGGAATAAGTAGCAATGGAATCTTCTGAGACATTATGATACGTCGGAACTTGATATTTATTAATTCTTTTGTCCTTATGCCTCTACTTTCTATGCATTCACAAAAGTATCTTCTGATTATTTAAATTAATTTCTAGGCGGTCTTAAGTAAAAATTTCCTTAGTTTCAATTTCTCTTTAAATATATAATAGCAAAAAAGTCAAACACTATGTGCATGTTATTCTTTGGTTACACTAAACAGATCAATAAGCCCTAAAAAGACGTGAAGACTTAAAAGGGACTTCCCAAAACATGTTTTAAAGATGCTAAAAGCGTCTCTCCATTACGCTCTCTCCTATAAAATTCCGCTGCCATCGTTTCTGAACCTTGAAAGAGCCATACTTCACCTGCTGTATTGCGAAAAACGAGCGAGTCTAACGGCGAGACATGTAACAGAAAAGCAAATCCCCCAAATCGGCTGCTTATGAAATTACTTGCCGAGGAAAAGGTTATCTTAAGAAAATCCGCAGGATGAAACTTACTTTCGCAAAATGACAAATTGAATAATTATCCTTCCGCTAGATAGCGACGCCGATGATAAATATCTTCTATCCTTGAGGAAAGCGACATTTTGACGGAATTTTAAATTTAAGGTATTAATTTCTTAGAAAAACGAATTCGAGTGAGATAATGTAGTGGTATGACTTATGATTCTGTATTTATTAATTTTATTTATTACACACGCATTCATTTAATTTTTTCCAACTTTTAAAATAAATCAGCATGTTATGTTCTCCCTTAAAATTTCAAAATTTATAAATATAAATTTTCCTACTAACAATCATTCATCCAAGAATATTTATCGTAAGTTTTAACGCTCAACATATTCTGGTCGAGACACAAGCGTTTGATTCACGTTAAGTAAATGAAAACAGCTTGACAAGGCCCGTGTAACGCAGCGAAGGCAGCAAAATTTTGTAATTAAATTTATGGCATGAAGCTAAGAGCTTATTCATCATTAAAGGATTGGAAATGGTTGTCTCTAGAGCAGGGGTCTCTAACCTTTCAGCACCCAAGATCTACTATTCATTTAAAAATATACCGAGGATAGACCCATCGGCGTGAGCCTTCATACGAGATATTTTACATCTATCTACATCTACATAATACCCTGCAAATCGCCAGATTGGTGGGTGACAGGGGGTGCATCGCACCAAAGCCTACCTATTAACTTCTCTCCCGGGAATCACTTTCCTGTTATGATCCCGTGTGATCCTTGGGAAAAACGAACCCTGATATCGCTCGGTCCTACAGTCGATCTCTCGTATTTTATCCTCGTGATCGTGCCTACCCATGTAAGTTGGTGCCTCTAATATTTCTGAAATCTCCTCTAATAGAACTTCCGACCTAAATTTCTCCAGAAGCCTTAACCTAGCGCTAAGTCTGCTGTCCTCTAGCGACATCCAATTCAAGTCCTTCAAGAGTGATGAATCTATCCAAAAATCGAACCCACCAGCAAAAATATAACTCCAATCGATGTTTCGGTTAATTCCGAAAACAATTACTGCGCCTCTCGTTTCTCTCGTCCGTAGAAGACGTAATCGCAGAACCGCACTCCGGACGAACTCGGATGAAAATCGCCAGTTTTATTCTGGAAGCTTAGGAGAAGGCGGGGGATAGAAGGAGAGCCGAATTAAGATATCTTAAATGGGCATTTTCCACCGAGGTAGCGATAGGATTAGGATGGGAGAAGAGAAACATGAGATGGAAAGAGAGATTAAAACAGAAAAGGGGCTGCGGAGGTACAAGAAAACGCGAAGGAGGTTGAGAAGGAACGCGAAGGAAGTTGAAGAAAAGAACGGGAGAGCGAGAGAGGGGAAAGGTTAGAGAGAGAGGAAAGGATAAAGAATAAGGGTTTTCGAACGAGTAGGAGGTGATATGAAAAGGGGGCGATGGCGCTCGGCAAAGAGAGGAAAGTCTAGGTTGAGAGGGAAGATAAAGAAAGGGTTAAGGAAGAAAGAAAGGAGGGCGTGGGTAGAAAGGGGTTAAGGGAGGATGGATGGATATGGAGGCAAAAGCGTGGGCGTCAGATGAAAGGGAGGAAAAGGAGAAAGGTGGTGCTGCGTTATGCCTCCTCCCCCCTCTCTCTCTATCTCCTGATCCTGAATTTGGGGGGAGGGGGGGGAGGTAACCTCTTACTACTTAAGAGGCCAAAGCGAATAAATAACTCCTATCTCTTCAATCGATCTCTCCAAACCCCTTCCAGAGCTGACTGCCGCCGCGAGTATATCCCCTCGGAATCCCTCTATCTCTCCTACCTCACGTCCTCCTCTTTCATTTCTCTCTCTCTCTACCCCCCTCTCTCCCTCTCTCTCTCTCTCTCTCTACCCCCCTCTCTCTCTCTCACCTCTCCCCCTCTCTCTCTCTTTCCTCTACTTCTCTCTTCCGTATATTCCTCCCGTACGATCTTAACATACAATCCAACGCTGAAAATAGCAATGAAATTAAAGCAAGGATGATGATCAAAACGGATGGTGCCAAAAAAATTCTGAATTGAAGATTATTTACCATTTTTGCTTTTAAACTACGCGGATGGAATCAGATAAGTCTCTATTTTGAACCCTCTTAAGCAAGATATTTTTATCTGATCAAATTAAATAATTATGATTTTTGCATTTTTGTCTCACAATTATGACGTTCTAAAACTAATTGTCTTAATCTGTTCATAGTTCTGAAAGAACTGACTTTGACAATTCGCTCACTGAGAGAAGAAAAGATTAATAAGTGAATTTAAATATATTGCTGTCATTAATCAGTCTTCCTGATCAAATTGTTAATAGCGATTATAATGACTCGTTTATAATTCATGAAAAAAGAAAATCTTTAAAATTTAATTTTTTCGAGCGCTTTACTTTGTCGATTAGTTTTTATTTAATTAAGTTAATATTTAAATAGCTTCTATAGAAAATTTGATAACAAAAGGTACAAAATTTCAACTTTATAATTTTAAATACGTACACAAACTATTCAAAAATGGAATGTTTTGAATACAGAAGAAATTTAGCTTGAAAAATATGAAAATCACTACAATATTCCCACCCTCTAAATAAATGTGAATTATTACAGGCATGGTAGAGCATTTCAATTATTTATTCCGAAAATAATTATTACAACTACACTCTAATGCAGTTTATAACATTTTTATACGAGCGACATTTTGTCCAAAGGTCAACTTATGTGGTAAATAATGAATGAGTACGCAAGAAGATATGTCAGTTAAATAATGGATTTCGTTAGCTTGGAATAAGGCGTCACCAATTTAATGGGATAAACAGTTTATCCCAGAAAACCTATCAAATTTAACAAATCCTATAATACATTCGTTTTAAGAGGTTTTTCGATAGTTCTAGTGATCACCTGAGCCTCCAGAGGGCGCCATGATTTCTTGGACGTGAATTACTGCTCTATTACAAAAAAATAATGCAAATGGGATGGGAATGTATAAATATAAAATAAATTTGCCAATTTCTGCAAAGTTATTATCTACCCAAAAATTTTAATTAATTATGCCTGAGTGATATAAGGATACATTTTCCATTTATACGCGACAAAATCGAGAATGGAATTTATTAGGAAATACGAAGTGACTTAAAAGCTTACTCAACTTTTACAACTTTTATATTAACTTACCGCGATATATATTATATGTAGGTAGGTAAGTTTTAAGACACCACAAATAATGACTAATAACTCGAGAACGGCTGCTTGTATTTTAGCCATTCTTTCAACTTTAAAGAGAGCCAACCATAAAGACTCTTATTTGTAACCACCATGCAAAATAATGACCCGAGTTCGATTCCAGGGACGTTTAATTGCCCCAATTGGATAACATGAGCGGAACCTTCTCGAATTTTATCTCCTAAACTACAAGTCGTAATTATATGCTCTCACCAGGGCGCGGTACGCAAAACAGGAAAGTGCGTGGGCAGAAATCTGTTAATTGTTTCCCTTTATTCTTTTGTACCAAATGCTACGCTTTTCTTAGGAAAACCCTTTCCTACTTTATCAGTAATTCCAAGTAAAGGCGGTCCTCGCACTTACGACATTATTTGGTTCCTGAAGCACATTTTCCCATAATAGCAATGTTAAAAATTTGGATTACGTTCCTGTCCCAACGGCCAGATAATATATTTTTATAAAATGACCCATAATATTGTACTCAGGCAAAGATAAACATAATATAACTTATTAAAGACTAGACAAATCATTTTATTCTAATCGGGATACAACAATGACTCGTAAAAACTTTCAGTGTTTCGTAATCGTGACGCATTTGGGCAATTTTGGAGAGTTAACCTGTGAAGTAACGTCCAGGGTTTGATTCCAGAGGATAATTTATATTTCCCATAACATAAGACGTAAAAATAGGTTTTTCGACGTGCAAGTTTTTGTTCTTTTGCAAATTTAAATTGGAAAAAAATTCACCTATAATCTTCGAATATGGACTATTTCATTGGAAAACGAATGAAATTTTTATCGTCGATTTTAGAATATGGATCGAATCCGTCTACAAATTGGTTTTTGGCGCGAAAATTTAACGTTTGTTAAGCTGGAATCCTTCCGTCGTCAATGGCAACCATTATGTTGCTGTTAAGCGAAACTGCAGACATTGCATTTGATTTTATAATACGGGAATTTAGTTAATTTTTTACTGTCTACGATTTCGTGGAAAGATTAAGGTGGAGGAAGGAACTGTGGGAGAGAAAGGTAGGGGGAGAGGGGGGGGGGGGGGAGAAAGGACGGATAAAAAACACAGGTGCTGTGAATGAATTGGTTTCTAAATTAATCCAGCCCAATTTTAGGCCGGGGCCCAGAACGTGTGCTTTGCGTGGGGCCCATGAACCGCTTAATCCGGCCCTGGCTCTCGCGGACTTTTCTGTTTGCAAATGTTGTCCTCTATCCGAATAAATTTAGTAATTAATACCTTTACAAATCATATAAGGACAAGGGAGAGTAAAATATAGATTTCTTATTGTTGGACTAATGGAAATGGCGTTTCTTGATTGTGGCGCCGCAAATGGCAACCCTTAAAAATGATTCCAACTCTTGAAGAATTTATGCGAATGTTTGGAAACGAAGAAAATACCGTAAAATTTACAGTACAATCATTGAGGTTTCATCTTTACTCTGTACACTTCCTAAAAGTTGTTTAAATTAAAAAAAGTGGTTTTTTACATATACTTGTTTAGCACGGAAGCCGGCGATCGGATAGAAACAATCGAATTTCTTCCAATCGTAGGATTCCTTTACATTCCTTCCCTTCCAACTCCCTCTAAATCTACCTTTATTCAATGTCCACCCTTTCGCTGCACTCATTCCACTCCCGCCGTTCCCCTTACATTCATGCTTCAAACTTGCGCGTTTTACTCTCATTACCATTCATCGCCCATTCATTATTCCCTGGATTCCATATTTCGTCCGCTCAAAATGAAAGGGAGATAGATTTCCCACTACTCCAGCTTTGTACTTAAGGACAGACACAAAAAAACTCCACCTCTTTCCTTCTAACCAAAACCAACCCACCCCTTCCCCACCTGCGTCGTTGTCCTTCAATAATTATATAGCATTATTGAAGGACAACGACGCATTGGTATCAAACACCTTTTAAAAAATCTGATGTGGCCAACACATGACTTTCTCCATATTTGGGGTATAGATATTTAAATTATTATGAATAGCATTATAAGGCAAAATTATTATTTCCTATAGTAAAAGAATACCGTCGTCCTTATTGCAGTAAATTATATTTTGAACATGTTTACAGAATTCACCGCTACATGGTGGCGCTCTACACTGGAAATTACGAAAACGTTAAATAACTCCTAAATGGATGGTTCAACGAAAATTTTTTTCAAACAAAACTTGGAAGGAATATTAGTCTCTACAACTTTGGTCCTCATGAAGATTACCAATAACGACGTTTTTAAGGAGATATTTGACGGAAACCGAAAAAACCGATTATTTATAAATAACTGCTACGGAAAATTATTTCAAATGAATGCTGTAGGATATTACATTCTATATAACCTTTGTATAGAACTGTATGTACAATAATGATGTTTTAACGGAGAAATATCGCACAAACCGAATCGGGTTTCGCATAAACCTCGACTTCCGGTTAACGGTTATTGTCCAAAAACTAATCAGTTCTTTGTGCTCATGCTAAAGTGTTATAGTATATGAAATTTGGTAACGATATGGCAAGTACTTTTTGAGTACAGACATCCATCCATCCACACACACACACACTCACACATACATCATTCCGAAAATAGTCTAAACGTGTTCTAGGGACCTCAAAACGTATATTTCCGTTGAAATCTCGAAGTCGATATTTTACATGATCACAATACTTTCCCTATACTACGTATGGAGAAAGTAAAAAAGGTTTACAAAAGAACCTCCTCCAACGCGCGGAGAATCTTTTTTTCTTCATATATTCCACCATTTCATTCACTTTCGCAATCTTGGAATCCCGCGAGCGTCGAAATCTTGTAAGAGCTTCACAAAACGACGAAACCTTCAGAAAGGAAGACGGTAGCGTCCTCCCCCCCCCTCCCCCCCCCCCCCCCCGTTCTCTCTCTCTGTTGGAATATTAATTTTTGAACAAAGAATAAACCTCTAGCCGACTCTTTCTATCCCTGTTTCGGAATAATGAATGAGGCAGTTTCTCGGGGATAGAGAGTTAGTCGAGAGAAAGGAGAATCTCGAGTGCTGTTAGATAATTATATGAAAAATATATGAAGTAAGAAGGGAGAAACAGAGAACCAAAGCAATGGGTAAAATTCTGACAAGCACTCTTACATTTCTCTGGAATGTTTGGTAAAACTCCGTGTTCCTTTCCTTGCACATCACTGCGCTCTCAGGCAAAAAAAAACTAGCGCAAAGATAATAATATGTAAAATATTTCCACCCAATAATAACACATATATATATATATATATATAAAATAACTTAAGTATTCAAGGAAAGCCATTAGAACGAGTTTCACACTATAAATACCTTGGAAGTATCATAACGAGAGAAGAAAATGTACAGATGAAATCAGGAATAGAATAACAAAAGCAAAAGCCGCTTTCAGAAGAAAGAAACTTCTACTAACGGCAAGTACAAAGCAGGAAATCCGCAAGAGGTTGATAAAATGCTATGTATGGAGTATGCCTTTGTATGGAGAAGAAACATGGACGCTAAGGAAAAATGATATTAAATACTTGGAAAGCTTCGAAATGTGGACATGGAGAAGAATGCTGAAGATAAAATGGACAGATAGGGTGAAAAATGAGTAAGTACTACGAAGAATAGGAGAGAAGCGAACGATTATACAGACTATCAGACAGAGGAAGGTGAACTGGATTGGACATTTCCTGAGGAGAGAGTGCATAATTAAAGAAGTGCTAGAAGGAAAACTGGATGGAAAAAGAGAAAGAGGTAGGAAAATGTTTCAGCTGGTAGACGACTTGAAAGGGAAAGAGAGCTATCAAGACATGAAGAAAACTGCGGAAAATAGGAGTATATGGAGAACCAAGTTTAACCATGAATAATCACGGACCTGTCTACGGACAGACTACCTGTGATTATTATATATACTATATATATATATATTTTTTTTTTTTTTTCCCACCCCTCTCATATTCTCTCCTTCTGCTGGGGGGTTTCGTGAACCCTCCTCCCAGTTTCCACCACTCCCGAAAGCGTACTTCCTTCCGAACTTTTATGCTCCCATGCCGCTCTCCCATCGCCAAACCGACGCGTAGGTAACCTCTAATAACAAATAGAAGTTCGCTACGGTGTGCTCCATTCCTCTTTTCACTGGTTTTAGTTTTTTTTTTCCAGTTTCGCGCTGTCGTATTTTTCTTTCATCCTTAAATATTTCCCTCCTTCGCGGTTAACATTTTGCTATCCAGTAGTTTCGTGATAATAAATAAGTCATTTAGGAACCTTTAATATTATAGAAGACACCACATAAAAAATATCGAATAGAGATTTAGAAAAATAATTCTTTAGACTTTCATTCGGACTGAAAAAGGAATTTTAATACGCGTCAAGAATATCTTCTGGTCTAAATCTCTCTGGATTAATTTTCCATTCCTCGTATGATTACATTTCCAGTCGATTGATATTCTCGTAGCCGTGAAACTTTTGCGGTAAAAACTGCATATCAAATCCCCCTCTGCATAATTCCCCTAATCCTTTTTTTGGTCTAATCCAAAAATACACTTTCTACAGTTATATGATAATCATTTGGTATTATATATCATCTTTATTTATCCATTCAAAGTTAAAATACAATTTTAGAGATGGATCAATTGTCATTTTTAAACTACCTTGTAGTGTCAATAGCCAAAGTATGAATATATGTGCAATCAGGACTTGATTATTCACACGATAATTAAGTACTCGTGTTTATAATTAATTAATTTAATTAATGCCTTTCCCTCCATCCGAAAACGGGACTTGATCATTCACACTAGAATTAAATACTCCTGTTTATAATTAATTTATTAATAATAATATAATTAATTAATTAATCGTACATATACTAAGATAAATCCAGAAAAAAACTTTTAATTATTTAAATACCCAATATGCGAAAGGGCACTTTGTCAGAGAGTAAAACTTAAATAAAAAATTAAGCATCCATCCCATAATACAACTTATTTTTTTTAGTCCTTTACTTCCATAGTATACTAAAATAACTAATACTTTCCACGCATTACCTCTCATCTGAGTCGAATTAGAAATAAAAGTATTTTTTAAGATTGACAAATTAGACGATTAAAATAAGTATATCATTCAATATATCGTTTTGATAACCTACCAAACTACCGATTTAGAAAAAAATAAATTTTTTGAGTTTTCAATAAAAAATTAATTTTATTATTTCAAGTAACTCAATTTATTAGCTACAAACTACAACAAATCTGTCGAATCGGTGAAGAAGAATCCTCCATTAACGTTTAAAAGTCCACCGAAATTGCATTCGAGTCAATTCGTCTTTTTTACGGCGGAAAATGACCGTTTTTGGAACACTGCGGAAGATTTAGAGATTGCGGATGTGACGCATGACTGCACATTTAAACTCGAAGCGTCATTGCCCTCAAATCAGAGGGACGCCATTAATTTCGAGTTCCATTCGATTTGTTCCTTTCCTCGCTCAACCCAAATTTCCTCTATTTAATATTTCCTTCTCTCTCTCTCTCTGTGCCAATGAATGCCCTTTCAGGACCACTCTCACGGGTCTCCTTCAAAACCCTCGCACCCTTTCTTTCCCTTCCTTCCTCCCTTCACCAACCCGGTCGTGAACCCCTTTTAAAGTTTGCCGTAGTCATTACTTCCTGTTCCATCCCCTCTCTCTGCTCCCCCCTAACATAAACCGGGGTGCCGCAGCCGCACCACATCGACTCCTTTCTCCCACACCCCCGCCCGGTCTCTCTTCTTCTCGCATCCCGGATTAAGCGCTCTCCAAAAAGAAACCCCCATCCTTTCACCCACTCCCTTTTTATATCTGTTTCTTTATCATTCCCTCTCTTTCTCCTATGTTTCACCTCCACTCTCTCTCTCCTTCCTTCCCTCTCTCTATATTCCCATATCTTCGTACCACTTCCGCGCCGTCGCCCTCGGCACCCTGGGTGACTCCCAGAGGCAACACCATAAAGGGACCGCATTACACGTCAACTATTTCGCGTGGAAGAAATTAAATTAATGGCCTTTCCCTCCATCCAAAAGCGAGTAAGAAGTTAACGCCAAACTGTGTGTGCGTTTGTCTTTCTTCCTCTCTCTCTATCTCTATCTCTTCCCTATCTTCTCCTTGGACTTGTTTTTCGCATGTTATGCGGAGAACGGGAAAATAGGGAGATGCAAGTCTGATGAAATCTAAGATCGGAACGATGGAAAGCGCTTTAATCGAGACATTCCAGTTGCGAAACTCAATTAGAGAAGAGGAAATAAGTTTGTCGATCTTGTTTTAACGAAGACAACTGTGAAACTTAAAACTGCAGAGCTAAAGACAATTAAAAATTAATTGCAATTGGATATTAAAACTCAATTAAAGTCTTAAATTATTTTGCCTTACCGGATTTGGCGAAGTTTCTTCTAGCAACATTTAAAAGAGATTTGTGAGCGATACAATCAATCTAAAATCTTGGATACCTGATTTCATTCATTGTAATTCTATTTTCCGGTAGGTTTTAGGCACACCCAACTGTCCTATACATGTTCTCATGTACATGTTCTCATACCCATTTCCTTATTATTTATTTACTAGACGCGTCATAAAATTTACTTAATTTTAATCCTACCAAGTTAGCTTCGTAAAAAATTTAATCAAGCTCCCTGTCGTGTGCGAACGTTATCTGTCCAAGTAATGAAACAAGTCTTGCGTAGCTTACGAGACAATTCTTTTGTCTCAAATTTAAATATATTGCCGACTCACTTCATCTCATAATCCGAAGATAAGCAGCGCTTTTCCACTCTTTTATATAGTTAATATTTTATGTAGAGGAAAACATTCTTTTTTACTTTGTACATTTATATTACTGAACAATACTTGAGATAAGAACAATATGTCACACAGGACATGAGAAGCTTAAAAAGAGATATCGAAGAAAAAATTCGAGCGCGCTGATTTCCTCATTGCATATACAGACGCCTTGATCTTCCTGAGTTACAATCCACACCCACACCTCCGTCTATGTTCCTTCTTTCTTATCCCGAAACCAACTGCGCATGCTCAGTCCAACCAACTCCACCCAATCCCATTCCTCATCCGCTTGCCCACTCGCCACTTCCTTATCCAAAGCAGGGTCTCGGCGAATTTATCCACTTGGAAGCATGGAAACCATAAAATTCAAACGCTCCATTCAGATAAAACAAAATTCTCTTCCTCTTTCGTTGCCTCTTTCCATACCTCGCTCCCTCAGCCTCCCTCTCAATATCACTCAATTCTTTTTAATTGTCCACTCTCTTTTCCTCCCTCATATTTGTACTATCCCTTCTTCCTTCCTCTTACGTATTTTTCTTTCTTTATCCCATTTTATTCCCTAGATATTTCTGTGGCCTCTATCCAGCCCATCCTCATTTATGTTCTCTTTTCTTATCCTCTTTCGTTTGTTTTTATCTCCAATCCATTGAAATTATCTGGGATACGTAAAGCATGCTATAGCGGGGAATAATGATATTACATGAAGCGCTGAGAAAAACGATTCTGCAGTTGTAACAATGCAACCGAACAAATGGACTCGCTCGTTCTTGCACTACCATGGTTTTCTCTTCCTTATTCGGCAATGAAGTTTTTATCGACCTACACTACCCAAACCACCCTCAATCGTAAAGTTGCTCGGAGGGGCCTTTTATAGAAAACGGAGAGTGCCAGCCGTCACCTTGGGTTAACAAGACACGATTACCCTGCTTACGCTTCCGGCTACGATATCAACCTCACTCCTCCCGTATTATTTCTCTCCTCATTCCCTCTAACTCTGCAACATTATTCGGTTTTGAAGTATGCTACGGGAATGATATCGCGTGCGTATTTATTGTTAAAGTAAACTTTAGAATTTTACAAATTTATTCTACCTTAAAAAAACAACAAATTTCCCCATACCATCGCCTTAGACTAAAAGGACGGAGGTCAATGCTTGTTGGATTACAATGGAATTTTTACACCGGATGAAAATCACATTTTCTTGCTCAACTTTATGCTGAAAAGTTACATAAATCGAACCCTAAATAATATCAAAGGGAGAAAGAGAAAATGAAGAACAGAGGATAACGCTAGCAAAGGGTCTGAAATATACGTAAATGAAAGTAATCGTAAAGGGACCACCGTCCGCGTCGGACAATAGAAATTTCTATATTTTGGGCCCTGGAGACAGGAGGCGGCCACAAAGAACAGACGAAGGATGAGAGGGAAATATAAAAATGCCCGCGTAACATGAATGGGGAAGGTCGCAGATAAGAGGGAGAAAATGGCTGGTCCGGCAGTGAATCCAAAATGTCTTGTGAGGACGGGTACACCTTTTGTGACCTAGGACATTATTATTCATGCAATTTCGAGATCAAAATTCAGCGTTCCCCTGGCATACCTCGCATCTCAGGGGAAGTTGGTTACCTGCAGTATAACCCAGAACACGCTACTATTGTCCTAAGAGATCATGTTTTATTCTTCAAAATTTTATTTCATAGCTACAACAAAAGACAAAAGGCAGATTTCATAGTTTATTCATCAAAGTTGTTTATTGTCCAATACTTCATATTCAAATTACTTCCTCGAGAACGAGTTACGTAGCTTCAAAATCTGATAAAATTAAGAATTATTCACACGCGAAGGAAAAATGCTGCTTAATTCACACTCTGCCAGAAACTGAAGGCGAAACATAGAGCGCAATGTATTAATTTCTTGAATTTTCGTTATGAAAGTTGGCTCTCGCAATAAAGTCATTTTAAATGCGCGAAATGAAAAAGAAAAGTTCAGCGAGTGTACGGGATTTTTGCTTTATGAATTGCTTTAACTATTAGTAGCGTTTTTCTGTTCATATATGCTTTATGAGGAAAACGGGCGTATGCTCAGTAGCCGTAAGCTAAAGAAAACGTCATAAAATCGTAATGAAGACATTCGCCAATCCGCAAGTAAAAGCACGGTAGCGGAGTAGTATACGTGGCGACATCTACGTTTCACACGCTTACGCGTACGGAGCAAAGGGGAGAAACAGAAATTGAAGGCAATTCATCTCTACATGTCCGACTGAATCCCAACGCCACTGCTCCCCTTATCTTCCTTCCGCAGTCTAAATTCGTACCCCAGCGCCCCCATTACGACCCGACGAACTCCATCTGACCACCTTTAGCAGACACTCAGCTATTCACAGCCTCCCGTCGTTTCCTCCCGGCCCCTTAAACTCCCACCGCCCAGCCCCATTCCGCCTCACCACCAAACCTCCTAATATCCCACCCCTCCCACCTACCTTCCTCCTTTTCTCGCAATCGTCACGCTCCATCGCACTCTAGACTCATATACATATATGTATACACACACGCAAGCACTCTCACTTGTCCCAAATTATCTCCTGGAAAGGAATGCAACACGTGCAACTTGAGGGAGATCCGTGGAAAGAAAGCGAAGAAGGGATGGAAAAAAGCGAGACTGGACAGACACATCCTTTTCTTGCCTGGTTTTTCATTCGAATCACTTTACTTTTTACTTACAGTCCTTCCTTACTTTCACCGCTGTTGCTGTTTTAAGCCTAACGAGGTGAAAATCTAGGAAACGAAAGAAACCCCTTTGGCTCCAGGCGAAGCGTGATCTGAAGAGGGGAAAGGAGCGAAGGAAAATATTGAATGCGGCGAGATAAGCGTTTGCCGTCGCTTTCAAAAGACTCTCAACGGAGTGATTTGGGGTTTGTTTACAGGCAAAGCGTAAAAGTTAAAACATTCTCATGATAAAAGAATAAGAAAACTTTGAAAGCGATAGATTTTTGAGAAAATAAGAATATTCGTTTCTAGAGAAAGATTTCACGTATTAACTTTCACCTAGAACCGTGCAAATGCGTTGAATGGCTTTAATTGACGCCGTAACCTACGTTGATGGTATATTTCGTCGAAAGTTATTTCCATAAAAACACTTGCAATTTATCAAAACGTGAAGATAGGACCAACAAATATGTATGATAAATCCCACCTTCCACTGATCCAACACGCACTTGGTTCAGTATTTACAATACGTTTCGTTGTCGTATTTGTAAACTGCTTCTTCTGGTGGAAATCTAAGCGGAGCCTTCTTAATTTATATTTGGTGGACTGATATAATTGCATTCTTCCATAATATGTCTATCTATGATATAACGGGGGTCGCCAATAATGTCGAATACGCAAATTGCGAGATATTAGCTGCCCAGAAAGTAAAAAGTTGAAAACAGGAACGTTCTGCTTCGCTGGTAGACAATGTCTATTAGACATCTTTTTATGACCGATCAAATTGTAATTCAGATTAAAAATTCCCTTATAATTTATTAAATCGTTAAATGGCTGTTAATATAAATGAATACAAAAACTGATATAATCGCAAACTCGTCATCAGTAAATATGTATTCAATATGCTCTCGAATCATGATAAGAAGCGAAAAACAATAATTCTGGTGAAAAAATAAAATGTTTTCATATCACAGAGGAAAAGAAAAAACTATTGAGATATATTAGAACATACAGTTGAAGAAATGACGCTGCGACGGAATATAGGAGCTGTGAAAATAAATACACAATAGCAGAAGGCCAAGACAGTGCAAAATAGATGAGTGTAAAAGTAAATAATAACTCCAAAATTCCTAAAACAGATATCCACTACGGATTTATAACTGCATGAAGACATGTTACTAGGCAACAAGCTTCAGTTTAATCTCTTTATGTCCTCCTACATTCATTCTGCAGTAAATTAGCACGCGGCATCTTTATTGGGTCAACAAATCAGCTCCTCTTAATCATGTGTAGTATTTCGGTAAGCTCTCCTGAAGATGGTGTATCAGTGAGATTGGGAGGAAATCAAAGAGGAAAAGCTGCAGAAGGAAAAGAGGGAGAGTGGTGTGAGTAGGGAAGGAAAATAGAGGAGACGAGAGCAGGAAGAGAGGAAAAGGAGGGAGAGAGAGAGAGGGCAATGCGTTTGGACGAGATCCAAAGGAAAAGAGAGATAGCGGGCAGAAGAAGAGGCGTGGAAGCATATTAGGAAAATTAATGGAAAGGAAAACAGTAATTTAATCGGAAGGATATATGCTCTCCTTTAGATTACTCAACAGATAGTATATTTACGCGATTTTGAATCGGATGCAAGCAATGAAATGAAAATATGAAATCAGTTCTTTACGTCACGAACATGAAGCTCTGCGCGTACAACAGGACTTACGATGCAGATTTGATGACGTCCATCCGGTTCATCTTCTGATTTTTTACGCCATTTCCATAGTTTACTTTGATCATCGAGTCACCGACGTTTTTATTTGGCAGCGTTAGTATTGGGATACGGCCGAACGCGGAGTATTCCAAAAGCGATGTCTTGAGCAATTCAAAGTTAAGAAATGGCTTGTTGCTGGATGCGAGCCAAAGGAAACAAATTTATTTATTTTTTTCGAAGGAAAATAGGAGATGCGAAGTTCGCATTTGCGACCAGTAATTTTAGGACGTACTTAAGGTGCACTTAACTTTACGGGTTCAATATAGCGTAATTAGCATTTTGACCACCCGTAAAATTATTACTATCTTAGAACGGGTGCAGTGACCTGGTAACCTATTTAAGGGGTTGTAGTAAAAGATGGATGGAAATAGTCTTATGCGGAAGTCAAACGCCATTCTGCTGCGTGACTGGTCGGAAAGCAATTCGCGGCATGTGCGCTAACCAACCATGGAGACGTTTGCTTTTCCGAACCAACGACTCCGCAGCTGTATCTTATGTTTATCCATCTGTTAGAGTCACTCAAAACAAACTAAAGTTAATGCTTAAGAGTAAATCCACAAAAGGTCCTTGTATATGTACTGTAATTTATTTAATTATTCTCGAAAGAACACAATGAACACAAATGTACAAAATATTCAAAATGGAGAAATTAACGAAAATAAATAAAAAGAACCACTAAGTAGAACGGTGGTAACCATGCGACCAAGAGACTCCATTACCGCATGCAGCCTAAAAGTAGTTTTTTTTTGTTAGGCGATGCGAGTAGCTGAGCGTGTTTCACGTTCATTGTGGGACAAGTGGGAAAGAGCATTCGCATTCCATTATCTCGCAGGAGAAAAATGTAACTAATATCAGCCAACCAAATGCACTACGGAGAGGCTTGGTTTAGAGCTGAATCCTTAGAAATAATGCAGCAAGGCAAAACTGGAGACAGATGCGGGCGAAAAAAATACCTAGGAGTAGGATTATAAGTAATACATGCACCGTAAGAATAGCTAAGCATATAAGAAACGCTAGGTTTTAGGTGTGAATGACTTTATGCAAACGACAATCATCGTCAAAAATATAAACAAACTAAAGATATGGGGAATTCATGTAAATTATAAACTAAATTGCTTAGTAAACCCATATTTTTACATTGTAAAATGAGTCATGATGCTTTTCATAGATCGATAAATTGCTTTAATTTATTGTTCGACGTTAAAATTACACGGAAAAAATACTGCTTTTTAAATATTGCGAAACAAAACAGACATTATTTTAAAAAAAACGAAAACGCGTTTAAAATACACGATCCGATTTTCGGGGTTGAAAAATTGTAGCGCCATAACCCAGACTGTGTTATCAAAAGCAGGAATTTTACATTATTTTGTTATGTCTACAATGAAGTGGGATTCCATACTGTTAATTTTTACCTAGTAACTTTTAGCTTGCCTTTGGAACAGAAAATAAGAAAGAATACATTAATTCAATTAAAATCGATAACAAATCACAAGTAAAGGAAAGAAGTGTCGACCTAATAAAAGAAAACAATGAACGCGGACAAGGTCAACGGTCACGTTAATGAAAATCACACGGGACGGCAGATGCTGCATCGCCAACGAAAAAAACAAACGGCTAAATACGTAAATCACGTAAAAGAATGAAACTCGGGGAAAAATACATAAAGAGTTAGCAATAGGATATCAAGGTTAACTTAATTAATTTGCGAGTTCGAAAATATACGAAAAAAGAACGAGAAATAGATTCAGAGGAGAAAATAAGGAGATAAGAAAATGAAGCAAAAATTGGTGTTGAAAAAAATGAAGGCCCTTTCTTTTTTTATAAAGAGAGAGAGAATGAAATGGGATGATGAAATGGAGATTTATTGATCATTAATACATGAGGCGAGTTCGTGATTTAGCAGAAGATTAATACGTGGGAGAAGAAGAGAGAGAGAGTGAGAGAGAACTTTACGTAGCCTCGAGGTATGAGTGGGCTGCTGGAGGAAAATCGTGAGAGGGAATAGGACAGTGGTCGGATGTGGGAGAGGAAGAGGGGGAGTAGAAATAAGATGGAGTTGGGGAAAAATAGAAATTCACATTCACATGAATACCCTACATGGAATAGAGAGAAAGAGATGGGGAAAGAGTGAAAAAGAGAGAGAGAGAGAGAAAGTAAGGAGATAGAGGTAGAGAGGGAGGAAGAAAGGGGAGAAAAAGATAGGAAAATGACAAGGTAAAGAAAGAGAGAGAGAATGATAGCGAAATAGAGAGATAAAGGAGAAAGTTACTGTAACAGCGGCAGCGAAGCTTTGCGTGGAAAGATAAGTAAGGAAATGGTGTTTGGGAGGAGAGAGGGAGTGAGTCGAGGGAACGAGAGAGTGGAGGAGAACAGAGTTGTTCAAGAGACGATCTCAGATGCGAACAAACTTCACTCTTGAGATGGAAAAAGAATATGGCTCTGTTCGAAAGCGAGAGACAGAGAGAGAGAGAGAGATGGGATTTTAGCCGAGTTTTAAACCTCGGAATGAGAAAGGGTTACTCCGAGAAACAAGGATTAAGAAGACGAAGTCGGAAGAAAGGAAATGGGAACGAGTCATTCGAGGATTTGGCGTAGGATGGTAGCCTCGGGGGATGCGTAGTGGGAAGAGGATGAGACGGGGGATGAATGGAGAAGGGAAGGGAGGGAGGAAGAGAAGGAAGAAAACGAGGGGGAGGTGGGAGGCGGGGGAGGTAAGGCGTGAGAAGAAAAAGGCAGATGGAGGGGGGTGGAAGTAAAGAAATAGGGCGTGGGTTGGGTAAGGTCACGGTGGTGGTCGGAAAAGGAAGTGCAGGAGACATCACCGGATTCTTCCGTGGGTGCCTTTCTACGGGACAGGATCGCCTCGTACTTCTTTAATCACAAAAGAGAAGGGAACGGATATACCTATACACATTGCGCATTTAAATCCACTTGAATAATCGCCTTCATAGCTCTTTTAAAACACGTCGTTAATGACTGGAAAATATCCATCAAAATTTGTTTCATAATGGGCGATTAAGAAAAGATAGCACGTGTAAAATGTTTTCATAATTTAATTTTATATTCTACGCATTTACAAAAAAACGAAGTTTTGTCAAAAAGGCTTAATATTTTCACTGTCGAGAGAAAAACATAACAACAACACGATAAAATAATGTATTTATCCCCAACTAGCGAGCAAGCAAAATAAACATGAAACGAACTTTATTATTATAATAGTATTAACGAAGCCAAAATTTCGTTCGATGTCAACCAAGCAAAATTGAGGTTGGTGGACAAGTATCGAATTGACGTAACTGAACCCAAAAATAGGCATCGAGAAATTAATTTAAAGGGACTGCATTGCAGAGGGCGGCATTCGGTCAGAGCGATTTAATATCCCTGGACCCTCGCCTCCGGGATGAGTGGATGTAATGGAAGAATGTGAGGGAGAACGAATGAATCGGAATGGTGAATCAAACTGAGAGAGAAATAGATAAAAATGAGAGAAGAGGATTTAATTTAACCTGTTTTTTCTCTCCAAAAACGGAAATAAATTGGAAAATAAAAGGTCTAAATATTTTATAATGAGCTGCAAAATTCAGAAATTCGCTCTGACAATTTCCGATTGCAGAAATTGAGAGAAATTTTGATAAATAAACCGACGTCCAAACGATATTATTAAAACTTTAGTCTTTCATTCCCGAGGAATATATGAAATATCCTTTACGTTACCAAAAATATCATTATAATACGTCTATTATTGTAAACTAGAGAAGCCCGCATTTCAAATTTGAAATGTTGCCTGCATTTTTAATAATAAACACAGAGAAGCTTAAAAATTTATAGAATATTATTTTTTTAAAATTTCATATCTACAATATTTAGCGTAAATGCCCGTCAATATGACGGGAAAGAAAATTATATTGCCGAATCCCCCTCCCTCCTTCTCCGTCCCTCCCCCCTCTCCATCCTCCCTCTTCATCCCTCTCTCTCTCACTCTCCCTCCCTGGTTAGCGTGTCCGCTACGATCGCAGGTTCGAATCCTGCCGAGGGCATGGTCGAGTGTTTCGTCCATGTTTTTGCTGTTACGATATTGTGTAATTGGCCTCGTGCTGTTTCTGAATTTTTGCCATTTAATAAATAAATAAAAATTAGAAATAAAAATATTAAAAAAACATTTTTAAGTTATAATCTTTTTATAAAGCGCACTGAAAAATATAAAATAAATTTTTGGGTTAAAAAAATATCTGGATCTTAATGAAAATTTTCATTGTTTATGATCATGAATGTCTTTAAAAAAGAGGTATGGCATACACGGTGCGTGTAAAACGTAATAAGACAAAAATTATAAATAAAAACGCAAGTACATAAATTTTTATTTTATTTATTTCCTTCAAAATAGTCCCCGTGGGAAGAAATAAAATTAATACAACGTTGATAAAACTTTTTGAAGAAGTCTGAAAGTTTTTAATTCTGCCTTCACCACTTTTTGGATGTCCTCTATTGTGTCGAATCTTCGCCCCTTCAGCTTCAATTTTAATTTGGGGAATAAAAAGAGCCTGCCGGAGCCAAGCCGGGTGGATAGGGAGGGGGAGGCAGGGTGGTTAAGTCCAACGACACCTTTTTTAGCCGAAAATGTTTTCACATTAATTGCCGTGTGTGAAGGCACGTTATCGTGCAAAAGAGTCCATTTGCCAGATTGATCCAAATTTGGTCGCACGCGACGGATTCTCGCCAGCAAACGCTCCATCACACCCGGAAAATATTGGCTATGGACAGTTTGCCCTTGGGGCACGAATTATTTGTGGATAATCACTTGCAAATCGAAAAATGTGATGAGCATCGTTTTGATGCCTGAAAACGCGCATACCACCGAAAAGTTTGGGCGCGAGACAAGGTTTCATCTCCATAAACCGCCTGTAAAATTTCATGCGTTTTGGACGCACTTTTTCCAAGTTTAAAACAAAATTTAATGTTTTAACTTTGTTCCAGTTTTAAAAGATTGACGATGTAACCGAACATACGCTCACAAAATACGTCTTATCTTGACAACAACTGAACCGAACTGCTTGCGGTTTGCGAAATTGGAAGAGACTTGACGAATGAAGAGCGCCTTTAGTTGATTAATATCATCATCACAAGGTGCGCAATAAAATCAGTCTCATTAATTTTTAGACGCACTGTGTATGTTGATTAAGCAAGAATTTACAGTCTATTTATATGGCACTGAATAATTTAAACAACATATGCCATACCACTTTCTTAAAGTGATTCGTGAAAATCTACAATGAAAGTTTTCATTAAGATCTAGATATTTTCTTGAACCCAAGTATTTATTTTATATTTTCAGTGCGCTTTATGAAAAGAGTATGACTTTAAAACGTTTTTTAAACATTTTTATTTTATACTGTTTAGTTAAATGAATTTATAATTATGACAATGAGATAAAATTGTAATGTATTAATTTGCATCAAACATTACTATTCAATACTAAAATTTATAATGTAGCTAATATTGTTAAATTTTTTAATGATATTTTGCCAAACTATGATTTTATGCTGTGTCTATGCAGCCCATTCAAAATGTTTTTCCAAGAACTGAACTAAGACATTATTTAGCCTTGAAATGATTAAAATATATCTGGACTTTTAAAATAGCAGATAAGAGTATTAACACACTATAAAACTTAAAATGGAGGTGCTCAGTCTACCTGTAAATTATCAACTGAAATTAAGTTTTAATATAATTTAAAATTAATTACTTTTCACTCACATTCATGCCATAAAATCTATCAATTTGGCTATTAAAAAACACAATCATCTCATGTTAAAAAATTGTCCATTAATTCTGCATGTGAATTATTATTAATTTATGCACAACAATGAATTCTTTTAACAATTCACTAAAAATGTAAGTTGAAAGGTCACTGAAATTCAACATTTTAATAAAACGCGTTAGAATTTACCACTGTGGAACTAAAGCTGACGTAGGATGCAGTGCACACCTTTGTGATGAATTACATCTACTCACATGAAATTTCCACTGTATTTTTATGGCCTATCAGAAAACTTTTAGTAAAATTGTACATAGATGATGTTTAAGAGAAAATCCAAACAATTTCAAAAGTTTATACTATTTAGATTAAACAGAAAAGTTTTTTAACTGGAATTCATAACAATATTGCTTGCAAACACAATATTTGGTCGCCGAATTAGTGGGTGTCAGCCGTGAAACAACTATAGTTGTCGATAAGAATTTTATTTCTAATTGTAAGATGTGGAGATAGATTTAACCTTAACAGATTTAGACGTTTACTTCATTCACATTCGGTTTCTTTTGCCATAGGTCGTAATTGATTTTCCCCTAGCTTAAATAATTCTTTATTTACGTTTCTTTATTTACAAAAAATTTATAATCTACTTTTAACTTTTCTAATCTTTCCAGACGCTTATTCTTATTTTCGTTCCCTGTACTCTCTATTCTATTCTCTTATATTCTTGTAGTATCTATACGTTTTGTCTCGTTGATCTCACTAGTCTTCCTTCCTCCGTTTCATGGATAGTTTTTTCATGTCTCGAGTTTATATGAATTAAAGTACAATTACGTCCTTAAAATTACCCTCGATATAGCGTGGTTTGTTTTCAATCGTATCGCATTTTTTTTCCGCTTGGTGTCACTAGGTGCGCGATAAGTATAGCAATCGATCTGTTCTAGAATAACAAAATAAAATTAAAATACAAAGAACGTGACAACTGTTTAAATATGGTTTCTTATTCTAATCATCGATTTTCGCCTTCGGTTCGATATTGCTCAAATTTTAACAGATAAGTTACGTATTTGTGAAAAATCTTGGGTTAATTTCTAGAGGTTGCCACCATGGCGACCCTGCCATTGTCAACTCACGAGATCGTATTATTTTCTCAATCCGCATTTGCGTAATATATACGCACGCAATGAATGCCTTAATGCAAGGAAATGATAATAAATTTTCAATACAAACAGAAGCCATGCCCTCAGCGAGATTCGAACCCGCGAACCAAACATTGGGAGCCAAAGGCAATAAAATCTTATACCGGATAAAATGCATTATTAGAGTTAAATGTGAATTATTGAGATCAACGACAGTTATTGCAAGCATAATTTCTTACTCTACACACTTCTTATTTTTTTGTAAATAAAATGAAAAATATCTGCGCAATCATTGCGCAGTTACAACTAGATTGGAACAATTGTTACTGCCTCACAAGCTGCATCAAAACGTATGCAAAATTTTCTTTCATATCCGTTCCATCGTCTCGTATAAAAACAGCGTACACGTAAAAGGTTCAAAGTTACACCATTCCGCTGTGCACACATTACATTACATGCATGCGACGATATGGGGAGACGCTTAAACAGCAGTCGGCTATTTTAGTTCCGAAAAATGCCACTCTCACAGAAATAATAGCATCGTCATCCACGGAAGCAAAAAACGCATTGTTCTCGAACGTTGGTCTGAAGCGAAATCTTTAAATAGCGGCGTTTTATTGTTTTATTCCTGAATGTGCCGTTGCTTCAAATTCCATGCATCGAAATTTTGGTCGGAGAGAAGAGAGAGAGAGAGAGACAGAGGGAGGGGGGGGGGAAGGGGAAAGATGGGGAGGGGGAGAGAGAGGCAGGATGTAGGAGGAGAGAGGAAGGCGAGATTGGGGGGAGGGGGAGGAGGAGAGGTACAAAGTATGCTTACGTTTTCGTGAAAAGAGCATGCCTATCTTCGTGCAAATGAAAAAAAACATCGATCCCGGCTTTGACTCGCGAGTATGTCAACTTTTTCCAAAGAGTAAGCAAATATTTACTCCGGAATGAAAAAGAAAACGTCGCGCCACTAGTCCCCGAATTGGAGAATTGAGATCTAGGACGGAAGTTGCGGATGTGTGATTCTCCCATTGGGGGAGGGGGTGGTGGTAGGGGGTGGAGGTGAGGAGAATGGGTGTCTTTGCCATGCCCCTTTTTCCCCTCTTGCCCTTTCCCTTTTCCTCCAACACGCAAGGCGCCTGCGATGCATAATGAAGGGGTGACAGCCGATCCGTATGAATTCCGACTATGGGAATGTATTTTTTTTGCGTAGACACGGAATCTAATATGTCTTCCTCCTCGTGTCTCCAAAAAGTGCTGCACAGAAATATTCAGAAAAGATGGGAAGAGATAGAGCGCGCGTGCGTGTGTGCAGAGTTGCATAATATTTTCCTGTTCTTACGCAGCGAAGGCTACTGGAGGGGAGGGGTGGAGGGGGGGTTTGTTGTAAGCGCAACGAAAGAAACGCACAATCCGCTCATCACAGCGGTCCTCGACGCGTGTCCAATTCTGCGATTTCGAAAAGACGCAGTTTATTTTTTTAACGAAGGCGATGAGATAATCTTGAAAGGCTTTGAAGAGGCGCTCGTTACATAAATGAAACAAGTTAGGAAAGTACTGCGAAAGCAGATATTATGAGGCGATTTTTTCACAAAAAAATAATTTCTTCCGTTGGTCCTTGTTTAATATTAATGACATTATAGTAGTATAGTCCTCTTTATTCCCATTAAAAGCTTATCTACCCATATAAAAGCACTGAGCTCGTTGCCACTGTAGTCGATTATTGAGACCCAGAAAAACTCCCACTTTTTCCGATAAAAACTAAAAATGTACACTAAAACTACAGGGATTTGAATTCCATCTTCAAAAATAAGAAAATACAATTCCTAAACTTTCCGACAGTTCAAGTCATGAGTTCAAATCTTGAAAGGAAATAAATAAAAAAGCAAATATGTAAACCTCATCATTGATTTACGTGCTTTTCTTATTGGGCGATAATGGGGCAAAATTATCCACCAGCAGACGGTCCCGCTAGTAACTTAACCTGAAAATTTGGTTTCTGTTGGTTGAACCGTTTCAGAGATATCGTCTGCACATTCGGACGGACAGACAGACAAAATGAATACACAAAAAAACTCGCTAAAAAGATTCTGTTAAATTTTTAACTAAATTTTTATCGTAGTATAAAATAACTTTTGTGGGTTTGAAAAATACAAAAGCAAGTAAAAACAAAATTATGCAAAAAAATTGAAAAATGCTCTGATCTTCTCTGTCTCAATTATCCGGATCAGATTCAGTAAAACATTTTAGTTGCAACAAATTTTCAGAGGTCAGTAAATTGGAAGTGACTTTTAGAAACAAACCAGCTAAATAAAAAAATCTTCTGAAAACGCGCAATAAATTGTAAACGTGTTTCACTCTTCGCCTTCAGCCTCAACGGGTAAGGACTCGTCTTACGAAGTCATTTCTTGGCTTAGCACATATTTTAACAAATATATTTATTTTCACCTAATGTATTAATAATATGCGGCGTAGTACCATTTTGGGGCATACAGAATTTTACTATTTTTAAACTCCCGTTTATCCGCATCCTTGATTATCTGATCCAACTTTGATTCGTATTATTAAGAAAGATAGACGCAAATACTGTTGTCAATATCATGCATTAGATTACGCCAAAAATGAAATTTCCGCGAAATACTCTGTAAATTTGTTTGTTTCATCGTTCATACCTCAAAATTTCTGCTGCCGAAAATACAACACTACTCCATAAACCAACTTTTTATTGCATGATGCAAGTCTGAGTAAACAATGAAGTAATTTCAAGGTTTCAACAAACGCTTTTTGTTGTCTCGCAACTGCGAGTAAATCTGGAGCGGCGGTATATTTATAGATGAGGACGGAAGGAGACAGAGAGAGAGAGAGAGGGGGAAACGGGGAGAGAATTATGAGCGGGAAAAACAGACTTGTGTCCCAACCGAGTTGACAGGGACTCAACCGAAATAAAATTCAATAAACTAGGCAAGAAAACGGAAAAGAGGAGTTTTTTAATACGCTTATTTCTTTCGCAATCTGGAACGACGGTGTAAGCGAATGCAAATCGATTCCAGGATATTTATGCGGAAACTGAGTTATGAGGATCCGGCGTTCCGACTAAACGATTGGAGTAGGCAAACATTTTTTTCAAACGAGGACATTTAATAGCATTACTCGAAGAGAGGGAATCATTTTTTAGAAAAGAAAAATCTGTATTCCGCTTACGTGCCCCATTTTATCGCCGATGACATAAAACGGGAGACGAAGAACGGTTCAATTTCAATAAGTATCCCATCGGTAAATTCAATCTTTGCGTAGTTAAAACACGAAAACGTGAGAAACATACAAGTATAGTATATTTTGGTTGAACGAACTCGTTTGTTTCCGCTTAAAGGTGTGAGTCTGAAGCTATAGAGTATGGACGAAAGATACGAGCACAGCAGAATTACGATAGGAAAAAGTTCTAATTTTACATATATATATTCGCATAGACTAACGCGTACGTAACAAAGCGAGTGATCAGAGCGGAGAGGATAATTCCTTATGCGTACGTTTTCGTATTTTTTTACGGATTCCTTTGTGGTAGCTAACGAGAGAAGAACTTTCGTTCAAAAGTGATCGGACGAAGAGCAGTGAGAGGAAGAGGGACGAAAGGTCGAAAGAGAGAGAGAGAGATATCTAGGCTCCTAAAGGAGCTCAGTTAATTTGGTCCTGGGAAACCCACCCATTCCTCCTTTTTATCTCTCCCCCCTCGACTTTTCCCTATACTCCAGTCCTTCTCCCTTTCTCCTTTTCTCTAGATAAGCTTCTCGGAAATTACTGCGGCTCCCAAGTCGGCTACGCGAGTGCAAATGATGGGAAAACGAGAATAGAAAGAAAGGGGCAGAGTGGGAAATTTCCTCTCGATCTTCTCGAGCCGAACGGAAGAAGCGAAAAAACGGAGGACGGGTTCGCAGAGAGGGAGAGAACGAAAGAGAAAGGAGGATAATGGGATTGAGAATAAATAAATAAATAAAGGAGAGGGAACGGTGTGTGGCACTGGGGTGGAGGGGGGAAGGAGGGGAATGAATGGGGAAGAAAAGAGTATGAAGAACATATATATATATAACATATGAAAAACAACTTTTTTCAGCATCAACTTTTAGGAAGCGTAAAGTGAAGATGAAACACCAACCCAACAGTTTGATTCAATGATTTTACTGTAAATTTTACGGTCTTTTCTTCGTCTCCAAACATTCGCATAAATTCTTCAAGAGTCGGAATCATTTTTAAGGGTTAATAGTATAATGTAGTTTGGAATGTGGCCGTTGCCATTTGCGGCGCCACAGTCAAGAGACGCCATTTCCATCAATCCAACAATAAGAAATCCATATTTTACTCTCCCTTGCCCTTATATGATCAGTAAGGTATCAATTAATAAATATAGTCGGATAGAGGACAACATTTGCAAATAGAAAAGTCTGCGAGAGCATATAATTACGATTTATGGTTTAGGAGATAAAAATTCGAGGTCACGTTATCCAATTGGGGGAATTAAACGTCCTTGGAATCGAACTCGGGCCGTTATTTTGCATGGTGATTACATATAAGTCTTCATGTGTGGCTCTCTTTAAAATTGAAAGAATGGCTAAAATACAAGCATCCGTTCTCGAGTTATTAGACATTTGTGGTGTCTCAAAACTTACCTACATACCTATCTACCTGCATATATACCTACACACACACGCACGCACACAGACACACACATTATATATATATATATCGCGGTAAGTTAATATAAAAGTTGTTAATAATGAGATTAGTAGGGGAAGAAGAGAGAGAAAGATACAGAGAGAGAATAGAAAGGTGGGAATACGAGGACTGCGAGTTAGCGAAGAGGAGAGTAAGAGAGGGGAGGCGAGAGAAAGAATGAAAAGTGGGAAATAAAATGAAGGGGAAGCGTGGAACAGAATGAAGAAGTGTTTCGGAGGAGGGAGGAAGGGAAGGACCGGAGGAAGAGGAATGAGGACTACGGAGGGAGAGAGGAATTTGAGAGGAAGAACGCGGTTCCATCACGGGAGACGCGATTATTTTAAAAGGCTCTCCAGAGAATTCCCCATCTTCCTTTCCCTCCCACACTCCCCCCCATTCCACCACCCTCTCAAAAATTACAATGCACCACTGTGTTTGGACTAACACGCACCCTCCTCCTCCATGTCCCCCAGAAGGTGTCCAGGATTCAGTCTCTAGCTTTCTTTATCGACCACATCTCCCCCAGTCCCTTTACAATCATTAAGTTTGTGCCGAGTTTCTTTGAAGATGATTTGTGCACAGGAGGTTTTTATCACGTTTGCAGCAATTATTTTCGCTTAGAATTTTGCATCGACTCGCTTTTAACTGTATAAGGACGGAGAAGATGATTTAAATCTAGTCATATGTATTTTTAACAAGCTTAATCACGAGAGAGAGATCCAATTTTGTTTGATTTTAATAAGCGTTCCTAAAGTCTTTAAAACTTTCCGCGTAATTCAATCTATTTTAATTAATGTTCGATACTCTGTTTCAATATTACAATAAAAAGCAGAGTCCAATAAGATTTAGACTGTTGCTTCTGAACTTTTCAGAGGAACAACATAGCGATCATCTAGTTAAATGAAAGAAGTAACTTTACATCTAGCGATGCTACTTTTCAATTTGGCGGGAGTGACTGATAGTGGTTCCCAACCTCGAATAGCGGTTCAAATCAGGGTCGCTGGGATCCTCAATAACGTCGCGAGAGGTCATCATAAATGAAAAATATCGTTGCAAAATGCATCATATTCCATGCAGAAGAAGGTACTTGATAATAAAATAAATAAAATGACATATATGTGTGTATATTTGTATTTATATAAACATTTAAATTAAATCATAAGCTTGCGTGTCGGGGGGTATGTTGCTGGCCAATATTTTATCGAATGCTTCGTCATCCATTTCTGCGAGAGTTGCTAAGTAACTGGTAACTTTTTCTTCCATTCGTCCTGTCATTTTATTAACGATATTACCGAATAGTGAAAGATGCTCTTCGATGACTAACATTTCCTCAACATCAAAATAAAACTAAATTATATCTGCATCAATAGATCTTTCCACATGTTAAGCAACGCGTGACAATTTTTAAGATTCTGAAATTTTTTTAACATAAGTGGGGAGGTTGAATGGGTGAGTGTTAACCCAAACGCAAAAGTTGAGTAATTGGGAGACGTTAATGGGAGAGGGGATAGTGAAATAGCTTTCTATAAAAACAACGCGTCACATGTACAGGGTGTAGAGGAGGTCTCAGGAATATTAGAGGCACCTACTTACATGGGTATGCAGGATCACGAGGATGAAACAGGAGAGATCGACTGTAGAACCGAGCGATATCAGGGTTCGTTTTTCCCAAGGACTATGCGGGATCATAACAGGAGAGTAAGTTATTAAGTAGACTTTGGTGCGCTGCACCCCCTGCCACCTACCAATCTGGTGATTGGCAGGGTATTATGTAGATGTACTACACGCTCCGTGTCATTCTTGAGCGTACCACATTGCGATGCGCCGTCCTTATCTGGACGAGTATTACGATCCTTTATCTACCCCCCTTCACTTGGTCCCATTACCTTATTTCGTCCGTGGTTGCCTTTGCTCGCATAATCAGGCCACCTATCTAAATAATCACTCCATCGCTTAGAAAGAATGTGCTTCGATCATACCAGCGCCAATATTTTCGTCGAAGATTAAAAAATATGAATTTTTGGAGCTTTAGAAAAAGTTACCGATCGCATGGCACGTTAATGAAATTACGAATCTCAAGTTTCAGCTATTTTCATTTTCTGCCAGTAGACATGAAATTTGTAACATTCAATCGACCCCTCAGCTTCAATATAGGAAAAAACTTAATGTGGGCTTCTTACTGTATTATTTTGGATTAGGAAAAAAGATGAAACATTTTTAGAATTAAAACGCTGAACGCCAATTAAGGTCGAAGCTGGAATTATTGCTTTGGATTAATGCGATGCCAATTTAAATGCCGATTTAATTGATTTTGTAAATTTCTTTTCAACGTCGATTGCAAAGCGTCTTACGAAGCAATAAATATTTACAATATTTTAAAAGAAATACGATTGATGAAAGGTTGTGGAATTGTTTTTCCTTGACAATCTTCAATTCTGAAGAAGTAATCAGTATATTGGGGTTAAAGCCGTACTCAGCCAATCAGCGAAGCTGTGGAGAATGAAATACAAACACGAGAGGTTCACTTGCCGAAATTAAATTTTGTTATATGAAACTGTTCCAAAAATGATATTGGGAGGAGCCGAGTACCACCAATAACTATCCACCGAGAGGTGTATTTTACATAATACGCATGTCATGGCCGAAAAACAGCTGGAGTTTTCCAACGATAATGGAAACTTCCGCTACATATTTTGCTCTCGCATTAAATTCAGAGATCTACGCAGAACCATTGATTCGGTAATCAATATAAAAATTGATGACGTTTAAGAAGAAACAGGATAATAGGAGACAGGAGAATGGATTCATTTCGGGGAATACGAGGATGCAATTGGCCAATCTACTTTACCGATAGTTTATAAAACTCTCGTCGATTTCTTAACCAAAGACTTGCGTTCACTTTAACCTCCTTCAACACATCTCTAAATACGGCATATCCTACAATAATAGCAAATTATGGGCACGCTTGCCATGGTTTCAATCGATTTTATTTGCTTTCAACGATCTGAGTGACATTAACTCAGGCTTAAGGGAGACTAGGAATATCATGTTGTTATGAAATTACGTCTTCCTACCTTTGCTGAGGTATAGATGCTCCAGCGGTGGGAGGAGAAATCCTCATTCTCCAGCGAAGAGAAAAATTCCTCTTGACACAATCAGAAACACACACAGAACGTATTCACAGAATGAGCATGAATTTTTCACAGGGCTGAGCAAGATTTAAGCTTGGAATGAAAAACCCTTCGATGATACAATAAAGGGTAAAGTTTTGATGTTGGAAATAGAAGAAATGAGTGGGATTCACAATCGCGTCACATCTGGAATGAGAAAATAAACAAAACTAGATTAGATTAGATATGGTCTTTCTTTGGGGCGAGATTGTGACTAGGAAGTCCCATCTTCCACCTAAACCTCCTCATGATACAAATCTAATATCACATACTAGAAATAATAATAATATACTACTAATACAATACTGTAAAAAGATATAGTTGTGTGGAAAAAATAAGGATAATTGCATCCATATTTTTAAAAAAACCCACTGCAGGAAAACAGCCACATAGAAGGGTGTGTGTGAAAACCCTGCGAAACCTATTAAGATTTAAATACACTAGAACAGGGGTTCTCAAAGGGGGGTAGGCGTACCCCTGGGGGTACTTTTAAAGGCGCTAGGGGGTACTTGAGAAAATTTACATAATGGCTGACCTTATCATACTCGACACTTCAAATAAACTTTTTTCATTTTGATGCTTTGACACAATAGCGATAAAATAGGATAATTTTGTCTCTAAAATGCAGTCATGAAGTACATTCAAAATCAATTTATAAAATGTGTACCCCTGTAATCTCAAACAAAAGAGCACATATAATGTTATTGTTAAATATGAGCTTCAATGTGTCATAGAGAGGCTTAAGACTACATTGTCACAGCAGCCATGCGAACTACCGAAGAACTTTCACGTGACCGCCCGAGCACAACTTATAACACTCCACCAATACAAATGTGTTATTCATCAGTTTGAATTTGTCAAGTGTCAAAGATAGTTCGTGTGTCAAGTGCTTAGTGCTTCTCTGGAAGAATCATTTACGATTTTGAATAATACTCTCCTAGGTATGTTCAATAAATTTATAAATTAACTTATTTAAGTACCTATTCAGCTTAAATCCTAACTATTTTAATATTAACTTGGTAACTATTACAGATTTTTGATTAAATAAATATGAAATTAGGTTAAAAACATTTTTATTTAAAATTATATCAAATAAGTAACAAGAAAATTATATGAGATATTTTTGATAAATTTATCTGCGATCGTTTTTTGAATTAAATAATTATATTTAAACACAGCCCTCTTTTATCATGGATAAGTGGCTGAAAACCGGGAAACTTATTAAAATAACCGATGCTCCACCTGAATTTGGAGAGTGCTGAAATATTGACCAAGAAACAACCACACAATCGTCTTCCAGAATTTTACAAAGAAAACATGGAGTAGACACAATTAGAGATATACAAGGAGTTAAAAGATAATATACGACAAGAGGGATATTGAATTTGGATTTACATTTTCAGGAGACTCTGAACATCCTCAACCATTGTGTGTGTTGTGAAGTGTTATCCAATAATTGTCTCAAGCCATCCTTATTACGTCGTCATTTAATGACTAAACATAGTCAGTATGTAGGAAAACCTCTTGAGTGTTTTGTACGCAAGGCTGAACAATTGAAAATGAGCCAAAACAATATGCAATCTATTGCTGTTAAATAAAATAAAAATGCCCTTAAAGCCTCCTACCATGTGAGTTAAGTGACTGCCAAAACGGGAAAACCTCACACCATAGCCGAAAATTTAATTTTATCCGCAGCAAAAGATATGATAAGATGCGTACTTGAAAAATCCGCGAAGAAACTAGACAGTATACTGCTTTCCAATGATACTGTGTCCCGCCGCATACTGGAAATGGCAGAAATTGTTTTTTGCAGCTTTTGTATCGTGTTAAAAAGAGCATTTTCTATTCTTTGCAACTAGACGAAACAATAGATATAACTGGTTTTTCCCCAAGTTTTAGTGTTTGTAAGATACATACATGATTGTGACGCCCACGAAGATATTTCTTTTGCCGTTCACTGCCAACACGAACCACAGGAGAAGAAATATTCTCGTTAATTGATACTGTCATGCGAGGACATAATATTGACTGGTCTAATTGTGCAGGAATTTGTACGGATGGAGCAAAATCAATGACAGGGAAAAACAGTGGATTAGTAACTCGTATAAAAGCTGTTGCACCAGATGCAGAATGGATGTTGTATTCATCGTGAGGCTCTTGCTGCTAAAAGAATGCCATCTAAGTTGCGATCAGTATTAGATGAATGAGTGAAAATTATTAATTTCATCAAATTTCGACCGTTAAATGCGAGAATTTTTTCATCCCTATGTAATGAAATGGGTAGCGAGCACAAAACACTTCTACTTCATACTGAAGTCATATGGCTATCCCGGGGAAACGTGTTGATGAGAATTTTTGAGCTACGTGATGAAGTACGTAATTTTTTTTTAGGAATAACCCATTCCAACTCTCTTCTCTTCTGGATGATAATATTTTGACTCAAAAACTGGCGTGTTTGTGAGATATATTTAGCCATTTGAACAAATTAAACTTGAGCCTTCAAGGTCATAATAGGACCATTTTTAATACAAAGTCCATGATAAAAAAATTGACATTTTGGGCCACTTGTTCGGAAAGACACTGCAAGAATATCTCTCGATGAATGAAATATTGATGGACGAATTGGTGAAGTCAGATATAAAGGAACATTTGGAAGGACTCGTAGCGCAATTTAGGGAATATTTTCCAGAGACTGACGAATGTAATAACTGGGTGCGCATTCCATTTGATGTTGATTTTCCGATTCCAAATTTAACAGGGAAATAAAAAGAAAACCTCCTGGACATTTCTACAGACGGAGATTTAAAAACCAACTTCACGAAAATATCTTTGATTGGTTTCTGGGCACAGTTATTAAACGAATACGGGGCCGTGGCTAAGAAAGCAGTCAAAACATTGATGCCCTTTCCCACAACATACCTGTGCGAAACTGGATTTTCATCTCTAAGTTTAATTAAGTAAAAAAATCGCAATAAATTGCATGTGGAACCTGATCTAAGATTGAGGCTTTCGTCAATCGAACCGATGATAGACTCTTTATGTTGTCTAAAATTCAAAAATTAATTTGTAAACATTAATTTTAAAATAAATCTATTTTTCATTATTCTTGGAGCGTTATTTTATAATAAAAAACGCTTATTAATTATATGTAAACTCCTAAATTTTTCAGTATGTCTATTTTGTACGAACTAACTCAACTACCAGTATTATTTTATAAGGAGTACTTAAATCGATTGTTTGAATTCAAAGGGGTACGCGGCCAAAAAAGTTTGAGAACCTCTGCACTAGAGCATGGGTGGGGAACCTCCGGCCCGCGAGCCGCATGTGGCCCCCGAGAGCGTTTTGTGTGGCCCGTGAAGTAGTGATGAAAAAGAGATACTTAAAATTTAACACATTTTTTAAGCGAAATAATGATAATAAAACATTTAATACTGAAATGTTAATCCTAATTACTCTAATTTAGAATTGATTTCCACTTGCGTGATACCTTATAATCTCTCAGTAACTTCAATTTAAACTCTAATCAGGCCCTCCAAAGCATTGGCAACTTCCAACGCGGCCCCTCGAATGATTCGCCACCACTTATGCGGCCCGCCATGTGGAAAAGGTGCACTACAGGATAGCACCCGCACAATAAAGAATGCGTGGACCTGTGAAACCTACTGAAATTCTCTTTTAAAAAACGCCATAAAGGAAGAAAGAAAGAAAATAAAATAGAAGAAGGAAACAGAGAAAAGATCAAATAGTCACACTACAGGAAAACACCCTCACAAGAAAGGGGGTGTATGAACCTACGAAACCTACAAAGATACATTAAATTAATCAATAAAAGAAGTTAAAACAATAACTCTGAGAAAAATCATAGAACATAACAATAATAATAGAAAACTTTTAAAATAATTTAAGCCAAAAGGGTATTGTTTTGTCAAAAATTACATCTAATATATAAAACTGACTTCGTCGTCATCGGTGGGAAACTCTGTAATGCTATTTTTAACAAACTTCCCTAGTAGCTAGAAGATTGACATTTGGTAGGAATGTTCGCTTCTTGGAGTAGAAGCCATTTACGAAATAAAATCACCAAAATCTACCAGAGTTCGATTCCCGAGAATGATTTCCATTCCTCATAAGATAACATGGGAAAATCGATATTTCGACCTGCAACCTTATTTTATTTTGCTTATTAAAATTCATATATTTGACCTACGATTTTTGGACTTGGACTGTATTAAAGAAAAATAAATGCAGTTTCTTATTCTTATCGTCTTTTATCGCTTTCGAATATAAATCTTTCGAATTTAACGTTTTAATATCATATTTTGACAAAATTTTGCGTCTTTAACGTGAAGTTGCCTTTCCAAACGATTACATTGTTAAAGTCGAAATCCTATTACTCTCACGTATATAAAACGTGTGATTCTATCATAATTACGTAAAGAATATTTTTAAAAGAAATTATAAACATAATTACCATCGTTTAAGTTTTTCATAATCATGTTTTAACTTTTTTGATTTTATGTTTTATATGGTGCGTTTGACACCGCATATTTACATTATAATCGTTAATTTCAGCCTTATTATCTAGAACACGATTTCACGTCACGTTGCCACGGTAAATGACATGTTTTTTTCTTTTGTATGTTTATCAATAAGCTAATGTAAGGAATGTCTTATAATGAAACCCAGTACCTGTCAGATAAATCGGTATACGTAAGTTGAATCAAGTTTATTGGTGTCAGTTCATATTAAAATTTCTATTAATATACATTTCAGTTTCATATAATATAATAATTGATTGTACAATATATGCCAAATCAACACGTATAAACATATATAATTCTTGCTTAAAGGAATAATTACCAAAAGGTGGAATCTTTTAATTACTACTTAAAGGATATCTGTTATAGAAATTCGTCTGAGAATAATAATCGTATTTACAATGAAACAATATGTAAATATTAATGCGTTATACCGGCAAACTATCGCATAATTTTAATCGCCAAAGACGTCTGGCATAACCCTGGCATCGCCGGGTACTTTCAGCTAGTCTATGATAAATTAAGAAAAATTGAAGCATTAAGTGTGATTCCATTGGAGTGATAACAGATATTGGTAGCCAGGGCCGCCGAGAGCCAACGCGGGCTCTGGGGCAAATACCATTTCCGGGCCCCTTTTCTCTGTTTTAAGTTCATAAAGGGAACGTGGCCCCTCGGCAGGCCCCCACCCCCCTTCTCTACGGTACTGGTTCGCAGTATTATAAACAGAATTTGTCAAACTCAATCCAATTAATTTTTTTTATCAAATTACATGTAAAATATATGTTGGTACTATATGTATCACATCATAATTAGACTTGGTATAATTTGATTAATTTCGATAAACAGCGAATTTGTAAAAATCAAATATTCGACGAAATTGAATTGCCGTCGATAAGTGTAGGTTTTTCATCACTAAATTTTTTGCGAACTTACATGTCATGGTTTTTAAATTTGGTTTTCCAAATTAACAACTAAAATGTACTTTAGTACCAAAAAAGTAACGCGTGAAAAAAATCGGTACTTGTCATAACAGACGACCACATTTGAATCGGAATTTCCTACACTATGCATTGTGAGGTCCCCCGCGCCATTTTTAAGTATCTGCGTATCAAAAGTGAGAATTACGTGAGAGTAGATCTTACAGTTAGTACGATATGAATGAATACCGGTCGCCAGATGCCCCTATAGTACTTTAACTAATAAATTCTAATAAAATTTACATTTCTAGGGTCCATACCGATAATCCATCCTCCGAAGGAGAGTTTCCCATCATCGTCGTTCCGTGTTTGCGTTATAGGCATTTTTCTATATTCCTCCTGATTTTTTACTAACATCGCAACTTTTTCCTTCATAATATTTACGTATAAATTTGGTTGTATATTATAATAGCGTAACATTAAGTTTGTTATTGAATGGTCGCGATTTCGTAATTGTACGATTCAACGAATAAAATTTAGTTTCTCATCTATAAAAAATCTGATGTGGCCAACACATGACTTTCTCCATATTTGGGGTATAGATATTTAAATTATTATGAATAATATTACGAGGCAAAATTATTATTTCGTATCGTAAAAGAACACACGTCCTTGTTGCCGTAAATTACGTGTATTTTGAATGTTGACAATTCACCGCTACATGGTATCGGCGCTGTATACTGTTATTAAGATAAAGCGAAATATATCCGAAATGGATGGTTCTACGAAAATTAGTTTCAAACAAAACTTGGAAGAAATATTATTCTCTACAACTTTGGTCCTTACTAAGATTACCAATAACGATGTGTTTAAGGAGATAATTAACGGAAACCGAAAAACCGGTTATTTATAAATAACTCCTAAACAATAACTCCTATAGAAAATTGTTTCAAATGAAAGTTGTAGGAAATTATATTCTCTATAAAGTTTGTATAGAACTGTATATACAATAATGATGTTTTAAGGAAGAAATATCGCAAAAACCGAATCGGGTTTCGAATAAACCTCGACTTCCGGTTATCCGTTATTGTCCAAAAACTAATCAGTTCTTTGTGCTCATGTTAAAGTGTTATATATGAAGTTTGGTAACGATATGGCATGTACTTTTTGAGTTAGAGCGCCCACAATAACATACACACACAGACATCATTCCGAAAATAGTCTAAACGTGTTCTAGGGACCTCAAAACATGTATTTCCGTTGAAATCTCGAAGTCGATTTTTTTCATGAATACAATACTTTCCCATTACTACGTATAGAGAAAGTAAAAATTGGGAGTAAACAGTATTATTCTTTAGAACTGACCGTACGACGACACTCCCAGTGCTTGTGGGTCCGGACCCAGGGCCCAAAGACGGAATTTCCCGAAGGAGAGAAAAATCAGAGTAGTGGGGAGGAGTTTCAGGGTGCTAAGGGGTGATAAAAAAAAGCAGTGGGTTGAGTTGGGAAAATCCACATCTGAGAAATGGAAATGGGAAATGGAGAAAACGCCGCCCGTTTGTATTGGTTGCACCCACGTATTGCGAAAGGAAACCCTTATGACAGATCCTAATACTGGGCTCCTCAGAGGCCTGGACCCCGGGGATTTAACCCCGGTATCCCCACCCTCTCGGTGGCCCTGCTGGTAGCAGTGTCGTTTGAAAGTGGTGAGTGAGGGCGCACTTTTTACTTTCTCCATACATAGTGTGGGGAAAGTATTGTGATCACGAAAATAATCGACTTCGAGATTCCAAGGGAAATACACGTTTTGAGGTCTCTAGAACACGTTTACACTATTTTCGGAATAATGTCTCTGTGTGTATGTGATTGTGGGCACTCTAACAAAAAATACTTGCCATAACCTTACCAAACTTCATATATAACACTTTAGCATGAGCGCAAAGAACTGATTAGTTTTTGCACAATAACGGTTAACCGGAAGTCGAGATTTATTCGAAATCCGATTCGGTTTTTGCGATATTTCTCCGATAATACGTCATTATTGTATACATTGAGCATTACAAAAAATGTAGAAAATATAATTTCCCACTTCTTTTATTTGAAACAATTTTCCATAGCAGTTATTGTTTAGGAATTATTTATAAAATATAATCGGTTTTTTCGGTTTCCGTCAAATATCTTCTTAAAAACGTCGTAATTGGTCATCTTCATGAGGACCAAAGTTGTAGAGAATAATATTTCTTCCAAGTTTTGTTTGAAACAAATTTTCGTAGAACCACCCATTTCGGAGATATTATGCTTTTTCTTAATACCAGTATACAGCGCCAACACCATGTAGCGGTGAATTCTGTAAACATTCAAAATATACGTAATTTACGGCAACAGGGACGAGTCTTCTTTTACGATACGAAATAATAATTTTGTCTCATAATGTTATCATAATAATTTAAATATCTATACCCCAAATACGGAGAAAGTCATGTGTTGGCCACATCAGATTTTTAGAATCTATTTTCGGTGAATCACCACTGACGACGGCTGCACTGTAACCGAAATGCGTATCCAGTTTTCGTAATATTGCTATGACTTTGGAGAAACCTAACGTTTGATAAGGAAGTGCTTATTCTTGAATCCCAAATGCGCTTAATATTTAATAAATTATTTCACGTTTGTGGCCATGTTAAAGAAATTAAATAGTGATAATAATAACTGATTTGATCTTTTACACTAAGACCTTCGTTTTCTTTGACCACATCATTATCTGGACAGTATAATTTTTCTGGCATTGAAAATTAAATATTGAAATGAGTGATTCAAAATAAATACCGAAACGAAAAAAGGTAAGATACCATGATAGAGCGACGGCTGAGCGGGTAAGTGGAGCGCTGAATTAAATGGTATCGACAACAGCAGGAGCCGTAGAATCGTTCCGAATTCTCTGGACATTTTATAGATTACTACAACGGAGACGGGAGATTATTCGGCGAGAACGTTCGCGGTGTTCCAGTAGATAATGGTGGACGACCACGAACGACCCGCGAGCACACGATCTGAAACGAGTTTGGCGCGACGCCTATACAAACACGGCGATATGGGTCAGAAATGAAGTTTGAGGTATCACCCACATGCATAAAATATTAGGATTTGGATGGTTTTGGAATAGAGTGAATTTCACGGTTCATTTAAGGAACGAATTAGGTCGAGCGGCATTGCTCTATGATTTTACATGAATTTTATAGGCCATGGTCTTCACTAAGCAGAGAAGAGCATTAAATTGGAGCCAATAGCAATTATTCGTTTAAGGCGATTGGAAAAATTGATGCCCAGAAAATCATAAGGAATTCTAATTTACGAAAATTAGGAAGGATTCTACGATTTAAACCTAGGGACGAGAAAAAAATTACGTGAAACGTACTTAGAATTTCTTGAAAGGTGGAAAAAAAAGCATTAATAGTGAATGAAATAAACTGAACAATGTTTGCATTACCGCAAATAATAAAGGTTTTGCAGACAATGGGGAAATTAATATCAACTTACTGCGGCACGGATTTATACATTAAACGTGCTCAGAAAGAGGAATAATATTTGTCTTTCCGAAAAAATGCTCTAAATCAAAATATGAGAACGTACGGAGCAAGTGTAATTAAAGGTAAACGCAATTCTGAATGTAGAAACTACAAAAAACACCAAATTTGGCGTCAATATCGACTCCGATAAAAAAGATAGTAAATACTAAGAAAATCAACGGCAATTCATTGGCCATTTATGTCTCCGATCAAAACCAATGCCTTTCTCACACATTACTAGATTACTATATTAAAATGGGTTGTTATTTGAAAATAGAGAAGACAAGAGCTGGAATGACATAGTCAATAGTTTTCAATGATACAAACAAATATTTTGGAAATATATCCTAATATTTTAAAAATATTTTCTTTTCTTAAACGGTGCCTGCATGAAGCATTGCCAAAATTGAAAATAAAAAAATAAATAATGCTATTATAAATATTAATTTAATAAATATAGTCATTGCCAATGAAATTGCTAGTGTTTTGGATACGAATGGCTAAAAGTGCGAGATAATTCTATTCTTAACTTCAGACGAATCCGTGAGGAGTGCAATCAACCGGAAAAAGTAATAATAGTCCCGTAGGACTCTGATGAAAAACGTTATATTAATTAGGATAAGTAAGGCATGTGAAATTAAATGGAGTAGAAAAATTAAAAATTGTAAATAAATAATAATTTAAAATCGCTGAGGATTTTAACTTCAAAAGCACGAAAATAACCATGTTTAGGAATGCTCGCGAGAATATAAATTTACAAAAATAAATCCATTCCTAACTAACGGCGTACTCGACGCTCGAAAAGAGAAGACGAGAAGCAGCGTATAAATCGGAAGCGAGAGGGAGAAATGGTACGACAAAGAAGCCTTTGAAAGGAGCAGAAATGAGCGAAACGAAGAAGGAAGAAAGTTTGGAGAAGGGAGGGGGGGGGGGGGGGTTTCTTGCGCTCCAGGATTATAAAAAACTCCCAGAGGGTTTTCAGTTTTCACAAGTTTAAAACAGATCCATTAGCAGCCGTATATTTTTTTTTCTCTCTAGCCAGCGGAACGAATTCATTTTATTTTTTTTTGCACGGATAAAGTTTTTAGTTGGCCAAGAGGAACAATCTGAAGAATCCTTTGAAGTGGCAGATAATGGGTTTCGAACGCGTGAAAAATATGACAAACAATAATTTTACCTTCCCGAGTTGAGTTGATGTATCGTAAAAGTTATAAAGCGAAAAACGTTCCTTTTCTAAGGATATTTTTATTTCCACTTTATTTCGTTTCTATTGAGAATGTTCGCTGACTAATAAATCAAAACTTTGTAGTTATTAATATAGGCGAATTTAAACTCTGTTATGTACTTGCATCGCTAAGTCTTACATCTACTTCCTTTAACTCGATGTCACTTATTGCGTGAATAATTTCAATAAACTAAAACCGAATTAAATTTAATTCGATGCTTTCAAATCAAAGAGGAATCCCTCAAAATCAATAAATATCATTTATTTGTAAACGTAATTATTTTCAGGGCAAGTGATACTGACAATGAGTGATTTATTTATGGCTCTACGTTTCTTCCATGAATGAAGATGCCTTTGAATTAATAAAATAAAATATAATTTTAGTTGGGTAATTTATATGAATGTGACTAGATTATGGTTATTATAGCTTCAATCAGGAGTTGTGTCCAAAAATTAAAACTTGATTGTATTAAAGGTTTTTATCAATACATTTTGCACTTGTTACTGTTCTATATAAATATCATATTACTTGATATTTCTGAGAAAAAATTAGTTGTCAGGGTCCGGTGCCACTAGCGAAAAAATCTGTTGTGGCCAACACATGACTTTCTCCATATTTGGGGTATAGATATTTAAATTATTATGAACAGCATTATAAGGCAAAATTATTATTTCGTATCGTAAAATAATACAGTCCTTATTGCCGTAAATTATATTTTGAATATGTTTACAGAATTCACCGCTACATGGTGGTGGCGCAAGGACCGGTCCTAGAAATTGCGGGGCCCAATTAGAAAACTTTTGGCGGGGCGTCTACATCTAAAAGGCGTAGTTAAAAAAAAAGATTTAGGAGGGGCACAGCAAGCGAGGTCCAAAGGACCGAAGCAAAGAGGCCTAAAGGGCCGAGCCAGGGGGTGGGGATCCGGGGCGGATCCCAGGCCGCCAACGTATTTCCTGCTTTCTGAGAGCATCAGATGGCCTCTCATGAGACCACTTGCGTATGGATAAATCTAAAAAGAATCATCACCAATAGATAGTTTGGAGCCCGTACACCATTGCGGGCCCCCTTAGCTACGGGGCCCGATGGGTCCAATAGGTACAATTGGCTTAAGGCTGGCCCTGGGTGGCGCTGTATACTGAAAATTACGAAAAAGCAAAATATTTCCGAAATGGATGGTTCTACGAAATTTTTTTCAAACAAAACTGGGAAGAAATATTATTCTCTACAACTTTAGTCCTCACGAAGATGACCAATTACGACGTTTTTAAGAAGATATTGGACGGAACCCGAAAAAACCTATTATTTATAAATAATTCCTAAACAATAACTGCTGTGGAAAATTGTTTCCCATAAAAGTTGTAGGAAATTACATTCTCTATAACCTTTGTATGGAATTGTATATACAATAATGATGTTTTAACGGAGAAATATCGCAAAAACCGAGCCGGGTTTCGAATAAACTTCGACTTCCGATTAACCGGTATTGTCCAAAAACCAATCAGTTCTTTCTGCTCATACCAAAGTGTTATATATGAAATTTGGTAACGATATGGCAAGTACTTTTTGAGTTAAAGCGCCCACAATCACATACACGCACACAGACATTCCAAAAATAGTCTAGGGACCTCAAAACGTGTATTTCCGTTGAAATCTCGAAGTCGATTTTTTCGCGATCACAATACTTTCCTATTACTACGTATGGAGAAAGTTAAAAATGGAAGGACCTTTGCAGGAACAAGGGCGATGTCTATGTATGCAGCCTATATTATAAAAGTGAAGGAATCGTGAGTGTGGGTTGGCTTTTCATTCGCAGATATTAGCATTGACCAGTCCCTACGGACCGTTTTGAGGGAACTTAACGTCCAATATGAGATATTCCTCGCAAAAAAAAACAAACACAAGCATAACCCGGATCTTCTCGTAGGATTGTACTACTGTCTTTGTGTTGTCTCACGTATTGAGAGACGCGAGAAATAAAGTGCTCTTAACCGATAAATCCTCAGACTGGGGATCCGGCGGTGAGATCCACGTGGAATAGGTACTTAAGCTAATCTAACCAAATGAAGACAAATTGACGTTGGAAGGTGAAGGTTTTCAATAAAATACCTGTTTACGTATATGTACGCGTATCGTAGGATGGGGATATGATATATAAGGGTTTAGCTGAAACCACTCGAGAGAGAAACACTTGTGCCCCGGGACCCATTAATTCTCATAACATATGTAATACACGTAAAATTCGTAAAGACATTTGAATTATATGAGGCCAATTTTTTTAAACAAGACAAGGATTTGAACGCAGATACAGCAACCAACAAGACACGCTCATCGCACCGGTTCACTGCGCCAATTAATTTTATTAAAACTTTTCTCACATATACATAAATTTGTTAATGGATGTGTTTAACTATTTAACTTTGGCTACATGCGCGCTATTACTTTCAAAATGATTTAGCAATTGCCATTTCTTAATCAATAGGAACATGCAAGATTTTTTAATACCCAAAGAAAAAATATGCTATCTAATGAATATCTCCCCTGATATTTTTCGCCTGTTTTATTTCATAAACGCTTTTCTCTCTGTCTGCCCGTCTGCGCAATCGATTAAATCAAAATAGCAAGTAAACGGTAAGAGACATAGTACAAACTACTTATGTTAGCTGTACCCGCGCAATGTTTGCGCGGAGTTTTTGCAATTTATTTATTAATAATAATGTGAATCAATTAATGTTATAAACGATATCCCCATAGAAACTATTCTATTAAATACGTCTTTTACTATATTACTGCATTATTGAAACCACCCTCCTCACTCTCTCTCTCTCCCCCCTCTCCCTCTTTGTCTTTCCCCTCTCTCCTTTCCCCCCTCCCTCTTTCCTTTTCTCCTTAAAACCCAATCACTGGACAACGGGGAGGAATACTTTGCTTCCGGGAGAAGCGAAGGGCGCGGCAGCGCCCGGAGACGACTACCCATTAAAACAAAGTATCCCTCCCCGTTGTCCGGTGATTGGGTTTGTAAATGTCGAGACAGGCCAATCAGTTTCTGTTAATGTTGTTTTGAAAATAAAATATCGTAAATCCAACAATACGTTGTTATTCTGTTAATATTTTTATGGCATGGGGATAATACGTAAGTAAGATAATACCAAAGTAAGGTCCCGGAGATAATACGTATCAATTTCTTTTTTAAAAGACCAAGTTCCGAATTCGTATGTCAATATTTTGAATTTATATTAGCAAATGAATGAGAGCCTGTACGCCGAAAAGTCGAGTGGGCACAGGTACCTAAGCCTTTTATACGTATAATATATATATATAGATTTGCAGGGTGTATGTGATCTATGATACCATTTAATACCCTACCAAATATTCTTTTCAATAAATCGGTGGGTGGCAAGAGGTGTCTTAAAAATTTTAAAATTATGATTCTGACTAAATCGTTATAGATAGAAAGTTTAAATTTTCACTATTTTCGGTGACTAATAATGCCGCTAATTGCAACACTGCAGAAGAAATATTTTTTGAGAAATCGGTGGGTGGGGTTTACAAATTAAGATTCTGATCAAGTGGCATTAGTTATAAAGTTTAAACTTTAAAATTAATTATTGGATAAATTACTTATTGTTATATAATTACTAGTGGAAGTTCCCTTTGAATTTCAACGGATTTAGTGAATCTAAAACTTCCACCGTGTAACATGTAAACATAGCAAGAATAAGATAGTACACAGTTTTAACCGTTGAATAAAGCAAAAATGAAGAAAACCGGTCCGCATTTACCTATTTAGAAGAATAAAGGAAGAAAATCTTGCACTGTGAAAAATCGAAAATTACGTGTAAACTTATGGGAAAATAATTATTGAATTAAGCACCCCTTCCCAAAATATTTTTATCGCCATATAGTCTATGTTGTCCGCAGGGTAAAATTATTTACCTATGCGAAGTTTCGCGACGGTATCTTCAAAAGTACGGAAATCAAAATTTGTAGAACATCTACGTCTAATTAATAGTTGCCTAGTTTTAAAAACATTTTGCTTTGGAGGACTCTACACCACACGAAAATATCATTAAAAACAGTTTATTAAAATCAATAAATATTTGGTTCTCATGTAAACAAATCAAAACCGCAAACAGAAATCTGAAAAACGATATTACGTTAAAAATTCTCCCATATAAATGCATTGGATTCTCAAATTCGGCGACAATGGGAGTTGGCATGGTAGCTTATAATTGGTATTGTCATAAAACTGATAAAATCACGTAATTTTCTGAGTCTAAACGTATTTTTTGGCTAATTCAACCAGGATTCGGATTCTGTCTTCAATAAGCATAAACTTTGTTCTTTCCTTCATAGAAACATCTAAGATTCAAGTTCGTACAATATTTCTAAGAATAAGTAATTTTAAATTTAAAATGAAAAACAAGTTGCACTCATCCCTATGTTATTCACATGGAGAAACCGAAAAAAGGAAATATTTTTTTAATTAGAAAAGTTAATCAAATCGATATAAAATCCTGACTACACCACTTAACTCTTTATTCAGTTTAAAATGTCAGCTTAATCTTGTTTCTTCGTGCTGTAGTTGCTGAGTTATAAAAAACATACATACATACAAACACTCTATAGATATCTATACACTATAGATGTTACTAAATTTTTAAAGGTTTTTAAGGTTACAATTTTAAATAAACCATCCAATCTAATATAAAAGACTGTCACTTTGTGTGTAATGCTTTTTGAAGCATAATATCTCGCAAACGACTGAACCGAATTTGATGAAATTTTCAGGATAGCATTATGATATAATAACAAAACGTTTTAATGTATCGAACTCGAGATCAAAGACCTCGGTTCGACTCCAAGGGATAATTTCCATTTTCAATAAGATAACATGTAAAAAACAATTTTTCGCCGCGCAGGATATGTATTCGAAGCGTTTCGCTTTCTGAATGTTCGAATTATCGTAATTCCCCCGTTAAATTTTAACGAGCAATTCTACTAGTAATAAATAAAACGCTCTTTTTAGGCGCGTTTCGCTTACAGCGTGAGCGCCTGTTATCGTCGGTCCGTCTGTCCGTCCCTCCGCATGTTCGTTCTCGACTTCTACTAAACGGATTTTCACGAAATTTGATATTAAGGACTTACAATCAAATATAATAAGAAAATCGCAAAAATGAATCTCGTACGCCAATCAGGGGTACCACATTACTGTTGACATGTTGAAATTTTCGTCATATCTCGTAAAGTATTGCGCATATCAAAATATTTTCAAATATAAGTTGTAGAACTGGTAAAGAAGAGTATTTCCTTTCCTACACATTTTTATCGTAGGAGTATCCGTTATCGAGAAAATCAAACAAGAATGTCTTAATTTGAGTTGAACTTTTAGTAAATTTCTTGAATGGTTACTTCTTCATTGTTGCTAACATAAACAATCTCGCAAACAAACGTTTAATTTCCTTACGTGTGCATGTAATATTATTAAATAGGAAGAAAATGGATTATTTATGATGAAGAAAAGAATTTTAAAACGCAATTTTCCTTACGTACAGGTATATACTAATTTCTTTCTAATACTCCATTGCAAGAAACGCGCCCATTTGTAATTCGTTGTACACTTTCCTAACTTGTTTATATTGCGTCAGCAAATGAGGCTAGAATTTTTTCTTTTCGATTTTTGCATCAAACCTTTTTCTCGATAAGATGTCTTTTATCAAAATAATACTTCCACGCTAGATTGTAATGACTTAACTCTCTTCCTTCTTTTTCGAGCAATAATTCAAAAAATTTTATTCCCGCAAGTGAAACATCCCTATTATAAAAACAGATATACGAATCCTGCGGAACACGAAAATCTCCGCCGTGGATGGAAATTATACGCTTGTCCCATCTATCCTTGTAAGTTGTAGCTTCACATTTGCTTCAAATTTCATTTAAAGGGAAAGTATTCGCCCTGATACCCTATTTATTCGAGTAATTTCTCCACTTTTTCACACGATTTTTTTAAAACCAAAACTAGTGAGGGCTAATTACGCGGTTTTCCTCTATTTACTTACTCATAAACGAAGTATATTGAGAAAGTATTGCAATCGCGAAAAAATCCGACCTCGAGATTTTGACGGAAATATACGTTTTAGGTGTAGCCGAGTCCGAAAAGGTGGTTTTCGCAATGCCGTCCGTCTGTCTGTCTGTTTGTGGCTCTAGAGCCTAAATGGGAGAGCGAAAATGAATGAAATCTCGTACTTAGTCATTTTATCATACTGAGCAGAGTATATGAAGAAATGGTTGACATTGCTCAATAATTAAGGGAAGTTTATTCTGCCCATTTTTAACAACAATTTGATTTTCTCAAAAACGGCTATAACGATTTTGATCAAACTTCGTACAGTTACGTCTAAAATAATATTACATAGTTCATATTTCTCAAAAAATGAATATAATGCTAGTTTATTCTAGGCAACTTTAACAATAATAATTTGATTTTCTCAAAAACGGCTAAAACGATTTTGATAAAATTTCGTACCGTTACTTCAGGATACGTCTGAAATAATACTACATACTTCATATTTCTCAATGAATTAATATAAGGCTAGTTTATTCTTGGACAACTTTAACAAAAATTGGATTTTCTAAAAACCGGCTCATATTATTTTCATTTTCTAAAGATTACCAAACGACGCAATATTATATGAGAAAGTTTGTACAATGTGTGTTGTACCGATTTTTTCAGAATGAAGTGTACCGGTAATTCATTTTAAAACGATTACCGATATTATGCCCCCGCACAAACTGCTTTATAAAAATATTATTTAATACGATTTTATTACTCTCATATAAAAATCAAAGAGAGAGGCTATGCTATTCTTCCTTTCCCTATAGGCTTGGATATAGAGTACTCATAATTGAAATAAATCAGGAAAGTCTACAATATGTCACAAATGGGTGCGTTTCGTGCAGTGGAGTATTAGAAAGAAATGATATACCTATACGTACCTAAGGGTAACAGCGTTTTAAAGTTCATTTCTTCATCATAAATAATCCATTTTCTTCCTATTTTAAAATATTGCATGCACACGTAAGCAAATTAAAAGTTTGTTTTTGAGGTTGTTTATGTTAGCAACAATGAAGAAATAACCATGCAAGAAATTTTCTTATTTCAACTCGAATTAAGACATTCTGGTATGATTTTCTTGATAACGAGCAAATCCTACGATAAAAATATATAGGGAAATAAATATTCTAATTTAATAGTTCTACAAGTTTTATTAGAAAAATATTTTGATATGAGCAATACTTTACGATATATGACGGAAAATTCATTTTTGTCACCAGTAAAATGGTACCCCTGATTGTCTTACGACATTAATTTTTGCGATTTTCTTATCAACTTTGATTTAAAGCCTTTAATATCAAATTTCATGAAAATCCGTTCGGTAGAAGCCGAGAACGAACATGCGGACGGATGGACAGACAAACAGACACACGGACGGACAGACCGACGACAACAGGCGCTCACGCTGGAAGCGAAACGCACCTAAAAAGATGAACAGAATAAGAAACTTTAATAATGTCTTCTTCAAAATGGTTCATATCCGAAGATTGAACGTACATAGTTTCTTTCTAATTTTAATCTAAATAAAAAAGAATGAAAGCCTGCATGTCAAAATGTCCATTTTTAAGTGTTACCTTATGGAAAATGTTAATGTCTTCGTTTGAGTGGAACCAAGGACTTTTTCGAGATTTATTTTCGTCATCACCTTAAAATATGTGAATCGAGCATTCCTGCCAAATTTAGAGTTAATATCTCGATACTTTCTCGATTTAATCGCAGTTTTATGTGACAAATAAATAAATAAATACCAAGGGAAGTTAAGTAAAAGTTTGTAAAAAGGAAGACTAGTGTAATTTTCATGAGCATATAATTGCTATAAATCACCGGTATAGTTGGATTTATTTAATTCGGTGCGGGGATATAGTTGGCGAATCGTCTTTTACTTGCTATAATAAAACCCATTCGTCCATATTTAACGAAAGGCTTACATTCACTCAACCCATTTATAATTACGTCATATCCAAATTGAAAATTCTGGGCACTCTAATTTACGTATCAATCGGATACCTTTGCATGCGACGACCTAAACGCCAGTCAACCAGACCTGAAATTAAAGGGAGATATGGAGGATTTTATTCCTTAGATGAGAGGTACGAACTTTCCTACATTTTCTGTGGTGTAAACGTTCCAGCGGTGGAAGAAGAAATAAATCCCTTTCCTCCAGCGATGAGAAAAATTCCTCACACTCAAATATACACGGCACTTCCTCACAGAATGACCATTACACTACTTGTTACTTGAGTTTACGTCTTCAATAACACTACATAGGTCATATTTCTCAAAAAATGAATATAAGGCTAGTTTATTCTAGGCAACTTTAACAATAATTCGATTTTCTCAAAAACGGCTATAACGATTTTGATCAAATTTCGTACAGTTACTTGAGTTTACGTCTTCAATAATAATGTATAGTTCATATTTCTGAACAAGTTAGGGAAGTGTACAACGTATAACAAATGGGCGCGTTTCGTAGAATGGAGTGTTAGAAAGAAACATATACCTGTACGTAAGGGAAATAGCGTTTTAAAGTTCTTTTCTTCATCATATATAATCCATTTTCTTCCTATTTAAAAATAGTGCATGCACACGTAAGGAAATTAAACGTTTGTTTGTGATATTGTTTATGTTAGCAACAATGAAGAAGTAACCATGCAAGAAATTTTCAACTCGATTTAACACTTCTTGTTCGATTTTCTTTATAACAGCTACTCCTACAATAAAAATGTATAAGAAAAGAAATACTCTACTTTACCAGTTCTACAAGTTTTTTTAAAAAAATATTTTGATATGTGCAATACTGTACGAGAAATGACGGAAAGTTCATTTTTTGTTACCAGTAAAGTGGTACCCCTGATTGGCGTACGTGATTCATTTTTGCGATTTTCGTATTATAATTGATTGTAAGTACTTAATGTCAAATTTCATGAAAATCCGTTCAGTAGAAGCCGAGAACGAACATACGGACGGACGGACAGACGGACGGACGGACCGACCAACCTTAATATTCGCTCACGCTGTAAACGAAACGCGCCTAAAAAAGGCACTGACGAAGACGGAAAAAAGAGATTGCCGACCGACCGATGGAATATTGAATCTCTTCCTCCGAAAAGAGGACCTTTTTATTTTTTCCTCGCAGTTCCGTCGTGGAGGCTTTAGTAAGCCCACATATGGGATTATGAAATAATTCAACCGTGATGAGAGGGTTTCAGATGTTCTTAAAGTGAAGAAAAAAATGGCTTCCATTTCAGAAAGCGCGCTATCCGTTTCCATGAAGGATATTAAGATTCTTTTCTCTTGAGGGAGGTTATGAGCACAAGTTATTATTGTTGCACTTATGAAATCATCAAATGTGAATACTGGGAAAGCGTAAACGGCTCGAATTACTGATTAGAGTTTTAATAAATGATATGAAAAATTTGAGCCTCCGTTTAGGAAATGTTTGTTAACAGCAGAATGCCCGCAGAGTGAGTTTCCATCTCACCGTGACTAAGGTAAAGTTTCCCGTTGAGTTCCCCTCTTTTATGTGATATTAAATGAAATTTAAATTTTTTGATGATTATTTTAAGAGTTTCCTTACGAGCTACTATTTGCAATATCAACAATTTTTCTGGTACCTTTTACAATTAACCGCTTGAAGACCAGCAACTGTAAATGTCTCCTTACAATATCTTCGCCTATCATTAACGTTACAATAATAGTTCTTTGAACCATTCTCAAAGGGAGACTGATCAATATGGATCAAAATATGTTTCTCGGCAACTTATAAGGGGGGCAACGGATTTCATCAAAGCAAGTTTTCTTTACTCATCACCTCATCTTTTCAATAAAGGAATGCTTCACACGAATTTCATCCAGGAAAATGTAAAACAATGTCAATTAAATTTAAATAAAATATATGAATAGTACTAAGATTTAATAAATTATTTATCCATTGAATGGCGTCAATTTATTTTTCATTACAAATGTAACTTACATTGTTTTCTTATAACAACGATGATGAACAAAAACTACTACTTATTGTTAGTTACCTTAAAATCACCTTTGATAAAGAATGAATTATGCATGAAATACAGATAATTCTCGCTTTGATGACTTAAATTTTATGCAGAGTAACCGAAAGAATTTAAAGTACTGATTGTGAGTACAATACAAAAGAATCTTTTGATAAATGCCAGGAAGAGGTATTTAGCCTGAAAGCAATCATGCGGTAGCAACGTCAGGGATTGCGTCAGGACAATTAGATCTCATACATACATTGGGACAAAGTGATGCGAATTTGAATTCATTTTCACGGAACGTTCTTAACGTAATTAATTACAACAAGTTATGAAAGTGTACAACGTATCACAAATGGGCGCGTTTCGTGCAATGGAGTATTAGAAAGAAATGATATACCAGTACGTAAGGGAAATAGCGTTTTAGTGTTTTCTTCATCATAAATAATCCATTTTCTTCCTATTTAATAATATTACATGCACACGTAAGGAAATTAAACGTTTGTTTGTGAGATTGTTTGTTAGCAACAATGAAGAAGTAACCGTGCAAGAAATTTTCTAAAAGTTCAACAAATTAAGACATTCTTGTTTGATTTTCTCGATAACGGATACTCCTACGATAAAAATGCACAGGAAAGGAAATACTCTTCTTTACTAGTTCTACAACTTTTATTTGAAAAATATTTTGATATGACTAATACTTTACGAGATATGACGAAAATTTCATTTTTTGTCACAAGTAAAGTGGTACCCCTGATTGGCGTACGTGATTCATTTATGCGATTTTCTTATTACCTTTGATTGTAAGTATTTACTATCAAATTTCGTGAAAATCCGTTTGGTAGAAGCCGAGAACGAAAATGCGGACGGACGGACGGACAGACCGACGATAACAGGCGCTCACGCTATAAGCGAAACGCGCCTAAAAATGAATGGGTTGCATGGAATAACCGCTTTCAAGAATTTCGATCCAATTCGATATGTCCTCAGGAAAAGAAAATACGAAGGAAGGAGAGCAAGAGATGAAGAGAGAGAGAAAGGGAAAATACAGGAAGAACGACGATAGGAGGAAAATAGTGGAAGGAGGGTCGGATAGAACATAAAGCCGATTTGATTCCCAATATCCTTATTTATAGTCCCCCACGCCCTTTTCTTTTTTCAAACATCCCTTTACTATGTTTTTGAAAAAGGAAGTTTTTTCGCTTTCTTTTTACAGAATTTCCTCTCGGAATGGAGAGGGAGAGAGAGGAACAGAGAGAGAGGCAGAGGAAAGCTTCTCCTCGCATGAGTTGACACGACGATATAACTTCTTCCAAAAAAATTCCCCCTTCCCTTTCAGCCGACTCTCCTCCTCCGCCTACATAAACCTCTTAAATATTCCTTTCTTGTCTCCTTCTTTTGCCTTATAATCTTCTATCTTCCTTCTCCCTTCGCCATGTTATTCACTGCGGTTCCTTTCCACCTCTCTCTCTCTCTTTCTCTCTCTCTTTCTCTCTCTCTCTCTCCCCCCCCCTCTCCCTCCCCCTTCCCCCTCTCCCTCTCTCCAAACTCCCTTTCCGATACACTTTTCTTTACTCTAGTTCTATTTTCTTCAACACTGACCTCTCCCCTCTCTACCTTTCTCCCCCTCGACCTAATCACCTCCACTTCGGGTTAAACTTCCTATAACCCTTTTCATTTCTTTTCGCTTATCTCGTTTTCCTTCCTTCTTTCCTCTCCATCTTCATCTTTGTTGTCCACTTCCTTCCTCACTGTCCCTTACATATCCTCCCCTTTGCATCTTCTCCCACTACACACAGTATTTCTCCCTCTCCCTCTCCCTCTAACACACACACACAAAGAGAACTTTCTTCACAAACGCATTTTTATTCTCGCATCGCCACTTCCTTCCCACTTGCCTCTTTGTCCTAAAGTTAGCCCCTCTCTCTCTCGCTCTCATAAAAAAAACCTTTATTCGCTCCAACTACTCGAGATTTTTTCTCCCTCCACTGAGCGTCAGCTGCAAAAGGTATCAGCAGCAATTTAAATTCGAAGTGTACACTTAAAACGCCGCTAGCGAATGTTCAAAATGACCGTTGGCAAACTGCCCGCATCGCGGTGTGGATACGATGTGGTTGGGGACAAAGCTCGATTTATGCTGTAATCAGAGGAATTATTAAACAAGCCCGCGAGCGAATTTATTTCGAGCAGGAGTAATTAGCAACTCAGAACATGTATAACGTAATGCGCTTTCTTATCACATTTTTCCAATGGTTGATATCGTTAATTTGCATAAAAGCCCGTCAACATGACGGGCTATCTATAGTTAAACTTAAAGTAGTTGTCTATCTCCCTCCCTCTCTCTCTCTCCCTCTCCTTCCGCTCCTCTCAGTCTCCCTCCTTCCCTCTCACTCCCAATCCTTCCCATCCTCCCTCTCTCCCCATCCCTTCCTCTCTACCCCTCCCTTCCTCCCTCTCTCTCTCCCCCCTCTCTCTCATATTAAAAGCAATCAATGGACGCTTACACCCATAAGGATTGAGATAACAGTAGGATTTATAGGTCTAACAAGGTAAATGGTAGGCAAGCCGTGTTGCCAATTTGTAGTATTTTCCGCTAGCTTATTTTGTCGACCATCTGGGGTACAGAAACGTTAAATAGCGGATAGCGGATTTTCTGGATTTATCCGTTAAAGCTAGAGTAAACAACCTATCAACAGATACTTTCTTCACAAATAGGAAGGCCGTGGGCTACTTTTTAATCCCAAATGTTTTATATTAATTGTACAGAAAGCAAAATAACTTTGTATGTTAATGCTAAATATTTTAACTCTAGAGATGGGTCAGAAAGAACGTAACAGTTCCTTTCGAACTGTTCTGATGCCAAAACTGTTCAATAAAATAACTGTTCTCATAAACTTCCTGTTTTCAAAGAACAGGTAACTCTACATCTTACTGTTAGACACAGTGAGAAAGGTGGGAGACGACTACCTCCTTATCCGTAATTGGATGGCGGGGACTGATTAAACTACGCGTATTTTCCCAAGTCCTACTACTGATTTGAATCAAGTTTGGTACGATTGTGGAGGGCTCCCAGAAATAATTCATACGTGGTTTTTGTTTCTCCCTGCCCGTTTTATTCAAAACGGCGGCCGAGTGAATTCTTAAGTACCATGTATTATCTAGAATTCCAATCGGATTTGAACCAAATTTCCCCGGGCAACGCCGGGTACTTCTGCTATTCTAATATATATTTATACAATTTTGTTTGTCTTTTGGTTGGTTTGTTTGTTTGTTTATTTGTGCATCTATACATTTCCCCGCCGTCAAAGTTAGAGTAATCAAACTTTCAACAGTTACTTTCTTCACAAATAGGAAGGCCGTAGGCTACTTTTTAATTCCAAATGTTTTGTATTAATTGTACAAAAAGCTAAATAACTTTGTAAGCTAATGGCACAAGATTAAGCATTACAAAGGTATTGCCACATTTAATTGAAGCAACAATTTTTACTGGATGTGCGAAAGGAGAAGAGGTTTTCATACCGAGAATTCCAATGATTCTCTAGGACATGCCAATCAAATTCAAGAGATTACAGTTTCCAGTTCGGCTTGCATTTGCTATGTCAATAAATAAAGCACAAAGGCAGTCACTTAAAGTTGCAGGAATTGATTTACGGGAAGATTGTTTTTCGCATGGTCAGCTGTATCTTGTAGTATCAAGAGATGGATCCGGAAAAAACTTATAACTCCTATAATATATTTTGAAGGGTGTGTTTGTTAGTTTTTCGTGGAACTCTCCTAAACGATTGAAGCTAGAATAACCAAATTTGGTACGATTCTTCCTTACATCCTAACTTCGTGAATGGTCAAGGTTTGGTCAACCGGGAGTAATCATTGCTGCTAATAGAGGGGATTAACATTTTTCCATAAGATAACACGTATGAATCCATTTCTTGACTTGCAGGATATTCTTCCTTCAAGCATCAAAATACGTAAATATGGACCGACTTATTTCGTTTTTACTTTATTCGACGAATAAAACTCTATACTATCTTATTCCTGCAAAGTATACATGTCACACGGTCGAAGTTTTCAGAAATACGTTATTTGTTTCGAAAAATTGTGGATTTTTCGTACCTCTCCCAGGCGTTGCCAAGGCGGCTGTCATTGTTACCTCCGATTCAATTAGCTTATATGAAGCTTAAAAATAGACGAAAGTTTAGCGTTATTCGATTCGCACTTTTGTTTAAGCAACGAAACGATCGATGTTTATGCATAGCAACGTAAATAGATACTGAATATTATTCAGGACACTGCGTGTGGTAAGGGTTTATAACGATTGACGAAAGCAATTGAACCTTCTTTCGTCTATTGAACACTGGAATATTACCTTCTTTGTAAGTAAGCTGGACTTGGCTAAAGTGATATGATAGAAAATAAAATTATCGTTTTATTTGAATACAATACGTTTGGAAATGGATTGTTACAAGCAAATATGATTAAATGTTAAGAAAAGCTAATAGTAAATGAAAAAGTATCTACTGTATACTTTAATGATTTTGTATGTTGTGCTGTAGTAGATTCACTAAATCCGTTGAAATTCAACGGGCAATTCTGCTAGTAAGCTTATAAATAATCCCTTATCTCTCATATATTTTGAAGGGTGTGTTTGTTTGTTTGTTCATGGAACTCCTCCTAAACGATAAAAGCTAGAATTACCAAATTTGGTAAGATTCTTCCTTATATCCTAACTTAGTGAATGGTCAAGGTTTTGTTTCTGTCTGTCACTTTGATTCGAAATGGCGAACGATTTAATTATCGGACGTCACGTATTTTGCCGCGTCCTGCAACTGAAATACAGGGATGAGTGTAGAATACTTTGAATTTGCACTTTAAAATTACTTAAAATCATGGTACGAACTTGAGACTTGGATACCTCTTTGTGGGAAAGAACAAAGTTTATTTTTATTGACGACAGATTTCTAATTCTGGTCGAATTCATGTAGAAATGCGGTTAGAATCAATAAAATACGTGATTTTATCAGTTTTATCACAATACCAATTATAAGCTACCACGGCAACTCCCATTGTCGCCGTAATTGAGAGTTCAATGCATTTATATGGGAGAGAGGCGGAGGGAGGGAGAGGGAGAGAGAGGAGGGAGGGGAGGTAGTGAGAGAAGAGAAGGAGAGGGTGGAAGGGTGGGGAAGGGAGTTTACACGTTATTTTCGATTTTTCACAGTGCAAGATTTACTTCCTTCTTTCACCTAAATAGGAAAATGCGGAGCGGTTTTCTTCATTTTTGCTTTATTCGACGGTTCTGTATACTATCTTATTCTTGTGATGCTTGCATGTTACACGGTCGAAGTTTTAGATTCACTAAATCCGTTGGAATTCAACGGGCACTCCAGCTAGTCTTATCTTATATCTTATCTTATATCTTATCATATAACTTACCTTATATCTTATCTTATTCTTATATATCTATAAAATAAAGTGTTTGTATGTAATTTTATAGCTCTGCAACTACAGCATGTAGAAACAAGAGAAAGGTATCATTTTAACCGGAATAACGAGTACGGTGGTGTAATAAGATTGTTATATCGATTTGATTGACCTGTCCAATTTTAAAAAATATTTATTTAAAAAGATCTCTGAAATAACATTGAATTTATTAATATTTCCATGGTCAAATGCTGAACTGGAGAGAATTTCGAGTCAAGTTAAATTTATCAAAAATAAGACCAGAAACTGCATCGAAGTTAAAATTATGAATGCAATTTTATCATCGAGATACGGCCTGTGATGTCATAATAAATCGCTAGAGGACCGCAGAATTAGCGCTAGGTTAAGGCTTCTGGAGAAATTTAGGTCGGAAGTTCTCTTAGAGGAGGTCTCAGGAATATTAGAGGCACCTACGTACATGGGCAGGCACGATCAGGAGAATAAAATACGAGAGATCGACTGTAGGACCGAGCGATATCAGAGCTCGTTTTTCCCAAGGACCATACGGGATCATAACAGGAGAGTGATTCCCAAGAGGGACGTTATTAGGTACGTTTTGGTGCGCTGCACCCCCTGCCACCCACCAGGCTGGTGATTTGCAGGGTATGATGTAGATGTAGATGAATAAATATTGTAATGATTATAAACTACGCGATTGTGCATTACAAACCATAAGAACAAACAAAGCATATCCCAAAGAAAGTGATGATGGTTGTTATTTTTGTAATATTCTGTTGGAAAAGAATTTTAAATTCAATAATAAATTCTAATTCTAAACTTCATTTATTCCCTTTCTTTTTGCAGCTGAGCTTTAGCTTATTTTAGCCTAAATCTACGGTATTTTTCACAACAACTTAGCTGGTTAATTATTTTGTCGTTGGCAACTCTGCAGGAAAGGAAACATCCAGTTAAAATGGCAAGATTTCTCCAAAATATGTGAATTAAACGTTTAAAATGAGCGATTTCGAATTGTAGGCGGAAAAGGATGAACAGAATAAGAAACTTTATAATTTGATATTCAAAATGGTTCAGATCCGAGGATCGTAGGTTAATTATATCTAATTTTTATCTAAAAAAGAATGAAAGCCTGCAAGTCTAAAAGTCGATTTTTACCTGTTATTTTTATGGGAAATGGAAATGTCTTCCTTGGAGTCGAGCCCAGGACTTTATTTTCGTCGCCTTAAAATATGTGAATTGATCATTTCTGTCAAATTTAGAGTTTCTATCTCGATTCTTTCTCGAGTTATTCGCGTTAAACCATAATTCGCCACCAGATGCAAGCGTGACTAACCAACGGACGGACAGACGTGGGCTATTATCCTTCATCTAATTTTACATCGTTTATATAATTTTATAAGTGTCCGTCCGTCCGTTTGTCCCCATCTGTATCTCGAGAACCATTCGTCGTAGATATATGCAGTAAACGGCGTTTTGTTTCTACTGGCTATGCGGTTCCAGGAAAACTATTTTCATTTTCATTAAATCCCGGGTTAGAATCCAGGAAACAATTATATTTTCCCATAAGATTACACAGGATTTTATAAAAACATAAAGAGATAGAAAGGATATTTTCTGTAACAATAACTAGAGGCAGGGGTCACCCGTGTGCAAGCCTCTCATTGGCCGCTCTTTTTAGGCGTTCTTTACAAAAATTAATAAAACGCCTTATGGTTTAAAGTTCCTTAGTCAACAAATACGAAAGAATATAGGGCATATTACAATGCAACCCGTATTACAGCTAAAAATACTGTACGTGTTTGACGATAAATCGGCCGCCTTCGTTGTTTGGTCGCCAGTGCGCGTCGCACACATCGCACATATACCAGAGGTAATAATAATATTAATATTTTCGTATCTAATGTAAATCTCCAAGGATGTCGATCGATTTCGGTTTGAGTCTCCGCAGCGACTTATCACTGAGACAGGTGGACGCAGTGATAAGTTCTATTTTTTGCAGAGTTCAGCAGGACAATGTCTTGCAAATGAAGAATGAGGTTATTGGAGCACAGTGGACAAATAATGCGACGGAAGTGGTCAGCGCCAGGAGACCTCCATCGTCTCCACACTTTGATGGGACTGCGATGGCAGCAAGGAGGATCGACCTGTGTACGCTCACGGTTGCAAACTTCCGGTTTTATCCAACGCGGTGACAAATTTGTTTGTAAGCAGCTAAATCTTGGATTGTTCGCTAATAGAGGTGAGCGCTCTCTCGAAGTAATCTGGGTCTCCTTTACGTCCACATCGTTCGCCAATAACTAAGAACATTTTTGGAAAAGAGGCAAAAATAGTGATTTCCGATCGATTTAATTTCATAATATTAAATATATCTTGTGTTCGTTCCCTATTTAAAATTTTATGGGTGCTTTGTTATGCCGACGTAACGTTTTCAGTTGTTTCACAGCTGGAATTTATAAAAAACCGAGTTTCGTCTGTTTCCGCTTTCCCGCCTCTGTGCTACTTTTGAATTATATTTTTATGACTGACGTGGTAGATGAAGTCGGAGCGAGAATAAAAAAAAAACTCAGCGGAGTGTTAATGTAATTCATTATTCTCAGAACGGAAAAACGTCTCGTTTGCCGTGCAATGGATGTCGCCTTTAATAAAGGCACGGAAGCCATTAGCGTTCTCTTTTCGGTGCTCGCCTCATCGTCCTATTGTCGCACCTCTTTTTTCCTCCTCCCTTTTACTTCGAATAAAAAAAATCTTTTACTCCCACTTGCGCGGATTTCTTCGTATTTCTCCCTTTCCGCGAAAAGGCCCACGCACTCCCAACTGTGAATGCATTATTCATGAATAGTGTTTTGTTTTGCGCGCATTTGTTCCTTCTGTTTTCTCGCCTGCATATTACGCTATGCTAGGGGAACCAAAACATTCACGTAGACGTACGATTGGACTGAACTAGTTACTAACAATGTTATGCTAGGGTAAAATAAACATTGTGCCTGAGACCAAACTGTACTCCTAGTATCCGAAAAAAAATGTAAACGTGCTTAACTTTTCTGATGAAAAACGATATTTGATTAGTGGACACGTAGATATGTCGTTGATGTTCCATAAGATCGGCTTTTCTTTACCTGACATTTAGGTTTAATAACTGCTGGTTTTTATTGTAAGAGTGGGTATCCTCATCTAGGTCCTAGTTTCTAGGAGATCCTGACCGTATATAATATTGCTATTTTTATCATATATAAAAAAGGTATATTATATATATATATATATATATAAAGGTGTTGGAGGGAGCCCAGTGGACACTTACCTAGATTGAAGAGCCTCTGGGGGTGCTGAGGACACACGCTGAAGAAGGGCGTCAGGCCGAAAGCTCTATATTTGTGTCATTTTTGTTTTTTTTGTGTTTTTCGTGTGTCCTCAGCACCCCCAGCGGCTCTTCAACCTAGGTAAGTGTCCACTGGGCTTCCTCCAACACCTTGTTGCCACCTTTATTATTACCTTTCCTTTTCCTTAAGCATATATATATATATATATATATATATATATATATATATATATATATATATACAATTAATTTTATATTCAATTTTAACATCGGCTTGTTAAACTTGATGTCAAGATAAGAATCTAAAATGCTTTGGGGAAAGGAAAACTTTACTCTTGCGTGAAACGAGTACTGCCTTCCTTCTGTGAAAATTGCACTTTACAGCTGAATTGATGCCATTTATAGTGGGACCGTAGACGTGTATTAGCAATTCGATTGGTTGGAAGGCATGTTACGCCGCCTCCCACGCCTGTTTGCCCTAGAATCGCCTCTCACGTATGCCGCATCGCAAGGGTTAAGAAGCGTGACCGGTTTCTGGACGCGGGCACTTGAGTACGACGTGGATGACGTAACATTGGGAGAAATGGATGATTGTGCGTGGGATTGTAGGAGGAGGCGGCCGAGGGCACCTCGTCTTTGAAAATACTCTCGAGATGTTTACGCTCGAACTAAATTTACGCTGCATTTAGCTTGGAAGCGAATCATTAAACCACCCACGGACAATTGAGAAGCTATTCAAAGCGGAGTTGCATTTGTTTGTAATATCGAATGCAATTCTTTGTGAATAGCTTCGGAAGAAGAGATTGGAAATAAGGTTGGATGATCGAAAAAAAAGGTACGCAAATCTTAAAAAATGCGAGAAAGATACAAATGTTAAAGCAATCATATCAGAATCAGTGGCAGATTAAGGCATTCTGGGGCCCCCGGCGCTGAACAATTGGGGCCCCTGCAATCTAAATATATGTTAAAACCTCAGCAAACGACTCCCACGTTATTTGACCTCTCTTAATGATCGCATTAATAAATAAAGTGCCAAATAGCAAAAACATTAATTTTTCTACGTCGTTTTTAAAGTGACATATTTAAAATATCTGAGATTATATAGAAAAACATTTTTTCGGAGCCCTAATTTAAAGGGGCCCCTGGCGCGCACCATGTGCGACCTCCCTAAAATCCGCCACTGATCAGAATTTATATTGTGGAGAATTTTTGATTTACGACTCATGTAAACCCAATGGCAAGAAAACATTTAAAATCCAAAGAAAAATATTACACTCAATATTATTTGAACAATCATATCAAATCGTTTCATATTTACATAAAGAGCTAGAGGTATTCGGGGAAATGCGTTAAAAATTATTTTTTTATATTCCGCAATTTATCCATCATAAACCTCATTATCCTTATAATGCGGTAACTAACTAAACTTAAAATGCCATCCCGGGTACTTTCCTGTTAACGGGAATACCTTAAAAAATAAACATGTATTGTTATGATTGTTTGAGAGGATATAACATTGAAAGGATATATTGAGGTATTGTTGGATTTACTATATTTTATTTTAAAAACAACACTAACAGAAACTGACTGGCTGGTCTCGACATTTACAAACCCAATCTTCGGACAACGGGGAGGGTTTCTTTGGTCCCGGGCGAGGCGAAGGGCGCGGTAGCGCCCGGAGACGACTACCCATTAAAACAAAGCGAGACGAAGGCTCGCTAATATCCTCTCCATTTTTTTTGAGAGGATATAATATTGAAAGTATATATTGACGAGCCTTCGGCTCGATTCTTTTTAATGGATAATCGTCTCCGGGCGCTGCCGCGCCCTTCGCCTCGCCCGGAACCAAAGAAACCCTCCCCGTTGTCCGGAGATTGGGTTTGTAAATGTCGAGACAGGCCAATCAGTTTCTTGTCCGGTGATTGGGTTTGTAAATGTCGAGACAGGCCAATCAGTTTCTGTTAATGTTGTACGTAAGTATGGCATGGGGATAATACGTAAGTACCAGGTCCTAGGAAGGGTCCGGAGGTATTCCCGTTAACAGGAAAGTACCCCAACCGGATATTTTCAGCATTAATTGCCGTTCAATGAAATTTAAACTCAGAAACCCGAAAAAAGTTTCAATAAAATATATATTTTATTGAAATTGCTCGCACATTATTCTGTAAAATAATTAATATGGAGCTCAACATTTTCCTGCGCGAAAATAAAATTAAAAACGAAACTCGGAATAGATCACGGAAGGTGACTTGAAGCATAACATAACTGTCTCCCTTTGACCCGATGAGATCATGACTGTAATTTCTACATATTCCTGCAAAATCGAAGAGCTAGGATATGCTTCCAGTTCAAATATTAGAAAATGCATATATGCCTGCACAAATATATCTATGACTGTACGTACTTGCGTAGCAATCACGATGTTTATTGAAATCTACATCTACATCTACATGATACCCTGCAAATCACCAGCCTGGTGGGTAGCAGGGGGTGCAGCACACCAAAACCTACCTAATAACGTTCCTCGTGGGAATCACTCTCCTGTTATGATCCCGTATGGTCCTTGGGAAAAACGAGCTCTGATATCGCTCGGTCCTACAGTCGATCTCTTGTATTTTATTCTCGTGATCGTGCTTGCCCATGTACGTAGGTGCCTCTAATATTCCTGAGAACTCCTCTAAGAGAACTTCCGACCTAAATTTCTCCAGAAGCCTTAAACTAGCGCTAATTCTGCGGTCCTCTATCGATATCCAATTCAACTCCTTCAAGAGTGATGTGACGCTTAATTTTTGCTCATATTTTTGCTTTACGAATCTGGCTGCTCTGCGTTGGATTCTTTCTAACTCAAGTATCTATCCCTTTTCGTATGGATCCCATATGCTGGAAGCGTATTCGACCTAAGATCTGACTAATGATAAATAACACGTTTCTCGTACCTGTTCTATGCTACTTCTTACTATTCTGGCTATGAAGCCCAATTTCTTATTAGCTGCGCCTATGATCCTTCGAATATGCATATTCCACGATAGATCACGACAAATGGTGACTCCTAAATATTTAACGTACTCTGCAGATTCGATATTCAATCTATCAATTCTGTACTCCGAGTCTAATTCATTGTTCTTACTGTTGCAGAAACTCAATAGGGAACATTTGGTGTGATTAACTTCGATTTTCCAATCTGGACACCATGCTGAAAGGGCGTTTAAATCTTCCTGGAGCGATTTTTGGTCATCCTGGCTCATTATCTCCTTATATAAAACGGTGTCATCTGCGAAAAGTCTTATTTTGCAGTGCACTACCGAGCAGATATCATTTACATATATCAGGAATAGTAGTGGGCTCATGACACTTCCCTGTGGAACACCTGATGCGTCTTTTACCGGGTATGAAGATTTCCCATCAATAACTACTATCTGTTTTCTGTTGGAGAGGAAGTCTTTTACCCAACTCACGTATTAGGGTATAAATGAGCACGAGTGTAAGAATATACGATGAGTTTCATGCAGTTTTCATTTATTTCAAAAAATTGTACCGCGAAAATAAAATAAAGGCTAACCTTTTACTTGCGCGAATAAATATAAAATTGAATGTCCTCTGACAGACCGAGCTTTAAAATTCAATGACAATGAATGGTTGCTGCGAATAGCAAATCTCCCATCGTTAATTAAACATCAAACCGAAGGGAACTCTTGTTTTTATACGTACCGATAAAAAGAAAAGTTTTTCGTGGACGTGTTCGCAACATGTAGAAAGATACGTAGCAACAAATACAGCGACCCAAATTGAAACTGGAACCGGAATTGACGCGATTGCTCCGGTTCGGCAAATAAAAATAACAGCATGACCTTTTGCTCCATCAGAATGAAACGTTCTCTTTCTAGATTGTTATTTTATTATCGGACTTTCTCTCCCTACCTCTCTTTCGCCACTCGAAAATCCTCCCATTTATCTCCCGTCCACTCCGTGTCCTCCGAATATATTGCCCACTCTTTTTCTCTGCGTAATTCAGTAAAAATGCCTTTTGGCCAGAGATCGATACACGACACACGCACTCGCCCTGCACAGAATAGACAGGCGTATTTTTTGGGAGAAACGTGACGCTCAGTTTGGGGGCAGATTTTGTCAAACATTATTTTTTTTTAATGTCGTTGTTGTAATTTCCCTATAATATATACGTGAAATACAGTGATATATTAGGAAAAAATCTGATGTGGCCAACACATTACTCTCTCCATACAGAACAACGAATATGATTAGTGTCGACGTCAGCGTTCTCAGAAATAATTACCAACGATTATGCTCGTGATTAATTTAAAAACATTTTCATTGGTCTTTATTTAAAAAAACAAATTAAGAAAATTGCTAGATTTTTCTATGGATAAAAAATGTCGACGCGCAATTAAAATGATCCTTGTCAGCGTACGCAACGCTCTAAACAATTAGAAAATTATTTCATAGCAGCGGAAACAATGGTATCACTTAGCGACGTATCTTATAATATAAAAGACTGTCACAATGACACTTTGTCATGTAATGCTTTTTGAAGCTTAATATCTCGCAAACGACTACACCGAATTTGATAAAATTTTCAGGATAGCATTATGATATAACAACAAAAAGTTTTAATCTGTCGTCAACAACAGAATATTCACTAGAAATGTTGTAAGTATATTACAAAATATTTCATATGTAAAAGTGTGATAGTAATTATTTTAAATGAAAATAATAATAATTGACCTATCTATAATTCTTCCGTTGATATTTCGACGGGCATTACACTAGTCATATAAACAAAAGCCTTAGCAAACGTTGTGTATAATGCTTTTTGAAGCTTAATATCTCGCAAACGACTGAACCGAATTTGATGAAATTTTCAGGATAGCATTATGATATAATAATTTTAATTTATCGGTATTATATAAAAGCTTTATGCTTTCCATTTGTTCTTTTGCCACTCCTTCTGTCACGCTCTGAAAAACAGAAATATGCCTGCAAGGTCAGATTTTGAAGCACAATAGATTCTCGCAGCGAGGGTTTCGAACCTTCGTTCGGATCGAAGGCAACCCTCTCAGCAGGAGGTATGATTTCAGGTCAAAAAAGACTGCCTCAATTTTATTTCAGATTAATCGATCATACCCGTTATTTTTGACGGGCACTTATACTAGTTTAACATAAATGTAGAATAAAAATCTAAATAACTCTAAAACTATCGGTTTTGTGAAAATATGTTTCAAACAAAACTCGTAGAAAATTACATTTTCTACAACTTTATAATTAAAATTATTTATGAAAATTGAGTATTAAAGGAGATATTATGAAAAAACGGAAATACGATTAGAATAAACATCCACTTCCGGTGGATCAGTTCCAGCCAAAACCTTTTCAAATCTTTATTTGCTAATAAAAGTCTTAAGTATAAAGTTTTGTGCTGATTTGATAATTGACTAGTTTTTGAGTTAGAGCGCCCACAAAATTCCTATCACATACACGCACAGACACAAATACATCATCGAGAAAATAGTCAAAACGTGTTCTAGGGACCTCAAAACGTGTATTTCCGTTGAAATCTCGAAATCGACTTTTTTCATGAAAACAATACTTTCTCTATAGTTACTACATATATGGAGAAAGTAAAAAAACGCCCGAATCGATGGTCCATCTGCAGGAAGCGAGAAAACCTTGACTGAGTGGAATATTCTTCTGGCTGTAATTTAATAGTTAACAGCTGGATACAATTTTGAATTCCAGCGTCAGCAATTACACTCATGAATAGTTTTTTAACACAATTTTCACAGTGAAAAATACTTTGCATCGCGCTGCACATTGAAAAAACATTAAGTAAACAAATTCGTTAGGTGTTGCTATGGATAACAAAATATCGATGTGCAAATACAATTACCCTTTCTATCGTACGCATCGCTATCAACAATTAGAAAACTATATCATAGCAACAAACAACTGTATCACTTGGGAACGTACTTAACATAAATTCAGACGAAAAATCGAAACATCTCTAAAAGAATCGACTTCATAAAAAAATGTTTCGAACGAAACTTGTAGAAAATTACATTATAAAACTTTGACAATAACAAATATTAACATAAAATGAGTTCTAAAGGAGGTATTTGAAAAAAATGGCAAAATTACTAGAATAAGCCTGCACTTCAAGTTCACTAGTTTCAACCCAAACCTATTCAGATCTTTACTTGCTAATAAACATCTTAAGTATAAAGTGTAGTTATGCTGATCTGATTATTAGTTTTTGAGTTTTGAGCGCCCACAAAATTCTGTCACCCACAAGAAGACATCACCGAGAATATAGTCAAAACGTATTCAGGGAGCCTCAAAACGTCGAATCTCGAATTAGATTTTTTCACAAATAAAATACCTTGTCCTATACTACGTATGGAGCAAGTAAGAATATGATTTTATTGTCAAACATATTTCTCAAACAAATAGGATTTTCCTTTAATTTGATAATACACTTGTTATGGGCTAACTTTTAGTATCCATAACACTCGAACTGCCACGCTTAATTGTTTGGAAGCTCCTTTTAATAGGATCTGCACGTCCCAGAAACCTCGGGGAATTTGACGAAGTTTTACTAATTGAAGCGAAACCGTTATTCGCGTACATTTTGGGAAAGTAATTTCAGATCTGAGGATGCAATGAGCCGCTAAGCCTACTTATGACTTCGTGTTTACACACTTGAGAAGCCGGCTGCCCTCTTTAATAATCCTAACTCGGATATTTAGCGATTAAAGTTCACAAATTACAGTTTGGGTTCAGGAACATTTTCCTGGATTTAACTATAAATAGTTGGCTTGGAATGTCTGAAATTAATGGTTATGAAAATAATTTCTCTTTGCCCGTCATTTACTCTTTACTTGTTATCACTTTGCCGTAGCCTTCGAACTTGATTAGTACGAACCATTGTGGTTTATTTTTCCTTCGTTTTGGAAATAACTTAGAAAAATCAATTGCAAGCATTGCTTTAGACGAAGTATCGATTTGAACTCGCAGACATTTTCTTTTCCGAAATCGGCCAAATATTTAACGCAGACATTGAGAGAAAAAATTATTTTTGACTCGGAAAGGTAAGGTGTTCGTTTTCCTAAAACTCACCTTTAGGAAAACTTGTCAATCTTTTAATTCGAAAACCAAATACCTTATCCAACAGAACTGGCGCTTAATTTACGGTCAGAAAATTCCGAATAAGGGATTCGTATAATTTAAATGTTTGAATGGGGACCTTATAATGTTTTACTTTTTAGGATTTCTAAGTACATATTTAGGATTTAAAAGTAGCAGGTTGCGAGGCATGGGTAGGCGGTGAATAGATTGGAGGTTGTTATGGAGACGGTTGAAATTGATTAGTAGGAGGCTTGTGGAGGAGAAGAGAACCATTCCTTAATAACTAGTCTGATGTTTATTTTGTAAATAAAACATCCATTACATGTCTCATTTAAATCTCAATTACGACTGATATACAATCTGAAAAATCCTATATAGCAAGCCGTACGCTGCCAAGGGTAATTTTAAATGTGCATCTAGATTTTGTTAAGTATAGCAACAACAAACGATTTTGTTTACTTATTATTTTTTCAACGTGAAAATTAATTCAATGTATTTTTGAATGTGAAAATTATTCAGCGTTTAAAAATTATTCACAAGTGTAATTGCCGATAATTATTCTTAAAGACGCTGATATCGAGAGCAATCATATTTATTACTCCGTTTGGAGAAAGTCATGTGCTGGACGCATCACATTAAAAATATATATTTGAGATAATTTGAGTTAGAGATAAAAATACTTTCGATATAACAGAAAATTAATTTTAAAAAAGCTTTCAAATGAATTTTGGATTATTTTGACGCTGTTTATATGCGCGTATTTTAAAATTCGTTAAATTTTTTCATATATCTGAGGCAGTCACTACTAGAGTTATCGAAAGAAATATATTTGAGATTTATATCTAACAATAACTAGAAGACGAATATAATATACTCGGGCCATATAATTCAACCAGGACTTCGCGGTACTGGAAGCATTAATAAAATATTTGCTTAGGCTCGCAAAGTGCCTATCCAAGAAAATCATTTCTCTTCAAATTTATGGAGCGTAGTTTTTGAGAAAATCGAGATAAAAAAGTTCCTAATGCACATATTATACCTTAAGGATGCATCTATTTTCGTTTAATATTCCAGGATTTATTAATATTCAAGATAAAATGGCATAAATGGGTCACAAAACTCATCATAACTCAAATGTTTACTTATACGCATAATGATATGGGGTAAAATTGACAAGAATGGTATTATCCCACAATATGGCCGCCATGTTACCGAAAAATAGGAATTATCAGCTCCTCGGTGCTTTGATAGAACTTCATTAAGTAAACTATTTATAAACATTTAAAATTTCAACGATATGCACATCTCACTATCAGGGCTGCCATTTTATGGGAAACTAAAGTAGAACTTTCAACTCTTTATATCTCCCGAGATAAACCAGCGTACTTTATGCTACGTGTACAGCGCAGATTATTCCCCAATTGCGCATGCGCTCGTGCGCGTAACGCTTCTGTTTGTGTATCCGAGTAAAAATGAAAAAACTCTAATTTCGGACGAACACAGGAAGAGCAAACCCCGAATGAAAGATCGTCAATCTCCGTCTCGCCGACAGCCTGAGGGGGACTTTTTTTCGGAACGGCCTTGGAAAAAAAATCAGGGACATGATTCTGTACTCTGTAACATCACGCGCAACAAAAGACACCCGAATATGGACGCGCGGAAAGATGAAAAGAGGGAGAGAGAGAGAAAGCTAGAGCAAAAGAGAGAAAGAGAGCAAGAGAGAGGGTAGTTGGGAAGGGGAAAAAAAGAAGAAAAAACTCAGAGATCAGCCTGTGCGCCAGGAGTTCTTAATGCAATGAAGAGGTTTTTTTCTTCTACTTCCGGAGGAGAAAAGGGGAATAAAGGTGAGGCCAAATTTAGACATGCATTGAAGGATAGAAGAATCTAAGGCTTAACATAAGAGAGATCCTTCAACGGAACATAAAAGGAAGATTAAATTAATTATGGCAACGAAATTATAGCTAGGTCAAATTCAAATTATTCACCGTCACTGTAGAGTATTTTCTTAATTTTACCGAAAAATCGAACAACTTTCGATGAATGGAGACGGCTTCAATAAGGGCGAGGGAAGTTATTATAGAGTAAAGCGAAAAGAGAATGAGATGGAGAAAGTTAGAAGAGAAAGATGGAAGATAGTGCGGGGAAGTTGAGCTCGGGAATAGCGTGCGAAGAATGAAAGATGATTGCGTGAGGCAATAAAAAGAGGAGAATCACGAAGATTGTCGCATACAAATTAGGGAAATAGAAAAGGAGGAAAATGAAGAGAAAGAGAGATGGAATGGGAGAGGAAGAGAAGAAGGGAGAGAATTGAAAATCACGAGGCAGAAATGGGGGAAAAAGGGAATTTTATAAGGAGAAGCAAAGAATGCGAGAGGGGTTAAGGGAAGGAGAAGGGAGTAAAGAGGTGTTAAGGGGAAGATTATATGTTGTTGCATTGCGTAATATACCCCTTCAGTGAGGAGGAACACGATATTATGGCGGGTATAAAGTCTATATGCACTCAAAAGACAAGGACATTGCACCCGGTGATGAATTACGCATAAAATTACCTGCAAAGAATTCTATTCGTGTAATAAGAAATAACTTTATCTATGGCAACATAAGGCAATTGAAAATATTCTAACAGAAACTATCCATAAAAGATTTTAAAATGATTTTTATATTTCGTTTTAATATTTCTTGAGATTATTGAATCAAACGACTAACTCTTCATCTGTAATGGAGTTATTGTGAAAGGGAGAGCTTGGTCTGCATAAAGATATTAAATGTGTTGCAGGGCACATTATCTCGTTCAGTGGGAGTTTTTTTCTGTCAAATAAATATGAGATGGATTAGCGGGGTTCGATTCCCGTCCGGTGCAAAGTGACGTCAGAGATATTCGAAGAACCGATTTAACATACTAGCCTTAGTAAAAGAATCGTGTACACTTTCACCGTTGTCTGTACGTAGAAGAGGTAATGTGGACTGACCTCCTCGAACTTCTCGCACGTACGACCAAAATTCTTTCGAGTCGTTTTTGAGTGAATCCGAGAGTGTCGTGGATCGGTAGGCTTCAATTTCCTTACGCGCTTCGTCTCTTGCAGATTTACGACTATTTCTGTATATTAAATACTCGTTCGCGTGATCCCTACCCACTTGTTTAAGGTGCTTTATGCGCGCGTGATGCCGTCTTTGTTTCTTGAGCAAGGCGCGGAGCTTCATTTCCATCCACCACGGGTCCTTGCGATCACGAATTGCTTTATTTGGGACAAACGTTTTGAGCCCTTCTCGAATGATTCGCAAAATTTCCGTACAAGAGTAATCTACGCTGTTACTATTCGAAAAATTGATAAATGTCGCTATTTGTTTTGTAACATAATTTTTGAAGTCTGGGAGATCTGCTAATCGCGTTAGATTATCTATTGTCGCAGAGGTTTATTTGAAGTCGGCAATTACTATTTTATGATCACCTATGCCGTCGTCGTTTTGTAGGTTTCTAGTCGATAGTGGGTGGGCAGTGGATAGCAGATCTAATATGTTTCCGTTTCCGTTGTTGTCATACCGCGTCGGCTCGTTGACGATTTGCTCTAGCGAGTATAGAGTAAACGCTTCAATTAATTCACGACAAGCTTCTCTATTTTTTCCACCACTAACATAGGTTACGGATTTCCAGTCGATCGATGGATGATTAAAGTCTCTTCCAAGAATGATTACTGGATCGTTCTTTCTCCTAGCTATCAACTGCAATGTACAACTGACACCAGAACCGTTTAGGGGTACCCTACCTGAGTCCAGCACCGGTCTCAGGTCAACGAAGTCCACTCCATTGCCCCTACAGAAGTCCCACAGCCTACGGTTCAGGCCCACCACACGGCTCCAAACCATAGAACCGCAGTCCGTCCGAGGGACAATGCTGCAGATGCAGAGTTGATGAAGGTTCGGAAAAAAGCAAAGTAAGTCATAAGAGCGTTCCTCCGAAGTTATCGGACATGTAAACGGAAGCGCAACTTGAGGCGGAAAAGTTTGCTCAGACGTGATTACCTTCATGCCAAATTGGGCAATCGTCGAATTGTCTCCTGATGGAATTCGAAGCGTTGATTTTCAGAAGTGATTGAAATTTATTCGGAACTTTGCGATGATAAGGTGGAGAAAATGCTAAGAGGGTGAATTGGTGTCAGTATTCGGAGGAGGTTTGAGATAGTTCTAGGAGAAGAAGAGGAAGAGCAAGTCGAGACAATGGGATGGAGACAGCATTGCCGCGGAAAATGAGAGAAGTTACGCGGATTTTTTAATTAATGATTTCCTGTAACCTGTGGTTTTGTTTCGTCGAAAGAAACTTTCCTGTGAGACACAATTTCCATTAAAAAGGCACAAAGGCTATGCTAATTTATGGTCAAAGAGATCAACATCTTTTCCCAGAAAAGAAGGTACTAGTTTAAAAAAATGTCTTTCCGCTAACAGAAAGGAGAATTTTTGAATTTTCGATGACATACCTATACGACCAAAAGAAATAATAAATTTCGTAATCTACCGTCATGGCCGAAGCTTGCTCGCATTGGTATTTATTTTCAAAAAATTTCTTTGTTTCGGTCATTTGCTTAATTATAATTTAATTTTAATTTCCTCTTTCCAACAATATGACTTTATTTTTGTATTTAGTAGTGCATTCGCTAATAAAAGTAATTTATCAGCAAGTCTTTTAAACCAATCTTAAATAAATAGTTCAGCCACGAAAATTAAACTTATTTCTCATTCGTAAACCCGTTAGCCTGCATTCCTCGTTAACATAATTTACTTGAGGATGCTCATTATTGGCATATATTTCATAAAAATATTCATAACTAGCAGAAATTCCCGGCATTGCCCGGGGAAATTTGGTTCAAATCCGATCGGAATTCTAGATGATACATAGTATTTAAGAATTCACTCGGCCACCGTTTTGAATAAAACGGGCAGGGAGAAACAAAAACTACGTATGAATTATTTCTGGGAACCCTCCACAATCGTACCAAATTTGATTCAAATCAATAGTAGGACTTGGGAAAATACGCGTAGTTTAATGTTTAAATCGACCGCCATTGTGAATGAAGGGGACATACGAACACTATATCCCCGCGTCAACCTTCCCCTTAGTGCTCCTTATTATCCTGCCAAATTTGGTTGGAACCGGTTGATTGTGGGCGTGCATAAAGGAGCCGACAGAAAATGGGCTGCCATTAGCATTAGCATACAAAGTTATTTTGCTTCTTGTAAAATTAATATAAAACATTTGGGATTGAAAAGCAGCCTACGGCCTTTCTATTTGTGAAGAAAGTATCTGTTGAATGTTTGATTACTCTTAACTTTAACGGTGTGGAAATGTATAGATGCACAAATAAACAAACAAACAAACTTTTATAAATATATAGGAGATAGGTATTAAATCCAGAAATGCAAAATATAAATGTAAATGATGCCTTGAAGCAATATTGCACAATTTTCAGGATAGCTCAATAATTACAATAATTGAGGGGTGTGAGACAAAAACATGGTAATCCGCAAACTTATCTATTTGTGGTTAGGTTGCGTATAGAAAAGAAAAAAACTTCAATTATGATTTAGGAAATTTGTTTATCATTTGTTGTAGTTCATATTTTGTAACTTTAGTTTATTTATGATTTCTCTTACGGGTGCCCCCCCCACCCACAACCCCCCCTCCCCTTGGTCTGATTTTGCTCATCTACAAACTTGATCTTATACTTGTATTGAAAGTGACAAATATCAAATTTGAACTTCCTAAGTTAATTTACTCGAGAGTTATCGTCGAAAAACCAAATCGATGCCCCCCCCAAACCCCCACTTAAAATTTTTTTTGAGACACAACACACAGCCTATATTTTAAGTTGGACCAGTCTAAAGATACGCTGCAAGTTTCATTCAAATTCGACCAGCCGTTTTTGCGTGATGAGGTAACAAATAGACAGACAGACAAAAATTGTGCAAACCAGTTCAAACGTCTTCTTGTGATGCAAAACACACAAAAAAAGTAAAACCCCGACAGAAAAACAAATGTACAGACAGAGGTTACAATTTTATTTATATAGATGATTTCTGGCTTTGTTCTTGCCTGCCCATATCAGTTTCTTTAATTTTACTCCTTTAATATTCAGTTCAATTTTAAATCCAAAAACTGATACGTTTAAATTTATAAGTCAGCTTGGATACGAATATTATCCAAGTACTTTAAGGATGAAAAATTACTCTATCAGACAATTGAATTTACCCTGCTCATTTCACTGGGCCGATCAATTCGGGATATGTCCTAACAAATTAATTCAGAAGAAACATCATATTAGCTTAAAGGATTATCCAAAAATATCCGATAAAGTAGTGAAAACAAATTAAGAAAGATAGCAAGGGACACGGATTTTTCGAAAGCGAGATATTTTTTCAAACAAAGCCTTCGCTAAACTCGACAATGACGTCCCAAAACAATTCGCCAAATTTATTTACATTGCAAAGTTATTTTTTTATGAAAATGACTCCACCAAGGCCTCTACTTTAGTACCTCAGTAAGCGGAATTAATTTTCACGCCTCGTTTAGCTCGTATCCCGTATGCCCGATTCACCTTCATTCCCCGCGCGTCAGTTCACTCCTACGCCAACTACCTCTTTAACATGTTATTGACAAACCTCCGAAACACATTCTAAAATTCCTGAACTCCTCCCCTTGCTCTAGCCTAAAACTCTAACCGCCCTGCTCTCCCTCCCCCCCCCCTTCATCTTAAAAATCCGCACACCCTCCGCCGCGCGCCTTATGGAAGGCGTTCAAGATCGTTGCGGTCGGGGAAGAGCGACCTGGTCTCCTTGGAAACCATTAAGGGTGAATGGCGGGCGATTCACTTACGGGGCTTCACTCGACTCGTCTCACTTTCCATGCTTGTATATATTTTGAAACCGCTGGTCTGGCTTCTTGGAAAAATGATTGTCATAATGGGAGATGTAAAGTCTTGACACTAACTACGATACAGACGTTTTCCCGTTCTGAGAACTTGATACAATTTTAGAATTACTGAACTCTTTAAAAGGCGATCTCAGAGAAGCCGTATACGTACAACCAAATCGTTTACAACCCATTAAAGCCCGTCTTAATTTGGACCTGTGAGTGACTGAATAATAAATTGACTGCTCTTTGAAATATAAACCCAATCGAAGGAGAGAATTGGAATATTTAGAAGCCAAGTAATCAAGTAATACATACCATAAATTGTAGGATGTCACGCTGCTATGAAATAATTAATAAGATAAATAATGTATGAGAATATCGCTTTGCATTTTTACTTTCTCCATACGCAGTAAAGATAAAAAATTGTTTTCGTGAAAAAAATGGAATTCGAAATTTCCATGTAAATACACGATTTAAGTTCCGCCGAATACGTATTATCTATTTTCTCGGTCAAGGCGTCTGTGTTGTAAGAATTTTGTGGGCGCTCTAACTAAAAAAAAGTAATAATCAGATCAACACAAAATTTTATATTTAAGAATTTTATTACAAAGTCAAGGACTGATTAGATTTTGGCTAAAATTGGTTAATCGGAAATAGACGTTCATTCTTGTAATTTTTCCGTTTTTGTAAAATATCTCCTCTAATGATTCGTTAATGTAAATACTTGTCAGTATACAAGTTGTACGCATGATGACTTTAGTTTTACATAGAAGGGATTTCATCAGGGCTATAATGTCGACTACCCATCTGAATTTGTTCAGTATATTGAATGTCGCTATCTGAGAGCTTTGCATCCGTTGCTATGATAACATTTTCAAAATGTTGATAGCGATGCCATCGCCGGCAACTGTAATTTTATTTGCGAATGTTTTTCACGATAATTTGATCTTAGCATCAATATTTTGTTATCCCCATCAACAAATAACAATGTTGTTAACCTGTTGTTTTTAATGTGAAAAGTGTTTCGAAGCATTTTTTATGTTATTCTATGTTAATTGCTGATAGTAATTTTAAGGGAGTTGTTGTCGAAAGCAAAATTACTATGCGTGGGGAGAGTCACGCGCTTGCCACATCGTAGTTTTATTAACATATTAGTCAACAAACACATCCACTACCTGTTTTACTCGTTAAAACTTCACTACATATTACTTTTAAAATCCTAAATACGATTGACGCTACAAATTATAAATAATTCCTATAATCTTTCACACAGAATGAGAGGCCTTCAAGTTAGTATGTTGCAATTTTACACGATAATAACTAACCAAGTGAAAAATTGGGCAAATAACAAACTCTAAATTAATAAGGCACAATAGACATACTCATGAGATTTGCGTAAAAATCTCTATTGTAATTAAATGAATAAACTACTTTTAATGACCGTGTATATCAAATAGTTATGAGGCATGAACAAAAATATACCTTTCTTTAAAAAGGTTTGAAATATCGTCACACAATTATCAGAAGTGGTAACAATCAATTATATATTTCTTAGATTTCCGTCATCAAGGAAATCTTTAAAAAACCATCCACGAAAAATAAGCGGCGAGAAAATAAACGAAATCGGCTTCAAAAGAAAAGATAAATGTTTTTCTACTCGAATGGCGAGAAAGTAAATCCAAGAATGCGTCAATACGAAAACAAAATCACTCTAGGCTCGAAAGGGAAGTTATTTTTATCGCGATCGCGGCATTAATATTCCCAATAACTCGTTCCGTCTCCCCACTTCCGCATTTATAAAAACAACAAACAAGCGAAGATCATGAGGAATATAATGGAAGAGAGGAGAAGGAATAATGTGAGGAAGGGGTTCGTGTTGTTTTGGCAGCAAGAAAAAGAGAGAGAGGGTGAGTGGGAGTGAGAAAGGTGGTCCTCGAGACAGATAGGGAAAGAGGGTTCTTTCGTCGGGAGAGGAGAAGAAGGAAGGAGTGGGCGGGAAGAGGAGCAGGGTAATTGGGGACGGCGAAAGGGAAGGAGGCGTAGCGCCTAGCAACAGGTCTGTCGAACGACCACTTTGTTCCTCTCCCTCTTTACCCTCCTCCTCTCGATTCCCTCTCGTCTCAATTCCTACATCGTGACAGAGAGCTACCTTTACGCTGCCCTTAGCAAAGAAAAAACAAAATAAATCGATGTGCCCTAACACATGACTTTCTCCATACGTAAGTTGTCAACTAAAATAAAATAAATAAGGCGATAGGAACAGTTCAACTTACACGCTTCAGCGCTAGCGATTCGATTGTTTTGTAAATTCACCTTTGCCGTCACTACCACGCGCACAAGCTGCCCACTAACCGTCAATTTCGAAGAAAATTGAATATCTCTTGAAATATTCCTCATACGGAAATTTATTTCAAACAAGAGATGTAGAAAAAAATAATATCGACAACTTTTATATATATATAGTGTGTGTGTGTATACACATACACACACACACACACATATATATATAAATATATATATATATATATATATATTTTGGGCAACTAGGTGTTGAAGGAAACTCTTTCTCTCCTCCCGGCCTCAATATCCGTTAATATTTCCTTCTTTCCACCCTCTCTTTCCCCCCTCCCCCTTCTACATCCTCCAATCCCCGACCTTTCCACGCTCCCTTCCCTTCCACCCCCACACCTTCACCCCAGTGTCACTGCCATATCAGTTGTGTCTCTCTTGTGCTGACGAAGGGATCATCCCGAAAGCTCTAACCTCTACAAATGTGTCTCTCCAACACCCCAGCGGCTCTACTTCCGGTAAGTGTTCACTGGGTTTCCTTCAACACCTAGTTGCCCAAAATATCCTTACTTACCTTTCCTCTTCCTTAGTATTTATATATATATATATATATATATATAAAGGTCAGGTTGGAGAATACGGACACCAGCGGAGTAAATATCGGTAGAGGAGTAAGACAGGGCTGTTGTCTATCGCCGATTCTATTCAATATATATGGAGAGAGATTAATGCAGGAAGCGTTAGCAGGCACGGGAGATTTCAAAATTGGAGAAAGGATTATAAGAACAGTGAAATACGCGGATGATCAAGTACTTCTAGCAAGAAAGGAAAAGGAACTCCAGAAAATGATAAATAGACTAGTGATAACAGGTAGAAAATACGGTATGGAAATTAATACAGATAAATCCAAGTAAAGAGGAAGAAAATTTGAACATAAGTATTGCAGGAAAGTCATTAGAACAAGTTTCAGATTATAAATACCTTGGAAGTATCATAACGAGAGGAGCAAAATGTACCGAGGAAATCAGGAATAGAATAACAAAAGCAAAAGACGCTCTCAGAAGAAAGAAACTCCTACTAACGGGAAATATAAAGCAGGAAATCCGCAAGAGGTTGATAAAATGATATAAAATATTTGGAAAGCTTCGAAATGTGGACATGGAGAAGAATGCTGAAGATAAAATGGACAGATAGGGTGAAAAATGAGGAAGTACTACGAAGAATAGGAGAGAAGCGAACGATTATACAGAATCTCAGAAAGAGGAAGGCGAACTGGATTGGGCATTACCTGAGGAGAGAGTGCATGATTAAAGAAGTGATAGAAGGAAAACTGGATGGAAAAAGAGAAAGAGGTAGGAAAAGGTTTCGGCTGGTAGACGACTTGAAAGGGAAAGAGAGCTATCAAGACATGAAAACTGCGGAAAATAGGAGTATATGGAGAACCAAGTTTAACCATGAATAATCACGGACCTGTCTACGGACAGACTACCTATGATGATGATGATGATATATATACACGGCCTCCCGATTTGGGAAATATCCTGTGAAAGAAAGAACTACCCACTCCCAACCCTCCATCCGCTGCAAGATCTCAACCCTGCGGCAAACCCCGTTGCCTCACATGCCCCATCCACCCACCCTCATGTTCTTTCACCAGCCCCTCCTCCAACATCACCTACCCCATCCCCTACAGAAGTAACTGCACCACGAGGAATGTCATTTACCTCCTCAACTGCACCCTCTGTCCTGCTTTTTATGTTGGCCTCACCAGTAACCTCAACATCAGAATTAACGGCCACCGGAACAGCGCAAATTCCAAACGTCCACTTCCGGTGGCTTCTCACGCTAATTCACACAAGGTAATTTTTAATAACTGCTTTAATGTAAGGATTATCCGCGCCCTACCGGACGACACCCCCGCCCCCATGTATCCACAGTGGGAGTTAGCCCACATCTTTCCCCTTGACTTTCTCCCCCCCCCCCCGGTCTCAACCTGCGATAACCCTATTAGCTGTCCCCCCTCCCCGCCTCCTCCTATCCCCGAACTCCTCTCATTACCCCTCCCCCATATCCTCCCCAGTGTGTCACTTCAAACAGTACATGTCTCTCCGTGGCTGAAGAAGGGTGTCAGCCCGAAAGCTCCATATTTGTGTTGTTTTTGTGTTTTTCGTGTGTCCTCAGCACCCCCAGCGGCTCTCCAATCTAGGTAAGTGTCCACTGGGCTTCCTCCAACACCATGTTGCCATCTGTATTATTACCTTTCCTTTTCTTTAAGTATATATATATATATATATATATATATATATATATATATATATATATATATGTTAACAAACATTCAGTTTTAGGAGAAATATTTAAGAAAAACGAAAATTTGACTGGGGTAAACCACTACTTTCTGCTGACCGACTGTTATCAAAATCTTTTCAAATATTAAGAATATATATAAAATCATTAATATATACAATTTCATGCTGATCTGATGAATAGTTTTTGACTTAGAGCGCCCACAAAATTTCTGTCACACACGTGCGGACATACAGACACACAGACATCATCGAGAAAACGGTCAAAACGTGATCAGGGGACCTAAAATCGGTCACATGATCATTTTCCCGAAATTCAATTTCCCGAATTTTCATTTTCCCGAATTATCATTTTCCCGAATTATCATTTTTCTGAAAATATTATTTAGCGTAGAAATGTTCATGAAAACTAAGTTTATTGCCAGAAATACAAAAAATAATATTTAGCGTAAAAATATTCTTCAAAATTAAGTTTATCGACAGAAATATACTTCATCACTGGCGAAGCAAATGTTGACGTCCTGTTTAGAAAAAGAAATAAATAATGAGACATTAGATTTAATTTTAGTCAATTCGCAGAAAAGAAATAACTTAGAACGGAAATAGACTTACTGTTTAACAAGCATACCGCGTGTTGTGTGAAAATCCAGAGAGCAGAATATCGGTCGTTCGTCCAACTCGAGTTCGATGGCGATTTAACGCAACTGTGTCTCAGTGGAAACGATTGTAAAGGTAGATCCCGCAGCGCAAAGCTCAAGGACTGGTCACTAGTCATTGTTTTTCGCATCATCCGGTGATTTATCATACATCATTCCTCATTAACACACGCATGGATGGGAGGCTAGGATATTCATGTGGTGGGGAAAACATTTTCTGATAGTCAGTAAGTGAAAATCCGGAAAATGGTATTCGGGAAAATATTCTGGAAAATGATCATTCGGGAATGTGATACTCGGGAAATTGATATTCGGGAAAGTGATATTCTGGGAAATGATCACTCGGGAAAGTGATACCAATCCACATCAAAACGTGTATTTCCGTTGAAATCTCGAATTCGATTTTTTTCATGAAAACAATACTTTCTCTATACTCCCAGGGGTGCCCATTACGTCTCCCACGGGCGACCGGTAGCCCTTTAGGAGGGACTGTATAGCCCACGCATCCATCCAGGCTTAAGCTTATTATTCTGAGTAAGGAGTTCTATCTTTTAATATGAACTTAATTAAATCAAAAACCAGAAATGCTCTCACTAATGAACATCTCGAAGACCATTTACTTCTTTCAGTTTCTAGTCACATGCCCAATTACCATTCACTAGCTGAAGATATGCAGTGTAAACGTGCCCATAATCGCGCAAATCAAGACTAAATTTAATTGAATTAATCAGTTGTATGTTGTTAGATGTATAATGTATTATAAATGCATTTTGCGGTAAAATTGTAGTCTAATTCATTCTTAAAATCACTTTTTGTATATTGAAAAAATAGGTAGCCCGCAAGACAATTATCAGGAAATATAAATTCTATTTATTGTGTTGTACTGGTTATTGTACTAATTTAACTTTCATGCAGAAAGGTTACTAGCTGAGCATTGTCATAAATTATTTTTTTTGCATTTCTTGGCCTCAAAACGTCTATTCTCGAATTCGAATTTTTCGTGAAAACAATACTTTCTCTAGACTACGTATATGGAGAAAGTAAAAGGGGTAAACCGTTGTTTGTGTTAGCCTCTCTTTTTTCTCTCTTTGGGCGACTTCCTGCGGAAACTAGACCTTTTTATTTTTGCATTCCATGTCCTCCACCTCGCTCCCCCTCTCTTTCTATCTCCTTCCTCAACTTCCTCCACCATCATTACAACTTCCCTCTTCGCTCCAGGCAATTGAGTTACCTGTCCCCATTTCTCTTTTCTGCCTTCCTCTCTTTCTCCTCTGACTTTATCTTCTCCAACTCTTTTCGCGTTTCCCTTCGATCGTTCTTCGCCATAATCAGACAGGAGGTTGAGCATCGAGAAGAATTGGAATAGGGTCGTTAATTGAAATGACGCAATAAACGAGAAACGGATTCAAACGAGTGTGCGGAACTTTTTCAAATAAGCGTTTTTTGTTCGCAGAATAACTTAATAGTGACCGATGGATGTGGAAAATAGAAATGATGCTCCTTGAAAAGTAATCGTCGAAAATAACTTCGTGATAAAAATTCATCTGTATTTTGAAACGTAATACCGGAGGAAACAGTTGCAGAAAAATTAATTTAGGGTGCTCGTCATTAAAATAAGGAGAAACATCCGATGGTGAATGAAAAAGGATAGTCACGGTTCCGTAGAAGGCGAGAAATATATTTATCTGATAGTAGATTGATCGAAGGATGTTTGCATTATAAATCTGGACTTCTAGAAACTTATACATAATTATTAGAAGAGAAATTTTCAAAAGTCTCATTTTTAAAAGTAAAATATAACCTTTTTCCCATTAACCAATTATACCTACCCCGATAATTATCTCTTGTACGTATGTGAAGACGTTAGAAAATATTTTCAGAAGTTTAGAGACCATTACATAGTGATACAAAGGGGAGAAATGGTCATGGGAAGTGTTTGAATGTTTACATGGGAGAATGATTGAATACGATTATCCTTATCCTAGCCACTAATTTTATTTAAACTTGAAAACCCATTTAATTTTTATGGTAATGTAGATATGAAATTTTAAAAATAATATATAATAAACATTCAAGCTTCTCTGTGCTTATTATTAAACACGCTGGCAACATTTCAAATTTAAAATGCGGCATTCTCTAGTGTGTGTGTGCGCGCGTGCGTGTGTAAAAGAATCGTCATTTTTTCCTAAAGGATAAAGAAGTGAAGAAGAAATCGATCCATCGATCAATCCGTCAGTATCGGCACATCGATAGAAAGTTTTAGAGAGAGAAATACGTCGCATTTTCCCGCGAGCGCTATCAGAACATACTGGAGGAAAGCGACAGTGATCGAAGCCGTAAGTCAAAGCTGCGCGTCCCTCAATCCGCGACTTAAAGCGAACGCGTGCGAAGTGAGATGAAAGTGATAGAAAAAACGAAGAGGGACGAAATGACGCGTCTTTCTTCTATATATATTTTTTTTCGAGAGAGAGAGAGAGAGAGATGGTGGGTGGGGAGGACATGAGAGGCACGGCCACCCACCGGCCGGCGCTGGATATTCCCATCACTCGCCGGAAACACCCGCCCACGCCAAACACCAGAAATCAACACCACCCCACACCCTCTCGTGTCTCACCTCGCATTCCACACTCCACCCGCCCCACTCAGGGACCACTCGCCCTTTCATCCGGTATGCGCCTCTCTCCTTCGCATCCTAGCGAACACTCCCACTCCTCTCTCTCGATCCCATCATCACCCTGCCAACCCCTTCTCCACTCAAAAAAAAAAAAAAAAAGAAGCCGCCGCCGCGCCGCCATCACCACCAGCCGGAGCCCGCCCTCTACGTGGAGGTGAGGACGTGACGAAACTCACGAACCTCATTAAGGAATTTTCCTTTTCCCGTATTAGGAATTTATATTGAATTTATAAAAAGACTCATTATAGGGGATTCTTCTTTAACCCGTCTCCTATAAATACAATCTCTCATACCACTTTCCGAAAATAATAGCGAAATATTTTTATGGTTTTTTTGGCGCTCTTTAGAGCACCCACGTAATCCTTTGGACGAAGCGTAATTTATGCTCCTCGGTGAAAATTTATTTCAAGCTATGTTGCGGTTACGCGCAACGGAGGCGGGGTTTAAACGCGCTCCAGAGGGGATCCGTTTTGTTTTATCTCGATCGGTCATGCGCTCCAAAACTTCAAATAGGTAGTAATTTATTTGCATTATTAAACTGCCGAACCTTGATAAAATCTCTTTCTCCGAAAAAACTAGATACTAAATTAATGTGTTTCATTTAAGTGTTCACTCAACCTTTGGATTTAATTTCTGACCTATCCGACACAAAATGATTGTAATTATCATCTACTTTGGCTATCATACAAAACGAGTCGGAATTCAATAGGTTATAACGCGAACGCGTTGAAATCATTTATTATCATACGAAACATTTTCATTCTTCTTTTTAATGCAAAAAATGAAAGGTGGTGAACGAATTTTCATTAATAGTTAATTGAAATAGGCGATTTGATTGAGACATCATTAACTTTACTTAATTTACGCTAACGTTTTTTCACAAATAAGTTTTTGAAAACCTGTTCATTTTTTTCATTTCATTACATTAAAATAAATTTTTCGACTCTACTATAAATTACATTTATCAGGAAAATGTTAACATTCATAATGTTAAAAATATTCAAGATGGTGCAAGTCATAGAATAACAAAAAAGTAAGCAATTATTAAGCCCCCTTGGCTAGCAGAAAATAAACAAGAAAATGCCACTGAAATTACATAATAGCACTGATATTTCTTAATGCATTGGATGAAGAAAAACATATATACTTGCAGTGATTCTATTACAACCAGAGGAGGTGAGGGCTGGCAAAAGGTTCATCGAGGGATGATGGAACAGCTCCTAGTTTAAATATTTTAATTTTCCGTTTCAGTTTAATTGTATAATTTTTTCATTATTAATATTTTTTAAAATTTTAATATCTTTATCACATTTATTATGTAACTAGCAGAATTTCCCGTTGAAATTCAACGGATTTAGAGAAGCTACTACAGCACAACATACAAACTGTTTAAAATATATAGTAGATACTTTTTAAATTACAATTAGCTTTTCTTAACAATTAATCATATTTGCTTGTAACAATCCGTTTCCGAACGTATTGCATTAAAATATAACGATAATTGTATTTCCTATCATATATATATCACTTTCGCCAAATCCAAATTCATTTCTTGTGTAATTATGCCTATGAAATGTTTACATTTATGTCTTGTAAGCAAGAAACCCCTGAAAAAGCAACGTATTGTTGTCCATGATTGAACACTGACTCCCGTAAATGTACACCAGATACGTGAGCTTATTTACGTTAATAAACAATATAATGTAGAATATAATGATTTTACTTAAAAAATATGTAAGATTCCAGTATTCAATAGACGAAAGAAGGTTCAATTACTTTCATCAATAAAGGCTTCCTGAATAATAATTTACGTTGCTATCCATAAACATCGATCGTTTCGTTGTTTAAACAAAACTGCGAATCGAATAACGCTAAACTTTCGTCTATTTTTAAGCTTCATAGAAGCTAATTGAATCGGAGGTAACAATGACGGCCGCCTTGGCAACACCCGGGAGAGGTACGAAAAATCCACAAATTTCAAAACAAATAACGTATTTCTGAAAACTTCGACCGTGTAACATGTATACTTTGCAGGAATAAGATAGTATAGAGTTTTATTCGTCGAATAAAGTAAAAACGAAAAAAGTCGGTCCATATTTACGTATTTTGATGCTTGAAGGAAGAATACCCTGCAAGTCAAGAAATGGATTCATACGTGTCATCTTATGGAGAAATGTTAATCCCCTCTATTGGCAGCAACGATTAATCCCGGTTGACCAAACCTTGACCATTCACTCAGTTAGGATGTAAGGAAGAATCGTACCAAATTTGGTTATTCTAGCTTCAATCGTTTAGGAGGAGTTCCATGAACAAACACACAAACACTCGCTTCAAAATATATTATAGTAGATTATTGGTAGATGTATGAGGTTCCGGAAGGGGTCTCCAACCAGTCGATCTTTGGCTTGCTAAATCTTGACTTAGCGCTATTACCTTTTATTGAATCAAGTGAGAAATGTTGAACCGATATAGATTTTGAACTTACAGTTGGAACATTTTTTATCGAGCTATGCAGGTGATTTTATAATAGTTCTAAAATTAAGAGTACGTGGAATTCATAAATCAAATAATAAAGATATCTCTCGATATCAGTTCTCGGAGCGTGACACGAGTGTATCGATGTTTATCGACCCTGAGTATGCTTAAGTGTAGCTCGATATGTGGTGTTCCAATCGCGAATTACTGCAAAAGTCAAAAGTTTGAGACTAACTGCGACTTTATGTGTAACTTGATTAACTAATTGAAGTTATGTTTTGGTTGATTTCTTCCGTCTGTATATTTATTTAATAGCCTTTTTCTTCAACTTCTAATAGCTTACGACTTAGTAATACATTGAATTATCACGGTTGATAAAATTTTAATAAATTTTATTTGAACTAAAATATTCTCTTGTACAGAAAGAAAACTCGAATAGAATTTAATACGAGCTTGTTTAACTCGAATAAAAAGTTGTTTGCGATTCAATTGGATTGACGTGTTAAGCAGGACATTTCATGTTATGACGCTGGTTTCGATGTCTCTGAAAGTTTGGGAGAAATTTGCGGGGATCCTACCCTCCCCCTTGCTCAGCAGTATTTCTCGTATCAAGGCTCACTCCGCTGGATCGATCTTCGGTAAATTTACAAATAAATGGTAGATCCTGGGTGCACAAAGGTTGAAGACCCCTGGGTTAAGGTTTTCGCGATAAGGCCATATGAGAGGGTCACAGATGTATAAATTTTGGGAACCGCTGTATTGTAAACCCCATATCAATGCAGTGAGACTAGAAATTTTTTGCATAGACCCGAATACTTAATTTAAATAAATTTTCTGATCTAATTAAAAAATCTTTAGCAAATGCAGTGATAAACAGTAAAATTGTTAAATCAAGAGTTTCATCTTATGTCAGGGTATACGCGGAATGACTTATTTACCTATACAATGGAAATAAACGACACTCAAACGGCGGAATAGTAAATTTGCATTGATAATACCATAATAATTCCTTTCATTTGACATAACGCTAAACATCGCGCAACCAATACTTTGTAAGCGGTTCTGTAAGACCCATCTTGATTTTACTCAGTGATTTTTTATTTCATATCCCTTTTAATAAGCACTGCGCGATAGAAACTGTTAATTCTTTTTAAATGAAATTTAACTATGCCATTAAAACAGTACTTTTGGTGTTACGTACCCCAATCTAAAGGTTTTCTTTTCTAACTATATATCTGTAACAGTTTTAAGCTAAAATTCTTCACTCATAATCCAGGTTTGCAATACAGTTTGTAATGTTATCCCATAACAATTTTGTATGTTCCCTTCTTCTCGTTATTCCTACTTAACATCTTCTTTCTCCCCATTATCATTATTTTTCATATTCATCCTCCTCTCTCTCTCTCTCTCTCTCCTTGCAAACTCGCACATTTCTTCATTTAGTACCTCCTTTCCCCCCTCTTTTGACCCCCCTCCATATTCCCTCTCTACCTTTACCTTTCCTTTCATATCTTCCTCTTCTTCATTCCTTATCCTTAATTCTCCTTCCCTCACACCTCCTCTCCTTACTCCTTAACTGCCTTACCTCTATTATCCACCCACACCATAATCCTCCTTCATCTCCCGCCTCACATATCTACGCACAGGTGTTCTAAACGCTCTGAAGGTCAGCGGACGACACATGGCCCCATCCCATCCACTCCCTTTCTCCTCGGGGGCCACATAAATACAACACCATCTCGCGCCACATCATCTCCTGTTCCTTCTCTCCCACTCCAAGCTTCCTTCCCTCCTCCTTCCTCTCCTATTCTCCTAAAGCTGACACCCGTCCCGCTTCTCGCCCACTCGCTCGCACCTTCACGTGTGAAAATTCCCGCGTAATAACGGAGCCCTCCTCCCACTGCGATTTAAAACACTTTCTTCTCTCTTTCTTTTCTATTCGACGTCACTTCCGTTCCGAGTGACAGATTGCATGTCTCTTTAGCGTGGTAAAATAATGAACGAACACTAGTTGCGGAGGAATCTTTAAGAAGTGAGAGAGAAGAAAAGTCTCAACTCACGTGTTTTTCGATAAATCGAATGAGACTCAATTGTTTTTTTTCAGTTTTGATAGTGATTTCGACTTATACACTGTCGTATGGTAATGATAGAAGGATATAAAGAGCGATTCTCTGTACGAACAAAGCGAAGACTGTCTAAATAGCCCTGAGTTCTATGAACAGTGAATAGAATGCATCTTCAAATACGCGAAAATACCATTATAATTTTTCTCATGTAGCATCTAAATGATGACAAGTGTTTACTGAAAATGATTAATTATATTCAAGTACTATTTATGTCGACTGAACATAAGGAAAGAAATCTCAAGAATGTACAGGAAATGTTTTTTTTTATAAATATCATTAACTGAAAGATAATAAGATAAGAAATCCTGCGACGAAGACATTAAAAGGGATTGGTTCTCGAAAATGTCCGCCAACATAAAAGGAATTCTCCTTATGTAAAGAAGGGCCCCTGTTCTCGAAATTTTACGTTTAATCTTCTTTCGTCGCCATGGTATAATGGCTGCGAACACATGCCGCGGCACCCCGTCGAGAAGGACTACCAGTACCTTTTCTCCAGAATACGGCGCTGAATATTCAAAGCGGGGAAGGTGAATGGACGTGAAGGGGAGTAGGGGAGAGAGGGAGGGGGATAGAGGGAGGGAGAGAGAGGGAGGGGGCGGAGGATGGGTGAGCTTGAGGCCAAGCCCTGCAGTATTCATTTTCCCCAACGCGCCGTTTTTCCTTCGAGGTATACCAGGAGATCCTCGACCCACTCGCACGACACGCCTCACACTTATCCCAAAAGAAGATTTCTACGTAGAGCGGGAAAAAGCAATTCTCAGAGCAACTTATATGCCATTTAAAAAAAGACAAAATAATCCATCTCGCCATTTATAGCTACACGGTCTACTTATCTCACGCCCTTCTCCCTACTTCACTCCCCGGGTCGCCACATCGCACCTGATTAACAGAGAATTATATCATATTTATTTATTTTTTAAAACGGCAAACTCGGCAGTTAATTTCCCACGCGTAGGTGTTAAGGGTCAAAATGAAACTGGACTGTTATTTATAATTTTTATTTGGTGTGAACCTACCATACCAACGACTGATTCGTCAAAAAGGCAAACTTTTTCAAAATAAACTTTATCCTTTAATTCTGTTGAATTTCCGAAGTTTTTAATCAGATTGGCCGCAATTCGAAAATCATCATAGTATCGATGCATGAGTAAACATTTATTTTAAGAGAGTATATTTAGAAAATATGATGGATCTAAAAAAAATTGTGCAGCTGCTTGTAACCTTATACCGATTAAGCATGCGAAGTTTCTATTTTAAGCGATCCTTCCAAAGGGCGTCACTACATCATCGGAAGAAGAGAACGGGGAAAAATCGATAATCGCATCGCTTACGTGCGCTTTCGTTTCGCCCTCAATCACGCAGTCTCGTGTGCATTTATTTTCGTAATCGAAGATGGATATATTTATCATTGCCTTAATACTGGAAATGCTAAAGCATGGGAATTGCACGTAGTTTGTTGTATTAATTCTTCTATTTTAATGATAGTTGCAATGAATTCTCGTTTGCGTCGTGAAATCTAACATTTTATTTCCCCTTTTACTCATTTAATATGCATATAACTGACGGTACAGAGATTTTTTGGCGCGGAAACGGATGCGCTAAAATCAATTTCCAAAAAAATACGCCTCTGGAGATTTATTATTCTCGAATTTTCATTTTAGTGACGTAAGGCGCCGAGGGATAGTCTAATAACCCCGTCGCTGCGAATTTCAAACGAAATCGCTCAAGTGCTTTGAAATTCTATTTCTTCGAGTCATTTTTCTTCGCCTCATCCGAATCTCCATTCGCCACCGACGGTGACGTCACGAGGATCTTTCAGGGGAGAACATGACGTGCGTGGAATCCGTTAGAAAAGAGGTTGGGAGAGAGGGACCCTTCTCTAATTTTCATTCCGAAAATGACTGTCGCGACAAAATCTCCTTAAGTCGCTTCGATTCAGAATGGATGTGTGTTAGAAGCTGCGGACGTCACGTGCCTTAAAATATGAAAATGAACATGCCATTGAGAAAAAACTTCACAAAGAGCATATTTAATTTAAGGGACGAAATCGATTTTAAAATCACGGAAAACTGGAATATGAATTCATTACATTGTTATATATGTTCTATACTGCAACAAGGGCGGATTCAGGCTTCATCCAAAGGGGTAATCGCAGAATGAAAAAATAAACTATTTCAAAATATCGTAATTCACATATGTGTATATTTTAATACAGAAAAAGGAAATATATAACATTTTGTACAGCAAAATGAATGTAGTAAAACGGCACAGTCCTCGCCTGACATGCCCAACACGTAGGACGAGGTTTAGGGGTTCATTTTTTCTAGGATCAGAAAACTTGGGGAGGGGGGGGGGGATACTTACCCTCCCCTCCTGTATCCGCCCTTTTACAGAGTAGTTCTCAAGTTCGGCCATCAGTCAATTTCGGTGAGGCCACAAGAAAATTTCATGTTGGAAATATTTAAAGAAAAACAATTGTAAACGATAAATAAATAACCGTTGGCATTAAATTAGAAGGTATGTGGAAGTTTTTACATGCTTAATGCTACATTATCTCTAACCTTTTCTTGATGTGGCCACAAGAAAATATCTCCTGAGAACCACTTCTCTATAGGCACACTATCCTTATTTCCCCCCTATATTACATTGTACAATCTGATCTTAGCAAAGAATGATATACAAGTCTCATGAATAGTAAAACATCCAGCCAGTTCCAACGAACTCTCCGTTATTTTCTGAGTAATCTTCAGCTCCTTTTGTTCCCGGAATAAAATTCTTCTCTCGCAATCCTTGCGAAACTTAATGAGGTAAATTACCAGCATATTCGTAAGAAAGAAAAATATCCGCGTTCCTAGAGAAAAACAGTGGCTATACAGGCGGCTCTCCTTCCGGTAAGTGCTCACTGGGTTTCCTCCAACACCTAGTTGCCCTATATATCCTCATTTACCTTTCCTCTTCCGTAAGTTTATATATATATATATATATATATATACACACACACACGTGTGTGTGTGTCTTGTGCTGACGAAGGGATCATCCCGAAAGCTCCAATAACTTCTACAAATGTGCCTCTCCAGCACCCCAGCGGCTCTTCTTCCGGTAAGTGCTCACTGGGTTTCCTTCAACACCTAGTTGCCCTAAATATCCTCATTTACCTTTCCCCTTCCGTAAGTATATATATATATATATATAATATATATATATATATAATCAAAACATCTTTTAATTATTCTTTTACTGGATTTAAGCTTTTAAGAAATTTGTAGTTATGCAAATTCAGACTTATGAATTAACTCGATCAATCTCCAAGATATTATTCGTGCGAAAAATTCTTTCTACGTTAAATTTGACACGAGATAACCTGCTTTTAAATCTGATAAATGTACCTGAAGAAATACTCCCACGAAGTTTTCATTAAAAAGTCACGTTTAAAGAAATTAATTGAATAGGATCCATCCTCAGCAAGATCCGGAGGTCTGTTACCTCCGGGATACGTTGTCATGTCCTACCCTTCAGTGCGCAAATGAGGAATCGAACGCCCCGAGCGAGATCAAAGGTGCGTGTCGCCGCGAGTGGGGACAGGGGAGTGGGACGGGGGACCTCCCTCCAGTCCTCCCTCCCTCCATTCCTCCCTCCCTCCATTCCTCCCTCCCTCCCTCCTACTTAAATCATCACATCCACTATCTCTCACCTTCCTTTCCTTTTCCTCCAACCCAACCCACCAACCTCACTAACCGGGTAAGCATCGCCCTATCTCCTGAACGGAATATGATTCTCGGGTTATCAATCCGGGTAAGCTCGTTTTAATTGCTAATGAATGTTGCGTTGTTATTTAGAGAACATCTTTTCCCGTTGCTCCGTTTTGAAATTTGTTAGTTCCATAAACAAAGCGAATCAAAAGGGATTCTAATGTATGTAACCAATTATTATTCAGCAGCTGACACAATTTTGGCATGAACATACGTAAATTATTTCGGAAAATCCCTTAATTTGTCTTGATCATCACTGTCATTTCTTCTAAGAACCTTTCATCATCCATAGTTTTCAACCCTAAGGTTGGTCTGAAATGACTAGGGAATAAACACATATGATATGGTGGTTTCCCGTTGCCTTCCACATCAGACACACACACATGATTGATGAAATATGAAATTATGAAAACGACACAAACATCCATGCCCTTGGCGGGATTCGAACCCGCGACCTTAGCGATGGTATGTCTATATCTATCTATATCTATAGTTCACCCTGCAAGCCACCGCAATGGTGTGTGGCAGGGGGTGCAATACCATCAATAGCCCTTCCACAACTGGGGCCGGCTAATAACCTTTATCTACGTATACATATATGCCAATGAAACCTAAACAGTATTTAGCGTAGTATAAGTTTCATAATACAATGAGCATTGATAATTACGTTGACTTCGCGAAACTGAACGGAAATATAAATGTTACCTGATAATCTTTAGGTAAAATGGAATGCATCTTCGTCGTGTTTATTTGAGAATTAAACAGTATTTGTTGGCACTTATGGACTCGGTTAAGACTTAATTGGGACGACATCATCAAACATGAAGAGGGCCATCTGCTCGACTTGGATGGCCATATAATCCAAGCCAAAATGGAATCGTCATGTCATTTTAAAAGCGACCCACTCCCTCCCATCCTTATCCTTCCCATCTCCCCTTTCAATCCAATGCCACTCTGGAATTCTCCTTCACCCATCTCCCACACATAATCCCCTTTATTTTTTTTGGAACACCTGTTCAATTGGACCGGGTCAAAACCTTCTCTCTCTCTCTCTCTCTACCCCCATCCGATTTCGGGGGACGACGCTCTCCCCTTTCCCCTCCCTCCTTCCCTTCACCTGCCACTCTCTCCTCTCTTTAATTCTTCAAAGTGATCGCATTTAGGGAAGTGAGTGGCCGGAGAAAGGAGACATGGCCCCGAGAGACGGCACGGCGACTCTTCCCCTCCTTCCTCTTTCCCCTCCCCTCCCTCCCCTCCCCTCCCCCACTACCCGTCTCAATTCTCCCGACAGCCTCGTTCCGCACAAAGCCATTCCTATGTTAAGTTCGCATTCGGAGCAATAATCGCGTAAAGCCCCGTCTGAGCGCTTTCCCTCCTCCTCTTGGTCGAATATTACTGATTTTAAACGCAAATTCACGCGGTTTAGGACTCCATTAGACCCGTCTGTTATAACTGCCATCAACATTTGAATTAGACGTTCCGTTGGGTTCTGATGCGAGGAAGATAGTTTCGAGAAATCCTCGCGGTGCGTTTTTACAATTCGAAGATCCATCTAAAGCTGAGCTTATGAATTTAAATGATGAATATCATCTAAATAATCTATCTACGGCAGAAAATCTTCTGGTGATATGATTTTCAAACCTTTCAAATGTTTAATAATTTATGGGACAAAAAAGACTAAAACTAAAATTGTTGATAATTAATTTCTATAATTAATTAATATGGTCCTTTAACTACTAAAAATCATACTTAAGAAATCGATGATACATGGACAATAGCGATAATATAGGCGCCTAAATGGTATATCTGCTGTATAAGTACTGTAATATTGGTTTATTAGCAAAATCTATGTAATTGAATTAATGGCATTGATAATTTCCCAAAAAGAATCTAGAAACGTAATGTCGTGTTATTTCTGCTTTCGTATTCATAAAGTACTCGCAGAAATTGATGCCTGTGGTTAAGATTTAGTGTAGCGACTCCTACTTTCTTCGGAATAAAATAAAATGCACGTCGTCCTTCTGGAGAGAATATTTACCAGAATGACAAAAGTTATATCACTGACTATTTTAGTTTTCTTGAGCTAACAATGTTCTACAAAAAGGGCTAAATACTGAATGGATTGATGGTTGATGACTTAAATAGGAATGAGCTATGAATTAATTGAAATAAAAGTTACTATATATTACCCTATGTGAAATGCTTATGTCATGGCGCGAAAGAAATACGATAAACCCTTCACAGGGTTTCAACATTCACGAGAGTTTCTACGTACACATAGTTAAAATACGCGAAATGTAGGCTTGTCTTTTAGCCGGTTTAATCAGCGGCCTAATGTGTAAGTTTTTGCTTTCAATACGTAAGCAGTTATGCTATATAACTCCACCTAAAACCTACCCGTTTCCCATATTCTGTAAGTTTTAACAATCGCGGTTATTTTCTGGAACGAGAATCCCTGCGACTGTTGAATTAATACTATATAGACATGGCCTGGGTAAACGTGAAATTTGTTTTCACAACCAATTATGGTCTAGCCGTCTAGTGAAATAGTTGTCGCTCTCTATATGTATATTTTAGGGTTGCTTATCAATCAAGGACAAGTCTACAAAATTAATGTATTCAAAGCAATTCAATAAAAAGATATTATATATTGCAAAGGAAATTTGATAAATGCACTGAAAATTCGACATTAGTTCAATTTGTTTTTTAACTGAAATGTGATAAAATTCACAATTGTGTATACTAAATGAATTGTTGAAAAATATGTTACGAAAGATATCCTTTAAAGCACGTGCATAAAAGCATTTTCACAAGAAGCAAAAAATCTCAAAATAATATATCTACTTATATAATATATACGTACAATACAAAAATATATACAATGAAAACCGATAATTATGAAAGAAACTGAAACGTAAATATAAATTTTGATAAAATTTAGCAAGGAACAGAAAGTTTTAGAACTACTATGTTGTTTTTACTCTACGTTAACAAACCGTGATTTAATATCTTACAAGAAAATCCATCTTCAGCTATGAAATTTGATTTCATATGTACGTTCATTTGCATGCATGCATGTCTTCTGATTCATGATATGACTCGTTCTGAATGCCAAAGGATAACAAATTCCTCAAAAACAAAACAGAATCACGAGCATCGCAATCTCATCGCGGCCGTTCAAAATTCACATTTCCGCAGTGCGACTTCATTAGAGGATACAAAGTCCTGTAAACCCTTTCGAATTTAACGTTCTTGAACGAGTGCACGTGCACTAACTTGGATGACTGAATGCGTGAATCAGTACGGACGTCAAAACAGATTATAGTCCAAAACGAGAAACATATCACTCAAGAGTGACTCATTATCTCGGAGTCGTACATCGAAAGAAAAAAGATTAGCACATAAACGCTCGCTGCATATTCCTTGGGCCGCAAGTCGACAATTAAAACTGTAACGTCACTTTGATGTTACGGTAACATTCAGGTTGCTGTGGACAATAGGATTGGAGGTGAGGTTGGGAAGGGACGTGCGTGGATGCTAACGGTCGGAAGAGAATGAAATGAGGTGTCGACTCTGACCCGGTGTCGTGCTAAAGAGTCGCGGAGCACGCAAAATCCTATGTACGTGCATGGATCGGACGAGCATCTTCCTTCGGCTTACGTCGCCAGGGAGACGCGTTGGTCGTAGTGACGGAGCGCCGAGAGCGGGAAAGATAAGTTTTTGCTCGGTGGAATCCAAAGTGAAGCATCTCGATAATTCGCCTAGTGGAAAAATGATCGCATCTCTAGATTGTAATGGCGAACTTGCATGCTTGGATAGCGTTTCTAACCACGTCTCCGCCCGGTAAACATGAATTAGACGCAGTTAAATAAATAAGTAGGACATTATTCTTTTCGTGTCAGCAGTAAATATAAATAATATGCTCTAATGATGGAAGTTAAAATGATGTCGTGAATCACGGTTTATCAAGACGGCGGGAGAGAGCCTAGCCTTTTCTAATTCATATCGATTTAAACTTTAATCTAAACCAGTGCTTCTCAACCTATTTTGCTCCACGGCACACCTTCATGCATGCTTAAGAACATCGCGGCACACCAAACCACCCCTAATTAATTTCACTGCGTAAATACTCATTCTTAAAGATAGAAACTAGCGTAACAAGTAAAAGTCGCAGTTATATTAGATTGTTACGATTGGTAAAGCAATAATTGTATAATTTTATCGTACATACATTAAATACATAAATAATTTAAAAATTAAATATCTTCGGAGTGTGAGGCACACTATATAGTCCCTTCCTCGCGGCACACTAATGTGCCACGGCACACCGGTTGAGAACCACTGATCTAAACAAAGACTTCAACTAAGTAACGTACGTTGAAGTCTACCAGAAGATGCTTCCCCAACATTCCTGTGAGATGAAATACAAATGCATTAACTATTTTATTACCTCAATTCTCCAGTAATTGTCAATAGACTAGAAAATAATATTATAGCTCAAAAACTCTAACAGCGGCAAAATGATTTCCGAATTTAAATTTTAGATAAAGTCAGGTAAATCATATACCTAAACACGGACGCGCAAAAGTGTTGGCGTAATTAAATATTCACCACCTTGATCGGAAACCATCTAATTAATGTAAAAGTCACCTACATACATTTTGATTTTCACAATCTCAGAATTTATTGGAAATTAGTATTATTACTAAGCATGTTTTAATATTCCCAAAGAATTGCGCGAAACCAGTAATTCTCGATAATTTGTTACTTTCTAAATTATAAGCATAAAATCGGAAGATATTTACAATAATGGTTAAAATTGGCATATTAATTGTTTTACCCTTGCGTTTTATTCGCTGACAATAAAACTCTCACGGAGCTAGCAGAGAGGGCTCCCCAGAGTAATTTCGCATTGACAATTCCATTAAGCGACGAGCTGTCAGGTATGGGTAACTGATGGAAGTGGCTTGGATAAATTTTGTAAATGGCTGCTAATATTAATTTGCAATTTCAGATTCATCGCAGAAGGCATGGCATTCAGTTACTCTGATTAGCCCATTTCACTATTTATTGTCTATTATCGTTGTTAGTTTTTTCTTCTAAGGTTCTTCACGATCACCAAAATAAAAACAAATACCTATGCTTACAAAAAACGGAAATGCAATTTGTTTCGAATGGCGAAAATAATCCACTTTTTTATAATTTTCTAAGCGTGAATTGTGGTGAATTTTTTTGTTACACTTCATATACGGTTTTATGCGGATGCGATTGGAATTTTTTTTGTTAACAGACGAAATGGTTTCATGCGTCCGGCGGTTAACATGCATCATCACCCGCAACGGAAGAACGGCACACGTCACGCATCACAACCTTCCTCTCTCTCTCTCTAACACGCTCTCTCTTCCCCTTTCTATCGAACATTATGCGTCAAAATGCGTGACGAGGCGACGCGGAGTGCGCACGAGAGCCGCCGGCGCGTGCGCTAAAAAATAATCGCGTCGTTCACTTATATGTAACGCGTTTCGAGATGCGTCACGTGGACACATTACGTGCGGAGCGGTGAGTTGCGAATGCGAGTTAATTCCGTTCGGTCATCATGAGGTGGTAGAAAAGAAGGGAGATAAAAACTGAAAGAAAAAGGAAAATGAGGGAGAAACAAGAGGGGAGAGAGAGAGAGAGACGGGGGAATCGAGAGGAAAGTAGTGGGAAGGGAGGTTGAAAGAGAGAGGTAATAAATTGATGTGTCCTACACATGACTTTCTCCATACGTAAGTTGTCAACTAAAATCAAATAAATACGGCGACAGGAACAGTTCAACTTACATGCTTCAGCGCTAGCGATTCAATTGTTGTCACTACCACGCGGGCGAGCTGCCCACTAACAGTCAATTTCGAAAAAAATTGAATAGCTCTTGAAATATTCCTCATATGAACATTTATTTCAAACAAGAGTTTTAGTAAAAAATAATATCTATAACTTTTATACATATATATATACATACATACACATACATATATATGTTAACAAAAATTCAGTTTTAAGCGAAATATTTAAGAAAAAATAAAATTTTACGAGAGTAAACCGCTACTTCCGGTTGACCGATTGTTATCTAAATCGTTTCAAATCTTAATAATACATATTAAATCAGAAATATAAAATTTCATGCTGATCTAATGAATAGTTTTTGAGTTAGAGCGCACACAAAATTTAAATTTCTGTCACACACACATGTACGAACACACACACACACAGATCATCGAGAAAACAATCAAAACGTGTTCAGGGGACCTCAAAACGTATAATTCCATTGAAATCTCGAATTCGATTTTTTTAAGAAAACAATGCTTTCTCTATAAGTACTACGTATATGGAGAAAGTAAAAAGGAATTTAGAGATAGGGTTTGAAAAATGGTTTTCAAACTTTTTCACATCGTAAACCCCTTGCTTCATATTCGCGAATTCCCTCTAAAATATCTTCTGTCGACACTAAATTTGAGATTAGACTTATATTTCTTTATTAAAGTTAAATGATTTTTTAATACTCATCAACTTGGTAGTTACGGTCAAAGCATTAAAACCTATTCCTCGGCACATTTAAATTGACGCATGTCATTGGAATATGGTAAGCCATCACGTGCACGACTAAATAATCATTCTCGAATAAGAAATTTTAAATATCAATTCAATTTTATACTGTTTTACCTCATTATTTTGGATTTGTAGACAAACTATTTTTCTAAATACCAACTTCTTTATATTTTCTAACACGAATAGGAATAGGCCACAAAAGCAAGACGATATCATCACAACAGTAACTATGGATAAACCGAATCCCAAGATACCTCGTTAAAAATGTATGCCTTTTGTAAATGTTTGTAATTAAAAAATAATGAAAATTTTCAAATTAATTTTAATAAACATGATGTTATTAATTACTTAAAATTCAAAATGGCCACACGCTATTTATACGTACGACGAATTTTGTATTATTACTATTAAAGTGAAGAGGCGAGAGAGGCATTACATCAATATCAAATATTTACGCACTGCTATGTTCTTTTAAAGCACGACTAAATTACTAAAAATAATCCAATGCGCTTATTTTTCGGCGAACTGCTTGACACATTTTGCGATCCACCGCTTGGAAAACAATGAGTTAGAGATGGAATGAGATAGAGATAAACGGAAAGGCGTGATGAGGGAGGCTTTGAGGAACGTCTAGACTACTAATTAGGAATTATTTATAAATAATCGTTGTTTTCGGTTTCCATCCAATATCTTCTTACAAACGTCGTTATTGGTAATCTTCGTGAGGATCAAAGTTGTAGAGAATAATATTTATTCCAAGTTTTGTTTGAAACAAATTTTCGTAAAACCATCCATTTCGGAGATATTTTGCTTATTCGTAAATTTCCAGTATGTATACAGCGCCACCACCATGTAGCGATGAATTCTGTAAACATGTTCAAAATATGCCTAATTTACGGCAATAAGGACGACTGCATTCTTTTACGATACGAAATAATACTTTTTCTTTATAATATGCTATTCATAATAATTTAAATATCTGTACCCCAAATATGGAGAAAGTCATGTGTTGGCCACATCAGATTTTTTCTTTTTATGAACTGAATCTTCCACTACTTCGAACCAAATATTATGCGGCGAATTGCAGCAACTTATAGGTGGCCATGTTTGAAAGCGAAGGTACATTAGAAATCTTTTTATATTTTCCCCTCATGTTATATTTATTCTCATGTCAAGAGCTGGCCGTACTGGGAACTGGCAGCATTACTTCGCGAACGGGAAGGACTCGTCCGTGGGCCGGATTGCAATGCGGGGAATTAACACCTTTACTAAAATGCATTCAGTCCTCTTTCGGTGTGGGGAAAAATTATAAAAAATTTTAAAAACATGAAAAATCATAAATTAAAATTAAAATATAAAAAATACAGAAATATAGAAACCCATTTTTAAAGCTGCCAATGGAGATCCAAAGCCCTCATAAGAAAAGCACGATAGTAGCAATGTGGATAATACATTAAAATAATATTGTTTTTGTTTGTTACATCATATTATTAGGATGGCAACAACGCGCGCTGCGACCACGGTGAAAGTGACGCCAGGAAGGCGTTCGCACCCGCCCACCGCAGCGTTAACTGCTTCTTAAAATGAAACTCAAATAAAAATCGATATAAAATAAATAACGCTACTTACAGTTAAGACAATACGGCAATCATACTAACAGCGCTGAGACAAAGACGACGGCATGACGCGCGTCTTTCTCGGACCTCTGGTTGCGGAGAAATAGTTACTTTACAAAATTAATAACAGCTCTTCATAAAACAAAGATACGGATTTGAAATTTTACATGGTGATTTAGATATGTGTGTTCTATATTTATTTAAAATTTGCTAAGAATCGGATCATCCGTTTTGGTTTTAGAAGGCACTAAAGTTAGGTATCGGGTCTTGAGGGCCGAAAAAATGGCACTTTTTTTGTTCTCACCTCAAAATCACATTTATAAAAAAATCTTTGAAATATCACTTTATGATCGTTCAACGCAGATTGGAACAAGCTAAATTTTGGTGTAAAATACATAGTAATCAGGCGGGCCGTTATCAATCTACTTTGCCTCAAACTCGGGTATACATACTTTTGGAACCGAATAGTAGAGTTTGCGTCGTCATGACGACATGCGGCAAAGGTCAAAGTTCGCACCGCCGATTGCTCTCTCTTCGTCCGTCCAAGTGACGCCATTCTGGCAGGTATTTTCACGCAATTTCATTTTACCGAATATTACAACATTTCGCCGTAAATTAAAGGTATGTAAAGGGCGCGACCTGATGGGTTGTCAAACGAAACGATGTCGGTTGCACGCGCGTTCGTAAACGGCGGAATCCCTTAATTCCGTTTCCACGTTGCGACACGAATGCGTTATATTTTCACGACCATGGAATGAAACGAACGAATCTTTTTTCAATCGAGTTTTCCTACTCACAGTTCCGCGAAATCATGTGTTTGAACACGGATCTCTAACACACCGTTTCAATCGCGAATATATTCGCATGACAGGGATATTCAGCAAGTAACGATACGTAGTACATATAGAGGAATAGAATGGAAGAAATATAAGATTGAAATAAAACGAGAGTCGCGCAAAGAATAATTTGAAAATTGATAAATACTAGTCTGTACATCTGCAATTTGGATGTAACGTTAAAACAAGTTAGGAAAAAAGTACTTAAAATATTTTATTGGTAATGATGTTAAAAGAACCTCACTGTATTTTCGTATATTAAATTATCGAACTATGTAATAAAATCACAATAAAATAGCTTTCCATCTTTCTTCTCGTTTCTTCATTTCACAGTATACAATGCTATTTCATTATCGTTTTCCTCCACAACTCTCACCTCACATGTACCACTTTTAAAGCCGGCATTATTACATAATTTAAAAGCACTGGACTCATTTCTATGGTATCAGAATTTTCTCACTGTTAAAATCCTGAAAAAACACTTGTTTTCTTCTTGCAGCAAAAGAGTTTTTAATGGCGGCCGGGTTAGACTGGTAGGCAGTGCGCCTGCCATCTAACCCTTCTAACACAAAGGTCGCGGGTTCGAATCCCGCTTCGGGCATGGACGTTGTGATGTAAGTTGATTTTCTCTAACAGAATGTGACGGTACAAAATGACCTTATTTTGACGCACCTAAAAACCTAATTACTATTACTACATGAATTTTTAAGCTAAGTCTTGGCCCTCGCGGGGAAAAATATATTTCTTTCTATTGGCTGTACAACTATCCAAGTCTCAAGTTGGTGTCTAATTCTAACTAATTTAATAAAGCAATGCTATAAGTATAAGTGGTGACGTAATGTATTTCTCATGGTTAAAATATTTCTTTTGAAAAATTAATTATGTACCTAATAAGTATTCCACACTTCAAGGTTTTCATAATTTCCTTATGCTTTCACTTTTATATATACATACCTGCCAATTTTGAGATTCTCTTACAGTAAGGATCTATCACTTCCACACCAGTATGGCTCACGCACGTACGCAACGAATACACCACAAAATTAATATACGGAATAGTAAATATTATATTTTTTGCTTCCGATAAGAAAAGGTTGTAGCAAAATTGTGAGCAAAGTTAAATCCAATTTAAGTCCTTTTCGTAATAGTATTTCCCTTTACAAATCTTGAGGGCGGTATTTTTGAGACACGTTTTCGAACTCTGGGAAATTTTGATGACGGAATAGAGGAGAAGGTATTCTTGAAAACATACTGTGGATCACTACTCCAAACTGAACGGACTCGGGTTCATATTCTGTGTATCTCTAAAAATAAATAAACAAGTTCACGTCCAGCGCAGTGTATCATTTCCTCCTCCACAGGCAAGCATTGAGAGATACTGCAAGTCAAAACAGGAACAGTTTCCGACAGGAAATGTAAAGTCACCTCCTCTAGAGACTCTTATTGTGGAGTGGATCAGACAGAGAGAGAGAGAGAGAGAAAGGGAGCGGATTCAGGCGTGAAAGGGAACGGGATGGAGAGAGAAAGAGAGCAGAGAAAGGGGAGTGAAGTAGAATAACACACCAAGGAGTTCTAGTGGGAGTGAGAATGGCAGATACAGGAGAGTAAACATTTTGAAGGAAAAATGTTTTGTCGAGTGGCAATGGTAAGAACTTCCTGGGTTGGAAAGGGGCCGAGGAGGAAGGGGTGAAAGAGAGCGAGACAAAAGCGCAGCGGATTTTTTTTTAGTATGAGGGTGGGTTTTGCTCATTCCGGGGCCACTAAACGCAGCTGCGTTCGCGCCAACAAGCACGGATGGTTATGTACGGAGAAACAAAGTAGAGAGAAAGCGAAATGGAGTACGAGCGAGCCAAAACCAAAGGGGTTTCTTTTCAGTATAGAAGGCAACTCGGATAAGTTCGCTGTAAAACCGAAACAAAACTGTCAAGTATTGAAATAAATTTGTGTGTCCAACACATGACTTTCTCCATACGTAAGTTTCAACTAAAAATAAATACGGCGGTAGGAACAGCTCAACTTACATGCTTCAGCGCTAGCGATTCAATTGTTGTCACTACCATGCGCGCAAGCTGTCCACTAACCGCCAATTTCGAAGAAAACTCTTGAAATATTACTCTACAACTTATATATATATACAGATAAACTCGTTTAATACGTATTTGAAGGGACCGACTCATTGCTTCGTTATAAGCGTACGTTATATACGAGAAACATGGTTTTTGGCCTATACATCCCATATAACACGTACACACATACAGTAAAAGCTGTGCTATCCAACTATTTAGAACCGGCCACCCTTAGATACCGGCAATTACACAAATACAATTCATTTTCTATTTCTTGTTCTTTTTTATGAATTTTTGTGTGAATTGTATTTGGGTAATACCACAACTTCCACTTTAAAATTTCTTAAAATATAAGATGTATATATTACGTATTTACTCCGTATACTTCTGGAGCCCTGAGTGAGCATGGCATTTGCATTGTCTAGATGTTTTGGTGTACATCTACAATTTCCAGTTTTATCGCTTTTTATTATTTAAAAAATTGAATATAGCATCAAAATAAATACCTAAGAGCAAGGGACAGGAGAGAAAAAGTTGTTTTAACGCTAACACAAAAGCCGCAGATGATGAAACGATTGGAAAAAGGAGAAAGCAGAGCAGCCATAGCAAAATAATTCAACATCGAATCTTCCACGTTCTACGATATCAAGGCTCATAAGGCTAAATTAATGAAATTTGTGTCCTCTTCTGAGACGAGTAAATCAATTAATAAACATCATACGCTTCATAAGCCAAAAATGGAGGAACTGGATAAAATATTATGTGACTGGTTTTCACAGAAATGTTCAGAAGAATTAAATAATTTCGTCCTTTTCTAATAGAGTAAATAAAGATAAATTATAAAGATAAATAAGAAACATATAATCCAATAAATTCAATTTTGGGAACAGGTTCACTGCCGTAATCCCCAAACTTCCCGGACGCCCTAAACTTTTCAATAGTCTTTTTGTTTTGCATGTAAGCGTAGCAACGTATTAAATAAGAATGGGTAAATAGTGTCTATATCTAACTATGTGTGGAAGAATTAAAATGGAAAATGCAAACCCCATGCATAGTTATGTTTGGGGAGTACGATAGTGAACCTAAGCCCAATTTTCTTTGGTTATTGCTAAATTTGCGATGTCAAAATCGAAAATTGCTCCCTTAACCAGCTATTTCTCCTAATCGACTTTCCACAATCCCCAAGATAGCCGGATAATACAGCTTTTACTGTATTTGCAGTGAGTCGACTTCAATGCCGTATTTACATATGCAAAGAGAAGCTTATCAACTTCGCGGCATGTAAAATGTTCGACTGCTATTACATACGATTTTTTAAATGGTCAATTAATATTATTATTATGGTCATTAATTTACACAAACATTTCACATTTTTAATATCAATTTCAAAACAAAGGGAGCGTGGAAATTCGTATGGAAGGGGTAGATGGAGGAAGGGGACCTCTACGAACAAGTGCGCGGTAAACGGGCGGAAACTATTCATTACTTATCGCTCTGCTCGCCAAAATTCGTTATATATGGGGCATTTTTTGCCACTGGACCAAACATTTGTTCGTTACAGCCGAATATTCGTAAAATGCGTGTTCGTTACATCCGAGAAATTTAACCAATGCCCTTATGGAGAAGTTCAAGGGACCGAGACATTTCTTCGTTATAGCCGAGATTTCGTTTTAGGTGTGATCGTTATAAACGAGTTTTACTGTACATTGTCAGCTCGAGATATCATATTTTGACGCCCGGCCAATCAAACAAACAGCGCCCCCTTTTGCATATAAGGAGTTGTACATAACCTTTGTTTTATTAAGATTCATCTAAGTCCAGCTTCTCGGCTTGCTTCCTCAAGCTCTGCAGTTCTTCCACGAGCTCTTCTGGGCTCCCTGCGAACAGTATGATGTCATCTGCAATGCGCAGGTGACTCGGATGTTCTCCATTTACCCATATGCATTTTTCCTCCCAGTCTAGCGTTTTGAATACTTCCTCTAGAGCTGCTGTAAATAACTAAAGTGACATAGTATCTCCTTGTCTCACTCCCTTTTCGGTCTTAAAGGCATTCGTTTCTTCATGCAGCTGGACAGATGTTGTCGCATTTTCGTAGATATTCTTGATCAAGGTTATGTACGTTTCTTCTACTCCTTGTTCCTTTAGTGCACGTAACACCGACGAAGTTCGGACAGAGTCGAATGCTTTCTCGTAGTCGATGAAGCACACACATAGAGGTAATTCGTACTCGTTAGTCCGACTGAATACCTCTCTGACTACTTGGATTTGGTCCATCGTGTTACACCCACTGCGAAATCCAGCTTGCTCTCTGGCTTGGGCAGAATCAAGATGGTTTTGAAGACGCATAGTGAGTATTTTGGTGAATATTTTGTAGACTGTTGGGAGTAGGCTGATCGGTCTGTAGTTATTCAAGTCTTCTTTGGAAACTTCCTTGAGCAGAAGTGTAATACATGCGTGGTTCCATATTTCTGGTATCTTTTTCTTCCTCAGACTCGAAGTAAAAATCTTAGCGAGAATCTTTTCCATATGATTACCCGTTGTTTTGAATACTTCCGCTGCGATACCATCCATTCCAGAAGCTTTTCCATTCTTCAAACTTCTGACTGCGTGTCTCACCTCGTCCGGAAGGATATCTGGGACCTCTTCGGTGGGCATATTTCTATCAACATTTACTTCATCATTTGCTAGAGGATCCTCATACAACTTGGTGTACAATACTTGTACCCGTTTCAGGATTAGTTTCTTGTTATGGAGCCGTCTTCTAGCATCAAGGCCACCAGCTGTCTCTTTTCGATCGAGAGATGTTGCTTCATTTTCTTGTAGCTTCTATTGTTTTCTCGATTAGCTCATAATTATATTTCTTCACATATTCCTTTATGTACTTCCTTATAGTTTGTTTAGTTCTGCAAAATGGATCATTTCTTGAGGATCATTAGTAATTTTCATTTTTCTTCTTTTTTCCATCAGCAGTCTTGTTTTTTCGGTTAACTTTTTCTCTGGCTTTGTTTTAACTGTTCCGCCTATTTCTTCAGCGGTTTCCTTGAGTATCTCTATAAATTGTGATTCAACTTCTTGGTCTTCCAGCGCATTGAATCGATTTTTCAGTTGGAGCTAAAATTCTTCTTTTCGTTCTTTTAGCACCTGTGTGTTGATAATAGACTTAGGCTTTTTTATAAGCTTTGTCTTTCTAACTTTGAGTTGAACTTTATTCTGCATCTTAACAACCGATGGTCGATTCTAGTTTTAAACTGGTTGAGGACGGAACAGTCCTCAGCCAATTGCTTCTTATTGACTAGTATGTAGTCAATTTCGTTTTTGGTACCATTGGGTCCTTTCCATGTCCATTTTCTATTGGAACTCTTTTTGAAGAAAGTGTTCATTATACATAGACTAGTGCATTCAGCAAAGTCTACAAGTCGGTCCCCTCGTTCGTTTCTGTCTCCATAGCCCCATTTTCCAACCGCGCTGTCGTCTTCCTTTTGTTCTCCTACCTTGGCATTGAAATCACCCATGACCACTTTTAGATGGCAGCTTCCTTCCTTCCATGTGAGGATGGTTTGGATTAACTCACATATGTACCCTATTTCAGGTGATTCTTTTTAGGCGCGTTTCGCTTACAGCGTGAGCGCCTATTATCGTTGGTCTGTCCGTCTGTCTGTCCGTCCGTCCGTCTGTACGTCCGTCCGCATGTTCGTCCTCGGCTTATACAGAATGGATTTTCATGAAATTTGATATTAACGACTTACTATAAAATATAATAAGAAAATAGAAAAAATCAATCACGTACGCCAATCAGGGGTACCACTTTACTGGTGACAAAAAATTACATTTTTGTCATATCTCGTAAAAGATTGCTCCTATACATTTTTATCGTAGGAGTAACCGTTATGGAGAAAATCAAACAAGAATGTCTTAATTTGAGTTGAACTTATTGTTAGAAAATTTCTTGCATGGTTACTTCTTCATTGTTGCTAACATAAACAATCTCACAAACAAACGGTTAATTTACTTACGTGTGCATGTCATATTATTAAATAGGAAGAAAATGGATTATTTATGATGAAGAAAAGAACTTTAAAACGCAATTTCCCTTACGTACCAGTATATAATTTCTTTCTAATACTCCATTGCACGAAACGCGCCCATTTGTGATACGCTGTACACTTTCCTGACTTGTTTATATTTAGAAAGCACATTTTTCAATAAAGGACCAATATTCATGTCTTTTAATATTCCATTCATCCGGCCCACGAGAGCATTTTATGCGGCTCGCGAAGCTTTGATGATGTTATTTGATGTTATTTTCACTGTTAAAAACACATATCTTGAGTAAGTTCCGATGTAAATTCCCATACTGGCCGCTGAGGTACTTGCGGCTTCTATGCCAAAGCATACAGAATGCAGCCCGCAAAATAAAGAGGTCGTACATCCCTGATTTAAAGCTACATTCTTCGAAAACTATTTTCCAAATGTATATACTTGAAAAAACTAGCATTCGAGGTTAAAATTTTTCTCCTTTTAGACTTCCTCACACACAGATGAAAAGTAAATTTCTGCTACAAATTTAAAGTAGTTATGTCATGAGAGTGGAACTTTTAGAAACACTTTAACTGTCAAAAAACAATAATGTTTGTACGCAGACAGTTGAGGCTATACTGTTACTAAAAATGTTTACGCCGCCTCTCTAGAATAAGCGAAATGCATGCAGTGAGAATAAATTAGGTAATATTTGAACATTAGATTAATATGTACATTTTTAAAACGACTATTTACCTATATCAGGCAATAATAATGAGTTTTGAAAGACGGAAAGCATAAACAAACGTAAGGCTGATAATTTACGGTAGTATCCTTAACCCTGTGAGGTATCGCCAACAAAATGAAATCCAAACAAAACTGTGCATGAATAAATACAGAAATTACGAAAATCATTAGAGCATCGGTAAGTGAAATCGTTGGCTAGCATACATACTTAAATGTTTATAAAGTGAGTTATTGCCGTAATGCTTCTTTTATTTCTATTTCCTTTTTATTTTTTAAACCCGAGATTGAAAATAAACGAAGAAAGCCTACACATATCTCCGAGGTAAAATACTGTCTCATTTTTCACTTTTTACTGCTCTGTCACCGATACCTTTGCGCTCTCTGTGGCAATGGTTTCCTTCGGAAGCCCACTCGTTTCTTCTTCTTTTTTTCACTTTGCCGCAGTGCTGTGGTCGCATCTATCCCCATCCAGCAGTCATTAAGGAGAAGGCCACCCACCCACGCACGCCGCCGGAGGAAGAGGGTGTAATGAACAACGCCGGAATCCTTTCCGCTCTTACGAAACGCTAGGAGGAGTCCGCTTCGCCCCTCGGTCCAAGAGAGCGTTTCGCTTTATCGCATCTCTTGCGGCCTCCCGACAATAACAAACAGGCGCAGGTGGAGACGAGATGAAGAAGAACGACCCGAGATCCTTCCTGTTTGGGACATTAAATCCCTTTTTGATGCATGTGGTCGGTAGATTTACTGCACCAAGGGGAGATAAAAAGCTAAACTCTTTTGCACGGGTGCATCAGACACGCGACATCTGACCGCGATGGCGTACTTTTACTTCGTGAACATGATCTAGGTTCGGTCGCAAAACTTGTCTTCTCGCGTTTTAAACGACTGTTGATTTTGGAATAGTAAAAGTAGGGCAAAGTCTCCTATTCTAAGAAAGCAAACAACTTGGATAACCTAGTCACCCTGCATTCAATTCTGTTTGATGACTTAGCGGTGTTAGTTGAATAATGTGTCAACATTTGAAACTTATACTAAAATTAAAGTTTGACCGCGGAAGTAAAACAAATGAGGCGCGAACGTTATCTTTCAAATTGCCTCCCACGCTAATGGCAACGCGGACCCTAACAGTATGTGTTGCAAGGCGCTCGTTAGGTAGAGTCATCCGGTAAACCAACAGCCGCGGCGAGGAGTCGAACCCCGTTACAACGAGTAGGAAAGCACTTCTCATCAAGCCCACGCGGCTTCCAACAATCGAATCGTTACCAACGACACGGTACTTGGGAAACCACGCGCTTCATTGTTTCCCCTCACGGAAATGAACTAAGCAGCGCATCCACGAACGTTTTTTTTGCACATATTTGGTCGTGTGTCATACATATATCGGTGTACTTTGTTTCCGACTCGATGATTCTATTTCACCGGATCGCTTGATAAGAAATGCTGTTGGACAGGAGGTCTACGACCCCATCCCTATCTTTTTCCGTGTGTGTGTAAGAGAGAGAGGGGGGGACGGGGAGAGAGAGAGAGAAAGTCAGGCGAAGCTAATAAACGCACGCCATCCGGTAATTCACCGTAATTAATACGTTAGAAACGAAATGACACCACTCTCCGCACCACTTACATAATCCCTATTCACTAAATAACAACCAAAAAACCACGTCGTTACTAATTATGGCTTTTGCTTTAACTAGATAAAAATAAAACAATTACAATATGGAAAAAATAGCGAAGACTCCGCAGTTCTACTGCAGGGAATTTTGAGAAACGTTGAAAAGTGTTATATGCTAATATTTTAAAATAATGAATATTAACATGGAACGAATATTTACTTGCGAACTGAAAAAGAATAATCAAACGTCTACAGCAATGTGACAAACCGTTTAGCTACAATGTACACGAGTAGGCACGATCACAACGATAAAATACGAGATCGACTGTAGGACCGAGCGATATCATGGTTTGTTCTTCCCAAGGCCCATACTGGATCATAACAGGAGAGTGATACCCGCGAGAGAAGTTAGTAGGTAGGCTTTGGTGCGCTTCACCCCCTGCCACCCACCAATCCGGTGATTTGCTGGGTATTATGTAGATGTAGATGTATTACAGCAACTAAATACATTTCCGCTGCTTCCAACTCTCCTTTTTAGACAGCTTTTAATTTAACTTCACTTCCTTTTGTTTGCTTCAACACATAAATTTGTTATATTTCGAGTTCTCCGTCAAAGAAACACGTTTATTGTGGGAATTACCGGTTTATATGAACAACAAACGCTTTTCTTCCTGTAATTATAGTTTCATATGCCGGCCAATTCTCGGTTTATCTACAAAAAACGCATTTATTCCTATAACACAGGCCCCTCCGAACAACAACTGCGCTTCTTCTTCCGAACGACAAACACTTATTCATCCAACAAATACGTTCATTCCTCCGACCAACAAAATTCATTCAATTACATTCCTTAAATAATAATGAATATAAGAATTTAAATGCCAGGTAGTGAAATATGACAATTACTTCATTTATAACGAAAAATGAAACATATAATAGAGTAAAAAAGTTTGACGAAGCAACGTTTCTTTAACAATTAATAGCTAACTAAAAAGCCAAAAATGAAATTTTATGCAAAAAAATTTCAACCCACTAAAAGTTGTTAAGTAAAAGGATGGGATGAATTATTAATACGAATGATTCGTATAACAAAACAACTTCAATGAAACTTTTACAGATTCCACACACTTTATGAAAGCACGACCGGTTTTGGTGAATAATCACCATCATCAGGTACCATGTAATTCTAAGAAAGGAAGGAGGGGTTGTGGTTGTAGGGGGAGGGGGAAAGGCTGACAGGAGAGGAACTGGTGTTCGTTGACTAGAAGAAAATCTGGGTTGTTTCGTATGTAAAATTTCCATTTTTCCCAAAATTCTTCACATAGCCGAAAACCTTTATCGGCTACGTGAAGAATTTTGGGGGTTAAAGAAGAATGGTTGTAAACTAAAAGATATTTGGCGAAATGAGAAACAAAAAATCCTGATTTAAATGAAATAAAATGTTCGTTTCCTCAAAGCAGTAGAGAATGTAATCGCCAACAATCGGGTATGCTATGGCGACAACGATTTTCATCCTAATCATCTGTAATTTTGTTGTTAAAAGCACAATATTTAACGCATTTGAAAGTTGTAGTTGTGAATACTATAAAACTCATTCTTTTCTCCGAACCTGGGTTCAAGCACCTACTTCGCATTTTGATTTTAACTAATTTTAAAGTGCATATAAAAATATACTACTACACTCGTCCCCGTGACATTCAAATGGAAAGAATTAAATAAGAGAAAATAACTTTTTGTTTTATGGGAGCGGCTATAAAAGGGGCTTTGGACCCTATTTTAACTCGCGTACCCCTTTTTACTTTCTCCATATACGTAGTATAGAGAAAGTAGTTTTCATGAAAAAAATCGAATTCGAGATTTCAACGGAAATACACGTTTTGAGGTCCCCTGAACACGTTTTGACCGTATTCTCGATGATGTCTGAGTCTGTATGTCCGTAAGTGTGACAAATTTTGCGTGCACTCTAACTCAAAAACTATTCATTAGATGAGCATGAAATTCTATATTTTTTATTTTATATATATATTCTTAAGATTTGAAACGATTCTGATAACAATCGGTCAACCGGAAGCTGCGGTTTACTCTAATAAAATTTTAGTTTTTCTTAAATATTTCGCTTAAAACTGAATTTTTGTTAACATACATATATATATATATATATATATATATATATATATATATATATATATATAAGTTGTAGATATTATTTTTTTCTACTTTTGTTTGAAATAAATTTTCATATGAGGAATATTTCACGAGATATTCAATTTTCTTCGAAATTGACGGTTAGTGGGCAGCTCGCGCACGTGGTAGTGTCAACAATTGAATAGCTAGCGATGAAGCGTGTAAGTTGAACTGTTCCTGTCGCCGTATTTATTTGATTTTAGTTGACAACTTACGTATGGGGAAAGTCATGTGTTGGACATTAATTTATTTCTATGATGGCGTATCCTCCAGTACATTTAAAGTTATATGAGATCAATGACTCTTGTATAAAGATAGATAACTCATGTTTATAACGTTAAAATTCACAGTTATGGTGTATTATTCTGTTTTATGTCGTCATTCTTAGTCGTCACATTGCAACTTATGATTCCAAAGTCATGCACTAAAGAAAAAGTAAGAAGAAAAATTATAATCTTCAAAACACTTTCGCGTACTCATATCCGGACAGGAACTTCATATTTTTATATTATGATGTGAATTAGTTATTTTAATACAGGTTACACTAATTACACTACGTTTTAATTTATAACATTTTAAAGGCTGGTTTTTGCGAGGAAATCTAAAAAAACGGATAATCAATTGTTTCTGAAAAAAAAGTAATGAATGATGAATTTTCCCATCAATCAACGATTAAAAGTTAGCAACTTAGGAAAAGAGTAGTAAAAAGCTTTACTATTAAATGAGATAATTCCGAATAAGACGACAATAGTCTCTTCCTGTATGCGCAATTTTGTAACGAAGATGCACTGAAGCTTCTCTAGGCAAAAGGCATAGTTATGGCAACATCAAATACTTTCTCTAACGAATCTGGAGTTCTTTTTTGCTTCCAGGATGAAACTGATAAAATCGTTGGTACAGATTCGTATGCCATCTTACGAAATTTACTAAAAAATTACGCTGCTATCGAAAAATTGATTCATTTTCCGAAAAACATTGATTAATTAGTGCTTAAATTCGACAGAATGATTAACCGGAGGAATTGTTATTAATCATAGAACAGAGCGGAGCGAATACGTAGCAGATGTGTTTTTTCTCTATCACCGAAACTCCCCCTCGAGGGTTTGAGAGGCATATGGGCGGTAACGCGATAGTATATATTTATTGTCCAAAAGTGGGTCTTCGCTCCATTAAAGCTGGCCTACATACGGACGTCCGACTTTGAAAGGCTTTAAAGGATGTTTTCTCCCCCTTAACGCTGCTATGCTATGGATCGGACAACGCGGGAACGGCGTGTCGGAAGAACAAGTTGAATGTATACTAAATTTATTTTTTAAAACCAACTTTTATATTAATCATTCGATTATTAGCAATTGAAGCAGATTATAAGTTACTATTCAAAAAGAATCAGCGCAACAGCCTGGGACATCGTTAGCCCAATGTTTAAGGCGTTCGATTAAGAATGTAAGAATAAGAAGAACGGCGTTTCGAATCCCGAAGCTTCCAAGATATTTATGCTATCGAAGGGGTATGAAAATAACTCGATTAGAAATAAGCTTAGAAGACTGAAATTTCTCAGGATTTCAGCGTTGATGGATCTTTACGTTATCATTGAAAAAATTCGAAAAAGTTCACGGGTTCCACTCAAGAGCATGAATGAATTTTAAGATATTTGAAATAGTAAAAGAATAAAGTCCTTCAGACCAAAAAGGTTATTTTTACGTGTTATCTTGTGGGAAACGACATTCATCCTCTGGAGTCGAACCCGTGGCCTTTTTCGAAATCTTTTTAGTCATAATGTAGACATTCATCAACACTGAAATCCTGAGAAATTTCAGGCATCTAAGTTTACACTTACATTTACATCAATACCCTGCAAGCTGCTAGAAGCGTTTGGCAGGGGGTGTCACAACACCAAGTGAAGTCTAGCTAATTCCTCTGTTGGATTGTCTTATCGCGTCTGGGAAAAAGGATCGGTAGTATTTCTCTGTTCTAGCGGTAATTTTGACATATTTTCTCCTGCACTGTGATCTAACATTACGTTCACTAACACCGATGGGGACGACTATGCCGCGTACGTCTTCAACGAATTCGGAACTTTCAAATTTTTGAAATAGTTTCCTTTTGTAATCAATTCTTCTACTCTTCAACGTCTGCCATTTCAGATCTCTCAATAACTCTGATACACTCGCATCATACCGATATTCTCCTTTTGCAAATCTAGCCGCTCTACGCTGAACCATTTCGAGCTCCTAGTTAGGCCCTCCTCGAAAGGGTCCCAGACGGCGCAACAGTATTCCACGATAGGTCGTATTAGGGAAAAGTATGCGATTTCCTTCACATTCGAGGGGCATCCCCGCAGGACTCTAGAGGAAAGCCCTTGAATTCTGTTTGCCGATGCTATAACGGTTTTGATATGCTTTCTACTAGACAAATTGCTACTGAGAATTACTCCTAGGTATTTGTAGCTATTGACGTATTTTAGCTTTAGTTATTCACAAACTTAGAGCGTTACGCATCATGTTGACCATTACGATTTATAATATAGAGAGAAATAATGGCTCAAATATCGAAAATAAGATTAAAACTTGCTCGAAATGAACAAAGATGTGAATTTAATGCAAATAAATCGAAAGTAGTATTCATGTTATATATATTTTTTACCTATATTAATAAAATCCTATTTCTGGTTGTCTCTCTCTCTCTGTTAAACGCTCTATACCTCAGCCATTTTTAATCTCCAGGAATTTCAGCCCTCGAAGTTTATTTTTATCGAGTTATTCAACTAATGTTCTTAATTTGTTATTAAAAACCAAACATACATCCCTAAAAACATATATTCAATCAACTCATATTGAAAACATATTCCCGTTCAACTAATCTAAATCCAATAGGTACATGTTAGGAACGAAGAAACAGCAAAGGCGGGGGGAGGGTTTGGCGAGCGTCAGCGACCAGGGGGCTTGCCCCCTAGTATGTATATATATATATACGTGTGTGTGTATATATATATATATATAGCTTGTTAAGTTCTTGGGGTAAACTTGGAGGAGTGAGACAATTGACAGGGAAAACTGGAAGAGTCTGGGGGAGGCCTTCATCCGTCAGTGAACTGAAAAAGGCTGCTGATGATGATGATATATATATAATACTAGCTTAAAGTACCCGGCGATGCCCGGGTTATGCCAGACGTCTTTGGCGAATAAAACTATGTATTATATGGTAAAATTTGTACAATCATTTCACCTTTTGCGCATATTTACCAAAGGATCAAGGCATTATATATTAGAAAAATATGTTTTAATATTTATTTCAAAGCTTGCTTGTAAACGTGTATTTCCGTTGAAATCTTGATTTCGAATTTTTTCATGAAAACAATATTTTCTCTATACTAGGTATATTGGAGAATGTAAAAAATAATTCTGAGATATCTCTGACACTTACGAATTGGGCCGGGAGGGTCCAAGGAGGTCCGGAGAGAACGTGAGCATACGTGAGAGTAATAGGATTTCGACTTTAACAATGTAATCGGTTGGAAAGGCAACTTCACGTTAAAAACGCTAAAGTTTGTCAAAATATGATATTAAAACGTTAAATTCGAAAGATTTAGATTCGAAAGCGATAAAAGACAATAAGAATAAGAAACTGCATTTATTTTTCTTTAATACAGTCTAAGTCCGAAAATCGTAGGTCAAATATGTGAATTTTAATAAGCAAAATAAAATAAGGTTGCAGGTCGAAATATCGATTTTTCCATGTTATCTTATGAGGAATGGAAATCATTCTCGGAAATCGAACCGGGTCGATTTAGGAGATTTTTTTCGTAAATGGCTTCCACTTTAAGAACCGAACATTCTTACCAAATGTCAATCTTCTAGCTACTAGGAAAGTCTGTTAAAAATAGCATTACAGAGTTCCGATTTCCCACTGACGACGACGAAGTCAATTTTATGTATATATGTGTGTGTGTACTAGCTCAAACCCCCGAATTCGCTCGAGAAAGAGTTTTCTTTTAAGTAGCAAACGATTTTTATTGCTTTACTAGCTGATTCCGCGCAATCTTTAAGCGGTGAATTTTAAACTGATTTATAAAAAATAATGAAGTATGTAAAAATAAGTTGATCTCAATAATTCACAATTAATTCTAAAAATGTATTTCTTTACACAGTAATTGATCGAGAACTTTTATGTTTTTCTTTTTATTCAAATTTATGTCCTTTCTTTTTTATATAACAATCAATGCAACCGTTTATGTAGATTATCAAAAAAAGAAGATAACCATGTAATGTGTTTAAAAAAATAACGTGTGTCCTTCTCCTCATTTAATTTTAAATATATACGTGGATGTATAACATAATGGTTCTACTTACAAAGAGATAAGATTCCAGCATTCAAACGATGATAGAAAGATTCAACTGCTTTGATTAAATCGTTAGAAACGCTTCCCATACGCATTTACCTGAATAATTATCCGTAAATATTTATGTTGCTATGTATAAATGTTGACATTCTTGAAGCAATAATTTCGATGCTTTAAGAAAGTGCGAAGCGAATAACGCTATTCTTTCTCCTATTTGAAGGTTTAATTGGCATTAACTGAATCGGAGGCAACAATGACGATCGCATTGACAACGTCCGGAAAGAGTACGAAAGATCCGTAAAATTACGAAAATAATTGCATATTTCTTAATGATTCGACCGTGTAACGTAAACATCGCAAGAATAAGATAATATAGAGTTTTAGCCGAAGAATAAAGCAAAAACGAAGAAAATCAGTCCATATTTACGTTTTAATGAAATCGAAAATCCCGTGTAAACTTATGGGAAAATATAATTGTCTCCTGGATTCGAACCCGGGACTTTATGAAAATGGGAATAGTATTCTAGGGACCTTCCTAGCTTGTAGAAACAAAACGCAATTTACCGCATATCTCTACGACGAACGCCTTTTGAGATACAGGGTGGGACGGACGGACATCCGGCTATTATAGATATAGATACTTTAAAAGTATTTATAGACTATATTTACGCATGAATCCATTTGTACCCTTTATCTTGGCGTTAGCTATTCTTCCTCTACAGAGCGCCAAGCCGTGGATTTTCCTTGCATTAATCTTTATGTGGCTATCTCCTCTTATACGTGGTATATCGCAAAGACAGGAGGTAAAGAGTCGGAGGTGGAGTTTTCATCGCCATCAGAAACAGTATATCAAGCCAATTAGAGGAGTTTAACGTGAGCTCCCTTCGTACGAGAAATAGTAAAAAATTATTTTTTTGCTCAGTTTACCGCCCACCTGACTCAGGAGTCGAGAACATTAGAGAACTCAGTTGTACATTGCAGTTGATAGCCAGGAGAAAGAACGATCCAGTAATCATTCATGGAGGATACTTTAATCATCCATCGATCGACTGGAAATCCGTAACCTATGTTAGTGGTGGAAAAAATAGAGAAACTTGTCGTGACTTAATTGAAGCGTTTACTCAAACTCGCTAGAGCAAATCGTCAACGAGCCGACACGATATGACAACAACGGAAACGGAAACATATTAGATCTGCTAGCCACTACCCACCCATTATCGACTAGAAACCTACAAAACTATGACGGCATAGGTGATCATAAAATAGTAATTGCCGACTTCAAATACACCCCTGCGACAATAGATAAGCCAACGCGATTAGCAGATCTCCCAGGTTTAAAAAATTATGTTACAAAACAAATAGCGACATTTATCAATTTTTCGAATAGTAACAGCGTAGATGACTCTTGGACGGAAATTTTGCGAATCATTCGAGAAGGGCTCAAAACGTTTGTCCCAAATAAAGCAATAAAGCATAAAGCACCTTAAACAAGTTGGTAGGGATCACGCGAACGAGTATTTAAATACAGAAATAGTCGTTAACCTGCAAGAGACGAAGCGCGTAAGGATTTTGACGCCTACCGATCCACGACAGTCTCGGATTCACTCAAAAACGACTCGAAAGAATTTTGGTCGTACGTGCGAGAAGTTCGAGGTCAGTCCACAGTACCTCTTCTAGGTACAGACAAAGGTGAAAGTGTACACGATTCTTTTACTAAGGCTAGTATGTTAAATCGGTTCTTCGAAAATTGCTTCACAATCGACAGCGGTGATTTCATTGATTTCCCTACTCGTATAGACTCAAATATGAGCGACATAGAAATAACCGAAAGCGGTATCGTTAAACTACTAAGTCAGGTCCATAACAGAAAATCGCCAGTGCCGGAAGTCTTCCCTGCGTTAATTATAAACTCGTTATCAAACGAATTAGCTCCGTACTTTAAGATCGTATTCACAAAATCTTTAGATGTGGAAGTAGTTCCTTTGATATGGAAACATTACACCTATACACAAAACGGGAAGTAAATTAAGAGTGGAGAACTACCGCCCTATATCGTTGACGTCAATCTTCTGCAAGGTTTTTGAGCACATTATCGGTAGCTCAATAATGCGATTTCTCGAAAGCAAAGATGCGCTTAACAGAAACCACGGTTTCCGGAGAGGCAGGTCATGCGAGACTCAGTTAGCTCTACTCACACATAATATTGTGAAAGCAGCGGATAAAGGAATAGGAGTTGAGGCAGTATTTTTAGACTTTAGGAAAGCCTTTAACTCCGTTTATCACGTAAAAATAGTGCAAAAATTAAGGGCTTATTCAATTAACGAGAAAATTGTAAATTGGATCGCCTCGTTCCTTTCCGATAGAACCCAGAGAGTAGTTCTCGATGGACTTTGCATCAGACGTCGTCAAAGTGACTTCCGGCGTGCCTCAGGGAAGGGTAATCGGACCTCTGTTATTCTTGATATATATAAATGATTTAGCGGATAATATAAAGTGTAAAGTTAGACTCTTCGCGGATGACACACTTGTGTATGGAAAAGCAACACAATACACGACCGGAGATTTGCAAAGGGACCTTCAGGTTATTACGAAATTGTGTCAAGATTGGCAACTCGATCTGAATATAGAGAAATGCGTCGCAATGAATTTCACGCGCTCCATGAATTTCAACCGTTACCCGTACCAAATATCTGAATTAAAGCTAAAATACGTCAATAGCTACAAATACCTAGGAGTCACACTCAGTAGCAACTTGTCTAGTAGAGAGCATATCAAAACCGCTATAGCATCGGCAAACAGAGTTCAAGGGCTTTCCTCTAGAGTCCTGCGGGGATGCCACTCGAATGTGAAGGAAATCGCATACTTTTCTCTAATCCGACCCGTAGTGGAATATTGTTGCGCCGTCTGGGACCCTTTCGAGGAGGGCCTAACTAGAGAGCTCGAAATGGTTCAGCGTAGAGCGGCTAGATTTGTAAAAGGAGAATATCGGTATGACGCGAGTGTATCAGAGATACTGAGGGATCTGAAATGGCAGACGTTGAAGAGTAGAAGAATTGAATACAAAAGGAAACTATTTCAAAAATTCAAAAGCTCCGAATTCGTTGAAGACACGCGGCATAGTCGTCCCCATCGGTGTTAGTGAACGTAATGTTAGATCAGAGTACAGGAGAAAATATGTCGAAACAATCGCTAGAACAGAGAAATACTATAGATCCTTTTTCCCAGACGCGATAAGACAGTCCAACAGAGGAATTAGTTAGAGTTCACTTGGTGTCGTGACACCCTCTGCCAAACGCGTTTGGCGGCTTGCAGGGTATCGATGTAAATGTAAATGTGAAGAGGACAACAATTAAGAAATTTAGCTTTGTTGCCGCCTGGAAATGGTCATCTAAACAATACACTTGCGCTTAAAGGAAAATTTCGAGCGATTTAGCATGTAATACGGCAAAACATGAACAGAATTAAAATATTCAGTCTTTCGTGCGTAAAATAAGCCATTTCCCGTGATCATAAGTTAATATTTAGGTATATTTATATCCACATCAGTGAAAGACTGCATGGCATTTTGGGGTTTCTCCACAACATTTCCCATGCATTCTTATGGAAATAGTATTTTGTTGATCCCATGGGGTATAAGATACACCACGGTCTGCAAACCTAGACCAAGTTCTTCCTTTGGTCCATGGGATGGCCCATGAAACTTTTGAATTCGATAGCTTCAACGGTGTAAAAATGTATAAAGAACATACACACTAAAGTATTTATAAGATTTAGATATATATATGTATATACTACTTTCGAAGTTAATATAAGAGAAGATGAATATTGGTAAAAAGAAAAACCCGAGCCTCTCTCTCGATTGTAGGAGAGAGATCGCTCGTATCCTAAAAATTACCCATCGATGTCAAGATGCAAAGGGATCCTCTGAACTCCCCCCCCCCCCTTCTCCCCCGCCCCCCAAAATAAACACTTCGTCCACTTATTTAGTCCCGAAACGCCCCAATCCAAAAAAAACTATCTCTCCATCGCTCAAATCCTTTACGATTTCACCAATAATGACTCCTTTGGCTTTGTGGCATAACACTCTGCGTTAAGACGAAGTTTTTTTTAAAGCGGACGACGATGATTTGCACTGCAACTTTATGCTTGCGCCAAGTTGAAACTAGGCGAAGGAGGAGGAAAGAGGTGAGTATTTTCTTTTACGGGAATGAAGAGTTACGGACTAAATTTTACGACCGAATTATCATTGCGCATTTGCTTCGTGATGGGTAAGGTAACCCTTCTTTCTCAAACGCATCGAGTGTGTAGAAACATTCCATGGAAACGATAACCACCGACATTTTCCTCTCTTGTCTATAAACAATGAGTGGAAAAAATGTAATATTTGCGCATAAATCATGACTAGCGCATCCTTTATACTCCTTCCGGTAAAACGGGCACGAGAAATGTAAGCGCTTCCGGTAATTATTTACAGCATTTGCGTAACATAAACATAAAGCGCTGACGGTTGCTAACACGTCAGACCAAAGGACTTGTGACCATCGAGAGAACGTCAGGAAAACATTATTATATATTACTAGTGTAATGCCCGTTGAAATATCAACAGAAGAATTATAGATAGATAGATTATTAATATTTTCATTTAAAATAATTAATATCACACTTTTACATATGAAATATTTTGTAATATACTTACAACATTTCTAGTGAATATTCTGTTGTTGACGGGCTATGTTTAGTTAAACTTAAAATAGTTGCCTCTCTTTCCCTCCCTCCCCCCCCCCCCTCTCACACCCTCTCTCTCCCTCCCCCTCCTCATTTCTCCCACTTCCCCTCATTTCTCCCCCTCCCCCCTTTACTTCCCTCTCTCCCCTCCCTCTCGCTCCCTCCTCTACTTCCCCCCCCCCTCTCTCGTATTAAAAGCATTCAAAGCACGTTTATACCCATAAGGATTGAATTAACAATATGATATAGAGGTCTAACAATAGTTTGTTGCTCATTCTCATTAGCTCTCTGAATTGCCATTATTGGAGCATAACGTTCATTGTGTCTCCTGTTGGAAGCTCTTTCACGATCCTACGTTCTCCTTGCTTCTATTTGCTCATTCGATTGTCGAGCTATACGTCTTGCCTGTGCTTCTCTGTTTTGTCGTCGACGTCTTTGCAGTGTTGTTTCTTCTTTCACACTCTGGTTATCCATTTTATAATATATCAAAAAAGAATGACAAATAAATTTATTACGTTTTAAAAAAAGAATATTAGAAGAATATACAATATAAACACATATATTTGTTCTTAATTAATATATGTAAGAAATAAACGCATGAATAATCGTTCTCCGCTGACTTTTTTGTACTATTTAACTTTTTCAACTTAAACTTAAAAGTTTTAAACTCTAATATTGCAAACAATGTCTTCTTTAGCAACGGAATAATTAAGTTAAAATTCTACATTCGTTAAACAAATAAAACTATTTATACAAAGTTTATAAACATTGAAGTCAATCTATTCTCAAGAAATGGTTCATATAGTATGGTAGTTTAACTTACTTCAATATGATGTATTTCATGAATAATCGAAGTTTTTCAATAAGTACATAATATTTCTCTTCAAGCGTTTCTTCACTGTCACTAATTATCCTAAGTAAATATTGAAATTAACAGTTTAATAAACTACTCTTTTTCACTATGAGCATAAAATACATTTTGATTAGCATTCTTTCAAAATAATAATAACGTACGAATGTTGTTTACTTCGGTTGCTATGTAATTCAATTCCCTCTCCTCTCTCACGTTATGAAAATATTCAAATCACGCTTATGGGTGTAAGGTCAGATAGAAAAATAGATTATATTTGCTAATTTTCAGAATATAAATCATTTACGTTAATTGCAATGAAAATAATACCTATTCTTCCGCCTCTCGTATATTAAAAGTATTATGTCGGAGTGTTTCTTTCGGAATGAACCAAATAATAATAATTCGTAATAAACATAGAGTACGCTGTAAGTCGTAATTTCTCATAGTGTTTCGCTGGAGGCCATCTTGCTGACAGACACGCAGACATTGTAAATTATAGTATACAAGAATGATGATATTTCTATGAAATATTATACCATAAATTATTATTATTTTTGTTAGTAAACAGGATTAATTCTTTTCTACGAGAAATCTATTGGTGTTTTTCCACAACGACTGGACCAAAAGAGAAATTTCTTGCGGGTCGAGTCACATTTAAGCAGGGCATCGAACCGTAATTTTTTTCGCTCCGGTTTTCGTTCCGCTTCACTCAAAACACAAAATTTCGGTTCTGTTCCGGTTTCGCTCCAGCAACCATCAGTGAACCGGTTCGAACCGGTTTTTTTGCTACGACCTTAAAATATTATTAAGAAACTTTCAAAAACTGATTTATTAATTTACGTAATTTTCTACTATAATATAAGTCAAATACATCTTCACTATAGTAATAGTGATATTAAAAAAAAACTAATAATCAAAAACGAAAATAAATTATTTAGATGTAAATATTTAGTATGTACAATAAAACTCGTTTAATACGTATTTGAGGGGACCGACTCATTGCTTCGTTATAAGCGTGACTACGTTATATACGAGAATCATGGTTTTTGGCCTATACATCCCATATAACACGTACACACATACAGTAAAAGCTGTGCTATCCGGTTATTTAGAACAGGCCAGTCTTAGATACCGGCAATTACACAAATACAATTCATTTTCTATTTCTTTTTCTTTTTTTATGAATTTTTGTGTGAATTGTATATGTGTAATACCACAACTTCCACTTTAAAATTTCTTAAAATATAAGATGTATATATTACGTATTTACTCCGTATACTTCTGGAGCCCCTAGTAAGCATGGCATTTGCATTGTCTAGATGTTTTGGTGTACTTCTACAATTTCCAGTTTTATTGCTTTTTATTATTTTAAAAATTGAATATGGCATCCAAATAAATACCTATGAGCAAGGGACAGGAGAGAAAAAGTTGTTTTAACGCTAACACAAAAGCTGCAGATGATGAAACGAATGGAAAAAGGAGAAAGCAGAGCAACCATAGCAAAATAATTCAACATCGAATCTTCCACGCTCTACGATAGCAAGGCTCATAAGGCTAAATTAATGAAATTTGTGTCATCTTCTGAGACGAGTAAATCAATTAATAAACATCATACGCTTCATAAGCCAAAAATGGAGGAACTGGATAAAATATTATATGACTGGTTTTCACAGAAATGTTCAGAAGAATTAAATAATTTCGTCCTTTTCCAATTGAGTAAATAAAGATAAATTATAAAGATAAATAAGAAATATATAATCCAATAAATTCAATTTTGGGAACAGGTTCACTGCCGTAATCCCCAAACTTCCCGGACGCCCTAAACTTTTCAATGGTCTTTTTGTTTTGCATGTAAGCGTAGCAACGTATTAAATAAGAATGGGTAAATAGTGTCTATATCTAACTATGTGTGGAAGAATTAAAATGGAAAATGCAAACCCCTTGCATAGTTATGTTTTGGGAGTACGATAGTGAACCTAAGCCCAATTTTCTTTGGTTATTGCTAAATTTGCGATGTCAAAATCGAAAATCGCTCCCTTAACCGACTATTTCTCCTAATCGGCTTTCCACAATCCCCAAGATAGCCGGATAACACAGCTTTTACTGTATTTGCAGTGAGTCGACTTCAATGCCGTATTTACATATGCAAAGAGATGCGTATCAACTTCGCGGCATGTAAAATGTTCGACTGCTATTACATACGATTTTTTAAATGGTCAATTAATATTATTATTATGGTCATTAATTTACACAAACATTTCACATTTTTAATTTAAATTTCAAAACAAAGGGAGGGTGGAAATTCGTATGGAAGGGGTAGATGGAGGAAGGGGACCTCTACGAACAAGTGCGCGGTAAACGGGCGGAAACTATTCATTACTTATCGCTCTGCTCGCCAAAATTCGTTATATATGGGGCATTTCTTGCCACGGGACCAAACATTTGTTCGTTAGAGCCGAGAATTCGTAAAATGCGTGTTTGTTACATTCGAGAAATTTAACCAATGCCCTTATGGAGAAGTTCAAGGGACCGAGACATTTCTTCGTTATAGCCGAGATTTCGTTTTGGGCTTGATCGTATATAAACGAGTTTTACTGTATTTTATTTATTTAAGATTACATTTAGAATTGAATATTTACAAACCATACATGCGTCGTAAATTATTTCAACAGGTTAGGAAAGTGTAAAGTAAATTACAAATAAACACGTTTCTTGCGATAAGAATATTCTAAGCTTATTATGTTATGTGAACCATCCATCTCATTTCCTAATTTACTGCGCTTAATCTTTAGTACTAAATTTCATTAAAATCCGCTGAATAGTTACGGAGAAAGGAATTGCATCCGGATAGAAGAAAAAAGACGGACCGAAGTTAACATGCGTTAAAGCTGGAATGCCTAATAATGAATTATTAATTTTTGACTTCACAAATCGTACGGCAAAATAAGAGACCGCGTTGTCTCAATAGTGCCAGTAAGTTGAATAAGACGTTAAGTTGTTTTCATTAACAATTTGTGGGTAACGTCCACTGCTCATATTATAGTAAAAACTGTAAATTCAAAGATCACGTAAATACATGAAAAATGTATAAAATTTTTGTGAGGAAGAAGTTCGCGAGGGTCCGAGAATCCAGAAAGTCTTTGAAATGTTTATTAACATGGTACAAATTTACTATGACTGAATATTTTTAATCACTTAAGTAATGTGAGAATGTTCAACTTCATTATTTCATGAAATTGAAATAAGTACTGTTTCGAAAAATTGTGACTGCGAAATCATGTGTTTTTCACCCGGCAGGAAATAAAAAACATCTACGTGCATCTATATATTACCTTGCAATTATCCAAGTTGGTGGGTGGCAAGAGGTGCCGTGCACTAAGAAGTCCTTAACGATTTTTGTTGTCACGGGTACGCCTCCAATTGTGATTTCTGATCTACGTAACTTACATACAAATATGCGAACGAATGTCATGTATTAGCTATCCATCAAATACCGATAAATATATATCCCCTTTAATTTTACTTTCAGGGACCATAACAGGAGTAATATTGTTACAAGGAATAGCCGTTAGGAAAAATTTAATGCATCGCACCCACTGTCACCCACCAATATGGTGAATTGTAAGATAATATTTAGATGTAAAAAAGCGCTCTATTAACAAACTCCCTCAAAATGAAAATCAAAAAGAGTTAAATTATCGGATAATATTATTTTTTAAATAACGTTTTGGGAATCGAGGAAAAAAATATTTTTTTAAATATTACCACCAGGAATCGAAGCCTAGCCCTTAACGTACAAGCCTAGCCCTTAACGTACAATGTGTGTACACTAGCCTCCCAACCAAACTAACTGTTAGTAACAATAATACAAATAATTATTATAAGCGACATACGATGTTTTTGCATATTTTTGACGCTGACTTCTCGCAACCAGGGATACATTCACATAAACTCTGAGACACTTATTTGCATGTAGAATCTCATGATCCACATTTTGTCCACATACGTGATCCGAAGTTCGTAGCCTCTCCTTTTTATTATGCCTCTGTAAATTTCGTGACCGTAACTGCGAGCTTAGATAATTGAACAATGGAAAATAGAATTTTTGCCTCTTGTGGATTGTCCGCCCCGTTGGACACCATGGCGATAGGATATGTTAGCGTGAGGGAGGCGATGACCATTTGAACATGGAAGGTTACTGAGCGTTGGGAAAATTCCGCCTTTCGTTTACACCGTTTATCCGACCCGAAATAAAGGAGCGAAATAAATTTCGATTTTCGGTTTCGGTTCGGGTTCAACACTTTAGTTTTTTCGGTTCGGGTTGGGTTCCACTCCGGCCAAAAATATCGGTTTTTTTCGGTTCGGTTCCGATTCGATGCCCTGCATTTAAGAAGGCATGCATTTCCTTTCTCTGCCTCACTGATTCACTTCTTATCATAGACGCGGGAACGCTCGCATTCCTTGACATCTCGTTACCCCTTCTGCCCCCTCCTTATCTGATTAACGGCGCATTTTGTCACTTTGCGGAATGTTTTGAAATTATGACTCTTGAGCAAATGACAGACAGGAAAAGAATATGCGTATCACCAACCGTCAATAAAGTTTGGATTTAAGAAACAAGCTGTTATTACTTCAATGTTATTTACGTGACTCTAATACTAATAAGATAATGATGCCTAATTTTTATTTCACCGTAAAGTCACGACTGATAATTTGCCATAACGAAAGTTTTCGAATCGTGTGTACATGATTTGATATTCGTCTATTTTAAGCTTCTTAGTATATCGGAAGAAGAAGGAACATTAATCAGTATCATCATCGTAAAAAAAGCAATAAACTCGTTCCTTGATATTGAAATAACATTCATGACAAAAACAAGAAACAGAAATGTGTATCATAGAACGTCACGTTTCGTTTACGTATTTTTAAATGGTGTTACTGAAGAGCTAACTCCACAAAGAGACATTTTTTTAATTTCGTCAGATTAAGTACCTAATATAAGTTTTGCAATTGCTCGTATTGAGGACGCGCAATAAAATTAATTGCATTTTTCGATGGAAAGTATGCAACAAAAGAGCCATTGGCCTTTATGATTCAAGATTTATACCACATCCGTCTGTGTTAATTAGAGTTCTTTCTTACAAGTCAATCTAGGTGAAAAAATCACCTATTTTTTTCTAGGCAAGCGTTAAAATTGATAATCTTCGATCGATTAGCAGCCATACAAGAATTATTGAAGCGAATCCACGATCAACCTCAAATGCTATAAATAAAAATGAAGTTTGAGTCCACGACCCAATGAACCAAAAATTCTAGTATTTGATGGTAAATTCCGCGAAAATGGCATAAAAATTCGAAAAAAAATAAACACCGAAAATAATTTTTGCTTTATCGTGACCCAAAACTTCTTTTTGTTCAGTGGATCAAAGATTGGGGTTCCTATAAGTACACCATATTCCAGATTTTGCAATAACAAATTCATCAAAATGTGTTCACCCATCAAATATGCACTCAGAGGATTATGGTAGAAGTAGCAATCTTGACCTAATTTCTCGGTTCTCATTCTCCTAAACTTCAAGAAATACATGTTATATAATATATTATCTGCATTAAGGGCCGGCCCGAGGTATGGGCGAGCAGGGCGGCTGCCCGGGGCGCTGAAGTCTCGGGGCGCTATGCCGATCATATAGATATGTATTACTTGCAAGATGATGAATATTGGATACCAATTGATATCACGGAACAGGCTGTAATATTGATGTTATCCATTTTTTTTTCCTCATCAATAACTTTTGCATAGCGATGAATAAACTAACGTGTACTTCGAAAATATCTCCACAAGCATTTATGGAGGGAGCGCCGGAATGCTATCTCGCCAGGAGAGGGCCAAAATTCCTCGGGTCGCAACTGTCTTGCCTTCTTAACTTATGAAATATTAGGTGACAGCAATTATCTTTATATCATTATTTAATATCTTAATTATTGCATTAGCGTTAGAAGACATTTGATTTAAATCGAAACATATCACATTTTCGTCAGATAGACATCAGATACATGTAGAAATATAGTATTCTGCGAGTTCATACTAGATGGAAATAGATAGAAATCATAGCTATCAATCATTATTTCAAATAATAGCTGTCTATGCGATAAATTCTACATTTATTATTAACGCAAGGTATAACCTAAGTGTAGCATGAGGTCCGCGGGGCGCATTTGTGCGGCCCGCGGAGCAATTTACCTACTACACTGCCCAATCTCGAATCCATTTCTTGTAAAATATTTCACGCAAATAATTGAAAATAATCTAGGAAGTGTATTAAATCATTCTTGTTTATAACAGCCTGTTGAGTTACTGAAGAATGTTCATACCACTGCCTCTTGCGTATCCGAAGGATTTAACCCTCGACGCCAAATCTAGCATTTTTGCAATGACTGCGTGTATGACGCGTAATATGGCGATTCCTCTCTTGTGGAAGGGGAGATCGAATCTCCAAAGAATACGAAAAGACGTGAAGACTGGGAAAGTGTGGAATGCGGCCCGCGGATTCAGCAGAGAGCCGTCATTTCCCGGAGATTTTTTGTGGCCAAATTCGCATTATGTGCGGAAATTTTCGTATCATTCACTGCCTGCATGCGGCCCGGCAAAATAAGACTTAAAATTAGTATTTATGGATATCTACCAAGCTGTACAGCGTGAAGCGTTGTTATAGTGTCACGTGACCATTTGTAACGAGATAACTGTGGGGTGAGCCATCAACGAATCCAATGGGTGTCAGCTGCTTAATACGTATATTCACCGAGATAGGATTGGAAAAAATGAGAGAAGATAAGGATGGCAAGGGGAAGAGGATGAGAGAAGAAGAGCGGAGGGGAGGGTGGAGTAAGAAAGGGGGGGGAGGGGAGGTGTAAGAGGAGGCCGGTATAAAAATTGTTTTATGGATGTTAAGTTATATGTTTGCCCCCCCGCGAACAGTCTTTGAAGGTCATCCACACGAGAGTGTTCGCGGGGAGCAAAGATATGACTGAAGAGAATTTAATTATAGGGCATGATTAAAGAATATAGCTCCCTTTCGTCACTTCGTCAAACCTAGATACAAACTTCAAAGTGGCCTTCAGCCCCGATGTTGGACTCGTAGTCGCTGTTGGCACGTAAATAAAATTATACAATTTTATTTAATTCTGTTATTTATTTCATTAGGTAATTTTAGTGATGAAATATTTTTTGACTCTAGAGTTATTCCATTATTCTAAATTTTATACCGTTTTTAGTTGTTAACGGTTCCTCTCACTACAAAAATTAAAGCAACTTTGTTATCATTGGACATCGGCGGATAAGGTACACTGCACTTAAACTTCACCGCAGGATGAAGAAAACGATGGAACATGACAGAATGCCGTGCAATTTCTCCGAGTTACGATTTAAACGCTCACTTAAAATCGTTTTAGCAATTTAAAAACAACTGAAATGACTCTCATTAATGTTCAGGCTCCACTTTGCGGAATTTACTCAAGGCACAAAAGTAAATCAGCTATGTATCTTCTACTGAAATTTCCGTGGAAGATACATAGTAGATTTACTTTTCTGTCGTAAATGAAGTTATTATTTTGAAGGTGTTTAATTGAAAATTATATACTGCATTTTGCGATAGAGTTATATAAAATTAGAGGGCTCCTCACCCTGGCCGCCCCGCGGCACTACCCCCAGCCGGAGTGAGGCCAGAGGGCCCCAATCCTTGTTCTCCCCCCCCCTCTACCGCCGGCGCTGTGAGGAGGCCGCGGTTACAATAAGTCATTCGTGTAGCGTAATGAGGAAAAGATACTTAATTACGTATTCCTGAAATTAGTACATATATATTAACCTGGCTGAATGAATGGTAAAACGCGACGCAGTGTTGCCAAACTTCCCCTTTCACGGTTTCTTTCTAACAGCTCAGCTTTAAGCTTAACTGTTTTGAAATTTTGTATTTTTAGCAAATCTACACCAATAAAGGATTACAACGGGCTTTGTTTGATGAAATTTGGTTGAACGCAAGGGAAGTTATGGATGAGTAACGAAATCACCCCTCCGTATTAATATGTACATTTTACACATCTACATAATACCTTGCATGTCACCTTATTATATTTTATATATTTTATTTTCCGTAAGGAATATCGCAAACGAATCTAAAAAGAAAAATCAGAAAATGAATTAATTTCACCCATCATGCAAACATACGTAGAAATATGCTTTAGCGTCATTGTTAACTGCGCTTCTACCGAGCAATCATACTTCGAAATGTGAAACGAAGTGCCGGGATACGAGCGGAATATTTATTGCAAAAGAACCTATTTTGATGAGTAGTGAGCAATGTTTTCTCCCTTTCGACCAGAAGTTCAGTTCAGTTAAAATAATCGGAAGATGTGTAAAAACAATTGACGCCATGTGGTACTTAATGCGATCAGAGCTCCTTCGGTGTTCGGAAGGACTTTAATATGTCAGACATGGCGACGAATGGAAAAAAAGCGTGCGGAGATCAGAGGTCAGATGTGACAGGGAAAGATTGAGAAGGGAGAGAAAGAGGAGAGACTGCGGCTGAACGGGCGTAGAATGCAAGAAAAAACGACGACCTTTTTCGCCCTCTCTCAACAAAACCCCATTCCTCCTTTCACTTCCAGATGGGCGAATGTGAATCGCCGCACTAAACGACGATGGTGAACATAGAATGGTGAAAGGGCGACTCGGACACATTTCCGCCGCCGAATACTAAATATTGTCCTAACCGCTACTAGTGCCAATGATCTTAGTTTCTAAAATTTGTTTCATTCCAGCAATTTAAAATTCATTTTCACCTCATATATATATATATATATATATATATATATATATATATGAGCTAAAGCTCCATTTTTGTGTCGTTTTTGTTCTTTTGTGTTTTTCGTGTGTCCTCAGCACCCCCAGCGGCTCTTCAATCTAGGTAAGTGTCCACTGGGCTTCCTCCAACACCTTGTTGCTACCTTATTATTACCTTTCCTTTTCCTTAAGCATTTATATATATATATATATACACACACACACATATGTCGCTCCAGTATGCGAGAGGATGCGTCAGTTTCAGAGGACTTAATAAAATGCATTTAAATTATATTTGGGCAAGCTTTTAAGTGAGCGTATTAATGAAAAATCTAATTTAAAAATATTTCCACGCACCATAAATTACCATGCGTTCGTCACTAAAAAGGCAATGCGTAGGATATTCTACACATAATATTTTCAGTGTAAACTGTAAAAATGCCATCGTTTGAAGACACTATCACAAACATTTTAAATGTATAAGACGGAGATGATAGCTGTAGCAACGCATGTGGCAACCAAACCAGTTGTAGTCAGTTGCGGAATTCTAGTTACAGCTTCGACATATCAGCGATTCTTATTCTTTTTTCAATCTGGCGCTTTACAGAAACAATGCACAACTTTGAAAAACTTCCCTAATGGTTGGATTAACTTCAGTTCAACATAAACGTCGCTTTTTAAAATTTAAAATGCGCATATAAAGCGTTTCATTTTAATCATTAAAAAGAAGCCGAATTGAATGTGTCTTCTCTCAAATGTTCGAAAAATTGTTATTGAATACCAGCGTTGGGGCATATGGATTGTGGGTCTGCATTTTACGCGAAAAAATTTCATTGACGGAACGGAATTCAGACAGCTTTGAAATACGAGCAATTTCGTTCGCCTCATCTGTCTCTTTCTTTTCCTTGTACATCTCTCCCTTTAGTTCAATCTGTCGACACTGTCTTTTCTTTGAAGGAAGCACAATACATATGCACAAATTTATCTCTCCTTCGCTCTCTCTGAAACTCCATGCTATCGACGCATAATGTTACCGAGGTCAGGGAGCTTTGAAGTACGTACGTATAACGCGCACTGCGAATCCGTAAACAGACTCCTCGACAGTTCAACCTCTTCTTCCTTAGCGGAACAAAACCTCAAAACTCTAATCCAAGCAAACGTTCCCAGCAAAGAGAGAGAGAGCTCTCGGATAAACCTTGGGTCTAATATTCGAATTGTTTGGCCGTGGAAGGGAACGTGCGTCGATCTCCATCAGGAAATGATATCCGGTTGTTTGTGTTCCCTCGGATTCGTGCTTAAATTACCAAACATTGGGATTAAATATAATAACTGGAGAAATAATCAGCATGCTGTGCGAACGTGGGAGGAGAGTTAATTGATTTATTAAGCGCAGCAATCAACTTAGGCAGGAGAAGAGGTGTTTGAGGGGATTTAGTATCCACAAAATATCTAAGCCTCGTTAATACAAGAAGGTGATCAAAATAGATAAAATTCCATTTACACAATGCTTAAGATTTGCGTTACTCTGTAAATAATGAATGAATTACGTAGGTGATGAAAAACTAGAGCATAAATATACTAGAGAAAATTAAGCAGGTAATGAAATGCTTTCAAGGATTAATTTTGAAACGCAGATATCATTATTTTACTAATATGTTTTACTTTTGCTTGAATATAATATTGAAGCTGATGAAGTTGTTTTTGTATTATAATGTAAATGCGACGCATATTCAAATACAGAAATTCTATCAAAAGCAATGGATTTATGGCTATATAGAAATTTAGATATCATTATTTTACTAATATGTTTTACTTTTGCTTGAATATAATACTGAAGCTGATGAAGTTGTTTTTGTATTATAATGTAAATGCGACGCATATTAAAATACAGAAATTCTATCAAAAGCAATGGATTTATGGCTATATAGAAATTTAGATATCATTATTATGCCAAACTTTATTGTATGAAATTGGAGACAAGAGGGAGTAATTTTTTCCCTACAAATGTCACGAATAGTAATTCTTGAACATAGCCAATTCTGATTCTGACGGTGTTTTTCGAAGGAATTAACTTTTAAAGCAAATCACAAAACAAACAGTTCTTAAACAAATCAACAAACAACGCCGATGTTATTTTTAATATTTATGCAATTTTGACGGACTTTACTTGCTCGGAAACAAATCTGCTGATTTTTAAGGGCAATCAAAGTCTAAAACAAGCACGTTTGAATAATTTCATGACGTCAAATAAGCTTTTTCGCTCCTGATCATAGGGACGCTATTTTGCACTTCCTTTTTTTCCAAAATTATTTTGAGATAGCCTCAACAACATCCGCTGATAGTGTTTTCTATTGCAAATGCACTTAAATGGAGTTTTTCCAAGGCAAAAAACACCGTTTCCATGGAAGGTTTGGGAAATAAGAGCTATATAACAAACAGTTGGAATAACATACTATTCCGTTAATGTGCTATTATTTTACATGATATTTCCACGTTTTGAACAAAAGTACTTAATTTCAAATTTCTTAGACAGCACAGGCATTTTCAGGGTTTCTTATCTCAAATATGAAATTGAACTAAAAAATGATGAAGACAAAATTTAGATTTATACAAGCCTAAATACGACGTAAGGATTCTTTTTTAATTCGTTTTAAAGATAATCTGAATTATATTTTATAGCCAATTTAATAAAGTAAGTCATAGTAATGTTTTTAATGTCAGTTTTTAGAGTAAATCAAATAACAAGGCAGTGCTGTTCTAGAGAACTGTAACGTGCTTCGATTTCGATGCAATTTAAATTCCATATGCAAAAATTCAACCTTTATCATTACATAAAATAATAATGGTAAAGTACCTAAGTCAATGACGCAGGGTGAAATATTAGGATTAATTAACCAACAAACCCTGTGTCAAAGTACAGCAATTTAACTCTCATCAATGAAATTCATCGTATTTGCGGTATTAACATTTATTAAAAACGATTAGTTCGGATGAAAACCTCTAGTTTCCCTCGCATTTTGTCTCTCTCTAATATACACTGCCTTTCTGCTACGCATATTTCCTAATTCTTGTCGGATCGAGGTCCCTTTGACTGCACGAGAGAGAAAAGATCCATCGTCCTGAATCGATGAGAAGACTTCATACATCGCTTTGCGTGGAAGGACTAGCTAGCGCAGAGGAGTGGAGAAAGAGAGAGGGGAAAGGAAGTGAGAGGGAGGAGAAGAGATGAGGAGGAACAAGGAAGAGAGGAGGGGACTTTTATCGAGGGGAAAAGGTTGGGAGGAATGTGGAGGGAGTGGTTGAAGTGTTGTTAGCGGAAGTGCATCTTCTCCTCCTCCGCCCACCTCTGACCTTAATTGACTTTACGAGAGACCCCTTCGAGACCTGTCCTACCTTTTCCACACCTTCCCACCGACTCTCTCTCTTTCCCATCCCCATTCGATCGGGGGTCAGCCTCGGCCAATCACACCTCGGGTCGACACCTTTATTAAGAGCTGCCACTCGCGTCGCCTCAACTTCCGCTTTTCTCGCCAGTTCGATTACGGCCTCGTTATACGCGAGATTCGAGTTGAAGAGCGAGCTTTGACAGGGAAATCTCGTCTCTCTTCCTCCTCTTCTCCTCCCCCCTCTCTCCCCCTCTCTCTCTCTCTCTCCTTTTGTATATATGCATGTATGTGTATATTTATTATTATTATTTACATATTGCTAGTTATTTTAAATGTTTATGCTTTCCTTTAATTTCACTTAATTTTATTAACTTTCATGTTCATCCTTCAATACTTTAAAATATATTTTGTGATTCTTATATTTAAAAACTTGTACGTACTATTGTAATTCAACAATTGTTCTTTTATGTATGTAGGATTTTCGCAGGTTTTTTTCCACCCCCTTCCCTTCGTGGGTGTTTTCCTGCGTGGTTTTTTACTAGGTTGGCCATGTCAGGTTTTTCTAGGTTTTTACTACAAATACTTCGTCTTTTTTTAGGTTTCCGAATCTGTAATTGGATCTCTTAATTGTGTTTCTTTTTGTTTTTTTCTTTTGCTTAGTTTCAGGTTTTTGTTTTCTGCCAATGTGTTTGTATGTTTATATATAATTATTATTTATTTTCATTTGTAATTACTAACGTAGGGTTAAATGTAAGGGACTATGCAGTCTCAATTTCGCCCTAAATAAAGTCGTTTGTCTGTTTGTCTGTCACTCTCACTCTCTCGTGGTAGAAAAATATCAAGAAAACTCTCTTGATGAAACAATAAATCAAATAGAAAAGAGACATACGGTTTCTAGATTGCTAAATTTCAGATATAACGAATATCATGTAGACCTTTTCAGAAATTAAAACAATTTGTCTTGTGGAAATCCTTGAATGTGGAACTTTTTTAACTCCGCTGAAAATCCCTCCTTGCGCTTTTGGAAATAGGTTTCTTAGAAATTAATTCTTTCGCTAAAAAAATAACGAAAGGTATTTTTACGCCAGCTTCTAAATCTGGGAGAGACAGTCATGCGAAATTGAATTTTTCTTTGCACTAATGAGAAATTTATTTCCATAGATAAAATAACATTATTATTATTATTATCTACCTAAGTCGCAAATAATATAATACATATTTAGTTGATACTTTCCAAAAGGACGAGTAAATTGCAATATAAATTTAATAATTAAATCGTCATTTATGGAACATTTAATTGGAACGTAAGCACATACGTATTCGTTAGAGCTTTTTCTACTTATCACACCTATTTATTTTTAAGTAGTGTGGTGTAATGGACCCAAAGATAAAAAATCAAATATGTATGCATTAAGAAATGCCAATGAATGAGGTTGAAGAGTTTTATGCTATAAATTCGTTGCATACCATTTTCCATGTCACAAATTTTTAAAGGAATACCTTCCATAAAATCATTACTGCAGTAGTTGTTTTTGGTATCTGATCATATATTACTGTTTTAGATCATTGCAACGGTAATTTTAATAATGTCGGTTTCCTCTTAACTATTTCCACTACACAAACACGTATATATTGATTAATTAAGCTATACAACACTATATAATTATAAGCATTCTTTGATTTAGATAATTTGACTCCATAAGATAAATTGAGCGGGTGAGGCTCTTTGTCGGCTCCTTTTCGCAATACAATCTGCCATGACAGCATTTTAGCAAATGATATCCAAATACCGTTGATGCAAATTCAGTTGCATTATATTTTGTTATTATAGTCTGTTTATAAGGCACGCATTTTTGAGTTTTGTGTATTTGCATGTTGTCACGTAACCTCTAAAGATGAAGGGAATTGCTCAATCTTTTTTTAAAGCAATTGACACGTGACTTCTTATCAACCCATTCTGACGTCAATCGTTAACATCGATTGAAGATTTATAAGCTCATAAAATCCTAAACGACTTCAGTTGACCAGTGGAAATCATTAGTGATAAATATACTAAAAGAACTATTTTTTTGTAAAATGCAGCGAAATAATAATTTACAGATAGAAAATAAACGATCAGAGAGGAATCACAAACAGGGACGAAAGGAATGCATGTGAATTATATTGTAATGAATAAAAATGTAACTGTATCGTTTCCGATTTCTTAATTAAACGGATTGATATTTTATGGATCGAATGTAATAAGAGTTGCTATAGCAAAATTTGAAGGAATATTTATTCACCTCATAAAGTTGTGCCAAAAATATCGATTACTTTTAGCAGTAGCTATAAATTAATATCTTGTTCCTCCTGTTGGACTATACTCGATCCATAATTGAAAGTGAAAGCTGAGTTACACACATTTAACATAGCTTTTGCCTATCAACCTGCCTGATAACTGTAGTTGCGATATAATCTGCCCAGACATCCGACGCTTAATGGAGAGTCTAGCAAGTATACCTCCACTATTATATTCAAATCAACTCCTAGGGGCTGTTTGCGCTTTTTACTGTGTATTATGATTCGAAAATTACGGGTTATTACCTGTGATAATAGTCTTTGTTGTTTCACGAATGATTGGATATTTCATCTTGTGGTTCAAACCATTTTATTGGAATAACGGAAACACTCCTATATCACTCGTTATATCACTTTAAAGGCCTTCTAAATCTTAGGAAAATGAAGGTAGTTTACCTTTATATGGTGAATTCGATAATCAGTGTTGTGAAAGTTATTTCTAATTCCCACGAAAAGAGAAGAACACCACTGGATTTCTTGAGTTATCCATTCATGAATCATCAACAAGCGAATTATTAGCTGTAAACGATGATTAAAAATTAACCAAACCAAAAATAAATAGGCAGATAAAAATATATAAGTTACTGTGGCAACGGATGAACTTGAGACGACTCATGAAAACACAAAACTGCAGTCTGTGAGTGAAAAAATTATACACGCTCATTTCCTCAAGAAGCTTCACATTTGAGGAAGGGAAATTCTAGGGATGGAGAAAGTTGATACGTTAGAAAGTTTTGAAACAGTAGCTCTCAAATTCATAACAGGCGTGAAATAAATATACTGAGCTGTTCACAAAATATCTCTCGATAACTAATATAATTCACTCAGAATTATATGATACTCCAAGACAGTAGTTATTTTGCAGAAATAGTGAGACGGCAGTCCATGGATCAAACATATATGCTCACAAACACTGTATAACATAACACGCTCTACTTCAAAACGAAAGAAATGGTCGCCTTGGTTCGTTGAGGATTATTCCACACTAAGCGTAGCCGTGATCTAGGCGCCAAAGAGTCAAGGGAGCGCGACGTTGTCACAATAAAATCTATTGGCTGTTGGTGGGATGGCGTGGGCACCGGAAGAGACGAACAGAGGGGCGTCCTCGAACATTGACAGTGACCCGCCCTCATGCGACGCCCCCGGAAGGGCGCATGTGGAACTGAGCAGGGCGCCGTCCAAAACTTCAAAGTAAAAACGACCTTGCGGGATTCAAATCGGATACAGAGCGATAAATATGAGGGAGGGGGGGGGGGGGGAAATGGAGGAGGAAGGAAAGGAAAAAGACAGGAGGGAAAAAAGTAGGATGGGAGAGCAGGAGGAGAGAAATATCAACACAACGGATTTAATAACCGGAGATGTTATAACGAATAAGTCCACGATTACATAGAATACAAATTGTAAAAATGGGAGCAAGATTATGACGAAGCTGGAAATAAGGAGGGAAGCGAAGAAGAAGCATGAGATAACGAATGACAAGAGGGAGACAGAAAATAAATGAAGCGAAAAATACGGAAAGAGAGAGAGAGAAAGTGACATTAATTTTAAGTTAATATAATAAAAATTGGACAGGGAATAAAAAAGAAGATAGGTGAAGAGGAGCAATGACGGAATATTTCTATTTTCTGGAAAATAAAAAAAGAAACTAATATTTTCTCTCTAAAAAAATATGTATCATTCGAAAATTAAAACGATGCTTTAGATTATCATCCGTAGTATACCGGGAAAAAACAGTAAAATAATCCTTTTCGGTTTCGGTGTAGCATAAAACAGACGTAAAGCGAATGAAATTCTCACGCTTGCTAAACTTAAAATTGCGTGCTCCCATTATTGTTTCGCGGAGCTTTGATTGTATATATTCCGCCTTCCATCCCTTCCGAATATCTTTTCCCGCCACTCCCATTCCAATCTCCCTCTCCGCCCGCATCACTCGCTCCCCTGACTCCACTTCCGGGTGGAGACGGATCGCCCGCCGCACCGCTCTGTCGCTCCGCCGCTAAAACTCGCTAACATATCGCGACTCCTCTCCGGTCCTTGGGCCGCTGTATCCAAGAGTGAGAGAGAGAGAGAGGCGTTTTTTTAATGGAAGTTGTTAGCACGCGGCGGTTGCCAAGGGGATTTCAATAAAAGTGCGAAATTACGACGGAAATAGTGGCGTGGTCGCGCCTTTGGCGATCATTTTTCGAAACGGTTCGTTTTTTTGAGTTTATCGCCGACGCGTTAAAAAAAATACGCTCCATAAATCGTAAATAACTTGACACCAAGCGATAAAAAGCGGAGGAGTTGATCATCGATAGAGATTTCACGCGTGAGAAACGCATCTCTGATGGTATTTTTCGATTGCCTCGACTTTTTTTACTCGAATGCTATCGGAGGTTTCGATACAAAATGTGCAGCACGTCGTCATGTAAAATAATTTCAGAAAATTTACTAGCCGCTCGTATTTTTAATCGCCTCGACTCTTTCAAAACTATATCTCATCCGAGATAAGGCCTTGCGTCACCCTGTCTCTCTCTCTCTCTTTCTCTCTCTCTCTCTTACACAAACACACACACTCTCTCTCTCTCTCTTAAACCGATGTATGATTTATTGCAAACGCGCCGTCGAGGCACTGAGCGACCACGCGACACGGGAGTCCTTGGAAAGAGCGCTCTCGCTGAATTATTATTCGTTCGGAATGCTAATTAGACCGGGAAGGATTAACTCAGGGATGGAGCATACCATTTTCTCCAGTTAGTTCACGTAACGTGCAGGTTGTTACCGTTATGCTGCGATGTCATCCTGCCACGCCAACTGAAAGTATTAATATACTAGTGTAAGTGCCCATCAAAAATGACGGGGATGATGGATTATTCTGAAATAAAATTGAGGCAGTCTTCTTTGACCTGAAATCATACCTCCTGCTGAGAGGGTTTCCTTCGATCCGAACGAAGGTTGGACACCATCGCCGCGAGTATCTATGGTGCTTCAAAAGCTGACCTTAGTCCCCTCTTGCCAGGTATATTTCTGTTTTTCAGATCTTGACAGAGGGAGTGACAAGAGGACAAAGGGACAGAATAAGGCTTTTATATATTACCGATAGTTAAAACGTTTTGTTATTATATCATAATGCTATCCTGAAAATTTCATCAAATTCGGTTCAGTCGTTTGCGAGATATTAAGCTTCAAAAAGCATTACACACAACGTTTGCTAAGGCTTTTGTTTATATGACTAGTGTAATGCCCTTCGAAATATCAACGGAAGAATTATAGATAGGTAAATTATTATTATTTTCATTTAAAATAATTAATATCACACTTTTACATATGGAATATTTTGTAATATACTTACAACATTTCTAGTGAATATTCTGTTGTGCTATCTTTAGTTAAACTTAAACTAGTTGCCTCTCCTTCCCTCCCTCTCCCCCCTCCCACACCCTCTCTCCCTCCCCCCTCTCTCCCTCCCCCCTCTCTCCCCCTCCCCCACCCCCTCCTCATTTCTCCCCCTCCCCCTCTCTCCCATCCCCCTCTTTCCCCCTCCACCCTCTTCTTCCCTCTCTCCCCCTCCCTTTCGCTCCCCCCCTCTATCTCGCATTAAAAGCATTCAAAGCACATTTATACCCATAAGGATTGAATTAACAATATGATATAGAGGTCTAACAATGGAATTGGTAGGCAAGGCAACATCCCGTTAAAATGGCAAGATTTCCTCAAACTGTGTGAATTAAACGTTTACATTGAGAGATTTCGAACTGTAGGCGAGAAAATATGAACAGAATAAGAAACTTTATATTGTTTTCTTCAAAATGGTTTATAACCGAAGATTGTAGGTCAATTCTTTCTAATTTTAATCTAAAAAAGAATGAAAGCCTGCCCGTCGAAATGTCCATTTTTACCTAATGGGAAATGGAAATTTTCTCCTGGAATCGAACCCAGGCCTTTGACCTCGAGTTCGATACGTTAAAACTTTTTGTTGTTATATCATAATGCTATCCTGAAAATGCCATCAAATTCGGTTCAGTCGTTTGTGAGATATTAAGCTTCAAAAAGCATTACATGACAAAGTGACATTGTCTTTTATTATGTTAGATCCTACTGAAAGTAAAGTGGTATCCCTGATTTGCGTACGTGATTTTCTTATTATCTTTGATTGTAAGTCCTTAATATCAAATTTCATGGAAATCCGTTCTATAGAAGCCGAGAATGAACATGCGGACGGACGGACGGACGGAACGACCATGACAAGCGCTTATGCTGTAAGCGAAACGCGCCTAAAAAGATTACATATAACAGTTTTTGGAAACGGCGTTCCTAATCCGTCAGAGATTATGTTAATCGCGAAAAATGTCATCGAAAAATGCGTGTCTCCGCGGTAAATTTTGAGGAATTTCGCATTTTCATGCGACGTGATTCCAAGAAATGACGTTAAGATCTCTGCTTGAATATTCACGTTCATACTACTACTACTATAGTATCACTTCAAATAAGGCTGTTTAACATCTTGTGAATATTCATTGGAATTGTGAGACATGAAATGTATGCGCAGTAAGAGAGACATCTTTTCCGGATGTAATAAAGAAAGCGACTTATAGCGATAAATAAGATGGATTTAACGCATTATGGAGAAATTCTGAGATTTGCAACCATATCATTATTGAGTCGAATCGTAACTTTTATTCCATTGTTTCTCGTTTCCATTAATTTAATATCGGAAAGATTAACATGCAAGTGAATAGAGTTAGCGAATATCTAAGTGAATTAAAGTATTTATCGTTTATCTAGGAATGTGCAACTAACTAATTACTTATAGCTCTATTAAGATATATTAATATTACCATAATACATAAATACAAGGCGCCAGTATAAAAGGCCTATTCCGAACTGGTATAGTCGTGGAATGGTCGCAAAATAATGCATTTACAATTAATTTTCCAACTCCGGCAGTAAAGGAAATTTTGATTCAAATTTCATAATACTGGACTCAGCGGGAAGAATCAGCATTCAAACTGCGGGAGACTTTTTTTTAATTGGAACGGCGATGCATCGTAGTCTTTTTGTCTCATCTCCTTTCCTTCTTTTGTAGACATATTCACATACGAATATAACCGCCGTCCATCCACACTCAGATGCTCTCCCAAATGAAGTCTTTCTTCCTCGTCTCCCACACCCTCCAATGTTCCCTTTTAGCCTCCTCCTGCCCCTACTTACTCACATCAAACCCCACTTGTTCCTTTCAGGGGTCACCGCAAAGGCAACTGCGACGCAAGTCATCCGGGAATACGTCCGAAATTATTTTTCCTCGTTCCGCTCAAGAAAGAGGCGTGTCTTTAATCTCCGGAGACAACCAGCTCCGCGAAATGGGACACGCGCATGCGTTCTGCGTCTCGACATTTCAACTAGAGAAAACTCTCGAAAACAAGAAGGAAATCTTAGACGCAGTAAGGGGGAGGGGAGGGGGAGGGCGCAGCGAAAGAATTCGACCTCTTAATATCCAATGAAAATGTCAAAGGGTCGCGAATAAAACGTCATTTATGAATTCCAAGAATTCACGGGGTTTTCTTATAAAGGGGTCACAGAATGAATACACTGGTAAAAATCGAAAATAACTTAAGAGATGCAGCTTACTGTTTTTTTTTCTTGAATTAACCTCGAAAACATAAAACGTTAAATGATATACTACTTCCATCAAAAGTTCAAAAGTGACGCACAATGTTTTTTAAAAAACGTTACAGACAAATATATGTCTACTATGTAAATAGCCCGTCAATATGACGGGTCGAAATAATACATCAAATTTGGAAATTTCAAAAGATAATTTTTATTCTATTAAAAAATGAATTTTCAGCTGTCTTTCTTATTGCCTTTCTAAATTTAATGCCTGAAGTGAGGTGCACTATCTGTGGAGTCTCTATCGAGTTGTATATGACGGGCTATCATTAGTTAGCCTTGAAATAGTTATATATCGTATTCTCCCACGAAAGAGAATGAATGTATATTCAATATAGTAAGTTAAGAATGCTGTTTACTTTGATTGATATGAAAATCATTTCTCTCTCTATCCCTCTCCCTCCCCCCACCACCTGTCCCTCCCCCCACCTCCTCTCCCTTCTACCCACCTCCTCTCCCACCCCCACCTTCTCTCCCTCCCCCTCCTTCATTCTCACTTCCCTCCTCTCTCTCATATTAAAAGCATTCAAAGCACGTTTATACACATAAGGATTGAAATAACAATATGACACCGAAGTCTAACAATGGAATTGGTAGGCAAGGCAACATCCCGTTAAAATGTAAAGATTTCCCCAAAATGTGTGAATTATAAACGTTTCGAATTATAGGCGGAAAAAGATGAACAGAATAATAAACTTTATAATTTGTTATTCAAAATGGTTCAGGTCCGAAGAATGTAGGTTAATTCATTCTAATTTTAATCTAAAAAAGAATTAAATCCTGCATGTCAAAAAGTCGATTTCTACGTGTTATTTTATGGGGAATGGAAATGTCTTCCTTGGAGTCGAACCAAGGACTTTTTTAGAGATTTATTTTCGTCGTCACCTTAAAATATGTGAATCGAGCATTTCTGTCATTTAGAGTCTCAATCTCGATTATTTTACGAGTTATCGGTAATGGGGTGGTCAGCGTGTGTAGCTAGGGTCTCGGGTTCGAATCCTGCCGAGGGCATGCAAAGATAAATATTATTATTCGTATTTTACATAAGACAAACCAACCAACTAACAGATCGCGGAAACTATATATAGAATTTGTACATCAAACCAATATAATCTCACTCGTTTTTCCAATGTTTACGTTGAGGATCAGACTAAAAGGACGCGAACCGAAAAGGATTATGGGAAACGGGAGCAGAAGAAGGGAAAAGGACGAGTGAGTTTGTTGGGCGAAGGGGATGAAAGAAAAGAAAATGAGAGGGATATGGAAGGAATAAGGTCAATGGAGTAAGGGAGTGAGAGAGAGAGAAAGGAAAGAAATCCTGAAATGAAAGAAAAGCTGGAGACGAGTGGGAGAGAGAGAGAGAAACTGCTTCGACGTGGGGAAGAGAAATAGGTCGTCGCATCGAGACGAGTTTATGCGTGTGCCTCGTAATACGTCTGGCTGAAACCTTTCTCCAATGTTGTTGAATATTCGGTCTATTTTCAAAATCATTGTTATTATGGCCATCCAATCTCCAGGCTGACCTTCAAGATGACTGTGCGGGTGATTTTTTGGAGGAAACAGAGAAAACGAACCAAAAACGATTAGAAAGGATGAAATATAGGCTTTAAAAGGCATAAAATAGCAGAATAACAAAAACTTTTCTTGCTGCTAGCGGTTTTGGGGGCTGGGTCAAGGCACGCCATTGATAAAGCTGTTGGTGCGTGTTATTCTTAGCAGATAAAACTACAAAATAAACCCACCTGTTACCTCCATCGATGGTATAAATGACTGAAAAAGAGTGCATATATCAACAATCACTAATTCAGAGACAATATCTCCAGTTTTAATTAACTGACAGTCGACTCTGTAGTCATATACCGGTGAATAGCTTCCGAAGACGGTTACTTTGTAACTACAATTTGATAAATATTTACCCGACCTTTTTATGGCTAAACGAATAATCTCGTCACTCGAACTTTATTTATTTATTTATTATTTATTTTTACTTATTTTTTATTTTTATTTTTATTTATTAATTCAAGATTAGTTCTCATACAGCAGAAAATGCCAATTTACAGTGGGCTTTACAACAAGTCAATAAATAAAATTCAAATAAATAGGATAAAAAAACAGAATCATATAAACTCAGCAAGGTAAGCCACTATTGTTTATTTGAGAGATGCGTCAAACCAGCTTGGACGAAAGAGTTACGTGACAACGAAATGGTGTCCATTTGGTAAGGGAGAGAGTTTAACATGGAGGAAAGGCGGAAGAAGAGTGAACGTTTGGCAAGGGATACTCTAGGAATGGACATATGAAGTAAGGAATGCGTGCGGGTGGGTCTAGAAGAAACTCTGAAATTAACGTAGGAAACCAGATCTGGGCAGTCGGTAATGGAGTCCAGGATGTTATAAATAATGGACAAGTCAGATTTAAGCCTATGATTGGAGAGATTACTGAGGGAAAGGGCGGATAGAACGAGATCTGTTGAGGCATTACAGAGAGAAGGCACTCGGAATTTAACTATCCTTGTAAAGAAATTGGTGACACTATTAAGGATGGAGAGATTGGATACAGCAGACATGGACCAGATAGGAGAGCAATACGAAATGACGGGGAGGACAATAGTGGAGAAATATGTTCTAAGGGCAAGAGGGTCACTAATATCAGTGAAACGGTAGAGGAGACCTAATAGAGACACAGCTTTGCTTCTGACAGCTTTAATATGCTCTGAGTAATTTAATTTTTGATCAGTTATTACCCCAAGGTCCTTTAGTGAGAAGACCTTGCTCAAAGGGGTGGAATTAATGCAGTAGTTGAAGGTAATAGGAGTTTTTCTTAATGAAATCGACATCGTGCTGCACTTCGCCGAATATAATTTGAGCTCCCACACATCATACCAAGTAGCATCCTGGAAAACAAGGCAATCTGTTGGGGAATCAATTTGTTTAGTCATCTGCATAGAGCAATATGTGGGCTTGAGAAGAGTGGACTAGTGAAGCTAAATCATCAACGTACAGATTAAAAAGGTAAAGTAATAGAAAACCAATCAAAAGAGAAACCAGACAAGACAACTCGCTGGGTTCTATCACTTAAAAAACTGGACAGTGAGTTGAGAAAATTACCATGGATACTAAAACGGTGATTGAGTATATGGAGGAGGAGGTTGTGGTTTAAAGAATCAAAAGCTTTGGAGAAATCTAAAAATACTGAATCTAACTGTGACTTGTTTGTTATTCAGTTGACAGCGTGATGCTGAAAGACTGCTAGGTTTGTCATGCACGAACGACTAGGAAGGAAACCATACTGGTTGGTGGAAAGATGAGGGGAAGTGAAGTAATACAAACGGTTAAGAATGATTTTCTCGCAAACAGAGGATAAAATGGGAAGCAAGGAAATTGGACGATAATTTGATGCATCAGTCTTCGGTCCTGACTTGTGTATAGGAATAACATTAGCAATTTTCCATTGAGAAGGGAAAATGTCCAGGGAGAAACATCGGTTTAAAATCAGGCATAAAAGAATTGAAAGAGAGGTAGTAGTTACGTAGTAATATAGGACTAACTGTAAGACCATCAGGACCGGGGGAACGACGAGGGGAAAATTTGCAGAGAAATTGATAAACTTCGTGGGGTGTAGTTTGGATTTGGGACAATGAATAGTTACATTTAGGAGAGAGGGATTGCATATTGTTTACGGCAGGATTAGACGCCGGAGTTAAATATTCTGAGAAAAATTTGATAAATAGGTTAGGTCTATCTGGCCCCACAGTCTTGGAATTCATGTAAGAGACTGTTTCAGGAATACGCGAACGGTTGCACTTAGAGTTAACGAAAGCCCAAAATTTTTTGGGATGAGTGGAGAGGGAGGAAGAAATAGCTTTCGTATATTCAGCATAGGCACGACGAATGAGTGCCTTCGAATATCTTCGTAGATCGGTAAAAGACTTCCGAGATTCTGCGCTAAGATAGGCTTTCCAAAAATACCATGCGCAATTTTTGTTTCCAAGAAAATGAACTGTGTCGGGCTTAAACCATGGGGGAAACTTTTTTGACCTAGGCTTAACAAGCCATAAGTGGATTTCGGCAATTATTTCCATTTCTGGATACCTTACAATAGCGTCAAATTAGAAAATTTCATTATTGACTTGAGAAAGTCAAATAAATTACATTGCTAGTTTACACCAGACCCTTTCTCTGCCTTACTGCGACCCGAATATTAATTTTTCTCTCAATTAAATCGATCGATATTTTACATAAATACTTTAAATTCATGAAAAAGGTACGAGATTTTTTGTAATTTATTAACACGGTTCTAAATCGTTTTTTTCAATGACAAAACAGGTGCCCAATCTTTTAGATAACGTGAATTTTACCAATGCTGGCCCTCATTACACAACGGTAATCCTAGTTCTATAACATCCATCACTTCAGTGAGGCCCTGATGTTTCTTCGAGTTTGATGGTTTATACGATGTATTAACCAATATCGTCATCCTGGAAGAAACTTTCAAATATTTATTGTAACTGCGCAAGATTTTGTTTCTAGTAGGTGATGCTTCTTTGTTTTCTGCTACGTAATAAAAGAAACATTGATCATACATCTGATTCAAGTGTTATTGATACGAATGAAATTATTTTGATTGTTTAAAAAAATGTCAACAGGACGAAGCTATACTCTGTAGTTTGTGATTTTTCCCTGCACAAACAAGTAAACAAACAAAACTGGAAAGCATCGGATTATTTCCGCAGCGAAAATCATTAGAGATGAGACAGAGCTAAGATAGGAGTAGGAGAAGGGAGAGGAAAGAATAAATGGAGGGGGAGAGACGGGGAGTTTATACGAGGAAAATTGCTTCTGGGGATAGAGGGCGTATAGGGTAAGAGGAGGGAGGAGAAAGGCAGAGGAAGACATCCCCATTATTTTTCTCGATGCATGTCGTTCCAATCCCTTAGTGACCCAAATTCGAGGGGGAGGAAAGGCCGTCCTCCTTCCGGGGGCGCCATGGTAACCGATTGCCTACGCGAAACTCTCTTCCGAACGCCACTCCACAACCCGACTGGAATAAAGGGGAGAGATGGTTTCCGATTACGTACTTCGCCGAACAGGTGTGACGACAGCGAGGGGTTTGCGGGAGAAGAACAGTCGTACACTTTCCTCCCATATCAAACATCTCAAACTGGCGTTCCAATACATGCTTTTCCGTCGCCCGTTCTTCTGTAGTATAAACAATTCTGTCCGGCATTTATAAATGATTTTCTTTCTTTAAAAAGAGAATAATTTGATATTAAACATGAAGACATTGCACAAAGTAACTTCTAACTCTTAGTAAATATAAAATCGCCCAGTTTTGAAAAAATAAGTTCAAAATTTCGCAATTCTTAAAAACATGAAATGCTGATGCGGCCCTCTTCACATAGGTGTCATCCCTTTAAATACGTCTTTATTCCTCATCAATTTTGATGTGCCTTCATTACACATATTTCCAAAATCTTCTCTCTGGACTTAAAAAATTCACCTTTTAACTCTCGATCTCTTTTTTCCACTCTAGCCTCTCTCATTTCGCGACTCAGCACACGCACGACTTTCACTCCTTTCTCATTCCTTTACAGCCTTCTCGACATAGGTCTCTCTCTCTCTCCCGCTTTTTGCACCCTCAATCTCACATTTCCCCTTTACCACTCTCCGTTAACCTCCTATCAAACTCTCTCTCCCCTTCTCTCTCTCTCTCCCTCTCTCTCCGTCTGCAGCTGCCCTTTTGTTGTTCTCCTCGCCTTTCACCTCTCGAGTTCAGCTTGCTTCTTTCACTCTCCCTCTCCCTTTCACTCCTTCTCTCTCCCCTTTCTCCCTCCCACTCATCTTCCCTCTGATTCTTCCTCCCTCTTTTCACTCTCGCCTTTTTATGGAGCTTTCGGGATGATCCCTTAGTCAGACGCAACTCTATACATATAAATATATTGTAGCATGTAACAAAAAATAATTGTACTATACGGCTCGTTTCTTCGAAAAAATCGACTTGCCATATTAAACCGTAAGATATTTGCGTGTACCGTTATAAATATCTCCTAGAAAAATGATCGAATATATATATTGATTATACCTCTCTTTTGCCCCTTTAATAAGTACTTTCATGCGGCATCGTTACGGACATATCTTTAAGTTCTTTCGCATTCAACGCACACCCCGAATAAATCCACTGGTGTATGTCACCTAATGCCCACTGATCTCTCTCGTGGTTGAGTTATTACGAACGCTTCTTAACTACTCGCTCGTTCCCTTTACCTCCGTGGAAGAGAGAACAAGACGGAGATAGCGAGAGATAGCCATTGTCTCCCCCCAACCTCTCTCTCCCACCCCCCCCCCCCCCCAAAACAGACTCCCACCGTCCAAACTGACCCTTATAAGCGCGAAATCTATGAGACGATGAGAAGGCATCCTAACGTCTCTTTAGCACGCCAGACGACAGTCTTTTATTTGGGTTCGGTCTACTGCACTCCAGAGGCCACTCCTGTGAACGAAAGGTGATGTCCATGCGAGGGAAACCGTGCAGAATGGTGGAGGGGTGCCGGAAGTCTTTTGAAGGGAAATGGGTCGAAAAAAATTCATTCCATTCCCGGCTGGGCCTTTAGGATAACGATCTCCTCGTACGCGGCCATTCCGACTCGTTTCTTTCTGGACGTATCATTTTCGAACCCTTTTGGGTGTATTTATGGCGCTGGTCAACATCTAGGGATATTTAACCTTCCCTTGGTTATTAAAGGGTAAGGCTAGCATGAACGGACCATAAACGATAAAATGCCAGTCTTCGTTCGCAGAAGTTGTTTAGATGAAGATAAACGGGTACGAAAATTTTAATTATCACATTTTCAGATTAATCGGAAAGTGCCCTTTAATGAATACTACCAAATGAATGAAGAAATACGTTTTACGTTATTTCCGCGATGAATTCATTGAGGCGTAAGGGAATGCTTTGGTTAATTTTCAATATCCTCTACCAAAACGCTAAGTTAATAATTTTCTAGAAACTCCAGCAAAAGTTTGCATTATTAGGTTATTCATAAAAATTAAATTTTTAAACCTCAAATAACGCAACGACTGCGTTGAAATATTTAGCTATTAACTAAATAGAAATTGATCTCAAATGCTAAAATTAATGCAAAAATCACGTGATCATAGCACTACACAATAATGATGTTTACACTTATAAATACAGCAGTTAGGTTTGAATTCAACGGGCTTTTGCGGGGAAAAATATAGCAAAATTTTAAAAGTATTGTAATAAATGAATCGCATGAAAAAGCTTAAATAAATATAGAAATCAAAACAGTTTATCAACACAAAATATATTTGTAAGGAACGATATAGAAAAGATAAAAGATACAGAATGAAAATATAAAGAGCGAAAAATATTTTAAGTTAAAAAATAGCATATACTCCCATTATAGTTTACTCAGAGATATATAGGCTAGGCCAGTGTTTCTCAGCCACCATTCCGCGGACCAGTACCGGTACACGACCGATTATTTGCCGGTTCGCGAAACTTAGGTGGAAAGTTTAAGAAAATTTTAAAATCTTTTATATCGCTTCGAATCTTAGGTCCAGTACTCTATAAAACAGTTTTCTACTTGCTACAAAGCAAAAATCTGTCAAATTGTGGCAGCAGATGTTTAGAGTGCAATAACCGTGCATACTCCGAATTGTTAAATGGTATTTCTGAATTCGGTTAGATGTGATTTTCCGACATTTTAATTGCTATATAAGTTCCATATAATCTTTTGCGCAGGAGAAACTAAACGAGCGCTTGCTGTGAGGCCTACTGGAGATCCATCTTCGAAACCTAAGAAGGAAAGACGGAAATCTCCATGGCTACCGGGGCAAAATCCCTGGGGCCCGGGCCTCTGAGGGCTCCAGTCATAAGGTTTTCCTATCGAAATACGCGGGTGCAAAGCACGCCGACAACAGATACAAACGGGTGGCGTTTTCTTCCTTTCCCATTTTCTTTTCTCAGATCTCGATTTGGGTTTTCCGTGATCTACCCACTTATTTTCTTTCACCCCTTAGCACTTCTCCCCGCTACTCTCATCTTTCTCCATTCCGAGAAATGCCGTCTTTGGGCCCGGGCCCCCAAGCACTCGGAATGTCGTCGTACGGTCAGTTCTAGAGAACAATATTGTTTACTCCTAATTTTTTAAGAGCTAAGGTAACTTTTCTTTCTTTATTGACCATATTTTATAATGTTGAGATTAGAATATTTAAATGCGCTTAATATCGCATATAAGGCCGACACGACGATGAATGCCATCGAACTAAACTTTACTAAAAACACGCAAATATAAGACTTACTTCGCGTCTGATTATCTGAAAGAACTAAGATTTTATTAAAAAAATTTAATTGTAATTAAAGTTTTTAATCCTTAAGTTTTCTATGTTGTAATGGAATTTCACTGAAGAAAGTAATTTTTAAATGTTTCAATTGAAAGTAGTTTGCTAATTCTACCGGTCCTTGGTGGATTGTTCCTAACATTTACCGGTCCACGACAGACTTTCGGTTGAGATCACTGGGCTAGACGATATTTCTATGAAAATGAACCGGAGTACGCTAGTCTAGAAAACTTATCAAATTTAAATATTGAAATAATTATGTATTTGTATGTATTGGATGATGTGGAAATTAAATTATATTTCAATATAATGAATTATTTCGGGATATGCAGTTATGGATTAAATAAATTCCCAAGTAGTCCCATTCTTTTGAGCACCGTAGTCCGACGTCGTTTGTGTCAGAAATGAGAGCGGCGAATTTTATAAGAGGAAGACCAATGTCACTGGAAACTAAGGGTATCTACCCAAATGAATTATCAATAAAAAAGAGCAGAAAAGATAGATTAGCTTTGGCCACTGAGATTATCTTAGAGAAGGTAGCAGACAATTACTCCGGCGCGAGGAATATAAAGGGATCGAGGGACAAAGGACGGAATTATATCGGATATACGCCGCGCACAAAGGAAGGAAAAGCGATGAAACTATGAGATGATAACGTTAATCAGCCATGAGAGTTTAGTTTTGCAAAGATGTGTTACAATAAAAATGTTACTCTTAAACAAAAATTCCATTGCTTTTACTAATGTCTACATTTACAGAAGGGTACGCTACATCAGAGCATTTTCTGAGAACGAAAATACGCATAATAATGAGTACCGAGTCTACAGTGACACATCAAGGAACTTCCACGAAAGTTGTAGTTTTTTCATGTTGGCAATAGTCAAATTTCCCAAAAGCTTTTTGGTAAAATTATATAAGTTATCAAGCGAACAAAATGTTAGTGACAAATAATAGAATTAAAAAACTAATTGCATTGAAATAATGAAATGTACCAATAAATGTAATTGGTTCCATTCTTCTTCAATTATAAAACTAATACGTACGTCAATTTACTTCTTTTAATCTCGATGAATTACACATTACGCCACGCATGTTGCTCGAATAAATATATAAAAAAGGCTAGTTGAGTTCCACTAAAAACTAAAGGGGACGATGATGAAGTTATCATAGCAATCAAAATTTCGCATTTTTAGAGGCCTTTTTAATCAGCGATTTCATTATTATATTCCATGCAAATTTGAACTTTGCTCCCCTCCCCCGCAAAATAAACTCTGCACTTTCAGGTACGGCGATCTGTAAATTAAGAAGCTACTACACTTAATTAGGGACAGACAGGCCTTGTCTACCTCGCTTTAAAAATACATATAACATATATATTTTATATGCACTGGTGGTGTAGTGGTTAGCGTGTTACAAAGTTTCAGGGTTCGATCCCCGCGAATGGTGGTTTTTCACAAAAAAACTATCATCGGTGCCTAACATTAGGCAGCAGTATTGTCAGTATGGTATAGAGCCGAAAACAAATTATGTTTGCTGGGTCTATATCCAATAGAGCTCTAGGCGTGATCGGGACGATTTGAACGGATGTAGCACAGGTATGGGAAGAATACATAAGGAACTATATAAAAAGCAGGCAGGATCGGTACAAATGGAACTGGAAGGAGAAAATTGCGTTGAAGAAGACAACTTGGGACCAAGTATTAAAGCGAAGTAGAAAAGGCGATACTGGAACTAAAGAAAGGAAAAGCTACAGGCAGCGATGGAATACCGGCAGAGGTACTTAAAGTCATGGGATCGGAAGGACTAAAAGTGATTACGAAACTAATTAACAAGATTTACGACTCGGGAGAGTCCTCAGGATTTCTTAGATGTAACAATGATCCCTCTAAAGAAGAAGCCAAAGGCAATGCAGTGTAAAAACTACAGAACGATATCCCTACTGTCACACACTTCGAAGTTCATCACGAGGATTCTTAATAAAAGACTAGAGAAAAATGCCGAAGAAATGCTAGGGGAAGATCAATTCGGCTTCAGAAAAGGGCTAGGAACCAGAGATCCTATCGGTGTAGTGAGAATCATATCAGAAAGGGCAATAGAGTACAGCCAAGATTGCTGCGTATGTTTCGTCGACTGGCAGAAGGCCTTTTATAGAGTAAATTGGGTACTGCTGATGAGGATATTAAATGATATTGGTTTAGACTGGAAAGACAGGAAGCTGATCAGGAATCCATATGTGAATCAAGTTGTAAAGGTCAGGTTAGAGAATGCGGACACCAGCGGAGTACACATCGGTAGAGCAGTAAGACAGGGCTGTTGTCTATCGCCGATTCTATTCAATATATATGGAGAGAGGCTAATGCAGGAAGCGTTAGAAGTCAAGGGAGACTTCAAAATCGGAGGAAGGATTATAAGAACAGTGAAATACGCGGATGATCAAGTACTTCTAGCAAGAAAGGAAAAGGAACTCCAGAAAATGATAAATAGACTAGTGATAACAGGTAGAAAATACGGTATGGAAATTAATACAGAAAAATCCAAGGTTATGCGAATATCAAGTAATGAAGAAGAAAATTTGAACATAAGTATTGGAGGAAAGCCATTAGAACGAGTTTCACACTATAAATACCTTGGAAGTATCATAACGAGAGAAGCAAAATGTACAGATGAAATCAGGACTAGAATAACAAAAGCAAAAGTCGCTTTCAGAAGAAAGAAACTCCTACTAACGGGAAATATAAAGCAGGAAATCCGCAAGAGGTTGATAAAATGCTATGTATGGAGTATAGCTTTGCATGGGGCAGAAACATGGACGTTAAGGAAAAATGATATAAAATACTTGGAAAACTTCGAAATGTGGCCATGGAGAAGAATGCTGAAGATAAAATTGACAGATAGGGTGAAAAATGAGGAAGTAGGTACTATGAAGAATAGGAGAGAAGCGAACGATTATACAGACTATCAGAAAGAGAAAGGCGAACGGAATTGGGCATTACCTGAGGAGAGTGTGCATGATTAAAGAAGTGCTAGAAGGAAAAGTGGATGAAAAAAGAGAAAGAGGTAGGAAATGGTTTCAGCTAGTTAGACGACTTGAAAGGGAAAGAGAGCTATCAAGACATGAAGAAAACTGCGGAAAATAGGAGTGTATGGAGAACCAAGTTTAACCATGAATAATGATGGACCTGTCAACGGACAGACTACCTATGATGATGATGATATATATTGTATGATGATTAAGAAGTATAAATGGGTAGAAAGGGATCTGTGAACACTCACTTAGCGTAGTGGACATCCGCGGCGACAGATGGATGAATCCTAAGATGAAGTTCTCAGGCGTCCGTCCTCTTCCTTGAGAAGTTCGACGTCTTCTTTCGCCGATTCTGGAAGGATTTGAAAATTCTCATTATTACAGGGATGAAACAGGCATTACCCACGTGGACCATGCATTCATATAATCGTTTGACGCATTTGTCTTTACATAAGATTATTAGCGGAGCGATTTCAGGTTTAACGTTCTTTTGGATATATTAATATTGATAAAACGTCTTTAAACATAAAAGGGCGAATCTATAAAGGTTAGCAGAAGACGAATTTCTGCGAACGTTTTTGAATGTGAAAAACTGAGCTAAATGTTCTGATCAAACATCCGTATCAACGTTATACTGTTTGCTACAGTAATATAATCAAAATAACTTCATAACGAAACATATAAACGCAACGAACCCCACTATAAAATGGAATGTCATAGATCTGCTGAGATGTATCTAAAAACAAAACGATAATAATTATGAACCCGTTAATAAACCAAATGATAATATTTTCGATTAAAAAATAAAAATATTTATACCAGAAATATCGTAGCGATCCTGGAAATGCTTTTATTTGTATACGTAAGAGGCCAGTGTCATTTCGTGCACGAATTACTTTTAACTCTGCATCTTCGAAACGATTTTTTTAAATGTTAGAACCGTGCATGCATATTGCAAAATTGACAGTTCCTCAACAAAGGAATAAAAGAAATGGGAGTTAGAGATCTCAAATATATGTAAAAATTCGCTTAAAATTTCCCGCTGAAAATGTACCAACTACTCAATCTTCACGATAACAACAACTTCCAAAAAAATATTCAATCAACACTTAGAAACGCACTAGGGATCGCGAGCGAACAGTTGAATATTTTTAGGATTTAAGTTATATGTATCAGGTTTAGAAAGAGGAATAGAAGAGACAGGCTGAGAAACAGAATATGCAGGGACACAAAAATGAAGTCAAGGAACAGAAAGGGGCGCGGATGAAAGAGTGAGAAAAGGGATCTAAAAAGGGAACAAGGATAAGAGAACAGAGAAACGTACGTTTGGCAAGTGCGCGTCCAAAAGGGTGTATATACATATTGTCTTATAAGAGCGAGTCCCGAGGTCTTCGATCGAATCAAAGGTCATGCGTGCGACGTAAACGTCTGTTCGTAATGCTAATGAGGCCTTTCGAGAACCTATTTTGAAAAGCACGTGCGGATGGTACTTTCGAATCGCTTCCGCCGGCCACATCTGCATCCGGCGTTTATCTCTTTCTTTTCGAATCACGGATGACGTTAGAAACATCCAAGGAACAATGGCAGAGAGGAATATGCGAATCATCGCCGAGAAAGAACCGAAGCGATGCACAGAGGCATCACTTGCACTATAAAAGACATGACGTATTTATCTGTGTATATGTAGAAATCAGAGCTGGGAAGTTCAAGTTCGGTTCCAACCTTAAATTTTCCAACTTGTTCAGTTCCGTGTTCGGTTCCGAGTGATCTAAAAAACTGTTTTTTATTGATAAAATTTTACATGAATTACAACTTTTTCAATTACATAAATAAACGATTAAAGTTTCTTAAAAGTAGTGTGATTAAAAGTCTTTTTAAGGAAAATTTCCGTTTTACTTTCTCCATACGTATTGTAGGAGAAAGTATTGTATTCGTGAAAAAAATCGAATTGGAGATTTCAACGGAAATACACATTTTGCGGTCCCCTTAGTATGTTTTGGCCATTTTGAAATTTAAAAAATGTTAAAATAATAATAATAATTTATTCATTTTTAAGGGAAACATTCCGGAACCAACATTTTGATAGCACTGTTCCGGTTCGGGTTCCGATACGATTTTTCCGTTCCGGATCTGGGTCCAGGAACCGGAACCATTTTCGAGCCGTTTCTGTTTCGGAACCGGAATTTTCTCAGCTCTGGTAGAAATAAATATACATGTTGTTCCTAATAATCCTTTTTAATTAACCGTGTTAGAACTTCAAAAGGCTAGATTTGAGAATATTTTATGCGTAATGTGCCATACGCCTACATTAAAAGTACCCCGCATGCACGGGCTCGGATATTATCTTTCTGAATTCATGAATGATATAAAATAACACCACTTGTTGGCAATATATACGAATAAGGATGTCTTGAAGTAAACTATTCGGCAAAGCGGGCCGGATGCGAGGGCCGGATATGGTCCGCGGGGCCGTAGTTTGTTTTAGAGCATCGCTCATGCAAATAGAAAGGAATAGGTAGCTTTGCGTCCATTCAATCAGTAATTCTCTCTCTCTCTCTCTCCCTCTGCCTCTCTCTCTCTCTCTCTGTCTATCCACTTCCATCGCCGCTAGCGACTCTAATTGTTAATTATCGGAAATTCCCGCCTCGTTGCACCTTCTTAATCTCCGGAAATTAATTCCGCATTGCTTTGTCTTCTCCCAAATGTGACGTCACCTGTCCTCTTGTGAACGGCAGCAGTGAGAGGTTTCCGTATATACAAGCTTTGTCGCTAATACTTCAAGACCGGTTCGCCCTGGCTATAGTTATTTTCCATTTGATTTGAAAAGCGTAGATCATATCTCGTAGATTTGGAGTTGCCACTGTTGGTAGATTATGATGTTTATTATCCAAATTGCAGATTAATCTGCAATATTAATTGGCTTGGTACAATAGATCAAGCTTAGCTTGGTGCAATACATTTTAGTAGGTGTCGAAAGCTAACGTATTAGGAAGAATCAAAATATCATTTGTAAATTCTCATTTAATAAACGCCAATTTTTATTACGAAACTCAGAAAATAAAAGCATTCGACTTTACTATTATTTAAAAAATATACATTACGGAAGGTATACAATAAAATGTAAAAAATATTCCTACTTGTATCATTGCCAGATGAGTTAATTTATATGTAAAGCCAAAATGTATAAAATAAACAAATAAGATTTCATAAAAAGGCCAATTGTCCATATTGTGCAGATACTGAATTGTTCGGAGCCTCGAAGTTGCAGAAATTCTGGTCGCATGTTTCTCTATATGCGTTTTGTCAAATAAATTTCATTTGAAAATTTTTATGATAATATCAGAAAAGTGTCGGTGAAATGATAGTGTTTCGCAAAAAATGAAACAACTGATCGTTACCATTGATGAAGGTTGGGTAATATTTCTTACAAATTCAGTGGTGTAAATCCCTTGGTATAGAAAATATATTACAAAAGAAAAACTTGAACGGGGGAGAGAGGCATGTGGATAATATTTCAAAATATAATTTTTTAAGTATGACATTAACTCTTCAGGTTGCCATTAATTTTAAAATAGGTGGGAATAATCAACTTCATCTCTGATGAATAATCAGTTATTTTGATTAAAAATACTGAGTGATTCAATATAAAGATTTAAACAACTAAAAATGAATCCCGACTACGTTACCTTAGCAATTCGAGGGATAGAATAATATTCTCTTTTTTTTAAGCGGATTTGAAAACAGTTCAATTTTATGGGGCAACAGCCTGATCAAGCCCACCGTATCACTTTCCCTTTCTCAGCAGCCACGCCTTCATATAATAGGAGCAAAGGGACGCGTCATCGCCGTTGAATTGGCGCGGGAACGCCCTCTAGCAGTTCATCTCTCTCTCTCTCTCTTTATCTATCTTTCCGCTGAAATCATCGCCACGTTTCCCCATATTCGACTCTATAGGATGCGACGAAGGCCCCATTGTCGAGTGGAAGGGCCAAGTGGGCGGAGATGTTACTTCGCGACAATGACACTAGAGCGAAGATTGGTCACGTGACTCTTCAAAAGAAACTTTCGCATCCGAACACGATTTCTCCACGAATGTTTATACAGCTGAGGTGTGCTTCCAAAATCACCTCTTTGTTCTTTCATTCTAAATTTATGCAATTGAAGAAAGGTCTATACAATAGTGAGACATCTAAAAAGCGCAACTGTGCATGTTATCGACGTAGTCAAACGCGAAATGTCCCATTTGTACCTTTTCTCTCATTTAAATAATGTCATAAAAAATAATAATTTTGTTAGGAAAAACCTCACCAGATATAGCTGTAAGAATATAACATCAATAAATATGAAATTGTTATAATTAAATTTCAGATTTCTTCTTAATCGTGGCTTCGCAAGCAACATGTTTCTCACCCATGTTTAATCCGAGTAATTCTCTGATACGTCCACAAACGCAAGATTACTTTTTAGTGTCAAATAAAACCCCTAGTAGTATAATGTTTAGTTCGTCGGATTTATCCGCGTCAGCGGCCGTATAACTACTGCTCGTGAAGCTATATGAAAATGCGATTAGTAAAATTTTGACATTTGTTAATTGGAATTATCGTCTTTAAACCTATAATACAATGTTGATGTGTAAAGGCTAAAAAAATGTTTATTGACGATTTTAACTCATACTATACAATAATCTCTGGGTATCTTCCGATGTAACCTCTTGTACGGCCCGCCATGATGAACAGTTGGCTGATCCCTGATATACAGGATAACTGGAGCTGTTCGTCCTAGTTAAATGATGACATTCTCTCTGCAAGAGGTCGTGAAGTACTTTTTTGAGCAAGACAAAATATATAAAAATAAAACTGAAAACAGTGAGGAAAGAATTGCAGAACAAATTAATACAGGAGGCGCTTTTTTCACAAATACCATGGTAAATGAATTTTATTTTGTCCTGCAAAAAAGAAACAAAAAATTTAATAATAAAAAAATCGATACTTAAAACTTAACTATCGCGGAATAGAACTATAGTATTTGAGATGCGCTCTCCGTTAACCAACGTTTCATCCACAGGTGTGAAAACAATCTTTTATTTCTAGCATGAATTCTTCTCGAGTTATTAGCGAAGTGCATATGTACACCGATTCGTTCCCAGTTGTTGATCCTAGATCCACCTAAATTTTCCATGCCTAGCTCTCATGTAGAATGACCTATCCTGAAATGTTGGCTTCTTCAGGTTGCAGCATTCTAGAGATATTACCCAGAAATATGGACGGATATACAAATTGAATACATAAGCGATTTTTTAGGAAAAGCGTTAAAAACTGCTGTGTCAGCTTCATCTTTAATAACTCATATTATTACTAATCAACAGAGTGAAATAGAGAGACAAATAGGGTGAAATAATAAAATGCATCTTATATACGCAATTCCCTTCGCAACATAGTAACACGAGAATTGCTGTAAGTTGTTCAAATCCTGTTTCCCCGTTTTCAAAGGCTCTTGAGCAAAAGACTAATTATCTCGTCCAAATTAAGCCGAAATAGCTCGGAGCCGCCGAAGAAAATTAATTAATCGCAAAATTGTCGGCGGGCTTTTTGCTTCAATAAAGGTGGAGATCGAGGAGTAGAGAGACTTCAATTCGAATGAAGCGAAACACGTGGCCTCATCCTGACAGGAGAAGCATCTTCATTAAGGCAAATTTACAATCTCTTCCAACATTTGACCCTTCATATATTATTTTACAATGAACACATTTCTAAGAAATAAATCTTGAAAAGAATTCTCCGGCATTAGACGTAATGATCAGTTCTTGAATGATTCTATGCTGTCAGCTGTAATCTCTGGGAGGAAATCCCTGTCTCTTCATCATGCACGTTTGATACCTAAACGACGAAGAGAAGCTGAGTATAAAGTAGTAATACTTATGAAATTGTGTCCAGCCTTTTCTACATCGGTGGTTGCGAATCATTCGGCGGTCTGCATTGGAAGTTACCAATTATTCAGCGGGCAGGATTAGAGTTTTAATAGGAAGTTATCTATATATTCTGATTTTAGCGAAAATAATTCTAAATGACGTTTCGATGGTAAACATTCCAATGTTAAAAGTTTTAGATAAAAATTTCCATAAATATTTATGAATTTGTCTTAAATAATTCGGATTACTTTTTCATCGTGGCTTCGCGGATCGCATAAAAAACGTTCACGGACCGCAGGTTGAGCACCACTGACCTTATGAAAACATTCAAATTTCTCATCATGTTAAGAAATCCTATCAATATTGATGCCACATAAAGGATGCTGCTCACTGAAGCAAGGAAAATATCTAATCACAGATCATTCCTTTTATCGTTTCTTTTGAATTTTATTTCCTGTTCATTAAAAGTGTTTTTATCAGTTAATTAAAAATCCCGTCTAACTTCACAATTTTCTAGATATGATGAATTAAACCACGATACTAAGTTGAATATGAGATACGTCGCAGTGTGAAGATGTACCGAAATTAATTAGGGAAAAAAAGGACTATTGCCAATCGGTGTAAATTAGTCTCGGTTTCCTTGAAGCCCTAACCCAACCCGATACTGTTTGGCGTCTACTAAATATGTACTAAGAAGACTACGAGAAAAGCGAATGACTGTACTGACCATGCTATGGATCCAAAAGTGTTGTATTCTTTAAGACATGGCTTTCATTGCATGACAGACAATTGAAAGTTCAAAAGAGAAGCGCTTCAGAGCAATTGTCCTTAAAAATAAATTACAGACAAAGGCTGAATTTTGGGAAAGGAAATACGGAATTGAGAATTCAAAATGTTTTGACATTCGCAGGATTTTCACTGAGGTAAGCCTCAACTACAGAAAATACCGTATATCCCGGGTTAGATTGAAAGGGTGGAAATATAAAATAATAACGATGACAACGAAATGCACCTGTAAAGTCTTTCAAACTTGACAGAACTTAATCTAACATCAATCAGAGCAACGGAATACGTTGAGAAAAGCATAAAAAACACGAAGCTTTGTCAATCCGAGTTTTTAAATAAATGCAACCATTTTCTAAGTGATACATAAAATGTGAGAATTTCAGTTTTTATCTAATCTAACTAAATATTAATTTTACGTTGACGTCTTTAGACATTTGTTTACAATTTATGTCAGCGTATTTCTCGACAACCGTTCGTCGTAAAGATATGCGGTAAACGGAGTTTTGTTTCTACTGGCTATGAGGTCCCTGAAAAAATATTTTCTTTTACTAAAGTGTCCCGGGTTCGAATCCAGGAGACGATTATATTTTCCCATAAGTTTACACGGGATTTTCGATTTTTCAGAGTGCAAGGTTTTCTTCCTTCATTCGTTAAAATATGTAAATATGGACCGATTTTCTTATTTTTTGCTTTATTTGATGGCTAAAGCTCTATACTATCTTATTCTTGCCATTTTTATACGTTACACGGTCAAAGTTTTCAGAAATACGCATTCTTTTTCGAACTTTTGCGGATTTTTCGTACTCTTTCCGGGCGTTATCAAGCCGACCGTCATTGTTGCCTCCGATTCAATTACGATCAATTATATCTTCAATAGGTGAAATAACAGCGTTATTCGCTTCGCACTTTGTTTAACATAAGAATCGAAATGAATGAAGCATAGCAACGTAAATATTTACGGATAATTATTTCGTTGACTGCGTATGGGAAGCGTTTCTGGCTGTGTCAATAACATGTGTATAACAAACAAGCTCCCAGTTTTATTTTAAATTGTGCAATTAATTTGTTTTTGTTTTGTTTCATCGTTTAAATGCTGGAATCTTACCTTTTTGTAAGTAGAACCATCATATTACACATCTGTAGTCCTTATTGACTCAAATAGGCTCACGCATCAATTAAAAATTAGATGAGAATAGGAACGCACGTTGCTTTGTAAACACATTATATGGTTATCTTCTCTTTATTGATAATCTAAATAAACGGTTGTATTGACGTGACCTTTATAGTAGGTCCTGTAAGAAGTTAAAAGCAGTCGTTGATAGACACTTCAAGTAAAGCAACTGTTTGTGAATTCGTCTATAAGGGTGCAACGATAACCATTGGAGTTAAGGTAAGGTAGAGCTATTAGCCCAGCTACAGCTGCGAGAGAAAGGAAGAGAAGCCAGAGATCAAACGAAGAGTATCGTAGGAAAGAGAGAGAAAGAGATGCGGAAGCTCACAGGATTGCCCGTTTAGATGAGGAGCGGAGAGTACAAAAAAGACAAAGAAATAGGGAAACACGTCAAATGAATAGGGAACAAAGAAGATCTAACCTAGGGCCGAACTATTTAGATTATTTTCATTTCATTTATTTCATTAATTATTCAAACAAAATTATTTCACTAAACTTTCAGTTAATTTAAATCGCGCTCAGGATCGGAGATCCGGGGCTGCCCTACTACTATATTCTAAATTTACACTGTTGCCGTATTATAATAAACAGCTATTCAAAACGCGCTTTTTATTCATACCTGAAATATAAAATTAGTTAAAAATATATAATTGATTAACTTTGACCTGGAGTGCGAATTTAATGTAACAGTCAAGTAAGAGTGGCCGTTGAGGATATTAATATTCAATGAGGTTTCGTGATTTCGCTTAAGCAGAAAATAGAAAATATACACATAGAATAGGCCTTAATCCTTCATCTACTGTAACATAATAGCGAAACGAGCAAACAAATTCTACATTTTATGATAAAAGTATAAAAAGTAAATGAATGCAAAAAATAAAGTCCGCTCCATTATATAAAAATATTTTCAGCTAATTGTAAGTTAACTCTAAAAATTTAGATAAAGTATCACAGTAGCGTAGACCTATAGGTGGGCAGTAAAATTAGTCTTACTTTTCTTGTTTATCCACGGTTTGCAGGAAGGAGAGATAAACGCCATAAAAAGATGGAATCATGTTCATATTATTGACTATAAGCTTCGGAGAAGATTACTTTGAATCCCTTCCATTCCGCAAACGTTATATAGGGATTTTTTTCCCTCCTTATTCACGTTGTAACATCAAGAGCTTTTATTGCCCTTTTGAGAGCGAGATTGCCTATCCCGTGTATTATATCTTCTTATTCCGTTTTATCTCACTCTGTTCCAGCGATATTTCTCTCAACGTTAAAGGAGACATAAAAAATAGCTCCCATCAGGTATCATGCCCAAAAGCACAACCGTTATTACTGTCTGGCATTGTTCAAGATTAGTATTAGATGAACGATAAATACGTATTGATGAAGGTGGAGTCAATCCAGCAATCATACCGTCCCGAAAACAATTTTATAGCGCCAATACGGCTCAAATGTGAAGGTAAATTCATATTCATCTATGGATTGGAGAGATTTAACAGGGATAAACCCGAGTAATTCCTCAAAGTCTGATAGAAATTGGTATAATATTTCTTTACTTATTAGTGTTTATATACTATACTGCTGCGTTTCCGATACAATGAATAAAACTAAAAATTATTATTATTGGATATTCTGGAAATAAGCATGGGTGTTTTTATCCTTCGCTTTAGTTCATTCATTTTAAAGGACCTTTTACGCTGTATCTACCGCCGGATGAAAATGTATAACTGCTATTTGCTCAAGCTCATAAGAATTTAAGGGCACCGTGTCTACAACAAAAGCAAGTAAATATCAAAGTGAAACAAATTTATAAAAACACACAACACGTGGCACTTGAGGCTTAAAGGAGAGCGTATTTGCTTCCGTTAGTAGTTGTTGCGCTGCAAAAAACACGAGTTGACTACAAGACTAAAAGCGACCTTAAAAACGCGTTTTTTCTTGAGCGCGCCATGACCTTTCGCCATATGTAGCGATTCGCCGCGATTTTGAATCCCCGTCAAAATTATACGCTAGCTTTTCACCGAAAAATAAGGCTGAAAAAAAAATTTTGCTCCGCTCTTTCACGCGTGCTCCGACGGAGTTAAGAATGCAGGTTAATCAGTCCGCATTTATTCCAGTGGCGGTAACACACACACACACACTCTCGCGATACGGAGAGCCTCAACCCTGAATGAGATATGTAAAGGGACTCTCCCAAAACCGTAATTCCTCATCCTACACGGCGAACTGCAGTAATTACGTTGGCGGCATTTAGAGGAGTGGCGGAGAGGAGGAGGAAGGACTCAGCAAAGAGCATCCCGAACCGCCGTAAAAAGGGAGGAAAGGGGGCGTTCTTCTCCGAATCGGCAGGAGAGAGGAAGGGGCGTGTGGCTGTACCGGAGGAACCGTGGTCGAGTTGGTAGGAAGGTGCGGCTGTGGGGCGATTCGAGGGACGCACGAAAGGCAATTACAAGAGAACGGTGCGGCGGATCCCTTTGAGCAACTAAGACCTCAGCAATCAGGACAGCTAAACAACAGAAGCATATTTCCTACTACTACTACCTACTGCGAGCCTTTGTATTATCTCGTTAATATTCCCGCAGTCTTACCCATCCTCCTAATGTTTGCAGACTTTGTAAGTGAATATATACCCCTGTTTATGCTTGCTTTTAATATACCTGTTCTTCAGTTCTTCATATATTGAATTAAAAACTGAAATTACGAAGCTCCGAGATTTTGAGAAGTGCGCAATTCTTTACACATGACAACATATGTATGTAATAACGGCAAAGCAAATACATAAAACAATGTTATTTTTAAGCAATAATAAAACGCCGGAGAATTTTTTAGTTAATAGAAGGAAATTAGATTGGGCGGAGACGGTTAGATTGGAATTAAAATGAGCCAACTGAAAAGCAGCAAACAAATTATGAATTATGCCTGTGATTAATTGCATTCTTCCTTGAAATAATATTTTCTTTATTCTAATACCTGACTTAAGTTACTGAAAACGACTACGCATTCTCTTAAATTAGATTAAATCGCTTAATTAAATATTTTCAGCGCAATACATAACAGGAAATAACATCTACAATTATCTTTTATTCATCTAAACTTCACTTATACTCTTCCTGGAAACAATTAACTTCTAAGCGGTTTAATAACATAAATACAATTTCAAAAATTTAGTATCAAATCAAATATACGCTTGCAATTTTCGATTTCGCAGAGATTGTCAATCATTTGTATTGAATTACATACTTTTCTTCCTTGTGACTCTATCGTTGGGGAAGGATCGTGACGTTATCAAATTTAAATTCAATGTTTTCGACATGTCAGCACTTCCCGCTAACACACATATTATCCTAAAATAAAATCAACCAAAACGAGTGTTTTTGCCTTTATGTAATTAATATTATGTTTTTCATAAAAATATCCAAATATCACATACATTTCCGAGAATTTTCTAATTTTTGGTTGACTACATTTATCATTACTATTCACAAATAAATTTATATTGTTCTTTAATTTTATAACTTGTGGCATCATTCAATTAAAAGCCATCAATTAATAATAATCATATACATTTAAAAACCAATGTAAGAAGTAATATGAGCTTTGACTGAGAAACGCACAATATATCAATTAATGTTGCTACTTGGATATTAAATCGTTATTTTAGATCAACAATCATCCAATTTACGAAATTTATCATGAGATTAAATACATCAAAAATGAAAAAGCCATTGGATAGCGGAATGTAAACAACAAAGGGAATTAAATTCGAAACGCATATCCTTTGTCCGCAAATTTCAACCACATCCAACTGAAAGACTAAACAATCCCAAGGCTTCCAGGCATTTTAAACTCCCTTTTCAAATCGATGAGGCACTGCGTTTACGCCTGCCTTTCCCTCCCATCTCTCTGTCCTGCAAAAGCCTTTCATCCTCCAACAGACCTTTGTCTTTGACGATCGCTTCCATGCTTACCTCGCCTCTACGTCACCGCAGATAGCTACCGCCGAATTCCCTCAAGAGAGAGAGAGAGAGGATGGAGAGAGAGAGAGAGTGAAAAACGGATAGAGAGAATGAGAGAGAGAGATGGCTAGAGAGGATCTCCCCCTATGCGGAGGTGGCATTCGCGGTTGAAACAACGCAATACCTCCTCCCACCCGCGAAGGGAGGTTTTCCCCCGTAAACAGACGAAAGGATAAGCGGTCATTCTCCAACGGGCGCCGATCGCTTTGAAGAGTGACTGGCCGCAGGTGCGGTGACAACGTTGCTGGGGGATGACAGCGCTCACCGACTGTTGATTGATGATAAATATGCATCCGAATAAGCCATTTAATAATGAGACGGAAGCGAATAATGCGACACAGGTAAAATGCTTAGAGTTTGGAGAAAGGTATCAGAAGTATTGTTATTTTATTTAATCCTGCTGGTAGGACAGGATCGTTTTAGATTGTTCAGTTCCACATAATATAACATCCTCCGAACAGAAAAGATATGAGTCTTTCCCGGCGAACGATATGGAGAAAGTTTTCTCGGGTTTCCAGCCGGATGGTGTGGAATAATGCTTCCGACGTTTCGGCAACTCTCTCTGCTGCCATCTTTGAAGATGGCAGCAGAGAGAGTTGCCGAAACATCGGAAGCATTATTCCACACCATCCGGCTGGAAACCCGAGAAAACTTTCTCCATCCTCTGAACAGTTTACTGACTTCTGATAAAATAATCATTGATAATCATCAACTTTTCATAAATATAAATGCCAATTACTGTGGTTGTTTGTTAAATAATAATCACACATACATTTTCATCTTAAAATTAGCTACTGTGACAAACATGATCCAAAACCAACCAGGCATGTACAGACGTGCCCAAAACCACCACATCTGCCCTATAAAAGCATAACATAGTCCAAACAAAACCAACCAATTAAAACACCAACCAATCCAAAAAAACTTCCCAAAGCATTTCTTGTTTGGTAAATGTAGCCAATTTACTTTTGGTATAAAATGTCCCATCGCAGGTAGCAATTTTCTGTGAGATATCCTTCCGACCGCCATACAGCCGGTATGAACTTCATGCCCGGGTCACGTTCGAGCTTAATTATTTCCATCTACCATTTCTCCGAGAATCGAGTTCTCCTTTCTCGACCAAGAGTGATGACAGTTTGCCCGCCTACAGCAATTAACCTCGCAGATATTGCTGTGGCGTTCTCGTGTGGTGGATGAGGGAGTATAAGTTCTCGGAGGAGCGGTGATTACAGGATGAACGGTCGGTTTCAGCGCCGAACGTCGTCTGAGCGGTCAATCCTTGCTTGAGCTCTTCCACGACCTCCCGCCCTACACCGAGCTGTGCCCTTTACTTGGAAAGAACGCAAGATAAACAGTATGTAACGACAAGGTACTCGGTTCGGAGAATATCAAGGTATCATAGAAGAAAAGCGATAGCAGAATATAGGGTCAGAATGTTCCTAACCCTCTCTATCGGTCTAGCGAAGCAGGAAAACCTTCGTGGGTCTATAGACGTGTGCAAAACTTGAGAAGAAATTCTTCAACCGTGTTCGCTAAAGTCAGAAGTTTGCGTTAAGCCAAACTACCCTTTTACCAAAGCACGAGAGTTTACTGAAACAAATAAGCTGCACGTTACTTGATGACGATGAAATATTAACCACACATCCGCCCTAACCTTATACTGTCCTGCATCAAGTCGGATGATGTTAACGAGTAAGATCTTCCTCGTCAGTTGTGTTCAGAAAATGGACCCCATTTCTTTTTACAAACTCTCTATTTGCTGTAAAGGAAGACATTGTTGAGAGTTGTATATGCTATCTAACAGGAAAAGATGTTTATTCTTTGAGACGAAGCATATCTTTATTAAGTTCACTATCTTCTCCAAAAACCGTCTTTGCTAGTCAAATCATGCAGAGTAGAAATAAATCTTTCTAATAGTGAAATACATACCCAAATATCTATCAGCGTATGCATGCAGGTACATATAAAAAAATCGGTACAACATACATTGTACAAACTTTCACATATATAGGTACTAATGCGTCGTTTAGTTATCTTTAAAAAATGAAAATCGTATGAGCCTGTTTTTAGAAAATCCAATTTTTGTTAAAGTTGCCCAAGAATAAACTAGCCTTATATTCATTTTTTTGAGAAATATGAACTATACAGTATTATTGAAGACGTAAACTCGAGTAACTGTACGAAATTTGATCAAAATCGTTAGAGCCGTTTTTGAGAAAATCGGATTGTTGTTAAAATGCGTAGAATAGACTACTCTTAATTATTAAACAATGTCAACCATTTCTATGTATACTCTGCTCAGTGTGATGAAATGCCTAAGTACGAGATTTCATTCATTTTCGCTATACCGTCTAGGCTCCAGAACCAGTAACAGACAGACAGACGGCATTGCGAAAACCACTTTTTCGGATTCAGCGACACCTAAAACGTATATTTCCGTAAAAATCTCAAGGTCGAATTTTTTCGCGATGACAATACTTTCTCGATACTTCGTATGAGAAAGTAAATATACAGAATTCTAAGTGCTGCGATCGAATAATAGGAGCATAAAGACGTGATTTTCTTCGGTTCGTCTTCATTCATTTCAAGTGACTGCATAATTTTGTATGAACAAAAACACGTTTTTTACCGTAAAAAATTCTTCTGCGTGAATGACCCTTGTCGCAATTAGGTATCCGTTACATTTAGGTAGAATAATTGAAATATTTAAGGAAATAGATATTTAAAAATCCGAAACGATGTAATTTCGACAGACTGACCGTTGGTTTCAATATATAATACAATCACGCGGGAAACATGGAAAATGGAGCGACATGCCACCATGGAGACCCCCACTCAATTTATTTCTCCGAGAGGACCAAAGGCAAGATCTCCTTCCGAAGAAAGAGAGTCGTTTGAGACGCAATCGTCCCTTTTGAGTGAGTGCAGAGAGAGGGAATCGGAGGAGAAAATTGGATTTCGACGTTACGTCAGCCCTTCATCTTCAAATTAAGTCGCTTTACTTGGCATGCATATGGGTTAAATAGAGGCCATCGACTTTCTCTCTCCTTCTTTAAACTCTATTTCGATATCTCTTCCAACATCTACGTCACTTCTTTCTGTCTCTTTTATACGCCGAGGTGGTCTCTTGTGAAACAAAACAAATGAACTCCCTCCACCAGATTTTTTCCGGACGGAAACCATCAAAATGCAGAAAAATTTCCGTTTTAATCATTCACTACACTGGACGACACCGCCGTTCCAAAATAAACGACAATGAAATTGTCCTTTACCAGCTTCCATAAAATAATCTGGACACGAAGTTAACTCGTAGTTGATGGAATAATTAAAATGACGAGTAAATGCTGGAAGCGCTGTATCCATAGCAATGAAAGGGTTTTCATTTGGAGATCATAATACGGAGGACAATTCTACTTTTAATATGGTATAAAGAGTTTTTATAGCAGAGCACAAAAATCACAACTGGGTCTTAAACTTTAGCTCGTCCCTTACCCACCTTAGCAAGATTTAAATTAGCGCTTTATACACCTTATTTTTAAAATAAATCATCAGTTAACACAAAGAAAATGTAAAATCAAATCTATTATAAAGACCGAATGTTAAAATACCTGCAGCAAATTTTACATTATGCTCCCTAAGTCGGTATTAGAAAAAAATGATTGGTTTTTCCGCACAGATTTGTTTTAGCCTTTTTAATGAGTTTGTAAAAAAGGCGCTGGAGCAGTAAACCGACGACTTGGTAATAGTTTATTTTTTTATTTTTAGAGAGCTTAGAGAGCGGTATAAGAATTTTATTGAGTCCTTGCGAATCAAACGGTTGAACACGACCTTCTAATGAAACCTCATTAGAGGGAAACGCCTAAAGGGTTTAAAGCCGTACGCTATTACTTAAAAACGTAGCAATAAAAAGGAAAGCAAATCGCATGATTTATCTGCCCATATTCTCGCAGAGCAAAGGAATTAATTTCAGTAAATGTCTTTTTTATTCGATCAAACAAAGAGCTCTTTTGAAAAAATGTTCGATTCAACACAGCTCGACCGTCAATGAAAGCAATACAATTCCAGTCATCTGTGGTCAGTATAATCACGTAACATTTCTCCAATACTGAATCTGTGCTTGAGAAAAAACCCATCTCATTTTTTTAAATCTCCGGACATGAAAAAACACTCGTTGTGAGCGTAAAGAACACTACGAAAGGTTGATTTGAAAATTTTAATCGTTTTTTCGCAACGTCATCAGAAATTTGATATGCATTATTGAGGTCCATCATATTTTCTTTAATTTTACTTCTTTAAAAATTATTTGAGTGACATAATATTTTTAAAAATATCGTTTAAACTCTTCTTAAGATGAATAACCGAATAACCTTATAGCTCAACCGCAAACTTGAATAATTCTGCTGATGATATAAAGATAATGAATTGTGATTTGAGCATCCTGAGCTCTTATGATGACTTTTTCTTAATTATCAGATTAACAATAAGCAGTAAAAGTTTAACGAATAATACTGAACAACGAGACAATAACGGTAATGTTAGGAGGCAAAACTTAATCTCAAGGTAGAATAATTTTTATCCCTAGTTACTAAACCTGATTTCATTCTGTAGAGTAAGATTTCCTTCTTTACACTCAAATCAAATTGAATTGGAGCAGCATGTAAAGAGACGATAAATCCTAAGTAAAGGTATCACCACACCGTTTCTCTACAATCACCTAATAACAGCTTCTACAAACTTTAGCGAACAAATTCATAAAGATGATTTACAAATTATTATGAATTTCTTTGTTTCCTCCTATCAAATGAAAAGGACACAACTTTAATTAATACTGCTTAATCATTTTTTGTGATAACAAAGAGTAATGCTCTAACAAGACAGTGCCGGCAAAATACATGAAGCTTCATGTTAACGTGAATGGTTGATTTTTGCCGGCTCATTTACCTTAGCCATCCCCTTCACGCTCAGAATGACCGAAGCCTCTTCCATTATCCTATCTTCTCTCCTCGTCGTATCCCACCTCCTCCCAGTTATTAGCGTTGCATTGCATTTCTCCTCCATCCTTCGGACGTACTTACCTAGACGAATCCGAAGCACTCTCAGCAAATTGCGTTGGAAATGCTTCGTATTACTGTCTTTATTCGACAATGAATGCTCGTATTTACCTCCATATAAGCTTCAGAGGCCTTCTGAGCTAAACCCAAATGAAGCTATTTTGTATTAAGTAAAACAATGCGATTGCGTCCGTCTAATTTAGATTCCCATGACAAGCAGATGATGTAAGATTCAAACTTAATCATAGTTATTTTTAGCATATAAGACAAACCTTACACCAGAGACGTAACTTGGAGATTTGGCGCCTATGGCAAAATTTTAGGAAACGCCTTGGTTATGTAGGATACCATTTTTTTCTTTTGAGTATTAAAATAACGCTTATTTGTGGCAGAATTAACTTTCTGCACTTTTTACGGGAACGTTTGGCGGCTTTTGCAAGTGGCGCATATGGCAAATGCCACCTTCGCCATACCCTAGTTAGGGCACTGCCTTCCACACACAAATTTGGAGGTGAGTTCATAATTGCATTGATGCAAAGGTATTTGCAACATTCGAAGAGAAATATTACACTGCCTCGAATATTTATATAATAAGCATAAAGCAGGGATATTTATAAAAAAAAATTGTATAAACCCACAAAAACTTGTTCAACTATTGGAAGACTTCTGAATTTGAAAATCGCCTATAATTAATACATGCGTGAGCATTAACTCAATATTTTAAAATTAAAAAGTATTTCACACATATGTACTATATACACATTATTATAAATACCTTGAATAGCTATATATTCTATAAGGTCGCTTTAAAAAAATATCGGTTTAACAAATTGAAAGTAATGGAAACGTTCATCAAACAAGTAATTAACTTCTAAAATTAACAATTAAACAAAAACTCGGCTATATTTTGTTAACGCGCAACAAAACCCTAGTGTTTTCATTATAGGGGAAACAAATTACAGCACGCATCTCTCTATTCTATTCGCCAGTTCCGTTTAAGCACATCGCCAAAACTAATCTCTCGAATTTATTTGCTGTTTACGAGCAACCGTAAACTTCAACGACCAATTGTTCTTTTTCGTTCATATGGATATTTCTCTAAATTCCGAAATTTTGCTCTTATATACATATCCACCCTCCTGCTTTCCGCTGATATATTGCCCGTTCCCTAACTATTTTCTAAATAAACCTGTCCCGTTGCAGTACCTCCGTGTTACCATTCGCATTCCAGTGCCATTTCATTCCCGAGCAGTTTTCTTTTCACTCCCATCATTCCCATTCGACGCACGTTCCAACATTCCCATCGCAAACCCACCTCTATCGCACGCTCTTTTAACGTTCCGCACTTTTTCGCCAGCCATCAGTCCCACACCTCTCTCTCTCTCTCTTTCCATCCCACTCCCTCCCTCTTCCCGACACCTCTCCCGCTCCCTCCCTCTCTTCTTTTCTCCTCCCCCTCCTCCGACCTCTCCCTTTCGGAGCCGCGCTGGCTGGCTCTGCGACTCGGGCCTTTTCGCCTTGAAGGTGGAATGCCTTTGCGGTGAGTGATCTCACTGCCTGAGGGACGAATTACACCGCAGCAGCAAACAATCGGTCGCGCGGAAAAAAATTGAATAGCAGGTGTTCTCGGCTGCGATGATGATGGTGATGATGAACGGCGTTCCTTTCCTGGTCCGGGTGCATCTCATGAAAATGGACGCGTGGAGAAAGCTCTCGCAATGCCCCCCGAGCAACAACTTTTACGCGTGTTCCGAGGAAAAAGGTCGAGCCGAAGAAATGTTTGGTAAAACTGTTCCCGAACGTGGCCTTGACAGCTGGAGAATGAGAATGGAAACGAGAGAAGAAAAGTGACCGCCGCACTGGACAAAGGAAATGCATTGCGCGTCGTCGACGGAGCGTAAAACACGGGATAACGATTTAGTTAATGTCCGGGTGGAAAAAACTGGGAATGGCAGAAAGGTTGCCCACGGATACTTTGATCGCATGGCAACGCCCTTCCGAGAGAGAGAGTTAGAGAGAGAGAGGAAGAGAGAGAGAGACTAAAGGAGGGAGGAAAATGGAGAGACTGGAAGAAGTGGTCAGAGGACTTACGGGTCAAAGAAAGAGGTCCCGTGGTCTTGTTGGTCGTTGCAACACCCACAACAATACAAACTTAAGAAATGGCAGACGGTTGTAGAAGAATTTTTTGACGGGATTATGGTGAATGAACATTTTCTGGATTTAATATGTTTTATGTTTTTCTTTGCGTATATGATCTTTTGACTGAGTCATTATAAAAATAAAACGCTTTTTGCGAATTTAATTTGATAACAATGAATCCATCACTAATCAACTGCGGCGGACCTTTTCTAAAATATCTCAGCGTTTCTGTAAAATAATCACAAAACACATTGGATAGAATAGGCGAGCTATTCCTTCGAGTTGTTATTGCAGGATGATTAGAGGAAATAACTGGGATGGAGAAAGGCCGAAGGGTATATGGAAAAAAATTAGCCGCAATCAAGTTTGCCTTGAGCGAGAAGGGAAGGGCGAAAGGGAGATAGGTATGAAATGGTATATAGGCAGAGAGGAGAAAATAGAGAGGAAGGGAAAGGAAATAGGGAGGGAAATAGTAGGAGAGGAAGAGCGGAGTGGGATAATGGGGTGAGGAGGATGCGGAGAGAGAGGGAGAGAGAAGCACATACAAAAGGAAGAAGGGGAGCAGAGGAAGGAGACGCGGAAGTGAGAAAGGACGAACAAGAGGAAATTGCACTGCGATGATGACAGAAGCTGTGAGAGAGAGGGAGAGAGAGAGAGAGAGGGAGAGAGAAAGGTCATTAAAAGAGGTGGGGTTGATGGGGAGGAGTAAGGGAGTCAAGAAAGGAGGGAATAATGGAGGAATTTATTTCGAAAGGGATGGAGTGAGAGGACGAAGGGGCGGAGGATGAGATGAGGAAGTTCCGTCGCATGTGGAGAGGCACTCATATTCCTCTATGTTTAGCAGAAAAAATGGCCATCGGCTAACGAAGGGATTTCAAAATACCGCGATACTTAATATGTTTTTCACTTTGCCTTCCTAAACCCCAACCCCCTCAATCCCATTATGGAGAAAGAGAGAGCCGAATGGATGGCATGAAAAGCGATATCGTGCGGGGAAAAACGTTTTTAAGGATGTGAATAATAAATGGGAAGGGTTTGATTTTCGAATTTCTAAGGATTTATATCGTGATTTTGTTGTAATGGATACTCGAATCATTAAAAACTACCTTTAAAAGAGACTCCAATTTTATTTACGAATTCTATTTCAGTGCGCGCAAACCCACGATTTTTGGAACTTCTTTTTTGCAGCAATTCGTCCATTTGCCGATTAAATTCTCTAAATTCCGATATGTTAGGAGTCATTCAAATGTACACGAATTGGTGGGAGGTGACGATGCGCACCTGAAGTCTTCTTGAGGGCATCTACGCATTGATAGGAATTAATTTCATGAAGTGAAAAAGTTAGATACTGCTGTGCTCGACACAGCCCTGGAAATCAAGTGGACGTTATTAAAAATAAATTCGAGTATCTTTTTTTGTGCGTAGGTAAGAAATAAATACGTATGTACATGCCTAAATAAGTGCATGTATGGATTATCGATTCAAAAAAAGGCATATAATAATATATTATTTAAAAATAAAATTAAAATAATAGATATACTTTTATCGTTCTTCAAATTCCTAAGAAGTTTTTAAAATGTCAGCAGCGATTCCGAGACATGAAAGAATCATCCTTTGATCTTAACTCAAGAACTCTCAATTGGGTATTAAGGATCACGACCCTTCTTGCAAGAAGAGATCTTGAGATGGCTCGTTCCATAGCACTCTTGTCGCATCAACAAATCTCTCGGGCAAACAACCCTTCACGGGGACTCGGTAATGCTAAACTCATACTGCGACAATAGTGCTACAGTGAATGCAAATGGCGAATTGAAATCGGCATTCGGACGGCGTCCCACGGTGCAAAGAGGGAGAGAGAGAGAGAGTCTGAGAGGGTCAGTTAGAGAGGGAGAGGGAGAAATAGCTAGTGAGGGCGGGAGGAGACGAAAGGAAATGATACGTGAGTGGAAACCAAGAATCTCTGTGTTACAGTCAAGGATATAAGGAAATATTTCTGCGCTAGGTCGCTTCTTTTTCTGTCTACAGGTATTTTTCTTTCTTTCTTCGGCGATTCAACAACATTTCCTTGTTATTACACGTACATATATCTCGCATTTCGTCTAGCTTGATAAATGAATGTTTAATTTGTTTTTTAAGACGAATCACGGTATTTATTTAGAATTTTATTTTTTTAAATCCTACGATAAATTTTCTCTTATTGCTTCATCCTAAATAAATAAAAATATGCCAATAATTTTCTCTAAATCAGTGATTGCCTTTTTATTCCGTTTATCCTGAAACTCGATCAGAATTTTTGGCATGCGTTCTCAAGGTGCAATTCAAACGGGCATAGATGCAATAAACAATTAACCCTTCAGTATAGAAAATGAAACTAATTGTTAAAGATCAATATAATGGAAATGAAAAACGAGAGCAGTTCAAAAATAATCCAGTGTTGTATTGTATGATCCTATACTGAGATTCTCTGTAACAATTTTGGCTAGAAGATTTTCCAAAACATTTTTGGGAATGCCTTACCATTTTCAGTTTGGTAGTTATTTTTATGGAAACACGCAGTATTCAAACATTTCTACTGCAAAATCTATCTTTCAATATCTTTAGTATTTATTACATGCCAGAAATAATACGCACATCGGAGCTTCGATAATGAGCAATCGATTAATCGCAATTTTCAGATCGGTTGTTTATTGAGTTATTACAACACACTATACGTAAGATGTAGGACTAAATCGTGCAATTTTATCCCCCTACTTTTCGGGAAAAGAAAGCTTAGCATTATTTTTATCTGAAAAAAATAAAATGGCTGATAAATAACAGAAGGTCCATTTAGAGCAGTGATTCTTATTGTTAGCCTTTTCCTTGACTCACCTCCCCTATAGCTCAAATTCCTGACCTTACCTCCCCCTTAAGATATTATAGATAATATTTATAGATATATGGGCATATTTAAAGGATGCCATGTTGACTACATTACATCTTCTCATCTTCTCTGGGGAGGTGATCCTCCCTGGTTAAAAACCCTTGATTTAGAGCCTTTTTCCACTTTGATCAACCGAAAAAAATTAAGAGATACATGTGATACGACGGATTTTCACAGTTTCTCGCTCTCGCAACATTTATGGCACCTCATATGGCCTGACTTATGTGAAACAGAAATGTCGCTTCATCATCGCGATGTAAAATATTCACTCCCACAATTTTACAATAAAATTTGTTAAAATGCACACAGGCAACTTACAACGTTTAAAAAACACAAAGATATAAAAAGTTTATAAACTTCCAAGTGAAACCTCCAGAATTCCTTCGCTAAAGGAGTGAGAGAAATACGGCCACGTCCTTGTCACGGAAAAAATCGTTCTGCGCACCTTACTCACGCACTTTGGAAGATCCGATATTGATCACGTTAGTTTCAACGAAAAAGAGCAAGAATGAGGTAAGGGAAGGGGATTACGTGAGCCAGAAGGGTGATAAAATACTGGAATTAAGGAGCACGTACTAATCTTAGGCCTTAGACGACTGTGGCTCCTGTTGAAATGCTACCCACGGGGTGTTAACATGACACAACTCAATGAAAATGATGTTGACATTGAGACGAGGAAAGGGACGAAAAAGGAATTATAAAACTGCGTTGTCCCTCCGCAAGCTACTTTGATGTTTTTCTCGGAAGCTGGAAACAGTGCCGTGTTACATATTCACCGGCTTGAGAGCCTAACAAGTTAACATCATAGAAGAACTGGAGCGTTAGGCCATGTAACAGTTACTTGAAACAGAATAGAAAACAACTTCTTAGTTTGGTCGAGTACAAAATTCGATTAGTAATTATTTTCCATAAGAACTATAGAGGCTCTTAGCTTCTTTCTTTGTTTTCTTGTCATTTTTCCAGTTGTTGGCAAACAAAAATATTTTGACTGTAGATTGAAGAAGGTTAAGTGGAAAGGGTGACTAAAGTAATACGTGAATTAAGTTGGGTGGGTCAGTGAGAATTTGTGCATTCGGTGGTGAAAGATACATAATTGAGCAAAGGAAAGCAGTATTATGCATAATTGTAAATGTTTTGCAGTATGTAATCATGATCGTAACTATGCCTCCGCAATTTCGAGGCAGAGAAGTGAATGGACCAAAATCGTAACTACAACTTTATGAAAATAAACAGTGTGGACCACAGTCACCGAGAGGAGAGGGAGGAGGAGGGAAGGCTTATTTCCACAAGAAATGCCTCTACTTGTATTCTTTTTACTCAAAGTGAGCATTTTTTCATTACTTTTAAGCACTTCTTTATTTGTAATAAAATATCGTTTTAATGTTAGGGCACGGTCACTACGCATTCGTATTCCATTAACGGCTTCGTGTTTAAAATATTTCGAAATCCTATAGGTGCAGTTCCCAAGCGTTATTTTTAACGTGGCGATCCAACCAAGAGTGAATGTCTATCAATCGATTTCCGTTTCATTAGAAACACGGCGAGCTTAAAAAAATAAATAACCGGTGCGAGGTATCAACAGAGAAAACCACTCCAGTGAGAATTTAGTGATGGAATCAATGCTACATAATGGAAAATATCTGTGCGCGGTATGCTAGAGGAAAGATCGGAAAGCGACCGAAAATAGCTGACGGGACTGCGGCAAACTGAAAAGGAGGGAAAAAAGCGAAACCAGATCGACGCAATGCGCTCGAGTGTGCGTGTTTGAGAGAGCGTTAATTTATTTCAGAGAAATAAGATAAGAGTTCCCTTTTTTCGGATGAAAGAGAATCTTTAAGGGGAGCGCGAGGCACTTTCCCACGTAAAGAGAAATTGAAATAAAAAACCCACGGTTCGTTGATGGAGAACGAGAGGGAAAAACGCGTTCGTATGAAAAAAAAAAGCCCTTCAGACAGAAGATCCATTACGTGTAGTAGTTTTCGCAGAGCACGCCTCTATTACTCAGGCCCGTCATTCCGCGTTTCGTTTTTCATCGCTTTTACAAAATCACACTTCTCTCGTTTATCTTTTATCCGCTCGCTACGTCCTTACCTCATATCGCGATCTACATTTACTGTCAAAGAGAATGCGTTCATTCGCTTAAGATTTATTTCCGTCCGCTGATAAAAACTTCCTCAATAACCCGATCCCTAAATATGGCTACGGTTAGTTGGAATGAATAATCTTCAAAAGGAAAATTAAAATCAAGTCGCAGTTCACTTTTCAGAAACTAAAAAAAAACTTCGACCGTCTTAGTGAGTGAAAGTTTAAGAATATTTCGAAACAGATTAACATTCCGGTGATTTATAATAGGTTATAGGTGCTGAGCATATTTAAAATCTCTTTCATTTAGCGGAAAACTTTGAAAATACGTTTCTCGTTCAGGCAATTTGACATAACTAACGAAAATGAGGTCCGCAATGATAAATTTTAGTTGCTTATGGTGGATTTCATTTCATGAAAAATAATTTATAATAAAGAAGTATTAATAATATATAACAAAGACCAAAACATTAAGTAATGTTTTTAGAATTACGTTAATGAATTGAACAACCATGAAAATGCACTCAGATATTTTTCTAACTTTTTGACCAGCCGCAATGTAAATTTCAGTAACAGTGCAACGGAAAGACGAGCGGAAACAATGACAGACACAGAACGCGTATATCAATTAATTGAAATTCTACGCGGATTCGTGCGGAAATGTTCATTTTCATAATCTTTTCATTTCATTGGTGAATTCAATTTTAGTAAGTGCATGATGAATGGGTTGAAAATGAATTGTATTCGTTGTAATTTTAGTTCAGTCAGACAAACAATACCTAAGTGAAAACTATGCAAAAGAGTGCATTTCAATTGAATAAATGCATTACTGAATTGAATCGGAATTAAAGTAAAATTAAACAATGGTCTTCCATAGTGAGGATGAATATTTAGAATAAAAACGATATTAAATCCTTCCTTGTGGTGTTCCACCCGAGTTTAACAATAAAGCTGAATGGATTAAAAAGAGAAGAATAGAAAGGAAGGCATACCTCATCTTAGATATAAAAAATAATTTTTGATACAGAATAGTTGGAGAAAAGAGTAACATTTGTTTAAAAAATTAATCTTGCGCTTCTTTTATGACTTTAGTTGATTTTCTTAGTTTTTCATGGGCACAAAAAAGATTCTAACGAATTCCTATTAAATGCACGTCTAAAGAATATTATGGGACCACTAAATTAAAAGGAGAACAGAAATAGAACAATTTCCTTTGACAGACACAAAACATTTATGAGCTAAAGCACTTGACAGCAGAATGGGTACTAAGGAAGAAATTAATTTAAAAGACTGGAGGGCAGAGGGAGCAAAAAAAAACGCCACTCGAGTGAAGGGAAAGTGTAATTAGTGCGTGCGATTCGTAATGGAAAGAACGAAAGAAAAAATTACGCGTCGAGCATCGGCCGGAAAATACCGCTAAAGAAAAATGATAATCATAGTTTAAAAATTTCTTAAGGCGAGTTCTGGAATTTTCCCGCAAAAGCGTGAAATTTTCTTTAATATGGAATTTGAAGTTACCGAGTTAAAGTACAAAAATTTTGAAATTGTGTGGGTTTCTAAATTTTTTTAATGGATACAACTGGTAAATGACTGTATTTTTTCATAAGTACAATCAAGGGACGAAGTTTTCATTAAGAAACTAACACGGACGACCAAAATACCACCAAAAATTAGACTATCCAATATATTTAACAAAATAAAAAGATTTCTGCTACATCCGTCATCAGAGGTGAATCGCACAAATAAGATTATAAATAAATTAAATAAAAAACCTTTTTAGTTTATACGACTTTTATATTAAAGGCACTAAAATCCTAAAAATAAATTAAGTTTTGACATGGGGTGAGTGTCATCTGGATACTAATTAACGAAATTTGAACGCATCTTAATATAAAAGTTGTGTGGCTAATCAGCTGATCATAAATCTACAGGAATGTTAGACGTTTGGGATGTTGTTGTTTGTTATTACGTTTTTCAGGTTTTAGTATTTAATTTATTGATCCATCAGATCAGCTTTCACGATTAATAGTATGAAATCATCACTGAATGGTGTAGCCAAGGTTAAATGTCCGTTTACTATAAATGATATTAGTAAAAATATCATAATGCGATATATATGCATGTTCCCCTTCCACGGATACGGAAAAATATCACCAAGCGTAAGCGAAAGGCTAATTGATATAAGTTTTTTAGATAAAAACATTAGTATAATAAATTAATAATTAAGACATCAAACTTATCATTAATGCTGGCACCGAGTTTCCTTCCTTCAATTTGAATATGAGGGTTAACGTGTGTGAGTAAAGTTTTATCCTCCATTTTGAGGGTAGTACAATGAAGTGCATTGCAGATATAAGTACACAAAGGTTATCAGAACAGGTTACTAATCCAATCCACGTAGCGAAGTTGATGATGATAATTAAGCCAATTTTCCCTGAGAATAAATATTTTTTAAATGAGAAAATGTATGTCTAATACTTAATATTAAGAGTAAAATAGTTTCGAATAAGCTTACTTATTTCGTGACGTAACTTTTTGGGACTGTGAACTTGATTTGGGCTGATGAAATCATTAATGAATCGTTCGGTACAATTTATAAATGACAAATCTCACTGTAGTAATGAGAGCTATATCCAGAAATGGTACCGGAATTAATTTCGTGGAGATGACAGCATGAAAGTTTTGGTAATACAAATGAAATCTTATCTATTACGAATATTACGTTTTGGAACGGATAAAAGCTAAGAGCAATAAATCATTTCTTCTACCAATAGGAGTCAATTATAACCACTGAAAGACGGCGTCATTGGTACAGATTACCTAGTATATCGTCTATGACACATCCTATCGTATGTATTATGCTATTGTGAAAAAAACAATTGAAATTTGCATATCATTTAAAGTTAAAATTAAGCATCAGTAATCTTGCAAGTATAAAATATCTGATACAATTTAAAATTGTAAAACATAAAAAGTAGGAAACTGGAAAAACTATATTCACAATGTGCCCAGAGTTAGTTTTATAGGAAAATCGAAAACGTTGATTGGAAACGACGCAGTTAAATTTGTTCTAATAAGAAGTATTTTTTCCAAGAAAACTGATCATAAAGATAAATAATAATCAGAATTGCGATTTTTACTCCTTAATTTACAAAATATGATTTAAACGAACAAAATAAACTAGCAGCAAACAATCATAGAGTTCGAGATATGCGAGTCAAATTACACACAATGAAAACAACGGATCATATTCTTAATTCGTAAAATAGGTTCATTTTTCTGATGCAAATTTAAATGCTAGCACCTGCCGAGAATTAATTTTAAGGGGCTAGGTGAATTTTGCGTCTAAATATTGCAGTCGTATTCTTTCCAAATTAAATTAATAAGATACAATACATACATTTTTCTCTCCATGTAGTCAAGAAGACATTAAAAAAAACACATTGCTTATTTTATAATTTACTTTTGGTGAAATACTTACTTCACACGAAACTAATTTCTAGATAATTTTTACTTTCTCATACGAAGTATCGAGAAAGTACTGTCATCGCGAAAAAATTCGAACTCGAGATTTTTACGGAAATATACGTTTTAGGTGTCGCTGAATCCGAAAAAGTGGTTTTCGCAATGCCGTCTGTCTGTCTGTCTGTTACTGGTTCTGGAGCCTAGACGGTATAGCGAAAATGAATGAAATTTCGTACTTAGGCATTTTATCACACTGAGCAGAGTATACATAGAAATGGTTGACATTGTTTAATAATTAAGAGTAGTTTATTCTACGCATTTTAACAACAATCCGATTTTCTCAAAAACGGCTCTAACGATTTTGATCAAATTTCGTACAGTTACTTGAGTTTACGTCTTCAATAATACTGTATAGTTCATATTTCTCAAAAAATGAATATAAGGCTAGTTTATTCTTGGGCAACTTAAACAAAAATAGGATTTTCTAAAAACACGCTCATACGATTTTCATTTTCTAAAGAGAACTAAACGACGCATTAGTACCTATATATGAGAAAGTTTGTACAATGTATGTTGTACGGATTTTTTCTATCACGAATAAAGCTAAGATGATTTCAAAGGAAAATATAAATAAAGTATTCGACCTCGTTAAAACAGCAAATATTCGAACATGCACCATCCGTTACCAAGGTAAGAATACACTATTGGGCAGAAGCAACAAATACCCCAAAAACTGCAAATGAACGACAAAAAATGCCAACCACAACAATCCACAAAATTCGGCAATAAAAGAAACTCCCGTAGTTAGTAACGCAAACGAGACACTATTTTCTCCAAGGTTCGCCATCAACTTCTCAGCTCGACAATTAAGAGAAAGAAATGGAGAAACAAACAAGTGGATAGACAGAAAGGTATATAGACTGCTAGGCTGGTTCAATGGATGTTGATTGAGGAAGTTAAGAGGGATGATGGAAAATTCTACCGTGAGGATATAGGAGAAGGAGATATAAAGTGGTGTGGGGGGAGAGAGAGAGAGAGTGGCCGATGGGTGGCGTATTCGAGAGGAGAGCTGATGGGTAACTGAAGAGGCCATCAGTGCAACTCTCTTTTCAGGGAGAAAAATTGCCATCATCACCGCTCGCCTGGAATTTATTGATCCATCTTTCACGGCAGATTTTTTCCCGAGGGCACTCGGAATATCTCTCTGTGCAGCCTACTTTTTAGTGTCGACTAAAGCTTAAAGCGCATGTTTATACAGAAGAGACAAAAGCACCTATTTCGCCAGATATAATATGCTGGAAACGTTTCAAAAAAGTATCAAAGAATCATATCAAATTGACTCTTTATACAATATCCATTATGTAATTAAATATTCCAGTTGTTTTACAATATTTTGCAATATGACTAAAGAAATTTATAAAAGGTTATTATTAAGGTAAAAATACTTCCCGGTAAAATTTCACTGCTGGTGGTCTGTATATCATAAACAATATGTATCCTTAGTGAATAGCCAGAGAAACAGAGAAAAACATAAATTGCGGGGTTAATTTCATTTTTTATCCTAAAGTTAAATAAAGCGTAGATTAGAAGCAACCTAGAACGGCAAATAAAATGAGTCTTGTAAGATAAAATATGCAAATCAATAAATAGTATATACAATGAAAGAGTAAACCTCAACTTCCGGTTAAAAAATGTTAGACTAAATCTAATCAGACATTCAATTCCTAATAAAAATTTTAAATATAAAGTTTAGCGCTGATTTGATGAGTAATTTGAAGGTAGAGCGCGGACGAAATTCCTTGCCTCACACAAAGACATCATAAAGAAAACTGCGAAAACATTCAGAATACCTTAAAACGCGTATTTCTGCTAAAAAGTCTCGAATTCGATTTTTTTCACGAAAGTAATACTTTCTCAATACTGCGTATGGGGAAAGTAAATATCGACGAAGATAGGAACAAAGACGGAATCACGTTTAAGACAGAGAAAGAAGAGATATTATGTATGATGTAGCAGGAAAACTCAAGATACTCACAAGAGAAAGGTGTTACGTGTGTCCCGGTTTGGCCGAGATAACCCCGGATTTGTTAGGCCGTTCCCAGCAGCCAGTCATAAATCGACAACAACCTAACACAATCCTCGCCATAAATGAATTTGTTCTAAGCGAGAGATTCCGAGTTTTGTTTAGGCTGTAAGAACTATTATTAAAAATGTCACAATTTGTGTGGCAAAATCACAGTATAGCTTTCTTAATATGTACCTATAGTACAGTATGTACGATGTCCCTACTCAGCCCGAACATTCTTAAGAAAGATGAATGTATCCGTGAAAAATATGGAATTTTTGTGATAGATACTGACAATGAGTCATTTTTACGCTCTCCATATACGTAGTATAGAGAAGTATTGTATTCACGAAAAAAATCGACTTCGAGATTTCAACGGAAATACACGTTTTGAGGTCTCTAGAACACGTTTTGACTATTTTCTCGATGATGTCTGTGTGTCTGTATCTGATAGAAATATTTTGGGCGCTCTAACTAAAAAAGTATTTGTCATTTCAGTACCAAATTTCAAATATAATATTTCCATAAAAGTGGCAAGAGTTGATTAGTTTTTGGACAATATAGGTCAACCGGAAGTGGATGTTTATTCCTGCCGTTGTTCAGTTTTTTCCAAATATCTCCTTTAAAACTCAATTTTCATAAATAGTTATTATAAAAGATGTAGATAATTTAATTTCTACAAGTTTTATTTGATACATTTTTCATAAAGCCGATAGTTTAAGAGATATTTTGATTTTTCTTCTAAAATTACGTTAAATACGTCGCTAAGTGATACCATTGTTTCCGCTGCTATGATAAAACTTTCTGTTGTTGATAGCGGTGCGTACAACTCCAAGGGTGATATTAATTACTCATAGATATTTTGTTTATCCATAGAAACAGCTAACAATATTCTTTACTTATTGTTTTTTTAATAAAGAAAATGTTTTAAAATTATTCTAGAGTGTAATCGCTGATAATTATTTCTGAGAACGCTTATCTCGAGAGTAGTCATATCCGTTGCTCTGTATGGAGAAATTCATGTGTTGGCCACATCAGATTTTTATGAAGGGACTTCAGCAGACGAATTTATCTGAATTTAAGACAGTGAGAGGTTGGAAGGACATGGGAGCAGAAAAAACTTTAAATACATTTTTGAGGACAAAATGTTTCATCCGTGAATCTTGTCCTGGTTTATCTTCTGCTTTTCTGTAGAATCAGGACCAATGGAACGCCTACAATAGTCACTGGATAGTCACGGTTCTAGCTCAGTTTTACTGAAAACTAAAAGCTGAATTGACATTTCCAAACTTCTATGCAAAAATCACAAATAGGCCCACACTTTCTAAATCAATTAATTTTAAGCGCAGAATATGAATTGATAATAACGTTTAAAAATATTTTTCCCAATGAAACAATTTTGTACATTCCGGTTTTATTCAATTTTTTTATTTTTCCTGGAGGATTTCAATCAAAATGAAATGGTAGAAGCATTCTAGGAAGAATATAAACCACGATAACTACTTTATTCAATAACAATATTAAACTCAAAAGAATACAGATCGAAATATCACATTACTCCGATGTACTGAAAAATTAACAACGTCTTTGCACCTTGTTGTATGAACGCGGAATTAATCATAGTTGAAGCGAAAATTAATTTTCCCACAGTCGACGAGTTTAAAGTAAGCCCTTGGCTCATTTTTTTCCAATTACTACTTCGGTCCGTGATCATGTCACAGCGCAACTATTAGCGTCCGCTACACGTATTTAGCCATAATCTGGATTGTTGGACACCTTTCCAAAATAAAAATGGCCGTTTTGATCCTATCCTCTTTTTCTTATTTTTCAGTGATAATTATCCGATCAGTGGTAGAAATAATTTCATTGTCCTAAACTCCATTCAATCAGCTCTTTATATAAATATGAACTAATTCTCTAATAGCAGCCATCCACATCAAAATCGTCGAAAGCAGCACAATACGATTACAATATTGAAAGCACTTGGTTGTACTATAAACAGTGAAGGTTTGGGAAACATTCATGTATGTGCATATTATAGGCCGCCAGCTTCAAACGCAGAAGAAATATACGATCTAGAGGCTCAAATAAACTCACTAATGAAGAAGAATAGTAAAAGCATTATCATGGTAGGAGGAGACTTCAATCTACCCTCGATAAATTGGCAGAGTTGTAGCTTCATACCATCCGGTAGGAATCGCGACTCATGCGAAGCGCTAATAGTCATCTTCAATAAACATTCCCTTATACAGGTAGTCAGAAAACCTACGAGAGTGAACAATATATTAGATTTACTAGCAGTTAACATCCCCGAGCGTGTTTCCGAAGTAACTGTTGAAGAAGGAATCAGTGATCACCAAGCAGTTCGAGTACTTTTGGATATAGCTGTCGCAAAATATCGCAAGCCTAAGCGAAAAGTGTACATGTATAAAAATGCTAACTTTGAGGATTTCAAAGAGAAACTCATCAAGGATTACGACGATTTCAGCAAATCGACAAGCACAAAAAACGTTGAGGAAACTTGGAAAGCATTTCTATCAGAAATTAGAATGGGTATTAATACGTATATACCAAGTAAATTTATTAGCGACGATGGGGAACCAAGGTGGTATAATCGGCAGGTTAGGTGTGCCCTCAGACACCAAAGAAAGCTTCACTCGAAATTTAAACGCATCAATAACTGTAAGTCACAGGGGGAAGTAATTTCAATTTCACTGAAGTACAGAGATTGTCGGACTAAGACCAAAAAGATTATGCGCAAAGCACTAACGGACTTCAAGAAAAAGACTCTTAGTGAACATCTAAGTGAAAATCCCAAATGCTTTTGGTCATATGTTAGAGAAGTCGACGCCCAACCGTAGCCCCGTTAATAAACGACCAAGGAGAGGTAGTTAGCGATAGCACAGATAAAGGAAATTTGTTAAACTTATTTTTTCAGAGCCTATTTACTACTGAAGACGTGAGAGCGAAGGTCGTGGCGCCCGAACCAGGCAAGGAAAAAATGAAAGACATAGTCATATTAGCGAAAGGGATAGCACAACAGCTTCAAAATATCAAGTCAAATAAATCTCCGGGTCCAGAAGAGATACCAGCTAGAGTATTCAAAGAGTTAGCACTGGAAATAGCACATTATCTCGAAATAGTTTTCAGTAAGTCACTTAGTCATGCCGTTGTACCTAAGGAATGGAAATTAGCCTTTATAACGCCGTTACACAAAGGTGGGAAAAAAGACGACAGAGAAAATTACAGGCCAATTTCGCTTACCTCCCTATCTTGCAAGGTTCTCGAGCACATTATCGTTAGCTCCGTGATGGACTTCTTAGATAGTCAGTACTTGCTAAGTAAATATCAGCATGGCTTCAGGAAGACGAGATCTTGTGAAACACAGCTCGCTCTGTTCGTTCACGAAATACTAAGATCAGGAGACCGTAAGACTCAGTTAGATGCGGTTTTCCTCGACTTCAAGAAGGCTTTCGATAAAGTCCCGCACAGTAAGTTAGTGAAGAAATTAAATGACTGTGGAATAAATCGAAAGATTATCGAGTGGATCAGGGACTTTCTTAATGAGCGTGAACAAATAGTAGTTATAGATGGATTTAAATCAGATTCAGTCAGCGTAGCCTCAGGCGTTCCACAGGGAAGTGTAATCGGCCCCCTACTATTCCTTTTATATATAAACGACTTAGATAAGGTTATTAAAAGTAAAATCAAGTTATTCGCGGATGATACAGTAGTTTACAGAGAGATTAACAGTCCTAATGATCAATTATTACTTTCTGACGACTTAAATGCAATTCTCGAGTGGTGTAAAGAGTGGCAGTTAGAATTGAACTTAGGAAAGTGTTCCTATATGAGATTCTGGGGAAACAAAAACACCGACACGACGAATTACACTGTTGAAGGCGTCCAGCTAAAACTAGCCGATTCCGTCAAATACTTAGGCGTTACTTTAACAAGCAACCTCTCATGGGATATGCACATACGAAATATATGCGGGAAGGCTAAACATAAACTAGGATTCATCAAACGCATAGTAGGTAAAAGTGACGAAAAAGCCAAAGAGACATGTTACTTCTCGTTAGTAAGACCGCTATTAGAGTACGCGTCGAGCATATGGGATCCGTACGAGAAAGGATCAATCTCAGAGCTAGAAAGAGTGCAGCGAAAAGCCGCTAGATTCGTCAAAAATTGTTACGATAGAAACAAAAGTGTTACAGGCTTGATACAGGACTTAGGATGGGAATCACTAGCTGAGCGCCGATCACGCTCTAGGTTAAAACTTCTTGAAAGATTTAGAACGCATATATTCTCCAGCGATGTCGAAGAAATAATAAGAGCGCAAACTTATATTGATAGAATGGACCATCCTCGTAAAATAAGAGAGATAGCCTGTAGGACTGAGAGGTATAAAGGCTCTTTTTTCCCTAGAACGATAGCTGAGTAGAACAGAAGTTACGAAAAGAAATCAGCCGACGTAGAGTGATACTATACATTATTATGCGCTTTACCTTGGTGCTATTGCACCCCCTGCCACACACCATTGCGGTGGCTTGCAGGGTGAACTGTAGATATAGATACGACAAACGCAGCTGATTTATTTTAAGCTTAAAAATATTCTTACAGCTAATTGTAATTTGTACGAGTAGAAATGGATTTTTAACATTTCACGCTTTATTGATTAACAATTAAAATACATCGACTATTTCTTAGAAAATTAAATTTTTATTTCGATTTTCGGCGTTTTTTTAACCTCCACACAACTTTAAATATCTGGTGGCAAAAACAAATGACTAACGAATAAGATACGAAATGAACAGCGGAGGAGAGGAGGGAGGGAGTTGGAATGGAGGATTATACTTGGGGGAAGGAGTAGTAACATGGAAAGATTGGGAGAATGGGACTGAAGATAGAATACGTTATAGCGAGCAAAGCGCAACACTTTATCCCTTTAAAAGGGTAAACTGGATTGAGATCCGCACCCGCTTTTATCTTTTCCACAACCCCCTTCTCTTTTTATGAGTTCCTGTAGGGTTGGGGATTCTGGGACGCTTTCAGAAAAAAGGAGTTGCGGAATTAAAAGGGGAAGAGAGCCAGAGAATGACGAGAGGATTTTTTTGGAAAGAATGAATCTGACAATTAAGCAAAATACGAAAGAAATAGAGGACAAAAGAGATAGTTTCAAATTGAATTTGTCCTTGTTATTAAAATTCAATAAAAATTCAAATGGATTTTAACAAGGTTGTAGACTACAATCGCAATTAAGCTATCCAATTGAGCTATTGATTTTCTTGCATACAGACATGAAAATCGGTCATAAATATTTTAACGAAATAGATTTCAATTTCATAAATACGCATCGAATTATAATTATTTTTTCTTAAATGGTTATGAAAACGATTTTAACGTAGTGAGAGAAATGCAAATGTGGTCAGTTTGTCTGAAGTTTAACGCCAAAAGCAACGTTGCATGATGTAATGTTACATTAAGGACAACTGCCATGAATTCCTCGAATTTTCATTTAATTTGTTCCGCCTCTGAATTCGAGATATCCAGATTTAGCGTCAAGGGACCGGTTCACGACTTCAACAAACAGGGATAAAATGCAACAATGACAGATAAAGGTCACTCCAGAAGTGATTACTGAAGAAAATAGTCGGATTGAAGATAATGGCACCGGAATGGAACATAGGAAATTGCAAAGTGCAATTTTTTTAAATAAGAGATATTTATGTAGGGAAAGAAAAGCGAGATTAAAATACCGGTAGATGTAGTGCGGGAGCTACCCCAAATGAGGAAAATTAGTAGCTAAAGGGCTGCCCAAGAGATGCGGTAGGACAAAGGGAAGATAAAATAGGGTCACGCAAAGGTGGAAACAAAACGGTGTCGCCATGGCAGACACAGAATAATTAAACTGTATCCCACAAAAGGAAAACGCAATTAAGATACGTTTCTCTTGTTTTTAGAGTGACTAGGAACTACTAATACGCGCATTTAAAGAATAATCTCAATGAAATTGAGAATATGAGCTGTTATTCGCGACAACACAGGAACGTTACGCTGATCTTCCTTGTCCATGAGCAGTATGATTTTTACCTGGTTTAATAATTATTCAACGTCGTAATTATTTAATACAAATTCAGGCTGCTTGTTTTTAAAAAAAGGCTGATATCCTTGAAAAACTAATATATCAGTATATCTGCCAAAGGGATTCAGGATTTAATATCTCTCCCTTTTTAATTATCAACATCGTACGTGGTCTGTCCGTAGACAGGTGCGTGATTAATTCTGTTTTTCCACGTATTCCTATTTTCCACAACCTTCTATATGTCTTGGTAGCCCCGTTTCAATTTTAAGTTGTCTGTCAGCTGAAACATTTTCCTATCTCTTTCTCTTTTTCCTTCTAGCGCGCCTTTAATCATGAGTACGCCTTCCTCTTTCATATAATTTGTATAATCATTCGCTTCTTTTCTATTCTTCTTAGTACTTTCAACCTATCTGTCCAATTTATTTTCAGCATTCTTTTCCATACCCACAATGCGGAGCTTTCCAAGCGTTTTATATAATTTTTCCTTAGCGTCCATGTTTCTTCCCCCATACAAATTTATACTCTACAAATAACATATAAAATATAAAATAATTGTATAGGAAGAATAGCAGAGCAACGGAAAAGGGCTAACTAAGATCTATCTAGGAGCATTCAGGTCCTTCGCAATCCATCCATTTCCGCCGATGCTATTGAACACTATGAGCACTGACGTGGCCAGCAATTTGGAAAAAGGAGGAAGTACGAATGGGACGCGAGAGAGGCAGAGAACGAGATGGAAAAGCAAATGGAAGAAGGGGATAAAGGTGAAATGGAGGGCAGTGGGTGCGCGGCTAAAATCAACGGCTTAACGTATGGCCTCATTGCGTCTCAGGTCACGCGGAAAACGTACGCACCGAGGAAGATCGGCTCAACGAACACGTGTACAGGTTGACGCAGGCGAAACTATGCTGTGATTTTTTAAAACGTGTTCGGGTAAATAAGTAAAAATTTATATCTCCATTTATCTTCGAAGATAAAATGCTTACTACTAATATAGTACGAAGTTTTCGGCGTATCTTCAGTTTTTTTTCTGGCTTTATCCGGTATTATAACTTGTTCCTACCTTCGGGGGACGTTTGATAATCGGTGACATAAATAAAACAAATTTTTCTTTTTACTCTTTTCTCCTGTCAACTTTTCCGCCTTTTCAGCGCGTTTTATTTTATGAACGCGCTTATGTTTTCCGTCTGTGCTATCGATAAAATCAAAATAGCAAGTAAGCGGTAAAAGATAATAGACTGAAATTTTCAGGACGCATGTGATCTATGATTTCATTTATTACACCGTTAAAATTTTTTTTTTGAGAAATCGGTGGGCGGCAGGGGGTGCCTTCAATATTTTCAAGTTAATATTATGAGCAAAAGGCTATAGATAGGAAGTTAATTTTTTTAAAATTAATTATTGGATAAATTACTTTATGCCATATAATTATATTACTAAATCCATAAGGAAATTTATGCTTATAATTCTAAATAAACCCCAATAAATAAAGCGCGCTTTTTCATATTGTGTCTGAAAATGAAGCCCCCATTTTTATTTACTCTATTGACCACGCCCCGTCTCTACATACATCTACGATTTCATTCCATGTTTTTCTCTTTCCTTTTTCCCCGCAAAACACAAGTCTTTTCCACACACTTTCTCCACAACGCTTTACGCCCTTCCTTTGTTTCGCCAGGTGGCAGGCGTCTATCAAATCCTCTAACGCCTTCCCTTTTTCCCTCCCCCCCCCCCCCCCCAATTTCCTCCCTCTAATCTTCTCTCCATCTTTTTGCTCTTTCCCTTTTCGTCCAAAAACGTCTCCTTTTTCCCCTTCGAACATTCCGTTCTCATCTCTTCCCTGTAATTCCTCTCTTTTTTCCCCTTCCCATCCCAAACTCCACTCTCCGACCCCTTTTTTTCCCCCCTGTCCCTCCGCGAACCATCTTCTCCCTCGCCACATAACAAAATCCACTGGACCATTCTGCGTCAGGCGTTTTCCCGCCCCTCTCTCTCTCCGTCTCCTGCTACTTCCACCGCAACTACCTTATCCCACACGTCCCTTGGATGTTCTCTCTCCGCTCCACTCATCTCACCTCCTCTCCTACACTCCCTCCCTCCCTTCGTTTCCTCTTAATCCAATTCTCAACTTCCTACTCCTATCTTCAAATCGAATTCTCTTTTCTTTACGCGACAGTGTGGCCGCTCGGTTCTCCTTTTCCCTCATTCCTCTAATGAGATTTTCTGGTATCGGTACAAAGCAAACATTCGTCCGAAAACAAAGAGATTTAACGAATTTATTAATCATTCGCATCTTTGTTTGCATGGCACAAAATTTTTTAAAAGTTTCATATTTTAGTCATAAATGTAGAAAGGTTTGTTATACGTTTTTTTAACGAATCGAAAAATAAAATGAGATTAGGAGAAAACCAAATAATAAAGGACATTGCATAGAATCGCCAAATGTTTGCTATTTTTTCGCCTCTCTTCAGACTGATTGTTAAATTTATCGAAAAATCTTATATAAATATTTGATTTGAATAAAACTAAAAGCATTGTTTGTTGGATTCGATATCCAAACACTTGCTGAGCAACTAACTTTTGTATATAAAATCGCCCAATCGAATTAGAAAGAATTCGAGAAATTTAGCTCACGAATAGAAGAAAACGCTCCATATCTCATGATAGTTTCCAATAGGAAATTTGTATTCATAAATAAATATAACTTTAATAATAAAGAGCTTCAATTCGAAAATACAACCGATAGAGCGTTTGTGTGCCATAGGATCAGCTCGAATGATCGTTTTAGAGTCTAGATATTAAAATCTTTATATGGAGAATATCCACTGTCGATGAACAAAACACACAAACGAACTTACGTTTATTAAGGCAATAATAGCCGGAATTCAACCATCATATCAGAGAAGGGTTATTTTTGCCTTCCTTAAGAGAATATCATTAATTTCTGACATATCTCAAAATTTTTTCCCCAATAAGGTCCCGAATGTCTTAAGACGCTCCGCTGTTACTTTTTGTTGGCCACAGTTGCCATGGTGATCAATATTAGGAACATGTAAGGGCGATATTGTAGCCTAGATATCGCGATTTAATTCCGTTTTTGTCGGGAATCGTACAATTACAGGCTCACGCACAGGGTTCCGCAGGAAAAGGGTCGGCGATTTTATTCCTCTGCTCCAAATTAAACGTCAAACGGTCTATTTTTCGGCAAATTCACTCCAACGCCGCCAAAAATGCAGGGTGTTCCCATTAAAAATGTAATATCAACCAAATCGCAAAAGCTAAAATGATGGGGTTTGTTGCATTTTGTACTTTCAAGTATAAAGTTTTTTGTCTCTCCCGCGCAATGCGGTGTGAGGTATGTGATGGCGCTACAGTCAGTCACAATCCAAAATGGCGACCGCGCAGGAAAGAGCTCAGTGTGTTGTGCGGCTTACGGAGTCAAAATCTGTGACTACTGTGCAGAGAAATTACCGCCGTGACTACGGTAAGAATCCGCCTTCAAAGCCAAGCATCAGAGAGTGGATGAAGAAGTTTCTTGAGACAGGCAGCGTGCTGCAGAGATTAATGTGTGGTGTGGGTTAATGCATGACCGGAATATTGGCCCGTTCTTTTTTGCAGAGGGAACCATAACTGGAACTGTCTATCTGGACTTGCTCCAACTGTTTGTGACACCACAATTGGAGAGACTGCAGCCTTCGATTATCTTCCAACAAGACGGTGCACTGGTCTTCAGCTGTACGGGACTTTCTGAACGAAACGTTTTCAGGACGCTGGATTGGACGGGATAAGCCAATCCCATGGCCACCACGATCACCTGAATTACCCCTTTGGACTTCTTCCTTTGGGGTTACGTGAAGAACCAAGTGTATCAGACGCCTGTGCCAGACATTGAAACCCTTCGTGCGCGAATCACAGATGCCATCAACAATGTGGCACCAGGCATGTTGGCGCGTACGTGGACAGAAATCGAATACCGACTTGATGTGCTACGTGCTATCCAAGGGGCACACGTCAAAGTGTACTAAAATGTAATTTTATACATAATAAATGCAGCAAACCGCATCTTTTTATCTTCAGTAGTTTGGTTGATATTACATTTCTTAATGGGAAAGATAATTTAGGAACACCCTGTATATGCTCGAAATATCCCGTTCGATTATTAAGATACGATCATGAGTTTATACTATAGGTATAAATAAATTACCTATGTGATATACTATTACTACATTCATATGCTTTTTCATTGATTGCTATAATTGCATGATCGAGAATTCGTTAAACATCGTAGTTGTAATAATACTTTTTAAATAATAACTATTTAATATAGAGGATAATTTAACATTAAATTGAAGTTTCAGGGAGGGTTTGGGATTTCTTCAATAAAAAATATGACAATCCAAAGAAACTAAAGCGAAATTATCTTTTTCGGTTTACAGAAAAGCCTACATAAAAATGCTTGAAAGCTTAGATTTTAATTTGAATAAAAAATATTACCGCATATCGAATAAGAGTTTTAAATATTTATGAGCGGAAAAAAATTCATCATCTCCTAGTTATGCATTTCAATTATACGCAAATATGTAGAAAAATCAAAGAAGAACAATTTTGAAGAAATTAAATACTTACTTATATCAGAACCCCGAAATAACACAACGTTTTTTTATTATGGCGCTATTAAGGGGGCTGCAGTACATCAAAATAAGTACTCCTGTCATGTAATTGGTACTAGCTGATCCCGCGCAAAGATTGCGCGGTGAATTTTAAAATTGATTTATAAAAAATGATGAAGTATGTAAAATAAGTTGATCTCTGTAATTCACATTTAACTCTAAAAATGCATTTCCTTACACAGTAATTGATCGCGAACTTTTATGTTTTTCTTTTTATTCAAATATATGTCCTTTTTTATATAACAACCAATGCAACCGTTTATGTAGATTATCAATGAAGAGAAGATAACCATGTAATGTGTTTAAAAAAATAACGTGTGTCCCTATTCTTATTTAATTTAAAATTTATGCGTGAGCCTATTTGCGTTAATAAACATTATGAACGTATAATATAATGGTTCCACTTACAAAGAGATAAGGTTCCTGCATTCAAGCGATGATAGGAAGATTCAACTGCGTTGGTTGAATCGTTAGAAACGCTTCCCATACGCAGTTAACTGAATACGTAAATATTTATGTTGCTTTGTATAAATGTTGACATTGCTACAGCAACAATTTCGATGCTTAAACAAAGTGCGAATTGAATAACGCTATTCTTTCAATTATTTGAAGGTTTAATTGGCATTAATTGAATCGGAAGCAACAATGACGGTCGCTTTGACAACGTCCGGAAAGAGTACGAAATATCCGTAAAATTTCGAAAACAATTGCGTATTTCAGAATGATTCGACCGTGTAACATGTAAACATTAAAAGAATAAGATAGTATATAGTTTTAGCCGTCGAATAAAGCAAAAACGAAGAAAATCGGGCCATATTTACGTGTTTTAATAAATTAAGGAAAAAAACCGTGTAAACTTATGGAAAAATATAATTGTCTCCTGGATTCGAAGCGGGGACTTTATGAACATGAGAATAGTATCTAGGGGCCTTCCTAGCTTGTAGAAACAAAACGCAGTTTACCGCATATCTCTACGACGAACGGCTTTTGAGATGCAGGGTGGGACGGACGGACGTACGGTCGGCTATTATAGATATAGATAGATATGGAAGAACTGGCACTGAACGACAGTGATTGTAATTAGGAGGAAGCTAAATATGGCGTAAAGTGTATATTATATTGTTAAAATTATTCATAAACTAACTTTAAATCGCCTTTGTAACCATTTAGCATTGTACAGAAAAAAGGCAAAGATACTTTTTAAATGTTTCTTAATTAATTTTCCTGAAGACCTTGGAATCTCTTGGGACAGTTTTGTGCCAAACGACAAACAAGGAACATAGAAAAATAAGGCTTTGAAGCAATACATATATTCGAGCCGCAGCTATTACTTTCATTTATTTACTGCGTAGAGTTAGCAAAGCGCGAAAGAATAAGCCATTACTATAATCAGAATGGTCGTCTTACAAAAGAAAATACCAGGAAAGGAAGTGAGAGAGATTATTTAAGGATTAAGCCTGCAAAGAGAACATTAAAAATTAATTATTCATATAGTCGGAATATTATTTTTTTGTAAAATTCCTTGAATTCTCTTGTTTGAACATTAAAGTATTCTTCCTGAGAAATGCTAAGCTTGTTTTTAAAATTTAAAATTATTAGGAGGTTATGTAAGTTTCATCTCTTATTATATTTCACACGACAACATTATAAAACATCTGAAAATCAAATTATACAATCAAAACGGATGTGAAGATTAGACGAATTAAGTATAAAGGGTATATCTTCATTGAGCACATACGTCGAATATTTGCACCTACCAATGATAATGAGCTTAGCCTTCGACTAAAGTTGACTCGAAAATCCGTGTAAATAATCGCTAGAAGTAGCTGACGCTTGAAGTTTTTTCCGGATATAAAAATTCGCACTAATCGAGATTTTCGTTCGAGTGTAGGCAAGATGGAATGACAACACATGGCACATGCTTTCCGTGGCTCATAGAATAATAATAAAAATTAGTATAAAAAGTGAAACACAAATTAAAGGGGTAGATATAAGACGTTCCAAGCGTATCATTTAGCAATAAAACAGTTTAGTAGGACCGCATGCGCATGTCAGCAACAAAGTAGCCGTTCCCACTTTAAAGTTATCCATTGGATTTATGCCATGAAGTGCATTTGTTAATACAATTAGAATCCGTATCGTGCTAAAAGCGACATTCTTCAGCATTAAACGACACGCGTCTTTTAGGTTTACCATAGATATCCTATGCAAGAGGCAAACATTGTTACTAACATTTCAAACAAGTTTTATACGTAATGGCGACGTGGAAACGTAATAGTGCCGTAATCTCAAAATGCTGCAGTAATTTAACGTGATTAATAACTGCGAATAATCTTATAAATAGATTAAAAATGCTTCCATAAACATATATTAACATTCAATTACCATCACTCCGCACACACGTGACACGCCTTAATGACCAAGAGACTTCTCTCAATTATCCTGCTCTATTCCTCGGAAGTAATCTCTAAATCTCCCTCTTCCCCTAAATGTCACGTGGAAAGTTTTACGCTTGCCTCAGGAAATCTACAAATCGTCTCATCTCTATATTGATCGTTAATTAAGAAAAATATCCGTTCATCATAGGAGAGCCATTGAAAATCATCGGATGCTATTCCGATTTAAGAGTTCACAAATGAACCGAAACATATAGTTCTGTCTATGCTTGTCGAAGATCGGAAGAGAAAAAAGAGCAGGTCCGGAGTATAACCAGTGGCCGCGAGCAAAACAGGTTTTTCGGTTATGGCTGTTTTAAGTCTCTACTTTTGACGCTGGGCATATTAGTCGACGCACTGTGTTGATTTTAAGTGGGATGTTAAAGCAGAATGACTTCCGTTGAAATGTTTCGTAAGGCAGTCGTTCGACCGCTGCGCTGAGTGTTACTTTGCCTAGACCAGGGGTCGGCAACACGCGGCTCGTGAGCCGCATGTGGCTCTTTGAGGAATGACCTGTGGCTCCCGACGACCACTCTCCCGCTTACACCGCACCAGACGACAATGACAGTCTCCATTGATAATAATATAATCGTTTTCAATAAAAGAGTCCAGTATGGGCTGTTGAGTAAAAATTTCAATTTCAACTTTCTCATTTTCATCTATAGTTCTAGATTCTTTTTCTGCAAGAATCTCTTTATTTGCTTCATTTGAATGTTTATTTATATTTTCATCGAATAAAAAATTATGTAAAACATTCTTTTGTTTCTCAAGTTCTTCTTACGAATTATCTCCAAAACATCATTTTATGGGTGTGTGTGTGTGCAGATTTTAAATAAATAGATTTCATTAAATATGGCTTGACGGTATTTAATACGTATTCCTTCATTATACATGCTCTGCGGCTGATGTTTTGTTGGATTCTATACAAATTTTGAAAAAATGGCTCTTCTTGTCAAAAAGGTTGCCGACCCCTGGCCTACACATAACGAACGGCCGGAGAATTCCAAAGAGGGCGCCTTCGAGGCTCTTATTTTCAATTCTTCTTCCCCTTTTCACGTCTTTGTTTTCTCTCCGTTTTAGTATTCGCTTCTCCTCCCTATTCCCTCTAACTCTCCCTCTCTCTTCGCTGGCGGTACTCAACCTCTCCCTCTCCCAATAAGATTGACGACAAGTATTTTTTTTTAACCTTCGTCCAAGTATTTACAAGCCACGATGGCGTAAATTCCATTTTTAGCACAAATACTGCACCGGAAAAAAACGTGATTGAATCTTGAGAGAAGAATACCTACGACATATGGCCGTCATTCTCACGTTGAGGCTGCCTCGCGATTTCCTAATTTGAACGAGCGTGTCGCATATATAATATTGTAACTTCATGATCCTCTACAAGCCAATGAGAGAAAATCACAGAAGCGTGTATCTGAAGGAGCTTAGAGCAATCTGTTTTGACCATAAAAGTCCCATTATAGTAATAAATGCATTATTTTTCATCCATGCGTAATCCGTAATAGTTTAAATCGTAGAGGCAACAATATTAAAACATCTCGTCGAAGAACGGATTTGGAAGTTATTTGAGGACAAATATTCGAAGGAGGATTATTACGAGCTTCTTGTTTGTTTTATAGCCTGTTTAGTTGCATCCATTACAAAGAATATCGGTAAAACTTAGTCAAAACTGAGAAGTTAAACATTTGTTTATAAAAATTAACATTCTTTCCGCTGTGCACGGAGTTTTTAGAGAAAATTCTTGTATGTAGTATCACTCTCCTATAATGTAACTTTCGATTGATATTAGGACTAAAAAGCTGCTGACGTCTTCAGATGAAATATAAACGCGAAAATAACCTGTTTTCCCTATTATTATCATTGCATCATACTATCGTAGAAATCAAGTCGTGAGTACGAATCAATTAAAATAAAAGTAGACAGTCTTAGTGTATTCTATAGCAAGCGTCACGTTCAAGCTAATACAGTAATTAGGAGTCGATAACCAAGACTTTCTTCTCTCTTTTTTCTCTCAAGCAAAAAGCATACCTCTCACTTTCCTTCAGCTTTTTCTCTCTCTCTCTCTGCGCCAATTTCCCTTCTTCTTTATTTCAACCTTTGACCGCACAAACTCCCCCGCCACTACTCTAAAACATTTTTTTATGCGTCTCATCCTAAAGATTTAAAAAAATCACTCCGGAGTGTGTCACTTTTTTCTCTCCGTCGCGTCGTAACTTCTGTTAGCCATTTTCAGCGCTCTCTTCATTTTCTCACATCCGTACGAGTTCCATCCGCTTCCCTATTACTTAACCGCACCTCTTTTTCCCTCTCTCTCTCCAATTTCCCCTCTCCCCACTCATTCCACCCCATTATCTCATATTCAGTTCCCTATGGCGCCATTTAATAATGCCTTCCCTTGTCTCTCAATTTCTCGGTCAATATTCTTCCCCACCCTTCGTCCTTAACGCGCTCGCCCAAAACAAAATTCGTTTCACTTCCCGTGAATGTCGTCTGTTTTCTCTTTTTCATCGCCGGAATAAAACGGTTTCATTGTCGTCACCACCGTGCTTGAATAAGTTCGTTGAACTTGCGGTTTATCCAATCAGATAATGCTCCGACAGTAGCCGCTGATTCGTTTATTGCGACACATGTTATTCGTATGTGAGCCCACAAAATATTGTAACTTTTGGACTTTTAAAGAGAATTTGTATTTATAATTTACAAATAATTTTTTAACATTATATCTCCGTGTGATTCTAAACGCAGTACAGAGAGAACCTATACGCGCTGAGGCAAAGTTATGCAATTCCGAAACCCCAAGAAGCAACTATTTTGGCGGCCTCAAAAAATATAAAGAATAAGAAGCTTAACGCTGTCAAAACTAACGAGATATGTTTATGAGGACCTAAACTTTAGCCTTTCAAAAACTTTCCTTGAACGATTTTCATCCAGTAATTGGAGATAAAGATGAAGTAATATCCCCCGAGACGATAGACAACAAGCGAGAGTTGACAACAAAAACACCATATTGGAGCTTTTCAATGAATCATCTTTCGCTCTCACAAAAAACCTTACTTTCCGACTGGTCACAGATCACCGCTATCATAACCAACCAGCCATTAAAGATGGAGTGTCAAGGGGACATTAGGCACTGGGGTGCGATGGATGTGATTCCAGAAGTGGTAAGATTAACGAGTCACTTGGGCGGTGGGAAAGAGAATCGAGAAAAGGAGGGAGAGATATATGGAGGGAGACTATAATCAGGAAAGCAGCGACGGCAGTTTAAGATCTTTCGCAAGAACGAACTGAAATGGAGACACGCTTCCGTTAATCGACATTTGATGCAATTAACCTTTTGTCAAGGAACGAAACGTGACTCTCCGTGATGACTAATACGAACGCCCGCGAGTTTCCTCTATCAGGAAGCATCAATCGCTACGTCCTCAAAAAAGGCTCAAATACCTATTTCCTAGAATTTTAATATAACTATAATAATACTGTTAACGAAAAATTGATTGGAAATGACGGTCGGCGGGCGAGTTTTCTGTTATGTAGTTTAGTTAACACCATGAACAAAAGAAACATCAAAATTATAGTGATTTTGGACTGGAACCAGTGCCTTGAAAAACTCGTTAAAGCCTAATCATCCGAATATTATGCCGTCAAGGACAAAGAAAGTTTTTATCAAAGTTTTTTACTTAAATTTTGAAACTGATGTATTGTATTTAACCTTGAAAAGAGTGAGGCAAATTTTAAAGATATTTTTTTTCGCGACAAGAGAAATTAATTTTATACAGCACGTTTAACTTAAGACAATTATTTCATTAATCTTAGAAATTGAACGAAAATTTTTCCTTTTACTTTATTAACAAGATCTAGTAAAACTCTTTATATATATATATAATTTTAGGCAGTAACCGCAAATGGTGATAAAATATTTTGTCCACAATTGTTAACGTTATACATCTAGTTTTAGCTAAACCCCGGCGTTAAATAATTTTAACGAAAAATGAATGAAATCATTGGCATGATAATTGAACGTTTAGATTTATAACAAAACAAGTAGGTACAAATTTGTAAATATGTCTATGAAAAAGTTATAAATTTCAATTGAAAAAAACAATAATCAAACCAAATGACACCAACTCAAACCTCTTTTGTTATGGATGACAGTAAAAATGGAGGTACTTTACTCGAGGTTTTGTAATTATTGCAACACTTGTGATTCCCCGCAATCGAAATTCAGTCAATTAGAGCGTCTCCCACTCTTAGAAACAGAATCAGTTTTATTCGGATCTTCAAAGGAGGCGACGATAATGCTGAAAGTGGATACTTCTCCAAACACAGCAAAATGAGTAAAAAATAATAATGATGACTAATATGTGATCTGGGTTTTTTTCCTCTCAGCTGTCTATTTTTTCACTTCCGAGATTTTGCTCGACTACAAAATTAGACGGTTGAAAAACAAAAGGCTCAGCACAACGCCTGTCCACGAACATATTTTTCGAGATTGAAGGACAAGGACTGAGGAGGGAAAAAAAGAGCGTTGAGAGAGCGCGATTTTCCAAATCACGGTGCGTCGCGCGCTTTTTGTTTATTTCCCCTTCTTATTCGTCCTTGGCTACCGTAGCTATAGCAATCCGACCGAAACTCTGAACATTTGGTCTCCCAAAAATTAAGCCTTACAAGCGACCTTTTTTTGTATCTCGTCTTGAACCCTGCTTTCTGTTATACGTGTGTGAATACGACCAACGTGTTTCTTTTAAAAGATCAGCCCACGCAGAGTCGGATTTTGATGGAATGGGGAGGGCGATTGGAGGGGGGAGGGAGGAAATGACCCTGAGAACGACGAGAGACGGCAAACAGAAGAGAGAATGAAATTATTTCTGCCGTGCCTCGGGATCTCACTTTCCTCTTAGTAAAGCCAAGAAATGCAAAAAAAATAATTTATGACAATGCTCAGCTTATGGCTAGTAACCTTTTTTGCATGAAAGTTAAATTAGTACATTAACCAGTACAACACAAGAAATAAAATTTATATTTCTGAGAAAGAGCTTTTTCGATTATTTTTACCAATAAAATCTGATAAGAGCGAATCACAAGCTTTGAAATTTTTAAGAGTAAGCTTCTAACACATGATTGAGCCAGAAAGTTCAAAGGTAAGCTGATTGGAATGACATTAATCTACTCTGGGTTGCATTAATTTAATTATTTATCACTGTACACATTGTAACAACTTCCGAAATATTCAATACCAATTTCCAATGCTAGAATGCACGAATAGGTGGAAAGGGGAGTCTCATTGAGCATGGCGGCCGCAATTTGAGACTATTGAATCTAGTCCAAGAGCATTTTGGAAGAAATCTGTAGAGAATTGGATTTTGAGATCGAGGACTCATCGGAATTATTCGCACCAATAACGAGGTGAAGGATTGAAATGGTTGATTCGTGAGCGGAGGACTCCACCAGACGGTAACGAAGACACGTGAAGGTCTAACGGCGGAAAAAGCTCAGCTTCTGAGTCAGAAGTTCTGACATAATTCGTGTAATTTTCAATTGCGTAAAAATCTAGTGAAAGAAGATAAAAAGAACTTTTAGGCATATTTTTAGAACATAGGGTTCTTCAAATAAAGAACATTTTTTACAGAAAGTTTTCAAACATAAAACTATATGAAGCCTATTTAGCTTCAAGAATCTTATATAATCTATATAAATTGTATGCTAATCCTCCTTAGTTACAAGGCAATTGTACTTAATGCATAAAGAAATAAATATTTATATGGTTGCGGGACCTGCGATTCATAGCTATTGCCACGCAGCTATGTTTTTTTATAGGGAATCAACGATAAAAATAAATTCTACTTGGACTTCTAAATGTAATTTACGAAATGAGGATAAATAAAAATAAATCTTTCATCGTGGTAAATTTAATGCACATCATAATGCGTGCAGCTGACATTTCATTATGCTACAAAATGGTTTGTCGGTAACCTTTTTTAAGAGAAGAGCCATTTTTTCTAAATATGTATAGAATCCAACATAATATGAGCCGTAGAGCATGTATAATGAAAAACTACGTATTAAATACCCTCAAGCCATATTTAATGACATCTAATTATTTAAAAGCTGCACAAACATACCCACGTAATGATGTTTTGGAGATAATTCGTAAAAAGAACTTGAGAAACAAAATTTTACATAATTTTCTATTCAATAAAAATATAAATAAACATTCAAATTGAGTAAATAAAGTGATTATTTCACAAAATGTATCTAGGACTAAGATGAAAATGAGAAATTGAAAACAGCCCCTGGTCTACACGAAAACCTCTTCACACGAACACGATTTGCTTAAAAGTATGCTTTAAATTATTCATGATCAATTTAATGAAATATATGGACACAACATATTATAAAAACCTCACGAATGAATAAAAATGTTTTTAATTTCCGCAATCTGAAAATATTTGTATTACTGTTAACAACGTATTAAACGAAATACGCAGCCAATACATTTAGAGTAAACAAATAAGTTTTCTTATATATTATTTTGTTGATAATAAGGCAATCATATAAATTGTATTCAGAGAAACAATTAAATTTTCTCAAGCTTGTGAGTTGTGGAGTGGATGCAAGCTTTCGGGTTAAAATATTATCAGATATTTGCCTTTAAGCACTTTACTAATGTGTTTGTTTTTATTGCTTGGAAATTATTAATCTATTGTTTGTGATAAAATAGAAATAGGATAGACTATAAAATCTTTTGGTAGAGCATATTACATCTAGAGTTGTTTTGGACAGACAGAGAGAAACCAGGAGCAACTTCAAACGGAAACTCGTTATTTGCGTATCTACATATATCACGAAAAACTATTAAATTGGAGAAAATGGATTTATACAGGGATGGGATACTATTTCTCGTAACCTAAGTTCAGATGAAAAAATAAAAGGATCAACTTCATATTATGTATAAGAATTCAAATGCTATTTTTATATTCTCTTTTTTGCGAGTCTCAGGTCTCAATAATATTATCAGAAGCATTGTGGTCGCATTACTAACTACCATAAATGAAATCCTTCTAATATCTTTTAAATAGTAATAATTTCAGTGAGTTAATAAAAATAACGCTATAAAGCGAAGCTGCATTTCCGCTTCAAAAGTTTTTCAACTGCGATAAAATGATGAAAACGTACGCTTTCGCTTTTGATTTTTCATTTTCGTTTATGAAACCTTTCTATATTAGGGGTAAGCACTTAATCGGGCAAAATATATGCGTTTAAATCAGAGAGAACCAAATAACTCCTTATGCTCTTGCAAAAAATAAATTTATGCAGGTAAATTTTTATTCTATTCGAAAAAACACAAAATACCTACTTTCTCAACAATAGATGGATTAAGAAGACAGGCAAATATACAACAAAAATCGCCAAATTTGAATGGAATAGGATTTTATAAATTTCACATGAATTCATAACTGAAGAAAGTAAAATTATTTGGTGATTATAAAATACGAAACATTTAAAATACTCTAAGGCGCAACTTCTTTCAATTATATTTTTCATTATGACAGGCGTCACGTTAACGGCTAATTGCCAACTTAAATTGTGTTTTTCTGCGAATTCTTAAGCATACGCCATAAAAATAAAATCTTTCGACGCGCCTGATTTTTCCCATACGTTCATAAAACCTAATATCGAGATCCGGATCTCCGCGACTTCAAAGTACTTCGACGTGTTCATGTGCCCACCACATGATTGAATCGTATTCTCTTCGACGTCAACCCATTCGCTCAACGCCTACCGCCATGTAAGAGAGACGCGATGGAGTAAATCTCCATTTTGAGGACGCCCATCCGACCACAATGGCGTTGCGTTCCCTCCGACGACGCCCTTCATTCATCGGTCACGCCCTCGCACCAGCGATATCTCCCACCTGCGCGCCGCTGCATCTCGCCACCGCAGTCATACATACATCCATCCAACGACTGTGCACACATCCGCCGTACTAGTAATCGCTGGAGAGAGGGCATGACCTCATATCGCTTATCGTTTTCCAACGAACGCTGGTGTCTTAAATGATGGTTTCAAGTTAACTTGATTGCAGTTAATTCGAACATGTTTTTGATTGATTTCTGTGGAGCCAACGAAATTACATAGCACCCACCAGCATAATTAAAAATTATATAAGATTAAAAACAAAACAATTAAAATTTCCTTTAGAAAATTATTATTGTGGCAAATGTTAAAACAGAATATGTAATCTCTCAAAAATAATCACCCATACGCGATTCCAATCTAGTTACTAAAGAAGCAATGGCGTCATGTATTTAATGCGATATATGGATATCCAATTAAGGGAAACATAGACGGAACGGAGAACATTGCGTTGTTCTATTATCAGAGGTTATAATCATTAATTCCAGCAAAATTGAAAAAGTTAATACTGAGACACACTGAGACACTGTAAAATTTATGATATACTTCGCACCTATAAGAAGAATAAAAACTAAATATGCAGGAACCGTTCTACCTCTAATTATTAGGTTACTGCCAAGAAAAGTGATTTCCACTTTCCCTAAAAATGTCACCAATTGCCAAATCATCAGTTTTGCACTTGAACCAATTCCAATTATGTAAAGTTATCAGGACCATATTAAAGTAATTTTTACTAATATAAACGGAATGATAAATTATTTATAATTCGTCATTCACAAATAAAGGTGTAAAATATATTCAAACAATACATCTTTAAAAATACAGAAGGGAATTCGATGACGAGAATCACTGCATAGGCGGAACAAGAGATTACACAATCAGTGGCGTATATACCGCCCGGGGACCCGTGCTTAAGGGGGGTCCGCAAGAGATTGAATGTTGAGACCAAAATATTAAGAATTTCTTAACTTTGCAGGGACAATTTTGAACCATCTTTCTCATGAAAAAGAAGAAACATTCTGTAGACCCAAAGGAAGCAGTATAGGCATAAGGAGTCTACAGCCTAATCCTCACTTACGGGATAAATACAAAACGAAGAAGAAATACAATAGGAATAGGCCAAGATAAGAGAAACTCTCTCTCTCTGTGTAACCGTAATTAAACAGCATAGGGCCACGTGGTTAGGATGAATAGACTGTTTACAAAGAGTATAAAGAGATTCCTTGCAAATAAGCGTCTCATAACTCGTGCAGACGATGCTGTTTCGGTTATGAGATAACGGACGGTTTCGGGCGCTTAGGACCGAAGGAAAAAATATACTTCCGGCTTGATGGCGGTGCGAACGGTGCGACTACACCAGGCCCCGCGCTTCCTATAAAAAACATTTGTCGTACTTATAATAGTACAAGCAATTAAATGAAATCTGAAAAATATCGATGTGTCATAGTGAGACAGTTATTGAAATTTATTATTAAAAGATATTGACACGCGCGCACACTTTGCACCGGGCCCCGCGATTTTCCTAGCCTGCTCTGAACACTGGATTTGAGTCTGATGACTGGTCCACTTCCCGTAGCACGATACTGCTTTGCCATAGCTAACTCAGTTTGAGATTTTGCCTTCGTGTGGATAGAAGTCGGTTCTCTCGTTGGCGATCAAAGATAATAATTACTACATCTACATAAAATTTCATTATTGTGAGGATCAATCAGGTCGACCTAAAAACATTTGAGCGGGTCCAAAAAACGAAGAACGCATTTTAAAATTGGGCGAATTTCTCTCCTGAAACTACGGAATACGTTCACTTATAGTGGGGCCCGGAAAAAATTTAGCCCGGGGGCCCGCGCATGACTAGTTACGCCACTGTACACAATCGAATTGTTATTTGCATTTAAGTGGATTAAAAACCTAGCACACAAAGTGAAACCCTTGGCAAACCGCGATGAAATAACTTTGTGTATATACGTGATATTGTGATGATACGACGATGTTGGTGGTTCGTGCTTAAATCCTTTGTCTCGAAAAATACAAATAAAATTTATGGAATTTTCGATTCCAAAAACAGATTTGAATGAATAGTGGGTAGAAATTGAACGGGATAAAATAACTCAATCCGCCTTTCACTTTCCACATCTGAGAGCACGAGTTGATAGCCCTGGAGGAACATACAGATTGACAATTTTCCGGAAACCGATGTGAAAATCGTATTTCAAAATATATATTCGGAGCTATTTTGAAATCCTCGATGTAATTAGGACGATAATAATAACGTTAAGGCTTCCTTTTTAATGACCAAATACATCTTTAGCCAATCAAGTTGTATTTTTCGAAAGCTAAATGAATATTTAGATGAATATTCATTGCTCCGTTCTTACACAAGTTCACCTTGTCACCCGGTCTACCAGCACTTTCCAATTACTGTTACCTACTTTGACGGGGGATGCAATTCGTGGGCGGACACAAAGTAAAAGACAGATAAATACCTCCGTCGCTACGCAACGCACATGCAACCTAGCTTATCTAATTTCTCCCACTCCCATTCAAAACCGTCCCACGCTCTTCTCATTCTACTCTGCCTCCACACACCTCTTCCATCTCTTCCAGCATCTCTCTCTCTCTCTGCTACTTCCTCCTTTTATCTCAATCTTCGTCCTTTTCCCCTTCCTTTTCTCCAATTCTATTCCCTCTCCATCTATTATCTCTTCCACCTTCCGTCATTTTCCGCCTTCCTTTGCAATTCCAATCTCCAGCTCGATCCACAAACGACTAAACGGTCGAAGTCTTTATCTTTGATCCAGCGGTTTCCTTTGTCCCTCAAGCTCGATGGAACGGTGATGATCGGCGGAAAAGGAATCAGGATACGGCCGAGAAAGATCGGTTAAACAGTGAGATAAGTCAGCAGCGAAATTAAACAAGTGAGGTAAGGAATGGATTGCCGTTTACCTTAAGAAGCGTCGACATTTTATACGTTGAACGATGACCAAAATTTTGCCCTTTTATTTTTTGATCTTACTTTGAAAATTTGGTTCCTTTAGTTGTACGAGTTCGTCAGTATATACGTGCGGACGGGTGAAGGGAAAATAAAAATGAATGTTTGCATCATAAACCGCCAAAAAATATAAGATAATCAATATTTGCGAAAAAGATGATTCCGAGAGAGAGAGAGATATATATATATATATATATATATTTGTTATAAAACGCCTCATAAGGTGAGAAATATAACGCTATTGTGATGAAGACAATTGTAAAGCAAGAGAAGTGTAACGAGTGTTTGAGTGCCTCTCAATAGTATTTTAATTCGTACAAAGTGGTAGCTTCAGAGGCCGTCATCATCAGTTACAAATTCCAGAAGTCATTGGGGGGGAATGATCTCAATTAACCAGATGTGCAGCGGCTGCTCACTGGCCCACGAAGACCAAAGCGAGAGAGAGAGAGGAGAGCATGTCGAGGTCAAAGAGGAAAGTAGGAATGCGTATTTTTTAAGGCGAGTTTTAGACTGACAAGTTCTGTTCTAGATCCTTCGGAAATACTACTTAGATAATTAATATTAAAATTAAACAAATTAGGAAAGTGTACAGCGTATCACAAACGGACGCGTTTCGTGCAATTTGAAAGAAATGATATACGTGTACGTAAGGGAAATAGCGATTTAAAGTTCTTTTCTTCGACATAAATAATCCATTTTCTTCCTACTTAAAAATACTGCATGCACACGTAAGGAAATTAAACGTATTTTTGTGAGATTTTTTATGTTGGCAACAATGATGAAGTAACTATGCAAAAAAATTTCAGTTCAACTCGAATGAAGAAATTTTTATGTGATTTCCTTGATAATGGCTACTACTACGATAAAAAATGTATAGGAAAAGAAATACTCTACTAGGTCTACAAGTTCTATTTGAAAACTATTTTGATATGAACAATACTTCACGAGGTAGGACGGAAAGTTCATTTATATAATACTAGCAGGAGTGCCCGTTGAATTTCAACGGATTTAGTGAATCTAAAACTTCGACTGTGTAACATGTAAGCATTGCAAGAATAAGATAGTACACAGTCATACCCGCCGAATAAAGCTAAAATGAAGAAAACCGCTCCGCATTTTCCTATTTAGATGATGGAAGGAAGAAAATCTTAGGAAAATAACGTATAAACTCCCTCCCCCTCCCTTCCACCCTCTCCTTCCCTTCTCCCCCTCCGTCCCCTCTCTCCCTCTCTCTCCTCCCTTCCCCTCCATCTTCCACCCTCCCCTTCCCTCCCTCCACCCCTTCCCTCTAATTCCCTCTCTCCATCTCCCCCTTCCGTTACCATCCATCTCTCTCCCTCCCTATCTCGTATTAAAAGCATTCAAAGCGAACAAACTTACAAACATTCTCCTTTAGATGTTAGATTAGAAGATAATTCAATTAAAAACAACAAATATTTCAATGAAATAAACAACAATTTAAGCAACAATTCAACAATTTTTACGTAAGATATGGAATGTTAGTAAATTTCTATACTTTAATAATGCCATAAATGCGAAAATTATGTTTTACAGAAATAACTGATGAAAAATTTATATTTTTAAACCTATTTCAATTCGTTGCTGAGATATACTCAAAAAACCAAAACTTGAACTGGCCATTACATTCAGACCTTTCGACCCAGTGGACTGATTTTGTCCATTTTCAGCTAGAAAATGTATATCATCAAAACATTGATATTGGTGTAGGATTCATCAAAATCGGTCCAATAGTTGCTGAGATATCCTCAAGAAACTAAAATTTTGACCGACCGACACGTAACCTCCGGGGTCACGATCCCGTGGGCCGACTTGAATTATATTCGACACTGCAACTCCCAACCTGAAGCTGCTGTGAAAATTTCAAGCTCCTAACTTTATTCTTTGATGAGTTATGGCTGCCACAGACAGACAGACATCCCCTTTTATTTATTAGATATATTAATAAAATTTCAAATAATGGCATGCGGAACTTAAAACTAATAAATTAATAAGGCAGGAAAGACATCAGAGAAGGGAATAAATCTAATCTAATCTAATCAAAGAAAGAACGCGTATATCGCGGCGAATAAGTCGATCTAAGAAGTTTTAAAAAACGTTTGAAAAAACTAGGGTCCACGTATGGGTCCAGCATGAAACATGAGCCTTAATACCGAGATGCAGTTGAGGCGGAGGCGGTCGCCAGCTTCGATAAGTTGTTTCAGCGTTTACAATTTATTTTATAAGATAAACAAGAAATCTCAATGGAAATAAAAAAATGATGATATGAGATGTAAAGCAGGACATATGAACGTTTAGAATTACTAATGCATTTCTCGATCATAAAATCAGCCACATTATTGAGACGTTTAATCACTTGTCTCATTCACAACTTTGATCGTACGGGGTCCTGATTTCATAAAATACATTCAAATTATTTTTAAGTGTAAGGGACCACTCATACGGCAAGTATATGCCTAGCTCTCGATATAAGATAACAGCGATGAAGAGAGCTAAATCAATTAGAATTATCTATACTGAAGCATGAGATGACAGCACATTTTATAAAACCTAAAAGAAAACTTTTGGTGCATGGAATATGTTAAATTTATCTCATTTTAAATATTTCGACATGACATCGAATTTGAAGGACTTTTTAGTCTTTATAGTATGTACCTACTCGTGCCCTCGAGAATTCAAAGATCCTTCAAATGCAGATGCTTGAAATTCTCCAACGATAAGAATCTCTATAAGAAAAACATGAAATTTCTGAGAAATAAAAATACCAACCAAAACCAAAAACCAACAGTTTCGTCAGCCTTATTAAACGTAGATAGAATTGATAAAACTTACACAAAAACAAAAAATTGAACAGAAGTAGACAGGCAGACAAACCAAGAACTTTTTTGAGAAATCGTGCCAGAAACACGACCACGCAGCGAGGATGAAAGAAGCAGGAGGCGAGCTGAAAAAAGAAATAAAAAAAGATAATCGGACATAAAAAGCAAGAAGGAATGAAATACTGGATGAAAGCGAGCGGGAAAGGGATGACGACATACGAAAAAAAGGAAACCGAAGAGAAAATATAAAGAAGAAGAGCGGGATAACCCTGTTTGCGGTCTCGGCAGACTGACCGGCGTCTCGCAATGAGTCGGCGACCGCGGAGGCAGATTGGAGCGGAGAGGCGGAGGGAAGGGGAGATGGAAGGAATGGAATGATGTGAGGCGGAGAGGAGGGAGAATGGGAAAGGGGTGAGCGGCCACGGGAGATGGCCGCGGGGGGTCAGAACAGCGGAGGTGAAGGATGATCGAAAGAGGAAGGGCGGTGATAGGGAGGAATGGGTTCAGTGACAGAGCACGAGTAAAAGGAAAAACTAAAAGAAAAGAGAGATATTGAAACTTTGGATTTCCGAAGAGCTGAACCGAGAGAGAGAGAGGGGGGAGGGAGAGGGGGAGGGAGAGAGAGAGGTTAGAGATGATGCTTGCGGTCGAAGTGAAGCGCGCCGTGATTGCAACACTGGTCTAGGAACGGCTGAAGCCTCCGTTGTTTGTCGTCCTTTCGAAAAAGTCGCGCACAGAAAAATGGTGCCTTAAAAAAAAGGTTTGCTCTAAAAATTTATGGAAATGATGATGTAACGCAAGCGTAGGAAAACTTCTGTCCATAGAAAAACCGAAAGTCGACGAAAGCATGAGACATTGGTGCATCACGAAATTGAGCGTAAGACGAGAGAGCGATGAAGCTCTTTTGTTAATATGTTGGAAAAGAAAATTATGGTAAACATGTGGAATTTAAATTCTTCGGTAAATCTTGATGAAGAAATAATCACGGATAAATCACAAAGGAATTGTTTATTTGGGTTTATTATGATTTTAGTATTTCATTTCTGATTGAAACTTTTCGGTAGTAAAAGAATTTAATTAAAAAACAGAATTAACTCTTGCTGCTATAGAAATGTTCATGTCCCGAGTTCTTAACTCAATTTTAGCTGTTATTAAAACAAGTGATTTGTTCCTCATATTTTGTCATCGCACTCAGTATTCGTTGACTCGCTGTTTACCTTTTTAAATTACTAAAATTAAAAAATGTTAAACATTAAAAGTAATTTTGCTGTGCTCATATCATATAAACTTATCCTCCCTCGATCGACGATGGTTACTTAGGTTTCTTTTTCCTGTTTAAACGTTCAAGACATTATTCTCGCTCACCCATCCCGAGGATTAATGTTCGGAGTTATGATCTGATAAAAGGAAGAGTTTCTTCATCATGTCAGTCTAAAGTTTATCCGGTACTCAGCTTTAGTAACTTTATAATTTTATGAAACTTTTATAGGCGATAGAAATTTCAGTACAATATTACTGAAGTCGTAGAGACCCGGAAAGATAACATTTCGCTGTAAAACTTGGTAGCCACTAGGATAAGTATTAGTTTAACTTCTGGGCATATTAATCTCAAGTTTAATTACTAATTGGAAAACGCCATCCAACACGACTAATATGCATCACTAAACCAAGTGTGGAATACACGGGTATCTATGAAAATTCATGCATCACCGATCGATCTGAGAAAAATCGTACCACGAATTTCTTACTCACTTTCCAACAACAATGTTACTCCCTCTATTCCGAACAGTCACCTCGAATATAAGACGATGTGACGAAGAAACCATTTCTCCAATCGTATCAATCGAGTCCGGGCATCATTCCTCGAGACGAGTGAAAGAGAATAATTTGTTTAAAGACGAGAGAAGAACAGATCGCGCGTCTGAGCTCAGGATAATCGGTCTTATAGAAAGGAGAAAACATCATATATTATGGAAGAGATGAAGAGAAGGAAGGAGGATGGAGGGAGGGAGAGAGAGAGGGAGAGAGAGAGAGAGAGGGAGGGAGAGAGGGTGGGGGAGCCGAGCGGTCTGGGATGAAAGATCGGATGGAAAGTCTCATCTGCCCACTCCGCATACCAACGGAACCGACTCACTATTGCGACAAACTGTTCGCGTCACTTCTCCAACCCAACCCAACCCGACCCCACTCCTCCCTTCTCTTTTCCACCAGCCGTTATCTTTCTCTACATTTTCCATCTGTTTTTCAATCTCGCTCGAGATGTTCTCGGATCTCTTAACTCTCTCTCCTTTCTTTTACTTCCTTCTGAATTCCTGTTCTATATAATTTTTCTATCAAAGGGAGAAACGTAGCGAGTCAAAAGCGAGAGCTGAACCCATTCTCTCGAGATAATCTCGATAGAAAAGTCCTACGAATTCTAGATAACGGCAAAGTTGGGAGATATTTTTAGGTTTCTTGAATGTGGAATAACGATATCGCTTCTTAAGCTGAAATATTACTCTCGTCGTTTTTTGAGGGATCGTTCAAAATATCAAAATGTGGATTAGGATAAAGAGAATCCAGACGATTTATCAATTAGCCAACTCAATTATCTCTTAGGAAAAAGTACAAAGAAGAGCCCTATGGTTAATTAACAATACCTAATCAACGAACAACCTTCCTAATAACCATAAAATTATTTAAATTTTAATACGTTTAATTTCCTTACGTGTGCATGCAATATTTTAAAATAGAAAAAAAAGATTATTTATGATGAAGAAAAGAACTTTAAAACGCTATTTCCCTTACGTACACGTATATCATTTCTTTCAAATATTCCATTGCACGAAACGCGCCCATTTGTGATAAGCTGTACAGTTTCCTAACTTGTTAAATAATTTATGGTTGTTAGGAGGAATGTTCACTGTTTATCATTTATCTCTTATTTCCTGCAAAAATTAGGAATTGGGAATCATCAGTGCGACTCAATGCCGCAAAGTTAAAAAGCAGGAGAGCACTAGTGAATGAAAAAGCGCATTACCTAAGCTGAAATATGGACTCACATATATCACATGGAAGGTCAGCCAAATCCTTATGCGAAAACGGCCATTTTCTCAAAACTTGTCGGAACAAAAATACACGTTTGAAGGTTACCATTCCTCCGAATTTTCCCATTCCGACCCAATTTATCTCTCTCCAAAGCATACATAAGCGGACCAGCTGACTGGAAGACAAAGAGTGATATACAACACACGAGCGCATTTCCTAATCTTTTCAAATTCAAAGTGCTGCGAGAGCACTGCTTCTGGAACGAAGCAGATGTTTGAGGGCGGAAAAAGAGGCCGACGATTGCAAAATTACGTGGTAAGCAATGCTCAAAGGCGCTAATCAATCCTCATCTCAGCTGTTCGAAAGCAACGAGTCCACGGAACATCCGACTCTATAAGAGAGGTAGGGGGAGGGGAATGGGAGAAGAGGGAGAGGAAAGAGATGAGGAAAAGAGAGAAAGGCGGGGAGGAGGAGTTGAAAGGAAAGTGGGGAAGAAGAGAGAGAGAGGCGATGATGAAGAGTCCGAGAAAACGTCACGGGCCGAAGCGCACGGGAGCAATTTTAACGCCTACGCACGCTTATCCCATCTTCCCCTCACTCAACGGGGGGAGAGAGAGACGACTTGCGCTTATCTCTTTCTTTTTTATTTTCTTTCATTCCACGACTCTGTTCAACGTCCGCTGAAACCTTTTTTTTTTTCGGGAGAAGTGATGTTAAGGCACGCGTGCGTGAAAATGACTCATCGTTTGAGTTTGAGTTTGCGCCTCAGCCACCGTGGATTTGATCCACTAGCGTGTGTTTGCATCTCTTTTTCGTGCAGAGCACGCCCATATCGCGTGCGTGAAAGACTCAACTGGTAAATACAAAGAAACGAAACAATAAAAGACTCCGGATAACTTGAATTTCTTCGTATATTGGTAAGATATCACCAAAATACATAAAATGTTTGGAAAAAACTGTACTCGTTTCGTATAAAATACAGTACATACATTCTGCATGTTAACTTTAGAGTCTAGTACTGGTGATTCACCGCTGAGGACGGGTGCTTTCCCAAAATGTAGTCTGTTGGATCTATCTAAATAATCAACGGATATAACTCAATGATTTTCATTATTAGTAAGAAAAATATTGCAAGTAGACATGTGTAAGATATAATGGACGAACATCTGATTTGATTTAACGTTAATAAAAATTTTGCTAATTTACGAAGTTATAGCATACTTTCATGAAAAATTAATCTTATCTTAAAATTGATTTTTGAAAAATTTTATCTCCACCTCGAACCGGATATCTATTTCTTTTTAGATGATTAAGCGTGTATCCAACATAGAAGACACTGAAATAAACACACGTCTCCACACACTTGCACATAAAGAACAGGGGAAATCATACACAAATATGCACCAGATTATACATGCATATGAATAAATATGCACACGAACGAGAAACTCAAGCGCTCAATATAATAGGTCTGTCCTTTACCCTCGTCCTGGAAAACGGATACCAATAATAATGTGTTGACGAGTCATGAGGTTGCAAGGAGCTTAATTACAAAACGAGTCGCTCAGACATGCGTCCGACCCAAATTCAGAATCTCTCGAATGAAACGCAATTCGGATTGTTTATGTTTCGAGAGGAGATAGCAGGCCCTATCAACAAGGTCTTTCATAGCGAGTGATTATCCAGAGTCAGCGGTCACGCAGCTCTCTCTAAAACAAACCTCGCCCCATTTGGGGCCTCTCGCGCGCCACGGAAATCATCCAGTATGGGGAACGAAAAAAAGATGGCTGCATGCTTATTCATTTATGCATCGGGTTTAAATCGAATACACCGAGACACAGAGACGAACGAATTGCGTAATTTTCTCTCGATCGTAAATTTAAACAACAAGGCCTCATTTTATTAGCAATAACACGTGTTGTTCCACAATCGAACACAAAGTGGAAATATAATTTGAAAAAACAATTCCCATTTTCAAGCAACCATGTCACACACTGAAGTTCTGGCAAACCAAGCAGTTTAAATCAACGATTTTCAACCTGTTATACTCGTACAAAATGATAGAACCTCGAGAATCGTCGACTGGTTCGTCAGATATAATAATGTATTATTTATTGAATTTTATAACAGATGCAAGCAGCCGGTGACAAAATTGATTATTTCTATCGATGCATAGTAGAGCACCAAAAATGGAGCACAATATTTTTGAAAAACTGGAATTGGTCTCTTTCTGACGATTTATTGAGAATGCGAGTGGAATTTCCATTTTAATGTTTATTTTTTCTGCCTACAGTCAGGTTTAGGTGTACTTTAATATTGGATTTATTTGTGTGAAATATTTAATTGGTAAGAAAATCCAAGTTGCAATACCTATAATAATTAAATTTGTTTAAGACGAATAAAATACTGTCTGCTGTGCAGAATAGCTCATGAAACATTGCCGGAAATTGCATCAAACACACCTAGGGAGTTAGTAAGCAAACTGATTGACGCGAGAATCATCGAGCTCGCCATATGGCTTTCATAAAATTGACAAAGAACGTCTTTACAATTGCCATAAAGGGTTTGGGAAAAATGTTTTTTTTGTAGTTTGGAAATCGTTATACGAGGCTATTGAGAGGAATTTCGTTATTCAAATCACAATTTATCGGTAAAACTTTCACTTTTCATTCATTTTTTAAAACTTATTTTAAAAATCGATTTCTCCAATTTTTTATTGCCTTTGTACCGATTACGCTAGAGAGAGCTTCACATGAAATATTAATAATCAAACTGAATTGTAGACATGAAACAGTCGTGTAAAACCAATCAACATGCAGATTCGTTTTCTAAAAGAACTAACAAACAATGAATAACCACCGCTGACGACTACTTCGTCATTCAAGTGCGCGTTCGGCTCAATTGATCTTTTTATCACCACAGGTGTTACTTTCAGCATCTATTGGATTTAAGCTAAAACGTGGGCCTAGTAGATAATTCACCATTGCATTATTCTTTACGGTACACCTGACCGACATACTGATTTTTTAAAACTGACGAGGGAGATACGCGCGTTTCATCATGTGAAGCAATAAATAACTCGTTCCATCGAACGTTTATTAGCTATCCACCCACCGTAGGTGTAGGAAAGGTCGCGCTTCTCGTTTTTTTATAGCCACTTCTCCCGAGCTATTTAACGTGGATTACATGCTTTCGAAGGAACGAGTGATTCGAAATGATTTAACGTATAAGAGCCGGGGAGTCAACGGCCGAGCGCATTCGGCCGTGTGACGCAACAGGGTTCAAACGTGTCGACAGTAGTCGCACATGTGTCATCCCGATATGGCGACATCTCTTTTTTTTTGGGCGGAAGGACGTGGTGGGTACGTTGACCTGTCTAGTGGTGACACACCCTCTCCCAAATGATCTGCGTGTGTCAGAAACCTTTAGCTTTTCATTCGGTCAACACTTTGACCTAAACTATCCGACGTTTGGTGGTGACGTGTATCGATGTTTGCTTGGATGGAGCGTGGAGAAAAAGAGACTCAGCATCCTGCATCGCGACGTAGGATAGGTATTTCGGACAGAATTACAGCCCCGGTGGGCCAAAAGTTGCAGCTCGTGCGCAAAGGCGGACGCAAAAGTGAGGCAAGTTGAATAGCCTCAAAATAAATAGATTTTACTTTGGCGCGTTTCATATTTTTTTCATTTGACTGCTAAACAGGCAGTAGTTCCTTAATATCTTTAGAAATACTAACTACATCTTGGTGAAGTTCTCAGACAACCACAACTTGCGATTACAATTTTATATTCATGTACAGTAACAATTTTGCATAAAATACTAAAAGCTCTGCATTTATTTTTTAAAAAATGCAAAGTATTTTATATGAAAAACATCTCCGGATGACCATTCTTTTTCGTAAATAAATTATTACACATTAAATGAATACATATAAAAATTAGAAAACTTGTACTTGGTATATTGTTTTAACATTTTCAATTATTTAGAGTTGCGATTTCAGCGACAATGATAATTGTTTTAACTGTGTTAAATAGAAAGTATATTTCCGCATTGGTCAATCAGGCGAAGAAGAAAGACCAATAGAGTACGGGTTTTTACTGTAAGTCCAGCGATATGTTTCAGTTTGTTGACGGAGGGGAAAACTGGAAGGAGAAATGCGACCCTTAGTTTCAACGTTCACCAAGTGCTTAGAAGAAAAGATGGAATGGATATTTGCATGACGGAAGAGAAAGCGGAACCAAGCGTATATAAGCAGCTAAGCACTTTATTTGGGCGAAACTGACTACAAGTGTCAAAATAAAATAACTAAATAATAAATGCTATGCAAGGAATTCAGAATAGGCAATAAACATAAACGGATAGGCATACTATCCATGCAATCAGGGCCGGCATGATACCTTTGGTGGGCCCCTATGCAAGCACGATTTCGGGGGGCCCTCTTCTTTTTCTGCAAGGTGTTCCAACGTGACCTGGGCAAGCGAGGCGGCGGCGACAGGCGGTACTTAATCTAGAATAGGCACTCTATATCCCCTATGAATTGTTGGTAGGTTTATTTCTGTGAGGCAGAATTTTCTTTAAATGCCTCAGGAGTGAATTTTCCCACACCCCTGCCTAAAGCCATATTGTCCAAGTTGCCCTCTTTTTGTGAATCGTTTGCCGAAGTAGCGTCTCAAAACATTTTTTAAATATAGAGATAAATACGGAGTTTCGAATCCGCGATGTACAAATAAAATTTAAGCATATATCTTGTATAAATAAAAATCATAAACGAATGGTGCAAAATTAATTTATACATAATAGCTAAAATATTTTTCAGGATCTCCTTGGAAAAATTAACAATGTCGCGCAAATATCAGGGTTTCAAATAAAACTAACACACCCCATGAGTTGTGCTGTATCTATTTGTAGTAGTTTTTCTTCTGACGGATTCAGGGAGGGGGAGAGGGAGGAGGGGGGATACGATCGCACTCCTTGGAAATCCCCATTGCCCTACATTCTATACTTCCTTAAACCCTTTCCATACCAAATTCCTTGAGGCTGTACCGAGGATTAGGTCCGTAAGGCAGTGGAAAGAATGATTCCGACAGGGATAAGAATTAGCAGAATAAGGGATCGAAGGCAGTGGCGGATTCAAGAGGAGGAATAGGCGATTGCCCCATTACGAAAAGTTTCTGTATCCAACCCAGCCTGTAATTAACGGAAAACAGAGGCAATAAATTGACACGAAAAATGGAGGGGAGAGAACGCTATTGGTCCGATGAATCTCATTTTACGAATGAAACCACTAACCTGATAAATACTTGTTTGCTAGACGCTGAATGCGCGAAGCAGTAGCAGAATACTAGCGATGCTTCTTCGATGACAGACCAAACAAAACTAAGGGCAAGGAATTTTAACCCTCTGCTGTCTCAGAAGGTCCGAAACTAGACGCTTCGCCGTGACGCATTACTTGACAAAGCTTGGCAGTTGCCCAATGTAAACATAGACGTCACATAATTGCTATCTTTCTTAACACCAGAGAATTTAGTTTGTGGTCATCGGATAGTGATTTTTGTATTTTCGTCTGACCTATTTATCTCTAACGATATATATAAATATACTGTGCCAGTTAACTAAGATGATAAGCCATAGTACAAGAAAAGTTTGAGGTCTCTACTTTCGGGGGGCCCTTTGCGTAGCATACCCCATCACGCAGACCCTCCATGCAATACGTTTAAATGTTGTTGCCGGAGCAATAATGTCTCATGCAATTGAAGAGGGAGAGATGAAGGCTAAAAGGTGCCAGATGCACGAAACATAAGTGAAACTGAAACGACAACAGACACCAGGAAAATATCGCAAAGATTTGCATCAAGCGATGGAGCCTCATTAAGTGTGAATAGTATAAAATGGCTCGATTACATCTAGATAATCCATGCCAAAAATGACTAGTTTCAGATCAAGAAAGAAAAACGCGCACTTTTAATCTCTGGGGCACAATATCTTTGATATAGGGGGATTAATGAAACCGATATTTTCATGAAAACTCCGCCTATTTAATAAATACCATAGACTTGTTTTTGTAGATTTGGAATTGATAAAAATATGGCATTTTCCATAGTATTCGGGCATGCAAATATTAAATCAGATTCTTTCTTTGGACAACATGTCACTACTTAATTAATTTAAATTTAATGATTCTTCTTTTTTTAAATAATTTTCTTAAATAACATTCAGCTAAAATAAAAAATCCTCATCTAAATTTTTACGATTGTTGTGACCATTTGGATTATAAATGGTATAACATAATTCAACAAGACCACAATAATGTTATGTGTATGTTACAAATCTTCCAAATATTTTAAATATACTGTTTGCCATTTGCTTTAAGCTAATCGCCTAAATTTTGCGTTGTTAAGTTTTCTAGCCGTGATACGCGTATCACGAGATATTTGAATGGACTCGGCCACTTTTCATATAATTTTTACGAAGTTTTATGCAAATATATTTAATTTTGATAAGCTAATCTCTCACTTTTTATTTTTATGCCCTTCATTCTCGACAGCTGGACATCGGCTGTTTTTTTTTTTTTGCAGCACACTGTTTTGTTTTTTTCAAAAGTGAAAGAAGCTGATAATCAATCTTCTACATACATCTTTCGGATAATTTAAATATTATTTGTGTTGTAAGGTGTTTTGAAATTATCATGGAGGCGTAGTATTATATATAGTATATAGCTCTCATTAAAAAATAATCTATATTTCGTTTCGCCGGGAATTTACGCAGAGAACAATTATCGAGACGTCACGTTGCCTTTTTTTTAAGTTTTCGAAATAAAACTGCTATGTGCGAGGAAAGAGTCCCATGCTTTGGTATGGCTCATTTTCTACGGATAACAGCCCGCCGCAGAACTCGTGGAGTGCATTACTTCGAGCGTGAAATTCAAAGCGTATCTCAGCCGCTGCAGTAGCGCGGATTCTCGTTTTTTACCTCTCCCTTCTCTCCCTCGCCCCCATTACCCTTCCGGCTCCATTCCCTTCGCCCCCATCCTATCGCCCCCTTACTCTACCGCCCATTCGCGCGGATACCAATCGCCAGAGGGAGCAATTTCGAGGCTCCGCGTGTAGCAACAGCATAGAATTGGAAGGGTCAGGAGAAGGCGAGAGTAAGAGAGAGATGGAATGTGGTGGGAATAAAGCGTCGTCTGTGAGAGGGATGGGAAACGTGAGAGCAAGGAAATAAACGAGAGAAGTCGAGAATGGGGTGGAGAAATAAGAATAAGGTTTTCTGTTTATCAGGTCTTTTTAGACTTCGTGCAGAATAGATCTCACGCCAGCGGAGGAATAAAAGTGAATTTTGGAGGGAAAGAGAGAGAGAAAGAAAGAAAGAAAAAAAGTGAATGGGCGAAGAGAGAAGGAAAGAAAGTGGGAAGGAGATAGGGAGGAGAGGCGAGAGACAGGACAGTAAAAGCGTACAGAGTGGAAAGAAGGAAAATGAAAATGGAGATAACGAAGAGGGGAGAAGAGAGGAAATATCATCAGTTGAAAGTTAAATGGGAGAGAGGAGGTAGGGGGGGGAGATAAAGTGGTCATGAGCACAAGGAAAGAGAGAGAGAGAGGAAGGGATAAAGTAGTAGGAGGGAGAGTTCACACATTGGCAGGAGAAGGGGGGAAAGTAATTGGAGAGGATATGGCTAAAAATAAAAAATATGTTAAGGATAGAAGGTGATAATCAAGAGGTTAGAAATTACCCTCTCTCTCTCTCTCTCTCTCTCTCTAACTCTATCTCAATTCTGCTGAAATTAGAGGAAATATTCAGAAAACTTCTGGGGATGAAATGGATAGATATTGTGAGAATCGACCAAAAACAGAACTCTCAAAAGAGGAGCGTTTGATGATCGAGGAGAACGAGACGTTTGCAGAGAAAGCGATAGAAGGGCGACTTTTTTCTGGAATAAACTCAGAAGTTGGGGGAAAAGGTAAAAGAAAGCAATCGCTTTTGACATTCAGAAGTTTACAGAGGAAGGGAATAACAGGATTTTTCAAACATTTAGAGAAGGAAGATAAAGGGACGTTAACATTTTTTGTGGCGTGAAATGACACGAAGAATGTCTTTTAAAGAATTTGTGGACACGGTCAAGTTGAGATATGTTCGATTGAACGGACATGGGTCAGACGAGAGAACAGTCCGTGAGTTGAGATAGAAAACATCTGCGATTGTTGGCGCTGACTAGGATACCCAGTGCCGTATCTAGGGTATGGCGAAGGTGGCATTTGCCATAGGCGCCGCTTGCAAAAGCCGCCAAACGTTCTCGCAAACAGAGCAAAAGTTAATTTTTCCATAAATAAGGGTTATTTTAATACTAAAACGTTGATTCATTTATAATGAAAACGCTACCATTCTTTATTAAAACAAAAAAAATATATCCTACATAACCAAGGCGTTTCCAAAAGTTTTGCCATAGGCGCCAAATCGCCAAGATACGCTTCTGAGGATACCCAATGTCAGTAGATAGGTAACGCATCCCCAATGTTAGTAAATCTGCAACGTACCCTTAAACAATTTCTTATAGAGTTGATTTGGAGCACGAAATTACATTTCGAATCGATAAAAACGCCAAGCTCCTTTTGGACACTGTCACCAATTTACTGGTGCTTAAAGATACACTGAGAAGCAGTCTAAAGTAGTGATAAATTTTTAGTAGTAGTTTCATGAATTAAAGTCCCCCACGCACCGGTTTTATCACCCTTTAAACCTTTTCTTTCCTTTTCACTCACCAATCCTTTCGCCAGAGACCTCTACTTGAGAAGGGCTGCTTTCCATTTGCTGAATCAATTGCTAAATCGGTTGCTTCCCTTGAACCCTAGTGTGCTCTAATCCACTTTCGCTCACCTTAATGCTTACGCACGTTCTTTCCCGTCAATTTTACAGATAAGATTCCTGTTCTCCTTAAATGGTTACATCACGACTTCGCTAAGGCTGAAAACTCATTCTAAGGATGAATCAGGGGATGACAGGATTTTCAATAACTCTCACTCCTCAAGAACTGATGCGCGAAAATCACTTCGAACAAATGAAAAATGGCCTAAATGGAATTTAAAATGACCCTTTATTGTTAGTATTAAAATGGCGCTTTATTTCCTCAAACGTACAAGCATTTTTAATATGGTGAATTTCAGTATTTTTATTTATTCCTGTCCCACATTTCCTAGTTTATCCCAATTTAATTTAAGAACTGTTTACTTACTGGCACAGCAATTAATGTTTTATGAAAGACGATGATTCTCTTCAGAGCATGCTCTAAAATCAGAATGGATGAAAAATCGGGCCAAACAATCGCTTCTCTATACGGACGTACGTCACGTAATATGCTAATAATTGTTCAGCAATATTTTCATCAGATAAAATGCATAATTCACTTTAGAATGAACATTATAGGATAATTTCAGCTCATATATTTTAAACTAGTTACTAAAACCCATATGATGCACACATTGGCTTTAATATTAATAATGAAAGTTGGTTCGGCAGCTTTGTTTCAAAATACCTGGACCACTTAAAGACTAAAAGACTGGGTGGATAAAAATTTGCATAAAAATTGAAATAGCACCCAGAAAGTATCCTTTAATCTATTTATTATAAGCCATGCTACGTACTAACTAAAAGACAAATTCGTCTTTATGCTTGTATATGGCTCAACTTTCAGTACACACTTCGCTAATAACGATTTTATCGCACTTGACGAAACAAACAGTCACCCTTCTTCTTCATAGATTTCCCTCAGGCATTTCTTCTTCCTTAGCTCTCAAGGAGAGAAATGTGACACCTTCCGTTTGGTGGGATATTTCAGTTCCTTAGCTCAGTTCTGTTTGAGAAGTGATTGCAACCGGAAGCACTATGGAAGACGCGGTAAACAGGTATACTTTACGACAGAAATTTCCAACCTGGTGCTCGCGAGTGCCATTGTACTCATTGGCAGTTTGTGCTCTTATGCGATGATTAAAATCACGTCTCTTAGCAGGAGTAAATTATTTATTGTTTTACTTCCCTCTAAAGGTATTCAGAGCATTAGCTATAACTTTGACGTATGCTCATTTCTGTACAAGTATAGTGGTGCTCGCTTGATATTCTATGATACAATTAATATGATACACGTAACATTGAAAATGTTGGGAATCCCTGATTTACGAGGAGGCGATATCGCCTCTTAAGACAAGCATTTTCAACCGATCGTCAATGATCAGTGAGATTGTTCATGACTGTTAAAATTACGATAAGCAAATAACTCTTCATTTTCAATCATTTTTCATTTATATTTTCAGTGAGATATGATTTCGTCACCGTAATGATAAAAATAAAATTTTAAATCTTCTTGTACATTTCTAAGCAGGTTTTTATTGGGCCGAAAGTAGAAAATATTACAATATGATCTTCTTTTAAGTTGAATATTAACTTTCTTAGGATCAATATATCGAAGATACTTTTATTTTTCACTGATATGTACATGAATCAAGAAATTTTAATAATATCTTCCCGCTCTAGTAGCGCGATATAGAATCCCACACACTCTATATTCTCCTACGGAAAATGTTTACTATTTGCTTCCTACGTGCTATACTAAGTATGCTTATTTTCTCCTGTTCTGTAAGCTTTATATTGACAGTCATTGTAATAATTCTCTCCATAGACGCCTACGTTTCCTAATACTATTCCTCTATTATAAATGTTACGCAGTATATCCTCCTCCATCCGTTCCGTTTCCACTTCCACCTTATTATGTCCTTATTTAATGGGCAAAATTTCCCTTTTTAGAATACACCCTTCACAGCCACCTTCTCTTTTCATAATTCCAAGTGACTCCGACATTACTCTCTCGTGTCTCTCACCTCAAACCTCTTCCTTGCCCCTCTCTTTCCCTCAAGCGGATTTCCAATTAACAGACTTCGGTCCTCGATTTGCACCTAATCTGCACGTGATGCGGGTTACGAGGTTGCCAGCGCCTCAGGGGTATCTTTTCACGGAGGAAGAGGAGGAGAAGGAAGGCGGAAGCGGTGGGTTGGGAATTTGAGAATAACTTTCCATTACGCTTATGCGCTCCATCAGTTTCCATGGGGATTCAATCCCTTCCACCCTTCTACAACAAGATGTTCCTTCCTCATTTTCCTCTTCACCGACGCTGTTCTGCTTTCCTCGATATCTCCTTGCGATCGATCTTTCCCATTTCCTTCCTCGCTTCTTCTCCTTCGCAACAGCAATATTCAACTTCTCAAGGAAACATTTTTTTTACAAACAGACTTAGTTAACGGGGCAAGGATGGGATATTAACACTTAAACATGACCGCATTCACGAAATGACGCATTCGCGAAATGATATATAATTTATCAAATGTTAAATGGATTTCAAAATAAATATCAGGCTCGAATTAAACTCTGTCGAAAATTAACTCAAAGCATTACTTTCATAACGTCAGTATTTCATCAACCATGTAATTACTGGTTCAAAAGAAAAACTATTCCCTATAGAATGTCGCCTAGGAACAAATTAAATCTGACACCAACAATCATAAGGAATAAATATATATCAGTTTTGGAAGAAGCAGAACTATTTCCCTAAAATAAAATGCGGTTTCAAATGTAATTTTTGTTGGTAGAAAACTAATTTCATTTTTGAAAACAACGATAAACTAATTTTGTTCAAAAAGATTTTTTCCCAGTTGGAAAATAGGCGAAGGGAAAGGCGTCGATATTCTGTCTCCGCTCAACGATGTTTTTTTTTAAATTTCGTTGCACTCGATAAAATTTTATAATTATCCCTGAATCTCACTGTAATTATGTCGAGACAAACGGAGGGCAGTTTATTATATTTTATAAATTCAAATAACGTGATATTTACATCTCTCGCTAACTGATCGTCGCACACCTGCGACTGTTCCTTATCTCTCCCATCCTCTTCCGCGTGATCCTCTCCTCCGTTCTCGTATCTTGCAATCCCGACGCCCAAGCCGACCAAAATCGCCACAAGACCTTAAGAACCACTTCCATTTGCAAGGGAGGTGATTCGTACGCTCGCTGGAGCCACTCGAATACCTAGACCATTCCCATTGGAGTGATTCGTACCGATGACTCCCCGTCTCCGTTCCTCTCCGTGCAACATTTAATCAATCTCGGACTTATCTTTCCGGCGACTGCTTTCATTGAATCTGCTTCCTCGTAAAAATTTTGAGAGAATGGCATTTGCTTTCGATCGGTTTTGCCCTTGACAACGATGTTTTTTATCATCAAAATAAAATTACGAAGAATTTTGTACTTATTATTGCAAAAAACTCTTTTTATCCACATTAATCCGAAAGTTCTCATTTTATTTTATTATTTCAAGTATGATTCACTTTTTATTAAGTCGAATCTTGCATGAAATTATTACTTTCATTATTTTTTAAAATTGGTTTATATTTTTCAGATTGTGCATGTTCGTGTACATTCCGTACCAGAGGTTGTAATCAGAAGAAGTTATAATACAAAATAAGCATAGTACACTAGCGCCAAAAGAGCCAAAATGCTAACAAACAACTTACTTAATTCGAAAAAAGGCTAGCAAAAATGTACATAATTATGTACAGCTGGTCTGAAAATTTTAAGTTACTGATATTTTTATTCGCTTAGTATGAAAGTGACAAATTCTCAGACCAGTTGCAACTGAAAAGCGGTTTTCTTAATTCGTTGCAGAGTGGCGTCCTCTTGTTACTTCTGCTCCTTCGCAACGAGAGTTGATTTCATTTTCCCCTCAATGTCTGCTGCACTCTCCCTTCTTCCCGCCCCTTCGCTTTCACGTCCTAACTTTCTTTCTCTCGGCGAGTAATCGACGCACGTGCTCCGGAACTAGAGAACGAGCTGGAATAATTGATTTCGGAGAGCTCATTAACGCCTCGGCGGTACGTGGTTGGGAACGGGAGGAGAATAGGGTAGTCGAAGGAGATGGAGGGTGCAGGCGAAGCAAGTAAACGCGGAATTCAACGGATATAATTCAAACGGAAACACCATCTAAGAGATTTTGAGAAGGGCAATTACCGGTCTGGCTGAAGAGGCGATGCGTGCGCTTGCCATTCATTTTACTGTGTGGCTGGGTGCCAGAAATCAAGCAAGTACATTCAATTAGCTTGATTTAATGAGTCAATGAGGCTTCTATTACACACCTTGGGTGGAGGACGTGGAAACATATGGTCTTATCATAAATGCATCCACGTATTTTTTCACAAAGAAATGAATAAAATATCACATATGATTTAACCCCCGAATAAAAATTTCAAATGCAATTTTATAGAAGTCATTCGTTATGCATTCATGAGAAATGAATCTCGAAATGCGTAACTCATGTTGGTCGAATTAAAAAAGGTTTTAATTAATATGTCAATACGTACCGAATTAATTACAAATTTATATGCCTCTATGTTAGTAAGGGCAGATATATTACGTGAATTACTTGTATATAATCGTGCTGTACGCTAATATTGCCTAACAGAATTCCGCCATAGTTAATTGCAAATGGATTTTCGTTCATTATTATTCATATGCCAGTTCAACAAAATTATGCAATTGATTTTTTTTTAATGGAAAGAATTTAAAAAATATTTTTTTAAAATTAGAATAACTCCTCCGTATACGATTACATTTAGAATGCATTCAATTAAAACACGATTGGAAAATATTAAAAATTTTGACAACTCGAGTTTGATTACATCGATGATGAAATGTCTCAAAGCGCTTATTACGTATTTCTATAAATTCATTCCATTATAGAAAGAATATTTTCCGGTCATCGTAAAATCACGGATATTCATATTATCATTTCATACGAAACTGACGCCTCTTTCTCCTCCCCACCCCCTTCCTATCTCCAGTCCCCTTCCTAGCGTTGCCTTTTTTTCTTCCTAATTGAGCTCTTCTGTCTTTTAACACATCATTTATTCCTTAAAATATGTTAACCATAGCCTCAGACAATAATATGCTATTAATATCAATGTACATATATTAAATCCCTTAATTTATGAATTTTAAAATATAAAAAGTGATCCAAAAAATACCCGCATGAAATTTCTACCTCTCATCTTCTCAGCTCTCTAGTTTCCAGCTGCACGAAACATTTTGATGACCATATCACATTTTCATTTAATTTTTACAATGATTTTCTTCCAAACGCATCAATTCTCTTCCCGGTTAACATTTATTTGCTGTCTGATGCTCACCTTTCACGATATGCACGCGATGACAGATTTATTAATGACTCGCTTATAATTTTTGAACTGCTGACAAATGGATCGCTGACCGGCTGCAACGCGTGACACACGATCTATTCGATCACTGCCGCTCAGCCTCCAGATCACACACGCGCTCTGCGTGTAAGCTATTTTCTTCTTGTAGATATTTTCTCTCCCATTTAATACTTCGATAGAGATAAGAAACGGTCTGGACGATGAGCTAAATGGTTATATTTGGAAAGATGAGTAATTTATCACGAAGCGTGATGAAACACCTTTTGCTGCCATAGAAAAGTCACTAGATGTCCACAGGTCTATGCGTATTTAATCAAAGATTTATTGTCCGTGAAATCATTATGTGCGGATCTGTGCACAGCTTTACCGCTCTAATTACCCTTACTCTAGAAAAAATACGCGTGAACAGCTAAGAACGTTGTCTACATCTCTTAGTGTTTATATAATAAGAGAAACTCGTTGATTCTGGTATTAACTTTGCGGCATTCCCAAAAAAGCTAATTAAACCTTCACTCTTATTAAATATGCAATATGTATGTTTAAACATGCTTTATAACCGTAGAATTTATTGTTTTTGACTAAGAGCTCTGAATATGTTTAAATGATTGAAATAATTTAAAAGTTAACAAAAATAAAAGTTACACGCTCTAGAAACTTTTATTATATTTTTTCCGAATGTCTACAGTTCTATAGCTTTCCTTGACGTATTTCTTCGTCGTCTCTTTCTTTTTATGTATCCCTTTCACTTTTTATTACTTTCCAACGCCGTATTTTGGTGAAAGCCCTTTTATATACCTATCTTTCCTCTTTCATCTAATTTAAGCCTTTCTACAAGTTCCATTTCATTCCAATGAGTTCCTCCAGACATTTAGGTTCCCTAGCTTTTCAAGTTCCTCGAAGGTCGTGGGCAACACCTAAATTATTTAAAAGCTCTTCTCTTCCTTAGTTTATCCACAAAGTTATACTTTCAGTTCTATTTTTTTAGAAAAGATGCAATCAATGAGTATGAGCTCTTGAATATTCGAGCCAACACCTTAGGCACAAATGGTAATAGATTTAACGAAACAATTTACTTTGATCATTTGCATGAAATAAAAGGAACAGAAATAAAAATTATTCACCATTGAGTAACTTTGCGTTCAATTGATTCTTAAATATTTTTCAGTCAGCAGCCCTTTATACAAGAACGAATAATGTTTAAGATTTAAGATAAGTCTTTGACAAGCACCAAAAAAGCGTATCTCGTTCTTATACTGAGTTCCAATTAGTAACTTTTAATGATAAACCAGTTAAGAGTCTTCTTTTTTTAATCGTATTTAAAATGACAGAGATCTTATGTTTAATTGTAGATATTCGAAAATTTTCAAACATGTTACGCTTTAGGAAAAAAGACAATACTCGTGTATCCATAAGATTAGCTTACAGAGGTTGGAATTCTCAATTTTTAAGCGCTCTTTAATATATAAATTTTATTTTATTTTTTAAAAAGTATAAGAACTAAGAGTTTTTAGTTGCAGTTTGTTCGTAAACAAAACGTAACGTATGCCTTCTAAACTACGTGACCTCATCGCCTCATTTCTTCCGCCTCAGCATCCAGTTCGTCTTATCCCGTTCCCTTCCTATTTCTCTCTCTCTCCTTTCACCCCCTCTCTCTCGCTCTTATTCTATGTTAGGGCTCCCAGGGTGCTCATTTAAGTCTTCACGTCCCATCCTCCTCCGTACATTTCTGCTGCTTCTCCTCGCCGCCCCCTGATGACCTCTTTTGTAGATTCGCATCCCTTCCGCAACACTCACTCATACCACAACACCAGTTCTTCCCCACCCACACGCTTGATCACGCACGTAGGCGTTTTCATGCCTCCCCTAACGTTGGCGAAGAATATCTTTACCGCCTTTAGGGATGCGGCAACACGAAACGACTTCTTCAATAAAGGAGACGGCAGAGATAGGAAGTTCGGGAATTAAGAGGAACTTGTCGGAGCCAACTTCACAAGCAAAACAGCCTTAATATTTAATGTTTATTTTGGGACTGATAATTTTACCTTATTGTGTATGGCGTTTTTGATCTAGATTTATTTTAAGCCGGCAAATTAAAACGACAACGTGAGTCGCACAGCAAATGCATGTTTCCCTTAATTTCCTGAAAGAATGGTAAAATACAAATTCCACAAGTCGATGAACAGTTTTCTGCGTTCCGAAAAGTTCGTTGTGTTCAAATATTAACATCTTATATCATAAAATTTTTCTTTTGTTCTGAAAATTTAATGCAAATAGCTTAAAAATGGGTGACTTTCCTGTAGTTCTATGTTTCTATTTTCTCCCTTTAAAAACCTCTCCTATGTAAATATACTCATATTCTGCTCAATGGGAACGGTGCGGTTGATAGGAACGTTAATTTTGCATTTCATTTTTCAAAAGTTTAAATTTTATTCAAATACACACAACAAAGTTTTTTAATGAACCGTATAGGTTATTTACATGCGCTACTTGTGTAGATTATATATATATATATATATATATATATTCTGAACTTTCCCGATTGAATCTGACTCCGGAAAGCGTAAATATTTAAAATCACCAGCAAAAATACCTAAAATTACATCATTTTCAATATCTAAAAAATTAATAACAGATATTTTTAATTATTTTGAATAATTTTAGTACAACTAAGTGACTATTTAAATGTGAAAATTTCAATAGCACATGAAAAAAACCTTCGCATTTTATCCGCGAACTATGAAAATCATTCATAGCTCTAAGATGTTTTGACTAAGGTATCTTAGATTAATTTTAGGTGTCACTAAATTTAAAGTTAATTTTAAGCAGAAGTTTTTATAATTTATCCATTTTTATATAGGTCAATTTCAGCAGCTGTATAAAACTGAAAGAAAAGAAAGATGCATTCAACACGAAGTTGGAAGATCGCCTTAGAAATTTGGAAAACAAACCGAAGACTACGGATACAGAATGGGGGGAAATTAAACCCAGTATCAAAGATACCTTGAATAAAGACATTCGAAAACAAGAGAAGAAAATCAGAAAACCATGGATCACTAAGGAAATGCTGGAGAAAATGGATGAGAGAAGGAAATGGAAAAATGTTAACAGTGAAGAAGGTAGAGCCAACTATAGACGCATAAACAATGAGATGAGAAGGGTAACAGATAAAGCTAGGGAAAATTAGATAAAAGGAAAATGTGAGGAAATACAACAGATGGAGAAGTTAGGACGGTATGATATGATGTACGCTAGAGCACTGGAGTTAGAAGATAAGAAGCCTAATGGGATTCGTGGTAAAGGCATTATTAATACAGATGGAAAAATAGTCGCAGAACCAAAGGATGTAGCACAGATACGGGAAGAATACATTAAGGAACTATATAAAAAGCAGGCAGGATCGGTACAAATGGAACTGGAAGAAGAGAATTGCATTGAAGAAGACAACTTGGGACCAAGTATTATGAAAAGCGAAGTAGAAAAGGCGATACAGGAACTAAAGAAAGGAAAAGCTACAGGCAGCGATGGAATACCGGCAGAGGTACTTAAAGTCATGGGATCGGAAGGACTAAAAGTGATTACGAAACGAATTAACAAGATTTACGACTCGGGATAGTGACCTCAGGATTTCTTAGATGTAACAATGATCCCCCTAAAGAAGAAGCCAAAGGCAATGCAGTGTAAAGATTACAGAACGATATCCCTACTGTCACACACTTCGAAGTTCATCACGAGGATTCTTAATAAAAAAACTAGAGAAGAAGGTCGAAGAAATGCTAGGAAGGGACAATTCGGCTTCAGAAAAGGACGAGGAACCAGAGATCCTATCGGTGTAGAGATAATCATATCAGAAAGGGCAATAGAGTACAGTCAAGATTGCTGCGTATGTTTCGTCGACTGGCAGAAGGCCTTTTATAGAGTAAATTGGGTACTGCTGATGAGGATATTAAATGATATTGGTTTAGACTGGAAAGACAGGAGACTGATCAGGAATCCATATGTGAATCAAGTTGTAAAGGTCAGGTTAGAGAATGCGGACACCAGCGGAGTACATATCGGTAGAGGAGTAAGACAGGGCTGTTTTCTATCGCCGATCCTATTCAATATATATAGAGAGAGATTAATGCAGGAAGCGTTAGAAGGCACGGGAGATTTCAAAATCGGAGGAAGGATTATAAGAACAGTGAAATACGCGGATGATCAAGTACTTCTAGCAAGAAAGGAAAAGGAACTCCAAAAAATGATAAATAGACTAGTGATAACAGGTAGAAAATACGGTATGGAAATTAATACAGAAAAATCCAAGGTTATGCGAATATCAAGTAAAGAAGAAAATTTGAACATAAGTATTGGAGGAAAGCCATTAGAACAAGTTTCAGATTTAAATACCTTGGAAGTATCATAACGAGAGAAGAAAATGTACCGATGAAATCAGGACTAGAATAACAAAAGCAAAAGCCGCTTTCAGAAGAAAGAAACTCCTGCTAACGGGAAATATAAAGCAGGAAATCCGCAAGAGGTTGATAAAATGCTATGTATGGAGTATAGCTCTGTATGGGGCAGAAACATGGAAGTTAAGGAATAATGATATAAAGCTTCGAAATGTGGACATGGAGAAGAATGCTGAAAATAAAATGGACAGATAGGGTGAAAAATGAGGAAGTACTACGAAGAATAGGAGAGAAGCGAACGATTATACAGAATCTCAGAAAGAGGACGGCGAACTGGATTGGGCATTACCTGAGGAGAGAGTGCATGATTAAAGAAGTGCTAGAAGGAAAACTGGATGGAAAAAGAGAAAGAGGTAGGAAAAGGTTTCAGCCAGTAGACGACTTGAAAGGGAAAGAGAGCTATCAAGACATGAAGAAAACTGCGGAAAATAGGAGTATATGGAGAACCAAGTTTAACCATGAATAATCACGGACCTGTCAACGGACAGACTACCTATGATGATGATAAAGGTCTGCGGCAGAGCGAATAACTTCTGAGAATAGGGAAGAAAAATAAAGGCGGAGAAAGTGAATAAATATTCTCGGAACATGACAAGGTGCAGGAAAATAGATTAAGAATAAAGAGAAAGGTGGAGTTTATTTAAATGACAGGGGAAATTAGGAAATGAATTAGCTGAGGTAGGCAATGGAGGAAAAACGTGCGAAAAGGAAAATAGAGAAAGAACGGAAGTGGACTGATATATGGATGTGAGAGAGAAAAAAGGGAGTCCAAGAGGAAAAACTACAGTGGAAAAATACGGAATAGAGGAAGAGAGCGATGGAATGGGAGTTAATAACAGGGGGGGGGGGGGGGAATAACAGAGTTTGAATGAAAGGACGGAATAAAAAGATTGTGTGTATAACGAGAAAGAGAAGGAGAAAATGGATGAGGAGGAATGGCAAGATTAGCGTAAGTAGCAGAGAAGCATGTTCTCCGTAGTCCCCAGGAGGTATCAGTTTGATAAGAGCAGTTCCCCCAATTAATCCCATCTCACCCCTCTTTGCTCGTTCCCCTCCCCTTCGTTCTTCCTCTCCTTCGTCCTCTCTTTCCTCTCAACAGGCTAATCCCCTCTCTCTCTCTCTCTCCAACCTTTCCTCAACTCATGCCTCCTCTTCCCCTCTCTCGACCGCCCCTCTTCCGAGTTCTATATCCATTGCCACCACATGTAATTTAAAATGCCCCATGGGTTAACAAAAATAAATTACGAAACTAGAAAAAATGTAAAATAGATTATGGAATTAATATTTACGCCCTACGAACACCATTTATAATAACTTAATGTTTCTATGTCGGTGCTGCATCAAATAATCTGAGCTTGAACCGAAATTTAGTAACGTTAGGCTAAGTTGTCTCATCGACAGATACAGAGATATGTCTACGTACCATTTGGAGCGTTTATATCTTTTTAATGTGTGTAACGTTTCCATCTTTTGTTCTCCTTTCTGCTTCAATCTTATATACGGTCTCTTCTCACCCTGGCACTTTACCGACTGATTAAATTTCTGTGATGTTTACTTGGATCATTCGACCATTCAGTTGACGCTTAGTTTACCAAGACACATTTTAAATGCCCTCACTAAATAATGTTACCTTATTGTGAAACTCTTTCCACCTCTAGTAAGAAATTGATCTTATATTTTTATTTCAAAATAGCAAATATGCTTGGATGTTTTTGCCATGCGAGTAATTCGAGTTTCGCTCATTCACCAGAAAGTTCTTACTTCAGACCATAATCCCAAAATGCACTAATTTTGCAATCGTTTTCACATAAAAAGAGATTTTATTACCGTTTTCAGATATTCCTATAAAAATTAAGCAGCGCGCTGCTTTTTAAAATATTTTTTCTACCAATAGGACCTGGTTTTTATGTAGTTATATAGATTTTTTGTTGTAGGAAGTGGCAATATAGTAGTTTCTTACTGCGTATATCAAGGGTGTACTCTCTAACAAAATTATACTGGAAATATTCTACTAATTACGTAGTACTGAAAAATTTAATTTGCAATTTAAATATCTCTCTCTCTCTCTCTAGAGTTAGTAGTGCTCAGAGGTAAATAAACTCGTTCTCTCACGCAAAGATACCCCAGTGAGCGCTTTTGTACTTCGTAGCGTAAAAAAGAAGCTACTGATAGTAAATCCGCATGTAAATTTAAAGTTAAAGCGTGGATTGTAAGCGATATTTTTATTAAACAATGCACTGCTTAATATTCCCCCACAATAAACTTAAGCACAAGGTATGAATATCGTATTACACAAAGTTCGACATTTTTAACAACAGCTCAAGTAGTCGTTAAACATTTTAAATTATTTCATAATTAGAATACTGCTTGAAATAACAATGGTATACTTTTTGTTTCCTATATCACGTGACTGATGCCATCGTTATAAATTTATCAATTTAATACATATGAAAATCATCTTCCTAAAAATATCGATATTTCAATGCACCATCTTCCGCGATTTACTTTTAAATGAAATGAATGGTTAAATTTCAATGAATTTCCATGAAATCCATAAAAATAGTACCGAAAATTTAGCTGCGTATATGTGACTCCATTAGCAGATAATTAATTCAGCCGTTCCATCCTTATGGGGTACATTTGATTAACCTTTCGTTATTATATGACGTGGCAAGGACAAGCGGACGCGATAGTGGGCGTTTCGACCCATGGCCACTTACAGAGATGTTTGAATCTTGAGCGCTCTGTATCCTTGAATAGCGCCAACCCGCAGCAGAGATGGGCGTTGAGTGTTGCCTACAGCCACGGCGCCTCTCTATGTGATGAAAACAGCTGCTGGGCAGGGGATGTTTGAATGGCCTCTCAGCAGACTTAAGAAGCAGGCGATGCAGACAACTCTTTGTCCAATAAAGATCCGAGAAATTATCCGGAGACGAACCTTAAAAGAAGAAATAGAGAAACTAATGGAATGCCATCTTTATATACCGTAGTCCAGTGCCATAAGTGGCACGCAAGACGATTTTAGTTGGCACGACAACGAAAGGCGAAAACCAATAAAAGCAGTTATCATAGTAATTTAGTGCCGCAAAAACATTTGTGTTATTTCCTCAACTATTGTAAACGTTAGTTTTACGGTTACAATCTTATGTCTTGATCACGAATTTAATTCAGCTGGCACGCAAAACAATCAAGGATTTTTTTTTGGCACGCGAGGCGAAAAAAATCGACAATTTCAGAAATATTGGCACGCGGACAATAGAAGGTTCGCCATCACTGTCGTAGTCATTTGGAGTTACATTACCACAGCTATAGTTTTAAAATAACTAACAATATCTTAATTTAGTTATGCAACTAAGTATGCAGTAAATGTAATTTTTCAGCGTCGATGAATCATAAATAATCTGTGAAATAATAAACATACTATTATATCGGTTTTATTTCAATAATTTATCAAGTAGTTCGATCATGAACGCAGTGATGTAAAATGACCGTAAATATGTATGTGCTTTCTTGTGATTACGACTTGTTCGGTCAAATGTGCATAATAATTAATAAAAAGAATACACTTTCCTTTTATGTATGTTGTTAGGAAAATAAGCAAAATGGTGATGCATTTTACATTTTAATAGATTAGTGACATAACTAAGAGCCTGCAAAACAAATTTATTCATCCAGGCAATTGATGTATAGAACTCTACGCACTACAATTTATTTCATACTCACTGTTCCCTTACAAATAATTTTGAATCAAATTGATAAAGATTTTACACCTTTAATTCTCGAGACGTGACTTCATTAAATTAATATGATGGCGATGAAACTCATTGCAAAAAAGGTTTTGTAGTACGAGCTATTCATCGTTTTAATTATTTGAGATTTCTGGTGATTTTACGATGAAAATAGACTGCAAATTGGGATCCTTTCCCCTCCAACTCCCACAGTGAAAACGAAATGTAGTATTTATTAACCAACCTTTTTTTATAAACATGCTCATTCAGCTATTCGGTGCTTTATATAACCCGGTTTAGTCGATTTTCAATTCTAGGAAATGCACGACTGACATACGCCCTGACGGAAATTCTAGGAAAAAACGAATGTATATAAAAAAAATTAATATATCCTTCTGCTTCAGAAATTTTATCTCCCTAAGGCTTTTTAGATAGGACGGAATATTAATTTTGGTAAGTGCGATGTTGGCAAAAGTGAAAGCACGTTCGCCGAAATGACGCGTCAAAAATTGTAAAAAATAAAACATTTTCAGCTGAATGGATACTTATCCTTGTTCCAAACAGTAAGTATGCATAAATTCATCCTCTATTGCGATTGAAAACCTAAGAGTTATTTCCTGTGTGTATTTGAAAAACGCATCTATAGTTTTAATAGAATATGTTTGATTTTTAATTCAAATTATATGGTAAATGCATAAACAATAACTCTTACATAATAAAACTATTTAAGAGTAACATACTCGTCTAACAAATTAATCTTTGTATTTGGTCGGTGATAAAATATTACCAACATATCAGCAAACTTTTATAAATATATGAAATATTTCCAACTATTCACCTGAATTCCTTTATCGCTTAAATATATAAAACCCATACTAATATCCTCGTTAGATATATCTTTACGTGTAAATTACACAACAAACCTATATTCACGCATAGTTGATGATTTCCCTGGTTTTCATACTTGATTTATAAATTAAATATGTATAAGAAATAAAAATCTACAACTCTATACTTCGCATAAGGTAATTTGTGTTTATACTTTGTACCTACTTAATTAATAAAACAATTGGGTTTCATAGAAAAATTTCAAGTTAGCATGATGTAAAAAATTTAAAAATTGTAGGCTTTTTAGCGCGCTTTAAAAAGTGCGCTTATAGCTTCACTTTGGCTCTGTCTGTCTGTGCACTTGCTTAAATTGAAATTATGACGAAACCGTAAAATATAGAGAGCTGAAATTTGGTGAGTAGCTTTCTGTACTACTGTCATTTGTTTTTCTTTAGACTTGGGTTTCTAAAATTATACAAGTTCGGATTGAGACCCATTTAAAACTTTTTTTTAATGCCTCTGAAAGTATAAATGACGGAAAGCTGAAACATTGAGCGTACATTTTCACATTAATACCACTTATTCTGTAACAGTTTGAGAAAAATTCAACCAGAAATTCGTAATTTATTTTAAAATTAGAAAATTTCTTACGCGGATTTATTAATCGTTGTCAACGAAAATAATCTTCGTAGCAACTGAAGTAAACAAGGTCTACTACAAATACCTACATATGTTTAATTTCCTTTTTTGTAGACACAGAACGTAACAAGTGAAAAGAAAGGGTTTATCTATGGCGAATAAATGAACTCAACATGTTAATTTGTCTTTCTTATGTAAAAAAAAGAATGGATAATTTACGATGAAGAAATTATCTTTAACGTAAAGATTACGTTATAATTACTTAAGTTTTAAATAATTTTCTAATGTTTTACTTATATCTCTGAAGGTATAAAAGATGGAAAGCTAAATGTTTGAGTTTACATTTCCACAGTGATGCCACTTATTCTTGAAAAGCTTAAGAAAATTCCATCAAGAAAGTGGTAATTTAATTTGAAATTAGAAATTTTCTTACTCGAATTTATCCTTTGTTTTCAACAAAAACAATCTTCATAGCAACTGAAGTAAACAAGATCTATTACGCACAAATATGAATACTTTAAATCGCCTTTATTGTGGAAACAGAACATAGTAATTGAAAGGAAATGGATTATCGACGACGAAGAAATGAACGTAAATACGTTAATTTCCCTATTGTTCGTGCATTGTAAGTAAAGAAGAATTGATAATTTAGGATCAAGAAATTAACTTTAACGTAAAGATTACGTTACTATTACTCAAAGCGAGATATGTTTTAAATAATTTTCGGCTAGACTTTACGTTCCCCATTGTTAGAAGCGACGGTGGCGCCATATTGAATTCCCCTACGATCTCCAGCAACCGTTGTTTATTATTTCTTTTATTGTTGAATTACAGCGATCTTTGTTTCGTGCGAGATATAGTCAAACTGTATCCGCCAAAAAATAAGGACTGAAGAAATTTAACACTGAGGTTAGTAGTTTTTGACATATTATTTACATTGTTTGTGTTACATTTTATGGTACAAAAAAAGGCTAGACTTTACGTTACGTCAACCATGACTGATTGGCCTGTCTCTGTCTCGACATTTACAAACCCAATCACCGGACAACGAGGAGGGGTAGTTTGCTTCCGGGCGAGGCGAAGGGTGCGATAGCGCCCGGAGACGACAAATTATATAAAAACAATGCGAGCCAAAGGCTCGCCAATATCCTAGAAGGCAGATTTTTCATTTCACGTCGGGTTGGTATTCCTTTACACCGCAATTCAATATGGCGCCACCGTCGCTTCTAACAATGGGGAACATAAAGTCTTACCAAATTTTATATTGTTATACTCAAATCTCCGAATGTATAAAAGACAGGAAGCTAAATGTTTGAGTGTAAATTTTCACAGTAATGCCAATTATTCTTGAAAAGGTTTTGAAAACTTTACAGAGGCGAATAGGGAAACGTTCAAAATTATAATATAAAATTGATTGCGCTCGAAACTAAACTGAACAAGGCTCTAATGACCGAATATGTGACTGTATAACCATATGAAAAATATAAAAAACGTGTTAATTTATCCATGCTCATGGATAAAAACTGTACTTGTTACAGAAATTAAAAAAGAAAATTATACGGATAGCTAAAATGAAATTCGGCGAATATGAGTAAAAGGATAAATTGTACACTGACTGCATAATACGATACGTCCGTCCCAGGGATTTTATGCTCTTAATAACGGCAAATTTTTATATGGAATGGAGGAGAAAGAAACCGAGCGCATGTACTCGACCTCATCTTGAAGAAAGGAGTCAACTGGATCGAATAAATTCGCAATGACAGACGACCGTAGGCGCGATCTAAGCAGTCTCGTTCGCTATCTCAATCTCCACGTTCAAGACGCCTGGGTGGTCAAGTTACATAGCACGCCTTGCACTCCTATTATAAATAGACCGAAGCGAACCAGTTGCTGAACTCTCCGTAATGGCCTTGCGGTGAAGCAGTTGCCGTTGAACCTACAGTTCGCACGGTGTTCCGTGTTTAGAGTTCTTATGAGGCAAAGTCGGTTTTCGCTCTCTGCCCTTAAGTTGAGAATAAGGGAGCGGAGAGAAGGGAGAAATGACTGTTGCGAACTAGTATTTTACAAGGGACATCAACTTTATAGTGCTACAATTACGCGCTTTTTCTCGACAAATAAATCTCCATTCTTGTTTAGACTAATTAAGAACCAATTTTCAGACCGTGGAGGGAACGGCAAAACTTAAAGCGAAATTAGATCGAAACATGTTGCGAAGTGTTATCGATTAATAATGTCATAGTGTCAAGGTACTTTCCTGTGAACGGGAATACCTTAAAAAATAAACATGTACTGTTATGACTGTTTGAGAGGATATAACATTGAAAGGATATATTGAGGTATTGCTGGATTTACGATAATTTATTTTTAAAATAACATTAACAGAAACTGATTGGCTGGTCTCGACATTTAGAAGCCCAATCTCCGGACAACGGGGAGGGTTTCTTTGGTTCCGGGCGAGGCGAAGGGCACGGTAGCGCCCGGAGACGACTACCCATTAAAACAAAGCGGGCCGAAGGCGCGCCAATATCCTCTCCATTATTTTGAGAGGGTATAACACTGAAAGGATATATTGACGAGCCTTCGGCTCGATTTTTTTAGTGGGTAGTCGTCTCCGGGCGCTATTGCGCCCTTCGCCTCGCCCGGAACCAAAGAAACCCTCTCCGTTGTCCGGAGATTGAGTTTGTAAATGTCGAGACCGGCCAATCAGTTTCTTGTCCGGTGATTGGGTTTGTAAATGTCGAGACAGGCCAATCAGTTTCTGTTAATGTTGTACGTATGGCATGGGGATAATACGTAAGTACCAGGTCCTACGAAGGGTCCCGGAGGTATTCCCGTTAACAGGAAAGTACCAGAGTCTCAATTTCAATGAGAGAGTGCGTAAAAAATAATGTTTACTCTGAAAGGCATTTTTCATATTCAGCATAACACACTGTGAATGACCCACTAGAGCGGAATAGCTTTAGTCTCTAAACCGGATAGTAACATGAGTAATCTGAGTTTTATGTTTTGGAATTGTTAAAAATAACGGAAATATTAACATAAAACAAAGTGAATATTGTTCTGCTGTGAAAATGACTGGGTAAATTCCTTCATCCTAGAAGTGTAATTCATCAATATATTTATTAAAAAAGCTAAAAAGGACAAGCTGAAAAGTTCGGTGACCGATACATTAAAATAGATCCGTGTTTATGAAAATATGGGGCGCGTCCCACTGACGCAGTATGGTTTGACAGCTATAAATACACACTAGAGGCCTCTTTTATTTACTACTAGCAGATTTTCCCGCTGAATTTCAACGGATTTAGTGAAGCTACTATATCACAACATATAAACTCTTTAAAATATATAGTAGATACTTTATAACTTACAATTAGCTTTTCTTAACAATTAATCATATTTGCTTGTAACAATCCGTTTCCGACAGTATTGCATTCAAATATAACGATCATTTTATTTCCTATCATATTACTTTCTCCAAATCCAGCTTCATTTCTTTGTAATTATGCCTCGCTGAAATATTTACTTTTATGTCTTGTAAGCAAGAAACCAGTGAAAAAGTAACGTACAGTTGTCCATGATTGAACACTGACTCCGGTAAATGTACATCAGATACGTGAGCTTATTTACGTTAATAAACATTATAATGTAAAATATAATGATTTTACTTTAAAAAATGTAAGATTCCAGTATTCAATAGACGAAAGAAGGTTCAATTACTTTCATCAATAAACGCTTCCTGAATAATATTCCGTATCTATTTATGTTGCTTTTCATAAACATCAATCGTTTCGTTGCTTAAACAAAAGTGCGAATCGAATAACGCTAAACTTTCGTTTATTTATAAGCTTCATAGAAGCTAATTGAATCGGAGGTAACAATGACGGCCGCCTTGGCAACGCCCGGGAGAGGTACGAAAAATCCACAAAATTTCGAAACAAATAGCGTATTTCTGAAAACTTCGACCATGTAACATGTAAACTTTGCAGGAATAAGATAGTATAGAGTTTTATTCGTCGAATAAAGCAAAAACGAAAAACGTCGGTCCATATTTACATATTTTGATGCTTGAAGGAAGAATAGCTTGCAAGTCAAGAAATGGATTCATACGTGTTATCTTATGGAAAAATGTTAATCCCCTATACTGGCAGCACTGATTAATCCTGGTTGACCAAACCTTGACCATTCACTAAGGTAGGATGTAAAGAAGAATCGTACCAAATTTGGTTATTCTAGCTTTCATCGTTTAGGAGATGTTCCATGAACAAACACACAAACACACAGAAACACATGCTTCAAAATACATTATAGATATATGATTCAGAAGAGCAAATTAGAGTAAAAATTTATTTAATAAAGCATGTACTAAGAAAGCAATGCATTTAAAATAATTTTTTAAATTTTGAATTTACAGAATTCAATTAAAAATCTAAGAAAATTTGTGGAATAGTATTTTTATTTATAAATAATATGATGAAGTGAACTTAAAGCAAAAAAATTGTTAAGCAATTTGATAATAGGAAAACATATTTTCATAATTTTAAACTTTTTTATACTAACCTTATCTTTGAATGACTTAAATGTGTTATAAAATGATATGCTTGTTATAGGAAGTAAGCTTTCTTATCGTCATAAACTGTAGTTTCAATTTTTAGTTTACCTATACCTTATAATTTTGTCTGCCTGAATGAGGCTGCTCCATTAATAGTAATGTTTGAGTGGAGCGTGAGTTTTAAAAAAGTTTGAGAAACACTAAAATAGTTATTTCAATAAGGCCCTAGGATAAAGCTGATTACGAGCGAAGTAGCTCTTTTTTTATTTGGTATTTTTAAACATCTGTTTATCTTTATTTCACATTTTGATAACCCTAGATAGCGTTAGGAGTAAGAATTAATATCGGAGCTTTTGATTCATTAAACATTTCGCCAGGATCACATTCACCCTCACATGTTCAGTCTCTCCTACAACTATCACTAGGGCTCTCAGCCGTTTACATTAACTAAGATACTAGGTATTTAATATAATAATAGCCGTCGTCTGTTGGTTGGTTGGTTGGTCACGCTATGCTAACGCTAATAACTCGAGAAATAATAATGATAGAAACTCGAAATTTGGTAGGAATGCTTGATTAACACTTATTCAGAGAATGACAATTTAAATCGCGAAAAAATTCCTTGGTTCGTCTCCAAGAGAGGCATTTCCATTTTCCATTACTTAACATGTAAAACGCGATTTTCGACGTGCAGGTTTTTATTCATTTGGAAATTAAAATTAGAAGAAATTAACTGACGACCTTCGGATTTGAACCATTTTGAAGAAAAATTTATAAATTTTCTTATTCCGTTCGTCTTTTTCTGCCCACAGTTCGAAATATACCATGTTAAACGTTTAATTTGCATATTTTGTGGAAATCTCGCCATTTTTACGTGACGTTGCTATGCCGACCATTATCATTGTTACACCTCAAATTACTATTATTGTATACATCCTTCTGGGAATAAGCGTGCCTTGAGTGCTTCAATACGAGAGAGAGAGAGGAAGGAAGGGGAGAGATTGGCGTGTTTTGTGGAAAATAAGTATATTAACGTAAATATAAAAATTTTTAAGTATCAACAGTGTCATTTTAGACAAATTGAAAATAAAAAGCATTCTTAAATTAAATTCTTTGTAAACCATACGTGCTTACGAATTTATATTGTTATTCCTCGAATTAATTTCGTAACAATGGCCGAGGTTTCGAAACGAATATAAATTAAAATTCAATTAAAATTAAAAGAACATTTAAAACTGTTAACAGGCAATTTTCGAAGAAACAACAGTGGATCTTTTAATGAATTGTTTTGTTTTGATAAAAGGAATTTTGGTGCTTATTTGATACAGAGTAAGTTCTAAGGCTTATAATCCATTTAAATCTAATAACAGTGGCTATTGTAGTTTAAAGAAAGAACTTTATTTATTCACTTTACAGAATGAATTAATTTTAGGCTAGCATTGCCTATTATAAAAGGAGTTACTTTGGAATTTACAGTATGTAAAGTGGAAGTTTACTGACAATGAATTGACTCAAGTATATTTCAAAGCAAAAATCAATTTAAAACTATTGAAAGTTGTTGTTTCGGTAACTGAGAAGTCCAGTGGTGAGCGGATGCTATACGATATTAAGATACATAATATTCCTAAATCTATTTAAAGTATTATCAGAGGCAATTGAAGATTGAACCAATTTTTTGGAACCGGAATTCTGCTTATTTAAAGAAATTGAAATCCTAATGCTATAATCAATTTAAAACTAATAACAATGGCTATTTTAGTAGAAAGAAAGGTACTATTTTAATCACAAGGAATTTCTGTGAGATTTTAGTTAATTAATTAAAACAGACTTATAATATAGAAATATTCGATGGTTAAAACAGTGCACAATTTTATTCTTGCGATTTTTACGTTGCATTGACGAAAATTTAGATTCATTAAACCCGTTGAAATTCAACGGGCACTTATGCTAGTATCTGAATAATAACAATAGTGAAAAACAAGTCTCTGAACCAAAAGGTCTTAATTTGGCTATATTTTTAATAACTCATCCTGAAATACAATGTTGTCATTGGATTACCATTTTCACCGGATTTTTTACTTTCTCCATACGTAGTAATGGAAAGTAATGTATTCACGAAAAAAATCGACTTGGAGATTTTAACGGAAATACACGTTTTGAGGTCACTAGAACACGTTTAGACTATTTTCGGAATGATGTCTGTGTGTGTGTGTGTAAGTTATTGTGGGCGCTTTAACTCAGAAAGTACGCGCCATATCGTTACCAAACTTCATATATAACACTTTAACATGAGCACAAAGAACTGATTAGTTTTTGGACAATAATGGGTAATCGGAAGTCGAGGTTTATTCGAAACCCGATTCCGTTTTTGCGATATTTCTTCGTTAAAATATCATTATTGTATCTACAATTCTATACAAAAGTTATAGAGAATGTAATTTTCTACAACTTTCATTTGAAACAATTTTCTATTGTAGTTATTGTTTAGGAGTTATTTATAAATAACCGGTTTTTCGGTTTTCTCCTTAAAAACATGGTTATTGGTAATCTTCGTGAGGACCGAAGTTGTAGAGAATAATATTTCTTCCAAGTTTTGTTTGAAACAAATTTTCGTAGAACCATCCATTTCGGAGATATTTTGCTTTTTCTTAATTTCCAGTATACAGCGCCACAACCGTGTAGCAGTGGATTATGTAAACATATTCAAAATTTACGTAATTTACGGCAATAAGGACAACTGTATACTTTTACGATACGAAATAATAATTTTGCCTTATAATGCTATTCATAAAAAGAATTCAGATATCTATACCCCAGATATGGAGAAAGTCATGTTGGCCACATCAGATTTTTTTCTTTTAACATGGGTTATTTGGCAGAAAAACGATTTTTAATGTTAAGTGTTACAAATGGACTTCTATCGCACTGTTTTCCTGGATAATCTGAATTCCTGCATAAAATATTTCTCCGGTAACATTCTTGGAATGAAATCAAGCCACTCCATAAATATAAATTTAGAGAAAAGTTTGTCGAAAGTTTAAACGCCGGATTTTGAAGTACAACTTTATCGGTGCGACGCATTAATAAGGATAAATAAAACACTTAAACAAAAGAATTAATTTGCAACCACCGGAAGTGCCCGTTCACTTTTAACGGATTTTGTGAATCTAAAATTTTGACCGTGTAACATGTAAACATCGCAAGATAAGATAGTACACAATTTAACCGTCGAATAAAGCAAACATCTGATGTGACGACATTCTCCATACTTGGGATATAGATATTTAAATTATTATGAATAGTATTATAAGACAAAATTACTATTTCGTATCGTAAAAGAATACAGTCGTCCTTATTGCCGTAAATTAGGTAAATTTTGAATATGTTTACAGAATTCACCGCTGCATGGTGGTGGCGCTGTATACTGGTATTAAGAAAAAGTTCAGTAACTCCGAAATGGATGCTTCTACGAAAATCTGTTTCAAACAAAACTTGGAAGAAATATTATTTTCTACAACTTTGGTCCTCACGAAGATTACCAATAACGATGTTTTTAAGGAGATATTTCACTGAAACCGAAAAACCGGTTATTTATAAATAACTCCTAAACAATAACTGCTACAGAAAAATGTTCCAAATAAAAGTTGTAAGGAAATTACATTCTCTATAACATTTGTATAGAATTGCATATACGATAATGATGTTTTAACGAAGAAATATCGCAAAAACCGAATTGGGTTTCGAATAAACCTCGACTTCCGGTTAACCGATATTGTCGAAAAACTAATCAGTTATTTGTGCTCATGTTAAAGTGTTATATTTGAATTTTGGCAACGATATGGCAAGTACTATTTGAGTTAAAGCGCCCACAATCACATACATACACACACAGACATCATTGCGAAAATAGTCTAAACGTCTTCTAGGGACCTCAAAACGTGTATTTCTGTTGAAATATCGAAGTCGATTATTTTCGTGATCACAATACTTTCCCATTACTTCGTATGGAGAAAGTACAAATGAAGAAAATCAGCATTTACCTATTTAGATGAATGAGGGAAGAAAATAATGCACTGTGATAAATCGAAAATTACGTGTAAACTTATGGAAAAATAATTATTGAACTAAGCACTCCCTCGCCCCAAATTTTTTTATCGCCATATAATCTATGTTACCTGCAGGGTAAAATTATATACCTATGCGAAGTTTCGCGACGATATCCCTAAATGTGTGGAAATCACAATCTGTGGAAAATCTACGTCTAATTAATAGTTGCGTAGATTTAAAAACAGTTTGCTATGGAGAACTCGACGCCACACGAAAATATCATTGAAAACCGTTTATTAGTAATATTTCAATTAAAATCAACAACTATTTGGTTACTATGTAAACAAATCAAAATCGCACACAGAAATTGAAAAATGGTATTACGATAAAAATTTTCCCATATAAATGCATTGGACTCACAACTTCGGCGACAGTGTAATTTTCTTTGATTTTTAATGATTTCCTTAAAACACCTTTATGTTTTTGGTTTGTCCGACCATCCAGGGATAATCTCAAAAGCGGTTTAAGCTAGATGCGCATTTTCTTTCTGATTATGTATGATTGTGTATGTCGGTAAATGAATTTGAAGTGAATCCATTCAGAGAATTTTTAATTGATATGTAAACAACAATGAACATAAAAATCATGTTAGGATCAAAAATACCATTTTTTAAGTATGAATAAATGAAGATGATGATGGGATTGTAATATATTTAAAATATAAATTTTTCCTTTCTTTAAATAAATTCTTCTTTCATTTAAAATAATAATGACTGCTGATTGATTTACTTACAGATTGTTACTCAATGTGTAATGTTTATATTGGAGAAATTATTTCTGAATAGTATTTCAAATGATTAATTTAGTTTAACCGAACCGCTAACCGAACCGAACCATTTGTCAAAATTCTCGTCTGAACCGAACCACTTCCAAAAATTTAGAACCGAACCGCGAACCGAACCACTCCCAAATTTTGAAGTGGTTTGCAGCTCTGGTTTTCGGTTTCGGTTCGGGTTCAACACATTTAGTTTTTTCGGTTCGGGTTCGGTTCCACTCCGGCCAAAAATATCGGTTTTTTTTCGGTTAGTGTTTTCGATTCATTTCCGGTTCGATGCCCTGGTTTAAAAATGCTAAATAACACATTTAAACATTCGAATTGATCTGTAATATTTCCTACAAGTACAAATAATTTTAATCGACAAGTAAATTCACGGAAAATCTTCGCTAATTTTACCTTCATTTGGATGCGAAACAAAAAACAGTGCAATGCGATTGTTTTCAACGTGACAGTAGTCCGTCTGCCACAGCAATGCCTTTCATATAAAATATTTAATTTAATATCTGATAAAAAGTCCTATTTACCAAATACTTCAAAGACCTTGAGATAAAACCAAAGATGGAAGATGACAATTTGCTCTCTCTTTTCCTCTCTCTTTGTGTACACGAGCGACAAACGAAGAATGGCTCAATGAAGACAGAAAGATAAGGGATAGGAAAAGAGATGAAAGATAAAGGAAAAGGCCTCTGAAGCGAGGAGGATTCGATTCCGCTTTGTGACGACTAATATTAAAAGATTGGCAATCCCTTTCTTCCACAGAGCAGAGCTCAGAGGCAGCCCACCGAAACTTAGGGAAAAACGAACGGGTTTCAGGAGAAAAGATAAGGAGTAAAGGATGAGAATAAAAGAAAGAGAAATAAAAGGGGCATAAGAGGAGATGGGAGAATGAGGGAGGAAATGATGGAAGAGGGAAAGGGAATAAACGGGAAGGAGGTGGAAGGAAGTAGAAAGGAAAGAAAAATGAGAGGTGTACAGCCAATTGAAAAAAATCGCCCTCATAATTTCGTTCCTATTGTAAATAGGGTACAAAATAACATAAATGCGTTTAAAATTCAGGATACTTTTTTCAATATTTACATGATTCTATTTTCGAATGTGATACATTTTGAAATCGATAAATTTTTAAATTTAAAATGAAAACAATAAACCAGATACAGGATTGGAGAAGATATTGTGAAAAGGTACAAAATCTGACATTGCTGTAAAATCGTTTAAGCTTACTACGTACAGCCATTCATAGTGAAAATATTGCTATAGATTTAAATGTTTTCGACTTGACCCATCACTCATGGGAATATAATATGATTAAAAATTACAATAGAAATCTAGGGAAATATCTCCCTGTGGAGAAAAGTTTCCATTTGGATTACCCAACTCTTCTTAATATCTTCTTCTTTTATCGTTGAAAATCACAACACTTTCAAAACTATACTAAAAATTAATTTCACTTTAGTTTCATAGGTCAAATAATAATATTACCATCGCGGAATATTTTATTTCTTTCTGCAAATTAAAATCTGGATAAAGATGATTTTGTTTCAGTTTCAGTCAATTTCGCTTCCAAGAACAATGCAATGCGATGAGAGGTGAAATTGTATTTTAAATTATTAATCGAACTTATTTTATTTTAAGAAAAGTAGACTATGAGCCTTTATTCAACATGGCATACAAACTTCATTTTCTGTACCTACTGATGTGAGGGAATATTCTCAAAAGAATTTTCTCCGAGGACGAGAATATTCTCAAAAATGTTATTCTCTGAGAATTGTTGAGAATATTCTGAAGATTATTCTGTGAAGTTTTTATAATTGCAAAAGTCACCAAGTCACGTATCCGATCACATTAAATACACGTATAAAATTCCTGTTGCTATATCTGAATTTATAAAATATTCCACTTCAGTATGATCAGTAAAATGAAGTTATACAGTAAAGCGTTATAAAAGTGGCAGTTAAGTAAAAAAATAACTGATAACTGTAAATACAACAATGGCAATGAAATAAAACAATTGATAAATGACAGCATACTCAAAAAAAATATTTCCACAGGAAATTTACATTATGTGACGTCCCACTAAAACAATAATTATTGAGCGATAGGTTGCACATGTTATCAAAACATCTTGTATCTGCAGGAATTCTTAAAGCATGAAGGAAAAGAAGGTAGTGATGTAGATTATAAAGATAAAAATTTCTCCAAAAGTGGGCAAAAATCAGTATCTTAAACGTGTAAACTTGACGCGAATTTTGAAAATTCCTGCGTCTATAACTCTTTACGATTGTGAGCAACGGAAAAAAATCGAGACTTCGTGCAAATAATGTATAGAAGGAGAAAACGTGTAAAGCAAGTTTCATGAGCAACAAAATGTCCTACAAAAGTACTTGAAGCAAAGGCTATCTTCGAACATGGCAATTGACGGAACCGTAATTACAGCTCATAAACTAACAACTATTAGTACCTTAAATGATAAATTTTCAATGTTGATGTGACGATTATGCCAGAGCCTACATAAAAAGATACTATACCTTCCACAAAAAGAAAATTCCCAAATACTGTAATTCAAATAGGATATTCTGCAAAAGATAATGGCCTAGAATTTTTAGTTGTACCTCGACTGTTACTGCTCTTGTTATTTCTTAAGGCAAACAGCCACTCATTTATTATGCAAAACGGATAGAGCGATAAAGCTCTGCGAAAAATGATTTCATCTCGTTAACCGGCTCCATATTAGAAAAGGATGAATCCAAAGAACCTTCCTTTAATCCTTCGAAAAAAACATTTCGCCATCTTTGATGTCCTTCATCTCATTTTTGTCTCCCATTGTTTCTTTTTCAATACTTTTTTCGCTCCTATAATCTCTTTCCTTCTCTCCTGTTTATTCTGGTATTCGCGACCTCGTTTACTTAAGGACGATGACGCAAGCGGGCAACTTAAAAATATCTGATGTGTCCAGCTTTCTCCATACAGAGCAGTGAATATGATTGCTGCCGACATCAGCTTTCACAAGAATAATTATTATTTTATTGAATTACATGTTAAAATTTATCTACGATAAATTAATTCCCCTTTATATCACCCGGTCGTTTATGCTCTTAGTCATTTAGACTGTAATTAGTAATCGATCATGATTAAATGTGCCCGTTCAAGAGAAAATTACAAGAATTTCATCGATCGCCACGCCATTTCGATATGCTGCGCGGAAAAGTTAACACGTAAGAAAAGGCGATGAAAAATTAACGAGTCTTCGTATCTACGCGTATTTTAACTGTCATAATAATAACGAGAGCGTTCTCGAATTTGCATTCTATTAAAAAGAGTCACTAAAATTTCCGCAGAATAAATGAATTACAATTAAATAGCCACGATTAGTTGGAATTTAGTTTTTTTAATAACAAAATAAAAATGCGAATCATTAGCTGTAACAATATCAATTGAGAAAGTCTTTTTAAATAAAAACGGTGACACATAAGCTACTACGATCTAATTAAAATAGTCCATTTCATCAATAAAACATTTTCTGATCCGTTACTCTATAACTGTGGCTCTGGGTTGCCACTGGATTTTTTTAATTCTAGTTGGAAATTATTATTCGCCTAGCCTCATGTATATTTGATTTTCAGCCAGTTACGTTATATTTCAAATGCCATTATATATAATATTTAAGGCCTAATTTTATTCAAAGGTTTAGAAGTGATGGAACTTACTTCACACTTTATTTTTAAACCAATCCCTATGTTGATAAAATAGATTTAACCACTATCTCACATCGAATACCTTTGCAACGTTTTTCTCTCCAATCAGAGAAAGAATCTGCCTCTCCACATCTACAAATATAATTTAATGTTCTACAGTTCGAGAAGTAATGCGTGCATCCGAAGATTGAGAAGCCTTTTTTAAACTGCCTTTCTCTTTCATCTTTATGTATGCAGCTCCTCCAACTTTTCCTTTCCACGTGCATCCATCTCCCTACCCCCGTCGCGATGGGGGTCTCTCCCCACCTACAAGCACTTCTCTCCCTCCCTCCCCCTCCTCCTCTCCACCTCCCTCTCTCTCTCCCTCCCCCTCCCCCTCCCTCTATCTTTCGCTTCTCACTTTTCCTCTCGAATTCGAACTCTCAACAAAAAAATACGCCATCTCTCACACGAGCTCAACTCTCGGCTCATCTCGCATAGGAATACTATCATCCCCACACCTCTCTTCCTCCTCCTCCTTTCCCATCTCCTCTCTCTCTCTCTCTCTCTCTCTCTCCTTCTCTCTTAAACCTCTAAACTCCGTCATAAACTTTTCAGCGAAAAACAGACAGAACTGCGCGACTCGGAGGGCGTGAGCTAAAAATAGATCCTCTGAGCCGCCGAGGGAGTAAGAGAGAGAGAGAGAGAGAAAGAAACGTGTTCCTCTCCCCTTTCACTTTATCTCTCTCTCTCTCTCTCCCTCTCCCCCTCCCCCTCCCCCCCTCCCCCTCCCCCTCCCAAAGGAATAATTTTACATACTATCTGTAGCGATATGAGCGACATTTGGGGAATACAGAAGGATAGTCACAGATGTGATAATTTTTCAAACGCTGTGATAGTTTGAGTTTTTCACGAAAATTCTTGAAGAACTAAAAGTTTCCTATTAGCTGTGAAAGAAGGGTTTTTTTTTGTATTTGCGCTCATGTTATGATAAAGCGAACAACATTTTTCTTAAAAAGAACATAGTACAATTACTACTACTTTTAATTGATGGTAGAAATAATTCCCTATGTATTGTTCTACATCTGTAAATGCTCCATTCCCCTAAAAATTAGAACTCTTTTCTTTAAAAGTTATAGATGCGTAGACAGCAAACGGCATTTATAATCGACTTCCATTAGTAAATTGAAATGCCTTCTAGCTGCCCTGTTTTTGCTGATCCGGCATATCAGCATCTTAAAGAGTGTATTTCAAGAAATATACTTCAAGTAGAGTGTTCGGAGAATCGGAAATCTAGGAATTAGCCGGAAGTCGTAAAATTGAGGCATATATGTATTTCCGTAGCACTTTGAAGACACTAGATGCGTAGTAGAGTTCCACCTTAAAAACATGAATATCAGAGTAAATTAATGAACCAGGACTAACATAAAGAGTGTCGAAGGGTGCTATATTCTACTTGTAAACAGTTGATCATGAGTTATTGGGCATATTAATATATTAAATACAAAAGAAAAAGCGAATTTTCGGATGATTTCAAGCGAATCTTCTTTCGACAGAAATTACCCATACACGAATCATTTTTTAATTTAGCGTTTTGAGCTATATCATTATTTTAATTTCAATAATTACGTCATAAACATTGGCATTCTCGCTGACACGCTCTTATTTCTGATTTACGCTTGCTAATAAACATAAATGCATAAACACATAGTCGAGTTCTGATAACATTGACCTCTATAGCTCGACTTTTATATATTTAAGATATTTTCTCGTATACATATTCCGTGTTTATCAGACTCTAAGGCGATTTTTTCTTCAATTTTTTAAGTTGAAAAGGTGGAAGAGGGTTATTTTAAAATCGAAAGCTCACAACATTTATCACAAAGTTTATTTTCTTTCTCGATTCGCTTAATGTTTACAATTTTCGAAACATCAAAAATTCGGGAATTTCTCAACCTATAGTCGGTCCATCATCGGAAGTCTGATGGCCTCGAAAACTGGGCGTACACGAGTTAGCAGCAGCCAATAGGAGACTGTTTGTTTGGGAAGGTAGTGGGGAGGAAACCAGTCTCACTCCTGCTCTCGATGAGATCGCATCGGACTGCGTTGCCGTATCTACCGCCGTTTCCTTGCTGTGGAATTCTAAGTTATTTATTTAGAAACTGCGTAGTATATCAGCTGAGCAAGAGCTGGCAGCGCGCACCGACATCTGCTCTCCCGCACGAAAGTTGAGAGGGGCGATGGAAGGGGAAACGTTCGTGATTGGCTACTTGCTCTAAGTAGGCCAAGAGACTTCCGAAGGGGGATCGACTATAACATACCTTGAACATATGGGTTTTGCATATTGTATAAGCTTTCATTCTAATTATGTAAACATGGCTTCTTGTCTGTAGATAATAGAATACAATACGCTCAAATTTCTGGTTTTCGGAGAGTAACGTCTTTTCTTATATATTATAGTTTTAATGTGATGATTAATAACTAATGACTGGTGTTAAAATTATTACACAATTTTATACAAAAGTAGGTTTTCCATTCGTTCGTTTTTATGCAAATATCTATATTTTCGGTGTATTCTTAAATTCCAGAGACCGTTTCAGGGAAATGAGGTACGCTAAAATGAAGTTCGAAAGGGATGGGATGAATTGTTAATACGAATGATTCGTATAACAAAACAACTTTGACGAAACTTTTACAAATTCCACACAATTGTGTCGTATTAATAATTCATCCAATTCTTTTATGATGGAATTCCACGAAGTCTCGGCCTCGTCTATTAATTTAATTTAATTTTTTTTTTAAGTTAGATAAATCAAAAGTATTTCTTCCCACGCGGTTATAGTTATAATAGTTCTAGCCTGTCTTTTACATTTTCGATTCCATAATCCATGTCCCTCTTCGCTCTGGGAGCTGCTATATTCCTCCAAAAAATCCTTCACTGTCGCTTGATTTAAGAATCGTCCGAATAGACAGCCGGCCCAAAAATGAAACACGTTAAACGCTGAAAAAGAGATGTGAGCTAAGCAGACTTTGTGGCGATCTAGAGCGGGTCTCTAGATCTCTGGTAACGAGCCCAAACGTGATTAGCATTAACACTCCATAGCGAATAATTTAATCAATCCCCAATATCCGCTGGAACGGCGAAAGAGAATGGTGTGAGTCGTCGTCTTAAATGGCTTGAGGGGGGAAAAGGATCTCGCTCAGGTTAAACGGCATAAATAAGGAAGCATGGCTCAAGAAACAGATTCGGATTTCACGCTCGCTTTTAGTGTATTCCCCTTTCGCCACGAGCGAAGCGCTCTATAAGATCATTCCACGAGTTCTTTCCTCCTTCACGACGATTCCCGCCGAGATAATCGTTGATCTGTGCACCCAGCGAGGGCAATGCAAGGCCTCCACGGTGGAAAACAAACTCCGCTCGGTCGGAGGAGGGAAAAAAAGCGTCGAATCTGAATCCGCGATGGCCCGACCGAGCAAAACAAAATAGCATCGGACGAAGGCCAGAGAAGAGAGACGTCATTAGCGGTCAAAGATCCGGAGTTTCTTATATCGCAACTAATGTTTTCGAAGGGCGAGATTTGAATAAGTCGCACGAATCGAAAGAAATGAATTATTAATTCGGTCAATCGATTCGTTATACTACGAAGATGATTTGGAGCTTCCGTTACATATTTTAAAATCTTTCATTCAGAATTAATTAATCATCGTATTAAAAAAAACAGGTCGAGATAAACATATCCTCGGGACATGTAGAAGGCCACAGAAATATGAAAATAACAGTGGTGGCTGACACTCAATCTCCCTTAATAACTTAAAGCTTAAATACCTTTTAATGATTATATATCTGTTTTCACATTCGATAATACCTTTTCTTAACATCTATGATTTCAAAGAAGTATTTTTATGCTTGTTTTTCAAAAACAGCCAACTTACACACATGAAATATTCCTTACTATCGTTTTTGGCATATAAAATTATCAAAAACCTAGAGTAATCATCACATGGAGTTACATAGATTCTTTCGCCAAATTGAATTACAGGAGACTTTATTCATCACTCCTCAATCGTTTCCAATGGCCAATTATAATTCCTTCCCATTCAGCCTTACTCTCCCTTTTCTCCTATTCCACCTATCCCGACATCCGCTATCCCTCCGCCTCTTCCCCTTCGTCTGTTTTTCACCACTCCTCTACTACATCTCTTCTCACCCCTCCTCTCTGGTCCCTCTTCTTCCACCTTCAATAAAAAACATGTTTTGATTCCCGCCGAGATGCTTTATTTTAAGGCCACTGCCCTCCAGGCACGATGCCAAGTCCTCAAAGAGTTTTCTTGTTTATTTTATTGCGACGCTATCTTGCTTCCTCAAATTACTCAGAAAAATGCTACTTGTTATTTCACAATGCCCCTTAATAGACGGGAAATAAAGCATTTTGCTGTTCCATCTTCGTTTTGTTACTTTACGAATAGTTTGAAGAGATTTTATGCATATTCTCTTCTCAGGGTGAAGGCTTTTAATGAATATTTTTGCTGATGAAATTATCGCTAATTTAGTCAAAAATACTTTATGAAAATGTATTCACGTCAATGTAGCAAATAATAATTCGTTTCAGTACGTTTTTAATTGCAGTTAATTCTTTTAAAATAGTACGCTTAAAATTTAAAGATTTATCTCTATCTATTTTTTCCATATCATCAAAAGTTTTATTTCTGAATTTTTGCATGAATTGATAGAGGAAAAAATTTTATTAAACTGAAATATCCATCTAGCACTGCTGGATCAATTTTTCTCAGTGTAAGTTGAGCCATAAAGAATCGACTAAAAATCAATTGCCGAATGGTTCAGACGAAACTGAACCTTTAGACATTTCGTGTCGTGATGTCATTCGCGATAGAAAAAATATGACCAATGCTCAACAAATTTCGAAGGAAGGGAAAGTATTATGCATTCTTTGGAAAAACGAACGGTGTGTGTTCGTAAGAAAGAGAATCGAATATCAAGTACCAACTACCTTATGCTCAGAACTGTAGAGAAAAGCACTAAATTACACGTATTTCAAAGAAGTATCTCTGCTTGTATTACCCGAATTACATGATAATATGCTATCATTAAGGGTGAGTGGCGCTTGATCTCGTACCACAAATATGTGTTAACATCACCATAAATCTGAGCATGAAGAGGATTGACAACCGATTTATTATAAGAATTAGTTAAAGAGCTGCTTTTATCGTCAATAGTATTGAAGCCATACGGAGAGGTTGACAAATAATTACCGAAGCATCAATTTTTTAATGCCATGAATATATTTTTTAAATGCAATCACAGGAAAATAATTTGATAGGGAACGAGGAGGAAGAAAGAAGGGAATACAGAAAGAGAGAAATGATCCAGGAAGAGAGGGGTTTAGGACAGTTCGGCACGACCGTTTCGGCGACGGACTATTCGGCGATGGGACTACTCCGCACCAGACAATTCGGCGCCATCCGTGTTCCGCACGGCACGGTTATTTAACTAAATACATTACGAAGCTCCTCACGTAAATTGATTTAAAAGTTAATCTGTTTTAAATATAGCCATGTATATTCAAACGTTATTGGTTTGGTGTAGTCAAATCAGCCGCGTTAAATTCATTGTTGTATCTTGTGAAAGTTTTCTCACGAAAGTAAATTTGAAAGTTAATTCTTTAAAAATATAATAATCTTCATTTAAACAGTATTGGTTCGATGAAATCAAGTTAGCTAATTTAACTTAATAGTAACATTTTTAGTAAATTAACATTAATATAATTAATTAATTGTGCAAATCATTACGCATATAATCCGGTGATTTTTCGTTGTATAATTTTTATCGTGTACTTTTTCTCACGAAAGTTAATTTAAATCTATTTTCCTTTAAATACGGTCATTTTTATTTCTACGTAATAGATTCGGTAACTTAATATTTGCAATATGAATATTATCATGACGCCATTCCCTCCTAAATATAATGGAGTTGTGACGTGCGGAACACGGCTGGCGCCGAACTGTCCGGTGCCGAATAATCCCATCGCCGAATGGTCCCGTCGCCGAGCCGGTCGTGCCGAACTGTCCCTTTCCGGGAAGAGGGAAGGGGGTGGAGAGGAAGGATTAGAAATGGAGTTGGAGGTTGTGGAAGCAGGATGCTGGTAGAAAGGAGAAATGAGGGTTCCATGTAAAGTGTAGGAAAAGAAATGATGAACAATGGTGCTGAGAAGGAGAATGGAGAAACGGAATGAAGGAAGAGAGATACAAATGGAGACCCCAAAGGCAGGAGATGGATTTGGAATGGAGAGAGGGAAAAAATACTATCTCGGAAAAGAGAACACTTACATATTTCACGTTTTGTAAGTCTTTTTCCCGACGAATTTGAATCCATATCATTCCACTGAACACCTTAGGCCAATAAATCATCAGTGATCCAAATTTTTATATCTGCATCGACGTAGAGCTTAATTCACGGATTGCTGCATGGTACTGAAGAAGGGAAATGTCTAAATTCTCTTTACGACAACGGATATCGCATCAGTCCTTGCGATGGGGAGTTTCAATTCAATTTAGAGAATGGAAATTATGTTTTCATGCGTTAGTTATTTATCTTTCCGGATAACTAGCTCTAATATGCAGATGTTTTTTATTTGCATATGAAATGTACCTATGCTAAAAATGAGAGTATTTAGCAACATTTCCAGCTGGAAGCTGCAACGGCGGCGATTCTTTCTTTGTTCACGCCCACTCAGATCACTGATTTCCAATCCTAAAATCGAGACCAAATTCCTCTAAAGCTAGCGGAGCTGCGCTAACCTTGCTGAACTACATTTTCTTTTTGCCCCGATTAAGCGCTGAAAATTATTTTTCACATGCTGTTTACCAGACATAAATCATTATTATTTCCGATGAATGTGACATCGCGTCTCAATAAGTTAAAACTGGAAAAATCGATCCGACGAAAGTGTTTATATTTATATCTGTGCGTACATTCCTTCGTTTCAAGGATGAGCGTTGTGACGCTGCAAGGCGGGATGATTTATCAGAGATGCACGAGTAAACGAGAGACGCTCTTTGAATTGTATTCCAGAGGTCAGAGTGTCGATGATAGATTAGCGAAGAAACTGATGCAACATTTCAGTCCTTCGCGAAAGAAATTAAATTTCCTAACACCTGCAATCAAAAAGCGGTCACACCGATTTACTATCAGGAGGATTCTATTTATTTTCCCAGATAAAGCGCGTAAAATATTATAACATTAAGCCACTTTAGATGAGTAATATCTTGGGATAGTTTCCATTATAATTGCACGTAACTACATGAACAATGCCAAATCAATACCTGATGTCAGCTTATGATAAATTGTATAAGAGTGCCATGCAAAATAGTTTGAGATGAATACAGTCAAATTTATGAAATGCGTAAGTAATTGTAGGCTAAGCTTGCAACGAAGAATTTTCATTAACATAACGTATGATAAAATGTCCAAAAAGTGATTTCACTGATTTTCCCACAATCATTTTTATACAAACAATACGGAAAATATTGGATTACTTTTTTATAATACTTGATGTCATGCACATAGTAAATAACTAAAGCAATTCCAGTGGCCATAAAATGCATCATTATTACATCTGTCCTCTTTTCCCAAAACGTAACTCGGATGACAAATCATAAATCGCCGGTCTAATAAATAGAATGAACAATCCACTCAGGAATTGTAAGGCGTGATTGAAACGAATTCGTGGTTCACTCGGTTGTGTGAAAACTATAGGATTTGACTTATTTGAAACTAGTCGCAAAATGGGAGAGATAATTTATTTTAGAATTTAAAGAAGAAAGTCAAGGTTAATGGCTATTCTTGGCTGCGCTGATGTAATGCAAAATGCACATTGCCATGCATTGTATAATCTCTTATTGCAGAATCGCCGTTGCATGTCCATGTTCGAATTTTTTCGAGGTCATGCTGAAGGCGACATCATAAAGAAAATGGGGGATGCCGAAGGCGAAATTTTCAATCATCCCTGACGGTTTAATCAACACTTCGCGACCTCCACATGCAAATATTGCAGCAATAAAATGAAATCTAACCCGTTTTCTAATTTAACGCTCGAGGAAAAGTTCAGGTTGCAAAAAATTGTAATACATACCTATACTATGGCCCGTAAAAATTAAAGTGGACAGTACGCTATTCGAAAAAAAAGAGAATATTTTGCAAAAATCCAGATTTTATGCACTAAAATAATCCGAAACTGGCATTTTCACACATTACAAACTTTTACAATTAGATTCATCAATAGATGATTTGAATAATTCATTAACGCAATACAACCAGTCAATAAATTCGATGCACTTCCATCACTGATAATTCATAAGTAGTTGAGTCTCATAACTCTAATATAGAATTTCTCTTACCGAAGTCAGCGATCAGCAAATTACCAATTATATAATGTCTCCTATAAACCTGAAGTGCGTAAATGGTTTACTCAACCAATAATACTTTTGAACGTATTTCTCCGTTTTACTATGTTATCCTTAGTCGTAACATCACAAATTTTTATTTCGAAGTTATGAATGAAAGATGACGTGAGGTGAAAATTGTAACTTTTAGCCCTTTTACGGAACCCTTTAAAACTCTGGATATACCCTAGGAACAAGCATACCCCCAGTTGAAAACACCTGACCTAATTCATTAGCCGTAAGCCATAAAGTGAGATCCGTGATCTTTATTTTTTTGGATAATTTCACTTTATAAATATACAGTTTTAATGACACTGTTATTGCACAGACATTTAATTCACAATTTTTTGACAGAATGAACGCTGTATAATATTAAAACCTCGTTTCCTCTTTATTTCTCCTCTCTCTCTCTCTCTCTCTCTCTCTCTGTTACTTGTTTAACTCTGGTGAAGTTTCTTATATGCGTTGCAACTTGCTCCGAGTAATTAAAGTGATTTACTTGTTTATTCTGCATAATACCATTTGCGTAAGCGGTATCCCTTGAAAATAATTCCGCCGTGTGGAAAGTTTAATCTATTCGTGCGTATACATTCTAAAAAGTGGAAAATCATCTTGCCGGTTAAATCTGTACACGTTTTCAGTAAATATAATCCAAAAATCGTTTTGTGACGCTTAATTTTCACATTTTTCTCTAAGGAAATGACCGAAAAAAACGGGCATTCATCTAAAATTGTTTTTGTTATTGTAAATTGAAATAAATTATGAACTTACAATCGTAAGTCGGTTTTGATCTCATAGCCAATAAATCTAAAATATATTAACCAATTGTAATTTTTAGGTGATATATCGCATGACATATTTTTCAAAATTTACGAGTGACATTCTGATTGTTCCTCTTTAACAAGATAAAACATTGCCACCGTCAGAAGACCACGCTCAAAAAATGAATAAATTCAATTAATAGTATGCTTAATCTGAATTAATACGGCTGGCGAGTCGCTACCATGAATTTCCGTTCAAAAAGAATCATCCCTCTTGAGTCATAAAAACTGCATAATCGAGAAAATTACGCAATTAGGACACATTGTGCATCGGAAAGATAAGAGGCTGCCGCATGTCGTTTATTATCAGTATAAGGGAACACATTGCTGCGGTTTTGGCCTAGGAACATCGTTGAGGCAATAAGGGCGTAACCCAGGTGACGCTATTTTTCCCCTTTTACGCTCGCATTATATCCCTCTAACGTGCTCCCTATGCATCGGAAAACGACTGCCGTAATAACGCAAAACTCCGAACGACCGACAGAAAAGGAACGGAGTCAGATTGCAGCGAATCCAATTCCCCTCTCTCACCTCTCCCCCTCCTCTGGTCTTCATCATCCCCACCCCTCCGTTTATCACAAATCGTTCCTACACACGCGTCACACAAATTCAGGAGAGAGAGAGAGATATGGAGACGAGATAAACAAACAGAGAGAGAGAGAGCTCTCTGTGCAGAATCCGAGGTGAGTCTTCCTTCCCAAAAGCCTTCCGCGAAACCTCCCACTCCATCTCGACATCCCTCAGCTCCTTCCTCCTCCCCCCTCTCTCCCCTTCCCTCTTCTCTCCCTTCACACCTCCGGCAGAGACCTCATTTCTGATAGCTTCTCTGTCATAAGCCTATGGCGCTTGAGAGTGCCTCCACCGGAATGACCCACTTTTCACCTCATCCCACCCCTATGACCCGTGCCACCCTCCCCCTCTTTTTGTACCTATACGGTTTTGGTTCGTGTTTTGGATCGTGCGAAGGGCGCGGCACAAGGTTGTGCGCGTATGAAGGCCATAATAAAGGTGACCGCCGCATTTCGTTGGATTTCCCCTCCCTACTACAGGAGAGAGAGTGATTCTCCTTATTTATTTACGCGAATTCTTTAAGCAAAACAAGAAGGGATGCGGGCGAGTATCAGTGAGGGGGAGAAAGGGAAAAAAGGAGAATAGCGCCATTCTGACAGGGGCCCGCATGCAGTCGGGCTGAAGACAAAAAGTCGAAGAAAATGGGAGTGAGAGAAAAAGAGAGAAAGATACGAAAGAGAAAGAAACAATGCGAAAGAAAAAGACGAGCAATGGGTTCGATGGAGGGGGAGACAAAGATAAAGAGGCGAAATTTTAATTAAAAGAGAGAACGTCTGAAACGCGTTGAAACTCGCAGTGTATGGATTTTTAAGCTCTTCTGAGGTTTCGTGAACAAAATGCGGGTACATTCATTGTTTGCCAGTATTACTCTTGAAATGTTTAAATATCTTCGGGTACATATTTAGCCAAATCCCATCAATTGGAGTGGTTTTAGTGCGTTGGATAGGACCAAAATCTATATTTCATTTCAGCGTTTTTAATAATACAATTTGATGTTGAAAATAAACATTTTAATAAAATGTTTCGTGACAGTATAACATATATTTTTAATATTTTAATGTTTATTTTTAACATTTCAAATTGTACTGGAAATTGTACAAAAATTCAAATAATCTTTTATTCGCATTAATCTTTTTATCCGATACAAGCACATATATTTAGCTCAGTTGGTATTATCCCAGTGCGCAGCTCGAATGGCAAATGCTGTGTAAAGAACTTTGAATAAAAAAATCTCTGCATGCTTGCACGATGCATGAGCGCCCACGATATGCGGTATCGCGGGCAATTCCGCTACCTACCAGAAGGGAGGCAAGGCAGCGGCGGGCGAGTAGAGAGTGGAATGGAGATTGGGAGGAAATGGAGGGAGAACGGAGTTTACGGTGCCTCAAAATGGAACGGGACGACTCCAGCGGTTTTCATGTCATAAGGATCTGGAGCGCAACGCCAAAGTTCCTCCTCCGCCGTTCTACGCTCCCCCGAGTTTATTTTTGTGATCGTTTTGAAGCCCGTCTCGTCGTCCGTTGGCGGGAATTTCTGTTGTGCGTTCCGGAGCGAAGGCACGTGCGTGGATTATGGGAAGGGACTACTACTCCCTCCTCGATTCCAAAGAGTGTTAAAGGAGAGGATTATGAAATGGGGAACACGTGTCGAGAGTGAGGGAGGAAGAGAAGGTGGAGGGGGATCGGAGGCGCCATCGTGGGAGGCGACATTAGGCGGTTTGGCCTAGTGCAAGGAGTTTGCTGGAAGTACGTGAATTACTAGATGGGGAGAGGCTGGAGGGAGGGAGCAGGAGTAAAAGGGTGGAGAGAGAGTTGGGAGGACAGTGATGGGGAAAATGAGAGGAATGAGACCGCGACGAATGCGTCTCGAGTGTGTAAATCTGTACAAGATGTATTCTTGCATACAAAATTATTTACTCTTAGACTTCTGCGGAGTCAAAAACAGCTTCAAGGAGACGCATCTTCTTTTCTGGCGAGAACAAAAGAGAGAGAGAGAGTACGATAAGATACAGAAATGGAAATGATGCCAAGATTCTCTCGGTTTTGGAAGCATTGTCGTGGAATGGAAAATAGCAAGAATAATTTCCATGCGATGGAGAGAAAACAACCGCAGAGATTCCGCAAATACAACTCGGCAACTCATTCGTTATTAATTCCAAAAATCATCGGTTTAAGGTTCATAATTTTTAGTTTTACCCCTGTGAGGGGAATATGTGGAACACTGGATAAAATAAAGCAACCGTTTCTCGCAGTCGTGCGTTTTAAGATCGAACTTTTATACCATCTGTCAAGCTTGAATCTAAGAATGTTTCGTTGTTTTTATTCGATTGTTGCCATACTTGAACTAAACTATGTCGCTAAATCTGACGATGTAATTAAATTAGATAAATCTGGTTTCTGTGTGTTTCAATGTATTACAGCAAAATGACGAAACATTTTACGAAAAACTTCATTTATTCACACCCATCGTCTCAAAGAAGCGGCTGTCTCGCGATATGTTCGAAACGACTGCCTTTATTTGTAGGAATAGGCCTACCGAGTCGATTTAGATGAGGCATTCCAATATTTCTTCATATCCGAGTAAAGGATTCCCCATGACCCAGATTTCTCTCAGCTCAATTGCCGCGATTGCAGTCCCGGACAGATACGTAAGACGGTGATGAGTTGATGCGAGCAAACAATAGAACAATTTCCAAACCGTCTACGGTAAACGTGGCTTTTATATTAACGTCGAAAACCTTTTTACTGTAAAAAATAAGTGGTAAGGAGAGAGCAAACTTTCAGCCGCTACAATTCAATCGCACATATTTCCACAAATACCATACGCGTTCTCGCAAATGCATCCGATTAAATACCTAATTTTGTCGAAATTAGGCAATATATAGGATAACATAAACCATAACATGGTATTCATATTAGAATTGTTAAAATATACAACCATTAAACACTGAAATAACTGCGTAAGTTTTCAATGGGTTAAAAAATGATTAAGTTTTGCATAGACCGCAATAGACTTTGATAAAAATGCATCAATGCATACTCATAAAAGAATATATAGAATAGATATAAAACGAACGTGAATTCGGCTTCAGATGTTTTACTATTCTATAATCACGCCAGTAACCCTTTTCTGCCATGGAGGTCAAACGTGGTTTTTCTGTGTTAAAACAGATTGAAACATTTGTTAGAGAGGAAAACAAAATTATCCGGAAATTGCCAAACAGTGTTTTGATCCCGTAAAAAACACTAAGTTCTACGCTCTACAAGCAATTTTAATACTATGGCTTAATCCATATAAGAGAGAAAAAATGTCAAAATGGAAGTTACGAAAAAACAATTTGCCAGCCATGACGTAAACTAGATTCACCTATTTTTAGTAATTACGGAGATATTTCCTCATTTAGCAGGAAATGTTAACCTTCGCAGAAAGCTTTTAAAGGCCGCTATAGTCGCTCGCGTGTTTTTTTTAGAAGATTACCAGGAGGAAATTGGTTTTCGCACGAGCAACATAGTTTGGGCTCTAGAAAACCCATTCAATAGTTTCTGGACTCGATAATAATAGGCATACTAAAAAAACACACGACCTTGGAATTCGTATGACACGGGTAGCGTTGATACGGGAAATAATTTTACATTTTCGAATGGTAAATTCTACTCGTATATTTTAAAATAATGTGCATACATTGTCGGCGCTTAATAAACCGTCTTTCGAGTTGTGTATTTCATGTTTAATTTCAACGTTGTACTAAAATACGCATGAAGTAAAATCTTAAATCGGGTATTTTCTAAATTATTATATGTTTAAACGAATTCCGAATGTTTTATTAAATACGGTCAACAACATGTGCAATTTGATGTTAAAAGGTTCCTTAAAGATTTAAAAAATTGAAAATAATTCAATACTGCGTATGTTATATATTCTTGCTATTAGGTCGAAGAGGAACGAGGACAGAACGGAAGCAAAAAGAAATGGAGAATTGAAGGGTAGGAAAGAATATATAGAAATTCAACAAGGGGTAGACAGGGTAATATTAATGAGAGGAACTGAGGGAGTGAAGAAAATGAACACATTGAAGTTGATGAAATGCAGGAAAATTTGAAGTTTATGCATAAACAAGGAGAATAGGTGTTGAAAGTAGTAGCAAGAGTAATAAGGAAAACGGTGGCCTGTGGAAGGAAAGAGAGACGGGATTCAGTTATATGAAGCTGCGAAGGAGGAAGGAAACGAGCTTCACACATGTGTTATTCATGGCATAGAAGCCTACGAGATAAACCAGACATCTTGTATATTTAATCTATGAAACTTAATTATATCAATCGTCAGCAAAAATGTAAGTCCTAAAAGTTAAAAAGAATTCGCAAAAAAAAAGACATTTCTATAATTATGATAGATTTTTAAAATGTGTTGTAACTATTATTTTCTCTCTAACTGACGTTTAAACGTGTTTAAAAATTAATGAACGGCGTTCAAAAGTTTTATAAATTAACTAAAGAATGAATCAAAGTTAATTATTATTTCCGAAAAATTATATAAAAACATAACATTTTCAATATATATATATGGGTTTGTGATTTACACTTGATTGTGAATTTCCTTTATGACATATGACTTTATGACATATGACATATTTCCATAACCTTTATTACCGATAACTACACGCTGAGTTTTCAAACGTAAAATCCCAAGCAGATGCCAGACTGAGTAATATATTATTACTAGCATAAGTGCCCGTCAAAAATGACGGGGATGATCGATTATTCTGAAATAAAATTGAGGCAGTCTTCTTTGACCAGAAATCATACTTCTTGCTGAGAGGGTTGCCTTCGATCCGAGCGAAGGTTCGAAACCCTAGCGGCGAGCATCTATTGTGCTTCTAAAGCTGACCTTAGTCCCCTCTTGCCAGGTATATTTCTATTTTTCAGAGCGTGACAGAGGGAGTGACAAAAGGACAAAGGGACAGAATAAGACTTTTATATATTACCGATACATTAAAATGTTTTGTTATTATATCATAATGCTATCCTGAAAATTTCATCAAATTCAGTTCAGTCGTTTGCGAGATATTAAGCTTCAAAAAGCATTACATGACAAATAATGTGTAAAAAATGAGCAATACTACGTAAAGTCAGAAAATGGATGCAACATATATATATATAAACTTACGGAAGAGGAAAGGTAAATGAGGATATTTAGGGCAACTAGGTGTTGAAGGAAACCCAGTGAGCACTTACCGGAAGGAGAGCCGCTGGGGTGTTGGAGAGACACATTTGTACAAGTTATTGGAGCTTTCGGAATGATCTCTTTGTCAGCACAAGAGAGACACCTAGTTGCCCTATATATATATATATATATATATATATATATATATATATATATATATATATATATATATATATATATATATATATATATATATATATATATATATATATATATATATATATATATATATATATATATATATATATATATATATATATATATATATATATATATATATATATATATATATATATATATATATATATATATATATATATATATATATATATATATATATATATATATATATATATATATATATATATATATATATATATATATATATATATATATATATATATATATATATATATATATATATATATATATATATATATATATATATATATATATATATATATATATATATATATATATATATATATATATATATATATATATATATATATATATATATATATATATATATATATATATATATATATATATATATATATATATATATATATATATATATATATATATATATATATATATATATATATATATATATATATATATATGCACCCCCAGCGGCTCTCCAATCTAGGTAAGTATCCACTGTTGTCACCTTTATTAATAATAAAGGTGGCAACAAGGTGTTAGAGGAAGCCCAGTGTGTGTGTGTGTGTGCGTGTGAATATATATATATTAATTTCACGTTAATCTGTGATTGCACTATAATCCGCCAATTCGTTGTGGGAAATTGCCTATATGGATAACCAATTTGTAAATGTTTCCCCCAATTCTTCTGTTTTCTTGCTATTGCGCATTACTGATTCTAAATCTCAAATCCCAGGTGTTATGAAAGCGAACTATTTTTATTTTCTCTATTTTTAATAATTTGAACGTATTTTTTACCATGCAGAACAATCCTTACATTTAGTAATAAGTCGTATTACCAATGTATTACACAATGAGCCGAACCCCAGACAAACATAATCAAATTTGCCTTTCGCATTGAATATTCGGGAAGCCTTTTAACCGTCGCAATGCAATTAGAGAAAAGAATTGAAAAAGCTGCCATCGCAGACCTCATTCATAAAGAAATTTCGGAGGAGACGCCCCCTAGCGGTCGACAAGCCAGCAGTTAATCTCACGGCTAACGGTATTCGACTTCCCTTTTTGGCGGAGACACTTTCTCCCCTACCTTTTACCCTTCGACACCCTTTTATTATCTTTCTTCCAGTTCCACCACACACCTTCCCCCAACTCTCACCTTTTCCCTCCCTCCCTCCTCCTTTCTTTCTCTCTCCCCTTCCTCCCCAGGACTGGCGCATTAAGATAGAACGGTTGGTCCTTGTCCCACTTGCCTCCGCCTCGTCATAGTTACGCAAATGATTCCGAAAGTGGAAGAGGGCGTGGGAAGACCCAGCCCTAAACATCGCAGAGCTTTCAATACTGTAAATTGGCGAAAAAGATGAGGCGATGAAGTGGAGGTTAGGTAATTGGCGGAGGAACGTTTAATTGAACCATACGTAAGAAATTTATCGGGATAGTTTAATTAAAACACTCGCCCATTCTCTTCTTGTCAAAAAATGAAAATTATCGACCCAAACTACGATAACCACTAACGACTAATTCTCTCGCAAGATTTCATCGCATAACATTTTGACACCGTTTTGTAGCCATTTTCACTCAACAAATAAAGCATAAAAACTATCAGCCATTTTAAATTATACTAGCTATACCCCCGCTTAGCATACGCGGCTTAGTGTTTTTTAACAGGTTTATTCGTATTGGAAATAGATTTGGTACGAATGTTTTAATGGGAACGTTTTGCAAGGAGGCAGACAATAAGAGGGGGGGGGGGGGGTCGTCAATCCCAGAAAAAGGGAAGGAGCAGTACAGCCGCGGAGAGGGGCAGAGGAGGATGGGGGAGGGCATTTGGGTACGGGGAGGACGAATTGAATGTTTATAGTCCCATTGGAAGAATTTTTCAAGTGTTGGGAACATACCTAAGGCATATATATATATATATATATACTTACATATATATTTCTGGGTATAACAACAAATAATTTATACTTCATACGTTTACTAAGTGTATAATTCGTTGAAGCGTGATAACACCGCTCCCATTGAAAGAGTTACTTCATAAAAAATACAGAAGGAATAATATTAAGCAAAACACAAAAAACCTATTTCCCATTCCATATATAAGTAAACATATACTGGATTGAAATCGAGAGATTTTATTCATTTCATTTTTACTAATTTACTAATCCACGATTTAGTTTAGAGAAAGAATAGAAGCACCAAGATTTTAATAGGCAAAACTCCGATCGTCCCGATCACCAGAGGCCTGTCCGCTATTAGGAAACAGGCAGACCGATACAGAGAGCCCTGTGATAGCCCTCGAGGGTCCTCTCGGAAGGAAAGCCGACACAGAACGGAAATAGGCCTTGTTGTGGGACGGACAGCCGAGCTTAATTTTTTTCATTAAACTTATGTATTCCTACGAAAGCTTTTTATAATTATTTTTCTCTTTCATAATTATAAAATATAACCAGAAGCATTTTTGGACAAACTTTTACTGGTAAATGACAGTTTTCATATGACGTTTTAATGTATTTTTTAAATGAAGAACCCTTTTACCCTCTTTAAAACTTATAGTGTAGTCTATCATAAAAACACTTTGGTCGTTTTTCCCCCGAATGTTCATTTTCGCTCTTCGATTGCCTTGAACTATCTCTAAAGAAGTATTTTGGGCTCCTATAGGAGACAAAAATATATAGAAAACGATTCACAAGCACAAGGTATTATTCATTCGAAATAACATTTCTACAGTTGTGTACCATTGGATTGAATATTTACAGTGATAGAAACAAGAAGTGAACCACGATGGACTTTCGCTTCTTTATTATCTAGCAAGGAAAAAGAATCCATGTTGTTGCAAGAAATTGTACATACTTGCATTAGAGAATATTAAAATCTTCTTTCGGTGAATCACCACAGAACACGGCTGCATTTTAGCCCAAATGTGCATCTGGTATTCATGATCTTGTTATGGCTATTGGAATTACATGAGATAATTACTCGTTTTTTCATTATTTCGTTCTCAAGTTCTTTTTTTGCATTTTTAATATTGCAAACTTTATTAGCATGATTTAAAAATATATTAGAATTGTAATTTCTCAAAAATTGTTTACCAAATTTGTTTCTTTAAAAAAATGTACTTTTGATACGTTAACAAAAGCTTAAGACCTAACTTGAGCCGAATTCACTTATTCGCGACTTGAACTTTCTGCTGTTGCGGTGTTTACATCGTAATCTCTCCATTATTGCTGAAAGGGCAATAGAAATTCCACGCATTGCATTTGCCTCTCAACCCATTGGCGCTTCTCCGCATTCCTCTAATTCTAATGGGATGGAAGCGCGGCGTAGCGTCGGAAATAAGAGAATTAACTCCACCCCAATTTCCCGGTTCTCTCCCCCTCCCTTCTCCCCCTCCAAACACGTCAATCCCCTCACATCTCGTGTTACTCTCCCCTTCCCTCCCCTCGTCACTCGCCTTCCCTCCCCTCGTCACTCGCCTTCCTCCCGTATCTCCATTCAAAAGACCCGAGTTCATCTCTCTCTCTCTCTCTCGACTCCACATTACTTTCTTCCTTAAATCGATAGCTTCATTATATTTATATCTAACAAAATCTTTCCTACTCCCTCCCCTCCTTCCTTCGTACACTCCCTTTCTCCCACTTCCCCGCCTCCCAGTTCTCCTACCGCACTCCATTTATCACGCCCCCTTTCAATAAATTAATTATTTTATATCGCTAAAAGAGAGAAAAGGAAGAGAGAAGAGAGAAAAGCGTGGGTTTCCGGATGTCCTTGCAGGCGCCAAGGCACGGCCGTGCGTGCGTCGTTTACATTTCGCTTCCAGCGGCACGTGCAGGTGACACTTCGCACGCAAGGAATATTATATTCGGATCCCCCGAAATTGCGTGTCACGCTACCTGCCACGAGGAAGACTGCTCGCCATGCAACACTTCCTCCGCGTTTCCTTGAATCTAATTAATTCTAATTAAGGTGATTCAATTTTGAGTTCTGTGGACATACGCATTAAAGCCACAAGTGCTGCGTGAGTCCAACGGAATCGTAAACAGACCAAAACTGCGTCTCTTTTCGTAATGCACTCTCGGTACCTATGTACGTATCATAATACGACAGGAAGAGGTTTTGGGGACTTTTATAAATTAATATGACTGATTGAATTTGATGGGACTAGTTCACCTCTTCCAAATAATACTGCTTAAATTTACGTTAAACGTGAAATTTTCACTATTTTACAAATTTTAACATGGTACTTATAAACGATTATTACTTTTAAAAACCCTGTCCTTGAAATATTTCGACCAGGGAAATTGAAATAAAACTTTTCATCATAACGTAAATGGAACAATGAATTGACACATTTGCATCACCAAGAGGCGGTTACAGATTATTAGCCGTTAACACGCATTATTTCTATCTTTTTGCGAATATAGAAATAGACATTGTGCTCGTGAACTGAAACTTAAGGACGAATCTGTCAAAATCCTATCCCTTCAACACATGACGCGTTAATCCTACAGCCTTCCTAACGGGTATTTCTAGGATTAGGGCATGGCGATGGCATGACAGGTGAACAGACTGGTGAGATTTTTGTTATAATTTTTTTCTACCCGCAGTTTTCCCAGATGCGGGTTCCATGAACATCTTCCGCGTCCGCTCTGCCCTTGAAATGTTTTACTCTCGTTCGCACCTGAGCGACGCCTACCTTCCGTTCGCTACGAAATTCCCCTTCTCCTCTCCTTCCAATTCTGCTTTCTCGTCTACCCTAACCCCTCCTCCTATGCACCATACGCATTCTCATTATACACACTGAATGTTTCATGAACCCCTTCCCGATTTATCGCAAGCAAGGTCAACCAAAAACATAAACATGTCGAAGTTCAATAACAGAATGATAAGAATATCACCCCTAGTATTTTTTATGATGCCGAACGAATGCAGTTTTTTATACGCGTCTAATTAATCAAATAATAAGTCAAAGACATTCGGTATGAATATAAAATAGGATGAAAACTGCAAAGAGGAGGTTGAGGTAGAGATAACGATGTAGGAAAAGAAGGTTAATATTGTTTATTTATCAAAGAAGGTAATAATTGTGAGATGGAGACAGGCCTTGGATGGAATAATGCTTTAATTAGGTGACTTATTATGAGGACGGACTTAATGAATAACGTTTGTAATGTAATGGACTCATTCTCAGAGAAGAATATTATAAGGCTGCATTTAATTAAAAATGTCGAAAAAATCTATTTTTAATGCCATTATGCAAATCTCGAATGTTGTATAGACCATTACAATCGCAGAAGAGTCCTTATACAAAACGTTACTTTATGGATGATTCCTAAGAATCTAGCATTGTTTTCCCGCTCTGATTGACTTCATTTGTCCGAGATGGACCAAAATAGCGAGTGCCGTCGTTCCCATAATGCAAATGAATTGCTTCATTCATCCAGCCTTGGCATAGGTTCTTGCCATGGAATTTTGGAGAAAACGAAACTGGGTCATAAGAATCAGAAGAAATCTACTTTACAGCCACAAGATGAAACGGAAAAGATGCGGCAACAATTTTTGTAAGAGAACTTTTATTCTTTGTAGCGTCGAGAAAATATTTTTTAATAATTGACATAACTATTATATTATCTACCAAACTAATATTCTATCTATAATGTTTCTAGTTAAGTTGGTTTTCCAATCACGAGGTATATACCTAGCATAGCATAGTATAGTACCTATACTAATGTATTTATCGACGTTTTATAAAAAACATCTGATTTGGCCAACACATGACTTTCTCCATATTTGGGGTGTAGATATTTAAATTATTATGAATAATATTACTAGGCAAAATTATTATTTCGTATCGTAAAAGAAGACACGTCGTTGCCGTAAATTACGTATACTTTGAATGTTTACAGAATTCACCGCTACATGGTGTTGGCGCTGTAGGCTGGTATTAAGAAAAAGCGAAATATATCCGAAATGGATGGTTCTACGAAAATTAGTTTCAAACAAAACTTGGAAGAAATATTATTCTCTACAACTTTGGTCCTTACGAAGATTACCAATAACGATGTTTTTAAGGAGATATTTAACGGAAACCGGAAAACCGGTTATTTATAAATAACTCCTAAACAATAACTCCTATAGAAAATTGTTTCAAATGAAAACTGTAGGAAATTACATTCTCTATAACTTTTGTATAGAAATGTATATACAATAATGATGTTTTAACGAAGAAATATCGCAAAAACCGAATCGGGTTTCGAATAAACCTCGACTTCCTGTTATCCGTTATTATCGAAAAACTAATCAGTTCTTTGTGCTCATGTTAAAGTGTTATATATGAAGTTTGGTAACGATATGGCACGTATTTTTTGAGTTAGAGCGCCCACAATAACATACACACACAGCATCATTTCGAAAATAGTCTAAACGTGTTCTATAGACCTCAAAACGTGTATTTCCGTTGAAATCTCGAAGTCGATTTTTTTCATGAATACAATACTTTCCCATTACTACGTATGGAGAAAGTAATAATTCAAACATAAAATCCATATTTTCCCTATTTTTTTACAATTACATTAAAGAAAGTCTTAGCAGACCGTTGAGCGAGCCTCAATGCAAGACTCACGCATGACTCGCGTCCTTGAAATCTCAGCTGAGGCACACGCTCTCCCAGCTGTTCTCTCTCTCCCTCCCTCTCTCACTCTTACCCTCTCTCTCTCTCTCTCCAGCACAATTTCACTTCGATCAGAGGCAGCTGGCATTTATAACGAAATTTTTCAAAAGGATATTTTAGGGACGGCGGTTAAAGAAAAAATACAGCTTTTCCAACTGCGTCATGCTGATTGTCTAAATTAAACAAATGTTTATATTTCTTCTACGTAATTGCTCACCGAAATTGTGCAGTGTAATATACAAGTGTAGAAAATTTTGAATACCATGTATTTTAAATTTCCAACTGGAATACTGGAAATCGTTAGCGGTGAAAAAACCTTTCGATAGCTGCATCTATTTACAAAATTCGACGTTAATCCTATGTGACACCGACGCTAGGATGTTTCGTTGTCATGTCTGCGTGTTACGTCCAATATAACAAATGGTGCAATACCATTTTGTTAAATCTTCCAAAAAAGAACAATCCTTTCGGCAATTCAGGCGATGGAGAATTTAACGTCTGCGCACTGTACCCTTTTTACCTTCTCCGTACATAGTATGGGGAAAGTATTGTGATCACGAAAAAACTGACTTCGAGATTTCAACGGAAAGACACGTTTTGAGGTCCCTAGAAAACGTTTAGACTATTTTCGGAATGATGTATATGTGTGCACGTGCGCGTGTGGATGGATGGATGGATATGTGATTGTGGGCGCTCTAACTCAAAACGTACTTGTCATATTAATACCAAATTCCATATAAAACACTTTAGCGTGAGCACCAAGATTGATTAGTTTTTGGACGATACCGGTTAACCGAAAGTCGAGGTTTATTCGAAACCCGATTCGGTTTTTGCAATATTTCTCCGTTAAAACATTATTATTGTATATACAATTCTATACAAAGGTTATAGAGAATGTAATTTCCTACAACTTTTATTTGACACAATTTTCCGTAGCAGTTATTGTTTAGGAATTATATATATATAAATAATCGGTTTCCATTTCGGAGATATTTAACTTTTTCTTAACTCTTTTGCATACAGCACCACCAGCTAGCGGTGAATTCTGTAAACATATACAAAATATAATTGACGGCTATAAGAACGACTGTATTTTTTACAATACGAAATAATAATTTTGCCTTATGATGCTATTCATAATTATTTAAATATCTATACCGAAAATATGGAGAAAGTCATGTGTTGGCCACATCAGATTTTTTACAGAAAATATAGCGCACGCGAAACCTGGGACGCCGCAGAAATATATATGTATATTCCAGACAGCGCACCTGGGAAAAGCCGGCGTAGTGAGGTATCTCTTAGGGGTATGCGTCACGCGTAGTCGCACATACATCACGTCCTTACACCATCACTCTGCCATCCGATCCAGGAAGGAACGAAGGACGACTCTTCGAAAATAATCTGCGGAACAATCTAGAAAGATGGAATCTCTTGGGTTCTCTTGCGCCCGCAGCCGCATTTTAAAACGACCAAAAACAACGCGACGAATAAGAGAGGACGTAAATAATCCAAAATGCAGCGCAGTCTCTATCTCTCCAGGGATGCAGAAATTTAAATCGTCACCGTGGGCATCATAGCCTCAGGCAGGGCCGTGCCCAGACATTTTGCCGCCTGAGGCGAGATAATTTTTTTACTAAGTAATTTTATTATATGTTAGTCGAAAACGATAGGAAATAATAAAAATCTATTTATTCAAATCCATAATCACTTATATTTATGAAAAATCTCAACTATACATAGTTTAATTTTCATAGAATTTGAGTCAGAATCTATTTGTAAATTTTCTTTGGGATCAATAAAAAAATTATTTTCTTCGTGATCTAATTGCTTATGCTTATGCCGTACTCTTACTCTTTCTTCTGTAACAAACATAGGATCAATTTCTAGTTCTTCCGCGATTTTTTCTGCTGCTACTATTATGTCGTTGAATCCTGTAGTGCGATAATCTTAAAAAAATCAATAGTTTGATCAATGGCTTTAATACATTCTGAAAGGTCAAGTTTAAGGCTTTTTAGTAATTTTGAGACAATGTTTTTTTCTAAAAGTAGCCTTTCTTCTGTGATATTCAACACCAGATAATTTTTTATGGCCAACCATCGTCCGCTTTAAAAACTGTAAAATAGTAAGGTATGGCCTCTTAACTTTTTATGAGAGTAATATTGAAAATATACTAACACTAACAATTATTTATAGTATTAATTAATATTTGTACAACAAAATACATTTACTCCGCATTTTTGTGGAGTCTTAATTTAAAAGGGAAGCGGTAATTTTGAAGTTATACAACTAATATATCTTTCATTCACTAATTTCAACAATAAAATAACAAAATATTAACACGCAAAGGTTTCCAATTAGCCCATAATCAAGAAACCCGAAAAGAATAAATCTATTTAATTGAAACGCAATTTAGCTCATAAAATAACGCAAGTTGACAGTACTCAGATCTTCTGTTCGATTTATAAACATAAAAAATCTGATGTAGCCAACACATGACTTTCTCCATATTTGGGGTATAGATATTTAAATTATTATGAATAATATTACGAGGCAAAATTATTATTTCGTATCGTAAAAGAAGACACGTCCTTGTTGCCGTAAATTACGTATATTTTGAATGTTTACAGAATTCACCGCTACATGGTGTTGGCGCTGTATACTGGTATTAAGATAAAGCGAAATATATCCGAAATGGATGGTTCTACGAAAATTAGTTTCAAGCAAAACTTGGAAGAAATATTATTCTCTACAACTTTGGTCCTTACGAAGATTACCAATAACGATGTTTTTAAGGAGATAACGGAAACCGGAAAACCGGTTATTTATAAATAACTCCTAAACAATAACTCCTATAGAAAATTGTTTCAAATGAAAACTGTAGGAAATTACATTCTCTATAACTTTTGTATAGAAATGTATATACAATAATGATGTTTTAACGAAGAAATATCGCAAAAACCGAATCGGGTTTCGAATAAACCTCGACTTCCTGTTATCCGTTATTATCGAAAAACTAATCAGTTCTTTGTGCTCATGTTAAAGTGTTATATATGAAGTTTGGTAACGATATGGCACGTATTTTTTGAGTTAGAGCGCCCACAATAACATACACACACAGCATCATTTCGAAAATAGTCTAAACGTGTTCTATAGACCTCAAAACGTGTATTTCCGTTGAAATCTCGAAGTCGATTTTTTTCATGAATACAATACTTTCCCATTACTACGTATGGAGAAAGTAAAAACATGATGTTAGTCAGTCGCGCATTAAAAATTAGTCTTTGCACCACCACCTATCAAGCAAAATTGTTTTATTTTTCAGTTTTTCACAAGAAATGCCTTTCAAAAAAACCTGTCTACATTTGACGGTGTAAAAGTAAAGAACCAAAGGAAAGGCATTTTCCCCCACCTCCCAGATATTGGGAGGATATTTTTGAAAGGCATTTCTTGTGAATAGTCCAGTGCGTGCCCCGGTGCATTTTGAAGGTTTCGTGGAGGGCGTTCCGAGTTCCTCCTCTACGCTGATACCTTTTATGGTCATAGGAAAGGCATTTGTCCCATTTCCCCCACCTCCCAGCACATCATTATTATTTAACAGTCCAAAGTGCCAAGGGAAAAATTCGTGACGTCTTCTGAAATTGGCGGGAAATTTTCTATCGATTTAGTCAGTTTAGTTTGAGATGTGAAAGTGTTCGGATGTGACGAAGGAAGCTTACGTGATCTCCTTTCGAAGAGAAGGCGATGCAGCCTCTAAAGATATGTAAGTATTTTATGAACGTTTGGCAAATTTATTCGTCGAATTAAGGCAGTATATAATCTTAAATAAATGTTCTTTTTGTAAAATTATAATATAATTTTTAAATTCTCGCGAGAATCAAAGCAGTTTCATGGTGTCTACGGAGAATTATTGCAATATAAGCTACATGAATGATTTTCCTAGTCTTAATTCTATTTAAGACGCATTTTCTATTGTGTTTAGGTAGTACCAGTGAATTGTTTTCTCTTGCCATTACAGGTGATACGGAATTGTGATTCCCACCAATTTCTTCAATTTCCAATATCTAACCTTTACCCTTTAATTCATTCGTCAACCCCAAAGTGCTTTTCATTTACCCCCTGTTGCACGTCCCTGTGTAGTGTGTCATTCTGTGAGGAAGTGCCGTGTATATTTGAGTGTGAGGAATTTTTCTCATCGCTGGAGGAAAGGGATTTATTTCTTCTTCCACCGCTGGAACGTTGACACCACAGCAAAGGTAGGAAAGTTCGTACCTCTCATCTAAGGAATAAAATCCTCCATATCTCCCTTTAATTTCAGGTCTGGTTGACTGGCGTTTAGGTCATCGCATGCAAAGGTATCCGATTGATACGTAAATTAGTGTGCTCAGAATTTTCAATTTGGATATGACGTAATTATAAATGGGTTGAGTGAGTGTAAGCCTTTCGTTAAATATGGACGAATGGGTTTTATTATAGCAAGTAAAAGACGATTCGCCAACTATATCCCCGCACCGAATTAAATGAATTCAACTCACAATCAGTTTCGTGCGGCGACATTTTATTTGGGGTAAGCTGGTTGACAGACACATTACCTCTTAACTACGTCGACCGCTTATACTCGTCAACCTGTGTTTTCAATGGATGTTTGTGAACTGCTTTTAAGCTTCGAGTGTATTTCTTTTGCTCTCAGCTGGTTACTCTATCCGGTAACATAGGTTAAACTTACCTATTACATATTAACACTTATTGGTGTCCGAGTTGTATTATCTGATGTATGCTTAAACTTTTTCCTACAAAAATATTAGGTATTCTCCGTGATCATGTTGATTTTGCACAGAGATATCGCTTTTACGAGTATTAGGCTTTCTTCTAAAAAGAGTAAATCTTTGCTTAATATTGACATTGTTGACATTTTAGCTGGCAAAAAATTATACCCCTAGTGAGTGTTGACTGCAGCAAAGGGATGGGACGAGTCAAACTTGCAGACCAGTGCATCGACAACTACTCTACTGCCAGGAAGATACTAAAAATATTACGTGAAAATGTTTCACCATTTATTGGATATAACAATTTTATTGCAATGTAATATACAAAAAACCTGAGTAATTGAGTCACCTAAATTTTAAGCTAGTGAATGCCAGGAGAGAAAAATACAGTAAAAGTAAACCAAAAGCAAAGAGGGCAAGACAACCATCTATAGAAACACCATTACGTCCTACTGTACGTCTAATCAGTCGCATTCAGGAAAAAGGTGTGTGGTTTGCATCTCAAGAAAAAAAGAAATAAAGAGAAAAGAAGCAAGTTATTGGTGCAAACAATGTGAGGTACCTTTATGTGTTGTACCATGTTTCGAAAACTATAATACAAAACATTTTTTTAAATTTTGAACTTCTACTGGCTAAAATTAATGTATAATAATCATCGTCTCGCGTTCCCCTTCTTAAATACTTCCCCCCTCTTACCCAAATATTTCTTTCGTGTTTTGAGTTATTCAAAAAAGAACAAGTTAGGAAAGTGTACAGCGTATGGAGTATTAGAAAGAAATGATATACCTGTACGTAGAGAAAGAGCGTTTTAAAGTTCTTTTCTTCATCATAAATAGTCCATTTTCTTCCTATTTAATAATACTGCATGCACACCTAAGGAAACCAAAGGTATTTTTGTGAGACTGTTTATTTTAGCAACAATGATGAAATAACCATGCAAGAAATTTTCTTAGTTCAACTGAAATTAAGACTCTTTTATGATTATCTTAATAACGGCTACTCCTACGATAATAATGTACAGGAAAAGAAATACTCTACTAGTTCTGCAAGTTTTATTCGAAAAATATTTTGATATGAGCAATACTTTACGAGATATGACGGAAAGTTCATTTTAATCACCAGTAAAGTAGTACCCCTGATTGTCTTACGCCATTAATTTTTGCGATTTTCTTATCGTCTTTGATTTTAAACCCTTAATATCAAATTTCATGAAAATCAGTTGGGTAGAAGCCGAGAACGAACATGCGGACGGGCAGACAGACGGACGGACAGACCGACGACAATGGCCGCTCACGCTGGAGGCGAAACGCGCCTAAAAATTAAAATATCATAATTAGTCATCGAAATTCTTACACTTTGTTTAATATCAAACGGCTGCAGAAAAAAAGTAAGTATATTATGGGCACATTCTAGCTAACTGAATACTTACGCTCTTGTCCCCTTCCACGCCTCTCCTCTTTCCAACTAGTCTCCTTCCCCTCCTCTTTCCATTCCAACTAGTCTCCTTCCCCTCCTCTTTCCACCGAGTAACAGGACAAGAAAGAACACATGGGCCGCACGCATTCCGTCTGCTTCATCCTCGAAACCTTGAGAAGCGTACCGTATGGACGCATATAGTGACTATATTTCGCCAGCTTGTTTATCCTCTCTTCTTGCAGTTTACCCCGCTATTCTCTCCAGCGCATGCTCGCAATGAATGCGTTAAGATAAAAAGCTTGCCTCCTCTCTCGTCGCCTTCCTATTCTCTCTTCTTGTCGCACATCACCAATGGCGATGAAGCACTCCCAATTTGTACTTTCTCATACGAAGTATCGAGAAAGTACTGATATCACGAAAAAATTCGACCTCGAGATTTTTACGGAAATATACGTTTTAGGTGTCGCTGAATCCGAAAAAGTGGTTTTCGCAATGCCGTCTGTCTGTCTATCTGTCTGTTACTGGCTCTGGAGCCTAAACGATAAAGCGAAAATTAATGGAATCTCGTACTTAAGCATTTTATCATACTGGGCAGAGACTGATGAAATGGTTGACATTGATCAGTAATTAAGGGAAGTTTATTCTACGTATTTTTAACAACAATTTGATTTTCTCAAAAACGGCTCTAACGATTTTGATAAAATTTCGTAACGTCACTTGAGTATACTTATGTCTGCAATAATACTACATATTTCATTTTTCTCAATGAATGTATATAAGGCTAGTTTATTCTCGGGCAACTTTAACAAAAATTGGATTTTCTAAAAACCGGCTCATACGACGCATTATTATATGAGAAAGTTTGTACAATGTATGTTGTACCGATTTTTTAATCTTCGTAGGAAGGTTGCCAGAATTTATTTCATAAGAGCCGAGATATATTGCGCCATTATTTTTGTAACAAAGTCGTTCAGTCAACCATGCATGGTTAGGCTGAGGGTTTCTTCTACGAATTTGCTATTGTCCACCTCATGGTCAACTTAATATAAAAACGAGTTTTTGCAGCATTGATTAAAAAGGAATAAACGATGCCGAAAAGATCATGAATATACAGTAAAACTCGTTTAATACGTATTTGAGGGGACCGACTCATTGCTTCGTTATAAGCGTGACTACGTTATATACGAGAATCATGGTTTTTGGCCTATACATCCCATATAACACGTACACACATACTGTAAAAGCTGTGCTATCCGGTTATTTAGAACAGGCCAGCCTTAGATACCGGCAATTACACAAATACAATTCATTTTCTATTTCTTTTTCTTTTTTTATGAATTTTTGTGTGAATTGTATATGTGTAATACCACAACTTCCACTTTAAAATTTCTTAAAATATAAGATGTATATATTACGTATTTACTCCGTATACTTCTGTGGCTGCCGAGTAAGCATGGCGTTTTTGGTTACTTAAGCCATTTGCATTGTCTAGATGTTTTGGTGTACTTCTACAATTTCCAGTTTTATTGCTTTTTATTATTTAAAAAATTACCCATCCATTGAATATGGCATCAAAATAAATACCTAAAAGCAAGGAACAGGAGAGAAAAGGTTGGTATAACGCTAACACAAAAGCTGGAGCTGATCAAACGAATTGAAAACGGAAAAAATAGAGCAGCCATAGCAAAATAATTCAACGTCGGATCTTCCACGCTCTACGATATCAAGGCTCATAAGGCTAAATTAATGAAATTTGTATCATCTTCTGAGATGAGTAAATCAATTAATAAACATCACACACTTCATAATCCAATAATTGAGGAACTGGATAAAATATTATATGACTGGTTTTCGCAGATATGTTCAGAAGAATTAAATAATTTCGTCCTTTTCTAATAGAGTAAATAAAGATAAATAATAAAGATAAATAAGAAATATATAATCCAATAAATTCAATTTTGGAAACAGGTTCACTGCCGTAATCCCCAAACTTTCCGGACGCCCTAAACTTTTCAATAGTCTTTTTGTTTTGCATGTAAGCGTAGCAACGTATTATAAGAATGGGTAAATAGTATCTATATCTAACTATGTGTGGAAAATTTAAATGGAAAATGAAAACCCCATGCATAGTTGTGTTTGGGGAGTACGATAGTGAACCTAAGCCCAATTTTGTTTGGTTATTGCTAAATTTGCGATGTCAAAATCGAAAATTGCTCCCTTAACCGGCTATTTCTCCTAATCGGCTTTCCACAATCCCCAAGATAGCCGGATAACACAGCTTTTACTGTATTTGCAGTGTCGACTTCAATGCCGTATTTACATATGCAAAGAGATGCGTATCAACTTTGCGGCATGTAAAATGTTCGACTGCTATTACATACGATTTTTTAAATGGTCAATTAATATTATTATTATGGTCATTAATTTACACAAACATTTCACATTTTTAATATAAATTTCAAAACAAAGGGAGCGTGGAAATTCGTATGGAAGGGGTAGATGGAGGAAGGGGACCTCTACGAACAAGTGCGCGGTAAACGGGCAGAAACTATTCAATACTTATCGCTCTGCTCGCCAAAATTCGCCATGTATGGGGCATTTTTTGCCACTGGACCAAACGTTTGTTCATTACAGCCGAGAATTCGTAAAATGCGTGTTCGTTACATCCGAGAAATTTAACCAATGCCCTTATGGAGAAGTTCAAGGGACCGAGACATTTCTTCGTTATAGCCGAGATTTCGTTTTAGGCGTGATCGTTATAAACGAGTTTTACTGTACATTGTCAGCTCGAGATATCATATTTTGACGCCCGGCCAATCAAACAAACAGCGCCCCCTTTTGCATATAAAAATTTCATGAACATACCGTTGATTTTTATGTTCAACTATACGCTTTGTTGCAATAAATACGAAGTTGCCGCTTCGCTAATATGTGATTCACTTTGGAATACAAAAGAGAAATTTGCAATAATGGATAGATATATAAATGTCGTTTAAGCTCTCTAACTATATTGACGTCTTGGGCGCGGACTGGCCTTATGAATTTATTTTGATAGGTTTTAATTTTTGTCAAATTTTGGCGCCCTCCTTCGAGGGAACGTATCGAAAATACATTTTTCGGCACGAAACGAAAATACTTCCATATGTGGATTTTATTGCGCGCGTAGGAATTGCAATTACCTATTAGGATTTAATTTTTTGACATTTCAATTAACATTACTTCGATAGTTGTGGGGTAGATAACTAAAAACTTTTTCCTTTAATTGCAGTGGATAATGAAGAGTAAAGCTGGTAAATCAAAAGTGTAGAGCGGTAAATTGGAAAAACGCTGATAAAAATATCCTAACCTAGAACTTCCCATGGTACCTTTTATTCACCCGGGCGAGGAAATTAAAATTGAGCCAGGCAATTATTCTACTACAAACGATAATCACACTTGAATGTGCCACTCACAAAATAAAAACAGACGTCCCTTAATTAGATTATCGCTTGCGGTTCGAAATTTCAAACAAAACATCGCATTGTGAATTTAATGACAAAGGTCGCGACCTATTGGAAGGAAAATGAAGACAATGTAGGTACGCACTGGATAAAATGCTGAAACAGAGAATTATTGCGATTTGTATAAAAATCGTTTCCTTCTTGCAATTTTTTTGTCCTTTGACCGAGTCATGTAAACTCTAACGATTCTCTCCTTTTTAGATGGATAAATCGTATTTTCTATCCACTGGGTTGCGAGAAAAAAATGTGCCTCAGTGAGGACATCTGGTGTGGTAAGGTTTACAGAGTTAGTCCTTTCTTTAACGTAAATACCCCAATTCCAGAAAGGAGAATTAGACTGGCTTGATAGCTTAGTTGGTTAAAGCACCTACCCGGTAAGTGGGAGACCGGGGTTCGTGTCCCGGTCAAGTTCAGTATTTTTCTCCTTCTACATCTTCGCATTCTTTAATGATAATGTGGATTTCTCCTTGTCTAAAGTCAAACTTTAAATATGCACTTCTAAAATCTCTAGGAGCTACCTGTAACAAATCACTACTGTAGTAACACCATAAAAAATTCATTAACATAGCCGGTCAACCATGCATCCAAATAAGTGACCGACTTTACCGCTAATAACAAGAAAGCGTGCGATAATGCACTTTTTCCAAAGACTACATCTTTGGTTGTGTCTCCGAGCTAGTTTTGTGCCCCCATGCCATTGCTAACATCCACATTAAACAGTATTACCGAAAAAAATGATTTTTCCTTAACCAAAATATAGTTATCATATTATAATACTCCAAAATATAGTTATGAATAAGAACAAGCGTAAGATATTCGAAATTAATTTTACTTTAAGCCATAAAAAGAGTAAAGTGATAGTTGTTGAACTACCGAGAGAGCTTTTATCACTACAAAATGATATCGTAAAATCTTCTTCTATCAAACTTCTGCGGGATGCATATGTCATCTTTTTGTACAGAAAATTCGCTCTGATGAATATTGGTAAAAATCACATCCAAAGATCACAAGTTAAAAACTGAAAACATTACAATATTTTTCAGAAAAATTGTAGGAATTTCAACATTTTATAATTAAATATTAACTTTAAATTAATAATACAATGAATGAGCAAGGGTAGATATTAACTCAGTAGTTGTTCTTGTACTGGATGTCAGGAGAGGCTGAGAAACATATCTGTTGCAACTTTCGTTACCACAGGATTCTTTGTAACGAGATTGTACTGTAACTTTAAATAAGAGCGCGATTCTTTCCTTGTTAACTTGCGTCGAAAGGCTCTCTTTCTCTCCCTTCTTCCTAATTGTAAACCAGCCTCGCTCCGTCTTTGCTCCGATCTCACAATTTCCACACCCTCGAACCCTTACACCCTCTCCTCCAAAATTCATTTAAAAAAATAAAGGGACTCGCAGACATGCTTTCCGAAGATTCGGTTCTCGGCGCAAGGGCGGAGTCTTATCGATCTCCCGAACTCCTCTTCTCACCCCCCCCCCCTCCCTCTCTCCCTCCTACATATCCTCCCCGTCTCCTCCACTCCCTCTCCCCCACCCATCTCTCCTCGCCCTCCCCCCTCTCAGACTTTTTTTATCTCGCCCTTCATCTCGAGTCCCACTCAAACACACTCGCACACACATAGAGCAAGTGCTCACAAGTGGACGAGATTGAGAAAGAGATAGAAAGAGAGCTTGTGGAAAAAAGATCACTTTTGTGCATCGGAGAAGGTCTCTTTGAAGGGCGTTAATATACTCCAGACCTCAACGGGAGAAGCCTTGGACGAAAGACGGAAGTTTTCAGCATTTAATGAGAGAGGAACTGTAAAAAAGAAATGGCCATTCAACCTGTTCCACCCGCCCAGAAGTGCGGGTCACACCAAATAAATCTTCCTGAAATTTATATTGGATGTCGGAAGACAGAAATCGATAAACTATTAATCTGAAAATACCATCTCATTTTCGCCAAAACAAAATTGATTTTATATCCATATACGTTATTTACAGTTTTTACAGTTAATGGTAAAACTTGTGAATATAATCTCATTTATTAAACATTCATCATATTCTACCGTCGTAGCCAAACTCTAAATTTGTTTTGTACACAAAATTAAAAGCTTCAGAGAAGAATAATGAACAATAAAATATTACATAATTAATCATTTATAAATTGAATAAATTAAGCTACATATTACCTCTGTAGTGATTCAGAGAAAAATTAAAAGATCTAGAAATGCTACATAGCAAACCACATGGCATTAATGAGATGATATAATGAATATTTAAGGTTAATTGCGCTCACGGAAGCCATTCCTAATACTAGTCGACATTTCTGTATACTATTACTCAATTATTATTTTGAGGCCTAAAAGTCAATAAAATGACAAAAAAAAGATTCCTACTATGTATGCGTTATCTAATAATTTGCTACTCCCCGTTTCCATGAAAATGTATTTTTTTCTATTAATTTTGAGCGGAGTTAACAATTCAAACGGAAATGATAGAATAGCTTAACTTGTAACTGTCTTCCTTTAGGAATGCACTTAACATAGTTTGAGGTGTTAAATTACTAAGAAGAAGATATGTAAAAGAGTTAAAATAAGGGTTAAAAATCGTTTATCTCGCTTTAAATTATATAATTTTCGTAGGCTTCGTCTTGAATATGCATGGCAATTATGAGTTTAAACCTCAGAAAAGGATGACACATGAGTCGTATTTTAGTACCATTTTGTTTTCGAAGACTCTTTCACCAGTATATAAGGGTTCCTAAACACAAGGATTAAAATTTAAGATTTTCTTGGAAAACTTTAGTGACTGCAGTAAAAATATTCACCATAACATAAGCTCCAGTTGTGAACTGACAAATGTCAAAGAGGCAATCCAACTCCTGGCAAGTACATATCTGGAGTGATGCTGGAAAATGTGCATCATGGAATTTTTCGCTTACTTGATGTTTCAACCCTTAAAAACATAAACACAATCTTAAAAAGAATCGCAGCGAAAAAATAACTCGAAACAATATTGTCTTCCTTTGCTGATGGGCATTTTTAGTTCAAGACAGAGTTCATGTAGAGTTGTGCTGATAACATTTCTTATCAAGAACTGCTTGATGTTTCCTATTTTATTGTGGTAATTCTTACACAGAAGTGATAATGAATAATAATAGAAACTGCGTAAGTGGTTGACTGCAATGAAATTTACGAATAAAATATGCCATTTATAAAAGATATGCCGCCCCAAAATTGAAAAAGACTCGCATACTATTACACCGAATTTTGCATTGGGTGATATTGGTGAAAATGATAGAATATTAGTTTCAACATTAAATTGATCTGTCATCGAGCGAAAATAATAAGTGCGAAATTTTAAAAATACAACTATTTAGAGCTTGCCGATTTTAATTGGCGAATTTAAATGGAAATGTAACGTAAAATAAAGCAGCAGAATCTATTAGTACTATTACGCACGAATGGCCTTTAATCACTAATCATGAAATGGCAATGCACAACTTCTTCAACGTGTCAAAAAGTATGAACGCCCAGATCACGGGCTTATTAAGAATGGAAGAGAGGCGAAGTGGACCGAGAACACAATTAACTGCCTACCCACGCAATCCCGGCAATTTTTCCTTCCCATTACTTTTCCCATTCTTTCGCTGTTCTCATCATCAATTGCAAGGACCGCTCAATCATTTCCTTCTCCAGGTCACTGCCTTTCATTTACATGGTCTTTTATGTCCGTGCTTCTGTGTACTGGCGTCCTAATACATAATCTATTGCAATGCAGTGTCTAAACAAAAGTTTAATTATTTAAAGCACGAGAGGAGAGGAGTGGCAGTGGCAGTGTAAAAATGGGAGACAAGGAAAAGGTTGGATCAAATGACGGAAGAGTCTGTTGAAGAAAGTAATATGCTAGGAAACATGCAAAGAGATAAGAAAAGGAATATTGGGTTCATTAAAAAGGACAGGGACATGAGAAAATGATGAGAAAGGAAATGTATAGAAAAGATTGGATTGGAGGAACCTAAAACCTACCGAAAGCACGTAGGCATGATGCTAATGTCGCAAGCACCATCATCGAAATTTTGTCCCTAAGCATACATAGTACATAAGGTCGGTAGGGAAATAAATCACTATGGATTCTCACTAATGTAAACGCTATATGCAAATATATCGTTTTCTATGATAATCGGGTTGAACAGTCATCTGTATTTTTCTGTCTTTTGAATGATGGCATCACCAACGTGACGAAATAATAGACCACTTTCGTCGGAACAAAAGAGGTTAGATATATTTGTTATGATACCAGCTATAAACTTCTTGGCTCGTGTGGATTCCTAGAACGTTCCTTTAAACCTATTATTACAAAATGCACCGTAGCTATCTATCCTCGAATAAATGCTTTTGGCACAAATTCAAGAAGTACCAACAGGGGCCTTTTACTTTGTATTGTATTGTATTATTTACTGGCCCGTAGCAAATTATTCGATAAAAAAATCTTTCCACAATTTCATTGGAAAAGACTTCTTGCGGAAATCTGGTTTGTCATGAATCCTATAAATAAATCAATATGGAAAACAGATGACTAATTCGAGATAAACTCTAAGGGAAAAGAAAACTACCATTATTTAATATTTCTATTCATCCGAAACTTTTTCTTTCTCCGATTATGGGGGCCTACTGTGTATGCGATATATTTGGCGAATAGAATGGCGACGATACGCAATAAAAGTAGTCGACTACCTAAGCGCATCATCAAGTTTCCCAAGGGGATGTTTCTACTCCTCATTTGTCCAAAGTGTGTTTCTCTCGCGCATCTATTTTGAAACTGTCCGATTGCGTGATCGTTCGATAGTATCATATTTTCAATAAGTCTTAAAGTTATCTAATAGGAACCCAATCCTAATAGTGATAAATAATTTAAAAATATCAATGAAATGGCAGTTTTATTTCTATTAAGGAAGGAAATTTTCTGTTTTTTGGATGAAATTTTTAGGATTGCGATCTAGAGTACTACATCATCAGCCAGTAGTTTTATGGAGGTCTTAAGCATCACCATCACACGATGTAACTGAAATAAAGTTATGATAATGTAGACGGTTGAATACACCGAAAACCAGGGGGGCTGACGGGATTAGACCCCTCCCCAAAAAAACCGCTAAATTTTCTGACTTAAGAACCTTAAACTCTAAGAGTTTGTATTAATCAGATATGTAGGTACTCAGGAAGAGCATCTGCTCGTGTCTATAGTTGAGGGGACCCCGAATTGTCCAAATGTTTGGTGGAATATTTTTAGTTAGAATTGAGCCCTTCCTTAGAGAAAATCCTGGGTGCGCGCCTGCCGAAAACTATTCTATTTATATAAGAGAAAAGATTTTCTGCCAATCCTAGGGCGTATGCGGGATATACAAAAACGTTGTGGTATACGAAAAACTTAAAATCACTTATAAATAATATTTTCACTTAGATTTTCTTAACAATTAACCAAATTTGTTTGTAAACAATCCGTTTCCGAGTGTATTTAGAGCTCTGCGTGGGCCTGATTTTCTAGGTCCATACAAAAACCTAAAACCTAAAACCTAAAACCTACCGAAAGCACGTAGGCATGATGCTAATGTCGCAAGCACCATCATCGAAATTTTGTCCCTAAGCATACATAGTACATAAGGTCGGTAGGGAAATAAATCACTATGGATTCTCACTAATGTAAACGCTATATGCAAATATATCGTTTTCTATGATAATCGGGTTGAACAGTCATCTGTATTTTTCTGTCTTTTGAATGATGGCATCACCAACGTGACGAAATAATAGACCACTTTCGTCGGAACAAAAGAGGTTAGATATATTTGTTATGATACCAGCTATAAACTTCTTGGCTCGTGTGGATTCCTAGAACGTTCCTTTAAACCTATTATTACAAAATGCACCGTAGCTATCTATCCTCGAATAAATGCTTTTGGCACAAATTCAAGAAGTACCAACAGGGGCCTTTTACTTTGTATTGTATTGTATTATTTACTGGCCCGTAGCAAATTATTCGATAAAAAAATCTTTCCACAATTTCATTGGAAAAGACTTCTTGCGGAAATCTGGTTTGTCATGAATCCTATAAATAAATCAATATGGAAAACAGATGACTAATTCGAGATAAACTCTAAGGGAAAAGAAAACTACCATTATTTAATATTTCTATTCATCCGAAACTTTTTCTTTCTCCGATTATGGGGGCCTACTGTGTATGCGATATATTTGGCGAATAGAATGGCGACGATACGCAATAAAAGTAGTCGACTACCTAAGCGCATCATCAAGTTTCCCAAGGGGATGTTTCTACTCCTCATTTGTCCAAAGTGTGTTTCTCTCGCGCATCTATTTTGAAACTGTCCGATTGCGTGATCGTTCGATAGTATCATATTTTCAATAAGTCTTAAAGTTATCTAATAGGAACCCAATCCTAATAGTGATAAATAATTTAAAAATATCAATGAAATGGCAGTTTTATTTCTATTAAGGAAGGAAATTTTCTGTTTTTTGGATGAAATTTTTAGGATTGCGATCTAGAGTACTACATCATCAGCCAGTAGTTTTATGGAGGTCTTAAGCATCACCATCACACGATGTAACTGAAATAAAGTTATGATAATGTAGACGGTTGAATACACCGAAAACCAGGGGGGCTGACGGGATTAGACCCCTCCCCAAAAAAACCGCTAAATTTTCTGACTTAAGAACCTTAAACTCTAAGAGTTTGTATTAATCAGATATGTAGGTACTCAGGAAGAGCATCTGCTCGTGTCTATAGTTGAGGGGACCCCGAATTGTCCAAATGTTTGGTGGAATATTTTTAGTTAGAATTGAGCCCTTCCTTAGAGAAAATCCTGGGTGCGCGCCTGCCGAAAACTATTCTATTTATATAAGAGAAAAGATTTTCTGCCAATCCTAGGGCGTATGCGGGATATACAAAAACGTTGTGGTATACGAAAAACTTAAAATCACTTATAAATAATATTTTCACTTAGATTTTCTTAACAATTAACCAAATTTGTTTGTAAACAATCCGTTTCCGAGTGTATTTAGAGCTCTGCGTGGGCCTGATTTTCTAGGTCCATACAAATCCGGACCCGAGCCTGTCCGTACGATTGTCGAAGAAACTGTAGGCCCGTGAGACATTACGGAGGACCAGTGTGACTCGCGTTATTTTTAAACCTCGGCCCGGGGCAGTAATTAATTCCAAAGGACCGGCCCGTGCAGGACTCTAAGCGTATTGCATTCAAATATTACGATAATTTTATTTTCTATCATATCACATTCGCCAAATCCAGCTTCATTTCTTGCGTAATTATGCTTTTCTGAAATGTTTACTTTTATGTCGTGTAAGCAAGAAACCATGAAAAGGCAATGTATAGTTGTCCATGATTGAATATTAGCTTTGGTACAACAATAATTTTCTTGCTTAAACAAAAGTGCGAAGCGAATAACGTCTATAGTCTATTTGAGGGTTTCACAGACGTTAATTGAATCAAAGGTCGCCTTGTCAAAGCCCGGAAAGAGTACAAAAAATCCACCAAATTTCAAAAAATTGAGTATTTCTGAAAACTTCGATCGTGTGATATGTAAAAATCACAAGAATAAGATAGTACACAGTTTTAACCGTCGAATAAAGCAAAAACGAAGAAAATCGGTCTATATTTCCGTATTTTGATGAATGAAGGAAAAACACCTTGCATAAGTCCATAGGGAGAAGTTTGCAGGTAGACGAAATGGAAAGGAGGAGGAAAGGACTTCGGAGAAATATTATATGATAGATTTTCTGAGAAGAATCAGTTTAATAAAATTAATAAATTCATCGTGCTCATTCGTTAAAATTCTTCTGATATAAATTTCAGTTAAATAAAACTAAATAAGAAATATCGAAAAATACCTCATTTTGTAAATATCGTACAAACGTTTCTCCTTAATAAATCTAAAGGTTTTTTTCGCGTTCAGAAATTAACGATCGCATAAGCCACGGGTCCCCAAATTACGGGCCACATCCGGCCCGCCAGCCATACCCAACCACCCCCTCCCACCTCGAAATAATTTGTAACGGTGAAATTTCTCGATAACCACCCCCCCCCCCCCCCTCCCCCCTCGAAACTTGCTCTTTGAAGTTTTCACATGGCCCGATCAGTCATTTGAAAAAGTCTTAAGTGGTCCGCGATGTCGCGCATAAAGCCTAATGTGGCCCTTTCAATAAAAAGTTTGGAGACCCCTGGCATACGCGACGCGAAGAATTTGTATCTCACTTGTGCATAACGGCCTACCAAAACAAAGGATTCTTGGCAAACCGTAAATAGGTGACCTCATTGAGGCAGTCGCGATCTTTAATCCAGTTGATCACATTTGCTCAAGCCTTTCTGTTAATGTAAAACACTAACAAAGTTTGTACAATATACTCAATAATATACACGTATCACACATGGCAAATTTATTTAATTTAAAATAAACATCTTTAAGATGAGCCTTATTTTAAATTAATAAGGTAACCTATTCAGCGTCTTATCCGGAGTACTGGAATTATCCGACTAAATGTTAATTTTTTTTAAATCAACTTTTGTGAATATTAAAGAATTTGATACACACCAACTAAATATACATTTATACACACACATACATAAAAGAGAGAAACGATATGAAGAAGACCTTATGAATGTCCTGGAACAGTGAGACGTAAGATCCTTTTATTTCCTGGTTTCGATTCCCGCATATTCTCTTCCTGCTTCCCCTCCGCATAAGACTACACCTCATGACGTCAAACCCGCTTCCCCCAAGGAAACGGACGTGCCAATGCCATTCGCCTCTCTCTCTCTCTTCCTCCAATCTCTCTCAAACTTTCAATTAACTCTCCCATACCAATAACGGGTCCCAGAACATAAATATCCTTCAATGACCTAAAACACGCGCCCCCTATTATCGGTTTCATTGTGGCAATGATTCAGACGCGTGCGTTGACTTCGTTCTTTTGCATCGAGATTCGTACGTCGGAGAGCATCAAGCACTCTCTGTGAATTCGGAAGCTAACGCGATTAATATCGATTCCAGAATAACGTCATGACACGGAGAGAAGTACATAATTTCAGAAAACGTTCCTTAAAAATATCACGACAGTATTTTGAAAGGCACTTTCAAATTACCTTATTTTATTAGCGATACTTTTTCTTCTAAGATTTAGTATTTTGTATAATTTGTGGTTACCATTATCTCGAAAATTTACAAAATATTTCCTGTTACTCATTCAAGACATTTCGATCCAAAAATGTATAGTTTCAATTGTATTCGTTCCTCTTCATATATTACTAAGCAGGAACATGACATTATGACAGATTTAACGGAGACGAATGAATAGAGGTACATACTCTTTTCAAAGAAATTCATTATGTACACTACAACCAGATATAAAACGTACTTCCGGAAGCATCAACTTTCACAAGGGCAATCATAAACATTTTTTTAAACTCCAAAGGAACAATTAATAGAGGTACACTAAGCAAATTGAAAAGCAGATGGGAAAAGAAGGATGTTGGATAGGAGGCATGAATCGATAATGTACAGAAAGAAGAGAGATAAATAAAAATCCTTTATGTCCACCCCTTGGAGGGGGGGGGGCAAAATTCTCAAACTTTATTAATTATTCTTTGTTCTTTAACTTCTATCATTTTAGCTGTGTAATAGAACATTTAAATTAATAAACATATAAATTCTAATTTGTACATGTTCGATGCTCAATATTCTCAACAGAATATTACAAAAAATTCAATTTTTTGCAATATAGTGACTCTGTCTTGGGGAGAGAGAGAAAAGAATTATGAGAATAAAGGAATCATAAATAATGACTACAAGTTGGAATTGATGGTGAATATCACACGAATGGAGGAAAAAACAAACAAAGATGATAGCGGAGATAAAATGCAGAAATCGTAAGAGAAAATGGAAATTCGGCAGAGGCAAAAATTTTAAAAGGACGAAATAAAATAGTAGTTTGAGTTTGGGATTTCTCTATAGCAGGTTAAGGCAAGGAAAAGAAGGAATTATATAGACCAGAAAAACAATAGACGGTAAACAATGGGAAAAGAGGAAGAGAAGAGCGAAGGAGGAACCTTGAGAGGTGCAGTATTGTCTCCGTGCACCGCAAGGTCTTAAATCGTGCGTCGCTTAGTGTGGGAGGAAGTTCAGACGCCTTCTTGGCGGCGACCCGGCCGATCACCTTTGCCCCTCTCCCCGCTCCCATCCCATCTCTCTCTCTCTCTCCCACTCAATAGCACACACATAGCTCCTAAGCCTCTCTCTCTCCCTTTATACTCTCCATCTCCCGCTGCTGAACTCCTCCGCTCGACTCTTCGCATCCCTCCTTTCCACCATCTTCCTCTCTCTCTCTCTCTTCTCTTCTTTCTCTTCACTTTTTCTCTTAACCCATCCCCTGTCCACACTCTCTCACTCTTAAAATGAATCACTTACAGTCCTTTCCGCTACCTTTCACCACCTTGAAAAAAACACCTCTCTCGGATTCATAATATACCTACCGTATCTTATTCCTTGTTTACGATATCATCTTCGACCAACATATATCCCCATTTATCGTCCTCTCCGCCATCCGGTTCCTTCCGCCCCTCTTCCGGTAAGCGCCACCCGAGTCTTCAATAACAAATTTCCTCGCTCTTATCCTATAATAAAAAAGAACCTCACTTGTGCACTTACAATCCTGTTTTCTGAAGTTATTTGTCCGTCTAAAACCGCTGTTTTTGTTGATACTCTTTTTTTCTCCTAAATTTACCTAATTAATTCCATATGAAATTATCTTGGACATTTTACAACGCATTCCTTCATATTAGTAGTCATTGTTCGGCTGATTGTAACACTTGAAATATAACTTTGCAATAAAGCATCTTTTGCTTCTTCTATATTACCTCGCCTTCTCTCTTTCTCTAATGTTGTCTTCTATAATTCTTTTAAGCATCCCATTTCATATGGCCGTTATTTAGCTATCTCAGTTATATTTATCAGTTGCAACAATTTTTTTCATTTGTTTCTAATAGAAGCTACAGTATTTTCTATTTAAATAACTCCCTTTATTCAAACTATATTCCACACGTATCGTATTTTTACTGCTATTGTTCCAGGGAAACATAAAAGGCTATACACACCGAGACATGTATGACTCTACCGCCACCCATGTAGAGACAATGAAACTAAGCTTCGGAGATACAGATCGGCTGCAGCGACCAGACACGATTCGCAAATACAATACAATATTTTGAATCGGACGCAAAATACACCGTCCTATACAGATACTCATACTGTATAAAAAGTAAACACATTCAAATTGCATTAAAGACATTTTAAACACAATTAATTGGTTCCTTAATACGAAGGAATTACATTATTGTAAATGTATTCATACTTTTAGAGTTATGTTTATTGCTACCGCTGACATCTTTAAAAAGCTAACGTCAAGTAAGAAAATAAATAGAAAAGGAGACTACGGCGAAGATAATAACTTGGAATTCTAATTCCTAACCGTACAAGACCAGCAAGGATAAATACGTATTTCGATAGCCAATATCTCAGACTAGTAACTGATGTTAAATTAAAATAATTGATGACGAATGAATGATGGTTGGCAATATAAAATGATAATATTACTAATACTGCTAATATAAGTTTTTGAGATTCCTTACTTTAAGTGGTTATATCAATTCTAAAGCATAAAATTATCATGATTAATGATATATTTATCATTCGGTTATTTTAAACAAGTTAGTTCTTATTCTAAATTATAAAACTTGAAACCTACTACGAAGAATTTTATTATTTGAATCTTATGGACTTGCAGCTCATTTTAATTATGAGCTTGTTATGGTATTTTGATGCTTTTCACCCTTCGCCAAATGACAATCCGGTGAGTTTTAGGGTGGTAAGAAGACATAAATGTGGAAAATTAATGAAAATTTTCGATCAATTTATTTTCTCTCCTACCCAAATTCACACACTGCGCAAAATTAGAAAAGAGGTCCACAGATGCATGCAGTGACGTATCTACGCGCAAAAGGGCCACTCAAGTGTTAAGATCAAAGGATGTGGAAATATTTCCGTTTTTCAAGAGCGATGATAGTGAAACTATATAGTGACCACGAAATTAATGAACCATTTTTAGTAGTTAAGTCATATTTTTGGTGGGAGAAGTCATAAACATGTTTTATGAGATTATCTTCTCAGCAGTTTCTATAAGTTACTACTATTTTCTACATATTGAACCAGCTGATAAATATAATGCACGGATAATAACAGAAAAACCGCTCAAACATGATAACACATGTAAGGTTACAGATATAACGTGAGATAAAATTTCAAGGTGAGGCAGAAGATAATATCAGTTATCTTTTTAAAAAAATATGATGTGGCCTACACACGACTTTCTCCATATTTGGGGTATAGATATTTAAATTACTATGAATAGTATTATAAGGCAAAATTATTATTTTGTATCGTAAAAGAATACAGTCGTCCTTACTGCCGTAAATTAGGTATATTTTGAATATGTTTACAGAATTCACCGCTACGTGGTGGTGGCGCTGTATACTGGAAATTAAGAAAAAGCAAAATATCTCCGAAATGGATGGTTCTACGAAAATTTGTTTCAAACAAAACTTGGAAGAAATATTATTCTCTACAACTTTGGTCCTCACGAACATTACCAATAACGACGTTTTTAAGGAGATATTTGACGGAAACCGAAAACACCGATTAATTATAAATAATTCCTAAAAAATAACTGCAATGGAAAATTATTTGAAATAAAAGATGTAGCAAATTATATTTTCTACGTTTTTTGTAATGGTCAATGTACAATAATGACGTATTATCGGAGAAATATCGCAAAAACCGAATCGGGTTTCGAATAAACCTCGACTTCCGTTTAACCGGTATTGTCCAAAAACTAATCAGTTCTTTGTGCTCATGCTAAAGTGTTATATATGAAATTTGGTATTAATATGACAAGTACTTTTTGAGTTAGAGCGCCCACAATCACATACATCCATCCATTCACACACACATACATCATTCCGAAAATAGTCTCAACCTGATCTATGAACCTCAAAACGTGTATTTCCGTTGAAAGCCCGAAGTCGATTTTTTTCGTGATCACAATACTTTCCCCATACTATGTATGAAGAAAGTAAAAATCAACTTCGAGATTTCAACGGAATTATAGGTTTTGAGGTCTCTAGATCACGTTTATACTATTTTCGGAATGATGTGTGTGTGGATGGATTGATGGACGTATGTGATTGTGGGCGCTCTAACTCAAGAAGTACTTGTCATATACAAAGGTTATAGAGAATGTAATTTTCCGTAACAGTTATTGTTTAGGAATTATATATAAATAATCGGTTTTTTCGGTTTCCGTCAAATAACTCCTTAAAAACGTCATTATTGGTAACCTTTGTTAGGACTAAAGTTGTAGAGAATAATATTTCTTCCATATTTTCTTTGAAACAAATTTTCGTAGAACCATCCATTTCTTAATTCTTTTGCATACAGCACCACCAGCTAACGGTGAATTCTGTAAACATATATAAAATATAATTGACGGCTATAAGAACGACTGTATTTTTTACAATACGAAATAATAATTTTGCCTTATGATGATATTCATAATTATTTAAATATCTATACCGAAAATATGGAGAAAGTCATGTGTTGGCCACATCAGATTTTTTATCTATGAGCTAATCTGTCCTTGACCAGTATGTAGTGTATACTACGGGTGATAGAATCGTCCTCACCCTATATTTCAACCACTCAGCAATCCCAAGGACAGCACAACTTCAAATGCAGCGCCGAAGTTTGTAATATTTTTTCATCCCACTGATATTATTTCGCATTGACTGTTAATTAGAGAGAAGCATGCAGGAATCTTCAAAAAAAATGTGCGTCACGATTTTAAAATTCCAGCACGTTTATAAAATATACTTCTGCAGGAAGGATGTTATGAATTCCTCTTTTAAGAATGATTGTTCTGAAGATCGCGTTTAAATTTATAATACATTTAGTTTCATGTCGAGTACAAATATATGGAAGTTTCAAATATAATGATGAAATTCTAACAAATAATTCTTCTCCTTCATTCTGAGTTTCATTTTTTTTTTCAAGGAAGGGCATGTAAAAGTTAATGATTTTTCCATTCGAAGGTGTATGATTTTGTTCAACTGATTCGATATTCTGTTGATACATATAGAACTTAGGCGAGAGACGATCCATTTCACAAATGTTCATTAAGTCGACATGTTTTCCTAAATATTGAGGGCATTTGTATTAAAAGGCAGCATCGAAAACGTGTCCATCATTCTATCACAAACAAACCTTCCGTACAACAAACTAGCTAACAGCAAAATGGAGCAAACCCTATTTTCGTGCCCTGAAATGGAAGCAGCAGTACAACGAATCCCGTAACGTAAATAAATTCAAAATGTAATTCGTGCGGAGAGATTTATTCGGCGAAGGTTTACCCATCGTATTTTACTAGTTCCTTTCCATCTATCGCAAACACTGGCGATGCACAAACGTACTCACGCGCGCACACACACACACAAGTGCATGCGACGCCACTCCTGGCTCTCGCCATAATTTGCCGAAATAGCGCCGGCAACATCCTCAGCGGACGAAGCGTGCAGTGGCCATACATCAAGGAGCACGTAAAGGACGACAGCGCTGGCGGCGAGCAAGTGACGTTTCTAGGGGACGACGGGATGAGCAGGGAGCGGTGGGGAACGACGAGGGAAGCCGAAACAAGAGGATGAGAGAGAGAGACACGCCCCCAACGTGCGACCACGCCCCCCCCACCTCCCTCTTCCCTAATCCCTTCCCTCACGGTGTCCACACACTTCCCGTTCACCCGCCGCGCACGATGTCACCCACGAAGCACATCGCTTCTGAATATAGGACGCCAATCTAATGACGGTTCGCCATGCACCCTCCCGCCACCCATCTCTGGACCATGACCGGAAGAGGGTACAGTGCCCGCCGAGATCCGTGATTGCCATTTGATCTGTGGTGATTCATATCGTGAACTTTACTACGTGACTTATAACTATGTCCCCCCTCAGTGAACATCTTTTAAAAAATTTCGTACGTTACTGTGTTATTTCAAGATATAAGGTAAGTGGGGGGAAGATGCCACACTTCAGGGAAAATGTTCGCCATTCTCTTCCATATGAGGACAATTGGACAACTGCATACATGTAGGGCATTGTTGTCATCTGCTGTTTGATATAATAAATATTAATAACATCTTTAAACTGTGTGACAGCGATAATCAATAAAAATTAATAAGATGTGTCTAACTGGCACCAGTGCGGGTAAGATGCCACCATCACAGGGACAAGATGCCACATATATAAATAATAACCAATCAGAAATGAGAAAGTTATGTTTTTATGATAAAATACGCACGTAATCATTATCTACAGTAGGCGAATCGTCGAAATTGGTTGTATTTTTTCTTGTGAAAAGTAATTATTAGTACAATGTATTTTCGCTAAATATTCGTGTTTTCATTTGTATAATGCAATTTTACCAGGTTTCGGCCTATTAAAGGAATTATTACAACGATCAATCTACGCCTTTCTGTCATTGATTTCTCCTCCATCCTCTCGTGACTAACTCTATAAACTGCATAAAGTCTCATGTCTTCTTTCCTCTCAATTGGCTTCTCGCATTCGACGACAGAATTTATAATAACCTCTTTTATGATTGTAACTTCCTTTATTCTGGCTTAAGCCTTTAAGAATGGCCTTATTGGTTCTGAAGACATATTAAAAATGAACACCTCCTGATGAAATATACACGAATTTGCATATCTTACAGAAACTGATGAAGTAAGAATATGGCTGGCTGGCCGTAGTTTGGGGACCACCGGTATTTTTAAGAACGACAGGTTGACTTCGGAAGTGGAATAACTTCCAGTTACCTATGGTAGTCGCTGTTGTTAATCAAGGAGCCTCGGGGAAGGAACCGGAGCATGATAAGTGGTTCTATAATTATTCGGATATCTTGAAGCCTATCGTGCCATTCGTCAAATCAACTTCGGTTGCCGGAGGGATGAAGTTGCCCGGGTCGTTGCACGTTTAATCCCCTTTCCATGGTTAAACAACATCGGTGGGGCCTCTCAGGCATGAATCGGAATCGATAGTTGAAAACGTCGGAGGAGGTTAAACCAATGCCGAAAGATAAGATTCGATTAGTCGATCACCACAGATAATGTGTAGTATTGCTATAACAAAAACAACTGTTGAACAACAGGAGTTAATGAAAATAAGCATAAAATGTGCATTCACCATGTTATAGTTAACTATTTGAAAGTAATTGATGGCACAACTGACAATAATTTTTCCAAACCGTAAGCCTAGATCTTGTGCAATTTTTATTATGATGGCCTCTTCGTCAAATCAGCTGGTTCGATTTCAAAAAAACCCATGTAGTCAATTTCCCTCCACCCCCCCTCCCCCCTCCCCCACATGTGGCGGCCCGCTGTGTTGCAAGCGCGACTCGTCGCCCCTGGATGGACGCTATGAATCTTTCGAAATTTCCCTACCTTCTTTTTAGTTCATTTTCTCCCGATAATCACAGGCGACGCGCGGAGAATACGTGACCGGGAGGGCCACCAGCGAATTTGCATGACCCGTGAAGCGCCTAGTCATAATTGCAGTACTTTCTGGAGGCTCTATCGTGAATTCGGAAACCCCGTGTCCGAGCATGTGATCCCCACATTAGCTGTCAATCCCGTCGCCAGCTCGCGAAAAAGCCGGCAAAATCACGTTCTCCTACCGGTCCACTGGACATCGGGTCAAGGTCGTAAAGGGTCTGGACAGGGGAGGCTACGTCACTCATCCCAACGACACGGATCCGTCACGTTGACGGTTTTGCGGACGGCGTCGTCGAGTACACGGCGCGGGAAAAACCAAAAATTCAGCGCGGTCACTTTTTTTGCGACTCGCCATCCTCCTAAAGGAGATTAAACGCTTGTGTGACAAGGACTGGTAAAAAGAAAGGCATGGGGTCGCAAAATTATTCGCCGTTTTTGCATATAGAATGAAATAAAATTTACGACAAAATGGCACGCTACGATGTGTTTCCATTACGTAGACGCGAAAATATACCGAAACTTTGCTGGATAGAATTTATGAGACTTAAAAATTAATAAAAGCATAATGGAGGGCATGAATGTAATTTAAAAGTAAGGGATTTGCGCCATCTAAAGGTGAAAAACTTTCTTTTACGTGCTGATTTCTTGATTAATCATGGGATGGCAGTTTACTAACAAGCACATTAAGAAATTAAGTCCGGTTTTTTTAAGTCCTGTGGAGAAATGGTTTCAGTCAATTAATCAGCTAATTAAATTTTGAGGAGACCCGCCCAATGGATGATATATTGCACGTGGAGGCCAGAGGTTAGGTGAGCAGGAGAGTCGCAACTTTCCTTTCAAATTGCAGGAATATTTCGTTCCCTTGCACCAAAACGCTACATCATCGCCAAGAAACACGATACAATATGATATTTTTCTAATTTTATTGCTACTTTCTTCATTTTCAGACCTTCTCCTCAGACAGTATACCTCGAATAAGGTTACTTCTCAAAAGGCTCGCTTCATTTCATTCTACGATCACCAAAGCTAACAATTCAATAATAGGAAAAAAATATTTCTTCTTTTAACCTTAATAACTACGGACAACAATTACATTACCGGAAATTCGGTAAAACAAAATTAAATTTCCCATTCCAATGTAAACGAGTTTTACTCGTATCAAAATGATTTTGACTCCCCCCCCTCATCTCTCTCTCCCTCCTTCCCTCCCTCTCCCTCCCTCCCTCTCCCTTCCTCCCTCTCCTTCCCTCCCCCTCCCCCCCTCTCTCTCCCCCCTCTCTCTCTCTCTCTCTCTCTCACTCTCTCTCCCTCTCTCTTTCCCTCTCTCTCTCCCTCCCTCCCTCTCCCGCCATCCCTCTCCCTCCCTCCCTCTCTCATTCTCCTTCCCTCTCCCTCCCTCCCTCCTCACTCCCTCTCTCTCCCTCTCTCTCCCTCCCTCCCTCTCTCCCTGTCTCTCTGTATTTAATTTTTTAAAGTCCATTTTATTACTCCGCAATTCCCAAAGGCGGATCCAATTAATTTAATGTTCGCCAACTAGCACTTCGAAGTATTGGGGGGATAAGAGGCTGTTTAATCGATAGTTTGAGCTGTGAGTCATTTTTCACTAAAAACGTGTCCAACAACTACGAAGGAACGAAAAACACGGAAAAAATACTATCAACATTTGGAAAATTACATTTCTTCGTGAAATGTTTTTAGTCATTACACAGAGTGATGATACTTAAGTTTACAGAGTTGAAATGTGTTCATTTTCAGTTTAAAGAAGAAATGCTATCCTTCCTAGAATGTTTCATTTAAGAGAACTACAAGTTGAAATTGCGATGGTGTAATCTTAAGAAGTTGAGACTTAGGTGCGGTTAAAAAGTTTTCTTCTTTTTCGAGCGTTTAAAGTTTACCAGAAGTCATAAAATTCTTTTAAAAGAAAATGTTCTTTGAGTGTAACTGAAATTAAAAACTAAAAAGCAAAGATAAGTATTAAAACTTTAACACAGCGTAAAAATACAGAAAGTTCGATAGAAATAAATTCAACCTTAACGACAAGATATTCAGCAAGTATTATTTTTTAAATTAAAATGTAGGACGTGAATTACTACTTCGTGGCCGAATACATATCATGAATGACGCTAATTAAAGTGTAATGGTATGGTTACCTTAAAACAAATGCAGAAACAACGAGTATTGTACAAACTATCTAAAATGTCATGATGAAACAACCATACATTTACTTTTTTAAACTATTCAGTTTTTTTAAGCGTAAATGAATGAAATAATTATAAATTTATATAGAAATGCTTAACGAAAACGAAATTAGGAAATTGCAATGATTATGCGATGTAAACTCACTTAAATGCTTCCTTTCCTATAAATTTAGAACAGAATAGTTTTGACCCGCATATCAAAAATAGAATACTATGGATACGTATGACAATCGTGCTTAAACAATTTTCGGCATCTTTGTAGAGGAGCGACTATGCAAAGGTTTTAGTAGATATAACTCTCACTTGCCGTAATTTTACGGTGGATATTCTATTTTCGTCACAATTACGACCGAAATTAAAGATATTGTTCAAAGAAAAAGCAATCCCACGACAACGTTGACTCGCGTAGAAAATCAAAATGAATTTTAAACATGAGCTCACTGAGGACACAGTTACTTCTCAAATGAAATGATAAAACAAACTCCGAATCCGACAAGAGTTGATGACCTAGCCCCTAGCCGGTTACCATGGTATTCAACTGCTGACAAATTACACAATGATTCAGGAATAATGGAAACTGCACCAACTAAGAACTGTGCGAGGTAATTGTGAAAGCGAGAAACGCGATTAGAAATTCCGAAAAATAAAATGTCGTTTAAGTACGACTACAATACAATGGATGATGAAGATAAATCCAATCACAAAAGAATTATTGTAAAAATCGAATGCGCATTTCTTTTACAAAGTACCCATCATGGGTGGTGATCCACCGATCGTTGAAAGAAAGAAAAATCCTCATGGTTTTTCAACGTTCTAATGGAGATATGTTCACCATCAATTGAGAGCCGAAGCATTTTAAACCCAAAGGGGAAAAAGGTGAAGCGAAAGAATTGTAGACAGAGTCATATGAATTTGAATCAACCGACTCTGATATTAACAAATGACATACGATAAGAGATTTGAGAGCCGTTATCGCGGAGAGACTAAAACTACAAATTTCCGTCTTAAATCTAACAATATTCCAAACATGCCGGACATGGATGAAAATGTAAATAGATGGGTGCACAGAGGAAATAAAATCGTGTGATTCAATGAACCTTTGAATAATTAAAAAGGATTTTGAGACTACGGCGAGATGGATGTTTCAAGAGTAAAATTAACTCCTTAACCGTAAAAGGCAAATGTTTAGAGACAACACAAACAGAAAAGGTCAAAAAGTGGGAAAGAGAGGGAAAAAATAATAGACACAAAAAAGGGGGTACACTTATAGGGTTTACGGGGTATTAATCCTCGCCAGAGACAGACGTTGTCAATCGGTCATACACTCACTCACTCACACAAGTACTAATCTTAAGGTGGAAAGGATAAAAGGAAAAGGTTTACCTCGTAAACCCTTCCTTTATACTTTTTAACTTTTTAACCTTCTCTGTTTGTGCTCTCTAAATATTTGCCTTGTGTGGTTAAGGAGTTAATTTTACTTTTGAAAGAAATTTTGAATGTTCACGCAGAGAAAGATATTTTGACATTTCTGAGAAAAGTGCGGGTATAAATAGGAATACTGCGACAAAATACTTCATAAGACTAATATTGTACAGATACGCTCAAAAAATTGAAGTTCTACAGCCAATTTCGAAAAAAAATTAGAAAAGTTAATAAATGCGTAGGAGCAATGAAAATGAGCCAGACAAACTAATGGAATGCGGATATTACCTGAAAGATCATTTGTTTTGCGAGAGAAAGTGCATTCCAAAGCCGACGGGTTGTGACAATGGGCGATTTATTACACGGAATGTGTCGTTTAGAGAAAATAGGCAGTTGATGCCTTCCTGTTCAGGTACATTCATCAAGTTCGATATTACTAATGAATCCTTAATTGAGATATAGCTGAATAAAGGGAAGAGGATTAGAGGGAAGGAGTGTTTTTCATCCGATGTTTTGTCATGAACTTCCGCAGTAGCTTATGTCTTAGTCGGAAAGTTTACGAAAACAGGAAATACATTATGATCTTGACTGCCTTTTCGGATACTTAATTCCTGTCTTATTTTTCTATGGAATAAAATATTTTTTATTAGCAATGTTCGCTATTTACCGACAGTTTTATTGTCTGAATATTAATCTGCGACGAAAATGACCATATATAAGAATCACAATAACATAAGCTCTTCAGTTAGATTATGCATCGAATAACGCAACAATACGTCGAAATATTCAGCGCGGAAGGCCTCGCCACTCGATCATTTAAAGTTTTCGCAAAAAAAATATAAATCTCAACATGGTAGGGCTTACTCTCTATAAAAATAATTCATTTCAAACCAGATGTGAACGTAATACAAACCAAACGTTTTTATTTTTATCTTGCTCCTAAATATTATTTCGATATTGATTGAAAAATTCAGTAAGCAGAAATATAGTGAAAAGAAATAAGTTCATCTGCAAATGAAAGAAATTAAATTCCAATATTCCAATGAATGGTGATCACCAAATCATTATCTCCTATCGTTCTAATAAGCCAAACATGGATCGCGAGCAACCAAGGTCCTTCGCCACCTTCTATTGAAACAAAACTATTGAGATCTATACGACGCGACGGAGAAGACGATAAGAGAAAAGATATCGATACATATCATAGTCAGAAATTTGCTCTTTTTTCACCTACATATCATTATTATTCAAAAGAGTTTCAGCGGCATAAAAAAGCATTTTAATGGCTTCCGGTGGATATGTTTAAAGGTTAGCAGGATTTAATCAGGGACAAAGAAACTTGCACTTGCACGCGCCATTCCGTGGTTTAGTTGCCCATGGTTTGAGGTTTATGAGGTTTCTGACTGATCCGTTATCTGAAGAAACGACCATTCTCACTCTCATTATAGAGATGATCAGTACTAAAGTGACAAAACATCTCCAGTGAGTCCTCTTTCGATGGATAGGTAACTGTCTAAGGTAATTGTGGCGAGCAACAGTATATTTCTAGGCTATTTGGCCAATGAATTCCCCATCACAACCATAAAATTGTAAAACATTACTGTTCCGTGGATAATAGGTTTGGAGATTTCCTTCAGCTTTATCGATTAGATTGGGTCATTTAAGAAATACAGAACACAGCAGATCTTGCGAGAAAATAAGCCAGCATCCTTTAAAACGTAAAGAGAAGCAGAAACGGAAAAGCAGGAAAACATTTCACGATATACGAGAATGAAGCTTTAGAAAATGACTCAACCGTAACAGTCGGAAGTGTCCGGGAAACTCCAACGCTCAGCTGAGATTAGATAAAGGTAACCGATGCTTTTGTTCATACACGATTCATAAACACGCACGCTCACAACCAAGCGTCGATTTTCTTTTTTAGAAACTTGTCTCGGTTGTTAATAGACACCAAGGTTATATAGATGTAAATTGCTCAGGTTTTTTTCTACTAAAAGGCAGCGCTAATATTTACTCCGAATTTTTTGCCGTTTTTGGACAGAAAAGAAAATCATCGGATGATTCAAGGGAAGAATTAATCATTAAGCAAGAAGCGAGAGAGAGAGAGACTGATTGTGAGCGGGAAAAGGCAACACGTGGACGCAGCTCATAGCAACCGAAAGAGAAAGAGAGAGAGAGAGTGAGAAATCGCTTCGGGTTTATTTTTATTTTATCTTCCACTCGCGGAGGCGTACGGAGGCCGATGAAAGCCTAGGGAGCAGCGAACCTTCTTTGTCGAAGCCCTTGTGGGGCGGCGTGCGTGCGACCTTGGAGCAGTCGATGACATTGTGTCTCTTTCTCTCTCTCGCTCTCTCTACCGGCGTCTTAAGATAGTGTTTACAAGAGTATCGTCGGAAGAAAAAAATGAAACACTGGCGGGAATAACTCAATAGCCGAACCGTCAACAAACAGGATAACCGAGGCTCTTTTAAAAAATCACGAACTCCACCTTTTAAGGACTCCAACTTAATTATCCTTCGAAAAAAGACAAAACGTAAAAAATAGAAATGCACTAAACGAATCAAAACCGTGAGACTCGAATCGATATTCCACGAGACTGGGTTGTTTTTGTCACTCGATTGGACGCCTTTTGTCGAGGAGACGTTATGGAGACGTTCACCTCGCGCCTCTTCGAGGTCCTTGCACTTTCTCCCTCTTTCTCACTGAAACGCGCACGCTCGCTCACGATTGTAAACCACGCTCGGTCTCGCATTAAAACCGGGATTTCCTTTAAGTACCTCAATTTAGATAAAGAAGTTCTCTTGAAAATAGTAGCCGTCTCGTTGGAGATAAAGGGAATAAAGATGCTAAGGTCCAGAGGAGTCCACTCCCATATAAGCGTAACCCTCTTTTGGCTGACCCCTATGAAAAGAGGAGGCTGGTTTAACCCTCATCAACCGTTATCTAAAAAAAAAAAAAGGTAACAGGACGACGTGAGATGCAACACGAAACTCCCACTTCATTCCGCCCTCGTGTATGGAAAGAGGTCGAAGAAGGAAACGCGGCATGCAGGGGAAAAAGATCGGAGACGATACGCCGCCGTGGTGCGAGTTCCCTTTTTTTTAAACGAGTTGTGGTCTAGGCAACAGGAGCCCGTGTCTCTGACACTTTTGTTTTTTTCTCTCTCCATCTTTCGTCCCTTTTTTCCTCCGACCTCAACACTCACTTCCTCTCTCTGTTTTCGCCCTACACCCTCCCCCTCACCTCTTTCTTTCTCCATCCTTTTGCATCGATTCCCTTATCGTCGCCCCTCGTGTATCTTTTTCCATTATCATCATTCTGCTCTCTCTCTTTCAACCCTCTCTCATCCTTCTCTCTTTCTCACCAGGGTTCGCGCTGTTATTTTTTATTTATTTTTTTGGGAAGCCTTTCCAAACTAATGAATAACGTTGCCCGAGTACGATCCCGAAAGGGATGTTATTTCAAAGCTTCAGAAAACTTTTGTTTACTCGAAATGCGGGTGAAAGGAGTTGGCGCGGATGTCATCGGGTTTCGCGATGTTTCCAGATTTTTCGTATCCAAAGTTCCCGAGGGATGGCACGAAAGAGCTTGTTTACGGGGTTTGAATGCCGTCACTGGTTATTGAAAATTCAGTTGAAAGTTGGTGAAAAAAACTTTAAATGGAGACTGGGGAAGTTTCAATTAATTACGGCAAATATGTTTTCTATTCAAACTTTAAAGAATGATATGAAAAATTGTTCCACGCTATCTAAATTACGCAAAAATTGTTTTCAAACCGCTAACAATAATAAATTTAATTATTAATGGTCAAATTCAATTTAAATGCCAACAGACAACTTTTTTATATTAATATCTAGATACTTTTTCAATCTTTATGCTATTCAATAGAAACAGTAAGGAATCTTTTTTATAACTAATAGCATAAAAAAATCTCAGTATAAATAATTTAGTTTTCGTTATCCTTGTTTTAACTCGAAAAAAGTAATTAATGAATTCATTAAATTGTTTTGAAGTGATAAGTCAATCATATATTTTTCATCTGGTTAGGGCGGCGATATATGTTCATATAAAAATGGCTTTTCCATATTATTGAAGAATGATTTTTAAAACGAAGAATATTTTAAATTCATTTTAGGAAATATATTTTATTTTGTTCTTTAGACAATTGGTTATTCCTCTAGATCAGGGTTTCCCAACCTGATGTCGCGATTTTATTCATTATCATTACTACTCTTGCGGAAATGTAGTGGTGCTCGCTTGATATTCTAGGATACAACTTGGCGCTCGCCACATCGAAAAGGTTTGGAACTGTTGCTCTAGACCAGTGCCATTCAAACATTTTTTAGTGTACCCTTCAGATAATTTCATCAACTACTTGATATCACCATATTCTTTCATGAAAAAGAAATTGGCCTAAAAATGGCATCAGAATCATCGTGCCGAAGTGTAAAAATGTACACTTACTCTGTACAGTTACCAAATAGTCCATTTAAGCAATTTAATAAAAATGAAAAGTGAAGTAGACAAAGGATTGTGATATTATGAGGTATCTAACTAAGGAAATAGCAAGATTTTTCTGGTACCACTTTCGCATCCTTCTGGTACCACTATGGGTATTGGTACCGCACTTTGGATACCACTGCTCTAGACCATCACCTAAAGAGATAAATTTAGTAAATATGGCCTTTATTGTGCGATAACAGCTTTTAAAAATATGGCTTTAGTGAAACGAAAAGTTTACCGTGTTGATGCATTTTGTAACAAACAAGCGACGCTTATTATTTCAAGGAAAATTAATTCAGTGATTAAAATCCGCGAGTGATAACGACATAGCGAGCAGTTCCATTAAGTGCAGCTAAAGTTACCCAACTGACAAAACAAAGGATCAGTCAGAAGCAGAATGTAGAAGTTTTGCTTCACAAATGAGAGCTGTGTTGAATCTAAATATATCCACCACTTAAGAAGACTTTAATCAAAACTTTTACATGGAGCACAATTTTCAGGGCGTAAAGTAGGAAATGCCTAGAAACGAGGAAGTCTCGAAAAAATTTTGGAAAGAATATCTACAAACGCAACTGGAAGAAAAAATAGTAAGTCGTTTTAACGGACCTGAAGAGGAAAGGGATTTTACAGGACATCATCCTAACACGCCATAGTATGCAAAACGCAGAGTGGAATAAAACGGATTCTGATCATAATTGAATAAAGAATTGCTATATGAACGACTGAATGAATTTGTAAGAAGATATTTATGCTGAACTTTTTTTATTGAAAATTAAGTGATGGTGAATGTAATAATATTTCTCAGATATGAAGAGCGACTGGAACAGGTTCAACGGATTTGTTTCTTCTCTTTCAGAATTTTGCATAAAATTGAATATCATAAAGCTAAAAAAAATGAAATAATGTCCCGCCATATAAGTTTAAAGACTCACTTGAATTAAATGAGAGAGATAATTTTTTCTCGTTCTGTAAAAGCAATATAAAACTGGAAATAAGACAAACAGAAAATTGGTACTGCGGAAAAAATAAGAAAGACAACTGTTATTGATAGGGGGTATCGAAGGACAGGCTAGTCTTTTACGATCGCAGAAGCCATAGTTTTACCATTAAATCCTCCACCTACCAGTAAATTAGACATTTGAAAGCTGTCTCCTACACCCTTAAACACCCAGAACCCCAAAACCAAACACTTAGGGTTTGGCCTAAGATTTATAATTCCAATATCACGGTACCGCGACACTACATACGACCATATATTTTGACAATTTTAATTTAGGTGCTATAGATGCAAAAAATACTATTTTGTATTGGAGTAATTACTCAATACTCCAATTAACTTTATCATTTCTGTAAACGAAAAATTTTTACCTTCATAAATAATCACTCAGACCGATACATAATAAATGTTGTCATAAGTTAAAAGCAAATATAATTAATTAAAATATATGTTTTATCATTTGATATCAACATCTAGATAGAGGTTAACTTCCTGGTAGTCTCGGAAAATCAGCGCCAGTACTGCTGAGACGGTGAGGCTAGCTCTTATCTTAGCTACATTTATCAAATACCATAATAACTCGATTATAATGTTGACAAAATGGCAAAACCATATGCCGTCATTTAAATCAGAGCATTCACGCGAGAAGATAGGCCTCGTGGGTATAGGAAGGCAGTTCATCAAGGAGAAGGAAAACTCTGATTTCAAAACCACAGATAATCAGGCTTAGTCAAATCCTGGAAAACAACGCGTTTATGGAAAGCCCTGAAAAAGCAGTGGAACAGACATGGGCTTTAACATGCATAATGTGCAATTTTTTTTTGTGAAACTTAGTGGAGGATGGCGCATTATTGCGGGCGCCAATGGTTCGTAAATTGTATACACATCCGACCTCCTCTTAAAGGCAGCCGATCTCATCATGTCCCTCCTAACTCCATCTATATGCCAATATGTAAATATTAAATGTAATGTTTTATTTTCGTAAATGTTAATTTTATTCTAAATATATTCAAACATAAAACTTACAAAAATAAAACAAAAACATTCCGTCATCACGATCCCCAGTGTGGAATTCAACGGGCTACTTAATTACCAAACAGAAACTAGCTACTTAAATTAGAGATACGTGATTTTATAAAGGAAAAGATCCTGCATTGATGAAGCGTTCTCACAAAAAAAATATATATAGAGAAAATATGGTGAATTTAACTTGGAGGCACACCTAACCTTTATAGACTATGAAAAAGCGTTTGATCGTGCCAACAGAAATGAACTGTGGTAGATGATTATCAAAAAGGATTCCAAGAACGAAATACATATGAGTTATCAAAAGTTTACACGAAGAAAGATACACTAGGCTCTGGGGAAAAATATCGGAAGATATCTCCATCAAACATGGTGTAAGACGGGTGCGGAACCCCTGGCCCGCGGGCCGCATGCGTTTTGTGTGGTCCGCGAAGCAGTGTTGAAAAAGATATCCGTAAAATTTAACGCATGAACTAGTATTTTTAATCCAAATAATGATAATAAATCATTTAATACTGAAGCATTGGCAACTTCCAATGCGGCCCCTTGGAGGATTCGCCAGCCATGTGGAAAAGATTCGCCGCCCTTGGTGTAAGACAAGGATGTAGTCTATCACCTAACTTGTTTAATGTTTACAGTACCTTATAAGAACATGTAAAACGAAGGATAAACTAGGAATCGGAATAATGTGTAAATGTAGAAAATAAGAAGGGTCATTTTATTATGACTTTATACAGGAATGATAAAAATCTGCAGTGGATTTTAAGTTAGAAAATGAAAATTACAGACATTGCGCTCAGGTAAATTTAGAGGAACTAGTAACAAAAACCTAATATATAAGAGCCCAGATAAATTTCTAGATTTACTAAGGTTCTCCAGTTACTTTTTTTAGAATTATAGCACTTGGTATCCCCGTGATTGCAGCCTTCTCCATCTCTTTGGCATATCGCAGCCCAAGCGGTACGCCCATCGCGTCACCAGAGGGAGAAAAGGAACGAAGGCGTCTGTCGATACGAGGGATCCATCATCTCGATCACGACCGCCGCAGAGAAGAGACATAAATCTTAACGGACCGAGAGTGGAGTCAGTAAACGGGTAAGGAAAAGACACGACCAAACGATCAAACTTCAAAAGGGTGTCTCACGCGGAGAGAGAGATAGTGAGAAAGAGGACGGAAGAAGAGGAGAGATGAGAGAGAGAGGCGAGGAAGGATTATAAAAGTTAGCCTCAGTGGGTTCAAATTCATTAATCAAGAAGTGATTGAATTAGTTCTCCTACCGGATTGAACCCAATGGGTAAACAAATTAACTCCAGCAAAAACCGGTTGAAAAAGTGAAATGCGTATTTTAGCAACAAAGTGGTCTCCCTCAGAGGTCATTCGCAGACCTTTTTCGAAACAACCATTGCCTCTGAGGGCGGCTATTTTGTGACGATTTATACTAGGCCATTAACGGCTACAGGAGTTACCTTCTACACCTATCAATACATATGTAATGTGAGGCGAAGAGCGGAGAAAGGTACGAAGGAGGACAGAAACTCAGGGCAGAGAGAGAGATTACAGAAAATAAAGAGGAAGGAGTATATAGATAAGCAGAGGAGAGAGGAAAATGAAGAGGGAGGAGAAGAGAGGAGAGAAGAAGCGGTTTGATCAAAGAGATAAGGAATGGGAGGAGCGACATCTTGTTTCAGTCTCGATTAAGGCCGCTCTTCGTAATCGCTTAGCACTCAATGGAGAGAAAAACTCTTCGTTGGCCGGTGAATCCCCAGGAAATTTCTAACGTTAAGTGTTAGACCTTAGTCCATTGTTCAACGATAAGAGCTAAGCGTTCAAAACCGCTATGCGCTGGTGGGATTACTCTTGCACTCCATGCAGCAAGCATTGAATGTCTACGGGCACTTAGCATTAGTTTACTTGTCTTAGAAGACAAAGTGAAACAAATCGACAGTCATAATGCAAACCAATCTTTTGTTCAAAATTAAAAAGCATAAAAACAACAGAAACTAATGACACTGTGATTAAAGAGATTTAGCACAACAATTTGGTTTTATATTTAAGCTTAAATTATAATAAAAATCAAAATTCTTTCATGGTGTCAACTTAGTTTATAAACTTTAATTCATGTCGCATTTTTGCAAGCAATCTCTCTTTAAAAAACAGAAGAGAAAATGGAAAAACGAGAACCTATACGTGGATAATTCCAGCGTGCAGGGGCCGTCCGTGTGCAAGTCTTTCATTCGCCGCCCTTTTTTGGCGTTCTTTACAAAAAATTTAAAAACTCCTATGGTTTGATAAATTTCTGTGGCCTATAAATATGAAAGAACATGCGACATATTATAATACAATCCGCATTGCTGTTAAAAAATACAGTACGTGCCTGACGATAAATCGGCCACCCACGTTGTTTGGCGGCCCGTGTGCGTCGCACACATCGCACAGCATGCTGTTTTTATATGAAAATTTGGAAGAAATAGACATTTGAGATGGGAAGAGAAGCGATAAGCATAACTTGATTACTAAACTTAAGGAAACATGGAGAAAGTGAGAGGAAAAGAGAGAGCGTTTGAAAAGGAGATTTTTCCGATAGAAGAGCAGACGGAGATAATGGAAGAAGTGAGGCATTAGAGTTATCTTGCCGGAAAATAAGACATATAAGACGAAAAGATATAGAGAATGAATAGAAAAGTAAAAACATGACGAATTACCCCCGACGAAGGAAGACATCGTGACGAGTTTTCTATTTTTTTAAATCCGCTGCGTAATAACCATTTTTTAAAAAGAATAATGCATAAAACTATAAATTATTTTTCAAAAACTCAATTGTATACCCGATTTTCCGTATCATATTGAGGATCCTTCAATTTCGTTCTATAACATATTTTATACTTTGACTCCAAGCTCCACTAAAGAAATTATTCCTTCAAAATATGGTTACGAAATTTTTCACTTTGCCGGAGTCATCGCCTCTACTGAAAATAGCACTATATATTCGAAATATTCTTAACGAGGGAAAATTATCGTTTGCGTATATTTCTTGAATATAGGCTTTACTGGATATTTTACGTCCTGTGCAGGTTTCGTCAGCCGCGTAATTAAGACAGGGTGAGCTTTAGGGACATCTGCCCCGCTCACCCTGCAACACCACCGGTTACGGACGCCGAAAATTTACTGCTGAGGGTTATAGTCTCAATTGATTAAACAGATGTTTTAATTAAAACCTGTTTTTATGACATATTTTATTTATTTGGTAAATTAGCAGCGATTAAAGTCTGTGCGTGTTTATATCAGAAAATCGCAGTAAATAAATTTGATCGGCAAAATGTTTACAATACAAAAGATTAATGTTCACCGAAGAGTTGTCGGTTTTTACTACAGAAAACAAAATTGCCTTCGACACACCCAGAGGGATATAATTTTAAAAAGCATGAAATTTTTACGGATACATTTTTAGTATGCCTCTTACAATTAGCAGCAGAACAGTAACCTGCTACACCAAAAACTTATTTATCTCTTTTGTTTTCCTTAAAATTAAACTAATTAAGTTTAACAGGAGGCAAGGATATAACTTTCGTATTTCATTTTAAATACGTCTTAGGGAATTTTTACTCTTTTCTTAGATCCAAACCAAATAATTTTACATCAAAAGTCGTGAAAAAGTTATTAGGAGGGATATTTTCTTTCCAATAAAAAATACGGAGTACCATTAATTACCAGTAGTCTATATATGACAGCTATAAGTACATACAGCGAACAATGCAAAGAAATTTAAAAAACTATTCGGACAGAAATCAAAGCCAATCATAATATACGCTTTTTAAATTCATACTCTATGGATTAGACTATCTGATACATAATGATTTCATTATAAACGCGAAGTACGCTTTGTATTCCAGAATAAAGAGCCTAAATTAGGATTGTCTGCAGATTATTTTATTTGTATGAATAATTCCTAGTGTTTTATTGACTGGAGGAAATGTGAGTGTTATATAATCAGCTGACATAAATTCCTCCGCGTGCTTAATTAAGGCGATCGCTGAAGTCGTTCGTTTTGCGTGTGTTTCTTGCTCCGACCATGAAATAAACTGCACGAAGTCGCTCTCTCAGGGAAAGGTTCTACATCGCAAAATTGCAGCGATAGAGAACGTTGGAGGGAGAGAGAGAGAGAGAGCCGCTTTGCCACTTTGAAAATTCAAACTATCCCCTCGAGCACATTACATTTACCCTCAAAGAGTATGCAAGCAGAGGCGAATTCGAGAGCGGATGATGCAGTAAAAAAAAAAGATGAACATCAAGCCCAGTGTGCGAGGATATCAGGAGATGAAAACCTTCGAGGGAGGAATTGCGGCTCCCTTTGGAACGCCCCCGTTCCTGGGTGGCTTTGAAGAGGGGAATGCCATAAAGCGACGCCCACGCCACTCGCTCGAGAGACGACGGCAGTGGGAAACAAAGGGAGTTTTTAATTTTCCACGCCTCTCTGTATGGCGTGCATGAAGCGCCTACGAAAAGAAAATGAGGATGAAGGCATACCGTAAGTGTCAAATGGATGATGACGACAAGTGTTGACAAATCTAAGGGGCTGAATGTTCGACGGAGAAAGAAGTGGAGGAGAAGAGCCAAGATAGTAGCGCAATCATGCTGAACATTTTAATGATTTCTTGAACAGATATAGTACAGCATTTAAAAAATAAGAACAGGAAATACCCGGAAGAATAAATTCTGATTGCTTCCTAGAAAGGGATGTGTTTTGTATAATTTTCCTTTAAAACTGAACTCCTTTAATTGTTAAAATTGTAATAGAATGATTCTATCGCTGAAACTAGCTGATTAAAATTGTATTTTTATTAAGCTATTAATGGCATTTTTGTTTCTTTAGTCGCTTACCTTTAAGTGTGAATTGCTAGCGGATAAGCAAAGACTCTATTGCACATATATTTGAGAGAATCAAGGAGAATAAATAAGGCAATTAAGATTTAAATTTAAGTGAACTTGATAAAATTAAATTAATAGAAATTAATGAACGCCTAGTTTGTATACTGATGTTGTGAATTGTACCTAGGGAAGAAGATGGTGCTCTTTTTAATTTTGTCGCATGACTAAATCGATGGCGGAATATTTTGAACCATTTTTGACGAATGTTCCAAAATATTAAAATTTTCTGTTCAGGTTTGAGATATTATAAAATATCCTCCCTTTCATTAATACAGAAACAATGCTCTTGATGCAAATTTCTGTCATATGAGGATAACTGCAGTTGATTAATCTTAAAAAAGAGTGCGGGTCAGTTTCTTTGAAGATAAAATGATCCAGGAGTTCTAATAGATACAAATTTGATATAAAAATCTTATAAATTTTTGTTGAAGTCAATATCGTTTGATAGAGCGGAACATCTTGGTCTCAGGATCTGCCAGCCACAGCAAGAAATAAACACGTAACAAATCAACATGCAACGACCATGAGAATATCTCAAGTTTTGTATTACGGAGTTGTTTTAACGGTTTCATTCGGCATATAAAAAAATAATATCGTGTTAATCAATGCGAACAGCAATAGTTTGATAAAAACAAATCAAAACCGCATTTTGGTAATTTATAAATCTTTGACAGCAACATCAGGGAAAATAAAACGATTTATATAATAGATCTTTCGTAACATTTGAAGTTATATATCAAAACCCGCAGTTTACTGTCCTCACTAGAATTCGGTTACTTTCGTCACTTCAAAGTCATCCTAGGAAACAAGAGAGGCAAAAATATCTCTCGCCTTTTCATTCTCGTTCCCCTCTCCTACCTCCTCTCCCCCACTCCCCTCTCCCTCTATCTCCTCCCACTCCTCCACCCGCCCCACCCATATGCAACAATCCCACACACTGTTCTCGGGAAAAATAATCAACCGCATTCCTCCTCCAACGTATTAAACGGCGGCACTAAAGGATTCCACCTCTAGCGACCGCCCTAAATATCGCCAGACGTCCAAAATAAATAAAATCCAGAGTCGTTCGTCCTCTCTCGCTGTTGAAAAAAACCCCACGATTCCCGCCGGACCCTCTTTTCTCTCCTACCTCTTCCACTGCTTACGACTGGGACCCCGACCGTCCTTCGCGCGTGCTCGCACATGTGAAAAACCTACGGGAGTCGTGATTTTCAGAAATTCCAGCGACGGCATATATCGACGGGGTTAGTTGCAGTTAATCTCCGTCCTTCGAGAGCGGCGCGCGTGTCGCAGCGGGACATCGGATTGCAATTTAGATGTCTGTATTTTTATTTCCTAATTAATCACCCAGTGGCGGATTCAAGGGAGGGGGGGCACCAGGCCACGTGCCTCCCCCCCCCCCCCCTGTTGTATATTTAATTGAAAATTTATTAAATTATATAATTAGATATTAGTATTAATTCATAGTATTCATTCCCAATTCCCAACCACGTAGAAGAAATGTTATTTCGACTTCTGTATGGGTAACAAAAGAGTAATTGAGCTTTCTCTACTGAATTTTAAATCAGGGCATCGAACCGTAATTTTCTTCGCTCCGGTTTTCGTTCCGGTTCACTCAAAACACAAAATTTCGGTTCGGTTCCGGTTTCGCTCCGGCAAGCGTCAGTGAACCGGTTCGAACCGGTTTTTTTCGCTCCGACTTTAAAATATTTTTAGGAAAATTTCAATAATTGATTTACTTATTAATAAAGTAATTTTCTTATTAAATCAAATACATCTTCACTATAAAAATAGTGATATTTAAAAAACATAATCAAAACACGAAAATAAATCATTTAAATGTGAATATTTAGTATGTATCTTATTTATTTAAGATTATATTTTGAATTGAATATTTACAAACCATACATGCGCCGCAAATGTTTTCAACATATTAGGAAAGTATAAAGTAAATTATAAATGAGCACATTTTCTGCGATAGAGTAATCTAAACTTATTATGTTATGCAAAGCATTCATCTCATTTTCTAATTTACTGTGCTTAGTCCTTAGTACTAAATGTTATCAAAATCCGCTGAATAGCTACGGAAAAAAATTGCATCTTGATAGAAGAATGGACAGAGCGAAGCTAATATGGGCTAAAGCTGGAATGCCTAATAATGAATTATTAATATTTTTATTTACAAATCGTGCGGTAAAATAAGAGATCGCGTTATCTCAATAGTGCCAGTAAGTTGATTAAGATATTACGTTATTTTCATTAACAATTTGTAGATCATGTCCACTGCTCGTATTATACTCGTATTATACTGTAAATGCACGGCTTAATTTTTTCATTCAGAGATTACTTAAATGGATAAAAAAATCTATAAAATATCTATGAGGAAGAAGCCCGCAGAAATTGAGGGTCCGAGAATTCAGAAAGGCTGAGAAATGTTTATTAACATGATACAAATTTACGATGACTGAATATTTTTAATCACTTACGTAGTGTGAGAATGTAAAACTTCATTATTTCATGAAATTGAAATGATAAGTACCGTTTCGAAAAATTATTACTAAGCGAAAGCATGTGATTTTCATCCGGCACCAATAAAAAACATCTACGTACATCTACATATTACCCTGCAATCAAATATACAAACAAAAAGAAAATAAGACACTTACTCGGCCTGTCGTGAACTTTCTTCAGGCGGAGTCTCTAATGTGGGTTTCTGCAGTCGGCAAAATATTCCACTGAAAATAACAAATTCACATTCATATTTAATTTCTCTTCAGTTTTAAGCAACCAATACGAATATGTGTGCACATTTTAAGATACACTCTATAAAATAAATAGAAATTTACTAATCTGTAACAAAGGATAACCGAAGTAAGAATATCTCAAAACCACGACTGCGGAGCGATCCTTCCTGGATAAGTTTTAGAGAATGACTACCAGAATACAAGGGTTCAGTGGATATGGAGAGGGGGTGAAAGTATATGGGGACATTAACCTCCAACTTTAAGGAAAATCCAAGTTAAGAATCGGGAAATATTTTTGCCGGAAACACACACTACGGGGTATGCTCGGGGGGAGGGTAGCAAGACAATTAGAAGCTGTCTTCAAAGTACCGCCCAAGTTCCTTTCCAGTAGCCTCGTTTAACAGGTAATCTCAGCAGGATGTATTGTAGACCCTCTCTCTGTGTATTGAGATGCACATGAAATATCCCACTATTGAGCCAACAGATATTATCACAAAGACACATCCTTCCCAAGGCTGAGGAGAATGTGTTCTCAAGAAAAACCCAACCCTTTCCTTATTCGGTTTCTAAACGTGAGGCTTTCAGAAAGACTCAAACTAAAGTAAAAGGAAAAACCCTTCTTTCGCTCCCACTTTTTATGCGAATCGAAAAATATGGAACGAAATAAATAACGGTTTTCGGTTTCGGTTCGGGTTCAGGAAAATATTTTTTTCGGTTCGGGTTCGGTTTCACTCCAGGAAAAATAACGGTTTTTTCCGGTTTCGGTTTTCGGTTCGGTTCCGATTCGATGTCCTGTTTTAAATGTATGGTTATCCCTCTCCGTACCAGGCAGGCCGAAACTGGCCGCTCCACTTCGACCTGATCTGCGTCATCCTTTTGGGCTGATGAACTTCTTTGCCCTAACATAAGATGCATTAGCCTAACATATATTTGTGGATTTTATTTATTTAATTTACAAATTGCTACTAGTAGTTATGGACAGGGCTCGAAAAATACGGTCGCCCGCTCGCCAGTGGCGGGTTGATATTACCAGCTGGCGACAATCTATTCGCAATAACAATTTTTAATTGTAAATTTAGCTCTCCATCGATCAAACCAACTTCCCCTGCTATTCAAAACAGATTCGCCAGTCGCAATTGTCATTGGAACGTCTGTTAAGTAGTTAGCTCTCCGCCGTTAAAAAAGCGTCTCGTTCGCCTCACCTCCATAAAATAAAACGCACTGCGTATCTTAAGTTTTTGTTTATTACCTTATTATTCTCATTTAAGTTTAAATAACATTCTATGCATTTAATTTAATATTTACTATATTACAACGTGTAATATCATGAAGAGATGGACTAGGCCAGGGGTCGGAAACCTGCGGCTCGTGAGCCGCATGTAGCTCTTTGAGGAATGACCTGCGGCTCCCGACGACCACTCTCCCGCTTAAACCGCACCAGACGACAATGACAGTCTCCATTGATAATAATATAATCGTTTTCAATAAAAGAGTCCAGTATGGGCTGTTGAGTAAAAATTTCATTTTCAACTTTCTCATTTTCATCTACAGTCCTAGATTCTTTTTCTGCAAGAATCTCTTTATTTGCTTCATTTGAATGTTTATTTATATTTTCATTGAATAAAAATTTATGTAAAACATTCTTTTGTTTCTCAAGTTCTTTTTACGAATTATCTCCAAAACATCATGGGTGTGTGCAGATTTTAAATAAATAGGTTTCATTAAATATGGCTTGACGGTATTTAATACATATTCTTTCATTATACATGCTCTGCGGCTCATGTTTTGTTGGATTCTATACAAATTTTGAAAAAATGGCTCTTCTTGTCAAAAAGGTTGCCGACCCCTGCGGCTAGGCTTAACTCTAGGATTAAGTACCTCCCGTAATCCGGCGAATTCCCTAATCCGACTTCGGTCAGGTCTCAAGGTTGCCGGATTAAAGAGGTTCAACTGTATTCAGTTCAAAATTGGAAATCTTCGGGTTGTCTCTGAGAGATAAAGACACGCCGATATAACATACACGAGGGAAGGAGAGAGGGAAATAAATGAAGATGGATAAAGAAAAAGAAAGGAACGAAGATATATAAGTTTCAGGATAAAAACTGAGTATCAGACTGAGAGAATGGTGAATGAGGGCAAAAAGAAATGGACCCTGAACTCAAAGTGGAAACGCGTAGGACAGAGAGTGAGATATATATACACACACACACGAGAAATTCAGTTCAAGGCGACCCCAAATTGGGGAGAAATGGGACCCTTTCTTTGGTCTCGGAAACGGATCCCCTACTCTTCGGATAGGTGTGTGTGTGTGTGTCTGAGAGAGAGAGAGAGAATGTAGGGGTGTATGGATGGAAAACGAGGGTAGAATTGCGAAGGCGGAGAGGAGAGAGTGAATGGGTGCGTGGGAGTGAAGATGGAAGAGTAAGAGGAGAGAGAGAGAAGCCAACGTAGGAGTAAAAGGGGGTGAAGTGGATCGGAATGCCCCGAGGGAGTTAAGGTGAGAGGAGAGAATCAAGCGCCATGGGAGGAAATGATGGACAGCTTTAAGGCGAGACGGAAATGCATCAAGGAGGGCGTTTTCCGGGAACTTATCGGTGAGCGTTGATAGGATGAGACACAATTTCAATTAAGTTAATGACCGATTTTGCTAAAAGTTAATTTTTAATTTTAGAAAATTTTTCTAATGCTATTTAAAAGTAACGTGGAAACAATAATTTTGCCTTATAATGCTATTCATAATAATTTAAATATCTATACCCCAATTATGGAGAATGTCATGTTTTGGCCACATCAGATCTTTTATAAATAATTCCTAAACAATACCTGCTATAGAAAATTGTTTGAAGTAAAGGATGTAGGAAATTATATTTTCTACATTGTTTGTAATGGTCAGTGTATACAATAATGACGTATTATCGGAGAAATATCGCAAAAACCGAATCGAGTTTCGAATAAACCTCGACTTTCGGTTAACCGTTATTGTCCAAAACTAATCAGTTCTTTGTGCTCATGCTAAAGTGTTATATATGATGTTTGGTAACGATATGGCAACTACTTTTTGAGTTAGAGCGTCCACAATCACATACACACACAGACATAATTCCGAAAATAGTCTAAACGTGTTCTATAGACCTCAAAACGTGTATTTCCGTTGAAATCTCGAAGTCGATTTTTTTCGTGATCGCAATACTTTCCCATTACTACGTATGGATAATAAAAATAATCGGTTTTTTCGGTTTCCGTCAAATATCTCCTTTAAAACGTCGTAATTGGTCATCTTCGTGAGGACCAAAGTTGTAGAGAATAATACTTCTTCCGAGTTTTGTTTGAAACAAATTTTCGTAGAACCATCCATTTCGGAGATATTTTGCTTTTCCTTAATTTCCAGTATACAGCGCCACCATCATGTAGCGGTGAATTCTGTAAACATATTCAAAATATACCTAATTTACGGCAATAAGGACTACTGTATTCTTTTACGATAGGAAATAATAATTTTTCCTTATAATGCTATTCATAATAATTTAAATATCTATACCCCAAATATGGAGAACGCCACATCAGATTTTTTTGTTTTAATTCTCCTCTATCCTCGAAAATAAACTTCGTACATTAAAGTTACAATACGGTTTTACCATAATATCGTCAAAAGATACATTTTATGAGAAACATAAATAACATATCGTCTATGCTTGAATTCTCGCAGATTTGATAGATGAAAATGTGGCGCAGAAATAAGTTCGAGATTTGATTTCCGCATAGACAACTACTTTATAGATTTCTGTCAAACTATCACGGTGTTATCAGGGAGCACGATCTAAAGTACTATAGGCTATATAGTTAAAGATTTAAAAAAACTTCAAGCTTTTAATTTTGTAACATATAACCCTGATAAAAGGTAACATATATCGTTAGTGTTGAAGTCATTCAAAGTTGGTTAAGGATAAGACGAATGGAAGCTTAAAGAGTGAGAGTGAGACAGAGAGAGAGAGAGAAGTCGGAGAGATTAACGGGAGAATGGAAAACATTAAGGAAAATAAAGGGTGGATTAAGGGGGCCGTGGGAGGGAAAAAAAAGGGTCGAAGAACGTGGGAGGCAGGAAGTAAAAATGGGACAAAAGGGGAGTCGGGAGAAATGGGAAGGAGTTGGGGAGGAACGAACGGGTGGGAGCGGTAATCCAGGGAAAGGCGGGGGAGGGAAAGATAGATGATCATTGAAATACAAGGAGTACCAGTGACGGCGGAGGATTTCAACGTGGGAGTTACAATCGTTAAGTGATCAAATTACACCCTTTATTCCTACGTCTTTCACTTATCCGAGGCAGAAAAATGAAACCCATCTCGACAAATGCAGTGAATGAAAAATTTGAAGTTTTAATGGTAAATATTTCGGCACGGGTTGCGAGGGTAACTTGGTAAGTTAGACATGAAGAAATTTTAGATAACGCCATACAATTAGGTCTTATGATATTGGAGAAAAATTATGCTTAAATGGAATAACAGTTTTGCCATGTGATATGCTACCTTCTTCCATAATTCCAGTGGGAGTGAAAGAATCAACTTTGCGCACTCGGGTTAACAAGTAATTACGTTTACATCGTTGCTCTTCCAATAAAATTGAAATGCAATCAATATATGTTTTATAAACAAGGTAGCTAACGTACATAACAATGATAAATATATTATAGACATTGAAAATCATTATGGCGAGACAAATCGTGTATTTCTTGTTAAATATAATTTTTAAAAACTTAATTAACTATAGCCTTTCCAATAGTTTAACTGTCTTAATAAGAATCGCCTCGCATTAAGATAATTATGATATAAAAGCCGACAAAATAAATGTACATATATGAAGAATTACAGCAGTCAAACCCGGAAGGTTATATGCGCCAAAATACATGAGTATGAAAAGTTTCTTAATGATGTAGAAATTTTTATTGCAAAAACATTTGGACATAATGTAGAAAAATGATCCTTGATCATCACAGCAAGAGGATACCATGTTATCCTCGATGCTAGATGGCATATTTTAAGATGAATTTATAATAACTAATAAGTGATTGTGTTTGTGATAATTAATACGGGCGACTTGCTTTGTGGAATTGGATTAAGAGAATAACTAACAACATATTTTAGTAGCGACAATTTTTTACCAATTTAATCACTGGATGAATCTCGTTTTAATTCACCATTTTTCATATCATAAGCTGCAAAGTAGACACAAAAATGATTTAACCTTAAAATTTAAAAAAGTTAAGTCAAAGCAACGGAGCAGGATAAAGAAGAGACGTAGTACAAATGTCCTAAAATGCACAAAATTGTAAAGCAACTAGGCGCGATACATCCCCTAAAATCGTCAATTTGGTGGAGAATCCAAGACGTCGAGAGCAGATTGATCTCCGTCGGGAGAGAATAAAGCGACGCGGAAGAAAGAGAACAACAAGAAGGGAGGAGATAGCGAAAATAGGGACTCCGGGGAAGAGGAGAGGAAAATAGAATGAGAGGTGGAAAGTGCATGAGTGTAAGAAAGAGGGGATGAAAGAATGAATTGAATTGGGACCCTGTGACTTCAAGCAACGACCAGCGATAGTAGGCTTCTCATTGTCAGCCTAAATCACAAAGCAAGTGAAGAGAGAAACCCGGTCCCGGCATTAGCCTACTCTTACCGAGAAGCACCAAGGGGACGAACGGATTTACATCCCTTTCGAAGGACGGAGCGCTGATTCCTGTAAATACGCAAATAGGGGGCCGCAAGATGTCTTTAAAAAATCCTACTTTCGCAGGATTCGTACCCGGTTCGCACCGGGTATGCTCAGCGTAGCAGGCCAAAGCCCTCACCACTACGCCACGGCACCCCCTGAATGAATGAATGAATATTTTTAGCGTAATAAACGCAATAAGGGAGGCTAGGGAGAGTATAAAGTGAAAGAGAGAGGTGCAAGTTTGAGGAAGTGGCTTTGGGATTGGGTCACCAAGTGGTAATAAGTAAGAGGGAATATGAAAGCTTGTGAGATAGGAGAGAGTTGGTAAGGAGGAGCCAGAGGATTTCTTGAAGCGTTATATTAGCAAGTATTTTTTTGCTCGGAAATAAGGCTGAACTGTGATGAGATCATGACTCGTAAAAGAGCCGTTTAACTTCGGAAATGATTGCCTTTAAATGGATCCATAAGATTTCATTTTACCTTCGCTTTAATATTCATACCCTATAGCTAATATGAACAACAGCTGTGACTGACTGTTATGAAAATTGGTGATCATGCTTTGTGAGCGTTTTATAAGCACATAAACGCTCAAACAAAATTCTTCCAGCTTACTAAAGCCGAGATTTTGCCATAATAACATATATTACAAAAATATTCGACTCTTTCCTATTTGTACACATTTTAAAGAATTTTAATTTATTGAATTTTGCACTGATGGAGTAACTGAACTGAACCGTAATTATTAAATATTTAAGGTAAAATTTAAAAACATAGGCGTAAAAAATAAATAAATAGTCATTTGAAGTTAAACAGAAGGAAATTACGTCATTGAGACGTTCATTAACATGGGATGATGCAAGAGGATACTCTAAGAACTAAAAAAAAACTGGCAATATATTCAATTGGAACGGTTTATCAGAAGATCATAGACTTGGAATTGTTGCAAGTCAAGGCTCTAGAAGGAAGGAGAACCAACGAGAAACCTTCTGCACATTAATCAACCAATTAATCAATATGTTCTTCAAAGGCACTTAACACCAATATTTTCTTTTTAAACGAACCAAATTGACTCAGCATCGCATGGTATTTTCCTATATACGCAGAAGACGAAATGACTCACTAAAAAATGATCTGATCATTAGGGAAACGTATGATACACGAATCACGCATTTAGACATCAAAATACTAGAGCAAAAAATCTCAACCACGGCCGAGAATCGAACCTGCATGACGAATTCTTTTTGAATGATTGCTCCGATTTGTATAAGCTGACATCCCTTTTTTTCGTCTCAGAGGCAAATCAACGATGATTCATAGGTCAATCTGACATGATACTCGGCGGAGCAGGTGTAGACTTTGATATCGATATATCTCCATAAACCCCTGAAGAGCTAAATTGGAGTGTGGCTGACATGAAGCTTAGGTTACTGAAAGCCTCCTCTCAGAAAATGGAAATTCCAGGATGGAGCTCCAATGGTGGAGGTTTTATTCATAACTTAATCTCAGTTTCTCATTAATTCTTACCAGATAGACATATTTACTTAGGAACTGAAGTTATGGAATCGCTTTACATTTTCTTTTAAAACTGCTTCCAATAAAATAAATGAACTTAAACACGTATGAATTATGCGAACATAATCTGAAACATTCATAAATATTCATTAGTTCTCCTCACACATAAATAACAGTAAGCACCACAGCTGGTAGTACAATCTAAGGTTTAAACGTCGCAATACGGTTGAAGAACGTGATAGAATGTTTACGGCTACTATATTACTAGACTAGCGTAAATGCCTGTCAAAAATGGCGAGAAATCAAATTTAATGTGTTTACCTATATATTTTTACTTTCTCATACGTAGTAACGTGAAGGTATTGTGATCACGAAAAAAATCGACTTCGAGATTTCAACGGAAATACACGTTTTGAGGTCCCTAGAACATGTTTAGACTATTTTCGGAATGATGTCCGTAAAAAGTACTTGCCATATCGTTACCAAACTTCATATATAACACTTTAGCATGAGCATAAAGAACTGATTAGTTTTTGCACAATAACGGTTAATCGGAAGTAGAAGTTTATTCGAAACCCGATTCAGTTTTTGCGATATTTCTCCGTTAAAACATCATTATTGTATATACAATTCTATGCAAAGGTTATACAGAATGTAATTTCCTACAACTTTCATTTGAAACAATTTTCCATAGCAGTTATTGTTTAGGAATTATTTATAAATAATCGGTTTTTTCTGTTTCCGTCAAATATCTCCTTAAAAACGTCGTAATTGGTCATCTTCGTGAGGACCAAAGTTGTAGAGAATAACATTTCTTCCGAGTTTTGTTTGAAACAAATTTTCGTAGAACCATCCATTTCGGAGATAGTTTGCTTTTTCTTAATTTCCAGTATACAGCGCCACCACCATGTAGCGGCGAATTCTGTAAACATATTCAAAATATACCTAATTTACGGCAATAAGGACTATTGTATTCTTTTACGATAGGAAATAATAATTTTGCCTTATAATGCTATTCATAATAATTTAAATAACTATACCCCAAATATGGAGAAAGTCATGTGTTGGCCACATCAGATTTTTTTGTTTGGTTCTCAAATAGAGAGACAAAAATTTTATAAAATAAGAATTATATTAAAGCAAAATTTATCTTAAATAACCATATTTCACCAATGCTGTTAATGCAGAATTTTCTCCTCTCTCACACACACACTCTCTCTCTCTTCCTCTACCTCCCTCTCTCACTCTCCCTTCTCTCTCTGTCTCCTCCTCCCTGCCTCCCTATAAAATGTAAGAAGGGACTATATAGTCTCAATTTCTTCCTCAATAAAGTCGTTTGTCTGTGCGTCAGTCTCTCCCTCCTTAACAATACTTATTCAACGAAGCATCAATTTAGATTTCCCTTGTGATTAGTTAAATCGAAGATAGTTCAACTTAAATTGTCAGTTTTGTTTTATATAAAATAAAAACGAACTACGCTCTTTCTATTGTTAATCTCACGGAGGGACAAATTTTCCCGAATCGCTGAACATCCTGATCGGAATCGGCTCAAAATTTAATTTAATATAATAATTTTGGTACCGCCAAAACTCAGAATCTAAAGTTTCATCGAAATGTATTATAGTCTGGTGGCCTAAATTCGCCCCTTAAGAGCGTTCCTAACGAACTAAGAGACATACTTATGGGATTAAAAATTACATATGCAAGCAGCCATGGTCCCTAAGCGTCCAATTTTGTTTACAAAATATTTCGTTTTTTATGGCACTGAATTGAACGCATAAACGACAAAAAAAGCCCAGTAGAAGCTAATTTTGCGACATGTCATACGAATGCAGAAACAAGTCTGCGAGAGAGTGAAGGGTTTAGAAAATCCGAAAAATATAAGACAAAATCCTATTATGCCTTAAATTAAAAATTAAACGCGATTATAGTTAAATGTCGTCAATTGGTATAGATTGAGTCGTAAAGATTGAAAAATGCATATACGAAGATAATTATAGCTTGACATTAAAAACTTATTAGTACAAGCCATTCAATCCTCGTATTCAACTGAATTTTTCTTCTCTTAAAATTGTTCCAAATATTTACCTTGTATTACCTGCATAGATAATAAAAATAGAGTTTAATCTAAAATTATGCAAAAAATTAAAATAGACCGCGCATTTAAAAAATCTGTGTTCACTCATTACAATACAAATGCAAAATTACTTTAACACATGCGGACATAATGGCGTCGGGATATAATTTCCGTCGCTCATTTGTCTTTTGGTCGCACTCGAATTGATGCTAATGGTGTTACGCCAGCGCGGCAAAAGATATGATGAAGAGAACGTGTCCTGAAATCTATGGCGTGGATAAGCAAGGAATAATAGATGGTTGGGGGGGGAGAAAGCACAGAGGCGGCCGCGGCGACGTGGAGGATAAAAAAAGAAGGCGAACGAGCGAAAGAAGGCATGTGGAAGGCTGTTTTGTATATGACGAGTCGGGGGAGTGAGGGAGGGAGGTAGATAGGGAGAGAGAGAGGGAGGGAGAGAGAGGGAGGGAGGGAGAGAGAGGGGGGAAGGGAAGAGGGGGATAGAGACAAGGTTGTAATGGGGAGGTTGATTGATTGTTCGGCGTGTTTCACCGCGAATCGAATGATCGATCAATTAAAAAGAGAACGTGTGGGAAGAGATAGGAAAGGGTATAGAGAGAGAAAGAGAGAGAGAGAGTGGAAGGGGAGAGGGTAGCAGGAGGAGGAAAGAGGAGGGGGGAGAGGGGAGGGTGGGATCACTGTTTGGCATGGAGAGAAGGGCGACGGACGAAGAGAGGGCGTGGAGGAGGATATAAAAAGTAAAAAATATGGAAATGAGGGGCAAAAGGTGGTTATTAAATACTGATAGGACGATGGGAGAATTTTTTTATTATAGGACATGCTCGAAAGAGAGGAATGGAGAGGAAGGCAGAGAAAGCGACCGTCTAATGCAATTCCTGCGTGTGTGCTTATGTTGTCGTATGGTGAACGCGTGGGTGGATGAAAGTCCGGAAAATGTCGGAGAATTTGATTGGAGGAAAAAATATTTTTATTGAGGGGATGACATAGCGTCATTTCTGAAGAGTCTACGACGTGCCGACAAAACCATCTAACATTAAGTAAGGACGACGAGTGAAAAAATGTTTCGTCGTATTTTTATTGAGAATTTCCTAACATGTATGATATTTTTTAAGGATTCCTCTATTGTATAACTAAATAGATCATTTTTAAATTATGCAAAAAATAGTTGCTATTTATTAAAGTATCGCTCAACGTATAACACAGTGAGGACCATTCATGAGATGAAAACATTTTTCAGCTTAAAGATTTCAAATCAATCAAAAACACTTCAGAGAGAAGAAAATATCGGTTAAAACGACTGATGCGCTGTAATTAAAATAAAAGTTTTGGGCTGGATTTACACGGTTTTTTTATAAAGCAATAAAACTTGCATGATTTGGTATTCCCACTCCTAAATAAAATTTTAATAAACTTGGCGTAACCAAATCCCACCGAGTTATTTGAGAATATCTTTTAATACCCTCGGCTCCATGTCATCTTTATGACGTTACTCAAGAAGAAGGCACAAATTCTCCCGTAGAGCTAACTTTGAAAAAATAAGTATTTTTATAACTTTAACCAAAACATTTTTTCTTAAAAACTGTTTATTTTCAACGCTGAAATGGCATTAAAATGTTTTTTTCGTGCTAATTAGGTTTTTTAAATTTTTCATAGTTAATTATAAAATAGAATAAATTTTGAAATTATCAACGTATATATTAATTGAGTAAGGGAAGGTCATGTCCGTCAGTGCTCTCTAACCTGTTTGCCGCACACTCTGAGGATGTTTAATTTTCACAAAAGCGTTTGGGAAAAACAAATTCGCATCAATTTTATCATCCACGGAATTTATCCTGAAACTACGAGAGGAATTGATACACCTTAGCAACGATCATACAATTCGTAGGCTACCTCTATATTTATTTTGGCTAAATGCTAAAGTTGTATATCCTTCAATCATATAAATAAAATAGAATGTGTGTGTTAGTGTGTTAACGCTGTAACTCCAAAACCAATAAACGTAGAAAGCTGAAACATGGCATACATACTAAGAGCACCCTGAGGGTGTGCACCTCGGACTTATTTTTTTAAATATTTGGCTTGGAACAGCACCAGAAGACAATTATATTTTTCCGTAAGTTTACACGGGATTTTCGATTTTTCAGAGTGCAAGGTTTTTTTCATTCGCTCATCAAAATATGTAAGTATGGACCGATTTTCTTTATTTTTACTTTATTCGACGGCTAAAGCTCTATACTATCTTATTCTTGCAATGTTTACATGTGACACGGTCGAAATTTTCAGAAATACGCATTTGTTTTCGAAATTTTGTGGATTTTTCGTACTCATTCCGGGCGTTGCCAAGGCGACCATCATTGTTGTCTCCGATTCAATTAGTGCAAATTAAACATTTAAATTGACTAAAGAAAAGCGTTGTTCGCTTCGAAATTTTGTTTAAGCATCGAAATTAATGACGCATAGCAACATAAATATTTAAAGATACTGTTGACTGCGTCTGGGATGGTCTGGGAAGCGTTTATCAAGGCATTTCATCATTAATTTTATGCTGGAATATTACCTTTTTGTAAGTAAAACTATTATATTATACATCTGTAATGCTTACTAACGCAAATAGGCTCACGCATAAATTTAAAATTACATGAGAATACGGACGTACGTTATTTTTTTTTTAATATTGAAAGTTACAGAGTTCTTTTCTTTTCATAGCTACATTTACGTAGATAAAGTTGTACATTTTGATTTATTTTATACTAGCAGAATTTCCCGTTGATTTTCAACGGATTTAGTGAAGCTACTACAGCACAACATATAAACTCTTTAAAATACCTATATAGTAGATACTTTTTAAATTACAATTAGCTTTCTTAACGATTAATCATATTTGCTTGTAACAATCCGTTTCCGAGCCTACTTCATTGAAATATCACGATAATTTTATTTCCTATCATATTACTTTCGCCAAATCCAGCTTCATTTCTTCTTGCTGAAATATTTACTTTTATGTCTTGTAAGCAAGAAACCCGTGAAAAAGTAACGTACAGTTGTCCATGATTGAACACTGACTCCGGTAAATGTACACCAGATACGTGCGCTTATTTACGTTAATAAACATTATAATGTAGAGTATAATGATTTTACTTACAAAAAATGTGAGATTCCAGTATTCAAGGGACAAAAGAAGAAATATCTACGTATTTTAATGCTTGAAGGAAGAATACCTTGCAAGTCAAGAAATAGATTCATACGTGTTATCTTATGGAAAAATGTTAATTCCCTATGTTGGCAGCACTGATTAATCCCGGTTGACCAAACATTGACCATTCACTAAATTAGGATGTAAGGAAGAATCGTATCAAATTTGGTTATTCTAGCTTTTACCGTTTAGGAGTTCGATGAACAAACACACAAATACACAAACACACTTCAAAATATATTATAGTAGATAGATAAATAAAAGAAAATGTGTTAGTTTGTTTGTGTGTTAACGCTGTTACTCCAAAACCAAAAAACCTATAAAGCTGAAACATGGCATGTGTACTTAGGGAAAACTGATGGTGTGCACCACGGCCCGTGGTCCACGGGCTTATTTATTTTAATTTTTGGCTTGGAAGGGGGGATCAAAAAATTTAAATAAACGGTCATAAAAACTAAAGAACTGAAACTACGCTTCGGGATCGGGTGCAGCATATTTTTTGTTTGCAATTTAAAATTATTTAGAATCATCGTATGAAATTGGGACTTGGACGAAAGAACGTTTAAAAGAATAAAAATTCATTTTCTTGCTGTCGTTTTTTAAACTCTCTCCATAAATTAATTTTGGCCCCAAATGAAAAAACGAGCAATATTGTATATACAGAAGCTCTATACGAATAAAAATTATAGATGCTTCAAAAATCAATTACTGTAAACATAACAAAAATAAATTAATATAGATTTTCGTGTTTTTTTAATTAGGTCATTTTTACACTTCTGAATCCCGAGAAACGCCGGGTAAACTATCGCTAGTAATAAATATTGTATACTTAAATTAATAAGTATAAAAAATTTTACAATATATATTCTTTAATAATTTATACTCAGGTAAGAAAGATAATCCTTAAAAATATGGATTTTAGGAGGGGGTTCGCGAAATTTGGATCATTATGAAAAGGGGTTCGCGCGGTCAACAAGTTTGCGAAACACTGCTCTATACGAATAAAAATTAGAGATGTTTCAATAATTAATTACTGTAAACATAAAAATAAATTAATACAGATTTTTGTGTTTTTTTTAATTAGGTCATATTCACACTGTTCTGAATCCCGGGCAACGCCGGGTAAACTATCGCTAGTTAAAAATATTAAAAGGGCATGTTTAAAGAACCTAGATGAAGAACTTCTTGAAGCCCTTTCTATTATTGAGCCCTTTGTATGTACCGAAAAGGAAAGCCTAAATTTTCCGTCGAAGAGCATAACATTATTACACGTTGAATTGTGTATGTACTTAATTTACAATAAAATTATACAATTATTTTAATATTACTTTACCAATCATAACAATATGATATGATTGCGACTTTTACTTGTTTTATGCTAGTTTTTATCTTTAAAAATTAGTATTTAGGTAGTGAAATTAATTAGGGGTGGTTTAGCGTGCCGCGATATTCTTAAGCATGCATGAAGGTGTGCCGCGGAGCAAAAAGGTTTTTGGGGAGCACTGATGTCCGTCACAACCCAAAGAGAAGCTTCCCTTCCACTTTCACTCACAATCAGCCACGCTTGAGGGGAAGTGGAGGGGAAGGGGGGCACGCGGGTCGCTGGAATAGGGCTTCGAGCCTCAGTGCGCGGGGCGGCAACGCAAGGCAGCGGGTGTCGGGGGCGCGCGGGTTGGGCAATGAAGGGCCTTCTTACCATAACAGTCCAACAGAGCTCCGATTTCGGAGCTGTACGGGCAGCTAGTATAAATAAAAACAATAGGGATGTGAATGATTTAGTTCAATATTCATCATTATGAAATGTAAATTAATTTTAAGGAAAGGCTCCTGACTACAAGTAAAGTATAATTTGAAAATAATAGAACTTAAATAGTCAGATTAAATATATTATTTTGAATTATCTTTCCTCGTATTTAAGCTTTTGCGAATTTTATATATCTAGCACATATTTGATCATTTCAATGATAAAATCATTTGAATTACATAAGCTTCCTTTTTAATGAGTAATCTCCGAGAGTCACCTATTCAATAGCAGCAACATCGCTCCGTAATCGCTGCATTCATACGTTAAAGATTGAATTTCAAAATAATAAAGGACAGCTTGAGAGAGATAGAATTAACCGCACCAGGAATAGAAAACGCACGAGAATATTTGGAACCACATCAAAGTCAGGATAAGAAGAAACGAGATAGGAGTGGGAAAGAAAGTGGTTAGAAAATGCGAACAAAGAATCGGGAGGGAGAAAAAAATGAGGGTTGTGAAAAGAACGGCTTGTGAAGGCTGGAATAGGCTGATGCGAGGCAGACACATGGAAAGAGGAGGAGGAGGATTCAGCAGTGGGGTGACGGCAAAAAAAGAGTGGATCAAAGAAGGAGGAAAACGGATGACTCTCGCTCGATCGGGGCGCAGAGAGAGGGACGAAGAATATAATGGAAAATTGACGAGTTCTTGGTATTTTTCGAGAAAATCGGGGAGATGGATATAATTTGGTAACCGGTATCTTACTCTGAAAATATATCATCCTTCTCCGAAAATAACCTTTCGCCAAAAAATGGCCTGATTGCGGAAACTTCCTCTACAAACGATACGTAAAATGATACGTAGAGGTCAATTTCTAATACGTTTTCATTTTGTTATGAATGTTTTTTGGGAAGTTACGCTGCGTTTGTGTTTCTTTTAACGAAATGCATAGTTATATTTTACATTCTATTAAACACACATATATACATACATAAATATACACATATGCATACGTATACAAATATACATATATACACCTATACATATATATTAAGTATTTGTTTCACACGATGAACGCTTTATAAAAATAAAGTCTAGCAATCCTCAAATTAAAAAAAATTGCTCTGCGACTGTTCAAAATAAAACAAGGACTGCAGAATATCTCTCATTTTTGATGCCCTCAACTTCTAAGCAGGTTGAAATGACATCATCACACTAAACTGGTGGAAAGTTACGTGAGGGAGTAAGAGCTAGGGAATAGGGAGAAAATGTTTAGGCGGATTAACGACACGGAAGTGAAGAGGGTGCATTATGGGTATTAAGCGGGATATGGCGTTGAAGGAGCTTGAGGGAGTGTGAGGAAGAGAGAGAGAGACTGAGATGAGTAGGAAGTCGGAGGAGGAGGAGGAAAGAGTGAGGACGTTGAAGGGTTTATGTTCCTACGTTTAAGGTATATAAAAGGCGGAGGGTATGAATTCAGAATGTGGAAGGGAGATACAGTTAGGAGCGTATCTTGTGAGAGGCAATCCCTTATAAAGTGTTTAACAACTCCCTTTCCCCAGGCTCCCCCACCCTTTCTACCCTCCCGACAACCACACCGCACCCTCGCATCTCTTTCCCCCACCGACTACACGTCTGAGTTATCAATCCCTTAACACCGAAAAGGGATTCCAAAAGGGAAATAGTATAGAGAGAGAGAGAGATATGAAGAAAGTCATTCAAAGATATGTTCGATTTATGACGTGAGGAAGACAATTTTCAGCGCGTGAGATTATTTTTTCAGATCGCAAATGGGTAAAATGCATTCCACGGCCGAAAGAAATTATTCTTTACTTTATTGGAGCCAATAATAGAAAAACATTACCAACTAATACTAAATCCTAGAGAGTTATTAGCTTTCTATATAAATATTCCATTCAATATAAGATATGACGCCATCTAGTGGTGGCGGACACGATCTCGGAACCTACATTCTTAAAACCAATATTCTCGAAACGACACAATTTCTAATGGACACTACCTCCAAAATTTAATAAAATTACACGAAAATTCCCTTTTAGAATCTGCTATCGTTGAACGATCACTGAAGGCGGCTGCATTTTAGCCGAAATGAGCACATGGTTTTTATAATCTCTGTGACGGCTTTTGGAGATCCCTTTCTCAAGTCCTTTTTCTTGGATTTGTTTTCAGCAATTAGACGAGCTCTATCATTCCCTAGTATCCAAATGTAGCCACAAAATATTAGGCGCAAAAATAAATAATTAAAAAAGTGCGAAGATTTACTTTTATACGTGGAAGACGGATCAACAATTGGTAATTGCTAAATTGTTTCTCCCGAATAATCTTCTATTTAACCTGTGCTTTTAATTAAATGTGAGAACTGCTGTCTCACACCATTCGCGGTGTGTTAGAGGAAATGAGTAAATCTTGCTCACAAGTCATTGATTCACAAACGTGTGTCTTCGCCCAATAAGGTGAATCACTTCGATTAAATTACGGTGTGTCATCGGTCAAAGGAGCAGCAGCCGCCGCGGCGGGGCGCCGCTTCAAGGAAGGAAATTCCATACAGCTTAAGTTGCAAAACATTTTTATCGACCTTCGAAATACAATCTTCTTAAAATGTGCACCGTGGATTGTTCCATTACATGAAACACATACATGTTCAAAGCTTCTAACCGTGCCCACTTGTCTTTTTTCAAGCGAAAGATTTCATGAACATAACAGAATTTACGGGAAAATACTTTCGTGTGATAAAATGAAAAATTGGAAAGAGATCTTAAAATTTAAATTTGAGAGGTATATAAAGCTTGTAAATTAAACGAACTGTCAATAAAACGATAGAATATAAAATTGATGGTAGAATTCTACGTTCTCATTTGAATTTATATTTTGAATCTTAAAACGTATTTCAAAACTTGTTTTCCTAAAAAAACAATTTACGTATTATTTTTTGCATAGATTTTTAGCTCTAATTTCTTATACCTCATGTTTATTTAAAAGGTACTTAAATGAGTAATATTCGCACAAACCTATAACACGGCGCTGAATCCGTTTGTTTAAATTTAAGCAATGAGCGATAACGTAAAATAACAATTTATTGATGGCAACAATATCTCAGAATAGCATAGCAAAATTCATAACGCTTACAATATTTACATCGTTATAAATAATTTTTTAAATAAAATAAGTAACCTAACATAATAATTATTCCCTAAGTCAGGGGTGGGCAAACCGTGGCCCTCGAGATCATTTAACGTGGTCCGCGAAGCTTTGGTGAAAAAGCAATCTGTAAAATTTAACACAATTTTATATTACTTTTGGTAAAATTATGACAATAAAACCTTTAGTTTTGAAAATTTAGTCCTAAAATCCTTGTTTGTGCTTGTTTTTCACTTATGTATGATGCCTAAGAATCTAAGCAATTTCCGATTTAAACTCTAATCTGGCCCGCCTAAGCATTGGCATCTTTCAATGTGGCCCGCTGAAGAATTCGCAAACACCGATGCGGCCCGCCATGCAGAAAAGTTTGCCCACCCCTGCCCTAAGTCATAAAACGTCGGAACACTAGTATTTCACATTTGAAATAAAAATACGGAAGGAGAATCATAATCATGAGCAAAACATATCATCACCATCACGAATTTAGTTATCGTTTATTTCCTTGAAACTTCCAATGCATGAATCAGATATCTCAAATCGTGTTTATTAGCAAAATCAAGCGATTAATGTTAAGTCGCTCGAAAACAACTTGGACGCTCACTTAGCGGAGAACCTCATAAATCTTTGCGAGAGAACAGCGCCACCCCATTCGCTTCTCATCTCCATATGATTCGCTACTTCGACCTACTTATCTCATTTTTTTTCTCGGTCGATGACGTCACCCGACTTGCGAAATTGTATCACGTGAAATTCTGAAATGGAACGTCTCTGTTTTTTCCGTCGTGAGACGAATGGATCTCATTCGGATGTTTACTCCAATCGATAGTGAAAGCTATGACGGGTCGTAATTACCATGATTCTGTCGGAGGGGATTTCGTGGGCTCCTGAGACCGCTTTGGTAACCGTGAAGCCCTTAGCCAGGAACCCTAAAAATCCTTACATTACGTTATCATTATATTAGTTTAAATGTAAATGGTACAAATCTAGAATTACTTATAGTTTTTAAAATTGTAAATGCCATTTGGAAGTAATATAATATTGTATTGTATTTAGGAAGGATTTAGAATATAAAACTATAAATATGTTGTGATATGTTGAAACAATATTTTTATATGCATCAGAGTCTGTAAAGTTGCCACTTGGTCTATTGGACAGCTTGAAACCTCTCTGTAAATAATAATGTACGAATACAAGTAAGTATCAAGTGTGATAGATAAACCTTTTTCAGATGAATTCCCTCCAACGTATCCTAAATTGCTTGCATTCGTTGTAGGAAAAATCACATCCTTTATCCTATCACTGGGACATCTTCTACATTACAAAGATAATCGCAGTATTTTAAAACGGAGTGCGCTTCCGAGAATACTGGGCTCTGAAAATGAATTATCGGCTCGTGAAGACATCCTCCACCCGCGTTCTACCCTCGGGCGTTTGAAGCAAATAAATTTCTTCGACGCCCGATATAAACATTACGCCCACTTCCACGTGGTCTGAGACTCTCTGCTTAATATTCTAGCCACGGCGACATGGCGGTGATAACATGCGGACAAACCGCGAGTGTTTACTCGCGGTCGAATGTAAAGCGCCCTTTGTTTGTTAGGAGAGCGTGAATGGATGTTAATTCGAGTCCCGTTCTCTCCTAAGGCCCAAAGAGAGAAAGAAATAGGAGGGCAATGGAAGCAGGACGGGAACTACATATCTAACGTGTATACAACCCCTTATTCGCTGAACGAGAAAAATAAATAAAAAACAAAGAATCTCTTCGGTATTAAAAATAAGTGAGAAAACAATCAAAGCTTTTGAGGCCCAAGTTTCGAGGAAGGTGACTGGTAAGATAAAAGAGAAAAGCAAAAAGGTTTGGTGGATGTATAAGAGGAATCTGTAATGGGATTTATAGTAAATAAATGTCGTCCGAGAGCGTACAGTAGAAAAGAAGAAAGATTCGCATAACGAATGAAGAGGTTCGTATCAAAGGGAAGGCTTTCGGTCGAGTAAAGGAAATACTGAGAGAGGTAGATGGGTGTGTCTAGAGAAGCGTAAAAGGACAGAGTGGCCTCTGAAGAAAGAGACGATTCTTTTGAACGTTCTTTAGAATTTTGTAACGGTTATTTCAGAAATAGATTTCTTTCTGATTGAGCATTTGATGAATGATCTTAGTCATCACGAGATTTAGAGTTACTGAATAAATGAATCTTTCCTTTAAAACTACTCGTAAATAACTCATTCCCACCGATATATTATTTCTACAATAGCTCTGGCTTGATTATGCTTTTGATATTGAGAAAGAAATCGCCATCAATAGTTTAATAACCACGAATCAGCCTATCTGAGGGGAGTTGATTTCCATTCGCTATATATTCTTTCTATCGACTTTATTTTCTCAATTTGTTCTGTTAAAAATATTATTAGTTTTTTCCATTACCAGATGAATGATACGAACATAAGCGCCAAAAACTTACAGTATAAAAAGCAATATTAATTTAAATTTTATTTCATTACAAATATTACTCGAAAGATCAGCAAATCTAATTTTTAAGGAATAGTGACTTTTCAAGAGGCAATTCTACAGGATAACATACCGCACTAGATATATTAGCCAAATCGAAGAGCACTCTCATTCGAATGCATTCCCTCCCCCCTCGGCTCCCTCTCCCCCCCCCCCCTCGCACCATCCCTCACATACTGTGTACTTTGACTTCCTTCCTCCATCGCTCGACCCCTTTCCGCTCCATTTCCTACTTTCCCTTTCGTTGGATCTTCCTCCTCGGCCATCCCGGAAGATCGACTGCCTCCTCTCTTCTTCTCCGAACCCAATCCCAATATATTCCGAAGTAAACAAACGTTCCATCTCGGTTTAAAACATGTTCGTTTTCTACGCGCGCGTTCCCCTTTGAACTCGCTCTATTTCCGGCGAAGGGAAAGTGTTCCTGTTGCGGAGGTCCGACAGATGGACGCATAATGCACGCTGGGCACCAATTTCTTTCTCTCTCCATTTGCAGGAGAAAGGGAATTTTTAGATTTACTGGCGATTAAAATCGGGATTTTGATATCTCACTGGATCTTTCCTCCATTAACACTTTCCTCTTATTTTAACGACCGGTTCAGTCCTCTTTTTTTTCCTCATGTAAACGGCTAAAATTGAATTGTTGGCATCGGCGGAAATTGCTGTAAAAACGAGAGAAACGAAATATAAAATTATCTTCGGGCTTGCTTTCCATAACGTTTACGATGTCGCGTGACCTTTTTCCTTTTATATTAGGAGAGAATATGTTTGCAGACTTGAAATGTTCTGTGAAGAGTGTTTCATTTCCCGTTTTAGTCACGCAAGGAGCATGAGTTCATTCTAGGAAATAAACTGCGACAGATTTTTTATCATTTGCCTTATGAGGAAAAACCCAGCCAATTCTCAGAAGTAAATAGGAATAAAACACTCATTTAAAGAATAAAAATTGCCAATAAGACGTTTATAATTAGATTTTTGACCAATTATGTTATGTGATAAAAACGCGATCATTGATTTAATCAATATACTTTTTCAAAAAAATTTTGGAAAAAAAAGCTTGTAGGGGGAAATAAGCAAAGGGTGAGCATGAAGCAATTGGGGATAACATTGTACGAAGCAGAACGGTTGTGGCAAATGTTCTATAAGATCCGGAAGCCTATGGAATAAAAAAAAGCTTCCGGAAGATTCTCTACTCTGACGCCCGCTGGTAAAATATGGCTTTTCCGTGAAGCTTCTCAAGTTAGATTAAGTGTTATTGACCTCAAACAGATATCTGTTAGTGTTCGCCGTATACGACAATTACTACGAGGTCATCCTAATTTTGAGAATCAATAGTAAAAGAAATGTCTGCCGCCATTGACTCCTACCGACAAACAGACAAGACCGACAAAAAATCACTGGAATGACAAAGAATGCAATTCGACAGTATATTCATGTAAAAATATGTTCAACCTCGAGGGACCTGATGGCTAATAAGTGTTATTGGGCCGATATGAAGTACGAAGAGTAAATTTTTTCTATGAAATTTGAGGTCCTTTTTCAATTTCTGGAGGGAAAACAAAAGAGTTCAGCGTACATATACATACCCTCAGAGCGTCTCTTAACCGTTTGGCATCTTGTGATAAAAGTTTACAGTCGCGGCAGACAGTTTGTCAAGTGAAGAACTGGTGGGAGTATATCCTTCAGCCATGGGAGGAAATATCACAAAAACATCTACAACACATTCTAGATCAATGCGAGATCGATGTCAGAGTGTTTTACAACGTCAATTAGCAAAAACAAAGGGCGACATAAGCGTAAATAAATTTGAAGAACACCCGTTCTTTTTGTTGGCCTTATAATAAAAGTCCTATTGGCGATTTTTACGTTTTAGCCGTGTCTTAAAATAAATGAATGGATATTTCGGCCAAACATTTCCTAGTGCACTTCGGTTTTGAAAATTTTTATGCAAATAGGTATTTCATATCGAACTGTATTATGAGTTTCGTGAACTGTAAATTCCATAAATTTTCACTTTCAGTGTCAATTCGATCATGGCCTTTTGCACGAGTTTAAAAGGGTATAATAATCATAGCCAATGGCATCCAATTTTTATAATTTAAAAAATTTCTTTGTACCATTACTTCTTACAATATTATTTCTTTCTTTGTAACACCCTCGTCGTAATATGTGAAGATAAAAATTACTACCCCAGATATTGCGTATCTTAATGGAAATAGGAGTTAAACATCAAGGAAAGAAAGTTCGTCAATACTTTGCGCCTTAAAAAGTCATCAAATTTAATATTTAATGGAAGAAAATAATTTAAATTGCCATTATACTGTGCTGTGTAAATTCTTCCCAAATATCTCATACTTTATTATTATCAAAAACGAAAAATTCCATTTCTAATGAATGTTAATTTACGAGAATTATTATGAAAGTGACCTACTTGTAAGAGACAATGTTTCCTTCTTGATTTTGCATATTTAAAGGAGGCCACAAGGTTTTTATAATAATTCGGTAATTACTTCAGGATCGAGGGAAAGCACAGTTTTTCAGAATGTAAATAAAAATTAACTTTCTCCAAACGACTCTGAAACCATCGAAACGTTGCCCTCCTCACGGGAAGTGCGCTCGTGTTTTCACTTTCGATAAATAGAAGAAATTTTTCCTTTGAGTGACATACAAGATTTTGATCGAGAAAATTGAATTTCCAATTTTAGAGGTTAGGAAATGGTCCGTAAGAGCGATAAAAACCGTATGGATTTTAAAACTTACTTTTCTCTCATATGAGACAAATCAAAGGCAATTAGCTGCTGCTAAAAAGGAAAATTTCGTCGACTGATAATCCAACTTTCTATTTCAACTCGAGTGCTAGCCATGAGCAATTGCCGCTTGGGGAACAAAATTCGTATTATGACGGAATGATTTTTATGAGGAAATGAGACCTGAGACAGCCCCTCTGCCAGTTTATCAGTAATTCATAAATTATTTTAAAATTACGAATGTTGTCGTAGTAGCATTATTGATATAAAAATGAAAAATCGTTTTAATTTCATGCTTCGATTTATCTAGTTATTATTATTTCTGCTTTTTGCTTACCAAAATAATTTTTAAGTTATGTAATTGCATTATGTGCATGCAAAGATTTTTGGGAGAACGGAAAAATTAGGAGCAAATAAAAATGTAAGTTAACAGTTTGTCGCTCTAAATTGTCCAACTTTTAATGTGCATTGGCTTTTTTAATGGAAAAACATCCTGAATTGTATACATTTCAGCATTTACGCATTAATTCGTATAATTCTTGGTGAAACGTTTAAAGAATCCCTGCAAGCAAAAGAATAGATGCAAATCGAGGAATTAAAATTATTAATAGGTTTATTCCATTTTCATCGGAAATTAAAAATCGTTAAAAATGTATTTTCTTTATATTGGATGAAAATCTTTTTTCTTCTTTTCATTATTTAAAGGTTTCATATTTTATTTTTAAAATCATTTTCATATGTTATTAACAAAGGAAAACTACGCACGAACTCACAATTTCAACTTTTTATTTCATTACGTTCTCTAAAAGACTCTTTTAATATGCTGCGCACGTGGAAAAAATGAAATTCGCCTTTTTTTAACTAACGATTCATATCGTATGAAATTTTAATTAAAGCAATATTTGGCATCATTGCTGTCAGATCAAAATAAATTAATACTTTTATAAGAATAAATTATTCGTTTACAAATACAAGTTATTTACGAATAAAATGTATTCTAGATTCTCTTAAATTATATGCTTAAAAAATAATGCGTAAAATTGGAGGGCATTAATTATAGCTTGATTTTTCCAAACAGTATTCATTTTAGTTGAAATTACTTCGCAAGGTCGACGCTAAAAATAAATTTGCATTTCATCTGAATTTCCACTGTTATAATCAATTTCTGCATTTTCCATATCATGGTATCAATAAATGGTTATTTTTCAGTTACATAAAACTGAATTCAAGATGAGATTTTACGTATATTTTCCGATGAAAGGAATACGTGGTCAAAGTTTGATGTTTTTAATGATATTATTAATACTGTGAAAAAATACTTAGCAGCTATTGCCGTAAGAAATCTAAGGAATTCATCCTTCATTAAGGTAGATTGAAGAAAGCTCCAGTATATTCTCAATACTTCAGATTCCAGATATGCTATAAAGTTGGTACCTGAAGTAATTTCATCGACAGTTGAACAAGATGAATTCTGTCGCTTCAGCGCAGTAACTAAAAGGAACAGGGACACACTTAGGGTCGAAATAAATGCATGACCGATAGAGTTCTTAATCAACGAATTTAGAGCCACGCAATCTTCTACCATAAAACAATAATCGAATTTTCGGAATGAAATAAAAACGCATAATCAAATAACGGGGACATATTCGTACCAGATCAATACAAAGCGTTCGTGAATGCGACCTGGAGCTAGCAGGTGCAGGTCACAAGGACGCCATTCTTTCCTTGATCTTCGGCGTAATCTAACGGGTGAAAGCAGCTCCCCATAATGTGCCAATTATACATAGGAGGCTAAATTGCGAACATGTAAGGTGAATTTCAGAGTAAGGGGTAATTAACCGTGGCTGGGAGAAGAGGAAGCAAGAAGTAATGAATGAGGAAGGAAGCGGATGAGGTGGCGCGTGAAAGGAGGCGAGGGCGGCACAATAAGGAGAGCGCAAAGGGCGATAACGGGAGATTCGTAGATAAGCAAAAGAAAGCTTAAATAGATAACATAGCTTGTAAGTGTGCGTATTATAGGGAGAAATATCACAACAGAAATTTTCTATGACCATTAATATTCCTAATCTTATTAGTCTATCGCTTCTCTTAAAATGTTGACCGACATCCATCCCACTGAACGTGAAAATTGAACTAACGCTAAAAAATAACCCAGAAATAGTCTGCTGCTCTTAAGTATGTTCTTAAACTCGGTCAATAAAAGATTATGTTGTACCTAGAAAATAAATTTTTAACCATAAGAAAACCTTTCAAAAAAAACAGAGCGTTATATACTGAAACTCTTTGGTTCAAATTATTCCAAGAAATGTGTGCGAGATTTTCTTATCTATGCTTACTAAAAATATATAAGTTATAGATTATTGCCATGCATATGAGATAGTCGGTATATTTATATTTTATCAATATAACTTTAACGTTCATGACAATAAGTTTTTTAGAAAAAATTATTGGAGCTTCATTTATCAAAACGTTTTCTTTTGTGGAAGACTCCTCAAACATCCTTTTAACTAATCGTTAATATCTCAAATAAAATATATTTATCAAAATCCCTTTTCGCCAATAATAAGGAAAAGAAAATTTCTCAAAAGCTTTTCCCACAATGGAAAAAAGTTTTTTAAATCTGTTATTAATGTATGTGTGTGGGGAAGGGAGGCAGAAGAGAGAATGAGAGGTGGAATGCTGGAGTGAGTATTAAGATGGAAGCGGCAGACAATGGCCTCCTCATAGCTTCCTTTTGGAACGCTTACTCACTCCAAAAACCCACCTGTAGCGAAGGTGGGTGGAGCAAAGGATCTGTACTAAGGTGAAGCTGTCACGAACTATTTGATTAATATCGAAGCGCATGAAGGTGACTGTTACCATAGCTGCGCTATGGTAACCTTGGAAGGTACTTTTAATAGCATATTTTATGCATAAAATATTTGAAATTTGAATAAAAATAAGTGAGATTGTTTAATATTTATGTATTCAATTCATCTCTATCATATATAGGTTTAAAACTACTTTCGCACGGACAATAAACATGAAAATTTTAACTTGCGTTATAATATTAAATTTTCAAATTATTTATTTTTTGTTAAAAAATTAAGAATTTAATTTTAAGAAACTTATAAAACTGCTTTCACTGAAAAATACGAATGTGTCTACCTCGGAAAGCTACTTTCTCTGACAGCTCACACCATTATGGAATCAAAATTTAGAACACTTTGCTAAATATGTGGTCTTCTTATAGAACACTTGCACTTTTAACCTTCTACAAATATCGTGGGGTCAAAGGTGATACGAGACAAAACATTTTCTTTGTTTACTCGATTATGGCGCTCGCAGTGGCTTTGTTAGTCCATCTAATCTCCTACTTCAATGTTATCTTTCAGTTGACGTTGAAACTTTAACGTACACGGTAGTTGATTTCAAGGTATTGCCGCTTTGGGTCACTTTTGACCCCACTATAGTACTCTTGTGTCGTACTTTTCCTCTTCTCGTTATTAGGCAAATGAAAATGTAGGGTGAGAGTTTTGTTGTGGATGGGCGACACTATGCTGATTTAAGTGAGTACTTGAGCAATGCAAGTGTTAATGAAGAAGAAGAGCAAGTGCCACAACCGAGTTTTGATCATGAGAGTGAAATAAAATGAAATGCCGGTGTAGGAATATGGCTGGAAAACGTCATTTTTTACAGTTTACAACCAATATTTTAAAAATTATGTAGTTGATTCCTGATTCGATTGCAGTAGGAAACTGGAAGAACGAAAAAAAACAAGAAAAAAAATTACAAACCCTTACTCAATTTTGAGTTTTTTCAGTTTTTATTTTTTGCAATATACATTTGTATTCATTTTTCTATAAATAAAACTTTCTCACGATGTCGTGTGTCTGTTTTAATGAATTACCGGAAATTGAAACCCAAAAATTAAAATTTTCTATTTTTTTTCAATTTCGAAAAATGGGGTCATATTTGATCCCACTATAGTAGTTACATGATCGAAAATAACAATAATAGTAGAAGGTTAACTCTTCGCTGATTGTAAGCTACATGTTTGTTCTATAATTATCGCATGTTTTAAATTCCTTTCTTTCAAGGTTTGATCGGAAATATAATTAATATTTCTCCTATATTATCATTTTAATGAGCTTTAAAAAGTTCACGATGAAGCTAAGATACAATCTCTCATAGATAGGATAAAATATTAACGTTAATCTCATTATAATCATAAAGGTATTAAAATGAGTGCGTTATCTTACCAAAACCGAGCTAATTCTATAACTTGGAAGGATATCACAGCTTCGATTCTAAAAAGTTTTGTATATTGCCATGATTCCGTTAGCGGACCGAGGATTTATATAAACTGCTTAAATGTAATAAAACAACGGCTAAACAGACAATTTTTGATTCACCGTAATCTTAACCAAAATAATCTAATTTTATAAGTGGAAATTTAAATAGGAGAATTTCAAAATGATGGTGAAGTTGAAAAATAATAATTAATGAAGTTTTTTGAGCTTATACCGTAACAAAAGGATATATATAGAAAAGGTAAAAGAAAAACCAACCTTATTAGTACTCCACTTACACGCTCTCTATATGCTCGTAGTGTGAAAGGAGATTGAAAATGCGAAGCATTCCACGAATCAATCACTTCCCGATATTCATTGTCCATTATAAAATCTTCAAAATCACTTCACTACAAAAACATGTTCACTGAAACTCTGTTCAACACTCTTTCAATTATTCTCCCACCAGCAAAACACAGTACAAACTCATATCAATAGGTGCGATCGCATTCGGTACAATTATATTCTAAAACAACGCTCCTTAAAAAAACACTTCCAAGTCTCCTAAAAATCACAACTTTCTGTATGTGGGTATGATACGAATGAGTTTTAGCCCTACAGGGTAAAAACTCCGGCAGCGGTTGCATTTTTTTGCGAATGGTCGAGATGGGACGGCGATAGTCGCAGCACGTTGTGGCCGGAGACTTCAACGCCCGAGAAAACGTGTCTGCACTGGTCGCCAGAACCTAAAGATTCGAACTGTTACCGAAGGGAAAGCGCATTTCGAAGAGGTTCGCTTATGGTTTTAGGAGGGGTGGGAAAGGAAAACGGCGCGGGAGTAAGGATGGGAGAAGGGGAGGGGCGATATAGAGTTTGGGCAAGGGGAACGCCGCTTCTACCGGCCTGCAACCTAGAGAAGAGGATGGTCGAGAAAGGGGGCGAGGGAGTGGGGATAGGCGAGAGTTTAAAAGGACGGTGGTTGGAGAGCTACTGAACGATCTCTGTCTCAAAACCAGACCGGTGCGAGAATTCGTATCCGCGCGAAGTTTTCGACGGCGTAGACTGACAGGTAGCGTAAGTGAGTAGGGCTGTTGCGTGCGTCGAGTCGAGAGTGGGATGGAGGTGGGAGAGAGAGAGAGGAGGAGGAGGAGGGGAAGGACGGGGGCGGAGGAGGGGGTTTTGTAGTGGCCACATATATGTACTAATAAAAAGGGCTACATTTGCGGTGGAGTGCGACACAGGAGAGTAATGACGCGGGATGCGGAGGCGAGGGGGAGGAGGGGGAACAAAGAGGACCCCAATTTTCTCGAGGGGTGAAATCGAGCCGGCTAACTCATTAGATAATACATGAGGTCGAGGTGTGCAACTTCACCTCAAAGATTTTGCAGCAAAAGCTGCCCTTGTAGCAAAAATAAAACAGGACGACTCGGATTGCTCGTTCTTTTTTATGAGCTCGCGAATTTTTCTAGAAATAACGTGGGCAAAGGAGGTTATGGACAAGCGGCTATGCTGTACGTGGAAGTAGAATTATATTCATCGCATCGTTTCACATCCGTTAGACGGCGTGAAGTCCTTTAAAACTGCATGTCAGAAGAGATACGGTCACTAGGCTTGTTCTTCAAGCACTCGTAATTAACTCGAAATCTTTTATAAATTCCACCGATTATCGTTAACTACGGATTCTTTTTCATTCACTTAATCGGTTAATATGAATAATCATTAACTAGTTTATTGATCGTTAGTAATCTTCACTGCGTAAATAATGTAAAGTAACTTTACCATATTTAACGGATATGAAATTAGACAGGTAATTCATTAGACTCCTTAAATTCCTGTCAATAAATATTGGCACTTCAGGATCGTTAATAGTATTCTCCATGCAAATAAATCCATCGAGTAACTCAGGTATCAGGTTTCAAAATTAAAAGCGTCAATGTTTTATATTTGGCGACATAAAAGAACTCATAACTATATGTAATAATAGGCAAGCATTTTGGCAAATAACCTCATTGAAGATACCTTTTCGGGCAAAGATAATAATACATAATATAAATAAAAGTAAACTAATTATTTTCAATGACTGAAAGAAAATATTCAAAAACCGATTTCATAGAATAATGTTGTAAATTAGTTTATTTATTTATATTTAAAATGGCATTTGTTAAAAAACGAAAGTTAACCGTTGAAAGGTATAAGAAACTAAGATACTAGTTAATTAATTCCTGAAATTCGTCAACTAACCCCTCAATCCCGGATGAGATTTATGAAAACCTACCTTATTCGCCGAATAAGATTTTTTTAAGATACAGGTAAAGGTGAGAAAATTTGCGAAAATTTTCAAAAATTTATAACTTTTGATGTTTAATTGTTATTTTGATAAAATGTTTTATCAATATACATAAAAGATGACATTTTTAAACAGTATAATTTAAAATATCATATGTCGCACTCAAACATTGCTGCAGTAGAAGCGAATAAACATCAATCGCTTAATTTTCCGATGCGCGCTCACGGTTTATATTAAATATCGGAATCGCGAGAACTATGAAATGTATTGACATGAAATCTAATTCAAAAAAGCATTTAAACATTACTGAACAATTATTCACTGAATGTACCTATCTAAACCAATTAGGTGAAAAGTTTGTCGCATGTCAACTTTTCCATGTCTTGACTGGAAATTTTTAATTAAGTGTTGTATTTATGATTTTTTAAAAGACGTTTTATAAATAATATAAACGTTTTAGTTATGCAGTCATCATTTCTAATCATTGCAGAAGTCACATAGAAAAAATGGTTACATTGCGTTCATTAGAAGCGGAGGTATGAAGTTGTAAACTTTTAAAAGTTACATATTAGCTCACAAGTCCTTTCCCGATTGCTTTAGAAAATGTACACATGCGTAATTGAAATCAACATGAAATTTACCTTATAAAACACTAAAAATATCTAGTAATCTTCTCTGTGAAAAGCGCTTCCGCAGATGACTCACACAAAGGATCCTTTGTTCCAAACGCAGAGTTTAGGCCATTTGCTCTATATGGGTCAACTTGAGAAATCGAAAGTGCGTAGGTCCGTGGTCTCTAGTTGGATGTGGGTAAATATTTACAGGACGTTTTCCTCGAAAAGCTCCACCAAGAAAGAAACAGATGTTTGAGAAGATCCCCTTTGCCTTTTCAAACGCCCAGGAAAGAATTCCCAGTGCATTGAAAAGCAATTTTTCGAACGAGAACCACCATATATGCGTGGCAAAAATGAGAAATCGAGCGCAAACTTTATCGTATATTATAAAATCCTAAACCATAATGAAAAATACAAGATATGCATTATTACAAAAGCCAAAGCTTCTTCTTTGGAAATATATAAAGCTTATTTATATTTACGAAACTTCGTTACGCCAAAAGGCGATGAAAGGTGCAGGCGCACGGTACTTTCGTGAAAAATCGCGCGCAAACTTTACCTACATTATAATATCCTAAAACAAAATGAAAAATACAGGGCATGCATTAGAACAAAGGCCAAAGCTTCCTCTTTCACAATATGTAAAGGTTATTCAGATTTAAGTATGTCCCTTGTGTCAAAAGACAATTAAAATTAGTGCTGGCGCTCCGTAATTTTGTGGCAAAAATGAAAAATCCACCTCAAACTTTAACGTAGATTATAAAATATAAAGTCATGCATTACTGGGAAAGGCCAAAGCTTCCTCTTTCAAAAAATTTATATAAAGATTATTCAGATTTAAGTATGTCCCTTGCGTCAAAAGATAATTAAAATTAGTGCTGACGCACCGTAATTTCGTGGCAAAAATGAAAATTTCGTCGCAAAATTTAACGTAGAATATAAAATACATAAACACTATTAAAATTACAAAGCATGCACTACTAGAAAGGCCAAAGTTTCCTCTTTGAAAATATATAAAGTTTATTTAGATATAAGAATGTCTCTTTCGTCAAAAGACAATTAAATGTAGTGCTGATAATAGTACGTATGACGGCGTCTACGGGTTAAACACTGGCATCAGTGCGGCCATCCATATTAAATCCTTTAGATGAAATGGCAGATTATGAATTTTACAAAACAATCAAACTTAACTTAATTCCCGCATGAGAGAGATGTGATGCAAACTGAACGCTTATGCAATTGGAACGAGCAATAATTTTGGATTTTCGACCATTTAACGACAGTGCATTGCATTCGCCTCGCCTGATCGAATCGATATCCTGACTCTAATACGCGGGCGCACACAATGACAGTAGACATTACGAAAGTGTAGTTATATACACCAGCGCGCAGCTCTTAGGATTAATATTGCTCTCTAACTGATCAGATTACTGGAGTTAGAATCGTATCATAAGGAATGCGAAAGAATGTTATTGAGATTTTACGAAAATACTTTCGATAAATGCCACTGCAATTTTTGGGCTCCTTTAATCAGCTACAACAGACCCATCCAGTGTGACCCCTCTCCCCTGGAGTTTTCGGAGCCTAGCGTAATCTGTTGCGATTTTGAGACTCTTATTACCATCCGGAGTGCTCTCCGACGCCGATTCGCACGAGGTCGCTTTTTATCGCGACACGCAGACCGCAGCACAGGGGTGAAGTCGACCGCAATTCTGATTGCGTCTCGTGTTTCAATAATCTCACTTAAGATTTGAAAAATCAACCTCTCCACTCGATCGTCGAGTCGAGGTTTGTTGAAGTCGAAATGGCGTTCTGATTGTGCATACAAGCGCAAGGACCGCGAATATGGCTTTGCGTAAATTTAGAGGTTTATGTATTTGAATAAATAAATAACGCGATAAGGTGGCCTTATTACTGAAACGCTTTCTATTGCCAATATATAATAAAACCTTGTTGTTCTGTAAGGAAAAAGTTTTTTTGATCTTTAAATAGTATTACTTGCTATATATAAGCGTATATAAGAAAATAAGGGCTTATAAATTAGCATCATTACCGTACCATTTCTTAGGAATTTAACGTTACATCCTACAATGAATAAAATCTGATATTTTCCTGATTTAGCCATTGTTTTCGTCTCAACAACAAATCTATGGATATTTATTTGGATAATTATTATTACTTATGTATTTTATGATATTATTTTCTACTATTTTTATCTACATTTACGAATCATAGTACCTGACTCGTACTTGTCTTAAATCACCGTCAGTGGTGATATCGATAAAGTTTTTGAGCCAAATTTCTTGTGGTGATAATTGAAATGGGATAGCTTGCAACTACGGCTTCAGCGTAAGGGCCAAATGAATTTATCTGCGCCTTATTATCACCTGTCTTCCGCGTTGTATATAATACATTGTAGGCAGGGAATCATACTTGCAAGAACTTTGGAACAATCTCAATTCATTTCATTTAAAGTTAATGAAGGCTAATGATTAATTACTCTCTAATTTATAGAAAAATGACCATTTCATAGGTGTTATAAATTCATAAATATATCATGCCCCTTACGTTTCTGCTACACAAACGAGCCTAAGCCCTTCGTTTGTTAATTTAATATGGCGTTGCTTTAAACGGCTATGTCCTTGAGAAAGAATCTCATAGGGATATCCATTACGATGTACACTTTAGATGTTTAACGCTTAAAATTTTCGTAAACATAAATGTGAAAATTTAATTTTTGGCTGAATTTTTATAAACAAAAGTTACCTATCAGAAGTAAGAGGATAGAAATTAAGCGTAATGCAGCAATATTCATTCTCAAGTTTTAGCTACAGAAATAATAAAAATTTCTTATCGAAGAAAAACACTAATCACCAACGAGAATGATGTTTTTATTTTGTAAAAAATCTAATTTTCTCGTCTAAGTTTACTGTATGAGTATAATGGCAATCAGTAGCATACAAGTTTTATTATAGTTAACGAGAGCTTTTACTAGTTTAAGATTTTGTATTCCGATTTGAAAGTAAAAGAAATAGAACATCTATTTTGAAAAAATATTTTGAGTGTAATTTATTGTTTTTATTTTGAAAAGTAGTGCGCAGTTCGATATGAATTTGGACACGCGTAAAATTCCGTTTTGAAATTTTTAAAGCGGCTGCTGGATTACTATCTTTATATTGAAAACTAAGTAGTTTGAGATGAATTTGAGCACACGCAAAATTCCGCTTTGAAATTTTTAAAGCGGCCGCAGGCTTTTCAAAGGGAAAACCAAATGCGCCATTTAATAGGTGGCAGAAAATTTTGCTTTTCTAACCCTTTTGGCTCGACGAAATATTTAATTCAGTACGCGGATCGAAGGGCGGAAATTTTAAAAAATGTGTTCGTTAACTCCAAACGTCGCGATGTTCATAATTCATATGTGATAGCACTACACGCCGCGGCAGTCTCCGTGATTTCACGAACTCTTGCCCGAGAGTGGTGAACAAACCAAAAGCCCTAGCAGCAAAGCCATCGTAATGATCAGTTTCGGATGGGTCGTGTCAAAATGGAACCGGCGCGGCGTTCGCGAGTCCGTCATTCTATCAAGCACACACGCTTACACGTACACACACATTACTAGCACGCCCATTCACCTTCACCCCAATTTATTTTCCTCTCTCCTCCTCAACTATTTTCTCTCTCTCCCCCCCTCTCTCCCCCTCTCCCTCTCCTCCCCTCTCTCCCTCTCTTTTTTCTCACCTCCCGCCCCTCAACCTATCACTCTCTCTACTCCCTACCACAACCACCACCCTCTCCTCCTCCCCGCCCACCCCACCCCTAACAACCTCCCCTCCCCCATCCACCAGTACGAATCCCCTTGATCCTCGTATCCTATACAGGGATTCCAGAATTAAACCAAATATTTGCATCCCTTCCCCCTTGACACCGAACAGGGCTCAGTTCGATCTATTTCACTCAAGTCGAGTGCTCTCCAAATGGTGACCAGGTTCTCCAGAGAGCGGTGGAATTTTATGCGCAAATCTCGCACGCTGCACAGCAATGTTTTCCATAGCGACGAACCAAGGTGAACATAACGATAAATTTTTAAATTTTACACTCCGTATACGTATGTTGCTGAGGGGAAAGAGAGATGAATTGAGCGGTATCCGTCTCTGCGGACATTACAAGATTATTCGATGGGAAAAATTTAATTGATACGCATGGCTAGGGTGTGAACGGAGGGATCGCAAGCGAAAGACAGATTTACATGAAAAGTGCTTCCTGAATAGACGGAGATGCAGATGCGCCGGAAGCGCTGTGTCGGGATAATTACTTCCTCTCGCCGGAGTGATGCGTAGGTGGGACGGCAGACTCGGAATACTGAACGAATGGCGATTGCTGTAGTTATGAAGCATATAAATAGGATATTTCTTTTGACGGAATCGGCCAAAGCAATCGGGCCGTGAAATGCAATTTCCATTCCCCACTTTTATGAGCCGTTTATTAATACGACAGAAATCCTTGCGATGAGTGATTGGGGTTTCGAATTTTCTAACGGCATCCAGTTAACTAATTGATGCTAGGATAACTTGAAATAAGAAGTTTACAAGAAAATGCAAACTACTAATAAAAAACAATTGATCCTAATTCAAAACGTGACTGACCAGTATGACTTTATTGTAATGAACTTTTGATTTTTTATTAAAAGTTCGGTTAAGCGTTTTATTTACAATTTTTTCAACAAAAGCAAAACTTTGGCTCTCTTTCCGAACAGCTACACCACAACAGGAGTTCAATGACCTATCATACAATGAAGCATTTTTCTCGTTCGTAAAAAAACTCATCTACACGCTCACTTACGCAGGATGACTGGAAGGAGGAAAAGAATGCTTTGATTAACACAGCCCATGTCAAAGAACTAAACGACAGTTTATGAAATTCTGGTCGGAATATCTAATACGGTAATTAAAAGACAATATGTTCAGTTGTTATTAAATACTAGCCCACCGCTACACTGGTTTTATTTAGTTATAAATTTGCTTTTAAAATACTTCTGCCAAATAATAACAAATAACTAAAGCGCCACCTATTAAATAGTTTTCATTTAAGAAACATATCGTTTGCCTCAGTTTATGTCACCTGTTTAACAACTTCAATTCCTAGTGAAACATTAAAATTAATTAGAAGTAAAATAGAAAGACTAATCAGTTGAAAGAGGTAACAGATAAGGCGCCGCAGAAAAGAAATTTTCGTAATAATAGACCAATTAATAGGGGGTTGGGGGGAATAATAGGTTAAACGCTTCTTTTTGTGACCACAGAAATAAGTGGGAAGCGTTCTTTTGGGAACGCCTTCGAAATTATAATGAGCTAGATTTCGTTGTGAAAAGAAACGATAAACTTATAACAGCAACGTAAGTACAGCCTCTTAACTCCTCCCGACATGAAACTCTCCGCTCACTCTCTCTTAAATTCTGTCCCCGACCACATCGTTTATCAACATCCTAATCCTCTCGCTTAGCGTTTATTAATTCCCAATTTTGGTCCAGCTCCTTGAATGGCGCGTCCTTTCTCCTTCGCATCTTCCCGCACCCCACCCCACCCCCTCACCCACTTCCGCTCATGGAGGCTCTCTTTATCCACCCGCCCATCACAACCCACGCTTCTCTTTTGTTCTTTCGAAGCGGTGGGCGTAGTTACACGAGCCACCGTTAGCCACATCCACGCCCATTCCGATCCCATCTCTGCCGTCCAGATCCACATTCCTCAACTCCATCCCTCGACCGCCACCTCTCTCCTGTTCCCATGTCTCTCTCCTTTCACCCTTACATCCTCTGTTCAATCTCCCAAACATCCTTCACCCGCCAACCCAACCCCCACTCAATTTTCTCGAATTCAGGCCCGTCGTCAATATTTTCATCGTCTAAAATCAAAATTTTCTAACACTGATCTTTATTTCCCTCTTTTTCCACGAAGCAACTTGACTGTGACATCAAGACGTAAGCGTGCTATTGGGGAGATGAGGATGACTACTAGTAGAGTGAAGAACGAAGTCAGACAAGAGATAAGGAAATGGCTCCGTAAATCAATGTAACCAACTTTTCAGGGACTAAAGGAGGGGGGTTTTCAGATAGTACCGACTAAAAGAAGAGGGAGATATTGCAATGGCATACATTTACTGATGTATCAGACTCGGACAGATGTAATAGATATCAGGTAAATTGGTGCGGCAATTGAGGCGAGAGAGGGGATTTACATCATGACTTTTCAAAAAGTGGAGCAAAACTTTGGCCGTTTAACAAAGCGGGAGGGACTGTCCCTCCAAAATTGGTACGGTTCAAAAGTGTGGATTTTTATATAGAACAAACAAACTGAATTTCACTTTTATATATAAGAAGATAGATAATGTGAATCGATTAATGGTGCAATTGATATCCCCATAGAAAACTATTCAATTAAAGGTGTCTTTTACTATATTCGTGTATTATTGAAGCATCTCCCTCCTCCCTCTCTCTCCCCTCCCTCCCTCTCCCCTCGCACTCTCTCCCTATCCCACTCCTCCCTCTCCCGCTCCCCCTCCCCCCTCTGTCTCTTCCCTCTCTCACTTCCACCTCTCTCCTTTTCCTCTCTCTCCCTCCCCTCTGTCTCTTCCCTCTCTCACTTCCACCTCTCTCCTTTTCCTCTCTCTCCCTCTCCCCCACCCCTCTGTCATTTTCCTCTTACTCTCATTTTATTTAAACGGCTCATAAAAAACGTTAATTTAAGCTGTATACGGTTTTACAACAACAGGCCTTCGAGCACGACAATGTACGTCGTCAGGTTATTTAGCGTTAAAATGACAAATTTAGTGCAAATTATGTGCAAGAAACTTAAAATGAAAAATGAAAATACTTAATTTGTAGATTTTGAATAGTATTTAATACTATAATAGCCCAGGTCTGTTGGTTGGTTGGTTGATAACGCTTTCACGATGGCCGATATAGAGCGTTTTAACAAACTTCCCGAATAGGTAGAAGATTGAAATTTGGCAAGGATGCTTGATTAACATATTTTAAGCTAATGACGAAAATAAATCTCCAAAAAATTACTGGGTTCGACTCCAAGGAAGACATTTCCATTTTCCGTAAGGTAACGTAAAAATCAATTTTTTGATGTGCAGGCTTTTATTGTTTTGGAAATTAAAATTAGAAGGAATTAACCTACCATCTTCGGATCTGAAGCATTTTGAAGAAAAAATTAGTTTCTTATTCTGTTCATCTTTTTCCGCATACAATTCGAAATCGCTCATGTTATACGTTTAATTCACATATTTTGCGGAAATATTGCCAATTTAAAGGAATGTTGCCTTGGCTACCAATTATATTGTTAGACCTCAAAATCCTATTGTTGTATCAATCCTTAGGGGTGTAAGCGTGCTTTGTATGCTTTTAATACGAGAGATAGGAGGGGAGAGAGAGGTAGAGGGGGAGCAAGAGGGAGGAAAAGAGAGGGAAGTAGAGGGGAGAAGGGGAAAGAAGAGGAGAAGTGGGAGGGGAAGAAATGAGGAGGGGGAGGGAGATAGAGGGTGTGAGAGGGAGAGAGGGTGTGAAAGGGGGAGAAAGGGAGGGAAAGAGAGAACTATTTTAAGTTTAACTAAAGATAGCCCGTCAACAACAGAATATTCACTAGATATGTTGTATATGACAAAATATTTCATATGTGAAAGTGTGATATTAATTATTTTAAATGAAAATAATAATAATCTATCTATATATCTATCTATAATTCTTCCGTTGATATTTCAACGGGCATTACGCTAGTTTATTATATTATACAATTAAGGGGGTACAGTATAAAGAATAGAAAAACAATAATGATACAACATATAAAATTAATAAAATGATTACATTTAATGCGAAACCTGAGCCTGGATAGTTGATATAATTTCATCGATATTTGGTAATATATTTGAAATTGCCAATCGCAAATCTGTTCTACCTCAAGTCTAGAACGATGCTTTGTTTTGATTGTAGATAGACAAGAAAAAGCAGTTTCGCCTAGATATGTTGAGCCGAAAGGAAGCAGTGACATTAGAGTTTTTTTTAAATCTCTGGATACTCACTTTTGTCGGAAATCCAAAACCTTTCTATAGTCATCTCTTTAAATCGTGTGTGTAGATTTTCGTCACATGATAACTCAATCAAGTGTTCTCTTTCTTTAAGTGTGTTATTATTCGAACTTGAAATATCAAAAGAAAAAGGGTTACGGTTCCACCCCAAATCTTTGTCAGAGAATTTTTCAAATCTTACATCAAAATGTATTATTAAATTTGCCAGATGAGTTGAAATTGTAGTTTTAATTTCACGTAAATCAATATTGTTGTTCAAAACAAAATCGGACAGATATGAAAACATTTCAAAATTATCTCGTGTAATTTCATTTTTCCATAAAGCCATTTTTTTAAAAAAAGATTCTTCCTTGTGGCTGCCAGTTAAAATGTTTGCACATCAACCCTGCAAACTCACATTTAGATCATTTAGTTTTCCGAAAATATCAAAAAGGTAGCTAAGAATTGCTAGCCATTTTTTGTCTAAGAAATGTTGAGATAGTTTGTAATTGTGATCCAGAAGAAATATCCTAACTTCGTCTTTCAGATCAAACAAGCGTTGAAGCATTTTTCCACGTGACAACCATCTTACTTCAGTGTGAAGAAGAAGTTTATTATAATCAGATCCCATTTCATTACACAGCATCGTAAACAATCTACTATTCAAAGCTTTCATTTTAATACGGATTCTCTAGTTGGCTCTATTTATTTTTCAGCTAAGGATTCTCTATGTATAATGCAGTGGTGAAAAGTTATATGTGGAGCAATCTCTTTAACTTTAGCCTTAAATACAATGTTTTTGCCAAGTAATGCATTTGCACCATCTATACAAATCGCTACGCAATTGGACCATAAAAGGGCGTTTGTTTGGAAAAACTTATTTACAACACTGAAAATTTCCTCACCAATCGTTCTTCCTTTCAAAGGTTCGCAGAATAAAAAGTCTTCCAAAATATCACCATCGTAACAGTATCTCACATAAACAAGAAGCTGAGCAAGTTTAGCAACATCAGTTGACTCGTCCAACTGAATTGCGAAATATGAGGAATGTTTCAATCTGTTTAACAGTAGTTATTTTACATTATCTGCAAGTACTGTAATACGCCGGGAAACAGTATCTTTACAAAGGAATCCATTTTAAATCGTTACCATATTTTTCACCATGCATAATCGAAGGCATTTTTATTGCGGCGGGAAAAACGAGAGTTTCACCAATATTATGCGGTTTCATTGTTTTTCCAATCAAATATGAAACTTCTAATGACGCCCTTAACGCTTTTCCCGGATCTACTGTATGTTTGCTCATAAAACATTTCTGCATTTCTAATGCATTCGCATGTCTTTTTAAAAAAGTTTCATCCTTGTCCATTAAATCAGCATGCTTTGTTTCTAAATGTCTATTAAGCTTGGTTGGTTTCATACTCTCACCGGATAATATTTCTAAACATATTACACACCTAGGGCGTTGTTCATTATTAATGACAGTGTAAGTGAAACCATAGTTCATGTAATGTTCTTTGTATTTCCTGACCTTTTTCTCTGGTTTGAACTGCGATGGCTCTGCTAATTCCATGAAAGTTTTTGTTTTCACTTCTCTTGGCTGGTAGCTTGTTTCCGTCTTTTTTGAAATCTCACTAGTTCTAGGACGAATCCTGTTTCATTTTGGCGTGTTTTAGCGCAAATTTCGCGTCGATAACTTAATTTTAAGTTATTTTAAAGAGTAAAAGAATGAAAGCCTTCAAACCAAAGAGGTGATTTTTATGTGTTAACTTATGGGAAACGACATTCATCCTTTGGAGTCGAACCCGTGATCTTTTTCGAAATTTTTTAAAATCATAACGTCAAGTTTCATCAAAACTGAAATTTCAGTCTTCTAAGTTTATTTCTAATCGAGTTATTCACAAAATTAGAGCGTTACGCTTCATGCTAACCATTACGATTTTATAATACAGAGAAATATATGTATGTATTCTTATTTCCTGTTCAAGAAATTTAACTCTGAGAACGTATTAAAATTTTTACCACAATTTGGTGCAATAAAACCACTTTTTCAATGAAAATAACCATTGACGCGTTGCATTTAAAACCATGCAAAGAGAGATGTCACATTTCAACTAACGAATGTACAGTGTACTCATCAAAAAAATAATCAATCATACTCAGCCACGAAAAACTTGATAGGATTAAACTAACATTTAAATAAGTGGGGCGTTCAACGCCATTGTATCGCCCGCTGGCAATATTGTGCAAAGTAAATGGTCCTTCGCGGCGAAACAAAAGAGCGTCATTTTATTACCGTCCTTTTCACTCATGTCCTCCGCCACGCCCACGCGCTCGTCACCCTCTCCCGACAGCGGCCCTAAGTAACCCTCTCGCCTCTTTCCTCCGCTTTGGGCGCGTGGGGTGGACTCTATGGGCGTGAGCATCCTCCTCTAATCACGACGATTGGCCGCCGACGGTCGTGGATAACGACCTTCTTCCAGAAAGCGCCCATTACTTACCGCCCAGCTGATTTCGCCTCCCCGCGACTTTTCGAATTTTCCCCTTAGAACGAAAAAATGCCCTTGACCCCCCTGCCGCACGCCTACATCCCTCGCTAATCTTTCGGCGTCCTTCCTTCTCCCTCCATCCCCACCTCCACACCACCCCCTCACCGCCATCCACGATAATTCATCCGGTCGTTCATTCGGAAAACTTTCAATTAAACCGCGGTTCCTTATAAGGTTTCCAACACGTGACGACATTCGGTTCCTCCATGTAAGCAAACAATGGAGCCCGAAAGCGTCTTTCTCTCTCTCTCTTTCGGATTCCTCGTGGGCGAATGTTTCCATGGTTATTTATGCGCGTGTGGTGTTTAACAGGGGAAGGAATGGTTCTTGGTTTACGTTCTCCTGAGGAGTGAGAAATCCTTTCGACGAGCTACTGGATACATGTCTTTCGAGTTTGATCACGCGATCACGTTGTTGCTGCTGTTTAAATTGAACCGATTTATTACTTTTCCCTTTTAAAGGATATCGAGCGGAAATGTTGCACGCAAGTTATAGTCGATTAACGTTCATCATGTTTACATCTCGTTGCCGTATTGTGCGTGAATTGTCAATGTTTTTAATATACGGTACCAGTTAGAAGAAGCGAAAGATCAGAAAGCTTGTCAGAGAATAAGAAACCATACTCGTTTACTTTTTATTTTAATTTACTTGGGCATGAAGCAAAGAAATGCGAAGACAATCGTTCGTCAACTAAATTCGGCATTTAATTATATTTATGCTAATCAATTGGACAAAATCCGTCCTGAAATAATCTAATGCTGCCAAACATAAATTGTAAGATAAAATAGTGAAATATGCATCTCTCCTAATCAGCTTTTCTTCGACATATTTTCTCTCAATAAATTGGTATTCCTCTATCGTACATTTTTATTCCTTTAAAACTAAACTGTAACTAATTCTCAGATTTTTCATTAAATTACTCACAACATTCCGATTTAACCACTGAAAAATCTCAGAGAGAGAAAGAATAACGAAATTCATCGTTTGTTTGTTAATGGTTAAAATGATATACGTATAATGACATCGAAGAGATGCGACCCACGATGACGATGACGAATATGAATGGAGCAACGACGATTGAGAGATTGCAAATAAATAAATCGCCTTAGTAAAGTATCTTGCCGTGCTCACCCACAATATTTGAACCATTATCCCAATAGCAAATAGTACCTCACACAAGTAACGGATATTTCATTATCCTAATAAGCACTTTGATCTAGAATCTAGAATCTAGATCAGGGGTGTTCAACCACTTCTGGCGTCTTCTCGTCTCATAAGTGACGTACTGTGCTTCACACAATATATATAAATATTTCACTTTTCCACTATTAAAATATACCTGGAATTGAAAAAGATGATCATAAAGTTTCATTGCGGTTTACATTGCTATATCGAATTAGTGTGTGAGTAAGAGGTAGGATTTATTATTATTACATATGCATTTATTTTACACCAAAAATTAAGCGCCGCGTCGCCAGTCTGCCACAGGGAAAATGGCGAAATACGTGTAAAAGGTTGAGCAGTTAATTCAAACGGCTTTAAGAATGATTCCCAAAGTTGAGCATGGATAAGCACTATAGGAAACGTAGAGTTATTCGTATTACCACATAAATAACGCAAAATGGAAGCTTATTTCCTCACTACATTCACAAAATATGACTAAAACACCTTAATTAATTTTCAATCACAGCGAAATAGAGATCTGAGAGACTGGATACGAAGAATAATGAAATTAAATGCGATGTTTTTGTTCAGCATTTAATTAAGATCGTTGGTAGACAAAACAGGTTTATCTGATGAAGTTTCGAATGTAATGAGTATATTCCAATTATAATTAATAACCGTATGTTATAATTATGTAAAACGCTGCAATTATTGATGAATGAAAAAACGCAAGAAAAAATAAAATTAAAGACATTAAATTCAACAATATGACAACATAACTTCTTATATTTTACGTATAAGCTCTGGTTTCCTTTATATATGAAGTATCACTTAATTCTGAAGGCACGCGTGAAGTAACTTTTGTATGGCAACCAAAGTGAAAAAACAAAAAACGTCAAGACGAAAATACTGGTTCTTCAAAACTCGTTTCTCGCCTCGCAGGAGAAATTAGAGTGGGTGGAAATGAGATCGGTTAGAATCAACGGTGTCGCTCGATACGCGCCTTTATAAGGATGGAGTTTAGAATAGGTTCGAGAAATAGCGGAGGAGTTATACGGGTTATTCATAATTCCCTGACACATTACAAAAAATTGGTACACCTGAATGGCTCAAAGGATGGTAACATGCGACATACCGATAGAAAGAGAAACTCTCCAAGTTTGTTTGTACGTGCCGCGGGTGCTTAGTTTGCAGTTCTGTACCGACATGCAGCAGCGCTTGGAGGAAGACGGTTTCGCTGAAAAACTGATTTTCAGCGACGAAACTACGTTTCACCTCTATGGGAAGGTGAACAGACACGGGATCTGCCTGAGCTGCGAAGACGAATCATCACTGCCATCATAAGAATTGATCGTGAGATGCTGCGGCTGGTATGGGTGGAAATGGATTATCGGTTTGACGTCAGCCGCGTTACAAAGGGCGGAACATGGAGCATTTATGAGGTATGAAAAATAAACTTGGAGAGTTTCTCTTTCTATCGGTATGTCGCACGTTATCATCCTTAGCGCCATTCAAATGTACCAATTTCTGTAATGCGTCAGGGAATTATGAATAACCCTGTAGAAAGGAGGGAAATCAAGAGGTTGAGGTAGGACACGACGGGACGCCAAGAAGACGATCGTTGCCGAATGGGTCTGTCTCCGATTGCGTGGTTATTACGAACCATTATGGAGATTTTCCTTTCGCACGTCGTCCATCCATCCTCCGCTATTCGCTTCTTTCGAGGTCCTCCCTTCAATTTTCGAGAGAAAATAACTGCCACGAGGCGTCATTATCACGTACTCGCATTTTCAATAAAAATTTCATTTTCCCATCTCTGACACCGCCTTCTAGAAAACCGCGAAATTAAAGATGACGAAACATCCATCTCTGAATATGACATAAAGTAATAATCTCCCCTGCAATTCACGGCGAAATTCTCATTTTTACTGACATTTTTCACAGATTCATCTTGCATAATCAAACAATTATCTATTAGATTTGTTCGACTTTAAAATATATTCCAAAAATCATGCCTGCCATTTTTTTAAAAACTGTTAACTATGAAAGTACTAAAAAAAAGAAACTTCACTGCAAGCAGTTAAATAAATCCTAAAGCCCTTGGAATCATGAGCAGAAGGCAGAAGCGTTAACCAATGACGTAGAATTTGAGAGGGATGTCGAGGGCAATGGGAAAGGAGTAGAGAAAATAACTGCGCGTGCCGAGAAGGAAAGACGTTGGGTTGGAGACGATAGGGGAGCGGAACAGATTGACCTAAGGGAGGACTTTTGACGGAACACGTCAAACGTGTGTGTGTGCGCGAGAGAAGAGGCTGCGCGCGACCTTAACCTGTTTATAGGATGCGTCACCACGGATGAGGGGAAATATAGCGGATGGAACCAACTGTGCCGGAGAAACTCTCCTTGATTAGATAAATAGATACATAGAGGGAGAATGGCACGTGCACGTATGGTGCAAGGTTGCATCTGATAAACCTGGCAAGACCACGTCCAACGGCAATTAAAGCATTAAAAAACATCCTTATAAAGTAACCGCCGCGCAGTCACTGTGGTACTAAGTGCTTTGTAAAGGTGCGAGAGCAAAGACATAAAATTTTAATGAAAACAAATTCTCATATTTTGCAATTGTATTCATACGCAGACAAAAGTTATCGCTGTTCCAATATGCGAAGGTAAATTTGTTTATATTCCATCGACATCATTTGTCTTCGCTGTAGTGACGCTCTGTGTCAAATTTCGGTGAGGTGGCGACAAACGGTCACTTTAATAACTGTCCGATCAAAAGAGAAAATAAAAATGTTTGCTTCACATGGATTTTTATATTACTTCTCCTTAATTATTAAAATTAAAAACTTGCTCAAGTTTCAAATTAAAACTTTTATATAGTTAATTTTTATCGCCTTTGCTTCTAATATTATTCTCTCTTTGATCAATCACGACAGCTAAATATTTCTTCCACACTGTGATAGCGACTTATCCGAGGAAGGTCTAGAAACCATTCCATCCATTGCTGCCCTGGATGGAATATTTTCATCGGTAGGAGATATATCGAAGCATACTACTTATTTTTTTTAAGTGCAGCTTTTTAAAAACAGACGCAAGAAGTGGTTTCAGTGACCACGCTTCAAAGACTACATCATATACGTAATTTAGAAGTTCGTTTTGATACTGTGATGAAAGCTTATTACCGAAGACGGATATACTATTAAAATTCGCTACTCTGGGAGTAAATAGAAATGCTAGTAAAATAGACTTTTCGAAGGAGAAAAATCTATAATTACCCTCTGAAACTACTCGTTTAAAAATTAAATAGCTCTCTGTAAAGGTAATACGGTTCCAGGTAGCCATAGCTATTTCTGCTCCGGCGCGACTGACAGTAATTAAAAAGCGCCACTCTGCTCGAAATAGGACTTTAGCTTCAATGTAATTAGCTAAACAGCAGCCAGCGGTGCGGCGGATAATCCGCCTCGGATCGTCTCCTCCTCACACAAAGCATTTTTCAGACTATTCGTCCATTGATTTTAGCTACCAGTGAGAAAAAAACAAGAGTGGGAACGGTATACATACTCCATGTCCTACTACCGAATTGTTCCTTTGGGAATACTGTTCTTCCAGATAATGATTAATAACGCGACAATAATCTATAGGACGAGAAAAACCAATGTTATATTTTAAATTTAATAACTATTTTAATTTAGTTAGAATTCTGAAATTCTCACTATAAGAAAGGCCAGAAAGTCTTCTTGACAACCACAGCAGCAATAATGATACATACTTAAATTTACAAATAATTTCATTTACAAATAAATATATCAACATGAAAAAATTGTTTAAATGCGACGGAATTTCGCAGGTAACAATTTTTTGTGGCGAACTTCCGGTACAAAGAAAGAATTGAATGTGAACACCATAAGTGGTACATTCCACCAGATGTCGAACAAGTTTTCGCCATATCTTTTCGTGTAAATGTCGCCAAATTATTTTACACGTGTAGAGTTCAATAATTTCGGAGAAATATGTAAAGAGAGCGGTTGAATTCAATTCGCTCAAATGGCGAGAAGATGCCTGACTGAAAAAAACTCAAAATTTTTCGGTAAATATAGGTGCTGTAAATCGTCTTCCACGGGAGTGAAAATTTTACGTGACTACATATTAAAGCGGATTTTTTTACCTTTAGTTCCGTCTGTTGTGCGCTCGCTAAAATTGAAAATGAGGTTGAACCATACAGTCTACGAAGATGAAATTTTCGTAGAAAACGCTAAATTATTTTTCAATTTTTAAAAATCACTTCATTGTGGAATAAACTGCGTAAATACCATAAAATATTAAATGTTTCCTGCTATGCAATGAGTAACGGAAAGTACAATTATGAAAGGAAAAATAACTTCAAAACTATCTGCGAGTTCTATCGAATTTTTAATAACTGGTGAGAAATAAGTTTTCACGTTGAAGTACATACTAATTAATTATAAAATGAACAAAATGTTTTCCTCAGTTACCTCTTTTATAAAAACATTACACATTCCAATTCGAATGCGAGAATGACCTCGAAAATTTAACGAGCCCGCTAGAAAATCTAAAGAAAAACTTCAATTTCGACAAATAATTCGCGCCCGTTTACGTAGTAGGCCACATATGGCCATCTTGTTTTGAGCTCTCTTTTCACATAAGTAAAAATTCAGCTAAATTTCTGCACGTATAAAGTAGGGAAATGTGGAAACAAGAGAAAAATCTACTATGACTGGGAATCTAACCCGGGTCTTTCACTTGCCTGGCGGATACTCTACCACCGAACTACCGTAGCAAACAAATACTGCAGTTTCAGAACGGGAATATTTTCTTAGGTTAGGACAGGGCTAGCCATGCTAGTATCAACCAGCCCCAACGGATGTCCTCAATGAGTTCCATGTCGTTTCCCCCCAAAGCACTTCATTCACGTGACGCTTCACTCGCCACGGATTGTCTCACCCATGTCCGCTTCACCCACGGGACATTTCACTCACGAGAATTTTCATCCAAAGACCTCTCACCCATACCTTTTCACCCATCGGTTTTTCGCCCACAATCCAGCTCACCCAAAGATCTTTCACCCATAATTATTTCACCGACGATTCAGTTCACTCAAATACATATGAACGTAACTAATTTCCGTATACCTATTACTTTTATAATATACTTATACAATATATTAATCATAAATCGAGTATTTGTTTCTTATGTTTGTATTGGGTATAAACATTTAGGCATTTTTTAGGCGTCTATTAGCTTCGGTCTGTCCGTCCGCATGTTCGTTCTCGGCTTCTACCGAACGAATTTTACTTACAATCAAAGACAATAAGAAAATCACCTAAATTAATCACGTAAGTCAATCAGGGGTACCACTTTACTGGTGATAAAAATAAACTTTCCCTCATATCTCGTCAATTATTGATCATATCAAAATAATACTCTAATTTTGCCATTTACTAATCCCGTATTGTGACGTTCCTAAAACTCGTTATGGCTTGCATTCTATTCGAATGAAGCTGTAAATGAACGAAGATTGAATAGTTCTGTTCCTAACTAATAATCGAAGTCACCCTACCTAATGTGCGGCTCCCCCGGTGGAAGACCTACGCTCTTCGACGACGGTGGAAATTCCTCTTGAGGCACATTCAGCTACGCCTTCTATTTGCTGCATGACTTCACGAAACGCGAAAATGCTCGTAGAAAAGAGAACTGAAAATAATCTTAGGTTTTCTGCAGAAACAGGACATCACAACGCGTTGCACCTGAAACGAGAGATGTTTAAATAATAAGAACTCAGTGGTAGGCTTAAGCACAATATAGTAAAGTGTAATTAAAAAGTTTGGAGCAATAAAAAATGTTCTTTTAATAACATATTAAGAAACGAAATATTTCAGCCATATTTCAGTCCATCTTAAATGATATAATTATCATAAAAGTGGCGCGACTAAAAGATTCGCTCTAAAATGTCACCTTGCTTCGCGACACCTAGCATAGGCAATTTATGATATCGAAAACGTGATGAAATTCAACAAAAATTTTCTTTGGGTTGCTACTAATTTATGGACGAAAAGTTGCTCAAAAGATACAGTGTTAGTCAAATTAAAAGTTACAATCGCTTATTCACTTTACTAATCATTAGTGACAACTCTAAGGGATATTTCGCAGATCATAATTTTTGGAAAGGCGAAACTCGGGAAGAAACGAGTAAATACTTAAAAGCTTTAATCCTGTAGTCGTTGAGGAGATAAATAAAATCTCACGATCCCTTTAAAATCCATTTTTCTCCGAAACGGTGACGAATTTCGAAAGTTTTCAAACTAACTTGTTACTAGAATTTATTATTCCACAGCCTTTTAAACTTAATTAAAAGCCATTATAATTAACTAAAAACAAGGAAAATTACGATAAAATTTTACCAAAACTTTTGGCGACTTTTATTCCAAGGAAGCTCACTTGCGGTAAAAAAATTATTTATTTAATTTCCCATTAATTTCACCCACGAGCTTACACCAAATGAAAGACAAAGATTTTTCGGAGAAAGGTTTAAACAAGGAGCCATTTTTGTAAAGTTTTTAAATACATTTTTCAGTGATTTTCCAGAAAATTTAAGATAAAACGAGGTAATTGAGAAAGTTCTTTTTTTAATCTACTGCAGACGAATCCACACAGATGCCGGCTGCTTTGTATCCAATATTCGCGTATGGTTTTCTGTGCCTTTTTTTTGCCGCCCACCATCCCTCTCTCTTTACCTCTTTAGCTATCTCTCTCGGCGTGATATAAATGAAATCCTATGAATGACATTTAAAATATGAATGACATTTAAAATAAACAAACAACGAACAGAAAATACAAAGTAAGCATAGATTGGTATCATGTGATGTGTAAGAAACCGTTTTTTTAATGGCAAATATGCACTTAAATAAACAAACTACGTACGGAAAACACATGCACAAAGCAAGGTTAACCTTAAACTAATCCTCATATAAAATCATTGAACTCTAAAATGCGGCGACGATGAGAGCTTTATAGATGGCACCTTTACTAACCGTATTTATTTGGTGAAAGAAGATTTTATCACAGCTGCATTTCAAAAACTGTTTCTCTCCAATTATAAATGGTAAAATTATAAATAATAAACTGAAGAATCCAAGCAAAAAAAAGCACTATTTTCTACTACCAGAGAGATAAAGAATTAATATTGAAGAACGTTACCATTTTCAACGCAATTTACAAAAACTCGAATATAAAACCAAAATAATACGCATGAAAAGATTAGTTTAATGTAAAAAGAAACAAATACTACGTTTCAATGTTAACTTCTGAAAACTTATAATAATATAATTTATTAAAAGAGAAGAGTTTCGCGTTTAAGCTTTATATTTCATCAAAATTCACGCCCAAAGTGACATGCTGAAAGAAAAATAACAAAGATAAAAATCAAAAAAACTCACAAGGGATGAGACATATTTAAGGTGGATATTAAAGCATAACTCGATAGAGAGACGACTCCTTTTTCGAATTTTTCTTTGGCGAGAAGAAAGTTATTCGCCCCTTTTTTAAAAAATTCCATCTTCATATGGTTCTTTCGCCTTATTCTTCCTCTTTGCCCTTTCTTCGCCAACTTCCTATCCTTCGAGACTTGCCTCATTATCTCCACTTACATCCCTCCCCCACCTCACCCTCTTTTCGACTCCACTAGCCCTATTCCCTTTTACAAGGATCCTAGTCCACGTAAACGAACCGCGAAATGTCTCCTCCCCCTAACCCGTTTTCTTTCCCCTCCTTCACCTACACTTCCCCCCCTCCCTCCCTCCCCTACCCCTACCCCACCCACCATCATGTTCTTCGTCTAACTTCGAAAACTCCCTAAATTCTCTCTCTTCACCTTCGGCAAGAACCCCTTCATTTGGTGCCGGATATACAGGGCATTTCGTCCTGTTCGAATTTAGAGTTGGGAAGATCGGTTGCTGTGGCAACGTACCTGTGACACTCCGCCCAAAACCTCGGAAGGAATGTGCTGAGAGGAAGAGAATAGCATTCCGAGGAAAAATGCCGAAGGAAAAGGTTAAATAGTCAAAATCGGTGGACAAAAAGCGCTGAAACTTTTATTCTTGGATATTTAATATCAACCACGTATGTACCTGTCACAACCTTCTCCCTTTAAAAAATACCTTGGTTAATATTTAACAAATAACTTTTAAGTTTCTCCATGAAACCAATTAAGAAGGCAATTTGTTAAAGTGAAAGTCAGGAAGGCGGAAATTCCATCGCAAACCAACATTTCCCGATCTAGGATCATTTTCTTAGGTAAAATAATCTTCAAATTTTCTCCTGAGGGCTACAAGGTGTCCTAGTATTACCTTACCTACTCTTTGTTTGTCAAAATTGAAATTTTCATCATATGAAAGGTCCAAAATTTTGGCAACAAAAAAAATGCCAGACACACTCAATGCCCAAATTTCTAATTTCTTCTTGAAACCTTCAATTTTTTTTAAAATTGAACATTTTCGATCTTGTAGCTGAAGATTCAGTTCATTTATCAACTTAAAAATATCTCCCAAATAAGACAACTTTACCAGTTAAATATGACCATGAAGGGTTATTTCCAAATGTAATCGTTTCTCTGATAGGAAAACTTTGGCTTCTTTATTGAGCTCATATAATCGAGTCAACGTTTTTCCTCTGGATAACCATCGCACATCAGCATGCAGAAGTAACTTCGTGTCTTCAGCACCACTTTCTGTGTATAAAAGTGAAAACAGGCGTGAATTTAGGGAGTTGGCAGCAATGTAATTAATTATTTTCACTACTTCGTTAAGAACACTATTAAGTTCAGGAAGCATCTCTTTTGAAGATGATTTGTTTGTACTTCGGGTGCAGGCATGTTTTTTATTCTTGTTGTTACTCCGGAATGTTTTCTTGTCTTTACTTCAGCACCATCTGTACAAACACCGACATTCTTGTTCCAATCCAAACCTTTACTCGAAATATTTCAGCACTTGTCGTTCTAGTTTGTAATTCTGACATAAATAAGATGTCTTCTTGAATTTCTTACTCATGTACATAACGGACAAAAACAAGGAGTATTGCATAACTTGATATGTCTGTCGATTCATCCAATCGAATGGCAAACCATGGAGAGTTTTTTATTCTTTCTATTAATTGAGATTCGATGTCTACCGAAATCATATAAATTCTACGTTTTACTGAGTCGTTAGACAAGGGAATTTGATTCATTTTTTGCAGCGTCTTTACCTAGCATTTCATCGCACGCATCCATAATTGAAGGCTTAATTAACTCTTCTCCTATGTTAAAAGGCTTCTTTGCTCTTGCAATGCGACGTGCGATTAAAAACGACGATTTTAAAGCAGAGACGCTTATTATATTACTAACTGAAATTGTCTTTTGTACACTTCTGTCAAGTTTTCTCTCAAAAAAAGCTAGTTTTAAAAAATTATTTGGATCGATACCTAATCTTAAACCATTTCGCGGCCCACCGGTTGAGAACCGCTGTTCTAGAGCTGCCTTAAATAATTTAGGACACACAGTATCTCCTTGCCTCACGCCCTTTTCGGTCACAATTATAATAGAATAAAACACTTCGCACTGACTATGAATTGAGTAATACATAAGTTCCAATAATCTAGAAATATATATTTGTAAAAATTAAAATGACAATTGTGTCACCATGTTTTAAAACAATTTAAAACAGAATGAATAGTTTGTAAAAAAAAATTCATCATAATTTCCTTTTGAACAGCAGAGGAAGAAAATTTTGGTGAAGGAGAGGGGAGATTCATGATCGGTGTGAGGAGAATAGGAGGATGAGGTGAAACCTTGCTTCAACCTAAGTTAAACGTTTACCATCGAGTAAAGAGTGCATGTCATGAGCGAATGTGAAATCTTTATGTGGGCAAGGGCGCATTCTACTTTATAGCGAAAGCGGCCGGCGCCAGTATCTTGCTCTGTCGAAGAAAACTACAAGTTAAACTTAAAATACACGTACGTCGCATGTAAATTTTATTAGACAAGATTCATGAATTCTTATTACATTCGCACTTTCCAGAATTCTGTAGGCGCTCAGCACTATTAGTCACAAGGGCTCAAAGAGTTAAGGAGGACAGCAGAACAAACTTCGGTGTGCGCCATGGAGAACCTCGGAGGGCGCCATGTCGCTCGCGGGCACCGCGTTGGGAACCCCTGCTTTACATAGATAGTAGCCTGTTCAAATATTGAACGAATGCTTCATTGGAGGGGATTCTAACCCCATAACCCCTCCCTTACATACGCTACTGGATTGAAAAACGAATTAAGTTCGCATAAGAGGGGCGGATTATTTTAATGAAAATACCATGCTTTTTCGAAGATGGTTCTAAGTAGCGAAATAAATACAATCTTGCATAAATTATTTATATAATGAAATTTTCCTCGTGCACGTGACGAGTTGTCATTTCAGATGAATTATATATATTAATACTAATGTCAAAAATACTCGATAATTACAGCCGTGACCTGCGTCTAATTAACCTGTCATATTTTAATATGTCTGTGCATGGTAGCAAGTTGGGATCCCACTAAGGTATGAAGTTGTAGAGACAGGAATGTTGACAATGTTTCAAATTGACTCCAGGTTATAGTTGACAGATGGTAACATATATACATACATACATTAAGTAATTAATACATACTTTTCTAGAATTTATAAAGTTAATTTATTACTTCAACCTTATTTCAAAAGCGTAACATTAGAAGTTAACCGGAATTGCATTGAAATAGAATTTCCGTATTAGGCACTTATGACTGGTTTTCTCATAAACATTAGTACATTTGGTAACGAAATTTCTGTTAATGTAAAATTATATACCGATTTGAAGTTTATTGATAAGCATAAAATTCACGGTGGTATACGTTACTTTGTAGAACTGTTTCATGATGAACAAATAAATTATACGCTCCGTATTGTCCATTGTTTTAATATGTATCTCAACACGTTCCGAGTTTCAATATGATACTTCATCTCCACCTGATGATGATATATCACATAAAAAATTAGGTGGTGCTGAGGTTTAATACCCAGGGAATTACAAAGTGTATAATTTATCTGCTCATATATTGACAAGGTAAATATCATTCTAAATTTTTTAAGCCTTGAAATAAATACAGTCTGTCTCATTTAAACATCCAAAGCAGACTTTGTAATATGAATGACCCAGATTGTGAGGTGCTGTATGTTTTAAACTAGTTCGAATACATGGGGAAGAAGTAAGCAAATAAAATCAATCAACAAACAAACCGTTTCTAAAAAATCAACTTTTCTAGATATATATTTTAACAACGAATTAAAGTAAAAGCTCTATGTTTCAAAGAAACTTTCGTACTAAATAAAAGAAAACGAGTTAAGTGGAATAAAATATTTGAAGGAATATATATTTCAAAGAAGAAGAAAATTCGCTGGAAAATTAATAGGCAACAAAATTTTGGTGCACACGCTTGTGGGGAAAATTTTACCGAATTAAGTATAGGAAAAAACTTTGTTTTCTTTTACGAAACATGCTCTTTCGAACTATTTGCACCTATTTTCAAAGATTCATCCTTCGCTCACTTCATATATAAAAGGTAAAACACAACATACTTAATACAAACTATAATAAGAGCTCGAGTTTTTCATATTCATTTTTTAATTTGTTTCTATGGGTTAATTACGTTAAGTTTGACTGCTATTTGAAATCGATTTACTTATGGAATCAAAAACAAAAGCAAAAAAGGGACAAAGGCACCGGGAAAGAAATTGAGAAATTTAAATATGAACGATACATCTTGAACATAGTGAAGCGTTTCGCAGTTGATTATGAAGATAAGATCCTGTTGAGACTAGTCGGATTTCATGAGATTGTATTATGGCAAAGCGGGGTGACGATCTGGACAGTCAAGACACGCTTAGTCTAATAATATTTAATTTAGATTGTTAGATGAATTCTCCATCTGGAAGTATTCAATATTATATATTGTATAGTATAGTATTTCACAAAATATTCACCCTAAATAGTAATTCCTTCAACTCATTTGGTACACGAAACCGAGTTCAAGACTTGATTGTAGGCGAAGGGCGTGGTTCGCTCACTAAAGCGGGGGCGGTAAGCCAATTTCATTTCCTCGTCAAGCCTCCAGGGAAATGAAAAATTCAAATATCTAAAGTCTCATTTGCAAATAAAAATGATTTTCTTCGGACAAAGAAGTCTCTTTTAGGCAAAAATATTTCTCTAAATATGAACAAATTAAAGTTCGCCCTAAATTCTGAGTGTACGGCGAAATTATGTATTTTCACCTCGTCTCAATTTTACTGTCATGAATAAACTATCAATTTGTGTAAATTTATGAAAATTTTAAGGAACGAATTATTTTACTCGAATGAGAATAGTATCACTAATTAAACCAATGAAGGCATTTTTCGTCAACTTTCTTAATGCCTTTAACAGCAATATCTTAATTTCATCGACTTTAAATTAGAAATTATAAATACAAATTCACTTATGAAAAGTATTCCGAAACTAAATTCTCATCTCCATCCTAACTCTCCTTGAGCTTATCAATATAAAATATAGTATTATAATATACCTAGTAGAAATGCCCGTTGAAATTCAACGGGGAAAATACAGGAATATTTGTATATTAAAGTCTTTTATATTACCCCAAAATCTCAATGAAAAGATTTAATCTACTACATAGATAGCACCCGTCACAAATGACGGAAAAGTTTTAAAGAAAATAAGATTAATTTGTTTATTATGTAATATAGAAATTATATAAAAAATACTTTATTTAAATCCAGCAATTTTTTTAATGTCGTCTTCGATCATTGAGTAGACCTTCGTTTCTTATTTCTGGTGTCTCATTTTCTTCCGTTCTCTATAATATTGTCGCCTACTTTGATTCATATCTATCATGTTATGAGGGCCTGAGGTAGAACAATACACTATGTAGGGAAAGGGAAATTTATACTATTAAAATTGAACTATTACAATTGAAACATTACAATTTCCATCATCAATAAATCTAAAATAGCTTTTCTATGTTACCTGTGGCACAACAATAGGATTTGTAAATTTGTTTATTCAGTATGAAACGTTGAATTCACAAAAAATTGAAATTAAAAATAACATTTACAAAAATATCTCAATCTAAATTTTATTTTGTTTATTTATTTTGAAAAAGTCAATTTCACAAACAGTTGATATTTAAAATACTACCAGGGCGGTACTACATATATTGAGTGATGCAAGATTGTGGCACTCAAGTATAATCGGTGACGTATTGCATAAATTATAAAGAAGTTCATCTGCAATAGTTAACGCTTAAGCTTGAGTTAATGTCTTAACATAATTTTGAATGCATTTGGATGCCTTACTTTCGAAAACACTTGTAGAAGCGCATTAACTTAATATTTTGATTAATATTAATAATATCACATAAAGTTTCCGATCTTATAATCATACATAATAATATAACTATTACGAATCAAAGTTTTACCCACCGAATGTACCGATTGAAATGATATGCCTCTTCATAAACAAAGAAATGCCTCATTGTAGGGTTGCTATCAACAATCAGTAAATAAATAAACTTCTTCATTTAATATAATAATTGAACATAACTTCTTTGTAACTCATACAATATATAGCACTAATTATAGTTGAGTATGTGCTTGTAGTAAATTCTGTAATACTTACGCTGTTGAATACATACAAAGAACATTAATGATTAGTTAGTATCGCCATCTATTGAGTGAAAAATGAAGTTGTTGCAGACGGAGTAAGAGAAGAAAATATATATATATATATATATATATATGTATATATACTACGGAAGAGGAAAGGTAAGTAAAGATATTTAGGGCAACTAGGTGTTGAAGGAAACCCAGTGAACACTTACCGGAAGTAGAGCCGCTGAGGTGTTGGAGAGACAAATTTGTATAAATAAATAAATATATATATATATATATATATATATATATATAGATTTTATGCTAGATCCTAACAACTTAAGTCTATATTGTCATGATTAGCAATGAATTTCAGAAAAATCCGAAGGACACTATGTACGACATATATACAGTCGAACTTCTATAACTCAAATTTCCCATAAATCGGAGTGAATTCGTTTTACAGGACAAAATCTTTATCCTGTTAGTTTTCTCCTATAATTCGAATTTTCTATGGGTCGAATATTTTTTGTTTCCCTTGAGGTTATAATTATAGAGGTTTCACTGTATATATAACTTACATATTTACGTAGTATTTCCTCTAGCGTACCTCAAACAAGTTAGGAAAGTGTACAACGTATCAAAAATAGGCGCGTTTCGTACAATGGAGTATTAGAAAGAAATTATATACCTGTACGTGAGGGAAATGGCGTTTTAAAGTTCTTTTCTTCATCATAAATAATTCATTTTCTTCCTATTTAAAAAGAGTGCATGCAGACGTAAGTAAATTAAACGTTTGTTTGTGAGATTGTTTACGTTAGCAACAATGAAGAAGTAACCATGCAAGAGAATTTCTAAGTTCAACTCCAATTAAGACATTTTGTTTGATTTTATCGATAACGGCTACTCCTACGATAAAAATATATAGAGAAATAAATACTCTTCTTTACCAGTTCTACAAGGTTTGTTTGAAAAATATTTTGATATGAACAATACTTTACGAGATACGACGAAAATCTAAATTTTTGTCACCAGTAAAGTGGTGCCCCTGATTGTCGTACGTGACTCATTTTTGCGATTTTCTCATTATATTTGATTTTAAGTTCTTAATATCAAATTTCATGAAAATCCGTTTGGTAGAAGCCGAGACCGAACAAGCGGACGGAAGGACGGACAGACCGACGATAATAGGCGCTCACGTTGGAAGCGAAACGCGCCTAAAAGGAATTAATTATCTGAGAATTTGAGCTTCCGTAGTCACCTGGAGCATTCGTTCATGCCGACATTTTAAAAAAATCTCAAGAACTCTTCGTTGAATGTACTTTCACCAGAGTTTCTAAAGGGAACTTTAAAAATCTGAATGGAGACTCATATTCCTCTTGTCATCGCCCACCCGAGCACGAAAAGAACGCTGAAATCCTCCGTCTCGATGTTATACCAGGCGATAAACTGTGAGGAAGACAGGCCGAAAAGGCGTCGTATTTCGAGCCGAAGCAAAAAAAAACGAACTATTTCTTAAATGTATTCCATGAAGGTGAACTGAGTGCTGAATCTTGTAACCTAGCTCGTTGAGCCTTGTAACCCCTTTTCTCTCCACTCTTTACGTAAAAGAAGCAACCCGAAGCCTCAAAAAAAAACTTCAATCCTCCACTAGTAAAAAGTTTTCCGTGATAATAAAACGTCCACTATTTCTTCTTTCTATTTTTTGTTCGTCCTCGTATCTTCAGAGCTAAGTAGCGGACGCTAGTTAAGCCACAGGCTTTTTAATACCCTTGAAGGTTTTTCTGAGTGCTATGGTAATCATCACGTTACCGCTACGGGTGTCTCGAGAAATCCGTAAAACAAGGAAGCTATCGGGGTTGATTAAAATTCTAAAGATTCTTATAGCAAAAATTAACAGATTTAAAATTTAAAAAGGAAGTGAATAAGGCAAGGAATTATCGAGAAAAAATGTCTCACAAATTAGCTTTAGTTTTGTCTGGTTAGTTTGAATTTATGTGCGTGAACGACCTCGGAGTGACGTACGAAAGTTGGCCTGCATGAGACTTGGACTAATGCATCAGAGTACTATTTTGCCATTTGAACTTATCTTCTTATAAATATTTTAATGTGTGTGTATGTGTGCGCGTATGTTCTTTATACGTTTTTACACCGTTGAAGCTATCGAATTCAAAAGTTTCATGGGCCATCCTATGGACCAAAGGAAGAACTTGGTCTAGGTTTGTAGACCGTGGGGTCTCTTATACCCCATGGGGTCAACAAAATACTATTTCCATAAGAATTCATGGGAAATGGTATGGAGAAACCCCAAAATGCCATGCAGCCCTTCACTGATGTGGATATAAATATACCTAAATATTAACTTACGATCACGGGAAATGATTTATTATACGCACGAAAACTGAATATTTTAATTCTGTTCATGTTTCGTGGTATTACATGCTAAATCGCTCGTAACTTTCCTTTAAGCCCAAAATTTATCGGTTTAGATCTCCATTTTCCAGGCGGCAACAAAGCTAAATTTCTTAATTGTTGTCCTCTTCAAAGGGAGATATACACGTAAAGATTAATGCAAGGAAAATCCACGCCGTGGCACGCCATAGAGGAAGAATAGCTAACGCCAAGATATGCCTAAATATAATCTATGAATACTTTTAAAGTGAGTCAAATGATTTTTAAGGAATATTATAACATTGTTATCTTTTACCATTAACATCGCAACATAAATCGATACATCTACTTTCATTTGTTCGGTAACCAGGATGTTGTTTATTGTTCACGTTTTGGCTAATAGTATTGACATAATCCACATAATTTTACTGCCGCTTTAAAGGCTTCGGTGCATCTATCCATATGAATATTAAGTACGACGTTAATGCGTACAATACAATACATAAAATAGTAAATGTTAATGTTAATGTAAGCATCGCTTGCGTAATTAAGGAATGGGGAACGTTTGCCCCGAGCAATAAAAATCGTTTGCCACTCTTTCCCGAGCGAAGCCAGGCGTTTCAGCTAGTTACATTATAAAACCAACGGACAACTTTAACTTGTCATATAAATCATTGTATTTATGAAAATGGATAGATTTTAATGCAGTGTTTCTCAACCGCCGCGGCGGTCAGCGGACCAGTACCGGTCAACGACCGATTATTTGCCGGTCCGCGAAACTTTGATGGAAAGTTTAGGAAAATTTTAAAACGTTTTATATCGCTATGAATCTTAAGTCCCGTGCTCTCTAAAACAGTTTTATACTTGCTACAGGGCAAAAATCTGTTAAATTGTAGCCGCAGATAAATGTTTAGAGTGCAATAACTGTGCATACTCCGAATGGTTAAATGGTATTTCCGAACGCGGTTTCTAAGAAAGATAAGGATCACGGATGGTTGGATGTAATTATCACGACACTTTAATTGCTCTATGGTTTCCATTATTTCTTTTGCGCAGGAGAAAGCAAAACGAGCGCTTGCTGTGAGGCTTACTGGAAACGCATCTGCGAAACGGAAGAAGAAAAGACCGAAATCCCCAGGACCCCCGAGAGGGCGGGGATACCGGGGAAAAAAACCCTAGGGTCCGGACCTCTGAGGAGCCCGGTATTAGGTTTTCCTATCGCAATACGCGGGTGCAGGGTGGCCAACCGTCCCGATATGGCCGGGACAGTCCCGGTTTAGAATTGCATGTCCCGAGTTTGCAATCAATTGTCCCGCAATGTGATTTTGTTAAATTTTGGTTTTTACGTGCAAAAATATCACGCGGCATGTGCCTACTCGTTGGTGGACGCTTTTACCCCCCCCCCCCCCCCCCGCCCACTTCGGTTGTCCCGCATTGCGATTTTATAAATGTGGCCACCCTGCGCGGGTGCAAGGCAGACCGGAACCTGGTACCAGCTGGAGTCGTTTTCTCCCTTTCCCATTTCCTTTTCTCAGATCTCGATTTGGGTTTTTCCAGCTATACCCACTGTTTTTCTATGAACCCTTAGCATCCTGAAACTTCTCTCCACTACACTAATTTTTCTTCCCTCAGGAAATGCTGTCTTTGGGCTCGGGGTCCCCAACACTCGGAGTTTCATCGTACGGCCAATTCTAAATAACAATATTGTTTATTCTCAATTTTTAAAGAGATATGGTAACTTTTCTTTTTTTATTGCCCATGCTTTGTAATGGTGAGCTTAGCATATTAAGTACACTTAATATCGCATATAAGGAAGACACGACGATGAATTCCATCAAATTAAACTTTCCTAAAAAAGCATAAATATAAGACACTTCGCGTCTGATTATCTGAAAGAACCACGATTTTATTTAAAAAGTCAACTGAAATTAAAGTCTTTAATTCTTAAGTTTTAGGTTGTAATAAAATTTCACTGAAGAAAATAATTTTAAAAATGTATTAATTGAAAATAGTTTGCTAAATTTTACCGGTCCTTCTACGTTTTTGTGGAATATTCATAACATTTACCAGTCCGCGACAGATCTTCGGTTGAAAATCACTGTTTTAATGGAAATATGTTCGCTAAACAAAATTGGTGAGGATGTAGTGGAAAAAGCTCTTGGGTTGATAGTGTAAACTTTCCTTATTAGAAATCATCAATCACTAGTAAGGCTAAGTTATTGGCTTTCGATGACTTGCGACTTAAATACCTGGCTATTAAAAATATGAAACCTGCGTTAAAAAAATCCAGTCTACAAGAGAAAGTAACTTCCCTCTCTGTTAGAATGTATAAGAAAATTTTATTAAAATAGCGAAAGATAAATGAAAACCGTACGTGTTTGAGTGGAAGAGAGAACAATCAGCTACAATTGAAGCATGTCTGCATGCAAGAGCGTCCAGCATTGCAACCACTCCTACAGACAAACTAGAAATGCAGTTCTCAGGGTGATTATTGGGACACTTGCCGTCAGTTCTCCTCTTAAACATTCAATATTAATTTTATACCCGCGGAAGAATGCACTTAATTTCGAAATCATATTGTTTCGAAGAATATATGTAATTCTCTCTTTTCCCCCTTTTCTCTCAACCCTTAACCACTACTAAACTTCTTTTAAAAGCATATCACAAAGAAAACAAACACCGCGTATCTCCCGAAGCGATCCGAGTCCCAATGGAGTAGCGACCTCCAAGGGTGGGACAGACAAATCTTTACGAGAAAAGGACAGAGAAAGAGAGCCAGGACCACGATTGATTTTTCCATCTCTCTCGAAATAAAAACAAAAGAACCCCGAGGGGGAGCCGGAGAAATGTTCCCAGAGAAAAACTTTCGGAACGGATCCGAAGGAATATTAAATTTATTTTTAAAAAAGATAGAGAAAGAGAATAGGACTAGGGAAGCGGCTTTCAGCGTCTGCGGCCCCCTTTTCGATATTTCCTATAAAAGTGAAACTTTTCCCAGAGTGCCCTCGGACTGATTGCTTTTTCACGGAGAGTGATGGGTGTCTGGGACTCAAGATGGCGGCACTGGGTAAAAAAATGGTGACTGCCTTAAGCAACGGACAAGGACACCGCTTTCACGAGGAAAAACAAGTGTCTGGGAATGTAAACTCAAACGCTAGCTTACCCGTCCGGAATAATAATGGCCAAACAAATTTATTATATCTCCTCCATATTTCTAGCCTATAGTATCCATATAAAAGTATTTTATACATTAAACGCAAAATATTTTACATAATCTGATTTTGTATACTGTGACTTATCATCTGCTGAATGTATTTAATTCAATAATCGACTAAATTAGTAAATTTCAAAGGCTCATATCAAGAACGGAAAATTATTTGCAAACAGAGCTGACGCTCATCATACGGTGACAACATTATCAGTAATTAATTAATGACATTAAATTCAAAGGTACAGAGCTAAAGTCTAAAATTACATCGTAAACCTAATGACTACGCAGACACCGCTCCATTACCATAGTACAGCGTTTCCCAAACTTATTTGAACACGGAACACTTTTTTAATTATAATGTATTGGTGGAACACCAACAGGAGCTCATTAGATATAATGCACACTTGGATTAAAGTAGACAGCAAAAAATGGTCTCACAGACGAATTAATTGCTGCAAGAAATGATCAAAATTTGATTCATATGCGTTTTTTACTTTATATTAGAACAAAAAAAAACAATAAAAATTAGAGAAATTAAATCATTTTTATTTTATTAAGAACAAAAAGAACAAAACATATCAAGATAAAGTAAAACATCATTCATTTTACATTTTTTGTTATAAAATATGACAAAAAACAATATTTTTTAATGAGAACAGTGTTTTTGTGTCTTTTTATCACATATCCCCTTAACATTAGGAACGATTTTGCTGAGTCGGATCCTCATATCAGGTGCAGCATCAAGTCTATTCCTATATTTTGTTTTCGTTGCAGCGTAATATGTAAAATCCCTTTTCGCACAGGTACGTTATAGCAAAGGGAAGAAGAACACGAACTGCACGTTTTGCAATATTAGGGTACTCTTGAATTAGGCTGCTCCAAAAATCATTTAGCGAAAGTTCGTTAAAGTTTTGTTTCAGTTGAGTCAAACGTCATATCAACCAGACTCCCATAATCCTGCGTTACTAATGCGACTAGTTTGACTGTAATTGTAAATGGATTTCGAACCCAAGCATTATCGTCGTTTGTTAAAAGAAAATATTTTAACAGAGTAGAGTGCAAGTCTCTTAGGTGCTGTACAATGGCAATCCAAATATCTTTATCGGCTGTAGAATTAACTTCAATCAAAAAGTCACTGAGTGTAGGCAACCAACCAAACCACCGCCTCTCCATTTCCCAAAGATCAATTTTTTATCGTATTCCCCAAACTTTTAACACACTATCCTCCCAAATACCCTCACTTGACCTTTTTTCCCCCATTTCAGAATTTATTTCATTAATTAAATGAACTCTGTAGTCTTGTACCCACTTTGTTTAATTTTTATCTGTTGTTACTCGTTGCTACTTGTTATTTAGTACTTAAGTTTAATTTGTTATCGTATCCAATGTAAGTTGTGAACTTATGGCTGTTATTGGATCTAATAATAAATAAATAAATAAAATAAATAAACAATCGAAATTGTTTTCTTCTACGGACGAGGCCCAACATTCCAGCTTCCTTAACAATGACGAAATTTTATCAAATGCTGTCAAAATTGTTACATTCTTTCCTTGAATCGACAGATTCACCTCATTTAATTTCGTAAAAATATCTGCAAGGTACGCAAGTCTCAGCAGCCAAGAGGTACTATTTGCCAAACAATCAGACAGTCGAAACGTGGAATCCATGAAAACCAACAGTTCACGACGTAGCTCAAAAAGTCTTACAAGAACTTTACCTCGCGAAAGCCACCTGACCTCTGTATGTAGAAGAAGCGCTGTGTGCTGAGCACCCATTTCTTCGCACAAAATTTTAATTAGTCTGGTTTGAAGCGGTCGCGATTTAATATAATTGATGATTTGTACTGCCTGGTGTAAAAATTACGCAGAAAGAAATATTGGAATTTATTCCTATACTGCGTTTCCAGAGATCGTACGGGTGAGGCGTGTCTACGGTTAGACTTGTAGGGTGAGGGGGAGAAAGTGTCAGCCAATAAGAGCTCTTAGATTTCCCACGCCTTTCAAAAATTCTTGACGAGCGCTGTTGACACGATTGCTCTCAGAACTTCACTCGTCCACAGCTGCTGTTGAAATGAGCGAAATTCGAAATGTGGCAACATTGGGTAGTAGCCTAAGCGAAATAACCCGAATGCGGACGGAATACTGCGAATCTGACCCGTACGACTTCGGAAAACGCACTATAATATGAAAATTGTTTTGATAATTTTATTGACATTTGTCACATCAATTTCAACTGGAGAGCGTTCTTTTAGTAAACTGAAATTGATCAAAAATTTCATACGGTCATCAATGAACTAAGAAAGACTTTTTGGTCAACCCATCTTATCTATAGAATAAACTGTTAAAAATATAGATTTCAATGGCATAATCAATGTTTGCCACAAGTAAGGCCTAAAAAATAACTCTTAAAAGAAAGGATTGTTTATTTCAGTTAAATACCTCTTTAAATCATTTTGGGTCGCCAAAAAATCCTCTTCCCAGGGCGCCAAAATTGTTCACTACGGCCCTGTGTGTATATATATATATATATATTGCTGACGAAGGAATCATCCCGAATACTCCAATAACTTCTACAAATGTGTCTCTCCAACACTCCAGCGGCTCTCCTTCCGGTAAGTGCTCACTGGGTTTCCTTCAACACCTAGTTGCCCTAAATATATATATATATATATATGTATATATATATATATATAAATTGGCTTAGAAATTTCCTTCATCTGCGTTTGTTTTTACAAAATTGAGTGCCTGCAGCAAGATCCGATACGGGAATATTCAAAAACCCATTTGGTGAGAATAAGAAATGCAGGAAAAGTAAATAAACATTCCAGAGGCCGACATATTTTTGTCAAAGTTTTTAAAAAGAATAATGCGACAAAATAGGATAAAATGCGAAGTAAGACTATTTCGTTCAAAAGAGGTATCAGATCACATTACGGCCAATTAATAGTTTCGGCGTATCACAATAATTACAGAGAGAAAATCCTAGTTACCATTTCATAAAAATGGTGTTTTATTGTTAGGTATTTGATCGAGTTTTGCCTGTCAACTTGCTATCAAAATTAACAGTCGCCTTCCCGATCTATCCTTCCCTTTCATTACTGCCATTCTACATACAAACCCTCCCTCCATCGCACCTCCCCTCACACTCATTATTGGAGTATTTTTGAGAATTTTATAATTATTTCAATAACGTACAAATACTTCCAGCGTTGCCCAATCTTAACCATATTTCAGTAGCATAATCGTTACTCGTATCATTAACAACATTGATTAACAAACAATTATAATACACTTGCTAAAGTGAGATGTGGAAGCACGCTTTCTTAAAATTTTTAGCACGTATTTTTTTTCTCCCCCTTTGGAGAGGGGGCAACTCACGCCGTTATAGATTCTCACTGGACCTTCGCATCGGTGAAAACTTCTCGATTTAGTACTTCGACTACTATACCATGTCAAAGTTTTGAATTTTCAGACTTTGAAGCTACCGACCGGAAAATCTATCAGCTACTGAGAAATTCCTATAGATGGAAAAATCATAGATCGATAACATCCTTATAATATTACCCTAACGTCTGCTACTGGCGCCGTTAATAGTCGTCAAGGTGATTTTCATTGTTGCCGATTTCTGATAGGAATGGACTATATGAAATATGTAAGTATAATGAAATGCTTCAATAAAGAATGCAATTTTAAGTATGTCTATTATTTTTCATTTATTCAATGTTCAAAACTATTAATTCTAAAATCTATACTATATGTATTGGTTGCCGAAAAGCAGCAACCCTGCCTCTGGCGGCAAAGAATATAACTTCTTATTATACGACTGGAGAGCCTGTTTTAAAATTGTCGCGTTTTTGCTTTCAAACATACGTGCTAAAAACGACACGAATTTCTCAAAATTACACTAATTTCCGACGCATTATTGTTATTTCTTGAGCAATTGGTGGATTCGCCAACTCCCATCGTTCTTGAATAATTTGAACGAGTACCTAATGTAACGTATAAAAACCTAAATGAATTGAGGTGTTTACCCCACGCTTCGATTTTATTTTTATGAGTACCGCCATATCTTACGCACATCTGTAGCACTGTCGTGCTGAATCTGAATCGGGAACCACTTTCCAACACGAAACGCTTTCGGCGACTATTTCAGGATTTCTTGCGTAGAAGCGATCCAGGGAAATAGGGAAAAATAGAGAGCTTCCAATTCCAATTTCGCTTCCTCTTTTACGCCCTTTTACAGATTCAATTTGCAATTCATCGCGCATCCGAAACTTGTTTTTTTTTTAAAAACACTATTGTAGTCACACCTCCGCGGCGGTATGACGTCACTTTCCTCTGCCCACGCAAAGTGTTTACGTATCCACGGTGCATTGTAGGATCGCAGTCCCGAAAAAAATCGGAGGGATTTCTATCGTCGAAACAGGAGAAACCTACGCATTCGAATAAGAATTCTTTTTTCTTTTTCTCGTTTTCTTTGTCTCCTTAGCAGCGTCCCAAGTGAATTCCATATTCGGATCACTAAAGGGTTTACTAAAGCTATATTCGCCCGCCGTTTTGTGAGGTCTCTACACAAGAAACACGAAGGAGAACCACTCAAAAATTAGTAATCTATTCTTAGACAGACCAACCATGTTGGATTATGCAGTACTACACTGATTCTGACAATTTTTCCTGATTAATATTATACGTATACTGAATTTTATTGCTGTTTCAAGGATTTATAATTCTTAATTTTACTAATAACATTAATTCGCTCTCATTTATTGGTATTTTTACACCCCAGTTTGCTTTCTTTATTTAAATTCGGTTTTCACATCGATTAAGTTTCTTAATAGTATAGTCAAGCTACGCCTCTGCTTCCACTGATCGAATTACAATAATTATATTCGTATAATCTTATTCTAACATTCTTCTAAAAGAGCAACTGAATACTCAAATTAAAATAAGTTTGAGCAGCTTTTAGTCGTTTATTCAAACTCTATTTCTGAATTTAATGTCTTTTTAAGGATTGAACGCCATTCGTATTGAGAAAGGTCATTTTATTTATATTTGAAACTGATTTCGTAACAATGTAACATCTGGAATAGTGGTTATCAATCTAGGTTCCGCGAAATCTAGATGGGGTTCCGTGAAAGAATGAAAGGGCGAGCCCCGGTATTTGCTGTAATATTAGCTATGGTCCCAGGAAAATTATTAAAATATAAGTGTCAAAATGTTTGAAAACTCCTAATTTACTATTATGATGAATTGCGGAATTTTTAACTTATTTCACTTTATCTCCTAAAATTCATTTCGAAATTAGAGAATGTAGTCTAAATATATGGAAGAAGAAAATATACATTTTGGATTCCTGATTTTCTAAATTGTTTCGCAAACACAGAAACTTTTTGTTAGTATTTCCAAAGACTATAAGACAATACTTCACTGGAAAATGCGGTACGAAGAAAGAAAAGCAGCATTAAGGATAAATGTTTAAAATAATCATGTTTTATAAAGACTTTTGAAGTATTACTAATTTGCAAACATTATTTACAGCAGACTTAATTTCTGATTTTAAATATTGTGAACTATTACAGTACAAAATCGATATTAAAAAGCTATATATTTTTATAAGCTTATATAAATGTCTGCTGCGTTTACGACGTGACTGAGCTTTATTAAAGATACGCAAAATCGTAATGCTGAAAATTTTCGGGGTACGCGATTTCGTTTCCGAAAAATGTTAAGTATAAAGGCATTAAACCGTGAGAAAGGACACCGCCTAAACGTGCTTCTAATCGTACGACATTTTCGTCTGCAGTCGTGTGCTGAAGAGGACCCACAAGTGCATTTCTCGTTCCTTCGCAAGTGAGAAGTGAGCACTAGGATACGCGACAGAATTTCGTCCCGGAGACTCCAACTGCCAACGGGGCCCATATTCCCGAGTCTCTTTACGACCCGAATCGACGTGTGTGCTCCCTTGGCTGTGGGTGGGAATGGGACCCTGGGAGCAAGGTGTAAGAGATGCAGGAATTAAACCACCTTCGCCAAAATGTGAAGGAAATGGTTATGAACCGTTAACGAGGGGCTTGCTGGAAACGACAGCTGCTACCGCATAGCTTTAAATTAATCTTGCATTTCGATATGAAGAAATAAAAACTCCTACTCTTTGATAATGAACGATATATTTTGAGAGTTGTAAAAATGACGTATCTTGGTTAGTTATATTACATTATTGGTTAAGATATATATGCTTTACTAGCAGAATTTCCCGTTGAATTTCAACGGATTTAGTGAAGCTACTACAGCACAACATATAAACTCTTTAAAATATATATAATAGATACCTTTTAAATTACAATTAGCTTTTCTTAACAATTAATCATATTTGCTTGTAACAATCCGTTTCCGAGCCTATTGCATTCAAATATAACAATTTCCTATTATATTACTTTCGTCAAATCCAGCTTCATTTCTTGTGTAATTATGCCTCGCTGAAATATTTACTTTTATGGCTTGAAAAAGCAACGTACGGTTGTCCATGATTGAACACTGACTCCGGTAAATGTACACCAGATACGTGAGCTTATTTACGTTAATAAACATTATAATATAAAATATAATGATTTTACTTACAAAATATGTAAGATTCCAGTATTCAATAGACGAAAGAAGGTTCAATTACTTTCATCAATAAACGCTTCCTGAATAATATTCAGTATCTATTTACGTTGCTATCCATAAACATCGATCGTTTCGTTGCTTATACAAAAGTGCGAAGCGAATAACGCTAAACTTTCGTCTATTTATAAGCTTCACTGAAGATAATTGAATCGGAGGTAACAATGACGGCCGCCTTGGTTACGCCCGGAAAGAGTACGAAAAATCCACGAAATTCGAAACAAATTGCGTATTTCTGAAAACTTCGACCGTGTAACATGTAAAATTCGCAGGAATAAGATAGTATAGAGTTTTATTCGTCGAATAAAGCAAAAACTAAAAAAATCGGTCAATATTTAGGTATTTTAATGCTTGAAGGAAGAATACCTTGCAAGTCAAGAAATGGATTCATACGTGTTATCTTATGGAAAAATGTTAATCCCCTATATTAGCAGCACTGATTAATCCCGGTTGACCAAACCTCGACCATTCACTACGTTAGGATGTAAGGAAGAATCGTACCAAATTTGGTTATTCTAGCTTTTATCGTTTAGGAGGAGTTCCATGAACAAACACACAAACAAACAAACACATGCTTCAAAAAAAATATTAGTAGATAGATAATGTTTAAGACTCAACAGGCATTATCTTCTCAAAAATTCTAATTTTCCGCAATAAAACTTAGTTTAATGATTATGTTATAAGCTCAACTATACTTTAATCATTAATCGTTCAAACAGAAATAATGCAAGATATTGTCTCGTAATGGATGAATATTGGCTTTTCAGCCGCTCATATGGAGGAAATCCACTTCTGAATATTACAGATTTCGAATGGGATTACTAAAAAGAGAAAATTAATACAGGTAAATAACCCACTCAAACGAAAAATACTCATTGCTAGATTGAAAAGAACCACGGAGGTAAAACTAAACATTTTATCCGACTCAAAAAGTTAGTAAATTATATTATTTAGATTAAAAGTTACCCTTTGCCGAGGGAAAATCCAAAATGCGTTATAAATGCAATATGAATTACATCGCCCTGAATATAAATATGCAAAATGTAAAAATTCTATAAATATAACAATAAAATTAATTAAGAAGGGGTTATTATAACTTTAACAAAGGTTTTATTTCCTTAATCAAAAACCATGCAATAATTCCACATTTAAAAATTTCTCCAATTTACTTATAAATTTTTGTTCCATAAGATCCTAGCGTCCCGCTGCCAATACAAAGAACTCGAGGATTGTCTACAGGAAATCGTGTGAGCAAAAAATATTCGTGGACCAAAACGAATCAATACGTTAGCCATCAGACAAAGAGGACGCAGTCGTTTTCCGCATGTCGCCACCTCGCTCTCTTGTATGCAGCTTCCTTTCGCTTTGGCCGGCCATATACCATTTCCCTTTGACCTCTCATTCTGCCTCGAAGCGAGCCAGAAAACGATGAAGTCGGCGATATTTTCAAGGCCAAATCAGAACTCAAGGCTTCCAAATACCTTCTCTTCCGATATCCTAATCTACAAAACCTCAACCCCTTTCTTTTCCTTTCCTTTCTGAGCTCCTTCCCGCAAACCCTTTTTCCCTTTCGAAACCTTCAACGCCCCCTATCACTTCTCTTAACTTCTCTAAAAATCACCCTCCTTCCTTCTCCCTTCCCTCCTCTCCCTTACTCCTATAACCTTCCTCATCTCAACTACGCTTTTCTTCTTCCACTCCCAGCCCCCACAGCAAAAAAAACAACGTTATCTGCCAAAACCCTTCTCCTCTCACCATATCCAACCTTTCCCCATTTTTCCAATCCTTTAGCAAGTATATCCCCTTCTCCCTTGCAGATCCTTCCTCCCACGAATCCCTCCACCGAATTCCTCGCCCCCTTCCTCCCAATTCCGTAACCTCCCACGCCCTCTCTCTCTCTCTCCCTCTATTCCATCCACCCCCACTTCCTTTTTCTGAATGGAGTGTGTAAGAGCGCGGACTAGCCGGCGACTGTGGTTAGGCGCCAGTGTGGCGCTAACCGGGCTTCCCGTCGCTCCCTGGGCACCGCACATCCTACCCCAACCCTCCCTACCCTTCCTCACTCTCCTCTTTCCCTTTGCCACCAAAGTTTTCTCATGCTCCTCCGCACCACCCTTAAATCATGCGATACCGATCCCTTTTTTTCCCCTTTCGCCATCCTCCCTTCCCCCTTTCCATTCTCCGCCGTTCAAGGTCGGAATGTTTTCTTTCGCCCTTCCTATCACCTACTCCTTCCGTTTCCAGCTTCCTTATTTTCTCTCCCTCTCTCTCCCCCTCTCTCTCTCTCCCCCTCTCTCTCTCTCCCTCTCTCTCCCTCCGTCTCTCTCCCTCCCTCCCTCTCTCTCCCTCCCTCTCCCTCCCTCCCTCCCTCTCCCTCCCTCCCTCTCCTTCCCTCCCTCTCCCTCCCTCCCTCTCCCTCCCTCCCTCTCCCTCCCTCCCTCTCTCTCCCTCCCTCTCCCTCCCTCTCTCCCCCTCTCTCTGTGTCCCCTCCCCTTATTCCTAACCGTTTTACCAAATTTCCGTCATCCATCATCTTCAATGCCACAGTGAAATTTGCATCTCCTGAGATGAATTCGCGACAATTCAAGCTCGAAAGCATGCGCGTTTTCCCATCTTAAGTGTAAAACCTTGCTCTATATATATGTATAAAATAAATCCAATATCTAAGTTGAAGTGTTTTTAACAAGCGTTTGACTTGGAAGAAATATGGAGAAATTACGAAGACAAAAAACTATTGAAAGACACATAAGTATACATACAATACGGTAATTCCCCTGTTTTTCGTCGTTTAAAAATAAATTAAACGTACTTTTCGTTTATGCTGGATGTTTTTCGGCACAACTATTTATTTTCATAATTTTCATTTCCCGAATGAGTATAATAAATTTTTAACGGTAAAAATACATTTTTGTTCTCCCATGTACGAGTCCAAATAATTTCGGTGGCGCCCCCATTCTGCGCTTGCTGTCTTCTTATGCCAAATAACGAGACTTCTCAATAGTTTTCGTGTACCCTCCGGAGTTTAGGTCGAAAAAATAATGACATCACCCAACACAACCAAGTCGTCAAAATACATTTCGTATAACCGAAAAGCGCCAAATTAAATTATCTGTCCAACATTTAAAAATATTAACTCAAATGAAAGTGAATCGCTTCCCCGTGAAACAAGTGCACTATAATTGTACGATCCTTTTACCAAAGTGACATAATTTTTCTCCAATAGCCATGAAAAGGTCAGAGATGTATTTTGTAATATACTCTCATAAAAAAATTAATAAAATATGTCAAATAGTTAATTATAACAACACTTTTGTCCTCGGAACGCATCTTCCATGCATAGCATGTAAATCAAAGGGTAACTCGTTGTTCGTCGTAAACCCGAGGACGGCGAACAACGAAACAACGAGGACTCACCGTTTGTCAATATGATGCGGTGCGTAGTAACTACGAGTCGAAAATTTTTCCTTTGCAGAGATGAGCGCTGCCGCAGGGATCCGATAATCCCCCCCCCCCCTCCTCAAATTGGCCCCCCGCCAACTTTTACTATGCCGGTCCATTTCTCCGATTCCGGTCAGCAACTCCATGGATCGAATGCAACTCCCACGTAAAGAGCCCAGCGGATAAATTTTTCCTTAGTATGTGTATCGTTAATCGCGGTGGCGATCGTGATAAGTCATCGGATCGTGGTAAGGAATCTATTTCGCTCCCTTCTGATGATAAATCTTGGCGCTCTGCGATGGTCACGGATCCTTTGAAAAAAAGGTTCTCAAACAAAAACCGACCGGCGGACTGCGATTTCGATACCTTTCCCGACGCTGTTTACAAATCGCTCGAAAAAAGACGTTAGTTTCGATTAAGGAACAGAAATGGGCTGATTCCGTTATTCGTGGAGGACTTTCGTCTCCTACAGTATCTTCTGCCCGTACCCTCTTTCTCTCTCTCTCTCTCGCCGTCTGACCCTCTCTCTCCCTCTCTCTCTTTCCCGCCAATATTTACCCTGACCTCCACCACCCAAACTGCAAACGCACCTTCTATCTCTTCCCCCCCTTCATCTCTCTTCCTCTCTTTCCATCACGTCTTTCTATCGATCTGCCTGGCCATGAATCTCTTTGACGGCGGCGCCCCAGACCCAATGGGAAGGGCTTGTTTGCCATCAAAACGCTCTCCGAAGTGCGGAACAGGAAGCTTGGGTCCATAACCCCGGCGCCTGGGGCACTATGACAAGCATTTTTGTGAGGTGAAGCGAAAAGATATTAATGCACTGGAGTTACCCTTTTTTTCATTTTTGTATGGATTTATTATATTTAACCGTTACGGCAAAAACTCACATGGCCGTGAATATTTTACTGTGAGCCCAAAAAGGTTACGGGTTATTGGTTAATTTTAGGAATTTACTAATAAAAGCGATAATCTTTCAATAAAATTTTGTATTCATACGATAAATGGTAATTCTGAAATAGTGTTTTTATTTCATTTCTGAAAAAAGTATTCAAAACAGGGCCACAGAAAAACATTTACGCTTTTGTGGAACCTAAAAATTACGGCATGTACTATGCATCGTGCATGCAAATGAACAACCTTATTAATTTACGCTTCAAAAATGTAAACCATGGGTTTTTTATCATATTCGTTTGAAATGGATAAAATTGAATATCTTTAATAGATTTTAACGTTAGTCAGTTAGTTAATAAGTCCAATGCAATCACGTTTTCAGCGTTTTATTTCTTTTTAAGTTCGAAACTACGCTATAAAAGTAGCAAAAAAATAGTTGAACTAACACTCACCGAATGACTTTCGAACGAGCGACAATTCCTTTCGGAAGGAGTAAACAATGGATTTTCTCAAAGGATATCGGAGGCGTGGCCACAAAAGGAATGGACACACGGACGGCTTAAACAGGGCCAGCCATAACTGTATGCGTGGCAATCCAAGATGGAGGACCGGTTCTTTATTTTCGCGTTTTTTTTGTCGTTTCCCAGCACCACTCACTTCAGGAAATTCGTAAGTGGAATTGCGAAAGCGCTTTATATATTTTTTTTAAAAAGGCGTTTTTTTTTCGAGTGACAGTGAGCGCACATGGTGGTCAGGAGAGTACGGTACATTATGTCGCATTAATCTTCCCAGAAAAAATATGTAAGAAAAAGAGGAACGGAAAGGATTGGGCAACGTATGTAAAGGGAGAAAGAAGAGAGGCGAGGTAAAACGGAAGAGGAAATACTGATGAGATGAAGCAAAGAGAGAAAAACAGAGAAATGGAGATTCTGGGACAAGTGATGTGATGTATTACTCCGGCAGAATGGATTATTCTTAAGTTCTTGAAAATGAAAGATCGTTGTGTTCCAAAATGAGGTTTAGTTAACGCTCTCTCCTTCACATGGTAATGGATGTCACGGTCAAAAGTCACATTGGAAGAGTTTAAAAGAAAGACTATTTTTGGTGCTGAAATGAATTTAAAACCGCGCTTTTATGAGAAATAATTAATCGAATTTGTATTGTATTTTAATATTAGTAAGTAAATCGAACCCTTTTAGTAGTGACATCATAGATAAAAACCAAATATAATAATGAACAATGACACAAGCAGTCCGACATATAAATTGAATCCCACGATAAGAGTCGTTTTCTATCTGGATGATAAATGGATTTGAAACTAAGGTAAGGTTATGGATACCTAGAAAGAGAGAGAGAAGTGGGTGACTGATTCATCCATCCCCATCTACTTACTATTCTCCTCTCCTGGCTAACCTTTTATCTGAATTCAGCTTCTGTCAAATTTACATTAATTCTTCGCCGTTTCCGTTTATTTCTACTAGGGAGTTTCGGACACATTTTGTTAGTTTTCATCGAGTTCTTTATAAGTGAAAAGTGATAGTTATTAAAGTAGATCGTCGAGACTAATGCAATAAACATTTCAGTATATCCTGATCATAGCAATACGAGACTTCTTTTTCCCTTACAATCTCTCCTCCTGTCTCCCTACTTCTCCCTTTCACTCTCTCCTTAATTCTCTATTCAAATCTATTACTCGTACTGTCATCCTGCTGGCCTTGGTAGAAGGGTGAATAGGATAACTGCCATCGATACTAAGGTCGCGGGTTCGAATCCCGCTGAGGGTATAGATGCTTGTGTTTGTCTTTCCTGGGTTAGATGTAAGAATGGACTAAATTGTCAACATCTCAATAAAGACGGATTAATATTAATCCTTACTATCTTTCACTCTCTTTCACCCCCAAACCGCACGCTCCTGTTCTCTTTCTCCTCTTCTCTCTTCTCCCCTCTATTCTCTCTCATTTCATTCTTCCTCCTCTTTTCTCTAGCTCTTCCTCTATAACACTCTTCCGGAACTGTCGTATTGCGGGGGCGTTTTCCTTGGATACCAAAAAGGTATATAGAGTCAGTCTCCTTCCGGTGCACCGCGGAAGGCCTTTTAATGTTGATGAACTCACCCTTGTGGCTTTGAATGGAGAGCAGTCCCAAAAGAGGAAATAATGGCTGAAAGGGTAAAAGGGAAGTTAGATAGGGGAAAGGGAAGAGAGCGGGAGGAGGGAAAGTAGATGCCGCAAAAAAAGGATCCCCAGTGCAGAGGGCGTTCTATAGCGTGTCGAGGGCCGAAGAGAGAACGGAATGCCTTCCAAATATTTCCAGAAGCTTTACGTATATGGTAAAGACAGGTGGCTGTAGGACGTTGCCTCGCAGCAAACAATATCTTTTGGAAGCTAATTTTGACGACGCACCATAATGCAACTTCAAAGGCGAAAGAGCTGTCGCGATGTAGGATTTGGGCTCATGTCGTTGATTTCTTAAAGAGGCGACGACTCGCTGAGGGACAACGAACCCACCGAAAATAATTTTTTTTTTGATGTGCGGTTGCGAGGACACTCCATAAGGCAACAACAAAAGCCGTTCGACCACTCGCCGGATGCCGACCAAACCCAAAGCATTGCCCATTTCGGAAATCAAGTTAGTTCCTCTTGAAAATCAATGCTATTTTCGGTCCTCGGTGGGTCTATTGCCAAACTTGCAGAGAAAATAAAACACCCGTTATTGTTCAAATTGGTATGTTAAAGGCGACAAAATATTTCTCATGAATGGTGGCGTCCGTACTCCGAATAGTTGGAAATGATATTTTTTTAATCTATGCCCTTCCGTTCTCCACAATAAAAATAAAATGCTCATGTAAAGGCGAATTCAAAGTGAAATGTAAAAGGCAATATTTCGATAGTTAATTACTCATATAAAGTGAATTAAACTTGAAATTTAAGGTAAAAATCGGTATTTCATTAGTTTTGACTATTGATTTTATAAAAAAAGGAAAAATAACATTTAAAAATATTTTATATATTCCTTTGAATACAATCAGTTACGTGAATAAAATAAAAATGTAGTCATATATACTGAAAACTTATTTTAAGTCTCTAGGATAAAGATTAAATTAAAACAACAGTCTTTGAATATATAATCACATCTCTTTGCAAGGCTTTTCTATTAAACTTTCAAACTTCTAAAAACTTAAGAAGTTATAAATACTAACATAACCATTTCGCATATTCAGTTATTTCAAGCATAATAAATGTCTTACTTTCGTTTCCTTTAATAGCGTCCAACGTTGAAGAAATTTTAAATCATCAAGTTGGAAGACACATTTTTGGAGACATTTTAAGGATTCAGACAAAGGCGTCTGACCATTCTCCGTTGGATGACGTTAAAAACGCGATCGATTCGTTCGAGTTACCGAGGGGGAAGGATTTTTCCTCGTAAAAGTAAATCTGAAGACTTTTATTCTTTGGATTCCCCGGGTCATAAAACATTTACAACTATTACCTTCCCATGGAATAAATGTCGGAGATGAAAGAGGATTTCGGTAGTAAAGGGACGATCCCATGCACCGACCGAAAGGGTGAAAGAGGAAAAGGGAGAGAGAAACGAGTGGGGTTTTCAGAGGGAAATTTAGATTTTTTGTATTTTAAGCGAAAGTGATGCATCACGTTACTGGCATTTTTTCGAATATTCGCTACAAACCCATGTAACACGAGAGAAATTGTGATTTCAAGATAGTCAAAGTATTCGCTGAGCGAGAGCTGATGTGCCAATGAGCATAGAAAAATTCCTATGAAATTCCCTTTCTTTTTAGATCATATACTATCAACGTCGTCATTGCACTTTACATGACAAAGTTAAATTAGAAAAGCAAACAATGTTATTTTCAGTAGAAGATCAATGAAAATAATTTCATGTTATGCAATAATACTCTGTATAAAGAAATATAACACTTACAAAATTATGTATGACAGTCTAATATGAGTTTGATAAAAACGCGATCATTCATAGATAACATGAAAAATCCCTTTTGATAACTGTAGTTTATATTCAAATTCAACCACATTTCCTGGAACTGTAAAAAATCCTTGAAGAGATGGAAGAAGTATAGCAATACGGAAAAAATCTAAAATAAGTTTAAGACGTATAAGCCCGCGGAAGAGCAAGAAGTTCGATTTGTGCTTGACCACTCAGCACTAAGGAAAAACCTCTTGCTGCAAATATGTATCTGAATAAAGGTGATTTTTATGTTCAAGCTTTTTAGTTGATTTTTTAAGTAGACTAATTTACATTTAATAGTAAATAATTAAATAAACAAAAGTTAAAATTTCTAAAATTAGAGTTTTATTGTAAATACTTCTACATATTTATAAATGCCAATTACCGTTCTTCAATAATTTTTTCCCTAAGGCGATCACCTCCCAAGGCGACCGAATTCTCTGGGTACCGTAGAGAGGCTGTATTATATAATTTATTTCTGTTGAAACATTATACGGTCCATACCTCTATCGTATGACACGATGTACTAAACAGATGTTCACAGTACTTCCTTCAAGATTATAGTTAGTCCATTAAGATAATGAGAGGAGATATTCTTTGATTAACCGATCACCATAATCGGTATCTGGTATAACATGTAACTCCTCTTTTGTGGTCTGAACGGAATGATTCTATATAAAAACGTAAGAGGAATATGACAATAGACTTGAAATTTTATTACAGATTTTAAATATAGGATTTAGCAATGAAATTAATATTATATATATATTTGGAAGTACATATACAGTTTAAGCTCATTCAGTAATTTTTCAAATCCGTTTTATAGTACTTATCAAAAAGTTTTCATTGGATTTTTCGTTCAAAATTACATGCAGAACTATAGTCGATTCAACATCGGAAGGCTCTTGGCCTACTTAGAGCAAGTAGCCAATCACGAACGTTTCCCCTTCCATCACCCCTCTCAACTTTCGTGTGGGAGAGCAGATATCGGTGCGCGTTGTCGGCTCTTACGGATTTTCGCCTTCATCTGATATACTACGCAATTTCTGATGGCAACGCATCCAGATGTGATCTCTTCGAGAGCAGGAGTGAGACTGGGTTCCTCCCCACTACAGTCTCCTATTGGCTGCTGCTAACTGGTGTACGCCCCGTTTTCAAGGCCAGGAGTCTTTAGACGTTGGAGCGACTATAACAACGATGCATAAGAGGGTCAACACCGGTACCACGCCGAAATTTAACATTTACCCGTAAGAAGAGACAAGAACATTCCGAAAGAATTTTCAACATAAGCAATTCCTTATGATAGAGCAGAAATGAGAACTGAGGAGTTCCAAAAGATAACAGGCATGAGGAGTAAAATGCGATGGCCTATTCTTAAATAACGGTTTACTTCTATGTCGGATACAGTAAAATTTTTATGAAAGTTGTGGGGAATAAACATAAAGAGAATGAAGCTTGCCGCAATGGATGGAGTGGAAGGGGCGAAGAAGAGGAAAAGTGAAGAGTGGAAGTGTTCCGAAAAAGGAACGAAAATGACCAAAGTAGGAGGGAAAAAGAGACGGAAGGAGAAAGTAGAAGAAGTGGGAAGAGGATGCGGGAGAGGAATACGAAGAGAGGAGGAAAATGAGGAAGAGGAGAGTTTAGCGAAGGGAGAGAGTGGGAGAATGGGGTGGTGTGTGGGGTGGAGAAAGATGCGGCGGAAAAGGGAGGAAGAGGAAAGGGGAGGTGTTTTATGACGACGCTCCTTTGGAAATATGTGAGTTCGTGAGAGAAAGGGAGGTTCAGATAAAGTGCTCAAGGTGAAGAGAGAAAGGAGAGGAACACGGAAACAAGAGAAAATGTAAAGGGGAGGAGATATACAGAGGAGGAGGAGGGCATAGGAGGAGGTGAATGACATGTCTCCCATCCCTTTTATTCACATTCTATTAGAGAGCTCGGCATCGCTGTATGATCTCGCGGTGAGACGTTGACACATAATTGAATGGTGGAAGCGCACATTCCCTGATCCAAGCGGCTGGATGTCGAGACAAGATACACACATTTGACAAACTCCACCGTTCGCATTAACCGAGTATCATAGACGTTTTATAAGCAACATAAAAGGACTTCGCTCGTCAACCTGAGATAAATTTCAACAATGATCACTTAAAGTCTTATAAATAAACACTGTTGAGAAGTAATATATGATAATAAAGAAACAAATCGCTGATAAATGGCGTTAACGATTGAATTAAATTAATGAAATTTCTTTTTAAAATAGAGAAATAAATAGGAAATAGAAAAATACGCATAGAAAGAAAAATCATGCGTAGAATATTTCTCTGGCTGGGCTACCGTCATAGTTGCCTACGATCAATAAGGCACGGATTGCATACTTGTTAATGGCCAGCTTAGGCTTAGGCAACCTAGGGCGGCAAGCTTCAAACGGCATCGCGGAAAATGCTCCGGGTGACATGCAAAATGAATCCATCCACCCTTAGGCTACACTTAAATAATTACATTAAATTAAAATCACTTTCTCTCTCTCTCTCTCACCCTTCCACAACATTGGCCGACAACATTAAAGAAGACATGTCCGGACCATGCCTTAACAGGAAGGGTGCGGCATCGCTATACTGCCTAAGGGAGGCGCAATACCTAAATACGACCACGTTAATGACGCAAAGGGCAATGGCTATTTGTAAGCCATTAACCTATATTGCTACTGTTTTTTTTCGTAATATCTATGAAATCCTGTATTAATCATATATAAAAATTAAAAAGCATATAACAAAATGCCCGCTTGATAAACTAGAAAGATAAATTTAAAAAATCAGTACAACATACATTGTACAAACTTTCTCATATACTAAGGCGTCTTTTAGTTATCTTTTGAAAAATATGCACCTACTACGTAGAATCAATATAAACAACGACTTAAATAACTATACGAAATTTGATGATAATCGTATGAGCCGTATTTTAGAAAATCCAAGTGTTGTTAAAGTTGCCCAAGAATAAACTACTCTTATATTCATTTTTTGAGAAATATGAAATATGTAGTATTATTGTAGATGTATACTCAAGTAACTGGACGAAATTTGATCAAAATCGTTAGAGCCGTTTGTGAGAAAATCAAATTATTTTTAAAGTTTCCGAGAATAAACTAGCCTTATATTCATTTTTTGAGTAATATGAACTATAATAAAGTATTATTGAAGAGGTAAACTCAAGTAACTGTACGAAATTTAATCAAAATCGTTAGAGCCGTTTTTGAGAAAATCAAATTGTTGTTAAAAATGCGTAGAATAAACTTTCCTTAACTTAAGTCAATCATTTCTTCATAGCTTCTTCTCTGTATGATAAAATGCCTAAGTACGAGATGTCATTCATTTTCGCTCCACCGTTTAGGCTCTAGAGCCGCGAACAGACAGACCCACAGACAGACAAAGACGGACGGATAGACACACGGCATTGCGAAAACCACTTTTTCGGACTCAGGTACACCTAAAAAGTATATTTTCATCAAAATCTCGAGGTCGAATTTTTTCGCGATAACACTATTTACTTTCTCAGCACACTTCGTATATGAGAAAGTAAAAATACGAGGTGCTGGAGAGTATTTAAGTATAAAGATGATGTCGCGGAAAGAGAATAATTAAGAGAGAAAAGAAGGAAGGAGAAAGTTGGCAAAATAGGTGAGAGTCGGAGAGAGAGACAGAGAGAGAAAGGACAAGAAGCAGCGCATGTTAATAGCAAAGAAAAGCGAGTGAGACGACAGACAAGGAACAGTAAAGAGAAGTGGCAAGAGTCAAATAACAAAGAAGTCTTTATCCGAACTAGCTAAGTAAGGGAAGGGAAAAATTCAGCGGAGAATATCAGACGCCAAGTGTCACAAAGGAGGTAAACGATTATTAAAACGTTGGAGAAGAATAGCGATAAAATGAGAGCGACGTTAATAACTGGAAATGAGAAAAAGGGTGTCGCAGAGCTGAAAGTAAATTGTTGATGTTTGGCGTCTGCAAGTATGTTCCTACTTGTCCCTATCGCCAAGAATGTGTGTTGTGAGGTTTGAAAACTAATACAGGCAAAGAGGGGAAACAAAAGCAACCGAGAATCGGCTACAGTGGAGATGTCGATAAGGGAGAGAGAAAGATAGAGGGAGAGGGAGGGAGGGAGAGCAAGAGAGGGAGAGAGACAGCAAGGCGAAAAGAAAAGATGCCAATGTTCGGGACACCAACTCGTCCAATGCGTCGGCTTTGACACGCAATGTTTGCTCTGAGGATAGCTCGAAATTAATATCAATGCGAAATGTCAGACGGAGTCATCAAAATCGTCCAGGAAAACATTTATGAGACGAGTTAAAGGGACAGGTTTACATAAAAGCTAGTAAAACAGATTCAAGTGAGTCTGGAAGGGCGAAAAACAATTTCGGCTGTCTTCCTCACAATAAAACGTTAAAATTAAAGGGACGAGTTTACAATAAAACGCGAGAAATTTTTGTTGAGATATAACTAACGAGAGGGAAATCTATACATGTAATATTCCAAAAAAGAAATTTTAAAGGCGTATTTTCCGTGGATCAAGCAATCAGAAATGAAGGCCCAAAAACGAAAGAACTGCAAAAAAACAAAGGTGCCTGAAAACATCATTACGTTCAAATGAAAAATGACTAAATAAGCTGATAAAATTACAAGACTTTCTCAATATACTTCGTATATATGAGAAATTAAAAGTACCCATATAATCGATTTGAAAGTCATCACACTCACTGTTAGACTACTAGAATTTTCCGCTTCATCCGGCCATATCTTTCAACGGACTACCGATAAGAACATTTGAAGTAGGCGTGTGCTTCTTATAAAGTAATTTCCGGAAAACGTTTCCATGCGACCGATATATTGATATAATTTTCCAACTAGGCGAATTACATTTGGAATCATATTTGGACGAAGTTTTTCTGAGATTCAATCTATTCAATGAATGAAATTGTTATTCAGCTTTTCGATTTATTAGTTTACAAGTAAATAAGAATTTTTACAGCACCTCATAAAACTCAAGTTACAGAGGTTCTCAGAAGATATTTTCTTGTGGCCGCCGATGCGGCCACGAGCAATTCTTTGTGGCCGCACCAAGAAAAGTTTAAAGGAAATGTAACAATAAGCATATAAAAACTTCCACATACCTTCTAATTTAAGGACAACGGTTACTTATCTACCATTAATAATTGCTGTGCTTTAAATAGTTCCAATAATTGACATTTTCTTGCGCCCGCACCGAAATTGTCTGGTGGCCTTACTTGAGAACTACTGCGTCTAGTATCTAATACCGTACTATAAAAGTATCTATTTGTATAAAAGAATAATGCAGGAATTTTGTAAAAAAATTAAATTCCTCTATTGCCCATTTACATATTTTTAAATATTTCGTGCAACCTGTCCGTTATCGGTAAAAGCGAAAACAGTTTTTGATCGGTCTAATGACGATGGAATCGTTGATTCCGAAATAGGTATTTAGGCAATTTTTTCAGAGAAAGGAAGTGTGTGGTTTTTGGCTGGTGGGTATTTGTGTGTGAGCAAAAAAATGGTTCCTGGCCATGGGCGTAACTACGGTTTTGGGGCCCCCAGGCAAGTCAAGTTTTTGGGGCCCCCATTTATATAAAAATATATAAAATTATTACACCGTTTTGATTTTTATCGATATTTTTTACGTTTTAATTCCAAAAATACATTGAGACTTCTATAATTCTAACATTATAAGGATAAGACAAACTCCAAACACTTGAGATGGGTATTTTCCTCTTCATTTCGAGCGATGAAATCTTTCATTCACATAAGGATATTACTACTTCGAATACCTTATGGCAGATTACGGGAAAAATTCTAAGTATTTTTGTAGGGCCCCAAAAATCTTGGGGCCCCCACGCACTGCGTGGGCCTGCGCCCTCCAAGTTACGCGCTTGTCCCCGTTGGAGTAATTCCCCCTAAACCTGGAGTGTGTGAGATTGCGTGTGTTTGATCACTGGCGTGGAATAAATTTCCCTATGTGAGTAGGTACTTTTCTTTCTTTATGGTTATTAGGAGGTTTCGCCATTCATCATCACTATCCGATATGTTTATTCGACAGATGCCAGCAAAAGATATAATATACGCCCTTTAAAACAAATCAATTAAAAACACTAAATCGACAGTCCACAATCCATGTAGTTAAGATGAACACTTAAATCGGGAAATAAAACTATTTGATACTTGGGAGGTTTTTGTGAGGATTAATTGACGAAGTAAAATGAAATATTGGACGTAAAAACTACGCAAGAAGAAAACACTAGATAATTAAATGTCGACCTGGACTCCTAATAAGTATTATACAATTTCTGAATTTCTTAAAAAGGATCTTTTTACCATGACATATACTGAAAGAAAAATTCTTTACTTCAACTGACCCTGGCGTAAAATTCTTTAACTGAAAATATAGTAAATTACATAAAATATTTTTTTAAATATACATACTTTATTTTCAAGCAGTAGAGATTTCCATTATTAAAATCAGTGAATGAAATGTGCAATTGACTATTTTTGATTTTAAATTAACTTTCTTGAATATCTAATAAACTATCGGTTTTCCGAAAAATTCCTATCACATACACACAGACAACATCGAGAAAATGGTCAAAACGTTTTCTAGGGTCCTCAAAACGTGTATTTCCGTTGAAATCTCGAATTCGATTTTTTTCATGAATACAATACTTTCTCTATGGGTACTACGTACATGGAGAAAGTAAGAAATAATTTTCTCTTCAGCGATAAAGTAAGCGATTCTTGCAGAGAAGAACAATGAGCTAAAAATAATATATGCGATGTTAAAGGCGAGTCAGGATGTCACAAGAGTGGTAGTTCGACAATCCATGAGGTTAGGAATAGGGATGGGTTGGGGCGCGAAAGAGAGAGGAAAGGGGGAAGGAGGCTGCGACGTGGAGAGCTGAAGGGTCACCTTGCTCAACTCATTGTCAGTCTGGAGGAAATTTTCCCTCTCGATGCGAGACACGTGTTCTACGAGGGACTCAAAGAGGGGCCAGAAAGGACACGAGAAAATTTCCATTGTCACGAAGATCGCGTTCCCTAGGAGCTATTCGAACCCTTCCCATAGGCTAGAGAAATTCATCATTACGGCAAAGCATTTTGGCTTTTATTACTCAAAGAACAAACCATATTCCCTGACGACATATGATGCGATAATAAAAAACAGGCTGTGACAAATAGAATTCCCTCGTAAAAAAATCGGTACAATATATATTGTACAAACTTTCTCATATACGAATGCGTCGTTATGTAGAATTATTATAAACATCAAATTAAATAACTAGATAAAATTTAATGAAAATCGTATGAGACGTTTTTTTTATAAAATCCAATTATTGTTAAAGTTGCCAAAGAATAAATTAGCCCAATATTCATTTTTTGAGAAATATGAAGTATGTAGTATTATTGCATACGTAAACTCAAGTAACTGTAGGAAATTTGATCAAAATCGTTGTTGCCGCTTTTAAGAAAATCACATTGGTATTAAAGATACATAGAACACACTAGCCTTATATTGATTTTTGAGAAATATGAACTATGTAGTATTATTGAAGACGTAAACTCAAGTAACTCTACGAAATTTGATCAAAATCGTTAGAGCCGTTTGTGAGAAAATCAAATTATTTTTAAAGTTTCCGAGAATAAACTAGCCTTATATTCATTTTCTGAGTAATATGAACTATAATAAAGTATTATTGAAGAGGTAAACTCAAGTAACTGTACGAAATTTGATCAAAATCGTTAGAGCCGTTTTTGAGAAAATCAAATTGTTGTTAAAAATGCGTAGAATAAACTTCCCTTAACTTAAGTATTGATCAATGTCAATCATTTCTTCATAGCTTCTTCTCTGTATGATAAAATGCCTAAGTACGAGATGTCATTCATTTTCGCTCCACCGTTTAGGCTCTAGAGCCGCGAACAGACAGACCCACAGATAGACAAGGACGGATAGACACACGGCATTGCGAAAACCACTTTTTCGGACTCAGGTACACCTAAAACGTATATTTCCATCAAAATCTCGAGGTCGAATTTTTTCGCGATAACACTATTTACTTTCTCAACACACTTCGTATATGAGAAAGTAAAAATCGGTGCAATATACATTGTACAAACTTTCTTATATACTAATGAGACGTTTAGTTATCTTTAGAAAAATATGAAATAAGTAGAATTATTATAAACATCAACTTAAATAACTACTATACGAAATTTGATGAAAATCGTAAGAGCCATTTTTTAGAAAATCTACTTTTTTTAAAGTTGCCCAAGAATAATTCATTTTTTGAGAAATATATATAATATTATTGCAGACGTAAACTCAAGTAAATATACAAAATTTTATCAAAATCGTTATTGCCGTTTTTGAGAAAATCAAATTATTGTTTAAGATGCCTAGAATAAACCAGCCTTATATTAATTTCTTTAGAAATATGAACTATTTGGTATTATTGAAGACGTAATCTCAAGCAACTGCATGAAATTTGATCAGAATCGTTGTAGCCGTTTATGAGAAAATCTAGTTTTTGTTAAAGTCGCCTTGAATAAACTGCCCATAATTATTTGCCATTTAAACCATTTCTTCATAGATTCTATTCTGTATAATGAAATGCCTGAGTATGAGATTTCAATCATTTTCGATCTATCGTTTAGGTTCTACAGCCGGGAACACACAGACTCACAGACAGAGAGACGGCATTGCGAAAACTACTTTATCGGACTCATTGTCAGACACGTATTTTTCCATCAAAATCTCGAGATCGAATTTTTTCGCGGTTACAATTCCTTCATTAATTAATATAGTGAAAGACATCGACTGAACTTAAGTAGAGTCGTTAATCCTGTATATTAAGTAAATTTCACATATCTGAACCTTCATTCCCAATTTCAACTTTGGGAAGTGCAACACAGGCGGATGGAAAAATGCACCCATAAGCCTATCTTCAACGCGCTTAAACAACTTCTTTAATGCTCTTCTAAATATTAATCCCGATATGTTAGCGTATTTCTAGACTTAGTTGTTAAATGAAACTTTGTCGTAGTAGCTATAATAATTAAATAGATAGCCTAATCAGAAAAAAACAAAAAAGCTGACTTTCTATATCGGTAGGCTTGGGTCAAAGGGGTGCAAAGGCCAATAATTGGCCGAAAATACAAGTGGACTGACAGTGGATCTGTCAACCAAAGGCCGAAAGTGCAAAAGTGCCGAAGCTGGTCCCGATAGCCAATGTGGCTGCAGAATAGTAATTATCTGGGATATTCATCTCACCATAAAATTGAACAATTTAACTCAACCAAATCGGACTGTGTCGATAAAAACGGAAATGACTACATAAGAAAATTCTCTTTATTTTATTTATTCTCTGTATTAACTTAATACAAGCATGTTACCATGAATTTATATTGTCGGCCTTTCTCCCAGTTCTCAACTGCTAAATATCTGGAGTATAAATCCAGAGGGTTTTTTCGTCAACCGTTCTGCTGCCTTACCAATTTGGACGCATCTAATTGAGAAGTCGTCAAACCTATTCTCATCTTATTTGTTGTTTCGACAGAAATCGATAAAAATCGATTTCATGGCCTTAGCGAGGGCAGAAAATGGATTACAAATATCCCAATACGAAAAGGTAGAAACAGCTATATTAAGGATTCTCCATTCTTTAATCCCAAACGGATCCTTCTACTGTAAATTAAAGGTCCATTAAATAAATTACTCAGTTACTAATTGTAAGACATTCTATTTGATACTAAAAGAATAACACTTTACAATTATTGCGACGGTTCTCCTAATTTCCATCGAACATGCTAATAAACGCACGTCCAGAGGAAGCGAAGTAGTGAAAACTTAACAGCTTAGTTATGTACACCAATACTACAAACTTCCCTTCACTAGTTGCACATATCCTGTACGCAAATCCAGGAGCCATATACTAAATTAACCTAAATAGGGGAGTTTAACGTCCGTAAAGTTTTACGATGATTGAGTGCATGGAATGGAGAGTCGATAGGGGGAGAGGGGGAGGGGGCGAGAATGAGCAAATCCACAAGTCCGGAAAGGCTATTAGGAAAGAACTAGGGGTGAGAGTCATTTTCCTCAATTCCCCTCTTCAAGAAAAAAAATCGGTACCACATACATTGTACAGACTTTCTCATATAATAATGAGTCATTTAGTTATCATTAGAAAATGAAAATCGTATCAGCCGGTTTTTAGAAAATCCAATTTTTCTTAAAGTTGCCCAAGAATAAACTAGCCTCAGGGCCGGCGTGATGGGGTATGCAGGGTATGCTACGCATAGGGACCCCCGGAAGACGGGGGCCCAGATTTTGCTCCTATGTATGTACCATAATTCATCGTCGTCAATAACTGACATAGTATATTTATAAATATCGATACAGATAAATGAGCTGAGTTAGGGGTCAGATGCCAATACGAAAATCACTATCCGATGACCGCAAACTAAATTCTCTGGTGTGAAGAAAGGTAGAATGTATGTGTCATATGAGTTTAAATTATAGATTACCGATTCCAGCTAAAGTACCGCGTATCGCCGCTACCTCATTATCCCAGGTCGCGTAATGGCCATTGTTGGAACATTGCAGAAAAAGAAGAGGGGACCCCGAAATCGTGCTTGCATAGGGGCCCCCAAAGTTACCATGCCGGCCCTGCTATCCTTATATTCATTCTACGAGGAAAATGAAATATGTATTATTATTATTATGGCAGACGTATACTCGAGTAACTGTACGAAATTTTATCAATCGTTCTAGTCGTTTTTGAGAAAATCAAATTATTTTTAAAGTTTCCTAGAACAAACTAGCCTTATATTCATTTTTTGAATAATATGAACTATAATACAGTATTACTGAATAGGTAAACTCAAGTAACTGCACGAAATTTGATCAAAATCGTTAAAGCCGTTTTTGAGAAAATCGGATTGTTGTCAAAAATGCGTAGAATAAACTACTCTTAATTATTTAGCAATGTCAACCATTTCTATGTATACTCTGCTCAGTGTGATAAAATGCCTAAGTACGAGCTTTCATTCGTTTTCGCTCTACCGTCTCGACTCCAGAGCCAGTAACAGACAGACAGACAGACAGACAGACGGCATTGCGAAAACCACTTTTTGGGATTCAGCGACACCTAAAACGTATATGTATTTCCGTAAAAATATCGAGGTCGAATTTTTTCGCGATAACAGTACTTGCTCAATATACTTCGTATATGAGAAAGTAAAAAACCGACGAGTTACCAGGGTCAAAGGGGAAGAGGGGGAGGTTCTCATGGCAAAAGAAGCCACGCCATGCGTAACGTCCGGCGATGATTCACGCTAGAATACCTACCGTATTTCCGTTTCTAATTCCCTTGGAGAGTGTGAAGGGCTCTTAAATAAACAACCGAAGGCTCGGGTGTTCTCTCAGAGACACTTTTGGAATGAACAACCTCGTAAAGATATATAGACATTTCTCCTCTGAAAGGGTATTCAAACTTCAAGGGGACAATCCTCTTTTAAGCCCTTTTCAGTAAGCGTTCCCAGTTGTACTTTTACGGCGGCAGGTGGCGTTCTTCCATTGACATAAAAATGGTCTTTCTCTTCCCCTAATGACAATCTTCCAAATGTATCTCAACGAGGAAAACTTTACGTTTGACCTGCACTCGGAATAAGTAGAAATTTTTTCTGGATTTCGTCAGATTGTACCGATTTTCCCATACAACCGCGGAGAGTAATAATTTCAGTTACGATCAGTAAATGAATGCAATTCTCATAGCACATAACAAAACAAAATGACAACCGAACGTGTAAATTATCGGATAGTTATGAAACTAAGGAGTATTACGTAATCCTTTTTTTTCAATTTCTATTTCTATTTGCTTCTGAATTCATATTTAAGAGGATATAATTAATTTTATTTATATGCTTTAAGTGATTAACCTAGATAACGAACGATGAAACTTGTAAATGCAAATCCAAACGAATTTAATCGCCACAAATGCACCCCATAGCGCCCGCTATATTCTCTGATTGTAATCATTAATTCGCACATTAATAGGTTCATGAAATGAAGAGAGATGAATGTGAAAAGCGAAGGTGTAATTCACAGAACTCGAGTTCCAAAGCAGAGGAGAGAGGACGACTTTTCTAATAAGGATAGCAAAAGTTGTCCTGTGACTATGGGTCGACGACCTCTCTCCGACAAATCCTCAGCACGGGAGGCTCTATTTTCCTCGTTATCCCGTATTTCCAAATCCTCTCCTGCTCCCACATGTCCCTTAGCCAGCCATTTACTCTTCCGCTGCCGGCCATCCCTCGGCATTGCTCCCCAACACTCAACCCAATTCTATCCATCACGTCCCTTTCTCATCATGCACCGTAAATTCTTCCCTCTCCCAAATGTCCTATCCTAGCGACTCATCTTTCCTCCTTTACCTTGCTCATACGAAGTATCGAGAAAGTATTGCTATTGCGAAAAAATTCGACGTCGACATTTTTACGGAAATATAAATTTTAGGTGTCGCTGAATCCGAAAAAGTGGTTTTTGCAATGCCGTCTGTCTGTCTGTTACTGGTTCTGGAGCCTAGACGGTAGAGCGAAAATGAATGAAATCTCGTACTTAGGCATTTTATCATACTGAGCAGAATATATATATAAATAGTTGACATTGCTCAATAATTAAGACTAGTTTATTCTACGCATTTTTAACAACAATCCGATTTTCTCAAAAACGGCTATAACGATTTTGTTCAAATTCTGTACAGTTACTTGAGTTTACGTATTCAATAATACTGTATAGTTCATATTTCTAAAAAAATGAATATAAGGCTAGTTTATTCTAGGCAACTTTAACAATAATTCGATTTTCTCAAAAACGGCTATAGCGATTTTCATCAAATTTCGTACAGTTACTTGAGTATACAGCTACAATAATACTACATATTTTATTTTTCTCAATGAATGAATATAAGGTTAGTTTATTCTGGGCAACTTTTGCAATAATTTCATTTTCTATAAAACGGCTATAACGATTTTGATCAAATTTCGTACCGTTACTTGAGTGTACATCAAAAATAATACTACATATTTCATTTTTCTCAATGAATGAATATAAGGCTAGTTTATTCTTGGGCAACTTTAACAAAATTTGGATTTTCTAAAAACAGGCTTATACGATTTTCATTTTTTAAAGATAACTAAACGACGCATTAGTACCTATATATGAGAAAGTTTGTACAGTGTATGTTGTACCGATTTTTATTTTACTACGCCACCCTGCGCTTTTATTTCTTCAACCCAACCCAACCATCTGCTAACCTCGTCAAACACGGGCGGGAATTCAGAAACTTCGCAAAATTGGGAAACATAGGGCTCCTTATAATACAAATAAAGTTCAACTATGTCGGTCGTGTTGTAACAAATATCGTAGAAGATAAATATTTGAATTTTATTTGTATCATGAGTAAATTCCACAAAGCGTAGTCTGTATTAATGGGTCCAACAGACCGATGTTGGGATGCTGCATCAAGAGAATTGATATACCAAAACGGTGCTTGTCCGAAGGTGAAGCGGAGAGCGATCGAGCATATCAGTTACCCGTTGGAGCTGCCGCTGCATTCATAGTCATTCTAATTGCTTCCTTCGTCCTCTTCTCCGTCAATACTTTCTCTCATCATTTTCCTCTCCAGCCTCGATTTTCGACGCTTCATTTTTTTTGCAGCTATTCATCTAGGATAGAAGGACGCAATACTTACAAAATCTTTTTGAATTAAAACGAAGACCTTTATTCCCCGAGGCGTAATGATGTATCTCTGTTTTCATGGCTTTTATGATAGAGGTCCTGTAATAACTCACGAATGGAATGATCGTTCCGAAAACAAGTACGACAACCTGTTCTTCCCATCGCTTACTAAAATAATCTAAAAGACTGAAAGGACGTATTGCATGATGAACAAATATATCCGAACCATTCATGCCAAACGGAATGGCTTAAAAAGCAAACAGTAAACATAATAGAATTTCTCCATGAGCCTCCTGGACACCATAAAGGTCTATGAACTTTCATATAAATCGGTGTAAAAAATACATATCGACATCTTTTAAATCTTTGCTTAAATAAAATGAATTTATTTTCTTGTCATATTTTCTTCATACATATGCGAGGAACGGCGTATGCTGAGGGAGGCGGCGTGGGGTGAAGGGGTGTCGTGGTGCTGCGTTTGGCTGCTTGGGTAGGAGGAGGGTGCTGGGCGGAAAGGGATCCATAAATTTATTAATATATTACTAACTGTAAGAAAACACGACGCCTTATGAACATTTATTTGACAAATTTAGAAATTATATTAATGTTTTCCAAAGCAATTTTAAATTTATTTTTTACTGGCAGAAATTCCTGGCGTTGCACGGGGAAATTTGTTTCAAATACGATCGGAATTCTAGATGATACATGGTATTTAAGAATTCAATCGGCCACCATGTTGAATACAAAGGCAAAGAGAATGAATTATTTCTGGGAGCCCTCCACAATCGTACCAAATTTGATTCAAATCTACTTGGGAAAATACGCGTAGTTTAACCAGTACCCGCCGTCCAATTACGGATAAGGAAGTAGTCCTTTCCCACCTTTCTCACTGTGTATAAGAAGTAGAAAATAAGGAAAATCAGGAAATTCAGGTAAATCAGGAAATTCAGGAAAATCGGGAAAATCGGGAAATTCAGAAAAATTAGGTAAATCAGGAAAATCAAGAAATTCAGGAAAATCAGGAAATTAATCAACCGTTAGCTTGAAATCAGCGATTTCTCTTGCGGGTGCCCCCCTCCCCTTGGTCTGATTTTCCTCTCTACAAACTTGATCTTATACTTGTATTGGAAGTGACAAATATCAAATTTGAACTTCCTAAGTTAATTCACTCGAGAGTTATCGTCGAAAAACCAAATCGGTGCCACACCCAAACCCTCACTTAAATGTTTTTTGAGATACACCACATAGCCTATATTTTAAGCTGGACCAGTCTAAAGATACGCTGCAAGTTTCATAAAAATTCGACCAGCCGTTTTTGCGTGATGCGGTAATAAACAAACAGACAGAAAGACAGACAACAATTATGCAAACCGTTTCAAACGTCTTCTTGTGATGTAAAACATACAAAAAAAGTAAAACCCCGACAAAAAAACAAATGTACAGACAGAGGATACAATTTTATTTATATAAATGCTGATTTTTCAGCTGGATTTTGCGTTAGACCTTGAACTTCGACAATCTAGGGCAGGGATGGCGAACCTTCTATTGCCCACGTGCCAATATTACTGAAATTGTCGAATCTTTTCCGCCTCGCGTGCCATAAAAAAGTCTTTGATTTTTATTGCGTGCCAACTAAATTAAATTCGTGATCAAGACAAAAGAGATTGAAATTTGTAACCACAATACTAATGTTTACAATAGTTAACTAAGTAACACAATTTTTTTTGCGATATTAATTCAGTACGATAATGCTTTGATTGGTTTTCGCCTTTCGTTGGTGTGCCAACCAAAATCGTCTTGCGTGCCACGTATGGCACGCGTGCCATAGGTTCGCCATCCCTGATCTAGGGTTATCTCAGCTTTGCCTTGTTCTAGGACTATTCGAATTTTTAAAAAAATCCCCTTTCTTTCAAAACCCAGTATTTTAGCCATTTCACGCAAGAGTGGCCACTTTTTTTTAATCGCGCCCTTCTTTTTTCCTGCTCAATTAAACTTTTTTTTCTTGGCAGTCGTGTTTCTTATGTTTATATTTATCAGTCTCACTTAAGAAACAAAAAAGAGATTTCCGCATTTGATAAATGTGAAATTGCAGCGTTAATAGGATTGCAGCTGCGTCTGATGTAAAGAAAGGAAATAAAAGGCTTCCGCAAGATTTCAGCGTAGTCAGAAAGCGGATTGAATGCTGCAAAATACTCAATTCTCAGAGGGAATTGTTTCACATTTTTTCGTTTGAAAATCGACGCCCATTGCATGAATCAAAGATTTTTCGGCGAAATTAATTGTATTCACTTTTAAAGAGTGATTAGGTGAAATAAAAATGCCATTATAATATAATGGAAACCTTTCAAAATTCGCTATTCAATGTAAATGTGCAAGCTCTAGAAACGTATTACTATAAAAGATCACTAACTAACAAAGCCGCTTCAAAATTGGGATGAATTAAAAATTTTATTTTATAATCTTTTTCATATCTGGCACTGAGTTATGAAATTCTATCGCGAATCACTATGTGCATAACCTGTAGCAAATTAATATTTATATGAGGCAAATTAATGAGTTTATGAAGTGCATTAGTGTTACGAGAATTTCAGATTTCAAAAAGATAATTCTTATAGATTTGCGAGTTTTAAAACGAAATTACACTGAGATCACGTAATGCGAGGAGGAAGCTCCAGAAATTATTCAAATCGAGGAATAGAGTGACATCGGGTGCGATAACTATGAAAATGCGGTTTACTACTATTAATATTCTACCAATAGTTGTTTATCTGTACGCCATTCTTTCAAATCTATCTAAGTCAAGAATGATGTGATGCGTAAACCTCTAAACAAAACATTTTCCTAGAAACTCATTAAATATCTCACACGGAACTTTGTATAAAGCTAAAAAAATTCGCGTTACCTAGTTTAACTTTAGATCCATTATAATTATCTATTTCTGAGAAAAACTTTTTATAAGCTTAATTGTAACAACAATACAAACAACTAATATTCCACGACAATAAATGTTTATGAAGTACTTTATTTCACTTACAGCGCCACGAGAACAACAGAAAATAAAAATTGAAACGCGGTTAATATGATTAATCTGAAGGATTAAAAGATATCCAAACAGATACAATGGCTCGCGGTATTCTTCACAGGAACACTGCAACAAAATGAAAACTCCAAATTCAAAAGTACTTAGAATGAATTGATGTAATTACAGTCCATGTTAAATTATCAAAATTAAAGCCCTAGGGATATGTCCCGACGGGCTTAAAAACGTTAACTATCTACAAAGAACCAAAAATTGCGACTCTTTATTTATCGTTTAAATCTGAGGCCCGTGGTCGCAATAAGATTAAATAATACGACCGAACAGAACTAAATGCGTTCCTTATTGCGTGTTTATGTGAAGCTACACGTGCGTGCTTGCACTAAAAGTATTTAGATTCCGAGCTTCAAAAATCACAAACAACGTAATACGGTAAGTTTTATACTCGAGAGAGCAATTGTAACTTTTTATTATAAAAACAACGGAATATTACTGAGGCGAGACTGCCCCTTCATATCTGAACTCGCTCAATATAAGCGCGTACGCTACATTTGCAAATAAACGATTTTCCTTGGCGCTGGATATTTTTGGTGGAATTCCAAAAATAATCTAGCAGAATCTAAACTCTGATTGCATAGAAAACGCTTATTTGTAATTAAAAGACAATTTAAAGAATATTTCCCATTAATAACTTCATGAAAATTTTTTTATAAAAAGAAAGTAATTGACTGATTCACGTTTATTGTATCCTAAGCTTTTCAAGAAAGTAGTCGTTGTAATATTAAAATAAAGAAAATTTTACGAAAAATATTGGTTTAACTATAATTGTTGGTTATTAACACAGGAAGACGAAAACATTTTCTGCTAAAAACGTACCGATGCCATTATCATCGCATTAAACGCAAAGTATACTTAAAGTAAAAGATTTAATTTCTTAGGTCTGCATTCGATTGGATATAGCTCGAGTACAACTTTTTCGTTTTTAATGAAATTCTCGAAAAAATTGCCTTACTTCTTTCCAATTCCCCTGGCGCCATCTACGATTATCAAAAAATGGATTGTTTAAAGCAGTTTGTGAGGTTTTTTGGACTTAAGAGCAACATAATAATTAAACGAATCCGCGCCCCATCTCCTCTTTCTTTCTATTCCACTTTCATAGATTTTATTCCCTCTCGCTTCCAAAATGGGCTCTTTTTTACCTTCTTTATTTGCTAATGTAATCTATGCGCTTTCAAGTATCGAATCTCACTCGGCATCGCTCGATTAAATAATATATGAAACAAACACCTTTCCGCGACTTTTCATAGGAAACATTTTTTTCATACTTTTATCTCATTTGAAATCAAAATCACATATTACAAACCAGCTTTGATGTCTCACGCTGACTCACATTTTTCTTTACTTATAAAATGGTTAGAAACGTGAAATTTGGCCAAGATGATGGGCCAATGTGAGAAGGAATTCCGTAATCTCGAACTCGTTCATTTTCAAGGGGCATTTTCCGGAAACGCTTTTATAAAAATAAAACGAGAGTTCAGTGTTCACTTTTAGAATTTCAGTTTTAAAAGAGAGAATGTTTTAATACGAATTCGGGACTTACACAGCTGAAAGATGAAAGTTTTATTTGGTTGACGTCATCAATTAAAATTCCAAAATTCCGAGAAATCTACTTGAGACCGAAAGAAAACTTTTTAATCTAGGCAAAAAGATATTAACATGAATTTGATCTAAATAAAACTTCCGTTCTCATTAGCTACGACAAATTAACATTTTAGGCGCGTTTCGCTTCCAGCATAAGCGCCTATTAGCCTGGGTCTGTCCGTCCGTTTGTCCGAATGTTCGTTCTCGGCTTCTACCGAACGGAATATCATGAAATTTGATATTAAGAAATTATAGTAAAATACAATAATAAAATCACATAAATGAATCACGCAAGCCAATCAGAGGTACCACTTTAATGGTGACAATAAATGAACTTTCTCTCATATCTCGTAAAGTATTGATTACACCAAATAATTCTCAAATAAGATACACAGTCAAGAGTAATTTTAATGGCGCATCGATATTTTATCCTTATCTATATCTATCTATACCTACAGTTCACCCTGCAAGCCACCGCAATGGCGTGTGGCAGGGGCTGCAATAGCACCACGGGAAAGCGCATAATAATGAATAATATCACCCTACGTCGGCTGATTTCATATCGTAGCTTCTGTCCTGCTCAACTATCGTTCTAGGGAAAAACGAGCTTTTTTACCTCTCAGTCCTATGAGATATCTCTCTTATTTTACGAGGATGGTCCATTCTACCAATATAAATTGGCGCTCTTATTATTTCTTCGACATCGCTGGAAAATATATGCGTTCTAAATCTTTCAAGAAGTTTTAACCTAGAGCGTGAACGGCGCTCAGTTAGTGATTCCCATCCTAAGTCCTGTATCAAGCCTGTAACACTTTTGTTTCTGTCGTAACAATTTTTGACGTATCTAGCGGCTTTTCGCTGCACTCTTTCTAACTCTGAGATTGATCCTTTCTCGTACGGATCCCATATGCTCGACGCGTACTCTAATAGCGGTCTTACTAACGAGAAGTAACATGTCTCTTTGACTTTTTCCTCACTTTTACCTACTATGCGTTTGATGAATCCTAGTTTCTGTTTAGCCTTCCCGCATATATTTCGTATGTGCATATCCCATGAGAGGTTGCTTGTTAAAGTAACGCCTAAGTATTTGACGGAATCGGCTAGTTTTAGCTGGACGCCTTCAAGAGTATAATTCGTCGCGTCGATGTTTTGTTTCCCCAGAATCTCATAAAGGAACATTTTTCTAAGTTCAATTCCTTAGAAACAGTTACAATTTTCTTTATTTATTGTTTTTTAAGCCTATTGAAAATGTTATAAAATTATTCACGATTGTAATTGCTGATAATCATTCCTGAGGACGCTGATGTCAAGAGCAATCATATTCATTACTCTGTATGGAGAAAGTCATGTGTTGGCCACATCAGATTTTTGTTTGTGGAAGAAATATAATTATAGTTGAGGCAAAATATAATATAGTTGAGATGTCTTCACTAACAGATCTGTGATTGAATTAATTTTGTGCTTATATACTTTTTCTCTATACCCATTTCTTCGTTATCTCTCACACTTCACCACACTTTTCTTTTCCTCTATGTCCATTTCATCAACCTCTCCTCCCCTTTTCACATTTCTTCTTCTACAAACATTTCACCGAAACCACTTCCTATTCACCCCTTTCTCCCTCTTTTCCTCCTACTCTCTCCATACCCCTCATCCTCGATCGATTCCCTTCCCGCTACGTTTCCTTCAAAGGCGCCCAGTATAAACGTAGAATCGGGGTTCTGCTCAGATATTTTATTGCCTCTCTTCCCACGCACCCGTACCTGCCCCCGCAAGATTCTCTTTCACTCCCCACCGTCTAATTTACTCTTTACCACGTTCTTCTGCCACCTTCTTAGTCCACTCACGTGTTTATACGTGTCTGGGCTAAAGGGTAAAGCCAAAAAGAGAGCCTACGTCACCCGACGAACTTGGAAGCTCTGTTGCATCAGAATTTGACGCTATATTATTTTAGGGAGGAATAACTGATTAAGAGAAATCAGAAACAAATGTAATCACACATGTACATGTAATATATATGTATGTGTAACATATATGTATCAGTTGTGTCTCTCTTGTGCTGACGAAGGAATTATCCCGAAAGCTCCACCAACGTCTACAAATGTCTCTCTCCGACACCCCAGCGGCTCTCCTTCCGGTAAGTGCTGAGTTTCCTTCAACACCTAGTTGCCCTATATATCGTTATTTACCTTTCCTCTTCCGAAAGTATACACACACAAGAATTAATCCTTACACCGTTGTTGGTAGGTTTGTGAATTGTACGATTGCGTCAGGGGCCCACTCAGCCACCACACACACTCGCGCAAATAGGGAAAAAGGAAAAGGGAGGGGGGTAATGCCAAACGATTCTGGCGACTTGCAGGGTATTAATGTAAATGTAAACTACTGATGATGAAAGCAATGCTCTCGAAATACGTATTTAGTGTTCCAATGAATATTTAGAGAGTTGCGTTTGTTATTTGAGTGCGTTTGTGAGTGTTCTGTCTGGCAGGTCCCTGTCGTTGTCGAAAGACACCTAAACCTGCAGACAACGTGTGTGATATCAGGTCCCTGCCGAGGAGTAACTTCCCGTAAACCTGGTATTATTTCCTCCTTACCCCTCCCCCCCCCCTTTCCTTTTTCCCTATGTTTGCGAGCGTGTGTGGTTGCTGAGTAGGTCCCTGTCGCAATCGTACAGATTCACCAACCTACCAACTACGGTGTGAGTAAGGGTCACTGACGCACGTTAGCGCCTCGTAAACCCTTTCCTTTTATCCTTTCCACCTTAGGATTAGTTCTTGTATGAGTGAGTGAGTGTATGAGCGATCGACATCAGGTCACTGGCGGAGGAGTTATACCCCGTAAACCTATAAGTGTACCTTCCTTTTTTGTTTCTTTTTTCTTCCAATGCCCACTTTTTAACTTTTACTGTTTGTATTGTCTCTAAATATTCGCTTTGTACGGTTAAGGAGTTTTTTCTTAATTTGAAATGTCGATCTCAAGGCAACTCATATGCACCCGCGGAGAGGGTGCCCACCTAGAGTATCCTTTATTCCGGGCATCGTGGCCGTAAGAAACACATTCCTGGAACTGCCATCCTTGCACTAAAGAAACGTGTTTGCAAACTCGGCTTCTTATTGTCTTTGAGATTGGTAGGTTTCTCTCAATATCTACTGGTCAATCAATTATTTCCTGCAAACAAATCCCTCTTACCCCATTAACCAATTCCTTCCCATTTTTCTCCTCTCTGGATCCCTATAAATAACATTCTTGAAATTCTAAACCGTCAGTTGATGCTGAATTTCTGTGTGAAACCGTTGGTTTATTTTAAATGAATCAGCGTACGAAGTTTTTCCTATTCATTGGGATCATTTTAAGTTTTGATTTTATATTTTTATGAAAAGAAAATAGTCCATATTATAAATGGCCAATAAAGTCCGTAAGCAAAATGTACTACCGCTAAAAGTGAAAATTCAGCTACTAGAAGCGGTTGATGCCAGTGATAGATCCAAAACAGACATTTTCAAAGAGTTCGGAATTCCAAATTCAACGTTGTCGAAGATTATTAAAAATCGCAAAAAATTAACATCCGTTTTCGAGAGAAACGAGTTTGAACCGGAACGGAAGCGCCTACATACGCCAAGTGCTGCGGATATCCTCGTAATGTTTAAATGTGTGCGGAAATTTTTAGAAGCTCAATCAGACGGAGAAAATATGTATGAAGTGTTGGACGACTTGGAACAATTTGTGGAAAAGAAAATTACCGTTAACGCAGTTCAGAAAAAATTAACTTATATATTCCCAAAAAGTAGAGGCTATAATTGTCGTAAAGACCTCAATATTAAATTAATTTGTTTTAAATGTAGTTATGGCTTGATATTGTCATTAAAATTATATGATATACAAAATATTTAACTAAATGCATTTCCTTGGCGTAACAATAACTGTGCTAATTACACAGCAATAATGATAGATCATAGTCGTATCACAGATTTGTCCCCGAGATAATTTTATGCTTTAAAAATGAAAATTTACCTTCAAAAATATTAGCAAGAAATTCGGTTAACACGAAATGTTTGTGCCGGTCCCCTGCATTTCGTGTTAATCGATTTCCACTGTATATCATTATTTCGGGACACACGTATATCTTAGCTTTAAATTCGGTGATCCAATTGCAGCCTCTGCCGCTGGCACATTTGTTTTCATATATAAGCTTTCATATAAGCTTTTGAATAATTAAAAAAACTAACATTTACTTTGATGACTTTTCTGAAGAAGTATTGCGAGTAATACGTATCATTCGGTGTCCTTTCCTTTTCGTAATTCCACTAAGATTTTGATTTGACGCTCGTAGAAAGTAGCTAGGTACTTTAATCGGTTAAATTAGAACTTGGCATCTTGATTAAGTTTGGAGCTTTCAGTGATTTGACCTAATTAAACTCGAATGAAAGAGAATTTGAGATGATTTGAAAGCCGATAACGCGTTAGCTCGTAACCTCTATTAAAATAGCATGGCTCCAAGACAAACCTTAGTTACCCTTTACAAGGACAACTTAAACTAAACTTTAAATCACTTAATCTGACAAAGACATTAACTGTCATATAAACAATGGTCATTATTAAGTGAAAACAAGTGAAGTTTCAAGCTAGAATCACATGTTCGATGCTGATAAATATATTTGTTTGGAATACATATTTCGGTGAAAACAACATAATACCTTTATGCCACGTAGATTTTAGATATAAATTAGAATTTTGTTCATAGACTTCTCATAAAATATCTAAATCACGTTTATTTTTATTAAAATGCTTACTTTGTAAGTGCGCGAAAACTTCTACTAAAGCAGTATCGTTAGTTAACAAATTCTGATGCATGAAAATGACTCAGTAACTCTAAAACCAAAATAAATGAAGTAATTTATCCTATGGAAATTCGCTTGATTCAAGCAGTTCTTCCAGTAATCCATGAAACATTTTATTGTAAGGATTAATGAACCTATTCAGGCGTAATTATTGGATGTTTTCCTGACAAACTACATACATTTAAGATATTTGTGCACATAACATATCTAGTATAACCAACGAAAATGGAAATTTGCATATTGGCGAGAGCTCGTGGCTAGCATGCCTGATATATATGACCTGTGGAATGAGGAGTCTCTTTACTCCTCTTGCTAGCAGAGTGGGAAGAAGGCGGAATGGTGATACTTTGGAGAGCGCGCTGCTCGGAATGACGCAATGGGTTTATGCCGGCGAATTTCTCCGCTACTCCTACTTGCGTGGGTGGGTTGTTGCAGCCCCCGCCGCCGCCTCCCTGCAAATGGCGTCGCAATGCGTCGTCCTGGAGAGCGCTCCCCCCCTAGCTCGTATCCCTCCGACCATCCCCTCCCACAAAAAAAAAACGCCAGCGTACGCCCCCTCCCCCCCGTCTGCCCACCCATTTCTCCTGCCACCCTCGCCACCCCTTCCCTCTGCATCGCCCGTATTCACCGTGCAACGGAAAGAAACAACATTATTAAAACTCGGGACGCAAGGTATAGGTCCGCGGATTAATTCCACGTGTCTTCCTGCGGGAGAAAGAGAATGGGAATGAAACTGTGATGAGGACGGGAAAGGATAGGAAGATGAAAGGTTAGGAGAGAGAGAGAGGAAGGGAGATATGGAAAGTGTGATGAAAGATGTTTTTTTAACCGATTAGAAATCGCTCGATATTTTCGCCTCCTCCATTGTATCGCCTAAAAATATTCCCGCCGCCAGAGTTACGCGTTTTTAATGAACCATTCCCACCAGCACATGGTTTCTGTTACTCCACAAATTTATGGATATATTATCAGGCAACATAAAGAGGCTTCCAAACCGTTCTGTTTTCATTATTACTACATCAGTGCTACTTTTATCTTTAGTTATATTACCGTTATATTGATGATTCCTCTTAAATTATTAATTTTTGTTAATATTTTATGACAACTCGAATCAAAATTCAAGAGATACATTAAATATTTCCTTGTATTCAATAATTCGTTAAATATTTATAAATAAAATCTAATGATTTTAATTGTGGTTGCATTTCCACAAATATGGGCAGGATCACACAGGGTTTAAATTAAGAGGAAAAATTAAAACGGCCCTTTTTTTCTCTGAAGCGAAGTTAAAAAGAATGGAAAATTCCAACAGATATAATTATAGACATGCCCTACCAAAAATGAAGGAAGAAGTTAAACCGCTAGTGGTTAAGCTCACTTCCGCAGAATAAGTTAAATTTCACGAAAGAGAAAACTCTAAAATCTCATGAATTTCAAATGTTACGTTAAAGTTTCATGACTACTCCGCGAAGAGATTTAATCATGGTAATTCCGCACCTCTTTTTTTCCCTTTTATTCGCTTATGCCTTCGTAAAATTCATTTTTATAATATAATAAAACATCTGTGTCATCCAGTTGTTATATTTCAAAGTTTAAATTTGAGCTGTGAGCTTTTCACAGCCAATATTTTTCTTAACTCTTTCTCGAACGATATCCCGTATTGCTGTTAAAAACTTTTCACGTGGGGATGGATAGCTTTTTCAAGCACTATTTTCATCACATAACGATAAATTGTGCAAATGGTTTTCATTCATTTCCCAAAAGTAAAAAGTTTTTACATTTTTTACTAAAAACTATAATACGAGTCTTCTTCACACCTACGAGTTAAATCGCTAAAGATTATATAAATAACAGCAAAATCTAATATAATAATCTGTAATTTTATATTAAGTGCATGAGATTTAGTGAAGAACTCTGCAGTAATATGCCAATAAAAATAAAAGATTTTAAATGTAAAATAAAACAAGTTTTTGAATTTGTGACGTAAAAATAAGAATACCCTCTGTTTTTTGCATTTTTAAAAGCATTATAGCGACCTATAAACGCTATACAGACAGTTATTAAGGATTTTAGTATTAACAGATTTTTCTCTCTTCGATTTAGTCCAGGAACGGTTATTAACATCACTCAAATCCTTAAAGATTGAATTATTTCGTAGACCGAACTTTCATATAATATCCGTCATTTTGATAAGTGCTATATCAGTACTTAGATTCATCGATAAGTAAATGGAAGACTCCTAATACGAGACGAGAATGGAAAGACAGGAATACGCAGCAACATAAAAATGTTTAATATTCAAGAATTGTTCAGCAGTTTGTTTTTTTAATAAAAACAAAAGGGTTTTCTTTTCAAACACACAACTTAGGCCTATTACTATGATTCGCGGCCCGCCGTACTTTCCGAAACTGTCTATATGGTTCCAACTCAATTTAACTTTGAGACCCCTAGGATAGGAGGTACAACAACTACTCTCTTTGCCGCAATAATAAGCCGATTGCGGTTTAAACTTTAAAACAGCAAGTTACCGCTCTTATCATGGTTTGTGTTGGTAGGATTTGAGGGGAGGAGACGAAAAAGATAGATAGAGAGAGAGAGACGTAGATTTCATCCCTCGTGTCCTGCCCTACAAAACCCCGTTTCCGAGCCAAGCGAGGCTAAGATCTCTCGTATCATTAATCCCTCCTTTGTGAGATTTTATCTCCACCGAAACGTGAGTAAGAAGCTCAGTCAAAGGACTAATTAAAGAGAACGACGGAATTAGCGTGGGGGAGGCAGTCCAAGAGCAGATTTTTACGACGGGACGGAAGCTGCAAGGGGCGGGAATTTTTTGGCGGGAACCGGACGGGAATGACATTGCGTCTGAATTAGAACGGAGGGAAGACGTGGCCGAGAAATGACTGATAATGTTAATGAAAATCGCTGTTACGCCGAGTCGGATGCTCGGGAAAGGCGGTGGACGTGACAACTAGGGCCGCGCCAAGGGTGTTTGGCGCCCGGGAGCAAAATAATTCTGTGGCGCCCACCTCCCTTCTCCGTAGTGGCTACTAGTCAATCCTAGTCCAACCGAGAATCGATTTACGATCGCCTCTAAAAGTCGTGGGAAATGTACTAACGAAATACCGCAGCTAGGATAGAGAGTGCAATTAGGCCAGCGCCCCATGTCCCCTGCTAACACCGATTTTCTGTCGCCAATAATAATACGTCCTTTTCGAGAATAGAACAATGCGAATGCATGCTGCGAGGGTTCAGAGGTAAATTTTGACAGAAATTTTGTATCGCTCTGCTATTTCTGCCTTTCCTTTCTTGCTTGAAGGGAAAAAGAACCAGAGTGAAAGGGTAAAAATCATCGCACATTCACCATGTTCCAATAATATATCGATGAAATATCTTGATGGGAATGCGCCCCCGACTAGTTGGCGCCCGGGTGCCGTGCACCGCTTGCAGCCCGGGTTGGCGATTACCTACCCGTGTCTAACGCCGAGTCGAGTAGCAGTTTAAATTCTGGTGACCATTTTCTCGCGTCGAAAAGTTTTGGATGCTTCTGAAGTTCTCTCACTCTGTATAGAGGATCACATGGCTTGAAAAAATAAAACGGGGAGAAATACGAGCAGGCAAACGGAAGCCCTATATCGGAGCTATGTTCTAATAAGAAAAAGAAACAGCACCACCATGTTAATACGAAAGAAACTGTTCCTGATATTTTTATTTATTAAAGATAAACGAGAGAAACATTTTCATTGTGGTTTTCAATTTTTTTGAATTTTCAGGCGAATTTTTTTTCATTGCTTTTTGCATTAGAATATGGCTGTAAAAAATTACGCATACTAATATACTATTCCGAAATTTTTCATTCGACTGTGAAATATAAAATATACCTATCTTCTCTCGTTAGGAAAATTAATATGTAATCATTTTGACCATAATTTGCTGAAACAGTATAATTTTAACTGAATATATAAATAGTAGGGAACTTTTTGCTGCTTCCTCTGAAAACTACTCACCACTCAAATAAAGCATGAAGTGTTTCGATAGGAAAAAATAGTAAATGTTATCACTGGTAGGTCAAACTCGACAGAGCTCTCAGATATAGAAAAGTCCTTTGTGTCAAACGACCATTTCAGAAAAGAACGAAGCCCTGAACACGTATTGTTTATCCGGGCACGTTATCTGTAGTCGATTTGCGCCTTCCTCTCAAGAGGGCAGCGACCTCCGAGTCACATGCGAACGGCTCAAGGTGATCGACAAGCGATTCATGATTTGCAGTCGCAATTATAATGCGATTAGAGCATAGCTCGCGTCAGTTCGCGCCGCAACAAAGGCAAAGGGAAAGTAATCAAATTATAATCAAGTGGATGGAATGGGGACGAATGACGCAGTGAAGGAAAGTCGGCATGCTGAGGATAAACGATTCAGTTTTTCACGCCAAATTAACCTTGCAATTGTTTTAAATGCCATTATATAAAGCTATCGAGATACGTAAAGATCGAAATTTGAATTAATTTTAAATACTTGATATCGTTCAAAAGTGAGCCGCTTTAAAATAATCTTCAGGCATATTCACTTCGTATTAAACTGTTGCTGACGTTTTGAGGCATAGGTAATATTGCTGAAGATTTACCACGAAGATTATATGTATACTTGCTATCAGCAAGCTTTACCTTATTGCCATTCCTCATGTAAAACAATTTCAGCACTTTATAAATATAAAGATTTTTGAGTGGAAGTACTTGCAGAGCTACGAATAAAGGGAAAGAATGTTCCCAATAACTTTTAAAGCAAACTCTTCGAATTATTCTTTTTTGCAATATAATAACAGGTTTCAAAGTAATATCATACGCACCACCCCAACAAAGTAATCCATAGTGCAATTTGCAATGTATAAAGGCATAATAAAGGGTTTTACAAAAGTCCAGGGTGCATTTATTACGTAAAAAATAGAACTTGGCTAAACAATACCTTAGAACAGCAGTCACATTAGATATGTGCTTATTCCATTTCAGATTATGATCAATCGTTACACCCAGATATTTTATTTCATTAACCTGTTCAATAGTTGTACAATTACAAGTGACTTTTGAACAATCTAGTGAGTAATAAGTTAACTTCCAATCATAATTACAAATATTACAAAGATTATAACACATAAATTTCGTTTTTTCACTTAATTGGATAACATTAATCACAAAACATTGTCTTAAGAACGTTAAATCAGCATTAATATTATTTTCAATCATCTCCCAGCTATCTGACTGATACGTCAGGGCTACATCATCTGCAAAAGCTGTTAAACGACCTTTAAATGCATGATCACATGTCATTAATATACACCAAAAACAAAATTGGCCCTAGAACAGATCCTTGCGGTACATCAGAACTAATAGTTTTGTAGTCACTATAACAGTTTCCTACTCTTACACAATGACAGCGCAGGGATAAATAGCTTTTGAACCAGCTCAGTACAACATCACGAATACCCGAATGTTCCAATTTATCTAATAATATCTTATGATCAAGCGTATCAAACGCCTTTTTAATATTAATAAATAAACTAGCAACTCGCATATTAGAGTTTACAGCAGAATAAATGACAGAAAAACAGTTTTCTAGTGCATCTTCTACTCCTTTTCCGGATCTAATTGTAAAACCAAACTGGTTATTACTAAAATAGTCATTTTTATCAAAAAACATCAGAAGTCGTTTCTTTACAAGTTTCTCTAGGACTTTAGAAAAGACTGACAACAACGATATTGGCCTATAATGTTCAATACTTAAGCGATTGCCCTTCTTATACACTGGTATTACAACCGCTTTTTTTAGTGCACTTGGAAACTCCCCAGTTGTAAAACTTAAATTACAAACATGTGTGCAGGAGCAATAGCTGTAACAATTAACTTTAAGAAATTACTATTAATTCCATCCATACCAGGCGATTTACGTACAGGAAGAGATTTCACTGTTTGAACAATTTCATGGTGCACAACTGGCTCCAGGTAAAAAGAATCAGTTCGTCTAACAGTTATGCAAGGGTTTTTTAAGGAGGAAGAATGCATACCTTTGTTAAATTTTGCAGAATCAAAGACTAATAAAATAGCTATTGAATTCATTTGCTAATAAAGAAGAATCAGTGATTGCATTATCCCCCACTCTCAACTCTAATTTATTATAAACTGATAAGATTCCGTTCTTATTTCGTGTATAAAATGAGTAATGCTTATAGCACCTGATAATTATTTTACATGCCGAATGCGTTATTTTAAATATAAATTCATAAAATCCTACATTAACGTAATGTTTGTTTCTGTTAGGTGGCATATCAAAATGCCTTTTTAGGCACACTTTGAAGGAGGTGTTTTCCTCATCTGATTGTGACATCACGTGTTTCCCAAACTCCCCTCCGTAATTATGCGCTGCTCCAGTTTCTGCATCGTATACGATTGACACGGATAACTGAAATTCAACACTTATTAAACCGTAATCGGGAAAACACCGGAAACGCTGACAACTTAAGTGCTCCTTGGTCGCTAATTGAATCTTTACGCTGGCTTCATTTTTAACAGGCGGAGTATCTCACATCAGACAGCCTTTTACGTTGCCTCGAGTTAAAGGGGAATGTTTTTTTAAAATTAGGATAGAGTGTAAAAGGAAGGAAAGACACATGATGGTACAAAGGAATAAGCGAATCGACCCGTTACCAAGTGTACATACGCCTTCCTAATTGCTGGAAGCAATTCATGGTTTTCATCTTCAGTCATTTTTATTTTAAGCTTTCGGACGAGTCATCTTAGAGTAAAGTATCGAAAAAAGGCGTTCAAATAGCAAGGAGTGAAAGAAATATATTTCTACGAACAACAATAAGTAAAGGCTATCGAATCTAAAATATTATTCGTCGGATCCATTAAAACAATCAACTTTGAGACAAATTTTTAAAATGTTCACCGGACAAAATAGTAAAATAATTTAATCGGAAAAGTGATGCGTCGAAGATGATTTTAATCCTTATTTTTCGGAATAAGGTAAAGCAAAAAAGAAAGCATTACATATAATTATCATTATCAAAATCAACAGATGAAGCCTTGGCTTGGTTGAATTCCATCCTGAATAAGAAGGAGCAGGATTACTTAGCATCACTAAATGATTCTTCTTCTTCTTATTTAACATTATCAAAATCTGCGCACGTGGAAAATAACTGTTTAATACTCGTACAATTTCCCTATGAAAATAAAGCTAATATTCTATATTCTTAATAAGGTATTGCAAGAAATATCGGTATACAGTAATGATAAAATTATTTCTTCCAGACAAGAAGGAAATGAGATTTTTTTAATTTAAACCAGAATATCACATGCTTCAACCATTTAACGCAATTGTCACATCACTTCAAAACCGCGACGCAGTGACACATATGAAAAGATAAAGGACGCGAGCATTTGATGCAACAAGCAGAACGAGAATTGGAGTCATTTGTGGAGAGACGAGGCGATCGAAATGACCGTGGTTGAGAGATATCAAAGAGCGAAACGGTGCGGAATCAGGGCGCGGTAGTTAAGTTCAGTCATTTGTTCGGGCGCATCTGTGGTATCCCACGAGCAGGTGGCTCTCACGACGCAGGACTGGATCTGACCTCAGCAAAGATTGCAGCGACCTCTGTATTTTTCCATCGTGAATGACTCCTGTTCTGCGTCTCCTCCTAACCCTCGAGTCGCTTTTCTTCTCCCATTTTCCTTTACTATCTTTCCTTCACTCTCTGTCTGTCTCTCTCCCTCTCGCATCATCCCTTAGCTGTATTTCTTCGTTCATGATTCCTTCCTCATTTCTCCCTCTTTTCCAACGTCTGTCTTCATACCTAAATTGTTTTACTCACCAGATCAAAGGAAGACTAATTACTACATGTGGTAGAGTTTTATCAGAATTAGGAATAGAAGAGTTTAATGGAGGAGAAAAAAAACTTTCCGGAACAGAGAAGAGAAAACGGACCCACCGGAGTGAGATCCGGAAATCCCAACCATAACACGCCAATTGTACCTTCCTGGACAAATTCGAAGGTGTTACAGTGGATTTTAGCGTGCGCACCAATTCCTATCCTTCTCCACCAACCACCCATGCTGCCCCAATTTTTTCCAATACTTCCGAAAACCCACCAAGCAGAGGCAATGTTTTAACCACAGTTAATGAATTGGTCGATCCGAAACTTCCCTCTTCGCAATGCAGGATGTGAGGGGAAAGCAGCGAGAAAAACGGACTCTAAAGGGCGAAACCGATCGCTCTCTCCCTCTCTCTCTCCCTTCGGAGAGAAAATTACGACAGAATTATCCTGACGATGCGGCCGACGTTTTTAATGGGGCGTGTATTCCACATTAATTTGATTTCGCCGCTCCATCGATCTCAAATAAAGGAAGTAAATATACGGCCACCGTTAGCGAATAAGGATAATGGCTTAAGTTCAAGCTTCAGTTCTTTCACTTTCCCCGTATCTCCTAATAAATTCGATACCTTTTGGGTAAATACTGAGAAATAAAAGTAATTATCTCACTTCTTAACCATTTATATTAATAACAACGTAATAAAAAAGCTACCCATATACTATTACGTGCTGCCGTCAGCTAACTTTCATCCTATACAGGGTTGCGTGTATAATTTGTTTAGAATCACACTTGAAGCAATCGAAAATTCAATCCAAATTCAAAAAATAAATATAGATAAATTATGATAGTAGACGGATATACGCAGAGTTTCCTTTTATAATTATTTATAATGCCAAAAATTCACAGGTATCGCAATGATCTGACGCGTTATTCTTACTTTACCAACCAGTATCTTAGTCCTTCCTTTGGATCTTGCAGTATTCACAAAATCTCTTCTTATTCAATAACACCTGAAAATTATAAACCTACTCGCACCTATCTTTCTTTCTTTCGCCGAATTTAATTGGAAACCCCAGACACACTAGTTACCGCGAACGAATCTTTAATTCAATTTCCATGCATGTCTTCATCACCGCCTCATGTTCATTCCTCCTAATATAAACAAGATTCACTGCATCACGGACATATTGCTCTATTTATTTGGCTTTAAAGAAGTTAGGATTAGAAAAAATTGCAGATGGAATGATGTAACGTGCCTAATAGCATTATAACTTATATATTTTCATTCAATTTCAAGGGTAGGGAGTTTAGAAAAAGCAAATTTGAGAACCGATTACACAAGTATTCGAAAATCGACATTAATAAAATTAATTGCCGTTCTTTTAAGCGTTGTTTGGTTCAAATCCTGTGTTGGTACGACGATTTTCAGTAATTTTAAAATGTGATTGAAGGTTATACTGCAGCGATTCTCGATAATGTAACACCCATATAAAATATACGGAGACTTCATATGTAAATAGCTTCACGCAAAAATTATAATATGCGTAGATAGGGGAAAAATCCGAGTTTTTCATATCATGTGAATAAAAATCACGCATTACCACATCGTACATTTGGTCGCAAGACGTTTCACACCAACGGCAGTACTTTATTCAAGCGACATGAACAGCTAAGATATACGTGACCGATAAAGGCCAATCTTAACGGTGCCACGGCAAGCGGTTATAATGTTCTAATTGACTTTTTTCGCATGTCGGACCATAAATAGGTTACATCGATCGGCACCAATTGATAGCGGCTAAGCTATCGAGATGTAAAGGGAATGAAAAAGGACAAAGAGAACTTAGCGAGGAATCTCGCTACGTGTCTGCGTATGTGGGGAAATGCGTGAGTGGGAGAGAGAAATCCGTCATTCATAAAGAGAAGGTGAGCGCCCCAGCCAATCTATCATCCTCACGAGACAGTACCTACATTGCAGTGGCATCCACACCACGTTCCTTCCCTCTCTCTCTCTCTCTCTTTTCTCCAACTCTTCCTCTTTTTCTCTCTGCACTCCTCCGTTCATTCGCATCGCTCTTTCTCTCCCTCTAATGGTCTCTCAATCCTTCTTAGCTCTTCTCTTTTCCGCGTTCTTTTGCTCCACATCTCCCTCCCTTTCCATCTTTGATCTATTCTTCTATCTTCTAATCATTTTCCTTCCCTCCTTCAAACGCTCCCCTTCCGGCATCCACTATTCTTTTATAGGTATATAGAAGGCAAGTACATACTTCAGTCTCATCTCCTTCTCCGTGACCTATAAACTCAATCTATCACACTTCCTTATCCTCAGATGGGCTAACGATCCTTCTTAAGAAGTTCAACCTCTGTTTGTCCGCAGCTGTTCTCAACAGAAGTTGCGTTAATGAAGCATTAAAATTCAAAAGATGCTCTTCGCCTCCCATGCTTGGAGCGCCATCGCTCCCTTTCACACGTGAGTTCAGTTTTAAAGAATTAGAGAGCTCGATGATTTTTTATTTCAGAAATCACTTTTTAAACCAAATGCATAAAGTGAAGGGAACTTTTTTCATTCATAAACTAGTCTATCTCATTATCGTACTGCAAAGAATCAGTATCTGAGTTAGGCACTTGCATCCTGAATCATTTATTTGAATGCGCAAAAATTTACGGGGAATAGCAGATTTGGAAAATTCCGGAAACCAAATCATAACGAATGCGAATAAAATAATATATATGTCGATACATAACATAAAGCTAAGATGCTTTTTATGCCTTCCAATAGCTTGAATTTTTATTTAAATTATAAAAAATAAGTATTACATCAATCTTTCCACAAAAAATCGATTAAGTAATTAGTTACACTAGAATACATATGTAACAAAATGGGGGAAATGAACCAAAAACTCCTATCATGAAAGTTCATGTATACAAAGAGAATTAAGGATTTCGCATTATAAATTATCTTGAAACAATAACCATTTCGCCTCAAAGCAGCTGTAATCAGTAGCGATTCACTGACAGTAGAATCTAAAAAAATAAGAATGTTAAGAATGATATAATGAATGAAAATTGGCATAAACAACTTATGTGACACTTATTTAAATTAACTTGTAAATTATCCTATCAAAACCATAAATTTGTTACCCATCAACATACGCTGATTAATTGTCGATTTTACACGAAGTGGGCCACTAATTTTGCGTTTTTGGCGGAATTTTAAGTAACAGTGTAAACATTACAGACTAGTTCAATTTTACTTTTCACTAGGAAGCTGGGTTTTAAACGAAACTTGGCATTCAGGGTTTATTTGAAAATGAACGATGTTTATGGATTTTTACGGTGGAAACGAAATATCATCAAGAAGTAGAGTGCTAATAAATACATGCATACATTCTTCGGTCTTTCACTGGAAAACATCTACGCTTTTTTTATTTATCATTAAATAATTAGGTCGCTAATGATAAACATGCGACTTCTATAAGGCGAAAACTTTCACCGTTACTTCACCTGCTCGAACACGTATTTCATTTAATGCCCAATTAAATCAGAAATTGAGCTTATTTGTCATTTTTAGCTCTATCTAACTTTTCAAGTAACCTTTCCTGTTGGAATGTAAAATCCAAAATTTGAGAGGCTTCAATTCGGATTTCCTTAATTAAGAAGCCAAACGTTCCTGGGGAAAGATAAGCTTCTAATGAAACCCATTACGTCACCGCAATTTTGGAAGGAGTACATTTGTATCCACTCCATTCTATCATAAAATAAACTTTTCGGTTTCTGTTCGTTATGCCAGAGCTCTTTATAAACAAAACTAGTGTAATGGCCGTTGAAATATCAACGGAAGAATTATAGATAGATCGATTATTAATATTTGCATTTAAAATAATTAATAGCACACTATTACATATGAAATATTTCGTCATATATTACATTTCTAGTGAATATTCTGTTTTCGTTTAGTAAATGCCTTTAGTTTTTATTTTCTGCTATAAAATTCTGATATTCTTCTCCCACCTTGTTCTTGTCAATGCTACATATAATTGTCAGCGTGCAAAGACAGGGAAATAAGTATATGTATACATATATAACGTAGGGAAAATAATTAAATTTGGTGCACTTAATGTTATGATTGTTTTAAAATTGTACTCTCTACATACGAAGAAAGAAAGCTTACTCGAATCCTCAACAATGTTCTCCGTTGTTATGTAAATAAAACTCTTTAAAAATAAAACGCTAACTAATTAATCAATCAGCGGAATAATTTCTTTGAATACTATCTGAACAAAAACAAATCACCAATTTATTTCAACATTGTAAACTGTTCCCTTGACGATTGAATGGATCATTGTATTGGAGATCCTTATTGACAAAAAAATAAACTAATTGTTTATCGTAGAAACCGTTACATAAACAAACATAAGTGTTTATTATATATTCCCGTCGTTTTCATCGAAAGAAAGGTAAGTGAAATTACGTTACTATAAAATGAATTTAATGTGTGAAGTGCAGTGATCATCGAAATGAGATATAACAATAATGAAAAAAATATAAAACAATAAGGATATAGCCTGACCGTCTTCTGAAAGCTCCTAGCAGTTATAATAACTGCTGCAAGGTGGCAGCACCAATCGATGAGTTGAAATCTTATTTGCAAAGACAGACAAAAAGACAGAAACTGCCCCTTATCATTGTTTCATAAACTGGTTCTCCTTTAAAAAATTGGATCTTTCATACAAGTTACACAAAATGTTTCACATAAAATGATCGTTTTAGCTCGAGAGATCCATTTCCACACATCAAATCTAGATTAAATACTACGGGTCTGCTTTTAATTTACGGGGGAAAGTATTTTTCTTGATTTTTTTCTTAATTTGAACGGTATAATAATACCAATGCACCTAACAAGGAATCTTCAAAATAGTAGAAATAACAGATAATGATTGAAAAGAAAAATATTACAAGATAATTTTTATTAACGGAATTTTAATCAAATCAACTTTCTCAAGCTAAAATAAAAATTCTATTCTTTGCAGATGAAAATATTCTTACTAATAATTGTATTACAAACATAATGAATTTTTTCAGTCACATTTATTGATTTCTTTCGAAAAATATATGAAAATTGCAGTTTTAGCGATAAATTTCTTTTTCTATAGTAGAAAATCTAGCGAACAACTATACTTCAAAATTTAAAAATTCTAATCATAAGTTCCTATTTTTCACAGTTTCACCATATTTATTAAACTTAAAATAATCTTGCAATAATCGATAAAAATTAACCCAAACCGCTGATTGAGCAAAACTCATTCATAAGGATCTCTTCCTTTGTGTAGTTTTAGCTAATGAAGAATTTTAATGCACATTTTAATCAACCAAAGCTAAAAACTTTACAAAAAAAATTTTGGTAGGTCCTTTTATGGGCTCTTAGGTACCATGATATTATTTTCGATACTCTTTCCTCTTCCAATTCTACTCCATTCAATATTTTTCATTCACTGTTCGATTTTCCTACTGCGATTCCTCTTCGACTTTCTGCTCCACTCTCTACACTCCTTCGACTCTTATAATCATCTTCCCTCCACGCCATTCCATTCATCACTCTCTTCCGCTACTCCATTTTCCTATTACAGCTCACTTCCATTGCCCTTCTCGTCGCATAGCCGCTCTTCGCCCGTTGCGTGACTCCTCCTTGCGTGCATTTTGCCAGGAAGAGTTAGACATGATACATTCTAAGTCGTAAGTTTCACTACACACATACACGCACATCATTTTTGTAAATTTATCCGTTTCGCCATTTGATCAAAAACATAACAAAAAATATGATAGCAATCAAAAGAACTTCATTTTGTGAGAACAAAAAAAATCTATAAAATATTAGTAAAGTTAACGTTTCACGTTGGAATTCAAACGTCTTTCATGATTTTTATGATATTTTTTACCAAAGATATTTTTAACGTTTACTCTTTCAGAAAGTAAAATATAACCTCGTTTTCGCCTTTCGTATTTAGAGTGGAAATTCTAATTCAAATTTCGAATTTTGTAGGTAAGTTGCGTTTCAGAGGTCTCGTATTCATTTTAAAAGTGTTTGTCTTTCAATTTTCGTAATTATGAGCGGAAACGTTTAAAAAAGAGTCAGCATGACGCTTCAGTTGTTGCGCCCAATTATCCTTGTTTTTGACGGATTTCTAGAGTAAAAATATAAATCCCGCAGGAAAATAAATTGTGCATTCGCCAATTGGGTAGAAAATCCCCAGAGAACTTTTTCTTCCCATTTTTTAAGAGAGGTAGGTCAACGGAAGGTAATTCTTGAAAGATTTTTCGGAATATAACTTGCATATTTGCAAGTCGATTTCTGACTAAAGGAATGATGCAGCAAAAGGCCCAGAGAAAGTGGGGAGAAGAGCGAAATTGAAAGAGATTCCAGTGTGACGATCGAGAACTGGAAAAATGCATTTGCCGTGAACGTGAACTCAAAGCGCGCAACCAGTAGTCAATTTCGCACAATTTTATTTCGCGGGCGATGGAAATGCGACGTGCGAGGAAATACGTCGGAAAATATAAGTAAATGCACGAGAAAGGGAAAATATAAGATGAGGAGTCTCAAGAAAGATGAAAGGAAAAGAACGAAGTAAAGGGGAAATGAGAGAGAGAGAGGAAAGAAGAGACTAGGATACATGCAAAATTGTGAGGTTACGGAATGTTTTTAGACGATAGAATTTTGAGGAAGATGAAATTAGGAAAAGTGAGGTAGAAGAAGGTAATTGAAGGAATGAATTATTCAGTGAAGAAGCGTAGCAAGGCAATCGAGCAATGGGTGGAGATGGAGAGAAGAGGATGAAAGGGGAGAGTTGATATCAGGTCAAGGCAAAGCAGAGCGTGCGACGTACAGTTGATGGGAGTTCACGATACACACACAGAACTCCACTTCATGAAAATTCGTTCAGCATAGGAAGCAGCACGAATGAAGCGGAGAATTCCATTAGCACTCAAGATACGAGAAATTGCCTCACGGATGCATATGAATCGGCAGGGGCAAGATACGAAATCTTCCACGCGAAGAAGGCTCTTCCAAATGCAAAAGAAACAATATAACACTTCTTACTTCGATCTGCATGAAAATGAAGTCGTCTTCCAAAGTCGATGATATAATCCTATTCGAATTTGGAAAAACCACGCTTCGCTTTTAGCTGCCAATTCCTGCCGATCTTGTGATGAAAGTGGAAAAATCACGATTTTTCTTCTTTAAAAAAATGCCGAAGTTTATATACATTATTGGAAGTATTATAAACAGGCTTACCCCCCGTTAACTTTCCATTTCCAAATTTACACAATGTATTTAGTCGGAGTTGGTTTTAAATGCTCTATTATAAACTGGAAACAAACGCAAAAATTAGTCGATTTTATATCTGATCTCTCCGATGAAGGACTAGAATTGTTAAAATCTTAAATATATTTTAAGAAAATGTATGTGCGATACGATTAAAAAAGTCTAAAATAAAGATGGAATTTAATGAACTAAGAAACTAGAATGGACTAAGAAATTAAATATCGGTACATATCACCTACTGAACAGAAAAGAAAACATTAAAACGAATGATAATTTTAGGTTACGCAAAATTTAATAAAGAGTAGGTGTGAGTAACTCAACTTCTAACGTGGTTTAAATTCCTATTCCACGTACCTAATGTATGAAAAACGAGAGGCGCTCATCCTACTTATCGCGATTTTTTATTACAAGTGGTGCAAGGATTGGTTCAAATGAGTGGCTTGAGAAAATGAGCAATTATTGGGATAATTGGTAGGTAACAAAAAACGAAAAAGTCACTGTTATTAAATATAGGACACGATTATGCGCTGAAATATGTCGTTGGTGGACGGAAGACAAAAGAAAACGAAAAGAGAAACAATTGCAAGGATTGAAAATGTTTTAAGGAAAGTATAATTATAATTTGATTTCACTTCCAGAAAATTTCATTTATATCTCATGGTGCAAATGTGGGCGAATAATAAGGTCATTTCCTCCTCTCGATTAACGCTTTTCCTTTCCGTCACTTCTTCCGACCACATTTGGTCTCAAAAGCGCCCGTTTGAAGTCTTATGAAAAATGTTCTATCATCGGTGAATCATCGCTGAGGACGGTTGCTTTGCAGCCTAAGCGTACATCTGGTTTTCACAAACTTCTGAAACTATCTAATTTATAGAATCCAGCCATAACGTCAGCCCGATAATTTTTTTAATCATCTACCTATCTCTCTATCCCTTTCTCCTTCTCTATCCTCCATTTCTCACTTTCTTTCATTCCTCCTCCCCCCACCCTCCTCCCCACCTCAGCCTCTATTTTGCCTTATATACTCCTCCCTTGGGCCCATCTGTACCCGCCAACTACTACACCCATTTATCCAATCCCCCTCTCTCTCCATTCCACATTAATTTTCATGCCATATTCCTCTCTTCCCTGATTACCTCCTCTTCTCTCTTTACAATCTCTCCCCCTCCTCCCCCTTCTCTCCATCTCGCGAGAGAAGCGCCTATGTGACCTTAGAAAAATGGACTTTGCTATTGAATCACAGACTCGTTATTTTTATATTTATAGTTTTTCCCATGGTCACGTTATTCGATGCCAGACATCCTTATATTTTGGAATCGATTCTTTCCCAACGTGCGTGCACTCCGTCTACATATTTATACACCATCATAATTAATTTTTTGATCTATTATTTTCACGAGCTCATACGTACTTGCGCAACACAGTTTAACGTAAGTAAATCGGTTTAAGTTTTGTAAACTGTTATTATCTATGTAAGCATCCATTTAAATGTTTGCATAAATGAATAAAAAGGGCATAACTTTTAGAAAACAAAAATCAATGCAGGACTTTATTAAATTGCATTTTTAAATTAAACTTGAGATATGAACTCTAAGCCTAGCCGGAATAATTTAGGGCAATATAAAAATCCGAGCCGAATTACCATAAAAATTTGTTTGTTACCAGAAAAAATAAATTTTCCGGCCTCTAACAATTAAGCATATAAACTACCATTACAACGAGTACAATGCTTTTTAATTGTAATTAATCATCCATATTGCAATATACCATTGATTTTAAAGGTATATTTTATAATACCGTTGACTTCAACCGACATAAACATATGGAGACGTCATTATCCTACCGCACGAACCATTCCATTTCCTTTTTTAAACACATTGCTCCTTTTATTTAATGCTGTAAATCATGTAGTTAAACTTTATGTCAAATTTAAAATATTTACAAAATTCATGTTCAATTAGTTCGAAAGTAATAGGCGATCGAAGCAATCCGTCAGACGAGAGCCATGGGCAGAGCCAATAGTAAAACAAACGCAACGTAGCATTGGAGTGTCATCCTTGAAAGGCGCCATAACGAGTGTCCCTCCTCGTTTCAATCAACTCGTTATCTGCGACACAGCTGGTATGTCCGAGCGATAACGATTTCCCCTTCCCAGCGATGGGAATGACCGCCGTGTTGTTTTGGGATTGGAGCTGGTCGAGGTCGAGGACGAAAAAATGCGGGAGATGATGCGAATTTCACGTGTGTGTGTGTGTGTGTGTGTATGCGTTTTCGCGCTGATGTTAAGAGTTGAGCTGTAGAGATGAAGAAACGCCATACATAGAAAATAACCGCGTTTAGAAGAACAACTGGTGAAGGTTACTAAACGATAAGGAATCCAAGTTTCAATACAATAAAATGTAACAAGAATAAAAGAAAACTGAGGGAGTGCATGAAGGTCATTTCGTTAAAATAACATCGTCCAAAAACCTAAGCATGACATCTTTGGACAGACATAATAAATGGATTTTTGCTGAATCAAACGATGATGTGCATCATAATTGGAATAGTTACCAAATTCAAACCATAGTTAACCGAATGCGCCACTGGAAAAATAAACCATTGGTGGAAGCAATTCTGTATCTAGCACAAAGAGATGTGATCACACAGAAGAAATTGAGAAGATTATAAATAGGAAAAATAAAACTTTCTTGTGCAAAGCTGAATTGTTTAAAATGTCTTCCTAGTCTTCATTATCTCTGCTTGAAATAAGGGCACATTATCACAATATTAAATCCACAACAAACCGAATATTTACAGTCATTCGAATTAAATTCTTTGAAGTTTTCGTTCTGACCAATTTCCGACTGAAACAGCAATTCTATTATATCTGCATCTTTAAATATAATGGAAGAATAATATAGACATTTTAATCAAAAACATATTGCTATAAAAACCATGGAAAAGCAACCTTACAATCAAATTCCAGCCACTGACGAGCTTGAAATTCTTAAAATTTCTCTGACCCTAAAAAAACAAGCAAAGCCGTAGTGTAAGTCGATGAAAACAAGTTATCTTCCTGTGAAACTAATAGTTATTCTAAAACTAACAATAAGTAGAGTAATATATAGACTTCACCAGTAGGCTGTAGGAAAACGCATGAACAGAATAAAAGCAAGCCTAATCAATTATTTCACATTTTAATTTAAAGTCTCACAATCAGATCTAAACCTTTTTAACAATTAATATTGTTAATTGTATAGATTGACTAATTCTAGAATTTGTAAAAACCTCGAATTCTGTTTAATAATTTAGCAGAAATAACTTCACAATCATGGAAAGATTTTACCCTTAATAAATTCACGAAATTATTTTATAAACTAGTAGGAAGCACAGCCGCCAAGTAAATTAATTCAGTGAGTGCCTTAACATCTGTTCTTTCGCTTCGTTATCGTCAACACCCGTTTGTAACTAACACAGATTAACTAAGTGAATGGAGTCCAGCTAATGATGCACAGGCTGGGACAGAGGCCGATGTAACCCGACGTCCTTTACGAACGTGACGATTTATCGCTTTAATTTGCATTCGACGCTTCGAGATTAATGCACCAGTCAAAAAAGAGACAACTCAGATAAGAGAAATATATGGAGGATTGAGAGTAGGGACCATTCATTAAGTGTAATGTCGCCAATAGTACAATAGCAAACATGGGACCCACTCTTAAGAGAATCTGCGTAAATCATGCAACCTAACTCTCGCCAAGAAGCACCCACTGAATTATGGGCACTCATTAAAACAAGAATAAATAAGTTCTCTGAGCTAGAGTCGATAATCCACTCTAAAACCATATGGCCAATAATGAAAACCATAAAATCACCAAATATATGTAGATAAATAATATTTTCAACGTATGGCTGAAAATAATGGAGTTTTCCCCTTCCTCTTGAGGATTGATCCACCAACCACAATGACTACGTCTTTATTCAATCCTAAAAAAACTAAGCCTACCTAGCATTTAAACTTATATGAAGAATAGCATTTCACAGTGACCTACGCTCATAACTGAAAATACACACGGATGCTCATAACAACTTTCCGAAACCAACTCATCACAAAACAGAATTTCTAGACATCACCTAAAACGAAGATATTTTAATGAATTGGATCAGACTATAGAACGGATGAAAAGGCAAACAGACAGACGAAGCATTAATAAATCGTCTGCGTTTGGTGTATTGTAATTCATTTTTCCTGTTATTTTAATACACCGTCATCCGACTAATTTAGAGGCGACGCAAACGGATTTCCTCCGAAATCCTATCACTTAAAAAGGAATGAATTATGGCGAGGATCGCAAAACGAATGTACATATATGCAACCGACGATTTTTACGCAACAATGACGAAAAATGGGTCAACGGCTATCATTCTACGGTCTTTTTTTCCAAAAAACGTCTCAAACTGATCTCCTTTATTGACATTTTAGGCTACTATTAAATAGAACAAAAGGATAAAGAATGGCAAGAGGAAGGAAAAGAAAAGACCACGTTTCGCTGGGCGGGTTTTTCTATAGCGAGAAACGGAGTGTTTCCACGTTTCTTCATGAACATCGACGCAAAAAAAACTCTTCTTCCGCAAGAGATAAAAGGGTAGTTATGAAAGAGGGAAAGACGCGAAAGGACGAGTTCGGAGAAGTGTGATTCCGACAGACAAGGAAACGAGGAAAAATTCCACGAGATACAGAAGCTGAAGTAAACGAGGATCGATTAAAAAGTTTGTCTTTTTCGGAGCACGGCTGCTTTCTTCAGAAATTGGATCTTGACGTTTTTAAACGTACCTTTTTTCCCCTTCGGATTCTCCGTTGTTTTAACCGAGATATATAAATTTCGAAAAAAAAGGTTCCCCGCATCAACGTCTTTGTCCTTCTGGTTTTGATAAAAGTCGCGGAGAAATAAAAACACACACACACACACACACACACACACATATATATATATATATATATATATATATATATATATATTCAATTATTTCGTTTGGGGATCGGATATTTCCATGGGATTATTTCTGAGAAATCTGACAGATTTGCAACTTTCGAAAAGAGATGATATTTCTTTTAATCTTTCCCCAGCCCAGAGGGAAATTACCATTCGCTGAGAGAGCCAATCGCAATGGAGGGAGTAGTTGAGGAGGAGGAAAAAGAAAGGTTGAGGAGGGGGTGGAAGAGTGCGTTAATATGCATGCCAATCCACTTGATCTGGATCGGAGATTTTTCCCGTTCAACAAACGTTTTGCCCTTGACTGCGTTCGGCGCAAAAAAATAGTTCCGGGGCGTTTCGAAGGGCAATTCGTTCGCCGGGACTACAGACAGAAGAACGTTCCATCTGCTGGGAGGGAGTGTGAGCGTCAGACTAATTGAAATGCATTCACGGTTCTAAATGGCACGGGATGAGCGCTGAGACGGTTCCCGTTATCGCGGTACGCGCGGCGGTGTATGGAATCGCAAAATGAGGATGAGAGCGGAGGATATCTGAGGGGAGGAGGAGGAGATGGAAAGACGGGAGGAGAGGCCGGGAGTGAGGGAGGTGAGGAGAGGAAGGAGTGGATGGGAGGGAGGAGTAGATGGAAGAGAGGAATGGATGGAAGAGAGGAATGGATGGAGGAGAGTGGATGAGAGGGAGGAGTGGATGGGAGGGAGGTGAGGATGGGAAGGAGTGGATGGAAGGGAAGAGCGGATGGGAGGGAGGAGTATATGGGAGGGAGGAGTAAATGGGAGGCAGGAGCAGATGGAAGCTGTGAGATAGGTGTAAAGGGAAACCAGGGATTCCCATAATTCAATTATGCGAGATCGCATTTATTTCCGAGGAAGTGGATTTTTCCGCGAGGCAAATTTGTTCTCTCATAGCTTTTAACAGTTAGGCCTCATAATTTTAACTGAAATTAATGGTTATCATGGTTTATAAATTCAATTTCATCGTTTTTCCTCCCAGTTTAAACATTTGCACGCCACTGCCCCAGTAATCGAAATAAATTCACATTTTTACACGGCAACTAATTTGTCGCAAAACCCGGGATAAAAAGGCTAAATTGATTTATGATTTTTTTCAATGGTTTCTTTATTGTTTTTATAAGGAATAATTAAATATATGCATCCGTACTTTTATCTTTATCATCGACATAGTTCGACTTTAATTTACTCATTTCTGCCTTCTGCTCCGTACAAAAAGAAATAAATATATGTTTCGCGTTTCAAGTCATTAGAGAAAACCCAAATTCCACGGCCTTCGTAAATGTTAATTTTAGAAAATAACCCAAAACAAATCTCTCTAAAATAACAACTCGTAAGCCGCATTGTTTCAGTTCAGAAATTTTAAAACCAAAAGAGAATTTATTGCGGAAAAGTGGAAAGAGATTCACTGTTTTCCGAAAAGTACAAAGAATGGCATTGGTGCCGCAAAAATAAAAATTCTCAAAGTAAATCTTTCCACGAATTCGAAAGATAGGTGGAGTGGAAAAGCTAAAAGAAAAAAACCGAATTAAGCTTTTTGTGGATGCGTTTCCATCATCCGATGCAATTAACCTTAATGGTGATAATTTGGGCATACGTGCTCTATTTTTGACCACCTAAATTTGATTTAAATCCCTCGATGCTTTTTTGTAAATTTCTTCTTTTACCTTTTTTACGATACGTTCAAAGCATTTTGATATCCACTTTTAGAACAGTATTGTGATGCAACACAGTCGATTCGTCACGAAAATCTCTATAGCCGTGATGTAATTAAGTTGTTTGTTCTTTTTTCTTCTCATTCGTAATCAAGTTTCACTCCCAAATTTTTCGTTTATATTTATAAAACATAATCAAAGACTACTCCAATAAAGGCGAAAACTTCATTTCATTGTGGCGCAGAGAAAATTAAGTAAGCATAACCTAAAAAAAACGAACAAAAAGGATGAATAAAAATATCGTCGGCATATTTAACTAAAATTTGTAATCAAGTCCTTTTAAAATACTTTTTAATCGAAAAGTTCTATTATAGAGCGCTACAGAAAATTACACGAACGAAAACTTGCTTTTAGAAATGAATACGTATGAATGAGCGCGAATGAAAATTGACATTCCTATTTAACGGAAAAAAACGGGGTCGCGAGATTTTTTGAAAAACGTATGATTACACACTAGTGAAAATAATGTGATATTATACCAAAAAAAGAACAGATACGCATCAAAACGTTGAATATTTTGTCAATAAATTTACTACCCCAAATTTAATTACAAATAAACAAAGCAAACCTTAAAAATTAGTACGATTAATTTCTTAAGTTGAAATATAATTTGCGTTTCTTTGAAAATATTTTGGATACCGATGCTTCAACGGCGGATTGTACTCGATAACACTGGCCTGCAAGAGTTTTGAAGCCTATTAAGTTTTGCTACATCTTACGTACATATAGGAAGGGAATGAAGAAAATATCACAACCAGTTTTCTAGAAATCCCACTCCCACACTATGCAATGCAATGAGTACCTCCACAACGCCACAGTACAACAATGAGACAACAGGAACTTCTGAGATAACATACAAAAAGGCAAAAAAGGAAGTATCAATCGCCCCCGTACTAGGTTTTTTTCCGTGTAATCAAAAATTTACACTTTATTTCTATGTAATCTAAAAATTAGATATGTGTGTCTGTTTGCATCATATTTCAATGTTTTCACCATGACATGACCAATACTGTTTTATTGAGTCATTTGCATGGAATAATTCGAATTTCAGTACAAGATTATTTGGTTTACTGCAATAACGTAGAGGGTCTTGTTAATGAAATGGGTAAAGAATACCATCCAGCGGATTGGAGACTTTTTGTCGATTCCTCGAAAAAAAGGGTGAGGCTGTTTCGCTGCTTAACAGCAACAACACCGTTTCATCAGTACCTATTGATCACTCAGTTCACCTGAAGGAGACGTACACAAATCTGAAATCTCTACTGAAAGCCATTAAATATGAGGACCGTGAATGGAATTTTTGCGGAGATTTGAAAGTTATCGGCTTAGTAACGGGTCAGCAAGGAGGTTTTACAAAATACCCTTGCTTTTTTGCGTCTGCGGGATAGCAGAGCAATGAACAAACACTACAAACTGCATTGCCAAGAAGAGAAATTTTTGAACCTGGTAGTGCTAATATTAAAGCTAAGCCTCTGATTTATGTAAATAAAATTTTACTGTAACCCCTACACATTAAATTGGGTTTAATGAAGAACTTCGCAAAGGCCCTTGATAATAATTCAGCTGCTTTCAAGTACTTATGTAAAACATTTCCACAAATTAATGATGCCAAGTTAAAGGAGGGCATCTTCGTAGGTCCCCAAATAAGAAAGCTGATGACAGATGAACAATTTTTGTATTGTTTGGAAATGAAGGAAAGAGAAGCTTCGTTGGATTTCAAAGCAGTGACTGAAAACTTTCTTGGAAACAACAAGTCACCAGATTACACCAACATAGTTCATGAGATGATCAGAAAGTACAACACTCTCGGATGCAGAATGAATTTGAAATTACATTTTTTACATTTCAACTTGGACTTTTTTCCAGCTAACTTGGAGGCTGTAAGTGAAGAACAGGGTGAGAGATTTCACCAAGACATCGCAGAGATGGGAAAACGATATCAGGGATGATGGAGTATAAGTATGATGGCAGACTATTACTGGAATCTAAAAAGAGATCATTCCGACAGCCACTACAAAAGGTCATAAAAAAGAGCCACAGCAATGAAAATTTTGGTGAATATTATCTTACACTACTGTATTGTCAGCCAATATTATCCCACTCATCACCACCAAACCACCACGTTAAACTTTGTCACAAAAAGTGTCAAATTTTTCTAATTTTCTTGTCTTTTTGGAACTTGTTTTTCAGCTTTAATTTTTATTTTCAAAGAAAGAGTTATATTTCTGTAGTAATAATGTGTTTCTCAATCATTTACGCCTTAAGAGGTGTGTCCAATAATTGTAAATATTTGTTTATGAGAAATTTTGTGTTTCCTTGAATATATTAATTAGAAACACTGATTTTTGTTTTTTCTAACTTTTGCCCTTGGCAGATAATTCAGACCTGATAGACAAATAACAATTTTTACTCATTAATCAGCAGGCCGAAATTGACCAAAACCCAGGCACCAGAAAAAAAGTTAAAATTTGCAGACCAGTGTAATTAGTCCGAAGACTACGAAACTTGGAAAAAACAGCATGTGTGCAGCTCGATATCGTGAAACGAGAAGAGTAGTAACGGGTGATGGAGGAGGCTGGGGCGGGATAAGAGAGTGTGGTGAGAGATAAAAGCACTTAGATAAAACAAAGTGACGAAACCAAGATCATAGGGTCAAGGTAAGTAGGGCACAGAGTAATGCGAGGAAAGCAAGGTTAAACAAATGCTTTGAAAGAGAGAATTATGAAAAGAACTGGATACCGTAATTCAAGTATTGATTCCCATTACTCTGAGTGAGACTCTTAACGCCTTCTCTAGGAAGAGAGGGATGGTAAGAGAGGAATTAAAAAAAAACACGGTACGCGAATATCGTGTGAGGTGTGAGCTGAAAAATTAGGTCAGAGTATCGGTTTTAACGCAGCAGGAATCAGGGCCGGCCAGAGGTACCGGCGATCCGGGCGGCTGCCCGAGGCGCAAAGATCTAGGGAGCGCTACAGCGATCATATCTATGCATTACTTGCAACTGAATAAATATTGGTTACCAATATATATCGCCGAACAGGGTGGAATCTTTATGGAGGGGGGCGCTAGAGTGCTATCGGACCGCCGCTGGCAAGAATAGCACAAACAAAACCTCTTAAACTCGAATGAACGTGTTCCGTTGATATCAAGATCGCAGGAATTAATCGGGTTTACCAGTTCTTGCCGGAAGTTCATTGCGTTGTTTTGTAACGCTCTTTTCGTGGACGAAGCAACAATATTTCTGTAGAAAAGAGTGTGACCACGCTCTATGAAATAATTTGTTTTCCAAAGAGTATATTTACATTTTTCAAACCATAACAATTTTACAAATAGAAGCGGAAACAAAGTGAAATAATTGTATTGATTTCGATTACCCATTCAAATCATCGCCATTGGGCGGTAATGATATATATATATATATATATATATATATATACTAGTAATATGTGCTTGCATTCTGCAAGCATTTTTAAATGTTACCATTTTCACAATGTAGAATTATTCCCAATCAACTACGTACAAAATCATATAACCGTGTCAAATTTCAAGTTTGTTGCTCATTTAGAAATGCCTTATAAGATTTCGAATTTTTACAATATCGGATTTCTTCCTTCTGTTGTAAATATAAACCCATAATTCTGCCAAATTTCATGATTGTAACTCATTAAGAATTGCAGTATAATTTTCACACAGGTATGGGCCATAAATGGGGTAAAACCGCCTTTAAAAATTGGAATTTTCGCAGTATTTTATTTTATCTTCGGTAGCAATGAAATTTCTATAATCGTGCCAAATTTCAAGTCTCTAGGTCGTATGCAGCTACCTCGCCTTTTTTGTTCTCGTATGGAGCAATACCGGGGCCAAACAGCCCCAAAAATAGGGATTATTGCAATATCGGAATTCCTTCATTAGGCATAGTTTAACATTAAAGGCATTAAAATATATGCCTCTGATTCCCATTAAAAGCTTACCCATGTGAAAGCATTAAGCCTGTTGCTAGGAAGCCTATTGTTAGAGCAAGAAAAATTACCACTTTTTTGCGATAAAAACTATAAATTAACGCTAATTCTACTCGGATTTGAATTCTGTCTTCAAAAAGAAGATACTACAATTTATATCCTATCCGACAGTTTAAGCCTCGAGTTCGTATCTTGACGAGAAGTAATTTTAAAATGCAAATATAAAAACCTCTACACCAATTTACGTTTTCTTATGGGGCAAAAAGGGGCCAAAATAGCCTCTCAAAATAGGAATTTCGACAGTTTCGGATTTTTTCGTTTGGTTGTGACCAAAAACCTATAATCCTACGAAATTTCAAGTTTCTAGCACATCTGGAAGTGCCTCATAATTTTGTATCCTCCTATATATATATATATATATCATGTGTAAGAAGCGTCTATATATTATAGATATATCACAAGCAATGCCTCCACAAATGCCGTTAAATTTTACTTAAAATACAGCTGCGGAAATAAAGACATAGCATTTACGATATTTTCTCTTATGCTACGTACGGAGAAAGTATAAAGTAAGTGCATGAAAAGCTCTTAAGTTTTGAAAAACAATAAATGCAATAAAAACTTCCTCTTGCAGAATTAAACAAAAAGGTTTTCCTATAAAAAATATGTACAGAACAGAAAGCCACCGCTTCTAGGTCAGGGTGCACAAACTTTTTACACCCCTGAGCAGCATTTGAGCATTTGATGGTTTATATTTATCCGAGAGCCGCAGTTAATTAAAAGTTGAATAATGTAAATTACACGAGAATAAAATTTTAGATATCAAGTTAATCCATTTTTACTTATCAATGATCAAACACAAATTTATCACAAACATGCAATGCAGTGCGAGTTTGAAAGATGCAGTAAAGTAGTACCTACATTTTTTCAGGAGTACAAATTTGCTAAAAGTAGTAGTGCTATAACTTTCACTTTATGATTTACCAAATTAACCTAGCCTAAACATTGTTGATACAAAATCATCCAGGGGTCGCACAAACATCAACGTAGGGCCGCACTTTGTGCACCCCTGTTCTAGATGAAGTGCTATATGACGGCGTGGTTGGAACACATTCTTGCAAAAAGTTAGGTTAGGACCCCATAGGGCCCCCAAAAGATATCACGCCGGGCCTGGCCGTAGGTATCCGTATCGAATCCTATTATCGAATCGATCCAGAAATCATCTCTCGAGCTATGCAAAATCTTGACTTTTCAGTTGTTTGTGCTTATAAATGCTCCGTCGGAACGTTATTTATTGAAAAATGGAAATGCCTTGGCTGGATTCCATTGTAGGAGACGCTTCCTATTGTCCGCGCGAAGCGGTTCAAGATAGAGAGAGCCGGAATGTGATAGAGGACGAATAATCCATCCTGGAATCTTCAAGTTGGACGAATTTTGAAAGAAGAAAAAAACTAGAAAAAGATGAGGAAATGACTGAGAGTTAAGAAAGAAATAGGAGAAATGGAGGGGGAAGCGGATTAGATAAACAAATTAAAGAAGCATCCGAAGAATATTATCAAGAAGGTCTTAATCCTTCCATTTTGTGTGTAAGGGGCGTGATTTCGAGATATCCGAACCCTTTTCCCAGTTATGTCAGCGAAACGTTTTCTGCGAGACAATGGAAAGTCTCTTCTGGCAGAAAAGCGATTTCCGCTCTTCCACAACTCGTCTAACTTCCCTAAAGATTTTTTTCGATCGAACGATTTCTAAAGCTGGAGCGCAAATAATTGGATGAGAAATGGCTTTATTTTCCCAATCAACTCCTCTCGTGATGGAATGAATTCAGTTTTATTATCCGTAACTTTAGGGCGGTGATAATTCGATGGAGGTGCATTTCGGCGGGTTTATAAGTTGAGAGATTTGGTCTACTTTGAATAATCTATAATATATTTTGAAGCGTTTTTTTGTGTTTGTTAATGGAACTCCTCCTAAATGATGTAAGCTAGAATAACCAAATTTGGTACGATTCTTCCTTACATCCTAACTTAGTGAATGGTCAAGGTTTTGTTTCTGTACGTCACTTTGATTCGAAATGGCGAACGTTTTAATTATCAAACGTCACGTATTTTGCGTCCTGCAACTGAAATACAGGGATGAGTGTAGACTACTTTTAATTTTCATTTTAAAATTACTTAAAATCATGGTACGAACTTGAGACTTGGATACCTCTTTGCGGGAAAGAACAAAGTTTATTTTTATTGAGGACAGATTCCGGATTCTGGTCGAATTCGCGTATAAATACGGTTAGAATCAGTAAAATACGTGATTTTATCAGTTTTATTACAATACCCATAATAAGCTACCATGACAACTCCCATTGTCGCCGAAATTGAGAGTTCAATGCATTTATATGGAAGAGCGGGGAGGAAGGGGGAAAGTACCTAATTTTATTTACGTTTTCATTATAATTAATTAAATAAACAAAATCTGAACAAAAATAGCAGTACATAACAACGTATTATTTATCGTTCTGGAATATTGTTTATTAAAAAAGCGTTGAAGGTATGTAATCTCTTCTTACTTATCAATATAAAAGTTTTAAATTAACAAATTTTTATATAAAAATTTACAATTCTTTACGTTTTTGTTATAATTAGTTAAATAAAATTTGAACAACAAAAGTAGTAAATAACAACGTAGTATTTATCGTTCTGGAATACTGATTATTAAAAAGTGTGGAAGGTATGTAATCTCTTCTTACTTATTAATGTAAAAAATTAAATTAACAGATTGTTATACAAAAATTTACAATACTTTACGTTTTTGTTATAATTAGTTAAATGAAATTTGAACAACAAAAGCTGTAAATAAGAACGTAGTATTTATCGTTCTGGAATATTGATTTTTACAAAAGTGTAGAAGGTATGTAATCTCTTCTTACTTATTAATATAAAAACTTTAAATTAACAAATTGTTATATGAAAATGTACAATTCCTTACGTTTTTGTTATAATTAATTAAATAAAATTTGAACAATAAAACGGATTGTTACAAGCAAATATGATTAATTGTTAAAAAAACTAATTGTAATTTTAAAAGTATCTACTATATATTTTAAAGAGTTTGTATGTTGTGCTGTAGTAGCTTCACTAAATCCGTTGAAATTCAACGGGAAATTCTGCTAGTATAATATAATATGAAACTATGATGAACAACACCAAAATCAATATGAGTTACGGAGTAAATTGAAAAGAATACAGTAGAGTGAGATGCGATATGAGATATGAGGCTAAAAAATTGCAATGCAACATTAAAATATGAAATAACGTAAATGATAAAAAATAATCTCTCGCTATCATTGCACAGTGCAGTAAATTTCATTACATCATCGCAAAATTAAAATATTATAAAACGTGGTGTTGCACGATGTGACTGTATCAGAAAGAGATTCAAGTTATCTGTTTTGTATAAGTATATTTCAATTCGCCAGAGCGTTTTCTTTGCAATATTCTCTGAGTAAAGGAACCAAAAACGTTCCCTTTGAAATATATCGTTCATATTCTGGATAATGCAAAAAAGCCCATAGCCATGAGTCCATTGATATTTTTTTAAATATTCTTAGCGCTCTCGGATCTTATGTACTACTATAAAGAAACAGAAAGAAATAAATCTACGGCACAAAAAAAGTGATTTACGTGGCGACTTAAATTGACCGTATCTGGATATTCTTTCATGATGGACAGAGCGGAAGAAGCAATCGAATTTTTGAATATATTTAAACCCAAATTCTACGATTCTTTTCTGCGAACGGAAAATGAAACAATTACAAGTCTATAGAAAAGTATTGTGGCGCAGATTTATAAAGGAACATTAAAATCGGAAGCGATATTACGATAACACATGGAGTAGTAACAAAAAGAATAGGTGCCGCCATATATCTGTAACAAACGTTCCTTAACGGTTAACAAATTTCGATAGTTTCCAAAAAAAATAGATCTGATAGATCTTTGAGCCATTTGAGTTAAGTCAAAGATAAAGTTACACTTAAGTGAATCGTTCGTAAAGTATCTCTCCTCCAAGGGTAACATATGCTTATGAAGGCTTATCCAAGTCTATCTCTCCTCTTAAGTATAAGATTCGCAACTGCCGTACTTTCCTATTGGAATAAACGGCAAAGTCATTTTATCATTCCGCGAGTGAGATTTTAGGAACATTGATGCGAATAATTTAAGAACGATTTCGGTGAATCTTGCAGCAGATACTCTTTGCAGTGTTGAAACGTGTCACCGTCCATGATGAGGGTTTATTTTCCATATTTAATGGACATGTAGGATATTTTTCGTTTGCATTTAAAAAATAGTATTATAAAAAGTATTTACGGTTGCTGACGTTAAATAAACTAATTTATTCTCCAGTTATAAAATATAAATAAAGTCCGAATTGTGTTAAAAATTGGTATTAAAAATATTTGTAATGTGATGATTACTGTAGTAACACAAAACGCAATTAAAACCTTATCATTACTAACTGAGCAAAATTTAACTCATGTCAGTTCAAAAAAAAAGATCTAGTGTGAACACAGAGGATTCATATTCAAGGAAATAGGCGCCTAATAGGATGATAAATTAAGAGTTGGCCACGAATTTCGTCATAACTGTGCCATGGCCACGACGCTGAGTGAGTAAAATCAATGTAAGCGAAGAATATGAACCTCAAGAACTTCATCGAGTTGCCGGAACGACCAACAGCTAATATTCCAGATGCGTACGCATTTCCGGGAGGTAAACAAACGCCAAGCGCAGAACTTGCTTAAGTCTTTCCAGGCAATGAAAATTCCTAAACATATTCCTGCTGCAGTAAACGACATCAAGCACATTGCCTGTGAGGGTATAACCAGATATCACAACAAATATTCAGCGATATCATCAAAAGCTTTCCTTCTATACGCGCACAATTTTCACGCGAAACATAAATGTTTGAGGCTATGTAATTCTGCTGAATAAATGTGCACCTAATTTCTGTAGTTCTTAATCTCAGTAACAAATAACGAATAAAATATTTAAATTTTTCATAGTCAGATAAAATATAGTAAAAGTGACAATAATAGTGAAGCTATAAAGTAAGCATCATATAAATTGTACGAACCCAAATTCTCATGTAGATCCTACTGGATGGAGTTGTTTAAAATAGCGTGCCAGAAATTTTATGCGTCTTCTATTTAAAGTAATAATCCGATAAAAATTACTTGAAAACTAGTTTTTCCCACATCGAAATCTACGCCTAAGAATACACCGACTGTAAAAAATTCACTTTATTTAGAAAAAGTTTATATGGCCAAGTAGTGATTCTGGGTGGAATGATAAACTCGCAATCGCTTACGATGCTAGTTGCAAAAACTGTAATTATGTTCCATTCCGCTTAAAAGGTCGGCATACTCACATGAAACAATTTATTAAAGGCTTTGTGGCGTGCACTGCCCAGGATGTTGTTCTCTTAATTTTTGCAAGTTACATGAAATAAAAATTCCTCGGAAAAAAGACGTTGGGATGAGTTTTTGCAGAAAAACTTTCAATTTGAAAATACTTCTAACATAAAAAATTGCAGGACAAAAAAAGTTATTCAAAAATGTTCCATTTAATACGGTTTAAGAGTAGTTTCAGCCCTCACCGGTGCTTGGTAAAGTCTTAAAAGGATGATTCCAACGTATACAAAATACTTGGCAACTTTAGGCCTCCTAAATGCCCTGGATGCCCTTAAAAATCGCTGAGTGACCTTTGAATAGCGAGCCTTGCTGTTCTAAAATAGTGCTCTTTAAGGAATGGATGGAGGAACACATGCTTGGTCAATGGTCACATAAAATCAATGTGACGACTCATTTAATAAACAGCTAAAAGATATTAAAATAGATAGTGACGAACTCCTTCTAGTTACTTACCTTTCATTTATTTTTATAAGAAAAGATCGCAGGGAACAGTGTTATGGTTCCATTCGGTCGCGTGACAAAAGGTTGAAAAACTCTATCGAGACAAGTAGGCAATTGATTTTGGAGCGAGTCATGTGTGAAGAACATGATATCAACAAAGCTAAATAAAATACTGCCTCACGAATGATGACGGGAGATATTTCCAACATAACAAAGGAAAAGATTTAAATGGCCGGCTTCTGGTAATCGCTCGACCTTAGCCCCGGCCAAAATCGCCTTTCTTCTTAAGGAAGAGGATTTTTTTATTAATTCTTTTTTTTGTGGAAGTGGGTGAACTTCGAGGAGAAACACGAGTGGGAGTCGTCGGCATCACACATAGGTGGCGGTGAGACGACCGTGAGAGAGCTTGCAGATGTCGACCACCTCAAGGCCGGGAGGATGAAGGGGAGGAGGAGGAGGGCCACGGCGGTTTTTGAGGATGGCGCGAGAGAAAGAAATCCCTCCGATCACTCCCCTTTTTCGCCATTTCGAAATTCCCTCTCTCCTTTCCCCTCCCGCCTTCAATCTCTCCTCCTTTTTACACCCCAAAATGCTTTTGGATCGCCGCCTCCTAGATCTGGGTCACAAATGTTTTCTGCGTCGACCCTGACCCGTTTTAATACCGCGAGAGCAAAAGGCGAAATTTTGATGGAAGGGAAACATCCGCTGCGTTGCTAGAGGGATGGGGCGTGCGAAAGAGAGAATGAGGGGGAGAGAAAGAAGCTGGGTAGAGATCAGGTGTGGAAGGCTTTAAAAAGGGAGAGAAGGGAGAGCTGGGATGATGTTCGGAAAAGAGTTTTGCAAACTACTGGCCGCGAAATACACAAAATGGCTTTCTACGTAGAATCGCTATATGAATTCATATTTTTTTTGCAGCACCATTCGCAATAAATTGTTTCTATGAATGTATGAATAGCACAATAAAGGATTTAAACTTGTAAAACCAACAGAATTTATTTTTTTATTCTATCTGTAGTAATAGAACGCTAAATATTTTACAAGGCAAAATTCTGGCAGGTCGCAGTAAGATCCGCATTCGTTGGGCAAACGAAAAAATATTCAATAACTTAGACTTTAGAGGCGCATCCAAGGTAAAGTTAGTAATATCTGCCGTAAGATAAAATGCAACGTCTTTTTCAGCAATGCCTGTGTTAGTCTGCTACAGAACAAGCGATCGCCAAAATGCGTGTGCAAGATCTGAACAAAAATAGGGCTAAAAATAAGAATAAAAAAAGCAAATTTACTAGCTAAGACTGGAAATAAAAACTCGAATCTCTCTATTATAAGTTCTTGCGCCCTATTTCTCTTTTTATGTTTGTTTGTTTGTTCGCAATATCAAGTCGAGAGAGGTACCGTATATGAAAAAAATAAACATTGTAAGAGTCTTGCATTAATGTTAATACACATCGCTATGACCTACTACCATTCAATCTTTTTTGTGTGCATATATCCGATGAATTAGCTACAACTATCGAAGGACACTAAATAATATATATATAAGAATACTTATAAATGTATTCGTAATTCTATCTGTGACCGCTAAATTACTATCTCGTTTTCTTTCTTCACAAAGTATAACTAATTTATTTAGTGTCCTTCGATAGCTTTACCGATATATATATATATCGGTAAAGCTACCCTATTTATAATTTATTTTTATGCCAATAACGCGCACGCACAAAATCGAAGGTTGATGCAGGATTTAATCACCGATAACAAAATATAGAAAATTAAAGTAATAAAAGTAATCAATCAAAAACCCCAAGCGAATGGATATATTTTTCTATGACCTTTAATTTACTATAGTGTATTTCATTTAGATATTTCGGATACGCTAACTACTGTACTAGATCTCTCAATCGTATAGTCGACGATTATAGAAAAACTGAATGGGATAGGTGATAAGCGTTCACCTCGATGATTAAGCATTTCATTACTTTTCCGAATTATATTAAACCTCCGAGTCCACTTTTTATGCACGGAATTTCGAGGAGTTTGACCAGTATTATATTCAAAAAGCAATAAAAATGAATCCAGAATTACTATTTCGGCAAAAATACCTGTAGTCTAAAAGTAAAAATTTCTCAAAAATATCATCAGGGTGGCAGTAAAATATTTCAATTGGAGACCTCAAAGAGGAGAGAGAGAGAGAATAGAGAGTATCTCGATAAGAGATATTTGGCTCCTAATTTTATTAAGCTAAGAGAGAGGCATAAAACGTCGGGACAATGTTATGGGTTTACGAAGTGCTTTGTCCGCGAACATTATATCGCTTTTTGTTCCGTTTTTACGACTGGAAATGGTACTTTAGCAGATAATGAACTATTAACGATTAATAAAGAATTCGAGTCCATAAAAATATTCATTTGGTTGCGATTACAATACGGTTCGGATGGAAAATGTTTCAAGAATTTATAAAAATTAAGTAGAAAATAAGGGGATTTTTTGCAGAAGACAACTATTTTACTCTTGGAGGCTATTCCTAAAAACTCGTTCTATTGGCGAGTCAAGCACAACATTTTATTCTGTTTCCACCGTTTCAATGCCATCGAAACTAATTCGGAGAGCCTATAAATATCTCCAGTATTTTAGAACTAGTGCAGCCCAGTATGAGTGCCAATAAAACGGCCGTCAACTCCGAAAATTTACAACCAAGCACTTCTCGCACTGAACTACGAAAAGTTTATTTGAACTTGGAAATATTCCACGTGATGTAATAGTGCGGTCATTCCATCAAGATTGCCAGTCTAGACCATTCACTTCTGTTTTGAGGCGGGATGGGGCGTTTGAGAATCTTTCCATTCATAAAAGCGTCGCCACATTTTCTCATTTCATTCATAAAATGTTGATGTGGCACACGCGATGGATTTTCACGAATATATTTTATTCTATTTGAGCAACAAGAAGCTATAAATTATATTTCTCTGTTAATAAAAAGAGTACATAGTGCTTAAATTTCTGGCCATCGTCGTAGCAACCGAAATGTATTTACTGGTTTAAAAAAGTGCACTGCATATTTTCATGTATTTTTCAATTTATCATTTTAAATTCTTCAAAAAGTAATGATTAAGCTCACCTCCGGTTAATAACATGGATAGTTCCAGTGGCCATAAAAAAACTTAAGAAGCCAGGTGGGAAAATTTGTCTGCAATGCAGCGGTCCTCGGAATTAAAATTTACTCTAGATGAATCAACTAATTTTCCCAGCCTTATTATGGCCGTTGGAAGCATCTAACTTATCAATTATTATCGATCCTGCTTATTTGGAAAAGCTCTCCACAACTGAAAATTTATAAAATTATCACGAATATTCAAAGCCATTTGTTGATTTTGCAGTAAAAACATATTTTAATGACTAACATTAGTCAACTGCCAAGAAAAATTCCTTCACTTGTATCGATTTATTCTAATAAATAATAATTAATACTGAACACATCAATGAAATGTCAACGCATTATGCCTTGAGTCATAAAATTCAAAGAGAAGGCAAAATAGTTATAATAATCTAAATTATGAATAACATTTTAACGTACATGATTAATAACGAGAAGAAATAGGATTAGAATTGTCAACCATTCGAGTTGCCGGTAATTTGCATTGGAATATTTTCACCAGTTAAGTTGTTGAAAACGTGCGAAAGTTCAGTTTAAACGAATTTCGCTCGACGGGAATTAAATCAGCTTGGCAGGAAAAAAAGAAGCTGGTTCCGCAACGTGAGCCAATTGTGGGAATGAGTGGAGCGTCCATTCGCAGTACATCATTATATAACGCTCCAAAAGTTGTAACGAACAGCGGAGTAGAAAAGGAGTAGGGGGTGAGCCATCAATTTCAATTAAAAATCCATCGAATATGACGGCGAACGAATAACAATATTCTCTTTTTTTTACGGAATATTGGAGGACCTGACAACGGACCACTCTTCAGTTATGTGGAGAGCGATGAGCGAGAAGACATTCTTATAACAAACATTACCTATAAAAATACAAAAAAACAGCGACCCCACTTATCGGGCCGAGTAATCCTTTTTTTTAATGTAATATTTTCGAAACGAGATTATTAAAGTAGAAATGTTGTTAACGAAGTCCGATCCAGATTTAAGCCTCTCAAATCTGTGCCTAAATTCCTTGACTTGCAGCGCTATTTTGTTTAATGATTGTTGTTATATATTTTATTAAATTAAACTTGGCCCAAATTTCAGATAAACTCTAAAAAGCGGCGAATTTTAGCGCAAATTCGTCAAACAAACGGAGCGGAGCGAGTTTAAGCCGAGAAATAAAAATACGACTTGCCCATTAAACAGATTAATACAATTAAATTCAATGAATATTCTGCTCAGGACACGATTCTCAGCATCTTAGGTAATATTAATTTGAAAACGTCAGGTATACTTAATTTTCCGGATACTTTTCTCGCCACCTAACTAAAACAGCTATTTTCCCCCGTTTCCAGCGCCAAAGAAACTTTTCTCAACATCGAAGGAGGAAATTCAGTCACGCGGATAAGGTCATTCCAATTTTTCATTACCCTTCAACCATTTGCTTTCTTAGGGAATCTTTTTTCTTGCGAAGAAAACTTCAAAAATCTTTCCTTTAAGTCATAGGACGCCCAACACTTGCTAAGCGCTTATTTGGCGCTGCCTCCACATCCTTGGGTGGTGCAGAATAATTCATTTCCAAATAGTAATCATCGAATGAATGTTCAAGTTAGGTGTTCAGTATCCAAGGTGAAGATATAAGGCAACATTTTCAGACTGCGTTTAAGTTTCAAGATGAATATGTAAAATGAGATACCTTTATTTGGGACGCGTCTCTTGACACTCGAAGCTGAAGTTATTCAAATTTAGGCCGACAGTCAAATTCTGATTGCCATTATAAATACTTCAAAAAAATTCAATCTCGTCTCCTTAAAGGATCTGAGAGCTCGAGATAACTCCGAGAAAATTCCATTCGAATAAAATCATAATTGAGCCAATAGAGACCCAAATGACGTCACGTCATTTCGAATCGGGGAGAACATTTCCATCGCTCCAACTGTGCGATTCTTTTTTTTTTTTTTTTAAGGAAAGACCTTTCTTCTACGGCAACTCCATCGAACAGCATCCGCAGTCGTCTTGCCTTCAAGAGAAACGCCGTGCTCATCCACCGTTTCGCTGAAATTGCTATGATCCCATCCCTTCTCCGTCTCTATTTGCCTCCTTTCTCGTTTTCTCTCTTCCTTTGTCCTCCTTTGGGGTTAGGATCACGTAGAGAACTTCTGCATTAACAACCGAGTCATTTTTCCATCTTTCTTTCCCGCTGAATCCAATTCTCTTTTTTACAGCCTACTTCCTTTCTTCTTTTTTGCCGTTTTACGAAAAAAAAAGGCAGCTTACAGTTTCAAGTTTTTCGTACGTTCTTCTGATACTTATTAAAATGGAAATTGCGACTGTGAGCCAAAAGGCCAAAAACAGATGAAATTTCCTTCGTGCGTGGATACAGTGGCGCAATTTATTAATAAGTGCATTTGGTTTTATTCAGTATGTTCGTCTGCTTATCCTTCCTTCGCTCACTTAGTTAAATTGAAATTTAACATTGAAAATTTCGGGAAAAGTACTTCGATTATATCATTTTCCATTCTATGAAGACTCTTTATATGTAACTTCACTATTACATCATGCATAAATGAAGACTGAGAAAAACGATGGAAGAAAGCAACTTAGCTAAAACGAAGTTTTTTCCACGCCAAATACCATTGAAGCTCATTATGTTATGCTTTGTGGTGATAATGTGAATATTCTCGTTATGAAGGTGAAAATTAGTTTTTTAAATACATTTTCTCTCAATTTACAGTGCATTGTGGAGACTTCAGATACGACGTAAGTTTATTAAGTCCCGATTCTCGCTTTGGAACGGTATAAACTGATATGAATGAACAACTAAAATGTCTGACACATTTTCGTGTGCATTTTTAAAAGACTTTTCCTTTGGAAACTCACTTATAGTTATACATATAATATTTGTAAAAACAAAACAAAGGTTTCTTTGGGCCCGATTTCGATATCCATGAAAAATTTTGTGAATGCACATCTATTTCGTAGAGACAGGGAACCCTTTATAAATAATTAAATGATTTAAAGCTTCACGCTGAAAATCCTCCACTCGTTTTAAATTCTGTTGAAGTGGCTAATGCTTCCCATGCGTCCCCCGGCCATTTCTCTCTTTCTCCTCTCCAATTTTTGACCGCACGCAAGATTCGTCGATCCGAATCGCGGTTCTCACCAAGCGAATGAGAGAGAGAGAGAGATACACAGAGGAAAAGGGAGAGAGTGGGAGGGGAAGAGTAGGAGAGAGAGAGTGGAAGAGACTCGATGAGTTGAATACTGATTTAACTCACTTGCGCACATTCGAAAGATCCTTTTGTGAGACTCTTTCATTGTTACCGAGATGGGTTTCCTCGGGCGGCAATGAGTTCGCATGCTCGCTTCTCTCTCTCGCGATCCTGATAATCTCCTTGCTACGACGCATGTAAAAATCAGGAAACAGATAGCGCAAATCGCTCCTTTCCTAATTTGGACGCTTGCCACCTGCGATAATCTCACGGTTGAACTGTTTGTCTCGATGAAGGATGGATATGGATGTCGAAGGAGGACGTCGAGAGCGCAAACAGACGAGTGATTACGGCCATCACATCAATTTAACTGCTTAATGGAATTCGTAATATACTATAACACCAATTAACAGATTACACAAAATCTTTTAGCGATACAGTACTTTTCAGCGATTTATTAATTTCGTGAGACATTTTAATTTCCCCTGCTCACTCAAGATTAACCTCTTTATTTAACAGTTATAAATCGTTATATCCTTTAGCAACGATATGGTAAATATATACAACACATTAGTTAAATAATAATACCGCACAATCAATATGTGACTAAATTGATAGAAATACTACACTCTAGATAATAAAGAAATATTAACTGTAAAAACGCAACAATTTCTTATAACTTCTTCGTTTTAATCATTATTTATCGTCCTAAGTATTTATTTGAATCGTTTCGGAAGGCATTCCATGTGACCGAAGAAAAAGGAAAGCAAAGAGGATTTTGTTTCTACGCTCAGTAATTATAAATAATGCTACTTTAAGATAAACAACAAACTGTAAAGTTGTTTTCTTGTACATCCTACGGCGATAGAATTAATTTGAACTAAAGCGTACATCTCTCCTTCAAAAATAAAAATCCCTCGATTGCGTGTTAGGAAACCTTCGCTCCTTCGCCGCCAAAAGAAAACAAAACACTATCTAAGAGATAAAAGTTCGACTTGGAAAAGAATCTACCACTTCCCTCTCCCCTCCTCTTTCTCTCTTCTTATTAGTCCATCCATTCTCAGGGGAAAAGAAAGAAGAAGAGAGATCGCAGGAGAATGAGCGAAAGAGTGGAAGATAAAGTAAGAGAGATTGAGGAAAAGGAAGTCAAGGGAGAATTTGAAAGAGGGAGAAGTTAGGAGAGAGTGGAACAGAGGGAACCGAGAGAGAGAGGGATAGACAGTAGGACAGAAAGGAACGGTTTATTTCTAAATAGATATATGAACAAATGATTCACTTGCAAGTCATATAAGACGCTTTTATCACAAATTTTAGGCCACCAGTTGGATTATTAGCAAAATGATGGTGTGCCCTACTGATGCAGGACCATAAACTAAATATTTGAGAACAAGTTGGAATGCTGAGGAATTGAGTTGTCGTGCATAAGCGCATAAAGCTTAGCGAGATTTCTCTTGAATACGTATTTTGTTTTGAAGGATTGTTTTTGAGCACGAAGGGAAGCGGCAGAATAAACCTAAAACATGGTCTACAAGTATCTCACAAGAAAGGCGGAAGCGCGTGCGTGTGTGCGCGCCTGGATCAGACTGCCCACCACGATTAAACGGCGGCAGGGTAAGGAGGGGGGCGAGGGAGACGAATGTACAGGGTGGCTGGAAGTGATATTTATCGCCCCGTAAATTTAACAAATGGATGCGATGCCAGAGGACGCGGAAAAAGGAGGGACACTCAAACGGTAAGAGGAGAAAGGGAGGAATGGCGCCGCACAAGGAACGAAGAGAGGGGTAGAAACTGGAAGAAAGAAAAGCACTCGAGGCTATTTCGTTCGACATAATTCACTTCTGCTATGATTTAGAAGCGTATCTGGAATAAAAATGATGGAAGTTTGTCAAAAACATTGTATGTCCCCCTTTCCTCGCAAATGTGGACATTTTGGAGGAAATCGTCATTTTTTGCGCATCGAGTTTCTTTACAAATGGGTTCTTATATCGAATGATTAATGACGCATGCGCGAATACATTGTTACAAACGTTGTGTTTTATCAAAATGACGAATTCAACATTCTGGGAATGATATCTACTTGGCAACTCTAAATTCACTTTCTTTAAATTCCGTAGAATTAATTGTAATTTATAAATTCTAAACGGCAAATAAAACTATATCGAAAAAAATAATTTTCACAAACTTTTTCATTCGCCACAAATGGAAGGGCAAAAGTATCACATGACGAAGTTGAATTGATTAATCCGACTTTCATTCTCCACGAGATTATATTAAACATGTAATTCAATCTATAATTTTTGCTGAAGACATTTATTATTAATCTTAAAGCCTGCGAGAGAAAAATTAAAATCTTCGCAAAAATTAAGACTGATTTCCACGCTTCATTATTCTCGGTTTTACGGTCAATTCCTGATGTAAAATCGTATATACATCTGAATCAGTGACTTGAGCCGAACCGAGGACCGAACAATTTTTTTTAATGGTTCGGCTTGAGAATAATTTAAATTTAAAACGCGTGAAATTTCTCGCTCGCGTCAGAGTTTGGTCATCCAATGAAAAATTTACTAAGAATAAAATGGATAGAAAATATTTCAGTTATATATGGATCTCAAGAAATTGTTCAGGTAGAATGGAAACACTAAAATGCAGTAATAACCTCCACCACGATATTTAAGTAAGCTTGTGTCTGTCTGTCTGTTCCTTTATTCACGCCCCCGATCAACCAATTTCATCCAAATTTGGTATGATTATAGAGGAGCGCATAAGGAAGGTCAACGCGGGATTTCGTTTCCGTCTGCCTGTATCATTCAGAATGGTGGCCTGTTTAAATATTAAACTACGCGTATTTTCCCGAGTCCTGCTATTGATTTGAATCAAATTTTTTGTTGATTGTGGAGGGCTCCCAGGAATAATTCATAAGCGGTTTTTGTTTCTCTCTGCCTGTTTTATTCAAAACGGCGACCGATTGAATTCTTAAATACCATATAGCATTTAGAATTCCGATCGGATTTTAAGTTACGTAATTTCCCCGGGCAGCGCCGGATATTTCTGCTAGTATTAGTATATATTGTATAATACTAGTATTATTTTCTTAAGAGTTGTTTTAAATTAATCAAGAGCTCTTAAATCTGGGAAATGAATATTAGTGCTTGGCCGAATAGTATACTTTCTTTAAATAAACACCCTCTAGCGAACCTGTTAGAACCGATAACCGAATCCAGATGTTTTCTTAGGGAAATGATCCGGTTAAAGCTAGAGCATCATAATATTCTCCGAACCGATATTTCATTAGGTTCAAGTCCCCTACCTGAATAAGTTTGATCATTCAAATGCTAAGTCATCAATATCTCGTTTTATTTCAATATTTATAGATAAAACCAGATTGAATGTAGCGAATGAATGCATAACTTATGTTTGCTACGATCGACCACAGGTTACATAGCATCAGAGTCGGTTTCGGCGTTTCCTATTGGAAATAAGCTGTTTCAAATTACGGAAAAGTAGAATTTTATAAAATACTAGCAGAAATGCCAGTGGAATTTCAACGATTTGGTGAATCTAAAACTTTGACGTGTAACATGTAAACGTCGCAATTGTAATATAGTACATAGTTTTAACCGTCGAATAAAGCAAAATTGAAGAAAAACCTGTTCGTATCTATTTGAAGAATGAAAGACGAAAATCTGGCACTCTGAAAATCGAAATTTACGTGTAAACCTACGGGAAAATAATTATTGAATTAAGCTCTTCCTTGTGAATAAAATGAGAAAAAAACCACTTGGTATAAGTTCTACTTTATTAAAATAGATACGACTAGATATTAGTCGAAACCGGTCGTATCTATTTTAATAAAGTGGAAATTATACCAAGTGATTTTTTATTTTATTCATGATGGAGTTCCACCAAGTAAATGCTTCTTCCGTTGATTTTAAGCTCTCCCCCTTCCCATATCTTTTATCGCCAGATAGCTTATGTTACCCTCAGGTTACAATTATATACCAAGTGCTTTTTTTGTAAAAAAAATAGGTGTCGGTACTCCCACCCCCTCCACCTCTTCCTGCACCCTCTCCCCCATCTTTATAGAATTTGTGATGAACTTTTAATAACAAAGTTGATAATAAAAGTCAAAATGTTTAACATTTATAGAAGCTGTTTATTGCTTTAAGCTTTAAAGAACTAAAAAAATGAAAATGTACCGAAATTAGACGTGGGTCAACATCGCTCTGAGAAAAGGTTCCGGTACGCCGTACCGACGCGTACCGTCACAAAAAAGCACTATGCGAAGTTTCGTGACGATCGAAGGATTTGGTGCTTTCCCGACGAATAGTTGAAAGTAGGTTTTCTCGGGCTAACCTGTGATGCCACGGTGGAAGAGTGGCCCCTATAGGTATATAGTAAAATCTCCCATTATTCCCGATCGGTTGAATTGACCAATGAGCGTTTGCGCTCCTTCTCCAGTAAGTTGCGAGCTGGCTTCCAGGAAAGGCTAAGGTTGAAACCCGTGTCCCTGTTCTAGTTAGAGCCAGTAAGGCGGATCTCTATGGCCTCTTTAATTGTTTGATGCCAAAAACGATTGGTCTTAGCAGGGCCGGCCTTAGGCCAATTGTACCTATTGGACCCAATCGGGCCCCGCGACCCTGGGATCCACCCCGGATCCCCACCCCCTGGCTCGGCCTTTTAGGCCTCGTTGCTTCGGTCCTTTGGACCTTGCTTGCTGTGCCCTTCCCAAATCTTTTTTTCAAACTACGTCTTTTATATGTAGGGACCCCGCCAAAAGTTTTCTAACTGGGCCCCGCAATTTTTAGGGCCGGCCCTGGGTCTTAGCAAGTGCTTTGGTTTCATCAAACTGAATCCTGTGGTCTTGTTGGATACAGGTTTTCCCTGAAGATGGTAGTCGAGATGATTACCGAAACGTTGGCCTTCAGTATAGATTTAACCCGACTGGTTACCCGAGAAACCCTACTTTCGTGACGACATCTTCAAAATGAAAACCGTAAGTAAAACCAGCGAGAACACAATAATCTACAGAAAATGGATGAACAAAGGAACAAACGAAATGAATCAATTTAACGAAAGACAAAAAAGTAAATAGAGCACGTTTAAGAATAACAGAGTGAATATTATCATCCGACCATTAGCTACATCTATCTCATTCATGAGTACTCTTACGAGAAAATTGCTATATCAACAATACTTTGTAAACAATGAAACGATTTATCCAATCACAATTGGTGGATAACCTACGTCTAATTATTTAAGTTACTTACGTAGTTTTAGAAACAGCTTGCTTTGGAGAACTCTACGCCACACGAAAATATCATTAAAAACAGTTTATTAGTAATATTTCAATTAAAATCAACAAAGATTGGTTGCTATGTAAACAAAGCAAAATCGCACACAGAAATTGAAAAACGATTTTACGTTAAAATTTTTCCCATATAAATGCATTGGACTCTCAACTCAAGCGACAATGAGAGTTGTCATGGTAGCTTATAATTGGTATTGTCATAAAACTAATAAAATCACATATTTTTCTGATTTTAATTAATTTTCATGCTAATTCGACCAGGATTCGGATTCTGTCTCCAATAAAAATAAACTTTTTTCTTTCCTGCATAGAACCATCCAAGTCTCAAGCTCGTACCATGTTTCTAAGTAATTTTAAATGAAAAATAAGTTGCACTCATCCCTACGTTATTCAAATGGAGAAAATGAAAAAAGAAAATTTTTTAATTAGAAAAGTTAATCAAATCGATATAAAAACCTGACTACACCACTCTTCATTCCGATTAAAATGTAACCTTCCTCTTGTTTCTACGTGCTGTAGTTGCTGAGTTATAAAAAAACACATACATACACACGTACGTACGTACACACATACAAACACTTTATAGATATCTATATATAACCAAACATAACCAAGTATAAAAATCACACACACACTATAAAAATCGGATATGCACTTGAATTATTTAATTACAAATAGTATATTATGCATGCCTTCAGTATTAGTTGGAAATCGATCTATTTTAAATAGCACGGATTTTAAGGCATTATCTTATCGTTACACAACATTTAATCCACGATTTTATGAGTTTTTCAACACGTATGCTGATTCGTGATCCCAGCTCCACATCCATTCAGTATAATTCGCCTAAAACAATAATTTCCTCCCTTATTACGTAGGCAGAATTAAATGAAAAAATCGATACAATATACATTGTACAAACTTTCTCATACAATAATGCGTCGTTTAGTCATCTTTTGAAAAATAGTAACTATTTACAATCATTATAAACACCAACTTAAATAACTATACGAAATTTGATAAAAATCGTATTAGCCGTTTTTTTAGAAAATCCAATTGTTATTAAAGTTGCACAAGAATAAACTAACCTTATATTCAGTTTTTGAGAAATATGAACTCTGTATTATTATTGCAGGCGTAAACTCAAGTAACTATAAGAAATTTGATCAAAATCGTTAGAGCCGTTTTCGAGAAAATCAAATTGTTGATAAAATTGCCTAGAATAAACTGCACTTAATTATTGTGCAATATCAACCATTTCTTCAAAGTTTCTATTCTGTGTGATAAAACGCTTAAGTACGAAATTTCATTCATTTTCGCTCTACCGTTTAGGCTCTAGAGCCGCGAACAGACAGACAGACGGCATTGCAAAAACCACTTTTTCGGACTCAGGTACACCTAAAACGTATATTTCCATCAAAATCTCGAGATCGAATTTTTTCGCGATTACAACACTTTCTCAGCGTACTACGTATATGAGAAAGTAAAAGCGAAGCAAGAAAGAGAGTCGTAATGATGTTTGAAAGAGTAAGATGAAGGATTCGATCTTATAAGTAAGCAATAGGTTCAGACGATAAAAGTGAAAGAGGAAGTTTGTTTCTGAATGTTGGAATAGATAATGATTGTTTGCCTGCCCCAATTAGAAGCGCGCTGTTATGGAGGACGGAAGAGGAAAAGGATGGGATATGAGACAAGAAGGAGAAAGAAACGAATTCAAGAGGGAAGAAAAGAAAGGAGGGGATGGAGTGTTTTGCTGTGGGGAGAGGCGAAAAAGCAAAACAAAGAGATAAGTTGGAATTAAGGGAAGATTAAGTGACGCCAGGCCCAAAAAGAAGTTTGTAAATAAAGAAGAGATAAAACCCAAGAGGATTCTGAATGATTTAGACCAGCGTTTCCCAATTTAATTTTGCTACGGAACCCTTGCAACTCGAAAGAGAAGTTGCGGAACCCCAAACAGTTATTTTGTTTATAAGGTGAAAATCAAAGCACAAGTAAAGATAATAATAAAAATAGGTCATGTGAACAACATTTTGTTTATTTTCATATATTTAAAGAAAAATCGTTTATATGAACAAAACATTTATTATAAACCAATAGATATAATATGAACAATAAATAAAACTGTCTGATTGTATACATTACGTTAGCAATTGTCAATGTGAAGAATGAGTTTTCTTCTTATTTTGGCAAATTCTTTTTATATTTGGTTTAATGCTGGAAAGTTGAATTCGCATATCAGGCACGGCATCTAGTCGATTTCTGTATTTTGTTTTTGTTGCTGTGTATTTGGAGAACCCAGTTTCGCATAAGTATGTGCTCGCGAATGGTAATAACTCTCGAATTGCCCGTCTTATATCATGAATATTCATGATATAAGCTGCCCCAAAATGTAATCAGAGAAACTTCTTTAAATGTTTGTATTAAATTGCCATCTGAAGTGATTTCGATTAAATTTTCATAATCTAGTGCAGATAATCCTTCTGGTTTCTCGGTTATACTGAATGGATTTTGAATCCAGTTATTGTTGTCATTGATGTTTGGAAAATACTTCCTGATGTTGGTGTATAAATTGCGAAGATGATCTACAATATTGCTCTGAATTTCTTCTTCAAGTTTGCATTTGTTTTCTTCAAGGAAATCATTGAACGTTGGAAAACAATCCAAATTATTTTGTTCTACAGAAGAAATCCAAAACTGCAGCTTACGGGAGAATGACAAAATTTTATCTTTCGCATTGAAAATAGTTACAATCTTTGTGCGGATGTATTTAAATCTGACATTTCCAAATACTAATTCCAATACTTACTACCTAAAGCAAGATGCCATCGAGCATAAATGCTTTGACAACCCCGATATACCAAGTTATTTAAAAATCCAGGCCCGGGCTCGTTATTATAATTCTAGAGAAAGGGTTCGGTCCACAGTTCTCCCCTTCTGAAGACGGTTTCGAGTTTGCATCTTGTTATTCTCGCGGAACCCCTATTTACGCTTCGCGGAACCCTAGGGTTCCGCGGAACACCATTTGGGAAACAATGATTTAGACTAACCCCGCATTAAGCCTCTAGTCCAGTGTTTCCCAACCTGGGTGCCGCGGCGCCCTGGGGTGCCGTGAAGTGTTCTGAGGGATGCCGCACAAATTATTGTTTTCCTATTTTTAGCCTCACTTTGCATCGTCGGCTTTCAAAAATCCAAACCAGAGTTAAGTCGACCTTCATTTCGTCGCAAAGGTACTTCGAAATGAAAGGAGATATGGAAATTGGAGTTAGGGGTTAAACTTCACCACGATTATTACTGATGGTGGATAGGGAGGGGTGCCGCCAAATTCTGAAAAGTCACTTAAGGGTGCCGCGGCTCTAAAAAGGTTGGGAAACACTGATCTAGACACCAGTGAAAATAGCATTCTTAAAAAAAATTCAAATCCGTCAAAGTACCATTATTTCCAAATCCCCTGAAAATATTATTAAATTCGGATTACAAGTTATAAGCAGTCTAATTTATTCCTGGGCCTAAAAATTAAAATGATAATTTGATCATAATTTGAAATACTTCTTAAGGCTGAATTTCGTGTAACGTCTCCCTTCCCACAACTGTATCACTCAGCACGCTCCACTTATTTACTGACTCAAAGTCTTCCTTCTCTTTAAAGAAGAGTTCAAGAGACGGTACCGAGTAGTTTGTTTTGTTCTGGTAGCCACGAAAATTACTTCCACTATTCCAAAAGAAAAGAAGTGGCAGCGCTTACGTCATGGAGAGAGAGAGAGAGAGATACGCGTCCCACTTATGTAAAGAACAACAAGCGCATGGCGTCTTATTCCTCAAAAAGCAGTGCACCGATGCTTATATACTTGCTACGCCTTTTGCCGATGTAATAATCTGTCGCGCAATTTCTTTGTAGGAGGTCGAATGCAGAATTATGGTCAAACAAAGATTAAAGTCCTACTAAAGCAAAATGGAACGCCAAAATAATAATACTTTGCATAATAGCTGCTTCAAGCACGAATGATATGGTATTAATCACATCATGCATATTAATTAATTAGATTAAAGATGCAAAATTAACTTTCAATCAATCGCAAAGTAAAAATAATAATTCTTCACATCTCACACGAAGAGATTTACAATAAACGCAAGTCATTAAATACGTTGAAATGTGTTGAAATTGCAAATTATATGAGCGCATATTTGGGGGCTGCTTACATTATTTGCTGATAGAATTTAGATCAACGGCTTCTATAAAGATTTATAAAAGTTCTGGGAAATCAATATGGATCTACAAAATATCAAGAGTAGTGTCTTAAGTTATTTTCCGTGGAACTATATCGAGAAAAAATACAAATATCTTTAATCAATTCGCTGTAGTATATTGGATCAAAATTTAAAAGTATTATAGTATATTTTAAAGTATTACAACGTAAATCGCCATCACTTATCTTGGAACTGTGGAAACTGAAAAATAATTCTGTCCGAAAAGACAGTCTTCTTTAACCCTTTATAGGGCAACATTTTGGGAAGATAAAAAAAACTTTTTTTTGTCAAAAATGCCAATAATGCATATTAATAAACTATGAATAATCAATTTTGAATCTCAAAAAAAATTTGTTCGCTTGGAATCGTGGTGGTCCCTAAAGGGACCAGTGTCCACTTGGGACACTGGTTCACAGTTTTCTAGCACTCAATAAAGAGGTGAGAGAACCGCAGTGCTGAAAATGCATATCATTAACTTACATTCAAAAATTAAATAATTTCTCTGAATTCATTTTACGCAATAAATTTTTTGAATAACAAAGATTTTTTGTGCTAACAAATATAATATTAAAATATAAAATATATCATAATAAAGTTAAATCATTGGAAAGGACAATAAAAATAACATCAATAAAATTTAAGTTGGCGAAATAGATACGTGACATAATCACTCGGGATTTCTCATGAAATTGCGCACAAATTGCTCAATATTATGTTTTCGCTAAATTCTATCTTATGTATCAAATATCACATATATTCATTCGATATTGTTGAATAATAATGCATAGTTTTGATTGAAAAAATTGAACTTGTTCTCCAAAATAGATGAAAACTAAAGACGTGCGCTCAGGTCACTGAAAAAATAAATGGCCGTGGAGGTGCACTGGTACCCTCAGGGACCACTTTTTCAGACTTTCGACCATAGCTCCATCTACTGGGGGCTTTTGAAGACAAAACTATTTTTCTACGTCTTACGACATCTTTTGCCAATGAGAGAAAGCATTACGAGTTGGCTCCCGCCATTTTTTGATCGGTGGTCCCTCAGGGGACCAGTGCCCTTTAAAGGGAGAAGAGCAATTTCCGCAGTTGCACTAGCCACACCAAAAATATATTCGCTCTACAGTAGCTCTGACTAGGCAATCGATGTACAATTTACCTCACTCTATCGAATGCGTTATTTTGTCTTCTGTAACATAAAATATAAATTGCTGTGAAATAGGAAACTCGAAAGTGGTTTTTCATTTATAAGATCATCGGTAATGAAAACTGAACGCAAACTTTTCCAAAATTTCTCTAGAATTTCAGTCCAATTATGGAAAACGGACTTCATATATAAAGCAAAAACATAACGTTAAACATTCTAACGGTAAAATAAAAACACTTCTCCCAGTTCATTCCAAATTTATAGAATAATCGTATCATTGATTCGATGTTATCAAATAATGATTTTCCAATCGAGTTATGGGAAAAGAGATGCTTTCCACATCAACTTTCAGCACAAACTCGAAAACACCCAGACGAAGTCTCCCATAAACGAGGGAGAGATTGATGGCTCAATACTAATCGGCAAAAACTTCCGAAAGCAGAATGTTCGCCCCTTAAAGAAAGACTACTGAAGCGATCAATCAAATCTCCCAGAGCCAAGATTGGCATCCGTTTCAGGAATGCCGGGGCCACTGCCACTAGTTAGTATTCCCTGACATGAAAGCGCGCCAGCGGTTAAATCCCTAGTGTGTACATTAATACAATTTGTACTGCTTCTGAGTTCAATATAGACATCAATATAGACATCAGTCGAACGTAAATAGTTCTGATACGTTGTCTCTGCTTTGCTTGAGAACAGTCTATTTTTTTCATTTCTTCCTATATGCACTACTGTATACAAGAAAAATGCAAAAGTCGTTTTCAACAAAGAAAATCAATTGTCTATATTTTTCCACAGTCCCAATTGGATTCGCCATTCAAGTATTGCAATCCAATGTTCTCCAGGAAGCGAAAAAAACACAATTAGTGAAAAACATGTTACCCTTCTCCATTTAAATACAAAGAAAGAATTTCCGCTTCAATGTTTGTGGATAATTCATCGGCTATTGCTTTTTTAAATACGCTTATTTTTACCACTGCTTTCACAATCGTTTTGGAGCTGACTACACATATTATTAATATGTTAATAGTAATTATTACTATTCATTAATAAAACATTACCACACCATAGTTTACCTTTTAAACAGAACCATAATTTAGTACATATTCACTTTGGTGCTTTTTCAGCAGGATATTCGAAACAGTTTTCTATTAAACTTGACAAAAATCTTTTAACAAAAAATTTCCTGAAATACTTCTCGAGAAATAATGAACTGTACTGTCAACGTTATAAGAATGAAAAATTACTTTTCCTCTAATGATCCGCATTCGTTTTGGCAGCAGCACTACCGCGTTCGGCATAGAACGTCATCCTCAGGCAGAGAAACAAGGCTCGATTTATTATTTTTATAACATTGTTTGGAATGGTTTACCGCAAAGTGATCGCTCAAAGCGACGTAACTAAGGGCGGGTAGGTGGAGCCTTGGCCTCCTTGGCCACCTTGCGGAATACTACATTTTAACAAGTGGAGAAAGAATTGCAGAGCAAATTACATAAGGTGCTTTTTTTTAAGAATACTAAAATAAAAAAACATTCCCCTGCAGACCAACCTATCTTGAAAATTTTGCATCTTTTATAATATTCAATACATTAATTATGTAAATACATTTTTAAACCTATGTAATTTCACTTTTGTTCCGAAAAATGAATTAACTAATCTCACAGCAATGTTAAGCAGCATATCACGTAAACATTTCTTCAAAAACAATTGGCATTAAATAACAATGTCAAAATATTTCATAGAACTGTGTAATTTCACTTACTTTCGCTTAATAGCATAATTGTTTATTTACATTCGTTGCTGTGAATACGGCCAACAATACGAAAGCCATAATAGACCCGTATAGACAGTTCGTAAAGGGTAAATATAATGTTAAAAGGCAAACGGACGGACCCCAATTTTTTTCCATACCTAGTTCGAATTTAGAACTACATATATATCCGGAAAATTTGGTGTTTGTAGGTTACGTAATGTTTGAGTTATTTTGTACACGGTCAGACAGACAGGCAGACGGACAGACAGACGGATGAACCGAATACATAAGCTCTTTTTTTATAAAAATACGCTAAAAATATAAATAGTTTGTTTTTGTTCTTAATAAAAAGTTACCTTTCATCTGTGCGAGTAGTCCAGTAAAAGTTAATTAGAACATTTGTTTTGATATTATTATTTTTGATTTTTTAATTCTGGTGAGCCACTCAAAATATTTTGACAGTCATGCTTGGCCCCCGCACAGTTCATGCTTCTCTTCCCACAGTCGGAAGGCAACTTGCGTCTCTGATCAATCATTCAGTCAACATTAGAAACAGTCAACGTATTCTGATCTAAAAGTTTTAAAAATTTGCATATCGAAATCAACCTTAATTTAAAAAGAAGAACGCTTCCTTAGATTTGGTTTTATGTGTGTCAACTTCAAATAAAATCCTGAAATGTTAAGATTGTTCCCTCCAACCCATACGACACCACACTATTGAATTGAGATCATCCTTTTAAAAGCGAGAGAGAGAGATTTCAATCGATCACGATTGTCAACCCGTCCTCTAAATAAGTCCGCGAAAATAAAACGCCCTCTCCCGGTGTTGTGCATATCGTTGGCGAGGCAACTTTACTATGTAACAGCCGCGTAAGCGAGGTGGTTGTAGCAGCAACAGCAGCGGCCAGGAACGGACAAGAGAGGGTGAGAGAGAGAGAGAGAAGGGGATAGGAGGAAGAGCGGAGATTTAGGCTAAACGCTTTAAACGTCCACTCAAACGCAGTAACAATTGCTTCTGCTCGTGACTACGCTCGTGATTAATTAAACCCTTTCAAGCACGCCCACACGCCGTGGCCGCGAGCAAGCCGCTCGATTTATGTCGAACACACGCCCGTCACACTCGGGATGATTCTCGGGTCGACACCCAGCGACACCGCCCGACCGTGGGTGCAAAACATACGCCCACCTGTATCTCCCCCCTATCTCTCTCGAGCGTCACCCGAACGAGTCAAAACCGCGCCTCCCACCCTTCCCGCTCCCTTCTCACATCACCCCCTTCACTCGCAACGTGACTTCGACAACGGAAAACGCGAGGGCGCGCTAATCACCCTCTGCTAAACGACGTCCGTTTTGAACGAGCGAGCGAGACGGATCTCGTTAATAATGACGCATCTTTGAATTTGATACTAATCGAGACGAAGTTCGCGTTTTTTATTGAGAAAATTTTACATTCATCGTTCGTTATTAATTTTTTTTATAATTTGCGACATTTTCAACGCGATTCGCGAGTTTCGCCATGTTTTATAAATTTTATTTAGTGATCAGTTTAATCGTATTAATTCCTTATCTGAAAACTTTTTATCGAGAACTGCATCCAAACACGTCCAGCTCTTAATACAAAAACAAAGTTGCATTTATGAGAATTTGGATTTTTCCTGTCTCTTGAAGGTGTTATCATCGTTTTTACTTTCTCATATACGAAGTATATTGAGAATGTATTGTAGGGGGTTAGGTGGAAGATGGGACTTCCTAACGTCAACCCCGACCCAAATAAAGACATCTAAGCTAATCGCGAAAAACTTCGATCTCGAGATTTTGATGGAAATATATGTTTTAAACCTGATTCCGAAAATGTGGTTTTCGCCATGCCGTCTGTGTCTGTCTGTCTCTTCGCGGCTCTAGAGCCTAAACAGTAGAGCGAAAATGAATGAAATCTCGTACTTAGGCATTTTATCATACAGAATAGAAACTACGAAGAAATGTTTGACATTGCACAATAATTAGGGACCGTTTATTCTAGGCAATTTTATCAACAATTTGATTATCTCAAAAACGGACGCAAAGATTTTGATCAAATTTAGTACCGTTAAATGAGAGAAAATATCACTTGGTATAAGTTCCACTTTATTAATAAAGCGGAACTTATACAAAGTGATATTTTCTCTCGTTTTATTGATGATGGAGTTCGATCAAGTAAAGGCTTCTTCCGACTCATACAAGTTTTATCAAATTTCCTATAGTTATTTAAGTTGATCTTTATAATGATTCCACATAGTTAATACTTTTCAAAAGATTTTTTCTTTTCGTAGCGGTTCATGTTCGTCGATTCAAATATCGAATCCTTTGCATTTTCTTCAACGCAACTTAATTTCCAGCACTTAAACTTTCTACCAAACCTTTGGAAAATACGCAATAAATCAAACGCCAACAAGAGGGCGGTGTCGAAACGTTCGCTTGAATAGCGTGGGAAGAAGGGAGGAGCTAAAAGATGAGCGGAAGGATTCTGCTACAGTGAATTATTTCGAGTGACATGATTTATTTGATTGTTGAGACTTTGAGACAACTTTCAGATAACCTTTTCGTAACTCCTTTCAAATTTAAAAAAACCAAATTTCTTAATTTAATTCTGCATATTAGTCGGATGAAATTTCAGTTTACAACAATTACAGTAAAACGATACATTTTCTTCATACTTATTCAAGGGCAATATTCAATTCTATTTTTTCCATCTAGATTCTTCTATTATTTTTTATGAAGTCGAATCGTCTAACTGACAAACTGTTAAAGACTTCGTGTTATATACATAAAGAAATATTATTAAATGAGTGGATGAAGAAAAAGTTTTCCGAATTTCGAATGGGAATTTATACATTCACCATCAATTTTCATTTACTCACTGGCCCGATTGATTTACGAACTCAAACCCACAAATAATGCTTTAAAATTACCTTATCTCATGAATAGGACACGAAAATTTCCAGTGGCGGATTTAGACATTCTGAGGCCCCTGGCGCTAAACAATTGGAGGTTCTGCAATCTAAATATATACTGAAAATTCACCTAACGACTACCTATCGCAGTGCAAAAAATACATTTTCCTTCATGGCTTTTAAAATGATATATTTAATACACCTGAAATTATACATACAAAAATATGTTCGGGCCCCTTACTTCAAGGGGCCCCTGGCGCGCGCCATGTGCGACCACCCTTAAATCCGCCACTGCAAAATCCTGTTTATTGACAAATAATGGACGCCTGAAGCGAGAAAACGATTTAGTAAACCTGACGAGAAACATTAGCACCAAAATAGCCAATCGTTGCTCATAAAAATCATTTTTTGTGTTATCCATCGGTTTTATGATTATAGAAGTTACCTTAAATCGCTGAACGCATTCCAGTGATACGGTGGGCGCGATAATACGTTTTTGAAATTATTCATTTTCGAAGTGACGTTATCCTGAAAAAGTCGGATTCCCGTGCAAATGAAGAGCTGAAGGCGAGACTGAGTGGGAGGAGATGGAGTGGGAAGAGAGAGAGAGAGAGAGAGAGAGAGAGAGAGAGAGAGAGTAGGACGACCCGTTCGTATACATATTTTTATTTTCAGCGAGTGGGTTCGCGAGAAAGATATTTCACGCGTCTGGCGATGACGGTGCAACCGCTGACGTTTGCGTTTTTCTTCGTCAAACAAACGAAAAGATTTCCAAAGTAGTAGGCCTTGAATTCGAGATAGCCTTCGTCGGTCTTTTTTTTATTATTTCCTTCGTTATTCAAAGAGGCCGCTTGTCCCCAGTTTCGCGAACTGATTTGAGTAAACAAAATAGCGTGCACGCGCTTTTAAGAAGGCGCTAATTTACGTTCCGCGAGGATATCCTACGCGACTTACCGTTACAGACCGTTTGTTTGTTTTGTTTTTACGCCCCGACGATTTTTTTCCGTTCGTTTCGTTTTTATTTTTGTTTTCTCGAGTCGCCATGTGTTCGAGACAGCTTCCTAAAGGTTTTTTTTCATTTCCACCGCCGGTCGCTCTGCGGGAAAAAAAGAACGTTAGCGGGCGATGTTTTCACGAGTTGTGTTCAAAGCACTTTCAGTTTGCGAAAATGAATAAGATGTAACCTAAAAGTTTTCTGTGTGCTTCAAAAACTGATGAAATAATCAGAAGGGCTGAATTTAACGGGAAATGAATTGCAATCGCATTATTGTAAGCGACGAAATGCAAAACGCCATCTATAAGAAAATTTACTGGATTTCTTTTGTAGCAATTTTTATTTTTCAATGGTTTGCAGATGAATATCTGAACGTCACGTTACCATAATTATTAATATTTTTAACTAACGTAAAATATACTGTTAAGAGCAGTTTTACACAGACTTTTTTTGTTTTAATTTATGGAAGGCATGGCAAATTACATTTTGTATAAGTTATCTTTTTTATTTTGCTTGATAAATTCCATTGCTATTTCTTCCTCTTATTACACTATCTCTTGTATAACATCTTATGTTTAAAGATATAAGTTAACATTGTTATAAACTTAAATTAATTCGTTAAACTACATCATTCCCTTGTAGATGAGGTTGCTATGCTGCATACTGTATTTATAATCAGATAACATTTTTGTATGAAATTTCATTTTCAATGATTAACCATTAATTGATCTATTTATTCACTGTTCTAATTGGCATGAAAGCAACTTCAAAGTAGTCAACGCAAATACGCATATCGCCTTATCCGAGCACAAACGCAGATCAAAATGCAAATTTACAACGAGAAACAATTGCAATACAAGATGAAGTTGAAGTACAAAATTTACAGGTCTTTCTTCAAAGCAGGGCACCATCGACACTTTTTAAAAAATCAAAACTTCTCTATCATTCTGTTTTTTAAAAATAACAAGATGAGGTTAGTGCGCGTCAGTTCCATTTTTTACAGCAGGGGCGTGCAACCTTTTTACGTGGAAGGCCTTATTCATACATTTGAGTGCTTTGGCGAGCCGTATTAAAAGTCACGAATACCTCGGCGGGCCGGATTAGAGTTTACATCGGAACTTACTCAAGGGATTTTAAGACTGAAAATAAAAATTTAGCCATTTTTTAGCGAAAAAATTTTGCCAGGCAATCTGTTATGGCGACAATCGAACTTAAAATGTACAAAATAATCTGCAATAAGCATCACAGACCATATCTTCACCAAAGCTTCGCGGGCCGCATAAAGTGCTCTCGCTGGCCGAGTATGGCCAGCGGGTCGTAGGTTGCAGGCCCTTGCTTTACAGCATTTATTTTGCCCAAATTTTCCAGACACGGATCATCAACGGAGAAATTCTACTCTTGTTTTGTTCACGCTTAGGAGCATAAGATAATGATAAGCAAGGACGCCTTGTTGCTTCCACACCGTACCAAAGGGCAAAGGTATTGTGGCAGAAGTCTATTGAAGGTCGCACGTTGTTTTCTACGTCTGAGAGCGTCTTCCCCGCCCTTACGCACTGATTAAGCTTTCACTAGATGTCCATGTGATCCCTCACTCGCGTGCACACGCGCAAGACCTGCACACGGCAAAGAGATCGCATCGCTCCAGACTCTTGAGCGTGATAAAAATCGGGGCAGAAGCAACCTGGCCGCGCCGACCTCCACTCTGAGCCACCCACCCTGCCTTATCTTATTTTCTCTTCCAACAAGTCCTTAAAAAGAAAACTATTAGGACGTTATGTTGACCTCGTTCCGTGTCGTATTTTTGGTTCCCCAATACGACCGTTAAGCGTATTCCTGTCTGCGGTTTTATGTGCTATTTTACTGAAGATCTACGCACAAGTACGCATTTGACTACTTTGGTTTATATTTTTTCGCGTCATCTATTTTTGTCTCGTCGAATGAATTGTTATTTATGCAGGCGAAGAACGGATTCCTGTCGTAAATATAGGATTATGGGTGGATGTGAGAGGGATCCGGAAAGGAGTAAATCTCGTCTGAGAAGCGCAAGTCCGTCTGCGCGATCGCTATTTGTCTTCATCCATCGACTGCTCTCCTTCTCGAAGCTTCTCTAATCCCTTTAATCTTCTTAACCCACCACTCGCCCTTTCCTTTCTTTCTCTTACAAATCCACTCTTGCGATTCAGTTCGACCTCTGAATATAAACACAAAGCTTTCTTTCGATATATTTCGAGGATACGTTCCTGGAAAATTAGCTGTATCGAGAATAAACGCCCTTAAAGGAGGTATTTTCCTAAAAGATCATATTTTATAAAAGAAAATTTCGCTCCAAGATTCAAAAAGTGCAACCTAACACCTAAAAAAACATCACAGTAATCTATTATGAATATATTATAAATGCGTCACAATGCTAAGAGCATACCAAAATATAAAAATTTCCCAAAAATATTTAAGATGAAACATCCTGAACAAATGCGACGGAGCAGGTGGCATAGCAAGAGAAGGTCGAGCGCCTGGTGCGAGGTATTAGATAGAAGATCTGGTACGATAAGCTGCCTTGGAGGATAATGAAGCATATTTTGATCAAAGAACACAGAATTTTAGAGTACCTTTTCAAAGAAATACAGCTCAAAAAGGTTTCCGAGTCGACAAAAGACGGAAATACAACAGTAAACGAAATATCAATCCCACTGGACATTCTAAATTATTATACTGGACTGGGAAAAAGGCTTTGGAGCAAAGAATCAGTATTAACACGCTACCAAAACACACCAAACGCGTAGACGTTTCTCGAATTAATTTTACAGAATTTTTTCACGATAGCAATACTTTCTCAATATACTTCGTATGTGAAAAAGTAAAGAATATGAGTACACTTTGTACAACCGTCTGATAATATTATCTTACGACCGCTAACGATATGCTTTCAAACATGTAGGCCAAACAAATTAGAAAATAAAACTTTTAATACCTAATACATTCAGTGAAGAAAATAATGGTTGCATCCAACAGCAGGTTCATATGGAACGAGAATGTTCTGAGAAACTACGCCCTGTTGTCAAGACGTTGCAACGCGATAAACATAAAAAGAGAAACCGCTCACATTAAGGATGGGTGCTACCTTAAATTGCATTTTATTATTCTTATCTCGCAAAAAAAATCTTAAACTGTACCAATCCAGACTTAATGCCGCAAGTTCCCACTCTCTTCCCTTCATAACTTTCTCTCCCTTGTTCCTCCACGCCCCTTACCTTCCTTCCAAAACCTCTATTTCTCCATCCCTCATACGCATCCACCTCAAGCCTCCCCGCCTCCCCCCCCCCTCTCTCTCTCTCACCTCAACTTCTGTTCGCAAAAAAGTGCGAATCCCAATTATGACGTCCGTATTCATGGTGGGATGTGCAGTGTACGCCGTGAGTTCCATCTGTCGCTGCAGCTCGCAGGTGCGTGGGTCGACCTTCGTTTTTGGCAAAGTAAAGGCCGCCCTCCTGACCTAGTACCCCTAAAAAAATCCATCCCATACTCTCACTTAATCCCATTCCATCATTTTATCTCTTTCATTTCTCTCCATCCAATCCATTCCTTCCTAAATCTTATACCTACCGTCTAAAACCCGCATATCCGTTCGAGGCGGTCACGTTGATCCATGCCACTTTGGTCCTTTGGAGCAACCAACAGACAAAGTTACCTAAGAGAGGCCGAAACGGTTGTCGCCAAGACAACGCCTAAATTAGATTATTGGTTTTTCTTCAGCCTTAATGTAGTACAGAGAGAGCATCATAAATAGAGTATGGGGGTTATTTTATTTTGTTTTTACGGTTACAGGTTTCTTTTGCAGGTCTCAGATATAGTGACATCGTTCCCGTAAGCGACAGCCTTGTCTTAATCGCTATGGCGAACGCATTTGTCTCATTGTCAGCAGAATATTATGTTTTAAGCGACATGTGGTGTTGAAATTGTTTAATTTTCTGTTCATTTACTGTTGTCATAAAATAAAAATTTTATACTTAATTGCTTTGATGAATGGTTTAATTACTGTTTAAGTTGTGCCTTCAGAACAACAAGAGAAGATTCAGCAGAATGTAGGTCTTTTCCTTTGTAAAAATGCTGATCGAAAGAAAATTATATCACCCAAAATGATGACAGACATTTAGAGCAATTCGGGCATTTTTTTATGGTCTGTAGCTACATAGTTCTCTGGTTACACTATAGCATTAGTTACGATTTAATTGTTCTGGTTGGAACTCGATATAAGATGAAGAAATTTCGATTTTTTGTTTTTGTACGAGTCTTATTATGCTAGCAGTAATTATTTTATACCTGTCAACATCTCTTTCAGAAAATATGGTCACTTTTTCACCGAATTTAAAGCCTTTTGTAGTAGAGATGGAACTATTCTAATTGAATGGTCAACAGAGCACCTCATTTTGAGAAACTGAACAAACAGGGGCACAAAGGAAGCGATTCTAGCAATCCGCATTATGATAGAGAAGAGGATCAAAAAAGGAAAAGATGGATTTGGAGAAGGCGTTTGACAACGTCAACTGGAACAAAATGTTTACAATCCTGAAGAAGATATGAGTGAAATAATGCGACAGAAGAGTGATACATGTTTTATACAAGGACCAAACTGTTGTGGTAAGGTACGATGAAAGCCAAAAAGAAGCAAGGATAAGAAAAGGAACTAGACAAGGATGCTCACTTTCACCGCTATTGTTCAAGCACTGAACAAGCTGAGAGAGAGTAAACAAATAGGCTTAACGATCCAAGATCAAAAGGTACACATGCTGCGTTTCGCAGATGATATGCGTAGCTGTAATAGCGGAGATGTTTTTTAATGAAATGGAGATGATACTTGCTGACCACCACGATATGAAGATAAATAAAGGCAATACAAAAGTGATGGTTTGTAGAAAAAGACAGACAGATAACCTACGGATAAATCTGAGAGACCAACAATTGAAGGAAGTAGATGAATTCTGCTATCTAGGAAACAGGATAACAAGCGATAAAAGGAGCAAGATGGACATAGCTAGTCGGATCGCGCAAGCAAAGAAGGCGTTTTACAAGAAAATGCAGCTAATGACATCGAGAAAAATAAGTTTGGAAACCAGGAAGAGATTATAAAGTCCTATATCATCATCATCATAGGTAGTCTGTCCGTCGACAGGTCCGTGATTATTCATGGTTAAACTTGGTTCTCCATATACTCCTATTTTCCGCAGTTTTCTTCATGTCTTGATAGCTCTATAGTTCTATATATGGAGCGTTTTATTGTATGTTTGTTAGACTTGGACAATAGGAACACAAGAGAAGAAAAGATTGGAAGCCATGGAAACTTGGTGTTATAGAAGGATGTTGAAGATTAGCTGGGTGGATAAGTTGACAAACGAAGAAGTTTTCAGAAGGTCGCAAGAAAGCAGGAGTCTATGGAAGGCCATTAACCGCAGAAGAGACAGTTTGGTTGGACACACTCTGAGACATGAAGGACTTTTGAAGGATATAATCGAAGGAAGAGTAGCAGGAAGAAACGCAAGAGGACGCCCTAGATTAGGATACATAAAACAGATTATAAAGGACGTGAGATGCAGGACATGTGAGGAGATGAAAAGGCTAGCCCAGGACAGGGTTGAGTGGAAATCTGCTAAAAACCAATCTACGGATTAACTACCTATGATGATGAATAAATTTTCCGGATCAAGGCGCTTCGTGAGAAATTACTAATAGATTTGTCACGTAGCTTGAGGTTTACAATTCAATAAATTAAATTATATAACTCAAAATGCGCAATACTGTAAGATTAGACCAAAATTATTTAACATCTAAATGGGTCATTTTGGCAATTAAACGAATTATGCAGTAAGTAAAGAGACGATCTTCGTTTTTTTTAACCCGTCTGCCGCTTTTAAATTGGAATCGATAAAAAAAACCGGTCGCCGCTTCGCTTTTATTCCTGGTGACTAGGTGGCAAATAAACACGGAATTTTATGAATGAATTGCTTCAAAATCCGGTTTTTCTGGGATATATAAACTGATGATAATACACTCGAACTGGTCTCAACTTCATCGCGAAACAATTTAAAATCTTCGCAACACTCTTTTTATAGTATTTTTTAACTATGTATGTGTTTCCCAATATTTCAGGCCAGAGAACGGTTATTTTAGCGAGGAGCCCTACCCATAATTTACAAACCCGCCACATCGAAAGACTAATAAAAACAGCTTTTCTTCCCAAATAAAGGGCAATCGGACAACATGGACCAATGACGTAAATCGTAATGAGTCGCTGACTGAAATTTTTCAGAAATGAAAGCGAAATTTTCCAATATGTGTAGGTGTACATAGATCATGAATAATAACTGAGGCTTAATGATGTCATTCAATATTCAATAAGTTGAGGTAAAATGTCACACGCTTTTCGCCTGTCCTAAAAAAATCTCCAACCAATAAGTGATATTTCGGCAAGAATGCTCACATAATATCTATGAATGAAACAGACTTTATTCTTCAAAAAAACATGGCGTTATAGTTATATAACAATAACGGTAAATTAAGGTGACAATAACGTGTCCCTCGAGCCTTCCTGTTATGCTCAGTTATATTTTCGATGCTTATGAATGAATTACGCTTTATTATTCATAGTATATTATTTGTTGATCGCCAAAAATCCGTCATTTTTCTAAGGTTTCTCGGAGATTGCAAAGGAGTAATTACAGGACAGTTTCTTTCGCTTCAGTCAGATAAACCTCAATAAATTAAACCTTAACAAACGTTTAATATGCTGTACACTCTATCTCTCTCTCCGTAAAATACTTAATGCTATCTCATACTCATAATAACCCGAAAGCTCCAATTTCCGTGTGTAAATGTCTCTCTCTTCTCCTATTGGTAAGTGTTCCTTCCCTCATCGCCTATATAGTTGCCCTCGATATCCATATTTACCTTTCCTCTTCTATAACCGTATACATACTGCGATGCTCCAATTATTTAACTATCAAAACCTAGTTTTACCATTTTTAATTTTTTTACTCACAAGTGGTCATTTTTAATATGAAGTTCACTGGTTTACGGCAACGAACATTCTGAATAGGTCGCCATTTAAAATCAAACGTACTCATGGAGATCTATAAGGTTTTTTCTTTAAACAAGAATCGTCGTCTTAATCGACCCTTTCTTCGAGAAATAGTTGATTTCATAATTCAAAACCATAATATTATAAAAAATATTGTTTAAAGATCCATTTCACCTGCTCTCAATATCTAAAATTTGCCGACATTCCAACCAATTACTATCCGAATTGGATTTCTTCAGTTGTTGTCTACAATATTTTTAAAAGTCCACACCAAACATTAATCATACTTAATCTGTCTATCCATGATGAAATCCATCGATAAATATTGACTAGGTACTGCGGCAGAGATTGCTTAATTTTGTCTTGAATATGTTGCATGATATATGTAAATCCTGAAGAAACAATTATTTAAACCTATTTTTAGTTGTACAATTCGGTTGAGTGTAGAAATTTAGTGTATAAAATTTATCGTTAAACAATAACTTTTAAGATAAAAATTGCTTAAGCACATTTCTATGTTAATGTATAATAAATTAAGTCGTTCACCAGAGAATGTCGGCTACAAAGCAGTCGTCTTCAGTGATAACTCACCGAAAAATATTCTAAAATAACGAAATGATCATATTGTTTTTATAACCATGTTGTGACTTTTGGAGATACCTGAGGCAAGCATTTTTTAATTGCATGTTCTTCAATTAAGTCGTTGACTGAATTTCTGTGATAAGATTTCAGCTTGAGCATTTTCCTGTGAATAAATAAATAAGAATGGGAAAATAACACGGTTTTACTTAACTGATAAATAAGAGATTAGCATATCTATCTTATTAACACGCCAAAGAGCATACAGAAAAATTACCCACTCAAACAAAACTGGTGGAATCCTAAGCCGTATAACTATATACTTGTGTAATTTAAAGTTAAACCGTTATTTAATTAGAATCTTCAATTTACTTGAAAAAATTGTGGTATCGCTCGAAGAATCATCCCTTTATTCCAAAAATTCTGTTAGAATTATTCGATGTTCTATTCGAGCATTATAAAAAATAAGTTTTGATATTTTTAGATTTAATTGGAAGCATAAGACTTCATAGATCTTTAACAAATCTAATTCACTTCTCGTTTTTCTTCTTTGGAGTAAACGTCTTAATTCATTAAAAACTATATGATAATTTTCCATTCTTCGTGGGATACTTTTCTATTTAGAAAAAGTTAGCGGTTACCACAGCATACATGTGAGTCGTAGAGAATTTAAAGTAATTAAAAATCTTCGTAGAAGAATTCGAAATTTTCTTACGACGTCCAAATGAAATTTAAAAGTAAATACATACATTTATTGTATGTAGCCCACTTAAAGCCTCAATTATTGGGTATCTTTAAAATAAAAATATCTTATGCTCTTATAATACGTATTTAAGATATTTTCATTTTAATCGCGATTTAAGGTATTTAAAGAAAAAGGTACCAAGAAACTATTGAATGTAAATGCCAAACGAAATAGTTCAAAGCGTCATTTTTATGGCATACATCACATGGAAACGCACTTCGCTAATTTGAAAAAATATTCAAAAAATAAACATCGAAATTTATGTTTAAGAAAGTAAATATACATTCGACAGCCAACTGTCATAGAGAAAAGGTTTTCAGATAAGATATGTTCAATGATTTTTTCGCATTTCAGAGGGAAAAGTACACACTGTGCATTTGCTACATCTGCCAACCGATTTTAACATTCTGAAATTTAATGAATTTAATAATCGGATTGGCCCAAACAAATCCTTTTGAGACCTTATCGTTAATTAATCGTACATTTAATTGATTAATAATCTGTAGTTTAATAGCAACACTACGTGATATCTCTAATTTTGTTTCGAGATAGCGTGCTATTTGTGGAAGAACGCCAAGTCTCCTTAATTTATAATCCTTCTCTCTCCCACATAATTCACTAGGCTCAACACCTAGCCTCCTCTTCAAGGAGTACATGACGTCACCATTCCACTAGAGGCGGTATTCAAACAAACGCGAACGGACGTGGAAAGTGGGAAAAAATTGAAGTTAAGAAGTGTCTAGGATCGAAAGGCATATTCCTCTCCTGTTGCTCACTGCTCTCATTCTAAATAAAATCAACGGAAACTGCGCATAAAATGTTTCAACTTATGTTTGTTTTGCCAAAAATATCTCGCCAAGCGAGTTCTACTCTAAACAGTACTATTTATCAGTTATCGCCGTCATCAGCAGTTTTTACTGTCACCCTAACAATAGATTCTTTCTCTTACATTTTAAATCTGCATGTGTTTTCATCTCACCTCTTATTTTCTTCGAACTAGCGGGCGTGCGGCACCATCGTGCCGCTGTCCGATGGTTTTTTTTTTAATTTTCATCAGGAAACTCATTGTCTTTTGCGTCTATGGCCGACTTGATGTTAAGCTATTGTGGTATTCACCTTAGAAGCCTATGGAAATCCATAGAAAACCATACGCAGAATAGCCGGTACGTAAACTCAAGTGAGTTATATATGTACCTCTGGGAAAACAACATTCTTCGCCTTGGCTCGGTTCTGTTTAGATAAAATCCGCAGTGCATCTCTCCGTCGTATCCGTGACATAGCTACGTAGAGTTGCCCGTGTCCAAAATTCGATGACCCAATTGTACGCTAAAACTTTTCCAAAAATATGCCGCGTAAACAAATCGTTTTGAATTTCCTTTAACTTCAGGTGGAAAACTCTTGCCACAGTGTCGGGACGATTCAAAGGTGATTCATTTTCTGAAATGCACCGCTGAATTTCAATCCATTTCGGTTTGCATGTAACCGTGATGAAGAAATCTGGTTTCCCAAATCGACGTACTATAGACATTCAATCTTGATACGTATGAACAAATGATCTTGGACTTCCTGTAAATGAAGCTGGCAAAATGAATCTTCTTCCAATGACAGCGTTGTTGTCTGCAACTCCAGCTTCTCCCATGTAATCCATAAGTCCGTTGTATGCTTTCCCGCTTTATGGATTGCAGAAAATTCATCCCTTCTTATTGTCAGACGATAGCAGTAATATTCCTTCTGAGATATTCGAACTCGCTGTCTCCCACTATCTTGCTTCTGAAGTCCTTCATGCCAACCGAAATCGCCCAACTGGAATAAAAGCGGATACGTCATCGGATCGCATTCCCTCCGAAGTTGTGATATGCTTTTCAGTCCACCACCTTGTAGATGAACAGCAACACTCCGTCTCAAGGATACTTCACCATCTTCAGACACGTACACAACCGCAACTTCATTCGTTGTTGGAAAATTGTAACGTCTTCTGTCCACTTCATTAACGTCAAAAGCCATGGTAACCTTCCTCACTCCACGTTGCTCATGTTCTACCAACAGTTCATCAGCTTCAGCTAGCTCCTTCATCATCTTGTACGACCGTACAAATGGGTTGACGGACACCAGTAGGCGATCCAGCACATCCATTAGTTCTGGAAGACATCCAACGTTTGCTGGATTTCCAAGACGTTCTTGTAAAGCTTCTTCAGAATCCATAAAATAAAGAGCGCCATAATTTAGTTGATCGTTTTGTGATGGAACTGCTGGACCAATACGATGATAAACCATACCGTGTATTCTAAAACAAAAAGGTCCTTGTCCTTGTGGCGTTCCCATTGAAACCATTGCCAAGGCGTTGTTGTAATTTCTTATGTACTGCTTCAAGTTTGCAGCATGAGCATGAGTTCCGTTGAACAAATCCTGAAGCAATTGTGGAACGACTCCAACAGGTTCAATAACAACGTTAGCAAAATTGCAGCAAGAATTGAATTCATTTCCTCTTCGTCGTTGTTCTCCACTAAAATGAAGCGCGCGGCAGTTTACACACTGGACTGACATTAAGCCAATGTCATTCAGTTATACATTTCCAGGCCGTTTCGCTGCGCGATGAAATCTTCCCAGTGCTTGCTTTCGACGCCTCGCTTCCTGATATCTTCTTTGTTCTCTTTCTTCCGAATTTTCTCTTTCTAACCGTTGCCGTCGATTCTGTGATAGCGTTGCCAGACATTGCTGGCGTTCCTCTTCTGTCTCCATTTCCAAACGTTGTCGTCCATTCTGTGAAACTCGAGCCAATCTTGCCTCTCGTTGCGATTCTGTCTCTTCTGCTAACCGTTCTTGTTGACGTTATGACATTCGAATTAATCTTTGCCGCCTCTCTTCTTTAGTCTCATTGGCACGTCGCAATCGGGCGCTATCACGGTAATATTCCTGTCGGTCGCGTTGAGAAGTATTTGAACATGTCGGTTCCATCCTTCGAAATAAGTTAATTTGAAAAATTCTAAACCCACACTAACTTATATAACAGTCACTTCCGGTTTTAGCACCAAATTCCTCTTGAAATAATGTAACTGTAAATAATTATTTATTATTAGGTAATCAATAATACTCGCATCATTCTGTTGATAACAAATTTGTTTATGTCTGTTGCTATGCAAGTTAATACCGTAATGGACAACTGAGAAACTAATTTTGCTTTCCCTAGCCCTTATATGATCTGTAAGGCCTAGACTTAAAAATATATTAAATAATTAAAATTCACCCATGGATAAGTAAGCTATAATGGTGGTATGGTATATATTGTATTGTGTGACATCTTATAAATATTTTAGAATGTATGTGTGTATGTTCATTATACGTTTTTACACCGTTTAAGCTATCGAATTCTAAAGTTTCATGGGCCATCCTATGGACCAAGGGAATAACTGGTCTAGGTTTGCAGACCGTGGGGTCTCTTATACCCCATGAGGTCAACAAAATACTATTTCCATAAGAATTCATGGGAAATGGTGTGGAGAAACCCCAAAATACCATGCAGCCCTTCACTGATGTGGATATAAATATACCTAAATATTAACTTACGATCACGGGAAATGGCTTATTTTACGCATGAAAGACTGAATATTTTAATTCTGTTCATGTTTCGTGGTATTACATGCTAAGTCGCTTGAAATCTTCCTTTAAGCGCAAAATTTATCGGTTTAGATGTCCATTTTCCAGGCGGCAACAAAGCTAAATTTCTTAATCGTTGTCCTCTTCAAAGGGAGATATACACGTAAAGATTAATGCAAGGAAAATCCACGCCGTGGCACGCCATAGAGGAAGAATAGCTAACGCCAAGATATGCCTAAATATAGTCTATGAATACTTTAAAGTGAGTCAAATGATTTTTAAGGAATATTAGAACATTGTTATCTTTTATCATTAACATTGAAAGATTTATCGCAACATAAATCGATACATCTACGTACTTACATTTGTTCGGTAACCAAGATGTTGTTTATTGTTTACGTTTTGGCTAATAGTATTGACATAATCCACATAACTTTAAAGGCTTCGGTGCATCTATCCATGTGAATATTAAGTAAGACGTTAATGCGTACAATACAATACATAAAATAGTAAATGTTAATGTAAGCATCGCTTGCGTAAAGGAATGGAGAACGTTTACTCCGAGCAATAAAAATCGTTTGCCACTCTTTCCCGAGCGAAGCCGGGAAAGTGGCAATAATAGATAGTGGCATAATAGATGATATATATCCTTTCTTTTTTATATAACAATCATTGCAACCGTTTATGTAGATTATCAACGAAGAGAAGATAACCATGTAATGTGTTTAAAAAAAATAACATCCCTATTCTCATTTAATTTAAAATTTATGCTTGAGCCTATTTGCGTTAATAAACATCATGGATGTATAATATAATGGTTCTATTTATAAAGAGATAAGATTCTAGCATTCAAACGATGATAGGAAGATTCAACTGCTTTGATTGAATCGTTAGAAACGCTTCCCATACGCAGTTAACCACAGTTATTTATGTTGTTATGTATAAATGTTGACATTGCTACAGCAATAATTTCGATGCTTAAATAAAGGGCGAAGCGAATAACGCTATTCTTTCACCTATTTGAAGTTTTAATTGGCATTAATTGAATCGGAGGCAACAATGACGGTCGCCTTGACAACGTCCGGAAAAAGTACGAAATATCCGTAAAATTTCAAAAACAATTGCGTATTTCTGAATGATTCGAACGTGTTACGTGTAAACATCGTAATAATAAGATAGTATAGAGTTTTATCCGTCGAATAAAGGGAAAACGAAGAAAATCGGTCCATATTTACGTATTTTAACGATTGAAGGAAAAAAACCTTGAACTCTGAAAAATCGAAAATCCCGTTTAAAGTTATGGGAAAATATAATTGGCTCCTGGATTCGAACCCGGGACTTTATGAAAATGAGAATAGTTTTCTAGGTACCTCCTAGGTTGTAGAAACAAAACGCAGTTTACCGCATATCTCTACGATGAACGGCTTTTGAGATGCAGGGTGGGACGGACGGTATATACTGTATTGTGTGACATATATCTATCGGTGTTTGTTCCTTTATAATATGTATAGAATAGATTATACTACACTCTGTAACCTCGATAGGATGAGTACGACATATAACGAGAACTACATTAAAGCAAGCGAAAAAATCACCACCGCCAATTTCTTACTTAGCGTCACATATACGGACCGAATTTAATTATCGGGCACTACAAGTGCCCTTCCTAACGAATACTTTTATGAATGCTATAAATTCTCGCTATATCGAGGTTTCACTGTACATATTGAGTTCCATTATAAGGATAAAATAGCGCACCATTTTATAATATTTATACAACTAAGCTAGAATAAAAACGGAGATATTTATCGAAATAGAACGTAAATGCGGCGGTGGATTTATAAACTTGGCAAGCATAAAATCACTCAGATCAAGTATCAAGAAATTGCTAAAAAAAAAAGAGTGAAGATAATCATAAAGAGAGAAACCTAAAAAAAAACTCCTCAATAAAAAGAGATGCGTGGTTTCGGAACGAATTTGGAAATGGTGAATGCTGGGGTGAATCCAGATGTTTGGGAAGGAGAGCGAAGACATTTATATGGGAATTTAAAGAAGGAATATACCGAAGGAACGCCAACAAAAAAACTGTTCTCCCTAATCAACTAAATGAAAGGAAGGGGAAAGAGGAACTTTAAAACTTTCGATCGGGGAGAAAAGAGAATGAGAGGCTCAAAACAAATACAATAAATAAGTCCGATAATAAAGCGTGGAGAAGAGAAACGCGCGCAGCGGGAGGAATCAAGAAGTAAACATCAAACGTGAAGAGAAATCGGGGGGATGGATTCAGGTAAAGGCCCCAAAAGGCAAACTGACGCTGTCAATTAAACTACGAACAAGGGAGATGGAAAAGAAATAGGAAATCTGGAGAATTTCGGGGAGAGAAAAGACCGGATCATTACGGAGGAAAGAAAACTCGAGACGAAGAATCCCAGCCATCAAATTCAAGTTATAGTTCGTGGGCAGTGGCATTGCTTTCACCTCGATACCGAGAAGACTATTCTGAGATCCTATAAGGATCTTGTCGAGCCATTGGAAATTTAGACGATTCTCCAATTTTGTCGAAGAATAATGAGGATAAGTCAGAAAAATCGATAACGACACCGAATTGTCAGAACTAGGTCGTTAATTTCCACTGACTGACTTCGGGTAAGACCTTTTCTGCTGCTATTTGTAATGATTCGACAAACAATCAGCAAGTTCAAGTTCAGAATTTTCGTATCGAGGCAGAGCATGGATAGAGCAATGTCAACGTTCTGTCTGTGGCAAAAAGCGGTAACGTGGAAAATCAAACTGCAAAATGATAGAAACGGTTATAATCGAATAAATCATTGATTTCTCTTCGTCTGTCAATATCTTTAAGTGTTTGGAACTGCGCACCACTTTTCTGTTTTTTCGATGCAGCAGAATCATAAAATCACAAGCAGCTTTTACTAGGAGGAAATTGCTAATTACCTACTTCCATAGATTAATACTGAAAGGATTTTATGCTGTACGCTGTTTTCAAGGCACATGACCAATCATCGATTTATTTCAACAGCTTGAAGTATCAAAGGTCGTAACGGGCATAGAGAATACTGCTTAATAATATCCTAGCTAAATGTGTATTTGAAAAGACCTTATGATGTTACGTTTCATCATATCCCGGTTGAATCTAGGAATTTTCTGATCAATTAGCTTCTACTAAGAAAAACAAGCAAGGAAAAGAAAGCAGAAAGATTGTTAAAGGGGATTTCAATTCGATCTTATTTCTGGTATAATTAGAGACCTATTATAAAATGTTTTCAAATGGCGCATGAGGTAAAATGAAAGAATGAATTGTTACTTCAACTATTTTTAAAATATATATTAAGGTTCTTTTCCAAATCTATTTAGAAATTTTTAAGTAACGAAAAAGCGAAGCAGAAAAATGACAATTCCTACCGTTTGTAATTTTCCGGAATCTATTTTTCCGCTTTAAACTTCGCTCATTCCGTTTCTCGACATCCTGTCCGCGAATGTACGTACATTTTTTTAAAACGAAAGAATATATCCTCAGAATGGCTTGCACTTATTATAGCATGAATACTCGGTGTTATTTTTTTTTAGCAAACGGAATATTTTCACAAAACATTTCCCGAAGACGTATCGCGAATAAACAGCTGAAAAAAGTGACATTCGCGGGTGCATATCTCATTCCAGAAACTCGGCGGAAATCCCTACTATAAGCGGAAGTGCAGCGAAGGCTGACGATGTGCAAGATGAGAGAAGAAAGGAAGAAAAAAATAACATTCCGGAGAGAGTCCCAGACACATTTTGCGCACGTATCCCTGTAAAACAAGATAAGAATCGAGCTAGGAAGTTTTATCGGCACAAGTATTCAATTGGATAAAGATAAATTCATGAGAGAGAGAGAGAGTACGAATGGAAATGGAGTAAGGGAAGGAGGAGAAAAGGAAGAACAAAGCGGATATAAAATGTCGACTGTTTTCGGCCGGAAAGGGACTGATTTACGAGGGGTAGAAGAATAGGTTGGCGCGACAAAAAAGGAGTAAGAGGGATGTCCCCACCCAAAAAAAAGCGAATTCTGCTAAAAGAAAAATGGACCCCTGAGATATTTTATACCTTCCTAGAATGAGCCTTTGTAACGAACAAAGTGCTTTTTTGCCATTGGTAGTTAACGGCCTGCCAGCGGCAAAGAGCTGAAGGAACCGGAAGATCTTCAGCTGAATAATAGATACAAACATTAATTTAACGAAAAAAGTGCTTTAAAAATGATCCCAACATCATCTCGAATTTTTATTTTAATGATCAACAATATACCCAAGAGCGACAAATTGTGAACACTTCAGGATTTTAATGTGAGATTCTTTGAGGGAAATCAACTCTATCTCCATCCCCTCTTTGCGCAACAAACATACACGGTTTGCTCCCAAGTTAACGATAAGATCATTTTTCCGTCCGGAAATTTTGCTTTGTACAAGCTTAGTCGCCATTTTGAATCCTCGCAACCCGCGAATACATCCAATCTCTCCGAAAGAAACAGCGAAAACGAGAGTGAACCCTCAAACATGAGTATTTAATAAAACCAGTGCGTTCGCTGTCGGATCGAAAGGGACTTAAGTCCTGAATGGCTAAAAATTAATGGCTACGTGATGTAAATTTTTCCGAGGCACATTTTTACCACGTCAATGGCTAATTAAGAAAGAGTTCATAGCAACTGTTGTCACACAAGCAGAATTAATTGGCATCGTGATTTTCATTTCCAGCCTTATTTTCACATCAACTGCAGTGTAATGGAATCAGTACACGGAGGAAGGTTTATCTATTTTGTGAGATCTGAGAAGTCAAGGCTACATTTAAAAATAAATAAATTGAAATTAGCAGCTAATTATATTATATTATATATATATATATATATATATATATATATATATATATATATATATATATATTAATAATGTTGTTTCTAAAAATCCCGTTAAATTCCTATTAGGAGGCCTGAACAGAGTTCCGGCAAGCAGGACAGGGGGAGGGAATAAGGACGCGTTGGAAGAGTCACGAGCTACACGGGAGACATCGAGCTTTTCTCCGCACGAGATATATGGCCAGGTACATACATATAAGAGAGGATTAGGGTAGAGTTTCAGATGGTTTTTTGGCGAGTTCGTGGGCACCTTAATCCATGGTCGGAGTGACTTTCCTGTGCGATATATATTTTCCTCCGACCAAGAACACGAAGTGTAGGGGTAAAAGTAAGTACATAAAATGAAATCGTAAATAACAATCACTGGTTATATTTTAAAATGAAAATCCTAAAAGGGGAGGTTGGTTGTATTTTAAATTACAAAATTAGTGTTACTTTCATTTTGTGCTTAATTTCGGAGATTTAACAAAAATAATATTTTCAATAAAATAATTTTGTGTTTGTGATGATAATTAAAACTTGCACGAATTTATTAAAGAGGAAGGTATTCTTGGAATACAATAAAGATCCTTTCTATGTGGTTCTTTTTAACGTAATTGAGATTTACCGCTAAACATATACAAAAATTCCACGAATAGTTCTTAGGGATAATAACACAGGCATATAATTAATAAAATTAATTTTGAACATTTTTTTAATATTTCAAACGTAAAATAGAACAACTCAACTCGAAGGCACCCTAAAATATTACATGTATCTCTGTGATTATTATTATCTTAAATGATAATCAGTATCTATACTTGATATCTTAAATAACAGAAATAAATTTTAAAAAGAAAGAAGTTCAATTCAGGTAAAAATCAATTTTAAAATGCATTCGTTCCCTTCGTCTCAGAGCGGTTTGAAAGACGATCCACACCAAGACTAAACATTGGTCTCGAGCCCTTTCAATTCGAATAACACAAGACTTCGTAACGAGTCGTTCTGACTGCTGGAGGCGGTAACATAATTGGCCGAGTCGTTCATAAAGTCGACTTAAGACTTCCGCTTCCGTAAAAACTATATACAATAGCCATTTATAAAATGATACAGAGACAACTATACCTGGTAGACGACATTTGAAGACCCTGCCCAAAGGGCAGGAAAGGGGAAGAGAGGGAAAGGAAATGAAGTGCCGAAAGCGAGATGCCTTGTGCGAGATACATTTCCCTTTCTTTCCTCTTCATTAATTCGGAGTAGCTTTCCGTAGACAAAAGAACAAAGAAGTATCTTATTTCCAGGTAGTATTTCATTCCATTTCGCATTATTACGGATCATAATTTTCTTTTAAGTACGATAACAAAGATATTCTAATGAATGAATCCTATTTGGTCATAAATATTTTCATTTCTTCGGATGATTGCGAGTGTTCGTTATACGATTAAAAAAGAAAAAATCATGATGCACAGGTTGATTTTTAATTAAATTGAATTAAACACTGAAAAACACGCCTTTTCGTTTTTTTTATTAAGGCGCAGTTTTCACAAAAAGAGCGTTACTGCCATAGAATTCCCAAATGAGACGTTCGTGTGCTCAACATGTGCTCTCCTTAAGAATTAACAATCAACAGCCTCTCAAAAAACAAATTATGACTCTAGATGGCGATTTAAGTTTCCAAAATTCACCCACTGATTGTGAATGCTAAATGAAAGGTCACTGGTTGATCGAGATATACATAGATCCACATTGGGATATTGGCGATACAATTTATTCGCGGCTCGAAAGTTTTAAGACACGAAACCAATCTCTCGTTTAAGATATTTATAGTTCTTGCGTTCTAATAATTGAGCCCATGATATTATATATATGTCTATGCGCTTCCGTTCCGTAATGCCTCCACTGCAAACTTGAAACATACTATTCCAGATTCGATTAAGGGAGCTATTCACGTCTATAGCACGATTCCTCAAAAATCGAATGTAGATATCGGTGGTTTCAGATGTTGTAAAATTTCTTTATCTGATGTATAACTGATTAGAGTAAACCCAAAGAAGTATCCGCATAGTTTCTTCTTTTAATCTAAACAAATTATGAATCAAATGAGACGAACCTCAACGTTTTCAATGTTTTCCTATAACTGACAGTTTAAAATGAAGCCTTCTCCTAGTAGAAAAGTCTAAATTACTAAACTAACATGGCGTTTCCTGGCAAACAGCAACAAAAGACGCTTAAAAAAGTTGCGTTAAATACGGGTTAAAGAACAATTCCATTTTATTATTAAAGCCAGCAGGCTACGCAGATATTTCTACTATAGTTCAATACAAATTTCCACGCTGATATCCAACATTAGAATATGCTTTCCTAATTTTCGTAATCGGTATTTTTAAAAAAAAATCTGAAATTACCATTAACATAAGATAAAGCACTAAATGTAAATGTCTTCTTTTAAAAAAAAGCACAAGTGACTCCATACATAATTTTGTACATACATTGTCTCCTAGTCTCCTGGATGAAACTCTAGTGTTTACTATTTCCCAATAGCGAGGTTTCGCGAAATGATCGAGCATCCATTTCCTCTTATAAGTCAAGCTTTTCTCACCCCACCCATGCTATTCAATGTATTCTACGAGTGAAACACATCCAACCCTTGTTAAACTTGCAGCGGGGATAATAATGGCTGTAGGATAAATAAATAAAATCAGCGAAATAAATAGCGACGCAAACCCTGATGGAAACTTTTTTACCTGAATGGAGAGTTTATTTTCGGAGAATAACTTGCAGTTGCGATAAGGTTTGTAAAGATGGTATTACATCAAATCTTAAATTTTTCATGTTATTTCTTCAGTATGACGCAAAATTTATGCAAAATATGCATACACTTCCTCTCGTTTATTTTTTTACGACAGTGCGAAACTGCTTACGAACGAATACCCTCAATGTTTGCATGTACGTCTTCATTTTGGAACACTCGAAAATACAACTAAAATTAAATGCTTACTGAGGAGGATACATTGTGAAAGGATCGCTGCGAAAAACTTATAATAGACAAACAAAACTCGAGGTATGTTATGCCTAATAAAAAGGCTACTCGAAGCATTTCTCCTGGGTAACCTTGCCTATAACCAAGAAGAAGATATTTTCGTCAAGAAAACGTAGTAGAGAGTAAGTGCGTGAAAAACAAACCTTGAAGAAAAAGAAGCGATGGCGGCGAGAGAGAGACAGACAGACAGACAGACAAACTACTTTATTTAGGGGGAGAGGGAGAGACTACATGAGGAGAGGTTACAAACGCGGACAGAAGTAAATGGTTCCTAAGAGAAGAAGAATGTTCCGATAGAACTTCCCGAGAGGAGATGTACGCGCGCTCCGGAAATCCATTCACGCGTCGCGCGTCTGGGTATTTATAGTGCGAGGGTCATTTCACTTCGCGGCGAGGAATGCGGTGTGAGACGTGAAAAATCCTCTTGGAGATGAAGGGAGAGTGGGGGGGGGGGGGGAGTACGGTAGAGGGAGGCTGGAAAGGAGAGGAGGAGGATTGTAAAGTGGAAAATGGGTGAAACTCCGCAAGATAATCAGTTTGTGTGTTCATCTTAAAAGGTGGCGATTATTCCGAAGAGTTCTGTTTAATTTTCGCAGGTGCGGGAGGTCCTTGACTCGGACTGAGTAACATTCGAGATAAGGAAGATTGTTTGAACGAATTCTTCCTGTCGGATGTATCGCTTAAAACTTATTGCTCGATGTGTCATCCCTTTTTAGGCGCGTTTCGCTTCCAGCATGAGCGTCTATTAGCGTCGGTCTATCCGTCTGTCTGTCCGTCTGTCTGTTCGTCCGTCTGCATGTTTGTTCTCGGCTTCTACTGAACGGATTATCATGAAATTTTACATTAAGGACACGGTCAAAGACAATATGAAAATCGCATAAATGAACCACGTAAGTCAATCAAGGGGAGCACTTTATTGGTGACAGATAATGAACTTTCCCTCATATCTCGTAAAGTATTGCTCATATCAAAATGTTTTTCAAATATAACTTGTAGAACTTGTAGAGTATTTATTTTTCTATACATTTTTATCGTAGGAGTAGCTGTTATCAAGAAAATCAAACAAGAATGTCTTAATTCGAGTTGAACAAAATTTCTTGCACGGTTACTTCTAATTTTTGCTAACATAAATAATCTCAAAAAAATGTTTAATTTCCTTACGTGTGCATGCAATATCTTTAAATAGGAAGTAAAAGGATTATTTATGACGAATAAAAGACCTTTAAAACGCTATTTCCCTTGTGTACACGTATATCATCTCATTCAAATACTCCAATGCACGAAACGCCCCCATTTTTGTTACGCAGTACACTTTCCTAACTTGTTTTTCGATTGAGTAAATATTAATTAGAATGAGTAAAAAAGCAAATCTGGCAGCAGTTACAAAGCGTGAAAACCTTGAAGATTTTAGGTGGTTCTTAGTCAAGGATTAGAGAACAGTTATACGGCGCGGCGTGACACCATTAGAGATTTTAGGTGGTTATTTATCTAAAATCAGAGCACGGATTCAATTCCAAGAGTGTTTAAGTTCCTCCATTTGATAAACACGGAAAAGAACTTCGGTTTGAAAATAGCTTAGAATTCAGACGCTAACTCCGAACTTGAACACGTATGTGAGCGGACAAAAAAGTGAACTTAAGTTATCGCAGAGACAGTACAAATTCAACCCCAATTCGCTCCCGGCCCAGAAAAATATCTAAAATTTCCAAGATTTTCATTTTCATTAATTAAAATACCATACTCAACTTGTACATTAATCTTTCATTGAAATTCGTCCATTAATTAATATTCTCTGCCTATAAATGAAGAACATGAAACTCAATTGTGTTTACATATCATATGTATCGCTTATTTCTAACAACATACATTTTAGTAGGTATTTCTTAATTTAAAAAATGTAATTATATAGTAATGTATGTCGTGAAATATTTTCAGCTCTTAATAATAAAATAAATTAAAGCCACGATGACTTATATAATTTTCGTTCAATAAAAATCCTGTCATATGTTTCCAGTCATAAAAAATAAATATGTACTGCGTTCCTAAAGCAATAAGAAATAAAATTCATGGAATCTGAATCCGAATTCCACAGTTCTTGTTCGAGCGAAATAAGCTGCCAGTGTCGGATGCTCGGACCGAGATTAAAATCCAGACTTGGTAGAAAAAATGATAAAAAACCAACGGCGGTTCATAACCTTAAGTAGAACAAAATATATATATTTTTCAGGAGACATTATGAAAATGACGATGAACTCAAATTACCATGCATTTCTTAGTTGCTGCGTGGAAGAAGATAAGCCAGGAGAGCTGGCCATAAAAAATGAAGGCGGAGAAGCGAAGAGGCAAAAGATTAAAAATAAAGAGAGGAAAAGGGACAAGGGAGAAGAGACCAAAAGAGGAGAAGGAAAATAGAAGGTCGAATTTATCTGTGGTCATACTGATACTATCGGTAAGGATAAAGGAGACGAAAATAATTATCGATTTCTCGGAAGAGTTGACGAGATGAAGGGGAGGAAAATGTGTAGAACGGGATTCTTTTACAAATAACGGCTAAAAATGGAACGGAATGAGGGCATGAGGATATTAAAGAAGATTGAGGAGAAGATGAAAGCTCGTGTACGAGAGAAAGACGCGAAAGTGACTTAGAATACGTTTTTGATTGAGACACCTCCCCCCAAGCGGGTGAATGGTGGTTCTTCGGGTTCTTTTATTTAGGAATGGACACGTGCGCATTATTTTCCTCTCGAACTCTATCCATTGTCGAATCTTATTACCAGTTGAAGGGGGGCTGGGGATTGGGTGGGTGGGGAGGAAACAGGAGTGGATGAATTTGGTCGCCTAATCAAACCGCCTCGCCAAGGTTATTCCGCTCAACAATCATTCTGTATTCTGCCTTCAGGGTGCCTGAATTCCTTAGGAAGTTACTTAAGAACGCTATTTTCATCTGAAATTGCTCCATGAAGAAGTATTTTAGAAAATGAGTTTTGTCTGCTTTAAAGGTTATGAGAAGAAAGCGGACGGAAGTTAGGCAGATTTGTTTTTCGATAAAATAACCTTAACCGCCGCCTATTGCGTGGGTTTTTAACGACATATCGCTTAGATTTGTTTCGTTATCTAGGAAAGCCTTGAATTATCTTTTATTATTTAATAAAAATAAGTTATTTGAATAAAATATATAACATTTTGCACAACAAAATAAACGCAGTAAAAAGGTAATATTTCCTCGATATGTAATTTTTTATATTTCTATTATTAATTTGGTCTACTGAAATCTTGGAGTGGGTAATTACTCCCTTTACCATCTCCTGGATCCGCCCTTGCGGCTTTTCAACGAATGTTCAAACTTACATTAGTCCTATTGTAGTTTCAGAACTAATGTTAATGATTTACTTTTGAACTGTAAACATGTTTTATCGCGCTATTTTACGACTATGTATTTGTTTAGTGTTTTAGACCTCTAAATTAGGGCTGTCCAACTGCCGACCAGCGAGCCACATCCGGCCACCACCGGTATGATTTTATCCGGCCCGAGGTAAGGGCGAGCCGGGCGGACATCCGGGCCGCCTAAGCTCTAGGGGCGCATACCCGTCGGTTCGTTTGTATCTATAGAATACTGGTAAGCTGCCTAAGCCCTACAAGTCATAAAACTAGCTTCCCTGCATGTCTCTTCCCCCTTCCGATGTTTTTACCACCATGTGCGAAAACGAATGGGGAAAACCGGGAAGACAAAAGCAGCCGAAAAATTTCCTCCGCACACCCGCTATATAACAAGAGTATCTATCTAGTATGATTTTATATTTCTCATGGAAATGCCCCCAAACGGAGTAAGTAAGGGGGGCATAGGCGATACAACTATGCACGTTGGGGGCGTGTGTTTTCCGGCCTATCTCCGATCTTCGCTCGATAAATTTCTCCTACCCCCCTCCCCCAGCCCCAGTCCGGACCGCCACTCAGTGGCATTCAGCATATTTGGCCCGCCACATCAAAGAACCTCAACCTCTTCTGGCTTGCGCGGAATTTGCCGCGCAGGTACACCGGCTGTCGTTCCGGGCGAGGTCTCCCTGCCCTTTTCGACATTAATGGCTTTGCAAACTTTGTGTCTTTGTCCGAATTAATTTGTCTAGATACCATGTTACCTAGAAGGTATAATAGCGAATTCACACCAAAGAAGTTGGACAGCCCTACATATACATAATTTATAATTGAACACACCGACTTCTCAGTCTAAATCAGTGCTCTGAAACCTTTTCAATTTCACGGCACACTCTCGGGTGTTCACGTACTTGGGGGCACACCAAACCAAATATATCGAGACTGTGTGGAACATTTTTTACCGTACTATAGTCAACAAAAGGGATAGAATCGCCTTTCCCACAATTATTGCTAACGTTCACATTTGTCAAATCGTTCAGCCTGGATTACGATAAAATCCTATGACATAAATTCCAATTCTCCAATTAAGGGACAAGATGGTTTCGGTTTCAATAGCGCAGACGCCATAAGAAACCGTACCATAAGAAGTATTTTTTTGCTGTCGTCTTAGCATTAGAAAAATAAAATGGCAGTTTTCCCTTGCCTATGATTTAAAAATTTACCGCGGCACACTGAGTACATACTTTGTCGCGGCGCAGTAGTGTGCCGCGACACACCGGTTGCGGAGCACTGGTCTACATCACAAAGAATATTTTTGACTTCCACAATAATTCCATTCCTGTTTACTGTTTATTTTTAACTAAGCATAACCCTAACCAGTAATATATTTTTCGGTTTATTTACATTAAAGAAAAAATATTAATTTTGAGCCCTATTGTTAATCAATGAAGATGAATGGAAGAAACTCCTAATAACCATACAAATATTTTTTTTTAAATCTGATGTGGCCAACACATGACTTTCTTCATATTTGGGGTATACATATTTAAATTATTATGAATAGCATTATAAGACAAAATTATTATTTCGTATCGTAAAAGAATACATTCGTTCTTATTGCCGTAAATTATATTTTGAATATTTTTACAGAATTCACCGCTACATGGCGGTGGCGCTGTATACTGGAAATTACGAAAAAGTTACATATCTCCGAAATGATGGTTTCACGAAAATTTGTTTCAAACAAAACTTGGAAGAAATATTATTCTCTACAACTTGGTCCTCACTACTAACTACTGAACTCGGCGCCCGGGCAATTGCACCCCCCTGCACCCCCTTCACTACGCCACTAAGCCCACCTACCGTATCAACTTAACAGTAAAGTTTTTAATAAAATAAATGTTTAAAAAGACAAAATTTAATTATGTTTATTAATCCCAAAACAATGTTAAAATAAGCATTTGGCATACATTTCAATGCGTACTTTGTGTTTGGTGCCTACAAACCAGGGAATCAATGTCTGGCTTAAAGTCTGTAAGGGTCATTCGAAGATCTCCTCTTTCTGTAATTTGCAAGCGGTTTCTTTTTTTGGACAGGAGATTGTCGACTGCACTGAATCCCTTCTCCATTACATATGAAGTTGGGAAAGCTAACAAGAGCAACGATATTTTCTTCCACAAGCGTGGATACAGAGAGAGCATTTTCTTGTTCTGCCAAAGTTGTACATATCCACCTTGGTTGAAATTGGCTTTACACTCATCATCATGAATTAATTCTATTATCTCCTCTTGGTATTCAATATCCACATCACACACACACATGTGATGAATGAAGTCACCATCCAGGCATCCACTTTCAGGTCTATTACATCGCGAAAACGAGTCATCATATCAATTCTAATGACAGAAAGGTGATCTGCAAACTTGTCTATGTCTTCGGCTGTAAGATCATCTTTGATGTTGTGTAGTTCCGGAAACTGGTAAAATTCTTTTTGCAAGATGTTTTTCTGAATAAATCCAATTTGTCAATGAATACCGAAATAACATTTTTGCAATCATTGAGTGTCCGTTGCTATCCATAAACATCGATCGTTTCGTTGCTTAAACAAAAGTGCGAAGCGAATAACGCTAAACTTTCGTCTATTTGTAAACTTCATTGAAGCTAATTGAATCGAAGGTAACAATGACGGCCGCCTTGGTTACGCCCGGAAAGACTACGAAAAATCCAAAAAATTTCGAAACAAATTGCGTATTTCTGAAAACTTCGACCGTGTAACATGTAAAATTCGCAGGAATAAGATTTTATAGAGTTTTATTCGTCGATTAAAACGAAAACGAAAAAAATCGGTCCATATTTACGTATTTTTATCCTTGAAGGAAGAATACCTTGCAAGTCAAGAAATGGATTCATACGTGTTATCTTATGGGAAAATGTTAATCCCCTATATTGGCAGCACTGATTAATCCCGGTTGACCAAACTTGACCATTCACCAAGTTAGGATGTAAGGAAGAATCGTACCAAATTTGGTTATTCTAGCTTTTATCGTTTAGGAGGAGTTCCATGAACAAACACACAAACCAACAAACACTTCAAAATATATTATAGTAGATTATGAATCCTGAATAATCATAAATATTTTTTCTACATTTATCGCGTGGGCATGCGGCGCATTATTCGCTTATACGGACTGCACGCCACTGCTCCCTTCCCATCTGCCAATATTCCCGCTTCCTCCTACTCTCACTCGTCCTGCCATGTTATCCTTCTTATCGCGAATACTCAAAACCGCAACCTGAAAAGGTTTTCTCGAAATGTGTTGTTAGTACAACTTTGCTCGGTAACACAAGGGAAAAGAAAGATGTCCTCTTGTTAGCCTCTTACTTTTCCTTCCCCGACGAAAACTTTGTTCCTCCATAATTAGTGGCTCTTGTATCTTTATATTAACGCCAAAGGGGAGGAGGCGATCTGTTTTGCTGCCACGTTTGAAGGCTAATGTGCTCCTAAATGAAGCGATTCTACTTTTTCCAGAGTTTTCAACACATTTTCCTCCAGTGAAACCTTAAAATAAATTGCTGTTGTATGATTTAAGGCATCGAAAATTAGAAAATATATCTGCTAAAAGTTAAGCAAAAGGTACGTGTTGTTAAAGATGTGGTTTCTTAATTTTTTAATAATGAACATCAATTTATACCTGGCCCTCTTATAACACGGGTTCTTATAACACGGATTCGCTACAGCACGGTTTGTTTTTTACTACCAAAAATTCATACAACGCGGGTTACGGTTCGTATTAACGCGGTTTGGTCGGACTTGGGATGTGGGTTCCCGATTGCTGAGCGAAGGAGAAAAGCGAGGTTGCTCTTCTTACCTTTTAAGTTTTCTTCCTTTTATTATTATTCGTGCATTCACATCTTCATTTCTTTTTAATATTTAATACATATGATGGCTACCCCAATGAAGAAATCCAAGACAGAACTAACTCTAGAATCAAAGCTTGATATTATTCAACTAGCAGCTGCGTCGCTTGGGCATTTATATGACGACTTTGCCGCTTCTAACTTCCCAGAAGAGTTTAAGGCTAATGTGAAAGATGAAGGACACAGCAAGTTTTTAACGCAGATGAGACTGCCTTATTACATGTATGTGCATAAGAGAGATAGGTTTCGGAATTTTTGTTCTGGATGAGGAGGTATGCAAGAGAAATGAGAAATGCATTTTAATGCATCCCGACCCGGTGTTTTCCACAATGTTCCACATGAAAATATTAGTCTTATCCTTTTGATTGTAGCTGTTTTTACTCAGGCGTTGTTTTTTATTTCCGAGAGAAAATCTTTGGTAACATTCGGTTGAAGTATTCGACGTTACTGTTTCTTCTTTTACAATGAAAATGATTTTTGTTAGGGTTGATTTATCCATGTCTTTAAAAGCAACGAAATTGCCTCTGATTGCGTAACGCGCAACAGTTTCGAGAAATTGAAAGCAACTCCTTTCGTCGATAAGACTGAAATGATTTAAATTTTACGCCGCCTTAAATCGGTTTGAAAACAATTTCCTTTTTCGTCAGGTATACTTTTTCCCTTCAATAAAATTGACTTTAGTGTTGTGGCTTTGTTATTTCATTCATGTGATGAAGGATACCAAAGTAGAGGATGAGCACACGATGTACCTTTAATGGAATTGGAAAAGAATCAAGGGCAGCGATTGCCAAACTTTTTGAGGCACCCTTTCAAAGATAAAGAGAATTCCGCCTTGAAACGAGGTTTTTATATTTTTATATTCGTAGGAGTATATGGAGAACCAAGTTTAACCTAGAATAATCACGGACCTGTCAACGGACAGACTACCTATGATGATGATGATTCGTAGGTATATTGCAACCTTTGGACGCGTCTATTTGTTGGTGCTACACCACCATCCATTTATTAGGGGATAAATTGTTGTACTAATGACCTATCAAAACTTCTAAATCGTTCATTTATTTACTAAGCAGCCTTTCGCGGCGCCTTTAAAAATCATCTTCGGCTTCAGTGTGCCGCGGCACCCAGTTTGGGAACTGCCGATCTAAAGGAACGTATAACCTGCAGATATCGTTGGGTGCTGTAATAACCAGTGGAAATTTTAAGAGCGCAGAAGGGGTCTCATGTAGAAAGGGGCCCCGAAAAAAGGTTCTTATACAAAATCTCAGAAGGCCAGGTTTATACAAGGTTTGATCAAAAAGTTCGGTGAATGATATTATAACCTCTGAACGGGTAGACCTAGAGAAATGATTTTGGGCAGAGATTATTGCAGCAATCCTCACGCCTGCGCACAACAATTTTCAACCTCTTGCAAGATGCCAGTCTGGCGTGAGCACGCTTAATGTAAGGACGTGTTTTTTCCACTCGTCGCAAGTTGTGACAATGTCGAAATTTGAACAACGCGCACAGATGAAATTTTGTTTCAAACTGGAAAAGACGGCAAAGGAAACAGATGAATCGCTCGTTACAGTGTACGGAAGTGATGCTATCACAAAGAAAACAGTTTTTAAGTGGTTCGAAAGGTTTCGCGATGGAGAATTCTCGCTGGAAGATAAAGAACGATGCGACCGTCCATCAACTTCCCGAAACGACAAGAACATCGACAAAATCCGCTCTCTCATTCTCTCGGACCGACGTCTAACCGTTCGAGAAATTTCTGAAGAGACTTCTCTTCCTTTTGGTTCAGTTCAGACAATACTGACCGAGGATTTGGGAATGAGACGTGAGAGAGCCAAGTTTGTTCCACGCATTCTCAGCCAGGAGCAAAAAGAAACTCGAGTCCGCATTTCATCTGAGTGGACCCTTAATTCTAGCAGGAGAGTGAAGGAAGATCGTTGTAAGATGAGGATGGAGCGATCAGATTCGCGATCTTGCTTCGAGTCAAGGTGCTGCTTCAGGGAATTTCTATTACGCAACCTCGGAGAGTCAATTTTTCAAACTTTTTTTCGTCGCGGTAAACTCTTGATAAGACAATCTTTTACTAACAAAATTAATAGGACAGCTTCCGTCGTGTTTTCTGATTTAAAAAAATTAAAAACTATAGCGAAACAAACTCAGCGGAAATCAAAACGTAATATTACCTAATTTTTCGCTAAAAGTAAATTGAGATTTTAATGCATTAATGCGTAATTTTCCTCTCTTCGCAGTTGTGGAATGATTTGGATGAACGTGGCATTATTTCTCTGCCCTAAAATGTTCGTTAATACTGTATAGCCTTTTTTGGACGTAATAGTATTTTCCTCAAAAACTCGAATTTTTAAAACGAAGCAAGTTCATTCCCATTAACCGGACTGGTGACATTCTTTGCGGGGAAAAAGCATACGTTCTGGATCGTCGAGCGAAAGACGAAATTCTTTCACGGCGGCCGTGATGGATTCTGCAAGCGTGACTCGAGACGGTTCGATCCCTTGCGTTTTAAGGTGGTTCTCTCCGACCGCGATCTCAATGCGTGCACGTGCCTCCGCGAGCTCATTCGTGCTCCTCCTTTTAAGCCCGGATTAAAATAAGGAAGGATCTCGCCGATGGTAGAGTCGTCGTGACGACGCACGTATTACTGTCTCCGTTGCGCGCGCATTACAACACTCGATAACAGTGCCCTTGTTACGAGAACGCGCCAAGGTCGACACGTAACGGAAAATAAAAAAAATCGAAATTCCAAGGGCAAGAGAGATGTTTCCGTAAAAGGAGTTCGCTCTTTCGAACGTCCGTGGTCGATGAAAATTCGTCCGTCGCAGTCGATGACGCCCTTTAAGATGGCTGCGCTACAGATTCGAGCAATTAGTAATAGTTTCGCGCCTAGCTCCATTTTTCTAGCAGAGATAAAGCGTTTTGTAGGGAATGTCGTTTTTACGTTTTTGCTGACCGCAATTTTTCCGCCGCATAGGGAGTTCAACGGATCGGTGGTATCAAACCGCGATTTCGTTCCTGGGTTACAGATTTTTAAAAAAAGAGAGCTATTAAAAAGGGCGAATTACGGCCGTGAAAAAAAACAAAATTTTATATTCTATTTTTTTTCCCGACATGCAGAGAAGGATAATATTTAACTGAGGAAGTAAACGACGACTTTATTTAATTGTGGCTATAATTTTCGAATTTATACCTTATGAAAATTAGAGATTCTATTTAAAAACATTTCTCAATTTACTGAAATTATACATTAATCATCACGCCAATCTTATTTTCTATTAAATAATACCCTTATTTTGTAACCGTGTCACGCTATACGGAATTAGACTGGAGAAAAAAGAAAACCGTCCATAACTAGAGCTTTTCAATCTTTTTCGATCAAACTTTCAGGATTCACTTGGCTTTTCAACTTTTCAATTTGAAACTACTTGCCGTGTACATATTAGTCCTGGGTTTGACTCCAAGAGCATATCTTTTCTCCATTTGAATAACATGGGCAGAGCTGAAACGCAGCGAGCAAGCCTTTTTTCTTTAGCATTTTAAAATATCTTAAAATTGAGATATCGACGCGGGATTTTCACAGTTATACCGCGGAATCTATGGAAATGAATTTCCATGTCGTAGAAGTTCAAATCTCTTTCGAAAAAGGCCGAAAATTACATTTAACGACTATTTTTCGTGAGTTTTAAGCATTTATTCAATTCATCGCCATGACAACTGCTATTGTTATCTCGATCCTAATACGTAAGAAATTTATAAAAATTGTGATAAAATGGTTTTAAAACAATTTTTTGAGATTTTCGGACGATATTTGAATTTTTACGAAATGAAAATTAATCTTTATAATTTTCTCCGCATGACTGTGCAAGTTTCACGACAAAATCGTGTTTGAGATATTTAGAAATGTTTACGAAATAATGTCTGCAAGTCAAAAATGTCGATTTATACGCTTTATCTTACGGGAAAAAGAAACTAACTCCTAGAGTCGATAGGAAATACCTATAAAAATTAACAATTTTACGAGAAATTTACAATGCCAAAAGCATACTTCTATCAGTGCTGCCAATATATAAGTTTAACAATTTTAAACGCTAATCATGCATAATCACAGATATTCTATTATATAAAACTAATTCTGGTACTTTCCTGTTAACGGAATACCTTAAAAAATAAACGTATTGCTATGATTGTTTGAGAGGATATAACATTGAAAGGATATATTGAGGTATTGTTGAATTTACGATATTTTATTTTTAAAACAACATTAACAGAAACTGATTGGCTGGTCTCGACATTTACAAACCCAATCTTCGGACAACGGGGAGGGTTTCTTAGGTTCCGGGCGAGGCGAAGGGCGCGGTAGCGCCCGGAGACGACTGCCCATTAAAACAAAGCGAATTTACCGGTTACGCTCGGTAACCGGTAAATTCGTCTAAAGACAATTCGTCTAACTGAAAATTCGTCTAAACCAAATTCATCTAAACACAATTCGTCTAACGGAAAATTCGTCTAAGGAAAATTCATCTAACCAACAATTCGTCTAACGGAAAATTCATCTAAAATCGTTTTTGCACAGGAAAATTCATCTAACCAACAATTCGTCTAATAAAAAATTCACCTAAAATCGTTTTTGCACATTTCTAAAGATAATTTCTATTAATTCTGTAATAATTAAAGTTATATTTTAATATCTGTAAACATTTAATTATTAAAATGATGATAAAAACAATAAGCATCCATGATGCCAATATTTTGTTTTGAATGTTGTAAACCTTAACACTTTACTACCCTACCATATGCCTTGAGTGAGTAATTTGTTTATTTCCCGTTGAATTTCAACGGATTTAGTGAAGCTACTACAGCACAACATACAAACTCTTTACAATATATAGTAGATACTTTTTAACTTACAATTAGCTTTTCTTAACAATTAATCATATCTGCTTGTAACAATCCGTTTCCGAAAGTATTGTATTCAAATATAAAGATAATTTTATTTCCTATCATATTACTTTCGCCAAATCCAGCTTCATTTCCTTTGTAATTATGCCTCGCTGAAATATTTACTTTTATGTCTTGTAAGCAAGAAACCCGTGAAAAGGCAACGTACAGTTGCCCATGATTGACTGGTAAATGTACACCAGATACGTGAGCTTATCTACGTTAATAAACATTATAATGTAGACTATAATGATTTTACTTACAAAAAATCTGATGTGGCCAACACGACTTTCTCCATATTTGGGGTATAGTTATTTAAATTATTATGAATAACATTATAAGGCAAAATTATTATTTCGTATCGTAAAATAATACAGTCATTCTTATTGCCGTAAATTATATTTTGAAAATGTTTACAGAATTAACCGCTACATGGTGGTGGCTCTGTATACTGGAAATTAAGAAAAAGCAAAATATATCCGAAATGGATGATTCTACGAAAATTTGTTTCAAACATAACATGAAAGATATATTATTCTCTACAACTTTGGTCCTCACGAAGATAACCAATTACGACGTTTTTAAGATGGTATTTGACAGAAACCGAAAAAACCGATTATTTATAAATAATTCCTAAACAATAACTGCTATGGAAAATTGTTTGAAATAAAAGTTGTAGGAAATTAAATTCCCTATAACATTTGTATATACAATAATGATTTTTTAAAGGAGAAATATAGCAAAAACCGAATCGGGTTTCGAATAAACCTCGACATCCGGTTTACCGTTATTTTCCAAAAACTAATCAGTTCTTTGTGCTTATGCTAAATTGTTATATTTGAAATTTGGTAACGATATGGCAAGTACTTTTTGAGTTAGAGCGCCCACAATCACATACACACGCACACACAGACATCAATCCTAAAATAGTATAAACGTGTTCTAGGGACCTCAAAACGTGTATTTCCGATAAAATCTCGAATAACAGATTCGGAGCTTCACGAACTATTTGTCCGTCTACGAACGGGAACTTCCTTAGGTGGATGGGGAGTTTTTTCGCGTATCGTCTCGTAAATATTGGAAGGTTACGAACAAACGAGTCTTCCGTCTTTCTTTCGAACGATGAAATCTTTCATTCACAAAAAAATTTCACCACTCCGAATTCTTTGAAGTGGATGATGGAAAAGGACCAAACTTGAACCTACCTATTTTCAAGCCAGCAAACCCTCAGTAGTCATCGAACCATAGTTATCCGTTAGTCGACGTATTCTTTCTGCCTACTTTTGCGAGTTTTTGCCTGCAGCGCGGGCGTAACTTACACGTTTGCTTGGTTGCATAAATACGCATATACTTCGTAGAATTCGACGTCTTTTACGAATATAAAGGTAGACGCAAGCATATTGCAGAGAATTTACTATCGATACTCACAATTTATATAACCTGTTCAGAAATCCTCGTGTAAGACGCGCACCCCCTTTTTTCCCCGGCGTTTCGGGAAAAAATGTGTACACGAGCAAATGCAGTATCTATGGCAAAATAACATTTTAACAGTAAATAGGGGGAAATAATTTCAGTAAATAATGGCGATCATGGCAGAAAGGAGTAAATTGAGTAAAGTCAATCAAAGTGTACAAAATAAACCTAAATTATCAAGGAAGACATAAATCTTGAGGAAAAACTTAAAGTGATTCAGTGTTTTGAACAAGGTGAGCATCAGAGCAATATTGCACGTACGTTTAACTTCACAACTTTTACAATTCATACAATTTTGTTAAATAAAGACAAAATAAAAAGTTCCATTGAAGCAGCCAATGCAGTAACTGCGAAGAAACTCACGAGATCACGTAGTAATACGCTTGAAAAAATGGAGAAAATGCTAGTGCTGTGGATTGATTCTAAGCGTTCTAATGAACACATGCCCCTTAGTCAAGCAATCATTTGCAGTAAAGTACTTTCCCTGTTTGAATGTGTAAAGCAAGAAGAGGGTGGTGATTCTTTAGAAACATTTCATGCCAGTTCCGGTTGGTTTCAAAATTTTAAACGCCGCGCAAATATACATAGCGTTCGTTTTACAGGTGAATCAGCAAGCGCTGTTAAAGATGCAACTATCAAGTTTCCTGACGAATTTCAAGCAATTACTGAAAATGGTGAATACCCCCACACATACATACAATAAGTAATTAACGCGTAGATTTGAGCGCTGCAGTGACGAAAATTATAACTCGCAGAACCTAGCGATCTATGCATAAATGCGAGCACCGCTGCGAAAGATTTAAAATTGTATTAATATTGATTTTTAATGATAATTAATATTAAATAAATAAAAAAGTAACATTAGCAAACCTTGAAATTTCGCGAACTGATAACTACTAAGTACATGTTATAATCGGTTTGTTTAGCGCAAATTTGGTTAGCGCAAAGACTGTTCGGAACGTATCATTTGCGCTAAACGAGGCATGACTGTACTTGCAAGTGGATAAATACTGGATACCAATTTATATCGCGGGGTGAGTGCGAATTTATATAAAATTCCTTTTACTTTTCATTATCAATCATTCTATGAGGCAATGATTAAATTAACGAACTCTTTTTAAAATATCTTAACATAAATTTACAGAGGGGGGGGGCTGAGCGGATTCTTGTCCGGAGCGCCAAAATATCTCAGGCCGCCCCTGGCGATAAATAACATATTTTTACTGTCATCCTTTAATTAATACAGTTCATAATTATGGAAAATAATGAAACTCAAGATGAAAGAAAAAGAAAACAGAGGAGCACAAACTCGCTGTAAATCTCGCCAAAGGGAAATATTGCTGAAGATAGGAGAAGAGAAACGGAAAAGGTTAGACAGGAATGATTGAACGACCATAACAAACGAAAAGCGAGGCATAGAGCTAATAAGTCACCAGAAGCAACAGTAAATCATGATCTTTTAGGATTGGCCGTTTTTTCGTTTCCGTAGCGCGGTTGGATGTTTTTCCCCACTGATGGCTACCGACACAGGGGCGGCCCGAAGAATTTTGGCGGCCCGAAGAATTTTGGCGCCCCCTGGCGAGATAGCACTACAGTGCCCCCTTCGTAAATGCTTGTTGAGATATTTTCGAAGTACATTTTAATTTATCCATCGCTATATAAATATTATTGACAGTGAAAAAATAAAAGGGACTTCAAATGTATAATCTGTTCCGCGACATAAATTGGTATCTAATATTCATTCACTTGCAAGTAATGCATAGACGTATGATCGGTATGGCGCCCCCAAGACTTTGGCGCCCCGGGCAGCCGCCCTGCTCGCCCGTACCTCGGGCCGGCCCTGTACCGACATACATCACCGGAAATGTCGACGGCATCGTCGGTGGGCGGAAGAGGCGGAGAAAGAAGAAATCGGCGGTGAAGGTTAACACAGAGACAAAATGTACGACGTCGGATATTGAATCGCCAGCGGATAAAAACGTAAGGGAAAGGAGGAAAATGACTAGGGCGAGAGAAAGGAGACTTCGAACTAATTAAGCACAAACGATCGTAAGAATTTAAAATTATTCGGACGTCCCTGCATGAAAAGGCAACCGTGGCGACAGGACGAGGGGGCTGGACGAATGGAGTTTATAACGTACCGCTTGGCAAAGCGACTCGCGAAGTAGGGCGAAATTTTTATGTAATTACTTCTAAATAAAAGCTAAAATATTGTTGTGCGAATCTATATTTGAGGCTGCAATTCACGGAGATTACGCAAATGAAATTGGATATAATTTACAAGCTACCACCTAATTAAATTGAATTGGGACCCTGTGACTTCAAAAAACGATCAGCGCTAGTAGGCTTCTCAGTGTAAATCACAAAGCAAGGGAGGAGAGAAACCCGGTGCCGGCATTAGCCTATTCTTATCGAGAAGCACCAATGGGACCAACGGATTTACGTCCATTCCGAAGGACGGAGCGCTGATTCGCGTGCTCTCCTCTAAATACGCAAATAGGGGGCCGCAAGATCTCTTGAAAAAATCCTACTTTCGCAGGATTCGTACTCGGTAGCTCAGCGTAGCAGGCCAACGCCCTCGCCACTACGCCACGGCACCCCCCATTTAGATTTTATCTCAGAATCCGGCACCATAATTGTTTGCAGTGGTGCATCCAATGGAGGCGGGAGTCATCGACCTCCACCCTTTTGACCTGCCCTTGCACCCTTCACATAATATTTATAATTATAGACATGAAACTTATGCTCTTAGGTTCGTATAACTACAGAGTCACTCGCCATTTAGGAAATTTCTAGATCCAACCACGTTTTAAACAGACGTTTACTCTATCGCTCCCAGGATCTCGACGAAATAATAAAACAGGTGAAGTTAGTAACTAAGGTCTTGTTGACTTTTTAAGCGCGGTCATCAATCACTCTGTCGGCGGCATTTGGCCTCTTGATATTTTTCGTGAGCGTTGCAGAACCAACAAAACTGCTGACTCCAATCCGTAACAATCTCTACCACGTGACGATAGGGTCGATTTAAGGCTGTCGCCTCCAAAATTTTCATAATCACGCAATTAATTTCAATGTCTCCGTGCACTTTTTTACAACAATCATAATCAAAATTTTGTCCTATACTTAGAGATAAGAATGAAGTCAAACTAATGCAAGGGGGAATTTAATGTGAAAAAAGATCGTTAAGCTTCAAAAAGCATTACACACAACGTTTGCTAAAGCTTTTATTTATATGATGCTATGGGTGCCCATTACGTCAGCCGCGGGCGACCGTTCGCCCTTTAAGAAGATTGTATTCGCCCGCGGAGGCAGCGAGGTGCTAGAACAAATTTAAAAACTGAATTCGAAGGACGTTTTCTGGACTTTAAAGACCTCTAGCTCATTGTAAAATTTTTTTGCCGAAATTGACATTGAAGAAATTTCTAGCAAAATAGATGTTCAACATGGATGCAACAGATGTGGAAAATGAAATATTAATTATGTTGCAAAGTGATATAGAGTTGAAAGCAAGATATAACGATTCAAATTTTTGGAAACTTGTTTCATCTGAAAATTTTTCAAATATAAAAAACTTGCATTTATTTTTTAAGCATATTTTCCTTCTAATTTTTTATGTGAATCTATATTTTTTAATACGAATCTAATTAAATCGAAAACCAGAAATACACTCACCAATGAACACCTTAAAGGTTGTTTAAGCCTCTCGGTTTCGAGTTACAAGCTCAATTACCAATCACTAGCTGAAGATATGCAGTGCAAACGCGCCCATAAACGTTTAAATAAAGAATAAATTTAAATAAATTTAAATAAATTAAGCAATTATTTATTTTGTCGATTTTCATAAATGGTGCATAATAAATGCTTTCTTTAAGGTTATTTTGCGTTTAAATTCAAGTTACAATACCCAGAAGTATATGTTTAAAAAATTTAGTATTTAACGTGTTTTCTTAAGGAAAACAGAAATGTACTCCTGGAGTCGAACCCGGGTCTTTTTTCGGGATTTTTTTCGTAGCTGCCTTTTAATGAGCGATTCGTGCATTTCTGCCAAATTTCAAACTAGTACCTACTCGGAAATTATCGCGTCTAGAGAGTGGCTTCAAAAGTGTGTAGACAAGAAAACAAACAAGAAAGAAAGAATCCCACGTTCATATATATATATATATATATATATATATATATATATATAGTGTGGGGTCCTGTATCCGGCTACCCAGTATCCGGAACGTTCCGAAAACCGGAAACCGACAAAGTGTAATATTTAAAATGCGCGCCAAGTAATTTGTGTTTGTTGGTAGCGCCACTGATGTGTTTTATAACCAGTCGATGGTGAAGGCTTGTATTCCCGTGATTTTTGCTCACATTTTTACTGCAGAGCAGGCGTATAATGCTGACAAGACTTCTTTATATTGGAGGTATATTCCTAGAAAAACTGTTGTTGCACCAGAGGAATCAGCAACCAGTGGGTTTAAAGACTCAAAAGAAAGGATAACAGTGCTAGGTTGTGCATTTGTTCGTATATTTTAGGCCTGGCTACCCGAATTCCGGAAAAATCCCCTATCCGGCAACCCTCAGGTCCCAAGCATGCCGGATACAGGGTCCCACACTGTATATATATATATATAGGGTCATCCATTTAAAACGCAACCCACTAGTTTATCTAAATATTTAATTGCATTACAAAGTCCTGTAAATCGCTACAACAACAATGCAATAACACTGAACAGTCTGTAATTATCTACAAAAAATGCTCCAAGTGTCCTTCTTGCTGTTCAAGACAATCAGTTGCTCGCTTTAATGTGTTTCGTGCAACACGGAGCAGAGTTGCTTGGTGGATTGAATGAATACAGGCTTCAATGTTTCTCTTTAATTAATCAATGTTATGTGGGTTGGGTTGGTAAACGCCTTTCAAGAAATCTGCAGGGGATAAATCAGGGGCTACAAGCCCCTCGAACAATGAGATCATCAAAGAATTGGTGGAGTTGCGCCATTGATGCGCGGGAAGTGTGGGCTGTGACTCAGTCCTGCTGCAACCATCAACATCTTTCTCCCTCTTCAAGGAATTGCTGAATGATATCCTGGTACAGGGGCGGATTGGGAGCAAAAATCGGCCGGGGAAAATACTCGGATATCGGCCCATCTAACAACTAAAATAATGTTGCAGCCCCCTAGGAGGCCGCGGCCCATATTTTGCGAAACACTACTTTAGAATACCGAAAAGCAACAGCTCCTGGGCCAGTGGCGTATTGAGGGTTCCTGAACACTAGCTTTTCTCGGGCAAAACCCATTTTTAGCGGCACGAGAGTCTGTGCTAAACAGAACACCTTGTACGACTGACAGTAAGACTGATCCAGTCGACAGTGGTTGGAGGTGACTCAAGGCCATCGAGCACGTGTCATTTAGTGCGCTGTTGCCATATTTACTTCACCACGCACAGTTATGTGATGGGTTGCGTGATAAATAGATGACCCTGTACTAGTAGAATTTCCCGTTGAATTTCAACGGATTTAGTGAAGCTATTACAGCACAACATACAAACTCTTTAAAATACCTATATAGTAGATACTTTTTAAATTTCAATTAGCTTTCCTTAACAATTAATCATATTTGCTTGTAACAATCCGTTTCCGACCGTATTGCATTCAAATATATGTCTTGTAAGCAAGAAACCCGTGAAAAAGCTACATACAGTTGTCCATGATTGAACACGGACTCCGGTAAATGTACACCAGATACGTGAGCTTATTTACGTTAATAAACATTATCATGTAAAATATAATGATTTTACTTACAAAAAATGTAAGATTCCAGTATTCAACGTACAAAAGAAGGTTCAATTACTTTCATCAATAAACGCTTCCTGAATAGTAATCAGTATCTATTTACGTTGCTATCCATAAACATCGATCGTTTCGTTGCTTAAACAAAAGTGCAAAGCGAATAACGCTAAACTTTCGTCTATTTGTAAGCTTCATTGAAGCTAATTGAATCGAAGGTAACAATGACGGCTGCCTTGGCAACGCCCGGAAACATTACGAAAAATCCAAAAAAATTCGAAACAAATTGCGTATTTCTGAAAACTTCGACCGTGTAACATGTAAACTTCGCAGGAATAAGATTTTATAGTTTTATTCGTCGATTAAAGCGAAAACTGATTAATCCCGGTTGACCAAACCTTGACCATTCACTAAGTTAGGATGTAAGGAAGAATCGTACCAAATCTGGTTATTCTAGCTTTTACCGTTTAGGATGAGTTCCATAAATAAACCAACAAACACACAAACACTTCAAAATATATTATAGTAGATATATATATATATACACACACACACACTACCTTCTGTATTCGCTTGAAATGATTTACACGTTTTTTACCTAAACATTATCAGAATACGAAGTTAAAACTCGCCCAAGCCCAATTCTACGGAGTCCATCCTGCCATTGAGCCATGACGGAAATAGTATTTTAAAGATGTGAAAAAATACATTACCATAGATTAACATTAATACACAAACTGCATTAAAAAAGTGCAGCCTTGAGTGGAACTTTAAACGATACGTATCGCGAAAGCGTCCAACTTATCACTATCATCTCCATAAACACCAAGGTTTTGATATTTGAAAACCCCTCCAAGACCTCGTTCCATATAAGAAATACCTAACTGTTTCGGATGCAACACATTTATTTTCTGGAAGCTTTCTCAAACAATACGTGTCAAGGAAACTTTTGTAAACATGCAAGGGCGATTTTATGCCCGCGATGAATCGATTTCTATGCTAATCCCTTAACACCCGAATTCCATTTGAATGACGGTTTAGTTAAAATATATCGATCTAAGGAATGCGCTTATCTGGTAGTAATTTAATCCGGGGGAGCTTTAATTAAACCTCTACATTTCAGTAAGCCGTATACGAGTGGGAGAGTGGGCGAGAGAGAGAGAAGAGAGGGAGAGAGAGAAGAGAGGGAGAAAGAGAGAGAGGGAGAAAGAGAAAGAGAGAGCGAGGCGGATGAGGAGGACTATATATGGAACCGCTTTCCTTACGAAGGACAAGGGCTTCAATGCAAATCAGGAGAGATCGAATTAGCGGACTGTCAACCTTTTCCGTCAACCCTGGCGTGAGGTGGCCGTCCTCATGGAAGAGAGCGTCTTGTAGAAGCAGATATGGTTATGCGCTGGACACAAGGAGAGACTGAGGAGATGGATGAGAAGAAAGGGACGCGTAGACGAAGGAAATGGAGGGAAGGAAAGGAGGGTGTTACGCCCTCCCACGCTTCGTTCCCATCCAAAATTTCGACCAGCGCCTCCGTTTTCCCCATTCCACAATTGCTGTTACAGGCGATTCCTATTCAAACTCAGGATGCTGACAGGCGTCCCTCCCACAACTAATGCGACGAGAGATCTAAATGTGTTTAGCCAACAAAAACAATCTGACATTTAAGGAGCAAGTCTTATTTTCAGTAAAATTTAAATAAAAGGATTTATAATTATTTTCAAGATAAACATCGATAAAATGGGAAATGTGCAAACAGGTAAAAAAATGTATGACCGCGAACCGAACCAGGGTCTTCCACTTGCCGGGAGGATGTTCTACTTCGTCTTCACTTCGCTGAAAATACGCGTAATTACGGACGTCTGGTTAACCTGCTCCTTTCTCTCTGAGTGCATCTGAACGACAAGTAGTCTATAAACACTACTTAACTGGATTTACAAAAAGTTATTAAATACGGTGAATTTATGTCGAAAAAGACAAGCATAGTGGTCAACTCTTGAATCAAAGACACTATGTCCTCCATTGACGTTGGCGCTATTAAGGCTGTGATGGCAAATCAAAATCAGAGCTCTTGTCACTCTAGAAAATACGGAAGATTTGTTCGCGCACTTTCATGGGTGGACGTAATCGGAGATTGACTGTATTATATATTTAAAATTGGATGTGTTGAACCACAAGGATTGTAGTATTTATCGAGTATTTATATAATAATTTAAATGTTTCAAATCTAACATACAAACAAAAATGGGATGAAGTGCGTGAGGTCATTTAAAGTCGTTACCATGGGTATCCAAGATTATCAGCCTTTTTCTTATAAAAAGGATCTATATCCTTGCGTATTTGCAGTAGTACACACAGGATTCTCTCAAGGGGAGGTACGAAATATTTGACAAGCACAAAAGTTTAATGCAACTTATAACAATGTCGCGTATTGCATTATTAATTATATTTGTGTTAAAAACAAAGGGGGCAAACCGTCTCCTATTCCTCTCTAAAGGCGCCCATGAACCCAGATTTAAAATAACGATGTATGTCTCCACAGTTTAGAAAAATCACAATTTTTCAAGAGGGGAGGGGGGTCTGAACCCCCCTCCCCTCCCCGTGTGTGCACCACTGCGTATTTGAGGCAAAGTGTCGTCATAAAATATGAAATATACTAGTCAATTCGTATTTACTTGTGATTGAATATTAGAATTTAGTAAAGAATGCTCAATTAATCAGGTTGAAGAAGTTGTTTACAGTAATTAATTTCTCTCTAAAAATGCGATGAAATATAAATTAATTATAATAATTCCCCCACCCCTTGTATAGTCTCTGTATTATCCAAATACAAAATCCAGTTTAAGCTCACCTCAGACCGAATGACATCTTTCTGCTGCTCTAGCAATCACTTTCGCCAAACTGTTCAATGTCCGAAGCGAGGTCGTGAGTCAAGTTTATTCTCTCATCTGCGCACCGCATAGAAGATATAAAACGCATTCCTCTATAGAACTCCAGTTAGGTAAATGGAGATGTGCTGAGACAGTCGAATCGAAACTTTCGGTTTACGAACTACTTTTCAGGAACGCATGGTTTTCGTAAATCGGGAGTTTACTGTATCTATCTACACTACAAGCTCAGATCTTACAGAGGAGGATATGGAATACTAGTGAATGTGTGCTTGCAGTCTGCAAGCATTTATTTAATCTTATTATAAAGAGTAAGAGCCGACAAATAAATGTTAAACGCAAAAGTTTCCTGCACCAATTTCAACTCTTTTCTTATGGGAAATAATCTCAAATTTAAGGCTGCCTAGAGTCGAACCGATGACGCCTACGCAGGAGTTCTCAAGTAATACGGAGATATTCTCATGACATCTACAATACCTGAAAATATCAGCTCTTTATTCCTCTTAGTTTCGTCCATATGCAGGAATTACTGTTTTTCATGCTTTCTTATGGGAGATATACCGGGTCGTCTGGAGTCGAACCCAGGACACTTGCGGTAAAAGTGATAACGGTTCCCTATACATCTTGTGGATATCTAACAACCATCCAAGTTTAAATTCTCTATCTTATCGAAAAGTACCCGACATTAGTATCCTCCTATATTCTATCTATGCTATAAGCTCAGATCTTACAGAGGATATAGGATATAGGAGGATACTGTCTGGCCCAAACTACATTAGATGGAGAGCTGAAATTTTCAAAAATTGTAGACGGCATGGATAAACCGCCATAAAAATTGAGATCTCATATCTTAGTGTCATGGGTTCGACTCCAGAAATTCCGAAAATTTCGTTTTTTCCCATAAGAAAAGCGTTGCGGCATTTTTGAAAATTAATTTCGGGCACTTTCCGATAAGATAGAGAACTGAAACTTGGATGGTTGTTAAATATCCACGAGTTCTATTTTGAACCGTTATCACTTTTTCCGCATATCCGAAATTGTTGAAATTCCAATTTTCAGGCGCACGTAAATCGGTGCAGACTTCCAGATGATCTAGAAGATTGAAATTTGGCACGATTATAGATTTTTGGTCACAACCAATGGAGAAAATCCGAAGTTGTCGCAATTCAATTAGTAGGGGCTATTTTTGCCGCGTTATTGCCCTATACGACGATAAAAATTATAAGGCATTTCCAGATGAGCTAGAGGTTTGAAATTTGGTAGGGTTATAGGTTTTTGGTCACAACCAATGAGAAAAATCTGAAACCGGTGAAATTCCAAATTTAGGGGCTATTCTTGTCTCATTATTGCCACTTACGAAAACTACGTAAATCGCTGCCGAGACTTCCAGGTGATCTAGCAGCTTCAAAATTGGTGTTCACGCACACACACTAAAGAGACGCTTTACAAAAATTTGGAGGAGCGAAGACAAAAAGCGAAGGAAAATAAAGCGAAGAAAGCCTTTGAAGATTCTGTGAAGACGAAATTCGCTCAGCGGTTGTGGATTTAGCGGCGTGTGTCCTCCATCAGGGTGGCGGACGGCGGAGAGTTTGAAAAAGGGCAGGATATTCGCTTCGCCCGAAAAATATATTAAAGACAGCACCTGCGGCGTGACGAGAGAGCCGTACAAAAACGATTATACGCCGTAAGAGATGAAGGAGAGTCAAACATTGCGCAATCTCTCTCACGCAACCTGGATATCTGACGCATCCATTTGGGAAGGAGTCAGTTTGGGGGTCGTGGGGTTCTCCTCCCATCAGAAAGAAACGAGGCGACGTTGAAAAATGCAGGAAATTATCTCCGATCCTTTTTCGGTGCACGCATTGCGCCTTTTAAAAAAAAGTCGTCCAAAGATATCGCATTAGCGAGGCGAATTGCCCGACTGATCGATTAAGAATTAAGGCGATGCTGCCCCACATCTCGCAAATATGAGCTGGATGACCACCAAGGGAATTTGGACGGGCGAAAATTTGTTCTCTAAAATAGATAACCTACTTTTGAGGGCATTTTTTCGTCAGATGAGGAAATAAAATTCATTCGGGCATTAGCGATCCTGGGGGTGCGGTCATTAAGGAGATCCACCCTCTATTATCTACTTCTCTATTACTGTCGCCCACTTTAGCTTTCAGAGAACTTGAGATGGCTTTGTTGACATTTTTATCTGAGGAAATTAGGCGGAGTCAAATTTTATTTATCGAGTAATTATTTAAACAAAATTTAATTTAATGAAAAAGTTGTATTTATTTTTTTAATGAGAAAGAGTCGAATCAAATACACTTAGTACATTAATAATGAATATCCCATTCTTTCCGTCGAATAAAGTATTATTTATTAAGGTAATTTATAGTTCATTGTTAATTTTTTTAAATCCTAACGCCCTAACTCAAATCATATCATCAAACATTTTGGAGACGCAAATAACATTACGAGTAGCACCTACATATAATATTTCTGGAATCTTCACTGACTCTGCGGGTTCAGTGATAATTAATGAAACCTACGCCTATCTACCTAAATTTTTTATATAAGCACCGTTGATGTAGAAATTTCGATATAACTGGATAACAGTTAGTTATTAATCTACAATAGTTCTTCGCCGCTGGCATCAACAAATAGTCATTTGTCTGTTCGATCTCTTTGAAAAGTTGCCTTTTAAAATATTATCAAAGGCAATCTATATAATATTTTAATCGATATTTTTATTAATATGAACTTTAGTTCTAAAACTCTTATACATTAACCAACATTATCGCTCATAACTTCGCTCTACTCGATCCATCGGTAAATCTTAAATGACACCAGCTGAAATGTACAACGAGCGGTTTATATAGTTGTGGAATAGTTGAGATGAATAACGAGTCACACATCTAAGATTGGATTCGTAAAGGCTGCACAAAATATTGACGAAAGATCGAAACTTCATCGCAGATAGCAAAACACGAGAATCGTAACGTATACCGTATGTGCTCTGTCACTCCCTCTCTCTCTAAAGATAAAGTAATTTTCCGAATTTGTAATTTGGTGCTTTGCTTGTGTTTTTCTATTTATTTTTTTTCTGGTTCTTTTCTGTGAAATTATTATTACTATTTTATTCTCATTTGTAATTGTTGACGCAGAGTTAAATGTAAGAAGAGACTATATAGTCTCAATTTCGCCCTAATAAAGTCGCGTGTCTGTCTGTCTCTAGGAACGCTCTCCGGCAGGGGTCGCCTGGTAACCGGTCATCCCGTCGGGTGACCCTCGCCAAATGAGGAAGGCCGGTCAATCAGCTGGCCATAAAACAATGCAAATGAATAGCGGAAGATGTTACCGATAGCCTTTTACACATAGTTCCCGATCCGGAAGGAACTCAAGACCACGTGACTCCTCATTGCCAGTGACATATACAGAGGCTGTCGGCAATCATCGGTCGCCAACCTTTCTCGATGAATTTGGATGAGAGATTTTAGTGAGAGCATCGAAAAAAATGAATCTTCGCAAGCTCGGGACACTTTTTCAGCTGATTGAAAAACGATCTTTTGGATGTTTTTTTGGAATTATGCTGCATTCGTCGGTCGCGTGTTATGGATGCAGAAAGGGACGCTACTTAACGACCGCCAACCTTCCGATGGATTTTGAAAGACGCCGAGAAAGAAAGAGAGGAAGGAAAATATTAGCGTAAAATTGCTCAAAAAGTCTAAAACAGGCTTCTTCCAAACGCAAGTATTAACGCGATCTTCAAAACAAGATTATTCGCAGCTACCGAAAACTCTCGACATCCCCATTCTATGCTCTAATATTGTTGGTTTTAATTCGTTGCGAGGAACCTATTTTTAAGCCATTTAGTTGTCAACTAATAGCAGAAGGAAGATACCGAGTGCAGCTTTCTTTTTAATCTCACATAAAAGTGTTTCGCTCTGTGGTCGACGACGAAATCCCTGGCGCCGTCGTCTTTACACATAATGCTATTCAGGAGAGAGACAAGTTAATCTAATCCGGGAAACGAAAAACGCGCAGGCGGACGGCGAAATTCAATTAATTCAAAATGTGACGTGATATCCATTTAATTAACCCGGAAATACAGGAAAAATAAAAAAATTTTCTTCTAGTCGCTGCCCAACTACGACCCCCTAAAACCGGAACCGCTAGCAAAGGTAGGAGAGTGAAAAGTGTCGAGAGGAGAGTAACTAGAGAAAACTGACGGTGTCAATGGTATTTTTTGCGATTCCTCGATGAGGCAAAACGATGACTAAACGAATTGCGAATATAATTCACGAACACAAATAATAATTATAATGTGTTTGAAAATAGCGCAAACTTTACAGTCGAACGTGCAATTTATTTCATTTTATGTTCAAATTACACCCATTCCCCCCGAATCACGAATATTTTAATGTTGCGTGTTACTAAAATCATTGCACTGGTATGAGGAGAAATAATAATACAGTCATACCTCGCTTTGCGCGACCCCGTTTTAAGTGGATTCGTTGTAGCGCGAAGCAGGCCCGCGCCTACCAGGTGTTCAAAAAAACGAAGGTGGATGGCAATTGAGGCGGCCTAAACATAAAACCGCTTGCATACATAAATGTATTATAACAGTTTTGTGAATTTTAGTAAATCTGTCTATAGATCCCCATTTACGGTCAGGATGTGGCACACCCACACTATAAAAGAAACAGAACGGCACGCCGTTTTTATCACCCGATCGATTCTTATTGTGACGTTCTTATTTCTAAAGTAAGAAGACTTACCGAATAAAACTTCCTCGCTGATTTATTTAGGATTTCATTCATACTGGAAATGTTTACACTTGTATCTGAATATAATGACATTTTTAGTTCTTTATAGCATTTGAAAATATTTATGAAGATAAGTTATTTGAAAACATTTAAAGACGCCATACTCAAGTGGCCTTCATCTACCATGGAGCCACAGCCAAAATCTTCGTGACAAGAGGATTAAATATAATTATAATTATGTTGCTAATATCGATAAACATTATTATCAATAATATTTAGTGTTTTTATGCATTTTGTTTTTACCAGTTAACACTGTATTTTTATTACTATCACACTTTAATTTTCGCGTCCATGGAACCTATCATCATTGATGAAGTATTAATGACCCATTTTTGGGCGAATTTCGCTCAACGCGAAATTTTCAGGAACTTATCTGTCGCGCAAAGCGAGGTATGACTGTATACAAAAATACCGATCCATAGACAGCAACCCAAAACTGGAAATTTTATTTCGTCAAACTAGCATTTTTCATGTCTTATTATATTCTCCATATTAATCGATGCTATATCTGAATTAATAGAAACAAAGTTGATTGGCAAGTTAGTTTTTACTCACTCGCTAAAGTATTGCCTCGTGATTCAACTTCATATTTAATAATTTATCATTTAAATCACCCTACTAAAAATTGATTGGTTGTAATTGCTCGAAATTAAATCCACTTACGGTAAGGAAATCCGTCTTTTCTATCACATTTAGTTTTTTTTAATATGGACCACAAAAATGAAATTACAAAGAATTAGCACGCTCGTTTTACAAGTTTCAAAATTTCTCATTCACAAATAATTCATTATTGAAAGGGTTAAAATATATAAGGTTAGCCCGTTTTCAATTATAGTCTCTCACAGTCTCACAAATTTTTAAGAGTAAAAAAATCTGAATTGGCCAACACATGACTTTCTCCATATTTGAGGTATGGATATTTAAATTATTATGAATAGCATTTAAGACAAAATTATTAAATCATATCGTAAAAGAATACAGTCATCTCAACCTTTTTACTGGCCCAATGTTATCATGTAGTATTCTCATTACAGAGGCAGTGAAATATAAGAGGGAGAAAAAAGAGAAAATTCACTAATGGCTCTAAAGAAATCTATTTGCAACTCATCCAATCAGGATAGCGTGTCTTCGGTAATGAAGCTTTCTCAATAAAGAAAATTCAAAGACTTAAAATGAGAGGAACTGATAAATAAGATACAACTCACCCGGGACAACAGCTTGCCTGGGTCCATTTGAAGGTTAGGAGTGGAGTTATCTATGGGTCAGGTTAGCAGGCTTCATCTAAGGATGTCGTTTAAAGATTTGCCCATAGGCCTCTTGAAGGCGTTATTCTTCACACATTTATACGTCAACTTTTATCGATTAAAGTAATTAGTTATCGACCTTTAAATTATAGGATTTCATTTAATATGACTATTGTTGCTTTCTAAGAAAATCCTCGAACAATTTATGTTAAGCTTGAGAGGGAAATCTCACAAAATAAGAAAACTCTGATTCGGGTACTTAGTTATTAAAATATATTGACACTATCTCAAGGTAAGAAAATGCGTAAGTTAAATTAAATTAAATTCTATTCTATCTTATCGTTAAAATTCTAAAAAAGAATTGGGCGGTTTGGAATAGCCCATTATAGATGTCTCTGAGTGTCACTGCTTGAGCTTGTTTTTTCCAAAGTGATCCCGCCAATCAGAAGCGTCAGCCAGTGCTAGGAAACTTAAAAATATGGCTCCTCGTTCTACAGAAACAAAAGCTCTTTCTAAGATGTACTCCGTATCATCTGAATTAAACACTTGTTGATGAGTGTATGGACCTTCTTCAATAATTCATTAAATAACGCCAGGATATATGGCTACCTATTTATCAGCACTTGCAATTTCACAAATCACCTTAATATTACGCAAATCGTAGCACTTCATTCACTTTCGAAATTCAAAGTTTGAATTAGTCGCGACGTCTCAAAAGTTCCCATTTACAAACCTACAAATTAATCTTTCTTCAAGCCTTCAAAGGAAGCTGTAGCTTTTTCATAAGTAGTATTCAAAGAAATAAACGCATTTTTCTGATGTCGTTCTTGAATTCAAACAAGTCCTCCCATTTCTTTATAGCACTACCTCAGAAGCGAGTTATGTTGATTAAACTTAAGGATGTCACTTTTTGAGAAAATTCATTAACTTCCTTCAGCAGAGAATTATCGAACTCGTCTTATGGCTGAAAATTTTTCAAGAACACATTCTTTACAACCGTCACTCCTAGATATCAAAGCACTTTAAAACTTCTTCATCAACGCCTTTTTTCTTACCAAGACTGCAATTATCACTTTCCGGTCACTTTTCACTAATTTTCATGAAAGTTTATCAAAAGTTTAACTTATAAATAACACTTTAATTACACTAGAAACTAACGCACAAAAACTGCCGCACCGACGCATCGCGACATGTACTGACGATACCAGACGATACGAACGCGCGAAGCGATAGCTGTTGTTTGGAATCCAAATTCAAAATGAAGTAGAGATACAACGTTACAATTGTTCGTGGTTAAAAACTTTTAACTTATCGTTCCAATGACGCATGCGCATCATTCACTCAGAAACTTTGGAAATACATTTCTACGTAAAAATTTATCAAGTCAATACAACGAAAATAAGTTACATGCATTTGTGTTATTGTTCCTAAATTGATTTAACTCTAAAAACATGAACACCATATACAGGTTATGTTCAGTCAAGAGTTTTTGATAGATAATTTCTTTAAGAATAACATAAACCCATTTCTAGCAAAAAAATTTTCTTGACAAATCGAGTCACGTCATGTAGGATTTAACTTTAGATTCATAAACATCTTTTTAAGGTATTATGCTGAAAGTCAAGAAAGTCCTTAGTAATTCACCATTGAATTAATCGTTTTTGAGTTTAGTTGTATAATCCATCCTTTGAAAGTTTTTACCTTATCCTTCACTAATTTCAACTTTGATCTTCGAGTGCTTTAACACACTTTAGAAAATATGCTATCAGCTTATGAGATTTTCCCTTATTATTATTATTGAATTTACATTTTTCTTAATCTTTAATCCACTCAAATACCCCTTATTGAATAATTTTTAACAAAACTTAACTGGTGCAATTGGAGAAATTACTATTCACATAATTTTTAAATGTCAATATTTGTCCCCCAAATGTAAGATAAGAATAAGTACAAGCAAGCTAGGGTGTCAGAACAGTGACATTCATCATAGATAGTTTTTACAAGAGGCACCACCACCTTCAGAATGTGACAAGAAGTATCTTTTTCTATTAGTACATATTTATTTGCATTAAATAATGCACTTATTTAAATTAGAATGGAATTGTTCTTTGTATGTTAATGCAGGAAAACCAACATTCTACTAAACCATTTTGGAAGGTGCTTTGCCATAGACACCAAATCTTCTACTAAAATTCTGAGATCAATTAATTTACAGTTAATAACTATAAAAGCATGACCCTTTTTTCCCAAGTTCTTTGCTTTTATAGATCACAATGAATAAGGTTTTGTGTCAGATATGTGCAAACATCATTTAGTGGAGAACTTGATAATATAACAGAGATGCAAGGAAATTCGGATTCGACATTCGGCTGAATATCTATTTGGCTTCTGCTTTGGCCTCAGTGTGTTTAAGGCTGAATAAGCGAATGTTATCCAAATACCATATTGCTTCTATATTTTTACTTTTTTAAATAAAGGAAAGAATATGGAATATTAATTATTATTTAACAATATACAGGGTGTTTATAAAGTGCTTGTGCAATTTTAAACCTTAAAACTTTGGTTAAAGACTAATAGGGTTGTCTACTTTAAGACATTCATGTCCTGCAGATTTTCATCTGATATCCAGAGACTTCAGAGGAAACCCTGTTTTTTGCTTTACACAGGTTTTCTCTTATTCACGAATTGACTAATTAAAAAGTATTGTAAACTAAAGCAATACAAACTGTAAAAACATGCTGAAGACAATGAGCAATCTAGGAATCACAAGTGTAAGATGCTTTATTCACACACTTCAGTTATTTGTGCAGAAAGCAATTCTAGCACAGTGTAATATACTTGAGTTACTGACTGTAAGCAGAAAGGTTGTGGGATACTGTCATCATTCTTTCCTTGCAAAAGACAAACTATGCGAGATACAAGAGAAATTGAAACTTCCTCATCATGAGCTTATACAAGATGTTCAAACCAGATGAAATAGCAACTACTACATGTTAAAATAAAGCTATCATCCTGCACTTTGTAGATTACAATGTCATCATAAAAGAACTCACAAACCACCAATGTAGAGAAAACAGTTAATTTGCTGGGACCTGCTGAAGAAGCTACAAAGATGATATGCTTTGATGGCGCAAGTATTTCTTAGTCAATACCAACATTTAAAAAGCCTTTTATCATTCTACTACAAGGAAGATACTGACATTGGTATATGTGCCACTAAGGCTGAGATACAGAATGAAATCCAGAGACAATTTTGTTGTCTTGAAAATTAACTACAGGTAATCCTCGTTATATGCGAGTTTGAAAACTGCGATTCCATTTTAATGCACTCAACTAATTTAGACAGATTTCAATTAATAGCACTCATTTTAATGTGAATTGCAAATTTTGTTTACTCTCGATGTGAGGTCTCCCCACCCCCAGTTGTTGGACTCCATCACTTTCTTTCATTCTTTCCGAGTGAGAGAGAAAACCTATTCTCTCAGCTTCAAGCACAGACTTCACTGGCGATCAACACCATGTTTTACTCAAAATTTCTTAGCAGTGTCTAGCGTTCTTTTTCAAACTAAATAATTATAAACACAATTTATTCATATTAAAATGACAAATATTATTAAAATAATTAAAAGGACAATCAATTTAAGTAACAGAAAGAATATTCTAATGCTTTTTGTAGCAGATCTCGGACATTTTCATTGATTCATATAGGGAAATTATGTTCGATTTATGCGATTTCACCCTATGCAACATTTTTTTTGGAACACAACTGTTGCATCAATCGAGGAGTACCTGTACATTGCACCATTGCAACTTTTCTAAATCCTAGGTTTAAGAACAAAATTTTCACAGACAATAGAGTGAAACAGCAAGTGGGAGCCAAGATATAAGAACTAAAATAGACAAAAGAGAGTGCTATTTTTGTCAGCTTATTGGATTGTTTCAACGAAATTGTGTATCCATCAGTATCAACCAAAGCACGAAGTTTGTCTAGAGTTAAGCAGGAGATTATGATATACCTTGGCGAGGCACTATTAACAAAAGCAATGTCCAATAACTTGGTTGCAAAGAAGAAAGAAGCAGTATCCCAAATTGGCAAAGCTTGCACAGAAATATCTTGTCCCTCCTCCAACCTCTGTCGAAAGTGAATGAATTTTTAGCATTGCAGGTGTTCAATACAGTGACCTCAGACGTAATTTAGTGGAAGACAATGCATAGAATTTATTGTTTTTGCACCATAACATAAAACTTTTGAAATTTGACTATCGTTACTGGCAGCAAAAACTGTAATAATAAATAAATAAAAAGGTTAGTTGATAAATTGTTTTATTTTGGTAATTTAAAAATTAATGCTATGACAGTGTTATTCAGCTTCGGCTGAATGTTGACTATAATATTCGGCCAATCGGCTAACAACCATATTCAGTGCATCTTTATAACATAATACTTTTAAAGTTTTTTAATTAGAGAGACATTTCATAATTCATGTAGCTTATGAAAGGTATAATAAAGCACTGCTGACTAAAATGAAATATGTATATATGTATGAAGAAAATATATCATTAAAAAAAATTGCTGCAGAAATTTTTCAAAAATACTCAATATGTATTTCAATTGAGAAATAACCTTCATTGGGGATAGGGAAAGGAATGATAAGTTGGCTATTTCCCATTGAGTAATAACCAATTTTGATGTGAAAGGCAAGTAAATGAAGTTATTGAAGATTCTTAACCTGCCATAGCACGTGATGGCGTGGAATCCCCGCCCGTTGTAAATATTTTGTAATTTCTAGCCACCTGGCAACAATGTTGTGTTGCAACGCTGTTTATTTGTTAAGTTAAAGCTTTCTTGCAGATATAACATTCCACAGGTCTCGCCTTGTAATGTTCTAGTCTTGAAAGTCAGAATTACAAAATGAGCTCCAGTACTTTTTCCACACATATGCACATGTTTGCTTGCTTGAGTATATTTTTTGGGAGACAATATTTTGAAAATTATAGCATTTCTAATTAAACACAGGAAACAATGGGTACTATATTTTAATAGCATTAATAACTACTAAAAATGTATTCATTATACAAGAAAAACACCGCACTTCTGTATAAAAGTTCAAGAAAAAAAAGAATATGTAGAACATTGTCACCAACAGAGATTCAAACCCCCATGCAGGATCCTTGTATCCTACCACCTCGGCTACCAGGCTTGATCGTGGAAGGTCACAGTAACAATTCTTAAACTGTTTGTGACTTTGAAATAGCCTTTTTTCTCCCAAATGTAGGTCGTATTACTTGCACAATTTCCATTATACATAGAATACTAAAGGCTCACAAAAGAAGAACAAAATCAGCTACCCAAATGTCACGTAGTCCCCTTGTAAACTATGTTTTTACACTTGCTACCAGTACCCTTCAATGCATACATTTCATTAATTTAGCACATATGGTGGGTGGGAGCAATCTTTCATTGTTATTTTTCCTGCAGCAAAGCAAGTAAGAGAAGTAAGTAATTTAAGAAATATTTTTTTAAAAAACAAATTCATCTCCTAACATATTTGTCAATAAAATAAAAATTATAAATCTAACATTTTTCGATTATGGAAAGATAAGTAGGAGCAGTTAGTATGATGGCTTACCATGGAGTGGGTCTAGATTTAGATCCTGTTGGAATCCAGTTTTCAACTTTCATATATGATGTCAGAAGTTTGATATTGAGCCAATGTTGGTCTTAAGTTAGGTATTATATTGTGTTTCTATTACCAAGCATGCTATTCAAATGATCAAGTCAGACTTGCTTGAATGAATTCCCAAAGGAGTTTAAGGGCTCTGAGTAACCATGAATACTTTTTAACATCCTATATATTACTCCATACTTATAAATAAAATTCATATATCCTTCACTTGAACTTAGCAATCTTCCACTCAATAAAATTCTTAGGTATCATTTTAACTGAAACTCTCAACTGGTTAAAACACATTGATTATCTAGCTAATAAATTACACTCATATATTTATATGCCAAAAATTTACATTACTCAGTTATCTCAAATGTGGCTCTACAAATTTAATATGCATATTTTCATTACGAAATTAGATATGGCATAATTTTCTGGGCCAGATCCTGCCATGCAAACTGCATTTTTAGATTACAGAAAAGAGCTATTAGAGCAATTGCCAGTGTACATAATTTATCTTCATGCAAAGCATTCTTCAAAATTTATAACATCCTTCCTCTTCCATGCATACTGATTGTCTAAGTTAAACCATCCTCATCTTTTCACTCTTAACCTTTTGCACTTGCAAGTTGGGTCTGACTGGGCAGCAGCAGGTAGTCGAGTGTAACTCAATACCTGTTTTGGAGGGTGAGAGAGGTATATGTAGGGTTGCCAACTCTTGATATTTCTAGGGAATGACACTACATGGAAAACAGTGAGGTTGTTTTTTGGTAAAGAGAGAAATAAAACATAAGAACATTTATAAATAATTGGTTAAACTAACCTATCACTCACATATCTGACACATCTTCCTTCTTATAAATATATCTTTGTTGCGTTCTAGCTAGCTTATATTATTAACATTTATTTTAAATGTGTCGTAGTAATTTAGATTAAAAAATCTGATGTGGTCAACACATGACTTTCTCCATATTCGGGGTATAAATATTTAAATTATTATGAATAGCATTAAGAGGAAAAATTATCATTTCGTATCGTAAAAGAATACAGTCGTCCTTACTGCCGTAAATTACGTATATTTTTAATATGTTTACAGAATTCACCGCTACATGGTGGTGACGCTGTATACTGGTATTAAAAAAAAGCAAAATATCTCCGAAATGGATGGTTCTATGAAAATTTGTTTCAAACAAAACTTGGAAGAAATATTATTCTCTACAACTTTGGTCCTCACAAAGAATACCAATAACGACGTTTTTAAGGAGATATTTGACGGAAACCGAAAAACTGATTATTTATAAATAATTCCTAAACAATAACTGCTATGGAAAATTCTTTCAAATGAAAGTTGTAGGAAATTACATTCTCTATAACCTTTGTATAGAATTGTATATACAGTAATGATGTTTTAACGGAGAAATATCACAAAAACCGAATCGGGTTTCGAATAAACCTCGACTTCCGGTTAACCGATATTGTCCAAAAACTAATCAGTTCTTTGTGCTCGTGCTAAAGTGTTATATATGAAGTTGGGTAACGATATGGCAAGTACTTTTTGAGTCAGAGCGCCCACAATCACATACACACAGACATCATTCTGGAAATAGTCTAAACATGTTCTAGGGACCTCAAAATGTGTATTTCCGTTGAAATTTTGAAGTCGATTTTTTTCGTGATCACAATACTTTCCCATTACTACGTATGGAGAAAATAAAAAGGAAATTTTTCCGAAATGGATGGTTCTACAAAAATTTGTTTCAAACAAAACCTGGAAGAAATATTATTCTCTACAACTTTGGTCCTCACAAAGAATACCAATAACGACGTTTTTAAGGAGATATTTGACGGGAACCGAAAAAACCGATTATTTATAAATAATTCCTAAACAATAACTGCTATGGAAAATTCTTTCAAATGAAAGTTGTAGGAAACTACATTCTCTATAACCTTTGTATAGAATTGTATATACAGTAATGGTGTTTTAACGGAGAAATATAGCAAAAACCGAATCGGGTTTCGAATAAACCTTGACTTCCGGTTAACCGTTATAGTCCAATATATACATATGAAGTTTGGTAACGATATGGCAAGTACTTTTTGAGTTAGAGCACCCACAATCACATACATACACACACACAGACCTCAAAACATATTTCCGTTGGAATTTCGAAGTCGATTTTTTTCATGATCACAATACTTTCCCATTACTAAGTATGGAGAAAGTAAAAAGAAATCCAAGTGCAAAGAGTTAATAGCCAAGAACACTGCCACTTCACTCACCAATCATGTAAGATATAATTTTAAAATATCTATCTGATAAATGCCCATACAGTAATCCTACTACTATATAATAAACTACCAGAAATACCTGGCGGTGCCCAGGGAAATTTGCTTCAAATCCGATCAGAATTCTAGATGAAACATGGTATTTAAGAATTTAATCTGCTGCCATTTTAAATAAAATAAGCAGAGAGAAACATAAACCACTTATGAATTATTCCTGGGAGCCCTCCACAATCAACACAACAAATTTCATTCAAAACAATAACAGGACTTGGGAAAATACACATAGCTTAATGTTTAAAACGTCTGCCATTTTGAATCAAACAGACAGATAGAAACGAAATCCTGCACTGCCCTTCATCTTGCTGCCTCCTGTAATTGTGCCAAATTTGGTCTGAACCAGTTGAGAAATCTGGGCATGTATAAAGGAAGTGACAGACAATTGGCCACCATTTTGAATCAAGCCGATGGAGAGACATTTAAACCCTACATTGACATTCCCCTTTGTGTCTGCTACAATCATGGCAGATTTGGTTGGAATCGGTTGATTGTGGGCGTGCATAAAGGAACAGACAGAAAATTGGTCGGAATCGGTTAAGAAATATGGGCCTGCAGTCAGACAGACAGACTTACTAAAATATAGTGGTAGAGATTACCAACTGATATAAAATCCATAAACAGTATAAACTATTTCAAAACTACAGGTAAAAAGTATTTATTGAACAAATTACACTACTCTGTGGATGATTACCTTAATGAAAAATACAGTAATACCACGATTATTTGTGTTAACTGGGAATTGGGTAGGCACAGATAATCTGCATTTTTAAGGCAAGATTTGGTCAAATTTCAGTTAAATACTATACATGTTTATTTACATAGAAACAGATGATGTCATTAATAAAACATTATCAGTTACACTAGAACTGTTATTAGGGTGGAATAAATTAATAACAAATTAAAATTTGTTTTTTGGCAGTGACCATTCATTCTGACTTACTGAAGCTTGCAAATAAAAAAGATGTGACATAAGATAAAAATGTTACAAAAGCATTCTCTCACCCTTATTTAATATCACTGCAAATTTAAGATAAGAAACTCTCTTAAATAAAGGGGAAAACTTCATTTCAGGTAAACATGGTGGGTGAGTTTAAATTTTTAAGAAAGAATTTTGCCAACTTTGTCTCTTTTGATGAAACAGGTTTCATTTGATTGATATTATATGTCAGTTGATGTTTAATATATCATTGATGTATATGTCTTCTTCATTTTCCATGTAAGAAGAAAAATTCAAACTCACTTTGGAATACCTGGCAAATCAACTTACAGGTAATTGAAGATTTACTGTATTTGTAACTATATTTGTTTCTTCTATATATTGTGTTTATACATGAGTTTGTGCATAATATGTCCTCTATGACATTCCTCTGTCTTTACTAGACCTCCTGGACCAATAAAATATTATTATTATTATTAACCATCACGAGTTGTACAGTTGTGAGAAACTGCAAGAATGTAATATGAAAAAGAGCCTGGATCTTTTATAGGTGAATAGCAAAGATTTGCTTGCAATGCATTTAAGAGCATTAGAGCCGAGCTTACCATCATGAGTATATTAAAGGATTTCAAAATGAAGAAAATTAATTACAAAGATAATATATAAATTTATTTGGATGCTGAATGCATACCTGGATAGTTGTTGTCAGCTATACTTACAACATTCAATAAGATAAACTTGCTGTTGGAGGGCAACATAGTAGCATTTCTATAAACATTAGTTTGATGATTAAGCTATGAGCTAAAAAGAATGATAAGCCAGCACCTATTTTGGAATCAAAGAGGTCATATTACTGCCAAGAAAACAAAAGGAAGGAGGTTGTGGTGGTGAAGTGGATAGAGCATTGGCATTCCATGCAGTAGTCCCAGATTCAAAAGCGGCAAAGGTTGGAGTTTTCAACCTGGGATTGCTTACACCTGGCAGAACCCTACTTCTGTGGTTTGAGGAAACGGTGCAAGTCAGTGCTCCATCCTTTGGAAGAGATTTTAAGCAGTTGGCCCCCTTGCTGCTCTTCATAAAGAGTAGGCTAATGCTGGCACTAGGATTCTCTCCTCCCTTCTGTATGGTGTGAAAGGAATAGAGAGAGATATCAAAAACGCATACATATACATTAAACAAAATCAATATATGATAGTATACATGAAATAAAAGTATTATGGATCAAAACATAAATGTCTTTCTAAGATTAATAATTCAATGCAATGCATTTTTATATTTCAAGAAGGAAAACGGTCATACAAAAATGGTATGAAACTTAAAAAATTCTAGATCCTTTCCTAAATATCATATATTGAAATAGACTGGAAGTAAATGCTCGGAAAGTAGTATACAAAAAAGGAATAGATATTTTAAGAGGGAAACAATAGCAATAACGTGAGAAGGCCCATGGATTACTGCGATATATGTAAAACTTGAATATCAATCCCTCCATTTCCGACAGCTTTAAATTATTATATTTTTCCATTTATATTTTAATCGTTTATCTTTTATAACGGCTGTTCAAGAATAAGATTGTTTCATTGCCCATACTGAAACAACTTTATCAGTGCATATTTTTCATAATTGTATTTAATTTTAACATAAAGTTCTCTGTAATTTCCTGAATAGCTCGCATTTTATTCCAAATTATTTAGAATGTCATTTTACTGCTGCAGGACAAAATTTGTAATAATTACCTTTGAAAACTTTTCCCCATTGCCTCCAACGTTGAGGGAAAAGCCACACAATTTTAAACATCTTTCCCGAAATTTTTTAAGCGACCGTGGTGTAAAATTGTTTCCGCGAGATACAAGTTAAAAGTATTTTAAGATAGCCCAGTAACAAAATATAAATTTGTTTGACCATAAGAACCATAGAAGAGCTCCTATCTCTTTTAGTTTTAAATACTTTTACGAGACGGCTTTAAAATATTTATCAAAATAAAACGTCTTGCACAGAATTTTTTAATCTTATAAGAATCATGTTTGTACTAGGATTACTTTAGACTCCACTACATTCATACTATTAAAATTAACGTTTCAGAAATGATGACTGAAAAAATTGAATATAAAAATATCAGCATGAATTTCTTAATATTGTCCTAAACGAATACTCAAATAGTACAAGGGCCAAAACCGTTGTTAAACTTATTTAAAATATGTGAAAATATTTACTCATAAATAACGTCATACGAACAAATGCGAAACGAAATTTTAACTCGAAAATAAAACTCGGTAAGCGCAATGTGATTATTTAGGTTCCGGTTGATTTGTATGAATGTTGACGTGGTGATTTACATTAGCGAGATTTGGTCCTTTTTGCGTCCAAGGCTGTAAACGTCTGTGGATCTTTGGATAGGCTTCTTCCATCTGCAGGTGAAGACTACTATGAGTCTATATACGGCTGATTATATTAAAGAAAAGCTTCGTAACGGTGTTGAAGCAACGCATGTGGTGAGGAAATTGTTGGAATTATGATTTTTCGGCGTGGAATGGCTAGCTCACGGATTTTTGACTTTGACTGTTATCTAGGAAAAATGACTAAGAAAATGTTATAATTTTGGCATGCAAGCTGTGGGCTTTGTGAAAGAAGTTTTACCTTGATATTCTGGAAGGTTTTACCATCATTAATGATGTCAAAGAAAATTTATTTTTGCGGCTAATAGGTTCCTTAAGCGCATAATATTTATACATCCATTATCCATCCCCTTGAGATCTCTGTCTTTATATGCCCTCTCGATCACATGTTCTTTACTCTACAGGCAATCAAAAACTTGCGTGTTACTTTGAGGCCTACCAACTAATGTGACACATCCAGCAATGGTTGGAAATTCAAAGGAGGTGGTGGCTCTCTATGCCGTGGTCGCCGTACTCCTTCGATGGGGTGTCTCTCTTCACTCCTACTCCGGACAAAAAACACCACCTATGTTTGGAGATTATGAGGCACAAAGACACTGGATGGAAATCACGCACAATTTACCCATGAGAGAGTGGTATCAAAACTCTACCCATAACGATCTGCTGTATTGGGGGTTAGACTATCCTCCTCTTTCCGCCTATCACAGTCTTGTTTGCGGAGTTTTAGCTCATTGGATTAATCCGGAATTCGTGGAGTTACATTCGTCTCGTGGTTATGAGAGTTACATTCATAAATTTTTTATGAGATTAACGGTGATTGTGGCAGATATTTTAATCTTCATTCCTGCAGTGTTTTGGTGGTGCTTAGAGATGAGAAAACATGGGATACGATGGAGTAGACTCAACATGGGATTTCCACAAGCTCTTTTTATCATAACATATCCAGGACTTATTTTAATAGATCATGGGCATTTTCAGTACAATTCTGTGTCCATCGGTCTAATGGTGGCAGCACTGGCTTCCTTTGTTCGGAAATCTCATGTTATTGGAGCGATTTTGTTCTCATTGGCAGTAAACTACAAGCAAATGGAATTATATCATGCTCTACCATTCTTTTTCTATCTGCTAGGACTCTGTTTATATCAAGAAGGTTTGACCAAGAAAGTTGCCGAGCTGGCCAAAATTGGGGTTGCAGTTCTCTCAACCTTTTCATTTATTTGGTTGCCCTTGGTTGCCACACATTCTGCCATTCCTGCCATTATTAGGCTCTTTCCCTTCAACCGTGGTCCATTTGAGGATAAAGTGGCGAACTTTTGGTGCTCAGCATCCGTTATCTACAAATTTCATAAGGTTTTGGGAAACAATGGTATGGCCCGCGCATGCTTAGGTGCCACCATTCTCATGGTTCTGCCAAGCTGTCTGAATTTATTAAAATATCCAAGTCTGAAGAGATTGCATCTTGCATTAGTTAATTCATCACTGGCTTTTTTTCTCTTTTCTTATCACGTGCATGAAAAGAGTATTTTGCTTGTTGCCATACCAATAGCTCTGGTGGCTTCTGAGAGTTGGGGATCACAATCCCCTCGATTCCTACCATGTTTATGGTTTTTATCTGTGGCCACTTTTAGCATGGTTCCACTGCTTGTGCGTGATGGTCTTACAGTCCCAACAATTTCCCTCTCAATCCTGCATCCCTTTCTTTCCCTTCTTGTTGTAAAAGGTTTTCAATCAACCCAAAAAGATCCTTCTTTAGGAATGTCACATACATCTCACTGGTTCCAAGGTGCTCTTTTTATTTCCCTTGTCAGTTGTATAACACTTACTGCAGCTTTCCTCTACCTTACACCTCCAGCACCTTATCCTGATTTGTTTCCCTTGTTGATTTCAGTTTTCTCTTGTGCTCACTTTATACCATTCTTCTTGTACTTCAATTATTTGCAATTAACTCTTCCAATTGAATCAAAACACTGAAATATTTTGTACAATTTGTAAAAAAAGTAACTTCACAGTTATTATAGTAAAAATTTATTATGTAAGTCATTGTGTGTCATTTGTATTTGAATTGAAAACATTTAATAAATATATGTATACACATTTTTAACATGTAACCTCATTTAAATTTTGTTAAAATATCATGATCATATTTGTTCGTTGCCTTTTACTTTTTTAGCATATGAAAAATCGTAGTTTTAAGATACATATATTAAGAATGTTATCATTAGGATAATGGATGTCCAAGAGAGAACCTTTTAAAATTCTAAGAGTATAAAATGTTTGTGCAGTCTCAAGCTTAAGATTTTAATTTAAACATATTGAATTCTTTCAGATAGCAATCTTATTTTGTCATTTTTTATTCACCTAATTTGTATTCAAAGCAATTTTATTATATTTATCAGAAATTAAATTTTATTGTTAAATTAGTGAAGGTAACCAGTTATGAAATCTGGACATCTGCCAGTTTGATTTCATTTTTAACAAACTTTGAGCGTCACATTCTTTTAGAGTTGTTTACAAAAAACTTTTGAATTTTCATACAAAATAAAATGAGCTTTAAAATATATATATATATACTATAGAAAAGTTCAATTTCATAATAATAAAAGTATTTAAAAATACATAGGTAATGGAATGTGTCTTTTATCATTTCATCTCTTTAAAATGATTTATACAAGTTGTAGCTGTAATCCTAAAAAAATTGTTCATTAAATAGATGGTAAAATTTATTATAGTTCAGGATTGGCAGGCTGCTAATTTTGCAGGATTATTTAAAGACTCAAAGTTTTAAATCAATATATTTTTAAATTGATTTAGTTTTGAAGTAGCAACTTGAATACTTCGCCACAAAAAACTCATTCTTATTATTTGATGGTGCTATTTTAAAATTGAAAGAAAATACTTTATGATTGAGATTTACTTTTTTAATATCATTCTAATTACTCATTAATATAAAAGCGAAAGCAGATTACTCAAGTTGTACCAAATTTTTATAATATTATGTTGAAAGTTTCTTTATTATTTAGAAAATAATATTCCACATGCATGTTTTTCATAGGTGATATTTAAGCATAATAAATTTTTATCCTCCCAGAATCAGCTGTTTGCCTTGACTTTATCTTAACTTTTCAAAGTGACCTGGACTTGGTTTACTATTTTATTGATCTCTGCCATATCCTCCCCTCTTCTGTAACCCATTTTGTCTCTTCCCTTACTTGTATTGTTCCTAGAAAGAGGGCTTTCCAATTGGTATGTTGATTTCATGTCACCTTAAACCTGAGAAAAGTACAATAATTTGATGCTGAAAATTAAATTCATTGATTGGTGCATTTAAACCTTACTAACCAACATCCCTTTTCTTAACTTTCAGGAAGTCCAAGATGATTCTGATGGATGTGGAGCCAAGTTCAGTGTTTTAGTGGTGTCTTCAAAATTTGAAGGCTTGCCACTTTTACAGAGACATAGGTGAGATTAACAGCATGATACTTGGTTGCTTTGCTGGGAACCTAAGAGAATGTTATCTATGGTATACTTTAACCTTGTTACTAGACCAAACAGTACATTATATGAAATGTTCAAGGGGTACATATAACAATATTTTCTTAGAAGTTGGTTGCCTAAATAGAGGTAAATTTATTATTAAAGGTGAAGGTTAAGAAAATTTTAACCAGAGATTTTTGGCTTTATGTAACTATTATCAATATATAATAATTAGTATATTTTATATTAGAAATATTTTGAACAGAAACAATGCATACATAGCTTAACAAATACACTCATTTACTTTTAATGATAAGAGAAAATACAGTAGTCCCACACCAACCGTGGTTTCAAGTATCCACGGATTGCTGGCTCATGCATAGAATGTAGGCTGCTAGTAATCTATTGAGCAAAGGACACTCCAAATTTTTTGGTTTGATCGCCTACATACAGTGCTGTAGTGGAGGGTATACAGTGGTATATGCCGTATGCTCTGCTTTTTCGAACAAATAGTGTATACCCACACCTTATGAAAAATTATACAGGTCTATTAAAAAACAGCTCATACATTTTCTCCTGACATCATAACATTACAGTTGTATAATTTGCTCTAAGAAACTGGGTAAAAACCCTTCCTCAAAGTTTTACTTTAGTATACAGTATACCCTCTGCTTTTTTTACAATTACAGAGGTCCCTGCATATTTATGGAGTATGAACTACGATAATGCAGTCTAATAGAGAAGAGAATAAATGTAGTCTATACAATTAAAATAAGTATTGTTGCTAAAATATTATAGTTTAATTTATTTTTCAAGTGTTTGTTTTGATTAAACTGAACACTCACTATAGCCACACTTTTAATTTATGTTAAATTTACGTTTTCTCAACTGTGACCTCCAGTCTAAAATGCCTACAGTTCTCCATACCGCCGTCAATAATGAAGTAATATCGTCAATATTAAAATTTATGCTATTGACGAGACCGAAAGCACTCTGAAGTGCAATTAGTTTGCAGACTGAATGATATCCGTCTGATGGCATCATCATTTAGTTACAATCCTGTATTTACTCTTTCCAGTTACTTCCTCTACAAATTTTAGTGTACATTATCATTGTAGCCTCATGTCACTTTAGTAACATTCTGAAGTGCTACTCGTTAGCACAATTTTTGGCATAGAAAAAGAGTGGCATTAGACTGTACAAAAGTGCTATGGTACACAAGAGCACAACATTTAGCACCCAACTCTAATACGAATTTGTGCAGTTAAGTTTTTACAACTTGAAAATTTTTTGTTTTTACAAATTAAATCTAAATTTGAAAAACTCGCTCTGGGGATGACTGAAAAAAATCATATACAACCTGAAAAATTCATATCCTACTTATTAAGCAATAAAACATGAGATTGAAATATAAAATTCTGGTAATTGTTCTTTATAACGAGATTTTTCAACCTGTGAAATAAGTTTGGAGATTTTTTAAATGTAGGGGTAGTAATGTTGCCAGGAGGAGGCAGTGCCAGGGCTTTGCTATGGAGAGCATAAGACTAGGAGAATGACATCATTTTTACTGTACATAACTTCTTTTTAGTTTTTATTAGTTTTATTTTATATTATAAATAGAATTTTTAAGGATAGCATATTTTATATACAGGCAGTCGTCACACTTATGACACAATTGGTTCCTGAAAGTCGAAGCACATTTTTATAAAATTACCCGTAATATTGTACTCAGGGAAAGATAAACATAAATATAACTTATTAAAGACCAGATAAATATTTTTATTCTAATCAGAATCCATCAATTACTTGTAAAAACATAATTGAAAAGTAGTAAATAGAAAAATTACTGAACGTATAAAGTATTGTACTTGTAAAAATAGGAGATTATAATGTTGCCGTTTTAGGTGATTGCCACCACCTACGTACAAGGGATATCCCAAGGTCCAACTGATGTTGGCAGGTGTCTCACCTTTTTCAGAGCGCTTAATTACATCAATTTTCATTGTTATGGTTCTACGTCTCTTAGAACCAGAAACACCACCAGCACTTGAATTTCTCTTATCAGGCATTTTTAAGGGCAAGAAAAGTTAAACAAAATAATGCAAAGAATATGCAGCTTTCCTCAACCACACTAGTGTCGTAACTAGAGATTGCAATCCCGGAAGAATTTCACAATCCTGGGATTTCGGGATTCTAAATTTCCAATCCCGGAATCCCGATCCCGTTTTATTAAATTTTATAAAAATATTAAAACCATGGTTTTAGCTACAGAAAATAATGTTTTATTTAACCCATTTCCATAACCCATATAAACTGCTTCACTGTAATAAGTGAAGGTAGAACACACAGGTGAAACAATAATAATAAAACATACTATTATCTTATAAAATGCCAGTGGTTTTACTGTATGCTACTATACGAAAATGAGTTCAATTTATACTTTCACTGTATAATCAGGTGCACTTATATTATAAAGCACAAGGGACAAACAGCAAAGATGTTGGGCCGAGCAACACCAAAGAATGCCACCAACTAGCCATAGCAAGCATTCTATCTTAAATGTGAGCAAAGCATTTGAGAGAGTAGTTCCTTTTGTTTATACCGACATGCCTGGCCAATCTTTCTCCAACCGCCACAAGAGTTAAAATATTTTCAACTCACTAGAGCTGGAGCAGATTTTCGACTGTTAAGTGCGATGCTATGGGAACCCAGTGAGAAAGAAAAATGAAAAAATACTACATTACATTCACAGACATCTCGGAGTCACATAACTAATAAAGAAGATACGAATTCGTTAAGAGTACCTATATGAGAGATACAGCACTTGAGATCAAGAGCTGAAGAAATATTAAACTACCCCAAAGCGGTACTATGGGAACTCGAGGGTAAAATTAGAATATACCTTAACGTAAACAAAAACATCTTAAATGTAGTCGGACTAAACTGAAATGAAGATTCGTTGAGGGTACTCGAGTATGAATGTGATTAATGCCTAAAGGTAAGCAAGGAAGCAAAAGATCTGGCCCCTTTAGAATGGAATTTGAGAGCGGTACAGTGTATGTCTAACGACTAGGACAAAAGTGATATTGTATCAGCCAAATCTTACACGCCCCAGTTTGGAAACCACTGACCTAAAAAACGATGTTTGACGGAATTCGTAGGCCTAACTAATTTGGTGTATAGAAACAGAGAAAGATCCGAATGACGAAGCAAAGGATTGTTAATGCTCATTCGTTAACAAAAATTTTTCGGTTCATTTATACATAAGCTTGAAGCCGAACAATGCCGGATAATTCTTTATTAGCAATTAATATAAATACTATAATAATATTTTCATATTAGTCTCGCAATAGAATTGAACCATTGATAAGTTAAAACAGCGAATCTCAGCACAAAAATGACTAATATTAAATATTTGTAAATCCCGGGATTTTGGGACTCGGATATTTAGCGGGATTCGGGATCCCGGGATTGCAATCCCTAGGCGTAACATAAACTAAATGACTCCGTAAGTCAAGGACTGCCACTCTAAAAATAATATTTCATATTTCGCTTTCCTGGGATTTAATCATTTAGTTGAGAAAAATGGATCTGCTCCACGTGCTTAAAAAAAATGTTTCACCAATGCTACTTCATTCACTTCTACCTCAGTAAGTTTTAATCACAAACAGAATCACTCTGAATGTCCTTCTTTGTCCAAAATCTTATAACTCGTGTATAATGGATTTAAGAAAACTGACTTGATGGGTTTTCATGTGAATTCACGTTAAATTACATTATAGCACATCTTGAGTGGTGCGTCTTTACTTGCCTTATACATTGTAACCTCTGAATTGACCTTAAGGCATCAAATGTCCTCTCGGCCTAGCTGGCTGGCCAAGCGCCGCAACTGTGGAGCGGTGCCTTAAGTCTGGAGCACATTCCTCAATTACTAAACGTCGTAAGTCGAGGACTGCCTGTACATTATAGGACTTAAAGCATGTCTCTCATGAACCTCCGATTTCCCATAAGCCATGGCCCACGGTCAAGCTAGGAACGTATCCCCCGCAGTTGGCAAGGGACTACTGTAATTCACATTCTTGTATTTTCTCCTAATACTAAGTATGTATTTTGTTAGAGTCAAAGGGGTATTAAATTTTAACTGCCACTTATTCATTCTAATGTTTATACTCAATAGAATATGTTTAAAATCTATAAAGCTCTTAATTTTTAACCTGATTAAAGTACCTATTTGTTGATCTCTCTTACCTAGGGAGACCATTGTTCAACAATGTGAAAACAGGACATTTCCCGTCATTTGTAAGAAAAAACAGGACAAAATTTTCATTGACCCTGAGATTTCCTAATTTGACAATTATGACTATAATTAACATTTGTTGTTCATTTGGTAAGCTTACGGAAATCTTACATTTCTAATAGCAATATCAGCTATACTATCAAAAAATCTTAATTCAATTATGGTGGGCTTCAAATGGGACATACTGGATTTTTTGACTAAAATGATGAGACAGTCCAGAAATGGCAAAAAAAAATGAGACTGCCCTGCTTAAAATGGGACGTGTTGTCACCATACTCTAACCCTTATTTGATAGCAACTCTTTCTTTTGTTGGTGCATCAGTATATCACTATTTCTATGTAGTACAGTAATACCCCAATTTACGTTACCCTTATTTATGTTGATTCGAAGTTACATTGTCGATCATTTAGTACCTGTGTATCAATTTACGTTGGTTTGCTTCAAAGTTATGCCGTTATCTCATATTTTTTAGAAAATGGGAAAAAGTTGGAACATCTTCAGCTTTTTCCATTTTTGTCTTCTTGAACTTTTAAAGAATTACAATACTTAATTAATATAAAATTTTAAAGTATTAAGACAAAAACCAATAATATTTACTGGTAAATTAGAAAAGAAAGTGTAAAAACGGAATTTTAGAATTTGGTCCTGATTCACCGCTGGTGAGATTTTGGTTTTTAAAGTTTATAATTATACTTGTGCTAGATATTATTTTAGGCTTTTCAGTATCAATTACATCTGATTTTGCTGTATTCTTAACACTTTCGCGGACAGTCGATGTTTGCCGTATTATTCTAGACATGCAAATGTACATTTATATTCTCCAATAGATTTTGAAACTTGTATATAGACAGACACATATGTTAATGCTTTATGAGAAATTATCAGTGATTATAAGGCATGACTGCTGTCATCGTCTTGCCCCTAAACAGTATTACATGACGACGGCTATAGCCGTCTTGTCCGCGAATGTGTTAAGTGCAAACACAGCATTTTCTTCCTTCTTGAGCCGTATCTTGTTGAATTTTCAATAGGGTGATCAATAGTTTCATTTTATATTAAATTACTTTATTGAAATTAATTCTTAGAAGTGGTTACATTACTTTACATTTTAAAATTTCATAACAAAAGGATAAGTTTATTAATCAACAAAAACAATAAAATTAATATGGCTGCAATACTGTTTCTTTATCGGATCATTAATAAAGAACTTTTAATTATGTTTACCAAAGAAATCACTACGCATTAGTTGCTACCAACCCATAAGTTTGACCATGGACTACAAACTAGTACGTTGGTAGTCCATGCCGAAAATTGTGGTTTCAAAACATCCCCGGCTGATACAAAATCCCCTAGTCCAATATTTACCTTGTGCCATTTGTACTGCTTTTGATAGTTTTGCATTTTGTGATATTGTAGTATCATTATAACTGCTTTAATTTTAACTGTTCCACTATGTTAAGTATGAATGAATATCGAATCTTTTATTTCATTCGTACTTTAGATTGCAGTATGCATGCACATAGTGATAACATGAAACGATAGGATGGCACCATAATTATCCATTTATGTTTGTTTGTTTAAAAAACTTGTTAATCGTCACTAAATGTGAAAAAGCAAAATCTTCTAATGGTTGTAAAAAGGAAGCCTAGGATTTAATAATAAAAACCTTAAAGGTAAAGGGAAAAAAGTGAGAAATTAATATAAAAAATAAAAGAACGAAATTCCCGAAACTGGCAACAGAATTAAAAAATCGAGATCAGAAAAGTCTCCAGCAAAGCCAAAAGATACACAAGGTAAGGGCATGTTGAGTAATTTATTGTACATACTATCATATGTAATATCGAAGAAAAATTATAATAATAATGCCAAATAGGTAATATTCAAGGTAAAATTTCCGTCTTGCACGCATCACCCCCTTATAACATTGACTCTTATGGGAAAAATGGTTTTGATTTACGTTGATTTGATTTACATCATGATTTCAGGAACGCATCCTCGACGTAAATCGGGGTATTACTGTATATCAATATCATAAATCATGCATCTGCCCCTTTAATGAAAAATTTGTTAGCAAATAGTAGATAATAAAACTATAAGGAAGGACAAGTGGCTTTGTATACTATCACTATTTTTGTAATTCTTTACAATTTATTGAAAACTTGCACTTCAAAAATTATATTTAAATCTCGTTTCATTTTATCATAGGCTAGTCAACTCAGCCTTAGCAGAGGAGCTTCCCAACATCCATGCATTCTCCCAGAAAACTTACACTCCAAAACAGTGGGAAGATCAGAAGAATAAAGACACAAACTAAATTTTTTTTCTTTGTTGATTTAATTTAATTTTCAGTTTTTTCTGATATTCGATCATTTTAAATCTTCCTTTTCTCATTTGTATATGGTCATATTACAAAATAGAATTTTTCATATGTCATCAAGTTTCGATAGTTTTTCATCTGATGCAGCTTAAATAAAATTATTTCAAAAACTTTTTCTTATTCTTTGGAAAAACGGTCCTATTACAAAAAATTTGTGAAGGGTTTTATTGATTGAATTCTTGTGGGCATTTTTTTTTGTTTTTTTTTCCTTGATTAGTGGAGACACAGGGGAAAAATTCTGTTTGAAGGCTTGAGTAACAGTTAATAAATAATCAAAGATACGCTCAGAACAAAAGATGGATCCCTCAAAATGGGGCTGTGCCTTCGAAGTATCTGCCCCAGGGAAGGTCATTCTCCATGGGGAACACTCGGTGGTGCATGGAGGAACAGCGCTTGCTGCTAGCCTTGGTCTTCGCACAAAATTACAAGTCTTGCCATCGCCTAATCCTGAGTCATTGAGGGTGGATTTTCCCAACATTGGGCTGCAAAGGTCTTACAATTAGCTTTACTCAAAAAATTTTTTACTAACTAATGTGGATTAAATTGAATTTACAAGTGATAAAAATAATTCGCCTTAAATGTGTGCATGAAAGAATATTTTAATTTTTGCACAAAGGTGAAGGTTACAGTCATTTACAAAATTACTAATTATCAAATGTGAAAACTAACTTTGGTGTTGGAAAAATGGTTTCAATGTTTGCTGCTATCAATTGAAAATTATTATTTTCTGTTTAAAATCTTTAAAAATGTAAGCATTCAGGTAACATATTTAAGGAAAATTTTAATATTGAAAACAATACTATAATTTCACCCTTGTAGTTGTAAGAGCTTTTTTGTAATTAAGACCTCTGTTCTATTTTGCTTCTAAGTTAAATACTTATCAGCAATTTATTTTTCTGCTAGCTTTGTAAATATCATGATGTAAGATATTCTTTAAACTATATTTTTGCTTTATACAATAAACAAAAAAATACTTCGGCAAAAATTATATACTCTGTCAAATGAAATTCCAGAAAATCATACATAACTTTTAAAGACACTATCTGTCCCTACTGGTGAGTAAAATGTTTCAAGCTTCTGTTGCACTAAAAGACAAGTGAAATATTTGTTCCTAATGATGGTAGATATAGTGATATGATCTTATTATTCATGCTACACATACAAAGCAGATATACAGCACATGGATGCATTTTCACTATTAAAAACTTCTTAAGCTAAACAGTGATGATCAACTTCAAATAGTAGAAAATTGTAAAAATATTTTGAAAACCTCTGTGCTTCTCTAACAAGAATGACTTTCATAGTATGATATTTATCATAAGATGTACATTGGTCCATTCACATTTGCTTGCCAATGTCATACTACCAACCTGTTTCCTTATTATATGCCAATTGCCACTAAACAAATTGCTCTGAAAATTTTAAGATTGCCTTGACCAATTTGATAGCATGGTGTAATGAACATTTGCATAAATCTGCTTAGTATTCTAATTGATCTTAATAAATATTCAGTTTTTCCATGATAAAACTTTATATTTATTGTCAGACCAAATATTCATCTTGAAACTTTTTCAATTAAGTACTTTAAAAACTTTATTCTCATACAGAGTTGTCTTTTAGTTTCTCATGTGTATTGAATATGAGAATTTATTGTGGTTGTTTTCTGTGGTATTAAAAGATATTAATAATAATTTACATAATTTTATTTCAAAATATCATTTATCAAATTTCAAAGTTTTCAATATCTGTAAGTTGTGAATCAGATTGCTAAAGAGTCTATCAAGGAGGATGGATGAGCTTTTGAAAGGTGTTGAAATAATGAAAGAAATAGGGGAAGCCTTTGAGAGTGATTTTTGGTAAAGTTTAGAGCTTTGTCATAATGTTGCTTTAGTTAGAAGGGAGAAAGGGTGCTGTTTAGCAAGCTAATCGCTGCCGTGCAGGAGTGAAGGTTGTCTGGGACTTGTGAAGAGATGTGAGTTGTCAGGTGTACCACTTGGTGTTCAGAAAGGTAAGGGAGGCAAAGGTGCTCGGATGGCAATTTGTTGAATGGATGGTTGTTTAATCCTAAACATTCTCTTCTCAGGTTCATTTTTTCTAAGACAAGTACAGTATAGTACCATATACTTCAGGCTCTGACCGTTGGCAAGAAATCCCACAACATGATTCCATATAAAAATCAGCATGTGTAAATGATGGGAATCATCAGACAAAATTATAGTTTTATTTTGAAATAAGTTTAAATTTTGAACTCCCCAGTTAGATGTGTATGTATTTGATAAGAAAATGAAGTGTATATTTATTTGTATCAAAGCCCATGTATAACAATCTCAATAATTAATTTTATAAAGACAAATGCTCTTTCTCTCCAGGCCTATTACAGTTCAACATATATTTTACCTTTTCATGGATTGCCAACTAAGAGTCCAATAACTAAATACATGATGGCTATTATTTATATGCAGTAGTCCCTGTCTTAATGCAGAAGTTGCATTCCAGAAAAGTGAGGCATCACAAGAATTAGCATAAACAGAACTCATATTTACTTGTAAAAGATGGGGATATTTTCCACAAACACTCATAACATGCACTTCTTTCGTTTAATAATGACATTCTTATGCATTAAATGCAATCTTAAAACAATCAACACTAAAATATACTGCATAACAGCGAATCAATGCCACATAAAAAGAAATTCTAGTAGGAATAAGCATGTCACATAATAATGAATTCACATAAACTGAACCCGCACAAAGAAAAGGAAGATGGTACTTCATATCACATCAATATATACATTAATGCAGCATTGTTGTCACAACTGCTAAAATAAAAAGGTGCAGTTCTTTTAAGGTAACATCCAAATAAAAATGGATTGATGTGATAAATACAGGATGTTCCGCGACGTACCCGACAAACTTCAAGAACGTGTTCTAGAGGTCATTTTAAGCAAAAAAGTCATATACACTATGGGTCGATTCGACTCCGTTATTGAGTTAAGAGCCGGTATAGTGGTGAGGTGGCACCATTGCAACCGTATGCCGCTCAGTCTGCTTGTAAGTCTCGGCAAGTATGGTTGTGTATGCATAATGCCTCGAACATTTTCTAATGCCGAATATGTCGACATAGTATTTGTATACGGGTTCTGTGACGGGAGTAGTCATGCTGCTGCAGCGGAATATCGGCGGCGATACCCACATCACAGAGTTCCTCATCACACAACATTTCCAAATGTGTACCGATGTTGGAGGGAGACTGGTTCGTCCTCACGAGCGAATGCTGAACGTGCACAACAGCGGCGTGAGGGTGGTTCTGGATGCAGTGCAATGAAGCCTACACTCAAGTATACGTAGAATTTCAAATACGACTGGTGTTCCACCCACACAGGTATGGAGAATTTTGCACTCCGATGGCTTTTATGCGTATCACCTGCAAAGAGTACAACACCTCTTTCTGCAAGATCACCCGTGTGCAATTTTGTGAATGGCTCCAGGCACATTTGGACATTCTTACTTACATTTTGTTTATGGATGAAGCTCAGTTCACCCGTGATGGTATAAACAACAGATGGAATTCTCACACTTGGGCATGGGAAAATCCGCACGAGGTGACAGAACATAATTTCCAGCACCGTTTTTCAGTAAACGTGTGGTGTGGGGTATTAGGCAACCACCATATTGGACCACATTTCATACAGTGACGTCTCACAGCAGCTTATTACAGGGATTTCCTGCAGAATACCTTATCTCTGTATTTAGAGGATGTGCCCCTTGCAACATGACAGCGAATGTGGATACACCACGACGGAGCACCATTATACTTCGGCAGAGAGGTGACGGTATTCCTCAATGAACATTTTCCCGGTAGGTGGATAGGAAGAGGTGGACCTGTGCAATGGCCCCCTCAGTCACCTGACCTAAACCCATTAGATTTCTTCCTTTGGGGCTGCCTGAAGTCTAGGGTGTACAGCAATGGTAAGCCGGAAACACGGCAGCAGTTGGTACAGGCAACTAATGGTGTCAAAAATGAACTTGTCCACATGCCATGGGAACGGTCAATGGAGGAACGCATAGCAGCATGCTTGCAGGCACAGGGTGCCCAATTTGAACAGTACATGTGAAAGTCATGTCCTTGTAATCATGTAAATTTGGGATATCACAGTAATTAACAGAACAATAAAATTACAATACAGGATTTGGAAATGGTCATTTCATTGTAACATGTACAGTAATGCTCGCATAACTCGATAACAGAGTCAAATTGACCCATAGTGTATATGATGTTTTTTGCTTAAAATGACCTCTAGAACACACACTTGAAGTTTGTCAGGTATGTCGTGGAACACCTTGTATAATACCATAGCAAGAAAAATGAGCATATTATGCCATAATTTTTACAGCAATTTAATATTCTGTATTAATTGGTTCTTTCTTTTGTGATAAAAAAGGATATTATTATCATGGAAAATTCGTACCAGCGACTTTTCATAGTGGACATTTGTTCATAGGGGACAATTGGTATCTGCGACCTCATCACACATGACAATTGGTACCTGCGATTCTAAAACATTTCCTAGAACGTTGTTTGATTTGAAATTTTTATTTATTAAAATACTAGCATATATACACGGCATTGGTCTGGTACTTGTGAATTAAATACATATAACAACTAGTGAAAGTGCCCGTTGAATTTCAATGGATTTAGTGAATCTACTTTCGTTACCAAGTCTAAGGTGTATGCAGGATATACAAAAACTTTTTAGTCAGCGAAAAACAAAATCATGTATAAAGAATACTTTTTCACTTAGCTCTTCTTAACAATTAATCAAATTTGTTTGTAAACAATCCATTTCCATGCGCATCAGATTCAAATGTAACGAAGATTTTATTTATTACAGCATTTGTAATGCTTTTTTCTGTTAAAAAATAATGCTGTACAATATTTACATACTTTTTCCATTTTTTCTAAATATGAATCATCTTGTCGAACAGCTAATCTCATGCTGAGTTTAAAGTTGTTATTTCTTCATCCTCTGCTGTTGCTGCATCAATTCTGTTTTGACTTCTTATATTTCTTCATATCTTCTTGGGTACTTGATTTCGTTTATGCTCTCTCTTGCTCATTGCTATTGTTTATCTGTCTCTATTGATCTTCTCACTTTCTCTATTTCTTCTATGTTGTTCTTCTTTATCTTCTTCTGTCTCTTGATCTGCTCTCCTTCTCATAAGTTCTTTATAATATCATTCTTTTTCTTCTATTTGATGAATTAACAGGTTATTATTGCTTTAAACTTCAATTAAAAATTATATTTGTAATAATTATAATGCTGATAATAACAAAAACCTGGGAAATTGCAATTGATAATGGTTTTCTGTGAAAGATAATAGTAATGAGTAAAAGCATTATGTAAACTAAACATAAACAAAATTATAAAATATAATAGTTGTCATCTCTTATGTGGCTAACCGATAAAAATAAAAATATGCAATAAAGAAACACTATTATGTAATTTATGTAGTTATTAATGCATTAAAAATTGTTTCTTCTAATACCTGAAAAAATTTAACATAAATATTAAGTTAGTCAAAATATTCATGATTGTGGGGACAATGCAGGTTTCCAAACCAATAAAGTTTTCTATTATTATAAACCTGACTAAATTTACAAAATATGTAATGCAGACATTAAATTTTTTGCATGCCACTATTTTACTCCTCTAAGAAACTTCATATTTTAAACAAAATACAAGCTTACACATGCCAAGTAAAATCGCAAGTGTGCCACTTCTGGCATGCGTGCCACGTATTTGCCATCCCTGTTGTAGGTCAGTTTTTTGTAATTTAAATTTCCAATAGTAGAAAAGCCTACACAGTGAAAATTTGATTTTTACGCGTTTTCTTATGGGAAATAGAAATTATCATCTGGAATCGAACCTGGTCTTTATTCATGGCTTTTTTTTGTCATTCCATTTTTATCTCTGAATCAAGCATTTCTACTCATTTTCAGTATTTTATCTATTTGGGTAGATTGTGAAAAAACAATAAAACTGTTATAAGAGTTTAAAACATTTCCTGACACTCGTCCTCATGATAGTTAATATGGGAAAATGAGTTTGTTCATCGCTTTCTTCTGCTCAGGAAATTGCTTGTCAAACTCACTTTTGTTCAAGTCAGCATTGTGTCCTTGCGTTTAATTTGCATGAGGATTGTATGTCTCATTCATTATTGTTCAAGTCAATATTATGTCTGCGCTTGATTCTCAGCTGCTTGTGTGGAATGTGTAAGTTTCTGTAAATTAACTCTCAAATGCTGTAAAAATATTGAAAATTTTTCCAAATTTCACATTGGATCACACCGATCATTGTTCTTTAATTTTAGTGTTGAAAAAATCAGTGTTAGTATTTGCAAATTTTGAGATAAATTAGTGAATGATACGAGTAATCCGAGTATCCACAATGTATTTTTAAAATTTTTGTTTTGTTGGCTGTGCTACTAATTGCATACACAACTCTAAGTGTGGACTCGCTTAGACATTTTGGTGTGGTTTTGACCTTGAATGGCCAGTTATCGCGTCATTGTAGTGGTGTTAACATGGCCGCTCCACTTGTCGTATGCATCAAAGAAGAGCAGCATGCAGTGATTTGATTTTTGTGGACTGAAGGTGTACCAGGGGCAGAAATCCATCAAAGACTTTCAGCACAGTATGGGAACAGTGCTATGCCATAGCGGAGTGTGTACGATTGGATTAACATGTTCAAAAACGGTCGCACAAGTGTCACTGATGAAGAACGATCGGGGTGCCTCCATGTCCACTACTGATGAGAACATTGAACAACCCACACCATGATTCTGAATAACAGACGGGTGACTATTGATGAAGTGGCATATCACCTGCAAATCAGTCATGGTTTTGCCCATGAAACCATCCACAACAGACTTAACTTTCATAAAGTCTGTGCAAGATGGGTTCCCAAACAACTCACAGAAGAGCACAAGCGCAACCGTTTGGACATCTGCCTATGCCTTTTGAACCGCTATCATAAAGAATGTGATGCCTTTTTGAGACACGTCATCACTGGGGACAAAACATTGGTCCACCACTACGAGCCAGGGAGTAAATGCCAGTTTGGAATGGAAACATCCAAAATCGATGGTCAAAAAAAAGTTCAGAAATCAAACCAACAGCAGGAAAAGTTACGCTCACAGTTTTTTGGGATTCACATGGGTCAATATTGGAACACTATCAAGAGAGAGGCACAACAGTAAACAGTGATCGTTACAGTGAGATGCTACGAGACAATCTGAAGCCAGCAATTTGAAGCAAATGCAGAGGACTATTGTTGGAAGGTGTTGCATTGTTGCACGGCAATGCCCGTCCACACACTGCCGCCCAGACTGTTGAAACCCTCTGGCAACTGCACTTTGAGTTGTTGGAGCATCCTTGGTACAGCCCCGACCTCGCCCCTTTGGGCTATCACCTCTTTGGTCCACTCAAAGACGCTTTAAAGGCTGCCGATTTGCCAGTGACCAAGAAGTGAAGGAAGTGGTGTCACTCGGCCAAACACATTTTTTTCTGAGGGCATACAGAAGTTTGTGGAACGTTGGACTGTGTTGAAAAGCAGAGGAACTATATTGAAAAATGATACACTTGTAAGTTCTCTATTGTTTTTGTATTAATTTTAAAAAATACATTGCGGATACTTTCTGACTCACCCTTGTATTTACTTTTTTATTAAATTTATAAATATGGCTTTATAATTAATTTTTAAATTTTATTAGAAAAAAATTCAATTTCATTTAATTAACCTATACATTTAATTATTAATAAAAATATTTTTCATCTTACCTTGATAGAAAACAAAATATATTTTGTCCTCAAAGTATAACTTCTATAATTTCTCATTTTCTAGTTAGATTAAATGCTGTTTATCAAAAATGTAAATATTCACAAATTGAAATATAGTTTCTTTGATGCATTTAATAACATTTACACACTTTTAGTTGTATATTATAAAAAGTGGTATTTACTTCCTTGGAGATCATATATTTGTAAATAAAAATCACTTGTACACAAAAATCTAAAAGGGAAATGAAATTGTTTTCTGCAACGCTCATACAACCAATTTTTTCTTCTCTTTCACATTATGGTTTTCTCTTTGTGTGGGTGAAAATCATTCTATGCATTATAAATTGTTCCAAATGTATTTACCATATTTTTTTGTTTTGTATGATGTCTGAAAGATACAAATTTTGTGATTCTAATGATAGTAAATTCCAAGGTGTCGCATTTTCTTCCTTGGGTTCTAATAAAACCATGTGCCAAATTTGATTGTGTTTCTGAGTTATAGTGGCACAATCCTCCAAACATTTGAAAATATGTATTAGATTATTCATTAAACTGCTATAAGAATCAAATTCTGCTCCTAAGATTACTTCAGTTTTAATGTTCGTTGAGATGGTGTGCCCTATCATGTGCAATATTAAATAGTCTTATCTCCATACTGTAGCAAATGAAAAAAACTTCTTTTTAATGTAAGGAAAATGTAATGCAGCTTCTAACTTTTTAATTTCAATCCTTGGATTTATTTATTAATATTTTATTTTTCAAATGCCACTTATGATTTTGTTTATAACCAGTGGTCGAGCTACTGATGCCTCCAGTGCCCAAATATTCCCCTCATATTCTCCTCCACATAACATATATTAGACTAATATGAAGAAATCGCTGAATGATATCAGCACCAGTGCAACAGTAGATAAACTGAATCCTAAGCAATAAATGAACAGCTTTTTAGATTTTTGTTTAAAAAACATGACATTTTAAAGTTATTGTGAATAAAAATTGTGGCTTAACCTTGTATTCATAAAATAGCCACGAACATTACATTTTTGCAGTGTACTTCTATATTATTAGCCAGCTGAAGAGACAGTGCAGACAGCATCTCTTTTGTCTAAAGTCCATCAAATGATATTTTATACTATCATATTCTGCACAAATAAATAAAAATCCTCCATTATGTATATTTCCTGGTAAACCCCTTGGGAGTTAGCAATCCACAGCTTTGGAACACTGGCATAGGCTGACAACACATCCTGTTTTCTCTAAATACCTCTTGGATTTTGGTGGGTGCTCAGGCCAGTTGGTCAAATTAATGCTTTGTAAATAAAATTTAAAAACCATATTCACACTGCAAATTTTATTTATTTTACAGTTACGCATACAAAGATAGAAAAACTGTGTTATTCCAGTTTTCTATTGCAGTACATACCATTTAACATTTTTCTCCCTTAGAATCTGGCCATGTGATATTATCATGATGCATGGGTATAATTTATAGTTTATACCTAAAATATGAAGATAGTTGAAGGGAATGGTGTAAGGGGTGAGAGAATTTATCTTTACTATCACTGGTGATGGTTACTACTTTAGTTTGCACATAAATAACATAACCATTTCATCCTTGATTTTGGAGGGCTAACGTTTTTTTTTATGAACCAATCAAGTTTTTGGACCTCTAAATTTGTTCAAGATAATGTCTCCTGAAAAATAAACTTTTCTTTAATCAAACTGCTTTTTTACATTCTCCATATACATATTATAGAGCAAGTATTGTTTCCGTGAAAAAAATCGAATTCAAGATTTCACCGGAAATGCACATTTTGAGGTCCTCTGAACACGTTTTGACCATTTTCTCAATGATGTCTGTGTGTGTCCGTATGTGTGAGACAAATTTTGCATGCCCTTTAACTCAAAAACTATTCATCAGATCAGCATAAAATTCTATATTTGTGATTTTATATATATTCTTAAGATTTGAAAAGATTTTGATAACAATCGGTCAACTGGAAGTATTGGTTTACTCTTATAAAATTTTAGTTTTTCTTAAATATTTCGCTTAAAACTGAATTTTTGTTAACATACATATATATATATAAAAGTTGTAGATATTATTTTTTCTACAACTTTTGTTTGAACTAAATTTTCGTATGAGGAATACTTCAAGATATTCAATTTTCTTCATAATTGATGGTTAGTGGGCAGCTGGCACACATGGTAGTGACAACAATTGAATCTGTAGCGCTGAAGCATGTAAGTTGAACTGTTCCTATCACTGTATTTATTTGATTTTAGTTGACAACTTACGTATGGAGAAAGTCATTTGCTGGACACATCAGTTTATTGGTATTAGTCTTTTGAATCTTTAGTTTAATGTATATAAAAGTGCTTTGAGTAAATTACTGTATTTCCCTCTTCAAATATTATTTAAAACATTTACTGATCATGTTTCTAAGATAAATATTTCCTTTGCACCTCAGGGATTACTCTATTACAGATATTAAAAGAACCATTTTCAGTCATAATATACTTCGGGATGTAATAGCTGTTGGAAAAGATGAAGAAATTTCATATGGTGCAGCACTTACTTTATTAAATGGATTAAAGACTGAGGATGAATTACTACAACCAGAACAAGAAACTGCTGTAGCATGCCTTTTCCACTTGATTCTTTGTGCTGGTCATAAAATTATTGCTGGTGATGACAGCCAAAAGGTACACCTTGATGAGCAAAATCCTTTGTGCAGGAAGACTAGCTTATGTAAAATTTTACTGTATTTACTATGCTGAATATTACATTTTAACCATCATATAGTAAAGATGAATTAAATAAATTCATAATATGCATTCTTACAGATCAGGGGTGGGCAACCTTTTCTACATAGTGAGCTGTATTGGTGGTTATGCATAGACTAATAGGATTCATTGAAAGTTTGCAATTCTTTGGTGGACTGCATAATAGTTTGAATCAGAAGTTACCTAGAGATTGATGTATCGCATGAGTGAAAATGAAGTCTAAATAAGTAATTTAATGTTAAAATTTCAAAGTTAAAGGTTTTATTATCATAATTTGGCCAAATTAATGAATGTTATTTTATGTAACACTTTTTCATCATAGTTTCACAGCCAAATAAAATACTCTAAGGGCCGCATATGGCCTGCAGGCCATAGATTGCCCACAGGCCATAGATTGCCCACCCCTGCTATAGACAAATGCCCTCATGAGCTTTAGTGTAATTTAAGCAAATTAGCAGGGCGGCATGATTATTTGCGGGGCCTAGTTCGATAGTGAGTGGGAGGGGGCCTATTTATGTATACATATCAGGTGGCGCAAAAAATGATGCTTGTAGTGCCTCCCTCCCTCCCCTCAGGTGATGGACTTTTGTTGTGAAATTTTTGTTGAAGATAGCCTTCCAGTCGCCCTCTCCACCCGGAATGTATTAATATGTTATAAAAAATTGTCTAAATCTCAATGCATGAAAATTGAGCCTTTTGCGGGGCCCTGTTTGGGGGAACAGACTGCACATGCCTCATGCCGGCCCTGCAAATTAGTTTAGATTTTACTGTTACTATAAGTGTGTTCAATGCCAAGTTTCACTAAGTGGATATATTTTATGGCAACACCAGAAGAAATTGTAAACTCTAACATTTTTGAGCAGAGAAAATGAAATAATATTCTCACCAGTAATTACAATGAAAATAAAGTGATTTTCTCTATTTTGTTGCTACAAAATAGCAAGTCTTGTGAATGAGTGTTGCCTTTGGCAGTTTTTAAAATAATTTTTCTATTATATACTTCTGTAGGAACACTGGCCAATCATCCCAGCAGCCACTTTTCACGTTGATACACAATTGCCCATAGGGGCAGGAGCCGGCAGTTCTGCAGCTTTTTGTGTGTGTATAGCAGCAGCAAGTTTACACCTAGCCCATTCCTTGGTGTATGGAAATTATGCTTGGGGTTTTGCTGACTTTACCAAAGAGACTCTACACCAAATCTCATGCATGGCAAATTCTGGAGAGAGAATTATGCATGGGAAACCCTCAGGTGTTGACAGTGCAGTTGCTACTTTTGGTGGTGTAGTGCAATTTAAATCTGGTCAGGTGAGTTGGTAAATTTGTGTTTATAATTTTTAAAATTTAAATTCATTATTTTCAGTATTGTGTCATTTTTTTAAATTGATATTTTTAAAACTGAACTGTAAATGAATACAACAAATTTTTATCTGAAGATTCAGATTAAAAATAAACTACCATATATACTGGTGTATAAGTTGATCGATGTATAAGTCGAATCCAACAAATGAGAATCAAAAAGTGTCCAAAATTTGAGACTCACTCATAAGTCGAATGACCAAAAAATGACGAGCATATAACGCAAAACAAATTTTTCATCTTTAAATAAATTTTTAATATTATAAAGTTTAATTACCTATTATTACTGGAATTATTAACCCTATAATTTCCAACCATTGGTAAATTATATGGTATGCATCCTGCCGTAATGCCAGTCAAAAATTTTGACACCTACTAAATTCGCAATTTTCAGACTTCTGGTGCCATCTTTAGGCATCTTCAGTGCTCAAAACGGAAAATGTTACCTACGAAATGGAATGCTTGTATTGGTAGTGGAACGGAAAGTTTTACAAAATGGAATGCTCTTATAAGGGATGGTATTTCTAAATCTCTGATGAAACGGAACGGTATCCTTGGCACGTGTGACGAGCTGGAGTGATGTTCCAGCTCATTTTGAGCACTGGGCATTTTATATAATAATAGCCGTTGTCTGTTGGTTGGTCATGCTATGCAAACACTAATATCTTGAGAAATAATAATGATAGAAACTCGAAATTTGGTAGGGATGCTTGATTAACACTTATTCAGAGAATGACAAATTTAAATCGCAAAGTATATTTCAAAGCAAAAATCAATTTAAAACTATTGAAAGTTGTTGTTTCGGAAACTGAGAAGTCCAGAGTGGTGAGCAGACGCTAAACGATATTAAGGTACATTTTATTCCAAAATCTATTTAAAGTATTATCAGTCAATTGAAGATTGAACAAATTTTTTTGTTAACGGAATTCTGCTTATTTCATGAAATTGAAATGCTAATGCATTAATCCATTAAAATCTGTTAAGAGTGGCTATTTTAGTTGAAAGAAATATATGTACATGGTACTTTTATTCACTTTTCAGAATGAATGAATTCTAGGTTAACATTGCATATTATAAAAGGATTTTCTTTGGAATAAGAAGTTTGTTATGTGGTTATTTTAACTGAATTGAATCAAGTTCTCTTCTAAGTTTGAAATCCATTTAAAACTGGTGAAAGTGGTTGTTTCGGAAAATGAGAAAGCAAGAGTGCTGAGCAGACGATAAACGATATTGAGGTACATTATATTCCAAAATCTATTTAAAGTATTATCAGAGGCAATTGCAGATTGAACCAATTTTTTGGAACCGGAATTCTGCTTATTTAATGAAATTGAAATCCTAATGCTATAATCAATTTAAAACTAATAACAATGGCTATTTTAGTAGAAAGAAATGTACTATTTTATTCACAAGGAATTTCTGTGAGAGTTTAGTTAATTAATGAAAACAGACTTATAATATAAAAATATTCGATGGTTAAAACAGTGCACAATTTTATTCTTGCAATTTTTACGTTGCATTGATGAAAATTTAGATTCATTAAACCCATTGAAATTCAACGGGCACTTATGCTAGTCTTATATAAATACATGCATTAGCAGTCTTTTGTGGAATACTTTCACTTTGACATGATTGTGGCATTTCGTTTATCATTTATTTTACCCAAATAAAGTACATGTCAAAATGGTGTTTCTTAATGCTGTTTTGACCAAGGAGAGTGAAATTTTAGACAGAATTTTTGAAGCGATGCGAGTGATATATTTGAAGATGAAATTGATAGTACCTCAGATTCTGATTTGAATGGTCTGAATGTAGTTTGTGACTTGCAAGATATAGTGTGAATTTCAGCAAATTCAACAACGCAATGTAAACCTTTCTTTGTAAGAATTTTGTTTCATCATTAGTAATGGGTTTATTATTAAACCTGAAAAATAATAAAAATATCAACTCAATATGCACACAGCTGTGATTGCTAGATCTTTGTTTATAGCATCTTTGTTTATGCCAACTGAATATGTCAAATTATCTGTTTAATGATGAAATGCCAAAAATGTCAAATTACCTGTTTAATGGGGAAATGCAACGATGAAATGTTTAAAAAATTAGGGAAATTTGTGTTAAAAAGTCCAAATTGTTTATGCCTGGCATATAAGTCGAACACATGAATCTGGTACCTGAAAAAGGAAGAAATTTTCTGGCTTATACACCAGTATATACAGTAATTTCTGATAAGTAAAATCGCTATCTGAAATCTCTACTTGAAAATTATTGAAAACAGATAATCTATATAACTCCTGTAGCCATAAAATGGTTGAGTGACCCAGGCAAACTCAAACTTTAATTGCTAAAGTAGTTATAAATGGCAGCTACTTACAATTAGATACAATTCATTTTCTTCCAAAAGGCTACCATGTCAATTTATCTGAAGTCCCTGGACAATGTTAATGGAAATTTAAAAATTCAAAAACTAAATAAAAGTAAACTGCTGCTATAGTGATTGCAAATCCAACGGAATAGACCACAGGTTTTTAGATCACTCATCTATTGGATTAAATCCATGAGATGAACTTGATTTATTTTTAAACATACTCTGGACATTTACGATATGTTATGGTCATAAACAGTTTTAAATGAGTGATCAGGGAGGAAGAAGTTCTTCTCTAAAAAATAAGATTGCAATTTGTTTTGTTTAAAAACTGCAAAGGTTGACCCCATCGGAAAGGTTCCTTTAAGAGTGCTTCTTGTGGACAGTGGTGTCGGTAGACAGACCAAGGCAATGGTAGCAGCTGTGCGTGATAGACTTGAACGTCATCCCACAGTTGTGCTATGTATACTAGAAGCAATGGATAAACTTGCTTTACAAGCACTTGAACTCCTGAAATCTCTCATGAAGAATCCAGATGACCAGGAAGCATTTCATGCTTTGGAGGTATAATAAATTTATAATTTAAAAAAATTTTCTGAAGCATTCAATGAAAAATGAACAAAGTCAAATCTTGATAACTTGAATATCTGCAGCCACATCATTGCCTTTGTGTGGATCACATTCTGCTTTTAATTATTAAAAACTATTTGAAAGTCTAAGAGTACTTTATTTTCCTAAAAATAAGACATTTTGCTCTTTGCTAAACTAAAATGAAGTATGTTATCTTTACTGATATGCCTAAAAAAACTAAATGCTCAATTTTTAAAAAAGCATATAATTTTTTAATTTTGGCCCTCCTAAAATGGACATGATATATAATCAATTTTGCTATGCTCTTTAAGTTGTGCATTTTATCACCATTCAGGAACTACTGGACATGAATCAAGGACTACTTTGGTCACTAGGAGTGTCTCACCCAAGTTTAGATAGAATTCTTTCATTCGGATCTAGCATAGCATGTTTACATGGAAAGCTCACAGGAGCTGGTGGAGGTGGTTTGGCATATCTTCTTCTGTCACCTTATAATATAGGGACTTCTGAAACCCGGGAAAATGCCTTGCAAAAGCTCAAGACGTGCCTTTCTGAGTGTGGTTTCCGCTCTGAAGAAGTAAGACTTGGAGGTCCTGGCATTACTATTTCACCATTAACAGAGCCTTCAGGTTAATGAATTCAGCTTCCCACCTGAAGAATTAATATCATTACATTTAAATGAAAGCAAGTGGTTCAGATCACTCCATGAAAGGGAACCTTATAAGTATTAGATGTTAAAAGTATTGAGATTATTTGAAAAATTATACTTTGTGAGATCATTTTTTAATACATTTTGCACCATTGAGGTTGACTATTTATGTTGGAGACATTATTCCATTATGCTACTTTTTTAAATGATGTTATACTCCATAAATTAATAAAATACAGGAATTAAATAACATTTATTCACCATACATAAATAAATAACATTTAAGGAAGTCAGTTATAGTAGTAATTGATAATTGACAGGAATAACCTTACATAAAGTCGGTAGGACTGATTTTTTCCATCATCATGTTACATGGTGATACATATATAAGATTGAACATGTAAGCATAAAAATTAAGTAAATTTGCACAGATAACTACTAACCTACCATAATATTAATACATATAATCATGTTTTGGATGCACATTTTCTAAAGCAATTATTTTGAAATGAAATTTGTTGACAAGAAAATATCTTAGTTTCAGATTTATATCAAAACTCCAATGATCATTTTCTAAGAGGTATCTCTCTCTCTCTCTAAGGCACAACATTTATTTTAAAATGGATGAAACCATCAACATATTAAAATATAGTTAAGCATACCAGGTAAAATCCACATTGTTAAGTTTTACAGCAAAGTAGTTTTTCAAACATATATTACATTTATGAAGCTACTAATAAAAGGGTTACTAATTTAAGTAAAATTAAATTGTTATCAATCATATATATCGCTCTTTAAAACAGTGATTCCCAAACTTTTTGTAGGTGTGGCACCCTTTCAAAGATAAACAGAATTTCATGGCACCTCCAAATTGAAACAAGGTTTTTATATTTTTACATACAGATATTACAATACATATTTGGAAGCTTCCACTTGTTGGTAATAGGCCATAATCATTTTGTAAGGGGAAAAATTATTGCTTTAATTACCTATCAACATGTCCAAATAATTCATTTATTTACTAAGCAAAGTTTTTTGCTGCACCGTTTGGGAACCACTCCTTAACAAGAATTTAGGAAAATCCTTAATAGTGAGGAAACTCACTAATTGTGATCAAATGGTTTTAATTATGTTAGTATTCCATGTTATATACCAAATATTTATATCAATAAAAGGAATATTATATTGTTCCATAATAAAATTGAAATAATAATGGCAAATTTCATGCAAATAAAATTTTCAGCAAAAATATTTGAATTAGTGTAATTCATTGATCTAAAATACATCTTCAGAGCTGCCCCTTTAGTTCACAAAAGCAACACTGACTTTTAAAATTCTTGTATTACAAGTACGTCTATATGTCTAGAAAGGGAATGTTATTTTTTTATAAAATATACACAACATCCTCTGCTGACTAAGATTGTCTTGCTCATTTCTTTCTAAACATCACCATATTAAATGCAATTATATTACAAAAATACTTTGCAAAATAAGGTAAACGAATCAATCCTGCCCAAGATGATACAATAATCTTTTCCTGTTCAACTATTACAACCACTGTATACCTGCTGTGTAGAATATTGTTCCAAGTATTTGCAAAGCTCACATTATGGAGTTTATTCATTAAATACCATACACTACTCGTATATCAACTGGAAGACCAATGCAATGTTTCTGACAAAATGAAATTATGTTATTGTTATAACTTTGCTGCCAAAAATTCATGACACTATATATGTACACAGTGCTGTTTTTTGTAGAAAAAGAGGTGCCGGTACTCTCACCCCCCTCCACCTCTTCCTGCACCCTCTTTCCCCTTCTCTATTGAATTTTTGATGAACTTTTAATAACAAAGTTGCTAATTAAAATCAAAATGTGTCACATTAATAGAATCAGTTTATTACTTTAGGTTTTAAAGAATTAAAAAAAATGAAAATGTACCAAAATTAGATGGGTGTCAACATTGCTCTGAATAAAGGTGCAGGTACACCATACTGGCACATACCATCACAAAAAAGCACTGTGTGTGTGTGTGTGTATGCACATACACATGGATTTACACACACACATATATATATATACACACACAGAGCCATAGCGAGGGCGGGGCAACTGGGGCACGTGCCCAGGGTGCAGCTTCGTAAGGAGGTGCCAAATAGAAGTCTTGTTATACACTTGATAAAATGTGGTTACAGTTTTGATTTTTCGATCTCTTTGAAACTTATAACGGCCAACCTGAGGTTCCGCTGACGGGCCATGACTTACCAAGTCACAGATGAACATGTGCAAACTTAATTGGCGGATTTTAGGCTGCCTCTACTCTTTATGCTCTGAATGTAATTTCTTTTATTTACCCTCGTCCCCAAAAATGTGCGCGCCCTATCACATTGCATTAGCCGAGCAGAATTTTTGCCCAAAATTCTGTGAATTCATTGGGGTTACAATTGATGGAAGTTTATACGGTAGTAATAAAATTAAAGAATGAACATAAATTCAGAGATGCTGAAAGTTTGCTAAAACAGATATTTATATTTTTCTTGTTATTTTTGGACGATTGTCTCCAGAAGATTAACCCCTCACTAAATCTCTTCAGGGTGCCGATGAAACTGTGGATACAACTGTTGACTTAATCTGCGATTTGGTACCAGAAATAAAAAGTTCAACGTCAAGACTGGAAGAGTGTGTGTGTGGAATAGGCAAAGAAATTTTGCGATGAAAAAGGAAAACTTGATGTGCTCTCGAAAATAAGAAAAAGAAAAAGGAAATTTCATGACATGATGGAAACTGAAGCACCCTTAATACCTTAAACAACAGAAAATTTTAAGTTTTGCTTTATATAGTATGACGGAAGATAAAATAATAAATTCCTGTGAAAATGCTTCTACTAGGTAATAAAAACAATGTGGATGAACGCGAGTTAATCGAAGAAGTTCACAGTTTGAAACACCACCAGCCTTTGAAAAAAGTAAAAATTACACAGAAAGAAATATTGGAATTTATTCCTAATATGCAAAATTTTCTGATAGTTTTCTTGACATTCGTCACATCAATTTCAACTGGAGAGCATTCTTTTAGTAAATTGAAATTGTTCAAAAATTACATACGGTCATCAATGAACTAAGAAAGACTTTTTGGTCTATCCATCTTATCTATTAAATAAACTGTTAAAAATATAGATTTCAATGGCATAATCAATGTTTTCCGCAAGTAAAGTCTGAAAAATAACTCTTAAAAGAAATGATTGTTTATTTCAGTTAAATACCTTTAAAAATGGTTCACAGACATTTCATCCATAGACATTTCGTCCTACGACATTTCATCCTAAGACATTTCGTCCTAAGACATTTCATCCAAGGGCATTTTGTCCAAAGACTTTTCATCCAATGTTTATTTCGTCCAGAGGAATTGGGGGGGGGAGGGGGGGGGGGGAGAAAGGGAAGTGGGGACAAGTAAGCGTTATCAGATATAGGCGATATGGGTATCTGTCGACTTGGAATTAAACAGTTTTAATAAAATCGTAAATTATAACGGAAAACACTGGCAGTGTAGGGGGGAGGACGGGGAGGGGGGACAAGTAAACGTTATCAGATGTAGGCGATATGGGTATCTGTCGACTCGGAATTAAACATAGATTTAATAAAATCGTAAATTAAAAAGGAAAAAATACTCTGGAAGTGCAGGGGGGAGGACGGGGAGGGGGGACAAGTTCCGCATTATATTGGTAAAAGAATTCAGAATGAAATGAGCTCCTTGCAACCAAAATTAAGGAAAAAATTTCAGATGTGCTTAAAAATTCTAAATACTACTCTGTTCAATTGGAATGCACTTCTGATATGAGTCATCAAGAACAAATAAGTGTAGTAGTTCATTTTGTTTTTTTCAATCCTGATAAAAGAAAGATCAAAATAAGAGCATTTTTTTTAGATTTTTTCTTTTTTTCTCTCCCTCTCTCTCCTTAGGGAAGGGTTTATGACTCTTCCCCTGGTCTGACAGTATTCGGTATATTTTCCCTCAACAAATGTTTTCAGTTTTAAATTACGATTTTATTAAACCTGTTTAATTCAGAGTTGATAGATACCCATATCGCCTATATCCAAGGTGACCAATGTACCGGTTTGGCCGGGACATTACCGGTTTTGGAGCGCTTGTCCCGGTGTCCCAAAAGACTAAACCAAAATACTCATTTGTACCGGTTTTGGGATTTATGCTCCCAAGGTTTCAATAATACTATTGATCCACACAAGCGAAAATAGGAAATGGATTTGATAAAGATCGATGGAACGAAGTAACTATACATAGCGACATTAAAGCACTCTATCTTCTATATATAATTAGCCGAAGTAGGGGCGGTAGATGATCTGGGAGCTTTGCTGCGTGCACTTACAGCATATTGCCGAGAGAGTGGTGGAACTGCACGCGTGGGGAAATAACCGGTAAGAGACGGGGATTCCCAATCGTTTGGTCCCGGCGAATTGTGGTAGCGTGGTAACGAAAAGATTTGAGAATTGATGTATACTACCACAGTCTACTACACTGTAGCTAACTGGCCTTTAACAATCTCGAAGTTTTCTTCGTTTGCCATTTCATTTTTTGTTCTGTTTACTCTGCGGAATTTCTGCGTTCCACTAGTTTGAAGGAAATGAGATGTGAGGGCGTGTATATAATTTGAAGTTGTTCCACGAGGTAAGAAGTTGTTAACGACAATTTAAAATATATTTTGCTAGTTTCTATTTAACATATTCTACGTTAAATTACTTTTCTCAGCATCGATCAAATGTTGGCAACCCTAAAGACAATAAGAAGAATGTAATGGCAGGGGAAATTTTGCAATTGCAACAACTTGTGCATTTTCCAAACTGAAATGAAGACTGAATTCCCCTCTCCACCCCACCACCCAACCATATTCAACAGTTAGTCTTGGATTTATTGGAGAAATAATGTAAAGAAACGCTTTCTGTTTGTTGTGGTCTGCTTTCATGGTGTGTAAACCCCACAGTCTGTTGTGGAAAAAACTCAGCCTTGTTAGCTTATTTAGTAAGGTTAGTAATAAAAAAAGAAAAATACCCCTAAATCATCATGACCCCTCGTAGGAAATGTAAATTCAGTGACGATTTAAAGAAAGAGTTTGGATTTATTAAAAAAAAAGTAAAACCAGAAGATGAACATGAAGTGCAATGTATTGTTTGTGGAACGAAATTTTTGGTTGCCCATGGCAGTCGTTCCGATATTAATGATCACGTGACATCCAAAAAGCATCAGGGAGCTCTGAATGCAGCAAGTTCGAGCCAAACACTTATGACTTTTTTTAAGAGACAGGTATTTGGAAAAGATGATTTTGTTTTAGCAGCAAAAGAAGCTACACATGCCTATTACACAGTGATGCACAACCACAGCTTTAGGTCTATGGACTGTACATCTCAACTTTTTCAATTTTCTTCTATACTACTATTGATTTAATATTTGCTTCTTTATTTATCGCGAGGGAATGTAGCGCATTGACCACCTATGTAGACTACACACCCCTACTACACTTCTAATCAATGGAGTATCTACAGGAAGGGAGAGGGTGAGATTAAATCCTAAGCTCTTATGTATGTAGCAGCAGGAAATTGCACCTATAAGGAAAAGGAGAAGTGAAGTCCTGTAGAACTCTGTAAGACGAGGGTGTTCAACCCCTCACTTGATCGGATGGAGGTGATTCGATGGTCAATTGCCTATACTCCAGGGGCAAACAGAGTTTGTCCGTTTAGCTGATCGGAAATCTGGACACCTTACCTATATCTGATAAAGTTTACTTGTCCCCCCTCCCTATTCCTCTGGACGAAATGTAGTTGGACGAAATAAACATTGGACGAATTGTCTTTGGCGAAATACCCATTGGAGGAAATGTCTTAGGACGAAATGTCCTGGACCGTTAAAAATATGCACATCATTTTATTAGATCACTATGGGGCACCAAAAAATCCTCTGTCCACAGCACCAAAAGTGGTCACTATGGCTCTGTATGTATATGTGTATATCGTAGTGTTCCGCACTACACTCCTAAAAAAGTGAAGTTTATTGCGAGCGTATCTTGAATGGTATATTAACAAACGAGAGTGCTGCTCCTAACGGACGGGTCGGAAGAAGAATTCGTAAGTGCGATTGGTAAATAGGTTTGGCATCAACGGAGGAGAAGCGAAGAGAAAAGAGGGGAAGTGTGTGAATATAAGGAGCCCACCGAGACCGTTCGGTGGTAGGGAGGCTCTCTCTCTTCTATTCGGGGACTTGTAAAGGGAATTGTATAAAAGCTTTCTTGTATTTGGGAGACTTATTCTACAGCACTTGTATTTGGGCGACTTGTGCGAGACGTGTGATTGGTGATTTGCTGATCAGAGAGCCAAGGAGGAACCCGTCACGAAGCCTCACAAGGAGCAGTCATCCGTAAGAACAAGTCACCAAGCATCCGACAGATGATTCCGACATCAGGCATTCGAAGGGTCATCAGTCGTGTCAGACGGGAAGGAGGTTCACGCTTCCCGAATTGCGAGGATTGAAGTTGGGCGTCTCCCAGGTCTTATGAGCCGATAGCTGCACCAAGGAGAACGTACCGATGGCTATTATATGTGCAACTTACACATGTTAAGAAACACATATTTGTAATTTAGAGTAAGAGATTTTGTAAATTAGATTGTGTTTATTTTGTACATCTTGTATTGGGCCTGGGGAAAATATATTTTACTTAGCACTGGCACCCAAACGTTATTTCTTGTAGTTTATTTTAAGTATCCATTAGGATAACCTTGTGAGGTCTGCTGTCCTTGCCTACGTGAGGATGCATAGAAAAAGGGGCCTCACAATATATATACAGAGCTGTAGAGAGGGCGGGGCAACCGGGGCAAGTGCCCAGGGCGCAGCTTAGTAATGAGGTGCCAAATGGAAGTGTTATATACTAGATAAAATGTAGGTACAATTTTGTTTTTTTGATCTTTACGCAGCTTATAAAGGCCAGCCTGAGGTTCAACTGAAGGGCAATGACTGTACCCAGCCATAGGTTCATATGTGCAAACTTAATTGGCGGCTTTTCGGCTGCCTCTACTCTTTACATAGTTTCTTTTATTTAACCTTGTCCCCAAAAATGGGTGTGCCCTATTGCATTGCATTAGTCGTGCAGAATTTTCATCCAAGTTGTCGATAAAAATGTAATTATTGAGGAGGCCTTTATTGATTTTAATTAAAAAAGGGAGACGAAATCGCGTCATATAATTAAAAAATTAGAACAGGATGGACTAGATTTACAAAACAAGAGTTCAATCATATGAAAACACTCCTAATATGACCGGTAAATTAAACGGCTGCAAGAAAATTATTTTAAGACATAACTCTCTTGCACATTTCATACAATGTACAGAGAAATCTCTTAATTAAGTTTTATCATTCCATTGAAAAAAATTAACCGTCAAAATAGGAAATTTTTTGCAAAGGTAGAGAAACCTCTTTTATTTCGCTTGTTCCACATCGAGATGGGTTCCACTCATGGAGGTCCTTAAGGTGACATTGGAAAAACATGGCACAACACAATGGTCATTGAGAGCAAATGCTGTGAATTCATTGAGGTTACAATTGAAGCAAGTTTATAGGGTATGAATAAAATTAAAGAATGAACATGAATGCACAGATGCTGCAGGTTTGCTAAAACAAATGGATGTGCAATTTATATTTTCTTTATTATTTTGGGACGATTGCCTCCAACAGATCAACAGCATCACTACATCTCTTCAGGGTGCCAATCCGTGAAATGGTACCAAACAAAAATTTCACTACTGGAAAAGTATACAAAAGAAGCAAATGAATTATACGATGAAAAAGGAATAACTGCTGTGCTCCCGAAAATAAGAGGAAGAAAAAGGAAATTTCATGACACCATAGAAACTGAAGCACACTCAATACCTGAAACAACAGAAAATACTGTCTCCAATGCAGTACATCAGTCAATAAATTCTCTTCAAAGGCAACTTTACATCTCTATACGAAATTGATCAAGATGTTAAATTTTTAAGTTGTGCTTTATATAAATTAATATATTATAGATGACTGAAGATAAAATGATAACTTCCTGTAAAAATTCTGCTAGTATGTATAAAAACAATATGGATGAATGAGAGTTAATCTAAGAAGTTTGCAGTTTGAAACACCTCCTGCCTTTGATAAAAAGCATAAAAATTATGCAGAAAGAAGTTTTGGAATTTATTCACCAATATGAACTTTTAAGTTCATTTCCCAATGTGAAAATTCTGCTGCGAGTATTCTTGGCATTCACCACATCAATTTAAAGTGGAAAGCGTTCTTTTAGTAAACTGAAATTGATCAAAAATTACCTACAGTCATCAGTGAACCAAGAGAGACTTTCTGGTCTATCCATCTTATCTACTGAATATGACACTGCTAAAAATATAAATTTCAATGACATAATCAATATGTTTGCTGCAAGTAAATCCCAAAATATAAATCTTTAGTTAAATACCCCTTTAAAGATATGCAGTTATCATTTTATTAGATCATTTTTGGGCAACAAAAGTGTTCACTACGGCCCTGTCTGCTTGATGTGGGATGGTGTGAGGTGGTATGCCCAGTTCTTCTTAAGATGCTCAGAGACAATCCCGCCACCATTTAGCAGACATTAAATCATACCAGTACTTTGTGATTTCATTAACACACTAGTGCCTAAGCACTGGAACCTTTCACGTTTGGTTTACAATCACAATAGGAAGACTTGCATACAGTTTGGCCTCTAATAATTTTCAAGATATTGTAAAATTTCAAACCTGAAATATTTTCAAGTCATATAAATGGTTAAGCAAAAGATGGAGCTTTCCCATCAGTATATTAATGTAGGGGTTCATATCAGATTAGTCGTTAGCCTACCATGGCATATTTTAACACAGGACATATTAACTTCAAATAGAGCACATATGTATTTTACCCCTATATACGTTAAACCAGCCCAAAGTTACATATTTATAAAATAACAGTCCCACATATAATTTGCATGAAAAATTTACGATGGTCATGAACCATACCGGCACCTTATTTTCAGCATTCAAAATCATGGAAAACCATACTTCTTTTTTTCTTCCACCTCAAGCACTGTGTATGTGTGTGTGTATATAAGGCATAATGTTAAAACATTTTAAAGGCAATACATAAAACATACAGAAGAGCATAATATAGCAGTCTAATTTATGCCAATAACATATCTTCATGTCTACTTATCTACACTGCTTTCTGTGCAAGGTAAGGCAAAAAGACTTAGAAAGTGAGTTGCTCATTATAAGTTACTTTACTAATTTACCAAATATAAAAATACCATTAACTTTTCTGATTTAAAAATTGGAACAATTTCTTTGAAATTTCAAAGAAAAATAATTATATTAGTACTGTTATGAACGAAATAAATATTAAATCTTTAGAAAATTTTTCATTTAAAAATAGAAGTTTTTACCTCCTGCCAATTTATATATTTCACTTTCAAGTTTATAATTAACTCTAAAATGGTCCACAACAAAAAACTCACACTTAAATTAATCAATAATGTCATAAAACTTTGAGGTAAAGGTAGTGAAAATTAAAATAGTTTTTTAACTCAAAGATTCTATGCTCATTGAACAGATCATTTAGCACGGAATGATGAATTGATAACAATGTCATACATATATTTCATTCAGGGGATAACAAAGAATAAATTAAAAGTAGATATGCTGTAAGACTCAGTTTTCCAAAACATTATATATGATAATTAAATTGAAATGTTCAACAGAACTTGTATGATAATTAACAGCTAAATAAAAACATTTTCAATACTTAACAAATGTAAATTTGTAATACTAAATGATATTTACATTAAACTAAAAACAGATCAAGTAATCATGAACAAAAATATATCTAGCAATGCATGAATAAATCATAAGTGCAATTCCTAAAGAATTACCTAATTCAAATAAAGAAGACAATAAAATTACACATTTTGAGTGATGTTACATTATTATCCACATTAAATATTGAAACATAACATTTTACTATACTTTGTTATACAATGCAAATATAATTTTAACGTCAACTATTGCTTGCAGAGAAGAAGCTATGCACATTGATACAGAGAATAATAGTTCAGAATATATGTAATACAAAAATAACTGATACACACAACTATATATAAACATATAGGGATGTGCTGCAGCTGGCTCTGTCTGGCTTAAACGTGCCATTTGTTAAAATTTTTGTTGCTCGGCGAGCCAGTTGTTAAGCTCAGCATTCCACATTATCCAGAGGTTAGTGACAAATCATGATCTGATAATAATGGGATGCCAAATGTTTAAGGGTGCTTTCTCAATAGTATTACAAAGCAATTTATTATCTGAAAGATGCCAAACAATTGTACATACATGGAACATTCTTATTCGAAGCCCCCACCCTTGATATATTAGTCATTAATGATATTTAAATATTTGAAATAAAAATTTTATTTTTATTTAAAATATTATCTTGTTTTTTTTATTGAAATCCCTTCTAATCCCCACAGAGATTAGATAATGTGATCTCAGGACCACAAAAAAGGTCATGAATTCTACACTGGGTGGAATGCCTAACTGCCAGGAGCAGTGATACGAGCCAGTTGTTATCTATTTGGCAGCACACCTGTGTGTGTGTGTGTGTATACACACATACATACACACACACACATATATAAAATAAAAATTATTTCAGGTCTGATAAGTTAATCCACATACAGTAATTATTCTTTTAATGTTGAGAAAAGTTAATATCAATTCGAAGAATCTTTGGATTGATTAAGTAAGGCTAAAAGCCTGCTTAAATATAGATTTGGTTGAAATGGGAGGTAATAATAAGACTATAATATGACAAACAACATAAAAAAATCATAAAAATCCCTGCAAAACATGAACTAAGTTCAGAAATACAAATGTGTTCAGTTTAGAATAATAGCCAATTCAGTTTTTAAATGATTAAGATTTAGATGCTATGAAGTTTTGTTATTACTATTAATTGTTATCATCAATGATATAATCATTTTCATAAAATGCCACATAGCGACAAATGAGCAATAAAAATGTCACAATGTAAAAAATGTGGCTTTTTATACTTATGCTGTGTATTTAAATTAAATCTCAAATTGATGAACGTCAGATAATTCATTGCAAGACATACAGAGCAGTATTACTTTCAATTTACAGTCACATAAGGATTATTGTATTATATGTTAATTATTTTTACTTCATAATAACATAATGATGAATTTAGCCATAAAAATGAACTTTTATCAGTAGCTACTGCAATAAAACCAATACTTGCAGAGTAAAGTAGACATCACTGGCATAGCCAATAATCACATACACTGCATGCAATTATGAAAGCCAGCATTATGTAAGAGTATTAAAATATGATTTACATTTATTGTAACTATGAAGCTATTCTTCATAGAAAAATGTTTTTGCAGCACATTAATCACTGATTCAAACATTATAGGCCATATGATGAATATAGTAATCTCATTGGAATGGAATAACTATCACGCCATAATTAGGAATTCAACTATTTACACATAAAATACATAAAAATATTTTCAAGCATAAAAATATAAACCTTTTTTGATAGGAACAACCTTATGCATGCCATAAACTATTTAATACCAAAGGATTTTTATTGCCACTACAGGAATGATTAATAATGATGTAATAATGCATGCAGAGGCATTAAGCGTGCCAAAATCCAAGGTAATAACAAAGCTTAGGCATTAAATAGCTAAACAAAATGTAAAAATTGACAAAAAAATATACGGTGTCAAAAGGAGATATAAGTGAAAACAATAGACCCATCTCCCAAGGAAGACATTGGATTATTTCTAACAATGATATGTGCTTCAAGGCTAAAAGCACCCATTTTCTCAAGCTAACAAAATATTTTTTTCAATTTAATGCTTTCATTGCAATCAATATAAAGAGACTAAAAATAAATAAAAAGTAAGAAGTGCTAAGAAACTCCTTTCATTTTTTGGACTTAAAATTGCAACTATATTGCATCCGTTAAAAAGCTGTAAAAATACTATGACCTGTGCACCAAAATGTCTTTCGGAAAATGTTGTGTTATTATAACTTTTACTACAAATAGTATAAATACATGTTTAACTGAAGTAAGCATAGGTACCATGACAAAAGAAACGTTAATCTCTGAAACTTCTACACCTGCTCTCAATCTATTACCAATGCCTTTATTATGAATTAATAGCAATCATCTATTATTTCTTTAATTAAAATTCATTACATTTTGGCATCTAATAGCTAAAATTCTCTTTTTATAAACCAAAATGGACTTATCATGAGAAAACTTATTTATAAATACTGTTACTAAACACGAAAGGACTGGCCACTACATTTAAACAACCATTTTTATGAGTATTGGGTGCTATTACTTCCAAAAAAATTTGAAGATATGGAACTAAAAATGACATCGAAAACCCCTTATGGAGGAACATGCAATGGTGGAGAGTCACAATTTCCACCATAGCTTCTGCTTCCTCCAATGTGCATCCTCCCTTCCTGGACCTCTATCTCCAAATCCTCTTGCTCCCACATTTCCATCTCAGCTTTATACATGCGTGCTTGCAATACCTCCCTGGTTCTTGGTCTCCTGCCTATAAAAGTTACTTTGCCCTGTGAAAAGAAATGTTAGCAATGGGAAAAACTTAAATGGACAAACATGATGTGAAGGACAATTAAACTCTAAAACTAGCATCAAATTTGCACAAACCTCTGTAAGCAATGACTTAATCCATATATCCAATGAGACAAAAACTCAAATTAAATACAGTGAAACCCCTATCTAACGTTTCTCTGGGGGATTAAATTTTTTACACTAAATCAGGGTAAACACTAAATAGGGGTTATATACTATTACTATAATGTTTGATGGGACTCCATAAAATTAACACTAAATGCAGATAAACGTTAGATGGGAGTACACTAAAAAGGGATTTGACTGTACCAAAATTCCTAAATATACAAAAAATTACTAATGTATATGAAAATATTGTTCAAATGAGAAAGGATGAGTAATAAAACAATAACGTTACTCAGTTATGATTTGGAATTCAAAATCCACTTACAAACTACTGAAGCCACAATAAATACAAAATCCCACAAGCTTGAAAGAATGTAGGTTTTCTCAAATGCTTGTACAGAAAAATATCATTGCCCAAAATCAAATCTGACCATTTCCATCTGTGGAGGGTTAACGATAAAAGTCTTTCTGAAATACCATAAAACAATGATTCCAATAGATGCAGCATCTACAGGAGGATAAATTCCCTGCACAGCATCAGAGATACTGGTTATCAATGAATAAATAAAAAGACACAAAGGAATGCAAAAAGTATATTAATATAGTCAAACCTCCACAGAGAATTCCAAATGTAGTAGTTCTCGAAGCTGAGCAGGATTCATGTTATACATCCAACGTTGAATCTCATCCCAATCAAGAGTCACTACTTGACGTAACATCTTCTCCTCTACAGAAAAAAGTAATGCAACTCTGAAATATCATTCTATTAAAAACATACATGACCAAATAAAATACATGAAAACTTCTGTAAAATATTTTTTACTTATAACTTAAAGCAGTATTCATCAGCGTGAACTTTTCGTTCACAAGCAGGCTAGCAATTACAGTCCCACCCCGAGTTAGGCAGCTTCAAGTTACGCTGATTCACGTACACGAATTTCATATAATATGATCAATGCTTCAATTTATGCAGTACCCTGCTTTTCATTTGCTGCACAGATTGACTCTGCCATGCAAACAGTCAAAAATCCTAGTCATTTATTTTTCATAACTTAGTGTTAGCATCACCTCTTATCTCCTGAGTTTCCGTAATTTTTGTTTAATTTAACCCCTCAAAAAGTGCAATAATTGCATTAAAGAAAGCTTGCAATGCTGTACCCAAGTGTGTAAAGAAGTGTGTGTACTTTCACTAAAATCTCATGCCATCACCCAGATTCAGCTTATACTTGGTTTTAATAATTTTCTTGTAGATACCTGTTAAAGTGCTCTTTCAATACTGAAGCATGGTTTTCAAATGTAATATAAAGGAAAAGATTTATTGATACATTGTAATTTCCTCGCGATTACATTTACTAACGTGCAAATAACGTCGACCTCTACCGATGGGTCTGAAGTGCAGTTGAACTACAACTATTTATTCTGTTTCGACTGATATTTAAAACTGTCGCCTTCACACTGGAAAACTGCTAAACTATGTAACAGCTCTTTTCTTAAATGGCAGATTTTTACTACCAACTTGAGTGAAGTGGTCTTACTTATTGTTAGTACAAACTGAAGTACGTATATTTTCTTTAATTTACTTATCTCAATGATATTGACAATACAATGAATAACTTTGCCGTTGAATGATAAGCATGTGACAGAAATCGAATTCTAGAAACGTGTGTGCTATGTGCAGGTACATAAAAAAATCAAAGAATATGGCGCCAAAAACCTCCCTGCATATTATACGCGGGTGCGTATTATACGTGGGTATATACAGTAATTCTCTTGTTTCAGAATTCAGTTGTTCTCTTTGGTTTAATAGGTATAATTTGTGAATAAATACCATTAATTATCATTTGGAGGTTTTCGCAGCGTTTGATGATGTGGGTTGATGCTTTCGGGAGGCACTGCGTGGATGGCATTACTGCTCTCGATGTAACCTGTTGCCGACGGCCTCCAGAACGCCAAGACTCTACGGCTTACCAAAAATTCACAAGGAAGGAATCCCCCTATGTCCCACTGTTAACATGATAGGATCTCCTACCTACAAATTGGCGCAATATCCATCCCGAATCATCCGACCGTTCATCGGCCGCTCCGACTCCTATGTGAAGAATACCGCCCACTTCATAGAAATTCTGGGAAACCTCACCACAGAAGAGAACGACATCCCTGTCAGCTTCGACATTGTATCTCTCTTCACAAAGGTACCTGTGAAAGAAGCAGTAGAAGTCTTTCGGGCCCTTACAACAGAAGGTCTACCATCTGACTTCCTGGATATGATGGATTTCTGTCTAAGCAACAACTACTTTCTATGGAACGGACAGCTGTATGAACAACTGGACGGTGCAGCCATGGGTTCCCCCCTCTCTGCAGCAGTTGCCAACCGATATATGGAAGATTTGGAGAAGAAAGCCTTAGCGATATGTAGCCAAAAACCAAAATGCTGGCTAAGTTACATCAACGACACCTTCATCATATGGTCACACGGAGAAGAGAAACTAAAATCTTTCCATGAAGAACTGAACAGCATCCATCCAGCCATCCAGTTCACCATGGAAGTAGAGAGCAACGGCAGTCTCCCCTTTCTTGACGTACTAGTGAAGAAAGAAACCAATGGCAGACTCAGTCATTCCGTCTACCGTAAACAGACGCACATGGACCGTTACATGAATGCTGCATCCCACCATCATCCGCAGCAGAAGGCAGCGCTCATCAAAACATTATTCCATCGGGCCAAGATTGTTTTGGATGCGAATTCACTGGAAGCCGAAAAGAGACACCTACTAAAAGCCCTCGAGAGTAATGGCTACAAAAAGAAATACATCGAACGTGTTACGAAATGCAAAAGAGGGGAAGAAGGCAAAAAACGCCCAAAACCAAGAGCCATCGCCCTGCTCCCTTATATTAACAGCACCACGGAACGAATAGCAAGGACCCTCCACAAATCCGATATCATCATCCACCACAACACGGTGTGAAAAATCAGAGAAGAATTACCGTCGGCAAAAGACCACGTCTCCCCTCTACTAAGCGAGGGTGTCTATTAAGTCGTTTGCAGTTGCGGCAGAAGCTACATAGGACAAAGCAGTCGATCCATTGCATGCCAACTAAAGGAACACAAGAGAGCCATAGACAACAGACAGTGGAAGGACTCCGCCATAGCAGAACACTCCACAAACCCCGGCCACAAAATAAAAATTGAAGATGCCAAGATACTAGCGAAGAAGGAGTACTATTATCAACATTTAATCCGCGAACCATCGAAATCGCAAAACGCCCTGACAATTTCAACCGAGACGACGGCTACCAACTAAGTCACACATGGAGACACTTCTTCAATCCGCGGGTGAAGGGCGCCAGACCAACGGATGATAGAGAAAGGAACGACCACTCTCCCAATGGCCGCAATGACAACAACAGCTAAAAAGAGAAAGGAAACTCTCAGACAGACGGCCATTGGCCGCGACGACTCCAACCGTCAATAGAGATAGGCGACTTCGGTATATATAAGACGACGCAGGACTGCCCCTGAAGAAGCCTTCTGCATCGAAGGCGAAACGTCGAGAGCAGTAATGCTGTCCACGCAGTGCCACCCGAAAGCATCAACCTACCATTAATTATCCTTTTATTATGAAATAAAGTTATCAAATCTTATCCCTTGTACCTATCTCCCTATTTTCTATAGACTTAATGCCTTGAGTTACAGGGTTTCCATTTGCTTGGAGTTTTTACACGAATGTATATCCTGCATAACTCAAGGTCTGCATATCTAACTAGTAAAAAAGTAATTTTTATAATAGATTTTAGCTAAATATGAAAAAAAGTAAAAATGATTGAAATACCCAACAAGTATTCCACACTATTCAAAACAAATTGTAGTATAAAACAGAGCAGAGAAAAGGTAGAATTACCAACATCAACTCAGAAGAAATATACCAATTGATCTACAGGAAGTCCTCGACATCCATACATAATGTGTGCCTGAAAACGTGTACGAAAGTCGAATGTACAGATGTCGAACGTAGATTTACATGTTGTATGGGGGGTTCCATTCCCAGAGAGCCAAAAAATATTATAAAATCTCTAATTATGGTATAAATGTTTAGTTTTTTGAGCAGGGGTCTTTTAGACACAATCGTAGATTTTATAATATAGAGAGATATGGCAAAATGCAATAAAATATTTAAATAATTGCACAAATAAACACTGCTGTACAGACAAAGATGGCAATGCGGCAGAAATTGGTGGCCTGGTGGCTGGTAACCAGCAGCACTCGAAATATTCGTTCGTCATTTCGCTGACTCATGGAAGTCCGAATTCGGCATACGGAAGGCGGTTTAGGGTGTCAACATATAATGTATGAAAGTGTGAGTTTTTTTTCATTAAAGCATTTTGCTATTTCCATAGTTTTTGTAATATTGCCTAATCATGGCCCCAAAAAGAGTGATAATTGAAATGAAAGAAAAGTCGGTAAAAAGGGCCAAAAAAAGTGATGAGTTTGGAGAAGAAAATTAAAGTTTTAGATAGGCTTGCGCATAATGAATTTGCTTCATCAGTTGGTAAAATACTTGGTGTGAACGAGTCCACAATAAGATCGATTAAGAAAAGTGAAGAAGCGATCAAGAAAGTCCCGCTGAGTTCAATTGTCATTCACAAGAAAGCCAAGCTACTGCACAATCATTATGTCTTAAATTGTTTCGCGGTCTGCTAACGGGAAATCACCAAAGTCATCGAAGCGTGTGTAGATCGGTTCCTTGCTCTTTAATAAAATGTGGTGTTTATTCAAAATGCCACAGTACGTATTGTATTATTATATTTGTTCTTCTCCTTCACAATTGAACACACACTCGACCGGCTTAAGTCCAATGAGCGTCCGATGGAAGCTAAAGATTCACCGCTTTCGGCACGCCTAATTATTTCCATCTTTGTCCCAATTGTGATCACTTTATGAGACCTACGTTTCTTTCCACTTGTATTAGCACTTTCAGTTTTCCGTTTCTCACTCATGTTTATAAAGAAACACTGCTGTACGTACAAACAAAGATGGTAACGTTGCCGAGACTGAATAATAATAATACGAGTAATTTATTGATTATTAACCGACTTTACAGTGGTATTAATCTTGTCAAATTTCAGTACAATATTAAAAAACATTATACACAAATCTTACATTACATATAATACGTATATTATTACATAGCATACTTTAATTTGGTAATTTATTAAAAGTGTTGGCTTGGCTGACAGACAGCACCATTATGCGATAGCTCAAAATGTTTGTTCGTCAGCTTATGTACGAAAGTCCGAATTAGGAGTACGAAAGGGGTTTAGGGGTGAGAATTTACAATGTACGAAAGAGCGAATTGTATGGATGTCGAGGACTGCCTGTACCTCAAGTTTAAGAAAAAAAAAACAAATACCATCTAAATAGCATTAACCATATAGAATTTTGCAAAAATCATCAATGAAGTAGAAAAATTACCACACCATTACACATACCATCAGTCTTAGATGTCTCCCTCTTGTATTCTATCCGAAAACGGAAGGCTTCCAGGATTGATGCCACAATGATAGTCAAAACAATCATAGTGGCAAGGTAGAAGAGCATGAAATAAATACGGCTCCATTGGGAATCTGTAGCAGCAACATATCCTTCCATTATAACAAACCAATTATTGACTACAGTGAGCTCAAAAAGTGTCACACCACTAGAAGCTAGATCACCAAAGTTATTGAGATGGTAATAGCCAAGAGCTGGACCACCTCCTGTAGATACATTTACATCGACTATTCCAGAGCTGTCATCCGTTCGGTAATAGTCAGCCACAGTTGAGTTTCTAAAACATAAATCGTAAAATACCTATACTAAAATAATCAAAATTATACCATGTTATCTTAAGTGGCAAAATCCGACGACACATTTTTCTTGAATTAAATTGGTGATAAAAAGTAATTAAAAATAATAATATCACAAAATAACATAATTATTAAATCCTTATAAAAATATGGAAATTGTGCAGAAACTGCAAAAATAGACTCAACAAGTTACATAAGATTTCTAATGGTGAAAAAGACACCCTTACTATTCATTTAATACATATTTTCAATTGTCATGTTCAAATGGCATTTCAGGCTATCATTTCCCTGATTTATTGAGTATTTAATCAGTGCTAAAGAGCCAATATTTACAGTAATACATTAGAAAAACACTTCTCAAGAATAAAAAACAAATGATCAAAGTTTAAGCATAGTAATTGATGATTTTTATTTAAAAAAATACCGTATTTAATCGATTGTAAGCTGACATGAATTGTAAGCCGACCCCTATTTTCACAAAGGCACACGAGGAAAATTCCATTTTGGGTGTACAGACATCCTAGTTTTCCAGGATTTGTCACAAAAAAATACCTATATGCAGTGCTTTTTTTGTGATGGTATGCACTAGTACAGTGTACAGGCACCTTTTCTCAGAGCAATGTTGAGACCCATCTAATTTCAGTACATTTTCATTTTTTTAATTCTTTAAAACCTAAAGTAATAAACGAGTTCTATAAATGTTAAACATTTTTATTTTAATTAACAACTTTGTTATTAAAAGTTCATCAAAAATTCAATTGAGAAGGGGAAAGGGGGGGAAGGAAGAGGTGGAAGTACCGGCACCTCTTTTTTTACATAAACATCACTGCTGATAACTATGAATGCCCGTTTTTTTCAATTCATAATTAAATAAAAAATCTGATGTGGCCAACACATGACTTTCTCCATATTTGGGGTATAGATATTTAAATTAATATGAATAGCATTATGAGGCAAAATTATTATTTTGTATCGTAAAAGAATACAGTCGTCCTTATTGCCGTAAATTACGTATATTTTTAATATGTTTACAGAATTCACCGCTACATGGTGGTGGCGCTGTATACAGGAAATTAAGAAAAAGCAAAATATCTCCGAAATGGATGGTTCTACGAAAACTTGTTTCAAACAAAACTTGGAAGAAATATTATTCTCTACAACTTTGGTCCTCACAAATAATACCAATAACGACGTTTTTAAGGAGATATTTGATGGAAACCAAAAAACCGGTTATTTATAAATAACTCCTAAACAATAACTCTTATAGAAAATTGTTTCAAATTAAAACTGTAGGAAATTACATTCTCTATAACCTTTGTATAGAATTGTATATACAATAATGATGTTTTAATGGAGAAATATCGAAAAACCGAATCGGGTTTCGAATAAACCTCAACTTCCGGTTACCCGTTATTGTCCAAAAACTAATCAGTTGTTTGTGCTCATGTTAAAGTGTTATATATGAAGTTTGGTAACGATATGGCATGTACTTTTTGAGTTAGAGCACCCACAATCACATACACACACACACGCACACATAGACATCATTCCGAAAATAGTTTAATGGTGTTCTAGGGACCTCAAAATGTGTATTTCCGTTGAAATCTCGAAGTCGATTTTTTTCGTGAATACAATACTTTCCCATTACTACGTATGGAGAAAGTAAAAAGGTAGCAACTAAAATTTCGACAACACAAATTACGTTATATTCAAGCATTCAATATAATTTTTATTAAAATGTAATTTGTTCTGGTTATGTCTCAAATTTTTAACCTCCCAACAAAAATAATCCGGTTTCTCTCTGTCTTCTCCAACATCTCACATTCGACTCATCAATCCCGTAGTGCCATTATGCAGCAAGATTTGATGTTCCTTCCACATATGCTATCACTTTTCTCGTAACGTTCACAGAATAATACATTCCTCCCAAAATGGGATTATTAAGAAAAATCTGACGTGGCCAACACACGACTTTCACCATATTTGGGGTATAGATATTTAAATTATTATGAATAGCATTATGAGGAAAAATTATCATTTCGTATCGTAAAAGAATACAGTCATCCTTACTGCCGTAAATTACGTATATTTCGAATATGTTTACAGAATTCACCATTACATGGTGGTGGCGCTGTATACTGGTATTAAGAAAAAGCAAAATATCTCCAAAATGGATGGTTCTACGAAAACTTGTTTCAAACAAAACTTGGAAGAAATATTATTCTCTACAACTTTGGTCCTCACAAATAATACCAATAACGACGTTTTTAAGGAGATATTTGACAGAAACCAAAAAACCGGTTATTTATAAATAACTCCTAAACAATAACTGCTATGGAAAATTGTTTGAAATAAAAGATGTAGGAAATTATATTTTCTACATTTTTTGTAATGGTCAATGTATACAATAATGACGTATTATCGGAGAAATATTGCAAAAACCAAATCGGGTTTCGAATGAACCTTGACTTCCGGTTTACCGGTATTGTCCAAAAACTAATCAGTTTTTTGTTCTCATGCTAAAGTGTTATATATGAAATTTGGTATTAATATGACAGGTACTTTTTGAGTTAGAGCGCCCACAATCACATACATACATACATCCACACACACACATCATTCTGAAAAGTCTAAACGTGTTCTAGGGACCTCAAAACGTGTATTTCCATTGTAATCTCGAAGTCAATTTTTTTCGTGATCAGTCCTTTCCCCATACTATGTATGGAGAAAGTAAAAACCGGAAAAACTCGCCAAAGTAAATGGCAAAAATTGATACAAAGGCACGAGGAAATGATGGTTGGCTCAAGGAATCCTAGGATTACGTGCACTTGCATGTTAGAGATGGCTCGTGAGTGAATCTATCGAAACATTTATTTCGATTTTTAAGACTTGATTTACAGATGTGGCAATTTTTAAGGAGGAAAAAAAGTAAAAAAAGGTAGGCTTACAATCAATTAAATATGGTATTTCTGAAAATTTTGCTAGTGTGATTATAAACAAATGCATATAATCAGTGATGAGCTGAGAAAAAATTAAGAACCGGCTCTAAAAAAAAGAAAATACGGATAAGGGCGGCAGGATGGCTACATGCCAGATCACTCTAGCTTAAGAAGTGTTCGCTTTGTAATATATTCCATTTCATACACTGTCGGTCATTGACTATCAGATAGGGCAAAATGTACTTTAATGGACACAATCAATAAATTTTCATATTTTCTAAAACAGTCTCGCACGAGAAATGTTGGTACTGGGAAATTCGGGATATTTGCTGGAGCCTTTTTTCACATGTAGTGGTCTTTGTGAATCGCAAACTAATTGTTCACTTTAGCTCTGTTCAAATTCACCTTGTAAGCCAATTCATTTGTAGAATGGATAGGTAAGATTCTGTATTGCAATTTTGCTGCCCAAGTAGCTGACCGCAAAACAGTTCGATTTTTATGAAAGTTTGTTTAGTTCGAACTCGGATACTTCGAAGTCATAATTTTTTGGTCCCTTGAACTTTGAAATAACGAGGTTTTATTGTATAGAGAAAACAGCTGAGTATTTCCAACATGCAGAAATGTAAATGCTCCTTATGGTTTCTCATCCACAAAACTTGTAACTCCATAGATTTGCCAAATGTTTTCTTTATTTTCAGTACTTAGAAACTATTTAAAAAATTATTTTTTCTCAATTTCTTTATCACACTATGTGCTATTCATTCTTTGCTATTAAATCACTCTCTAAGAACCTTACCTTAGTATTTATTGTTAACAATGATCAGGCTCATATTTTCAGTCATCCCTTGAGTGAGGGAAGATTCAACCAATCGCTGAGGCGAGATTCTTCCACACTAACCCTCGAGGGTCAACTGAAAAATCAGTGCCAACCCTCGAGCGATGATTTGTGACATATTGAGTGTTGAGGGTCCCTCAAGGGACAACTGAAGATACGGCCCTTAATCTTTTCTTCAATTTGAACCGTAAATCTTGCACTCAAAACGAAAAGGGATCGAAGAAAGGGAAACTGTTGTGAGATAAGACCTCGTGAGAAAGATGGTGATTCATCCTAGTCTGGACGTTCCTAGAGAAAGAGGCCAAGGTCAAGCTGGTACCCGAGAAGCAAAGAGTAATTTCAAGAAGTAGAGTCTAGAAACATCCAGGGGGCTGGAGTTCCGAGACGGAGCATTCGGTTCGAGTCCTCGCTTGTATCATGACGATTAGGAAATAAAAGCATCGGAATAACTGCAAGTTTAACAACCGGCTCGCAAATTCCAGAAAAAATAACAAACGGCTCGCGCAAGCCGGACCGAGCCGGCTTCAGCTCATCACTGCATATAACAGTATATCATTAATTTCATCTCAATCACAAAATCATTTTCATGCTATCTCAAACTATAAAATAGCAGATCAACAAATTAAAATCTTATTGATTCATTTTAATAAATAATCAATAAGGATTGAGAATACACTAGTTGGTCTGAAGCAGATAACTCACTTGCAGCAGTTTTTCAAGTCACATGCTGAGAAAAGCTCCATGCCCACTACTGCAAATGAGTAGTAAAGGATGGAAAGTACAAGAGCAGCTGAGCCCATATGAGGTATAAGGAGGAGAAGGGTGCCAAATACATCTCGGTACCGCTTCTTAAGGCGAAAGAGGCGCAGCATGCGTAGAGGACGGAGGACAACAACTGCTGTCAGAGAGGGGTCCACCGCTCGTGCTATAAGCCCAAGAAGGCATGCCAAGGTCACACCAAAGTCCCAGGCATTCCAACCAGATGCAAAATACTTTGAAACACCAAGAGCCATGACACGAATTATGGCCTCCACTGAGAACACTGCCGCCCAAGAAAGGAATCAATATGGAAAAAAGCAAAATTATAATATTATTATGAGTATCTTACAATAAATAAGAGTAGAAATTTATAAATGAAAAATTAATAATTATATTTGAGAAAACTGTTAAATAAACCTTTACTACAAATAACTAGAATAATTTTGCTGTAAAAACAGTAATCATAGCAATGCAATTTTCATCATGGTTGCACTTCAAGAAAACAGGAAGTTAAGTGAAACTACATACATCAAAACCTATTTTCCCACTGGGTTAATGAAATACATTAAGAATACAATCCTCCTGAATATTTGTCATCATTACTTGCAATGCAGTATCACCAAAAATACCTCATAACCAAAATTTCTGTATGTCAATAGCTTGCATCAATTCAATCCAATAGTAAACTTTCTAAAAACAGTTTGTCTCTCTGTATCCCAATAAAACTGCTTAATCTTGCCCTTGCAAGGGTTAAAAATACTTGCACCTTTCAGCACCAATGCTTCCATTTAGAACTTTTAAAAAAATTCAGTTCTTACAATCATGTGATTTTTATTTATCAACAACACTTCTAATAGCTCCTATTACGACCTTTTTTCTGGTCCTCTGAAGAACTTCTCAATAATTAATGTAATCTGTATAGTACAGTAGAACCTCATTAGTTCAATATCATATACAGTAGAAGACGTTTTTCGAAAACTCCATTGGTCACAGATGATTTGAAGGAAGGTCTGAGTGCAGAAATTCAGGAAAACAGGCGTTTAACTATTTCTGAATTACACGAACAATTTCCAGTTGTGTCTCGATCTCTCATCCACGAAATTGTTACAGAGCACCTCCATTACAAGAAAATTTGCACCAGATGGGTGCCAAAAATGTTGACGGGTGCCCACAAGGAGAAACGCATGGCGGCTGCGTTGACGTTTTTGGAGCGTTATCACAAAGACGGCGATGAGTTTCTCGACTACATTATGACTGGTGATGAAACCTCGATTGCCCATATCACACCAGAAAGCCAGCAGCAGTCCTTAAAGTGGCGGCATACTGGGTCCCCAAAGCCAAAAATGTTCAAGCAGACGCTGTTGGTGTGGAAAATCATGGCCACAGTCTTTTGGGACCGCAAAGGCATCCTTCTCGTGGAATTTATGCCACAAGGGACGACCATCAATGCTGAGTCATACTGTGAAACACTAAAGAAGCTATGGCGGGCAATTCAGAACCGACGACGAGGCCTACTGACAAGTGGAGTTTGTTTGATGCACGACAATGCGTGACCGCACGCCGCCGGTCGTACACGTGCATTACTCAAACGGTTCATGTGGGAAATTTTCAAGCATCCTCCATACAGTCCCGACCTTGCACCTAGTGATTATCACTTGTTTCTCCCCCTCAAGAAATTTTTGGGTTGCCAGAGTCTGGGGAGTGATCAAGAGACAAAAGACATCATGCAGGACTGGCTGAAAGGCTTGACGGCGAGCTTCTACGACGAAGGCATACAAAAGCTGGTCCCACAGTCTAAACATTATGTTATGCAAAGCATTCATCTCATTTTCTAATTTTATCAAAATCCGCTGAATAGCTAGGAGAAAAAATCGCATCCTGATAGAAGAACGGACAGACCGAAGCTGGAATGCCTAATAATGAATTATTAATATTTTCATTTACAAATCGTGCGGTAAAATAAGAGATCGAGTTATCTCAATAGTGCCAGTAAGTTGAGTAAGATATTACGTTATTTTCATTAACAATTTGTAGATCACGTCCACTGCTCGTATTATAGTAAAAACTGTAAATGCACGGCTTAAATTTTTTTCATTCAGAGATTACTTAAATGGATGAAAAAATCTATAAAATATGTATGAGGAAGAAGCCCGCAGAAATTGAGGGTCCAAGAATTCAGAAAGGCTGAGAAATGTTTATTAACATGATACAAATTTACGATGACTGTATATTTTTAATCACTTACGTAGTGTGAGAATGTTAAACTTCATTATTTCATGAAATTGAAATGATAACTACCATTTCGAAAAGTTATTACTAAGCGAAAGCATGTGATTTTCACCCGGCAGCAAATGAAACATATCTACGTACATCTACATATTACCCTGCAATCAAACACGCAAACAAAAAGAAAATAAGACTTAATCGGCCTATCGTGAACTTTCTTCAGGCGGAGTCTCTAATGTGGGTTTCTGCAGTCGGCAAAATATTTCACTAAAAATAACAAATTCGCATTCATATTTAATTTCTCTTCAGTTTTAAGCAACCAATACGAATGTGTGTGCTCATTTTAAGATGTACTCTATAAAATAAATAGAAATTTACTAATCTGTAACAAAGGATAACCGAAGTAAGAATATCTCAAAACCACGACTGCGGAGCGATCCTTCCTGGATAAGTTTTAGAGAATGACTACCAGAATACAAGGGTTCAGTGGATATGGAGAGAGAGTGAAAGTATATGGGGACATTAACCTCCAACTTTAAGGAAAATCCAAGTTAAGAATCGGGAAATATTTTTGCCGGGAACACACACTATGGGGTATGCTCGGGGGGAGGGTAGCAAGACAATTAGAGGCTTTCTTCAAAGTACCGCCCAAGTTCCTTTCCAGTAGCCTCGTTTAACAGGTAATCTCAGCAGGATGTATTGAGATGCACATGAAAAATCCTACTATTGAGCCAACAGATATTATCACAAAGACACATCCTTCCCAAGGCTGAGGAGAATGTGTTCTCAAGAAAAACCCAACCCTTTTCTTATTCGGTTTCTAAACGTGAGGCTTTCAGAAAGACTCAAACTAAAGCAAAAGGAAAAACCCTTCTTTCGCTCCCACTTTTTATGCGAACCAAAAAATATGGAACGAAATAAATAAAGGTTTTCGGTTTCGGTTCGGGTTCAGGAAAATAACGGTTTTTTTAGGTTTCGGTTTTTGGTTCGATGCCCTGGTTTAATGTATGTAGTAATATGTTGCAATAAAGATATTTTTTTTAAATTCTTTAAACGTTTTTTACACCCAACCAGTTCTTACTTTCTGGACGCGCCTTGTATATTAATTATATGTATAGAATACCTAATTACTTCTATACTGTTATAATTCCATCCTCTCCAAATATTCCACATTTCACTAGCTCATCAGATGATTGCTGTAGTCTTTCCAACATCGCCAGGTAGACTTCCACAAAACACGCATCGAAAACAAAAAACATAGAATAAGCAAATTGAAATAATTTTATTTCGTTAATGATTATAGTATGCACAATTAACAATGTAAGTACAGTAGAACCTCATAAATCCGGCACTCAAAAATCCGGAATTATCAAAAATCCGGCAGTTTTTGAAAAGTGCACTTTTTAAAATTTTTGCCGCGGGTAGCCTAATCCACTATGGAATGATAAACGCACCGCTTTGCATCAAAATTTGCAAATTCTAGAACAATTTGACGGCAGCAGTTACATTGTATGTGTGAGTGAGTCCAATTGTCAGTTGACCAATACATGTTGGTACGTGTTAGGGAATAGTTTCCACAGTCACATTGTATAACTTGTATACAGTCGCATGTTCAGATTTGTAGCGATCGCATGTGTTTTTCATTAGTGTGATATTGCTCAAGTTCATATTGGAATGTCTTCAAAAAAAACTGAAAACCCCTCCAGTAGTATTATGAAGCGTAAACATAAATCTCTTTCTACTGAACAATAAGTAGATTTATTAAGAAAACTTGAAAAATGTGCTTGGGTTAAGAGACTTTGTGAAGAATATAGCGTAGGCAGTTCTACTGTGTATAACTTGAAGAAACGAAAAAGTGAGTTGCTGACATATTATGCAGACAGTGACACTTCTAAGGCCGATAAAACATTACACACTTCCAGGGTCAACGATATCGATAGAGTATTGTTTGAATGGTTTCGACAAAAAAGAAGTGAAAGCGTACCGGTATCAGGCCTATTGCTAATACAGCAAGCAAAGAAATTCCACGACGATTTGAAAATCAATAAAGCTTGCGATTATTCGCAAGGTTGGCTTCATCGCTTCAAGCTTCGCCATGGAATACGAAAATTAGCAGTGTCTGGTGAAAAACTTAGTGCCGATTCGGATGCTGCCGAAACATTTGTAGAGGAGTTTACCAAGTTAATTTCGGATGAAAACCTTGCTGCAGAACAAATATATAACACGGACGAGACAGGATTATTTTGGTGATGTCTTCCTCGGAGCACACTTGCAGCCGCCGATGAGAATATGGCATTTGGAGTGAAGGAGTCAAAGGAGAGGCTGATGGTTCTTGCGTGCACAAATGCAGCAGGTACGCATAAACTAGAGCTAACTGTAATTGGTAAAAGTGCACACCCTCTTGCTTTAAAGAGTGTAAGGAATTTTTCTGTCAACTACTGTGCTAATAAACGTGCATGGATAACTTCTCAATTAATGTTGGATTGGTTTTTGAATTATTTTGCACCGGAGGCACGTGCTCATTGTAAATCTAAGGGACTAGGTGATGATTGTAAAATAATTCTGACATTAGATAACTGTCCTGCCCATCCTGATGCATCTCTTTTGGTACAGGGTAACGTGCGTGTGGTTTATTTATCTCCAAATTGTACATCTATTATTCAACCTATGGATCAGGGAATATTACGCTCACTAACATGCTATTACAGACAGCAATTTATGCAGAAATTGCTTGTTGTTTGTAAAAGAGGCCAAGGTGTTGACGGATTTAAAAAGGAATGTAACATTAAGGACTCGATTTGGACTCTAACTAAAGCGTGGACTGATGTAACGGCTGCAACACTGAAAAATGCCTGCCATAATTTGTGGCCTGCAAACATGTTTGAAGAATGTGATGAATCACCACCAGATTTTCTAGGTTTCAATGTTAGTGACAAAAAGAGAGTGGTGTCTGAAATTATGGAATTTGCTAAGGGATCGACGAATAACGCTTTCACGAAGGGTCTGGAAGAAGACGTTGAAAACTGGATGGAAATCGATTATGAAGTGCCTGTAGTGAATCAGCTAACTGACGGAGAAATAGTTAAAATGGTTTTGGAACCCGAACATGAGAATTATGAAAAAAGTGAAAGTGACGATGATGACAATGCAGCTGCAAACAAGCCTTCAATAGACTGTTGCATAGAATTAGTCACTGATACAATATCGGCTTTAGAGCAGCGGTCATGCATCGAATCACAGGATATGATGAATTTGTACCTAATTAAAGATAAACTTCAAAATCCACTATAAATCAATACTTTTTATTTTATAGATCCCTTTTTGTCTGATTTAAAAGGATTGGCAGCAGTGGTGCTGCAGTTTTCTACATGGCATCAGTTTGGCCAACTTACTATATGAAGTTACTGCCACCTCAACCCATTCATTTTCATTATTGATGATGTCTCTCTAAGATGTAATGTGGAGCTTATTGAATGTAATACTTATAGGCAAGTCCAAGCGTTTTAAAATCGTTAACTGGCAATAATTTAATGCTTTAACATATTTATTTATGGTACTCTGGTTAATACAGTGAGTCCCCGACTTACACGGGTCCGAGTTACACGGATCCGTAGATACACGGATACATGACAACTTATCAGTATGCTCAATTTTTAGTTCAACTGCCACTCAATAGATGGCATCACTAGTACAGTAATCCCTCAGTATATGAGCAATCGGTTTATGAGTTTTCACTTGTACGAGATGCACAAATTAATACCTGTTTTTCAATTTACAAGCCAATTTTCGCTTATACGATCTCCTTCCTCTCGCAAACCGATCGTTTTTCCCGGCACCTATTCTCAGGCTTTCGTCGGTTCCCGAATCTTCTGGAATGCACAGAAAGTCACGGCATCCCAACTTTAATGATGTAACTATTGTTTATAAAATTAATAACATGGGATGTATTGGGAAATTAATTTTCGTTTTACGAATTTTCGCCTTACGGGCAGTTTTCGAGGAACAAATTAAGCTCGTAAACCGAGGGATTACTGTATGTTGACGCACAGCGGACAGCGTCACTTTTGCCATTTAGATTTGTTATCCCGTGAGTGCAAGTTGTCTCTCGTTACTGTACTGCTCTTCATAAACAAACTATAAACCCTCATCTCATAAGCACTACTTTTTTAGCCTTCACTATCCATTGAAACGAAAGTATATGTCAAAAAATATATCGTATTTAAGCATTGTTGGACTTACACGGTTTTCAACTTACACGGCGACCTTTGGAATGAATTAACAGTGTAAGTTGCGAACTTACTGTACTTGCTTAATATACTTCGTATATGAGAAAGTAAAAAGGGGAGCGAGCCCGTCGGCAGACCCAATGCAGCGAACTCTCCCTCCTCCTTTCTCTATGGTCTTGGCTCGAAGTATTATAAGCAGAAGTTCCATTCCATTAAAAATTTTATCAAAATTACATATCAAATATATGTTGGTACTATATGTATCATATCATAATTAGACTTGGTACGATTTCATTAATGTCGATAAACAAAGAATATATCACATAAGCACTACTTTTTTAGCAATAACTATTCATTGAAACGAATGTATACGTCAAAAAATATATCGTATTTAAGCATTGTTGGACTTACACGGTTTTCAACGTACACGGCGACCTTCAGAACGTATTAACCGTGTAAGTTGGGGACTTACTGTACTTAACATGATGATATAATTTTGTTCTTATACCCTACAAAAATCAAGGGTGCACATTATACACAGGGTATGAGAAAAACTCGGGATTTTTTGGCAAAAAGTAAGGGTGAGCATTATACACAAGTATATACGGTAATAATGTACTGAAATTACAGATTTATTTTAAGCAGTAAAAAATATAAAACTAATACATACATCCAATGAAGAAAAGAGTATCCCACGAAGCACTCACTTCCACAGCAGATTCTTGAAGATTTCCAGAAGACAGAGCAATTCTGGTAATCATTGCCAACCCATTGCCTACCACTAGTATATCTGCAACAAATGCAATTTTATAAGTAAAAACAAAACAGAAAGCATATAATGCAGCATAAGTTAATAGCACGACAATACTAATTTTGCAAGTTTTCCAAAAGATAAGAAATATTGCTGCAGTTAACTAATATAACAGTCTAGATCAGTGGTAGTCAAACTTTTTTTGTGTAGTGTAGTGCCAATCACAAATAAGAAAAGTATCAGAATGCCACAAGTAAATGAGAAGCAAAAAAATTTATTATAATTCTATAAAAATACAATAGTGATAATAAACTACATTAATAATGGGATTTATCACAAATAACACATTATATTATTTGCAATGCAAGCTTAGTTTAATTATTTCAAAATATTTTAAATTAAAGTTAATTAAATGATTTTTATTTATCGAATGACCCTTGAATTTCTTAATTTTAATTTACTTTTCAATTTGTGGTTGCAAATTTGTAGTTTCTAATCTTAGAAGAATCCTTACAATATCATTTCACTCATTCCTCTTCCTTAATGCGCATTCACATTCACAAATTTTGTGCCATGCCACAAAGCAAAGCTTGGCATGCTGCACTTTTGACACCACTGGTCTAGATTAGGGTGACCAGATGCTTTTGGTAACAACCGGGACGAAACAAGTTTTGAAAGGGAAAAACCGGGACATTTTCTAAAAAAACGGGACAATGGGTATTTTGATTTTCTTTCTTGAATATTCTAAAAATCGAATAAATATGTTTACAAAAGAATATATAAACTATAATTTATTGAAATAACAATTAAATTACATATTTCGTGATTAATTAAGCAGTATTACAATAAAACATATTAGGTGAAAATGGTGTTTTCAATCATATTTTAAAGTACTTCTGCCTGCCTTGATCAAATTTTCATCATTTTTAATCATGTCATAAAAACTTTTACAGGTCATATTAAAGTTGAATTTACACATCATTATGGAGTTGATGGTTTTTATATGGTGAGCCGGGCAGCCACCAGGGGGTGCCAACGCTCTAGGAGCACTTACCTGTCTGTCCGTTTGTATCTATAAAAATACTGGTAAGCTGCCTATGGGGAAAACTGGGAATACAAAAGCAACTGAAAAATTTCTCCTGCACACCTGCTAACAAGGGTATCCACTATGGTTCTATATTTCTCTTAGAATTGCTCCCAAACCGACTATAGCTTGACCGCGTAGAAAACGTCCTGGGCAAAAATTCCTGCGCATCCCCTACAAGCAGGGGTATACCCCCACTCCCGCTATAACTCTCTACCTCGTGAACGACCCTGGCAGGAGCTTCACTTGCTCGCGGTTGCCAGCTTTTGCTGTTTGTTATTTTTCCCGAAAAATTAAAAACGCCGCTACTTTTCATAAGTGGAAAATAGGCCTACGGCCCACGTTTGAGGGAAACTGACAACACTGAGCTGCTTACAGGGGACTTTCCACTCGAGAGTGAGGGGAAGGGATAGCAGGGGTGGGAAGGTGTGGAGATGGGGTAGGTAGCCTTAGCTCCACCCACTGGTCACCAAGAAGGTCGTTTTCTAAGCAGTAAAGGTATAATTAAGGGGGGCATGGGTGATACAATAATGATGAGAGTTAGGGGCACATGCTTTCCGGCCTATCTCTGATCTTTGCTCAAACAAAATTCTAGAGCATATAATTGTAAGCTCTGTTCTGTGCTTATTTTTTTTTTTTTAATGATGCATTCCCCTCAAAGCCAATTTTAGGCTTGTCTGCAGGTAGGGGGAAAACTCCAAGACGAATCACAACATCCATGCCCGAAGCGGGATTCGAACCCGCGACCTTTGGATTAGAAGGCAGGCACACTACCTACCAGTCTAACCCAGCCGGTCGTTCTTTGTTAAGCAAAAGCCAACATGGTTTTCTGAAAGGTAGGTCATGTGAAACACAACTCACCCTGTTTGTGAATGCTTTAATGCAATGCGGAGAGAAAAGCACTCAGGTTGAGATAAGAAATTAATAGGAAAGCTAGGAAAGTACAGCATCAACTCAAATATCCTGAGTTGGATAAAAGACTTCCTCCCAAACAGAGAACAGTTAGTAGTCACTGATGGGAAATATTCCTACCCAGTTAAACTCGCATCAGGTGTTCCACAAGGAAGTGTCATAGGCCCAGTACTATTCCTAATATATATAAACGATATATGCTCGGTAGTTCACTGCAAAATCAGATATTTTGCAGATGAGACCATCTTATATAAGGAGATAAAGAGCCAGGATGACCAAAAATCGCTCCAGGAAGATTTAAACACCCTTTCAGCATGGTGTCAAGATAGGCAAATCGAAATTAATCATGACAAATGTTCCCTTTTGAGTTTCTGGAAGGGCAAGAACAATGAATTAGACTTGGAGTACAGAATTGATAGATCGAATATCCAATCTGCGGAATATGTTAAATATTTAGGAGTCACCATTTGTCATGATCTATCGTGGAACATGCATATTCGAAGGGTTGTAGGTGCAGCCAATAAGAAATTGGTCTTCGTAACAGGTACGAGAAACGTGTTATTTATCATTGGTCAGATCTCAGGTTGAATATGCTTCCAGCATATGGGATCCGTATGAAAAGGGACAGATACTTGAGTTAGAAAGAGTCCAATGCAGAGCAGCCAGATTAGTAAAGCAAAAATTAAGCATCACATCACTCTTGAAGGAGATGAATTGGATGTCACTAGAGGACTAGAGGACCGCAGACTTCGCTAGGTTAAGGCTTCTGGAGAAATTTAGTTCGGTAGTTCTATTAGAGGTGGTTTCAGGAATATTAGAGGCACCTACTTACATGGGTAGGCACGATCACGAGGATAAAATACGAGAAATCGACTGTAAGACCAAGCAATATCAATGTTCATTTTTCTCAAGAATCATTTGAGACCATAACAGGAGAGTGATACCCGCAAGACAAATTATTAGCTAGGCTTTGGTGCACTGCACCCTCTGCCATCCACCAATCTGGTGATTTGCAGGATATCTTGTAGATGTAAATGTACAGAACGATAAGCCTATTTAGCCACTACAGGCAGTCCTCGACTTTCGTACATTCGACTTTCGTACAATTTGCTCTTTTGTACACTGTAAATTCTCGCCCCTAAACCGCCTTTTGTACGCCGAACAATGCCGAATTCAGACTTTCGTTAGTCAGCTGATGATCAAACATTTCGAGCTATCGCATAATGGCGCTGTCTGTCAGCCAAGCCAACACTTTTAATAAATTAAAGTATGCTACGTAATAATATACGTATTGTATCTAATGTAAGATTTGTATGTAATGTTTTTTAATATTGTACTGAAATTTGACAAGATTAATACCACTGTAAAGTTGGTTAATAATCAATAAATTACTCGTATTATTATTATTCAGTCTCGGCAACGTTACCATCTTTGTTTGTACGTACAGCAGTGTTTCTTTGTTTGTGCATTTCACACCTATTATATTATAAACATGAGTGAGAAACGGAAAACTGAAAGTGCTAATACAAGTGGAAAGAAACGTAGGTCTCATAAAGTGAACACAATTGGGACAAAGATGGAAATAATTAGGCGTGCCGAAAGCAGCGAAACTTTAGCTTCAATCGGACGCTCATTGGACTGTAGGGTCAATTGTGAAGAAGAAGAACAAATATAATAATACAGTACGTACTGTGGCATTCTGAATAAACGCCACATTTTATTAAAGAGCAAGGAACCGATCTACACATGCTTCAATGACGTTGGCGATATCCCGTTAGCAGACCGAAACAATTTGAGACATAATGATTGTGCAGTAGCTTGGCTTTCTCGTGAATGACAAGTGAACCCAGTGAGATTTTCTTGCGAGTTTGGATCTCGATTCGCAGGTTTAAAGCCTTCTCTGTCTTCTCTACATACGGATTCCTAGGCACAAAAGACACTTTTGTACTTGTTGAAGTACCACTTGCAACACTAGCTCTAATCGCTTCTTCACTTTCCTTATCGATTTTATTGTGGACTCAGTCACACCAAGTAATTTACCAACTGATGAAGCAGATTCATTATGCACAAGCCTATCTAAAACTTCAATTTTCTTCACCAAACTCATCACTTTTTTTGCCCTTTTTACCGACTTTTCTTTCATTTCAATCATCACTCTCTTTGGGACCAAGTTTAGGCAATATTACAAAAAAACTACGAAAATAGCAAATGCTTTAATGAAAAAAGAGAGATTTCGTATGTGCACTTCAGGCAGTCCTCAACTTTCTTACGTTCGATATTCGTACAACTCGCACATTAATAATAATAATATTTATTTACAACCAGTAATCACATTGTAGTCACAAATCACAGAATAAGTTTCATTAATCACAAAGTAATTTATTATCCAACTCATAGCCTGTAAAACGGTATTGGGGTTCAGCAACAGCTGGTCTTCCACCTCTTCCAGAAAAGACACTGACATAAACAAAGATAATCTCACCAAAAATACAAAAAAATAAATAGACATAAACAAGAAAAAGGGAACTTAATACCAAGATATAATAACTATAGTCAACGACTAGATTATGGTAAAGATGGAAGCACTGTGTTACAAACAGTACGAATAAACGTAACTCTTACAGTAATAAAAATTTCTTGAGAAAAAAGAATAATGAAAAACAAATAACGATAAATTATAAAAAGATAATAATCAATTACACTATGTGTGTGATAACCTTAGGATAATACAAGGGAACAAGAACCCAAGATAGCATAGAGTGACATCCCTGAACCGCCTTTTGTGCACCGATCAGACTTTCGCGCGTCAGCTAAATGACAAACGAATATTTCGAGTGGTGCTGGTTGCCAGCCATCAGTTTCCACCGCATCGCCATCTTTGTCACTACAGCAGTGTTTATTTGTGCAATTATTTAAATATTTTATTGCATTTTGCCCTATCTTGCTATATTATAAAATCAACGATTGTGCCTAAAAGGCCCCTGCACAAAAAAATCTGATGTGGCCAACACATGACTTTCTCCATATTTGGGGTATAGATATTTAAATTATTATGAGTAGCATTATAAGGCAAAATTATTATTTCGTATCGTAAAAGAATACAGTCGTCTTTATTGCCGTAAATTACGTATATTTTGAATGTTTACAGAATTCACCGCTACATGGTGTTGGCGCTGTAGGCTGGTATTAAGAAAAAGCGAAATATATCCGAAATGGATGGTTGTACGAAAATTAGTTTCAAACAAAACTTGGAAGAAATATTATTCTCTACAACTTTGGTCCTTATGAAGATTATCAATAACGATGTTCTTCAGGAGATATTTAACGGAAACCGAAAAACCGGTTATTTATAAATAACTCCTAAACAATAACTCCTATAGAAAATTGTTTCAAATGAAAGTTGTAGGAAATTACATTCTCTGTAACTTTTGTATAGAATTTTAAATACAAAAATGATATTTTAACCAAGAAATATCGCAAAAACCGAATCGGGTTTCGAATAAACCTCGACTTCCGGTTATCCGTTATTGTCCAAAAACTAATCAGTTCTTTGTTCTCATGTAAGAGTGTTAGATATGAAGTTTGGTAACAATATGGCACGTACTTTTTGAGTTAGAGCACCCACACTAACATACACACACACACGTACACACACACACACATCATTCCGAAAATAGTCTAAACGTGTTCTAGGGACCTCAAAACATGTATATCCGTTGAAATCTGGAAGTCGATTTTTTTCATGAATACAATACTTTCCCATTACTACGTATGAGAAAGTAAAAACTAAACATTTATACCATAATTAGAGATTTTATAATATTTTTTGGCTCACTGGGAACAGAACCCCCCTATAACATGTAAATCTATGTTCGACTTTCGTACATTCGACTTTCGGACACGTTTTCAGGAACGCATTATGTACAAAAGTCGAGGACTGCCAGTACTCTTCCACAAAAAGTATCCTCAGAAAATGTGAGAATTAAAGGGTTGATTCTGACATATTGAATTCTAACCACAAACAGTCTTCAAAAACAAAGAATTTTCTGTTGATTTTATTTTTAATGCAAAGGAAATCATAAATTCTGGTGGATTATAGAGGTTAGCCAAATCATATGGCACAGATAAATGGCACTTGCCACTTACTTGTCAAATACTCACAGACAACTAACTCAAAGTACTGCCATCCAACTATGGCACGAGCAACCTTCCGTAGAAATATACAAGCTCTCCTAAACAATGGATGGCCACCTGGATGGAGATGAAAGATATCTTCACCATCAACTCTAGGTGCTTGCTCCCACTCCAGCTGTAAGCATTCATAAAAATGGGAGAATTCTTCAAGCGTTAGCTGAGTATGGCCACCTCCTTCCAACAGCAGAGCTTTGTAAGTGAGTAGAATATCTCTGATACCTATAAGAAATTTCCACACATCATTTTTATCCTTCTAGAATGTATTCTAAATAACATTTAATAAATCTTCAAATAAATTAACAATGACAATTTTAAATATGTATTAATAATTTAATAAATTACCCAACTTTAGAACAATTAAATAATCAGTGATTTGAATTTTTTTATTGAAATACAAAATATATCAATACGTAATTGATAACTTAATTTTCATGAGTAAACACAAATGGTGACAAATTCTTTAACATTATGCTACAATTACTGAACAATCTTTAATTTATTTCTTACATGTCAAATCATTCTTCCTTTGATTTCAGTCTTGTGGGATGGAAGGTAAACTTGTGGCTAAAAGATATTCACAGAAAGAAACCATCTTTCCTTAGCTTTGAATTAATCTATGTACAGGGTGTCCAAGAAAGAGTGGACACATTTCAAACATTTTTAGTGAGAAGAGGAATAAAGCTACAAGGGAACCGTTTTCACCACATGAAAGCGGAACTCTGAAAGTTTTACTTACGCTACTTGTTCTACCGAGCATGCATGGATGTGCGCATGCACCAAATTGAGTGAAAGCTGCATTGTGAAGACCACGTGGCAGTTGCTCCAAGCATGGCATCCACTCGGCAAAAGGGTGCGTGTGTGTGTGTGTGTGGTAGATGGCAGAATCAAAGCATATAAAGAAAACCGTGCTCTTGTAGCTTTGTTTATTTTATAAATAGAAAGGTTTGAAATGTGTCCACTCTTTCTCCGCATGGTCTCCACAATGCAGCTTTCTCTCAATTTGGTGCATGCACACATCCATATGCGATCGGTAGAACAAGTAGCGTAAGTAAAACTTTCAGAGTTCCACTTTCATGTGGTGAAAACCCTTCCCTTGTAGCTTTATTCATTTTCCCACTAAAAATGTTTGAAATGTTTCCACTCTTTCTCGGACACCCTGTATATCCATACAAACTCCATAAAAATGATTCAGATATTCTTTTTTATTGTAGCCTTAGATTTTGTCCTGGTAATAAAGTAATATATCACACCAGATTTTTTGGTCCAAATTCTGTGCATGTTCTACAACATGTATCATAATTCTAACCATACATGCTTCGATGGAAATTTCACGGTACGTGCAAAGGTTTAAAGAAAATTTTGAACAATATCACCTGGACAATAACATTAGAAAACTAACCTTTCTTTGGTGAATAAAAATGCATTAATCCAGAGAAATGAACAAAGGAAAGAAGGCGTGGACCAGTTGAAAATCTTGATGTCAAAAGACTGAATGCATGTGCACATGCATGTCTCTTGTGTAACCATAGTTTTCTGAATTTATCTCGCTCAATAGAAGTAAATGTATCATAAACCACAGCCAACATCTGTTAAAAAGGTATAAGTGTGAATAAAGGCAGAAAATAGTTTACCAATAATTTACTTCAACATACATATATGCTTTCAAAATTTTCATGCACTTACCAAATTCATCAAAAGGTATACTATTATACATATATAAGATATGAAAAATACACAAAACCACTTGGATTTTGCATATGCTGGCATCATCACATCTGGATAGCTGAAAAAGTTATAAAATATAATTTTTCAATGAAACCTCCAATAAGCATTGCAATAGCACATTAAGGATAAACTTTCATCAAGAAAAAATTGATAATCACAAAAAAATTACTCTGTAACATGAAGAGGTTTAACTAAAAACTTTGCTAGTTTCACTACAATGTTAGCATCATAACATAATGCAGTTATTCTAATAGTTCAATAAAAGGGAGTATGGGAGGAAGAAAGGGAGGGGATTAAGCTGGTGCTAATTCCCATTAATAGGACATCTTTCATACAAGCCTTCCAACCATTTTCCCAAAGCTAAATTGGAATCTAACTTCAACTCAAAGCTTACTTTTTCCAAATTGTTCCTTACTGCTAAAGACTGTATATAAGTCTTCAATGTATAGGTTATATGAGCTTTCCTGCAATGATTGAGGAGCTGTGTGCATCAGCCAAATGAGAAGTTTCACATAGAATATTTGTGAACATAAGCAGTGCTTTGATTTTAGAAATACCACTGCACAGTTTGTAAAGCATCATTTGGACCACAACCATTACAGTCCTTAGACACAATGATTCCTCTATTTTAAATCTAAAAGATGCAAACTAGATGCCCTAAAGCAGTTAGTAATAATCACCTGCAAGTTAGAGGATTCATTACTCATTAAAAAATTCATCTTTCAAAACATTTCTCCAGTGCCATCTTTATCTAATGATTTTGTATGTAACTTCTACCAGTACTTGTGTATTATCAGGTGAATGATAAAAAATTGGCTGCAAGATGGCACTGTGTGCATCTGCCACAGAAGTCCACAGAATTGTTAGGGTCACCCATTTAAACAACTCGACGCATCACCAACCCAACCCATCATATGAAACATATTACAGTAAAACCTCTTTATAACAAAATTGAAGGGACCCAATTTTAGGCACTTTGTTGTAAGGAGGTTCTTTGTATGGAAGTTTTTTCAGATTCATCATAAGTAAAACCTAATTTGCATATTATTGTTGGTTACAATTTATTTCAACACTAGCATTTTAGTTAAAGAATTTTTCCAAAAAATTCACTTTATGATAAAAAATAATGTATTATTTTTTCATTCCTGTAACAATGATCAATTTTCATAGTAAAAACAATACTCTATATGATATGGCAATTTATGATGTAGGGCATCTCTGGGCTACTGAGCTATAAAATTATTATTAATCAAAACTTGGATTACTTTATACTAAATTTACTTTTTCAGTATTCAAAATATTTAAAGGGCAAATTTTGCAATTTTTAACACTATGTACATAGAGACGATAGTATATCAATAAACAGCCAAATACAAGTAAATGAAAATACAGGCGACTCCCGAGTTTCGACTGTTCGAGTCTCGATTAATTCGAGATTTCAATCCTGCCGATCGATAATATACGCGGAATAAACTTCATGTAGTTATTGGTTCCGACCAAACGCGAGGTTTAGTTTTGGTGTAGATGTAGTTATATCTGCTCTAATTGTTTGAATTTGTGCTGATTTCATTATTTTTCTGTTAATCTTTTACTTAAATTTATTTTATTGATTTATTTATAAATTTATCACTTGACATGGCATCTAAAAGGAAATGTAATAGTGATAATGTAATGAAATCAAATAAAAGAGGGCATAAGATTCATAGTTATGAATTGAAATTAGAAATTTTAAAGCGTGTTGAGAAAGATGAAAGCCAAGCTGAAATCGCACGAACGTTGGGAATGTGTCCTTCAACTATTAGCACTTATGTGAAACAGAAGGAGAAAATTCTAGAAGATGTGATAAATTCACTTAATTTTATAACAACAATAAACAGTCCTAGACGCGGTGTTGTGATTCCTAAAATGGAAAAACTTTTAAAACTTTGGGTAGATGATCAGTGTCAGAAACACATACTGAAATCATACGATCGTTGGGAATGTGTCAACTATTAGCACTTATGTGAAACAGAAGGAAAAAATTCTAGAACGTGATAAATTCAGGTAATTTGATAACAACAATAAACAGTTCCCCACCCAATAGCTCCTCTTCCTCCAACTAAAATCTTCCAACTTCTCAATTAATAAACCCAGTCCTGTAAGCGCAGTTGAAAAATATTTAAGGTATGAAAATATTTTTAATTTTGTTTCTTTATTCTTAAGTTATTTTGTGCATTTTTAATAACTTTTATATTAATTTCGTTGTGATAAATAGTTGTACGTATAGATAGGTATGTTATTCAGCTCGCGCGAGTCGTTTGTAACAAACGACTCACGCGATCCAGACCAGTCTGTAAAGCATATTGCATACATCTATCTTTGAAGTTCGAAACACAAATTTATTTTTTTCTTTTAGTGCAAAAAATAAGTTATACATTTAAAATATTTATTATATAATTTATTCATAATTTAATATTGTTGTATTAACATATTAGTAATGTTATTTTATCTTCATAGAAAGTGAGGAGAGACTTTTTCCCGAGATGCGGGTAGCGTATCCCCCGATTATAACATGCAAGTATATGGAAAAACAGCGTTCGACACTTGAATATTCGAGATTCAAACACGTTTTCAGGAACGCATCCCCAACGAGACTCGGGAGTCGCCTGTATAGCACAAAAAATATTACTGAAAAAATATTTTTGTCCTTTACTTAAATAAAAGTTACATATTCCGTTGGTCTTCATTGTTTACCACAAAGAGCTACTAATGAGAAATTATCTATAAAAAATTTATTTATAAAAAAGAATTTATATTTTATTGTGTTTTTAATAAATTTTCATACTTAATTATACATACAGGCAGACCTCGTCTTTTCCTGAAAACACCGTGAAAGACGAAATCGTGAAAGAGAAGTAATTAAGGCAATGGGAAATACAGGGTTTGGTTTCCATCTCAGCAAGAACGGATAATTTTCCTCTGTATTGGTGACTGCAGAAAAATAGAGAAAGAGACGGAAAAATGAACTTCAATGAAAGAGATACTTAAACAAGAGAAAAGAACACGAAAAAAGTATCAGAAAAAAAATCTTATTTAAGTTCCATAGTAGAATCGAGGTTGCCTAACTTGCAGGAGCTAATTTTCAAATATGGCAGACCTCGTCTTGTCAGGGTGTTACATTCCTGAAAAACTCCACCAATAATAAACGATGCATAAAACGCAAAGCTTACGCATTGAACTAAGCCAAACCTGAGCAAATACTCCAATTATCCTGAACAGAAAGGATCAAAAGTTGGGGGTTGAGTTTTTCCCCTTGGGACTTCCCAGTCAACAAAAAGAAAGAAAGCTCCTGAACAGTGATACCTGCTTATATTTTGCAACTTTTTAGGTGTGAAGGGGCACAAAAGTGCGGGATATAATATATTTAAAAGTATATATAGGACGTGTATAATTTTTTAAATTATGCATATACATATATTACATTAATGCACTTACATAAATATTTTTATATATTAGAATAATGCAACAATATTTTTTCAGACCTGACTATGAGAGAAAAAGTGAGGAAAATGCGATACATTCCACATATAAAAAATTTTGCGTAGCCTTTTCAGCGATTTTTCTCCTCGAAAGAGCGAAACATGAGACTACAAAAGACCAAACTGGTTGCAAATGCAGAACCGCGAAAGATCAAAATATGCGACAGATAAAGCTGTGAAAGACTAGATCTACCTGTCTACCTTGTCACTCAAAATGCTTGAAATTACAACAAATACTACGCTTCGAATCATTCAGGTGAGGTTGTAATAACAGCGATAATACCTACATAGATGGCATTGATTTCTGCTTTACAACAGCGCATACAATATTTTTTTTTTATTTCGCTATATGAAGATTTGTTTTTAGTGGAGCGAGTGCGATTTCTATTTCGTAATTGGGAGGTTTTGTAATTATCGGAGATTCGTAATATAGAGGTTTTCTATATACAGTCAAATCTCAATTTAGCGCCACCATTTGTTCAACACTAACATGGGTACTAGAGCAGGGTGGGCATTAAATCGAGCTAACCTCATGAACTAGGTACTGAAGATAAAATTTTCAAATAAAAATCATTTTATAAGAAAAATAACAAAGAATTATATGATTTGGTTGTCTAGAAAAAAGAAGAGTAAAAAACACATATTGTCACACAGCAGTTGCTTATTGTTCCTGCTGAAACTTCATCCCACGACAGTTTTAACATGTACAAAGCGTATTTCAAGGATAACTTGATTGAACAATTATTGCTAATGTTCTCTACTATCTTTTTCACTTCATGTCTCCTATAGTGTGCCTAAAAGCTCTTAATAATAAAGAGGTTGTAGAAAGTCAGTGTAATTGGGCGGTATGAACTTGATTCTCACATTACTAAGGTCCAAGGCTTTGAGACAAGGTGCGTTGTCTAGAAGCATAAGTACATCACAATTCTTAATTTTCATCTCCTTCATAAAATTTTATATCCACTCACAAAATTCAATAGTAGTCATCAGGGCCACCGAGAGGGCAGGGATACTGGGACAAAATCCCCGGGGCCCAGTGCTAGTATCGGTCATAAGTTTTTCTTATTGCAATACGCGGGTGCAAGGCACACAGGCAACCGACACCAAAGGGTGGCATTTTCTCCCTTTCCCAATTCTCAGATCTCAATTTTTCACCTCTACCTACTGCTTTTTATCATCCCTTATTACCCTGAAACTTCTCTCCACATTCATTTTTCTCTCCTCAGGGCACAGGCACCCAAGCAATCCGAGTGTTGTTGTGCAGTGAGTTCTACAGAACAAAATTGTTTACTCCCAATTTTTTTAGAGATATGGTAGTTTTTCTTTCTTTATTGGCTATATTTTATAATACTGAGCTTAGAATATTTAAGTATGCTTAATATCGCATGTAAGGCTGACACAATGATGAATTCCATTGAATTAAACTTTAATAAAAATGCACAAATATGAGATTCACGTCTGCTATTCTGTAAATTATAGTAAATGTGATAACCATTTACCCAGAAATAAATGGTAATCTAAATTTTATTCATTGAATCACACCCTTACAAAATCGCGGCCATTCAATAACAAATTTAATGCTACGCTATTATAATATACAATCAAATTTATGCGTAAATATTATGAAGGAAAAAGTTGCCTAGTTGGTAAAATAGTACTGATATAAAGAGATCACCCAATAAATTCATCACGTAGGAGTGTGAAGATGCTTAACTTGAGCATACTATTTTTGAGAAATAGGAATTGGTGATTTAAAAAATCCTTTTTCGGCTCAAATACATTTTTTTCCCTAGAGCTGGCCCAAAAACCGTGGTGCGCGGGATACACGGGGTCGCGGCTTACATGAGCAAATACAGTAAAACTTGCAATTTGACGATAATGAGAGCAATCAGGTAATTGAAAAATCCTTCCTATATGGTGACGTCAATCAGCCTTGCAAATAAATATTCGCAACCCGAGTAGTTTAGTCTTACAATGGATAGAAACACTTACTGACTCGAATGAAATTCATCATTATTGAAGCTTTGCACACTTGTTTGTACCCACCTAATTTTTAGTGCCCGAAAATAGCCTCCCCCCTCAACTTTTGCACTTCACTTTTGGCCAAAAACAGGGGGGCTATATTCGGTCAAATACGGTATATTGCCTTAAGAAATTGAATTTCTATAATTATACACGTTCCATGTAAACTATTACCGAAATTCAAACAGTTGAGTATTCAAAGCTGTCAACGCATTTTGCGTAATCGTTAATTTACGCAAACGATCTCGCCAAGATATTTTTTCATCCAAGTCTATTTCCAATGAAAATAGCAACACATTGCCTTAAGAAATTGCATTTTTATAATTATACACGTTCCATTTAAATTTTTACTGAATTTCAAGCAGTTGAGCATTCAAAACCGTCAACGAATTTTGCATAATCGTCAATTTACGCAAGCGATCTCGCCAAGATATTTTTATATATATTCATCGTAGGTCAAATGTTTACTTTACGAAAAATATAGTACTATCATTTGAAAGTGAAGGCAATGAGAGACTTCGAGATTTAACCATAAACAAAATTTTCCTCGGACTTGCATTTAAGCCGAGGGGTGATTATTTCATGATAGATTTTGACAAAAAACATCGGCTTGTATTCGGGCAGATATGGTATTGTTTTCATGAAAAAATTCAAAATCGAGATTTCAACAGAAATACATCTTTTGAGGTGCACAAAGGGAGAAATGATTGTATTACCATATAATGCATAATTTTATTCGCCAAAGACATCTGACATAACATGGGCATCGCCGGGTACTTTCAGCTAGTGTTAAATAATATTTTTAATCATCTTTTTCAAACCTCAAATAAAAAAAATCATAACCGAGTGTGTAAATAGGTGGGCCAGTATGAGATGACTCGCGGGCCGGATGTGGCTTCGAGATTTCAACAGAAATACATGTTTTGAGGTCCCTAGAACACGTTTAGATTATTTTCGGAATGATGTCTGTGTGTGTGCATGTATATGATTGTGGGTGCTCTAACTCAAAAAGTACTTGCCATATCGTTACCAAAATTTGGTATGGGCACAAAGAACATTAGTTTTTTGACAATAACGGTTAACCGGAAGTCGAGGTTTATTCGGAACCCGATTCGGTTTTTGCGACCATTATTGTATATACAATTCTATGCAAAGGTTATATTGTTTCATTAGTGAAAAGTTCTCGGGTTTCACACCGGGTGATGTCTTGAGTAGAATTCGACGTTTCGGTGTATGTCACATCCACCATCTTCAGGAAAACTGAGTGCTATGTCAGGTTGGGTCCCGGTTTATATCCCCTGGGTCTGTTGGTCTCTGGTTGGTTCTTGCGTTGGCCAATGGCGTTTGCGCTCCTGCGTCAGAATGGAAAAGATGGGATCCCATGTTTTGCTAAGAGGAAATCCCCTATCTCTATTGAAGTTATTTTTGTGGAGCCTAATTTCAATTGCCTCCCTTACGAGTCGGTCCCAAAAGGCATTGGACTTGGCCATCAGTGGCCGAGCACTGCATTACCGAGGGCCATCGTATTAATTTCCCAGAGGCCAAAGTGATAACGATAACGATCCTGGCCCTATCCCCCACTCCCCTTTATTTCAGTTAACGATCGATACACCTTTCCCTTTCCCCTCCCTTACTTCTCTAACGGTCAACAATAGTATAAATACTCTGCCTAACCTTACACACTTCGACATTGCTGAAGATGACAGCATTACTTTCGAAACGCGCGTCCTAAGTGATCCTGCGAGTCTTCTGTGCCTTGGCACGTAAGTACCGCCTTTACGGTGATTTGGAGGTATTTTTCCAATTCTATTCATGGTATTTATGAGTTCAAAAATGTGGTATATGGCGGCTAGCGCTTTACCGAGGGTTTCTCTATGTAATCATAATGGGGAAGTTCTGTTCACAAGGATTTGTTGGTGCTGTATAAGGGGGTGTTAAATCGAGGTTTGACTGTAGTTATATTAGTGAATTTTTTGGGACCTGCGATAATTTTCATTATACAGAGTTATTTGTTCTAAGGGAGTTTGTAAGGTAGAGGTTTGACTGTAACAGGTGACGGTTGGTGTTTGGTAGGCTTGTGTTGGCATTGGATTGCAGTGTATTTATGAGTGACCCTAACAATTTTATGGATATCTTCTGTGAATTCCGCGGCCAAAATTGGAATTTTCTGTTGTTCACCTGTTATTAATTGTGTACCCTTCTACCTTTTGATGTTAATTTGCCTTTACTTTTTCACCCTCAATTTTCATAATTATCACTTAAACCACTCCACCATTTCTTCCTCTCCCACTTTCTTCATTCTTATTTATAGAACTACTGCAATCACTGGTTTACCTTATGATGCTACAATAGTAACAAAGTTAGTTGAGTGTTAAGTAAAACCTTTTCATGGAAATTACAATTATTTTTTCTGTGATTATGATGATAAAATTCCACAAAGTGGAGCCTTACTTCATAAATAAAAGAAAGAATTGAGTAAATAACATTTTCAAGCATAATAACTGCTGTTACAGTAGAAAACTATTCACAATTTTATGAATTTCTTTACTTTTACACAGTAATATGGATTTTGTATAAAATAATAACAAAGCTGCAAGTGAAAATTATCCAACAAAGTTTGGTAGAATTTATAGCACAAAACAATTTTTTGCCAGACCTAGATTGCTTCTAGCTTTGGTAAATAGTTTTTTTTCTTCTGATATATTTTATTCAAAGAGAATTTTTACAAGAGAAACTCCAATAATTTTACTAGTGCTATTTAACATATTCCTGTGTGCATTTTTTGATATTTCAAACATTGCAGACAACTTGGTTCCCACAAATTATTTAGGTGATATTACAGCTATATGCTTCACGATCACATATTGAGTTGATACATCTGATTTAATATGCTTGTATAGCAGTAAACTATAGCAAAAAAACAATGAATCGGCTATAACTATTTAAATGCAGAAGAAAAAGTATTGAAAATCAAAGTATTCATATAGCAAATCTTTACAATAATATCCAGTGCTGTGTGAACAAAATGAAATATGGAACAAAAAATCCAACATGAAAGAACTGAATGAATCATACTTACTTTGCTGTGGTGAGGAGAACAAAAAGGCTTATAAAACTTTCAGGAAGAGTTCTGAAATATGGATCAGTTCCACTTCCGCCAAATAAATAAAACCCTAGCAGTGAATAAAGGAGAAGGAAGAAGAAAACCAAGCCAAGCATATCACAAACTGGTGGCATTGATTGCAGCATCTGTAAATATAACATACGAAGAATAAGTTACATGTTCAGTGCTATGCCATTTTTGCAAAATGGTCCATAGAGAAAATTTTTTCATAATAAAGGAACGTGAAATCAAAAAAATGAATTGTTGTTCTGAATGAGAATAAGAGATGATGTATCCATAAAATACATAGTGTAGAGTTGAATAGAAAAACAGCAAGCCAACGCAATGAGGCTAACAGAATGTTACGTCTCCAAAGAAAATCCACCTTATGGAAGGAGAAGAGCAGGATTAGGAAAGAGTGCTATTTGCTTTGGTAAGTTCTATATCTTTAGTAAAATATGTGACCATTTTGAGAAAAGAGGTTATATAGTGTGACAAACTGAATCATTGTAGTTATGATGAGAAATTAAAATTAATAGTTACAAAATAGCCCAATTAAACAACAATAGGAAAATGCAGTATTACCAAAGCAAATGCAATATGCTGGAAGTAATTAGTAATTAATAATGAAACTGGATTGTAAATAAATCATTTCATGGTCCCAAAGAAAACTGTTGCTTTAATATTTTTGTACTTAATAAAGTGAGGATCCTCTTATATACAGAGTTATGTAAGGTAAATAAAGTAAGAATAGAGATTACAAAAATTTCTTACAAGTATATCTGAAATGCAACATTTAGATCCGAGCTTAATGCTATTTTTCCAATAAAGAGATAATTTTTTGCATGAAACAAATGGAAAGATCTAATCAAGTTCACTTATAAATTTTTATACCTGTCTTATGAAGCGACGAACTCCACCAAGATGAGAATTATCAATAAGAAAGATGGGGCGCAAAGATCTGGTAACACGGAAATGAGAGGATTGACGTATCAAGACCACCACTGCTTCTACCACCATAATGGCCAAGGTCATGCCCTACAAGTAAATGAAAAAAAGATGCATCCAATGAAAATTAGATATAAAATGAAGCTTTACCCTTTCAAAATCCTTAAATATATAAAAATGATATTAATAATGATGAATGCTGAAAACTCCTTAATTACTTGAAATCTATTATACAGGATGCCCATTTAATCTCTCCGGTATTTTAAGAAGCTATATTTTTAAAACCAATACAGATATAATAGAAAATGAAAAACAACAAAAATGTAGAACTAAAGAAGTTTAAAACCTGAGGCTAATAAATTTCTGTGTGCTCTTTTTGTCGCACAGCAGATTTCTAGTCGATAATCAATTTCGGCCAGGCTGCTATGTTGGCAAGACACTACCCGTTTTTTTAAACTTTTGATACCATTGCCTGATCGTTTTATCCGCGGGAGGATCTCTGTTGTACGTCTGTCTGAATTCTCTTTGCAGGCGAACCACTGATTTAAATTCAGCAAACTACAAAACGCACTGTGCTTTCACATGTGGAGTCTCCATTGCACTCAGGCACAATGACACGTAGGTCAGACAGTGGTGTGCTGCCCAGACAACGATGCACACAACCATGTTGCCAACTCCCTACCTAAAACTGTTAGAGATAGGCTTCAATTTGCAATTTGGTTTTTTCGATATTTCTAATTGTTAAAAAAATATAGCTTCCTAAAATACCAGAGATATTAACGTTAGAACGCCCAAGGCCATCAATTTGATGGTTTTTGAAATTGCTCTCGCTATAATTTCGGTTCCGTTCATCACAGGATATTTTCCTCTCTTGACTTTTCATGATGTTTGAAGATGTTTACGAGCCTGAAGTTTTAATCTCCTACTTGAAACGGCTCTCAAGATATAAAATGTTTTACCTAGAACGCCTAGTGCCATCAATTTGACAGTTAAATGTTTTCCGTATGCTATCATGACACGATATAGCTCTACAGTGTTAGTATCGCAATCATAGACCATTTAGACTCTAACAGACACCGTCGCCTCGCCACATGCCGCACTAATCACGCCTTCCTCCCTCCCCTTCATTCCCGCCCTCACTCCACCTCTCTCCTTCCTATGAGCTGGTTGGCATGACTCAATCACTCGCTCAGTACAAGGCTGAGTGGTTGGTGTTGTTCGGTTCGCTGTCGCTGTTTCGACTTGGTTTCTTCGGCATTCAATTCAAGCAAGATGACTCGTAGGCAAGATCTTACTACAGAAGAAATTTTTCAAATATTGCGCGATATTCCTGACGATCATTCCGACAGCAGGGAGGAATTGATGACTGACCATGACGATAAGGATTTCATCGCAGTTCGTCAGAGAGACTCGGACAGTAGTGAAGAGGATGCAGAAGAATCAGTCCATGATCCTGTTCCAAGTAAGAACAAATTGAGACAATAGAAATATATATATACCTTATTCAGATTCATCAGTCATAATGACATATGCTCTTATATTTCCTGCTATGAAGCTGTCACTGCTCACTATAGTCGAAGCCGTGGTGCATTTTGGCGAGGGCGTGTTCGTGGCAAGGTTCCCCGCAACCATGCACAAGGAGTCGGTGGAGATAGAGGATCCAGTGCTCCAGATCAACAGACACCTGTGGTAAGTGCCGTTTATGACGATGGCCAAAATGGCGCACCTCATGAATCAGGTGAGATCTATGTGGCACCTGCTGGCACAAAGTGGCAGCTTATGGACCCGGGGGTTCAAGCAGCAGGACGTCGTTCCCAGGAAAACGTCCTGAAGGATGTACCAGGTCCAACCGCATATGGTAAAGGTAGAGTGTCAACAGATAGCATGGCACCCTTTTATCGACAATTCTATGCTGAAGCTCATTCAGAATTGCATAGTCATAGAAGCATGCAAACAGCTCGTGAGTGACAGCTTGAACATTACTTTGGAAGAATTGGATGCCTTTATTTCCATCCAGGGTCTCGCTGAAGAACTTAGAGAAGATTACGTGCAAAAGATAGGTCCTGTAGCTGCGCCACCCATTGCTGAGAGTCTAACACGCCGCCAGTGTCAAGTACTGAACAAATGTAAAAAAAATAGAACCACCGTTCGATGCCATGAATGCCAAAGATTGGTTTGTGGAAAATGCAGCAGAAAGGTGAACCACGTGTGCGTTGAATGTCTGCAGTGAGTGCAGTTCATAAGGAAACCTGTCACAAAAGCCAAAGTTTCTTAGTCAATAGGTAGGGTTTCAGTTTGAAGAGTGACATATAACTCAAATAATTTCTATATATGTTTTTTCAGTCTTTAGACAACGATATTACTTTTTTATTTTCAAAATAACATTTATACATTCATACTTGCGTTTGCGTGGAAATATATGTAGCTGAATACAACGCATAATTATTAATATTTTATTTATGAGAATATTTTAAAAGAAGAATATTTGATAAAATGCAATAAAACAGTTTGTTTCACCCATTTTGACTATTATTCTCCAACTCCCACAAACTAAGGCAGCGCTCCCTTGAAAATCTTTGACATTTTGTAATTTTACTTTCTCCATATGTAGTAAAGGGAAAGTACTGCGTTCATGAAAATATCGAGTTCGAGATTTCAACGGAAATACATGTTTTGAGGTCCCTAGAACACGTTTAACTATTTTCGGAATGATGTATGTGTGTGTGGGGATGGATGTGATTGTGGGCGCTCTAACTCAAAAAGTACTTGTCATATTAACACCAAATTTCATATATAAAACTTTAGCATGAGCACAAAGAACTGAAGAACACAGTACTTTCCCTTTACTATGTATGGAGAAAGTAAAAAGGAAGATATCAATTTAAAATTTGAAGTAAATATTAACTAGTTAATACTTTACAATGATGCAATCGTATGCTTTCTAAATATTAAATTTACACATAACTATATAGTCAATACCATGCATTCACCATAGCTTTATACTTAACACTTATGAAGCATGCATAATATTAACATTTTTTGGGTAGTCATTTTCAATATAATTAACATGTATAAACAAACATTACAAATAAAAGTAAATTTACATAATAATAGCAAATAGGAAGTGGTTGACTTATCAATTTGTCAGCATTTATTCTTAATAAAATGTTGAGCACTATTCTGTTATTTTAATATTTAATATAAAACTAACTGAATACCACATTTTACTGAAAGAAAAGATATCAAATACAAAAACCTGAAAATGTTCTTTTTAAAAAAACATGTTTGTCAAAACTAATATGTTATATACCTAGAAAGTTTACGGAATCAAAGTCCACCCATTACCTCCCCTCCTAAAAACCAAAGTAATGACTGCGACAGTCGGACTTCTTCAACTCCTAATGAAGATCTAAAACACAATTTAAATACAGCATTTAAATATAAAAAAATTATTTATTTTTAAATTTTTCTGAGGATTCACCTTTTACCTGGTATCTTTTAATATCCCATCTACCTAATACCCCAAGCAAGTCAAATGCAAGAACTTTGACCACATTTCTAAATTTGCTAACAGAGATTAAATTATACATAAATTTCAGATTATTAAACCAAATTGATGGTGACTGAGTGGAAAAAATGTCAAATTTTTCAAATATGGCTGAAAAGAGCATTTAGTGCACTTAATAGCACCACATACAGGTAGTTATTGCAAACAAAACAATAAAAGAGACCCAATAATTTCAGTTATACAGCAAGATTCAACTCATGGGATAATAAAAACACGTGAAAACTTCTACATTTCTTATAAAAATATTCCTAGTTTATTAAATATATACCTTTCTCCTTAATGAATGTTCATTATTTACATTATATACATACTTCCGCCATTGACAAATAAATTAGTGACTAAATATTTCACATATGCTAGAGCAGTGGTGTCCAACCCCATCGTCACTCATGGCAAATTGGCCATTGATATTTGGCGAATTGATGTTTACTGTCTGCAGTCTACTATTTTTTATTAGTTTATTAAATCAAATGGCACTTAATTTGTTAATATCTGGTTGTGCAAATTTTACATACAACGGCCTTTCTGCAACATAATACAAAATAATAATTTTTATAAATAAGACTTTACACAATTACAATTTGTGTCTTCTCACTCCAGGCTGCTGCTTCTAACTTCTACACAGCGAACAATAAGATTTCCAAGAGCATGGCAATGGCCTTTTGCTTGGCCTGCGACTGCTGCACATTCAATATACCGCAGTGGCTATGTTGTAGTGCACTGTATCATTTTACACAAAACACAGTAAAATGATAAAATTTATGGATTTTATGCCAAATTTCAGTGTGTATTTGGACAAATGAACTGTCAAGTATCACATTAAAATTTAATGATTAATAAATAATTTACCTAAATCATTATTGTGTATTACTGTAACCTTTAATTTAAATTAAGCCCTACTTACAATATTAATATATTGTATTATGTGGCAAAAAGGCTGATCCATTCACCACACTTGTTTCAAACCTGAAAATTTTGTTGGATACCACTGTGCTAGAGCTATGGGAAAATTAATTCAATTTACCACCAAAATGACTTAAGAGCCATGGTGTTAATATACAAAACATGGGTCTTTTTATTAAACGAAAATTATTGAAAATTTTAAGAAATTTATCTATTAGAGCACAATTTACATTTTTTTCTATAAAGGAGTAAAACTAAAACTTATAATACAATCACCTAATATAGTTTATCACAGTATTGATACAAAACTGAGAATGAGAGCATATCACCACACCTTAATTAATGTTCGTTTGTGCATGAAAAAAACTTTCCATCCCAGCCATCGTATCTTCATCAATAATTCAATACCCACAATGGTTAAGACAATTAGCTCGATTGATCCATGTACACCAATGGGCAGCTTAAAATAAAAACAAAAAATATTTCATGTATTAATATCCTTTGAATATCTACCCACTAACAATTACTTATTTGCATAAGGAATTACGTCAAATTTATTACAACCTATTTACACTCTAAATGACTTAGGAAAATGATAACAAAAACAAATCATAACCACAAACTACGACTTAAGTGTATATCATTCAAGATACTCAATTTCAATTTTTATAAATTCCTCATACTATATATATATAGGCATATTAATATGCATATACGATACCTGAAACAGCGGAATTGCAGGTGGCTCCACGAAACCTAATGCCAATAACAAAAGTGAAGCAATCAAATCCAAACCGTAATACCATGGGCTATGAACTATTAAATAAGCCGGTAAAGACTGCCGGTTTTTGGGATGCGAGTCGAATTTTTCATTATTCTTCCCTTCCTGTAATTGCATCAATATAATAATTTCTATACTAACTTCATTTAATATATCGTAAGATGGTTCTACATAACAGTTTACCTCCAAATATATGGCTGCTTCGTGATAAACCATTTTCCATTCGGAAGCATCGTTACTTGCTCTAAATTCACTCGCAGTAAGCATTTCTACTCCATTTGAATCCAGTACTCCTTGGGATGCCGAAAGTCTTCCAGCCTCGCTCGGTACACTTTGAACATTTTCTAGCAGTAATACAGACACATAATTATCCGAATAAACTATAGAAGCTTGGTGTCAATATAAATCAAACTTATTATTTACCTACCTAGTTAGCATAATAATGTGTACCCAAGAAAACAATCCAAGCACATTTATTTCTGATTCAATGCATAATTTAGAATATAAATAAATAGATACGTGCCTGATTCAACATAGAAATGATATCACGTGGAGAATAAGAATGACATAGGATCTCCTTACCATTAGCAAATCTTGAATATCCATCACTAGCTTGCGTTAGCCTTCCGGAGGCCGCCATAAGCAAAACCCGTGAGCGAACAAAAGACATACGTAAATTAAACGTTTGGGAAATAACATATAGAGGGATCTTCCATTCGGGGCCTGAGAAGGTAAGACACGTTTTTATAAATTAGCGTCGTGCAATCCGTTGAGTATATGTTGGTTATATCAACCATCGGAACTTAAAAGTTAAATAATACATATCTGTTACGTCTGTTTCTGTTTGCTAGAATTATATTTTATTCTTATTAGCCGGCTATTACTTGGAAATTTTAAAGTTAACTGCCAGTAGTCTGCGTGCGTGGAAGAGGTGTACAAGTCTCATTTAGCCACCGATATGTTTTAATTGTTAAATTATTTACTGTTTCAGATGGCGGATACCAAGGCTAAAGATGCCCCTCCCAAAGGGAAGGAAGCTGTGGCAAAGAAAAGAGTAGCTGAACCTTTAAAAGGTGCTGACGGAAAGAAGAGAAAGGTTCATGGCAAGCCGCGAAATTATAATCTAGGAAATGGAGTTTACAGGTTTAGCCGTGCCAGAATGTATAAGAAGAAGGCGATTTACAAATTCATAGGAAAGAAGACCCCTAAAACGGTAAGCTTGGATTCAGACTTTGTTACTTTCACATGGTCATTTGTATGACAGAAAAGTAATCGTGTCATTTGTTTTAGGTCAGGCCTAAGAAACCAGCCTTCGTTGAAAAGCCGATTGGTGGTGACAAGAACGGCGGCACTCGAAAAGTTTTGATAAAAAAAAGGAAGAATTATTATCCCACCGCTGACAGGTACAATATACACCACCCAGTTTTATCTCAGAATTTGAATTCCGAGGATGTTTTCTAATGTGTTAAAGTCAATCCATTATTGCGTTAGTTAAAATACTCCTGGATCTATTCAATTTCATAATTCGTTACTTGTGGCGTCCATCATGATGGAGTAATGTGCGGTAAAGACTTAGTGTGTGCCAAAGCCCAATTAAATCTAGTAAACTCGCGGTTCTTCCTGTTCTACCTTTAATGATAATTATTAAAGCTGCCCAAATTTTCATTATAGTAGATCATGTCGTTTTGGATAGTTTTTTGTTTCGTTTTTGTTGGTGTAATTTTCCTCTTGGCCAATGAAATGGAAATCAACTTTTATTGCTTGTGCATAATTAACATGGTAAAAGTCGGGGTTTATAATGTGTTTCGTTTATAGGATCAGGAAGCATCCCAGCAAGAAATTGTTCTCTCAACATAAGCATAAGATAAGGAAGTCATTGACTCCAGGAAGAGTGTGCATTGTCCTTGCTGGGCCCCATAAGGGTAAAAGGATTGTCTTCCTTAAACAGCTCAAGAGTGGTCTGCTCCTTGTTACAGGTGAGAATAAAGCCGCTTTATTTTAAATTTGGATAACATTGCAAATGGGCATCTGCAAAATTGGATAATAATTAACCTTTCAAGCATAATTATTTAAAATCCTTATTTTTCTGCCCAGAGAGATTTTTGTGACTTTTGCAAACAGTTACAAATCTGAGACCTTGGGCTAAACTTATGCCTGCATGTGCAGACATATTAATCACCAGAAAGCATTCTTAACGAAGTTTTTTGAATTTAATGTATACCTTAAGTACTTTTGTAGGGGTGGCTAAATAATTTTTGTTTAAAGTATCTTTAATGTAGAACAGACTTGAGAGTGTGCCACTTGTCTTCCTCTTTCCACCAGTTGGTTCTCTCTCAAGTCCCAGCCCTGAAGGTGGCTACATTGTAGCCGAAATACGTATTGGTCCAAAAATTCTCTTACGTACTGGCTCCAGAGCTTTTTCCCGTTTGTTCTACATTAATTAAAGCCATTAGAAGTTCAAAAAATTTCCTATCATAAAATATCTTTGTTATATTCCTGAAATTTTTTATGTATGAGAGGTGGGATTTTTTCTAGTATCAGTGTAATTTTAATCCGGTCTAACATCAAAATTAGTAGAACAAGATTTTTTTACTATAGGAATTATTTGGAACCCACAATTTTGTATTGGTTTCTCAAGTAAATCCAGGCAAGAATAATACTTGGTAAATTCCACACAATAAAGTGGAATTTACCAAGTCTTATTATTCTTTCCTGAATATGGAGTTCCACCATGTGAAGGCTACATCTGTCGAGTTTTTTCTCACAATTGATTGAATGAGCTGTATTATTGATATAGTTATCATGACAATTGGACTCATTCATTTGTTGGTGTTATATAATTTTGTTAGGGCAAAATTTTGTCTAATGAAATGGTCATTATAGTTTCTTCTCCTTTAAGGCCAGTTTGTGTATAAAGTATTGTCTTTGTAAAGGGTCCATTCTTGTTTATAATATATTGATGTGATGCTATTACCAAATTCTTACAGGTCCCTTCAAAGTTAATGCATGTCCTCTGCGCAGGATAAATCAGATCTATGTTATTGCAACCAGCACTGCCTTGGATATTTCAAATGTGAAGATCCCTGAGCATATTAATGACGATTACTTTAAGAGGAACCGCCAGAAGAGGGCAAAGAAGGAGGAAGGAGACATATTTAGCACCAAAAAGGAGGTGTGTTGAGCTTTTTAGAAAATGAAAATTCTACCAAGATGAGATCATTTGGTTTAGTTCTGTTCTTTTTATATTTGAGATACTAAAATATCTTTGTTTTTCAGTGAGCTTGATAAATCTATTTTCTTTGAAGTGTTTTTATTTCTTTATTGAAATTATTCTAATATTAAAATCCTGCATCTTAAAAGCAACTTTTCTAAGCATATAATTTGGCTTGTGTCATTTTGTTTTGCAAGATAATTCATAAATATAAGAAATTCTTTGATTATGGATCATGTTTTTGTAGTTTGATCCATTTCATAAAGAATTTTGTGTTAGTATTTTCAGTGTATTTGAACATTTTTGTTTATTGTAATTATTGTTTCACATAGGCTTACAAACCATCTGACCAGAGGAAACAAGACCAAGTGGTGGTAGACAAGCAGGTGTTAGATATCATCAGAAAGCATTCTGAAAAGAAAATGCTGTTCGCATACCTTGGCTCAATGTTTGGACTTCGATCCGGACATTATCCACACAAACTCAAGTTTTAATATGATGCGTTGGCGACTATGGTGTATATGGTTAATTGAAATAAATTTTGGCATTGATTACTGCCTGAAAGGATTGGCTTTCATTTTCAACACGTGATTTGTTAAGATTGCTTTGGGTATTTACAATTAGGGAGTAAATGGTTTGCAGTACCAAGTTCAATGTTTTACCACTGGGTTGCACTACTGGGCACTGTTGGTAACTTTCACTTTTGGTCAATAGTAGGCTCTGTGCGCATCAGTCATTCCAATTGGTGGTACATAATCTCTTCTGTCCTGATTCTCAGAGGAATGGGATTTCTGAGTGTGCACCATAACCCAACAATTTCTTTGAAACCCTTCTTCCAACCAACCCAACCATTTTTCTGAAAACCTAACCCAACTTTTTCTGAAAACATTCTCCACTTCATTAAGTGAACTCAATTTTCCTTCATAACAAAAGAGTAAAGCGAAACTGTGTCCCTTTCCTCCAAGAATCAGAATGTAAGATGAGAACAACTGATGCACACAGTGCTAGTTCTTAGGAGGCCCAAATTCACGCAGAAGTAGTACCATCTAGCGGCGAAACATTGAACTTGGTACTGTGAACCGTTTACTCCTTAAGTACCTTGCTTTGTTATGGTAGAAGATTATCTTATTGTTAGTGGAGATTGCATATGATGTGATGGTCACAGTTATAATGTGCATAGATTATATCCTAGTTCCAAGGGTATATGTAAAAGCTAACCTATTAAGATGAGTTTTTTGGGCCCTTCTATAGGCTACCCCTCAGGAAGTTTTTTTTTTGAGAAATTGGATTATCCTCTGAATTTTACCTGTTTTATCTTCAACCTAGGTAGAGGCCAGAGGTTCTTAACATGGTCGCACAAAGATTCCTGGGTAGGTGCGAGTCATTTTTGGCCAAAATGGGTTTGCCTTAAGTTTCTATCTTTCATGTTTCTATTGCTGTGTAAATACTGTATATGAAAAACGAAAATTGTTTTACACCAGTGTTTCCCAAACTGTTCTGCAAGATGTTACTAGGTGTTACACGAAAAAAAATCAATGTTAGCAATGTTTTTCCTTCTAAGATTTATTTTTAAAAATATGTAAGAAAAATACTAAACACATTTATATAGTTATTATTATGCGATAGTCTGCCTTTAAGAAATGGTGCGCCATACTCGAGAACACCAGGAAGTCGCATGAGAGATAATCGGATGCATGAGCGCTTGACGTTCAATCTGTGCATTGATGCATAGGCAGCATTTACCAACTAACCGTCGCATTTATGTATGTCGGCTATTCCAGTGGTGCCTAACTTACAGCCCGTGGGCTGGATGTGACCTGCAAAGGGTTTTTATGTGGCCCGCAAAGCCATGATGGAACAGCAATCCAAAAAAATTAGCACAATTCATGCATTTTAGGACATTTTTGATAATTTTTTTAACATTGGAGTTTTTACCATAAAAGTCTCATTTAGACTTGATTTTCACTAAAATGGCACCTTAGAATGTATAGGTAACATCCAATTTAAACTTAACTTGACCTGCCGAATAATTGGCAACTTCCAATGCGGCCTGCCGAAGGATTCACAGCCACCGATGTGGCCCGCCACATAGAAAAGGTTGGGCGCCACTGGTCTATTCAATGATCGCTGGTCTATGCTACGTATCTTGTCTTATAATTTCAACATATATTTGTGATATTCAATGTTTATTGTATATTAAGCATTTATACTACACAAACTCGTTCCCCATGGATCTGTGGCTAAAAGAAGGAAGTTTTAAACGAAAAGCAGGCTTTTGGTGCTCAAACTGTGTTTGAATAAAACGCAAAAAGGAGGAATATTTCAAAATGAAGAGGAACAATCGTAGCCTTCGGTTCATTAAAAATCGGGAGGTGAGCTGTCCAAGATGGAACAATTAATGTCCAATTCCAACAAATTAGCATCAGGTAGTAAGAAACCAAAAAGAAAGTACGATGAAAGTTATTTGTCTTTTGGATTTACTTCCATTGGGAATAAAGATGCTCCTGATGCTCAGTGCATGTTGTGCAACAAAATATTATCTAACAGCTCTTTAGCCCCTACTAAGCTTTGAAGGCATCTGGAAACTGTGCTGCATATAAAGACAAAGTTATAAGTTTTTACAAGCGACATCTTGATTTGCTTGAAAATAGTAAATGCTCAATGTATAAAATTGCCAAGTCAGACAATGAAAATGCAACAGAGGCATCATACAAAGTAAGTTACCGCATAGAGAAGCTCATATGGTTGGAGAATCGCTTTTCAAGCCTTGTGCAAAAGATATAGTAATGTGCATGTTTGATGAGCAATATAGTAAAAAAGTAGATGCAGTACAGCTCTCAAACAATACTGTTGTACGTCTAATTAAGGATCTTGCTGCTGACATCGAAGAAGAGCTAGTTTGCCTACTGAAAATTTGCGATGGGTATTCATTGCAACTAGATAAATGAACTGATGTATCAGAGCTTGCTGTGTTGATTGTGTTTGTCCATTATAGGTTTGACAAGTATTGAAGAGGACCTGCTCTTATGTGAATCTTTGTAAAGTAACACTACTGGTGAAGAAATATTCAACTGCATCAACAATTTTATGCAAAAACATGCAATTCAATGGAGAAAATGTGACCATGTATTTAGTGATGGTGCCAAGGCAATAGTCGGAAAAATAGCAGGAGCTGTAACGTGGATCAAAAGTGCAGAACCAGAAAGCACCAGTAGTCATTGCGTGTTACAAAGACATGCACTAGCAGTTAAAAAATGCCTACATCTCTGAAAAATGTGCTAAACCTGTCAGTACAAATCATCAATTATATTAAAGCTTGACCACTTCAATCCAGCCTATTTAAAATGTGCGAAGAAATGGGTGTTCAGCACAGCGCTTCTACATAAAGAGGTGAGGTGGCTTTCACGAGGTAAATTTCTTGTAAGACTTCTTGAGCTACGTCATGAACTATTGGTTTTCATCCACGTTTCTACTCTGATTGTTTGACAAATTCCTCTTGGCTGCTGAGGCTTGCATACCTTGCAGATGTTTTTACGAAATTAAATGAGGTGAATCTGTCAATGCAAGGAAAGAATATGACCATTTTTACAGCATTTGCTAAAATTTTGTCATTGTTAAGGAAACTGGAATTTTGGGCCTCGTCCGTAGAATAAAACAACTTTGATTGTTTTCCTACACTCAGTGACTTTTTGATTGAAGTTAATTCCACAGTCCATAAAGATATTTGCAATGACACTGTACAGCACCTAAGGGGCTTGCACTCTGTTAAAATATTTTTCTCTAAAAAACGACGATAATACTTTGGTTCGAAATCCATTTACAATTACAGTCAAACCAGTCGCATTAGTAGCGCAGGATTAGGAGTCTGATTGATATGACATCTTGAACTGAGACAAAACTTTAACGAACTTTCGCTAAATGATTTTTGGAGCAGCCTAATTCAAGAGTACCCGAATATTGCAAAACGTGCAGTTCTTGTTCTTCCCTTTGCTACATCGTATCTGTGCGAAACAGGATTTTCATATTACGCTGCAATGAAAACAAAATATAGGAATAGATGATGCACCTGATATGAGGATCCGACTCAAGAACACCGTACCTAATATTAAGCAGATATGCTATAAAAAGACACTAAAACACTTCTCATTAAAAAATGTTTTTTGTGTCATATTTTATAACAAAAATGTAAAATGAAAGATGTTTTACTTTATCTTGATATGTTTTGTTCTTTTTCTTCTTAATAAAATAAACATGGTTGAATTGATCTAATTTGTTATTATTGTTTTTTGTTCTGTTATAAAGTAAAAAAATGCATATGAATCAAATTTTGATCATTTCTTGCAGCAATTAATTCGTCTGTGAGATCATTTTTTGCTGTGTACTTTAATCCATGCATGCGTTATATCTAATGAGCTCCTGTTGGTGTTCCGTCAATACATTACAATTTTAAAAGTGTTCCGTGGTCATATAAGTTTGGGAAACGCTGTTTTACACAATGACAACTTATTGCTGACAGCCCACAAAATGATGATTACATCTGTGAGTTGAGTCAAAACAAAAATTAAACAATTCACTGAATAACTGCACAGTTGAATTAAATTCATGTGCTTAGCTAAGCATATACTTAGAAACCTGTTATGAAACATTAGTTACTCTTCTACAAAACTTACTCGGCAAGTGAAAGACCTAGGTTCACTTCTCGTTCATGGCAGAATTTTTCTCATCTTAAATCGTTCCCAACATTTTTATGAATTAAATTTGTGGAGCTAAAATATAATTAAAACAAAACTGATAAATTCTGCTTTAATAGTAATTTATTATAACATCTTTTATCGTCGATATTTCATACTTGTAATACCCTTCATCATTGCAGTATTCTCTATTGTTTGATTATTCAGTGCTAATAAAACGCTCCCAAGTATTAATCTTACTTTTCAGCTGATTGGTCTGAAATCATTCTGTTTCTAGGATTATAAAGCAATGACTGGGATGGTTTTGTGAAATTGAATTTGTAGTCCCCATTTTTCTATGCCTTTTATGGCTATTACAGTGAAGCAGTTTTTAAGAATAGGATACCCAAATATATTGATGCTGAAAGGCATAATCTTTACAGGTGAGAATGAGCCTTGATAGTTGAGCAGCATTCACCTGAAAAGTGGAAGCATAGAGTTACATTTCCTGTCCAGTTCTAATTTGTCGTTTCTCCAAAATTAATGTTACTTATTGAAGTGAAATTTTTAGGCCAGTAATATTTTATAAGAACTGGTTTGACAGAAGACACCAAAAGTAAAAATTAGTTCAATCCAGTGATCTTCATTCCTCTTGTCACAATCCCCATCCTTAAACTGATAAATGTAATATTAATTTTGATGTATTATATTTGCATAAAAATTAATGTTAAATCTTAATATTCATGCTAAAAATTAGTAAAACACTCATTTGGGAATCACTGGTTAGTTAATCATTTTTAAAGATAAATGAAATTTTACATCCGGTTTTCGCAGTTCATCTCCGGTTTTAATAACCAGTCTCCAGTTATGGGATGTTTTTCGGCCAATTTTCCTCAAATGTCCATTATCCTGAGAGAAATCAATACAGGACGGATTTTGTGACAAAGTGTGTCCCATATTATTACATTATGACTTCTAAATTTGTATCATCTATAAGTCGTTCCAATGAATACTTTTGAATGCGTATCTTGAAGACAGTTTGATCAACTCGGACTCCGCGTTGGATTTCACAAGCCACCGGGAACAGATATGCGATGCAATGTTATACATTGTTGTAACATCATTGAAGAACCATACATTGTCACATAAGCATTTTTTTCATGTAAATACTTAATATAATTTTTTTACTCATGTCTCCAGTTTTGGAATCCTCATAAGGTCATATCTCTGGTTTTGGAATCCTTGAAAGGTGGCCCTATAGTTGCCTCATATGCCACAATCACTAATATTCCTTGACTTTAACATTCATTAAATTACTTAAGTAAAGCTCTTTGGTGACTGTACAGAGTAAGGACATTTTTTCAGGGCAATTTCTCTTTTGCAGAAATGTGGTTATACCAGGTTAATGAAATTGTCCAAAGGGTACATTAAAAAAAAGTTTGAGTAGCACTGTAGACCAATAAGTGATGGTATTGTCTAAATATGTATGTATGAACCAATTAAATCCTTTAGAAATTGAAAATTGAGTGCATAATTACAAAAGGTAGTTAAAATTTCATAGTTGTAAGGGCAGCAATGAGAAAAAACTTTGCCAAGGAAAGGAGTTTATCAATGCTATATTTTATTTTCAGTACAATTGAAGGTAACATAGGATAATCAAGCAGATATCAAAGGATGAGTTGACGCTATATCATAAGCAATGAATTTAATGGAAGATTAGCAATGGTTGGTAACATCTGCAAAAGCAAAAATTACTGTAAACATAGATGGTGGGTACATACATAGCATAGGGTGTTTTGTGTAAGTAGCAATTCTCCATGTTAGAGTGCTTTATTAAATGGATTAGTAGTAAAACAAGGTTGATAAAAGAGGCTATGGTGCAATGAGATGGAATACATTTAATCTACATAACTCCTCTAACCATAAAAGTGGTATAATTTCAGAATTTCCATCCTTATCATACTTCTATGATGTGAATTTAATAAAAATGGCAACATTACTGTTGTTGTAATCAATCAATACGGGATTAAGTTAATATAGAGCCACAGACAACTTTGTTTGGACCCTTATATTAGCATTGCTATTGATAGTCTTTAGATAATTCATAATAAAATAATTTATAATGCGGCTAATACATAGAATTGCCAATAAAATTCTGATTCTGCTTGAGTCAATTAAAATGGCCGCATAACATTCCAGTTCATTGATCATATCCATGAAGCCCTTGTCCCTATAGGCCTTTCTAAAATTTTTCCCTCGGTAAACGTTGATTTTCTTTGCAAAGACTTACAAGTTTCGTCCATCACAGAACTCTATTAAGACTGGGTGTTTTGGATTAGGTAGATGAAAATGGATTGGTATAACTCAATCTAACTTCATATAACAGTCCATTGTTGCTGAATTTTTCTCAGAAAGCGATTATTACTTTAAGCTACAAACTATTAATAACCATATTAATAGGTTTGTGCTCTGTAGGTACGTCATTCAGAAAAAGACGATCTTTCATTTTTATCGCTTTTTTATAACGACTTATGAAAATACTATAATAGGAAATATTTTTTAACTTAGCAGCTCTTACAATCAAGCTGCTGTACTAATCGTTTTATTCTTCCTGACGCCAAAGTTACATATTCTTTATTTTTCGGTTAATAAAATATTGAACTATTATATTTCGCGTTATTGCTCTAACAATTGACGATATTGTATTGAATCAATAATTTGCTATTACATCGTCACAAATTCTGGTAGATAAACAGGTCTCCTAAGCAACCGTTGGCCCGGGGATTTTCTGCCACACGTGTCTGTAAAAAATTGTTTTTAATGCTTACGCTCTTAAATCGTAAATAATAATGAGTTTCGTAGCTTTGTTTTACTATTTTACCGGATATTTTTGGAAGTTAAAATGCAAAAGGAAAATGAAAGCCACTCAAGTGAACAGTGATAGTTTTCCGAGGCTTTTATTACATCCTACTAATGATGTCGACGGCGCCATGTAGCTTCCTTTTCGGTTTAGTGTAAGGTTTTTAAATGAAATTTTTAAAATTTGATATTGTTGAAGTTTAATAGTAGAGAGTATATCGTTGCATCAATTTAATGTGATTTTATTTGGTAAGATGAAAGGACCAATTGAATTTTAAATATTGGCACGGTGTCATTTAACTGCAGTCGTTATTCCTGGTTATTCCTATAAATGAGAATCTTGTAAAATGGCTAAATCTAATTCTGATACTTCAAGCTTAAAGCTCAAGTCAGGTGTGCGAAATAGCCCTGGTCGCATGGGCAAAAAAGTTACTCATCAAACTAAATCTGAGGTAGTAGCGGCAGTGGAAAAACAAACGGCAGACATACCAATGAAAGATTTTTTGAACTTTCTCCGCACTGCGTACCAGGTCAATCAAGCAATTGAAGGTGTTCCATACACAATGAATCAAAACGTTGTTGTAAATTGGAAGGAACTTACCGACAACAAAATGTTTACCCAATTGTTCAATGCGCGTAGTTTACGTGATTCACATCAAGCTTTTTCTGGAATATCAACAGAAGATAGTCAAGAAGTAGAAAAAATTTTGAAACACAAGTTAAATGAAGTTCTTCATGAGGGTCTGTTAGATTCCATGATACCATACATGCTTCCAAAATCTTTAAGTCAACCTATTATTAAGAAGCCTCTAACATCAGTTGATTCCCTGAAGTCGCAGACAGAAAAAGTTAACAGGATATCTAGTGGACCACAACAAATAGCTTGTAACAAAGAAAAAACTACCACGAGAAGAAAATCAAGTACAACTATGGATGCTTTAAAGCATCCCAAAGGAGAGTATGTGAATTTCATTATTATTTGTTGAAACTTACTTAGGAATAGCTTTTATTGTATAATCCATTTTATAAATGACATTTCAGTACAGAAGTAGAAATTCATGTTTGTGATGAAGTGAGAAACTTAAAGAAAAAGTTCAAATGCCCGCAAAAGCTTTTAGTTTCAAAAATGGGATATTTTGCAGAAGTGACTACAGGTTTGCATTGGGAAATCTTGAGCAATGTTTTTTAATGGTTCTTGTTTGTTGTATTAGTTTATTTTATGGATTGAAAATATATTCTCTTATTATTTAGGACAGAAATTAGAAGATATGGACATCTCAGTTCATTGTGATCTTAACATATTTGAATGGCTAATGAAATGGGTAAAAAAGGATACTATGCCAGAAGAAACTTGGCCAAAGCTTGGTAGGAGAAAGAAAGGAAATGTACAATTTTGAATTGTTTATTTGAATGTTGGTAGCACACATCAGTTTTTCATGTACAGATAATATTAAGCACTATAAATTTAATATTTTCTTAATGATAAGCGAAATTTTATTTTAAAATCAAATAAATTGTTTTATATTTGGTGATATTGGTTTTCAGAAGCTGGAAATGTTGTATCCATTTTGGTATCTGCATCGTTTTTACAAATGCATCCCTTGGAAAATGATTGTTTAGCCTTTCTTTACACCAATGCCAATGAAATATTAAAATCTTCATCAAATATTTCGTGTCTCAATGACAGCATTCTTTCAAAGTAGGTTATTTTTATCTCAAAAATGTCTAATATTTAACCACTAAATTGGCATTATGCAAAATATTTTACTAACTCTGTACTGTGTATGATAATCAAGTAGAACATTAGTATTTAATGTAGTTCTTTATTTCTTTGCTGTGTTTTAAACTATTTTCAGAATATTACATTTCTTTAAATGATTGTATTTTACCTCATCAACAAGTTTCCTCAAGGTTAATATTAATACCTGTGGTACTTCAATTTCATTCACAAATGCACTGAGATCTTGAGTCTCACTTTCCTGTAATTTTTTTATAATCACATGTAATGCAATTTTTCTGTGCTAATATTTGTCAAACATTTTGCAGAATGTTATTAGTTATTCTGTGAGAGATTTTGAGTGATTTCTAAGCATTTACTATACAAATGTAAAATTTAAGGATTTTATATGTAAATATAAACTGTTATTAATATAATGTTAGTGACCATGAAAAGGCCAGAAATATTATTTTCTGAAAAACAAGACATTTTTTGGGCTACCTTGAAACTTGTTGCATTAATTTTATTTCCCTTCTAGACTTGCAAAACACTTCTCCAATTCAGATGTGGAGTCTCTGGCCGATAAAAAGGACAAAATACAATCAAGACTGTATTGTAAATTGATAACCTCCCTTGTTGATGGTCAACCTAATGTTAATAAAGGACATTTTTCAAAACTTTCCTCACTTTACAAATGCAGTAAATGTGAACAATTAATAATGAAGGAAGTGCAAAATGAAATTCCATGTTTACCTCTAAATATGCGGATGGACCGAATGGGCAAGATACACTTTTCTCATACAAGGTATAAGGAATATGTCTTCACACGTTTTCTATCTCATATAAAGTAAATATTGATGAATAAGTAGGTTAAAGTAAGGTTTGTGGTTAATAGTAAAAATTTTGAAATAAAAAAGTGCAGAGAAAATGGTAAGGAAATAAATTTGTAAGCATTTTCTAATCATGAATCTTTTTCCTTATTATCAATTGTTATAAAAATAACAAAGGAAAATACACTGTAGAATGCCATTCATTTTATTAGCTTTATTTTTCAACTTAAGGATGTCTAAAAAATGTTATCAAGAAGTCAATATGAAATAAAGTCTTAAGAAGGTGGCAATGAATGATAGTATTTAGTTCAAAATGAGATAGTATAAAAAGATATGAGAGCAGTTGGCAGATAGATATTGTGGGAAGCTTTCCCTCATGAATTGTAATTTTTGATAAGTAAAAAAGAAATATATTAATAGTTTATTATTAATTCCGTCGGCCATAGTTATGACATGGAACAAGTCAGGTACAAATACAGGGGAAAAATATAAAGAAAAATACAGAGATGTAAAACATTAATATCCACATATTCGTTAATGCTATAATAGCATTTATTAAGTAGCAATTCTTTCACTTTATACTTAAATATATTTAAAGAGTTAATCTGTTTGATATGCAGTGGCAGATTATTATAAAGTACAGGGGTAGAGTGGTGTGGACCCTTTTTACAGGATGAGTATGAATAAGAATTTATATGAATATCACCACTGCTATGAGTGCCGTATTCATGGAATTCTGAATTTATCTGAAATAGATGAGTGTGTGATTTGGTGAACATGACACAGTTCAATATATATATACATGGAAGGGTTAAAATTTTGAGGCTATGGAAAATAGGCTTGCCAGGGGTATAAAAAGGTACCCTTTACTGCTTTCTTCTGCATGGAGAAGGCTTTGAGAGAGAGCCTGGAGTTTCCCCAAAATACAATTCCATATGAATACAAATCTTCATATCATTTCTTACACATTGAGATAAAAATGAGGAATTTCCAAGAGATGAAGAATCATTGGCTTTAAAGATGAAGTTTGGTGAAGGAAATATGATAGAGGAATTGGCACAAGATAGGAGGATAAGGATTAAATATATTGTAAGTGGTGAAAAAACACAGCTAAAATGTAGACTTGAGGAAAACTTTACAAGAAAAGTGTAAGAAATGGAAATTCAGGTAAAAAGGAGATGGAAAAGATTATGAATATAATTAAATTGACATAATAAATAAGATAGATACTAAGAAGGTCGTGCTTTTGGGTAAGAGTTCTCAACCCATGGTTCAGAGACTTTAATATAGAAACGGAATTACATAACAATGACTTCTGCCTATTCTCACAGCACATTTGGTCTGAGATGACATCATCATGATGGATTCATTCTTTCTCCTGTCTTACACTATCTTTTCACTGAAGCCCTTCACTATGGCACATTTTTGTTGATTTAGCTGATTCTACAACTTGAAAATAGCTTTGTATTTTATTCTTTTAACTGGTGGGGCCATGATGTGGGTATTAGTTGCCCATTTGAAGGTGCCAAATCATAATAGATGCCAATGAATGGTGCTGCATGATCTCTTACACTTAATGAGAGCATAAGGAAATTTCTTGTATACTTCCAGATCATCAAATCAGCTACTCATTGAGATGCTTATTTCCATGTTTTATTTAAAATTTTAATCCTATAGGACTTCAATTTTGTATACCCTTTATTGAGATGTTTACTTTGTGTTTTTTTAACTTAAGATTTCATGACAAATATTTACAGACCATATTAGAAGAAAAATTGAAAGAAGAAAAAGAAAAGAAAGGGTTTAAGCTGATAGACAACTTAAAAGGGAAAGAGTGCTACCAAGTAATGAAGAATATTGCGAAAATCAGGAGTATGTAGCAAATCAGTTTTAACCAATAATAATCACAGACCTGTCTAAGGACATTATCTATGATGATAATGATTCCTAAACGCATTTTCATGCAAAAAAATAAAGATTGACTTACACACAAGGTCAAATTATGCACGACAATATATGGTAGTTTTTTCTTATATTTTATCCTATGAATATGATATAAGAATATAAATATGTATAATAAGTAGATTTGTGCAGCACATCCAGGAAATGCTTTTATTTATCAACACTATAATTTTTGTGATAATTTTATAGATTAATTCAAACATTCCAGTTTAAGCTTTTCTATGGATTTGCAGGCTTAATCTGATAAACTCAAACACTCACTTTCTACTGCCTTTTATTTCTGAGCAAATGAATTTTACCAAAGCTATCACATAAATTGGTTGTGAATTATTCTATATAATATCGTTTTTCTTATTTTACATAAAAATTTGACTATGCCATGTGTTAAAAAAGAATACCTTTTGCTACATGATAAATATTACTTCATTGCGTTATTACACTAACATTAATTTTAACATGGATATCTTCATTGATGGTACCAAAATGGCACAAGTTACATCTGCAAAGTTCTTAGGAATCTATATTGATGAGAAATTCAATTGGGAGGCCCACATTGACTCCATATGTTAAAAAATTTCCAACATATTTGTCATTGTCAAACTTCATAAGCTAGTGGGTACTAAAGTGCTACTAACCTTATACCATGGACTAATATTTTCTTATTTGTCATATTGTATTCACGTTTGGGAAGGATCTGCCGCTTCACGACTAAATAGAGTATTTATATTACAGAAGAGAGCAATAAGAAGTATCGCTAATTAAAAATTTAGAGAATCTTGTAAGCCATATTTTAAAAACCTACGTATTATGACATTGTACTCGTATATTTATGAATGTATAATCTATGTGAAGAAGCATGAGAACATCTTGAATTTTGCAGAATCAGCATAATTAAAACCTCTCCATCCTATGCTGGCAAATATTTCTATAATAAATTGCCAAAGAGTATAAAAAACAAACATAAATTCAGTATATTTAAAACTCAGTTAAAAGAGTTTCCCATTGAAAAGTGTTTTTATAGTGTTCAAGAGTATTTAACAATGTGACTTTATATGATGTAAATGTATCTTTTTTTATTCTTCTGTGACTTATCCTATATTTGTACTTCGCAAATCGACAGGACCAATAAATCTATCTATCTATCTAATCATATTGGTAAATTATGGGCCATAAAGTGGTTAGTTGTGTAAATTATTGGCTGTAGGGATTAGATGACTGTTAATTCATGATTGAATATTAAATTATTGCTATTGTGATAAATATTTGGATAGGTTTAAAAGGTGATTTGCTTGTTAATCTATGAATACAGACATTGATTAAAATATTTTAGGGACCCTCTCTGGGATTTGAATGAACATATTCGAAGTTTAAGGCCCAGATTAGGATCATGGCGGCTTGTATACTGGCATCTTTGGGGAGAATGCCACATTCTGCACTGCTCTCTCTGCCATTTCCCTTTCACACTCTTATATACGGCATACTGCGCTCATCATAGAGAGGCAGCACTTTTCCTCTCTGTCGGAGGAAGGGCACCTAGAGGGGTAACATTACCAGTTGGTCATTATCCATGTTGTGGAGCACGTGCCTTCCGCTATGAACCTTTACCATCAAGAGGAGTAAGTGCTTTTCGCTATTTCAATTTACATTTTAGAATATTTTTTCTGAGAGCTTTTCCAAAAAAACTGATTGAATTTTGTATTATGAAGTAGTTAAAAATGCTGAAACTTGATATGAAATACAGACTGACTTTGGTAACAAACTTTTCCTATTAATATTCTTAAATTTCTATACCTCTAGCTAAAAGGTACAATACAATGTTATGTAATTTTAAATATTTTTGTAATTCCAAAGGCTGTTCCTCATTAATCAAGTTTTTTTCAGACTGATTCAGTGTTCATAGATGGTAATAGAATAACTAATCTTTTTTAATGTGTTGTTTCATAAAATCCATTGAAGAGAAATGAGTTAATTGAAGTTTAAATTGATAAAAGAAAATATTTCAGTAAAATAGAAAATATATTATTAATGCCGTTTTAAATTATTAACATTTCATTATCATACCTAAGGATAACATTGAATAACTTTAAGTGAACATCCTTAAAAACATATTTGATTACCATTTCCAACAGTCATTATCGTAAACGATAATTCAAAATTGAATTTCTGTTCAGTGTAAATTAGTATTGGTTGAACACATTCCAGACAGAGAGCCCACCCAGTGAGCTTTCTTGATTTTGCACTCCTGACAGAATACCATGCGGACATTTGTTTTTCACATAATAGGAGCCCGACACTCCATCTAGGGAAAAAACAAACATTCCCAATTTCTCATTATGTTTCAGGTGAATCATTATTTTTTCATATTTGTTGAAGGAGAAGAGTTGGGGCCCTTGCCCACTTTTAGACACTGATCAGTTTTGGGGCTTCTAAACAGCTTTTGATGCAATTTTTTAGTCCTCCACCCCAAAAACCCTTACATATTTCCAAAATTTTATCGAACTACAATAATTCCTTAATGCTCCAAAAGTTTCAACCATAGGAGGAAATCGAATTTTTTATTACAGTCCGGAATGGGTAAAGTTAAAATTGTAGTAATTTTGTCAGGAGATGGAATAAATATATTGTATGAGAATAGTAGTACAACTGTACAAGTTTACGGGAAAAAATTATAAGGCCCTTACTACAAGCTTTGTATGCAAAAGATTCTTTATTTTTCAAAACCACATTTTTTATCCCCTAGGGATCTTCAATAACTCTAAAATTTATTGGAAAAAATAATTTTCTGGAGAAAATATTTAAATAACATATAAAAACATTGTTATGAAAAATAACAAATATATTACAGTATGGGTGCAAGTTGTAGCATTCCATGATGAAATTATATTTTTAATACTCACTGTTTTGATAAGCACTATTGTTTTGTTTGATTTATTATTTGTCACCTAAAATCAGGGATGTCAATATAATGACCATCATCCAAAACTAACTTCCAAGAACGAAATGGACATGTGGCAGATATTTATAAAGCACAGATCCCTTATTTCACCTGAACCTCCTACTTCTCCAAGTTATCTTGAAAGAAGTCCTGGATCTCAAAGCAAAAAAGGTAACTTTTATGTAATATGAAGTTTTTTAACTTTGCTTGAAATTTCGTTTTTTTTTGTAAATGGATCATTCTTTCTCCACCAGTAGAGCATATATCCCAGATGATTATTAGTGAATAGTTGTAACCTTCCCTTCTATAGACCAAGTCACTAGACAAGAGTTGGATAATACAGGCCCACCTAGAATGATTACAGACAGCAGTTGTGCCCAAAATCAGCCATGGTGGAGTGGACTTCATCTAGCTCCTCGTCGGTCAGCCCATGGTCTCCTCAAATCTATATGGGAATTGTATCGCTGTGCAGATCAACAGCTATCCCAACAAGGTAATAATTTTTCAATTATATATAAGGGAAAGTATTACAAAATGGAACGCACTTTCTGGTAGTGGAACTGAAAGCAGTGAATGTGAAGTAACTGATAGAACATTTACAGTTGAGTTAAATTTTGATTTATTCCTTTTGTACTATGATGAAAAGTAAAGAAAAACTTTTATATTGTTTTTATTAAATGAAGTTAACAAAACGATGTTACTAAATGTTTGACGAGACGGAATGATATTATTGACACATGCGATGGACCAGAACACTGTTCCAGTGAGTTCTAGCTCTTTCCGAGCATTGTTTATGAGTACATTCCAGGTAACTGGCTATCTCCCATATCGCAAGCTTGCCGGATAAAAGGTTTCATACTGTATATAGATAATGATCTCATTAAAGATGATTAAATAAATAATTATAAAAGCAGTAGTTACTTCTTCAGATAAAATATTGTGGTATTTTCAATGCAATACAGCAAAAACATCATGAGAAATTATAATCTGGGGAAAACACTAGCATATCAAAATAGAGACAACACCTGAAGCAATGCCCGTAGGTAATACAGGCAAATCGGGCAATTGGTTAAAATATATCACAGTGTAAAAATATTTTAAATGTGTTTCTTGAGAATGTATCAGCATATATGCAGTCAATACTCTCTTTACTTGCTTTCTATTTAATGTGGCTGAAGAATTAATAACACCTCCATTCATCCGACTTTACAATTGGTTTAATGCAGTTAACAATGTGACATATGGAAACGGCATGGCAACCATGTGGTTATAGCATGTTGCTATTAATAATTAAGAAAAACAAATCATAAAAGAAATTGAAATTAATCACTAGAGTTTAAATAGTAAAACATTTAAAGATGGGACGAGAGGCATTTAATATTATTGTTAAAAGTTTATGCTTTGGGGTAATAACTAACAATAAGACCTGCACAGAGTATGGTGTGTGTCTGAGGCAATTTAAACTTCCCCCCTCTTAACCCATCAAACCCACCCAACCATTACTGCTGCCTACTCTACTGCACACTATATCTTGTGATATTTCTATGATTTTGCTTTCATTATATGGGATTAGACACAACTATGTAAACATTTTACATTAATATAAGTGTATAATTGTTTATCAGTTGGAAACTCAAATCCCTGGAGTGGTCTGGAGGCTGGTACGTATCCCCCCCCCCCCCCCCCCCCCTTTTCCTTTATTTCTTATGGGAATTTAGCTCCATTTATGTGGTTTTCATTTGCACAACACTTTTAAAGAACACATCTACCACATAAACAGAGAACTGGCTCTATTTTATTATTAATTATTTATTATTCATCCCGGGGCCTTAAGTCCTTAGCTCCTTGATAATCACTTGCTCACTCCCATTTACTTCTGATAGTAATTTCACATAGCTTGATCTGTTGCCCTTGCCTTTTCAGATTTTCATGACAGAATGCTTTCTTTAGTCTCTTAGAAGACAATTTATTGTATTTGTTTCCTTTCCATCTGAATTGTTATCCCTGTTTTAGATTGGTGTATGTGTATGCTCTACATTAAGCAGCACATAAACACTGTTTTGTATAAAGGACTCATCCCTTCACCCCCTCCCTATCTTCATCACCCACCTCCACCATCCTTCCAAAAAGGTTGCACATACAATCCTCTCTTCTCATTAACCATACTGCCAACTCTTCCCCTCCAGTTAGGATTGCCAGACGTCCCGTAAGTACAGAATTGTCCCCTATTTCACTGCCTGTTTTAGTGTCCCATTAAAGTTTTGTCATGACACCTAATTGTCCCGTATTTCAGAGGCTCCAATGTCAAGCATAAAAATTCCTGTCTATATAGTATTAATAATACAACGTAAGAATTGGTTGCTATGACTGCCATCAACATTTTCAAGTAGGTTCATTAAATATAAGAAATATTTTTTGTTAATGTATATTAAAATGTTTTATTTTTTCATTCTTATACATACTGCAATATTTTTATTATTATTTTCGTGAGTTTTTAATAAAGTGATTGGAAATGTTTGCTTTTTTTTTGTCTTTTTGGATGTTCCGTATTATCATAACTGAAATCTGGCAACCCTATCTCCAGCATCACATTGATGTATTAGGGAGGGTTTAATCTTTTTCAGTAGATAGAAAGAAATTTTTAATTAATCGTAAAAATTATTGTTTGGAAGTACTAAATGCCAAAAATTATTAAAAATGAGATTTAAAAACTGTTATAAAAATTTCCATATAATAATAGTTTCAGTAAATTTTTGTTAATTACCATATATTCCGGCATATAAGTCGACCCCTGCTTTTTTTGTTGAAAATACAATAAGCGATATGTTCGCCGTATAAGTCGACACCCACTTTTTTACTTAAAAATACTTCTCATGAAACCGTTTTCAGTCAAAATCAAAGTCATCTACAATCCAAGTTTTAACAAATCAGAAATAAACTAATAAAAATATATATAAATATTGTTTCGAGTCCGTACTATTCTTCATGAGTATTCCATGTGACATATGTTTTAATTTCAACCATTAAGAAACTTATTTATGGTGAGCTTGACCCACTGAATAAAGTTTTCTATAATTTGATTGATTTCAGCTGCTAATGATACTATCGAAACGAACTATACCTAGTGATCGCGATCGATCTCTATGGCGGCGAAATTCAATAAAATATCGCAAATGTGTACCCTGCACACATTTTTTCCCAAAATGTTGGTCATACATGAAGATTTCTGACCAAGTTTTAAAAATTACGAGTTTCGGTAGTGAATTTACTGCAACATGCTTGCGTCTACGTTTATATTCGCAAAAGACGAAGAATTCTATGAAGTTTACGCTTATTTACACGACCACAAAATGTTTAGTGTTTAAATGCGCAGTTTATACTGCCGTTGGTGCATCTTCAACATTGAGATGATGTAATATTTTTATAATATTAAAGCTGTACTTTTTAATTGAGTTTTAAGTTCATTATTGTCACTCAAGAAAAGCAGTTCTGTCATTAAAAATTTACTATCAGTTTCTACCTACACTTTTTGCCGGAATAAGTTGGCATCTGGTATCTGTATTAGCAGAATTCATCTAATTTTTTTCATCCATGGGCGGAATGAATATCGCTATGCCTGCCTACATGACGATAGTGCGTGGATATGCACCAGGGTTGATGCGGTCCTGTTCCAATATATTCTAAAATACACACAATCGTGCACGCTTGAAAAATTTAGTGCGCGGCCGCGCAGCTTAGAGGGAACCATGGAGAGAACATGTTTTTGATTTTTTATAATTTTCCGCCACCGTAGACATCAACTTATTAAAGTACGAATTAATTTTTTTCTCTCCTCGAACTGGTCAAAAAATAGGGGTGCGTGTGGTACACGAGGATGCAGATTACTTGAGTAAATACAGTATTAAAATTAATTATTGTAAATCTTCTAAATTACTGTATTTACTCATATAACCCGCGCACTCCTATTTTTGGGCCGGTTCAAAGGGAAAAAATTAATTTGAGCCAGAATAAGTGTTTTTTAAGTCACCGATTCCCACTCCCTGGAACAAGTTCCGCTCCCTTCTACGTGACACAATTTATTGGATGATCTCTTTATGATAATACTAGCAGAAATCTCCTCACTGATAGTCCTCTTTTGTTAACCCCTTAACTGTTTTTGTTGTAATATTACGCAACTTCGTCCCACTTTACTGTTTTTGATGTAATATTACGCACTGATGCAGAGCTTCACGAACTATTTGTTCATCTATGAACGGGAACTTCCCTACGCGGATGGGGAGTTTTTTCGCATATCATCTCGTGAGTAAATATTGGAAGGTTAGGAACAAACGAGTCCAAACACTTGAGATGTGGATTTCCTTCTTCCTTTCGAACGATGAAATCTTTCATTCACAAAAAAATTTCACCACTCCGAATTCCTTGAAGTGGATGAGGGAAAAGGACCAAACTTGCACCCACCTATTCTCAAGCCGGCAAACCCTCAGTAGTCATTGAACTATAGTTATCAGTTAGTCGGCGTATTCTTTCTGCCTACTTTTGCACGTTTGCTTGGTGGCATAAATAGGCGTATACTTCGTAGAATTTGACGTATTTTACGAATATAAACGTAGATGCAAGCATATTGCAGAGAATTTACTATCGATACTCACAATTTATATAACCTGTTCAGAAATTCTCATGTAAGACGCGCACCCCCTTTTATCCCCGGCGTTTCAGGAAAAAATGTGTATGGGGTACACGAGTAAATACGTTAAATGCCATAAAATGTAAATACTGGAACAGCTGATTCAAAATAGCGATCACCTCTACCAAAAGATCAACGGTGTTCTTAAATATCGATGCTATTCATTTTTAATTTAAGGTTCACATTTTTATGTTCGGCGTATAAGTCGACCCTAGTTTTAGAAAAAAATTTTTAGACTTCAAAGGTCGACTTATACGCCGGAATATACGGTATTTATGTGTAAATATTATGAATTAAGTTTTTTATAATATAACCAGAAGTATGACAACAAATGGTTATCTTCTGTATGTACAGTAATACCCCGATTTACATTGCCCCTATTTATGTTGATTCGAAGTTGCATCATCAATCATTTAGTATCTGTGTACCAATTTACATTGGTTTGCTTTGAAGTTACACCATATCTCAGATTTTTCGGAAAATGGGAAAAAGTCAGATCAGATTTTTTTTCCATCTTCTTGAATCTTTTAATGAATTACAATACTTAATATACATTTTAAAAGTATTAAGACAAAAACAATTACCGTATATTCCGGTGTATAAGTCGACCTTTGAAGCCTAAAAAACTTTCCTAAAACTTAGGGTCAACTTATATGCCAAACATAAAATGTGAATCTTAAATTACAGATGAATAACATCAATATTTATGAAGACCGTTGATCTTTCGATGGAGGTGATCGTTATTTTGAATCAGCTGTTCCAATGTTGACATTTTTGACATTTATTTTAGAAGATTTATAATAATTAATTTTAATGCTGTATTTACTCACATAATCCACGTCCTCGTGTACCACATGCACTCCTATTTTTGGACCAGTTCTAGGAGAAAAAATAAATTCGTGCTTTACTAAGTTGACATCTATAACGGCAGAAAATTAGAAAAAAATCAAAAAAGTGTGGGGATTTCCCGTAGGTGTGTTCTCTGCATGGTTTCCTTTAAGCTGCGCGACTGCACGGCCTTGCAGCAGTTTTTGAAGTGCCGCACACTAAACTTTTTAAGCTCGCCCTATTGTGTGTATCTTATTGTTAGAATATATCAGAACAGGGCTGCATCAACCCCTGTGCACATCCATGCACTATCGTCATGTAGGTGTGCATAGCAATATTCATTCCACCCAAGGTTGAAAAAAATTAGAGGGAACTATAGTTCTCTCCCGGGTTAAAGGAGTGTCAGCAGCTCACGATGAATTCAGTGAATACAGATACCAGATACCAACTTATTCCAGCAAAAAGCATAGGCAGAATCTGATAGTAAATTTTTAATGACAGAACTGCTTTTTTAGAGTAACAATAGTAAACTTAAAACTCAATTAAAAAGTACAGCTTTAATATTATAAAAATATTACATCATCTCAATGTTGAAGATTCACGCGCATTTAAACCCTAAACATTTCTTGGTCATGTAGATACGCGTAAACTTCGTAGAATTCTTCGTCTTTTGCAAGTATAAATGTAGACGCAAGCGTGTTGCAGTAAATTTACTATCAAAACTCATAATTTTTAAAACTTGGTCAGAAATCTTCATGTATGATGCGCTGTCTCTTTTTTTACCGACATTTTGGGAAAAAAGGTGCACGCGGTACACATTTGTGGTATTTTATTGAATTTCACCACTGTAGAGATCGATCGTGATCACTAGGTATAGGTAGTTCATTTCAATAGTATCATTAGCCGTTGACATCAATCGAATTATAGGAAACTTTATTTAGTGGTTCAAGCTCTCCAAGAATAAGTTTCTTATTGCTTGAAATTAAAACATCTGTCACATGGAATGCTCAAGAAGAATAGCACAGACTCTAAACAGTATTTATATATATTTCTATTATTATGTTTATTTCTCTCGTAGGAGGTATGATTTCAGGTCAATGAAGACTGCCTCAATTTTATTTCAGAATAATTGATCATGCCCATCATTTTTGACAGGCACTTATACTAGTTTTTTTATAATACTGTATATACTCGTGTATAGGTCAATTTCATGTATAGGTCGATCATCACTTTTTTAAAATAACTTTTGTTTTTTCAAATATCTCGTTTATAAGTGGACCCCAGTTTATCAGGTTTAGTAAAAAAAATTTTTTTATTCAGTACGTATTAAACCATTTAGTACCATGTAAAGAATCCAAAAAAGGCTATTTGTTGCATCTCTATAATTCTTTGAATATCAAATTAACTACGTGGTGTCAAGTAGCAGCGAAGTAGTGCAATGCCTCCCCCAGACAAGGTGTTTCTTTGTTTATATATTATGGAGTTTACATATTGTGCCTGTGTCTTGCTGTCAGTCTTTGTCCAGCCGCCATCACGTTACCAAATGTAGCATTTAAAAAATTGCTTAATCACTTGCAAAGTATCAGAGATCAACTTAGGATCACCGAATTACATAGTAACTTTATTCTTTCATATACATGGATATTTAAATATTCGATAGTTATCAATACAGTTTAAATAGTTTCAATTCCATCAAATTTAACAACTGTAGAGCAAATAACGTCATGCGTTTTAACCTAACACAAATATTTTTCGTGTATAAGTCGACCCCCATGTTTTTTGTTAAAAATTTTGTCTTAAAAACTCAACTTATACTCGAATATATATGGTATACTGAATGACTTTCATGATTCTATATATGTTTTCCTTCACCATAAGTAAATAGAAAGTATTAAAGTTATATTTTAGTTTTTATTTTCTATTGACTGCACTCTGTATCTGTAAGATTTAATTATTGGATAATTTTCTTTTCATAGAAAATGGCCATTGATACAATTATTTTGTGTGTTCAGGGAGTCTAGAAGGAAAGCTTAGTGGTGGAACAGTCGGAGTATCTCGAGCGATGCAGCAGAGGAGACAAGTATCAGTGGAAGAAACATGTTCACCCACTCCCTTAAGCAGTAGCAGTGCAGGTGACAGTGCTAGTGCTTCAAGCAGTGGAGGGGATGATAGCAGCGAGGGAGAGGGAGATTGGGATGGCAGTGGTTGGGTTGGAGAAGGCACAGAGGAAGAATGTCAAGGTGGGGAGTGGAACGAAAGAGAAAATAAGGTAGCAACCAGACGTCTGCAATGTTCCGGATCTGTAGGACGCTGGGTCAGTAGCACCACAGGCACTACTAGAAAGACTTATTCAATAAATCCTTCTGCTCCCTCACTGCCTTTTCATCCAAGGTAAGGTGTTGCTCTAAATTAATTTCTAAATAGTATGAATGTATGAGTTAATAACACTTATGGTATAAGCATAAGTAATTCAGTGCCAGGGACCAGGGCCAGTGCTAGGAGTTTAGCCACCCTGTGCAAATGTTGATTTTATTGCCTTCCTCATCCCAATTCATCCTTGTTCTTATAGCACTGCATATTTATATAATATGATTAATGAAGGATTCTCAGGAAACATGCAATATAAAGCAATATTTAACATTTACCTTTTATCAATGAAGAAATAGGCATCATTGTAGATTGCTGTCAGCTAGTGAAATGGTACTTTCCGTGCCTTGAGTGTAGCAAAATAACAAACGAGCTCTGTTATACACAACTGCTGAGAGCCAATTGTTGTTCAGTTGAAATCATTGGCAGGCCAACCAAACATTATTCAGTCATTCTAGATCTTAAATACAGTTGACCCTTATATAACATGGTAGTTACTTTCCCAGAAAATCACGTGTTATATACAAACACATTACAGGTGAGCCCTGCTTAACGCGGGGGATGCGTTCCTGAGGTCTCTGCATTAAGCAAAAATCTGCATTAGCCGGGGCACCATAACCTTTAGGCGCCCAGAGGGAAATAACTTCCCAAATGGTATTTTTGGACCCACATTCAATGTAAAACATATTTCTACTGGACTTTTAGAACGTAATTTATTAAACAAACTATAAAATTACCTAGTAAGCAATAAGACAAAAAAGCTTTTTAGCGGTAGACATACATAATTTCTAAATATTTCTCAGAACACCTACGAAGTTTTACTTAAAAGTCCAGGGTCAACTGCTTAGCTTTTTTTCGCTTATTACGTAAAACTTGTCGGTAGCATTCAAATAGTCCGTCGTAGCCCCGCTTTACGGCACTCACTCGTGTGAAGTCACTGTGCTCCTCCAACAAAGTCATGCACTGATCGACAATGCTCTTGCAGCTCCGCTTATAGATCAAATCCAGAGTAGTGCATGTTGGATTTTCTGCAATTTATATATCATTATATACAGTAATGAGCTGAAGCCGGCTCGTATGAGCCTGTTCTTAATTTTTCTGAATTTGCGAGCCAGTTGTTAAATTTTTAGAAAATATGGGAATTTATTGATTTTGTCCTTTCAAATACATTTTGCCCTATCTGATAGTTAGTTACCAACAGTGTATGAAATGGAATATATTGCAAACGGAACACTTGTTAAGCTAGCGGAATGGTATTACTAAACGAGCGATATGGTGCCCTTGGCATATAGGCCTCCCCTACCATCTCCAAATTTCCTCTTTTTTTTTTTTAGAGAGGCGGATCTTAATTTTTTCCAGCTCATCACTGATTATATATTATTATACATTATATGCATTCAAACATTAAGATCCCTCCGCATGTACCACGTTTCTTCATATGTAGATCAAAATTATATAATTTTTTGATTTGTAGCGTTATTGTTTTATTATTATTTATAATGACATGTTAATATGGTAAATTAACATTGTAATAAAGTAATTGTCGAAAATTATAGATTTAAAAAATATAAATCATCAAAAACATTCTTAACAATCCAATGATGCCAAAGAAACATGAAGCATGAATCATATTACTATTTCTGTTTTTCAAATTTTTTCTGCCTTAGGAGTAGGGTTGCCAACCTCCGGCTTTCGGGCCGGAGATCTCCGGATCATCGCCATAATCTCCGGTCTCCGGGTGAGTAGCACAAATCTCTGGTTCAATTTCGATTGCAGTGGAAAACCCTTTTTATGACTTTTTTGCATTTTTTATAAATGATTCGAATGAAGATAGTTTGCACTTTAATTTCCATTGTATTTTGTTTTATACAAATAACAAATTGACGATTCTCTTACAATGTCGTTATTTAGCGATATTTTAAAAAATATACAAGGATTTTTAGGCACGTTTTGCTTCCAGTGTGAGCGCCTATTATCGTCGGTCTGTCCGTCCATCCGTCTGTTTGTCTGTCCGTCCATCTGCATGTTCGTTCTCGACTTCTACTGAACGGGTTTTCATGAAATTTGATATTAAGGACTTACAATAAAATATAATAAGAAAGTCGTGTAAATGAATCACGTAAGCCAATCAGGGGTACCACTTTACTGGTGATAAAAAATCAACTTTCCATCATATCTCGTAAAGTATTCCTCATATCAAAATATTTTTCAAATAAAACTTGTAGAACTAATAAATTAGAGTATTTCTTTTCCTATACATTTTCATCGTAGGAGTAGCCGTTATCCATAAAATCGAACAAGAAAGTCTTAAATCGAGTTGAACTTGGAAAATTTCTTGCATGGTTACTTCTTCATTGTTGCTAACATAAATAATCTCACAAACTAACCTTTGATTTACTTATGTGTGCATGCACTATTTTTAAATAGGAAGAATTTCCCTTACGTACAGGTATATAATTTCTTTCTAATACTCCATTGCACGAAACGTGCCCATTTGTAATACGTTGTACTCTTTCCTAACTTGTTAATTATATTTCCTAAAATCATGAGTGCCTTTAAGAATATTGAATATATTTATCATTACATTTAATTCCTGTTGGGTTTCTTCTACAGTATCCACGTTTCAGGCAAACTCCGGTTTATAAATATCATAAAGTAGGCAACCCATAACAACATCTTCGGTTCATGAAGCTGTAAAAGTTGGCAACCCTACTTAGGAGATATATTTTTTGTGTTAGACCCGTGAAATATTCAGGGAAAAGAGAGAAATTGGCGACCAGATGATGCAATATTATGCAACACTGCTGAAATATCACAATATTTAGGATACTTTAGGAAATTTGATTAGTGCGAAATTTAAAAAAATCATAAGATATTAGACTGTGGTCGCACTGTGAATAAGATATCTATAATTTTTTTTAAATTTTAATTTGAAATAAAATCCGCGTTGGCCGGGGCCGTGTTAAGCAGGGCTCACCTGTATATGAAGGGAATTATACATGGGAAAGATAGGGTTATGTTCCCCGGTATCAAATATTTTGCTGAAAAATTGCCTCATAAAAGTGCATTAAAATTAAATCTGTAGTACATTTTTTAAATGACGTGATTAAATCATTTATTATCTAGTAAACTAAATCAGGGTCATGATAAAAATAGCATTATTTATTTTTTTACTTTTCCCCTGTAATTTTCAAAGTTGACGTTTGGACGATTTTCAATCTCACCTTTTTCACGTTTATCATATAATTAAGAGTACAAAACATGTTTTGAATTTTGGGATCAGAACGCATTCTTTTATTATCATATGCATTCTTATGAGTAATAGATTTTTCGTTGAACATGGTACTTTTAAGGAACATATCTACCGCATTAACCAAGGGCTACCTGCACAGTATTTAAAATGTAGTTATAATGCTTATGTATAATAATATTATAATAATATCATAGATTATTTTAAAATATTTATTATGGGGCCAGTTTAATGATAAAGCTGGAAAAAATTATATGCTTAAAAAACTGACTGGTTGCTAACACTAATTACCTGCAACGTTATTATGTGTTCTAATGCTATCTTCGTCCTTCACCTAATAGTAGAGCTTGGATGGGAGTCAAGGCCACTGAGAGTGTGGGGATACCGGGGCAAAATCCCCGGGGCCTGGGCCTCTGAGGGGCCTTGTATTAGGATCGGTCGTAAGGTTTTCCTATTGCAGTACGTGGGTTCAAGGCACACCGGCAACAATACCAGCGGGTGGCATTTTCTCCATTTCCCATTTCCATTTCTCAGATTTAGATTTGGTTTTTCCAGCTCAACCCACTGCTTTTCTATCACCCTTTATCATCCTGAAACTCCTCCCCACTACTCTCATTTTTCTCCCCTTCTGGAAATTCCGTCTTTGGGCTCGAGGTCCAGACACACAAGCAATCGGAGTGTCGTCGTACGGTCACTTCTAAAGAACAATATTGTTTACTCCCAATTTTTCAGAGATATGGTAGCCTTTCTTTCTTTATTGACCATATTTTATAATGTTGAACTTGGAATGTTTAAGTACACTTAATATCGCATATAAGGCTGACACGACGATAATTTCCATCGAATTAAATTTTACTAAAAGTGCATAAATACATGACTTACTTCATTGAATTGTACAATTACAAAATCGCGACCATTCAATAACAAACTTAATGTTACGCTATTACAATATACAACAAAATTTATACGTAAATATTATGAAGGACAAAGTTGCAATTTTGGTAAAAAATTAGGAGGAATCTAGAAAAATGCCTAGAACACAAACACGAAACGATTATGATGGGAAACTCTCCTTCGGAGGATAGATTATTGGTGTGGCCCCTAGAAACGTAAATTTTATGAAAATTTATTAGTTAAAGTACTATAGGGACATCAGGTGATCGGTATTCATTCATACTAATTGTAAGATCTACTCTCATTTAATTCCTATTTTTTGACTCTGTTCCAGCGCAAGATAGCAGTTACTTAAAAATTTCACGGGGGACCTCACAATGCAAAGTCTAGGAAATTCCGATTCAAATGTGGTTTTCTGTTATGACAGGTACCGATTGTTTTTCGCGTTGCTTTTTTGGTACTAAAATACATTTTAGGTGTTAATTTGGAAAACCAACTCTAAAAACCATGACATGAATTTCGCAAAAAATTTAGTGATGAAAAACCTACACTTATCGACGGCAATTAAATTTCATCGAATATTTGATTTTTACAAATTTGCTGTTTATTGACATTAACCAAATTATACCAAGTCTAATTATGATGTGATACATATAGTATCAACATATATTTTATACGAAATTTTGATAGAAAATTTTAATTGGATGAAATTTGACAATTTCTGCTTATATTTGTAATACTGCGAGTCAATAGAGAAGGGGGGAGGGGGAGTCAGCTGTCCTGGCAAGCAGCCCGGTTCCCTTTTTGAACTTAAAACAAAGGAAAGGGGCCTGGCGATGGTATTTGCCCCAGGGCCCACGCTGGATCTCAGCGGCCCTGATCTTCAGGACAATCTATGGTGTTTGTAAAGCAACACTTTTTAAAGTCACGCTTAATCAGCGATGGTTCAACTGCATCCCAGGACTCTTTGATCCATCGAGTAAAAAGTAATAGGTTAGGTTTCTTTCAGTTGCCAGACGATGTAGAGGAATGTGCACCAGCATAAAGCCACTCGTTCCACTTCTTACGCATTTGCACTTTAAATGGTCGGTTGCAACTGATATCCATCATTTGTAACTGGCTCGCCATTCCCCCAGGAATGATGGCAAGATCAGTGTGATGGTCATTTAATATATACTTAACACACGGCATGCGATGACATCTAAATGCATCGAGAACCAACATACTACGACGCTTATGAACTGGGTCTTTACACCACACACTCCATAACCAATCTTTTGTAAATTCTTCATCCATCCAGTTTTGTTCATTTGTGAGTACAAACACAGTTTGTGACCATATTACATTCTTTGGGAGAGTTTTTCATTTAAATATTCTCTGCAACTTCTATCACTTTCACTTTGAAGCTTGCAGTGTAGCTATTTCTTTTGGTTGGCATAGTGATGGGTAAACTTTTAATTTAAAATAATTTATTCCTTTGAGAAAAAAATCAATGCAGTAGAGGAGGGTCACCATCATTAATTTTAATAGAATGCAAGCTGCAAGTAACAAATATTATTTTACATACCTCGACCAGCTAGTATGAAGGCAGAGTCTGAACTAGACATGATATTCACATAAACTATCTCGCTTGGTGGCAAGGCGAGAGCTGTTATTCCAACTGACCAGATTATTACACAATGCAACATTGAGACATGTTTTTATACATTGTATCGATCTTTAAAGTGAGAGTCAAAACTATATAGACGAAGTTTTCGTAAACACTCTCGCACATATCTCACTTGGCAGCAAGGTGAGAACTGTCTCGATACTGCTAATAACCAAGAGAAAAATTACAGTGATCTTTTTACAAAAAATGCATTGCGTATTATATATGGTGATAAGACAATTTCCACATTTCACTCATAAAAACATGGGTGCATATTGCATAGGGTGCGTATTATAATTGGAAAATTATTGTATATGACAAATGATATGACCTAGCCACTTGAGAGAATTCGGCGAATGAATATCGTAGGTCTCACGATTGTGACAGTTTAAACGACAGTAAATACAATGTGAAGTCTTTCTGTGCCTCCCTGATCTGCCCACCATGCCCTCTCCCCCCCCTCAGGGGGACGTGCCCCACAGTTTGGAAACCACTGAGTTAGGCAATATAATTTATACTGTTCAGTTTTGGTTTTTTTCGCGATATGTTTGGTTATGTTTGTAGTTTTTTAGAAATTTTACTAGTTTGTTTGGGAATTGGGTCAAAAAAAGGTGGCAACCCTAAACTATATTCAGTCTACATTATTAGATTTCACATTTTATTTTAGCATGCATTTAGAGTTTTTTTATTTATGTTGCTATTTGAAATTAACATTTGGCTACACTCTATTAGTTTGATAAAAGTAATTTTGCAAAAATTTCAGAATATTTCTTATAATTACAGCAACAATATTTGGAACTACAGGCAGACCCCATCTTTCATGGCTTTATCTTTCGTGTGTTTCGATTCCACATTTGCGACCAGTTGTGTCTTTTGTGGTCTCGTGTTTCGCTCTTTTGCGGAAAAAATCACAGAAAAGACTACCCAAAATTTTCCATATATATGGAATGAATCGTGTTTTCGTCACATTTTCTCTGATAGTCAGGTCTAAAAAATATTGTAGCGTTGATCTAATATGTATAAATCTTTGTGTAAGTGCATTAATGTAACATATATGCATAATTAAATATTTTTAGGATGCAATCCTCCTACACTTTTGTGCCCCTTCTCTTAGGAAAAGTTGCAAAATATCACCGTTCAGGAGCACTCTTTCTTTATTTTTGACGATAGGGAAGTCCCGAGGGTAAAGACAACCCTCGTGAAGTTTTTCAGGAACGTAACCCCGAGAAAGATGAGGTCTGCTGTATTCAGGTAATTAGCTCCTGCAAGTTAGGCACCCGACGTTCATTTTTCTCAATTTTACCACGGAACTTAAATAAGATTTTATTTTCTGATACTTTTTCGTGTTATTTTATCTTGTTTATGTCTCTCTTTCATTGACATTCATTTTTTCCATCTCTTTCTCTATTTTTCTGTGGTCACCAACACTGGACAAATCACGCTATGATCCGTTCTTGCTGGGATGGGAATCGAACACTGTATTTCCCATTGCCTTAATTACTTCTCTTTCGCGATTTCGTCTTTCGCGGTGTTTTCAGGAACGTAACCCCCGCGAAAGACGAGGTCTCCCTGTGTTTGCATGATGAATAGGTGAGTATATATATTATACAGTTGTTTGAGATTTATTTCCAGTGGTTTTTAAGGTACGACTATACAGGCACTCCCTGGGTTACATAAGCTTCAACTGACATAAACCAGCACTTACGTAAGCTTACTTTAAAAAAATTTCGTTATGCAGAAAGTTTATGTTAACTGTTTGCATAAGCGAGCAAGAACTACATACATGGGTAGAGGAGGAACCCAAGGTGTGGGTCAGTGTGTTCTACTGCTCATGCACATTTGCCTGATCTCTTAACACGTGTTTTGCTTTTGTGGAAATTAACGTATTTCTCTTGTAAGCATGGCAGATGAGCATCGCAGTGAGAGTAAAGGTGCTAGTTTGCATGCCTCTATTTTAACTGATTACTTTTACTGTACTGATGCAGTAAATTATACTTTAAAACATAGCATCCATAGTAATTTTTGATTTATGCAAATTTCGAGTTACGGAACAGGTGCTGGAATGCGTTCCTTATGTAACCAAGGGAGTGGGTGTACTTTAATGCTGCTTAGAAAGGTGAGAAAGGAGGTAGTGAAGGGAATAGATTCAGGGAAGAAAAGAAAATGTAGACTTTAATTAAAACAATGTTTATCTGAAGTTTTATTGACTGTTTCACTAGTCTTAATATTAATATTAAATTAAAATCAACAAAAATGTCTGAAATTTTTTATCTGAAATCCTCATTAGGGCAAAAAATTGATTGAAGGTTTCTCCTTCAGGAAAGTCCGTTGGATGACAAAGTTTTCTACTAGAACAAACCAAGATAATCAAAGAGAACGTGAAGAGAAGGCAATGAGCTGGGCCTCTGTTATTCTCACACGACGTACATCACCTGGGAATCCTCTTCAGCAGAAGCCAAGATCTATTCCATTGGGAGGCATATATGTGCGCTTGGAACAAGAATGGAGGGAAGCAAATGGATTGAATTCACAGCAGTCAAAGGCTTTGCACCTGAGTAACCGGCAGAGGAATAGACTTGGGAGGTGATTCAGATCTCCCGCAAAAATTAGTATTCCCAAATGTAGAACAAAATGAAGGATATTTTGCAGTAAATTTTATATGAAATATCCTCAAATCAAATGTTACAGTTTTCATGATAATAATTGTTCAGAGATCTCTTATGCTACTCCAATATTGCAAAATACAATGCTGTGATTTTGTATATTTTCAGTTGTTATATGTTTTCATTTCTAAAAGATTAAAGACTTTATTATGCTGCTGAAAATTAAAGTTAGGTAATAACTTGACAGTGAAATGTTAGCAATTTCAATCAATTCTATGAACACTTTAGAAAATGTTATATCTGACAAAAATTTTTCTCATAATCAGTTATAAAAATGCAATTAATTCAGCAGTAGTTATATATTCTATAGATTTAAGTAAATATCATCTTGTAAATAATTTTTTTCTTAAAACCCTTGGAAGTAATTAATTAGTTATCTTCACAGAAAGACCAAGTCTAGATATTTTTAAAAAACTGAGTATGATCTACTGCAATATAAGAGAGGAAAAATATTGCAAAATTCATTTTATTCCAAGTTCAACTAATAGCAGAACTCTTTGACACTATACGTAATGGTATTTATGTGACTAGATTTTCATGTACTATATATAATATAGTCTTTGGTAGCATGAAAAGAGAAATGGTTTCAATAAAGATTTTGTTGAAAGTATTTTAATTTATAACTTTTAACCTGCAAAAATTAATTGGAAGCATTATGATAAAAATATAATGTTTTGGATGGAGAATAATAATGAAAAAGACTTCATTAAATTATTGTTATCTATAAAAAACAGAAAATCAATTACTTTAAATGAAATGACAATATTTGACACACTATTTGAAGCAATCTTACTAAAACTTTTCCTGATTTTTTTCATATATTTATGATACATAAACATATTAAGAATGTTTGAATAGTAAAGTTCATTATTTAAATACTGATTTGAAGATAAAATTGAAATTCAATTTTTAAATTCTAAACAAATACTTTTGTTTTTAAAAACTTGTCTTTCACTTGCTATGAAATACTTTGCAATTTTTAAAAATATTTCAGTAAATTTTTAAATACTCTTAAAACATGGACCTTGAAAATTCTTGATAAATAAAATAATTTTTGGGAATCCTACGGGTGTTTATAGAACTATTTGAAAATTATTATTAAAATATAGTGTATGCCATTGCTTTGTAACAGAAAATAAGAATCAGTAATTATTTTCTAGCAGTTCTGTACTTGGAGCAAGCAATTTAATGCAATAAAATGCCCAGATAATGTAATAATATTTTGAAAAATTATGATGAACTTAATACAATAATAAAGCTAAAATTAGACATTTGTCTGAAATGCTTGTTTGTGTAGACTAGTCAGATTTCCTAGAATTTTTCTAATTTTTGTTTCCTTTTAGCAGTGGCCCAAAATGACCTGTAGATACATTTATAATATATTCAACGTGGAAAAAATTGAAACAGGCAGTTAAAGTGAATTTTCATTGTTTTAAAACCAGTGTATCCCTAAAAAGTATTGTTACAGTTTCAAAATATTGGTGGATGGATTACCACAGAGTGATGGCTCATTCTATTAATTATGTGTTTGTAAGCCACTATCACTGATAATTTTGGTTCATTATTTTCTAAATACCAGAACTTGTAAGGTTTCACCTGAATGTACGAGTATGTCCATTCTAATAAATTTTATGGCTTATAAATGTTCCAACTACTAGCTCCTTGGTAGAAAATGAAAAGATCTGCTTTGAATTTTTTTCCTTTTACTTAATTTTAAAAATCTTAAAAACATTAACTGTGAGACTGTTGGTGATATAGATCAGTGTTTCTCAGGCAGATATACCATGCGACCCCCTCAGTGCGGATGTTCGGTCGCCGCGACCCCCCTTGATTTTGAAGAAGCAATAAAAATATAAAAAACTTTTTAAATTTATACTTCTTTATAAAGTGTAGTGAAAAGTATAAAATAAATTTAGGGTTTAAAAAATATGTGGATCTTAAGGAAAAGTTTCATTATATATGATAATAAATGAAATAAATGACAAAAAATATATTGTTAAAAAGAAATCACTGTATCTGCCCGAATAGAAGCCGACCCCGGATTTAAGCCGACCCCCCAAAAATGTCCACAATTTTTTGGCAAAAACGTAAATTTCGTAGATTTTATGCTGAAGTGTGCTGGGCATTCATGCACATCTTAGAATACATTATTCGAGATCGAAGAAATGTGTGGGAAATGGTTTAGTTGTTGACATTTTGAAATATTTCTCCAATTAATAATTTTGCGTTGCTGAATAATGTTCCATATTCAGTGACAATAATTTCATTCAACTTCATTTTCACAAAAGGTCAAATATAGTAACAGCGATCTCGCAAGATATTTTTTCATCCAAGTCTATTTCCAAATGAAATTGTCATTTATATTGCCTTAAGAAATTGCATTTTTATAATTATACCCGTTCCGTGTAAAGTTTTACCGAATTCAAACAGCTGAGCATTCAAAGCCGTCAACGCATTTTGCGTAATCGTCAATTTACGCAAGCGATCTCGCCAAGATATTTTTATATATATTCATCGTAGGTCAAATATTTACTTTACGAAAAATATAGTACTATCATTTGAACGCAAAGGCAATGAGAGACTTCGAGATTTAACCATAACCCAAATTTTCCTCGGACTCGCATTAAGCCAAGTGGTGCTTTTTTCATGATAGATTTTGACAAAAAACCGGCTTGTATTCAGGCAGATACGGTAGTTAAACAAAAATTCAGATATCATCATGAATTAAAATACAGATGAAAAAAGTGAATGCTAAGAAAATGAGCGAAGTTAATATAATTTGCCCTATTAATTATTTTTTATTTTTAAATTTTATTTTTTATTTTAAATATAAGTACCGTATTCACCCGAATCCAAGACAACCCTGAATCTAAGACGACCCCCCATTTTGATGATTCCAAAACAGAAAAAAGCTCAAATTGACCTTCATGACTACAAAAATTATAAATCTTGTGAGATATTTATTTTCTCTTATACTTTTCTTGAATGTCATTGTCTTTTAACATTTTAAAATCATAAGATCACATCACAAATAGAATCATTCAGGTTTTCAAACAAATTAAATGGTAGCATTCATTTTAAGATAACATTAAAAATAAAGTAAATACATTGAAAGAATATACTCATTTCAGGACAACAAAAAAACATTTCAATCCAAGTGCTGCATAAAATCATTTTATTGTGGTAGTCATCATCACTGTATATGCAACCTTCACTATTTTCCTCATGCTCACTATCTTCATCACTCTCAACTTCATCATCAGTCTCCCACAAAACATCATCCTCACTCCCATCCATGGCATTAGATAAGCAGCATTTCTTAAATCCTTTCACCATTCCTTTTGCATTTATTTGTTGCCACGATGCCTTGATCCATTGGCAGAGCATTGCAACTTCAGGTTTCTTAAGATTTCCTTTTGGTGTTAAAGTGTGAGTTCCACTCTGTAACCACTCAGAATACAAAACCTTTAAATTATTTTTAAGACACTTATTGACAGCAACATCTAAACTTGAAGTTGCGATGTCATTCCTCCAGGTATTACAATAAGATTAATATTCATCGCACTCATTATGTTTTTAATTTCAGGAGATGTGTCCTTGAATGCATCCAGTGAAAGCATTGCTCTTTGTTTCAGTAAAGCTCCTGGCCGTCTATTCCACACCACATGTAACCAATCTCTCATTAGTTCTTTAGTCATCCACCCCTTTTCTTGACACCGATTATTCCACTTGGCAAATGTTTCTTAGGCATTGTTTTCCGCTTTAGAATCACATATGGTGGTAATTTAGTCCCATCTGCTAAAACCGCCAACATTACCGTGACTCGCATTTTTTCGTTGCCTGTAGTTTTAATTAGGACAGACTTCGCACCTTTTTCGTTCACAGTATAATTAGATGGCATGTAGAAGAAAACCGGAGTTTCATCGGCATTTCCTATTTGGCTCAAAAGGTAATTATTGGTTTTTCTAAGTACAATTACGTATTTCTGGTAAGCGAGAAGTTTTTCTACATAGTCTTCTGACACAGCGAAGTTCGTCGCCGTAAAGAAAAATTAATTCGTCGCATCATTCTCACGCACCAACTTCTGCTGGCCTTCAATTCTTGCAATGATATATTAAGTCCTCTAGTAATTTCATTAGCTTTAAGTATAATACTTTTAGTCGAAACAGGCATACCGTTCTTCCTCATGGTGCGCACAAACTTGACTACTTCTTCTTCAATGCCATGAAATCGGCCTAATTTTGGACCACTGAGCGACTTCCTTGTGGCTTTGGCTTTTTCTAGTTCCTGTTTTGAGAGTTTCCATCGACGCACATTTGCCTCAGATACACCGAACTTTCTACTCGCATCACAGTTATTAGTTTTTTCGGCGTAATTTATCACGATCAGCTTAAAATTTGTATCTTAGCTCTGTCTAATTCCTTTGTTAACTTCCCCTTTGCACTCGTGCCACGTACTTCAACATGATCTGTCATTTTAACTTAAGGGTTGTGCATTTAAATCAAGAATGCACAACTCAAAATTACTGTCACACTTAGTGAATCGCGGTGCGTCGTTTGAAAGGGGAATCCCAATGATTTCCGCTCTCATTTGTTTTGACATTGCGGTTGCCATTACGTGAAAGATGAAAGTACGTCGTCTGTGTTATGATCGTCGACGATGATTATTAGTCTAAATAATTATTATTCCCGTCATGTTTTTCTTATTGTTATTACTATTTGTTTATTTCACTTCTTTATGTACGTACTTGAATTTGCTGTTGTGAATTGTTTACTCTAATATACCATTTGTTGTAAAAACCATTGATTAAATGCTTAAATATACTTCGTATTCGAATGTAAGACGACTCTTGATATTTACAGCTGAAAATTTGGAAAAAAAGGTCGTCTTAGATTCAGGTGAATACGGTAATATCAGTCTATTTGACAATTTAATTCTATTTTCCATTTGAATTACTATAATTATAGTTAATGACTATAATCTAAACAGAATTAAACAAAATATGGAGAACTGTTTTTATATCGATAGGAGGGTTCCGAAACATTTTCCCGTGATTTCTACTTTAACCAAATACTAAGTCAATTTAATTATTGGACGGATTATAATCTTTTTCCTAAAAAAATTATTATTACACAAAAAAATCCATTTTTCAGACCATTTTATAAAAATATTATGCCAGTAAAAAGAAAAAGTCAGCTAGGAAGAAAGACTCCAGGAATAAAAGTATTATTAAGAGTATCTGAAAGTGTAGAAGAGAGGCAGATTCATGTAGACAACCAACGTGTAATACAGGCAGAATTAAGGGCATTCGAGAGTATAAACGTGCTTTGAATGCTTTTAATACGAGAGAGGGGGGGAGGAAGAGGGGGGAGCGAGAGGGAGGGGGAGAGAGGGAAGTAGAGGGGGAGAAATGAGGAGGGAGGAGGGAGAGAGAGGGTGTAAGATGGGGGGAGGGGGAGAGAGGGGAGGGAGAGGGGGGGGGAGAGGGAGGGAAAGAGAGGCAACTATTTTAAGTTTAACTAAAGATAGCCTGTCAACAACAGAATATTCACTAGAAATGTTGTATATGGCAAAATATTTCATATGTAAAAGTGTGATATTAATTATTTTAAATGAAAATAATAATAATCTATCTATCTATAATTCTTCCGTTGATATCTCAACGGGCATAACACTATCTACTATATATTTTAAAGAGTTTGTATGTTGTGCTGTAGTAGCTTCACTAAATCCGTTGAAATTCAACGGGAAATTCTGCTAGTATATGTATAAAAGACAGTGTCACTTTGTCAGTAATGCTTTTTGAAGTTTAATATCTCGCAAACGACAACCGAATTTGATGAAATTTTCAGGATAGCATTATGACATAATAACAAAACGTTTTAATGTATCGAACTCGAGATCAAAGACCCGGGTTCGACTCCAGGGGATAATTTCCATTTCCAATAAGATAACGTAATTTCACGTAAAAATGAACTTTTCGACGCGCAGGCTTTCATTCTTTTTTAGATTAAAATTAGATAGAATTGACCTACGAACTTAGGATGTGAACCATTTTGAAGAAAACATTATAAAGGTTCTTATTCTGTTCGTCTTTTTCCGCCTACAGTTCGAAATCGCTCAATTTAAACGTTTAATTCACACAGTTTGAGGTATTTTAAGGGGATGTTGACTTGCCTACCAATTCCATTGTTAGACCTCAATATGATATTGTTATTTCAATACTTATGGGTGTAATTTAGACTGAGAAGCCTTCTAGCGCTGGAGTCGTTTGAAGTCACAAGGTCCCCCCAATTGATTGATTGATTGATTATGGGTGTAAACGTGCTTTGATTGCTTTTAATACGAGAGAGTGGGAAGAAGGGGTCAAAGGGAGGGAGGGAGGGGAGAGTGAAAGGAGAGAGTGGGAGAGGGGGAATGAAGGAGAGGGAAATCACTTTCAATACAATTTATGTTTCTGATGCCAATTTCATCTCCATAAATAGCTTTAACGATCGAATCTTTACTCCCGCTGATATTTCAACGGGCATTACACTAGTCGAGTTATAAACATTGTTGCAAATTGCCGTCGTAAAAATTACACCTTAGTGATCTATGGTTAAACTGCCTCATTTCTTCCTAAATCTTAAATTTCCTCACAACACTTTAGTATACTTCATTCATAAATACGAGTCAGAGTTATGACAACATTTAACATAGTTGATGACAGTATTTTTATTTTTTAAATTTGGTGCAATAGAGATAATTTTAATTTTCCCTCCATCGTTGCAGGCGCCGAAATTTTACCGACTGTCAGATTTTTCAGTAATCGTTGAAAATGGCGATGGCAGCGGACGATAACAACAGCGAAGAAGAACTTATGGATGACGATTCTATGAACGACGGTGTTAGTGAAGAAGGTGATAACATGGAAGCTTCTACGGAAGAGGAATCGGATAACGATTCCGATCTAGAACAACGATATCTTGCTCTGGAAGAAAAAGTGGGAATTTGCAATTGTTCAAGTTTTCATAGCGTTAATCTGTTTACTGCTTTAGTTACAATATTAAGTTTTGTAATTTATTTTTAGGTGAAGGAAACTCTTTACAATTATAACTTACATCTTGAATTAATTAAAGTTTGCCAAAAATTAACCGATTTTGACAAGCTGAAAAAAGTCCGCCAGAGAATGAGTGAAATTTTTCCTTTAACACCAGGTAATTTCAGTGTACTAAACACAACATTAGTTGTTATTTTTCGCTGTGAAATATTTCATTAGTGTTTATTTTCATTCTTAGCTCTTTGGATGTCTTGGCTGAAAGACCAAGAAGGTATTGCAGTTTCCGAGGAAGAAAAAAAGGCTGTGGTTGATCTCTTTGAAAGAGCAGTCAAAGATTATCAGTGTGAGTATATATTATAATTATTATTTTTGTTGGTAAATTTAAAAGTTATCTATAGTAACTGTACATTCGATAGTTTTAAGTAATACTTAAAAGCCGGTTCGGTCGCGGCTTCTTGTAGTTGAATTTTGAAAGAGGTGGGGGACTATCATGGACATGTTTGAATACATAAAATATTCTTTCAGAAATTACTCAACTGTCGGCAAATGTATTTACTATAAAATCTCACATGTAACTTATTAGCTATTTAGTGAAAATTAATGTGTTAAGTTAAATCGTGTTAGTATTAAGGAAAATTTATGTTATTTAAGACAAATGTAATACCACTTTAATTCTATTCTATCTGAAAACTTTTAAGTTACATTATCACATTGTTTTTATCGTGTTCATTTTTACCGCAGCTGTTGAACTATGGGTGGAATATGCTGGATTTCTAAAACAAGGCGTCTTAGATGAAGCAACAACTGCTAATATTCGTTGTGTATATGAGAAGGCCATCACATCTGTAGGACTCCATGTTACAAGAGGATCCTTAATATGGGATGATTACTTGACATTTGAAAAAGTAAGTTGAAGCAAAACAATTAATGTTTGTAATTTTTTCTTTACAGTAATATTTTCTCATGTGAAAAATTATCACTCTTTGCTGGACTAGCGAACATAAATATTTATATCTTGATCTCTTGTTTTGAAGCGAATCCTTCATTATAGTTTATATTGATTTCTTTGAGTAATATTTTTGTATATAGTACATACACTGTAGTTGAGCATTTTTTATTCTGTTATTATCTCATTTCCATGTTCATCTTTCTAGTTATGTTTTATGACGTCATTTAAGTCACGTGTTCGCTAACCCATAAAGTATGCTGTTAAATCAATACTAATGCCCTAAATTGTAATTCAGTAGAGAATTTTTCTTTTGTGGTTATTTTCCTGTTATGGTTTTAAGTAGCACTGAAAACCTTTTTATATGCTTCGTAAATTTGAAGCCTATTCTAAAATATTTGATAGTGGCCTGTCTGTGCAAGTCAATCATAGGAGTTAGATATATTTCGGCTAAAGTTTAGTATAGGTGACATACCTGTGGCACCCCTACTGGTCAGAATTAGAACTACTTAGTAAGGATCTCTTTCTGCAGTGTTGCAATACTCTGCTGGCATAGAGAGGGAGATATGAATCCCATCAGGGTGCCCAAGGTGCCCAGCACGACTCAATCTCCATACCCCCCGAATGTTGCCTAACTATCAACCCTTATTATGTTTGCTCTGCTTCGGGCACCATTTCTCCGGGATGGGGAGGAAGATATGGTTCCAGTCAGGGTGCCGAAGGCACCCAACACAACTCGGTCTCCATACTCCCCTACTGCTGCCCAACTATCAACCCTTATTATGTTTGCTTCATCAATTTTTCCAAATGAGGCAGATTGTAATTACTGTTTTAAACAAATATGAAGTGCTTTAACAGAATAATAAGGCTTAGAACTGTTATGGGTCAACATCGATCGCAGCACCAATTTGTCAAGTGGGAGAGTGATGAACTACGTCAATATTTCTAAATTATTCCTAAGGAACGATTTTCAAATTTTTTAATATAAGCAGATCACCCGTTTAAAATGGAACTGTCTAAAGTTTAGTATAGGTGATGAAGGCACCCAGCACAACTTGACTGTTGCCCATTTGTCAACCTTATTATGTTTGCTCTGCTTCGAGCACCATATCTCTGGGACGGGGAGGGAGATATGGTTCCAGTCAAGGCACTGAAGGTGCCCAGCATGACTCAATCTCCATACTGTTGTTTATTTTGCGGTAATACTGTAACACGTAGTTAATTTTTTGACACAAATTGGCGCTGCGATCAATGTTGACCCATAACAGTTCTGTTCCGAATAATAATTAGTATCTAAGGTCAACATTTATTTCACTGTTGACCAAAGCACAGGCTTCCAAACTTTACAAAGCCACACCCCCTTCAACTAAGAAAAATGTCCTTTATTTGTCCCTTATATGTCATAAATATGAAAAATGATACATCCTAGCCACATGAGAGCTAGAATTCGGCGACTGAATATTGTAGGTCTCACGATTATGACAGTAAATACAATGTGAAGTCTTTTTGTGCCCGCCCAGGGAGAAACTACTGGACCAAAACAAGATCAAATTAATTTTTTATCAAGGAATGCAAAGTATATATTTTGAAAATTAAATCAATTACTATAGCTGTTAGTGTAATAATGTCATACGGTATGATTAAATCAGTGAGCTTATGTTGTGAGAAAGATAATTGCACTGAGATGCACCATTTTCTTTTGATTAACTATGGTGGTATAATTGAGGCAGCTAGCTGCCTTACGCCATCCACATTATGCAGCTATCAGGCACAGCTGGCAAACCTGTTCCAGGACTAACAGTACCCAGTTATGCTACATTGGATAATCCTATAAATTCTGTTAACTTTAATGGTGTGAATACAAGAATTATGGCACTAAACTGATTCCATGTGACTGAAAATATAATACAAGTTATTACAGTATACATTATTAACTTAGTATTTATCAGATAATATGAAAATGTTTTATGTTAGTATGATTTTTTGCAATGTTGATTTGGGAATTGACACATTGATTTGTATTTTGTTTTTCCATTAGTTTAACTGACTTCTATCGAATATAAATTTCAGAATTTGTTATCTTCTGTGAAAGAAACACAAGGTGAAAGCAGTACACTCTATGCTGCGCAACTCAAGCGTGTGCTTAATATATACAAGCGACGGCTTTCCTGTCCATTGCATGGTATGGAGAATGTATATCAAGAAATGTATGACATCTTTGCAAAGGAGTATGGTGTGGATTTAGATCCTGTCATTGAACTTGGATATAGAAAAGCTTTGGCTAAGTTGGAGAAGGTTATTCCTTATGAAGAACTTCTTGTAAGTATTTTTCAGTCTGTGGTATTTATTACACTGAGGGTGAGCTTGCTTGCAAGTGCTTTTAGATATCCATATGTTGCCAGTTTTAGGTTTAGTCCCATTTTATTTGATTTAAGCATTAATTGGTAAAACTGTTGCATATCTATGTGCAGCAGTGTTGGATTCTTCACAGTTTTTTATATTTTTCATCTATCCATTAGGTAGGTGGTGATGGATCAGAAGTTGATCTGGAACCAGCTTCCCAGCGGCTTTCACGATGGAGAGACTATCTCTCCTATGAGGCTTCTGAAGAAGCTGATCCTGGGAGGATTCAATGTCTATATGAGAGGGCTTTGTCAGAGGGTGGCTTATGCCTTGAACCATCTCTTTGGTTGGAGTACACAGAGTGGGTTGATGGAACTCTACGAATTGGTGCAGTATCATTGCCTGTTTGTGAGCGAGCTGTCAGGAACTGTCCTTGGAATTCACTCTTGTGGGTTCGATATATCCGTGCAAGTGAAAGAAATTCATCTCCTCATGAAGGGGTGAAAGGTAATCGTAGAGCTCATCCTTTTTTTAATGCACAAAAAAGAATTGTGAAATATAAGATTTTAGGTCACCACCTATACTAATCCTCAAGGTATCTGAATTAATAATTCTCTTAACCCTTTGAGTAGTATGGCCATACTTTTACAGTAAGTTCTTACTTAACACAGTATACTTGTTCCTAGAAAATACAATGTTAAGAAAAATTGTGCTAAATGAAAATTTATTTTCCATAAGAAATAATGTGTGAGGGAGTAAGAGAGAGGGTTAAAAAAGATATTACACCAAAACATTAAGCATTAATAGCATACATAATGTTTATTGTATTAGTGGAGAGCCAACAGTTCTGCTGCAGGAATATATACCTTATACTTATGTGTATCTGCTCAAATGCATGAGTTTTATTTGGAGAACTTCCTCCCATCTTGGATTGTAGGTTCCTGCAGCGAACCGCATTGTTTGAAGGCGATTTTGGGAGAAGTTGCATTGTGAGCATTTAAGAGTTGAAATGTTCACAGTGCAGCCTTTCTAGAAATCGACTTCTAACTCCTCCCATATTTCTTAATAATCTTTTTTGATAACTTCCAATAACTTTATGAATGGTTATTTTACTTACATTCATTAATTTTCCCATTGGGTGATCATAAGCGCAACAGTAACTTGTGTATTATAAACCCCTCTCAGGTATTCTGGAACGTGCACTGGCATCAGGATTTTCTTCAGCTCAAGAATATAGGGATTTATGGATGACCTATATTGACTACCTACGAAGACGCCTTCGGAAGTGGGATAATGAGCCTAGTCAAGGAGAAGGCATTTGTGCTGAACACAAAATTGCCAATGATGAGCTTAGAAGTACCTTTGACAGAGCCTGTTCACATCTTGCTGAATGTAACTATAGTTTGAAACTTAAATATATAGTTATAATGTGAAAACTGTATTTATTTGTATTTATAAATACTTGCAAATCATTAGTTTGTATGCTTACATTAACACGTTCAATGCGGAGGACGTCAATTGACGTCCTCAGCCATTCTATTGGGTGGCGGCGGACGTCAATTGACGTTCAAGGTCGCTTCCTTTTCCAAGGGACATTTGTGACTCTACGCCGTCGTTTCTTTCAGCTTAGCATCCTATCTTGGTACACATTTTTGCCGTTTCAAAATAGCTCTATTAAGAATTTTTCCATGATTTTTTGAATATTTCGATTTTTTTTTCATTTTTTTTGTGGCTGTATGTTTAAATAAGAGAAGTACATACATTTTTGAGTAATCCAAGGCTTTTTTCTATAGTAGTAGGTTATATATTTATTCCAGTTAGATGAAGGTTTTGCGTGAATGTTTCGACCGTATTTTTTTCAATGGGTAATTTACATTATAATCAATAGAGTGTGTGCGAGTGGTTTCATTTTACGACCTGCAGAGGAACAATAGAAAGCGATTACGTAAAAGTTGAAAAGGTAAATAAGATGTGTATATGTTATAGTAACTATTATAAAATACACATCTTTAGATGAAAATAAAAATTAATATGATTTTTTTGCACTGGTAAATTGGTTGGTAAGTATATTCGTGCTGGCAACAGAAAATGCTATTATCCCAACTACCCTTATATTTGAAACTCGACAAACACTACACATGGAATGCCGATAGATCCCGTTATCCCTCGTTTCCGAGTCCAGTCGAAGCGAGGTATCCGCGGAGGTCATGGAGGGTGCCTGTTGGACTCTGCGACTCTTTTAGCAATGCTGAATTTGCCGCACATTTTACTTACTGTCGCTCCGGGTGAGATCCCTCTGCCCTCTCCAACAATGAATTTGCAAACTTTTTGTCTAGTTGTAGTTTAGTTGGTGTCGATAGTGTGTTACCTCGAAGGTGTAGATAGCGAAACAAGTTTGAGGAAAGAACTCGCGAGCGAGTTGTTGTTATGGGGTGAGTGATAGAAACCAAGGAAAGCGTAAACAAAAACATAACGGGAAGGGTAAGAGGGAAGGGAAGCAGGCGACTTTGCCGAACGTACCTCCCCGCTCGGCCTGCTTCGCTCGAGCGGAAGGAGTGTGCCTGTTGGACTCCAACGGGCGGGGTTATAAGTGCCGACGACTGACCGTGAGGGCACGGTATTTTTACTGCAGGGGGCTAATATAAAGGGGAATAGGAGACGCCAAAGGTTTAGAGTGTTCACCTCTCTCCTAAACCTTCAATCCCTTGGGATTCTTGGAAGCACACAAGCATTCTAGCCGTTTGGCCCTATACATTGTATCTACAATAAAAATAAAGGTTGTGTGTGTGAGTGCAGAAAGAACTGAGGTGTTTCATTTCTCTCGGTCAACCCTGCGACCAACCCATGCTATATTTGTAAATGGGTAAATAAATAATTCATTCATAAATTACTTCGTTCAATTCATTCAATAATTAGTATTCACTCTTACTCTATTCTGACGTTGAATGTATGGCAAACTGGGTGTAGTAAATAAATTTTTATATAGCATCTGAAATATATATATAAGTACTGAATATACACCTATATATACACCTGAGACTGTATATATTATAGGTGAATATACAGTACTTAGTAAACAAACAACAGTACATGAAAAGCATTTCTTTTCCTAAAAACATGGAATTTTTTGAAAAATTTCCTATTCTATTATTATTACTTGACAAATAAAAAAATAATTGTAACTTACGACTACGACCTATAGAATGCGTAAACATTCATAGGTAAGAAAAAGTTATGTTATGCAAAACAACTAAAAGAGTAATATATGGTGATGGCCAAGCAAGATGAGATAAGCCACTGCACGTCTTCACGCTAATTGGATCACCGGTGGCAGCGGACGTCAATTAACGTCCATGTTAATTATTACGTTTACGAATATTTATCTTATTACTAAATTGAAAAATAATGCAAAAGGCCGTTATATAGGCTTTTCATTATGATACGAAAAAAAAATTTTCAGCCACCGGTAAAAAAATTTATTTTTATTGTCGCGTTGAACGTGTTAATATGCATGTAAATCATAAAGATTTAATTATAAATTTATAATGGTTCTTAGGATTGATTCTGTTTGAATAGGAAGTTAGATGTCATAATCTAGCAGCATTAAAAATGTGTGGTGTTTTTTTTATGTGCCATACATTTAGTTTCATCTTCAATAGTTTTTGAAACCAAAATTTTTGTCATATTCATCTCTTCCTTTAGGTATGTAATAGCATATATAATTAAACATCTGTAGTTAATATATTCCATTCTTTATTGATGAAAATAAAAGCAATTTTTATGGTATATTCCATTATACATCCAAAATTTATCTGTATAATATATTGAATTTTGTTGCATTGGAGCTTTCTAGTGACAAATGGAATAGTTTCTTAATATGAAATGTTTGTCATTTGACAGTTTTTGGATTAGAGGGTGATCCTGCTTGCCAATTACTGCAGTATTGGGCTCGTATAGAGGCCACTCAGTTTGGTGATATGGAAAAAACTAGACTTCTTTGGAATGATATCTTGAGTATTGGTCATGACAAAGCTGCACAAATGTGGTTGGAGTATATTCGCCTTGAAAGGTAACAAATCATATTTTCCCAATATGGACTGGAAAATATTTTTTTAATCATGTGAATGGTACAGAGGACTGCCATTTTTCTAATTTATTTTTTGCTGTAGCACCATATTTTTCAGGCTATAGACACATTCTGATTTTTAATGAGATTTTTCAGGAAGAAAGTATCGATTTTCGTTCGCTAAAGCATTTAGGAAGGACCATGGTGTGTCATTTCCATCCACGATTAATTCTGTATCTGGCAACATTTAAAGAATATATTAGGGCATGATAACAGTTAAATACAGGCGACTCCCAAGATTCGACAGGGATGCATTTCTGAAAATGCGGTCGAATCTTGAACCGTCAAATGTCGAATCAGCACAAATTCAAACAATTAGAGCAGAAATAACGATGTCTAGACTGAAGCTAAACCTCTCGTGGTCGGGAGGGCCAAAAATTACTTCACGTAAACTAGTTTCTAATTCAACCAATCAATCGGCTGGGTCGATTCGACCGGTGGAATTCTTGAGTTGGTCGAATCTCGGGAGTCTCCTGTATATCCTTTTAGTCAAACTTTATTCATGAAAATAAATAAGATTAATCTAAAACATAAACAAGAAGAAAAATTATACTCTCTGAATTGAATACAAAGAGACTTCAGAGTTCTCTATGGGATTTATGTGCAAAACAACATTGAAAGATTGAGCAATTTGGGAATTTTATCTCCAAAACCATAAGCCATAATTATGTGGTAAAGTTGAAGTTCTAATTTACGGATACAGTTCAAAATCATAATTTGGCGATAAATTTTAATAAGGGTTGCTCAAACTCAATCAAAATCGATCCAGCAGCTCAGGAGATAAAAGTTGCGACAGATGGACAGATGGTGGGGTGCAACATGCCCATTAGATGTTCTGCTACTCTCGCTTTGGTGGTAAATGACGCCTAATAATAGCTTTGAAACTTGTATAGCTAAATGTGTCCTGTGTGCACATGGCAGTCCTACTAATTAGGCTATCGGAGTGCACTGCACAAGTACACGCCTTTTTACATATTGGATCTCCTGTAACTAATAATTAGGCATATTTTTACACACTTTTACTTAACTTCCCTTCGTATTTATTTATTTGTCACACATCAACACTAACTCACTATAAAAATGCAAATAACTAGAAAGAATAGAGATCCAAACTCTAATTTGGCAGGAATGCTCGATTCACATATTTTAAGGTGATGATGAAGAAAAAACCCCTAAAAATATCCTGGGTTTGAGTCCAAGGAAGACATTTCCATTTCCCATAAAATAACACAGAAATCACCTTGATGTGCAGGTTTTCATTCTTTTTTAGATTAAAATTAGAAATAATTAACCTACAATCTTCTGATCTGAACCATTTTGAAGAAAAGATTACAGTTTCTTATACTGTTCATCTTTTTTCACCTACATTTCGAAATAACTCATGTTAAACATTTGTAATTTACATATTTTGGGGAAATCTTGCAATTTTAACGGGATGTTGTCTTGCCTACCAACTACATTGTTAGACCTCGAAATTGTATTGTTATTTCAATCCTTATGGGTGTATGGGTGCATTGACTGATTTTAATACAAGAGAGAGCAGTGCCGGATTTACCTATAGGCTGAGATTTTAGGAGCCTCTTAAATTTCAAGTCTCATAACTTTTTCGCTTTTTTTCATTTTCATTTGATGATGTGATTGATTCATTTGCCAAAGATAAATCCAGAAAAAAATGTTTGAATAAATTAATTTTTGTAATTAATTTCAATAAACTGTTAATTATAAAAATTATTTTTTTTATCAAAAAAGACCCTGAATTGCATATTTAAAAATTTACTTAACTAATTTCCTATTATCAGGGCCCGGATGTTTGTCATTTATGCAACATAGGGCCTCATATTTATTTCTAGCCTAGGGCCACTAAAAATGTAAATCCGGCACTGAGAGAGAGAGAAGGAAGGAGAAGGAAATGATTTCCATATCAACCAAAGTAAACAACATTCTTAAATTATTATATAGAGTATATATTCATTCCCTTTCGTGGAAGAATATACAGTAAAACTCGTTTAATACGTATTTGAGGGGACCGACTCATTGCTTTGTTATAAGCGTGACTACGTTATATACGAGAAACATGGTTTTTGGCCTATACATTCCATCTAACACGTATACACATACAGTAAAAGCTGTGCTATCTGGCTATTTAGAACCGGCCAGCCTTAGATACCGGCAATTACACAAATACAATTCATTTTGTATTTCTTTTTCTTTTTTTATGAATTTTTGTGTGAATTGTGTGTGTGTAATACCACAACTTCCACTTTAAAATTTCTTAAAATATAAGATGTGTATATTACATATTTACTCCGTATACTTCTGTGGCTGCCGAATAAGCATGGCATTTTTGGTTACGTAAGCCATTTGCATTGTCTAGATGTTTTGGTGTACTTTTACAATTTCCAGTTTTATCGCTTTTTATTTTTTTTTAAATTACCCATCCATTGAATATGTCATCAAAATAAATACCTAAAAGCAAGGAACAGAAGAGAAAAGGTTGGTTTAACGCTAACACAAAAGCTGGAGCTGATCAAACGAATTGAAAAAGGAAAAAATAGAGCAGTCATAGCAAAAGAATTCAACATCAGATCTTCCACGCTCTATGATATGAAGGCTAAATTAATGAAATTTGTGTCATCTTCTGAGACGAGTAAATCAATTAATAAACATCATACGCTTCAAAAGTCAAAAATGGAGGAACTGGATAAAATATTATATGACTGGTTTTCACAGAAATGTTAAGAAGAATTAAATAATTTCGTCATTTTCTAATAGAGCAAATAAAGATAAATAAGAAAGATGTAATCCAATAAATTCAATTTTGGGAACAGGTTCACTGCCGTAATCCCCAAACTTCCCGGACGCCCAAAACTTTTCAATAGTCTTTTTGTTTTGCATGTAAGCGTAGCAACGCATTAAATAAGAATGGGTAAATAGTGTCTATATCTAACTACGTGTGGAAGAATTAAAATGGAAAATGCTAACCCCATGCATAGTTGTTTTGGGAGTACGATAGTGAACCTAAGCCCAATTTTGTTTGGTTATTGCTAAATTTGCGATGTCAAAATCGAAAATTGCTCCCCTAACCGGCTATTTCTCCTAATCGGCTTTCCACAATCCCCAAGATAGCCGGATGACACAGCTTTTACTGTATTTGCAGTGAGTCGACTTCAATGCCGTACTTACATATGCAAAAAGATGCTTATCAACTTCGCGGCATGTAAAATGTTCGACTGCTATTACATACGATTTTTTAAATGGTCAATTAATGTTATTATTATGGTCATTAATTTACATAAACATTTCACATTTTTAATATCAATTTCAAAACAAAGGGAGCATGGAATTTGTATGGAAGGGGTAGATGGAGGAAGGGGACCTCTACGAACAAGTGCGCGGTAAACGGGTGGAAACTATTCATTACTTATCGCTCTGCTCGCCAAATTTCGTTATATATGGGGCATTTTTTGCCACGGGACCAAACATTTGTACGTTACAGCCGAGAATTCGTAAAATGCGTGTTCGTTACATCCAAGAAATTTAACCAGTGTCCTTATGGAGAAGTTCTAGGGACCGAGACATTTCTTCGTTATAGCCGAGATTTCGTTTTAGGCGTGATTGTTATAAACGAGTTTTACTGTATGTAACTTTTTTAAGTTTAACTAAAGAAAGCCCGTCATATGACGGTTCGATAGTTATTTACTCATTTTTAATGGAACTATTTTAAATTTAACTAATGATAACCCATCATATACAAGTCTATATAGGCTCCACAGACAGTACACCCCACTTAAGGCATTAAATTCAGAAAGGCAAAAAGAAAGACACCTGAAAACACATTTTTGAACAGAATAAAAATTATCTTTTGAAATTATTATTTTTTTACCTGCTATACTGAGGGGTTTAACCTAGTTTATTTATATTTTTATCAAAAGTTCAATAATACAACAGATTTGAAAATGTTTCAGAACATATGGGGATTCCAAACATCTCCGTCGATTGTATGCACGTGCACTGACTTCAACAGTGGATTGGCCAGAAACAATTGGGGAATCATGGTTGGCATTTGAGCGTGATGAGGGTACTCTGGAGACATTGGAAGCATGTGAAATTGCAGTGCGAGCACGAGTGGAGAAGGTGGTGCAAGAAAGAGCAATAGCAGCTGCTAAGGCAGCAGAGGCTGCTCATGAAGCTGAAGCAGCCAAAAAGATGAAGCGAAAAGGATTTGGTGAGAAAAACAAACCTCAAGATAAATGGAATGCATTCAAAATGGTTGGTAATTGTTTTGTTACTATTATTAATGGTTAACTTTTAAGTGCTATGAAATTTAAAATTATTTTGACATTGTACAACTTGCACTACAGTGAAGTCCTGATGTAAGAGTCTCACATTTAATGTTTACCTGCATTTGGTGTTTATTTTTTGCAGTCTCATCAAACATCCCATTTAAGCAATGTATTATTTTCTTCGGATGAATGTTCCTCGATTTAGTGCTTTACCCAGTTTTACCACTTCATGAATCACTACTTCGATTTAATCCAACTTTTCAGTTACTACAGCAATCCTTAGTCTATGGCCACACTAGCATTTTTTTGTCTGTGTTCAGATGAGAAATAAATCCAATGTAAACCGAGCTAATTTTATGTCAAAGTAAACAGAATATCTACGTCTCAGGGTCACCTGCAATGGGTTTGTACGAGGTAGAGTCAGAAAGTATCCACAATGTATTTTTAAAATTTTTGTTTTGTTGGCTGCGCTACTAATTGCATGTGCAACTCAAAGTGTGGACTCTCTTAGTCATTTTGGTATGGTTTCGACCTTGAATGGTCAGTTATCACTTTGTTGTAGCGGTGTTAACATGGCCACTCCATTTGCCTTCTGCACCAAAGAAGAGCAGCGTGCAGTGATTTGATTTTTATGGACTGAAGGTGTACCAGGGGCAGTAATCCATCAAAGACTTTCAGCACAGTAGGGGAACAGCGCTATGCTGCAGCGGAGTGTGTATGATTGGATTAACATGTTCAAAAATGGTCGCACAAGTGTCACTGATGAAGAACGATCGGGGTGCCTCCCTGTCCACTACTGATGAGAACATTGAACGACCCACACCATGATTCTGAATAACAGACAGGTGACTGTTGATGAAGTGGCATATCACCTGTAGGGATTGCAATCCCGGAGGAATTTCACAATCCCGGGATTTCGGGATTCTAAATTTCCAATCCCGGGATCCCGATCCCGTTTTATTAAATTTTATAAAAATATTAAAAACATGGTTTTAGCAACAGAAAATAATATTTTATTTATCCCATTTCTATAACGCATATAAACTGCTTCACTGTAATAAGTGAAGGTAGAAGACAGCAACACAGGTGAAACAATAATAATAAAACATATTATTATCTTATAAAACGCCAGTGGTTTTACTGTATGCTACCATATGAAAATGAATTCAATTTTTACTTTCACTGTATAATCAGGTGCACTTATAAAGCACAAGGGACGAACAGCGACGAAGATGTTGGGCCGAGCAACACCAAAGAATGCCACCAACTAACCATAGCAAGCGTTCTTAAATGTGAGCAAAGCGTTTGAGAGAGTAGTTCCTTTTGTTTATACCGACATGACCAGCCAATCTTTCTCCATCCGGCGCAAGAATTAAAATATTTTCATCTCGCTAGAGTTGGAGCAGATTTTCGACTGTGAAGTGCGATGCTATGGGAACCCAGTGAGAAAGAAAAATGAAAAAATACTACATTATATTCACAGATATCTTGGAGCCACATAACTAATAAAGAGGATATGAATTCGTTAAGGGTATATGAGAGATACAGCACTTGAGCTCAAGAGCTGAAAGAAATATTAAACTGCCCCAAAGTGGTACTATGGGAACTCGAGGGTAAAATTAGAATATACCTTAATGTAAACAAAAACATCTTAAATGCAGTCGGACTAAACTGAAATGAAGATTCGTTGAGGGTACTCGAGTATGAATGTGATTAATGCCTAAAGATAAGCAAAGAAGCAAAAGATCTGGCCCCTTTAGAATGGAATTTGAGAGCAGTGCAGCGTATGTCTCACGACTAGGACAAAAGGTATATTGTATCAGCCAAATCTTACACGCCCCAGTTTGGAAACTACTGACCTAAAAAACGATGTTTGACGGAATTCGTAGGACCAACTAATTTGGTGTATAGAAGCAGAGAAAGATCCGAATGACGAAGCAAAGGATTGTTAATGCTCGTTCGTTAACAAAAAATTTTTGGTTCATTTATACATAAGCTTGAAGCCGAACAATGCCGGATAATTCTTTATTAGCAATTAATACTATAATAATATTTTCAGATTAGTCTCGCAATAGAATTGAACCATTGATATGTTAAAACAGCGAATCTCAGCCCAAAAATGACTAATATTAAATATTTGTAAATCCTGAAATCCCGGGATTTCGGGACTCAGATATTTAGCGGGATCCCGGGATTGCAATCCCTAATCACCTGTAAATCAGTCATGGTTCTGCCCATGAAACCATCCACAACAGACTTGACTTTCATAAAGTCTGTGCGAGATGGGTTCTCAAACAACTCACAGAAGGGCACAAGCACAACCATTTGGACATCTGCCTACGCCTTTTGAATCGCTATCATAAAGAATGTGATGCCTTTTTGAGACACATCATCACTGGGGACGAAACATTGGTCCACCACTACGAGCCAGAGAGTAAACGCCAGAGTTTGGAATGGAAACATCCGAAATCGATGGTCAAAAAAAAGTTTAGAACTCAACCAACAGCGGGAAAAGTGATGCTCCAAGTTTTTTGGGATTCACAAGCACCAATATTGGAACACTATCAAGAGAGGGGCACAACAGTAAACAGTGATCGTTACAGTGAGATGCTGCGAGACAAGCTGAAGTCAGCAATTCGAAGCAAACACCTAGGACTATTGTCGGAAGGTGTTGCATTGTATTACGGCAATGCCCATCCACACACTGCCGCCCAGACTGTTGAAACCCTCTGGCAACTGCACTTTAAGGTGTTGGAGCATCCTTGGTACAGCCCCGACCTCGCCCCTTTGGGCTATCACCTCTTTGGTCCACTCAAAGACGCTTTAAAGGCTGCCGATTTGCCAGTGACCAAGAAGTGAAGGAAGTGGTGCGTGACTTGTCACTCGGCCAAACACATTTTTTTCTGAGGGCACACAGAAGCTTGTGCAACGTTGGACTAAGTGTGTTGAAAAGCAGGGGAACTATATTGATAATTGATACTCTTGTAAGTTCTCTATTGTTTTTGTATTAATTTAAAAAAATACATTGCAGATACTTTCTGACACCCTCGTAACAATACTGCATTTCTTATATTAATTTGTGACATAGTTGAGGGACCATATGATGCGATTCTCTTTACACAGGTGTTGTTTTGTTATCTGGAAACATGCATCTCTTATTTGCAGCAAATTATTAATCAGTGAAGTAGAGTAAGGGCTTATTCTTTATAATAATAGGTGTTAAGAATGTAAAGACAGAATTAATAAAGTGAATTAGAATTCTCAATATTGTAACAGCCTTAAGTATGTAAATAAAAAAATACTCTGGAAACTTAAGAAATTATTTAACACTCAATCTCAACTGTCACAAATTTCACTGTTACTTACTTACTGAACAAACTGATAGGAGATAATTTCTGATTGTACAATAAAGTGCCATAATTTTCTCAACTAATACCTGCATTTTTCTCTAAAAGTTCATTATATGGACTTAGCTATAGGCATTGATGAAAATAAGCGTTTGTTGCATACTTCTTCCTAATGAAACATTCCTTATGTTTATGCTCTTAACTTTATGTGTGTCTATTTGGCCAACTTAAACAGAAAACATTAAATAACAATAAACCTTTGCTTCGAAGGCCAACAAATCAAAGAGATGTTTCCCTTGCATGAATCCTACTGAAAGTTGTGGCTTATCTTTAAATTGACTTTTTTGGTATTGCATTGTCTCTTTCTTTCAGCCATATACGAGGGTGGTTCAAGGTTCACCTGCACTTTTATGTGTCAGCCGGATAAAACAGCATAAAACCAGTAGCAAACTTGTTCAGTTTTCAATATAATCTCCTGCTACATTAATACATTTGTCCCATCAACGAGGAAGTGCTTATATACCTGCATGGTAGAATTCTTTAGGGTGACTACGCAGCCATTGGAGGACAACGGTTTTCACCTCTTCCATATCATTGAATTTTCGACTGCTGAGAGACTCTTTGAGGGGACCAAAGAGATGATAATCACATGGCAATAAATCCAGGGAATAAGGCGGATGATTTAGCACTTCCCATCCCATTGTTGCCAGAGTTGAAGTGGTGAGATTGGCCGTATGCGGATGAGCATTATCGTGCAACAGGGCTACCCCTCATGACAGCAGACCTGGACAGCGTTTGCATATGGCTTCCTTCACAGTACCACGAAGAAGGTCACTATAATACGTAGCATTTATTGTTGCACCAGCTGGAAGAAAATCCACATGAATAAGGCCACGCCAGTCCCAGAAAATGATCTGTTCTGTTACTGTAGTTGGTCTCGCATGTGCACGCTCCAAATCACTTACTGATTTGTAACCGTTTTTGAATTCTTCTGCCCAATTATACATGGATCTTCGTGAAAGACATTCTTCTCCGAACTGCTCCGACAATCTTCTGTAAATTTCAGCTGGTTTAGTCCCTTCTTTCACCAAAAACTTGATAACACATCGCTGTTCCAGCGCAGGTGTGACTTATTGGGACGCCATATTGTTTATACCCATCATGCCTTACTGCAAACTAAATCAGTATGTGCCGTCATGTCTGGCAGTGTTGCCAGCATTTGTGAGCAAAGTCCCTATTCTCTAACACAATTGATTGCTAGTTTATAAATAAAAGTGCAGGTGAACCTTGAACCACCCTCATAGTTCTGTTTCGGTGTGTTGATTATCACAATTTCATTTTCATATTGGTTTCAAGTCTGTTGTGTGCAATGTGGCCATTTTTAAAACAAATAATATATGCTTTCATGTTCTAATCAGCTATTGTCATGTCATTTTTACTGTTCTTTATTTTTCTGCTCTTGCTTGATTGCTTATTTTGCAGTATCTACATTCAAATTTTGCAATAAATAATATTTTAGTTTTAAGCAAAGCAAACATCTAAAGAAAATTATTATTTTAATACGGCATACATTTATAAATCTGAATTTCTAAACCTCTAAACTTAAAGGCCACTGTCAGCCATTATTTGAATGTATTATTGATAGTAGATGAAAGAAAATTGAAAATTATTAAATTATTTGGTAATGTGGTGACCTTTTTGTCAATTGTTTGGCTAGTCTCAAAATTTTATTGGATGCCAGTAGCTTAAGAGATTTTAAGTAACAGTAACAATAGCATTTTAAAATATTTTAAAAGGTGTTTTGAAATGCTCTGTATCTATTATCTTTAGCCTACTGGCCTCCCACCCTCATCTGGTGCCAAAAGAAAAAGGGAAGAGGGAGAAATAGTGCATCCTAATTCATCCAGTGGAGGAGAAGGAAGTGAGGTGTCATCTGTGCTGTCCATTCACAAGGCAGAAAGTGATAATGGTCATAGTGATGAAACGACATCACATAAGTCAAAGAGAAGTAAATGCAGTATGTTTTGTTATTTAATTATCGGTTGTTGAAAATGCTATTCTGAAGTACTTTTTTATATTTGATTGATTCCCAATGTAACCATGAAAAACTATTATAATTTTCTGATTAAGTTAATTAATTGAGATTTAAAAATTGTTTTTCAGAAATGGATAGCGATGGTGACAAGGCAGTTATTGCTCCAGTAGTTCACAACTCAGCTAAAGATGATCGTACTGTGTTTGTTAGCAATTTAGAGTACTCAGTTACAGAAGAAACACTAAAAGAGACTTTCTCAAAAGCTGGAAATATTACAGACCTACGTCTTGTCAAGGACTTCAGAGGCCGTTCCAAGGGTTACTGTTATGTGGAGTTTGCCTCATTTGTAAGTCTGTATAATTTTTCTGTTAAAAGCATCTCTTTTATATTTTAAACTGGATCTGAAATGTAGTGTGCAGTTTTCATGTACGAGGGACATTCAAATTAGACCTGGACTTTATTTAATTTAACATTATAGAAGTAACATGGCACAATAATAATACAGTTACTTTTTGATGCACTCTCCCTCCTTCAGAATGTTCCAGCATTATGGTAGTTTTCGTATTCTGGTTTCAAAGAAATCTTTCAGTTGATGTCGTCACCAGTTGAGGACTACATTTTTCACCTCGTCATTCAAACTGAATTTATTGCCTCCTAAGTGCTCTTTCAGTAGTGCAAACAGATGAAAGTCACATGGTAACAAATCAGGACTATAAGAAGGATAGGGAAGAACTCCCCATCCCAGTTCAGCCAGCGCATTCATGGTCAGATTAGCCATATGTGGTCAGGCATTGTCGTGGAGAAAACAAATTCCTTTGGACGGAAGGCCTGGTCGTTTCTTCCTTAGAGCTGTTTTCAGAGTGTTTTTTTAAGAGAGCTGAGTAATAAGCAGTGTTGTTTGGCCTTGTTCCAGGAAATCCACATGAATAATACCTTGAGAATCCCAAAACACAGTGGCCATCACCTTGTTACTGAGGCCACGGTCTTGAATTTTTTCGGCAGAGTAGAATTTGTCTCTTTCCACTCCATACTGGAATGTTTGTTTTATGGAGTAAAGTGATGGACCCATGTTTTATCCGTGGTTATGATAAGATTTAAAACAAGTTAGGAAAGTGTACAGTATCACAAATGGGCGAGTTTCGTGCAGTGGAGTGTTAGAAAGAAATCATATACCTGTATGTAAGGGAAATAGCGTTTAAAGTTCTTTTCTTCATCATAAATAATACATTTTCTTCCATATTTAAAAATGGTGCATGCAAACGTAAGGAAATTAAATGTTTGTTTGTGAGATTGTTTATGTTAGCAACAATGAAGAAGTAACCATGCAAGAAATTTAAGTTCAACTCGATTTAAGACGTTTTTGTTTGATTTTCTCGATAACGGCTACTTCTACGATAAAAATGTATAGGAAAGGAAATACTCTTCTTTACCAGTTCTACAACTTTTATTTGAAAAATATTTTGATATGAGCAATACTTTATGAGATATGACGAAAATTTAATTTTTTGTCACCAGTAAAGTGGTACCCCTGATTGGCGTAGGTGATTAATTTTTGCGATTTTCTTATTATATTTGATTGAAAGTCCTTAATATCAAATTTCATGAAAATCCGTTAGGTAGAAGCCGAGAACGAACATGAGGACGGACCGACCGACCGACGATAATAGGTGCTCACGCTGTAAGCGAAACGTGCCTAAAAATCAGCCCCTTATGATAGATTAACAGGTTTTGGAAAGGAATAGTATGGACAGATTAGTTAAATACAAAGAGGAAAAAAATTGATCTCGTTGCATTTTCCATTGTTACAAACCTATAAAAATACCTTTTTTCATGATCAAAAACTAATTTTAATGCTAAATCTGCTTAGATTTGAATTCTGTCTTTAAAAAATATAAAGTCGATTCTTTCGGCTTAATAAATGTTTTTGTCTCAATTTTGTATCTTCATTTTGTCATTTAAATTTTCAAAAGAATAAAAGACTACATGTCAAGCATTCGATTTTTACGTGTTATCTTATGGAAAAACGTTAATCTCCTATATTGACAGCACTGACTAATCCCAGTTGACCAAACCTTGACCATTCACCAAGTTAAGATGTAAGCAAAACATTTTCTTTTTTTGAAAAGAGGGAAAATGCAATTATCCTTATTGCTGCTAAAATATGTGATATTTTATTGAATTTCACTATTGTAGAGATCGATCACAATCACTAGGTATGGTAAGTTTCCTTAGTGTGGTTAACAGCTGACATCGATTGATTTATAGGAAACTTTATTTAGTGGGCCAAGCTCTCTGAGTATAATAGCTTCTTATTGGTTGAAATTAAAACACTTGTCACATGGAAGGCTGAAGAAGGATAGCACAAACTCTAAACAATATTTATGTATTGTTATTATTGTTTATTTCTGTGTTTTGTTAAAACTTTGATTGTACAGGACCTTGATATTATCTGAAAAAAATTTCTTGAGAAGTATTTTAAAGTGACGCTACTATCAGGAGGGGATATATTGCACATCCTCCTCCAATTGTTTTACTGTGCTTAAGTTATGTCTGAATGAGGTATGGCTGAATTTTGATGATACATAAGACATTGCTGTCCAACTTCTCTGGAACATTTCAATTATTTTAGATGTAGAAGTTTTAATATAAGCATGGGATGTGTTGTGGCTCATTGAAATTTCATTCCAGAGCATGAAAATAATCATTGAATTTTTATTATTTAAAGTCTCTGATTTTATAAACTAGGTGTAGATTTTTTAAGCATTAAAGTTTTTGCCTATTTGAAAATCATAATAATCTTATAATATTCAGTAGAAATGTATCACTCTTTGTTTCTAATGCATGTTTGATATCAAAATTCTAGGAAGAAGCTATGAAAGCTCTTGAAATGGACCGTGAGGTATTAAATAACAGGCCATTGTTTGTGTCCAAATGTGATCCAGACAAGCACACACGTCAGGTTGCATTCCGTTACAGCACTGAGCTGGAAAAAAATAAACTGTTTATCAAAGGTAAATTTTTGTTATCAGTTTCTTTTCAAATCAGAGATAGCTGCCTCATAATAATTAATGACAGGTTTATTCAATGACCTGAGTGTTAAATTTGCCCTAGAAGACCTTTGAAGCTGTGATGAAAAAGTTTTATTTAATTTAATTCCAGCAGTTTTTTATTAGTTATTTAAAATAATGGTCATCAAACCTTGTTTAAAGAATTCTTAATGCTAAAGGTCTTTTACCATCAATTATCTTTTGTATGTTACCACAGAATCTCAATAGTAATTTTTGATGTAAAATAATCCAATGTGCTGCAGCTTTTGCAGCTTTCAATCAGACCAAAGTACAGGGATTCTCCACATTACATGTTTAATTGGACAACGTGGATCAATTCTATGCAGATCACATTTTTCTATTGGCTTAATGCCATAAGTAGGAATATGTTCCAGGCTGACCTTGGGATACTATTTTCCACACAAGAAAAAGCAATACAGGCAACTCCTTACTTTCATACATTCGACTTTCGTACAACTTGCTCTTTCGTACATTATACTTTCTCACGCCTAAACCGCCTTTCGTATGCCGAATTTGGACTTTCGTATGTCAGTTGATGATCAAACATTTCGAGCTATCTCATAGTGGCGCTGTCTGTCAGCCAAGCTAACACTTTTAATAAATTACCAAATGAAGCAAAATGCATAAATATAATAAAATTCAAAAGAGTAATGGCTTCATGGGTGAAATCTAAATCATTCTACTCAATTGATGAGTTTCTAGAAAGTGACCTAGCAGATTTAAATTTCTGAAGACAAAACTAAACTTAAAGTATGCTGTGTAATTATATATGTAATGTAAGATTTGTGTGTAATGTTTTTTAATATTATACTGAAATTTGACAAGATTAATACCACTGTAAAGTCGGTTAATAATCAATAAATTACTCGTATTATTATTATTCAGTCCCGGCAACGTTACCATCTGTTTGTACGTGTTTCTTTGCTTGCGCATTTTACACCTATTATTTTATAAGCATGAGTGAGAAAGGAAAACTGAAAGTGCTGATACAAGTGAAAAGAAATGTAGAGCTCATAAAGTGAACACGATTGTGACAAAGATGGAAATATTTAGGCGTGCCGAAAGCGGCAAATCTTTAGCTTCAATCGGATGCTCATTGGACTTAAGCCGGTCGAGTATGTGTTCAGTTGTGAAGGAGAAGGACAAATATAATAATACAATATGTACTGTGGCATTCTGAATAAATGCCACATTTTTTTAATGAGCAAGGAACTGATCTACACACTTCAATGACGTTGGTGATAACCCGTTAGCAGACTGCAAAACAATTTGAGACATAATGATTGTGCAGTTGCTTGACTTTCTCGCAAATGACAAGTGAACTCAGCGAGATTTTCTTGCAAGTTTGGGTCTCGATCCACAGGTTTAAAGCTTTTTCTGTCTTCTCTACAAAAGGTACAAAAGACTTTTGTACTCATTGAAGCACCACTTGCAACACTAGCTCTAATCACTTCTTCACTTTCCTTATCAATTTTATTGTGGACTTGGTTACACCAAGTAATTTATGAACTGATGAAGCCTATCTAAAACTTAAATTTTCTTCTCCAAACTCATCACTTTTTTCGCCCTTTTTACCGACTTTTCTTTCATTTCAATCACTCTCTCTGGGGCCATGATTAGGCAATATTACAAAAGACTATGAAAATAGCAAAATGCTTGAATGAAAAAAACTCGCACTTTCGTTTATTATACATTGACACTTCTAAACCACCTTCCATATGCCGAATTCGGACTTTCATGCGTCAGTGAAATGACGAACGAATATTTCTAGTGCTGCTGGTTGCCAGCCACCAGGCCACCAGTTTCCACCACATCGACATCTTTGTCTGTACAGCAGTGTTTATTTGTGCAATTATTTAAATATTTTATTCCATTTTGCCCTATCTCTCTATATTGTAAAATCGACAATTGTGTCTAAAAGGCCCCTGCTCAAAAAACTAAACATTTACACCATAATTAGAGATTTTATAATATTTTTTGACTCTCTGGGAACAGAACCTCCCTATAACATGTACCGTATATCTTCGAGTATAAGTCGAGAAATTTATTCCTTTTTTAGGCCGATCAAACCCTACTTTCCACTTATATTCGAGTCGCAAACTAGCTGGACATTTTTCTGGGTCAATAATTAAACATGACTGTCGAAAAACAACATATGACTGACTTGAAGCGCATTAGTATGAAAAATTCATGCTAACTAGCAGAAAATGCGAAGGCGAATTATACAGCATCACCGTACTTACGTAGTTTGAAAGGAAAACTTAAAATTTATATTTTATCTTTAAAAAACCTGCCCAAATGAGTGGATTGAAGAGAAGAATCAATCAGTACTCAAGCGTTGGTTTTTTTTATTTTGATCCTGAATTCAAATTGTTAAACACCGTTCCATTTCTTCAACTACGGCATTTTGTTTTTTACTTATAATCACGGACTGAACAGAGCCTGCATTGCGAATATGATCTCCTATTTCTGAACTATGTCTTATGTCCATTTTAGTTTCCATCGAAAGCACTCGACATTTTTTTACCACTCTTAGTACTTTAACGAACACTACATTTACAATTGTTTTCAATATTTCAAGGTTAATAAAAAACAACACGTATACAAACACGTATGGTGTCGAATACAAACGGCAAATGACGTGTTGACAAGTTTACGTGTTCTTACTGTGACCGATGTTCGTAAGTGTGTGAGGGTATGTTCGTAAATGAAGTGCGAGGCACAATTCATTGGTATGTGGAATGTTCATAAATACGAATTGTTTGCTTCTTGCATGTTCATAAGTAGAGGTTCACCTATATATATATTAATCTTTTTGTAAATTACAAAATTATCTTATTTTAATTTTCTTTGCTTCGACTTATATTCTAGTCTTGGATTTTAGACGCTTTTTTAAGCTAAAAAGTACATTTCGACTTATACTCAAATCGTCTTATACTCGAAGATATACGGTAAATCTATGTTCGACTTTCATACATTTGATTTTCGTACACGTTTTCAGGAACGTGTGTGTACAAAAGTAGGGGGTTGCCTGTAGTCCTAACCTAACCAAAAAGAATGTACCATATTTACTCGTGTAAGCCGCTCCCCCATGCATCCCGTGCACCCCGGGGTTTGGGCTGGCTACAGGGGAAAAAATTTTTTTGAGCCAAAAAAGTTTTTTAAATCACCAATTCCTATTTCTCAAAAATGCCACGCTCAAGTTAAGCATCTTCACACTCCTACGTGATGAATTTATTGGGTGATCTCTTTATATCGGTACTAGCAGAAATCTCCTCGATAGCCTCTTTTGTTAAACACACAACTGTTTTTGTTGTCATATTGGTCATGTTCGGCAGAAATTGCTCCGGGAGCGATCACCGATCATTCTGCTGTACGTAATTTTCCAGCCATATGGTCACTGATCGCTACCGTAGAGGTCATTTTTTTGGCGAACTAAAATTATGATCAGTGATCATTCAATGATCACCACGGTGGCCATGACTTTCATAGACGTATCAGTGAATAAAGGAAGCATGCCGTATCTGAACATGGTAGGCATCGTCTGCCGTGAGCACAAAACTCCCACCAACCCAAACTGGTCGCACATGCGCCGTGGCCTCCGTGACGATTGCAGCAGAAGACTTCGTCGAGTTTTGGGAGCACCCGTTAATAAACTTAAAACTCATTTAAAATTTTTATACAATGAATGAAAATGACTAAATACACCAAAATTTGGAAATAGAATAATAGATGCGGCATGGGTGCTAGCTTAACATATATTTGTTTACCGACATGACATTTTAGGAAAAAAGGTGTGCGGCAAATAAAAGAATTCGTGTAAGATGCGCACCCCCTTTTTTTCACCTGCGTTTTGGAAAAAAGGTGCACTGCTTACACGAGTAAATACGGTAATAAAAACAGAAAGAAGATAATAAAATATGGATATAAATACTACGAGTGAAATTATCTATTGTAATTTAACTATCAAAACTGTACATTAACCCACTCCAACAGATTGTGTAGTAAAACATATCCGCATTTTGATTGCATAGTATTGCTCATCACATCTCTTTTTGTTACATCCTCATTCAGTGATACTTTCTTTGACCCAATTGCCTAGTTTCACAGGCTATCATCGTGCTAGGATAACATGGGTAATTCGTTCAAAAATTAAATCCAGGTATAGCAGGCCAACATTAAGCTGAGCTACATAATGTGGAAATTGTCTATATCTGCTACTGAAAAAATTGGCCTGCAAAGTGAAAAGATTTCATACTCGTGATTAATGAAGTAACTAACAGTGATTTTTATGAATTTGATTAGAAAGTATTTCCATTTATTATTATTTATTAATAAAATCATTTATAATGAAATTCTGAAGGATACATAACTGATGTTCTTCCACAGAAAATTCGCTGACAAATGTTGCTCTTAATTCTATCAAAAGATCGATTTAAAAAAATAAATTTTTATAAGAGCATTGTAGCACTTCACCTTAATTGAGGCAAATATAAACTTTAACTTTATAACTTGGCTCAGGTTTTTAAATCAAGACAAAAAAATTTGAAGAAGATTTGAGTATAAAGGAAGTGTTTAAACCAAGTTCATTTTTATTGTAATGCTTGTTGGTTTACAATATTTCTTGTCTTCCCATCTTTTACCCAAATAAATAAATTTTTCCTGCATCCTACTCTAGATGTAGCTATATATAATTGTCCATGCACAAAGCAGTCTTTTGAAAAATCGACACCTGCAACTTCAAAAAACAGCCCTTGTGCTTTGTTGATTGTCATGGCAAAGGCAAGCCGGATTGGTAACTTAAATTGAATTGTTGTATCTGGTGATATCAACGGTATTCAAAGTATAAAAATGTCTTGGCCTTTTGCAATTCCTGTTCAAATAGTAGCCTCAATTGTGTATGATCTCAATTTTTTTATGCACAATCTTGTTCTGTTACATAACCTTGGAGCATCCAAATTTCTCATTAGTATGATGGTGAGTTCTCCTTTAGCACCAACTTGCTTGCCAGCATTCCACTTATGTTTAATGAATTTAGAAACTCACGTGGATACTGAACAGCATTATTGTCTACTATTGAATCAACTGATTTGTAAGATACTGTTTCTCCTGGTAATTGTTCCTGAATTGCATAATTTATGGCATAAACAAATTTAATCCCTTATATCGGCAGTACTGATTGACCATTTCAGGTAAAAAAAAATGTTCCATTCATGTATATTAGATAGAAGGTTTCATTATACAAAATTTGGTCACTGTAGGTAGTTGCGGTATATAACTTTATTCTGCACAAACAATTACTTCAAAATGTAGAGAAGACGTATGGTAAAATTTTAATTTAAACGTGGTATCGATAGCTCAATTCTATCACCTTTTAAAATGCTAATGAATAAAGTCCTGTACTCTGAATTCAAGGCATTCTCATTTTATTTAAATGGAAAACAAAAATAGTTATTTAAACCTTTCACCCAGCATACTCCAGTGTGAAAAGTGGTACATTGAGGTAGTTTAAGCAGCAGGATTGTTTATGCAAAATTTTGTAACTGTAGGTAATCGCAAAGTATGACTTTATATGGACCAAACACACACTTCAAAATATTTATGTAGAGATAATTAGAAATTCAAAATACAAGTAAATTTGCCAACTATGCATATTGTGATTCTGGGTGATTTCACAACGAGTGTGTAATGCCTAGTAAAATTCCAGGAAATTTAGCTGTTCTAATGGGCTTCTGCAGAAACAGTCATTGGGGCAACTTAGGCAACATTGACTAATTTATTTTCATATATTCCAAGCTAAGAAAATGCAGTTCACTTATTGGCATTTTAATCACAGAGTCATATAAATTCAATTGGTTTTAATTGTGCGGGTTTGGATTACCAAGGTTACACTGTATTGTCTTATTCAGGGATATGACTTAATTAAACATCCCTTTAGAGTAAATGTCTAAGCACTCAGGAACAAAATGCATGAAATTTTTTCTTATATTTTTGAGCTGGTTGGAGTTGTGTTGGTTGCGCTTTATTAAATTCAAAGTCAACCAGTACACACTGCACCATATGTCACTTTCTAAGATCTTTCTAGGTATTGTACAAAGTCATTAAGGATCAACTGTTTTTTAACCAAAAATGATAGAAATATGTCTCATTCTGGGAGTCAGGAGAAAATAGGGAAAGTCTTATTCCAGGAGACTCCTGATAGATCTGGGAAAGTTGGCAAGTCCACATACATGTAAAAGTGGATATTTGGTAGGTACTGTTACTACTGGAATTTGGCTTTGGCCTAGAAATAGTTTTACTGTTGTGAAATTTTTGCTATAGCAGAATTTGCTGTGATATTTTATTGTAGTTAGTTCTAATTATTACTGGAAAAATATATTATTTATAATTTTTATAAATTACTCTTAAAAAATTTTAACATCAGTTGTCTTAATATTTTCAGTAATTTTTGTTTTAAAATAATGAGTGGATATAATTTTATGTTATTGTGCCATTTCCGAGGTTGACAAACTTGTGATGTGAGGTATTGCTGGTACCTTGGTGTGCTTGGTAATGTTCCACTTTTAAAGTTACAACTTTTGTAGTATTCTGTATGCATAAAAGTCATATTGAAAATAATTCATGACATTTAAAACTTAGGCAGTGAAATTTTGATCATATTTTACATTACTCTTATTTATTTTGACTCATAAATTTGATTGGTTATTTTCTCAAAACAGCTTTATGGGTCTCATTGAATGTTCATGTGAGCTGCATGATTTACCCAGTAGATTGTGCCTCCACTATATGTTTTTTATATTTTTCCTAGTGACTTATAATATAGCTTCCTTACAAAAAGTTCATTCTCTTGCTTTTTTATGTTTTATCGTCTGGATAAATCACAGTATGAACTTCAATTACTCTCCTCCAGGTTTACCTGTTTCCACAACAAAAGAAGATTTGGTTCAGCTGTTTAGTCCCTATGGGAGCCTTAAAGATGTGCGTCTAGTGACATATCGAAATGGACATTCAAAAGGTCTAGCATATGTAGACTTTGAGGATGAAGTGAGTTTATTTTTAAAATTTATCTGTGTTAACGGATGTAAAACATATAACTGACTATTACTACTAAATAATCAGTGTTGCCCTATTTAATTAAAAGGGAAAAAAATCCTGATTTTAAGATGATCCCCTAGTTATCAAAGGATTGTATGGATAATTTTCTCTGCTTTTTTAATTTAATTAGCACAATCTGTGCTGTATGTTACTTGTCTCTTTTAGTACACTTTCTCCCATACATTAGTAAATGTATATGCATGATAAAAAGCCCTCACTGTTTTAATCTTTGCTTGTTAGTTATTACACACTTTGTAGCTGCCTTTGGCATTTGTGCATTGCTGATTTGAGGATTATAATTTACTGGAGTCAACTTTTGTAGAAGCTAAACAAGAAAGCCCATCTCCCTTAGTCATCCATGGATAGATTTATTTACATTACTCCCTGTACTGAACATCATATGATCCCAATGGTCACTTGCAACTTTTGAAACCAGCAGAGGAGCAATTCATTGAAAAAACACAACTAAAGATGGCCATATGGAAGCTGTGTCACATATAGATACAGGCGACTCCCGAGATTCGACTGTTCGAGATTCGACCGGTCAAATCGACCCAGCCGATCGATTGGTCGAATTAGAAACTACTTTATGCGAAGTAATTTTTGGCCCGCCCGACCACAAGAGGTTTAGTTTCAGTCTAGACATCGTTATTTCTGCTCTAATTGTTTGAGTTTGTGCTGATTCGACATTTGACGGTTCGAGATTCGACCACGTTTTCAGGAACGCATCCCTGTCGAATCTTGGGAGTCACCTGTACTACCTTTGTTAACTTAACTGTTACAAACTTAAAGATTATTATGCATGTAGAGTCCTCTACAAATGTTTGATTCATACTTCTTATGCAGTTTGTCTTCATGCTGAGTCGTTGATATGTTTTTATTTTAGTTTATTTTATCATGTCATATTATAGTACATACTTTATATTTATGTGTAAGCATCAACCTCTTTTTATAGTCATCTTGAGATTTTTACTTTCAAAAACTTAGTTTTAATATATTTCCTATCCAAGCCAACCTCTTTTCTTTTGACTTGGCTAACAAGGGGAGGACCAGGCATCGATGTCATGAACCATGACCAAACTTCACTGGTAGATAGAAGGATAAAAATAAACAGGCACCTCCTGGCTTTTGGCTCCATAGACATTAGTTCGCAAGAAATCGGGGGTCAAAGTTAATTGAAGATTACTGCACCCCTTAAAACCCCGTAGTGGGGAGTTCATTATTAGGTTGTCAGGTCGGTCGAGTGGCTAAGGCGCTAGACTACAAAGATGATGCTTGTTATTTTTAGGTTCGAATCCCTGTGTGTTTTTACTTTCTCCATACGTAGTAATGGGAAAGTATTGTGATCATGAAAAAAATCGACTTCGAGATTTCAACGGAAATACACATTTTGAGGTCCCTAGAACACATTTAGACTATTTTCGGAATGATGTCTGTGTGTGTGTGTGTGTGTGTGTGTGTGTGTGTGTGTGTATGTATGTGATTGTGGATGCTCTAACTCAAAAAGTTCTTGCCATATCGTTACCAAACTTCATATATAACGCTTCAGCATGAGCACAAAGAACTGATTAGTTTTTGGACAATAACAGTTAACAGAAAGTCGAGGTTTATTCGAAACCCGATTCGGTTTTTGCGATATTTCTCCTTTAAAACATCATTATTGTATATACAATTCTCTACAAATATTATAGAGAATGTAATTTCCTACAACTTTCATTTGAAATAATTTTCTATAGCTGTTATTCTTTAGGAATTATTTATAAATAACCGGTTTTTCGGTTTCCGTCAAATATCTCCTTAAAAACATCGTTATTGATAATCTTCGTGAGGACCAAAGTTGTAGAGAATAATATTTCTTCAAAGTTTTGTTTGAAACAAATTTTTGTGGAACCATCCATTTCGGAGATATTTAACTTTTTCATAATTTCCAGTATAAGTGCCATCATCGTGTAGCAGTGAATTCTGTAAACGTATTCAACATATAATTTACGGCAATAAGTACGACTGTATTCTCTTACGATACAAAATGATAATTTTGCCTCATAATGCTATTCATAATAATTTAAATATCTATACCCCAAATATGGAGAAAGTCATGTTAGCCTTATCAGATTTTTACTTTCTCCGTACGTAGTAATGGGAAAGTATTGTGATCATGAAAAAAATCGACTTCGAGATTTCAACGGAAATACACGTTTTGAGGTCCCTAGAACACATTTAGACTATTTTCGGAATGATGTCTGTGTGTGCGTGCGTGTGTATGTGATTGTGGATGCTCTAACTCAAAAAGTACTTGCCATATCATTACCAAATTTCATATATAACACTTTAGCATGAGCACAAAGAACTGATTAGTTTTTGGACAATAACGGTTAACCGGAAGTCGAGGTTTATTCGAAACCTGATTCGGTTTTTGCGATATTTCACCATTAAAACATCATTATTGTATATAAAATTCTATACAAAGGTTATAGAGAATGTAATTTCCTACAACTTTCATTTGAAACAATTTTCCATAGCAGATATTGTGTAGGAATTATTTATAAATAACCGGTTTTTCGGTTTCCGTCAAATACCTCCTTAAAAACATCGTTATTGGTAATCTTCGTGAGGACCAAAGTTGTAGAGAATAATATTTCTTCCAAGTTTTGTTTGAAACAAATTTTCGTAGAACCATCCATTTTGGAGATATTCAAATTTTTCTTAATTTCCAGTAGACAGCGCCAGCACCATGTAGCGATGAATTCTGTAAACATTAAAAATATACGTAATTAACGACAATAAGAACGACTGTATTCTTTTATGAGACGAAATAATAATTTTGCCTCATAATGATATTCATAATAATTTAAATATCTATACCCCAAATATGGAGAAAGTCATGTGTTGGACACATCAGATTTTTAAAAATTTTTTTAAAACTTTTATTTTTTTGAAAATTTTTTAGTTTTTTTTTGAAAAAAATGTTTAAAAAAATTTTTTTGTTTGCTTGCTATCCTATCTAATAAAATTTAAAATATTCGTGTTTGTTTGTTAAAATAAAATCGAGATAATAAATAAATAGAGAATATTGGTGATTGGTTTTGTTAGAAATGTAAAAACGAGAGTAAACACTTTTGTTCACTATACTATCTAATAAAATTTCAAATATTTATGTTTGTTTGGTAAAATAACAAAATCAAGATAGGAAATGCTTTTCTTGGCTATCCGGTCACATAAGATAGAGAATATTGGCGACTGTTCATTTTAGAAACGTAAAAAAGAGAGATAAACATGTTTGTTTGATATCTTATCCAATTCGATGGAAAATATTAGCATTTGTATTATAATTAATGTTAATTAGGTGGACAATGTTTTTCTATGCTTGTGATGCAGAACTGTCTTTGTTAGTGCATCTACTTTTTAAGTATATGTGGTATGAGCAACGATATTTTCCATAGTGTGTGCGTGTGTGTTAATACATCTTGTATTCTTGCATTTTGAATTGTTAGTCCTCTCTCCGTTAGAATAAAATATATTTTCAAAATAATAAAATATTTTGCTAGCTATATCTTCCTGCTGTTCAACAATGCTACTGTTTTGAAATATATTTATAAGTTTAATTAATTGTTAATGAAAATGCATTATGTAAGCAAGAGGACTCTCACACATATGCTTACCGAGCATGAATTACATAATTTGTTTTTCTTAAAATAATAATCCAAGGCATTTTTTCAGAAAAGAATAAAACATGCCAAAAAGTATGAACATACTTCATTGTCAAAGATTTAAAAAATGCCAGCATAGGGATCAGGGATTCGAACCTCAAAACAAGCACCACCATCGTAGTCTAGCACCTTAGCTACTCGACCTCCCTGATAACCTAATAATGAACTCCCCGCTAAGGGGTTTTAAGGGGTGCAGTATCTTCAATAAACTTTGACCCCTGATTTCTTGCGAACTAGTGTCTATGGAGCCAAAAGCCGGGACATGTTTCTGTTTATTTTTATCCTTCTATCTACCAGCGAAGTTTGGTCACAGTTCGTGACATCAATCCCTGGTCCTCCCCTTGTAAGTAATATAATCAAACTCCTCTGAGCAGGAATTCGGAATAGCCATAAAAATTTTGCGACTTTTAGATGTTTTCTGTTTTTGAGGAGTTAATTTTTTACACTTAAAAAATCATTTTTTAAGTTCATGTAAATGTTTGTTACTTTCTCCATGTGTAGTATAAGAGAAAGTATTGTATTCATGGAAAAATCAAATTTGAGATTTCTACAGAAATACACATTTTGAGGTCCCCTTAGTACGTTTTGACTATTTTCTCGATTATGTCTGGGTGTGAGTATGTGGATGGGTGATAGGATTTTGTGGGTGATCCAACTCAAAAACTAATAATCAGATCAGCACAAAACTTTATAATTAACATTTTTATTATTAATTCAAGATCTGAAAAGGTTTTGGCTGAAACCCTTCAACCAGAAGCAGAGGTTTTATTCTTGTCATTTTTCCGCATTTTCCAAATATAGACCTTTAGAGCTCAATTTATGTAACTATTTGTCATTATAAAAATTGTAGACATCATTTTCTACAAATTTTGTTTGAAACATTTCGGCTCTTATAACTAGATAATGTGGAAAATTCAAAAATTCATCGCAAGCAGCTTGAAATTGTTGAGCGAGTCACTTGTAGCTTGCGAGCTATGCGTTAAACATTACTGGCTTAATGTTTTATTACAAAATTCTATTTGCAGTATTTCATGTGTTTCCACAGCTGTTTTCTGCAATTTCATGCAAAACTTACTGTCCTTTCAAAAAGTCTAGATACCCGAGTTTAAAGAGTTATATCTCGAAAACGGTAAGAGCGATTTTGATGCGGTGAAAATTAGCGGGTAGAGAATTTATTTCTACGTTAATTGATATACATTCCAAATTTTTAATTTGCATCAAATATTTTATACTGTGCATCATTTGAATAAAAACATGTTTTTTAGGCATGCAAACCCAATAAGACTATTTTGAAGGTTTACAATTCTGAAGCCCTACAATGAATCAAATTGAAACTTTAACAGTACTTAGCTAGATCTATTGTATATAAGTATGTGGAAGCGTTATTTTATAAAATTATTATTAATATCCGATTTTGTTAAATTTCTGAAATCCGGCTATCTTTGCCATTTTTTGATTGTTTTCGAAGTATGAAGTACCATTGTCAGTGGATAGATACATATAATACATATATGCAAAAAAGTACATAAGAAATTAACCAACGAAAAAGATATAAATTTTTATTTAATATTCATTTTGCACGCGCCGGAGGGAATGAAGTCTCTATGGCAAACAGAGGGAGAAAGGGTTTCTGAGCACTCGCTGTTGCCACGTCTTCTACATTTATTGCTAGACATGACATTTACTGAGTTCTCCTTTGTTTTATATGAACTATTATATTGCAAGTAGGGAATTTTATAAATTAAATCAAAGATTATATGAAAAATGTAATAAATAATTATGTAAATTACATTTTAAATTTTTAAAAAAGTATAAATAAGTTTCGTCCTTATAAAATATTTTATAACCACCATTACCTAAAAATCTAATTCTTCGCAAGAAAGACTTGCCGCTACCGTGTGGGATTCCATTAAAACCGGCTTCTTGTTTAGTTTTTTGTAACGAAAACCTTAATCGTTCCTTATAATCGATCTGAATGTACTAATGGACATCTCCGGAAAATCTGGCATCGAGTCTTGCAATTTTTGTTTGATATTATGGAGAGTAGGAAACATTTTCTTCAAATAAAAATCATGAATGGCACTCCGAATCACACCAACAGTAAATTGGTCAGTAAAAAGCCTCGGACGTCCTGTTAAACTTCGCCTTTTTTTAGGCGATGGAGAATCACTAAAAGAATTTTCTTTTTCACTTTTCCTGTGATTTGCACCAATTCTTTTCACAGATATCAAACTTATTCCAAGACACTTTGACACAAACTTATGTACCGGATAACGTTTATTACCGCTTATATCCGCCTCCGATTGGAAAAAACATATCACACTCAAAATCATGCGAATCTCCCGATCGGAAAATCTCGTTCTGGAACAAATGTTGTTAATACCCATGTAATGTCCGTAATGCCTCAGTGAAAAATAGTAAGAGCAACATAAAACCACAGCTCACACGAAGGGGTTTGGACTATTTTTACTTGCATTAATTACTTCTAAGAAATTTGCTTTCACCAACATACAGAGCTAGACGTGGCAACAGCGTGCGCTCGGAAACCCTTTCTCCCTCCGTTTGCCATAGAGACTTCATCCCCTCCGGCACGCGCAAAATGAATATTAAATAAAAATCTATATCTTTTTCGTTGGTTAATTTCTTATGTTCTTTTTTGCATATATGTATCTATCCACTGACAATAGTATTTCATACTTCGAAAACAATCAAAAAATGGCAAAGATAGCCGGATTTTAGAAATTTAACAAAATCGGATATCAATAATAATTTTATAAAATAACGCTTCCACATACTTATATACAATAGATCTAGCTAAGTACTGTTAAAGTTTCAATTTGATTCATTTTAGGGTTTCGGAATTGTAAGCATTCAAAATAGTGTTATCGGGTTTGCATGCCTAATAAACGTTTTTATTCAAATAATGCGCAGTATAAAATATTTGATGCAAATTAAAAATTTGGAATGTATATCAATTAACGTAGAAATAAATTCTCTACCCGCTAATTTTCATCGCATCAAAATTGCTTTTACCGTTTTCGAGATATACCTCTTTAAACTCGGGTATCTAGACTTTTTGAAAGGACAGTAGTCTTTAACAAAACTCCCACCACCCCAAACTGGTCGCACATGCGCCGTGGCTTCCGTGACGATTGCAGCAGAAGACTTCGTCGAGTTTTGGGAGCACCCGTTAATAAACTTAAAACTCATTTAAAATTTTTATACAATGAATGAAAATGACTAAATACACCGAAATTTGGAAATAGAATAATAGATGCGGCATGGGTGCTAGCTTAACGTATAAATGTTTACCGACACGACATTTTAGGAAAAAAGGTGTGCGGCAAATAAAAGAATTCGTGTAAGACGCGCACTCCCTTTTTTTCATCTGCGTTTTGGGAAAAAAGGTGCGCCGCTTACACAAGTAAATATGGTATTTACTTAGTATTTTGTCATATATATAAATATAGGCTGCAGCAGCACATGCCCTAATTAAGACTGATGGATTGGACTTAGAAGGGCACACAATATCTGTTGCAATCAGCAAGCCTCCTGAAAGGAAAAATGCTCCCATGACCCAAAGGCAGCTTGTGTCATCTCTCGGAGGTGGAACAAAGGAAGTTGGAGCGTAAGTTTCCATGGTATCAGTAAACTTTGACTTCACTAGTTATGCTTGAATGCGAAGGGAAGTGAAAATTACCGGTACTTGTTTTCTCTAAACCAATCACACTAATTATCTTATCAGTGTGACTCAGATCATTAGATCAAGTTTGATTCAAGTAAAGGCTGTTTTTACTTATAAAGAAAATTATGCATAAATGTATTTTAAGTTAATTGTATTAAAAGTTGAAATTGTTCTTTCCTTAGTCAATGCAAAATTGATAGAATTAGATTATTATTTTACCATTTCACTTTCTTGGTGGCTTTGTATTTAAATGTGCTCAATTATTCTTAATCCCTTCAATTTAATTTATCGCATTTTCTGAAAAAGTCATTTGAAGCCATTTTACTGCCTTCTTTAAATGTATTAATATTGATGGCTCATTCTTCTTGGATGGTTGCTTTTTATATTTCATACTGAGTAACTTAAATTTAACTCGACGAATGAAAATTTTTCTTGATTTTCAATAAACTTGTATTTACTTAAGAGTGATTGGGCTCTGGCAAATTAATTTCTTGGAAAAGTGTACATTTTGAGGAAATATGATCCTGAGCATCATGAATTACATTTTGCATATGCCATTTTTCTCATATATTAGGAGGGGGCGTGGCAGAACACAAGTTTCTGTCTTTCTTCCTCGTTCAGTTCAACTCTTATCAAGTTCTGTTGGTGAGACAGAAGCATCAATACCGTCAGCAAGCTCCAGCCAAGATGGTGAGGATTCTGCTAAAGCTTCAAACACATCTGGAATGACTAATGATGACTTCCGCCAGATGCTCCTGGCTGGTAAAAAGTAAACATAATTGTACCTATGTCATTTTCTATAGCTGTCATTTGAGTATCCATGTCCAGTGTCTTGGAATGTGTCCTCTCACATGAATTTTGTATTAAAGTTTCACTTCATTCATCTGAATAAAATAGTAGATCATAATTTTTCATCAAGAATGTGGAATGTCTAGATGGCGTTCTGCAAGGTTACTTGGAGGATATCTCAGACTCCATGCTGTTCATTCTCTCAGAGGCAGTCAAGAAAACGATTGATGAATTGAGACATTTTGTTTCTTGATTTCTTTCATAAAAAAAGGTAAAAATAAATTGCAATATTTTTGTGCTTATTATTTATATCCTTTTGAACTTCATATTTTTTTATAAAACATACTTGTACTATGTTGTTTTCATTATCAAACCAGCTGTTGTGATGTATTAAGTGGTAATGCATCTGTGTGTATGTGTATATGATGTGAAAGCCAGTACCTATGATTAAGTATATTTGTGACTTGGATGGATCATTCACTTGCAGATCACAAACATCCATGTAGTTTGTTCTTTTTTTATTTACTTTGATCATGGAGCATATTTGCCATAATTTTTTATTTCAGTAAATTGTGTGAGTGAAAAATATTAATGTAACTGAGGTGTCTTGTTTGTGATTGAGTAAAGAATTAAAAATTATTTTCCTTTCTATTGAAATCATAGTTTATGTTTAACTTCAAAAAAGGCCCTACAAAGTGAAGGAGCTATCCCGATGCACAACAGGGTTTCTATGGAGCATTGACACATATCATTTTGGAGCCTCTTAATAGTAACTTGCTTATATCTGAGCATAATGGGAAAAGAAAGTAAGTTTTACATTGCTGTTACATTTTCAAACCAATGTTTAATTTGTTTGGTAATTTCTATACTGAAAATATTTTGTATGCAAGAAGGGGGTCGTGCAAGTCATAAATTTCATCAGCTGAAAAAATTGGAAACCATTAGATAGAACACAGGGGTCTCAAGCTCAAATTATTTTTTACAGAGATCCATATGAATTTTTAATAAATATATTTGAATTTAGATAATATTATAGTCAGTGCTGAGCTGGGGCCGGTTTGCACCGGTTTCCGAGAACCAGTTGTTAAATTTTGAAAAAGTTCTGGAACCGTTTGTTAACTCAGTTGGAAAAGCTTTGGGACCACAGTTAAAAATAAAACGGACCTTCAGAGTCAGATGCTTTTATTGGTTCAGAGAGGGCTAATATAATTGAATGAAATGGATCACCAATTTTAACGAACGGCTTACTCAAGCCGGACGGAGCCGACTGCAGCGCACCCCTGAATTCAGGCGGTTTTTTTTTATTGTTGCAATTCTATCATAACAAGATTATATTCTCACTTGTTGATGATATTGTTTTAGGGTTGTGTAAAACTGTTTCGTAAAAGTTGATGAGTAAATAATTTGATTTCAATGAATATTTCATCCAATTCTCGTTATGACCTCATGCCGATTTTAGGTGGGTCAATGTCTACATTAGGAGCATTTTCATATTAGTATTGTTTATTTTCTCCATCACAGTATAGGAGAAGGTATTATATTTGTGAAAAAAATCAAATTTGTGATTCCAACAGAAATATTTTAAGGTCCCCTGAGTACATTTTCTCTATTTTCTCGATTTATGTGTGATAGAAATTTTCTGCACACACTAACTCAAAAACTACAAATCACTGGATTGATGCAAAAGAGGCATTAAAGTTTAACTGACTATTACTCCTTACATTGTTTCTTCATATTTAATAAAACCAGTAAAAACCGTAAAACAATAAAACCATAAAACGGTAGAAACTATAAAAACAATTGGTAAAAGTTCCACAAAGTATAAAAGTAAAAATTATGACATGTTTTGACTAGTCATCAGGTGAGAGAAGTGGGTGAAGCAGCGAAATATATAGACAAGTGGAAGGGGGGAGGGGAAATGGAGTAGGAGGGGGAAGGTAGGGGGTAAGAGATAAAAGAAGTAACAAGGAAGAGGGGGAGGGGATGTTAGGAATTCGAGGTTAAGAATTTGATGTGACTGCCGGTAAGATAGAGGCTAGTAATGGAGAGTGGCTTAAAAACAATGGTCATTAGTGAGAGTATGTTGGTTGTTTTTCAAATGTAATGTAATTTCCAACTGTTCAAGATGATTAAGCCTAAAACCTTTCTGTTCAATGTGGATAAATTCTGGAGTGAAGTCAGAGTAATGGTTATTTTCAATCAGATGCTTAGCAAAATGAGAAGTCGGATTTGATGGAGAAAGCATGCTTGTGTTCGTTGGCCCTAGTAATAAAGTTTCTCCCTGTCTGGCCGATGTAGACAGCATCACAATCTGCACAACAAAGTTTATAAACACCACTTTTAGAAAAAAGGTCAATTTTATCTTTACCGTTTAATAATGACATCCCAATTGAATTGTTGTTGTAGAAAGTCTTCCGAATATGCTTTCCATCCACGTGTCATGAATTTGTCCCATACCAAATTTTCAAAAAGCGAAGTTAATTTCTTGAACCTTGGTATAAAACGTATTGATTTTCCCACCTCCCTCAATGACTTGAAACAGCAGTGGATTGTGAATTAGCCCTTTCCCGGGGAAAGATGTCCCTTAAACATTCAGTTTCTAACCTAATTTCCTCGCAAATTTCGTCTTTACCACTGTCAAAACCTTTGCCAAAATATTGTCCGTTAAAAAATGTGTTAAACTTAATTTCGAGGGACAACTCATCATTAGTAAAGCTGATAAAGATAGTTGTGTCGTGATTATGAATAGAATGGATTATCTTCAAAAAGTTTTGGATTTCATTGCCAATAATAACTTCATCTCCCTTAAGAAGGATCTCACCAGCACCTTCCATAGTAAAATTAAAAACTTAGTTCGCTCTTGTCCCTCTTTGTTCGACAAATCTTCCGCTACAAGAGTCATTCAAATGAATCCCATGTCTCCTCGTCTATATGGGCTCCCGAAAATCCACAAGCCGAACATTCCCATCAGACCTGTGGTTTCTAGTGTATCTTCCCCAGTGCATGAATTAGCGTTTGTAGTTAACAAACTGTTCCGTCAACATTCTCGCTTTGTGCCAAAATATAGTGTTAAAAATTCAATTGAACTCACTGAGAAACTCAAATCTGTGAATATTTCTCCTAATACCAAGCTAGTGTCATTTGATGTGACTAACCTGTTCACCTGTGTTCCGATATCCGAAGTTACACAAATGGCTAAAGACATCCTGCTCAATTCTGGAACTCCTCAAAACATTGTGAATGAACTGTGTAACTTACTAGAAGTCTCCGTTTTGCAGAATTACTTCCGCTATAATGACACTTATTATTTGCAACAAGAAGGTTTAGCATCCCTTCTCCCCCCCTTCTCGCTGATATATTCATGAACTCTACTGAGATGCTTTTGTTTAATTCAAATCACCCCCTTCTCCATTATGTTATTAAGTGGTTTTGGTACATTGATGACATATTATGCATATGGAATGGGACACTCAGGCAACTGCTTTTGTTCTTTTCATTTTTGAACTCCCTCTACCCCTCCTTAAATTTTCTTGATCTCACCATCCATCGTCTCAATCATACTCTTGAGTTCGCCATATTCCGCAAACCTACCTACACCGATAATGGTATTAACCACACTTCTAAACACCACCCTGCTCAGAAACATGCGTATTTCCATTCCATAATTCATTATTAAACGGTAAAGATAAAATTGACCTTTTTTCTAAAAGTGGTGTTTATAAACTTTGTTGTGCAGATTGTGATGCTGTCTACATCGGCCAGACAGGGAGAAACTTTATTACTAGGGCCAACGAACACAAGCATGCTTTCTCCATCAAATCCGACTTCTCATTTTGCTAAGCATCTGATTGAAAATAACCATTACTCTGACTTCACTCCAGAATTTATCCACATTGAACAGAAAGGTTTTAGGCTTAATCATCTTGAACAGTTGGAAATTACATTACATTTGAAAAACAACCAACATACTCCCACTAATGACCACTTGTTTTTAAGCCACTCTCCATTACTAGCCTCTATCTTACCGGCAGTCACATCAAATTCTTAACCTCGAATTCCTAACATCCCCTCCCCCTCTTCCTTGTTACTTCCTTCATCTCTTACCCCCTACCTTCCCCCTCCTACTCCATTTCCCCTCCCCCCTTCCGCTTGTCTATATATTTCGCTGCTTCACCCACTTCTCTCACCTGATGACTAGTCAAAACATGTCATAATTTTTACTTTTATACTTTGTGGAACTTTTACCAATTGTTTTTATAGTTTCTACCGTTTTATGGTTTTATTGTTTTACGGTTTTTACTGGTTTTATTAAATATGACGCAGTTCCACCACATGAAAGCTTCTACCATTGATTATTGTTCCTTCAATTTATTAGGTTAAAAAGATTTTATACACTGATTGGAAAATATAATTTTAATGGTGTAAAACTTTGTACAAATATTTTTTTTACAAATACACATAATTTGCAGTCGTAGCCGAGTTCTGTTCTCATTTTCTACAAGTATAGTGGATATATTTACACAGTTATCATACCAAAGAAACAGGTGTAAGGAATTATGACGAAAGAAGCCGAACTCTGGGGGGGACCATAAATTAACACAGCTGTCTTTTATTCTTCAATGGAGTCGCGTAAGTTGCATCAACTACATCCGTCCGTCTTTAGCATTTGGCAGTGTTTTCGGCGAGCAGACCCCCTCTCCACCATTTCACACCACCCGTTCGTTCGCATCGCTCAGCGAAGTCTTCCTCAAGCGTCTCGGAGGAACAGCTGGCGGGCCGTCCTCGGGCATCACCGGCACGCACACGGCAACACCCACGCGCCTCTCTTCCTTCTTCAGCCACTTCTTGAAACCATCTCTTGCGTGGTAGTAATACAGGTAGACGAGAGCGAGGATCGCAGCCGCCGTAACGAACGCGCATCCCACCACGATGAGTATGATCGCCCACCAGAACAGGCCTCTTTCCTCTTTCTCCTCTTCTGTTTCTTCGACCACCTCTCCGACCTTCGACTCCTCCTTCCCCTCGGGTATCTCGTTGACCGCGTCGCCATCTTCTTCTTCCTCTCCCTCGAACGGCGTGTTGTCGAACAACCCTGAGTCGCTCTGGATGGAAACGTCGGAGCAGGCGCGGAATTCTTCCTGGGGCCCGCAACCGACCGCTCCCGTTCCGTTTGCACACGTTCCCCAATTGTTACCCGCTATGTAGCGCCACTGAAGTACGCACTGGGAACACGTGAGGCCGTCTGGTAGGCGGTAGCGGGCTTCGAAGATTCTGTTTCCACCGCCCCCTTCCACTCCGGGAAACACACGCGTCCCGCCCACGGAATCTGCACGCTGCAGTACATATCGGTCCAAGCAGGTTTGGGAGGCCACTTTTCGGTGGTTGTTCTGAGGGCACAGTCGAAATTCGAAGTAGCCTTTATGGTTGGCCGTCAGTTCTACGCGTATTGGCACGACGGAGCCGACTTTGTAGCGTCGAACGACGATTCCTTGCGCGTATTTTCCTCCTGCTTCATGGGCACGAGGCTGAAATGAATTGAATAAAGTCTTTAGTAGTATTAAAACATCACATGCGTGTGGTTGGTGTCTAAATAAAAGAGTTTTTTTTACGTAAATGGAGGTGATAACATGTAATTTAAATATAACACTTTTTGAATATGAAGACGGAAAAGGGAATGTTAAGGGCAAATTTATGTAGAGCTGTAATTTGCTTTACGTTACTGGGCTCTTGGGTTGTAGCGTGGGTCACACTTTCCTCGGTAGACCTACATTGCTTACCCCTGCCTCGCGTGTCTCAACGAAATAGCTATAATTGGAGGAACGGCTGTGGATAGCTTACAATGCGGAGGTTCTGCGAAACTTCACTTTAGTGAACAAAAATAACATTTGTTTTTATTCCTAATTTACTGAAATGCAGCTCACCAATACCTTCGCATCGTCGCACTAAACCTTTGCGTCTTTCGAACTATATTCTATGGTTAACATGAACAAAAATATTAACCCAAGCTAGGAATTCTAAATTACGATTATCCCTCATAAGATTTCATCGGAAATGTGTGCGTTATTGAATCATATTGGCAATGCGAATATATTTCCGAGTTGCATTTCAGAAAATTAGTAATAAAAACAAATGTATTACTTTTGTTTATTGGATTGGAGGGTCGAGGAACGTTACCGGTAGATATAGCATAAACTCGCTTGGAATGTTCTATAATTCTTTGTACTCCCTCCTTTGTAATCCTTAGTTGCTCGAAAGTGAGGTCTACGTTAATGCCGAACTGCCTGTTACAGTGCTTAAATCGTTTGCTTATTAATTATAATCTCCTCTGAGAACGGCTGCTATGCACTCAAAACGCGAATCTGTTTCTCCAAACGTTTGTACTATACACTACCTAGATCCTGAGTAGGCAAGGGGATTTTGAGGCAGGCCACAGGTGTGGCATATGAGCCAGTTAATTCGCCACATTAAGTAAAAACACTTAACATTATGATAAATTACCTGATTAAAGAATAAACCCCTGAAATTGCTTTGATGAACTTTATTCTAGCACACTGATAGTTCAAACACAAAGGAATCAAGCATTTTCCATAATTGAGAAAAATCGGTGTGAAATTTTGCAATCCCCTGACCAACTGAAGAAAATTCGGTTGAATACTTAATGCACATCTCAACTCTGTCTCCAAATTCATGCCAAGAATTCTGGATCCATACTTTGACTTGATCAAAGTTACTGAAGAAAATGTTGATTCGCAGAGCAATGTTGAACCAAACATTGAAAATAATTGTGAAATGGCTGATTTCAGAGTAGAAGGTTTCTCATTTTTCAAAAGGTATTCCCACATATCACCAACAGATCGATCCTTGAGATGAATTTGTGAGTGCCGAAGCATGTCACCTTCAAATCCAAAGTATCGGTCAAAAAACGCAAGTCGCATTGCCGCACTTCACTTTCAATTTCAGAGAATTTTTCGATTTGTCGTTTCTTAACAAGGAAGTCTTTAATTTGAGGGAGCAAGGCAGTGAATCGCTCCAAAACCTTCCCACGGCTCAACCACCGCGCACTTGCAAAGTAGACGACATCGTCAAAATAACAATCATTAAATTCTTTCAATGACTCAACAAATTGCAGCCATGTTAAAAATATTTTAAAAGTCCCGCCGATAAATGTGGCTTAATTGAAAAAGTATCTTAAAAGTCCAATTCGCCACATGTGACGATTGGTGAACGTATTCAGGGCCGCGACAACCCGAGGTGCAAGGAGTGCACGGCACCCGGGCGCCAACTAGCCGGGGTCGCCTTCCCGTCAGGATATTTGTATCTTTGTTTTTGTCGTTCATTTACAAGTTTGCCTCTTCTTCGAAATACTTTTAAGATAAAGCTGAGCAATTCGCTCGATTGGCAATTGAAAGCTAATATTAAACAAACGTAGCAAAGTTTAACCGTAAGCATTATCGATAATTTTTTAAAATTAGAGGCTGTCCATAATACGAATAAGAACAGATATCGTTAACATCTGTATAGGAGAGAGTGGTGGTCTTTTTTTTAGGACTGACTATTAGTCACTTTGGGGGAGGGGAGGGGGGCGCCGCAGAATTATTTTGCACCCGGGCCCCAAACACCCTTGCCGTGAACGTGTTGCCGACCCGGGATCTAGATCATCAATGAAAAATTACACAGAAATATGATCACGTTTAAAAAGCACTGTAAAGGACCTATTTTTAACATAAACTGCCGATATATTTTTATTGATTCGTCTAGCAAGGATTATTTCGGTTTAATATCGTATTGGCGTATCTAGAATCTGTTCACTTTAGGATACCCAGAAGATCAATCAAACATGCGCATAAACGAAACTCTTTTATGTTTCATTGAACGAAGTTTTCTGTTTCTTTTTTTCTCACTACATAATAAGATTGGAATCAACGGAACCAATGGTTAGAGCAGTGGTTCCCAAAGTGGGGAGCGTGAGAGAGTTCCAGGGAGGGGGGGAGCGAGGCCATGAGAAAAAAGATTTTTTAATGTCAAATTCAGCTGAAATAGTTTAAACGTATTTTTCCATCTTCCCGATATGTACCAGATACATGGGTAAAATAATTACTAGTTATTTGATCATGAATAATGATGTAAATACGAGTGCAAAGGGTTATATTTATTTCAATCAAAAACATGGTAGGCATGACGGGTTAGTGAAACGTAAAAGGGAGGCGTCATGTCAAAAAGTTTGGGAACCAAAGGTTAGAGGAAGGAGTGGGAGTATGGGAAAGGAAGCCTTTTGTCTTCACCGTTACTTGCTTCCACGCTCTAGAAAAGATGCATTTAAATGATTGCCTACTAACACAATTAACTCTATTATAGTTTGCTGGCATCAAAGCGCTTGTGAATATATAAGACAAAAGCGTATCTCCTCGAATGTGTGCACACACACATCCTCTTTCCCAGAAAAACAAAAAAACCGTACGTGGTTATATTCGATTGAGTGCCTATAATCACTCCATAAACTCGCCGAACAAGTTCATTGCCGCTTTTGTTTGAAGTGTGAATTTGTGGTTTGTCGTTATCCGTTTGGTGACATTCATTAGAAACGCTAGAAATTAATTGCAATTAGGCCCGGTTCAATGTTTGCGTGCCGTTAGCACGGATTCAAATGCGTGACGAAGAATTGTAACCGTTCCACCTGTTACGAAACCGTTATGCCATGCCAATTCTGCAAGGCTAGGAGAAGTGATTAGAGGAAGCCTAAATTCATGCTCCACTTATCTGGTAAGAATACTTGTCAAAGGCATCAGTCTTTGAAAACGTTAGTGTTATGCATACAACGAAGTACGATATTGCGGAAAGAATATATAAATATACATATCCATCGCATTCTTACGTGAATGTCGATGGATTACTTTTAGAGAGAAAGAAATTTCGCGATGTACATTTGATAATGTCATTCCGTCATCTGTGGTTTACTTGTAAGGAAGGCAGCTCCACTTCGGGGTCAGGATCTGGATCGGTATACTAGCTGCATTTGCTTTCTTATCCGATCCTTCGTTAGAGCGCTGTACCCTCAATCAGAGCTACTAACACAGTTCTGTTCTTCTTTCTTTGAGAACAATAAACTAAGCGCTGCATTTAGAATTTTGATTATTTGAGTTCTCCTCTTGCTTGGAATATTTACGTGGTTTAAAATTTTTTTACGATTCTCCAGGCAACTAACTCCGACAGTATTTTGAGATGGCACTACGAAGCAACGCTAACATTTTCGTCTAAGTTTCGGTGTAAAGGATTAAATCAGGTATTGCTTTCTAAAACGAGAAAAACTGCTCCTTTAGTTAAGTTAAGAGATGTACGAGATGATCGGAACAACTCCGCGCATTATTTTATCACGTTTAATGTCAAATATGTGTTTTATGATTCTTATTTATTTTAAACAAATCAAGAGGCTTTGCCCGTATCTTTAATTTATTCAACGATTATCTGAAATAGACAAATGCAAAAAAATAATATTTGTAAAGTTTTTCGGCAGGAATTTTGTCTAAATCTTTTTCATATCTAACGCGACAGAAGAATTTATTTACTTAATTGTTTTTATTTTCCAACAAAAAGTCATAGCTTAAATATTACGGTTTAGTGATTTATATTTATTCAAGATTTGAATTGAAAATCCAACTGAAAGATAGGCAGTTGTAAAAGGAATTACAATTTTATATAAAAATAAAAAAATTGCTTATAAAAACACTTTCTTAGTGTTATGCCAGAAGTGACCAAGAAGTTAAGAAATGTGAGATAATTTTTTTAAAAAGGAAGGGGTTATGTTAAGAAGCTGTTTGAAGAAATATTAATGATTAATTTGAGATCGAATATGATACAGAAAGAAACAATTTCAGTTTTTTGGAAAGCCAAGGAAAGTCCATAGCGATATTGAAAACTTAGTAACGATATATATAAAATGGCTATTTATTTTCGAGCCCAATTAGTACAGTTGGTATTTGTTACCTATAAAAAGCGCCAAATTCGGAATTACTGTCTGGATAAATGAGGCAAATCAACACAAAACTTTTGCTAAAATTTCAAGTGTCAACTTCGCAATCTATAATATTATTTTTTAATACTCTTTTTTAGTACTCTACGATAAAATTTCATTAAAATATCAATTTAAGCTACTTATGATAGGTTCGAAAAGTGTTTTAAATGATAAGGGCAGATATCGAGGAAAGGAAAATACAGATTAGTGGGCTAAGTTGCCACAGTAAGGGCTTCCACCGTCTTAATAAATAAGAACGACTAACATATTTGTAAGAAAAAAGTAAATCCATTGGGTTGCGTAAGGTAGAAAATGTGTAGCTTCCTTAATCATTACCATTTCACTTTCCATTCTTAGTTTTTAAAGTGGATTCATGTGTTAAAATTGCATTATGGACTTGATAAAAATAGACAATGAAAAACGATGAGTAAACGACCGAAAGTGAAATTACGTGATAATTTTTATTGTTAATAATACAAATAGGTTTATATAAAAATCTTCTGGATAAAACTTTTACATGGAGCAAACTCTGTAGGTAGCGCGATTTTTGCATACAATTATCGCAATAATAAATAACATATTGTTCGCTCAGAATTGCCCGTTATTTTGTCGGGCGAACGTAATTGAGAAAGGAAATAGAGGTCGTAGTCCTCTTTAGAACAGTCACCTGATCCTGTTCCTCTCCTAAATTTCCTAAAAAATTAGCTCTGTTTTTTTAAGAACGCTGAGATAATTGCATCGCTTACGGGGAAAGCTAATTTGCAGATGGAAAGGTGAGGTTTGAGGTTGATTGGGTCTTTGAGAAAACGAAAGCCATTTCCTATCGGCCGCAGTATCCGTTCCACATAAGAGAGAGGAAAACATAATGAAGCCACGCCCAGTGAGGGCCGAATAAAACATCTAAGTTCTTGATTTTTTGTCGTCTCACCTACTTTTTGGCTGTTTTCTAAGATTTTCTCCTGGGATGAGCACAAGGATGAAATCGAAAAAGTATTTCATGTAAAATGTAACAATATAACTTGAAAATATACCTAAAAGGATATAACGTCTTCGTGCGGCCAATTCTAATTTTAAATCTCCTAGATCATTGGTCCCCAAACTCCGGCTCGCGTAGGGATCTCATCTAACCCGCCTCACCCGACCTATTTCTATAAGATATGCATATTCGTATGTTGGACAGCAGCTGAGGTGCCATTAGATATCATTTATAAAATGTAATCTATATAATTTTAATATATGCCACATATTATACAGTCAAAGAAATTATCAAACCTAGCCCATTGAAATTTAAACACGCCTCTATAAATCATTTGAAAGGTCGTATGCATGTGGTATATAAAGTCTCATGTGGCCAATTCGGTAAAAAGCTTGGTGACCTCAGCACGAATTATCGAGCTCGTCTTATGACAATTAACATGTTAAAGAAGAAGTACATACTTCAATATCAAAACATTGAAAAAAGTACTTATTTCAGGTACCTTCAATAGCGAGAATAATTTTACGAAAAAAACTTTCGTAAACTTGTTATGGCTATCGAAGATAACTGAGAGAAACACTTTTCAAATTTTTGGTATTTAAGGCCTATTCTTGAATATTCTTAAATGTTTTATTTATCTTGTGTGTTTAATATGCATGGCTTGTATCTAGACATGCCACTTTTTTATTTTAACAAAAATATTACTTTAAAAATTATTAATAGCAATAATCACACTGTTACATCATATAAATCATACTACTACATCATTACTTATCGCTTTGTAATTCGTTTATTAATTTTATAAAAATTTCAGATGTAAATAAAAAAGAGTGAATAATAATACACAAAGCGGAAATGTTGTTTTAAAGACTTTTGTTGGGGGGGGGGGAGAGGGCAGTATTTTACGGTAAATTAATTCATCCCAAGTTCTATTTGTAAATTTTATTTTCGGTTTTATAATTTAAGTTTTCTCGACGTAAAATGTGTCCTAACTAGGATGAGAACTCATTTTTCTGCGTCCACGGTGTCCTCAAATAAGTCCAAACGAATTATTTCTGAGTATTTAATTTTCGGAAAGTGTAAGCTACTTTTCTCGAAAACATTTTCGAAATTTCTACTAGACGAATAAAGTGATTTTTTGCGACAGATTTAATTAGCAAAATTCTCGACGTGTCAATCGAGGCGGGAAACGCTCGAAGCAGTGGAAATGAAATGTAAATGGATCAAAAGAAAAGTACCCGCATTTCCCGCGAGAAGTCGTACGACCGCTTTTAATATCCCAGCTAACCTAAATCCCTCGTCTTATGATTCCTGCGGTCAATGGAACGCCGCCTTAGGACGGAACTAACGGTCGTCTCATAACGTGAGAAAAACGAAATTCCATCGCATGCGGGACTCTTTCTCTTTCATTGTTCACATTTATATCGCAGTTCTTCTTCACCTTCGTTCGAAACTTCCGCGCCATCCTAGCCAAGGTCAAGACGCGGAGTAACGATCCGGAAACGTTTCCTTGGGTGCCATTGTTCTGCGAGACAACTTAGGTCATCCCAGGGTCGGTGGATCGACTTTCTCCGCTTCCCATTTCAATCAGCATGTCCTCTCAAGGATTCTCACGTGGATCATCTAAAGCAGCGACGTGATTTATTATCTTCCCTGCCGTACGTTCACACTGGAGCGTCTGTGGTGAAATGTTAGCCAAAACATCGTACGGTGAGAGAATGAAATGATGTCGATCTTGTTGGAAGATAGAGGTGGGAAGAGAAAATTAACAGATTTTTGAGATTTAGCGCTACAACGCAATGTAAACTGAAGACTGACTAATCGATCGTTTGTACTTTGTATACTGTTTTCGTCGTGCCGCAGGCTAATTAAAAGCAACAACGGGTGACTGACGAAAAATTACTCTTAGCCAGTCCACAGCGACACTCAGAATTGCATCACTTGCTTTAAACTACAATACGATTATAATTGTTTCTGGTTGGTCTCGGGCGCTAATGTCACAATTGCCGACGTAGCTATAAACTCAAAAATTAATAGTCACGCTTCACAAGATATCCGAATAGTCTTCCGTTAAGTTTGGTAAATTTCAAAAACGTCTCTTTAAGACGGTAAGAAATTTCAATTTCGTAAATGAAAATGATTGTTTATACAAAATAAAGTATAGAACGTTTTTAGGCGCGTTTCGCTTACAGCCTATTATCGTCGGTCCGTCTGTCCGTCCGCATGTTCGTTCTCGGCTTCTATCGAACGGATTTTTATTAAATTTGATATTAAGGACTTTCAATCAAATATAATAAGAAAATCGCAAAAATGAATCACGTACGCCAATCAGGGGTACCACTTTACTGGAGACAAAAAATTAAATTGTCGTCATATCTCGTAAACTATTGTTCATATCAAAATATTTTTCAAATAAAAGTTGTAGAACTAGTATAGTAGAGTATTTCCTTTTCTATATATTTTCATCGTAGGAGTAGCTGTTATCGAGAAAATCAAACAAGAATGTCTTATATGGAGTTGAACTTAGAAAATTTCTTGCATGGTTACTTCATTGTTGCTAACATAAACAATCTCCCAAACAAACGTTTAATTTCCTTACGTGTGCATGTAATACTATTAAATAGGAAGAAAATGGATTATTTATGATGAAGAAAAGGACTTTAAAACGCTATTTCCCTTACGTACAGGTATATAATTGCTTTCTAATACTCCATTGCACGAAACGCGCCCCATTTGTGATACGTTGTACGCTTTCCTAACTTGTTTTGTAAATATTCCTCGCATCGATGTGTTTATCATGACCACCTAGGTTTCGTCGATTAAAGTTACTCCTTTGCGGGCAATGTTTTTTGTAATATATTTTCCAAGCTTATCCGCCATATGTAAATTTTAGGATATCATATAGCATCTGTGGTGGACGATGAATTTTCATTTTATTTACAAACCCCAAACTAAAACCAGTTGGCGCTGATTAACAATTTTTAGACGTTATGAATCATAAATCTTGATTGCTCCTTTTTGACATCGAGAGTGAGAGAGGTCAGCAATACTAATAAGCGACGCCAATTTAGCATATTTCAAGTGCAAGTAACAATTGTCCCAAGGGTAGAGGAAGAGCCTCTCCATGCGATCCATTGTTCGTTACGTGACTTTTTTATTCAATGAACAAGTAATATTGGGTAGGACATTACTCATGTTTTTCCCGATTAAACATCATTGGAACTCTCATGACAAAAGAAACGCCTCAATGTGATTGCAAAAGTTTTAGATCGCCTACATATTTAAAAAACACTGCGACCATTGCCATGTCTGCAATGAAATCCCTTTGGCGTACTTGAACCTATTTCGAAAGATACATACATTGCAGATAAGATGTGATAGTATGTGCCTGAGTCCACCGTTTGGTCTATTTCTATATCGGAAGTATTCTTCGGATTCCTGAATGTCGTCGTTTCTGACCTCCGAGTCGCCTTCTTCTTTTATAGGCTACGCAGCTCTTGAATGTCATTGTGCCATTTCGTCCGAAGAAACGCTTCTACTAGCGAACACGCAGAATCTTAATATATCGATTTCAGCTCTGTTCTGACATTGGAAAAATCCAAGCGGTTTATTTAGCATAGAATGTAACAGTGATGAAGGCTTCCTTATTTCTGACTTAAAGAACATTTACTTTTATTATCTACTAGCTGAAAGTACCCGGCGATGCCCGGGTTATGCCAGACGTCTTTGGCGAATAAAATTATGTATAATATGGTAAGAGAATCATTTCACTTTTGCGCATTTTTACCAAAGGTTGAAGGCATTATAAATTAGAAAAATATGTTTTAATATTTATTTCAAAGCTTGCTTGTAAACAATATATTTTGTTTTTCCTTCATTAGCATAAATAAACAAATTTTTGCTTGATCCAACACGTGAACATGCAATATAGTGTTGGCCATGAGAAAAACATTGATTTTCCAAATTAATGCGAGCCATCTTTAAAGAAAGCAATAAATTCTCTATACTAAGTATATTGGAGAAAGTAAAAACTAATTCTGAGCTATCTCTGATACCTATGAATTAGGCCGGGAGGGTCCATGGAGGTCCAGAGAGAACGTGAGCATACGTGAGAGTAATAGGATTTCGAGTTTAACAATGTAATCGGTTGGCAAGGCAACTTCACGTTAAAAACGCTAACTTTTGTCAAAATATGATATTAAAACGTTAAATTCGAAAGATTTAGATTCGAAAGCGATAAAAGACGATAAGAATAAGAAACTGCATTTATTTTTCTTTAATACAGTCCAAGTCCGAAAATCGTAGGTCAAATATGTGAATTTCAATAAGCAAAATAAAATAAGGTTGCAGATCGAAATATCGATTTTTCCATGTTATCTTATGAGGAATGGAAATCATTCTCGGGAATCGAACCCGGGTAGATTTTGGAATTTTTTTAGTAAATGGCTTCTACTTGAAGAACCGAACATTCCTGCCAAATGTCAATCTTCTAGCTACTCGGAAAGTTTGTTAAAAATAGCATTACAGAGTTTCCCACCGACGACCACGACGAAGTCAATTTTATATATTAGATTTACCGTATGCTTTCTCTCGTTAGTTAAAGTATTATTTTTGACGCCAGATAATGCCAGTTTCAATACGTACAGATAAATAGAGTGAACAGATTATAATAACTTGTAAAGTGAATGCTAGGAAGAAACTTGGATGTTCTTAAGCTTGTGACGGACTCTTACGATTAGTTGAACATAGTTAAGTGAGATGAAAATAGTGCAGAAACTTTGTATTATAATACATGTTAAACTATTAGAAAAATCAACTCCTAGAGATGTATGCGCTATCTGCGGAATTTCATCGGTTATTTTTCTTATTGTTAGTATGCTACAGAAATATAATTATATCGCCGTGATAGGAAATTCTATATTTTAATACATATACCTTCCAAATTTCAACCCTTAATATTAACCTTTTTCGTGCATTCCGAACAAATTTTATGTTACATACGAAAATAACCTACGTAATTCCCACGAATATAGTTTATTAATTGTTTCTTATTACTAAAATGTTTTTATAAATAATTTTAGTGGAAGATATGTTATTTTCATCTGTATCATGAGTAAATTCCAGGAAGTGGAGCCTGAATTTATTAACGAAATTTCAGGTTATTTTATTGTGAGTCAGCTTTAAAGTGCTCTTTATTTCCATTTTGATATATTAATTCGAATATGTCTCTTATTTTTCTGATAGACGACTTTTTAGTACTGAGCGCAAACTTCCGCGTCGAGCATGCAAATTATCAATTCTTTTTCGGAGTGTAATAAAATAATAAAACATTAATAACACATTAATAAAATCATTTAAAACAAATTTAAAATCATATTTGCATTCGAGAGCTTCAATCCCATTAACCGATATAATTGCGCGTTACCCCTTATCACTTTAAAAGAAATTTAATTACTGTGCAATTTCCGAAGCAAATTTCTTCATTTCTTCTAATAAGCATATATTGTTCGAATTTAACGGCTTAACGAAGCCTCAATTTGATTCACCTTTGTAATTCAGTATTACAAATATTTTTAAACATACAGACTTTAAAAATACCTCTAATTGTAAGTTACAAAATGTTCCTCCACAATAATTTTAGTATTATTTCCACAATAATTTTAGTATTATTACCGCAATACACGACGTTCGAAATAATGGGAGGTAAGCAGTATTTTAAACCATGATATAATGGTCAATCCTGTATAATTTCCCAAATGTCTGTCCGTTCGTATGTCCCCATGCGTATCTTAAAAACTGTTTGTCATAGAGAAACGCGGTATACGACATTTTGTTTCTACCAGCCAGGAGAACCGAAGAAAACTATTTTCAATTTCATCCGCCATCTCGAAAGAAAATAGTAGCCGTTTAAAATATTTTAAAATTTATATTACGGCAACGGTACGTCGGAGAAAAAAAAATTTGGACAAAAAATATGCATCATGATAACATAAATTCTGAGATATTATTTTCAGCTTAGCGAGCGGAGGTCGGGGTTGACGCGTGTAGCGAGTAGAGGCAGGGTCTCAAGTAATCCTATATATTAAAAGTGAATGTCTGTCCATCTATCTGTCCGTATGTTCCTTATACATTCCCACGCCCTTTGAGTTATCGGGACCAAACTTTGCAAATTGACTTCATATGACTCTACGAGTAACATAGGGTACCCGGGATTTCCAAAATCGACCCGGGTTCGATTCCAGGAGACAAATTTACTTTCCCATAAGTTTACACAGGATTTTCGATTTTTCAAAGTGCAAGGTTTTTTTCCTTCATTCGTTAACATACGTAAATATGGACCGATTTTCTTCGTTTTTGCTTTATTCGACGGCTAAAACTCTATCTTATTCTTACAAGTTAAAATTCTTAAGATTTATGTATTATAGCGTAAAGGCGACATTCTCTTGGTCAATTGGTTACGTGTTTGGCATAACCCGGGCATCGCTAGCAATCGCTAGTAAGTAAATAAAAGTAAGAATTATTGTTTAATGCTTTTCGACGCGTGGAATGGTCACATTGACAATGCTACAGCCAGGTCAATTTTATTGTAACAAATTCAATTAATTTATTTTACGAAATGTAAAACGATCACAAATAATTTCAATAGCAAATAAATTAAGAAAATCTGATGTGGCCAACACATGACTTTCTCCATATTTCGGGTATAGATATTTAAATTATTATGAATAACATTATAAGGCAAAATTATTATTTCCTATCTTAAAAGAATAGTCGTACTTATTGCCGTAAATTAGATATACTTTGAGTATGTTTACAGAATTCACCGATACATGGTGGTGACGCTGTATACTGGAAATTAAGAAAAAGCAAAGTATCTCCGAAATGGATGGTTCTACGAAAATTTGTTTCAAACAAAACTTGGAAGAAATATTATTCTCTACAACTTTGGTCCTCATGAAGATGACCAAGTACGACGTTTTTAAGGAGATATTTGAGAGAAACCGAAAAATAATAAATAATTCCTAAACAATAACTGATATGGAAAATTCTTTCAAATGAAAGTTGTAGGAAATTATATTCTCTCTAACCTTTGTATAGAATTCTATATACAATAATGATGTTTTAACGGAGAAATATCGCAAAAACCGAATCGGGTTTCGAATAAACTTCAACTCCCGTTTAACCGTTATTGGCCAAAACCTAATCAGTTCTTTATACCCATACCAAAGTGTTATATATGAAATTTGGTAACGATATGGCAAGTACCTTTTGAGTTAGAGCGTCCACAATCACATACACACACAGACATCATTCCGAAAATTGTCTAAACGTGTTCTAGGGACCTTAAAACGTGTATTTCCGTTGAAATCTCGAAGTAGATTTTTTTCGTGATCACAATACTTTCCCATACTATGTATGGAGAAAGTAAAAATTAACACGATTTCCTAATGTCTTTGATTCGAGTTGTCACCTATGATCAAATCACAACCCGAATATTTCGATGGAAAGAAAAATGCTTTCATTCTATTTATGGAATAGTTACACCTACATTTAACAACTGCAATTTATTTTGTTTGCTTTTATATGCATTTTTTTTAACTGTAATAAAAACAAATAAATTAAATTTGTTTAAAGTTTCGTGAATATTTTGTTATTTTGGAAAGTATCGAATTACTTTTCTTGTTCTGCCTCACATATAAATTTTACAAAATCAACTGGTTAATTTTTATAAACCCGAATATTTCCTAAATGTAATTGGGATCCTGAAAATAAGCAGGGCAGCGCAAAGTATGTTCGACCCAAGATATTTCTGCCGCTCATTTATATAAAGAAAGAAAAAAATGTAATTTAGATATCCGCCACTACCTGTCCGGCCCGGGAGTCGCGAAGATAAGACATCAGCCTTGGGCACCTAAATAACAATAGCGCCATTGAAAGCACATGAAAATGTCTTTTTTATGCACTTGAACATGTTTAATTTCTCATAATTAATTTTTGTGACATGGTATTATAATTTAAACCCACTATATCCCTCTTCCCTTCTGTGTACGCTTGTGGTGTTATCTATCTGGAAAAGTGGTTATGTGATAGGTTTCAAAACTATCCGCAGAGCTTAATTTCTGGAGAAACACAAAGGAACGGCGTCCCCTCACTTAATTGGGAGGAAGATTTTAAAATGTTATGAATAAAAAATGTTTAAGTTACAAGAATTTAAAGGCTGATGAATGTCTGTACACTTCAGCCTCCCTCTTGTGGGACAACATCTGATTTGAACAAGATTGTTTTTTTATTTTACCCTTTCCAAGTTATTTTATGTTTATTAAAGACCATAGATCTCATTATATATTTAGTTTTGTTCTGAGTGGTTAGGCATTCCCTTTTCTTTTTTGCTACTAATTAAGCACTGACTATCCGTATAGGAAACTCAGAAGAGGATGCCAGGACTCGACTTCGGCTATGGTGTCATTGATGATATAAAAAATATTATTTAAAAAACTTTAAGAAACCATATTAAATATTGCGTAGGGAGCTAAAACTCCTTCCGCCATCATAAGATAAATTAGATGTTATTCAACTGTTAACAAGTGAAAGCAGCTTATACGACTATGTCTGCGATTCATGTTTTTTTGCCCAGCATCTCATGGCACGTGGAATGAGATTAATTTCGCAGCCAAAAAGACGCGCAAAAAACCTGCCGAAACCCGTAACATATCAAATTTCGCGACTTCGAATGCTTTTCAGATGGAACTTGAATCCCTCACCGGTTTCGAAAGGAAACTTCGATATCCTTCGCGATCCGGAAGATCCGTTGCACTCCACTTCCTCTCCATAGCTCATCGCAACATTCCCAACCGCTGAATCAGATTCGTTCCTAAGGGGTTGGGTTGGGGGTTCGGATGTTCTTTCTCCGTGTAGTGTATATAGGGTACGCGGTTATAGTGTGGTCGCGACTCCAACTAGTACGTGTGAGAGAGCGTGACCGTCCGAACCCATTGTCTCTCCATACCACGGGACTAATTTAGTTAGTCATCCCCTTCGATGCTTCATCGAACCCCCATTATTTCGCTAGGATGAGCAATCGGAGCGCCTCGACCCGTCATCCGCGTCGCGCCGTCCAACTTAACAACGACCAGCTGTTCAGCAGGACGCGCTGCCGAACTCTTTTGGTTCCGGAAACTCGGTACACACGCGACAACGGCGGACGTAAGTGCTTCGTTTCGTGAACGACGGAAGAGATGAAAGGACGATAAATTCGTGCCTCGATGTACGAGTATTGCGACGGGAAAGCGCCTGCGGCTCCATAAACACACAGGGAAGACGTGAAGCTATAGGATCGCGAGTACGGGTGCTTTTTAAAATCCTCTCACTTCCTATCACACGTTTTCGTTATCTCGGGGCTCATCCCGTATGCGAAGCCACGCCCTCCGTGCGTTGCGTTTAGATGGCTTTCACTGCCCAAATACACTGTGGTGGGTAAACACTCGCATTGACGCCATCCATGCGTAACGACGATTACCAATGGCGTTTCTGCATGACTTATTTGGTGTGCCTGCTCTCTCTTGGGATTGCATAAAAAGATCTGGACATCGGAATAATACGTGTGTATACATGGTCGTCTACGTGGAGATGCAGGAAGTCGATTTTAGGAATATAGATGTTTTACTATTCCGAATGTTCATCTCCTCTCCTTATGCCTTACAGAAGGGGATGTGTTGGCAAGAAGACGAAAAAAATCTGATGTGGCCAACACATGACTTTCTCCATATTTCGGGTATAGATATTTAAATTATTATGAATAGCATTATAAGGCAAAATTATTATTTCCTATCGTAAAAGAATAGTCGTACTTATTGCAGTAAATTAGATATACTTTGAATGTTTACAGAATTCACCGCTACATGGTGGTGGCGCTGTATACTGGAAATTTACGAATAAGCAAAATATCTTCGAAATCGATGGTTCTACGAAAATTTGTTTCAAACAAAACTTGAAAGAAATATTATTCTCTACAACTTTAGTCCTAACAAAGGTTACCAATAACGACGTTTTTAAGGAGATATTTGACGGAAACCGAAAAACCCGATTATTTTTTATAAATAATTCCTAAACAATAACTGCTATGGAAAATTCTTTCAAATGAAAGTTGTAGGAAATCACATTCTCTACAATCTTTGTATAGAATTTTATATACAATAATGATGTTTTAAATGAGAAATATTGCAAAAACCGAATTGGGTTTCGAATAAATCTCGACTTCCGGTTAACCGTTATTGTTCAAAAGCTAATCAGTTCTTTGTGCTCAAGCTAAAGGCTTATATATGAAATTTGGTAACGATATGGCAAGTATGTACCTTTTGAGTTAGAGCGCCCACAATCACATACATCCATCCAGCCACACACACACACATACATCATTCCAAAAATAGTCTGAACGTGTTCTAGAGACCTCAAAAGGTTTATTTCCGTTGAAATCTCGAAGTCGACTTTTTCGTGATCACAATACTTTCCGTATACTACGTATGGAGAAAGTAAAAATGAGGAATAATCCGCCAAGCTTTTGCGGAAGCTAAATTATTCATTTTGCTCGTTTCGAGTGCCAGTGAAAATAGCGCAATATCCACTTGAGTATGTTGACTTCTAGTTGCATACGAACACGTTCTGCATACTCCGTTGAACCACAAAAAGGCAACAAAAGTGATTGAAGTTTGGTTTCCTTATCTTTCTTTATGGTTTCTTATGGTTTATAAATTTGTTTACAGTCAAGACTTATAGCAATACGATACAAATCTTCTAGAATTTTTTATATCACTGATACCGGAATATATTCTTGTATGAATTGTGTTATAGATACCCTAAGATAAGCGTCTTAATTCAGGAAACTGTTCACAATGAGGCTCAAGGGGTCACATCTTGATCATCTTCCATCTAACGCATCGTAAATGGCTCATGAATAAGTCCCGGTGTAATCGTTATAATCTATTCTATAGTTTTCAGATAACTCCATATCTGATTTTTCATCAGAATACAAGTTTTGACTCTAAAGCTGTCACTATAGCTTGTTAAGACAAAACAATAAGGAACAGGTCGATATTTTTATGTAATAATAATTTGTTACAAAATTAATCTCACACGGTTCAATCGTTTAACATTATAATTACAAAACAATCTCATGAAGATTTTAATTTCTGTCTTTTGCATAAATTCTCGGGTTAATGGTAACGTAGTTTAACAAAACTTGGCCATGCCTTCGATGTTATCATCGAATTGCCTTAAATTTCTCTCATATGTGATTGAAATTGTAAAACTTAAATAATAATTTCTAATGTGCGGTTTTCGCATTTTAATTCCGAAACGAATAGCGTTTTACAATATCCGATATTGAAGTATGATAATAACAGACATTATAAAGATGTTTCAAATTTCATCTTTTATGCTTCTCGTAGTCACTTTGCCTAAAAGTTTTGCCTTGCAGAAAAATTGGCGAATGCTCAGCCTATGTAAATAAAGGCAATAATCTTCTCAGCTAAGTAAGTAAACACGCATTTTATCAGTGTGATCCAGTGTTTGGCTTTCTTTACACATGGCCTACAATATTTGCCATGCTTTATCGCAGTGGTTTCCAAACTGTGGGGTGCGCCCCTTTTGGGGGACGGTGGGCAGGTCAGGAGGACGCAAAAAGTCTTCACATTGTATTTACTATGGTTTTAACCGTCACAATCGTGAGACCTACAATATGTAGTCGCCGAATTCTAGCTCTCAAGTGGCTAGGGCGCATCATTTGCCAAATATATGACATATAAGGAGGGGCAAGGACATTTTTCTTAGTTGAAGGGGGCTCTGTAAAGTTTGGAAACCGCTGCTTTATCGGAATATCACAGATGGGCGTCGGCAAGGAATCTAAGAAAAATATTTTGTTTTCTTGGTGACTCATTATTTTGTCAATCAAGATATTTCCTTTATTTTTAACTTCTTTATTCTTCAACGTTTTATTCTTCTTAAATTAGTCTAGTCCTTTTGAAAAAATCGTTTTTTAATTTAATTTATAATCATATCAATTATAATTTTTTAAAGAACCTTATAATATTGGTCACTTGATTTTTATATTCCCAAAAATAAGCAAATTTAAGAATCCCTGCGAGTCTAAGAAGATATTAATATATCGTATTCGCATTCACTGAATTAAAGCCATAATTCATAGAGGAAAAGAAGAATAGACTGAAGTAATAATTTTTTTTAAAGACAGCATGTTTACTTCGAATTGAAAAATAAAAATTCTTAATCTATGACATGGGCAAAGAACGAGTAGATCTGCTAGTACAGCGTTTCTTAAACTGGGGTCCGTGAGTAATGTTCGAGAATTATTAATAACAATTAAAAAGTGCACACAGGATTCCAAGTATACCTTACTTTTAGAGAAATGATGCTACCGAGCGATGGTGGTTTTATAAAAACGTAGGAAAAATAAGTACTCTATTAGCTAGTACATATATAGTTGGGGGTCCGCAAAAAATGTTTGAATGAAAAGTGGTCCTCAGATCACTAAAGTTTAAGAAACGCTGTGCTAGTAGCATATGTATTCCCTTATATAAATGTTGATACCGTAACAAAATTTTAAGATTAATGCCGTAACCACTAATTATTTCGGAGAGAAATAAGCGGATTCGTTCAAATTTTCGCTAAGCATTCGAGTAAATTTAGAAAATATAAAATAACTAGCTGAAAGTACCCGGCAATGCCCGGGTTATGCCAGACGTCTTTGGCGAATAAAAGTATGTATTATATGGTAATACAATCATTTATCCCTTTGCGCACCTCAAAACGTGTATTTCCGTTGAAATCTCGATTTCGAATTTTTTTATGAAAACAATAATTTCTCTATACTACGTATATTGGAGAAAGTAAAAACTAATTCTGAGGTATCTATGATACCTATGGATTGGGCGAACTTTTATGTTTTTCTTTTTATTCAAATATATGTCCTTTCTTTTTACTTTCTCATACGAAGTACCGAGAAAGTATTGCTATCGCGAAAAAATTCGATCTCGAGATTTTTACGGAAATATACGTTTTAGGTGTAGCTGAATCCGAAAAAGTGGTTTTCGCAATGCCGTCTGTCTGTCTGTTACTGGTTCTGGAGTCTAGACGGTAGAGCGAAAATGAATGAAATCTCGTACTTAGGCATTTTATCATACTGAGCAGAGTATACATAGAAATGGTTGACATTTCTCAATAATTAAGAGTAGTTTATTCTACGCATTTTTAACAACAATCCGATTTTCTCAGAAACGGCTGTAACGATTTTGATCAAATTTGGTACAGTTACTTGAGTTTATGTCTTCAATAATACTGTATAGTTCATATTTCTCAAAAAATGAATATAAGGCTAGTTTATTCTAGGCAACTTTAACAATAATTCGATTTTTACAAAATCGGCTATAACGTCTTTGATCAAATTTCGTACAGTTACTTGAGTATACATCTACAATAATACTAAATATTTCATTTTTCTCAATGAATGAATATAAGGCTAGTTTATTCTTGGGCAACTTGAGCCAAAAGTGGTTTTTCTAAAAACAGGCTCATACGATTTTCATTTTCTAAAAATAACTAAACGATGCATTAGTATATGAGAAAGTTTGTACAATGTATGTTGTACCGATTTTTTATATAACAATCAATGCAACCGTTTATGTAGAATATCTGTGAAGAGAAGATAACTATGTAATGTGTTTAAAATAATAACGTGTCCCTATTCTCATTTAATTAAAAATTTATACTTGAGCCTATTTGCGTTAATAAACATTATGGATGTATAATATAATGGTTCTACTTACAAAGAGATAAGATTCCTGTATTCAAACGACGATAGGAAGATTCAACTGCTTTGATTGAATCGTTAGAAACGCTTCCCATACGCAGTTAACTGAATAATTATCCGTAAATATTTATTTTGTTCTTTCACCTATTTGAAGGTTTAATTGGCATTAATTGAATCGGAGGCAACAATTACGGTCGTCTTGACAACGTCGGAAAGAGTACGAAATAACCGAAAACAATTGCGTATTTCTGAATGATTCGACCGTGTAACATGTAAACATCGCAAGAATAAGATAGTATAGAGTTTTAGTCGTCGAATAAAGCAAAAACTTATGTATGCCTAACATTTTGCTCTGAGCACCTTTAACGGTGAAATGCCCCCGAAACCTTATCGAAGTCTCTCTCTGAAGAAATTCCATATGATTTTTATCCAACCGAAACTATTTACACGACAAAAAAATCTGATGTGGCCAATCTCCATATTTCGAGTATAGATAATTAAATTAATATGAATAGCATTATAAGACAAACTTATTATTTCGTATCGTAAAAGAATACAGTCGTCCTTATTGCCGTAAATTATATTCTGAATATGTTCACAGAATTCACCGCTACATGGTGGCGGCGCTGTACACTGGAAATTACGAAAAATTTGAATATCTCCGAAATGGATGGTTCTACGAAAATTTGTTTCAAACAAAACTTAGAAGAAATATTATTCTCTACAACTTTGGTCCTCATGAAGATGACCAAGCACGACGTTTTTAAAGAGATATTTGACGAAAATCGAAAAAACCGATTACTTATAAATAATTCCTAAACAATAACTGCTATGGAAAATTGTTTCAAATGAAAGTTGTAGGAAATTATATTATCTATAACCTTTGTATAGAATTTTATATACAATAATGATGTTTTAACGGAGAAATATCGTAAAAACCGAATCGGGTTTCGAATAAACCTCGACTTCCGATTAACTGTTATTGTCCAAAAACTAATTAGTTCTTTGTGCTCATGCTAAAGTGTTATATATGAAATTTGGTAACGATATGGCAAGTACTTTTTGAGTTAGAGCGTCCACAATCACATACACACGTACACAAACACAGACATCATTCCCAAAATAGTCTAAACGTGTTCTAGGTACCTCAAAACGTGTATTTCCGTTGAAATCTCGAAGTTGATTTTTTTCGTGATCACAATACTTTCCCTATACTACGTATGGAGAAAGTAAAAAACAGCCTCTTTGGCGCGTGATGTATACAGATGGGAGTTTTGGTTGTTTTGTTGTGAAAAAGATAAAGAGATTGCATTCGCAGAATTAATCGATCGCCTGCGAAGCAAGGAAGTGTGAATGCGGCCTCGATACGATCTGTGCCGTTCCAGCTTCTGGTGCCTCAACTGCTCCGCCTCAGAGAGGAGGTCGTCTCGAAAGCGACGTGAGCTGCACGATCTCCCCATCCCCCTAGGCCATTCCGCGGCATATTTCACCTCCAAACCCACGGTGGCCGTTCTACCTCTCATACCACCCTCTATTATTGACCACCTGTGCTTGCGTCACGCTTTCCTTAATGCTATGCCTTGCGTGCGTGCCCAGTGGTTATCGAGGAGCGCGGTGGACCCAGAGTTAATCCTTCTTCAAGAGTTTGTTCTGATGGAAGTTGGTTCCCTTTTCGTGATGCCGGCCGTTGGCAAAAAAAATTAATGCAAGCGATATTTTTACTTTCTCCATACGTAGTATGGGAAAGTATTATGATCACGAAAAAAATCGGCTTCGAGATTTCAACGGACATACACGTTTTGAGGACCATAGAACACGTTTAGACTATTTTCGGAATGATGTCTGTGTGTGTGTATGTGTGTGATCGTGGACGCTCTAACTCAAAAAGTACTTGCCATACCGTTACCAAATTTCATATATAACACTTTGGTATGGGTACCAAAAACTGATTACGTTTTGGACAATAACGGTTAACCGGAAGTCGAGGTTTATTCGAAAACCGATTCGGTTTTTACGATATTTCTCCGTTAAAACATCATTATTGTATATACAATTCTATACAAATGTTATAGAGAATGTAAATTCCTACAACTTTCATTTGAAACAATTTTCCATAGCAGTTATTGTTTAGGAATTATTTATAAGTAATCGGTTTTTTCGATTTTCGTCAAATATCTCCTTAAAAACGTCGTACTTAGTCATCTTCATGAGGACCAAAGTTGTAGAGAATAATATTTCTTCTAAGTTTTGTTTGAAACAAATTTTCGTAGAACCATCCATTTCGGAGATATTCAAATTTTTCTTAATTTCCAGTGTACAGCGCCGCCACCATGTAGCGGTGAATTCTGTGAACATATTCAAAATATAATTTACGGCAATAAGGACGACTGTATTCTTTTACGATAGCAAATAATAATTTTGCCTTATAATGCTATTCATAATAATTTAAATATTTATACCCCAAATATGGAGAAAGTCATGTGTTGGCCACATAAGATTTTTTTCTCTTATTAGCCGATCTAAATCGTGATATACGGTATATCGTATACCGCATTCACGCGATCGTTTTTCTTTGAAAATGATACCTTTCATTTTTCGCATAAAGGGTAGATTAATTATATGTATATAAAGATGCGTATTTGTTGCTGAAACAAACTACATGCTAACAAGCATTGACTTATCAATTATACTGTAAAGTACCATGTAGCTATTGGAATCCATTTTCCGTAATTTTTCGCATAATTACAGCAGACGTATCTTCAGACTGAAAAAAAAACTTACATAAAAAGTGAAACCGTTACGTATTTCTAAAAGGAGTTCATTTAATTAAGAATAAAAATGCCGAGCCGAACTGGCAAATAGGGCTCGTTTACAGGCTTATTCGTTATTAATCTCGAATGACGTCTAACAAATCATGAACTGCGGATTCTAATTTGGAGACGAGGAACACATTCTTTGTCTAGAAGATCGTTCTCACAGTAAATTTGGGATACAGGCCATTGTTTTTAAAATTCATTTTCCGTCGTATTATGAGTGTAGTTTTTGTAGTTCTATTTTAGTTTTATATATTTTAAATCCATTTAAACTTATTCAGCGGCCCCTATGGCGATGTGCATGGACGCCGCTCGATCGGAAAGTCGGCCGCATATTCCATTCGTTGCCAACCGACTTTCAGTCACGTAAAAGGCATTGGAGTGAGCTTTAGGGACAATGGGGACATGTTGCTACACTCATGCCAACAGCGATTCTAATTTTCTCTTCGGCGGTCTCTTAAGCTCTAAGCGGCGCGAAAGGATATAGGGAAGTGATTCGCCGATGGCTAATTGAAGGATGGTTATGATTTTCCTTCCGTGGTGAAAGGGACAAAGATTAGAGTCGCCTTGGCGTAAAATATTTCGAGTGAGCGTCACATTCGCTCTTTTCCGTGCGACAAATCGGTCGATATTCACGAAAGCATGACTGTTGTAATTGAGGACCAAATTTATCAGTCGTTCGTGACTCTGGTTAATTCAAATCGAGAAAAAGATTGCTTCCCAGTGGTCACGAAATTGGACAAGTTATATATGAATTAATTTTTCTTGTGATTGCAATTTCTTGGAAAAAAACAAACTGACGAATATCTGACAATTTATTTTCAAACTTAAAGTTTATCTAATTTTGACGCGGAAAAAAGACGGCTACGTTATCGAATCTGTATCACTGCAGATTCTTATACCAACAACTTTTAAGCTAACAGATATTTGTGGCGTACAATTCCTCGCGGTGTTGTTCGTAAAATTATTATACTGTTGTCAGAATATTATTAAATGAAGAAATTGGATGGAAATAAAAAGATTAGATAGAGTTCAAATGTTAAGGCTGTGCGAGGAGGATGAGATGTAGGTGCGATAAAGACAAACTAAAAAGGAACGCCTCGTAATGAAAGCGGTTTACTACGTGATAAAACGTATGATTCACTAAAAATATTCTTTTAAGAATGGGTGAAAGACAACGCAGTTTAAAAAACCGAGATTAGGCTACAATCGTTAGGTACGGAAACCATCAAAGATGTGGATAGAAGTTAGGTAACGCAAGGGAAAATAAATCGCAAAGGACATGCATAAGAATAAGATCAGATAGAAGCAAACGTTGAATAAACAAAGGGGAATTGCGAAGAATGGCAATGGATGTGATAAAGAAATTCAAAAGAGAAGACCACTTGAAGGGTTCGCGAAGATTTGATCGTCAAAGACGCGGAGATAAGTGAAGCAAAAGGGTTCGAAAGTCTAGATCGGAAGAGATTTATAGATGTAGAGGCAGAAAGAGAGCTTCCGTTGAGATTTGACCTCCGAATGGCCGAACGAAACATTTCAGAGGTATAGCGCAAGAATTTCCTTTTTTTATTTGGAACGTACGAACTTTATGAGACTTTCAAAGAGATAAGAGACAAATGCTTCAAAACTTAATCGTGAAAAAAACAACCATTTTTTGTATGCTTAGGTTATGTTTCTTAAAAGAAAGAAAAAAACGAGCTTGAAAGTAGGAAGCGATGCCAATGCTTAAAGAAATTGTTGTATTCGCGGATGTTAGTCCATTGATAGGTAATGTATTCAGAAGAAAGGGAAAGAGATATGCCAAAAAAGAATACAGGGAAAAAAATTAATAATTCACGAGATTCTCGACTAGTAGAAATGCAAAGATAAGTAAAAAGAACCAGATGAACAAGTGGGTCACTAGATATTAAGGTAGCGCTACGGTCGGAGACGGTAGATGAATTTAAAAGAATTGGTAAAGAAAGCCACCTTGAAAATATAATTATTAATGTGGGAGTTAAATAGGTATTACAAAAAGGAAGATTGGCAAACACTTCGATCGGGAGCCCAGTACTATATAGATGAAATTGAAGGAGTAGGATTTTCATAGAAAATGGAGAAATCAAGTTGGAAAGAGTGGGAGATCGAGAGGAACTGTCCAAAGAATGGCAAATGAAAGGTAAAGAGATGGATCCGTTCGACTGGGAAAAAGTGCATATTGTATGAGAAAAAGGTTTTCGAAGAAGATTCATAGACAAGATGCTTCTCATTATTCACTGAAGTCACGGAATCCCGATTGTACAGAATTTTTCTCATTAGCCACGCAAATATTTTCATATACGACCTAAAATTAATTACTCTTCTAGATTGTGTGATATGTAAGATATTATTTAAATTATTCCTCTGAAAATTCTTTGTCTTGTTTACCGTAATAAATTCTCCGGTCAGCGACTGTCGTGTCACCTTTTAAAATGGGTGAAAACGAGGTTTCGAAAAACGTTGTCTACTGAATCGTAGCTGTCAAATTAGGCAGTTTAAGCAAGCGGATTTCAAAAATATTATTTTTCCTCCGTCGTAATCAAGAAAAGTTTTACTTATCTATAGTTGTTCTATGTACACACAAATTATATATTTGAACGAATAGGTATTTTTACTTTCTCCATACGTAGTAATGGGAAAGTATTGTGATCACGAAAAAAATCGACTTCGAGATTTCAACGGAAATACACGTTTTGAGGTACCTAGAACACGTTTAGACTATTTTGGGAATGATGTCTGTGTGTGTGTGTGATTGTGGACGCTCTAACTCAAAACGTACTTGCCATATCGTTACCAAATTTCATATATAACACTTTAGCATGAGCACAAAGAACTAATTAGTTTTTGGACAATAACAGTTAATCGGAAGTCGAGGTTTATTCGAAACCCGATTCGGTTTTTACGATATTTCTCCGTTAAAACATCATTATTGTATATACAATTCTATACAAAGGTTATAGAAAATATAATTTCCTACAACTTTCATTTGAAGCAATTTTCCATAGCAGTTATTGTTTAGGAATTATTTATAAATAATCGGTTTTTTCGGTTTCCATGAAATATCTCAAGAACGTCGTAATTGGTCATCTTCGTGAGGATCAAAGTTGTAGAGAATAATATTTCTTCAAAGTTTTGTTTGAAACAAATTTTCGTAGAACCATCCATTTCGGAGATATTTTGCTTTTTCTTAATTTCCGGTATACAGCACCACCACCATGTAGCGGTGAATTCTGTAAACGTATTCAACATATAATTTACGGCAATAAGTACGACTATATTCTTTTACTATACGAAATAATAATTTTGCTTTATAATGCTATTCATAATAATTTAAATATCTATACCCGAAATATGGAGAGTCATGTGTTGGCCACATAAAATTTTTTTTTGGGCGTGGGAGCTCTTATGCCATCAGCCCCAGTGACAAATGCTACACATTCGGCACACCCTATTTACGGCACAGGTTGCACATTTCCACCAGCTCCGGCTATGACGAAAGAGATTTTTGGAAGATCGGACGATGCATGCGAACGCCCTTAGTTGTGAGCGCAACACACGCGGATCGAGAGGGTGGGCGTATCTCTCATCTGTTCCGTCTTTTTTTTCTCTTTTATATGTCCCTCACCTGAGGCACATCCCACGGGTCTCCACATATCCCGCACTTCCCTCCGTTTCTCTGCCACTGTCGAGTGAATCCTCCGCAGAAGAGCTCGTGGTCCTGGAAATCCGGAGGCGTGCTGAATCCGTACCTGTGGAAGGGGGAGGGAAGCGAGGAGGAGAAAAACGGAAGGGAATTTTAGAAAAGTTTCGAGAGAACACACAATTAGCTTCGCCTCTCCATATTCGATTTCCCCTTCCCGAAAAAAAAACGCTGACTGTCGCTAGAAAAATACGAAAAGTAGGATTATCTTCGAAGCTGCCGTTATTAACTCGTAAAAAAGAAAAAGAAACTGTTCCGCAAACCCACGAGTGGGTCGGTGTTTCTCCGCGTCCCATCGCAAATGTCCGCGCGCGAGAGTGCTAAGTGGAATACAAAAAAAGCGAAAGCAGATCGAAGACAGTCGAACTGGCTTCCGCTGGAATGCGACGGGGGAAATATTTTGATTCGTGGGAGAAAATTTCTTCTGGACTGGAAGCGAAGAATGTGAACTCAAAAGAAAAACATCAGATTAATCATAAACTATCGTGTAGTTTACGCAATGTCCGTTACTTGCGATTAAGACGGTGTGTCGCATTCTTCGATAGAGTAAAATAAGTTTTAAACTCCCTTTGTTTCGCACTTGCCTTTGATGATCTGTATTCCAGGAATGGAGGAAAATACGGCCCGTTTTGAATTTAATGGCATACTTAAAATGCATAGATATATTTAGAACATTTTACCTATGTCAATCAGTTATTATATAATAACTTTGTCATTTGTAAATTATATATTCACGCGTTTGTACATTGTAAACGTAAAAATACATTTTTCGTTTGTTATTATAGAAAATAATCCCAAGACAATTGGATAGCCCTGGCATAAGAAGAAATGTAATGTTAATTCTACATATTTCGTTCAGTAGTTTATCATATCACTTGCGTAGCGCGCTAACAGCGAACCAGGGCAATGAACTGGGACTCCATGCCAAATAATAGTTAATAAGACTACATATCTTATTAAGATTATTAAAAGTTAGTCTTGCCTTCACTACGTATTTATTGTTCAAGAGATGTCTATCATTAATTCTTGCACGGCAGGCCACGCAGCACTAACTCCGCCTTGTCCCAGATTATCATCTCATTAGCCCCAAAGATAACGAAAAAATTACAAAACCACCCTATTTGGTTTTTGTTTCTTAGTGTTGGAGCGCAGTGGCCTAACTGGATAATTTTACCTCCGGAATAAGTTTCGTCAACTGTACACCACAGCGTCCTAATTAGGACGAAGTGACAGGGGTAACTTCCCCACTCTGGACCACCTTCCGGTCTGCGCCCGGGGCAGCTTCTCATAACGCCCCGCAGGAGGTATTCCACCGCCCGCGAAAATTCTCAGAAATGTATTACTGCACGCTAAATTAACATAAAACGGCAATATTTTACGCCAGACTCAACGTCATAACTCCTCAACCAGAATTAAACGCGAATCTTTGCCTAAAATTGCCATTTCTCTTCTATCTATCACCGCTAGAAACTTTCCTCACAAAAAGTGTTATCTTGGATCTAGAAAGTCGACCTGCCATCTGGATGAAAGACCTCTGTCTATTCAGATGAGTGGGAGTATTCTCTGGATAAAGGATTCAGCCAAACGAAAATGAAATTGCTTTCATTTTTCAATCCGTATTATCTAAAACTAAGAATACCTCGGGATGGGAAATTCATTAAAAAAAAATGAATCCCTTTGTATGTTATTTCTGAAACTTTTTTCGGCTGCTACGTTTCCCCTGCTTCGCGAACGTTCCCACGGCATAACAATTGAAAGGCGCCGCTCTTTCTCCAGAGAATTCCAGTAGCGTTCCGAGGCCAAGAGAGTGAAATTTTGGAAAGTAAACCCAGGGCGAAAGAACGCTCGGGTATTCAAATTAGAATGAACTGCCAAGGACTATGGAAAGACACGCGTAAAACTTTTTCTGTCGATTCGCTCCGTTCTCATGTTCATTAGGCAGAAGCTATAAATTGAACGTGTTCAGAATGGGTTCTTTTGTTTTATGCTCAAGTTCACTGCATAGTGCAACATGCGTCAGAAAATGACTCTAAAAAAATTCACTTGAACTCAGATGCTAAAAGCCTAATGAGTTTACCCGCTCTTATTTATTTAAAATCGTTTGATATTGAGAAATAGATGTCATCTATGATATGATTGCACATTTTACGAAAGGGCAATTCAAACTAATCCATATATTTGAAATACTAAGATTAAATGATTAAAATCAGAATAATTATGCTGTCTTTCATTTGGAGAATTTTACTGAAAATAATTTTGTGCCTTTATAGACACACCAAGTAGAGAGATAGCGCGTCAGAATTAATTTTGTACAGAGAGCATTTCAACGAAATTGTTTCATTTTTAAATCAATTATAAAACTAATATATGTTGAGTGATCGAGAACAAGGGCTTTAAGAGTATTATCTGGCTTTCGGAAATGGTACCATGTAATTTTTTAGCATTACAAATAATTTTTCCTGCGGTAACGAAGGCAATTTACAAAATTTCAGATTTTAGTAATAAGAAAATGATTTTCAGTTGATTTCTCTCGTGAAAAGAATTTGATAAGTATTATATGGGCAAATTTGTTAATGACATTTTCCTTAGAAGAAAAATAAAATTTTATGAACCATTGAAAGTAAAATGCGCATGAAGAAATAACAGAATAAATGGAATAAGTGAATGAAAAATAATTTGAATTTCAAAACTTGACATTCACTTTGAATGAGCCCCAGATAACTTTTTACGCGAATGAAACGGAATAGGAAATTATTAACTATACGTTAACAATATTATAAATGGATTTATAAAGTGATTTTTAGTCAGATAAAAGACAACATTGTAAATACAACTTGGGCTGTAGTACGACACACTAAACCTGAAAGCCTAAACAAAAAATTGCACAATAAGTGGAACGGTTTTTTTCCAAAACGCCTGGCCGAAACCGGTTTTAATGTCGGGATAAAAACAGTCGCTCGTCATTGGCATGGCGTCAGAAATACTTAGAATAAAACAACGGGCGTTACGAATTCGACGGTTTTAAGGGACGCTTTCGTAGACATAAGGGCAATCTATAATGAAAAATGTCACATCTAATTAGGTCAAGTGTTTAAATATTTAATTCCTATTTTGTTACCGCTCCATAGATTGATAACTCGCTTATAATATCTCCTCCATATTTACTTAAGCATAAAAAAATGCAATGTGATATCATTTTCGGTTAAAAGCACGGCTGAATACAGTTTAAAAAGTGAAAGTTCATTTGAAGTTTCTCAAATTGCACGGATCAAATAAATTTGTTCTCGCATGAAAGATTGATGCTTTTTATATTAAAATAAACTAACCTTTATAAAATTTTTAAAAAACCTATCGTAAAAAGTCGTCGCAAAGGGACCTTTCTGAGTTAACAACAAGTTCGTTCGTACACAGGTGAGCGGATTTTCATGCCATTTGGCATTGAAACTTACCTCCACATCGTGGCTCTAGACGGAGGTTCGATGAGTCGTCCATGTCCTTTCACTTCTTCCAGGAAAAGGTACGATAGACAGAGAATCACCGCACGAATCCATCCCATTTCTATCCGACTGTAATAGATAGAAGAAATTCAAGTAAATTCGACGAAAACTCAAACGTGCTCTAGGTGGAATGCGTTTTAAAGTGTGCTGAAGATATGAGAGAACTCTTAATAAATAGTCATCGTAGACCGTTGACTCGCCTCCAGCTCGGTGAGCAAAGATGCTGGAATTTTCAGTAGTAACCCGCCACGATAGTTACATAGGATTCCGTAACAATTAAAACTGGGTTGCCGAAAATCGGGTTTTTTTGTCGTGGGGAAACCTTGGGCATACCATTCACCGGTTCGCCCAAAAAAATATTCCACTTTTTGAATTTAGGACAAGAACCGTCATGATTTAAGGAAATACATAAGCGGATGTCTGATGTAGGAAGTGAGTGTACAATACTTTCTGCGAACTCGTTTTCGAAAACAACCACCTGCGCCTGGGGTCTCAAAGACATTTGCTGAATGGACCACATATGGCATTTCATATCACCACATATGACATCCCTTATGAACGAGCGATCTTCATGTAAATTTCTAAGGGCTACTTTTTGAGAATTTTTTTAAATGTATGCAAGGGGATCACACAGTTATACTTTTAAAAAGCGCAGCATACCACTCGCTCTAGCAATAGTTTCAATATTTCAATCGTTTCCAAAACCTTCCCCTGCAGTCGGGGGCATGATTACGTATGGTTTAAAGCAGCGATCTTCAACCGGTGTGTTGCGACACGATGGTGTGTCGCGAAGAGACGGGCTGCCGAAAACTCAACTAACGGCTTGTAAAAAATAAGTTTTAGTAAGCAGAGTTTTTTCTTTCTCTTGCGTCGTTTTTAGCAACAACAAAAACAGTGTTTAGACTTAAACTCGCTATCATTACATAAAACTCCTCTTTTGTTTATTTATACCTGTGTTTCTCAACCTTTAGTAGACCTGGGAGCACCTAGAGGTATTCATTGACTTAGGAGGAGCACTAGAACAAACTTTTCAGGAAAACATTTGTTACCTACCAGTTGGAATGTCCATCATAGTACACTTGTCAGTACAGAATCGATCTAGGAAAAAATGAATGAACTCCAAAAAATCGAAATGAAATTAAAGACGAACTCACACACTAATTATATACATTGGTAACTTAATTAAAAAATAAATTAGTAAAAATTGTGAAGGATGAAAACTTGCGGAGCACCTACCTAATGGTTGCAGAGCACCGGTTGAGAAACGCTGACAGACGGATTGTAGTGTGCGCCGTGTCGCGCACGTGACCATCGACCTCCGTGTGTGTTGCGACGGAAAAAAGATTGAGAACCGCTGTGTTAAGGAAATGGTCTGATGGCCGGATGTAGCAGGTTGAGGACCTCTGATCTCCTGCAAACGGGAGTTTCTTCCTCTCAAAGTATGTACTTAGTAAAACAAAGATAAACAAACGCTGGGGCGGGAGAATCCTTGCTAGGAACTGGGGCATCGTGCAAAATGATAGACTGAAAAATGGTCACGTTTTTAGCGTCTGTTAAGAAACCGTGTAAACTCTAGCGCGCGAATGAGTAATCGTCGCGCGTAATAATTTCCGGCCTTTGATGGCGACGCACGCACCGGCGTCATGTCACGAACCTATCGACTTGAGGAACAGTAAGCCGATAGAACGCTTGGTTTTTTTTCAATTCCCCCCGAGGGAACCTCCATCTCTCCTTAAATGGGTCACCCACCGTCCGATTCAGGCGTCTGTATGAGGGCAGTGCGCGCCACGTTAGTCCGAAAAAGTCTGCTGGAATGTTTCTTTAAAGCGAGTGAGGATTTTTTCGGGTCACCGGCAATAGGATCATAGAGAGGGAAAGATAGAACAAATGAACGGTAAAGTATTTCAACGATTTCGAGATTGACGAGAAAGAATAAATGGAAAATGCAAAGAAGCTCGAGCATTAAGACGAGAAAAAAGAAAATGTAAACTACTCATTCTTTTTTAATTGTTAATGTCCATTTCGTAGATAATCTTTATGTATTATAAAATCTGTTTTCACGTGCTCTGAGTTTCGGCGACACTAAAATATAAGTTTACGATTTTCGAGGATATCTTTTGATTCAACAATATGGAATGAGGTATTTTTTGGGAGGAGCGGTGACAAAATCATCGAACACGTTTAAGGCTGCGTTTAAGTTTCAAGTTGACATCTAACTGTTTAATTATCAAGGAATCTATCTATTTATCACGATCACCTACCTGTTTCGATCCCAGCTTTCGTACGAATTTTCCAATTGCATCGCTTCGCTTTATCGTATGTATTTAAGAGGAGATATGGGTGTCAAAATCTACGCATACGCGTAAATATTTCGAAATTTTGAATTTGAGACCTATAATTAAAGTGCATTATTGATAGAGATGTCAACTAAATGAACCAGGGATTGAATAGTATCTCAGCCTCCTTCAAATATGAACGTATAAACGCGATGGAAGAATGCTGGTTTGAATAATCCTACAATACAGGTTTAGTGGGATCCCGGAAGGCTTTGTGGATCACTAAACCGATTGAAAACGCCCTTCTCATGTTCATTCAAGCAAAGAGAACGTTTGATTTATCTTATTAGAGTGCAACGTTATGTCAAAGGCAACCTTGGATTTGCCCTGCCAAGTAAAATCTCTATTTGTAGATTTCAATAGCAACCGCTAGGATTTACGTTTTAACAACTAAAAATAATAATCATTTCGTTTCCTCACTTCTCCGAATCAAATCGTTTCTATTATATTTTCGTCGCCGTCTTCGCTGACTGTAGGCTGGTTGTCTCGAGTGTTGCCGTTTGGGAAGCGTCCTCGGAAGTCGCCTTTCTTTTTTTTATCCTTTTTAAAATCCACTCCTACTCAATCGTTCCGCCTCTTCTTCTTTGGAAAAGGCTGTCTGTACCTGCGAGTTCACCAACCTTGAAACGCCTCCGCAAAATTCGTTCCTCCACTCGGAGGATCCTATCAACATATTTTCATGTAAATAAACCGACAGAACAATAACAAAAAAGGGATTTTACACCAGAATTACGATAAAGTTAAACCGTTATCTTACAAATTCTGTTTACCAAAATAAGGAAAATTTTCCCGAAATCAAGCTTTAAAATTATATTTTTTATGACATTAGGACCTTAGAAATCGAAAGGATAATGTGTATTGTCACCTTCTCGTGGTGTTCGGAGGGAATTGGCGTGAAAACTATAACGGTCTCATATTTACAAGCCATTGAATGTTATTACACACGAATTAAGTATGACGTTAAAAATGAAAATTATTTTTTCTAGATATCATTTCCGAACACTTAGACATATATAATGGGCATTGTGGAACATTCCATCGTTGAACTTCTCGGTCTTCGAAGTTCACTCGGGTTAAATTTACGTATGCAAATTTGCCGAATTTATCTTCTCTGATTTTGCGGCTTATTTATTTCTCTTATTATTTTTAGTGTGAAAATAGCATTTAACTCGAATATAATACATTAGATCAACGGTTTCAAATAAGAAAAATGTCCTTGCGCCCGCTTATATCTCATATACGTGTATATGGCAAATGATACGCCCTAGCCACTTGAGAGCTAGAATTTGGCGACTGTGACAATTAAAACGACAGTAAATACAATGTGAAGACTTTTTGCGTCCTCCTGACCTGCCTACCGCGCCCCACAGTTTGGAAACCACTGCATTAGATTGTGTTTTGTGACATCTCACGTAATTTTTTGACGTTGTAGGGATTCTATTAATGGAGTGGTAGCTCTAGTTTCCTGTCATGGCGGAAAATTCAAACTTGTGTAAAGCAGAATAATAACTAATCTTCTGTTTGAACTGTTTCACATGATAATGCGGCATATTTTTACACTATACTTTCTATAAAACCGGAAATCACGCAGACGTTTAGGCACGAAAAATGAAATGCAACCGGTAATTTGTTAAAGAGACCGTAACCACGCCCGAGGCTTCCCTTCAGAATTCGTTATATTAATCAGTGCATATCTGCGAGAAAAACCCTGATTTATTCAATCAGCAGTTTATAAAAAAACAAGACAAGCGGAGATAATTGAAACAAAGGAAAAAGAAATAAAACGATACGTGAGGAGTTGAATGATAAATCGTAGCATAATTAAAGGATTTGTAATTTAAATCTTTTAAAATACGAATTAAAAAGCTATGAAAATCCGCAACAATATTGTTGGATTTACAGTCAGTTTGCTGTACGCAGGTTTCCTACTTAATAACACGATGTTAAAATATTGCAGAATTTGACCTTTTCGTCCAAACGATTTTTTGCTGATTCAATATATTTTATGGCGTCCTGATAATGAGATTTTTTAATAGACGTAATAGAAGAAATAAAACGGTTGCATAAACTAGATTCCCATTTCAGCTACAAAATAGCCGTCCTGAGTGGTAATTTAACGATTTCTTGTCGTTTAGTGAAGTTATAAAAGTGAAAAAGACGTATCAGGACAGCTTTTCAGAAAGAAGATAAAGGCCACGAAGTTAACTGTGGATTAGCTAGTAAACCGATGATGATTCACCTCATGGAATTGGTCTGATCGTACGATGGTAAAATAACCGTATAAATAAACAATGAAAATTCGGAACTGCAGAGCTCGAGATTAAATGACATCCATCCCTGAAGCAGTATTAATATAATTTTATGATATTATGACCTAGGAAATCGAAGATAAAAGGTGTTAAAAGTCACATTTTCACATTGTACTGAGGAAATTGATGTCAATGCCATAACTCTCTCATCTTTATAAACCATCAAATGATATTACAGATGAATGACGTGTGTTATTAAAAATGAAAATTTTTTTTCAAAATTTCATTTCGGCGAAATAGATTGAACATTGTAATGTAGAACATTCCACAATCGAAATTTTCAGGTAATTTGTTTTTAAAGAGCCACGCCAGGCCAGGTAAGAGAGAAAAGTTCATTAAATGAATGTTTTCAATCATTTTCCCTGTTATTTATGTTTATAAAAATTTTCTCCTTCCTGCTGTCTATCATTTTGTAACGCTCCATATTTTAACTATTAAAAAAGAAATTGTTAAGGTCAGCTTATGGCTTATTACAAGGGAATTATATAGATAATTACTTCAACCATAAAGAGTTTTGGTAATAAATGCGTACATTTCATTTGCCACGTGACTCGTTTCAAATTTACCGGTCAACGATTTACCACTGATGATTTTGCAGTTTAAATGCACACACGGTTTATCAAATCATTACACGGCCACTGAAGATATCCATATCATTAATTTCATTCAAAATTTTTAAATAAATGGACTGTGAATGTTATCAATAATGCATGTATGGCATCGTTTTGGCTCATTAAACTTTTATAATGCAGGAACAACTCTATCGCTACATGAGAAAACAAACTTTAAAAGGCGAAGGCAACCTTTCTGTTACTCTAAAAAAATAGCAAATAACACCAGCTTTTAAAAAAATGTGCGATAACAACAATTAATTAAAAATAATTTTTTTCGGTTCTCAGGTGACAAAGTATTGCTATAGCATCGTAAAGGGTTTCATTAAAAGGCGGACTCGGATAAAGATGACCACCGTTGAAGCAACTCTTAAGACATGAATATTGCAAACAATTCCTGAGCATTAAAAACCCGATCGTTGTGCCAAAAAATGAAAAGGATTACTCACTTGTAGATTTTATCATGCGACGCAGCCGTGATTTATTCCCGGCGAAAATTGCTGCACTGAGGCGGCGGCGTCGAAGACAAAGTTCTGGGAGGATGGAGCTCTAGCTAGAAGCCGGTTCTCTGGATGTAAGGGAACTAACGGTTCTCAAGCCCCCATTCCTTCCAGTCAGTGTAACGCGCGCCACTAACACACGCAAGGAGTAAGGAGGCGATTCGCGGTTGGTTGGTTGTGTCGGACGCAGACCTACTCCTTCGACGGTCTCGCTCTCACTGAGCAACGAGGACCGGTGAAGAGGGAGTTTTACCAGCGGGCCGGAAGTGGCAGCGACTTCTGCTTGCTCGAAGCCGTATTGGACGCAAGGGGGAAAGGGGCTCCCAGAAGAACCGCTGCATCTTTTGATAGCAGTTGTTCACGTAACTGGACAAGACTGCAACATTAAGTAATTGCCGAAAAAGGCTTAAAGATATTCGTGCAAAAGATCGCGAGCGTGCATTTGGTGGCGACTCTTTTGCAGCATCAGATGGAAAAACTTATCCAGATCAACATTCTATCGTTTTTCAATATATATAAATACAGAAAAAAAACAAGGTCATGCGAGTATCAAGTAAAGAAGAAGAAAATTTGAACATAAGTATTGGAGGAAAGCCATTAGAACAAGTTTCAGATTATAAATACCTTGGAAGCATCATAACGACAGAAGCAAAATGTACCGATGAAATCAGGACTAAAATAACGAAAGCTAAAGCCGCCTTCAGAAGAAAGAAACTCCTACTAACGGGCAATATAAAGGAGGATATCCGCAAGAAGTTGATAAAATGCTATGTATGGAGTATAGCTTTGTATGGGGCAGAAACATGGACGCTAAGGAAAAATGATATAAAGGAAAGCTCCGAAATGTGGACATGGAGAAGAATGCTGAAGATAAAATGGACAGATAGGGTGCAAAACGAGGAAGTGTTACGAAGAATAGGAGAGAAGCGAAGGATTACACAGACAATAAAAAAGAGGAAGGCGAACTGGATTGAGCATTACCTGAGGAGAGAGTGCATGATTAAAGAAGTGCTAGAAGAAAAACTGGATGGAAAAAGAGAAAGAGGTAGGAAAAGGTTTCAGCTGATAGACGACTTGAAAGGGAAAGAGACCTATCAAGACATGAAGAAGACTGCGGAAAATAGGAGAATATGGAGAACCGAGTTTAACCATGAATAATCACGGACCTGTCTACGGACAATCTACCTATGATGACGATGAAATACAGTAAAACCTCAAATAGCGCGAATTCACAAGACGCGATTTCGCTAAGACGCACACATTTCCATACCGCCTCGCTAAGACGCGGTTTGACAAGTCAAAGCCAAAGTTAACCTTTAAATTTCTCGTAAACAATATATGATAAAAATTTCATATTAAAACAATTTGAAGAAAAAATACTGAAAAATTGATTAATGTCATTATTTACCTTATAAAAATGTTGCGACGAGAGATTCGTATGTGTGCTTCTCGTATTGTGCTGATACGGTAAGCTAAAAATGTATTTTCTGTGGTCGTAACTTCCCTTGCTTCTAACGTAAAATATACCGCGGAACATCAAGGGTTTTATCGCGGCACACCGGTTGCGGAAATTTTTTCCATATCTAGTACGAATGTAGAATTATATATCCTGAAAATTTGGTGTTTGTAGCTTACGTAATTTTTGAGTTATTTTGTACACGATCAAACGGACCGAATACATAAGCACTTTTTATTATTAAAAAAGCGCTAAAAGTGTTCAGAAAATATTTCCCATCCAAAACCATGAAAAACGGATGGATTCGAAATCCATTGAATAAAGCAGCACTTGAAAACTCAAATTGGCGCACACACGGGGGAGGGGCTGGGTTCTGACCCCCCCCCCCCCCTCCCCTGGAAAATTGCGATTTTTCTAAACTGTGAAGACATACATCGTTATTTAAATCTGGGTTCATGGGCGCCGTCAGAGAGGAACAGGAGACGTTTTGCCCCCTTTGCTTTTAACTTAAATATAATGAATAATGCAATACGCGACATTGATATAACTTGCATACAACTTTTGTGCATTTCAAATATTTCAGGGAATTGCCTAATGACGCCAACATGCTAAATTGAGTACAGAAGACCTCGTAAACCCCTCCTCCCTGGAACTTGGCGGTAAGTAAAAAGGTCATATGGCGCGGACTGGGGATGTAACCCCCACCCCCCTTATGGGCGCCAAGAAGACCCTTGCCTCCGGGCGCCGAAGACCCTAACTAGGCCATTGAGCCTTTTCAAATATTTCGCCAGATTTTAAAAAAAAGTGTTATGAGAAACAAGCCCAAGTATCTCATTAATAATAAATTCAGAAATGGAATAAAGTCAAATTTTCTTTCGTATATATTTTTTGTTTTGAAAATGTGTATTTACTTTTGTTTTGCATAGAATTTGTTTGTAGTCATAATTCTTTAAAAATAAAAGTATAATTAATCAACTTTTGTGTAATATTAACTATATGGTTCGCCAAGGAAAAAAATTGTGAAATGGTTCGTCAGTTGAAAAACGGTGTGATAAGGTATGGTTTCGATATCGTCACTCCATTTATAACGACATGTGGCGTTAAATCTGGGGTTCAATATGGCCATTGATTTAGCTTATAATAGCCAAACGGCATTATTTGCATTGCAACACTTAAAGTAAACAGTAAAACTTGGTAAAGTATTTTTTTGCAGAACAAAAAAATATCTATTTTGACTGATTTTAGATTCGTTAGAAAAGCTAAACTAGAGGTCTAATTTTGGAACTGTACATATAGGTGTCTTAGCAGAGGAAAAATAAGGGTCACGAATTTCCCTTTCAAATAAGTTAATGAAGCAAATTAGGAGGTGATTTGGACGCACAGCGAACAAAAATAATGAGATTAATAAAGTCTATGAGATTTAAACATGGCTTGTAATATAACAGTAACTCCACTACAAGAATCGATTTCTCATACCCAAATGTCTGCCTCTAATAGAGCCTTGGACAGTTTTTGGTCAATTTTTACATAATAAATTATTCCTTCATCAACGCATAATGTTATAATGCTTTATACTTAAAAAGTAAATTAAGGCCCTTAACTTAAAGTTATTAAATTTTTTCAATTGATTTATTTCAAATCTAAGTTTCAGGTGCTCGTAGAGTTGAATTTCTTTCTACAAGAATATATACAAGCAGACGACAAAAACCATAATAAATTTGAACTATAAAAGCTACACTACTTCCATCTATGGGTAATTTACTTTCGTGTTTCGGTCAATATGGCTGCGAAAACACATGTGGATATAAGTGTTAGTGAGCGGCGACTTCGTCCAATATATGGTAATTTAGAGCTTATTTAAATAAAAATTTCTGTACTAAAACAATGGAATATTTTGAAATTAAGCCACCAGTTTTTAGTCCCAGCGTTTATGTTGATGTTAATGGCTGTTGCTCTACTTTGTTTTCTAGCAGTGCTCTAAAGTTATTTAATTTTCTTCGTTTTTATGCCATATAATTTATTCCAGCTAGTATTTTAAACCTTTCCTAAGGACTGAGAAATTTACAAATAAAAACAGACACAGCTTTTCATACAGGAAATTCATATTATGTAAATAATAGTGTGAAAGTATTATCGTTTTTGACTTAGAAATTTGGACTAGTTTTTCACATTGTACATCTGTCCGGCAGCTGTAGATAATTAGAGTTAAAAAAGTGTTATTTGCTGTTTTTCCAGATTGGCTGGACAATGGGAATAACAAGAAAGCCTTGCAAGAGGCTGAGAAAGTTCTTAAAAAGCAACCTAATTTTCAATGTGCTAAGGTATACTGTGAATTTATTGATTTTATGTTTATCTTTAAATAATGCTACAATAAATTGATTTATTATTATTTGTCATCCATATTAATGTAGTTTTTATTGGCTATCTAGGTCTTAAAGGCGCTAGCCCTTCTTCGGTTGGGGAAGGATGACGAGTGCGAACAAATTTTGGAGAACGTTCGGCAAGAAGTACCTTGTGAAGACTCGACTCTGCAGGCTATGACTCTTTGCTACCGAGAAATTCACAAACGTGTGTTAAATTTTTACCTAAAGTCCATGTAAAAAATATCGGTTATTTTGAAACGGAAATCTTATTTGCGGTTTTGAACGCAATGGACTTCATTTTCTTAATATGATCTTTTGTTATTATTTTATTATGTGTACATTAGAGAACAATCTCCGGTTCAAACAAAATTTTAAATGAGAAACATTCAGGGTAGTGTCATTGGTGATACTGTGTATGTATTTATCTTCGTGGGTTATTACTGAAATGGGTGTAATAATATTATAACTAATTTCGTTTTCTAAGTTAATTTTTTGCTTAAGTAATAAATATCAGGTAACTATTAGCTCTAATAAGATAAGGAAATTAAATATTATTTTGTAATTTTTAAGTAAAAGGTCTGCATTTTCTTTCATACAGCGGAAAAGATATGTGAAATTTATGAGGGAGCTACAAAGAAGGATCCAACCAATGAAGAGTTGCTCACACACCTGTTCATGGCGCATGTTAGAGTGAATGATTATCGCAAACAGCAGCAGACAGCTATGGCTCTATATAAACTCAAGCCAAAGAATCCATACTACTTTTGGGCTGTTATGAGCATTGTTATGCAGGCATGTCACACTTTCTTCTTGCATTGGAAAGTAATTTGGAGCAAGTGACATCGATTCACAAGCTAATTCCTTTAATATGTTTTTAATTTTAAAAAAGAAAATAGATTATTACCTATAAATATTATGCCAATGACATTAAGCCTTTACCAAGAAATTAATTTCATTTAATCTGTAAGTAGATGTCAAACAATGGAACTTTTTTGTTTCTAAAACAGATGATAATTAACTAATTTACCATGTATATGACCTGTTTCGTATAATCTTTGTTTTTATCCTTCTAAGGCATACAAAGCTGATGACAAACTTTCAAAAGGAGTTGTTCTACCCTTGGCAGAGAGGATGGTCAAAAAGTTTGTTCAAGAGGGCAAGGTTGAGGCAGAGCAAGAAGTTCAGCTTTATCTAATGATTCTTGAGATGCAAGGAAAGTATGCAGAAGCATTAGAAGTTCTCTCAGGTCCACTTGGTGCGAAACTTGTATCCTGCCTCAATCCAGTGCCCATTCGACGTGCAGGACTGTTAATGAAAATGGAACGATGGACTGAAACCAATCTCTCATACAAATTACTCCTAAGGGACGAGTGAGTGAAACATTTTAGCTAACTTTAATCTAAATGTTTCTCTCCTAATCTTTTTTAATCTATAAAAATTCTTGTTTATAAAGCCATAGTTTTTATTACGGCAAGAAGCACAAGTTTTTTATCAGACAAGTAGAAGAAACTCATGCTTGATAAAACATATATGTAAAAAGTAATTACTAATTCAGAATAAATCTATATTGAAATATACAAATGTTATGGAATAAAATCATCTCTATAATAAATGTAATATGATTAACGTTGCTCCATGTAAGAAATTTTTGTATTCAGGTTTAAAGTTGAGTTCTGATATTAATTTACTATCATTTGCATATAAAATAAGATTATTTTCAATTATGGCTTTTAAAAAATTTAGCATTGTTGTATATTCAGTGTACTCTCAATTATCCATTGGTGGATTATCCGTTTTGCGGGTTATCCTTAAAGGTAAAGTGACCATAAAATAATATCATGCTATTTTACTGCCGATTATATTTCATCACATCTTTTATGGAGCGTAGCGGACACACAAATTGTTTCATTATGATTACATTTTCCCCATGTATACGAAAATTTCCCATTCCCTCTGAAGTCATTTATCAGTCCTCTGTGCTGTAGTTCACTCGGAAAGTCATACACTCACACTGTTATACTTACTTGGAAGTGTATACTCCAGAAGAGATGGCAGAAAAACACAAGAAAATTGTGTTGAGAGCAAAGAGGAAAGAAACACCGAACACATGAGTCACAGCCTGGCACTCCAGTATGTTGACAATTTACTTGATTGCATGGGCCAGTAGAATTATCAATACAGTGATATTATAGCTGCAAGGGAAATCCGAGCGATCGTTAAGAGAAACCTTAATGAGTCAACAAAACAAGCCAAGATTACAGACTATTTACTAAAAGAAAAGTAAATGGTGTTAAGTGCAAAAATGGGTTGAATAGCATGTAATATGACATAATGTGAAAAATAACGCAAAATTTTGGATTATCCATGTTTTCTGATTTTCTGTGCTTCTTCTCTCGGATAATTGAGAGTACACTGTAGATTTTTTGTTTTACTTATAGAATACTAATCCTTTTAAGTATCACTAGATTGAATTTGATTGCAACATTATTAGATTATTGTAAATAGTATTTTATGTGAAATTTTATCACAAAAGCATTTCCCAAAATGAATGCATAAAGAGGTCATGTTTTTCTAGCCAAATGCATTGGGCATAAAACATGATAAATTCAGAAATATTGTCTAGATAAATAACAAAAATCAGCACAAGCCTCTCTTGGTAAAAATTATAATATTAGACACATTTATAGTCTGTTCACTGTCTGAAGTCTCTTGGCCTTCATAGAGCAAGTAGCCAATCATGTACGTTTCCCCTTCCATTGCCCCTCACAACTTTTGTGCGGGAGGACAGATACCCAATCACAAACAGCAACAGCAAGGAAACGATGGTAGAAATGGCAATGTAGACAGATGTGAACACTTCGAAATCAAGAGTAACACTGAGTTCCCCCCCACTACCTTCCCAAACGAATTGTCCCCCTATTGGCTGCTGCTAAGAGATTTTAGATAGTGAACAGACTATAAAAATATTATTTTTTTAGTTTTACATATATTCTTTGGTTAAAATTCAAGCAATCATGAGTCATTTACAACTACTTAAATATACAAGATAGCTTTTTAAAACATGGGGTACAAAAATCAAGATGTCAAAATATCAAGCATTTAATGAAGGGATTATGAAAGAAACAATTTTTATAAATTAGGCCAGAAACCTAATCAGCATAATTCTGTGACAAAATTCTAAAAACATGTTTTCCATCAATTACTGAAAGGTTTGCTGGTGCATCACATAAGTATTCTAACATCCCTCAAAGGGGAAGATAATCTATATGGTATTAAATAATGGCCTTTAAAATTGCACAACTAAAAACTTTTGATCTGATGCAATCTCCTGGCAGAGCATGGAAACAATTAGTGTGCCCATACCATGCTATTGGACAGGTTCACTGACAAAAGATGCTGCTTGTGCAGGAACATATCTCATTGAAAATGTTACAACTAATCAAACAGAACTTAATGTGTTAATGCATTTTGAATTTTGCTACTATATAAAAAAATGAGGTTTTTATTTTTTTCTAATACAGTTGGTCAGACGTTTTTGCTTATTGGGTTGCATTAATAGTTAAAAGTATTTTAGAGGTGACTTAAAGATGCTGTACAAAAATGGGAAATTATGTGATGGCATTTGCACATACTAGAAGTCGGTTAATACAATGATGTTAGAATTTTTAATGAAATTATTACTAGTTTTTAAATCCACTTATGCATTCAGTTTGTCCTAAATGAAAACAGCCAGAGACTTGGTTTTTCACCAATCGATTTAGTATTCTGTCTTGGACACGTTTTCTTGTAGACCTTCCATCTCTCTGTTTGTCTGACATGCTAACTCCATAACGAAAGCAGCTAGAGACATTGGTTTTTTTTATCAATTCAGTACTCTGTCTCCTTGTGCATGTTTTCTCTGTTTGTTCGTCTCTGTCTGGCATGCAAAATCCTAAACAAAAGCAAATATAGACTATTTTTGCCATTCAATTTAGTATTCTGTCTCATTATGCATGTTTTCTTGTGGAGGTCCGTTTGTTGTCTGATGTGCTACCTTCTAAATCAGCTAAAGACTTAATTTTTTCACCAATTGATTAAGTATTCTGTCTCATTTGAAAATCATTATTTATTGTCTGCTTCAGCAGTTCTTTCCTTACTGTTTATTAAATATACACAAAATACTTTTCGTAATGATTTTAAAATTTTTGAACCATGATGGAATATCCTTATTTATTCTTGTTTTTTTACTCAGCTTAGACCGGTGGTCATTTTACCAAGACTATTTCACATCATCTTTCCGTTTGTTTGAAGAAAGTGCCAAGCAGGAGAGTAAAGATGAAAGACATGGGCAGAAGGTTGATGGTGAGACAAATGTGCTCAGTGTTACTGAAAAAGGTACAAACTCAGAAGGTGCTGAAGTAGCTACACCATCATCGGATATAGCTACACCATCATCGGATATAGCTACACCATCATCGGATATAGCTACACCATCATCGGATATAACTACACCATCATCGGATAACCAGGTGAACCCAAAGTGTTCAATTAGTGCCACAACATTGCCAGAGAGTTCTAATTGTGAGGGAGATAGCAAAGCCAGTGCACCTGGTGGAGTGGAGAACTCTGAAGAAGGAGCTGATGAGGAAGGTTTATTGTCCAAACCAGATTCATCACCAGAAGACATTAAGCGTTTCCTTGCTGTGTTGGCTCGGAAAAATGAAAAACTTCATAGAAAGTTTCGTGGACCATATTTGGCCTATCTTGAACTGTACCAAAGGCTTTTAGAACGAGGGAAGGAGGATCCTGAAGAGATAATTGGTGAGGTTTCATTATGGCATACAAAAGTATTGTCTCTCTAACTTATCACATGGAAATAAATTCTGGTCTTTTTTGAATCAGACTTTCTCCTTTTGTATGAAATTTTGTAGCTATATGTTACTTTATTGTGATTGTATTTATCGATTTGGAGAAAATAGGTCATTTTCATTGATAATGAATACTTTACGTCAGAGGTTTTGCATAGTTATTGTAGTGCTCTTGCTGTGTGATCTCTTAGCGCAATTTTTCTTATTGTTCTTTTTTTATTAAATAGGAGATATTGTAAATCTTTTGATGGCATACTTTGTCAACTTTGGAGATAAGCCTTGCTGTTTTCCTGATCTCAAAATATTCCTGAATCTCTTGTCAGAGGAAAGGAAAGAAGATTTTATAAAGAAAATTGAAAATATAGTTTCTCTTCCTAAAGGGCAGTTTCCAGAAACTGTGAGTTATAGTTTAATTATAAGTATGTATTTTAAAAAGTATTCTTTATCTCAGTGCTCCATACTTCAGTATAAAATTATAAGCATATTGAAATTGAATTATGGAAATACACCGCTCCCCGGTTATAATGCCCTTAGTTATACCGCAGAATCCGATATACCGAGGGTCTTCTTCCCTATTTCTTGGAAAGAAAGTCCTATCGTTTTTTTACTTTCTCCATACGAAGTAATGGGAAAGTATTGTGATCATGAAAAAAATCGACTTCGAGATTTCAATGGAAATACACGTTTTGAGGTCCCTAGAACACGTTTAGACTTTTCGGAATGTCTGTGTGTGTATGTATGTGATTGTGGATGCTCTAACTCAAAAAGTACTTGCCATATCATTACCAAACTTCATATATAACACTTTAGCATGAACACAAAGAACTGATTAGTTTTTGGACAATAACGGTTAACCGGAAGTATAGGTTTATTCGAAACCCGATTCGGTTTTTGTGATATTTCTCCATTAAAACATCATTATTGTATATACAATTCTATACAAATGTTATAGAGAATGTAATTTCCTACAACTTTCATTTGAAACAAATTTCCCTAGCAGTTATTGTTTAGGAATTATTTATAAATAATTGGTTTTTTTGGTTTTCGTCAAATATCTCCTTAAAAACGTCGTAATTGGTCATCTTCATGAGGACCAAAGTTCTAGAGAATAATATTTCTTCCAAGTTTTGTTTGAAACAAATTTTCGTAGAACCATCCATTTTGGAGATATTCAAATTTTTCTTAATTTCCAGTATACAGCGCCACCACCATGTAGCGGTGAATTCTGTAAACATATTCAAAATATACCTAATTTACAGCAATAAGGATGACTGCATTCTTTTACGATACGAAATAATAATTTTGCTTCATAATGCTATTCATAATAATTTAAATATCTATACCCCAAATATGGAGAAAGTCATGTGTTGGCCACATCAGATTTTTTTAGTATGTACTAAAGTAAAAACAAAATATACTGACGTTTAAAGGAATCAATTACCTAAATAAATTTCTTCTATTCACTGTATATGGTTCTTTATTTGAATTTTGTTGTTTGTAGCAAGTATAGAAATTTAAAAAATGAAAAGTCATGTCCTCGGTTTTACCGCAGTTGTCTTATAATGCGGGTCGCAGCTCCTCCCCCGATACCCCGCGTTATAACTGGGGAGCGGTGTATGTTATGTATTTCTTCCTGTATTTCTCTGGAATTTCACTCATTGAATGTGTTATAAGAAATATAATTTTGGTATACAAAATCCAGTTTTAATTTTGAAAGTAGTAATCGGTTCTGTAGTTATTTTCTTTGCGAAAAAATCAGCATATTGAGGGTGATTTAATATGTAACTTAAAAGTACAGTTTTTAATGGTTGATCATAAATGCTATCCTTACCTCATTCGGGACTGACAAGTTTAAAATTGAATATTCTTTTAGATTTAAAATGTTGACAGAATGAAGTGAGGTTGCTATTGTATATGTTATTAATGTGACAATTTTATCTCCAAAATAATGAAACAAGTTATATGTGTGTTTGTCTTTTTTTTAGGCACAGCAGATGCAACAGCACATAAATCTTGTGGAGTTGAGTAGGAGGATTGGAATTCACCAAAGTTTGCCAAAGGATAAAAAAGTGAAACTTGCTTCTGATTTTATTCGTCATTATGCTCATGGAGTACGCTTTGCATCACCATTGCACACTGATTTCTCGTAAGAATGCTCTAAATAATTTTCATACATATTAATCTCAGTTTTGTTCTTTATTGCTTTGGGATTATGTTTTTCAGGAAACATAACCTGCTTAATTTGGTGAATACAGTCGGACCCTTAGTTATGTGGGGGATATGTTCCTGGAAAACACTGTGCAAATGGAAACCGCATAACTTGAGGCATCGTCCATAGAAATTAGGAGAATAGGGACAGACAGTGCTTTTTCTGCGACAGTACATGGCGGTACGGCATACCAGCACCTTTTTTCATAGCGATATTGACACCCTTCTAATTTCTGTACATTTTTACTTTCTCCATACATAGTAATGGGAAAGTACTGTGATCACGAAAAAAATCGACTTTGAGATTTCAACGGAAATACACGTTTTAGGTCCCTAGAACACGTTTAGACTATTTTCGGAATGATGTCTGTGTGTGTACGTATGTGATTGTGGGCGCTCTAACTCAAAAAGTATTTGCCATATCTTAACCAAATTTCATATATAACACCTTGGTATGGGCACAAAGAACTGATTATGTTTTGGACAATAACAGTTAACCGGAAGTCGAGGTTATTCAAAACCCGATTCAGTTTTTGCGATATTTCTCCGTTAAAACATCAGTATTGTATATACAATTCTATACAAAGGTTATAGAAAATATATTTCCTGCAACTTTCATTTGAAACAATTTTCCATAGCAGTTATTGTTTAGGAATTATTTATAAATAATCGGTTTTTTCGGTTTCCATAAAATATCTCCTTAAGAACGTTGTTATTGGTCATCTTCGTGAGGACCAAAGTTGTAGAGAATAATATTTCTTCCAAATTTTGTTTGAAACAAATTTTCGTAGAACCATCCATTTCGGAGATATTTTGCTTTTTCTTAATTTCCAGTATACAGCGTCACCACCATGTAGCGGTGAATTCTGTAAACATATTCAAAGTATATCTAATTTACGGCAATAAGTATGACTGTATTCTTTTACTATAAGAAATAATAATTTTGCCTTATAATGCTATTCATTTAATTTAAATATCTATACCCCAAATATGGAGAAAGTCATGTGTTGGCCACATCAGATTTTTATTTTTACTTTCTCCATACGTAGTAATGGGAAAGTATTGTGATCACGAGAAAAATCAACTTCGAGATTTCAACTGAAATACACGTTTTGAGGTCCCTAGAACACGTTTAGACTATTATCAGAATGTGTGTGTGTGCATGTGTGTGTGTGTGTATGTGATTGTGGGCGCTCTAACTCAAAAAGTACTTGCCATATCTTAACCAAATTTCATATATAACACTTTGGTTTGGGCACAAAGAACTGATTTTGTTTTGGACAGTAACGGTTAACCGAAAGTCGAGGTTTATTCAAAACCCGATTCGGTTTTTGCGATATTTCTCCATTAAAACCTCATTACTGTATATACAATTCTATACTAAGGTTATAGAGAATGTAATTTCCTACAACTTTCATTTGAAACAATTTTTCCTAGCAGTTATTGTTTAGGAATTATTTATAAATAATCGGTTTTTTTGATTTTCGCCAAATATCTCCTTAAAAACGTCGTAATTGGTCATTTTCATGAGGACCAAAGTTCTAGAGAATAATATTTCTTCCAAGTTTTGTTTGAAACAAATTTTCCTAGAACCATCCATTTTGGAGATATTCAAATTTTTCTTAATTTCCAGTATACAGTGCCGCCACCATGTAGCGGTGAATTCTGTAAAGATATTCAAAATATACGTAATTTACGGCAATAAGGATGACTGTATTCTTTTACGATAGGAAATAATAATTTTGCCTCATAATGCTATTCATAAAAATTTAATTATCTATATCCCAAATATGGAGAAAGTCATGTGTTGGCCACATCAGATTTTTTTATTTCTTTAAAACCTAAAATAATGAACGGATTCTATAAATGTTAAACATTTTGATTTTCATTAACAAATTTGTTATTAAAAGTTCATCAAACATTCAATAGAGAAGGGGGAAGAGGGTGCAGGAAGTGGTAGAGGGAGGTGGGAGTACCGGCACCTCTTTTTCTACAAAAATAGCAATGGGGACAGGGAAGAAGATTCGATAAATTTATCTATAGATATCTATAAAGTAAGGTGTTTGCATGTGTGTACAGTTAATGCTCATTTTAACGGCACCCATTCTAGCTGCAAACTTGCTGTAACGGCATCTTTGGTGAACTTACATTTTCCAATTGTCTAATAGATGTCGCCACAGTCATGACCGATCTTCCATAAGCTTAACCACATATTGCGAGTAGTTCCTTTTCTGTTTCAAGGTGTCAACAGTCGTGACGTACTGCATAATAATTTTATTTGTTATTAAACACATTTTATAAACATTTAAAGATAAATAAACAGTTAGGAGTTTACAGATATTGAGTGTGACGAAATAAAACAAATGATTTTTACTCGCATCAACCAGGGGAGCAGGTGTCATCACAGCAGACGAAATTTAATTTTTACTAAATAAAGTATTAGGAAAAAATATTTTGCTCGATGGTCACTTAAGAAACAAACGTTTTACTATAAAAATGTAAAAGCCAATTGAAAAAAAATAAAAACTAGTACAACAAACAGAGGCCGGCGATAAGGTAAGAAATTGAGGTCCGTACAATGCACAGATAACGGCATAGAGTGCTTCAATACCAACCGGCCGGCTGATAGAGTGGTATTTAAATCTACCCCATCACTGAAGGGTTAAGGAAATCAAAGCTAGAACAATTGGATGCAGTATTATACGAGTGGTTTAAAGTGAAACGTTCTGGAGGTTTCCCAATCACAGATCCACTATTAATTGAAAAGGCAAAATACTTTTATAAGCGATGTCTTTTCTGATGGGTGGCTATCTCGTTTTAAACATCGTCACAGGGTACGAAAGCTGGATGTCTCAAATGAACTTAAATCAGCTGAAAGTGAGGCTGCACATTCGTGAATATACGAATTGTTGATATTTACTTTCAATGAAAAAAGCAAAATAATCTGTTAATTGTGAATATTGAATGATGGTTGTAGTAATAATGTCATTTTCGATGGACCCTTTTGGTTCCCAGAATGAGCATTACAAAAATTAATAAAATTACTAGGGCAGCCCCGGATCTTCGATCCTCAATGCGATTTAAATAAATTGAAGGTTTAGTGAAATAATTTTTATTGAATAATTAATGAAATGCAAGTAATCTAAATAGTTCGGCCCTAGGTTAGGTCTTCTTTGTTCCCTATTCATTTGATGTGTTTCCCTATTTCTTTGCCTTTCTTGTACTCTCCGCTCCTCATCTACACGGGCAATCCTATGAGCTCCTGCATCTCTTTCTCTCTCTTTCCTATGTTACTCTTCGTTTGATCTCTTTCTCCTATTCCTTTCTCTGGCAGCTGTAGCTGGGCTAATAGCTCCCCTTTTCACTGCTATACCCCTTGGCATTTTTTAATTTTCTGCGATTTTACAGCAATATATTAGAGCAATTACGCGATCACAGTGTCACAGAGTTACTCAATGCTAGTTTAATATCGCGGTATATTCAAAGGGGAAAATTTTTTAAATCTACCTTACCTTAGTTCCAATGATTATCCTTGCACCCTTATAGACGAACTCACAAACAATTGCTTTCCTTCAGGTGTCTATCAACGACTGCTTTTAATTTCTTACAGGACCTACTATAAAGGCGACGTCAGTGCAAGTGTTTATTTAGATTATCAATGAAGAGAAGATAACAATAATGCTTTTCTTTCATCTATTTGAAGGTTTAATTGGCCTTAAATGAATCGGAGGCAACAATGAGAGTCTCCTTGGCAACGCTTGGAATGAGTACGAAAAATCAGCAAAATTTCGAAAAAGAATGCATATTTCTGAAAAATTCGACCGTATGATGTGTAAACATCGCAATAATAAGATATTGTAGAGCTTTAGCCATCGAATAAAGCAAAAAAAAGAAGAAAATCGGTCTATATTTACGTATTTGAATGAATGAAAAAAAAATCTTGCACTCTGAAAAATCGAAAAACCCGTGTAAACTTATGGGAAAATATGTCTCCTGGATTCAAACCCGGGACACTTAAGCAAACAAAAATATTTTTCCAGCAAGTAGAAACAAAACGCCATTTACCGTAAATCTTTACGACGAACAGTTCTCGAGAAATACGCCAATATAATTACACGAGGCTTCATACGCACACAGCTTCACTTACGTGCATAATATATAGGATTGTATTTGTTCAAAACCACTTTTAGCCTACCTTTTTAGCATTTATTGTTGTCAAAATAATGAAGAGCCACGAACCTAACCCCCATTTTCTCATAAGGCCTTTGCTTCTATTTTTGCGGATTCCAAATTGGCGGTGTTGTCGGGAACGTAACCCCTGCGAATTTGGAGGTTCTACTGTAGTTTGAGGCAGCTAGATTTGTAAAAATATATGACAAAAACAAAGATTGTGTTATTATCACAAGATTTAAATTAGGTAATACTGAAAGTATGTCACCAATTTAAATTGATGAGCTAGTGAGTTACAGGATAAAATCTAGATTCATATTAGTCGGAGACAGTTTTGTTAAGATACAGTATTAAGAATATATGCTTACCTGGGAATAAATTTAATTTAATTCCAATCTTTCTCTTTCAGAATGAATGATATGTATGCCATGATTGCTTGTCACCTACTGTATGAAGCGTGGATAGAGGAAAAATTTAATGGTATTCCAACAAAGGGACTTCTACAACAAGCAATGGTGATATTGGAGCTTGTGCTGTCCTTGAGCCCATCAAATTATCATGCAAAACTCTTGCTTTTGAAAATTTACTCTCTAGTAGGTAAGTGGATATTTGAATCCATGACTTTCATTGAGATTTAATTATAATATAATCTTCATGCATTATTTAACCTTTTTCTTGTGATATAATGTTTCATCGGAACATTCCATTGAAAGGAGCTGGTGGGGCAGCACAAGGTGTTTATGAGCTGTTAGATGTAAAGCATATGCAGCTGGATTCTCTTGGCCATATACATTGCTGTCATGTGTACTCGTCGGGCCTATATTCTCATGCTACAAGCATCTACGAGACCACTCTAAAGTTTTTCACAGCCAATTATAAGGACGTATGTATCTTCTCATCATTTCTCACATATGTTATGCCAGTGGTGTCCAACCTTTTCTACATAGCAGGCCACATCGGTGGTTGCAAATCCTTTGGCAGGCCGCATTGGAAGTTTCCAAATTTTCTGCAGGCTGGATTAGAGTTCAAATCGGAACTTATCTATATATTCTGAGGTGCCATTTAAGTGAAAATCAAGTCTGAATGGGATTTTATAATAGAAATTCCAATATTAAATCTTTTATTATCAAAATTTTCATAGAAATGCATGAATTTTTGTGTTAAAAATTTTCTGATTGATTTTTCATCATGGCTTTGTGGGCCACGCAAAAACCCTTCGCGGGCTGTAGGTTGGGCACCCCTGTATTATGCAATTAAATAATCTAATACTGTATCTGTTTATCTGTGTAAAATTTAGATAAATATGAGAACCAAATGTGATGATATTTTAAATATTTGTTAAATGTACAGAGGTAAATTTAAAAAATCACTCTAGGGGTGAAGTGAGAAATTCATTGATCCTTCTCTGTTGGGCCCCTCTATCTCTCCACTTAACTAAATAATTCTCTTGATGAAGCGTTTGTAATAATGAATTTGAATGAAACAGCTGATGTTAATTGTCTCCTTCAGCTCTGCAAACCCAGTAATAGTCAAAAAATTGCTTTACATTGAAAGTTAATTATTTAAAATAAACATATCATCAACGTGCATTTATACTCACGTTTAACTGTTTGTTCTTTCATAAAATCTAGTTGATGAATTGCCTGTATTATTTGTTTCTGTTTAAATTAGAGCCAAACTTCTTATTTCTGAGAAAACTTATTTCAGTAGTTCCCAAACTTTTTGTATGCATGTAATCCTTTCGAAAATAAAATGGCATTCCAACCTTGAAATTTTATATATAGAGGTGTCACATATTTTGGATGCATCCATTTGTTGGTACTGCACCATATTCAATTTTTATAGCAAAATTTATCATCTTAATTACCTATCAACATTTCCAAATCATTGATTTATTTACTCTGCCTAGTTTTTTACGACATCCCTAATATCTGTTGCATCATCCTAGTGTGCTGCTGCACCTAGTTTAGGAAACATTGGCTTAATTTATGAAGAGGTGGATCTATTGAGCATATATATATATATTAGCGATGCACCGAAGCTCGGCCTCGGTATTCGGCCAAAATCTGCTATTCGGCCTCGGCCTTCGGATGGCCGAATAGCCGAATACTACATATTTTTTTTGATAAAATGAAAAATGATAATGACATAATAGAAGAAAGCTGAAAACACTAAATAAAAGCATAATACATTGAGGTGTTGCCAATACAATTCACATATCTCGGATTCAGCCTGACAATTATGTGCTACTTGTTTTTATGGCCTATGACGTATAATATATTAATGTGTTCCAATATGTGGACAATTCGTTTATTTAGAATACCCCTCATTAGTTGGAATTTTTGATGTTTTACTGTACTGTGTAAGTAGCAGACAACCTCTGACATCTGGTTCACGTTTTTGCATGACGTAATATGACATATAAACAGTAGCGCCATCGTGCCAAAACCAAAATGACACAATGTCGACAGATTTTGTTTCATTTTTGAATTTCATAAGTGCAGACATTTTTATATAACAGAATATATAATAAACTTAACAAGGCTGCGATTCTTTGTATATATCTTCATATTAACAAAGAATTTAAATAGATTTCTATGGAAAACATTAGGTTCATTAGTTGGTATTTCAGGTTCGTAGTGTTTTAAAAACGATTTCGGAAATTCCCCAGGAGGAATATTCTTGCGATTGTAACCAACTTTCACAGTCAACATTGGGGATGTGTGCAGATTTTTCGTAAACCCAGAACTTATTAGTTGTATCATTTTTAAATTTAATAGGCGAGGCTAAGGCTCCGTCCCACATACAAGCGACGCAGGTGGTGCGAGCGAGTAAGCAGAAAAACAATACAATGTAATGTTATGGCGGTGTCCCAAGTTCTGGCGTCAATGCGCATACTTGTGCAAGCGGTGAGCGAGCGTCTTCGAAGCGATCAACACACTTTGTTTTCGAAGCGAGCGACCAGAACCACCGTTGTGGCAAATACTTTGTATTTCAGTGTTTTATTTGTAGTTTTATTGCCGTTTTAAGTTGTGTTCTTATGCTGTTATGGAAATGAATGAAAATTTAATTTCCGAGATCCAAAAGAGTTCCATCTCATAGAATTTAAAAGATAAAAATTATTTTAATCATTTTTGGCCAATTACCAAGTCCGAAGCCGATATTTGGTGCATCACTAATTTATGGTAATGGAGATATTCGGCCCCGCCGAATACTGATTTTAATATTTGGCCATTCGGCATTTGGCCAAAATGAGTATTTGGTGCATCTCATATATATATGTATGTATGTATGTATGTATATATATATAGACACGTGTGTGTGTGTACACACACACACAGGTGACTCCCGAGATTCGACATGGATGCGTTCCTGAAAACATGGTCGAATCTTGAACCATCGAATGTCGAATCAGCACAAATTCAAACAATTAGAGCAGAAATAATGATGTCTAGACTGAAACTAAACCTCTTGTGGTTGGGTGGGCCGAAAATTACTTTGCGTAAACTAGTTTCTAATTCAACCAATCGATTGGCTGGGTCAATTCGACCGGTCGAATTCTTGACTTGGTCGAATCTCGAACGGTTGACTCTCGGGAGTCAAGAAATTGCCCAAAATTGTTTTTAGGTGTAATAATTTATCTTTAAAGAAAAAGCACCTATTATTTATAGTTTGTCCATCTGTCTGTATCTATAATAACAGTGAATATAAAGCTGGAAGAATTTTGATGAATTTCTGTAGCTAAGTTTTATATCAAAGCAGAAAATAAAAATGACATACTTTGGTCAAATCTCCCACTCAGGACTGCCACTGTACTAGTAATAAAAATGAACTTTTTGTATTAACTTTAGAAAGATTCATTCTAGAAAATAATTTTATTTTATAAGTTGTAGAGTAAAACAGAATAAATATTTCTTACCATATACATTTTTTGATAGGATTTGAGAAAATTGTCATGAAATTTTTATTGCATATCTGTATCATAAGAATGCATCCATTTTAATATTGTTTATTTTGGTTTTTTTTGGAGTGTAAGGCAGAAATGGCATATCTGGGTCATATCACTCAATTTGGACAGTAATGTTCAACTATGACAATATATGGGAGATGTTACTAAACTAGATTTGCCACATTACCAGAAATGAAATTTGAAGTTTCATCTCTGAAATCTTACGATATAGCTTCATCAAACCCTGTATTTAGATTTTTGATGCAGCGAAATTATTGAATCATATCATTATCAAGGTAGTCAGTCACCTTCTGGGAAACAGACATAAAAATTCAGGTTCCGGAAACGTCTGAATGTATTGCTCCTAATTTGCTCCAATCGAATAAGATTTACTCCTTGTTATTATTGTGGATGATTATGTTTTGTACACACTATATAAGAATCTAATGGTACAATAATTAAAGGGAAAACTATATAATGATATGTTTTGTTGTTTATTATGTGAAACTGAAACTAAATTTTAACTTTTTTCAGAGTGTTGATCACTTAACTTTCTCGTATAAGTTTGGGTCTTTCTTAACTATAGAAGAATTTGTGGAATTCCGAGAGAGATTGGACAATTCACTCCACTATGCATCAATTACTGTGGAGGATATGTTGCTAGAAATCTTGCAGGCCAATAATCATGCACAAAGATTAATGGTAAGTGAATTATGTATGTTTATCTGAAAATAATGTTTAAAACGTGAGATACATTGAGGCAAAAATTTATATTACTATGCAGTACATACCCCATTTGCTCATATAATGTCCAGAAAAATTTGTCAGAATACGGTGAATTACAGGGATTATTCTTTAGCTTACTCAGAATGTCCGGGTTTGAAACACATTCTGTCCACAGTGAACGTTTGAAACATCCTATAGCATTTATGTATGTTAAAAACTTTCTATTTGTCTGTTATGAAAGGTGGAAGTGTTGCAAAATTACAATCAACATTTAGTGTCATTTAATGAAAACTACCAAGATGTTGTTGTCACACAATGATTTCAATTCAAATACCGTAAATATCCACGTATAACGCACAGGTAGGTTTTTGGCTTCGTATTCTGTGATTTTTTATATACCCGCATATAGTACGCACATTTCCCTAAAATTTTCGTCTCAGTCACAAATTTATCATTTAACTCATTATTATTATTATGCGTTAAATTGACAATATCATTGTGATATGATAAAACAATGAATTAAAACTGACGTCAGAGATGGCTAGGAAAATCGCAGGGCTCAGTGCAAAGTGTGCACGTGGGGCATCTTATGCATAAAAAATTTTTAATAGTAAATTATAATAACTAAAGCAATCTCTTTCACTATGACACATCGATATTTTTTCATAAATGCATGTACTTTATAATACGATAAATATTTCTTAGAGTGTGGGACCTATAAGTGCGGGACCTCAATCACGCCATATTTTATTCGCATAGATTAAAGTTAATATCATATATAATCAAATTCGATTTAACTTAACATGCTTATTATGGCCAATATGCATATTAAATCCACCTTTCTTATCTTTATCTGTGCAGTCAATTTTTTAAAATACCGTGATAAATATGTACCCTCATATAACACGCACCCAGCTTTTCAGCCCCAAAATATCAGGGAAAAAGTGTGCGTTATAGGCGGGTATTTATGGTAGTACAAATGATTAATAAAAGTAGATACAGTGTCCTGAAAAAAATCTTGGTACAGCAGGACAAATCCTGGAAAACTGAGACATCTGATAACCCTACTCTTGATAAATTATTTTTTTTAAATATTTTTTAAATTTTCAAAACTTAGGATTCTTGAGGAATATTGGAATAATGCCATGTATTCAAAAGACATTAAAATTGGCCATTTTCATCTCTGCAAAGTTTGATTTTATTTCTGATGTGTGTTAAGTAAATAGTATCTCTTACATGTTTTAGCATTCAATGATATTATATTAATCACAATTATTTTTGTAAAAGTTTTTGTTTTTTAAAAATTTTGCAGGCAATGGCACAAATGGATATCAATCCAGAAAAAGATAAAATTGAGTGGAATAAGCTTCAAGACAACCGTGACCTCAAGGTTATGATTGCATGGGATCCTCCGGACAGGTAATAATTGTCTTGTCAACTTATTTACTCTGAACTATGCTATTTTTTCTTCAAATTGTGGATTGATTTGTAAAAGTATTTCTTTAAATCTACCATCTATTTTTGTGTTGATGTCCATTGTTATATTAGATTTTTGAAATTGTCTGTAAAAAATTCTCTGAATGATGCCAAAGTTACATTTAAAGCATAGTTATAAGTATTTTGTGGTGCACATTTTTCTAAACCCAATTAAAATCTAATGCAGGTGGTTTCTTTATAGGGAAAACTATTTTGGATCTTGTGGGTTATACGTCCAGATTTTTAAAACATTAAACGTCTCGTTTATAGCTACAATTGTTGCATATTTGTATCTAATTATGTTACTGTATTGTTGTGTGTAAATATAACTGGTTTACACCATTATCTTCATAATTAAAAATGTTAGAACCATTGCAGATGAAGAATCTGCAATTTTCTTTCTTCAAGGTTATAGAATTATACCATTATTGCTGGTCCTTCAAAATGACTTCTACAAAATTCTGTAAGCGTGAACTGGACATAGGAAACAACACAGTGGTCGATTTGATTTAGGTCACCCATGACCGCAGCACCACCCGATTCTGGAAAAATGAACTATCAAAGTATGCGTACGAGTAAATGATACCCTTAGAAACTTAGTGATGAGGGGAGAAACAAAGTTGCCTAAAATCTTTTCAGGGATGATATAAAATCATGTGCAAAGTTTGAAAGTTGTGGAACTTTTGGTTCTTAAGTTATAAACAAACATACATACAAACACACTAAATTATATATTAAGAAGATTATTAATGGACCGCAGAGAAAAAAGTTTGAAAAATCCTGGCATATACTACTGTATACCCTCCACTACAGCACTGATTATAGTTGATTCATTTATGAATGAAAGCATATGTTAAAACCACAAAAATCTTTTTTTGGGACCTCTGAATTTCATATGTAGTATTGAAAAGTACATTAAGTTGAAGTATGTTATTTTGAAATAATTATGCATTATTTATACGGGAAAATTTACGGGGATTCATAAAAGTACGTTAATTTGAAACATACGTAATAATGAAGTACGTTGTAATGAGATTTCTCTGTACAGTGCCATAGTCGTAAAAAAAAAGCAGAGGGTATACTGTATACAAAATTAAAACTTTGAGAGAGGGTTCTTACCCAGTTTTTAGAGCAAATTATAGAACTGTAATGTTACGATGCCAAGAGAAAATTTATGAGCTGTTTTTTCAATCAATCTGTATAATTTTTCATAAGGCATGGGTATATGCTATTTGTTTGAAAAAGTAGAGGATATACCCCCAGGCCCACGCCGGGTATATTTGCCACCCAGGTGCAAAAAGTTTGTCACCCCCTTAGGGATTTATAAAAGCACCCTGCCCCAGATTTTTTTCGATTTTAGATTAAAAGTTTTATTTAATTTAAGAAATAAATTATGCAAAACACGTGCAAAATTTCTTGTATACGAATTATTGCGATATATTACGTAAAAGTGCTTTATTTTAGAATGCAGTCTATCACACACAGCGTATGGTAAATGACACATTATTACATTCTATCTTGCATGAATTTCGACCTTGTGTAGCTATCTATCTTCTTATCTGAGCTCCAAGAAAGGGCACAATGTTGTAGCAGAGTTTTTTTAGATTACTGGTTGCTAAGTTAGGCTCCAGTTGTATGTTTGTAAAAACACAAAATTAAGAGAGATTCTTGCCTCCGCCCATGAATTGCCGCCCAGGTGTGATGCACCCCTTGCATCCATAGGCCAGTACAGCCCTGTCTACCCTATTCATTTGAAAAAAGCAGAGGGTATATGGTGTATACCCTCCACTACAGCATTGCCTTTATATTCAGTCATGTTTTGGCACCTGATGATGACTTTTTTATTAAAACTGGGAAGCATTATCTATACAAATAAAACACTTACTTTGTGAATCCGTCACTCTGCGATGTGTAGGCAAAATATTTGGTGGGAAAATGATGCAGATGTGGTATACATAAACTTGAATATTGAAGAAAAAATTTTGTGATGCCTAATTTTTGTTTTCGATTTTGCTAAGGACTTCTTAATCAAGCTATTTATTGATTTTTATTCACTGATGAATAATGCAAGCTTGAAATTAACTTAGTAAAATATTTTAGCTTATATGATTTCTGTTTATTTAATTTAGACAAATTTCACCTGAACTAACAAAGGAGACATTTGAGTTAGGAATTGGCCTCCTAAGACTGCGGAATTTAGTTCTTCGTATAGTTGGTGCAGCTGTCACATTGTCAGAAAATACTCCAACACCAGGCACAAAAATACTGAGGGTTGATGTAACCAATGGTTCTGAAAGTAATAATGATAGAGATGTCTCATCACTTCTGCAAAAACTGGTGAATGAGCTAAATGGCTGTTTCAGTTCTTTGTGTGCTCAGTATCCACCTGAATCTCATATGAAGAAGGTGAGTAACTACATTCATAAGGATATAGTTTTTTCATAAGTAATGGAAGGAAAACTCCTGTATTTAATGAATCATAAATTTTATGATATGTGACGTAAATTATATGGAAAATAAGGTTGAATTTGGATTTACAACATGCTAGATATCATTATTCAAGAATGATTTTAAAGGCTGAGATAATTGATGATTTAAAGTAATGCCAAATTAAAAAGGAAAACCTGATGTAATTAGTATGTGATAATAGTTTTCATTATTTGTTCCTTGTCTTTCAGTCTTTGCTTCATATGATAGCAACTCCTTTGCCCTCTCGCCTATTTTCTTTGATACGTCATGGTTCATGGTGCCAGCATCTTCAATTAATGGTGAAGGTTTTGATTGGTCTTGTCCCTGATGATCAAAAACAGCAACATAATGTGGGTGGAAGTTTGGAAAATGATGAAGAGTTATTGTTAAACATGTCTTTAGCTACCGATGTACTTGAAGGCTCTGTAAAGGATATCAAAGAGGAAGTTGCAAAATGCGTTGATCCAGAAGTTGATCTCACAAATCGGAAGTCGTTTTTAGAGCATGTTGTTTTAGTTGTAGAGGTATGTATAATCATTTATTACTTTTATTGTTTTGATCAGTTTAGTGAAAGTGGCTCTTTTAACACTAGAACAGCAGACACGGTCATTTTGACCGCTGGGCTTTGCATTTTATCTCGATGTGTTCTTGTTTTTTCTCCGATCTCTTTCCCTTTTGCTGACTTTTATTATAATAATGTCAAGCACAATTCAGGTGTTTTTTTACGCTGATCCCTGTAATACTTATTTATTTACAAGCCTTACCTTGCCTGGTGGCAGCGATCATTTTGACCGCTATGCGTTTTTCCTCACCCTTCTTTAGATTATTACAGCAGATCTTCATTTGTCTCTCATTTTGTGTCATCGGCAGTTATGTTCGTCGTATCTACATTGTATCTAACTTATTATCTGATTCCACACTAATGATGCTGACGAATATTAGTATGCTCACCGGTTAGTGCTCTGCGACTCCTTATTGATAATTCCATGATTGCGCACATAAAGAAATGTACTGAAGCTGAGGCAAAAAGGCAAACAAATAACCAATCATTAATTGATTAAGTTAATTTGAATCTTTGTGTAAATTTTCCCACTTAAAAACTACGGAGAAATAACGAGCGGTCAAAATGACCGCCTCTGCCGTTCACGGGGCATCGTCTTGTCCCGCCGTCCTAGTGTTAAGAGTATTGGAATGGTTAAAAAAATTATACAATATAAATGAGCATGAGAAAGCTTGGAATGATTTTTTATATTTGGGAATTATACCTAATATTCTGTTATTTATCAGGTAATATTTCAAAAACATCTTGAAATTATTAATGAATTGTTACAGATGGTTGGTGTTGCTGTTCTTATTTGTGGAATTTGCCATAGTATATTAAAGCCTTTTAAAAATGCTCCTCTAGTCAAGAAAGGAAAGAAGAAAAAAGAAAGCAACAACCTGCAACAGGTATGGTAAAATGAATATCCATGAAGGCATCAGACTTCCATAAGTTCCAAGATTTCCTGATTACATCCAGTTTTTATTTTACTCTCTAAGTTCTCCCAATTATATTTTCTCCTAATAACAGAAAATTTATATTTGACTTAAGCTGAGGAAACTCATTAAAATATTCTTAAATATTTCTATAGTTATTGGATTAGTTAATAATTTTGCTTTTTTGACATACTTGAATCTGTTCCTCTATGTTGCTATTTTCAGATGTCATATTTTTTAAATTCCTTCGAGAAATATATAACAAACAATCAAGAACACCAATTACTGTATATCGTGGCATATAAGTTGACCTTTGAAGCTTTAAAAATATTCCTAAAACTTAAAGTCGACTTATACGCCATATATAAAATGTGAACCTTAAATTACAAGTGTATAACATCGCTATTTATTTCAGTGGAGGTGATCACCATTTTGAATCAGCTGTTCCAGTGTTTACATTTTATGATATTTATTTTAGGAAATTTAAAATAATTAATTTTAATACTGTATTTACTTGCATAATCTGCATCCTCGTGTACCATGCATACACCTATTTTTGGGCCAGTTCAGGGGGAAAAAAATAAATTTGTGCTGGAACAAGGTGACATCTATGGTGGCAGAAAATTGGATAAAAATCAAAAAAGTGCAGGGATTTCCCATAGGTGTGTTATCTCCTGCATTAAAGGAGCATCAGTGGCTCATGATGAATTCTGCAAACACAGATGTCAGATATCAAATGCCAACTTATTCTGGCAAAAGTATAGGTAGAAATTGATAGTAAATTTTTAATGACAACTGCTTATTTTGAGTAACAATAATAAACTTAAAACTCATTAAAAGGTACAGCTTTAATATTATAAAAATATTACAACATCTCAATATTGAAGATGCACCAATGACAGTATAACCCATGCATTTAAATCCTAAACATTTGCTTGGTCGTGTAGACACACGTATACTTCATAGTAATCTTTCTCCTTTGCAAGTATAAATGTAGATTCAAGTGTGTTGCAGTAAATTTACTATCAAAACTGGAAATTTTTAAAACTTTGTAAGAATTCTTCATGTATGAGTCACTTTTTACTTTCTCATATATGAAGTATATTGAAAAAGTATTGTTATTGCGAAAAAATTCTACCTCGAGATTTTGACAGAAATATACATTTTAGGTGTACCTGAGTCTGAAAAAGTGGTTTTTGCAATGCCATCTGTCTGTCTGTTATTGGCTCTAGAGCCTAAATGGTAGAGTGAAAATGAATGAAATCTCGTATTTAGGCACTTTATCATACAGAATAGAAGCTATGAAGAAATGGCTGACATTGCTCAATAATTAAGGGAAGTTGATTCCATGCATTTTTAACAACAATTTGATTTTCTCAAAACCAGCTCTAACGATTTAGATCAAATTTCGTACCGTTACTTGAATTTACGTCTTCAATAATACTACATAGTTCATATTTCTCAAAAAATGAATATAAGAGTAGTTTGTTCTAGGCAACTTTAACAATAATTTGATTTTCTCAAAAACGGCTACAACAGTTTTGATAAAATTTTGTACAATTACTTGAGTATACTTCTGCAATAATACTACATATTTCATTTTCCTCAACGATTGAATATAAGGCTAGTTTATTCTTGGACAACTTTAAAAACAATTGGTTTTTCTAAAAACAGGCTCAAATGATTTTCATCAAATTTCGTATAGTTATTTAAGTTGGTGTTTATAACGATTCTAAATAGTTTATAATTTTCAAAAGATAACTAAATGATGCATTAGTATATGAGAAAGTTTAAACAATATATGTTGTATCGATTTTTTACCGACATTTTGGGAAAAAAGGTGAGCGGGGTCAGGGTCGGATTAAGCGGTTCATGGGCCTCACGCAAAACACAGGTTCTGGGCCCTGGCCCAAGATGGGGCTGGATTAATTAAGAGAACCTATAATGCTTTCATAATAGTGACGAGTTTTTGGACAATATAGGTCAACTGGAAGTGGAAGTTTATTCTTGTCGTTTTTCCTTTTTTTTAATGTCTCTTTTAAAACTCAATTTCCATAAATAGTTGTTATTATAAAAGTTGTAGAGAATAAAATTTGCTACACATTTTGTTTGAAACAATTTTTCGTCAAACCGATAGTTTAATAGATATTTTGTTTTTCGTCGTTTAGCCAAATATCTTCTTTAAAACTCAATTTTCATAAATAGTTGTAATTATAAAAGTTGTAGAGAATAAAAGTCGGTAGAAGTTTTATTTGGAACATTTTTTTCATAAAGCCGATATTTTAAGAGATATTTTGATTTTTCTTCTAAATTTACGTTAAATACGTCTTTAAGTGATACCATTGTTTCTGCTGCTATGATAATACTTTCTAATTGTTGATAGCAGTGCATATGCCTCCAAGGGTGATATTAGTTACTCATAGATACTTTGTTATCTATAGAAGCAGTTGACAATTTTCTTTTTACCTAATAGACTATTGAAAATATTTTAAATTATTCTCCAGTGTAATCGCTGATAATTGTTTCTGAGAACGCTGACGTCGAGAGTAACCATATTCATTGCTCTGTATGGAGAAAGTCATGTGTTGGTCCATCAGATTTTTATGACAAGTTCAAGGAATGTAAATAACCATGAAATTGAGGAACTGACGTTAACCAAAATACAAGTATTAAACGATTATAGTTTAATAAAGACATTGGTTTATTTAAGACAAAGCAAAGGTGTATACGGAATGTATAAATGTTGATAACAAAGTTAACGGATTGCAGGCAGTAGCGCACCACAGAATTCTCGCAAGGGGAGGGGGGGGGGAAAGGTCCGAAATATTGACAAGCACAAAAGTTGTACACAAGTTATATCAGTGTCGCGTATGGCATTGTTCATTATATTTAAGTTAAAAACAAAGGGGGCAAACCGTCTCCTATTCCTCTCTGACGGTGCCCATGAACCCAGATTTAAAATAACAATGTATGTTTCCACAGTTTAGAAAAATCACAATTTTCCAGGGGAGGGAGGTCCGGACCCGGTGCTCCCCCCCCCCATGTGTGCGTCACTTATTGCAGGTATTGTGATTCATATTCACAGGAAACTTTTTCCTGAGAGTGGGCCCCCCAATAAGCCCAGGCCCCAGTTATTTGCACCGGGTAATATCCCCTCTTCCGGACCCTGGGTAAGATATACCTTATTCACCTGAATCTAAGACGACCTTTTTTTCCAAATTGTCAGCTGTAAATATCAAGAGTCGTCTTACATTCGAATACGAAGTATATTTACGCATTTAATCGATGTTTTTTACAACAAATGGTATGTAAGAGTAAACAATTCACAACAGCAAATTCAAGTACGTACATAAACAATTGAAATAAACAAATAGTAATAACAATAACTAAAACAACGGGAATAATAATTATTTAGACTAATAATCATCGTCGACGATCATAACATAGATGACGTACTTTTATCTTGCACGTAATGGCAACCGCAAGGTAAAAACAAATGAGAGCGAAAATCATTGGGATTCCCCTTTCAAACGACTCACTAAGTGTGACAGTAATTTTGAGTTGCGCATTCTTGTTTTAAATGCACAACCCTTAAGTTAAAATGACAGATCATGTTGAAGTACGTGGCACGAGTGCAAAGGGAAAGTTAACAAAAGGAATTAGATGGAACTATGATGCAAATTTTAAGCTGATCGTGATAAATTACGCTGAAAAATCTAATAACTGTGATGCGAGTAGAAAGTTCGGTGTATCTGAGGCAAATGTGCTTCGATGGAAACTCTCAAAACAGGAACTAGAAAAAGCCAAAGCCACAAGGAAGTCGTTCAGTGGTCCAAAATTAGGCTGATTTCATGGCATAGAAGAAGAAGTAGTCTAGTTTGTGCGCACCATGAGGCAGAACGGTATGCCTGTTTCGACTGAAAGTATTATACTTAAAGCTCATGAAATTGCTAGAGGACTTAATATATCATTGCAAGAATTCAAGGACAGCAGAGGTTGGTGCGTAAGAATGATGTGACGAAATAATTTTTCTTTACGGCGATGAACTTCACTGTGTCAGAAATTGCCAGAAGACTACGTTGAAAAACTTCTCACTTACCAGAAATATGTAATTGGACTTAGAAAAACCAATAATTACCTTTTGATCCAAAAAGGAAATGCTGATGAAACTCCGGTTTTCTTCGACATGCCATCTAATTATACTGTGAACGAAAAAGGTGCGAAGTCTGTACTAATTAAAACTCAGGCAACGAAAAAGTGCGAGTCACGGTAATGTTGGCGGTTTTAGCAGATGGGACTAAATTACCACCATATGTGATTCTAAAGTGGAAAACAATGCCTAAGGAACATTTGCCAAGTGGAATAATAGTTAGGTGTCAAGAAAAGAGGTGGATGACTAAAGAACTAATGAGAGATTGGTTACGTGTGGTGTGGAATAGACGGCCAGGAGCTTTACTAAAACAAAGAGCAATGCTTTCACTGGATGCATTCAAATGACACTTATCTCCTGAAATTAAAAACATAATGAGTGCGATGAATATTGATCTTATTGTAATACCTGGAGGAATGACATCGCAACTTCAAGTTTTAGATGTTTCTGTCAATAAGTGTTTTAAAAATAATTTAAAGGTTTTGTATTCTGAGTGGTTACAAAGTGGAACTCACACTTTAACACCAAAAGGAAATCTTAAGAAACCTGAAGTTGCAATGCTCTGCCAATGGATCAAGGCATCATGGCAACAAATAAATGCAAAAGTAATAGTGAAAGGATTTAAGAAATGCTGCTTATCTAATGCCATGGATGGGAGTGAGGATGATGTTTTGTGGGAGACTGATGATGAAGTTGAGAGTGATAAAGATAGTGAGCATGAGGAAAATAGTGAAGGTTGCATAGACAGTGATGATGACTAACACAATAAAATGATTTTATGCAGCACTTGGATTGAAATGTTTTTTTCTTGTCCTGAAATGAGTATATTCTGTCAATGTATTTACTTTATTTTTAATGTTATCTTAAAATGAATGCTACCATTTAATTTGTTTGAAAACCTGAATGGTTCTATTTGTGATATGATCTTACATTCCAGAAAAGTATAAGAGAAAATAAATATTTGACAAGATTTATAATTTTTATAGTAATGAAGGTCAATTGGAGCTTTTTTCTCTTTTGGAATCATCAAAATGGGGGGTCGTCTTAGATTCAGGGTCGTCTTGGATTCGGGTGAATACGGTCAATAAACCGAAAAATTTGAGCATGCCTGAATGAATGCACAAGGAAAGAAAGAGGAACCGCAGGAGGAAGGGTCTTGGGAAATCCCTTATCCTCCTCGGACTTTCTTGCCTCGGGACTGCAGGGGGATGGGGTGGGTGAGAAGGCTCTAGTTGGGGAAAACCAAGGATAGCGTAAATATAAGACAACTAGAATAATAACCCGTCTAATGACGCGTAACATTAAAAATTATAACATACTGGCTTCATTACCTAATTAATTAATAACAAAACAATACAGGTTGTATAGCAACTCATGCTAGATTAAGCATTCAAATCACAAAAATACGCACTTTTACGTATTTTGTAAATTTTAACAGACAAGATACAATAAAAGACCGCTACAGTAAAATAATTTAGAATTTTGTTCGTCCTTTCCTTTTTGTTTGAAGTTTCTAAGTTAATATTTAGGAATTTTAATGAGCTAAAGAAAAAATGTCTGCACGGTCAAAATCGTTTTTCCCGTGCTTTTAAATGGCAATACGAAAGGATATCTGGAGTCGAACCAAGGACACTTTATGTAAGAGTAATAACATTTTCTAGTAGATAATGTGATCATCTAAGAACACACCAAATTTCTTATCTCTAGCTGCTTCCAGTGCTGAGATATTGATAGATTCTAAGAGCGTTATATACAGAAAGAAGGAAAGACAGAATTGGAAAATTATATGAGGCACTGGAAGAGACTGGCACAGTGGTACATGGCCCCCCGTAAAATACTTCGCACCTGCTCAGCCTAGTGATATCACCGACGCACTCTGGACTGCCGCCGTCTTACGTGCATAGCTGAAATAGCTCTAGAATACGGAAAAGCAACTGCTCCTGACCGAGGCAGCAACCACTCAGGCAACCCACGCCCATGGACATCATTGCATCACCAGGACTTTTCCCAATGCCTTGGCTGCGCAATCTGCTCCTGGTGGGCCTCATTGTCATCTGGGCCCCACACACTTGCGTGTATTGCGTACCGCTTAATCCAGCCCTGAGCGGGGTGTACATATTTGATATTTTATTGAATTGAACCGTAGAGATCGATTGCGATCACTAGGTATAGTAAGTTTCAATAGTATCATTAACAGCTGACATCAATAGAATTATAGGTAGCTTTATTTAGTGGGTCAAGCTCTCCGAGAATAAATTTCTTATTGGTTGAAATTAAAGCACCTGTTACATGGAAGCCTCAAGATGAACAGCACGGACTCTTAACAGTATTTATATATTTTTATTATTATGTTTATTTCTGTGTTTTGTTAAAACTTGTATTGTACAGGACCTTCATTTTACATACACATGCATACATACCAATCACGCTGTTCCCTTACGGGGTAAGCAAGCTAATTGCCTCTACCATTCACAAGATTTCTCCACACCTTTCTATCCTTACATACTTCTTTTGCTTCAAACACATCCATGCATCGTTTCATACATCGTCTTCCATTCCTTAAACTTCTGATCTCTCTTTTCTTGAGTCTCCTCCACCACATTCAGCCAGCTTTTTCTTGGTCTTCCTCACCCTTTTGATCCGCATACTCTACCATCATATATCAATTTAGTCACCCGGTTCTCATCCATTCTCTCCACATGCCCAAACCATCACAGCACACCCCTTTCATACTGACCTCTTGTTTCTTTCATTCCACATTCATTCATCACCCAAGTATTCCTGACTCTGTCTCTCCTGGTTTTCCCTCACATAACCCATTCCAACTGCATTCACCTTACTCATGTGTTTCTCCTGACACACCCACGTTTCGCTACCATACAACAAGCACACTTCTATACACAACCATTTTTGTTTCTTTAGACACTTCTTCACGATTTAGTACTGACCACATGCTAACCACCACTTTTCTACCCACATTCACACATCTTTCTATCTCTCCATCTATTCTTCCATTCTTAGAAAACATTCTTCCCAAGTACAAAAACTCATCCACCTGTTCAACAACTTCAACATTTATGCGCAGCCCACAGTCATTCAATTCATTCATTCTATCAAACACAACAACCTTTGTTTTTGACACGTTGATCTTCAGATCCATTCTCTCTCTGACTTCAGCCATACTATCTAACATTCTTTGCAACTCATTCGGCGTTTCAGATATCAACACAGCATCATCAGCATACAACAGCACCCACAAATTCTCTTCCCCAATCCTCAGACCATTCGTATTAGCACAGGCTTCCCTCACATATTTATCCATAAACACATTTAACAACCAAGGAGACATCACACACCCTTGCCGAACACCTCTTTCAGTCTTAAACCAGTCACTCAGCACACCATTTATTCTTACGTGAGCCTTACTTCCTTAGTAGACTGCTTTCACTGCATTCACTAACCAGTCATTCACTCCATACTCAGCCAGAACATTCCACAGGTCATTTCTATTGACTCTGTCATGAACTGCTTAATCCGTCCCTGACCCCGCTCACCTTTTTTCCCAAAATGTCGGTAAAAAATCGATACAACATATATTGTTTAAACTTTCTCATATACTAATGCATCATTTAGTTATCTTTTGAAAATTATAAACTATTTAGACTCGTTATGAACACCAACTTAAATAACTATACGAAATTTGACGAAAATCATATGAGCCTGTTTTTAGAAAAACCAATTGTTTTTAAAGTTGTCCAAGAATAAACTAGCCTTATATTCAATCGTTGAGGAAAATGAAATATGTAGTATTATTGCAGAAGTATACTCAAGTAATTGTACAAAATTTTATCAAAACTGTTGTAGCCGTTTTTGAGAAAATCAAATTATTGTTAAAGTTGCCTAGAACAAACTACTCTTATATTCATTTTTTGAGAAATATGAACTATGTAGTATTATTGAAGACGTAAATTCAAGTAACTGTACAAAATTTGATCTAAATCGTTGGAGCTGGTTTTGAGAAAATCAAATTGCTGTTAAAAATGCATGGAATCAACTTCCCTTAATTATTGCGCAATGTCAACCATTTCTTCATAGTTTCTATTCTGTATGATAAAGTGCCTAAATACGAGATTTCATTCATTTTCAGACTCAGGTACACCTAAAACGTATATTTCCATCAAAATCTCAAGGTCAAATTTTTTCACTATAACGATACTTTCTCAATATACTTCGTATATGAGAAAGTAAAAAAGACGCAAATATAAATTGGAAAATTACGCTAATTAAAATATTGTATTTATTTGTCGGTTTGACCTTTTTTGGATCATTTTTGAAGAAAGTTCTTTGAAGTTTAAAATGCAATTTGTTGGTTGAATATCAGCACAATCTCTGCATGTATTCAGATTTTAGTTCAGATGGCTAATGCCTGGAATTCATTATAAAAAATTTACTTCATGATCACAAAGTTTTAGCGTGCCAACAATAACTCATGCCAAGTTTGGCATGCATCCATCTATTTGCCATCCCTGTTCTACATGGATATTAAATCTGTTTTTATGTATTTGGGGTTTATGAATGTACATATTTACTTTTTACGCATTCAGTATGCCAACTTACTTGCTTTTGAAATATGATTAGTACTTTTTTCAGTTGAAAATTTAAAATGAAAGTAGTTATTAATTTTATAGAATAGATTAAAGCTAATCCATAATTCTTGTCTTTATTTATTACATTTAAATGCAATGTCATCAGCCAAAAACTCTGGATGCTTACAACAAAATGGTGAACCACTTAAAGCAGACTGTTGATGAGTTGAAGAAATCATTGGAAAATTGGGAGCAAGAAGTAACTTCATCGGTATGCTTAGAGGATTCATCGGCAGCAGGGGACTTAGATAGTGAAAGCAGTTTGAATACTCTCTTAAAAGACCTTCGGCTTGATGAGAGCTGTGGAGAGAGAGAACAAAAGTGTGCCACCATTTCTGATTGGGCTACATCAGAACGCAAGGTTGTGCAGAAGCTTAAAGATAGCTACATAGCTTCAGCCCGAGAGATACGGCAGTTGCTAACAAGGAAAGCTAAGAACATAGAAAGCCTGCATGTTTGACTGTGAGCAATCATAGGCTAATGTTTTACTTGATGTTTGGATTGATGAATGTTTATAAGAGAATGAAATGATGGAAAAACCAACTAAAAGCAGTGATGTTTAAAAGTCCTGATTTTATAAGGAGTGTCTTTGTTATTGTTCCTCTTGTACATTATGCTGTAACATACTCATATGAACTATTATTAACTCGATATTTTCTTCAATTTTTATGGAGTATTTTTCTCTATTCTTAAAAATGAAGTTGAGTGTATTACAATGAATATCTTGTTTGCAAACTCCTTTAGAAGGAAGAAAGTCATCGCTCATTAAAGGCAGTACGAGTATAGCAAGAGTTATTAGGTTATCTATTTATCCTTAAAGATTGTTTTTTTCCTGAAGGTTTGTTGCCATTTCTGTTTGTAATATGAGTCTAATTGAGAAAGGCCAAACTTGTAACTTTTCCATACTTGCTTGGTCAAAAACTCCTCAGGAAGAGCTAAGCAACTTTGTAGTTAATGATGTGATTGATTTTGGAACTGAGAAAATAGATGTTTGGTGTTGGGAGGCAATAATAAGAAACCCGACCCTGTACAATTTCAGAAATGACTTTGATTACCAGAGTGTGCTAATACTTGATATGGTTTTGTAACAAAACTTGCTTACAATCAAATTGATTTGTTACTCCTCGACTACTTCCAGTCGTAAGGGTACTATAAAGTAACTGTAATTTGCTTAAGTACATATTCAATATCCCCCTCTTAAATTCCCTATCCTTTTTAAATGAATTGAAATTGTGAAAATTATAGACATTTTTTTAATTCTTGCTTTTTAAAAATGAAGTATTACTCATCAACAATATCAATAAATTATTTTGTACAGCAACATAATGATGGACCATAACAATCTTAAGTATGTCATACCAAGTGAATTAAAAGATTATTTTAAGAGCTCAGGTGTAAATAATTGTCATCCTAACATGTGTTATGAAAATTCTGCTGGTGGATGGCCAACACGATTGTACCTTTAGTTAGCATGCTAATGAAGGCATATGTATATTTTAATTCATTTTGTTGGTGAGATTTTAAAGATTGGAAAAATCACGTTTTATGGCAGTATGGTTTAAATTGTTGCAAAACATTAAATCTGTCCTTACAATGAAATTGTGATAAATTTATTGGGGTCTGTTGATTTTTGTGAAGTCCTTACATGGCTGTGGTTGTTTCTCTTTTTCAGTCAATACCAGTGTGGGACAATTTTATCAGTGTACTGTATTAAGTTATTTTTTTCATACCCAAAGTTTTGGGTTCACAAGTGCTACAACTCCAGAAAAAGCAAGTAAATACTTTTTGAAAAATTCATAAACTATATGGAAAGTTATTTTTGTATTTGTTGGAAGTTGTGTCAAACACTAAGTTGGTGTTAAAATGATTGTACACACTACATTATCTATATCATACAATGTGGTAGGTTTTGAAATTCCTTTTTATAATCACCCATTGTAACTTCTTTTACTAAGAGAAATTATGCTTACTTTAGCTTGAAACTATAAAGATATGACCATGAAAGGTAATTTAAGAAATGATTCATTCAAAAAAATAAGTGCTTGGAATTCATTATTTTTAAATTCAGATCATTTGATAACTTTTGTATTTTCTTGTAACTAAGGCAGTTATTTATGTAGCACACATTAAATTCAGTATTCACACCCAGTATGTGTGTGTAGTGGTAGACCAATATTATTGCTGTTGAGAGAAAGATTCATTATAAGAAATATTGCCAGTAATTTCTTTTAATGTTTTTCTCAATCTGTTCAATTTGAATTTTAAGGAAAAAAGTTTCCGTACAGAAATTTTTGCAAAATATATAGATTATGATGAAGTTACTATATTGGCAAAGAAAAAGATACATGTAGGTTTGTGCACCTCATTGCCTGCCTTTTTCAATAATAGCTATCAGTGTGTTACTTTTTATAATCAGATATGAATGTTTTTAATGTGCAGGATTCAACGTTTCATTTGCTAGTAAAAATTGAATCGTATCGATTTTTGAGTATTTAGTATTAATTTATTTTGAGACTGTTACAATTGTAGCTATTTTTCTTCTGAGATAATGTCAGCTTGTGGTACAATCTTGGGAGCATTGATTTTTTGTCCTTGCCATAAGTTTGGTGTGTATGACAGTGAAATCTCTTTATAATATACTTTGCAATAACAAACTTTGAAGATGAATGTACTTTTTTTCTATCTCTTGAATATATTTTATTAAAACTGCAAAAGTACAGGTAACTCCCGAGATTCAACCGTTCGAGATTGACCAAGTCAAGAAATCGACCGGTCGAATGGACCCAGCCGATCGATCGGTTGAATTAGAAACTAGTTTACGCAAAGTAATTTTTGGCCCGACCATGAGAGGTTTAGTTTCAGTCTAGACATCGTTATTTCTGCTCTAATTGTTTGAATTTGTGTTGATTCGACTTCGAGATTCAACCACGTTTTCAGGAACGCATCCCTGTCGAATCTTGGGAGTCGCCTGTATTTCAGTATTTAGTCCAGCATTAGGCTCTTTTCATTATTACATATAAGTTTGAGCAGTCTCTATGACATGATTTTTATTATTGCTTATCTATTATTAAAAAAATAACATTACTCATTCCACGGTCTTCGCCTTAACTTTGTGTTATTCCTTAATTGGACAAAATAAATGAGAAGTACCTTTACGGTAGTGACCTGATTATGCCACTAAGTGTTGAAATCTAGGTTGTCCTGATAGTAAAATGCTGTTATGTAACACTGTAGTTATTCTTTTCCTTTATTTTGTTTAATTACAGTATCTTTAGTAATATATGAGTGACAATTTCTGAGATGCTTTGAGGCAAAAGGTGTGGTATAAAGGAAAATTTATGCTTGATTCTAGGATTTATTTTTGCTCATAAGTTTCAAGAAACCTGATCAGGTTTTTTTTGCATTCTCTGCTGGATACCCATAGAAGCATATTTGTTCATGATAGAAAGTAAAAGTGAAGTTTGTATTTTGTATGTTGAACCTTTCTTATATCTTATGAAAAAGAGTCATTTAAATGTGATGGTGATAAAACAGAAACTGTTCAATAACAAATGAATATGTTCAGTGCCAGATTACCCAATAGGCGCAGTAGGCACGTGCCTAGGGACCCTTGTAGGTTGACTGTTATGTAGGCAGTATTATTGAAAGCAAAAAGAAAATTTAATAAATGAAAAGAATTAACAAGTAAAATGTAAAAATACCAATTTTTCTTATTTTAAAGAAAGCAAAGGAGTGCAATCCTCTGGGTGAATATATACCCTGCAGTGCTCACTCATTCAATTTATTTTGTCAAACAGCAGCCAGTGTTTGTGTGGAAGCTGTCTCATTCTTTGGAATTTGGGTGTATACGTTTATGTCAGGCTCTACCTACAGATGAAATCTCCTGACTGATACCTTGAAGTCACAATCTGAAAGTAAGAAATTAATTCTAGTAAAGTCACTCACTGACACTAGATGGTCTGCAAAGTATTATGCCATGAAGATACCCAAAGTGAATTATGGTGGTATAATTGACACTGAACATTTTACATGATGATGTCGAGCAGAAGCTAGAAATATTTCAGCTAGATTGTGTGAACTGGAATCAGTCTTTTTTTGTGTATTCTGGACTGATGTTTTGGAACGCGTTCACCAAGTTAATCTACTGCTGCAAACTGAGGGACTTATAGTAAAGAGTGTTATAGAGCATATGAAGTCTTTAGTAGAGTTTCTTTCGGTTGTTTACAATGACTTCAATCATGCTGTGGAATAGACTAAGCAGATGATAGTAAAGATCCAGAATGAATCAGATAATGAGCTGCATTATCAGGCTGAAGAGAAACTAAAATTAAAGTATAAAAAGCAAGCTGATGAAATATCCATATATGAGTATACATTCATCCCTAAAGAGAAATTTAAGACAAACATTAATAGTTATATGTAACAGTCTCATCATGGAGATGAAGAAGCACTATGTGGCATATAAACGTGCACAGTGAGTTCTCTTTCCTCTTTGACTACAGGAATGAAGATCTTGAAGACAAAAGAAAAGCATCCAAAAAACTCATTGAAAAATATTAAAATTTAAAAACGACTTAATCCATTTCCATGAACATGTGATGAGTGAAGTCAGGGAACTACTGGAGAATGATGAAAGAAGTTCCTCGAAGGTCATGAATATCATGAAAGGAACTTTATCAGACATGTTTTCCCAATGTTGCCATTGCTTTCAGGATTTATCTGACAATGCCTTGTTCGGTCTGTGAAGGAGAGAGATCCTTTTAAAAACTTTTTCATATAAAAAATGAGAAAAAAACAACAATGTATCAAGAACATCTAAATGCATCAAGTCTAATATGCATAGAACATGATATTGTTAAAAATATAGATTTTTCTTTATTGATACAGAAATTTGCTGCCTCAAAAGTTCGGAAGGCGAATTTGTGAGGCTTATTTTCATGGTTTTTGAAAAAGAAAAGATAACATTATTTTTTCAATAAAACGTTTTTCAGTATATATATATCATAGTTTTCTTTATACCATCACAAACTACGAGGAGGGCCCCCAAAGTGCCTGTGCCTAGGGGCCCAAGAGGGTCTTCATATGCCATTGAATATGTTTAAGGTAGTTGAAAACAAAAAAAGTAATAGTAAGATAATGAGGCCATGGACAGTGGAGTGGAGAAGATATCAGATTTTTAAGACATAAAATGTTGGTGCAATAAAATAAATTTTTGTATTAAAAATTCTTCTGTATGCAGGGTCATCATAAAAGAATACCCATATTTTAAAGTGCTGTATTTTATTAAATACAGGTAGTCCCTGCATAACACCAGAGATATGTTCCTAAAAAGGGTCGTGTTAAGCGAATTCGTGCTAAGCGGATGCATAAATTCCATAAGAAACCACGTAAAAGGTTAGGGTTGGAGGGAGAGAGAGAATGTGCAAGAAAGCAGAGATTTAATGGATTACAAGCATTAATGTGCATTTTACTTACGTTTTTATACATCAAATGTAATAATCAATACAGTGTAAATACAATGCATAAAGAATACACATAAGACGTAAATAAAATATGAACACAGTGACGGCTGCTAGTTCTGCAGGACCTTTAGAATCTAAATATTTTATGAATAAACAAATTAATATATACATTCCATTAATGGCAATATTTTTTTTCGTAATGGATAGTGTTGCAACTTTTGTTAAAACGGGAGCTTCTTCGTGTATAATGAACATGTTCCCCAATTGGTAAATCATGCTAAAGTGAATTTTGTGTTAAGCGGGGACTACCTGTAATTATCCAGGAATTTTGCGCCGTGGTCTGACACTGGGAATACCAAAATCTACCATCCAAAAAGTGCTACATAAATGGCTGAAACTTCACGCCTATAAAATTCAGATAAAACATGAAATTAAGCCAAGTGATCGTCCAAAGTGAGTGGAATATGGGTATTCTTTTATAATGGCTCTGTATATATTTTCATTATAATGCACTTTTAGTATGAAATAGAAATACATATGTGCAATCCACTATCATTTTATAAAGATATTTCACTGTGTAGTAAAGATATTTTATTTTAAAGAATTATTTAATGTTCAGTTTTAGTTATGATTAAAGTAAAATTAACTGTGGTAGCTCTATGCTATGATAGCCCAAAATAAAAATATTTATGCAAATTTTGCATAAAAGTTTTCAAAATAGGATCTATGAAGTACTGTGTCAATGGGAAACTATTACTACACATAGGTAGTCATGAGTAAATCTTTGTAGCTTATCACTTTTCTGCTTACATTTCCAGGGAAGTTTTCAATACAGGTGACTCCCGAGATTCGACCAACTTGAGAATTCGACCGGTCGAATCAACCCAGCCGATCGATCGGTCGAATTAGAAACTAGTTTATGCAAAGTAATTTTTGGCCCACCTGACCACGAGAAGTTTAGTTTCAGTCTAGACATCGTTATTTCTGCTCTAATTGTTTGAATTTATGCTGATTCGACTGTTCGAGATTCGACGATGTTTTCAGGAACGCATCCCTGTCGAATCTCAGGAGTTCCCTGTATTTTCTTATAGTTTTTATATTATTAAGTGTTTGACCAAGACTCATTAGATTTGTTTTAGGTTTCAAATGAAAGTGGTAATTGAGAGATATTTCATATGGTATCCTACTAAAGGATAGACTTTAGAATTTGTACATTTCAAATGAAAGCATTTTAGTTGCTTTTTTATTCATTGAGTTTTGGTAGCTTAAGTTGCAATGAAATTGTTGAAGTATATCATAAGAGCAAATAGTATATGATATAAAATTTGCAATCCAATGATTTTAAAATTGATTGTCTAAAGGGGCTTTTATTCTTATCTGAAGCATGCTAGGCAGTTTGTTTTCAGATCTCTCAGCAGAAACTTGCCTAATTTTATGCTTTGTTTAAATAAATCCCCATAGAAATCTTGCACTGCAGATTTTGTCCAAACAATAGAAAAAAAGGAGTTTATAAATAATTTTTGTAATCTGTTTCAAACTTTTTTCTACCAGATCTTTTAGCAAGAGAATTGTGGTGAACCAAGAGAGCCATTTAATAACTGCTTTGGTAATTTTCAAATTGTTTTGCTAAATGTTTGCATGTTTTCAGCAAATTTAACTTATAATGTGGGTGAAATGGGACTTTTCTGGTAGTGAATGCCATCCCATACATTTATTTCTAGAGAAGAGAAAACTGCCTCCGGATTCAAATCTGCAATGGATCGGCTAACTCTCCTCCTGGGTGGCAACGCTTCTGGGGACTTGTGATATGCATGGGTACAGTAAGGCTGACCCTCCCATTTGAGGTGTAGAAACTGCAGGGCCAGGGTGACCCAAGACTTATTCACAGTGTGCTTCTGATCTTATTTTTGCTCAGCTGTAAAAAGAGGAGTGAGAAAGCATGCGGGACTGGTGGAAATTTTTTCATATAAAGAAGGCCATCTGTAACATCGATGAGCCCTGGGATGTAGTTTCCAAGTCTTGTATGAAGGGTATTTGGTGGCGACTGTACCCAGGAACCATAAAGGACTCCCCTGACTTTGAAGAGGAGCTACCCAATGCCATACAAGGAATCAGCCACACCATCATAGTGGGAATCTAAAGAATTGATGCAGATGAGTTGCTAACCTTCCATGGCGAATCCCTTACCAACCATGAGCTGCAGAAGCTGGACCATCTGAGCCTACCCTCATCACTAGCAAAATCATTGAAGATGCACTTTCTTTATACAATCAGTGCATGACTTTGTTGCAAGAGCACAACAATGACTTCACATGAGTGTGCCGTGAAGAGGGGCTGTGATGCAATACTTAAATGTTACCAACAAATTTTGCATAATAAATGAAAAAAAGCCAAGCAGTCAACCCTGGAAAATGATGCTCTGTGTCTGCCAAATATTGGACAATGAAAGCTGAAACTTAATTCCTTCTTTCATATGTCGAGTTTCAGATTAAATTTTGAGTAAAATATTTTATTTACTCAATGTTTCTTGGCTACTTGTGATAAATTGTGTGTGTGTTCAGTGCCCTCTTTTAATTGTTCATTCAAGTCTTTTTAATTAAAAATTTTTAAGAAAGACCTTATAGTAGGTATCTACCGTATTTCCTGCCATATAAGACGCACTTTTTTCCAGAAATTTATCTCAAAAAATCACCCTGCGTCTTATAAGGTGATGGTCATGATTTTTCCTCGATGATTCCTTACGGAAACGATATGTATGTATATGTAGGTATATAAAGGTCAAAGATCGAACGCTGTTTTTAGAAAAGAACAAAGATCGCCCAAAGCTTTATTTAAAATTTCTAATCTTCGAACAGACAAAACAGCAACGCATCCCAAGGTTAAAAAATAACAAATATAGCTAAAAACTGTTAAAACTTAAATGAACGAATTAGAAAGGAAACAGCAGAGAAAAATGTCCAAATAGAAGAAAAATAAATAAAAGACGAAAATACCGACCAATATACCGGTAATTTTATGAAACTTGCTAAATTGTTAAAAACATCCAAATAAATTAACCTTCCTGGATCTGTTAAGGTACCGTAATGAATATTACGTAGTCACTGCGCATGCACACCAACTTTGAACTGCGCAAGGAGCAGCAGCTGGCTTTTTTCCACCATTTCAGATACAGAACTTCTTGGTACATTTTTTTCCTAAATAATCTTTGCTAAATTATGGGTGCGTCTTATATGCCGGTGCGTCTTATATGGCAGGAAATACGGTATATTCAGTGTAAATATTTTAGTACCACTTTGCTATTATATTTCTTTTCTATGTTTAGATAAGATTTATTAGATTTTTGATTAACTGATCTTTTAACCACAATGCTAATTTCTCTTTTCTATAGATATAAAAATGAGTAGATTATTTTGACCAATGTCAGAGCGAATTTTTGTTGTTGTATGAAATATTCAATGTGATAACATCTTTAACATTATGATGCTCCTAAATGATGAAGGCTGTGAATTGAACAAAGTAATTATACGAGGTTACATTTAACAAAATATTTCATATTTTTTTTTTACAAGAACATGAATATTTAATTTAAAATCTTAAGTGGTAGAGCATTTAGGTGCAGCATTTAAAATTTTCCTATAATAGCAGTAGGTTGCCAATCTAGAATCAGTACATATGATTTTCAAGTTAAAATTTAAGAAATTAGTTATAGTTGATATAAGCAATTTAAAATTCAATATTTCTTCTGGATAAGACCAACAATATTTTTAAGCCTCTTGGTATCTAATACTAAATACATATATTTATATTATATATATTGGAATCACAGCAGGATATAGCTAAAAATAATTGAGGATATTATTGATATGTAAGCAAAATAGAAAGAAACGCTGACTAAACCTGTGTAACTTACACTGCTTATTATTTAGCAAATATATGTGATGTTATCGTTTTTAGGGAAAAATATGGCTGTGTGGAGCAAGAAGTCACTATCAATTAATTTTCAACTAAATAGGGTATTTACAGTTATTTTCAGAGTTCAAGGAAGGACATCGGTAAGATTTTCGACAATATCATTTGAGCGATTACATTTTAATGCCTTGCCACGAAATTTAGATTAGAAGACAAAAAAATGGTTGTGCAAGTATTTTATTCTCATATATGTGTACATATGATGGTAGGAATTTAAAGTTATAGCTTCAGATATAACTTGCAATAGAAATGAAAAGTGATTGTTAAAAAATGTTTTTGTGATTTTAGTGGGTTTCTGGTAATTGTGATCTTTTTATAATCATAAAGTTTAAAAAACATTCTTATTTAATCTTTTTCTTTCAAATCACCAATCATTATAACTGTCATTATACCTCATTCAATCATTTGGTTTTTAGATTAAAATATTCCTTTCTCTGGTTGGTAGACCTTGAAAATAATTTTGGTCAATTTTTTAAATCGCTCGTATTATTAATGATTAGTAAGAAAATGAAAAATTTCGTGGTTATAATTCCAAGCAACTCTTGATGGTGAGGTATTTAAGTTTTCGAGAAGTAAAACCTAGTGGGCATTTACAATCCGTTGAAGGATACCCATGTAGGAGATTTCGCAAATTAAGTTTTTATGCATATTTGTTAAATGTCATATTTAAAAATTTGAATTTTCTAAATAGCTTATGGAAAACGTGCCACTTCACGCAACATCGAGAGTAATATAATTTGTTTTTATTTAACATGTCACTCTGGCAATAAGCATATTATTGATTTCTTCAATGGTGAATGAAAGTATTAAGTACTTATACTTATGTATTTTCTGGAATATTATCAGCTCAAAGAATATATACATTTTCTTTTCAGGGCAATACATCCACGAAATAAGCACATTTCCCCCAAAACAAGATTTCCAAGAATTTAAAGACTTCCACACGTATGTTTATAGTAATTCTTTTGTCAGTGGACGTCATAAATTCATTGCGCATGCGTTTAATTGACTGATTCTATTTGCACCAATAGGGTGAAGCAGGAGTATACTTTAAAGTTATTTGTGGTATATGTTATGAGCCGATCTCGATAGTGGGTAGATGTGATAAATAGTAGTTGAGGAATGTTGGATTTTAATAAAAATTAATGAATATGAAACATAATTGTCAGGATGAGATATATCAACAGAAGTGATTACAGTGAAATTCTGGCCTTTAAAATTGTATATTAAGGGATGTCCAGATTAGTTGCCCTTATTTGAAGGACAGTATAAGAAAGGTTGTGATTACATTACAGTTTTATGATTAAGTGGGTAATCTGGCAGCTTCTTTCCTTTGAAATAAGGGAAAAATGACAACGGTAGAGTATGATTTGGACACATCAGGAGGCTTGATGCCTGTAAGTATACCTAATTCGCTGTAGCCATCTTTGTAGCAAAATGGCGCCTTGTTTTTCAACATATTTACGAAAACGTAATCAAACGTGTATTTTCACGTCCTCGGAGCATATTTAAAGCTGTAGCTTTCTGTATAATTTATATTATGATGTTTTTATAGCAAATCCAAGCCCTTATTGCACCGCCTGTGAGTGAAGAATGCCTGAAGGTGAAGAAGAAAGACGGAAAAGAATTGCATCCTTACTACAAACGGCCAGGAAAAGGGCACAATCATGATTCCTGTGATGCCTGTGGCGAAGGAGGAGACCTTTTATGTTGTGATAGATGCCCTGCGTCTTTTCATTTGCAATGCCAGTAAGTATACCTAAAAAGTAATATTACAAACCAGTTTTTATTTCGTTTTGGTTCCCTGAGATGTTTTTGCGTTGATTCAGTAATGAGAAGTTGTTAATAATGCGCATAGTAATTGTGTATGTTTTCTAATTTTTCACTTCAATAGTATAGCGTGATATCTTTATGGAAATTATTGCCTGATTTGACGTTAGTTATATTACTTAGAATTGTTACAATTTAACTTTCTGTTGTGAATTTTTTTAAATAGTGACCCCCCTCTCGAGAAGGAAGACATACCCGTCGGTGAATGGCTATGTCACTGTTGTAGGATTACAAAAGTATGCATAGCTTTAAAAATGTTTATCTTGATGCCGTATTATAAAGTAACACACTTGCTTGAGTTACCATCTGCTACATCTGGCGGTTAATATTTTCAGGTTAATGACACCAGTCCGTCGGGAAAGAGTGCAAACGGAAGAGATGGAAATGGTAGTTTAAATTTCTAAATATTATTTGCTTTTGCGTGTTATATACTTCGTAAAATCAATATAAATTATTTTCCTTGAGTCTTGGTTGAATTTTGCTTCTAGTTAAGCTCCAAGCAAAGATTGGTTTCACATAAAATTTAATTTTATATGCATAAAAATAAGATGGTAAAAGATGAAATGTTTATGATAATTGATTATTTTTTGCTTCTACTTTAATGTAATTATTATCGATTTATTTTAGTAGGAGAAGATCATTCTGATATTAAAGGCAGGCTTACAAAGAAAAAGGAAAATGTTTGTGATAATACAGGAATGGAACCTCAAGAAAAACGTGATCAGGAGGGACGTGGTAGTAGTAGGCGGAATAGGAGTGGTGTTTCAGCAGAAAGGAGTGGTGCCAACTCAGTTAATATTTGTAATGAGAATCAGAATGGTGAAACACGAAAGTGTCATCCTCTTCAGTTGCTGGTTAAAGCAGCATCAATGATGAACCCAAAACAGTTCGAGCTTCCACGGGATATGATGATTAATGTACCCTTCCCTGGAACTGATAAAGGTAACTTTATGGTGATATGTCATTTTTAATTATGTTGGTCAAAGTCAAGATTTAATAGTTGGTGCAGAAAAAGGCTTGAAAAAAACTATATTTGTAATATTATTTATTAGGCTTTAATGTGGTAGCTGTTTCATTTTTTCTGTTCTTACTTAATCTAGTTTGTTCAGCTTTCTTCATTTAAAATATTCCTGCTTAGTGCTGACTACTATAAATTATAGTTTGTGTTAATGCTCTAAGGTGATATTTAGTTTAATGTTTATGTACATTTTACATCTTTTTAGTTACTGGTAAAATTACTGGTCGCCGGAGCTCTGTTTCCAAAAAGAAACCTTATGAATTGGACAATGGAATTGTGCCATTACCTGTGAGAGTTTGCTATGAGTGCAGAAAGTAAGTTTTTGAAGTGATTAATTTCAATTTATTATATGTAACTAGTGTATCGCCTGTCAAAAAAATGATGGGAGTAAAGATTCAATCATTCAAGCTATTTATGGAGATCAAATTGACATCAGAAAAATAATTTTCTTGAAAATCATTTCCCTCTCCTTCCTTCTCTCTCTCATATTAAAAGCAAAGCATACTTACACCCATAAGGATTGAAATAACAATAGAATTTCGAGTTCTAATAATATAATTGGTAGACAAGGCTACATCCCGTTAAAATGGCAAGATTTCCCCAAATTATGTGAATTAAACGTTTAACATAGCGATTTTGAACTTTAGGTGGAAAAGATGGACAGAATAAGAAACTTCATAATTTTTTCTTCATAATGGTTCATATTCGAAGATCATAGGTTAATTTTTCTAATTTTCATCTAAAAAAAGAAAAAGTCTGCACGTTGAAAAGTCAATTTTTACGTTATTTTATGGGAAATGGAAATGTCTTCTTTGGAGTTGAACCTAGGACTTATTTTGAGATTTTTTTGTAATCACCTTAAAATATGTTAATCGAGCATTCCTGCCAAATTTAGAGTTACTCTCGATTCTTTATCGAGTTATTTGTATTTGTAAATTATCACCAACCAACCAACATTTCTCTATTATTATAACAGATGTATTTAATGAAATAGTGGTATTCATTAATTGACCTTTCAGTGCTGCATTACATTGTTTCATTCATAAAACTACATCATCATAGCATATAGATTCGGTGTCTCCATTTTTAGGAAAACAAAAGTTTTATCATTATTTATATATTTATAAACCTATTTTTGAGTTTGTTTTATAGAAATAAAAAAATGCCCTATCCATCTTAATCAAGAGATTTTCTGACAATTTCAAGGTTTGGTTGTCTTAAGACTCGAGATGTATGGAGCAGCAAATGTGGGAAAATATTCATTACTTGTGATTTCTGTCTCCAAATTTGGAATAATACTTCTGGTAAAATAATTATCATTACAGTTGAAGCATATGCTTGAGTTGTTATGAATAGCATGGCTCCTGTTATATTTGAAGTTACATAGCCACTGAATAACTTTTCATTGTAGTTATCTTTATATTTGATACATTCTTTATTGTCTTGCAGGAGCTGCCGCAAAGCCCCTTTGGTGGCTTGTGACTTCTGCCCTCTGCTCTTTCATCAGGATTGTCTGGACCCCCCTCTAACAGCTTTACCAACTGGAAAGTGGATGTGTCCCAATCATGCTGAACATTTTCTTGTGAGTTGCATCAAATAGGATTCGCTAGCCATAGAACTTTAAAAATTATTGACTTCCTTTCACAGCGCTAAATGATTAGATTTGCGACAATTTACATTTTCATCAATATGTGCATTTGGATAGAAAAATACTATTTGAAATGACTAAGAATAAAGTTAGCAAACTTTTGACACTTTTAGTAGTAATGTAGTAATTTTTATTATAAAAGGCATAGGATTGTATCTTGTTTTATTGTCTACACACTTTTGAAGCCACTCTTTAGATGCAATTTAAGATAATTTCCTAGTAGATATGAGTTTGAAATTTGGTAGGAATGCACGAATCACGCATTAAAAGGTAATGATAGTTATTGTCTATTCTTTAAGCATTCACAATCAAATTTCATGGCCTTTTAGATCGTTTGTTACATCTTTACTGCAGATTTATTAAATTTAGCATTTTTTTAATGCAAGCAGATTTAATTGTGGCCAGTTTATATCGTATGAATATAGCTTTGGTATATGTGTTAAATTTGCTATTATTTCAATAAATTTTAATGACACACATATATGGTCTTCAGCTTTTACTGTTGAAACTTCTAACGTCAACTACTTAATTGTCATGACATTTTGTCAACCTGATTATTGTTAATAATAATAATTTATTAATCGCAAACAGGATACCCCAATTATATGCGATATAATAAAACCAACATACAGTAAAACTGGTTTAATACGTATTTGAGGGGACCGACTCATTGCTTCATTATAAGCGTGACTACGTTATATACAAGAAACATGGTTTTTGGCCTATACATCCCATCTAACACGTATACACATACAGTAAAAGCAGTGCTATCCGGTTATTTAGAACCGGCCAGCCTTAGATACCGGCAATTACACAAATACAATTCATCTAACACGTATACACATACAGTAAAAGCAGTGCTATCCGGTTATTTAGAACCGGCCAGCCTTAGATACCGGCAATTACACAAATACAATTCATTTTGTATTTCTTTTTCTTTTTTTATGAATTTTTGTGTGAATTGTATATGTGTAATACCACAACTTCCACTTTAAAATTTCTTAAAATATAAGATGTATATATTACATATTTACTCCGTATACTTCTGTGGTTGCCGAGTAAGCATGGCGTTTTTGGTTACGTAAGCCATTTGCATTGTCTAGATGTTTTGGTGTACTTCTACAATTTCCAGTTTTATCGCTTTTTATTATTTAAAAAATTACCCATCCATTGAATATGGCATCAAAATAAATACCGAAAAGCAAGGAACAGGAGAGAAAAGGTTGGTTTAATGCTAACACAAAAGCTGGAGCTGATCAAAGGAATTGAAAAAGGAAAAAATAGAGCAGCCATAGCAAAAGAATTCAACATCGGATCTTCCACACACTATGATATGAAGGCTAAATTAATGAAATTTGTGTCATCTTCTGAGACGAGTAAATCAATTAATAAACATCATACGCTTCATAAGTCAAAAATGGAAGAACTGGATAAAATATTATATGACTGGTTTTCACAGAAATGTTAAGAAGAATTAAATAATTTCGTCCTTTTCTAATAGAGTAAATAAAGATAAATAAGAAAGATATAATCCAATAAATTCAATTTTGGGAACAGGTTCACTGCCGTAATCCCCAAACTTCCCGGACGCCCTAAACTTTTCAATAGTCTTTTTGTTTTGCATGTAAGCATAGCAACGTATTAAATAAGAATGGGTAAATAGTGTCTATATCTAACTACGTGTGGAAGAATTAAAATGGAAAATGCAAACCCCATGCATAGTTATGTTTGAGGAGTACGATAGTGAACCTAAGCCCAATTTTGTTTGGTTATTGCTAAATTTGCGATGTCAAAATCGAAAATTGCTCCCCTAACCGGCTATTTCTCCTAATCGGCTTTCCACAATCCCCAAGATAGCCGGATAACACAGCTTTTACTGTATTTGCAGTGAGTCGACTTCAATGCCGTACTTACATATACAAAGAGATGCTTATCAACTTCGCGGCATGTAAAATGTTCGACTGCTATTACATACGATTTTTTAAATGGTCAATTAATATTATTATTATGGTCATTAATTTACATAAATATTTCACATTTTTAATATCAATTTCAAAACAAAGGGAGCGTGGAAATTCGTATGGAAGGGGTAGATGGAGGAAGGGGACCTCTACGAACAAGTGCGTGGTAAACGGGCGGAAACTTTCATTACTTATCGCTCTGCTTGCCAAAATTGGTTATATATGGGGCATTTTTTGCCACGGGACCAAACATTTGTTCGTTACAGCCTAGAATTCGTAAAATGTGTGTTCGTTACATCCGAGAAATTTAACCAATACCCTTATGGAGAAGTTCAAGGGACCGAGACATTTCTTCATTATAGCCGAGATTTCGTTTTAGGTGTGATCGTTATAAACGAGTTTTACTGTAAAAGAAAACACACTACGAAAACAAAATTTTCCATACTTTTCTCCGAAGAGAAGGCAAGGAGTCAAAAAGTAAGTCTATATCATTAGCCCTATTCAGGACATCGTTTGCTGATCTCATAATTCGAGATAAAGTTTCAAATTTACCAGCATCAACTCTCCCACAAAAATTGTGGAAGAGTGTGGTATGTCTTGTACGTCGGGAAGGAACATGAATATTAACACCACTTAGGAGGTCTTTAGAGTCAAGAGCTCCAGTCACAATATGATGAAGGAAAATCACATCAGCTACTTTTCGCCTTAACTCAAGAGGAGGCAATTTGAAATGCTTACATAAATTTATATAGTCACCTTTATTAAATACAGGACCATTATTTTTTAAACACAACCATTTAATAAAGCGCATCTGAACTTTCTCAATCATGTGTATAAATGTAGCATGATGCAGATTCCAAATCACACTACTGTATTCAAGAATTGGTCGTACAATAATACAATAGGACCGAACGAGTGTTTCAACAGAAAAATTGGGAAGGGAATTACGCTTTAAAAAGCCAAGAAGGTGAAAAGCTCTGTAGCAAAGAGACCTAATATGAGGTCCAAAGGGGTTAATTGTAACACCAAGATCAGTAATGGTGCTAACCTGGACACCGTTAAAACAATAATCATATACAAAACAATTCTTCTTCAAAGTGAGATTACCTTACATTCAGACAGGTTTGGAAATAGGTTCCAGGTGCTACACCAGTTAGAAAATCTATCAAGGTCATTTTGTAATTTTATACAGTCATCCCTTGTAGTTATCACAGTTGAAATTTTACAATCATCCGCGTAGAGAAGGCAGTCACAATTAAGAAAGTCGGGCAAGTCATTAATAAAAACATTATAAAGAAGCGGACCAATAATGTGGCACCTCAGATGTTACACTAGAGGAAGAGGAAAGAGATCCATCGATGGCCACCCTTTGGGATCTATCACTCAAATACGAACAAAGTAGTTCCAATAAATTTCCACATATTCTGAAAGAGTTGAGTTTCTGAATTAAATAACCATGATCTACCTTATCAAACACTTTAGCATAGTCGATATAAATAGTCTGTTTGGAACCTAGCACGTAATGAAGATACAACTTGATTAACATGGACAGCTAGGTTAGTTGTTGTAGAACGACGGTGGAGAAAACCATGTTGTTTATCAGAGAAAACTCTCTTACAGTGAGATAAAACTTCGTCGTGGAGTAGCCTCTCAAACACTTAGATATAGTCTCATAAGAATTTTATTAATTGATAACTAGGGGGCTTTGCTCGCCAACCAATGTTCATTAGTTCACAAACCCACCGTCGTATGCTTTCATTATGCACCACTATTGTCTCACTCAGAGGAAAAAGTATCTATATTATAAAAGGCATAGGATTGTATCTTGTTTTATTGTCTACACACTTTTGAAGCCACTCTTTAGATGCAATTTAAGATAATTTCCGAGTAGATATGAGTTTGAAATTTGGTAGGAATGCACGAATCACGCATTAAAAGGTAATGACGAAAAAAAATCCTGAAAAAAGACATGGGTTCGATTCCAGGAGAACATTTCTGTTTCCTGTAAGAAAACGTAAAATATGACATTTTGTTGTGCAGGCTTTCACTCTTTTGCAAATTAAAATTAGAAAAAATTGACTAACAATCACTATACATAGACTGTTTTTAAAGAATAATGTACAAGGTTTCTTATTTTTATCATCAATTTATGCCCTCCGTTCAAAATTACATTTAACGAATATGTGACATATTTTGACGAAATATCGCACTTTTATTGATAAGTTTCCTGGACAACGAATGTCATTGTTGAGACTCAAGGTTCCTATTATTGCTTCAATATTCATACATCATATGATAGAAATACGAAGCATTTACATGGATGTATCTGGCGAGAGGTATGAAGGAAGTGAGAGGGAGGAGAAGGGGGGTGGGAGAAAGGGGGATACGGCAGTATAATTTTCTTTCCCATCATATTGGTGGGCATTTATGCTAAGTGCTTAAGTATTGTAGATATGAAATTCAAAAAAATAATATTAAACTTTCAAGCTTCTCTGTTTATTATTAAAAATGCTGGCAACATTTCAAATTTGAATAATAGAGAGATATATTACCTAGTTTATCTATTTCTCTGACAGGAAATTTTTATCACATTTACAGTGATTCATATGTTGTGCATGAGTAGTAAACTTTTTTGCAGTAATGTTCCTGTTCATTTAATGATAATTTGCCTCTAAAATGCATCCATCAACTAACCAATACCAACAAATACTGCTTGGTAATGGAATTTCCTATGCAAACGGTGGTTAATTTTTTGTTTTTATATACTGCTTGTTCATGACTTTTCTTATGCTGAACTATATCTTTTTTCTGTCTTTAAAATAATTAATGTTATTTAGTTGACATTTTAATACAGTTTTTCACGGTTCTCATCTTTTGTATTGACTAGTAATGAATAATACTTGCTTATAAATCTTGCTAATTTTATATTTCATTTATTTTCTATGTGAGAATGACTTAAGTGTAATTTTCTGTTAATCTGATCCTTTGTTTGATTCTGTTCGAAATGTTATAAACAATGTTTGTAGAAAATAAAAGCATCAAGCCCTTTTTCCAGTGCAATAGAAATTTACAGTTGTGTAGTACTACAGTAAAAGCTGTGCTATCCAGCTATTTAGAAACCGGCCACCCTTGGACACCGGCAATTACACAATTACAATTTATTTTGTATTTTTTCTTTGAATTGTGTTTGTGTAATACCACAACTTCCACTTCAAAATTTCTTAAAATATTGGATATATATTACGTATTTACTCCGTATACTTCTGGGGCTGCCAAGTGAACATAGTATTTTTGTTTACATAAGCCATTTGCATTGTCTAGATGTTTTGGTGTACTTCTATAATTTCCAGTTATATCGCTTTTTATTATTAAAAAAATTATTCATCCATTGAATATGGCATCAAAATAAATACCTAAAAGCAAGGGACAGATGAGAAAAAGAGTTATATTAACACTAACACAAAAGCTGGAGCTGATGAAACGAATGGAAAAAGGAGAAAGTAGGGCAGCCATAGCAAAAGAATTCAACATCGGATCTTACATACACTACAATATCAAGGCTGGTAAGGCTAAATTAATGAAATTTGTGTCACCTTCTGATACGAATAAATCAATTAATAAACATCATATGCTTCATAAGCCAAAAATGGAGAAACTGGATAAAATATTATATGACTGGTTTTCACAGAAACGTTCAGAAAATTAAATAATTTCATCCTTTTCTAATATAGTAAATAAAGATAAATAAGAAGGATATAATCCAATAAATTCAATTTTGGGAACAGGTGCACTGTTGTACTCCCCAATCTTCCTGGACACCCTAAACTTTTCAATAGTCTTTTGTTTTGCATGTAAGCATAGCAACGTATGAAATAAGAATGGGTAAATATCTAGATCTAACTACATGTGGAAGAATTAAAATGAAAAATGCAAACCCCATGCATAGTTATGTTTGAGGAGTACGATAGTGAACCTAAGCCTAATTTTGTTTGGTCATTGCTAAATTTGCATTGTCAGAATCGAAAAACGCTCCCCTAACCGGCTATTTCTCCTTATCGGCTATCCACAATCCCCAAGATAGCCGGATAACACAGCTTTTACTGTACTAAGTTTGTGCAATATAAATTGCACAAACTTTCTCATATATGCGTACAGTATCACTACACTCCTTTCTTACTGAGAGGAAATCCTACTGCTACAAAAACATTAAACTGCAGAAAATGTCTTCTGCATGTAAATTGTATTAATATTTTTATAACATCATATACGTGAAAATCTAAATTTATAAATAGTTATATGTGTTACATAAATATCCAGTATTATGTTGATTGGCAAAGCCATACAGGCACTGCAGGATGGAGATTGTTGAGAGAACTGGGGAGACCTGGATGCAAAAATCGATATGTTATAATGTGGCTGGATGCTACATACATAGCATATGTCATACCATAGAAATACAAAGCATTTATGTACATGCAGAGCCGTTGTGAGGTCGGGGCGACTGGGGCATGTGCCCAGGGTGCAGCTTCGTAAGGGGGTGCCAAATAGAAGTCTTATTATACACTTGATAAAATGTTATTAGTTTGATTTTTTGTCTGTTCGCAACTTATAACAGCCAACCTGAGGTTCAGCTGAAGGACCATGAATGTACCAAACATAGGTTACCATGTGCAAATTTAATTGGTGGCTTTTCGGCTGCCTCTACTCTTTATGCTCTGTATGTAATTTCTTTTATTTACCCTTATCCCCAAAAATGTGTGCGCCCTATTGCATTGCATTAGTTGAGCAGAATTTTAATCCAAGTTGTTGATAAAAAATATTGAGGAGGTCTTTATTGATTTTGTTGCTGTCAAATTGAAAAGGGAGACAAAATCGCATCAGAAATAACCCATAAATTGGAATAGGATGGAATAGATTTACAAAACATAAATGCTCAATCGTTTGAAAATGACCGTAATATGGCCGGTAAATTAAACTTTTACGAGGAAATAATCTTAAAACAACCCTTTTGCACGTTTCATACCATGTACTGAGCATTTGCATAATTTATCATTCCACTGAATAACGTTAGTCAAATTAGGGAATTGTTTGCAAAACTAGAGAAACTTCCTTTACTTTGCTGTTACCACATCGAGATGGGTTGCACTCATGGAGGTCCTTAAGGTGACGTTGAAAAAACATGGTAAAACAGGATGGTTATCAAGAGCAAATACTGTGAATTCATTGACGTTACAATTGAAGCAAGTTTATAGGGTGTTGATAACATTAAAGAATGAACATGAATGCACAGATGCCGAAGGTTTGCTAGTACAGATCAATGTGCAATTTATATTTTGTTATTTTGGGACAATTGCCTCCAGAAGATCAACTGCCTCACTAAATCTCTTCAGGGTGCCGATGTAACTGTGGATAGAGCTGTTGATATGATCGGCAATTTGGTACAGACATAAAAAGTTCAGAGTCACGACTGGAAGAGTATATGGAAGAGGCAAAGAAATTTTGCAATGAAAAGGTAATACCTGCTGTGCTCCCGAAATTATGAGGAAGAAAAAGGAAATTTCATGACACGATGTAAACTGAAGCCCCATCAATACCTGAAACAACAGAAAATACTATCTATGGTGCAGTACATCGGGCAATAAATTCTTTTCAAAGGCAGCATATACATTATACAATTGATAATAATTTACAATTTTTAAGTTGTGCTTTATATAATACTAGATACTTTTTCACTTACAATTAGCTTTTCTTAACAACTAGTCATATTTGCTTGTAACAGTCCATTTTTGAATGTATTGCATTCAAATATAACGATATTTTATTTGCTGTCATATCACTTTCACCAAATCCAGCTTCATTTCTTGTATAATTATACCTCTGAAATGTTTACTTTTGTCTTGTAAGCAAGAAACCCATGAAAAGGCAACGTACAGTTGTCCATGATTGAACACTGACTCTGGTAAATGTACATCAGATACGTGAGCCTATTTACGTTAATAAACATTAAAATGTAGAATATAATGATTTTACTTTTAAAAAAGGTAAGATTCCAGTATTCAATATAAAGAAGGTTCAATTGCTCGTAAGCAAGAAACCCGTGAAAAGGCAACATACAGTTGTCCATGATTGAACACTGACTCTGGTAAATGTACATCAGATACGTGAGCCTATTTACGTTAATAAACATTAAAATGTAGAATATAATGATTTTACTTTCAAAAAAGGTAAGATTCCAGTATTCAATAGAAAGAAGGTTAAATTGCTTTTGCCAATCGTTATAAATGCTTCTCACATGCAGTTTCCTGAATAATAATCAGTATCTATTTATGTTGCTATGTATAAAGATTGACTCTGCTAAAACGATCATTTCGTTGCTTAAACAAAAGTGCGAAGTGAATAATGCTAAACTTTTGTCTATTTGTAAGCTTCATTGAAGCTATTTGAATTGGAGGTAACAATTACGGCTGCCTTGGCAATGCTTGGAAAGAGGACAAAAAATCCACGAAATTTTGAAACAAATTGCATATTTCTGAAAACTTTGACCATGTAACGTAAACATCACAGGAATAAGATAGTACCGTCAACTGGGCTTACTTTGGCCCATTGGAGGTAACTTTGGCCCAATGTAAAAAAAAAGTTTGACAGTTTTTTATTACCCATTAACACGTTCATTGCGGAAAAAATAATTGGCACATTCCCGTGTACGGATGATATTTTTTTCGGAGAAATTCACCATGACTTCATGTTTTAGGTTAAAATATTATGTTATTTAAGAAATAAATTGAAATTTCTTTAAATATTAATTATTTAACTGGTACATCTTATGATGTCGTCCGCATGCGGGGTTGGCCAAAGGTAGGCAAACCCGCAACACATTTCGGCGACACGTAACAATATTGGATCTTTCATGGTATCTTCAGAACTATATAATGAATTTAATCCTTACATTTTGAAGAGAAAACGCACGAGGATGTCATATTATACCACCCGACCCGCGTATAGTCCCAAGATTGGCTAACTCTATTATTACATCTAAAATATCGCCAAAAAAATTATTCCAAATTTCTTTTTTTCAGTTTGTAAACTTGGAGAAAAAGTCTAGCTCACATAATTATTGATCTTTTTAAATGTATGGATTATTTTTCAATAAATAATAACTAATGGATAATATTAAATAATGATATAATAACACAGTTCACTTTCAAAATAATTTATTGATTATAAAATGTTATTAAATCTTTGTTTTTACGATTGCTTTTATCATATTTTTTATAATTAACATTATTTACAAGTACAATAATTGTTTCCATTCAGAATAATATATACAAAATTTTCAATTTACAATAAAAGTGTCTGTTTACATTACAAAGTTTTCAGTTCACATTAGTGGCAACTATTTGCAATACAAGCCTACTATTTACAGTAAAAAGTGTGCAACGAAAGTCACTATTTACAGTACGTAAATGTTTCCATTTCCAATAGAAACTACAATTTATGCTATATGCTATTTAAAATGAAGCCCGCTATTAACAATAAAAATTTCTAATTGCAATAGAAACTACTATTTACACTAAATATATGTTTCTATTTACAATAAGTATTTACAATGGAATATTAATATATTCCATTTTTATATACAAACAAACATAACCAATTGTTTCCAGAAATAACATTGAAGTAAGATGCACCAATAGAAAAATTTAATTACCAAAATAATTATAAATTTATTCTATTGGTTCATTATTCTTCGATGGTATTCCTGGAAACAATTGGTCAAACAAAGCCCTGGCTCACCTTCACAATCCCTGCAGTAAGTGGTTACAACCTTTCTTACTTTATTACCCGAGCACACCCTGCAAGGTTTTTGTGGTAAAGATTGGGGTAGGTCCAGTTGGGTAGGTGAAGGTGGTTGTAAATCGTGGGAAACATTTGGAGGGGATCCTGGGGATGGGACATCTGGCGGACATGTGTGGGTCCTTGCAAGGGGTGTTTCAGGCTCTAAAGAAACAAAAGCTGTATCTCTTACCATGGGTTGGGAAGGATCACTGCCTTCATCTTCATCGTCACAAACATCCTCCCCATATTCCTCGAGGAGCTGGCATACTTTCTCGGAAGAAAGATCTGAAATAAGGAATCGCTCCTCTATTTTCCGCCTCTTTGACGGTGGGGCGTCTGAAATAAAATTCTCCGTTGGACTAACAAGTTTACAAAACTGAAACTTAGAAATTATTTATTAAAATAATGAAACATACCGTAAGAAGGGACATTCTGCGCATAGGACGTCGACGGTTGCGAATCCATATTCGTTATTTAGGTACCTATATACAACTGAAAAAAGATATTTTATTCTATATAAAAATCTTTGCTACTATATTGTAAAGGTAAATAATAATAACAAAACACAAGCGAATAACTCTTACTCGATACTCTTCGATCGGATGATCAAACGAACGGTCGACGTAAAAAAGGACCAAAAATCCGAAATTCTGAAAATAAAAATAATTTATATGTTTTAAAAAATGACTAAATTGAAACATAAAAACAACAAGCGAATAACACTTACTCGATCAACTTTGATCGTACGATCGAACGAAAGTTCACGCGCAAAGAACGTCGTTCAAAGGTCTGAAATTAAAAAACAATTATTTTATCTTTCCAAAAGTGACTAACATGTTTAATTTAAACATACATTAAAAACAATATACATAAGAAAAATAAGACTTACCTGCTAAATCTTCAAAAACACCAAAATCTGCTTTTATCCACAATGGAAAACTCGGCACAAAAACGACGCACACGCTTCGAAAGATAGAGAGACAATGAGTCTAAAGCTTCTTATGGGCCTCCTCTCATGGTCAAATCCCAGGCACGGAAGGAAAAAAATGACGGAGAAAGGGAAGCGAGAGCGAACATCATAAGATGTAGCCCGCATGCGGGGTTGGCCGGGAGTACATCTTAAGATGTAGTCCGCATGGAACGTGTTAAGTGAAATGTTTCAGAGTAGTAGCTGCACCTTGCTGTAGTACTTATCAACCTATGCACCTAGGAAAGTAGTTTATCTTACACCCATTAGACAGCAGCAGTTTCATCAACGAGTCATTTGTTCAGTATCTGTTTTTTCAAGTCTGACAACTTCTCTCTAGCGACAGAGCAGTATAAGTGCTAAAAATACGGTGAGTATCCCAAATTGTTTTTAAATATACAGACAAGATGCTGTAAGTCTGTTATTATCGTATGTGATGCCACATTGGTTTTATTTTAGTTTATGTGAAGCAGTGTCTGTTATGGTGTGGTTTTGGGGTCACTTTGGCCCAGGGCCTGCAATAAGCTTAATTTTAACTCCAAATATATTGAACAAGTGATGGACTCCTCCAAGACTTGCACGTCCATCATGCTTTGCGGAAATGCCAAAGGAGAAATGTTACCTCCCTATGTCGTGTACAAGGCAGAACATTTGTGGACAACATGGACAGAAAATGGACCCTTAGGTTGCAGATATAATCGAACAAAGAGTGATTGGTTTGATATAGCTACATTTGAAGATTGAGGATAGATGTTTTGGTTTACAGAGGGTTCGATGTCAAAAAGCAAATTAATCCACCAAAAATGTTAAGTAAAAGAGGATTATTTTCTGTCCCAGAAATCAGTGAATTTGTTTGGCTTTTATTTCCGTTTTGTATATTCGATTTAGGATTCAACATGCCTTACATTTTCTAGTTGTAATTGTTATTATCATATTTTTCTTATGTGATTAAAAATTCACTTGAAGTTGCATTAAAAACAATTTTTTGCTTATTTTTCTAAAAAAAAGGTAAAAAATGTGAATTTCTTCTATATTTTACAGTGCCGTATACATAACAAAGCACTCATTTGAGGTTAACATTACCCAATAATGATTTCAGGCAATGATTTGATTTATAGGTGGGCCAAAGTAATCCCTTTTAAGGGTAGCTTTGTCCCAAAACTTTAAACGTTTAAAAATCATACTTGAAGTACAGTAACATGTGTGGTATGGCTCACGGGGCTTAAATTGTTCCTTAAAAACCCTAAAAATAATATAAAACAATCATTACTACTAATATAATAAAACTACAACAATTTCTTTCAATTACGGTGCAAAATTTGGGCCAAAGTAACTCCAGTTGACCGTATAAAGTTTTATTTGCCAAATAAAGCAAAAACAAAAAAAATCGGTCCATATTTACGTATTTTGATGAATGAAGTAAAAAGCCTTGCAAGTCAAGAAATCGATTCATACATTTAATCTTATGGAGAAATGTTAATCCCTTATATTGTCAGCACTGACTAATCCTGGTTGACCAAACCTTGACCATTCACTAAGCTTATAAGCAAGAAATGTACCAAATTTGGTTGTCCTAGTTTTTATCGTTTAGGAGGAATTCCATGAAAAAACACACATACATACATACAAACTCTTTAAATATATAGTAGATGACAAAATGAAATGATAATTTCCTGTAAAAATTCTGCTAGTATGTATAAAAACAATGTGAATGAACTTGAGTTAATCGAAGAAGTTCACAGTTTGAAACATCACTTGCCTTTGGTAAAATGTGTAAAAATTATGCAGAAAGCAATATTGGAATTTTTCAGGAATATAAACGTTTAAGTTCATTTCCCAATGTGGAAATTTTGCTGAGAATTTTATTGACTTTTGCCACATCAATTTCAACTGGAGAGCATTCTTTTAGTAAACTGAAATTGATCAAAAATTACCCAAGGCCATCAGTGAATCAAGAGAGACTTTCTGATCTAGCCATCTTATCTACTGAATATGACACTGCCAAAAATATAGATTTCAGTGACATAATGAAAAATAAATCTTTTAAGAAATGATTGTTTATTTTAGTTAAATACCCCTTTTAAAATATGCACATCATTTTATTAGATCATCTTGGGGTGCCAAAAGTGGTCTCTAGTTATATCATATATCACTAAAGTTGTCCCTATAATGTCTATAACAATACTGATGATAAATTTAATTTGAATTGTTGGCATGTCATCGCAAAATCTAACAATTATAGATAGATAGATGTATAGATAGATGACTAAATACAAAATATCATTCCATTTTATTTGATTGTTTAGGCTCTAGAGCTGTGCACAGATGGCATGACAAAAAAAAGTTTTTTGGACTCTGGGACACCTAAAATGTGTATTTCCATCAATATCTTCATTTTGATATGTTTATGATTACAATACTTTCTCTATATACTGAATAATTACTATACAGGCGACTCCCGAGATTCGACAGGGATGCGTTCCTGAAAATGTGATCGAATGTCGAATCAGCACAAATTCAAACAATTAGAGCAGAAATAATGATGTCTAGACTGAAACTAAACCTCTCATGGTCGGGCAGGCCAAAAATTACTTCACGTAAACTAGTTTCTAATTCGACCGATCGATTGGCTAGGGCGATTCGACAGGTCGAATTCTCGAGTTTGTCGAATCTCGGGAGTCACCTGTATGTATGTATATATATATATATATGTATATGTGTGTGTGTGTGTATGTATCTAGATACAGTAAAACCTCGTTAATTCAAAGTTCAAGGGACCAAAAAATTACGACTTCGAAATATATGGGTTCGAAATAAACGAACTTTCATAAATATTAAATTTTCTAATTATGCATTTCCGTAATTCAATTTATTTAACCTACTGTATACATTTTTTCCGTTTGTAAGTTGTAAAAAATTTTGTAGACTGAGTACCCCCTCTCCCGGTCAGTTGGGGGCCTCCCGAACCTTTTGCATCTGGGGCCTTCAGATACCTTAATCCACCACTGCATGAAGTAGATATAAAACCTAATTAACTTTCATGGCTGGGTTCTAATGCTTGTGTGTTTTATTTTATTTTTTAAGGATCAGAAACTGTTGACGTCATGTAGTGTTACTGAGCGAGTTAAATTATGGGATAAGTATTCAGGACCATTAGATCAAGATGCAATAAAAATTGACTTTTTTCGGCGGGCCCATCGCAAAAACCCTCCTTACCGGATAAAAGTTCGCCTCGGGCAGCAAGGTAGAGTTCAGGTAAGTTTACTGGTCTAAATGGAAATATTTTAGGTTTGTGTTATTATTATACCTCACTAGATATGAAATTTACGTTGATGTATGAAAGAGTAGATATCTGAAGGAAGAATAATGGGTTAACATAACTTAAGCATTTTTTTTTTAAATTTACCTTAGTTTTGGTGGAATTTGCTAATTGATTTTAATGTGCCTAATCTTAATATGCAAAATATAATCGTTGTTTATAGGTTCCTCAAGCAGTAAAAGACCATTATAAGTGTCCTCCACCCTTACTGCCATTAGAAAGAGATCTTAGGTTACAAGTTTTAGCCTCTGAAAGATGTAAGCCATCTCCAATTCCATATAATGTAGAAGGAGCAAGTGCAGAAGAACAGGAGCAGGTTGTTATTGTTTTATTTACTATTTTAAATAAGTGATTAATATTCATAAAAAGTAAATTATATTAGTATTGTATTTATTCAAAAATCATTTCGTAGGATACTATGTTGGTAAATATATGATTGAACTATTTTATAACAGGTTAATCTTTTAGAATTTTACGTCATTGAAAATTTTTCCATAATATTTATTATTTCATTTTAGTGGTTGACTGGTATATCAGCACTGCAGACAAGTATAGCATGTCATTTAGCCCAGAAGAAACAAGGGAATGCAGATATAGACATTTATCCTTTTATGGATTTGCTTTCGCGTCCCTCATCACCTTGTTCCCCTTTGCCAACGCAGCCATTGTCCTCACCCTTGCCAGATCCATCGCCTACATCCCATTCATCATCTCCTTCTTTGGCACCTGTGACTTTTAATGGAACCACTCCCAGTAGTGAACTAATAGCTCATACACTCTTGAATGGAGGAGTTAACGAGAGAACTCTTCCACAAAAGTTTCTTTCTAATGGCCCTGTAACATTTTCCCGAGACTCTCCAAACAAGTGTACCCATATTCCTAACGGTTCTTTGGATATGGATAGTGATAGTGAAGTGGAATTAAAAAAGTGCAAAGGAGAATATGAGATAGAAGAAATGTTTCAGTGCAAAGATGGTCAAGCTAGTGAATATGCTACGGATTTATTAAAAAGCGATACAGTGTTACTTTCTCATATGAAGGGGATCAAAAAAGACTCCACAGTGCTGAATTGGAATAATATAGATGTGAAGAATGATGAGTGAGTATTATTTATTTTAACTCCTTTTTTGATAACTAATGCTTGAAATTTCTGTGGTATGAAAACTCAGTTGAGTGGAGATGATTCACTGATAAAAGTGTTAATGTAAAAATATTTCATTATTGGGATATAGAGATTCACTTTTAGTAAATCATATTATAACATCATTAGACATTGCTATTTATAGTTTATGCTCTTACATCACTTTTGCAGACAATCTTTTGATTTCGTATAAATTGAAGTGATTGTTTTAGTATTTTTAGTATTTCAGAGAGCTAAGTATGACATCATCTTTGAAGGTATATAGAATATGTATATTTTACTTATAGTAAGATTGTCCATTTTATGAATGAAGAAAAGTGACATAAAACTTTGCCATATGAATTTATCTTTCAATTTTAGATATTATTTGAATTTTTCTACCTTTCAATGTTCTTTTTGTTCCAGTATTAATTAAAATCACTTTAATATATTTCAGGAGGCATTTTTGATTTTATGCATAGGATTTGGAATTTTAACCTCATGTACTTTAAGAAAATGTTGAACTTTGTTGCTTTTTAAATTGAATTTGTTTATTGTTAGCATTATTAGCCAAAATTTTATTTTGCCTCAGTGCATTTGTTGAAATGAATCTTTCCATTTTTATTTTATGCAATAAAAATTTCCTTTGTCTGGAATAAAGGAAATGGTTGAATATACTTATGAAACTCAATTGCTATATTTAACCTTTCCATCAGTTGACCTCGAGTAGTGAATAAGAATTTATGTAAAATTTCCCATCTATTGATTTTATTTATTTTCATGTTAAATTTTTTATAAATTAATTTTCCTGTATATGCTAAATATTTTATTATCTTCGTGTATTATTATTGGTTTTACCTCAATTGTTTTAGTAAAAACTACGGGGTGAAAAAATGTTAATTGCTAGTTTTTATTCATAGACCAAATCAGAATGCGTATTTGGATAGAGTTGAAGTACCCTTGTCAACTTATTTTTTCAATTCATTAAGAAAGGTAATGGTTGTGATCATCTGCACTTTGAGAGAGAATTACCAAGCTCACCTTATAGCTGAAACAAATTTTACAAAGAACCTCTTTCCCTCAGATTTCTTTTATGTGGTTAGGGAAACTAGATGCGTATTCTGGATCCAGAGCAGCCATCATTTTTGGTGATTTACTGATAGTAGATTACTATTGGTGAATCACCATGATGATGGATACTTTGTAGCCAAAATGCACATCAGGTTTTCCCAACCTTTTCGTGGCCATTGGTGAGATAATTCAGAAATTATCTGCTTTATCTGATAAATTATGAATATTTGAATTACTTCTCTCAAATGATGCAAGTAATAAGCATTGGAAATATTTTAGAAATTAAGTGGATTATTTTGCTGGAAGATCATCAGTTTCACTGTTTTGTCATTTTATTTCATCCTGAAGCAATCAAGACCCTCATTTTCTCATTTAACATCCACTATACCAATTTTATGGCGTAATATACTTAGGATTGAAACATACCAAACTTAAGCACCCAGATCTTATTTGAAAGTTATAACCATCAACCAGAATTCAGCACATAATATGTAATTTCATTGCTTCGTTAAGGTACTCATGAAAATAGTCACATACTTTCATTTTCTGAATATTATATGAGCTTAAATGCTATGCGTTTCCAGTTTTTCTGGAGTGAAAAGCCAAGTGTTTCTTATTTTGTACATTATGTATCTAGAAGTTTTTACTAATAACAGAATTAAAGAATTGAGTTTTAAAGAGAGAATATGCAATCCAGTGTTGAAATTTGAAATACAACAGCAAGAATGAGGAATGAGATCAGGGCTGATCCAATATTTTGGCATCTCAAGCAAATAATCTAGCTCCCTTTTCATAAAATTATTACGAAGACAACTTGAAACAATAATGATGAAAAAATTATAGAAACGCTGTTAAGATATCAGGTCATTCAGCGACATGCATTTTTAGCAAATTTTCTTTAAAATATTGCTTATGTATTTGGTTTGTCTGCCTGTCCATATATATGGGCAATATCTCTGGAATCCTGCATCCTGGAGAAGCCAAATTTTCAGGATAGATTGCTCTATATGAGAACTAGCCAATATAAAAATTTGGTAGATCAGCTCTTGGATAGTTATTGGAAAAAATCACTAAAAAGTGCATGCTGTTACAAATGTAGGCATTCAACAATATATTGCACCTGTAATGCTTTACTTCAGTGGAAAGATAGCAGTCAGTGAAAACAGCACCTCACGTAATTTTGTTTCTCATTCTTCCCTCATTTGTTTTCTTTTGAAACTAGAATTTAAGGAGAAATGCAAAATTTCGAAATATTATACATTGTATCCAGAATTACTGTTATTGATCAGGTGCAAAAAATCCTGGACTTTGAATAGGCATAATCTTTGTGAAAATTTGCATATTCTATCTGTAAAATTATGGTAGATTTTCTGCCAAGTACGATTCGTTATCTTGAGTCATTTCTTGCATTTATTGGAAAATTCATTATAAAATTTATTATATAACCATTGAAATTTTAGTTCTACTTATTATGGCTAAAATGAGTTCATAATTTTGTACAGCAGTAAAATTTCAGTAGTACTCCTCTCACACAATTAAGCAATGTTTGTTACTGTGCTTTATAGTGGGTGAGTTATAGTTGGTTTGATGTTCGTAAGTTAATCAAGAATTATCTTATTAGCTCCTGGTTCTGTGTAGCGATACCACATTCACTAGTGGAAATGGGTTTTATGAACTAGTGGATTTTCAGAACTAGATGTTGGCTCCAAAAGAGATGCACAGTCACAAGCGTAATTTATTCCAGTTATTGGGAACCTAGGGTATAGCATAGCTGCATATGCATCTATCTTGGATCATGCTACTGCATCATTCAAGACTGAAACTGCACTGTGTATCACAGTAACTTCTATGAGTTTTGAAATAGTTTCCAATACTCATACCTTCAAAATTTTGGCATTCATTTTCTATTTATGGCTTTATTTGTGGTTTTTTCTCTGTCAATTAACTATATCAATTTTCTACAGTAGAACCTCATTTGTACAAACTTCAAGGACTTAAAAATTCATGTTTTGTACTAATGAGGTTTGTAAAAATGAGTACATTACGAGGTGAAACCTAAAAGTTCCAGGACTGTAGCCATAAACTGCCGTAGGCTTACCTGAGGTTCTAATCGCCATCATCACCTTCGAAGTAGTCCCCTTGGGAGTTGATACAACGATCCAAGCGCCTCTGCCAGTCATGGAAGTGCCTCTGGAACTGTGATTTTGAAATGCTGTTCAGCACTTCCTGCGATTCTGCCTGGATGTCCTCAACGGTGTCAAATCTCCATCCCTTCATACGAATTTTCATATTGGGGAACAGGAAGAAGTCGCAGGGGGCTAAGTCGGGGGAGTAGGGGGGATGGGAGACCATTGCCATGTTGTTCTTGGACAAGAACTGCTGCACAGACAGAGCGGTGTGCGCAGGTGCGTTGTCGTGATGCAGGAGCCAATCTTGTGTGCGCCACTTCTCAGGCCGTTTCCGTCTCATGTTCTCTCTCAAGTGCCTCAGGACTTTGATGATTCACCATCTGACCTTGGGGAAGAAATTCCTTATGGACAATTCCCTCCATGTCAAAGAAGACGATCAACATGCTCTTGACATTGCTCTTGACCTGCCTTGCTTTTTTCGGTCATGGAGAAGATGAAGTCTTCCACTGGGAAGACTGCTGCTTGGTATCGGAGTCTTAGTCATAAAACCAGCTTTCATCACTGGTGATGACCGTTGAAAGAAAGTTGGGGTTGTTTCTAATGTGCTCCTTGAGTTCCCTGCACACACTCAGTCGATGTTGGTTCTGGTCCTGGGTCAACACGCAGGGCACGAATTTGGCTGCAATCCACCTCATGTTTAGTTCATCAGACAGAATTCATTGACATGTCCCGTAGGACAGGCCATCAATGCTGCTGACATCTTGGATGGTACGCCGACGATCCTTGTGAATGACCTGTCGCACTTTTTCCATGTTTTCGTTCGTTGTGCTGGTTGAAACCAGCACCAGAACAATCGGAATCTTCAACAGACATTTGTCCCCTTTTGAAACGCGAGAACCACTCGAAAGTCCAGGTTCTACTCACAGCCTCATCACCGAATGCTTGCTTAAGCATTTCATGTGTCTCGGACACGGTTTTGCCAAGCTTGAAGCAAAACTTGATGCAGACACGCTGCTCCTTCAAGTCTGCCATTTCACTACACAAGAAAATCGCAGAACGCCGGTAACAATGGGTTGAAAAAACTCGCATGAAAAAAAACATGCACACACACACACCTGAAACTTTACACACTGCTTCATAAAGGATGTCTTCAGCACATCCTAGTGGCAGAATTCCCTACTACTTCCGGTTAGCACTCCACGCGGCCAGTCCCGGGACTTTTGGGTAGCACCTCGTATAATAAGGAACATATACCCAGGTTTTTCCAGTGGACTTAATTACATTACTTATAAATGAGCATTTTGTATTAACCAAATTTGCATTAAGTTTAATTATATATCAAATTACTTACAAGATTAAGTGATAGAGGAGCCACATAGAACCTAACCTTGGCAATAAAAGGTTCAACCAATCAACATAGGGGGTAAAAGTAAGTTTAATATTAGACATAAAATGGGCAATATTTTTATAACAAAAAAGGCATAAACTTTGAATATCATTTCAAAGTTAGAAGAAAAAATGTAACTGCTGAAGATAATGGATTTTCAGCATGTGGCTAAGGGCAAATGTATTATTGGTCACTCCTGATTTGGGAAGTTGAAATTCAAGATGGAGCCAATAATCAATACTAATATAGAAATAAACCTTGTATTATACCAACATATCATTGCTAATGCTCTTAACAGTATCTCAAAAGGCACAAGTTAGGTATTTTATGACTTAAATTTTACTTACTTTATATGTTTTTATTTAAGTATACCTGATATATGTGTGTGTGCTACTGCAATGAAGAATTGAATATTGGTAGAATTATATGTTTTCTACTGCAGACAATAGAATATTCATTAATAAAAGAAATCATATTGTAGGATGTCTGACAGGATCCTCAAACCTCATGTTGGATGTCCTATCACATCTGTTGTAAAACCACAGCAAGGAGGGAAATCTGGATTAAATCAACACTTTTCATCATCTAAGTCATCTTTGATCATTCACTCTTTAGGTAATATATATATATATATATATACTAGCATAATTGCCCGTCAATATGATGGGATATCTTTAGTTAACCTTAAAATAGTTGCCTCCCTCCCCCTCTTTCTCTCCTCCTCCCTCCTTCCCCCTCCCTCCACTCCCCTTCTCCCCCTCACTCCCTCTCTCTTAAATGTAAGAAGGGCTATATAGTCTCAATTTCACCCTCAATAAAGTCATTTGTCTGTCTCCCTCCCTCTCCCTCCCTTCTTCCCCTCACTCCCCCCTCTCTCTCCACCCCTTCCCCCTCATTCCCTCTCTCCTCCTACCTCCCTCCCCCTCCCTTCCACCCTCTCCTTCCCTTCTCTCCCTCCCTCCCTCCCTCTCTCCCCCAGCGTTACCATTCCTCTCTCTCCCTTCCTATCTCATATTAAAAGCATTCAGAGCACGCTTACACCCATAAGGATTGATACAACAAATGGATTTTGAGGTCTAACAGTATAATTAGTCACCATGGCAACATTCCGTTAAAATGGCAAGATTTCCATAAAATATGTAAATTAAACGTTTAACATGGGATATTTCGAACTGTGGGCGAAAAAAGATGAACAGAATATGAAACTTTATAATTTTTTCTTCAAAATGGTTCAAATCCGAAGGTCGTATGTTAATTCCTTCTAATTTTAATTTCCAAATGAATAAAAGCCTGCACGTCGAAAAATCGCATTTTACATGTTAAGTAATGGGAAATGGAAATGCCTCCATCGGAGTCGAACCAAGGAATTTTTTCGCGATTTAAATTCGAAATCATCTGAAAAAGTGTTAATCAAGCATCCCTGCCAAATTTCAAGATTCTTTCTTCATTACTTCTCCAGTTATTAGTGTTTAAGTTAGCGTTATAGACAAAATTGCTTTTTATTATAATGATAGGTATAGATGTGTGCATGCGTGCATGTGTGTGTATAAATATCAAGGGTTCAGCATATTTTTATATTATTGGCTAGTTTCTTTGATAAATTCAAATTAGGAAATTATTTCAGTAATTTAACCTCTCTGAAAGTGAAAGAGTTAAAAAAATTTGTCATATATAGTAGATTTGTAAATTATTCAAATTAAAATTTTTTCAAATTGGCAGAAGATGGCATTCATATTAAACAGTGAATAATGAAATAAATGGAACTTCTTTAGCCTTAATGCAGTGGTTGTCAAACTTTTTAGAACAATAATGCCTTCCCAGAAGATGTAAAAATTTTCTATGCCTCCCTTCATTTCTGAAACAAAATTAAATACAGTATAGAACCTTTTATCCGGCAAGCTTGGGACATAGAGATAGTTGGTTATCTGGAATATACTCATAAACAATGCTCGGAAAGAGCTAGTACTCATTGGAACGGTGTTCTGGTCTGTCGCATGTGTTGATAATAACGTTCCGTCTTGTCAAACATTTAGTAATACTGTTCTGTTAACTTCATTTAATAAAAATAATATAAAAACTTTTCTTTACTTTTCTTCATTGTAGTACATAAGGAATAAATCAAAATTTAACTCAATTGTAAATGTTCTATCAGTTATTTTGCGTTCACTGCTTTCAGTTGCACTACCAGAACGTGCATTCCGTTCGTAATACTTTCCGTTTCGAGCACTATTATAATACATACTGTACTCAGTGATGAGCTGAAGCTGGCTCACGTGGGCCGGTTGCTAATTTTTGTCTGAATTTGCAAGCCGGTTGTTAAATTTTTAGAAAATATATAAATTTATTGATTTTGTCCTTTTAAGTACATTTTGCCCTATCTGACATTCAATTACTGACAGTGTATGAAATGGAATATATTACGAACTGAACACTTGTTAAGCTAGCATAATGGTATTACTAACATAGAACGATCTGGTGCCCCTGGCATGTAGGCCTTCCATGCCATCCTTATCCTAATTTACTTAAGATTTCTTTCTTTCTTTTTTAGAGAGCCAGTTCTTAATTATATTCTAGCTCATCACTGGCTGTACTGTACAGTAATAGTAATACTACAATAATCTGCATGGTAGACTTGATGGTGGTGCGAATGGTGCAATTGCACTTAAAGAGCCCCCGCGCGCTCTAAAAAACATTTGACGTACTTATAAAGTACACACATTTTTAAAGAAAATCTGAAAAAATATCAAAGTGTCATAGCGAGAGAGACTGCTTTATTTATTTTAATTTACTATCAAAAATGTTTGACGAGTAAAGAGGTCCTGCACGCACACTTTGCACAGGGCCCCACGATTTTCCTAGCCGGCTCATTTAATCGGGTACTTTCCAATATAAATTCCTTGTTCTCTTCCAAATTGTGTGTTCATTTGTTCACCAGAGTGCACCCAAATTACTAGCAAAGCTTTAAATTTAAATTTCTTTCTCATAGCAAATTTTGGAAAAATGCATTATTTTTTAAAATAGCCTGTTAACTGGATTTCTGGATAACTGGAATCTGTATAAAAGGTTCTATGCTGTATTAATCGTATTTAAGTAAAGCATCTCTATTGTGAACATTTGGTAATCATTAAATGGAAATATTTACTGCAATTTTACGGCTGATGCACATGACTAATGAGAAGAATGAGGCTGTTTAGAATTTCACATTTCATCGAAACGTGGCATGAATTTCATATTGACACTCATTTTTTGTCCAACATTTATCTTTGACTTATATTTCTTCTTAATAGCAGCAACTGCAGAAAACAGCTTCTTATAAATGTCTTTGTGTTTAAAGTTCATAAGCAATTATCTCTATTGGCTGTGTGTTAGTATATCCATCATTCGCCAAGACTCATAAATTTGGATTAAATAATTTTTATGGTGAAATTTACAAAATTGTCATGCCTCCCCATCATTATGCTTGAGCCTCCCAAGGGAGTCGTGCCTCACAGTTTGAGAACCACTGCCTTAATGTTAGCATGTTCATTAATATTAATATATTTTCAATATAATTTGTAAATATGTATATATTTAACGGCCAATTATGATGTTCATTCTAACATAAATAGGCATTGTACTCCATTTTTTTCATGTATTAATTACTGCTACAAGCAGTATGAATTTGTAATGTTATCTTAATATTTTGATGTACATAATCATTGTTTTAGGGAAAGGAACTTTGAAATCGTCTGAGCCCCAACCTTTCTCTTCTGTATCTAGCAGTATCAAAAAAACTGATCTATGTCATCTAAGCTCTCTCAATGACCAACTTCAGAACATACTATCAGGAAATACAGGTATGCTTGTCATGATTTTTAATGAATACTCAGTTTTGTTCGAATGGTAATTTTTGTTTCTTTAAGGTTGATATTGTCATAATCAGATAAATGAGAATTTTTCTAGTTAACAGCCACTAGAATCAATGTTGTAAAAGCAACTACAGGGTGGCACACAAAACGATCCACTATTAAAACCATCACAGAATCTGCCATCTTGCATACTGGTGAGAAAACTTACACTATCCACCCTCCTACGGGAGACTCATATGCTTCCTAGTGGTATCTCCACAAACTAGTGCATTATTTCATTGTAAAAACAAATGGGAATCATTTCGTGCTCCACTCTGTATTGTTAAAATGATTTATTCGTAAAGGTTTCCAGTACAGTAAGTCCTTGATTTAAGTCGTCCTGCTTTACATTGTTTTGATATAATGTCATTGCCGAAAATTCCCACTGTCACCGCGGCACTACATTGTGCTGCTTTGCTGCTGCTGTAACTAGCTATAGTGACAAGTATCTATGCGGTTTCCTTAATGTAGCAAAATCTATCCTCAAATGTTACTGAATGATTCTCGATAATAAAAAAAACATGAAAAACATCGCTACAGAATGATTAGAAATAAATTTTATTGGTGTATTTTTTTCATTGAAAATTGTTCTAGAATGTTTTTGCGACTTATTGGATGAAAGAGAGCAGGTGGCTATGTCGTATTTGGCAAGTTAGCCTCTCATGTCCTCACACACAATATCGGCTCATTTAACATTAAGGTTGTTACTTTATTTATACCACTATTTCTCTCTTCTGTTATTTTGATTTAGCATCATTTTGTGTTGTTTTAAATGACAATTTCATGTAAACATCAAAAAAGACAAAGAATAACGAGTCAGGGAGATACATGGAGTGAAATGAGAGGATGAGAGAGGGAAGAAAAGGAAAAGAATGGGAACGGGAGGGGAGAAATAATTACAATGTAGTGATGGCAGCACTGATGGAAGTATGCTTTTGGCATTGTAGATTTCGGCATGTATTTTGAAATTTCTGCCTATTTGGCCTATATACAGGCAACTCCCGAGATTCGACCAACTCGAGAATTCGACCAGTCGAATCCTGCTTATGCTCATAGTGAACAATGTTAAATAATACTGCATTCATTGTTCCGCAAATTATTGTTTCCCCGCATCTATCGTTAATATTTCTCAGTCCCTACCCAAGCTTTACCTCGATTGATCGATGACTAACTTTTCTTTTTTAATGAGACAAAATGGATTTTTGATGTTACTGAAGGGTTATATGCCAAGTGATATCTATAATGCTGACGAGACCGGACTTTTCTTCAATTGTTTACCGGACAGAACCTTCAGTTTAAAGGGTCAATCCTGTCATGGTGACAAAAGAGCAAAAGAGAGGATAACAGTGTTGTTGTGTTCCAATAGTGAAGGCAGCAATAAATTAGAGCTGATTGTGATTGGAAAATCAGTAAATTCGCGATGCTTTAAAAATGCACAAACCTTGCCGGTTAAATATTATGCCAATAAAAATGCTTGGATGACTGCAGAAATTTTTATAAAATTCTTAAGGTCTCTAGACACTGTGATGTGTGCTCAGCGTCGAAAAATAGTTTTGTTTGTGAATAATTGCGCCGCTCATCCGAAGGACACATCATTCCTCAAGAACATTAAGGTTATATTTTATCCTCCGAATTGCACTAGCGTTCTGCGACCTCTTGATATGGTTGTCATTAAGTGTTTCAAGCAATTCTATCGAAAGCAGCTTGTGCAAAGAGCTGTGTGCCTTATGGACTCGGAGGAAGGGATTAATCCAGCAACGATAAAAATAAACGTTCTGCAAGCCATGCATTACGTTCTTGCAGCATGGTGGCAGGTTACTGAAACCTCGATAGCGAAATGTTTCCAAAAGTGCAGCTATGGGGATGAAAGCGATAATGATGAAGTTTTGCAATTCATAGCATAAGAAGAGATAGACTCTTTCCAAAGTGATTTGAGACGAGTTACTGCAGGGGACGAAGTCGATTTTGACAGTTACGCACTTTGTGACAGTAAGCTGGCTACCTGTGGTATCGAGATTATAGAAGATTTGTGTGATGACAACGAGGGGAGGAGTGGTGAAGAGGATGATGGAATCGACGAAGAGCCCAAGTTTGATCCTATTCCGACATTTCCCGAAGCGCAAGATGCATTAGAAAAACTAAAAACTTTTTCCTACGCCCATAATATTGAAGATAGTGAAAAGTACAAACTGTGAAGTATAGAAGACTCCTTATTTAATTTAAAACGCAAAGCTTCAAGAAAACAGTAACCATTACTGGTTACTTTATGAATAAATAAAGCATTTTTACGGTAAACATGATTTTAATGCTTCTTTTTATTTTACTGTTATTATTATTCTTCTCTTTATTTGTTTTAATGCGTATTTTTAGGTAATGCTTTTAGTAGATCTAAGTAAGATTTTTGTACTTGTACATATTTCTAAATCGATTTCTTATTTCCCGCTTTTATCGTTTTTCCGCATTCATCGCTTTTTTTCCTCGGTCCCATCAAAAACGATAGATTGAGGTTCCACTGTACATAAAATAATCATACAAACGAAATTTTTTTTTCTTTTTAGTGCAAAAAATGTTATACATTTAAAATATTTTTTATTTAATTTATTCATAATTTAATATTGTAGCAGTGTTATTTTTATCTTTATATAACATGAGGGTAAACTTTATAATTTTTTCCCAAGATGCGGGAATGTATCCCCCGATTATAACATGCAAGTCTATGAAAAAACGGCATTCAACATTTGACTGTTCAAGATTCGACCACGTTTTCAGGAATGCATTCTGGTCGAATCTTGGGAGTTGCCTGTACTTGACACTGCAGTCATCACTTTCAAGTAGATAGACCCCGTATTTCTTAGAATTTTCTATTTTGTCTTTTGTGTTGATGAGACACTTGCCGATGGTGTGGGGGTGTTGAAGGCAACTCTGTATCCTTCCTTTGGGAGAAGATTGGCCAGTTTGTGTGATAGAGCACCAGTAAAAAGAAGTTTGCACCATTTAGGAGATTTTTTGTTGGTTTGTTTGGGGAGAAGGCCAGTGAGTAAATTTGTTTTGAATTTTTTGTTGAAGAGTTTGTTTATGAGGTTGTGGTCATAACCATTAGTATGTGTGATTAGTTTGATTGTGCTTAGTTCTTTATTGAAGTTATCGGAAGAAAGTGGAACATTAAATAACCGGTGGAGAAGTTAGTGGAAAATTTGTTTGTAAACAATCCGTTTCCAAGCATATTGCATTGAAATATAAAGATAATTTTATTTCCTGTTATATCACTTTCGCCAAATCCAGCTTCATTTCTTGTGTAATTATGCCTTTCTGAAATTTTTACTTTTGTACGCAAGAAAACCGTGAAAAGGCAACGTATAGTTGTCCATGATTGAACACTGACCCTAGTAAATGTACATCAGATGCGTGGGGCTATTTGCGTTAATAAACATTCAAAATGTAGAATATAATGATTTTACTTACAAAAAAAGAAAGATTCCAGCATTCAATAGAGCAGTGTTTCCCTAAGTGTGGTACGCATACCACTGGTGGTACGCGAGATTATTTTAGGTGGTACACGGATGAACATTTTTTATTTTAATAGTTATGTATTTCTTTTAACCCATTAATGCCCATGATCCCCAAATGGGGATCACGCTGTTTTTGCACGTACCTTGTAGAATAATAAATATAACAGGAAAAAAATGTACACTAAATCTTTTTTCATATGTCTACTCTATCATACTTTCATAATTTGTTATATATTTATTCGTTATTTTGTTATAAACATTTATTTACCATGGTGCGTTCCAAAGATACTCTCCTAAAGTTCTGTTTTTACAAAAATCATTTTAAATATTAAATATGGTTTTTATTGCAACAATTTTGTGTATTACATATTTGTTGAAGTTTCTAGTTTTATATTAAACATTTATAATTAGAATTCACAATGGCATATTTTAGCAATAAACAAATTACTACCGATCCCCATTTGGGGATCATGGGGCAATAGAGACATCAGACTAGCGAAAGTAAAAGTAGGGACTTTTCTGCTCTTCGATCAACCTTTATTCATATAATATGTATGAACTTCCACAAGTATGTATGTACCGGTGTGAAGATGAAGATTCAGAAGTAAAAGTAGTACGAGAAACCATATGCAGGAATAGATACGTAGAAATTAAACGATATTTGCATTTCAACAATAATAATATGTTGAATATTGGTACAACCCATGATAAATTATTCAAACTACGACCACTGTTAGAAAAGCTGAATGTGAATTTTAAATAATTTGGCATTTTTTCCAATAAATTAAGTATCGATGAACAAATGGTGAGATATTACGGACATCATTATCTCAAACAGTTTATAAAAGGATAACCTATACGCTTCAGCTTCAAACAATGGGCTATGTGCTGTTCAAAAACAGGGTATTGTTTTCAAATGGACGTATACAAAGGAAAAAGAAGTGGTGATAATGAAGAAACGCAGATCGTAGGCTTAGGTGCATCAGTAATTTTGAAAATGATATCTAGCATAAAAAATCCAGAAAACCACTCCTTTTATTTCGATATTTTTTTTACAAGTTTTGAGTTGTTGGTAAAATTGAGGATATGAATATAAAAGCGACAGGAACATGTAGAAAAGACCGTATGAATAAGTGCCCCATCGATTTGGAAATGAAAAAAGAAGCAAGGGGTAAATATGACTATCTATTCCATGAAGAAAATGAATTACTGGTGGTTTCCTGGAAAGACAATAATTGTGTAAAAATTATGACTAATCATGAATCATTAAATCCATTTGTGTCAGTCAAGAGATGGTCTTGAAGCATAAAGAAAGAAGTTTCAGTACCGCAACCTCTGCTAATTCAAAGCTATAGTCGATATATGGGAGGTTTAGACTGGAATGTACAGAAATACAGAATTAGGATTAGAGGGAAGAAATGGTACCTCCCATTAATTACCAATGCATTAGATGTTGCACTAGTCAATTCTCACACTTTATACAATTACGCCAATGATTGAATAACTCTTTTAGAATTTAGAAGAAAAATCACGAGGGCTTATCTCAAAATAACTTCTCTATCTGATCCAAAAAAGCTGGTAGGCCATCATATAGTAAAGCCTCTATGAAAAGGGTGCCAGACGAAATAAGGAAAGTATAAGTGGACATATCATACATAGAACTGAAAACTGGAAGCAAAGGATATGTGCCGTATGTAAAACTAATGTGAGAAAAGAGTGCGGTGTTTGCAATGTCGGTTTACATGTGGACTGTTTCGCGCAATGGCACAAATAAAAATATCTAAAACAAGAAAATTATAATAAACTAATTATCATTGTATTTGTAATTAATAATGGTTACTATTGCTAATAACAATGATTATAATTATTTAAAATTATTATCTCTAAAATGATATAAGTATATCATTTTAACAATGTAGTTACATCATGAGAATCATAAACAATATACCGTATTCACCTGAATCTAAGACGACCTTTTTTTCCAAATTTTCAGCTGTAAATATCAAGAGTCGTCTTACATTCGAATACGAAGTATATTTAAGCATTTAATCAATGGTTTTTACAACAAATGGTATATTAGAGTAAACAATTCACAACAGCAAATTCAAGTACGTACATAAAGAAGTGAAATAAACAAATAGTAATAACAATAAGAAAAACATGACGGGAATAATAATTATTTAGACTAATAATCATCGTCGACGATCATAACACAGACGACGTACTTTCATCTTGCACGTAATGGCACGTAATGTCAAAACAAATGAGAGCGGAAATCATTGGGATTCCCCTTTCAAACGACGCACCGCGATTCACTAAGTGTGACAGTAATTTTGAGTTGTGCATTCTTGATTTAAATGCACAACCCTTAAGTTAAAATGACAGATGATGTTGAAGTACGTGGCACGAGTGCAAAGGGAAAGTTAACAAAGGAATTAGACGGAGCTAAGATACAAATTTTAAGCTGATCGTGATAAATTGCGCCGAAAAAACTAATAACTGTGATGCGAGTAGAAAGTTCGGTGTATCTGAGGCAAATGTGCGTCGATGGAAACTCTCAAAACAGGAACTAGAAAAAGCCAAAGCCACAAGGAAGTCGCTCAGTGGTCCAAAATTAGGCCGATTTCATGGCATTGAAGAAGAAGTTGTCAAGTTTGTGCGCACCATGAGGAAGAACGGTATGCCTGTTTCGACTGAAAGTATTATACTTAAAGCTAATGAAATTACTAGAGGACTTAATATATCATTGTAAGAATTCAAGGCCAGCAGAAGTTGGTGCGTGAGAATGATGCGGCGAAATAATTTTTCTTTACGGCGACGAACTTCGTCAGAAATTGTCAGAAGACTATATTGAAAAACTTCTCGCGTACCAGAAATACGTAATTGGACTTAGAAAAACCAATAATTACCTTTTGAGCCAAATAGGAAATGCCGATGAAACTCCAGTTTTCTTCTACATGCCATCTAATTATACTGTGAACAAAAAAGGTGCGAAGTCCGTCCTAATTAAAACTACAGGCAACGAAAAAATGTGAGTCACGGTAATGTTGGCGGTTTTAGCAGATGGGACTAAATTACCACCATATGTGATTCTAAAGCGGAAAACAATGCCTAAGAAACATTTGCCAAGTGGAATAATCGGTGTCAAGAAAAGGGGTGGATGACTAAAGAACTAATGAGAGATTGGTTACATGTGGTGTGGAATAGACGGCCAGGAGCTTTACTGAAACAAATAGCAATGCTTTCACTGGATGCATTCAAGGACACATCTCCTGAAATTAAAAACATAATGAGTGCGATGAATATTAATCTTATTGTAATACCTGGAGGAATGACATCGCAACTTCAAGTTTAGATGTTGCTGTCAATAAGTGTCTTCAAAATAATTTAAAGGTTTTGTATTCTGAGTGGTTACAGAGTGGAACTCACACTTTAACACCAAAAGGAAATCTTAAGAAACCTGAAGTTGCAATGCTCTGCCAATGGATCAAGGCATCGTGGCAACAAATAAATACAAAAGTAATAGTGAAAGGATTTAAGAAATGCTGCTTATCTAATGCCATGGATGGGAGTGAGGATGATGTTTTGTGGGAGAGTGATGATGAAGTTGAGAGTGATAAAGATAGTGAGCGTGAGGAAAATAGTGAAGGTTGCATAGACAGTGATGATGACTAATTTACTTTATTTTTAATGTTATCTTAAAATGAATGCTACCATTTAATTTGTTTGAAAACCTGAATGGTTCTATTTTTGATGTGATCTTATGATTTTAAAATGTTAAAAGACAATGACATTCAAGAAAAGTATAAGAGAAAATAAATATTTCACAAGATTTATAATTTTTGTAGTAATGAAGGTCAATTTGAGCTTTTTTCTCTTTTGGAATCATAAAAATGGGGGGTCGTCTTAGATTCAGGGTCGTCTTGGATTCGGGTGAATACGGTACTCTGTATTGCCCATGATCCCCAAACGGGGATCAACATAAATACACCGATTTTGTGCAATAAAACTAATTTCTTTTGAAAAGTATTATTTTTTCTTACATTAGACACACATTAGCATAAATTTACAGCAAAATTTAAACAAAAAAAGTTTGGGCGTTAATGGGTTAATGTGTATTAGAAAAAAATATAACTAGCACATCAAACCCGTGATTTCACGGATATTATTGCTGCTGTATACGGATGATACGGATCGCTAGTATGGATTCACGTATTCTGAATTTCCATGTGCATCGCTGTGTTCTTTTCAGCGATACATCAAAACATCACTTCCGGATGTTGACAATCGTTTACTATGCGAAGTATGTATAAGTATACGTAATTGTGAATTGAAATCGGGCCTGTGCTCTGTTTTGTTTTTTTCTGTTGAACCCATCCTGGATCAATGATTAAAAACGGGATTTTTAAAGCGTCAAGGTGATGATTGCAATGGAAATGCGAGTACTAGTGATAATTGTGATGAAATCAGTTATATGTCTTCAGATAGGTATGAGGACCAAATTAATGAATCGCCTGAACCGTCTGTTAGTGTTGTAAAAGTACCAGCTGCAAAGAAAACAAAAATATTGCGCACATACGATGAAATTTATTTGAAATTTGGATTTTCATTGACTGGCGATGAGAGGGAACCTATTCCATTATGTGTCATATGTTTGGAGACGCTCATAAATTCTGGTATAAAACCAGCCAACCTCAAGCGTCATTTTGAAACACACAAAGAATACCATGCGAAACCTATCGAATTTTTCGAAGCAAAGTGGAACGACATTCAAGCCTCCCAGAAACTAATGCGCAGTGTGATGGGATAAAAATGCAAAAGCTGCGGAAGCCTCGTTAATAGCGTCGTATTTAATTGCAAAGGCCGGAGCTGCTGAAGTAATTGGCGAGACACTTATCAAACCTGCTGGCAAAGAAATGGTGAAACAGACTGGTGAGCGAGAGGGTGTGTCACTCATCACCTGCGACAATGTATTATTTGGAATGTATACATTGTAATTTGAACTGGCCGGGCTAATCTCAAGCGATGGCTACAAAGGCTACAAATCTCTGAGCGCGTATGAAATTCACTCAACTTTCAAGCGTGTTTGATTCTGATAATGCAGGGCAAGTGGGACAAATTGTATAAATGCAGGACATTTTCTGGGACTCATCATCATATGGGACAATTAATCGAAATCCGGGACTGTACTGCCTAATCCGGGACAGTTGGCTGCTTAGGTAACAATGATGGATGCCTTGGCAACGCCCGGAAAGAGTACAAAAAATACACAAAATTGAATGCGTATTTATGAAAACTTCAACCGTGTAACATGTAAACATCACAAGAATAAGATAGTATAGAGCAGTAGTTCTCAACCGGGGTGACAAGACACACCAGGGTGAAGCAAGGGTTATTGAGGGGAAACGTGAATATTTGATAAATTCACAATTTATCATAATCTGGCTTTTAAAAATAAATAAAACCAAGAGAATAAACACGCATGCTTATTATTTATTGCCAGAATTTTATCTTGATGTGGTAGGGAAAGCCCTATGTATCTTTAAAGGTGACTTGAAGGTAATGGAACTGTAAACGGAGTGACGCATATGCAACTGAATGAACTGAACATAAGGTGATGCAGACAAAAAAAGGTTGAGAACCACTGGTATAGAGTTTTGGCCATCGTATAAAGCAAAAACAAAGAAAATCAGTCCATATTTATGTATTTTGATGAATGAAGAAAAAAAACCTTACACAAATCGATCGAGTATCAGAAAATGTTCGCATACTACTACGATTACAGTAATCTATTATATATAGATGCTTCTTACACATGATATGTATATACATATACAGGTGAGCCCCGCTTAACTCGGGGGATGCGTTCCTGAGGTCTCTGCGTTAAACGAAATTCCGTGTTCGCCAGGGCACCATAACCTTAGGAGCCTTGAGGGAAATAACTTCTCAAATGGTATTTTTAGACCCACATTCAATGTAAAACATATTTCTACCAGAGTTTTAGAACTTAGTTTATTAAACAAACTATAAAATTACGTAGTCAACAGTAAGACAAAAAAGCTTTTTAGGGGTAGACGTACATAATTTCGAAATATTTCTCAGAACACCTACGAAGTTAGCTTAGCTTTTTTTCGCTTATTACGTAAAACTTATTGGTAGCATTCAAATAGTCCGTCGCAGCCCCACTTCACGGCACTCACTCCTATGAAGTCATTGTGCTCCTCCAACAAAGATGCACTGATCGATGATGCTCTTGCAGATCCGCTTATAGATCAAACCCATAGTAGTGCATGTTGGATTTTCTGCAATTTATATATCATTATATACAGTAATGAGCTGAAGCCGGCTCCCGCCGGCTCACTCGAACCTGTTGTTAATTTTTCTCAGGATTTTAAATTTCTAGAAAATATGAAAATTTATTGATTTTGTCCTTTCAAGTACATTTTGCTCTATCTGATAGTCCATTACCGACAGTGTATGAAATGGAATATATTACAAACCGAACATTTGTTAAGCCAGCGGAGTGGTATTACTGAACTAGAGCGATATGGTGCCCCTGGCATATAGGCCTCCCCTACCATCCTTATCCAAATTTCCTTTTTTTTTTAGAGAGCCGGTTCTTAATTTTTTCCAGATCATCACTGATTATATATTATTATACGTTATATGTATTCAAACATTAAGATCCCTCCACGTGTACCACATGTTTTTAATATGTAGATCAAAATTATGTAATTTTTTTGTGTAGCATTATTGTTTTATTATTATTTATAATGACATGTTAATACATTAAATTAACATTGTAATAAGATAATTGTCGAAAATTATAGATTTAAAAAATATAAATCATCAAAAACATTCTTTACGATCCAATGATGCCAAAGAAACATAAGCATGAATCATATTTCTGTTTCTGTTTTTCAAATGTTTTCCACCTTAGGAGTTATATTTTTTGTTTTAGACCCGTGAAATATACAAGGAAAAGAGTGAAATTGGCCACCAGATGATGAAATATTATGTAACACTGCTGAAATATCACAATATTTAGGATACTTTAGGAAATTTGATTAGTGCAAAATAAAAAAAAATCATAAGATATTAGACTGCGGTCGCACTGTGTGTAAGATATCTATAGTTAAAAAAAATTTAATTTGAAATAAAATCCTCATTATAACGAAACCGCGTCAAGTGGGGCTCACTTGTACTAGTAGATGGTGCTTGCATTGTGCAAGCATTTCAGTGAAAAAAACCCTAAAAATTAGAATTTTAACGATGTTGGATGTTCCCCATTGGTTGTGGCTAAAAACTTATAATCGCACTAAATTTAAAGTCTCCAGATCAGGGGTCTGCAACCTTTTCAATGTGATGAGCACCAAGTTACATTTTAGAGCACCCAGCGAACACCACTATACCCTTGTTAAAGTTAGAATGATCATTAATAAAATCAAATGAATGTCAAAGTGAATGAAAATGTCCTTTCGTACGGTTAGAAAGATAACAGACGAGCAAATGGTACTAAGAAAGGTGTTTTTTAGCATCACAGATGTATACGGAAAGACTTAGAGCACCACGGTGCTCACCAGCACCAGTTTGCAGACCCCTGCTCGAGATCATCTGGAAGTGCGTCATAATTTTTACCCTCTTATGGAGCAATTATAGGGCAAAACTGCCCCTAAAAATTAAAATATTCAGAATTTTATATTTTTTCCAATGTTTGTTGCAAATCCCACACATTTTTGCAAAAATTTAATGATGTAGTACCTTTAGAAGTGCATTTATATTGATTTAATTGTTTTAATATTATGAGTTTTGAACAGTCAGAATAATGAACTTCATTTTAATTTTTAATGTTAATTGCCTCTGAAACACCAAGTTCTAACTTTTTGAAAAATATCAGCTCCGAAGCTCGTGCGAAAGTACATAAAAACATTTGTCTAATTGTTTAACTTTTGTGAATTTTTAACAGTGAAATTAATAAACAAATTTAAATTTGTTTTCCCGTTTTGGTTATTCAGCAAATTCTATCATTATAAAAAATTTTAGTATTGTAGCACATTTAGAAATACCTAAACCATGAAATATCTGTTTAAATTTTGAAATTTTTTAATGGAAAAAAAATCAATATTGAAATTTTTGATTTTTCTGGTTCCGTTGTTTGGCCACCCCTGTGTGTCGCCCCTGGCTCAATGTATGTACTGTCCTGTATATTAACCCTTTCATGGCCGGAACACCCATAAATGGGCTTGTTTTCTTAGTTTGGATGTCATAGGGTACAGTGGCAACGACTTAAACCTAATCGCCATTTTTACATGAAATCTTATGAGAGAAATTCCCCTTTTTTCGTCACACGAGTGATTTTAGTGGAGAATCAAAATGTAACCCCCCTTATATAATGTATTTTTATGGGAGAAAATTTCCCTGTATATGTTGTTTCAGTATTCGCGACCATTTTCTGGTACATAACCCCCACAAGTAATGGGGACCCACTACTGCCAGTAGGGGAAAGAAGGAGATCCACCTGAGATACAATGTTTACATTTAAGATTCATCTGTGAAAATGTATGATTTAGGCTTATTGTTTGCTAATCCAATATAAACATTGTTATATACAACTACCAACAGACACCTTGGTTATGATGTAACCATTTCTTCTTTTTCTATGTTATTGACTAGGGATACTCTCTTCTCTAACCCTCATATTCAAAGAATTCTACATGCATTGGTGGTTCAGTATATTGTATTATTTTTAGAAGATTGGGGTGCCGTCAACCTATAAAATGTCGTCGAATTTAGGTGATGTTATTAAAAAACAAGTGCATCTTATAGGCCTGAAAATACTTTAACTAAATTACGAGCCTCTTGGCGACAAAGTATGCTGGATCATCGGAAGTGCCAGATTACATAATGCGGGATAAGTGGGATTCTACTGTATATATAAATGTTTACACGTATACCCCGATTTGTTACTCTTATTTACAAAGAATATTTTTTATTTCTATACTGAAGGACCAGTAACAATATTAATAATTCTAATTCACTTGTCTTTATATTCTTAAACACTGTTAAGCACATTTTGTACTTCTCTGATTAATAATTCCCTGCAAATAAGACTTATGTTTCCTGTTAATGAATCAATGCCTGCATGAGGAAAATTGAAGCAGTGTTGTGATCTGATAGCAGGTGACCCTGTGATGCAGTGCTTCTGTTTACTCATATGGAGAATTCTCGTCTGTGTGGATACCTATTGCCCATGAGATATAACTATGTTTCTGACTCAATTTGAGAAGGCGAGTGAAGGGAAGCAGTGGAAGAGTTGGCAGCCAATGGGATTCTCTCCCTAGGCATGGCAACTGTACACGGTTGCTGGCTCTCTATACTCTCTCTATCACATCTGAGCTTCAAAACGTGCGGTTTGGCAATGCTGCTCCCCCACTATGCACCAGTCCGTAAACGTCTCAGGGACGTACAATAGCACTTTTTACATTAGGTCCATTTCCTAAATTTTTCCCATTTGAACTCTGATGGAAAAAATGCCAAATTGTCCTGTGCCAAACTGTCCTTAACTCCTGCATGCATCCTATCCTCATACCATTGATCCTTATGGGAAAAACAGTTTTGATATATGCTCACTTTTCAGGAATCCATCCTTGACATACATGTAGTAAACTCATCAAATTTGGGAAAAGAGTGTTATGTTTGTTGAAATGAGATAATAACGTTTGAGGTAATAATGACAACTGGTCTCATTCATACAAGAATTAAACTAGTGAACTAGTCATTAAACTTGTTTTATTGTCCTTAACATCACTAAAATATCAGTTTAATAAAAATGTTTTATTTGTAATTGATGGGCGCAAGGCTGGATTAATGGATGCAATTTTTTGCTGACCCCTCCACACTCACGTACACACACCACTGATGGGGTCAGGGGCTCCCATAGATCTTCCCTGATCATTTGCGCTGGTGCACTGCACCCCCATTTAATCCAGGATTGGAAGGGTAGAGTAACTTTATTCTGATATGGCTTTGCATATTTATTACTACAGGCACTTCCCAGGTTACGTAAGTAATGCGTTCCGGCACCCATTATGTAACTCGAAATTTGCATAAGTCAAAAATTATTACGGAGTGTACAGCAGAGGTGGGGAAACTATGGCCCATGGCATTTTATTTGGCACGCAAAGCTATTTCGAAAAAGTGGTCTCCGGAAATTAAAGTAGGTATAATTTACTGCATCAGTACGGTACAGGTAATTGGTTAAAATAGGGTCATGTAAACACAGTGGCAACACTTACATTAATTTGTGCAAAAGCAAAACACACGTTGAGAGATCAAGCACCCGCGTCAACGATCGGAAAAAGACTGAAGGGATTGGGAGAGAAACCACAGTACCACACAGACATCTAACAACAATTATAGCCAGTCGCTAGAATTAGGTAGATTGTTACATTGATTTGCTAGATTAGTAGGTAGTTGCTTTTTTCAGGTGTAATTTGAACCCAAAGTCACTAGATATAGCCAAACATTCGCTAGAATGGCAACATTGGCTGGATAGCATACCGGGGATTTCGCATTAAAACCCACGCCATGCGTTCTTTCTCTCCGCACATACATATAGATCTAGCTCACGCTTGCTTACGAAAACCGCTAACATAAGCATAACGAAATTTTTTTTGTACATAATTTATGGAGCCACTTACGTAAGTGTGGCTTTACGTAAGTCAAGGCTTACGTAACCTGGGGAGTGCCTCTATTATAATAGTTACAAGACTATTCATCAACTTGTTTCTTATTTTTAACTTAAATTTACTTATATTCTCTTAGATTCCAAAGGTTGCAAAGTTGCTTATAAGTCTGTTATTGTTCCATTTGTCTTACAGGAGTTGATTTGAGCATATTGGATCAGAAGCTTATTCAAGTGCTTGCATATCAGAGGCTTCAGCAGATCATATCTCAAAGCCCCTCTCCTAAGATGGAACTCAGTAAAAATGACAGCATGCAGGACATGTTGTCTAAACTCGGTTCCGCGCTGATTTCTCAGGAGACTCCAGTTGAATCTTCCGTCCCCCCATATCCTCCATCGGCTCCTGTTTGTGCTCGTGCTGTGATCTGTCCCCTGGTGGGAGGGAGTCCAGTTACCGCCATGCCATACCGTACACTAACTATAGGAACAGGTTAGTGTGTTTATTTATATTGCCTTAAGATAAAAATATTGTTGATAAAATGAAAGGACATAATTCAGTGCTATAACATCTAATAAAATACAGTCATGCCTCATTTAGCACGTTTGTTTAGCGCAATTTTGATATAGCGCAATTGGAATCCCGTGGTATACATTTTTATTTATTTTTTAATAAAATAAATACTGTATGTATGGTACGTACTGCAAAATGAAAATACTGTTTACGGTGCGCATTTTTGATGGCTTTTGTTTGCTTAAAAAAATTAAGGAAAGCTGTTTTCATGTAACCAGTTCCTATGACGTATTTGCGGTGTTTTGTTTAATACCGTATTTACTCATGTAACCTACCTATTTTTAAGCCAGCAAACCCTCAGTAGTCATTGAACTATAGTTATCAGCTAGTCGGCGTATTCTTTCTGCCTACTTTTGTGAGTTTTGCCTGCATCGTAGGCGTAACTTATACATTTGCTTGGTTGTATAAATATGCATATACTTCATAGAATTCGATGTCTTTTATGAATATAAACGTAGATGCAAGCATATTGCAGAGAATTTACTATCGATACAATTTATGTAACCTGTTCAGAAATCCTCGTGTAAGACGTGCACCCTCTTTTTTCCCCGGCATTTCGGGAAAAATTGTGCCCAGGGTACACTAGTAAATACGGTATCTATGGCAAAATAACATTTTAACATTAAACGGGGAAATAATTTCAGTAAATCATGGCGATCATAGCAGAAAGAAGAAACTTGAGTAACAATGAAAGAGAAGAAAATAATCCTAAATTATCAAGGAAAACATAAATCTTGAGGAAAAACTTAAAGTGTTATTTCACACTTCAGTGTTTTGAACAAGGTGAGCATCAGAGCAATATTGCACGTAAGTTTAACTTCACAACTTCTACAATTCATACAATTTTGTTAAATAAAGACAAAATAAAAAGTTCCGTTGAAGCAGCCAGTGCAGTAACTGCGAAGAAACTCACGAGATCACGTAGTAATACGCTTGAAAAAATGGAGAAAATGCTAGTGTTGTGGAATGATTCTAAGCGTTCTAATGAACACATGCCCCTTAGTCAAGCAATCATTTGCAGTAAAGCACTTTCCCTGTTTGAATGTGTAAAGCAAGAAGAAGGTGATGATTCTTCAGGAACTTTTCATGCCAGTTCCGGTTGGTTTCAAAATTTTAAATGCTGCACAAATATACATAGCGTCCATTTTACAGGTGAATCAGCAAGCACTGATAAAGATGCAGCTATAAAGTTTCCTGACGAATTTCAAGCAGTTATTGAAAATGGGGAATACCACAACACATACACACAATAAGTAATTTATCCATAGATTTGAACGCTGCAGTGACGAAAATGATAACTCGCAGAACCTAGCGATGTATGCATAAATACGAGCACCGCTGCGAAAGATTAAAAGTTGTATTATTATTGATTTTTAATGATAATTAATATTAAATAAATAAAAAAGTAACATTAGCGAACCTTGCAATTTTGTGAACTGATCACTACTAAGTACGTTATAATCGGTTTGTTTAGCACAAATACCGTTCGGAACATATCCTTTGTACTAAACGAGGCATGATTGTATATGGTATGGCTAACACATGACTCTCCATACATGGTAACAAATATTATTGCAATAATACTTATAAGTTGCTCTCAATAACAGCTTGCTCAAGAATAACTGTCATTTAAACTAGTGGATAATTTTTAAACAATAATTATTTGATGGGCAGTCAAAAGAGGCCAAGTAAAAACCTTTTGTCGGAAGAGTTTCTACAAGTTTATATAAATGAACAAAAATTGTTATTAGTAGCTTTGGATGTAAATTGCAGTGTATCCTACTACAAATTTAAATTTATTGTTCAAAATATTCACAAATAAAATTGCCATTGGCGTCGCTGTCAACAGTGTTAGAATTATTGTTTGCAAAATTTTCTGCTAGGTGGTGTTAGTATAATTTTAATCATATCTAGAGTTGTAAAAAACTATGTATTTGTCACAGTGCCACTCAAATTGATGGGGCAAATTTTAATTAAAACCCATATATGTTTTTTTATGTTCAAAACAATAATGCAATGTGTTCATTGACAAATTTCTAGATACATAGCTTTAATTTGAAAATTTTACCATAGCAATGGAAACAAAGCTATTAGTTTCTGGCATTCAATGTATTGAACATAAATGGGTCATTCCACACCAAACCGGATGCTTTTTCAAGAAAATTTACCTTGATGTTTCCGATTTTTCTCAAAATCGCTGAAAATATAGTAGGTACGAAAATAAGGGTGTATGCACATTCTTAGACCCATAGTCCTTATAGCTCAACAATAGTGGAGGACCAAAGTTTGCAAAAAAAAGGGCCGAAATCGACGCGCATGCTCTCAATCAAACGGCCGTTTCTCAATAAGTATAAAACATACAGTGCTCTGCATAGACTCTTTTTAAAGCTCTTAAATCAGGCTTTTTGTAGTATAGACTTTCTTTCCATTTGTAAAATAATTTTTCGTTTTATAGATAAATTAATTTTTCAAATTGAATTTAAACCGAAAAATCCACTTCAACGGCCTCGAAAAAAATATCACCATAATTGTTCATTCATTTTCATTAACTGACAAAAATCTGAAAGTGGAATTCGAACGGGATTTATTATTAAAAAATGTGATTTACCTCTGGGTCAAGGCGCCGCTCGCTTCCCAGGTAGATGCTCCAACGCCGGCACGTCGTCTCACAGCTCTTACAAAGAATATACAGTGTACTTAACTTCATATATATATATAAAAATACTTAAGGAAAAGGAAAAGTAATAATAAGGGTAGCAACAAGGTGTTGGAGGAAGCCCAGTGGACACTTACCTAGAATGAAGAGCCGCTGGGGGTGCTGAGGACACACGAAAAACACATATATATATATATATATATATATATATATATATATATTCACTCAATCTCTAGTTATTTTCAAAGCTACAGTTCGGCTTAGAAGTCCACGAGTGTTGTCGTCTTTCATTTCTTGTTGATGTGTAAGTCGTGCTGTGAAATCAGTTTGTAGTGGACATCCTTTATCCTGTTCCCGAGAAAGCGTTTAACTCTGTTTACCGCTGTACTCTGATATGCAATGGAGAAGAAATTAGTGCTATATAATCGCTGCTTCAATCCTTTTGGAGTACAGAATCATGGTAGGGAACCTCAGAAGAATTTGCGTCGAGTGCTACCGTGGATGCTTACTAAACTGAAGAAAACAGAACTAGCCTCTTCCCAAGGACTTAGAATTTGCGATACATGTCGATCAAAAATTTCAAAGATATCAGATAGTGGTATGTGTGATAACGATGTAAATATTAGGGGTGTATCTCCTGAAGAGGATCTAAGAATGTGCATAGGTGTTCCTATCATTCATCTCAATGGTCTGACAAAGCCATATGAAGAAATGTTAATGTCATGTTTTGCTGGTGTTCGGTTTGGCTTGGAATGACTCAAATGCAGATAGCTAATACCCAAATTGTGTGTCAGATACAGTCTGCTCTATGAAAAAATGTTCCAAAAATAAATTGATGTGTCCAACATATCAAGAGTACACAATCCCTTGAAATAAGCAATTTATGTATTTTTGTAGGTTTCAGAAATGTATTTTACAGATTGCATTCTGGAGTTGCCTTAACCTTAACAGAGAGATATTTTTATATTCTATTTGTCCTATAAATAGTATCCATTTGTAATGCAGTAGTTTCCTAATTATTCAAGGTAAATGGGACTGCTGCAGTCAGCTCGGATAATAAAAACCTCAGATAATACGGAACGTTGCCCATATCAGAAAAATAGGTGATGACTTTCGTGCGATATATTATTGATGAAAGCCCTCACATATTTTCCCGATTTCTATGTTCATTATGTAGGCCTATATAACGTATATAACAATACATACATTAGTTGGATTATGTGTTGAAATAAATAAAAGTACAAAAAGATTCCTGTGAAATAGATTGGATGTATTATCAAAATGTCCTTATCATTAAATTCATTGTTGCCACTTTATTATGTTTCAAATATACCGTAATTTTCCGATTATAATACGCATTTTTTCTCGAAATAGTTGACAGAAAGTTAGGGTGCGTATTATATATGGTTATAAATGCATACAACTTTTTTCAGTACGGAAACTATATTTTCGAACGTTTTTACCAATAAATCGTACATTTCAATGCATTTCGATAACGAACATGTTTTTATAAATAAATTATACATGTCAATGTGTTTCGATAACATTCCTTTAAACATTGTTTTTCAGAACAAAAATAAGAATATTTATTTATTTACTTTAGCTGTTAGAATTACTAAAGCCTAGGAATTCATTACCACTCCCCTCAATGTCCTCAAACAGTTCCTCTGTGATCTTGTGTTCTCTCTCATCGTCTATGTACATTGCATCGCCGAGAGCATTTTACACACCTCGATTGACTTGTATGAACTGGACTTGATGTCCATGTAAACGATGTCGCCAGGCGGCATAGGTTGAACTGTTATTCCAACAGACCAGGTTAATACAAAAGGCAATATTGGGGCAGGTTATTATACATTGTATCGATCTTTAACGGGAGTCAGAACATAACGTGATATTTTTGTAAACTCTCTCAAACATATCTAGTTTGGCAGCAAAGTGCGAACTCATATTCCAACCGACCAGATTAATACAAAACCCGACATTGAGACAAAATGTTTTTATATAGCATAGCGATCTTTAATGGGAGAGTCAGAATGTAACGTGATATTCTTGTGAACTCTTTCACACGTATCTCATTTCGCGGCAAGGCGAGAACTGTCCCGATACAAAACACAGTCACATAAAATTACATTGATCTTTTACAAATTATACATAGTGATAAGAGAATTTTCACATTTCACTTGTGAAAACATGGGTGCGTATTATATAGGTTGCGTATTATGATCGGAAAATTATGGTAATACTTTTCCATTACAATTTTTCAAAATGATATTTTGCTACTTTATTCCTCATGCACCTCGGATAATATGGAACCTTGGATAATTGAGACTACTGTATATCTAATTGTATACTATGCAAAACATTTAATGTATTTTGTGCACTCACCTGCCAATTTGATCAGAATATTAGATGTGCCAGACCAAGGATGTTGTTTGCCTGTGAATTTAACATATGAAGGATTCAAATCTTTTCCATACAGAGTTAAAAGTTCTCTGTTATTCTTCTCATCATTTATATTATTCATCAGGTGCTGATATGGATGTCTGCCTCAGTAATTATGGTCACTGCAATTTCATTTCTGCCAAACACGCATCCATATTTTATGATGAGGTGTGTATGAATAAACTTTTATTAGTATTAACTGTTATCTATACTTTCTGTAATTTTTTATTATAAAAATAGTTTTAACTGATACTAAAATCATTGGACAATTTTGACCATATATATTTCCTGCTCATAAGACAGTTAACTCTATTTATTGAAAAATTAGTTTGTCAATTTAATTAATAACTTTCTTAATACCACTTTTGTTAGAATAATAGTTGGCACATGTTTTAATGAAATAAAATTTAATTTTCCTATATAGTTGTGGGCATAGATTTGATTTTGAGCATTTTTAATTACTAGGAGAATTATCTAAGATTTAAATTGAGTTTTTTTTAGTAGAAAGTTTTTAATGTTAAAAAGAAAATATGATAAAAATTATTCTTAACAAGGATTGGAAACCACGAAAAAATGGGTTCAGTTTGGGTTCAGTAGTTAAAACGGTTTTTGGGTTCGTTGAAATTTTCTCTTGCATTTTGTTACTCATTTTAGAAGTTTGCTATTTGAAAAAACAAGATGGTAACTTCTAATAAGAATATGACAAATATAAACTTGGGTTGTAATAAAAAACATTTCCATATTTTACTAATTTCATAAATAATAAGTTTTAGTTAAAAATTACAGTTACTTGTGTAATATCCTCCACCCTTTATTTCCCTTCTCCAATTTTGAGAAGGAAACAATTTTTCCATCCTTTACTTTGGTACTGCCTACTCAATAAGTGAAAAAGAAATAATCAGCTTGTTAAGTAATAAAATTGTTTTCATCTTGTTCGAAAATCAATAAAAGTCTTAGTAGTGATGCATTCATTTTCAATTTTGGGAAACCCTGTTTTAGAGTATGGTAATGTGAAAATGATCGTAGCTTCTTTTATGTTTCTTGGAAATGTTTTTCTTTGAATGAAATTCATTATCTTCTGGTTTTTGTAATGAATGGGTGCATCAGTGTATCCTGTGTTTATTTATGATGTAAATTTTTCCTTGCATTTCAGATTACAAAACATTATGAACTGATAAATTACAGTGAGCATGGAACAACAGTGGACAATGTACTATATTCATGTGATTTCTCTGAAAAACCCCCAGTGTCTAGTGAAAAACCTCCACAAACACTTCTTTGTAAAGGAAGAGAAGCAGTAAACAATAGTCGAAATTTGTATCAACGGAAGTTAAAAACATTTAAATTTTCCACCCCGGAAAAGGAGGCACCAAATACAACTGGTGCGTCTACTAGAGGTTCCAGTGCCAACCAGAAACAAATTCCCCGTGTCCCTAACAAATATACTATTACAGTTATGAATGAAGAGTCTGCTAATATTAGTGTAAATGAAGAAAAAGAAAAACAGCAAAATATTAAATATGAGACTGATTCTGTAACCAAAGCAGCCATGGAACGAATGAGTTCAAGAGCTGGGAAGGTGAATACTCTTTTAATTCATTAAGTGTAGTGTTTATACAGGGTTATTCATAAAGAAGGTAACACTTTCAATATTTTTTTACGTGAAAACCAATAATGCAGTCAAGACGTGGTATATTATTGGATGCAGAAACTCTCAAAGTTTAATTTACATGCGGTTTGGTTCCCATCTTGCTCACTTGGCGACCACGAGAGGCACTAGTGTGGCAAAATGACTTCTGGACCTGAGAAGACTTTCTGTGTGCTGTGATTTCATGAAACAAAATGTGCAACTGCTGTTCAGCGTGCATTCCATACTCAATTTCTTAAGGATCCTCAATCTCGGAAGAGCATTTACAAGTGGTACACAGTTTGAAACAACAGGATGTGTCTGCAAGGGTAAGTCTCCTGGTTGCCCTGCTTCGGAAGAGACCATCGAGTGGATCCAACCGACATTTCAGCGGAGTCCCCGAAATTTGACCACAAGAGCTAGGTATGTCCCAGTCAATAGTATGGCGCATCTTACTGAAAAAGTTACTCTTGCAGGCCTACAAGCTGCAATTTTTGCAAGCTTTGACTCATGCAGACAAGGAGAATCGGTTCCAATTTTGTTGTGACTTGCAGCAGAAGATCAAAGAGGAAGAATTTTATTTAGCGATGAGGCCACATTTCACGTGAATGGAAAAGTGAGGCAACCATCACAGGCATGTCGTACCTGTGCATGCTAATTAACTGGTTGTTCCCTCAACTTCAGCAGAAGCTGATATCATTTTCCAGCAGGATGGGGCCCCATCTCATTTTCATGTGGGCATGCATAGTCACCTGAACCAGGCACTGCCAGGCCGCTGGATAGGCCGTGGTGGTAACAATGACGACACCTTCTTGAAATGACCCCCAAGATCACCACTAGACTTTTTTCTTTGGGGGTGTATGAAAGACAACGTTTACATGCCACCTCTACCTTGTGATTTGGATGAGTTGAAGGAAAGGATCACGAATGCAGTCGCATCAATCTCTGCAGACGACCTAGTGAAAGTGTGGAATGAACTGGAATACCAAATCGACGGGTGCAAAATCACCCACAGGGCTCACATAGAGAATTTGTAAAGTAAGATCAAAACTTTTGAGAGTTTCTGAATACAACAATATACCACATGTCTTGATTGCATTATTTGTTTTCTCGTAAAAAATTATTGAAAGTGTTACCTTCCTTATGAATAACCCTGTATATTTATAGTTCCTTCAGGTGATGAAAGTTCACCTAATACAATTTTTTTGCTACAAGGCTATAACATTAAGATTCCTTTTTTTGCACCTGTGGTGTTGTTAATGAGGTGCTTGCAACACTTAAAAAATTAAAATAACTTGATAAGCTTACAGGTGCATTAGTATTTTGTGTGCTGACTTGCATTCAGGTAGACTTCAACCTTTGGTTCCTCTCCTGCAACCAGTTGTACAGTGCAAATCATGAACCATTTACTAATGTTTTTGATTTTTGCACAAAAATTTATTCTCAGTTTTCCGGAAAATATTCAGTGATTTTACAGTTGCTTTTGCTTCATGTGAATTAATGGTCTAAGGGTGCATTTCTTAACAATGTGTTTTCATGGAATGAATTAAGCTCTTTACCATATTTACTCCTGTACTCTGCGCACCTTTTTTCATGAAATGAAAGGATTTATGAACAGTTTATATAAATTGTGAGTATTGATAGTAAATTCTCTGCAATATGCTTGCATCTATGTTTATATTCACAAAAGACATTGAATCCTACCAAGTATGCACCTATTTATGCAACCAAGCAAGTGTTTGGACTTGTTTGTTCTTAACCTTCCAATATTTACTCACGAGAAGCTATGCGAAAGAACTACCCATCCGTGTAGGGAAGTTCCCGTTCATAGATGACAGGAGTTAGAAGTGTTTTGGGCTTTGTGCGTGACTAGGCTTGCCACCTCTGTGGGTTTCATCTGAGGTCTTCGGGTTAAACATGCTCTGAATAGCACTAAGTAAACTTACAGGTTTAAATTAATGTTGAAAACCGTCAAAATTAATTAATTTTAGCCACATTTTGCAATGAGATGCATTGCATTTAATTAAAAATTAAAACGATATAAAATTAATTTTATGTAATTTTTTTATAGAGATAGGGGCCTGAAAATCATAGTTGTGCCCCTGTATAGCTCTTATAGAAATGGGCGGAGATTAAAGTGCCTTTTCTATTTAAACAACCATTAGTCCTTGAATATAATGCAAGTGCTACTTTTACAGTGTCATTTCAGAAAAAACATCGCGTTATATTCGGGCCATACGTAAGGTTTAGAACAGGGGTCTCAAACACAAATCGTACTCTGGCCAAACGGATAATTTTGAAATTTTAGGCAGGCTGCATATGTAGGGAAATGTATAACGCGTCTTAGCGAAATCGCATCTTGTGAATTAACGCTATGTGAGGTTTTACTGTATTTAAAATTTGCAGTAGTAGAAATAAACTTCATGAGCCTTTATTTAATTTTCAACCACAATAAAGTGAATAAGGATATCATGGAAGGAGAAACTGATTGCATATAGGAACCGCAAAACCTTTGTAACACAAGGTCCCCATATACACATAGATAAGAGTTTGTGCCAATAAATTATCTACAACCAGCTCTCACCCCTCCTTTTTGCGTAAGGAATAGGAAAATATATAAAGAGATTACTTACTTATTAACTGCTACTGCGTCTTCCTGACACTGCCACCGCCTTCACTTACAATTCTCTACTGAATCGGTAGCCAGGTGATTCGCTAACTAGTTCTGCAGTCATGGAGATTTTCCCATTTAATCCTGAAGTGTAAGGACAGCCAACCTGCTCTTTTAGACTAATATTACCGATGTCTGAACCCATAATTGGCCAAACCTTTCTTAAAGGGATATCCCCTGCTTCCAGCATTAGTTCTGTCCACTTAACAAATATGTTTGAGTAAGAATTTATGTAGGTTGTTTCATTCGAGAATATGTTTACATAAACTCAAGAATATCCTAACCTCCATGGGAATCCAGAAACTTTCTTAAGTGGGAGAGAGAAAGAGGTGGTATTCAATGGGAGCAATTGCTCCTATCATCCTCTCAGACTTCTGTAGACCAACAAATATTCTATCAGTGTAACTCTCACTCTGCAAGGATATTTATTTACTTTGAGCTAACTTGCGGCGCAATTTTGAGATATTTTGTACCGAATGCGTCTAACAGTGCATTTTGCTCAGCATGTACAAGGGGCGATCAAAAAGTAAGGTTCTCATGGCCACACAATTTGTCACAAGCAAGTATTGGCATTTTGAATATATGCAGTATATAGTATATATTGGGTACTATTTCTCTGCATAAGAACCATATCTGTTGAGGCACTTATCCCAACGTGATATAAGTTTATATATTCCGTCTCTGTAAAATTCGGGCTCTTGTTGAGTGAGCCATAAATGAACTGTGTTTTCCACTTCAGCATTTGATTGAAACCGTTGGCCTCCCAGGTGTTTCTTCAGCGGCCCAAACAAGTGGTAGTCAGAGGGGAAAGATCTGAACTGTACGGTGGGTGCTGCAGAACTTCCCAACTGAATTACTGCAACAATTCTTGGGTATGACGCACGCTGTGCAGTGTTGCATTGTCGTGATGAAGAATCACTCCACTCCACTTCAGGTCGTTTTCTTCTGACGGCTTCATGCAATCTTTGTAACGTCTGGCAGTAAACATTGCCATTAATTGTCGTTTCATGCTGCACGAACTCCAAGAGAATCACTACTTCACTGTCCCAAAACACTGATGGCATTACCTTTCCGGCTGATGCACTTTGAATTTTTTTGTTTTGACGAAGATGTGTGTTTCCATTCCATTGTGGCTTGCTTTGTTTCATTAGTGAATTGATGGACCCACGTTTCATCACCTGTCACTATGCATTCCACAAACTTGTTTCCTTCCTCAGCATACAGCTGAAGATGTGAGAGACAAGCTGTGAAACGCTGAGTTTTGTGGTCGTCAGTCAAATGTCTTGGGATCCAGCGAACACAAACTTTATGGTATCCCAATTCTCCATACTCAGTGTTATGGACTGTTCCATAAGAAATGTTCAATGCAGAGGAAAGATCCCTTACTGACCGTCTTCGATTTTCCAAAATCAACTCTTTAACACGTGCATTGTTCAGATCTATTGTGGATGTGCGTGGCCTTCCGCTGCGATCTTCGTCCTGAATATTCGATCTTCCATTGCTGAACTCTCTGCATTACTTCCTGACATGTTGCTCAGCCATTACACCATCACCATAAACCTCAAACAACTGTCTGTGGATTTCTGTCGGTGAAACGTTTTTTGTCCATGGGAAACGAATGGTGCCACGCAGTTCTTTGCGAGACTATGTTTCTAGCCGCATCGCCATTTTATATGCCAACAAAAGGAGAACAAAGTAGCGCAGACTTAGATGAACCTTTTCAGATTAGAGTATTCACTAGTGTCATTGTAACCACAAGCGGAAAATGAAATCTGAATAACATATACAATGTTACAGCCCAGGGAACCTTACTTTTTGATTGCCCCTTGTAGGATGAGGTTTAGGGGTTAATTTTTTTTAGTGTTCAGAAATCTTGGGAGGGGGTTAATTACCCCCTTTACTCCCCTTTATCCATTCATGGAATACTCTTTAGTCTCTAAAACATACAACTGCAGCCAGTAATCCTCTGTAATTCTCCTTCAGACAGAAAGGTAAATCCCAACCCCATTGCAGCCACTACTACCTACAAGAACAATCACATCTTTTCTTTTTCCTATGTTAAATCGCACCCTCGCTACAGTAATGTTTTGAAAGAATTCATTCAGGGGAAAACTGGTGCCCCCTGTGGGTATGTTGGCTCTTTTAGGCGAATTTTGACCTGTCTCACCCAAATGGCATTGTTTCATCCAATCTGTTGGGTCTGATGGCATTTTCCAAATCCTTTGCCAACATTATCTTTACAGCATCTTTTAAGCCATGACTTACAATCAAGGATAATAAGAAAATAGCAAAAATGAATCACGTATGCCAATCAGTGGTACCACTTTACTGATGACAAAAAATTAAATTTTTGTCATATCTCGTAAAATACTAGTCATATCAAAATATCTTTCAAATAAAAGTTGTAGAACTAGTAAAGAAGAGTATTTTCTTTCCTATATATTTTTATCATAGGAGTATCCGTTATCAAGAAAATCAAACAAGAATGTCTTAATTTGAGTTGAACTTAGAAATTTTCTTTCATGGTTACTTCTTCATTGTTGTTAACATAAACAATCTCACAAAAATGTTTAATTTCCTTATGTGTGCATGCAGTATTTAAAAATAGGAAGAAAATGTATTATTTATAACGAAGAAAAAACTTTAAAACACTATTTCCCTTACGTACAGGTATATAATTTCTTTCTAATACTCCATTGCACGAAACACACCCATTTGTGATACGTTGTACTTTCCTAACTTGTTTGAGTTTCTTGGGAGTGGAGAGAAGTACAAACATTTGGAAAACCATCCCAAGAGAATGCCATAAAGACTAATATACTAGCCTAGCCAAAAACGAAAAAATTGCACTTCAAAAGGACTAAAAACATTTTTTTTAATTAAAAAATTCTTCGACGCTGAGCCGGGTTGCATTATATAATTATAATAAGATCAGTGAGAGGGCACGTTTGAGACATCTGGTTTAGAATATAATGCGAGTGCTACTTTTACAATGTCATTTCAGGACAAAAACCATCGCGTTATATTTGGGCCAATATGGTAATTTTCTTTATGTAATAACATAGTACATAATATCATCTATTTACTGGTGCTGCCATTTTTCCTTCAATGACTTGCAGAATGTAAATTAGTTCTTTTTTGTAAGCTTTTGTTCACTACATGCAATAAATCTGTAATAGCTTCCATTTCTTCTGAGAGGCTATCGATGCTGAACAACATATTACGTCAAAAACAAGCAATATGTGAGGCTTCGCATTGGTGCATAATATTACTTCAAAAACAGTGAAGTGGGGATGAAGTTGCATAATTTTACAACCAAAACAGTTTAGGGGTTTACAAAAGAGGACTATCGAGGAGGAAATTTCTGCATTGGCATAAAGAGGTCACCCAATAAATTGCATCACGTAGGAGGGAGAAGTTGCCTAACTTGAGTGGAACTTGTTTCAGGGAGTGGGAATAAAAATACTTAAAAGAAAATCATTCCGGCTCAAATTAATATTTTTCCCTTTGAACCGGCCCAAAAATAGGGGTGTCAGGCATGGGCGCTGCCAGGATTTTTTCCATGTGGGGGCAGCCAGAAGATTTGCTTACAAAATTGGCCTTAATTTTCATGACTTTACCTATTTTGTTGAGGAAGTTATTAAATGCTTTTTTAAGCGCGTTTCGCTTCCAACATGAGCACCTATTATTGTCGCTCCGTCCGTCTGTCCGTCCATCTCCATAGTCTCCATGTTCATTCTCAGCTTCTACCAAATGGATTTTCATGAAATTTCATATTAAGGACTTACAATCAAAGATAAGAAAATCACAAAAATGAATCACGTATGCCAATCAGAGGTACCACTTTACTGGTGACAAAAAACTAAATTTTTGTCATATCTCGGAAAGTGTTAGTCATATCAAAATCTTTCAAATAAAAGTTGCAGAACTAGTAAAGAAGAGTATTTCCTTTCCTATACATTTTTATCGTAGAAGTAGCTGTTATCAAGAAAATCAAACAAGATTTGAGGTGAACTTAGAAATTTTCTTTCATGGTTACTTCTTCATTGTTGCTAACAAAAAATCTCACAAACAAATGTTTAATTTCCTTTCGTGTGCATGCAATATTTTTAAATAGGAAGAAAATGGATTATTTATGACGAAGAAAAAACTTTAAAACACTATTTCCCTCACGTACAGGTATATAATTTCTTTCTAATATTCCATTGTACGTAACGCGCCCATTTGTGATACGGTGTACACTTTCCTAACTTGTTATTCAGGATAGAAGGATAAATAATTTTTAATAAATTTAATTTTTGGTATTAATATTTGGTATACTGGCAGTCCACGCTTATACGTCAGGTTACGTACCTGAAAACTGCGACGAAAAGCGGATCACTCTTTTCCATAGACACAACATTTAATTGAGGGATAAAGTTCAATGTTCCTGGGGTAACGATGTGAAATATTTCCATTAAAAAATATACCATGAAATTATAATTGTAATTTTCCACTTAAAACTTTTAATAATTTGAAAATATGCATATCGATGCAATGCATCACAATCAAACAGAAAAAGCAAATTACACATTTTTTATGACATCGTCATCACATCTTTTCCCTCCACTTGTAGGACCATTCAGTTTGATCTACGTACGTTGCATCACCGCTATCACACTGCTCGATGCATGCCCCATTTTTTTAAATGAGCATTTTAGTACCTGACCAAGAACACTATAGTCAAAGATTTCCAGAAATACCCATTTAAAATACTATTGCAGTTTAAGTTAGGATTTTAAAAACTGACAGGATAAACTTCCAGAGATAGGCAAAACACGAAATTTTCACTAAAAAGTTCATAATTTGGCCGCTAGACGCTAGATGGTGTCACCATAAATTTGTCCGATAGATAAATTGGAATGACGAAATCTCAAACAATTGAGTAATTTGGGCATACATAGTAAACAGATCCCAGGGATGGAAGAATGAAACAATGTTTTCATTTAGGCACTTTCATTTGTATCGTAACAAAAAAAATTGGAATGACGAAAAACATTAATGCGACGAATAAGCGGATCACAAGGACGGAAGAATGAATTAGTGGTGTCATATTGCACCTGATGTATGAGTGAAACGACGTAAAGCGGGCCGATGAAAAACGGGAACTGCCTGTATTTCCTTTTTATAATTTTGATTTTTTTTCAAGAAATCGGGGAGGGGGGGGGGGATGATAGGTAGGTGCCTGCCCCCGCCCCCCCTGCTGGTGCCCATGTGAGCAGGGCCCACAAGTGCACAAGTTGCACGAGTAAATATGTCATATGAAGGATGGATGTATATTATTCCTAAATGAAGCAGACAAATGTTTTTTACTCTTGAAAGCATTAAAATTCGTTCAGGGGAGTCTACTGGGTCCAGACCCCCATTTGGAAAATTGATTTTTCTAAACTGTGGAGACATCGTTACTTTAAATCTGGGTTCATGGGTGCCATCAGAGAGGAATAGGAGACAGTTTACTCCCTTTGTAACTTAAATGTAGTTAATAATGCAATATGCGGCATTGATATAACTTGCATACAACTTTTGTGCTTGTGAGATATTTTGGACCCATCCTTGAGAGAATCCTGTGTGCACTACTGAATTCATTGTAAAATGTTAAGCTTTTCCTTGAGGAAAATTATTTATGACAGCATTTTGTCTTGTGATTTTAAAATGTTATGTGCACTTCTCTGAATGTTTCTTGTTTTATCTTTTCTAGATATTCCAAAGTTGTGGGTGCCGCACAAGTAGTTCACTCATAATTGGTGGGAATGGAGCTGGATGGGAAGGAACAGCATTGCTTAACCATGGTTCATATATAAAATTTGGATGCCTTCAGTTCGTCTTTAGCATAACAGACTTTGCCACTGTGCCTCCTAATCAAGTTGTGGCAGATCAAACTTCCTTATCAACTAGCAGCCCTTCATCTTCTCTTGAAGCATTAACCTTGAAATCTTTTTCCACTTCAACCACGTCTTGTAATCATCCAAGAGAATTAGCTCCTTCAAATTCTTAGTCACTCAATAAATAGGTTACATTTATGTTGTGTTAGTTTATGAAGGTTTAACGAAGCATAACTTTATTTAAGTTTTGTTGTTTAAGTCTAAAAACTGCACGTGAGAAATGTTTAAAGATATATTTGGTCATTATGTGATCGAAAGAAGCAGCCCTGGTTTGCTATTTTATTCTGCTTGTTTAGAATACATATGCATTGTCTTCCATCTTAAAAACTTCCCAAAGTTTTAATCTGTTAGGCTTGCAGAAGTTGTGATTCATTCAGTCCCAAAAATGTTATTATGACTTCATTGCTCAAACTTTTCTAACATTCTAATTCTTGATTTTCGTGGGGAAGTAGACTTATAATTTGATTTGGGGTTTTACTCAATATCAAAATGCATCTTACCTTGGATACTGCTATAGGATTGTGAAAATTATTTATTGATTTACCTATATTTGTATTGTTATTTTTTGGGATTTCCTCTTAAAGTTCCTTGGCTTGCTTTTTGTAAAGAATGAAAAATCTGGCTCATTTTTATTAAATGGCAATATTTCTCTAATCATTTGACCTTGATTTATGACAGTTGATGGAGCTATGAGGAGCATTAGTACAAATAAACAAGAGAAATTATTTTTATTTACAATTCTATTCTCTATTACGGAAAATTATATTGACTACATAAAACAACGAAACAAGATTCCCCTAGTTCACCATTGATATCTATGTTTAAGATACATCTCTCCAGGTAAACAACACTTAATCAAGCATGTCTGCCTTATTGTTATGCATTTTTTTCACTAGTAACATGTTCCATTTTTAAATGTATAATATTTTGTTATTTGAATTGTATTTTTTAGCAATTTATTCATAGAAAGCTCGCATGTTCAATCTTTCTTACGTAAATGAAGGTACTAATTGAATTTTTATTAAATGGATGCATTATTATAAGCAGTTTTAATAGCCAGACCTGTGAGGAAATTCTCAGTCTTTATATTCTTTGAAAAATAATATTATATGATTATTCCAAAGAATTAAGCAATATGGCTTTAGCCAGGGTAATGGTATGTTGGTTATTCCATTTTAAATTTATTTTTAAATCATGCATAATAGTAACTACCTAACTGCCAATCATCATCATGGAATTTGTGACTCCATGATTTAGACTCAACATTTGTAAATGGAATCATTACAAGGTTGATTTATAAAATTTATGTATATATGTGCATATTGTTTCTTATATGTATTTCTTTACAAGATGCCATGTTGTCTACTTGTAATATTGAACCTTTTATATGTGAAAATAAGAATATTTTAAGTATTAATACATGGCATAATTTAACTCATTTTCATGTAATGTTTTTTACTGTACAAATTGGAAAAAGTGAAATTGTCTCTGCTCGATAATTTAGATGGAGCAAGTTATCAGTGGGACGCACATCTCTTTCATTGCTGTTGCAATAGCCTGATATTGTTTTTGATGGCTGTTACATTAAAGTGTATATACTTATAGAAATGAAAACCAGTTTTTTTATTAACTCCTGATATAAAAGTCTTCGTATCAGGAAATGTTTAATAAAAGCAAAACATTTCATACTATTTGGAGTATTTTAATTTTATTTATGCATAAAATTAAGTAGCTTGTTTCTCTAATTATTTTGCAGGACACCTGGAGAAAATTCTTATGCATTGTACTGGGCTTGATGATGATGAATGGTTCTTAATCCTTATACAGTAAAACCTCTATCTTACGAACCTCCCTGTAACGATAACCTCCGCATAATGAACTCTGTTCTCAGTCCTGCCCCCGGAACATGTAAGATGCATACAAGAAACCTCCCTATAACAAACATCCGTAACTATGAAACTCCCGTACAGTGAAGGCTGAACATGACTATTTATAAACTGTTGCACTCACTATTTGTTATGTTATGATATATTGAGCTGTTACAGTTAAGATACGGATATGTTTTAAAACAATGTAATAAATGAAAGGAAATGGATTATCTTCGGCGAATAAATGAACTTGATACGTTAAATTTTCTTTCATATGTGAAAAAGAATGGATAATTTACGAGGGGGAAATTACCTTTAGCATAAAGATTATCTTACAATTACTCAAGTGAGGTGTGTTTTTAATATTCTATTGTTTTTACTTATATCTCCGAATGCATAAATTTCCTCAGTGATGCCTCTTATTCATGAATAGTTTAAGAAAGATCCAACAAGAACATCGTAATTTATTTTGAAGTTAGAAAATTTTTTACATGGATTTATCATTTGTTGTCAATGAAAACATAACAACTGAAGTAAACAAGATCTAGGTATTTCAAATATGTAAATATTTAATTTCCTTTTGTGTGCACACACAACAGTAACTGATAGGGAATGATTTATCAATGATGAAGAAATGAATGTAAATGCATTAATTTTCCTTAAGGGTGTACAAAGCACTTTGTAAGTGAAAATTAATTGATAGTTTACGATGAAGAAATGAAATTTTATGTAAAGATTACTTTACAATTACTCAAGTGAAGTAGTATGTTTGAAATAATTTTCTGTTTTGCTTATATGCATCTCCGAATGTATAAAAAATGGAATATTTGTGTGTACATTGCTACAGTGATGCTACTTATTCTTGAAAACTTTACAGAGGAAACATTGATAATTATAATACAAAGTTGACTGCACTCAAAACTGAACTAAACAAGGCTCTAGTGACCGAATATGTGGTGGTATAACCACATGAAAAATAAAAAATGCTAATTTAGCCATTTTCATGGATAAAACTAGTTACATTAAGTTACCATTCATTTAAATAAAATGTAATGACTAGATCAACTTTTGAAAATTTAATTACGTAAATAGATTTCAGCCTACTGGGTGAGATTCGTCGGGATCTGGGAGAAGCGTGGTACAGACAGTTTAAAGGCTTTGCACGAAGTTGAGCGAACTGTAATGCAAGAAATGAGAAATAATGCAAGACAAATGACCATAAACAATTGTTTTACTAAGTTTTATTGAATGGTCCTGTTTTTGAGAAAATGTGTAACGTAATCCTTTCTTTAATAAACAACACAAAATTTTTTGTAAGCCTTGTTGTTATTCCATATCATTGTATCACTTCTGATTTACGAGGGGTTTGCATTTGGTTGCTCTGTGCTAACTTTAGTTAAATAAGATATAGATAAAGGTATGGCTGGCTCCTTTCCCTTTCTGCATTTATGTAAAAAAGTTCAGGGTAACGTGTATCCCCAGCAAAAATCCCTTATAAAAAACTGAAATACATTTCCGAGACAATGGACAAGGCAATAAGATATGTATTCTTGTATAATCGGGACATCTAGGAAACTTAAAAATGTGTATGAATTATCAGTGATGGCCAACATTATCACAATTCTATTGGTAGTAAATTTATTGATACTAAAGCCTTGTATCATAATAAATTTTAAAACAAGATTATTTGATTCCACATAATTTATATCCAGACCAAATCAAAAAAAGATGGTTGACTCGTTCACGTTATACATATAAATGCCCAAGTGACGCAGTTCTCTCTCCACTGCCAAGTCATTGAATAATGTCAAGGTTTGATTCTAGAGTTAGTGCAGTCCTGGATTTCTTCATGGGGGTAGCAATAATATGTATTAAATATTAAAAATAAATGAAGATACGAATAATAATAAAAGGAAGAAAACTTAAAATGTAAGAAGAGCAAGAGACCATCTCGTCTCTCTCTCGCTCAGCAATCGGAAATCCCAAGTCCAACCAAACCGCATTGATGCGAACCGTCACCCGCGTTGTATGAATTTTTGTTAGTAAAAAACAAACCGCGCTGTAGCGAAGCCGTGTTATAAGAACCCGTGTTATTGGAGGTCCAGGTGTATTTTAGTTTCAATGCATAACAATAAATTATTTTTTCATGAGAAGTTATTCTCATCATCTTCAAGTTGTGATTTAGTGCTAGGCGGAGACTTTAGGCGTAATCACAGAAAGCTTGAGAGACAGCTAAATATGCGTATAAAGTAAAATTGATGTGAAACTCTTATAACTGTATAAATAACTGATTATCATTGCAATTCGATGGTATCGTTTTTCCTTGTGTTTAAAATTGACGCCAAAATACCGATGACTCTTAGTTAGCATGGAAAACGTAATTTAAGTGAATTAATATAAGGATAGCTATCATTTCTCTAAGGAAGCATCTTTCTTATCATATTTGCACAACTTACGCAAAAATATACGAGATAATTTCCGATCTTTTAAAAATATCAGAGCCTCAATATTCGCTGCTCTTTTGTCAAAATGTTTGAAAGTTAGTCTTCTATTCTATGGAAAAATAACTAGTTAATGTGATAAATTTGTGCGTTTGGGTTACATATGTTAGTTAATGAATTCGAGTAGTTTAATGTAATATTTATTTAAAAAATATAAATATCGTTGATTAAATATGGTGGAAAAGAAGACTGGAAAAAATGATCAGAAAGATGGTAAAAATTAAAATTTTTGTCTTCTGCATTTAATGAAATTATCAGCTTTAGCGGCTCATTATTTTAAGTATAACTAATATTTATCAACTTTCAGAGGATTCAAGAATGTTTGCGGCGTTAGGTTTTGCTTTTATTCTAATAGTAATTGGAATACCATTGTGGTGGAAAACCACAAAAGTCCATCGTGTACCACTTCCTTATGGAAGAATTAGCGAACTGAGTGATGTAAGGCTAACGCATGAGGTGGCTGTATCTGTCGTAACTGCTAATGATTTTAAAAGCCAAAAGTTGGCTGAAGACTTACTAGAGGCATTTAAATCATCAAGTAAGTAATTATTTTGTGTTAACATTTCAAATTGACAGATTGGTATTCTATATATATATTCTTATATATGTGTACATCTTCATGTAGGTATATATGTAAGGAATGATTCTATGTATCTCTATTGGAGGTAAAGGTATATTTTCAGATGCGTATTTATAATTGTAGATACTGAGTGTAACTGAAGTATCAAATCCAGAACATCAATTGAATGAACAAAATACACCATCAAGCGTACACTATTTTGTATTTACTTATAAAAATAGGAGTCTTCATACCGCTATTTCGCGGGCGTGCTGCCACCCTCGAGGAAAAGCACGCTCTTGGATCAATTCACAAAATACAAGATTTTGATGCATCAAATGATCTTCCACATCCATCTGATACTGGAAATCTTCTGCTTCTTGAGGTTCCTGGCATGGCTAGGTTTACTGAAGCGTCTGTAGTTCTTGGAAACCGCCGTACCATCTACTTCTCAAGTGAAACTCGTGAGTTTTTGTTCAGTATTCGTTTTATAATAATATTAGTAAACATGATATTAATATATTTATTTTGCTTCTGTAAGGAAACAGTTTAAAGAATTCAAAATTATCAAAAGTGTGAAAACACTTATCTACATTAATGTTAGTCATAATTAATGGAATGTAATTAAAAATTCAAATGACATTGTTAGAATTATTATGAACAACTTTAAAAAATGTAAGAAAATTATGTCAATGTGTAGGATTCTGTTTTACTCTTAGTCATCTTATTTATTCATATTCATTAAAGATCTGGTGTGTTTAAATATAACAAAATGCCCACAAATATTTGAAAATTTTGGTTGTGGGAGATTGACATCTTTAACTGTGACTATTATTGTATTGTTTTAGTAACCTTGTCATCTTTTCATGATTTCTTGATGATTGCATGCTGCAAATCATGAAGTTATACAATATCAGCAAATGTGATTTACACATATTACTTGTAATTTCGTACACTATTAATGGCAAATGCAGAGGTGGTATAGGGCCAGATGATATATGCAACTTCCTAGAGCAGTGGCGCACAGCCTATGACCCACAAAGGGTTTTTGTGCAGCCTGCCATGCCATGATGAAAAATCTATCTGAAAAATTTAAGACATTTTTATGAATATTTTGATAAGAAAACTTTAAATAGTGAAATTTTTGCCATAAAAACCTCATTTAGACTTGATTTTCACATAAATGTAAGGTGACCGTATGTAGCGGTTTGGCCGGAACATTACCGGTTTTGGAGCGCTTGTCCCGGTGTCCCGAAAGACTAAACCAAAATACTCATTTGTACCGGTTTTGGGATTTATACTCCCAAGATTTCGATAATACTATCAATCCACACAAGCGAAAATAGGGAATAGATTTGATAAAGATCGATTGACATTAATGTTACTATACATAGCAACATTAATGTACTCTGTCTTCTATATACAGTGTGGGACCCTGTATCCGGTATACTTGGGATCTGAGGGTTGCCGGATAGGGGGTTTTTCCGGAATTCGGGTAGCCAGGCCTAAAATGTGCAAACAAATGCACAATCTAGCACTGTTATCCCTTCTTTTGAGTCTTTAAACCCACTGCGTGCTGATTCCTCTGGTACAACAACAGTTTTTCTAGGAATATACCTCCAATATAAAGAAGTCTCGTCAGCATTATACGAGGTAATGCTTCTTTACATTATTTCTCCAATAAATCCAAGACTAACTGTTGAATATGGTTGGGTGGTGGGGTGGAGAGGGGAATTCAGTCTTCATTTCGTTCTGGAAAATGCACAATTTGTTGCATTTGCAAAATTTCCCCTGCCATTACATTCTTCTTATTGTCTTTAGGGTTGCCAACATTCGATCGATGCTGAGAAAAGTAATTTAACATAGAATAGGTTAAATAGAAACTAGCAAAAATTATTTTAAATTGTTAACAACTTCTTACCTCGTGGAACAACTTCAAATTATATACATGTCCTCACATCTCATTTCCTTCAAACTAGTGGAACACGTGGAAATTCCGCAGATTAAACAGAACAAAAAATGAAATGGCAAACGAAGAATGGCGGAGTCAAAACTTTGACATTGTTACAGGCCCGTTTGTTGGTGGCGCCACTGATGTGTGACTGTATTATAACCAGTCGATGGTGAAGGCTTGTATTCTCGTGATTTTTGCTCACACTTTTACTGCAGAGCAGGTGTACGAGGTGCTACCCAAAAGTTCCGACACGCCGCATGGAGCGCTAACCGGAAGTAGTAGGGACTTCTGCCATTAGGATGTGCTAAAGACATCCTTTATGAAGCAGTGTGTAAAGTTTCAGGTGTGTGTGTGCACGTTTTCTTTTCACACGAGTTTTTTCAACCGATTGTTACCGGCGTTCTGCGATTTTCTTGTGCAGTAAAATGGCAGACTGCATCAAGTTTTCCTTCAAGCTTGACAAAACCATGTCCGAGACACATGAAATGCTTAAGCAAGCATTCAGTGACGAGGCTATGAGTAGAACCCAGACTTTCGAGTGGTTCTCGAGTTTCAAACGTGGACAAATGTCTGCTGAAGATTCCGAACGTTCTGGTCGGCCTTCAACCTGCACAACGGACGAAAACATGGAAAAATGTCCCCAAGGTCAGATGGTGAATCAGCAGTTCTACACCGAAGTCCTGAGGCATTTGAGAGAGGACGTGAGACGGAAACGGCCGGAGAAGTGGTGCACACAAGACTGGCTCCTGCATCAATACAACGCGCCCCCACACACCGCTCTGTCTGTGCAGCAGTTCTTGTCCAAGAACAACATGGCAGTGGTCTCCCATCCCCCCTACTCCCCCCCTGCGACTTCTTCCTGTTCCCCAATATGAAAATTCGTATGAAGGGACGGAGATTTGACACCGTTGATGACATCCAGGCGGAATCACAGGAAGTGCTGAACAGCATTTCAAAATCACAGTTCCAGAGGCACTTCCATGACTGGCAGAGGCGCTTGGATCGTTGTATCAACTCCCAAGGGGACTACTTCGAAGGTGATGGTGGCGATTAGAACCTCAGGTAAGCCTATGGTAGTTTATGGTTACAGTCACGGAACAAGAGCGGATATCGGGCAAGAGTGTACTACTTTCCTGCGCCTCTCGAAAACTTCAAATGGTGGTGGAAGGGGAAAATGTCCTGATTGGCTATTCACTGTGCCACGGTCAAGCTTCATAAGAGTAGAAAACGGGTATAATAGCGATATTGAACATGTCTTTAGTATCATGAACAGTGTTTGGTTAGAAGAAAAAAGCCGTATGAAAGTGGATACAGTAAAAGCAATAATTTCGATAAGAGTGAATTTTAAAGATGAAAGTTGTATGTCATTTTTTGATAGTGTCTAAGAATAAAATTTTTCTTAAAAAAATTCTTTCATCTGAAAAGCGTAATAATTAAAACATGAGTTTTGTGAAATTCAATTGGATGTAACAAGTTTTTGATGTCCAGTAAATAAAATCTCAATTAAAAGTGTAATTAAAAAATATTGTAATTAATTAAACATCCCTTTTCCTTCTTTATCTTTGATTTCTTCTATACTACTATTGATTTTATATTTGCTTCTTTATTTATCGCGAGAGAATGTAGCACATTGACCACCTATCTAGACTACACCTCCAATCAATGGAGGATCTACAGGAAGGGGGAGGGTGAGATTAAATCCTAAGCTCTTATGTATGTAGCAGCAGGAAATAGCACCTATGAGGAAAAGGAGAAGTGAAGTCGTGTAGAACTCTGTAAGATGAGGGTGTCCAACCCCTCACTTGATCGGAGGGAGGTGATTCGATGGTAAATTGCCTATACTCCAGGGGCAAACAGAGTTTGTCCCAGTTTAGCTGATCGGAAATCTGGTCACCTTACTTAAATGGCACCTCAGAACGACAACAAAATTAATGACTTAGGATAAGATGTCCTCCCACACCCACCATACTCTCCAGATATGGCACCCACAGATTATCATCTGTTCCGTTCACTTCAACATCATTTGAGTGGAAAAGAATTTGAAAATGAAGAGACAGTCAGAAAGGACATTGATTTGTTCCTTGGATAAAAACCACCCGAGTTTTTCAAATGCAGAATTGAAAATCTGGTCTTGATATGAGAGACTATCATGGATAATAATGGAAATTATTTCATTTATTAAACTTCGTTGTTTTCAATAAAATTTTTGCCTTTTGTTTTCTCAAAAAACAATATTAATTTCTTGACAACCTAATAGATAACTTCCAATTTAAACCCTACTCTAGCCCACAGAAGAATTAGAAACTTCCAGTGCATCCTGCCGAAGGATTTGCAACCACCGATGCAGCCCTTCATATAGAAAAGGTTGGGCACCACTGGCCTAGGGCCTTGAGCCACTGGAGAGTTAGTGTAAATGGAGTAGAGCTCTGCACAGGCCTGATTTTCAGACCCAGCCCATACATTATCGAAGAAATTGTAGGCCCGGCCCGGCCTGCAGGACTACAAAATAAATTACTATGCAAAATACACAAATATAATGTTATGAGCAAAAAATATATTAACCAATTCAGTACGGAGGATGAGTCACACTCGTTCATCACTATCTCTGGGTTAGTTTACATAAAAAACCCATGACACTTTTTTGCTTGAACCCATTCAGTACGGAGGACTAGTGTGACTCGCATAAATTTTAAAGTCGCCCAGGCCCAATTAATTCCAAGGCTCGTGAAGGACTCTAAAATGTAGTCAGGAGCTTATTGCAAGAGGAGAAAAATGTACACATTGAATGTGAAATTTCCCAACAAAAAGAAGCAGTCATATGATGATGATCAACATAAATGATAATGGGCAAAGACCAGACTCAACTGGCAGGTGTCATTGAAAAAATAGTTATTTCTTATTCAAAAACTTTTAGCTACAATTGACATCGACCTCAGAAGCCCAACCACTTTGTTGTAATATATATATACAAATAAATAATTGTGGATTTGATAACTTGATTTTCTCCAGAAAATTTAACCACATTTTACCAGAAATCGGGAATCATGGACCTTACAAACCATTATTGCTTGGAGCCTGGCACCTCTGAAATCCACTTGGGCAAATCCTCTAGAATTAAAAAAAATGTTTTTCCATCATCCAGGATCCAATCACCCCATATTTTGTTAGATCTTTATTTGTGTATCATGTACCTTTCTTTACAACTTATGTAACGTTGATGAGCCAATTATGTGTTTATGAAATTTTTATTTTATTATGGCTTTATGCATGTGAAATTTGAAATGTAAAAGCTGCAGAATTTATTTAATGTATAAGTTGAGTTAAAAGACTAATTTTGTAGGTTTAATTGTAAAACAAATTGTAACATCTCCTTTCTGTAAAAGTTTCTTCTATTCCGTACACTTGGGAGAGATAAATGTGCACCCATCTTGATAGAAAGAGAGTGGAGGGTTTAGAATTGCTTCAGTTTGTAGGGATGGTGAATAGGTGTACAAACAACTCACTTTTTGGTTAAGATATGTATCATCAGCATAGGTAATCTATCTGTAGATAGGTCTGTCATTACTCTCGTTTAAGCCTGGTTCTCCATGTATTTCTGCTTGTCCATAGTCTTCTTCATGTTTTAGCAGAAGCCTTTTCCTACCCTTATCTCTTTTTCCTTCCAGTGGTTAAGATATTATAACATTGTAAATTTGCACGAATTATGGTAGGAGGAAAGGAGAGGGGAGAAGATTGAACGATGATGAATGTATGCACATACTTATAGCAGAAGGTGAGGTTTAGCAAGTTACCCCAAAGTAGTGAGTCTATTACAGAGAAGCTATAAGTCCTGCCTTTTTCATCAAGTGGTAGTTGTTATAATTACCTTTATCAAACTATTGTCAGAGGCCACATGGCAAATTTATCACCTGAAGCATGGCATAGACTGGACACTAAAGTCATCAGGGTTAAGGCTCCTGGTGTTTCTCTATATTATAATCTTCTAAAGTCATAAGTAAATGATGCGTGATCGGAAAATGACCATTGTGCGCAGGCACATAGTTTCAGGACTTTCACCCCCCTCCCCCACTGGCTGCCAGGCAATGCAGCCGTGGTCTCCCACCTCCCTTTGTGCACAGGTGCAGTTATTCCAGCTCTGCTGGGTGAGAGGCAGCTAAAGTTTCCCGCCAATCGCGCTCTGACTATAATGGAGATTGTTATTATTACTTTCTCCATACGTAGTAATGGGAAAGTATTGTAATCATGAAAAAAATCGACTTCGAAATTTCAACGGAAATACACGTTTTGAGGTCCCTAGAACACGTTTAGACTATTTTCGGAATGTCTGTGTATGTGATTGTGGGCGCTCTAACTCAAAAAGTACTTGCCATATTGTTACCAAATTTCATATATAACACTTTGGTATGGGTACAAAGAACTGATTCATTTTTGGACAATAACGGTTAACCGGAAGTCGAGGTTTATTCGAAACCCGATTCGGTTTTTGCGATATTTCTCCACTTAAACATCATTATTGTATATACAATTCTATACAAAGGTTATAGAGAATGTAATATCCTACAACTTTCATTTGAAACAATTTTCCATATCAGTTATTGTTTAGGAACTATTTATAAATAATCGGTTTTTTGGTTTCCGTCAAATATCTCCTCAAAAATATCGTTATTGGTATCTTCGTAAGGACCAAAGTTGTAGAGAATAATATTTCTTCCAGGTTTTGTTAGAAACAAGTTTTCGTAGGATATATTCCCCTTTTTCTTAATTTTCAGTATACAGCACCAGCACCATGTAGCGGTGAATTCTGTAAACATATTCAAAATATACGTAATTTACGGCAATAAGAACGACTATATTCTTTTACGATACGAAATAATAATTTTGCCTCATAATGCTATTCATAATAATTTAAATATCTATACTCCAAATATGGAGAAAGTCATGTGTTGGCCACATCAGATTTTTTTCTTCATCTTCAAATGCAAAAGGGCCCTTATCATTAATTAACTTTATTAACTTGCATCACTCAAATGGCCAGAGTATCTTGCACTTTGGCTCTGAACGTGGTAGGAAAAAGGGAGTATCATTATTATACACGGGAGATGGTGACAACGGTCACTACGATGTGGTTGTAGTAGATAAAAAAATCTGATGTGGCCAACACATGACTTTCTCCATATTTGGGGTATAGATATTTAAATTATTATGAATAACATTATAAGGCAAAATTATTATTCCGTATCGTAAAAGAATACAGTCATCCTTATTGCCGTAAATTAGGTATATTTTGAATGTGTTTACAGAATTCACCGCTATGTGGTGGCGCTGTATACTGGGAATTTATGAATAAGCAAAATATCTCCGAAATGGATGGTTCTACGAAAATTTGTTTCAAACAAAACTTGGAAGAAATATTATTTTGTACAACTTTGGTCCTTACGAAGATGACCAATTACGACGTTTTTAAGGAGATATTTGACGAAAACCAAAAAAACCAATTATTTTTATAAATAATTCCTAAACGATAACTGCTATGAAAAATTCTTTCAATTGAAAGTTCTAAGAAATTACATTCTCTATAACATTTGTATAGAATTGTATATACAATAATGATGCTTTAATGGAGAAATATCGCCAAAACCGATTCGGGTTTCAAATAAACCTTGACTTCCGGTTAACCGTTATTGTCCAAAAATGAATCAGTTCTTTGTGCTCATGCTAAAATGTTATATATGAAGTTTGGTAAGGATATGGCAAGTACTTTTTGAGTTAGAGAGCCCACAACCACATACACACGCACACACACAGATATCGTTCCAAAAATAGTCTAAACGTGTTCTAGGGACCTCAAAACGTGTATTTCAGTTGAAATCTGGAATTTGATTTTTTTCGTGATCACAATACTTTCCCTATACTACGTATGGAGAAAGTAAAAAGGTTTATAACACCCGGTACAGTGAAAAAAAGAAAGTGTATTACTGAAGGAATTGAAAATAATACTGAAACTGAAATAGAAGAAAGAAAAAGAGTCACAAAGTAAACAACAGGTTGTAGATAAACGGAAAACAATGCTAAAAGGAGAAAAATTTCCAAAAACAGTGGAAGACGAACAAAAACGAATAAAGCACCACGAACGTCCGCGACGTTATCGTGCAAACCAACAAGAACAGCCGACGACTTTAAATCGTGAACAACAACTACGTTACCGTAGGAATAATGCAGAACATTCTCATGCTGCTAATCGTGAACGTCAGAAGCAGCATACTTCTCGTGCTGAGAAATAATGAAGTAAATTCATTGAACAAAAAAGTGTAGATAGATTATCAGGAGACGAAATTAACTGTGAGGGATACAGTTGGGCAACAGCCGTAGACGGAGATGGCACAGACAATGATGAAATCATGTTACGTTACCAACCCGAACTCCTTCAGGTTTACCGCCTCAAAAGTTATAGTTGAAAGAAGGCTCTATCGTGATGTTAATTCGAAACATTTGTATCAATGACAGCTTATGTAACAGTACTCGATTAATTGTATGGAGAATTGATAGATCAATTCTTTACTGTTCAATATTGACAGGTGACAAACAAGGAAATGTCATTACGATACCCCGAATCTCTTTAAATACTCGAGATAATCATTTCTTAACAGAAAACAATTCCCCGTACGGTTAGCCTTTGCTATGACAATTAATAAATCTCATGGCCAAACATCCGAGTGGGCATTCACATCGATCAGAGTAAGCCAATATTTGGTCATGGTCAGCTACACGTGGCCCTCTCATGGTGCCGATCCATGGCCGGTCTCAAAATGAAAATTACAGGAGCTAAAAACGACACGGAGACTCACACGATTCAAAATATTGTGTACGATGAAGTATTAAGAAATCAATAGATAGTAGGGATGTACCGAATATTCGAAAACTATTCGGTATTCTGCCATTTTTCCACTATTCAGAATTTGACTAAATGGATATTCTGTTTGGTATTCGAATTCAGTTAAAATTTATCAAATATCACACCGAATAATGAGCAGCAAAAAATGAAAATGACATCATAAAATTAGTAAAATTCTTAAAATATTCAACTTTAATTACGATACAGACTGAAAAACACAAAATATTAAAAACGAGAAAAAAAACTGATTCTCGAAACTATTGGAAAGGGAGGTAAATTTGGTAACAAGCCAAAGCCTGAAAGCGAAATAAAATTAAAGAACCAACACTCAAATACGAATATTTATTATTGAAGTGAAATGTTTTCCACCACATAGTAACCACACAATAATGATCACATTAAAATTAAAACGCCCTCAAATATTTTCTAATTTCCAAACACCGAAGGTTCTTTGTGATACTGTTTTAATAGGTATTTTATAAACTTCCAATAATAATGATTTTACTGAAATCAACTTGACAAGTAGGTTTCTTTTATGTGGGTATTTGGTGGCTGGATATTCGGTATTCAGCACTATCAGCATTCGGTTATTTATTCGGTATTTTTTATTCGGCTGTAACAGAATTCGGTTACTTATCCGATATTTGGAAATTTTGATATTTGGTGCATCACTAACAGAGAGTTATATTTTCACCTCAGTGATGGAGGGGAATGGGCAGCGAGGTCCCGAGGGATTGGTCCATATATACAAGCATGATGAATAACTATAATAATTTTATAACTTAAATAATGGTGACTTTAGTATGTTGGCGTAGATAAATGATTGGCGGAGTAATAGTAATATATTGTGCAATTCGCTCACAATAGATGAAGAGAGGGCACGAAGCATGCCGGGGGGTCTGGGGGCAGAGGGTTGGCAAGCGCAGCGAGCAGGGGTGGAGCCCCTAGTTGACTATATGAATTCTAAGTAAACTAACCATTTAGGAACTATGCTCATGAGAAGTTACACAGTTTTGAATAAGTTGTTGTGATGTATCAAACGTAACTAATTAAAATGATAATTCACAAAAGTATTTGGTAGTCTTGGTTTATCTTAAATAAGAGAACTCATTAACATCAACATACTTCCTTCATTTTTTCTTTAGCTGCTGTCAGGTTGGTTGCTGTGCTTCAAGACTGGATTTTACAGGAGAGTTCTGTGAAACTAACTGTTGATGCAATGGAAGCACCTACAAAAGTTGGCAGAGATGCTTGGGGAAGGCGACGTATTGCTCCATCGCCTGCTTATGATCTCCTTATTTCGTTGGTCAATCCTAGGCCTGAAAGTCTACACATTGTCTGGAATGTCCAGCAAGCTATTTCTGGTATTTGAAAATGTGATTTAATTATTTAAGTTGTGTTCAGTGTAAACTTAGCTATTTGTGGAGTTTATTATTGCTATATTTATCTAAAAATGATAATGATCTTTACATATTTTAACTTTTAGTACTATTAAAATTAGGTAACCAATTTTAGCAATAGCCTGAATATAATATGCCCGCAAATGTAATGTACAGGCAGTCCTCGACATCTGTACATAATGCGTTCCTGAAAATGTGTACGGAAGTCGAATGTACGGATGTCGAACAGAGATTAACATGTTATAGGGGGGGTTCCGTTCCCAGAGAGCCAAAAAATATTATAAAATCTCTAATTATGGTATCAATGTTTAGGTTTTTGAGCAGGGGCCTTTTAGACACAAGCATTGATTTTATAATATAGAGAGATAGGGCAAAATGCAATAAAATATTTAAATAATTGCACAAATAAACACTGATGTACAGACAAAGATGGTGACGCGGTGGAAACTGATGGCTGGCAACCAGCACCGCTCGAAATATTCGTTCGTCATTTTGCTGACGCATGAAAGTCCGAATTCAGCGTACAAAAGATGGTTTAGGGGTGTCAGTCTATGCTATCTTGCGTTCTTGTTCCCTTGTATTATCCTAAGGTTATCACACACATAGTGTAATTGATTATTATCTTTTTTATTATAATTTATCGTTATTTGTTTTTTATTATTCTTTTTTCTCAAGAAATTTTTGTTACTCGCAAGACAGTCCTGCTGAGTTCAGTTGTCATTCACGAGAAAGCCAAGCAACTGCACAATCATTATGTCTCAAATTGTTATATTTCCAGCATTTCGTACATATTCTTTTCTTCTCCTTCACAATTGAACACACACTCGACCGGCTTAAGTCCAGTGAGCGTCCGATTGAAGCTAAAGATTCGCCACTTTCGGCACGCCTAATTATTTGCATCTTTGTCCCAATCGTGTTCACTTTATGGGCCCTACGTTTCTTTCCACTTGTATTAGTACTTTCAGTTTTCCGTTTCTCACTCATGTTTATAAAATAATACATGTAAAATGCACAAACAAAGAAACACTGCTGTACGTACAAACAAAGATGATAATGTTGCCGAGACTGAATAATATTAATATGAGTAATTTATTGATTATTAACGGACTTTACAGTGGTATTAATCTTGTCAAATTTCAGTACAATATTAAAAAACATTACACACAATACGCATATTACCTCTTTATGTCTCAAGTTTAAGGACATGTCTTTTTACTATGGTATTATTATTATTAGTATTTTTTGGATATGAGAAGCTCAAATATTTTTGTTAAATTTTTATATTACATATATAAACGAAAGGTTTTATTCCGCAAACTGAATTAGAATCGTTCAATTTCATTCCGTACGACCTTTCGTTCAAAAGATTTCGTTCCGGAACTACTTTCGTTCCAAGAATTTTGTTCCGTGTTTCGTTCTATTCCGCTAAATCGTTCCTTGAACCGAAACCATTGAAAGTGGTTCCTTTTTGTTCGTCCTGGTTTCGTTTAACATCCCTGCTAGAAACTCATCAGTTGAGTAGAATGATTTAGATTTAGATTTGAATTTTATTATATTTATGCATTTTGCTTCGTTTGGTAATTTATTAAAAGTGTTGGCTTGGCTATGCGATACCTCGAAATGTTTGTTCTTCAGCTGATGTACGAAAGTCCGAATTTGGCGTACGAAAGGCAGTTTAGGGTTGAGAATGTATAATGTACGAAAGTGCGAGTTGGATGAAAGTCGAGGACCACCTGTACATTAATTGATATCAGCTTATTTCTGTTAATACTGGTAATTAATTATTCAGACTGCCTATGGTGTAACAATAAAAATCACGGTCATTTAATGTTACTGTTGTCTTGCCATATAAAGTAAGTTAGAGGATTAAGTACCGTATTAGCCCGAATATAAGGTGACCCCCAATATAAGGCGACTCCTTATTTTCCCAATGAGAAAATCCAAAAAAAACTCGCATTTCCTGTTTCCAGATTTGTTTGTTAAATTTTCGCGTTATTCCTTCTATTAAACGGTTTTAGAATGAGATAGGAGAGAGAGAACCAAAATCCACTATAAATCAAAACTTTTTATTTTATAGATCCCTTTTTGTCTGATTTAAAAGGATTATCAGCAGTGGCACTGCGGTTTTCTACACGGCATCAGTTTGGCCAACTTACTATATGAAGTGGCTGCCATCTCAACTCATTCGCTTTCATTATTGAGGATGTCTGTCTAAGACGTAATGTGGTGCTTATTGAACGTAATACTTATGGGTTAGTCCAAGTGTTTTAAAATTGTCAACTGATGATAAATTAATGCTTTAATGTATTTATTTATGGCACTCTAGTTAATACTTAACATGATGATATAATTCTAAAATTTTGTTCTTGTACCCAACAAAAATCAAGGGTACGTGTTATACACGGGGTATAATAAAAAGTAGGGATTTTTTGGCAAAAAGTGCGCCTTATACACGAGTATATACGGTATTTTTGTAAGAAGTTTTAGTACCTTTTAAATTATTACATTTTTGTAAATTAATTTGAAGAATGACCTTATCAGTTAAATCAAAATGAATTTTAGTATGTACTTTAAAGTATTACCCAAAGAACAATCATGTGATTTCTTATAGTTTGGTATATTGAATTGCTTTTTCTATTCCTTATTTTTCATTATCTCAATTGCATTCAAAGAGTACTTGATGCCATTTCTCAAGCATCTTGAACTATTGGCTGATTTTAACATCAAATCTCAAGTTCTTTACTTTGTTACCCTTGGAGTGAGACCTAAATTAGTGGATTCAGGAGGTGCTGAATTTGGAAAACATTGCTTCATTCATGAGGATTTATTACCTCACATTATTACTCCTTTGGAGAAGAAGATAGGTGAGTTAGCATGTTCATCATTTAGTAAATTCATATAATGTGCCTTAGTGGCTATTTTCTTGTTTGATTAGTTATATTCCATTGTGGTTTCTTAAACTGGAGAGAGTGAACTGGTTATTGTTTGTTATATAAATCAACAAAAGTAAATTTAAAATAATACTATAACTTTGCATTTAATTTGACTACATTAAAAAAAATAAAATTTCATTACTTTATAGAGATGATTTAATTTGACCATGCATTTCCTTTTATGTAAAACTTTCTCCTTACAGTAGCCAGATCTTTCAAACCTCTTGAGCATTCTTATTAATTATTACTTTTCCAGAAATTGTATAGCTTCCAAATCATTTCTTCAATTTCAAATTTATTTGATAATATGCGTTTCATACCACATGCCATACACCAATTATGGTAGCTTGCAGGGTACTTATTCAGAATCAGATTCATGAAGCTCATTTATCAATTTAAATCTTTAAAATAGTTAATGTATTTACATTGTGATGAAATTACCTTATTTTTAGCATCTCATGTATCCCGTAATCCCACACTCAACCTAGTGGTGTATGTACCACCTTGTGAAGAAGCTCCACTATACCTTTATTCTAAAAGGACTGGAGTACCCATTCCAACAAATGCTTTCATTTCCCCTCAATGGGGTGGAATCCAGGTGAGTTTATTTTGAAAATGTGAGTGATTGATGTGATATTAAGTAAAAGCATCAACCCGTTATTTTTTACTTTACCTTGATAAACAAAAAATTGATCCAAGTTTAATTTGGTGTTAATTACATCAGATCTTATGACATTGATAAGTATGAATGAAAGATGGCATCATTAATTTTTTACATTTTTATAAAGTAGATGTTTCCAAAGGAGCATGGTTTTTGAGAACTTTATATTATTCTGTAGGTATAGCTTTCTAACATCATTACTAATATGTAGTCACGTTGAAATGCCATGTTAGAATAAATTTTTCTTGATTTTTGATATTTCATGTTTCTAAACCCTTCTTAATTATTTCATATGTTGGTAGAATCATAATTTGATATCTAAAATAAGATTTTTTTGACAATGAATGTGAGTTTTAAAAGTCTCTCTTTTTAGTTACTTTTAAAAGATTAATGCATAATTTAGTAAGTTTTGTGTTGGATTGAATTTTGTTAAAATATCTGATATGAATATAAAATCAAAATGATGTATTCAGGTCATATTGTGTAGTTTTCATTGCTACCTTATTAAAGTGAAATTTAGGAAGTCATCAATGTATGTCATTCTGATTTACTGTATATACTTGAGTATAGATAGAGTTTTTAAGACCAAATTTGTAGCGAAAAACTCTGGGATTGACTTATACACGAGTAATATTTGTATTAGGTTAAAACACATAACGTTATTTGCCCTACGGTTGTTAAAATGTGATGGAATGGAAACTATTGCTGTATTTAAACTGTGTAGATAACTATCGACTATTTAAATGTCAATGTATACGAAAGAATAAAGCTACTATAGAATTTGGTGATCCTAAGTTAATCTCTGATGTTTTGCAAGCGATTAGGCAATTTTTGTTAATGCAATGGTCAGTAAGGTGACGGCGGCAGGACAAAGAACGACAGCAAGACAGAGGCTCAATATGCAAACTCCGTAATATATAAACAACGAAACACTTTGTCTAGGGGAGGCATTGCACTACTTCGCTGATACTTGACACCATGTAGTTAATTTGATAGTCGAAGAATTATAGAGACGCAATAAATAGTCTTTTTTGGATTCTTTACGTGGAACTAAATTGATTAATATGTACTGAACAAAAAAAATTTCGTTTCACTACATCGGAAAAACTGGGGTCGACTTATAAATGAGATATTCAAAAAAACAAAAGTTTTTATTAAAAAAGTTGTAATTGACCTATACACAAGATCGACTTATGCACGAGTATATATGGAACGTACCATATATACCTGAATATAAGATGAGGTTTTGTTCCAATTTTTATGACCGAAAAATCGCTAGTCGTCTTATAATCGCACGGTGCGTAATAGTTTGACTGACGGAGGAACCGAAACCAGAGATAGCTGGAGATGGGAAGAATCGAATAGCTGTAGTCGAAATATTCAATTCAAATGTATTCAAATACAAATACTCTTTTGAGTTTTATCCTATATATTATGCGCGTAGTGAAGCTGTGTGCATCCGTATGAAGCCTCGCGTAATTACATTGGTGTATTTCTCGAGAACCGTTCATCGTAAAGATATGAGGTAAACGGTATTTCGTTTCTACTGGCTATGAGGTCCCTGGAAAAGTATTTTTGTTTGCTAAAGTGTCCCGGGTTCGAATCCAGGAGACAGTTATATTTTCCCATAAGTTTACACGGGATTTTCGATTTTTCAGAGTGCAAGGTTTTTTTCCTTCATTCATTCAGATACGTAAATACTCTATACTATCTTATTCTTGCAATGTTTACAAGTTACATGGTTGAATTTTTCAGAAATACGCATTCTTTTTCGAAATTTTGCAGATTTTTCGTACTCATTCCGGGCGTTGCCAAGGAGACTCTCATTGTTGCCTCCGATTCATTTAAGGCCAATTAAACCTTCAAATAGACGAAAGAAAAGTGTTGTTGTTATCTTCTCTCCATTGATAATCTAAATAAACTATATATATATATATATATCGTGTAAGAAGCATCTTTATATTATATATATATATATCATGTGTAAGAAGCGTCTATATATTATAGATATATATGCTAATTCTTTACGAGTAATTATCAATAATTATAAGACATGACTGCTATAGCCGTCTTGTCCCTAAACAGTGCATACATGACTACGGTTATAGCCGTCTTGTTCGTGAATCTGTTAAGACATGCTGTAAAAGTGTAATCCAAAGTGGGATGTGCGATACAATGGGTTTATGTGAGGTACTTATTGAAAAATAACAGCTTGAGGAATTATTCAAGTTTCAGCATCATCAGATTTTCTAGATAAATTGAATAACTTTTTTTTCAAAATTTCCATACACTTTTACTCATCTGAATTTATTAAAACAATACTTATTACATGTAAATGGTGTCTACTTTTTCATACAGTGCCTCATTAATTTGAAATCATTTATTTCTCTAGGTTGTGGATCCCTCTGGGTATTGCAGTGCTAAAAAAGATGATGCTCTTTTGATAGGAGATGGTTCAGAAAAAAATGAATCTGAGACAAATTGGAACAACCTAGATGTGCCACTGTTAAAGGATAGTGTGGCTGTACCTCTTGACACGACTCACGTGATGGGAATATTTATTGCTCAATTACGTCTTTTAGTTGGAATACCAGATCTGGTAATGCCTAAAATTCAGTAGAAATAATTTATAACATGTCGATTTATTCTAAAATGGCTCTAACAATTTTGATTTAAATTCATTTATAGAGATTGGTATCATAGACAATAATGCACAAGCCGTATTTCTCAAAAAATAATATGTACAGTAAAACCCTGCTATACGTTATTTCACATATACGTCCCCAATCAGTTAAGGAACATGTTTCATTATAAGTTGTGTCGCTTCGCATATACGTCGTTTGTGAAATGCTAAAAAGCAAAATTTCATAAATTCCAATTGCGATGCATAAATTACAACTATAACAATAAAAACCTTCTATCCAACTTTTAATTGCATGATTATTATTATTTATATGAATTAATTTAATTTCGTGTTTATCAATTTGTGTAAAATCATACTCAGAATTAACATTTGCTGGCCATTTGTTTGAGAGATCACGATGGGTTAGGTGGTTCACAAGTCACATGGGATAAAATGGACTATCCCAGTTTTAATGACAATGTGTAAAAACCTATTTCTGAGCAACAGTCAGCTATAAGAGAGCTTTGTGAACAGTTGTGTCTAACATTTTGTATGTCCTTTCATCCCGGTTTACATTTGTGTTGATATCTCATGAGATATTGGATACACTTTGGATTGCGACATCTGCATGAAAAGTACTCTAAAGTGCATATCAGTGTGCGTGTAAGTAAAGAAACAATTTTTGTGCTCCATCACACTATAGACAGTTATTTTCGGTGATTTCTGATTTTATTATTGCAAGTGGTTACTCGTTACGATTAAATGTATATTAAACCCTAGTAGCAATGAGTGATAAACACATAGTGGTAACAATATGTCTAATGTACTGTATTGATATGTACTATTTGGGACAAAAATGTCACAAAATATCCGCCAGGAATGTAACCCCTATATTTATCATAGTTCTTATGGGAATCTTTGTTTCGCTATACGTTGTTTTGTTATAAGTCGAATTTTTCAGGAATGCATCTCCGACGTATAGCGGGGTATTACTGTACTATAGGAATGTTCAATTTTGACCTGGGCTTTATTTTTTGAAAATCATTTAATTGACAGTTTATAATATGGCATGTACATTATTGGCATAATGTAGACTATGATACAGCAGCCATTTAGTTGCCATAGCAACCCATATCAGTAAGGAACAAGATGGCGTCTGCATGTGTTTTTTAGTCCAGTGGAACAACGTATTATTATTAAATATCTCTGTAAGGAAGGTGTGAAAGTGCCTGAAATTCATCAGAGGCTTCAAGCACAGTATGGAGAACCTTGCCTGTTATGGTCTTCAATGTTCAAATGGTATAAATTATTCAAGGAGGGTCACCAACACATAAAAAATGAAGTGCTTAAAGCAAGGTCAGCTACTGTAATCAGTAATGTGACAATCACATGGGTTGATGAACTCATATGGAGTAACAGAAGAATATCAGTGCATGAATTAGTATAAAAACTTAACATCACTGTTGCTAGTGTTAACTAGGGATTCAGTAAAGTTAGCACCCAAACAGTTATCACTAGAACAAAAGGGATGCGAGTTCAAATTTCAGTGTTTCTGAGCCAAAGATATCAAAGGGAAGGGGATGAATTTTTGAATTGTATCATAACCACCAATGAGACCTGGATCCATCACTTTACTCCTGAAAGCAAACATTTCAGTATGGAGAGGAGACTTACACATTCACCTCCACCGAAAACTGAAGAAGGAAGGAAGAAGTGATCAGACTTTCTGTCTAAAGGTGTTTTGTTTCTCCACGACAATGCTTGTTCACATACAGGTAATCTGATTGTGAATACACTAGCTGAAATAGGGTTGGATGTTTTTCCCCATCCTTCTTATAATCCTGACACCCTGTGACTTCCATCTGCTGTAACAGCACTTACGAGGCAAATTTAGGTTGAATGATAGGGTGAAAAAGAGTCTGGGAGTAGTGTCGACATCTAGTGAAAGATTTCTTTGAAACTGGAATAAGAAATCTCTCAGAATGGTCGAACAAGCATGTTCTGAAGAAGGTTGAGTCCCTTGAAAATTGACTGCAATATTTTTTTTGTGTGCTAATTGTATGATTTTAAAAAAATTAAGAACAGGTCAAATTGGAAAATCCCTTGTAGCATCCAATAACATTATTAAACATAGTGTTACACCCAGCTACCATCCAGCTCTTCCCAGTCCTTTGATGTCATGCAGCTGTCTTTGACCAGTAATAATCCTTAAGGGCCTATATGGCTCAGCCAATCCACGCAGTACTTGATATGTATGTATGATGCAACTATTTATCAAATTCAGTTTCCACATACATGAGTTTATCATTATTACTTTCTCCATACGAAGTAATGGGAAAGTATTGTGATCATGAAAAAAATCTACTTCGAGATTTCAACGGAAATACACGTTTTGAGGTCCCTAGAACACATTTAGACTATTTTCGGAATGTCTGTGTGTGTATGTGATTGTGGACGCTCTAACTCAAAAGGTACTTGCCATATCGTTACCAAATTTCATATATAACACTTTGGTATGGGTACAAAGAACTGATTAGGTTTTGGCCAATAACGGTTAACCGGAAGTCGAGGTTTATTAGAAACCCGATTCGGTTTTTGCGATATTTCTACGTTAAAACATCATTATTGTATATACAATTCTATACAAAGGTTATATAGAATGTAATTTGCTACAGTTTTCATTTGAAACATTTTCTGTAGCAGTTATTCTTTAGGAGTTATTTATAAATAACTGGTTTTTCGATTTCCATCAAATATCTCCTTAAAAACATCATTAGTCGTAATCTTCATAAGGACCAAAGTTGTAGAGAATAATATTTCTTCCAAGTTTTGTTTGAAAGAAATTTTCATAGAACCATCCATTTCGGATATATTTCGCTTTATCTTAATACCAGTATACAGCGCCAGCACCAGCACCATTTAGCGGTGAATTCTGTAAACATATTCAAATTATACGAAATTTACGGCAATAAGGACGACTGTATTCTTTTACGATACGAAATAATAATTTTGCCTTATAATGCTATTCATAATAATTTAAATATCTAAACCCCAAATATGGAGAAAGTCATGTGTTGGCCACATCAGATTTTTATATTAATGCTATTTACGTATATGTGGAAAAGATTTCTGCAATTTTTTTGCTTTAGTAGCTTTGGAGTTCCTTCCAGTCAGAGTATAGTGATACCAGAAACATATGCATATGAGAAAGTTTATGCAGTGTATATTGCACCGATTTTTTAAATCATGGAACAGCTAACCTAGGTTATATCCAAATTCATGGTAGAACGAACCATGCGACCATGGGCTTTTATTGTTTACATTATTTGTCTTATTTATTTTGTTTGTAGTTGTTAGCAAGAGAGATGCTTTCCACAGAGAGGAGGACAAGGGTGGTACTTGTCCCTCTGAGATGCCCAGCAAAAATATAATTTGAACAGTATATGTAGGGGATGCAGTTGAATATGCCTTAAGTTGACCCTGAGTTTTACCTGCTGCTCTGGTAAATTGAGGTAGTGAGCTTTGATAAACCTCAAAGTCTATGTTATGCACTATATCTTTATCTATATAATCTTGCTATCTTTTTGAAGAACTTCTAAAAAATAATAACAATATGTTTTATGAATTTTATGGTATTTTTGATTTTTCAGTGTGTAAAAATATTGTGTCACTACTCAGCCAGTTTAAAAAAAAAAATTTTAAATCCACTTGTGCATTCAGTTTGTCCATCTGTCTTGCGCCAACTCCTCCTAAACAAAAGCAGATAGAGAATTCTTTTACCAATTGATTTAGTATTCTGTATCATTGTGGGCATTTTATTGTGAAGGTCTTGTCTGTCTGACTGGCATGCTAACTCCTAAATGAAAGCAGCAACAATCTTAGTTTTTTATTGCCATTTCATTCATTATTCTGTCTTGTTGGGCATGTTTTCTCAGTTTCCCTCTGTCAGTCTTAAATTTTTTGAAAAGACATTTACTTTCTGCTTCAGCAACTCCTTCCTTATTTACTATGTAGATGTAATAAGTCAATTTGATTAAAACAAGGTTTAGCTTCTTGGTGTAAGTTGAGCCTAATTGTTTGGCAATTGGGGATCTTTTAAATAATTATGGATGAACCTTGAAATGTTGCATATTTTGTTCAGTCACTTTCATTTATTAAGATACAAAATTTCTTTTGAAAAACTTAATTTAATATTGTTATTTCTTTCATTTTAATATTTTTTTGTATTTAAATAGGAACCGCTGCCTAGAACTGAACTACTGCTACTGAAAGGACCAGAGCCTAGAGAATGGGAAATGGATCTCTTATTGAGAGTTAGAACGATAGAGCAGATAACTTCAGCAAAGCTGACTTTACAGGTAAGTGTGGGGACTTTAAAAATTATTTCACCATGCTGTGCTCGAAATGGAAAATGTTACGAAATGGAACGCTTGTATTGGTAGTGGAATGGAAATTTTTACAAAACGGAATGCTTGTTGTAAGGGACGGTATTTCTAAATGTCTGATGAAACGGAACGGTATCATCAGCACATGTGACGAGCCAGAACGGCGTTCTGGTGCCTTCCGGCTCATTCCAAGTACTGACTATGCTTAATTTTTAAATAATTTCTTTTATGAAAAGAGATGCAGTTTATGTAGAATTGAATTTCTGTTATTGTATTTAACATATTGGCAACTGTTAATGTAGATCTCCATCTTTTCTTGGCCAAATGTTAGCATCTCATTATTTATCACTTTTTATTTATTTCACAACTAATAATTTCTATTTTAAATATTTGTATTTTATATACGAGGTGTTACAATAAAGTTCCCGGAATGTCTGCACAGATGTCTCATCGAGTAATGAGCGAGAAATAGCCAGCCAGCGACATGTTGCCACATATCTATACTTGCATCTGGTGTGGTGGTAAAGGAAGTAAGGCAGTATTTATAGATGTGTGTGTTTTAGTCCTGGTGGAAAAATGAGTGATTGGTTGTTGGATCAATGCATTAACATCAAGTTTTGTGCATAGTTAGGCAAAAGCACGAGTGAAACTCAGCAGATGTTAAAAATGGTTTATGGTGCTGATGCAATGAAAAAGTCGAGTGTCTATGAGTGGCATAAACGAATTAGAGGGTCGGGGGGGTCATGAGCACAGGTGAAGACAATGCAGATTTGTTTCTTTGACCACAAGGGCATTGTTCACTTTGAATTTCTCAAACAAGGTGCGCAGGTGACTCAGATATTCTCCATTTACCTTTATGCCTTTTTCCTCCCAGTCTAGCATTTGGAATACTTCCTCTAGAGCTGCTGTAAATAACTTAGGGGACATAGTATCTCCTTGTCTCACTCCCTTTTCGGCCTTAAAGGCACTCGTCTCTTCATGCAGCTGGACAGATGTTGTCGCATTTTCATATATGTATATATATACCTATATATATATATATATATATATAATAAAGGTAGCAACAAGGTGTTGGAGGAAGCCCAGTGGACACTTACCTAGATTGAAGAGCCGCTGGAGATCCTGAGGACACACGAAAAACACAAAAGAACAAAAACGACACAAAAATGGAGCTTTCGGGCTGACGCCCTTCTTCAGCGGTTACCCACCGGGCCTGATCCATGACCAGATCCGGAGGGCAATCACACCGGTAACCACTAAACACCACCATTACACTTCTCCTATTCCCGATTTTACCCCTTCCCTTACCCTTACCACCCTCTTTCACCCCGGGATCCACGAGGTCCTCAAGGAAATCCTTCATGCTGCCCACCCAATTCTTACTTCCACCTCCCACCAATCCCCCTTTAATTCCCCCATTCTTTCCTTCCGCCGGCCTCCCAATTTGGGAAATATCCTGTGGAAGAAAGAACTACCCACTCCCAACCCTCCATCTGCTGCAGGATCTCAACCCTGCGGCAAACCCCGTTGTCTCACATGCCCCATCCACCCACCCTCATTCTCATTCACCAGCCCCCCCTCCAACATCACCTACCCCATCCCCTCCAGAAGTAATTGCACTACGAGGAAAGTCATTTACCTCCTCACCTGCACCCTCTGTCCTGCTTTTTATGTTGGCCTCACCAGTAACCCACTCAACATTAGAATTAATGGCCACCGGAACAGCATAAATACTAACCGTCCCCTTCCGGTGGCTTCTCACGGCAATTTACACCAGGCCACCTTTACTAATTGCTTTACTGTAAGGATTATCCGCGCCCTACCGGATGATACCCCTGCCCCCCTACTTCGACAGTGAGAGTTAGCCTACATCTTTCTCCTTGACTCTATCTCCCCCCCTGGTCTTAACCTCCGATAACCCTATTGGCCGTCCCTCCTACCCGCCTCCTCCTATTCCCGAACTTCTCTCATTACACCTCTCCCCCTCCCCATATCCCCCCCCAGTGTGTCACCTTAAACAGTATATGTTTCTCCATCACTGAAGAAGGGCGTCAGCCCGAAAGCTCCATTTTTGTGTTGTTTTTGTTCTTTTGTGTTTTTCGTGTGTCCTCAGCACCCCCAGCGGCTCTTCAATCTAGGTAAGTGTCCACTGGGCTTCCTCCAACACATTGTTGCTACCTTTATTATTACCCTTCCTTTTCCTTAAGCATTTATATATATATATAGAAAACTAGAAAATCCAAGTTCACAAAGATAAGTAGTGGGAAAAACCACTAGGACATTAATGCCTTGGATCTTAACAATGACTCGTTCCACACAGCTAGACAAAATGAGGCTGACATAGTAGCACACATATAATTACTAAGATAAAAAAACTGTTCCAGGTATCTATTCAAGCATTCACCTAAATGTTTACATTGGATAGTTTTTGAATTGACTGTTCCACTACACTGTAGTCAAGGATTGAGAGAATGAGCAAAAAAATAGCTGAACTAGCGAAGACTGCTCGTGATCCCCATTGGGGGTCTCGACCCTATGTTTGAAGACCACTGAGCTAGAGACTTGAAATTTGGCAAGACTAGATTTTTAGTCTCAGTCTTTGGAGAAAAACCAATATTATAAAACTTTCAATTTTTAAGGGGCAGTTTTGTTCTACCATACGAGGACAAAAATTATGAGACCATTCCAGATGACTTATAGTCTTGATATTTCGTAACATATTAGTTTTTTTCATCATAACCGAGGAAAAAATCAGAAATTCTCAAAATTTCTATTTTTTGTGGCTGTTTTGCCCCATTATTGTCCCATACGAAGATAAAAATTATAAGCCGCTTTTAGATGAGCTTCAAATTTGACATGGTTATATGTTTTTGGACAAAACTGATAGAAACATTACGAAATTGTAAAAATTCAAATTTTAAAAATGCTTGCAGAATGCAAGCACTGTCTACTAGTAATAAATATAGTTTTTTGAAAGTTATTAAATTATACAATATGTCGCTTTATGTTTTTGCTTAAAGAGGTTTTAAAAAAGAATTTTAAAATTTTTGATGTCACTATATTTTGGCAACTAAGCATATTTATTACATACACAGATTTACAAAACTATGAAAAGAAATTTTTATGAATACAGTAGAACCTCAATAATCCCAACCTCGGTAATCTGAAATTTTGGTTAATCCAAACAGGATGTAAAAAAAATAGTCATAAGAAAAAGTTTTATTTATTCAGACGAAGATTGACAATACTATAACTTACACATTTATAAATTAGTCCTTTTTTACAAAGTCTGTTATTTTCTTCTGATAAAGTGTTGAGCAATGAGAAGAGGCTGCAATGTCCCACCAGCGCTTCATAAAATTCACATCTGTAGGCGTGGCTTTACGTACAGCAGAGTGTTCCAACGCTTCCAATCTCTCAGTGTGTGAGATTACTTCCATTGTAGTTTCGTCTGAATCACTTCATTCGAGTCATCTTGACCACTTTTCTCCGACAATACAAGGGACACAATGCCATTATCGGTGTACATTTGATGTCTGATGTCACAATCATCAGCTGATATCCACTGTCGAATGTCGACATCTTCAACTTCTTCACAACCTGGAAGTAGTTTCATCATCTGCAGAATGTTACCAGTTTCATTGAGTGCTCTGGCGTTAAGTTTAAAGAGTTAACCAAATTTTAAAATTGTAATTTGTACTCGTCTGCTGCAGTATGATTCTAGGACAAGCTTTCCCCACATATCGTCAGTTGGTGCACTCCATTTCTTTTTTTCCAGCGATCCAACCAACCATTACTACTATCTTTAGAGTCTAAAATGACGACACTACTATCATTCAATTCCTTAACTTACTTTTATTTCTGTTTTGTTTTTATTTCTTTTTCTTCATCTGTTTCCAATCTTTTAGTTAAATGGATGTTTGTTGACATTTCACTGTGGAAGCAAAGAATGAATAACATAACAGAAAATACACTGAATGAGTGGGAAATTGAACCTAGAACCATCCACATGCAAAACAAGGACTTCACCACTGGGCCACAAGTAGACAATATGTATTGTCATCATTCCAGAGTCATTATCGCAACCGATCCTTTCACAGTGCAGTGTTGCCACATATTACCAACTTTAAACACGTTTTCTTAGGAAACTATGCTTCTACCAAAATTTTGACACAGAACATTTTCGACTTGAAATTTTGCAAGGATTCGAATGGTTATGTCCATATACGCGAATTTTGGCACACCCTGTATATATGGAATAATGCATAAACCGAACACGTGTGAATTAACCTTTAAAAGCTGGATTTAAATGTCCCTTTGTAGACTCTCGCTGCCGGATTTAATTTTGGTCATTTAAATTTTTCTTGCAATAGATCATAAACTGTCTTGTATTTCATGAACTAGCAGTGATAAAACTTTCAAATAAAAAGTATTATTTAGTCAGTTGTTTGGAGAATAGCAGAATTACGTCTTTTATTGAGAAAGAAAACAAAAAAAGCGCAAAACTGGCTTAATTCTGTGAGATAACAATCATAAACACAAGGATAATTTCAGTAAAAGATATTAGTGAAATAATGGTAAGGGTTTCAAGAGACTTCTCCTATGTCGCGACATTTTTATTGCCCATACGTGGAGTGTGGAGTGGGTTATGGTTAGAGAGCAGCTGGGCTAAGTCTCTCTCCCTTATTCTTGGTGTAAGGTCTCCCCACCCCCAGTATTGGAACCTACGGCATGTTTCCTCAACAGATCTTGAGAAGTGGCTTCTAGGATGATCCCTCCAAAATTTTACATCTCCAGGATGAATGCACCATCTGTAGGCGACTTCCGAAAATAAGCGTTCCCATACAGGCACGCGAAGCACCAAACGGGACAATTTTGCATGCCTGTACGGGAACGCGAGGCATTTAAAGGTTAAGCTAGAAGTAGGACCAGTCAAATTTTCCTTCTTTCACCACTGTAAAAACCTTAGGACTGGCCTTGTATGCAATCTTTGTTTAGTTAAGAGTTTTCCATTTTCAGTTTGTAGATTTTGTTTAAATTAATATTAGTTTTCATTTGATTTCACAGTCATTATCTCAACTACTGGCAGAAATAGGAAATATTGTGATCCAGGATGAAGTGGGAGAAAGCGTGTGGAATGCAACAGAAGGAGTTGAGAGAGCTAGTGTACTTCTTGCAGCTGGTGACCTGCTTGGTGCCTTCATGGTATCACGTGATGCATTTGTGTCTGCAGAGAGAGCCTTCACAGACCGCTCACTTCTTGCATTGCTCTATTTCCCTGATGATCAGAAGTAAGTATTATATTGGTTATACATTAACAGCCTATGTTGTGCATAGATAGGATTACCATACATCCTATTTTCATCAGGAGATTCCCAGATTTAGTAGGCCATCTAAGAACCTCGGTCTGTATTTATTAAATTGTACGGCTCACAAGGGGAACGTCAGGTCTGTGGGATGCCAATTTTGATGAAATAAAAATGGCGCGTTCTTTGATTTAAAATAACGGATACGTGTCCGCCACTTTTTGTGAATGCGCTCTTGTTTATGAGTAATAAATGTTTAAATATTAATGTCTTCGATTACTACGCTTAAGAAGCTAAACTTCTTTACTCGGTTCGTAAGGAAGCCGTGGATGGTTGGTAGGAATCTTGGCTACGGAGTTGGGGGTCCTGGGTTCGTAACCTGCTTGGTGACTTTTTTTTCTTTTTTAATGATTTTTTATTTACGAGTTTCATTTTAAATTTTAAATGTGTTCTCAAGGATATTCCGTTTTTCATTTTTCATAGTAAAATTTAATTCATTGTAAATATTAATTTCGTTACCGTTCATATACATTTATAATTTTTTAAAGGCCTTATTTTTAATCGTACATTTATATTAAATAAAAAGTACATATTATTTTTATAGTTATTTGACATCTAATATTTATTTCTCACAATTATTGGGATGGTAATTATAATAAAAACAATCAAAACATATGTATTTACGACACCATGCACAGCACAAAAAACTTGCAGCATTGCATGAGGATTTGAAATGTGCACAATGTTTCAAAGTATACTTTGAGATAGTATACTTTATAAGATCGCCTTGGAGTTCTATGAAATGTTTCTTTTTGGTTCGACGAAAGAAAGGTAGAGAGAGAAAAAGTATAATCCGCGCTCGCTGACGTTTTCTGGCCTTATTCTGTTTGACATCTGGTCCGACAAATAGAAACCGTTAGGTAGTCACTTACAAATAGTTCTCTTGAGTATTTTGTAGCGAAACGTTGTGGAGAGAAGTTCGGAGTGAATATTAGTGGCGAAAGTTTTGTGGTTACATCTTTTTCATTTTCTGAGGATTTACAGAGCGAATTTTGGTAAGTTAATTAAAAATAATTATTTGTTTTAATTTTATTATGGTTCTATATTGACAGTATTCTACATATACATAAATATTTTACTTAAAAATAGGCCTTGTACGTAATGGAAAGAGAACTTCCTTCTACAAGCTCGGCTTCGATTGCTGATCCAATACCAGATCCTCACATCGATGGCGAGACAAAGCGGGAATTGGCCAACGCGGTTCATGTTTTCGCAGAATTACTACGGGACAGTAATGTTATCGCACAAACGGTGACTTCTCCCATTTCCTATCGATCAAAATTGATTGCCAAGGAAATGGTTGAACGATTTATGGAAATGTACGACGAAATGACATTTCTTGATACAGAGGTATTAATTCAGGAAAATTATAGTGATATATCCGAGGATTTCCACGATGCGCCCATTGGAAGCGGAAAGGAAGACGTTGTTGAACAATCTGCTTCTGAATCTTCGAGTTCCGAATTTGAACCTTCACCGAAGAAACCGAGAAGTCATACAGTTCCGTTGGAAACGAAAATTAAGGTGGTGACTATAGCTCAACTTCATCCACAGTGGAGTTTAAAAACTCTGCAACGAAGAGGCTCAAGTAAGCTGACAAGAAAAGATCTCATCAGTCGCTGGGAAAATGATATTAAAAAAGGAGGTACTGCAGCGGAGAAATTCGCTCTCATCGATAGTTGGACACACGACCGTTTTGTAGAAGCAAGGGCGACTCACGAAAATGTCACGACGAGGGCACTACAACAATGGGCAATGTCGGCTGCATTTCAATTCTTTTCAGAAGATTTTTCCTTCACCTCATCGCAATCTTGGGTCGACCGATTTAAAAGAAGGCATCGGATCAGGCAGCGCCACGTAACGAAGTACGTCACGAAGAGAGATTGTGCCTCATTTGAAGAAACTATATTGGCAGCTAGAATGTTTCAACGGCAAACGGCAGCTTTAATTAGTACGTTCAATCCGGACTATGTTATTAACACGGATCAGACTGGCTGCGAATACCGCGTGAATATACGGCGCACACTATCCCACCAGGGTGAGAAAAGAACGGAGGTGTATGTGGGGAGCGTAAATAAAATCACGCATTCCTACACCGCACAATATTCATTGTCATTATCGGGAAAACTATTACCGAAAGTGTTTATATGCTTGCAAGAACCTAACGGTAGATTCGGTCCTAGGGTATCAGAGGAAGTGAAGGGATTTACAGAACAATATAAAAATGTTTATGTCACGTGCTCCAAATCCGGGAAATTAACGTCGGACCTTTTTAGATCTTATTTAAATCATATTTTAAAACCTTATGTGGAGGTAAACAGATTTGTTTTGATATTAGATTCTTGGGGTGGACAGACTAATGTGGCCCAGTATGATGAAATTTTTATTGATGAAAATTGTATACCAACGTGTACATTAAAAGTAATTCCGCCGAAATGTACGTCAATGTGTCAGCCATGCGATGTGTATTTTTTCCGCCAAGTGAAAAATTTCATTAAGAAAATTCAAAATTCACCTGCATTACTTAAAAAAGGTAGGGAATTACATAATCGAGAAGATGCAATTAAAATTCATGCTTTGGTGCAAAATCAGTTATCGGCGCCTATATTTGAAAATATGTTACGCTATGCATGGTTTGCTTCAAAATTATGTACAGATCGATCAGCATTTTTAAATGTAAATCAAGTGTGTTTCTCAAAGGATGTCTTACACTTCAAATGCTCATGCAATGCTGCAAGTTTTTTGTGCTGTGCATGGTGTCGTAAATACATATGTTTTGATTGTTTTTATTATAATTACCATCCCAATAATTGTGAGAAATAAATATTAGATGTCAAATAACTATAAAAATAATATGTACTTTTTATTTAATATAAATGTACGATTAAAAATAAGGCCTTTAAAAAATTATAAATGTATATGAACGGTAACGAAATTAATATTTACAATGAATTAAATTTTACTATGAAAAATGAAAAACGGAATATCCTTGAGAACACATTTAAAATTTAAAATGAAACTCGTAAATAAAAAATCATTAAAAAAGAAAAAAAAAGTCACCAAGCAGGTTACGAACCCGGGACCCCCAACTCCGTAGCCAAGGTTCCTACCAACCATCCACGGCTTCCTTACGAACCGAGTAAAGAAGTTTAGCTTCTTAAGCGTAGTAATCGAAGACATTAATATTTAAACATTTATTACTCATAAACAAGAGCGCATTCACAAAAAGTGGCGGACACGTATCCGTTATTTTAAATCAAAGAACGCGCCATTTTTATTTCATCAAAATTGGCGTCCCACAGACCTGACGTTCCCCTTGTCAGTCAATTTTTGTCCTTGGGAATAATTACAATATTATTTCATAACTTTTAACTGAAAAATACTACAATACTGCATCCTTTAATTTTAATGAGTTTATGTGTAGCTGGTTAGGAAATATTTTTATTAGTTGCATTTAGTGTATCATTAGGATTACTGTATTTACTTGTGTACCCCATGCACCTTTTTTCTCAAAATGTCGGTAAAAATAGGGACTGCGTGTCATACATCAAGATTTCTGAACAGGTTATATAAATTGTGAGTCTTGAATTAAATTTACTGCAACACATTTTCGTCTAGGTTAATACTCGCAGATGGCAAGGAATTCTATGAAGTACATATATGCATATTTATATGATCAAGCAAATGTTTGTTTAAATGCACGGTTTATACAGCTGTTGGTGCATCTTCAAGATCATGATGGACAATTTCTATGTATACTTTTGCTGGAATAAGTTGGCATCTGGTATATATGTTTGCCAAATTCATCGTGAGTTACTGATCCTTTAACATAAGAGTGGTGACTACCGAGGAGGAGATTTCTGCTAGCATCGACAGGAAGATATCACCTAATACATTACATCACAAAGGTAGGAGAGAGAAGATGCTTAACTTAGACAGACCTTGTTTCAGCGAGGGAAAGTCAGTGAAGAGGCTGGCTTTTTAAAAAATCCCAGATGTCAACTTATTCTGGCACAAATTTATTTTTATCGTTCCCAAGTGGTCCAAAAATAGGGGTGCATGTGGCACATGAGGGTGAGGGTTACACAAGTAAATATGGTATATTTATAATAACTATATACAGGCGACTCCCGAGATTCGACCGGGATGCATTCCTGAAAACGCGGTCGAATCTCGAACAGTCGAATGTCGAACACGCCTAAAAATGAGTGAAATCAGCACAAATTCAAACAATTAGAGCAGAAATAACGATATCTAGACTGAAACTAAACCTCGCGTGGTTGGGTGGGCCAAATATTACTTCGCGTAAACTACATAGTTCCTAATTCAACCAACCGATTGGCTGGTGGTGAGCTTCGACCGGTCGAATTCTTGAATTGGTCGAATCTTGGGAGTCGCCTGTAATCCTATTCAATATATATGGAGAGATGGTAATGCAAGAAGCGTTAGAAGGCACAGGAGATTTCAAAATTGGAGGAAGGAATATAAGAACGGTAAAATACATGGATGACCATGTACAGTAGGACCTCATAAACCCTGCAACCTCGATGCCTAGCATTTGCCGGGTTTTTGAAAATTTATAAAAAATCCTTAAGTAATGTACATTTTCGGTAACATTATATAATTCAAATGCTGAATAACAATTACAAGGGAACCCATTATCAATAGACTATTGCTTATACATGAACTAAAACGAGGAATTATAAAGGAACCATTAAAAAGTAAATAACAAAGGTGAAATAAAGCATATCTAATATGCATTTACAACATTAATTTCATCACACATTATTCTGAGAATTTTTTTTAAACAGATCAGGCAAACTAGTTTGCTTCATGCATTTTGAGTTTTCCTTCATAAGTTTATCTTGTATTCGATACAAACATGTAATCTCTTAAAAATCAATTCAAGAGTGTTGTTCTAAAACATATTGTATCTGTGACCAACTGTATACAGCGATCTATTGAAGGCTTGTCCTTAACTATCTCTTGATCATCGTCACTATCATTTTCTTCATCTTTTTCATGCTCAGGTTTCAAAACTATGTCCACTATTTAGGCTATTTCACATCAATTAACTGAAGTACAACAGGCGCATCATCGTCAATATCAATCCAGTTTTCATTGTCATTTTCTACCACTCTTTTTGCTATTGTGAAAATTTTTTGCATACTGTATCAGCATTAGGCGTGAAATAGGCACACCTTCACTCATTCACTGATAAAACCACTTAAACAATACCTTATCAACAATATTTACCCAGGACATGTTATGTTTTACAGCTACACAAAGCTTTAGGTGTATCACTCTATGCATAAAATTTCAATATTTCCGTTTTTTTTTCTTTAAGTCATACATAGTGGAACTACCAATGCCATATTCTTTGCAAAGTCTCTTCACTGACGTAGTACATACCTTTTTCAAGTTTCCTTAGTAATTCCACTTTTTTTCAATTGCAAGATTTTTCTGTTTACGTTTCGTAACATCACTTATGGATTGTTTTCATTTTTTTAAGCCATGTTAAAATAAAATTTAACAAAAGTACTAATTACATTAACGAAAAAGAAATGCTATCACAATGAATCTAAACATGTGGTTCTAATGAGGTAAACGAAACAATGAAAATAGATAAGTGTACATCATTTAAAGTAATTTCTAGAGTATTAGGATTTTTTACATATAACTTTCAAAAAAGTGCCGAGCTTTTGAGGATGCTGGGTTTTTGAAAGCCGGGTTTATGAGGTTCTACTGTACTTCTAGCAAGAAAGGAAAATGAACTCCAGAAAGTGATAAATAGGCTAATAATAACAGGTAGAAAGTATGGTATGGAAATTATATATTATTAAAAGGCTTCTCCACTGCATAGCGGTTGCCTTGTACTCCCAATCGCCACAGTTGTTGGTCCTCCCACTGGCCATCTCTCAGGTTGCGTGCTCTCATAGCTTCTTCCATCTGTCTTCACCAAGTGATGCGTGGGCATCCTCGCTTCCTGCGTCCTGGAGGTGACCAGTTGAATACTCACTTTGGCCATCTCTCCTGCAACATTCTCTGCAACTATCCATACCATTGAAGTGACCTGCACTCCAAACGGTCGAGGATAGTCTCTTCTGCTTCCATCTCTTGCCGAATCACGTCATTCCTTACCCGTTGCAATCGGGATACATGGTATGGAAATAAATACAGAAAAATCCAGGGCATGTGAATATCAAGTAAAGAAAAAAATTTGAACATAAGTTTTGGAGAAAAGGTGTTAGAACAAGTTTCAGACTAGATATACCTTGGAAGCATCATAACGAGAGCAGCAAAATGTACCAATGAAATCAAGACTAGAATAACGAAAGCAAAAGCCACTTTCTGGAAAAAGAAACTCATATTAACTGGGAATATAAAGGAGGATATCTGCAAGAAGTTGATAAAATGCTATGTATGGAGTATATCTTTCTATGGGGCAGAAACATGGATGTTAAGGAAAAATAATATAAAATACTTGGAAAGCTTCGAAATGTAGGCATGGAGAAGAATGTTGAAGATAAAATTGACAGATAGGATGAAAAACGAGGAAGTACTACAAAGAATAGGAGAGGAGCAAACGAATATACAGGCCATAAGAAAGAGGAAGACGAACTGGATTGGACATTACCTGAGGAGAGAGCATGATTAAAGGTGTGTTAGAAGGAAAGCTGGGTGGAAAAAGAGAAAGATGTAGGAAAAGGTTTCAGCTGATAGATGATGTGAAAGGGAAAGAGCTCTCAAGACATGAAGAAGATTGCAGAAAATAGGAGTATGTGAAGAACCAGGTTTAACCATGAATAATCATGGACCTGTCTATGGACAGACTACCTATGATGTTGATAATAACTCTGTGGTTTTAATTATGTTAGTTTTAATTATGTTAGTTTTAATTATGTCAGTTTTAATTATGTTAGTTTTAATTATGTTAGTTTTAATTTTAAATTTCATGTGGAAAACAATTTTTCCTTGTTTAGTTTACAAAAATACTTTTATCTAATCTACCTTTTCAATTGACATTTTTTTATTACAGGTATGCTGTTTACATTCCATTATTTTTACCTGTTATGATACCTGTTGTATTTTCTATCAAGAATATTGCAATTTGGATGTCCAAAAAGTTAAAATCTCAGTCTAAATTCAAAGAAGATTGAAATGTAAGCAGTTGTTTTAATAAAGTGGTTTTAATAGTTACTAGAATCATCATTCCTATAGCTCCAACATCATCAACAATTTCTAAAATCCCAAAAATCCAAATATTTTTTAAAATTTCACAAATATCACATTTTAAAAATTCCAAAAAATAAAAATATTCCAAAGTGTAAAAAAATCCAAACATTTCAAATATTCCATAAATTTAAAATTTTCCAATAGTTTCAAATATTCCAGAAATTCCAAATACAGTCAAACCTCTCTAAATCTGGCAAACTCGGGAAATGACCGGAGCCGAATTAGGGAATTGGCCAGATTGCCAGAGTTACATAACATAAGGCTAATCCGAGCCAGTCTCTTCACAATATTAAGTTTTGTAGCATAGTAGATATGAGAATATACAAATGAACTGCATGGAATTTTATTTAAACATTCACTTATATAATAATGAAATAATAAACAAAAAAACATTCAAGGTACAGTTCTGGACAAAAAAACTGCAACACTTTATGATCACTCTACAGGCATTTTAGTGAACTACAAACTTGGATCGGCCAGTCACAGATTGACAACGCTGCTGCTTGAGGAAGGGGTAAAGGGTTCTTTCTTTCTCTCTCTTTCTCCTTTTCTCTCTCGCTCGCTCTCTCTTGTTATGGCTGTCACATGAAACATTTTCCTTCACGGATTTCATGTTCAGGCATTTTGAGTGGACGAAAATATATATTTTAAATTAATTAAAATGGAGACACGAACTCGGGCATTACCCATACGGAAGTAAAAAAGAACAGTTTATTTTTCCAATCAAAATTGAATTGAATCAATTTGGATTTAGAATAAAAATCTATTAGGAATTGAAAAGAATACACATTTTAATGCCTTAACAATGAAAAAAGTGTTAGTTGCCACTACTACTTCAAGCATTATTTCCTTGCATTGATGCCAAATATCTTTATCCTATTTTACATAGCAGCATGTATTTATAGTTTTTCCTTATACGAAAGAGCTTTTAAGGATTTTTCTCAGTTATATGATGGGATTCCAATCACTTAGATAGGCAAAATTTAAAAAAATAAATTGATGTGTCCAACACATGACGTTCTCCATACGTGAGTTGTCAACTAAAATCAAATAAATACGGTGATAGGAACAGTTCAACTTACACACTTCAGCTCTAGCGATTCAGGTGTTTTGTAAATTCACCTTTGCCATTACTCCCACACATGTGAGCTACCCACTAACCATCAATTTTGACGAAAATTGAATATCTTGAAATATTCCGCTTGTTAACAAAAATTCAGTTTTAGGCAAAATATTTAAGAAAAACGATAATTTGACAGGTAAACTGCTACTTCTGGCTGACCAATTGTTATCAAAATCTTTTCAAATCTTAAGAATATATATAAAATCACAAATATGGAATTTCATGCTGATCTTATGAATAGTTTTTGAGTTATTGGAATATTTGAAATGTTTGGATCTTTTAATATTTTTGGAATATTTGAAATTATTGGAACATTTGAAATGTTTGGAATATTTGAAATGTTTAGATTTTAAAATATTTTTGGAATTTTTGAAATATTTGAAATTTTTGTAGTTTGAAATTTTTGTAGTTTGAAATTTTTGTAATACAGTCAAACCTCTCTAATCTGGCAACTCCTCTAATTCAACATAGTTCCTGAATTTGGCATTATTCTCATGAAGCACGTATGGACATAACTTTCGATTGTCATTCGTGATGCAGGTACAAATACTTCAAATGACATGATTGGGAACGATAAAACGACTTGTAACGCATAATAAATGTACATACTTCAAAAAATGAATAAAAATTACAATGTAGAGTTGCTTATAAGAGCAAAAAAATGCCCACCATCACCGCATTTCATATATATTTTAGAAATTGGTTAAAATAGCATAAAATCATAATGTTTTGATTGATAAATATGCTTATTAAAATACTAATAAAGGAAGTTAAGTAAAAAAGAGAACATTGCCCATTGCAAGCCTCAAAAAGGAACATCCCAAGCTACCCCAAGCCACTAAACTGCTTAATTAACCAACCAGTATTAGGAAATGTTTACGGTTGTGAATTTCTGGGATTTTTCCACACTGTTACTTTTGAATATTATAAGGAAATATAAAAATCTGTCAATATCCGTACTTAAATTTTCTTTCCTGACACAATTTCCACTACCTTTACTTTAATGGGCAGATTTCAAGGTGGCGTGTTTCAATTGTTAGTTTTATAAGTGCGTACATAAACTGAGATTATGCTGAAACTGTCCGAATCATCATTCGTAAACCAATATGCGATGCAAACTATGACTTTCTTAGTCATCTTTGGCAATATTAATTTCATTACAGCCTCAAAAATTTTGAAAGAATACGATATTTACACACGTAACTTTGGAATCCGAATTAAGAAAGCATTTAAGACTACCATAAAATAAAGCACAAGTGCACAGTCCTGAACAAAAAAACTGCAACACCTTATGACCGCTCTACTGGAATTTCAATGAACTACAAGTCTCAAACGAGCTGTCAAGCGAAATAGCAACAATGACAGTATAAAAGTTTTTAACATTATACATTGTATTTAAGTACATACAGTAATATCCATCGCCTTTATATTGGAATTTTTTAAGACATGATCTAGATGTATTTTTTCACATTAGCCATTACCGTATTTACTCGTGTAATACCCAGACTTTTTACTTTCTCCATACGTAGTAATGGGAAAGTATTGTGATCACGAAAAAAATCGGCTTCGAGATTTTAACGGAAATACACGTTTTTAGGTCCCTAGAACACGTTGACATTATTTTCGGAATGGTATCTGTGTGTATGTGATTGTGGGCGCTCTAACTCAAAAAGTACTTGCCATATCCTTACCAAACTTCATATATAACACTTTAGCATGAGCACAAAGAATTGATTAGCTTTTGGACAATAACGGTTAACCGGAAGTCGAGATTTATTCGAAACTCGATTCGGTTTTTACGATATTTCTCCGTTAAAACATCATTATTATATATACAGTTCTATACAAAGGTTATAGAGAATGTAATTTCCTACAACTTTCATTTGAAACAATTTTATATATGTTATTATTTAGGAATTATTTATAAATAATCGGTTTTTCGGTTTCCGTCAAATATCTCCTTAAAAATATCGTTATTGGTATCTTCGTAAGGATCAAAATTGTAGAGAATAATATTTCTTCCAGGTTTTGTTAGAAACAAATTTTCGTAGAACCATCCATTTAGGATATATTCACCTTTTTCTTAATTTTCAGTATACAGCACCACCACCATGTAGCGATGAATTCTGTAAACATATTCAAAATATACGTAATTTACGGCAATAAGAACGACTATATTCTTTTACGATACGGAATAATAATTTTGCCTCATAATGCTATTCATAATAATTTAAATATCTATACCCCAAATATGGAGAAAGCCATGTGTTGACCACATCAGATTTTTTATAAATAATTCCTAAACAATAACTGCTATGGAAAATAGTTTGAAATAAAAGTAGTAGGAAATTATATTGTCTACATTTTTTATAATGGACAATGTATACAATAATGACGTATTATCGGAGAAATATCGCAAAAACCGAATCGGGTTTCGAATAAACCTCGACTTCCGGTTAACCGTTATTGTCCAAAAGCTAATCAATTCTTTGTGCTCATGCTAAAGTGTTATATATGAAGTTTGGTAAGGATATGGCAAGTACTTTTTGAGTTAGAGCGCCCACAATCACATACACACAGACATCATTCCGAAAATATTGTCAACGTGTTCTAGGGACCTCAAAACGTGTATTTCCGTTAAAATCTCGAAGCCAATTTTTTTCGTGATCACAATACTTTTCCATTACTACGTATGGAGAAAGTAAAAAGTCTGGGTATTACACGAGTAAATACGGTAATGGCTAATGTGAAAAAATACATCTAGATTATGTCTTAAAAAATTCCAATATAAAGGCGATGGATATTACTGTATGTACTTAAATACAATGAATAATGTTAAAAACTTTTATAGTGACTGAAAAAGGTAAAAAAATGAATGTCAGCATGTAAAGAAAAAGATATCTCCTTCCTTCCTTTCACAACTACATTCTGGATATATCAAGTGTAAATTTTTGAGTCAAATCAAACCAATAAAACAAGTGCCTGGGACAGTGGCGTAGCCAGGGGGATGCAAGCAGGGGCGGATTGGGCTGCCGGGACACCGGGCAATGTCCCGGTGGGCCGATGCTGCTTCTGGGCCGGGGCTGCCTTTGAGGTTGATGCCTTGCCCAGGAGCTGGTGCTTTTCCGTATTCTAAAGTAATGTTTCGCAAAATATGAGCCGCGGCCTCCTAGGGGGCCGCAACATTATTTTAGTTGTTAGGTGGGCCGATATCCGAGTATTTGCCCGGGCCGATGTTTGCTCCCAATCCGCCCCTGGGTGCAAGGGTGCATGTGCGCCCCCCAAACTGCTCCAGATAATGAAATTTTCACTTCCTTCACCGATGCAGTAATGTTAATTAAAACGCGACCATAATGCATGTATTTTATGGTTATTACATTGTTAATATAAATTCGAAAATGCTTAATTGTGATAGTAAACCGCAGAAAATAATATGGTGCACCCCCCAAACCAAATTTCTGGCTACCTATAGGTTATAGGGCCATACCAATAAGAAGAAAGAGATGCTTTCTACGACATGATGTTATATGGATTTTAAGTGAGCATTAACGTGAATTAATATCTCTAAACAAATTTTGCACATTGGTATCAAACTTTTAACATAATGAACGGTAAATTACTTCCCTGAAATTCTGAAACTTAATGGTTGTTATATATCTCTGCTTGATAAATACAGCATTCACAGCAATACCGACACAAATACCAAAATTTTCATATTAAAAATTCAAAGAAATAAAATTATCAACTAATGATAGACTTTCTAAATAAGATGCATGGAAAATTATCACTTCTGCTCACAATTCAGGCACCAAATTTTCAACAGCATTAAGTTCTTTGAAAACTCAGGCACAATAGTCATTTCCATTAAATACCATTGCAATAATTGACATAGTACATATTTCAAAACCTCTTGTGACTGCTACTTAGATTTACAATCAATTTTTGGGATATTTTCTAATGAATTAAGATATTAGAAGTGCATATTTGAATGAATTGACTACAATAGAAAATTACTACTAAGACTGTCAAAAAAATTCCAAGACAAGCCTTTCATCTTTCTGGAAATAGTTTGAATATGTTCATTGTACATGCATCAAATGTCTCTCATCGAACTTATGACAAAGGAGGTCCTTAAATCATATGTGAATCATTCTTATATTTTTAATTGTACCAAATTAGAAAATGATACTTGTGATGTAGATGTCATTATATAGGGGCCTTCCAAAAATGTTATGAGCATAATATAATAATGCTATACGGCATAGATGATTCAACAAGCTTCCCCAAAACAGTTACATATAATCAAATGCAGCTCAAGGATTCCCAATAATCTAGTGCAGAGGTCTCCAACCAGTCGATCGTGATTGATCGTGATGTGTGTGTGTATGTTAGTGTGGGCGCTCTAACTCAAAAAGTACATACCATATCGTTACCAAACTTCATATATAACACTTTAACATGAGCACAAAGAACTGATTAGTTTTTGGACAATAACGGATAACCGGAAGTCGCGGTTTATTCGAAACCCGATTCGGTTTTTGCGATATTTCTTTGTTAAAACATCATTATTGTATATACAATTCTAAACAAAAGTTATAGAGAATGTAATTTCCTACAACTTTCATTTGAAACAATTTTCTAAAGAAGTTATTGTTTAGGAGTTATTTATAAATAACCGGTTTTTCGGTTTCCGTTAAATATCTCCTGAACAACATCGTTATTGGTAATCTTCGTAAGGACCAAAGTTGTAGAGAATAATATTTCTTCCAAGTTTTGTTTGAAACTAATTTTCGTAGAACCATCCATTTCGGATATATTTCGCTTTTTCTTAATACCAGCCTACAGCGGCAACACCATGTAGCGGTGAATTCTGTAAACATTCAAAATATACGTAATTTACGGCAACGACGTGTCTTTTTTACGATACGAAATAATAATTTTGCCTTATAATGCTACTCATAATAATTTAAATATCTATACCCCAAATATGGAGAAAGTCATGTGTTGGCCACATCAGGTTTTTTCACCAAAAGTTCCCGTATAAAAGAGGGGGTGCGGGCATTACAGGAGATTTGCCCAATCATCTTTTGAGGGTAGGCCACCCGCGAAACGCCTACTCACTTCGCCTGACTTGAGGTATTGAGTCGGGCGTTTATCGGTAGGCGCAATATACCGTGCATTTTATTTCCCCAATTTTTATCCAAGGTATTTTTCAATGCGTGGAATAATATAATAAGCACGTTTTTTTATAAGGTATTTTTAAAATTCCTTGCCAGCTGTTAGTAGGAAACTTAAATCACGTAAATATTCTATGTAAATAGAAGAGTGCCAAACAGACATAGAAAAGGTGATGAAAGAGAAATAAACAACTGGACAGCATTTATTTCTCATTAAATACAAATGAATTCTATAAGATTAACTTTAATTCGTGACATGCTCAAATCACATTTTACTGTAGCGGAATTATTTGGGTTTCTTTTACGTTACGTATTCGTAAAAGAATCGACTTTTAACACTGTATAAAAGCAAAGAACACAATCTTGCGTTGGAAATGACACTAAATAGCTAATGGGGTTATTCGCAGGGCTCGGAATGAGCCGGAACGCCGCTCCAACTCGTCACGCGTCGATGATACCGTTCCGTTTCGTTCCTTCTAACAAGCGGTCCGTTTCATGACACTTTCCATTGCTAGTACTGGTTGTTCGTTTGTGCTTTCTGAATGCTGTAAGTGATACATTTTATCCACAGAAACGCTTCTATGTAACCGGATCGCAGTGCGTCTAGTGACCGATTTATATTTGGTATTGTGCAGGGCCGGCTCAACAATACAAGCAGACCAAGCGACCGCTTGGGGCGCCGAATTTTTAGGGGCGCCAAATTTTCCTGGTAAAAATTTTCCATTTGGTTTTCCATTGATATGTTTAGTGTTTGCAGGTTGCGAATGAATGTGAAAATTTGACTTCAAATGAATGTTCAGGGGCAGCTCTACTCCGAATGGTAAAATAGTATTTCCGAAAGCGGCTTCCGAGAAAACTACCGAATACAGATGGCTGGATGTGGTTTTTCCAACATTTTATTACTGTTAAGATATGTACACATATGTGCATTTCCCGGCAACAGAACAGCGAACCGCGCAGCGGATCGAGCAGCGAACCAAGCAGCGAATCAAACCTTGCAACAAGAGGGCGCTCGGCACGGTATTGCAAATCGTTGTTCGCCTGTTTTCCGCCAGTATCCCTTCGGTCTCCGAGTAGACATGACTTCTCTTCAAGTAGCTGCTGCAGCTTATATTTTTGTGCATAAATACGCTTCCAAGAAGAAAAGAAGGAAAATTGGTTTCGTTAAATATACTATTTCATTGTACTGTCGTAATATATGCGCGAGAGGGAGCCACCTGGGGCAGGAGTTCACGGCTCACGAGTTGGTAGCTGTCGGGATTTTATGAAGGCACTGTGTCTCGATGGAAGTGGGTCCAAGGTTGTCGTCGTGGACGGAGAGTTGTTGGAGAAGTCTGCCGAAGGTTGTCGTGGATACCGGAGGAGTGGGGATCGACAAGGAGGAGCCGAAAGTTCCCTAATACTGAAGGCAAAGGACCCAAAAGAAGAGGTGAGTGGTGGATTATTGTCGCGGGTTTGGGTTCCCGTCTCAGTGTCTCTCGCATAGAATTAAAATTTGATTTCAGTCCACTTCGTTCTCGTGCAAATCGCAAACAATTTGGTCCTTCGGGCCGGATAGTCTATGGGTTTTATGAAAATTTGTCGTTAAATGAATTTCGTCTTCGTTAAAGTTTGTCGGCTTTCCTCCATATCTTTTCGCTGAGAATTTGTTACTTTGTATAGTAAAGTGGCATTTGTTGCATTTTTCGTTTGGTAAGCATGCCTACGATCGAAGAATTATTAGTAAAGGAGGAGTTAATTTCGCAGAAAATTATTCGTATCGAGGAGGTGGCTAGTCGGGTCAAAAGGGATCCGGCTAACAAGAAAGATGCGGCGTTATTGCGGGTAATGTCGGAAGGATTGGATCAAATGTTTGATCGCTATCATGAAATTCTGGCGAAAATCGTGTTGAATTATAAGAAACAAAATGATGACCAAGCCGAAGTTTTTCAGTCTAAGATTGTCCAGTTTGAATCTAGTTACTATAACATTAAGGCGGTATGGGCAATTATGCTTCTTTTGGAGGGATCGGGGTCAAATAAAATGCGTCAGTTTCTCCTAACATTATGACCAGGCCAGGGATATCGGGCATTGCGCTACCCAGATTGAACTTAACTGAATTTAATGGAGACCTTAAGGCATGGCAAGGTTTTCATGACATGTTTGAGGCTACGATTCATCATAGTACCGAATTGTCTGATATGCAGAAATTTATGTATTTGCGGTCATGTCTAAAAGGAGAAGCATTGTCGTTGGTGTCATCTTTGCCCATTACTAGTGGGAATTATTCGGTGGCGTGAGAGTTGTTGATGTCACGCTACAGTGAACCGTCATTGTTAACGAACGCCTATTTGGAAGGGCTACTAGGTTTGAAATTAGTGGAGCGAGCACCCGAACAATTGCGAACTTTCGTTACCTTGTTGACGGAATATACGGGCGCTCTAACGGTGTTAAGGCATCGCGTCGAAGATTGGGCCGTACTTCTTTTGTTTATTTTACGAAAGAAGCTCAGCGCAGATCTGAGAGAGAGGTGGGAGAAAAATGTTTCGGAGGAAGGGTTGTCGACGGTGAAATGTTTTATTTCCTTCTTGGAAAAGGAGGCTCGGGTGCTGGAAGCAGCGAAAGGTGGGCCTTCGAAAGGAAGTTCGCCCGGTATTAGATCATCGGGAATACAAATGGAGAAAAAATATAAATTGTATGGGGCCCGGACTAGTACTCAGGTGGCAAGCACGGATTCATGTCCTTCTCCCGCGTCTTTGAAATGCGTGTTATGCGGAGCTAAGCATCCACTATACTTGTGCGGAAAATTTAAGGGTTTATCTGTAGATGATAGATTTCGTGTGGCGAAGGAATACCGCCTTTGCCTAAGTTGTTTGCAGTCTGGGCATTTGATTAAAACTTGTCGCAGTCGAAACCTCTGTCGGTACTGTTCGTTTAGTCATCATTCATTGCTGCATTTCACTCCACGGAATCAAGCCTCGGGTAGTGAAAGGGTAGTCAAGAGCGTGGAAAAGGGAGCGAATACAGAAAGCACCTCCGTTGCTCAAGGAAAAATTGAAGGTGCGTCTATAACGTCGGCTACTCCTGTGGAAGCAGTTGTTGATTCATCAAAGACCCAGGTGGAAGTTACAAAGTACGTTGTTTTGTTATCCACCGCACAAGGTCGGGTGCGGGACCGACATGGAAATATTCAGAGTGTAAAAATTTTGATTGACAGCGCAAGTCTAGGAACATTAATTACTAAGGCGTGCGCTCTGCGCTTGGGTTTGCCTATTCAAAGGATGATCACGTCCATTTTCGGTTTAGCTCAAACATCGGTGGGCGTCGCTCAAGTGAAATTAATTTGTGTATTAGAACCGACTCCGAAGATGGGATTAGAGCTTGAAGCCTTAGTTATAGAAAATATTGCGCGTTGCCCTACGATGGAGGTAGCAAGGCAGCAGTGGCCGCACATACGTAATCTTACGCTGGCGGATCCATCGTATTATCGTCCTGAGGCTATTGATATTTTGCTGGGTGCCGAATGGTTGGGCACAGTAATGATTGGTAATGCAGTAATAGGTCCAAAGGGCGCTCCGTGTGCAATATAGACAGTTTGGGGCTATTGTTTAGTGGGAAAGGTGCCTCAAGAGGTCAACCGCATTGATTCGTTTTGCTTGACGATGGAATCTCAATTGGATTACATTATTCGGAAATTTTGGGAGGTGGAGGAACCTCCGGTCACTCATTACCTAAGTGAGGATGATAAACAATGTGAATCTCACTTTCAGTCAACCGTATCTAGATTGGAAACTGGTCGTTACGTAGTTGAGCTTCCTTTTCGAAGTGATGAGGCGCTGTTAGGAAACAGTCGAACAGTCCAACTTGAACGGCGTCTTGATAAACAACAGAAACTTAGGCAATGCTATAATGCCTTTATGGCGGATTACGAGGCGCAAGGCCATATGATTAAGGCCGTGGAGCCACCGATAGTCTACACGCCCTTTTATATTCCGCATCATTGCATTTATCGCGACGGTGATAAATTCGAAAGGTTTCGAGTGGTCTTTGACGCCTCCATGAAGACTGAAAACGGCCCTTCGTTGAATCAGATCTTACATAGCGGCCCAAAGCTGCAATTGAACATCGTTGATATTTTGTTGTTATTTAGAATGCACAAGGTAGGTCTTATCGCGGACATTCGCCAAATGTACCGGAATATCTGTATTAGTAAGAGGCATTATGATTTCTAGAGAGTGTTTTGGGGTGCAAGTTCGGAACAGCCGCTCGTCGAGTATAGTCTTACAACAGTAACCTATGGAGTGGCATCGGCCCCATACTTGGCAATAAGAACGTTGCAACAATTAGTCGAGGATGAAGGGGAATCTTACCCGGCCGCAGCGCAAGCTCTTTGCAGAGCAACTTACATGGATGACATCGTGTTGTCGAGTCCTCCAGCGGAGGAGGCGGTAAAGGTTAGAGATGAGTTAATAAAGTTGTTGTCATTAGGTGGTTTTTCACTGAGGAAATGGACGGAGAGTTGTTGGAGAAGTCTGTCGAAGGTTGTCGTCGTGGACGGAGAGTTGTTGGAGAAGTCTGTTGAAAGTTGTCGTCGTGGATACCGGAGGAGTGGGGATCGACAAGGAGGAGCCGAAAGTTCCCTAATACTGAAGGCGAAGGACCCAAGAGAAGAGGTGAGTGGTGGATTATTGTCGCGGGTTTGGGTTCCAGTCTCACTGTCTTTCGCATAGAATTAAAATTAGATTACAGTCCACTTCGTTCTCGTGCAAACCGCAAAAATACATACCTTTTCCTGTTCCACGGCATTTACAAATTTTTGCTCTTTCCCGCCGGAATGATGATAAAAAGCTTGACATCTTTTTCTGACATTCATCAGCTGAGGAGCCGACTTCAGTTGCGATCTCCTTCCGAGCATCATTTTTCATTAATTTATTAAAATGGTTCTTGTTTTTTGCATCCCAAAGAACCTGTTTGCTGCTATAGATTTCAATAAATTTCAACAACATTTCATTTGGCCACTCCATTTTAATAATACACTACAACTGAACGATATACACATGCGAACAACGACGTGTCTTTCTTGGTGGTAAGATGATAACTGAATGTAAACACGTCTACGCTCGCTTAAATGTTGCACGCCCGTCCAGACAGGATGCAATGTGCGCGCGCAACATCCTTTGATGGTTCGCTGAAATACCGTCTACGCATGGATCGCCAGTGTGTTGCGCGGAAATGTTGCACGTTCGTGTTCGCGTTCGCCAAAATGTTGCGCTACTTTGCTAGGTTCGTTGTTCTGTTGCAGGGAAATGCGCATATGTGTACATACCTTTACATTCTGGGGATCTTTGCCGACCGGGTGAAAGCAGTTCTCGCCACCCCTAATATTTTTAGCTGAATCCCTCTGATTTGCCGCCCCCGAGGGTTTCTCTCCGGGTGCAATGCACCCCTTGCGCCAAAGGCCTGAAGAGAGAAGCAGTCCCTTAGGTTGGAGTGGGGGGGGGGGGGGGGAGAAAGGTCATGCCCCCGCCTTACTAGCCTCTGCAGTCTCATCAGAAGTTGGCCAGCGGGAGACATTTGCAAGGGTGCCCAAGAGCCAAAGAAAACCTTAAAAAGTCCGAGGAGGATGCGGGATATCCCAAGACTCTCCCTCCTGCGCTTCCTCTTTGTTTCCACGTGCATTCATTCAGGCACATTCAAAATTCTCGGTGATTGGTTGCGGCTCTTGTTTGAGGACGAAATATATCTTTTGGGTTTCTTTTACTGCTTCTTAGTAATTGCTACGCTGTGTTAGGGTGTGTGAGGACGGGGTACATATTATCACACCACTATTTTCAACCCCTTCTCCTTCAACATTTCCTCCTCCCTCGCATTTTGCTTTGGTGACATCGAAAAAGAAATAGTGTAAATGGGAAAAATACCATTGATAAAAGCGGGTGTTTCACCCTGAAGTTGGAGCTATACCTAGTTTACGATCAACGAAGAATTTCTAAACCAGGAATTTAGTATATACATATTTTTATTCGATCTTTTTCTATACCTATATCTTTCACGTTGTATGGTTAAATTATTTTTTAATTTAATTCAAATAAGTTTGTTGCTATTATACTCTTTCTTGAATCAACCTTTCATAAGTAGTTTAATGTAGAGGTTTTTCTCTTTAAAATTTGAGGTAATTAACTCTATTATTGGGAAATTTTATTTCCTTTTAAGAAATTCATCCTGAAGGTCGTTTAAAATTTTCACTTTTAAATTGGTAACAAATTCGTGAGCTGTTTCTGAAACGAAAGTTGTCCTTTGTTGTAATGATTCCAGGTAATAGACGATGTTTATCTTGCTGTTTAAGTTCGTAATCAGTCATAAAGTTGGAGTCTCATTTGTTCACGATAAAACCCGCTTTTCATCCCAACCCATATGTTTTTAATAATTTTTTTTCGGAACGTCTTTCCAAGGGCACTTCCACGATAAGGTTTGATTCGATTCGTTTTGTCGCTTCTTTATTCTCTGCATCCTTCCTTTGCAGTATTCACAGACTCCCAAGTGCATTTTGCAATCAAGAATCAATTTCATCCTTTCTATTTTATTCCAAGATCAATTTGTACCATTAACTTTAGATAAGTTCGTCACTGCCTTTATTCATGCGTTTTGCAACGCGTGCTTGTGTATGAATAAGGCAATGTGTCGATGTTGAATTTTCGATGCCTTCTTTATGAAACTTACTGCACTAGCAAGTTTGACAACCATTGATTGAGCCCCATCTGTGCATACGTATAGCGATGCAATAGTTCCAATCAATCTCATTGTCACTGAAAGAAGTATCGCACAATTTATAATTTCTTTGTGACACTTCAAATTTATTTTTCTGTGAATAAAACCTTGTTTTTTTTATCAAACCGTTTAATCATAAAAATGCACAAAACTTCAAAATAATTATATCCTATCATACTACTAAACTACCGAATTTTAATGTAAAATTTATGTATCGATGGGGCGCCATAATTGAAATCTGCTTTGGGTGCCAAAATGTCTTCAGCCGGCCCTGGTATTGTGTGATCTCTGATTTTCCGAACGTCAGTTTTTGCTCTGTCGGTATAGTTTTAAGTACGTGTTATAGAGCAATTTGAGTTAGTATTTAAAAATTACTTTAAAATCGAAAGACATTGAGACAGACTGAAGAGCAGCTAAAAGAACTAAATCTAAGTATTTTTATGATTGACGATAAGCAAAATTTAAATTGTTCGATTTGACACGGGGATTTATTTTGAGCGTGCAAATTTTACGTTATTTATGTAAAAATCCACTTTTTTCTAAGTGAAAATGGCTGATTTAGCGTGATTTCGCTAAATTAGTGAAAATAACGGTTAAAATTAAATGACTTGAGAATGTGTAACGACTCAAAATGGAACCTTTCTGAGAATTTTAAGAGTTAGGCTCCGTGTAATGTAATGACATTGGTTGTCAGTTTTCATGATTACGTACGTTAAAAAAGCATTACGTCATTTTTAGAAGCCACTTCTTAAATATTTGCTTGTTGCCATAATTGTATCATCAAACTCGGCTTCAGATAGATATATCAAAAAAGTTAAACATTCGTAAAAAAGAAGCTGAGTGTTATACGTTTATTTTCATTCTTACACTTCACAGCCGTTGTCGTGAGGGGATTTCTCTCGCAACAGAGCTCTGAAATTGGGTCGCTTTTTGATATAGGAGATGAATATGAAGCCATTTCCGTAATCAAGTTTTATTCCCATCTATAGAATGATTTAATTGTATTCCTGTCTCGTCTTTATAACTGGCGATATTTTTGAAAAGAATTTAATGAAATGTTCGTGGTGTTCAGGGCATATAAATTTTAAAGGAAATTGGAAATAATTTCTACAAAAACATTGATTTTCTGTTATACGATATCATTACTAAAAGGAATGAGGTGATTTTGCGATTTCAATTTCTAGAAGAGAAAAAAAATGACTCGTTGGAACAGGAGATACCGCCGTCGGAGGAGGAATGGCGGGGCGAGTGAGTGTTTGGGTGGAGACCGAAGGAAAGTGGTTGGTGGTCGTAAAGGAGGCGTTGGGTGGTGGCGAGATGGGAGGGAGGGCAGCTAGCCCCAAGGGTGTTTCAAAGAAAGTGGGGTTTTGACAAAAGAAAAAAGAAAGCGAAACAAACTAGGAGATGGTCTGTCCGGAGGCAGAGCGTTTATATGGTTATATACATTCGAGGATGGGATGGAGTGGAAAAGGGGGGAAAGGTTGTAAATTATGCTGGAAATAAGGTGTTGTGTGTGGTGGGTGGCGAGGGGCCTTTGGACCGTTGGAGATGATGGAGGTCATTAAGGGAGACCGTATCGCGCGCCCTCTTTCTTTTTTATTAAAGAGGAAACTCGACCCCGATGGAAGGATGAATGGGATGGACGGAGGAGAGCGGCCCTTTCACGGATGTGGCAGTTGGTTCCTCGTGAACGTTGTCTATAGCAATCTGAATTTGGGTTGAAATATTTAATCGCGCTTAATTTGTTCTCTTCCGAAAAAAGTTTTAGATGGCTGTTGAAATTAGAAGAAAGTGTTTCATTCGCGCGTGCAGGGAATTCCGATCTCTTCCTATATTTTACAGGAACTGTGCGGTGAATGAATGGCACCGACAGAAGCCTTAGAAGTTCTTTTCGTAGATGTTTGATATTTTAATCACTTTCCGTTAAAAATTAATCTTAACGGAGTTTTTTGTACTTGTTAAAATGTTATTGGAACGCCGTATTCTGACCACAGTTTTGCAGATGTTTCTTTGGAAACCATTAAAACGTTACGTTATCACACAGCGCGCGAGGGAAATTTGTTATTTGCCCGCCAAGGAAGAAATTAAGTTCTGCACCCTGATAGTCGGAAGATTAGCTCGCGACTCCAAATGCAAATGGTGCCAGTGACGATTTTCCATTTAACGCTCTGAAGCAGATTTTTCTATTACTCGCAGCTAAACGCTCCGCTTAAAAGTCCAGTTTGTCGTCACTTATTTCAGTAGGTCTTTATAAAAAGCGGTTAAAACGTTTTCTGTTTGCGTTGCTGCCACCATTCTGATTATCCAATTCAAACTATCCGTATCAGATCTGAATTATTCATCAAATCAAGTTTAACTTAATCGGGAAATCTTCAGTTTGCCAAAAAACACGCAATACGCGTTTTAAAAATCTAAGTCATAAATATTTATACGCCCGTTTCGATCAGAAATTGGCTTGTTGAGATATTATTGGAAGTCTCTCAGTTGATCAGGTGAAACTCTCGGGTAAATGGGCTGGTTTTTTTGTTTCTTTTGTTAATAGGACTCTAATTCGATAAGTACATGTGTTTTATAGTCAGTTATTTTTCTCTTCAAAGTGTTGTAGGTAATATATACAGCATGCATGTAGAATAACTTCATGTGAAGATTTAAAGAATATTTCAACGAAGAAATGTTTTTTATTTTCATTTCGCTGATAAAGGTATTTAAGCATTGCAAGGCACGGTGACATTCCGTCTGCTCAGCTGCCACTTAAGAACCTCCATTTACCAATCGCATAACATTTTCTTTATTGAACCCAAGCCTTGTCAGAATGTTTATTCGAGTAATGGCACAAATTCTATCAAACTCAAGTTCACCATTGCCCTTCTTTTAAATAATGTTCGAAACGTGATTGAAAAAATATTTCAAACGTTAATTTTTATTATTATTTATTATTTTGAGGGAATACCCGAATTGGGAAATTTATTATCGCAAGTAATCTTTGTTAGAAGTTATTTTCTGGTCGCTATTACTCTTTAGCATGCGTGAGCTGATGTCCACTAGATTAAAAATATCCCATTACCTTAAACAAATTGCAAAAATCTCATTTTCAATTGCTAACTCTGGAAAAAAAGTGAAACAAGATATTTTATGAACATTAATCTTAGCCACGCAAGGTGAAGTTCGAATCGAGATGTTTTCGTTGAACCCTATTACAGCGCAACGGCTGCAATGCTGTGGCTGCATAAAATGTTTACGCTTGTATTCTATGCCCTTCTGTAAACAAAGAAAGCATGGAACGAATAAATGATTAAATCCTGCCAGTTTTACTCTTTCAACCTCTTAGTCTATTTCAATCATACTTAAAAGTTGAGTTAAATATATATATATATATATATATATATATATATATATATATATATATATCATTAGCGTTTTTCAATCCACTGACGGATAACAATTGCTGGCACCTGATGTTAATATCATCACGAATTTTACTGGAGGCTGTCAAAATCGCGGATACTATACATGAAATACTGTAATACGAGTTTAATTTTACTTTAATTAATTTACGGTTTCATTTATGCTCAATTCTTATAATTCACGTCTTTTGATTTATTTGGATTTTCGACCGTTTATATCAGCCAATATTTTTCAGGACTACTGATTTTCGTTTGGAAAAGATTTATTTCTGTCTGAATGATAAATAGATAAGTATATAAATCCATTAATAACTTCCTCAGAATCGAGCGGATGACCTAAAGTTATAAGAGAAAAACGTAACCATTTGATCTCAGAGATGTGCAAATAGTTAGTGCATTCTATTGGATTGCTTCATATCTAAGTTTCAGGATGGAACCCACTTCAAGTTCACATTTAATGCATTAATTAAAAGAATCTAATCCTTGGGAAAGAGACGCCCAAAACTCCCAAAAACTTCCCAAATCCATTAACTTTCGTTTGGTCCTTTCCATCCCACAAAATGTGCGTTTCGTCCATTTTCTTTTTTTTCATGTTACCCACCTCGCTGAAAAAACACCTTTGACAGACGTAGAAGTTCCAACCCCCGTTTAAGCCCTTCCCTCCTCTCTCTCTCTCGTTCCCCGGCTCCCTTCTCAGCTCTCTTCCCCTGTCCCCTCCACTCTTTCTGTGATCGCGGCATGCGGACCCTCAGGACCATTCACGCCCATCTCACTTATATACATCCGCGCCTGGAATTTCAGGGCTCCTCGTTGATTAGGGCACGGGCCGCTACACCTGCCTCCGCCGAACCTCGGGTCTACTCTTCCCCTCTGCACGCCACTGTGCCGCCGCTAACCCGCATCACCTCTCGACTGCTCCCGACATGCCATGTCCAACAGGATAGGTGCCACGAGTTAGGGTCGGGAGGGGAGATCTAGGGTGTTGCCTTCCACCCCTTCGGCCAGGGAGGCTCTCTGCCCGGCCGACCGTCATTAGGGAACGCCTGCCTCTGGGGATTGACTGAATGGCATACTTTCCAGCGGCTTAAGTCTACAATTAATGATCGTGAACATCGCCCGGTGGTACCTCTTGTGTTGCGTGCGGTTCGACGCGGTTGAGTGTTTTTATATCGCGGCGAGAATACTTGCATGAATGTCCGGTTTTCATCTTCAGCCGCCAAGAAAAAATATCGAATATGTACGTATATGTTCCGTATTCACGTCGTGCATGTTCAGTCATTGAATATAAGAAGGGCTTAATGGGGAGTAACCATGGTTGTGTGTGTCCATCGATTCGGTAGTGGATTGCGCAATCATATATTCAATTACACAATTTAAGAGATTAACAAGATTGTATGAAAATACCTTCAAATGGTTTCTGGGCGTTCAGATTCAGTAAAACTGAATTTATTTTGCTCGGTGAAGCTTCTCAGGCCCCAACATGTTGCATTCAAAATAAAATAATTGTGAAATTTTTAATTACTTTTTTTGACAACTGAATTACTAAATCAAGATTAGAGGGTTTTCTCAGTGATTGAGACTAAGAAAAATCTTGGAGAGAAAAGAGATTAATTAAAACCCCTTAAGTGAACCAGACCGCAGAGGTAGCAGTGGAGAAGCCTAGGATGGAAACAGAAAGAACGATTAGACAAGACTGCCTTCTCTGTCCACTAATATTTAATATTTCAGCTTAATTGTAATAAAAGAGCTAGGAGAGAGTGGATGTAAAGCCGTCGCTGATGGAGATTATTTGGCTGTGGAGAATGGCTGGCGTAATAGAAATCGCTTGCAGCTCAAGAAAGACTAGACAGATCAAAGCAATCTAAAGAATTTCGAGCAAAGTTAAGATAGCTTTAACAAAATTGTTGAAATGTAGAAAATGCTAAGATAATTATAGTAGCAGTAGTAAAATGAAGAGACATTGCAGTTATTTAGTCTCAATCAGTGGTTCCCAAACTATGTTACGGATACATTAATGTTACATGCAATGCTGCAAAATAGCATACGGGAAAAAGAGAAATAACTATGCATAATATTTATTCGAGAGGTGATATAAAGAGGGAAAATTTTTAATAGTAGTTGATTTAATTATGGCATAATAATACAAAATAAAATAATTGCGTTTTTGATAAATGTTTATTCAACATGTAAAAGGATGAACGATGTATTAAGATTTCCATACAATTTTCCAAACAGATTGCCGTAGTAGAAAATCGTGATTTTTTTCGGTGGTGGTACCAAAATAAAACCAGAAACTGCTGGTCTATGTCACGAGTAAGAGCGTTAGATTTTCTCATGAAACCAGATCTAGAATTAAACTATCCAAGCAGTTCTTGATGCGAAAGCAAGACCTAACTGCAGAGTGACTAATAGAAATCTCCAAAAAAATACTTCATTGTTTCAAATGGATATTTTACTCGTCTAAAACTTTGAACTCCGAGATTTGGAATGAAGATACAAATTGGGCTGCAGAAAATGAATTTTTGGGAGGCGAGGCCTTGTCAGTCGCTCAGAATCACCGAAATACGATGTGTTATTGGTACAGCTATCCGCTAAGGTTTAACTAAGGATGTTTTTTAAATAGAAAAACGTTTAACACTCCTCAGGTCATGAGAAATCATGCTTTTGCAGTCGAAAATCCCGGGTTATTCGCCCTGAACGCCAAATTTTCTTTCCTGTCGTCATAGTAATGAGTTACAGATGCAGTGTGAGCGAAAAACCGTGTAATTTCCTTCGTTTTAGTTGGCGGACTAAGGTCACGTGACACCAAAGAATCGAGCATAGAGCATTAGGGGGCAATGTTGCGAGACTGGAAGTTTCTCGGACCACAACAAAGTCCCAGGACTCAGCTTACATCTTGGTAAGGATCATGGCGGTAGTATTCTTAATAAATATGCATAGTAAACTCTTCGTTTTCTTCTGCAAAATATGGCAATTGAAACATGAAAGGTTACCTAAATTCTTTCGTTGAAAATGGTCTATTTAAATCCTTTGCTAGAATATACAAATATAAATCACAATTACTATTTTCTTTTAATGCCGATAGTGATTCTACAGGCTTGTGTGTTTCCAGCCATCGAGATCGATTAAATATGCGTCTGAGATTGCTCTGCCATTTCCCTCGTCCGCGCAGAGAGGCGGACGAGATCCCTCTCACCCTCTTCGGTTTTCTCTCTCTTCCCGCCTTCTCAATAGCCTCTATCCTCCTCCCTATCCTTCTCGCCTCGGCCTCGCATTATCCACCCCACACCCTGACAGCCCCTCCTCACCTGCCTGCCCTCCTACCCTTCGGGAACGCCCCCTGGCCCTCCCTTGTTTGCTTAAGACAGCGATAATGCCCCCATCCAGCCCTCGACAGTACATGCCCCTAAACTCGAGCGCACCAATTACCTCTCCCTTGGCCTCCGTCTACCTCCTCCCTCCCTCCTCTCCTCTCTCTTGCCCTTTCCATCCTTTCAGTGCGTACTTCATTTTTTGTGTTCATCTTAAATCTCCATCCTTCCCCTTCCCCCATTCCAACCCTTCTGGCTCTTCCTCATCTCCAACTCTCACACTCCATTCTCTTTTTTCTTTCTTTGCACACTCTTGCTATCTCGGCTCCTCCCTTTCCACACGAAGATGCTATGTAAGTCATGCGTACCAACCACGAAAGTGGCCGTTGAAGTAAAGGAAACCCTTGGCTGTAGAGTCGGAAGTTTTCACGACCTAAACTCTCGTGTCCTTTTGGCACGAGGGAGGACTGAACAAGACGTTTCTTTAGGGATGACCCTCGAAATCAAATCGGTCCCTGTTTTCCGCAAAATAATGTAGTAACCAAATTTGGAGGTACACGGGATTAAGATCGTTCTCGAGTCAACTTCCGTGCAAGAAAGGTTCGTTTTTGTGTTTTCCTGTGACGCCCACTGGATATTTATATATCTAGTCAGAATTAATGCGATTTTTACGATTGTTTTAAAACAGAAAGGCCTCGTATTTTGTTCAGATCTACAGAAGAAAAATAAATCGTATTGCATCCTCAAGTCAAGGGTCATTAGTGTCGCTGTAGTTTGTTGCTTCGATCTTACGTAAGATTTTAATGCATTAGATTTATTTCATTCGATATATTGGTTTGTAACGATACAAATTTAATATGTTTATATATATATGTCATTAACTACTGCACACGTCGATTTCCTGTAATGTTCGACTGGATGTAATGCAACGAAAAAATTAACAGAAAGTAGAAAGTTTATGAAGACCTGAAATCTTGAAAATACGAAATTACACAAGATAAAAGTTGCAACAAATATGCTATTTTATCCTTTCATTTACCTTGGTATGAAATGTATAACTTTATGTTAAATAAAAAAACGAGTCCACATTATTGCTTCAAAGAACTGCCGAGTCATTCAAAGAATTAACTATACAGCATTTCCACACAAACTGCTGAACCTTGAAGTAAATTTTGCTCACGGCTTACATTTTCGCTGGAGTGCTTTCGTGAAAGTCGAAACTTTTTGTTTCATTACAAAGTCGCTAATTCAAAGAAGTTAAGTATAAACTTCGTAATTTTTCTTCAAATTCCCCTAATTATTGTAGCAATTTTTATGCTATTCACGTGGGCTATTACTTATTATACAACATTCGTCAGTATAACCATTCATAATCGCATTGAAATATATCAATGAACAAAGTTTCCTATAAAGGAAACCCCCTTGCAACTTATTGAAGTAATTTAATTGTATAGAGGGATCTCAAACTCAAATCGTACGCGGGTCAAAAACGAAAAATTTACACCTCAAAAGGACGAAAAACATTTTTAAATCTTTAAATTAAAAAAATTCTTCGACACTGAGCCAGGCCGAATTATATAATTTGAAGAAGATCAGTGAGAGGGCCGCATAAAATGAACAAGCGGGCCGCATGCGCTATTTATTTCTTAGAGTGAAAAGTTACCAAAATCGCAAATTCCACAAAAATAGGGACTAACAGACCCCAGAAGAATTTTCTTCTGATCCTAGAATACCAATAAATAAATGGTGATGGGCATGAGGAAGATGTTAGAATAGCAAGTTTTGCAAGACTGACTTTTCTGTAAAATTTTCAAATGATTTTATTTTTAACTGCTGCGATTTCAGGCAGTGGTGAATATGAACTGCGTAATCTGTAAATTGCATTCACGAGGTATTCCTTCGTAATTTGTCAATTCAAAATAACTTTTTCAATTTCGACACACACCATATACGGAGTCTAAAATTACAGATGAGCTATTTTAAATGTATCAAACTTTTCAGTTTTTATGCAGTTTTCAAAATATTAATTTAATGATTACATTAACACGGCGTTTTGTGAGTTGACAATATTGTTCTATTTAAAGTATCCGACAATTGTATCAACGGTAGCTTCCATGGTTAATTTCATGTTACGGATTAATCGTATATCGATGCACTTCGAGAGAAACGATTATTTTAAAGACCGGCCCTGGCTCAACTTTCGTTAATATCTCGCCTCATAGATGGCATCTTCATGGGCGTGTAATGCCTAATCCGTTTGGGTGATCGGCGGTCGTAGATTTGGGCGCAGCCCGAGAGAAAAGGGGGCGGAGAAGAGGGTGGTATCGAGGCGAGATGGCCGAAGTTGCTCGCTCGCGTTAGTAGGACCACCGCGAAGGCCCCATACTTCACGGCCCCATCTCCACGGATAGGGAGGGGGAGGATGGGAGAGGAGGCGCGGGAAGAGGACCACTCGGAGGTAGAGCCATAAATATCGGCGCTCGCGATCATCTCCGGCCGCACAACTCCCAATTAACTGTCGGTGGCCAATGCGGCGGGGCTCCTAGGACCCGGGGCCTCTCCGGCCGTTAACATCTACATCCCGAGAGCGCTGGGGGAAAGGATGGGGGGTGGAGAAGGAAAGAACCTGTGGAGGGCCAAGGAAAGTTTCACCGTTGGTTGTTTTGTCTGTCACTCCACGTTCGTTTGCGTGGTTATCCTCTTGGTTCTTCTTTTAACCCAAGTGGGACATTTATTTAGAATGTCGAAAGAGGGTGCTTATAGGGCTACTACAGCTTTGCGCGTTGGAATATTAGGACCAATGGTTGAATTTTTCTTCTGTAAACACGTGTTAGGTTTTTCCTTTTAGCTGCTCAAAGAGTTTCACTCCGTTTTGTTTTGTCCATTCTGTAATTAAATTGCCCATGCGACCCTTAACGACGAGCTCTTCAAATATACATTTGTGAAACCACCAGTACTATTTCATTGATTCCAAATAAAATAAACGCTCAATGATTTAAAAGCGTTGAATTTGGATAGTTTGAAATTTTTACGCATTGCTTCGGATGATCAACACAAAGATAATATTGAATCCCAAATATTCGTTCTGTGTTGCTTAGGATATATTAGTTTTTGTTGTTAAATTTGAAAACCACCTTAATTTGAAGTATACAACATTTATATTTTTTGTGTCAAGTTTTACAAGTTGATCGATTGCTTGCGTTTTTTATGATGCGTACACATTTATGACTTTGGTGTAGATGAAAATACAGTAAACTCCCGATTTACGAACACCATGCGTTCCTGAAAAGTAGTTCGTAAACAGAAAGCTCGTAAATTAGGAGAGATTTTTCCGTTAATGCAATGTTAAAATCATGGGATGTGTTCGAAAACCAATTTTTCCTCCTACACGTGCAAGAACAAGTTAGGAAAGTGTACAGGGGGGGTTCGTGCAATGGAATATTTGAAAGAAATGATACATATATCTACGTGTTCGTAAGGGAAATAGCGTTTTAAAGTTCTTTTATACTTCATAATATAATTCATTTTATTCCTTTTTTAAAATATTGCATACACGTGTTAGGAAAGTAAACGTATTTTTGTGAGATTGTTTATGTTAGCAAAGATGTAGATGTAACCATGCAACAAATTTTTAAGTTCAACTCGAAGTAAGATAGTCTTGTTTGTTTTTATTGATAACGGCTACTCCGACTATAAAAATGTATAGGAAAATAAATAATCGAATTTTCTAATTCTACAAGTTTTATTTAAAAACTCTTGATATGACGAATACTTTACGAGATATGACGGGAAGTTCATCTTCTAACACCAGTAAAGTGGTATCCCTGATTGACTTAGGTGATTCATTTACGTGACTTTCTTATTATTTTTGACCGTAAGTCCTTAATATAAAATTTCGTGAAAATCCGTTCGGTAGAAGCCGAGAACGAACATGCGGACAAATAGACGGACGAACAGACCGAAACTAATAGGCGCTCATGCTGGAAGCGAAACACGCCTAAAAAGGAGAATGGGACAAATTATAATAGATTTTAACAAAGGCACCTTAATCATAACTTATTCATTCGTTGAATTTGGCGTCATTTTCCACGTTAAGCGGAAGTTTTGAAGTAGAGCTCTTAGGGGTGTGAGGGCAGGTTAGCAGGCGGGATGATGTGGAAGGAGAAGGTGCACAACTTTGAACATTTATATGAGAAGAGTGGTGCTGCAAAGGAACGAAAAACGCATCCAAGGAAATCTGATGCGAATTTGCACTCAAAGCAATGAAAAAATCTTTTAAACGCCCTTGAAAGAGTCCAGAAACAATTTATATAGGTATGCCAGAAATAAATGTTACTTTTTCGTACGTTTTAAAATTATGGTAGTAATTGGAATTGACTGAATTCAAGATCGTACGATCGAATTTTGAGGTCTTAAGTCAATTTTATGGCGTAAAAATTCTTTTTCACAAGACCGAAAGTTCGTAAACCGAATGCTCATAAATCGGAAGTTTACTGTAACTTGATGCAAAAGATATTATTCGATTTATGGCTTAAACCAAATCCACTCACTATATCTCCCTAATCTCCATAAAATGTATGGAAAAACCTTTTTATGTCAATCGTTTAGATATATTGTCAATTTGAAGGTAAATTTTTATTAACAATATTTTCTTTCCCTCTGTATTAGCATATTTCCGGATACAGTAAAATCTCGATACAACGTATCTCTACGGAGCATGAATTTTTAATTTCTCCATACGTAGTAATGGGTAAGTATTGTGTTCATGAAAAAAATCACCTACGAGATTTCAACGGAAATACACGTTTTGAGGTCCCTAGAACACGTTTAGACTATTTTCGGAATGATGTCTGTGTGTGCGTACGAGGTGCTATCAAAAAGTTCCCGGACTGGCCACGTGGAGCGCTAACCGGACGTAGTACGGACTTGGGCCGCTAGTTAGCGTTAAAGCAGTGTGCCGAATGTCACATTGATACACGCAAGCGTTTTTTTCACGAGCGTTTTTGTGCATTAGTGGTGTTCTGCGATTTTTGCGATAAGAGAAATAGCAGATTTGAAGGAGCAGCGCGTGTGCACCAAGTTTTGCTTCAAACTCCGCAAAACCGCATCGGAGACCGACGAAATGCTTAAACAAGCATTTGGTGATGCCGCCATGGGCAGAACCCATACTTTCGAGTGGTTCGCGCGGTTCAAACGTGGGCAAACGTCGGTTGAGGATTCTCAACGTTCTGGTTAGCCCTCAACCAGCAGAACCGAAGGAAATGTTGAAAAAGTGCGTCGGGCTATCCACGAGGACCGTCGGCGAACGATCGTGTGTGTGTACGTGTGTATGTGATTGTGGGCGCTCTAACTCAAAAAGTACTTCACCTATCGTTGCCAAATTTCATATATAACACTTTAGCATGAGCACAAAGAATTGATTAGTTTTTGGACAATAACGGTTAACCGGAAGTCGAGGTTTATTCGAAACCCGATTCGGTTTTTGCGATATTTCTCCGTTAAAACATCATTATTATATATACAATTCTATACAAATGTTATAGAGAATGTAATTTCCTACAACTTTCATTTGAAACAATTTACCATAGCAGTTATTGTTTAGGAATTATTTATAAAAAATAACCGGTTTTTTCGGTTTCCGTCAAATATCTCCTTAAAAACGTCGTAATTGGTCATCTTCGTAAGGACCAGAGTTGTAGAGAATAATATTTCTTCCAAGTTTTGCTTGAAACAAATTTCCGTAGAACCATCCATTTCGGAGATAGTTTGCTTTTTCTTAATACCAGTATACAGCGCCCCCACCATGTAGCGGTGAATTCTGTAAACATATTCAAAATATACCTATAGTCGATCCAACATCGGAAGACTTATGGCCTCGAAAACGGGGCGTACACCAGTTAGCAGCAGTCAATAGGAGACTGTTTGTTTGGCAAGGTAGTGGGGAGGAAACCAGTCTCACTCCTGCTCTCGAAGAGATTGCATCGGACTGCGTTGCCGTTTCTACCGCCGTTTCCTTTTTATTTAGAAACTGCGTAGTATATCAGCTGAGCAAGAGCTGGCAGCGCGCACCGATATCTGCTCTCCCGCACGAAAGTTGAGAGGGGCGATGGAAGGGGAAACGTTCGTGATTGGCTACTTGCTCTAAGTAGGCCAAGAGACTTCCGAAGTGGGATCGACTATAATTTACGGCAATAAAGACGACTATATTCTTTTACGATAGGAAATAATAATTTTGCGTTATAATGCTATTCATAATAATTTAAATAACTATACCCCAAATATGGAGAAAGTCATGTGTTGGCCACATCAGATTTTTGTACTTTATACTGAAAGTACGGTATACTGAAATACCCATACGGAGTACAGTATTTTACTCTGGAAGTATCTCAGTAGGGGTTAGGCAGTTTCGCAAGTCCAGCTCAAACCGAAACCGGCAATAATGAGAGTCTAACAAGAGAGATAATTCCTAGAATTTAAGATTTTATCCCAATGCTATTGTGAAAATACGATAGGGATAACTGATGTTGGGTTCTAAATTTTTTCATTTCGGAAAATCTCTCCTTTTGGGATTTTGGCGGAGTTCCGCAGATCTTTCGTGCTAAAGACTAAAGGTGCTTTCAAAGTTGGTGTGAACGGCTTGAATGTACAAGAATTGGTTATAGTTGAGTCATTTACGGATGAAAGCATACGTTAAAACCAGAAAAATCTTTTTTCGGGACCTCTGAATTTAATACGTAGTATTGAAAAGTTCGTTAAGTTGAAGTACGTTATATTGAAATATTTATACAGTATTTATACGGGAAAATTGACGGGGATTTGAAAAAGTACGTTAATTTGAAACATACGTAATTGTGAAGTACGTTGTAAGGAGATTTCACTGTAATTTGTTTGTAGAAAACGAAAACGTTTGCAAACCATCTCCGCTTCGAATTTCGTCTGATTTTCGATTCGAATAATGAATCGCTGGCCATTCACTCATCTCGCGAGAATTTTTAGCCCGAAGACATTTTTAACTGCCTGGAGAACACATCGTACGCGAGGCGAAGAGGGAAATAGCAACACACGAGAGAGGGAGGGAGGATAAGGGGCGGGGAGAGAGAGAGAGAGAGAGGAAGGAAAATCGAAGAGAATATAGGAGAAAATTAACGAAAGGTGGGAAGGAGAAGATGGAGGAGGGGGGAGAAAGGTGTTCCTTGGAATGAGAGGCAATGGGAGGAGCCGATCGGCGTTGTCCCGTCGTTGCGAAATGAGGTAAGTGGTCTCACGGGCCGGAGGAATTTATGTCGACTCTCCTTAGTTAATTTTTTCTGAAAACGCTTTTATCGGGCGTAGGAGGAGGGAGGTTTCTTTCGGAGGAGAGATAGATAGAGAGAGAGAGAGTGTGAGAGAAAGGAGGGAGTTTGAAAAATTGAAAACGAGTCTAACGGTAGGGAGGCATCCGCCCACACCGCGGGGCGAATCGCCCCTTAGAGAAAAACTTCCCCGCCCTTCCCTTTGCTCTTCCCGAGTCTTTCTCCCCCTCGACTAGCCATCAACTTCTGGATCTCTTTTTCGGTTGTTTGTCCGCGGGATAGAAGGTGCGAGGGAAGAGGTTGTCACGCGATATCGGGTGAAGACGTTGATGGTTACGAGACGTCAGGCGAAGGAGTCAAAAGGGAGTGGCCAACGCCTTAGGGCAGAAATAGGTTGGAAAAATGGTAGGCAGCGGAGACGGACGGAAAGGTGGTTGCTGTAGAACTTCAAGTGGAAAAGGGAAAGAGGAGAAAGAATAGGTGACGGAGAGGGATAGAGAGAGGGAAAGAGAGGAGAGAGGGAGAGGGGGGGGATTGAGAAAATGCTTCCGAAAGAGTTTTGATAGGAAATGCTACTTTATTCGAGAAATTCCACTTTTTAAATGTAAAATTCTCATTATGTAAGAATCTTTGGTTAGATTAATTATAAGGAATTCAATTAAATAAGGGTTTGGAGACTACGGCGAAATGGACGTTTAAAAAAGAATCTCCTTAACCGTAAAAATTTGAATATTTAGGGACAATGACGACAAGGAAAACAAATAAAGAAAGAAAAAAGAAACGTTAAACTTACAGGTTTACCGGAAGGCACCTCACCAGAGACCTGATGTCAAGGCCGCAACCTCTGCCACTCACCGAAATGGTGAAATGCAGGGCACTGGTAGGTAACCAGTCACTCATACAAGAAACAAAACTGTCAGACGAACAATCACTCAAACGCGCTCAAGAAACAAACAGGAAACACCAAACTCACTCATACAGGATCAAACTTTTCAGACGAACAATCACACACGCACTCAAGAAGAAAAAAGAAAACAGGAATCTCTCCTATTTAGATTTGAAGGCGATACTTTATGTGCTAAGCCCTGTAAAATATCCTATTGATCGCATGCCTTTGTGAAAAATCGTTAAGGTCGCATTTTCATTCAGGATTTCTATGTCAATCTTTGCGTGTGTCGTAATGTTGGTCCTTTATCAATTACATTGTTCTGATACTATTCGAAGTAATGTGTCTTTATTAAAAAGAGTAAGTTGACTGAAATTTTTAATGTGAGAATGCATTAGATATATCCAAAGAAGCAAGGATTTGATCGGTAATCTAATAATGGTAAACTGTGCAAGGAAAGCTCTTTGCGTAATTATATGTATCGTTGCATTATTAGATGGTACGTGCGAACAATTTGTTTAATTTATTTTAAGGAGGTCATAAAGAACTGTCTGCGGTCTTTTACACCATTGCTACAAAAACGAACAAATACAGCCAAGCCCTGTTCAGGATTTAAACCCGCCACCCAAACATAGAGAGCCATGCACACTACCCACCCTTCTACCGATTCCGGAAAGTTGTAGCTGGAATAGTTTCCGTCATAATTTTTACATTGCATTAAAAATTTCATGGCGACGAGGGATAATAAAAGCATGAAAGACGACTTCTCACGAATTATATATCGAACACGACTTTCAAACGGGCAATGAGGCAAAATCAAGCAAAGGCTGCCACTTACCAGAATAAAGGAAAACTTTAATCTAAAGCCAGGTCATTTAAAGATGGGATAAATCTAAAGGGGCGAGGAAATGTTTCTCATTCTGTCACCCTTCCTCCTTCTAAAACAAAGCAATTACGCTTAAAAGCATGAAGAGGGGGCGCGAGTGTCGAGAGGAGATGGGTGGGTCGGAGGCGTGCAGGGTGGAAAGGATACATATTTATATATGCACTTATATTGTCAAGGGTGGGAGGGTAGAGAGGGAGACATGGAGAGGGGACGGTTCGAAACGGGAGGACCTCACAAGGAGGCTCAAAGGGGAGGAAGGATGAGGTGATCGGGGAAGGAGGGAGGGGGAGAGGCAGCAGCAGAACACCTTGCAAGACACACACGTGGATAATTACAGCCCCGGAGCGGGCATCCCTTCCCCGCACTTTCCTCTTTTCACGATCCCCATCGTCCCCACCACTTCTCGTTTTTCACTTCCCTTCCCCCATTTCCTCCTCGCCTGTCTTTTCTATTCTGTCGCTTTCTCTCTCTCTCGCGACTCTTTTTGGACTCATTCCTCGACCTCTTCCCTATATAATAGTTAAACTTCCATCTTTCCAAAATGTGTAAATGAATCCTAAACAAAGATGCGACAGGTTTTGGACACGCTTACGAGCCGCCCGTCGGCGATGATACGCTTCTTAGTGAGGAGGAAAGTATTTTATCCGCGCACCAAGCACGTTGACCTTCGTCCTGACAATGTAGACGTAAAAAAGGATACCACCGATGTTTCTATCTCTTGTCACGACCTTTGTTTCATTTCGCGTTCATTTTCCTTTGGTTATATATGACTATCTTTAAATGCCTAACTTTCGAATCGTGATGGATTTATGGTTCATTGTCCAATCGCAAGAATGTCTGATTAATATCTGCAAAAAAAGCGTTTCGTAAGACCTTTATTATCACTATAAATTTTATTTCTAGCTGTGTATGCGCGTAACTATCTTCTGGAATCGATAAACTGGAATATTCGTCTAATGAAACGATTAAATTCGATCTTTGTAGTTCTATAAAACCTCTATGCAATTATTTTTTCTGTTGCAAGACAATAAATGCTAATATGGAAATACAAATTGAGAGGGATGTCAGTCGTCTCTCACGTCAGCATCGAGCGTTGGTGAAAACAAATACGAAACGTTATGAGTAATTTATTGAGAAAAAAACCCAAAAAGTCCATAGGAACGTAGATTTGAGTAATGGAGATTTTTTTAGTTGGCGTCTTGAGCAAATAAAACCGGATTCATTAATCAACTCTCAAGATTCGTACGTATCTGCTTTGGGGCATGCTTGTCTTGACGTCAGAAAGTTTATGATTATTAATTTAATTAAGATTCGTTGAACTAAAGTCAGGGTTTTTATGCGTTAATTATGTGTGTTACTAAACTTAAAATAAGCCTCAGCTACTTCGGCGGAAAAGGTTTGTTTTAAAAATAATAATAACATTAATATTTCTGTTTGATCTCCAACTCAATTTTCTCTCAGTAAATAAGGGCATTTTACGAAGGAATTTTAATTAATACTTAAACACCAAGTGGTGTTTTTGCGTCATTTTAAATTGTCTTTGCCGAGAAATCTCTTTTAAATTCCTTTTCCGAGAAGTTTTTTGCGAGAGAATGTAATTTCACAATTATTCGAATGCGCTTCTTTCCATCAAGTCATTTGACCAAGGTGAAATTTAAATATTAACATAGACTAGCATCAACTTGAATGTGGCAATCAATTCTACTAGCAGGTCGAATAACTAGCCGTCCATCACGACCGTTCCAAGTTTCGTTGAGTTTCAAAGGAAACAGCGTATGCGTGACGGCCTTGAATGCACCGCCAACAAATGGGTAACTCATTGTCAGGAATAAACCCTATCTAGCTAAACGTTGAAACGATCCACTTTGTAAGGAATACTTCGCCATTCCGAACTGATGAGAGACCTAGGCGTTACAGATGCTTTCAGACTAATTTGCCTTTCAAAGTGATTCATTTACGAATTTCTGCAATTCATTTGTTCGCTGAAAATACCAGTGGCCTTCTCGGGTGTAAGAAAAATGCGTCCCCTAATTATAAATTGTAGAATTTTTATATCCCAGAATTTGGATTATTTTAGACTGCAATTTGAACCATTCACTCAAAGTATTACTTTTTACTTTCTCATACGAAGTATCGAGAAAGTATTGTTTTCGCGAAAAGATTCGACCTCGAGATTTTTACGGAAATATACGTTTTAGGTGTCGCTGAATCCGAAAAAGTGGTTTTCGCAATGCCGTCTGTCTGTCTGTTACTGACTCTGGAGCCTAGACGGTAGAACGAAAATGAATGAAATCTCGTACTTAGGCATTTCATCATACTGAGCAGAGTATACGTAGAAATGGTTGACATTGATCAATAATTAAGAGTAGTTTATTATACGCATTTTTAACAATCCGATTTTCTCGAAAACGGCTCTAACGATTTTGATCAAATTTCATACAGTTATTTGAGTTTACGTCTTCAATAATACTGTATAGTTCATATTTCTCAAAAAATGAATATATATATATATATATATATATATATATATATATATATATATATATATATATATATGTATATATTATTCTAGGCAACTTTAACAATAATTCGATTTTCTCAGAAACGGCTCTAACGATTTTGATCAAATTTCGTACAGTTAGTTGAGTTTATGTCTTAAACAATACTGTATAGTTCATATTTCTCAAAAAATGAATATAAGGCTAGTTTATTCTTGGGCAACTTTAACAAAAATTGGATTTTCTAAAAACAGGCTCATACAATTTTCATTTTCTAAAGATAACTAAACGCCGCATTAGTATATGAGAAAGTTTGTACAATGTATGTTGTACCGATTAAAAAAAAGTTTTTGTTGGGAAATTCGCGTTTTTATTTTTTCTAATTTTCATCTTAATGAATGAAAACTTTAAATTTAGAACAAAGTTTTCTTGCTTCAATAAATAACCAGCATCACTCATTGATTAAATGTTGCCATCTTCTCATTTATGGATGCAGTTCAATATTGTTTTCACGATATTAATCAAATATTTAGGTAATAATAACCAATAAAATTGTATCAAGCCAATTTTAACGGAATATCTCATCTCTAAACTCCGTGTAAATCGAAGGAAAGGATGTGTGGATGAGATTCAAGTAGGAAAGTTTTAATGTGTGGTAGAAGTGATTCCTGAATTTTCTATTTTTATGGGATGTTAGGTTTGATATGAATGAGAAATGTTTTGGGTAGTTATAGGTTACAACTTTAACTTATAAAAATGCATCATAGCTTATCAAATTGGTAAAGGAAATTGAGAATCACAGTTGTACATCAGCATCGTCACGGAACGGCGACTCATTTTGAAGTGTTTGCAAAGCACCTATGTATTCGGAATCGGAGTCTCAAAGTAACCAAAATTCGGTTTAAAGAAAGGGAATACACGGAATCATTAGTTGGTGGGCCAACAGATAAACGTCATATAAATAATTATTGTGGATACGGAAAGTCTTATGCTTTCAGTGAACTATCCACAATTCCTTGATGAAAAGATAACAGTTATGCATCCGAAATTTCTTTTGGGCGTTCACCGGTTAATAAGGAAGAAATTTGAAGGATATGGGAGTGGCTCTATTTCCGGATTGTACCTACCCAAGTAGGCATGTATACCACAGCGTAAATTCTATATAAACTCGACAGTTTAATGTTCATCCGTCCGTCGCACCGACTTAACTTTCTTCTCATCAAAGCAACATCTGACCGATCATTTGGCTGAAATGGTTAAACATTTTGTCCTAAAATAGGGATGTTTTCTTTCATAAGGTTCAGGAATACAAAGTATCTTAGTGATTGGCAATTTTAAGGAAGGCGCAAAAAGTAAATTTTTGTTCATATTATTATTATTATTATGGTAAAACAAAATCAGAATTTTACTTGCAGTGTTATTATGTTTCTAAACGCTTTTTGGGAATAGGATGAACAGAATTCGAAACTGGATTTAAAGTCTCGTGTATACTAGGGAGGGTATGAAGCATACTTTATTGAAATATATGTAACGTTATTGAAACAGATGGTTTTCGATTAAATTTAATTTAAAAATTTCACTAAAATGAACAAAAACCAAAATTATTCACTTGTGCATTAAATGTTCCTATTCATATTTATTGTTGCCACATAAATGTATTTCATATAATTGATTGTTGTGCTTCAAACAGAAGGCCAGCAGCTCGTATGCGGCCTTCACATTAGTCGATAAATGGAGACTAACGAAACATTATAAAAATGTGTAATATATAAGAATTGTATGGTAGTTTGTATTTTGATGAAAATGTAAACCATTTGAACCGTGTGCATTTAAGTTTCAACAAAATGTATAGATTCGTTATCATGACATGCCCGTCATATAGACATTTAGAAATTATTACATGCGGCTCACCATTACATATTTTGAAAAATTATCTACTTGACTACCACGCAATTTGATTTTGAGATCCTGGCTCTTCAGCGGACTTAGGCAAACCCTGTCTTGCGAAGCTATGGTGAAAAAGAAATCAGTAAAATTTAACACTGAAATTTATATTTTTAAATTTCAAATTATGATATTAAAACATTTAATTTTGCAACACTAGCCATAAAAAACCTCATTTAGGCTTGATTTTCACTTATGTGAAATCTCAGAATCTCTGGGTAATTTCCGATTTTAGCTCTAATCCGGCCCACCGAAGCATCGGTAACTTCAAATGCCACGTACGATAGAAAAGGTTGCCTAATCCTGCTATAGAGTGAGGTATCCGTTTAAAAAAATTTAAGATAACTTTCCAAAGGGATTATTTGGCGCAAAACCTCTCGCGAGTCAATCACACCGACATGGGGAGAGGTTCTTATTGTCATGGATTATTATTTTTTTTAGATGCCATAATTTATTTATCATCACAGAAAATTACAATGACATTATAGAATTCGCATGTATTATATTTGAAGCGCTCCACTTTATTGGTTTAAATTTTAATTTATTTTTATTTTATTATTAAATTTATTATTAAATCCTCATGCAATGATTACATTACATGAAATGTTACATAGACCTGTTATGACTTTTAACATATACAATTAACATTTGACACTCTTTGTTCTCATACCGAGTTATCAACAGAAAAAAACTAACAACGAAAACATTCGAGTCCTCCTGAGCCAGAAACAATGGCTCATCAGGAGGTGCTCAATTAAAATCTTACCATAATCCACACAATACATAATCATTTAATCACAAGAAAAGACGATTTTGGAGTTTCATAATAAACTTTGTTTTCCTAACAAAAAAACATACTTTAATATAACAATAAATATTCTCTTATATTCTTTTTAACAGCTGAGATAGTAGTCAACTTATGCATATGATATGGCAGACTATTAAAAATCATGGGTACAATCACCTTTAATCTAGTACCACCATAATTGTTAAAATATTTAGGGACTTCATAGTTAATATTTTTTCTTACTACCATACTTTGATGTTTTAATTTAGGTAGTTTATAAGTGCAGGAAAAGTAGTTCTCAGTAACTAATATATAAACCAGTAAGTCTTCTAAAGGCAAAATCCCAAAATACTTATATATAACATCTACGTTATGTATACCTTTATCGTAAATATTAACCCTATTACATTTTTCTTTTTCATAAATCAATTTTACAATTCTATTTTGTATTGAATACAATTTATTCTTGTATACATGACTAGTGTGACCCCAAACTGTAATCCCATACCTTAGTAGAGACTCAACTAAAGCGTAATATATTTTTAATTTGGTATCCATCGGTATAAGATTTCTAATATAATAAAGTTGATAGCTTACTTTCCTTAGTTTACTGCACAGTTTTTCACAGTGCTCGTTAAACTTGAAATTTTGATCAACAACTATACCAAGATAAGATAAGATAATACCTGTTCCATTTTTTCACATTTGCAAGTTAGTTTATACAATTGCTTATTAAGATAATCATCATTATGTATTATAAGGTTAATTTTTTCCACTTAGCTAAAGTGTTTACAATATACATAGCCTTGCTCTTTTTTACATTGATTACTAAGTCATGGTCATGTGAGCATTTCAACATATTTATTAAATCCATTTGTAAATTAGAAACAGCAACTTCAAATTCTTTGTGGGCAGAAATTAATACTACATCATCAGAATAAAGCAGTATGTCACATTGATTTACACAACTGAAAATGCTGTTAATATAAATTAGAAACAATATGGGGCCCAATATGGAACCCTGCAGTACCCCATATTCAATCACATTCGAATCACTGAATTCATTTTTTATTTTAGTCTTAATTGTTCTATCTGATAAATAACTTTGAAACCAGTCTAAAACACATCCTCGTATTCCCATATTGTACATTATATGCAAAAGTACACAAAAATTCACGCTATCAAAAGCTTTTTTAAAGTTCACAAAAGCCACAATTACATTATTATTTTTATTAAGATTTTTCTTTACTATGTCAGCAAAAGTTGCTAAAGCATCTTTTGTTCCTTTTTTCTCTTGGAAGCCGAATTGATTATCTGTAATTAAGCTAGATTTCTTCAAAAAATCGATTAGGTAGTTAGCTATATATTTTTCTATTACTTTACTGACAGCTGACAATAAGGAAATCGTTAATAATAATTGCCACCTTTAATCCTTTTGGCATAATACCCTGCATTAAACTTCTTTGTACAAGAACAGTTATAACAGATATAAGGACTGGGTTTGATTTAATATTTTGAATTCTGATACCATCGTGCCATGGCGCCTTATTTGATAATGAGTTTATAATATTTCTTATACTATCTTCAGTAGGTTCTGAAATATATATGCTATTGGTATTGGTTTTTACGATTTCATGATACAATTTCCCTGAACATTTCGTCTTTATATCTTTAATTCCTATGGTGAATTGTCTTCTAAACTTATTACATATGTCTCTCATAGTTGAGCCATTACCTAGATACTTTAAAATATCTTCCACTGTATTTCTATAGCTATTTCTACCAGTTAGCCATTAATCTCCTTCCATAGAATCCTATTCTCTCTAATATTTGAAAATTTGCCCTTGTATTATTTGTTCTTCACATTTCCAATTTCATTTAATATTTGATTTCTTAACCTTTTATAATTAGATTTATAAGTTTCATTTGTTGGGCAACTTTTCCATTTTTTAAAAGATTTGTCCCTTTGAGATATCAAGATAAGTATTTCCCGGTTCATCCAATCCTTCCCTTGCTTTCTTCTTATTTTTTTATGTACACATCTTGATTTATCATAAAAGCTGTTTAATGTCGAAAATACTGTGTTATATATTATGCTAGGATCATTTTCATCAAGAACATTATTCCAGTTATACTCGTATATCTGTCTACTTTCTTATTATCAATGTAGGAATAGGTATCCTTATCTATGCTCTGAGATTCATCAGAGATTTTTACCCCATACTCTGCAAGAGTTACCCCAACCAAGTAATGATCGGATATTTTTGTTTTTAAGATATATCCTTTGACGGGTTATTTTTACTTTTACAATGTATGTGATCTAAACAGGATTGGACTAATTTGCCATTAACAATTTTCTCTCTTGTATATCCAGTAATCGTTGACACATACCCATTTGAAGCTAATAATTCTTTATATCTTACTGTGTTGGCAAAGTTTTTACTTTTAAGATTAATATTAGCATCACCAATTATTAGAGTTTCTATTGACTTGCCAACGTCAATAATATTTTCTAATTCATCCCAGAAGGAGAAGACATTACAGTCAGGAGGCCTATAAATAGTAATCAACCTTAGAATTCTATTTTTAATAATTAACTTCCCTCTTATTGACTCGCAGTTAGACATTTTCACCTTTTCACAACTAAACCTACAGCCATCTTTAATGTATAATAAAATTCTGTGCTCTCTTAATGAACTAAACATATGAAAACCCTTCATTTGGAATAAAAATAATTCTTCCCTTAAAATATTCACTTCTGAAAGAATAATAACACATATGTTCAACTTAAAACTCAGTAATCGATATAAAGCAAGAAAAGAGTCCCAATTTCTTCTTAAGGATCTTATGTTTAAATGAATAAAATAAAAATCACTCTTAATTCTACTAACATCAATATCAAAAACATCATCATATATGTACTGACTCACTAAAGGAGTTTTAATAAATGAAAAGTAATCCATAATAAAATCTAAATACCACTAACAGAGTAATACAAATAATTTTCAGATTAATTCTAAAAGGAGATGTCACATTAGCCTTCTTACTTAATATGCTGATTTTCATCCTTCTTAACATAAATGCACCCATGTTTAGACCAAACATACTTATATCCTAATTCCCTACCTTTAGTTTTACACTCCCACAGTAAATTTCTATAGTAGGTAGTAAGAGCCTCATTTATATAGATTTTATTATTGTTCCTATTATGAAATATGTCATCATTAGTTAGGACAAGCTTCTTTTTTAGCCGTTCATTTTTCATATTATTTGATTGGAAAGTAACAACAATTTTATTTTTTTGATTCTGATTTCTCCTTTTGATCAAATACAAATCATCTAAAACACTGCTATTATGGTTTTCTATACCTAGTTTTACAGAAATTTCTTTTACAACCTTTTCACATGAGAATTCATTGTCATCACTAGATTCAATACCGACAATCTCTACCATTTTACTTAACTGCTTCTGTTCCAGAATATTGATCTTATTTTCTGATTGGTTAATTATCGTGTCTTTTTCTTTTGATTCATTTTTTAACTCACTAATAGAACGGACAAGATCATTTATAAGACTATTTTGTTCGTCAAATTTTCTTATAGTATCGTATTTTGAAGATATGAAACTCAAACTATGCTTTATTTCACTTATGTCATTTGCCATCGGACCAGGGTTACCAGATAAGCCTCTTTCCGTTTCTGAAAAACCTTCCTCTTCGTCTTCTTCCTCTTCATACCGTTTCGTCTGCTTCCTACAAGTAATACATCTCCACTCGCTTTTCAGTTTCGCAGATTTAGGCCTAGTTGTTATTTCGGCGATTACGACCCGAAATCTCTTAATAATTTCCAGTGAACTTTTTCTCACGGTCTGAGAAGACGTGTAGAAAAAAGCACAGAACCGAATTGCTTTATCCACATTAATATTTCGGTTAATATGACGAGGGGTTTATGTGGAACACCAGATGGATACGATTTTCAGTTATTTTCTCTTTCCTGAAAAAAGGATCAATTTTCTCACGCCCTTCCTCTAATTTCTCTCATTCCAATTATGAATATTGCGCTTGACAGCTAAATATAAACAGTAAGAAATGAATTCTCAGGTAAATTTATAATTCCAAATACTGCAAAATAATTGATGATATTTTCTCCTGAAAATCGAGTAAAGTTTGCTAAATGTCAACGAAACGCAAAATTATTTTTTGAATAGAAATTTCTAGAAAATTTTTCTTAATATTCTTTGCGTCTCTTCCATTTTTGGATCGTTGTGTGTTCGTTAAACATTTTAACAATTTGTAGCGTGATAACTTGTCTAAAACATTTTTGGAAATTTTTAATTATGTTAAAACTCGAATATTTAATTGTATGATTTTGTTTCATCTTCAGAAAATTTCTTTGTAAAAATCCTTTTCTCCTCACCTCCATACCTTTTATTAATAACTTTTATATTAACTTACCGCGATATCTTATATATATATATATTTAATACTATACTATATATCTAATATATAAAATTGACTTCGTCGTCGTCGTCAGTGGGAAATCGGAACCCTGTAATGCTATTTTTAACAAACTCCGAGTAGCTAGAAGATTGGAATTTTATAGGAATGTTCGGTTCTTTAAGTAGAAGCTATTTACGAAAAAAAATTTCCAAAATCGATCCGAGTTCGATTCCCGGGAATGATTTCCATTCCTCATATGATAACATGGAAAAATCGATATTTCGACCTGCAACCTTATTTTATTTTGCTTATTAAAATTCATATATTTGACTTACGATTTTCGGACTTGGACTGCATTAAAGAAAAATAAATGCAGTTTCTTATTCTTATCGTCTTTTGTCGCCGTCAAATCTAAATCTTTCGAATTTAACGTTCTAATATATTTTGACAAAAGTTAGCGTTTTTAAGGTGAAGTTGCCTTGCCAACCGATGACATTGTTAAAGTCGAAATCCTATTACTCTCACGTATGCTTACGTTCTCTTCGGACCTCCATGGACCCTCCCGGCCCAATACACAGGTATCAGATATATCTCAGAATTAGTTTTTACTTTCTCCAATATACGTAGTATAGAGAAAATATTGTTTTCATGAATAAATTCCAAATCGAGATTTCAACGGAAATACACGTTTTGAGGTGCGCAAAGGGAGAAATGATTGTATTACCTTATAATACGTAATTTTATTCGCCAAAGACGTCTGGCATAACCCAGGCATCGCCGGGTACTTTCAGCTAGTATATATATATATATATATATATATATATATATATATATATATATATATATATATATAGGTGTATATGTAGGTGTATATGTAGGTGAGTTTTAAGACACCACAAATAATGTCTAATAACTCGAGAACGGTTGCATGTATTTTAGTCATTCTTTCAATCTTAAAGAGTTCCACACATAAAGACTCTTATATGTAATCACCGTGTAAAATAACGAATCTAGGGACGTTTAATTTCCTCATTTGGATAACATGGGTGGGGCCTTCTCGAAACTTTATCTCCTAAACTATAAGTCGTTATTATATGCTCTCGCGGACTTTTTTTTTGCAAATGTTGTCCTCGATCCGACTAAATTTATTAATCGATACCTTTACAAATCATATAAGGGTAAGGAGGAGTAAAATATGAATTTCTTATTGCTGGATTGATGGTAATGGCGTCTCTTGACATTTGCACATTTGTGGCCGCGGCCACATACCGAACTACATTCTACTCATTATCATAGGTAATCTGCCCGTTGACAGGTCCGTGATTAATCATGGTTAAACTTGGTTCTCCATATACTCCTATTTTCCGCAGTCTTCTTCATATCTTCATACGAGTATAAAACCAATAGATCTGTTCGAAAAAGAGTCCGCCAACATTAACCCTAGGGAGTCGAATAGCGGTAGAGTGAGAAATAGAAAAATAAAATTGTTAGATCAAGTGTCGGGAGAGAATGATGTCTATGTGGATGTATGTGATTGTGGGCGCTCTAACTCAAAAATATCGTTACCAAACTTCATATATAACACTTTAGCATTAGCACAAAGAGCTGATTAGTTTTTGGACAATAACGGTTAACCGGAAGGTGAGGTTTATTCGAAACCCGATTCGGTTTTGCGATATTTCTCCGATAATACGTCATTATTGTATACATTGACCATTACAAAAAATGTAGAAAATATAATTTCCTACATCTTTTATTTCAAACAATTTTCCATAGCAGTTATTATTTAGGAAGTATTTATAAATAATCGGTTTTTCGGTTTCCGTCATAAATCTTAAAAACATCGTTATTGGTAATCTTCGTGAGAACCAAAGTTGTAGAGAATAATATTTCTTCCAAGTTTTGTTTGAAACAAATTTTCGTAGAACCATCCATTTCGGAGATATTTTGCTTTTTCTTAATACCAGTATACAGCGCCAGCACCATGTAGCGGTGAATTCTGTAAACATATTCAAAATATACGTAATTTACGGCAGTAAGGACGACTGTATTCTTTTACGATACGAAATGATAATTTTGCCTCATAATTCTATTCATAATAATTTAAATATCTATACCCCGAATATGGAGAAAGTCATGTGTTGGCCACATCAGATTGTATGGTCTTCGCTAAATGAAAATCACCAATCATTTACACGCTATGTAAAATATTTCTGATAGACAATGGCGGATACAAGGGGAGACGAGGGACGTTATCACCCACCTCCTTGGATGCCCCTATTGCCCCCACTGAATGCCTTCTTAAAACTATTTATTTCTTAGGGCAAAAGAAAGAAAGATTCAGCGAGAGATAAAGATGTTTCGAATAAAGGGTCGCAAACAGGAACGGATTCAAGAGGGGAGTGATTCGATTCAAAGGATTGCATGTTCAACTTTTATGTTTTCATAATTAAATTGTGCACCAGGCGCTTTAAGGTTATATGCGACCCAAACTGTTTTTGCCAAGGTTGCTTGTTAGTTAGCACTGTCAAAAGCGTTGGCCGTATTTAAGCTATGGCACCGCATTATAAGAGAAGAATGGGTTTTTATGTTTATCAATATTTTAGAATTTAAACAAGATATTATAACACATAAAACAGTTAATTATATATAACTTTTAATTTGATAATAGCTTATCTTTTACATAACAAAAACGTAGAGTAATTTTTGTTAAAAATCATAAAGTTTACACGGTTGTGATAAGATAACTTTAATTTAAAACAATTTAACAATTTAAAACAATCTATTAGAAAATTTCCATTATCTATGCATAAAAAATTATAGTAAAAAATTTATAGTAAAAAATTTGTAGTAAAAAAATTTATAGTAAAAGATTTGTGTCGTAAAAAAATTATAGTAAAATATTCATAGTAAATAATTTATAGTAAAAAATTTACAGTAAAAAATTAAATTAAATTCACAGAGTGAATAACAATTTGAAAGACCAGATTAAGCAGCAAGAAGCGATTTAAAATACGTTAGAGCTGAGAGAATTTTCCACTTTCAAAACAAAACTAGTTGTGCCTTCGCAATACTTTTTTGTGCAATTACAATTTCAAACCAGTTCCACCTTACCTTCGCTTCGCAATAAGAGGTTAACATGACCGCACCGCACACATGACGTTTTCCGAAAGTATAATTTATCAGGACAAAAGAACTGCCAATTTTCCATTGCTTAGCTCAAATTACGTTGCCTGGAAGTCACCAACGTAACCCAATATCTAAGCCAACCAAGCCGACGACGCGCGAACACCATCCCCATGTAGCGAGCGTAAATATAATTTCACGCTTAATTGTCATTTTCGAGAATAAAACAACTCATGTAGCTTTAAAATAATACGAATAAACGCAATTTCTTGAATCATAAGGCGAGACATCACGTAAGAATATTTCTAGGTACTGTTGCGACACAGCTAATTAATTTCGCGAAGAAGAGATAATAAAACTCACTACGGAACTCACACTCTCGGCGCCCTTCAATAACCAGTAAAGGCATTTGAAAACAATTTCCATTCACTTTACACGTCATATAAAAAGTCCTAATGTAGGCGTAAGGTGCCATAACCTAGATCGTAATAGTTTTGTTATATTCTTTCGGAACTGGAATGCGTTATTTTGCGTGATTAACTTTTCCCAAATTATTTATAAATAATCGATTGATTACTCACAATTACATTTCGAAGCCTTCTTCTGACCGGAGGCGAGTGGAAATGCATGCAGGAGCAATTTCTTCCGAATCTCTGCAGCGTTGAGCAACTGAACCGCCATGTTGGTTTCTTCCCAGTTTCACCTTGAAAAGGTCGAACACAACTTCAACAAAAACGCACAGTTTAGCTACTCAATCTTATTTCCATAGCCTCACGCTTATATTAACAGTAATAAAAGTACAAATTGAATGCATCTAAAATGAATAAATCGACCGCCTTTCACTTACTCTCTCGAAATATGGATATGCACGTCCAACAGCTATCAATATTTCAAGACGACTGCTCATCTACTCCACACGAATTTTTTCAACCAATCACGGACCAATATCTTAAAAAATATATCTAACCTCTTGGATCAGTCAATCATAAACCATCGAATATTTCCGCGAAATCCATGAGAAGTCGGACGCCAAGTCGAAAACAGATCTATTTCGGTAATCTGATCCTATGGAACATCGCTGGTTCGGAGAAATTTTCTCGATAGGCGAAACGCTACAAAAGGCAGGGGATTAAACCGATCGAGTTTCGCATGGGGCTGTGTAGCTCCGTGGTATCTAAGCGTTACAACAAAAAGGGAGGGGAGGGGGGGGGGGGGGGACAACATTGATGGTGATTGGTCGATGCTGACAAAACGAAGCTACTCTTCTTAAAATTTGCGGTCACGAGAAGGACAGTCATCTTCAACTCTCAACAGCGTCAGGACTTTTTGGACTTGTTCCCAGTCATTTTGCAGCTCGAGAAAACATCCTACCGTTAGCGCAATAGTCTCTTTCTAATCGAAAAGTTTAGTTTTTCGGTGATTTCTTCCTTGATATTTGTTGATGGTGAGTGAAAAAGAAGAGTGAGGTGCTACGATGAATTTGGTCTGTCAAAGATGGCGGAAAACAGAAGTCTACGTGATGTCGTTCTTTCGGCCTTACGGAGCGGAGGAGATGGATTGAGTTTCAACTCCGAGCGGACCCCTCGATGTTCCTGCTAGGAAATGGCATCGAAATATCAAAGTGAGTAATTATTTGTGGAAGTGGTTAATTATTTATCTAAGTGAGTAATAATTCATTTCTTCGAAAGGAAACGGAACACCGAATTTGCTGGTTTTCAACGATCGTGATTCAGCAGACGATTAATGCGAGTAAATTACTTGCTAAAAGTTTTAGAATTATAATTGAATGCAATATTTTTAAAAATATTGTTCGTAAGCATAAAGTAATCGTGAACGTGTAATTAAGCTGCAGTATTTAATGTTCTTCTTTATTAGCTCGCGTCGCCATCTTGATTAGATATACGTCTTTATACGTGAATAAAAATCTGATGTGTCCAACACATGACTTTCTCCATATTTGGGGTATAGATATTTAAATTATTATGAATAGCAATATAAGGCAAAATTATTATTTCCTATCGTAAAAGAATACAGTCGTCCTTACTGCCGTAAATTACGTATATTTTGAATATGTTTACAGAATTCACCGCTACATGGTGCTGGCGCTGTATATTAGAAAAAGCAAGATATCTCCGAAATGGATAGTTCTACGAAAATTTGTTTCAAGCAAAACTTGGAAGAAATATTATTCTCTACAACTCTGGTCCTTACGAAGTTGACCAATTACGACGTTTTTAAGATGTTTGACGAAAACCGAAAAAACCGGTTATTTTTTATAAATAACTCCTAAACAATAACTGCTATGGTAAATTATTTCAAATGAAAGTTGTAGGAAATTACATTCTCTATAACATTTGTATAGAATTGTATATACAATAATGATGTTTTAACGGAGAAATATCGCAAAAACCGAATCGGGTTTCGAATAAACCTCGACTTCCGGTTAACCGTTATTGTCCAAAAACTAATCAGTTCTTTGTGCTCATGCTAAAGTGTTATATATGAAGTTTGGTAACGATATGGCAAGTACTGTTTGAGTTAGAGCGCCCACAATTACATACGCACACAGACCATTCCAAAAATAGTCTAAACGTGTTCTAGGGACCTCAAAACGTGTATTTACGTTGAAATCTCGAAGTCGATTTTTTTCATGAGCACATACTCTCCCATTACTACGTATGGAGAAAGTAGAAAGCGAGAGCAAAACTTGCGGAATAATCTGGCTTACATTTCTCTCTTTAACTTTCACGGAATTATTTGTTTACAATAAATATTGAAGTATGTGATGATAATATGGCATCCAGTCTCCCGAATCGTCTGTCAAATCGTAATCGATATGATATTATTCACTATCCTAAATCCCGCAGTGGCATTTGTTGACATCCAATTTTCCTTAACAGTGAAATAAAAATGTCTTTTAGAAGCAGTTTAAATTCATCTATTTTTTGCGAATATGTACTTGTTGATGGGACGAATTCCTTTAAAACCCGTCGCCTAAAAATGAGTATCCCGTATAGGTGTCGACGGCCGTGCACCGGAGACAACGCGTGCTCACGGACAAACGGCTCCCGTGACTATGGTTTGTCGATTGAGAGGATGGAAGGCCGCCCCGGGGCCGCTTTGATACTGCGCTTGTTCCTCCATCGGAACCCGAATCCGGGAGAGCGTAGTTAGTTCGTCAAGAGAGAGACCTCCCACGGAGGTAAAAGAGTGGCGAAGGGGAAGAGGCGGAGGGTGAGGGGGGGGGGAGAAGGGTTAGAAACTCCTCTCGCCCTTCGTCGACTCGTGTGCGTGAAGAACACAGCTTGCGTCTCGAAATAAAAACAGAGATATAAAAAAAACGAGTGGAAAATTGGTGTTGGATTGACTGTGAGGAAGGAAGGTGCTGCAAAGTGAGCTTGGGATGGGTGCCCCTGGGGATGGGATTTTGGAAGGAGGAGGGGGAGGTAGAATCCTCCCGCTGAGGATGGACCTCTCATTCCCTCGCTACCTCTCTCTCCCTCCCTCTGGGCCACCCACGGTTCTCCGCCGGGCGGTAGCCGAGCATCCATCCGAGCATCCTCCGGCCTCCTCCGCTACATTCCGATTTATGTCTCTATAGACATCTGCAGCGATTTGGCGGCGGAGGACTGACCAATCGAACTTCGCGAGGTTCACCGGTCGCGGTGGCCGTCTCGAAACCATTCCCCGACGACGTGATGCGAAGAGAAACCGCGTCCAGGTGCGCGCATCTTCGCTGTCAAAGAGGAATTATGACGTCAGCGCTAAGCAGATGCGAGTGGAGTGGGGCTGTCGGGGGAAAATTGGAGGAGGGCACAGTGAAATGGGATAAATGGAGGGAAATAGATTGGTTGGGATGGGAAGAGAAAGGGATTGAAGAGAGAGAGAGGGGGGGTCTGGGAAAATTAGAAGTTGGCGTACAAAATATATCCGTCATTGCTGCCAGGGCGTCATTTGTTTCCGTGGGCACCTCTTCATTAAAGTTTTACAACAGTTTTATTGCAGATTACTCTATATACGAGTCGTGCTCTATAATTGGATTTTTTGTTTAGTCGAAGCAGATAGTATCCTTGTATGTTGAATTTGAGTTCTCTGACTAGAGTTATCCTACATTCGAATGATTCTTGTCATTCTTTAAGGTGGGAATAATTGAGGAACGGCCGTATATTAATACGTGTGCATTCATGTACGCATATAAGTAGTCCAACCTCTATATCTCGAACTCATAGAAAAAGAAAAACCCCGAGAAAGTGAAACTATTTGTAAAAATTCATTTTAGAGTAATGTATATTATATATAGTAAGACCTCGATTACCGTCGTTAATTGGTTCCTGGAATCCCTGACGATTAGCGAAAAGACGATAGGCGAAACCGATGTTCCCATAGGAACAATGTCATAGGTCAATAATTCGTTCAAAATGACGCATCGTATAAAGCTCCGTTTTTAGGCCTCAGTTTACTTAAAATTTTACACTCTGCGTCATTTTCATTTATTCACTTCTAGGTTTATTTGAAGGGATGTCACATTTCTGGACCTTTTAGCAGCATTTTCACTAACACTGCGTTTTGGGACCATTTTATAACTTGAGGTTTATTAAGCTATAAAATATTTAAGATATATATTTTAACTGTTGACAAATGAGTTGACAGTTGTACAGCGGCAATCCACGAAAGAACGTTTTCCTGTTTGATTCTTAGATTTGAAGGCAGAATTTTAAATACATACTATTAGTCTTTGTTTAACCCTGTTTCAATTTACATGAAAATTTTCCACTCGAACACGATCGACTAAATATTCTCGAGAATTGCCGCAGCGCACCGCTTCTTTAGATCAGCGGTGCCCAATCTGCGGCCCTCGGACCATATGTGACCTACTAAGCAATTTTATGCCGCCCACCGCCAGTGTTTAATAGTTTGCAAAACTTTTTCCATTTATTTTAATTAACTACCAAATATTATTTTTCGTTTATCAAAATCTGTTAAGATGTCTAATGTTGAATTGCGACCTCATAGCAAATATTTCTCAATTCAGGTAAGTTCTTTTTAATGCTGTTTTTTTATTTTTTCTCGAATATATTTTATGATTGAATTCCATCATGATTTTTAATATTGAAAGGTTAACCCTAAAAAGCTAATTCTAGCTTGATTTCCACGCATATGGTGCCTAAGAATCTCTAGGTATCTTAAAATTTAACTATAATCCATTGACCATTTCCAAAGCGGCCCACCATGCAGAAAAGGTTGACCACCACTGTGTTAGCAATCTTTTTCTCTCAGTCGCAGGCAATCGTCATAGTATTCGTTTGTCTGCTGCATTCAGAAATGGCGAAGGAACTTTTTCATTTTTCTGTACCACTTGGCGGCAAACGACGGTTGATCGAAACAACGGTTATCGAGGTCCTACTAGGGATGAATACCGGTATTGAATTAGACACATAATACCGATATCGTGATTTACAATACTGGGTTTTCGGTATTGAAAAGTGCACTTTGTGGGAGCAGTGCCAAGTTACCAAAAATGTATTTGTTGCCTGTGTGAGTAGAAATAAAGTCAGGGGATTCTTCCGAAAAGTGACTCCGAAGGATCAGTATGAGAGGTTTATAATATTACCTAATTCGATGAGAGAAAACGATTGGAAATGGTCTCATCCTCCTGAAATGCGTTCCTGAACCCTTCGTTCCCGAAGCGCGGTATTTTTTGACCCCAGGTCCACAAATTGACTCATTATTTTCATATCAAACATATAATTTGTTTTATAAATTTATTTTATGTAGTGTAATCCTTTCTTCTTACTTTGCCATTATTGTTTGTGGAATATGAAGAGTTTTCTTTTCGAAAAAAATGTTTTTTAGCCTGGGGTTGAAAAATACCCCTTATCGGGATGGGTGTCACCGTTTTGAAGAGTGGTAAAAACGCCATGAACAGGGCAGTTATCTAGTTATAACCTTATTTTGAAAGCAAGAGTGTTTTTGAAAAGTCCAGATTTATGTAGTTCTTGAAATACTCATATCTTGCTTTTGAACTCCGTTTGATATTTGTAAGAAAGAGGGTTTATCCCGTTAATAAAGGATTATTATTATTATTAAAATAATATACTAAACGATTATAAACTGTTCTCTGCACAAAACCGGTTTCAATACCGGTATCAGCAAAAAACTGTCTCAATACCTGTATTAAAAAATGTCGGTATTATTTCATCCCTAGGTCCTACTCTACTGTGTATAAAATCGCAAATTTCGATTTCAGGATGATTTCTCACAGATTTTATTTCATTTTCCGTCTTAACCGCCCCTTGACTCATTTTACATTAAATAATCCCCCCTTTCCATATAAAATTTGCTCTTCTTTTTATTCTCTCGATTTCTCATTTTTCGTTTTAGTTTGCTTTGAAATCTGCTTATTGGAGTATGGAAACATTAAAGTTGTCAGTTACATTGCTCCATCCGTCCCACAATATTTTGGGAACCCTCGAAAGATAGCGTTAATAAAAATTTTGACAACGCTCTCCTCTTCCCTTTCTCTTTTAAACTGCGTTTTGTAATATTTACGTAACTTTTTACGAATATTCTCCCAGTAGTGTAGTAGGGATTACCTTGAATAAACACGACATAAATGCTCTCCTTTTTAAGCAATGAAAAATTTTTGAAATTTTCTCAGCTCCTTGGATGCGGGGCCATTATCACGGGGCCCACTGCGATCGTAGGTTCCAGCCGAAAGCCATTATTTCCATCTCAATTCTTTTGCTTCTCCCGTCTGCAATAGAACGTTTGCGCTGAAATAATGTATTAAAATTTTGAGAATTTACGAAAGTTGAAAATGGCCTAAATATGTTTAGTCTGGCGTCTATGTCTAATTCTTGCAGGTCTCCAACCCACTTAAGGGGAGTTGAAGAGTCTCACCATGGGTATTTTTCTTGATTACTTTACTGCCTTTTTGTGTAGATGGTGTACTATTATTCAAGAAAATGTGGTTCTATGTGGAATTTCACGCCTTGCTTTTTATCCTTTCACTAATATAAAAGCCTGCCAATATGACAGACTATCTTTAGTTAAACTTCTCTCCTCCCTTCCTCCTTCTCTCTTCCTCCCTCTCCTTCCCTCTCCATCCCCCTCCCTCTCTTTCCTGCTCTCTCTTCCTTCCTCTCTCTTCATCTCCCCCTCCCTCTCTCCCTCCCTTTCTCTCCCTCTCACTCCCCTCTCTCTCCCTCCCTCTCCCTTCATCTCCCTCCTCCATCTCTCCATCTTTCCTTCCCTCTCCATCTCTCCCTCTCTCTTTCCCTCCTTCCCTCTCTCCCCCTCCCTCCCTCCCCCACTCCCTCCCCCTCTCTCCTATTAAAAGCGTTCAAAGCACGCTTACACCCATAAGGATTGAAATAACAATAGGATTTAGAGGTCTAACAATTTAAGAGGTAGGAAAGGCAACATCCAGTGCCGGATTATCCAATAGGCACAGTAGGCACGTGACTAGGGGCTCCAAACTTGGGGGGCCCTCACCCCGTAGGTTGTCTGTTATATATGCGGTATTATTGAACGCAAAAAGAATTTTAATAAAAAAATGAATTTACAAGTACAATGTAAAAATACCAATTTTTCTTATTCTAAAGAAAGTAAAGAATTGAAATACAGCAATTCATAGAATAACCTCTGAATGTAATTTCGACGTGTTGTCTAACTGGTGCAGTTCATTTGGCGTACACTACTCGTTTATTAGGCCTTCCGGTTTGACTTCCGTATGTTGTTACGCGGCAACGCCGCCAGGGTCTACGGTTCATTGTTCGGTCCATTTCAGTCCGCCATGATCATGTTCATATTTTAACCAATCGCAGCAATGTTCTATTATCTATTTTCCTTGGAAACTATTTCAGAACCCGAATACAAAGGGAAGGTTTTCGGTGCCTATAGAGAAAGTGAATAATAGAAATTCGTGTTTCTTTTTTGAGTCATCTTGTCAAAGGCATTTTTCTTTCCCTTTTATTCTTTGCACAAAGCATCGAGCATTATACTTAGCGCATATGTACTAGAAAGAGATAGATAGAACCACACATTTGAGACAACGATGTAATAGCACGATTCGCCTATGGTGTGCTGACGGCTCTTACGACTTTATGGTTATGTGATACATGTGTGTCGCCATTGCTTTCAGGATTTATCTGACAATGCCTTGTTCGGTCTGTGAAGGAGAGAGATCCTATTTAAAACTTTCTCATATCAAAAATGAGAAAAGAATAACAATGCGTCAAGAACGTCTAAATTCATTGAGTCTAATAGGCATAGAACATGATTTTGTTTTTTAAAAAATAGATTTTTCTTTATTGATACAGAACTTTGCTGCCTCAAAAGTTCGGAAGGTGAATTTGTGAGGCTTATTTTCGTATTTTTTGAAAAAGAAAAAATTAAGATAACATTATTTTGTCAATTAAACGTTTTTCAGTATTATTTATACCATCACAAACTACGAGGGCCCCCAAAGTGCATGTTTCCCAAAGGTTCTTAATCCGCCACTGGAAACATCCCGTTAAAATGGCAAGATTTCCCCAACTATGTGAATTAAACGTTTATCATGAGCGATTTCGAACTGTAGGCGGAAACAGATAAACAGAATAAGAAACTTTATATTTTTTTCTTCAAAATGGTTCAAATCCGAAGATGGTAGGTTAATTCTTTCTAATTTTAATCGGAAAAAGAATGAATTTTTACGTGTTATTTTATGGAAATGTCTTTTTTGGAGTCGAACCCAGGACTTTTTTTAGAAATTTTTTTCCTCATCACCTTAAAATTTGTGAATCGAGCATTCCTGCCAATTTTAGAGTTTCCATCTCGAATTACTAGTTATAGAACAAACATCATGAAGGGTGGACTTGATTCACTGTCTCCAATAAGTTGGACCACTTTTGGTTGATGAAATTTTTTCTTTTATACTCGCAACTTAGAGCAGAGTGGTTATTCAAATGGCGTACCATTGGCGATATTGTTCCACTAGGAGTCTTTATTTTTGCTCAATTTACTATGGCACGTTATAACGTTTCTATTAATTATACAGAAGGATAATGGGATCACTTTACTTCCAATATATGTTCGCCAATACCTCGCCCCTTGCGATACTCAGATTATTTTCCATTTCCACGGAATTAATCTTATTTTGTCAAATATTATTTCTTCTACCAGGGTTTAACATAGCATATTTTGTAATCCATTTATATTGGAATCATGAACAGCACTTTTAATTACTTGATTAAGCAGTCAAGTGGTTACAGCGTAATATTTCGTCATAATTATCTCCAGAAGCAGCTACGGCGTAATATTACTTCGCGAAAATTTGAAGACATGCATAGTGACCTGGGCGTATTATAGTGTAAATATTGAAGACTGAAGATTTCTTTATCTTTATCCGCAGATGGCAGGTCACTGATTTTTCAAGTAGAGCTGCTTTAAGTAAAAGAGTTCCGATTAGCGGTTCGTTGTCTGCGCCTTCCGAATGGTGTATCCAGTAAAACAGTAAAAGGAAGATGCAAACTGATGGTACAATGATGATTATGTTTGATTGAAGTTCAGGAGATGAAGATGGAAATAATGAGAACACAAAGCTTTTTCTGCTTCCTAAGGTTTTGAAATATGCCACAGTTAAATAATACTGACAACGAAATTAAATATTGTACTATCTGAGATGGTTAATTTAATTTTATGTAAAATTTTTTTTTATAGTAAATGTAAAGCGAGCTTCACAAACAACGGTACATTTGAGTTAACGTGTTTGCATTTGGTACAACAGAACGGTGTACAAATCACAAAACTAAAAACATTTTTTATGAGGGCGTAATTTGCAGTGAGTGTTTGTCAGTAATTAATCGAGCAATCTACAATATTTGAAGATTTGTCTACAAATCGAATCAAGGTGTATACTTTTAAATCAGCCTAATACTCGAGGCTTGAATTTTTGAATACTAGTACATGCCTTGTAATTACCAAGTAGGCCTACACGATAATAATTCACATGTACCACATAGAGACCTTGATAGCAATAAACAAATGCTGAAATTCATTTCGATCGATCTGCAGATAAATAACATATTTAGTCGTATTTCCCTCCAATTTGACCTCATAATTAGCTGCGTAAAATCAGTCAGACGCGATCAGCTATGGTACAAAGATAAGGGGGAGGTTCTCGCATTTGGCACGCGTATGACTAGAGAGAGAGAGAGCAGATGCATGAGTGGCAGTGCTCATTTGAGCAGTAATCGAAGGATGTAGCTGAGGGAGAGAGGGGGAGGTGGATGCGAGTCCGTTGGGGGTGCGCGTGGCGGTAAAGAGGGTTGGTTGGATTAGAAGTATAGGTATAAACGCACGAGAAGGATACCTTAAGGAGGAGTGACTATTCTTTCAGGAAGCTGCTAGGTTTCCAATTCAACGAGATGGACAGGAGAAAGGTTACGGGGGTGGAAGAGAAAAGGGGAGGTCGTAAGCGGTTTGAAGTTTGGTGGGAAATTGGCCCAGCCCGAGTTTGTTTTTCGGGACGCCAGGGTGTGGGTTGGAGGCGGCTCGTAAGGGGGGAGAGGACGGAAGGGGATGATTTAAGCGAGGGGGGTGGAAAGGTTAGCGGGAGGGAGAACCAAGGTCGGGTACGAGCTCTCTCTCTCTCCTTTGGTGATTGAGGTGAACGTAGAGGCGAAAAGAAGGATGGCCGCACGAGGAGGAGGAGAGGATGAAATTGGGGAAAGTGGATGAAGGAGAGAGAGAGAGATAGAGAGAGAGAGAGGACTCGTAATCGACTACACTGCTGCCTCTTTTTTCCCTTCCAAAATTCTTAATTGAAATAATGAGGAATGAGCAATAAAGGGAGCAGAGTTATAAGTTTGCGACGTTGTTCTGACATCGAAGGGAGGTCGAATCCCTCAAAGGTGAAATGAATCCGTGGAAAAGGGAAGAAAAAAATTTTAGCCTCTTCTTATTTTCCGAGAACATTCGTGTTTTAGTTCCATTGAACTCTAAATTAGAGTGAAACAAGAGATTCTTTAGAATGAGTGACCGCGTAATATTTTAAAAGGGTAAATGCTATACTCTAAAACAGTTCTGGTGTAAATAATTATAATCTCTTCAGTCGTCAATAAATAAAACATACTCGTATATGCAAGTATATTTATTCACAAACTCACGCTAGTAGCTTATCATTGGAATCGTTCGACAGAATCGTATTCATTTTATCCATCCAATTAGTGGTCATTACCTGATTCCTCAATGGCATTGTAAATAAATCGTAAATCCGTTGTTATTCCATGACGATAAGAAATGGCCAGCAATTTCGATCAACGTAATATTCATTAAAATTTTCACGGTCAACCGAGAGGCAAACGATGGAAAGGTGTGCAGACTATTTTTCGTCGGGAGAGAAACAGGACTCAAAAAGAAAAAAATAACCGTACTTATCCCGTTCCGTGCGTGTTGTTTTTTCACAAATCTGTCCGAATTTTAGACCTCCCACACACACACATAAATGGCATTTTGTCATCTCTTCCCATCTCTCCGCCTCTCGGCACAGAAAAAAAATGATGCGTGGGTCTCTATCGATCACTGTAGCGATCGCCTCGGTGCCGTGGGTGGCCGTCGGGGGCGCGGGAAATGATAATAGCGTGGAAACTGAGGAACAGCCGGCCGAAAAATTGCGTCCTCGTGTGGGCACGTTAACTGGGTGAGAGAGAGAGGGAGAGAGAAAGAGAGAGAGAGAGAGAGAAGGGAGAGAGAGAGAAGGGAGAGATTGGGAGAGAAAGAGGGAAGAGAATCTTGTTTAACGTGGTTTGCGTGGTTTTGCCGCGGTCGAACTTGTGCCTTTTGCCGATACCTCCGTTTGGCTGCTCTATTTACACAAATTAACTCAGGTGCTACGGGTTATTTACATATTTATCGTCTTCTATCACAGTTATGTCTTCCAACGCAAAGATCATTTAATTTTGATAAATCAATTTATTTCTACGTCGGATTAATTGTATTGATCCCTACTTTAGTGGCGTGTTCTTGCTTTTGTATCACCAAACAATAACCCTAAACTTATTCACCAGTTACTTTTTACTACAGTGGAAATGAACAAATTATTATATATTAAATTGGGCACTTCATTTTATTATTATTATTATTTTTGTTACAACGACATGGTATTCAGTTATTTCATCAAGACCAACTGCACAATACACTGACGCAAACATAAATCGCGTATGAATTAAAACTTTCAACTCTTTCCTGCTTTAACAAAATTCTCTCTAGAATTTAGATTCATTTAAAATTTGCAATTTTGGCGCCAAATGTAAGGAGTATTCGAACCCGTTTAATTCAAAGCTACGGATTTTTGTTATCTCAAATTTCGAATAAACGAGATTTTCCAATATTGCCAAAAGGTAAAATAACGAGTAATTAGAACTTACATGCGAAGTAGAACTTAGAGAATATAGTAATAAATACTTGTGGGAGAGGAAAGGTAAAAAAAGCAATTGAGGGCAACTAGGTGTTGAAGGAAACCCAGTGAGCACTTACCGGAAGGAGAGCCGCCGGGATGTCGGAGAGACACATTTGTAGACGTAGATGACGGAGCTTTCGGGATGATCCCTTCGTCAGCATAAGAGAGACGCAAATCACAACGTTGTGAGTTGTGGCTCTCTTGTGCTGACGAAGGGATCATCACTTGTTAGATGCCATTAAAGACTGACCAATTTCCGAACCTAGATCGTGAATGAAGTTTTCGGGATTTCACTATGTTCAAAATAATTTAGTAGAAATACGAGTACTTACTTGTTACAACGTGAAATGCGTGTGCGAGTGCTACCGTAATTTTCCGTATATAATACGAATCCGATTTCGTCAAGTACTTAGGCGTTACTTTAACAAGCAACCTCTCGTGGGATATGCACATACGAAATATATGCGGGAAGGCTAAACAGAAACTAGGATTCATCAAACGCATAGTAGGTAAAAGTGAGGAAAAAGTCAAAGAGACATGTTACTTCTCGTTGGTAAGACCGCTATTAGAGTACGCGTCGAGCATATGGGATCCGTACGTGAAAGAATCAATCTCAGAGTTAGAAAGAGTGCAGCGAAAAGCCGCTAGATTCGTCAAAAATTGTTACGATAGAAAAACAAGTGTTACAGCCTTGATACAGGACTTAGGATGGGAATCACTAGCTGAGCGCCGATCACGCTCTAGGTTAAAACTTCTCGAAAGATTTAGAACGCATATATTCTCCAGCGATGTCGAAGAAATAATAAGAGCGCCAACTTATATTGGTAGAATGGACCATCCTCGTAAAATAAGAGAGATAGCCAGTAGGACTGAGAGGCAAAAAAGCTCGTTTTTCCCTAGAACGATAGTTGAGCAGGACAGAAGCTACGATAAGAAATCAGCCGACGTAGGGTGATATTATTCATTATTATGCGCTTTCCCTTGGTGCTATTGCACCCCGTGCCACACACCATTGCGGTGGCTTGCAGAGTGAACTGTAGATATAGATAGATAGATATAGATATTATGCAAATACATTTTTAGACCTATGTAATTTCACCTTTGTTTCGAAAAATTAATTACTAATCTCACAGCAATGTATTTTACCACTAAAGTGTTAAGCAGCATACTTGTTTATTTACATTCGTTGCTGTGAATACAGCCAACAATACGATAGCCATAATAGATCCGTATAGATAGTTCGTAAGGAGTTTTCTAATCTATAGTCTTCTATAGATATATATAAAGTGTTTGTATGGTTGTTTTTTATAACTCAATAACTACAGTAAGTATAAACAAGAGGAAGGTGTCCTTTTAATCGGAATAAAGAGCTAAGGTTTTTATACCGATTTGATTTACCTTTCTACTTTTAAAAAATATTCTCTTTTTTCATTTTCTCCATTTGAATAGCATAGGGATGAGTGGAACTTATTTTTCATTTGAATTTTAAAATTATTTAGAAACATGGTACGAACTTGAGACTTAGATGTTTCTATGAAGGAAAGAACAAAGTTTATTTTTATTGAAGACAGAATCCGAATCCTGCTCGAATTATCGTAAAAATGCGTTTAGAATCAGAAAAATACGTGATTTTATCAGTTTTATGACAACTCCATTGTCGCCGAAGTTGAGAGTCCAATACATTTATATGCGAAAAAATTTAACGTAATATCGTTTTTCAATTTCTCTGTCCGATTTTGCTTTGTTTACATGGCAACAAAATATTTGTTGATTTTAATCGAAATATTACTAATAAATAGTTTTTAATGATATTTTCGTGTGACGTAGGGTTCTCCAAAGCAAGATGTTTTTAAAACTACGTAAGTAACTTAAATAATTAGACGTAGATTTTCCACAAATTGTGATTGGATAAATCGTTTAACTGTTTCCAGAGTATTGTTGATGTAAACAATTTTCTTGTAACAGAACTCGTGGATGAAAGAATCGAGCTAAAGATCTGAGGGTAATATTTACTCTGTGATTCTTAAACGTTCTCTATTTACTTATTTGTCTTTCGTTAAATTAAATCATTTCGTAAGTTCCTTTGTTCATTTATTTTTTGTTGATTATTGTGGTCTTGCTGGTTTTACTTACAGTTTTCGTTTTGAAGAAATCGTCACGAAACTTCGCATAGGTATATAATTTTACCCTGCAGGTAACATAGGCTATATGGATGGTGATAAATATTGAGAAGAAAGAAACACAAAGTGTGGCATAGAGTTCTCCAATGCAAACTGTTTTTAAAACTACGTAAATAACTTAAATAATTAGAAGTAGATTTTCCATAAATTGTCATTTTCAAACCTTCGAAGATATCGAGAGAGAGGGAGTGAGGGGGAGGGAGCGAGGCAGAGGAAGCAATGGGGAGGGAGCGAAGGGGAGGGAGGAAGGAAGAGAGGGGGAGAAGGGAAGGAGAGGGTGGAAGGGAGGGGGAGGGAGTTTATATGTTATTTTCGCAAGATTTTCTTCCTTACATGTTACACGGGCGAAGTTTTAGATTCACTAAATCCATTGAAATTCAACGGGCACTTCAGCTAGTAATCTATAAAGAAAGCGAGCCGAAGGCTCGCCAATATCCCGTTTATACATAAGTACCATATAACAAACACGTTTTTGAACGGTTAGATTCCCCATTAATATTTTGAAGTGGGTTTCCCGTTTCCCGTAAGTACCTAAATATTATTCAAAAAATTTATATGCTTTGTAAAAGTGGGTGGCTTTTTTCTCTTCTAATTCTTATATTTCATCTTCCTCATAAATTAGCTCTTATTGATGGCCACTTACTTAACATATATTAATGCTACCCTCTTTTACGGAGCATACAAATTTTAGAATAATATTTATTGTCCAGGAAAAAATTATTTTCTACCTTTGAGTGCACTTTTAAATGAAAGTGTGTATACACTAAAAATGTTTTTTTACTTAATTTTATTTTTCCATTTGAATTTTAAAATTACGTAGGAACATTGTACGAACTTGGGACTTGTATGATTCTATGCAGGAAAGAAGAAAGTTTATTTTTATTGAAGACAGAATCCGAATCCTGCTCGAATTAGCGTAAAAATACGTTTAGAATCAGAAAAATACGTAATTTTATCAGTTTTATAGCAATATACCAAATATAAACTACTATGACAACTCCCATTGTCGCCGAAGTTGAGATTCCAATGCAGTTATATAGGAAAAAATTTAACATAATATCGTTATTCAATTTTGTGCGATTTTGCTTTGTTTACATGGCAACCAAATATTTGTTGATTTTAATTGAAATATTACTTACAACTGGTTTTTAATGATATTTTCGTGTGGCGTCGTGTTCTCCATAGCAAACTATTTTTAAAACTACGTAAGTAACTTAAATAATTAGACGTAGATTTTCCACACCTTTGAAGATATCGGCACGAAAATTCGCATAGGTATATAATGTTACCCTGCGGGTAACACAGGATAAATGGCAATAAAAATATTTGGTAGGAGGGGGTGCGTAATTCAATAATTATTTTCCCATATGTTTACACGTAATTTTCGATTTTTCACAATGCAAGATTTTCGTACTTCATTCATCTAAATAGGTAAATACGGAACGGTTTTCTTCACTTTTGCTTAATTCGACGGTTAAAACTGTGTATTATCTTATTCTTTTGATGTTTACATGTTACACGGTCGAAGTTTTAGATTCACCAAACCCGTTGAAATTCACCGGGCACTTCCGCTAGTACGCTATATATATAAACTGTTAATAATGTTATGAATTATTGTTGTTTTACTTATCTAAAATTGTGATACTCTCAATGAAATTGTAAAGCTATTTTGTTCCTTTTATCCTCGCTTTTCATTTTTAATTTTGTCAGTATCTATTGGCGTCCTTGATTATTAATCTCTTGGGAATTGAATTATGAATTTTAAACTTAGAAGCGTCATTGATAAACCCTTTAATGTTAGTAATTTCTAGTAGATTTTACTTGTAAGTTATTTTGCTGTATTATCTCCAGACATGCTATCTGCGTGAAGAAGTAAGAATTAAACGAAGATAGATAGATAACACGGGTTGTCTACGCGTAAAAAATTCAGCAGTTGGTTAATAAGGTTAAAACCCCCCTTAACCAATTTCTGTATACGCCACTGTTGGCAGCACTGATGAAAGTATGCTTTTGGTATTGCAGATTTCTCGAGAAATTGTTAATTATTCAACTCTAGGGAATAGTTTATTTTTCCCATAAGATAACATGCATTCATTGACTTTTTTGACGTGCAGACATTATTTCGTTAACATTTTAAAATATCTTAAAATTACGGTTTTGACGCGAAACTTGCGCAATCATGCGGAGAAAGTTACAAAGATTAATTTCCTTATCGTAGAGATTCAAATATCACCCGAAAATCTCCAAAAAATGTTTTAATGCGATTATTTCACAATTTTCATACATTTCGTACGCATTAGGATCGGGCCAACAATAAACTTTAACAATTGCAGTTGCCATGTTGATTCATTGAATAAATGCGCAAAAATTACGAAAAAAATATTGGTAAAACGTAATTGTTAGGATTAATCGAATGAGATTTGAATTTCTACGATATGGAAATTCATTTCCTTAATTTTATCGACATAACTGTGAAAATCCCGCGTCGATATCTCATTCTTAAGATATTTTAAAACGCTAAAGAAAAAAGACTTGCTCGCTTCGTTTCAGCTCTGTCCATGTTATTCAAATGGAGAAAATATATGCTCATGGAATTAAACCCAGAACTTCAATGTACACGGCGAGCAGTTTCAAATTGAAAAGTGAAAAGCTAAGCGACTCCTGATAGTTTGATCGAAAAAGATTGAAAATCTTTTTAATTATGGGCGGTTTTCCTTGTTCTCCCATCTAACTCCTTAGAGCGTTCCGACTGACGGACAACGGGCGGACAAACTAACAGAATTAGGATATTATGTATATAATAATAATGCAGCTAGAAAAATAGAGGAAAAAACGAATGCCACCATGTGAAAACTTACTTTGTAAATTGCATCACTTGTAAAGTTCTTCATAATATGTTTAAAAATAGAAAGCTGCATTATTTCAATAATGTTCTATAATTCGGACAGAATTTTCCCCAATTCAATACGAATTAGTGACGTTTTACTGTATGTATATGTTTTACTGTATATGTGTGCTATAATTAGTAATTTTTTTGATACGGCTTGCAGTTTCATGCTTACAAAGCATAAATTCGATTGTATTGATTTATTTATCGCAGTTTATCCACAATCTATGCATCTTATATGATTAAATTTTCAGAGAAGAGAAGATATTTTTGGAGACTTTAAATTTATCTCGAAACATTCGAACGCTTTTAAGTAGTGACGCCTTAAAAAGATCTCAGACAATTGGAAAACAAGTTTAGTTTTGTAAAATCAATTCGTTTGCTTCTTCTCTTGCTTTTTTTCTGTTTCATCGTTTGTCATTTATCCGCACGATTTATTTCTTCTATTCGCACACATTCCCCCGTACGATCACCCAATTACTTTCCTTTATTCATATATCTGTTGTTCCCTTTTAAGTTTCTCTTCTCGAATCCTCCTCCTCTCCTTCGCCTTTTCTTTCCATCTTTTTTCCTCTCTATTTATCACCCTCATCCCATATCCTCGCTACTTTTTCTCCTATCACAATCTGTCTTCCATGTTGTTCCCCCCTCTCCCTCTTCTGGCCTTACTACTCCCCTTCACCCGTGGTGGCAGCCCAGGAGGATTAATGTTCCCCGTGTCTCCAAGCCAGTAATTACTGGATCACCTCCTTTTATTTCTCTTTCCCCACTCTCTTCTGAGGGAGAACCGTCTCCCGGAAGGAGAGTGAGAGAGAGGATGGTTGGTTTTTAAGACAGTGAGGTGGGGAGGAGGGTCGAGGAGAGGAGGTGGCATAGGATAAAGTGATAGTAGAGCCTTTATACATTTAAGAGAGGGTCGAGAGAGGCACATGCTGAGCGGGGAAGGATAGTGAAGTGTATGTACAATAAGGGGAAGAGAGGGTATGAGTGAGTGCGAGAGAGGGTGGAAGAAAGAGAGGCGTGGAAACTCCGCCCCTATGCCGAAACGTGGCTGTCATTCATCATGCGATTACTCTTGGCGAAGGGACTGGGCGTCTGACAGCGGCGCCTACCGGCCGGCCCGGGAGTTGTGGGGGCGTTTCCGACGCCCTGAGGAAAATACATGGGGCGAATGGAAGGGGCTTGGGCGGGGGAGGCGATGGGGGGAGGGAGGGGGTGGGATGTTGCGGGGTAAGGAATGGCTTCGACCCGAAATGTTTCACTCCTCGCCTCTCTTATGAGAGCATCGTGTGGGACATGACTTTCTCGTGATTTTCTCTGAGAGCGTTTTTTTGTCGTTATTAGCGCTTGGCTCGAATGAGTGCGTGGATTAGTTTTCGGGATTTGGCTGTTTTTTTTTTTAGCGAGAATCGTGCGCCGAGAATCAAGCCTTGGAAGTCGAAAGAGGTTTTGTCTAGGAGAAGAAGCAAAAAGTGGCAACGGGCATTATTTAGAGAGATTTTGGGCGATTCCATCTCCCTAAAGTTGGAATCTTCTCGGATGTCATATAAAAAATATTAATTGGAAAGCTTGATTTAATTTTGAAAATCCTTTCTATTAATGTAGTATCCATTCAAAAATGTTATATTTTTAGAAACAAAAAAATCTTCTCTTATTATACTACGGTTTATGGTAATCTCTTATTTAAAAGGAATATTAATTTCCTGCTCTCTGAACAGCTATTGTTTAGTGAAATTTATTCGCCGTCAAAGTGCGTGTGGGAATTTTTTAGTCTCAGGAATATATTAAAATACTTTTATCAAAGACAGATATTTTCTGTGCTTGTAATCGGTTGGAAAGGAAGATTATTTATTTAACACATACAAATATCTTTCACAAATAATCTGCCGTAACTTATAATCTCATTTGTTCAAGAAAGATATTATAAATTACACGACTCATTTTTTCTAAAATCTGGGCAAAAGTGGATTAAAATTCAATAAGGTTTTTTGACCGAATGGAGTGAAATTATATTTGTGCATGAAAGTATTTTTTCTTTGTGAACTCAACGTGCTCATGAGGAATATGGGAAAACTCTAATTAATTTTAATGGTTAAGAATAATAGCCCGTGTATTTAGTAAATCAAAATTCATCAAACTTTAAATGAGAAGACAATGTAGCATAATAAGTTATTTAGTATTTAGTATATTAATATATTCAACATTTTCCATTTAAAATATTACCTTTTAATAAGTATTTCTGGAAGAACCGTCGGTTAAAAATTTGCGAAAGATCTTTTCGATTTTTCTCTTGGAAATATCAAGTATATATAAAATATTTTTTAATTCCGAGGAATTTGATCTTATTGGAGTGCTTATATATTCTGATTAATTCATCGCTAACTTGTTACAATTTCCTTAATTGATCCGTTGGAAATTGTTCCCGTGATGAGAATCAACTGCAGGCGGAGTGATTAATACATTCACTAAACTAATAAATACATCAAATTCATATTAATCCGTTGATTGAGCATGAATTGGCCGTAAATGAATTAAGGAATGTGAAAAGTAATGAGACAATTTATATGCGTGAATACCATCTAGTAACAGATTAATAGGAAAACCATGAGCAAGGTGATTATGCATTTTGAGTTAACGGTGCCGGCCGGAAATTGGATCTGACCCAAATGTGTGGAGGAATATATTTTCAAAATGTTAAGCGGAGACACTTAATGGAGTCGGCTAATACGTAGGTATACTTCTAAAAAAGAAGTTGCAGGTTGATTAAATGATAAAACTCGTAGATTTTTTCAGTAGATATGGGTATAATTTGTACTATATCTGTGAAGCTGTGAATAATTGTTGAGTAATTTAAAAAAACCATTATCTAAATTTGTACCTCAACAAGAGCGCCTCGATCAATTTTGGATCCCTTTGGCGAAAAAAACGATTATTTTATACTTACTATCTTGCTATCTAAAAAAACATTATAATATTGTTATCCTATCGGTTTTAATGCATATTATTTGCTTCCTCAATTGATTGAGCATTGAAATTCATTAATTTATTTTAACACTACAATTTTTTCCCGTATTTGAGGAAAGTACAGCATTTTATGGAATGTAAAAGAAATGGGTTTAAATTCTTTGGGTAATATTAGCACAATCCCTGTAAGTAGTCAAATGAATAAATCCAATATCCAAATGCTTAAACGAGCCCAAATAGCGAAGAGCGACAATACACCAAAACTACGACAGAGCGACATTACCGGCGTGGCTACGTAACTCAATCCCAAGTCTCATGAATTCAAACAGGTAGTTTTCCGATATCCTACTTTCCCTCGAGTAACCCTTGAAAAATTTTTAAATGAATGAAAATGCGCCTTGGTGAGAACGTACCAGGTTAGATGAATCTATGTTGAGAGAAAGAGAAGGGGCCGAGAAAAGGAGGGAGGAAAGCGTTTTGAGGGAAGGAGTGAGAGAGAAAAGAGATGATGATGATGATGGTGATGAGAGGTGGGACGGAGGGGCGATGAGAACACGTGGTGTGGGGAGGTCAGCGAAAGGGGACGCCTCGGGAACGAATACATATTTAAGGTGAGGTGGGGGAGGATGGGGAGGGAAACGAGGAAAAAATCGAAGAACCCAAAAGGAAAAAATGAACACCTTGGCGCCAGAAAGGTGGCGAGATCGTGAATGAAACTAGCGTTCTTTCATATTTATTTTTTGTTATTTTTTCCAGACTTTTATTACTATTTGGTCGAGGCACGTTTTTTTTGAGCCCGTCGCTTTTCTCATTTTTTTCTTTCCTCGTTCCTTCGTCTGGCCGAGCCGTCGATGCGATGGCGCTGCCTGTTCTTAACCCCAGCGAAAGAGAGGACGAAAAGAGAGGAAGAGACGAAGGGAGAGAGAAAGGAGCGAGAGAGGAGGGAAGGGTGGGGTGGAGGAGGAAAGGAGTGCCTTGTGGGCGGAGATTAATTTTAATGCTTTCCGAGATAGGACCAAGACAGGCCTTAAAGTCCGCATTGCTTAGTATACTAACCATCCTTTTCCCCTTCCTTCCCCACGTCCCACACTCTCGTCTCTCATAAACCATTATATACTCATTGCCTCTCCTTAAAAAAAATAGGTGTTCCTTTTTCGATCCTTCGTTTGCGTGTCTTCGCTTTCAATTTTGCTCCGAGATATTTGAACATTCGCAAAAAGGAAGATTCGTTACTTGGCGCGGCAGTCGTGCGAGGGATGGCCGTGTTTGGAGAGGGACACGGCGTTGCCGTCGTTAGCAACTAAAGGGTAGGGGAGGTGGTTGATCGGAAATGCATGATGTTCATTCGGTCGTGGAAGTGAAATGTATTATATATGTATTTCCATTGGCCTAGATAAATTAAAAACTAGAAAAATGTCTTGATATTCCCCCAGAATAAGCTAACTAAACTGCTTTGTGCGTGATGATAAGATATTCTTTATTCTACAATAAAGAATATCTTAGCATCACGCACAAAGCGGTTTAGTTAGCTTATTCTTGGGGAATATCAAGACATTTTTCTAATTTGATGTTTTTACACGCGTTTTATCGTTTTAAAATCAACTTTCAAGATAATAAAATACAAGTGGCGTAATTTGTGCGTTTTACATGGTATTTATTTTAGACTTTATAACCATTTTCTGCAAAAGAGTTGGAATGGGAATCACATAATTCCGCTATATTTTCTCTTAATTTAATGTACAAATCATAGCGAGTAGTTATTTTTTCTGGCGAAATTATACCTGTGATTAAATAAAATTGTTTCAAACAATCACAGTAAAAACTTAATTGAAGTATATCACACTTTCATTGGCATCAGAAGCTGTTCGCATGTAACCATAGTCATATGCCAGGTGGAAAACTATTAGACTATCGTACTGTAAAGGAATGCGCCTGTAGTCAGTGGCACAAAATTTTTTGAAGTTAGTTTTTTAAATTAACTTTGCAAGGTTAATGCAGCTGAAATTATCAGCATTTCACGGTGAATAATTTTTGTTATAAATTCTGTAGAACAACCAATTTTGTTTCTGCAAAAAAATCTGGTTATATTGAACGCGATATATAGTTGTCCATTGTTCCTTCCTTACGTCAGCAAGATTAGAAATACCATGAATATGAATCTAAAACGTTGTATTGGCAGCCATTACCCTCAATCTTACCAAAATTTAGGCCTTAGCTTCTCATTTGCAGTTTGTCTATATAGAGGTGGTACTTACGTGCCAAGGCACAGAAGACTCGCAGGCAGGACCGGCTCAAGAATACAAGCAGACCAAGCGACCGCTTGGGGCGCCGGATTTTTAGGGGCGCCAAATTTAATAAATATATAAAACATTTAACATACATGTTAACTCTTGACTAATGAGTTGACAGTTATACTGCAGAATTCCGCGAAAGAATGTTTTGCTGTTTGATTCTTATATTTGAAAGCAAAATTCTAAACACGTTTCACAGTTCTCAAAACTTTTAAAAATTTATTTTAATTAACTACCAAATATTATTTTTCGTGTAGAAAAATCTGTTAAGATATATAGCGTTGAATTGTGACATCTTAATAAATATTTCTCAATTTAAGTAAGTTCTTTTTAATGCTGTTTTTGATTTTTTTCTCAACGATATTTCTAAGCTTGAATTCCATCATGATTTTTAATATTGAAATATTAACCCTAAAATGCTCATTCTAGCTTGATTTCCACGCATATGGTGCCTGAGAATCTCTAGGTAACTTACGATTAAACTATAATCCATTGGCCATTTCCAATGCAGCCCACCGAAGGGTTCACTGTCATCAATGTGGCCTCCACCATGTAGGAAAGGTTGCCCACCACTGCGATAGAAATCTTTCTCTCTCGGTCGCAGTGCAATCGTCATTTTATTCGCTTGTCTACTTCATTCAAAAATGGCGACAGAACTTTTTCATTTTTTTGTAAGGCTTGATCGAAACAATGATTATCAATGGCGACGGTTATCGACGTCCTACTGTATATCTTTCACGTTGTATGATTAAATTATTGGTACTGGTCGGTTATACGCCCACACGCAATTAATTACAATTTTATTTATAGTTGCTAACGAAACGCAATTTCTTATTAGTTTTATTAATAGTTACCATTTCTAATAATAAAGGATTAACCTTTTGAATCCAATTTTAATGAAAGGAATGTCGTAAAGATGTTTGGGCACTTATTTACATGGGTACCCCCCCTACTACAAAATGTAAACAAAATGTAAACAAAATGACAAAAAACAAACGGAATTACTGTAGTTGGGTCCCCCCCCCCTCTTGCTCGGGGGTTTGGGGGCGGAGCCCCCATAAAATAAATAATAATCATAATTATCTGATTGGCCGGTCTCGACATTTACAAACCCAATCTCCGGACAACGTGGAGGGTTTCTTTGGTTCCGGGGGAGGCGCAGGGCGCGGTAGCGCCCGGAGACGACTACCCATTACAACAAAGCGAGCCGAAGGCTCGTCAATATATCCTTTCAATGTGGGAGAACGATGAAACTTAAAAAACCGCAACATGGACATACTTACGGGAATTAAAGTTTTTTAACTCATCCATTATTCTATTTTACCTTTGTTTTTCTATGTATATACCGTGTGGGCGTATAACCGACCATTACCAAATCATTTTTTAGTTTCATCCAAATAAGTTTGTTGCTATTATACTCTTTCTTGAACCAACATTTGCTAAGTAGTTTAGTGTAGTTTTTCTCTTTAAGATTTGAGGTAATTAACTCTATTATTGGAAAATTTTATTTTCTTTTAAGAAATTCATCCTGAAGGCCCTTTTAAATTTTCAATTTTAAATTGATAACAAATTCGTAAGCTGATCCTGTTAACGAAAAATGTCCATGATTTGTTGTAATGATTCCAAGTAATAGACGATGTTCATATTGCTCTTGAAGTTCGTAATCGGTCATGAAGTTGGAGTCTCATTTATTCACAATAAAGTCCGCTTTTCATTCCTACGCATATTTTTTAAATTATTTTTTCGGAACGTCTTTCCAAGATAAGGTTTGATTCCATTCGTTTCGTCGCTTGGTTTTTTCCATGCATCCTTCCTTTGCAGTATTCACAGACTCCCAAGTGCATTTTGCAATCAAGATTCAATTTCATCCTTTCTATTTCATTCCAAGAGCAATTTGTATCATTAGCTTTAGATAAGTGCGTCACTGCTTTTATTCATGCATTTTGCAACACGTGCTTGTCTATGAATAAGGCAATGTGTCGATGTTGCATTTTTTTATGCCTTCTTGATGAACCAGCATGTTTGCCTACCATCAATTGAGCCCCATCTGTGCATATGTATATCGATGCAATAGTTCCAATCAATCTCATTTGCGTTGAAATAAGTATCGCACAATTTATAAATTCTCTATGACATTTCAAATTTATTTTTATGTGAATAAAGACTTGTATTTTATTAAACTCTTTAATCATAAAATACACAAAACATCAAAATAATTATATCCTATAAAACTACTACACTATCGAATTTTAATGTAAAATGTATGTATCGATGGGGCGCCAGGATTGAAATCTGCTTGGGGCGCCAAAATGTCTTGAACCGACCCTGCTCGCAGGATCACTCAGGACGCGCGTTTCCACAGCAACGCTGTCATCTTTAGCAATGTCAAAGTGTGTAAGGTTAGGCGGAGTATTTATACTATTGTTGACCGTTAGAGAAGTAGGGGAGGGGAAAGGGAAAGATGTATCAATCGTTAACTGAAATAAAGGGGAGTGGGGGATAGGGCCACTGTCGTTATTCATTATCTTGTTTTGGTTATGGTGTATGTAAAGGCTTTCATAGGCATCTAGTTTGTTTTCGTTGGTGACCGTTTTTAGAAGTTTTAAATTTTCGGTTGTGATAGGATGATGGCAGGTGTTGATATGAGATGCCACACTGGACTTGTCTATTCTGTTGTTTCTGTAATGGGCTAAGTGTTCTTTGAAACGTGTTTCTAATTTCCTTTTCGTTTGTCCAATATAAATTTTGTCACACTTTTCACATTTGATTTGGTATATGCCTGATTTCTTATAGGAGGGTATGCTGTCTTTAGGGCTTTGGAGGTATTTTTCCAATTTTATTCATTGTCTTCACCGTGTCTCGTGAGTTCTTCATTTTATTTGTATAGAGGTATTAATTCATTTTCATGAGGACTATATGTGAATTTATGGAATGTAAGAATATTGTCATGCACGGTGTACTCTGTTGTTCTATATTGCCCATCTTTAAAATATTTGTTTAAAATCCGAATCTTAGGTCGTAGTAAAATGTCGTTATTTTATAGATGTGTTGGCAGATGCGGTGTAATTTATTCATCAGCAAATGAATGCTGGTACACTCTGAACCATATGGGTAAAATTTCCAAATCAAATTCTTTTTTAAAAATAATTTCGCCCGATAAATGTATTCAAGATACTTTAAACAACATAGACTAGTTGAATATCATAAGGTTGAATGAAATTTTACTCACTCGATACAATAACTTAGTAAATCTCCATAAGACTCCTGATAATGACGCTGTGCGTTGAAATCTAGATTGAGTCAAAATAAAGTCTTGTGGAAATTTGCAAGTTATTTTATCAATTAATGGATTTCTACAAAGTGGCGGCCGAGCCAGTCGATTAAATTTGACTTTGCATATAATTTTAGAGGAATAGATGTCATATCATGAGTAGTTAGGTGGATGGTGAAGATAAGGCTGTGTAAAACGGAATGTTAAAGGAATGGGGGGAAGACAGGGAAGGGGGGAGGGAGTTGAAGAGGGAGGGATGGAGAGAGTTGGAAGAGGTGAATGGAACGTCTCAAGGTATCGAGAGGGCAAGGGGAGAAAGGAGAGAGATTGGATGGGTGTTGCGATGTTCTTTGGGGGAATGTCCGAAGCCACCCATGGAGATGAGCAAGAGATGATGGTGCGGTGTGGGAGGCGGGCGGGTACTGGAGAGGGAGGGCGAGGCGGTGGTTTGGATGGCCAATGGTGGCGAAAGGGGAAAAAGTGCGAGAATCACACTGAAGCGACGGAGAGCGAGCGAAATGGGGGAGGGAGAGGATTGGATAAATGATGTAAAGCGGTGATAACTTATTGTTTGGAGTTTCGAGGTGCATACGTCTAAAAATTAATGCAATTGAAATGTTGGAGTGAAAGACCTACATCAGGGGTCACCAAGCTTTTTACCGAAAGAGCCACTTTGGGATTTATATACCACTGTGCAGCCCATGTTTGACGTTTCAAATCTTTTAAAAATAAAAACAAAAAAGGCGGATTAGCTTATGCATATTAGAATTTTATACCTTAGGGATTGAGAATGACAAAATGATTGAGTGTAAAGAATAAATTCTAAATACGTCAGTGGATTGGTTGGAAATGGATTGGGAAAGTGGGCGATTCATTTGTGGAGGGGATTGGGCAACATTGATGGGATGAACCATGGAAGGACGGATATTTTGATGCAGAAAGTTTCTCCAAAGACCGCTAATTTCAAGGTAGATCACCATTTAATTGGGTACACGATAAGAGCGATTAGCTCTATCGTACATTTTATAGATTGGTAAAGTCTCAAATTGCACTTTCCACTTTACACTATTGCTTAATTTAAGTAAGCAATGCAGTGCAATACTTGGCCATCTTTATGTAAGGAAATGCGATTTAATTGCCAAGAAAAATATTAGTAGGAACAAGAGTGATGTAGTGTGTCTTACTTTAATTTTCATTCCCGTGAGCATCAGAATATTTAAAACTAGAGATCTATTTGTCACCTTTCCTTCGACCATGCCCAGCTTCCACTTCCCCTCATCCCTTTCTTCTCCCCCTCCCCACCTCCTTATTCAAGACCCCATTGTTCTCACGAAACCTTCCCACGTCCACTTACCCGAGGTGAAATATTTCTCCCCGTCTTCTCCGTTCACCCCACCTCTCTTTCCCCCTACCACCCTACACCTCATCCCCCGCTTCTCACCTGTTTAGGCCACACACACAGTCTCCAACTTACCACTCCTCCCTCCCCTCGTCTTCTTTTTTCACCCCGCCTCCTCCACTCTAGATCCTGCATACCCCTCCCTCGCCTTCTCCCTTTCTCTCCTCTCTCCCTCTCCACTTCTTTTATTGATACAGATTTTATATTCAAGCCTCGATATCTTTCTTTGTTTTTTCTTTAATTTTTAAGGATTACCCGGCATTTTTTTTAGTGCGACCTGTTTTTAAGAATTTTATAGCTCCAAAAGTGGGAGACAAACAATTTATTGTCTCATTTTCATCTTGCCGGTATCGGGTATATTTATGTACTCCATTTATATCTACTCATTTCGGAATTATGGATAATTCCTTCAATACTTTTCGACTTCGAAGAAGCGGCGATCGCATTTACTTGGATTAATTCGGAGATAACTCTGCATTTGTAATGTTTCTCAATGGGCGGAAGTCGGTTAATAAATTAGTTCCTAAAAATTTATAAAACATTATTCCTCTGATGTGAGATTCAAAAAGTTTATTTTTGGGTTGAAAAATATTTTTCCTTCTCTTCAGAATCAATCAGTTATAAGCAATAATAAAAATTGAGAGAAAAACAAATTATATTTCACATTTTTTCTTCTCTTCATTACGCCACTTTAACTTTCTTTCACCTCTCTCATCTTCAGATTTCTTTCAGATCTTCCATTTTCTCACGTTCACTCGAATTTTTATTCAAACGAAAGAGTCAATTCCAGGAACGAGAGCTTCTTCTTAAAAACATGACATGATTTTCTCTCAACTTGGCGCATTTCTTTCTCTTCTTGTTCTCGAGATTGCCCTTTCTCTTGGCGCCGCTCACATCTTCCTCACGAGAAGAACGAGAGTGAGTGAAGAAAGAGGAGAGAGAGAGAGAGAGAGAATGGAGCAGGAGAAAGGGACGGTTCCAACGCTGTGGGCGTCCAAAGTGAAGGAATAGTCAGGCGAGGCGTTCACCCCAAAACTCATCACCTACTCAAAACTCTCAAATATCCCCCCCCCCCAGTCCTCGCTCATTCCTCCTCACCCTCTCTCCTCCACATCTTCCTCCGTGCGATCCCTCCTCTACCTTATTTCCTCTCTTCGCTTCCTCCCAACCCGATCCTTGGTTTTGTTCTCTTTTCTGGTGTCTTTTTCCCCTCTCTTGGACTAATCTCCTCTCCTCGTGCACCTCCACACCGTTTACTCGGGTCTCCTAACTCTCTCTCTCTCTCCATATATCTCCCTCTCTTCTCTCTCTCTCCTTATAGTGGCACGGAATCTCCCGAGGCACACCAACAGAGCTGGATGTTCTCCGCACCCGTTTCCATCCACTCTCTCTCTCTCCTCTTCTTCATCCCCTTCCTCTCTCTCTCTCTCCCCTTACTCTCTCTCTCTCCCCTTTCTCTCTCCCCTTCCTCTCTCTCTCTCTCTCCACGGGTCAACGCGTCCCAGAGGCGGGATGAGGGCAGAGGGAATGGAGGGAGAAGTTGGAGAAGAGGTTGAGAAGGCAAGGTGGGAGAGTGCCAGATAATCCCGTAACTCCATTCTGTCTCTCTCTCTCTCACTCTTTGCTTTCCATCCCTTGCGTCTCTCTTAGCTTCCTCCACCGCCACTATCCCTAAAACTTCTTTCCTCTCTCTCCCTCACTCTCTTTCTCTCTCTCTCTCTCCTATCTTCGCCATTCCCTTCGATTCCGCTCCGAATCATCCTTTCTTTCGTCTCTCCATCCATTTATACATCTCCTGCCGCCTTCCTTCCTTCCCACCTCTCTTCCCCTTCTGGAGCCTTGAGTAATGGGGAATACCATGAATGAATGGGACGTGAGCTTCTCTCGAGTCGACCCCACGCATTGCCGCAGCCACCAAGGAAGAGGAGGATATCTTTCTCTTTTTCTCCCCCGCTTTCTTGCCCTCCCCTTTTCTCCCTCCCCCTTTCTCCCTCTCTCTTTCCATAGTATTCGCGGAAGGGTTTGTTTCCATACCTTCCCATAAATCCCTTGGCCTCTCTCTCTCTGAAAATGTTCTTTTGTCCTTTCGTAAAATATCTCTCTCTCTCTTTTTCCCATATGAATGCGGAATCTTCATTGAAAATGGAACGCTTAGTTTGTTTTATTGCATGAAAAAGCTTTTCTGTTTCCAAGCAAGCGAAGAACAAGTTTAGGAATTAATTGTTATTGAATAAGATGATTTAAAATTAATTTTTTGAAGGAATTTTTACTTGATAGGTTCTCCGATTTTAAATATTTGTTCTTAAATTAATTAAGTAATGCAAAACATGATGCTGTGCTTGGAACTTTCGTATACGGCTTAAAATATAAAGAGATACTAAAATATTGTATTAGAAAAATGATATTAATTATATAATTTGTATTTCAAAGACGACCATATTACTTTTGGATTCAAATAAGAAATGACGAAATAATTTTATCCCCAGGAAAAATTTGCTGCTCGATAAAGAAACAATTTATGAACAAATTTATATCACTTTTAGCGATTTTTTACAAATTGCGTATGTATTCACTTTGTCTGTCTGTCTGTCCGTCTGTCCGTCCGTCCGACGATGCAGACGATACTCTGAAACGGTTCAACCTAGAAAAACCAAAATTTCAGGATCATTTACTACATATGAGAGCTACTTGTGGCAATCCGAAGTTGTTAAAATTCCAATTTCAGTAACTAATTTTGCCCCATTTACCACGTAAATCGGTGATGAGTTTTATATATTTGCTTTGACTTTAACTGTTGGAAAGTTTAGAAATTGTAGTTTCTTATTTTTGAAGATGGAATTCAAATCCTTGTATTTTTACTGTAGGTACGTTTTTAGTTTTTATCGAAAAAAGTGGGAATTTTACTGGGTCCTAACAATCGACTACCGTGGCATAGAGCTCATTGCTTTTATATGGATAAGCTTTTAATGGGAATCAGCCATTAATATTAATATTAAAATACGACCAATGGAAAAAATCCTTTATTGTAAAAATTCCAATTTTTTTGTAAAAAAAATCGTCCTATAATATCTGCTTTCGCAGTAACTTCCTAGCTTGTTTCTATTCGTCTTTCATATAGCCGATAAGTGAACATTTATTTTTGTAAATATTCGGTTTCATCTTATTGAAGAATGAGCCGCCCTCAAAATATTTATATAATGAATATTGAAGCTGTAAATAATTTCTTCTAAAAGCTTATTTAAAATCGTTGATATATCAGAAATTGGCATTCATAAGTTTCTATATATCTGTTGACGGTCACTTCCTGAATTACTCGAACGAATCGGTGTAGATTCTAATAATATCAATCCAAGGAAAATACATTTGTATTCGTGATCATGCTTTCTTATCATTTTAATAGTAGGAGTTCCATATATTCCGGTCGCACGTCGGAACAATTTACTTTAATGTGGTAATTAATATAAAAAATGATTTCAGGTTCTGTAGGGTTGCTATTTCTAAATATCTCCCTTTAAACAGAGTTCACGGTCTTGTAAATATCTTACCATGTTTATGTTCTGGACTTCCAATCCATTTTCTGAAGTGAATACTCCTTCCTTGCACTATCTCGACCTCTCTTCCTTGCTTCTCGTCGAGTTTACGACTCTTCTCTCATTTTGCTTTCTCTCTCTCTTCCCCTTCCTCTTTCGCCGTTTGTCTGCACTTGACGTAACACTTGTGTCGCTCCCTCACTGCCGTTATTTACGAGAGATTATGCCATGTTACAGCATTAGAGCTTTGGAATGAAATCCATCCCTAAATTCAAACTCCTCTTTCGTTCACGTGACAACTTCATTATAAGATCCATGCAGTCTTACTTTCACACAAAAACACTAAATCTCATTTATCTCTATACACACACCCACACACACACACGCACTCGCACACGCACGCACGCACACACACTTTTATACACACGCACGCACACCTGCATATACGTACAAACACATTCTTCTCGGATCGTAGCATTCATCTTGTCTTTAGTTTTATTATATTACTCAATAAACAGACGAAGCGCGCATAGTTATGAAACAATGTCAATTAATGACTTCTGGCTTTAAAAGTGGAGTGTCTAGGGCAGTGTTTCCCAACCGGGGTGCCGTGAAGTGTTCTGAAGGGTGCCGCAAAAAATATTCTGTTTTCCCATTTTTAGACATTTTGCATCGTCGACTTTCAAAAATGCAAACCAGAGTTAAGTCGACCTTCATTTCGTCGCAAAGGCACTTCGAAATGAAAGGAGATATGGAGATTGGAGTTAAGGGTTCAACTCCAGCACCATTATTACTGATGGTGGATAGGGAGGGTGCCGCCAAATTCTGAAAAGTCACTTAAGGGTGCCGCGACTCTAAAAAGGGTTGGAAACACTGGTCTAGAGGGAAGCAAGTATTGCAGTTTTTATGAGATTCAAGTCCTTTTCTCCTTTATATGTAATGCAATTATGAAAATACCTTTCTATTTCTTGTTTCACCTGTAAAAAAATAAATCGAGGATCTTAAAAATGAGGGGGATATCATTCTTTCATTTCCTCTATATGGTAAAGCTGGTGCAATTTCCAGACGTGCAGCTTTGGGGAGAGAAGGGAAAACAGGATGAAGCAAAAGACGAGGGTAGTGCGCAGGGGAGAGAGAAAGAGCGTGTCAGAAGGGGGAGGTGGATAAAGAGAGGAGAGGTAGAGAGAGAGAGAGAGAGAGAAATCGACGTGAAGGAAAACAGGAAGGATAGGAGAGGCGGTTTGGGGTGGGCGGCCGAGATGCGGACGAAGGGGTGAGGATGCGAGAGTAGTGGGAGGGGCAGAGGGAGGGGGCAGCGAGGAATATAAAGAGTGAAAAAGAAGTAGGCTTTAAGTATAGGTTAGGCATTTCCATTGTTTGCTTGTTAGATGAAGGGTCTCGGCCTGATCGCTGGCCCTCGTTTTCTGCAGGCGGTTGCGATGTGGAATGAGGGAGAGTAAAGAGAGGGCGAGAGGAGGTATAGTGGGGAGGGAGTGTGAGGAGGGAGTGTGGGGAGGAGGAGCGGAGACAGCTATGGCGGAGGTGGACCGAGGCACTCACGTCGTGGAAGAGGATGAGGAAGAGATGGAGACCCACGGGGGATGGAAGGAATGAATGGGAGGGAAGGCGTAGGAAGAAGACGAGGAGAGGCCACTTAAATGCTTTTGAGAGTGGGGGTCATATAATGATGATGTTGACGTCTAGCTGTAGTAGGGAAGGGGAAAGAGGAGAATGAGTGGAAAGGAAGAAGAGTGAAGGCGGGGGTGAAGGATCGGAGGAGGCGAGGCTGTAGGTGGGCGAAGGAAGATACGGAGGAGGAAGAGAGAGAGAAAGAGGGGAGGAGATGCGTTTGGAGGGTGAGAAAAAGAAGAGAAGTAATTGCAGGGATTGTGCGTGGAAGGGGAGGAGTTCACGGGAGCGGGAGAGTATGCTAGGAGGAGGAGGGTAATTGAAAAGGGATGGCGATGCGAGAGACAGATGAAAAATAAATACGAAAACGGAGAAAAACGGATGGGGGAGAAGGGTGGAGAAAGAGAGTTGGAGACGCGAAGCGGCGAGAGTGTCACTTTCGTCGAATCCTAAGTATTGGAAGCAATTAACACGATTGACGTTTCTTGGTACATTAGGCATTGTTTCGAATGTTTATCGTGGTTGATAAATAGCTATTTTTTATTAGGCTGTCGATACTAAATTTAGACAACTGTTAACCTATTATCGAATGATAAATATGTGGATAAACCTGTCCACAAAAAGATGAAGAAAATGAGGATATACGACTACCATGTTTGAATAGCATGCTTAGAAACTTCTAATCTAATGACGCTGCAAAGCTGGTCATATTTTGTCGGTGCTCTGATTTTATAGTAATCAGATATATTTTGATATTTTTCATATGTTTTGGTGAATTGATTTAGAAAATTTAATGGATATACAGGTTATTAAATTTTCAATAACACTAGCCGACAAAACGGTATGTAATATATAACTGCTATTTTTCCCAGACAAGAATGAAATATTTTTGGCGGAGTTTTAATTTCATTTAAACAAATTCATACCGCAGCATAATTTTAAATAATTATATGCATGGGTGCATAAATCTTCTATCGAGTAAAAATGCAAAGCTTAAATTGAAGGTGTATCAGTTTGAAATTCGCTATCATGGGGAACCATGGCGCAATTTGCGCCATAACCGGAAGCAGATAGAAAGATAACCGATGACAAACGGATTCGAGCGCAGCATCGTGAGGAATGGAATTGGAGGTGGGCGGTTAGTGGGAGGGGTCGGTTATGATTTTGGGAGAGGTGAGGGTGGAGGGAGATAGGCGGGAGGAGAGGGGTAATTGGTGAGGAAGGTCGTGCTTCAGGGTGGGAGTTGGGAGCGAGTGTTTTTTCGATGGAATGTGAGGTTTTTCTATGGAAGGGCAATGCGAATGCTCTCACGCCTGCCACCCAACCGGATGTGCTCCTAATGCCGTGTTGCGACGGCCCGAATTAATTGCATTTCGCCTCATTCGGAAAGTTTTAAAATTTTGGTATGTCATCTTTCCAAGTTATGCGCGATTTCTAAGGAAACTTCTAAGACATCTATTTTTCATAACAGACCCTTGGTAAAAATCACTTCAAATGGTAGTATGTATTGTAATTTATTATATAAATATCAAACAGGAACTGAAATAAGAAAAGGTAACTTTAAAGATACCAGGATATAATGAAACTTACTGTTCAGTTACTATTTCAAGCGTTTCTCCTAATATGTACTTTAAAACGCTCGAGTACATTATTTCGATGGAGTAGAATTAAACGTGGATGCAAATAAAAAGGTAGAAAGTTCACTCCCTCGTACCGCGTTAAATGTGACAAAAAGGTTTATTTTATTCACAAAAATGTTGATTTGAAAAATTGTTAGCGTCCAAATCATGCTTATTCTAAAAGGTAGTTGAAAAAAATTCAGGGTGACCCAAGATAAAGAAGCCCTATAAGTTTTTTCGAGCACTCTATTATATCATAATTGTACACTTTACACCAGGGATGACAAATACGTGGCACGCGTGCCAGAAGTGGCACACTTGAGATTTTACTTGACACGCGTAAGCTTGTATTTTATATATAAAATATGATGTTTCCTTGAGAAAGAGTAAACTAGCGGCACGTAAACAAAAAACAACATCTTGGTTATCGAATAAATGTAAGTAGATGTATCGATTTATGTTGCGATAAATCTTTCAATGTTAATGGTAAAAGATAACAATGTTCTAATATTCCTTAAAAATCATTTGACTCACTTTAAAAGTATTCATAGACTATATTTAGGCATATCTTGGCGTTAGCTATTCTTCCTCTACGGCATGCCATGGCGTGTATTTTCCTTGCATTAATCTTTACATGTATATCTCCCTTTGAAGAGGACAACGATTAAGAAATTTAGCTTTGTTGCCGCCTGGAAAATGGACATCTAAACCGATAAATTTTACGCTTAAAGGAAAATTTCGAGCGATTTAGCATGTAATACCACTAAACATGAAGAGAATTAAAATATTCAGTCTTTCCTGCGTAAAATAATCCATTTCCCGTGATCGTAAGTTAATATTTAGGTATATTTATATCCACATCAGTGAAGGGCTGCATAGCATTTTGGGGTTTCTCCACACCATTTCCCATGAATTCTTATGGAAATAGTATTTTGTTGACCTCATGGAATATAAGAGACCCCGCGGTCTGCAAACCTAGACCAAGTTCTTCCTTTGGTCCATAGGATGGCCCATGAAATTTTTGAATTCGATAGCTTAAACGGTGTAAAAACGTATAAAGAACATACACACATACACTCTAAAATATTTATAAGATGTCACACTATACAATATATACCATGCCACCATTATAACTTATTTATCTATGGGTGAATTTTAATTATTTAATATATTTTTAAATCTAGGCCTTACAGATAATATAAGGGCTAGGGAAAGCAAAATTGGTTTTTCAATTGTCCACTACGGTATTAACTTGCATGGTAACAGACGTAAACAAATTTGTTATCAACATAAAGATGCGAGTATTATTGATTACCTAATAATAAATAATTATTTACAGTTACATTATTTCAAGAGGAATTTGGTGCTAAAACCGGAAGTGACTGTTATATAAGTTAGTGTGGGTTTAGAATTTTTCAAATTAACTTATTTCGAAGGATGGAACCGACATGTTCAAATACTTCTCAACGCGACCGACGGGAATATTACGGTGATAGCGCCCGATTGCGACGTACCAATGAGACTAAAGAAGAGAGGCGCCACAGATTAATTCGAATGTCACAACGTCAACAAGAACGGTTAGCAGAAGAGACAGAATCGCAACGAGAGGCAAGATTGGCTAGAGTTTCACAGAATCGACGACAACGTTTGGAAATGGAGACAGAAGAGTAACGCCAGCAACGTCTGGCAACGCTATCACAGAATCGACGGCAACGGTTAAAAAGAGAAAATTCGGAAGAAAGAGAACAAAGAAGATATCAGGAAGCGAGGCGTCGAAAGCAAGCACTGGGAAGATTTCATCGCGCAGCGAAACTGAATGACATTGGCTTAATGTCAGTCCAGTGTGTACACCGCCGCGCGCTTCATTTTAGTGGAGAACAACGACGAAGAGGAAATGAATTCAATTCTTGCTGCAATTTTGCTAACGTTGTTATTGAACTTGTTGGAGTCGTTCCACAATTGCTTCAGGATTTGTTCAACGGAACTCATGCTCATGCTGCGAACTTTAAGCAGTACATAAGAAATTACAACAACGCCTTGGCAATGGATTCAATGGGAGCAAAACTATCAACGCCACAAGGACAAGGACCTTTTTGTTTTAGAATACACGGTATGGTTTATCATCGTATTGGTCCAGCAGTTCCATCACAAAACGATCAACTAAATTATGGCGCTCTTTATTTTATGGATTCTGAAGAAGCTTTACAAGAACGTCTTGGAAATCCAGCAAACATTGGATGTCTTCCAGAACTAATGGATGAGCTGGATTGCCTACTGGTGTCCGTCAACCCATTTGTACGGTCGTACAAGATGATGAAGTAGGTAGCTGAAGCTGAAGAACTGTTGGCAGAACATGAGCAACGTGGAGTGAGGAAGGTTACCATGGTTTTTGACGTTAATGAAGTGGACAGAAGACGTTACAAAGTTCCAACAGCGAATGAGGTTGCGGTTGTGTACATGTCTGAAGATGGTGAAGTACCCTTGAGACGGAGTGTTCCTGTTCATCTACGAGGTGGTGGACTGCAAGGCATATCACAACTTCGGAGGGAATGCGATCCGATGACGTATCCGCTTTTATTCCCGTTGGGCGATTTCGGTTGGCATGAAGGACTGCAGAAGCAAGATAGTGGGAGACAGCGAGTTCGAATATCACAGAAGGAATATTACTGCTATCGTCTGACCATAAGAAGAGATGAATTTTCTACAGTCCATAAAGCGGGAAAGCTGTTTCAACAATATGCAGTTGATTCATATGTGAAAATGGAGCAGAATCGTCTCAATTACATAAGAACGCATCAGGTGGAATTTCGTGCAGAAACATACAACGGACTTATAGATTACATGTGAGAAACTAGAGTAGCAGACAACAACGCTGTCATTGGAAGAAGATTGATTTTGCCAGCTTCATTTACAGGGAGTCCAGGATCATTTTTTCATGCGTATCAAGATTCAATGTCTGTAGTACGTCGATTTGGAAAACCAGATTTCTTCATCACGATTACATGCAACCCGAAATGGATTGAAATTCAGCGGTGCATTTCAGAAAATGAATCACATTTGAATCGTCCCGACATTGTGGCAAGAGTTTTCCACCTGAAGTTAAAGGAAATTCAAAACGATTTGTTTACGCGGCATATTTTTGGAAAAGTTTTAACGTACATTTGGGTCATCGAATTTTGGACACGGGCAACTCTACGTAGCTATGTCACGGATACGACGGAGAGATACGCTGCGGCGAAGAATGTTATTTTCCCAGAGGTACTTATATAACTCATTTGAGTTTACGTATCGGCTATTCTGCCTATGGTTTTCTATGGATTTCCATAGGCTGCTAAGGTGAATACCACAATAGCTTAAAATGAAGTCGGCCATAGACGCAAAAGACAATGAGTTTCCTGATGAAAGTTTAAAAAAAAAAGCATCGGACAGCGGCGCGATGGTGCCGCGCGCTCGCTAGTATACAAACATGTACAGACATTTTATTATGTACATACATATACTATATGTAATACCACGAGTTTTATTAAACTGCGACTACAAATACTACAATTACATTAACTGCTGAAAATGGTCTCCATTCACATTTATACACTTTTTTACTCTGTTAAACATATTTTTCGTAACTTTATGTAACTCGACGGGTGTAATTGAAGCTATTCTATGACATATGTTGTCCTTCAATTATTCAACAGTCCTTGGGTTATTGCTGTATTTTTGATTTAAAATTTTACCACAAAAATTGACATCGTTAAATCAGGAGATCTAGGGGGCTTTTAAGTTTTTGATACAGTTCTTTCTTCTCTAAAACTCTTATACATATCCATGGGGGATTTATTTGCTCTATATTGTTGAAGATAAGCACATTTTTCATGTCGAGGCAATTGTTCAACAAAAGGAGTGAAAATGTTCAATATGGGGAATTAACTGTATCAGAGAAAAATATGGGTCCCATTTTATGACGAAGAAAAAAGCTTTAAAACGCTATTTGCCTTACGTACAGGTATATAATTTCTTTCAAATACTCCATTGCACGAAACGCTCCAATTTGTGTTACGCTGTACACTTTCCTAACTTGTTTTAATCATGTAGTGGTAGCTCAAATGTTTTATGTGGATTATCCGCAGGCCAATATCGCATATTCTGTGTATTACCTTATCTGGAATGGTGAAACTACGCCGCATCGGTAAAGTAAAGATCAGGGTCTAAAATAAACATTAGTAATTTATTGAGCAACCAGTTACAAAATTGCATGGGTTTCTCATTATCTGACGGGATTAATTCTTGCCATACTGGGACCTTGCATGGCTTTAGTCTTAGCTCCTGCAAAAGTCTTTGACCTTAGCTACATACGTAGTATATGTGAGACCCCACACCCAAGGATAAACGGCGAATAGATATTATTTAGCTCCTTGCCATTGTTTGAGCGGTATGACTCGTGTTCTCATCGTTACATATTCTGCGAGGGTAATCATGTTTTATGTTTAAAGCAGAACCAATCTCTCTGAACTTCTGTATTAATTTCTGAATAACGGTCTTTGATAAGGCATTGGTTATGAAGGTACTTTTCATTAAACCACTCATGCATGTATTTTAAAGAGTTGCTTTTCAGAGCTTTTTTAAAATCGCTTATATATTCGGTTTGTCTGTCCGTCCGTCCGTCTGTTCGGGTAATATCTCTAGAACCCTGAAATTTGGAGAAACCAAATGTTTATGATAGGGCGGTCTACATGAGGGCTAAACATCGTACAAATTTGGTGGATCTAGGATCAGCTGCTGAGGAGTATCGAATTATTTCTCCAACCCCTTTGTTTCATTTTTACCCCCTTAATGAGAAAAGTATGAAACCGATGCAGAGCATTATAAATTCGGAGTTTTAAAGTACTTAAAATTAAGATAGGGGCTCGGAATGTAAACAGTTGTATAGCTGAAAGAATGTAGTATGTTAAAAAAAAGGAATTCAAATCTGTGTTGAAGAGAGCGAATAGGTATTTGCTTTTAAAACCAAAAAAGAAGGAACATTTTCCGATTTTTAAGAATGAGAAATAAAAATGCCATAGCGAGTCCAATGGTAAATGGGATACAAATTATTCTATAGCATTGATAGAATTTTTTTAATTTGAATTTATATACTATAGGGCCGTCGATATCAATCAAAGATGTAATCAGATGCTGAGGTCCTAATCCTAAAACATGAAAAAAGCCTCTTAAGTAATTTGTTCTGCAATTCTCCCTTACTTGTTAAGTAGGGCTTAACGAGAAAAATTCTTTGATCAATTGTTAGTTGCATAATGCCTGCAAACAAAAAGAAGGGAGAAGAATTCTCATTATTAACTGGTAATGTGGGTTTCATTATTATTAACCCCTTTACATGACAGCCATCTGCTTTACATGTATCACTATGTATTCCAGTATGCAGTGAATTGCATGGGACCTCTTTATCTTGAGACACCTTAAGAAGAGTTTGACTTTTAACCCTATCTGCTATTTTATAAATATACAGCTACTACTTTTCCTACGTGTTTATTGTTTTCTGTACTCGGGAGTAATTCAGTAACACATACGTGCTAATCTATAAAACAATCATGTTACCCTATTGACCGCTTTCAAAGAGAATGATCGATAATTTATACGAAATCCGACGATTCAAATAAGGTTTACTATATTTAAATTTGAGAAAAAATACATTTGATTCGTTATCAATCTTAATTTGTTTTCATTACGAGCTTGATTTTCCCTTAATTAAAGGCAAAATATACAACTGAAAAACACATTAGTGAGTGACGAGTTAAATTGATTTTTTCTAGATGTAAGAAGTCGATTCGAAAGCGGCTATTCACACATATTTCGTGTAGGAATTCCTGCGTATTCCAACCATCATGCGAGGGAGAAATTCCTGGAAAAATATAGGTTTATGCGATTGGGAAGGGCGATGGAGTGAGAAGGGGGCTAGGTAGAGGTGGGGCAGGTGACGGGAAAGAGAGAGCTCCAATGAGGAGAACGGAAAGGCGAGATTGAAAATTGTTTCAAGAATCCAAGAGGGCGATAAGGGAGGAAGAAGGTGACTGGTGCGTTGAGGTGGGATTGTTGCGTGGATGGAGATGGGGAGCGTTGGCAATTAGGCCTCTGGTGGTTATACGCGTCGCGAAGGGTTGGTGGAAGGGTGCAAGGGATGGATGGAAGTTAAAGGGGATGGGGGAGGAAGAGAGTGGTGGATGGAGGTGATGGGGGAGAGTGAAAATTGCAGGGTACGTCCTTACGGGTTACCTTACCACCATCCCACTCCTCCACCCTCATCCCACTCTCTCCGCCCTCCCAGGCGCCGGATCTTGGTGGCGTGGGCTGGGTGTAGTCTTGTGAGCCCTCGGGGTCTTCGAGGTAAAGGGTATGGGTTTGTTGGTTTTATGTCTGAAGGAGATGAGTGTGGAGAGGGAAGAAGGAGAAGTTGGCTTGCGTCGGGAGGTGGGGAAGGAATAAGGTTAGACGGAGGAGCCTCGGGGTGGGCGAGTGGGGTGGGGTTTTCGAGCATGATGTGAAGGTGATTAGGCGAGAAGGAGAGTGTGCAAGGAATGGGTTGAGATGGAGGTGAACGGATTGGAGGGAGGGTTGCGAGATTGGGAAGGAGAGAGAGGGAGTGGCTGGATGGAGGCGCCTGAAAGAGAGAGAGGGAGAGAAAGGATATGATGGAAGAGAAAGTTCGCTTATAAAACGAGAGGAGAGGAAAAATATGGGAACGATCCTGATGACGCTTTTTTCAAAGTTCGACGGTTTTTTAACGATATTTTTCTCTTCGGTTCCACGTAATTTTTTAGAGCACTAATATTTCAGCGAGGTTTTAACGGAAAAAAGATATCAAAGGGCCATCTTCCTTTCTTCTTTAAATCGGAACGGTTCTTTACATCAAGATTGATGAAATATAGTTTGGATCCAGATTAACGTTAAATTATACACTCCAAGTTGTGCTGCGATAAATGCAGTGAAATCGACGCCCACAACCACAGCGAGACCGTTTGTTCTGCACGACGATCTTATCGAGCAGATTTAATTCACTCGTCCCGGTTCCGCGATCCCCACTTGGCAAAAAACGTACATCTTATAAAGTCCATCATAGCGAATGTAACTTTATGGGGACATTAATTATTATCAAACTACAACACCATTTTTGCCTTGTGCAACAACTTATTCTTTCGCAATTACTTTATGCTGTGTTTTATTAACTCTTCAAACATTGTGTCACTTGATGTAAGTAATAGAAGAGTAATAGAATACATGTTTGATAATAGTAACTAAAATGAAATTAAAATTAATGAGAAAATTCCAGCGTGCTAAAATTGATTTTTTCCCTCAACAGTCGCCTGTAACTTAAATTCTCCAATTTATAAACAATAAATCGACCAATCGGCGATTATCGAATGTGTTGCCCGGATATGATGGTTAGTTTAGGTTATAGAGCGTAGGTAGGTGATAAATGTCGTGCAGTAGAGAGTGGACGGAGGACTATCGGCTTAGAGGGAGTGCGCGAGAGGAGGAAGCGTTGTGAACGAGGAGAGGCACTGATCGATGTCGATGGAAGCCTTTGAGTGATGGAGTCAGAGGAGGCAAATGAGGAGATAGGAGGAGGAGAGTGAGGGAGGGGGGGAGGGAGGGGAGGGGGGGGGGGGGAGGGGGGAAGATGGGAGGAGGAGGACGCGTGTCTGTGCGTCCAAAATGTTTTTAAGGGATGTTGGTTTGGGACGAGGGTGGGTGGGAGAGGGAGGAAGGAGGGAGAAGAATTTAGAAGGACGTGCTTTAAACGCTCTAAGAGTGGAGATTGATTGATTAGAGGCCCATTTGGGAGGTTGGGTTCAGTGCTGTAAAGCTGTACTCGCTCCTTTGAAAGAGTTGGGCAGAGAGGATAAATGAGTTTTTGCGTGATGCTCGGGTCGACGCCGTGTGCATGAGGGAGATGGAATTAACGGGAAACAAGAGGGAGGAGGGGGAGATTTGCCGAACTACGTGCCTATAGTAAATGGTGAATCACTTGAGAGCTCTTAAACAAATATGCGGTGAACAAGCTAATATTCTATCAATAATTAGGAAATTCAACCTATGACAGCTTGAGAAAATTGATCTTAAAAGGCGAAATTGAATCAGTGGAAAGGGTTAGCGGTTTATTATGGTTTTCCCGAAACACTGTTGAATTCTATGTAATACGTAGATAGGTTTGAGGAAGAATGACGGGGTTATATTCATATTTGTTTGACTTATGTTGTTGATTTCAAGGAGGAATTTTTAGGTTCAATGGTCAGTGAATTTGAAATTTGTAAAATGAAAAATAAATATATTTGCATAGACTTATCGTCGTCAAGTCCTTTTTTTCCAGTTTTCATTGCGTATTTCTTAATTACAATTTTATTAAGCTCCGACCAGAAACTTTTCCTTTTGAACAACTCTTAACCCCAGCACACCCCAATCATCCACCAACCAGGGTTTCACTACAACTTTTGTAATCGAAACTTAAGGACACACGAGATTCCCATTGGAATAAGCGATAGGCTGATACTGTCAACTCCAATAGGATTTACCTATGTCATATCAACATTGTGTTAAATATGTTATAAGCCTTTCTTATCATTTACCTAAAGGTGTATCCAAACTCATGTATTAAGTCAAAGGAGATCCTAAAATAATGCAATATTCAAATTTTTGAACATTTTAATTTAAAGTCCACTTTTAGTTGCTCTTAATTTTTCTGAGCGTAAATTCAGTAAATTGATACTTTAATCAAAATTGCTTTCTCAGCCTATGCTGTGTCGATTATCTACAGAGTTAATACAGAAATATACGAAAATAGAGCTACCAAATATAAAATTATCTTTTATATAAATGTGGCATGGTAAGAATTTTAAAACTACTCTGATGTGGTCCTGTTTTAACAAATGTTTGTAAAGAATTTCTTTCGTATGCGCTTATGCTTCTTAATCGAAAGACCATCTACAATAATAAAAGACAGTGTCACTGTCACTTTGTCATGTAATGCTTTTTGAAGCTTAATATCTCGCAAACGACTGAACCGAATTTGATGAAATTTTCAGGATAGCATTACGATATAAGAACAAAAAGTGTTAATCTATCAAACTCGAAATCAAAGACCCAGGTTCGACTCCAGAAGATAATTTTCATTTCCCATAAGGTAACATGTAAAAAGGGACATTTCGACGTGCAGGCTTTCAGTCTTTTTACTTTCTCCATACGTAGTAATGGGAAAGTATTGTGATCACGAAAAAAATCGACTTTGAAATTGCAACGGAAATACACGTTTTGAGGTCCCTAGAACACGTTTAGACTATTTTTGGAATGATGTCTGGGTGGATGTATGTGATTGTGGGCGCTCTAACTCAAAAAGTACTTGCCACATCGTTACCAAACTTCATATATAACACTTTAGCACGAGCACAAAGAATTGATTAGTTTTTGGACAATAGCGGTTAATCGGAAGTCGAGGTTTATTTGAAACCCGATTCGGTTTTTGCGATATTTCTCCGTTAAAACATCATTATTGTATATACAATTCTATACAAAGGTTATAGAGAATGTAATTTCCTACTACTTTCATTTGAAACAATTTTCCATAGCAGTTATTGTTTAGGAATTATTTATAAATAATCGGTTTGTTCGGTTTCCGTCAAATAACTCCTTAAAAACGTCGTAATTGGTCATCTTCGTGAGGACCAAAGTTGTAGAGAATAATATTTCTTCCAGGTTTTGTTTGAAACAAATTTTCGTAGAACCATACATTTCGGAGATATTTTGCTTTTTCTTAATACCAATATACAGCGCCAGCACCATGTAGCGGTGAATTCTGTAAACAGATTAAAAATATACGTAATTTACGGCAGTAAGGACGACTGTATTCTTTTACGATACGAAATGATAATTTTGCCTCATAATACTATCCATAATAATTTAAATATCTATACCCCAAATATGGAGAAAGTCATGTGTTGGCCACATCAGATTTTTTGGATTAAAATTAGAAAGAATTGACCTACAATCTTCCGATATAAACCATTTTGAAGAAAACATTATAAAGTTCTGTTCATATTTTTCCGCCTACAGTTCGTAATTTTTCAATGTAAACGTCTAATTCTCACTGTTTGAGGAAATCTTGCCATTTTAACGGGATGTTGCCTTGCCTACCAATTCCATTGTTAGACCTCTATATCATATTGTTAATTCAATCCTTATGGGTATAAACGTGCTTTGAATGCTTATAATACGAGAGAGAGGTAGAGGGGGGTGCGAGAGGGAGGGGGAGAAAGGGAAGTAGAGGGGGGAGGGGGAAAGAGGGGGAGGGGAGAATTAAGTAGGGGGAGGGAGAGAGAGAGTGTGAGAGGGAGAGAGGGGGAAGGGAGAGAGAGGGTATGAGAGAGTGTGGGAGAGGGGAAAGGGGGGGAGAGGGAGGGAAAGAGAGGCAACTATTTTAAGTTTAACTAAAGATAGCCGGTCAACCTCAGAATATTTATTAGAAATGTTGTATATGACAAAATATTTCATATATAAAAGTATGATATTAATTATTTTAAATGAAAATAATAATAATCTATCTATCCATAATTCTTCCTTTGATGTTTCAACGGGCATTACACTAGTCATCAGTAACTATAAAAGGCTAAACCTCTCGGTCACTTGGTCATAATTTTTTGCGTAACGCTAAATATCTCAGCATATCTCGGCCAGTTTTTCAGCCAGTCTGGCCAAATTCGGTAGGATTGCTATGAATACATAAAAAAATCGAATGTTATAAAAAATTTTGGTACTTTCCTGTTAACGGGAATACCTATGGGACCCTTCGTAGGACCCGGTACTTACGTATTATCCCCATGCCATACTTACGTACAACATTAACAGAAACTGATTGGCCGGTCTCGACATTTACAAACCCAATCACCGGACAAGAAACTGATTGGCCGGTCTCGACATTTACAAACCCAATCTCCGGACAACGGGGAGGGTTTCTTTGGTTCCGGGTGAGGCGAAGGGCGCGGTAGCGCCTGGAGACGACTACGCATTAAAAAAAGCGAGCCGAAGGCTCGTCAGTATATCCTTTCAATGTTATATCCTCTCAAAAAAAATGGAGAGGATATTGGCGAGCCTTCGGCTCGCTTTGTTTTAATGGGTAGTCGTCTCCGGGCGCTACCGCGCCCTTCGCCTCGCCCGGAACCATAGAAACCCTCCCCGTTGTCCGAAGATTGGGTTTGTAAATGTCGAGACCAGCCAATCAGTTTCTGTTAATGTTGTTTTAAAAATAAAATATCGTAAATCCAACAATACCTCAGTATATCCTTTCAATGTTATATCTTCTCAAACAATCATAACAATACATGTTCATTTTTTAAGGTATTCTCGTTAACAGTAAAGTACCAACATTTTTCAAAAAAGTCCCGGATTCGACGCCAGGAGAATATTTTACATTCCATATGAATCTCATATCTCGGCCCATAAGTTTACACGCTAAAATTTAATTTTCAACGTGCAGAGTTTTACTCTTTTGGAAATTAAAATTAGAAAGAATTGACCTACGACCTTCAAATTAGGACCATTTTAAAGGAAAATAAACGGGCCGTTTAATTTTGTTCGTCTTTTCTCACCGAAAGGTAAAACTTGAGCAAATTTTACGTTTAAATTCGCTGATATAAGAAAAATCGTTCATTTGCATGAATTATCGCCTTGTAAACGGGCATTGTTGTTTCAAGACATATATGCTCATAAACCTATATTCTTTTACGTAAATTGGTTGGATAAATGCAGTAAGTTACGTATTTTAAAACATGCTAATGTTTGAAATAATTCGACGATGTTTTAACGTGTCTTCGTTGTCTTATTGGAGTCTTTCTGCATATTAAAGGCAGTTGCTTGCGCTGTGCCTTTGCATTATCTGAATAGAACAGATATTATGAATTACATTTGCCAGATGCAGTTTTTTCACATGGACAGCTGTATGTAGCCATAACTAGAACACGTGACAAACATAATTTAGGGTTAAGGATAAAAATAATCAACGGCAATTGCTGTTAAACGAAAGAGTCTTTACAAGGATCGTCGTTATAAGAGAGCTACTGAATAGCTAAAACAATATTATTGAGGTATGAGACTGTTTTCCTCTTAATTTTTTAAAACTATTCCTTTGTTTTCATTTGTAGCCTTTTCCAGTCTTATTCAAATATTATAATTTTATCATTTGTTTTTTGGTTTTATTTTTATATTGTTTGTTTTATAAGGCCGTTTTAAACGGGCTCATTCGTCTAGTCTAATATATAAAATTGACTTCGTCGTCGTCGGTGGGAAACTCTGTAATGCTATTTTTAACAAACTTTACGAGTAGCTAGAAGATTAACATTTTGTAGGAATGTTCGGTTCTTAAAGTTGAAGCGATTTACAGAAAATATGTCCAAAATCTCGAGAATGATTTCCATTCCTCATAAGATAACATGGGAAAATCGATATTTCGACCTGCAACCTTATTTTATTTTGCTTATTAAAATTCACATATTTGACCTACGATTTTCGGACTTGGACTGTATTAAAGAAAAATAAATGCAGTTTCTTATTGTTATCATCTTTTATCGCTTTCGAATCTAAATCTTTCGAATTCAACGTTTTGATATCATATTTTGACAAAATTTATCGTTTTTAACGTGAAGTTGCCTTGCCAACCGATTACATTGTTAAAGTCGAAATCCTATTACGCTCACGTATGCTCACGTTCTCTCCGGACCTCCATGGACCCTCCCGGCCCAATTCACAGGTATCAGAGTTATCTCAGAATTAGTTTTTACTTTCTCCAATATACGTAGTGTAGAGAAAATATTGTTTTCATGAAAAAATTCGAAATCGAGATTTCAACGGAAATACGATTTTACGTCAAGTTGCCATGGTAAATGACATGTTTGTTTCTTTCGTATTTTTATCAATAAGCTACTGTAAGGAATGTATTTTAATGAAACCCAGTACCTACCTGTCAGATAAATCGCAATACGTAAGTTGAATCAAGTTTATTTTGGTATCAGTTCACATTAAAATTTCTGCTAATACACATTGCATTAATTTGGAAAATCAATTTTTTTCTCATGGCCAACTCTATATTGCATGTTCACGTGTTGGATCAAGCAAAAATTTGTTTATTTATCCTAATGAAGGAAAAACAAAAAATATTGTTTACAAGCATGCTTTGAAATAAATATTGAAACATATTTTTCTAATTTATAATGCCTTCATCCTTTGGTAAAAAATGCGCAAAAGGTGAAATGATTGTCTTACCATAAAATACATAATTTTATTCGCCAAAGACGTCTGGCATAACCCGGGCATCGCCGGGTACTTTCAGCTAGTTATATTATAAAATCGTAATGGTCAGCATGATGCGAAACGCTCTAATCTTGTGGATAACTCGATTAGAAATAAACTTAGAAGCCTGAAATTTCTTAGGATTTCAGTGTTGATGAATCTTTACGTTATGAATAAAATAATTTTGAAAAAGGTCACGGGTTCGACTCCAGAGGATGAATGTCGTTTCCCATAAGAGAACACGTAAAAATCACCTTTTTCGTTTGAAGGCTTTCATTCTTTTACTCTTTAAAATATCTTAAAATTATGTTATCGACATAAAATTTCTGCCAAAACACGCCAAAATGAATAAGGATTCTTATTCTTACCGTCGATTACTCAATCTCAAACGAATTTGCTCATATTTTGAATTTATAGTCGAGTTTTGGTAAATTTTTTAACATTTCAATAATAAGATTCCATGATTACCGTTATTGTTGTCCTCGGTAATTTCCGTGCATATGCACTTTAATAAAGGCTTAAAGATCGAAAATAAGATTCAAAATTGCTCGAAATGACACTTAATGACACACTGCATGAAAAGCTTTAGAAAAATCTGTGTTGATACCATTGCGTTTATCTTGCATTTTGATTCTTCAATTTTTGAATTCGTCTTCAATAATTTATACATATACTAGTACATGCTGCCTTTGCAATAATATGGCAAAGTTTATAAATGGTATTTTTTAGCTTGCACGCTAATCATCATACGATATATTTACCGTCTGTATTACCTGCACTTAAAAAGCGTTACTTTATCATTAAAGAATTTTAATTTGGGTCTCAACGACTAAACATTATGTTTGAGTTTCTAAAGAAGCATAAGTTGAAATATTTAGCTGAGTAGTTTTTCGAAACAATTTACATTCTATTCTTAAGGATCCGCCAAGTGAAGCCTAAGATGTTTTGATAATTATGTTGTCCAAAGTGTTTAATCAGAATGATTGTTTGCTACAAAAATACATTAAAAACAAAATACATTGTAAAAATTATGTATGCACTAATGATATTCCTTAATATGCGTCTTAAAAAGATATCAGCAATTTCAAGTTCCTTTGAGCGTCTCTTGATAGATTTTTATGAGCTTCTCAAAGCTCTTATCGTGTACTTGCTCAATGTTTCCTTGTGTCCTTCCAGAGCACGGTGTATCTGATCGTGGTTTATTAATCACTGTTTTGTCTTCCCTAAACCTTTATACTGACTACAAGTTCAGATGGAGCGACATTAACACCATTGTTTACACAACGTATTTTATCGAAAATTTTCATCCTTCTAAAGTAACATTTTTTCTATCTTTCGCCTCATGCGTTACTCCTCTTTTCCAAAAACTACATGGTCGTCGATGTATCTTTACAATTGCCATACTAAGATTTTTCTAAAAACCCTTGCGGAACCTATATTGATTTGCCTTCGCTTTGTTATAAAAAAATATATATTCGGTTTTTAATTATCGTATCATTTTAATTTTCTGATTTTTCTTCCACCTCTAAGTGTAATTATAAAATTCACCAGAGCTTATAGTACAAAAAATATTGTAAAGATATTTTTATTTTGGTCTCTTTTACTCTCGCCATTAATCATTCATTAAATCATATAAGCTTCTGAATTACTAAACATTTTCAATATTTAACTTACTTTCTTCACATAGGGTTCTAATTATTTTATTGGTTTCTTCTCGGTCAGGTTGACACACCTTAGCCCTTCTCGCATATCAACCCGTCACTCCTTTTCTGCCCACTTCGAAGACTATATACTCAAGAAATCTCAAAATTCATCACTGCCTTCTTGTATTTATTTGCCTCATAGTCTTTAAATGGTTTAAGAATGTCCTAGTCCTATCCTTTACATTACAAATCGTAATAGTTAATCTCTGGCTGCATTTTAATTCTTCCGGACAGTTCTTATGGTATTCAATGAAAACAATGATACGTTTTCCATTTCCTAGTTGCTACTTACGTTGCTTATGTTGGAGCCTCCGTCACATATTACCCTGCTTACAGAATCATTAGCCTTTTTATTACACAGTAACTTACATTAATTAAACATAGAAAAATTTGAAGCATGAAAATCCACTTCTATATAAAATAACAAAAAAGTTTACTATTACCATTAGTTCAAATAATCTCAAGGATGATCAATGGCCCCTTATTTTTAGCGGATCATAGATAGTTTCGTTAATCTTTAGAAAAATCAATAAACTATAGCACTCACGGGATACGTCAAAGGAAGTTAGCCAATGCTTTTCATTAATTAATCAGCATGCAAGATGTCTGCAATGCATGACATTCAATTTTATTTAATAATGAATTAAAGGATATCTTCCGTAACTAGTTTAGCTATTCTCAAGGATGATAAATCGCTCGTTTTTTAAGCAGAACATAGATCTTTTCGTTACTCTTTAGAGAAAGAACCAATAAATTATAACACCCACGGCATACATTAAAAGAAGATAGCCGATGCGTGTCGCATATGAAATATCAAAACGGAGCTGCGGGTGTTTCTGCGGACACCAAACATTTGGAGAAGACAAGTGGCCTCTTGAAAAATAGATACCTATCGCCATTAAATCCACTATCTTTTTTATGGACAGAAACCATCTTATCTTCGTGAATAGACACGCAATTTATGGTGTCCTCGGATATGATATAAGTCACGAGCAGGAAACAATGATCGCTGCTAATTACGATACATATCGGGTAATATTTTCGGTCCGACTCAAGGTTACGTCCTTCATACAAGCGCTTAGTGGGCCTTGATAGAACATTTATATTCTCCGATATCCATCTCTACCCGATTTTTTTATCTCGCCTCCCTCTCACCGTTTTCCACCTGCCTTCCCTCGCCGCCCACTCGGCGTGTCGCTTCTGTCGCCACATCTGCGAGCGACGGACTCCCGTGGCGTTATGATGGAGTGCACGCGATTAAAACGCCAGAGACACGAGCATTCCATCCTCGCCCTCAAACGCCCTCTGTGTCGTCGAAATGGCGGAGGTGTAGCCGCAGGATGACGACGATCATCTTTTAAAAAAAAATACATATATACATTTCGTGGTGTGTTCCTGGTGATGAAAGAGCTGATCGAATCGGTGCCCTTGGTGTCATTGCCGAATCTCCGAGGGTCGGCACCGGCTACTTGTACTTCCGGGCACTCTATCTCCCTAGGATAAATAAATATTAGGGTGTGCAGTTGACCCAGGAGTGGGAATTTTTCTTATGGGAGGAGGTTTAAGTCACCTCAAAAAACACAGAATACCTTTTGAATGTAAAAAATCCCGCAGCTGGATTTTTTAAACCGAGATTATTTATCAAAACCATTATTTTCAATAAATACTTTTCATCATCTGCAATGCAAACTAATTTACGTAATTATAATTGCATAGATGTTGGTTTATTTAAAAAAATGTTGTTAATAAGGATTGTCGCGACTCAGTCAGTCAGTAAGCTCTATAGTAGCCATTATGAAATGCTCTTCTACTTAGGGACTTCAATTTCACTAATGTTAGTTCTTTGTGGTTCTCTTAGAAATAATCCTCAGTTGATTTGATATAAATATTATTTTACTTCGTCCGAAAGAATTCGTGCAGAACAGAGATTCTTTATCTATTCGCATTCACGGACCACCCACTAGAATAGAGTGACTATGGACCATCGTCATTCACAATTCTGTTGTTGGAATCTATTATCCATTCTAACTTTAACTTTTTACATCGCTAAATCAGACCACTTAAAGAAAGTTGGGAATCTCTGTCGGTAAAAGTTTGCAGATGTCACGGAAAAGTACTGTTTAAATGGATCGAATTTAGTAGAATAGACGCCTACCATCTTTAAAAACGTGAAATTTTTTGGATTGAATTGTGTTAAATTTATTCGAAACGATGGCTAAATAAACAATGAAAAAACAAATTTGATAGTTATTGATACTTAAAGTTGAACAATTCATAAGTAACGATGAAGAATTTCAACAGGGATTCCTGCCTGTCATTTCAACCTTGATTAATTAACAGACAGTTTCTCGCTCGACCCTGACCTTTCTTCGTCAACCGATATGACGGAAAAAGTAATCCTTCTCCTTCCACGCACCGGCGACGCTTTCAGTTTAAATACTACATTTGCCATCGATCACTGTATTACTCAATGAGAGCAGAAAATTTACTTCTGGAAAATGCTTGAGATCTACGTTACGGAATATATTTGATTTTCAAATTTTTAATCTTTCTAAAAAAGTAGTTCTTATGCTGATTTATGGATCATGGAATATCTTGTCATATCAGTTATGAGCTGTTTTATGAATTGCTACTCAAAATCCACATCTTGAGCTCACTTATCCCATTTTTTGTGCTAGCATTCTCACTTTATAATCGTTGGTGGGCTAACACTCCAGTCTTAGAATCTGATCTAATCATTATTTTTCTCTCACTTAAAACCATTTTATTAACTTCTAATGGCTTTATACCTCATACATGCGAATGCATTCGTGGGCCTTATTAATAGCTGCTAGTGCTTCGTAGGACCGAATAAAAGTTTAGATCGGAAATTACTCGAGTAGTTTTATGTTATTGAAAAGTGAATCCCAAGTCTAACCAATTTTTTAGCGTCAATATTCCATCAGAAAGGGCTCATGACCGTAATTTTATTGAAAAATTGGATCTTCATTTGCTGACGCAATATAAATAAGGGCGATTTATTTATTGAGGCTTATTTAGAATAGTAAACATAGAAGTCTTTATAAACTTACTAATGTAATTATATAACATATGGTAATTTATACAACAATTAATTTAAGTACATTCATACTAATACACATGTTAGGTTTCTAATCTAATTAATATTAGCATAGTGTGTGAGCATACTATATACATTACTTAAAAGGGTCCTTCTGACGCTCTCCGATTTATCCAAAACAAGGGCTCCCCTGACACTCATATTTTTCACAAAGAAATTTCTTCTGCAGTGTTATATATGGCATTGAAGCTCACACAAATAGGAAAATGTTGAACTTTCTATCTTCGGCCACTTTCTCAGAATCTTAATTTGAAGATTTTGAGGCCCTCCCCGACGCCCCCCGATTTCTCCAACAACTATCTTTGGCAGCGTAATAAATGCATCATAGGTCATATATACACTGCAAATTTCATTCTTATATATCTTACCGTTTAATTGCTATTTTAATATATTCAATTACACAGACGGATAGACAGAACAAAACATAAGCGTGTTTATGAAATAAAATGCGCCAAAAATATAAAATCGTTATCACATCGCTTTTTATTAACGATTCGAGGGTCGCACATTTGTTTTTATGGGTTTTAGGTTGCACACACTAACAATATAAGAAACATTTATTTAATGAAATTAAATGTATTTTAAACGTGTCAGTTTTTAACAGCAAATTATAGCGATGACTAACAAGTTGTTTGGTTAAATATCGTAATTCTTTATTTTGTGTTATATATCGCCAATATACCACGAATAGAGCTAAAATTGATAATCTTTTCTCAATTAAAAAATGAATGTCAACTCTTTTATTATTTGGTTTATGTACCAATTTCGCGTAATGCCTAGAAAAATCTCACTTAAAGTAATAATCACCTAATCGTTGAGAGATGGACTTGAACTCCCGCTTACCATTTTTCGCAAAAAATCAGTCAAGTAACACGGGCGGGCGACTGAGAATAATCCCTTTTTCCTCTGGAAGTCTTTCTTTATTTTCGTTTGCCAAAAGAAGGCATATTTTACTTTCCTCGTCCACCCTCCATCTTCTCCCCCTCCTCCCTCGCCCCAACAAATTCTCTGATTCCCTCCCCTCACTTCTCCCTCGCCCTATCGTCCTCCTCATTATTCTGCTCCGCATTCAAAGCGGGTAAAAAGGAGATTCCAGACCGGATGCGTGCCGGCGACACGCGCCGCGTTCCTCTTCTGTCACATGCGTCGGCAGCTTTACTGCTGGAGGAAGCGCTAATTCAATCCGCGGGAATTCTCCGCTCCACACCCTTTGTCCTCTGCATCCGGTGCATCACCACCACCATCACCAGCCTTCCAGGGCTCTTCCGTGCTAACCCCCGATTCCTACCTCTCTTCTTCCATCTCCTTCCTTCCCCCAATCCCTTCCACCCAGCTTCCCTGCTCCACCTCCCTCGCGGTCTTTCCCTCCCCTTCCCCCAGTAGGAGATAGGTGGTTGGGTAGCGAGCCTTCTGAGGAGCCGTCTCTGAAGAAGTCGCTCCAAGATTTGCCTCGTAGCCGCTCAGAGTATAACTCAAGAGTTCTATGAACGGATTGTTAGATCACGCGAAATCTCGGATTTCATTGATTTCAATATCCCAAAAATAAGAGATAATATCCGATTTTGGTGACTTAGAGACATATTTATCCATACTGGACGCAAGATAATTAGATTCGATCAGTAATAATCGTTTTTTTTAGAAATCTTCAAATGGAGTCATGAATCCCGATTCGTAATCGAATTTTCCCAGGACGCTAGGCTTGATATTTAATCCGAATAGTTGAAGATTTCAACTCAAGAGATTCGTAACGCGACTTTTTATAGTAAAGATGCAAATATCGTATAATTCTTCATTCATCATATTATACATTCACAAACGACATTACAGGCTATTTGACTACTGACTAGGGCAGTGATGGCGAACCTATGGCACGCGTGCCATAAGTGGCACGCAAGACGATTTTGGTTGGCACGTCAACGAACGTCGCAAACAAATCAAAGCATTTATCGTAGGTACTGATTTAACGCCGCAAACACATTTGTGTTATTTAGTCAACTATTGTAAACGCTATTTCAAAAAAGCGAAAAACTCCTTAACCGTAGAAGGTGAATATCTAGAGGCACAACAACCAGTAAAAAAGGGGGAGACAAGGAAAAGAAAACACCAAAAAAAGGGTGAGGAAACAAAAAATATATATATCTACTTACAGGTTTGCGGGGTCTTAATCCTCGCCAGGGACCCAACGTCATTCGCTCATTCACTCACTCACTCACACAAGAACTAACCCTTCCTTTTATTCTTTCCACCTGAGGATTAGTTCTTGCGTGAGTGAGTGAGTGAATGAGCGAGTGACGTTGGGTCCCTGGCGAGGATTAAGACCCCGCAAACCTGTAAGTAGATATATATATTTTTTGTTTCCTCACCCTTTTTTTGGTGTTTTCTTTTCCTTGTCTCCCCCTTTTTTACTGGTTGTTGTGCCTCTAGATATTCACCTTCTACGGTTAAGGAGTTTTCCGCTTTTTTGAAATACCTATATCGCCGTAGTCTCCAACCCACCCTTTCACTATTGTAAACGCTAGTTTTAAGGTTACAATCTTATGTCTTGATCACAAATTTAATTTAGTTGGCACGTAAAAAAATCAATGACTTTTCGTGATACGCGAGTCGGAAAAGATTCGACAATTTTAGTAATATTGGCACGCGGACAATAGAAAGTTTGCCATCACTGGACTAGGGCAAAGATCGACGCTCATTGACGGAATCAATGTCTGGTGGCGTCTACTTTAACCAACGTTTAGGGAAATACGGTATATAGCTCTCTTTTAAAATATTTTGCGAGAGCATCTTAACAATTGCATCTTAGGTAAACGAATTATAAGGAAAAATAGATCAACATAGGCCACAGTATTTTGCTATATTAATAGGCTTACTTTAAATGCGTTTCTCCAAAATCGTCGGTTTTAGTATTCTAAGCGAATGTCTAAACTAGAGTTTTAAAGCAGAACGATAGGAATTGTAGATTAAACACGATAATCAGTTAACCGTTAGCATCAGAGCGAAGCGATGTTTCGCCATTTCATTCAGTTACAGATGGAAGAGAGAGAGAAAGGGAAATTTCGCGTTAATTCGGAAATGATATGCAAATGACCGAGTCTCGCATGCAGACTATGGGCGCAGTGGTCATAAGCAAGAGCAAAGGGCTCTCTGCGTGTTTATGACGACTGGATGGCCATCGGCGTCCCCACGATTACTCTGAAACATGCGAAGGCGGGAAAGAGTGAATGAGGATGTGTCGCGTAGGTGGATGGGGAGAGGGGAGTGGAAGAGGAGAGGCGTTTATGCTAGAGGGAGAGAGAGAGGAAGGAGACACATGCTGTTTGGAGAAGGGAAGGCACCCCGCGGTGGGACGAAGAGCGAGTTTTCCAAAACGACCAGGGAAGAAGGAAACTATTCGACCTCCCTAATTCAGGTTATTAATGCCCGTGTCTTTGGTTTGGAAGTGGCGACGAAAAGAGGGACATTAAAGAAGAGGCGCCCGTCCGATACCAAAGGGAAAGCGAAGCGGAAGATGAAGGGTGGGAGGGAGGAGAAGGATGGAGGTGGAGGGAGGACAAGACAAGGAGGAGAGCAGCAATACGGGAATAGGAGCAGGGGAAAAGAAAGTGGCGTCTTAAAGAAGGGAAGTTACAGGTGAGGAGCGAAAAGCAGAAAACGAGGGGTGGTAATAATAATAATAATTCGACTTTATTTTCAAGGGCGGTATTTAGACTATATAGTCCACTCTTACATACAACCCATTACGACGAATACAAACATCCATGTCCTCGGCGGGATTCGAACCCGCGACCTTAGTATTCGGCGGCAGATACTCTAACCACCCTTCTACCAAGGCCGGTGGTAAAGCGTAATCGAAATGCAGCATCATAAAAATCACCTTAGTTTTTGTATTTCTCAAAATGTGGGCCAGTTTAATTTTTTTTTGATTCAGACTTATTGGAGCTACATCAATGCTTAACATTATTATACTGTCAGTATTCCAACTCGTTTGTATTTAAATTGCCTTAGAGCAGGGATCCTCAAACTACTGGCCGCGGGCCATATTCGCAGTTATTTCGTTCGCCTTACCTCAAATTCTAAGACAAGCATATTTGCCAGCAAGAGGTGTCATTAGGTATCATTTATGAAAGCTAAATGATGTTTTTCGAGTACGTGGGTGCAATGTACTTTTAGCCTATGCGTATGACACATTACATGATAAAAAGTTTCATCGGTTGCCCCTGCCTTAGAGCGATTAAGCGTTATATATTTTTTTAAATGTTACAGAGATAGGACAAGTGAAAACTTAGTAACCATTCCTAATAGGTAGGTCGTAAGAGGACTGAAATAAGGAAAAAAGAATGGAATTTTGTAGGATGTCTTTAACATACTAAATAGGTTCTTCTTCCGCCTGGCACTAATAGAACTGACGATGAAGCAGAGAGAATAGACAAATAAACGTGGAAGACGCAGAGAAAGGGAGAAGGGGAAGAGAGAAAGAAGGAATGAGGGATAAGGAGAGTGTGAGGCAGTAATAAAGAGAGAGAGAACTAGTTGGAAAAAGAGAGGGAAAGAAAAATAGCAGAGATGGTGGAAGTCTGAATATGAAGCAGTGGGTGGACAGAAGGAATTAAGTGGAGGAAGGCATATAACAAACAGCGCGTCAACCGTTCTCGGCGCGAGATGTGAATGGGAAGGAGGGAATGAGAGAGGAGCGGTGGGAGGGAGAGGGATGCTGAGGCGATAGGTATGAGCGTGCTGGTGAGGCATGGAGGGCAATAAACATGGACTACCACCGTAGGCGTTGACGCTGTGCGCGTCAAGTAATGCGTCATGAATATTTAATATGCAGAGAGTGAGGGAAAGAGAATGGTGGTAGGCAGGAGGGAGGAGGGAGGGAGGGAGTGGTATTTTGGCCCTATCCCATGTGTGTGTTCAAAGGGTTTCGCGGGAAAGACGGAGAGAGGGGTCGGTTGCGAGGGAGTTGGTTTTATATAGGTGTGGTTCGGTGCCTCAGGGGACCGGGATGAGAGTTTGGATCGTAAGTGGGTTGGGGTAAATGTCAGGGAATTGGTCTGCTTGTTGGGAGGTGGAGGAGAGAGAGGTGGCCTTTCCCTCCCATTCTCTCTTTCTAATCCTCTCCCGCTCTCACACCCTTTTTTTCCTGATGCATTGCTCGCCTCTTTCGTTGTACTAACACACCCACGTGTGTTCTGGCGACTCCTCGTCGCCCTCCCGCAGAGAAACTCTTACGTGCTTTAAGTGTCCATCAGTGTCCCTTCTTCGAGAGCCTCGTGTTCGCGTTCTTTACGACGAACGGAGAACACGCCCTCTTAAAAAGATGGCGATCATTTTAATTTTTTCATGGCCAGTGTACTTTGAAATCTTTTATACCCTAGGCGTTGAGAGGTTTAATGCTTGTTTCAATTGTTGGGAGGCATTTTCTCTTCTTCTCGCCAGGAGGCAGGGTAACTTTGATTTACCTGCTTATTTGTACGGAGGGAAGATAAAGTGGAGAAATTTACAAAGAGCAAGTTGCTTTTCATTGAACATAATTTTCCATAGCTACGAATACCTGACACTCATTTTTATATATAATTTAAGGGAGCTTTTTATTGAATTTTAAATAATTGTCAACAGCTTTGGTGGATCTTGTATTTTTTTGAAATAGTCATTTCTCTAAAGAAGGAAGATGAATATGTAACAGAAAAAATATGACGTGTGCAAGGGGAGGTAAATTTTTCTATGGTGTTTAACATTATTAACTTGTTTATTCTGATTCGTTCGTCGATAGCCTCAAGCAGTTAATTAAAAGAATACTTAAATATAAGAACAATAATCAAACGATGTTATCGATTTAGTTCATTGAAGTCCAAAATTTGAATTTCTTTCAAATACTCCATTGCACGAAACGCGTCCATTTGTGTTACACTGTACACTTTCCTAACTTGTTTGGCTTTATTAGTAACATCTATAATATCAATACAATTCCAACAATTGAATTCGATTATCTAATAATGAATTTTTTATTTTTGAAGCGGTGACTATGCGGAAATAAATTATTATGATGCAGTTCACTAGTAAAAGTATATCACCATCCCCTTCAGAATTCGATATTTTATATCAGGCATGTCAAACTGATGGCCCTTTCTCTGCCATACTGCGGCCCGAAAGCTAATTTTCTATCAACTAAATCGTTCGCGATTTTTGATAAATACTTAATTTTAGTGGAAAGAACACAAGATTTTTTCTTAGCTTTTGAAATGCCATAGAACGCAGTTTATAAATCATTATTTTTAATAGAAAAATAGGCGATCAATCTTCTAGATAAAGTCTATTTATCCAACTCTTGCCCTTATTAAACAACTGTAATCCTAATGCGGCCCTGATACTTCTTCGAGTTTGACATGCCTGCGTTATATAATCTGTAGATAATATCAATTTTTAACCGCGCGTGTGAAAGACGCGTTTTAAGATGTCTGCTCCTACTCAAGAGCGGCGCTAGCTTTGATTCGGGGGTTCGGGGTCATCGTGGGTGTGTGGCCGAATTCCTTCTCTGCGTGAGACACGTACGAATCAGAGAGGGAAATAGAGACAGACGAATGACACGCGGCCATTACTCAAAAAAGAGACATTAACCCAAGCGTAACGGACATTCTACTCAGGTTCTAAAAAAAATAACAAGTGGAAATTTTGATGAGTATGCGTTCAATTATATATAATGTATTATCGTAAGAGCAGAGGAAAAAATGCCCTGCATTTTGCTTGAAATTTATCTTATGAAATACAATCACCGCTGAAGTGACACGACGGTGATTAAGGCAATATATTCCAGCAGTAAAACAAAAAATAAGGAACACGCTGGACCGAAATAGCCTATTCAAAGAAGGTCACAGGGTTCTGCCGGTGTAATTCGAAGATCCATTTAGTTTGATATTAAGGTTAGAATCGTGAATGGAACTCTTGACAAATGAAATGCATGCAATTTTTCGGTTGGTTAGTTTGTTGGATGAATATGTATAAGATTTGGTAAGCGGATATGAAACATTTGTTACATGGATCGTGAAGTAACCATTACGACCAGAGCTGCCAAATTACAGCTTCAATAATCCGCTAAAATTAATTGAAAAAAAGTCAAATTCCGCTAAAATGATCTTTAAAAACGCCAAAAATTCCACCGAAGGAAAGAAAGGGTAAAAATGCTAATAAAAATTAATTTTTGTATTTTTATCAGTTTTTAATTTAATTTTGTCAAAATAATACATTAGAAATAGTACAGTATTGAATAGTCTCTTTGAAAAATCATTATTTTACAATATTTTCTCAATACAACCTAAATAACCTTTATAATATAAAAATATTTAAAGGTATTATAAAACTGATTGAAAACTAAATATTACAAAATACTTATACATTTATTAGCTCATCCAAATCTTCTTCCTCTCCCTCATAACAGTATGCTTGCATAGTACCCACTTTGGATAGAGCATCTTCTGAAATTTCGTAATTATAACAATTACTCCCACAGCGTTTCAGACCAGATCTAATTGTCAAAATGGAATTCAACATTTTTGTTTTCATTGAGTTCCTCATTTTTCCTTTGATATTATTCATAACACTAAACAATCTTTCCACTTCTGCATTTGAATATGGTATGATTAGCATTGAAATAGCAAAGTCCGCTAACTCTTGGAAGGGGTTTTCAAAAGCAGCATTTTTATACTGCATTACTTCACACAAAAATTTTGTAGTATCCTCTGTTTCATTCCACTTAATAAAGTTAATATTCTCGTATTGATTTTCAATTTTTCCATTTAGAGAATCTTGCAATTTTAATTCCAACAGTAAATCCAGAATTGGCTCTTTTTTGGCTCTTAAGACATTGGAAACTCCTAAAAACTTAATCTTTTGCATAATTTTAATATTTTCAGGTAAGCGCTGTTGCACCTGCTTTACTAATTGTACAATGAAATTTTTGCAACTTCTGCGCAAATCGTTTTCCTTTTCTTCAGAGAAATCTGATTTACCTCTCAATTCCAAAACCAACTTCTCAAACGGATAACCCATGTAAGGACTGGGTTCCACATAATTTTCAAAATCACATTCTAAAGGTTCTATAATTTCTGACTTTTTTATTATTTTTTTCAGAAGAAATTTTAAAAGGAGCAAGAGATCTTCCAATAATTTAACGTGATCAGTCGGCTGTAAAAAATATTAGAAATGCAAAATTAACATTATCGCTATACAAAGAGAAAAGTTGATCGGCCACATAGCATTTTTCATTCTCCTTTATTTGGCCAAAATGAGTTTTTAACTCTACCCATTGATCCAAGATACGCTTTACGGAACGTTCAATGGAGAGTCATCTTGTCTGAGAGAGTTGAACTAATTTCAGCGGGTCTTTATCGTCATTAAAGAGCCGGTATAATTTCTGGTATTTCAGTTGCCGAGAGGTAGATCTTCGAAACCAATTGTATGTTTCACTTACAAGATACTCTAAGGATGACGGTAATGTTTCCTTTGTTGCATATGAAACAGCGAGCTGTAGTGAATGGCATACACAACGAATTAGAACTAAGTTAGGAAGTTTTTCTCTCAGTAATGCATAGACACCTGCATTAACCCCAACCATCACGTTCGCATTATCCGTGGCGATGGACTTCAAATTGCACAAATTCAATTTAAATTGATTCAAACTTCCAAGAATGGAATCAACTATTGTCTTTGCTGTACCATTTTCTAGGTATGCTAAGTGGAGAAATGTGGATACGTTTGTTTTCTAGTTTACTATAATATACAATTATTATACCTAAATACTTATTTACACTTATATCAGTAGATTCGTCAATTATCAGACTGTAAGGCGAATCAGCAATGTCATTTAATAACTTATTTTTAAAATGAGGCTCCAGAACATTCTGTATAATACCTGCACATTTGGTTCTATGCAGAGAAAAACGTTTTGCCGTATCAGAATCACTGAAAGCAGACTTACAGAGCATACCCAAGTGATCTACAGATAGGATCGAACAATGCTCAGCGACAAACAAGGAAAACATGACTTCAGCAATTTTACACTTATTCACGGTTGTACACTTCATAAAGTTAAGTTTTTCTTGTCTGTAGTTGGAAGACACACCGGCCCAACGCTTATGTTTAGCTGAATTTCCATGCGCTTTCAAATCAGAGAGTTTGTTATAGAGTAGATCGTTGCAATATTTACACTTAGGCTTTTTTGTGTTCTCAGGCGGAATTAAAACGTAGGTAAGCCAATCCTTCAGAAGCGGATCCTGTAACCACTCCATTCGAAATTTCTGTTTATACACGCCTTTCATAGCCATGGCTGGAATTAACTAAAATCGGAAATATAACACATATTCTTAAATAATATTTAAATAAAAAATTATTGATTATTTTTAACAAGTTTTGTAAAAGAAATTAAAGTATTTTTCGTCATAATGTGATAATAAACTAGAGAATTGTAATTTAAGTAGAGGTTTAATGAATTTTTAACAATAAAGTGTCTTTAAACATGATTGCCCACTCATTAAAATCTGATTATAAAAGGATTATAAAAATATGCAATTTCGAAAATTTTCCTATTTAAAAAATAAAATTTAACAGAGCTTTTTGTCACTGAGGTATGGGTGATTATGTTCATAAATAAAAACGATGGTCACGTTGAAATACTAACTTGGAAATTTTTCCGCAAGAAAAAATAATTGATATAAAATATTGCTTACCAAATATTTCAACTTTGACAGCAGGGAAACCTTGGTGAAGTCTTTGTAATAGCTCTAAGTTGACATATAATGAAAATCGATCTCTTCTAGGCCCTGGTTTTTCCTTCTCCAAATGTGGCAAATTGCAAATTCGCTTAAAAAATTAAGCGAAACACACGGAATGTAGCTTAATTGTATTGAAAGAAATCACTATACACAAATACAGTAATCCCAATCCAGAAAACACTGAATGGTCTTGTTTCGAAGACAACCTCCGTGGAACTAAGGCCGGGTCTCCACTGGGGCATATTTTTCATTTTGTTGCGAAACAATGTTTCGCTACATGTATCGCGCAACACAGAAACATGTACCTGATACATTGTATACGAGATACAAAATTGAAAGACCCGTGGACGGAGTTGTCGAAGTGCGCTACGTAGAAATCTGATGCCACTTGAAACTCAAATTCCGCCAGAAAAAGTCAAAAATTGCGACTTTCCCGCCCAATTTACCGCTATCCGCTAAATGATAATTTTTTCCGCTAAGTGACAACAAATTCCGCCAGATCTAGCGGAAAAAAAGCCAAATTGGCAGCACTGATTACGACATGGAGAGGTTACAGTCACGGCTCTAACTGGTAGGAGTTGGTAATACTTGAACAGCGTCAAACATGGAACAGGTTATTAATATTGCTCACTCGTATTATTCAACACTATGGCGTTGTTTTCATTTCGATGACTAGTGTCGACCCAATATTGGTGTTGAAATTAAGCTACTATATGAGTGCAATAAAATATTTTAAGTTTCTGCCTTCTAGATCAAGGGTTGGCAACGTTTTCTACATGACGGGTCGCATTTGTAGTTTTGAATGGCTCTGAGGGTCGAATTGGAAGTTGCAGATATTTCGGATATTTGCACTGTAGTTTACACTGGAAGTGTAAACAATTTTTAACGTTAAAACTTTAACATACAAGATCTTATAGCCATACATTTACGGATCGCTTTTTCTTCGTAGATTCTTGGTTCACATGGAATGCCCTCACGGGCCGCATGCGAGTCATAGGTCATATGCCGAATCCTGATCTCGATATGTTTATGATCAAAATATGAAACTGAAAATTTTATAAAAATCTTTCAAGGAATTGCAAAAACTAATATGCTGTCAGTTGCAAATTATGATGCCTTGTATTCATCATGTATCTCAGGAGTATTTCTTCAAATACTATATTGATGAAAATAATGCATACATACCATAAATTTTTACACAAACCAGATCTTTCAAACTTTCGATAAACGATTAAATTACGAAACCGTAATATTAATTGTTATTTTGATTCTCGAAATAATTATAACTGATTGAAATGTCATGCAAAGTGGACGAAAAGTTTAAAATGTTACATAAACAAGTATCATTACGGAAACTATTGAATAGTGTTTCATTCAACGCGAAAGAAAATGTATACTGACAAGGGTAGGCCATAACATAAATTTTGCAATTCGTAAAACACTTTTAGGAGGTGAAACTAGAACTAAAGTATCAAATGTATCTCTCGGCGTTTTTACCAACAGGCCTTTATTTAAAAGATGTTAACAATTTAAAATTCAGGTTTAAGCATGGATGAGTCATATACCGTCAACATTAAGTTTTTAATCTTTACTGGCGATAGCCCAACGGGTATCCCAGTTGCCAGCATTTTTTTTATTCATAATGCACTCATCAGAAATAGTCTGCGTATGTATTTTAAATAGTAAAATTGTATTATTATTATGTTTTGATTGTATTTTATTTGTTTTTTGGTTTTTTCGCGTATTTTTGTACTTGCTTTTTTGTCTTATAGTAGGTATAGTAGGTAATTATTTATTCTAAATTAAAATTAATTCCATTAGAGCTCAAATATAGTCTAGGCAAGTAAATGCAACTCATTATACCTTCGTGTCTTATTCAATTGATTTTAAAATGATTCTTGAAAATTACTGATGGAAGTTGGTATGAAATTTTAATAGAAATTTTAATGGAAAGAGAACATTTGCATCTTATGAATTTTAAATAAAAATTAGGCTAATTTGTAGTAAATTTCGCTTATTAACTTTTGGGACGAGTCATTTAAAGTAGTTTGAGTCATAACCTTTAGATATTTAGATGACATAAACGCTTTACAGTTCACCATGAATATCGATTTAAATCAATTTTCCCCATCTTTATATATATATATATATATATTTTGGGCAACTAGTTGCCCAAAATATCCTTACTTACCTTTCCTCTTCCTTAGTATATATATATATATATATATATATATATATATATATATATATATAATACACACACATACACACACACACACGATGATAGGAAAAAATAAATTATCTAAACGGAAAATGAAAAATTTGTCTCAAGTCAGAAAATACAACTCCGGAGAGGTTTTCTTGGAACAGTTTTTCGAGAAGTTTATCTTTTGAAGTCCCAAAAGTTATAGCACTTATGCGTGTCTTCAACGACCTCCGAATTAAAAAACCGCTCCGTTCTGCATTATTCCCTTCCGCACGGCAGAGGCATATTTTTAACCCCCAAAAGTCTTGGCTTTTCCTCGGAGAACGGCGAAATTACACATAACTCAACAGTCTTTTAGCGCTCAAAAATTGAATTGGATGTCCCAAACCGTTTTCGACGTTGTATATTTCTCAAGCCTTTTGATGGGTCCTTTTATATTCATAGCACGCGTTCCTTCTCTTCCATCGCCATCATGAAATCACAAGGCATAATAAAATGCCGTGCTCCTTAAAAGTCACCACCGCCGCCTCCCCCAACCCACTCGCTCTCTCCCGTGGGCCCAGGTACTTACTCTCGCCGGAGTTTATCACGTGAAAATCTCCAATAATAACTGGAGGGACCTCGAAACCATACATTCATATAAACCTCCCACACGATGCATCGCAACCCCGTGCTAGTCACCGAATTCTCATCGGTCGGGGGAAAGAGAAGGGAGGGGGAAGGGAAAATGGGGTGATTTCTTCGCTTCTCGCCACCTCCCTTTCTCTCTCCCCCCCTCTCTCTGCCACCCACTTCCACCTGCGCGACGCGCCCGCCTTCTACCCCATTTCGCGGCGGTGAAAGATCGCCGTTCCCCTCCCCATCATGCGCAACACAACTAGGAAGTCCCGCCGCCGCCACTGATCCTTATCTAAAAGGTGCGACGACTGGTACGACCTCTCTCCGTCGCGTCCTGAAATAGTGAGCTCGGTTGACGGACTTGGAGGGGGTTCGAAAATTACGTGAGAACGTTGCTTCCTGCTCCCCCTGCCCCATTCTCTCTTTTCGCACGCCCTTCCGCAGTCTGAGGGCATTCTCGTGAGGTGCGTCCTCCGTCCTAATGGCGCTTGCTCGGTCGGAAGTAGCGTTCGCCCAGGGAAATTCGGCGTGGATGAATTTACACCGCGCGTCATATGTCGAAAATTTAAATTCGCTTCGCGGTGGAGCCTGAATCCTTTTAAAAATGTATTTATTTCCACGTAGATCCGCTTAATAAAAAGAAATGCAAATGAAAACCTTATAACCGATGTGGGCTTTGAGTATCTGGTTAAAACGAAAAAATACACTTTTAATTGGTGAATTGCGAGCAGTTTTTAAAAGTTGTCTTCAAAGACCGAAATAAATACATGCAGTGCCTAATGTTCCAAGATATCTTGTCCAGGGAAGGGGAAATATCGGAAAAGAATTTTATTCCAATTTGTATATTTCAAATTTGAATCAAGATATTGTGAAATGTACGGCTTTTATTTTAAAGATTTAATTACGATCGTTTGAGGTGAAGATGTTGTGATGTGTCGTCGGTTAACATTTGCTCGTCTAATCAAATTTTAGAGACCTCTGAGAGCAATTCATTTCCTCTTAATGGTTTTAGGAATTTGTGAAGATAATATTTATCGACAATATTTGAGCGAATAAATGTAATAGTATAATGATAATGTATAATAATTTTGCAGCCTTTTATACCAGAATTAAAAGAATTTGAAATCTTCCAAAAAGTTGAGGTATGTAATCTCAAATCATTTTCTTTCGTAATTTAAAGGAAATATTACCTACTTATTTTAAGCCTCTATTTATTGATTCATTCGCAATATCTTATTACAACTGAGAGCTAGAAAAGATTTATTCTCACATGAAATACATGTCTTTGAATATGCATGGCTATTATACCAATAATATGGATTATGAAAGTAACTCAATTTCACCTTCGTCATCAGTTGGATTCCACGCATGAGGTCAATATTTCAGTTTTAAATTAACCAATAACACGATTTACTGAGTCAGTAATCATTACAAAGTTTAATATTATTTATAGTTAGAACTTTTGCAGTTCAAGACTAGGTAGCCTATACGGCTAAACTGGCTGCCATAGACCTCTAGAGGTCCCCACTCTACTCAACCCTATCATGCGTTGCTCTACTTCTTCCGACTTCGTCGTCGCCCTATAAAAAATTATCTATACACAATTTTATTGTTAAGGCGAGCTTATTCAGAGAAAGCACACTGCAGAAAATGTTAACGAACAGACATACGTATAGAATAAATATATCTCCTCGTTCGACGAATTCATATGCTATGCTTATGTATCTATTATTCATCGAAATGTTTTTCAAAATTAACAGTTAGGAAGTGTAATTTATTTTTTGAAATTAAGAACTATAACAATCGAACTATGCATTTTTAAGTTTTACTTTATAAATACGCATCTGCTTTATTTGCCCATATTTGTAATTAATTTTCACCACAGCAATCACGAACGCGATTTATTTGTTGTTATACACGATTAAAGGAAGAAGTCGGTCACTATACGTCTACAGCCTAAGTTCCTCGTCCATAAGTATATTTGTACAGGGGGTAACAAAATTTCGTTCTCGTAGGGAAGTAAGATATAACAGACTTAAATGAGAAAAATGTTTTGATTATACAAAACAAATTAATACTATTTAAATTACCGATTAACACATTACACGCTCAGGTTTCCTTCCAGGAGGCCATTGACATATCACTATTTGTCGCCTTAAGCTTTAGGTTACGTTATTTAGTGTATTTTATTATTTTAACTGCTAGATCGCTCGCGGTCTTGATTCACGAACAAGGGACTTTAAGAAGTACATTAAAAGTCATTATGATCAGAAAATAGAAAAATGAGAATTTTCTTCTCGCTTAATTCTTATTTCCCTATGAGAAGGAAATTTTGTTACATATTGCATATATCGCATACAAATAAAGATATTACCGCGAAATAGAGATTACAGCCCAGTCTTAATTTGTAAGACGGTGTGTGTATTTACACTGCTTTCATTCTGTGACGCAGTAAAAAAAGCGAGAGAGAGAGAGAGAGATGAACCTCAGCTCCTCCCTTCTCGCATCCCTCCCGCGACCTCCTCGCTAACCTCCGAAGCATCCTTTAACGACTCCTTACGGGAAAAATTGCAACGGACGTGCTGCAAGCATCACGATGCCATGCGGAAAGCGGCTCCACCCACTTTTACATCCAGGACGCCATTTCACCCTAACCTTTCTCCCTCTCCTTTCCAACTTCTTTCATGTTCCCTCACTTTTGTTTCTACTCCCTTCTTTTCCTCCCGCTCTCTCTCCTCCTTCTTATTTCCGGCAACCCCACTCACAACCGTGATATCCTCCTCATATTCTCCGTCTCTCTAATTCTCGTTCGCTCTTTCCTTTCCTCCTCTTCATCGCTCTCCCTTAATTCTACTCCTCCGCATTCCGATTTCTTCCTCTTCCCCAATATATATCAACGCTCATTTCCATCCATCCTTTCCACCTCCTTCTTCTTGTTATCTCCCTTTGCCTTTGAAGCGGCTGAAATTCTAACTCCTTCCGAGAATTTTTTCACCCCTTCTGCTTCTTTCCCCTCGCAATCTTTTGATAATGAATGAAACGCATATTCTTCCTTCTTTTAATCTGTCATTCCTCGATCCCTCTTTTTCTTTCGCTTCCTTCATTTACGCTTTGTTTTTTTTTACTTTATCCATATGTAGTACCTATAGGACAATGTTGTTTTCGTGGAAAAAAATCGATTGCTGTATTTTAACGGAAATACACCTTTTGAGGTCCCTAGAACACGTTTTGACCATTTTCGCGATGATGGATGTGTGTGTGATAGGAATTTTGTAGGGGCCCTAACTCAAAAACTAATAATCAGATCAACACAAAACTTCATGCTAACACTTTTACTAGCAAATGAAGATTTGAAAAGGTTTTGGCTTAAACTGGTTCACCGGAAGTGGATGTTTATTCTAGTCGTTTTTCAGTTTTTTTTCAATATCTCCTTTAAAACTCAATTTTCATAAATAATTGTTATTATAAAAGTTGTAGAGAATGTAATTTTCTACAAGTTTTGTTTGAAATAATTTTTAATAAAACCAATAGTTTAATATACATTTTCATTTTTCTTCTAAATTTATGTGAAATACGTCGCTAAGTGATACCATTGTTTCCGCTGCTATGATAAAATTTCCTAATTGTTGATAGCGGTGCGTACGCTGCCAAGGGTGATTTTAATTGAGCATCGAAATTTTGTTAGCCACAGAAAAAGCCAACAATTTTCTTTACTTATTGGTTTTTTAAATAAAGACTATTGAAAACGTTTTAAAATTATTTTCCAGTGTAATCGCTGATAATTATTTCTGAGAACGCTGATGTCGAGAGTTGCTCTGTATGGAGAAAGCCATGTGTAGGCCACATCAGATTTTTTTATTCCTCTATCCTATCTTTTAATGTCACAACACTCCTTCATATTTTGTTTTTAATCTAACTTCTTTCATTTGTACCTCTTTTTCATCATTCTTTAGCAACTAAGTTTACCTATTCTGGAGTCTTTTTTAATCTCTTCTATGTTTATTCTCCAGCCTCTTTGCCCTCCTCCCTCTCATTTTTCTTCTTTCCTCACTCTCATTCTCTCTCTCTCTCTGCCTCCAACTGCATTCATCTACTACGTCCACGCGCATGAAAGGAGATCAACTTTCTCCTCCTTCCCATCGTCATTCCTTCATCCCCATCCTCTCCCCTTTTTCCTTCCCCACTTCTCCCCTTCTCCTCTTGCCCCTTCCATTCCTTCCCTTTCCCCTCCTCCCTTATTCCTCTATGCACCCTCCTTTTTAGTCAGTCCCGTGTGCCTTGACTCCGCCTTCCTTCGCATTTATCCCCTTTATTTTTTTCGCGAATCTTTTGTTTTTATTTATGGCGACACTCCCTCCCTGCCTGCCGTAGCTCCCTTCCCCTAATGGCTCTCGTGGACCCCTTTCATTCCCATCTCCCTCTCCTTCGCCCCGTTGGCTTTTGGGGGTGTGGTTTGCACTAGTTCGGAGGGGAGGTGGCTTGAGGGGAAGCGGCCGTGTTTTTTTAAAGGAGGTTTCGGAGGAGTTGCACAGAGTGCTTCTCCCCCTTCCCCTCTCTCACTCTTCTTGCCCCCTCTACTCTCACTCCTTTCCTCACGTCCGCCTTCCTTCCTCCACACCTCCTTCTTCATTCTTCCTGCCTCTCCCCTCCCAAACCGCCCCCTCGCCACAATCCACCTCCCCCAAACCCTTTCTCTTCTCGCCACACCCCCTTAACCATCGCTCCCTCTTCATATGCAACCCCTTCTACGCTATGGGCCCTCCCTAGTGAATATTCAGTTGGAATGAATCTACATTCGATGGCATTTCCAAGGGATGAGTGCCAGACATCCCTCCCCCACTTAAGATTCCAGAAAGATTCCTAAACCTCCGGCACGATTCGGAATCCTTTCCTCATCTCTCGGATCGGTTTACGTCATTTCGAGGCACCTCCTCTCCACCTCAACCTATCTTTTCTATCTTTTCCTTTCGCCTACTTTTCTTATTCCCTCATCTTCTTCCTCTCCCTCGCTCAATACCCCTCGCTTCCGCCACCTTCCTTCCCAAGCTGTTCCATTCACCGACTGTTACATCTCCTCCGTTCTCTCCTCCCTCTCTTTCAGCTTGTTCATCATTCACTGAATACTATTCTATTTCTCTTTCTTCTGGATAGAAATATTTATTTTAAGTCGGAACTTAGACGAGAGAGTGCTCAACGTGACTGAGAACTACGCTCTACTTGTTTTTCATTTATACACCCAATCGTAGAAGCTTAATTTTGTGACCTCTTTCAACATAAGTATCACTCGAAGAAAAATTTTATGTAAATTATAATGATTAACATTTTTAGAGGAGAATGGTAGTGCAGCTTGATAACTCTCGAAAGCCGACAAAACAAAGGTACAGTAGGACCTCGATAGCCGTCGCCATCGATAATGGTTGTTTCGATCAACCGTCGTTTGCCGCCAAGTGGTACAAAAAAATGAAAAAGTTCTGTCGCCAGTTTTGATTGATGCAAACAAACGAATACTATGACGATTGCCTGCGACCGAGAGAAAAAGATTGCTAACACAGTGGTGGTCAACCTTTTCTGCATGGTGGGCCGCATTGGAAATTGCCAATGGATTATAGTTAAATCGGAATTTACCTAGAGATTCTTAGGCACCATATGCGTGGAAATTTAGTTAGTATGAGTTTTTTGGGGTTAACATTTCAATATTAAAAATCTGATGTGGCCAACACATGACTTTCTCCATATTTGGGATACCTATAGATATTGAAATTATTATGAATAGCATAAGGCAAAATTATTATTTCGTATCGTAAATGAATACAGTCGTCCTTATTGCCTTAAATTATATTTTGAATATGTTTACAGAATTCACCGCTACATGGTGGTGGCGCTGTATACTGGAAATTACGATTAAGTAAATATCTCCGAAATGGATGGTTCTACGAAAATTTGTTTCCAACAAAACTTGGAAGAAATATTATTCTCTACAACTTTGGTCCTCCCGAAGTTACCCATTACGACGTTTTTAAGGAGATATTTGACGGAAACCGAGAAAACCGATTATTTATAAATAATTCCTAAACAATAACCGCTATGGAAAATTGTTTCAAATGAAAGAAGTAGGAAATTGCATTCTCTATAACCTTTGTATAGAATTGTATATACAATAATGATGTTTTAACGGAGAAATATCGCAAAAACCGAATCGGGTTTCGAATAAACCTCGACTTCCGGTTAACCGCTATTGTCCAAAAACTAATCATTCTTTATGCTCCTGCTAAAGTGTTATATATGAAGTTTGGTAAGGATATGGCAAGTACTTTTTGAGTTGGAGTCGCCACAATCACATACACACACGCACAGACATCATTCCAAAAATAGTCTAAACGTGTTCTAGGGACCTCAAAACATGTATTTCCGTTGAAATCTCGAAGTCGATTTTTTTTTCGTGATCACAATACTTTCCCATTACTACGTATGGAGAAAGTAAAAATCAAACAGCAAAACATTCCTTCACGGATTACTGCAGTACAACTGTCAACGCATTTGTCAACAGTTAACATATATCTTAAATATTTTATATTTTATTAAACCTCAAGTGATGAAATGGTCCCAAAACGCAGTGTTAATGACAATGCTGCTAAATGGTCCAGAAATGTGACATCCCTTAAAATAAACCTAGAAGTGAGTAAATGAAAATGACTCAGAGTCTAAAAGTTTAAGTAAACTGAGGCATAAAAACTCAGCTTTATATGATGCGTGTAAGTTCTTTTTGAACGAATTATTGACCTATGACATTGTTCCTATGGGAACATCGGTTTCGAGTATCGTCGTTTCGCTAATAGTCGGGGATTCCAGGAACCAATTAACGAACCAATTAATCCTACTGTATTTGAAGTAATAGAATGGTAAGGGAATTATCATACTGACTGTAATAATATGAGTTCAAATGAGTATAGAAATAATTATGAAACTATGGACTAAGTTTACATCGCAGGTTATTGATTTATTCGAGTTGTTACTTTTGAAAGGGCTCTAAAAACCACACTCGTTCAAATAAAATAATCTATATGAGAACCTATAGTTTCTTTTTGGTTTATGTTATTAGCATATGGACATGGTTGGACAAGCTGATGTCCCCTATGCGAATTGCGCATCTTAATGCCTACCATTTCCCTGCTATCGAGGTAGCGCCGAAGTTACTCGAATCGCTGAGGTTTTCTTCCCTATTACACAAGAAATAAAAATATTTTGGTCACCGGACTTCATTTACATTTTGTGATGTCGGAAAAATTACTACATTTACATATATCTGCTTAATACAAAAGAAAATGCTCTATTTCGTCTTACGGCGTAAATAAAATTAACAAACTTTCTCTCCAATAGCTACAAAAAGGTTGGGAGCACCGGATGTCCATTTCGGCTTCAAAGCAGGAGTCATCAGTAGTGATTCGTCGATAGTAGGTTCTAAACAAGTTAGGAAAGTGTTCAGTGTGTCACAAATAAGCGCGTCCCGTGCGACGAAGCATTTGAAACTAAAGGATATACTTGGACCAAACGAACTCCATAAAACAGCGAAACATCCAATGATGTCTCTTTCTACTAAAACTTTCTTCCCTACCCTAAATTGGTGCATTAATAAACGTATTTACGTAATTTTATTATTATATTATTTTAATATTAAATTTATATTTACCGCTTTATTTTCTTATCAGCTGTTATTAGTCAAACAATCGGAAACTATTTAAAACATACCTCACTTATGTTAAGTGTTTACGTTCGTGTTTAAGTGTTACGTTTTCGTTCTTTTATTCGGCCTAGATACTTCATTTCCTTCCACTTACAAACTGCCGCATACACACTTAATTATATTAACTATTTTCGTAATTATAGCAGGTCTCTTTGACTTCAGTTACTGCGAAGATTGTTTACGTAGACAACAATTAAGTAACCATGCGTGGATTTTTCAAAGTACAAAGCGAATGACGACTTTCTTGTTGGATTTTCTTGATAACTGCTAATCCTACGATAAAAATATATTTTGCAAGAAATATTCTATTTGAATAATTTTGCAATTTTTTGTAGACTTCTTTGGTATAATTAATGCTTTACGATATATTACTGAAAGTTCGGTTTTTGTTTTCAGTAAAGTGACATCCCTGATTGGGTTATGTGAACTATTTATGCCATCTTCTTGTTGCATTTGCTCAAATTTCATGAAAATCCGTTCGGAAGAAGCCGAGAATGAACATGCGTACGGACGGACGGACAGAATGAAGCTAATAGTCGCTTGCGTTAGAAACTAAACGCATAAAAAGAACCTTTTATAATTTACGCTCTGCGGATCACAACTGAAAAACACCTGCTTTGTATCCTAAATACTAATGTACCTAATTTAAAAAAATACTTTTTCTGACTATTGGAAAGGTTTGTCAAAATTGTATGCTTTATTTTGAGAATTTATAAATTCTAAAGGCAGCAATTTATTTGCATTAAAATTAGCCACTTAACGCGACGGGTAATAAGTATGAGAATTCTTCCAGAGCGTTTTACTTGCTTCATTAATACACTGTCGTGGAAAATCACATTCGGGTAAATATGCCTAATTCATTCTCTTTTACTAAAAGAGTCACGACACGATGAGCATTATTCGGAGAGAAGGAAGGGAAAAAAGAAAAAGAAATCAGGAATCGTTTATCATTATTAAGGCGAATTTATCACAGGCCTTGGGTGTGCAGTCGGTGCATTTTTACTTGTGTGGATAATATCGAGAAGCACAGGAAAAGGCAGAATGAGAGGTTGATGAGGAGAAGGTTCTATTGTCGAGGGTGCGGGATATTGGATGAGGAATAAGGGTGTAACAGAGAGGTAAGGTGAGAGAGAGAGAAATTGAGATAGAGTAATTATCGAGTGTGGACACTGCTATATTATGCTAAGCTGCCGGATGTGTGTTTGGTGTATGCACGGTATTAAGGGAAGTTAAGAGCGTGTCAGGAGAGAAGGAGAAAAGGGAAAGGGAATTCCTGGTTGAAGTCCCTATTTTAGTAAACGCGATTTATAAGCTAAGCTGCTTATCTCTCGCTTCAAGCGATGCCTTTATAAGATGATTGGTAAAATGGGCTAATAATAAGGACGATCGAAGTATTTATGTGATATCTATAGTATGTTAAGGCAGTTATTGAAGTGAATACAGTATGAGAAGCGAAACTTTTAAATTGTTATTAATGTTATTATTTGATATAGGTTATCTAATATATAAAATTGACTTCGTCGTCGTCGGTGGGAAACTCTGTAATGCTATTTTTAACAAACTTTACGAGTAGCTAGAAGATTAACATTTTGTAGGAATGTTCGGTTCTTAAAGTAGAAGCCATTTACAGAAAATATGTCCAAAATCGACCCGGGTTCGATTCTCGAGAATGATTTCCATTCCTCATAAGATAACATGGGAAAATCGATATTTCGACCTGCAACCTTATTTTATTTTGCTTATTAAAATTCACATATTTGACCTACGATTTTCGGACTTGGACTGTATTAAAGAAAAATAAATGTAGCTTCTTATTATTATCATCTTTTATCGCTTTCGAATCTAAATCTTTCGAATTTAACGTTTTAATATCATATTTTGACAAAATTTATCGTTTTTAACGTGAAGTTGCCTTGCCAACCGATTACATTGTTAAAGTCGAAATCCTATTACTCTCACGTATGCTTACGTTCTCTCCGGACCTCCATGGACCCTCCCGGCCCAATTCATAAGTATCAGAGATATCTCAGAATTAGTTTTTACTTTCTCCAATATACGTAGTATAGAGAAAATATTGTTTTCATGAATAAATTCGAAATCGAGATTTCAACGGAAATACACGTTTACAAGCAAGCTTTGAAATAAATATTAAAACATATTTTTCTAATTTATAATGCCTTCATTCTTTGGTAAAAAATGCGCAAAAGGTGAAATGATTGTATTACCATATAATATATAATTTTATTCGCCAAAGACGTCCGGCATAACCCGGGCATCGCCGGGTACTTTCAGCTAGTGTTTTATATTTGTTATGTTAGATCACCTTTTTGTGCATAAGACGAATGTTACACAAATTTTTAAATTTTTTGTATGATATTAGCCTTAAAGACATTTCATAACTGCGATTTTATTTACCGGAATTAAATACTATAAACGTTCGTGTTGATTTCTCTATTGCCAATGTATTGTTTTCAAATATAAATACATTTTATTAGAGAAATAAAGTAAAAAGTGATGCACACAAGGTATTTAATGTCACACAATCGATTTGTTTTTTAATTTTAGTTTGATATTAATTTTTAGTAATTATTTTATAGATCCACTGATTTATGTTATTGAATTATTTGCCATCGTTTGTTGGCTATCGATCAAATTTCAGCTTTCAAATAACTCTAACGATCGCAATAACAAGATTAGACGGTGTGTATGAATTCACCTAATGACTTAGAATCACGCAATGGGCACTAATTTTTGTGTTTAATTTCAACCACAACGCTTGCAATGAAAGAGATCTATTTCTTTTCATTGAATTAGGTTTCTTAAACGTTAATTTAAACTTTACAGTTATGACTTTAAGCATTCTGGAAAGGTAGCGCACTTTTCGACCAATTAGTTACTACGTAAAAATATCTATATCAAACGACAAAACCTAATGCCCAGTTTTTAAAATTCGTGCGATCAAATGTGTTTGTTTTTAAAGGAAGAACACAACATCTCTCTTATGAGAATTCATGATTATCAATGACAGTAATGATGCCATTTGTGCAGTTATACAAAAAATTTGGTTTATTTTATTTTCAGAGAAATATGGATTGATACATCGGGTTTGGTGTTTTCCTCGTTAAAAACTCACGTTAACTGATTTTTCGTGAGGTTTAGTATTAGTTTTTGAGGAATTCTGAAATATAATACTCATCTGTGGCATTTTCAGAATGTATTAAAGGCGAATTTATGGTATTTTTATATGACATGGGAAGTATACGTTTTTCTACGTAGTGAGAAAATTTTTTGATGATGCATTTATCGTAGGGTTGCCAGATTTCGGTTTTGAAGATACGGGACAGACAACAAAATTCTTCTTCAAAATACAAGACGCATAAAAAATCCTAAACAATCTCTATTATTGTGCTTTAAAACTATTCTTAGCATCAATATTTATTTTAAGCAATAAAAAATCAAGAAAAACACCATATAAATTTGTATGTATATATTATAAAATTAATCCCCGTCTTCAAAGTACGGAACGTACAATTTTGAAAGGAGATAATAAAAAAGATAAATTGGCTTATATTTCGAAAGTTTATATTTACATTTAACATTGTAAGAGTAATTAGAAAAATGGCAAATTATTGATACTGGTTGACTTACATTTACGAAATTTTTTTGGAATTTAACATTGTAATACTAATTTAAAAATTAACTGGCACATTTATTTTAAAATTTTACAAATTAAGATTTCATGATCTTTCTGTTGATAATACTCATCAGACTGTAAACCAAGTGGAGATACGCTTCACTTAATGGATCATTAAAAATATTTCCAGGATTTTAGGAGTGTTTATTTCAGATAGAAAGTATGTTTTCAGCGCATCATACAGCTTAAGAATCCTGTCCACTACATTGGATAATGAAAGTTTTTGAGTGTGAGAGGGTTGCTTGATATTCTACGCCATAAATATGACAAAAATCCTTGAGACTCTATGTTCGCACAGTGAATATGATGATATGCGAAAATAGTTTGACAACAATCACTTCAATATCAGTACATAGTACGTCAAATGCAGACTGCATTGTATTGTGTAACACGTGCAGGCATAATTTGTGAATCCAATTTTCGTCGGAGTAGATTAAGTCGACTTTACATCCAGAGAGTGAGTTTGGGCGGTTCGTTGTGGGAGGGGTGCGATGGGAGGAGGGCGGCGGATTGGGCAAATGGAGGTGGTGGCGTTGACTATTTGTCACTTTGGGGTGGGTGGTCATTTGGTAGCGCAACACAGAGGTCATCCCGATGGCTTTTCTCTCCAGCTCTCCATTAAGGCTCCCTCATCCCCTTTTTGATTCCACCCTCCCCACGGAACGTCCAAATTTCGGCCCAACATCACTCTCTCAGTCTTATCCTCCGCTTCCGCCCATCGCCCTTTTCTTTTGTCATCCCCACTCTCTTCTTACTCCGCTCCTTGCTCTTTCGCATCTCTCTTCATCTCCTCCTCGATTCATTGAAAAGAAGCTTTGACAGTTTTCCATCCCATCCCAACCTCTCATAGTATATCTCTCTTCCTCCCACTCCTCACTCTTCCAACAACCCTCCTCGCTTCTTCTCCCTTCTCTTCCATAGCAGGGAATGAAGGAAATCCTTTTACTAGGCTCCTGCATAAATCATCGGGGGCGTTTTCTCTTCATCGAAATGTTATTTAAGTCATGCGTTACATTATATCCTCACGTGTCGTTTTATTTTGTTAAACTTCATTACAGATGACTCCCGTATAACCTTGGAAATAGGCGTTATAGGAACCAATTCTAAGGGATCTGTGGGCTATACGGGTTAAATATTAAATTCATACCGCGCAAATTCCCTATGAGGGAATTTCAACCGCGCTATTCGTTTCAATTGGCCATATTTCATTAACAGCGCATGAACGAATTCGCGCTCTAGAAGCACGCGTTATAGGAGTGTGTACTGCAGTGGGGCCCAAACTTTCTTATGCCAAGGGTTACTTTCATTCTGTAAATTATCTTACGGGATACTATGTTTTTTTAAACATATACTTCAGGATATTGTAACTTTAAGTTAAACGCAAAAATAACCGTAAAGAAAGCATTTATTATACACTATTTATGAAAATCGACAAAATAAATATGTAATTGCTAAATTTATTTAAATTTATTCTTTATTTAAACGATTATGGGCGCGTTTACATTGCATATCTTTAGCCAGTGATTGGTAATGGGCTTGGAACTCGAAACGGAGAGACGTAAATAATCTTTAAGGTGTTCATTCGTGAATGCTTTTCTGGTCTTATTGTTAGATTAAGTTAGGTTCATATTAAAAAATCGGTACAAGATACATTGTACAAACTTTCTCATATACTAATGCGTCTTTTTTGAAAAATATGAACTGTATAGAATTGTTATAAACCAACTTAAATAACTATACGAAATTTGATGGAAATATTATGAGCCGTTTTTTCGAAAATCCAAATGTTATTAAAATTGGCCAAGAATAAACTAGCCTTATATTCATTCTTTGAGAAATATGAAATATATGCAGTGTCTCTTTATTATTGGGCCTATATAAAAATAATTTTCAAAACACATATATTTAAAAAATAAATTATAGTAGTTTTTTGGAAACCTATTCACGTCTTTATTGAGTGTACAAAATTAGGAAGGTAATTAGTAGCATTCGACTACTATGGCAACATATATAAACATGTTTATTCAAATAAACAAAAATATGACATTACAAAATTATTGGGCCAAACCGTCATAAGATGCCATCGATATCCAATTCACTATCGATTAGTGTATGATGTCAGTGCAGTATCGTGCTTCTTGAACTTTTGTGCGCAATTCACAATTTTTTTAGTAAAGAAAAAGCTGAAATAATCTACGTGCACAGAAAATGGGACGTAAAAATGCAAGCACTTCTTTTAATCAGCGTCAACTGGTTATTTTCAATCATGCCAATGGCAAAACAGAACGGGAAATTGCTGAAATACTACAAATGCCTAGAAGTACTGTGGGTAATATTATTAGACGTTTTATAAATGAGGATCGTATAGATTCGAAGCCAAATCCTGGAAGACCAGCATTACTCAATGATCATGACAAGCGTTGGATTGTGCGAAAAGTAAAAGTAAATCCTCGTTTAAGCACTCCAAAAATTGTAACTGAATTGTCAACTTATTGCGACAGACATGTACATCCAGAAACCATTCGGCGTTGCATAAGGGAAAATGGTTACAATGGTCGAGTAGCTAAAAAGAAGCCATTCATTAATGACGCCAATAAGAAAATCAGAATAGCATTTGCAGAAGAGCATGTGGATAAGAGCGGAGATTTCTGGAATCGGGTAATATTTGCTGATGAAAGCAAGTTCAATGTTTTTGGGTCCTACGGTCGTGCCATGGTGTGGAGAAAGCCGAATGAGGAACTAAATAAAGAGAACCTTCGACTGACAGTAAAACATGGTGGAGGATCTGTCATGGTATGGGACTGTATGTCCGCTTCAGGACTCGGAAATTTGATCTTCATAGATGGTATCATGGATAAAATGGTCTACCTGAACATTTTAAAGAATAATTTAAAACAGTCGACTGAAAAAATGGGGATTTTGCAGAGCTTTCAGTATTACCAGGACAACGACCCCAAGCATAAAGCTCACATTGTGCGCGAATGGCTGCTTTATAACTGCCCAAAAGTAATTGGCACTCCACCGCAATCCCCTGATATAAATCCCATTGAAAATTTGTGGAATGAGCTCGACCGAAGAGTCAGGAGTCACGCAATAAGCAACAGAGAAGAATTGAAAAACTGTTGCAGGAAGAATGGACCAATATTCCTGGAACAATGACCAAGAAATTAGTAGAGTCAATTCCAAATAGGCTCAAATGTGTTCTGAAAAATAATGGGTACCAACAAAATACTAACAGTAAGTCTGTTAGTCTATTAGTAATAAAAACAATTTATTTTCCATTTGTGGCCCAATAATTTTGTGATGTCATATTTTTGTTTATTTGAATAAACATGTTTATATATGTTGCCATAGTAGTCGAGTGCTACTAATTACCTTCCTATTTTTGTAAGGAAATCAACAATAAAAAGGTGAATAGGTTTCGAAAAAACTACTATAATTTATTTTTTAAATATACGTGTTTTGAAAATTATTTTTATGTTGGCCCAATAATAAAGAGACTCACTGTAGTACTAGCAGAATTTCCCGTTGAATTTCAACGGATTTAGTGAACAGCACAACATACAAACTTTTAAAATTACAATTAGCTTTTCTTAACAATTAATCATATTTGCTTGTAACAATCCGTTTCCGAGCCTATTGCATTCAAATATAACGATAATTTTATTTGGTACTTACATATAATCCCCATGCCATACTTACGTATTATCCCCATGCCATAAAAATATTAACAAAATATAGAGAGGATTTGGGGATCAGCGAAATGGCGAAACAAAAAACATCGAGTAACTTCTCGACATCATTTAGAATCATATTTAGCCGAATTCCTCTGGCGTAAAACGTTAAAAGATAAAGATGCATTCTACGCCATTTTGAATGTAATAAGAGATCATTGGCCGCCCAAAGTCAATGTTTAATTATTAATTAATTTATATGAAATTTTGTCATATATTATTTATAATAATAATAATAAATTATAAATACATACGAAACTGATAATAAAATATCGTAAATCCAACAATACGTTGTTATTCTGTTAATATTTTTATCTCGTTTGACTGTTGTGCCGCAAATGGTGAGGATATTGGCGAGCCTTTGACTCGCTTTGTTTTAATGGGTACTAGTACGAGATTTCATTCATTTTTGCTCTACCGTTTGGCTCTAGAGGGGCGAACAGACAGACTCACAGTCAGACAGATGGACAGACAGACAGACTGTATTGCGAAAACCACTTTTTCGGACTCAGGTACACCTAAAACGTATATTTCTGTCAAAATCTCGAGGTCGAATTTTTTCGCTGTTACAATACTTTCTCAATATACTTCGTATATGAGAAAGTAAAAATATCGATTCACATAAATAATTAGAAGGAAAATGTTTTCAAAATAAATGCAAGTTTTTTGTATATTTGAAAAATTTTCAGATGAAACAAGTTTCCAAAAATTTGAATAGTTATATCTTGCTTTCAACTCTATATCACTTTACAACATTAATATTTCATTTTCCACATCTGTTGCATCGATTTTGAACATCCTTTTTTTTGCTAGAAATTTCTTCAATGTCAATTTCGGCGAAAAAATGTTACCTTGAATGAATTCAATTTTTAATTGCTCTAGCACCTCGCTGCCTCCGCGTGCGATTACAATCTTCCTATAGGGCGACCGGTCGCCCGCGGCCGACGTAATGGGCACTCCAGGCCTACTGTATTTTACATACATTTTCTTGTTTCATCTCTCGCAAGGGTAGAGGGAAGAAGAGATTTTCTAAATAAGTATTTATCTGTCTCATCCAAGGTACCTAACATTCTGACGAACCACCCCCTTCCTTTAAAATACCCTTATCTCTATCTTATTCTATATGCAGTTCACTTTAACCTTATATTTAATGGGAGTGTTGAAAAAAATGCGAGTTTTAAGCAAATAGAAATTCTATTCATAATCGTACCCTAAAAAGGCTATCGGCTGTGATTTTAGACAAGCTTGATTTCATGCTATATACCTTCTTTCCTTTGCCTCCTTCTTCCGACAACCTTTTTCCTCTCAGAATTGGATCGCCCATTACATCTGATATTTACTCTAAGTTTCTCTTTTCTTCTGCTCTATTTAATAATTTTGCCTCCGTTGTCTTCTCAGCCCATCTAATACCCAAACCACCAATGCCCACATTTCAAAAGTTTCTAACATGAACACATTCTTTCATCATCTTCCATTTTACATATCAACATAATTCTGCACTTCACATCAACCTTGTATTTAATGCGGGTATTTTAAAAATGTGAATTATATGCATATAAAAATTTTACTTGTAATTGTGCCCTGAAAAGGTTATCAGCTGCGATTTTAGACAAACTTGATTTCATGCTATATACCGTTCAACTGCAAAAATCTATAAACATAAAGCAAATAACTGATATTGTCAGTTTAATCAATGATCTTATATCCTCACGTCTAAAAGTTAATCATAAATACTTTCTTTATTAAGGAATAATGTTAGTTGAAAAATTCCTAATTGGAAAAATATTTCAGGGATATTTATTTATTCATATAGGTCCACATACAGCACGAGCCATTTTACAGTGAAATATTTTAACGAAACATATTATATTTCAGATTTACATTAATATTTAATGACTAAACTTGTGTACTCTTGAAAACATTTTTACTAGACACTTTTTACCAGCTTGGCTGAAAATTATCATGCTGGATTTCTTCATTCATTTGAGGCGATTTCAACATACGGTTTACTTCAAATTTTTAATAATGTTAGCCTGTTACAATGCCTCGATGCTTTTATTTTGCATCACGGACGAAGAATTAAGTAATTAAAAAATAAATTTAAAGCGTTACTTTGGTTTCATTGTTGGACTTTCTATATGAAAACATGATATGCAACTGTTAGTATATATTTTTTAAATGTAGACTTGTTAAGTTTAATTTTTCATAGTTAACTCAATCGACAGGGAGAGCTCCATCAAAATTTTAGTCTTTATAAACGGTAGAATTTGTGAATAGCTTATTTTTCTTTTCTCGCAATCAGTTCTCTAAATTGACGCCCGAAACCATGGGATTGTCTTTTCGGTAGGCTTTCAGTTCAGTTGCTGCCCCTGACGCGAAAATATTCATGCAGCTTCCTCCAATGACGCCAGATGTAGCCCGATTCTGTGTTCGGGGTGTTCCCTGGGTGCAAGAGAGGGATGGGAGGAGGTCGTCCTCAGAAGGTAGGCGGCGGCGAAGGATAGAACTCGAAGGCGAGGGAGCGGAGGGTGGGTGTGCAGGCGTCATTGGCAACTGGGGACATGCTTTATCTGCGGCTGGGATCAAGCGAGCAGTCTCTCGAGTAATTGAACCGAGCGGCGGCGACGACGGCGGAGAAGGGACCGAGATCTCCTGACGCATGCTTCACTGGACTCCTCCCTTCTCCAAACCAACTCCCCCGCGCTTAACTCTCTCATCCCCTGCTCGAACTGAAACCCTTTGAAGATCCAAGCTCATACCGACGATACCTTTCCTTCATTAATCCAATGGATTGCGAAGACTTTTGAATCGATCGCCAGCGGTGAAAATATGGCCCTAACCTAAGTAATAACTTCCTCGAAAATGTTTGTAAATAGCATATTAATTATTATTTTTTCTAACATTAAAAAACTTACGTTTTTATATTTGGCCCCGGCACATTTTTTAATGAAGAGAAACATAGAATGTCACGTTTAACTTAATCATTATGCTTTAATACTCCATATGGTTGGTAAAATTCAAGTGAGATTATTTTTATATGGTCGTAAATTTTTACTATAATATATTTAAATAATAATAACCTTGGATATGTATAGTGACTGTCTTTGGCAAGAGGGAAGACCGAATCGGTACCCTCCATGCCCTTATCCTGAAATGTCATCGCCTACAAACTACACCCTTTCTCCGCTAGCAGCACCGGAACGGAACAAACAAGTGAACGGCGCTTCCCCTTCTTCTCATCAGGGTTCCACCTGTCCCGAAAGGAGGAGGAAGGGACCCTTTTCTTCCGACCCATGACAGCGGAAGTTAAAAATAAGGGCCATCTTTAGTGAAAATTAGACAATGGGAAAAGACGTAAAAAAATGGAGAAACACAAGGCAGGACACTGTATTTTTATTTGCTGAGGACAAAAAGCGTTACGTTGAATCCATAAATCTTCGTGAGTTTCGAAATTATTTGCGTCCCAAGCCCTTGAGTATTAGACTGAGGGTGGTTATAAGGAAGACTCTAATTGAGGACTGCTTCGGAGATATCAGATAAATCTCGGATGGGGACGCTTTTAAACGGCTGAAAGATGTTTTTCGAGCTGGTTTCGCCGTAAAGTTAAAAGCCGGCGGAGGGTGGGTGTATTTTTTCAGAGGGTTGATTTTTGAGTCACACTGCCGTCTATTAGAGGAGAATCACAGGTTTTCGGCTGTAGATTTTCATCTGTCTCTTTCTCGGCCGATTTCTTAGTTTATCTGCCGATGCGATAAGGTAATGTTGGGTACATTTTTAAATTTATATCCCTCGCTTTTGAGTGGGCGATGAACAGCTGCTTCGGCATTTTTTTTCTTGCCAGATATTTGGTATTACTCAAATCTATCTTTACGAAATATTTACTTCCTCTACGTCTTCAATGGGTGTAGTTCGGAGCAAAGTGATAAAAATATCTAAATTTTCTTATGAAACTTCATTGAAAAACACGTTATATTGAATTATCGAAGAACTTTTTTCGCGTGCTGTTTAGCATTATGAAATTAAAGATTAACCTTTCGGATTTTCTTTATGAAGGATTAAAATTATCATTCATGTGAAGAATATGTTAGTACATTCGAAAATTAACCTTTCAATTATTTGAGCGATTCGATAAATTTCACGTTTTCTCAATCTGCTTTAGCGCTGGAATAAAAAAATAATACCTATTACGTTGCTATTTATCGTAGAGGTCAATGCCATTATTATGAAAGCTATAAGCATATACGTAAATCTCGCATTTAAAATATTCTGAAAGGTCCAAAACTCCCCCGAAGATAACCAAAAGTCTGATAAGAAAACAATGAAAAATTAAGATTTTTATCCAAACAATTTAGCACTAATAAAACCAGTTTTTGGTATTCATTTCGTTGAATTAAAATTTGCTTACTTTGCCGTCAACAGAGAAAGAGAAATATTAAATAATATAATATTTAAACGAAGTTTCTTCTAAATTAGATTTCTTTCCAGGTACAAATGTAATAATTAGAGTTAACCTATGCTGTTGTCCTGGAAAATTTTCCGAGAAAAGCGATGCATTTCTGTTCTGTGGATGTTTTAGGAGCGAGCAAAGCCCGAAAGAGGGAGGGGGGAATAAAGTGAGACTGGGTGGGGGTGGGCTATCACTGGAGTTTGGAGATTTCCCGTGGGGAGGCGTATCAGTAGTCGAGAGATTCGTTATCAGATGGCGCTGGGAGCATAGGCCATGACTCAGTTCCCTCCTCTAGGGACGTGGATAGTAATGAAAGGGGTGGTATGGGGGAGCCGTCGATCCGAAGGGAAGATGCGGAGGGAGCGGAAGGAGGCGGAGTGGGCGATGAGAGTGGGAGGGAGATTGTGGGTTTTGGGGATTTGGCATGTGCCTCGGGTATTTCGACCGTATAGGTTCCTATGGGTCAGAGACTGACTTCCGTTCGAGGCTGCGGCACGGGCAGAGAGAGAGAGGGCAGATAAACCGCTCTGCGCTGTATCCGACAGTCTATTAAATATAGACACTGACTCTGGAATTCTTCCCCTGGGATTTACTCTTGCGGCGGGGTTAAGTTGGGCGGAGAGGAGGAGTGGTGGGGCGTAAGAATTAGAACTCCCTTTTGGTGGGAGATGAGTTTGGGCAGAGAATTTCGCTCACGTAAGTGTTGCGGTGAAGAACATTCAGCATGCAATGTGTTTGTGTGGGCTGCACCGGATTTTGGTGTCCGAGCAGTGGTGAAGCGGGGAGGAGTGGGAAGGAGGGTGGACAGGAAGGGAGAGAGGGAGACAAGCGTTCCATCCGAGATGACTCCATATCTCTCCGCTTGTCTTTGGTTATTTCTCCCAGGAAGATTTTTATAGGTATACTTGGAATCGAAATAAAATAAGACTGAAGTATGATTGAGGGAAAATGCCGTACTGTTTTGCGATGTGTAATTTTATTATTGATATTGACTAATATATCGGAGCATAACTGTTTTACGATTACTTATTTTAAATATGTATATTAAATACCATAATCAATTTTCATATATGAATGCCATTAGATAAAATAAAATGCTTTTGAAAATTCAATAAATAGACTACACGTTCGTATCTATTACATTTTCAATGAAAAATATTGTAAATTAATGTTTTTGGGGAAATATTAAGGACTTACAATCAAAGATAATAAGAAAATCACACAAATGAATCACGTACGCCAATCAGGGCTACCATTTTACTGGTGACAAAACATAAACTTTCTGTCATATCTCGTAAAGTATTGGTCATATAAAAATAGTTTTCAAATAAAAGTTGTAGAACTAGTAAAGTAGAGTATTTATTTTCCTATAAATTTTTATCGTCGGAGTAGCCGTTATCAATAAAATCATACAAGAATGTCTTAATTCGAGTTGAGCTGAAATTTTTTTGCATGGTTACTTCTTCATTGTTGCTAACTTAAACAATCTCACAAAAATAAGTTTAATTTCCTTACGTGTCCATGCAATATTTTTAAACAGGAAGAAAATGTATTATTTATGAAGAAGAAAAGAACTTTGAAACGCTATTTGCCTTACGAACACGTATATAATTTCTTTCAAATACTCCATTGCACGAAACGCGCCCATTTGTGATATGCTGTACACTTTCCTTTTTTTAAATAAAGTTATTTATTTATAATGTTTGTATTTGACGAATGTTAAATATAATAATTTACAAAACGAAGCAGCAAATAGTTGAAGGATTCATCGTGTTTCCCAACGTTGGTGTTGTTTTCATTCGAGTCAAGCTAGGAAGGAATGAATTGCTTACAGGAGTAATTAATGCGTATAAAAGGACGTGCTAAAGATCTTGGTTTGGAAAATTTATTCGCCAAAATACCTTAAATTGACCGCATATATCAAAATATATGTTTCGCAGCAATATATTTAATCGTCTGGCAAAAATTAATTGTAGCTTTTCTTAAGGAAACTTACAAAATTAGTCTCTCAAGATTCTTGGAGATTCAAATCAATGGCCCCCTTTCTCTGGGTACGCTACTATGTACAAGCATCGCACACGTAGAAAAACTTCCTTGTAGCGTCGATTCGTCCTAATTTAAAGCGCTTACGTTTTCGTATTAGCATATAAATCACATAACGGTTTTCGCGAATACTGTCCTTTCGCGAGCATATCTCGGCGGAATGGCCGATCGTTAACTTTGAAACTCACTCTCCATTTAGTTGAATCGCCTGAATATCACGCAGGCCTTCATCTAGAACTTGAAGCTTGGAGTCGTACCAAAAATTTGTTCACATGATCACTGAAGCCTTTATAAACTTTTCTATTGGTCTATTTAGAGCTTTACATTTAATTTAGTATGAAACATGGACCAATTGCCTGAATTCATCTTACGGCATGCGCTAATCACGTGATGCCATCATAAAGTTCACTGCGGTTTCGTGCTCTCGTCTGCTTCGTGTCATCTGTGCCTCCAGGTCGATGGGTTGTCACGCTAACCTCCCGTCCGGCGAGGCGTGCCCTTCCTCCCTGGGGTTGCGCATTCTTGCAGGGATTGGCCGTTTACCCAACAAAGAATAGGAGACTAAGTTTGCTTTGATTGCATCCAAAAAATGCCCTTTCCGGATTTTACGACCGTCATTTCCTTAACCGCAAGCCATTACCGGCGGTTGAAATGTCTTATTCGTAGTATGCTGGGGGTCCTCTCCACGCGAACCCAAATCCTCTTTCGAGACTCCGAATCTCATTTCCTTGGATTCCGTCGCCCACCATCCGTAAGCCTTCGCAAGAGATAGAACTTGCGTGGATTTAAGTTTGTATGCCCTAGAAAAACAATTGAAAATCGAGTCTGAAAAAATTAGGGTGGAAGATGGTCTATATATAGGAAGAAAAACCGTTATACTTGCTCTTGAGCCGATCATTTTTTATCTTCAACTTCCAATTTTACTCTTATTTTAGCTAAGAGTAAGCCATTGACGAATATGGAGTAAGATTTGACGGTTTCGTGACATCTGATTCTCAATACGGTGTCTCCCTTATCCGTCATCTCGAACGAATACAGTTGAGAAAGTGTTTTTATGACAAATCAATAAATCGATACGGGGAAATATCTCTTTCCGGTAGGCCATTCTGTGGTGGTTCCCATACCGTCTTCCACAGCTATAATCAACTTATATTCTTACTCGTATCGCCCTGGATACATCAAAAGTTATCTTTAATGGACTTCATAAGTGTTTGGATAGGCGGAGAACTGAGAGGTTTCGCAGAGATAGCAGGACAAATTTGGATGTAACTGTCTCGGTGGTTTTCCAAAATCGATTATAGGGATGAGCTACCACTGAGTACTATATTTAACATTGCTACGGGGCGTTCCAAAAGGTTAGACATAAATTCAGCATCACTGCCGGCCTTGGTAGAGGGGTGGTTAACGTGTCTAGCTCCTAATGCAAGGGTCGCAGGTTCGAATCTTGTCCGTGGGCATGGTCGTGTGTGTTTGTCCTTGTTATTGTTGTTACGATATTCAGTATAATTGGCCCTGTGCTGTCTCTGAATTCTTGCAAATAATAAATAAATACTATTCATGAAGATTAAATGGAAAGATTCTCGCACTGTACAAAGTAGAAAAAATAGTAAGAAACTAGTCAGTAGAAATAATACTAGAAAGACTACAAAGATATGTTTCTTAAAAGATACTTCTTTTAAAATGCTATATGGTAATACTCTACTACAATGGTTCCCAAACGATGTGACCACAGTTGTGTGCTAGTGTGCTACGGAATTTTAGGCTAAGCGGGTGAACAATCCTGGGAAGTGCGACGTGGAATGAAAATGCTTGAGAAACACTGCTCTGCTGTGGCCATCGAAAAAGTGTTCTTAAGAAAGGGGTACACAATTTATATCAGTGAATGGTAAAGAAGAACTAACAATTATTGTGAAGCTAGGGAATGAGAAAAATTCTTAACTTGATCGGGAATCGAATCGGGGTCTCCCACCTACCGGGTAAGTGCTTTAACCAAGTAAACTATGTAGCTGATCTATTTCGCCGTCTTCATCAAAATGGGGTAGTAGGAAACCTTACCAACACAAGATGAGGAACAGAGGATAATACCCCTACTTTATCTCAAGAAAATGAGATAGCTTTCAACTAATATGTGTTCAGTTCCAGGTCAAGTTCAGAATTTTCCTCCTCCAACTTCACTTCTGTGATTAGTAGTAGAAAAGCTACATTTCCTAATATTCCACCTTGTAATAATGAACAAAATAAAGGGGAAGCCGGGTATAATCACAAAAGAAACTTCTTCCAAAATTAAAATGATTTATTAATCGAGGATATTATCTGGATCGAGAATGGTAACTTGGAAGGCTTTAAACTATGATACTTGTTAAAATTGATAGAAAGGATGATCCGAAGATCCTTATGCGACAGGCATAAGCTATTATGCTGGGAAATGAGGAAACAGGTGAAAAAACCTGCTATGACCGGGAATCGAACCCTGGCCTTCCACTTGCCGGGCGGATATTCTACCACTGAACTACCGTGGCAAACTAAATCTCCTGTTTCAGAACGGGAATATTTTTTTAGGTTGGGACCAAGGTAGCTATGCTAGTATCAATCAGCCCCAAGGATGTCCTCAAGGAGATACATCAAAGAAAACCCCTACCCTCTCAAATGGTGAGAATGCCATGATATAAAACCCGGGTTCGATTCCCGATCATGGCAGATTTTTTCACCTGTTTCCTCATTTCCCATCATAACAGCTTATGCCTGTCGCATAAGGATCTTCGGATCATCCTTTCTATCAATTTATATCATGGCATTCTCACCATTTGAGGGGGTAGGGGTTTTCTTTGATGTATCTCCTTGAGGACATCCTTGGGGCTGATTGATACTAGCATAGCTACCTTGGTCCCAACCTAAAAAAATATTCCCGTTCTGAAACAGGAGATTTAGTTTGCCACGGTAGTTCAGTGGTAGAATATCCGCCCGGCAAGTGGAAGGCCCGGTCATGGCAGATTTTTTCACCTGTTTCCTCATTTCCTATGATACTTGTTAATAATTTTTGTATAAACTTCTTTCGTGTCGTAGTTAAGGAATATCAATAGTACGTGATAGGTATTTTATTGATAGAAGGGGTTAGAGTCCTGCACGGGCCGGGTACGGGTCGATCCTTTGGAATTAATTACGGGCCCGTGCCGGGCTTTAAACTTTACGCGAGTCATACTAATCATCCGTATTGAATGGGTTCAAGCAAAAACAGTGGTATGGGGTTTTTTAGGTGAACTAACCCAGGGATAATGAAGAACGAGTGTGACTCGTCCTCCGTACTGAATCGGTTTATATATTTTTTGCCTATAACATTATATTTGTGTATTTTGTATAGTAATTTATTTTGCTTGTGGTCTTCCAAGGCATACAAATATATGGATTAAAAATCCGTTTCAAATCATTGAACAACATACAGATGTTGGTAGAAATTTTGGAATGCAATAATTACATTTTTCGAGCCGAGGATCTTTAAATTGGCTGTGAGTAGTCCCACGGGCCGGGCCTACAATTTATTCGACAACGAATTTGTATGGACCGGGCTTAGAAAATCAGGTCCGTGCAGAGCTCTAGAAGGGGTATCAGTGGGAATATGACAATGAATGCCACTTTAAGTGATTATTAAGGATTATCAGCTCTAGAAGTGTCATATTGTGCTCTAAAATTTTATTTTTAGAATAATTTGTCCGTACCCTTTCTTTGGTATACAATAAATTCAAAATTTATTTATTTTAATGAAAGATGCTGGTAGTTTGGTTTATCGGAATCATGGGTAATTTCCTAAGATGACGCTAACCCGATGACTTTTCGTATGGAACCCAATCATGCATCGAATTTAAGTTCTCAGATGGTACTCTTAGGGCAAATAAAGAGTGCTGAGGCGTTTCTGCGAGAACGAAATAATAAAAATCGAACAAATTAGGTTTTGAGTAATATTTCGAATTTCTTATGTTAATATGTTTTTATTTTTCTGGAAGAGATCACCCAATTTAAAAAATTGTGAAAAATAATTGCTTATAACTTAGTAGAATTCTATTCTGTTACTTATATAAATAAATTTTATAAGTTTGAAATTTTTCTATTTTAAATTACATTCTTAATTGGAACGATATACATTCGATTGTCCTTCCATACTTTTTATATTTATCCAGTTAATGAGGCAAAATATTCCAGTGAGGAAGAGGTAGATGGATTGTAAAATGATAACCACAACCTAGGATTGTCTTTTATGATTCCTTGTAATTATTAATTATCTATTCATAAGGGTAATCTTTTTGTTAAATCCATCTCCTCGTCTATTTCTATAATCTTTTGAGGTTCAGATAACACTAAATCTCGGGGAACATTAAATATTATAACTTTCAAGGATCACTTCATGGATCATGTTATTATTATTCATGCTGGATAATATTTTCATAAGTTTGTAAGAAAATATGTATTTTAAAAATATTACCGTTACATATCCTATTATGAATTCATAATAATAAGCGATTTTTATACATGGAAAGGTACCTGTGTGTGAATATTAAGCAGAATTTACTCACTGTCTTTTAATGAATTAAGGCGCGTATCTCACGGGTTCATTCACATATATGTTCCAGGACACATCTGACATAGTCAACATTTACATGCTTTACATTACTCTTTTAAGTTTACGACTAAATAAAAGATGACAACATAATTTTTTTGATATTACTAGAGCTCAGTTTAAAACACACAACTAAAGATTTTTTAATACTTTATTTATTAGAGTTTTAACGTTTCAACTATTGTTTATTTCAAGAAACAAGAATCCATAATTACAAACTAACAATTTAGCAAAATAATTATCCACCATGAAAAAAATTAGCTGAACATTTTAGTGTTTTCCATACTTTTGTCAAAGTTTGAACAACCAAGTTCCTCGCAATCCTACCTCCCACCCCTCACGGCTTCTATAGTACCCTAAGCTGCGTGTTCCCATTCATGGAGAAAAGAGAGAGAGGGGGAGGAGATAGAAAATCGTGAGCAGAGCTTTGGTTATTGCGTCACTGCAGTCGGAACGATATGCGAGATATTTCGAGTCGACACGACCAGATGGGATTGCCCTCAGAGCGCACCTCGTGACGGAGCAATCTCTCCAAGAGCGGCCAATTAGGCGCTCTCCTTGCTGCATGCGCCATTGGCCAGGGCGCTGTTTTGCATATTCCTCTCGGCAAAAAACTGCTCCGACCCGCCCTCGGTCGATGGCGGTGGGAAAATTGGTGATTTGGAAAAACCAAATGTCAGGCAAAACGCGGGGCAGGTCGTGAGGAGGAGCCAGCCACCACTCTCTTTCTCTCCCCTTCTTTTGTTTTTTGATCTGCAGAAAATATTTTTGGTTTCATAATTCTAACATTAGGAAGTTTTTATTTTTTAAATTATTTTTCGACGTATTTTTCAGAGCTTGATCCTTTCGAAGGAAAAACAGTGAAAGTGTAAGGAAGTTAAGAAAAATTGTTTAAATTGTGCGACGTGAGCATGTTACGCGATAAACTGGAAGAATTCCAATAATAGATGAAAAAGGAGAAAGGCATGGACATACTCTTCAAAAATCATTCGACGGTTCATATGCACAGATGCAACTGACTCTGCCACGAGTAACATTAGTAAGTTTTTATTTATTTATGAGTTTCCGACTTATTTTTTCGGAGCTTTATCCTTTCGAAGGAAAAACAACGAAAATGTAGGGAAGTTATGAAAAATTGTATTGAATCAGTGAAGTTGTACAAATAAGTTTTAAATTTTTACTTGGTATGCAGGGACATAAATGTTATAATGTCGTTCTATTAGGGTTGCTATACACTTAGGAAGGAATGCATTTCCTATTTCATGATTCAAAAAAATTATTGCAAGATATCGGGCCATTTATTTGAATATTTAATCGCTTAAGGCGTATGGCGAAAGAAAAATAGCATCTCACCGAGTCGAACATTTCTCAACCCATGCTATTGATTTCCCATCAGAATTGCTATGAGATACGCTGAGGGCAGAGAAAGTTGAACCCTTAAGCAAGACAGGACTTCTAATGTCACCACATCTACCTGGTAATCAACACGACTTTCTAATTTATTCGTATCACGATGCCTCTGCAGGCAAATATTTAGAGCGGTGTCTTTAACCGGACCGCTCAGCCAGAAAATACTAAGTTCAACCTGCGTGAAGTAACATGACCACTTATGGAGCTACTTGATTCTATTGCTGCTTAACAAAATTTATTTATTGATAAGGTATTAATGAGATTGTGAGCTGTTACCTCAATCAAGACGTAATATTAATGTTAGAAGTAAAAATCTGGTATGGGCATCTTTGAGTGACTTCTGATATAACTTCTTGGAAAACGTGACTTCGCGTTTTGTATTAAAACATTCATTATAAAAGGTTAAATATTTTTACATTACAGGAAGTCTTCGAGTTACGTGATATATGTGCTCCTGAAAAGCATCCTTTACACCGAAATCGTTTAAAATCAAATCCTATTCTACTATAGACCTGATATTTTATAAAGGGAGTGTTTTATTCACTCGTGATTCTTGGGATACAAATTAAATACAGGTGCATGACACATAAATTAAGAATAAATAAATGCCTGCATACAGTTTTTCTCACAATCAGTTAAATTCATGCGATCGGTTTGGTAGTATCCTCAACCAGTGCACTCTTTCGTTTACCCATGCAGTAATTTTTAATGCGTTCCAAAAAAGCAGAAAGCAGTTTCCTATGTTCAAGTATAATAGTTTTAGTAATTAGTATTTCAGTGGGAACCGGTGACTTTGATTAGTTAAAAGAATTGTTTACATTAGGAGTTAATGCATTACAGTTTCTTTGTATTTTATCTAGAGCAGTGCTTTCCAAACTTTTGAGCTCCGAGGACCACTACAGCAACCCTCCAGGCCCTGCGGACCACCTCATTTCTGACACAAACGTACTTACTGTAACCACAGTAATTTGACTGCAGAGAGGTGACATCTGGAAATATGAAGGAGTAGAAAAATCTTTAAGCTAACTAGGTACATTACTAAAGTATTGAATACCTGTGATAGTGTGAGAATTGATTAACTTTTCCCAAAAATATTCAACTAAATATCCAGTTCATTCTAAAAATTACAACCTTCGCGGACCACCAACGAAACCTCCGCGGACCATAGTTTGGGAAGCACTGATCTATAGCAATATTTGTCAAACAAGGAACGCGCTTCCGTAAAACGACAAAGTTGCACTGAGTCTTTTATTTGCTCTTAAGAATCCAATTGGTGTGCAGTGCACTCATGCAGATCACTCGAGCGACTTTCGAGTCACTCTTGAACATAGAGAAGAATAATGGCTGCTCCAACGACACAGAGTCATTATTGATGAGAACCCTCGAAAGGTATAATATAATTCGTGCTTTATTTCACTCAATCACGCAGAGAAAAAAATGAAATACAAAACACAACGAATGGGTCTATTATATTAAATTGTTTCTTTGCAATAAAATTAAACTCACGCAAGGAAAATTGCTTTTTCATGTCTTTACCCGTAACTTACGAACGTGATGCGAGCAATTTAGGAATTACGAAGGAATAGTTATTTGGGAAGATGCCCTGCTTTTATGTTAATAATTCCAATTTTCATATAAATAATATTCCCGTTGTTCAAAAGGTTGCTATACACGCGGAAATATTCTTCCTTCCTATATTTTTGCATTTTTATTTTATTTGAACAACAGTAATTGGAGTAATATCTATGTCTGGGTGTGATGATGTAGTTTAGTCTCTAAACTCGTTCTTTTATGAATTCGTATTTTGCGAATATCATTTTTAAAAAACGCATGTCGAGACTCGAGATTTTTAATTTATGAAAGATTGGAATAATTTCACAGAAATAATTTTACGCCATTGCATTGGAAAGAAAATTTGTAATCTCTATATATATAAAAGGCTTAATGATAAAGATAAAATTTGCAACGCGAGATCTCCGAATCTACTGGGCCGAACTTCGCGGAAGCGATCCAGATATTTTGAATCGTGAATACTTCAGGGAAATTAGCTACGATCCCGATCTTTTACACGCGTCTGTACAAGAAAAAGAGCCAATTTTAGTACCTGATCGGCGACAAGCTTATGATGCCATTCTTAACAGCGTCAACAATAATTCGGGAGATGTATTTTTCATTGATGCCCCAGGTGGCACCGGAAAGACATTTGTAATAAATTTATTACTGGCTAATCTTAGAGCTGAGAGGAAAGTAGCAGTCTCAGTGGCATCGCCGGCCGAGTTAGACTGGTAGGCAGTAGGTCGCGGGTTCGAATCCCGCTTCGGGCATGGATGTTTTGATGTATGTTGATTTTCTCTAAGAGAATTCGACGGTGCAAAATAACCTTAGCTGTTGACGCACCTCAAAAACCTAATTACTACTACTACTCAGTGGCATCATCTGGTATCGCTGCGACGTTGCTAAATGGCGGTCAAACAGGTCATTCCACCTTCAAGTTACCTTTAAATTTAACCCAAAGCGACACGACGACGTGCTCCTTAAAGAAAAATAGCGGGCCGCAAAAGTTCATCAAGCGGCAGTGTGTGGGATGAATGCACAATGGCACATAAAGCCGGAGTTGAAGCCGTCGACCGCTGTCTTCGCGATATTAGATCGAACAGTCTCATAATGGGCGGCGTAACATTTGTCTTTGCTGGCGATTTTAGGCAAATACTACCAGTTATACTAAGTCGACCAGAGCGGATGAGGTTAACGCGTGCTTAAAGTCGTCCCATATTTGGAGGCATGTGAAAAAACTATCTCTACGAACCAATATGAGAGTCCATTTGAGAGGAGATGATAACGCAGCCACATTTGCCGATTTTCTTTTGCAAATCGGCAACGGGTCAATTGATATGCCACATGCTCTCGGCATCATACATCGTTCCATTGAACACCTAATAGAGAACGTATATCCAAACGTACAAACATTCATTAAATGAATTTATCCTGGCTGTGTGAACGAGTGATTGTATCTCCGAAAAACGACGAAGTTGAAGAGATTAATCAACACATTATATCTAAATTTTACGCCGCAGAGAAAACATCTCTGTGGATGCAGTCGTCGACACCGACGAGGCCGTTCAATACCCGACAGAATCCCTAAATTCCTTAAACTCGTCTGGATTTCCCTCGCATAAGTTGACTTTGAAAATCGGTGCACCGATTATACTATTAAGGAATTTGAATCCGCCAAGACTATGCAATGGCACAAGGTTGCAAATTCGGGACCTCAAAAACAACTTGGTGGAAGCGGTAGTCCTAACCGGAGTTGCAGCGGGGGAAATCGTTCATATCCCTCGAATACCGATGATTCCCTCTAATTTGCCATTCATATTCAAGCGATCCAGTCAAACTGTGCTTTGCTACGACAATAAACAAAGCGCAAGGGCTATCTTTCAACGTCGTCGGTGTCGACCTGCGCAGTGGCTGTTTCTCCCACGGTCAGCTGTACGTAGCGCAGTCTAGAGTTGGGTAACGCGAGAAGCTAAATATACTGTTGCCGTCTGAAAACAAGTCTCCTAATGTAGTTTACAGAGAGGTGCTCTAAGTTTTAGTATGTATGATTTTCTCACGCTGTCTTCTAAGCGGGAAAAAGTATAACTATTTGCAGTTCGAAATGCACCCGGGCGAAGCCGGGTACGAAAAGCTAGTTATTAAATTAAATGAAGAAGGATTTAACGTTATCCTTTTTATTAACTTTTATTCTCCCTTCTCATCAATAGAAAAAATTTCCTTTCAATTTTTCTCAAAGAGAAACTTGCAATTCTAGATGGAAAATTTTAAAATACATTTACCCTTATTAATTTTAGTTTTAATTTCTGTCCGGTTATTGAAACTTTGGAGATAATCTAAAGAACATATATTAGCATAAAAATACTTCATTCAATCATTCTTTTAATCGAATACTTACCGTGTGGTCATTTGAGGTTGTTGACTTCGTGTAATGATATGATTCACATCCTGATTGCTTTTAATCGCATTCCCCTTAATTTGTTTTGTATGAACTTAATTTAGGGATAAGTTAATATTCAAACATCTCCAAATTTTCTTTTACTCGTGAAAATGACGAGGTTTCATTTCCATTACCTTTGAATCCCGTCGCAGTTCTGTTTGTTCATTCTTACCTCGACTGGTTGCCATGACGACCTTCACCTATTGCCAACACGTGGGGATATAATTTCCGATGAGAGATTAGCCGCGCTGGCCTCTCAATAATTCAGCTCTTCGCGGAAACTTCGTGACGATTGGAATCTGCCAAAGCCGTTTACGTGGCGCTAGTCTCGTTCGAGTCTTCACCCATCGAATCCAACCCTTACCCCCAATCCCCTCCCCTCTAATAGAATCCCCTCTTATAGGATATCTCTTTTTTGCGGGAAACCCGTGGGATAATTCGACCCTCGGAATGCGGCAACGCTGGTCCTAGTTATATTCCTTTTCCCTCCTTTCCTTCGATTGCTCATCATCTTCCTGATCCTCGACATCCTCTTCCCTCTCTTCGCTCTCTCCCGCCCCTCCACTCTCTCCTCTCCGCTCTCCCTCTCTCCCATCCCCCTCTCTCCCATCCCCTCTCTCCCATCCCCCTCTCTCTACCCATACTCTTCTCCCTCTCCTTCTCACACACTTCACCTCCAAACTGCGGAGCATCGGACAACCTGTTATTAACTGAAACATTAGATCTGGTCGTTATCACAAAAACACACATTGGCTCATGGCGTCCCAGCTCGGAGGATGAGGGAAGGAGTAAGTGGGAGGGAGAGTGGAGGAAGGATGGGCAGATCGGTTAAGGAGGTGATCTTTGGATGATTTCGCCCCACAGATTATGGACCAAATCCTCGCATCCATTCATTACGCTCTCGATACACAGATTTTTTTCTTACCTGCGTCTGCTTTCGATATTTTGATTTATTCTACTTGTTTTCCACTCTTGTCTCGAAATCCGAGAGGAGAGGTTTATCCGTGAACTAAATTAATATGGGAAAGACTGATTAATTCGCTTTTGAAACGAGGTGAGCATTGGTCCGCAGGCTGGAGATAGGTGTCAACGACCTCTGCTCTTTCCCAAACAGGAGAGGGTTAACCTGAGCTCCCTCGATAAGAAGCCGGCTATTTTTGACAAAGTCCACTGCTATTACCACTTCGATACGATTAATTTTTTAAAAATATTACTACTGCAAAATTCATTTTTGTTACATACATTTAATTTACAAAATATAGATTCCTACTTACGGAATATTAACTTCAGGTACACTATACCAAGATAAATACTTCCATGAAAATACTAGCCTTAAACTTTCGATCAAAAACCTAAAAGACCATGATCTCTTTTAGAGTTTGTGTTTATATATGTGTCTCTTTCGGACGGACGTACGTACGTATATGTACATCATTGCTGATGTACATGTACGTATTTAAGTCCACATTTACACATTTAAGTTAAAAAAATATTTTAGGCGTAACCGGTCTCCTTTACAGTGCATTGGCATTGAGAGTTGGTTTACTAACATTATTTGTTGATATTATTGAATCAGTTTTATGTATTTGTGGGGAATCATTAAAAGATTTTGCTTTATTTTGTGAGAAAGATTATTGCAAACTTTATCCAGTTAAGCTCGAGAATAAATAATAAATACGTCTCTATTAACGTAGTTCGTGCTCACATGCTCACTCCAAGTAATTCATCACTTGTCTCTCCCTGACTTCGATTATTTTTTATATGTTTAAACAATCAGCGCTAACATTGCATTGGTGTTTCGCTCTCCCAATCCATTCATACGTCGGCTGGCGTCGTTTTTATCAATGAGTGGCTCAAATGAAAGCATATCCCCTGGAAATGTCACGGTATCTGATAAATATTGAAGATTTTTTACTGCGGTCTGTACAAAGTATTCAATATTGTGCGAGAAATATTGTAAATAATTTCTGCATCTTCAAATTATAATAAATATGATTTGTGGGCATAGTTGTTGCAACAATCTATCAATATGGTGGTAATATTACAAAAAGCGTATCAAAATTTTTTGGATCTCCTGATTGGAATGTTGAAAGTGTGTATTGTTTATTCATGCAATTTACTTACTATTAGAAGAAGTGAACGTTTATCTTTAACTGCAATTATTTATTGAAAGTTATCTGATTCAATATTTTTAAGATTTCCCCTTATGTCGTGAAAAAATGCCGAAATTAACAAGTGGAATTGTTTTTCAATTAAATGTGTAACCCACATCATCATTACAAATTGAAAGCATTCGACGGCTTATTCTAATGGAAAACTGCCTCTAAATCAGCACTTAATAACATCTTTTTCAGAATGATTAATTCTGATATCAATTACGATTGACACAGCGCTGAGAGCCCTGAATATACGCCTACCAAAGCTTTATTTAAGCATCGAAAGCGGTTCCGTTAGTCCAACACAGATTTCACCTGCATTTATAAATAATCGCTAACGTGAAGCATACATATGCCCTCGCATTCAAACACGTTTAATTTTGCCTTATGTCTTCATGATTTTTTTATGATCGGTGTTTTTTCGGTCATGTTCCCAACGTATCTATCAAGGTTTAACCCGTCCTTTTTTTGGGGTAACATCTTCACCTCTTTAGCCTTTATTACAATTTCGAGCCCCTCCGTGAAAAGACGAGGGAACTGTATACCTACTTTAATTTTTTTATTCCTACCTAAACCCAAATTTTCAAGCGGTCACCTCTATTTCACACCAATCATCATCACCATTATTGCTCTGCCACTCCCTTCTCATCTCTTAAATCTTTCGAGATTTCTCATTCTTAACTCTCCTCCTCCATCCGTATTCCTCTCGCCCACTCTCTCTTCTTCCTTTTATCTCCTTAACTCCCCGTATTCTTTCCTCTTCCATCCCAGGCTTTTCCGTCTCTTTCCCATCCTCTCCATCTTCTCCTTCTGCGCCCATTAAGAGATTGTTTCGGGCAATAACAAGAGAGACTCGCCCGAGGCTAGCTCATCATCTGCATGGGAGAAATCTTCGCATTTGCGTTTAACGATTTAATGAGGTGAATTTCCTTGTCTATAGAAAAAAACGGCCATTTCTTGTTTTCTTTCTTATAAGTTATCGCTGATTCATAATTCTCTCGCTCCCACGTCATTTCTTTTAGCTCCTGTCCTCTCTTTTCAGTTTATATTTCTAATTGCCGCAAGAGTCTAATTTTAAAAGAGGTGTTAATATTATACTTTTCCTTACTTATATTTCTCATTATGGAGTTGTTCTTTATGAACCAGCTCAGTTATGAACATCAACACTTTAATTCGCGTTCTGTATGTAATGTGGAAGCTAAATAAGGACTTGTACCAAAATTTTCATCGCATATAATTGCACAATATTAATTATAATCTTATTTAATAATAATTAGTTTGTTAAGCGGATAGGATAAAATTTAAAGATTTGTGGAGATTGTGGGATCGTAAATCATTTGTAACAGGGTTGGTCAAATTTGCATTTGTAAACACTGCTGATTTTTTCTAGGGAATTGTTTAATGCACAGTTTTGTTCTTTGCAGATAAGTAAACAACCTCACATTCGTTTTAAGCCTTTCTTTTAAACTTTATAAATTGGTAAACGGAGTACATGTGCAATAGAAATCATTCTAGAGTTCTTAAATTGCTACATTTATTATTCAAGTGATTAATTTGATCACTTTTGAATTAGCTTTGCACCAGTGACGGAAAATGTACGCGTAACGTAGCTAATTAACGAAATTATTTTTGATTAACCTAACGAAAAACGTTAACGAAATGTCGAAAATTGCTGTAACGAAAACGGAAAAACAAAAACCATTATTTCGATATTTTCACGGTGTGGTTGCACGCACGGCCGGTCCAATGCGTGAGTGACGACTAAGATTTAATCAATCAACTAAATAGTTCATTACTTCAATGCTACTATTAGTTTTTAATTAAAAATTTATTTCATAATGTTAGTCCTTAAAATGAGATAGTGAACGACATAAACAATTTTTATTAAAATTGTAACCTTAAATTATTATCTTATTCCACTAAATATCTAACCTTATGAAAAACAAGAAATATAAATTTTAAGTTGTTTCCTTAGCAAATAGGAAAATTTCCACCCCATCAGCTTGGTGTAAATATATATTTTGATAATATGTATCATGGCTACAACCAATTTATTTTCATGGCGTTTTCTGGCATCAAAATGCCCGCGGGCTGTTGTTTAGGAATCCCTGCCTAGATCATTAGAATGTGGGATTATCGCCTTTCACAATTTCCAATACTTCACGTATTATGTGCAAATTGAAGAATGAGTTTTGATCTCGTTCAT